>CM067842.1:474129979-479129979 GCA_034509565.1 Triticum monococcum | reverse complement strand
ACAGAAGTTTGCGTTAGGTACAAATTACTACAGACTGTTCCATTTTTGACAGATTCTGTTTTTCGTGTGTTGTTTGTTTATTTTGATGAATCTATGGATAATAAATTAGTTTATAAACCATAGAGAAGTTGGAATAGATTAGGTTTAAAACCAATATAAATAAATAATGAGTTCATTACAGTACCTTGAAGTGGTGTTTTCTTTTCTTTCGCTAACGAGCTCACGAGATTTTCTGCTAAGTTTTGTGTTGTGAAGTTTTCAAGTTTTGGGTAAAAGATTTGATGGATTATGGAACGAGGAGTGGCAAGAGCCTAAGCTTGGGGATGCCCATGGCACCCCAAGATAATCTAAGGACACCAAAAAGCCAAAGCTTGGGGATGCCCCGGAAGGCATCCCCTCTTTCGTCTACTTCCATCGGTAACTTTACTTGGAGCTATATTTTTATTCACCACATGATATGTGTTGTGCTTGGAGCATCTTGTATTATTTGAGTCTTTATTTGTTAGTTTGCCACAATCATCCTTGCTGTATACACCCTTTTTAGAGAGACACACATGATTTGGAATTTATTAGAATACTCTATGTGCTTCACTTATATCTTTTGAGTTATATAGTTTTTTCTCTAGTGCTTCACTTATATCTTTTAGAGAACGGTGGTGGATTTGTTTTATAGAAACTATTGTTCTCTCATGCTTCACTTATATTACTTTGGGAGTCCTACAAAACATCATGGTAATTTGCTTAAATTAAGAAACTAGTCCTAAACTAATAGGCATCCAAGATTAGTAAAAATTATTTTATGAGTGTGTTGAATACTATGAGAAGTTTGATGCTTGATAATTGTTTTGAGATATAATGATGGCGATATTAGAGTCATGCTTGTTGAGTAGTTGTGAACTTGAGGAATACTTGTGTTAAAAGTTTGTGATTCTTGTAGCATGTACGTATGGTGAACCGTTATGTGATGAAGTCGGAGCATGATTTATTTATTGATTGTCTTCCTTATGAGTGGCGGTCGGGGACGAGTGAGGGTGTCCTGGATTAGGGGGTCTCTGGACAGCCGGACTATATCCTTTGGCCGGACTGATGGACAATGAAGATACAAGATTGAAGACTTCGTCCCGTGTCCGGATGGGACACTCCTTAGCGTGGAAGGATATCTTGGCAATGCGGATATGTAGATCTTCTTCCTTGTAACCGACTCTGTGTAACCCTAGCCTCCTCCGGTGTCTATATAAACCGGAGGGTTTAGTCCGTAGGACGAGGACAATCATACTATAGGCTAGCTTCTAGGGTTTAGCCTCTACGATCTCGTGGTAGATCAACTCTTGTAATACTCATATCATCAAGATCAATCAAGCAGGACGTAGGGTATTACCTCCATCGAGAGGCCCCGAACCTGGGTAAACATCGTCTCCCCCGCCTCCTGTTACCATCCGCCTTAGACGCATAGTTCGGGACCCCCTACGTGAGATCCGCCAGTTTTGACACCGAAATTGGTGCTTTCATTGAGAGTTCCACTGTGCCGTCACCGTAAGCCTTGATGGCTCCTTCGATCATCAGTAACGATGCGGTCTAGGGTGAGGTTTTCCTCCTAGGACAGATCTTCGTATTTGGTGCCTTCGCACTGCGGGCCAACTCGCTTGGCCATCTAGAGCAGATCGAGAGCTATGCCCCTGGATATCAAGCCAGTTTCGGAAACTTAAACTACACTGCTGACATCCATGGAGACTTGATCTTCTATGGATTCGAGCCCATGTCAGGTGCGCTGCACGATCACGACGAGCATGTTTTAGCTCTGCCATCGGACAATGTTTGGGAGATCACACCTGCAACTACTCAGTCCTTCAATCCGGAGCAAATTGCGCCATCCGAGGACGTGTGGATAGACGCCGCCATGGAGGCTGCACTCTCAGTGGCGATAGAGCTGGATACTGACTTCACCCCTTATGAGAGCTGTGTTGCCGAACCATTGGATTCGTCTCCGGCCATGGACTCCGAGTCGCCTGCGTCTGTGCCTATCGAATCCGATTGGGATAGATCATGGAGTTCACCTCCGCGGATATCTTTCAGCACTCACCTTTCGGCGACGTGTTAAATTCATTAAAGTCTCTCTCCTTGTCAGGAGAACCTTGGCCGAACTATGTCCGGCTAGAATGGGATGCGGACGATGAAGAAATTCGCTCCCCGCCCACCACCCACTTAGTAGCCACTGTGGACGATTTAACCGACATGCTCGATTTCGACTCCGAAGACATCGACGGTATGGACGATGATGCAGGAGACGAACAGGAACCACCGCCCACAGGGCGCTGGACTGCCACCTCATCATATGATATATACATGGTGGACACGCCCAAAGAAAGCAATGGCGATGAGACACCGGGGGATGACCCCTCCAAGAAGCAACCCAAGCACCGACGTCAGCGGCGTAGCTCTAAGTCCCGCCATAGCAAAAGTAGTGATACTAGCACAAGAGACAATAACACTCCGGATAGTGCGGAAGACGACAACAATCCCCTCCAGCACGATTTAGAGCGGGAGGGTGAACAAGCTAGCCCTCCAGAGTGAGCAACAGATAGAGAATCGGAGGAGGACAATCAAATGCCTCTCTCCGAAGACGAGGTAAGCCTCGTCGACGAAGAATTTATTGTGCCTGAGGATCCTGTCGAGCAGGAGCGCTTCAAGCACCGGCTTATAGCCACAACAAATAGCTTGAAGAAAAAGCAACAACAGCTTCAAGCTGATCAAGATTTGCTAGGAGACGGACGGGCCGAAGTCCTTGCGGCCGAGGACGAACTCGAGCGCCCCTCCAAGAGTTACCCAAATTGCAGGTCGCTACCCCGACTCGGGGAGGAAGCATTGAAACCTACATCACGAGTGTACGATGCGGCTGACCGGCCACCTCGTGGTCGAGACAGAGAGGCATTTCAACCCGAAGTCCAGCCCGCACCCCGCCGCCACTCAAACAAAAATACCAAGGCCCATGGCATCACACGGGACCTGCAAGACATATTGGAAAGTAGGGAAAAACATGCAAGGTCGATATACGGGTCACGGTGGCGCGCGCCAATGCGGGACGATGACCGTCACGCCGGATACACTAAAAGTAAATCCGCCTGGGCCAAATATATCAGACAAGACTCAGATGAACTGCGTCGTGACATAGCCCGGCACAGAGGCGTCGCACACCCCCTATGCTTCATTGATGAAGTTATGGATCACGAATTCCCGGAGGGTTTGAAACCCATAAATATTGAATCGTATGATGGTACAACAGACCCCCCTATATGGATTGAGGATTTCCTCCTCCACATTCACATGGCTCGCGGTGATGATCTGCATGCCATCAAATACCTCACACTAAAACTCAAAGGACCAGCTCGGCATTGGCTGAATAGCTTGCCAGCAGACTCCGTCGACAGTTGGGGGGATTTGGAAGACGCATTCCTTGACAACTTCCAGGGCACTTATGTGCGACCACCAAATGCTGATGACTTGAGCCATATAACTCAGCAGCCAGGGGAATCGGCCAGGCAATTCTGGACACGGTTCCTAACTAAGAAAAACCAAATTGTCGACTGTCTGGATGTAGAGGCCTTAGCGGCATTCAAGCATAACATCCGTGACGAGTGGCTCGCCCGACACCTCGGCCAGGAGAAGCCGAAGTCTATGGCAGCCCTCACGACACTCATGCCCCGCTTTTGCGCGGGTGAGGATAGCTGGCTAGCTCACATCAAGGAATCCGGGCACTTCAGATACCAAAGATGCCGACGGTAGACCACGTCGTAACATACACAAGCACCGCAACAACGGCGATGACGCTGATGATACGACAGTCAATGCCGGATTCAGAGGCTCTAGATCCGGTCAGCGGAAAAAGCCATTCACAAGAAGTACTTCGGGCCCGTCCAGTTTGGATCGCATAGTTGATCGCTCGTGTCAAATCCACAGCACCCTCGATAAGCCAGCCAATCACACCAACAGAGAATGCTGGGTGTTCAAGAAGGCCGGCAAGTTGAATGCCGAAAACAAGGACAAGGGGCTGCGTAGTTATGACGAGGAGGAGCCCCGGCCGCCAAACACGGAAGGACAAAAGAGGTTCCCCCCACAAGTGAAGACGGTGAACATGATATACGCAACCTACACTCCCAAGAGGGAACGGAAGCGTGCACTAAGGGACGTCTATGCGATGGAGCCCATCGCCCCAAAGTTCAACCCATGGTCCTCTTGTCCGATCACCTTCGATCGCAGGGACCACCCCACTAGTATATGTCATGGCGGATCCGCTGCACTGGTCCTAGACCCCATCATCGACGGATTTCACCTCACTCGAGTCCTTATGGATGGCGGCAGGAGCCTAAACCTACTCTATCAGGATATAGTGCGCAAAATGGGTATAGATCCCTCAAGGATCAAACCCACCAAGACCACCTTTAAGGGCGTCATCCCAGGTGTAGAGGCCCATTGCATGGGCTCAATCACACTGGAAGTGGTCTTCGGATCTCCGGACAACTTCTGAAGCAAGGAGTTAATCTTCGATATCGTCTCGTTCCGCAGTGGCTATCACGCACTGCTCGGGCGAACCGCATTTGCAAAATTCAATGCGGCACCACATTACGCATACCTCAAGCTCAAGATGCCATGACCTAGGGGGGGTCATAACAGTCAATGGAGACACATAACGCTTGCTCCTTACAGAAGAGCACACTGCGGCCCTCGCAGCGGAAGCAAAAAGCAGCCTTTTAGTGCAAACCACCAATTCGGCGATACAACCCCTGGACACCGTCAAGCGAGTCCAGAGTAACCCGCAACAGGATCGTCTGGCACGTTCAGAGCTCGCCTAGAAATTCGGCCCCCGTCCCAGTCCCAGTCAAGCGACGAAATCCATGCCGCACGTACATAATTACGCACTGAAAATACCATGGGCATAGGCGGGGGCACGATCAGGGCACGTCCCGCAAATGGGGCTTAACCGCCCTAGGGGCTGCATATCTTTATCATTTTTTCTCTTTCAGGAACTTACTCTTTAGAAGCACTTTCCTGCATTATGATTGCCAGACACATCACGGGAAGGAACAATCAAGGAGGCAAGAAGCTAAGACATACAAGGGAACCCCCAGGTGGTCTCTAATAACAATCGATATACCCGCTTTTTACTATCCATACGCATCTTGCCCTTGGATAGGACATGTCACATAGTCCTACTTTTTGCTTATTGCACTACTTGTATCAGTACGCTTCGATGTATTATTTAAATAACAATGCATAACATTAGTCTATTATTGCATTATCCATCCCTTTTTCTTATATGTTCAGTTATGACAACTTGCACCCATACATTCTGGTACGGTCAGTACACCAGGGACTTTCGTTTACGCCATAATACGGCGTGAGAAGTCCGAACACTTTCGATAGTGCGGCACCCCGAACTTATAGCATTATATGCATCAGCTCCGAATCATGTCTTGGGTCAATAGTTGGGTTTGCCTGGCTCCCATGTTTTGGTACCATACATTCCGCTATATCGGCTAAGGTAGCGCTGGGAGAACTACGGCGATTGTGTCCCGGTTCTTCCGGATGAGCACCTCAGTAGAGAAAGCCGAAAACTGACTGTCATGATAAGGCGAGAGCTGGTCGCTGTTCGAGAGGTCTCAAGTCCTTAAAGACTTTTTTCGCTTCGGGCAAAGAGTCGGCCTTGCCCGACTTAGGCCTATATAGCGCCCCAAATTTGGCCTTCCGAATACTAGGGGCTTCGCCAAAATTTAAAATTGTAAACTTCTATGGCTAAGTGAGAGTGATAAAGCCTTATAGTCCGATTGCCTGGTTCGTTGTGCTGAACACCTCCCTCCAAAGACCCAAAATTGGGATAAAGAGTGTGGGAGTCCTGGATTAGGGGGTCTCCGGACAGCCGGACTATCTCCATTGGCCGGACTGTTAGACTATGAAGATACAAGATTGAAGACTTCGTCTCGTGCCCGGATGGGACTCTAGTTGGCGTGGAAGGCAAGCTAGGCAATACGTATATGGATATCTCCTCCTTTGTAACCGACCTTGTGTAACCTTAACCCTCTCCGGTGTCTATATAAACCGGAGGGTTTTAGTCCGTAGGACAACAATCACAACACACAATCATACCGTAGGCTAGCTTCTAGGGTTTAGCCTCTCTGATCTCGTGGTAGATCTACTCTTGTAACACCCATATCTTCAATATTAATCAACCAGGACGTAGGGTTTTACCTCCATCAAGAGGGCCCGAACCTGGGTAAAACTTCGTGTCCCTTGCCTCCTGTTACCATCTGGCCTAGACGCACAGTACGGGACCCCCTACCCGAGATCCGCCGGTTTTGACACCGACATTGGTGCTTTCATTGAGACTTCCTCTGTGTCATCGCTGTTAGGCTTGATGGCTCCTACCATCATCGGCAGTGATGCGGTCCAGGGTGAGACTTTTCTCCCCGGACAGATCTTCGTATTTGGCGGCTTTGCACTGCGGGCTAATTCGCTTGGCCATCTGGAGCAGATTGAAAGCTACGCCCCTGGCCATCAGGTCAGATTTGGAAGTTTGAACTACACGACCGACATCCGTGGAGACTTGATCTTCGACGGATTCGAGCCACAGCCGGGCGAGCCGCACTGTCTCGATGGGCATGACCTAGCTCTGCCACCAGACGGTACTCCAGAGGCCGCGCCCATACCAGCTCCGACCCTTAGCTCGGAACCAGCTGCGCTAATCGAGGATGGGTGGCTAGACACCACCTCAGGCGCTGCAGTCTCAACGGCGATCGAGCCGAACACCAACATCATCCTCTACACAGCCCGTGACTCCAAGGTGTCCGACTCTCCTCCGGGCCCCGAACCATCCGTGCCCCTTCCAATCGAATCCGAGTGGGCACCGATCATGGAATTCACCGCCGTGGATATCTTTCAGCAATCGCCCTTCGGCGACATTATGAATTCACTAAGGTCTCTCTGCTTGTCAGGAGAGCCCTGGCCGGATTATGGCCAACAGGATTGGGATGCGGACGACGAAGAAATTCAATGCCCACCCACCACCCACTTTGTAGCCACCGTCGAGGATTTAACCGACATGTCGAATTCGACTCCACAGACATCGACGGTATGGACAATGATGTGGGAGGCGAAGATGAACCACCGCCCACAGGGCGCCGAACGTCCACTTCGTCATATGACGTATACATGGTGGACACACCAAAAGAAAACGATGACGAGGAACGGAAGGACGCACCGAAGGCTTGTTCCCTCGAGAAGCAGTCAAAGCGGCGGCGCAAGCGCCGCCCCAAATCCCGCCTCGCCAGAAATAACGACCACACAGACCCAGCGTTGGAGCAGGGCAAATCACTGCCGGACCATGGCAATACGGAAAATCAAACCAAACAAACCAATTCTGTTAAAGATAATAGTCCGGACGACACAACGCCGGACAGGCGCCCGGAGCAACAGAATGCCCGCAAAGGCTTGTTGCCACCGCGTGGAGCCTAAAAAAGCAGAAGCAAAGGCTCAAGGCTGCACAGGACACACTCCAAGTCAGATGGAGTAAAATACTCAACACAACAGCGAAGTACGGCAATAATCGCCCCACCAAGAGCTACCCGAAGCGGAAGTTGCTACCTGAATTCAATGAGGAGGCCTCAGACCCCTCAGAACCAAAAATCAAAATAGCCACCTGGCCGGATAGAAGACCTCACGGCCAACATAGAGCGGCAAATAATGCCACTCACAAGACAATATGCGATTCACGCGGGGGCTTGAAACAAAAAGAGAGCGCAACCAGATCCATCTATGGACCACGCAAGCACGCCCCAGCATACGATATAACATCCGAACAACGTGGTACACCCAAATACAGGGGTGCCACACACCCCCTATGTTTCACCGATGAGGTGCTGGATCATGAATTTCCAGAGGGATTCAAACCTGTAAACATAGAGGCATACGACAGAACAACAGACCCGGGGGTCTGGATTAAGGACTATATCCTCCACATCCATATGGCTCGAGGAGATGATCTCCACGCCATCAAGTACTTACCCCTCAAGCTCAAAGGGCCAGCTCCCCACTAGCTTAAAGGCCTCCCCAAAAACTCCATTGGAAGTTGGCAAGAGCTTGAAGACGCTTTTCGGGCAAATTTCCAAGGAACTTATGTCCAGCCTCCAGACGCGGATGATTTGAGCCATATAACTCAACATCCCGGAGAGTCAGCCCGAAAACTTTGCAACAGGTATCTTACGTACTAAAAAGAACCAAATTGTCGACTGTTCGGACACCGAAGCATTGGCAACCTTTAAACATAGCGTCCGTGACGAATGGCTCGCCAGACACCTCGGCCAAGAAAAGCCGAGAACGATGGCAACATTAACAAGCCTCATGACCCGCTTTTGCGCGGGTGAGGACAGCTGGCTAGCCAGATGCAGCACCAGCGATCCCAGTACATCCGAAGTTAGAGATGGAAACGGGAAATCATGGCGCGACAGCAATAACAAATTCCGGAACAAAGGAGACAACAGGAAGGGCACGACAGTAAACGCCGGATTCAAAAGCTCTCAGCCAAGTCGGAAGCCGCCCTCTAAAGGCGCCAGAGACGAACTGTCCAGCCTGAATAAAATTCTGGACCAAATATGTCAGGTCCATAGCACCCCTGGCAAGCCAGCCAATCATACCCACAGAGAATGTTGAGTCTTCAAGCAGTCCGGCAAGCTCAACGCCGTACACAAGGGGGAGGATACACCAAGCGAAGATGAGGATGAGCCTCTCAAGGGAGACGCTGGGGAACAAAAGAAATTTCCACCAGAAGTCAAAACAGTAAACATGCTACACGTGATCAATGGAAAAAACAAAACGGCACTCCCAGAAAAATACGCCCGAAGGCCTATCACTGGTCGTCTCAACCGATCACTTTCGACCATCGTGATTACTCAGCAAGTATCCGGCGTGCAGGATGGGCTGCCCTTGTATTAGACCCAATAATTGACGGATACCGCCTCGCACGAGTCCCGGTGGACGGTGGCAGTAGTCTAAACCTGATATACCAGGATACAATCCGCGAAATGGGGATAGACCCAACAAAAATTCGCCACAGCAATATTACCTTTAAAGGAGTAACGCCAGGCCCAGGGGCTCGTTGCAAGGGCTCCCTGCTACTAAACGTTATATTCGGCTCCCCCAGTAACTTCCATAGCGAACACCTAACCTTCCACATTGCTCCATTCCGAAGTGGCTATCAAGCACTACTCGGACGCGAAGCTTTCGCTCGCTTTAATGCAATACCACACTACGCTTCCCTCACACTCAAGATGCCCAGTCCACGTGGCATCATTACAGTGAACGAAAATATTAAGCGATTTCTGCGCGCCGAAGAGCGTGCGGCTGCCTTAACAGCCGCACACTAAAAACGGCCTCACCAACTAATTAGCAGGTCCCCTATTACAATACAAGGGGCTCAACGTGCGCAGACAAGTGGCAATTCTTACTCACCTTGAATTATACATGGTTTATTTAAAAAACTATCCTTTTGCACGACAGCTTTTTTACCTATGCTCCTCTCTTTTACAGATAAACATCGTGCTACACCCGTCCAAGATATGGCACAACGAAGACACAGGCGCACACATGCAGCACGGACCCGCTCCAAGGATTCTTTTTATATTAAGACCCTGCGTAAACCTTTTTTACTGTCTCTTGTTGATACATATCCACCAAATTTTCAGCACAATTGAGAAGGATGCTGACGTCTTGGCATGTGGCCACGTCAGAATAACGCATGTACCTGGACACAAGGGGCTTCTTACAAGCGGCACTATTTCGGCCCGGTTTATACCATAAAGACTGAATACCTTAGGGAGTGTTCGGCGTCGCGAGTTTGGCCTTATATGCATCAGCTCCGAATCATTGTCTTTGGTCAAATGTTGGGTTTGCCTGGCTCCTGCGTTTTGGTGCCTTACGTTTCGCTTTGCCGGCTAAGGTAGCACCAGGAGAACTACTGCGATTGTGCCCTGGTTCATCCGGACGAGCGCCTCAGTAGAGAAAGCCGAAAACTGACTGTCATGATATAGCGTGAGACTGGTCAACCACTCGATGACCTATCAGAATGTTAGAATTCCTCCGCCTTAACGAAGGGCCATTTTTCGGCCAGGCATATGCGCACCCCGCGATCGGGAGAGTGCGGAGCCACCTGGGGCTATATAGTAGCCCCACTGTCAAACTCCTATGGCTAAGTGAAAGTGTTCAAGCATTATAGTCCGGTTGCCTCGCTCGCTGCGCTATCACCTCCTTATCAGGACCAAGACGTTGGGTTAAGTGTGAACACGCGTTTTTTGCGAGCACCTCCGCATTATATGCGTGGGGGTTGAAACCGATGGATGCAATCTTTCAGGTTATACACATGAATACATAAACGGCCACACAGGAGGCATCATACTACTTTCAGGCAAAAGTATAAACACATCCTTATAAAAACTTCATAAAAGCATTATGTTTACAATGTGAATACATATCACTCAAACATAATATTTTTCGAGCACTAGGCCTCTATCAAACAAGCACCCTCGAGAACTTTCTCGAAAAAGTGTTCGGCAGCCACACGGCCTATGGCCGAACCCTGCGCCGCAACAGTGGTAGCGTCCATCTCTGCCCAATATGCTTTAAAATGGGCAAGGGCCATCCGCGAGCCTTCTATGCACGCCGACCTCTTCATCGCATTAATGCGCGGCACCGCATCAAGGAGCTGCTACACTAAGCTGAAATAGCTGTTCGGCTTAGGCCCTTCCGGCCATAATTGATCCACAACAGACCTCATGGCGAGTCCGGACAACCTATTCAGTTTGGCCCATTCGGCTAGCTGGTCAGTCAATGAAAGCGGACGCTCTGGAATGTGGAATTGCGTCCAAAACAGCTTGTCCACTTCACGATATGTCTGACCTTGGAAGTACTTGGCCGCATCAGCAGCGCTCACCGCCAAATCCATATACGCATCTGCCGAGCTCCATAGCCGATCCAGAGGGGCATACCGTTGATCTCCGAACTTGCTTCGTAACATGAAGGGTTTTCCAGCCGCAATATCCCCGGCTTCTCGCAGCTCCTCCTTCTTCGCTCTCATAGCAGAACGGGTGTTTTGTCTACCGTCGCGGCCTTCTCAAGGTCTGTTGCCTTCACTTGGTTCTCTTTCTCAAGGACCCGGCTATGGTCGGCAGTGTCTTTCAATTCTACGACCATCTTGGCCATCTTCTCTTGGCTCTCGGAATGTGCGGCCTTCTCGGCTTTCAACTCTTCGTCCGCCTTCAAAGCAGCCGCATTACTACTCATCGCTTGTTCCTTGGCTCGGACAAGTTCCGCCCGCAAGGCTTCCATGGTGGCAGCCCCATCTGCAGTCACAACATATTAAAGATACTGGCATAATGCTGCTCTTACTATGTGGCGTTCACCGGATAATAACACTTACCCTGTGCCTCGTCAAGCCTCTTGTTAACAAGCTCGATATCGGCGTCCGCATCTAGTTGCCGTTTTAATTGGGCAAACTCCCTAGTCTGGCTAGCCACCGGAGCTCCCACCACCTGCACATAAAAGAAGATTGGTTATTGCCTGCGAATTTGATCCTCTATTCGCCGTCGTTCTTGACGACAACCAGAGTCTCAGGGGCTACTATAACATGTGCAATACTATCACATATTATCTCACATACCTCAAAGCCTGTCAATAGACTCATAAAGACTTCATGTAATCCGCTTTCAGCGGATGAGATTCTCTCCATCACCGTACCCATCAGCGTACGGTGCTCTCCTGAGATGTCCGCTCGCCCCACCAACTCCCTCAGAACGTCCGACCGCACACCAGACGGTGCCGGACTCTTTCGTATGTTCTCTTCGGGAGCCGGACACTGGGGGCTTTGGGAGTCTACAGGATTATCTTCTAGCCTCACCGGATCCGGAGAGGCCCTCCGCGACGACACTTCGGGGTCACCTGCTTCTGGAGCGGAGGAGTCAGGGGGAGGCGTTTCGCTCTCCATCATCTATGGAAGAAGATCCCCCGAAGACGAGCTCATTTGAGAGGGGTTGAGGCCCGAACTGCAAGATAGATGCGGTGGTTGTTTTCTCGCGGACTTTTTGCGGCAGCAGCACCCCCCGAGGCAGGACCCTCTGTGTGAGAGTTCTTCTCCCATTTGGAGGCTTCGGCTTCCGGATCCTCGGAAGCAGTCCTTTTCCTCCCCCGGTCGTCCTCCTTCATGGGAACGCGCATTCCCTTTGTCAGAGGGGGTAGTGATGGGGGCCCGCGTTCGCCCGTATTATCCCCCTCAGTATTTTCCTTCAAGGGTTCCGGGCAAGGTGCGACCTCGAGCATCTTCTCCAATACCGGATTTTCCAAACCCTCAGGGAGGGGGGCCAAACACCGAATCATCTTCGCCTTTGTTAGCCAGTCCTGGTCAAAAGGCGAACTCTCAAAAATAACCTCAAATAAAAGACAGTGTGTTCGGCTAGAGGATTTCTTACTTGTTCGGCGGCGCGATTACTGCTCAGGCCCATGTCCTCGGTGATATCCGGACACTCCACTTGAGGTCCGAAGAATGACTTGTACATCTCCTCATGCGTCAGGCCGAGGAAACTTTGACTGGCACATGGTCCCTCGGGGTTGAACTCCCACAAGCGCAGGGGCCGGCGTTTGCAAGGCTGGACTTGACGAACCAGCATAACTTGTATTACCGCAACCAAATTAAAATCTCCCTCGAAGAGATCTCTGATGCGGCTTTGCAGTATAGGCACGTCCTTGGCTGGACCCCCGCTGAGGCCCCTGCTAATCCATGACATCAGTTGTGTTGGGGGGCCTGGGCGGAAAGAGGGGGCAGCCGCCCACTTGGCACTTCTGGGAGCCGTGACATAAAACCACTCCCGTTGCCATAATTCGGATACCTCTGAAATGGAACCTTTTGGCTATGGAGCTCCTACCATCTTGCCTATTGATGCACCTCCGCACGCTGCATGCTGCCCCTCGATCACCTTCGGTTGTACTTCAAAGGTCTTGAGCCATAGGCCGAAGTGAGGGGTCACACGGAGGAAGGCCTCACACACAACAATAAATGTCGTGATGTGGAGAAAGGAGTCCGGAGCTAGGTCGTGGAAATATGGCCCGTAATAGAACATCAAGCCCCTGACGAAGGGATCCAGAGTGAGGCCTAGACCTCGGAGGAAGTGGGAGATGAACACAACGTTCTCGTTGGGTTCGGGAGTAGGGACAAACTGCCCTCGAGCAGGCAGCCGATGCGAAACCTCGGCGGTCAGGTATCTGGCCTCCCTCAACTTCTTAATGTCCTCTTCCATCACGGAGGAAGGCATCCATCGACCTTGAAGGCTGTATCCGGAGCACCTAACCTGGGCTTTGGGTGTTATAACTCGAGGCGGGGGGAGGGTTTGGTTGAGCACGAGAGGGGAAAAGCGAAAACCTTGTCCCCTTATAAAGAGGGTGAATATCAAGCGTCCTCTCCGTAGCCGTTTTGGACTTAGCTATAATCTAGGAGTCCTAGACACGGTTGGGTTACCCACGAACCACATTAATGAGAATCCCGTAATCAGGGGAACACGATCTCCGCTTTGGCAAGACGTGTCAAGAAACCGCCTCGCGTTATGTGTGGAGCTGGTTAAGAGAAACTGTTCGAATAATCACCGGGCCACGATGTAACGTCATGTTGCCAAAACAAGCTAGCAGATTAGATCTGCGAAAAAACATTATTTTCTCTACGGTGAAATGTGGAACTTATTTTGCAGGGTCGGACACTATCCTCGTATTCAACTTCTTATGTAATGTATTCGGAGAAGGAACCCGCCTTGCAATGCCGAAGACAACTGCGCGCTGGACTCGTCGTCATTGAAGCCTGGTTTAGGGGCTACTGTGGGAGTCCTTGATTAGGGGGTCTCCGGACAGCCGGACTATCTCCATTGGCCGGACTGTTAGACTATGGAGATACAAGATTGAAGACTTCGTCTCGTGTCCGGATGGGACTCTACTTGGCATGGAAGGCAAGCTAGGCAATACGTATATGGATATCTCCTCCTTTGTAACCGACCTTGTGTAACCCTAGCCCTCTCTGGTGTCTATATAAACCGGAGGGTTTTAGTCCGTAGGAAAACAATCACAACATACAATCATACTGTAGGCTAGCTTCTAGGGTTTAGCCTCTCTGATCTCATGGTAGATCTACTATTGTAACACCCATATCTTCGATATTAATCAAGCAGGATGTAGGGTTTTACCTCCATCAAGAGGGCCCAAACCTGGGTAAAACTTCGTGTCCCTTGCCTCCTGTTACCATCTGGCCTAGACGCACAGTTCGGGACCCCCTACCCGAGATCCGCCGGTTTTGACACGAAGTTCATTGAAGGGACAAGGAGGCAAGGGACACGAATTACCGGATACCATCTATCAGATAAACCAAGGGACATGCACAGTTAAAATCCCTATGAATTGTGAGAGTGATAAAGCCTTATAGTCCGATTGCTTGGTTAGTTGTGCTGAACACCTCCCTCGAAGGACCCAAAATTAGGATAAAGAGTGCTCAGGTTTATCCCGAACACCCCAGTACTAGTAACATGGGGGCAGAAGCCGACGACTGGCCAACCCTCAGATTTTATAAACGGCCGCACGTAAGGATATATATTTTAAATTCAAAAAGCGTTGCATAGCGCAAATGAACTCGTTTCACATTACAGGATCACATGAGCATGTTCATTCAAAAATTACATCTATAGCACATTCCTCTGCCACAAGGAGGGAGCCCTTTAGGGCAATGTCATAATACATTTCGGGGCAGCGATGCTCCTTGCCCTCCGGCGGCCCCTCCTTCACCAACTTTACGGCGTCCAGCTTTGCCCAGTGCACCTTCGCCCGGGCAAAAGCCATGCACGCACCCTCGATGCAGACGGACCGCTTTTATGACTTCAAGCCGTGGGCAGGCATCGACAAGCCGCCTCACTAGACCGAAGTAGCTTCTAGGCAGGGGATCGCCAGGCCACATCCGGACTATAAGACCCTTCATGGCCTGTTCGGCCGCCTTGTGAAGCTCGACCAGTTGCTTCTGCTGGTCGCTCAAGGGCATTGGGTGTTTGGTCCCAGTATACTAAGACCATAACAACTTTTCCATCGACCTCCCATCCTCAGCTCGGTAAAACTCCGTGGCATCCAGTACACTGCGGGGAAGATCTGCGAACGCTCCTGGAGAGCTCCGAACTCTGGTAAGTAAAAGGAAAGTTTCCTTCACATGCTTTCTTTTCATAATGAATGCCTTACCCGCTGCTATCCTCTTCGCCGCATCAATCTCCTGGAGGGCCTTGTGGGCTTCAGCCTTGGCGCTCCGTGCGCTTTCGAGCGCCTTCGCAAGCTCGGACTCTCGTGTCATAGAGTCAAGCTCCAAGGACTCATGTTTTTTTGGCGAGAGCCTCGAGCTCTTGCTGCACCTCGCCTACCCGGGCTTCTTGCTTTTCCCGCTCAATGCGCTCCTTGGTCACTTTGTTTTCAGCCTTGGACAACGCCTTCTTCAGGGTCGCCACCTCGGTCGTGGCCCCTGGGAGATTCATGATGATCCTATTACTTTACAACTGAATTTCTTTTTAATATATAGACAAGGTATCGCTTACCTTTGCTCTCCTTGAGCTGCCTCTTGGTAAGGCCGAGCTCGTCCTCGGACCGCTCAAGGTCCTGCTTCAGTGCAGCGAGCTCCGTAGTACGTGCGGCAGTGGCCAGCAGTGAAGCCTGCATATGCACATAGACATATTCTCATTAGACTCCCGAGTCATTATTTGATCCTCTATTCGGCCTTTCTTCGCGAACGTGAAACAGAGCATCAGGGGCTACTGTCTATGCGGTAATATTTTCCTATATTTTGATTGCTTACCTGAAAGCCTATTAGGAGGCTCGCACAAGCTTTGGTTAGTCCATTTTTGGCGGACTGAGCTTTCTCGATCACCACACTCATGATAGTGCGGTGCTCTTCGTCGATGGAAGCGCCGCGAAGCGCTTCCAGCAAGTTGTCCGGTGCCTCCGGATGGACAGAGGCCACTAGCACGGGCGGCTTGCCCCCCTTAATGGAGGATCGCCTGTCGGAGTCCGGAACCACCGAAGGTTCCGGCGCAGTATTCGGCCGGGGGGCGAACTTGGAGCCCGTGGGAGTCTTGCTCCCTTTGCGCCCAAGGTCCGGAAGGTCGCCTCGAGGCGCCCCCAGGACTACCTCCCCTCGGCTCGGTGCGTTTTGAGACAACACCTCGGCATTGTCCGTAGGGCAAGGGGTGGAGGCAGTCGGAAGTGAATCACTATTCATATCCGACGAGTCCAAAGAACTGTCCGACGAAGATGCGTCGAGATGGGCTCAGGAAGGACTGCATAATCATATTCGGCGTAAGGAGAAGCAGTGCAATAAAACATACCATGCATTACTATGGTATCCGGATACTTATGACTTCGCCAGGGGCTTGTCCCTAGGTAACCACTCGTCGTCGCTGTAGGCGGCCGTTGTGGAGCAGTCCGGAACGAGGGTCCTTCCCTTCTTGGACCCTTCGGCCTCCCCGGTTGGGGCGGCCTTCCTTTTCTTGTCTCCCCCGGCTGGGGGGGGGGAGGGAACTTTTCTCTTCCTCCTCCTTGTTTTCGTAGGAGGAGTGCGCTTCGGTGTTATCGGACAATGAGTCCGATAAAACCTTGTGTCGGAGACCCTTTCGGGTCCCCATGGCCTTCTTCTTGGCCTTCTTCACCGGCACCTCGTAAGGCGCCAGAACCAGCATCTCTGTTAGGAGAGCATCTGCAGGATCTTCAGGCAGGGGGGCTGGGCAATCGATCTGCTCCACTGTCTGTATCCAGTCCTATTAATGGCATGAAAGCTTAGATCCCGCACATGATTAAACTGGGGCAAATAAATATCCTGTGAGATATAAAAACTTACCAGATTGGCATGACGCTTTGCACTGAGTCCGCGGTCCTCGGTAAGGGGAGGAGGTACCTCGTCGCCCTTGAACAGCACCTTCTAGACATCCTTGTGCGTCGTGTCGAAGAGCTCTCGCAGCGTCTGGTGCATGGCTGGGTCGAACTCCCACAAATTAAATGCCCGTCATTGACACGGGAGGATCCGGCGAAAGAGCATGACCTAGACCACGTTGACGAGCTTGATTTTCTTGCTCATCATGTTCTTGATGCATGTCTAGAGTCTAGTCAGCTCTACCGGGGAACCCCAGGACAGGCCCTTCTCTTTCTAGGAAGTGAGCCGCATGGGGATTCTGGATCGAAATTCGGGGGCCGCCACCCAGTTGGTGTCGCGCGGCTCGGTGATGTAGAACCACCCCGATTGCCACCCCTTTATGGTCTCCACATAGGAGCCTTCGAGCCAGGTGACGTTAGGCATTTTGCCCACCATGGCGCCTCTGCACTCTGCTTGCTGGCCGACCACCACCTTTGGTTTAACATTGAAGGTCTTCAGCCACAGGCTGAAGTGGGGCCTGATGCGGAGGAAGGCCTCGCACACGACGATAAACGCTGATATGTCTCCAACGTATCTATAATTTTTGATTGCTCCATGCTATATTATCTACTGTTTTGGGCAATACTGGGCTTTATTATCCACTTTTATACTACTTTTGGGAAACCTATTAAACGGAGGCCTAGCCTAGATTTGCTGTTTTATGCCTATTTCAGTGTTTCGAAGAAAAGTAATATCAGACAGAGTCGAAACGGAACGAAATCAACTGAAGAAGTTATTTTTGGAAGGAAACACACCTGATAGACTTGGACCCTACGTCAGGGGAGACACGAGGTGCTCATGAGGGTGGGGGGCGCGCCCCCCTGTCTCGTGGGGCCCCCGTGGCTCCTCCGACGTCCTCTCTGCACCCATATATATCCACGTACCCTAAAACTTCCAGAACGCAAGATAGATCGGGAGTTCCGCCGCCAGAAGCCTCCGTAGCCACCGAAAACCAATCTAGACCCGTTCCGGCACCCTGCCGGAGGGGGAAATCCTTCTCTGGTGCCCATCTTCATCATCCTGGTGCTCTCCATGACAAGGAGGGAGTAGTTCTCCCTCGGGGCTGAGGGTATGTACCAGTAGCTATGTGTTTGATCTCTCTCTCTCTCTCTCTCGCGTTCTTGATTTGGAACGATCTTGATGTATCACGAGCTTTGCTATTATAGTTGGATCTTATGTTTCTCCTCCCCCTCTACTCTCTTGTAATGAATTGACTTTCCCCTTTGAAGTAATCTTATCGGATTGAGTCTTTAAAGATTTGGGAACACTTGATGTATGTCTTGCCGTGCGTATCTGTGGTGACAATGGGATACCACGTGATTCACTTGATGTATGTTTTGGTGATCAACTTGTTCCGCCCATGAACCTATGCATAGGGTTTGGCACACGTTTTCGTCGTGATTCTCCGGTAGGAACTTTGGGGCACTCTTTGAGGTCCTATGTGTTGGTTGAATAGATGAATCTGAGATTGTGTGATGCATATCGTATAATCATACCCATGGATACTTGAGGTGCCATTGGAGTATCTAGGTGACATTAGGGTTTTGGTTGATTAGTGTCTTAAGGTGTTATTCTAGTACGAACTCTAGGGCTGTTTGTGACACTTATGGGAATAGCCCAATGGATTGATTGGAAAGAATAACTTTGAGGTGGTTTCGTACCCTACCATAATCTCTTCGTTTGTTCTCCGCTATTAGTGACTTTGGAGTGACTCTTTGTTGCATGTTGAGGGATAGTTATGTGATCCAATTATGTTAGTATTGTTGAGGGAACTTACACTAGCGAAAGTATGAACCCTAGGCCTTATTTGCACGCATTGCAATACTATTTACGCTCACTTTTATCATTTGTTACCTTGCTGTTTTTATATTTTCAGATTGCAAAAACTATTATCTACTATCCATATTGCACTTGTATCACCATATCTTCGCCGAACTAGTGCACCTATACAATTTATCATTGTATTGGGTGTGTTGGGGACACAAGAGACTCTTTGTTATTTGGTTGCAGGGTTGCTTGAGAGAGAACATCTTCATCGTACGCCTCCTACGAATTGATAAACCGTAGGTCATCCACTTGAGGGAAATGTGCTATTGTCCTACAAACCTCTGCACTTGGAGACACAACAACGTCTACAAGAAGAAGGTTGTGTAGTACACATCAAGATCTTTTCTGGCGCCGTTGCCGGGGAGGCAAGGAAAGCTGCACTAACACACCCCGTCAACTAAGCTCTTTTCTAGCGCCGTTGCCGGGGAGGTTAGCGCTTGAAGGTATATCTTTAGATCTTGCAATCGAGTCTTTTAGTTTCTTGTTTTATCACTAGTTTAGTTTATAAAAGAAAACCACAAAAAATGGAATTGAGTTTGTCTCAAACACTTCACCTTTTTAATATCTTTCGTAGGTATGATGGAAAGGAAATTTGTGCTCAAGTGCTAGAAGAAGAAATCTATAAAATGTTTGGCACTAAATATTTGAATGATGAGCATGATTGCAATGTTGTTAGTATGAATTCCTTGAATATCCATGATGCTAATTATATGCAAAGCCACAAGCTTGGGGAAGCTATGTTTGATGAAAATGATATTTTTGTCCCGCAAGTTTTGATGAGCAAATTTATTATGATGAAAGCATGCCTCCTATCTATGATGATTATTGTGATGACAGGTATGCTTTAAAGAATAATGATAACCTTGAAACTTGTCATCTTGATCTTAATTTTCAATCACATGATAATTATTTTGTTGAGTTTGCTCCCACTAATATTCGTGAGAAGAAATTTGCTTATGTGGAGAGTAATAAAATTTCTATGCTTGTAGATCATGAAAGAATGCTTTAGGTGTTGGTTATATTGTTGAATTCATTCATGATGCTACTGAAAATTATTATGAGGGAGGAACATATGCTTGTAGGAATTGCAATAATATCAAGTTTTCTCCCTATGTGCTTAAAATTTTGAAGTTATGCTTGTTTTACCTTCCTATGCAAGTTGATTCTTGTTCCCATAAGTTGTTTGCTCACAAAATCCCTATGCATAGGAAGTGGGTTAGACTTAAATGTGCTAGTCATATTCTTCATGATGCTCTCTTTATGTTACAATTCTTATCTTTTATGTGAGCATCATTGAAATCATCATGCCTAGCTAGAGGCGTTAAACGATAGCGCTTGTTGGGAGGCAACCCAACTTTATTTTTGTTCCTTGCTTTTTGTTCCTGTTTAGTAATAAATAATTCATCTAGCCTCTGTTTACATGTGGTTTTATGTCTTTAATTAGTGTTTGTGCCAAGTAGAACCTTTCGGAAGACTTTGGGAAAGTCTTGTTGATCATGCTGTAAAAAACAGAAACTTTAGTGCTCACGAGAACTGCTTCCATTTTTATTTAGAGAGTGCTATTTAGTTAATTCTTTTTGCAGATGATTAATAGATAAATTCCTCCGGTACATCAATTTATTTGAGAATTTTATGAGTTCCAGAAGTATACGTTTGATCCAGATTACTACAGACTGTTCTGTTTTTGACAGATTCTGTTCTTCATGTGTTGTTTACTTATTTTGATAAATCTATGGCTAGTAAAAGAGTTTATAAACCATAGAGAAGTTGGAATAAAGTAGGTTTAACAACAATATAAATAAATAATGAGTTCATTACAGTACCTTGAAGTGGTGATTTACTTTCTTATACTAACGGAGCTTACGAGTTTTCTACTTTAAGTTTTGTGTTGTGAAGTTTTCAAGTTTTGGGTAAAGATTCGATGGACTATGGAATAAGGAGTGGCAAGAGCATAAGCTTGGGGATGCCCAAGGCACCCCAAGGTAATATTCAAGGACAACCAAAAGCCTAAGCTTGGGGATGCCCCGGAAGGCATCCCCTCTTTCGTCTTCGTTCATCGGTAGCTTTACTTGGAGCTATATTTTTATTCGCCACATGATATGTGTTTTCCTTGGATCGTCAATTTATTTTGTTAGGATTTGCTTTATGTTATTTAGAACAATGTTTTGCATCTTTTATTTCAATAAAAGTGGCATTTATAGCCTTTACTATGCCTATGTTACAAGTATACATGTTGCTGTTTGAAAACAGAAAGTTTACCGCTGTTGCAATAATTCCCTAGAAAAGTCAGAATGTGATAAAATGTTGAAACCTTTTGCATATTAAGCTCTGATAAATTTACTACAGTGGGAATATTATTTCATAATTTTTGGAGCTAGGGAAGTATGGATGTTGCAGCATTCTTTACAGACTATCCTGTTTAGGCAGATTGCTGTTATGTTTGCATTGTTTGCATATGTTTGCTTCTTTAATGATTCTATTTGAGGATAGGACTATTAAATATGCAGAGACATTTAGTATGCAATGTTGAATAATAATTTTAGTGATTTGCTACAGTAGAGTATGATAAGGTTTTGGCAATGGTTTATACTAACTTATCTCACGAGTCCTTGTTGAGTTTTGTGTGGATGAAGCTTTTGAGATTTAGGGAGACCTTCATATGAGAGGAATTAAGGAGACACAAAAGCTCAAGCTTGGGGATGCCCAAGGCACCCAAAGATAATATTTCAAGAAGTCTCAAGCATCTAAGCTTGGGTATGCCCCGGTTGGCATCCCACCTTTCTTCTTCAACAACTATCGGTTAGTACCGGTTGATCCTAAGTTTTTGCTTCTTCACACGATGTTTGCTATTCTTGAATGTCATTTTCTTTTGCTTTGCTTGCTGTTTGAATAAAATACCAAGATCTGAAATTATTAAATGTTAGAGAGTCTTCACATAGTTGCATAATTATTCTACTACTCATTGATCTTCACTTATATCCTTCGGAGTAGTTTGTCATTTGCTCTAGTGCTTCACTTATATCTTTTAGAGCATGGCGGTAGTTTTATTTTGAAGAAATAGATGAACTCTCATGCTTCACTTATATTATTTTGAGAGTCTTAAATAGCATGGTAATTTGCTCAAAATCCTAATATGCTAGGTATTCAAGAATAATAAAATTCTCTTATGAGTGTGTTGAATACTAAGAGAAGTTTCATGCTTGATGATTGTTTTGAGATATGGAGATGGTGATATTAGAGTCATGCTAGTTGAGTAGTTGTGAATTTGAGAAATACTTGTGTTGAAGTTTGTGATTCCCATAGAATGCACGTATGGTGAACCGTTATGTGACGAAGTCGGAGCATGATTTATTTATTGATTGTCTTCCTTATGAGTGGCGGTCGGGGATGAGCGATGGTCTTTTCCTACCAATCTATCCCCCTAGGAGCATGCGCGTAGTACTTTGCTTTGATAACTTCTAGATTTTTGCAATAAGTATATGAGTTCTTTATGACTAATGTTGAGTCCATGGATTATACGCACTCTCACCCTTCCACCTTTTGCTAGCCTCTCTAGTATCGCGCAACTTTCGCCAGTACCATAAACCCACCATATACCTTCCTCAAAACAGCCACCATACCTACCTATTATTGCATTTCCACAATCATTCCAAGATATATTGCCATGCAACTTTCCACTATCCAGTTTATCATGACACATTCATCATTGTCATATTGCTTAGCATGATCATGTAGTTGACATAGTATTTGTGGCAAAGCCACCGTTCATAATTCTTCCATACATGTCACTCACACATCATTGCACATCCCGGTACACCGCCAGAGGCATTCATATAGAGTCATACTTTGTTCTAGTATCGAGTTGTAATCATTGAGCTGTAAATAAATAGAAGTGTGATGATCATCATTAATAGAGCATTGTCCCAAAAAAAGAGAAAGGCAAAAAAAGGCCAAATACAGGATGATATTTGTGCTATGTGCTTCTCAGGTTTGCATGAAGATAGAGCTCATCTCTTCTTTGCTTGCAACTTTAGCCAACGGGTCTGGAATTATTTGGGCATCTCATGGAGTGTTCACCCTAACCAGACTACTTTTGGAATGGCTTGCGCGGCCAGGGAGGAATTTGGTCAGCCTTTTTTCACGGAGGTAGTCTTTACGGCTACTTGGAATATTTGGACCCAAAGGAATGGAAGGATCTTCAGAAATGAGTTGCCCACTTTCAGATCTTGGAGGAGGAATTTTATTCATGATATTTCTCTTTTAGCTCATAGAATCAAGTGCAAATATAGAGATAGACTAACCTCTTGGATAGATTCCCTCCCCTAATCTCTCTCTGTAAGTAGTCTTTCTTTTGCTCCTTGTAATTTTGTACAACTCACCTATTGTTTTTTAATAAAGGGCTGTGAGGCTGTTGCCTTGCAGTATATAGTCAAAAAAAGGCCAAATAAAATAAATAAATAAAAAGGGGCAATGCTACTATCCTTTTACCACACTTGTGCTTCAAAGTAGCACCATGATATAGCGAGTCTCATATATTGTGCTTCAAAGTAGCACCATGTTCTTCATATAGAGAGTCTCATATGTTGTCACTTTCATATACTAGTGGGAATTTTTCATTATAGAACTTGGCTTGTATATTCCAATGATGGGCTTCCTCAAAATGCCCTAGGTCTTCGTGAGCAAGCGAGTTGGATGCACACCCACTTAGTTTCTTTTGTTGAGCTTTCATACATTTATAGCTCTAGTGCATCCGTTGCATGGCAACCCCTACTAACTCACATTGATATCTATTGATGGGCATCTCCATAGCCCGTTGATACGCCTAGTTGATGTGAGCCTATCTTCTCCCTTTTTGTCTTCTCCACAACCACCATTCTATTCCACCTATAGTGCTATATCCATGGCTCACGCTCATGTATTGCGTGAAGATTGAAAAAGTTTGAGAACACCAAAAGTATTAAACAATTTCTTGGCTTGTCATCGGGGTTGTGCATGATTTAAATATTTTGTGTGGTGAAGATGGAGCATAGCCAGACTATATGATTTTGCAGGGATAGCTTTCTTTGGCCATGTTATTTTGAGAAGACATAACTGCTTAGTTAGTATGCTTGAAGTATTATTATTTCTATGTCAATATGAACTTTTGTCTTGAATCTTATGGATCTGAATATTCATACCACAATTAAGAAGAATTGCATTCAAACTATGCCAACTAGCATTCCACATCAAAAATTATCTTTTTTACCATTTACCTACTCGAGGACGAGCAGGAATTAAGCTTGGGGATGCTCGATACGTCTCCAACGTATCTATAATTTTTGATTGCTCCATGATATATTATCTACTATTTTGGGCAATATTGGGCTTTATTATCCACTTTTATATTACTTTTGGGACTAACCTATTAACCGGAGGCCCAGCCTAGATTTGCTGTTTTATGCCTATTTCAGTGTTTCGAAGAAAAGGAATATCAGACGAAGTCGAAACGGAACGGAATCAACTGAAGAAGTTATTTTTGGAAGGAAACACACCTGATAGACTTGGACCCTACGTCAGGGGAGACACGAGGTGCTCACAAGGGTGGGGGGCGCGCCCCCCTATGGCGCGCCCCCTGTCTCGTGGTGCCCCCGTGGCTCCTCCGGTGTCCTCTCTGCACCCATATATATCCACGTACCCTAAAACTTCCAGAATGCAAGATATATAGGGAGTTCCGTCGCCAGAAGCCTCCGTAGCCACCGAAAACCAATCTAGACCCGTTCCGGCACCCTGCCAGAGGGGGCAATCCTCCTCCGATGGCCATCTTCATCATCTTGGTGCTCTCCATGACGAGGAGGGAGTAGTTCTCCCTCGGGGCTGAGGGTATGTACCAGTAGCTATGTGTTTGATCTCTCTCTCTCTCTCGTGTTCTTGATTTGGCACGATCTTGATGTATCGCGAGCTTTGCTATTATAGTTGGATCTTATGTTTCTCCTCCCCCTATACTCTCTTGTAATGAATTGAGTTTCCCCTTTGAAGTAATCTCATCGGATTGAGTCTTTAAATATTTGAGAACACTTGATGTATGTCTTGCCGTGCGTATCTGTGGTGACAATGGGATACCACGTGATTCACTTGATGTATGTTTTGGTGATCAACTCGCGGGTTCTGCCCATGAACCTATGCATAGGGGTTGGCACACGTTTTCGTCGTGATTCTCCGGTAGGAACTTTGGGGCACTCTTTGAGGTCCGATGTGTTGGTTGAATAGATGAATCTGAGATTGTGTGATGCATATCGTATAATCATACCCACGGATACTTGAGGTGACATTGGAGTATCTAGGTGACATTAGGGTTTTGGTTGATTTGTGTCTTAAGGTGTTATTCTAGTACGAACTCTAGGGCTGTTTGTGACACTTATAGGAATAGCCCAATGGATTGATTGGAAAGAATAACTTTGAGGTGGTTTCATACCCTACCATAATCTCTTTGTCTGTTCTCCGCTATTAGTGACTTTGGAGTGACTCTTTGTTGCATGTTGAGGGATAGTTATGTGATCCAATTATGTTAGTATTGTTGAGGGAACTTACACTAGCGAAAGTAGGAATGCTAGGCCTTATTTCCACGCATTGCAATACCGTTTACGCTCACTTTTATCATTTGTTACCTTGCTGGTTTTATATTTTCAGATTACAAAAACTATTATCTACTATCCATATTGCACTTGTATCACCATCTCTTCGCCGAACTAGTGCACCTATACAATTTATCATTGTATTGGGTATGTTGGGGACACAAGAGACTCTTTGTTATTTGGTTGCTAGGTTGCTTGAGAGAGACCATCTTCATACTACTTCTCCTACGGATTGATAAACCTTAGGCCATCCACTTGAGGGAAATTTGCTATTGTCCACTAGTAGAAAAAGGGGCTATGGTCCAGGCCGCCTCAGCCCATTAGTCCCGGTTCAGTCTAGAACCGGGACCAATGTGGGCATTGGTCCCGGTTCATGAGCCCAGGGGGCCGGCCGGGCCACGTGGGCCATTGGTCCCGGTTCGTCTGGACCTTTTGGTCCCGGTTGGTGGGACGAACCGGGACCAATGGGCCTCGCTCCGGGCCCACCACCATTGGTCCCGGTTGGTGGCTTGAACCGGGACCAAAGGCTCCCCTTTAGTCCCGATTCATGTCACCAACTGGGACCAATGAGGTGCCTATATATACCCCCTCGCGCAAGAGCAGAGCACAGTGCTCTGTTTTTTCTGTCCGAGGGGGAGAGGGCTTTGTGGTGCTCTAGCTCACCTCCTATGCACATGAGGTGTTCGATGGAATGCCCGAGCCACACTACTTAAGCTTTCTCCTCTCGAAGCTCGACCTCCAAGCTCCATTTTCCTCGAGATTTGTCTAGATTTAGCGGTCCGTCACGGCCCGTCCCCGTCTTCACCGCCGTCGATCACCCGCGCCGATCTCATCACCGACACCACCGTGGTGAGCCTCTTATTCTTATCTTCTTTCTGAAAGGAAAAATATTCTTACTTGTATGTTTAGATAGATACTTGTATCATTTTCTTACGTTTAATATTGCATCTTATATAGTGCGATGGCTTTGGTATCCGCCCCTGTCGGCCCTCGTCCTGTCTATGATTCGGATTTGGTATGTATATTATCTTTATAACTATTGGTTCATTTATTGTTTATGAAAATTATGCCGACCAACGTGACATAGATTTTATTTATCTAGGATGTATGTGAATGGGAAATGCCAACCGACCCTATTGTCGAGAGGTTAAATTTAGTTGAAGAAGAAAACAATTTGTTGAAGGAAAAAATTAAAAAAATTGAGGAGGAGAAGATGATATTGGAGTTGCATGTTGCGGATGTCGTCGATGATCACAAGATCAAGATGGATGCAATGCGCTTGAAGATTAGAAAGATTAGAAAATATGCCATTCATACCGAGGCTTGGTATCATTATGCCGTTGGATCAATTGTTACCTTGGTTGCGATTATGATCGCATTTGTTTTCGCATTGAAATGCTTTACATAGTTTCAATGTATGGTTTAATTAATTAGATGCTCTGGAGAGCTATATGTTATTAGATGAGAACTATGTATGCACTTTAGTTTTAATGTGATGATGAAATTCTATTAATTTGGACACTTAATTATATATAATGCACGCAGATGAACTGGCAATGGATGTACGGTGACAGACACACCCGCGAGTACATTAAGGGCGTGCATGAGTTTCTCGATGCGGTTGAGGCAAACAAGAAGAATGGTTTTATGTGTTGTCCATGCACTGAATGTGGGAATACGAGGTCTTACTCTAACCGGAAAATCCTTCACTCCCACCTGCTTTACAAGGGTTTCATGCCACACTATAATGTTTGGACGAGGCACGGAGAAATAGGGGTTATGATGGAAGACGGCGAAGAAGAAGAGTACGATGACAACTATGTGCCCCCTGAATACGGTGATGCTGCAACGGGGGGAGCTGGTGAAGATCAAGAGGAACCAGACGATGTGCCCAATGATGCTGCCACGGGTGAAGCTGCTGAAGATCAAGAGGAACCAGACGATGTGCCCGATGATGATGATCTCCGCCGGGTCATTGTCGATGCAAGGACGCAATGCATTAGTCAAAAGGAGAAGCTGAAGTTCGATCGCATGTTAGAGGATCACAAAAAGGGTTATACCCCAATTGCGAAGATGGCAACACAAAGCTCGGTACCGTACTGGAATTGCTGCAGTGGAAGGCAGAGAATGCTGTGGCTGACAAAGGATTTGAGAAGCTACTGAAAATATTGAAGAAGAAGCTTCCAAAGGATAACGAATTGCCCGATAGTACATACGCAACAAAGAAGGTCGTATGCCCTCTAGGATTGGAGGTGGAGAAGATACATGCATGCCCTAATGACTGCATCCTCTACCGCGGTGCATACAAGGATCTGAACGCATGCCCGGTATGCGGTGCGTTGCGGTATAAGATCAGACGAGATGACCCTGGTGATGTTGACGGTGAGCCTCTCAGGAAGAGGGTTCCTGCGAAGGTGATGTGGTATGCTCCTATAATACCATGGTTGAAACGTCTATTCAGAAAAGAAGAGCATGCCAAGTTGATGCGATGGCACAGTGAGAACCGAAAGAAAGATGGGAAGTTGAGAGCACCCGTGATGGGTCGTAGTGGAGAAAAAATGAGAGAAAGTATTGGGATGAGTTTGCAAAGGACCCAAGGAATGTATGGTTTGCTTTAAGCGCGGATGGCATTAATCCTTTCGGGGAGCAGAGCAGCAATCACAACACCTGGCCCGTGACTCTATGTATGTATAACCTTCCTCCTTGGATGTGCATGAAGCGGAAGTTCATTATGATGCCAGTTCTCATCCAAGGCCCTAAGCAACCCGGCAACGAAATTGATGTGTACCTAAGGCCATTAGTTGAAGAACTTTTACAGCTGTGGAATGGAAACGGTGTACGTACGTGGGATGAGCACAGACAGGAGGAATTTAACCTTAAGGCGTTGCTGTTCGTGACCATCAACGATTGGCCCGCTCTCAGTAACCTTTCAGGACAGACAAACAAAGGGTACCACGCATGCACGCACTTTTTAGATGACACTGAAAGTATATACCTGGACAAATGCAGGAAGAATGTGTACCTGGGCCATCGTCGATTTCTTCCGACCAACCATCAATGTCGAAAGAAAGGCAAGCATTTCAAAGGCGAGGCAGATCGCTGGAAGAAGCCCGCCATGCGCACCGGTGATCACGTGCTTTCTATGGTCAATGATTTACACTACATAATCTTTGGAAAGGGTCCCGGTTCACTAGCTGTTCTGAATGACGCTGAGGGACACGCACCCATGTGGAAGAAGAAATCTATATTTTGGGACCTACCCTACCGGAAAGACCTAGAGGTCCGCTGATGCACGTGACGAAGAACCTTTGCGTGAACCTGCTAGGCTTCTTGGGCGTGTATGGGAAGACAAAAGATACACCTGAGGCACGGGAGGACCTGCAATGTTTGCACGAAAAAGACGGCATGCCTCCGAAGCAGTATAAAGGTCCTGCCAGCTACGCTCTTACGAAAGAAGAGAAAGAAATCTTCTTTGAATGCCTGCTCAGTATGAAGGTCACGACTGGCTTCTCATCGAATATAAAGGGAATAATAAATATGCCAGAGAAAAATTTTCAGAACCTAAAGTCTCATGACTGCCACGTGATTATGACG
Organism: Triticum monococcum; assembly: GCA_034509565.1. NCBI lineage: Eukaryota > Viridiplantae > Streptophyta > Magnoliopsida > Poales > Poaceae > Triticum > Triticum monococcum. The sequence continues at coordinate 479,100,942 of CM067842.1, read as the reverse complement.
CAACTGCTTCTGGTTGCATTGAGGGGGCTTCAACCGGAAAACGTCCGATTATCCATTGTGAAGCTATGTGCATTCCTCAATGCAATCTTTCAGAAGGTGATCGATCCAGAAATCATACCAAGGCTAAGGAGTGATGTGGCGCAATGTCTTGTCAGTTTCGAGCTGGTGTTCCCACCATCCTTCTTCAATATCATGACGCACGTCCTAGTTCATCTAGTCGACGAGATTGCCATCCTAGGGCCCGTATTTCTACACAATATGTTCCCCTTTGAGAGGTTCATGGGAGTCCTAAAGAAATATGTCCGTAACCGCGCTAGGCCAGAAGGAAGCATCTCCATGGGCCATCAAACAGAGGATGTTATCGGGTTTTGTGTTGACTTCATTCCTGGCCTTAACAAGATAGGTCTCCCTAAATCGCGGTATGAGGGGAGACTGACTGGAAAAGGCACTCTTGGAAGAGACTCAATAATATGCAAGGACGGATATTCTTGGTCTCAAGCACACTACACAGTTCTACAGAACTCTACCTTGGTGACCCCGTATGTCGATGAACACAAGAACAGTCTGCGCTCCAAACACCCGGAGCAATGCGACGACTGGATTACATGTGAACACACTAGGACTTTCAGCAGTTGGTTGGAAACACGTCTCAGAGGTGACAACACTGTTTGTGATGAGTTGTACTTGTTGTCCAGGGGACCATCTTTGACTGTATTGACTTACAAAGGGTACGAGATAAATGGGAATACATTTTACATGATCGCCCAAGATCAAAAGAGTACCAACCAAAACAGGGGTGTCCGCTTTGATGCAGCAACCGAGAGCGGAAAGGACACATATTATGGTTACATAGTGGACATATGGGAACTTGACTACGGACCTGATTTTAAGGTCCCTTTGTTTAAGTGCAAATGGGTCAATCTGTTAGGCGGCGGGGTACAGGTAGACCCACAGTACGGAATGACAAAAGTGGATCTGAAAAATCTTGGGTACACTGACGAACCGTTCGTCCTAGCCAATGATGTGGCACAGGTTATCTATGTGAAGGACATGTCTACCAAACCGAGAAAAAGAAAGGATAAGGAAGCGAATACATCATACGATGAGCCAAAGCGCCACATAGTTCTTTCAGGAAAAAGGGACATCCTGGGAGTGGACGGCAAGACAGACATGTCTGAAGATTATGAAAAGTTTCATGAAATTCCTCCCTTCAATGTCAAGGCTGACCCAAGCATCCTGATAAACAATGAAGATTATCCATGGTTACGGCGCAATAAGCAAATGACACAACCGAAGAAAAAGTGAAGACTTTCTCCCGCAATAAGAAAATGCTATGTGGGTGAAATTATGATACCATCCCAACTTTCAACTTTTTCAAAGTTCATTTGAAATGCTTTCATGTCTTATGGTTCGAAACTTTGATACTTCGAAAGTGATTATCCATTTTGTACACGAAGTGCATCAAGTTTTTGTCGTAACCCTCTCTACTTTTTGGAACATGCTATGTGGGTGAAATGATGATACAATGCCAACTTTCAACCTTTTCAGAGTTCATTTTGAAATGCTTTCCAATTTAAGAGTCATTTAGCTCAAAGAATGAATTGATAGCAAACAGAATGAACTACAAAACTTTTATGAAAATAAAAACAATCAATTAAAATATTATGTTATGATCAACTAAAATAAAACTATAATATTCTTCAATAGCAAAAAGAATATAATTTTTGTGACCTAAAATCAAACTATAAGTATTTAGTTGTAAGTATAAATAAAAAATAAATAGCAAAGAAGAAAAAAATTCTATTTTGTTAGTAAAGTTATTCACACAAATTTTATAAAATTCCAATTTAAACTATTCAAAATTTTAAAACTAATGGCACTAACAGAAAGTTTATAATTTTTGTGACCAAAAAGCAAAAAGAAATCACTAAAAAACTATAAGTATTTAGTTGTAAGTATAAATAAAAAATAAATAGAAAAAAAATTCTATTTTTATAGTAAAGTTATTCATAAACTAGTGATTCACACAAATTTTTAGAAATTCAAATTTAAACTATTCAAAACTTAAAACTAATGGCACTAACAGAAAGTGTATAATTTTTGTGACCTAAAAGCAAAAAGAAATCACTAAAAAACTATAAGTATTTAGTTTTAAGTAGAAATAAAAAAAATAAAAAACCAAAAAAATGTAGAAATAAAAAAGAAAAAAAGAAAAAAATGCCACCTACTGGGCCTCCACGGCCTGAATACGACTAGAAACCCTACATGGGCCAGGATACAGGCCCGCAGAGGCCCAATAGGCCCACAGGCAGTAGCAAGTTTAGGCCCGAAAGCCTGCATTAGAGGGGAGCTCGAATGGGGAGGCACAACAGCGCTTATAAGCAACTGCCGGCGCCCTTTAGCTAGCGATGTGGGACTAAACTTTTGGGCGCGGGCAGCACAAGGGCATTGGTCCCGGTTGGTGGCACCAACCGGGACTAAAGGGGGCATTGGTCACGGTTCGTGGCACCAACCGTGACCAATGCCCCCCTTTAGTCCCGGTTGGTGCCACCAGCCGGGACCAAAGGCCACCGCTTCCCGCCCTTTGGGCTGCTGAAAATTGGCCTTTGGTCCTGGTTGGTGGCCCCAACCGGGACTAAAGGGGGGCATTGGTCACGGTTGGTTTCACGAACCCGGACCAATGCTCTGGCTATATAAGCCAACACTTGTGAAATTCTCAATTCAGTTCGATCGATCTCCTCGTCCTCTCCTCCGACGACGCCGCCAGGCTGCTCCTCGTCCTCGTCGTCGCCGAGCCCTCCGTGAGCCCGCGCCGTCCTCGTCACCGGCATCCCTGAGCCCGCCGCCCTCGTCCCCGTCGCCGCGTGCCTCCCCGAGCCCGCCTCCTTGTCCCCGACCGTCACCGCGTGCCGCCCGGCCCGAGGCTGCCGTCCCCATCACCGCGTGCCGCCCCGAGCCCGCCGGACTCCAGCCGTCGCCGCCCCCCTCTCGAGTGCCACTCTTGCGCCCGAGCGCCCTTGCCCCGCCCCTGCTCCATGGTCGCCGCCGGCCCCGATGCATTCAAGAGTTGAAGGAGAGGAGAAGTAGAGGAGAGGAGAAGTGGAGCAGCAGCAACGCGCTGTCCACTTTTCTGAATTTTTTGGAATAGGAGGAATTTTTTTGTCCATATAGAAGGTGTTTGATGAAATGCTAGATGGCTTTGGGCATTTTTGGAATTTTAAAAAAAATTTGTGGTGAGGTACTGATGCAAGACAAAGGCGATGGCAAAATTTCAGAATTTTTGGAGAGGTTTAGAATAGGTTTTCAACTAGTTATATGAATCCGATTCAAATTTCATTTGAATGAAATTTGAAAATTTTGAACTATGGATCATAATATGCTAAATATGTCAAAAATGTTTTTTTATATGATGTTTTTTTTTCATATATGTATTCATTTTTTTATTTAGGTTGTTAATTAGTAGATATCGATTTTAGCTTAGTGTAGAGGAAAAAGTAAAATAAGGAAAAGGAAGAAAAGAGGAAGAAGGAAGAAGAAGAAGAAGAAGAAAAGGAAGGAGTGGAAAAAGGAAAATAAGAAGAGGAAGACTTCTTTTTTTCAATCTTCTCCTCTATTTTGTTCATGGATATATGCTAAAGAAAACGAGGGGGGTGATAGATGATGATGAGGGGTCGAGAGTGGGACGAGAGGTCGAGAGGTGTCGAGGGGAGAAAAAATATGTTATCAGGGACGAGGGTCATCGAGGGGTCGAGAGAGGGACGAGGGGTCGAGAGAACTAAATAAGAAGAAGAAGAGGAGAGGAAGAAGAGGAGAAATAAATAAGAAGAAGAAAAAAGAAGAAAAAGAAGAGGAGAAGAAGAAAGGAATAGTGGAGAAGAAGAAAAAATAGAATTATTCTTCTTCTCCTCTAGCTATTCCCCCTCCCCGATAATTTCAACATGAGCGGAGAGGTCGATATAGACCCTCCCCGACAACATGAGAGAGGGACGAGGGGTCGAGAGAACTAAATAAGATGATGATGTTTATGATGTTTTTTTCCTGTTGATGATATGATGATGTTGATGATATGATGATGTTTTTTCTGTTGATGATATGATGATGTTTTTTTTCTGTTGATGATATATATGATGATTGTTTTTTTCATATATGCATTTTTTCATATATATGATGATGTTAGTGGAGAGGAAAAAGTAAAATAAGGAAAAGGAAAATAAGTAGAGAAAGAAGGAGAAGAAGAAGGAGAAGACGAGGAGAGGAAGAAAAGGAAGAGGAGAAGAAGAAAGGAATAGATGAGAAGAAGAGAAAATTAGAATATATATGTGGGGGGGTCTCTTTTCTCCTCTATTCCTTTCTTCTTCTCTTCTTTTTTTTCTTCTTTTTTTTCTTCGACACATGGGGGGGGGGTCGAGAACGTCGGACATTCATGAGAGAGGCGAGGAAGAAGGGGAAGAAGAGGGAGAAGAAGAGGAGAGGAAGAAGAGGAAGTCTTCTCCTCTATTCTTTCTTTTCTTCTTTTTTCTTCTTCTTCTTCCTCTTTATTTTATCGGGAACGAGGGTCGTCGAGGGTCGCCTGCTACTGTCTGTAAGTAGTACTACTTCTGTCATTAAGTTTCTCTATATAGCTTAGCTCTTTCATTGCATGTATTTATAATCATCCTCACTATATTATGCAGATTGAAGATCGTCGAATTGAAGAAAAGACAAGTCGGTGATATTGGGTTCATTAACACATATCTCATAGATGCAACTCAGGTTAAATTTCATGCCGTAGAAACCGAGGCCAGCATGCTACAATCGTTGATAATAAATCAAAACAAAGATATAATACTCTTTCCTTACAACTTCAAGTGAGTGTTACTGTCTTGTGCGTATTCGATTTCCCTTATTATTAGTCAAGGTTATAGTAATGTAATTGATGAGTTATGCATGCGTGTGCAGTTTCCACTATATTCTCCTACATATTAAGCTTGAGCAGGGAGTAGTAACCGTCTTAGACTCAAGACGAAAAGATCCCAAGGACTATGCAGACATGACTCAAATACTCGAGAAGTAAGTTAAATCAATCATTATCCACCATATCAGCAACTTTGTTCATTTCCTGATATATCAAGTAATTGTTTTCTTTGTCCGGCAGGGTTTGGAGAAAATTCACCAGAAAAGCTCCGGGACTGCCGAAGGAGCTGCAATTTAGACACCCGAAAGTAAGTACTAGCTATAGTAGCATTTTAAGCGCATCTACTAGTCATTCAAGCGCTAGTTTCATCAATACCATTTGGCATTCTTGCTTATCAGTTTGATTAACCTCTATTTCTTGTAAAGTGCTTGTGGCAGGAACAAGGGAATGATTTCTGTGGATACTATGTTTGCGAGTCCATCCGCCACACGACCTGTGAGCGGGGCTACACTGACGAACAATATGAAGTACGTAAATAACAACATTCACAATTTTATTTTATTACCATCATTTGTGTTGAGTTTCATTCATTCATATATATATGTATTGACCCCCTTCTTTAAATTAGATGTTACGGAAGCGGGATGAACTCCTAGCACCAGCTCGCATGCGAGGAATTCAAGAGGAATTGGCGGCATTCTTTCTTGACCACGTGATGCCTGAAGATGGAGAATTCTATGTTAAACCCGAGTCCATATGATTATATTTGTAAGAGATAATTACTGTATATATGTAGCCGGTAGTGTCAGATAGATATATGAGAACTTGTTGTTCGACCAATCTCTTGGAGTAGGAGAGGTGGTCGATATCACTTCTCTCTGTATGCATATATGTTCATGACGATCTTCTGTTTCCTTCGTTTGCTTACTAGCTAGCCAGCGTGTCTAGTCCTCTCTATACGTATGTATAGTACGTAGCGTCGACCAAGCACGGACATAAGAGAGGAAACTTCTCTCTATTAATTATAGCTAGCTAACACAATATATGAAACACCTAAATTAATCCCCCAAAACCCCCAAACCCCCCCCCCCTTCAAAAAAAACTAAAACCCCAGCCACAGAAATGCTAACGCGTGGATGCCTATTGGTCCCGGTTGGTGCCACCAACCGGGACCAAAGGGTCTCCTACCTGGGCTCTGCGCACTGCCCACGTGGAGGGCCTTTAGTCCCGGTTCTGGATTGAACCGGGACTAAAGGGGGGAGGTATTAGTACCGACACTTTAGTCCCGGTTCAGGAACCGGGACTAAAGGCCCTTACGAACCGGGACTATAGGCCCTTTTTCTACCAGTGGTCCAACAAACCTCTGCACTTGGAGGCCCAACAACGTCTACAAGAAGAAGGTTGTGTAGTAGACATCAAACGCCGAGATGTTGAGGATGAAATTGGGGGCCAGATCATGAAAATCCAACCCGTAGTAGCACATGAGCCCACGGACAAACGGGTGAAGGGGAAATCCCAGTCCGCAGACAAAGTGGGTAAGGAAAACTACCCTGTCATGGGGTTAGGGCGTAGGGATGATACGCCCCGCATCTGGCAGCCGATGCGCTATGTCCACGGCCAGATATCCGGCTTCCCGTAGCTTTTGATGTTCTCCTCCGTGACAGAGGAGATCATCCACTTGCCTCCCGCTTCAGACATGCTTGGAGTGGTTTGAGGAGAAAGACGCGAACTTGGGCGTTGGAGCTCGAGTGTGCGAGGATGGATAAGCAAGGAGGAAGAAGGCGTGGGTAAAAGGGTGAATCTTTGTCCCTTTATAAGGGTGGAAGAGGTGATGCGCCTCCCCACTTACCTGGTAAAATCGCTTATTCCCCGAACACCGTAATTGATGGTGCAATTGGGTTACCCACGTCCGTATTGATGAGAATCCCGTAATAAGGGGAAACGATCTCTGCTTCGACAAGACGTGTCAAGAGAACCGCCTCGCGATATTTGCAGTGCTGGTTGAGAAAAACGGTTCGAATAATGACCGGGTCATGGCATGATGTCATATTGCTAAACGTGTCAGCAGATTAGATTTGTGGAAATATTATTCTCTCTATGGTGGTATGTGGAACTTGTTTTGTAGAGCCGAACACTATCCTTGTGTTCAAAATCTTCTATGGAGTATTCAGAGGAAGAACCCGCTTTGCAATGCCGAAGACAAATCTGCGCGCCGGACTCATCGTCATTGAAGCCTGGTTCAGGGGCTACTGAGGGAGTCCTCGATAGCCCGAACCTAGGTAAACATCGTGTCCCCTGCCTCCTGTTACCTTCGGCCTTAGACGCACAGTTCGGGACCCCCTACCCGAGATCCGCCGGTTTTGACACTGACAACGAGCGATGGTCTTTTCTTACCAATCTATCCCCTAGGAGCATGCGCGTAATACTTTGCTTTGATAACTTGTAGATTTTTGCAATAAATATATGAGTTCTTTATGACTAATGTTGAGTCCATGGATTATACGCACTCTCTTCCTTCCACCATTGCTAGCCTCTCTAATACCGCGCACTTTTCGCCGGTATCATACACCCACCATATACCTTCCTCAAAACAGCCACCATACCTACCTATCATGGCATTTCCATAGCCATTCCGAGATATATTGCCATGCAACTTACCACCGTTCCGTTTACTATGACACGCTCCATCATTGTCATATTGCTTTGCATGATCATGTAGTTGACATTGTATTTGTGGCAAAGCCACCGTTCATAATTCTTTCATACATGTCACTCTTGATTCATTGCATATCCCGGTACTCCGCAGGAGGCATTCATATAGAGTCATATCTTTGTTCTAGTATCGAGTTGTAATTGTTGAGTTGTAAGTAAATAAAAGTGTGATGATCATCATTATTAGAGCATGGTCCCAAGTGAGGAAAGGATGATGGAGACTATGATTCCCCCACAAGTCGGGATGAGACTCTGGACGAAAATAAAAAAAACAAAAAAGGAGAAAGGCCATAAAAAAGGAGAAGGCCCAAAAAAATTAGAGAAAAATAGAGAAGGGACAATGTTACTATCCTTTTACCACACTTGTGCTTCAAAGTAGCAACCATGGTCTTCATGATAGAGAGTCTCTCATTTTGTTAATTTCATATACTAGTGGGAATTTTTCATTATAGAACTTGGCTTGTATATTCTAGTGATGGGCTTCCTCAAAATGCCCTAGGTCTTCATGAGCAAGCGAGTTGGATGCACACCCACCCAGTTTCTTTTGTTGACACTAGTGCAGAACCGGCCAATAGCACCGGTTCGTAAGGCCCTTTAGTGCCGCTTCCGTAACCGGCACCAAAGTGTGGGCACTAAAGGCCCCCCTTTAGTACCAGTTCAGCACAAACCGGTGCTAAAGAACAACCACGTGGCACGAGGCGCGCCGTGGTCTGGAGGACCTTTAGTCCCGGTTGGTAAGGATTTTTTTATTTTTGAAATAAAGTAAAAACAGCCCGCCTACTGGGCCGGCATGGCCTGCATACGACTAGAAACCCAATCTCTAGTTGGGCCAGGATGCAGGCCCGTACGGCCCAGTAGGCCCCACAGGGCAGAAGACTTGCAATAGGCCCACAAAGGCCTTCTTAGAGAGGAGCTCGACACGGTAGCCGTGGCGGGGCTTATAAACCAGTGCGAACTCCTCTCAACTAGCGAGGTGGGACTAAACATTATGCACTGCGGGTGGCAGCGCACCACCTTTAGTACCGGTTGGTGGCTCCAACCGGTACTAAAAGGGGGGTCTTTAGTACCGGTTGGAGCCATCAACCCGTACTAAAGGCCACCACCTTTAGTACTGGTTGGTGGCTCCAACCGGTACTGAAGACCCCCCTTTAGTACCGGTTGAAGCCACCAACCCGTACTAAAGGCCACAACCTCTTTAGTACCGGTTCGTGGCACGAACCGGTACTAAAGGTTCGCCACGAACCGGTACTAATGAGCGCCGCCCACCTAGCCGTTGGAACCGGTACTAATGGTCACATTAGTGCCGGTTCAATTACAAACCGGGACTAATGAGTTTCACATTAGACCCTTTTTCTACTAGTGTGAGCTTTCATATACTTATAGCTCTAGTGCATCCATTGCATGGCAATCCCTACTCACTCACATTGATATCTATTAATGGGCATCTCCATAGCCTGTTGATATGACTAGTTGATGTGAGACTATCTTCTCCTTTTTGTCTTCTCCACAACCACCATTCTATTCCACCTATAATGCTATATCCATGGCTCACGCTCATGTATTGAGTGAAGATTGAAAAAGTTTGAGAACACCAAAAGTATGAAACAATTTCCTGGCTTGTCATCGGGGTTGTGCGTGATTTAAATATTTTGTGTGGTGAAGATAGATCATAGCCAGACTATATGATTTTGTAGGGATAACTTTCTTTGGCCATGTTATTTTGAGAAGACATAATTGCTTAGTTAGTATGCTTGAAGTATTATTATTTTTATGTCAATATTAAACTTTTGTCTTGAATATTTTGGATCTGAATATTCATACAAAAATTAAGAGAATTACATTGAAAATTATGCTAAGTAGCATTCCACATCAAAAATTCTGTTTTTATCATTTACCTACTCGAGGACGAGCAGGAATTAAGCTTGGGGATGCTTGATACGTCTCCAACGTATCTATATTTTTGATTGTTCCATGCTATATTAAATTCTATTTTGGATGTTAATGGGCTTATTTATACACTTTTATATTATTTTGGGACTAACCTATTAACGGGAGGCCCAACCCAAATTGATGTTTTTTGCCTATTTCAGAGTTTCGTAGAAAAAGAATATCAAACAGAGTCCAAACGGAATGAAACCTTCGGGAACATGATTTTCGGAACAAACGTGATCCAGAGGACTTGGAGTCCATGTCAAGAGATCAACCAGGAGAGCACGAGGCTGGGGGCACGCCTACCCCCCTGGGCACACCCTCCACCCTCGTGGGGCCCACGTTGCTCCACCGACGTACTTCTTCCTCCTATATATACCTATGTACCCCCAAACTACCAAAGATGGAGCCAAAAACCTAATTCCACCGCCGCAACCTTCTGTACTCGTGAGATCCCATCTTGGGGCCTTTTCCGGCGCTATGCCAGAGGGAGCATTGATCACGGAGGGCTTCTACATCAACACCATAGCCTCTCTGATGATGTGTGAGTAGTTTACCTTAGACCTTTGGGTCCATAGCTATTAGCTAGATGGATTCTTCTCTCTTTCTGGATGTCAATACAATGTTCTCCCCCTCTCTTATGGAGATCTATTCGATGTAATCTTCTTTTGCGGTGTGTTTGTTGAGATCGATGAATTGTGGGTTTGTGATCAAGTTTATCTATGAACAATATTTGAATCTTCTCTGAATTCTTTTATGTATGATTGGTTATCTTTGCAAGTCTCTTCGAATTATCAGTTTGGTTTGGCCTACTAGATTGATCTTTCTCGCAATGGGAGAAGTGCTTAGCTTTGTGTTCAATCTTGCGGTGTCCTTTCCCAGTGACAGCAGGGGCAGCAAGGCACGTATTGTATTGTTGCCATCGAGGATAACAAGATGGGGTTTACATCATATGGCATGAGTTTATCCCACTACATCATGTCATCTTGCTTAAAGTGTTACTCTGTTCTTATGAACTTAATACTCTGATGTATGCTGGATAGCGGTCGATGTGTGGAGTAATAGTAGTAGATGCAGGCAGGAGCCGGTATACTTGTCGCAGACGTGATGCCTATATACATGATCATACCTAGATATTCTCATAACTATGCTCAATTCTATTAATTGCTCAACAGTAATTTGTTCACCCACCGTAATACTTATGCTCTTGACAAAAGCCACTAGTGAAACCTATGGCCCCCGGGTCTATTTTCCATCATATTAATCTTCCAACACTTAGTTATTTCTTTTGCCTTTTATTTTACTTTGCATCTTTATCATAAAAATACCAAAAATATTATCTTATCATATCTATCAGATCTCACTTTCGTAAGTGACCGTGAAGGGATTGACAACCCCTTTATTGCGTTGGTTGTGAGGTTTTATTTGTTTATGTAGGTGCGAGGGACTCGTGCGTGGCCTCCTACTGGATTGATACCTTGGTTCTCAAAAAATGAGGGAAATACTTACGCTACTTTGCTGCATCACCCTTTCCTCTTCAAGGGAAAACCAACGCAGTGCTCAAGAGGTAGTAGCAGCCATGCAGTAGGAGTTCATGCCGACCTAGTACATACCTGCAAGAAGTTTCGAGCGTTGGTGATCAGATCGAAGTCGTGGGAAATGATGTACGGCGACCCACTACATACCTGCAAAGAAGTTTTGGCTAATGGAGGTTGGATTGAAGTCGAGGGGCATCATGTACGCCTCCGTATCATGGTGAGCAAATCTCACAAGACCAGATAGCAGCAAGCAGGGTTTCTTGAAAAGCTTAGGCCTCGCTTTGATGATGGCCATGTGCATGCCACTCGAGCATGCAACCAGCCGTAGGGCGCTCTACATATCCATACACGAAAAATAGAGGTCGAGGACGTCACTGGGGAGATTGCTCCAATCGCGGCTCATATGGATGTTGCGCGGTTCACGTTCAGCCTTGGTGGAGTTTGGATGGTGGGGTTTTGGTGGGCTTGATTTACGGGGGAGAAGGCTCTCAGTGCTGGAGTGGCTAACAAGGGAATAGTGGTACTGGGGAGGCGAGCGAGGCGAGGGTTCGAGGGGGCATAGTGAGATGATGAAGAGTGACCTCTGTGTCTCCGCCGAGATGGAGATGGAGATGGAGTGGTGCTAGGGGAGAGGGAGACAAGGCGAGGCATGCTATACAGCGGCGGTGACAGTGACTGCACAATGCACAAGGTGAGGATGACTTTGGTAACCTGGACACGCCGCCTGGACTGGTGTCACCTCGGGCGCAGGGTCTTGTCACTTCACTGTGAGGACCGGATGAATAATAGTATTTTGACCATCAAGTGTACCATAGTTGTACTACCACTACTAGTCGAAGGATTAGTAGGAACATGAGTAGTACTCCCGGGCTAGCATGCCTCTGGCTTCACTTCATCCTCCAGGTATCATCCATATTGCTAGCAGAACCAAATTCTCATGCATGCGGAAGCACAAAGAAGGACTTTTCTTTTTTGAGGATAACCGCATATTCCTTAACTAGAGAATGTTGTGTCTCCCACGCATGCGCCAATATCCATCCGAACCAGCTGTGACACATTTTTTTATCTGTTTGGATAGGTCCCACCTGTCAGGAGGGGTGTAGAAATAAAAAGGAATCATAAAATGTCTCGCCATGGTGATTCGAAAGAGTGACCTCAACTAGCCAGTGGCACATGTAGCGCTAGAAGGATGGGCACGTACACGGACATGTACCACTCCTCAGTCTACCCGCGTAGCCTTTTCATTTAGTCTACCTAGCCGTCTAATCCACTGCCTGCAGGCCATGATGTCTACTACACAACCTTCTTCTTGTAGACGTTGTTGGGACTCCAAGTGCAGAGGTTTGTAGGACAGTAGCAAATTTCCATCAAGTGGATGACCTAAGGTTTATCAATCCTTAGGAGGCATAGGATGAAGATGGTCTCTCTCAAGCAACCCTGCAACCAAATAACAAAGAGTCTCTTGTGTCCCGAACACACCCAATACAATGGTAAATTGTATAGGTGCACTAGTTTGGCGAAGAGATGGTGAAACAAGTGGTATATGGATGATAGATAATGGTTTTTGTAATCTGAAAATATAAAAACAGCAAGGTAACTAATGATAAAAGTGAGCACAACCAGTATTGCAATGCGTTGAAACAAGGCTTAGGGTTCATACTTTCGCTAGTGCAAGTTCCCTCAACAATAATAGCATAATTGGATCACATAACTATCCCTCAACATGCAACAAAGAGTCACTCCAAAGTCACTAAAAGCGGAGAACAAACAAAGAGATTATGGTAGGGTACCAAACCACCTCAAAGTTATTCTTTCCAATCAATCCGTTGGGCTATTCCTATAAGTGTCACAAACAGCCCTAGAGTTCATACTAGAATAACACCTTAAGACACAAATCAACCAAAACCCTAATGTCACCTAGATACTCCAATGTCACCTCAAGTATCCGTGGGCATGATTATATGATATGCATCACACAATCTCAGATTCATCTATTCAACCAACACATAGGACCTCAAAGAGTGCCCCAAAGTTCCTACTGGAGAATCATGACGAAAACATGCGCCAACCCCTATGCATAGGTTCATGGGCGGAACCCGCAAGTTGATCACCGAAACATACATCAAGTGAATCACGAGATATCCCATTGTCACCATAGATACGCACAGCAAGACATACGTCAAGTGTTCTCAAATCTTTAAAGACTCAATCCGATAAGATAACTTCAAAGGCGAAACTCAATCCATTACAAGAGAGTAGAGGGGGGAGAAAACATCATAAGATCCAACTACAATAGCAAAGCTCGCGATACATCAAGATCGTGCCACCTCAAGAACATGAGAGAGAGAGAGAGAGGGAGAGAGAGAGAGATCAAACACACAGCTACTGGTACATACCCTCAGCCCCAAGGGAGAACTACTCCCTCCTCATCATGGAGAGCACCGGGATGATGAAGATGACCACCGGAGAGGGATTCCCCCTCCGGCAGGGTGCCAGAACGGGCTAGATTGGTTTTCGGTGGCTACGAAGGCTTCTGGCGGCGGAACTCCCGATCTATTGTGCTCCCCGATCATCTTAGGGTATATGGAGATATATAGGAGGAAGAAATACATGAGGGGGGCCACGAGGGGCCCACGAGGGTGGAGGGCACGCCCAGGGGGGTGGGCGCGCCCCCTGCCTCGTGGCTTCCTCGTTGCTTCCCTTATGTGGACTCCAAGTCTCCCGGGTTGCTTTCCTACCAAAAATGAGTTCCGTGAAGTTTTAGGTCAATTGGACTCCGTTCGATTTTCCTTTTCTGCGATACTCTAAAACAAGGAAAAAATAGAAACTGGCACTAGGCTCTAGGTTAATAGGTTAGTCCCAAAAATGATATAAAAGTGTATAATAAAGCCCATAAATATCCAAAACACATAATATAATAGCATGGAACAATAAAAAATTATAGATACGTTGGAGACTTATCAGCATCCCCAAGCTTAATTCCTGCTCATCCTCGAGTAGGTAAATGATAAAACAGAATTTTTGATGTCGAATGCTACCTAACATATTTATCCATGTAATTGTCTTTATTGTGGCAAGAATATTCAGATCCATAATATTCAAGACAAAAGTTTAATATTGACATAAAAATAATAATACTTCAAGCATACTAACTAAGCAATCATGTCTTCTCAAAATAACATGGCCAAAGAAAGCTATCCATACAAAATCATATAGTCTGGCTATGCTCCATCTTCACCACACAAAATATTTAAATCATGCACAACCCCGATGACAAGCCAAGCAATTGTTTCATACTTTTGGTGTTCTCAAACTTTGTCAATCTTCACGCAATAAATGAGCATGAGCCATGGATATAGCACTATAGGTGGAATAGAAGGGTGGTTGTGGAGAAGACAAAAAGGAGAAGATAGTCTCACATCAACTAGGCGTATCAATGGGCTATGGAGATGCCCATCAATAGATATCAATGTCAGTGAGTAGGGATTACCATGCAACGGATGCACTGGAGCTATAAATGTATGAAAGCTCAACAAAAGAAACTAGTGGGTGTGCATCCAACTCGCTTACTCACGAAGACCTAGGGCATTTTGAGGAAGCCCTTCATTGGAATATAGAAGCCAAGTTCTATAATGTAAAATTCCCACTAGTATATGAAAGTGACAACATAGGAGACTCTCTATCATGAAGATCATGGTGCTACTTTAAAGCACAAGTGTGGTAAAAGGATAGTAGCATTGTCCCTTCTCTCTTTTTCTCTCATTTTTTTATTTGGGCCTTCTCCTTTTTTATGGCCTCTTTTCTCTTATTTTTTTATTTGGGCTTCTTTGGCCTCTTTTATTTATTTATTTTTCGGAGTCTCATCCCGGCTTGTCGGGAATCATAGTCTCCATCATCCTATCCTCACTTGGAATTGCTCTAATAATGATGATCATCACACTTTTATTTACTTACAACTCAGGAATTACAACTCGATACTTAGAACAAGATATGACTCTATATGAATGCCTCCGGCGGTGTACCGGGATGTGCAATGACTCATGAGTGACATGTATGAAAGAATTATGAATGGTGGCTTTGCCACAAATACAATGTCAACTACATGATCATGCAAAGCAATATGACAATGATGGAGCTTGTCATAATAAATGGAACAGTGGTAAGTTGCATGGCAATATATCTCGAAATGGCTATGGAAATGCCATGATAGGTAGGTATGGTGGCTGTTTTGAGGAAGGTATATGGTGGGTTTATGGTACCGACGAAAGTTGCGCGGTACTAGGGAGGCTAGCAATGGTGGAAGGGTGAGAGTGCGTATAATCCATGTACTCAACATTAGTCATAAAGTACTCACATACTTATTGCAAAAATCTATTAGTTATCGTAACAAAGTACTACGCGCATGCTCCTAGGGGGATAGATTGGTAGGAAAAGACCATCTCTCGTCCCCGACCGCCACTCATAAGGAAGACAATCAATAAATAAATCATGCTCCGACTTCATCACATAACGGTTCACCATACGTGCATGCTATGGGAATCACAAACTTCAAAACAAGTATTTCTCAAATTCACAACTACTCAACTAGCACGACTCTAATATCACCATCTCCATATATCAAAACAATTATCAAGTATCAAACTTCTCTTAGTATTCAATGCACTTATATGATAGTTTTTATTATATCCCTCTTGGATGCCCATCATATTAGGACTAGTTTCATAACCAAAGCAAACTACCATGCTGTTCTAAACGACTCTCAAAATAATATAAGTGAAGCATGAGAGATCAATTATTTCTATAAAATAAAACCACCACCGTGCTCTAAAAAGATATAAGTGAAGAACTAGAGCAACAACAAACTACTCCCAAAGATATAAGTGAAGATCAATGAGTAGTCGAATAATTATGCAACTATATGAAGACTCTCTAACATTTAATAATTTCAGATCTTGGTATTTTATTCAAACAGCAATCAAAACAAAATGAAATGAAATGACACTCCAAGCAAAACACATATCATGTGGTGAATAAAAATATAGCTCCAAGTAAAGTTACCGATGAACGAAGACGAAAGAGGGGATGCCTTCCGGGGCATCCCCAAGCTTAGGCTTTTGGTTGTCCTTGAATATTACCTTGGGGTGCCTTGTGCATCCCTAACCTCAGGCTCTTGCCACTACTTATTCCATAGTCCATCGAATCTTTACCCAAAACATGAAAACTTCACAACACAAAACTTAAAGTAGAAAATCTCGTGAGCTCCGTTAGTGAAAGAAAACAAAAGAACACTTCAAGGTACTGTAATTAACTCATTCTTTATTTATATTGGTGTTAAACCTACTGTATTCCAACCTCTCTATGGTTTATAAACTATTTTACTAGCCATAGATTCATCAAAATAAGCAAACAACACACGAAAAACAGAATCTATCAAAAACAGAACAATCTGTAGTAATCTGTAGCTAGCGCAATATATGGAAGCAAAACAATTATAAAATAAATTGCTGGACCTGAGTAATTTATCTATTAATCATCTGCACAAAGAATTTACTAAATATCACTTTCCAAGTAAAAATGGCAGCAATTCTCGTGAGCGCTAAAGTTTCTATTTTTTACAGCATGATGAACAAGACTTTCCCCAAGTCTTCCCAACGGTTCTACTTGGCACAAACACTAACTAAAACATAAAAAACTCAACCATAACAGGGGCTAGATAAATTATTTATTACTAAACAGGAGCAAAAAGCAAGGAACAAAAATAAAGTTGGGTTGCCTCCCAACAAGCGCTATCGTTTAACGCCCCTAGCTAGGCATGATGCTCACATAAAAGAATTGAAACATAAAGAGAGAATCATGAAGAATATGACTAGAACATTTAAGCCTAACCCACTTCCTATGCATAGGGATTTTGTGAGCAAACAACTTATGGGAACAATAATCAACTAGCATAGGAAGGCAAAACAAGCATAACTTCAAAACTTTAAGCACATAGAGAAGAAACTTGATATATTTGCAATTCCTACAAGCATATATTCCTCCCTCATAATAATTTTCAGTAGCATCATGAATGAATTCAACAATATAACCATCACCTAAAGCATTCTTTTCATGATCTACAAGCATAGAATTTTTATTACTCTCCACATAAGCAAATTTCTTCTCATGAATAATAGTGGGAGCAAACTCAACAAAATAATTACCGTGTGAAGCATAATCCAATTGAAAACTAAAATCATGATGACAAGTTTCATGAATATCATTATTCTTTATAGCATACAAGTCATCACAATAGTCATCATAGATAGCAACTTTGTTCTCATAATCAATTGGAACCTCTTCCAAAATGGTGGATTCATCACAAAATAAAGTCATGACCTCTCCAAATCCACTTTCATCAATATAATCATCATAAATAGGAGGCATGCTTTCATCATAATAAATTTGCTCATCAAAACTTGGGGGACAAAAAATATCATCTTCATCAAACATAGCTTCCCCAAGCTTGTGGCTTTGCATATCATTAGCATCATAGATATTCAAGGAATTCATACTAACAATATTGCAATCATGCTCATCATTCAAAGATTTACTGCCAAACATTCTAATGCATTATTCCTCTAGCACTTGAGCACAATTATAGGAATCCTTATTTTCATGATAGATATTAAAAAGATGAAGCATATGAGGTACCCTTAATTCCATTTTTTAATTTTCTTTTATAAACTAAACTAGTGATAAACAAGAAACTAAAAGACTCGATTGCAAGATCTAAAGATATACCTTCAAGCCCTAACCTCCCCGGCAACGGCACCAGAAAAGAGCTTGATGTCTACTACACAACCTTCTTCTTGTAGACGTTGTTGGGCCTCCAAGTGCAGAGGTTTGTAGGACAGTAGCAAATTTCCCTCAAGTGGATGACCTAAGGTTTATCAATCTGTAGGAGGCGTAGGATGAAGATGGTCTCTCTCAAGCAACCTTGCAACCAAATAACAAAGAGTCTCTTGTGTTCCCAACACACCCAATACAATGGTAAATTGTATAGGTGCACTAGTTCGACGAAGAGATGGTGAAACAAGTGGTATATGGATGATAGATAATGGTTTTTGTAATCTGAAAATATAAAAACAGCAAGGTAATTAATGATAAAAGTGAGCACAAACGGTATTGCAATGCATTGAAACAAGGCTTAGGGTTCATACTTTCGCTAGTGAAAGTTCCCTCAACAATAATAGCATAATTGGATCACATAACTATCCCTCAACATGCAACAAAGAGTCACTCCAAAGTCACTAATAACGGAGAACAAACGAAGACAATATGGTAGGGTATGAAACCACCTCAAAGTTATTCTTTCCAATCAATCCGTTGGGCTATTCCTATAAGTGTCACAAACAACCCTAGAGTTCATACTAGAATAACACCTTAAGACACAAACCAACCAAAACCCTAATGTCAGCTAGATACTCCAATGTCACCTCAAGTATCTATGGGCATGATTATACGATATGCATCACACAATCTCAGATTCATCTATTCAACCAACACATAGGACCTCAAAGAGTGCCCCAAAGTTCCTACCGAAGAATCATGACAAAAACATGTGCCAACTCCTATGCATAGGTTCATGGGAGGAACCCGCAAGTTGATCACCAAAACATACATCAAGTGAATCACGTGATATCCCATTGTCACCACAGATACGCACGGCAAGACATACATCAAGTGTTCTCAAATCTTTGAAGACTCAATCCGATAAGGTAACTTCAAAGGGGAAACTCAATCCATTACAAGAGAGTAGAGGGGTAGAAAACATCATAAGATCCAAGTATAATAGCAAAGCTCGTGATACATCAAGATCGTGCCACCTCAAGAACATGAGAGAGAGAGAGAGAGAGAGAGAGAGAGAGAGAAAGATCAAACACATAGCTACTGGTACATACCCTCAGCCCCGAGGGAGAACTAATCCCTCCCCGTCATGGAGAGCACCGGGATGATGAAGATGACCACCAGAGAGGAATTCCCCCTCCGGTAGGGTGCCGGAACGGGTCTAGATTGGTTTTCGGTGGCTACGGAGGCTTCTGGCGGCAGAACTCCCGATCGATTGTGCTCCCCGATCGTCTTACGGTATATGGAGATATATAGGAGGAAGAAATACATCAGGGAAACCACGAGGGGCTCACGAGGGTGGAGGGCGCGCCCAGGGGGTAGGCGCGCCCCCTGCCTCGTGGCTTCCTCGTTGCTTCCCTTACGTGGACTCCAAGTCTCCCAGGTTGCTTTCCTTGCAAAAATAAGTTCCGTGAAGTTTCAGGTCAGTTGGACTCTGTTTGATTTTCCTTTTCTGCGATACTCTAAAACAAGGAAAAAACAGAAACTGGCACTGGGCTCTAGGTTAATAGGTTAGTCCCAAAAATGATATAAAAGTGTATAATAAAGCCCATAAATATCCAGAACACATAATATAATAGCATGGAACAATAAAAAAATTATAGATACGTTGGAGACGTATCAGGCCACTTCTCCCATTTACTTCTCCATCGGGAACCGATTTTCCTCGGCTTCTTCACTACTGCTTCATCTTCATTTGCATCCAAACTACACTGCATTCACATTGTTTTAACCTCTTCACATCCTCCTTGAGTAATTCCGAAGCCCCTTTAAATAATCATCTTCTTCAGTTAGACTAGCCATCTAATCCTAATTCTCCAAACCATAGCCATTTGGTCCAGTGGTTCCAAATGGCGAAAGAGATCGAGATGCAGGTTTTTAGCGTCAAACATATCCTCGTCGAAGGCTCGTAGTACATAGTTTCCACAGTCACCGACCACCCAAGGGTTGTTTGGAAGTGGACCAACAATGTATCCAACTCCCTCCAAAAGGTGGCGATGAAGGTCATCGGTCTCAACGCAGAGTACACGGAGCGTGCCACTGGGAAGATCCAACGCGCCGCCGTCCTTCAGGTGTGCCTCGGAGATGATGTTTTGGTATACCACATCATACACGTGCCCTCCATACCAGGTGAGCTTCATGATTTCTTGTCTCGGGAGGACATATACTTATGTGGGGCAGCCATCGCAGGGGACAAATAGAAGTTGAAGCCGTACAACCTTGATTTGAAAAGCATCGTTGACATACACACCAAAATAAAGATTCCTGTAGAATATTGTGATAAATCAACACCATCCTGATGTCTACTATGCAACCTTCTTCTTGTAGACATTGTTGGGCCTCCAAGTGCAGAGGTTTGTAGGACAGTAGCAAATTTCCCTCAAGTGGATGACCTAAGGTTTATCAATCCGTGGGAGGTGTAGGATGAAGATGGTCTCTCTCAAACAACCTTGCAACCAAATAACAAAGAGACTCTTGTGTCCCCAACACACCCAATACAATGGTAAATTGTATAGGTGCACTAGTTCGGCGAAGAGATGGTGATACAAGTGCAATATGGATGATAGATATAAGTATTTATAATCTGAAAATATAAAAACAGCAAGGTAACTATTGATAAAAGTGAGCACAAACGGTATTGCAATGCGTTGAAACAAGGCCTATGGTTCATACTTTCACTAGTGCAAGTTCTCTCCACAATAATAAGATAATTGGATTATATAACTATCCCTCAGCATGCAACAAAGAGTCACTCCAAAGTCACTAACACTAGTAGAAAAAGGGCCTTTTATCCCGGTTTTAGAGGGCCTTTAGTCCCAGCTCTGGTATATTAGTACGTTTTGATATATTATATGTTTTTTCTGACATCGTATGCAGAAGTTATAACTGTTTTACATTTTCCCTACACTTTTTGCAAAACATGTCCAAATTTAAGTTTTTAAATTTTCCTAACTAGTAGATTTAGTAACATAACTACATCTTGAAGGATTTTAAATTTTGAAGTTTTTATCATTTTCTTTTGTTTTTTACAAAACTGAAAAGGCGATACACCGGGGGGGGGGAGGGTAGGATTTGAAAATTGCACCATTAGTACCGGTTCGTGGCACGAACCGGTACTAAAGGGGTCTAACCTTTAATACCGATTGGTGCCACGAACCGGTACTAATGCCTCAACCCCATTAGTACCGGTTCGTGGCATGAACCAGTACTAAAGGTTAGACCTTTAGTACCGGTTTGTGCCACGAACTGGTACTAATGGAATCACACCCTTTAGTCCCGGTTCGTGGCACTAACGCCTGTACGGTGCCCTAGCCGCTCGAACCGGGACTAACGCTCACACTAGTCCCATTAGTACAGTGCCCTAGCCGGTCCCATTTGAAGGTCCCATTTGAATCGGGAGTAATGCTTGTACTGTGCCCTAGCCGCTCGAACCGGGACTAATGCTCACACTAGTCCCGGTTCGTAATGCAACCGGGATTAATGCTCTTTTTTGGCCGAACAAAAGCCCCTGTTTTCTACTAGTGTAATAGCGGAGAGCAAACAAAGAGATTATTGTAGGGTACAAAACCACCTCAAAGTTATTATTTCTAATCGATCTATTCAAGAGTCCGTAGTAAAATAATACGAAGCTATTCTTTCCGTTCGATCTATCATAGAGTTCGTACTAGAATGACACCTTAAGATACAAATCAACCAAAACCCTAATGTCACCTAGATACTCCAATGTCACCACAAGTATCCGTGGGTATGATTATACGATATGCATCAAACAATCTCAGATTCATCTATTCAACCAACACATAGAACTTCAAAGAGTGCCCCAAAGTTTCTACCGGAGAGTCAAGACGAAAACGTGTGCCAACCCCTATGCATAAGTTCACAAACGGAACCCGCAAGTTGATCACCAAAACATACATCAAGTGGATCACGTGAATATCCCATTGTCACCACAGATAAGCACATGCAAGACATACATCAAGTGTTCTCAAATCCTTAAAGACTCAATCCGATAAGATAACCTCAAAGGGAAAACTCAATCCATTACAAGAGAGTAGAGGGGGAGAAACATCATAAGATCCAACTATAATAGCAAAACTCGCGATACATTAAGATCATACCATCTCAAGAACACGAGAGAGAGAGAGAGAGATCAAACACATAGCTACTGGTACATACCCTCAGCCCCGAGGGTAAATGAGGGAGTCCTGGATTAGGGGGTCTCCGGACAGCCGTACTATATCCTTTGGCCGGACTGTTGGACTATGAAGATACAAGATTGAAGACTTCGTCTCGTGTCCGGATGGGACTTTACTTGGCGTGGAAGGCAAGCTAGGCAATATGGATATGTATATATCCTCCTTTGTAACCGACCTTGTGTAACCCTAGGCCCCTCCGGTGTCTATATAAACCGAAGGTTTTTAGTCCGTAGGACAACAGATAATCATACCATAGGCTAGCTTCTAGGGTTTAGCCTCTTTGATCTCGTGGTAGATCAACTCTTGTAATACTCATATCATCAAGAACAATCAAGTAGGACATAGGGTATTACCCCCATCAAGAGGGCCCGAACCTGGGTAAACATCGTGTCCCCTGCCTCCTGTTACCATCCGCCTTAGACGCATAGTTCGGGACCCCCTACCCGAGATCAGACGGTTTTGACATCGACATTGGTGCTTTCATTGAGAGTTCCACTGTGCCGTCATCATAAGGAAGATGGCTCGCCTCGTTGTCAAGGACAACATCATCTCTGGGGGAGCCTTGGCTGTAGGCCAAACTCTCCGACTAGGCGGCTTCATCATGACCGCCCGCTCGGCCGCGACGTCGATGATGACCTCTCGGCTCATCGAAAATAGCCTCCACATCGGCTCAAAATTTGCCGAGCAGATGGATCCAATGGAGCTCTCCTCTTTGGACGAGCTCTTGGATCGCATTGCTGCTCTGGGAGACTACGGACTACGATCGGATCGGGCTTAAACCCGACCAAAGGGAGATTAACTCTCCACCGGTTACCCATCAGATAGTGGTGGTGGAGGAGCAATGCCGAGATTCTCCCTCTATCCTCAGGACGAACTATGTCCTTATTCCCGAGGTCTCCGAACAGGATGCTCGCTCACGGGAGGGCACCGCCCTAACCCTCAATCCAGAATCAGGCCGCATACCGAACCCACAGGGCAACATCCCGGAGTCCGAACTTCCAAGATCGGAAACTCCCCTGCCCCGGGATCACAGATTGGGTCAAGGTCTGGACTTAAATCCTCCCACCCACCCAGATACAAACGATCTTTCCCACATTAGGCAAGCGCCCCAAGAGACAGTACATCACTATTGGGCCAGATTCCTCATTGTAATGAACAAGGTCAAGGACTGTCGCGAGGAAGATGCAATTTCGTTCTTTTGCAACAATTGCACGGACAAGGGAGTCCTCAACGCCATAAGTCGCCGTGACATAGCACACTTCGCTGACTTGGCGGCCATAGTACGGAAATACTATGCGATGGAAAGTGCCTGGAAAACCCAAACACAATTTTTGGATAATCCGGCTCTGACAAAACCCCCAGTCCGGACTAAAAGGGCGCACTCTCATAAGTCGCTCGACTCAATTACAAAGAAGCAAAAGCCCACTACAGGGCGTGGAACCGTATTGGAGGGATGGCTTAACGAGCCCTGCAGAATCCATAGTACAGCGGATACCATATCAACACACAGCCTTAGAGCATGTTGGGTACTCCGGCAGGTGGCCAAAAGCGGTGAGGATCTTCTCACCCAAAATGCCTCAGAGCACCCTCCCACAGATAACAATATAGTATTAATGGTCTTCGAGACCTTCGCCTCAAATAATAAGTGTAAGCGAGCACTCTGCAGCCTTGCCGAAGTATGCCACGTGGCAGCAATAAATCCATGGAGCGACACGGCTATCACCTTCAATGCTAGTGACGAACCTAAATTCCGAATAGCCCGAGCACCAGCCGCTTTTGTAGCGCCCCGAGACCGATGTGCTAGGTGTCTTCCAGTTATTCACTGTTGTTGCATTGTCATTGCTGGCGTGTCATGCATTTCATATCATGTCATCATGTGCATCGCATTTGCATACATGTTCGTCTCATGCATCCGAGCATTTTCCCCGTTGTCCGTTTTGCAATCCGGCGCTCCTATGTCCTCCGATGCCCCTTTCTACCTCTTTTCGTGTGCAGGTGTCAAACGTTTTCCAATTGGACCAAGACTTTTCATGTGGCCTTGGTTTACTACCGGTAGACCGCCTGTCAAGTTTCGTACCATTTGGACTTCGTTTGATACTCCAACGGTTAACCGAGGGACCGAAAAGGCCTCGTGTGTGTTGCAGCCCAACACCTCTCCAAAATGGCCCAGAACCCACCTAAGCCTCCTCCATCATCTCGGTCGTTCGATCATGATCGCGTGGCCGAAAACCGCACCTCATTTGGACTCTCCTAGCTCCCTCTACCTATAAATATGTGCTCTCCTCCGAAATCTCGCGCAGATGAAATCCAAAAAATTTCCCCGCACGCCGCCGGATATGTCCACGCCTGCCAGACGTGTCCAGCCGCCACCTCACTCCGGCGAATCACGTCGCGACATGTCATCACCGCCGCCTCCCACCTCCAATCACGCCTCGCCACCTCAGCGCCTCCTCCATCTCTCTCCTCCCGCGCCTCGCCAGGTCGCCGTCCATCACCGGGCACCGCCGCCGCTGCTCACCCGGTGCCTGCCGCCCTCTCGCTGTTGACCCACTGCTCGGAGGGCGCCTCCGCCGCCAGAGCCTGCCACGGCCGCGCCCTAGCCGCCGCTGTGGGCTGCCTTCACCGCCGAGCCTCCGCACCTCTCGACCGGCGCCGCCCCGCTCTGCTCGTCGGAGCCCGCGCCGTCCTCACCGGATCCAGCTCTGGCTGCCGCTCCCTCATCTTCTCCGGCGACTGTAACCCCAGATCCAGATTCAGTTCGGGTTGACTTTTTGACCTAATTCCAGATATTTTTTGCATATTTAACATGCCATAACTCTGCATCCGTGGCTGTGATTCGTACATGTAGCATATCAAAATGTTCGTCTCGACGAGTACATCATTTCATCCCATTGCATCATTTTCATTTGAGCTCATCTTGATGCCCGAAATGTCGTTGGAAGAGGGCTATGTGATGTTTATGTTAGATTTGTTTCAGCAAATGGCCTTTTGTCATTTTTGCCATGATTAATGTGTGCATGCTATGATCTTGAGCTCTACATGTGTTTTGTAGAATGCCATGCCATCTTTACAGGGGTGTATGCCATGTATTTTTGTGATCTTTGTGGTGACTAGCACAAGCATGCAAAGTAGCTTACTCAATGATGCTGATTTCAAGGACTTGGAATTTCACTAAGTCCTTGGCCTGATTTTGTTTTTATGCAATATGTTCATGTTGTTTCCTAGTGATCGGTGCCTCTTTTGAGGATGATCAATAAGGATGTTTTGTTAATATTGTGGTGCTCTATCCATCCATGTCTTTGTTTGCAATTATGGAGCATCCTAGCTTGAGTCAATCGAGCTCTACTTTTGCTATAAAATGATCCTGGCAGATTGTTGACATGTTTAGCAATTTTGCCGAGGATGTTGCTATTGATCCGTGCATGCTATGTTGTTGTTCTTGCCATGCCTAGCTTCTATGACATGTCTATTTGCTGGGTGTATGCTTAGTTGGTCATGCAATGCCTCGTAGTGAGTGCATCGAGCTCGTAAACATGCCTACTTGTTAACTCTTTTGCATGCTCCAGTTTTTCACTAAGTCTGAATCTGTTTATCTTTTTGCTATGTTCAAATGCTTGCAATTGTACTTTCTGATCCCTTTTGGCTCAAGGTCACTAAGGGACTTTTGTTATGTGCTTAGAGTAGCTTCATGCCATGCCTTTCTTTGCCATGATATATTCCTGTAGCATGTACTTATCATGCTCTAAACATTGCTTCCTGCTGATAAATTCCTGTCTTGTTGTTATTTCACAAAGTCTAAAACCGGTTATCATTTGCACTTTTGCCATGCTTGTTTGAACCTGCTATTGAGTGAATTAGCCGTAGCTCAGTGTTCATCTTTTGTCAAGCTTCATTAGTGGATCCCTGCCATGTATTTTGTTGCCATGTTTGAGTGCTGTAGCATGTTGTTCTTGATGCATTTAGATGGCTACTTGCTGTTAATCGCAGACCGGTGCCATATTTGTTTTGCTTCCCATTTCCAAACCGTGCATCTGATTCCAGTGATCTTTATATCGATTTCAACCAAAATCAACTAACCTTTCCAGTGGCACTCTTGGATTTCCAAGTTGAGGCCAGGTTCAATCATTCCTTTGCAAATCATGTATATGCATCACATACCGCATCTCGCATATCATGACATGTTCATGTGTTGGTTGTTTACTATGTTGTGTGCTTATTTCCGGTGTTGCTTCTTCGGGTTGTTTCCGATAATGCCGCGTTTGTGAGGACCCGTTCGACTATGTCCGTTTGTCTTCTTCATGGACTCGTTCTTCTTCCTTGCGGGATCTCAGGCAAGATGACCATACCCTCGAAATCACTTCTATCTTTGCTTGCTAGTTGCTCGCTCTTTTGCTATGCCTATGCTGCGATACCTACCACTTGCTTATCATGCCTTCCACATTGTTTAAGCCAAGCCTCTAACCCACCTTGTCCTAGCAAACCGTTGTTTGGCCATGTTATCGCTTTGCTCAGCCCCTCTTATAGAGGTGTTAGTTGCAGGTGAAGATTGGAGTTTGTTCCTTGTTGGAACATGGATGTTTTGTTGGGATATCACAATATCTCTTTATTTAATTAATGCATCTGTACACTTGGTAAAGGGTGGAAGGCTCGGCCTTATGCGTGGTGCTTTGTTCCACTCTTGCCGCCCTAGTTTCTGTCATATCGGTGTTATGTTCCTGGATTTTGCGTTCCTTACATGGTTGGGTTATAATGGGAACCCCTTGACAGTTCGCCTTGAATAAAACTCCTCCAGCAAGGCCCAACATTGGTTTTACCATTCGCCACCTAGCCTTTTTCCCTTGGGAGTCGGGCATCCCGAGGGTCATCTTTATTTTAAACCCCCGCGCCAGTGCTTGTCTGAGTGTTGGTCCAAACTGAGCGATGTGCGGGGCTACCAGGGGCAACTATGGGCTGGCCTACCCGACATCTTGCTCATCCAATGTGCCCTGAGAACGAGATATGTGTAGCTCCTATCAGGATTTGTTGGCACATCTGGGTGGCTTTGCTGGTCTTGTTTTACCATTGTCGAAATGTCTTGTAACCGGGATGCCGAGTCTGATCGGATTTTCTTGGGAGAAGGAATGTCCTTCGTTGACCGTGAGAGCTTGTGATTGTCTAAATTGGGACACCCCTGCAGGGATTTGAACTTTCAAAAGCCGTGCCCGCGGTGATGGGCAGATGTGAATTTGTTAATGTCGGGTTTAGAAAACCTGAAGTTGATCTTAATTAAAATACATCAACCGCATGTGTAGCCGTGATGGTCTCTTCTCGGCGAGGTCCAGGAAGTGAACACAACGTTGGAGTTATGTTTGGCGTAGGTTGTTCTAGGATCACTTCTTGATCATAGTTTCTTGACCGTGCTTTGCCTTCTCTTCTCACTCTCATTTGCGTATGCTAGCCACCATATATGCTAGTCGCTTGCTGCAGCTCCACCTCATACCTTTTACCCTTCCTATAAGCTTAAATAGTCTTGATCGCGAGTGTTTGAGATTGCTGAGTCCCCGTGACTCACAGATACTTCCAAAACCAGTTTGCAGGTGCTGATGTTACCAAGCAGGTGACGCAACCGAGCTCAAGGAGGAGCTTGATGAAGATCTTGTCCTTTGTGTTGTTTAGTTCTAGTTGATCAGTAGTGGAGCCCAGTTGGGGTCAATCGGGGATCTGTGTAGCTTTTGGGGTAGTCTTCTTTTATTTTGGTTCCCTAGTCGGACCTTGATTGTATCTAGACGATGTAATGCTTTATTCATGTAATTGTGTGAAGTGGCGATTGTAAGCCAACTATGTATCTCTTTCCCTTATGTATTACATGGGTTGTGTGAAGATTACCTCACTTGCGACATTGCTTTCAATGCGGTTATGCCTCTAAGTCATGCCTCGACACGTGGGAGATATAGCCGCATCGAGGGTGATACAAGTTGGTATTCAGAGCCTTCCCCGACCTTAGGAGCCCCCTGCTTGATCGAATCGTTGGCATTGTTGAGTCTAGAAAAAAAATGTTTTGAGTCATTTAGGATTATATATATCGGAAAGTTTGGAATTCTTTTTACTCCTCAGTCCCTTCGTCACTCTGGTGAGGCATCCTGACGTATAGTTTTGACTCTTCTCTTCTCAAATTTCACTAAAAAAATTTTAGGATCACGCGGATATCTTGGAATCGTTCCGATCGATTTGTGACGAGATCATTGTTCTTGGTGCCTCCTCACATTTAGGGGCTGTGGCAGTGTCCCGGGGAGTTGAGCTCCGAGGTGTTGCCTTCACAATTATATCGTTGTAGTTCTGGAATACCTGAGTTTCGCCGACATCGAAAATCTCTTTTATGCAGTTGTTGGTGAGATAACCTCGACGCCACGTAGTACTGGGGCGGGAGTTCGGGAGTATTGCCATAGCTCGTATAACGGATGCTTTTCGAAGGTTGAGGTAAACGATTTCCGAAGGTTTCTTGGTTATGTCTTGAAGGATGGATACAACTGGATGTAGGAGTTGCTAGTTTTGGGTGAGATATTATGCTTCCCCTGTAATCCCAATACCTGATTGCATAACCGGAAAATTTCGGGAGTTTATAAGTGGAAATTCAAGTAGCTCTTAGGATATCTTTCCGACAGATGTATGATATGAAATTGGGGTCCGACGTCTAGTGGTCCGCCTATCCACCGTTGGTTTTACAATGGTCTCGTTGTGTCTTAAAGAGTCCTTGGCTATGCTGACTCGGGGACGCTTCGTATGTCATGTGCACTACCTTGTACATGATGGTGATGTACGATCGAGCCCGTGTAGGCTCCACCACGAAAACTTCGGACGAAATCTCTATCATATGTTTGTTCAGGCTTATTCTGCAAGCCAATCCTTTGTTTTGATTTCAGTTGTTGTATTCTAGTTGCTTCAATATCAAGTGTTGATTCCATACCTTCCCTAAGTGGTGTTATCATATTTCTATGTGAATACTAATCCTTCTTGATAATCGAGATTGTCATGTCAATCCCTTTTCAACCCGTGTCTCTCTCTTCAAGTGGATCCGATCATTTCAACATTAGCAAGATCAATTATCAGTTCTTCACAACGGTGTTTGCTTCATTCGTTCCAAGTTGCCTTTGTTTTCCCACCCACCCACCCATTTTTTTCAAGGACTCAGATTTCTTAGTTCATTATCCATTTTATGGATATGAAGTCTCTCCATTCTTTTCAGTCAATGTTCTTATCCGGTGATTCTCATGAAGATTCTAATGGAGCCTCAAGTTCATCATCATTCATTCTTTTTCTTCTCTGGTGGATTCAAATCAAGCTTTTGGTATTGATCATATTCCTTTTCCTCGTTTCAAATACTTTCTCATACCGGTGCGTATCATAATAATTCACTTTTCGCTATTCTTTGTTCTGGAGTTCTCAAGATATCTCAAAGATTCATGTTTCCACTCTGCATTCGTTCAAGATCTTTCGAGGATGTTATCTCATTCAAGTCATTTAATTCAACCGGTGCAACCTCTCTTTTAAATCATTTCAACGGTGTTTCTTTGAGTGGATCCTAACCCACAGGTCTTTTCCCAGGATCTTACCTGATTCTTCTTATTTTCACGGAGCTTTTCTCAATCTTCTAAAGTTTGACGTAAGAATGATTTGTCATCAGTCAAATGTTTTTCCCCAAGTTCTTTCAAATTCTTTTCATCGGAGGTTCATCATTTCTAATTTTCATTTCAGAGTGTCTCAACAATTCATGATGGTGTTTCTCGTCATCATTCTCAACATTTGAAGACCGGCGAAGAGTTTCTCTTCAATCATATCCGTTCTCGTGAAGATTCCCAGTTCTAGCTTGATGCCATCCTATCATAATTGTTTTCAATTGCGAGAATCCTTTTTCACCCATCCAGAGTAATTCAGAGGATTTTCAGTTTGATTCTCCGGAGCCCATCATCTCATAATTATTCATTCCCAGCTTTCAGTTATCGTTCTCCTAATCATACCGGTGCATCGATCAAATATCCTCTAACCAGTTCTTGATCTCTTCGTTCTCATGTATCTAAATCCCCCATAAGCTTCTTCGTTGATTTGCTAATTCTTCCCGGCGTTTCTTTATCTTTTGTTCGTTCATTTTCAATTCTTATGGTGGTTCATTCAAGATTTCTCTTCCTTTGTTTATCATATCAATTTATTCGTTGCTTCAATCATACCGGTGGTTCATTGAAGACCTTCCTGAGTTTGTGATATATCTATCTTAATCCTTTCTATGAGAATAAGTAGCATGCCAAATCCAATATGGGTCATCATTTAATTGGTGAAGGATACGCATAACGTAATTCTTATTATTGTTTCATCAAAGTGATCTAATTTCCTTCTTTCCGGAGTGGTTCATCATATCACATTCTCGGTTCGAGATGCTTTATCTTTTCTTCCGGAGTTCCATGTTTTCACTCTATCTCATCGCAAAAGTTACATCCATTCATCGCAAGGTTTCACCTTGTGTTTTTAACTTCGTTTTCCTTTCGTCTTCATCATCCTTTTGTTACTGGAGTTCTTCATGGATGTTCTACATGATGGTTCATCAAGGACTTAATCCATTATCGAAACGCTCATCCAGATTCTTTTCTGAGGAGTTCAAGCATTCTCCATCTTGCAATCCGGAGTGCAATTCTTTCTTCCATATCATTGGAGGTGGTATTATGTCATTCTTGATAATTTGAGTTCATGCTTCATGATTCACATATTGTTAAGAATGAGGTATTTTAAATCCATCAATCTCTTCATTGGAGTTATATTGGGTTATATTTCACCTAAAGCCTTCCCCAAGGATTGTTGCTATCATGGTGTTTATAATTGACCCAAGTTCTTCTTTTATCCTTCCGGTGAAATAAGTTCTTGTCTCCTTGTTGATATCAATCCAATTCTTTTTCCAGTGAGTGGCAGGTTGTCACCTCATAATTTGAGATGTATTCCATAAGACCATATCAAGTTTATCCTTTCGCTATTGGGTTTCCAACAAATCCGTTCGACCCTACTCTTAAAGATGCCTTTTCAAGCTTTTTTGTGGCAGAAGTTGGCTTTTCCTTCTCCATTCTCCTATTTCAATTATCTATCTTCTATTCTTTTGTTCCGGAGGTATTGTGTTGTTGCTCTCTTCACTCATCATCTCGTTTTGCCAAAGATCATGTTCTTTTCATGCTTATCCATTTAACCGGAGTGTGTGCCCGCTGCTCAAGTTCTTCATTTTATCAAGCCTTGCATATCTTCCCAACCGGAGTGTTGTTCGAATTTGTTCTTCCTTGTTCCTTTTACTAATGGAGTGCTTTCAACTTCGCTCTTTCTTGTTGAATTCTTTCTTTCAATTTGTTCAACCTCTCAAGGCTCGTGGTTTCACTCATTTGTCAAAGAAGCAACTTAGTTTTACCTCTTCTCTTTCTCTTCCGTTTTCCCTCCGGTGCCATTCTAGATCTCGGGACGAGATCCTCTCATAGTGGTGGAGTGTTGTAGCGCCCCGAGACTGATGTGCCAGGTGTCTTCCAGTTATTCGCTGTTGTTGCCTAGTCATTGCTTGCGTGTCATGCGTTTCATATCATGTCATCATGTGCATCGCATTTGCATACATGTTCGTCTCATGCATCCGAGCATTTTCCCCGTTGTCTGTTTTGCAATCCGGCGCTCCTATGTCCTCCGGTGCCCCTTTCTACCTCTTTTCGTGTGCGGGTGTTAAACATTTTCGGATTGGACCTAGACTTGTCATGCGGCCTTGGTTTACTACCGGTAGACCGCCTGTCAAGTTTCGTGCCATTTGGACTTCGCTTGATACTCCAACGGTTAACCGAGGGACCGAAAAGGCCTCATGTGTGTTGCAGCCCAACACCTCTCCAAATTGGCCCAAAACGCACCTAAGCCTCCTCCATCATCTCGGTCATTTGATCACGATTGCGTGGCCGAAAACCGCACCTCATTTGGACTCTCCTAGCTCCCTCTACCTATAAATATGTGCCCTCCTCCAAAATCTCGCGCGGATGAAATCCTAAAAAGCCCCGCACGCCGCCGGACATGTCCGCGCCCGCCGGACGTGTCCAGCTGCCACCTCACTCCGACGAATCACGTCGCGACATGTCATCACCGCCGCCACCCACCTCCAATCACGCCATGCCACCTCAGCGCCTCCTCCCTCCCTCTCCTCCCGCGCCTCGCCAGGCCGCCGTCCATCGCCGGGCACCGATGCCGCCGCTCTCCCGGTGCCCGCCGCCCTCTCGCCGTTGACCCGCTGCCTGGAGGGCGCCTCCGCCGCCAGACCCCGCCACGCCTCCGCACCTCTTGACCGGCACCATCCCGCGCTGCTCGCCGGAGCCCGCGCCGTCCTCGCCGGATCCAACTCCGGTCGCCTCTCCCTCATCTTCTCCGACGACTCCGCCGCGATTCCGGTGATCCTCGGACTCCCTTCCGCTACAGTACCCCAGATCCAGATCTAGATTCAGTTCGGGTTGACTTTTTGACCTAATTCAAGATATTTTTTGCATACTTTAACATGCCATAACTCTGCATCCGTGGATGCGATTCGTGCGTGTAGCATATCAAAATGTTAGTCTCGACGAGTACATCATTTCATCCCATTGCATCATTTTCATTTGAGCTCATCTTGATGCCCGAAATGTCGTTGGAAGAGGGCTATGTGATGTTTATGTCAGATCTGTTTCAACAAATGGCCTTTTGTCATTTTTGCCACTATTAATGTGTGCATGCTATGACCTTGAGCTCTACATGTGTTTTGTAGAATGCCATGCCATCTTTACAGGGGTGTATGCCATGTATTTTTGTGATCTTTGTGGTGACTAGCACAAGCATGCAAAGTAGCTTACTCAATGATGCTGATTTCAGGGACTTAGAATTTCACCAAGTCCTTGGCCTGCTTTTGTTTTTATGCCATATGTTCATGTTGTTTCTTAGTGATCCGCGCCTCTTTTGAGGATCATCAGTAAGGATGTTTTGTTAATATTGTGGTGCTCTATCCATCCATGTCTTTGTTTGCAATTATGGAGCACCCTAGCTTGAGTCAATTCAGCTCTATGTTTGCTATAAAATGATCCTGGTAGATTGTTGATATGTTTAGCGATTTTGCCGAGGATGTTGCTATTGATCCGTGCATGCTATGTTGTTGTTCTTGCCATGCCTAGCTTCTATGACATGTCTATTTGATGGGTGTATGCTTAGTTGTTCATGCAATGCCTCGTAGTGAGTGCATCGAGCTCGTAAACATGCCTACTTGTTAACTGTTTTGCATGCTCCAGTTTTTCACTAATTCTAAATATTTTATGTTTTTGCTATGTTCACATGCTTGCAATTGTACTTTCTGATCCCTTTTGGCTCAAGTTCACTAAAGGACTTTTGTTATGTGCTTAGAGTAGCTTCATGCCATGCCTTGCTTTGCCATGATATATTCCTGTAGCATGTACTTATCGTGCTCTAAACATTGCTTCCTGCTGATAAATTCTTGTCTTGTTATTTCACTAAGTCTGAAACCTGTTATCATTTGCACTTTTGCCATGCTTGTTTGAACCTGCTATTGAGTGAATTAGCCGAAGCTTAGTGTTCATCTTTTATCAAGCATCATGAGTGGATCCCAACCATGTATTTTGTTGCCATGTTTGAGTGCTATCGCATGTTGTTCTTGATGCATTTACATGGTTACTTGCTATTAATCGCAGACCAGTGCCATTTTTGTTTTGCTTGCCATTTCCAAACCGTGCATCCGATTCTGGTGATCTTTATATCGATTTCAACCGAAATCAACTAAAATTTCCAGTGGCACTCTTGGATTTCCATGTTGAGGCCAGGTTCAATCATTCCTTTGCAAATCATGCATATGCATCACATACCGCATCCCGCATATCATGCCATGTTCATGTGTTGGTTGTTTACTATGTTGTGTGCTTCTTTCCGGTGTTGCTTCTTCGGGTTGGTTCCGATAACGTCGTGTTTGTGAGGACCCGTTCGACTACGTCCATTTGTCTTCTTCATGGACTCGTTCTTCTTCCTTGTGGGATCTCAGGCAAGATGACCATAACCTTGAAATCACTTCTATCTTTGCTTGCTAGTTGCTCGCTCTTTTGCTATGCCTATGCTATGATACCTACCACTTGCTTATCCTGCCTCCCATATTGTTTAAGCCAAGCCTCTAACCCACCTTGTCCTAGCAAACCGTTGTTTGGCTACATTACCGCTTTGCTCAGCCCCTCTTATAACGTTGTTAGTTGCAGGTGAAGATTGGAGTTTGTTCCTTGTTGAAACATGGATATTTTGTTGGGATATCATAATATCTCTTATATAATTAATGCATCTATATACTTGGTAAGGGGTGGAAGGCTCGGCCTTATGCCTGGTGTTTTGTTCCACTCTTGCCGCCCTAGTTTCCGTTATATTGGTGTTATGTTCCCAGATTTTGCGTTCCTTACACGGTTGGGTTATAATGGGAACACCTTGACAGTCCGCCTTGAATAAAACTCCTCCAGCAAGGCCCAACATTGGTTCTACCATTCGCCACCTAGCCTTTTTCCCTTGGGAGTCACGCATCCCGAGGGTCATCTTTATTTTAAACCCCTGGGCCAGTGCTTGTCTAAGAGTTGGTCCGAACTGAGCGATGTCCGGGGCTACCAGGGGTAACTATGGGCTGGCCTACCCGACTTCTTGCTCATCCAGTGTGCCCTAAGAATGAGATATGTGCAGCTCCTATCAGGATTTCTCGGCACATATGGGTGGCTTTGCTGGTCTTGTTTTACCACTGTCGAAATGTCTTATAATCGGGATGCCGAGTCTGATCGGATTGTCTTGGGAGAAGGAATATCCTTTGTTGACCGTGAGAGCTTGTGATGGGCTAAGTTGGGACACCCCTGCAGGGATTTGAACTTCCGAAAGCCGTGCCCGCGGTTATGGGCAGATGGGAATTTGTTAATGTCCGGTTGTAGAAAACCTGAAGTTGATCTTAATTAAAATACATCAACCACGTGTGTAGCCGTGATGGTCTCTTCTCGGCGGGGTATGGGAAGTGAACACGGCGTTGGAGTTATGTTTGGTGTAGGTTGTTCTAGGATAACTTCTTGATCATAGTTTCTCGACCGTGCTTTGGCTTCTCTTCTCGCTCTCATTTGCGTATGCTAGCCACCATATATGCTAGTCACTTGCTGCAGCTCCACCTCATACCTTTTACCCTTCATATAAGCTTAAATAGTCTTGATCGCGAGGGTGTGAGATTGTTGAGTCCCCGTGACTCACAGATACTTCCAAAACCAGTTTGCAGGTGCCGATGTTACCAAGCAGGTGACGCAACCGAGCTCAAGGAGGAGTTTGATGAAGATCTTGTCCTTTGTGTTGTTTCGTTCTAGTTGATCAGTAGTGGAGCCTAGTTGGGGTCGATCGGGGATCTGTGTAGCTTTTGGGGTAGTCTTCTTTTATTTTGGTTCCATAGTCAGACCTTGATTGTATCTGGACGATGTAATGCTTTATTCATGTAATTGTGTGAAGTGGCGATTGTAAGCCAACTATGTATCTCTTTCCCTTATGTATTGCATGGGTTGTGTGAAGATTACCTCACTTGCGACATTGCTTTCAATGCGGTTATGACTCTAAGTCGTGCCTCGACACGTGGGAGATATAGCCGCATTGAGGGCATTACAGCTTTGGTCCTCAATCCAATTGTGGACGGCTTTCGGCTCACTAAGGTGCTCATGGATGGCGGCAGCGGATTAAACCTCATTTGTGAGGAAACTCTCCAAAAAATGGAAATAGACAGCAACCGTATTGAGCAAAGCAGTACGACCTCCCTAGGAATCATCCCTAGTCGGGAGGTACATTGCGCTGGGAAAATCACACTTGATGTGGTATTCGGCACTCCGGAGAATTACAGGTCCGAAGAAATTACATTCCAAGTGGCCCCATTCAGTAGCGGATAACACGCCCTTCTAGGGCGGGAGGCATTCATGATTTTTCAAGCCATACCCCATTAAGGGTACATGAAGCTCAAAATGCCCGGACCCAATGGAATTATCACTCTAGCTAGTGATCCGGACATAGCACTCCGCGCCGAGAACAAAACAGCCGCACTAGCCCTCGAGGCATTATCCGAAGCCCTTGTGGCGGAGGAGTTAACTACGCTGCGCTCCACAATGGACAAGGATGACGTGATACTAGACAAAAGATCCAAGTCCACCTTCTTTAAACCAGCGGACGAAATAGTTAAATTCCAAGTCCATCCAACGGACCCTACAAAAACAGCATCCATTGGGGCACAGTTAGACCCCGCTGTAGACGCCGCACTACGGGAGTTTCTGCGCGAGAATTGGGATATATTCACCTGGCATCCTTCAGACATGCCAGGAATCCCACGCAGATTGATCGAGCATAGCCTTAATATTATAAAAGGATTCAAGCCGGTCAAGCAGACTCTTCGGCATTTCTCTAAACCTAAGAGACAAGCCATGCGAGAGGAGCTGGCCAAGCTGCTGGAAGCCGGATTCATTAAAGAAATAAAACATCCGAATTGGCTAGCAAACCTGGTGATGGTACCAAAGAAGGACAAATCCTGGCGCCTATTTGTCGACTTCAAAGACCTTAATAAGGCTTGCCCAAAGGATCCCTTCCCACTCCCCCGCATCGATCAAATTATCGACGCTACCTTAGGACACGAATCATTGTGCTTCCTTGATGCATACTCCGGTTACCACCAGATTAAGATGACGGAGTCTGATCAAGACGCAAAGGCATTTATCATGCCATACGGCCCCTTCTATTTTAACACAATTCCCTTCGGGCTCAAAAACACCGGCGCAACATATCAGCGCATGATCCAGACATGTCTGGAAAAGCATATCGGTAAGACTATGGAGGCATATGTAGACGATGTGGTCATTAAAACCAGACACATCGACTCTTTAATAGGTGACTTGAGGCTCACGTTCACCAATCTCCGAACATACGACATTAAGCTCAATCCGGAAAAATGCGTTTTCGGTGTTCCCGCCGGAAAGCTCCTGGGCTTCATCGTCTCTTCACCATAGCCCAGGCTTCCCTCGCACCTTGTCGGCAGGCTGATATCTTCCATAATCGGAAGCGCCGCCGCGCTCCCTTGAGCTTCTCTATAAGCTCCCCCATGCCTCCTAGCGGGGACGCGGATGGCCACAAGGCTTGAGCAATACTCTCCATCACCTGCCGAACTTGTTTGTGCAGTTGTGAGAGCTCTAGTAGAAGATCACCCAAAGACCCGGGCATCTCCTCCGCGGGACGACCCGTCAGCATACCTGCAGACATAATGCTGTTAGCAGGCTTCTCCGCTGAACTCCTTTACAAAGTTCGTTCAAGCACTTACTAAAAACGCCACGCTGAAGCCGTTTATTCTCCTTCACGGAGTCCGCAAGCTAGGCTCCGACATCCTTCAGTTCCACACCCAACCGGATATTGGCATCTGGGAGATCATTTTTCTCCTGCCTGACTTGCGTTTGCACGCACTCGCCAGCATTTCGCTGTCGATCATCACGTGCCGTATCGGCCTCCACGGCCTCCGGATTCACTCCGAGGCCACCTGCAACATCTATTGTTAGGTGTGCATACATGCCGCATACTACCTGGTACCGATATTGTTTGCAATAGACAAAAAAGTTACCAGGGGGACCCTTTTTGGACTCCTTCAATGTGGCAACAGCGGCGTCCAGCTGGGCCTTGCATTCGTCCAACTCTTGAGACAGTTGGGAACTCTTCTCCGTAAGAACCTGGACAAATAATGATCCTTAAATCAGTTGTGTCAACTGTTTCAATTCTCAGGGGCTACTGATACACATAATCGTCAGATTTGCTTACCTGTATATCCCTTACATACTGGTCCATGGCTCTAGCTAGACCATTTTGAGCAGCACGGAGGTACGCATCTCTAGAATTGAAGGCATCAAATGCCTCTGGTGAGAAGCAAGCATCATGGAGTATGGCCCGGTGACGCATATGATTCATGGTGCTCTCCACTTCTAAATTTGTAGCGGATACTCTATCCGCATCCTCTGTAGGAGGAGGATCCGGCGTCCGCCCCATGTTGGCTTCCGCCTCCATGTCCGGCCCTGGAGCCCAACTGGTGGAGGCGTGATCGGCATCCTCTCCGGATATACTCCGGCGAGCGTTTTTTCTATTAAAGAAGCATGGACGCCATTGCATTTTGAGAAAGACGACAACCACAGAGCGAGGTTTTTTGTCATACCTCTGCACCGGCGTCTCCGTCCTGACCACCTTCCTTTTTGGCCTACCCAGCTTCGGTGCCTCTTGTTGGCGAGTTGTTGCGGGTCCGGCACGGCGTCCTGAATGCCTTCCCTGTAAAACACCATATGTGTACGGTAGGTGAAGTGTCTAAAAGGGGATCCTATTTTTGGAATTGGCATTTTGGTTTTTCTTACGTGCGATGCAGGGAGCAGTCCGGGATAATCGACTGTTATGGCCACCATGGCGTCATCGCAGCTCAATTGATAGAATTGCTTGTCTATCAGCTCCAGGAATATGTCCGGATCCTCTTCGAGTCTGGGACCAAGGGCCCTGCCAGGGTCCTCTGGTTGTGGAGATGGGTTGTTGACCTCCCTTACAACTTTTCACAGTTCGTACCGTAAAATGGCAAGGTGAGTACCTACGACGAAGAATGCGGGAAGAATGGGAGTAAAGAGGTATAACTCACCCAGCTTGGAGGGTTGTACAAGGATAATCCATCCCGTGGCTTGATACGGGCGAACTCCTCTTCCTCTCCCTTGAACAACTCGGACATAATTTTTGCTAAAGCAGCAGCAGAGTCCGGTCCCTTACGCCCGCAACGGGTGGCATCATCTTCCCCATTTAAACACCACAGGGGCTGCCCTCGATATTGAAGTGGCTGCACTCCCCGCATTATGCATATTGACATAACCTCGATTATTGTCAATCCTGATTGAGCCAGCGCTTTAATCTGGTTCATCAGGTAAAAGACTTCTTCGTTGTCTTCCTCCTGGGGCTCAGTGGGTGCCAACTTCGGCGTTTCTTCAGAGGAGCATTGTAGAACTCAGGAAGACCCCACCGAATAGGGTCTGGAAGGGGGACGCCCTCTATATAAAACCACTCTGAAGGCCAGTCTTCAGACGTCTTCTTCAGAGTACCGGACAGGTATCCGGTTTTGGCGATGCGCCATATTTCGGCTCCGCCCACTTGATAAATTGACCGCTTCTGTGTGCGGGGCACAAGGCAAAATAACCTTTTCCACAGCTCGAAATGAGCCTCGCAACCCAGAAATTGCTCGCAAAGGGCAACGTAGCCGACGATTTGTAATATGGAAGCAAGGGTGAAATTATACAGTTGGAGGCCGTAAAACTCCAGGAGCCCGCGGAGGAACGGATGAATTGGAAATCCGAGTCCCCTTAGTAATTAAGGAACAAGGCACACCCGCTCTGTCGGGGGAGCTAATCCACGAACACCTATGGGACCGGCGGACCGAGCCCCTTTTTTGTTCGGCAGGGGGGGCGGAGATCGCAGGAAGAGCAGATCAAGGTGAAGCACACGAGCACGCGATCAGTTTACCCAGGTTCGGGCCGCACGGATGCGTAAAACCCTACTCCTGCTTTGTGATTGGTATTGAGTTCTTGCTCGGGAGCACTGAGTGCTACAGTACACACCAGCAGCTAACGAGACCGAGCGTGAACGTTCTGTTTTGCCGACCCCCCCCTACGTTGCGCATGGGCCTCCTTTTATATGCTCAAGGGGTCACCGACAGGTGGCAACATAGACAAGGGCAAAAATGGAAAGGCGTTGCGGTTGGCACCGCCGCCTACTACAGTGCATCGTACCTAACCCTGACGGCAGGGGACAAGGGCATTAAATGCCCATCTGCATCGCCCAAATAGTGCAAAAGGGACCGCCAGGGACGCCACCGCTCGCCACGATGGCCATCTTGTCCGCGCCGCTTGCCACCGTGTACCGCTGGCTGCACGGCCTCCCGCCACGTTGGTGGATGTGCTGGAGCGCAGGTACAGAGTGGATGCTTGCCGCGGCAAGAACCTTGCCGCGGTCATTGTCTTGTCGCGTCCGGGAGCTTGTCGCTCACCGAGCCTTGCCGGGACGCGTGGTGCGTCGCGGCAAGTTCCTTGAGATGCCTTGGTTGGCCTTCCCGGCAAGCTCCTCTTGCCGGGGTCTTGTCTCCTTGGCTTGGATACTTTGTTCTTGAATGGCTCCAAAGGAACCACGGAGGATCTTGGCGGTCACCCGGCAGGCCTTGCCGCGGGATGCTGCGACTGCCCGTGCACAAGTTCGGGATACTAGGGTACCCCTACTCTAGTACACCGACAGGAGCCCCCGGGCCTGGGCCATACACGGTGCCGAGCGCTGTTGGGCCAGGCCCAAAACAGGGCACGGGCACGCGCGGCCTGGGTTACGCCGTATCTCTCTCCGTATCCACCGCGCCCTCCCCGAATGGCACGCATCGAATGCGGCGTCGTGGGAGAGATCATGGGTGGTTTCTTTATTAGGAAAAGCGGAACGTCCGCCCCCTCCCCCTTTATAAGTAGGGGAAGCAGGGGTAGTGCGCCCACTCGCCCCTTTCCATTCCAATCTCGAAAACCTCCGCCGCTCCTCCGTCTTCCCAAAGCTGAAAAGAGAGCAGCGCCCTGCCCCCCATTGCCACCAGCACCACCAAAGCCGTCGACCTCCTCCACCACTTCCGCTAAGGGGAAGGCTGTGAAGTCGACCGAGGTGCAGCGGCTTGCGGCGCTGCGAAAGGAGCGGGCAATCTCCCCCCCACCCCAAGCTCGCCGCGAAGGAGCTAAGGGAGTACTACTACCTCTTCTGGTCGACGGAGACGCGAGCGCATCCGAGCACGAAGGTACTCCCGGCCTCCGCTTGGAAAATGGTTCCAAGTGGGTATCCGTTCTTTGCCGTGTTCTTCTACTGCGGGCTCTGCCCGCCTTTCTCGAAGTTTTTCTGTGATATCATGAACACCTACGGGTTCTGCCTCCTTGATTTCACCCCCAATGCCGTTCTGACCATGGCAGTTTTCGCACATCTTTGCGAAAACTTTGTCGGAGTCCATCCCAACGTAGCCCTTTTCCGCCACTTCTTTATGCCCCGAGCAGAGAGAGGAGAGCCTTTATCTGGCGGAATCGCCTAGATCTCGAGGGCCGGCAAGAAGGACTCTTATCTGGAGGGAGAGTTCCGCGGCAAGTGGGAGGAATGGAGAGCAGATTGGTGCTGGGTTGTCGAGGAGAACCCGCAGCCGTTTACTGCCCGGCGCCAAACCCCAGCAGTACGCGGTAGCGATTGGAGCGACGTGGCCCCGGAAGACGATAGGCTGAAGATTGCCGTCACCAGGATCCAATGCCTCAGGCTTGCTGGGCTCACTGTAGGCGCTGTTGGCGCAGATTTCCTTCGCCGCCGCATCGCCCCCTTGCAGGAACGGAGGAGACCCGCCTGGGAGTTCAAGAATGCGGCGGATATCATGAGGCTGCGTCCGGTCCTCAACTACAACTTCACCGTTCTGGAACTCAACACGATGCTCCAGGAACTGTTCAAGTATGACCCTGAGCATCCCGAAGTGTTTAGGTTGCCGCAGGGCGTCGTTCCACTGTGCAACAACTCCGCGCTCGACCGCATCCAGGCAATGATGCCGCTGTGCGACTCGCATGGAATTGTCCCAACTTGGCAAGAGCCTGCAGACGACATCGTGCAGGAGTTCTTTGACAGCCTGGTAGAAGTGCCGATCCGCCCCGACGAGAAGAATGGCCTCACTCGCGACACCACCGATGCGGAGTTGAAACGCATCGCCACCAGGCTGGAAGAGGCGGCGGCAGCCGCAGCTGCGGGCGAGTTTGGATTCACCGTGGAGGAGGTAGAGGCAGCAGAGGCGGCAAGCCGTGCCGAGCGAGAGGAGCTTGCCGGCAAGAAAGAGCTTGCCGGCAAGAAAGAGCTTGCCGGGCGTGACGCCGAGCCGAGAGAGCCCGCCGAGGATATGAGCGGCTCGTTGGAGATCAACTCCTCTTCCTCCTCATCATCAGACAGCTCACCGCGAGCAGAGCCTCCGTCTCCACCAAGAAGGCGTCTCCG
The DNA here is from genome assembly GCA_034509565.1 of Triticum monococcum. NCBI lineage: Eukaryota > Viridiplantae > Streptophyta > Magnoliopsida > Poales > Poaceae > Triticum > Triticum monococcum. The sequence goes on along the minus strand of CM067842.1, from coordinate 479,058,709 downwards.
CAAGGCCGGGGAAGTAGCGAGGCGGCAGGCGAGTCGACGGTCGCCGCACCGCACGACACGCTCCACCGCGGCAAGCACTGTTGCCGCGGGAGCGCCTCACGCTGCTGCGGCAACTGGAGCGGGGTCCACCCGGACCGCCGCTTCTGCTCCTGCCGCTTCTTGCGCCGCGGCGGCAGCCGGAGCGGGGTCGTCTCAGACCACCGCCACTGTTCCTGCCAAGCGGCCAAGGGAACCTACTCCTCCACCTTCCCGCGCCGGGCGTGAGCCAGATTTCGACTTCTCCGCGTTCATCTCCGACGAGGAAGAAAAAGAGGAGTAAGATTCTATCGTTGTCCTTGTAGTTCTTCAATTCTTGCTGTTTTGTCTTGTATCTCATCTACTTTACTCTGAACTTGCTCCTTTTTAGGACTCTGGCCCAGAGAGCAGCGAAGAGAGCCAAAGCCCCAGTGATTGTCATCGAGGACGAACCCACCGCGACAGCAGGGGGGACGTCCGAGACAACCTTGCCGGACCCGGCAACCGTTCCCAGAGCAGCCCCCAGCGTAAGTATATGGCTTGCTTTCCGCTGTTAGGCGCGCACGGGTACTCTTGCTTTGCTGATATCTGATTGTTGACTTGTGTAGGAGCAGAGCAGCCCCACCAGGAGCGCCCGGAGGCTGCCCCCGAAATTCCAAGGGAGAGTCCTCCGGCAAGGGAGAGGTCTCCGGCAAGGGAGAGCTCTCCGGCAAGGGAGAAGTCTCCGGCAAGGGAGGGTTCTCCGGCAAGGGACAGCACCAGCGGCCCCCCGGCGGCGGAGACCATGACTGCAGAACCTGGCACAGGTAATCTTCTCGTTTCAGAACTTCCCTTGGGTTCTTCTTCTTTTGATCTTCCTTTTTTGGATATTTGCTTGACTCTTCTCCCCTTTCCGGCCGTCAGACCCATTTGTTGTGGAGCCGATGGAGACCGAGGTTGCCGCCGACGACGCTGCTGCCACCAAGGAAGCAGCCGGCGCTGATGATCCCGCCGGTGCAGAGGCCGCCAATGCTACCGCCGCAGAAGCAGGCGGGGGATCTGGCGATCATACTGACGGCCCTGAGGCCGCAGGAGCGTCAGGCGCTACGTTGACCACCGATCCCTCCGCCGCTGCCGCAGCGCCGGGCTCCGAAGAGCCCCAGCCAGGCGTCTACTTGAAGGCCGGCGAGGGCATCTTCATCAACCTCCCCTGGGCGTCAAGCTCCAGGGCGCCGGTCGAAGGAGAGAGCTTTGACGGAGAGGTGCTCGCCTCCGCTGGGCTGGTGCTAGTTGACGCACCGAGCAGCAGCGGCAGCGAGCCTGAGGAGGAGCGGCTGCTGCGGAAGCTGGTGTCGCTCTACCGCGCCCGGCAAGCCAAGCTGGAATCCCGCGAGGCGCTTGTCGCGAAGGCGGGAGCGGACATCGAGAAGCGCGTGGAGGAGCTTCGGGGTCACAACCAGGAAGCTCTCCGGTCTCTGGCAGAGGAGCGGGCGCAGCTTGCCAAGGAGCAGAGGGCCTTCCTCCTCGAGAAGGCTGAAGTCGAAGAGCAACAGCGGCTTGCCGCTGAAAAGCTGTCCGCGCAGGAGGGCGAGCTGGTGCAGCGGAAGGTCAACCTCGACAGCCACGAGGAGGATCTTGCCACGCGCGAGCGGACATTTGGCGGAGCCCTCAAGCAAGCAGAGGATGCTACCGCAGCTGCCGAGGCCGCCAATAAGGAGCTGGAGACGAAGGCGGCGCAGCTGGAGGCCGATCTCAAGGCGAGCGGTGAAGAGCTTGCCGCGCTCAAGCTTGAGCGGGAGAAGGACGCCCACAGCTACTCGGAGCTGCAGGCCCGTCTCGCCGAGAAGGGCTAGGAGCTTAGCGCCGCCAAGGACTCCAAGCTGATCTTGAGTTGAAGCTGGCCACTTTGACCAAGACGCTGGACGGCGCCAAGGAGCAGGAGACGGCCCTGAAGGAGCAGGTCAAGGCCGGCAAGGCGCTGCTGGCGAGTGCTGCTGCCGCCTAGAGCACTTTCCGGGAGAATGAGGAGCACTGGACGGAGGGTCTCGTGGATGTTGCCGTGGATATTGACAGGGAGCTGGCGCAGCTGGGGATGGAGGATCTCGGGTACCCCTCCGACGAGAACCTCCAACCCAGCGCCAAGCTCACTTCGTTCTTCAAAGGCGTGGCGACGGCCCTCCGGTGACTCCGGGAGAGGATCCCAAAGCAGCTGGCCGACGAGTCGCGCAAGATCTGCGCGGGAGCTCTTCAGAAGGTGTTGGTGAAGGTGGCCTTCCGCAACCCGGGCCTCTACCTCACCAACGTCCTCAGGACCTTGCCGCCGGATGCCGATCTGGAGGCGCTCAAGACCCTTGTCGCACCCATTGTGGACAAGGTGAGCGGGATCAAGAGGGTTGAGGGCGACCGCGTAGACTAGGTCGCCTGTTTTCTTCTTTCCTTGTCGCTGCTGGTCTTGTTACGAGAACAATCTGTTAGAGCTGCGACAAGTTACCTTGTAATATAACTTTATTTCGGGTAATGATTGCAATGTTATCTCCTTTACTTGATTCCTTCCTTTGTATGTTTTTGCCCTACGCTTTTAGGGAACTTGTCGGCGAAGGCACCTTGGCCGCGAGCGCTGAGTGCGGGACGTCAGCAGCCTACTGGCGGTGCCGCTACCGACGAGAAACCTTGTCGCAGCTAGTCGCAGCTCACTTAAGTTGTTGAGCGGACTCGAAACAAAGTAAGGGCGCAACTAGCTACGAGTTGGTTCCTCCGCGCACAGGTTTTCCATACAAAGCAAGGTCGTTCAAGGAAAATAACTTAAAAATTAAATAATCTGATTGCTCAAACTTTGGCAACTTATCTTTTCTGTTGTTCGCTTCCCGGCAAGGCGAAACTTTCTTGAACGACGCCTGGTCCATACCATTGTCTTCTCCTCCCCCCCCCCCCCGACAAACTTGTGGGCGAGGGAACCTTCCTTTTCTTGAGAAAAAAGAAAGAGGAGAAAAATAAAGATATGGAGCCTTATGGCTCGTTGTTGCTTACCGGGCATAAGTGCTGCACAAAGTGTCAGATAACACATCTAAAAAATAAAAAAGCATTAAATTGACAAGATGTGCGGAGCACATGATCTTTATGCACGGGGTCTGCGCCCGGCTTTGTACAAAGGATTACATGCAACGGCGGCAAGACTTGTACAAAAGGTGGTTGCCGGAACGGGTTCCGGGAACCGCGCCCTACGGGTAAAACTTACGAAGATGCTCAATGTTCCAGGAGTTGCTCACTGGAATGCCATCTTCGGTCTCAAGGCGGACAGCGCCAGGCCTAGTGACTCGTTTCACCCGGTAAGGGCCTTCCCACTTCGGCGTCAACTTGTTGGAATTCTTGGCGGACTGAACACGCCAAAGAACAAGGTCGCCTTCCTCGAGACTTCTGGCGTTAACTTTGCGGCTATGGTAGCGGCGCAAAGCTTGCTGGTAGCGAGCAGCTCGTAGAGCAGCCTGAAGACAGTCTTCCTCAAGGAGCAGCGCGTCATCTTGTCGCAGCTACTCTTGCTCAAGCTCATCATAAGCGAGCACTCGAGGTGACCCGTATACGAGTTCCGTGGGGAGAACTGCCTCTACTCCATAGACTAGAGCGAAAGGTGTCTGGCCAGTGGCTCGACTTGGCGTCGTCCTGATCGACCAAAGAACCACCGGCAGCTCCTCGATCCAGTTTCTTCTGCACTTGTGTAGCCTGTTGAAAGTCCTGGTCTTGAGCCCACACAGCACTTCAGCATTTGCCCTCTCCGCTTGACCGTTGCTTCTCGGGTGAGCAACAGAAGCGAAGCAGACCTTGGCGCCAAGATCTTGGACGTACTGCATGAAGGTGCGGCTCGTGAATTGCGTACCGTTGACGGTGATTACCCTGTTAGGAATCCCGAAGCGGCAAACAATCGACCTGAAGAACTTGACTGCTGACTGTGCTGTCACCTTCCTCACTGCTTCCACTGCCGGCCACTTTGTGAACTTGTCGATTGCAACGTACAAGTACTCAAAGCCCCCGACTTCTCGGGGAAAGGGGCCAAGGATGTCGAGCCCCCAGACCAAAAATGGCCAGGATAATGGGATCATCTGGAGAGCTTGAGCTGGCTGGTATATCTGCTTGGAATGGAGCTGGCACGCTTCACACTTGGTTACTTGTGCAGTTGCATCCTGGAGGGCTGTCGGCCAAAAGAAACCTTGCCGGAATGCTTTGCCGGCAAGTGCTCTTGCGCCAATGTGGTGACCACATATGCCTCCATGTATCTCTGCCAACAGCTTTTGTCCATCTTCCCGGTGAATACACTTCAATTTCACACCATTGAGTCTTCTTCTGTACAGCGTGCTGTCGACAAACTGGTACATACTTGACTGCCGGGCTACTCTTTCCGCTTCTTCTTGCTCTTCGGGAAGTTCTCTTGTCTGAAGGAAACGGACAATCTGATGTGCCCATGCTGGAGCTTGTGGCTCGACAACAAGGACTAAAGGCATATCTGCTTCTGCGGGAACATCTGCTTCTACGGCAAGAGCCTGCGGCTCTGCCGGAGCTTGACGTTCCCCGGCAAGCTTGCCGGAGCAAAACTTGTCGGGAGCCTCTGCTTCAACGGAACAAACCCTAGGGCTTGCCGGAGCAGACTGCTCCTCAGCACTCTTGGTGTTGATCTTGGGGACCTTCTTGGCGGCGGCTTCGGGAAGCTCTGCCGGAAAATAGTCACCAGAAATCAACTTCCTCTTCTTGCTCTGTCCAGTTGATGGCGTAACGGACGGTCGAGTCAGCTTGAGCACAAAAATCCCTTGTTCCACAGGTAACTTAAGTGCTGCGCACTTTGACAGGCCATCGGCAATGTCGTTCTGAGCTCTTGGAACATGCTCCATCTGTAGGCCGTCAAAGTGCTCTTCTAGCTTTCTCACTTCGTCAACGTAGGCTTCCATCAACGGACTCTGATAACTCTTGTTCACTTGGCGGACGACAAGCTGCGAGTCACCCCTGACAATGAGCTTCTTAATCCCAAGGTCTGCCGCGATCCTGAGACCGGCAAGCAAGCCTTCATACTCTGCAGTATTGTTTGTCGCTTGCTCCTTGGGAAAGTGCATCTAGACTACGTACTTGAGGTGCTCTCCGGTGGGTGCGACAAGCAGCACGCCAGCACCGGCGCCTTGCAGCGAGAAAGCACCATCAAAGTACATCAGCCACTCTTTGCTTGCTTCCTTGACGGGGATGCTCGTTTCTGGAATTTCTTCATCTGGTCTTGGCGTCCATTCTGCTATGAATTCTGCCAATGCTCTGCTTTGGATAGTTGAAGTACTATCCAACTTGAGGCCAAAGCTTGACAGTTCCAGTGCCCACTCGACAATCCTGCCTGTCGCTTCTGGATTCTGTAGTATCCTCTTCAGCGGAAAGCGAGTGACAACTATGATCTCATGTGCTTGGAAGTAATGGCGCAGCTTTCTCGAGGCCATGAGAAGGCTGAAAAGCAATTTCTGCACACCAGAGTACCTTAACCTAGCCCCCTGCAGAAGGGAACTGACAAAGTAAACTGGGCGCTGCACCATTCTCTTCTGTATCTCCTCGTGCACCTGTGCAGATCCATCTTTGTCGGGACCAGAGCTTGTCGGGGAAGCCCCCTACTTGTCGCTGGATGCACCTGCCGCGGTTGCTGGCTCGTCATCTGCCTCCCTCTCCGCTACTAACGCAGCACTAACCACTTGATTGGTTGCCGCTATATACAGCAGCAACTTCTCTTGTGGCTTAGGTGCGACAAGTGTTGGAGTGGAGGACAGGTATTTCTTCAAGTCCTGCAGCGCAGCCTCCGCTTCCGGAGTCCATTTCATTGGACCTGCCTTTTTCAAAATTTTGAAAAACGGTAGGGCGCGCTCAGCAGACCGAAAAATAAACCTGCTGAGAGCAGCCACGCAACTGGCAAGTCTTCGTACATCCTTGACGCGCTTTGGTGCTTCGATCTGATCAATGGCCCTGATCTTGTCGGGATTGGCTTCAATTCCCCGCTGAGACACGAAGAACCCGAGAAGCTTGCCAGAAGGGACTCCGAACACACACTTCTCGGGGTTGAGCTTGAGGTTGATCTTGCGCAGATTTGCAAAGGTCTCGTCTAAATCTTGAATCAGAGTTGCCCTGTCCTTGCTCTTGACCACTATGTCGTCCATGTAGGCTTCCACATTTCTGTGCATTTGTGGCTCAAGAGCGACATGGACTACCCTTGCAAATGTTGAACCAACATTCTTTAAACCGAAAGGCATCCGTATGAAACAGTACGTGCCACATGGAGTGATGAATGCGGTCTTCTCCTCATCCTCTTCTGCCATGAAGATTTGATGGTATCCTGAGTATGCGTCAAGAAATGAAAGCAAGTCACATCCGGCCGTGGAGTCAACAATCTGGTCAATGCGCGGCAACAGAAATGGGTCTTTGGGACAAGCTTTATTAACATCGGTAAAGTCGATACAAAGCGTCCATTTCCCGTTTGCCTTGCGCACGACTACAGGATTGGCCAACCACGTAGGATGGAGCACTCCTCTGACAAGGCCTGCTACTTCCAATTTCTTGATCTCTTCTGCAATGAATTCTTGGCGCTCCACTGCTTGCTTCCTGACCTTCTGCTTGACGGGCCGCGCATGAGGACAAACGGCAAGATGGTGCTCAATTACTTTCCTGGGAACACCGGGATGTCAGACGGTTTCCACGCAAACACGTCGACGGTCACCCGCAGGAAAGCAATGAGCGCGCTTTCCTATTTAGGGTCAAGAGTGGCACTGATGGTGAAGGAACCACCAGTGCCGTCCTCCTTGGCGGACACCTTCTTGGTCTCTGGCGGAGCTGCCATTGCCTTCTTACACTTGCCGGTGGAGCTCGATGGCGCGTCCTCGATGGTAGCGCAGCACTCCGAAGAGATGCGCCTGCCGGAGTGGGCATCAGAACTCTTGCCGGACTTGGTCTTCTTCTTCCCCCCGGGAGCTTTAACGGCAAGTGACTTGCGATCTGTTGCAGCTGCTGCTTCCTAGTAGATCTTGTCGGCGCAGATAAGAGCATCCTTCTTGTCGCCAGGGACAGAGATGACGCTTATCGGGCCTGGCATCTTGAGCATGTTGTATGCGTAGTGAGAGGCTGCCATGAACTTGGCGAGTGCTGGACGGCCGAGTATTCCATTGCAAGGCAATGGAAAATCGGCAACGTCAAAAGTGACCCTCTCAGTCCTGAAGTTCAATTTGCTGCCAAATGTTACCGGCAACATGACCTTCCCCTTCGGCTTGCTCCTTCCCGGGTTGATTCCTTGGAATGTGCCGGTCTCTTCGAGCTCGCTGTCAGGGATCTGGAGTTTCTGGAGTACAGCGGAGGAGATCAGGTTCAAGCCGGCCCCGCCATCAACTAGCATCTTAGTGACTTTGAGGTTGCGGATAGTTGGTGAAACCAACATCGGCAAGCACCCGACCGCAGTTGTGCGATCAGGGTGGTCCTCAATATCAAAGATGATAGGCGTGCTGGACCATTTCAGAAGCTTGCGTGACTCGACAGGTGGCTCTGTCGCATTGACTTCCCGCACCCACTACTTGAGTTGGTGGTGCGAAGTATGCAGAGAAGCACCACCGTCAACGCACAAGACCTCTGTGGCTTTCTGGAACTCCTGCTCACTGGTCTCGACTTCATCCATGTCTTCGTCATCGTCGTCGTCGTCGTTGTCGTGGGCGCGGGGAGGTCTGTCTCCTTGCCGTTGCTTGGCCTTGCCGCGGCGTCCTCCTCGGCCGGCGCGCTTCTTGCCGGATTCTCCAGTGCCTCCTTGGGCCCTCTCCTTGTCGCGTCGCTCATATTCAACCTTTTGCTGCTAGACAAGCTGTTCGACTTTCTTGCAGCTCTGGAGGTCATGGCCCTTGGTGCGGTGGATCTTGCAGTACTGCTTGTCGGTGCTGTCCTGCTTGTCGGCGACCGCCATAGCCTGGCAGTTGGTGCATGCGGCAATCTCCTTGCCGGAGCTACCAACTTTGGCTTTCTTGGCGCCACCTTTGTTGCCGGACTGCTCAACGACTAGCACATCTTTGCCTTTCTTCTTCCTGTTGTTCCACCGCCGGTTTTTCTTTGCCGGGGCAGCATCCTCGCTGTCAGATCCTCCTGCTCCTGCATTCTCTCCGGGGAGTTTCCTCCCTTCCTCAGCACATGCACACTTGTCGGCCAGGGCATACAGCTCACTGACGTCTCTGATCTTGCACATCGCCATCTCCTCCCGCATCCTGCGATTATGGACGTTCTGATGGAACGCACTGATAACCGCGACAGGGTGGACATCTGGGATGTTGTGCTGTACACGGCTGAATCTCTTAATGTACTTGCGGAGGGGCTTTCCTTCCTTCTGGGCGAGCAGGTGAAGGTCACTCTCTTGGCCATGAGGTTTGTGGCCGCCAGTAAAGGCACCGACAAACTGGTGGCATAAGTCTGCCCAGGAGGATATGGAGTTGTCCGGCAAGTGCATGAGCCAGGACCTGACATTGGGCTTGAGCACCAGCGGGAAGTAGTTGGCAAGGATCTGATCGTCCCGCCCCCCGGTAGCTTGCACCGCAATGGTGTAGATGCTGAGGAACTCCGACGGATGCGACTTGCCGTCGTACTTCTCTGGTACGTCTGGCTTGAAATTCTTCCTGCTGGGCCACTGGACTTGCCGCAGCTCACGGGTAAACGCAGGGCAACCTACCACGTACGGCAAGTCGCCTGGTTCCCCTAGCGCATGCATGTCGACAGAGGGCCCAGCGCACTGGTCTGATTGATGCCGCGCTTCTCTTCGGTGTTCGATGCGAGTACGAGCGTCTTCTTGCTGTCGTTCGTGAAGAACTTGGCACTGATCGCGACGAGCTTGTGGATCTGATGACACGGTGGAGTCGCTGTCGTGGTGGATCCGGCGAGTCGGCGATCTTGGCCTTCGGGGCGGAGAGTGCACGGTGGTTGCACCCCCATCGGTCTTGTCGTCACCGGCTCGTGCCTGGCTGACTTGCCGCGGCTGCGAAGTACTCGGCTGCCGTGGAATGTCGCCGTTGGCAAAGCCGATGAGAGTCTGAATGGTGGCCCTCCAGTCGTCGATCTTGTCTGCCGCTGGAGGGTAGTCTAGGAGCAGTTGAGCTCGCGCCAAAGCTTCTGCTGAAGTGGCGGGCGGCGGCGGCGAGCGGTGCGAGGAACGGGATATGCTCGGACTTCTAACCATATTAGAAGGAGCAGTATCTCGTCCAGGCGACCGTGCCCCGCTCGCGCCAGCATGTTGGCGTGCATGCTGGTCTTGGGCGCTCCGAGATCCACCAGCTCGATCTTGGTCCAGCAAGCGTATGGTACCGTGAGTGTCATGACGTTGCCAGTCCCGCGCCTCCTAGGATGGGCATGGTGCATGTATGGACGCCGAGGTCTTGGAGTGCGCCCGGTCGTTGTGGGAGCCGACTGCGCCGCCGATGGGCAGCGCAGCCTTGTCCTTGGACCTGGCAGCACCGTGAGCTCCCTCATCGACGCCCGTTCTTCCGCCGGCGTCTACCCCACCAGCTGTTTGCTTCAGCGATGGTGGGTTCGGCGCGGACGGAGCAGCCGCCTCCGAAGCCTTCTTCTTCAGCGGCATGTCGATGAAGACAATGAAGATTTAGCTCATGCGAACGCCGGATCAGGTTCACACAACCTCGACGCGCCCCTACCTGGCACGCCAAAGATGTCGGGGGAGCTAATCCAGGAACACCTATGGGACCGGCGGACCGAGCCCCTTTTTGGTTCGGCAGGGGGGCGGAGATCGCATGAAGAGCAGATCGAGGCGAAGCACACGAGCACACGATCAGTTTACCCAGGTTCGGGCCGCATGGATGCGTAAAACCCTACTCCTGCTTTGTGATTGGTATTGAGTTCTTGCTCGGGAGCACCGAGTGCTACAGTACACACTAGCAGCTAACGAGACCGAGCGTGAACGTTCTGTTTTGCCGACCCCCCCTATGTTGCGCATGGGCCTCCTTTTATATGCTCAAGGGGTCACCGACAGGTGGCAACGTAGACAAGGGCAAAAATGGAAAGGCGTTGCGGTTGGCACCGCCGCCTACTATAGTGCATCGTACCTAACCCTGACGGCAGGGGACAAGGGCATTAAATGCCCGTCTGCGTCGCCCAAATAGTGCAAAAGGGACCGCCAGGGACGCCACCACTCGCCATCATGGCCATCTTGTCAGCGCCGCTTGCCACCGTGTACCGCTGGCTGCACGGCCTCCCGCCACGTACGCCTGGAAGGGTCCTAGAGCGACACGTTGGTGGATGTGCTGGAGCATAGGTACAGAGTGGAAGCTTGCCACGGCAAGCGCCTTGCCGCGGTCGTTGTCTTGTCGCGTCCGGGAGCTTGTCGCTCACCGGGCCTTGCCAGGACGTGTGGTGCGTCGCGGCAAGCTCCTTGAGATGCCTTGGTTGGCCTTCCCGGCAAGCTCCTCCTGCCGGGGTCTTGTCTCCTTGGCTTGGATACTTTCTTCTTAAATGGCTCCAAAGGAACCACGGAGGATCTTGGCGGTCACCCGGCAGGCCTTGCCGCGGGATGCTGCGACTGCCCGTGCGCAAGTTCGGGATACTAGGGTACCCCTACTCTAGTACACCGACACGCTCCCCCTTAGAGGGGCTGGGGAAGCTCTCCGCTTGCTCCCCGCCATTATAGGTGGCGAGCCTGGCTCGGACGGGGACCATATACGCTGGAGGGAGAAATCCCTGAGTGTGCAGCTCTACTAATGGACTGTGTGGGACGGAACACCTCTCCCAATCACCGGGATTAGGGCTATGGGGGCGGGAGGAGGAGCTGCGGTGGTCGGCCATGTTCGAGTGGATTTTTCTGAAGCGCCCTCCGAGCGATTCTCGCCGTGGGAAAATAGTTTGGATTGGATCTAAGAATCCCCATCCCTTTAATAGACAATTTATTTACCTGGCTAGGGGGGCGAATGTAAAAACGCCCTGGCTCCTCGTATTCATTCGACGCGTGGAAGATAGACCTTATTGAGCACAGAAGCCAAGAAGTCTAGCATTTATGGGGCCAGACACTACTTAACAGACATTCAAGATTTTGAGAAGAACCCGCCATGCAATGCCGAAGACAGTACTACGCGCTGGACTCAACGTCATTGAAGCCTGGTTCAGGGGCTACTGAGGGAGTCCTGGATTAGGGGGTCTCCAGACAGCCGGACTATATCCTTTCCCGGACTGTTGGACTATGAAGATACAAGATTGAATACTTTTTCTCGTGTCCGGATGGGACTTTACTTGGCGTGGACGGCAAGCTAGGCAATACGGATATGTATATCTCCTCCTTTGTAACCGACCTTGTGTAACCCTAGCCCCCTCCGGTGTCTATAACTGATAACCCACAAGTATAGGGGATCAATTGTAGCCTCTTTCAATAAGTAAGAGTGTCGAACCCAACGAGGAGCTAAAGGTAGAACAAATATTCCCTCAAGTTCTATCGTCCACCGATACAACTCTATGCACACTTGACGTTCGCTTTACCGGAAACAAGTATGAAACTAGAAGTACTTTGTAGGTGTTTTTGGGTAAGCTTGCAAGAAAGTAAAGAGCACGTAAATAAAAGCTAGGGGCTGTTTAGATAAAGACACAACTGAATTAGTTTTAGTAAAGAGCTTTTGTCAACAAGAAAGTTATTTGTCCCTAGGCAATCGATAACTAGACCGGTAATCATTATTGCAATTTTATTTGAGGAAGAGGCATAAGCTAACATACTTTCTCTACTTGGATCATATGCACTTATGATTGCAACTCTAGCAAGCATCCGCAACTACTAAAGGTTCATTAAGGTAAAACCCAACCATAGCATTAAAGCATCAAGTCCCCTTTATCCCATACGCAAACAACCTACTTACTCGGGTCTGTGCTTCTGAAACTCACGCCACCGACCATAAGCAAATGATAAGCATATTGAAAACCCTACAGAGGGAATCCCTCACGCTTGCGCGACACGGAGAGCACCATAGGACAACACCAATAATAAAACATACAACTCAAACCAATCACGATCATCAAATAGCCATTAGGACAAAACAGATCTACTCAAACATCATAGGATAGCCATACATCATTGGGAAAAAATATATAGTGTTGAGCACCATGTTTAAGTAGAGATTAAAGCAGGTAGGAGAGAGGTTACACCGCTGCATAGAGGGAGGAAGAGTTGGTGATGATGGCGGTGAAGTTGTTGGTGAAGATGGCTATGATGATGATGGCCCCGGCAGCGCTCCGGCGCCACCGGAAGCAAGGGGAAGAGGGGCCCCCTTTCTTCTTCTTCTTCCTTGACATCCTCCCTAGAAGGAGAAGGGTTTCCCCTCTGGTCCTTGGCTCCCGTGGCGTGGGAGGGGCGAGAGCCCCTCCGAGATTGGATCTATCTCTTTGTCTCTCTCTGGTTCTGCGTTCTCTTCTCGCTCTGTTTCACCGTTTCGTGTATATATCACTAGTAGAAAACGGAGCTTTAAAACCAGTTTGTAAGGGCCTTTAGTGCCGGTTATGGAACCGGCACTAAAGTGTGGGCACTAAAGGCCCCCCCCCTTTAGTACCGGTTCGGCACGAACCGGCGCTAAAGTGCCACCACGTGGCGTGAGCTCGCGCCCTGGTATGGGGGACCTTTAGTACCGGTTGGTGTTACCAGCCGGTACTAAAGGTTTTTTTTGAATATTTTTTTGAAAATTTTGGAAAAAAAATTGATTTTTTTTCGATTTTGATTTTTTTGAATTATTTGATGATTTAGTCTCTAATCACCTCTCTTAACTGCTCAACTGTGGATCAGTCATTCCAAATCATCTAACTTCCCGACCGGTCACCCATCCCTCTTACTACTCCAGCCCGAGCACGCTTAACTTTCAGGTTCTATTCTCCTTCGTTTCCGAGTCTACACTTGTGGTTTTCCTGACAATAGTAAGATGTCAATCCTATTAACCCTCAGGAGTATAGCTTGAGCATGAAGTCACACATTTCACCGTTTGAGTTTGAAACTATTATTCTAAAAAAACAGTAATTATTTAGTAACGCTAATATTTCTTGAATAAGTTTGACCATAGTTTGACCATAGATTGACCAGATTTGACCAAAATTCAAAAAATTGAAATAATTATTTAGTAACACTAATATTCTTGAATAATTATGTAGTAACACTAATATTTCTTGAATAAGTAGTTTGACCATAGTTTGACCACAGTTTGACCAGATTGGACCAAAATTCAAAAAAACTGAGATACTTATTTAGTAACACTCTATATTTCTTGAATCAGTTGTTTGACCGGTTTGACAAGATTTAACAAAATTAAAAAAAAACATAAATTAGACCATATCTTTTTTTCCTTTTACAATTTTGTCATTTCAAAAATTGTCCTAAACCCTAAACCCGGGACTTAAAATGTCGGAATCTCTATGCTAAACAGTAAAAACTAAGGGTTTAAACCATAAAACCTAACCCTAAACTCTGCAATCTAAACCCTAGCACTAAACGCTAAAAACGTCTAAAAAATGTATAAAATGCCCAAAAACTCTATTTTCCCTTTGGAATTTTGTGATTTTAAAAAATTGTCGAAACAGAAAACTGGTTGTTTCAGCGGATCAATCTTTTTGTTCTGCAAATTTTGATATATTATATGTATTTTTTCTGAGTTAGGATGATTTAGTTATGATTTTTTCAAGTTTGAAAATTGCCCTATAGTCCCGGTTTGTGTCTCCAACCGGGACTATAGGTTAGACCCCTTTAGTGCCGGTTCGTGGCACGAACCGGTACTAAAGGTTGGCCCTTTAGTACCGGTTTGTGCCACCAACCGGGACTAAAGAGGCTCGTGGGGCCCCGGCCTAACGCCAGCCTGCCACCACCCCTTTAGTACCGGTTCGTGCCACGAACCGGTACTAAAGGTTCAACGCGAACTGGCATTAATGCAAATCCGTTCGAACCGGCACTAATGGTACCATTAGTACCGGGCCAAAATCAAACCGGCACTAATGTGCTTCACGTTTGACCCTTTTTCTACTAGTGTATGGAGATCCGTAACTCCGATTGGCCTGAAACCTTCACCGTGATTTTTTTTTCCGAATATTAGCTTTCTTGCGGCAAAAGAAGAGCATTAACCGCCTTACGATGGGCTCACGAGGGTAGGGGGCACACCCTTCACATGGGACAATGCTCTAATAATGACGATCATCACACATTTATGTACTTACAACTCAAGAATTACAACTCAATACTTAGAACAAAATATGACTCTATATGAATGCCTCCAGAGGTGTACCGGGATGTGCAAGGAATCAAGAGTGACATGTATGAAAGAATTATGAATGGTGGCCTTGCCACAAATACGATGTCAACTACATGATCATGAAAAGCAATATGACAATGATGAAGCATGTCATAATAAACAGAACAGTGGAAAGTTGCATGGCAATATATCTCGGAATGGCTATGGAAATGCCATAATAGGTAGGTATGGTGGCTATTTTGAGGAAGGCATATGGTGGGTGTATGATACCGGTGAAAGGTGCGCGGTACTAGAGAGGCTAGCAATGGTGGAAGGGTGAGAGTGCGTATAATCCATGGACTCAACATTAGTCATAAAGAACTCACATACTTATTGCATAAATCTATTAGTTATCGAAACAAAGTACTACGCGCATGCTCCTAGGGGGATAGATTGGTAGGAAAAGACCATCGCTCGTTCCCGACCGCCACTCATAAGGAAGACAACCAATAAATAAATCATGCTCCGACTTCATCACATGACAGTTGATACGTCCATTTTGCATCATGCTTTTATATTGATATTTATTGCATTATGGGTTGTGATTACACATTATGTCTCAATACTTATGCCTATTCTCTCTTATTTTACAAATTTTACATAAAGAGGGAGAATGCCGGCAGCTGGGATTCTGGGCTGGAAAAGGAGCAAATATTAGAAACCTATTCTGCACAATTCCAAAAGTCCTGAAACTTCAAGGAAGTCAATTTCAGAATATATAATAAATATTGAGCGCAAGAAGTTCACCAAGGGGCCACACCCTGCCCACGAGGGTGGGGGGCGCGCCCTACCCCCATAGGCCCGCCCCCCTACCTCGTGGGCCCCCTGGTGGCCCTCAGATGACCATCTTCTGCTATATGAAGTCTTTCGATGGGAAAAATCAGAAGCCATTTTCTTGGATGAAACTCTGCCGCCACGAGGCGGAACCTTGACGGAACGAATCTAGGGCTCTGGCGGAGCTGTTCTGTCGGGGAAACTTCCCTCCGGGAGGGGCAAATCATCGCCATCATCATTACCAACGCTCCGCTCATCGGGAGAGGGCAATCTCCATCAACATCTTCACCAACACCATCTCCTCTCAAAACCCTAGTTCATCTCTTGTGTCCAGTTATTGTCTCCAAGTCCGGGATTGGTACGTGTGGGTCGCTAGTAGTGTTAATTACTCCTTGTAGTTGATCCTTGTTGGTTTAATTGGTGGAAGATCATATGTTCAGATCCTATATGCATATTAATACTCCTCTGATTATGGACATGAATATGCTTTGTGAGTAGTTACGTTTGTTCCTGAGAACATGGGAGAAGTCTTGCTATTAGTAGTGATGTGAATTTGCTATTCGTTCGATATTTTGATGAGATGTATGTTGTCTCTCCTCTAGTGGTGTTATGTGAACGTCGACTACATAAAACTTCACCATTATTTCGGCCTAGAGGAAGGCATTGGGAAGTAATAAGTAGATGATGGGTTGCTAGGGTGACAGAAGCTTAAACCCTAGTTTATGCGTTGCTTCGTAAGGGGCTGATTTGGATCCATATGTTTCATGCTATGGTTAGGTTTACCTTAATACTTTTGTTGTAGTTGCGGATGCTTGCAATAGAGGTTAATCATAAGTGGGATGCTTGTCCAAGTAAGGACAGTACCCAAGCACCGGTCCACCCACATATCAGATTATCAAAGTACCGAACGCAAATCATATGAGCGTGATGAAAACTAGCTTGATGATATTCCCATGTGTCCTCGGGAGCGCTTTTCTCTATATAAGAGTTTGTCCAGGCTTGTCCTTTGCTACAAAAAGGATTGGGCCACCTTGCTGCACTTTATTTACTTTTGTTACTTGTTGCTCGTTAAAAATTATCCTATCAAAAAACTATCTGTTACCACTTATTTCAGTACTTGCAGAGAATACCTTGCTAGAAACCGCTTATCATTTCCTTCTGCTCCTCGTTGGGTTTGACACTCTTACTTATCGAAAGGACTACGATAGATCCCCTATACTTGTGTGTCATCAAGACTCTTTTCTGGTGCCGTTGCCGGGGAGTGAAGCGCCTTTGGTAGGTGGAATTTGGTAAGGAAAAAATTTAAATAGCGTGCTCTTACTTGTTACTATGGAAAGTAATCCTCTGAGGGGCTTTTTCGGGGTATCTTCACCCCGACCAGTAGAGCAAAGAGTTGCTCCTCAACCTACTGAAAATGAAAATGAAAATGTCTACTTTGAATTTCCTTCGGGTATGTTAGAAAAACTGCTAGCTAATCCTTTTGCAGGAGATGGAACAATGCATCCTGATGAGCACCTAATATATGTTGATGAAGTTTGTGGATTATTTAAGCTTGCAGGTGTGCCCGGAGTAGTTGTTAAGATGAAGGTCTTCCCTTTATCTTTGAGGGAAGATACATTGACATGGTATAGGCTATGTGATGATACGGGGTCATGGAACTACAAACGATTGAAATTGGAATTTCATCAGAAGTTTTATCCTATGCATCTTGTTCATCGTGATGACAGTTATATATATAATTTTTGGCCTCGCGAAGGAGAAAGCATCGCTCAAGCTTGGGGGAGGCTTAAATCAAGGTTATATTCATGCCCCAATCATGAGCTCTCAAGAGAGATGATTATTCAAAATTTATATGCTCGGCTTTCTGATAACAATCGCACCATGCTCGATTCTTCTTGTGCTGGCTCTTTTATGATGAAGACTATTGAATTCAAATGGGATTTATTGGAAAGAATTAAACGCAACTCTGAAGATTGGGACCTCGACGAAGGTAAGGAGTCAGGTATGACACCTAAGGTTGATTCTGTTAAATCTTTTATGGATACCGATGTTTTCTGTAAATTTAGCACTAAATATGGATTTGACTTTGAGATAGTAGCTTCTTTTTGTGAATCTTTTGCTACTTATGTTGATCTCCCCAAGGAGAAGTGGTTTAAATATCATCCTCCCATAGAAGTAAAAGTAGCTGCACCTATTAAAGTTGAAGAAAAGATTGTCACTTAGAATGATCCTGTTGTTCCTACTTCTTATGTTGAGAAACCACCTTTCCCTGTTAGGATAAAGGATCATGCTAGAGCTTCGACTGTGGTTCGGAGAAGCAATATTAGAACATATACACCTCCTGAGCAAGTTAATGTTGAACCTAATATTGCTATTTTTAAAGATCTCTTGTCTGATAATATTGATGGGCACGTTATTTATTTCTGTGATGAAACTGCTAGAATTGCTAAACCTTGTGCTAAAGATAAACCTAGACCTGTGGTAGGCATGCCTGTTATTTCTGTTAAAATATGAGATCATTGTTATCATGGCTTATGTGATATGGGTGCCAGTGCTATTGCAATACCTATTGGCCTGTATAGAGAAATTATGCATGATATTGCACATGTTGAGTTAGAAGATATTGATGTCACAATTAAACTTGCCAATAGAGATACTATTTCACCAATGGGAATTGTTAGAGATGTTGAAGTCTTGTGTGGGAAAACTAAATATCCTGCTGATTTTCTTGTTCTTGGTTCCCCACAAGATAGCTTTTGTCCCATTATATTTGGTAGACCCTTCTTAAACACTGTTAATGCTAAGATAGATTGCAAAAAGGATGTTCTTACTATCGGTTTAGCTGATATGTCTCATGAATTTAATTTCTCTAAATTTAGTAGACAACACCGTGAAGAAGAATTACCTAGTAAGGATGAAATTATTGGTCTTGCTTCTATTGCCGTACCTCCTAGTGATCCTTTAGAACAATATTTGCTAGACCATGAAAATGATATGTTTATGAATGAAAGAAGGGAAATAGATGAAGTATTCTCTAAATAGGAACCTATTCTGAAAAACAATTTACCTATTGAAATCCAAGCGGATCCTCCTCCACCCAAGGGTGATCCTGTGTTTGAGCTTAAACCATTGCCTGATAGTATTAAATATGCTTATCTTGATGAGAAAAAGATATATCCTGTTATTATTAGTGCCAACCTTTCAGAGCATGAGGAAGAGAGATTATTGAAAACTCAAAAGAAGCACCGTGCTGCTATTGGGTATACTCTTGATGATCTTAAGGGCATTAGTCCCACTCTATGTCAACATAAAATAAATTTGGAAGAAGATGCTAAACCAGTTCGTGATCATCAACGATGGCTGAATCCTATAATGAAAGAGGTGGTAAGAGAGGAAATAGTAAAGCTCCTTGAGGCAGGTATAATCTATCCCGTTGCTGATAGTTAGTGGGTCAGTCCTATCCATTGTGTCCCTAAGAAGGGAGGTATTACTGTTGTTCCTAATGATAAAGATGAATTGATTCCTCAAAGAATTATTACATGTTATAGGATGGTAATTGATTTCCGCAAATTAAATAAGGCCACTAAAAAGGATCATTACCCCTTACCTTTTACTGATCAAATGCTAGAAAGATTATCCAAACATACACATTTTTGCTTTGCAGATGGTTATTCTGGTTTCTCTCAAATACCTATGTCAGCCAAGGATCAATCAAAGACTACTTTTACTTGTCCTTTTGGTACTTTTGCTTATAGCTGTATACCTTTTGGTTTATGTAATGCACCTGCTACCTTTCAAAGATGCATGATGGCTATATTCTCTGGCTTTTGTGAAAAGATTTGTGAGGTTTTCATGGACGATTTCTCCGTCTATAGATCTTATTTTGATGATTGCTTGAGCAACCTTGATCAAGTTTTGCAGAGATGTGAAGAAACTAATCTTGTCTTGAATTGGGAAAAGTGCCACTTTACAGTTAATGAAGGTATTGTCTTGGGGCATAAAGTTTCTGAAAGAGGTATTGAGGTTGATAAAGCCAAGGTTGATGCTATTGAAAAGATGCCATGTCCCACGGACATCAAAGGTATAAGAAGTTTCCTTGGTCACGCCGGTTTTTATAGGAGGTTCATTAAGGACTTCTCAAAAATTTCTCGGCCTCTGACTAATTTATTACAAAAAGATATACCATTTGTCTTTGATGATGATTGTGTAGAAGCATTTGAAATACTTAAGAAAGCATTGATCTCTGCACCTATTGTTCAGCCACCTAATTGGAATTTACTCTTTAAAATTATGTGTGATGCTAGTGATTATGATGTAGGTGCTGTTCTAGGGCAAAGAGTTGATAAGAAATTAAACATTATTCATTATGCTAGTAAAAACCTAGACAATGCTCAAAGAAATTATGCTACTACTGAAAAAGAATTTTTAGCAGTTGTATTTGCTTGTGATAAGTTCAGACCTTATATTGTTTATTCTAAAGTAACTAGTCACACTGATTATGCTGCTATTAAATATCTTATGGAAAAGAAAGATGCTAAACCTAGACTTATTAGATGGGTTCTCTTGCTACAAGAATTTGATTTACATATTGTTGATGGAAAGGAAGTTTAGAACCCCGTTGTAGACAACTTGTCTAGGTTGGAAAATGTGCTTGATGACCCACTACCTATTGATGATAGTTTTCCTGATGAGAAATTAAATGTCATAAATGCTTCTCATACTGCTCCATGGTATGCTAATTATGCTAATTACATTGTTGCCAAATTCATACCACCTAGTTTCACATACCAGCAAAGGAAAAAGTTCTATGATTTGAGGCATTACTTTTGGGATGACCCACATCTTTATAAAGAAGGAGTAGATGGTGTTATTAGACGTTGTGTACCTGAGCATGAACAAGAACAGATTCTACGCAAGTGTCACTCCGAAGCTTATGGAGGACACCATGCTGGAGATAGAACTGCACATAAGGTATTGCAATCTGGTTTTTATTGGCCTACTCTCTTCAAAGATGCCCGTAAGTTTGTCTTATCTTGTGATGAATGTCAAAGAATTGGTAATATTAGTAGACGTCAAGAAATGCCTATGAACTATTCACTCGTTATTGAACCATTTGATGTTTGGGGCTTTGATTATATGGGACCTTTTCCTACCTCTAATGGGTATACACATATTTTAGTTGATGTTGATTACGTTACTAAGTGGGTAGAAGCTATTCCAACTATTATTGCTGATCATAACACTTCTATTAAAATGCTTAAAGAAGTTATTTTTCCAAGAGTTGGAGTACCTAGATATTTAATGACTGATGGTGGTTCACATTTTATTCATGGTGCTTTCCGTAAAATGCTTGCTAAGTATGATGTTAATCATAGAATTGCATCTCCTTATCACACTCAGTCTAGTGGTCAAGTAGAATTGAGTAATAGAGAACTCAAATTAATTTTGCAAAAGACTGTTAATAGATCTAGAAAGAATTGGTCCAAGAAACTTGATGATGCATTATGGGCCTATATAGAACTGCATATAAGAATCCTATGGGTATGTCTCCGTATACAATGGTCTACAGAAAAGCATGTCACTTACCTCTCGAACCAGAACATAAGGCTTATTGTGCTATTAAAGAGCTCAACTATGATTTTAAACTTGCCAATGAGAAGAGGTTATTTGATATTAGCTCACTCGATGAATGGAGAACCCAAGCCTATGAAAATGGCAAGTTGTTTAAAGGAAAAGTTAGAAGATGGCATGACAAAAGAATAACAAAAGCCTGAGTTTAATGTAGGTGATTATGTATTGCTATACAACTCTCATTCAAGATTTTTTGCAGGAAAACTTCTCTCTAAATGGGAAGGTCCTTACGTTATCGAGGAGGTCTATCGTTCCAGTGCCATAAAAATCAACAACTTCGAAGGTACAAATTCGAAGGTGGTGAACGGTCAAAGAATCAAACATTATATCTCAGGTAATCCCATAAATGTTGAAACCAATGTTACTGAAACCGTAACCCCGGAGGAATACATAAGGGACACTTTCTGGAACGTTTAGACTCCGAAAAGTGATAGGTATGTGGTACAGTAAGTAAACCGACTCCAAAACAGTTTTTAAGGCAATATTTCTCCATTTTGGAATATTTAGAAAAATAGAAAAATAAGTAGCAGTCCGGGAAGGACACGAGGCCTCCACGAGGGTGGAGGGCGCGCCCTACCCCCCTGGCGCGCCCCCTACCTCGTGGGCACCTCGTGCGCTTTCGGGACTCCGTTTTCTTACATGACACGTATTTTGGTCGGTAGAAATGCATTATATAATCTCCCGGAGGTTTTGACTCCCGTATCATGCAAAAAACTCCTGTCTTTGTTTCGAGCTATTTTTCTGACAGATCCAGGTCATCATGTCATCTTCAAGTGCCCCCAAGGACCAGTTATTCGAGAAGGTCATCAACCCCTACCTCGCGGAGGTGCTGCAACACCCTCAAACCATTGAGATGCGTGAGGGGTTGTTGCACATCCGCGATGCTGAGGGACCAAGGAAGACCGGAAGCACGGAGGAAAGGATCGAGGCATTGGAGCAAGAAGTTTTCAAGTGTCAGGAGATGGTGGAGCGTGGACTCGATTCCAATCACATTATGATCACAGAGTTCACCAACAACCACAAGCTGGATGTCAAGGACATTGGGAAGGCCATCTTCAAGCTTCGTGAGAAAAACGAGCACCTCCAAGCCCAGATCTATGACCTACAAAATCAAAACTGTGAGTATGAATATAGATTCAAGAGGATGAGTTTGGCTGCAGATTTTAGGTTTTAGGAGACTCGATCATCCTTCTATGATGGTGTGCCTATGCCTTGGAAGATGCACAACAAGCCTACGCCATCAACAAAACCATCACCTTCTCCACCAACAAAGAAGAGTTGAGTATCTGGTATGGGCACTCCCCTTGGCAACTGCCAAGCTTGGGGGAGTGCCCCGGTATCGTATCACCATCACTTTTATCTTACCATTTTTCTTAGTTCGATCCTTTTGGTAATATATTGATCTAGTAGAATAAAAGTTCTTAGTATGATCTAGTTGTGAGTTTTGCTTTTATGATCCTTCTATGAAATCGAGCCCGTGAGCTATATAATGAAGATTAGTATTGAGTCAAGGGGTTGATTCTTTTGCCATGATCTTAAGTGAATAAGAGAAAAGAGTAAGAAATAAAAAGAAACAAAAGAGATCATATGGATCTTTATGGAGAGTAATGAGCTCACCTAGAAAAAGGTATGATGAATAAAAGTTGTCGAGAGTTGACAAACATAGTTTTGGTCATCGTTGCAATTAATAGGAATGAATAAATAAAGAGAGGTCTTCACATATAGATATACTATCTTGGACATCATTTATGATTGTGAGCACTCATTAAAATATGACATGCTAAAGAGTTGACATTGGACAAGGAAGACAACGTAATGGGTTAACATCTGAGATAAATTATATTGTCATGGATCATCCAACATGGTCGAGCTTGCCTTTCCCTCTCATGCTAGCCAAATTCATCGCACCAAGTAGAGATACTACTTGTGCTTCCAAATACCCTTAAACTAGTTTTGCCATGAGAGTCCATCATACCTACCTATGGATTGAGTAAGATCCTCCAAGTAAGTTGTCGTCGGTGCAAAGCAATAAAAATTGCTCTTTAAATATGTATGACTTATTAGTGTGGGAGAAAATAAACTTTATACGATCATGTGATATGGAAGAAATAAAAGCGACAGACTGCATAATAAAGGTCCATATCACAAGTGGCAATATAAAGTGACGTTATTTCGCATTAAGATTTTGTGCATCCAACCATAAAAGCGCATGACAACCTCTGCTTCCCTCTACAAAGGGCCTATCTTTTACTTTTATCTCCTACCTTGCATAAGAGTCATGGTGATCTTCACCCTTCCGTTTTACATTTTATCTTTTGGCAAGCACAACATGTTGGGAAGATCCTAGCATATATGGCTAATTGGATGTAAGTTCTCATGAACTATTATTTTTGACATTACCCTTGAGGTAAACGTTGGGAGGCAAAACTATAAGCCCCTATCTTTCTCTGTGTCCTATTAAAATTCCATACCCATAAGTATTGCGTGAGTGTTAGCAATTGTGAAACACTATATGATAGTTCAGTATGTGGACTTGCTGAAAAGCCCTTATATATTGACTCTTTCCTATGTTATGATAAATTGCAATTGCTCCAATGGCTGAGATTATAGTTTGTTAGTTGTCAATGAAGTTCACGATTCATACTTGAAATTGTGATTGAATTATTAATCTAGCATAAGAAATCATATGACAAGAATTATATAAGTTGTTGTTCTAAGAATGATCATGATGCCCTCATGTACGTATTTTATTTTTATCGACACCTCTATCTCTAAACATGTGGACATATTTTTCGATTTCAGCTTTCGCTTGAGGACAAGCGAGGTCTAAGCTTGCGGGAGTTGATACGTCCATTTTGCATCATGCTTTTATATCGATATTTATTGCATTATGTCATGTTATTACACATTATGTCACAATACTTATGACTATTCTCTCTTATTTTACAAGGTTTACATAAAGAGGGAGAATGCCGGCAGCTGGGATTCTGGGCTAGAAAAGGAGCAAATATTAGAGACCTATTCTGCACAACTCCAAAAGTCCAGAAACTTCACGGAAGTCAATTTCAGAATATATAATAAATATTGAGCGCAAGAAGTTCACCAGGGGGGCACACCCTGCCCACGAGGGTGGGGGGCGCGCCCTACCCCCTGGGCTCGCCCCCTACCTCGTGGGCCCCCTGGTGGCCCTCCGATGACCATCTTCTACTATATGAAGTATTTCGATGGGAAAAAGATAAAAAGCCATCTTCTCGGATGAAACTTTGCCGCCACGAGGCGGAAGCTTGGCGGAACCAATCTAGGGCTCTAGCGGAGCTGTTCTGTCGGGGAAACTTCCCTCCGGGAGGGGGAAATCATCGCCATCGTCATTATCAATGCTCCTCTCATCGGGAGAGGGCAATCTCCATCAACATCTTCACCAGCACCATCTCCTCTCAAAACCCTAGTTCATCTCTTGTATCCAATTATTGTCTCCAAGTCCGGGATTGGTACCTGTGGGTTGCTAGTAGTGTTAATTACTCCTTGTAGTTGATCCTAGTTAGTTTAATTGGTGGAAGATCATATGTTCAGATCCTATAGGCATATTAATACTCCTCTGATTATGAACATGAATATGCTTTGTGAGTAGTTACGTTTGTTCCTGAGAACATGGGAGAAGTCTTGCTATTAGTAGTGATGTGAATTTGGTATTTGTTTGATATTTTGATGAGATGTATGTTGTCTCTCCTCTAGTGGTTTTATGTGAACGTCGACTACATAACACTTCAACACTATTTGGGCCTAGAGGAAGGCATTGGGAAGTAATAAGCTTAAACCCTAGTTTATGCGTTGCTTCGTAAGGGGCTGATTTGGATCCATGTGTTTCATGCTATGGTTAGGTTTACCTTAATAATTTTGTTGTAGTTGCGGATGCTTTCAATAGAGGTTAATCATAAGTGGGATGCTTGTCCAAGTAAGGACAGTACCCAAGCACCGGTCCACCCACATATCAGATTATCAAAGTACCGAACGCGAATCATACGAGCGTGATGAAAACTAGCTTGACGATATTCCCATGTGTCCTCGGGAGCGCTTTTCTCTATATAAGAGTTTCTACAGGCTTGTCCTTTGCTACAAAAAGGATTGGGCCACCTTGCTGCACTTTATTTACTTTTGTTACTTGTTGCTGAGTACAAATTATCCTATCACAAAACTATCTGTTACCATTTATTTCAGTACTTGCAGAGAATACCTTGCTGGAAACCGCTTATCATTTCCTTCTGCTCCTCGTTGGGTTCGACACTCTTACTTATCGAAAGGACTGCGATAGATCCCCTATTCTTGTGGGTCATCAATGGTTCACTATATGTGCATGGGAATCACAAACTTTAACACAAGTATTTCTCAATCACAACTACTCAACTAGCATGACTCTAATATCACCATCTTCATATCTCAAAACAATCATAAGGAATCAAACTTCTCATAGTATTCAATGCACTTTATATGAAAGTTTTTATTATATCCCTCTTGGATGCCCTTCATATTAGGACTAATTTCATAACCAAAGAAAATTACCATGCTGTTTAGGACTCTCAAAATAATATAAGTGAAGCATGAGAGTTCATCTATTTCTACAAAATAAAACTACCGCCGTGCTCTAAAAGGATATAAGTGAAGCACTAGAGCAAATGACAAAGTACTCCGAAAGATATAAGTGAAGATCAATGAGTAGTCGAATAATTGTGCAACTATGTGAAGACTCTCTAACATTTAATAATTTCAGATCTTGGTACTTTATTCAAACATCAAGCAAAAAAAATGACGCTCCAAGCAAAACACATATCATGTGGTGAATAAAAATATAGCTCCAAGTAAAGTTACCGATGCACGAAGACGAAAGAGGGGATGCCTTCCGGGGCATCCCCAAGCTTAGGCTCTTGCTTGTCCTTGAATATTACCTTGGGGTGCCTTGGGCATCCCCAAGCTTAGGCTCTTGTGTAACGCCCCAAGACCGGAGCTTCAGATGCCTTCCATGTTTCCGGGTGTTGTCAGGTGATTTGTTTTGGTTCGTTGCATCATGTGCATTGCATCATGTCATCATGTGCTTTGCATCATCACATTTTCAAAACTTGCATCCGTCCTAGTCTCCTCGTTCTTTCCATTGTTGGTTCTGAGCCCGACCACACTTGCACGCGCCCGCGGCATGTCTGAAATAGTATTTTATAAGTGGCTAGAAAATGTTCTCGGATTGGGTTGAAAGTTGGCGTGCGGTCTTATTATAGTGTAGATAGACCGTCTGTCAAGTTTCATCGCATTCGGGGTTTGTTTGACAGCCCAACCGTTAAACTATAGCGACAATATAGTCGGTCAAATCGTCGGACGTTTTCGATATCCGGGACTACCGCCGGGCCTCTTCTTCTCTTCTCTGCTCTCAGACCACCTAGTTCCCCCTCCGCTTCGGACCGCAAGATCGCGATATGAGGGACCAAAACGGAGCAAGCCCCTCTCCAAACCCTAATCCTAGCCCACCTACTATAAATAGACCCTTTCCCCTTCCAAATCGGGTCTAAACCTAGCCTAGCCCCTCCCCAAACCTCCAGCCGCCACATCAACCTCGAAGCCCGCACCGCTAACCAGATCCAACCACCTCCTCCTCATTTTCCGGCGCCCTCCACCTCACACCCGCCACTTGGCACGCCCAGATTGGCTCAGCCACCGCCCACGGCCGCCCGTGGCCACTCGCAGGCGGCCACGTGGCCTCTCCTCGCTTTTCCCCTGTCTCCCCGTGCCGCCATGGCCCGCTCAGGCTCGTGCAAGGCCTGCCCGAGACCATCTAGGGCCCGAGCCACTCTGCCCGATCTGCATCACCGTGCTGTTTTTCCTCGCTCGATCCCGATGAGAACAGCAGCGCCGCCGCCGGCCTCTCGTCGTTGCTGCCTTCCCCTCGTGCCCGTGTGACTTTTCCACGAGACCGGAGCCCTCGTACCCAGACGTCTCCATTGATCCTGCTGTCGGCCGGCGACCTTGTCCGCCGGAGCTCACCTTCGCCGGCCAGTAGCAGCAGCAACCAGTGCGCCCCTTCCTCCTCCTCGTTGCCCTTCACCTGTAGCTGCCGGAGTCACAAGAGGCCGCCAAGTCCCGCCGTGGTCGCCAGGGCCTTCCCCGACCTCGACCCGTCAAGTCCGCCGGCGGGAGCGGCCTTCACCACCCAGATCCATCGATGCCTCACCTCTGCTTCGTTTCAGTCGAGGACAAGCGTGCCTCGGCCGCTCGCGTTGACTGACTCCAGATCGACCGCACGCACCTCGGCCACCTCCCCTTCGCCGTTGTCGGCGGCCCAGCTCCCACCTCCACTGATCTGGGCTAAGCCCAGCTAGGTGAGCAGCCCAGCCGCCCAATGCACTATTCAGATTCGGCCTGTATAGGTTTTTTTTAGGTTCTATGATTTTAGCTTTTTCCCAGAGAGTGCCAGTTTTACAGAAATGTCCTTCATCATCATGCATTTAATATCTCACATACGGTGCATCGGATTATAACAAAGTTTATATGTAAAATGCTTAGTTTTTCATCTAGTTTCATAATATGTCATTTTCATCCATGTTTAAAATGTTTAAAATGATGTTTGGTTAAATTTGCTCCTATGCCAGGTTAAAGTGATTTATGTCATAACTAAATAACTGTAGCTCCGAATTAAATAATCTTTATATGTAAATGGGGTAGAATTTTGCCTAGTTTATCATGGTGACATTGCTTTGCATGTTAAACAACTCTAAAATATGGTTTAGGGCAGAACAGGACCTAACCTAATATATGCACATGAGGAGTTTCCAGAATTGTTGTTTGTTGTTCCCGGCCTCATTTAAACTTGACTAGATAGGTAGTTTTGCTTTGCTTCACCCTCTTGCCATGTTTAACAACATTTAATATTGTTGGGTACATAAACGAGATCGAACTAAATAACTTCAACGTGGTGTTTCGTCAATATGCAACGGAGTTGCATATTGAGCTCCACTTAATTTGTAGGATTGTTTGTGCATTTTGCCATGCCATGCCTCTTTAAACCGGACATGCATCATACTTGTTTGCGCATCGTGCCATGCTTATGTGGTGGTTGTTTACTATGTTGTTTGCTTCCTTTTCCGGTGTACTTCTTCTCAGTAATCCAGTAACGTCGTGTTGTGAGGATTCGTTCGACTTCGTCCGTTTGTCTTCTTCATGGACTCGTTCTTCTTCCTTGCGGGATCTCAGGCAAGATGACCATACCCTCGAAATCAGTTCTATCTTTGCTTGCTTAGTTGCTCGCTCTTTTGCTATGCCTATGATGCGATACCTACCACTTGCTATATCATGCCTCCCATATTGTTAAGCCAAGCCTGTAACCCACCCTATCCTAGCAAACCGTTGTTTGGCTACATTACCGCTTTGCTCAGCCCCTCTTATAGCGTTGTTAGTTGCAGGTGAAGATTGAAGTTTGTTCCTTGTTGGAACATGGAGATTTTGTTCCTTGTTGGAACATGTTTACTTGTTGGGATATCACAATATCTCTTATCTAATTAATTCATCTATATACTTGGTAAAGGGTGGAAGGCTCGGCCTTATGCCTGGTGTTTTGTTCCACTCTTGCCGCCCTAGTTTCCGTCATATCGGTGTTATGTTCCCGGATTTTGCATTCCTTACGCGGTTGGGTTATAATGGGAACCCCTTGACAGTTCACCTTGAATAAAACTCCTCCAGCAAGGCCCAACATTGGTTTTACTATTTGCCACCTAGCCTTTTCTTTCCCTTGAGTCGGCCGGCTCAAGGGTCATCTTTATTTAACCCCTCGGGCCAGTGCTCCTCAGAGTGTTGGTCCAACCTGTGAGCTGCCGGTGGCCACCAGGGGTAACTCTGGGCTGGCCCACCGGAACCTTGGACAATCCGGTGTGCCCTGAGAAAGAGATATGTGCAGCTCCTATCGGGATTTGTCGGCACATTCGGGTGGCTTTGCTGGTCTTGTTTTACCATTGTCGAAATGTCTTGTAACCGGGATTCCGAGCCTGATCGGGTCTTGCCGCTAGAAGGAATATCCTTCATTGACCGTGAGAGCTTGTGATGGGCTAAGTTGGGACACCCCAGCAGTGTTTTAGAACTTTCGAAAGCCGTGCCCGCGGTTATGGGCAGATGGCAATTTGTTAATGTCCAGTTGTAGAAAACCTAAAGTTTATCTTAATTAAAATACATCAACCGCGTGTGTTACTGTGATGGTCTCTTCTCGGCGGGATCCGGGAAGTGAACACGGTGTTGGAGTAATGCTTGACGTAGGTTGTTCTAGGAGCACTTCTTGATCATAGTTGTTCGACCGTGCTTTTGCCTTCTCTTCTCGCTCCCATTTGCGTATGTTAGCCACCATATATGCTAGTCGCTTGCAGCAGCTCCACCTCATAACTTTTACCTTACCTATAAGCTTAAATAGTCTTGATCGCGAGGGTGTGAGATTGCTGAGTCCCCGTGACTCACAGTTTCTTCCAAAACCAGTTTGCAGGTGCCGATGATATCGTGCAGGTGACACAACCAACCTCAAGGAGGAGCTTAATGAAGATCTTGTCCTTTGTGTTGTTTCGTTCTAGTTGATCAGTAGTGGAGCCCAGTTGGGGTCGATCGGGGATCTGTGTAGCATTTGGGATAGTCTTCTTTTATTTTGGTTCCGTAGTCGGACCTTGATTGTATCTGGTTGGTGTAATGCCTTATTCGTGTAATTGGGTGAAGTGGTGATTGTAAGTCAACTATGTCTCTCTTTCCCTTATGTATTACATGGGTTGTGTGAAGATTACCTCACTTGTGACATTGCTTTCAATGCGGTTATGCCTCTAAGTCGTGCTTCGACACGTGGGAGATATAGCCGCATCGAGGGCATTGCAAGTTGGTATCAGAGCCTTCCCCGACTTAGGAGCCCCTTGCTTGATCGAATCGCTAGCGTTGTTGGGTCTAGAAAAAATGTTGAGTCTTTTAGGATTATATATATATCGGAGAGTAGGATTCTTTTACTCCCCAGTCCCTTCGTCGCTCTAGTGAGGCATCCTGACGTAGAGTTTTGACTCTTCTCTTCTCAAATTTCACTAAAAAAATTGAGGATCACGCGGGTATCTTGGAATTGTTCCGATGGTTTTGTGACGAGAACATTGTTCTTGGTGCCTCCTGACATTTAGGGGTTCTGGCAGTGTCCCGGGGAGTTGAGCTCTAAGGTGTTGTCGTCACAATTTTATCATTGCAGTTCTGAAATACCTGAGATTAGTTTCGCCGACATCAAAAATCTCTTTTATGCAGTTGTTGGTGAGATAACCTCGACGCCACCCAGTACTGGGGCGGGAGTTCGGGAGTATTGCCATAACTCGTATAACGGATGGTTTTTGAAGGTTGAGGTAAACGATTTCCGAAGGTTTCTTGGTTATGTGTTGAAGGATGGATACAGCTGGATGTAGGAGTTGTTAGTTTGGGTGAGATATTATGCTTCCCTTGTATCCCAACACCTGATTGCATAACCGGAAAATTTCGGGAGTTTATAAGTGGGAATTCAAGTAGCTCGTAGGATATCTTTCCGACAGATGTATGATTTGAAATTGGGGTTCGACGTCTAGTGGTCTGCCTATCCCTGGTTGGTTTTACAATGGTCTCGTTGTGTCTTAAAGAGTCCTTGGCTATGCCGACTCGGGGACGCTTCGTATGTCATGTGCACTGCCTTGTACATGATGGTGCTGTTCGATCGAGCCCGTGTAGGCCCCACCACGAAAACTTCGGATGAAATCTCTATCATATGTTTGTTCCGGCTTATTCTGCAAGCCCAATCCTTTGTTTTGTTTTGAGTTGTGGTATTCGATTTGCTTCGAAGTCAAGTGTTGATTCCATACCTTTCCTAAACGGTGTTCTCATACCCCGATGTGAATACCAATCCTTCATGATAATTGATATTTTCATGTCAATCCTTTTCAACCGGGGTGTTTCTCTTCAAGTGGATCCAATCTTTGTCAACATCCGCAAGATCAACTCAAGCCCTCTCAACAGTGTTCATTTCATTTGTCCCAAGCTGCCTTTGTTTTCCTGCCCTCCCACCCTTTTTCTTCAAGGATTCGGATTTCTTAATCAAGTATCCATTTTATTCATGTGAAGTCTCTTCTTTCTTTCCTTTCAATGTTCTTATCCGGTGATTCTCTTGAAGATTCTAATGGAGCTCCAAGTTCATCATTCTTCATTCTTTTCATCTCCGGTGGTTTCAAGTCAAGCTTTGTGGATCATATCCTTTTTTCCTCATTTCAATGTTTTCTCATGCCGGTGCACCTCATAATCATTCCCCGCTTGCTATTCAATTGTTCGGAGTGCTCAAGATATCTCGAAGATTTGTGTTTTCCACTCTGCATTTGTTCAAGATCTTTCGAGGATATTCTCTCATTCAAACCATTTATTTCAACCGGTGCAATCCCTCTTTGAAATTGTTCAACGGTGTTTCTTTTGAGTGGGCCCTAACCCACAGGTTTTTTTCTAGGATCTTACCTGACTCTTCTAATTCTCTCGGAGTTATTCTCAAATTCTTTTCCAAGTTTGACGTAAGAATGAATTATCATCAGTAAAATGCCTTCTCCAAGATCTTTCACAAATCTTTTCATCGCTGGCTCAATCTCTTCGCTTTTGATTCTTCCGGAGCGTCTAAATAATTCATGATGGTGTTTCTCGTCGTCATTCTCAACATTTGAAGACCGAAGAAGAGTTTTACCTCCATATCTTATCCGTCCACTCAGAGATTCGTGGTTCTAGTTCGAGACCATCCTCTCATAATTGTTTTTAATTGTGAGATTTCTTTTCACCTATCAGGAGCAATTCAGGAGTTTTTTCAGTTTGATTCTCTGGAGCCCATCATTTCAGAAGATTTATTCATTCCAACTTTCAGCTCTCATACTCTAAATCATACTGGTGCTTAGATCAAGGATTCTCTAATCTGCTCGTAATCTCGTCGTTCTCATGGATCTAAATTCTCGCAAGCATCTTTGTTTACTTGCTAATTCTTCCTGGTGTTTCTTCATGTTTAGTCGTTCTTTTTCAATTCTTACGGTGGTTCGTCCAAGAGTTCTCTTGCTTCGTTATCATACAGATTCATTCGTTGTTTCAATCCTACCAGTGGTTCGTTGAAGACCTTTCCAAGTTGACGCTATATCTATCTTAATCCTTTCTACGAGAATAAGTAGTATGCCAAATCTGTTGCTTCTCATCAACTTAAATTGGTGAAGATACGCATAACATAATTCTTATTCTTGCTTCATCCAAATGATGGATTCGTTCCTCCGAAGTTCGTTCACAATGACTAATTCTCGTTGTCAATTGTTCATCTTCTCTTTTTCCCGGAGTTCCAACCTCTTTCAATTATATCACCATGGAGATTCATCTAAATTGTTACAAGGATTCACCTTGTGTTTTCAACTTCTCTTTCCTTTCGTTTGATCTTCCTTTTGTTTTCTGGAGTTCTTCATGGAGGCTCAACATGATGGTTCATCAAGGATTTAATTCCTTCTCGAAGTGTTCATTGAGATTCTTTTCAGAGGAGCTCAAGTATTCTTTATCTTGCATTTCAAAGTGCAATTCTTTCAACCGTATCATTTGAGGTGGTATTATGTCATTCTTGATAATTTGAGTTCATGTTTCATGTTTCACATGTTGTTAAGAATGAGATATATTAAATCCATCAACCTCTTCGTTGGAGTTATCTTGGGTTATATTCCACCTAAAGCCTTCCCTAAGGATTGTTGCTAATTATGGTGCTTATAAGTGACCCAAGTTCTTCATCTATCCTCCCGGTGAAATATAGTCTCGTCTCTTTGTTTATATCAATCCAATCTATTGTTTCCGTTAGTGGCAGAATTTCACCTCTTAGTTTTGAGATGTTCTCCATAAGTCCACTACAACCTTGTTCTTTCCGTTGTTGGTTTTTCCAACAACTCCGTTCAA
This sequence comes from Triticum monococcum, assembly GCA_034509565.1. Classification (NCBI taxonomy): domain Eukaryota; kingdom Viridiplantae; phylum Streptophyta; class Magnoliopsida; order Poales; family Poaceae; genus Triticum; species Triticum monococcum. Next base: position 479,026,079 of record CM067842.1, on the reverse strand, counting down.
ACCTTTTTCTAAGGATGCCTTTTCAAGCTCTTTTGTGGCAGAAGTTGTCATTTTCTTCTCCATTCTTTTATTTCAATTATCTATCTTCTATTATTTTGTTCCGGAGGCATTGCCATGTTGCTCTTTTCAACCCATCATCTTGTTTTGTCAAAGATCATGTTATTTTCATGCCTATCCATTTAACCGGAGTGTTGTGTCCTCTGCTCAAGTTCTTTTCGCCTTATCAAGCCTTGCATCTCTTTTCAACCGGAGTGTTGTCTGAGATTTTTCTTACCCCTTGTTCCATTCAATCAATAGTTCCGGAGGTAGTATGTTGTGATTTCATCAAGTATCTTCTCATCTTACCAAGTTCTTATTCAACTCCTTTTTCTTTTCAATCGGAGTGCTGCCCGAAGTTGTTCTTCCTTGTTCCTATTTTCTACCGGAGTGTTTTCAACTTCGTTGTATTCTTTTCTCAAAATGGCGTAACCTCTCAAGGTTCTTTGGTTTCGCTCGTTTGTCAAAGAAGCAACTTAGTTTTACCTCTTCTTTTTTCTCTTCTGTTTTCCCTCCGGTGCCATCCTAGATCTCGGAACGAGATCCTCTCGTAGTGGTGGAGTGTTGTAAAGCCCCAAGACCGGAGCTTCAGATGCCTTCCATGTTTTCGCGTGTTGTCAGGTGATTCATTTTGGTTCGTTGCATCATGTGCATTGCATCATGTCATCATGTGCTTTGCATCATCACGTTTTCAAAACTTGCATCCGTAGCCCAACCACACTTGCACGCGCCCGCAGCATGTCTGAAATAGTATTTTATAAGTGGCCGGAAAATGTTCTCGGATTGGGTTGAAAGTTGGCGTGCGGTCTTATTATAGTGTAGATAGACCGCCTGTCAAGTTTCATCGCATTCGGGGTTTGTTTGATAGCCCAACCGTTAAACTATTGCGACAATATAGTCGGTCAAATCGTCGGACGTTTTCGATATCCGGGACTACCGCCGGGCCTCTTCTTCTCTTCTCTGCTCTCAGACCACCTAGTTCCCCCTCCGCTTCGGACCGCACGATCACGATCCGAGGGACCAAAATGGAGCAAGCCTCTCTCCAAACCCTAATCCTAGCCCACCTACTATAAATAGACCCTTTCCCCTTCCAAATCGGGTCTAAACCTAGCCTAGCCCCTCCCCAAACCTCCAGCCGCCACATCAACCTCGAAGCCCGCACCGCTAACCAGATCCAACCACCTCCTCCTCATTTTCCGGCGCCCTCCACCTCACACGCGCCACTTGGCGCGCCCAGATTGGCTCAGCCACCGCCCGCAGCTGCCCGTGGCCACTCGCAGGCGGCCACGTGGCCTCTCCTCGCTTTTCCCCTATCTCCCCGTGCCGCCATGGCCCGCTCACGCTCGCGCAAGGCCCGCCTGAGCCCATCCAGGGCCCGAGCACCAATCCACACGATCTGCATCACCGTGCTGTTTTTCCTCGCTCGAACCTGATGAGAACAGGAGCGCCGCCGCCGGCCTCTCGTCGCCGCTGCCTTCCCCTCGTGCCCGTGTGCCTTTTCCATGAGACCGGAGCCCTCGTACCTAGACGTCTCTGTCGATCCTTCTATCGGCCGGCGACCTCGTCTGCCAGAGCTCGCCTTCACCGGCCAGTAGCAGCAGCAACCAGCGTGCCCCTTCCTCCTCCTCGTCGCCCTTCACCTGGAGCTGCTGGATTCACAAGAGGCCGCCAAGTCCCGCCAGGGTCGCCAGGGCCTTCCCCGACCTCAACCAGTCAAGTCCGCCGGCGGGAGCGGCCTTCACCACCCAGATCCATCGATGCCTCGCCTCTGCTTCATTTCTGTCGAGGACTAGCGCACCTCGGCCGCTCGCGTTGACCGACTCCAGATTGACCGCACGCACTTGGGCCACCTCCCCTTCGCCGTTGTCTGCGGCCCACCTCCCACCTCCAGCGATTTGGGCTAAACCCAGCTAGGTGAGCAGCCCAGCCGCCCAGTGCACTATTCAGATTCGGCCTGTATAGGTTTTTTTAGGTTCTATGATTTTAGCTTTTTCCCAGAGAGTGCCAGTTTTGCAGAAAAGTCCTTCATCATCATGCATTTAATATCTCACAAACGGTGCATCGGATTATAACAAACTTTATATGTAAAATGCTTATTTTTTCGTCTAGTTTCATAATATGTCATTTTCATCCATGTTTAAAATGTTTAAAATGCTGTTTGGTTAAATTTGCTCCTATGCCATGTTGAAGTGATTTATGTCATAACTAAATAACTGTAGCTCCGAATTAAATAATCTTTATATGTAAATGGGTAGAATTTTGCCTAGTTTATCATGGTGACATTGCTTTGCATGTTAAACGAGTCTAAAATATGGTTTAGGGAAGAACAGGACCTAACCTAATATATGCACATGAGGAGTTTCCGGATTTGTTGTTTGTTGTTCTCGGCCTCATTTAAACTTGACTAGATAGGTAGTTTTGCTTTGCTTCACCCTCTTGCTATGTTTAACAACATTTAATATTGTTGGGTACATAAACGAGATCGAACTAAATAACTTGAACGTGGTGTGTCGTCAATATGCAACGGAGTTGCATATTGAGCTCCACTTAATTTGTAGGATTGTTTGTGCATTTTGCCATGCCATGCCTCTTTAAACCGGACATGCATCATACTTGTTTGCGCATTGTGCCATGCTTATGTGGTGGTTGTTTACTATGTTGTTTGCTTCCTTTTCCAGTGTACTTCTTCTCGGTAATCCAGTAACGTCGTGTTGTGAGGATTCGTTCGACTTCGTCCGTTTGTCTTCTTCATGGACTCATTCTTCTTCCTTCCGGGATCTCAGGCAAGATGACCATACCCTCTAAATCACTTCTATCTTTGCTTGCTTAGTTGCTCGCTCGTTTGCTATGCCTATGCTGCGATACCTACCACTTGCTATATCATGCCTCCCATATTGTTAAGCCAAGCCTCTAACCCACCCTATCCTAGCAAACCGTTGTTTGGCTACGTTACCGCTTTGCTCAGCCCCTCTTATAGCGTTGTTAGTTGCAGGTGAAGATTGAAGTTTGTTCCTTGTTGGAACATGGAGATGTTGTTTCTTGTCTAATTAATGCATCTATATACTTGGTAAAGGGTGGAAGACTCGGCCTTATGCCTGGTGTTTTGTTCCACTCTTGCCGCCCTAGTTTCCGTCATATCGGTGTTATGTTCCCGGATTTTGCGTTCCTTACACGGTTGGGTTATAATGGGAACCCCTTGACAGTTCGCCTTGAATAAAACTCCTCCAGCAAGGCCCAACATTGGTTTTACCATTTGCCACCTAGCCTTTTCTTTCCCTTGAGTCGGCCGGCTCAAGGGTCATCTTTATTTAACCCCTAGGGCCAGTGCTCCTCAGAGTGTTGGTCCAACCTGTCAGGTGCCGGTGGCCACAAGGGGCAACTCTAGGCTGGCCTACCGGAACCTTGGACAATCCGGTGTGCCCTAAGAAAGAGATATGTGCAGCTCCTATCGGGATTTGTCGGCACATTCGGGTGGCTTTGCTGGTCTTGTTTTACCATTGTCGAAATGTCTTGTAACCGGGATTCCGAGCCTGATCGGGTCTTGCCGCTAGAAGGAATATCCTTCGTTGACCGTTAGAGCTTGTGATGGGCTAAGTTGGGACACCCCTGTAGGGTTTTAGAACTTTCAAAAGTCGTGCCCGCGGTTATGGGCAGATGGCAATTTGTTAATGTCAGGTTGTAGAAAACGTGAAGTTTATATTAAGTAAAATACATCAACCGCGTGTGTTACCGTGATGGTCTCTTCTCGGCGGGGTCCGGGAAGTGAACACGGTGTTGGAGTAATGCTTGACGTAGGTTGTTCGAGGATCACTTCTTGATCATAGTTGTTCGACCGTGCTTTTTCCTTCTCTTCTCGCTCTCATTTGCGTATGTTAGCCACCATATATGCTAGTCGCTTGCTGCAGCTCCACCTCATAACTTTTACCTTACCTATAAGCTTAAATAGTCTTGATCGCGAGGGTGTGAGATTGCTAAGTCCCCGTGACTCACAGTTACTTCCAAAACCAGTTTGCTGGTGCTGATGATATCGTGCAGGTGACGCAACCAAGCTCAAGGAGGAGCTCGATGAAGATCTTGTCCTTTGTGTTGTTTCGTTCTAGTTGATCAGTAGTGGAGCCCAGTTGGAGTCGATCGGGGATCTGTGTAGAATTTGGGGTAGTCTTCTTTTATTTTGGTTCCGTAGTCGGACCTTGCTTGTATCTGGTTGATGTAATGCCTTATTCATGTAATTGGGTGAAGTGGCGATTCTAAGCCAACTATGTATCTCTTTCCCTTATGTATTACATGGGTTGTGTGAAGATTACCTTACTTGCGACATTGCTTTCAATGCGGTTATGCCTCTAAGTCGTGCTTCGACACGTGGGAGATATAGCCGCATCGAGGGCGTTACATCTTGCCACTCCTTATTGCATAGTCCATCGAATCTTTACCCAAAACTTGAAAACTTAACAACAGAAAACTCGTAAGCTCCATTAGTATAAGAAAATAAATCACCTCTTAGGTACTATTGTGAACTCATTATAAATTCGTATTGGTGTAATATCTACTATATTCAAACTTCTCTATGGTTCATACCCTTCGATACTACTCATAGGTTCACCAAAATAAGCAAACAACACAATGAAAACAGAATCTATCAAAAACAGAACAGTCTATAATAATCTGTATCAAATGTATACTTCTGTAACTGCATAAATTCTGATAAAACAGGAAGTCCTAGGTAATTTTTTTATTGATCTTCTGCAAAATAATCAGTATTTTATCACGTTCTGGTGATTTTTAACAATTCTGGGACTGCGCGCAAAGTTTTTGACTTTTTCTGCAAGATCAAATAATTACTATCCAAGAAGATCCTACAGGTTTTACTTGGCACAAACACTAATTAAAATATAAAACCACATCTAACCAGAGGCTAGATGAATTATTTATTACTAAAAAGGAGAAAAAAAGCAAAGAACAAAAATAAAATTGGGTTGCCTCCCAACAAGCGCTAATGTTTAACGCCCCTAGCTAGGCATGATGATTTCAATGATGCTCACACAAAAGATAAGAATTGAAACATAAAAAAAGCATCATGAAGAATATGACTAGCACATTTAAGTCTAACCCACTTCCTATGCATAGGGATTTTGTGAGCAAACAACTTATGGGAACAAGAATCAACTAGCATAGGAAGGCAAAACAAGCATGACTTCAAAAATTTCAACACATAGAGAGGAAACTTGATATTATTGCAGTTCCGCCAAGCATATGTTCCTCCCTCATAATAATTTTCAGTAACATCATGAATGACTTCAACCATATAACCAGCACATAAAGCATTCTTTTCATTATCTACTTGCATAGAATAGTGGGAGTATCATAAGAGACTCGAATACTATAAATTGTTTCCACCTTAAAAGGGTAGTGTTCAGAAAAAGGGTAATCATAATCATGACAAGTTTTATAAATATAATCATCACTACTTTTTATAGCATAAGTGTCATCACAATAATCATCATAAATAGGAGGCATGCTATCATCATATTAAATTTGCTCATCAAAACTTGGGAGGTTAAAAATATCATCTTCATTAAACATAGCATCCCCAAGCTTGGGAAAAACATTAATTGCAGCAAATATATTCTCAAACATGTCATTCTCATCAAACATAGCATCCCCAAGCTTGGGCATTTTCATATCATAAGCATAATCACTCTCATCATTAATACTATGGATAGCACCAATAGTATAGCAATTATCATCATCGCACTGAGTAATAGGAGCAACATCATTTGGGAGGGATACCTTTCTACCTTTGCTTCTCCGTATTTTCTTTTTCTTCTTCACACCATGTGTGGGTTTAACCCTCTATTTTGAGCTCCTTATTAATGAGATTGGTTGAATAGAAGGCTCCTCCTTGTTACCTGATTCATCATACGAAATAATAGGAGGATATTGGGAAGTCTCTTCCCTTTCATTAGTATTCTCTTCATCCTCTACTTGTTTTCTTTTCTTTATGTAATTGGCAATATAAGGATTTTCAATGCAATTCACCGCACAATACATAAAAATTTCTTCTAGATCAATATCGAGGAATTTCTCAAGGTTATATTCTGGAATATGCTTAGTTATACATTTCATTTCTTCATAACCCAAAAGCAAACTGAGTTCATTATGATGTGCAAGGGAAATGAAGTCATCACAATTTTTGGACATGATTCGATCAGGAAACAATTTGCATTGGAGATTTAAATGACCATGTTCATTGCAAAGTTCACAAGTATGGCGAAGAAATTTTAAATTTTCAGCACAAACATCTAGCCTTTCTTGCAACCATTTAGTTTCGAAATACTTATGCCTCTTGCAAAATCTATCTTCCCTATTTGGTGTGTACTTGCAAAATCTATGCACTCCACAAAAGTTGACATGCTTATAAGAGACATTTTCATCATGACTAGTGCAATCATCATTAGTACTGTGGATATTCAAAGAGTTCATACTAACAACATTACAATCATGCTCATCATTCAAAGATTTAGTGCCAAACATTCTAATGCATTCTTCCTCTAGCAATTGAGCACAATTATCGGAATCCTTATTCTCATGAAAGATATTAAAAAGATGAAGCATATGAGGTACCCTCAATTCCATTTTTTTGTAGTTTTCTTTTATGAACAAAACTAGTGATAAAACAAGAAACAAAAAGATTGCAAGATCTAACTAAATACCTTCAAGCACTCACCTCGCCGGCAACGGCGCCACAAATTGCTTGATGTCTACTATGCAACCTTCCTCTTGTAGACATTGTTGGGCCTCCAAGTGTAGAGGTTTATAGGGCAGTAGCAAATTTCCCTCAAGTGGATGACCTAAGGTTTATCAATCCGTGGGAGGCGTAGGATGAAGATGGTCTCTCTCAAACAACCTTGCAACCAAATAACAAAGAGTCTCTTGTGTCCCCAACACACCCAATACAATGGGAAATTGTATAGGCGCACTAGTTCAGCGAAGAGATGGTGATACAAGTGCAATATGGATGATAGATATAAGTATTTATAAAATGAAAATATAAAAACAGCAAGGTAACTATTGATAAAAGTGAGCACAAATGGTATTGCAATGCGTTGAAACAAGGCCTAGGGTTCATACCTTCACTAGTGCAAGTTCTCTCAACAATAATAACATAATTGGATCATATAAATATCCCTCAACATGCAACAAAGAGTCACTCCAAAGTCACTAATAGCGGAGAATAAACGAAGAGATTATTGTAGGGTACAAAACCACCTCAAAGTTATTCATTCTGATCGATCTATTCAAGAGTCCGTAGTAAAATAACACGAAGCTATTCTTTCCGTTCGATCTATCATAGAGTTCGTACTAGAATAACACCTTAAGACACAAATCAACCAAAACCCTAATGTCACCTAGATACTCCAATGTCACCACAAGTATCCGTGGGTATGATTATAAGATATGCATCAAACAATCTCAGATTCATCTATTCAACCAACACATAGAACTTCAAAGAGTGCCCCAAAGTTTCTACCAGAGAGTCAAGGCGAAAACGTGTGCCAACCCCTATGCATAAGTTCACAAACAGCACCTGCAAGTTGATCACCAAAACATACATCAAGTGGATCACGTGAATATCCCATTGTCACCATAGATAAGCACATACAAGACATACATCAAGTGTTCTCAAATCCTTAAAGACTGAATCCGATAAGATAACTTCAAAGGGAAAACTCAATCCATTACAAGAGAGTAGAGGGGGACAAATATCATAAGATCCAACTATAATAGCAAAGCTCACGATACATCAAGATCGTACCATCTCAAGAACACGAGAGAGAGAGAGAGAGATAGAGATCAAACACATAGCTACTGGTACATACCCTCAGCTCCAAGGGTAAACTACTCCCTGCTTGTCATGGAGATCGTCGGGATGATGGAGATGGCCACCGGTGAGGGATTCCCCCTCCGACAGTGTGCCGGAACGAGTCTAGATTGGTTTTCGGTGGATACAGAGGCTTGCGGCGGCGGAACTCCCGATCTATTATGTTCCCCGGTGTTTTTAGGGTATATGGATGATGACCCACAAGTATAGGGGATCTGTCATAGTCCTTTCGATAAGTAAGATTGTCGAACCCAGTGAGGAGCAGAAGGAAATGATAAGCGGTTTCCAGCAAGGTATTCTCTGCAAGTACTGAAATAAGTGGTAATAGATAGTTTTGTGATAGGATAATTTGTAAAGAGCAACAAGTAGCAAAAGTAAATAAAGTGCAGCAAGGTGGCCCAGTCCTTTTGTAGCAAAGGAAAAGCCTGGACAAACTCTTATATGATGTAAAGCGCTCCCGAGGACACATGGGAATATCATCAAGCTAGTTTTCATCATGTTCATATGATTCGCGTTCGGTACTTTGATAATTTGGTATGTGGGTGGACCAGTGCTTGGGTGCTGCCCTTACTTGGACAAGCATCCCACTTATGATTAACCTCTATTGCAAGCATCCACAAATACAACAAAAGTATCACTACTAGGGAAAAGGCTAGCAGTAGCGCGGGTTTTAGGTGTATCAGTAGCGCGGGGACCGGCGCTACAAATAAGGCGCTAGAGCTAACACGTAGCAGTAGCGCGTGCTGACCAGCGCTACTGCTACACAAGTGTAGCAGCAACGCGCTTAATGGAAGCTCACTACTGCTAATAGCTATAGCGCGCTTCTCCTGTGCGCGCTACTGCTACTACCGCTCTCCTGCTAACTTTTCTCCACTCGCTACTGCTAATTTTAGTAGTTTTTTGTATTTTTTGACATATTTGTTTTGTATTTGAACATGCTTTATCGAAGAATCGTTAGCACATACAAATGTCATCATGATACACATACAAATGCCTGCGAGACCACAAATGTAATCATAGCATATACATACAAATAGTCTCATCATAATCATCATCCAACACAAAGTGGTATCTTGTCATCATCTCGAAAATAGCGATACATGCAAGTCTCGAATACTTGCAACTACAATGTCATCCATCTAAACAAAGGTATACGCGAGAAGAGCTATCACTATGAGTGAGAGCGGAACTATGCAGTACATGAGGTGGCGGTTACGAGTCCTCTCTCGCGCTAGCGTGAACCTCAAGTAACTAGCTTCTCCTTCTTGTCTGCTTTTGAAGCCTTTATGGCTGGCGCCCGAGAAGGAGAAGTCATCCCTAAGTTTATAAGAAGGAGAAGGAGAACCTAGTTATGGCTTCAAAATTTCCATCTCGCATGACACTCGCTAGCGTTCCAGGGGTGTACCTAGTTATGGCTTCAAAACCTCACTTGCGCCTGACACTCATGCCACTCATTGTACACCCCCGGAACCTTCCCTTTGTACACGACATAGCACTTCCATCTCGCCATCAAGAAACTAGGTACCTGTTAGAGATGCATGTTCATGAAGAGGATGTACAATCATATATATGCAACAAAATATACTAGAGCAACACCGAAAAAGAAAGGGTTAGCATCTCGATGCAACATACAGTACGCAAATTAATTAACTAGAGGTATGTAGGTCATCGTACGCAAACTAACAAAGTAGCGTTATGCAAGTTTGGCAGGGACCATGGACATCACAAAGTTTCATCGCTACAAAAAGTATACAAGTTCAACCGACACATATCATCATCATCGGCATCATAAATCACTAGAAGTTCCATCCTTCCATATCATCGAGGATGGACCCTAGATTCTTGAATGGTGTGAGGTCTAGACGTTGCATGCCTATGCGAGTTCGGATGTCAGCTCGCGATATAGGGCCGTGGTGGAACATCCCCTTCTCATCGACGACTTCTTCCATGATGATCGTCGCAATGTCGCTTTGGATGCGAAAGAAGTCATCCCTAAGTTTATAATCCGCTTCTCCATGAGATTCTAGCCACTTGTGGATATGATCATCATTTCTGATTCTCATGCGAAGCTTTTGGTGATCCGTGTTGAACTGAATCATGAGATGGACACTTTAGAATCCATCCTTCTTGCTTGGTTTTGGGACATGGATGTGGGAGAAGTTTGTTTTATGCGCGAAACCCATCTTCTTGTTCCTTTGTTTCCTGATCTGCACGTGGCCACACTAGTAGAAAACAGGGCTTTGGTCATAGGGCAATATTCACATTAGTCCCGGTTCAGTCACGAACCGGGACTAATGTGAGCATTGGTCCCGGTTCGTGCGGATAAGGCATTAGTCCTGGTTCACCTGAGCCCTTTAGTCCCGGTTTAAGACATGAACCGAGACTAAAGGGTGCGATGCCCTTTAGTCCCGGTTTGTGTCTCAAACCATGACTAAAGATTAGACCTTTAGTCCCGGTTTGAGACACGAACCGGGACTAAAGGGTGCGATGCCCTTTAGTCCCGGTTTGTGTCTCAAACCGGGACTAAAGGTCCCATTTTCAAACTCCCCCCCCCATCGTGGATCGCCTTTTTTGTTATGAAAAAATCAAAAGAAAATGATAAAAACTTCAAAAAATAAAATCCCTCGAGAGGTAGTTATATTACTACATCTACTAGTTAGGAAAACTTAAAAACTTAAATTTGGACATGTTTTGCAAAATGTTCAGCATGAAAATCCACATCCGATTTTAACAGCCTATGGCCTGTTTGCTAATTCTAAAAGGAAAAAAAGTTATGCTCAAATTTCAGTTTTTTTGTATTTTCGTTAAATCTGGTCAAACTATGGTCAAACTACTTATTCAAGAAGTATTAGTGTTACTAAATAATTATTCAAGAATATTAGTGTTACTAAATAATTATTTTAGTTTTTTTGAATTTTGGTCAAATCTGGTCAAACTGTGGTCAAACAATGGTCAAACTACGTATTCAAGAAATATTAGTGTTACTAAATAATTATTTCAGTTTTTTTTAATTTTGGTCAAATCTGGTCAAACATTGGTCAAACTATGGTCAAACTATGGTCTCACTATGGTCAAACTACTTATTCAAGAAATATTAGTGTTACTAAATAATTATTGTTTCTTAGAACAATAGTTTCAAACTCAAACAGTGAAATGTGTGACTTCATGCTCAAGCTAAATTCCTGAGGGTTAATAGGATTGACATCTTACTATTGTCAGGAAAACAACAAGTGCAGACTTGGAAACGATGGAGAATAGAACCCGGAAGGTAAGCGTGCTCAGGCTGGAGTAGTGAGAGGATGGGTGACCGTCCGGGAAGTTAGACGATTTGGAATGATGAGGGGTGATTAGAGATTAGAGGTTAAATTGAGAAGTGATGAGGGGTGATTAGAGATTAGAGGTTAAAATATTTCAGAAATTTGAAAATAAAAAACATTCAAAAAATTTAAAAAAAATCATAAAATTTCCTTTAGTACCGATTAGTGTTACCAACCGGGACTATTAGTCTTTATGTGGGTGTAGTCTTTTTTCTCGTAGTCTTTGGAAGGGTCAAAATACATGGCGTGGGAGACTTGCAGGTAAAGAACGATAAGGACGGCGCGCCCGTTGCTGCGGGGAAAAGACACCTCAATTTATTCCCCATATGAGAGAGAAGGAATGATTGAAATGTAAGAAAGGGTTGTCCGGAAGTGACTTACTTTGGATGATAAGGCACGAAGAAAATTTCCCGGTCCTTATTCCGTACCATGAAGTTTTGGAGGTACTCCCTAGCAGTTTCACGCTCAAAGTCGCTGAGACTCAAGAAAGACTCGTGCATGTAATACGGATCTACCACACAGATTTGCGAGACTTCTTCACTCTTCATGACGGACCTCATATGTAGCGCAAAAAGGCGGACGATTGTGAAATCGAGCCGCCTTATCAGAAACATCTCAAAGATATGGTCAAACCGCAGGAAGAACACCTCCGCGGGCCGTGTCTCGACATAGAACTTCCCCTCAGGCACATGAGCAGCGTATGTCGAATATCCTGGATCCTTTGAGGCTAGTAGGATTTTCTCAATCGACAGCACATGGTCGTGCAGTCTCCTGAGATACCCTGATAGTGCCTCCAGCGGTTTCGGTGGTAGCATCGGCTCGCCCGTGAGATGGAACATGGCCGCACCTTTCACAGGTACACGCTCTTCAGAATGCATCGTCTGGCTGCTTTGTGCTCTGGCTTGTTTGGAGGCAGTTATCTTCCCCGATCTCTTCCTCTCCTTTTTCTTTGGCACACCTTCCAGACCCTTCCTTAACCCCTGCCCCAGGGTTCCCGGCTAAGCATTGTACGACCAATGGCTAGTTGAGCCTGTGTTGGGGCGACATCTTCAGGCGTGTCCTGTGAGGAATTCATGAAGAGATACTTTTTGCAATCCTTCCAACGACCTTCCTACCCGAGCATATCATCCATATCCTCATTAGCATGCTGATAGCCCGATTTGTCATATCGTTGACTCATCATATCTATGTCACATTCATACGCGTTTGTATTGAGGAAACCCATAGGGTCGACCTCCGTCTCATCATCCATTCTCTGTTCTACAGGACCGATTACATCAGCCAGTACTATTGCACCCCCTTCATCACGTCGTTCGCCGCTCTCACTCGGCACTACAGGAGCTGGTAATTGCGTAGGCGGGGTGGTGGTCTCCGCACATGCTTGTTGATGTGTGGTTATTGGTGTGCTCTCGGTCGGCCCCAGACGAATAAGATTCTTCGGCCATAGCAGCACCCAACCCTTGCAGCTTCCAATCCGCAGGGGGGGTCTCGTCATCCTCTCCCACATGCTGTACTGGAGGAGGAAATGCCTCGTGCCCCGATTTTACACTGGACAAGCTAACCCTGAAGTGCCCAGCGGGGATCGGCTGGTCATGGAACGTGGGTTTCAAGGGGTTCAATATCATCCCCTTTCCCACGTTGACCTTATGGCCTTTTATCAAGTAGAGTATGGTGCACGGGGTTTCTTCGCCCTACAAACACATATGTTTGTGGCGTAAAACATCCGAAAGTCAAGGAAAATAGAATATTCTATATATATATATATATGTTGGTGCGACATGTAATTACTGTGACGGCGTCGAGCTCAGCCAAAGACGAAGGCCCACCTAGCGCGCCAGAGACTGAGGACGGGCTGCTATGAGCGGGAGCGACTGTGAGAGGAGGCCCGGTTGCGTGAGCAAGTGATGGTGCGGTGTTGTTGTTGTTCATGGAGTTGCTCCCGACGAAACTAGGCATCGGGAAATCATGTACCGTCTTGTCTGGATTTTCCTTCGTCCAGCTGATGATAGCTAGAACCAAGTTAGTAGCGAAATCATTTCTGCAGGCAGTTACAGCTGCATTGACTGCCTGCTGTAGCAACTCATTTTTCTCCCCGACTGTTTTTTCCGCGTCCTCAGCTGCTTTTTTCTCGACCGCAAGCTTCACCTTCGCGTCGATGTCCGCCTGACTAAACTTCTTTTTTTGCTTCTTGGCCTCCGGGCCCTCGTTGTAAAACATCTTCCATGTGGCGCCGTCTCTAGCGCCGTGCACACGACCATATTGCGGCCGCTGGCCCAAAGGGCGTCCCTTAAGTTCGTTCAAGGCCAGGTTGAGAGGGGTGTCCCACTTGGGCCTCGTCGGAGAAGTAGGGCTTTCAGCTGCAAGCTGGTGATGCTTCTCCAGTAGTCTAATCAATTTCCTCATGATCTGGTCCGTGTAAAAAAAACCTTTTTTCTCATTGTTCCACTTGTAGCGGGCCCTGATGAAGTCACGCTCCAAGGGGTTGGTGAGCTTCGTGAAGGGGTCTGGGAGACCCGCGGCTTCACGTTCCGCATCCTCCTTATCCCATATGGGCCTTTTACCAAGGTAGCCATAGCTTCCGAGGCGATGCTTCCCCGTGTTTCTTTGCTGAAGGCTCTTGAATTTCGCAGCCTTAGCCTTGGCTGCCTCGGTAGCGCAAGTGTCCTTGAACTTTTTGAACTCCTCTGCCGTAAGTGTCGGATTTTCCTCCAGAATCTTGGACAGGGGTTCCTCAGCCTCAATAGCTCGTTTCACCCTCCCTTTCCAGGAGGCCAAATCATTGCTAAACATGCCCATGGCGTGATTGTTAATCTTTTTCATCTTCGGATCATCCCACGGTTGTTCTATGTTATCATCCCGGTCGGGGAACTTGAATCTCTTGTGCAACTTCGTTAGGAGTAACTGCATCAAATGTTCTTTACTCCTTAAGTCATCGTCGTTGATGCTCGCGCATTCCCGTAGGATGCATCCTAATTGGTTCCCATAGCACTTGCAAGGTTCTTCCGGCTCTAATGGCTCAAACTTGCCAGATACCATCTTTGTGATCACTAGTCGTCCAATCCCTAGTTTGTTAGGTTTTCATATCCTCTGCTTCTTATGCTTCCCCTTTTCGGTAGCGGCATCGGCGCCGGTACATTCCCCACCGGTATCTTCCCCGGCGGTACCTTCCCCGCCGGTCTCGGCGCCGCCATCGGTGCCGGCGCCGTCGGTGTCGATGTCGGTGTCAGTACCATCATCGAGGCCGACTTGCAAACCTTGCTTAGCAGTTAAATAGTCGAGGTACTCTTGTTCACCCTCATAATCCATCTCGTCTGCATCTTGGTCAGAAGGCCCAATTTCTTCGTTGTTCGACATGTTTCCTATGATTAAGTGTCCTCGTTTATTTCTAAAAGTATGAATAAATGAGAAATGACATAAAAAAGAAATCTATGTGCCAGCACTCGATATGCCAACTATGTAAAACAAATCATGCCTTTATTCACGGCAAATTTTGGCATGACCTTTGCTAAAAAAATGGACATATCGAGCGCCTGAAATTCACCGGAACGGAAATGAATCAACATTCCGTCGTAACATAGGCCACTCGGATCATTTACCAAAATTGAACCAAAACATCACATGTCCAAATGACATGTTCAAATTCCAAACATGACATGTCCAAAACATGAATATCCACATATCACATGTCCAGTTCAAATTTGCATATAAATTTAGCCTACCTAAATTTTCTTTAACAAGGCATGTTGATTTGGATAATTGCTTAAATGCTGCCTTTTCTTTTAACTACAATTGCTTAACCCTAAATTTCTGTTCTATTTTAAAACCTAGCTAAACTCATGACTAAATAGATAACCTAATTAACCTACTGCCCTAACTAAAACCTAAGTAAATTAACCGAAGAACCCTAGCTAGCAGAGAGAGGGGGGGGGGGTTATAGAGGGTGCAGGGACGATGGCCGAGGTTGGGAGGGGAGGAAGCAGAGGAGGGAGGCGAGGGCCGACGGGTCAGGGGCGAGCGCGCCGGGGTTGGGGGCGAGCGCGGGGGTCGAGGGCGAGGGCCAGGTCGGGGGCGAGCGCCGGGGCGCGGCGGTGCGACGGGGGAAGAGAGAGTGGGGATTTGGGGGGAAAAGAGGCGGGATGAAGCAGGGAGAGTGAGTATTTTGGGTTAAGTGGACATAGCAGTAGCGCGTTTAGACAAAACGCGCTGCTACTACCTTCACTAGCTGTAGTGGTTTACATAAAACGCGCTGCTACTACCTTCACTAGCTGTAGCGGTTTAGATAAAATGTGGTGCTACTACCTTCACTAGCTGTAGTGGTTTAGATAAAACGCGCTGCTACTACCTTCACTAGCTGTAGCAGTTTTATAAGGAAATCGCTACTGCCAGTTTTCCTTTTTATTTTCGTTTATTTTCTCCCACTTTTATTTCCCGAGAGCAGTGAACGAAGGGAAAGGCAATATATATTGCATCATTTGACGGTTAAATATGTATACAAAATAGGAACATATATATTACATCATTGGACCCATGCATAATAATGGCTAAGTGTGTATGCAAAATAGGAACATATATATATTACATCATTTGACCGATAACATACGGTTCCTCAGCGCTGACGTTTTCGTTTTTGAGTCAGCTTCTTTCCCTTCTTGTTCGTCGAAGAATAATTGAGCCCCTCATTGTGACTTTGCCTTTTCCATGGAGTACGATTTTTCTTAGGTAATGTAGTATTGATTCTTCTTTTGACGTATACTTCATCATCATCGTCATCTTCCCTCATTGGGTTGCCGTACTGATCATAGTATTCCTCGTTGGCGACTCCATCCATTCCAATGATGTTCCTTTTGCCTCTCCTCACGACAACACGACTAGGATTGCATGGGTCGGTTATGAAGAAGCATTGTGTCACGTGCTTAGCGTGTACCCATGGCTCATTTTTGGCGATAGCGTTCACGGTAGCGCTCTTGGCATCGGGTATAGTCATGGTAGTGAAAATCCGGTTTTCTCTTTCAACATTCTTAGCCCATCTGACACGGAACATCGTCGTGTTGTGTAGTCTAGAGTAGTCAACCTCCTAGATCTCCTCGACCCTTCCATAAAATCGTTCAGTTGCGCCGTTGTCGCTGCCGGTCATGCATTCCATCGTCACCCCTGAGTTCTGATCATCATTGTCCATATCTTTGGCCTCCGTGTAGAACGTGTATCCGTTGATATCATATGCCGGATAGGTTACGAGGTTGGGCGAGGGGCCATGTGCTAAGGATTATATGAGCAATCCGTCCTTAGAGCCTTCCTCCGGGGGATTAGCAATAATATGCTCTTTGAACCAATGTAGGAAAGTGGAGTTGTGCTCTCTAGTAACTTCGGCGTCTGTCCTGCATACCCCCGGTCATGATACTTCTTTGCGATAATTTCTTTGTGCAGTGCCACGAAAGGATCTACCTCGTCTAGGTGTTGTAGCACTACCAAGTTTGCTCTGTTAAAGTCACTGCATCGATCTGAGTATGCCACGTGCAGTTCCCTGCGACCATTGCAGTGACCTTCTCCTTCGAGCCTCCCATCGTGCTTGTTAACGGGCAAACCAACACTAACACCAGGCGGCTGGTCTGCGCCATATAGAAAATTCTCATAGAAAGAGATGCACTCTTGTGTCACATATCCCTGGACGATGCTTCCATCCGGATGGGACATGTTACGAATGAATCCTTTGATGATCCCATTCGTCCTCTCAGACGGCATCATGTTGTGCATGAATGAAGGCCCCAGGTCTATTATGTCATCCACAATATGGACACACAGATGCACCATCACGTCAAAGAACGCGGGCGGGAAGTACATCTCAAGCTCATTCAGTATCACAGCAATCTCTTCATGTAGCCTTCGGAGCTGCTTCACACTGATCGACTTTCAAGAGATGACGTCGAAAAAGTTGCAGAGACCAATAAGTGTGTGACGGACGTGCTTTTCTATTATCCCTCTAAGGGCAACAGGTAGTATCTGCGTCATCATCACATGACAGTCATGGGACTTCATCCCGCTGAACCTTTTCTTGTCCGTGTCTAGATATCTGTTTATCTTGCTGCAGTAACCGGAACTAACTTTGACTCCGGTAAGGCACTTAAAGAATTGATCGATCTCAGCCTGACTTAAGGTGAAGCAAGAAGGGGGGAAATAATCCTCTTTGTTTATTTTCTTGCCCTTCTTCTCCCGTGCCTATGTCTCCGTCTCTGTCTCGTCTGACATTTTACGGGGCGGCATGTGCAGATCTTCACTGGTTTTCAAATCTTGCAAGTCTTTTCTTGCCTTCGGCCCATCCTTGGTCTTATCCTGCATGTTCATCAGTGTTGCAAGAAAGCTCTCAAGGACTGAGGGAGTCCTGGATTAGGGGGTCTCCGGGCAGCCGGACTATCTCCATTGGCCAGACTATTAGACTATGAAGATAGAAGATTGAAGACTTCGTCTCGTGTCCGGATGGGTCTCTACTTGGCGTGGAAGGCAAGCTAGGAAATACATATATGGATATCTCCTCCTTTGTAACCGACCTTGTGTAACCCTAACCCTCTCCGGTGTCTATATAAACCGAAGGGTTTTAGTTCGTAGGACGAAGAATCACAACATACAATCATACCGTAGGCTAGCTTCTAGGGTTTAGCCTCTCTGATCTCGTGGTAGATCTACTCTTGTAACACCCATATCTTCAATGTTAATCGAGCAGGACGTAGGGTTGTACCTCCATCGAGAGGGCCCGAACCTGAGTAAAACTTCGTGTCCCTTGCCTCCTGTTACCATCCGGCCTAGATGCACAGTTCGGGACCCCCTACCCGAGATCCACCGGTTTTCACACCGACATTGGTGCTTTCATTGAGAGTTCCTTTGTGTCGTCACCGTTAGGCTTGATGGCTCCTGCTATCATCGATAGCGATGCGGTCCAGGGTGAGACTTTTCTCCCCGGACAGATCTTCGTATTCGGCGGCTTTGCACTGCTGGCTAATTCGCTTGGCCATCTGGAGTAGATTGAAAGCTACGCCCCTGGACATCAGGTCATATTTGGAAGTTTGAATTACATGGCCAACATCCGTGGGGACTTGATGTTCGACGGATTCGAGCCACAGCCGGGCGCGCCCCACTATCGCGATGGGTTTGACCTAGCTCTACCGCTGAACAGTACCCCAGAAGCCGCGCCCGCATCAGCTCCGAACCTTAGTTCGGAGCCAACTGCGCAAATCGAGGACGGGTGGTTAGACACCACCTCAGGGGTTTCAGTCTCACACAACTAGGAAAAGGGCTACTAGTGGCGCACCAGTTTTGCCTACTAATGGCGCACTACTAGTGTGCCACTAGTACCACGCCACTAGTATATTTTAGTAATGGCACACCACAGGTGTGCCATTAGTATCTAGTATACTAATGGTGCACCACATGTGGGCCATTAGTATCCCACAGGTGCGCCATTAGTATCTGGTATACTAATGGCGCACCACATGGAAGTGCGCCATTAGTAATAATTTTTTAATTTTTTTTGTTTCTTTCTTAATCTCAGGTCACTATTGCACATACGAGATATCCAACACATATATATACAACAAGCATCCATATAACAATCATATCCAACACACAAGTTTCATCATATATACATACATAGCCAACACATAGTTCCATCGTTACATATTACAAAAGTTTCACATTGTTCATCATCCAACACCGTTATCCATCAATTCACAAAAGTTTCACATTGATACAAAATAAAAACACAAATGGAAAAGAAGCACTCCATCCATGCAAGCTTCCGTGAATTAAATCAAATCTGTAAAATGATAAACAAGAAGTTAGAAGAAGAAGAAGAAGAAGACTAGAAGAATACTAGAAGAAGAAGAACACTAGAACAATACTAGAAGAAGAATAAGAAGAAGACTATAAGCTTATTAGAGCCAACTTAGGTAAAATGAAGCTAACCTATGTCATTTTGGAAAAGAAGAATAATAAGAAGAAGACTATAAGCTTATTATGTAAACTTGATCATTTTGTGCTAACATAAGTAATTTTGGAGCTAACCTATAGGAAACTAAGCATATAAGCTCTAAGTTAGCATATTAGAGCCAACTTAGGTAAAATGAAGCTAACCCACGTCATTTTGGAAAAGAAGAAGAATAAGAAGAAGACTATAAGCTTATTATGTAAACTTGATCATTTTGTGCTAACATAAGTTATTTTGGAGCTAACCTATAGGAAACTAAGCATATAAGCTCTAAGTTAGCATATTAGAGCCAACTTAGGTAAAATGAAGCTAACCTAGGTCATTTTGGAAAAGAAGAAGAATAAGAAGAAGACTATAAGCTTATTATGTAAACTTGTTCATTTTGTGCTAACATAAGTTATTTTGGAGCTAACCTATAGGAAACTAAGCATATTAGAGATAACATAGGGAACTAAGTATATATATATATATATATCATTTTGGAGATCTGACATACCTGACATAGTTCAGTTCTCATTGTTCTTCTCCTTCTCCTTCCTCAGCCTGATGCGCCAAGAGTGGCGAGGCGGTGGTGGCAGCTGTGGGATGTAGTCTTCTACCACAATTGGCGTGGTCATGTCGCCCAGCTGTGGGATCGCCGGCGCCACCACCGATGCATGGTCATTGTCAGGCACCACCACCATCGCGAGGCCACCTTCAGGCAGGACGGGCACGACCATCGCTAGGTCATCCTCAGCCACCACCATCTCTTGCCCATGGTCAGCCACCACCATCTCTTGCCCATGGTCAGCCACCACCTTCTCTTACCCATGGTCAGCCACCACCATCTCTTGCCATTGGTCAGCCACCACTAGCGCTAGGTCATCCTCAGCTTGATGCCCATCGTCCCCCTGTAGCTCCTCATCCTCACTCTGCTCCTCTTCTCCCGCACTCCAGTCCGAATCATCCTTCTTGTTGTCTTTGCTGCTGCCAGAATCGCCGCTGCTTTCGCTAAAGCCAGAATCGTTGTTGCTTTTGCTACAGCCATAATCGTTGCTGCTTTGGCTGTAGCCAGTGTCGCTGCTGCTGCTGCTCCCATTGCGTGTCCAAATGCAACAATGACCTTTAACAATCTATGTGAGACTAAGCCAAATGTAGAGGAATAAGAAGAGGCAGAACGCACTGGCATCTTCGTTGTCAGCGTAGCACATGTGACACATAGTCGTGTTGAAAACCTTCACGATGATCATTGTGGCGTCATCGTCGTACCTGAAGAGAAGAAAGTACCTGGTCCGCATGTCGTAGGCACTGTAGAACTTCTCCCAGCCACAGCATAGGTACATGTGGCCCTCCTTGATCACCAACTCCACGTCCCACAGCCTGCAAACCCCGTTGCCGGCCTATCGGAGCTTCACAATATCCGGCGGATCTTCACCTAGCATCTTCATAAAAGTGTCAGGCAGCCTCTGAAATTTGGGACAAGGAGTGATGTAGCAAACAACATAGTTATCCTAATGAGATGGGTGAAGGGGAGATCTCTCGTTTTATATACCTGCCTCGTGGCTGATACTAAAGAACTCGATAACATCCAACTTGTACTCCGGTGAGGCAGAGCGGCGGTGGCTGCTTCCCCCCATGCTTATCCAATCTTGCATGCATTTAAAGTTATTCAATCACATGCCATATTATTTATTAACATGCTGCCAAGAAGCTTGAACATGCCATTAGTAATGTCTAGCAGCATGGTAGAAAGAAAAGAAGTTAACATCTGAATGTTTCCCATGCTTATTTAATCAAACATTAGTAATGTCTAGCAGCAAGGTAGAACGAATTCAGCCCTTATAGGCAGAAAAACCGTAGCAGCAACAAAAATAGAACAACCAATAGTGCAAGACCAGATCATTTGCACTGTCCAAATGACCAAGACCAATTGGATTTTACTCAGTTATAGCCACCACAAATGCAAAGGTGTACCTATGCATTTGAGCAACTAAAACTAGTTTGGAAATCCAATAGCTAAGACAATTAGAGTGCCACAAATACAGAGAGCAGCCAAGTTAAATTAATAGCCCAGAACCCTAGCATAAGTTAAATTACACACACACACTTAGATAGCCAACAACACCCAAGTTAAATTACACACACTTAGATAGCCAACAGCACCCATAGGAGCATGTATGCAACAAGTTCAGTGAGCAAGATGACCACCACAGAGAGCCATCACAAATGACCTAGAGCACAGCAACTGGCAATCCTAGATCAAGATATAACTATCACAGAGAGCACCAAAATTAATTGATGCTCATCTAGAACATACAGCCAGAACTAGCAGGACTACCAAAGCATCTAAAACATGAACTAGGGCTAGATCATAGAGAGAACAGAGAGAGGAAAGGAGGAGCTCACCAAGAGGGGTTGTAGCCGTACCAGAAACTCAGCCACACCAGTGCCACGGTGTGACTACCAACACAGTCGGAGCTCTGCTGCAGAGGAGGCTCGTACTGGACAACATTATCCACCGTGAGCATATATTGCAGACATATACTGGACAACATTAATTTGAGTAAATATTGGATCAACAAGTAGTCATGAATCAAAAAGCAACCACGATCCGAACTCTCTCTCTCTCTCTCGGTTAGACAAATCCATGAGTAAAAAAAGTTCCAGAGCATAAGACCTTGCCAAGAGATTTATTATTAAAGTAGCTAGCTAGGTAGCACCTTATCTGTCTCTAGATTGTTATTAGAAAGAAAAATGACGCTCCAGGCAGGCCACATCATTAAATTAAACTAGCTACCACCATAATTAAGTAGCAAGCAGAGGCTGAACTGAATAATGAGCTAGAATTGACCCAAACATGTTTCGCTGCTGCCAACATGTACATTTGCTCATCTGAAAAAAGTCAAACTACGGTTCGTGAAGATTTGCCCCCTACAAGCATTATCACAAACACCTATCAGGCAATGCAAGTGAACTCGAACAAGCTCTGGGAAAATCACGCGGCAACTACTCGTCAAGGAACAGCCATCGTTGCATACATCCTTCTTGCAATACCAGCCAATCTACTACAGCAAGCACTCATCAGACATGTATTCTTTTAGAATAAAAAAACACTCATTCGACAGAAGAATCGGGAAAACGAAAATTGAACGGGCAGAGGATGCAGGAGGAAGGGGGGAGGGGAGGGGGAGGGGCAGTGGCTAGGTACCTGCCTATGGACCGGTCGCCGGGGTCGCTGCGGGCGGCGAGTCCGGCCGCGCCAGGGCGGGCGGGAGGGCGCGAGGCCCTGCTGGGCGGCGGGGCGGCGGGGACCTCGGCCGGCTGGGCACGCCGCGGAGGAACGGGGCGACGGGGCGAGGGGCGGTGGGGCGAGGGGGCGGTGGCGGGTGGCGGTGGCGGGTGGTTGGGACGGTGGGGCGTCGACGGGGCGAGGGGAGGTGGGGCAAGGGGGCGGCGAGGGGAGGGGGGCGACGGGGCGAGGGGAGGTGGGGCTCGACATTACTAACAAATTGTTTTTTCAAAACAACTAATGGCGCACTCTATGGCTGGTGTGCCATTACTAGTTAGAAATACTAATGGCGCACTTTGCCTGGATGCGCCATTAGTATGTTTGGAAAAATGAAAAAAAATTGTTACTAGTGGCGCACCTTGTGTCTGGTGCGCCATTAGTGTCTTCCACACTAATGGCGCGTCACCACATGGTGCGCCATTAGTATATAGTAGTGGCGCACCACTACTCTGGTGCGCCATTAGTGTCAATTTCATCTATAGCCCTTTTCCTAGTAGTGCCAATGGCGATCGAGCCGAACACCAGCGCAAATCTCCGTGCAGCCCGTGACTCCATGGTGCCGGACTCTCTGCCGGAAACCGAACCATCCGCGCACCTGCCAATCGAATCCGGTTGGGCGCCGATCATGGAATTCACCGCCACGGATATCCTTCAGCACTCGCCCTTCGGCGACATTCTGAATTCACTAAGGTCTCTCTCTTTGTCAGGAGAGCCCTGGTAGGATTATGGCCAATAGGATTGGGATGCAGACGACAAAAATCGACGCCCACCCACCACCCACTTAATAGCCACTGTCAATGACTCAACCGACATGCTCGACTTCGACTCCGCAGACATCGACGGTATGGACGACGATGCGGGAGGCGGAGAGGAACCACCGCCCACAAGCGCTGGACGTCCAATTCATCATATGCCGTATACATGGTGGACACACCAAAGGAAGACGATGAGGAACGGAAGGACGCACCGAAGGTTTATTCCCTCGAGAAGCAGTCAAAGCGGCAGCGCAAGCGCCGCCCCAAATCACGTCTCGCCAGAAATAACGATAACACAGACCTAGCGTTGGACCAGGGAGAACCGCTGCCGGACCACGGCAGTACGGAGAATCAAACCGAACAAACCAATTCTGTCAAAGATAATAGTCCGGACGACACAACGCCGGACAGACATCCGGAGCAGCAGAATGCCCGTCAAAGGCTTGTTGCCACTGCGAGGAGTCTAAAAAAGCAGCAACAAAGGCTCAAGGCTGCGCAGGACACACTCCAAATCAGATGGAGTAAAGTACTCAACACAGCAGCGAAGTACGGCGACAATCGCCCCACCAAGAGCTACCCAAAGCGGAAGTTGCTACCCGAATTCGATGAGGAGGCCTCATACCCCTCACAACCAAAAATCAAAACAGCCACCTGGCCGGATAGATGACCTCACGGCCAACATAGAGAGGCAAACAATGCCACCTACAAGACAATACGCGATTCATGCGAGGGCTTGCACCAAAAGGACAGCGCAACCAGATCCATCTATGGACCATGCAAGCGCGCCCCAGCATACGATATAACACAACAAACATCCGAACAATGTGGTAAACCCAGATACAGGGGTGCCGCACACCCCCTATGTTTCACTGACGAGGTGCTGGATCATGAATTTCCAGAGGGATTCAAACCTGTGAACATAGAGGCATACGACGGAACAGCAGAACCTGGGGTCTGGATCGAGGACTATATCCTCCACATCCATATGGCTCGAGGAGATGATCTCCATGCCATCAAGTACTTACCACTCAAACTCAAAGGGCCAGCTCGTCATTGGCTTAAAGGCCTCCCCGAAAACTCCATTGGAAGCTGGGCAGAGCTCGAAGATACTTTTCGGGCAAACTTTCAAGGGACTTATGTTCGACCTCCGGATGCGGATGATTTGAGTCATATAACTCAACAACCCGGAGAGTCAGCCCAAAAGCTTTGGAACAGGTTTCTTACTAAAAAGAACCAAATTGTCGACTTCCCGGACGCTGAAGCCTTGGCATCTTTTAAGCACAGCGTCCATGATGAATGGCTTGCCCGACACCTCGGCCAAGAAAAACCGAGAACAATGCCAGCATTAACAAGCCTCATGACCCGCTTTTGCGCAGTTGAAGATAGCTAGCTAGCCCGATGCAGCTCTAGCGACCCTAGTGCATCTGAAGTTAGAGATGGAAACGGGAAATCACGGCGCAACAACAATAACAAACACCGGAATAAAAGAGACAGCACAAAGAGCACGGCAGTAAACGCCGGATTCAAAAGCTCCCGGTCAGGCCAGCAAAAGCCGCCCCCTAAAGGCGCCAGAGACGAACTGCCCAGCCTAAACAAAATTCTAGACCAAATATGTTAGGTCCATAGCACCCCTGGCAAACTAGCCAATCGTACCCACAGAGAATGTTGGGTCTTCAAGCAGTCTGACAAGCTCAATGCCATACACAAGGGGGAGGATACACCAAGCGAAGATGAGGATGAGCCTCTCAAGGAAGACACTGGGGAACAAAAGAAATTTCCACCAGAAGTCAAAACAGTAAACGTGTTACACGTGATCAATGGCAGAAACAAAACGGCACTCCCAGAAAAATACGCCTGAAGGCCTATCACCGCGGAGTCCTGCCACTAGTCGTCTCAACCGATCACTTTCGACGATCGTGATTACTCAGCAAGTGTCCGGCATGCAGGATGGGCTGCCTTGGTATTAGACCAAATGATTGACGGATACCACTTCACACGAGTCCTGATGGACGGTGGCAGCAGTCTAAACTTGATATAACAGGATACAATCTGCGAAATGGAGATAGACCCAACAAAAATTTTCCATAGCAATATTACCTTTAAAGGAGTAAAGCCAGGCCCAGGGGCTCATTGCACGGGCTCCCTGCTACTAAAAGTTATATTCGGCTTCCCCGATAGCTTTCGTAGCAAACATTTAACCTTCCACATCGCTCCGTTTCAAAGTGCCTATCAAGCACTACTCGGACGCGAAGCTTTCGCTCACTTTAATGCAATACCACACTATGCTTCCCTCACACTCAAGATGCCCGGTCCACGTGGCATCATTACAGTGAACGGAAGAATTAAGCGATCTCTCCGCGCTGAAGAGCGTGCGGCTACCTTGGCAGCCGCACACTAAAAACGACCTCACCAACTAAAGCATTTAGCAGGTCGTCACGACCTCGGACACAGTTAGACGAGTCCGGCGCAGCCATATGCAATTTTTACCGGATCAATGATCACACCCCTATTACAAATACAAGGGGCTCAACGTGCGCAGACATGCGGCAATTTTTACTTACCTTGAATTATACATGATTTCTTTAAAAAACTCTCTTTTTGCACGACAGCTTTTTTCACCTAAGCTCCTCTCTTTTACAGATAATCATCATGCTACACCCGTCCAGGATATGGCACAACGGAGACACAGGCGCAGACGTGCAGCAGGGACCCGCTCCAAGGATTCTTTTTAGATTAAGACCCTACATAAACCTTTTTTACTGTCTCTTGTTGATACATATCCACCGAATTCTCAGCACATTCGAGAAGGATGCTCGCGTCTTGGCATGTGGCCACATCAGAATAATGCACGTACCTGGACACAAGGGGCTTCTTACGAAGGGCACTATCTAGGCCCGGGGTATACCATAAAGACCGAATACCTTAGGGAGTGTTCGGCGTCGCGAGTTTGGCCTTATATGCATCAGCTCTGAATCATTGTCTTTGGTCAAATGTTGGGTTTGCCCGGCTCCTGTGTTTTGGTGCCTTATGTTCCGCTTTACTGGCTAAGGTAGCACCAGGAGAACTACTGCGATTGTGCCCTGGTTCATCAAGACGAGCACCTCAGTAGAGAAAGCCGAAAACTGACTGTCATGATATAGCGTGAGACTGGTCAACCACTCGGTGACCTATCGGAATGTTAGAATTCCTCTGCCTTAACGAAGGGCCGTTTCCCGGCCAGGCATGTACGCACCCCGCGATCGGGAGAGTGCAGAGCCACCAGGGGCTATCTAGTAGTCCCACTGTCAAACTCCAATGGCTAAGTGAAAGTGTTAAAGCATTATAGTCTGGTTGCCTCGCTCGCTACGCTATCACCTCCTTAATAGGACCAAGACGTTGGGTTAAGTGTGAACACGTGTTTTTTGCGAACACCCCCACATTTTATGCGTGGGGGTTGAAGCCGATGGCTGCAATCTTTCAGGTTATAGACAGGTATACATAAACGGCCGCACAGGAGGCATCATACTACTTTCAGGAAAAAGTATAAAAATAACCTTATAAAAAATTCATAAAAGCGTTGTGCTTACAATGAAAATACATATCACTCAAACATAATATTTTTCGAGCACTGGGCCTCTATCAAACGAGCACCCTCGAGAACCTCCTCGAAATAGTTCTCGGCAGCCACCCGGCCTATGGCCGATCCGTGCACCGCAACGGTGGTAGTGTCCATCTCTGCCCAGTATGCTTTAACACGGGCAAGGGCCATCCACCAGCCTTCTATGAACGCTGACCTCTTCATCGCATTAATGCGCAGCACCGCATCAAGGAACTGCTACACTAAGCTGAAATAGCTGTTCGGCTTTGGTCTTTCCGGCCATAGCCGATCCACAATAGACCTCATGGCGAGTCCGGACAACCTATTCAGTTTGGCCCATTCGGCTAGCTGGTCAGTCAATGAAAGCGGACGTTCTGGAATGTGGAATTGCGTCCAAAACAGCTTGTCCACTTCACGATCTGTCTAACCTTGGAAGTACTTGGCCGCATCGGCAGCGCTCGCCGCCAAATCCATATACGCATCTGCCGAACTCCACAGCCGATCCAGAGGGGCCTACCGAGGATCTCCGAACTCCGTCATGAAGGGTTTCCCAGCCGCAATATCCCCGGCTTCCCGCAGCTCCTCCTCTTCGCTCTCATAGCAGAACGGGTGTCTTTGTCTGCCGCCGCGGCCTTCTCAAGGTCCGTTGCCTTCGCTCGGTTTTCTTTCTCAAGAACCCGGCAACGGTCGGCAGTGTCTTTCAATTCTACGGCCATCTTGGCCATATTCTTCTGGCTCTCGCAATGTGCGGCCTTCTCGGCTTTCAACTCTTCAGCCGCCTTCAAAGCAGCCGCATTACTACTCCTCGCTTGTTCCTTGGCTCGGGCAAGTTCCGCTCGCAAGGCTTCCACGGTGGAAGCTCCATCTGCAGTCACAACATATTAAATATACTGGCATTATGATGCTCTTACTATGTGGCGTTCACGGGATAATAACACTTACCCTATGCCTCATCAAGCCTCTTGTTAACAAGCTGGATGTCGGCGTCTGCCGCATCCAGTTGCGGTTTCAATTGGGCAAATTCCCTAGTCCAGCTAGCCACCGGAGCTTCCACCACCTGCACATAGAGGCAGTTTGGTTATTGCCTGGGAATATGATCCTTTGTTCGCCGCTATTCTCGATGGCAACCAGAGTCTCAGGGGCTACTATTTACATAGGGCACACCTAACATGTGCAGTACTATCACATATTATCTCACATACCTCAAAGCCCGTCAATAGACTCATAAAGGCTTCATGTAATCCGCTTTCAGCGGACGAGATTCTCTCCATCATCGTACCCATCAGAGTACGGTGCTCTTCTGAGATGGCCGCTCGCCCCACCAACTCCCTCAGAACGTCCGACCGCACACCAGACGATGCCGGACTCTTTCATATGCTCTCTTTGGGAGCCGGACACTGGGGGCTTTGGGAGTCTACGGGATTATCTTCTGGCCTCACCGTATCCGGAGAGGCCCTCCGCGACGACACTTCGGGGTCGCCCGCTTCTGGAGCGGAGGAGTCAGGGGGAGGCGTTTCGCTCTCCATCATCTATGGAAGAAGATCCCCCGAAGACGTGCTCATTTGAGAGGGGCTGAGGCCCGAACTGCAAGATAGATGCGGTGGTTATTTTCTTAGAGGAAAAGGATAGCATACCCTTACTATTAAAATATTTTGGATCACTTACGACTCGTTGGAGGGCTGATCCCCCCGCGGAATCTGCGCGGCAAAAACAGCCCCCAAGGCCACCTCTTCTCCCGTTTGGAGGCTTCGGCTTCTGGATCCTTGGAAGCAGTCCTTTTCCTTCCCCGATCGTCCTCCTTCGTGGAGACACTCGTTCCCTCGGTTGGAGCGGATAGTGATGGGGGCCCGCATCCGCCCGTATTATCTCCCTCGGTATCTTCCTTCAGGGGCTCCGGACAAGGTGCAACCTCGAGCATCTTCTCGGGGAGGGGAGCCAAGCACCGGATCATCTTCGCCTTTGTTAGCCAGTCCTGGTCAAAAAGCGGAGTCTTAGAAATAACTTCGAATAAAAGACAGCATGTTCGGCTAGGGGATTTCTTACTTGTTTGGCAGCGCGGTTACTGCTCAGGCCCACGTCCTCGGTGATATCCGTACATTCCACTTGAGGTCCGAAGAATGACTTGTACATCTCCTCGTGCGTTAGGCCGAGGAAACTTTGAATGGCACGTTGTCCCTCTGGGTTGAACTCCCACAAGCGCAGGGGCCGGCGTTTGCAAGGCTGGACTTGACAAACCAGCATAACTTGTATTACCGTAGCCAAATTAAAATCTCCTTCGAAGAGAACTCGGATGCGGCTTTGCAGTATTGGCACGTCCTTGGCTAGACCCCAGCTCAGACCCCTGCTAATCCATGACATCAGTTGTGGTGGGGGGCCCGGGCGGAAAGCGGGGGCAGCCGCCCACTTGGCACTTCTGGGAGCCGTGACGTAGAACCACTCCCGTTGCCATAATTCGGACACCTCTGGAAAGGAACCTTTCAGCCATGGAGCTCCTGCCATCTTGCCTATTGATGCACCTCCGCACACTGCATGCTGCCCCTCGATCACCTTCGGTTGTACTTCAAAGGTCTTGAGCCACAGGCTGAAGTGAGGGGTCACACGGAGGAAGGCCTCACACATGACAATAAATCTCGTGATGTGGAGAAAGGAGTCCGGAGCTAGATCATGGAAATCTAGCCCATAATAGAACATCAAGCCCCTGACGAAGGGATCCAGAGTGAGGCCTAGACCTCGGAGGAAGTGGGAGACGAACACAACGTTCTCGTTGGGTTCGGGAATAGGGACGACCTGCCCTTGAGCAGGAAGCCGATGCGACACCTCGGCGGTCAGGTATATGGCCTCCCTCAACTTCTTAATGTCCTCTTCCGTCATGGAAGAGGGCATTCATCGGCCTTGAAGGCTGGATCCGGACATGACTGAAGATCCGGGGCACCTAACCTGGGCTTTGGCTGTTAGAACTCGGGGCGGGGGAAGGGTTTGGTTGAGCACGAGAGGGAAAAAGCGAAAACCTTGTTCCCTTATAAAGAGGGTGAATATCAAGCGTCCTCTCCGTAGCCGTTTGGGACTTGCCTATAATCTAGGAGTCCTAGACACGGTTGGGTTACCCACGACCACATTAATGAGAATCCCGTAATTAGGGGAACACGATCTCCGCTTCGGCAAGGCATGTCAAGAAACCGCCTCGCGTTGTGTGTGGAGCTGGTTAAGAGAAACAGTTCGAGTAATCACCGGGCCATGATGTAACATCATGCTGCTGAAACAAGCTAGCAAATTAGATCTGCGAAAACATTATTCTCTCTATGGTGGAATGTGGAACTTATTTTTCAGGGCCGGACACTATCCTCGTATTCAAATTCTTCTGTGATGTATTCGGAGAAGGAACCCGCCTTGCAATGCCGAAGACAACTACGCGCTGGATTCATCATCATTGAAGCCTGGTTCAGGGGCTACTGAGGGAGTCCTGGATTAGGGGGTCTCCGGACAGCCGGACTATCTCCATTGGCCGGACTGTTAGACTATGAAGATACAAGATTGAAGACTTCGTCTCGTGTCCGGATGGGACTCTACTTGGCGTGGAAGGCAAGCTAGGAAATACTATATGGATATCTCCTCCTTTATAACCGACCTTGTGTAACCCTAACCCTCTCAGGTGTCTATATAAACTGAAGGGTTTTAGTCCGTAGGACGAAGAATCACAACATACAATCATACCGTAGGCTAGCTTCTAGGGTTTAGCCTCTCTGATCTCGTGGTAGATCTACTCTTGTAACACCCATATCTTCAATATTAATCGAGCAGGACGTAGGGTTTTACCTCCATTGAGAGGGCCCGAACCTGGGTAAAACTCCGTCTCCCTTGCCTCCTGTTACCATCCGGCCTAGACGCACAGTTCGGGACCCCCTACCCAAGATCTGCCGGTTTTGACACCGACAAGGACATTCTTACAGATATGCATATGATCAAGGCAATGAGGTGTATCGAGTTTGTGCCAGTACTCCAAGTCCCGAACACAGACCTCGTCTTCCATACCTTCAGCAGCGGCTCCGGCGCCTTTCTCATCGTCTTTCCTGGTAAGGGGCACTCTTTCCTGTTTTTCAACAGATCATCGATTTCGGCACCGCTCCGCTTACGTGGAGGTCCTCGATGCTCAGCGTGACCATTGAATAGATCTCCACGGTTTCTCTACGGGTCGTCTTGTTCGAGCCATCTTCGATGCCCCATGTACATGATTTTCCCAGACCCGCCATCTTTCCTTGACATTAGCTGCTGAGACGTCGTATCATCCATGTACCGCGTGCATCCGCAATATCCATGGCACACCTGGCCTGCCACATATCTGTAACCAAGATAGTCATGCACTGTCGTGATCAGCGCGGCTCTCATGTTGAAATACTCGCCTTTGCTGGCGTCCCATGTCTTGGCCAGTGTTTTCCAACTCTTCTTGAAGTAGCCCCAGATACAAATTAATATTATTTCCTAGTTGTTTCGGCCCTTGAATAAGCATGCTCATGTGAATGTACTCCGATTTCATGCACAACCAGGGGGGAGATTGTACATCCATACAAACATGGGCCATGTGCTATGGTTGGTGTTCTGGTTGCCAAACGGATTCATGCCATCGGTACATGCGCCGAGCACGATGTTCCTTGCATCACATTCAAAATACCGATAGAAGCTGTTCAACGCTCTCCACTGGCTTCCATCCTTGACGTGTCTCAGCTTTGGATCATCTCCATCGTCGGGCTTCTTCCTCTCCGTGTGCCAGTGCATTAGCTTTGCTTCCTTGTGATCTACAAAATACCTCTGGAGACGGGGAGTGATCGGTAAGTACCATACCACTTTCTGGGGACATTTCTTCCTGGCCTTCTTGTATTGAGAAGCATTGCACACCGGACAGCTTGTTTTTTCCGCGTGCGGATTAGCAGTAGCGCGAGACGTAAAATGTGCTGCTGCTAAGAAAATAGCAGCAGCGCGCTTTCGGTACAAGCGCTACTGCTAACCGGGACCAAAAGTGTGCCCAATTTGAAAATTAGCAGGAGCAACCTCAGAAAAACCGCGCTACAGCTATAGCTATAGTAGTAGCGCGGCTCGCGGCACCGCGCTGCTGCTAAATGGAGTAGGGTGGGCACTGTCGGTCCACATTTGTACCAACGCGTGTTACGCCAAGCGCACTACTGCTAAGCACTTGTCAGTAGCGGGTTTTCCACACCCGCGCTACTGCTAATTAGCAGCAGCGCTCCTTTTTGAGCCGCGCTGCTGCTAAGATTCTGTGTATAGGGTTTTCCCTAGTAGTGTATTAAGGTAAACCTAACCATAGCATGAAACATATGGATCCAAATCAGCCCCTTACGAAGCAACGCATAAACTATGGTTTAAGCCTATGTCACTCTAGCAACCCATCATCTACTTATTACTTCCCAATGCCTTCCTCTAGGCCCAAATAATGGTGAAGTGTCATGTAGTCGACGTTCACATAACACCACTAGAGGAGAGACAACATACATCTCATCAAAATATCGAATGAATACCAAATTCACATGACTACTAATTGCAATACTTCTCCCATGTCCTCAGGAACAAAAGTAACTACTCAAATAGAATAAACATGTTCATAATCAGAGGGGTATTAATATGCATATAGGATCTGAACATATGATCTTCCACCAATTAAACCAACTAGCATCAACTACAAGGAGTAATTAACACTACTAGCAACCTACTAGCACCAATCCCGGACTTGGAGACAAGAATTGGATACAAGAGATGGACTAGGGTTTTGAGATGAGATGGTGCTGATGAAGATGTTGATGGAGATTGCCCTCTCCCGATGAAAGGAGCGTTGGTGATGATGATGGCGAGGATTTCCCCCTGAGGGAGGGAAGTTTCCACGGCAGAACAACTCCGCCAGAGCCCTAGAT
Organism: Triticum monococcum; assembly: GCA_034509565.1. Classification (NCBI taxonomy): domain Eukaryota; kingdom Viridiplantae; phylum Streptophyta; class Magnoliopsida; order Poales; family Poaceae; genus Triticum; species Triticum monococcum. Next base: position 478,993,354 of record CM067842.1, on the reverse strand, counting down.
TGGTTCCGCCAAGGTTCCACCTCGTGGCGGCGGAGTTTTGTCCGAGAAGATGGCTTATTATTTTTTTCCCATCAAGAGACTCCATATAGCAGAAGATGGCCACCAGAGGGCCACCATGGGGCCCACGAGGTAGGGGGCGCGCCCAGGGGGGTAGGGCGCTTACCCCACCCTCGTGGGAAGGGTGTGGCCCCCCTAGTGAGGTTCTTGCGCTCAGTATTTTTTATATATTTGGAAAACTTCATCCGTGAAGTTTCAGGACTTTCGGAGCTGTGCAGAATAGGTCTCTAATATTTGCTCCTTTTCCAGCCCAGAATCCCAGCTGCCGGCATTCTGCCTCTTTATGTAAACCTTGCAAAATAAGAGAGAATAGGCATAAGTATTGTGACATAATGTGTAATAACAACCCATAATGCAATAAATATTGATATAAAAGCATGATGCAAAATGGACGTATCAACTCCCCCAAGCTTAGACCTCGCTTGTCCTCAAGCGAGAAGCCGAAATCGAAAAATATGTCCACATGTTTAGAGATAGAGGTGTCGATAAAAATAAAATACGGACGTGAGGGCATCATGATCATTCTTAGAACAGCAACTTATATAATTCTTGTCATATAATATCTTATGCTAGAGTAAAAATTCAATCACAATATCAAGTATGAATCGTCAACTTCATTGACAACTAACAAACTATAATCTCAGTTATTGAAGCAATTGCAATTTATCATAACATAGGAAAGAGTCAATGTATAAGAGCTTTTCAGCAAGTCCACATACTCAACTATCATATAATCTTTCACAATTGTTGACACTCACGCAATACTTATGGGTATGAAGTTTTAATCAGACACAGAGAAAGATAGGGGCTTATAGTTTTGCCTCCCAACGTTTTACCTCAAGGGTAATGTCAACAGTAATAGTTCATGAAAACTCACATCCAATTAGCCATATATACCAGGATCTTTCCAACACATTGTGCTTGCCAAAGGATAAAATGTAAAAAGGAAGGGTCCACCATGAATCTTATGCAATGTAGGAGATAAAAGTAAAAGATAGGCCCTTCGCAGAGGGAAGCCGAGGTTGTCATGCGCTTTTATGGTTGGATGCACAAAATCCTACTGCGAAGGAACATCACTTTATATTGCCACTTGTGATATGGACCTTTATTATGCAGTCTGTCGCTTTTATTACTTCCATATCACACGATCGTATAAAGCTTATTTCCTCCACACCAATCAATCATACATATTCAGAGAGCAATTTTTATTGCTTGCACCAACGACAACTTACTTGATGGATCTTACTCGATCAATAGGTAGGTATGGTGTACTCTCATGGCAAAACTGGTTTAAGGGTATTTAGAAGCACAAGTAGTATCTCTACTTGGTGCAATGAATTTGGCTAGCATGAGGGGGAAAGGCAAGCTCATCATGTTGGAAGATCCAAGACAATATAATTCATCTCAGACGTAGGAAAACATAACCCATTATGTTGTCTTCCCTGTCCGATGTCAGCTCTTTAGCATGTCATATTTTAATGAGCGCTCACAATCATAAAAGATGTGTAAGATAGTATATTTATATTTGAAGACCTCTCTTTCTTTATTACTTCCTATTAATTGCAACGATGACCAAAACTGTGTTTGTCAACCCTCAACAACTTTTATTCATCATACTCTTTCTATGTGAGCTCATTACTCTCCATAAGACTCACATGATCTCTTTGTTTCTTTTTATTTCTTTCTCTTTTTCTTTTATTCACTTAGGATCATGGCAAAATAATCAAGCCCTTGACTCAACACTAATCTTTATTATATAGCTCACAGACTTGATTACGTAGAAGGATAATAAAGCAAAGCTCACAACTAGATCATAGTAAGAACTTTTATTCTACTAGATCAAGATATTACCAAAAGGATCGAACTAAGAAAAACGGTAAAGATAAAAGTGATGGTGATACGATACCGGGGCACTCCCCCAAGCTTAGCAGTTGCCAAGTGGAGTGCCCATACCCATGTGATTATATCTCCTTTGTTGGTGAAGAAGGTGGGGATGTTGATGATGGATAGTCGCACATTGAGAGTAGGAGGTCTTCTAACTTGCGGATAATGCCCTTGAGTGCGATGATGTGGTCCTTCAACAAAATATTTTCACGTGTGAGATACTTATTTTGTATGCGAGCTAACTCAATCATCTTGAAAGCTTCGATTTCTGTTGGGGTAAGAAGATCCTGATTCAGTTGAAGGGTTACTTCTGTTGCCGGAACTTGGTCCTCCATGGCCTTCTTGATCCCTTCAGCCTTGTTGATCTCCACGGGTTCTTCTCTCTTCAGCTCTATCTTCATTGGCCAAGCATCGTTGCCCTCATGGTTGGAGGAGGAGGGAGATGACATAGTGCCTGGCCTTGATAACCCTGACAGAAAACAGCTAGAAACAAAGACAGGAGATTTTTGCGTGATACGGGAGTCAAAACCCCCGGGAGGTTATATAATGAATTTTTATCGACCAAAATACGTGTCGTGTACGAAAATGGAGTCCAGAGAGCACACGAGGTGCCCACAAGGTAGGGGGCGCCCCCAATACGGTAGGGCGCGCCCTCCACCCTCGTGGAGCCCTCGTGTCCTTCCCGAACTGCTGCTTATTTTTTTATTTTTCTAAATATTCCAAAACGGAGAAATATTGCCTTAAAAATTGTTTTGGAGTCGGTTTACTTACCGTACCACATACATATTACTTTTCGGAGTCTAAAACGTTCCGAAAAGTGTCCCTTATGTTTTCCTCCCGGGTTACGGTTTCAATAACATTGGTTTCAACATTTATGGTATTACCTAAGATATAATGTATGATTCTTTGACCGTTCACCACCTTCGGATTTGTGCCTTCGAAGTTGTTGATTTTTATAGCACCGGAATGGTAGACCTCCTCGATAATGTAAGGACCTTCCCATTTAGAGAGAAGTTTTCCTGCAAAAAATCTTAAACAAGAGTTGTATAGCAATACATAATCACCTACATTAAACTCACGCTTTTGTATCCTTTTGTCATGCCATCTTTTAAGTTTTTCTTTAAACAACTTGGCATTTTCGTAGGCTTGGGTTCTCCATTCATCAAGTGAGCTAATATCAAATAACCTGTTCTCACCGGAAAGTTTAAAATCATAATTAAGTTCTTGAATATCCCAATAAGCCTTTTGTTCTAGTTCGAGAGGTATGTGACATGCTTTTCCATAGACCATTTTATACGAAGACATACCCATATGATTTTTGTATGCAGTTCTATAGGCCGATAATGCATCATCTAGTTTCTTGGACCAATTCTTTCTAGACCTATTAGCAGTCTTTTGCAAAGTTAATTTGAGTTCTCTATTACTCAATTCTACTTGACCACTAGACTGAGGGTGATAAGGAGATCCAATTCTATGATTAACATCATACTTAGCAAGCATTTTACGGAAAGCACCATGAATAAAATGCGAACCACCATCAGTCATTAAATATCTAGGGACTCCAAATCTTGGAAAAATAACTTCTTTAAGCATTTTAATAGAAGTGTTATCATCCACACTACTAGTTGGAATAGCTGCTACCCACTTAGTAACGTAATCAACAACAACTAAAATCTGTGTATATCCATTAGAGGAAGGGAAGGGTCCCATATAGTCAAAGGCCCAAACATCAAATGTTTCAATAACAAGTGAATAGTTCATAGGTATTTCTTGATGCCTACTAATATTACCAATTCTTTGACATTCGTCACAAGATAGGACAAACTTACGGGCATCCTTGAAGAGAGTAGGCCAATAAAAACCAGATTGCAGTACCTTATGTGCAATTCTATCTCCAGCATGGTGTCCTACATAAGCTTCGGAGTGACACTTGCGTAGGATCTATTCCTGTTCATGCTCAGGTACTCCTTCTTTATAAAGATGTGGGTCACCCCAAAAGTAATGCCTCAAATCATAGAAGAACTTTTTCTTTTGCTGGTATGTGAAACTAGGTTGTATAAACTTAGAAACAATGTAATTAGCATAATTAGCATACCATGGAGCAGTATGAGAAGCATTTATGACATTTAATTGCTCATCAGGAAAGCTATCATCAATAGGTAGTGGGTCATCAAGCACATTTTCTAACCTAGAAAAGTTGTCTGCAACGGGGTTCTCAACTCCTTTTCTATCAACAATATGCAAATCAAATTCTTATAGCAAGAGAACTCATCTAATAAGTCTAGGTTTAGCATCTTTCTTTTCCATAAGATATTTAATAGCAGCATGATCAGTGTGGATAGTTACTTTAGAATCAACAATATAAGGTCTGAACTTATCACAAGAAAATACAACTCCTAAGAATTCTTTTTCAGTAGTAGCATAGTTTGTTTGAGCATTGTCTAGAGTTTTACTAGCATATTGAATAACATTTAGTTTCTTATCAACTCTTTGTCCTAGAACAACACCTACAGCATAATCACTAGCATCACACATAATTTCAAAGGGTAAAGTCCAATCAGGTGGCTGGACAATAGGTGCAGAGATCAATGCTTTCTTAAGTATTTCAAATGCTTCTACACAATCATCATCAAAGACAAATGGTATATCTTTTTGTAATAAATTAGTCAGAGGCCAAGAGATTTTTGAGAAGTCCTTAATGAACCTCCTATAAAAACCGGCATGACCAAGGAAACTTCTTATACCTTTGATGTCCTTGGGACATGGCATCTTTTCAGTGGCATCAACCTTGGCCTTATCAACTTCGATACCTCTTTCAGAAAATTTATGCCCCAAGACAATACCTTCATTAACCATAAAGTGGCACTTTTCCCAATTCAAGACAAGATTAGTTTCTTCACATCTCTGCAAAACTCGATCAAGGTTGCTCAAGCAATCATCAAAAGAAGATCCATAGACGGAAAGTCGTCCACGAAAACCTAACAAATCTTTTCACAAAAGACAGAGAATATAGCCATCATGCATCTTTAAAAGGTAGCAGGTGCATTACATAAACCAAAAGGCATACGTCTATAAGCAAAAGTACCAGAAGGTCATGTAAAAGTAGTCTTTGATTGATCTTTGGCTGACACAGGTATTTGAGAGAAACCAGAATAACCATCTAGAAAGCAAAAATGTGTATGTTTAGATAATCTTTCTAGCATTTGATCGATAAAAGGTAAGGGGTAATGATCCTTTTTAGTAGCCTTATTTAATTTGCAGAAATCAATTACCATCCTATAACCTATAATAATTCTTTGAGGAATCAATTCATCTTTATCATTAGGAACAACAGTAATACCTCCCTTCTTAGGGACACAATGGACATGGCTTACCCACTGACTATCAGCAACGGGATAAATTATACCTACCTCAAGGAGCTTTAGTATCTCCTTTCTTACCACTTCTTTCGTTTTAGGATTCAGCCGGCGTTGATGATCACAGACTGGTTTAGCATCTTCTTCCAAATTAATATTATGTTGACATAGAGTGGGACTAATGCCCTTAAGATCATCAAGATTATACCCAATAGCAGCACGGTGCTTCTTTAGAGTTTTCAATAATCTCTCTTCCTCATGCTCTGAAAGGTTAGCACTAATAATAACAGGATATATCTTTTTCTCACCAAGATAAGCATATTTAAGAGTATCAGGTAACGGTTTAAGCTCAAACACGAGATCACCCTTGGGTGGAGGAGGATCCCCTAGGATTTCAACAGGTAAATTGTTTTTCAGAATAGGTTCCTGTTTAAAGAATACTTCATCTAATTCCCTTCTTTCATTCATAAACATATCATTTTCATGGTCTAGCAAATAATGCTCTAAAGGATCACTAGGAGGTACGGCAATAGAAGCAAGACCAATAATTTCATCCTTACTAGGTAATTCTTATTCACGGTGTTGTCTACCAAATTTAGAGAAATTAAATTCATGAGTCATATCATCTAAACCGATAGTAACAACATCTCTTTTGCAGTCTATGGTAGCATTAACAGTGTTTAAGAAGGGTCTACCAAATATAATGGGGCAAAAGCTATCCTGTGGGGAACCAAGAACAAGAGAATCTGCAGGATATTTAGTTTTCCCACACAAGACTTCAACATCTCAAACAATTCCCATTGGTGAAATAGTATCTCTATTCGCAAGTTTAATTGTGACATCAATATCTTCCATCTCAGGAGGTGCAATATCATGCATAACTTCTTTGTATAAGGAATAAGGTATTGCACTCACACTAGCACCCATATCACATAAGCCATGATAACAATGATCTCCTATTTTAACAGAAATAACAGGCATGCCTACCATAGGTCTAGGTTTATTTTTATCACGGGGTTTAGCAATTCTAGCAGTTTCATTACAGAAATAAATAACATGCCCATCAATATTATCAGACAAGAGATCTTTAACAATAGCAATATTAGGTTCAACTTTAATTTGCTCAGGAGGTGTATATGTTTTGATATTGCTTTTACGAACCACAGTTGAAGCTTTAGCATGATCCTTTATCCTAACAGGGAAAGGTGGTTTCTCAACATAAGAAGTAGGAACAATAGGATCATTATAGGTAATAGTCTTTTCTTCAACTTTAATAGGTGCAGCTACTTTTATTCTATTGGAGGATGATATTTAAACCACTTCTCCTTGGGGAGATCAACATAAGCAGCAAAAGATTCACAGAAAGAAGCTACTATCTTAGAGTCAAGTCCATATTTAGTGCTAAATTTATGAAAAATATCTGTATCCATAAAAGATTTAACACAATCAAAACTAGGTGTCATACATGCGTCCTTACCATTGTCGAGGTCCCAATCTTCAAAGCTGCGTTTAATTCTTTCCAATAAATTCCATTTGAATTCAATAGTCTTCATCATAAAAGAGCAAGCACAAGAGGTATCAAGCATGGTGCGATTGTTACCAGAAAGCCGAGCATAAATTTTTTGAATACTCATTTCCCTTGAGAGCTCATGATTGGGGCATGAATATAACATTGATTTAAGCCTCCCCTAAGCTTGAGCGATGCTTTCTCCTTCACGAGGCCAACAAATATATATATAATTGCGATCATGATGAACAAGATGCATAGGATAAAATTTCTGATGAAATTCCAATTTCAATCATTTTTAATTCCAAGACCTCATATCATCACATAGCCTATACCATGTCGATGCATCTCCCCTCAAAGATAAGGGGAAAACCTTCTTCTTAACAACGTCTCCTGGTACACATGCAAGCTTACATAATCCACAAACTTCATCCACATATATCAGATGTTCATCAGGATGTTTTGTTCCATCTCCTAGAAAAGGATTAGCCAGCAGTTTTTCTATCATACCCGCAGGAACTTCAAAGCAAGCATTTTCATTTCCATATTAATTTTGTGTAGGTTCAGTCGGTTGAGGAGCAACTCTTTGCTCTACTGGTCGGGGTGAAGATAGCCCGAACAAGCCCCTTAGAGGATTACTTTCCATAGTAATAAGTGACAGTAAATTTCAGCACACTATATAAATTTTTCCTTACCAAATTCCACCTACCAAAGGCGCTTCACTCCCCGGCAACGGCGCCAGAAAAGAGTCTTGATGACCCACACATATAGGGGATCTATCATAGTCCTTTCGGTAAGAAAGAGTGTCAAACCCAACGAGGAGCAGAAGGAAATGATAAAGCGGTTTCCAGCAAGGTATTCTCTGCAAGTACTAAAATAAGTGGTAACAGATAGTTTTGTGATAGGATAATTTGTAACGAGCAACAAGTAGCAAAAGTAAATAAAGTGCAGCAAGATGGCCCAATCCTTTTGTAGCAAAGGGCAAGCCCGGAAAAACTCCTATATGATGTAAAGTGCTCCCGAGGACACATGGGAATATCATAAAGCTAGTTTTCATCACGCTCAGATGATTCACGTTCGGTACTTTGATAATTTGGTATGTGGGTGGACCGGTGCTTGGGTGCTGCCATTACTTGGACAAGCATCCCACTTATGATTAAACACTATTGCAAGCATCCTAAAAATACAACAAAAGTATTAAGGTAAACCTAACCATAGCACGCAACATATGGATCCAAATCAGCCCCTTACGAAGCAACGCATAAACTTGGGTTTAAGCTTCTCTCACTCTAGCAACCCATCATCTACTTATTACTTCCCAATGACTTCCTGTAGGCCCAAATAATGGTGAAGTGTCATGTAGTCGAGGTTCATATAACACCACTAGAGGAGAGACAACATACATCTCATCAAAATATCGAATGAATACCAAATTCACATGACTACTAATAGAAGGACTTCTCCCATGTCCTCAGGAACAAAAGTAACTACTCACAAAGCATAAACATGTTCATAATCAGAGGGGTATTAATATGCATATAGGATCTGAGCATATGATCTTCCACCAATTAAACCAACTAGCATCACCAATCCCGGACATGGAGACAAGAATTGGATACAATAGATGAACTAGGGTTTTGAGATGAGATGGTGCTGATGAAGATGTTGATGGAGAATGACCTCTCCCGATGAGAGGAGCGTTGGTTATGATGATGGCGAGGATTTCCCCCTCTGAGAGGGAAGTTTCCCCGGCAGAACAACTCCCCCAGAGCCCTAGATTGGTTCCGCCAAGGTTCCGCCTCGTGGCGGCGGAGTTTCATCCGAGGAGATGGATTATTATTTTTTCCCATCGAGAGACTCCATATAGCAGAAGATGGCCACTGAAGGGCCACCAGGGGGCCCACGAGGTAGGGGGCGCGCCCCCCACCCTCATGCGAAGGGTGTGGCCCCCCCTGGTGAGGTTCTTGCGCTTAGTATTTTTTATATATTTGGGAAACATCATCCGTGAAGTTTCAGGACTTTTGGAGCTATGCAGAATAGGTCTCTAATATTTGCTCCTTTTCCAGCCCAGAATCCCAGCTGCCGGCATTCTCCCTCTTTATGTAAACCTTGCAAAATAAGAGAGAATAGGCATAAGTAGTGTGACATAATGTGTAATATCAACCCATAATGCAATAAATATTGATATAAAAGCATGATGAAAAATGGACGTATCAATGGACATATATAGGCGAAAGAAGTCGGCCACGGGAGCCACGAGGGGCCCACGAGGGTGGGGGCGCGCCCAGGGGGTAGGGCGCGCATCCCTGCCTTGTGGCTTCCTCGAACCTTCCCCAATGTGTACTCCAAGTCTCCTGGATTGCATCCGTTCCAAAAGTAACTCTCCCGAAGGTTTCATTCCGTTTGGACTCCGTTTGATATTTCTTTTCTTTGAAACACTGAAATAGGCAAGAAAACAACAATTTGGGCTGGGCCTGTGGTTAATAAGTTAGTACCAAAAATCATATAAAATATCATATAAATACATATAAAACATCCTAGAAGGATAATATAATAGCATGGAACAATCAAAATTTATAGATACGTTGGAGACATATCACATCCCTATTCGATGTAAAAAAATTTATGCTCAGAACAAATCTTCAGAAGGGTGACTTAACGCTGGCATTAAGATCGTCTGGATGGGAGAATTATCCCTTGACATATGAGCAGATAAAATATGCTGCCCTCGATGCCCGTGTGAGTTTCGAGATAGCTGCAAGGTCCAGAGAGCTTGTTGCGAAGCGGTCTCCCACAGAAAATGAGAATAAGAAGAAGAAGTTGCACCAGCAGTAGGGTATTATGGATGGATGAACTATTTCCTCTCTTGTAAAAACATATTCCCTCTTTGTGTATATTGATATAGAGGGACAATTTCGATGGTGTGCATGTCTTTGAAACAAGTAGTAGCGTGGGTCTGCTTGACTATACAGAACTATTTACCCCCTAGTTTTTCTACTACTATTCCTTCCAGTGATCGGTACGCAATGCATGTATCTGTAGACATGACACCTTGTCCATGGAAGTTCAACTACGGCGACCATCATGTTTCATCCACTGCCACTCGCGATTCCCAAGACGCCGCTCCAACCCACGGCACCACGTCCCCCAACGTGCGCCTCACTAATACGTCAATTTTGCATCATGCTTTTATATCAATATTTATTGCATTATGGGCTGTTATTACACATTATGTCACAATACTTATGCCTATTCTCTCTTATTTTACAAGGTTTACATAAAGAGGGAGAATGCCGGTAGCTGGGATTCTGGGCTGGAAAAGGAGCAAATATTAGAGACCTATTCTGCACAACTCCAAAAGTCCTGAAACTTCATGGAAGATGTTTTCCAAATATATAAAAAATGCTGAGAGCAAGAACTTCACCAGGGGGGCCATACCCTGCCCACGAGGGTGGGGGCGTGCCCTACCTCCTGGGTGCGCCCCCCTACCTCATGGGCCCCCCGGTGGCCCTCCGGTGGCCATCTTTTGCTATATGGAGTCTTTCGATGGAAAAAAAATCATAAACCATCTTCTCGGACGAAACTCCGCCGCCATGAGGCGGAACCTTGGTGGAACCAATCTAGGGCTCTGGCAGAGCTGTTGTGCCGGGGAAACTTCCCTCACGGAGGGGGAAATCATCGTCATCGTCATCACCAACGCTCCTCTCATCGGGAAATGGCAATCTCCAATAACATCTTCATCGGCACCATCTCCACTCAAAACCCTAGTTCATCTCTTGTATCCAATTCTTGTCTCCAAGTCTGGGATTAGTGCTAGTAGGTTGCTAGTAGTGTTAATTACTCCTTGTAGTTGATGCTAGTTGGTTTAATTGGTGGAAGATCATATGTTCAGATCCTATGTGCATATTAATACCCCTCTGATTATGAACATGTTTATGCTTTGTGAGTAGTTACTTTTGTTCCCGAGGACATGGGGGAAGTCTTGCTGTTAGTAGTCATGTGAATTGGGTATTCGTTCGACATTTTGATGAGATGTATGTTGTCTCTCCTCTAGTGGTATTATGTGAACGTCGACTACATGACACTTCACCATTATTTGGGCCTAGAGGAAGTCATTGGGAAGTAATAAGTAGATGACGGGTTGCTAGAGTGACAGAAGCTTAAACCCTAGTTTATGCGTTGCATCGTAAGGGGCTGATTTGGATCCATATGTTTCATGCTATGGTTAGGTTTACATTAATACTTTTGTTGTAGTTGGGGATGCTTGCAATAGAGGTTAATCATAAGTGGGATGCTTGTCCAAGTAAGGACAGTACCCAAGCACCAGTCCACCCACATACCAAATTATCAAAGTACCCAACGCGAATCATATGAACGTGATGAAAACTAGCTTGACGATATTCCCATGTGTCCTCGGGAGCGCTTTACATCATATAAGAGTTTTTCTAGGCTTGTCCTTTGCTACAAAAGGATTGGGACACCTTGCTGCACTTTATTTACTTTTGTTACTTGTTGCTCGTTACAAATTATCCTATCACAAAACTATATGTTGCTCGTTACAAATTATCCTAATGGTTATACACATATTTTAGTTGCTGTTGATTATGTTACTAAGTGGGTAGAAGCTATTCCAACTAGTAGTTCTGATAATAACACTTCTATTAAAATGCTTAAAGAAGTTATTTTTCCAAGATTTGGAGTCCCTAGATATTTAATGACTGATGGTGGTTCACATTTTATTCATGGTGCTTTCCGTAAAATGCTTGCTAAATATGATGTTAATCATATAATTGCATCTCCTTATCACCCTCAGTCCAGTGGTCAAGTATAATTGAGTAATAGAAAACTCAAATTAATTTTGCAAAAGACTGTTAATAGGTCTAGACAGAATTGGTCCAAGAAACTAGATGATGCATTATGGGCCTATAGAACTGCATATAAAAATCCTATGGGTATGTCTTCATATAAAATGGTCTATGGAAAAGCATGTCACTTACCTCTCGAACAAGAACACAAGGCTTATTGGGCTTTTAAAGAACTTAATTATGATTTTAAACTTGCCGGTGAGAAGAGGTTATTTGATATTAGCTCACTTGATGAATGGAGAACCCAAGCCTACGAAAATGCCAAGTTGTTTAAAGAAAAAGTTAAAAGATGCCATGACAAAAGGATACAAAAGCGTGAGTTTAATGTAGGTGATTATGTATTTCTATACAACTCTCGTTTAAGATTTTTTGTAGGAAAACTTCTCTCTAAATGGGAAGGTCCTTACGTTATTGAGGAGGTCTACGGTTCCGGTGCCATAAAAATCAACAACTTCGAAGGCACAAATCCGAAGGTGGTGAACGGTCAAAGAATCAAACATTATGTCTCAGGTAATCCCATAAATGTTGAAACCAATGTTATTGAAACCGTAACCCCGAAGGAATACATAAGGGACACTTTCCGGAATGTTTCAGACTCTGAAAAGGAATAGGTATGTGGTACGGTAAGTAAACCGACTCCAAAACAGTTTTAAAGGCAACATTTCTCCGTTTTGGAATATTTAGAAAAGTAAAAAAATAAGCAGCAGTCCGGGAAGGACACGAGGGCTCCACACGGGTGGAGGTCGCGCCCTACCCCCCTTGGCGTGCCCCCTACCTCGTGGGCACCTCTTGTGCTCTCTGGAATCCATTTTCGTACACGACATGTATTTTGGTCGGTAAAAATTCATTATATAATCTCTTGGGGGTTTTGACTCACGTATCACGCAAAAATCTCCCGTATTTGTTTCTAGCTGTTTTCTGTCAAGGTTGTCAAGGCCAGGCACTATGTCATCTCCCTCCTCCTCCAACCATGAGGGTAACGATGCTTGGCTAATTAAGATAGAGCTGAAGAGAGAAGAACCCATGGAGATCAACAAGGATGAAGGGATCAAGAAGGCCATGGAGGACCAAGTTCCGGCAACAGAAGACACCCTTCAACTGAATCAGGATCTTCTTACCCCAACAGAAATCGAAGCTTTCAAGATGATTGAGTTAGCTCATATACAAAATAAGTATCTCACACGTGAAAATATTTTGTTGAAGGAGCACATCATCACACTCAAGGGCATTATCCGCAAGTTAGAAGACCTCCTACGCTCAATGCGCGACTATCCATCATCAACATCCCCACCTTCCTCACCAACAAAGGAGACATAATCACATGGGTATGGGCACTCCACTTGGCAACTGCCCAGCTTGGGGGAGTGCCCCGGTATCGTATCACCATCACTTTTATCTTTACCGTTTTTCTTAGTTCGATCCTTTTGGTAATATCTTGATCTAGTAGAATAAAAGTTCTTAGTATGATCTAGTTGTGAGTTTTGCTTTATTATCCTTCGATGTAATCGAGTCCGTGAGCTACATAATAAAGATTAGTGTTGAGTCAAGGGCTTGATTATTTTGCCATGATCCTAAGTGAATAAAAGAAAAGAGAAAGAAATAAAAAGAAACAAAGAGATCATGTGAATCTTATGGAGAGTAATGAGCTCACATAGAAAGAGTATGATGAATAAAAGTTGTTGAGGGTTGACAAACATAGTTTTGGTCATCGTTGCAATTAATAGGAAGTAATAAAGAAAGAGGGGTCTTCACACATAAATATACTATCTTGGACATCTTTTATGATTGTGAGCACTCATTAAAATATGACATGTTAAATAGTTGACATTGGACAAGGAAGACAACGTAATGGGTTATGTTTTCTTACATCTGAGATGAATTATATTGTCTTGGATCTTCCAACATGATGAGCATGCCTTTCCCCCTCATGCTAGCCAAATTCACGGCACCAAGTAGAGATACTACTTGTGCTTCTAAATACCCTTAAACCAGTCTTGCCATAAGAGTCCACCATATCTACCTATGGATTGAGTAAGATCCATCAAGTAAGTTGTCATCGGTGCAAGCAATAAAAATTTCTCTCTAAATATGTATGATTGATTAGTGTGGAGGAAATAAGCTTTATACGATCGTGTGATATGGAAGTAATAAAAGTGACAGACTGCATAATAACGGTCCATATCACAAGTGGTAATATAAAGTGACGTTCTTTCGCATTAAGATTTTGTGCATCCAACCATAAAAGCGTATGACAACCTCTGCTTCCCTCTGCGAAGGGCCTATCTCTTACTTTTATCTCCTACATTGCATAAGAGTCGTGGTGATCTTCACCCTTCCTTTTTACATTTTATCCTTTGGCAAGCACAATATGTTGGAAAGATCCTGGTATATATGGCTAATTGGATGTGAGTTTTCATGAACTATTTTTGTTGACATTACCCTTGAGGTAAAACGTTGGGAGGCAAAACTATAAGCCCCTATCTTTCTCTGTGTCCGATTAAAACTCCATACCCATAAGTATTGCGTGAGTGTCAGCAATTGTTAAAGATTATATGATAGTTGAGTATGGGGACTTGCTGAAAAGCTCTTATACATTGATTCTTTCCTATGTTATGATAAATTGCAATTGCTTCAATGACTGAGATTGTAGTTTGTTAGTTTTCAATGAAGTTTACGATTCATACTTGATATTGTGATTGAATTATTACTCTAGCATTGGAGATTATACGAGTTGCTGTTCTAAGAATGATCATGATGCCCTCATGTTCGTATTTTATTTTTATCGACAGCTCTACCTCTAAACATGTGGACATATTTTTCGATTTCGGCTTTCCGCTTGAGGACAAGCGAGGTCTAAGCTTGGGGGAGTTGATACATCCATTTTGCATCATGCATTTATATCAATATTTATTGCATTATGGGTTGTTATTACACATTATGTCACAATACTTATGGCTATTCTCTCTTATTTTACAAGGTTTACATAAAGAGGGAGAATGCCGGCAGCTGGGATTCTGGGCTGGAAAAGGAGCAAATATTAGAGACCTATTCTGCACAACTCCAAAATTCCTGAAACTTCACGGAAGATGTTTTCCAAATATATAAAAAATAATGAGAGAAAGAACTCAAAATAAGAGAGAATAGCCATAAGTATTGTGACATAATGTGTAATAACAACCCATAATGCAATAAATATCGATATAAAAGCATGATGCAAAATGGACGTATCAACTCCCCCAAACTTAGACCTCGCTTGTCCTCAAGCGGAAAGCCGAAATCGAAAAATATGTCCACATGTTTAGAGATAGAGGTGTCGATAAAATAAAATACGGACATGAGGGCATCATGATCTATTTTATAACAGCAACATATACGAATATTGTCATATGATTTTTTATGATAAAGTAACAATCTATTCACAATGTCAAGTATGAATCAGAAACTTCATTGAAAACTAGCAAATACAATCTCAGTCATTGAAGCAATTGCAATTTATCATAACATCGGAAAGAATCTATTTAAGAGCTTTTCAGCAAGTCCACATACTCAACTCTCATTTAGTCTTACACAATTGCTAACACTCACGCAATACTTATGGGCATGGAGTTTTAATCGGACGCAGAGAAAGATAGGGGCTTATAATGCTGCCTCCCAACCTTTTACCTCAAGGGTAATGTCAACAATAATAGTTCATGCTAACTTATATATCAGGATCTTTCCAACACAATGTGCTTGCCAAACGATAAAATGTAAAAAGGAAAGGTGAAGATCACCATGACTCTTGCATAAGGGTAGAAGATAAAAATAAAAGATAGGCCCTTCGTAGAGGGAAGCAGAGGTTGTCATGTGCTTTTATGGTTGGATGCACAAAATCTTAATGCGAAAGAACGTCACTTTATATTGCCACTTGTGATATGGACCTTTATTATGTAGTTCATCCCTTTTATTTCTTCCACATCACAAGATCGTATAAAGCTTATTTTCTCGACACTAATAAGTCATACATATTTAGAAAGCAATTTTTATTGCATGCAATGATGACAACTTACTTGAAGGATCTTACTCAATCCATAGGTAGGTATGGTGGACTCTCATGGCAAAATTGGGTTTAAGGGTATTTGGAAGCACAAGTAGTATCTCTACTTGGTGCAAAGAATTGGCCAGCATGAGGGAGAAAGGCAAGCTCAACATGTTGGATGATCCATGACAATATACTTTATTTTAGATATAAGAAAACATAACCCATTGTGTTGTCTTCCTTGTCCAACATCAACTCTTTAGCATGTCATATTTTAATAAGTGCTCACAATCATAAAAGATGTCCAAGATAGTATATTTATATGTGAAAACCTCTCTTTCTTTATTACTTCCTATTAATTGCAACGATGACCAAAACTATGTTTGTCAACTCTCAACAACTTGAATCATCATACTCTTTATATGTGAAGTCATTACTCTCCATAAGACCAATATGATCTCTTTATTTATTTTTATTTTTTTCTATTTCTTTAATTCCCTCAAGATCATAGTAAGATGATCAAGCCCTTGACTCAACACTATTCTTTATTATATAGCTCACAGACTGGATTACATAGAGGGATCAGAAAGCAAAACTCACAACTAGATCATACTAAAACTTTATTCTACTAGATCAAGATATTACCTAAAGGATCGAACTAAGAAAACGGTAAAGATAATTAAGAGTGTGATGGTGATACGATACCGGGGCACCTCTCCCAAGCTTGGCAGTTGCCAAGGGGAGTGCCCATACCCATGTGATTATATCTCTTTCCTCGGAGGTGGTGATGATGGAGTTGCTGATGATGTAAATTGTGCTTTAAGCTTCTTCATGTTGTAATTGAGAAGAGCAATTTCCTCCTTCAAATCATCGACCTCCGACTCCAACTTCAAGATCTTGTCACATAAATCTCCTTTGCTTTTTTGCCGAAAATGAGAAGGAATAGATCAGTTGTTAGACAGTTTAGCCCTCTTAGGGAGACTAGACTTCTTAAACTTCACGTGCATATCCCCAGGTTGAGGTAGAGGGACATCCTCCTCCTCCGAACTTGAATCATTGATCATCATCAAATGAGCATCCTCCTCCTCATACGTAGTTCGACCACAAGGAGATAGATCCCCATAAGTCTTTGGGTCAGCAATGAGGTGTGAGACATAGCTCTCTCCGTCGGAATCTTGAGATGACATCTTGCTCCAAATCTACTACAGAAACAGCTCGAAACAAAAACAGAGGAAATTTGCGTGATATGAGAGTCAAAACCTTCGGGATATTATATATTGAAGTTTTACCATCCAAAAGAAGTATTGTGCAAGAAAACGGAGTCCGGAGAGCACATGAGGTGCCCACGAGACAGGGGGCGCGCCCAGGGGGTAGGGCGCGCCTTCCACCCTTGTGGAAGCCTTGTGTCCTTCCCGGACTGCTTTTTATTTTCCTATTTTCTTAAATATTCCAAAATGGAGAAAAATTGCCATTAGAACTGATTTGGAGTCGGTTTACTTACCATACCACGTACCTATTCCTTTTCGGAGTGTGAAACATTTTGGAAAGTGTCCCTTATGTATTACTCTGGGGTTACGGTTTCGATAACATTAGTTTCAACATTTATGGGATTACCTGAGATATAATGTTTGATTCTTTGACCATTCACCACCTTCGGGTTTCTGCCTTCGAAGTTGTTGATTTTTATGGCACCGGAACGATAGACCTCATCGATAACGTAAGGACCTTCCCATTTAGAGAGAAGTTTTCCTGCAAAAAATCTTAAACGAGAGTTGAATAGCAACACATGATCACCCACATTAAACTCACACTTTTGTATCCTTTTGTCATGCCATCTTTTAACTTTTTCTTTAAACAATTTGGCATTCTCATAGGCTTGGGTTCTCCATTCATCAAGTGAGCTAATGTCAAATAGCCTCTTCTCACCGGCAAGTTTGAAATCATACTTGAGCTCTTTAATGGCCCAATATGCCTTATGTTCTAGTTCGAGAGGTAAGTAACATGCTTTTCCATACACCATTTTATACAGAGACATACCCATAAGATTTTTATATGTAGTTCTATAGGCCCATAAGGCATCATCAAGTTTCTTGGACCAATTCTTTCTAGATCTATTAACAGTCTTTTGCAAAATTAATTTAAGCTCTCTATTGCTCAATTCTACTTGACCACTAGACTGTGGTTGGTATGGAGATGCAATTCTATGATTAACATCATACTTAGCAAGCATTTTATGAAAAGCACCATGAATAAAATGTGAACCACCATCAGTCATTAGGTATCTAGGGACTCCAAACCTTGGAAAATAACTTCTTTAAGCATCTTAATAGAGGTGTTATGATTAGGACTACTAGTTGGAATAGCTTCCACCCACTTAGTAACCTAACCAACAACAACTAAAATATGTGTATACCCATTAGAGGAAGGAAACAGTCCCATATAAGCAAAGCCCCAAACATCAAATGGTTCAATAACAAGTGAGTAATTCATGGGCATTTCCTGATGTCTACTAATAATACCAATTCTTTGACATTCATCACAAGATAAGACAAACTTACGGTCATCCTTGAAGAGAGTAGGCCAATAAAAACCGGATTGCAATACCTTATGTGCAGTTCTATCTCCAGCGTGGTGTCCTCCATAACCCTCAGAGTGACACTTGCGTAAGATCTGTTCCTGTTCATGCTCATGAATACAATGTCTAATAACACCATCTAGTCCTTTATAAAGATGTCGGTCATCCCAGAAGTAATGTCTTAAATCATAGAAAAACTTTTTCTTTTGTTGGTATGTGAAACTAGGTGGTATAAATTTAGCAACAATGTAATTAGCATAATCAGCATACTATGGAGCAGTACGAGAAGCATTTATGACAACTAATTGTTCATCAAGAAAGCTATGATCAATAGGTAGTGGTCATCAAGAACTTTCTCTAACCTAGACAAGTTCTTTGCAACGGGGTTCTCAGCTACCTTTCTATCAATAATATGCAAATCGAATTCTTGTAGCAAGAGAACCCATCTAATAAGTCTAGGTTTAGCATCTTTCTTTTCCATAAGATATTTAATAGCAGCACAATCGGTGTGAACAGTTACTTTAGAATCAACAATATAAGGCTTGAACTTATCAGAAGCAAAAACAACTGCTAAAAATCCTTTTTCAGTAGTAGCATAATTTCTCTGGGCACTGTCTAGAGTTTTACTAGCATACTGAATAACATTTAATTTCTTATCAACTCTTTGCCCTAGAACAACACCTACAACATAATCACTAGCATCACACATAATTTCAAAGGGTGAATTCCAATCAGGTAGCTGAACAATAGGTGTAGAAGTCAAAGCTTTCATAAGTATTTCAAATGCTTCTACACAATCATCATCAAAGACAAAAGGGATATCTTTTTGTAAGAGATTAGTCAGAGGCCTAGAAATTTTTGAGAAGTCCTTAATGAACCTCCTATAAAAACAGGCATGACCAAGGAAACTTCTTGTACCTTTGATGTCCTTGGGGCACGGCATCTTTTCAATAGCATCAACTTTAGATTTATCAACTTCAATACCACTTTCAGAAATTTTATGCCCCAAGACAATACCTTCATTAACCATAAAGTGGCACTTCTCCCAATTCAAGACAAGATTAGTTTCTTCACATCTCTACAAAACGCGATCAAGGTTGCTCAAGCAATCATCAAAAGAAATTCCATATATGGAAAAATCATCCATGAAAACATCAACAATCTTTTCACAAAAATCAGAGAATATAGCCATCATGCATCTTTGAAAGGTAGCAGGTGCATTGCATAAACCAAAAGGCATGCGTCTATAAGCAAAGGTACTGAAAGGACAAGTAAAATTGCTCTTTTCTTGATCCTCTTTTGATACAGGTATTTTAGAGAAACCAGAATAACCATCTAGAAAGCAAAAGTGTGTATGTTTGGATAATCTTTCTAGCATTTGATCAATAAAAGGTAAGGGGTAATGATCCTTATTAGTGGCTTTATTTAATTTGTGGACATCAATTACCATCATATAACATGTAACAATTCTTTGTGGGATCAATTCATCTTTATCATTATGAACAACGGTAATACTTCCCTTCTTAGGGACACAATGGACAGGACATACCCACTGACTATCAGTAACGGGATAAATTATACCTTCCTTTAGTATTTCTTTTCTTACCACTTCTTTCATCTTTGGATTCAACCATCATTGCTGATCAACAACCGGTTTAGCGTCTTTCTCCAATTTAATTTTGTGCTGGTGTAGCGACCCGACCCGAATGGATCAAGTCTACTGTGCTCCGGTGTCATCCCTGGATCAGTAATGCTGACACCACATAGTACATCGAAGGATTTATAGTAGAGTGGCAATCACACACTTATTACATCGGTGTCTCAAAAGAGAACTTATGATAATAATATGGCTTAAGGCCATCTAACAACGATAACAGCGGAAGACTTGGAAGGTAAATGGGTCCATCAACTCCAACGGCATCACTGAGTATAGAACCACGACCTAAAAGCACCTCAATCGTCGTCTGAAAAGTCTGCAACATTAACGTTGCAGCCCGAAACGGGTCAGCACATGGAATATGCTGGCAAGGTAACACATAGAGAGTGATGGAATGAAACAGCTATACTATATGCATATTTGGCTGGTGGAAAGCTCTATGGTTACTATTTTGCGTAAAGCCAATTTTTCCCTACTGTAAAGGAATAAATTTATTTAACTATCATGGTGGTTGTTAAACATTGAGAATGGTTGACAGCATTCTCAATCCCAATTAAAAGTAGTCATTAAACCCAACAATATTAATTAGAAGTAACATGATGAGATTCACATGATATTCAAGTACTAGATACTCAAGATTGTCCATAACCGGGGACACGGCTAATGATGATTAGTTTGTTACACTCTGCAGAGGTTTTTGCACTTTTCCACAGAAGACTCGATCGCCTCCGTTGGATTTCTCGCACTACATGGTGTTTGAGAAACGGATGACCGAGACATAGTCTTTCAGAAGCGCTAGCACCTTACGATGGAGTAGACCGTACCACCTACAACCCCTACATCTGCTAGTCTACCCCTATAAGAGTTCGCACGACTTAGTCAACTATGCCAGAGCCCATATTGGCTTGTGGCTGCACACGTAAGTATTTAGCATGAAAGATCTTATGATCCCTTTGAGCCTGGGTGGCGGTCCAAAATAAAACAGGCAAGTCCTGATAGACATCAGGTGCCTCAATCCACCCAGATGTGTGTTTAAGTTGCCACCTTAGATAAACCATTAAAATTATCAATCTCACATCTGTCATGGATATCACTCACCCAATCCACGTCTACTAGCATAGCATGGCATAATAAGCAAACGTAGAAGTAACTCCCAAAGGTTTTATAATAAACAGGTAATAGGTACTACCTCATCTACTTCCCATCCCACAATTTAATTAGATCCTAATCATGCAATGTGTGAGGATGGATCTAATGCAATAAAACTGGGTTGTAGAAAAGGTATGATCAAAGTGTTACTTGCCTTGCTGATGATCCGCGAGTCCTAGAGATTCGAAGTAACAAGCGGCGCAATCCGGGTAATCTATCGCATACAAACAACAAGCATACAATAAGTACTCATCTAATGCAAAGGTAAAACTCGAACAAGAGATCGAACCAGATAGTTCAACTTAAGAACTCCGGTTGCAAAGAAAGAAAGAACCGAACAAAGAAACCGAAAACAAACGGCGGAAAACAACTCGGTTCTGGCAAGTTGAAACTAGGTCAAATTTTACCGTAGCAAAAACTAGTTTAAGTGGATTAGTCAGAACGGCGGTTTCGAAACGGAACTCCAGGCGCTCGAATCGCCTGATTCCGATAAACGAGCGAGAAGATAGACTAGAACGAAGATCGGATCTGAGATCGCGATCGCGGAATAAATCCGACGAAAAGAAAAAAAAGAACGGTTGAATGAACGGACGTTCATTAACCTAGAAGAATCCGGTGATCATGTTTGTTAGGATGAACGGTCCGGCGAACGGTCTCTAGGCAACTAAATCGGAAAAGAAAACGAAACCGATCTAGGGTTTCGAGAAAAGAAAACCGAACGAAAAACCGATCTAGAAAACCGGAATGGTTTAGAGAAGAAAAGAATCGGAAAGAAAACGAATCGGAACGGTTTAGAAGAAAACCGATCCGTGGAAAAGAAAAGATGTGGCGCGGTACCTCCGGTGAGGTCTCCTGCGAGCGGGGCTCCGGCGGCGTGGGCGTAGGGCGGCGGCGGTGTGGGCAAGGGGCGGCGGCGGCGGTGACAAGGGGCGGCGGCGGCGCGAGGTGTGGGGCGTGGTGGAGGCTTGGGGCTTGGGGTTTGATGATTTAGAGGGGGGGTGTTGGGGTATATATATTGGTGAGGGGGAGGGGTTTTCTTGGGGTAGGGGGCAAGAATTAGAGTAGGAATAGGAAAGATCTAGAAAAAAACGGAGTAGGACTAAAGTCCTACTAGGACTCCAAAAGGGCAGCGGCGGCGGCCTCCTGGCGCCTGGCGCGGCGCGCGCGGGCGATGGCCTGGGAGCCGGCCGGCTGGGCCTTTGGCCCAAGCGGCGCTGAGGAATTTTTTTTATAACGGTTCTGCGCGCGGAAAAACACAGAAAAAACAATTCTACTGGACTCCAAAACTAATAAAGTAAATTTTCCCTGACTCCTAAAAATGAGTCGAACCAAAAGAACTTTTCTCCGGGCCTAAAATGCAATTTTTGAAAACGCGCATTTTTCTCTATCCAATTAAAAGGCAAATAAACTCCAACAAAACCAATGATCCTCCTTTTCAAAATTTGAGAAAGCTCAAATATGAAAATAACGAAATGTCCAACTCTCTCCGAGGGTCCTTGAGTTGCATGAAATTTCTAGGATCGGCAAAAATGCAAGAAAATATGATATGCATGATGATCTAGTGTATAACATTCCAAATTGAAAATTTGGGATGTTACAAACCTACCCCCCTTAAGATGAATCTCGCCCTCGAGATTCGGGTTGGCTAGAAAGTAGGTGAGGGTAGTCCTTGAGCAAATCTTCTTCTCTCTCCCAGGTGGCTTCATCCTCTGAGTGGTGGTTCCACTGAACTTTGCAAAACTTGATAACCTTGCTGCGGGTAACTCTACTGGCATACTCGAGAATCTTGACTGGTTTTTTCTTCGTATGTTAAGTCGTCCTTCAACTGAATCGCTTCTAATGGCACTGTATCTCTTAACGGTACCTCCGCCATCTCGGCGTGACATTTCTTCAGCTGAGAAACATGGAATACGTCATGAACTCCTGACAGTCCGTCTGGTAATTCCAACTTATAAGCGACTTCTCCCATGTGTTGCATGATCTTATACGGTCCAACAAAACGCGGTGCTAATTTTCCCTTAACTCCAAAGCGCTTAACTCCTCGAAGTGGGGATACTCGGAGATACACTCTGTCTCCAGTTTCGTAAACTGTCTCCTTGCGTTTACAATCTACGTAGCTCTTCTACCTGGACTGGGCTACCTTGAGCCTATCGCGAATCAACTTAACTTTCCATTCAGACTCCTTAATCAAATCTGGTCCAAAGAACTGACGGTCTCCAACTTCATCCCATGACAACGGTGTCCTGCACCTCCTTCCGTATAAAGCTTCAAAAGGTGCCATCTTCAAACTAGTTTGGTAACTGTTGTTATAAGAAAACTCTGCATACGGCAAATTATCGTCCCAACTAGATCCATAATCTAGTGCACAAGCTCTCAGCATATCCTCCAAAATCTGATTGACTCTCTCAGTCTGTCCATCTGTCTGCGGATGAAAAGCGGTTGTGAACTCTAGCCTGGTTCCCAAAGTTTCATGCAACTGATTCCAAAACTTTGAGGTAAATTGGGTTCCTCTATCTGATACAATACTCCTCGGAACTCCATGCAAACAAATGATCCTAGTCATGTATATCTTTGCCAACTTAGCACTGGTGTAAGTGGTCTTAACTGGAATGAAATGTGCTACCTTCGTCAAACGATCAACTACTACCCATATCGAGTCATATCCTGCTTTCGTCCTGGGTAGTCCTATGATAAAATCCATGCCTATCTTGTCCCACTTCCATTCGGGTATCGGCAATGGCTGCAACAATCCGGCTGGCTTCTGATGCTCTGCCTTTACTCTATGACATACATCACAAACTGCTACATATGCTGCAATATCCTTCTTCATTCCAGTCCACCAGAATGTCTCCTTCAAATCCACATACATTTTGGTGTTTCCTGGGTGAATCGAATATGGTGAATCATGTGCCTCTTGCAAAATCAACTTCCTAATCTCCGGGTCATTTGGCACATAAACACGGCCTTCAACCATAGGGTATCGTGCTCATCCTCACGAAATCCCTTTGCTTTTCCTTTGCTTAGTTTCTCCTTTATAGCAGCAATCTCCTTGTCAGATTTCTGAGCTTCTCTGATTTTATCCATCAATGTTGACTGAATCTCCAATGCTGCTACATAGCCTTTCGGAACTATCTCTAAACTTAGTTCACGAAGGTTTTCTGCTAACTCTTTGGGTAGTTCCTCCGTCATCAACGTATTGACATGGCTCTTGCAGCTCAATGCGTCAGCTACTACATTAGCTTTACCGGGATGGTAATGCAATCTCATGTCATAATCCTTGATGAGCTCCAACCATCTCCTTTGTCTAAGATTCAACTCCTTCTGTGTGAAAATGTACTTCAAACTCTTATGATCTGTGTACACCTCACAATGATTTCCAATGAGAAAATGTCTCCATGTCTTCAATGCATGCACTACGGCTGCTAACTCCAAATCATGCGTGGCGTAATTCAACTCATGAGGCTTAAGTTGTCGTGAAGCATACGAAACAACTCTACCTTCCTGCATAAGCACTGCTCCAAGTCCTCGACGTGAAGCGTCGCAATACACCTCATAATCCTTGGTCTGATCTGGCAAAATCAACACTGGTGAGGTAACCTAACGTTTCTTCAACTCCTGAAAACTAGCCTCACACTCCTCAGTCCATTTGAACTTGGTATCCTTCTTCAACAACTCCGTCATAGCCTTCGCAATCTTTGAAAAGTTCTCAATGAATCTCCGGTAGTATCCTGCGAGTCCAAGAAAACTCCGGATCTCTCCAACAGTCGTTGGTGCTTCCCATTCGGTTACGGTCTCAACCTTTGCGGGGTCAACTGCTATCCCTTCTCCGTATATAACATGTCCGAGGAATCCTACCTCTTTCAACCAAAACTCACATTTGCTAAATTTGGCATATAACTGATGTTCCCTTAGCTTCTCCAATACCAAACGCAAATGTTCCTTATGCTCTTCTTCATTATTCGAATAAACTAGGATATCATCAATGAACACTACGAAGAACTTGTCCAGAAACTCCATAAACACTTTGTTCATCAGGTTCATAAAATAGGCAGGCGCGTTAGTCAATCCAAATGACATAACGGTATACTCATACAGTCCATATCTTGTGGTGAAAGCTGTCTTAGGAATATCCTGTTCTCGAATCTTCAACTGGTGGTACCCTGATCGCAAATCGATCTTGGAAAACACTTTAGCTCCTTGCAAACGATCAAACAGATCATTAATCATTGGCAGTGGGTACTTGTTCTTGATGGTTACTTCCTTCAATCCACGATAATCAACAACCATCCTTAATGATCCATCCTTCTTCTCCACTAGAAGTACGGGTGATCCCCAAGGCGAAGAACTTGGGCGAATGTAACCTTTCTCTAGTAACTCCTTAATCTGATTCTTAATTTCTACGAAATCCTTTGCTGGCATCTGGTATGGTCTCTTTGATATTGGGCCTGTACCTGGCAATAACTCAATCAAAAACTCAATGTCTCTATCCGGTGGCATGCCTGGCAACTCTTCCGGAAATACATCAGGAAAATCCTTTACCACGGGTACTTCTTCCTGCACTACTCCTGTTAGGCAGTTTACTTGTGTCCTATTTGACACATGACGGGATACATACTTGATCCTTCTTCCTTCTGGTGTGGTAAGCAAAATTGACTTACTAGCACACTCAATATTCCCTTCATACTTTGATAACCAATCCATGCCTAATATCACATCCAATCCTTGAGATTCCAATACTATTAGGCCTGAGGGAAAAACATAGTTACCAATCCCTAATGGTAAATTCCGGGTCATGTCTCAGAGGCATCTGAGGGTTTAGAAAAGATGAGAAATAAGAATAGAATGAGGTCTAAAGAGAAAACACTACCCCAATGCACATGAGCAAATTCACACAAAATCACTTCATTCAATCAAACAAGGGCATACAATCGATCTAGCTATCGCAAAAGTGCTTGAACTATAGTGTTTACATGGGGGGAATACTACTAATATTTGGTGGTCATCTAGAAATTGGAACCGGTGGAAGACTCCATGATGTCCGCTCCAGCTTCGTCTTCAAAGTCGGGTTCACTTGGATCCGAATCGGTGTCGTCGATGATGATGTAATTATCCGGACATGCGACGTACTCGTCTTCCTCCTTGGATGCTAACTTCCTCTTGAGTTCTTCAATCTCCTACTTAAGATCGACGTTGTGCCTTGCTAGAGCTACGATCTCGTCCGTGTAGTCCTTGTGTGTAGCCTTCAGTTCTCCTTCTAGCTCGATGATCCTAGCCTTTGCATTCTTCAACTCTATCATATCATTGCACATCTGGTTCTCGTGGCGTCGAATGTGCTGATTTAACTCCTGGATGAATGCTGCAATGGATCTATCCTTCTTGGTGGTGACTAACTCCCATTGTTCATCTCGGCGTCCGCAAATCTGGTAGATAGTGTCCTTGAGATCTTCTTGATAAACTTCTCCAATGCGTCCTATGGTGATATGGGCTACCATGCTCCTTCCTAGACTCCAAGTTGGTGCATTGAAAACACTATCTATGGGCTTCATGATTGGCGCGAATGTTCTTCCCGGAACGTGAGCTTGAATCTTCCAGCACTCCTCTTCAGGCAGAGTGGCGTTGAAGGTTCCCGTGAAACTTGGTACTCCAATGTTTAGGTACTTGGTGACTTCCTTCAAGTGAAATCCAAAAGGTGTGCCTTCATCCGGTTGAGCGTACTTAATCTTCGCGTCCTTCATCCTAAAGAGTAGAAAAGATGAGGAGTTAGAAAATGAGGAGAGAATAGTGATCTATGGCTTTAACTTAGTGGTCGTGTCCTATAGTCAGCGTGTGCTCTGTTACCATCCCTGTAGCGACCCGACCCGAATGGATCAAGTCTACTTTGCTCCGGTGTCATCCCTGGATCAGTAATTCTGACACCACACAGTACATCGAAGGATTTATAGCAGAGTGGCAATCACACACTTATTACATCGGTGTCTCAAAAGAGAACTTATTACAATAATATGGCTTAAGGCCATCTAACAACGATAACAGCGGAAGACTTCGAAGGTAAATGGGTCCATCAACTCCAACGGCATCACTGAGTATAGAACCACGACCTAAAAGCACCTCAATCATCGTCTGAAAAGTCTGCAACATTAACGTTGCAGCCCGAAACGGGTCAGCACATGGAATATGCTGGCAAGGTAACACATAGAGAGTGATGGAATGAAACAACTATACTATATGCATATTTGGCTGGTGGAAAGCTCTATGGTTACTGTTTTGCGTAAAGCCAATTTTTCCCTACTACAAAGGGATAAATTTATTTAACTATCATGGTGGTTGTTAAACATTGAGAATGGTTGACAGCATTCTCAATCCCAATTAAAAGTAGTCATTAAACCCAACAATATTAATTAGAAGTAACATGATGAGATTCACATGATATTCAAGTACTAGATACTCAAGATTGTCCATAACCGGGGACACGGCTAATCATGATTAGTTTGTTACACTCTGCAGAGGTTTGCGCACTTTTCCCCACAAGACTCGATCGCCTCCGTTGGATTTCTCGCACTACATGGTGTTTGAGAAACGGATGACCGAGACATAGTCTTTCAGAAGCGCTAGCACCTTACGATGGAGTAGACCGTACCACCTACAACCCCTACATCTGCTAGTCTACCCCTATAAGAGTTCGCACGACTTAGTCAACTATGCCAGAGCCCATATTGGCTTGTGGCTGCACACGTAAGTATTTAGCCTGAAAAATCTTATGATCCCTTTGAGCCTCGGTGGCGGTCCAAAATAAAACAGGCAAGTCCTGATAGACATCAGGTGCCTCAATCCACCCAGATGTGCGTTTAAGTTGCCACCTTAGATAAACCATTAAAATTATCAATCTCACATCTGTCATGGATATCACTCACCAAATCCAAGTCTACTAGCATAGCATGGCATAACAAGCAAACGTAGAAGTAACTCCCAAAGGTTTCATAATAAACAGGTAATAGGTACTACCTCATCTACTTCCCATCCCACAATTTAATTAGATCCTAATCATGCAATGTGTGAGGATGGATCTAATGCAATAAAACTGGGTTGTAGAAAAGGTATGATCAAAGTGTTACTTGCCTTGCTGATGATCCGCGAGTCCTAGAGATTCGAAGTAACAAGCGGCGCAATCCGGGTAATCTATCGCAGACAAACAAGAAGCATACAATAAGTACTCATCTAATGCACAGGTAAAACTCGAACAAGAGATCGAACCAGATAGTTCAACTTAAGAACTCCGGTTGCAAAGAAAGAAAGAACCGAACTAAGATACCAAAAACAAACGGCGGAAAACAACTCGGTTCTAGCAAGTTGAAACTAGGTTAAATTTTACCGTAGCAAAAACTGGTTTAAGTGGATTAGTCGGAACGGCGGTTTCGAAACGAAACTCCAGGCGCTTGAATCACCTGATTCCGATAAACGAGCGAGAAGATAGACTAGAACGAAGATCGGATCTGAGATCGCGATCGCGGAATAAATCCGACGAAAAGAAAAAAAAAAGAACGGTTGAACGAACGGACGTTCGTTAACCTAGAAGAATCCAGTGATCACGTTCGTTAGGATGAACGGTCCGGC
The DNA here is from genome assembly GCA_034509565.1 of Triticum monococcum. Classification (NCBI taxonomy): domain Eukaryota; kingdom Viridiplantae; phylum Streptophyta; class Magnoliopsida; order Poales; family Poaceae; genus Triticum; species Triticum monococcum. Next base: position 478,964,675 of record CM067842.1, on the reverse strand, counting down.
GAATGGTCTCTAGGCAACTAAATTAGAAAAGAAAACGAAACCGATCTAGGGTTTCGAGAAAAGAAAACCGAACGAAAAACCGATCTAGAAAACCGGAACGGTTGAGAGAAGAAAAGAATTGGAAAGAAAACAAATCGGAACGGTTTAGAAGAAAACCGATCCGTGGAAAAGAAAAGATGTGGCGCGGTACCTCCGGCGAGGTCTCCGGCAAGCGGGGCTCCGGCGGCGTGGGCGTAGGGCGGCGGCGGTGTGGGCAAGGGGCGGCGGCGGCGGTGACAAGGGGCGGCGGCGGCGCGGGGTGTGGGGCGCGGTGGAGGCTTGGGGCTTGGGGTTTGATGATTTAGAGGGGGGTGTTGGGGTATATATATTGGTGAGGGGGAGGGGTTTGCTTGGGGTAGGGGGCAAGAATTAGAGTAGGAAGAGGAAACATCTAGAAAAAAAAACGGAGTTGGACTAAAGTCCTACTAGGACTCCAAAAGGGCAGCGGCGGCGGCCTCCTGGCGCCTGGCGCGGCGCGCGCGGGCGATGGCCTGGGAGCCGGCCGGCTGGGCCTTTGGCCCAAGCGACGCTGAGGAATATATTTTTTTAAAACGCTTCTGCGCGCGGAAAAACACAGAAAAAACAATTCTACCGGACTCCAAAAGTAATAAAGTAAATTTTCCCCGACTCCTAAAAATGAGTCGAACCAAATGAACTTTTCTCCGGGCCTAAAATGCAATTTTTGAAAACGCGCATTTTTCCCTATCCAATTAAAAGGCAAATAAACTCTGACAAAACCAATGATCCTCCTTTTCAAAATTTGAGAAAGCTCAAATATGAAAATAACGAAATCTCCAACTCTCTCCGAGGGTCCTTGAGTTGCGTGAAATTTCTAGGATCAGCAAAAATGCAAGAAAATATGATATGCATGATTATCTAGTGTATAACATTCCAAATTGAAAATTTGGGATGTTACAGCTGGCATAAAGTGGGACTAATGCCCTTAAGATCATCAAGAGTATATCCAATAGCAGCACAGTGCTTCTTCAAAGTTTTCAATAATTTCTCTTCTTCCTTCTCTGAAAGGTTAGGACTAATAATAACAGGATATATCTTCTTTTCATCAAGATAAGCATATTTAAGAGTATCAGGTAATGGTTTAAGCTCAAACACGGCAATAGAAGCAAGACCAATAATTTCATCTTTACTAGGCAATTCCTCATCACGGAGTTGTCTACGAAATTTAGCAATGTTAAATTCATGAGTAATATCTCCCAGACCAATAGTGACAACATCCTTTTCACAGTCTATCCTAGCATTAACAGTATTCAAGAAGGGTCTACCAAATATAATGGGACAAAAGATATCTTGTGGGGAAGCAAGAACAAGAAAATCACCAGGATATTTAACTTTCCCACACAAGACTTCAACATCTCTAACAATCCCAACTGGTGAAATAGTATCTCTATTGGCAAGCTTAATTGTAACATCGATATCTTCTAACTTAGCGGGTGCAATATCATGCATAATTTCTTGGTATAAAGAATGAGGTATTGCACTTGCACTAGCACCCATATCACACAAGCCATGATAACAATGGTCTCCAACTTCAATAGAAATAACAGGCATGCCTACAACAAGACTATTTTTATTTTTAGTATCGGGTCTAGCAATTCTAGCAGTTTCATCACAGAAGTAAATAACACGCCCATCGATATTATCAGCTAAGAGATCTTTAACCATAGCAATATTAGGTTTAACTTTAATTTTCTCAGGGGGTTTGGGTGTCTTAATATTACTTTTGTTGACCATAGTTGAAGCTTTAGCATGATCCTTTATTCTAACAGGGAAAGGTGGTTTCTCAACATAATCAGTAGGAACAATAGGATCATTATAAGTAATAGTCTTTTATTCAACTTTAATAGGTGCAACTACTTTTACTTCAATGGCAGGATTATATTTAAACCAATTCTCCTTAGGGAGATCAACATGAGTAGCAAATGATCCACAAAAAGAAGCTACTAGCTCAGAGTCAAGTCCATATTTAGTGCTAAATTCATGGAAAGCATCGGTATCCATAAAAGATTTAACACAATCAAACTTAGGTGTTATACCTGACTCTTTACCTTCGTCGAGGTCCCAATCTTTAGAGTTGTGTTTAATTCTTTCCAATAAATCCCATTTGAATTCAATAGTCTTCATCATAAACGAGCCAGTACAAGAAGTATCGAGCATGGAGCGATTATTGAGAGAAAGTCGAGCATAAATTTTTTGAATAATCATTTCTCGTGAGAACTCATGATTGGGGCATGAATATAACATAGAATTAAGCCTCCCCCAAGCTTGAGCGATGCTTTATCCGTCGCGAGGCCAAAAATTATATATATATAATTACAATCACGATGAACAAGATGCATAGGATAAAACTTCTGATGAAATTCCAATTTCAATCGGTTGTAGTTCCATGATCCCATATCATCACATAGCCTATACCATGTCAATGCCTCTCCCTTCAAACATAAAGGGAAGACCTTCTTCTTGATAACATCAGCGGGCATACCTGGAAGCTTAAATAATCCACAAACTCTATCCACATAGATTAGGTGTAAATCGGGATGCAATGTTCCATCTCCTGTAAATGGATTAGCTAGAAGTTTCTCTATCATACACGAAGGAATTTCAAAGTAAACATTTTCAGTAGGTTCAGCAGGTTGAGGAGGAACTCTCGGCTCTACTGCTCGGGGTGAAGATACTCCGAACAAGCCCCTCAAAGGATTACTTTCCATAGTAACAAGTGACAGTAAATTTCAGCATACTATATAAAATTTTCCTTACCAAAGGCGCTTCACTCCCCGGCAACGGAGCTAGAAAAGAGTCTTGATGACCCACAAGTGTAGGGGATCTATCGTAGTCCTTTCAATAAATAAGAGTATTGAACCCAACAAGGAGCAGAAGGAAATGACAAGCGGTTTTCTGTAAAGTATTCTCCGCAAACACTGAAATTATCGGAAACAGATAGTTTTGTGATAAGGTAATTTGTAAAGGGTAACAAGTAACAAGTGTAAATAAAGTGCAGCAAGATGGCCCAATCCTTTTTGTAGCAAAAGACAAGCCTGGACAACTTCTTACATGAAGGAAAATGCTCCCGAGGACACATGGGAATTATCGTCAAGCTAGTTTTCATCACGCTCATATGATTCGCGTTCGGTACTTTGATAATTTGATATGTGGGTGGACTGGTGCTTGGGTACTATCCTTCCTTGTACAAGCATACCATTTATGATTAACCCCTATTGCAAGCATCCGCAACTACAAAAGAAGTATTAAGGTAAACCTAACCAAAGCATGAAACATATGGATCCAAATCAACCCCTTACGAAGCAATGCATAAACTAGGGTTTAAGCTTCTGTCACTCTAGCAACCCATCATCTAATTATTAATTCCCAATGCCTTCCTCTAGGCCCAAACAATGGTGAAGTGTCATGTAGTCGACGTTCACATGACACCACTAGAGTAGAGACAACATACATCTCATCAAAATATCGAACGAATACCAAATTCACATGACTACTTATAGCAAGACTTCTCCCATGTGCTCGGGAACAAACGTAACTACTCACAAATCATATTCATGTTCATAATCAGAGGGGTATTAATATGCATAATGGATCTGAACATATAATCTTCCACCAAATAAACCAACTAGCATCAACTACAAGGAGTAATCAACACTACTAGCAACCTACAGGTACCAATCTGAGGTTTGGATACAAATATTGGATACAAGAGATGAACTAGGGTTTGAGAGGAGATGGTGCTGGTGAAGATGTTGATGCAGATTGACCCCCTCCCGATGAGGGGATCGTTGGTGATGACGATGGTGATGATTTCCCCCTCCCGGAGGGAAGTTTCCCCGGCAGAATAGCTCAGCCGGAGCCCTAGATTGGTTCCGCCAAGGTTCCTCCTCGTGGTGGCGATGTTTCATCCCGAGAGCTTGCTTATGATTTTTTCCAGGGTAAAAGACTTCATATAGCAGAAGATGGACACCAGAGGCCTGCTAGGGGGCCCACGAGACAGGGGCCGCGCCCAGGGGGGTAGGGCGCGCCGCCACCCTCATGGATGGTGGCTAGCCCCTCTCCGGTAGTTTATTCGCTCAGTATTTTTTATTAATTCCAAAAATGACTTCCGTGGAGTTTCAGGAATTTTGGAGTTGTGCAGAATAGGTCTCTAATATTTTCTCCTTTTCCAGCCGAGAATTATAGCTGCCGGCATTCTCCCTCTTCATGTAAACCTTGTAAAATAAGAGAAAATAGGCATAAGTATTGTGACATAATGTGTAATAACAGCCCATAATGCAATAAATATCGATAGAAAAGCATGATGCAAAATGGACGTATCAACGCATTTGTATGAGTAGTTTATCTTGTGAGAGAGAAGGATGAACGAGGGAAGGCCTGATTTACAAATGTGGCATGGGGTGTGCCAAACTACGGCCACGCCGCGCTGAAAACAATTGAGTTTGGCTCGATGTCGGTGTCAAAACCGGCGGATCTCGGGTATGGGGTCCCGAACTGTGCGTCTAGGATCGCTGGTAATAGGAGACGGGGGACACGATGTTTACCCAGGTTCGGGCCCTCTCCATGGAGGTAATACCCTACTTCCTGCTTGATTGATCTTGATGAATATGAGTGTTACAAGAGTTTATCTACCACGAGATCATAATGGATAAACCGTAGAAGTCTAGCCTATGTGAATATGGTAATGAGTCTCGCCCTATCTGGACTATGCCCTCCGGTTTATATAGACACCGGAGAGATCTAGGGTTACATGGGGTCGGTTACATGAGAGGGAATCTTCATAGTCGGTCGCCAAGCTTGGCTTCCACGCCAAGTAGAGTCCAATCCAGACACGGGTGCAATTTTCGATCTTCATGTCTCCACAGCCCATCAGTCCAGCCCAACGAATAACAGGCCGGACGCCTGGGGACCCCTTAGTCCAGGACTCCCTCAGTAGCCCCTGAACCTGGCTTCAATGACGAGGAGTCCGGCGCGCTGATTTGTCTTTGGCATTGCAAGGCGGGTTCCCTCCTTTTGAACTCTGGAATAGTCTTCAGATGTAGTAAGTGTTGGGGAACGTAGTAATTTCAAAAAATTTCCTACGCACACACAAGATCATGGTGATGCATAGCAACAAGAGGGGAGAGTGTTGTCTACGTACCCTCGTAGACTGAAGCGGAAGCGTTGATGCAACGTAGAGGAACTAGTCGTGCGTCTTCCCGGTCCAACCGATCCAAGCACCGTTACTCCGGTAGCTCCAAGTTCTTGGCACACGTTCAGCTCGATGACGCTCCTCGGGCTCTGATCCAGCAAAGCTTCGGGGAGGAGTTCCGTCAGCACGACGGCGTGGTGACGATCTTGATGTTCAACCGTCGCAGGGCTTCGCCTAAGCACTGCTACAATATGACCAAGGTGGAATATGGTGCGCCAAAGGGAGGAGGGAGTCCTCCTCCTAGTGGGAGTAGGACTCCCCTTTCCTAGTCCAACTAGGAAGAAAGAGGGGGAAGGAAAGAGAGGGAGAGGGAGAGGGAAAGAGGGGTCGCGCCCCCCCTCCCTAGTCAAATTCGGACTCCCCATGGGGGGGCGCCACCTCCTGGGCTGCTTCCCTCTCTCTCCCCTCAGGCCCACTAAGGCCCAATACTTCCCCGGGGTGTTCCGGTAACCCCTCCGGCACTCTGGTTTTCTCCGAAATCACCCGGAACACTTCCGGTGTCCGAATATAGTCGTCCAATATATCGATCTTTATGTCTCGACCATTTCGAGACTCCTCGTCAAGTCCGTGATCACATCCGGGACTCCAAACAACCTACGGTACATCAAAATACATAAACTCATAATGAAACTGTCATCGTAACGTTAAGCGTGCGGACCCTACGGTTCGAGAACAATGTAGACATGACCGAGACATGTCTCTGGTCAATAACCAATAGCGGAACCCGGATGCTCATATTGGTTCCTACATATTCTACGAAGATCTTTACCGGTCAGACCGCATAACAACATACGTTGTTCCCTTTGTCATCGGTATGTTACTTGCCCGAGATTCGATCGTCGGTATCTCAATACCTAGTTCAATCTCATTACCGGCAAGTCTCTTTACTCATTTCGTAATACATTATCTCACAACTAACTCATTAGTTGCAATGCTTGCAAGGCTTATGTGATGTGCATTACCGAGAGGGCCCAAAGATACCTCTCCGACAATCGGAGTGACAAATCCTAATCTCGAAATACGCCAACCCAACATGTACCTTTGGAGACACCTGTAGAGCTCCTTTATAATCACCCAGTTACGTTGTGACGTTTGGTAGCACACAAAGTGTTCCTTCGACAAACGGGGGTTGCATAATCTCATAGTCATAGGAACATGTATAAGTCATGAAGAAACCAATAGCAACATACTAAACGATCGGGTGCTAAGCTAATGGAATGGGTCATGTCAATCACATCATTCTTCTAATGATGTGATCCCGTTAATCAAATAACAACTCTTTGTCTATGGTTAGGAAACATAACCATCTTTGATTAACGAGCTAGTCAAGTAGAGGCATACTAGTGACACTCTGTTTGTCTATGTATTCACACATGTATTATGTTTCCGGTTAATACAATTCTAGCATGAATAATAAACATTTATCATGATATAAGGAAATAAATAATAACTTTATTATTGCCTCTAGGGCATATTTCCTTCAGTCTCCCACTTGCACTAGAGTCAATAGTCTAGATTACACAGTAATGATTCTAACACCCATGGAGCCTTGGTGTTGATCATGTTTTGCTCGTGGAAGAGGCTTAGTCAACGGGTCTGCTACATTCAGATCCGTATGTATCTTGCAAATCTCTATGTCTCCCACCTGGACTAGATCCCGGATGGAATTGAAGCTTCTCTTGATGTGTTTGGTTCTCTTGTGAAATCTTGATTCCTTTGCCAAGGCAATTGCACCAGTATTGTCACAAAAGATTTTCATTGGACCCGATGCACTAGGTATGACACCTAGATCGGATATGAACTCCTTCATCCAGACTCCTTCATTTGCTGCTTCCGAAGCAGCTATGTATTCCGCTTCACACGTAGATCCCGCCACGACGCTTTGTTTAGAACTGCACCAACTGACAGCTCCACCGTTTAATGTAAACACGTATCCGGTTTGCGATTTAGAATCGTCCGGATCAGTGTCAAAGCTTGCATCAACGTAACCATTTACGATGAGCTCTTTGTCACCTCCATAAATGAGAAACATATCCTTAGTCCTTTTCAGGTATTTCAGGATGTTCTTGACCACTGTCTAGTGATCCACTCCTGGATTACTTTGGTACCTCCCTGCTAGACTTATAGCAAGGCACAGATCAGGTCTGGTACACAGCATTGCATACATGATAGAGCCTATGGCTGAAGCATAGGGAACATCTTTCATTTTCTCTCTATCTTCTGCAGTGGTCGGGCATTGAGTCTTACTCAACTTCACACCTTGTAATACAAGCAAGAACCCTTTCTTTGCTTGATCCATTTTGAACTTCTTCAAAACTTTGTCAACATATGTTCTTTGTGAAAGTCCAATTAAGCGTCTTGATCTATCTCTATAGATCTTAATGCCTAATATGTAAGCAGCTTCACCGAGGTCTTTCATTTAAAAACTCTTATCCAAGTATCCCTTTATGCTATCCAGAAATTCTATATCATTTCCAATTAGTAATATGTCATCCACATATAATATCAGAAATGCTACAGAGCTCCCACTCACTTTCTAGTAAATACAGGCTTCTCCAAAAGTCTGTATAAAACCAAATGCTTTGATCACACTATCAAAGCGCTTATTCCAACTCCGAGAGGCTTGCACCAGTCCATAAATGGATCGCTGGAGCTTGCACACTTTGTTAGCTCCCTTTGGATCGACAAAACCTTCTGGTTGCATCATATACAACTCTTCTTCCAGAAATCCGTTTAGGAATGCAATTTTGACATCCATTTGCCAAATTTCATAATCATAAAATGCGGCAATTGCTAACATGATTCGGACAGACTTAAGCATCGCTACGGGTGAGAAGGTCTCATCGTAGTCAATCCCTTGAACTTGTCAAAAACCTTTTGCAACAAGTCGAGCTTTGTAGACGGTAACATTACCGTCAGCGTCAGTCTTCTTCTTGAAGATCCATTTATTCTCAATTGCTTGCCGATCATCGGGCAAATCAACCAAAGTCCACACTTTGTTCTCATACATGGATCCCATCTCAGATTTCATGGCTTCAAGCCATTTCGCGGAATCTGGGCTCACCATCGCTTCTTCATAGTTTGTAGGTTCATCATGATCTAGTAGCATGACTTCTAGAACAGGATTACCGTACCACTCTGGTGCGGATCTTGCTCTGTTTGATCTACGAGGTTCGGTAGTAACTTGATCTGAAGTTCTATGATCATCATCATTAACTTCCTCACTAATTGGTTTAGGTGTCACAGAAACCGGTTTCTGTGATGTACTACTTTCCAATAATGGAGCAGTTATAGTTATCTCATCAAGTTCTACTTTCCTCCCACTCACTTCTTTCGAGAGAAACTCCTTCTCTTGAAAGGATCCATTTTTAGCAACGAATGTCTTGCCTTCGGATCTGTGATAGAAGGTGTACCCAACAGTCTCCTTTGGGTATCCTATGAAGACACATTTCTCTGATTTGGGTTTGAGCTTATCAGGTTGAAGCTTTTTCAGATAAGCATCAGAGCCCCAAACTTTAAGAAACGACAACTTTGGTTTCTTGCCAAACCATAGTTCATAAGGCGTCGTCTCAACGGATTTTGATGGTGCCCTATTTAACGTGAATGTGGCTGTCTCTAAAGCATAACCCCAAAACGATAGCGGTAAATCTATAAGAGACATCATAGATCGCACCATATAAAGTAAAGTACGATTACGACATTCGGACACACCATTACGTTGTGGTGTTCCGGGTGGCGTGAGCTGCGAAACTATTCCGCATTGTTTCAAATGTAGACCAAACTCGTAACTCAAATATTCTCCTCCACGATCAGATCGTAGAAACTTTATTTTCTTGTTATGATGATTTTCAACTTCACTCTGAAATTCTTTGAACTTTTCAAATGTTTCAGACTTATGCTTGATTAAGTAGATATACCCATATCTGCTTAAATCATCTATGGAGGTGAGAAAATAACGATATCCGCCACGAACCTCAACATTCATCGCACCACATACATCTGTATGTATGATTTCCAACAAATCTGTTGCTCTCTCCATAGTACCGGAGAACGGTGTTTTAGTCATCTTGCCCATGAGGCACGGTTTGCAAGTACCAAGTAATTCATAATCAAGTGGTTCCAAAAGTCCATCAGTATGGAGTTTCTTCATGCGCTTTACACCGATATGACCTAAGCGGCAGTGCCACAAATAAGTTGCACTATCATTATCAACTCTACATCTTTTGGCTTCAACATTATGAATATGTGTATCACTACTATCGAGATTCATCAAAAATAGACCACTCTTCAAGGATGCATGACCTTAAAAGATATTACTCATATGAATAGAACAACCATTATTCTCTGATTTAAATGAATAACCGTCCGCATCAAACAAGATCTAGATATAATGTTCATGCTCAACACTGGCACCAAATAACAATTATTTAGGTCTAAAACTAATCCCGAAGGTAGATGTAGAGGTAGTGTGCCGACTGCGATGACATCGATTTTGGAACCATTTCCCACGCGCATAGTCACCTCGTCCTTTGCTAGTGTTCGCTTAATCCGTAGTCCCTGTTTCGAGTTGCAAATATTAGCAACAGAACCAGTATCAAATACCCAGGTGCTACTGCGAGCTCTAGTAAGGTACACATCAATAACATGTATATCACATATACCTTTGTTCACCTTGCCATCCTTCTTATCTGCCAAATACTTGGGACAATACCGCTTCCAGTGTCCAGTCTGCTTGTAGTAGAAGCACTCAGTTTCAGGCTTAGGTCTAGATTTGGGTTTCTTCTCCTGAGCAGCAACTTGTTTGCTGTTCTTCTTGAAGTTCCCCTTCTTCTTCCCTTTGCCCTTTTTCTTGAAACTGACGGTCTTATTGACCATCAACACTTGATGCTCCTTCTTGATTTCTACCTCTGCAGCCTTTAGCATTGCGAAGAGCTCGGGAATCGTCTTATTCATCCCTTGCATGTTATAGTTCATCACGAAGCTCTTGTAGCTTGGTGGCAGTGATTGAAGAACTCTGTCAATGACACTATCAACAGGAAGATTAACTCCCAGTTGAGTCAAGTGATTATGATACCCAGACATTTTGAGTATATGTTCACTGACAAAACTATTCTCCTCCATCTTGCAGCTATAGAACTTATTGGAGACTTCATATCTCTCAATCCGGGCATTTGCTTGAAATATTAACTTCAACTCCTGAAACATCTCATATGCTCCATGACGTTCAAAATGTCGTTGAAGACCCGGTTCTAAGACGTAAAGCATGGCACACTGAACTATCGAGTAGTTATCAGCTTTGCTCTGCCAGACGTTCATAACATCTGGTGTTGCTCCTGTAGCAGGCTTGGCACTTAGCGGTGCTTCCAGGACGTAATTCTTCTGTGCAGCAATGAGGATAATCCTCAAGTTACGGACCTAGTCCGTGTAATTGCTACCATCATCTTTCAACTTTGCTTTCTCAAGGAACGCATTAAAATTCAACGGAACAACAACACGGGCCATCTATCTACAATCAACATGAACAAGCAAGATACTATCAGGTACTAAGTTCATGATAAATTTAAGTTCAATTAATCATATTACTTAAGAACTCCCACTTAGAAAAACATCCCTCTAATCTTCTAAGTGATCACGTGATCCAAATCAACTAAACCATAACCGATCATCACGTGAAATGGAGTAGTTTTCAATGGTGAACATCAATATGTTGATCATATCTACTATATGATTGATGCTCGACCTTTCGGTCTCAGTGTTCCGAGGCCATATCTGCATATGCTAGGCTCGTCAAGTTTAACCTGAGTATTCTGCGTGTGCAAAACTAGCTTGCACCCGTTGTAGATGGACGTAGAGCTTATCACACCCGATCATCACGTGGTGTCTGGGCACGACGAACTTTGGCAACGGTGCATACTCAGGGAGAACACTTTTATCTTGAAATTTAGTGAGAGATCATCTTATAATGCTACCGTCAATCAAAGCAAGATAAGATGCATAAAAGATAAACATCACATGCAATCAGTATAAGTAATCTGATATGGCCATCATCATCTTGTGCTTGTGATCTCCATCTCCGAAGCACCGTCATGATCACCATCGTCACCGGCGCGACACCTTGATCTCCATCGTAGCATCGTTGTCGTCTCGCTAATCTTATGCTTCCACGACTATCGCCACCGCTTAGTGATAAAGTAAAGCATTACAGCGTGACTGCATTGCATACAATAAAGAGACAACCATATGGCTCCTGCCAGTTGCCGATAACTCGTTTACAAAACATGATCATCTCATATTGGTTCCTACATATTCTACGAAGATCTTTATCGGTCAGACCGCATAACAACATACGTTGTTCCCTTTGTCATCGGTATGTTACTTGCCCAAGATTCGATCGTCGGTATCTCAATACCTAGTTCAATCTCGTTACCGGCAAGTCTCTTTACTCTTTCCATAATACATCATCTCACAACTAACTCATTAGTTGCAATGCTTGCAAGGCTTATGTGATGTGCATTACCGAGAGGGCCCAGAGATACCTCTCCGAGAATCGGAGTGACAAATCCTAATCTCGAAATACGCCAACCCAACATGTACCTTTGGAGACACCTGTAGAGCACCTTTATAATCACCCAGTTACGTTGTGACGTTTGGTAGCACACAAAGTGTTCCTCCGGCAAACGGGAGTTGCATAATCTCATAGTCATAGGAACATGTATAAGTCACGAAGAAAGCAATAGCAACATACTAAACGATCAGGTGCTAAGCTAATGGAATGGGTCATGTCAATCAGATCATTCAACTAATGATGTGATCCCGTTAATCAAATAACAACTCTTTGTTCATGGTTAGGAAACATAACCATCTTTGATTAACGAGCTAGTCAAGTAGAGGCATACTAGTGACACTCTGTTTGTCTATGTATTCACACATGTATTATGTTTCCGGTTAATACAATTCTAGCATGAATAATAAACATTTATCATGATATAAGGAAATAAATAATGACTTTATTATTGCCTCTAGGGCATATTTCCTTCAGTAAGTATGTCCGGACCCATGTATGTAATTGCAGAGAACACAATATTTCACAAGTCCGACCTGCTGACAACTGTTTATGACATTGCATTACGCCTGCCCGGCTATTATTTCCAATTGTCGGCTAGCCCCTCACCCCACGTCTCAGGACGCAGTTTTATCGGCACGTCTTGTCAAAGCAGGGATCGTGTCCCTTATTCACGGGATTTTTAATAATGTAGGCGCGGGTAACCCAACCGTCCCTTGGGTACAACTCTTTGAGGAGAGGTAAGTTTCGAGACCCAGGAGGGGACGCTCAATATTCTGGACCCTTATATAGGGACCCAGGCTTGTCTTTCTTCTCTGTGCTCGCTTCTTCCTCAACCCCAGCCACCTCGAGTTCTCGCCCTCGGGTTCCAATCACCACCAGCCCTGACCATGTCTGAGTCCAGCCGTTCAGGCCGGTGGTTGGCCTCTTCTATTGCGGAGGAGGATATTGCAAAGCTCCGTGTGGCGAGGTATCTGACCCCAGAAATCCTTCATCGGCTTCCCGTCGAGGGGAAGGTTATTCCCACCCCCAAATCTGGTGAGAGGGTAGTATTTGTGTCCCACTTCCTCCATGGGTTATGGTTCGCGCTTAACCCCTTCGTCCGCGGGCTCATGTTCTACTACAGGCCAGATTTCCACGATCTAGCCTCGGACACTATTCTTCTCATCTCGACCTTCATCGTCACATGTGAGGCCTTCCTCTGGACTCCTCCGCACTTTGGTTTGTGTCTCAAGACTTTTGACGTGAGGCCACGGGTGACAGAGGAGGAGCAGGCAGAGTGCGGCAGCGTTTTAATAAGCAAGCTTGCCAGTGCGGTTTGGTTCGAAGGATCTTTCGCCAAGTCTTCCAAACTATGGCAGTAGGGGTGATTTTATGTCAATGAGCCGCGGGGCTCCAAGTGGGCAGCTACGCCTGCGTTCCATCCCGGCCCTCCAATTCAGCTTGCTTCGTGGATCAATAAGGGATTAGAGTGGGGACCCGCCAATGAAGTGTAGACTCTGCAAAGTCGCATCATGAGCCTTATCGAAAAGGGCATCGATCTTGTGAACGTCGTTCAAGTTATGCTAGTCCACCGGACCTTTCCATGTTAGCGGCGGCCTCTCCGTATGTGGGAGTTTAATCCAGAAGGGCGACAGACTCTTCAGCACTTCTTTGGCACCACGCACGAAGGAATGTGGAAATTATAATTCGGGGGATGAGAGCAATGGCCGGACACCACCGAAGATATTAGCCTTGACTGCAATCATCCGGACACTCCGGTAAGTACTCAATCTCCGGACACCTTTTATTCAAGCATCTTTTGACAACATACTGAACAACCCGTCCTATATGCAGGACTGGATAAAGAAAGTGGTATTAATCTGGTGTCCAGCGCCCCTTCCCTAAGACCATGCAACCGCCCTAGTGACGAGAATGTTGATTCCGACACCGTACCTGGTATCGGCAGCGGGGGGGCGAGAACAGGGGGACCAGAGGTGATCCCTTCCCTGAGGATAAATCGGACGCTGTATTCGGGGAAATCGAAACCCTTTTGCCCAAGGGCAAAGGCATAGAGGAAGCTATTCATGTCAAGAAGAGGACCGCTCCCGAAGATCAGGAGGGGAAGCCTTCCAAGAGACGAAAAATGCCGTCGTCGGGCGACTTGGGCCAGGCAAGCGATATTGTCGTAGAGCGTCATGATGAGGACAACCCTCTGGCCAAACCGTAAGTGAAGCTGGGGCACCTTAAACGTACCTCGTTCTTTTCCAATCAGTGAAGTAATCTTTCGACATATGTACATCCTCGCGGGTTAACGTCTGGTGTTTCTCAATTGTCCTCCTCCTAGGGAGACCTTCTTCTAGAGATGATGGAGAGTGACACGCCTTCTCCAGCCTCCTCGCCCAACAGGATGGGTGATTCTGAGGTGTCATCCCGGAGGGCTCCTCCCGATCGACAAGTAGTACAGGAAACGAGGAAGGAGTTACCCAAAGGTGATGCCTCCATTGCTCAGGGTTGGGGAACAAAGAATGATGGCCCCAAACTATCTGGTTTATAGCTGGAGACGATTCTGGAGGCGGGTAAGCGGATTCCTTCAAAGGAATGCCGTGCTCCGGCGGCGGTTTCCGAAGACCCAGGAGCACAGGAGACGCTGGCGGACATGCTGTGAAAAGCGTCCATTTTGGAGGAGCACCGTGCCTTAATGGTTACGGTGGTCAAAAAGGTTTTATCCGCGAGGAGCGGGTTGAACGAGGCCTTTACGAGCCTTCTAAGAGGTTTTGAGGTTTGTGATGTAATTTTGTCAATTGAATAATATTGACAGAATGTACCTGTTGTATATGTAGTAGCCCCTGAGACTCGGATTGCCTTCCGAAGGAAGTGATCGAAGGATCACAAAGATATGCTCAGGTATTAACCTTGATTTAATTTGGAATACAGGCTGCCGCCCCTCCCACGACTACCCGAAATACGGAAGTGGCCGAACTACAGCGAAAGCTGGAAATGGCAGAGGATGACATTGCATTGATCAACAGGCGTCTTGACGACTCGCAAGGTATATATTTCGAGCATTCCTTACACCAATGTGCTTGTAATTTAAGCTTGACTCTGAAAAGAGTTTTATATAAAATGTGCATGAATGCAGATGGTGCTGCCACCATGGAGGCCCTTCGGGCTGAGCTAGCCCGGGCCAAGGAGCAGGCCTGGCTTAGTAATGCAGCTGCTGAAAAGGCATCGGCTGAGTTGAGAGCCGAACAAGATGCATGGCGCCAAGACCAGGAGAAGATGTCCACCATGGCACATGAGTTAGAGAATGCGGCTAGCCGCAGTAAACTTCTTGAGAAGGAAAATGAAGCCAAAACGGCTGAACTTGACAAGGGCTTATGAGAGGCGAGAGAAGCGCGATCTGAATCCAGAGCGGCTCGTGAGGAGATCCGGCAAGCTGGGGAAATTGCGGCTGGCAAGCCCTTTTTGCTACAGGCTAAGTTCGGTGATCCGAACTATGCTCAGCTTAACCACATATGGAGTTCTCCGGACAAAATTTTGGATTTGCCGAAGAGTTCTTTCGATGCGGCGCGGTTTTACCACGCACAAGAGGGGTGCAATGGAGAAGCTTTTCTAGTCACAATCCGGTGCGTCAAAGTGCCCTCTGCTGCTGAATGAGCAGATTTCCCAATGGTCTGAGCTACATAAGATATCCGGCACTGCTATGAAGAACGTCATAGTCCGGTTGTGGCCGATTGAGCCTCTTCCGAGTAGTTATTTCAGCCTGGCGCAGCGGCTTGTTGACGCAGAGCCACATATCGACGCTGTTAAGCGGTCGGCGTGCATTGAGGTTGCACGGATGGCCTTTTCCCGAGTCAAAATGTTCAGAGGAAAGATGAAGTCCATCGATGTTGCAGCGGGGAGTCCACCCAAGGGCAATGACCGTTATGAGCCAGAGCATTATTTTGAAGACATCCTAGAGGCCGCCCGCTTGATAGAGGGTCAGTGCTCGAAAGACATAATGTTCGAGTGATGTGTATAAGGATTCTAACACACAACTCTATAGTTAATCTATTTATATTTTGCTCAAAAAGGCTTGAATTCCTCCTATGCGGCCGTTTTAGTATAATCTGAAAGTTTTCCTGTCGTCGGCTTCAGCCCCCTTGTAGGAAGTATGGGGTGTTCGGAAAAGCATTTAATCACTCTTTATCCAACGTCTTGGTCCATAAAGGAGGTGATAATGCGGTGAACCAGGCAATCATACTATAGGGCATTTACACTTTCACTTAGCCATAGGAGTTTTATGGTGGGGCTACGACATAGCCCCTAGTATGTATACGGCGCATAGTGACTTACATATGTTGATCTAAAAAAGATCCCTCGTGTAACACGAAGAATAACTAAAGATTCGATTAAGTCGTCAAGTGGTTGACCAGCTCTCGCCGCATCATGACAGTCAGTTTTCGGCTTTCTCTACTGAGGTGCTCATCTGGTCTAGGCCAGGGCACAATCGCAGTAGTTCTCCCTTTACTACCCTAGCCGATAGAGCACAACGTAGGGTAGCAAGAACAGGAGCCGGGCAACCCAACTATTGACCAAAGACAATGATTCGGAGCTGATGCATATAAGACCAAACTTGCGACGCCGAAGTGCGCTATAGAGCTGTTCGGACTCTTACTGGCGACTCGTTTGTTCCCATACCGGGCCCCTGGCAAGTTATGCCGAGGCACGTGTTGTAAGGCAGCCGTTACGGCCGGACTCATTGTAGAAAGGGCATGGAAGATTAGTTCAGATAAAGTTTACTAGGAGCAGAGCAATATGCCAATGATAAATATATATAAATAGTAAAAACCATAGCCTGGCTATTTGACATGCTCGGGATTGGGAACAGAGGAAAAGGGCATAGTACAGGCTTAAAATAAAGAGTGCGGTCTACAAAAAGCTTATTTTGGACCTCCTATCGCACGTCTGTGCCGCCCGTCCTCAGGGAGTGGAATCCTTAACGGAAGTGGCCCCTTAGGTGAGTGTACGGATCCGAACTCCGATAGAGTCCGATGTCGATTCTGTCCTGATGGTCACCTCTTTTTAAGAGATAATAAAGAAAAGTAAGGAAAATAGATGAAAACGTTATGGGAATCCTGGCAGGGTTGTCCGTATTGTGCTTCCGCCGATGCCCATGGTATCTTGAGCGCATAGTGATGTATGCGTGGTGTAAACCTTGCCAGTATAGTGGGTTTGTGGCGGAAGCCGAACTGCTATTTCTGTTCCGGGGGTGGTCGGACTTTGGAGGGGAACTATTTCTGGCCCCTGGTGTTCGGCTGGCGAGCCGCTCCGTCATCCTTGTCAGTTGGTGGCCTCCTTGCCTTGTGCTCGGTGTTAAGCTTGCCTGCCTGCTCAAAGACCCAACAGTTTCTATTGGTGTGATTAGCTGGCTTATCAGGGTGACCATGAATCTGACAAGGTCGGTCCAATATCCTGTCGAGGGTGGATGGTCCATCCTGGTTTGCCTTAAATGGCTTCTTCCGTTGACCGGGTTTCTGATTGTGAAATCTGGCATTGACCGCCATGTCGCATAATATTTCATTATTGTTGCGACTGTTGTGTTTGGTTCGTCGTGGCTTGCCATTGCCCTCTCGGATTTCGGAGGTGCCCGGGTCACTAGCGTTGTTGCTTTTACGAGCGAGCCAGTTTTCTTCTCCCGCGAAAAAGCGGTTCATTAGAGCAGTAAGGGCTGTCATGGAGTTGGGTCCTTCCTGGCCGAGGTGATGCGCTAGCCATTCATCTCGGATGCTATGTTTGAAGGCCGCCAGGGCTTCTGCGTCCGGACAGTGGACAAATCGGTTCTTTTTCACTAAGAACCCAGTCCAGATCTGCCTGGCTGACTCGCCGGGCTTCTGGACAATGTGACTCAAGTCATCGGCATCAGATGGCCGGACATATGTTCCTTGGAAGTTGTCCTGAAAGGCGTCTTCCAAATCTTCCCAGTTGCCAATAGAATTTTCTAGCAAACTGTTTAGCCAGTACCGAGCTGGCCCTTTGAGCTTGAGAGGTAGGTATTTAATGGCATGAAGGTCGTCTCCGCGAGCCATGTGAATGTGGAGGAGGTAATCCTCAATCCATACCACGGGATCTGTTGTTCCATCTTATGATTCTATGTTACTATGTTTAAACCGGTTTGGGAATTCATGCTCCATTACCTCACCAGTGAAGCAAAGAGGGTGTGCAGCCCCTCTATGTTGGGCCACGCTGTGAAGCACCTCCGGCGGACTCCGCATACGGTTTTCGGACTGAGCGTGGTCGGGTCTGCTGTGTCCGAATAGATAACCGTCATTACTGGTTGGGGCATGTCCACGCGATATGGGTGTCGATTTTGCGTGTCCTGTTCTACCCTCCAGGTCTGATTGGATGTCGAGAGTGTTCCCCCGAGCTGCTTTATTCTTGCTTGAACGACCGGATGGGTTGGTGTGGTGATCTGCTCGGGCTGCTGCTTTGTCCGGACCAAACTGTGGTCGGCTCACCGCGTTGTTCGATGGTGGTGTGGGCTCCAACGCCCTGCCATTGTATTGGGGGAGCCACCTACTCTTGGGGTGGCTTTCGTATGGGCTGCTAAGGTCGTATTCTTCGGCGGCCAGGACCTTGGTCCACCTATCATTGAGCAAATCCTAGCTTGCTTGAAGTTGCGGCCGCTTCTTCCTTAGTCTCCTTGCCTTGGCTATAAGCCGGCCTTTAAAGCGCTCCTGCTCGAGAGGTTCCTCGGGCATGATAAAATCCTTGTTGCCGAGGATCTCCTGCTCCTCGGAGAGTGGGAGATAATTGCTGTCCTCCGAGTCTCCATATGTGGCCTGTTCATCAGGGCTGTCTTGCCCGTTTTCCTGTTCCTCCTATTCGGATTCTACCTCAACAGGGTCTTCATTGTTCGGAGCGTTGTCAGGTGTGTCTATCATACACACGTCATACCAGGAAGTGGCCATCCTGTGTCTAGCGGGTAAAAAGCTCTGGCCTTGCCCCTCATCGTCGTCCATACCGTTGATGTCTTTGGAGCGGGGGTCAGGCGTGTTGGTTGGGTCTTCAACGGTGGTTATGAAGTGGGTGGCGGGTGGGAAGCAAAATTCTCCATCATCCCCCGTAAGTTCCAACCGAACATAGTTCGGCGATGAGTCATCTGCCAGGGATAGGTTTTTTTAATGAGTTTAATAGGTCACCCATGGGCGAGTGCTGGAAGACATCCATGGCACTGAACTTGAAGATCGATAACCGATCGAGTTTGGTATCCGCGGGCTCGCAGGGATCGGAACTCGGCGCTAGAGAAGTGTCCGGGGTTCCGTTGATGCAGATACCATACGGAGCGGAGTTTGCGGCCGGCTCCAATGTTGTAGAATCGGTAGCCTCCGTGGTGGGGTTGAGCTTCCCATATTCGGATGACTTTATCTGCTCCGGATCTAAAGCCAGAGTTGCTACAGGAGCTATCTCCTGGATGCGGCCCGATGACAGGTTTAAGCCATGTTCGTCGGGGCGACGGGGAGTGGTTGCTGCAGTCTCAAATCCATCAAAGATCAAGTCTCCACGGATGTCCACAACATAGTTCAAGCTTCTGAATCTGACCTAATGGCCAGGGGTGTAGCTGTCGATCTGCTCCAGATGGCCAAGCGAGTTGGCCCGCAGTGCGAAGCCGCCGAACACGAAGATCTGTCCGGGGAGAAAGGTTTCTCCCTGGACAACGTCATTACTGATGATGGAAGGAGCCATCGAGTCCTTTGCCAACGACAGAGTGGAACTCTCAATGAAAGCACCAATGTTGGTGGCAAAACCGGTGGATCTCGGGTAGGGGGTCCCGAACTGTGCGTCAAGGATCAATGGTAACAGGAGATGGGGGACACGTTGTTTACCCAGGTTCGG
The DNA here is from genome assembly GCA_034509565.1 of Triticum monococcum. Classification (NCBI taxonomy): domain Eukaryota; kingdom Viridiplantae; phylum Streptophyta; class Magnoliopsida; order Poales; family Poaceae; genus Triticum; species Triticum monococcum. The sequence continues at coordinate 478,945,008 of CM067842.1, read as the reverse complement.
GCCCTCTCTATGGAGGTAATACTCTACTTCCTGCTTGATTGATCTTGATGGATATGAGTGTTACAAGAGTTGATCTACCACGAGATCATAATGGCTAAACCCTAGAAGTCTAGCCAATGTGAATATGGTAAGGAGTCTCACCCTATCCGGACTATGCTCTCCAGTTTATATAGACACCGGAGAGATCTAGGGTTACATGGGGTCAGTTACATGAGAGGCAATCTTCATAGTTAGTCGCCAAGCTTGCCTTCCATGCCAAGTAGAGTCCAATCCGGACATGGGTGCAATCTTCGATCTTCATGTCTCCACAACCCATCAGTCCGGCCCAACAAATAACTGGCCAGACACCTAGGGACCCCTTAGTCCAGGACTCCCTCAGTCGGTGGCACACCCTGTGGCAAGATGCCCGTATCGGGTTCTGTAAGTGCATCTAGTGCCCCTTAGTGATTTTGGTGTATTGAAGACTTATAGGTTAAGGGACTGATGCGTTTGTGAGTGTACACAGGTCTATAAGTCTATGAGGAGTTTGATATTTATAGAGAAAGTCGACACCCTAAAAATGAATGTCTTCAACTAAAGACTTTGCATTTCTGAGGACTTTCTAAAGACTATGAAAGTGAAGAAATTGGTGTGACCATGAAGACTTGATATTCATGCGAGGAACATGAAGCGTGAAGACTTTTGTTTTCGTACTTTCATTTTCTCTTTCTTGAGTCATAGGAAACACCGTACTATTAAAGGGGGTCGTGGAAAAACTAAGGAAAAGTTTCCAAGTGATGCTCATCTCAAAATCCTACACCTACCAATCCTTTCGAGTGAAGCCATTGGAAATCTCATGCAGTTCAGTCAATTTCTTCAGTGACAGAGACGAAGTTCTTCTGGTCTCTGAGGAATTTGTTCTGACTAAGGACTTAGGAATATGCCAGTGCGGATTGCTTGCAAGTGACGAACATGATAGCCCTGAGGAATTTGAGCCTCAAATTTCTGACCGTTGCTGGGCTACGCGCCAGCTGTCCCAAAATATCTACCCACCTAACGGTCATATCATTGAAGGCATTTATGTCTTATCATGTCAGGCTGCTCCCTAGGCTATAAATAGCCGCCCCTACAACCACTAGCAGGTTGGCTGCTCCGAGAGTAACTGACACTTGTCATTGAGAGCATCCCATCCTCTGAGGACTTTGAGTGAAAATCATCAAGTAAGGAAAACCCAAACACAAACACCTACAAACCCAAAGTGATTGAGTATCACTAAAGAAATTGTTCCTATGTGGACACGACACTTGTTACCTTTGAAGACTGTGCATCTTCCTGACGGTTAGGCGTCATGGTCTAGAGCATCCAAGAGGAAATTGTGGATCTCCAAGTGACCGAGTTTGTGAAGGTTTGGAAGTCACCTGAAGACTTACCACGAGTGATTGGGCGAGGTCTATGTGACCTTAGCTCAAGGAGAATGTGAGGATTGTCTGTCCTCGGGTTTAAATACCTAGCCGCTCCAACCAGACGTACAATTGTCACAGCAGTTGGAACTGGTCTACCAAATCACTGTCTTCACCAAGCCTACTGGTTCTATTTCCTCAACCCTTCCATTTCCTCATTACTGTGTTGTGTGCTTATTCATATCTGTTTGAAGACTTTGACTGAAGACTTTCTCAATTTCCTCAGTTCAATTTCTTTAGTCTGTTTGTGTTCATCTTGTTTATCCCGTGATTATGCTTTTTGTACTCCGTGTTTGTTTTTATTTCATCATGATGTCTATGCTTATGTTATGTTATGTTTGCATCTGAGTACTTATTCCGCTGCAAGTAGTTCTTCACTAAGGAATTTCCTCACCCTGAAATTCCTCAATGAAGAATTCATAAAATTCGCCTATTCACCCCCCTCTAGTCGACTTAACGCACTTTCAATTGGTATCAGAGCAAGGTACTCCCTTGTTCTGTGTGATTTTGTTTTAATTGCCTGGAGTTTTCGTTATGTCGACCGCAGGTATGAAGAAAGTGGCTTGTCCCATCTTTGACGGTCATGATTATCCCAAGTGGAAGGCCATGATGAAGAAGTGACTCATGGCAATGGACAGTGAGCTGTGGACCATCACTGAGATTGGTGTTACTGATCTATGCAAGATGGCGGAAGCTGATGATATTCGCAAGTACACTCGTCTTGACATCATAGCGAAGGATGTCATCTACTCATGCTTATCGCGAAACCAGTTTAGGAACATCAAGCATCTATGTCATGTGAAGCTTATCTAGGACCATCTGTCTGATGTCTATGAAGGTCGTCGAACTTGTCATCAACCTTGGTTTGAGGAATTCAAGGAATCGCTCAAAACAATGACTTTTGAACCTGAATCATCATCCTCTGCACCATGCCTTATGGCAAAAGGTACCAAGGTAACTGAATGCTACCTATCTGAATCCAGTGATGATGAATCTAGTGACGAATTTGGGCCCAGCTATACCAAACTTGCTTCCCAAGCCACTAAACAACAAAGAGCTTTGGAAAAGGTTCAAATTATGATTAATGAGAGCGATGATATGTTGGGTGAAGAAATGGATCGCTCCAAAACTTTGACTAAAAATCTTCAGAGACTTCAGTCCAAGTTTGATAATCTTGAAAGTCATCATAACACTCTCTTATCTGATCATGAGAAGCTTTCTTATGAATTTCTTTAAAGAAAGCAAGATCTTGAGAAACTAAGGGAGAGTTATGAAGATCTTCAAAAGGAGCGTGATTCATTACTAGCTCAACAAATCAGCACTGCTCAGGAAGAATTTATTCCTCCATGTTTGAAGTGCATTGAATGTGAACCTGCTAATTCTTCATCCGAATGTTCAAATGCTTCTACTGCTACAAATTCTTCACCTGTCTCTGCTATCACTAATTCCTCATCTGAGGATATTGCGAGTATCACTAACAATGCAGGGATGAAGGAATTGTATATGATAGACATGTACAAAGGCCTCAAAGGGCATCAGGCTCTTTGCGATGTGCTTAAAAAGTAGATCCTCAACAGGAACCCTAGGAAAGAGGGTATTGCCTTTGAGAGGAAACTCAATGCTGATGGAACATACTGGAAGCCTGAGCAGTATCCCAAAACCTCATGGGTTGCTGTGAAGGGACCTCTAGTAGATCCATCTACTTTATCTAGCTTTACATTTGAATCTCCTCATTCTTCTGGTGAGTCATTTGACTCCAACTATAAGCTCTTCAAAAATCAGAATGGTGAAGTATTTGCTAGATATGTTGGCACTAACTACAGGAACAGTTCTCCTATCAACAAAATATGGGTTCCCAAAAGGTGCCTTGAAAGTCTTCAGGTGAAAGTCCTCATGACACCACCTGTGAAGAATAGGAACCCCAAATCAAATTCTTCATATGGACCAAATTCTTCATATTGATCCAAGTCCTCATATGGACCGAATTCCTCACGTGGATCAAATTCCTCAAAAGGATCAAAATACTCATATGAACATCATCGTGCTAACACTTCTGTTTCGCAGGGAAGACCTAAGGGCTATGAATATGAGCATTATTCTTCTAACCATTATGTTCATAAGTCCTCGAAGAATTTCTCTACTTACTCATATGCTTACCCTAACTCCTCTTATGTGAAACAAAGTGGATTGGCTTCTATGCCACCTATCGCTTATGGAGCTCGCAAAATGAGGAACTCTTTGCCACCCCTTCAAATGTTGGTGGTGAAGAAAAAGAACAAATCTCTTATGCAGGGTCAGGTCTCCAGACATACTTAAACATCTAAAGAATTTGCTCGAGACCTGAATATGCTTGAAAGGACGCATGCTAATCATGAAGAAATGAATTTTCATTTCTCACATCCTCATACTGCTATATCTGTTCTATTTCCTCGATGAAATTGATCTGATGAATTTGATGTCATATTCTTCACTGATGAAGTATATGAGTTCGTAATCTGCACTAATTCATCTATAGGATGGTCAACCCAAAGCCACTGAGTGGGTCCTCGATAGTGGATGTACAAATCACATGACTGGTGACAAGAATCTATTGATGGACACTCCTTTATCACCATCGCATCTGAAGCATATCACCTATGTTGACCAAGGAAAAAGCAAGGTATTGGGTCTAGGTAAGGTCGCGATCTCAAAGGATCGACACATGGACAAAGTCATGCTTGTCGAGTCCTTATGATTCAACCTCATGTCAGTCTCAATGCTTTGTGATCTTGATATGGTTGTTATCTTTGGCAAGTATCGTTGTGTTGTGATCATGGAAGCTGACCATTCCAAAGTCTTCGAAGGCTTTAGGAGAGGAGATCTGTATGTTGTTGATTTCTCTATAGGACCACAACCAGCTATATGTCTACTTGCAAAACCTTCAGAAGGCAGGCTATGGCATCGACGACTCGGTCATGCTGGCATGAGGAACTTGCGCACGCTCGCGAAGAAGAAGCATGCCATTGGCATTGAGAATGTAAAATTCCTCAAGGATCACTTGTGCAGAGCTTGTGAAGCTGGAAAGATGACCAAGGCCAAGCATCTAGCAAAGACAATCATGACTACCACTTGACCATTTGAATTGCTTCACATGGATCTCTTTGGTCCTGGCCATTATTCTGCATTCACCAATGAAGCATCTCTATATGGCTTTGTTATTGTTGATGATTACTCTCGTTACACATGGGTGCATATTGTCTTACAAATGTGAAGTGCAGAAAGTCTTCAAACGATTTTCCTCGAGGGCTTCAACCAACTTTGGTGTGAAGATCAAACACATCAGAAGTGACAATGGAACCGAGTTCAAGAATACTGGTCTTGATAACTATCTTGATGAACTTGGTATTACTCATGAGTTATCTTATCCTTATACTCCTCAGCAGAATGGCATCGTGGAGCGTAAGAACATGACTCTTGTTGAGATGGCTTGCACTATGCTTGATGAATACAAGACGCCTCATCATTTCTGGATTGAGGCAATTGATACTGCGTGCCACATCATCAACAAGGTATATCTTCACAAATTCTTCAAGAACACTGCATATGAACTCCTCACTGATAAGAAACCCAATGTGAGTTATTTCAAAGTCTTCGGTGCAAAATTTTGGATTAGAGATCCTCATCACAATTCTAAATTTGCACCGAAAGCACATGAAGGTTTTATGCTTGGTTACGGAAAGGACTCGCACACCTATAGAGTCTTCAACAACATTCACCACAAGGTTATTGAAACTGTAGATGTGCGGTTCGATGAAACTAATGGCTCACAAAGAGAGCACCTACCTCATGTGCCAGATGGACAATCACCTAAGGAAACCATCAAGTTCAAGGATACTGAGGATGTCATTCCTACCAAAGAATCTGCTGAAGAAATCATTCCAGATCATGAAGAACATCATGCCGGTGCACCTGAGGAAAATGGCTCTGAAGAAAATGCTAATGCAAATGAAGTGCAGATTGAGAAAATCATCAGCGACATCAACACACCAGGTCCTCTCACACGCTCAAAAGCTTCACATTTATCTAACTTTTGTGGGCACTTTGCTTTCGTCTCTATCACAGAGCCCACTACGGTAGATGTAGCATTTATGGAGCCTGAGTGGATTCAAGCTATGCAAGAGGAATTACATCAGTTCAAGCTCAACAACGTCTGGGAACTAGTCAAGTGTCCATACCCTCGCAAGCACAATATCATCAGCACAAAGTGGATCTACCGCAACAAGAAAGATGAAAATAGCCTTATGGTGAGGAATAAGGCACGGCTTGTAGCTCAAGGCTACACACAGGTTGAAGGAATTGATTTCGATGAAACGTTTGCACATGTCGCTAGACTTGAGGCTATTCGCATATTACTTGCTTATGCTAACCATCATGACATCATATTATATCAAATGGATGTGAAAAGTGCATTCCTCAATGGTAAGCTTGAGGAAGAAGTATATGTTGCTCAACCCCTAGGTTTTCAAGATCCAAAGCATCCTGACCAATTCCACAGACTCAACAAGGCCCTCTATGGCCTCAAACAGGCCCCTCGGGCGTGGTATGATACTTTGAAGGAATTCCTCATGAAGAAAGGCTTCAAACCCGGTTCACTTGACCCAACTCTTTTCACTAAATCTTATGATGGTGAATTGTTTGTGTGCCAAATATATGCTGATATTATTTTTGGCTGTACTGACCAACGTTACACTGACGAATTTGGTTATATGATGAGGGAGGAATATGAACTGTCTAAGATGGGAGAATGTCACGACCGGTTTTCCAATAAAAATATTTATTGAGAAACCAATCTTTGAGTCCAGTATGAGAGAAAATCCTCCTCACTGGTAGACAAATACTTGATACAATAAGCCAGTAGCATAGAATATATTACAGGGTTGAGCTAGGGCTGCTCAACGAATTATTACAAGCGCGCCAATAATTATACATAATGGCGGATATAACACAATGGAGTGGTGGCATACTACTGACTCGAGGATATAGTGGTGGTGGAATAACACAATGGGGAGTGTGGTAACACGACTCTCAAACTGGCATCTCATCGAGCGTCGAGGTGAGGCTCGATAAATTTATTCGGGTTGCGGAAGCGGGTATAAAACTGAGACCAAGACCAGGGTCGCATGAGACTGACTGGGATTCCTCTAGGCGTCGGACTCGCTATCGAACTCTTCATCCATGAGATCGCCTTCGTCAGCATCTAGCCAAATCAAAAAGCCAGTGAGTACTTTGAAAGTACTCGCAAGATAGTTCGGACGTAAGATATAACAAATGCATGCATGGATGGGTCATGAATAATCTTCCCAATGCACACTGATAATATTTGCACAACGAAGTAAGTACGAGGGAAACGGCGGTAGTCCGCCTGAAATCCCAACAGAATATAAATGAGGACCGATCTGGTGTCTGAAGCGACGCCTCGAAGGGTGAACAAATAATAACAGAAAAAATCATGCCACAGTCGGACGTCTGAGCGACATCACAGAAAGGGCTTTAAAAGAAATGCCACAGTCGGACGTCTGAGCGACATCACAGAAAGGGCTTTAAAAGAAATGCCACAGTCGGACGTCTGAGCGACATCATAGTAAGGGCTTTAAAAGAAATGCCACAGTCGGACGTCTGAGCGACATCACAGAAAGGGCTTTAAAAGAAATGCCATAGTCGGACGTCGGAGCGACATCACAGAAAGGGCTTTAAAAGAAATGCCACAGTCGAACGTCTGAGCGACATCACAGAAAGGGCTTTAAAAGAAATGCCACAGTCGGACGTCTGAGCGACATCACAGAAAGGGCTTTAAAAGAAATGCCACAGTCGGACGTCTGAGCGACATCACAGAAAGGGCTTTAAAAGAAATGCCACAGTCGGACATCTGAGCGACATCACAGAAAGGGCTTTAAAAGAAATGCCACAGTCGGATGTCTGAGTGACATCACAGAAAGGGCTTTAAAAGAAATGCCACATTCAGACGTCTGAGCGACATCACAGAAAGGGCTTTATTCATAAGTAAATAATACTCATAATAAATATTCAATTCATGATAAGAAACAGATTAGTCCATCCACAGGAATAACATTTAGCCGGGCTTAGCACTCATGGGATTCACCGGAGTCTCTGTCATCAAACTGATACTGTTAGGCCAAGATGATACGAATTTGGACATGGAATAGATGATTCAAGGAATGTATGACTCTGCAGAGTTTGTACAAAAAAATTTCCCATAGCCAACGGATTTCCGTAGTCACGAGGGACTAGTTCCGTTTACGGTTTTTCGGAAGAAAACAAGCTAACCAGTACACACCCATCCTACCTCTCGATGCCAGGACTCACCCTAGACATCGTCCAAGAAAAACTTTTGAGACAGGGAGATCACAATCTCGAATAGCATGGGATCAAATTTATATACGCGCGCTCTAAGGGGTGCCCCCCTCTCGGTCCCAACCGGAAACACCCATGCCCCCTGACCGGATGACTAGCTTTAATCCAGGGCCATGGAACCATCATCCCGGCCTCTCCTTTTGGTGTGTACCAGGAAAGCGGTTTGCAACTTGCTAAGCCATATTCCTTGCGGAAAACATGTGGTAGTACAGGGAAGGAAATGGGAGGAACTGGACCGGTGCGGTTCGTCCCTGAAGTCATATAGTCTGGCATAAGACTGACATGCTACAACACTGCCATCTTACCCATCCTCATGCCAACACATGGCCTTTCATACTCACATCCATCCACTTATGGATCATCGAACTCACTTATCTCAACATTTCATAAAAAAATGTTCATCGGTATGCTCACCAACATGCCATGAAACTAACTAAATGCAAAACATGCCAAGACACTCATCATATCAAAAGTTCAAACATGCTTGCCTGGTTCAGAGTAGTCGGAGCCTAGCTCGGTGAAGTTCGCGGCTCCGTCACCTCCTTCGGTATCTACGGTATAAACAAAATATATGCGCTATCGTAAATACCAAGAGGTGCACAGAAAGTATTCCAAATATTTTTCAAATAAATATGATAAAAAACTAGATAAAAATCTGAAGAGGACAGAAAAAGAATCACTCAAAAATTCCTTTCTGTTAAAAAGTTATAAGGGTTTTAATCCAAGGACTTATCTGTAATGAAACAGAAAGTTTCCAGGGGCTAGTTTATAAAAACAGAAAGCGCTTCGGCAGAAACTACGCCAGTCCAGAGGGAAGGCGCATTTGGCAGAAGGCGTTTTCAGAAAATGGTTCGCTTAGACAGGATAGAGAGGCTGACAGCGGGTCCCGCCCGTCAGGTTTAAACTTTCAAACGGGGTGGAGGATTTCGCCGGTGCCCGAGAGCCGCGGTGGTCGCCGACAGCGATCCACGGCGAGGCAGGGTGATCGGAGATTACCAACGTGCTCACCATGTCCTTCCGCAACGGTGGGTGGTGGTGTTGGTCGCCGGTGAGCACCACGTCGACGGCGGTCTTGACTCCGGTGGACGGTGGTTCGGGCGTTGATGGATCTCGCCGAGGAGGGCTGCAAGGATCAAATTGAAGTGGGGGTTAGAGCACTAGGTCTTAGAGAAGGCTACGGACGAGGTTTGGGCGTCGGAGATGGCCTCACCAGAGTGAATCGAGGTGGAGGCCGAGGCGGAGCGAAGCGGCCGGAGTTGGGGGAGGAGACCTCCTCGAGGTCCTCCTGGTGGTTTGGCAGGGTCCTGGAGAGGTGTAGTGAAGGTGTGGGTCTCGTGAGCGAGCTCGGGGCCCTTTTTATAGGCGATCCGACGCGGTGGCCGTGAACGGGGATCTCCGGTGAAGGTTACGGCGGCGCAGAGCTTGGTCGGGAAGGTTTAGGGAGTTGGGCGTCATCACGGAGTTCCACCGGTTCCATTTAGGTGCTAAGCGAGCTTGGATTGGGGTGCTAAGGGCGAGCTCGAAGGAACGGGGCGGCGCGGGCCCGTCGGCGGCAGGGAGCACGTTCCGTGCTTGCCGGGCCGCGGTGATGGTGCCACGGGCGTGCGCTGGCATGCATGAGGCCACGCGGAGGGCCAGGGAGCTTTGGGCGGCGCCAAAACGGCGTTCTGCCATGGTGTGCCTTCTGTCGGCCGCCATGGGAGGTCCCGACGCCGCAGAAGACGCTGGCGAGGGCGGGCCAGCGCACCACCGATGCCAGGAAAGCTCCAAGCACGCGTGTGAAGCTCCGGACAAGAGGGAGGGGCTGCGAGCATCGAGCCAAAGGCACTGTGAGCATGTGCCTGAAACTCTGAAGAAAACGACACTGTAAAAACTGAATTTTACTGAACTTTCTGAAAAATGCAAAGAGCAGTGCAGCTCAGGTGTTCGACAGAATGTTTTTGGCATCTAGGGATTTTTCCTTGAGCTGAAACTTGGTGGAGTGGCCTCTCATTGCTCCAATAGGCTGCCTGGATTTTGGTGGAATTTTTGGAGAAGTGTAGATATGAATTTCACCAAATTTGGCAAATCTGGTCCAAACTTGCAGAGAGTGAAATTTGAAATATTTGAAAAGAAGAAGAGTGGATCAAGATGGTTCTAGGTTGTGGGTACTAAAGACAATCCAGGGAAGTAGGTTTGGGATAAAAACTCAAAGGTAAAGTGACACTTGCTTTGAAAATCACTTAAGCTCAAAATAAATGGCAGAAATGTTTTGGGGGGGGGGGAATAATTTAAATAAAATCCAAAACTTGTTTGGACTTGTTGAGACAGAGAATTTAGATTGTTCAAAGATGGAGGGGTGGATTTTGAGAAGATTTACTATAGGAGACATGGTAAAACCGTGGGTGTTTTCAAAAAGAAAGAAGTCCCAAAATTCCTAGTGTTTCTTTTTTTTTGAAAATAAATAAGTTTGAGAGGGAAATAACCAGAAGAAAAGCTTCCAAAATTTTAACACCAAAATTAACAAGGAAAGGAAATCCTTGCCAAAGGGGAAAGGAAGTTTTTAAGAGGAAGGATTTTCTGAAAGAGAAATTTTTAAAGGCCCTCCTTTAGAATCCAATAAAGTTTTTGATGAAAACCAAATCAAAAAATTTTGGAGTGTCACAGAGAATTGAAATTCTTCTTAGGTCTTCAAATTCGTCAACAGTGCGATCGCATATTCATATCTCAAGAGAAATACCTCAAGGATGTGTTGAGGAAATTCAGCATGCAAGATTGCAAAGGCGTCAAAATTCCTGTGCCCACAAATCGCCATCTTTGCACTGTTGAAAATGGTATTGACTTTGATCGAAAGTTATACGGCTCCATGAATGGCTCTTTATTGTATTTATGTGCATCTAGGCCAGATATTATGCTTAGTGTTTGCATGTGTGCCCGCTTTCAAGCTACACCAAAGGAATCACACCATAAAGCTGTGAAGCATATTCTTCAATATCTAGCTCACACTCCAACACTTGGATTATGGTATCCCAAAGGCTCGGCTTTTGACCTCATTGGATATTCAGAATATGACTATGTTGGTGATCGTGTGGACCGCAAGTCAACATCAGGCACATGCCATTTCCTCAGATGATCCTTGGTATGTTGGTCCTCAAAGAAACATAACTGTGTATCATTGTCTACTGCTAAAGCTGAGTACATTGCTACTGGTTCGTGTTGTGCTCAATTGCTATGGATGATGCAAACCCTCAAGGACTACGGAATCAATGTGCAGAATGTGCCTCTCTACTGTGACAATGAGAGTGCCATCAAGATTGTTCATAACCTAGTTCAGCACTCGAAGACAAAGCACATTCATATTCGTCATCATTTTCTTCATGATCATGTGTTGAAGGGTGAAATCTCCATCGAGCATGTGAAGACTGAAGAACAGCTAGCCGATATCTTCACAAAGCCCTTGGATGAGAAGAGATTTAGCAAGTTGCAGTGTGAGCTAAATATCTTAGAATCTTCGAATGTCCTATGAAAAGGACACACATCCTAACACTTATGCTAAATTGATGACTTAGATGTGCAACACATGAAGTAACTATTTTTCTTCAATCAATGAAGACTAACGCTCTAAGTGTGAAGAAATTAATGAAGAATTTGATTCTCAAAGCCCTATGACAATTGTATGTGGCATCTGAAATCATCATTCTTATATGGTGGGTCACGCCACCAACAAAAGTTGAAAATCTTCAATTTGAGTTTTTCTTCATTTTGAATTTCCTCAGTTGTTCAATGTCTTCAACTTTGCATTATCTTCACTGTTTCCATCGTTGTTCTTCATGAAGGGTATTAGAAGTCATTTTTACTACCCTTGTTGATTCTTATGATTTCTACAAATCTTCAAAAAGGTGTTTATTCTTCAATCTTCACACTCTAAACACCTCACACACACATTTGTTCTTGATCTGTTTCTCTAAACAACATTTTTCATCAAGATTCCACAATTGTGTGGATTTTCAATCTATACAACTCTGGAACCTAAGTCAAAGAACGCTTAGTGAAATTCCTCAAGACACATCTGGTCAAATTCCTCAAACTTGTTCTTTAAAAAACCTTATGAGAATGCATATGACCTCTCCAAATTCTTCACACCTATACTTTGTTCACAGGTACACATGTCCGCTGCTGAATCACTAGGTTCTCATCAACTTCACTCATTTGCAGCATTCCTCGAAGAAAAGTTGCATACCTCGACAGAAAACTCAATTGTTCAAAATCCCCAGTTGAATAAAATGTCTGACGGCAAGAAACCTCAAAAGGGTGGGAAGAAGTTGGAAGTCAACAATGCGTTTGAGATACCTAAGGACATCTATGCAGGGTGCTGCACTCCTCCTCATGAAACGAATAATGAGCGCAAAGTGCCTATTCAGAGGATAGAGAGGACATGGGCCAGAGAATGGAGGGAGTACATATATGTGACTCCCAAGTATATGATGAAATTCGAAGTACACCGTGCTACCTCTTGAGCATGCATTGGTTTTCCGTTGAAGAGGAAAGGGTGATGCAGCAAAGTAGTGTATGTATTTCCCTTAGTTTTTGAGAACCAAGGTATCAATCCAGTAGGAGACTACACGCAAATCGCCTAGTACCTGCACAAACAATCAAGAACCTTGCAACTAACGCGATAAAGGGGTTGTCAATCCCTTCACGACCACTTGCACAAGTGATATCTCATAAAGATAATAAGATAAATATTTTTGGTATTTTTGTTGTATAGATTTAAGAGTAAAGATTGCAAAATAAATAGCAACAGAAATACCTAGTTGGTGGGAGATTAATATAATGGAAGATAGATCCAGGGGCCATAGTTTGCACTAGTGGCTTCTCTCCTGATAGCATATATTATGGTGGGTGAACAAATTACTGCCGAGCAATTGATAGAAAAGCGCATAGTTATGAGAATATCTAGGCATGATCATGTATATAGGCATCACATCCGTGTCAAGTAGACCGAAACGATTCTGCATCTACTACTATTACTCCACACATCGACCGCTATCCAGCATGCATCTAGAGTATTAAGTTCGTAAGAACAGAGTAACGCATTAGGGAAGATGACATGATGTAGAGGGATAAACTCAGGCAATATGATATAAACCCCATCTTTTTATCATCGATGGCAACAATACAATACAAGCCTTGCTGCCCCTACTGTCACTTGGAAAGGACACCGCAAGATTGAACCCAAAGCTAAGCACTTCTCCCATTGGAAGAAAGATCAATCTAGTAGGCCAAACGAAACTGATAATTCAAAGAGACTTGCAAAGATATCAAATCATGCATATAAGAATTCAGAGAAGATTCAAATATTATTCATAGATAAACTTGATCATAAACCCACAATTCATCGGATTTCGGCAAATACACCGCAAAAAGTATTACATCGAATAGATCTCCAAGAAGATCGAGGAGAATTTTGTATTGAGATCCAAAGAGAGAGAAAAAGCCATCTAGCTAATAACTATGGACCTGAAGGTCTGTGGTAAACTACTCACACATCATCGGAGAGGCTATGGTGTTGATGTAGAAGCCCTCCATGATCGATTCCCCCTGCGGCGGAGCGGCGGAAAAGGCCCCAAGATGGGATCTGACGGGTACAGAAGGTTGCGGCGGTGGAAAAGTAGTTTCATTGCTATCCTGGATGTTTTCGGGGTATAAGAGTATATATAGTTGAAAGAAGTAGGTCGGTGGAGCTACGAGGGGCCCACGAGGGTGGGGGGCGCGCCTCCGTGCCTCGTGGCCACCTTGTTGCTTCCTCGATGTCCACTCCAAGTCTCCTAGATTGCGTTTGTTCCAAAAAGATCCTCCCGAAGGTTTCATTTCGTTTGATATTCCTTTTCTACGAAACACTAAAATAGGCAAAAAAACACAGCAATTTGCACTGGGCCTTTGGTTAGTAGGTTAGTCCCAAAAATAATACAAAAGAGTATAATAAAGCCCATTAAACATCCAAACCAGATAATATAATAGCATGGAACAATAAAAAGTTATAGATACGTTGGAGACGTATGACACCCTCCATGCCCAAGACCTCCACTGGCACCTGGCCAAGATTTTGATCCCTCTAGCATCAGAAGAGGTGAGGATTTCCCCAAGGAGTGGGCCAAGCGACAAGCTAAGCTGGCCAAAATGGCAAAAGAGGCAGTGAAGACATTAAATGAATATTCTGCTGCTGCCACTGCTGAGGCATCTGCAAGAAAGCCTAAGAAGGCTATGCCCAAGAAGCCTATACACAAGCCTAGTGCTTCTGCTTCAATGCCCTCACGTCCAAGCACCTCAGCAATGCCCTCACGGCTCAGCTCTGCAAAACCCTCACAGCATATTCCTCATGCTGCCCCAGCTCCTCCAATTCCCTCAGCTTCTCCAGCAAAGTCCTCAGCACCTGTGCATCTCGCCTCGTGTCAAAGGACCACAGGCAAGTCTATTACCTCAGGAGCCTCTGCAAGTTCTTCAGCACCTCTGCAATCCTCAACCGGCCCCACTCTGCTAAAGACCAAGGCCACTTCTGGACAAGGCACAAGACCAAGTCCCCACAAGAAGCAGGTCGCCTTCCAAGTACCGTCCAGTGATGACGAAACTGATGATGAGGAACTCGCCGAAATCATCTGAGACAGACAACAAAGGGCAGCTAGAGCCAAAGGCAATAATGTGCCATTGATGCTAGATCCAAAATTGATCCTCGACTTCATCGACTTATGGCATAAGGACCCGAACACACCTCTGCCTGAAAGGAACCTCACTCCTGGTCAAAGTCATATGTTGACTGCCTTCATTGGTGAGGAGAAATGGAAATATGAACATGGGAGGCAGGTGAAGAAAGCACAGTACAAGAAAGAGCATTTTCTAAAGCAAAATGTGTTGAAGCTTTCACCTGAAGAACTTGTAGCTCTGCAATCAGAGATCAAGAAACTCAGTGATGAATTTGATCGATACTATGCTGACTGGCTTGGAGCCAAAGTCAGATTCATCAACCTGACCAAGGGATTCACCTCAAACATTGCTGCCCCAACGCAACATGACTCCTCAGGCTGAGGCTTCTGCTTAGCCGACTGAAGAACATGCCAGCATCGATGATGATAATCACGCTGCTGATGAAAATGAGAGCACCAGGGCTGATGAAGATACTCCAACCGCTGATGAAATTGCCAGGGCAACCACTAGTGTTGCGCCCGAGGAACCTGCCAGGCCAGCTAAAGCATCAACCGCTGAGCCTGAAGAAATTGAACCAGTCAGGCCAACTGCACCAGTTGTGCCAGAGGAAATGAACCAATTTCCTCTGCTCCTCCTGCACCAACACCAAGTCCAGTTCTTCCTTCTACATCGGAAGCAAAGAAAAATAAGGCCGCGAAGCGAGCAGCTGTAAAGAAGAGGAAAGCATCTACTTCATCACATTCTTCAACACCGAAGAAGATGAAGATATTGACAAGCTCTTTTGAGAATCCCATTGATGTGGTTCCCGTCTCAAGCATGCCATCAAAGGAACTCATTCCTTTTGGTGAATATTATGAGATCCCAAGCGGATTTGATGAAGACGTTCCCTTTGCTGCTTCTTCAGAGCAGATGGATGGACAAATTGAAGTGGACAATATCCCTTCAACCCCAGTTGTCTCATCGCCAATGCCTCAGTTTATAGCTGAAGAGGCAGGCGTTGAAGAATCGAGTGAAGAAGATGAAGACATGGACATTGGAAGCACCACTCCAGTAATGAATGATGACTTTTGGGAAAGTCAGCACCCCAACTCTCCCATGTTCACACCACTGCAACAAATTCCTTAGTCCCCAGTGCACACTAAAGTTCAAATGGGCTCTGACAAACCTCAAACCACTTCTTCCATTCCTGAAGAAATTCCAGCCACTAGTGCTAATGTAAATGTTGATGAAGAATTGAACACCCAGGCTGCAACTGAAGCAGAAACTAAAATTCCTCAGCATGTGGTTCCTGAGGCTATGATAACTTTGACTGATACTCCTCAGCCCAAGCCGAAGAATCCCTCGACGGCATGCCCGATCATCTCAATAAGCACCTCAATAAGCAGAAGGAGTTCATCCAAGGCTTGATAGAGTTGCTAAAGGAGAGCCTCAAGGACATGCCCACTGAGCTCAATCAGCAGGGGGAGTTGACCGTCGGCTTGGTGATGCTGCTCAAGAAGATCATTGCCTCGGAGAAGAAAGCGACCGGCGAAATCCTGGGACTTCAGGAGGACAAGGCGAAGCTCTGCCACGCGATCGACCTGTTGAAGGAGAAGAATGCCAGCTGGAAGAAGCTGCATGAGAATAGTAGTTCCTCGATGAAGATGCTGCAGGCCCTCGTCATGGAACAGAAGGAGGAGTTGGGGAAGCTCTTCATCGAGCACCCGACTGCTGTCAAGGTACGTAATGCAGCTGTGGAACAGATGATGAAGGCTCGCATCGAGAAATCCCGCGTCATGGACAGAATGAAGAAGATGGCGGAGGAGACGCGCAAGGAGATGGAGGTCGTGGAGGCGATGAAGAAGCAGTTACGACTCCGCGGCGAATTAGATCATTTGGGGTGATAATCTTCCTTCTTCTTTTGCTCCTGTGTTTCATCTTTTGCTTCGGGGGTGTCGTCGCACGTGTCACGTTCTCTGCGAGGCATGAACAGAAAAATGGTTTCTTAGGGAATGAATAGAACAATGCTAACAATGATATGACTAGAAAATTAGATCATTTTATTGCCATATGGCACTAGGCTGCCGTGTTTCGTGCTCCTCCATCGCAGTACTACTCCAGTGGAAAACTTGAGTATACCGCACAGTTCTTTGCTCCTCCTCGATCAGGTCGTCGACACATTTATACGAGCAGTCAAATCACAAGGCCCCGCCTTCTAGCAGTAATGAGCCGTCAAATCACAAAGGCCCTCGCCTCTCGTGAAACCGACCAAGCTAGACTGCCCCACCCTCTATCCTTTTAAAAAATGTATACTTTTGTACAACAGTAGTATCGATGGATTGCGCCTTGGAGCAAAACTTGAAATTAAAAAAAGGTGGTACATATAGAGAGCGCTCGTCGCCAAATTATGCATATAGTACTATTAAAAAGGCTAGTCACAATAATGGCGTCCAGCACAACCCACCCCTCAAATAAAACTAAGAGGGTGCTTGGATACATTTTAGTCCCAAGTAGTGGGACTAAAAGATGCTAGCCTCACCCATGCTTGGATCCAAATACTAAAAAGGCTAAAATCAAGTTAATGAGCATTTATTATCCTCCAAACCCTCCAATCCAGAACTCGCCTGTGTTAAAGGAGAGGAGTTAAATGAGTAGAGAGAGGACTAATCCACATTTTAGTAGGAGTACCCCTGATTAAAAAAATTTAGTCTCAAGACTAGTTTTAGCCCCTCTTTAGTCAGGGGTGCTTGGAACTTTAGCCTCTTAAAGAGACTATTTTTAGTCATACTAAAATAAGTCCCTTGGATCCAAGCACCCTCTAAGCATCCTGGAATTCTTTGACAAAACTAAGCACCCTGAAATTCTTTGACAACTAAACTGCTGGCTATATGATATTGGCCATATATATTGTACGTATATAATGTGAAGAAACAAGTGGTAGTACTATACCAACTAAAAGATGAAATGTAAGAAATACTAGTATGTATGTACTGAAGAGTTAAAGTAGCGAGATGAAACATAACATAGTTCTGCTGGGGGCTCAGCACAACACATGACTCAAATTAAATTAAGCACACCTGAAATTAAACTTTGCAACTATTTTGGTAGACACTGCATTAGAACCACCATGAGCAACAACACTACCACCTTACTCGGAGTCCTCGTCCACGCCCTTGACTTCGTCCTTGTCCCTCTTCCTCTTGGCCGATACTTCCTTGCTTGAACCGCACACTTGGCTGTTGCTCTTCATCCAACCCTTGTAGATATTGAAGCAAAGGTAGCCATCCATTGCAGCATAGTGGATGTGGTCTATATCTAGTACATTCCGCTGCCATGCATGACGATGAAACGTGTATGGAGGTTTCTCCAGTTTACCATACGAAGGATGAACCATGGCTCCTGCCAGGGTCAGCATTGAAGGCTGACGAGAGGACACCAGCCGATTCTTATGGAGGTCGAAGGTGTTGCCTACAATGAGGCTTATCCGACACAGGACTTCTTTGTCGTTACCAAAGTCTACAGTAACGAATTTGACTAGGTTGCTCTTGAGGAAGTCCTTAAAACCCTGGTACTCAACGTCGGCATGGCATATGTGGTAGACCAAGCATAAGTCATGAACGCAAACCTGGATCACGGCGGGCTTATTCCTCTCATCATCCTTTAGATCATTCTCTCATCCTAGGACTGTGGTGTACTCAACATCAAGCCCAACGACCCACTCATCATCTGAGTCTTCGAACATGCGTCTGAAGCGAGAAAGGCATCCTTTCACCGTCGCGGAAGAACGGGTGTAGATGACGTCGAACGCATCCCCGGTGATGGTTCTAACCTTGTACTCACCGCCGATCGTGCAGATTTGGGACACCATGGATTTGGGAGGAGGGTTAGGATTCGTGGAACTGCCGTAATGTGAATGGACGGGAGGACTAGGAGCGAACCGCCGTAGTTTTGAAGGACGTGCGGGGACGAGTAGGAGCGGCATTAATTAATTGAATCGTCTCGCCTCCCTCCGCATGCAGCCGCATGCAAGCCTCACGCGCACATCCCTAGTGCATGCTACGGCTGTGTATTTATTTCTCCCAATCAGCGTACGCAATGAGCAGCGGAATCAGTGTAATATGTGGTGATTTAATTATAGCGGGACTAATAAAAATGGGACTAATATGTGGTGATCTAATTACAGCGGGACTAATAAAAATGGGACCAATATGTGGTCATTTAATTATCTTCTCCTCTTAAACCACCGCCGCTCCTCTCCTGTTCCAATCTAAATGCAGCGCCACTCCTCTCCTCTTCCATTTCAAAACCACCGCCCTCCTCTCCTGTTCCAGTCCAAAACCAGCGTCGCTGCTCTCCCGTTCTAATCTAAAACCAGCGCTGCTCCTCTCCTCTTCCATTCAAAAACCACCGCCAACGAGTGAAGGTGCTGTGGAGAAGTAGATCGATGGAGGAGTACAACCGATACATGAGGATCGCAGACGGCGACCTTGTGAAGCTAGCTAGGATGTTGGAGATACAGTCTTGGTTTGAAAATAAGGACCAACTAGCAGCGACAGTGACATCCGTGGCCAAATATCTGAAACAGAGCGAAAAGGCGGCGATACTCCCGGAGGGAGTCGCGCCAGAGTACATAGAGCTGCTCCTCTGGGCCATGGAGCAAACAGATTCACCGAATCCGACCATGAGGGAGCGGTGGTGGGAGTATCGATCCCAGATGGAGCATCCACCAGAGATTGAAGGATCGAGCATCTACAGGGTGCCATTTGTGAGGGTGTCCTGCCAGAGCGAGCCGGTGGAGTCTTTGTCGACCGAACCCAACTACAAGAGGAGAAAAGCAGTTGGCCCGACAACGCTTCCCTGCCATCGTATCCCTCGCCGTTCACATCATCTCATGGGGCGACTGTCTACCGCCGAGGAATAGGAGGGGGCTGCCCCCCCCCCAGCCCAATAGTCGGGCAGGCTGTGAATTGTCAGGAGGAGCTTAGGGTTGTCAGTATTTGCAGGTTGTGAATTGTGTTTTGTGTTGTGTATTTTGAGAGTCCTTTCAGATATGAATATCTTTTGAATTTCAGATTTGCAGTATTGAGCATATGAAGTATTTTATGAATTCTAGAGATCTATTTTTAGCACTTAAGAAATGTAGTTTCATAGGAGTATAAAAGCGTAGACAATGTGATTCTTAGAGAAGAAACTGCAAGTTTCAGTTTCAGATAAGAAACTGCAAGTTCAGTTTCAGATAAGAAACTGCAACTTTCAGAGGCAGAGCATTTATATTAACACGACCTTTTCAAACAGGGTTAACATCATGTTGGAAGTTTTATTCATGGTTGAAAATGGAATTACCAGCCAGTTAACATCATGCTGATCAACATTCATGCATAGCACATCTTCATATGATGCACAATCAAAATGCCGACACAATGTCAAGTGTGCGAAACACAGAGAAAA
The DNA here is from genome assembly GCA_034509565.1 of Triticum monococcum. Lineage (NCBI taxonomy): Eukaryota > Viridiplantae > Streptophyta > Magnoliopsida > Poales > Poaceae > Triticum > Triticum monococcum. Next base: position 478,925,050 of record CM067842.1, on the reverse strand, counting down.
GGAGGGATGAAGTTTTGGCAAGTGTTGGATGTGGTTTTGGACTGCCCCGTCTAGGCTTTCATTTTTAACATGTGCGGCCCACGACCTCGGATGGGAGGACCATAGGCCTGTTTGTATTTTCTTAGGGCCGTCATGTATCGACCGGCCTATGGACCTCCCATCCGAGGTTTTATTTTTGGCAGCCCAATTTATGTATTTTTTGAAGAAAACGCAGAGGTCTGTTCTATTTTTCTATATAAGAATAGGAACACCAGGTCCAACTTATGTTTCCCTTCTAACTATATTACATATATTTAAGTTATTTTATATGTTAGTATATATTATTTTTATTGTCATCATATATTTAACACATACTTACATATGTAAGAAAACAATATCCCACATCTTATTAACTTATAAAAATAATTTCTTAACAAATAAAATCTTGGATTGTTTTGGCACGGAAATCCTAGTGATTGTGTACAAAAGCTTGGTAAGATTTAAGGACGAATGTAATAATATCACTTATTATTTAAATATTTTTATAACAAAATGCTCAGCCCCTTTTTATTTTTTGATAACATTGCTGGCCCAACACAACATTATAATTAGAATCAGCCCAGGAAAATCGTGTATTTCGATAAAGTGCAAATGCCCTGTAATTTTTTAGGAAATAAAATAAATGGGCCGCATGGACGCTACATTATTTGTTCACCCAGCCCAGCTAATGGTTGTAATTCAAAAAAAAAAGATCAAATTGACTGTAAATTCTACCGCGCAAAAAAAAGAATGTAAATTCTGAAAAAATGGGTTGAATACGTGCCACATTTTTGGAGGCTGTAATGTGGGCCAATAGGTCGAAGCCAACGCACGTCGTTGTCAATTTAGTCAACAAATGATTCTGACATGTTAGCCATTGGATTTACATCCAACGACTGGCATCCATCTTCAATCTCTGGTCTTCTTCCTCCAGCGTCGCCGGGATCACCTCCCGCCTCCTGCTCCTAGCAGCTCTGCTTAGCACGCTTCGCTATGAAGCGCTACTCCACCGTTGGCCAGGCCATCCCTCCAACCCTCCACACCTCCTGTTCTTCTCCACCGACTGTCGAACCACACCGCACTAGAACCAGTTAACACTCGTACACCTCTCCGTCTGCAACTCTACTCCCGCGTCTTCCCATCTCCGGCTCGTTGCTCTCCGGGGCCTCGCCGTCCTCCACCACCTTGGATGCGCTCGGTGCGGCGTGGTCGACGTGGTCAACGAACAACACCATCGGAAGTAGATTGTGTGTCGAGAGCCTGACAGCTGGGTCCACGGCCGCACACAAGGAAATGCCTCCTTATTACGCGCAAAATAATGATTCCTCCACCTGACATCTAGGACCCACCGGAAGGGCCTCTGTATTTCGCGAAAATAACGTGCCCCCGCTGACATGTCGGACCCACCAGCTATCTTCGCACGCAAGAGAGGCCTCCTTATTACGCACAAAAAAATGAATATTCCCCCTGCCAGCTGGAACCCAGCATAGTGGGAGGCTGACTTGTGGGCCTACCAAGTTGATGGGGACGGAGGGCTTTGTCAACTTAGTAAATATGAACGATTCTAGCTCCTGTTACCATACGATGTTCATCCAACAGCCGTAGTGCTTCTTCAACCTCTGGTCTTCTTGCTCCAGTCGCCCAAATCAGCGCCGGTCGTGCCGCGTGCTCCTGCCTCCCGTGGCCGGCTGTGATGTCGCGGAGGCCTCACCGCCCCCTACTACTCCCACCGCTGGCCAGGCCATCCCTCTACTCACCCACACCCCCTGTTATTCTGCGGCGATAGCAGCCTCACAACGCAGCCGAACTAGTGAACCCTCGTACTCCACTTTGCGTGGGCATCCACTGATGCGTCTTCCCCAGCTCCGAGTCGTCCCCTTCCTAGTCCTCGACGTCGTCCACCGCCGTGGTGCTCTCTGCGTGGCGTGGTCAGCGTGGTCAAGGAACGACTTCCATCGGACGTGGACTGTACGTCGAGAGGCTGACAGCTGGGTCCACGACCGCAGCAAGGAAGTGCCTCCTTATTACGCGCAAAAGAATGATTCCTCCACCTGACAGCGGGGACCCACCGGACGGGCCACCGTATTTCACGAAAAAAAACGTATCCCCCTGACAGCTGGGACCGACCAGCTACATCTTCGCACGCAAGGAAGTGTGTCCAGGAAAAAAACGATTCGCCCCCTGACTACTGGGACCCACCAGCTACATCTTCGCACGCAAGAAGTGCGTCCGGGCAAAACAAATGATTCGCCCCCCTGACTGCTGGGACCCACCAGCTACATCTTTGCACGCAAGGAAGTGCCTGACAGTCGGGACCCACCTGGTTGAAGCGTACGTAGCATTGTCATTCTGGTCGCGAACGTGTATGTACATATATACTGGTGGATGTAGAGGCGCACACGTATCCTAGCAGAGGCGCGTAGGTGTCGTAGTAGAGGCGCGCACGTAGCATGTACATGTACGTACAACGGCCAGGGTGCAAGAAAGAAAATACGGCCACATATGTGTACATACAGGCGGGGTCTCGAACGCCTACTCGCGCATACGTACGGCCAGGGCTCGTGTCCATGGCTAGGTCGGAACGGAGAAAGAGCGTCGTCGTCGTGTTCATGGGGAGGAAATGGAATGCATCGTATTCATGGGGAGGCAACGGAATGCGTTGTGTTCATGGGGAGGCAACGGAATGCGTCGTCTTCATCAGGAGGCAACGGAACGCGTGGGAGCCAACTGGCTGGGTCGGAACGGAATGCGTGGTCGTGTTCATCGGGAGGGCTTGGACGGAACAGGCGATGGAAACAAGGCCTGGCGTACCGCAAAACAGAGGAAACGGACCTCCTATGTTCTGAACGGGGTCCTGTTGATCGGGAGGGGTGTGGCATACCACAAAACGGAGGAAACAGACCTCCTACGATCAAAACGGGGGTCCTGTTGATCGGGAGGGGTGTGGCGTACCGCAAAACTGACGAAACGGACCTCCGATGGTCAAAACGGGGGTCCTAATTATCAGGAGGGGTGTGGCGTACCGCAAAACTGACGAAACGGACCTCCTACGGTCAAAATGGGGGTCATGTTGATCGGGAGGGGTGTGGCGTACCGCAAAACGGACGAAACAGACCTCCTACGATCGAAACAGGGGTCCTGTTCATCGGGAGGGGTGTGGCGTACCGCAAAACGGGACTCCACGGGATACTGTTCATCTCCACCGTCGACCTCCTCCAGCCTCCACGGGCTCCTGTTCATCCAGCCTCCACCGCGCGCTACTCCACCGGCTACTGTTCAACCACACCTCCACCATCTACTGTTCATCTAGCCCTCCACACCACGTGGTCCTGTTCAACCACCCCTCCACAGGCACCCCTCCACCGTCTACTATTCATCCAGCCCTCCACACCACGGGGTCCTGTTCATCCAGAGGCAATGCCACCGCTCACTGTTTAGCCAAACCCCCCTGCAACGCTCACTGTTCATCCAATCGATCGGCTTCAGTTAGCAGCAGTAGCGAAGGAATCGGTCGATCGGGTTCAGTTAACAACCATCGATCGATCGGTCGGGCTCAGTAATGCGTAGCCTGTAGTACAATCGCTCGGGTTCAGTTAGAGCCCAACGCCTCGCTCGGGTTCAGTTAGAGCCTATGCCTCGCACACAAGCACGTACGTCTACGAGAGAAACGCGCATCGCTCGGCCCCCGACCTCTCACTGTAACCGGGAACTCCCCGAAATTTTCCTCCCCCTCGCTTCTACCACGGTTTTTTCCATCATGGACGGCCCAAAGAATGTCATGCAGCTGCGTATCCGGCCCGCCCAGGACCAAAAGCCCATTTTCTATCATGATTTTTTTCATAGAAGTAGGAGCCCACCACATCTATGATGATACCGGGTTTTGTCACAATTATCGTCATAGAAGTGTCATATGTATGACATAATTTTTTTTGTGTTCGGCCCAAAATGTCACTGACGTGTCTTTTTTTGTAGTGATTGGTTTTTCCTATGGACTCAATGTGATCTTGGATCACTAAATGAAAATGTAGAGTCTTGAACTTCCGAGCTCGAGATAATCCTTTATCCTTAGCATCTTGAAGGGGTTCCACATCCTCTTGTCCATGCTACTCCATCTATTGAACTTGTCTGAAATATACTAGATGAAAACATTAGTCGAAGAAGAGATATGTTGACATTAATTACCAAAACCACCCTAGGAGCACTTGTGCTTTCAATCTCCCCCTTTTTGGTAATTGATGACAACATACATCAAAGCTTTAGATAAAGATATAGAGAAAAGCAAATAAAGCTTTGGAAAGACATGCAACATGCATAGGCTCCCCCCACATGTATGCAATCTTGTAAATAGGAACGCAGGAGCATGTGAATGCATAATCATGACAGAGCAAGCAATGTGTTATATGTATCTTGGCTATATGCATCAGAGCAAATGATGTGAATATATGAAGTTGTAACTTCATGTTCATGATTCCTTATTGGAAACAATATGTACATTTAACAAGAGATCTTCATGCACATGAATGTGATGCATTTACTTACCTTGTGGTCTTGAGCTGGCTTAGGAAGAGATGAACCTGAGTAAATAGGGTTAGATGAGATACATATACTAGATAGAGCAAACAAGAGAGCCACAAGAGTACCAAGATTGGGATGACATGTAGAGAGTGAGTACTAGGTACTCTATTGGATATAGACATGTCCCCAAAGGTAAAAGATATGCAATGAATTCAAAGATTCCCTTCCCTAGCAGTCTTTCTCCCCCTGAATCTTATATTGGATAATGGGAGAAAATAGGGAAACAAAATCAGAGCAAAACATATCAGATCGTAGGACATAACACAAACTAACATGTCTTTCCCCTCTTAAAGACATATGTCTTCTCTCCTCTTGAATACCAAGCATCTGGGGCCTTTGATGTGATTACCTCTCTCCCCCCTTCAATGTGATCGAGCTTTGATATGAGCTCTCTCCCCCCTTTGACATCAATTTCCAAGAAGGGACCTTCTGGAGGTGAGTCAAAATAGGTTTGGTCCTTGAGTCACATAACAAAGCAACATGTAGAATGTGATGCAGGTAGAGGACAAGAATCATCGAGTTGAGCTGGCGAACAAGTGGCAAATTTTCTTCTCTGCAGTGAAATCGGTGACACCGAGTTGTATTCTTCGGTAGCACCGAAATGTTCTAGTTTGATCGAGAGAGGCAATCTGGTGTAACCGAGTTCAACACAGAGAGAATGTTTGTTACCTCAGCTCTCTAGGAAAATAAGATCTCACAAAGATTTGCAAATAATTAACAAAAGGATTTGGTATGAATTAGATGGAGGAAATACAGAACAAAACAGAGAAAATAAAATCTAGATGAAGTTTTTTTATTATTAAATAAAGGAAGGGGAACAAATATGCAAGGGACAAATGCGGGAACTCAGAGAAACACTAGAGAGCTTCATCTAGAATTGGGGGGCGACAAAGTCACCTATGTTTGAGTATATTGACCGATGAGTCAAGTGAGAATACTTGATCATAGGTCATACTCATCGTTTCACATTTTTCTGAGCTTCTTTGACCCATATGTTGGGGTAAAGCTTCTCTAAGATGGAATAGCATACCTTGGGTGGTGGTGTTGAACTTGATCATGTAGTTGAACTTTTGTGGAGTGCTCAAGGTTGATGTAGGTCATCAATGGTTGGGAGAACCACTTGTAGTTTGAGTTCATCTACCTACATGGGTTAGTCTTGCAAGGAAGAGCACTTGTGTATCCAAAATGACAATCATGAAATTTGATACCAAATGAAATTTGATATATAGAATTTGTCAAAGGATATGTTGAGGGGTCTCAAGCTTCCTTGTCTTCAACCACCATGGTGTAGAGACTTGGTGATGTAGAGATTACCCAAGACGTGAGTGAGTTGCAATCTCATAGATTTATATTCATCCAAGCTCCCACGAGGATTAGATAGTATGCAAGGGTACAAATGTATCCAAGACATATGATTATCATCATAAGACAAGAATCAAGGATTAGTCATAGGCTCACGCCTTGCATGTATCCAAATGGAGTTTCTACTCCAAGTTTGAAGCATCAATGATGTTAAATTCACCTCTCGAATGGCAAAATACTTTCTCATCGAGCGGTTTGGTGAATATATCCGCCAATTTCTTATTGGTACAAACATGCTTAAGATCAATGTTTCCTTTAGCAACATGATCTCGAATGAAATGGTGACGAACTTCAATATGCTTAGTTTGAGAATGTTGCACGGGATTGTGAGCAATCTTAATAGCACTCTCATTGTCACAAAGTAAGAACATGTTTCACATTGATCCCATAATCTTTAAGAGTTTGGGTCATCCAAAGTAATTGAGCACAACATGAACCAGTGGCAATGTATTCCGCTTCGGCGGTGGATAAGGATACCGAGTTTTGTTTCTTCGAGGACCAAGACACAAGAGATGTACCAAGAAATTGAGAAGTACCCGAAGTGGAGTCTCTATCAACCTTGTCATCGGCATAGTCCGAGTCAGAGTAGCCAACAAGGTCAAAAGAAGACCTCTTAGGATACCAAATGCCAAAATTTGGTGTATGTATTAAGTATCTCACTATCTTTTTCACATCCTTAAGATGACATTCTTTGGGGGCCGCTTGATATCGTGCACACATGCACACACTTAGCATAATATCGGGACAAGAGGCACATAGATATAACAATGAACCAATCATAGATCGGTAAACCTTTTGGTCAACTGATTTGCCATCCTTGGTCAAGTCAATATGTCCACTAGTAGGCATGGGTTTTTCATAACTTTGCTTTCTTGCATGTTGAAATTCTTGAATAAGTCATTGTGTACTTTGTTTGAGAAACAAAGGTGCCTTCTTTAGTTTGCTTGATTTGGAAACCAAGAAAGAACTTGAGTTCACTCGTCATAGACCACTAGTAGAAAAAGGGGCTATGGTCCAGGCCACCTCAGCCCATTAGTCCCGGTTCAGTCTTGAACCGGGACCAATGTCGGCATTGGTCCCGGTTCAGTCTTGAACCGGGACCAATGTGGGCATTGGTCCCGGTTCGTGAGCCCAGGGGGCCGGCCGTGCCACGTGGGCCATTGGTCCCGGTTCGTCTGGACCTTTTGGTCCCGGTTGGTGGGACGAACCGGGACCAAAGGGCCTCCCTCCTGGCCCACCACCATTGGTCCCGGTTGGTGGCATGAACCGGGACCAAAGGCTCCCCTTTACTCCCGGTTCATGCCACGAACCGGGACCAATGAATTGCCTATATATACCCCCTCGCGCAAGAGCAGAGCACAGTGCTCTGTTTTTTCTGGCCGAGGGGGAGAGGCCTTTGTGGTTCTCTAGCTCACCTCCTATGCACATGAGGTGTTCGATGGAATGCCCGAGCCACACTACTTAAGCTTTCTCCTCTCGAAGCTTGACCTCCAAGCTCCATTTTCCTCGAGATTTGTCTAGATTTAGCGGTCCGTCACGCCCCGTCCCCGTCTTCACCGCCGTCGATCACCCGCGCGGATCTCATCACCGACACCACCGTGGTGAGCCTCTTATTCTTATCTTCTTTCTGAAAGGAAAAATATTCTTACTTGTATGTTTAGATAGATACTTGTATCATTTTCTTACATTTATTATTGCATCTTATATAGTGCGATGGTTTTGGTATCCGCCCCCGCCGGCCCTCGTCCTGTCTATGATTCGGATTTGGTATGTATATTATCTTTATAACTATTGGTTCATTTATTGTTTACGAAAATTATGCCGACCAACGTGACATAGATTTTATTTATCTAGGGTGTATGTGAATCAGAAATGCCAACCGACCTTGTCGAGAGGTTAAATTTAGTTGAAGAAGAAAACAATTTGTTGAAGGAAAAAATAAAAAAAATTGAGGAGGAGATGATGATATTGGAGTTGCATGTTGCGGATGTCGTCGATGATCACAAGATCAAGATGGATGCAATGCGCTTGAAGATTAGAAAGATTAGAAAATATGCCATTCATACCGAGGCTTGGTATCATTATGCCGTTGGATCAATTGTTACGTTGGTTGCGATTATGATCGCATTTGTTTTCGCATTGAAATGTTTTACATAGTTTCAATGTATGGTTTAATTAATTAGATGCTCTGGAGAGCTATATGTTGTTAGATGAGAACTATGTATGTACTTTGGTTTTAATGTGATGATGAACTTCTATTAATTTGGACACTTAATTATATATAATGCACGCAGATGAACCGGCAATGGATGTACGGTGACAGACACACCCGCGAGTACATTAAGGGCGTGCATGAGTTTCTCGATGCGGCTGAGGCAAACAAGCAGAATGGTTTTATGTGTTGTCCATGCACTGAATGTGGGAATACGAGGTCTTACTCTAACCGGAAAATCCTTCACTCCCACCTGCTTTACAAGGGTTTCATGCCACACTATAATGTTTGGATGAGGCACGGAGAAATAGGGGTTATGATGGAAGACGACAAAGAAGAAGAGTACGATGACAACTATGTGCCCCCTGAATACGGTGATGCTGCAACGGGGGGAGCTGGTGAAGATCAAGATGAACCAGACGATGTGCCCAATGATGCTACCACGGGTGAAGCTGCTGAAGCTCAAGAGGAACCAGACGATGTGCCCGATGATGATGATCTCCGCCGGGTCATTGTCGATGCAAGGACGCAATGCATTAGTCAAAAGGAGAAGCTGAAGTTCGATCGCATGTTAGAGGATCACAAAAAAGGGTTATACCCCAATTGCGAAGATGGCAACACAAAGCTCGGTACCGTACTGGAATTGCTGCAGTGGAAGGCAGAGAATGCTGTGGCTGACAAAGGATTTGAGAAGCTACTGAAAATATTGAAGAAGAAGCTTCCAAAGGATAACGAATTGCCCGACAGTACATACGCAGCAAAGAAGGTCGTATGCCCTCTAGGATTGGAGGTGGAGAAGATACATGCATGCCCTAATGACTGCATCCTCTACCGCGGTGCATACAAGGATCTGAACGCATGCCCGGTATGCGGTGCGCTGCGGTATAAGATCAGACGAGATGACCCCGGTGATGTTGACGGCGAGCCCCTCAGGAAGAGGGTCCCTGCAAAGGTGATGTGGTATGCTCCTATAATACCACGGTTGAAACGTCTGTTGAGAAACGAAGAGCATGCCAAGTTGATGTGATGGCACAGTGAGAACCGAAAGAAAGATGGGAAGTTGAGAGCACCCGCTGACGGGTCGCAGTGGAGAAAAATCGAGAGAAAGTACTGGGATGAGTTTGCAAAGGACCCAAGGAATGTATGGTTTGCTTTAAGCGCGGATGGCATTAATCCTTTCGGGGAGCAGAGCAGTAATCACAGCACCTGGCCCGTGACTCTATGTATGTATAACCTTCCTCCTTGGATGTGCATGAAGCGGAAGTTCATTATGATGCTAGTTCTCATCCAAGGCCCTAAGCAACCCGGAAACGAAATTGATGTGTACCTAAGGCCATTAGTTGAAGAACTTTTACAGCTGTGGAATGGAGACGGTGTACGTACGTGGGATGAGCACAGACAGGAGGAATTTAACCTTAAGGCGTTGCTGTTCGTGACCATCAACGATTGGCCCGCTCTCAGTAACCTTTCAGGACAAACAAACAAAGGATACCACGCATGCACGCACTGTTTAGATGACACTGAAAGTATATACCTGGACAAATGCAGGAAGAATGTGTACCTGGGCCATCGTCGATTTCTTCCGACCAACCATCAATGTCGAAAGAAAGGCAAGCATTTCAAAGGCGAGGCAGATCACCGGAAGAAGCCTGCCATGCGCACCGGTGATCACGTGCTTGCTATGGTCAATGATTTACCCTATGTCATCTTTGGAAAGGGTCCCTGTGGACTAGCTGTTCCGAATGACGCTGAGGGACACGCACCCATGTGGAAGAAGAAATCTATATTTTGGGACCTACCCTACTGGAAAGACCTAGAGGTCCGCTCCTCAATCGACGTGATGCACGTGACGAAGAACCTTTGCGTGAACCTGCTAGGCTTCTTGGGCGTGTATGGGAAGACAAAAGATACGCCGGAGGCACGGGAGGACCTGCAACGTTTGCACGAAAAAGACGACATGCCTCCGAAGCAGTATAAAGGTCCTGCCAGCTACGCTCTTACGAAAGAAGAGAAAGAAATCTTCTTTGAATGCCTGCTTAGTATGAAGGTCACGACTGGCTTCTCATCGAATATAAAGGGATTAATAAATATGCCAGAGAAAAAGTTTCAGAACCTAAAGTCTTATGACTGCCACGTGATTATGACGCAACTGCTTCCGGTTGCATTGAGGGGGCTTTTACCGGAAAACGTCCGATTAGCCATTGTGAAGCTATGTGCATTCCTCAATGCAATCTCTCAGAAGGTGATCGATCCAGAAATGGTACCAAGGCTAAGGAGTGATGTGGCGCAATGTCTTGTCAGTTTCGAGCTGGTGTTCCCACCATCCTTCTTCAATATCATGACTCACGTCCTAGTTCATCTAGTCGACGAGATTGTCATCCTGGGGCCCGTATTTCTACACAATATGTTCCCCTTTGAGAGGTTCATGGGAGTCCTAAAGAAATATGTCCGTAACCGCGCTAGGCCAGAAGGAAGCATCTCCATGGGCCATCAAACAGAGGATGTTATCGGGTTTTGTGTTGACTTCATTCCTGGCCTTAACAAGATAGGTCTCCCTAAATCGCGGTATGAGGGGAGACTGACTGGAAAAGGCACTCTTGGAAGAGACTCAATAATATGCAGGGACGGATATTCTTGGTCTCAAGCACACTACACAGTTCTACAGAACTCTACCTTGGTGACCCCGTATGTCGATGAACACAAGAACAGTCTGCGCTCCAAACACCCGGAGCAATGCGACGACTAGATTACATGTGAACACATCAGGACTTTCAGCAGTTGGTTGGAAACATGTTTCAGAGGTGACAACACTGTTTGTGATGAGTTGTACTTGTTGTCCAGGGGACCATCTTTGACTGTATTGACTTACAAAGGATACGAGATAAATGGGAATACATTTTACACGATCGCCCAAGATCAAAAGAGCACCAACCAAAACAGCGGTGTCCGCTTTGATGCAGCAACCGAGAGCGGAAAGGACACATATTATGGTTACATAGTGGACATATGGGAACTTGACTACGGACCTGATTTTAAGGTCCCTTTGTTTAAGTGCAAATGGGTCATTCTGTTTGGCGGCGGCGTACAGGTAGACCCACAGTACGGAATGACAACAGTGGATCTGAAAAATCTTGGGTACACTGACGAACCGTTCGTCCTAGCCAATGATGTGGCACAGGTTATCTATGTGAAGGACATGTCTACCAAACCGAGAAAAAGAAAAGATAAGGAAGCGAATACATCAAACGATGAGCCAAAGCGCCACATAGTTCTTTCAGGAAAAAGGGACATCCTGGGAGTGGACGGCAAGACAGACATGTCTGAAGATTATGAAAAGTTTCATGAAATTCCTCCCTTCAATGTCAAGGCTGACCCAAGCATCCTGATAAACAATGAAGATTATCCATGGTTACGGCGCAATAAGAAAATGACACAAGAGAAGAAAAAGTGAAGACTTTCTCCCGCAACTATTATGATGATACCATGCCAACTTTATAACAGATGATCTTTCGTCCGAAACTCTGATACTTCGAAAGAGATTGTTCGTTTTGTACATGAAGTGCATCCAGTTTTTTCCGTAACCATCTCAACTTTGTTGCACATGCTATGTGGGTGAAATGATGATACCATGCCAACTTTCAACCTTTTCGGAGTTCATTTGAAATGCTTTTCAATTTCAGGGTCTTATAGCTCAAAAAAATCAATAAATCCATGAAAAATAACAAATGAAGTCAGAAAGGGTTGAAAATTGATGATGTGTCTTTGAATGGTGCATTTTGAACACAGAAAAATATGGAGTTCAAATAAGTTCAAGAAAATTAAATCCCTTTGTAACAAATGATCTTTCGTCCGAAACCCTGATACTTCGAAAGAGATTGTCCGTTTTGTACACGAAGTGCATCCAGTTTTTGCCGTAACCATCTCAACTTTGTTGCACATGCTATGTGGGTGAAATGATAATACCATGCCAACTTTCAACCTTTTCGGAGTTCATTTGAAATGCTTTTCAATTTCAGGGTCTTATAGCTCAAAAAAATCAATAAATCCATGAAAAATAACAAATGAAGTCAGAAAGGGTTGAAAATTGATGATGTGTCTTTGAATGGTGCATTTTGAACACAGAAAAAATATGGAGTTCAAATAAGTTCAAGAAAATGAAATCCCTTTGTAACAAATGATCTTTCGTCCGAAACCCTGATACTTCGAAAGAGATTGTCCGTTTTGTACACGAAGTGCATCAAGTTTTTGCCGTAACCATCTCAACTTTGTTGCACATGCTATGTGGGTGAAATGATAATACCATGCCAACTTTCAACCTTTTCGGAGTCCATTTGAAATGCTTTTCAATTTCAGGGTCTTGTAGCTCAAAAAAATCAATAAATCCATGAAAAATAACAAATGAAGTCAGAAAGGGTTGAAAATTGATGATGTGTCTTTGAATGGTGCATTTTGAACACAGAAAAAATATGGAGTTCAAATAAGTTCAAGAAAATGAAATCCCTTTGTAACAGATGATCTTTCGTCCGAAACCCTGATACTTCGAAAGAGATTGTCCGTTTTGTACACGAAGTGCATCCAGTTTTTGCCGTAACCATCTCAACTTTGTTGCACATGCTATGTGGGTGAAATGATGATACCATGCCAACTTTCAACCTTTTCGGAGTTCATTTGAAATGCTTTTCAATTTCAGGGTCTTATAGCTCAAAAAAATCAATAAATGCATGAAAAATAACAAATGAAGTCAGAAAGGGTTGAAAATTGATGATGTGTCTTTGAATGGTGCATTTTGAACACAGAAAAAATATGGAGTTCAAATAAGTTCAAGAAAATGAAATCCCTTTGTAACAGATGATCTAACTTCATAGTAAAAAAATATGCTGCATTTTAAAACTATAAGTATTTAGTACAAATAAAAAAAATTAAATTATAAGTAAAATAAAACTATAAGTATCACTAAAAAACTGTAAGTAATTAAACTAAAATAAAACTATAATATTCTTCAAATTTTTAAAAATTCAAATTTAAACTATTTAAAATTTAAAACTAATGGCACTAACAGAAAGTTTATAATTTTTGTGACCTAAAAGCAAAAAGAAATCACTAAAAAACTGTAAGTATTTAGTTTTAAGTAGAAATAAAAAATAAATAGAAAAAAATTCTAATTTTATAGTAAAGTTATTCATAAACTAGTGATTCACACAAATTTTTAAAAATCCAAATTTAAACTATTTAAAATTTAAAACTAATGGCACTAATAGAAAGTTTATAATTTTTGTGACCTAAAAGCAAAAAATAAAAAACCAAAAAAATGTAGAAAAAAAATGCCACCTACTGGGCCTCCACGGCCTGAATACGACTAGAAACCCTACATGGGCCAGGATTCAGGCCCGCAGCAGGCGCAGTAGGCCCACAGGCATTGCAATGACAAGTTAGGCCCGAAAGCCTGCAGTTGAGAGGAGCTCAGGAGGGTGGGCGCAGCAGCGCTTATAAACCACTCCAGGGCCCTCTCAACTAGCGATGTGGGACTAAAATTTTGGACCCGGGGCGCACAAGGGCATTGGTCCCGGTTGGTGGCACCAACCGGGACTAAAGGTGGCATTGGTCACGGTTCGTGGCACCAACCGTGACCAATGCCCCCCTTTAGTCCCGGTTGGTGCCACCAACCGGGACCAAAGGCCGCCGCTTCCCGCCCTTTGGGCTGCCGAAAATTGGCCTTTGGTCCCGGTTCGTGGCACCAACCGGGACTAAAGGGTGCATTAGTCCCGGGTCGTAGCACCAACCGGGAGCAATGCTTTTGGTATATAAGCTGGACTTGTGAAATTCTCGATTCAGTTCGATCGATCTCCTCGTCCTCTCCTCCAACGACGCCGCCAGGCTCGTCGCCGCCGAGCCCTCCGTGAGCCCGTGCCGTCCTCGTCGCCGGCCGCCCGTCCACCGCCCCCGAGCACCCACTGCGCCCCCGAGCCCGTCCACCGCCGCCGAGCGCGCCCCGCCGTCGCCCTCTCCCTCGCCGACCCCGAGCCCGTCCTCATCGCCGTCGCCCCCGACGCCGGCCGCCCCGAGCACCCCCTGTGCCCCCGAGCACCCCCTGCGCCCCCGAGCCTGTCCGCCGCCGCCGAGCGCGCCCCATCGTCGCCCTGCCCTCGCCGACCCCGAGCCCGTCCTCGTCGCCGTCGCCCCCGACGCCGGCCGCCCGCGTCTCCTCCCCGACCTCTCCGGGAGAGGTAGCTACCGCCTCCTACCCCCTTCCTTCCTTCCCTGCTCCTGAATTTGCAGATGTATGTATGTATGTATGATGAATTTTGATATTTGTTCATATATATATATACTATAGATGTATGTATGTATGATGAATTTTGATATTTTTTGTTCATATATACTGTTCATATATACTGTAGATGTATGTATGATGAATTTTGATATTTTTTTTGTTCATATATACTGTTCATATATACTGTAGATGTATGTATGATGAATTTTGATCTTTTTTTGTTCATATATAATGTAGATGTATATGTATGTATGGAATGATATCGATGGATGTATGTATATAGAACATTCGTAGAAAATATAATGAGAGGAAGAAGAGGATAAAAAAGAAGAGGAATAAGAAAAGAAAAAAGAGGAGAAGAAAGAATAGAGGAGACTTCTCCTCTATTCTTTCTTCTCCTCTTTTTTTTCTTCTTCTTCCTCTTTTTTTATCGGGAACGAGGGTCGTCGAGGGTCGCCGAGCGGTAGAGGAAGAAGAGGATAAAATAGAAGAGGAAGAAAAAAAAGAGGGGTCGACGGTCGCCTAGGGGTCGAGGGTCGAGAGGGGGTCTAGGGTCGCCAAGAGGGGAGAGGAAGACGAGGAGAAATAAATAAGAAGAAGAAAAAAGAAGAAAAAAAAGAGGAGAAGAAGAAAGGAATAGAGGAGAAAAGAGAAAAATAGAATTATTCTATTTTTCTCTTTTCTCCTCTATTCCTTTCTTCTTCTCCTCTTTTTTTTCTTCTTTTTTTTCTTCGACACGTGGGGAAGGGGGGTCGAGAACGCCGGACATTCATGAGAGAGGCGAGGAAAGAATAGAGGAGACTTCTCCTCTATTCTTTCTTCTCTTCTTTTTTTTCTTCTTCTTCTTCCTCTTTATTTTATCGGGAACGAGGGTCGTCGAGAGGGCCGCCGAGTGGTAGAGGAGAAACCCTAAATAGAAAGTATCGTCGGTGTGAGATACATGTACCGTCGGTGTCGAACATTACATCCACATCCCACAAGTGGCGCGGGCTTCGACGCCCACGTCACTTGTGGGACGTGGATGTAGTGTCCGACACCGAAGGCCACATGTATCTCACACCCACGATACTTGCTAGCTATTTAGGGTTTCCTTTGACACTAGGCAACCTCCCGACCCCTCGGCGATCCTCTCGAACATGAGAGGAAGAAGAGGGTCGTCTAGGGTTCGAGGGTTCGAGGGTTCTTCTCCTCTATTCTTTCTTCTCTTTTTTTTCTTCTTCCTCTTTATTTTATCGGGAACGAGGGTCGTCGAGAGGGCCGCCGAGTGGTAGAGGAGAAACCCTAAATAGAAAGTATCGTCGGTGTGAGATACATGTACCGTCGGTGTCGGACACTAAATCCACATCCCACAAGTGGCGCGGGTTTCGATGCCCACGTCACTTGTGGGACGTGGATGTAGTGTCCGACACCGCGGGCCACATGTATCTCACACCCACGATACTTGATAGCTATTTAGGGTTTCCTTTGACACTAGGCAACCTCCCGACCCCTCGGCGATCCTCTCGAACATGAGAGGAAGAAGAGGGTCGTCTAGGGTTCGAGGGTTCTTCTCCTCTATTCTTTCTTCTCTTTTTTTTCTTCTTCTTCTTCCTCTTTATTTTATCGGGAACGAGGGTCGTCGAGAGGGCCGCCGAGTGGTAGAGGAGAAACCCTAAATAGAAAGTATCGTCGGTGTGAGATACATGTACCGTTGGTGTCGGACACTAAATCCACATCCCACAAGTGGCGCGGGTTTCGACGCCCACGTCACTTGTGGGACGTGGATGTAGTGTCCGACACCGAAGGCCACATGTATCTCACACCCACGATACTTGCTAGCTATTTAGGGTTTCCTCTACCGAAAAGAAGAGGAGAAATAAATAAGAAGAAGAAAACAGAAGAAAAAGAAGAGGAGAAGAAGAAAGGAATAGTTTTCTCTTCTTCTCCACTATTCCTTTCTTCTTCTCCTCTTTTGTTTTCCTAGTGTCGAAGTATTGAAGAAATCCATGCCTTCATCATTAGCCGGAAGTAACCAGGGCATGTTGGTACGAAGTTCTGCAAAGTTGTTCTGGAATGGAGTCCCGGATAGAATAATCCGCCTTTTGGTACGAATTCAGCAAAGGCCTTCCAAATAGCGATATTCGGAAGGCTCTTGCTGAACTTTGTACCAAAAGGCGAATTATCCTATCTGGGACTCCGTTCCAGAACAACTTTGAAGAGCTTCCTACCATCATGCACATGTTACTTTCGCCTAATGATGAAGACATGGTTTTGTTGAATCCTTTGACACTAGGCAACCTCCCGACCCCAAGGCGATCCTCTCGAACATGAGAGGAAGAAGAGGATAAAAAAAGAAGAGGAAGAAGAAGAAAAAAGAGGAGAAGAAAGAATAGAGGATTTCTTCTCCTCTATTCTTTCTTCTCCTCTTTTTTTCTTCTTCTTCCTCTTTTTTTATCGGGAACGAGGGTCATCGAGGGACATATATAGATGTAGTGTCGTCGTTGTCGATATATACCCCCTCCCGATAGCTTACTATGATTAGGTAGCTAGTTCTATGTTTGGCACTAATATATCCATCTGTCATGTTTGAATAATAATTGCCATGTTGTAAATATTTGTAGAAACTATGGACACCGCCCTAGACGAAGCAAGAAAAGAAGCGTTGTTGAGGGAGATAATCGCAGAAGGAAGTGATGCCGTCTCGTACTATCTCAACGATATCATCGATGGTCCGGAAGGAGAGGGTGAACAAGCTGGCTACGGTGACCTAATGCCGGTGCAAGAAGAAGAACATGAGGACGGCGCCGGTGACCCAATGCCGGTGCAAGAAGGAGAAAGTGATGACGGCTCCGGTGACCGAACCGAGTCCGGCCAGGTATATATATTAGTTAAGCCTATGCTGACTAGCTGATTGATGCATTCATTGTTTTGGTATGTACACATATTAATTAAGTCTTTGTTCTTTTTTCTAGCCCTCCGGATCGAGCACAACTTCGGTAAAGAGACGAGGCCCGAAGAAAAAGTTGAGCTCGGATGAAAAGCTTGAGATCACAGCAATAGCGCCCGACGGCCAACCTATTGAACCCCTCCGGACAAAGAGGGCATTTGTTGCTCAGTGCGGGGTTCTGGTTAGGGACAAGATCCCGATAAGCATCCAGCAATGGTTTAAGCCGGCTAAAGAAGACCCTGAGGTGTCTTATGTCAATGATATGCAGAAAAATGATCTTTGGACTGAGCTGAAGTCAAATTTCACCCTACCGCCAGAGGATAATCCAGAGAACCCAATTAAAGAGAAATTAATCAAGTCTTTTGCTCTGAAGAGGATGGCAGATCTATTCAGGAGGTGGAAGAAAGAGCTCAATAGGTTTGTCGATAAAAAAGAGACACCAGAATTTAAGGGCAGGTATGAGAAGATCAGAGATCACTGGCCCGCATTTGTGGCCTACAAGACATCGGAAAAGAGTAAGAAGATGTCGGCGACAAACAAGCAGAATGCCGCGAAGAAGAAGCTTCACCATCGCACGGGGTCAGGTGGCTACCTCGTAGCCCGGCCTAAGTGGTCCAAGGTTGAGAATGATCTGCTTCATAAAGGGATCAGACCAGAGACATATAACTGGCCAGACCGTTGCCGGACTTGGTTCTTCGGGGCTGGCGGAACCTTGGACCCTGAAACAGGGGGATGCATTTGGACGAACGAACAAATGGACATACCAGTCAGTAGGCTTAAGCACTATATCGACGCAGCGCAGGAAGGGACGTTCTTTCCAGACAGAGAGCACGACGAGCTCACAATGGCCCTCGGGAATCCTGAGCACCCTGGACGGACACGAGGCACGCCAGGCTCCGTTCCATGGAATGTTGGGTTTCCGGACGCAGGCGGTTACAAATCCCATGAGAGGAGGAAAAAAGTGCAGCAGACCGAACTGCAGGCGCTGCACGCAAGGGTACAAGCGATAGAGGAACGAGAAGCAAAGCGCAGCAAACGTACTGCCGAAGCCTCCCCCGAAGCTACCCCGCCATCTCAGCGCAGAAGCAGCGT
This sequence comes from Triticum monococcum, assembly GCA_034509565.1. Taxonomy (NCBI): domain Eukaryota; kingdom Viridiplantae; phylum Streptophyta; class Magnoliopsida; order Poales; family Poaceae; genus Triticum; species Triticum monococcum. The sequence goes on along the minus strand of CM067842.1, from coordinate 478,906,594 downwards.
GGCTTCCACCGAGCAGCTTCAGCTGCAGCATGCCTTGACGGCTCCTGCCAGCTATCCTGTGGATGCTATAACGGAGTCTCAAAATTGCCACCTTATGACGCAATGGATGAATTTGAAGGTCAAGGCGGCTGTTGGCTCTGTTTATCCTACTGAACCCAGCGCAACTTTTCACTGCATGCCGATTCCAGAAGGATATGCTAGGGTGATGGTGGATGAGATAACGGAGGGATTTGAGGACCTCCAGCTTGACCACCCTACCGGTGAAGGGGAGACTCGGCTGGGGTCTGCTCTGAAGACTCCATGCCTATGGCGGAAGGACCTCATCAACCTTCCGAACTGGACACCTCCGCCTCCTCCTCCTCCTCCGGCGAGTCAGGGCACTCCTCCTCCTCCACCGCCTCCTCCTCCGGCGAGTGACGATCAGGGCCCTCGGCCGGCTCCTTCTCCGGCGCGTGGCGGCACTCCGCCTCCGTCTCCGCCTGCGCTGATGCGCCCGAGCAGCCAACCTCCTCCTTCTCCGCCTCGTCAGCAAGGGCAGAAGAGACCTGCCGCTGCTCCAGCTGCTCCGGCGGGTCGTAGTCCTTCTCCTCCATCTCTTAAGCAAGTAAAGAAGACAACGGCTTCGTCTGCTCGGTCGGCGTCTAGCAGTACAACCAGAGGCGGGAGGACATATAGATTCGGTCCTTCTCTGAAGACTCCAGAGAAGTTACCATACAAGAGGACCCAGGAGGAGAACGCCGAGATCGCGCGAGAAGAAGTGAGGAAATTCTTTGAAGGGGTGAAAGTAAAGCAACATCCACCTCCGGAGGAGAAGGTAGATGGGGTGAAAGTGAAGCGCACTCTGGCTGCCCTGACAAAACCACCAAAGTCTGATCCGCCGAAAGGAAACTATGACCGCATTATTGGAAAGGAATTTGCCGAAGCGGAGCGGTCGGGAACTACTGTCAGTGATGAAAGGCTGAAAAAACGACGAGCTGGGAAACAAATTGCCCAGTTCGGCAAACAAGCGAAGCAATCATGCCCCCCGCTCAAGGTGCCTAGCCACAACGTCGCTAATGACCCGAGGATGGTGCCCGGTTATAATAATCTTGCAGATTACCTGCCCGACGAAGTACATTATGAACCCATGGACATGCGGATGCAAAGATACGAGTACGGGAAGCCTCTCGTCAAAGATGAAAGATCTCTATCAACGATGATGCGAAGATTGCATGATTGGTACTTGAAAATCTGCAGAGACTCTGGGGGGGAGTACTTTGTATATGAGAGTTAAAAAGGAGCATGACCTCGTTGGAATTGATCTGTTGCCTGTTCCATTTGAGGAGTTCTATCAGTTTTTCAATCAATTGGCCCTCGATAAAACAACGATCGCCTGCTACTGTCTGTAAGTAGTACTACTTCTGTCATTAAGTTTCTCTATATAGCTTAGCTCTTTCATTGCATGTATTTATAATCATCCTCACTATATTATGCAGATTGAAGATCGTCGAATTGAAGAAAAGACAAGTCGGTGATATTGGGTTCATTAACACATATCTCATAGATGCAACTGAGGTTAAACTTCATGCCGCAGCTACCGAGGCCAACATGCTACAATAGTTCGTAATAAATCAAAACAAAGATATAATACTCTTTCCTTACAACTTCAAGTGAGTGTTACTGTCTTGTGCGTATTCGGTTTCCCTTATATATTAGTCAAGGTTATAGTAATGTAATTCATGAGTTATGCATGCGTGTGCAGTTTCCACTATATTCTCCTAGAGATTAAGCTTGAGCAGGGACTAGTAACTGTCTTAGACTCAAGACGAAAAGATCCCCAGGACTATGCAGACATGACTGAAATCCTCAAGAAGTAAGTTAAATCGATCATTATCCACCATATCAGCAACTTTGTTCATTTCCTGATATCAAGTAATTGTTTTCTTTGTCCGGCAGGGTTTGGAGAAAATTCACCAAAAAAGTTCCGGGACTGCCGAAGGAGCTGGAATTTAGACACCCGAAAGTAAGTACTATAGTAGCATGTTCCGCGCATCTCCTAGTGATTCAAGCGCTAGTTTCATCAATACCATTTAGCATTCTTGCTTATCAGTTTGATTGACCTCTATTTCTTGTAAAGTGGTTGTGGCAGGAAAAAGGGAATGATTTCTGTGGATACTACATCTGCGAGTCCATCCGCCACACGACGTGTGAGCGGGGCGGGTACTCTAACGAACAATATGAAGTACGTAAATAACAATATTCACAATTTTATTTTATTACCATCATTTGTGTTGAGTTTCATTCATTCATATATATATATATATATATATATATATATATATATATGTATTGACCCCCTTCTTCAAATTAGATGTTTCGGAAGCGGGATGAACTCCTAGCACCAGCTCGCATGCGAGCAATTCAAGAGGAATTGGCGGCATTCTTTCTTGACCACGTGATCCCTAAAGACGGAGAATTCTATGTTAAACCTGAGTCCGTATGATTATATTTGTAAGAGATAATTACTGTATATATGTAGCCGGTACTGTCAGATAGATATACGAGAACTTGTTGTTCGACCAATCTCTCGGAGAAGGAGAGGTGGTCGATATCACTTCTCTCTGTATGCATATATGTTCATGACGATCTTCTGTTTCCTTCGTTTGCTTTACTAGCTAGCCAGCGTGTCTAGTCCTCTCTATACGTATGTATAGTACGTAGCGTCGACCAAGCACGGACATAAGAGAGGACACTTCTCTATATTAATTATAGCTAGCTAACACAATATATGAAACACCTAAATTAACCCCCCAAAACCCCCAACCCCCCCCCCCTTTCAAAAAAAAACAAAAACCCTAGCCACAGAAATGCTAACGCGTGGATGCCTATTGGTCCCGGTTGGTGCCACCAACCGGGACCAAAGAGTCTCCTGACTGGGCTCTGCACACTGCCCACGTGGAGGGGCTTTAGTCCCGGTTCTGGATTGAACCGGGACTAAAGGTGGGAGGTATTAGTACCGACACTTTAGTCCCGGTTCAGGAACCGGGACTAAAGGCCCTTACGAACCGGGACTATAGGCCCTTTTTCTACCAGTGGACATCTCAAACTTCTTCGACATTAGCTTACCAAAATTTTCACTAAAATGAGAGTTAGTCGAACCAAATATGATATCATCAACATAAATTTGGCACAAAAATAATTCACCATTAACCCTTTTAGTAAAAATAGTAGAATCTATCTTTCCTATCTCAAAGCCTTTCTCAATAAGGAACTTGGTCAAGCATTTGTACCACGCTCTAGGAGCTTGTTTAAGACAATAAAGAGCTTTGTGAAGTTTGTAAACATGGTCAGGTTTCTTAGGATCGACAAAGCCAGGAGGTTGTTTAACATAAACTTCCTCCTCAATTTCACCATTTAGAAAAGCACTTTTAATGTCCATTTGGTACAAGGTAATATCATGGTGATTAGCATAGGCAAGTAAGATGCGGATGGACTCAAGTCTAGCAACGGGGACATATGTCTCACCATAGTCCATACCTTCGACTTGAGTGTAGCCTTGGGCGACGAGACATGTTTTGTTGCGAACAACTTGTCCATCTTCATCTTGGTTGTTGCGAAACACCCATTTGGTACCGATGATGTTGTGGTTGTTGTCGGGCTTCTCGACCAATGTCCACACTTGGTGTCTCTCAAAGTTGTGTAGCTCTTCATGCATGGAATTTATCAAACCTGGATCTTCCAGTGCTTCTTCAACCTTCATAGGTTCAATGCTAGAGATAAATGAATAATGTTCACAAATGTTAGCCAAACGAGTTTTAGAGCGAGTGATTCTCCCGGTTTGAATATCGTTGAGGATTTGTTCAACGAGATGGTCTCTTGAGACTTTTGTTCGAATTCGTGAGAGCTTTTGCTTGGGTCGGGGTGGAACATCTTCTTCATTATCTTGTCCTTCTTCTTGGCCTTCTTCATTGTTGACATTGCCGTTCTCTTGTCGTGGTGGAGAAGGAGGTTGAAGAGGTTCATCTTGGTGTACGTACTACCTTGTTTTCTTCATCTTGGTGTGTCCCACTCATGGATGCTTCCATGTCAACTCTTGGTTCACTTTGTCGTGAGGTAGAAGCTTCCACTTGGACGGACGAGGTACTCTCCTTTACCTCCATTGGACGGATCTTGCCAATAGACACGTCTTGGACCGCTTCCGAAGGGTCTTTGTCTCCTACATCAATTGGCAATTGCTCTACTTGCGAGCCGTTAGATTCATCAAACTTCACATCTACCGTCTCTTCAACCTTTCAGGTGAAATTATTGTAGACACGGTAGGTGTGAGAGTTTGAGCCATAACCAAGTAGGAAACCCTCATGAGATTTAGGAGCAAATTTAGAACGACGATGCTTATCAAGAATGTAACACTTTGAGTTGAATTCCTGAAAGTATCCAACTTGGGGTTTGTTACCGGTGAGGAGCTCGTATGCCGCCTTGCCGAGTAGCTTGTGAAGATGCAAGTGATTTGTTGCATGACAAGCCGTCTCAACCGCTTCTGCCCAAAAGTGTTTTGGAGTCTTGTACTCATCAACCATCGTTCTTGCCATCTCAATAAGAGTCCGATTCTTCCTCTCAACAACTCCATTTTGTTGGGGTGTGTACGTAGCCGAGAACTCGTGTGAAATCCCTTCTTCATCAAGAAAGGTATCCACATGTGCGTTCTTGAACTCCGTTCCGTTTTCGCTGCGAACCTTCCTGATCTTCACTTCAAATTTATTTAGGGACTTCCTAAGGAAGTTCTTGAAGATCTTTTGGACCTGTGATTTATCATCAAGAAAGAACACCCGCGTAAATCTTGAAAAATCATCAACTATGACTGAACCAAATGAGTTTCCACCAAGACTTTTGTAAGCATTGGGACCAAAGAGATCCATATGAAGAATCTCGGGCGGTCTTCTCGTGGCACTACAAAAAAATACACTTCCGTGATGATACGTGTTTGTCACAGTAGGTCACGTTTTCTGTCAGGCATGTACATCCATGACAAATTTATGACAGAATCAAGATAGTCATACCTGTGCTGTCTTAGAAGTGTTCCATGACATTACCAAAATTATCGTCACGGAAGTGTCCACTTCCATCACGATAAATCGCGCGTCACAGAAGTGCTTTCGTCAAGGGTGACCGACACGTGGCATCCACCGTAACGAAACATTGTTAAGCTATCGGGTCTGATTTTGGATCCGATAACCCGTTAACAACCTCGACCAATGGGGATTTTCCACGTGTAAAATCATCATTGGCTGGAGGAAACACGTGTCGGCTCACCGTTGGGACAGATGTCATCCACTCATTGGACCCAAAGCGCCTATGATACGTTGACATGTGGCATGACCCAATAGAGGCCCATTCCTATGAAAAGGCCGGCCTGTTTGACTTGGTCAAAAGGTGGCGGGCCGGCCCACGGCAAACCTATTAATGGCATGTTTGCATATAGCCCATTTACAGCCCGCTAACCCAGGGCCCGTTTACGGCCTATCCGAATTAGGCCCAGTAGCATCATCTGGGCCATCCAATATAATTCCAGCCCGTATTAACTTCCGGTCCATGTATGGCCCATGACGTCTTTCGACCCATATGAGGCCCTTAGTAACCCTCGGCCCCTTAACAGCCCGTGGTAAAACTGGCCCGTAATTAACATTGTATCACTTTATACCCATTAATGGCCCATTATTCCGTTGGGCCGTTTCCAGCCCATGTCATCTTTCGACCTTCTCAGGGCCCATTTATTCTTGGGCTCATTTCCAGCATTCATTTACTTATGGCCCGTTACTGTCATTTTCTGCTTGTGGGCCAAATTCAACCCATGGTTACAGTCGGCCCGTTTGTGGCCCATTAATACGTTTGGTCGTTTTCATAGCTTCATCAAATACGACCGATTAACGACGGCACGTTATGGTCGGACCATGAACGGACGATTTCAACTCTAGCCTATTTACGGCCATAATGTGGTCTGTTATTGGCCCATGTTTGGCCAACTGATCATACGGCCTGTAGAAGGCCCATTGATGATACGGCCGGTAGAAGGCCCATTGTGTCTATGGCCCCTGTAAGGCCCATTGTTTCTGCGCACTGTAGAAGGCCCATTGTTTCTACGGCCCTTAGAAGGCCCCTTGTTTCTACGGCCTATAGGAGCCGATATAAACTATAGTAAATATGTAGCCCTTGGGTATTCTGGCCTAGTTTTAAAAAATAGGTTATTGCGGCCACTAGCAAACCATGGAAAAAGAATTGCACTGACTACAAGAAAACAAATAAACAAGACAATAAGGAAATAAATAAGCAAGCAACTTACGCTAGGTTATCATGGCTATTACACATATTACATCCACTGGGCATCAAAGTTCGCAACCAGTGCAAATATAGTTAACAGTCTAGCAGATAAATGCACTACCAGAAGTTCAGAAGCTCAGTTCATTTCACATGATTGTTACGTTTTCATGTTGTATTGTCTGATGGAGCACCATAACCTTTGCCTTCAGTTCTCCTAGGCTCCTGAACAACATAGGAAATGTCTGATAATCTGGTTTCAAAACCATGCATATCTTGACAACATCGAACAATGTCTCTTGTTGTTTCACAAAGGGTCTCTGTTAGGTAATGGACTTGTGTCTGGAGCGCAGATACAACATTGTTTTGAGCTTGCATATCTTGATCATGAGCCAGTTTGGACGAGATTACCTTAACAACAAACCCAGTATTACGCAGGAACGTGCTTTTGGCACTGTTAGTGGACAGGTACTGACCCACTGCAGCAAGAGCTGACATTGCGGTTATAGTTGCCTCGCCACCTTCAGAAGGTGGCAGTTCCACCATTTTCCATAGATCGTTGAAAAGTTGAGGTTTTACATTAGTAGTACCAGAACAAAAGATATTAAGGAGGCAACAAAAACAAACAAAATGGCTTTGGTCTATATACAAAACTTATTCTGGTGAACACATGTAAAATATTAGTTGTATTTTATTGCAAAGTACATAATAAAACCAGGTTCCAAACATATGACCATGTACCATCGCTAATGTATTGTCTATTTCTTCACATTGTATTGAGGGCTAAGGATAAAGAGACGAAGTTTATAATACGGTAAGCATAGTATGACATCATTCATATACAAAACAACTGAGAACAGACAAATAGGCAATTGTAACATTGTGTGGGCAAGTCCAGCACGGAACTAGATTACAGGTCAAGATCAAAGGAACATCACTCCTCTCTTTTAAACCTTGTAAGATGCAATGATACGCTAAGACAATTCTGTATAAAATTGAAAAGAGTAATAGACACTGGCTGCAAACCATGCAGTTCAAGGCACAAGTCAGAGTAAGTAGTAGTTAAAAGGCATGAGGATTAAGGACTTACAACAACGACTTTGACTGGTGTAGTCATGCCTTTCTTCTTACTGGTGTGACAGTCCTTGAAGATTTCCACAACATTTGGTTCACGTACTTTTTGGTCCTTGTGGGCTTTCCTCTGCATTTGGAACAAGTCAATATAGATCTGATAATATGGTACAGCAAAAAGAGTGAAACAACAGCTAATTACAAGAGCCTCGCAGTGTGCAATATAGCTACAAGATCCTGTCGTCTGTTGGAATTTCACTTTCGTATAGTTGGCCTTGTTCTTTGAATAGTTCACCTACAAGAAGATAGATTTGTGTGGCACATGCGTAAATAGGACTTCAACATGTGATCTGATCACATATATATAATGTACCTGATACTTCGGATGGGACCAATGTTTAACGAGGCCTCTCCAGTCTTCATCAGATATATTTTCCACTTGAGATGTTTGGGCAAGTTCACTGTTAGCCTTGCCTTCAAAGTGAGTTTTCCTCAATTTATACTAATACTGTCGCAGAGCGAACTTGAAAACATAGGTGCAAGCTTGTCCGGTTGCATCATCTTGGCTATCCAACTTGAAGCTCATCTGTTGAAAATTATCGGAGTCTCATTATCAACAACCTAGAAAGTATTGGACAGAGCAAGACGATATTACTAGTTTCCATACATAACCATACTTACAGATAAATGGTCGAGGAAGGTGTTGAACTGGGTTTTGTCTTTGTCATTCCTGTATTGAATCCATGTTGGGAGGATACGTACATGACACCTAACAGCAACCACTGCCTCTGATACTAACTTGGCTGCCTCTGTAGCATTACGTGGCCTTTTTAAACATGCCTCAAAACGTATCTCCATTCTTCCTCCTCTAGATTTAGTTAACCTATCGAGCATTATCCCTGATGTTTGTTTCCTCTTGCACCTAGGTGCTAGTCCAACAACAAACATAGGAAGTGTTAGTGTACATCAAACTATGAGACTACATATAAAGAAGCATGCAACTGTAACTTGACTCCAACAACTACCTTCTTGTTGTTGAATCTCACAAAGTTCATCTGATCTTGCCAACTCATCTTGTGTCAAGAGTGCTTCAGAAGTAGTGTTAGCTGGCAAGGGAACTTGGGAACGTGCTGCTAGGTGAGTTGACCAACGACTAAATCGTGCAGCTGGTGGTACTGTGGAAGGTGTTGCAACAACTAGGGTTGTCTCTACTTGTTTGGTGGCAGCTATTTGTTTCTGTTTGGCTTGTTCTACAGCTCGTGGAGCATGGGATACCTTGTCGGTACAATTTTCCGTTGGACTTTGACCTTCTATTGCACCATCAGTACTAGCAGAATCTGCAGGATTCTTCTGCTTCCCTTTCCCTGTCATTTTGTCTTGCTTCCTCTTTCGCTGTGCCATGTTAAGTCAAGCCGACAAGAAAAACCAATAACAATTTAGTTCTTCAGAACAAATTGATGCATGATCCAGACAAACTAAACTTTGATGTTAGACAACCACATGATAGGAGGATGTAATATGTAAGAAAAACAGGACGGCATGAGATAACCAGAATTATGATGTGTAAACTAAGAAGAAGCCATTTCACTAAATTAGAAGCAATGCAATGGAAGGTAGACACCATATGAAAGATGTTACAAGTATCGCTCTGCTAATTTAACAGTGTCTCATCATAAAAGCCGTTTAAACAAATGCGAAGCAGTACAAGAAATAAATTATATGCAAGATGCAAACAACATCATACTATCAAGTTAAAGGTCTCTCGTCATTAGTGACATTGCATATTCACAGCTTATGATGTGTAAACTAAGGAGAAGGCATTTCAACAAATTAGAAGGAATGAAAGCTAGACACCATATGAAAGATGCAACGAATATCACTCTACCAAGTTAAAACTGTCTCGTCATAAGTGCCATTTCAACAAATTAGTAGTACAAGCTAGAAAAGAATGCGAGATGTAACCTATATCACACTCCGAAGTCAAACGTGTCTTATGATAAGTGATTGTTGCAGGTTACACAACAGTAGTAATTTGGTGTAAGAACATGGTGTGATAGACAGATATTGTATGTTCTAAAAACAGGAACACGTGTCTTATTCAAGTATAATGTGTGAAGTAAGCGGATGGAATTCAACAAAACTAGAAGAAATATAAGCTAGACATCACACATAACATGCAACCACATATAACAGTGCCAAGTTAGAGGGAGCACCGGTGATGATGCACTAGGGGAGACGTGCTCATCATAAACACAGCTACGTTGAGTGTCTATGCATGTGTTGTCTTGGAAATCATCTTGGGGGGATGGAGGAGTAGAAACTGTAGAGGCCCTCCGTTTGGAAGGAGCACCTTTATCCGCTGCCTTGCTAACTTCCTTCTGCTTTATTGATTTTGAATTTTCAAGTAAAACCGACAAGAAAAAGCAATAAAATTCTCTCTTCATAACTCATTCATGCATGATACTGACAATCACTACTTTGATATAAGGCAAACACATGATACCAGGATGGAATATGTACGAAAAACAGGACGGCATGCCATGTTCACAATTGTTTGTGTAAACTAAGCAGAAACCATTCCAACAAATAAGAAGCAATGCAAGCTAGACACCACATGAAAGATGCAACCAATATGACTCTGCCAAGTTAAAAGCTTCCCATCATAAATGGAGTTTCAACAAATTAGAAGCAGCGCATGCTATAAATCATATGAAATATGCAACTAATATCGCACTGCATATACTAAAGGTGTCTCATCATATTGATTGATGCGGGATACAAAAAAAAATAGTTTTATGTAAGGACATGCTTAATAGACAGATGTACTATGTACTAAATACAGGAAGGCATGTCACATTAACAGGTATAATGTATAAGCTAAGCAGAATAGCACATGCAGTTTAACCAGATTGGAAGAATTATAATCTAGACACCATATGCAACATGCAACCACATATCACGCTGCCAAGTTAGAGCAAGCACCTGCGATGCTAGTGTAGGGGAAATGAGGTAATGAACTACAGAGCTACATTCACTATCTTCATCTAGCCTTGCTGTTTCTTGAGAATCATGTCGGGAGGCTGACACTGCATTCTTTAAATGAGGAATTGTCCACTTGCCTGACTGCATCATCATAAGTGATTGATGAGGGATACACAAGAACATTAGTTTGATGTAAGAATATGGTTAATACATAGATGTACTAGTATGTACCAAAAACAGAAAGGCATATCATATTCAAATGTATAATGTGTAAGCTAAGCAGATGCAATTTAACCAAATTGGAAGCAATACAAGCTAGACATCCGACTGGAGTGGTGAGCATGATCATCTAGGACTTGAGAGCCTGGTGGGAGGCGGGCTGCTTCACAACCATCATAGCTTTTTAGTTGGCTTCCAGGAGATGCCTCTCTTTGCTGGGCTTGTCATTGGCTCGGCCAATGCCCTGACTAGCTATTTGTGTTCCGGTGCTCACGGGATGGTGGTTCATGTAAAAAATATCTTTCCTTATCTTAATAAAGACCGACTTCGGCCTTTCGAATACAAGCTATACACCATATGGAACATGCAACCACATATGACACCGCGAAGTTAAAGCAAGCACCTGGGATGGTGGTTCATTGCGAGCGAGGTCATCAACTCCAGAGCTACATTTACCGTCTCCATCTACTGACACTGCACCCTTTATAGCGATGTAACATGACGTGCTTACCTGCATAGAAAGCTGGAGCAACTTTTCTCTTTTCTTTTCTGCTTCTCTCGAGGCAGACTCTGAAATACCCTTGCATAAAAACACAATAGTGAAAGTATGGGTGAAGTGTGTGCAGAACTAGTGCACTGTAAAAGTAGCAGATAGCAGGTGGCTGAAAAATAAATGACAGGAGACATATGATAGCTCTACAACATTGCATGGGAAACAAAATTAGATTCTACTCCGTATGATTTTGTAATATATGAGCACAGGAAATGCAGGTACTCCTCCAGCACACCACCACATGTGGTCATATCAAGATAACATTCGACTGAAAATAAATAGGTCAGTCGATTTTTTTAATGAACCATCCGATCTATAAGGAACGGGCAGATGGCCTTCGTCTACCTCCCACCAGTCACTATTGACGATCTTTCTCGAACCGCCAGCGAGCACCGGCCCAGACCCCTACCTCCACCGCCCCGCCCTCCCCTCGACCTCACACCACCGCCGTGCTTGGCAGCATCCCTAGGCCATCCCTTTAATCTCGGCCGACCTCCAGATCAGGCGCCAGTAGCTCTAGCCCCCACACGCCCCTAAGATAAACACTGAGGCGCTACTTCCCCGGCGTAATAGGCAGACTAGCGCCTGTTACGCCAGGCAATTCTTCTGTTAATTGCAAATCAGCTGACTAGGAATTGAAATTCAGGGGGGCGACGGATCACTAGCTAAGGTGAAATAGTATGTGAGGAGAAACCTTGTGCATCACGAGTTACTAGGAACATCTAGTATCAAGAAGAAGCAGTCAACTAGTGTCTTCTATGGGATGAATACTGTGCAAGCAGACACGTAAAATTTCCACGAATAAGGGAAGAGGAGTACCCTTATCGGTTGCCAGTATGGTCTCCTCCATATGTCGTCGCGATCTTCTTTTTTCTCCCGGGGGAACCAATGTTTTGGAGAACCGTGGATCCTTGGACAAACCCATGGCCAAATTGTTGACTGTGTTCATTGTTGAGGAAATCGTTAACTGGTAGCTGCTCGGTTGGCTGGTGAATAGGGGATTAATCGGCTAATCGGCCATTTAATCAATTAATCGGATGATTTATCGATTTATAGGCTACTCGGTGACCCTATGAGTAGGGATTAATCGGCAAGTTAACTGGTTAATCAGATGAATTCTTGAACAAGGACTGTGTTGCCATGGCCGTATATCGGCGGAGGGGAAGCAGATCAAAGGCAGCGAAGGACGGCATAGCAGGAACAGCTCCGGTGCGGTGGAGGGTGGCGAAGTTGGAGCGGCAGCGGTGAGGCGCAGGACGGCGTGGTTGAACTGGCTCGGGTACAGACAGCTCGGCCTCGGCTTCAACTAGTAGCTGTGGAGGGCGTTGCAGTTGAGGTTGCGGTGGACGACGACGTCGGGGTATCGGCTCCGGTGTGATGGAGGAGGGAGGCGGTTGATGGGTGGGATGGGGTGGCGGACGGAGGACGCCGGGGTTTCGTGGCTGGTGGAGAGGTAGTTTTTGCGCCCACGGAGTACGAATGGGGAATCAAACGGGTGGGCGAGGGGGAGGGGGGAGAACCATATTTCGGTCTGGGACACGCTTGTGTTTGGCTTTATTGAACAGAAGATGGGAAGCGCTTGTTTGAAATTTGGGGAAAGTACAAACTTTGCCCCCCTCTTAAATTTCGGACCTACTGCGGGTCGGGGTTTGGGTGGTAATCCCAGGTGTCCCAAATAGTGAGCTGGAGCGATTTCAGCCGCGCGCATGTGTACTTAGGCGGCCATTGTGTATGAATGTTTTTCGGAGGCGGTTGCGTGGCGTCTAGATGAAGCTACAGACCTACCCCGATTTAGACCTTTGGACGTCGGGCCGGTAGGTTTCACGGGTCGGAGTTATTAGAAAAGTAATTTCCTTGTACTACCAAACATTGGTCTCATGCAATTTCGGGCGAGTAGAGGCTCTTTTGGTGCTTTGTTCAAAATTTTGAAACACAAGCATTCACGTTTAGAGTACTCTTGAACTTTGAGGATTGACCTAAATAGACAACGTTAAGTTTGACCTTGTATGTTTGAAAACCTCATTAAATTATCTGCTACTTTTTGAAATTTCGACACTTGAAAATCCTATAACTATGATTATTTTGGAATGGAGGAGCTAAATTTGAATCTATTTTGTACACGACTACATATGCTATTATGTACAAAATCAGAGCAAAGATTGGTGCCACCATAATATAGGTATGATTTACAACTGCCATGATATCAAATTCAAATAATTGAATGGACTTCATGTTGAATTCGATGTTTTTAAACCACGTTAAGTTTAATTCAAATGTATGCTAGTTCATAGGTAGCTATTTATAATGTTCATTGTGTAACTTTCGTATGTATAATGTGCTTTACACACACAGCATGAACTATACTCATGTTTATATTCGATTGCTAAAGCGATGCATTGTCTGGAGTTCAAAATACTAACTATGTGGATCAATTGTGTCGAATAATAACATATACATGCTCAAATTCGATAGAATCTAGATGTCTGATGGATCAATGACCATTCCTTACGCGAATTGCAAATATCATGATCCCATCCTAATATTTGGATACAATTTATATCTTTAATCAATGTGTACAGCAGTATTTTACGTCTAGTTTCACTCTCCACCGGTGGTCTCTCACACATGCTCACACACTCTCTCCCAAGGTGTCTTTCTCGCACACATGCTCTCAATATAACCCTCCCTCCCTCTCGTAACCATTTACGACTGTTTTCACTAACCTTTATCACAAGAACTCTTCCTCTCGCAAGCATACACACGCACAATCCTCATCGACCCTTTCTATATACATAGACCTGCCTACGTGTCTCCTGTACGCACATTATCTTTAGTCCTGTCTCTCACGCATTGTCTCGCACCTCTCTTCCTAATCGACTAGTATGATTCTAGCAGAGCATTCTGTAGGATGCCCCTTAAGGTTAGGTTGGATGAATAGTAATATCAGAGATAAAGGGGTTACCTTAGAATTTCTACATATATAGCATTGCATGGTGCCCACAATGATTTTTATTCTGCACTGTGAATTTGTATATTTTTATACTATATATAAAGTTAGTCATAATAAAGAGAAACGAAGAGCATCTCTCTCTCCATCGCATACCCCCCCCCCTCTAGGCCCCTTTCACGTACGCACACAAACTATCTCCAGGTCCTCTAAAAGTAAGCCCCCAGCACATTCACGCATGTTTCATCTTTCTCTCGCGATATATACAGTGACAATCATTATATTTGAAGCGAAAGCACGATACACGTACATTGGACTTCAGAATCCACTCATTATGGACACCATTTATGTTTTGTGGTCATTATACAGTCACGAGCTCACCGTACAACTCTGTATTTGCTCAAGACATGACTAGTTGACGAGTTAAACGCTCCACGTGGCACCTTTGGTGTTGCATCACATTATCTCACTACCATCGGGCCCACCTGTCGGCTTGTATCTACTCTACATCTACACTCTTATAAAATATAAAATACCCTCTTATAAAAAATAGAGTTGGTGATGATGGTGTGCATGCCATCCTGCAATATATGCCGTCCGATTTATATCTGACGGATAGGAAAGAAACTATGACAATTTTGCAAAAAGGTACCCACAAACCTCTCCACATTTGCAAATAAGGCCTTCCCTCGTTCATCCTTTTCTCTCACAAGATAAACTAGTCATACAAATGCATATTGATGTTACGTGCAACACACGGGCATCTTGCTAGTAAGAATGAAAAAAATGACAAAAAAATATTGGATGGTGGTTTGAAGTCATGACCGCAGGCACAGCGGACAAGGTGGCCTTGTATTGGTATGCTGAGCCGTATGTTTTAACACACAGGAGCTGGTGTGGTGATTATACACACACGCACGCATGCAACGAACTGCATGCACGCAACACTCACACGAACACATGCACCCATGCACGCACGCAACACTCACACGTACACACGCAGCCACGCACACACGCAACACTCACACGCACACATGCACGCATGCATGCACACACCAGTACACCACACGACCAACACACACTCTCACGCTCAAGTGCTCAACCTACACGTGCAAGCGCACACATCAGGCCCTGACAGACACAGACACAACCAGGTGATTCCCGCGCATGGGTTGGAGTCTTGTTGCGCCTGCGTAAATTTGTGTTTATGAAAGTGCAACTATCCCTAGGTGGTTTTGGTAATTCATAATAACATGTAGCTCATTGAGCTAATGCTATTCCAAGATGATTATTTCAGGAAAGCTCAATGATTGGCATGGCATGGATGTGAAAGTGGAACCCTTAAAATGCTAAGGAAAAAGAATTGGCTCAAGCTCAAAAGTTCAAGACTCTTCATTTTATATTTTAGTGATCCAAGATCACATTGAGTCTTTAGGAAAAGCCAATACTATCAAGGAGGGATGAGGTGTTGCTTAATGATCCTCTTGCTTTATGTGCTTAGTGATATGCTCCAAAATCCTCAACCACCTTTCCATATCCACAAATGACCTAAACCCTAAGCCAAACTCGGTCATACCGATTCTGTCAATCCGGGGCCACCGAGTTTCACTTGTCATTTGCCGCTGCCAAACCCTAGCAATTCGGTCCTACCGATAAGGTTCTCGGTCTCATCGAGATGGGCTTGCAAACTCTCTGTTTCCCTTTCGTAACTTTTCGGTCTTACCAAAAGAGCGAATCGGTCCCACCGAGAATGCAAGGTGAACTCTTTTTTTCCTTCTTGTAACATTTCGGTCTCATCGAAAGAGAAAGTCGGTCCCACCGAGTTTGCCTGACCAACTCTCTGGTTAGCTAATTGCCGAACTCGGTCTCACCGAGTTTGTGCGATCGGTCTCACCGAGATTACGTTATGCCCAAACCCTAACCGAATCGGTCCTACCGAGTTGCATCTCAGTCCCACCGAAATTCCTAACGGTCACTAGGTTTACTATTTCGGTCAGACCGAGTTTTCTGATTCGGTCCCACTGAGATTGGTAGATTGTGTGTAACGGTTGGATTTTGTGTGGAGGCTATATATACCCCTCCACCACCTCTTCATTTGAAGAGAGAGCTATCAGAACACATACATCATTCCTACTCATATGTTCTGAGAAAGAACCACCTACTCATGTGTTGAGACCAAGATATTCCATTCCTACCATATGAATCTTGATCTCTAGCCTTCCCCAAGTTGCTTTCCACTCAAATCTTCTTTCCACCAGATCCAAATCCTATGAGAGAGAGTTGAGTGTTGGGGAGACTATCATTTGAAGCACAAGAGCAAGGAGTTCATCATCAACACACCATTTGTTACTTCTTGGAGAGTGGTGTCTCCTAGATTGGCTAGGTGTCACTTGGGAGCCTCTGACAAGATTGTGGAGTTGAACCAAGGAGTTTGTAAGGGCAAGGAGATCGCCTACTTCGTGAAGATCTACCACTAGTGAGGCAAGTCCTTCGTGGGCGATGGCCATGGTGGAATAGACAAGGTTGCTTCTTCGTGGACCCTTCGTGGGTGGAGCCCTCCGTGGACTCGCGCAACCGTTACCCTCCGTGGGTTGAAGTCTCCATCAACATGGATGTAGGATAGCACCACCTATCCGAACCACGGGAAAACATCCGTGTCTCCAATTGCGTTTGAATCCTCCAAACCCTTACCTTTACATTCTTGCAAGTTGCATGCTTTACTTTCCGCTGCCAATAAACTCTTTGCATGCTTGCTTGAATTGTGTGATGATTGCTTGACTTGCTCTAAGATAGCTAAAATCTGCCAAGAACTAAAATTGGGAAAAGGCTAAGTTTTTAATTGGTCAAGTAGTCTAATCACCCCCCTCTAGACATACTTTCGATCCTACAAGTGGTATTAGAGCTTTGATCTCCATTTGGCTTGATATTCATAGCTTTTGGTGGTCATAGCCTTGGTTTCACAACCTAGGAGAGTATGGCGTCTAGCGAGGGAAATTATCACCGTAGAGGTCCTTACTTTGATGGCACTAATTTTGCTAGTTGGAAGCATAAAATGAAAATGCATATTCTTGGACATAACCCCGCCGTATGGGCTATTGTTTGTGTTGGCTTGCAAGGTGAGTTCTTTGATGGGAGGGAACCAAACCGTGAAGCTACCGCGGATGAGTTGAAGATGTTGCAATACAATGCTCAAGCTTGTGATATTCTCTTCAACGGATTGTGCCCCGAAGAATTCAACAAAATCAGCCGCCTTGAGAATGCAAAGGAGATTTGGGATACTTTGATTGATATGCACGAAGGTACCGACTCCGTCAAGGAATCCAAGTTGGATGTGCTCCAAAGTGAACTTGACAAGTTCAAGATGAAGGATGGTGAAGGTGTCGCTGAAATGTACTCTAGGCTTGCTCTCATCACAAATGAGATTGCCGGCTTAGGAAGTGAAGAGATGACCGATAGATTCATCATCAAGAAGATCCTAAGAGCCTTGGATGGAAAATATGATACCATGTGCACATTAATCCAAATGATGCCCAACTACAAAGATCTCAAGCCAACGGAAGTAATTGGAAGGATTGTTGCTCATGAGATGTCACTTAAGGATAAAGAGGAACTTCACAATAAATCAAGTGGTGCCTACAAAGCGTCATGTGAAGTCCCCACATCATCAAGTGAGAAACAAAACTTCAATGAAGAATTGAGCTTAATGGTGAAGAACTTCAACAAGTTCTACAAGAGTAGAAACAAAGATAGAAGCTTCAAGTCAAGGTCCTACAATGACAAAAGATCTTCTAGTCGAGAGCGAAACTGCTATAATTGTGGAAGACCCGGACACTATTCCAATGACTGTACGGCTCCCTACAAGAGAAGAGAAGATTCTCCAAAAAGAAGAAGCAAAGAATCTCCACCAAGAGAGAGAAGGAGTAGAGATGATCGTTATGAACGAAGATACTCACGGAGAAGCAAGGACTCGGAAAGGAAGGAAAAATCATCAAGGAGCTATACAAAACGAAGACATCAAGCTCATGTTGGTGAATGGGTATCCGGCTCCGACTCCGACAGCCACTCCGAGAGAAGTTATCACTCCGACTCCGAAGATACTCAAGATGAAGGTGTTGCCGGTCTAGCACTTGTGTCAACCAACTCCTACAACATATTTGACACACCAAATGAAGGAATTGGAAGATGCTTCATGGCCAAAGGTCCTAAGGTAACACACCCTAAGTACGTTGATTTTAATAGTGATGAAGATGACTTGTTAGGTGATGATGATTTGCTTGTTGACAACTCTAGTGAAGAATATTATGGTGAAACATTAATTAATCATGCTAAAACGAATGACAATGATAAGGAGAAGATTGAGGCTCTAACTAAAGAACTAAACACTCTTAAGTTAGCTCATGAAACTATCTTCGAAGATCATCGAGAACTTTTAAGAGCTCATGAGAAATTACGCTTTGAAAAGCTCAATCTTGAGCAAGAGCATGAGTTCTTAAAGGCAATCAATGATGATCTCCGCAAGAAAAGTTCTTCTTACATTGCCAAGCATTTACTATTATCCACTTACATGCCTCAAGTCAAGACTAGTCACAAGAATAAGAGAGATTCTTCCTCTAGTAGTAACAATGATCATGCTAAATCCAATATTGTTGCTTCTAGTAGTTCTCTTGATTCCACTAATGATTCTCTTAGCCAAGTTACACTTGAGCAAGAAAATAGCTTATTGAAGGGAATTATAGAGAAAGGTGTTTACAAGAGCCTTGCCGTAAGTAAGCAATTCGAGGAAATTGTGCACAAGGAAGGAATGCACCGGAAGAATCAAGGTGTTGGTTTTGAACGAAAGGTCAATGCCAATGGAGTTGAATGGGAAGAAGATCAATACCCCAAGACAAAGTTTGTTCCTCAACAAGAGAAGTATGACACTTCTTTCAAGGGGACACAAGCTCAAGATGATCTTCCACCACAATACTACAAGCAAAAAGGCAAGGACAAGCTTCAAGAGGAGATTGATGCATTTGAAGAAGCTCCCAAGACCTTAGTCAAGTGGATTCCCAAGACTACTTCAAGTTCCACTACATCAAGCACGACTACAACTCCAAGGATTCCCATCAATATGGTGTGGATCCAAAAGAAGAAGAACTAGAGAGTTCTTGAGGGTGACTCCGCCAACATACTTCACTCTTATCATTTTGGCAAGAACAAGTGCAATAAACTTCCACATCTTGCACTAGTTCAAGGAGTCACAAACCCTCTTGTTGGTAAGACAAGGGACAAGGTAACCTAAAGTTTTCATGGACATCATCTTGTGTGTGCATCACTCTATGTCTATGGATATCCTTGTTTGTTCCTTGTGGGAATAACCCATGTAGGTATTGAAAGTGCAATTCACTCAAATGGATAGCTCCAAGTGATCTACATCAACATTGAGCATCCACGTCTTCAACATCTACATGAAGTCATCATCGACAAAACCCAAGGTTCGTTCATCCCTCTTAGGGGGGATATCACATCTAGGGGGAGCTTTACTCTAAGACTTGAGCTAAAGCAACTCTAAAGATGTGAATACAACAATGCTTTATGTAAAAGTGGTAACCCCACTTGAGCTTAAACGATGAGTATGACCTATGATCAAGTGTTCTCACTTGACTCCTAAGTCAATATACTCATATATAGATGACCTAGTCATCGCAAATTGCTTGATAGATGCTAGAATTGGTTGTGCATGCTTTGCCACATATTTCATTTGCCATCTTATTGTGTGAGCATGTTGGTTGCATATTTTACCCATTCGAGGACATCCACTTGTTGTTTTGATTGTTTGGCTTTCTTCTTTTGCCAAGTGGATGGACAAGAATGCCTAAGAACCTCCTCTAGCTATCTATGCTTTTCTCGTCTCAAACTCTATTCATGCTGCATCACAAAACTTGATCAAGTCAGATTCGAACCACTCTGTGTGAGGAGCGCTCGGAGTCCCCGATTCGTCATAGACTTAAACTTCCAAAACCTCTTTATGAATCTCGGTCTGACCGATAGTCCATTTTTGGTCCTACCGAGTTCATTAAGTTGATCTAGGTTTTCGATCTCGGTGCAACCGATTTGAAATTTTCGGTCACACCGAGTTGCAATAACTGCACACAGTTTTGCATCTCGGTGCCACCGAGTTGTTCCACTCGGTCACACCGACAGGGTCGGGCTATATATAGTGACGGGCAAAATTTTGGAAATTTCTCCGAAACCTCTTCGCCCGCGCGATAGCCTGCTCTGCCTTCGTGGTCTCCGGATCGTCTTCTCGCCGCTAGCAGCCTCCAGTCGCTGGTCTCCGCCGCCGTCAACGGATTTCTGCCCCGCCGTTGCCGCCGTAGCAAGTCTCCGCCGAACTAGGGTATGGACTCGATCTTTGTGCTATTCTCCACTCCGATTCCTAGCACATTGTGATCATTATGACTCTTGCCACGATTGAAACACTCCTATCCAGTCAATGATCTCGTAGAATAGGTTTAATTCGAAAATTTTAGGGTTAGGTTTCCGCCGAAACCATCTCGGACCCACCGAGTTGAAAAACTTGGTCCCACCGATCTGGCTTTTGCCATTGCACAAGTGAAAATCGGTCTGACCGAGAATAACTTATCAGTGCGACCGATTTTGGAATTCTGTGAAACCCTAGCAGTCTCGATGCCACCGAACTGTGACTCAGTCTGACTGAGTTCACAAGTTCTGGTGCCAAAACTGCTTCGGTGTCACCGAGTTTGAAAATCAGTAGATCCGGGATGCTTTCTGTGGAAAACTAAAACTAAGTTTTTGAATTAATCTTTTGCAAAAATCTCTGCTTTTTGTGATGCTCATCCACTCTATCTTATCCATAATCTATTCACAGGGTCAGCAGTCAGTGTGCAACATGTCTGATCAAAGTGACAGCCAGAATGTGTCTGAGCAGCAAGTTGTGATGAGTGAGGGCACTAGCCCCTCAAGCTCTTCTGATGATGGCAGTAGGAGCACCCCCAGCAATCTGCCCAAGGCTGCCACACGTCAAAGGAAGAAGAGAACGTCTGATTCTGAGGATGAAGACTATGTGGCAGAGGAAGAGGCCACACCAAAGAGAGCTGAACTAGCTCAAGGAACCAGGCCAGGGCTGAAGATCAAAAGGCCAGCAGGCAGGCAGCCCATGTCAAAGGCTAGGGCTTCAACTATGAAGCTTGGTCCCATTGAGCCCATTGCTGCTGAGGGCAAGAAAAGGAAAGAGAGGGTGAAAAAGACCGTAGCCAGAGTGCTTGGGAAGGCCTCCATCATGGTCGATGAGGAGGAAGAAGAAGAAGAGGTTGCTGCACCAGCACCCAAGGCAGCCAAATTCATGGGATATGCTATAAGGTCAGGAACAGCTGCATCCAAGCCCAAGGATGCACCTAAGGCTGCATCTAAGCCTAAGAGTGCACCAAAGAGAAATACACGAAGCATCTCAGCCGCAGAAAAGAACAAGGCCCCAATGCCTGAAGCTATCGAAGAAGAGGAAGAGAGTGTCCTTAGAAAGCTCAAGCCCAAGATCCCAGACCACAATGATGCTCATCCTGTGGCTGAGGATATGAAGCTCAGGAGGGATTCAGGGCTGAGGAAATGGAGAGAAGCAGACCCGTATGCTTCTAGGAGAAGGACTGCCGTGGATTATAGATTCCATACCAAGGAGCAACAAGATTTCTATGAGACTGTTTTGCTTGACAAGAAGCCAATCGTTTGTGACATGAGATGGGTCGACTGGACCTACATCAAGGACAATGAAGAGCACTACCCTGGTGTATTTGACAGCTTTAGTGCATGTGGAGTTGCAGACTTTGTTGGGCAGAAGCTCACAAAGTGGAACGAGGAGCTGATCATGCAATTCTACTCCACAGCACACTTTTATCCGGATGACAGGATCACATGGATGTCTGAGGGTACAAGGTACCAATCCACTGTGGAAGAATGGGCGAAGTTGATCAATGCCCCAGAGGAGCAAGCTTATGACTTGGACATTTATGCCAAGAAAAAGATGGATCACAACTCCATGTCCAACATGTACAAGGAGATCCCGAATGTAGCGCTTGACACGTTCAAGTTTGGCTCCGTGCACTATCTGCTCTCAGGATTGCCTACGATCAACTGGATCCTTAGGCACACCCTTCTACCCAAATGGGGAGATCACAAGATGATCAGAGGTCACGCGATCAACTTGCTTCATGTATTTGACGTGCCTCAGAAATTCAAGGTCATGAGTCTCATTGTGGAAACAATCAAAAGGACAGCTGCAGACCAGAAGAGGAGTTGTGGGTATGCCCCACAGATTCAGGAGCTCATCAACTCCAGGATGGGCACGGGCGTGTATTTATTGGATAAGGAACACTTGTCCATCTGTCCAGATTTTGAGGATAACCAAGTGGTTATGACTGAAAATGAACCCTCATCTGCACATGCACAAGCTCAGAAGGAGAAGGCGAGGAAGGAAAAAAGCTGCCAGGATGCCTACTCAAGCAGAGGCATCTGATTACTTCTTGAAGACCAAGCAAGAGCAGCTCGGTTACCTGATAGCGTCCACCCTGCATATTGAGCAAGGACTTGCCACCCTGACTCAGAACCAGGCGAGCCTAGAGAGGATCATGGAACAGAGATTCTATGACATGGACATCAAGGTGACAAAAATACAGACCGCCGTGGAGCAGCTTTAGGAGGACATGAATGAAAGGAGAGGCAGGACCACAACTGATGCTTTTGTCAGGGTGCCACGAGGTCCGAGGTCGTCTGCACTGCCAGTTGCTGACACCAGAGACACAATGTCTGCACCAGCTACAGCCTCCGTTCCACCAGCTCCAGCATCCACTTCAGCCTCGACTCCGACCACTTCTACTCAAGGCTTCGTCCTTGGCGTGCTCCGGACTCCACCACCACCTGAAGATCAAGCCTGAGCGTCGACTTAGC
Source organism: Triticum monococcum (assembly GCA_034509565.1). NCBI lineage: Eukaryota > Viridiplantae > Streptophyta > Magnoliopsida > Poales > Poaceae > Triticum > Triticum monococcum. The sequence goes on along the minus strand of CM067842.1, from coordinate 478,883,591 downwards.
ACTATGCATTTTCTAGGAACTTTTTGGTAACTTGTTGCCAAACGGGGAGAAGATATATAGATCATAGGCTTCGAGAGAGAGAGAGAGTGTTGCTTTTCTCTCTTGCTTTATTTGGTGGTTTTTCAAACTTCGTTTGCTTGTGTGTGAGATACTATGTCATTATTCGTGAGACATCGATGATCAAGTGTTTGATCATAAGCTATACTTAATGTTTGCTTAATGCTTGCTTAAATATTATCATTCTATCTATCGTTTGTGATCATTCACTATTCTTGGTGATGAGTGCATGTATTTCAATCTTATCATTTTTGAGCGCTCCACCAAGATGTATGTGACATGGAAGAGTAACCCATGATTCTAACTCCATGTGCATTTGCAGTCCAAAGCAAATTTTAAATATGCACAAATTTAGGGGGAGCTCTTATTTGTCACATACTTCTCAAAGCGACGATATATTTCATGCTTATTATCATTCGTCGAAGCTTTGATCTATATGTTGTCATCGATTACCAAAAAGGGGGAGATTGAAAGTGCAACTATCCCTAACAACATATAGCTCATTGAGCTAATGCTATTCCAAGATGATTATTTCAGGAAAGCTCAATGATTTGCATGCCATGGATGTGAAAGTGGAACCCTAAAAATGCTAAGGAAAAAGAATTGGCTCAAGCTCAAAAGTTCAAGACTCTTCATTTTATATTTTAGTGATCCAAGATCACATTGAGTCTTTAGGAAAAGCCAATACTATCAAGGAGGGATGAGGTGTTGCTTAATGAGCCTCTTGATTTATGTGCTTAGTGATATGCTCCAAAATCCTCAACCACCTTTCCATATCCACAAATGACCTAAACCCTAAGCCAAACTCGGTCATACCGATTCTGTCAATCCGGTGCCACCGAGTTTCACTTGTCATTTGCCACTGCCAAACCCTAGCAATTCGGTCCTACCGATAAGGTTCTCGGTCTCACGAGATGGGCTTGCAAACTCTCTGTTTCCCTTTCGTAAATTTTCGGTCTCACCGAAAGAACGAATCGGTCCCACCGAGAATGCAAGGTAAACTCTATGTTTCCTTCTTGTAACGTTTCGGTCTCACCAAAAGAGCAAGTCGGTCCCACCGAGTTTGCCTGACCAACTCTCTGGTTAGCTAATTGCCGAACTCGGTCTCACCGAGTTTGTGCGATCGGTCTCACCGAGATTACGTTATGCCCAAACCCTAACCGAATCGGTCCTACCGAGTTGCATCTCAGTCCCACCGAAATTCCTAACGGTCACTAGGTTTACTATTTCGGTCAGACCGAGTTTTCTGATTCGGTCCCACTGAGATTGGTAGATTGTGTGTAACGGTTGGATTTTGTGTGGAGGCTATATATACCCCTCCACCACCTCTTCATTTGAAGAGAGAGCTATCAGAACACATACATCATTCCTACTCATATGTTCTGAGAAAGAACCACCTACTCATGTGTTGAGACCAAGATATTCCATTCCTACCATATGAATCTTGATCTCTAGCCTTCCCCAAGTTGCTTTCCACTCAAATCTTCTTTCCACCAGATCCAAATCCTATGAGAGAGAGTTGAGTGTTGGGGAGACTATCATTTGAAGCACAAGAGCAAGGAGTTCATCATTAACACACCATTTGTTACTTCTTGGAGAGTGGTGTCTCCTAGATTGGCTAGGTGTCACTTGGGAGCCTCCGACAAGATTGTGGAGTTGAACCAAGGAGTTTGTAAGGGCAAGGAGATCGCCTACTTCGTGAAGATCTACCGCTACTGAGGTAAGTCCTTCGTGGGCGATGGCCATGGTGGAATAGACAAGGTTGCTTCTTCGTGGACCCTTCGTGGGCGGAGCCCTCCGTGGACTCGCGCAACCGGTACCCTCCGTGGGTTGAAGTCTCCATCAACGTGGATGTAGGATAGCACCACCTATCCGAACCACGAGAAAACATCCGTGTCTCCAATTGCGTTTGAATCCTCCAAACCCTTACCTTTATATTCTCGCAAGTTGCATGCTTTACTTTCCGCTGCCAATAAACTCTTTGCATGCTTGCTTGAATTGTGTGATGATTGCTTGACTTGCTCTAAGATAGCTAAAATCTGCCAAGAACTAAAATTGGGAAAAGGCTAAGTTTTTAATTGGTCAAGTAGTCTAATCACCCCCCCTCTAGACATACTTTCGATCCTACAGTTTATCTGACCTTTTCCCTATGTGAACTGATAGGTGGGACCTGCAAGGAACATGGTCAATTTAACTAGTCAACATGGTGCCACGAAGACTATTTGGCCGGTCAACAGAGTGCAATCCGATGCTGAACCGTGAGCAAGTGACCCTATAATCACCGCAAAACGTATATAGTGACCGTAATCAACTTATTATGAAGTTCGGTGAATGCATGACGCTTTTCTCTCTGTAGGCCCTCCAAAACTACATCTCTACACGTTCTCGCATGTTACATCTAACAACTATGCAATACAGCACTACTACTACACTCTAACACAATAAATCATATGTGTTTTTAGTTTTACTAGATATCATATTGTTACTTAATTATTCAGTTTGCATACATTAAAATTGCCTTCAAAATGTATGGCCAGTATCATATACCACGCGGGAAAAATCCCGCCCTTTCCTGTTTAATCGGGTTTGTATCGATGGTTCGTGCGAAACAGCAAAACTATAGTACTATACAGTACAAGTGACAGTTCACTGGGCCGTTGTGTCGTGTACTCCTCCGTTGTAAGAGTGGAGCACTCGCTTTCATAAATCTTCTAGTCCCTTTCGCCGACATGTGGGACATCAAGCTATCGGTTCCACGTGTCATACCAGAATACAGTGCAGAGCAGCCGGGTGAAGCACCCAGTCATGGCGTCGACGTAGTAATGAGCAATGAGGCATCAAATCACAAAGCTGCACCTTTCCCGCATTTAAGTTAGAGGGATGAAGTAATAATGCTAAAAAAAGAGGTTGGAGAGACGAAGGAACCATCATTTCACTCGTTGCTAAATCCGCTTCTCCCTCATCTTCTTCAAGTTAACCACGTGTTGCTTCTGCCATTGTTCTGCCTCATGTGGGAAGCGGATCGGGTTGGTAAAGCACTGGCACGTGGGATCGCATGTTAGCAAACCGCCAGGACAACGTCCTCTAAAAATAAGAAACCTCCCCCGCCATCCATGAGGCAAAATCACCTCATTTTTACTAATCTTGATTCTATAATTTTTTAGATCAATATAATTGAGATTTGTATAGATAGCCTATAGGAGCAAAACCAAGTGGTACGGTTAAGGGCATCCACAATGTGTAGCCAAATGTGAAAATAGCTTTTGGCATCGTGGGAACCATTGTGGACGGTGTTTCCAAAGCCAAAAGGATGGAACCGAAGCTCCCTAATTGATTGATTGATTGATTGAAGGAATAGAAAAATGCAACGTCTCTCCTCTTTCTCCCATGCTTGGACGCATGTACAGTATAGATCACAGAGTCTACTCCCCTGTCCCTTCTATCACAAATCACAAAGCAGTGAGGCATCAAATCACAAAGCACGGACGAAGCAACCAATATTTCACTCTTCGCTAACTCCTCTTCTCCATCGTCTTCTTCGAGAAACCATCTCACCGCACTAAGCTGGACGGACGACGCTATTGTGTACAAGTAGTACTAGTACATTTACGCATCCTTTGGTTCAACGGACTTCCTGGATGCGTCTCGGCTTGTAGACAGCACTTGCGAACGACATACCGTGGTCTCCCTCAATGGTGTTCTCCATCGAACGCACTTCGCCAAACCACAATGTTCGAGATATCGTCGACGTCACCGCAATGGTGAAGGAAGTCAAATATAGTTACTACCTCCATTTTTTTGTACACAAGGCCAGTATATCAAAATTACAATTTGCAAAAGGACACTAACACTAATCGAGGCAAAATTGATTGGGTTTGCCTCATACTAGCAACAAAGGACATTAATATCCCCTGCATGCATGCAGAAGTGAGAAGGTTAGTTTGCATGGCACTGCATTAATCAAGTGACGAGGAGTGAGATGGTTAGCTCTTTGGGCTCTGGAGAAAAATACGCATTAATTGACACGTGAAACGAGGATTTGTATCGGCTAATCCCGCGAAGGAAAACCCCGCCTTTCTTTTTTAACACTAGTAATCCTAGTACGTAGTACGTACTTATCCTGTTTGGGTCTAGGCCTTGCATTGCCATACTTTGCCACACATTTTTTCCAAGCTTGCCTAAAGTTTTCAACATTAAAAGGTGGTACACTTGCGCACGGCTGTCGCGGTCGCACCGCACCCTCACACGGTCGCTCCTGTACACCGCGGTCGCACCGCACCCTCACACAGTCGCTCCTGCATGCCGCAAACCCAACCAAGGGAACACACCCTCACTGACACGTGCTGTCGCATGTGAACAAACCAAACTCAGCCATCCCACCACTGACACATAATTTTCGCTCATGGAGTATGTTTATCCAACCGCATGTTGGGGAGTATCCGTACGGCCCGTGCGGTGGTCTGTTGGGGAAGAAGAAGAAGAGGTGAGGAAGAAGGGTTACGAGATGTAGCATATTCATCCAACTGCCTGAAATGTTAGATTGACCCAAGTCAGGCAACATGCATAACAATATATGTTTTTACATGGCAAAAGATCCATAAAAACAACAACATAAATGAAAACTATCACTGCTCGCGGAACGAGACGGCCTTGTCGTCTTTGGCTGCCGGCGTGAACCAGCCGTAGCTACCGACGTGTGTCTCCGCACCGTGGTTGTCCTCCGCCTCCAGCTACTAGTTCACGTGGAGCGTGTGGGCGCTCTACACGGACGAGAGCACCGCCTGGTTTAAGTCAAGGACGTCCGGTTCCGCCTGCAGGAGGGACTCGATGGCAGCGGCATCCGTGCGCTCCGCATCGAGTCGAGCCTCCGCCGCCCGGTTCAAGTCCAGGATGTCCGGTTCTGCCTGCAGGAGGGCCTCGATGAGAGCAGAATCCACGCGCTCCACGTCAAGTTGAGCATCTGCCGCCTGGTTCAAGTACAAGACGTCCGGTTCCGCCTGCAGGAGGGCCTCGATGGCAGCGGCATCCGCGCGCTCCGCCTCAAGTTGAGGCTCTGCCGCTCGGTTCACATCCACGACATCCGGTTCAGCCTCCAAGAGAGTCTCGATGGCAGGGGCATGCGAGCGCTCCGCGTTGAGTTGAGCCTCTGCCTCCCGGTCCTCCTTTAGTATGGCCAGGTTGAACCGCTGGTCTGCCTGCACCATGGGGGACTCGGACGCCGGCACGAAGTCGACGTCCATCGTCTCATACCCATCGGGGGCCTTCTGCGCCGCGACCTCCGCCATGAACATTCGCTCGGCTTCCTCCTCCTCGTAGCTTGGCTCCAGAGAACTCGGGGATTGGCCCGCCGCAAAGCGAGCTTGGGAACGGAGGTCCGTGGCGCCAACCGCCGCCGCGATTTTTGCACGGCGCTTCGGCGTCAACATCTTGTAGTACGTGATCTTGCGGCGCACCATGGCTTTCCAGCGAACTAGGGACGCTTGATGTGATCTAGGGGATCTAAAGGTGGGGGAAGGGGCTGGAAATTAGGTGTGGTTTTAGGGCAGTGACTGGCGTAGGCCGAGCAGCGAAGGTTCTCGTGTGAATAGTGGTTCCGGTGACGACCGGTCAATCGGTTTTGACTATACATCGCTTTGGTCGCGTTCGCGTTGCAGCCCGGCACGCTGGACCCTCCACGTCGCTCACCGAATGGAACGCGCTTCATCTTGCGTTTTTGCTCGCCTGTGGGACCGCAGTTGAGAGCAAACCGACGTCCCTCCCCCCTCCCCGCCCGCGTCACTTATACTACCACTCCCTCCGTTTTATGCGGAGTAAATAAAAACAGAGGGAGTATACTACGAATGAGGATCCCCTGATGTGGCCGAACCCATGGACTAACTGACATGCGGGGCCTAGAAAGCATGGGGTCCGCCAGTAAGTGACCTAAAGGGAGGGTAAGGCAGGGATACCTACGTCAGAGGATCCAGTTCCACTACTACTCCCTCTTCCATTTACTATACAGAGCCTAATGTGTTTTTCAAGGCTAACTTTGACCAAATGTTAGAGTAATAATATTTCACATGCAACTTACACAAAGCATACGGTCAAATTCGTATGTGAAAGGAGCTTCCAATGATATAATTTTCACATTATACATCTCATGTACTATTAATCTTGTCAATAGTCAAATGCGGTTTTGAAAAACGCATTAGAGCATGGTTAATAATATAGCCAGTCGATGGCTATAAGGACCTGCCATGTCATCTATAGCCATCATGTATTATATGCACTCATACAATAGTGTGGGCTATAAGGTTGGCTATTTCTCGAAAAAAAATTATAAGGTTGGCTATTGTATTAGTACTTTTTTCCATCTCCTCTCCATCTCTCTCTTCATATTTATTGTATTTAACTAGGAATGCGTATATAGCTAGGCCCTTGCATGAGAGCTCACTCCCCTTACTTTTTCACATCTCTCTCCTCCACATAGGCCCTATATAAATGGAAGGAGGGAGTACTACTATGAGCACTGCATACTCTAGTACAAATGTTGTCAGTACTCCACTAGTACTATTTGACAGGGAGCTAAAAAAAAGTTACTATTGTACTGGGTATACGTGGTGAAATCCTAGTAGGAAGAGCATGCACGAGAACAAGCACATTCACGTGGTTGAAAACAAATTGGAAACCATCTCGAGTACAAATCTAGGAGTACGTACGAATCTAACAATTTTGATTGGGCGTTGTTGAATGTTGATACTTTTTTTATCAAAGTAGAGATACTTTGACTACACATAAAACTTATATGTACAATAGAAAGGATAGGAGGGAGTATATTGTACGTTCAAAAATGAGATGAACATTGAATACCCTTTATATATGATTTGCGGATGCTATGATCACCGGTTCAAAATTTTGAATCCGCCTTAGGTATCACACATGCCCCCACTAGTTCTCTCTCGATTTCATCTCGGGGTCCGGAGATCAATTGAAAGAGGACTAGGGTGGGTACAATACGTTCGGTTCGCTTATGAACGTACAATACACTCCCTCTGATCCCCACAGACCCCCCCCCCCCCGCGCGGGTCATTTCTATCATAGAAACAGACCAAACCTTTATCTCCTTGCACGACACATAATTGATCTCTGAACATCAATCGATCTCGTCAACATGTGTCGGGGCATGAACCAAATGGGATGTCAAAATTAAGACGCGAAGCGACATGTAGTGGAGGGAAAGTGAAACTTTAAACGAACCGCTTGTTTGTATGCATGTCGGACAAATTACAAAACATTGGAAATACAAGCATGATCTAGGCCCACATGCGAATGATACTCGGTGGAATGTTCAAATGAGGCATGCGGGAGGATGGACTCGACCGGAGGGCGACATGATAGATGAAGAAGAGGGTTGGAAAGGAATGAGAAATAAGCAAACGCCACATGATTATACTTGAACGGCTCAAATAAACAATAAGTTGTCTCGTTTGGCCTACATAGTGAAAGGCCTAATGCGCAATACGGAGCACTGACGCTCAAATATGGTCGGGAAAACAGGGAAACCGACATGTGGGGCACACCTGTCGGGACAACGTAGCACAGACTAGTCCAATGGAGGAGCTGGGCCACGACCTCCTCGCCATCGGCAACCGTTCATGTGGGTCGTGGGGGCCAACAACATGGCGCAGCTCCAGCACCGCTTCTGGACACGGCGACCGCGGTGAGCGACACGCTCATCGTTGCTAGACACGGTCGGTTTCAGTGTGCCGAGGGTGGTGTTAGTGCTGTGGAATGACCAAAAGTATGTTTGGTTTGTGCCCAAGGTTGCCCCATCAAAGCATTGGGTAGCTAAAACTTTGGTTGAGTTTTTGGTTGCCCATGATTTGGCCGACATTGGCAAGAAAAATGAACTAGAGTTGGCTAGAGTTCATTGGCATGCCAAAAAATGGCAACCATCCAAACAAAGACCAATCTTTGGGTTATGACCAAAATTTTGGTAAGGTGCACTTTGGCCACAATCCAAACACACCCCAACACCTGGCTCGTCGACGATGCACGGGGCGCCGGGACGCGTCCGCGAAGTGGTGTAGCGCGTTCAACTGCAACCTCAAGACCTGAGACCATGCCGGGTCGTCTTTCTTTTTCAATGACATGCGTTGATCGCATGTGAGCAAAGGGCATCTCCAACGTTCCCACGACCGTAGATGACTACCCTGGCACACCAAAAACCCTCGTCCCTAACACCGTCACGCGGTGCGTTCCCAGCCGGTGCCAGCTGCCCGCATTCATGCCATCCGTCCGTATGCCGTCATTAAGAGGCTCGGTGCCCAAGGAACCAACTCCAGCGACTTAATGACGCACCAGGACGTTTGGGCTCACCGGAATGCGCTACTTAAAGGGGCAATGCCCAGCTAACCTCCACACCATAACGCATCGTCCTCCTACCTGGCACCACATCCGCCATGACCGCATGTGCGAACACTCTGCGGGAGAGCTTGTCTTCAGGGATGAAGCTCGAGGTCACCAGACGCGGACGCGACCGCACAAGCGATGGCCACGCTGGTGGCCGACGACGGGAGCACCGTCAGCCACGCGTCCTACTTGCCGCCGTCCAACATCCGGCACCACCGAGGTCGGGGACTCCTCCGATGATGAGTAGGGCATGGGAGGCGGCAGGGCATGGTGTGCCAACTGGCCAGTCCGTCTCCTGTGTTCTACTTTTCCTCGCCAGACACCGCACCTTCACTTCACGGCTCTTGAACCTTGCCCCCGTACATGGAGATCGCAGATGGAGGACGTCGGTCGCCGCCGTAGGATAGGTATAGGGTCAGGTTTCTTTTATTTTTCTGTCCTATTAAAGTTCGAAATGTAATGAAAATCTGCCGTGTTTGCACTAATCTCGGCCGGTGTATATGAACTTTCACAATAATATAGTATATTGTAGGCGTACTATCAAGATGCCCGTGCGTTGCACGGAAGATCAAGATCATGTGGGAGAAAAGGATCAACGAGGGAAGGCCTTATCTGCAAATGTCGAGAGGAGTGCGGCTAAATTGTCATAGTTTCCTTCCTATCCGTTAGATATAGATCGGACAATGATAACGCACAAGTATAGGGGATAGCAACAATTTTCGAGGGTAGTGTATTCAACCCAAATTTATTGATTCGACACAAGGGGATCCAAAGAATATTCTCAAGTATTAGCAACTAAGTTGTCAATTCAGCCACACCTGGATAACTTAATATCTGCAACAAAGTATTTAGTAGCAAAGTAGTATGATAGTAATGGTAGCAGGGGCGAAAAGTAACGATAGCAGTATTGTAGTGATTGTAACAATAGCAACGGAAAACTAACTAAGCGAAGAACAATATGTGAAAAGCTCGTAGGTATTGGATCGGTGATGGATAATTATGCCAGATGCGATTATTCATGTAACAATTATAACTTAGGGTGACATAGAACTAGCTCGAATTCATCAATGTAATGTAGGCATGTATTCCGAATATAGTCATACGTGCTTATGGAAAAGAACTTGCATACCATCTTTTGTCCTACCCTCCCGTGGCAGCGGGGTCCTAGCAGAAACTAAGGGATATTAAGGCCTCCTTTTAATAGAGTACCGGACCAAAGCATTAACACATAGTGAATACATGGACTCCTCAAACTACGGTCATCACTGGGAGTGGTCCCGATTATTGTCACTTCGGGGTTGCCGGATCATAACACATAGTAGGTGACTATAACTTGCAATATCAGATCCAGAACATAGGGTTTAGGGTTTAGGGTTTAGGGTTTAGGGTTTAGATCTGAGTTCATGGCACTCGGGCCCTAGTGACAAGCATTAAGCATAGCAAAGTCATAGCAGCATCAATCTCTGAACATAGTGGATACTAGGGATCAAACCCTAACAAAACTAACTCGATTACATGATAAATCTCATCCAACTCATCACCGTCCAGCAAGCCTACGATGGAATTACTCACGCACGGCGGTGAGCATCATGAAATTGGTGATGGAGGATGGTTGATGATGACGATGGTGACGGATTCCCGTCTCCGGAGCCCCAACAGACTCTAGATCAGCCCTCCCGTGAGAGTTTAGGCTTGGCGGCGGCTTCGTATTGTAAAACACGATGAATCCTTCTCTCTGATTTTTTTCTCCCCGAACGTGAATATGTGGAGTTGGATTTGAGGTCGGTGGAGCACCAGGCGGCCCACGAGGCAGGGGGCGCCCCTACGGGGGCAGGCGCGCCTCCCACCCTTGTGGACAGGGTGTGCCCCTCGCCTTGATTCTTTCACCAGTGTTTTTTATATATTCCAAAATAATTCTCCATTGATTTTTCCGGTCATTCCGAGAACTTTTGTTTCTGCACAAAAATGACACCATGGCAATTCTGCTGAAAACAGCGCCAGTCCGGGTAGTTCCATTCAAATAATGCAAGTTAGAGTCCAAAACAAGGGCAAAAGTGTTTGGAAAAGTAGATACGTTGGAGACGTATCAACTCCCCCAAGCTTAAACATTTGCTTGTCCTAAAACAATTTAGTTGACAAACTGAAAGTGATAAAGAAAAACTTTTACAAACTCTGTTTGCTCTGGTTGTTGTCAATATGTAAAGCCAGCATTCAAGTTTTCAGCAAAGATTATGACTAACCATATTCACAATGACACTTAGGTCTCAAGTTTACTCATATCAATGGCATAATCAACTAGCGAGCAATAATAATAAATCTTAGATGACAACACTTTCTCAAAATAATCATAATATGATATAACAAAATGGTATCTCGCTAGCCCTTTCTGAGACCGCAAAACATAATTGCAGAGTGCCTTTAAAGATCAAGTACTGACTAGACATTGTAATTCATGGTAAAAGAGATCCAATGATAGTCATACCCAATGTAAACTAATAGTAATAGATGCAAATGACAGCGGTGCTCTCCAACTGATGCTTTTTAATAAGAGGGTGATGACTCAACATAAAAGTAAATAGATAGCCCCTTCGCAGAGGGAAGCAGAGATTTGTAGAGGTGCCAGAGCTTGGTTTTGAAATAGAGATAAATAATATTTTGAGCGATATACTTTCATTGTCAACATAACAACCAAGAGATGGCGATATCTTCCATGCTACACACATTATAGGCGGTTCCCAAGCAGAATGGTAAAGTTTATACTCCCCCACCACCAACAAGCATCAATCCATGGCTTGTTCGAAACAACAAGTGCCTCCAACTAACAAAAGCCCTGGGGGAGTTTTGTTTGCAATTATTTCGATTTGGTTTGCTTAAAGCATCGGACTGGGCATCCCGGTGACCAGCCATTTTCTCGTGAGTGAGGAGCAGAGTCCACTCCTCTTGACAATAACTCGCCTAACATGGAACATACAGACAACCCTAGTTGATACATGAGCTATTCGAGTATACAAAACAGAATTTCATTTGAAGGTTTTGAGTTTGGCACATACAAATTTACTTGGAACGGCACGTATATACTGCATATAGGAAGGTATAGTGGACTCATATGGAATAACTTTGGAGTTTAAGGGATTTGATGCACAAGCAGTATTCCCGCTTAGTACAAGTGAAGGCTAGCAAAAGACTAGGAAGCGACCTGCTAGAGAGCGACAATAGTCATTAACATGCATTAAAATTAATGAACATTGAGTGCAAGCATGAGTAGGATATAATCCACCATGAACATAAATATCATGAAGGCTATGTTGATTTGCTTCAACTACATGCGTGAACATGTGCCAAGTCAAGCCACTCGAATCATTCAAAGAAGGATACCACCCTACTATACCACATCACAACCATTTTAATAGCATGTTGGCATGCAAGATAGACCATTATAAACTCCTAGCTAATTAAGCATCACATAAGCAACTATGATCTCTAATTTTCATTGCAAACATGTTTATTCATAATAAGCTGAATCAGGAACGATGAACTAATCATATTTACAAAAACAAGAGAGGTTGAGTTCATACCAGCTTCTCTCATCTCAATTAGTCCATCAAATATCGTCAATATTGCCTTTCACTTGCACGATAGAATGATGTGTATAATAATAATTGTGCACGTGCATTGGACTAAGCTGGAATCTGCAAGCAATCAATAAACAGGAGAAGACAAGGCAATATGGGCTCTTGGTTAAATCAACAATAATGCATATAAGAGCCACTTCAACAATTTGATCATGGTCTTCTCCTATCGACCCCCAAAGAAAAGAAATAAAAACTATTTACATAGGAAAGCTCCCAACAAGCAAAAGAGGAACAGGAAATATTTTTGGATTTTCTTCTTAATTACTACCACTACAGCAAGAAAGTAAACTAGCTAAACGCTATTACTAAACTTTTTTGTTTTTCTTAAAGTTTTTCAAACACACAAGAAGAAAGTAGGAAAAATAAAATAAACTAGCATGGATATTATAATGAAAAAGTATGAACACCGACAACTAGCATGAGTGTGTAAACATAAATGTAATGTCGGTGAGAAATACGTACTCCCCCAAGCTTAGGCTTTTGGCCCAAGTTGTTCTACTGCCACGGCTGGCCTGGCGGATATCCAAAGTTGTAGTTGGGGTCGTACTGAGATGCAGCGGCTACTGCATCTTGGGCCGCAGCTTGGAGGCAAGCTGTTCTCGTCCTCCTCTCGTACTCATTTGCCTCCTTCTTGGTTATGAAGTAGGAGAAGGGAGAGCGACGTGATAGGTGCGTCATCTGCCAAAGATTAGTCGGTATTGGAGGAACTGATCGTTCCTCTCAACAAACTGATGACGAACCATAGCCTCATAATCTAAGTAAACAGGAGGCAACTCAATATCATGCTCACGTATGGGTATATCAAGAAAAATAGCTAAACGGGTTGCATAAATTCCACCAAAGAAATCTCCATTAATTCTATTATTATGCAACCTATGTGCAACAGTGGCTCCCAAATTATAATGTTTATCTCCTAATACAACACCTCTGAGAACACTGAGGTCAAGGACACACATGTGACATGCTTCATCCTTACCATTTATGCGCCTACCTATGAAGAGAGCAAAATAATGTATAGCGGGAAAATGAATGCTCCCTATGGTAGCTTGTGTTATATCTCTATACTCACCCATAGTTATACTAGCAAGAAAATCTCTAAACTTAGATTTGCGAGGCTCACTAGAGCTACCCCATTGTGGAAGTTTTCAAGCAGTATTAAAATCCTCTAAGTCCATACTATAAGAATTTTCATAGAGATCAAACAGGACAGTTTGAGAATTGCGTGATGATGAAAATTCAAACCTTCTCACAAAGGAATCAGTGAGATAGTGATACTGACGGCACTTATCTGCCTCGAAGATCTCAAGTTCAGCGTTACGCACATATGCGTAAAATTCCTCCCTGATTTCTGCTCGAACCATAAAGTCCTCTGACGGCCATTCACAAGCCCGTACATGAGCTTCCCTCGGTGGTTCATCGTCTGCATCGCATATTGCGAGCCTAGGTCCTTGCTTCCTTGAAGGACCACCTTGGTACATTTTCCTAAACATATTTCTTCCTCTGAAAAAAATTCTGAAAATTTTAGTAACTTCAAAATAAAAGTGAACCAAGCTCAACAAAATTGATAGCAACTACTCCCACAAGTGCCTAGAGACTATATCATGCATTAGAACTACTTGGGGCCAAATAAATTTGACATGCAAGCTCAAGAACATGGTCACCTAAGGAGCAAAAATTCGCAATGAATAAAGAACTAGAACAAAAACTAATTGGACCATTGGAGGAGTCACATACCAAGGAACAATCCCCCAAAGCAGTTTTGTGAGAGGTGCTTTGAGCAAGGAGATCGAAAAGGGCAGCAAGGTGAGCTAGAACTCGTGCTTGAGCTGGTTGGTGATTTTTTTTGGGAGGAACAAGGAGTGTGTGGTTGTTGGAATAAGTGGAGGGGAGCCACCATGGGCCCACGAGGAAGGGGGCGCGCCCAGGGGTGGGCGCGCCCTGGACCCTCGTGGCCAGGTGCTTGCTCCTCGTGATGTGTTCTCAGTGCCAGATATTCTCAAATATTCTAGAAAAAATCATATATAAATTTCAGGGCATTTGGAGAACTTTTATTTGTAGGGTATTTTTTATTGCACGGATAATTCAGAAAATAGACAGAAAATACTATTTTTACTTTATTTCAACTAAATAACAGAAAGTAAAAGGAGGGTACAAAGAGTTGTGCTTTCTAACTTCAAACATCTCATGCTCATCAAAAGGAATCCACTAACAAGGTTGATCAAGTCTTGTTAATGAACTCATTCCGAATTGCATGAAACCGGAGAATTTTTGAATAGCACTAAGTTACCTCAACGGGGATATGCATGTCCCCAATAATAATAATATCATATATATTTTTGACAGTAGGAAGAGGAAATTCAAAACCTCCAAAAATAATTGATGTAATTTTTCCAATAGAGTTTATACTATGAACATGAGGTTGTTTCCTCGGAAAGTGTACCCTATGCTCATTGCCATTAACATGAAAAGTGGCATTGCCTTTGTTGCAATCAATAATAGCCACTGCAGTATTCAAAAAGGGTCTTCCAAGAATAATAGACATGCTATCGTCCTCGGGAATATCAAGAATAACAAAGTCTGCTAAAATAGTAACATTTGCAACCACAACAGGCACATCCTCACAAATGCCGGCAGGTGTAGCAGTTGATTTATCCGCCATTTGCAAAGATATTTTAGTAGATGTCAACTTATTCAAATCAATTCTACGATATAAAGAGAGAGGCATAACACTAACACCGGCTCCAAGATCACATAAGGCAGTTTTAACATAGTTTCTTTTAATGGAGCATGGTATAGTGGGTACTCCCGGATCTCCTAGTTTCTTAGGTATTCCACCCAAGTATAATTAGAAAGCATGGTGGAAATTTCAGCTTCCGGTATCTTTATTTTATTAGTAAAAATTTCTTTCATATACTTAGCATAAGGATTCGTTTTGAGCATATGAGTTACTCGCATACGCAAGAAGATGGGTCTAATCATTTCAGCAAAGCGCTCAAAATCCTCATCATCCTTTTTCTTGGATGGTTTAGGAGGAAAAGGCATGGGTTTCTGAACCCATGTCTCTCTTTCCTTACCGTGCTTCCTAGCAAAAAAGTCTCTCTTATCATAACGTTGATTCTTTGATTGTGGGTTATCAAGATCAACAACAGGTTCAATCTCTACATCATTATCATTGCTAGGTTGAGCATCAACATGAATATCATCATTAATATTATCACTAGGTTCATGTTCATTACCAGATTGTGTTTCAGCATCAGAAATAGAAATATCATTGGGATTCTTAGGTGTGTCAGCAATAGGTTCACTAGAAGCAGGAAAAGTCCTATGATTTTTGTTTTTCTTCCTTTTAGAAGGACCAGTTGCATCAACATTATTTCTCTGAGAATCCTGCACAGTTCTCTTAGGGTGGCCCTCAAGATACAAAGGTTTCTGAGACACTTTACCTCCCCTAGTTGCAACTCTAACATCATAGTCATTATTCTTACTATTTAACTCATTGAGAAAATCATTCTGAGCTTTAAGTACTTGTTCTACTTGAGTGGTAACCATAGAAGCATGTTTACTAATTAGTTTAAGTTCACCTTTAACTCAAGACATATAATCACTCAAGTGTTCAATCATATAAGCATTACGTTTTAATTCTCTACCAAAATAAGCATTGAAGTTTTCTTGCTTAACCATAAAATCATCAGACTCATCCAAACATTGGCTAGCAAGCTTAGTAGGAGGGATTTCAGCTTTATCATATCTATAAAGAGAATTTACCTTTACTACATGTGTCGGGTTATCAAGACCATGAATCTCTTCAATAGTTGATGAATTAAGACCATGTATTTCTTCAACTAGAGGTAAATTCTTAACATCTTCAGCTTTTATACCTTTTCCTTCCATAGATTTCTTTGCTTCTTACATATCTTCAGGACTGAGAAATAGGACACCCCTTTTCTTCGGAGTTGGCTTAGGAGTTGGTTCAGGAAGTGTCCAGTTATTTTCATTAGTCAATATATTATTCAATAGAATTTCAGCTTGATCAGCTGTTCTTTCCCTGAAAACACAACCAGCACAACTATCCAGCTGGTCTCTGGAAGCATTGGTTAGTCCATTATAAAAGATATCAAGTACTTCATTTTTCTTAAGAGGATGATCAGGCAAAGCATTAAGTAATTGGAGAAGCCTCCCCCAAGCTTGTGGGAGACTCTCTTCTTCAATTTGCACAAAATTATATATTTCCCTTAAAGCAGCTTGTTTATTATGAGCAGGGAAATATTTAGCAGAGCAGTAATAAATCATATCCTGGGGACTACGCACACAACCAGGGTCAAGAGAGTTAAACCATATCTTAGCATCACCCTTTAATGAGAACCGAAATAATTTAAGGATATAATATTAGCGGTTTTTCTCATCAATAGTGAACAGGGTGGCTATATCATTTAATTTAGTATGATGTGCCACAACAGTTTCAGATTCATAACCATAGAAATGATCAGATTCAACCAAAGTAATTATCTCAGGATCAACAGAGAAATCATAATCCTTATCAGTAACAAAGATAGGTGAAGTAGCATAAGCAGGGTCATATTTCATTCTAGTATTCAAAGATTTTTCTTTCAGCTTAGCTAATAATTTTTTAAGATCACTCCTATCATTGCAAGCAAGAAAGTCACTAGCAGTTTCTTCATCCATAACATAACCCTCAGGCACAACAGACAATTCATATCTAGGGGGAGAATTTTCATCATCACTTCCATCAATATTATCAGTTTCAATAATTTCATCCTCTCTAGCCCTAGCAAGTTGTTCATCAAGAAATTCACCTAGTGGCACAGTAGTATCAAGCATAGAAGTAGTTTCATCATAAGTATCATGCATAGCAGAAGTGGCATCATCAATAACATGCGACATATCAGAATTAATAGCGGAAGCAGGTTTAGTTGTCGCAAGTTTACTCAAAACAGAAGGTGAATCAAGTGTAGAGCTAGATGGCAGTTCCTTACCTCCCCTCGTAGTTGAGGGATAAAATTTAGTTTTCACGTCTTTCAAGTTCCTCAAAGTGACCAGCAGATATAAATCCCAAGTGACCAGCAGATATAACCCACAAGTATATGGGGATCGGAACAGTTTTCGAGGGTAGAGTATTCAACCCAAATTTATTTATTCGATACAAGGGGAGCCAAAGAATATTCTCAAGTATTAGCAACTGAGTTGTCAATTCAGCCACACCTGGATAACTTAATATCTGCAGCAAAGTATTTAGTAGCAAAGTAGTATGATAGTAATGGTAGCAGTGGCAAAAAGTAACGATAGCAGTATTGTAGTGATTGTAACAATAGCAACGGAAAAGTAACTAAGCGAAGAACAATATGTGAAAAGCTCGTAGGCATTGGATCAGTGATGGATAATTATGCCAGATGCGATTATTCATGTAACAGTTATAACTTAGGTGACACAGAACTAGCTCGAATTCATCAATGTAATGTAGGCATGTATTCCGAATATAGTCATACGTCCTTATGGAAAAGAACTTGCATGACATTTTTGTCCTACCCTCCCGTGGCAGCGGGGTCCTAGCAGAAACTAAGGGATATTAAGGCCTCCTTTTAATAGAGTACCGGACCAAAGCATTAACACATAGTGAATACATGGACTCCTCAAACTACAGTCATCACCGGGAGTGGTCCCGATTATTGTCACTTCGGGGTTGCTGGATCATAAAACATAGTAGGTGACTATAACTTGCAATATCAGATCAAGAACACAAATATATTGATGAAAACATAAAGGGTTTAGATCTGAGTTCATGGCACTCGGGCCCTAGTGACAAGCATTAAGCATAGCAAAGTCATAGCAACATCAATCTCAGAACATAGTGGATACTAGGGATCAAACCCTATCAAAACTAACTCGATTACATGATAAATCTCATCCAACCCATCACCGTCCAGCAAGCCTACGATGGAATTACTCACGCATGGTGGTGAGCATCATGAAATTGGTGGTGGAATTCCCCTCTCTGGAGCCCCGAACAGACTCCACATCAGCCCTCCCGAGAGATTTTAGGGCTTCGCGGAGGCTCCGTATCGTAAAACGCGATGAATCCTTCTCTGTGATTTTTTTCTCCCCGAACGTGAATATATGGAGTTGGAGTTGAGGTCGGTGGAGCACTAGGGGTGCCACGAGGTAGGGGGCGCGCCCAGGGGGGCAGGCACGCCTCCCACCCTCGTGGACAAGGTGTTGGCCCCCTGGCCTTGATTCTTTTGCCAGTATTTTTATATATTCCAAAATAATTCTCCATTGATTTTCAGGTCATTCCGAAAACTTTTGTTTCTGCACAAAAATAACACCATGGAAATTCTGCTGAAAACGGTGTCAGTCCGGGTTAGTTCCATTCAAATCATGCAAGTTAGAGTCCAAAAGAAGGGCGAAAGTGTTTGGAAAAGTAGATATGTTGGAGACGTATCAGACGGCCTATATTGCAGGATGACAGGCACACCATCATCACCAACTCTGCTTTTTATTGAACCGAGACAAAGCTAACATGAGAAGTAAAATAAACACATAGGGTCTATACATACACAATTTATCTTAGGCACTCCAATAGTACGTCCACTACACATTCATGCATTTCACAACTTTCTATATCTACGGGAACCTACAAAAGGGTTAACGTAAATTGCCTCTCTCTTTCCTCCCCTGATTTTCATGGTGGTGGGCCCCTCCCTCCCTCCAATCTACAATCAACAGCTCACACGTTTCACATTATGTTAATTACGTAACTGGGATTATGTAGGTGTAGCGTTACTCGTCCTAAAAACCCCAACTAAGCCAACCTCCCAGCATATCGCGCGGGAAAAGACCCGGCCACGCCGTTTTAGTCAGGGTTACCGGATTACTAGTAGTAGTATCGATGGATCCCGCGAAGCAACAAGTTTTTTTGAGGGGGCAACGCGCCTAGTTTAATATGAAAAAAAGCGGTACACTCACAGCACCCCTGTCGCGGTCGCATTGCACCCCACACACGTTCGGTCCTGCACACAGCTCACGCAAACGGAACGCGCTTCGGCTTGCCTCTTCACTGACACGTGGGACTGCACTTGGAGAAACCGACTATGCGCCAAACTCCCCCCACCCATCGCGCGAAAATCCTCCCCCCCCCACTCAAAAATTCCCCCCAAATCCTAGATTCAACCGCCCTTCGGCCAACTAGCCAATAATATTACCCAAACCCCCTCCCCCCGTCCCCCTCCACTCCATTCGCTCTGCCAAATCCGCCCTCCCCGCCGCGCCGATATGTCGGTGCCACGGTTCGTCGAGGGGGGATGCATGGTGATCCTCTCGCTCCCATAGTACACTCTCATAGACTGCCGTCCTCTAGCCGCGCCACCACTGCTAGCGACGTTCTTATGGAGGCGCACGGCGGTCAGTGCCGCCATCGCTGGCAACGTTCGTGTGGCGGCGCACGGCGGTCAGCTTCTCCCACGGTACGTGCATTCTAGACCGAAGCCCCGTGCATGTCGGTGTAGTGCTGAATGTTAGCTGATAGACGCTGTCAATCTCACTGTTTGCCGAAGTAGTTTACAGTCAATATGCTCTGCTTAAGAAGCTTCCTTTCCCTGTTCCGCACTTAATCTTCTTAGCTGAGATGGCATGCCAAGGCCGATTAGTTGCTAAAATATCCTGCCATATATTTATTGTGACGTAGATTGCCATGGTCTAGTAGCCAATCTGTTAGGTGAAATAGCTCTACACCATTTTATACTCAATCTTTGTTGTTGGATGGCCTTCAATAGTTCGATGCCGGTGTGCTTGGCCTCATTGCCTGCTGAAATAGCCTGCCATAATTTAGCACTCAAATCTGTTTGCTGAATTAGCTTTACATATATTTCGTTACTTAGATCTGCTCGTCCAAATATCTTGCCATAGCTTTAGACATTGACCTAGGTATTTTTTCCTCGACTTCATAAAAAGCATATATGTTTTTCCTGTAATATCTAGTAGAATAACTAATTTATATGTCTAACAGATGGACATGACTTGGATAACTTCTGCTCGAAGATTCTCCGCTGCATATGTCGAGGGGGTTGAAACCTTCATGAACTTTATCAGATGTAGTGACCAGACCTCAAACAGTCTGATCTCTGTGCTCTGGTGTCATCCCTGGATTAGTAATGCTGACATCACATAGTACTCGGAGGATTTATAACAGAGTAGCAATCACACACTTACTACATCGAGTGTCTCAAAAGAGATCTTATTACAATGAGTATGGCTTAAGGCCATCTAATAACGATAACAGCGGAAGGCTTGGAAGATAAGTGAGTCCATCAACTCCAACGGCATCACTGAGTATAGAACCACGACCTAAAAACTCCTTAATCGTCGTCTGAAAAGTCTGCAACATTAACGTTGCAGCCCGAAACGGCTCAGCACATGGAATATGCTGGCAAGGTAACACATAGAGAGTAATGGAATGAAACAGCTATACTATATGCATATTTGGCTGGTGGAAAGCTCTATGGTTACAATTTTGCGTAAAGCCAATTTTTCCCTACTTCAAAGGAATAAAATTTAATTACTATCATGGTGGTTGTCAAACATTGAGAATGGTTGACAGTATCCTCAATCCCAATTAAGCATCATCATTAAACATAACCCAACAAAATTAACTTAGAGTAACATGTTGAGATTCACATGATAATCCAAGTACTAGATACTCAAGATGTCCATAACCGGGGACACGGCTAATCATGATTAGTTTATTACACTCTGCAGAGGTTTGCGCACTTTTCCCCACAAGACTCGATCGCCTCCGTTTGGTTTCTCGCACTACATGGTGTTTGAGAAGATGGATGACCGAGACATAGTCTTTCAGAAGCGCTAGCACCTTACGATCGGGTAGACCGTACCACCTACATCCCCTACATCTGCTAGTCTACCACTGTAAGAGTTCGCACGACTTACTCAACTATGCTAGAGCCCATAATAGCTTGTGGCTGCACACGGAAGTTTCTAGCATGAATATTCTCATGATCCCTTTGAGCCTGGGTGGCGGTCCAAAAGAAAACAGGCAAGTCCTGGAATACCTAGGTGCCTCAATCCACCCAGACGTGTGTTTAAGTTGCCACCTTAGATAAACCATTAATTAACAAACTCACATCTGTCATGGATATCACTCACCCAATCCACGTCTACTAGCATATCATGGCATAATAAGCAAATGTAGAAGTAACTCCCAAAGGTTTGATAATAAACAGGTAATAGGTACTACCTCATCTACTTCCCATCCCACAATTTAATTAGATCCTAATCATGCAATGTGTGAGGATTGATCTAATGCAATAAAACTGGGTAGTAGGAAAGGTATGATCAAAGTGTTACTTGCCTGGCTGATGATCCGCGAAACCTAACGATTCGAACTAAGAGGCGGCGCACTCCGGACATTCTATCACAGACAAACAAACAAGCATACAATAAGTACTCATCTAATGCACAGGTAAAACTCAAATAAGAGATCTAACCAGAAGGTTCAACTTAAGAACTCCGGTTGGCAAAAAGAATCAAATCGAACGAAGCAACGAAAGACAAACGGCGAAAGAAAACAACTTCGTTCTAGTAATCTGGATCTAGCGCAAATTTTACAGTAACAAAAACTTGTTTGAGTTGGTTAAACGGATAGAGTGTTTCGAGACGAATCTCTAGGCGCTTGAATCGCCTCATTCCGATAAACGAGCGAAAAGTTATACTAAAACGAAAATCGGATCAGGAATCGCGATGAGAAAAATCGCGGATTTAATCCGAGAAAAAGAAAAACGATGAACGCCGATTTTTTTCTCTTTTTTCTTTTTTTTGGTTTTTTTGGCACGGAAAACGAGGCGCGACGAACCTCGGGCGGCGGGATCGTCGGCGGCGGCTCCAGCGGCGCGCGCGGATCGAGGCGGGGCTGATGGGCTGGGGCGGCTCGGGGTGGCGCTATTTAAAGGCTGCCCCCAGGCGGTGTCCCGCTCGGGTACGACCCGAAGTCGGTTCGTTTTTTTTACTCCGCTCGGAAGAAAAATAAAAAAAATTCTAAACCGACTCCAAAAATTCCAAAATAAATTTTCACGGGCTTCTAAAATCAAGCCACACAAGGTGAACATTTATTTGGGCCCTAAATGCAATTTTGAAAAACGCACACTTTTCCTAAATTCAAATAAAACACCGAAAAACTCCGAAATAAAATCTTATTTGATTTTATTATTAAATCCTCAATATTTCTTTATTTTGGGAAAGTCATTTTATTCCCTCTCTCATATTTTTGTAATAGAAATAATTGATGATAAAATAAATAAAATCAAATGATCCTGTTCTCAAAATTTGAGAGAACTCAAATATGAAAATAACGAAATCCCCAACTCTCTCTGTGGGTCATTGAATTGCGTAGAATTTTTAGGATCAACCAAAAAGCAAAATAAAATGTGATATGCATGATGATCTAATGTATAACATTTCAAATTAAAAATTTGGGATGTTACAAACCTACCCCCCTTAAGATGAATCTCGCCCTGGAGATTCGGTTTGGCTAGAAAATAGGTGAGGGTGGTCTTTGAGCAAATTTTCCTCTCGCTCCCAGGTGGCTTCATCCTCCGTGTGGTGGCTCCACTTAACTTTGAAAAACTTAATAACCTTGCTGCAAGTAACTCGGCTGGAAAATTCGAGGATCTTAAATGGTTTCTCCTCGTACGT
Organism: Triticum monococcum; assembly: GCA_034509565.1. Lineage (NCBI taxonomy): Eukaryota > Viridiplantae > Streptophyta > Magnoliopsida > Poales > Poaceae > Triticum > Triticum monococcum. The sequence goes on along the minus strand of CM067842.1, from coordinate 478,860,792 downwards.
CAAATTGTTATCCAACTGAATAGTTTCCAAAGGCACTGTGTCTCTCAACGGTATGTCAGCCATCTCCGCGTGACATCTCTTTAACTGAGAAACATGGAACACATCATGTACTCCTGACAATCCTTCGGGCAATTCCAACTTGTAGGCCACTTCTCCCATATGCTCCAAAACTCGATATGGTCCTACAAATCATGGCGCAAACTTCCCTTTAACTCCAAAATGCTTTGTTCCCCGAAGTGGAGATACTCGAAGATAAGCTCTGTCTCCGACTTCGTAAACTGTCTCCTTGCGTTTAGAATCCGCATAACTTTTCTGCCTGGACTGGGCTACCTTGAGCCTATCGCGAATCAATTTCACATTCTGTTCAGACTCCTTAATCAAGTCAAGACCAAACAACTGGCGGTCTCCAACTTCGTCCCACGACAACGGTGTTCTGCACCTTCTTCCGTACAAGGCTTCAAAAGGGGCCATCTTCAAACTGGTTTGGTAACTGTTGTTGTAAGAGAACTCTGCATGTGGCAAATTATCGTCCCAACTAGATCCATAATCTAGCGCACAAGCTCTCAGCATATCCTCCAAAATCTGATTGACTCTCTCGGTCTATCCATCTGTCTGTGGATGAAAAGTTGTACTGAATTCTAGCCTGGTACCCAAAGTTTCGTGCAACTGCTTCCAGAACTTTGAGGTAAACTGGGTTCCTCTATCCGATGTGATACTCCTTGGAACTCCATGCAATCATACGATCCTGGTCATGTATACCTTGGCCAACTTAGCACTGGTATAAGTGGTCTTTACTGGGATGAAATGAGCTACTTTTGTCAATCGATCAACTACAACCCAAATTGAGTCATAGCCTGAACGAGTCCTGGGCAATCCCGTGATAAAATCCATGCCTAGATTATCCCACTTCCATTCGGGTATCGGCAATGGTTGTAAAAATCCTGTTGGCTTCTGATGCTCTGCCTTTACTCTCTGACATACATCACAAACTGCTACATACTCCGCAATATCCTTCTTCATTCCGGTCCACCAGAAAATATCCTTCAAATCCAAATACATCTTGGTATTTCCTGGGTGAATTGAATACGGTGAGTCGTGTGCCTCTTGCAAAATCAACTTCCTGATCTCCGGGTCATTGGGCACATAAACGCGGTCTTCAAACCATAAGGTGTCGTGCTCATCCTCACGAAATCCATTAGCTTTTCCTTTGCTCAGTTTCTCCTTTATAGCGGCAATCTCTTTGTTAGCTTTCTGAGCTTCCCTGATTTTATCCATCAAAGTTTGACTGAATCTCCAATGCTGCTACGTAGCCTCTCGAAACTATTTCCAAACATAGTTCACAAATATTTTCTGCTAACTCCTTGGGTATTTCTCCCGTCATTAACGTATTGACATGGCTCTTATGGCTTAATGCGTCAGCTACTACATTAACCTTTCTGGGGTGATAATGCAATTTCATATCATAATCCTTGATAAGCTCCAACCATCTCCTTTGTCTGAGATTTAACTCCTTCTGTGTGAAAATGTACTTCAAACTCTTATGATCCGTGTACACCTCACAATGGTTTCCAATGAGAAAATGTCTCCATGTTTTCAAAGCATGCACTACGACTGCTAACTCCAAATCATGCATGGCATAATTCAACTCATGAGGCTTCAGTTGTCTTGAGGCATATGAAACAACTCTCCCTTCCTGCATAAGCACTGCTCCAAGTCCTCGACATGAAGCGTCACAATACGCCTCATAATCTTTGGTCTAGTCTGGCAAAATCAACACTGGTGAGGTAACCAAACGTTTCTTCAACTCTTGGAAACTAGCCTCACATTCCTCCGTCCATATGAACTTGGTATCCTTCTTTAACAACTCCGTCCCAGGCTTCGCAATCTTTGAGAAATTCTCAATAAATCTCCGGTAGTATCCTGTGAGTCCAAGAAAACTCCGGATCTCTCCAACTGTTGTTGGGGCTTCCCACTTGGTCACAGTTTCAACTTTGGTGGGATCAACTGCTATACCTTCTCCAGATATAACGTGTCCGAGGAATCCTATTTCCTTCAACCAAAACTCACATTTGCTGAACTTGGCATATAATTGATGTTCTCTGAGCTTTCCAAGTACCAAACGCAAATCCTCCTTATGCTCCTCTTCATTCTTCGAATAAACCAGGATATCATCAATGAACACTATGACGAACTTATCCAAAAACTCCATAAACACTTTGTTCATCATGTTCATAAAATAGTCAGGTGCGTTAGTCAGACCAAATGACATAACGGTATACTCGTACAGCCCATACCTGGTGGTAAAATCTATCTTCGGAATATCCTGTTCTCTAATCTTCAACTGGTGGTATCCTAATCGCAGATCGATCTTGGAAAATACCTTAGCTCCTTGCAATCGATCAAACAGATCATTGATCATAGGTAGTGGGTACTTATTTTTGATCGTTACTTCATTCAATCCTCGATATCAACAACCATCCTTAACGATCCATCCTTCTTCTCCAATAGTAGTACTGGCGATCCCCAAGGAGAAGAACTTGGGCGAATATATCCTTTATCCACTAACTCCTTAATTTGCTTCTTAATTTCCACCAAATCCTTTGCTGGCATCCTATATGGTCTCTTTGATATTGGCCCTGTGCCTGGCAATAGCTCAATCAAAAACTCGATATCTCTATCCGCTGGCATGCCGGGCAATTCCTCTGGAAATACATCAGGAAAATCCCTTACCACTGGTACTTCCTCCTGCACAACTCCTGTTAGGCAGTTTACTTGAGTCCTCTTTGGCACATGCCGGGATACATACTTGATCCTTCTCCCTTCTGGTGTGGTAAGCAAAATTGACTTGCTAGCACACTTAATATTCCCTTCATACTTTGATAACCAATCCATGCCTAATATCACATCCAATCCTTGAGATTCCAATACTATTAGGTCTGAGGGAAAAACATAGTTACCAATCCTTAATGGTAACCGATCACACCATAGACTAGCCACATACTCTGCTCCAGGCAAGGTTACTAACATGGGTGACCTAAGGGCTTGGGTTGGTAGGTTATACTTATCCACAAATACCCTTGAGATGTATGAATGCGATGCACCAGTATCAAAAAGAACGAGTGCAGTAAATGACTTAACCAAAAACTTACCTATTACTGCATCGGGCTGAGCTTCAACCTCCTCCATGCTAACGTGGTTCACCTGTCCCCTGTTGAAAGGGTTCGGCTTCTTCCCAGAACTTCCATTGCCATTTTGGCCTTCAGGACATTCATTAGCATAATGTCCTGTCTTCGAACACTTAAAGCAAGTGACTTGGCTCAAGTCCTTCTTGGCTGGGGTTGAGGGGTTGGTGCGGTTCTGGCCGTTGCTTCCTCCATTGCCATTACCATTCTTGGTGCCATTGTGATTGTGCGAGCTACCTCCTCCATGAGTATGCTGAAAATGTCCTCCCGGTCTAGGGGTAAAACGTGGCTTCTGCTGAGCTCCTGAATTGTACTTTCCTTGTCCATACTTCCTCTTGCGATTCTCAATCTGCTGCTGCTTCCCTTCAATCATAAGAGCACGATCTACCAACTCCTGGTAGTTGTTGAAGGTTGCTACCATCAACTGCATGCTCAACTCATCATTCAGTCCTTCCAGAAACTTCTCCTGCTTAGCTGCATCCGTAGCGACGTCATCTGGGGCATAATGTGCTAACTTACAAAATTCCTCCACATACTGGCCAACTATCCTTCCTCCTTGGCGTAAGTTGCGAAACTCACGCTTCTTCATGGTCATAGCTTCTGCTGAAACATGGGCAGTACGAAAAGCCTGCTGAAACTGGTCCCATGTGACAGTGTCTACAGGGAAAGTGGCTGTGAAATTCTCCCACCATGATGCTGCGGGTCCTTCTAGCTGATGCGCGGCAAACTTCACCTTCTCCGCATCTGTGCATCCTACTGTGGTCAACTCCCTAGATGTCTTGCGGAGCCAATCATCTGCTACTATCGACTCGGTGCTACTGGAAAACACCGGCGGATTCAGCCTAAGAAAACGGGCTAAGTGGTCAACAGGTGGTGGTGGTGGTGGTGGGTTGTTATTGTTGTTCCCCTGATTCTGATTCTGGACTAGTAACTGCATCAACGTGTTCTGCTGCTGGATCAACTAGGTGAGCTCCGGTGGAAAGGAAAATCCGGCGTCACGTCTCGAAGGCATCTGATGGTTTAGAAAAGATGAGATATAAGAATAGAGGGGGTCTAAAGAGAAAACACTACCCATATGCACATGAGGCAAAAGCAAACAATTCACTTCAATCAATAAAACAAGGCATACAATCGATCTATCTATCGGAAAAGTGCTCGGACTACTATATTTACATGGTGGACTACTACTACTGATGAGGTGGCCTACTAGAAATATTGTTCGGTTATTGAATCCATAATATCTGCTCCAGCTTCATCAACATAGTCATCATCGCTACTATCTGCTTCCGAGTCGGTGCCGTCGATGATGATGTAGTCTTCCAGGCTAATTTCCTGAGGTTCTTCGTCTTCATCTACTGGCGTAGGGTCTCCCATAAATATTCCAATCTTCTTGATTAGGTCGTCATTCTTCTCCACCAATACTTCAATTTCCTCTTCATAATCTTCACGTGTAGCCTTGAGTTCTTCACCAGTTCCTTGATTCTTGTCTTTGCCTTCTTCAGATCTATCATGTTGGCGCACATCTGGTTCTCCTGTCATCGAATGTGCTGGTTTAGCTCCTAGATAAAAGCTGCAATTGATCTATCCTACCTGGTGCTGATCATCTCCCAGTGTTCATCTCGGCGCCCACAAATCTGGTAGATAGTATCCTTCAGATCCTTGCGTTAGACTTCTCCAATGTGTCCCATGGCGATGGGAGCTACCATGCTCTTTCCTAGATTCCAAGTTGGTGCATCAAAAGAAAACTCTATGGGCTCAGTGACTGGCATGAACGACCTTCCTAGAACTTGAACTTGAATCATCCAGCGCTCTTCTTCAGGTAAAGTGGCGTTGTAGGTTCCCGTGAAGCTTGGTACTCCTATATTCAGGTATCTTGTGACTTCCTTCAAGTGTCGTCCAAAGGGTGTATCTTCATCCGGTTGTGTGAACTTATTCCTTGCATCCACCATCCTAAAGAGTAGAAAAGATGAGAGGTCAGAAGAGAAGAGAGTGAGTAGTGATCTAGGTCTGTAGCTTAGTGGTCGTGTCCTACAGTCAGCATGTGCTCTGATACCATCTCTGTAGCGACCAGACCTCAAACAGTCTGATCTCTGTGCTCCGGTGTCATCCCTGGATCAGTAATGCTGACACCACACAGTACTCTGAGGATTTATAACAGAGTAGCAATCACACACTTATTACATCGAGTGTCTCAAAAGAGATCTTATTACAATAAGTATGGCTTAAGTCCATCTAATAACGATAACAGCGGAAGGCTTGGAAGATAAGTGAGTCCATCAACTCCAACGGCATCACTGAGTATAGAACCACGACCTAAAAACTCCTTAATCGCCGTCTGAAAAGTCTGCAACATTAACGTTGCAGCCCGAAACGGGTCAGCACATGGAATATGCTGGCAAGGTAACACATAGAGAGTATTGGAATGAAACAGCTATACTATATGCATATTTGGCTGGTGGAAAGCTCTATGGTTACAGTTTTGCGTAAAGCCAATTTTTCCCTACTTTAAAGGAATAAAATTTAATTACTATCATGGTGGTTGTTAAACATTGAGAATGGTTGACAGCATCCTCAATCCCAATTAAGCATCATCATTAAACATAACCCAACAAAATTAATTTGGAGTAACACGTTGAGATTCTCATGATAATCCAAGTACTAGATACTCAAGATGTCCATAACCGGGGACACGGCTAATCATGATTAGTTTTTACACTCTGCAGAGGTTTGCGCACTTTTCCCCACAAGACTTGATCGCCTCTGTTTGGTTTCTTGCACTACATGGTGTTTGAGAAGACGGATGACCGAGACATAGTTTTTTAGAAGCGCTAGCACCTTACGATCGCGTAGACCGTACCACCTACATCCCCTACATCTGCTAGTCTACCATTGTAAGAGTTCACACGACTTACTCAACTATGCTAGAGCCCATAATAGCTTGTGGCTGCACACGGAAGTTTCTAGCATGAATAGTCTCATGATCCCTTTGAGCCTGGGTGGCGGTCCAAAAGAAAACAGGCATGTCCTAGAATACCCAGGTGCCTCAAGATTGTCCATAACTGGGGACACGGCTAATCATGATTAGTTTGTTACACTCTGCAGAGGTTTGCGCACTTTTCCCCACAAGACTCGATCGCCTCCGTTGGATTTCTCGCACTACATGGTGTTTGAGAAACGGATGACCGAGACATAGTCTTTCAGAAGCGCTAGCACCTTACGATGGAGTAGACCGTACCACCTACAACCCCTACATCTGCTAGTCTACCCCTATAAGAGTTCGCACGACTTAGTCAAATATGCCAGAGCCCATATTGGCTTGTGGCTGCACACGTAAGTATTTAGCATGAAAGATCTTATGATCCCTTTGAGCCTGGGTGGCGGTCCAAAATAAAACAGGCAAGTCCTGATAGACATCAGGTGCCTCAATCCACCCAGATGTGTGTTTAAGTTGCCACCTTAGATAAACCATTAAAATTATCAATCTCACATCTGTCATGGATATCACTCACCCAATCCACGTCTACTAGCATAGCATGGCATAATAAGCAAACGTAGAAGTAACTCCCAAAGGTTTGATAATAAACAGGTAATAGGTACTACCTCATCTACTTGCCATCCCACAATTTAATTAGATCCTAATCATGCAATGTGTGAGGATTGATCTAATGCAATAAAACTGGGTAGTAGGAAAGGTATGATCAAAGTGTTACTTGCCTTGCTGATGATCCGCGAAACCTAATGATTCGAAGTAAGAGGCGGTGCACTCCGGGTATTCTATCGCAGACAAACAAACAAGCATACAATAAGTACTCATCTAATGCACAGGTAAAACTCAAATAAGAGATCTAACCAGAAGGTTCAACTTAAGAACTCCGGTTGGCAAAAAGAATCAAATCGAACGAAGCAACGAAAGACAAACGGCGAAAGAAAACAACTTCGTTCTAGTAATCTGGATCTAGGGCAAATTTTACAGTAACAAAAACTTGTCTGAGTTGGTTAAACGGATAGAGGGTTTCGAGACGAATCTCTAGGCGCTTGAATCGCCTGATTCCGATAAACGAGCGAAAACTTATACTAAAACGAAAATCGGATCAGGAATCATGATCAGAAAAATCGCGGATTTAATCCGAGAAAAAGAAAAACGACGAACACCGATTTTTTTTCTCTTTTTTTTCTTTTTTCGGCACGGAAAATGAGGCGCGACGAACCTCGGGCGGCGGGATCGTTGACGGCGGCGGCTCCGGCAACGCGCGCGGATCGGGGCGGGTCTGATGGGCTGGGGTGGCTCGGGGTGCCGCTATTTAAAGGCTGCCCCCGGGCGGTCTCCCACTCGGGTACGGCCCGAAGTCGGTTTGTTTTTTTTATTATTCCGCTCGGAAGAAAAATAAAAAGAAATACTAAACGGACTCCAAAAATTCCGAAATAAATTTTCACGGGCTTCTAAAATCAAGCCGCACAACGTGAACATTTATTTGGGCCCTAAATGCAATTTTGAAAAACGCACATTTTCCCTAAATTCAAATAAAACACCGAAAAACTCCGAAATAAAATCTTCTTTGATTTTATTATTAAATGCTCAATATTTCTTTATTTTGGGAAAGTCATTTTATTCCCTCTCTTATATTTTTGTAATAGAAATAATTGACGATAAAATAAATGAAATCAAATGATCCTATTCTCAAAATTTGAGAGAACTCAAATATGAAAATAACGAAATCCCCAACTCTCTCCGTGGGTCATTGAGTTGCGTAGCATTTCTCGGATCAACCAAAATGCAAAATAAAATATGATATGCATGATGATCCAATGTATAACATTCCAAATTGAAAATTTGGGATGTTACATCAGAGCTGAGTACGGTGGTCCAAAATCAAATGTGCTCTGTCCGTGTAGCAGTTGTATGAATTCAGTTACAATACCCCAGTCAACTGTGCAAAATCATCTACACTTGTATGGGATGTCGGTCACATATACTAGGTGGGTTCATGATGGTAATGTTGTGAACGTCAATGTTATTAACTATGTGGAAGCAGCAGATCACCATCTTGATCTGCCTGATGCTCAGGTGGCAGAGGAGGAGGAGGAGGAGGTGGTGGTGGCAGAGCCAGTGAGTTTGACCAACATTGAAACAATGCAACGAAATGCTCGTGCATTCCATGAACTTTCACCTGTAGAAGAAAAACGGTGGGCCCGCATGTTGGAACAATGCAACGTGGCTGTCACCCCAGGAAATAAGCTGTCAGTATTCTCAGCCATGGTCACCTTTCTTCATGTGAAGACATTTGAGCAGATGACCAACAAATCATTTGATGCTATGTTGGCTGCTTTCCGCAAAGCTTTCCCAGATGCGTCTGAGCTGCCACACACCTACAGTAACATGAAGAATTTCCTTCGTGCAGTTGGAATTGGATATGATATGATCCATGTTTGTAAGAATAATTGTGTTCTGTTCCAGAAGGATTATGCCAACTTAAGTGAATGCCCGAAATGCAAATCATCAAGATGGAAAGATGGCGATGTTGTGAAGAGGATTCCTCATAATGTTCCGAGACATTTTCCAATTATACCAAGATTACAGAGGTTGTTTCATGATGCTGAAACAAGAGAGGATGTATTGTGGCATTCTAGGAACCAGGAGTACAGAGATCATAATGTAATGAGCCATCCATCACATGGTAGTGAGTTGAAAAGCTTCAATTAGAAACACGAAAAGTTTGCTGCTGACCCGAGAAACATTAGACTTGGCTTAGCTTCAGATGGATTTAAACCATTTGGCCACCAGAGCACCACATATAGCATGTGGCCAGTGCTTGTTATCCCTTACAACATGCCTCCAAATGTCTGCACCAAAGAATCAAACTACATGATGGCCTTGCTCATCCCATGTCCAAAAAGTCCTGGAAAGGATTTTGATTTGTTCATGGAGCCTCTTGTGAAGGAACTTCAACAACTATGGAGGGGTGTTCTCACTCGAGACCTATATAGCAGCCCACCAGCTGATTTCTTTCTGCGTGCTGTTATAATTTGGTGCATCCATGATTATCCGGCTTTGGGCACTATGTCAGGGCGAACAACACATGGTTACAATGCCTGTGTTCGCTGTGATAGGAATCCGCTGTCATACGCAATACTTAGCAAGATATGTTACATTGGACACTGTCGTTTTCTTGCCAAGGACAAGCCGCGTCCTAGAAAATACCAAAGACATGTGTTCAATGCAAAGCATGAAAACCGTGATGCGCCAAAGAGGCTCATCGCCGATGAGTTGGAAGTGTAATTAGAGAAGGTCAGGCATATTAAACCAGGAAACCATCCTGGGAATGGTAGTGGGAAAAGGAAGCGTGGCAGGGCAGAAGAGAGATTATTGTTTACCCGCAGGTCCACTTTGTGCGACTTGCAGTATTGGAAAGATTTGGATATGTGGCATAATCTTGATGTGATGCACACTGAGAAAAATATATGTGACATCATTATCGGAACACTTCTTAATATTGAAGGCAAGAAGAAAGATACCTTAATATCTAGGATTGATTTGACACACCTGGGTATCAGGCAGGATTTGCAGGTGCAAGATGAAGGTAAACCATGGGATATGGCACCAGCTGTGTACATCTTGGACAAGGTAAAAAGAAAAGAATTATGCGAGGTCCTATCACGTGTGAGATTCCCACATGGATTTTCTTCCAACCCTAAAAGGAGAGTCAGTGCAGATGGAAACAAGGTACAAGGGTTGAAAACTCATGACTGCCACGTCCTACTTCAAAGGGTTTTACCTGTTATCCTTAGAGGATTGGGCCGCCCTGACTTATACAGAGCAGTTGCGGAGTTGGGACAATTCTTCAGGGAATTCTGCAGTAGAAATATCAGGGTAGATGCATTGGAGCGTCTTAGAGACAGGATACCAACTATCATATGCGACCTTGAGAAGATATATCCTCCAGCCTTCTTTGATGTGATGGTGCATTTTGCTGTTCATCTACCTGATTAGGCACTACTTAGAGGTCCAGTACAGTATGGCTGGATGTACCCTATTGAAAGGCGGCTAGGCACTTTCAAGGGCTATGTTAGGAATAGAGCTAGACCCGAGGGTTCCATTGCAGAGGCCTACATTGCTATAGAAGCATTGACATTCTACTCAAAATATATTGAAACAGCTGATTAGCTTAGCAAAGAGGTGGATGAAGACAATCCCGGGCTCAATGTTTTTGATTATTCTGTTCGAGTTACAGGGAAGAATCGACAAGAGGACAAACCTAAAGATTTGGACAAAATGGTTTGGTATGTGTTGAATAATTGTCCTGAGATACTACCTTTTATCAAGTAAGTGCTAAGTACTACAGCTTATACATCGTAATCTACTAAACTTGCAGCACATTCTTATGTATTTAGATGTTTGACGTGATCACTATGTTGTGCAGCATCTACAAAAAGGAGTTACTACCGCAAAATCCAATAAACATTGACAAACTGGTTATGGCAGGATTTGCGAAATGGTTCAAGAGCCATGTAAGCTTTTGAATTGCACTGTCAGTTTTTTAATATATTGAGTACATAAGATGATCAACTTGTCTATTTTCTAACCATAGGTTAAGAAGCTGCGGGAGGATGGGCAGGCAGTTGATGATGCCCTTTACTCACTAGCAATGGGTCCTGATACTCGGGTAAGACATTATGAATCTTGCATTGTTGGAGATGTGCGCTACAACACCCTTGCACAAGACGAAGGCAGGAAGACACAAAATAGTGCCATCATGAGCACGGGTACGTATGACAAAGAGACAACTGAAATGTATGCTAACATAACAGACATTGTTCAGTTGCAGTATATCTCCAGTTTCGAGGATCATCGGTGTGTGGTTCTGTTGTGCTATCATTGGTATAACGTGTTTTCCAGGATCCCAAAACCCAGAGCTGATGATTATTTCAAATCCATCAATGTCAAGGTGGCGTACCACACCAACGAGCCTTTTATTTTGGCAAATCAAGCAACACATATATTTTTCTTGGAAGACACATTTGCACGTAGCAATGACTGGAGAGTATTGCAAATCTTTGAGGAGAGGAATTCGTTTAATGAAGTTGCACAACAAGGTTATGCTTACACTGCTCCTGATGTACAATATAACACAGATGTTCCTAATATCTTTGAGAACCATCACATCAATGACGCCGGCGAAAGGATTTCCTATCGTGCTGTGGACATACAAGAGTTCATCAAGAAGAAGCCAATGTTCGAGGATGTTGAGGATGAAGAATAAGATGACACTGTGGGGAATTACGATTCAGACTGATACACATGGCGAAGATGTTGACGCTGCAGCTGCGGATGATGATTACATTGCTTTTGTCGTATTTCCTGTCAAAAGACGTTTTTTATCTACTATCTGAAATTGTGTTTGCTATGACAACTGAAACCTGATGAACATGTTGTTTAGTATTTTCCTGTGAGAACATCACTTGTTATGTATGCTGATTTGTGTTTGATGATTGTATGACAACTAAAATATGATGACATTGTTGCTTAGTTCTACTCATATTTGGCTGTGAAACTTGAATTTGATGACATAGTTTGTTGTTGGAATGCAATTTGCTCGACGTCTTTGAATGAGAATAAAGCTGACCCGACAGGGCCTCTGCTAATTTATTTATTTATTACCAAAAGGGCCTCTGCTATTTATTTATTTATGAGCAAAAGGGGATACCCCCTGATTTCCGTTAATAGAAATCATTAGATGTTCACAACACTGCGCCTAGCCTTCTACACATGTTTCATTCATTACTAGTTTCAGCAAAGTGCTCATGTCATAGCCACTGAATCCATGACGAGTGCTACATACACTGCAAATAAAGAGACAATCATCCTACAAAGCACATCGATTTTTCCCATTATCTTCACAAGCTCTTTCATCTCCTCATTGCTGTCAAGGCCGTTCAGCAGCTATTGCTTGGCCATGATCAGAGGAACTGCATCTTTAACCTTCTGCTCTGCATCTTCCTCTTCTGTCGTTCCTTAAGTTACTTGTCCAACACCCCAACCTGCTGGTATTGGGATTCCTCGGCTAACCAAATAATCAGTGTAGTTGCACTCCCCCATATCAACAACTTCCTAGAAATACAAATCACATGAATCTTCCCTTTTCCACACGAATCAAATTAGAAGAACATCAACCAAACTATTAAAAAATCAGCAACTAAAAGCAGCAGAACAACACTTAAACATATTATTATCCCATGATTCAGTCATTTGTGGAAGACTCGTCCAGGGTTGAGGATTGTGATTGAGACGCGATGGATGACTCTACGTTATTTGCAGCAGTGGCACCACACCAACGACAGCTGGTTGGGATGAGTAACCGGCTGCGGTGCGCGTGCCGGCGGGGGTGTGATGAGACCCACAGGCGATGGTACGGGTGGCGACATGGCGCATATTTGGTTGCTGCCTGCTGAAGAGCAGGTGGATGAGCAGCTAACGGACATGGTTGCTATGGCCAGAGCTTCTGATGCTTGGCAGAGTAAGTAGAGAAGAGGAGAAGTGAATGTTGGATATGTCAGTGTCATTACTTGCAGAGTAGCATAGCACCATATATAGTCATAGTCTAGGTTTGGATTCGAACCAGCTATAGGAGCACGTCTCTCTCTTTTCTAAAACTCAGCAACGTCTCTTTACTGGTACACTAGCTTGTTCTGTACGCCTTCTCAAGTCTTTGATTCCTCCACCTGACATCTGGGACCCATCGGAAGGGCCTCTATATTTCACGAAAAACGTGCCCCCCGCTGACAGGTCAGACCCACCAACTATCTTCACAAGCAAGGAAGTGCCTCCTTATTACGCACAAAAAATGAATACTCCCCCTGCCAACTAGAACCCAGCATAGTGGAAGGCTAACTTGTGGGCCTACCAAGTTGACGGGGACGGAGGGCTTGTCAATTTAGTCAATATGAACGATTCTAGCTCCAATTACCTTACGATGTTCATCCAACGGCCGTAGCGCTTCTTCAACCTCTGGTCTTCTTGCTCCAGCCGCCCAAACCAGCGCCCGTCGTGCCGCGTGCTCCTGCCTCCGGTGGTCGGCTGTGATGTCGTAGAGGCCTCACCGCCCCCTACTACTCCCACCGCTGGCCAGGGTATCCCTCTACTCACCCACACCCCCTGTTATTCTGCGGCGACGGCAGCCTCACACCGCAGCTGAACCAATGAACCCTCGTACTCCTCTCCGCGTGGGCATCCACTACCGCGTCTTCCCCGGCTCCGCGTCATCCCCTACTTAGGCCTCGTCATCGTCCACCGCTTTGGTGCTCTCGGTGCGGCATGGTCAATGTGGTCAATGACCGACTTCCATCGAAAGAGTACTGTACGTGGAGAGGCTGATAGTTGGGTCCACGGCCGCAGCTGGGTCCACGGCCACAACCCAGTTTTTTGTGATTTTCCAGGCCTGTTGGGCTGCAAATCTTTCAAGGCGAGGAGAGCTTCATTCGGCTGGCCGAGAAATGGCCTATCAGTAATGAGAAATGGGCTGTACATTTTTAAAACACATCAAACCGACAATTAGTTTCAAATTTCTGTTTTTAATTTTGAGATTTTAAATTGCATTGATTTTTATGCATGGACAATTTTTTGGATTTTATATTGATATACATTTATTTTTAAAATCAGTTTGAATGTGACTCGAAATTTCAGGATTAAAAATAGTTCGGACCGCACCGAAATATGCAAAATTTCATACAAATTTTTAGCAGTGGCCACAATATGGGCTGTAATGCTAACAAAAAGAATATGGGCTCAAAAAAACCCTAAGAATTAGCAAATGGGCTGTAAATTATTAGAAATAATGGCAGACGGGGTGTATGTTGTTTTCCACAGATTTGAGGCTTTCCTAAAAAAGGTTGACGCACAAGCAATGACTGTTGGATGTCCATCCAACGGCCGTCATGTTTCTTCAATCTCTGCTCTTCCTGCTCCAGTCGCTCAAACAAGCGCTGGCGGGACTGCCTGCTCCCTCCTCCCCGTGGCCGGCTATGCTACCATGCAGGCCTCACCGCCCACCGTACTCCCATCGCTGGCCTAGCCATCCCTCTACTCACCCGCACCTGCTGTTATTCTTCGGTGACGGCAGACGAACCAGTAAACCCTCGTACAGTCATACTCGCCTCCATGTGGGAAACAACTGTCGAGTCTTCCCTGCCTTTGTGTCACTCCCTTCCTAGGCCTCTCCGTCGTCCACCGCCCTGGTGCTCTCAGCACGGCCTGGTCAACGTGGTCAACGACCAACATGCATCTGAAGTGGACTGTACGTGGAGAGGCTGACAGCTGGGTCCACGGCCGCACGCAAGGAAATGCCTCCTTATTACACGCAAAATAATGATTCCTCCACCTGACATCTGGGACCCACCGAAAGGGCCTCTGTATTTCACGAAAAAATGTTACCGCCGCTGACAGCTCGGACCCGCCAACTTTATCTTCGCACGCAAGGAAGGGCCTCCTGATTACGCACAAAAGATGAATACTCCCCCTTCTAGCTGGGACCCAGTATAGTGGCAGGCTGACTTGTGGGCCTACTAAGTTGACAGGGACGGAGGGCTTTGTCAACTTAGTCAATATGCACGATTCTAGCTCCAGTGATCGTACGATGTCCATCCAATGGCCATAGTGCTTCTTCAACCTCTGGTCTTCTTGCTCCAGCCGCCCAAACCAGCGTCGGTTGTGCCTCGTGCTCCTGCCTCCCGTGGCTGGCTGCGATGCCGCGGAGGCCTCACCGCCCCTACTACTCCCACCGCTGGCCTGGCCATCCCTTTACTCACCCACACCCCATGTTATTCTGCGGTGACGATAGCCTCACACCGCAGTCGAACCAGTGAAGCCTCGTACTCCTATTCGCGTGGGCATCCACTGCCGCGTCTTCCCTGGCTCCACGTCGTCCCCTTCCTAGGCCTCACCGTCGTCCATCGCCTTGATGCTCTCGGCGCAGCGTGGTCAATGTGGTCAACGACCGACTTCCATCGGAAGAGTACTGTACGTGGAAAGGCTGACAGCTGGGTCCATGACCGCACACAAGGAAATGCCTCCTTATTACGCGCAAAATAATGATTCGTCCACCTGACATCTGCGACCCACCGAAAGGGCCTTTGTATTTCAAGGAAAAAACGTTACCGCCGCTGACAGCTCGGACGCACTAGATATATCTTCGCACGCAAGGAAGTGCCTCCTTATTACACACCAAAAAATGAATACTCGCCCTGCTAGCTGGGACCCAGTATAGTGGTAGGCTCACTTGTGGGCCTACTAAGTTGACGGGGACGGTGGGCTTTGTCAACTTAGTCAATATGCACGATTCTAGCTCAAGTGACCGTACGATGTCCATCCAACAACCGTAGTGCTTCTTCAACCTTTGGTCTTCTTGCTCCAGCCACCCAAACCAGCGCCGGTCGTGCCTCGTGCTCCTGCCTCCTGTGGCTGGCTGCGGTGCTGTGGAGGCCTCACCGCCCCCTACTACTCCCACCGCTGGCCAGGCCATCCCTCTACTCACCCACACCCCTTGTTATTCTACGGCGACAGCAGCCTCACACTGTAGCGAACCAGTGAACCCTCATACTCCTCTACGCGTGGGCATCCACTGCCGCGTCTTCCCCGGCTCCATGTCGTCCCCTTCCTAGGCCTCGTCATCATCCACCGCCCTTGTGCTCTCGACGCGGCGTGGTCAACATGGTCAAGGAACGGCTTCCATCGGACGTGGACTGTACGTGGAGAGGCTGACAGTTGGGTCCACGGCCGCAGCAAGGAAGTGCCTCCTTATTACGTGCAAAATAATTATTCCTCCACCTGACAGCGGGGACCCACTGGACGGGCTATCGTATTTCACGAAAGAAATGTTTCCCCCTAACTGCGGGGACCCACCAGCTACATCTTCACACGCAAGGAAGTGCGTCCTAGCAAAAAAAAAACGATTCGCCACCCTGACTGTTGGGACCCACCAGCTACATCTTCGCACGCAAGGAAATGCCTAACAGTCCGGACCCACCTGGTCGAAGTGTACGTAGCATTGTCATTCTGGTCGTGAATGTGTACGTACATACTCGTCGATCTAGAGGCGCGCACGTAGCATTTACACATACGTACATCGGCCAGTGTGCAAGAAAGAAAATACAGCCATGTACATACATACGGGCGGGGTCTCAAATGCCTAGTGACGCATACGTATGGCCAGGGCTCGTGTACATGGCTGGGTCTGAACAGAGAAACTGCGTCATCATCGTGTTCATGGGGAGGCAACAAAATGCGTCGTGTTCATCAGAAGGCAACGGAACGCGTGGGAGCCAACCGGCTTGGACGGAACAACCGATGGAAACGAGGCCTGGCGTACCGCTGAACGGAGGACACACCCTTATGTTCGACCGGCTACGTTCGAAATGGGATCCTGTTCATCGGTAGGGTCTGGCGTACCGCAAAACGGAGGAAACGGACCTCCTATGGTCAAAACGAGGGTCCTGTTGATCAGGAGGGGTGTGGCGTACCGCAAAATAGAGGAAACAGACTTGTGTTGGAGCACTACGGTCGAAACGGGGGTCCTGTTGATCGGGAGGGGTGTGGTGTACCGCAAAGAGGGATTCCATGGGATACTGCTCATCTCCACCGTCGACCCCCTCCAGCCTCCGTGGGCTACTGTTCATCCACCGTCGACCTCCTCCAGCCTCCACCTGCGACTGTTCATCCATGGGCTCCTGTGCATCCAGCCTCCACCGCACGCTACTCCACCGGCTACTGTTCAACCAGCCCTCTCCACAGGCTCCTGTTCAACCACCCCTCCACGGGCTACTGTTCATCCAACCCTCCACCATCTACTGTTCATCCAGCCCTCCACGGGGTGGTCCTGTTCATCCAGCCCTCCATGGGGTCCTATTCGTCCAGCCCCAACAGGCTCGATCGATCGGGGTCCTGTTCATGTAGATGCAACACCACGGGGTCCTGTTCATCCACTCCCACCGGGAACTGTTCATCCAAACCCCCCGAGCAACGCTCACATTTCATCCAGAGGCAGCATCAATCGGCTTTAGTTAGCAGCAGTAGCGAAGGAATCGCTCGATGGGTTCAGTTAACAGCCATCGATCGATCGCTCGAGATCAGTAACGCGTAGCCTGCAGTGCAATCACTCGGGTTCAGTTAGAGCCCAATGCCTCGCTCGGGTTCAGTTAGAGCCCAATGCCTCGCACCCACGCGCATGCGTGTACGAGTGAAACACGCATCGCTCGGCCCCGACCACCCACCATAACTGGGAACACCACGATATTTTCCTCGCCATTGCTTCTACCATGGTTTTTTCCGTCATGGACGGCTCAAAGAATGTCATACAGCTGCGTCTCCGGCCGCCCTGAATGAAAAGCCCATTTTCTGTCATGATTTTTTGTCATAGAAGTAGGAGCCCACCACATCTATGATCATACCGGTTTTTGTCACAATTATCATCATAGAAGTGTCATAAGTATGACAGAAAAAAAATTCATTCGGCCCAAATGTCACGGATGTGTCTGTTTTTGTATTGTGGTCATGATGTTCTTCATGGGGTGACTTCCTCCAACTTTTTTTCCTGCTTGACAAGCACTACATAATCTATCCTTGTCAAATATAACATCTTTCACTCCAAGGATATGATTACCTTTAATACGCTTATCAAGATTTCGCATGCCCACATGACCTAACCTTCTATGCCACAACCAGCCTTTAGAAGATTACCAATAAAACAAGTTCTAGGTTGGGCCTTTTTAGTGAAATCGACAATGTAAATAACACCTCTACATATACCGGTAAAGACCATATTATGAGTATCTCTACAAAACACTTGGCAATCTACTTCAGTGAACAGGACATTGAAACCAAAGTCAGCAAGTTTAGATACGGAAAGTAGATTATAGCCAAGAGATTCAACAAGCATAACATTTTGTATGGAGCTATCATGTGAGATGGCCACCTTACCAAGGCCAACCACCTTACCCTTTGAGTTATCACCAAAAGTTACATACTTTCGAGGGTCGTCGTTTTCAGCAAGCTCACAAAACATATCCTTATCTCCGGTCATATGATCGGTACATCCACTATCAATGACCCATTCCTTTCCTCCAGCCATGTAGCCGCAAAGATTAGCCATAAGGCCAAAGTGCTCACAGATTCATCGAGATCGAAGTCACTATCATCATCCTCATCATAGTATTCGTGTTCAACATCGTCTTGTGATGGGTCAATTCCTAGAGAGAGTGATTCATTAGACTTATGACCATGACAATGTGCATATTTATGGATTCTAATGACTTAGATGATATTGCTAATGATTCCAACATCTTCTTTGTCACGCATAAGGTCACGAAGCTCAAACAAGTAATCACCATACTTGGGATCATTAGGACTTATTTTAGTCAAAGCAATAGAATTATGAAGGATATCATCTAAGTTTTTCAAGGAATAGTTAGGAAATCGTTCCTCAAGAAATCTCCATATAGTGTAGGCACAATCAAGAGTAGGCAAGTAACCTATCAAGTTTCTAGGAAACCCTCTGTAATGCCCTCGATGCGGCTATATCTCCCACGTGTCGAAGCACGACTTAGAGGCATAACCGCATTGAAAGCAATGTCGCAAGTGAGGTAATCTTCACACAACCCATGTAATACATAAGGGAAAGAGATACATAGCTGGCTTACAATCGCCACTTCACACAATTACATGAATAAAGCATTACATCAACCAGATACAATCAAGGTCCGACTACGGAACCCAAAATAAAAGAAGACTACCCCAAAGCTACACAGATCCCCGATCGTCCCGACTGGGCTCCACTACTGATCAACTAGAACGAAACAACACAAAGGACAAGATCTTCATCGAGCTCCTCCTTAAGCTTGGTTGCGTCATCTGCACGGTTCAACGGCACCTGCAAGCTGGTTTTGGAAGTATCTGTGAGTCACGGGGACTCAGCAATCTTACACCCTCGCGGTCAAGACTATTTAAGCTTATGTGTAAGGTAAAGGTATGAGGTGGAGCTGCAGCAGCGACTAGCATATTTGGTGGCTAACATATACGCAAAAGAGAGCGAGAAGAGAAGGCAAAGCACGATCAGGAAAACTATGATCAAGAAGTGATCCTAGAACAACCTACGTCAAGCATAACTCCAACACCGTGTTCACTTCCCGGACTCTGCCGGAAAGAGACCATCACAGTTACACACGCGGTTGATGCATTTTAATTAAGATCAACTTCAGGTTTTCTACAACCGGACATTAACAAATTCTCATTTGGCCATAACCGCGGGCACGGCTTTCGAAAGTTCATAACCCTGCAGGGGTGTCCCAACTTAGCAAAGCCACCTGAATGTGCCGACAAATCCCGATAGGAGCTGAACATATCTCTTTCTCAGGGCACACCGGATTGTCCAAGGTTCCGGTAGGCCAGCCCAGAGTTGTCCCTGGTGGCCACCAGCAGCTGACAGGTTGGACCAATACTCATAGGAGCACTGGCTCGGGGGGGTTAAAAGAAAGATGACCCTTGAGTCTGCAGAACCCAAGGGAAAGAAAAGGCTAGGTGGCGAATGGTAAAACCAATGTTGGGCCTTGCTGGAGGAGTTTTATTCAATGCGAACTGTCAAGGGGTTCCCATTATAACCCAACCGCGTAAGGAACGCAAAATCTGGGAACATAACACCGATATGACGGAAACTAGGGCGGCAAGAGTGGAACAAAACACCAGGCATAAGGTCGAGCCTTTCACCCTTTACCAAGTATATAGATGCATTAATTAAATAAGATATATTGTGATATCCCAACAAAATATCCATGTTCCAAACATGGAACAAGCTCCAATCTTCACCTGCAACTAACAACGCTATAAGAGGGGCTGAGCAAAGCGGTAACATAGCCAAACAACGGTTTGCTACGACAAGGTGGGTTAGAGGCTTGGTTAACAATATGGGAGGCATGATAAGCAAGTGGTAGGTATCGCAACATAGGCATAGCAAAAGAGCGAGCAACTAGCAAGCAAAGATAGAAGTGATTTCGAGGGTATGGTCATCTTGCCTGAAATCCCACCAGGAAGAAGAATGAGTCCATGAAGAAGACGGACGGACGTAGTCGAACGGGTCCTCACACACGCGACGTTATCGGAACTAACCCGAAGAAGCAACACCGGAAACAAGCACACAACATAGTAAACAACCACCACATAAGCATGGCACGATGCGCAAACAAGTATGATGCATATCCGGTTTAATGAGGCATGGCATGGCAAAGTGCACAAACAACCCTACAAATTAAGTGGAGCTCAATATGCAACTCTATTGCATATTGACGAAACACCACATTCAAGTTATTTAGTTCGATCTCGTTTATGTACTCAACAATATTAAATGTTGTTAAACATGGAAAAATGGTGAAGCAAAGTAAAACTACCTATCTAGTCAAGTTTAAATGAGGCCGGAAGCAACGAACAACAATTCCGATAAATCCCCATATGCATATATTAGGTTTGGTACCGTTCTGCCCTAAACACAATTTTAGAGTTGTTAAACATGCAAAGTAAAGCCATCATGATAATCTAGGCATTTTTCTACCCCATTTACATATAAAGATTTTTTTAAACCGAGCTACGGTTATTTAGTTATGAAATAAATCATTTTAACATGGCAATTAAGAAAAACTTAAACAAACAACATTTTAAACATTTTAACTGTTGTAATCATGATGCGGATGACATGAACAAGTTTATGCAATTTTTATTAAAAGTTTGACAAGAGCATTATGAAGCATTTGGTTGCCATGGCGGAACAAAAGGGGTGCCACGGCAACTACAACGGAAATGGTGCCACGGCAACATTCCGGTGATCCGACAACTCATTGAGATGTCGGTGCAAGAGAAAGTGTGGATGAACGGATCATGCGAGGATGGTGGGGTGATCCCGGATACCGGGTTTCCCATGGGTCGACGGCATGGCAACCAAGGAGGAACGTGCAATGACAACTCGGACATAGTTCGAACATGAGCATCTCATACAACATGCATTCATTCTCGGAAGGTCGTCTCGGCGGTTATACCTTTCAGAGCGTGCATTATCGAAATGGATCAAGTTCAAAGCGGAGAAGGGGAAGTAGACGTTCTCGGGACTTTTGTAGTGGAAGTAGTCGTTCTCTCATTCTCTAGGGTCGACGTTAGAGGTTCTCGTGATCTCGGCGACGGTAGTGGTACATGTTTACAAGTAGTCGAACATGACGATCTGGAGAGGGTACTTGGCAACATGCACGCCATCGGTAGTTGTACACAATCGTTGTCGGACTTGACGGGTTCGAGGTCTCCGGACGTAGTGGTACATGTTTGTTTTTCGGAGAGGTACTTGGCGTTCTTCGGTCATAGGTACTTGACGTTCTTAGCGGTTTTGAAGATGGTGGTAGATGAACATGATGCGTCGTCGTGGTACTTGTTGGTCTTGAGGGTCGACGGTAGTGGAACTTGGCGTTTGTGCTACAAGGGTCTTCAGCGACGGTAGATGTACATGGTCCACAAGTCGTTGATCCTTCAGGGTCCGGCTTACCGGTATTACCGGCATGAAGGGGTACGGTATTGAGGGCCTTCGATGGACTTGGCAAAAAAAACCCAAAGGCGCTGCTCGTTGGACTTGAGACACAGGTCAACAGGGAGTTCGGGAAGGAACTCGTCAGGCAGCGTAGGAGGCGGAAGAAAAGGCGCGGAGGCGCTGCTGGAGATGGTGATGGAGCGCCCTGCTCGTCCTTCAGGTCACCGGTGGCCAGGTCCTGCTTGCCGAGGTCCGACGATCGATGCGCGGCCGCATGGCATGCTGCTGGTGATGCTTGTCGCAGACACGCGCGAGGAGGAAGGAGAGGAGACGGTTCAGCGGCGAGGACGATGCACGGGAGGCCCGGTAGGCTGCGGTGCCCGGCGGCCCTGGCGACACGGCAGGGCGGCGAGCTCGACCCTCACATCCATGAAGGCAAGGAAGGAAAGCCATGGAGGAGGCGCAGGGACGGGGTAGAGCAGAGGGGGCGACGGGCGTGGGGATGGAATGGGCGTGCAGCTCCGCAGGCTCATGGCGGAGGAGGAGAAGGGGCGCGCCGGGGGAAAGCGTCGTCATCGCGGGGGGGATCGAGCGCAGGGAATCGGGTCGAGGCGCGAGGGTTCGACCCCTTTGTGCGGCGGCGCCAGGAGGAAATGTCGAGGCAGAGAAGTGGGGATCGAGCGAGGGACTCCTGGCAGCGGAGGGAGAGCGTGGGGCTGCTGGCGGCGCCAGGAGGAGGAGAAGAGGGAGAGTGGGGGTTGGGCTAGGGTTAGAGCAGATTAGGTGGGCCGGCTGGATGGCCTAAGTGGCAAATGGGCCTGCGCTGGAGGTTGGGCCGGCCTGGGCTATCTCTCTTCTCTCTCTCTCTCTCTTATATTTCCTTTAACAGAAAAGAATTGGAGAGGCGATAAGAAAGAGAGGGATAGGGAAAGAATTAGCGCACGCAAATAATATTCCCGGACTCGCTAAAATGCGCTGGTTCCAAGAAAAATAGGAGAGGCATGATCACAAGGATTTAATTCAAAATCATTTGAATTTAATTCAAATGGTTTGAACAACAGCTAGGAATTAGAGGTGCCCAAAAATGTTGAGGTTTTAGGAGGAGCCTCGAGAAAAAGAGATGAGAGATATTGACAAGGTTTGAAGGTCAAAATCAAAGAGGAATAGACATGGGAATTATTTTGCATGTGTGTTACGATGATTCCAAATTAATGGAATTTTTATAATAGCTCCCTAAACATATTGGGAGATATGTTATAAAGAGAATTTCACCATGTGAATATCCCTCGATTTAAATGGACCGAAGATCCATCCGATTTTATTTGGTTGAGTAAAGAAAAAGAAATGACATAATGTCATGATGACATGATGCAATGCACACGATGCAAAGACGAAAGCAACAAACCAAAAAAATCCCACGACGGAACCCGGAAACCCTAGAAGGCATCTGAAGCTCCAGTCTTGGGGCGTCACACCCTCTAGTGATAAGATTAAAAGTTCTAAAGTTGCGGATCATGTCAATGGACTCATCAAGGGTAGGATGCAAAGGATCCACATGAGGTGCACAAGGGCTAGTAATATACTTGCTCAATTAATATTCATTGAAAATCACAAGCATCTCATTTTTCCACTCATGAAAGTACTCTCCATCAAGCATAGGCACTCTACGTCTAAGACTCCCCAACGTAGACTCATCCATCTTCCTCCAAAGGTGTTTAAACCAAATCAATGGAGACCAATGTTGTGATACCAATTGAAAGGATCAAGAAGAGGTGTCTAGAGGGGGGTGAATAGACTCTTAGCCAAGAAAAGTAGCAGTTTTTAATTTCTTTAAGTTAAGGTGAAGTTTTAGCACAAGTTTAAACATTCACAATACACATCAACCAAGCATAACAAGAGTATATGAGAAACGGAAAGTAAAGCATGCAATTTGCAAGAATGTAAAGGGATGGGATTGGAGTGTGCAAACGCAATTGGAGACACGGAGATTTTTTGCGTGGTTCTGATAGGTGGTGCTATCGTACATCCACGTTGATGGAGACTGATGAACCACAGGTGTAGGGGATCTATCGTAGCCTTTTCGATAAGTAAGAGTGTCGAACCCAAAGAGGTGCACAAGGAAATGACAAGCTATTTTCAGTAAGGTATTCCATGCAAGCACTGAAATTATAGGTGACAAATAGTTTTGTGATAAGATAAATTGTAACGAGTAGCAAGTAACAAGTGTAAATAAAGTGCAGGAAGATGGACCAATCCTTTTTATAGCAAAGGACAAGCCTGGACAAACTCTTACATAGAGAAAGTGCTCCCGAGGACACATGGGAATTATCGTCAAGCTAGTTTTCATCACGTTCATATGATTCGCGTTCGGTACTTTGATAATTTGATATGTGGGTGGACCAGTGCTTGCGTGCTGTCCTTACTTGGACAAGCATCCCACTTATGATTAACTCCTATTGCAAGCATCCGCAACTGCAAAAGAAGTATTAAGGTAAACCTAACAATAGCATGAAACATATGGATCCAAATCAGCCCCTTACAAAGCAACACATAAACTAGGGTTTAAGCTTCTGTCACTCTAGCAACCCATAATCTACTTATTACTTCCCAATGCCTTCCTCTAGGCCCAAACAATGGTGAAGTGTCATGTAGTCGACGTTCACATGACACCACTAGAGGAGAGACAACATACATCTCATCAAAATATCGAACGAATACCAAATTCACATGACTACTTATAGCAAGACTTCTCCCATGTCCACAGGAATAAACGTAACTACTCACAAAGCATATTCATTTTCATAATCAGAGGGGTGTTAATATGCATAATGGATATGAACATATGATCTTCCACCAAATAAACCAACTAGCATCAACTACAAGGAGTAATCAACATTACTAGCAACCTACAGGTACCAATCTCAGACTTAGAGACAAAGATTGGATACAAGAGATGAACTAGGGTTTGAGAGGAGATGGTGTTGGTGAAGATGTTGATGAAGATGGACCCCCTCCCGATGAGAGGATCGTTAGTGATGATGATGGCGATGATTTCCCCCTCTCGGAGGGAAGTTTCCTCGGCAGAACAGCTTCGCCGGAGCCCTAGATTGGTTCCGCCAAGGTTCCGCCACATGGCGGCGGAGTCTCATCCCGAAAGCTTGCTTATGATTTTTTTCCAGGGTAAAAGACTTCATATAGCAGCAGATGTACACCGGAGGCCTGCCAGGGGGCCCACGAGGCAGGGGGCGCACCAAGGGGGTAGGGCGCGCCTCCCACCCTCGTGGCCAGGGTGTGGGCCCCCTCTGGTATTTTCTTCGCTCAATATTTTTTATAAATCCCAAAAATGACTTCCATGGAGTTCAGGACTTTTGGAGTTGTGCAGAATAGGTCTATAATATTTGCTCCTTTTCCAGCCCAGAATTCCAGCTGCCAGCATTCTCCCTCTTCATGTAAACGTTGTAAAATAAGAGAGAATAGGAATAAGTATTGTGACATAACGTGTAATAACAGCCCATAATGCGATAAATATCAATATAGAAACATGATGCAAAATGGACGTATCAACTCCCCAAGCTTAGACCTCGCTTGTCCTCAAGCGGAAGCCGGTAACGATAAATATGTCCACTAGTTTTGAGATAGAGGTGTCGATAAAATAAAATACAGACATGAGGGCATCATGATCATTCTTATAACAACAACATTTATGGATATTGTCATATGAATTCTTATGATCAAGTATTAATCTATCCATAATGTCAAGTATGAATGAGAAACTTCATTGAAAACCAACAAACTATAATCTCAGTCATTGAAGCAATTGCCCTTTATCATAACATCGGAAAGAGTCAATAAGAGCTTTTTAGCAAGTCCACATACTCAACTATCATATAGTCTTTCACAATTGCTGACACTCACGCAATACTTATGGTTATGGAGTTTCAATCGGACATAGAGAAAGATAGGGGCTTATAGTTTCGCCTCCCAACCTTTTACCTCGAGGGTAATGTAAACAATAATAACTCATGCTAACTTAAATCCAATTGGGTATATATATATATATATATATATATATATATATATATATATATATATATATCACGATCTTTCCAACACAATGTGCTTACCAAAGGATAAAATGTAAAAAGGGAAGGTGAAGATCACCATGACTCTTGCATAAAGTAGAAGGTAAAAGTAAAAGATAGGTCCTTCGCAGAGGGAAGTAGAGGTGTTCATCCGCTTTCAGGGTTCAATGCACAAAATCTTAATGCGAAAAAACGTCACTTTATATTGCCCCTTGTGGTATGAACCATTATTATGCAGTCCGTCGCTTTTATTTCTTCCACATCACAAGATCGTATAAAGCTTATTTTCTCCCACACTAATAAGTCATACATATTTAGAGAGCAATTTTTATTGCTTGCACCGATGACAACTTACTTGAAGGATCTTACTCAATCCATAGGTAGATATGCTGGACTCTCATGGCAAAACTGGTTTTAAGGGTATTTGGAAGCACAAGTAGTATCTCTACTTGGTGTAAGGAATTGGCTAGCATGAGGGGGAAAGGCAAGCTCAACATGTTGGATGATCCATGATAATATACTTTATCTCAGATATAAGAAAACATAACTCATTACGTTGTCTTCCTTGTCCAACATCAACTCTTTAGCATGTCATATTTTAATGAGTGCTCACAATCATAAAAGATGTCCAAGATAGTATATTTATATGTGAAACCTCTCTTTCTTTATTACTTCTTATTAATTGCAACGATGACCAAAACTATGTTTTTCAACTCTCAACAACTTTTAATCATCATACTCTCTCTATGTGAAGTCATTAGTCTTCATAAGATCAATATGATCTCTTTATTTCTTTTTATTCTTTCTTTTTCTTTTATTCACTCAAGACCATAGCAAGATAATCAATCCCTTGAATCAACACTAATATTTATTATATATAGCTCACATACTCGATTACAAAGAGGGATCATAAAGCAAAACTCACAACTAGATCATACTAAAACTTTATTCTACTAGATCGAGATAATACCAAAAGGATCGAACTAAGAAAAACGGTAAAGATAGGAGTGTGATGGTGATACGATATCGGGGCACCTCCCCCAAGCTCGGTAGTTGCCAAGGGTAGTGACCATTCCCATGTGATTAGATCTCCTTTGTCGGTGAAGAAGACGGTGGTGATGATGAATAGTCGCACATCGAGCGTAAGAGATCCTCCAACTTGCGGATAATGCCCTTGAGTGTGATGATATGATCCTTCAACAAAATATTTTCACGTGTGAGATACTTGTTTTGTATACGAGTAATTCAATCATCTTGAAAGCTTCAATCTCAGTTGGGGTAAAGAGAGGTGGAAGGGTGTCTTCTTCTTCTGCTGCCGGAGCTTGATCTTCCCTAGTATTCTTGATCCATCATCCTTGTTGATCTCCTCGGATTCTTCTCTCTTTAGCTCTATCCTCATCAGCCAAGCATCGTTGCCCTGACTGTTGGAGGAGGGGGACGACATGCTGCCCGGCCTTCATGACTCTGACAGAAAACAGCTCGAAGCAAGAACAGAGGATATTTGCGTGATACAGGAGCAAAAACCTTCGGAAGATTATATAATGAATTTTTACCGACCAAAATATGTATCATGCACGAAAACAGAGTCCGGAGAGCGCACGAGGTGCCCACGAGACAGGGGCGCGCCCAGGGGGTAGGGCGTGCCTCCCACCCTCGTGGAAGCCTCGTGTCCTTCCCGAACTGCTTCTTATTTTTCTAAATATTCCAAAACAGAGAAAAATTGCCATTAGAACTGTTTTGGAGTCGGTTTGCTTACTGTACCACGTACCTATTCCTTTTTGGAGTCTGAAACTTTCTGGAAAGTGTCCCTTATGTATTCCTCCAAGGTTACGGTTTCAATAATATTAGTTTCAACATTTATAGGATTACCTGAGATATAATGTTTAATTCTTTGACCGTTCACCACCTTCGGATTTGTGCCTTCGAAGTTGTTGATTTTTATGGCACCGGAACGATAGACCTCCTTGATAACCTAAAGACCTTGCCATTTAGAGAGGATTTTCCCTGCAAAAAATCTTAAACGAGAGTTGTATAGCAACACATAATCACCTACATTAAACTCACGTTTTTGTATCCTTTTGTCATGCCATCTTTTAACTTTTTCTTTAAACAACTTGGCATTCTCACAGGCTTGGGTTCTCCATTCATCAAGTGAGCTAATGTCAAATAACCTCTTCTCACCGGCAAGTTCGAAATCATAATTGAGCTCCTTAATAGCCCAATATGCCTTATGTTCTAGTTCGAGAGGTAAGTGACATGCTTTTCCATAAACCATTTTATACGGAGACATACCCATATGATTTTTATATGCAGTTCTATACGCCCATAATGCATCATCAAGTTTCTTGGACCAATTCTTTCTAGACCTATTAACAGTCTTTTGCAAAATTAATTTGAGCTCTCTATTACTCAATTCTACTTGACAACTAGACTGTGTGTGATATGGAGATGCAATTCTATGATTAAAGTCATACTTAGCAAGCATTTTATGAAAAGCACCATGAATGAAATGTGAACCACCATCAGTCATTAAATATCTAGGGACTCCATACCTCGGAAAAATAACTTATTTAAGCATCTTAATAGAGGTGTTATGATCAGCACTACTAGTTGGAATAGCTTCTACCCACTTAGTAACGTAATCAACAACAACTAAAATATGTGTATACCCATTAGAGGAAGGAAACGGTCCCATATAATCAAAGCCCCAAACATCAAATGGTTCAATAACAAGTGAATAATTCATAGGCATTTCTTGACGTCTACTAATATTACCAATTCTTTGACATTCATCACAAGATAAGACAAACTTACGAGCATCCTTGAAGAGAGTAGGCCAATAAAAACCAGATTCAATACCGGCGGCGGAGTCTCGTCCCGAAAGCTTGCTTATGATTTTTTTTCTAGGGTAAAAGACTTCATATAGCAACAGATGGACACCGGAGGCCTGCCAGGGGGCCCACGAGGCAGGGGCGCGCGCCCAGGGGGTAGGGCACGCCCCCCACCCTCGTGGCCAGGGTGTGGGCCCCCTCTGGTATTTTCTTCGATCAATATTTTTTATAAATCCCAAAATTGACTTCTGTGGAGTTTCAGGACTTTTGGAGTTGTGCATAATAGGTCTCTAATATTTTCTCCTTTTCCAGCCCAGAATTCCAGCTGCCAGCATTCTCCCTCTTCATGTAAACCTTGTAAAATAAGAGAGAATAGGCATAATTATTGTGACATAACGTGTAATAATAGCCCATAATGCGATAAATATCGATATTAAAACATGACGCAAAAAAGACGTATCATAGACTTCAACCCATGAAGGGTAACAGTTGCACGAGTCTACGGAGGGCTCCACCCAAGAAGGGTCCACGAAGAAGCAACCTTGTCTATCCCACCATGGCCATCGCCCATTAAGGACTTGCCTCACGAGGGTAGATCTTCATGAAGTAGGCGATCTCCTTGCCCGTACAAACTCCTTGGTTCAACTCCACGCTCTTGATGGAGGCTCCCAAGTGATACCTAACCTATCTTGGAGACACCACTCTCTAAAAGGTAATAGATGGTGTGTTGATGCTGAACTCCTTGCTCTTGTGCTTCAAATGATAGTCTCCCCAACACTCAACTCTCTCTCGTGGATTTGGATTTGGTGGAAAGATGATTTGAGTGGAAAGCAAGTTTGAGAAGGCTAGAGATCAAGATTTATGTGGTTGGAATGGAATATCTTGACCTCAACACATGAGTAGGTGGTTCTGTCTCAGAAAATGTATGCCGGAAGTGTAGGCATGTTGTGATGGCTCTCCTCATGAATGAAGAGTGGGTGGAGGGGTATATATAGCCTCCACAAAATCTAATCGTTACAAACAATTCACCAAACTCAGTGGGACCTAATCAGAAAACTCGGTCGAACCGATTTAGTTCATAATGTGACCGTTAGGCATTTCGGTGGCACTGATGTGCTAGGGTTAGGGTGAAACCTCATCTCGGTTTGACCGATTACACAAACTCGGTGGACCAATTTCGGTAATGAGCTAACTAGAGAGTTAGTCAAGCAAACTCGGTGAGACCGATTACAAATCTTAGTAAGATCGAATCTATTGCAATAGGAACCAGAGAGTTTGCAAGCCCATCTCGGTAAGACCGGGATCCCATCGGTGAGACCAAATTGATTAGGGTTTGTGGTAGTGGCTATGTCAAGTGAACTCGGTGGCGCCGGATAGAACATTTTGGTGGGACCGAGTTTGACTTCCGGTTTGGGACATATGTGGATATGAGAAAGTGGTTGAGGGCTTTGGAGCATATCACTAAGCACTTTGAGCAAGCAAGCCATTAAGCAACACCTCATCACCTTTTAATAGTACTGGCTTTTCCTACGGACTCAATGTGTTCTTGGATCACTAAATGAACATGTAGAGTCTTGAGCCAATCCTTTGTCCTTAGCATCTTGAAGGGGTTCCACATCCTCTTGTCCACGCCACTCCATCTGTTGAACTTGTCTGAAATATACTAGAGGAAAACATTAGTCCAACAATAGATATGTTGGCATTAATTACCAAAACAACCCAGGGACCACTTGTGCTTTCATATATATTAAATAAGTAATATATAATATAAAAATCTAAAGTTAAAGACAGAATTTGAACTCAGGTCATCGCGTTGCAAGCATCCGGCGCTAACCAGTCCAGCACATTTTTTTTGTAGACCATGCTGGAGATATATCTCCATGTCTACTCTTATATTATACTCCATCCGTTCCTAAATATTTGTGTTTTTCAGATTTCAAATGGACTACCACATACGGATGTGTATGTAGACAGAGTGTATATTCACTCATTTTGCTCCATACATAGTCAGTTGTTGAAATCTCTAAAAAGACAAATATTTACGAACGGAGGGAGTAGAAAACGGAGTTGGTGATGATGGTGTGCGTGCCATCCTCCAATATGGGTAGTCGGGTTTATATCTAACGGATATGAAGGAAACTATGGCAATTTTGCAAAAAGATACCCACAGCCCTCTCCACGTTTGCAAATAAGGCCTTCCCTCGTTCATCCTTTTCTCCACTCTTATAAAAAACAGAGTTGGTGTTGATGGTGTGCCTGCCATCCTGCAATATAGGCCGTCTGATTTATATCTAATGGATAGGAAGGAAACTATGGCAATTTTGCAAAAAGATAGCCACACCCCTCCCCACATTTGCAAATAAGGCCTTTCCTCGTCCATCCTTTTCTCTCACAAGATAAACTACTCATAGAAATGCATCTTCATGTCCCATGCAACGCATGGGAATCTTGCTAGTCTCTCACATGATAAACTACTCATACAGATGCATCTTGATGTTCTGTGCAACGCACGGGCATCTATCTAGTTTCTTTTAAAATAGTTATTGGATAATTGGGTTGAAGTGATATATTTTATGTCTTCCCCGAATGATTTCAGATTCATTAGTAGTAACAAAGAAAAGGTTGCATTGTTAATTAACAGAAAACAGGGTGAAAACTATCACATGAGGCCGATAAAAACAAGGCACACTGGGTTCAGCGTCATCGTCACTACAGATGTGCGCGCATGAGAAGTCTACATATCGAGGGGGCTACCGAGAAAAATACCTATCGAGTGTGTATGAGAGAGGCGCAAAGACACAATGTTTGAGAGACAAACCAATTGACAGATTAAGATCAGATCGAGTTGTCACCCTTCTGCTGTCATTGTTGGGGTTGGGGGGAGGGGGAGGGGGAGGAAGAAAAAGACGTATCGAGAGTGTGTGTGGTAGTCACAGAGGCACAACTAGCGAGTGTGTGTGTAAGTGTGTGTGTTTGAAAGAGGAGTAGATAGATTACTATCAAGATAGAGGTGCCACCCTACTCCTTCAGTGTTGGGTAGTGTGTGTGTGTGTGTGTTTGAGAGAGAAGCCAGTCGATAGATTTGTATCAAGATCGAGGTGTCAGCCTACTCGTTCGGTGTCGGGAAGTGTGTGTGTGGGTGTGGGGGAGGGGGCCGGGGGGGGGGCAGTGACACTTACGTATCTCTACTCTTATAAAAAACAGAGTTGGTGATGATGGTGTTCCTGCCATCCTGCAATATAGGCCATCCGATTGATATCTGATGCATAGGAAGGAAACTATGGCAGTTTTGCAAAAAGATACCCACACCGCTCTACACATTTGCAAATAAGGCATTCACGCATTCATCCTTTTCTCCCACAAGATAAACTACTCATACAAATGCATCTTGGTGTTCCATGTAACACATGGGCATCTTGCTAGTAGGGAGAAGGAGTTTGTGTGACACATATGTATATTAAGGGAAAGGTAGATAGCATATGTGCGAGGTATACTTAAAGCATCACGGAGATAAACAGACAGTGTGCATGCAAGTGCCGGAAAAAATGAATCGAGAAACAATGTCTAAGCGCGTGCGCGCACGCGTGCGCGTGTGTGTGTGTAAGAGAGAGAGATAGCGGAACTCAAAACAAAAAGTTCTCTACTGGTATCCCATTGTATGTATTTATATGGTACCGGAACTCGAGTTAACCTTAGGCATATGTGTGAGAGACATAATTATGCTTTGAGACATTAGTGGCTGTGCGTGGGAGAAATTATAGGGGTGGGCGTGTTTGACAGAGAGAGCGTGTGTGTTTCTATCCGAGAGACTTGTAGGACGGGGTAGAAAGACTAATTCTAACCTTGATGGAGAGAGAGAAATACACGAAGTGCACGTGTGTGATTACGATGCCCACGGGGAAATGAGATATGTATACATGTGAGAGAGATTGCACAATTCATTCACGTATCACTATCTAGCGATCGTGGGCATGCATCACTTGAACATAAATCAATATCTACTTCGTATCATGGCCAAAGGTACAATATCGATTCAACTCTATAAAGATTGGACACTCACATATCACACTTTTAAATACACCTTTTCAATTGTGCATCCCAAAGTTATGGTAATGTTTCTTCAAACAACCAATGTAGCTATCATGTACATGCACCATTGTTACTCTTGCATTCAAATTCATTAGTCTTGGATGATTTAAGTTTCTATTATGAAGTAATATATGTAATATTCATATATGAATTGAACGGGTATGCAATTTATGAAATGGAGGCTATGTGATCATATCAGGTAACACTTTTAAGTAGCGGACTACAATATCCTTTTATTTTTGTGTGCCTCTACACTAACACGTCAATGCATCATGTTTAAAGTAAATAACCAATGGCACTAAATTATCTATTTACACGACGAATACATAGGCTGACTGTTTGATCCCTTTTCTTTGAACGCACCTCTACACCCGTACGATTGGCCGCGCCCGTGTGAACGTCTAAGTTATCGGCGCATCATCCCGAGTTATTGTCTTTTTCTAGGGTGGACTTCACATGAGTTATTAACTGCTGACGCGTGCCCCATGTACACAGTCTCGCATGACCTTCCCACTAGCCTGGTCCAAAATTAGTTGAAACTGGATATGAACGATCCCGCGGGCGGCAAAATCTCCCGCCTCCTTCTAAAATTTCCGCCACCTAGTCTTTAGCATGCGAAATTCCCCTTTTGTCCTTGGTGCATGGAGAACAATAGTTACAATACCACCCTCATCTACATAATAGGTCATGGCTGCTTTGGTAACTTCCGGTTCCCCCCACCACATTGCACCCCCATTTCCTCTCCTCCTCCTGCAAAAACGAATAACTCCACAGCACCAGAGCATCTTACATCACGTTGTCCGTACTTCATCGGCCTTTCTACCCCTCCCCTATCAAAACCCTAGACTTCTCATCCACTAGCGTACCAGAGCCCATTCACTGCCAGCGGCGTCCACCTCGCCGGATTTGCTTCTGCGGCTGCATCTACCCCTCCCACCTCCAGTAGAAACAAGTAGACTGCTCATCCACCACTGTACCACATCCCATTTAGTGTCGGCCTTGTCCACGAAACCGGATCTTCTTCGCCGGTACTCTCGTCAACCGCATCGCATCTACAGTGGTTCATTCGTACTCCCCACCGGAGACGCTTCGTCCACACTCCCCCGGAGCCGCCACACCGATGGCCCCGTCGACGGCCTTTGATCCTCTGCGCCGATACCTTCCTCAATCCTACCGGAGCCGCTTCGCTGACACCATCGTCAACCCTACCAGAGTAGCTTCTCCTATACCATTCTCAACCCTACCAGGGCCGCTTTGCCAACTCACAAGTCCACGGCCTCAGATCCGCTTCGTCGCACCCTCATCCAACCTACCGGAGCAGCTTCTGACGCCCCGTCCACGGCCGTAGATCCGCATCATCGACACCATCCTTAACCCAACCACCGGAGCAGCTTCACTAACGCCCTCGTCCACGACCACAGATCCGCTTCGCCCACACCGTAGTCCACCCTACCGGAGCCGCTCCACAAACACCCTACTCGACGGTTCTAGATCTCCTTACCGGACCCCGACAGGTCGCACAGCTTCATCACCCTTGATGTTTCTAACCTGATTCCCATCGTCTGGCAAGATGCCAAGCACCTGCCACGTCCTAGGTACTTGTCACCTTTAAACCCATCCAACATCACCTGCCCGATGTAATTCAAATATACTAACAGGTCGCTGTTACCTATTATGTAGCTAGCAAAAACTACAAGGATGGTGTTTCTTCTGGATCTAATAGCTTGGCCAACCAAGATCTTGGACTGAGGCATTGCTATGATCTTGTAAGTGCGTCTCTCTCTTGTATTGTTTCGTGCCTGCCAGCGTGCTTTGCTAGGATTTTCGACTAGTAATCCCTTTGTGCAGACAATATTTTTACTACTGGCTGCTAAATTAGATATGTAGATGTCATACATGATACTACCTCGTACCTCCGTTCCTAAATATAAGTCTTTCTAGAGATTCCATGATAGGCTACATACAGAGCAAAATGAGTGAATCTACACTCTAAAATGCATCTATATACACCTATATGTGGTCCATACTAGAATCTCTACAAATACATATATTTAGGAATAGAGGTAGTACATTACACAAAATCGTAGGAGGCACGTAGGAATTCCAGTGCACTACATTAGGCTCCCTTAGAGTGCCTGCTAGTCCAGCACACAGTGTCATGGCTAGTTCATGCTACGCACACAATCGTTAATTGGTGGTTTAAATATGCGCAAGGGATATGCAATGTATTATCATGCAGAGATGTCTGAAATTAGCCGTGTCAACTTGCAGATGGGGTTACACAATGAAAAAGTACAAGATGTATGTGACAATTTCATGGAACATCGCAAAAAAAGGAGAGGCAACAGTGAGCCTATATAGTGCGGTATGGTAGGTCACTCCTCCATTGCAATCATCGTGACATGTCATTTGTATGTCAGTTCTATTGGCCAAGTTTCTTAGGGACAGTTTTTACGAGTTATCCCAAGAAAATAAGCACCAGGTAATAAGCCAACCAGTTCTTTTCATTGCCTTCCTTTTCAGATTATCTTTGGTATGATCAGTGAAAAGTCTAGATTACATTATATTTTTTCATTTTGCTGCCCATATGAAAATTAATTTTGACTTGCAAACATCACGAATTGAACCCGGTGATGTAATTAATATGATAGGAAAACAAACCATCACTATTTGTTCAAAATGCAAATACAAAGATACCATCTACTTGGCACAATCTACTTTGGTCAATGTCTTTCATAGATATCTCATTGCCTAATTTAAACGGAGAACGCATGACCCCCATTTAAATGAAGAACAATTATTTATTAAAATTCGATGGTCCAACTGGCTGGTTATTATCATATACCAGCACCACCTGAAAGCATCATATAGCAGCAGCAGCTCATAGCAACTCATCATACAGCAGCAGCAACAGCAACAGCTCATAGCAACTCATCATATAGTAGCAGCAGCAGTGTGCAATTCATTATATACCAGCAGCAGCTCATAGCAATTCATCATATAGTAGCAGCAGGAGCAGCTCATAGCAATTCATCATATAGCAACAGCAGGAGCAGCTCATAGCAATTCATCATATAGCAACATCATGAGTAGCTTATAGCAACTCATCATATAGCAGCAGTAGCTCATAGCAATTCATCATATAGCAGTAGCGGCTCATAGCAATTCATCATATAGCAGCAACAGGAGCAGCTCATAGCAATGTATCATATAGCAGCAGCAGAAGCAGCTCATAGTAATTCATCGTATAGTGGATCGGAATGAAAATTTGGCAACAAACAGAGGAGATCCTCACCTTGTTGGATGAGCTCATACTTCAACAACTCCTCAAGGCCACAGCCTGGGAGGAGGGGAGGCGGCATAATGTGCCTTCTGCCACAGTGTGGCATCGAGCGTAGTTGTGCGGCGCCCGCCAGAGTAGTACGTTGGACGGACCATACTGGAGAAGCTGCTGGAGACCATGAGAATGAGGGGCAGCACCAGAGGGAGGATCAGCCGGGGAGATTTGGTCCTACCCGCATGTAGCCTAGCTGGACAGAGCATCATCAAGGACCAGGCCAGATGGGACCAGCGGCGACGGCTCGCTGGAGGAACCCTAGCACTGCAGGCAGGGGATCGAGGTAGAGGGAAAGGGGAGAGGAGATGCAAGCGGGCAGTGCAATGAACGCTTGCGTGTTTGTTTTTACTTGAGGGTTAGGTGTGGCGCAGGCGTGAGCAGTTTCATTTTGAGTGTAATATAGGCAGACAACAGAGTCATTTCACTATTCCCCTTCCCTTCAATTTTTAGTGAGCTTCTACCCGAAACACCCCCCTCCAAAGCAAAATAAGTTAAGCCCAGCACATAACTCAAAAATGACTTCTTTACATCTTTTATGGCTTATTTTGACAATAATCTCTGAAAAGGCGGAATAGAATCGGCCCTTAACCTGCAATTTAGTTGTGCGTGCAATGATGAATCACTCCTGCCTGCTATAGTGTACATTTAGGCATCATCATACATGGCATAACCTAATACATGTGCATTGCATTGTAGAATCTGGAATATGCAATGTTTATGTTAGTTCATACATTGCACATGATGTTTAAATGCCTGTTAAATTTGATCAGTCAAGTGATGGTCTTTAAGCCTCCTTCTTTGCTTCTTTTCTTGATACTCCCTCCTTCCATCTATATAGGGCATAATGTGTTTTTTTTTGAGACCAGCTTTGACTATTGATAAGACTAATAATACATGAGATGTATAATGTGAAAATTATATCATTGGAAGCTCCTTTCACGTATGAATTTCTTTATCGTATAGTGTAGGATAATTCTACGTTTCCATGCCCTAGTCTCTTTATTGTATAGTGTATGTTTTTAGAGGTGATAGTATAGAGTAGGATAACTCTTCAATATGCTCTATGATACGTCTCCAATCTATCTATAATTTTTTATTGCTCCATGCTATATTATCTACTATTTTAGTTGTATATGGGCTTTATTATACACTTTTATATCATTTTTGGGACTAACCTATTAACCCAGAGCTCAGTGCCAATTTCTTTTTTACCTTGTTTTAGAATTCGCACAAAAGGAAAACCAAATGGTGTCCAATTGACCTGAAACTTCACGGAACTTATTTTTGGATCAGAAGAAGCCCAGAAGACTTTGAGTGCACGTCAGGGGATCTACGAGGAAGCCACGAGGCAGGGGGGCGCGCCCACCCCCCTGGGCGCGCCCTCCACCCTCGTGGGCCCCTTGTGGCCCCTCTGACGTATTTCTTCTGCCTATATATCTCCATATACCCTAAAAACATCCGAGAGCACACTAGATCGGGGGTTCCGCTGCCAGAAGCCTTCGTAGCCACCGAAAACCAATTTAGACCCGTTCTGGCACCCTACCGGAGGGGGAATCCCTCTCCAGTGGCCATCTTCATCATCCTGGTGCTCTCCATGACGAGGAGGGAGTAGTTCTCCCTCGAGGCTGAGGGTATGTACCAGTAGCCATGTGTTTGATCTCTCTCTCTCTCTCTCTATCTATCTCTCTCGTGTTCTTGAGGTGATACGATCTTGATGTATCGCGAGCTTTGCTATTATATTTGGATCCTATGATGTTTTCTCCCCCCTCTACTCTCTTGTAATGGATTGAGTTTCCCCTTTGAAGTTATCTTATCGGATTGAGTCTTTAAAGATTTGAGAACACTTGATGTATGTCTTGTCATGCGTATCTGTGGTGACAATGGGATATCACGTGATTCACTTGATGTATGTTTTGGTGATCAACTTGCGGGTTCCGCCCATGAACCTATGCATAGGGGTTGGCACATGTTTTCGTCGTGATTCTCCGGTAGAAACTTTGGGCAATCTTTGAGGTTCTATGTGTTGGTTGAATAGATGAATCTAAGATTGTGTGATGCATATCGTATAATCATACCCATGGATACTTGAGGTGACATTGGAGTATCTAGGTGACATTAGGGTTTTGGTTGATTTGTGTCTTAAGGTGTTATTCTAGTACGAACTCTAGGGCTGTTTGTGACACTTATAGTAATAGCCCAACGGATTGATTGGAAAGAATAACTTTGAGGCTGTTTAGTACCCTACCATAATCTCTTCGTTTGTTCTTCGCTATTAGTGACTTTGGAGTGACTCGTTGTTGCATGTTGAGGGATAGTTATATGATCCAATTATGTTATTATTGTTGAGAGGACTTGCACTAGTGAAAGTATGAACCCTAGGCCTTGTTTCAACGCATTGCAATACCATTTACGCTCACTTTTATCATTAGTTACCTTGCTGTTTTTATATTTTCAGATTACAAAAACCTTTATCTACCATCCATATACCACTTGTATCACCATCTCTTCGCCGAACTAGTGCACCTATAAAATTTACCATTTTATTGGGTGTGTTGGGGACACAAGAGACTCTTTGTTATTTGGTTGCAGGGTTGCTTGAGAGAGACAATCTTCATCCTATGCCTCCTACAGATTGATAAACCTTAGGTCATCCACTTAAGGGAAATTTGCTACTATCCTACAAACCTCTGCACTTGGAGGTCCAACAACGTCTACAAGAAGAAGGTTGTGTAGTAGACATCAAGCTCTTTTCTGGCGCCGTTGCCGGGGAGGTAAGTGCTTGAAGGTATATCTTTAGATCTTACAATCGAATCTTTTTGTTTCTTGTTTTAGCACTAGTTTTGTTTATAAAACAAAACTACAAAAAATGTGGAATTGAGTTTTCCTCATACGCTTCATCTTTTTAATATCTTTCGTGAGTATGATGGAAAGGAAAATTGTGCCAAAGTGTTAGAAGAAGAATGCATTAAAATGTTTGGCACTAAATCTTTGAATGATTAGCATTATGATCTCCTTGAATATCCATGGTACTAGCGATGATTGCACTAGTCATGATGAAAATGTCTCCTATAAACATGTCAATTTTTGTGGAGTGCATTGGGTTTGTAAGTACACACCAAATAGGGAAGATAGATATTGCAAGAGGCATAAGTACTTAGAATCTAAATTGTTGCAAGAAAGGCTAGATGATTGTGCTGAAAATTTAAATTTTCTTGGCCGTACTTGTGGACTTTGCAATGAAAGTGGTCATTTAGCTATCCGATGCAAATTGTTTCATGATCTAGTTGTGTCCAAGAATTGTGATGACTTGATTTCCCTTGCACATTATAATGAACTTAGTTTGCTTATGGGCTATGAAGAAATTAAACGTATAACTAAACATCTTCCAGAATTTGCCCGTTATAAACTTCTTGGTTTTGATCTAGAGGAAATTTATATGTATTGTGCGGTGAATTGTATTGAAAATCATCATATTGCCAATTACATAAAGGAAAGAAAACAAATAGAAGATGAAGAGAATACTAATGAAAGGGAAGAGACTTCCCAATACCCTCCTATTATTTCTTATGATGAATCAGGTAATGAGGAGGAGCCTCCTATTTAACCAATCTCATTAATAAGGAGCTCCAAAAAGAAGATTGAACCCACACATGATATGGTGAAGAAGAAGAAAAGAAAAAGGAAGAGAGGTAAAAAGATATCTCCCCAAATAATGCTTATCCTATTACTATTGTGCCTCATGAATATATAATTGTGAAAGATAATGATAGTTCTTATGATCTTGAAAATCTTTTTGGCACTTTCTTGGAAGAATATGATAATTGCTATACTATTGGTGCTATCCATACTATTAATGATGAGAGTGATTATGCTTATGATATGAAAAGGCCCAAGCTTGGGGATACTATGTTTGATGAAGATGATGTTTTTGAGAATATATTTTCTGCAATTAATGTTTGTCCCAAGCTTGGGGATGCTATGTTTAATGAAGATGATATTTTTAGTCTCCCAAGTTTTGATATGCAAATTTATATTGATGATAGCATGCCTCCTACCTATGATGATTATTGTGATGATACTTATGCTATAAAAAGTAGTGATTATATTTATAAAACTTGTCATGATTATGATTACCCCTTTTCTGAACATTACTTTTTAATGTGGAAACAATTTATAGTATTGGAGTCTCTTATGATACTCCCACTATTCTGAATGAGAAGAATTTTGCTTATGTGGAGAGTAATAAAAATTCTATGCTTGTAGATCATGAAAAGAATGCTTTAGGTGCTGGTTATATTGTTGAATTCATTCATAATGCTACTGAAAATTATTATGAGGGAGGAATATATGCTTGTAGGAATTGCGATAATATCAAGTTTCCTCTCTATGTGCTTAAAGTTTTGAAGTTATGCTTGTTTTACCTTCCTATGCAAGTTGATTCTTGTTCCCACAAGTTGTTTGCTCACAAAATCCCTATGCATAGGAAGTGGGTTAGACTTAAATGTGCTAGTCATATTCTTCAAGATGCTCTCTTTATGTTACAATTCTTATCTTTTATGTGAGCATCATTGAAATCATCATGCCTAGCTAGGGGCGTTAAACGATAGCGCTTGTTGGGAGCTAACCCAATTTTATTTTATTTCCTTGCCTTTTGTCCCTGTTTAGTAATAAATATTTCATATAGCCTCTGTTATGGTTGTGTTCTTATTTTTAATTAGTGTTTGTGCCAAGTAGATCCTTTGGGAAGACTTGGGTGAAGTCTTTATGATCATGCTGTAAAAAACAGAAACTTTAGGGCTCACGAGAATTGCTGCCATTTTTATTTGGAGAGTGATATTTAGTTAATTCTTTTTGAAGATTATTAATAGATAAATTCCTCACGTCCAGAAATTTATTTTAGAATTTTATGAGTTCCAGAAGCATACGTTTGATCCTTATTACTACAGACTGTTCTGTTTTTGCCAGATTCTGTTTTTCGTGTGTTGTTTGCTTATTTTAATGAATCTATGGCTAGTAAAAGAGTTTATAAACCATAGAGAAGTTATAATACATTAGGTTTAACACAAATATAAATAAAAAATGAGTTCATTACAGTACCTTGAAGTGGTGTTTTATTTTCTTATACTAACGGAGCTTACGAGTTTTCTACTTTAAGTTTTGTGTTGTGAAGTTTTCCAGTTTTGGGTAAAGATTCGATGGACTATGGAATAAGGAGTGGCAAGAGCCTAAGATTGGGGATGCCCAAGGCATCCCAAGGTAATATTCAAGGACAACAAAAATCCTAAGCTTGGGGATGCCCCAGAAGGCATCCCCTCTTTCGTCTTTGTTCATCGGTAACTTTACATGGAGCTATATTTTTTTTCGCCACATGATATGTGTTTTGCTTGGAGCGTAATTTTCCTTACTTATGTTTTGCTTGATGTTTGAATAAAATACCAAGATCTGAAATTATTAAATGCTAGAGAGTCTTCACATAGTTCCATAATTATTCGACTACTCATTGATCTTCACTTATATCTTTCAGAGTAGTTCGTCATTTGCTCTAGTGCTTCACTTATATCCTTTTAGAGCACGGTGGTGGTTTTATTTTATAGAAATAGATGAACTCTCATGATTCACTTATATTATTTTGAGAGTCTTAAATAGCATGGTAATTTTCTTAAATAATCCTAATATGCTAGGTATTCAAGATTAGTAAAAAATTTCTTATGAGTGTTTTGAATACTAAGAGAGGTTTGATGCTTGATGATTGTTTTGAGATATGGAGGTAATAATATCAAAATCATTCTAGTTGAGTAGTTTTGAATTTGATAAATGCTTGTGTTGAAGTTTGCAAGTCCCGTAGCATGCACGTATGGTAAACATTGTGTAACAAATTTGAAACATGAGGTGTTATTTGATTGTCCTCCTTATGAGTGGCGGTCGGGGGCGAGTGATGGTCTTTTCCTACCAATCTATCCCCCTAGGAGCATGCGCGTAGTGCCGAGGTTTTTGATGACTTGTAGATTTTTGCAATAAATATGTGAGTTCTTTATGACTAATGTTGAGTCCATGGATTATAAGCACTCTCACCCTTCCATCATTGCTAGCCTCTTCGGTACCGTGCATTGCCCTTTCTCACATTGAGAGTTTGTGCAAACTTCGCCGGTTCATCCAAACCCCGTGATATGATACACTCTATCACACATAGACCTCCTTATATCTTCCTCAAAACATCCACCATACCTACCTATTATGGCATTTCCATAGCCGTTCCGAGATATATTGCCATGCAACTTTCCACCGTTCCGTTTATCATGACACATTCATCATTGTCATATTTCTTAGCATGATCATGTAGTTGACATAGTATTTTTGGCAAAGCCACCGTTCATAATTCTTTCATACATGTCACTCTTGATTCATTACATATCCCGGTACACCACCGGAGACATTCGTATAGAGTCATCTTTTGTTCTAGCATCGAGTTGTAATCATTGAGTTGTAAATAAATAGAAGTGTGATGATCATCATTTTCTAGAGCATTGTCCTAAGTAAGGAAAAAAAAGAGAGAAAGGCCATAAAAAAGAGAAGGCCCAAAAAAAACAAAAAACAAAAAAATGAGAGAAAAAGAGAGAAGGGACAATGTTACTATCCTTTGCCACACTTGTGCTTCAAAGTAGCACCGTGATCTTCATGATAGAGAGTCTCTTGTTTTGTCACTTTCATATACTAGTGGGAATTTTTCATTATAGGACTTGGCTTGTATATTCCAACAATGGGCCTCCTCAAGTGCCCTAGGTCTTCGTGAGCAAGCAAGTTGGATGCACACCCACTTAGTTTCTTTTGTTGAGCTTTCATACATTTATAGCTCTAGTGCATGCGTTGCATGACAATCCCTACTGCTTGCATTAACATCAATCGGTGGGCATCTCCATAGCCCATTGATTAGCCTCGTTGATGTGAGACTTTCTCCCTTTTTGTCTTCTCCACATAACCCCCATCATCATATTCTATTCCACCCATAGTGCTATGTCCATGGCTCGCGCTCATATATTGCGTGAAAGTTTATAGGTTTGAGATTACTAAAGTATGAAACAATTGCTTGGCTTGTCATCGGGGTTGTGCATGATGAGAGCATTCTTGTGTGACGAAAATGGAGCATGACTAAACTATATGATTTTGTAGGGATGAACTTTCTTTGGCCATGTCATTTTGAGAAGACATAATTGCTTTGTTAGTATGCTTGAAGTATTATTATTTTTATGTCAATATGAACTTTTATCTTGAATCTTCTGGATCTGAATATTCATACCACAATTAAGAAGAATTACATTGAAATTATGCGAAGTAGCACTCCGCATCAGAAATTCTGTTTTTATCATTTACCTACTCGAGGACGAGCCGGAATTAAGCTTGGGGATGCTGATACGTCTCCAACGTATCTATAATTTTTTATTGCTCCATGCTATATTATCTGCTGTTTTGGATGTTTATGGGCTTTATTATACACTTTTATACCATTTTTGGGACTAACATATTAACCCAGAGCCCAGTGCCAGTTTCTGTTTTTACCTTGTTTTAGAATATCACAGAAAAGGAAAACCAAACGGGGTCCAATTGACCTGAAACTTCACGGAACTTATTTTTGGATCAGAAGAAGCCCAGAAGACTTGGAGTGCACGTCAGGGGATCTACGAGGAAGCCACGAGGCAGGGGGCGGGCCCACCCCCTGGGCGCGCCCTCCACCCTCGTGGTCCCCTCATGGCCCCCCTGACGTATTTCTTCCGCCTATATATATCCAATACCCTAAAAACATCCGAGAGCACAATAGATCGGGAGTCCCGCCGCCAAAAGCCTCCGTAGCCACGGAAAACCAATCTAGACCCGTTCTGGCACCTTGCCGGAGGGGGAATCCCTCTCTGCCGGCCATCTTCATCATCCTGGTGCTCTCCATGACGAGGAGGGAGTAGTTCTCCCTCGGGGCTGAGGGTATGTACCAGTAGCTATGTGTTTGATCTCTCTCTCTCTCTCTCGTGTTCTTGAGGTGATACGATCTTGATGTATCACGAGCTTTGCTATTATATTTGGATCCTATGATGTTTTCTCCCCCTCTACTCTCTTGTAATGGATTGAGTTTCCCCTTTGAAGTTATCTTCTCGGATTGAGTCTTTAAAGAGTTGGGAACACTTGATGTATGTCTTGCCGTGTGTATCTATGGTGACAATGAGATATCACATCATTCACTTGATGTATATTTTGGTGATCAACTTGCAGGTTCCGCCCATGAACCTATGCATAGCGGTTGGCACACGTTTTCGTCGTGATTCTCTGATAGAAACTTTGGGCACTCTTTGAGGTTATATGTGTTGGTTGAATAGATGAATCTGAGATTGTGTGATGCATATCGTATAATCATACCCACAGATACTTGAGGTGACATTGGAGTATCTAGGTGACATTAGGGTTTTGGTTGATTTGTGTCTTAAGGTGTTATTCTAGTACAAACTCTAGGGCTGT
The DNA here is from genome assembly GCA_034509565.1 of Triticum monococcum. Lineage (NCBI taxonomy): Eukaryota > Viridiplantae > Streptophyta > Magnoliopsida > Poales > Poaceae > Triticum > Triticum monococcum. The sequence goes on along the minus strand of CM067842.1, from coordinate 478,816,230 downwards.
TTGTGACACTTATAGGAATAGCCCAACGGGTTGATTGGAAAGAATAACTTTGAGGTGGTTTCGTAACCTACCATAATCTCTTCGCTTGTTCTCCACTATTAGTGACTTTGGAGTGACTCTTTGTTGCATGTTGAGGGATAGTTATATGATCCAATTATGTTATTATTGTTGAGAGGACTTGCACTAGTGAAAGTATGAACCCTAGGCCTTGTTTCAACGCATTGCAATACCGTTTACGCTCACTTTTATCATTAGTTACCTTGCTGTTTTTATATTTTCAGATTACAAAAACCTTTATCTACGATCCATATACCACTTGTATCACCATCTCTTCGCCGAACTAGTGCACGTATACAATTTACCATTGTATTAGGTGTGTTGGGGACACAAGAGACTCTTTGTTATTTGGTTGCAGGGTTGCTTGAGAGAGACCATCTTCATCCTACGCATCCTACGGATTGATAAACCTTAGGTCATCCACTTGAGGGAAATTGGCTACTATCCTACAAACCTCTGCACTTGGAGGCCCAACAACGTCTACAAGAAGAAGGTTATGTAGTATACATCACTCTATTGTTGAAAATGGGGGCCAACACGCCCAAACATTTCTTGGACACCATACAAACGAACAAACATGTGTAGTCAAAGTGGGCCTTAACTGGGCTGGTCAAAATAATATTAAGTGGATCCCAAATGATGTAGCCCAGAGTAACAACGGCTCTTAGTAGGCTGTTAACAAGCCAAAAGCTCGATAGGGCCGTATAAATGGAAATGGCCAGCGGGCCTCTAGTAGGCCGAAATAAATGTCAATTTTTTCTCGGCCCTTTTACTCTACGGGCCAGTAAGAGGTCGAAAGTGTTATGGGCCAATGGAGGCCCAATTTGCTAACTAGGCTTTCAACAGGCCGAAAGTTGCGTTGGGCTGAAATGATGCCCTGTGGAACATGGGCCCCTAATGGACCGAAAGTCAAAGGCCCAACTGTTGTGCGGGCTGTTAATAGACCGAGAGAAAAATGGGCTAAGAGTTGGCCCATTTACCGAATGGGACGAGGACAGGCCTAAAGTCACAGCGGGCTAGAATTAGCCCAACTGCAGAATGGACCGAGAAAAGGCCAAAAGATGTTCCAGGCTGGTGACGGGCTGGAACTAACGATGGGCTGCTAACAGGCCGAAAGAAGCTCGGGCCGCAATTGGGCCTAAAGACATAGTGGGCCTTTAAAGGGCTTAAACTAACCATGGGATGGAAATTTTCAAATCTAGAATGGGCCTTTGATGGGCCGATTCCGTGTAACTTGTATGGGCCGTACTTGTAAATGGGCCTAACTCAAGTAGGCTGCTAATGGGCCGGCCCGCTTATTTTGACAGACCCAGCCTTTTAACCTGAATGGGCCACTGTTGGGCCGATACACATGCCGACGTATCATAGGCACGTTCCGTCCATTCGCTGGATGACAACTGTCCGAACGCTGGACCGACACGTGGATCTATTGGCTAGTGAGAATTTTACACGTGGAAAATCCCGACTGGTCCGTGCTGTTAACGGGTTATCGGATCCATACTGGAACCTGATAGCTTAACAGCGACCCGCTATGGTGGATGCCATGTGTCGGTCACCCTTGATGAAAGCACTTCTATGACGCGTGATTTATCGTCATGGAAGTGGACACTTCCGTGATGATAATTTTGGTAATGTCATGGAACACTTGTACGACAGCACAGGTATGCTTGTCTTGATTCTGTCATAAAATCGTCATGGATGTACATGCATGACCGAAAACGTGACCTACCGTGACAAACACGTATCATCACGGAAGTGTATTTTTTTGTAGTGGAAGCCACTAGTGAAACCTACGACCCCCGGGTCTTCTTCCTCATACATTTGCCTTGCGATATACTTTTCCTTTGCATTTTTATTCAGATCTATTAATCCAAAAATACAAAAATACCTTGTTGCATTTTATTTCTATTTATTTAATTTGCGATCTACTATTTAAATCTATCACAACTTTCTCCCGTCAACGTGCTTTCTGGCGCCGTTACCCGAAAGGGATTGACAACCCGTTTAACACGTCGGATTGCGAGGTGTTGTTGTTTGTGTGCAGGTGCTGCTTATGTTGTGTTGCTCGGTTCTCCTACTGGTTCGATACCTTGGTTTCATCACTAAGGGAAATACTCTACCGTCGATGTGCTACGTCATCCCTCCCTCTCTGGGGAAATACGGACGTAATTCCAGCTACCATCAGACGCCCCTCTAGAAGGCGGTCAAAACCAAGCGACCGGCTCCCATAAGATGGCACGTTCCCAGAAGACGGCTTGGGGAGCAGGCCGGCCTCCAGAAGCCGGCCTATCCTTCCCCTCGGTGTCTACACTCAACCACTACAACAAGACGGGGCGTGGCTACAAGACCACTTACTCCCCCGAATCCCAAAGGAGCAGCGCTACAGTGTGAGCTGACCAAGCGGCCACCTACCTGCCAAGCGCAGGACTGTAGCCATGCGACTCATGACATGGCCCTCGTTAGCAAGGGCCATGCTACCGCAAAGGACAATCAGTACGGCCTGCAGGTGGCGGGCCCTACTTGTCGGTGCGCTCCTAGAAGACTGTTGATACGTCTCCAACGTATCTACTTTTCCAAACACTTTTGCCCTTGTTTTGGACTCTAACTTGTATGATTTGAATGGCACTAACCCGGACTGATGCTGTTTTCAGCAGAATTGCCATGATGTTGTTTTATGTGCAGAAAACAAAAGTTCTCGGAATGACCTAAAACTCCACGGGATATCTTACAATAAATAATAAAAAATCCTCGCCAAAGATGAAGACCAGGGGGCCCACACCCTTCTCACTAGGGTGGGGGCGCCCCCCCCCTAGGGCGCGCCCCCTACATCGTGGCCCCCCTGGAGACTGAGGGAGTCCTGGATTAGGAGGTGTTCGGATAGCCGAACTATACCTTCAGCCGGACTCCTGGACTATGAAGATACAAGATTGAAGACTCCGTCCCGTGTCGGGAAGGGACTTTCCTTTGCGTGGGGGCAAGCTTGGCGATACGGATATTCAGATATCCTACCATTGTAACCGACTCTATGTAACCCTAACCCTCTCCAGTTTCTATATAAATCGGAGGGTTTTATTCCGTAGGACAACATACACATCAACAATCATACCATAGGCTAGCTTCTAGGGTTTAGCCTCTCTGATCTCATGGTAGATCTAGTCTTGTACTACCATATCATCAATATTAATCAAGCAGGACATAGGGTTTTACCTCCATCGAGAGGGCCCGAACCTGGGTAAAACTTCGTGTCCCTTGCCTCCTGTTACCATCCGGCCTAGACGCACAGTTCGGGACCCCCTACCCGAGATCCACCGGTTTTGACACCGACATTGGTGCTTTCATTGAGAGTTCCTCTGTGTCGTCGCTGTCAGGCTCGATGGGTCCAACGATCATCAATAGCGATGCAGTCCAGGGTGAGACCTTCCTCCCCGGACAAATCTTCGTCTTCGGCGGCTTCGCACTACGGGCCAATTCACTTGGCCATCTGGAGCAGATCGAAAGCTACGCCCCTAGACATCAGGTCAGATTCGGAAGTTTAAACTACACGGCCCACATCCGCGGGGACTTGATCTTCGACGGATTCGAGCCACTTCCGAGCGCGCCGCACTGTCCCGACAAGCATGATCTAGCTCTGCCGCCAAACAGTGCCCTGGAGGCCGCACCCGCATCAGCTCCGATCCTTAATTCGGAGCCAACTGCGCCGATCGAGGATGGGCGGTTGGATGCCGCCTCGGGGGCTGCGATCCCAACGACGATTGAGCCAAACACCAGCCCTGCACTCCATGAGACTCGTGACTCCAAGGAGCCAGACTCCTTTCCGAACTCCGAACCCTCCGCGCCCCAGCCAATCAAATCTGATTGGGCGCCGATCATGGTGTTTACTGCCGCGGACATCTTTCAGCACTCGCCTTTTGGCGATATTTTGAAGTCACTGAAGTCTGTCTCTTTATCAGGAGAGCCCTGGCCGGACTACGGCCAGCAGGGTTGGAATTCGGACGATGAAGAAATTCAAAGCCCACCCACCACCCACTTTGTAGCCACTGTCGACGACTTAACCGACATGCTCGACTTCGACTCCGAAGACATCAACGATATGGACGCCGATGAAGGAGATGATGAAGAACTAGCGCCTATTAGGCCCTGGAAAGCCACCAGATCATATGACATATACATGGTGGACAACCCAAAAGAGGGAGATGGCGACGGAACAGCGGAGGATGACCCCTCCAAGAAACAGCCTAAGCGTCGGCGTCAGCGGCGCCGCTCAAAATCCCGCCAAAACAAACACGGCGATTCTAGCACGGGAGATAATAATACTCTGGAAAGCGCCGAAGAAAACCCCCTCCAGCAAGATTTAGCACAGGAGGATGGAGAAACCAGCCCTCATGAGAGAGCGGCAGACAGAGAGGTCTAGGACGATAATTATATGCCTCCCTCCAAAGACGAGGCAAGCCTCGATGACGACGAATTAGTTGTGCCAGAGGATCCCGTCGAGCAAAGGCGTTTTCAACGTAGGCTTATGGCCACGGCAAGAAGCCTCAAGAAAAAACAGCAACAGGTTAGAGCTGATCAAGATTTGCTAGTTGACAGATGGACTGAAGTCCTTGCGGCCGAAGAGCATAAACTCGAGCACCCCTCCAAGAGCTACCCAAAGCGCAGGTTGCTACCCCAATTAGAGGAGGAAGCACTTGATGCGGCAGAAGGGCCACCTTGTGGCCACGACAGAGAGGCCTCTCGGCCCTCCACTCAAGCCGCACCCCGTACCAAGGCATGGGAATATGCACCGGACTTAGGAGATATGTTGGAGGACAAGGCTAGACAAACAAGATCGATCTATGGATCGCGTGGGCGCCCCAAGGCTCGAGACGGTATCCGTCAAGTCAGCCACAAATTCGGTAGGGCGGAACACAGTAGACAAAGCTCATTGGAGCTGCGTCATGATATAGCCCAGTACAGAGGCGCCGCACACCCACTCTGCTTTATAGTCGAGATAATGGATCATCAAATCCCCGAGGGTTTCAAACCCGTAAACATCGAATTATATGATGGCACAACAGATCTTGCGGTATGGATTGAGGATTATCTCCTTCATATCCACATGGCCTATGGCGATGATTTCCACGCCATCAAATACCTCCCACTCAAGCTTAAAGGACCAGCTCGGCATTGGCTTGACAGCTTGCAAACAGGATCAATCAGTTGTTGGGAGGACCTGGAAGCCGCATTCCTCGACAATTTCCATTGCACTTATGTGCGAACCCCAGATGCCGATGACCTAAGTCACGTAATCCAGCAGCCAGATGAATCGGCCAGGAAATTCTGGACACGGTTCCTAACAAAGAAAAACCAAATAGTCGACTGTCCGGACGCTGAGGCCCTAGCAGCCTTCAAGCACAATATCCGTGACGAGTGGCTGGCCTGGCACCTTAGACAGGAAAAGCCGAAATCTATGGCAGCACTCACGACACTCATGACCCGCTTTTGCGCGGGAGAAGACAGCTGGTTTGCTCGTAGCAACAATATAACCAAGAACCCTGGTAGTTCGGACACCAGGGACATTAGTGGCAGGTCAGGTCGCAACAAGCAGAAGCGCCGCATTAACTGCGGCAATGCTGAGGATACGACAGTTAATGCCGGATTCAGAGGCTCTAAATCCGGTCAGCGGAAGAAGCCATTCAAAAGGAATCCTAGGGGCCCGTCCAGCGTGGTCCGGATACTCGGCCGCTTGTGCCAAATACACGGCACCCCCGAAAAGCCGGCCAATCACACCAACAGGGATTGTTGGGTGTTCAAGGAGGCAGGCAAGTTAAGCGCCGACAATGAAGACAAGGGGCTGCATAGCGATGACGACGAGGAGCCCCAGCCGCCGAACAACAATGGCAGACGGGTTTTCCCCCACAAGTGCGGACGGTGAGCATGATATACGCCACCCACGTCCCCAAAAGGGAGCGGAAGCACGTGTTAAGGGACGTATACGCGGTAGAGCCAGTCGCCCCAAAGTTCAACTCATGGTCCTCCTGCCCGATCACCTTTGATCGACGAGACCATCGCACTAGCATCCGTCATGGCGGATTTGCCGCATTGGTTCTAGACCCAATTATTGACGGATTTCATCTCACTAGAGTCCTCATGGACGGCGGCAGCATCCTGAACCTGCTTTACCAGGATACAGTGCGAAAAATGGGCATCAATCCCTCGAGGATTAAGCCCACCAAAACGACCTTTAAAGGCGTAATACCAGGTGTAGAGGCCAACTGTACAGGCTCGGTCACACTTGAAGTGGTCTTCGGATCTCCGGATAATTTCCGAAGCAAAGAGTTAATCTTCGACATAGTCCTGTTTCGCAGTGGCTATCACGCACTACTCGGGCGAACCGCATTCGCCAAGTTCAATGCGGTACCGCATTACGCATACCTTAAGCTCAAGATGCCAGGCCCTCGAGGAGTAATTACGATCAATGGAAACACCGAACGCTCCCTCCAAATAGAGGAGCACACGACGGCCCTTGCAGCGGAAGTACAAAGCATCCTCTCCAGGCAGTTCTCCAGTCCGGCCAATAAACGACCGAACACCGTCAAGCGAGCACGGAGTAACCTACAGCAAGACCGCCTGGCACGATCCGAGTAGGCGTAACAATGCGGTCCCAACCCCAACCCTCGCAAAAAGGCGACGCCAGTACTTCGCGTACATAACTACGCTCTAGAGATACCATGGGCACAGGGGGAGGGGCACCATCACTGCACGCCCGAAACACGGCTTAAACCGCACTAGGGGCTGCCATTTTTTAATTTTCTCTTACTTTCAGGACTCCACTCTTCGGAAGGCCTGTTCGGCAGTTCAATTGCCGCACAAATGATGCAAGAACCAAGGATGCAGACAAGCCACGCCGCATTATGGAACTCCCATGTGGTCTCTATCACAAGCAGTATACCTGTTTCGCATATTATTCCGCAGCTTGCCCCTGGAGCGGACATGCTAAACAGTCCAACCTTTTGCTTATCGCATTAATTGTATCGTTCTGCTTTGATCGCAGCCCTCTTTAATAAACAATGCATAGCTTTTTCTATTTTTGCATTACCTTTTTTTATTTATATATGTTCCTTAACGACATGTTGCACCCGTACACTTTGGTACGGCCAAAATACGCCAGGGGCTTCAGTACCCCTCAACATGGTGTGAGAAGTCCGAACACTTTAACAAGTGCAGCACCCCGAACTTATAACATTATATGCATCGGCTCCGAATCATGTCTTGGGTCAATAGTTGGGTTTGCCCGGCTCCTATGTTTTGGTGCCTTACGTTCCGCTATATCGGCTAAGGTAGCACTAGGAGAACCACTGCGATTGTGCCCTGGTTGAGCTGGGTCGAGCACCCCAGTGGAGAAAGCTAAAACTGACCATCATGATGAGGCAAGAGCTGGTCGCTGTTCGAGAGGTCTTTTCGAGTCCTTAAAGACTTATGCCACTTAGGGCGAGGAGCCGGCTCTGTCCGGCCAAGGCGTGGATAGCGCCCCGAACTCGGTCTTCCGAATTCCAGGGGCTTCACCGAAATTTAAAATTATAGAATTCTATGGCTAAGTGAGACTGTTCACGCATTATAGTCCGATTGGCTTGTTCGTTGGGCTGAGTGCCTCCCTCGAAGGACCCAAACATGGGAAAAAGAGCCCTTAGGTTTATGCCCGAACACCCCAGCACTAGCGACATGGGGGCAGAAGCCGACGACTCGCCATCTCTCAGAATTGATAAACAGCCGCACAAAAGGTAATATTTTAAATTCAAACAGCATTGCTTAGCGCATATGAACAAGTTTTTAGCGCATAGGACAAAACGAGCGAGTTTTACTCAAAAATTACATCCATAGAATATTCATCCGCCACAAGGTGAGCACCCTTCAGAACATCCTTATAATAATTTTCGGGCTTGCGATGCTCTTTCCCAGGCGGTGGCCCGTCCTTCACAAGCTTCTCAGCATCCAGCTTGCCCTAGTGCACCTTCGCACGGGCAAGAGCCCTACGGGCACCTTCAATGCAGACGCAGCGCTTGATGACTTCGAGCCTTGGACAGGCCTCCACCAGCCGCCGCACCAGCCCGAAATAGCTCCCAGGCTGAGCATCTCCAGGCCAAAGCCGAACTATGAGGCCCTTCATGGCCTGTTCGGCCGCCTTGTGGAGCTCGACCAGTTGCTTCAACTGGTCGCTCAGGGGCACGGGCTGTCCGGCCTCAGCGTACTTAGACCAGAACACCTTCTCTGTCGAGCAGCCCTCCTCGGCTTGATAGAATGCGGCGGCATCAGCTATACTCCAGGGAAGATCTGCGAACGCGCCTGGAGAACTCCGGATTCGGGTAAGTAACAAGTAACTCACGCTTATGTGTTTACTTTGCATAAAGAATGCCTTACCTGTCGTTATCTTCTTCACCTCATCCAACTCCTGGAGGGTCTTCTGGGATTCGGCCTTGGCAGACTAGGCACTTTCAGTAGCCGCCGCGAGCTTGGACGCTTGCGTCCTTGAGTCACGCTCCAAACTCTCATGTTTTTCCATGAGAGCCTGGAGCTCTTGCCGCACCTTGCCAACCTCGGCCTCATACTTTCTCGCTCAGTGCGCTTCGCAGCCGACCTCTTCTCGGCCTCGAGCAGTCCTTGCTTCAGGGTCGCCACCTCAGACGTGGCCCCTACAATAGCAACGATAATCCTATCATTTTTGCAATTGCACCTTTATATATATATATATATATATATGTTTAATTTAAACAAGCTATTTCTTACCTTCATTGTCCTCGAGCTGCTTCTTGGCACGTCCGAGCTCTTGCTCGGACCGCTCGAGCTCCTGCTTTAGCACGTCCACCTCCGCAGTCAGTGTGGTGGACGCCAGCAGGGAAGCCTGCACACGCATATTGACTATTTTTAGACTCCTGCGATTTTTATTTGATCCTCTATTCGGCTTTTCTTTCCAAACGCCAAACAGAGCATCAGGGGCTACTGTCTGTGCGGTAATTTACACATTCTTTACTTACCTCAAAGCCTGTTAAAAGGCTTGTACAAGCTTCAGTCAGTCCGCTCTTGGCGGACTGATCCTTCTGGACCACCGCACTCATAATAGTGCGGTGCCCCTTGTCGATGGAGGCGCCTTGGAGCGCCTCCAGCAGATTGTCCAGCGCATCCGGTTGGACGGAGGTCACCGACGCGGTGGGCTTGCTCCTCTTGGAAGGAGGTCCCCTGCCCGACTCTAGAACCTTTGAAGGTTCCGGAGCGGTGTCCGGCATAGGGCCGGACTTGGAGCCCTGGGCGGTTTCGTCCCCTTTATTCCTGGAGTCCGGGAGGTCGCCTTGCGGCGCCTCCAGGACCACCTCCTCCCGGATTGGAACCTGTTGGGACAACACTTCGGTGTCGTCCATAGGGCGGGGGGAGGAAGCCGTCGGCAGCGAGTTCACGTCCGACGAGTCCAGTGAGCCGCTCGACGACGCGTCGAGCCGGTCTTTGGGTGGGCTGCATAAACATATTGGACATAAGGGAAAGTTGTGCAATAAACGAATACTATGAAATCACTCCGGTATCCGGATACTTACGATTTCACCAGGGGCTTGGCCCAAGGCGGCCACTCCTCTCCACCGTCATCGGCGTTGGTGGAGTAGTCCGGAGGAGGGGTTCTCGCCTTCTTGGACCCTTCGGCCTCCCTAGTTGGGGTGGCCTTCCTTTTCTTCCCTTCCCCCGTTGGAGGGGGAGGGGTTTCTTCTTCCTCCTTCTCATCTTCACAGGAGGAATGCGCCTCGGAACCGTTAGATGATGGATTCGAGACCTCCGAGCGTCGGGCACTCTTTCGAGTTCCCGTGGCCTTCTTCTTGGCCTTCTTCTCCAGCACCACATAGGGTGCCGGAACCAGCAGCTTCGCCAATTGAGCGTCCGCTGGGCCTTCGGGCAAAGGAGCCGGACAGTTGATCTATCCGTACGTCACCTGCCAATCTTGTCAAGGGAAAGGGAGCTTAGATCCCGCATGGAGTCAAACTATGAAACACTGATACCCTGTAAAAGGAAAAAACAGCTTACCGCAAGAGCATGACGCTGTGCACTGAATCCGCAATCTTCAGTAGTGGATGCGGGAGCCATGGCGCCCTTGAAAAGCACCTTCCAAGCATCTTCGTATGTCGTGTCGAAGAGCCTGCTCAAAGTTTGGTGCCGCACCGGGTCGAACTCCCACAGGTTGAAAGCCCGTTGTTGGCACGGGAGGATCAATCGGATGAGCATAACCTGGACTACGTTGACAAGTTTGAGCTTCTTGTCCACCAGGGTTTTGATGCATGTTTGGAGTCCGGTCAGCTCTCCTTTTTTACCCCACGACAGGCCCGTCTCTTTCCAGGACGTGAGCCGCGTTGGGGGTCCGGACCGGAACTCAGGGGGTGCGACCCATTCAGCGTCGCGCGGCTCGGTGATATAGAACCACCCCGATTGCCACCCCTTCAGGGTCTCCACAAAGGAGCCCTCGATCCATATGACATTGGCCATCTTGCCCAGCATGGCTCCTCCGCACTGCGCTTGGTTGCCGCGCACCACCTTCGGCTTGACGTTGAAGGTCTTGAGCCATAGGCTGAAATGGGGGCGGATGCGGAGGAAAGCCTCGCACGCGACGATAAATGCCGAGATGTCGAGGACAAAGTTCGGGGCCAGATCATGGAAATCCAGGCCGTAGTAGAACATGAGCCCCCGGACAAATGGATGCAGAGGGAAGCCCAGTCCACGGAGGAAATGGGGGAGGAATACCACCCTCTCATGGGGCCTGGGAGTGGGGATGAGCTGCCCCGCCTCGGGAAGCCGGTGCGCGATGTCGCTAGCCAGATATCCGGCCTTCCTCAGCTTTTTGATGTGTCCCTCCATGATGGAGGAGACCATCCACTTGCCTCCCGCTCCGGACATGACTGGAGAAGGTTGAGGTGGTAGTGTGGACTTGGGCGCTGGAGCTCGAGTGCGCAAGAATGGATAGGCAAAGGAGGAATAAGGCGTAGGTAAAAAGGTGGATCCTTATCCCCTTATATGGGTGGACGCAACTACGTGTCCCCACCAGCCTGGTAAAACTCGCTTATCTCCCAAGCGCCGTAATCAAAGGCGCAGTTGGGTTACCCACGCCCGTATTGATGAGAACCCTGGAATAAGGGGACACGATCTCTGCTTTGACGAGACATGCCAAGGAAACCGCCTCGCATAACGCGCTAAGATGGGACAGTAAAACGGTTCGAATAAAAGCTTGGCCGTTGTGTGATGTCACACTAAGGAATACGTCAGCAGATTATATTTGTGTAAATATTAGTCTCTCTATGGCAATATGTGGAAACTTATTTTGCAGAGCCGGACACTATCTTTGTGTTCAAAATCTTCTATGAAGTACTTGGAGGAGGAACCCGCCTTACAATGCCGAAGACAATTTGCGCGGCAGACTCGTCATCATTGAAGCCTAGTTCAGGGGCTACTGAGGGAGTCCTGGATTAGGGGGTGTTCGGATAGCCGAACTAAACCTTCAGCCGGACTCCTGGACTATGAAGATACAAGATTGAAGACTCCGTCCCATGTCCGGAAGGGACTTTCCTTGGCGTGGGGGGCAAGCTTGGCGATACGGATATTCAGATCTCCTATCATTGTAACCGACTCTATGTAACCCTAAACCTCTCTGGTGTCTATATAAACAGGAGGGTTTTAGTCCGTAGGACAACATACATCGAGAGGGCCCGAACCTGGGTAAAACTTCGTGTCCCTTGCCTCCTGTTACCATCCGGCCTAGACGCACAGTTCGGGACCCCCTACCCGAGATCCGCCGGTTTTGACACTGACAGAGACCCCCCGACTCCATGTCCAACTCTATATAACTGCTTTCAGGGAGAAAGAAATCAGAGAGAAGGATTCAATGCTTTTTACGATACGGAGCCACCGCCAAGCCCTAAGACCTATCGGGCGAGCTGATCTGGAGTCCGTTCGGGGCTCCGGAGAGGGGAATCCATCGCCATTGTCATAATCAACCATCCTCCATCACCAATTTCATGATGCTCACAACCGTGCGTGAGTAATTCCATCATAGGCTTGCTGGATGGTGATGGGTTGGATGGGATCTATCATGTAATCGAGTTAGTTTTGTTAGGGTTTGATCCCTAGTATCCACTATGTTTTGAGATTCATGTTGCTATGACTTTGCTATGCTTAATGCTTGTCACTAGGGCCCGAGTGCCATGCTTTCAGATCTGAACCTATTATGTTTTCATCAATATATGAGAGTTCTTGATCCTATCTTGCAAGTCCATAGTCACCTATTATGTGTTATGATCCGTTAACCCCGAAGTGAAAATAATCGGGATACTTACCGGTGATGACCGTAGTTTGAGGAGTTCATGTATTCACTATGTGTTAATGCTTTGTTCTGGTACTCTATTAAAAGGAGGTCTTAATATCCCTTAGTTTCTGTAAGGAACCCGCTGCCACGGGAGGGTAGGACAAAAGATGTCATGCAAGTTCTTTTCCATAAGCACGTATGACTATATTCGGAATACATGCCTACATTACATCAATGAACTGGAGCTAGTTCTGTGTCACCCTAGGTTATGACTGTTACATGATGAACCACATCCGGCATAATTCTCCATCACTGACCCATTTCCTATGAGCTTTCCATGTATTGTTCTTCGCTTATTTACTTCACCGTTGCTATTGCTATCATCACTACAGAATACCAAAAACATTACTGTTGTTATCATTACCTTTTGCTACCGTTACTACTACTATCATATTACTTTGCTACAAAATACTTTGCTGCAGATATTAAGTTTCGAAGTGTGGTTGAATTGACAACACAGCTGCTAATACTTGAGAATATTCTTTGGCTCCCCTTGTGTCGAATCAATAAATTTGGGTTGAATACTCTACCCTCGAAAACTGTTGCGATCCCCTATACTTGTGGGTTATCAAGACTATTTTCTGGCGCGGTTGCCGGGGAGCATAGCTCTATTCTTTGAGTCATTTGGGATTTATATCTGCTGGACACTATGAAGAACTTGAGAGATCCAAAAACTAAGATCTATCCCTCAACTACGAGGGGAGGTAAGGAACTGCCATCTACCTCTGCACTTGATTCACCTTCTGTTATGAGTAAGCTTGCGACACCTACACCTGCTTCTGCTATTTGTTCTGATATGTCGCATGTTATTGATGATGCTACTTTTGCTATGCATGATACTTATGATGAAACTACCCTATGCCTGATATTACTATGCCACTTAGTAATTTTCTAGAGGAATGGCTTGCTAGGGCTAGAGAGATTGAAAATATTGAATCTGATTATGAAGATGAAAGTGATGATGAAGAATCACTTGTTATTCCCGAGGGTTATTTATTTGATCAAGATGCTTCTTTCGCTATTTTAGCCTGCAAAGATATATATGAACTCAAAAGGTTATTAGCTAAATGGAATAAGCAATCTCCAAATGCTAGGATGAGACCTGACCCTGCTTTTTCTACTTCACCTATATGTGTTGTTGATAAGGATTATGAATTCCCTGTTGATCCTGATATAATTACTTTGGTTGAATCTAATCCTTTTCATGGTTATGAATCTACAACTATTGTAGCACATCTTACTAAATTAAATGATATAGCCACCCTGTTCACTAATGATGAGAGATCTCGCTACTTTTATATCCTTAAAATATTTCCGTTCTCATTAAAGTGTGATGCTAAGATATGGTTTAATTCTCTTGATCCTGGTTGTGTGCGTAGTCCCTAGGATATGATTTACTACTTCTCTGCTAAATATTTCACTGCTCATAAGAAACAAGCTGCTTTAAAGGAAATATACAACTTTGTGCAAATTAAAGAAGAGAGTCTCCCACAAGCTTGGGGGAGGCTTCTCAAGTTACTTAATTCTTTACCTGCTCATCCTCTTAAGAAAAATGAAATACTTGATATCTTTTATAATGGACTAACCGATGCTTCCAGAGATTACCTGGATAGTTGTGCTGGTTCTCTTTTCACGGAAAGAACACCAGATGAAGCTGAAATCTTATTGAATAATATGTTGACAAATGAAAATAATTGGGCACCTCTTGAGCCAGCTCCTCAGCCAGCTCCTGCTCCAATTAAAGATCCTATTCCCAAACCAACTCCGAAGATGAGAGGTGTTCTATTTCTCAGTCGTGAAGATATGCAAGAGGCAAAGAAATCTATGAAAGAAAATGGTATTATAGCTGAAGATGTTAAGAATTTACCTCCTATTGAAGAAATACATGGTCTCAATTTACTGCCTAATGAAGAAATATGTGGTCTTAATCCTTTATTTATTGAAGAACCTCCAGATAACCCGACACAGGTAGTAAAGGTAAATTCTCTCTATAAATATGATAAAGTTGAAATCCCTCCTGCTAAAATTGCTAGTCAATGCTTGGATGAGTTTGATAATTTTATGTTTAAGCAAGAAGACTTCAATGCTTATTTTGGTAGACAATTAAAACAAGATGCTGATATGATTAAATACTTGGGTGATTATATGGCTAATATTAGAGGTGAACTTAAACTTGTTAGCAAACATGCTTCTATGGTTACCACTCAAGTAGAACAAGTACTTAAAGCTCAAAAAGGATTGCTCAATGAGATGAATAGTAAGAAAAATGATTATGCTGTTAAAGTGGCTACTAGAACTGGTAGAATGACTCAGGAACCTTTGTATCCTGAAGGCCACCCTAAGAGAATTGAGCAAGATTCTCAGAGAAATAAAATTGGTGCACCTAGTTCTTCTAAAAATAAGAAAAAGGAAAATGATAGAACTATAAAAACTTCTTGTGAACCTATTCCTGAACCACCTGATAATCCAAATGATATCTCTGTGTCTGATGCTGAAACATAATCTGGTAATGAACATGAACCTAATGAAAATGTTAATGATGATGTTCATAATAATGCTCAACCTAGTAATGACAATGATATAGAAATTGAACCTGTTGTTGATCTTGATAACCCACAATCAAAGAATCAATGTTATGATAAGCAAGACTTTGTTGCTAGGAAACATGGTAAAGAAAGAGAACCTTGGGTTCAGAAACCCATGCCTTTTCCTCCCAAACCATCCAAGAAAAAGGATGTTGAGGATTTTCAGCGCTTTGCTAAAATGATTAGACCTATATTTTTGCGTATGAGATTGACTGATATACTCAAAACAAATCCTTATGCTAAGTTCATGAAAGATATTATGACAAATAAAAGAAACATACCTGAAGCTGAAATTTCCACCATGCTTGCTAATTATACTTTTAAGGGTGGAATACCAAAGAAACTTGGGGATCCAGGAGTACCTACTATACCATGCTCCATTAAAAGAAACTATGTTAAAACTGCTTTATGTGATCTTGGAGCCGGTGTTAGTGTTATGCCTCTCTCTTTATATCGTAGACTTGATTTGAATAAGTTGACACCTACTGAAATATCTTTGCAAATGGCTGATAAATCAACTGCTATACTTGTCGGTATTTGTGAGGATGTGCCTATTGTAGTTGCAAACGTTACTATTTTAATGGACTTTGTTATTCTTGATATTCCTGAGGACGATAGTATGTCAATTATTCTTGCAAGACCTTTTGTTAATACAGCACGGGCTGTTATTGATTGCAACAAAGGCAATGTCACTTTTCATGTTAATGGTAATGAGCATACGGTACACTTTCCGAGGAAACAACCTCAAGTTGATAGTATCAATTCTATCGGAAAAATTCCATCAATTATATTTGGAGGTTTTGAATTTCCTCTTCCTACTGTCAAGAAGAAATATGATATACTTTTTATTTGGGATGTGCATATCCATATTGAGGTAACCTAGTGTTATTCGAAATTTCTCTGGTTTCATGTTAATCGGAATGGGTTTGTTAACAAGACTTGATCAACCTTGTTAGTGGATTCCTTTTGACGAGCATGAGATGGATGAAACTAGAAGCACAACCCTCTGTACCCTCTGTATACTTTCTGTTATTTAGTTGAAATAAAGTGAAAATAAATAATTTTCTGTCTGTTTTCTGAATATCCATGCAATATAAAAATACCTCGAAAATAAAAGTTCTCCAAATGCCCTGAAAATTAAATATGATTTTTATAGAATATTTGAGGATTTATGGAACAAAGAACACACCAGGGGGGCAACCACCTTGCCACGAGGGTAGAGGGCGCGCCCACCCCCCTAGGGCGCGCCCCCTGCCTCGTGGGCCCACGATGGCCCTCCTCCACTTATTCTTCCAGCCATACACTTCATCTTCCTCCCCCAAACACGAAAAAACAGCTCAAACCCGAGCCCAAGCTCGTTTTGCTGCCATTTTCGATCTCCTTGCTCAAAGCACCTCTCACAAAACTGCTTGGGGAGATTGTTCCTTGGTATGTGACTCCTCCCTTGGTCCAATTAGTTTTTGTTCTAGTGCTTTATTCATTGCAAATTTGTGTTTCTTAGGTTTCCCTATTCTTGAGCTTGCATGTGAAATTTATATGGTCAAAAGTAGTTTTGATGCATGATATAGGCCCTAGGCACTTGTAGGATTAGTTGCTATCAATATTATTGAGTTTGGTTTACTTTTATTTTGTAGTTACTAAAAATTTCAGAATTTTTCAGAAAATGATGAGGAGATTATTGAGGGGCTCATCGAGCCAAAGCTCGAAGGAAAAGGCACCGAAGCCTCAGTATCATTTGCCGCGCACCGCGGAGGTTCGGGTGTGTGAATGGCCTTCTGAGGATTTCTTGAGAGCAGCCGGGATTTATGAAGATTTTAATGAGTTGGCTCATAATGCAGGCCTCACCGCTTTCCTCCACGACCAATGCGATCAGTATCTCTTACTCACAAATACCTTTGTGCAAAACTTTCATTTCCATTCTAGGAACTCGCCAGCTATGGTGGAGTTTCATTTATATGATGAGCATAAGGAGATGTCACTTTATGATTTTTGTCAGATTTGTTTAGTCCCTTTTGGGGGCAAGACAGAAGAACCACATCATGATGATGTGGAGGGATTTATTAATACTATCGCTGTAGGGGAAACTAGGAAGGTTTCCGATGCACTAATCACTAGCATACATTTTCCTATCTTACGTTACTTTGCATTATTTGCTAGTCGTTGCTTAATTGGTCGCGGAAACTCTGGAAACCTTAGTATGCTTGATATTATTATTTTGCTCCAAGGTTTATACAGTGATAAAAATTTTAGTAAGGGCGGCATTATTGCTAAACGGTTAAGTATGAACCGTACTAAGGGTCCCATCTTTGGAGGCGTCTATGCCACACGCCTAGTTGCACATTTTAACATACCTATTAGGCATGGTGAGAAGGAGGAAAAAGTGCTACCTCGTGTTTATTTAGATTATAGAAGTATGGTGGCACATGATTTTATTATTAAGAATAGGGCAGGAGAGCTTAAATATCAATTGTTCTTTAATAAACATCATCATGAGACTATACCTTGCCTGCTCCTGCTTTGTTTGATTTGACTGTAGGCAAGAACCTTGTTCCGTTGACGGCTATCCATGCCTACCGGAACCCTGCACCAGCCGAGGAGCCAGAACCGGAACCACAATTTGATTCCTCAAGACAGTCTAACTATCAGTGGGATCCGGAGATGATTGCCAACTAGTGGCAATCGAAGCCGTCTTCTTCCTCATCACAGTACGACGCCAACAACTATAATTATGGATATCAGCCAGGCCAGCGTGGCCATAGACCAACTTAGGCCAAAAGCCTAAGCTTGGGGGAGTACGTATTTCTCACCGACATTACATTTATGTTCACACACACTCATTGCCAGATGTCGGTGCTCATTCTTTTTCATTGTATCGTCCATGCTAGTTTATTTTATTTTACGCTTTCTTCTTGTGTGTTTGATAAACCTTAAGAAAAAACAAAAAAATTAGTTGTAGTTTTTAATCAATTTACTTTCCATGCTGTAGTAGTAATTAAAAAGAAAACCCAAAAATATTTCCTGTTCTTCTTTTGCTTGTTGGGAGCTTTCCCGTGTAAATAGTTTTATTTCTTTTCTTTTCTTTGGGGGTCAGTAGGAGAAGACATAGATTAAACTGTTGAAATGGCTCTTATATGCACTATTATTTATCTGACAAAAGAGCCCATATTGCCTTGTCTTCTCCTGTTTATTGAATGCTCGCAGATTCCAGCTTAGTTCAATGCACGTGCGCTCTTAATATTATTCACATCGTTCGGTCGTGCAAGTGAAAGGCAATTATGACGATATATGATGGACTGACTGAGATGAGAAAAGCTGGTATGAACTCGACCTCTCTTGTTTTTGTAAATATGATTAGTTCATCGTTCCTGATTCAGCCTATTATGAATAAACATGTTTGCAATGACAATTAGAGATCATAGTGCTTATGCCATGCTTGATTAGCTAGGAGCTTATAATGGTTTACCTTGCGTGCCAACATGCTATTAAAATGGTTGTGATGTGGTATGATAGGGTGGTATCCTCCTCTGAATGATTTAAGTGACTTGACTTGGCACATGTTCACGCATGTAGTTGAAACAAAATCAACATAGCCTTCACGATATTTATGTTCATGGTGAATTATATCCTACTCATGCTTGCATTCGGTGTTGATTAATTTTATTGCATGTTCATGACTGTTGTCGCTCTCTAGTTGGTCGCTTCCCAGTCTTTTGCTAGCCTTCACTTGTACTAAGCGGGAATACTGCTTGTGCATCCAATCCCTTAAACCCCAAAGTTATTCCATGTGAGTCCACCATACCTACCTATATACGGTATCTACCTGCCGTTCCAAGTAAATTTGTATGTGCCAAACTCTAAACCTTCAAATAAATACCCTGTTTTGTATGCTCGAATAGCTCATGTATCAACTAGGGCTGTTTGTATCTTCCATGTTAGGTGGGTTATTCTCAAGAGGAGTGGACTCCGCTCCTCACTCACGATAAAATGGCTGGTCACCGGGATGCCCAGTCCCATGCTTTATGGAAATCAAATCAAAATAATTGCAAACAAAAACTCCCCCTGGGACTCTTGTTAGTTGGAGGCACTCGTTGTTTCGAGCAAGCCATGGATTGGTGCTTGTTGGTGAAGGGGGAGTATAAACTTTACCATTCTGTTTGGGAACCGCCTATAATGTGTGTAGCATGGAAGATATCGCCATCTCTTGGTTGTTATGTTGACAATGAAAGTATACAGCTCAAAATATTATTCATCTCTATTTCAAAACCGAGCTCTGGCACCTCTACAAATCCGTCCTTCCCTCTTCGAAGGGCCTATCTATTTACTTTCATGTTGAGTCATCATCTTCTTATTAAAAAGCACCAGTTGGAGAGCATCACTCTCATTTGCATTCATTACTGTTAGTTTACATTGAGTATGACTTGACTGGATCTCTTTTACCATGAATTACAATATCTAGTCAGTCCTTGGTCTTTAAAGGTGCTCTGCATTTATGTTTTGCGGTCTCAGAAAGGGCTAGCGAGATACCATCATGTTATATCATATTATAATTGTTTTGAGAAAGTGTTGTCATCCGAGATTTATTATTATTGCTCGCTAGTTGATTATACCATTGATATGAGTAAACTTGAGACCTATGCATTATTGTGAATATGGTTAGTTCATAATCTTTGCTGAAAACTTGAATGCTGGCTTTACATATTTACAACAACAAGACCAAACAAAGTTTGTAAAAGTTTTTCTTTATCACTTTTAGTTTATAAATTGAATTGCTTGAGGACAAGCAAAGGTTTAAGCTTGGGGGAGTTGATACGTCTCGGTCGTATCTACTTTTCCAAACACTTTTGCCCTTGTTTTGGACTCTAACTTGCATGATTTGAATGGAACTAACCTGGACTGACGCTGTTTTGAGCAGAATTGCTATGGTGTTAT
Source organism: Triticum monococcum (assembly GCA_034509565.1). Classification (NCBI taxonomy): domain Eukaryota; kingdom Viridiplantae; phylum Streptophyta; class Magnoliopsida; order Poales; family Poaceae; genus Triticum; species Triticum monococcum. The sequence continues at coordinate 478,796,295 of CM067842.1, read as the reverse complement.
TTATGTGCAGAAACAAAAGTTCTCGGAATGACCTGAAACTTCACGAAACACCTTTTCGGAAAATATAAAAAATCCTTGCAAAAGATGAAGGCCAGGGGGCCCACCACCTGTCCACGAGGGTGGGGGCGCGCCCCCCTACCTCGTGGGCCCCCTGGAGCTCCTCCGACCTCAAGACCAACTCTCTATATTTGCTTTCGGGGAGAAAAAAATCAGAGAGAAGAAATCATCGAGTTTTAAGATACGGAGCCACCGCCAAGCCCTAAAACCTCTCTGGAGGGCTGATCTGGAGTCCATTCGGGGCCCCGGAGAGGGGAATCCGTCGCCATCGTCATCATCAACCATCCTCCATCACCAATTTCTTGATGCTCACCGCCATGCATGAGTAATTCCATCATAGGCTTGCTGGACGGTGATGGGTTGGATGAGATCTATCATGTAATCGAGTTAGTTTTATTAGGGTTTGATCCCTAGTATCCACTATGTTCTGAGATTGATGTTGCTATGACTTTGCTATGCTTAATGCTTGTCACTAGGGTCCGAGTGCCATGATTTCAGATCTGAACCTATTATGTTTTCATCAATATATAAGAGTTCTTGATCCTATCTTGCAAGTCTATAGTCACCTATTATGTGTTATGATCCATTAACCCCGAAGTGACAATAATCGGGATACTTACTGGTGATGACCATAGTGTGAGGAGTTCATGTATTCACTATGTGCTAATGCTTTGTTCCGGTACTCTATTAAAAGGAGGCCTTAATATCCCTCAGTTTCCATTAGGACCCCGTTGCCATGGGAGGCTAGGACAAAAGATGTCATGCAAGATCTTTTCCATAAGCATGTATGACTATATTCAGAATACATGCCTACATTACATTATTGAATTGGAGCTAGTTCTATGTCACCCTATGTTATGACTGTTACATGATGAACCACATCCGGCATAATTCTGTATCACCGATCCATTGCCTACGAGCTTTCCATATATTGTTCTTCGCTTATTTACCTTTTCCGTTGCTATTGCGATCATCACTACAAAATACCAAAAACATTACTTTTGCTACCGCTACCACTACTATCATATTGCTTTGCTACTAAATACTTTGCTGCAGATATTAAGTTTCCAGGTGTGGTTGAATTGACAACTCAACTGGTAATACTTGATAATATTCTTTGGCTCCCCTTGTGTCGAATCAATAAATTTGGGTTGAATACTCTACCCTCAAAAACTGTTGCTATCCCCTATACTTGCGGCTTATCACCAGGCAGCCCGGCCCCAAGCGTCAACGAGGTGGCAAAGGTGCCTGGCAGCCTACCTTCTCCATCGAGCAGACCCTTGATGCCCCGTGCAAGTTCCACAGCAGCGCGAAGCTGTCCAACCATACCACCCGCCAGTGCAACTGGCTCGCCCGAATCGCCAAGGGTGAAGCCTTGCCGCCTCCTCTAGCCAGACCGGCGGCTCCGGCTCCTCAGCTGCCAGTGGCCCTCCCAGTCGGAATGCTCCAAGATGACTACCCCAATGCGAACGCCACATACGTCGTCTTCACCAGTGAAGACGACGACAAGCACAGTCCGCGCCAGCAACACCGTGAGGTGAATGTTGTCGCTTTAGAGGTCCTGCAATTTATGGGCTGGTCCAAGAGACCCATCACCTGGAGCCGTGATGACCATCTGTGTGTGATGCCTTTGTCGGGTGCTTATGAAATGATGCTGGACTCCACCTTATCAATGGAGAGGCGGGCTTGCCGCTTCTCCCGGATCCTGATAGACGACCGTAGCAGCATCAACATCCTCTACCTCGACACCATGGAGAAGCTGGGCATCAAACAGAAGCAACTCCAGCGCAGCCGAACCGTGTTCCATGGCATCGTCCCTGGGCTTTCCTGCTCTCCAATCGGCAAAATCAAGATTGATGCCCTTTTCGATGACAAGACCCACTTCTGCCGCGAGCAAATCTGGTTCAAGGTGGTTGACTTGGACAGCCCCTACCAAACGCTCTTGGGCTGGCCTGCACTGGCCAAATTCATGGTGGTAACACATTATGCCTACCTGAAGAGGAAGATGTCGGGTCCCAAAGGCATCGGCACCATTGCCGTCGACTACCAGATGTCACTCACATGCGCCGCTGCTAGCTCCCGGCTGGCCGAGTCCCTCGTCATCGCCAAAGAGAAGTGTCTTCTTGACCGGGTTGTGGCCATGGCCAGCGAGCAGCCGTCCATGCCATCTGACCCCAAGGACGCCGAGGCCGGGGCCTCCTTCCAGCCGGCCAAGGAAACCAAGAAGATTGTCTTGGACCCGGCGCACTCGGAGAAGTACGCTGTCATAGGTTCCAACCTTGACAGCAAATAGGAAAGCAAGCTCGTTGACTTCCTCCATGAGAATTGGGACATCTTCGCATGGTGCCCAAAGGACATGCCGGGTGTTTCGAGGGAGTACGCCGAGCACAAGCTGCATGTGAGATCGGACACAAAACCGGTCAAGCAACCCCTCCGCCGCCTATCAGAAGAGAAGAGAAGGATCATTGGTGAAGAAATCGCCTGGCTTCTGGCAGCCGTCTTCATCATGGAAGTATTCTACCCGGACTAGCTTGCAAAACCCAATCCTCGTTTTGAAGAAACACAACAAGTGGCGCATGCGTATCAGCTACACTAGCCTCAGCAAGCTTTCCCCAAGGACCCTTTTGCCTTGCCCCGGATCGGTCAAGTGATCGACTCCACAGTCGGTTGCAAGTTGTTGTGCTTCCTGGACTCCTACTCCGGCTACCACAAGATCAAGCTGGACCCGGCCGACCAACTGAAGACCTCCTTCATCACCCTTTTGGGCACCTTCTGCTACATCACCATGATGTTCGGCTTGAGGAATGCCGGCGCCACCTTTCAGCGTTGTATGCAGAAGTGCCTCCTGAAGCAACTCGGCAGAGACACCCACGTCTATGTGGACGACATTGTGGTGAAGACCGAGAAGCGCGACACTTTTTTGGAAGATCTCAAGGAGACCTTCGCCAACCTACGCCGCTTTCAGATCAAGCTCAACCCGGAGATGTGTGTCTTCAGAGTACCAACCAGCCAGCTCCTTGGTTTCCTTGTTTCTGAGCGTGGGATCGAGTCCAACCCCATGAAGATCAATGCCATTGAGAGGATGAAGAAGCTAACCCAGCTGCGGGACATCCAGATGTTCAACGGGGGCCTAGCCTCTCTTAGCTGGTTCACCAGCCGGCTGGGCGAGAAGGCCCTCCCACTGTACCAACTGATGAAGAAGACCACATGCTTCGAGTGGACTGACCAAGCGGATGAGGCCTTCCTCCATCTTAAGCGGATGTTCTCCATGCCGCCTGTTCTGGCCGCTCCGGCTGCCAAAGAGCCCATGTTCCTCTACATCGCCGCTACCAATCGAGTCGCCAACATCATGATCATGGTCGAGCGCCTGGAAGCCGGTAAACTCAGCCAGTCCAGAGGCAGGTCCATTACCTGAGCGAGGTATTGTCCGCCTCCAAGCAGAACTACCCCCCACTACCTGAAGATGTGCTACGGTGTGTACTTCGCTGCCAAGAAGCCGAAGCAATACTTCTAGGAGCACACCATCACGGTCGTCTGCACTGCCCACCTTGCCGAGATCATGGGCAACAGAGATGCCTCAGGCTGGGTGGCGAAGTGGGTCATCGAGCTGGCTCCCCACACCATCCTCTACTAGCCCTGCACCCCCATCAAGTCCCAAGCACTGGCCGACTTTCTTGTCGACTGGGTCGAGACCCAGTACCTACCGCCTGCGCCGGATTCCACTCATTGGTGGATGCACTTTGATGGCTCGAAGATGCACACCAGCTTGGGAGCTGGCATCATCCTCACCTCTCCCAAATGCGACAAAGATCAAGTACACTCTGTAGATCCACTTTGCCACCTCCAACAATGTGGCCGAGTACGAGGCACTTGTCCACGAGCTCCGGCTGGCCAAGGAGATCGGCATCCACCGGATTCTGTGCTACGGCGACTTGGACTTGGTGGTCCAATGGTCTTCCGGCGACTGGGACGCCAAGGATGCTAACATGGCAAGTTAGCGCTTCCTCGTCCAGCAGATTAGTGGACACTTCGACAGGTGTGAGTTCCTCCATGTGTCACAAGCCGACAAAGAAGCAATCGATGCCCTGGCATGGATTGGCTCTACCCGGCTGGACATTCTAGCCGGCATATCCCTCGTGTGCCTGCGCAAGCATTCTATCAATCCTTCGCCAGGATCAGAATCCATCTTCATGTCGACTGACCCTGGAGCAGTCAGATCTGGCTCGGGGACTTCAGTAGTCGGCCCGGGGAATTCTGCCGGCGGCCCGGGGACTGCAGCACCCGATCCCAGCCCGAGTGAAAGTGCAACTATCCCTAGGTGGTTTTGGTAATTCATAACAACATATAGCTCATTGAGCTAATGCTATTCCAAGATGATCATTTCAGGAAAGCTCAATGATTGGCATGGCATGGATGGTGAAAGTGGAACCCTCAAAATGCTAAGGACAAAGGATTGGCTCTAGCTCATATGCTCAAGACTCTTCATTTTACATTTTAGTGGTCCAAGATCACATTGAGTCCATAGGAAAAGCCAATACTATCAAAGAGGGATGAGGTGTTGCTTAATGAGCCTCCTGCTTCAAGTGCTTAATGATATGCTCCAAAACCCTCAACTACTTTCTCATATCCACTCTTGACCTAAACCCAAAGCCAAACTCGGTCATACCGATTCTTTCAATCCAGCGCCACCGAGTTTCAATTGTCATAGCCATTGCCAAACCCTAAGCAAATCGGTCTCACCGAGATGGGATTGCAATTTCTCTGTTTCCTTTTCGTAACTTTTCGGTCTCACCGAAAGAGCGGATCGGTCCCACCGAGATTGCAATGCAAACTCTCGGTTTCCTTTTTGTAACTTTTCGGTCTCACCGAAAGAGCAAATCGGTCCCACCGAGTTTGCCTGACCAACTCTCTGGTTAGCTAATTACCAAAATCGGTCTCACTAAGTTTGTGTAATCGGTCTCACCGAGATTACATTATGCCCTAACCCTAACCATATCGGTCCTACCGAGTTGCATGTCAGTCCCACCGAAAATCTCTAATGGTCACTAGGTTTACTATTTCGGTCCGACCTAGTTTGTTGATTCGGTCCCACCGAGATTGGTAAATTGTGTAACGGTTAGATTTTGAGTGGAGGCTATATATACCCCTCCACCTCCTCTTCATTCATGGAGAGAGCCATCAGAACACATCTACACTTCCAACTCATATGTTCTGAGAGAGAACCACCTACTCATGTGTTAAGGCCAAGATATTCCATTCCTACCATATGAATCTTGATCTCTAGCCTTCCCCAAGTTGCTTTCCACTCAAATCTTCTTTCCACCAAATCCAAATCCTGTGAGAGAGAGTTGAGTGTTGGGGAGACTATCATTTGAAGCACAAGAGCAAGGAGTTCATCATCAACACACCATTTGTTACTTCTTGGAGAGTGGTGTCTCCTAGATTGGCTAGGTGTCACTTGGGAGCCTCTGACAAGATTGTGGAGTTGAACCAAGGAGTTTGTAAGGGCAAGGAGATCGCCTACTTCGTGAAGATCTACCGCTAGTGAGGCAAGTCCTTCGTGGGCGATGGCCATGGTGGGATAGACAAGGTTGCTTCTTCGTGGACCCTTCGTGGGTGGAGCCCTCCGTGGACTCGCGCAACCGCTACCCTTCGTGGGTTGAAGTCTCCATCAACGTGGATGTAGGGTAGCACCACCTATCCGAACCACGGGAAAAACATCCGTGTCTCCAGTTGCATTTGAATTCTCCAAACCCTTCCCTTTACATTCTTGCAAGTTGCATGCTTTACTTTCCGCTTCCAATATACTCTTTGCATGCTTGCTTGAATTGTGTGATGATTGCTTGACTTGTCCTAAAATAGCTAAAATCTACCAAGAACTAAAATTGGGAAAAGGTTAAGTTTTTATTTGGTCAAGTAGTCTAATCACCCCCCTCTAGACATACTTTCGATCCTACACCGGGGACTGCTCCAGTCAGCCCGGGGACTTCAACGATGCAACAAGCAGCAGCTGGCTCCCACCCACCGCCTCCCAACCCGGCCACCATGGTGTCGGTTGCTTGTCATGACAGTGGTAGAAGCTTCGTCTTAGGCGCAACCTATCCTCAACTTTCTGGTGAGCTGAGAGCTACCAGCTGACGAAATCTAGGCCTAGTAGGTGCAACACCGGGCGGTCGGATACACGATCGTCAACAGAGAGCTCGTTAGGCGCAACGCGATTGGTATTTTCCAGCACTACGTCGAGATAGATATGGGCATAGAAATCCTCAGGGATATTCATCAAGGCGAATGTGGCCACCATGCCGCCTCCAGAGCCCTCGTTGCCAAAGCCTTCCGCGATGGTTTCTTCTGGTTGACTGCTTTGTACGACGCCGAGGAGTTGGTCTACCAGTGCAAGGGGTGTCAGCGCTTCAGCTCCAAGTAGCACCTACCGACTTCTGCACTCAAGACCAACCCCATCACCTGGTCATTTGCCATATGGGGATTGGACATGGTGGGCCCATTCAAGACAGCACGCGGCGGCATGACCCATCTGCTGGTTGCCGTTGATAAGTTCACAAAGTGGATTGAGGAGACACGAATCAAGAAGCTGACTGGTCAGACTGTTGTCACGTTCATTGAGGATATCACCATTCGGTACGGCATCCCACAGAGCATCATCACCGACAATGGCACAAAGTTCGCCAAAGGCGCCTTGGCCCGTTTCTACGCGACGCGGGGCATCTGACTGGACCTCGTGTACGTTACCCATCCGCAGTCAAATGGCCAAGTGGAACAAGCAAACGACCTCATCCTGTCCAGCATCAAGCCTCGGCTGGTCGAGCCACTAGAACGCTCGGCCGGTTGCTAGATTAAGGAGCTGTCGGCTGTCCTTTGGAGTCTCCGGACTATGCCTAATCGATCAACCGGCCTCTAACCCTTCTTCCTCGTGTACGGGGCCGAGGCTGTCATCCCAACTCACATCGAGTTCGACTCGCCTTGCGTCACCGTGTACATGGAGGCGGAAGCCAAGGAGGCGTGGGAAGACGGCATCGACTTACTGGAAGAGGCTCGGCTGCTAGCACTCAGCCGGTCCGCCATCTATCAGCAAAGTCTACGCCACTACCACAACAAGAAGATCAAGCCGTGTGCTTTCCGCGAGGGCGACCTTGTGCTCCGGCTGATCCAGCGAACAGCCGGCCAGCACAAGCCCTCGGCTCCTTGGGAGGGGCCCTTCATCATCAGCAAGGCCCTGGGAAACAACTCCTACTACCTCATCGACGCACAAAAGCCCAGGGCACGCAAGAGGGACAATGCCGGCGAAGAGTCGGAGCGCCCATGGAACGCGAACCTTCTCTGCCTGTTTCATAGTTGATGTAGTGTATGTACCACGCTACCTTTTGTACTAAGCAAAGACAATAGGTCCCCCGAGGCGTACTCGAGGGCTACCTTCTTATCTATATGATAAGCTTCGCCTATGGACGAGTTTTTATTCATTCGCCCTCTCCGGGTCCGGTCAGCCGGCCCGGGGGCTCGCTCCATTGACCTAAGTTGGCACCACCCAAAATCGGCTAAGTAGTGTGCCGACGCCAAAGCCCTCTCTTCGTTCCAGCTACAGCTCGCACTGCGACTATCCGGCTGGCAAGAGCTAAAGGCCGGAAACGATGTCCACACGAAAAACGACTAAGGAAAAATGCCAATGCAGGCCAAGCCGGCTTCTCGTCTCACCCGTCCGGCTGCCTAGCAGCCGGCCGGCCGGCTTCTCGCTCGACTAGCTACGCTTTAGGCGGCTGAAGTAAATTGCCTATTCTAAACGACCAAGCCCCTGACCCGGCCACAAACCGCGGCGTGGCTGTCCGGCTGGCAGGGCGGCGGCCAGAGGAATGCGGCAAAAGAAAAAAGCAAACAAGAGCAAAGGCAAAACTGAGCCAGAACCCGGCAAAGCACACAAGCATGTGAAAATAAAATTATTTACATTGCAAAAGGCCCAAGGCCGGCATTCATCAGTGTTTATACACCCAGTGGGTGGAACTGCGCAGGACTAACAATGTCCTTGAGCACAAGACAGAAATAATTTAAAAGATAGAAGGCTGCCTAGGCCGAAGGCGTTGCGGGCTGCTTGGATAGGTCGGCGATGGCTGAGGCATCGGCGGGTGGGGCTTCCGGCTGGCGGGTCTCGGTCTGGTCAGTGGCGGCGACCGACATGGTCTAACGCGACTTGCTGGTGTTGACACTAGATTTTGGCATGGTCGAAAACATAATTAAAAAGACCTCAAATGGAAAAGTGCTCAAAGTGAGAAAGTTCCATATCGTCAAAATTGGAAACTTTGATATTTGGATCATAGCCATCCAGTCTCATCTCTATGGCCGAAATTGTGTTCGAAGTATTGAAATTTTGTATCCAGAACACTATTCGGCTCATTATTCCCCAAAGATGGCCCCATATGAGAAATCTTTCTACACGGATTGTCTTTATCTCGTCGAAACATTCAGTTTTGATATAAAAATCATATCAATCGGAGATCGTATGTAAAAGTTACAGCCACCTGAATGTGGTCCTATCACGGGGCAAAAGTGGCGCGCCCCATCAGACACGGTGTGTGATGGGTAGCGCGAGTAACAGCCTGTTTTGCGTGAGTGATTCGGCCCTGAAGATTGCCCTGAATCGAAGAACATTCAACACGAAAGTTGTTCGCCTCGTTGAAATCGTCAAATTTTCTTTTGGCATCATCTTCATCTAAGGTGGTTTTTGGCCTGTGGGGCCTAAAAACCAAGCTGATGTTTCAGACTTACCTAAATCTGAGTTCGATTACTTTTAGAAAGATTTGGACGTGATTTGGAGTCCTTTTCTTGTACGGGAAATCCATCCTCCTCTTATATACCTAAGGGGTAACAGACGATTGAACAACACACAATCGAACAAATTTATTTACCACTTTTACCTTTACTTTTATATCTCACCGTTGTTCTTCTTCTTCCTTGTTCTCCGTTCGTTCTTCGAAGGTATACGCTTTCTTTTCTAGCCGATCTTTGTGTGCGAACGGCTTTGGAGGTAAGAAAATGAATGGTTCAGATTTGGAATCTCCCCATTCGGCTATGCAATGTGTTTTGCACTCTATATCCGATGTCTTTTGATAAGATATCATAATAGCATCGGTTTTCTCAAAAGAATTTAACCTTGTCTTTAAATTTTTAAAATGAAAATAGTTAGAGAATACATGTCTCATTGGAGACCAAATGCAAGACAAGTAATAAATAAGCAAAGCTACCCAATGAGATATGAAGTTTAGATAAAACAATAGGGAAAGCCTTGGCTGCAACAATAAGTCACAACCGGTCTTTATAAATGGCACAATGGGTTGACCGATATGCTCAATAACAACTTTATTGCTAACAAGTAAATTACCCTTCTTCATTGGTCTTTCAAAATTACTTATGAGGATTTTTCTAATAGATGCATCAACTATGGAGTTGCGACCAAATCTGAAAATAGGAAAATTACTTGTTAGGCATACCTCCCCAAACATGTTGGGAGAGTATGATGGCGGTGTAACTTGAACAACACCTTGTTCCACTTTTGGATGGCTCCCCAATGCCTTATCATTTTTCTTTAACATAATAAATTCGGCACATGTACTATTTGATTCAGCTTTTTCATTAGCCGAATTATGTTTGTTGTCCGAATCATTACTCTTTCTTTCTTTGATTCGCAAGGCTGCTTGTTCTTGCCTAAATTTAGCAAACATTGCAGCTAGGCTATCTTTAAGCTTTTTTCGTCCAATTTCAGGTCAGTCCTCGTCGGATTTCCCCTCAATACTTTTAGACGCTTTCGACAATGATTTGTTGCCACAATTATGTTTTCCTTTGCCACGAGCTCCTAGGGTGTTCGAACGGCATGCAAATTTGTACACGCCTTGCAAACATGAGTATCTTCGATCCCACAAAGTTTCAATTTTTTTGATTTTTTTCTATTTTTTCAGGATGGTCAAAGACCTTTGACCGGACGGTAACGGCAGAGAAGGGCATTTCCATAAGTGAAACTAACGGTGGAGGGGCAAAACTGAGCATACCTAAAAATTAGGGGCAAAACTGAGTAGTGGGTTCGAGTTAAGGGCATAGACATAAATGTCCCTTGAAAAAACTAGGGCTGGCCGATAGAGTACACTCATTGAATGATCCAGTAACACCATATGAAATATTTGCAACTACAGTAGAGAATTGGGTATTCATATTACCTTTGTAGATTGCAAACCCTAGAGGACAATCTCTACGCAGCAAGAACGGGCTGGAGACCGCTCAAAGCTTCGTCCCCAGTGGAGTCGCCAAAAAGTGTGTTCGCACATGAACACGTCACCGTGTACCCTCGACGCCGGGGGTGATGCACCGCAGCTCACGTCGAAGAAGACCCGTCCGGAAGCGCGGTACGCAAGCAATCTGGTGGGTGCTTTTGAGGACTCAAAACCCCACACGCCCGAGAGGGACGCCATCAGGGCACGCGACGGCTATGGGCTACCCTAGGTCGACCTGATCACCCCTAGGGCCTCGAGGTTCGCCGCCCTGCAACAAGAAGAACAGACGAAGAACAAGGAAGAAGAAAAACTAGATTTAAGGTGAAAAGATAAAAGATAAAAAGTGGTAGATAATTTCGTCGATTGTGTGTTGTTCAATCGGCCGTCACTCCTTAGGTATATAAGAGGCGGATGGACTTCCGTACAACAAAAGGACTCCAAATCACATCCAAATCTTTCAAAAAATAACCAAACTCGGATTTAGGTAGGTCTGAAACATCAGTTCGGTTTTTAGGCCCCACAGGCCACAAACGACCTCAGATGAAGATGATCGAAAAAGCAAATTTGACCATTCTGATAAGACGAACAACTTTCGTGTTGAACGTTTTTTGATTTGGGGCCATCTTCAGGGCCGAATCGCTCGCGCAAAACAGGTTGTTACTCACGCTACCCATCAGACATCATGGCTGATGGGGCGCGCCACTTTTGCCCCATGACAGGGCCACACTCAGGTGGCTGTGACTTTTACATACAATCTCTAATTTATACTATTCTTATATCGAAATCGACAGTTTCGACAAGACAAAGACAATTCATGTAGAAAGTTTTCTCATATGAGGCAATCTTGGGGGCATAATGAGCCGCATACTGTTCTGGACACAAAATCTCAGTATTTCAAACACAACTTCGGTCATAGATATTAGACCGGATGGCTATGGCCCAAACATCAAAGTTTCTATTTTTGATGATACGGAACTTTCTTACATTGAGCACTTTTCCATTTGAGGTCTTCTTAATTATGTTTTTGACCATGCCAAAATCTGGTGTCAACAGCTGGCTGAAGCCGGATCGGGCTGAGTCCGGCTGGTCGCTCCGTCATTTGGTGCGACGTCATCTCCTTCCTCGCCCTCTCTCTCATCCGTGCCTTCATCGCTGGAGGCTATCTCCTCCACCGGGTCCTCCCCCTCGTCTGGGTTCAGCCCGAACCAGGATAGCGGCACCTTAGCACCATCCTCCGCCCGCTCCGAGACGAAGACACCGACATCAGCATAGTCGGCAAGGGCTGCCGCGCGTTTGGCGATCACCTCGCGCTCTGCCTCCAGCTCCGGCGCTACCTCCTGGCGAAAGGTAGCTAGCTGAGTCAAGCTCATGCCTAGGTACCACGCCTTCACGAACTCCAGCGCCACCCTGGCGCATGCCCCTGCCGTGGCGCCCTTCCAAGCATCAAGCCGCTCGGCCGCCACCTCCAACCAGTTGGCAGTCCGGCTGGGAGTCTGGGGCACCTGTAACCCAGCCAGAGCCCTTCCAAGACCTGGGACCCAGCATGCTGAAATCGGCGGAGCAGCGGGCGGACCGGCACAAGGCGTTGCTGGACGGCCAGGAACTGCTCGCCCAAAGACCGAGGCCGGTGCGACGCAATCTTCTCACCCACTCGCCTTCGCTGCTCGTGCCGTGCTTTGATCGCTTGGTTGATGGCACCGGCATGGTCAGGGAAGTACTCTGCGTATGAAGAAAACAAAGGAATGAGAGGTCGGCTTCCAGCGACAGCTGGCGTCTCCAACCAAGAAAGAAAATTTACCTTTGAGCATGCCCTCAATCACCTCATAGCCCTCCGACAGGCACTTATCCCTCTCGGCCCAACCCGAGCAATGAGTCTCGAACTCGGCCTTGAGGAGCTCCTCCACATCCTTCAGCTTTCGGACCTGGTCCGCATGCCGGGTCGCCTAGTCCGCCAGCTCCTTCTCGAGCCGGTTGCGCTCCACAACCGCCTGGCTGCGCTCCAGCTCCTTGGCCTGAAGCTGGATCTCAAGCTTGTGCGCGCGGCTTCGAAGCTGTGCGGCGGCCTCTGCGAAAAAAGGAAGCATCGACAAAGACAAGAAGTCGCCAAAAGATCCGCCCCGACTGCTCAGCAGTCGGCCCAAATCTCAGGGGCTACACTCAGCGGTTGCGCTTGCGCACCCCCACTGAAAGATGGCCTATGTACCGCTACTCTTGTTCAACTCAGCAGTCCGGTTGGCGAGCCACTGGTTCTAGGAGTTTAAGGCGGCCGCACACAGGTTGTGGTAGTCCTGCAGCAAGAACAACACTTCACCATTAAAAACATGCCTTGAAGTTCCAATCCACCCGCTCAGCATCCGGCTTGGAACTCGGGGGCTACACCCAGTGGGTGCGCTGGCGCGCCCCCACTGAAGACCGCAAAAATAAAAGGAAAGATTGAGAACATACCCGGACAGACGTCTACATCACCACCATCTCGCTCCTCGCCTTCAGGGGGGTGGCGCCGTGGGCGGAGAACTTGCTAGGACGTCCTGTACCGCGAGGTTCAAGGCGGCCGGGCCGGCTCCTGGTGTCCAACCAGGAGGAGCGGAGCTTGAGGCTTCGGTGTCGGCTCTCGACGAGTTCACAACCCCGACCTCTGCTGCCATTGCACGGAATCCACCTGTGACGGACGCAGGTGCACGGAGGCGTGTGTCATCATGGCCCGGCGCGTCACCAGCTCGGTGCTGGTTGGCGGCACCTCCGGCCCTTCGGGATGGCTACCACCTCGCTCGCCAGCATCCAGCGCACGCTAAGCCACCTCCACCTCCGGGACGACGGGGTCAGTCCCCTCCCACTCCGGGGCCGTTTGGTCAGCTCCGCCTGCTCCAGTCGGTGCCCGATCCTCCACAACCAGCGGCTCTGACTGCTCTAGATTGGTGGCCTCTGGGACCATGCTACGGGTCGGGTCCTCCGCGGCCTTAGCATCGGCTTCTGCCTGTGCCTTGGTCGCGGCCTCCGCCTGCGCCTTGGTCGCTACCTCAGCCTCCGCCTGCACAGCGGTCGTCGCCGCCTCCAGTCGCACTGCAGCCTCCCGCTCCTCTCGCGCTTCTCGCACATTCCTTTGTCGCGTCCCGAAGGGCGGCGGCCAGGTCAGCGCAATGGGCCTCCTCAGAGCCGCCTGCTGTTCCGATGAGTGAGGTGGACGGAACCCGTGATATGGAAAGGGGAGCCCTGCGCGGCGAAGCAAGCAAAGATGAGAAGTTTGCAAGAAAGAAACAATCAAGATAGCGAAGGAAATATGCCCTAGAGGCAACAATAAAGTTACTATTTATTTCCTTATATCATGATAAATGTTTATTATTCATGCTAGAATTGTATTAACCGGAAACATAATACTTGTGTGAATACATAGACAAACAGAGTGTCACTAGTATGCCTCTACTTGACTAGCTCATTGATCAAAGATGGTTAGGTTTCCTAGCCATAGACATGAGTTGTCATTTGATTAACGAGATCACATCATTAGGAGAATGATGTCATTGACTTGACCCATCCTGTTAGCTTAGCACTCGATCGTTTAGTATGTTGCTATTGCTTTCTTCATGACTTATACATGTTCCTATGACTATGAGATTATGCAACTCCCGTTTACCGGAGGAACACTTTGTGTGCTACCAAACATCACAATGTAACTGGGTGATTATAAAGGTGCTCTACAGGTGTCTCCGAAGGTATTTGTTGGGTTGGCATATTTCAAGATTAGGATTTGTCACTCCTATTGTCGGAGAGGTATCTCTGGGCCCACTCGGTAATGCACATCACTTAAGCCTTGCAAGCATTGCAACTAATGAGTTAGTTGCGGGATGATGTATTACGAAACGAGTAAAGAGACTTGTCGGTAATGAGATTGAACTAGGTATTGAGATACCGACGATCGAATCTCGGGCAAGTAACATACCGATGACAAAGGGAACAACGTATGTTGTTATGCGGTCTGACCGATAAAGATCTTCACAGAATATGTGGGAGCCAATATGAGCGTCCATGTTCCGCTATTGGTTATTGACCGGAGACGTGTCTCAGTCATGTCTACATAGTTCTCGAACTCGTAGGGTCCGCACACTTAAACTTTCGATGACGGTTATATTATGAGTTTATGAGTTTTGAAGTACCGAAGGTTGTTCGGAGTCCCGAATGTGATCACGGACATGACGAAGAGTCTCGAATTGGTCGAGACATGAAGATTGATATATTGGAAGCCTATATTTCGATATCGGGAATGTTCCGGGTGAAATCGGGATTTTACCGGAGTACCGAGGGGTTAGCGGAACCCCCCCCCCCCCCCGGAGCTTAATGGGCAATAGTGGGCCTTAGTGGGGAAGAGGAGAGGCGGCTAGGGCTGGGCCGTGCGCTCCTCCCCCTCTAGTCCAAATAGGACAAGGAGAGGGGGGCGGCGCCCCCCCCCCCTTTCCTTCCTCTCTCCCTCCTCTTTCCCCCTTCTCCTAATCCAACAAGGAAGGGAGGGAGTCCTACTCCCGATGGGAGTAGGACTCCTCCTGGTGCGCCTCCTCCTGGCCGGCCGCACCTCCCCCCTTGCTCCTTTATATACAGGGGCAGGGGGCACCCCAAAGACACAACAATTGATTTGATCTTTTAGCCGTGTGCGGTGCCCCCCTCCACCATAGTCCACCTCGATAATACTATAGCGGTGGTTAGGAGAAGCCCTGCGTCGGTAGAACATCATCACCGTCACCACACCGTCGTCCTAACGAAACTCTCCCTCAACACTCGGTTGGATCGGAGTTCGAGGGACATCATCGGGCTGAACTTGTGCTGAACTCGGAGGTGCCGTCCGTTCAGTACTTGATCGGTCAGATCGTGAAGACGTACAACTACATCAACCGCGTTGTGCTAACGCTTCCGCTTTCGGTCTACGAGGGTACGGGGACAACACTCTCCCCTCTCATTGTTGTGCATCACCATGATCTTGCGTGTGCGTAGGAATTTTTTTGACATTACTACGTACCTCAATGGTGGCATCCGAGCCTAGTTTTATGCATAGATGTCATATGCACGAGTAGAACACAAGTGAGTTGTGGGCGATATAAGTCATACTGCTTACCAGCATGTCATACTTTGGTTCGGCAATATTGTTGGATGAAGCGGCCTGGACCGACATTATGCGTATGCTTACGCGAGACTGGTTCTACCGACGTGCTTTGCACACAGGTGGCTGGCGGGTGTCAGTTTCTCCAACTTTAGTTGAACCGAGTGTGGCTACTCCCGGTCCTTGCGAAGGTTAAAACAACACCAACTTGACAAACTATCGTTGTGGTTTTGATGCGTAGGTAAGAACGGTTCTTGCTCAGCCAATAGCAACCACGTAAAACTTGCAACAACAAAGTAGAGAATGTCTAACTTGTTTTTGCAGGGCATGTTGTGATGTAATATGGTCAAAGCATGATGCTAAATTTTATTGTATGAGATGATCATGTTTTGTAACCGAGTTATCGGCAACTGGCAGGAGCCATATGGTTGTCGCTTTATTTTATGCAATGCAATCGCCCTGTAATGCTTTACTTTATCACTAAGCAGTAGCGATAGTCATGGAAGCATAAGATTGGCGAGATGACAACGATGCTACAATGGAGATCAAGGTGTCGCGCCGGTGACGATGGTGATCATAACGGTGCTTCGGAGATGGAGATCACAAGCACAAGATGATGATGGCCATATCATATCACTTATATTGATTGCATGTGATGTTTATCTTTTATGAATCTAATCTTGCTTTGATTGACGGTAGCATTATAAGATGATCTCCCACTAAATTTCAAGATAAAAGTGTTCTCCCTGAGTATGCACCGTTGCCAAAGTTCGTCGTGCCCAGACACCACGTGATGATCGGGTGTGATAAGCTCTACGTCCATCTACAACGGGTGCAAGCCAGTTTTGCACACGCAGAATACTCAGGTTAAACTTGACAAGCCTAGCATATGCAGATATGGCCTCGGAACACTGAGACCGAAAGGTCGAGCATGAATCATATAGTAGATATGATCAACATAAGTGATGTTCACCATTGAAAGCTACTCCATTTCACGTGATGATCGGTTATGGTTTAGTTGATTTGGATCACGTGATCACTTAGAGGATTAGAGGGATGTCTATCTAAGTGGGAGTTCTTAAGTAATATGATTAATTGAACTTAAATTTATCATGAACTTAGTACCCGATAGTATCTTGCTCGTCTATGTTGATTGTAGATAGATGGCCCGTGCTGTTGTTCCGTTGAATTTTAATGCGTTCCTTGAGAAAGCAAAGTTGAAAGATGATGGTAGCAATTACACGAACTGGGTCCGTAACTTTAGGTTTATCCTCATTGCTGCACAGAAGAATTACGTCATGGAAGCACCGCTAGGTGCCAAACCTGCTGCAGGAGCAACACCAGATGTTATGAACGTCTCGCAAAGCAAAGCTGATGACTACTCGATAGTTCAGTGTGCCATGCTTTACGGCTTAAAACCGGGACTTCAATGACGTTTTGAACGTCATGGAGCATATGAGATGTTCCAGGAGTTGAAGTTAATATTTCAAAAGAATGCCCGGATTGGGAGATATGAAGTCTCCAATAAGTTCCATAGCTGCAAGATGGAGGAGAATAGTTTTGTCAGTGAGCATATAATCAAGATGTCTGGGTACTGCAATCACTTGATTGAACTGGGAGTTAATCTTCCGAATGATAGCGTCATTGACAGAATTCTACAATCATTGCCACCAAGCTACAAAGTCTTCATGATGAACTATAACATGCAAGGGATGGATAAGACGATTCCCGAACTCTTCGCAATGCTAAAGGTTGTGGAGGTAGAAATCAAGATGGAGCATCAAGTGTTGATGGTCAATAAGACCACTAGTTTCAAGAAAAAGGGCAGAGGGAAGAAGAAGGGGAACTTCAAGAAGAACAACAAACAAGTTGCTGCTCAAGAGAAGAAACCCAAGTCTGGACCTAAGCCTGGGACTGAGTGCTTCTACTGCAAGCAGACTGGTCACTGGAAGCGGAACTGCCCCATGTATTTGGCGGATAAGAAGGATGGCAAGGTGAACAAAGGTATATGTGATATACATGTTGTTGATGTGTACCTTACCAGAGATCGCAGTAGCACCTGGGTATTTGATACTGGTTCTTTTGCTATTATTTGCAACTCAAAACAGGGACTACGGATTAAGCGAACACTGGCCAAGGACGAGGTGACAATGCACGTGGGAAACAGTTCCAAAGTTGATGTGATTGTCGTCGGCACGCTACCTCTACATCTACCTTCACGATTAGTATTAGACCTAAATAATTGTTATTTGGTGTCAGCGTTGAGCATGAACATTATATCTGGATCTTGTTTGATGCGAGACGGTTATTCATTTAAATTAGAGAATAATGGTTGTTCTATTTATATGAGTAATATCTTTTATGGTCATGCACCCTTGAAGAGTGGTCTATTTTTGATGAATCTCGATAGTAGTGATACACATATTCATAATGTTGAAGCCAGAAGATGCACAGTTGATAATGATAGTGCAACTTATTTGTGGCACTGCCGTTTAGGTCATATCGGTATAAAGCGCATGAAGAAACTCCATACTGACGGACTTTTGGAACCACTTGATTATGAATCACTTGGTACTTGCGAACCGTGCCTTATGGGCAAGATGACCAAAATGCCGTTCTCCGGAACAATGGAGCGAGCAACTAATTTATTGGAGATCATACATACTGATGTATGTGGACCAATGAATATCGAGGCTCGCGGCGGGTATCATTATTTTCTCACCTTCATAGATGATTTAAGCATATATGGGTATATCTACATAATGAAACATAAGTCTGAAACATTTGAAAAGTTCAAAGAATTATAGAGTGAAGTTGAAGATCATCGTAACAAGAAAATAGAGTTTCTACGATCTGATCGTGGAGGAGAATATTTGAGTTACAAGTTTGGTCTACATTTGAAACAATGCGGAATAGTTTCGCAACTCACACCACCCGAAACGCCACAGCGTAATGCTGTGTCTAAACGTCGTAATCGTACTTCACTAGATATGGTGCGATCTATGATGTCTCTTACTAATTTACCGCTATCATTTTGGGGTTATGCTTTAGAGACGGCCGCATTCACGTTAAATAGGGCACCATCGAAATCCGTTGAGACGACGCCTTATGAACTGTGGTTTGGGAAGAAACCAAAGTTTTCGTTTCTTAAAGTTTGGGGTTGTGATGCTTATGTGAAAAAGCTTCAACCTGATAAGCTCGAACCCAAATCGGAGAAATTTGTCTTCATAGGACACCCAAAGGAGACTGTTGGGTACACCTTCTATCACAGATCCGAAGGCAAGACTTTCGTTGCTAAGAATGGATCCTTTCTAGAGAAGGAGACTGTTGGGTACACCTTCTATCACAGTAGAACTTGATGAGGTAACCATACCTGCTCCCTTATTGGAAAGTAGTTCATCACAGAAACCGGATCCTGTGACGTCTATACCCATTAGTGAGGAAGTTAATGATGATGATCATGGAACTTCAGATCAAGTTGTAACTGAACCTCGTAGGTCAAGCAGAGTAAGATCTGCACCAGAGTGGTACGGTAATCCTATTCTGGAGGTTATGTTACTAGACCATGATGAACCTACGAACTATGAAGAAGTGATGGTGAGCCCAGATTCCGAAAAATGGCTTGAGGCCATGAAATCTGAGATGGGATCCATGTATGAGAACAAAGTGTGGACTTTGGTTGACTAGCCCGATGATCGGCAAGCCACTGAGAATAAATGGATCTTCAAGAAGAAGACTGACGCTGACGTTAATATTACTGTCTGATACGTCTCCGTCGTATCTACTTTTCAAATACTTTTGCCCTTGTTTTGGACTCTAACTTGCATGATTTGAATTAAACTAACCCGGACTGACGTTGTTTTCAGCAGAATTGCTATGGTGTTATTTATGTGCAGAAACAAAAGTTCTCAGAATGCCCTGAAACTTCATAGAACACCTTTTCGGAAAATATAAAAAATCTTTGCAAAAGATGAAGGCCAGGGGGCCCACCACCTGTCCACGAGGGTAGGGGCGCGCCCCCTACCTCGTGGGCCCCCTGGAGCTCCTCCGACCTCAAGACCAACTCTATATATTTTCTTTCGGGGAGAAAAAAATTAGAGAGAAGAAATCGTCGAGTTTTACAATACGGAGCCGCCGCCAAGCCCTAAAACCTCTCGGGAGGGCTGGTCTGGACTCCGTTCGGGGCTCCGGAGAGGGGAATCTGTCGCTATTGTCATCATCAACCATCCTCCATCACCAATTTCATGATGCTCACCATTGTGCGTGAGTAATTCCATCATAGGCTTGCTGGACGGTGATGGGTTGGATGAGATCTATCATGTAATCGAGTTAGTTTTGTTAGGGTTTGATCCCTAGTATCCACTATGTTTTGAGATTGATGTTGCTATGACTTTGCTATGCTTAATGCTTGTCACTAGGGCCCGAGTGCCATGATTTCAGATCTGAACCTATTATGTTTTCATCAATATATGAAAGTTCTTGATCCTATCTTGCAAGTCTATAGCCACCTCGAAGTGACAATAATCGGGATACTTATCGGTGATGACCATAGTTTGACGAGTTCATGTATTCACTATGTGTTAATGATTTGTTCCGGTACTCTATGAAAAGGAGGCCTTAATATCCCTTAGTTCCCGTAAGGACCCCGCTGCCACGGGAGGGTAGGACAAAAGATGTGATGCAAGTTCTTTTCCATAAGCATGTATGACTATATTCGGAATACATGCCTACATTATATTCATGAATTGGAGCTAGTTCTGTGTCACCCTAGGTTATGATTGTTGCATGATGAACCGCATCCGGCATAATTCTCCATCACTGATCCATTGCCTACGAGATTTCCACATATTGTTCTTCGCTTATTTACTTTTCCGTTGCTATTGCTATCATCACTTCAAAATACCAAAAACATTACTTTTGCTACTGTTACGTTTTGCTACCATTACCACTACTATCATACTACTTTACTACTAAACACTTTGCTGCAGATATTAAGTTTCTATGTGTGGTTGGATTGACAACTCAGCTACTAATACTTGAGAATATTCTTTGGCTCCCCTTGTGTCGAATCAATAAATTTGGGTTGAATACTCTACCCTCGAAAACTGTTGCGATCCCCTATACTTGTGGGTTATCAAGACTATTTTCTGGCGCCGTTGCCGGGGAGCATAGCTCTATTCTTAGAGTCAGTTGGGATTTATATCTGCTTATCATTATGAAGAACTTGAGAGATCCAAAAACCAAGATTTATCCCTCAACTACGAGGGGAGGTAAGGAACTGCCATCTAGCTCTGCACTTGATTCACCTTCTATTTTGAGTAAGCTTGCGACACCTAAACCTGCTTCTGCTATTCATTCTGATATGCCACATGTTATTGATGATGCCACTTCTGCTATGCATGATACTTATGATGAAACTACTTCTATGCTTGATACTACTGTGGCACTTAGTGAATTTCTTGATGAACAAATTGCTAGGGTTGGAGAGAGCGAAAATATTGAATCTGATAATACTGATGAAAGTGATGATGAAGACTTGCCTGTTATTCCTAAGGGTTATGTTTTTGATAAAGAAGCTTCTTTAGCTATTTTAGCTTGCAAAGATAGATATGAACTCAAGAGGTTATTAGCTAAATGGAATCAGCAATCTCTAAATGCTAGAATGAAACCTGACCCTGCTTTTGCTACTTCACCTATATGTGTTACTGATAAGGATTATGAAATCTCTATTGATCCTGATATAACTACTTTGGTTGAATCTGATCCTTTTCATGGCTATGAATCTGAAACTACTGCGGCACATCTTACTAAATTAAATGATATAGCTACCCTATTCACTAATGATGAGAGAACTCATTACTTTTATATCCTTAAAATATTTTTGTTCTCATTAAAGGGTGATGCTAAGATATGGTTTAATTCTCTTGATCCTGGTTGTGTGTGTAGTCCCCAGGATATGATTTATTACTTCTCTACTAAATATTTCCCTGCTCATAAGAAACAAGCTGCTTTAAGGGATATATATATATAATTTTGTGCAAATTGAAGAAGAGAGTCTCACACAAGCTTGGGGGAGGATTCTAAAATTGCTTAATGCTTTGCCTGATCATCCTCTTAAGAAAAATTAAATACTTGATATCTTTTATAATGGACTAACCGATGCCTCCAAAGATTACCTGGATAGTTCTACCGGTTCTGTTTTCAGGGAAAGAACGCTGGATGAAGCTGAAATTCCATTGAATAATATGCTGACAAATTAAAATAATTGGACACCTCCTGAGCCAGTTCCTGAGCCTATTCCTAAACCAACTAAGAAGAAAAGGGGTATTCTATTTCTCAGTCCTGAAGATATGCAAGAGGCAAAGAAATCTATGAAATAAAAAGGTATTAAAGTTGAAGATGTTAAGAATTTACCTCCTATTGAAGAAATACATGGTCTTGATTTACCGCCTGTTGAAGAAACATATGATCTTAATCCATTACCTATTGAAGAAACTCATGGTCTTGATAACCTGACACAGGTAGTAAAGGTAAATTCTCTCTATAGATATGATAAAGCTGAAATCCCATTTACTAAATTTTCTAGCCCATGCTTAGATGAGTTTGATAAATTTATGGCTAAACAAGAATATTTTAATGCTTATTTTGGTAGACAATTAAATACAATTCAAATATGCTTGAACACTTGGGTGATTATATGGCTAATGTCAAAGGAGAACTTAAACTTATGAGCAAACATGCTTCTATGGTTACCACTCAAGTAGAACAAGTACTTAAAGCTCAAAATGATTTTCTCAATGAATTGAATAGTAAGAATAATGATAATGCTGTTAGAGTGGCTACTAGAACTGATAGAATGACTCAGGAACCTTTGTATCCTGAAGGCCACCCTAAGAGAATTGAGCAAGATTCTCAGAGAAATAATGTAGATGCACCTAGTCCTTCTAATAGGAAGAAAAAGAAAAAAGATAGGACTTTGCATGCTTCTAGTGAACCTATTGCTGAAACACCTGAGAATCCAAATGATATTTCTATTTTTGATGCTGAAACACAATCTGGTAATGAACCTCAAACTAGTGATAATGCTAATAATAATGTTCATGATGATGCTCAACCTAGTAATGATAATTATATAGAAATTGAACCTGCTGTTGATCTTGATAACCCACATCAAAGAATCAACGTTATGATAAGAAAGACTTTGTTGCTAGGAAACATGGTAAAGAAAGAGAACCATGGGTTCAGAAACCCATGCCTTTTCCTCCCAAACCATCCAAGAAAAAGGATGGTGAGGATTTTGAGCGATTTGCTGAAATGATTAGACCTATCTTTTTGCGTATGTGATTAACTGATATGCTCAAAATGAATCCTTATGCTAAGTATATGAAAGATATTGTTACAAATAAAAGAAAGATACCGGAAGCTGAAATTTCCACCATGCTTGCTAATTATACTTTTAAGGATGGAATACCTAAGAAACTAAGAGATCCCGGTGTACCAACTATACCATGCTCTATTAAAAGAAACTATGTTAAAACTGCTTTATGTGATCTTGGAGCCGGTGTTAGTGTTATGCCTCTCTCTTTATATCGTAGACTTGATTTGAATAAGTTGACACCTACTGAAATATATTTGCAAATGGCTGATAAATCAACTGCTATACCTGTCGGTATTTGTGAGGATGTGCCTGTTGTAGTTGCAAACGTTACTATTTTAACGGACTTTGTTATTCTTGATATTCCCGAGGATGATAGTATGTCTATTATTCTTGGAAGACCCTTTTTGAATACTGTAGGGGCTGCTATTGATTGCACCAAAGGCAATGTCACTTTTCATGTTAATGGTAATGAGCCTACGGTACACTTTCCTTGGAAACAACCTCAAGTTCATAGTATCAACTCTATTGGAAAAATTCCATCGATTATATTTGGAGGTTTTGAATTTCCTCTTCCTACTGTCAAGAAGAAATATCATATTCTTATTATTGGGGATGTACATATCCCCGTTGAGGTAACATAGTGTTATTCAAAATTTCTCTAGTTGCATGTTATTCGGATTGAGTTCGTTAACGAAACTTGATCAACCTTGTTAGTGGATTCCTTTTGATGAGCATGAGATGGATGAAACTAGAAGGCACAACCTTCTGTACCCCACTTTTACTTTTTGTTATTTATATTAAATAAAATAAAAATAGTATTTTCTGTATGTTATCTGAATTATCCGTGCTATATAAAAATACCCCGAAAATAAAAGTTCTCCAAATGCCCTGAAATTTAAATATGATTTTTTCTGGAATATTTGAGAATATTTGGCACTAAGAACACAGCAGGAGGAGCTGGCACCTGGCCATGAGGGTCAGGGCGCGCCCTACCCCCCTGGGCGTGCCCCCCAGCCTCGTGGGCCCATGGTGGCCATCCTCTAGTTATCCTTTCACCCACACACTCCTTCTTCCTCCCAAAAACACGAATACCCAGCTCAAACCCGAGTCCAAGCTCGTTTTGCTGCCATTTTCGATCTCCTTGCTCAAAGCACCTCTCACAAAATTGCTTGGGGAGATTGTTCCTTGGTATGTGACTCCTCCATTGGTCCAATTAGTTTTTGTTCTAGTGCTTTATTCATTGCAAAATTGTGCTACCTAGGTGACCATGTTCTTGAGCTTGCATGTCAAATTTATATGGTTCCAAGTAGTTTTGATGCATGATATAGGCTCTAGGCACTTGTAGGAGTAGTTGCTATCAATATTATTGAGTTTGGTTCACTTTTATTTTGAAGTTACTAAATTTTTTAGAATTTTTCAGAAAATGATGAAGAGATTTTTGAGAGGCTCATCAAGCCGAAGCTCAAGGGAAAAGCAAAATGAAGAGGCACAGAAGCCCAAATATAATTTGCCTCGCACCGCGGAGGTTAGGCCGTGTGAATGGCCCTACGATGATTTCTTGAGAGCCACCGGGATTTATGAGGATTTTTATGAATTGGCTAATAATGCAGGCCTCACCGACCTCCTCCACGACCAACGCAAACAGTATCTCTTACTCACCAATACTTTCATGCAAAACTTCTACTATTATCCTAGGGAATCACCTCCTCCAGTAGAGTTTCATTTATATGATGTGGTTAAGAAGATGTCACTTTATGATTTTTGTCGGGTTTTTTTGATCCCTTTCGAGGGCAAAATGGAGGAACCACATCATGAAGATGTAGATGGGTTTATTAATACCATCAACGTAGGGGAAACGAGGAAAGTTTCCGATGCATGAATCACTAGCATACATTTTCCTGTTTTACGCTATTTTGCAATATTTGCTAGTCGTTGCTTAATTGGTCGCGGAAACTGTGGAAACCTTAGTGTTCCTGATATTATTATTTTGTTCCACGGGTTATTCTGTGATAACTCCATGAGTATGGGCGGTATTATTGCTAAACGGTTGAGTCTGAACCGTACAAAGGGCCCCATCTTTGGTGGTATCTATGCTTCACGCCTAGCTGCACATTTTAACATACCTATTAGGCATTATTCGAAGGAAGAAAAATTGTTGCCTCGTGTTTATTTAGATTATAAGAGTATGGCAGCACATGATTTCATTACAAAGAACAGGGATGGGGAGCTTAAATACAAATATTACTTTGATAAACATCACCCAGAGACTATTACCTTGCCTAGTCCTTCCTTGTTTGATTTATCTACAGGCCAGTACCTCGTCTCGCCGGAGGACATTCACGCCTACCGGAACCCTGCACCAGCCATAGAGCCAGAGCCGGAACCACAAGTTGATCCTCCACGGCAGTCAGAGTCTTGTTCATCGCAGTACGACCCCAACTACTATTATGGATATCTGCCAGGCCAGCCGTGGCCATAAACCAACTTAGGCCAAAAGCCTAAGCTTGGGGGAGTACATATTTCCCACCGACATTACATTTATGTTCACACACTCATTGCTAGATGTCGATGCTCATACTTTTCCATTGTATCATCACTGCTAGTTTATTTCCTTTTTATGCCTTCTTCTTGTGTGTTTAATAAACCTTAAGAAAAACCAAAAAATAGTTGTAGCTTTTAATTAGTTTACTTTCCATGCTTGTAGTAGTAATCAAAAAGAAAACCCAAAAAGATTTCATGTTCTTCTTTTGCTTGTTGGGAGCTTTCTCGTGTAAATATCTTTATTTCTTTTCTTTTCTTTGGGGGTCGATAGGAGAAGACCATGATTAAATTGTTGAAGTGGTTCTTATATGCATAATTGTTGATCTGACAAAAGAGCCCATATTCCCTTGTCTTCTCCTGTTTATTGAATGCTTGCAGATTCCAGCTTAGTCCAATGCACGTGCACTATTATTATTATTCACATCATTCGGTCGTGCAAGTGAAAGGCAATTATGACGATATATGATGGACTGGCTGAGATGAGAAAAGCTGGTATGAACTCGACCTCTTTTGTTTTTGTAAATATGATTAGTTCACCGTTCCTGATTCAGCCTATTATGAATAACCATGTTTGCAATGAAAACTAGAGATCATAGTTTCTTGTGCCATGCTTGATTAGCTATGACTTATAATGGTTTACCTTGCGTGCCAACATGCTATTAAAATGGTTATGGTGTGGTATGATAGGGTGGTATCCTCCTCTGAATGATTTAAGTGACTTGACTTGGCACATGTACACGCATGTAGTTGAAACAAAATCGACATCGCCTTCATGATATTTATGTTCATGGTGGATTATATCCTACTCATGCTTGCATTCGGTGTTGATTAATTTTAATGCATGTTCATGACTATTGACGCTCACTAGCTAGTCGCTTCCTAGTCTTTTGCTATACTTCACCTGTACTAAGCGGGAATACTGCTTGTGCATCGAACTCCATAAACCCCAAAGTTATTCCACATGAGTCCACTATACCTTCCTATATGCGGTATCTACCTGCCGTTCCAAGTAAATTTGTATGTGCCAAACTCTAAACCTTCAAATAAATATCCTGTTTTGTATGCTCGAATAGCTCATGTATCAACTAGGGCTGTCCGTATCTT
Source organism: Triticum monococcum (assembly GCA_034509565.1). Taxonomy (NCBI): domain Eukaryota; kingdom Viridiplantae; phylum Streptophyta; class Magnoliopsida; order Poales; family Poaceae; genus Triticum; species Triticum monococcum. The sequence goes on along the minus strand of CM067842.1, from coordinate 478,769,861 downwards.
CCATGTTAGGCGGGTTATTCTCAAGAGGAGTGGACTCCGCTCCCCACTCACGAGAAAAATGGCTGGTCACCGGGATGCCCAGTCCCATGCTTTATGCAAACTAAATCAAAATAATTGCAAACAAAACTCCCCCTGGGACTCTTGTTAGTTGGAGGCACTCGTTGTTTCGAGCAAGCCAAGGATTGATGCTTGTTGGTGGAAGGGGGAGTATAAACTTTACCATTCTATTTGGGAACCGCCTATAATGTGTGTAGCATGGAAGATATCACCATCTCTTGGTTGTTATGTTGACAATGAAAGTATACTGCTCAAAATAGTATGCATCTCTATTTCAAAACCGAGCTCTGGCACCTCTAAAAATCCCTGCTTCCCTCTATGAAGGGCCTATCTATTTACTTTTATGCTGAGTCATCAACCTCTTATTAAAAAGCACCAGTTGGAGAGCACTGCTATCATTTGCATTCATTATTGTTAGTTTACATTGAGTATGACTTGACTGAATCTCTGTTACCATGAATTACAATGTCTAGTTAGTCCTTGATCTTTAAAGGTGCTCTGCATTTATGTTTTGCGGTCTCAGAAAGGGCTAGCGAGATACCATCTTGTTATATCATATTATGATTGTTTTGAGAAAGTGTTGTCATCCGAGATTTATTATTATTGATCGCTAGTTGATTATGCCATTGATATGAGTAAGCTTGAGACCTAAGCGTTATTGTGAATGTGGTTAGTCATAATCTTTGCTGAAAACTTGAATGTTGGCTTTACATATTTACAACAACAAGAGCAAACAGAGTTTGTAAAAGTTTTTCTTTATCACTTTCAGTTTTTCAACTGAATTTTTTGAGGACAAGCAAAGGTTTATGCTTGGGGGAGTTGATATGTCTCCGTCGTATTGACTTTTCCAAACACTTTTGCCCTTGTTTTGGACTCTGACTTGCATGATTTGAATGGAACTAACCCGGACTGACGCTGAGATTGATGTTGCTATGACTTTGCTATGCTTAATGCTTGTCACTAGGGCCCGAGTGCCATGATTTCAGATCTGAACCTATTATGTTTTCATCAATATATGAGAGTTCTTGATCCCATCTGGCAAGTCTATAGTTACCTATTATGTGTTATGATCCGTTAACCTCGAAGTGACAATAATCGGGCTACTTACCGGTGATGACCATGTTTTGAGGAGTTCATGTATTCACTATGTGTTAATGCTTTGTTCCGGTACTTTATTAAAAGGAGGCCTTAATATCCCTTAGTTTCCTTAAGGACCGCGCTGCCATGGGAGGGTACGACAAAAGATGTCATGCAAGTTCTTTTCCATAAGCACGTATGGGTATATTCGGAATACATGCCTACATTACATTAATGAACTGGAGCTAGTTCTGTGTCACCCTAGGTTATGATTGTTACATGATGAACCGCATCCGGCATAATTCTCCATCACTGATCCATTTCCTACGAGCTTTCCACATATTGTTCTTCGCTTATTTACTTTTCAGTTGCTATTGCTATCATCACTACAAAATACCAAAAACATTACTTTTGCTACTGTTACCTTTTGCTACCGTTACCACTACTATCATACTACTTTGCTACTAAACACTTTGCTGGAGATATTAAGTTTCCAGGTGTGGTTGAATTGACAACTCAGCTGCTAATACTTGAGAATATTCTTTGGCTACCCTTGTGTCGAATCAATAAATTTGGGTTGAATACTCTACCCTCGAAAACTATTGCGATCCCCTCTACTTGTGGGTTATCACTGTCTATAAAGCTCGACTTGTTGGGAAAGGTTTTCGACATGTTCAAGGGATTGACTACGATGAGACCTTCTCACCCGTAGTGATGCTTAAGTCTATCCGAATCATATTAGCAATTGCCTCATTTTATGATTATGAAATTTGGCAAATGGATGTAAAAACTGCATTCCGAAATGGATTTCTGGAAGAAGAGTTGTATATGATGCAACCGGAAGGTTTTGTCGATCCAAAAGGAGCTAACAAAGTGTGCAAGCTCCCGTGGTCCATTTATGGACTGGTGCAAGCCTCTCGGAGTTGGAATAAACGCTTTGATAGTGTGATCAAAGCATTTGGTTTTGTACAGACTTTTGGAGAAGCCTGTATTTACCAGAAAGTGAGTGGGAGCTCTATAGCATTTCTGATATTATATTTGGATGACATATTGCTGATTAGAAATGATATAGAATTTTTGGATAGCATAAAGGGATACTTGAATAAGAGTTTTTCAATGAAAGTCCTCGGTGAAGCTGCTTATATATTGGGCATCAAGATCTATAAAGATAGATCAAGACGCTTAATTGGACTTTCACAAAGCACATACCTTGACAAAGTTTTGAAGAAGTTCAAAATGGATCAATCAAAGAAAGGGTTCTTGCCTGTGTTACGAGGTGTGAAGTTGAGTAAGACTCAATGCCCAACCACTGCAGAAGATAGAGAGAAGATGAAAGATGTCCCCTATGCTTCAGCCATAGGCTCTATCTTGTATGAAATGCTATGTACCAGACCTGATGTGTGCCTTGCTATAAGCCTAGCAAGGAGGTACCAAAGTAATCCAGGAGTGGATCATTGGACAGCGGTTAAGAACATCCTGAAATACCTGAAAAGGACTAAGGATATGTTTCTCGTTTATGGAGGTGACAAAGAGCTCATTGTAAATGGTTATGTTGATGCAAGCTTTGACACTGATCCGGATGATTCTAAATTGCAAACCGGATACGTGTTTACATTGAACAGTGGAGCTGTCAGTTGGTGCAGTTCTAAACAAAGCGTCGTGGCGAGATCTATGTGTGAAGCATAGTACATAGCTGCTTCGGAAGCAGCAAATGAAGGAGTCTGTATGAAGGAGTTCATATCCGATCTAGGTGTCATACCTAGTGCATCGGGTCCAATGAAAATCTTTTGTGACAATACTGGAGCAATTGCCTTGGCGAAGGATCCAAATTTCACAAGAGAACCAACCACATCAAGAGATGCTTCAATTCCATCTGGGATCTTGTCCAGGTGGGAGACATAGAAATTTGCAAGATACATACGGATCTGAATGTTGCAGACCCGTTGACTAAGCCTCTCCCACAAGCAAAACATGATCAACACCAAGACTCCATGGGTGTTCGAATCATTACTGTGTAATCTAGATTATTAACTCTAGTGCAAGTGGGAGACTGAAGGAAATATGCCCTAGAGGCAATAATAAAGTTATTATTTATTTCCTTATATCATGATAAATGTTTATTATTCATGCTAGAATTGTATTAACCGAAAACATAATAATTGTGTGAATACATAGACAAACAGAGTGTCACTAGTATGCCTCTACTTGACTAGCTCATTGATCAAAGATGGTTATGTTTCCTAGCCATAGACATGAGTTGTCATTTGATTAACGGGATCACATCATTAGGAGAATGATGTGATTGACTTGACCCATTCTGCTAGCTTAGAACTCGATCGTTTAGTACGTTGCTATTGCTTTCTTCCTTACTTATACATGTTCCTCTGACTATGAGATTATGCAACTCCCGTTTACCGGAGGAACTCTTTGTGTGATACGAAACGTCACAACGTAACTGGGTCATTATAAAGGTGCTCTGCAGGTGTCTCCGAAGGTATTTGTTAGGTTGGCGTATTTCGAGATTAGGATTTGTCACTCCGATTGTTGGAGAGGTATCTCTGGGCCCACTCAGTAATGCACATCACTTAAGCCTTGCAAGCATTGCAACTAATGAGTTAGTTGTGGGATCATGTATTACGGAAGGAGTAAAGAGACTTGCCGGTAATGAGATTGAACTAGGTATTGAGATACCGACGATCGAATCTCGGGCAAGTAACATACCGATGACAAAGGGAACAACGTATGTTGTTATGCGGTTTGACCGATAAATATCTTTGTAGAATATGTGGGAGCCAATAGGAGCATCCAGGATCCGCTATTGGTTATTGACCGGAGACGTGTCTCGGTCATGTCTACATAGTTCTTGAAACCGTAGGGTCCGCACGCTTAAAGTTTCGATGACGGTTATATTACGAGTTTATGAGTTTTGATGTACCGAAGCTTGTTCGGAGTCCCGTATGTGATCACGGATATGACGAGGAGTCTCGAAATGGTCGAGACATGAAGATTGATATATTGGAAGCCTATATTTGGATGTCGGAAATGTTCCGGGTGAAATCGGGATATTGCCGGAGTACCCAGGGGTTACCGGACACCCCCCCCCTGCCCCCCCCCCCCCCCGAGAGCTTAATGGGCCATAGTGGGCCTTAGTGGAGAAGAGGAGAGGTGGCTAGGGCAAGGCCGTGCACCCCTCCCCCTCTAGTCCGAATAGGACAAGGAGAGGGGGGCAGTGCCCCCCTTTCCTTCCTCTCTCCCTCCTCTTTCCCCCTTCTCCTAATCCAACAAGGAAGGGAAGGAGTCCTACTCCCGGTGGGAGTAGGACTCCTCCTGGTGTGCCTCCTCCTGGCCCGCCGCACCTCCCCTTGCTCCTTTATATAAAGGGGCAAGGGGCACCCCAAAGACACAACAATTGATTTGATCTTTTAGCCGTGTGCGGTGCCCCCCTCCACCATAGTCCACCTCGATAATACTGTAGCGGTGCTTAGGCGAAGCCCTGTGTCGGTAGAACATCATCATCATCACCATCCCGTCATGCTGATGAAACTCTCCCTCAACACTCGGCTGGATCGGAGTTCGAGGGACGTCATCGGGCTAAACGTGTGCTGAACTCGGAGGTGTCGTGCGTTCGGTACTTGATCGGTCGGATCGTGAAGACGTACGACTACATCAACCGCGTTGTGCTAATGCTTCTTCTTTCGGTATACGAGGGTATGTGGACAACACTTTCCCCTCTCATTGCTATGCATCACCATGATCTTGCGTGTGCGTAGGAATTTTTTTGAAATTACTAAGTTCCCCAACAGACAGCGTCTGCGCACTTACCCGGACACCATTGGGCACTCCTTCTAGTCACTTCGGATGGCGGCCACCTTCGCAGCCTCTGGCCACTTGGTCGCGGCCGTCTACTTGGCCTTCTTGGGTGGCTTGCTGCCAAACTTCCCTTCGGCGCAGCACTTAGACGAGTCGAGTGCAGCAGTTGGCGCTCTGCCTGTTGGCCACGCCGTCGAGGAGCCGACGCCTGCCCTGTCGGCACCTTCGGGGCAGCGTTGTCCATCGCCGTCTTCGTCATCATCCAGCTAGTCCTGGACATTCCGCCTCCTTCGTCTCCGCCTCCCCAAGTGGCATCATCGTCGCCTTCATCCTCCAATGCGGTCGCCCCCAGCTCAGGGTTACCCACGTCACTCTCCTCGCGGTCCATCATCCACCGGTGGCCTGGAGTCGACGCGCTGCACTACAAAAAAAAGACACATCCGTGACATTTTGGGCCGAACGAAAAGAAATTGTGTCATACATATGACACTTCTATGACGATAATTGTGACAAAACCCGGTATCATCATAGATGTGGTGGGCTCCTACTTCTATGACAAAAAAACATGACAAAAAATGGGCTTTTCGTCCTGGGCGGGCCGGAGACACAGTTGCATGACATTCTTTGGGCCGTCCATGATGGAAAAAACCATGGTAGAAGCGAGGGGGAGGAAAATTTCGGGGAGTTCCAGGTTACGGTGGGAGGTCGGGGGCCGAGCGATGCATGTTTCTCTCGTACACGTACGCGTGTGTGTGCGAGGCATTGGCCCTAACTGAAGCCGAGCGAGGCGTTGGGCTCTAACTGAACCCGAGAGATTGCACTACAGGCTACGCGTTACTGAACCCGAGCGATCGATCGATGGCTGTTAACTGAACCCGATCGAGCGATTCCTTCCCTACTGCTGCTAACTGAAGCTGATCGATGCTTCCTCTGGATGAACACTAAGCGTTGCGGGAGGGGGGGTTGGATGAACAGTTCCTGGTGGGGGTGGATGAACAGGACCCCGTGGTGTTGCCTCTGGATGAACAGGACCCCGATTGATCGAGCCAGTTGGGGCTGGATGAACAAGACCACCCCGTGGAGGGCAGGATGAACAGTAGACGGTGGAGGGCAGGATGAACAGTAGCTCGTGGAGGGGTGGTTGAACAGGAGCCCGTGGAGAGGGCTGGTTGAACAGTAGTCGATGGAGTAGCGTGCGGTGGAGGCTGGATGAACAGGAGCCCGTGGATGAACAGTCGCAGGTGGAGGCTGGAGGAGGTCGACGATGGATGAACAGTAGCTCGTGGAGGCTGGAGGGGGTCGACGGTGGAGATGAACAGTATCCAATGGAGTCCCGTTTTGTGGTACGCCACACCCCTCCCGATGAACAGGACCCCCGTTTCGACCGTAGCGCTCCAACACAAGTCCGTTTCGTTCGTTTTGCGGTACGCCACACCCCTCCCGATCAACACGACCCCCGTTTCCTCCGTTTTGCGGTACGCCAGACCCCTCCCAATGAACAGGATCCCATTTCGAATGTGGCCGGTCGAACACAAGGCCGTTTCCTCCATTCTGCGGTATGACGGGCATCGTTTCCATCGCATGTTTCGTCCAAGCCCTCCCGATGAACACGACGCATTCCGTTGCCTCCCCATGAACACGACGACGACGCTGTTTCTCCGTTCTGACCCAACAATGTACACGATCCTTGGCCGTACGTATGCGTGACTAGGCGTTCAAGACACCGCCCGTATGTACACATACGTGGCCGTAATTTCTTTCTTGCACCCTGGCCGCTGTACGTACGTGTACATGCTACGTGCGCGCCTCTACTACGACACGTGCGCGCCTCCACATTGACCAGTATGTACGTACACGTTCGCGGCCAGAATGACAACGCTACGTTCGCTTCGACCAGGTGGGTCTCGACTGTCAGGCACTTCCTTGCCTGCGAAGATGTAGCTGGTGGGTCCCAGCAGTCAGGGGGCGAATATTTTTTTTTGCCCGGACGCACTTCCTTGCGTGCAAAGATGTAGCTGGTGCGTCCCAGCAGTCAGGGGGAAACATTTTTTCGCGAAATACAATGGCCTGTCCGGTGTGTCCCAGCTGTCAGGTGGAGGAATCATTATTTTCCGTGTAATAAGGAGGCACTTCCTTGCTGCGGCCGTGGACCCAGCTATCAGCGTCTCCACGTATAGTCCACGTCCGATGGAAGTCATTCCTTGACCACGTTGACCACGCTGCGCCGAGAGCACCAGGGCGGTGGACGACGGCGAGGCCTAGGAAGGGGACGACATGGAGGCAGGGAAGACTCGGTAGTTGTTTCCCACGCGGAGGGGAGTACGATTGTACGAGGGTTTACTGGCTCGTCTACCATCGCCGGAGAATAACAGTAGGTGTGGGTGAGTAGAGGGATGCCTAGGCCAGCGATGGGAGTATGGCTGGGCGGTGAGGCCTGCGCGGCAGCACAACCGGCCGCGAGGAGGAGGGAGCAGACAGTCCCGCCGGCCCTTGTTTGAGCGGCTGGAAGAGCAGATATTGAAGAAGCACGACGGCCGTTGGATGGACATCCAACAGTCAGTGCTTGTGCGTCAACTTTTTTTAGGAAAGCCTCAAATCTGTGGAAAACAGCATACAACCCATCTGCCATTATTTCTAATAATTTACAGCCCATTTGCTAATTCTTAAGGTTTTTTTGGAGCCCATATTCTTTTTGTTAGCATTACAGCCCATATTGTGGCAACGGTTAAAAAATTATACGAAATTTTGCATATTTCAGTGTGGTCCGAACTATTTTTAATCCCGAATTTCGACGCACATTCAAACTGATTTTAAAAATAAATATCTATCAATATAAATTCCAACAAATTCTCCACGCATAAAAACTAATGTAATTTAAAATCTTGAAATGAAAAAAAGATATTTGAAACTAATTGCCGGTTTGATGTCTTTTAAAAATGTACCGCCCATTTCTCATTACTGATGGGCCATTTTCTCGGCCAGTCGAATGAAAGCTCTCCTCGTCTTGAAAGATTTGCAGCCCAACAGGCCTGACAAAGCGACTTACTTGGCAAATCACAAAAAAACTGTGCTGTGGCCGTGGACCCATCTGTCAGCCTCTCCACGTACAGTACTCTTCCGATGGAAGTCATTCCTTAACCACGTTGACCACGCCGCGCGGAGAGCACCACGGCGGTGGACAACAGCGAGGCCTAGGAAGGGGACGACGCGGCACTGGAAGCCCGCGCGGAGAGGACTATGAGGGTTCACTGGTTCGGCTGCGGTGTGAGGCTGCTGTCGCCACAGGGCCTGGCCAGCGGTGGGAATAGTTGGGGGCGGTGAGGCCTCTGCGGCAGCACAGCCAGCCACGGGAGGCAGGAGCATGTGGCATGACCGGCGCTGCTTTGGGCGGCTGGAGCAAGAAGACCAGAGGTTGAAGAAGCACTACGGCCGTTGGATGGACATCGTACGGTCACTAGAGCTAGAATCGTTCATGTTGACTAAGTTGACAAAGCCCTTCGTCCCTATCAACTTAGTTGGCCCACAATTCAGCCTCCCAGCAAGGTGGGTCCCAGCTTTCCGGGGGAGTATTCATGTTTTGTGCGTAATAAGGAGGCACTTATGGTGGGTCCGAGCTGACAGCAGAGGGAACATTTTTTCACGAAATATGGTGGCCCGTCTGTTGGGTCCCAGCAGTCAGGGGGAAACGATTTTTTTCGCAAAATACCGGTGGCCCGTCCGGTGGGTCCCTGCTGTCAGGTGGAGGAATCATTATTTTTCCATGTAATAAGGAGGCACTTCCTTGCTGCCACCGTGGACTCAGCTGTCAGCCTCTCCACGTACAGTCCACGTCCGATGGAAGTCATTCCTTCCATGTTGTCCATGCCCGATGGAAGTCATTCCTTCCATGTTGACCGCGCCGAGAGCACCAGGGCGGTGGACGATGGTGAGGCCTAGGAAGGGGACGACGCGGAGCCGGTGAAGACGCGGTAGTGGATGGCCACGCAGAGAGGAGTATGAGGGTTCACTCGTTTGGCTGCGGTGTGAGGCTGCCATCGCCGCAGGGCCTGGCCAGTGGTGGGAATAGTAGGGGGCGGTGAGGCCTCCACGGCAGCACAGCCGACCACGGGAGGCAGGAGCTGGCGGCACGACCGGCGCTGCTTTGGGCGGCTGGAGCAAGAAGACCAGAGGTTGAAGAAGCACTACGGCTGTTGGATGGACATCGTATGGTCATTGTAGCTAGAATCGTTTATATTGACTAAGTTGACAAAGCCCTTGGTACGTCAACTTAGTAGGCCCACATGTCAGCTTTCCGAAACGGTGTGCCCCACATGTCAGGGGGAGGGATCATTTTTTGGGAGGGTGAAGCTAGAATATCTGAGATTGAAGAAGAAGCACAGCATCCGTTGGATGGACATCCAACGGCCACTGCTGCTAGAACCGTGTGTTGACTATAAGTTGACAAAGCCTTGCATACGCGTCAACTCTGTTTTTTTAGGGGACGCGTCAACTTAGTAAGGCCAGAAGTGTGTGGCAGAGAACGTATAGCCCATTTGAGATTTGTAAGAATGTGTAGCCCATTTTTGAATTCTAATGGAATTTACTACAGCCCATTTACAGTTTGTTAAAAGTACAGCCCATTTCAACCAACCGTTCAAAATAGAATTCAATAAAATTTCCCACATTTTGATGGGATCCGAAATATTTTTATCTCGAAATTTCTAGTCAGATTAAATACAATTTCAATATAAATTTATATTACGTAAAAATCCAATGAAACATTGCGCTTGCAACAATTAATGAAATTAAAGTTTTCAATATCAAAAAATAATATTTTATAAAGTAATCACGTGTTTGGTGCATTTTTGTATAGTTACTGCCCAGTTTTAATAATTACATCCAATTTATTATTTCTTAAAGCCCATTTTCTTGTTAAGCCTAATGCATCCATCCTAGGAAAGATTTGCAGCCCAGCGGGGCGGAGAATAACAACTTGACCTTGCCTGGGTATTCCTTAAAAAAAGTATAGCTGTGCTAGCCATTTCCATCTTGAATAAATTAATATCTGGGCTGGATATCTGGCCTGGGCTAGATAGGCCACAGCCCGCCCAGTTAATACCAAGAGCGATGTTTTCGTTGTTGTTCAGAGAAGAAAAATTAATATCTGGGCTAAACATCAAAAAACTCTGCAGTGCTCACACCTCAAAAACACAAATACTGCTCGAGCTGCTTGGTCCCAGCTGTCGGCCGCTTCTTGTGCAATTCTCTCATTTATTGACTAGTACTACATAGGTTGACAATGGTGTGGGACCATGATGTCAGGAAACCAGGGGGAAGCAAAATAAATAACTCTAGCGAGCGCTTCCACCTCTACCTCGTTGTCTCCCGTGGAAACCCCTTTCCTCCCTTTTTTTGCTCGGGCAAGGACCAATGCATGCAGCACGTCCATGCGGTTATTAGGCAAGAAATAAAAACGCTTTGCATGCTATGAATTACGATGGCATGCATGGGTAGCTAATAAGGCATCCTCTTAACTGTTGTGATTAAATGTTGTGTTTAGAAGAGAGAAATATTCTTCTTTTCCACCAATCTGCTTGCACCTAGGTCGTGATGCACCTTCTAATACGACTTATTCACCTAGACGGAGGGATTATAGTTTTATACATATATATATATATAATAAGGAGGCACTTGCGTACGTAGGCTATGGACCTGGTGGGTCCCTATTGTCATCCTCTCCAAGTAAAGTCATCTCCTCGCCCGCGCGCGCTTTCCGCCCGAAACAGTCAGCGCCGCCTGCCCCGCTTCCCGGTGCAGGCGATTGCTCCGCCTTCAAATGACACAAGTGCCGTCCGTCTGTACATCTGCTGCCCACATTAACGATACGCGATTGCCGAGGCGGCTACTCCGGCACCACACGTCCGTCCCTCCGCCCGCCCACCATTGCTATATAAACTGCTGCGCCGGCCATAGCCGCAGTCATCCGCATCCGTTCCCTTTCTCCTGTCCACACCACTACTGCCCACCATGGCTTCCTTGCGCTCCAGCGCTCTTCGGGACGGGCGCACGATGGACCACAAGAAGATGGCAACCATTGCTGCTGACCGGCTGGCCGGCAGGCAGCCGGAGGACGATGACATCCCAATGGAGAACATGGTAGTCGACGATCCCGCGCCAACCCCCTCCTCCGCGCCATCCTCGCCGGTGCATTGCACCATGACCATCGGCGAGGCCCGTGCCCAACATATGGATAGTGTGAGGCAGATGTGTTAGGAGCAGTTCCAGGAGGCGCAGGCCGACGCTGCCTACAACCACCATCTCCTCCAGGAGCATCTGCAGGCGGAGGAGCAGATCGCCGCGGAGCGGGCGGAGCAGGAGGCGCTTCTCGACTCGTACCGCTCTGCCCACAAGGGCCGCCTCGAGCGCTGGCGGGAGCGCATGTGGGTGGCGGAGGCTGCGGCCACCTACAAAGAGGCTATCAAAGAGGGCGATGAAGCAGGCGAGGCGCTGTTTGGCGAGACCGAGGACGAGGCAGAGGACAATGCCGGCTCCGACGAGTCCCCGCTCCGCTAGTGTCGACGAGGCCCTGCTCCGCCGAGGCCCCGCGGCGCCAACAACGAGGCAGAGGACACTGCTGGCTCCGCCGAGGCCCCGCCCCGCCAACAACGAGGTAGAGGACATCGCCGGCTCAGCCAAGGCCCCACCCTACTGGCAACACGGGGGAGGATTTCCACCACTCCGCTGAGGCGCCGCCCGCCGGCAACGAGACAGAGGACATCGCCGGCTCCACCGAGGCCCCGCCCCGCTGCCAACGAGGCCGCGCCACACAGAAAACAAGGAAGAGTAGAACACGGTAGCTTGCCGCCGCTCGGGTCCAAGTAAGGCCACCGCTGCTACCCTCTTGTTGAAGCCAAGCTAGGCGGGTTGACCATTAACGACCGGTTAGCTTCTTGGCGGCGACGTGGAGTCGGGAGTTCTGCTGGAGAATAACGCTGCTTCTACTTAACTGCTGGTGTTGTTGGCTGACTGACACATGGGCCCAACAGGCCACATGTCAGTTATGCAACTGCACCTGCAGTTAAGTCACTGAAGCTTCTGTTCGGCTCGGCGGGACACAGGTGGGTAGCTTAGGTTAATTAATTATACCTCCAGCGCACCCCTTTTTAGTTGAAGAATGTATGAAATGTAATGAAATCTGGCATGTTTATATGAAATCCGATCGTGTATGAATGAATTTATTTCGATTAGTTCGAATTCCTGTATCACTGGCATTGGATGAACATGCAAAACAATATGTACTAGCATTATTCCCAGGGTGATCACCTCGTTTGCAGCAGTTTCACATGTACTCCCTCCCGTCCTTTCTAGTCTGCATACAAGTTTTGTCTACAATCAAAGTATCTCTACTTTGACCAATCTTATACAAAGAAGTATGCACTTTCACAATGTGCGAAGTAAAAAGGAACAGAAGGAGTACAAAGAGTTTGAGCAGGTTTTTAGCGTTTCTGTAGATTGCAATCAAACACACAGGCCTAGCAATTCATAGAGAACATTCAAAACAATCGATGATTATGCATCTCAGCAATTCACATGTCAGAGGCAATATTTACTTCACAACTAAAGAATAAAGAAAAAATTCATCGACGCTGCTGACAGCAAGGGCGTCCCATTCAAAAATATCAAACGCATGTCTTGCTAAAATCAGTGAGCAAAATTTGACAAGGTTGTCCCATTCCAAAATATCAAATGCCTACGATTGTGGAATGGGCAGGGTTTGCCATCAGTTCAGACATTGACATGGCACCTTGTGCTAAATAAACCAGCTATTCTTTTTGTGCAGTTCCACCAAAATCAACCAAATTCGCGCGTAGCTTGTATTATTTCGCCCTTATATGTTGCAACGCCTTGAACTTATCGGCACCTCCTTTCTTGTGGTGGAAATGAATGATTCAATGTATTCATGAACATTTTGTGCAGCTCCCATTGAAATCAAGCTGAGCACCCCTGTTTGCACAAATACAAAAAGTGATAAGTATAGAGCAAACTGTACTATGAATTGACAGTTTCAACAGGCACATACATGGTCCATGTAGAGCACACTAAAATTAAAATGGAACTCACCAGAAAGAATCCTAGAACAACATTGTACTCGTGCATCACAGCAAAAAAATGGAGATTTTGTCAGTCCTTCTGAGCTGAAGTTAGTTTGGTCTTGTGGGGAGTAATGTAACCATCCTTCAACTGCTCCTTCTGATGATAAGATAGACAGGGATTCTTCATCCTGGCATAATCGGAACTAGTCACTTCACGTACTCCATATTCTTCTTCAGAGGAAGATGATCCTCTTGTGCAAAGACAAGAGGACTACTAAATGCTAGCATCACTGTTTTCTCGAAAAAAAGGAAAGGAAATATTTAAAACAACACAGATGAAGCACTTCTCAAGGACAATACCACTTTTCATGACAGCACCGGGAGTTGATTTTTGTTTTTCTTCCCCTTGTTCTTCCCCTTCATCACTTGGTTCAATAACAAACAAGGTTCGTCTTCAATGTAAGATTTGGCATGTCAATTAGGGAGCACAAGTATAGTACTAAACTTAATTTTCTGATGAAAGTGGCAAAATACAGGCCAGCAGTTCTGAAATATCCTTATCTTACCTCAATGGGATATTACGGTGAACATACAGATTGGAAGTCTTGTCTCCATTTGTGCAATTCACTAAAATCAAGCAACATTATCGTACAAGTAGCACAACATATGAATGCACACTTCAGAATCATCTAAAAGAAGGCTAGTACTGACCTCTCATGATGCGGAATTCAAACAACTCACAAGAAGAAGATCTAAACCAAATTCACCTTAACGGATAGGAAGTAAGATCTCCTCTTGTGCAGTTCCACTAAGATCAAGCAATCAAGCAACATTGTCGGTGTGACATTTTGGTTGAACTGCACAAAATACTCTTAAAACAAAAGTGTTTTGTGCAGTGCAACAAAAGGTCACAATGGGAACAGGGTGAAGCAGATAACCCTGTTTACACAGAGGTGCAAAGGAAACAATTAGTGGTCAATAACGGTGGATGCCAACAAAAAGAAGGATCTACCTTATCTAAATGGGAAAGAAAGCAAGGCAGTAGCATTTCTCAAACGGTGGCATTGATTAATATTAACATATAGATTATATTAACAATAAAATTCGTTAAACATGTAATTTGCTTTTAACTGTGGCATTGCATCAATTTTCCAGCGGCATTATTAGAGGGTGTTTGTTTACAGGGACATTTTGGTGTAGGGACTAAAAGAATCCGTGTCAGTCCATCTAAACCAAAGAGGAGGGACATTTAGGGACTAAAAGTGGGCATTTGGGACTAAAGAAAGAAGACCCCGAGGGAGTCTTTTTGGGACTTTTTCCAACAGTTGCCCCTGCCACGCATCGCACCTTGTCTCTATTAGTTCATTACTAGGGGTAACATGGTCTTTTAGCATGTCATTTAATAACCTCTAGTCCATGTTTAGTCCCTGGAACACAGCAGGTAGGGACTAGGGAGTTTTTAACCAAATAGGGCCTTAGATTAACAACAGCTAATGAGTTGCACGGGACAGTGGACGCACCAGCACCATGTGCATCTACCGATGTACCGTGGTCATGCACAGTCTATTGCAACAAACAACAAGCAACCAAGGAGCATATTTGTGTTGGTCCTAGTTTTGTTATCTTTAGACGCCTTTCCCTATGTGAGCGCAGCAAATCTAGTCCTGCTCAAACTCTACAGCCTTGTCCCTTCCTTTCCTTTTTGAACTAGTACTTTCGCCCCTTCCTTTCCTCTTTGAACCACGTCCCAGATTTATGCGATACAACTTTCCCCACTACTTTCCCCCATTATTTTCCTCTTTGAACCACGTCCTAGATTAATGTTATACAACTTTCCCCCTTCATTTCCTCTTTGAACCACGTCCTATATTCATGCTATATACAACTTTTCCCACTACTTTCCCCCACTCCTTTCCTCTTTGAACCACGTCCTAGATTCATGGTATACATGCAGCTAGAGCAATGCATATGGAGTAAGTAAATTATACCTTAAGGTTATTGGGGTGTGGTTCGGTGGGCGACGGGACGATGGTGAAGAAGAAGGGGTCGGAGGCCCTCCCGCGCCGCCGCTGGGTGGAAAGTGAACAGCTGCGCCGGTAGTCCGTCGCCGACGGCGACAGCGTTAAGCCTCCTTCCCTTCCCGGCGGACGGATCCTGCCGGCTCTTTGAGAAGCATTGAGGGGAGAGAGAGGCCAATGAAGTCTTGTTTAGATCTAGAGAGGGCGAGAGAGTGTGAAGAGAGCAACTACAAGCGCTGAAGCTCCAGCGGGAGAGGGCGAGAGAGTGAGTGGAGCCTTCGTCGGTGGAGCCCTCGGTGGACTCGCGCAACCGTTACCCTTCGTGGGTTGAAGTCTCCATCAACGTGGATGTAGGATAGCACCACCTATCCGAACCATGGGAAAAACATCCATGTCTCCAATTGCGTTTGAATTCTCCAAACCCTTCCCTTTACATTCTTGCAAGTTGCATGCTTTACTTTCCGCTGCCAATATACTCTTGGCATGCTTGCTTGAATTGTGTGATGATTGCTTGACTTGTCCTAAAATAGCTAAAATCTGCCAAAACTAAAATTGGGAAAAGGTTAAGTTTTTATTTGGTAAAGTAGTCTAATCACCCCCCTCTAGACATACTTTCGATCCTACACAGGAGACTGCTCCAGTCAGCCCGGGGACTTCAACGATGCAGCAAGCAGCAGCTGGCTCCCACCCGCCGCCTCCCAACCCAGCCACCATGGTGTCGGTTGCTGTCATGATAGTGGTAGAAGCTCCATCTTAGGCGCAACCTATCCTCAACTTTCTGGTGAGCTGAGAGCTACCAGCCGACGAAATCTAGGCCCAGTAGGTGCAACACCGGGCGATCGGATACACGATCGTCAACAGAGAGCTCGTTAGGCGCAACGCGACTGGCATTTTCCAGCACTGCATCGAGACAGATATGGGCATAGCAATCCTCAGGGATATTCATCAAGGCGAATGTGGCCACCATGCCGCCTCCAGAGCCCTCGTTGCCAAAGCCTTCCGCAATGGTTTCTTCTGGTTGACTGCTTTGTACGACGCCGAGGAGTTGGTCTACCAGTGCAAGGGGTGTCAGCACTTCAGCTCCAAGTAGCACCTACCGACTTCTGCACTCAAGACCAACCCCATCACCTGGTCGTTTGCCGTATGGGGATTGGACATGGTGGGCCCATTCAAGACAGCACGCGGCGGCATGACCCATCTGCTGGTTGCCGTTGATAAGTTCACAAAGTGGATTGAGGAGACATGAATCAAGAAGCTGAATGGTCAAACTGTTGTCACGTTCATTGAGGATATCACCGTTCGGTACGGCATCCAGCAGAGCATCATCACCGACAATGGCACAAAGTTCGCCAAAGGCGCCTTGGCCTGTTTCTACACGACGCGGGGCATCCGACTGGACCTCGTGTCCGTTACCCATCTGCAGTCAAATGGCCAAGTGGAACAAGCAAACGACCTCATCCTGTTCGGCATCAAGCCTCGGCTGGTCGAGCCACTAGAACGCTCGGCCGATTGCTGGATTAAGGAGCTGTCGGCTGTCCTTCGGAGTCTCCGGACTATGCTGAATCGATCAACTAGCTTCACACCCTTCTTCCTCGTGCACGGGGCCGAGGCTGTCATCCCAACTGACATCGAGTTAGACTCGCCTTGCGTCACCGTGTACATGGAGGCAGAAGCCAAGGAGGCGTGGGAAGACGGCGTCGACTTACTCGAAGAGGCTCGGCTGCTAGGACTCAGCCGGTCCGCCATCTATCAGCAAAGTCTACGCCACTACCACAACAAGAAGATCAAGCCGCGTGCTTTTCGCGATGGCGACCTTGTGCTCCGACTGATCTAGCGAACAGCCGGCCAGCACAAGCTCTCGGCTCCTTGGGAGGGGCCCTTCATCATCAGCAAGGCCCTGGGAAACAACTCCTACTACCTCATCGACGCACAAAAGCCCAGGGCATGCAAGAGGGACAATGTCGGCGAAGAGTCGGAGCGCCCATGGAATGCAAACCTTCTCCGCCTGTTTCACAGTTGATGTATTGTATGTACCACGCTACCTTTTGTACTAAGCAAAGACAATAGATCCCCCGAGGCGTACTCGAGGGCTACCTTCTTATCTATATGATAAGCTTCGCCTATGGACGAGTTTTTATTCTTTCACCCTCTCCGGGTCCGGTCAGCCGGCCCGGGGGCTCGCTCCCTTGACCTAAGTTGGCACCACCCAAAAATGGCTAAGTAGTGTGCCGACGCCAAAGCCCTCTCTTCGTTCCAGCTACAGCTTGCACTGCGACTGTCCGGCTGGCAAGAGCTAAAGGCCGGAAACGATGTCCACACGAAAAATGACTAAGGAAAAATGCCAATGCAGGCCAAGCGGGCTCCTCGCCTCACCCGTCCGGCTGCCCAGCAGCCGGCCGGCCGGCTTCTCACTCGACTAGCTACGCTTTAGGCGGCTGCAGTAACTTGCCTATTCTAAACGACCAAGTCCCTGACCCGGTCAGAAACCGCGGCGTGGCTGTCCGGCTGGCAGGGCGGTGGCTAGAGGAATGCGGCAAAAGAAAAAAGCAAACAAGAGCAAAGGAAAAACTGAGCCAAAACCCGGAAAAGCACACAAGCATGTGAAAATAAAATTATTTACATTGCAAAAGGCCCAAGGCCGGCATTCATCAGTGTTTATACACCCAGTGGGTGGAACTGCGCAGGACTAACAATGTCCTTGAGCACAAGACAAAAATAATTTAAAAGATAGAAGGCCGCCTAGGCCGAAGGCGTTGGGGGCTGCTTAGATAGGTCGGCGATGGCTGAGGCATCGGCGGGTGGGGCTTCCGGCTGGCGTGTCTCCGTCTGGTCAGTGGCGGCGACCGACGTGGTCTCCCGCGACTTGCTGGTGTTGACACTAGATTTTGGCATGGTCGAAAACATAATTAAAAAGACCTCAAATGGAAAAGTGCTAAAAGTGAGAAAGTTCCATATCGTCAAAATTAGAAAGTTTGATATTTGGATCATAGCCATCCGGTCTCATCTCTATGGCCGAAATTGTGTTCGAAGTATTGAAATTTTGTATCCAGAACACTATTCGGCTCATTATTCCCCAAAGATGGCCCCATATGAGAAACCTTTCTACATGGATTGTCTTTGTCTCGTCGAAACATTCAATTTTGATATAAAAATCATATCAATCAGAGATCGTATGTAAAAGTTAAAGCCACCTGAATGTGGTCCTATCACGGGGCAACAGTGGTGCGCCCCATCAGACACGGTGTGTGATGGTTAGCGCGAGTAACAGCCTGTTTTGCGTGAGTGATTCGGCCCTGAAGATGGCCCCGAATCGAAGAACGTTCAACACGAAAGTTGTTCGCCTTGTTGAAACCGTCAAATTTGCTTTTGGGCTCATCTTCATCTGAGGTGGTTTGTGGCCTGTGGGGCCTAAAAACCGAGCTGATGTTTCAGACTTACCTAAATCCGAGTTCGATTAATTTTGGAAAGATTTGGACGTGAGTTGGAGTCCTTTTCTTGTACGGGAAATCCATCCTCCTCTTATATACCTAAGGGGTAACAGACGATTGAACAACACACAATCGAACAAATCTATTTACCACTTTTACCTTTACTTTTATATCTCACCCTTGTTCTTCTTCTTCCTTGTTCTCCGTTCGTTCTTCGAAGGTATACGTTTTCTTTTCTAGCCGATCTTTGTGTGCGAACGGCTTTGGAGGTAAGCAAACGAATGGTTCAGATTTGGAATCTCCCCATTCGGCTATGCAATGTGTTTTGCACTCTATACCCGATGTCTTTCGATAAGATATCATAATAGCATCGGTTTTCTCAAAAGAATTTAACCTTGTCTTTAAATTTTTGAAATGAAAATAGTTAGAGCATACATGTCTCATTGGAGACCAAATGCAAGCCAAGTAATAAATAAGCAAAGCTACCCAATTAGATATGAAGTTTAGATAAAACAATAGGGAAAGCCTTGGCTGCAACAATAAGTCACAGTCCGTCTTTATAAATCGCACAATGGGTTGACCGATATGCTCAATAACAACTTTATTGCTAACAAGTAAATTACCCTTCTTCATTGGTCTTTCAAAATTACTTATGAGGATTTTTCTAATAGATGCATCAACTATGGAGTTGCGACCAAATCTAAAAATAGGAAAATTACTTGTTAGGCATACCTCCCCAAACATGTTGGGAGAGTATGATGGCGGTGTAACTTGAACAACACCTTGTTCCACTTTTGGATGGCTCCCCAATGCCTTATCATTTTTCTTTAACATAATAAATTCGGCACATGTACTATTTGATTCAGCTTTTTCATTAGCCGAATTATGTTTGTTGTCCGAATCATTACTCTTTCTTTCTTTGATTCGCAAGGCTGCTTGTTCTTGCCTAAATTTAGCAAACATTGGAGCTAGGCTGTCTTTAAGCTTTTTTTGTCCAATTTCAGCTCAGTCCTCGTCGGATTTCCCCTCAATACTTTTAGACGCTGTCGAGAATGATTTGTTGCCACAATTATGTTTTCCTTTGCCACGAGCTCCTAGGGTGTTCGAACGGCATGAAAATTTGTACACGCCTTGCAAACATGAGTATCTTCGATCCCACAAAGTTTCAATTTTTTTGATTTTTTGCTATTTTTTCAAGACGGTCAAAGACCTTTGACCGGACGGTAACGGCAGAGAAGGGCATTTCTATAAGTGAAACTAACCGTGGAGGGGCAAAACTGACCATACCTAAAAATTAGGGGCAAAACTGAGTAGTGGGTTCGAGTTAAGGGCATAGACATAAATGTCCATTGAAAAAACTAGGGCTGGCCGAGAGAGTATACTCATTGAACGATCTAGAAACACCATATGAAATATTTGCAACTACAGTAGAGAATTGGGTATTCATATTACCTTTGTAGATTGCAAACCCTAGATGACAATCTCTACGCAGCAAGAACGGGCTGGAGACCGCTCAAAGCTTCGTCCCTAGTGGAGTCACCAAAAAGTGTGTTCGCACACGAACACGTCACCGTGTACCCTCGACGCCGAGGGTGATGCACCGCAGCTCATGTCGAAGGAGACCTGTTCGGAAGCGCGGTACGCAAGCAATCTGGTGGGTGCTTTTGAGGACCCAAAACCCCACACGCCCGAGAGGGACGCCATCAGGGCGCGCGGTGGCTATGGGCTACCCTAGGTCGACCTAATCACCCCTAGGGCCTCGAGGTTCGCCGCCCTGCAACAAGAAGAACAGTCGAAGAATGAGGAAGAAGAAAAACTAGGTTTAAGGTGAAAAGATAAAAGATAAAAAGTGGTAGATAATTTCGTCGATTGTGTATTGTTCAATCGGCCGTCACTCCTTAGGTATATAAGAGGCGGATGGACTTCCTGTACAACAAAACGACTAAAAATCACGTCCAAATCTTTCGAAAATTAACCAAACTCGGATTTAGGTAAGTCTGAAACATCAGTTCGGTTTTTAGGCCCCACGGGCCACAAACGACCTCAGATGAAGATGATTGGAAAAGAAAATTCGACCATTTTGATAAGACGAACAACTTTCGTGTTGAACGTTTTTTGATTTCGGGCCATCTGCAGGGCTGAATCGCTTGCGCAAAACAGGTCGTTACTCAGGCTACCCATCAGACATCATGGCTGATGGGGCGCGCCACTTTTGCCCCATGACAGGGCCACACTCAGGTGGCTGTGACTTTTACATACAATCTCTAATTGATACTATTCTTATATCAAAATCGACAGTTTCGACGAGACGAAGACAATTCATGTAGAAAGTTTTCTCATATGAGGCAATCTTGGGGGCATAATGAGCTGCATACTGTTCTGGACACAAAATCTCAGTATTTCGAACACAACTTCGGTCATAGATATTAGACCGGATGGCTATGGCCCAAACATCAAAGCTTCTCTTTTTGATGATATGGAACTTTCTCACTTTGAGCACTTTTTCATTTGAGGTCTTCTTAATTATGTTTTCGACCATGCCAAAATCTGGTGTCAACAGCTGGCTGAAGCCGGATCGGGCTGAGTCCGGCTGGTCGCTCCATCATTTGGTGCGACGTCATCGCCTTCCTCGCCCTCTCTCTCATCCGTGCCTTCATTGCTGGAGGCTATCTCCTCCACCGGGTCCTCCCCCTCGTCTGGGTTCAGCCCGAACCAGGATAGCGGCACCTCAGCACCATCCTCCGCCCGCTCCGAGACGAAGACACCGACATCAGCATAGTCGGCAAGGGCTGCCGCGCGTTTGGCGATCACCTCGCGCTCTGCCTCCAGCTCCGGCGCTACCTCCTGGCGAAAGGTAGCTAGCTGAGTCAAGCTCACGCCTAGGTACCACGCCTTCACAAACTCCAGCGCCACCCTGGCGCATGCCCGTGCCATGGCGCCCTTCCAAGCATCAAGCCGCTCGGCCGCCACCTCCAACCAGTTGGCAGTCCGGCTGGGAGTCCGGGGCACCTGTACACCCAGCCAGAGCCCTTCCAAGACCTGGGACCCGTCATGCTGAAATCGGCGGAGCAGCGGGCGGACCGGCACAAGGCGTTGTTGGACGGCCAGGAACTGCTCGCCCAGAGACCGAGGCCGGCGCGACGCAATCTTCTCACCCACTCGCCTTCGCTGCTCGCGCCGTGCTTTGATCGCTTGGTTGATGGCGCCGGCATGGTCAGGGAAGTAATCTGCGTATGAAGAAAACAAAGGAATGAGAGGTCGGCTTCCCGCGATAGCCGACGTCTCCAAGCAAGAAAGAAAAGTTACCTTTGAGATTGCCCTCGATCACCTCATACCCCTCCGACAGGCACTTATCCCTCTCAGCCCAACCCGAGCGATGAGTGTCGAACTCGGCCTTGAGGAGCTCCTCCACATCCTTCAGCTTTCGGACCTGGTCCGCATGCCGGGTCGCTTAGTCCGCCAGCTCCTTCTCGAGCCGGTTGCGCTCCGGAACCGCCTGGCTGCGGTCCAGCTCCTTGGCCTGAAGCTGGATCTCAAGCTTGTGCGCGCGGCTTCGAAGCTGTGCGGCGGCCTCTGCGAAAAAAAGGAAGCATCGACAAAGACAAGAAGTCGCCGAAAGATCCGGCCCGACTGCTCAGTAGTCGGCCCAAATCTCGGGGGCTACACTCAGTGGTTGCGCTTGCGCACCCCCACTGAAAGACGGCCTACATATTGCTGCTCTTGTTCAACTCAGCAGTCCGGTTGGCGAGCCGCTGGTTCTAGGAGTTTAAGGCGGCCGCACACAGGTTGTGGTAGTCCTGCAGCAAGAACAACACTTCACTATTAAAAACATGCCTTCAAGTTCCAACCCACCCGCTCAGCATCCGGCTTAGAACTTGGGGGCTACACCCAGTGGGTGCGCTGGCACGCCCCCACTGAGGACCGCAAAAATAAAAGGAAAGATTGAGAACATACCCGGACAGACGTCTGCATCACCACCATCTCGCTCCTCGCCTTCAGGAGGGTGGCGCCCTGGGCGGAGAACTTGCTAGGACGTCCTGTACCGCGAGGTTCAAGGCGGCCGGGCGGGCTCCTAGTGTCCAACCAGGAGGAGCTGAGCTTGAGGCTTCGGTGTCGGCTCTCGACGAGCTCACGACCCCGACCTCTGCTGCCATTGCACGGAAGCCACCTGTGACGGACGCAGGTGCGCGGAGGCGTGTGTCATCATGGCCCGGCGCGTCACCGGCTCGGTGCTGTTTGGCGGCACCTCCGGCCCTTCGGGATGGCTACAACCTCGCTCGCCAGCATCCAGCGCACGCTAAGCCACCTCCACCTCCGGGACGACGGGGTCAGTCCCCTCCCACTCGGGGCCGTTTGGTCAGCTCTGCCTGCTCCAGTCGGTGCCCGATCCTCCACAACCAGCGGCTCCGACTGCTCTAGATCGGTGGCCTCTAGGACCATGCTACGGGTCGGGTGCTCCACGGCCTTAGCATCGGCTTCCGCCTGCGCCTTGGTCGCGGCCTCCGCTAGCGCCTTGGTCGCTACCTCAGCCTCCACCTGCGCAGCGGTCGTCGCCGCCTCCAGTCGCACCACAGCCTCCCGCTCCTCTCGCGCTTCTCGCACATTCCTCTGTCACGTCCCTAAGGGCGGCGGCCGGGTCAACGCGATGGGCCTCCTCAGAGCCGCCTGCTATTCCGATGAGTGAGGTGGACGGAGCCCGTGATATGGAAAGCGGAGCCCTGCACGGCAAAGCAAGCAAAGATGGGAAGTTTGCAAGAAAGAAACAATCAAGATAGTGAAGGAAATATGCCCTAGAGGCAATAATAAAGTTACTATTTATTTCCTTATATCATGATAAATGTTTATTATTCATGCTAGAATTGTATTAACCGGAAACATAATACTTGTGTGAATACATAGACAAACAGAGTGTCACTAGTATGCCTCTACTTGACTAGCTCATTGATCAAAGATGGTTAGGTTTCCTAGCCATATACATGAGTTGTCATTTGATTAACGGGATCACATCATTCGAAGAATGATGTCATTGACTTGACCCATCCGGTTAGCTTAGCACTCGATCGTTTAGTATGTTGCTATTGCTTTCTTCATGACTTATACATGTTCCTATGACTATGAGATTATGCAACTCCCGTTTACCGGAGGAACACTTTGTGTGCTACCAAACGTCACAATGTAACTGGGTGATTATAAAGGTGCTCTATAGGTGTCCCCGAAGGTATTTGTTGGGTTAGCGTATTTCAAGATTAGGATTTGTCACTCCTATTGTCGGAGAGGTATCTCTGGGCCCACTCGGTAATGCACATCACTTAAGCCTTGCAAGCATTGCAACTAATGAGTTAGTTGCGGGATGATGTATTACGGAACGAGTAAAGAGACTTGTCAGTAATGAGATTGAACTAGGTATTGAGATACCGACGATCAAATCTCGGGCAAGTAACATACCAATGACAAAGGGAGCAATGTATGTTGTTATGCGGTCTGACCGATAAAGATCTTCGTAGAATATGTGGGAGCCAATATGAGCGTCCATGTTCCGCTATTGGTTATTGACCGGAGACGTGTCTCGGTCATGTCTACATAGTTCTCGAACTCGTAGGGTCCGCACACTTAAACTTTCGATGACGGTTATATTATGAGTTTATGAGTTTTGATGTACCGAAGGTTGTTCGGAATCCCGGATGTGATCACGGACATGACGAAGAGTCTCGAATTGGTCAAGACATGAAGATTGATATATTGGAAGCCTATTTCGATATCGGAAATGTTCCGGGTGAAATCGGGATTTTACCGGAGTACCGAGGGGTTACCGGAACCCCCCCCCCCCCCCCGGGAGCTTAATGGGCCATAGTGGGCCTTAGTGGGGAAGAGGAGAGGCGGCTAGGGCTAGGCCGTGCGCTCCTCCCCCTCTAGTCCGAATAGGACAAGGAGAGGGGGGCGCCCCCCCCTTTCCTTCCTCTCTCCCTCCTCTTTCCCCCTTCTCCTAATCCAACAAGGAAGGGAGGAAGTCCTACTCCCGGTGGGAGTAGGACTCGTCCTGGTGCGCCACCTCCTGGCCGGCCGCACCTCCCCCCTTGCTCCTTTATATACGGGGGCAGGGGGCACCCCAAAGACACAACAATTGATTTGATCTTTTAGCCGTGTGCGGTGCCCCCCTCCACCATAGTCCACCTCGATAATACTATAGCGGTGCTTTGGAGAAGCCCTGTGTCGGTAGAACATCATCACCGTCACCACACCGTCGTGCTAACGAAACTCTCCCTCAACACTCGGCTGGATCGGAGTTCGAGGGATGTCATCGGGCTGAACTTGTGCTGAACTCAGAGGTGCCGTCCGTTCAGTACTTGATCGGTCGGATCGTGAAGACGTACGACTACATCAACCGCGTTGTGCTAACGCTTCCGCTTTCGGTCTATGAGGGTACGTCGACAACACTCTCCCCTCTCATTGTTGTGCATCACCATGATCTTGCGTGTGCGTAGGAATTTTTTTGACATTACTACGTACCCCAACAGTGGCATCCGAGCCTAGTTTTATGCGTAGATGTCATATGCACGAGTAGAACACAAGTGAGTTGTGGGCGATATAAGTCATACTGCTTACCAGCATGTCATACTTTGGTTCGGCAATATTGTTGGATGAAGTGGCCTGGACCGACATTACGCATACACTTACACGAGACTGGTTCTACTGACGTGCTTTGCACACAGGTGGCTGGCGGGTGTCAGTTTCTCCAACTTTAGTTGAATCGAGTGTGGCTACTCCCTGTCCTTGCGAAGGTTAAAACATCACCAACTTGACAAACTATCGTTGTGGTTTTGATGCATAGGTAAGAACGGTTCTTGCTCAGCCCATAGCAACCACGTAAAACTTGCAACAACAAAGTAGAGAACGTCTAACTTGTTTTTGCAGGGCATGTTGTGATGTGATATGGTCAAAGCATGATGCTAAATTTTATTGTATGAGATGATCATGTTTGGTAACCGAGTTATCGGCAACTGGCAGGAGCCATATGGTTGTCACTTTATTTTATGCAATGCAATCGCCATGTAATGCTTTACTTTATCACTAAGCGGTAGCGATAGTCATGGAAGCAAAAGATTGGCGAGATGACAACGATGCTACGATGGAGATCAAGGTGTCGCGCCGGTGACGATGGTGATCATAACGGTGCTTCGGAGATGGACAAGATGATGATGGCCATATCATATCACTTATACTAATTGCATGTGATGTTTATCTTTTATGCATCTAATCTTGCTTTGATTGACGGTAGCATTATAAGATGATCTCTCACTAAATTTCAAGATAAAAGTGTTCTCCCTGAGTATGCACCGTTGCCAAAGTTCGTCGTGCCCAGACACCACGTGATGATCGGGTGTGATAAGCTCTACGTCCATCTACAACGGGTGCAAGCCAGTTTTGCACACGCAGAATACTCAGGTTAAACTTGACAAGCCTAGCATATGCAGATATGGCCTCGGAACACTGAGACCGAAAGGTCGAGCATGAATCATATAGTAGATATGATCAACATAAGTGATGTTCACCATTGAAAGCTACTCCATTTCACGTGATGATCGGTTATGGTTTAGTTGATTTGGATCACGTGATCACTTAGAGGATTAGAGGGATGTCTATCTAAGTGGGAGTTCTTAAGTAATATGATTAATTGAACTTAAATTTATCATGAACTTAGTACAGGATAGTATCTTGCTCGTCTACGTTGATTGTAGATAGATGGCCCGTGCAGTTGTTCCGTTGAATTTTAATGCGTTCCTTGAGAAAGCAAAGTTGAAAGATGATGGTAGCAATTACACGAACTGGGTCCGTAACTTTAGCATTATCCTCATTGCTGCACAGAAGAATTACGTCCTGGAAGCACCGCTAGGTGCCAAACCTGCTGCAGGAGCAACACCAACTGTTATGAACATCTCACAGAGCAAAGCTGATGATTACTCGATAGTTCAGTGTGGCATGCTTTACGGCTTAAAACCGGGACTTCAACGACATTTTGAACGTCATGGAGCATATGGGATGTTCCAGGAGTTGAAGTTAATATTTCAAAAGAATGCCCGGATCGAGAGATATGAAGTCTCCAATAAGTTCTATAGCTGAAAGATGGAGGAGAATAGTTCTGTCAGTGAGCATATAATCAAGATGTCTGGGTACTGCAATCACTTGATTCAACTGGGAGTTAATCTTCCGAATGATAACTTCATTGACAGAATTCTACAATCACTGCCACCAAGCTACAAAATCTTCATGATGAACTATAACATGCAAGGGATGGATAAGACGATTCCCGAACTCTTCGCAATGCTAAAGGTTGTGGAGGTAGAAATCAAGATAGAGCATCAAGTGTTGATGGTCAATGAGACCACTAGTTTCAAGAAAAAGGGCAGAGGGAAGAAGAAGGGGAACTTCAAGAATAACAGCAAACAAGTTGCTGCTCAAGAGAAGAAACCCAAGTCTGGACCTAAGCCTGAGACTGAGTGCTTCTACTGCAAGCAGACCGGTCACTGGAAGCGGAACTGCCCCATGTATTTGGCGGATAAGAAGGATGGCAAGGTGAATAAAGGTATATGTGATATACATGTTGTTGATGTGTACCTTACCAGAGCTCGCAGTAGCACCTGGGTATTTGATACTGGTTCTTTTGCTATTATTTGCAACTCAAAACAGGGACTACGGATTAAGCGAACACTAGCGAAGGACGAGGTGATGATGCGCGTGGGAAACGGTTCCAAAGTCGATGTGATCGCGGTCGGCACGCTACCTCTACATCTACCTTCGGGATTAGTATTAGACCTAAATAATTGTTATTTGGTGTCAGCGTTGAGCATGAACATTATATCTGGATCTTGTTTAATGCGAGACGGTTATTCATTTAAATCAGAGAATAATGGTTGTTCTCTTTATATGAGTAATATCTTTTATGGTCATGCACCCTTGAAGAGTGGTCTATTTTTGATGAATCTCGATAGTAGTGATACACATATTCATAATGTTGAAGCCAAAAGATGCAGAGTTGATAATGATAGTGCAACTTATTTGTGGCACTGCTGTTTAGGTCATATCGGTATACAACGCATGAAGAAACTCCATACTGATGGACTTTTGGAACCACTTGATTATGAATCACTTGGTACTTGCGAACCGTGCCTTATGGGCAAGATGACCAAAACGCCATTCTCCGGAACAATGGAGCGAGCAACTAATTTATTGGAGATCATACATACTGATGTATGTGGACCAATGAATATCGAGGCTCGCGGTAGGTATCGTTTTTTTCTCACCTTCATAGATGATTTAAGCATATATGGGTATATCTACATAATGAAACATAAGTCTGAAACATTTGAAAAGTTCAAAGAATTATAGAGTGAAGTTGAAAATCATCGTAACAAGAAAATAAAGTTTCTACGATCTGATCGTGGAGGAGAATATTTGAGTTACGAGTTTGGTCTACATTTGAAACAATGTGGAATAGTTTCGCAACTCACGCCACCCGAAACGCCACAACGTAATGGTGTGTCTAAATGTCGTAATCGTACTTCACTAGATATGGTGCGATCTATGATGTCTCATACTAATTTACCGCTATCATTTTGGGGTTATGCTTTAGAGACGGCCGCATTCACGTTAAATAGGGCACCATCGAAATCTGTTGAGACGACGCCTTATGAACTGTGGTTTGGCAAGAAACCAAAGTTGTCGTTTCTTAAAGTTTGGGGCTGCGATGCTTATGTGAAAAAGCTTCAACCTGATAAGCTCGAACCCAAATCGGAGAAATGTGTCTTCATAGGATACCCAAAGGAGACTGTTGGGTACACCTTCTATCACAGATCCGAAAGGCAAGACTTCGTTGCTAAGAATGGATCCTTTCTAGAGAAGGAGTTTCTCTCGAAAGAAGTGAGTGGGAGGAAAGTAGAACTTGATGAGGTAACCATACCTGCTCCCTTATTGGAAAGTAGTTCATCATAGAAACCGGATCCTGTGACGTCTATACCAATTAGTGAGGAAGTTAATGATGATGATCATGGAACTTCAGATCAAGTTGTAACTGAACCTCGTAGGTCAACCAGAGTAAGATCTTCACTAGAGTGGTACGGTAATCCTGTTCTGGAGGTTATGTTACTAGACCATGATGAACCTACGAACTATGAAGAAGTGATGGTGAGCCCAGATTCCGAAAAATAGCTTGAGGCCATGAAATCTGAGATGGGATCCATGTATGAGAACAAAGTGTGGACTTTGGTTGACTTGCCCGATGATCGGCAAGCCACTGAGAATAAATGGATCTTCAAGAAGAAGACTGACGCTGACGTTAATATTACTGTCTGATACGTCTCCGTCGTATCTACTTTTCAAATACTTTTGCCCTTGTTTTGGACTCTAACTTGCGTGATTCGAATGGAACTAACCCGGACTAACGCTGTTTTCAGCAGAATTTCTATGGTGTTATTTATGTGCAGAAACAAAAGTTCTCAGAATGACCTGAAACTTCACGGAACACCTTTTCGGAAAATATAAAAAATCCTTGCAAAAGATGAAGGCCAGGGGGCCCACCACCTGTCCACGAGGGTAGGGGCGCGCCTTCCCCCCTAGGGCGCGCCCCCTACCTCGTGGGCCCCCTGGAGCTCCTCCGACCTCAAGACCATCTCTATATATTTTCTTTCGGGGAGAAAAAAATCAGAGAGAAGAAATCGTCTAGTTTTACGATACGGAGCCGCCGCCAAGCCCTAAAACCTCTCGGGAGGGCTGGTCTGGAGTCCGTTCGGGGCTCCGGAGAGGGGAATTTGTCGCTATTGTCATCATCAACCATTCTCCATCACCAATTTCATGATGCTCACCGTTGTGCGTGAGTAATTCCATCGTAGGCTTGCTGGACGGTGATGGGTTGGATGAGATCTGTCATGTAATCGAGTTAGTTTTGTTAGGGTTTGATCCCTAGTATCCACTATGTTCTGAGATTGATGTTGCTATGACTTTGCTATGCTTAATGCTTGTCACTAGGGCCCGAGTGCCATGATTTCAGATCTGAACCTATTATGTTTTCATCAATATATGAGAGTTCTTGATCCTATCTTGCAAGTCTATAGCCACCTATTATGTGTTATGATCCGTTAACCTCGAAGTGACAATAATCGGGATACTTATCGGTGATGACCATAGTTTGAGGAGTTCATGTATTCACTATGTGTTAATGCTTTGTTCCGGTACTCTATGAAAAGGAGGCCTTAATATCCCTTAGTTTCTGTAAGGACCCCGCTGCCACGGGAGGGTAGGACAAAAGATGTGATGCAAGTTCTTTTCCATAAGCATGTATGACTATATTCGGAATACATGCCTACCTTACATTCATGAATTGGAGCTAGTTCTGTGTCACCCTAGGTTATGATTGTTACATGATGAACCGCATCCGACATAATTCTCCATCACTGATCCATTGCCTACGAGCTTTCCACATATTGTTCTTCGCTTATTTACTTTTCGTTGCTATTGCTATCATCACTACAAAATACCAAAAACATTACTTTTGCTACTGTTACCTTTTGCTACCGTTACCACTACTATCATACTACTTTACTACTAAACACTTTGCTGCAGATATTAAGTTTCTAGGTGTGGTTGAATTGACAACTCAGCTACTAATACTTGAGAGTATTCTTTGGCTCCTGTTGTGTCGAGTCAATAAATTTGGGTTGGATACTCTACCCTCAAAAACTGTTGCGATCCCCTATACTTGTGGGTTATCAAGACTATTTTCTGGCGCCGTTGTCGGGGACCATAGCTCCATTCTTATAGTCACTTGGAATTTATATCTGCTTATCATTATGAAGAACTTGAGAGATCCAAAAACCAAGATTTATCCCTCAACTACGAGGCGAGGTAAGGAACTGCCATCTAGCTCTGCACTTGATTCACCTTCTGTTTTGAGTAAGCTTGCGACACCTAAACCTGCTTCTGCTATTCATTCTGATATGTCGCATGTTATTGATGATGCCACTTCTGCTATGCATGATACTTATGATGAAACTACTTCTATGCTTGATACTACTGTGGCACTTAGTGAATTTCTTGATGAACAAATTGCTAGCGTTAGAGAGAGCGAAAATATTGAATCTCATAATACTGATGAAAGTGATGATGAAGACTTGCCTGTTATTCCTAAGGGTTATGTTTTTGATAAAGAAGCTTCTTTAGCTATTTTAGCTTGCAAAGATAGATATGAACTCAAGAGGTTATTAGCTAAATGGAATCAGCAATCTCTAAATGCCAGAATGAAACCTAACCCTGCTTTTGCTACTTCACCTATCAGTGTTACTGATAAGGATTATGAAATCTCTATTGATCCTGATATAATTACTTTGGTTGAATCTGATCCTTTTCATGGCTATGAATCTGAAACTGTTGTGGCACATCTTACTAAATTAAATGATATAGCTACCCTGTTCACTAATGATGAGAGAACTCATTACTTTTATATCCTTAAAATATTTCCGTTCTCATTAAAGGGTGATGCTAAGATATGGTTTAATTCTCTTGATCCTGGTTGTGTGCGTAGTCCCCAGGATATGATTTATTACTTCTCTACTAAATATTTCCCTGCTCATAAGAAACAAGCTGCTTTAAGGGATATATATAATTTTGTGCAAATCGAAGAAGAGAGTCTCCCACAAGCTTGGGGGAGGATTCTAAAATTGCTTAATGCTTTGCCTGATCATCCTCTTAAGAGAAATTAAATACTTGATATCTTTTATAATGGACTAACCGATGCCTCCAAAGATTACCTGGATAGTTCTGCTGGTTCTGTTTTTAGGGAAAGAACGTCGGATGAAGCTGAAATTCCATTGAATAATATGCTAACAAATTAAAATAATTGGACACCTCCTGAGCCAGTTCCTGAGCCTATTCCTAAACCAACTCCGAAGAAAAGGGGTATTCTATTTCTCAGTCCTGAAGATATGCAAGAGGCAAAGAAATCTATGAAATAAAAAGGTATTAAAGTTGAAGATGTTAAGAATTTACCTCCTATTGAAGAAATACATGGTCTTAATTTACCGTTTGTTGAAGAAACATATGATCTTAATCCATTACCTATTGAAGAAACTCATGGTCTTGATAACCCGACACAGGTAGTAAAGGTAAATTCTCTCTATGGATATGATAAAGCTGAAATCCCATTTACTAAATTTGCTAGCCCATGCTTAGATGAGTTTGATAAATTTATGGCTAAAGAAGATTATTTTAATGCTTATTTTGGTAGACAATTAAATACAATTCAAATATGCTTGAACACTTGGGTGATTATATAGCTAATGTCAAAGGAGAACTTAAACTTATTAGCAAACATGCTTCTATGGTTACCACTCAAGTAGAACAAGTACTTAAAGCTCAAAATGATTTGCTCAATGAATTGAATAGTAAGAATAATGATAATGCTGTTAGAGTGGCTACTAGAACTGATAGAATGACTCAGGAACCTTTGTATCCTGAAGGCCACCCTAAGAGAATTGAGCAAGATTCTCAGAGAAATAATGTAGATGCACCTAGTCCTTCTAATAGGAAGAAAAAGAAAAAAGATAGGACTTTGCATGCTTCTAGTGAACCTATTGCTGAAACACCTGAGAATCCAAATGATATTTCTCTTTCTAATGCTGAAACACAATATGGTAATGAACCTGAAACTAGTGATAATGCTAATAATAATGTTGATGATGATGCTCAACCTAGTAATGATAATGATATAGAAATTGAACATGCTGTTGATCTTGATAACCCACATCAAAGAATCAACGTTATGATAAGAAAGAATTTGTTGCTAGGAAAAATGGTAAAGAAAGAGAACCATGGGTTCAGAAACCCATGCCTTTTCCTCCCAAACCATCCAAGAAAAAGGATGGTGAGGATTTTGAGCGATTTGCTGAAATGATTAGACCTATCTTTTTGCGTATGTGATTAACTGATATGCTCAAAATGAATCCTTATGCTAAGTATATGAAAGATATTGTTACAAATAAAAGAAAGATACCGGAAGCTGAAATTTCCACCATGCTTGCTAATTATACTTTTAAGGATGGAATACCTAACAAACTAAGAGATCCCGGTGTACCAACTATACCATGCTCTATTAAAAGAAACTATGTTAAAACTGCTTTATGTGATCTTGGAGCCGGTGTTAGTGTTATGCCTCTCTCTTTATATCATAGACTTGATTTGAATAAGTTGACACCTACTGAAATATCTTTGCAAATGGCTGGTAAATCAACTGCTATACCTGTCGGTATTTGTGAGGATGTGCCTGTTGTAGTTGCAAACATTACTATTTTAACAGACTTTGTTATTCTTGATATTCCCGAGGACGATAGTATGTCTATTATTCTTGGAAGACCCTTTTTGAATACTGCAGGGGCTGTTATTGATTGCACCAAAGGCAATGTCCCTTTTCATGTTAATGGTAATGAGCCTACGGTACACTTTCCTTGGAAACAACCTCAAGTTGATAGTATCAACTCTATTGGAAAAATTCCATCGATTATATTTGGAGGTTTTGAATTTCCTCTTCCTACTGTCAAGAAGAAATATCATATTCTTATTATTGGGGATGTGCATATCCCCGTTGAGGTAACATAGTGTTATTCAAAATTTCTTCGGTTCCATGTTATTCGGAATGAGTTCGTTAAAGAAACTTGATCAACCTTGTTAGTGGATTCCTTTTGATGAGCATGAGATGGATGAAACTAGAAGGCACAACCTTCTGTACCCCACTTTTACTTTCTGTTATTTATATTAAATAAAAGAAAAATAGTATTTTCTGTATGTTATCTGAATTATCCATGCTATATAAAAATACCCCAAAAATAAAAGTTCTCCAAATGCCCTGAAATTTAAATATGATTTTTTCTGGAATATTTGAGAATATTTGGCACTGAGAACACAGCAGGAGGAGCTGGCACCTGGCCACGAGGGTCAGGGCGCGCCCTACCCCCCTGGGCGTGCCCCCCAGCCTCGTGGGCCCACGGTGGCCCTCCTCTAGTTATCCTTTCACCCACACACTCCTTCTTCCTCCCACAAACACGAATACCCAGCTCAAACCCGAGTCCAAGCTCGTTTTGCTGCCATTTTCGATCTCCTTGCTCAAAGCACCTCTCACAAAATTGCTTGGGGAGATTGTTCCTTGGTATGTGACTCCTCCATTGGTCCAATTAGTTTTTGTTCTAGTGATTTATTCATTGCAAAATTGTGCTGCCTAGGTGACCATGTTCTTGAGCTTGCATGTCAAATTTATATGGTTCCAAGTAGTTTTGATGCATGATATAGGCTCTAGGCACTTGTAGGAGTAGTTGCTATCAATATTATTGAGTTTGGTTCACTTTTATTTTCAAGTTACTAATTTTTTAGATTTTTTCAGAAAATGATGAAGAGATTTTTGAGAGGCTCATCGAGCCGAAGCTCAAGGGAAAAGCAAAATGAAGAGGCACAGAAGCCCAAATATAATTTGCCTCGCACCACAGAGGTTAGGCCGTGTGAATGGCCCTCCGATGATTCTTGAGAGCCACCGGGATTTATGAGGATTTTTATGAATTGGCTAATAATGCAGGCCTCACCGACCTCCTCCACGACCAACGCAAACAATATCTCTTACTCACCAATACTTTCGTGCAAAACTTCTACTATTATCCTAGGGAATCACCTCCTTCAGTAGAGTTTCATTTATATGATGTGGTTAAGAAGATGTCACTTTATGATTTTTGTCGGGTTTTTTTGATCCCTTTCGAGGGCAAAATGGAGGAACCACATCGTGAAGATGTAGATGGGTTTATTAATACCATCACCGTAGGGGAAACGAGGAAAGTTTCCGATGCATGAATCACTAGCATACAGTTTCCTATTTTACGCTATTTTGCAATATTTGCTAGTCGTTGCTTAATTGGTCGTGGAAACTGTGGAAACCTTAGTGTTCCCGATATTATTATTTTGTTCCACGGGTTATTCTGTGATAACTCCATGAGTATGGGCGGTATTATTGCTAAACGGTTGAGTCTGAACCGTACAAAGGGCCCATCTTTGGTGGTATCTATGCTTCACGCCTAGCTGCACATTTTAACATACCTATTAGGCATTATGCGAAGGAAGAAAAATTGTTGCCTCGTGTTTATTTAGATTATAAGAGTATGGCAGCACATGATTTCATTACAAAGAACAGGGAAGGGGAGCTTAAATACAAATATTACTTTGATAAACATCACCCAGAGACTATTACCTTCCTGCTCCTTCCTTGTTTGATTTATCTACAGGCCAGTACCTCGTCTCGCCGGAGGACATTCACGCCTACCGGAACCCTGCACCAGCCATAGAGCCAGAGCCGGAACCACAAGTTGATCCTCCACGGCAGTCAGAGTCTTCTTCATCGCAGTACGACCCCAACTACTATTATGGATATCTGCCAGGCCAGCCGTGGCCATAGACCAACTTAGGCCAAAAGCCTAAGCTTGGGGGAGTACGTATTTCCCACCGACATTACATTTATGTTCACACACTCATTGCTAGATGTCGATGCTCATACTTTTCCATTGTATCATCACTGCTAGTTTATTTCCTTTTTATGCCTTCTTCTTGTGTGTTTAAGAAACCTTAAGGAAAACCAAAAAATAGTTGTAGCTTTCAATTAGTTTACTTTCCATGCTTGTAGTAGTAATCAAAAAGAAAACCCAAAAAGATTTCATGTTCTTCTTTTGCTTGTTGGGAGCTTTCTCGTGTAAATAGTTTTATTTCTTTTCTTTTCTTTGGGGGTCGATAGGAGAAGACAATGTTTAAATTGTTGAAGTGGGTCTTATATGCATAATTGTTGATCTGACAAAAGAGCCCATATTGCCTTGTCTTCTCCTGTTTATTGAATGCTTGCAGATTCCAGCTTAGTCCAATGCACGTGCACTATTATTATTATTCACATCATTCGGTCGTGCAAGTGAAAGGCAATTATGACGATATAGGATGGACTAGCTGATATGAGAAAAGCTGGTATGAACTCGACCTCTTTTGTTTTTGTAAATATGATTAGTTCACCGTTCCTGATTCAGCCTATTATGAATAGCCATGTTTGCAATGAAAACTAGAGATCATAGTTACTTGTGCCATGCTTGATTAGCTATGAGTTATAATGGTTTACCTTGCATGCCAACATGCTATTAAAATGGTTATGATGTGGTATGATAGGGTGGTGTCCTCCTCTGAATGATTTAAGTGACTTGTCTTGGCGCATGTACATGCATGTAGTTGAAACAAAATCAACATCGCCTTCACGATATTTATGTTCATGGTGGATTATATCCTACTCATGCTTGCATTCGGTGTTGATTAATTTTAATGCATGTTCATGACTATTGTCGCTCACTAGCTGGTCGCTTCCTAGTCTTTTGCGAGACTTCACCTGTACTAAGCGGGAATACTGCTTGTGCATCCAACTCCATAAACCCCAAAGTTATTCCACATGAGTCCTCTATACCTTCCTATATGCGGTATCTACCTGCCGTTCCAAGTAAATTTGTATGTGCCAAACTCTAAACGTTCAAATAAATATCCTGTTTTGTATGCTCGAATAGCTCATGTATCAACTAGGGCTGTCCGTATCTTCCATGTTAGGCGGGTTATTCTCAAGAGGAGTGGACTCCGCTCCCCACTCATGAGAAAAATGGCTGGTCACCGGGATGTCCAGTCCCATGCTTTATGCAAACTAAATCAAAATAATTGCAAACAAAACTCCCCCTGGGACTCTTGTTAGTTGGAGGCACTCGTTGTTTCGAGCAAGCCAAGGATTGATGCTTGTTGGTGGAAGGGGGAGTATAAACTTTACCATTCTGTTTGGGAACCGCCTATAATGTGTGTAGCATGGAAGATATCACCATCTCTTGGTTGTTATGTTGACAATGAAAGTATACCGCTCAAAATAGTAT
This sequence comes from Triticum monococcum, assembly GCA_034509565.1. Taxonomy (NCBI): domain Eukaryota; kingdom Viridiplantae; phylum Streptophyta; class Magnoliopsida; order Poales; family Poaceae; genus Triticum; species Triticum monococcum. The sequence goes on along the minus strand of CM067842.1, from coordinate 478,733,439 downwards.
GCATCTCTATTTCAAAACCGAGCTCTGGCACCTCTACAAATCCCTGCTTCCCTCTATGAAGGGCCTATCTATTTACTTTTATGCTGAGTCATCAACCTCTTATTAAAAAGCACCAGTTGGAGAGTACTGCTATCATTTGCATTCATTATTGTTAGTTTACATTGAGTATGACTTGACTGGATCTCTTTTACCATGAATTACAATGTCTAGTTAGTCCTTGATCTTTAAAGGTGCTCTGCATTTATGTTTTGTGGTCTCAGAAAGGGCTAGCGAGATACCATCTTGTTATATCATATTATGATTGTTTTGAGAAAGTGCTGTCATCCGAGATTTATTATTATTGCTCGCTAGTTGATTATGCCATTGATATGAGTAAGCTTGAGACCTAAGCCTTATTGTGAATGTGGTTAGTCATAATCTTCGCTGAAAACTTGAATGTTGGCTTTACATATTTACAACAACAAGAGAAAAAGAGAGTTTGTAAAAGTTTTTCTTTATCACTTTTAGTTTTTCAACTGAATTTGTTGAGGACAAGCAAAGGTTTATGCTTGGGGTAGTTGATACGTCTCCGTCGTATCTACTTTTCCAAACACTTTTGCCCTTGTTTTGTACTCTAACTTGCATGATTTGAATGGAACTAACCCGAACTGACGCTGTTTTCAGCAACATGCTATGGTGTTATTTATGCGCAGAAACAAAAGTTCTCGGAATGACCTGAGACTTGACGAAACACCTTTTCGGAAAATATAAAAATCCTTGCAAAAGATGAAGGCCAGGGGGCCCACCACCTGTCCACGAGGGTGGGGGGCGCGCCCCCCTACCTCGTGGGCCCCTGGAGTTCCTCCGACCTCAAGACCAACTCTATATATTTGCTTTCGGGGAGAAAAAAACAGAGAGAAGAAATCATCAAGTTTTAAGATACGGAGCTGCCGCCAAGCCCTAAAACCTCTCAGGAGGGCTGATCTGGAGTCCGTTCGGGGCCCCGGAGAGGGGAATCCGTCGTCATCGTCATCATCAACCATCCTCCATCACCAATTTCATGATGCTCACCGCCGTGCGTGAGTAATTCCATCATAGGCTTGCTGGACGGTGATGGGTTGGAGGAGATCTATCATGTAATCGAGTTAGTTTTATTAGGGTTTGATCCCTAGTATCCACAATGTTCTGAGATTGATGTTGCTATGACTTTGCTATGCTTAATGCTTGTCACTTGGGCCCGAGTGCCATGATTTCAGATCTGAACCTATTATGTTTTCATCAATATATGAGAGTTCTTGATCCCATCTGGCAAGTCTATAGTTACTTATTATGTGTTATGATCCGTTAACCTCGAAGTGACAATAATCGGGATACTAACCGGTGATGACCATAGTTTGAGGAGTTCATGTATTCACTATGTGTTAATGCTTTGTTCCGGTAATTTATTAAAAGGAGGCCTTAATATCCCTTAGTTTCCTTAAGGACCGCGCTGCCATGGGAGGTTACGACAAAAGATGTCATGCAAGTTCTTTTCCATAAGCACGTATGGGTATATTCGGAATACATGCCTACATTACATTAATGAACTGGAGCTAGTTCTGTGTCACCCTAGGTTATGATTGTTACATGATGAACCGCATCCGGCATAACTCTCCATCACTGATCCATTGCCTACGAGCTTTCCACATATTGTTCTTCGCTTATTTACTTTTCAGTTGCTATTGCTATCATCACTACAAAATACCAAAAACATTACTTTTGCTACTGTTACCTTTTGCTACCGTTACCACTACTATCATACTACTTTGCTACTAAACACTTTGCTGGAGATATTAAGTTTCCAGGTGTGGTTGAATTGACAACTCAGCTGCTAATACTTGAGAATATTCTTTGGCTCCCCTTGTGTCGAATCAATAAATTTGGGTTGAATACTCTACCCTCGGAAACTATTGCGATCCCCTATACTCGTGGGTTATCACTGTCTATAAAGCTCGACTTGTTGTGAAAGGGTTTCGACATGTTCAAGGGATTGACTACGATGAGACCTTCTCACCCGTAGCGATGCTTAAGTCTGTCCGAATCATGTTAGCAATTGCCTCATTTTATGATTATGAAATTTGGCAAATGGATGTAAAAACTGCATTCTGAAATGGATTTCTAGAAGAAGAGTTGTATATGATGCAACCGGAAGGTTTTGTCGATCCAAAAGGAGCTAACAAAGTGTGCAAGCTCCCGCGATCCATTTACGGACTGGTGCAAGCCTCTCGGAGTTGGAATAAACGCTTTGATAGTGTGATCAAAGCATTTGGTTTTGTACAGACTTTTGGAGAAGCCTGTATTTACAAGAAAGTGAGTGGGAGCTCTGTAGCATTTCCGATATTATATTTGGATGACATATTGCTGATTGGAAATGATATAGAATTTTTGGATAGCATAAAGGGATACTTGAATAAGAGTTTTTCAATGAAAGACCTCGGTGAAGCTGCTTATATATTGGGCATCAAGATCTATAAAGATAGATCAAGACGCTTAATTGGACTTTCACAAAGCACATACCTTGACAAAGTTTTGAAGAAGTTCAAAATGGATCAATCAAAGAAAGGGTTCTTGCCTGTGTTACAAGGTGTGAAGTTGAATAAGACTCAATGCCCGACCACTGCAAAAGATAGAGAGAAGATGAAAGATGTCCCCTATGCTTCAGCCATAGGCTCTATCTTGTATGAAATGCTATGTACCAGACCTGATGTGTGCCTTGCTATAAGCCTAGCAAGGAGGTACCAAAGTAATCCAGGAGTGGATCACTGGACAGTGGTCAAGAACATCCTGAAATACCTAAAAAGGACTAAGGATATGTTTCTCGTTTATGGAGGTGACAAAGAGCTCATTGTAAATGGTTATGTTGATGCAAGCTTTGACATTGATCCCGACGATTCTAAATAGCAAACCAGATACGTGTTTATATTAAACGGTGGAGCTGTCAGTTGGTACAGTTCTAAACAAAGCGTCGTAGCGGGATCTACATGTGAAGCGGAGTATATAGCTGCTTCGGAAGCAGCGAATGAAGGAGTCTGGATGAAGGAGTTCATATCCGATCTAGGTGTCATACCTAGTGCATCGGGTCCAATGAAAATCTTTTGTGACAATAAGGAGCAATTGCCTTGGCGAAGGATCCAGATTTCACAAGAGAACCAAGCACATCAAGAGATGCTTCAATTCCATCTGGGATCTTGTCCAGGTGGGAGACATAGAAATTTGCAAGATATATACGGATCTGAATGTTGCAGACCCGTTGACTAAGCCTCTTCCACAAGCAAAACATGATCAGCACCAAGACTCTGAAGGAAATATGCCCTAGAGGCAATAATAAAGTTATTATTTATTTCCTTATATCATGATAAATGTTTATTATTCATGCTAGAATTGTATTAACCGGAAACATAATACATGTGTGAATACATAGACAAACTTAGTGTCACTAGTATGCCTCTAATTGACTAGCTCGTTAAGCAAAGATGGTTATGTTTCCTAACCATAAACAAGGTGTTGTTATTTCATTAATGAGGTCACATCATTAGTTGAATGATCTGATTGACATGACCCATTTCATTAGCTTAGCACCCGATCGTTTAGTATGTTGCTATTGCTTTCTTCATGACTTATACATGTTCCTATGACTATGAGATTATGCAACTCCCGTTTACCAGAGGAACACTTTGTGTGCTACCAAATGTCACAACGTAACTGGGTGATTATAAAGGAGCTCTACAGGTGTCTCCAAAGGTAGATGTTGGGTTGGCGTATTTCGAGATTAGGATTTGTCACTCCGATTGTCAGAGAGGTATCTCTGGGCCCTCTCGGTAATGCACATCACATAAGCCTTGCAAGCATTGCGACTAATGAGTTAGTTGCGAGATGATGTATTATAGAACAAGTAAAGAGACTTGCCGGTAACGAGATTGAACTAGGTATTGGATACCGACGATCGAATCTCGGGCAAGTAACATACCGATGACAAAGGGAACAACGTATGTTGTTATGCGGTCTGACCGATAAAAGATCTTCGTAGAATATGTAGGAGCCAATATGGGCATCCAGGTCCCGCTATTGGTTATTGACCGGAGACGTGTCTCGGTCATGTCTACATTGTTCTCGAACCGTAGGGTCCGCACGCTTAACGTTACGATGACAGTTATTATGAGCTTATGCATTTTGATGTACTAAAGTTAGTTCGGAGTTCCGGATGTGATCACGGACATGACGAGGAGTCTCGAAATGGTCGAGACATAAAGATTGATATATTGGATGACTATATTCGGACACCGGAAGGGTTCTGGAAGAGTATCGGATAAAATCGGAGCACCGGGGGGGGGGGGGGGGGGTTACCGGAACCCCCGGGGGGTTAATGGGCCTTATGGGCCTAAAGTGGAGAAGTGGGAGGGGCTGCCAGGGCAGGCCGCGCGCCCCCTCTCCCCCTAGTCCGAATTGGACTAGGAGGGAGGGGCGGCGCCCCCCTCTTTCCCTCTCTTCTCCACCCATCCTACTTGGACTAGGAAAAGGGGGGAGTCCTACTCCCGGTAGGAGTAGGACTCCTCCTGCGCCACCATAGGGCCGGCCGAACCCCTCCCCCTTGGATCCTTTATATACGGGGGCATGGGGCACCTCTAGACACAAGTTGATCTTTGAGATCGTTCCTTAGCCATGTGCGGTGCCCCCTGCCACCATATTCCACCTCGATCATACCGTTGTAGTGCTTAGGCGAAGCCCTGCGTCGGTAGAACATCAAGATCGTCACCATGCCGTCATGCTGACGGAACTCCTCCCCGAAGCTTTGCTGGATCGGAGCCCGGGGATCGTCATCGAGTTGTACGTGTGCTAAGAACTCGGAGGCGCCGGAGTAACGGTGCTTGGATCGGTCGGACCGGGAAGAAGACGCACGACTACTTCCTCTATGTTGTGTCAACGCTTCCGTTGCGATCTACAAGGGTATGTAGATCATGCTCTCCCCTCGTTGATATGCATCACCATGATCTTGCGTGTGCGTAGGAAATTTTTTGAAATTACTATGTTCCCCAACAGTGGTATCAGAGCCTAGGTTTTATGGTTTGATGTTATTTGCACGAGTAGAACACAAGTGAGTTGTGGGCGATATAAGTCATACTGCCTAACAGCATGTCATACTTTGGTTCAGCGGTATTGTTGGATGAAGCGGCCCGGACCTACATTACGCGTACGCTTACGCGAGACTGGTTCTACCGCCGTGCTTTGCACATAGGTGGCTGGCGGGTGTCAGTTTCTCCAACTTTAGTTGAACCGAGTGTGGCTACGCCCGGTCCTTGCGAAGGTTAAAACGGAGTCTATTTGACAAACTATCGTTGTGGTTTTGATGCGTAGGTGAGATAGGTTCTTACTTAAGCCCATAGCAGCCACGTAAAACTTGCAACAACAAAGTAGAGGACGTCTAACTTGTTTTTGCAGGGCATGTTGTGATGTGATATGGCCAAGACATGATGCTAACTTTTATTGTATGAGATGATCATGTGTTGTAACCAAGTTATCGGCAACTGGCAGGAGCCATATGGTTGTCGCTTTATTGTATGCAATGCAATCGTGATGTAATGCTTTACTTTATCACTAAGCGGTAGCGATAGTCGTGGAAGCATAAGATTGACGAGACGACAACGATGCTATGATGGAGATCAAGGTGTCGCGCCGGTGACGATGGTGATCATGACGGTGCTTCGGAGATGGAGATCACAAGCACAAGATGATGATGGCCATATCATATCACTTATATTGATTGCATGTGATGTTTATCTTTTTTATGCATCTTATCTTGCTTTGATTGATGGTAGCATTATAAGATGATCTCTCACTAAATTATCAAGAAGTGTTCTCCCTGAGTATGCACCGTTGCGAAAGTTCTTCGTGCTGAGACACCACGTGATGATCGGGTGTGATAGGCTCTACGTTCAAATACAACGGGTGCAAAACAGTTGCACACGCGGAATACTCAGGTTATACTTGATGAGCCAAGCATATACAGATATGGCCTCAGAACACGGAGACCGAAAGGTCGAGCGTGAATCATATAGTAGATATGATCAACATAGTGATGTTCACCAATGAAACTACTCCATCTCACGTGATGATCGGACATGGTTTAGTTGATTTGGATCATGTGATCACTTAGAGGATTAGAGGGATGTCTATCTAAGTGGGAGTTCTTAAGTAATTTGATTAATTGAACTTAAACTTATCATGAACTTAGTACCTGATAGTATCTTGCTTGTTTATGTTTGATTGTAGATAGATGGCTCGTGCTGTTGTTCCGTTGAATTTTAATGCATTCCTTGAGAAAGCAAAGTTGAAAGATGATGGTAGCAATTACACGGACTGGGTCCGTAACTTGAGGATTATCCTCATCGCTGCTCAGAAGAATTACGTCCTGGAAGCACCGCTGGGTACCAGGCCTGCTGCTGGAGCAACACCAGATGTTATGAACGTCTGGCAGAGCAAAGCTGATGACTACTTGATAGTTCAGTGTGCCATGCTTTACGGCTTAGAATCGGGTCTTCAACGACGTTTTGAACGTCATGGAGCATATGACATGTTTCAGGAGTTGAAGTTAATATTTCAAGCAAATGCCCGGATTGAGAGATATGAAGTCTCCAATAAGTTCTATAGCTGCAAGATGGAGGAGAATAGTTTTGTCAGTGAGCATATACTCAAAATGTCTGGGTATAATAATCACTTGATTCAGATGGGAGTTCCAGATGATTGCGTCATTGACAGAATTCTCCAATCACTGCCACCAAGCTACAAGAGCTTTGTGATGAACTATAATATGCAAGGGATGAACAAGACTATTCCCGAACTCTTCGCAATGCTGAAAGCTACAGAGGTAGAAATCAAGAAGGAGCATCAAGTGTTGATGGTTAACAAAACCACTAGTTTCAAGAAAAAGGGCAAAGGGAAGAAGAAGGGGAACTTCAAGAAGAACGGCAAGCAAGTTGCTGCTCAGGAGAAGAAACCCAAGTCTGGACCTAAGCCTAAAACTGAGTGCTTCTACTGCAAGCAGACTGGTCACTGGAAGCGGAACTGCCCCAAGTATTTGGTGGATAAGAAGGATGGCAAGGTGAACAAATGTATATGTGATATACATGTTATTGATGTGTACCTTACTAATGCTCGTAGTAGCACCTGGGTATTTGATACTGGTTCTGTTGCTAATATTTGCAACTCGAAACAGGGACTACGGATTAAGCGAAGATTGGCTAAGGACGAGGTGACGATGCGCGTGGGAAACGGTTCCAAAGTCGATGTGATCGCAGTTGGCACGCTACCTCTACATCTACCTTCGGGATTAGTATTAGACCTAAATAATTGTTATTTGGTGCCAGCGTTGAGCATGAACATTATATCTGGATCTTGTTTAATGCGAGACGGTTATTCATTTAAATCAGAGAATAATGGTTGCTCTATTTATATGAGTAATATCTTTTATGGTCATGCACCTTTGAAGAGTGGTCTATTCTTGTTGAATCTTGATAGTAGTGATACACATATTCATAATGTAGAAGCCAAAAGATGCAGAGTTGATAATGAAAGTGCAACTTATTTGTGGCACTGCCGTTTAGGTCATATCGGTGTAAAGCGCATGAAGAAACTCCATACTGATGGACTTTTTGAACCACTTGATTATGAATCACTTGGTACTTGCGAACCGTGCCTCATGGGCAAGATGACTAAAACACCGTTCTCCGGTACTATGGAGAGAGCAACAGATTTGTTGGAAATCATACATACAGATGTATGTGGTCCGATGAATGTTGAGGCTCGTGGCGGATATCGTTATTTTCTCACCTTCACAGATGACTTAAGCAGATATGGGTATATCTACTTAATGAAACATAAGTCTAAAACGTTTGAAAAGTTCAAAGAATTTCAGAGTGAAGTTGAAAATCATCGTAACAAGAAAATAAAGTTTCTACGATCAGATCGTGGAGGAGAATATTTGAGTTACGAGTTTGGTGTACATTTGAAAAATTGTGGAATAGTTTCGCAACTCACGCCACCCGGAACACCACAGCGTAATGGTGTGTCCGAACGTCGTAATCGTACTTTACTAGATATGGTGCGATCTATGATGTCTCTTACTGATTTACCGCTATCATTTTGGGGATATGCTCTAGAGACGGCCGCATTCACATTAAATAGGGCACCATCAAAATCCGTTGAGATGACGCCTTATGAACTATGGTTTGGCAAGAAACCAAAGTTGTTGTTTCTGAAAGTTTGGGGCTGTGATGCTTATGTGAAAAAGCTTCAACCTGATAAGCTCGAACCCAAATCGAAGAAATGTGTCTTCATAGGATATCCAAAGGAAACTATTGGATACACCTTCTATCACAGATCCGAAGGCAAGACTTTTGTTGCTAAATTCGGAAACTTTCTTGAGAAGGAGTTTCTCTTTAAAGAAGTGAGTGGGAGGAAAGTAGAACTTGATGAGGTAACTGTACCTACTCCCTTATTGGAAAGTAATACATCACAGAAAACTGTTTCTGTGACACCTACACCAATAAGTGAGGAAGTTAATGATAATGATCATGAAACTTCAGAACAAGATACTACTGAACCTCGTAGATCAACCAGAGCAAGATCCGCGCCAGAGTGGTACGGTAATCCAGTTCTGGAAGTCATGCTACTAGATCATGATGAACCTACGAACTATGAAGAAGCGATGGTGAGCCTAGATTCCGCAAAGTGGCTTGAAGCCATGAAATCTGAGATGGGATCCATGTATGAGAACAAAGTATGGACTTTGGTTGACTTGCCCGATGATCGGCAAGCAATTGAGAATAAATGGATCTTCAAGAAAAAGACTGACGCTGACGGTAATGTTACTGTCTATAAAGCTCGACTTGTCGCAAAAGGTTTTCGACAAGTTCAAGGGGTTGACTACGATGAGACCTTCTCACCCGTAGCGATGTTTAAGTCTGTCCGAATCATGTTAGCAATTGCCGCATTTTATGATTATGAAATTTGGCAAATAGATGTCAAAAACTGCATTCCTGAATGGATTTCTGGAAGAAGAGTTGTATATGATGCAATCGGAAGGTTTTGTCGATCCAAAGGGAGCTAACAAAGTGTGCAAGCTCTAGCGATCCATTTATGGACTGGTGCAAGCCTCTCGGAGTTGGAATAAACGCTTTGATAGTGTGATTAAAGCATTTGGTTTTATACAGACTTTCGGAGAAGCCTGTATTTACAAGAAAGTGAGTGGGAGCTCTGTAGCATTTCTGATATTATATGTGGATGCATATTGCTGATTGGAAATGATATAGAATTTCTCGATAGCATAAAGGGATACTTGAATAAGAGTTTTTCAATGAAAGACCTCGGTGAAGCTGCTTAAATATTAGGCATAAAGATCTATAGAGATAGATCAAGACGCTTAATTGGACTTTCACAAAGCACATACCATGACAAGATTTTGAAGAAGTTCAAAATGGATCAAGCAAAGAAAGGGTCCTTGCCTGTGTTACAAGGTGTGAAGTTGAGTCAGACTCAATGCCCGACCACTGCAGAAGATAGAGAGAAAATGAAAGATGTTCCCTATGCTTCAGCCATAGGCTCTATCATGTATGCAATGCTGTGTACCAGACCTGATGTGTGCCTTGCTATAAGTTTAGCAGGGAGGTACCAAAGTAATCCAGGGGTGGATCACTGGACAGCGGTCAAGAACATCCTGAAATACCTGAAAAGGACTAAGGATATGTTTCTCGTATATGGAGGTGACAAAGAGCTCACCGTAAGAGGTTACGTTGATGCAAGCTTTGACACTGATCCGGACGATTCTAAATCGCAAACCGGATACGTGTTTATATTAAATGGTGGAGCTGTCAGTTGGTACAGTTCTAAACAAAGCGTCGTAGCGGGATCTACATGTGAAGCGGAGTACATAGCTGCTTCAGAAGCAGCGAACGAAGGAGTCTGGATGAAGGAGTTCATATCCGATCTAGGTGTAATACCTAGTGCATCGGGTCCAATGAAAATCTTTTGTGACAATACTGGTGCAATTGCCTTGGCAAAGGAATCCAGATTTCACAAGAGGACCAAGCACATCAAGAGACGCTTCAATTCCATCCGGGATCTAGTCCAGGTGGGAGACATAGAGATATGCAAGATACATACGGATCTGAATGTTGCAGACCCGTTGACTAAGCCTCTTCCACGAGCAAAACATGATCAGCACCAAGGCTCCATGGGTGTTAGAATCATTACTGTGTAATCTACATTATTGACTCTAGTGCAAGTGGGAGACTGAAGGAAATATGCCCTAGAGCCAATAATAAAGTTATTATTTATTTCCTTATATCATGATAAATGATTATTATTCATGCTAGAATTGTATTAACCGGAAACATAATACATGTGTGAATACATAGACAAACTTAGTGTCACTAGTATGCCTCTACTTGACTAGCTCGTTAATCAAAGATGGTTATGTTTCCTAACCATAAACATGGTGTTGTTATTTGATTAACGAGGTCACATCATTAGTTGAATGATCTGATTGACATGACCCATTTCATTAGCTTAGCACCCGATCATTTAGTATGTTGCTATTGCTTTCTTCATGACTTATACATGTTCCTATGACTATGAGATTATGCAACTCCCGTTTACCGGAGGAACACTTTGTGTGCTACCAAACGTCACAACGTAACTTGGTGATTATAAAGGAGCTCTACAGGTGTCTCCAAAGGTAGATGTTGGGTTGGCGTATTTCGAGATTAGGATTTGTCACTCCGATTGTCGGAGAGGTATCTCTGGGCCCTCTCGGTAATGCACATCACATAAGCCTTGCAAGCATTGCGACAAATGAGTTAGTTGCGAGATGATGTATTATAGAACGAGTAAAGAGACTTGCCGGTAACGAGATTGAACTAGGTATTGGATACCAACGATTGAATCTCGGGCAAGTAACATACCGATGACAAAGGGAACAACGTATGTTGTTATGCGGTCTGACCGATAAAAGATCTTCGTAGAATATGTAGGAGCCAATATGGGCATCCAGGTCCCGCTATTGGTTATTGACCGGAGACGTGTCTCGGTCATGTCTACATTGTTCTCGAACCATAGGGTCCGCACGCTTAACATTACGATGACAGTTATTATGAGTTTATGCATTTTGATGTACCGAAGTTAGTTCGGAGTCCCGGATGTGATTACGGACATGACGAGGAGTCTCGAAATGGTCAATACATAAAGATTGATATATTGGATGACTATATTCGGACACCGGAAGGGTTCCGGAAGAGTATCGGATAAAACCGGAGCACCGGGGGGGGGGGGGTTACAGGAACCCCCCGGGGGGTTAATGGGCCTTATGGGCCTAAAGTGGAGAAGTGGGAGGGGCTGCCAGGGCAGGCCGCGCGCCCCCTCTCCCCCTAGTCCGAATTGGACTAGGAGGGAGGGGCGGCGCCCCCCTCTTTCCCTCTCTTCTCCACCAATCCTACTTGGACTAGGAAAAGTGGGGAGTCCTATTCCCGGTAGGAGTAGGACTCCTCCTGCGCCACCATAGGGCCGGCCGAACCCCTCCCCCTTGGATCCTTTATATACGGGGGTAGGGGGCACCTCTAGACACAAGTTGACCTTTGAGATCGTTCCTTAGCCGTGTGCGGTGCCCCCTGCCACCATATTCCACCTCGATCATATCGTTGTAGTGCTTAGGCGAAGCCCTGCGTCGGTAGAACATCAAGATCGTCACCATGCCATCATGCTGACAGAACTCCTCCCTGAAGCTTTGCTGGATCGGAGCCCGGGGATCGTCATCGAGTTGTACGTGTGCTAAGAACTCGGAGGCGCCGGCGTAACGGTGCTTGGATCGGTCGGACCGGGAAGAAGACGTACGACTACTTCCTCTATGTTGTGTCAACGCTTCCGTTGCGATCTACAAGGGTATGTAGATCATGCTCTCCCCTCGTTGATATGCATCGCCATGATCTTGCGTGTGCGTAGGAAATTTTTTGAAATTACTTCGTTCCCCAACAGGCTCCATGGGTGTTGGAATCGTTACTATGTATTCTAGATTATTGACTCTAGTGCAAGTGGGAGACTAAAGGAAATATGCCCTAGAGGCAATAATAAAGTTATTATTTATTTCCTTATATCATGATAAATGTTTATTATTCATGCTAGAATTGTATTAACCGGAAACATAATAATTGTGTGAATACATAGACAAACAGAGTGTCACTAGTATGCCTCTACTTGACTAGCTCGTTGATCAAAGATGGTTATGTTTCCTAGCCATAGACATGAGTTGTCATTTGATTAATGGGATCACATCATTAGGAGAATGATGTGATTGACTTGACCCATTCCGTTAGCTTAGAACTCGATCGTTTAGTACGTTGCTATTGCTTTCTTCATGACTTATACATGTTCCTATGACTATGAGATTATGCAACTCGCGTTTACCGGAGGAACTCTTTGTGTGATACCAAACGTCACAATGTAACTAGGTCATTATAAAGGTGCTCTGCAGGTGTCTCTGAAGGTATTTGTTAGGTTGGCGTATTTTGAGATTAGGATTTGTCACTCCGATTGTTGGAGAGGTATCTCTGGGCCAACTCGGTAATGCACATCACTTAAGCCTTGCAAGCATTGCAACTAATGAGTTAGTTGCGGGATCATGTATTACAGAACGAGTAAAGAGACTTGCCGGTAACGAGATTGAACTAGGTATTGAGATACCGACGATCGAATCTCGGGAAAGTAACATACCAATGACAAAGGGAACAACGTATGTTGTTATGCGGTTTGACCGATAAAGATCTTCATATAATATGTGGGAGCCAATATGAGCAACCAGGTTCCGCTATTGGTTATTGACCGGAGATGTGTCTCGGTCATGTCTACATAGTTCTCGAACCCATAGGGTCCGCACGCTTAAAGTTTCGATGACAGTTATATTACGAGTTTATGAGTTTTGATGTACCGAAGCTTGTTCGGAGTCCCGGATGTGATCACGGATATGACGAGGAGTCTCGAAATGGTCGGGACATAAAGATTGATATATTGGAAGCCTATATTTGGATGTCGGAAATGTTCCGGGTGAAATCGGGATTTTACCGGAGTACCGAGGGGTTACCGGACACCCCCCCCCCCCACCCCGAGAGCTTAATGGGCCATAGTGGGCCTTAGTGGAGAAGAGGAGAGGTGGCTAGGGCAGGGCCGCGCACCCCTCCCCCTCTAGTCCGAATAGGACAAGGAGAGGGGGGCGGTGCCCCCCTTTCCTTCCTCTCTCCCTCCTCTTTCCCCCTTCTCCTAATCCAACAAGGAAGGGAGGGAGTCCTACTCCAGGTGGGAGTAGGACTCCTCCTGGTGTGCCTCCTCCTGGCCGGCTGCACCTCCCCCCTTGCTCTTTATGTATGGGTGCAGGGGGCACCCCAAAGACACAACAATTGATTTGATCTTTTAGCCATGTGCGGTGCCCCCCTCCACCATAGTCCACCTCGATAATACTGTAGCGGTGCTTAGGCGAAGCCCTGCGTCGGTAGAACATCATCATCGTCACCATACCGTCGTGCTGATGAAACTCTCCCTCAACACTCGGCTGGATCGGAGTTTGAGGGACGTCATCAGGCTGAACGTGTTCTGAACTCGGAGGTGTCGTGCGTTCGGTACTTGATCGGTCGGATCGTGAAGACGTACGACTACATCAACCGCGTTGTGCTAATGCTTCTGCTTTCGGTCTACGAGGGTATGTGGACAACACTCTCCCCTCTCGTTGGTATGCATCACCATGATCTTGCGTGTGCATAGGAATTTTTTTGAAATTACTAAGTTCCCCAACAGACAGCGTCTGCGCACTTACCCGGACACCATTGGGCACTCCTTCTGGTCACTTCGGATGGCGGCCACCTTCGCGGCCTCTTGCCACTTGGTCGCGGCCGTCTACTTGGCCTTCTCTGGTGGCTTGCTACCAAACTTCCCTTCGACGCAGCACTTAGACGAGTCGAGTGCAGCAGTTGGCGGTCTGCCTGTTGGCCACGCCGTCGAGGAGCCGACGCCTGCCCTGTCGGCGCCTACGGGGCGGCGTTGTCCATCGCCGTCTTCGTCATCATCCAGCTAGTCCCGGACATTCCGCCTCCTTCGTCTCCGCCTCCCCAAGTGGCGTCATCGCTGCCTTCATCCTCCAACGCGGTCGCCCCCAGCTCAGGGTTACCCACGTCACTCTCCTCACGGTCCATCATCCACCAGTGGCCCGGAGTCGATGCGCTGCACTACAAAAAAAAGACACAACCGTGACATTTTGGGCCGAACGAAAAAAAATTATGTCATACATATGACACTTCTATGACGATAATTGTGACAAAACCCGGTATCATCATAGATGTGGTGGGCTCCTACTTCTATTACAAAAAATCATGACAGAAAATGGGCTTTTCATCCTGGGCGGGCCGGAGACGCAGCTGCATGACATTCTTTGGGCCGTCCATGATGGAAAAAACCATGGTAGAAGTGAGGGGGAGGAAAATTTCGGGGAGTTCCCGGTTACGGTGGGAGGTCGGGGGCCGAGCGATGCGCGTTTCTGTCGTACACGTATGCGTGTGTGTGCAAGGCGTTGGCTCTAACTAAACCCGAGCGAGGCATTGGGCTCTAACTGAACCCGAGCGATTGCACTGCAGACTACGCGTTACTGAACCCGAGCGATCGATCGATGGCTATTAACTGAACCCGATCAAGCGATTCCTTCCCTACTGCTGCTAACTGAAGCCGATCAATGCTTCCTCTGGATGAACACTGAGCGTTGCGGGAGGGGGGGTGGATGAACAGTTCCTGGTGGGGGTGGATGAACAGGACCACGTGGTGTTGCCTCTGGATGAACAGGACCCCGATCGATCGAGCCGGTTGGGGCTGGATGAACAGGACCACCCCGTGGAGGGCAGGATGAACAGTAGATGGTGGAGGGCAGGATGAACAGTAGCTCGTGGAGGGGTGGTTGAACAGGAGCCTGTGGAGAGGGCTGGTTGAACAGTAGCCGGTGGAGTAGCGCGCGGTGGAGGCTGCATGAACAACAGCCCGTGGATGAACAGTCGCAGGTGGAGGCTGGAGGAGGTCGATGATGGATGAACAGTAGCTCGTGGAGGCTGGAGGGGGTCGACGGTGGAGATGAACAGTATCCAATGGAGTCCCGTTTTGTGGTGCGCCACACCCCTCCCGATGAATAGGACCCCCATTTCGACCATAGTGCTCCAACACAAGTCCGTTTCGTCCGTTTTGCGGTACGCCACACCCCTCCCGATCAACAGGACCCCCGTTTCCTCCGTTTTGCGGTATGCCAGACCCCTCCCGATGAACAGGATCCCATTTCGAATGTGGCCGGTCGAACACAAGGCCGTTTCCTCCATTCTATGGTACGCCAGGCCTTGTTTCCATCGCATGTTTCGTCCAAGCCCTCCCGATGAACACGACGCATTCTGTTGCCTCCCCATGAACACGACCACGACGCTGTTTCTCCGTTCCGACCCAACAATGTACACGATCCTTGGCCGTACATATGCATGACTAGGCGTTCGAGACCCCGCCCGTATGTACACATACGTGGCTGTAATTTCTTTCTTGCACCCTGGCCGCTGTACGTGCGTGTACATGCTACGTGTGCGCCTCTACTACGACACGTGCGCGCCTCCACATCGACCAGTATGTACATACACGTTCGCGGCCAGAATGACAACGCTACGTACGCTTCGACCAGGTGGGTTTCGACTGTCAGGCACTTCCTTGCCTGCGAAGATGTAGATGGTGGGTCCCAGCAATCAGGGGGTGAATATTTTTTTTGGCCCGGACGCACTTCCTTGCGTGCAAAGATGTAGCTGGTGGATCCCAGCAGTCAGGGGGAAACATTTTTTCGTGAAATACAATGGCCCGTCCGGCGGGTCCCAGCTGTCAGGTGGAGGAATCATTATTTTCCGCGTAATAAGGAGGCACTTCCTTTGTGCGGCCGTGGACCCAGCTGTCAGCCTCTCCACGTATAGTCCACGTCCGATGGAAGTCGTTCCTTGACCACGTTGACCACGCCGCGCCGAGAGCACCAGGGCGGTGGACGACGGCGAGGCCTAGGAAGGGGATGACACGGAGGCAGGGAAGACTCGGTAGTTGTTTCCCACGCCGAGGGGAGTATGATTGTACGAGGGTTTACTGGCTCGTCTACCATCGCCGAAGAATAACAGTAGGTGTGGGTGAGTAGAGGGATGGCTAGGCCAGCGATGGGAGTACGGCCGGGCGGTGAGGCCTGCGCGGCAGCACAACCGGCCGCGAGGAGGAGGGAGCAGGCAGTCCCACCGGCCCTTGTTTGAGCGGCTGGAGCAGGAAGAGCAGATATTGAAGAAGCACGACGGCCGTTGGATGGACATCCAACAGTCAGTGCTTGTGCGTCAACTTTTTTTAGGAAAGCCTCAAATATGTGGAAAATAGCATACAACCCATCTGCCATTATTTCTAATAATTTACAGCCCATTTGCTAATTCTTAAGGTTTTTTTGGAGCCCATATTCTTTTTGTTAGCATTACAGCCCATATTGTGGCAACGGTTAAAAAATTATACGAAATTTTGCATATTTCGGTGTGGTCCGAACTGTTCTTAATCCCGAAATTTCGACGCACATTCAAACTGATTTTAAAAATAAATATATATCAATATAAAATCCAACAAATTCTCCACGCATAAAAACTAATGTAATTTAAAATCTTGAAATGAAAAAAAGATATTTGAAACTAATGGCCGGTTTGATGTGTTTTAAAAATGTGCAGCCCATTTCTCATTACTGATGGGCCATTTTCTCGGCCAGCCGAATGAAAGCTCTCCTCATCTTGAAAGATTTGCAGCCCAACAAGCCTGACAAAGCGACTTACTTGGCAAATCACAAAAAAACTGTGCTGTGGCCGTGGACCCAGCTGTCAGCCTCTCCACGTACAGTACTCTTCCGATGGAAGTCATTCCTTAACCACGTTGACCATGCCGCACGGGGAGCACCACGGTGGTGGACGACGACGAGGCCTAGGAAGGGGACGACGCGGCACTGGAAGCCCGCACGGAGAGGACTACGGGGGTTCACTGGTTTGGCTGCGGTGTGAGGCTGCTATCGCCGCAGGGCCTGGCCGGCAGTGAGAATAATAGGGGGCGGTGAGGCCTCTACGGCAGCACAGCCGGCCACGGGAGGCAGGAGCATGCGTCACGACCAGCGCTGCTTTGGGCGGCTGGAGCAAGAAGACAAGAGGTTGAAGAAGCACTACGGCCATTGGATGGACATCGTACGGTCACTAGAGCTAGAATCGTTCATATTGACTAAGTTGACAAAGCCCTTCGTCCCTGTCAACTTAGTTGGCCCACAAGTCAGCCTCCCAGCAAGGTGGGTCCCAGCTTGCCGGGGGAGTATTTATTTTTTGTGCGTAATAAGGAGGCACTTCCGGTGGGTCCGAGCTGACAGCGGGGGGAACATTTTGTTCACGAAATACGGTGGCCCGTCCGGTGGGTCCCAGCAGTCAGGGGGAAACGATTTTTTTCACAAAATACTGGTGGCCCGTCTGGTGGGTCCCTGTTGTCAGGTGGAGGAATCATTATTTTTCTGTGTAATAAGGAGGCACTTCCTTGCTGCCGCCGTGGACCCAGCTGTCAGCCTCTCCACGTACAGTCCACGTCCGATGGAAGTCATTCCTTCCACGTTGTCCACGCCCGATGGAAGTCATTCCTTCCACGTTGACCGCGCCGAGAGCACCAGGGCGGTGGACGACGGCGAGGCCTAGGAAGGGGACGACGCGGAGATGGTGAAGACGCGGTAGTGGATGCCCACGTGGAGAGGAGTATGAGGGTTCACTCGTTCGGCTACGGTGTGAGGCCGCCGTCGTCACAGGGCCTGGCCAGTGGTGAGAATAGTAGGGGGCGGTGAGGCCTCCACGGCAGCACAGCCGGCCACGGGAGGCAGGAGCAGGTGGCACGACCGACGCTGCTTTGGGCGGCTGGAGGAAGAAGACCAGAGGTTGAAGAAGCACTACGGCCGTTGGATGGACATCGTACGGTCACTGCAGCTAGAATCGTTTATATTGACTAAGTTGACAAAGCCCTTGGTACGTCAACTTAGTAGGCCCACATGTCAGCTTCCGAAACGGTGTGCCCCACATGTCAGGGGGAGGAATCATTTTTTGGGCGGGTGAAGCTAGAATATCTGAGATTGAAGAAGAAGCACGGCATCCGTTGGATGGACATCCAACGGACACTGCTGCTAGAACCGTGTGTTGACTATAAGTTGACAAAGCCTTGCATACGCGTCAACTCTGTTTTTTAGGGGACGCATCAACTTAGTAAGGCCAGAAGTGTGTGGCAGAGAACGTATAGCCCATTTGAGATTTGTAAGAATGTGTAGCACAGTTTTGAATTCTAATGGAATTTACTACAGCCCATTTACAGTTTGTTAAAAGCACAGCCCATTTCAACCAACCGTTCAAAACAGAATTCAATAAAATTTCCCACATTTTGATGGGATCCAAAATATTTTTATCCCGAAATTTCTAGTCAGATTAAATACAATTTCAATATAAATTTATATTACGTAAAAATCCAATGAAACATTGCGCTCGCAACAATTAATGAAATTAAAGTTTTCAATATCCAAAAATAATATTTTATAAAGTCATCACGTGTTTGGTGCATTTTTTTATAGTTACTGCCCAGTTTTTATAATTAGATCCAATTTATTATTTCTTAAAGCCCATTTTCTTGTTAAGCCTAATGCATCCCTCCTAGGAAAGATTTGCAGCCCAGCGGGGCGGAGAATAACAACTTGACCTTGCCTGGGTATTCCTTAAAAAAGTATAGCTGCGCTAGCCATTTCCAGCTTGAAAAAAATTAATATCTGGGCTGGATATCTGGCCTGGGCTAGACGGGCCACAGCCCGCCCAGTTAATACGTGCAGCGATGTTTTCGTTGTTGTTCAGAGAAGAAAAATTAATATCTGGGCTAAACATCGAAAAACTCTGCAGTGCTCACACCTCAAAAACACAAATACTGCTCGAGCTGCTTGGTCCCAGCTGTCGGCCGCTTCTTGTGCAATTCTCTCGTTTATTGACTAGTACTACATAGGTTGACAATGGTGTGGGACCGTGATGTCTGGAAACCAGGGGGAAGCAAAATAAATAACTCCAGCGAGCGCTTCCACCTCTGCCTCGTTGTCTCCCGTGGAAACCCCTTTCCTACCTTTTTTTGCTCGGGCAAGGACCAATGCATGCAGCACGTCCATGCGGTTATTAGGCAAGAAATAAAAACGCTTTGCATGCTATGAATTACGATGGCCTGCATGGGTAGCTAATAAGGCATCCTCTTAACTGCTGTGATTAAATGTTGTGTTTAGAAGAGAGAAATATTCTTCTTTGCCACCAATCTTCTTGCACCTAGGTCGTGATGCACCTTCTAATACGACTTATTCACCTAGACGGAGGGATTATAGTTTTATACATATATATAATAAGGAGGCACTTGTGTACGTAGGCTATGGACCTGGTGGGTCCCCATTGTCATCCCCTCCAAGTAAAGTCATCTCCTCGCCCACGCGTGCTTTCCGCCCGAAATGGTCAGCGCCGCCCGCCCCGCTTCCCGGTGCAGGCGATTGCTCCGCCTTCAAATGACACAAGTGCCGTCCGTCCGTACATCTGCCGCCCACATTAATGATACGCGATTGCCGAGGCGGCTACTCCGACGCCACACGTCCGTCCCTCCGCCCGCCCACCATTGCTATATAAACTGCTGCGTCGGCCATAGCCGTAGTCATCCGCATCCGTTCCCTTTCTCCTGTCCACACCACTACTGCCCACCATGGCTTCCTTGCGCTCCAGTGCTCTTCGGGACGGGCGCACGACGGACCACTAGAAAATGGCAGCCATTGCTGCTGACCGGCTGGCCGGCAGGCAGCCGGAGGACGACGACGTCCCAATGGAGAACATGGTAGTCGACGATCCGGCGCCAACCCCCTCCTCCGCGCCATCCTCGCCGGTGCATTGCACCATGACCATCGGCGAGGCCCGTGCCCAATATATGGACAGTGTGAGGCAGATGCGTTAGGAGCAGTTCCGGGAGGCGCAGGCCGACGCTGCCTACAACCACCATCTCCTCCAGGAGCATCTGCAGGCGGAGGAGCAGATCGCCGCGGAGCGGGCGGAGCAGGAGGCGCTGCTCGACTCATACCGCTCTGCCCGCAAAGGCCGCCTTGAGTGCTAGCGGGAGCGCAAGCGGGTGGCGGAGGTTGCGGCCACCTACAAAGAGGCTATCAAAGAGGGCGATGAAACAGGCGAGGCGCTGTTTGGCGAGACCGAGGACGAGCCAGAGGACAATGCCGGCTCCGACGAGTCCCCGCTCCGCTAGTGTCGACGAGGCCCTGCTTCGCCGAGGCCCCGCGGCGCCAACAATGAGGCAGAGGACACTGCTGGCTCCGCCGAGGCCCCGCCCCGCCAACAACGAGGCAGAGGACATCGCCGGCTCAGCCAAGGCCCCACCCTGCTGGCAACACGGGGGAGGATTTCCACCGCTCCGCTAAGGCGCCGCCCGCCGGCAACGAGACAAAGGACATCGCCGGCTCCACCGAGGCCCCGCCCCGCTGCCAACGAGGCCGCGCCACACAGAAAACGAGGAAGAGTAGAACATGGTAGGTTGCCGCCGCTCGAGTCCAAGTAAGGCCACCACTGCTACCCTCTTGTTGAAGCCAAGCTAGGCGGGTTGACCATTAACGGCCAGTTAGCTTCTTGGCGGCGCCGTGGAGTCGGGAGTTCTGCTGGAGAATAACGCTGCTTCTACTTAACTGCTGGTGTTGTTGGCTGACTGACACGTGGGCCCAACAGGCCACATGTCAGTTACGCAACTGCACCTACAGTTAAGTCACTGAAGCTTCTGTTCGGCTCGGCGGGACACAGGTGGGTAGCTTAGGTTAATTAATTATACCTCCAGCACACCCCTTTTTAGTTGAAGAATGTATGAAATGTAACGAAATCTGGCATGTTTATATGAAATCCGATCGTGTGTGAATGAATTTATTTCGATTAGTTCGAATTCCTGTATCATTGGCATTGGATGAACATGCAAAACAATATGTACTAGCATTATTCCCAGGGTGATCACCTCGTTTGTAGCAGTTTCACATGTACTCCCTCCGGTCCTTTCTAGTCTGCATACAAGTTTTGTCTACAGTCAAAGTATCTCTACTTTGACCAATCTTATACAAAAAAGTATGCACTTTCACAATGTGCGAAGTAAAAAGGAACAGAAGGAGTACAAAGAGTTTGAGCAGGTTTTTAGCGTTTTTGTAGATTGCAATCAAACACACAGGCCTAGCAATTCATAGAGAACATTCAAAACAATCGATGATTATGCATCTCAGCGATTCACATGTCAGAGGCAATATTTACTTCACAACTAAAGAATAAAAAAAATTGATCGACGCTGCTGACAGCAAGGGCGTCCCATTCAAAAATATCAAACGCATGTCTTGCTAAAATCAATGAGCAAAATCTGACAAGGTTGTCCCATTCCAAAATATCAAATGCCTACGATTGTGGAATGGACAGGGTTTGCCATCAGTTCGGACATTGACATGGCACCTCGTGCTAAATAAACCAGCTATTCTTTTTGTGCAGTTCCACCAAAATCAACCAAATTCGCGCGTAGCTTGTATCATTTCGCCCTTATATGTTGCAATGCCTTGAACTTATCGGCACCTCCTTTCTTGTGGTGGAAATGAATGATTCGATGTATTCATGAACATTTTGTGCTGTTCCCATTGAAATCAAGCTGAGCACCCCTGTTTGCACAAATACAAAAAGTGATAAGTATAGAGCAAACTGTACTATGAATTGACAGTTTCAATAGGCACATACATGGTCCATGTAGAGCACACTTTTAGAAAAATGGAACTCACCAGAAAGAATCCTATAACAACATTGTACTCGTGCATCACAGCAAAAAAATGGAGATTTTGTCGGTCCTTCTAAGCTAAAGTTAGTTTGGTCTTGTGGGGAGTAATGTAACCATCCTTCAACTACTCCTTCTGATGATAAGATAGACAGGGATTCTTCATCCTGGCATAATCGGAACTAGTCACTTCATGTACTCCATATTCTTCTTCAGAGGAAGATGATCCTCTTGTGCAAAGACAAGAGGACTACTAAATGCTAGCATCACTGTTTGCTCGAAAAAAGGAAAGGAAATATTTAAAACAACACAGATGAAGCACTTCTCAAGGACAATACCACTCTTTCATAACAGCACCGGGAGTTAATTTTTGTTTTTCTTCCCCTTGTTCTTCCCCTTCATCACTTGGTTCAATAACAAACAAGCTTCGCCTTCAATGTAAGATTTGGCATGTAAATTAGGGAGCACAATTATAGTACTAAACTTAATTTTCTGATGAAAGTGGCAAAATACAGGCCAGTAGTTCTGAAATATCCTTATCTTACCTCAATGGGATATTACGGTGCACATACAGATTGGAAGTCTTGTCTCCATTTGTGCAATTCACTAAAATCAAGCAACATTATCGTACAAGTAGCACAACATATGAATGCACACTTCAGAATCATCTAAAAGAAGGCTAGTACTGACCTCTCATGATGCGGAATTCAAACAACTCACAAGAAGAAGATCTGAACCAAATTCACCTTAACGGATAGGAAGTAAGATCTCCTCTTGTGCAGTTCCACTAAGATCAAGCAATCAAGCAACATTGTCGGTGTGACATTTTGGTTGAACTGCACAAAATACTCTTAAAACAAAAGTGTTTTGTGCAGTGCAACAAAAGGTCACAATGGGAACAAGGTGAAGCAGATAACCCTATTTACACAGAGGTGCAAAGGAAACAATTAGTGGTCAATAACGGTGGATGACACAGAAGCCAACAAAAAGAAGCATCTACCTTATCTAAATGGGAAAGAAAGCAAGACAGTAGCATTTCTCAAACGGTGGCATTGATTAATATTAACATAGAGATTATATTAACAATAAAATTTGTTAAACATGTAATTTGCTTTTAACTGTGGCATTGCATCAATTTTCCAGCGGCATTATTAGAGGGTGTTTGTTTACAAGGACATTTTGGTGTAGGGACTAAAAAATCCGTGTCAGTTCCATCTAAACCAAAGAGGAGGGACTTTTCGGGACTAAAAGTGGGCATTTGGGACTAAAGAAAGAAGACCCCGAGGGAGTCTTTTTGGGACTTTTTCCAACAGTTGCCCCTGCCACGCATCACACCTTGTCTCTATTAGTTTATTACTAGGGGTAACATGGTCTTTTAGCATGCCATTTAATAACCTCTAATCATGTTTAGTCCCTGGAACCCAACAGATAGGGACTAGGGAGTTTTTAACCAAATAGGGCCTTAGATTAACAACAGCTAATGAGTTGCACGGGACAGTGGACGCACCAGCACCATGTGCATCTACCGATGTACTGTGGTCATGCACAGTCTGTTGCAACAAAGAACAAGCAACCAAGGAGCATATTTGTGTTGGTCCTAGTTTTGTTATCTTTAGACGCCTTTCCCTATGTGAGCACAGCAAATCTAGTCCTGCTCAAACTCTACAGCCTTGTCCCTTCCTTTCCTTTTTGAACTAGTACTTTCGCCCCTTCCTTTCCTCTTTGAACCACATCACAGATTTATGCGATACAACTTTCCCCACTACTTTCCCCCATTCTTTTCCTCTTTGAACCACGTCCTAGATTAATGTTATACAACTTTCCCCCTTCATTTCCTCTTTGAACCACGTCCTATATTCATGCTATATACAACTTTTCCCACTACTTTCCCCCACTCCTTTCCTCTTTGAACCACGTCCTAGATTCATGGTATACATGCAGCTAGAGCAATGCATGTGGAGTAAGTAAATTATACCTTAAGGTTATTGGGGTGTGGTTCGATGGGCGACGGGACGGCGGCGAAGAAGAAGGGGTCGGAGGCCCTCCCGCGCCGCCGCTGGGTGGAAAGTGAACAGCTGCGCCGGTAGTCCCTCGCCGACCGGGATGGTGTTAAGCCTCCTTCCCTTCCCGGCGGACGGATCCTGCCGGCTCTTTGAGAAGCATTGAGGGGAGAGAGAGTCCAATGAAGTCTTGTTTAGATCTAGAGAGGGTGAGAGAGTGTGAAGAGAGCAACTACAAGCGCTGAAGCTCCAGTGGGAGAGGGCGTGAGAGTGAGCGAACAGGCTAACCAGCTACACAACCCTCCTGTTATGTTCAACGAGAGGGAAATAACCTTTTATACATTCCTGCATTCGTGTGACAAGCATGCCGTGTTTTTTTGGGTGTGTGTGGGAGTCATTGGGATTTCAATCATAATCGTGTCATGTGGCTTTGGTGGTAAGACTATCCACAGTGGTGCAGACATAATGCAGCCTTGGTCACCTTACCTCTCTCCACGTAGTACGTTGGGTCCCACCAGTCAGAGGGTGAAACAACAAATTAATAAGAAAAATTAAAAGCGTCAGCGGTGTATCTTACCTCACACATCTTGCTACTGCTCGGGAACACTGTCCAATTGATCCCTCTGTTCGCTCACGTACTATTTTAAGTGAATCCTTATTATAACATGCACACAAATTTTGGCCACTTGTATTTGACTTAAGTCAGTGTGCCACCGTATCTCGTATACTTACTACTCCCTCCATCTAGGTGTAATAAGTCACGTTAGAAGGTGCAACGGGACCAAGGTGCGTGTGTGTGTGTGTGTGTGTGTGTGTGTTTAACACCATGTGTGTGTTAGAGAGAGCAACAGATCGACCTACTCCTATAGAGAACTGTTGTGTAGTGTACGATTTTAGCCGCGAGAGTCGGTCCATCCTCTCGTTTCCGGGCGTGTCCGGTAGGGACATGCGAACAGCTGCCACGCCCGCTCCTGACCAGCCTGGCCCACCCAAAGCCCCTCCATCGCCCGTGCGCGCTTCCCGCCCGAAACGGTCAGCGCCGCTCCAAAGAATCGGTGCCGCATTCATGCCCGGGCAGAGCGGACGCGACCTCTCACTGGCGCAAGAGTGATGGTTTCTTCGTCCGTCCAACTTACTGCTGGGTCTATGTGATTTGATGGCTCATTGGTCTTTATTACTGAGGTGGTAGGACTGCTGGATGTCCCACACTTTCGGCGAAAGGAGGTATACTACTACTACTACTAGATTACAATTTTCTCCATTCTTACAGCGGAGGCGTGCAAGAGCAGTGAAAACACGCAGGCTCAGTGATTACATGGCCCACCTCACACTACTATCACCGTGCGACACCTAACTCTTTACATAGTACTCCCTCCGTTCCTAAATATTTCTAGATGAGTCCCCCGCGCGTTGGCACGGAACAGCGGTATATCTCTCTGCGCAAAATTATTGATTTCATAGAACAAAAAAACTCTATAACCGCATGACAAATGTGGTAGCCAAACTAAATAAACTCCCATCATCATTTAGATCATCCCACATAAGGAAAAAAGATCAGCCAGCTCCTGATCTCCTACTGCATAATGGGATTATATTTTTCTTTTTGACATGTTAATGAGACTTAAAAGCTCACTTGCATGCTACCGGTGCATGCTTGCATGCAGACATGTTGATGTGATTTAAAACCCACTCACATGCATGTGGCACGGTATTTCTGCATGCTTGCATGTGGCTTAGTGCGGAGCCTCTCAACGTCAAGATCAGACGGCTATTATGGACTGATTTACTTATCTAACGTTTACATCAATTTTGATGACGTGGCTCAAGGAGAGGATAGAGAATTCCTAGTAGTGGGGGCTAGCTATTACTAGTAGATATAAGTCTTTGTAGAGATTCCACTACATACGGAACAAAATGAATGAATCTACACTTAAAATGCATCTATATACATCCACATGTGGTTCATGGTGAAATCTCTACAAAGACTTATATTTAGGAACGGAGGAAGTACTAGTATAGTACGTACTGTAATTTATCAGTGAGATAAATTTGTACAATGCTATGAAGCTTCCAGCTTCTGTTACATGTATCTTGTGTCCAAGGTTGCCCGTTGCAACATTTCATCAAATACGAAGGAGACTAACATTCATGCTATTGCATCTCAATGATTGACCGATCATAGCAAATATGTACTCCCTCCATTCCAAAATAAGTTTCTCAACTTTGTGCAAACTTTAGTACAAAGTAGTACTACTACTAAAGTTGACACTTATTTTGGAACAGAGGAAGCTAAAGAAAAAAACAATCCATGCAGTCCCTAGCCCTTGAACCGTGAACCCTGACCAGGCTTCCATTTGCTCGCAACGTTTGAGCTTCCTAATAAATGAAGTTTGCAACCTTTTGACCATCGGATCATTTTGTGCAGTTTCACCAAAATTGAGATGAGCATCCATGTGGCAAAGAAATTGAACAAGCATGATTAGAATAAGATTACTGGGACTAGTTGATGAGACGTAAACTCATCACAAATATAGTACGTAGAAGCCAGTAGAGGTATGTGCGGGGGAAAGAAGTAGAGAAGTATCCACAGGGAGTGATGTGGGCAGCTGGAGCAGTGGTGCAAGCCGGCTGTAAAGGGAGCTGTACCTAAGGGACGTAGCTCAACCTTGAGGAGGGCGGCGGGAGGCGGCAAGTGCCCACGTCGCGGCAGTGAGCAAGGGACGAAGGCAACCTCACCGGCTTTGTGAGAGAGAACGGCGGGGACCCCTGATCGGGACGTGCCGACAGTGGGTTTTCGCCGTCGGTGACGGCCACCGCATCTACACTAAGCATCCACCCCTTCCCCAAGCGGACGTGATCCGCCAGGATGTTAGAGATGTGGCCACAGTCGTTTTGTGCGAGAGAGTGTGAAGAGAGAAACCCCAGCAAGCAACCATGTAGGTTGGCCCGTCCTGACTATGTACTCCTTTTCTCTCCATATGAACCTATCATATTGCGTACGTGCCACTGAAGAAAAAAAACTTTATTTATAAATGACGCGGCACCTACTACTCGTCCTCCTATAACCTTGCGCTTGGCATCTCCAAAATATTGACCTTGCGATTGGCTCTTCGCCTCTTCGGGAAGTTGAGCAATAATGGTAGTGCAGTATATATCGTTCTGGCTATATGAGACCGAATGAATTGCTGCACGTCCACCACGTGGGCGAGGGTCGAGGGGCGAGGGAGAGTGCTACATACGGAGCAAAATGAGTGAATCTACACTCTAAACTACGTCTATATACATCAGTGTATGGAGTATGTACTAGTTGTTCATATTGAAATCTGCTAAAGGACATATATATTCGAAACAATATGATATAATCTCTATAACCAAGGTAGTAGGAACGAGGAGTAAACGGAGGGAGTAGTAAATTTTTCTCCTCGTCCTGCGAGCCACCGCGCGCATGGGCGAGGGAGCGGGCATAAGGCATAGTAAGCAAGCTTCACCTCATCCTGCGAGCCACCGCGCCCGTGGGGGGGAGACGGCGTACTAAGCAAGCTTCTCCTCGTTCTGCGAGTTGACGGGACACATCAAAAGTACTCCAGTGTATAGAGACTTGCCTCTAAGGTAGGACCCACATGGTTTGCCTCTTTTTTTAACCAAAACGTCAAGTCGCAATTTGTTTGTTCACCCGTGGTAGATGATCCTCCCTCCACCAAGTGGACAACCAGTACACGTGCCAAATTACCACGTGGGCTGCCTTTTTCGTACAGAAATGAGCTCCACCATGTACCCGCGCGGGTGTGGTTGGGAAAGAGACGGGAGTACGTGCGCCGTGCATGCACCTCTTCTCTTCATGCACGTTCCCCACCTACGTGGGTGTGTGTGAGAGATACACACCGCGTTCGTGAGTGTTTTTTGTTTTGGGGTGGGGTGGGTTGGGGGTAGATTTCGTGAATTATTTGTGGGAATATGTGTCGATGACATCTCAAACAAATTTTTGCATGCAATGTGTGTGAAATGGAGGCCTATCCATATCATACATAGAGGGTCGGGCAATCCACAAGAAGAGAGGGAGGGGTCATAGCTATCAATAGAGTCGAAGAGGGGATCAAGTGGGTGGGTGCGAGATCGATGAGGAGAGCCATCGAAATTGTGTGTGTGTGTGTGTGTGTGTATAAGTCAAAGATATAGGGCGATTGGCCTACCGGAACGTTAGAGGGCACACGTCAAGTTTGTGTGTGGCAGGGAGACATGACTAGAGCGCTCGATGTATCGGTGTGTGTGGGGGGGAGGGGGTGGTGGGAGGGGTAGGCAGAGGCCTAACTATAGAGGTAGAACGACTCGTATATGTGTTGAGAAGGAGAGACCCAGCTATGTCTTCAGGGAGATCGGTCGATATCCATGCATAACTGAAGGACGGGAAATATGATGGGAGAGAGAGAGAGAGGAGAGAGAGAGGGAGAGAGAGGGAGGGAGAGGGAGGGAGAGGGGTAGAGTGCTGGATGGGTGATGGAGTTGCTTCTCGAAGATGGTGGGAGAGGCCTACTAGACAAACTGAGGGTGGAACTACAATGTTATCAATAAGAGTGGGGATGTGTTTCTGTGTGTGCCTGTGTGTGATAGATCTGTCGGGACGCATCCATGGATGATGAAGGGGAACCATGTGTTTGGTAAGCAAACCTAACTAGATCGGTAGATCAATTGTTGTTTGTCGGAGGAAGGGAGAGACACAACTAATGAGGTAGATCGATTGACGTGTGGGTAAAAACAAGTTATAAGGACCTAGCTAGCTATATGTATAGTGAGAGATCGGTCGGTGTACGTCCATTTGTTAGAGGCTAATAAGGCCCAGTGAGATGGATGGACAGGGAGAATGGAGCTAGGAGGTGGTGCGAGAGGCCCAACTACTAGCTAGATAGGGGGAGGAGTGCGCGGTTATGAGAGAGTGATGAAAAGAGGGGCGAGAGTATACACGTGTGTATGACCGTATGAGAGACACGAGGCAAGGACACATAAAGGAGGAGATTGCAGGTGTGTTTGTATGTTGTAGGCAGGCATCGCTGGAGAGGTTTATCGATCGGTGTGTGTCGGAAAGGAGTTGTGGAGACTCTGGGAGAACGACCTAAAGAAAAAAATGAATGTGCCCGGTGGATAGAATGCCGAGGGAGGGGGAGGGCGAGGAGGGCATGTGCATGCATGAGAGAAAGTAAGTGGTAGCTACAAAGGTTAGAGGATTGTGTGGGTGTAAGAGACTAACAAAGATCATAATTTGATATGAAAGCGGATTCATATATTTGAATAGGAGATCATAGTGTTTTAAACATTGCATGCATGAATATAGCGGTGATACACGTGCTGTGCACATGTTATACCATAATGTGATAATGCATGGTGTTTGCAACTCACAGCTAAATTCGGGCACTCGGAAAATGGATTTTCTGTGCAAAGAAAATAAAACGTCCCTGAGGAAACATTGTTTGGAATTCCAATATGCACCCTTGTGCACAATATGAGGTCATTTGAACAAACTATGCCATGAATGAGGCCATAAGGTTGATCATTTGGCTTGAAAGCCATGAATCTTCACACGTGATAGCTCGTTTCTGAGAACACTTTTTTAAAATAATTGCCGTATTACAAGTTTATTATTTTTCCTGGAAACTTGGTCACATATAATGACAAAATGCGAAGGTTTCCCATTTTTTCGAATTTTTATGCCCGTTTCAAAATGCGATGAAAACGGCGGGTTTGACCGTTCATAGCTAGTGGTTGAATCTTGGAAAACTTTTGATGTCTCTCTGATTAAATATATACTTATGTATCTAGAAATGATTTTTGAAAAAATAAAGAGCAAACTATGAGGCAGCTGCAGTTCAAATTTGACCCGCTTCCTACTGAATCGGCGGGAATTTGTCTTTTTCACCAGAAGTGGATCAAGGCTTTTGACGCCCAACCATTTGGTCAATTGTGAATAAAATATGGCCTAGTATTTTAGAAAAATGATTTGGTCCAATTTTGCAACAAAATATGGTAGGTCCTTCACAAAAAGAACTCAATTCGGGCACTCGGAAAATGGAAAATGAATTTTTCATGCAAAGGAAATAAAAAGTCCCTTAGGCAACATTGTTTGGAATTCCAATATGCACCCTTGTGCACAATATAAGATCATTTGAACAAACTATGCCATGAATGTGGCCATAAGATTGATCATTTGGCTTGAAAGCCATGAATCTTCACGCGTGATAGCTCATTTCTGAGAACACTTTTTTAAAATAATTGCCGTATTACAAGTTTATTATTTTTCCTGTGAACTTGACCACATATAATGACACAATGTGAAGGTTTACCAATTTTTTGATTTTTTTGAATTTTTATGCCTGTTTCAAAATGCGGTCAAAACGGCGGGAATGACCGTTCCTAGCTAGTGGTTGAATCTTGGAATTTTTTTTGGTGTTTCTATGATTAAATAGATACTTATGTACCTAGAAATGATTTTTGGAAAAAAAAATAAAGAGCAAACTACAAGGAAGCTACAATTCAAATTTGACCCGCTTCCTGCTGAATCGGCGGAAATTTGTCTTTTTCACGAGAGGTGGATCAAAACTTTTTACACCCAACCATTTGGTCAATTGTGCATCAAATATGTCCTAGTATTTTAGAAAATTGATTTAGTACAATTTTGCAACAAATATTTGGTAGGTCCTTCACAAAAAAGCCTCTTTTCGGGCACTCGAAAAATGGAAAATGTTTTTTTTCCAAAAAAACTCATATCTCACAACACATTTTTAAAGATATTTATCTTTTTTCATGTTTGTTATTTTTTTCTGAAAACTTGTTCACATTTTGGTGACACAATGAGAAGGTTTCCATTTTCTTTTTGAATTTCTCAGGTCATAGAATAGCTGACATGATTTTAACACATTATTTTTAGGCAACTATGACCTACTTAGATGGTCATAAGATCATACTGCATTCTGATTGGTCCGTGGACGTCTCACGCGGATCATGCATCATACGCCGTCGGATGCTCGCGGATCCAACGGCCGTCCTCAACCCTTCCACACCAACCCCGAAACCCTAGCTGGTCATTTTCCATTCACCCCCCCCCCCCGCCTCCTTTCTTTCCCACATCCTCCTTTCTCCTCCCTTCTAGATCACCGCCGCCACCTACCTCTGGTGGAGCTCACCGCCGTCCATGGCCTCCCCCACGCCCTACTCCTCTCGCCCCTCCCCTTACCCCACCCATAATTCTTCCTCCCTCAACCCCGACCACGCCGGCCACCCCCGCCCACTCCGCCTAATACACCGCCACCCCCGCCCGCTCCGCCTAATACACCGCTGCCCCCGACGCCATGGCGGATGACGATAGCAGCAGCAACCCACTGCTCGCCGACTTCGACTTCCTGCCCTTCGACCGCGTCGAGCCCGCGCAACTCTCTAGCTCTTCCATTCCCCTCCTGATTCACGCCCATCCCACGACGCTGCCGCCACCGCCCACCACCCCCACCCCGGCGACCTCCCTACCGGCGATCCCCTACATCCATCGCCTACACCTTCTCTCCTAGTCACAGATCGACCCAGCGGCCAGGACCCACCCGAGGCAACGGAGGTCGGCTGCGTCGCCCCGCCACCGCCTCCTTCCTTCCTCCCTCGGGGCGCTCATAGATCCCGTTCTCGCTGCGCCTCCTCTGCCCCGACCTTCTCCATGCCATCCATGGAGCTCCATCGCCAAGGTGCCTGATACGTTTCGATTTTGATTTGCTTCTGCTTTTGTTTGTTGCTCAGTTTTGTACTATTGGTGATGCCATGGTCCTCCCTTTCCATTGCTGCACGAGAAGAAGAAAAAACACTAGCTAGGCCTGGAGGATGTGTTGGATTGTAGAACCACCCGAGCAGGGAGGGAGGAAGCAAGGAAGGTCACCATGGACCTCGCCCAACTCCCACCCATCTTCCTGCCTGCAGTTATAGGTAACCCCCTCCCTCCCCCTCCCTTGTCAGACCTGAAGATGCAGTGTCTGAGATATTCAGTGAACCATGTGGATTCAGACAACAATGCTTCAGTTAACTGTGTAGATCATGTACCGTATTGTTAATCACCAGTTATTGTTTCCTTTCACTGCACCGTGCCGGTTACTACTACTGTTCCTACATAATCACAAGCGTGGATGGATGATTATCTCAGATCAGATGTTGCTAGATTACTTTCTTAGATTGCTTTTGTTGCCAAGCCACACATATCACCTAGTTAGATTTGGCATTGCTCTTTTGCTCTATTCACGCCATTATACATGTGTAAAAATTGTTCAATTAACTTCATTATCTTTAATAATTGATTATTCACTTCCGGTTAGCACCGCAAATTACACAAATAGTTCCAAAAGCTAACATAATTTGTTACGTTACTAATAACAATGTAGACTCTTTGCAGTTACTGAAACATAACCTTGCTGGTTGCTAGTGCAATAATAAACTTGCAAGTGTCAATGTACTGATGCAAACAATGATTGTTTACTTATGACTAATCTATTTTCCATCTCATTTATAGGAGTTCCGAAAATTCCCGACTCCAACGGCAACGGCATGCACCACGAGAAGGATGATGGCCTCTTCACCAACTCCGGCCCCGTCCTCCCCGACGCCTGGTCGTGGCTTGGTCGCTTCCTCCGGGAACCCTATACCCTCGATCTTGGTGTGGCGGCGCGCACATCCACCAGATCCGCCGGCGGGCATCAAGGCCGTGGCTTGGACCTTGCCGCCCTCTACCAAGGAAGGAGTGAGCTCGCGCAGATGGCGGCGACCATGCTCCACCAGCTGTTTTGTGGTTCCTGCAATCAGGGGAGTTCCTCTCAAGACAGTGCCCTCCCCCTTCTGCTTCTTCTACTACCTACTGTTGCTGTTGTTGCTGATTGGTCTATGCACGGTGGGTAATCCATCAATGTTTATTTTCTACTGCCTGAGCTCTATTTCTGTGAATGCGAGCGTGTTGTTTGTGCAGTGTGGATGCTTGGTCCTTGTGGTGATCATCTAATAGACGAAGTTCCTCTATGTTAATATTACGAGAATGGAGTAGTGCATTCCGGTTGAACATGTGTTCTGGATTTTTTGCTGGTCGCCATGTGGTCTAAATGATTCTACCTTGTTGTTTCCGAACTTACATTTGGTTTATCTATGATGCATTGCAAATTTGCAATGTTGTTTGTTGCCCCAGAACCTAGCAAATTAGAGGCCTGAGATTTCAATAGTCTGGAGAATAAACTAATGAATTCAGATTTGAGTGAGAAATCTATTCTGGTTTCAAATAGATAGGTTTATTTTTTAACTATGCATAGATTGGTAACAATGAGCATAGGTGGTTATAGGTTGCTGTGATGATGAATATAAATATCATGAAGTGCTCATGCACGGTATACCTGATACCATTGTTTTCACTGTTTTATCAACATGCCTTTGCTGAATTTTCCGTTCATACATGTAAACTATACATTGTAGCTACTGAGTACTTTTTATCAACACATTAGCTAATTATGTACCTAAATCTGACCCAGGTACAGTGGATACAACATGATTCTTCTACTGCCATAACTTGGTTTCTTGTCTACCATCCAGGTACAATGGGAGCAAGCTCATCCTCCTCAATCCCTAGCTACTACACGACTATCGGGGTGCATACTCCCTATAGTTTCTGGAACATCTCGACCTCTTATTGTAGTAGCTGGTATGCTTGATGCGTGTATCTCTGTCTCCTTACTATTTTGCTAGAACCATAAATCCTGATGCATGATGCTTATAGTCTGGTTTGTTAGATCTGTTCTGTTGGTGCTTAAAATTTGACATGCCTGGATTTTGAATGAATGAATGAACTCGTTCTTATAGTTCTTTTCATTTATATGATCAATTTAGTTAAGAGTTGCACATGTCAGTATACTATATGCCAAAAAAATCCTAGCTAGTGAGAACATTTGTCACTCCACGAACATATACTGGTTAGTGTTAGTCATACTATTTATCTACATGGCATTTGCTGTCAATTTTTACTTACAAGTTATTGGATTCCTCATTGGCTATTGTTTGATGTTCTGTACACATTCTTATTCTTGTATTTTTCATTCTTATTCTTTGCACAGGTGAAGTGCGAATCAAAGTCTGAAGCTGTGAAGCATATCAACAAACAGTAGCATATTATGTGTTGTAATTGTAGGCAGTAGTAGGTATATCTGGCTTGTAGTTTATTGTAATGATTGTAATAGACCAATGTAGTGTTGTTTTGGATGAATTTTGTTTGCTCTCTGGTCTGATAATTATTGTGTATGTGATTTGAATACCTATGAAATGATATAATGGTTGTTTGGCAAAGCTTGAAATTTTTGATGTGTGGGACCAATTTTGGGATAAGCATGACAACTAGGACCAATCTGTGGTAGGACCAACTGCAAAATAAAATGGTTGAAAATAGAAAATCAATAGACTAGCAAAAAGGCCATGCCTAGAAAATAAAAAGGCCAAATTGTTGGGCCAGGCCCATGTAGCGAGAGAAAATTAATAGAGAAAATATACAGTAAAAAGGCCGAATTGTTGGGCTAGGCCCATGTAGAAAACCGAATTGGACCGGGCTGAATCTTGTGCCACATCAGCTTGCCACGCTAGATGCCTATGTGGCCGGGGGAGGTTGATAGTGACAAAAAGAAACCAGTAGGCATATTTTGGTCATAAACGTCTACGACCTTCTCACAGAGAAGGTCGTTAATTTCAGTTTACGACCGCCAGCTTTTGGCCTTCTGTTTTTTTGTCACAAAAAGGTCGCAAATGAAAAACAATGACCTTTCAGTGACCAATAGTCAAGGTCACAAGTTGACATGTTTCTTGTAGTGATCGCCAGAGAAAAAGCTCGGCACGGGGGGGGGGGGGGGGGCTAGAGGGATGGCCGGGGCGGCGGTGGGGAGTGTTTTCGGGGTGGCGCACCGCGGGCGGCGGGGGGCTGCTGTTTGGCCGGCTCAGGGGGTGGAGGTTGAAGATGAACCACAAGCCCTTGATTTCGTATCCAACGGCTGCAAAATTGACTGACCAGAGATGAAAAAGTCAGTCAACCGACGTGTAGCCTCACCTTGCTAGTGCGTCCAGTTTCGACATCAAAATTCAGTTTCAACAGTTAAGTTCAGTTTCGATAGTTAAGTTCAGTTTCGACAGTTAAGTTCAGTTTCGACAGTTAAATTCAGTTTCGACAGTTAATTTCAGAGATGAGCGGCTGATGTATTTTACATCTAGCACTTTGTGGTTATGTATTTTATGTCATGTATTGGAGATGCTATTAGAATTCCACTCAGGTTAATGTACGTTGTTCGTTGTCTCTCTTGTCCTGCTTCAGCCTCGGAGTCGTACAACTCACTGGAGCTACTCCAACGACGAAACCCTCCATCACAACGGAGTAGTACCACGGGCTCCATCTCCAGACGCCTAAGATCTTCTTCCCCTCCTCCGACAGCCAAGTCAGCCGGAGCATCCTCACTGGCCAACCCAATCACGCTGAGATCGACATGGCTTCACCAAAGAGGTTGTACACTTGTTGCATCTCTCTTTTACTCTACATGTTATATATATTGTCCACTGAGCACACGGATTTGTTCCTTTAGTGTCTCCTTGAAAGAAAAAACGTAGGAATTTTAATTTTCACTTGTCCTCCTTTTCAAATTCCTATTCATGAAGCACAAGACTAAGCATAATAGCATTATAACCGTACATTTTCTTGTGGTTTGACTTAATCTCACCATGCTTCTTTGCATCCTGTGATCTTCCAATTGTTGCGAATCAAACACCCAGATTGGCAGAAATCCTGCGTTTTTAAATTCTCTATTTTGCACGTGCATTCATATCCTATTCCTGTCTATTTCCTATCCCTGCATTGTTGTAATCATCCAACTCAAACGAGATCTTACAAAATTACTTCTCTTACAGATAGTTGTCAAAGAAAACCTTACGTGGTTTGTCCCGCTCCTGCTGCACCGTCGTCCACCCCAGCTCAGCTGCTCCAACGACAGAAGGGTCCAGCACAGCAGGGATCCGGCCTCCATACTGTCTTTCGCCGCCTCAGATCTTCTTCCCCACCGCTGGCAGCCATGAAAACTGCACTACCATCATCAACCGAGCAGATGACCTCGAGGACTACACGGGTCCGCAAGAGAGGTCACACTCTTTCGTGTCTTCTTACGTTATGCATCGCTTAATCTTACATGCTACTTTATCGTCCTGTTCACCGATTAGACTCTGAGTCAGCTCCAAACTAATGGTCAAACTTGAGTTTTCAAATGGTTGTGGGGTACATATCGGAGCCGCTATCAATAGTATCTATCTACTATTTGGTTAATCTCCGGTGTTTACTATGAGTTTCATGTTGGGTGGGAAACAAACAGTAAAGAAGCCATTATCTGTATTTTTTAACTGAAGCCATTATCTGCCTGCTATTATTGGTTTTGGGTCTATCCAAAGGTTGCTACCATCACTCTGGATTTCTGCATGCACTCCTTACATAGTCTCACTATGTTTTATTCCTATCCATGACAGTTATTGTAAACAATGGAACTGAACATGTAGAGCAAAAGAGACGAGCCTTGTGTGGCAATAAAATTTCATGTAGACGTCGCTCCATGGTAGGCGCAAAGGCAGCCCCCCTCCACACATTTCGGATTGTAATCGAGAGGAAGATATCTGTTCTGAGGGGGATTCAGAAGGAGAAGACAACTCCTATTTACCCCTGAGGTCTTTGCTCTAACTTGGCATGCTGATGTTGGTTATATCATGCATATGGTGTCTTGCATTGCTTACTTTATACATCAAATATGTCATCTGCTGAGCTTGGACATCCTTTGTGCGAATGCCATCTGTTTAGTTTATTCATCATTTATGTGAATTATGCAACGCCATCTTGTTTAGCCAGGCATCATATATGTGAATTTTGCAATGCCATCCTGCTTAGCCAGTCATCTTATATGTAAATTATATCAGGCCATCTTTTTTCGTTACATATTACATTTGTCAACAATGTTATTACATTCAACTGCTCTTTGTGTGCATCAGCCATTTGACACGGTGATGGCAAATTCGGGAGTGAAAACAAGGTCTTCAGAGCAGACTATGCTATCTGAAGAAGCGCATATCTCGCTGGTTACGGATAGCTCCTCAGAGGAGGATTCAGAGACAGATGACCAATCCTACCCCCCCCCCCCCCCTCGCGAGGTGTATGCTCTAACTTGGCAGGGTTATGTTGCTCATATCGTGCGTATGGTGTCTCGCGTTGCTATGTCATTTGATTAGTTTAGACATGCTTTGTGTGAATGCCACCTGTTCAGTGTCTAATTACCATATATGTGAATTATGCATTGCCATATTGTTGCAAGACATTATATATGTGAATTATACAATGCTATCTTGTTGCAAAGGCATTATATATGTGAATTATGCAATGCCATGTTGTTTAGCCAATCATCATGTATGTGAATTAAATCATGCTATCATTTTTTTGTATTACGTGTTCCATTTGGTGACAACGTTTGTATATTCAACTACTCTTCCTGTGCATCAGCCATTTGAAGCGGTGATGGAAGTATCTGGAATGAAAACAAGGTATTCAGAGCAGACAATGCTACCTGCTGAAGCAAACATCTTGCTGGTTACAGAGAGCTCCTCAGAGGAGGATTAAGAGACTGATGACCAGTCCTATTTTCCCCTTGAGGTCTATGCTCAAACTTGGCAGGGTTATATTACCCATGTCATGCATGTTGTCTTGCATTGCTTAGTTTTTACATCATATATGGATTGCCATCTGCTTACTTGCTTACTATATAAATCATATATTTGAATTATATCATGCCATCATGTTTACATACTACATACACATCATCTATCTGAATTATGGCATGGCAAACCATTTAATAAAGACATCATATAGTTATATCATCTCATCATGTTTAGTGTTTATAGTCATCATATTTTGAATTATGGCATTCTATCCGTGAATGTATGTGAATTATGGCATGCCAACCTATTTAATAAACACATTATATAGTTATGTCATGTCATCCTGTTTACATAGTCTTTTGAACTATGTCTTTCCATCTTTTTTAGTTAGCCATCATAATGTAAAATTGTGTCATGCTATCCTGTTTAGTTAGCCATCATATATGTGAAATTGTGTCATGCTATCCTGTTTGGTTAGACAACATAAATATGAATTATTTCATGCCCTCTTTTATTCCCCACTATCCATTGCACCTGTCTATCATACAATGTCTATACTTTCAATTACTTTTCTTTTTTATCAGCCATTTGAATTGGAGAGCGTGATGGCAGTATCTAAGGGAGTAACAACACGGTCTTCAGAAAAGATAGTGCTACCAGTTGATGCAGATAGAACCACGGTTGAACTTAACCAAGGACCAAATCCACCACACATAACCCAGACTCTCACAGACTGTACCCCTACCCAGTTGGACAGAGAACCAGCTACACCCCTTCTAACCCCAACCCCGGCAGATAGTAACCCAGTTCCAGTTGACGCAGCACCGTCTCCACCACAGAGCACCCAAACACGAGCAGTTAGTAAGGGAACTGCAGTGCCCAAAGCACGAGGACCACCACTCCGTATCCCAACTCAACGCTTAAAGGAGAAGAAGATTTGTTCTCAGGTCAAGTTCTATAGCTATGGTTCATACTCCTTTGCTCTTGCATGATTGTATTTACTCATACCAACTATTTTCAAATTTGAAGGATGGAATTGAAACTCCAATGGCGCAACAGGTATGTTTTAAACCTGTTTCTTTAACTGGTTTACTATTGTAACCTGCTCTATTTTGATTTTAGTTTCAATTGAATAAACAGTTATGTTCTCATGTCATGCACATTACAAGTGTTGTTATTGCTCTATAGTTAACAACACTTATATTCTGTCTATTCTGCTTTGTCTTGAACAAATATTATTTGAACTGTGTCTCTATCTTGATTTGGCAACAAAAACTAGAATGGTATAGACCATAAAGTGACCATGGTACGTAGATATATGTTTGTTTCATGTTGTTATCATGTCCACTTTACTACTAAACTCATTTACCAAAATGAGTTTCATATACAACATGGTAAACATGTGATGTGTCTGCTTGTTTCTCTTTTAGAATGTGGACAAAATATTGGAGAACAGTACCGCGTTATCCAATGGTAAAGGAAGTAATGCAGATAAGGTTCAAGATAGTGAGACATCCCTGTTGGTCTCCAAGAAAGCTGATAAAAACTATCTTGACGATAGTGAGGGAACCCAAAAGTCCTGTCTTGATGTAGTGTTCGAGTTACTGTCCACTACTGCTGGGACAAGCTCTTCGAACTCACTGCCTGAATCAGTTCATCTTCTTGAGTCTCAACTTCGAGTTGAAAGACATCGATTAGATGTGCTGCGACAGGAAGCTGAAGGACTGAGGAAGTCCCTGCAGAATTCAGATGCATATTTTCTGGTGCGACAGCAAGCGCTGTAGGATTTAAGCGCAAACAAGAGAAAGTTAATAAGCTTGCTAAGCATCTTGCCAGCATTATGGGTACCCAGGATATTGTTTCTTGAGATCTTCTAAAGTGGTTACAGTTCTGGATTTGTTTTGCTGCGGTGTTTATTTGCGCTGGTCGCCAACTTTGACAACTAGTGTATATGATATGCTGCTTTGTTCCCTATATTTGCACTGGTGGCGAACTTTGATGCCCAGTGGATGTAATATGTGTAATAGCCATGATAGCCTAGCGTTAGTTGCTTGCTTATTTATTTCCTTGTTGTCTTGTTTATTTGTTTGCTTGTAGTCATTGCAGTTCTTTTTTCGTGGTTAGCTAGTGGCTGCAATAACCTATTTTTTAAAACTAGGCCACAATAACCATGGGCTAATATTTACTGTAGTGACACTGGGCCTCCTACTGGCTGTAGAAACAGTGGGCCTTGTACAGGCCGTACAAACAATGGGCCTTCTACGGGCCGTAGAAACAATGGGCCTTCTACGGGCCGTATTATCAATGGGCCTTATACGGGCCGTATAATCGATTGGCCAAAAATGGGCCAAACAGACCGCATTATGGCCGTAAACGGGCTAGAGTTGGAATCGTCCATTCATGGGCCGACCATAACAGGCCATCGTTAATAGGCCGTATTTGATGACGCTATGAAATCGGCACAACGTATTAACGGACCACAAACGGGCCGACTGTAACCACGGGCTGAATTTGGCCCACAAGCAGAAAATGATAGTAACGGGCCGTAAGTAAATGAATGGTGGAAATGAGCCCAAGAATAAATGGGCTCTGAGAAGGCCGAAAGATAACATGGGCTGCAAACGGCCCGACGGAATAACGGGCCGTTAATGGGTATAAAGTGATACACTATTCATTACGGGCCAGTTTCACCACGGGCCGTTAATGGGTGTAAAGTGATACACTATTCATTACGGCCCAGTTTCACCACGGGCCGTTAGTAGGCCAAGAGTTACATAGGGCCTCATATGGGCCGAAAGACGTCATGGGCCATACATGGGCTAGAAGTGAAAATGGGCTGGAATCATATTGGATGGCCCAGATGACGCTACTGGGCCTAATTCGGATAGGGTGTAATGGGCCTTGGGTTAGTGGGCTGTAAATGGGCTATATTCCAATAGGCCGTTAACAGGCTTTCCATGGGCCGGCCCGCCAGCTTTTAACCAAGTCAAACGGGTCGGCCTTTTCATAGGAATGGGCCTCTGTTGGGCCGTGCCACGTGTCGACATATCATAGGCGCCTTCCGTCCAATGAGTGGTTGACATCTGCCCCAATGATGAGCCGACACGTGTTTCCTCCAGCCAATGATGATTTTACACATGGAAAATCCCCATTGGTCCGGGCTGTTAACGGGTTGTCGGATCCAAAACCCGACCCGATAGCTTAACGGCGTTCTGTTACGGTGGATGCCACGTTTTGGTCACCCTTGATGAAAGCACTTTTGTGACGCGCGATTTATCGTCATGGAAGTGGACACTTCCGTGATGATAATTTTGGTAATGTCATGGAACACTTCTACGACAGCACAGGTATGCCTATCTTGATTCTGTCATAAATTTGTGATGGATGTACATGCATGACAAAAAAGCGACCTACTGTGACAAACACGTATCATCACGGAAGTGTATTTTTTGTAGTGATGACTACCTCCTAGCTAGGGAAGCACTGTCCCACGCCCAGGTGGTCAGTTTGGATGAAGAGCAATGCATGGGAAAAGAATGGGGACCAGATACTAACCGATGGGGGCGGATTAGAGCGGCTGTATGGCGCCTTGCAGAAGCTCCAGTCGGTCTCGCTGAGCTGCCTCCCGGAGAAGTAATTGACATGCCGAACCACCTCAACAGTCGGCAGCTCCTTGGTCGACATCTGGCACGGATCTCGGCGGCCGCTCATCTCGTTGATCACATATGGTCGGGCTTGGAGGGCCGAAACCCGGTGCTCGACGAAGGTGGCTAGCAGGTCTTCCGGCTTGAGGCCCTCCAAGTCCATCATCTCTTGAAGCAACAAAGAAAGGTTTCGGCTGTTGTCCCCAGTTGTTCCATGGCTCAGCAGGCGCGCCGCTCACAAAGTTCGGCAGGTTAATGAAGTTGCGAGTTGGGTCGAGGGTGCGGACGTAGAAGTATGACTTCTGCCACAGCTTCGCCGACTCCAGCGGCGTAATGGCCGAGAAGCGGGTCCCGGAGTCGGTGCGCCGCACGGCGATGCAGGCCCCGCACTAGGCCGGTTCGCCCTTGGCCTAGGTGCCCAGCTTGAGGTAGAAGAACCTGCCCCAGAACTCGAGCGTGGGCAGGACGTCGAGATAGCCCTCATAGAAAGTAACAAAGGCAGAGAGCAACACCACCATGTTTGGAGTGAGGTGGTGAGGTTGAAGGAGATATAAGTTAAGGAAGGAGCGGAGGAAGCCGCTTGCCGGCAGGCCGAATCCCCTGAGGAAGTGGCTCTGGGAGACGACGAACTCGCCATCCCTCGGCGCGGACGAGATCTCCCTCGCCTCGGGGAGGCGCGTCCCCACCCTTGCCACGATGGGAAGCCTCCGCGTCACACGGAGGAACTCAAGGTGCCCATCATGGACGTTGGAGCCGTCTAGTCCCCTCGCACCATGGCTCGACTTGCGATGGCTGGGCGGTGGCACGGAGAGACCGGACAGCAATGGGGTCATGGCGACACTTAGATGGCGCGTAGCGCAACGGCAAAGAAGCAAAGGAGCCGCAGTGGTGAGGAAGTAGAAGAGCAGTGAAGAAGAAGAGGAGGAGAATGGAGGGGGCGCGCATGCGTCTGGCCGCCCCCTTCTCCCCCATTTATATGGCGGCAACGGCGGAGCCGAGGCGACGCCTAGTGGGGGCGTGGGGATTAACTGCGTCCACGCCCCTCACGACCCCGCAAATCCCGCGCCATGATGGTGCACATTTACTCTGCCCCAGAAGGGTAACCGCCCACCTCGGTCGCAGCAGATCCGCGCGCGCGCCAAGGCCGTGTGGTGGTTGGCCCGAGCCTGCGGCGATGTCCCGTCGCGCGCATGGGCTGGCAGGTCGGCTTGGCCTGCTGGCGACGCGTGGCGAGCAAGCAACGGGTGGCAAGCGTGCCACCCGGGGGCAAACCATCCAGCAGCCGCCGTTGAGATTCAAATTCACTAGGTGGCTGACCCTGTCTCGGCCGGCTCCTGTCAGGCGGCTTCTTCAAGCCAGACGAAGTCAATACATAGGATCTCACAGAGGGGAAAACTGCTGAGGCACTCCGGCTTTGAGCTGTGGCGCCTCACTAGCTTCGAGGACTACTGTCGGGGGGATAGACCATGGGTAGCCTCATCCACACCCCTTAGCATTTCAAGACATTGGGGCTACCGATACGTCCATTTTGCATCATTTTTTTCTTACTGTTATTTATAATGTTTTTATCCATAATAATGTTTTTTGGAGTAATTCTAATGCTCTTTCTCTCACAATTTGCAAGGTACACACAAAGAGGGAGAATTCCGGCAGCTGGAAATCTGGGCCTGAAAAAGCTACGTCAGGCTACCTATTTTGCACAACTCCAAACAAGCTGAAACTTCACGGAGATTTTTTATAGAATATTTAAGAATTATTGGAGCAAATAACTACCAAAGGGGGCCCACCATGTGGGCACAACCCACCTGGGCACGCCAGGGAGCCCAAGCACGCCCTGGTGGGTTGTGCTCACCCAGGCCCACCTCCGGTGCCGAGCTTCTGGTATATATGTCATTTTGACCTAGAACAAAAATAAGGAGAGGACTTTCAGGATGGAGCGCCGTCGTCTCGAGGAGTAACTTGGGCAGGAGCACTTTTGCCCTCCGTCGGAGCGATTCCGCCAGGGGAACTTCCCTCCTGGAGGGGGAGATCATCGTCATCGTCATCACCAACAACTCCTATCTGGGGGAGGGCAATCTCCATCAACATCTTCAGCAGCACCATCTCATCTCAAAACCTAGTTCATCTCTTGTGTTCAATCTTGTTATCGGAACTATAGGTTGGTGCTTGTGGGTAACTAGTAGTGTTGATTACTATATGGTTTATTTGGTGGAAGATTATATGTTCAGATCCATTATGGTATTTAATAGCCCTCTAATCTTGAGCATGATTATCATTTCTGAGTGGTTACTTTTGTTCTTGAGGTCACGAGAGAAATCATGTTGCAAGTAATCATGTGAATTTGATATGTGTTCGATATTTTGATAATATGTATGTTGTGATTCCCTTAGTGGTGTCATGTGAACGTCGACTACATGACACTTCACCATATTTGGGCCTAAGAGAATGCATTGTGGAGTAGCAATTAGATGATGGGTTTTGAGAGTGACAGAAGGTTAAACCCCAGTTTATGCGCTATTCCATAAGCAACCGATTGGATCCAAAAGTTTAATGCTATGGTTAGAATTTATTCTTAATATTTTTCTCGTAGTTTTAGATGCTTGTGGGAGGGTTAATCATAAGTAGGAGGTTTGTTCAAGTAAGAACATCACCTAAGCACCGGTCCACCCACATATCAAATTATCAAAGTAGCGAACACGAATTAAACCAGCATGATGAAATTGACTAGATGAAATTCCCGTGTACCCTCAAGAATGCTTTGCTTATCATAAGAGATCGTTTTCGCCTGTCCTTTGCCTCAAAAGGATTTGGCTACCTTGCTGCACTTTTGTTACTACTACCGTTACTTGCTTGTTACAATTTATCTTGCTATCAACACTTGCAGACATTACCTTACTGAAAACTAATTGTCATTTCCTTCTGCTCCTCGTTGGGTTCGACACTCTTATTTATCAAAATAGCTACAATTGATCACCTATACTTGTGGGTCATCAAGGCTAT
This sequence comes from Triticum monococcum, assembly GCA_034509565.1. Lineage (NCBI taxonomy): Eukaryota > Viridiplantae > Streptophyta > Magnoliopsida > Poales > Poaceae > Triticum > Triticum monococcum. Next base: position 478,689,137 of record CM067842.1, on the reverse strand, counting down.
TTTCTGGCGCCGTTGCCGAGGAGTGAAGCGTCTTTGGTAAGTGGAATTTGGTAAGGAAACATTTATATAGTGTGCTGAAATTTTTTGTCACTTGTTAGTATGGAAAGAAAATCCTTTGAGGGGTTTGTTCGGGGTATCTTCACCTTAACCGGAACCACAATTAGCTACCCCTCAACCTATTGCGCCTACTAAAAATATTGAATATGAAATTCCTTCGGGTATGATAGAACAACTGCTAGCTAATCGTTATGCAGGAGATGGAACCGAACATCCTGATATGCACTTGATATATGTGGAACAAATTTGTGGATTGTTTAAGCTTGCAGGTTTACCCGGAGATGAAGTTATGAAAAAGGTTTTCCCTTTATCTTTGAAGGGAAAAGCATTTGTATAGGCTATGCGATGATATTGTATCATGGAATTGGAATCGTTTGAAATTGGAGTTCCACCAAAAAATTTATCCTACGCATCTAGTTCATCGTGATCAGAATTATATATATAATTTTTGGCCTCGTGAAGGAGAAAGTATAGCTCTAGCTTGGGGGAGGCTTAAGTTAATGTTATATTCATGCCCCAATCATGAGCTCTCCAGAGAAATTATTATCCAGAACTTTTATGCTCGGCTTTCTCGTAATGATCAAACCATGCTAGATACTTCTTGTGCTGGTTCTTTTATAAAGAAGACTATTGAATTCCAGTGGGATCTTTTGGAAAGAATTAAATGCAACTCTGAAGATTGGGAACTCGTCGAAGGTAAAGAGTCAGGTATTAAGCTTAAGTATGATTGTGTTAAATCTTTTATGAATACCGATGCTTTTCAAAAGTTTTGCATTAAATATGGACTTGACTCTGAGATAATAGCCTCCTTTTGTGAATCATTTGCTACTCATGTTGAACTCCCTGAAGAGAAGTGGTTTAAATATCACCCACCTATTAAAGAAGAAATTAAAGAACTGGTACCTGTTAAAGAAAAAACTATAATTTATGGTGTTGATCCAGTTGTCCCTTTTGCTTATATTGAGAAACCACCTTTCCCTGTTAGGATAATGGAACATGCTAAAGTTTCAACTGTGGTTAACAAAAGCTATATTAGAACACCTAAACCTGATGAACAAATTAAAGTAGAACCTAGCATTGCTATGGTTAAAGACCTCTTGGAAGAAGATATGGATGGGCATGTTATTTATTTCTGTGAAAAAGGGATAAACATAGACCTGTTGTGGGCATGCATGTTATCTCAGTTAAAATAGGAGATCACTGTTATCATGGTTTATGTGACATAGGTGCTAGTGTGAGTGTTATTCCTTACACCTTATATCAAGAAATTATGAATGACATAACACCAGCAGAGATAGAAGAAATAGATGTTACTATTAAACTTGCTAATAGAGACACCATATCACCAATTGGGATTGTTAGAGATGTTGAAGTCTTGTGTGGGAAAATAAAATACCCTACTGACTTTCTTGTTATTGGTTCCCCACAAGATGACTTATGTCCCATTATTTTTGGTAGACCTTTCTTGAACACCGTTAATGCTAGAATAGATTGTGAGAAACAAACTATTGGTGTTTGTTTTGGTAATGAGTCTCATGAGTTTAATTTTTCCAAGTTTAGTAGAAATCTTCATGAAAAAGAATTGCCCAGTAAGGATGAATTAATTGGTCTTGCTTCTATTCTTGTACCACCTACTAATCCTTTAGAACAATATTTGCTAGACCATGAAAATGATTTACATGTACATGAAAGAAGTGAAATAGATAAGATTTTCTTTGAACAATGTCCTCTACTTAAACACAATTTGCCTATTGAAACTCTAGGAGGTCCACCACCACCTAAAGGTGATCCTGTTTTTGAATTAAAACAATTGCCATACACTTTGAAATATGCTTATCTTGATGAAAAGAAAATATATCCTGTTATTATCAGTGCTAACCTTTCAGAACATGAAGAAGAAAGATTATTGAAAGTTCTAAGGAAGCACCGAGCTGCTATTGGATATACTCTTGATGATTTAAATGGCATTAGTCCCACTCTATGTCAGCACAAGGTTAATATGGAACCTGATGTTGAACCAGTTGTTGACCACCAACATCGGTTAAATCCGAAGATGAAAGAAGTGGTAAGAACGGAAATATTAAAAATTCTGGAAGCAGGTATAGTTTATCCCATAGTTGATAGTAGATGGGTAAGTCTTGTTCATTGTGTTCCTAAGAAAGGAGGTATAACTGTTGTTCCTAATGATAAGAATGAACTTATTCCACAAAGAATTGTTAGAGGCTATAGAATGGTAATTGATTTTAGAAAACTAAACAAAGAAACTAGAAAATATCATTATCCTTTGCCTTTTATTGATCAAATGCTTGAAAGATTATCTAAGCACACACACTTTTGCTTCCTTGATGGATATTCTGGCTTTTCACAAATACCTGTTTCTCAACCTGATCAAGAAAAGACAACTTTTACTTGTCCTTTTGGAACCTATGCTTATAGACGTATGCCTTTTGGTTTATGTAATTCACCTGCTACCTTTCAAAGATGTATGTGTAGCGACCCGACCTCAGACGGTCAAGTCTCTATGATTCAGTGACATCCCTGGATCGGTAATGTTGACACACACAGTACTCAAAGGATTTATAATAGAGTAGCAATCACACACTTATTACATCAATAGTCTCCAAAGAGAACTTATTACAATAAATATGGTTTAAGGCCATCTAAATAAGATAACAGCGGAAGGCTTGGAAGATAAAGTGAGTCCATCAACTCCAATGGCATAGCTGAGTGCATGATAACGGCCTAGCGAACCTTACTCCTCGTTTGAAAAGTCTGCAACATGATACGTTGCAGCCTGAAAATGGGTCAGCACATGGAATATGCTGGCAATGTAACACAGTAGAATAATGAACAGATAAATGATATCACTATATGCATATATGGATGGTGGGGGCTCTACGGTTAATATGTTTTTGCGAAAAGCCAATTTTTCCTACAACAAAGGAATATATTTTATTTAACTATCATGGTAGTTGAACAACATTGAGAAGGTTCCTCCAACTCAATCCCAATTAAAAGTAATTATCAACCCAACAAAATTAATTTAGAGTGATGAGATCCATATGATAATCCAAGAACCAGATACTCAAGATGTCCATAACCGGGGACATAGCTAACCATGATTAGTTTGTACACTCTGCAGAGGTTTGCGCACTTTTACCCACAAGACTTGATCTCCTCCGTTGGATTTCTCGCACTACATGGTGTTTGAGAAACGGATGACTGAGACACAATCTTTTAGAAACATTAACTCTATCCCCGGGTGGACAGTTACACCTACTTTCCCTCTACATCTGCTAGCCCACCTTGGAAGAGGTCATGCAACATACTCAACTATGCTAGAGCCCATAATAGCTTGTGGCTGCACACGGAAGTTTCTAGCATGACTAATCTTATGATCCCTTTGAGCCTAGGTGGCGGACCGTAGGATGATCACACGGGTACTCCGGGATATCCTAGGACAACACTCGATTCTCCAGGTGCCCACAAGCAATCCACCAAGATGTGTATTAAAGTTGCCACCTTAAGTTAACCATTAATTAAACACTCACATTGTCATGGATCTCTCAAACAAAACCACGTCTACGAGCATAGCATAGCAAAAAGCATAACATAGAAGTAACTCCCGGGGGTTTGATAAAAACAGGGCAATAGGTTCTACCTCATCATCTACTTCCCAATACCCGCATGTTAAACACATCCTAACCCTGCAATGTTTGAGGATTGGAACTAATGCATAAAAACAGGGTATGAAAGAAGTATGATCAATGTGTTACTTGCCTTGCTGACGATCCGCAAAACCTAGTGACTCGTAGTAGCATGCTTCGCACTCCGGGAATTCTATCGCAAACAAACAATAACATACATAAGCACTCAAGAAATTATGCAAGGGTAAAACTCAAATTAGAAGTTCTAACCAGAAAGTTCAGATGAAGAACTCCAGTTTGCAAAAAGAATCAAATCAAACCGAGCAACGAAACTAAAACTATGAAAGAAACGAGATCCGATTACTAATCTGGACTAAAGTCAAAGTTTACTGTATCAAAATCTTGTTCAAGTTGGTTAAATAGAAAGAGAACTTCGAGATGAAGATCTAGGCGCTTGAATCACCTGATTCTGATAAACAAGCGAAAAGATAAACTAAAACGAAAATCAGGGCAGAAATCGCGATCAAAAATAATCGCGGGAAACCCTGGAAAAAGAAAAACTGGCAAACAGGCTAACGAATGAACGTTTGTTGTCTGCCGCTAACGGGCAAACAACGTTCGTTAAAACGAACATACGGACGGACATCTGCTATTTAACCGAACCAAGAAAACCAAACAAAACCGATTCTAAAAAACGAGATCTAGGTTTTCGAAATAAAAACCGATCGGTTTTTAAGAAAAACCGATGGCTACCTCGTGGAACGGGACGGTGACGACGGCTTACTCCGGCAGCGGGGCGGTGGATCCGGCAGCATACGGTGGCGGCGGCTTAGGGTTAGGGTTTGGGCGCGGGCGGCGGGTGGGCTCGGGTGGGCTTCGGGGTCGGGGGTGGCGGCTTATAAAGGGCTGGCCTGGGGAGTCCTGGCCGGTTACTGCCCGGAGTCGGTTAGAACTTTTTTTTAATATTCCGTCACGCAGAAAAACAATTAAAAGAAATACTAAACAGACTCCAAAAATCCTGAAATAAATTTTCCCCGTCCTCTAAAAATATAGCAGACAAAGTGAACATTTATTTGGGCCTCTAATGCAATTTTGAAAAACACATATTTTTTCTAATTCAAATAAAATAGCGATAAAATCCAAATAAAATATAATAACTGATTTTAATATTCTTCCTCCAATATTTCCTTTATTTTGGAGAAGTCATTTTATCTCCTCTCATATTTTTAGTATGAAATATTTTCGGGGAGAAAAATTATTAAAACCAAAGTGATCCTTGTTTCGATATTTGAGAAAAAAAGTCAAATATGATAACTAGGAAATCCCCAACTCTCTCTGAGGGTCCTTGAGTTTCTTAGGATTTCGAGGATCGCAAAACAAAATGCAATAGAAATATGATATGCATGAATGACCTATGTATAACATGCCAAATTGAAATTTTGGGATGTTACAAACCTACCCCCCTTAAGATGAATCGTGCCCTCGAGATTCGGGCTGGCTAGAAAATAGGTGCGGGTGGTCTTTCCGTAGATCATACTCTCGTTCCCAGGTGGCTTCATCCTCGGTATGGTGGCTCCACTGAACGTTGCAAAACTTAATAACTTTGCTGCGAGTAACCCGGCTGGCAAACTCGAGAATCCTGACAGGTTTCTCCTCATATGTCAAATCACTGTCCAACTGAATTGCTTCCAGGAGAACTATATCTCTGAGCAGAATATCGGCCATCTCTGTTTGACACTTTTTCAACTGGGAAACATGAAAAACATCATGAACTCCTGATAGTCCTTCGGGTAACTCCAACTTGTAGGCAACCTCTCCCATGCGTTCTAAGACTCGGTATGGTCCTACAAATCTTGCGGCTAACTTTCCTTTAACTCCAAAAGGCTTAACTCCTCGTAGAGGCGACACTAACAGATATGCTCTGTCTCCGATTTCATAGACTACCTCCTTGCCTTTTGAATCTGCATAACTATTCTGTCGTGATTGAGCTACCTTCCGTCTATCTCAAATCAGCTTAACCTTCTCTTCAGATTCTTTGATCAAATCCGGTCCAAACAACTGACGGTCTCCAACTTCATCCCACATCAACAGTGTTCTGCACCTCCTTCCATACAGGGCTTCGAAAGGTGCCGTCTTCAAACTGGCCTGGTAGCTGTTGTTGTATGAGAACTCCGCGTAGGGCAAATTGTCATCCCAACTAGATCCATAATCCACCGCGCAAGCTCTCAACATGTCCTCCAGAATCTGATTGACTCTCTCAGTTTGTCCATCTGTCTGTGGATGAAAAGTTGTACTGAACTCTAGCCTGGTTCCCAAAGTCTGGTGCAACTGATGCCAAAACTTTGAAGTAAACTGTGTTCCTCTATCTAATACAATGGTCCTTGGGACTCCATGCAGACATAAGATCCTGGTCATGTATATCTTGGCCAACTTTGCACTTGTATAGATGGTTTTCACTAGGATAAAGTGAGCTACTTTCGTCAAGCGATCCACTATTACCCATATAGAATCATATCCCAATCGGGTCCTAGGTAATCCGGTAATAAAATCCATGCCAAGCTTATCCCACTTCCATTCGGGTATCGGCATAGGCTGCAGTAATCCTGGTGGCTTCTGATGTTCTGCCTTCACTCTCTGACATATATCACATACGGCTACATACTCGGCAATATCCTTCTTCATACCGGTCCACCCGAAACGCTCCTTCAAATCCAAATACATCTTAGTGTTTCCGGGGTGTATTGGGTATGGCGAGTCATGAGCTTCCTATAGTATCAACTTCTTGATCTCTGCATTATTGGGAACATAAATGCGGTCCTCAAACAACAAGGTGTCGTGCTCATCCTCACGAAAACCTTTGGCCTTTCCTTTGCTCATTCTCTCCTTTATCTCAGCAATTTCCATGTCATCCTTCTGAGCTTCATGAATCCTTCCCAACAAGGTAGACTGAACTTTATCGCTGCAATAAAACCTCTAGGAACAATCTCCAAACGAAGTTCCCTAAGATCCTCGGCTAACTCCTTTGGCATCCCTCCCATTAAGAGAGTATTGGCATAACTTTCCCGGCTCAAAGCGTCTGCTATGACATTGGCCTTTCCTGGGTGATAGTGCAGCTTCATATCATAATCCTTTATAAGTTCCAACCATCTCCTTTGCCTGAGGTTTAGCTCCTTTTGTGTGAAAATGTACTTCAAACTATTATGATCCGTGTACACATCACAACGGTTTCCAATAAGAAAGTGTCTCCGGGTCTTGAGCGCATGCACTACGGCTGCTAACTCCAAATCATAAGTGGCATAATTCAACTCATGCGGTCGAAGCTGGCGTGAGGCATATGAAACAACTCTTCCATCTTGCATAAGTACTCCTCCAAGTCCTAAGCGAGATGCATCACAATACACTTGGAAATCCTTGCATATATCCGACAAAATTAGCATTGTGGTTGTAGTCAAACGTTTCTTCAACTCCTGTAAACTAGCCTCACATTCTTCTGTCCATTTGAACCTGGTGTCCTTCTTCAACAACTCTATCATGGGTTTCGCAATTCTAGAGAAATTCTCAAAAAATCTCCAATAATATCCTGCTAGTCCAAGAAACTGCGGATCTCTCCGACTGATGTGGGTGATAACCAATCAGTGACTTATTTAACCTTGGTGGGGTCTACTGCTATACCTTCTCGTGATATAACATGTCCATGGAATCCAACTTCCTTCAACCAAAACTCACATTTGCTGAACTTGGCATACAGCTGATGTTCCCTGAGCTTCTTGAGAACTAATCGCAAATGCTCCTTGTGCTCCTCTTCATTCTTTGAGTATACCAAGATATCATCAATGAACACCACAACAAACTTATCCAAGAACTCCATGAACACCTTGTTCATCATACTCATGAAATAGGCAGGGGCATTAGTCAATCCAAATGACATAACCGTATACTCATACAGCCCGTACCTTGTGGTGAAAGCTGTCTTAGGTATATCCTTTTCTCGAATCTTCAACTGTTGGTATCCTGATCGCAAATCAATCTTAGAAAACACTTTAGCTCCTTGCAGCTGGTCAAACAAATCATTGATCATCGGCAGTGGGTACCTGTTCTTGATCGTCACTTCATTCAGCGCACGATAATCAACAACCATTCTCAATGATCCATCTTTCTTCTCAACTAAGAGTACTGGGGCTCCCCATGGTGATGAACTCCGTCAGATGTAACCTTTCTCCAATAACTCCTTAATCTGTTTCTTGATCTCCTCCAGATCATTCGCGTGCATCTAGTATGGTCTGTTTGATATAGGCCCGGTGCCTGGCAACAACTCTATCAAAAACTCGATGTCTCGATCTGGAGGCATGCTGTAACGCCCACGATGCGGCTATATCTCCCACCTGTAGAAGCACGACTTAGAGGCATAACCACATTCTAAGCAATGTCGCAAGAGAGGTAATCTTCACACAACCCATGTAATACATAAGGGAAAGAGATACGTAGTTGGCTTACAATCGCCACTTCACGCAATACATGAAGAAAGCATTACATCAATCAGAATACAATCAAGGTCCGACTACGGAACCAAAATGAAAGAAGACTACCCCAAAAGCTACACAGATCCCCGATCGACCCCAACTGGGCTCCACTACTGATCAACTAAAACGAAACAACACAAAGGACAAGATCTTCATCGAGCTCCTCCTTGAGGTCGGTTGCGTCACCTGCACGGTATCATTGGCACCTGCAAACTGCTTTTGGAAGTAATCTTTGACTCACGGGGACTCAGCAATCTCACACCCTCGCGATCAAGACTATTTAAGCTTATAGGAAGGGTAAAAGGTATGAGGTGGAGCTGCAGCAAGCGACTAGCATATTTGGTGGCTAACATATGCAAATGAGAGAGGGAAGAGAAGGCAAAAGCACGGTCGAGAATCTATGATCAAGAAGTGATCCTAGAACAACCTATGTCAAGCATAACTCCAACATCGTGTTCACTTCCCGGACTCCGCCGAGAAGAGACCATCACGGTTACACACACGGTTGATGTATTTTAATTAAGGTCAACTTCAGGTTTTCTACAACCGGACATTAACAAATTCCCATCTGCCCATAACCGCGGGCACGGATTTTGAAAGTTCAAATCCCTGCAGGGGTGTCCCAACTTAGCCCGTCACAAGCTCTCACGGTCAACGAAGGATATTCCTTCTCCCAAGACAATCCGATCAGACTCGGCATCCCGGTTACAAGACATCCTCGGCAATGGTAAAACAAGTCCAACAAAGCCACCCAAATGTGTCGACAAATCCTGATAGGAGCTGCACATATCTCGTTCTCAGGGCACACCGGATTGTCCAAACTTCCGTTAGGCCAGCCCAGAGTTGCCCCTGGTGGCCACCGGCGGCTGACAAGTTGGACCAACACTCAGAGGAGCATTGGCCCGGGGGGTTAAAATAATGATGACCCTCGGGAGCACGACTCCCAAGGGAAAAGAAAAGGCTAGGTGGCGAATGGTAAAACCAAGGTTGGGCCTTGCTGGAGGAGTTTTATTCAAGGTGAACTATCAAGGGGTTCCCATTATAACACAACCGTGTAAGGAACGCAAAATTCGGGAACATAACACCGATATGACGGAAACTAGGGCGTCAAGAGTGGAACAAAACACCAGGCATAAGGCCGAGCCTTCCACCCTTTACCAAGTATATAGATGCATTAATTAAATAAGAGATATTGTGATATCCCAACAATAATATCCATGTTCCAACAAGGAACATACTCCAATCTTCACCTGCAACTAACAACGCTATAAGAGGGGCTGAGCAAAGCGGTAACATAGCGAAACAATGGTTTTCTAGGACAAGGTGGGTTAGAGGCTGGGCTTAACAATATGGGAGGCATGATAAGCAAGTGGTAGGTATCACAGCATAGGCATAGCAAAAGAGCGAGAAACTAGCAAGCAAAGATAGAAGTGATTTCGAGGGTATGGTCTTCTTGCCTGAAATCCCGCAAGGAAGAAGAACGAGTCCAGGAAGAAGACAAACGGACGTAGACGAACAGGTGCTCACAAACACGACGTTAACGGAACCAACCCAAAGAAGCAACACCGGAAAGAAAGCACACAACATAGTAAACAACCAACACATAAGCATGGCATGATGTACAAACAAGTATGATGCATGTCCGGTTTAATGAGGCATGGCATGGCAAAGTGCACAAACAACCCTACAAATTAAGTGGAGCTCAATATGCAATGAGTCGCATATTGACGGAACACCACGTGACTTATTTAGTTCACTCTCGTTTATGTACCCAACAAGATTAAATGTTGTTAGCATGGCAAGAGGTGAAGCATAATGAAACTATCTACCTAGGCAAGTTTAAAAGAGGCCGGAAGCAACGAACAACAATTCCGGTAAATCCCCATATGCAAATATTAGGTTTGGTACTGTTCTGCCTTAAAAACAATTTTAGAGTTGTTAAACATGCAAAGTACAGCCATCATGATAATCTAGGCATTTTTCTACCCCATTTACATATAAATATTATTTAAAACCGAGCGACGGTTATTTAGTTATGAAATAAATCATTTTAACATGGCATAGGGGCAAATTTAACCAAACAACATTTTAAACATTTCAAACATGGATGAAAGTTGCATATTATTAAACTAGACAAAATTCTAAGCAACTTTCATATATAATTTATTTAGATCCGATGCACGGTTGTGAAGTTATTAAATGCGTGAAGAACAGGGGCTTTTCTGTAAAATAGTAATCCGCTGGATAAATAGATAAAATGCCAGGCAGAAGAAAAAAAACATGTCTGGGCTGAACTGAAGTGAACTGGGCTAGGAGAGCTGCTCACGTCTGGCCTGAGGAGGCGCGGCTGGGCCGACAAGGAAACGGGCCGGCTCACTGGCGCTGGGCCTTGGCAAGAGGCATTGGATCCAGTCCACGAGCAAGGCAGAGGGGAGCGCTGACGATGCTCGCACAGTCAACGAAGCAGAGGAAACACGCGGGGCTTGGCACGGGGTTCGTCTTCCTCGCATGCTCGCACGCAGAAGCGGGAGGAGGCCGGTGATGGACTTGGCGGCGCTGGGACGATGCGAGACGGGAAGGAGATGGCACACGGCGGCTCCGGTCGCCGGCGGGCGGGGCGCGGAACTTGGTGAAGCGGAGGCAGCGGCGAGGAGAAGGATTCCGGCGAGGGTGATGCTCCTCCTGTGGACGCATCAGAGAGAGAGGGAGACGTGTGAGAGATAGAAAGTGAAGGGGAAGGAAGAAACAAGGGCACGGGCGCGGCTTGGCTCACCGGAGCTTGGCCATAGGCGTGCAGTCACGGCGGCGCTGCTTGAGGAGGTGCAGGCAACAGGGATGGTTCGTGGCGACGGCAGGACACGAAGGAGGGCGGCAACTTGGTGCCATAGATGATGATGGGGAGGCACGAAGGAGGAGGTCATGGGGTCGAGGACGACGGATCCGTCCGTCCCCATGGTGGATCAGGCGCGAAACATGAGCTGCTTTTGCCCGAAGCCTCCTGGACGCCATGGCGGCCTCCCTGCAAGGTCTCTGCGAGGTCCAAAACGACATGAGGAGCGAAGGGAAAAGAGCACAATGGAAAGGGCACAGGGCGGCGCTGTCCCTGGTGGTGGTTGCCGGTAGCGATGCTGGTCGTCGGGCGAGGAAGGAGGCCGCAGAGGAGCTTCGGTGGCCGGCTGGTGCATGGGTTGTTGGGGCCTTGGGCGCTCGGGGCTGCAGGAGGTGGACGAGGGAATCAGGGGAGGCGCTGGTTGGAGGGGGAGATCGATAGGATTTTTGGATCGGGAACGCACAAACTGATTGGATGGGGATCGATCCCGAGGTGGGAGATGCAGTGTGGCGGCAGCGGCAGGGACAAACCCCCTAGATTTTAGGGTTTTGTCTAGATTTAGACTAGGAGTCTTTTATATATGGAAAGAGGGGGAAGTTTAGGGTAGATTCGGACCCTTTGATCGAAATCGGGCGGTTGAGAAAAATAGACTGGTTTATTGCAAAACTAAACCGAAGGTAATTGGGGAACTAGGTGTAGCGTGATTTGGTCCCTCCGATCAAAATCGGACGGGCCGAGATAACTAGGTTAGGAAGTCCAATAAACAAAACGGAGATGTTTTGTAGATGTTTGGGGATGATCCTGATCCAACGGTGACGAAAGTCCTGTTCGGTTCCGGGGCAGCTTTCGGACGCGCGCTCGGAGGGCCGTGGGCTGACAAGAGAGGTTAGGTTGGACCTGATGGTAGGTAGTGGGCTGTGTAGACGGTCTAGAGAGGAAAGAGAGGGAAAGCCCGGCAACAGTTTTCGGAGACCGAAAACGTCCGACGTTAGACCGGCTATACTGCCGCTACAGTTATCCGTTGGGTCGTCAAACGGACTTCGAACGCGATGAAGCTTGGCAGGCGGGCTACCTACAACATAAAAACACCGCATGCCAACTTTCATCCCATTCCGAGAACATTTTCCAGCCACTTATAAAATAATATTTCGGACGTGCCGCGGGCGTGTGCAAGTGTGGCTGGGCTCAGAACAGACAACAGAAGGAACTAGGGGAACCCGGACGGACGCAGGTTTTTCAAACATGATGATGCAATGCACATGATGACATGATGAAATGCAACACGCAAGCAAATGACATGGCAACGACAGCGAATAACTGGACGACACCTGGCACATCGGTCTCGGGGCGTCACAACACTCCACCACTACGAGAGGATCTCGTCCCGAGATCTAGGATGGCACCAGAGGGAAAAGGAAGAGGAAGAGAAGAGGTAAAACAAATTGCTTCTTTGACAATTGAGTGAAACTAAAGAACCTTGCGAGGTTGAACAAATTCGAGAAAAGAATACAACAAAGGTGAACAAAGTTGAAACCACCGTTAGAGAAGAGGAACAAGGAACCTTAGTAGACCCTTGTAGGTTTAAAGACATAAGAAAAGTGTTACAATGGATAGTAGGTACATGCAAGCACTCCGATTGAAACAAGATGTACAAGAAACAATAAAGATGAATTACGACAACACTCCGGTTGGACATGGAAGGTAATAAATATATACTTTGCCAAACAAAAGCACTTGGATGAGACTCCGGTTAGAAGAGGGATGATAAAAATGACACTCCGGCTAAAACAAGATAGAGAAGGAAAAAGAATGATATAATTTGGGCAGCATTCCGACTGAAAAGAAAAGGAATTGAATAAGAACTTGACAAGATGAGGGTATGCTTGATGAAATCAACAGCACACTGTCTTCGGAACTATTGAAAGAATGGCACAAGGGGTAAGAAAGATTTCAAACAGCACTCCGGTTGAGAAGGGAGTCAAAATTTGATAAGATGAGAGAGCTCGAAAGAAAACATGACACTCCGGTTGGATGGATAAGCAAAACAAAGAACATGAACTTCACAATACGAGATGATGAGTGAAGAGAGCATCATCACAATGCCTCCGGAACAAAAGAATAGAAGTTGGATCGTTGGAAAGGAAAGAGTTGAGAAGAAAATGACATATTCTACCACAATAGAATTTGAGAAGCATCCTTAGAAAGAAGTATGGAACGGAGTTGTTGGAAAATCAACAATGAAACAAAATGCTGCTTGTGGGCTTATGAAAACATCTCAAAACTTAAAGGTAAAATTCTGCCACTAACGAAAACAAGATTGGATTGATAAGAACAAGGAGACGAGAAACTTATTCCACCGGGAGGATAAATGAAGAACTTGGGTCGTTTATAAGCACCATAAATAGCAACAATCCTTAGTGAAGGCTTTAGGTGAAAAATAACCCAAGATAACTGAAGGAAATATGCCCTAGAGGCAATAATAAAGTTATTATTTATTTCCTTATTTCACGATAAATGTTTATTATTCATGCTAGAATTGTATTAGCCGGAAACATAATACATGTGTGAATACATAGACAAACAGAGTGTCACTAGTATGCCTCTACTTGACTAGCTCATTAATCAAAGATGGTTATGTTTCCTAACCATAGACAAAGAGTTGTTATTTGATTAATGGGATCACATCATTAGATGGATGATCTGATTGACTTGACCCATTCCGTTAGCTTAGCACTTGATCGTTTAGTATGTTGCTATTGCTTTCTTCATGACTTATACATGTTCCTATGACTATGAGATTATGTAACTCCTGTGTGCCGGAGGAACACTTTGTGTGCTACCAAACGTCACAACGTAACTGGGTGATTATAAAGGTGCTCTACAGGTGTCTCCAAAGGTACATGTTGGGTTGACGTATTTCGAGATTAGGATTTGTCACTCCGATCGTCAGAGAGGTATCTCTGGGCCCTCTCGGTAATGCACATCACTTAAGCCTTGCAAGCAATGCAACTAATGAGTTAGTTGCGAGATGATGTATTACGGAACGAGTAAAGAGACTTGCCAGTAACGAGATTGAACTAGGTATTGGATACCGACGATCGAATCTCGGGCAAGTAACATACCGATGACAAAGGGAACAATGTATGTTGTTATGCGGTCTGGCTGATAAAGATCTTCATAGAATATGTAGGAGCCAATATGAGCATCCAGGTTCCGCTATTGGTTATTGACCGGAGACGTGTCTCGGTCATGTCTACATTGTTCTCGAACCCGTAGGGTCCGCAAGCTTAAGGTTTCGATGACAGTTATATTATGAGTTTATGAGTTTTGATGTACTGAAGGAGTTCGGAGTCCCGGATGAGACCAGGGACATGACGAGGAGTCTCGAAATGGTCGAGACGTAAAAATCAATATATTGGACGACTATATTCGGACATCGGAAAGGTTCCGAGTGATTCGGGTATTTTCGGAGGTACCGGGGAGTTACGGGAATACGAGGAAGAAGCAATGGGCCTCAATGGGCCTTAGTGGAAAGGACCAGGAGGTGGCGCGCGCCCCTCCCAAGCCCAGTCCGAATTGGACAAGGGGTTTGGGGCGCGGCCCCTCTCTCCCTTCCTTCCCCTCTTCCCCCCTTTCCCCCCTTCTCCTAGTTGGACTAGGAAAGGTGGAAACCTACTCCAACTAGGAGTAGGAATCCTACTCCTCCTTGGCACACCCACAAGGGCCGGACGGCCTCCCCCTTGCTCCTTTATATACGGGGGCAGGGGGCACCCCATAGACACACAAGTTGATCCACGTGATCATATTCTTAGCCGTGTGCGGCGCCCCCTGCCACCATAGTCCTCGATAATATTGTAGCGGTGCTTAGGCGAAGCCCTGCGACAATAGTACATCAAGATCGTCACCACGCCGTCGTGCTGACAGAACTCTTCCCCGACACTTTGCTGGATCGTAGTCCGGGGATCGTCATCGAGCTGAACGTGTGCTAGAACTCGGAGGTGCCATAGTTTCGGTGCTTGATCGGTCGGGCCGTGAAGACGTACGACTACATCAACCGCATTGTCATAACGCTTCCGCTATCGGTCTACGAGGGTACGTAGACAACACTCTCCCTTCTCGTTGCTATGCATCACCATGATCTTGCGTGTGCGTAGGGAATTTTTTGAAATTACTACGTTCCCCAACAATAACTCCACCAAAACGATTGATGGATTAAGAACAGCTCATGCTTGAAAAGATTGATGGGTTTAACTATCTCATTCTTAACAACATGTGAATCATGAAACATGAACTCAAATTATCAAGAATGACATAATACCACCTCCAATGATACGTTAGAAAGAATTGCACTCCGGATTGCAAGATGAAGAATGCTTGAGCTCCTCTACAAAGAATCTCGATGAACACTTCGAAAAGGAATTAAATCCTTGATGAACCATCATGTAGAGTCTCCATGAAGAACTTCGTTAACCAAAAGAATGATCAACCTGAAGGAAAGAGAAGTTGAAAACACAAGGTGAATCCTTGTACCGATTTAGATGAATCTCAGTGGTGAAATAATTGAAGAAGGTTGGACCTCCAGGAAAAATAGAAGATGAAATAATTGAAATCAGGAATTTGATGAGCCTCTGGAATAGGGAATTGAGTTCACTCGATGAAACAAGAATAAGAATTACATTATGCTTATCCTTCTCCAATTAAATTGATGACAAACAATGGATTTGGCATATTACTTATTCTCGTAGAAAAATTAAGAGAGATATAACATAAACTTGAGAATGTCTTCCACAAACCACCGGTATGATTGGAACAACGAATAAATTGATATGATAACGAAGGAAAAGAATTCTTGAATGAACCACAGTAAGAATTGAAAACGAACGAAGTAAAGGGGTGAATCACCGATAAGAATTAGCAAATGAACGAAGATGCTTGCTATGATTTAGATACATGAGAACGAAGAGCTCATGGATTGATTAGAGAGTATTGAATGATGCACCGGTAAGATTTGGAGAATGATAGTTGAAAGCTGAGAATGAATAAATCTTCTGAAATGATGGGCTCCGGATAATCAAACTGAGAAGACTCTTGAATTGCTCCGGATGAGAGAAAAGGAGTCTCACAATCGAAAACAATTATGAGAGGATGGCCTCGAACTAGAACCACAACTCTCTGAGAGAACGGATAAGATATGGAGGTCAAACTATTCTTCGGTCTTCAGACTCAGAGCCAGACGATGGGAAACACCACCAATAATTGTAGAGGCACTCCGGAATAAGAACGGAAAGGTTGATCCAATGATGAAAAGAATTTGAAAAAATCTTGGAGAAAGGCATGTGACTGATGATTAACTCATTCTTACATCAAACTTTGAAAAGGATTTGATAGATAGCTCCGGGAAGGGAAAAGAGTTAGGTAAGATCCTGGGAAAAGACCTGTGGGTTAGGGCCCACTCAAAAGAAACACCGTTGAATGATTTAGAAGATAGATTGCGCCGGTTGAAATAAATGGCTTGAATGAGGTAACATCCTCAAAAGATCTTGAACGACTGTAGAGTGGAAACACGAATCTTCTAGATATCTTGAGCACTCCGGAACAACTGAATAACAAGAAGTGGATGATTACGAGGTGCACTGGCATGAGAAATCATTAGAAATGAGGGAAAAGGGATATGATCAACACCAAAAGCTTGAATTCGTTCCACCGGAGAAGAAAAGGAGCAAATAATGAGAATCACCGGATACGAACATTGAAGGAAAAGAATGGAGAGACTTCCCATCAATAAGATGGATACTTGATTAAGAAATCTGAGTCCTTGAAGAAAAGGGGTGGGTGGGCGGGAAAACAAAGGCAATTTGGGACGGATGAAACAAACACCATTGAGAAGAACTGAGATTGGATCTTGCAAATGTTGAAAAAGATTGGATCCACCTGAAGAGAAACACACCGGTTGAAAAGGATTGACATGACAGTCTCGATGATCGAGAAGGATTAGTATTCACATAGGAATATGAGAACACCGGTTCGGAAAGGTATGGAATCAACACTTGACTTTGAAGCAACTCGAATACCACAACTCAAAACAAAACAAAGGATTGGCTTGCAGAATAAGCATGAACAAACATATGATAGAGATTTCGTCCGAAGTTTTCATGGTGGGGCCTACATGGGCTTGATTGTACAACACCATCATGTACAAGGCAGTGCACATGACATACGAAGCGTCCCCGAGTCGGCATAGCCAATGACTCTTTAAGACACAACGAGACCACTGTAAAACCAACCGTGGATAGGCGGACCATTAGACGTCGAACCCCAATTTCATATCATACATCTGTCGGAAAGATATCCTAAGAGCTACTTGAATTCCCACTTATAAACTCCCGAAATTTTTCAGTTATGCAATCAGGTGTTGGGGATACATGGGAAGCATAATATCTCACCCAAACTAACAATTCCTACATCCAGCTGTATCCATCCTTCAACACATAACCAAGAAATCTTCGGAAATCGTTTACCTCAACCTTCGAAAATCATACGTTATACGAGTTATGGCAATACTCTTGAATCCCACCCCAGTATTGGGTGGCGTTGAGGTTATCTCACCAACAACTGCATAAAAGAGATTTTCGATGTCGGCGAAACTCAGGTATTCCAGAATCTCAATAATAAAATTGTGACGACAACACCTCGGAGCTCAACTCCCCGGGACACTGCCACAACCCCTAAATGTCAGGAGGCACCAAGAACAATGTTCTCGTCACAAAACCATCGAAACAATTCCAAGATACCTGCGTGATCCTAAAAAAAATAGTGAAATTTAAGAAGAGAAGAGTCAAAACTCTACGTCAGGATGCCTCACCAGAGCGACGAAGGGACTGAGGAGTAAAAAGAATCCTACTCTCCGATATATATAATCCTAGATGACTCAAAACATTTTTCTAGACTCAACAACGCCAGCGATTCGATCAAGCAGGGGGCTCCTAAAGACGGGGAAGGCTCTGATTACCAACTTGTAACGCCCACGATGCGGCTATATCTCCCACGTGTCGAAGCACGACTTAGAGGCATAACCGCATTGTAAGCAATGTCGCAAGAGACGTAATCTTCACACAACCCATGTAATACATAAGGGAAAGAGATACATAGTTGGCTTACAATCACCACTTCACGCAATACATGAATAAAGCATTACATCAATCAGAATACAATCAAGGTCCGACTACGGAACCAAAATGAAATAAGACTACCCCAAAAGCTACACAGATCCCCGATCGACCCCAACTGGGCTCCACTACTGATCAACTAGAACGAAACAACACAAAGGAAAAGATATTCATCGAGCTCCTCCTTGAGGTTGGTTGTGTCACCTGCACGGTATCATCGGCACCTGCAAACTGGTTTGGAAGTAATCTGTGAGTCATGGGGACTCAGCAATCTCACACCCTCGCGACCAAGACTATTTAAGCTTATAGGAAGGGTAAAAGGTATGAGGTGGAGCTGTAGTAAGCGACTAGCATATTTGGTGGCTAACATACGCAAATGAGAGCAGGAAGAGAAGGCAAAAGCACGGTCGAGAATCTATGATCAAGAAGTGATCCTAGAACAACCTAAGTCAAGCATAACTCCAACACCATTGTAGTGACCCGACCCGAATGGATCAAGTCTCTGTGCTTAAGTGTCATCCCTGGATCGGTATGCTGACACACATAGTACTCGAGGATTTATAGCAGAGGTAAATCACATGTAAAAGGAACGTAAATACTATTACCTCAATCCAAAATATCGGAAGTAACAAGGTTGTGGATTCCCATCAACACCAACGGCAAAGTTGAGTGTAGAAATCGTAACCCTAACATATCACTTACTCGTTGTAAGAAATCCTGCAACATGAGACGTTGCAGCCACAAAGGGTCAGTACAATGAATGTACTGGCAAATTCACACCATAGAAAATGATGAACAATGGCTATCACTACATGCATATTTGGCTGGTGGAAAAGCTCTATGGTTATAAGGTTTTTGCGAAAAGCCAATTTTTCCTTACTGCAAAGGAATAAATTTTTATTTAACTATCATGGTGGTTGTTGAACATTGAGAATGGTTGACAGCATTCTCAATCCCAATTAAGTAACATCATTAAAACCCAACAATTTTCATTTAAAGTAATGTGATGAGATTCACATGATAATCCAGGTACTAGATACTCAAGATGTCCATAACCGGGGACACGGCTAACCATGATTAGTTTATACACTTGCAGAGGTTTGCGCACTTTTCCCCACAAGACTCGAACGCCTCCGTTTGGTTTCTCGCACTACACGGTGTTTGAGAAAATGGATGATCGAGACATAGTCTTTCAGAAGAGCTAGCACCTTACGATGGATAGACCGTTACACCTACTTTCCCCTACATCTGCTAGTCTACCCTGTAAGAGTTCGCACGACTAAATCAACTATGCCAGAGCCCATAATGGCTTGTGGCTGCACACGAAAGTTTCTAGTATGAATAATCTCATGATCCCTTTGAGCCTCGTTGGCGGTCCAAAAAAACAGGCAATCCTGGTCTACCCAGGTGCCTAGACAGGCAATCCTGGAATACCCAGGTACCTCAATCCACCCAGATGTGTGTTTAAGTTGCCACCTTAAGTAAACCATTAATTAACAATCTCACATCTATCATGAAATACTCTCAAACCCAATCCACGTCTACGAGCATAGCATGGCAATATAAGCATAACGTAATAGTAACTCCCAAGATTTGAATGCAGGGCAATAGGTTCCTACCTCATCAACTACTTCCCAATACCCACATGTTATCAATCCTACTCATGCAATGTTTGAGGGTGAAACTAATGCATAAAAACTGGGTATGAATGGGGATATGATCAAAGTGTGAACTTGCCTGCAATGTTGATGAAGAGGATTCGCACTCAAAACTCTTGATAGTTCTACTCGTCACACTTCGGTCAATCTATCGTAAGAAAGGAATAGTAACCACACATGAGCAATCACTCAAAAGATCAGAAAGAATGAAGAAGTCGATTCGGAAAACATCAAAACCAAGCAGATAGCTCTTGCAACATAAAACAATTTCTAACAGTACCAAAATTATGTGAATTTGGCCTTATCAGAAAGTTTAGGTCAAGAGCTCCGATTTGCAAAAAGAATCAACTGAAACGGAGCTACGAAACTCAAGTTATGATCAAACGAAGTTTGAATACAAATCTGGTCTAATTCAAATTTTAAAACTTTCAAAAACATGTTTGAGTTGGATTACTGGATAGAGGGGATCATAATGAAGACGTGGGCGTTGGTTTCGTTGGATTTGGATAAACGGGTAAAATGTAGTGATCGATTGATGAACAGGGACTAATCTATAAAGAAAATCCTCACATATAGGTCCCTGGCTGAAATTAAAAAGAAAAAGAAAAATACTAAATAGCGAATGTTCGCTATAGAAGCTTATATGACGAAAACGTTCGCTGCAAAGACTAAAACAATGAACGTTCACTACTTAACTAGGTTATTAAGAAAAACCGGTTTTAATCAAAAGAACCGAATCGAACCGGGCAACGGTTTTACCGGTCGGGCAGTTTTTCTTAGAAAACCGGCGGCGGCGGCGGCGGATAACTCTGGCGACAGCGAGGCGAGGCGGCGCGTTGGTTCCGGTGAGGCGACAGCAGCAGCAGGAGGCGGCGCGGGGCGGCTACGCGGCGCGAGGCAGCGGCAGTGGCGTCGGCGGGAGTAGGCGGCGGCGGCTCGGATCGGGCGCGGGCGACGCAGCGGGATGCAGGCGAGGGCGGCAGCGAAATGAGAGGAGGCGAGGCGGGGCCGGGCCTCGGCGTTTATAGGGGGCGGGGCGGCTCCGAGGTGGCGTTGGGAAGGGGGCAGAAGCGGCCGGAGCATCCACGGCGAGCGGCGGCGGTGATGCGGACTCGGGAGGAATCCCGACCGGGGACGACGGGCGAGCTGGGCCGCGGCCTGGCTGGGTGCTGGGCCGGCCCAGTCGGTGAAGTTTCTAATAATTTTTTTTCAGACAAACAAAACAAATAAAAACAAACAAAAATAAAATATTATATAGACATATAATATATCAAAATCTTCAGAAAAAGATTTGCTACGACCTGAACATTTTTGTAAAGTAGAATAAAATCCACACAAATTCAGATAAATCAAAGAGTGCTACTGGTCTAATAAAATCCAATAGAAATCATTTTAAAAATACCAAAGTGATTTCAAATGAATTTTTCTCCAATTTTCTAATGTAGGGAATCATGTTACCCTATTTTCCATATATTTTATTTTTGGAGAAAAATAATTTGAATAAAAACTCAAATAACTTTGAATTTAATTCTTTGAAACTCCCAACTCATATTTCATATAATTTGAAGAAGTCATTTTATCTTCTCTCATGAAAATCATTGAGTTGCATAAAGTTTCAGAATTGGAAATATTTTCCAAATGAAATTCAAATATTTTCAACACCCCTTGTCATTTAAATAAATGGAAGAAGTCATGTCATCTTCTCTCCAGGGTTTTGTGATGAAAAGTATTTGAATTCACGGAGATTAGAAATGCAAAAATGAAAGTTTGGGAAAGTCCTTTTATTCCCTCTCATTTAACTTTCAAAAAGTTCCAAATTCACTCACTTTCAGACAATCAATCAAACAATCAACCAAATCTATCTATTTAATATAACATTCCAAAATTTTACAACCATGTTCACTTCCCGGACTCCGCCGAGAAGAGACCATCACGGTTACACACGCGGTTGATGTATTTTAATTAAGGTCAACTTCAAGTTTCCTACAACCGGACATTAACAAATTCCCATCTGCCCATAACCGCGGGCACGGCTTTCAAAAGTTCAAATCCCTGCAGGGGTGTCCCAACTTAGCCCGTCACAAGCTCTCACGGTCAACGAAGGATATTCCTTCTCCGAAGGCAATCCGATCAGACTCGGCATCCCGGTTACAAGCCATCCTCGACAATGGTAAAACAAGTCCAGCAAAGCCACCCGAATGTGCCGAAAAATCCCAATAGGAGCTGCACATATCTCATTCTCAGGGCACACCAGATTGTCCAAACTTCTGGTAGGCAAGCCCAGAGTTGCCCCTGGTGGCCACCGGCGGCTGACAAGTTGGACCAACACTCAGAGGAGCACTGGCCCGGGGGTTAATATAATGATGACCCTCAGGAGCGCGACTCCCAAGTGAAAAGAAAAGGCTAGGTGGCGAATGGTAAAACCAAGGTTGGGCCTTGCTGGAGGAGTTTTATTCAAGGCGAACTGTCAAGGGGTTCCCATTATAACCCAACCGTGTAAGGAACGAAAAATCCGGGAACATAACACCGATATGACGGAAACTAGGGCGGCAAGAGTGGAACAAAACACCAGGCATAAGGCCGAGCCTTCCACCCTTTACCAAGTATATAGATGCATTAATTAAATAAGAGATATTGTGATATCCCAACAATAATATCCATGTTCCAACAAGGAAAAAACTCCAATCTTCACCTGCAACTAACAACGCTATAAGAGGGGTTGAGCAAAGCGGTAACATAGCTAAACAATGGTTTGCTAGGACAAGGTGGGTTAGAGGCTGGGCTTAACAATATGGGAGGCATGATAAGCAAGTGGTAGGTATCGCAGCATAGGCATAGCAAAAGAGCAAGCAACTAGCAAGCAAAGATAGAAGTGATTTCGAGGGTATGGTCATCTTGCCTGAAATCCCGCAAGGAAGAAGAACGAGTCCATGAAGAAGACAAACAGACATAGTCGAACGGGTCCTCACAAACGCTACGTTAACGGAACCAACCCGAATAAGCAACACCGGAAAGAAAGCACACAACATAGTAAACAACCAACATATAAGCATGGCACGATGCGCAAACAAGTATGATGCATGTTCGGTTTAATGAGGCATGGCATGGCAAAGTGCACAAACAACCCTACAAATTAAGTGGAGCCCAATATGCAAGGAGTTGCATATTGACAGAACACCATGTGACTTATTTAGTTCACTCTCGTTTATGTACCCAACAAGATTAAATGTTGTTAGCATGGCAATAGGTGAAGCATAATGAAACTATCTACCTAGGCAAGTTTAAAAGAGGCCGGAAGCAACGAACAACAATTCCGGTAAATCCCCGTATGCAAATATTAGGTTTGGTACTGTTCTGCCCTAAACACAATTTTAGAGTTGTTAAACATGCAAAGTAAAGCCATCATGATAATCAAGGCTTTTTTCTACCCCATTTACATATAAAGATTATTTAAAACCGAGCTACGGTTATTTAGTTATGAAATAAATCATTTTAACATGGCATAGGGGCAAATTTAACCAAACAGCATTTTAAACATTTCAAACATGGATGAAAGTTGCATATTATTAAACTAGACAAAATTCTAAGCAACTTTCATATATAATTTATTTAGATCTGATGCACGGTTGTGAAGTTATTAAATGCATGAAGAACAGGGGCTTTTCTGTAAAATAGTAATTCGCTGGATAAATAGATAAAACGCCAGGCAGAAGAAAAAAACATGTCTGGGCTGAACTGAAGTGAACTGGGCAGGGAGAGTTGCTCACGTCCGGCCTGAGGAGGCGCGGCTGGGCCGACAAGGAAACGGGCCGGCTCACTGGCACTGGGCCTTGGCAAGAGGCATTGGATCCAGTCCACGAGCGAGGCAGTGGGGAGCGCTGACGATGCTTGTGCGGTCAACAAAGCAGATGAAACACGCGGGGCTTGGCATGGGGTTCGTCTTCCTCGCATGCTCGCACACAGAAGCAGGAGGAGGTCGGGAATGGACTTGGCGGCGCTGGGATGATGCGAGACGGGAAGGAGAGGGCACACGGCGGCTCCGGTCGCCGGCGGGCGGGGCGCGGAACTTGGTGAAGCGGAGGCAGCAGCGAGGAGAAGGATTCCGGCGAGGGTGATGCTCCTCTTATGGACGCATCAAAGAGAGAGGGAGACGTGTGAGAGATAGAAAGTGAAGGGGAAGGAAGAACCAGGGGCGCGGGCGCGGCTTGGCTCACCGGAGCTTCGCCATAGGCGTGCAGGCACGGCGGCGCTGCTTGAGGAGGTGCAGGCAACGGGGATGGTTCGTGGCTACGATAGTACGCGAAGGAGGGCGGCAACTTGGCGCCGTAGATGATGATGGGGAGGCACGAAGGAGGAGGTCATGGGGTCGAGGACGACGGATCCATCCGTCCCCATGGTGGATCCGGTGCGAAACAGGAGCTGCTGATGCCCGAAACCTCCTGGACGCCATGGCGGCCTCCCTGGGAGGTCTCTGCGAGGTCCAAAACGACATGAGGAGCGAAGGGAAAAGAGAAAAATGGAAAGGGCACGGGGCAGCGCTGTCCCTGGTGGTGGTTGCCGGTAGTGGCGCTGGTCGTCGTGCGAGGAAGGCGGCCGCGGAGGAGCTTTGGTGGCTGGCTGGTGCACGGGTTGTTGGGGCCTCAGGCGCTTGGGGCTGCAGGAGGTGGACGAGGGAATCAGGGGAGGCGCTGGTTGGAGGGGGGAGATCGACAGGATTTTTGGATCGGGGACGCACAAACTGATTGGATGGGGATCGATCCTGAGGTGGGAGATGCAGTGTGGCGGCGGCAGGGACAAACCCCCTAGATTTTAGGGTTTTGTCCAGATTTAGACTAGGAGTCTTTTATATATGGAAAGAGGGGGGAAGTTTAGGGTAGATTCGGACCCTTCGGTCGAAATCAGGCGGTTGAGAAAAATAGACTGGTTGAGTGCAAAACTAAACCAAAGGTAATTGGGGAACTAGGTGTAGCGCGATTTGATCCCTCCAATCAAAATCTGACGGGCCGAGATAACTAGGCTAGGAAGTCCAATAAACAAAACGGAGATGTTTTGTAGACGTTTGGGGATGATCCGGATCCAACGGTGACGAAAGTCCGGTTCGGTTCCGGGGCAGCTTTCGGACGCGCGCGAGGAGGGCCGCGGGCTGACAAGAGAGGTTAGGTTGGACCTGCCGGTAGGTAGTGGGCTGTGTAGATGGTCTATAGAGGAAAGAGAGGGAAAGCCCGGCAATAGTTTTCGGAGACCGAAAACGTCCGATGTTATACCGGCTATACTGTCGCTATAGTTATCCGTTGGGGCGTCAAACGAACTCCGAACGCGATGAAACTTGGCAGGCGGCCTACCTACAACATAAAAACACCGATGCCAACTTTCATCCCATTCCGAGAACATTTTCCGGCCACTTATAAAATAATATTTTGGACATGCCTCGGCCGCGTGCAAGTGTGGCTGGGCTCAGAACGGACAACAGAAGGAACTGGGGGAACCCGGACAGACACAGGTTTTTAAAACATGATGATGCAATGCACATGATGACATGATGAAATGCAACACGCAAGCAAATGACATGGCAACGACAGCGAATAACTGGACGACACCTCTCACATTGTTCTCGGGGCGTCACACATGCCTGGTAACTCCTCTGGAAATACATCTGGGTGATCCTTCACAACAGGCACTTCCTCCTGAACAACTCCCGTGAGAGAATTTACTTGGGTTGTCCTTGGCGCATGCCTAGATACATACTTGATCCTTTTTCCCTCCGGGGTGGTAAGCTGAATAGACTTACTGGCGCAATCGATGTTTCCTCCATACATCGACAGCCAATCCATTCCTAGTATCACATCCAGTCCTTGCAACTCCAGAATTATCAAGTCAGAGGGGAAAACATGACTACCTATGGTTAATGGCATCTGAAAACATCCACTTCTTGCCATATAGTCAGCTCCGGGTGAGGTTACTAGCATAGGTGTCCTAAGAACTTTAGTGGGAAACTTATACTTATCCACAAATCCCCTTGATATGTATGAATGCGATGCACCAGTATCAAAAGGAACGATTGCAGTAAACGACTTAACTAAAAACTTACCGATAGCTGCATCTAGTTGATCTTCAACCTCCTCCACGTTCACGTGGTTCACTTGTCCTTTGTTAAATGGATTGGGCTTCTTCCCAGAGCTCCCATTACCATTTCCGTTCTTCGCTTCAGGGCACTCAGTGGCATAGTGTCCAGTCTTCCCGCACTTGAAACAAGTAATGTGACTTAGGTCCCTCTTGGCGGGTGTGGCTGGATTGGAGCGGTTCTGATTGCTGCCTGCTCCATTCCCATTCCCATTCTTTGGGCCATTATGATTATGAGAACTTCCTCCATTATGAGTGTGGCCTCCATGGTTATGGGTAAGCCCTCCCGAGTTCGGGGTAAAGCGAGGCTTCTGCTCAGCTCCTGAATTGTACTTCCCTTGTCCATATTTCCTCGTGTGACTCTCTATTTGCTGCTGCTTCCCTTCGATCATGAGAGTTTTATCTACCAACTCCTGATAGTTGTTAAATGTTGCCACCATTAACTGCATACTCATCTCATCATTCAGCCCTTCCATAAACTTCTCCTGCTTCGCGGCATCAGTGGCCACATCATCTGGGGCATAGCGGGATAACTTGCTAAACTCTTCCACGCACTGCCCCACAGTATGGTTCCCTTGGCGTAAGTTGCAAAACTCACGCTTCTTCATGCTCATTGCTCCAATTGAGACGTGGACTGTGCGGAATGCTTGCTGAAATTGATCCCATGTGATATTGACTATAGGAAAAGTGGCTGTGTAATTCTACCACCATGAGGCTCCTGGTCCATCCAATTGGTGTGTGGCAAAACGCACCTTCTCAGCATCTATGCAACCTTTGGTGGTCAACTCCCTTCCAATCCTGTGCAGCCAGTCATCCGCAACTATTGGCTTGGTGCAAGTGGAAAACACCAGCGGCTGCAACCTCAGAAAACGGGCTAAGTTATCAACTGGAGGTGGTGGCGGTGGGTTGTTGTTGTTGTTGTTGCGTTCGTTCTGAACTAACAACTGCATCAAGGCATTCCGTTGCTGGATCGACTGAGTGAGCTCCGGTGGGAAGACAAATCCGGTGTCACGTCTCGGAGGCATCTGATGGGTTTAGAGGGGAGAGATTAGAATAGAATGAGGTCTAGTGAGAAGACACTACCCATATGCACATGAGACAAACACAAACATATCACTCAATCAATCAAGCAAGGGCATACAATCGGTCTAACTATCGTACAGTGCTCAGACTATACTATATACATGGGGGAAAACTACTTGATCATATGGTGGTCTACTAGAAATTTTGATCGGTGGAAGACTCCATAATATCTGCTCCAGCTTCATCTTCATAGTCATCATCACTACTGTTGGGGTCGGAGTCGGTGTCGTCGATGATGATGTAGTCTTCCGAACATATCTCCTTGGGTTGGTCTTCATCTCTTCCTGGTGCGGGGTCTCCCATGAATACTCCGATCTTCTTTATCAGGTCGTCATTCTTCTCCAATAGTATTGCGATTTCCTCCTCATATCCGTTGTGCATAGACTTGAGTTCCTCTTCTAGCTCCATGTTCCTGGTCATCGCCTTCTTCAAATCTATCATGCTTGCGCACATCTGGTTCTCTTGGCGACGAATGTGCTGGTTTAACTCCTGGATGAAAGCTCCAATAGACCTATCCTTCCTGGTACTGATCATCTCCCATTGCTCATCTCGGCGCCCGTATATCTGGTAGATAGTGTCCTTCAGCTCATGTTTGTAAACTTCTCTAATACGTCCTATGGCAATGTGGGCTGCCATACTCTTGCCTAGACTCCAGGTTGGTGCATCAAAGGAAAACTCTATGGGCTCAGTGACTGGCGTGAATGTCCTTCCTGGAACTTGAACACGAATCATCCAGCGCTCCTCTTCTGGTAAAGTGGCAGTGTACATCCCGGTGAAGCTTGGTATTCCAATGTTCAGGTACATAGTGACTTCCTCCAAGTGTCGTCCAAAAGGTGTGTCTTCATCCGATTGTGCAAACTTGTTCCTCGAGTCCGCCATCCTAAAGAGTAGAAAATGGAGAGGAGTCAGAAATGAGTAGAGGAGAATGGCCTATGGCTTTTCTTAGTGGCCGTGTCCTACAATCATTGTGTGCTCTGATACCATCTTGTAGCGACCCGACCTCAGACCGTCAAGTCTCTGTGCTTCAGTGTCATCCCTGGATCGGTAATGATGACACACACAGTACTCAAAGATTAATAACAGAGTAGCAATCACACACTTATTACATCGATAGTCTCCAAAGAGAACTTATTACTATAAATATGGATTAAGGCCATCTAAATAAGATAACAGCGGAAGGCTTGGCAGATAAAGTGAGTCCATTAGCTCCAACGGCATAGCTGAGTGCACGACAACGGCCTAGCGAACCTGAAAAGTCTGCAACATGATACGTTTCAGCCCGAAAACGGGTCAGCACATGGAATATGCTGGCAATGTAACATAGTATAATAATGAATAGATAAATGCTATCACTATATGCATATATGGCTGGTGGAGGCTCTACGGTTAATATGTTTTTTGTGAAAAGCCAATTTTTCCCTACAACAAAGGAATATATTTTATTTAACTATCATGGTAGTTGAACAACATTGAGAAGGTTCCTCCAACTCAATCCCAATTAAAAGTAATTATCAACCCAACAAAATTAATTTAGAGTGATGAGATCCATATGATAATCCAAGAACCAGATACTCAAGATGTCCATAACCGGGGACACAGCTAACCATGATTAGTTTGTACACTCTGCAGAGGTTTGCGCACTTTTCCCCACAAGACTTGATCTCCTCCATTGGATTTCTCGCACTACATGGTGTTTGACAAACGGATGACCGAGACACAATCTTTCAGAAACATTAACTCTAACCCCGGGTGGACAGTTACACCTACTTCCCCTCTACATCTGCTAGCCCACCATTGGAAGAGGTCATGCAACATACTCAACTATGCTAGAGCCCATAATAGCTTGTGGTTGCACACGGAAGTTTCTAGCATGAACAATCTTATGATCCCTTTGAACCTGGGTGGCGGACCGTAGGATGATCACACGGGTACTACGGGATATCCTAGGACAACACTGGATTCTCCAGGTGCCCACAAGCAATCCACCAAGATGTGTATTAAAGTTGCCACCTTAAGTTAACCATTAATTAAACACTCACATCTGTCATGGATCTCTGAAACCAAACCACGTCTACGAGCATAGCATAGCAAAAAGCATAACGCAGAAGCAACTCCTAGGGGTTTGATAAAAAAACAGCGCAATAGGTTCTACCTCATCATCTACTTCCCAATACCCACATGTTAAACACATCCTAATCATGCAATGTTTGAGGATTGGAACTAATGCATAAAAACTGGGTACGAAAGAAGTATTATCAATGTGTTACTTTCCTTGCTGACGATCTGCAAAACCTAGTGACTCGTAGTAGCACGCTTCGCACTCGGGAATTCTATCGCAAACAAACAATAACATGCATAAGCACTCAAGCAATGATGCAAGGGTAAAACTCAAATTAGAAGATCTAACTAGAAAGTTCAGATGAAGAACTCCGGTTTGCAAAAAGAATCAAATCAAACGGAGCAACGAAACTCAAACTACGAAAGAAACAAGATCCAATTACTAATCTGGACTAAAGTCAAATTTTACTGTATCAAAATCTTGTTCAAGTTGGTTAAACAGAAAGAGAACTTCGAGACGAAGATCTAGGTGCTTGAATCGTGTCATTCCGATAAACGAGCGAAAATATAAACTAAAACAAAAATCAGGGCAGAAATCACGATCGAAAATAATCGCGGAAAACCCTGGAAAAAGAAAAACTGACGAACAGGCTAACGAATGAACGTTCGCTGTCTGCGGCTAACGGGCGAACAACGTTCGTTAAAATGAACATACGGACGAACGTCCGCTATTTAACCGAACCGAGAAAACCGAAAAAAACCAATTCTAAAAAACAAGATCTAAGTTTTCGAAGTAAAAACCGATCGGTCAAAGAAATACTTAATGGACTCCAAAAATCCTGAAATAAGTTTTCCCCGTCCTCTAAAAATATAGCGGACAAAGTGAACATTTATTTTGGCCTCTAATGCAATTTTGAAAAACGCATTTTTTCCTAATTCAAATAAAATAGCGATAAAATCCAAATAAAATATAATGATTGATTTTAATATTCTTCCTCCAATATTTCCTTCATTTTGGAGAAGTCATTTTACCTCCTCTGATATTTTTAGTATGAAATGTTTTTGGAGAGAAAATATATTAAAACCAAAGTGATTCTTGTTTCGATATTTGAGAAAAATTCAAATATGAGAACTAGGAAATCCCCAACTCTCTTTGAGGGTCCTTGGGTTGCTTAGGATTTCGAGGATTGCAAAACGAAATGCAATAAAAATATGATATGCATGAATGACCTATGTATAACATTCCATATTGAAAATTTGGGATGTTACAGTATGACTGGTATATTCTCTGATTTTCGTGAAAATACTGTTGAGGTTTTCATGGATGACTTTTCTGTTTATGGGAAGTCTTTTGATGATTATTTAAGCAATCGTGATCGAGTTTTGCAGAGATGTGAACAAACAAATCTTGTCTTGAATTGGGATAAGTGCCACTTTATGGTTAATGAAGGCATTGTCTTGGGTCATAAAATTTCTGAAAGAGGTATTGAAGTGGACCAAGCTAAGGTTGAAGCCATTGAGAAAATGCCATGTCCTAAAGATATAAAAGGTATTCCTAGTTTCCTAGGTCATGCTGGTTTATATAGGAGATTTATCAAAGACTTTTCTAAAATTTCTAGGCCTCTCACTAGTCTTTTGCAAAAGGATATTCCTTTTGTTTTTTATGATGATTGTTTAGAAGCCTTTGAAACACTCAAGAAAGCCTTAATTTCTCGACCTATTGTTCAACCACCTGATTGGAACTTGCCTGTTGAAATTATGTGTGATGCTAGTGACTATGTTGTTGGTGTTGTTCTAGGACAAAGAGTTGATAAGAAATTGGATGTTATTCATTATGCTAGTAAAACTCTACATAGTCCTCAAAGAAATTATGTTACTACTGAAAAAGAATTCTTAGCAGTGGTGTTTGTCGGTGTCCAAATCGGCGGATCTCGGGTAGGGGGTCCCGAACTGTGCGTCTAAGGTGGATGGTAACAGGAGACGGGGGACACAATGTTTACCCAAGTTTGGGCCCTCTCGAAGGAGGTAATACCCTACTTCCTGCTTGATTGATCTTGATGATATGAGTATTACAAGAGTTGATCTACCACGAGATCATAGAGGCTAAACCCTAGAAGCTAGCCTATGATTATGATTGTTGTTGTCCTACGGACTAAACCCTCCGGTTTATATAGGCATCGGAGGGGCTAGGGTTACACAGAGTCGGTTACAAGGGAGGAGATCTACATATCCGAATTGCCAAGCTTGCCTTCCACGCAAAGGAGAGCCCCACGCGGACACGGGACGAAGTCTTCAATCTTGTATCTTCATAGCCCAACAGCCCGGCCAAAGGATATAGTCCGGCCGTCCGAGGACCCCCTAATCTAGGACTCCCTCAGTAGCCCCTGAACCAGGCTTCAATGACGATGAGTCCGGCGCGCAGATTGTTTTCAGCATTGCAAGGAGGGTTCTTCCTCCGAATACTCCATAGAAGATTTCGAACACAAGGATAGTGTTGGGCTCTGCAAAACAAATTCCACATACCACCGTAGAGAGTATAATATCCCACAAATCTAATCTGCTGACAAATTTCATAGTGTGACATCACGCCATGGCCCGGTCATTATTCAAACCATTTTTCTCAACCAGCTACTGCACATATTGCGAGGCGGTTTTCTTGGCACGTCTTGTCAAAGCAAAGATCGTGTCCCCTTATCACGGGATTCTCATCAATACAGGTGTGGGTAACCCAACCGTGCCATCAATCACGGCGCTTGGGGAATAAGCGAGTTTACCAGGCGGGTGGGGAGGCGCACAGTTTCTTCCGCCCTTATAAAGGGACAAGGACTCCTCCTTTTCACCCACGCCTTCTTCTTCCCTGCCCATCCATTCTCGCGCACTCGAGCTCCAGCGCCCAAGTTCGCATTTTCCCCATAAAACCACTCCAAACATGTCCGGAGCGGGAGGCAAGTGGATGGTCTCCTCCATTACAGAGGATAACATTACGAAGCTTCGGAAGCCAGATACCTGGCCGCAGATATCGCGCACCGGCTCCCAGACGCGGGACAGATCGTCCCTACCCCCGGACCCCACAAAAGGGTTGTATTCCATACCCATTTCATCCGTGGGCTGGGATTTCCCCTCCACCCATTTGTCTGTGGGCTCATGTTCTACTACGGGCTGGACTTCCACGATCTGGCCCCCAATTTCATCATCAACATCTCAGCGTTTATCGTCATGTGCGAGGCCTTCCTCCGCATCAAGCCCCACTTCGGCCTGTGGCTGAAAACCTTCAACGTTAAACCGAAGATGGTGGTCGGCCAGCAAGCGGAGTGCGGAGGTGCCATGGTGGGCAAAATGCCCAACATCACCTGGCTCGAAGGCTCCTATGTGGAGACCGTGAAGGGGTGGTAGTCGGGGTGGTTCTACATCACCGAGCCGCGTGACACCAACTGGGTGGCGGCCCCGAATTTTGATCCGGCATCCCCATGCGGCTCACCTCCTGGAAAGAGAAGGGCCTATCCTGGGGTTCATCGGTGGAGCTGATCGGACTCAAGAACTGTGTTAAAAACATGATAAGCAAGAAAATCAAGCTTGTCAACATGGCCGAGGTCATGCTCTTTCGCTGGATCCTCCCGTGTCAAAAACGGGCATTCAATATGTGGGAGTTCGACTCGACTAAGCACCAGATGCAGCAAGAGCTCTTCGACACGACACACCAGGACATCTGGAAGGTGATGTTCAAGTCCGCCGAGGTACCTCCTCCCCTTACCGAGGATCGCGGACTCAGCGCAAAGTGCCCTGCCAATCCGGTAAGCTCCTTATATCTCATAAGATGTTTCTTTCCCAGTATAATCATGCGGGGGATCTAAACCTCCACGCCATTTAACAGGAGTGGGTCGCGATATGGGAGGCCAAAGGGTCCAAGAAGGGAAGAACTCTCCTTCCGGAGCTCCACGGCGGCCGCTTTTAGTGACGAGGAGTGGTTACCCAGGGACAAGCCCCTGGCAAAGTCATAAGTATCCAGATACCATAATAGTTCTTGGTATGTTTTATGTCATTGCTTCTTATCATGCCGAACATGACCATGCAGCCCATCCAAAGCCCATATCGACGTATCCTCTTCGGATGAGTCTTTGGGCCTATCGGAGATGAACAGCGTTTCACTCCCGACCGCCTCCTCCCCTGTCCTACGGACGACGTCGAGGTGTTGTCTCAAAGGGTACTGGACCAAGGGGAGACAGTTCCGGAGGCGCCCCAGGGCGACATTCCAGACGGTGGGCGGACGAGGGGCAAGATAATGCCGGGGGCAGCAAGTCTAGCCACTAGTCGAATACTGCGCTGGAACCTCCAGTGGTTCCGGATTCTGTCAGGCGACCCTTCGCCAAGGGGGACAAGCCGTCTGTGCCGACGGCCTCTGTCCATCCAGAGGCATCGGACAATTTGCTGGAAGCGCTTCGCGGCGCTTCCATTGACGAAGAGCACCGCACTATCATGAGTGCGGTGGTCAAGAAGGTTCAGTCCGCCAAAAGCGGACTGACTGAAGCCTGTGCCAACCTCCTAACAGGCTTTGAGGTAAATAATCAAATTATGAGAAAACGTTACAGCATAGACAGTAGCCCCTGATGCTCTGTTTGGTGTTCGCAAAGAAAGGCCGAACAGAGGATCAAATAATAATCACAGGAGTCTAATCAGAATATGTCTATGTGAATAAGCAGGCTTCATTAGTGGCCGCTGCCGCTTACACGGCGGAGGTCTCCGCACTGAAGCGGGACCTTGAGCGGTCCGAGGAAGAGCCCAGCCTTACCAAGAGGCAGCTCGAAGAGAACAAAGGTAAGTAATACCTTGTCTGTTTATTGATAAAGAAAAAGGAAACTGGTTGTTAGATCACAGGATCGTCATGAATTTTGCTAGGGGCCACGACCGAAGTGGCGGCCGTGAAGAAGGCGCTGTCCGAGGCCGAAGGCAAAGCGGCCAAGGAGCGCACTGAGCGCGAGAAGCAAGAGGCCCGAGTCGGCGAGGTTCAGCAAGAGCTCCAGGAGTTTGTCAAGAAGTACGAGTCCTTGGAGCGTGACTCTAAGACGCAAAGGTCCAAGCTTGCGAAGGCCCTCGAGAACGCACAAAATGCCAAGGCCGAAGCCCAAAAGGCCCTCCAGGAAATTGAGGCGGTCAGGAAGATAGCGGTGGGTAAGGCATTCTTTATGCAAAGCAAGCATGTGAAGGAATCTTTCCTTTTACTTACCCAAATTTGGAGCTCTCCAGAAGCATTCGCAGATCTACCCAGCAGTGTGTTGGATGCCGCGGAGTTCTACCGGGCCGAGGAAGGGAGCTCAAGGGAGAAGTTGTTCTGGTCTCAGTATACTAGGACCAAACATCCGATGCCCTTGAGCGACCAGTTGAAGCAACTGGTCGAGCTTCACAAGGAGGCCAAGGGCCTCATAGTCCGGATGT
The DNA here is from genome assembly GCA_034509565.1 of Triticum monococcum. NCBI lineage: Eukaryota > Viridiplantae > Streptophyta > Magnoliopsida > Poales > Poaceae > Triticum > Triticum monococcum. The sequence goes on along the minus strand of CM067842.1, from coordinate 478,654,568 downwards.
GGCCTGGCGAGCCCTTGCTTGGCAGCTATTTTGGACTGGTAACGTGGCTTGGGAATGCATGCCCCCGGTTTGAAGTCATCAAGCAGTCCGTCTGCATTGAGGGTGCGCGTAGGGCTTTTTCCCAGGCAAAAGTGCTCTAGGTGAAGATGGGCGCCGAAAAGCTGGTGAAGGAGGGGCCGCTGGAGGGCAAGGAGCATCGCCACCCCGAAAAGTATTATGACAGTGTCCTGAAGGGTGCTCGCCTTGTGGCAGAAGAATGTGCTAAGGATGTAATATTTGAATGAATGTACTCATGTGATCCTGTAATGTGAAACAAGTTCATGTGCGCTATGTAACGCTTGTTAATTTAAAATATTACCTTCTGTGCGGCCATTTATAATATTTGAGAGTTGGCCAGTCGTCGGCTTCTGCCCCCACGTAACTAATACTGAGGTCTTCGGGATAAACCTGATCACTCTTTATCCCAGTTTTGGGTCCTTCGAAGGAGGTGTTCAGCACAACGAACCAGGCAATCGGACTATAAAGCTTTATCACTCTCACTTAGCCATAGAAGTCTACAATTTTAAATTTTGGCGAAGCCCCTAGTATTCGGAAGGCTGAACTTGGGGCACTATGTACGCCAAAATCGGACAAGGCCAACTCCTCGCCCGAAGGCGGAAAAAATCTTTAAGGATTTGAGACCTCTCGAATAGCGACCAGCTCTCGCCGCATCATGACAATCAGTTTTCGGCTTTCTCTACTGAAGTGCTCGTCCGGAAGAACCAGGACACAATCGTAGTAGTTCTCCCAGTGCTACCTTAGCCGATATAGCGAAACGTAAGGTACCAAAACATGGGAGCCGGGCAAACCCAACTATTGACCCAAGACATGATTCAAAGCAGATACATATAATGCTATAAGTTCGGGGTGCCGCACTGTCGAAAGTGTTCGGACTTTTCATGCCGTGTTATGGGCTACACAGAAGCCCCTGACGCACTGGTCGTATCAGAATGTACGGGTGCGATTTGTCGTAAATAAGCAGACAGGGAAAAAGATAAAGGAATGCAATAATGAGTTGATGTTGTACATTGTTATTTAAATGATACGTCAAAGCGTATGCATACATGTAGTGCAATAAGTAAAAAATAGGACTATTTGACATGTCCTATCCAAGGTCAAGCTGTGTGTGGGTATGCAAAACAGGTATATCGATCGTTATCAGAGACCACCTGAGGATTCCCCTGTACGTCAAAGCTTCATGCTTCCTTAGTGTTTCCTTCCTGTGACGGGTCCAATAATCAAACGATCGGAGAGGGCCTTCAGAGAATAGGGGCCTGAAAGGAAGAAAATGTTAAAGGTATACGGGTCCTGAAGCGGTTGAGCCGCATTGTGGGTTGTGCCTCCGCCTATGCCCATGGTATCTTGAGTGCGTAATTATGTACGCGCGGAGCAAATTTCGCCGCTTGACTGGGACTAGGACGAAGGCTGAATTGCTAGGCAAGCTCTAAACGTGCCTGGCGATCCTCTTGCAGGGTACTCCGGACTCACTTAAAGGTGTCCGGGGTCTTTTTCGCCGAATTGGCGGTTTGCCTCATGAGGCTGCTTTGCGCTTCTGCTGCGAGGGCCGCAGTGTGCTCCTCCGTGCGAAGCGAGCATTCTATGTTTCCATTAATTGTTATAACCCCGCAAGGTCCTGGCATTTTGAGCTTGAGGTATGCATAATGCGGTACCGCATTGAATCTGGCAAATGCGGTTTGTCCGAGCAGTGCGTGATAGCCACTGTGGAAGGGGACGATATCGAAGATTAACTCCTCGCTTCGGAAGTTGTCCGAAGATCCGAAGACCACTTCCAGTGTGATTGAGCCCGTGCAACAGGACTCTACACCTGGGATGACACCTTTAAAGGTGGTTTTGGTGGGTTTGATCCTCGAGGGGTCTATACCCATTTTAAGCACTGTATCCTGATAGAGCAGGTTCAGGCTGCTGCCACTGTCCATAAGGACTAGAGTGAGGTGAAATCCGTCAATGATGGGGTCAAGGACCAATGCGGTAGAAACACCATGACGGATACTGGTGGGGTGGTCCCTGCGATCGAAGGTGGTCGGACAAGAAGACCATGGGTTGAACTTTGGGGCGACTGGCTCCATCGCATAGACGTCCCTCAGTGCACGCTTCCGTTCCCGCTTGGGAATATGGGTTGCATATATCATGTTTACCGTTTTCACTTGGCGAGAAAATTTCTTCTGTCCTCCTGTGTTCGGCGGTCGGGGCTCCTCCTCGTCGTCGCTATGCAGCCCCTTTTCCTTGTTTTCGGCATTCAACTTGCCGGCCTGTTTGAACACCCAGCATTCTCTGTTTGTGTGGTTGGCTGGTTTATCGGGGGTGCCGTGAATTTGACACGAACAATCGAGTATGTGGTCCAAGCTGGACGGGCCCCGATTGCTTCTCTTGAACGGCTTTTTCCGCTTATCGGATTTAGAGCCACTGAATCCGGCATTAACTATAGTGTCTTCGTTGTTGTCGTCGTTGTTGCGTGCTACCTCTTAAGCACTGCGTTGGTTTTCGCCGAAGAGGAAGGGATGATGCAGCAAAGTAGCGTAAGTATTTCCCTCAGTTTTTGAGAACCAAGGTATCAATCGAGTAGGAGGCTACGCGCAAGTCCCTCGTACCTGCACAAAACAAATAAATCCTCGCAACCAACGCAAATAGGGGTTGTCAATCCCTATGAGGCCACTTACGAGAGTGAGATCTGATATATATGATAAAGATAATATTTTTGGTATTTTTATGATAAAGATGCAAAGTAAAATAAAGGCAAAGTAAAGAGAAAAGTAGTAGGAGAACAATATGATGAAGATAGACCCGGGGGCCATAGGTTTCACTAGTGGCTTCTCTCGAGAGCATAAGTATTGTACGGTGGGTGAACAAATTACTGTTGAGCAATTGACAGAATTGAGCATAATTATGAGAATATCTAGGCATGATGATGTATATAGGCATCACGTCCGAGACAAGTAGACCAACTCCTGCCTACATCTACTACTATTACTCCACTCATCAACCGCTATCCAGGATGCATCTAGAGTATTAAGTTAAAAACATAGTAACGCCTTAAGCAAGATGACATGATGTAGAGGGATAGACTCATGCAATATGAAGAAAACCCCATCTTGTTATCCTCGATGGCAACAATACAATACATGCCTTGCTGCCCTTACTGTCACCGGAAAAGGACACCGCAAGATTGAACCCAAAGCTAAGCACTTCTCCCATTACAAGAAAGATCAATCTAGTAGGCCAAACCAAACTGATAATTCGAAGAGACTTGCAAAGATAACCAATCATACATAAAAGAATTCATAGAAGATTCAGATATTATTCATAGATAGACTTGATCATAAACCCACAATTCATCGGTCTCAACAAACACACCGCAAAAAGAAGATTACATCGAATAGATCTCCACAAGAGAGGGGGAGAACATTGTATTGAGATCCAAAAAGAGAGAAGAAGCCATCTAGCTACTAACTATGGACCCGTAGGTCTGAGACGAACTACTCACACTTCATCGGAGGGGTTATGGTGTTGATGTAGAAGCCCTCCGTGATCGATGCCCCCTCCGGCGGAGCTCCGGAACAGGCCCCAAGATGGGATCTCATGGATACAGAAAGTTACAGCGGTTGAATTAGGGTTTTGGCTCCTGTTCTGATCATTTGGGTGTACGTGGATATATATAGGATGAAGAAGTATGTCGGTGGAGCAACAGGGGGCCCGCGAGGGTGGGGGCGCGCCTAGTAGGGTAGGGCGCGCCCCCCTACCTCATGGCCTCTTGTTACGTGCCTTGACGTAGGGTCCAAGTCTCCTGAGTTGTATTCGATGAGAAAATCACATTCCCGAAGGTTTCATTCCGTTTGGACTCCGTTTCATATTCCTTTTCTTCGAAACCCTAAAACAGGCAAAAAACAGCAATTCTGGGCTGGGCCTCCGGTTAATAGGTTAGTCCCAAAAATAATATAAAAGTGGATAATAAATCCCAATAATATTTAAAACAATAGATAATATAGCATGGAGCAATCAAAAATTATAGATACGTTGGAGATGTATCAAGCATCCCCAAGCTTAATTCTTGCTCGTCCTCGAGTAGGTAAATGATAAAAATAGAATTTTTGATGCGGAGTGCTACTTGGCATAATTTTAATGTAATTCTTCTTAGTTGTGTTATGAATATTCAGATCCGAAAGATTCAAGACAAAAGTTCATATTGACATAAAAATAATAATACTTCAAGCATACTAACTAAGCAATTATGTCTTCTCAAAATAACATGGCCAAAGAAAGTTATCCCTACAAAATCATATAGTTTGGCTATGCTCCATCTTCACCACACAAAATATTTAAATCATGCACAACCCCGATGACAAGCCAAGCAATTGTTTCATACTTTTGACATTCTCAAAACTTTTTGAATTTTCACGCAATACATGAGCATGAGCCATGGACATAGCACTATAGGTGGAATAGACTGGTGGTTGTGGAGAAGACAAAACGGGAGAAGATAGTCTCACATCAACTAGCCATATCAACGGGCTGTGGAGATGCCCATCAATAGATATCAATGTGAGTGAGTAGCAATTGCCATACAACGGATGCACTAGAGCTATAAGTATATGAAAGCTCAAAAAGAAACTAAGTGGGTGTGCATCCAACTTGCTTGCTCATGAAGACCTAGGGCATTTTGAGGAAGCCCATCATTGGAATATACAAGCCAAGTTATATAATGAAAAATTCCCACTAGTATATGAAAGTGATAACATGAGAGACTCTCTACTATGAAGATCGTGGTGCTACTTTGAAGCACAAGTGTGGTAAAAGGATAGTAGCATTGCCCCTTCTCTCTTTTTCTCTCATTTTTTTTCTTTGGGACTTTTCTCTCTTTTTTATGGCCTCTTTTCTTTCTTTTTTTTCATCCGGAGTCTCATCCCGACTTGTGGGGGAATCATAGTGTCCATCATCCTTTCCTCACTGGGACAATGCTCTAATAATGATGATCATCACACTTTTATTTTTCTTACAACTCAACAATTACAACTTGATACTTAGAACAAAATATGACTCTATATGAATACCTCCGGCAGTGTACCGGGATATGCAATGATGCATGAGTGACATGTATGAAAGAATTATGAACGGTGGCTTTGCCACTAATACGATGTCAACTACATCATCATGCTAAGCAATATGACAATGATGGAGTGTGTCATAATAAACGAAACGGTGGAAAGTTGCATGGCAATATATCTCGGAATGTCCATGGAAATGCCATAATAGGTAGGTATGGTGGCTGTTTTGAGGAAGGTATATGGTGGGTGTATGATCCCGTCGAGAGGTGCGCGGTATTAGAGGGCTAGCAAAGGTGGAAAGGTGAGAGTGTGTATAATCCATGGACTCAACATTAGTCATAAATAACTCACATGCTTATTGCAAAAATCTACAAGTTATCAAAGCAAAGTATTACATGCATGCTCCTAGGGGGATAGATTGGTAGGAAAAGACCATCACTCATCCCCGACCGCCACTCATAAGGAAGACAATAAAAAAATAAATCATGCTCCGACTTCATCACATAACGGTTCACCATATGTGCATGCTACCGGAATCACAAACCTCACCACAAGTAGTTCTCAAATTCACAACTACTCAACTAGCACAACTTCAATATCACCATCTTCATATCTCAAAACAATTAACAAGTACCAAACTTATCATAGTATTCAACACACTCATAAGAAAGTTTTATTGTGAATCTTGTATACCAACCATATTAGGATTTTAAGCAAATTACCATGCTATTTAAGACTCTCAAAATAATCTAAGTGAAGCATGAGAGATCAATAGTTTCTATAAAACAAATCCACCACCATGCTCTAAAAGATATAAGTGAAGCACTACAGCAAAATTATATGACTCAAAAGATATAAGCAAAGTACATGGAGTATTCTAGCAAATTCCAAATTATGTATGGCTCTCTAAAAAGGTGTGTAAAGCAAGTATGATTGTGGTAAACTAACAAATAAAGACTCAAATAATCCAAGACGCTCCAAGGAAAACACATATCATGTGGCGAATAAAAATATAGCTCCAAGTAAAGTTACCGATAGAAGTAGGCGAAAGAGGGGATGCCTTCCGGGGCATCCCCAAGATTTGGCTTTTAGGTGTCCTTAGATTATCTTGGGGGTGCCATGGGCATACCCAAGCTTAGACTCTTGCCACTCCTTGTTCCATAACCCATCAAATCTTTAACCAAAACTTGAAAACTTCACAACACAAAACTTAAAATAGAAAATCTCGTGAGCTCCGTTAGCGAAAGAAAACAAAAGACCACTTCAAGGTACTGTAATGAACTCAGTCTTTATTTATATTGGTGTTATACCTACTGTATTCCAACTTCTCTATGGTTTATAGACTATTTTACTAGCCATAGATTCATCAAAATAAGCAAACAACACACGAAAAACAGAATCTGTCAAAAAGAGGATAGTCTGTAGTAATCTGTAGCTAACGCAAGATCTGGAACCCCAAAAATTCTAAAGTAAATTGCTGGACGTGATAAATTTATGTATTAATCATCTTCAAAAAGAATTAACTAAATAGCACTCTCCAAATAGAAATTACAGCAGTTCTCGTGAGCGCTAAATTTTCTGTTTTTTACAGCAAGTTCAACAAGACTTTCCCCAAGTCTTTCCAACGGTTCTACTTGGCACAAACACTAATTAAATACAAAAAACACAACCAAAACAGAGGCTAGATAATTTATTTATTACTAAATAGGAGAAAAAAGCAAGGAATAAAAATAAAATTGGGTTGCCTCCCAACAAGCGCTATCGTCTAACGCCCCTAGCTAGGCATAACAAGCAAGAATAGATCTAGGTATTGCCATAATAGTAAGATAGATTATTAAAACTCATCTCATATTCTCTATGTTCGGCGGCAAGTTTTCTTTGAGGCAAGCAAAAGTAATCAAAAGGGCTAAATTTAATGGGACAAAAGTCCCCAAGATCAACCTTGGGAGGTATAGGTTCCTCCTTTGGTCCTTCATATTGCACAACCAATTCATCATTATAAGCATTCTTTTGACAGAACTTTGTGAGCCTATATTCAAGAGAATATCCAAATTCATTATCTCGAATAGCCAAATCATCATTAAGTTCAGAGATTCTGTCAACTAAAACATCAGTAGGAACCCTTTTTCTAAGATTTTCATTGAAAGCAACATAATCAAGAGATTGAAAACGCATTATTTCTTCTTGATCAAAGAGGATAGCCTCTATGGGAGGACGGCAAGCATCCACCCTATAATGTGCAAAGATTTTTTTGGCCTATTTTATTATGAATGTAAACTCACGAGCCAAAAAGATAGTAGCGGCATGCTTAACAGAAGAATGCTCAATATTAGAAAATTCCAGAAAAATCCTTTGTATGGAAGGATGCAAGTGCATGAATTGTCTTTCAAATTCAACTACAAGCATGGAAATAGCGTCCGCAAGGCTACTAGTTCTATGAAGGATAGAACTACCCATAGAAGGTAAAGCATCGACACAACTAAAGAAATCTTGAATAACTCCTTTTCCAATAATATTACCACTACCAACACGGAATATTTTTATATGTGAGATAGTGGGTTCTTTAGTAGGAGCATCCGAACTATTATCAACCATAGTTTCCCCAAAAGAGGCACAAGGTAAAGGACTAGCCATAACGACAAGCAAACAAACTAACACACAAGCAAGCAAAGAGGCAAATAGAGAAAGAGAAGGAGGATAGAGAGAGAGGGCGAATAAAACGGCAAGGGTGAAGTGGGGGGAGAGGAAAATGAGAGGCAAATGGAAAATAATGTAATGCGGGAGATAAGGGTATGTGATGGGTACTTGGTATGTTGACTTCTGCGAAGACCTCCCTGGCAACGGCGCCAGAAATCCTTCTTGCTACCTCTTGAGCACTGCGTTGGTTTTCCCCGAAGAGGAAGGGATGATGCAGCAAAGTAGCGTAAGTATTTCCCTCAGTTTTTGAGAACCAAGGTATCAATCCAGTAGGAGGCTACACGCAAGTCCCTCGTACCTACACAAAACAAATAAATCCTCGCAACCAATGCAAATAGGGGTTGTCAATCCCTATGAGGCCACTTACGAGAGTGAGATCTGATAGATATGATAAAGATAATATTTTTGGTATTTTTATGATAAAGATGCAAAGTAAAATAAAGGCAAAGTAAATAGCAAAGTAGTAGGAGAACAATATGATGAAGATAGACCGGAGGGCCATAGGTTTCACTAGTGGCTTCTCTCGAGAGCATAAATATTCTACGGTGGGTGAACAAATTACTGTTGAGCAATTGGCAGAATTGAGCATAATTATGAGAATATCTAGGCATGATCATGTATATAGGCATCACGTCCCAGACAAGTAGACCAACTCCTTCTTGCATCTACTACTATTACTCCACTCATCGACCGCTGTCCAGCATGCATCTAGAGTATTAAGTTAAAAACAGAGTAATGCCTTAAGCAAGATGACATGATGTAGAGGGATAGACTCATGCAATATGAAGGAAACCCCATCTTGTTATCCTCGATGGCAACAATACAATACGTGCCTTGCTGCCCTTACTGTCACCGAGAAAGGACACCGCAAGATTGAACCCAAAGCTAAGCACTTCTCCCATGGCAAGAACAACCAATCTAGTAGGCCAAACCAAACTGATAATTCGAAGAGACTTGCAAAGATAACCAATCATACATAAAATAATTCAGAGAAGATTCAAATATTATTCATAGATAGACTTGATCCTAAACCCACAATTCATCGGTCTAAACAAACACACCCCAAAAAGAAGATTACATCGAATAGATCTCCACAAGAGAGGGGGGGACATTGTATTGAGATCCAAAAAGAGAGAAGAAGCCATCTAGCTACTAACTATGGACCCGTAGGTCTGAGACAAACTACTCACACTTCATCGGACGGGCTATGGTGTTGATGTAGAAGCCCTCCGTGATCGATGCCCCCTCTGGCGGAGCTCTGGAATAGGCCCCAAGATGGGATCTCGTGGATACAGAAAGTTATGGCGGTGGAATTAGGGTTTTGGCTTCTGTTCTGATCGTTTGGGGGTACGTGGATATATATAGGACGAAGAAGTACGTCGGTGGAGCAATAGGGGGGCACGAGGGTGGGGGCACGCCTGGTAGAGTAGGGCGCGCCCCCCTACCTTGTGGCCTCTTGTTATGTGCCTTCACGTAGGGTCCAAGTCTCCTGAGTTGTATTCGATGAGAAAATCACGTTCCCGAAGGTTTCATTCCGTTTGGACTCCGTTTGATATTCCTTTTCTTCAAAACCGTAAAATAGGCGAAAAACAATAATTATGGGTTGGGCCTCCGGTTAATAGGTTAGTCCCAAAAATAATATAAAAGTGGATAATAAAGCCCAATAATGTTTAAAACAGTAGATAATATAGCATGGAGCAATCAAAAATTATAGATACGTTGGAGACGTATCAAGCATCCCCAAGCTTAATCCCTGCTCGTCCTCGAGTAGGTAATTGATAAAAACAGAATTTTTGAAGCGGAGTGCTACTTGGCATAATTTTAATGTAATTCTTCTTAATTGTGGTATGAATATTCAGATCCGAAGGATTCAAGAAAAAAGTTCATATTGACATAAAAATAATAATACTTCAATCATACTAACTAAGCAATTATGTCTTCTCAAAATAACATGGCCAAAGAAAGTTATCCCTACAAAATCATATAGTTTGGCTATGCTCCATCTTCACCACACAAAATATTTAAATCATGCACAACCCCGATGACAAGCCAAGAAATTGTTTCATACTTTTGACATTCTCAAAACTTTTTCAATTTTTGCGCAATACATGAGCGTGAGCCATGGACATAGCACTATAGGTGGAATAGAGTGGTGGTTGTGGAGAAGACAAAAAGGGAGAAGATAGTCTCACATCAACTAGGCATATCAACGGTCTCTGGAGATGCCCATCAATAGATATCAATGTGAGTGAGTAGGGATTGCCATACAACAGATGCACTAGAGCTATAAGTATATGAAAGCTCAAAAAGAAACTAAGTGAGTGTGCATACAACTTGCTTGCTCATGAAGACCTAGGGCATTTTGAGGAAGCCCATCATTTGAATATACAAGCCATGTTATATAATGAAAAATTCCCACTAGTATATGAAAGTGATAACATGAGAGACTCTCTACTATGAAGATCATGGTGCTACTTTGAAGCAGAAGTGTGGAAAAAGGATAGTAGCATTGCCCCTTCTCTCTTTTTCTCTCATTTTTTTTCTTTGGGCCTTTTCTCTCTCTTTTTTATGGCCTCTTTTCTTTCTTTTTTTCGTCCGGAGTCTCATCCCGACTTGTGGGGGAATCATAGTCTCCATCATCCTTTCCTCACTGGGACAATGCTCTAATAATGATGATCATCACACTTTTATTTTTCTTACAACTCAACAATTACAACTTGATACTTAGAACAAAATATGACTCTATATGAATGCCTTCGGCGGTGTACCTGCATATGCAATGATGCATGAGTGACATGTATGAAAGAATTATGAACGGTGGCTTTGCCACTAATATGATGTCAACTACATGATCATGCTAAGCAATATGACAATGATGGAGTGTGTCATAATAAACAGAACAGTGGAAAGTTGTATGGCAATATATCTCGGAATGGCTATGGAAATGCCATAATAGGTAGGTATGGTGGTTGTTTTGAGGAAGGTACGTGGTGGGTGTATGATACCGACGAAAGGTGCGCGGTATTAGAGAGGCTAGCAAAGGTGGAAGGGACAGAGTGCGTATAATCCATGGACTCAACATTAGTCATAAAGAACTCACATGCTTATTGAAAAAATCTACAAGTTATCAAAGCAAAGTATTATGCGCATGCTCCTAGGGGGATAGATTGGTAGGAAAAGACCATCGCTCGTCCCCCACCGCCACTCATAAGGAAGACAATCAAAAAATAAATCATGCTCTGACTTCATCACATAACGGTTCACCATACGTGCATGCTACAGGAATCACAAACCTCAACACAAGTATTTCTCAAATTCACAACTACTCAACTAGAACAACTTCAATATCACCATCTTCATATCTCAAAACAATTATCAAGTATCAAACTAATCATAGTATTCAACACACTCATAAGAAAGTTTTATTATCAATCTTGAATACCAAGCATATTAGGATTTTAAGCAAATTACCATGCTATTTAAGACTCTCAAAATAATATAAGTGAAGCATGAGAGATCAATAGTTTCTATAAAACAAATCCCCCACCGTGCTCTAAAAGATATAAGTGAAGCACTAGAGCAAAATTATATGACTCAAAAGATATAAGCGAAGTACATAAAGTATTCTAACAAATTCCAAATTATGTATGTCTCTCTCAAAAGGTGTGTTCAGCAAGGATGATTGTGGTAAACTAACAAATAAAGACTCAAATAATACAAGACGCTCCAAGCAAAACACATATCATGTGGCGAATAGAAATATAGCTCCAAGTAAAGTTACTAATAGAAGTAGACAAAAGAGGGGATGCCTTCCAGGGCATCCCCAAGATTTGGCTTTTAGGTATCCTTAGATTATCTTGGGGTGCCATGGGCATCCCCAAGCTTAGGCTCTTGCCACTCCTTGTTCCATAATCCATCAAATCTTTACCCAAAACTTGAAAACTTCACAACACAAAACTTAAAGTAGAAAATCTCGTGAGCTCCGTTAGCGAAAGAAAACAAAAGACCACTTCAAGGTACTGTAATGAACTCATTCTTTATTTATATTGGTGTTATACCTACTGTATTCCAACTTCTCTATGGTTTATAAACTATTTTACTAGCCATAGATTCATCAAAATAAGCAAACAACACACAAAAAACAGAATTTCTCAAAAACGGAACAGTCTGTAGTAATCTGTAGCTAGCGCAAGATCTGGAACCCCAAAAATTCTAAAATAAATTGATAGACGTGAGGAATTTATCTATTAATTATCAGAAAAAATAATTACCTAAATATCACTCTCCAAATAAAAATGACAGAAGTTCTCGTGAGTGCTAAAGTTTCTGTTTTTTACAGCAAGTTCAACAAGACTTTCCCCAAGTCTTCCCAACGGTTCTACTTGGCACAAAAACTAATTAAACACAAAAACACAACCAAAACAAAGGCTAGATAATTTATTTATTAATAAATAGGAGCAAAAAGCAAGGAATAAAAATAAAATTGGGTTGCCTCCCAACAAGGGCTATCGTTTAACGCCCCTAGCTAGGCATAACAAGCAAGAATAGATCTAGGTATTGCCATAATAGTAAGATAGATTATTAAAACTCATCTCATATTCTCTACGTTCGGTGGCAAGTTTTCTTTGAGGCGAGCAAAAGTAATCAAAAGGGCTAAATTTAATGGGACAAAAGTCCCCAAGATCAACCTTGGGAGGTATAGGTTCCTCCTTTGGTCCTTCATATTGCACAACCAATTCATCATTATAAGCATTCTTTTGACAGAACTTTGTGAACCTATATTCAAGAGAATATCCTAATTCATTATCTCGAATAGCCAAATCATCATTAAGTTCAGAGATTCTGTCAACTAAAACATCGGTAGGAACCCTTTTTCTAAGATTTTCATTGAAAGCAACATAATCTAGAGATTGAAAACGCATTATTTCTTCTTGATCAAAGAGGGTAGCCTCTATGGGAGGACAGCAAGCGTCCACCCTATAATGTGCAAAGATTTCTTTGGCCTCTTTTATTATGAATCTAAACTCATGAGCCAAAAAGATAGTAGCGACACGCTTAACAAAAGAATGCTCAATATTAGAAAATTCCAGAAAAATCCTTTGTATGGAAGGATGCAAGTGCATGAATTGTCTATCAAGTTCAACTACAAGCATGGCAATAGCATCCGCAAGGCTACTAGTTCTATGAAGGATAGAACTACCCATAGAAGGTAAAGCACTAGCACAAGTAAAGAAATCTTGAATAACTCCTTTTCCAATAATATTACCACTACCAACCCGGAATCTTTTTATATGTGAGATAGTGGGTTCTTTAGTAGGAGCATCCGAATTATTATCAACCATAGTTTCCCCAAAAGAGGAAGAAGGTAAGGGACTAGCCATAACCACGAGAAAATAAACTAACACACAAGCAAACAAAGAGGCAAATAGAGAAAGAGAATGAGGATAGAGAGAGAGGGCGAATAAAACGGCAAGGGTGAAGTGGGGGAGAGGAAAACGAGAGGCAAATGGCAAATAATGTAAGGCGGGAGATAAGGGTATGTGATGGGTGCTTGGTATGTTGACTTTTGCGAAGACCTCCCCGGCAACGGCGCCAGAAATCCTTCTTACTACCTCTTGACCACTGTGTTGGTTTTCGCCGAAGAGGAAGGGATGATGCAGCAAAGTAGCGTAAGTATTTCCCTCAGTTTTTTAGAACCAAGGTATCAGTCTAGTAGGAGGCTACGCACAAGTCCCTCATACCCGCACAAAACAAATAAATCCTCGCAACCAACGCAAATAGGGGTTGGCAATCCCTATGAGGCCACTTACGAGAGTGAGAACTGGTAGATATGATAAAGATAATATTTTTGGTATTTTTATGATAAAGATGCAAAGTAAAATAAAGGCAAAGTAAATAGCAAAGTAGTAGGAGAACAATATGATGAAGATAGACCCGGGGGCCATAGGTTTCACTAGTGGCTTCTCTCGAGAGCATAAGTATTCTACGGTGGGTGAACAAATTACTGTTGAGCAATTGACAGAATTGAGCATAATTATGAGAATATCTAGGCATGATCATGTATATAGGCATCACGTCTGAGACAAGTAGACCGACTCCTGCCTGCATCTACTACTATTACTCCACTCGTCGACCGCTATCCAGCATGCATCTAGAGTATTAAGTTGAAAACAGAGTAACGCCTTAAGAAAGATGACATGATGTAGAGGGATAGACTCATGCAATATGAAGAAAACCCCATCTTGTTATCCTCGATGGCAACAATACAATACGTGCCTTGCTGCCCTTACTATCACCGAGAAAGGACACCGCAATATTGAACCCAAAGCTAAGCACTTCTCCCATTGCAAGAAAGATAATTCTAGTAGGCCAAACCAAACTGATAATTCGAAGAGACTTGCAAAGATAACCAATCATACATAAAAGAATTTAGAGAAGATTCAAATATTATTCATAGATAGACTTGATCATTAACCCATAATTCAGCAGCCTCAACAAACACACCGCAAAAAGAAGATTACATCGAATAGATCTCCACAAGAGAGGGGGAGAACATTGTATTGAGATCCAAAAAGAGAGAAGAAGCCATCTAGCTACTAACTATGGATCCGTAGGTCTGAGACAAACTACTCACACTTCATCGGAGGGGCTATGGTGTTGATCTAGAAGCCCTCCGTGATCGATGCCCCCTCCGGCGAAGCTCCGGAACGGGCCCCAAGATGGGATCTCATGGATACAGAAAGTTACAGCGGTGGAATTAGGGTTCTGGCTCCTATTCTGATCGTTTGGGGGTATGTGGATATATATAGGACGAAGAAGACGTCGGTGGAGCAACAGGGGGCCCACGAGGGTGGGGCGCGCTTGGTAGGGTAGGGCGCGCCCTCTACCTCGTGGCCTCTTGTTACGTGCCTTGACGTAGGGTCCAAGTCTCCTGAGTTGTATTCGATGAGAAAATCACATTCCCGAAGGTTTCATTCCGTTTGATATTCTTTTCTTCGAAACCCTAAAACAGGCAAAAAACAGCAATTCTGGGATGGGCCTCCGGTTAATAGGTTAGTCCAAAAATAATATAAAAGTGGATAATAAAGCCCAATAATGTTTAAAACAGTAGATAATATAGCATGGAGCAATCAAAAATTATAGATACGTTGGAGACGTATCAAGCACCCCCAAGCTTAATTCCTGCTCGTCCTCGAGTAGGTAAATGATAAAAACATAATTTTTGATGGGGAGTGCTACTTGGCATAATTTTAATGTAATTCTTCTTAATTGTGGTATGAATATTTAGATCCGAAAGATTCAAGACAAAAGTTCATATTGACATAAAAATAATAATACTTCAAGCATACTAACTAAGCAATTATGTCTTCTCAAAATAACATGGCCAAAGAAAGTTATCCCTACAAAATCATATAGTTTGGCTATGCTCCATCTTCACCACACAAAATATTTAAATCATGCACAACCCCGATGACAAGTCAAGAAATTGTTTCATACTTTTGACATTCTCAAAACTTTTTCAATTTTCACGCAATACATGAGCGTGAGCCATGGACATAGCACTATAGGTGGAATAGAGTGGTGGTTGTGGAGAAGACAAAAAGGGAGAAGATAGTCTCACATCAACTAGGCATATCAACGGTCTCTGGAGATGCCCATCAATATATATCAATGTGAGTGAGTAGGGATTGCCATACAACGGATGCACTAGAGCTATAAGTATATGAAAGCTCAAAAAGAAACTAAGCGGGTATGCATCCAACTTGCTTGCTCATGAAGACCTAGGGCATTTTGAGGAAGCCCATCATTGGAATATACATGCCAAGTTATATAATGAAAAATTCCCACTAGTATATGAAAGTGATAACATGAGAGAATCTCTACTATTAAGATCATGGTGCTACTTTGAAGCACAAGTGTGGTAAAAGGATAGTAGCATTGCCCCTTCTCTCTTTTTCTCTAATTTTTTTTCTTTGGGCCTTTTGTCTCTCTTTTTTTATGGCCCCTTTTCTGTTGTTTTTATTTTTCGTCTGGAGTCTCATCCCGACTTGTGGGGGAATCATAGTCTCGATCATCCTTTCCTCACTGGGACAATGCTCTAATAATGATGCTCATCACACTTTTATTTTTCTTACAACTCAACAATTACAACTTGATACTTGGAACGAAATATGACTCTATATGAATGCCTCCGGCGGTGTACCGGGATATGCAATGATGCATGAGTGACATGTATGAAAGAATTATGAACGGTGGCTTTGCCACTAGTACGATGTCAACTACATGATCATGCTAAGTGAGGGAGTCCTAGATTAGGGGGTATCCAGACAGCCGGATTATATCCTTTGGTCGGACTGTTGGACTATGAAGATACAAGATTGAAGACTTCGTCCCTTGTCCTGATGGGACTCTCCTTGGCATGGAAGGCAAGCTCGGCAGTACGGATATGTAGATCTCCTTCATTGTAACCGACTCTGTGTAACCCTAGCCCCCTCCGGTGTCTATATAAACCGGAGGGTGTTAGTCCGTAGGACAACATACAATCATACCATAGGCTAGCTTTTAGGGTTTAGCCTCTCCGATCTCGTGGTAGATCAACTCTTGTACTACTCATATCATCAAGAAAAATCAAGCAGGACGTAGGGTTTTACCTCCATCAAGAGGGCCCGAACCTGGGTAAAACATCGTGTCCCCTGCCTCCTGTTACCATCCGCCTTAGACGCACAGTTCGGACCCCCTACCTGAGATCCGCCGGTTTTGACACCGACATTGGTGCTTTCATCGAGAGTTCCTCTGTGTCATCATCATTAGGCTTGATGGCTCCTTCGATCATCGATAGCGATGAAGTCCAGGGTGAGACTTTTCTCCCCGGACAGATCTTTGTATTCGGCGGCTCCGCACTGCGGGCCAACTCGCTTGGCCATCTGGAGCAGATCGAGAGCTACGCCCCTGGCTATCAGGTCAGATTTGGAAACTTGAACTACACAGCCGACATCCACAGAGACTTGATCTTCGACGGATTCGAGCCCTTGCCGAGTGCGCCACACGGTCACGATGAGCATGACTTAGCTCTACCATCGGACAATGTTCGGGAGATCGCACCGGCGACCGCTCCGACCCTCAAATCGGAGCCAATTGCGCCATCCAGTGACGGGTGGATAGACCCCACCGTGGAGGCCGCACTCTCATCAGCGATCGAGCCGAGTATCGACCTTACCCTTCACGAGAGCCGTGACACCAAACTGTCGGTTTCTTCCCCGGCCACGGACTCCGAACCGCCTGCGCCCGTGCCCATCGAATCCGACTGGGCGCCGATCATGGAGTTCACCTCCGCGGATATCTTTCAGCACTCGCCTTTCGGCGACATACTGAACTCATTAAGGTCTCTCTCTCTATCAGGAGAGCCCTGGCCGAACTATGTCCGGCAGAATTGGAATGCGGATGACAAAGAAATTCGCCGCCCACCCACCACCCACTTAGTAGCCACTGTCGATGATTTGACCGACATGCTCGACTTTTACTCCGAAGACATCGACGGTATGGACGACGATGCAGGAGACGAACAGGAACCGTTGCCCACAGGGCACTGGACGCCCACTTCATCATATGATGTATACATGGTGGACACACCCAAAGAAAATGACGAGGAAGAACGGAAGGACGCAGCGAAGGGTTGTTCCCTCGAGAAGCAATCAAAGCGGCGGCATAAGCGCCGCTCCAAATCCCGCCTCGGCAGAAGCAGCGTTCATATAGACCCAACGATAGAGCAAGGCGAGCCAGCGGACGACAAACACGGCATTGAACCATCGTCTGACCACGGCAACACGGAGAATCAAACCAAACAACCCGACTCCGTCGAAGATAACAGTCCAGATGACATCACACCGGACAGGCACCCGGAGCAACAGAATACCCATCAAAGGCTTGTTGCCACTGCGAGGAGTTTGAAAAAGCAGAAGCAAAGGCTCAAGGCTACACAAGACACACTCGGAATCAGATGGAGTGAAGTACACAACACTGCAGCAAAGTACGGCGGTAATCTCCACACCAAGAGCTACCCGAAGCGAACGCTGCTACCTAAATTCGATGAGGAGGCCTTAAATCCCCTGCAAATAAAAAACAAAATAGCCATCCGGTCGGATAGATGACCTCGTGGCCAGCATAGAGCGGCAAACGACGCCACACATAAGCCAGTACGCGGTCCACGTGAGGGCTCGCAACAAAAGGACGGCGCAACCAGATCCATCTACGGGCCACGCAAGCGCGCTCCAGCACGCAATGCAGCACAACAAACATCCGAACACCACGGTACACCAAAATACAGGGGTGCCGCACACCCCCTATGTTTCACCGATGAGGTGCTGGACCATGAATTTCCAGAGGGATTCAAACCCATAAACATAGAGGCGTACGACGGAACGACAGACCCTGGGGTTTGGATTGAGGACTACATCCTCCATATCCATATGGCTCGAGGAGACGATCTCCACGCCATCAAGTACTTACCCCTCAAGCTCAAAGGGCCAGCTCGGCACTGGCTCAAAAGCCTCCCCAAAAACTCCATTGGAAGCTGGGAAGAGCTTGAAGACGCTTTTCGGGCAAATTTTCAAGGGACCTATGTCCGACCACCGGACGCGGACGATTTAAGTCATATAACTCAACAGCCCGGAGAGTCAGCCCGAAAGCTTTGGAACAGGTTTCTCACTAAAAAGAACCAAATAGTCGACTATCCGGACGCTAAAGCCTTAGCAGCCTTCAAGCACAGCGTTCGAGATGAATGGCTTGCCAGACACCTCGGCCAAGAAAAGCCGAGAACAATGGCAGCATTAACAAGCGTCATGACCCACTTTTGCACGGGCGAGGACAGCTGGTTAGCCCGATGCAGCACCAGCAACCCAAGTACACCCGAAGTCAGGGACGGAAACGGGAAACCACGACGCAGCGAAAACAAGCGCCGGAATAAAGAAGACAGCCCGAAGAGCACGGCGGTAAACGCCGGATTTCGAAGCTCTCGGCCAGGTCAGCAAAAGCTGCCCTCCAAAGGAAACAGAGACGAACTGTCCAACCTAAACAAGATTCTGGATAAAATATGTCAGATCCACAGCACCCCAGATAAACCTGCAAATCATACCCATAGAGAATGTTGGGTCTTCAAGCAGTCCGGCAAGCTCAACGCCGAACATAAGGGGCGGGATACACCAAGCAAAGACAAGGACGAGCCTCGCAAGAAAAGCACTGGGGAACAAAAGAAATTCCCACCAGAAGTCAAAACAGTAAACGTGTTACACGTGACAAAGGGGAGAAACAAAGCGGCACTCCTAGAGACACATGCCCCAAGGCCTATCACCGCGGAGTTCTGCCACTGGTCGTCCCAACCGATCACCTTTGACCATCGGGATTACTCGGCAAGTATCCTGCGTGCAGGATGGGCTGCCTTGGTGTTAGACCCGATAATTGAAGGATACCACTTCACACGAGTCCTGATGGACGACGGCAGTAGTTTAAACCTGATATATCAGGACACACTCCGCAAAATGGGATAGGCCCAACAAAAATTAGCCACAGCAATACTACCTTTAAAGGAGTAACGCTAGGCCCAGAAGCCCATTGCACGGGCTCCCTGCTACGAGAGGTTATATTCGGCTTTCCTGATAACTTCCGCAGCGAAAATTTAACGTTCCACATCGCTCCGTTCCAAAGTGGCTATCAAGCACTACTCGGACGCGAAGCTTTCGCTCGCTTTAACGCAATACCGCATTACGCTTCTCTCATGCTTAAGATGCCCGGTCCATGTGGCATCATTATAGTAAATGGAAATATTGAGCGCTCCTTGCGCGCGGAAGACCGGGTGGCTACTTTGGCAGCCGCACACTAAACGGCCTCACCAACTAAAGCATCTGACAAGTCGTTAAGACCACGGACGCGGTTGGACGAGTCCGGTGCAGCAATATGTAATTGATACAGGTTTGATGGCTATACCCTTATTACAATACAAGGGGCTGAACACGTGCAAACAAATGGCAATTAGGCTCAACTTTACTCATTTTGAACTGTACATGGTTTATTTAGTATAACCTACCTTTTGCATGACAACTTTTCAACTAAGTTCCTCTCCTTTTCAGATGACCATCGTGCTACACCCATCCAGAATACGGCACAACGGAGACACAGGCGCAGACGTGCAGCAGGGACCCGTTCCAAGGATTCTTTTTAGATTAAGACCCTGCGTAAACCTTTTGTACTGTCTCTTGTTGATACACATCCCTCGGATTCTTAGTACAATCGAGAAGGATGCTGACGTATTGGCATGTGGCCATGTCAGAATATTGCACGTACCTGGACACCAGGGGCTTATTACAAAGGGCACTGTTTCGACCTGGTTTACATCATAAAGACCGAATACCCTAGGGAGTGTTCGGCGTCGCGAGTTTGGCCTTATATGCATCAGCTCCGAATCATGTCTTAGGTCAAATGTTGGGTTTGCCCGGCCCCTATGTTTTGCTGCCTTACGTTCCGCTCTATCGGCTAAGGCGGCACCAGGAGAACTACTGCGATTGTGCCCTCATTCATCCGGACGAGCACCTCAGTAGAGAAAGCCGAAAACTGACTGTCATGATATAGCGTGAGACTGGTCAACCACTCGATGACCTAGCGGAATCTTTGGGATTCCTCCGCCTTAACGAAGGGCCATTTCCCGGCCAGGCATGTACGCGCCTCGAATCCGGAAGAGCGTGAAGCCACCAGGGGCTATATAGTAGCCCCACTGTCAAACTCCTCTGGCTAAGTGAAAGTGTTAAAGCATTATAGTCCGATTGCCTAGTTCGTTGCGCTATCACCTCCTTAATGGACCAATACGTTGGATCAAGTGTGAACATGCGTCTTCTGCGAACACCCCCGCATTATATGCGTGGGGGCTGAAGCCGACGACTGCCATCTTTCAGGTTATATACATATATACATAAAAGGACGCACAGGAGGCATCATAGCACTTTCGGGCAAAAGTATAAATACAGCCTTGATAAATTCAATAAAACATTGTTCTTACAATGGGAATACATGTCACTTAAACATAATATTCTTCGAGCACTGAGCCTCCATCAAACGAGCGCCTTCAAGAACTTCTTCAAAGTAGTGCTCGGCAGCCACTCGGCCTATGGCCGAACCCTGTGCCGCAACAGTGGTGGCATCCATCTCCGCCCAGTATGTTTTGACACGGGCAAGGGCCATCCGCGAGCCCTCTATGCACGCCGACCTCTTTACAACATCGATGTGTGGCACAGCACCAAGGAACTGTTGCACGAAGCTAAAGTAGCTATTCGGCCTTGGCCCTCCTGGCCACAGATGATCCACTACGGACCTCATGGCAAGTCCGGATAATCTATGGAGCTCGGCCCAACTAGTCAATCGCTCATTCAGCAACAACGGACGGGCTGGAGCGTGAAACTGTGACCAGAACAGCTTCTCCACTTCAGGACCCTTCTGATCCTTGAAGTACTCGGCCGCATCAGTAGCACTTGCAGCCAAATCCATGTACTCGTCCGCGGAACTCCATAGCCGGTCTAGAGGAGCATATTTCGGATCTCCAAACTTACTCCGTAACAAGAAGGGCTTCCCAGAAATGATATCCGCGGCTTGATTCAACTCCTCCTTCGTCGCTCTAATTTTGGAGCGGGCTTCCTTGGCAGCCACCCGGGCCTTCTCCAGGTCTGTCGCCTTCGCCCGGTTTTCCTCTTCAAGAAGTCGGTAACGGTCAGCAGCATCTTTTAACTCCATGGCCATCTTGGCAATCTTTTCTTTGCTCTCGCAATGTGCGGCCTGTTCGGCCCTTAAACCCTCGACCGCCTTTAAAGTGGCCGCATTGCTGCTCCTTGCATGCTCCTTGGCTCGGGCAAGCTCCGCCCGAAGGGTCTCCATAGTGGCAGCTCCATCTGAAGTCACAACACATTAAAGATACTGGCATCATGCTGCTCTTACTATGTGACGATCACCAGAAAAATCACTGACCCTGTGCCTCGTCAAGCCGCTTGTTGACAAGCACGATGTCGGCATCTGCCGCATCCAGCTGCCGCTTCAGTTCGGCAAACCCATCAGTCCGGCTAGCCACCGGAGCTTCTATCACCTGCACATAAAGGCAGTCTGGTTATTATGTGGGACTATGATCCTCTGTTTGCTGCCATTTTCGATCACAACCAGAGTCTCAGGGGCTATTATCTACACAGGGCACACCTAAAAATGCGTGGTACTGTCAAAAATGTACATCATTTCACGTACCTCAAAACCCGTCAGTAGACTCATAAAGGCTTCATGCAACCCGCTTTCGGTGGACGAAACCTTCCAATCACCGTACCCATCAACGCGCGGTGCTCTTCTGAGATAGCCGCTTGCTCCAGCAGATCCCTCAGTACGTCCGACCGCACACCAGACGGTGCTGGACTCTTTTGATTGCTCTCTTCGAGAGCCGGATGCTGAGGACTTCGGGTGGCCATAGGATTACCTTCTGGCCTTGCCGGATCTGTAGAAACCCTCCGCGATGACACCTCGGGGTCACCCGCTTCGTGAGGCGGTGTGGCAGGGGGAGGTGTTTCGCTCTCCATCATCTCTAGAAGAAGATCCCCCGAGGACGAGCTCTGCTGAGAAGGGCTAAGATCTGAACTGCAGGATAAATGCTTCGATTATTCTCCTCAGAAGTAAGGCAAGATATTTTCGTTATTAAGTACCCTTTTACTTACAGCTCGGTGGAGGGCTGGTCCCCTTGAGGGCATAGTACGGCCAGGGTATCCCCCAGGGCAGGACCCTCCGGTGGAGATTTCTTCCCCCGTTTGGAGACCATTGTTTCCGGGTCCTCAAAGGCGGTTCTCTTCCTTCCCTGGGGAGAGGAAGTTTCAGCTCCTCCTCCCCGGCTAATCTCCTTCACAGAGGCGCTAGCCTCCTTGTTCCCCCTTTATCCTCTCCTGAGGGCGCTTGATAAGGCGCGATCTCCAGCATCCTGGTCAGCACGGGATTTGGTGAGGTCTCAGGGAGGGGGGTCGGACACCTGATCAACTTTGCCTTCGCTATCCAATCCTGGACCAAGAGCGGTTTTTCTTTTTTAGGGCAACATTGCTATAAATAAAACGGACAGTGTGTTCGGATGCTGGGCTACTTACTTGGGTATCCGGGTGATTGCAGCTCAGACCTGCATCCTCGGTGATGTCCAGACACATTATTTGTGGTCTGAAGAACAATTTGTACATCTCTTTGTGCGTCATGCCGAGGAAATTTTGGATAGCTCGCGGTCCTTCCGGGTTGAATTCCCACATGTGAAGGGGCCGACATTTGCAAGGCTGGACTTGACGGACTATCATAACTTGCACTACCATAACCAGACTGATATCTCTCTCGAAGAGATCTCGGATACGGCTTTGCAGTATTGGCACGTCCTTGGCTGGACCCCGGCTCAGCCCCCTGCTGATCCATGACATCAGTTGTGGTGGGGGGCCTGAGCGAAAGGCGGGGGCAGCTACCCACTTGGCACTTCGGGGAGCTGTGATGTAGAACCACTCCCGCTGCCACAATCCGGACACCTCTGGGAAGTAATGCTCAGGCCATGGAGCGTCAGCAGTTTTTCTTACTGAAGCGCCTCCGCACGCTGTGTGCTGCCCCTCAATCATCTTCGGCTTCACATCGAAGGTCTTGAGCCATAGGCCGAAGTGAGGGGTAATGCAGAGGAAGGCTTCACATATGACAATAAATGTCGAGATGTGAAGAAGGGAATCCGGGCCCAAATCATGGAAATCTAGCCCGTAATAGAACATAAGACCCCTAACAAAGGGATCCAGAGCGAGGCCTAGTCCTCGGAGGAAGTGGGAGACGAACACGACGCTCTCGTTGGATTCAGGAGTAGGGACAACCTGCCCTCGGGCAGGCAGCCGATGCGAAATTTCGGCGGTCAGATATCTGGCCTCTCTCAACTTCTGGATGTCCTCCTCCGTGACGGAGGAAGGCATCCACCGACCTTGAAGGTTGGATCCGGACATAGTTGAAGGTCCGAAAGTGCCTAAACCTGAGCTTTGGGTGTTGGAACTCGATGCGAGAGGCAGATTCGATTAATATCGAGAGGAAAAGGCCTTGTCCCCTTTATAAAGAGGGTGAATATCAAGCGTCCTCCTCGTGGCCATTTGGGACTTGCCTAAGATTTAGGAGTCCTACTAATAGGCACGGTTGGGTTACCCACGTCCGTATTAATGGGAATCTCGTAATAAGGGGACACGATCTCTGCTTCGACAAGACGTGCCAAGGAAACCACCTCGCCAAACACGCTGAGATAGGTTATCAAAAACGATTTTGAATAAAGACCTGGCTGTGGTCTGGTGTCACACTATGGGGTACGTCAGCAGATTAGATTTGTGCAAATATTATTCCCTCTACGGTGGTATGTGGAACTTATTTTGCAGAGCCAGACACGATCCTTGTGTTCAAAATCTTCTATGAAGTATTCGGAGGAGGAACCCGCCTTGCAATGCCGAAGACAATCTGCGCACCGGAATCATCGTCATTGATGCCAGGTTCAGGCGCTACTGAGGGAGTACTGGATTAGGGGGTATCCGGACAGCCGGATTATATCCTTTGGCCGAACTATTGGACTATGAAGATATAAGATTGAAGACTTTGTCCCGTGTCCGGATGGGACTCTCCTTGGCGTGGAAGGCAAGCTCGGCAGTACGGATATGTAGATATCGTTCCTTGTAACCGACTCTGTGTAACCCTAGCCCCCTCCGGTGTCTATATAAACTGGATGCTTTCAGTCCGTAGGACAACATAAAATCATACCATATGCTAGCTTTTAGGGTTTAGCCTCTCCGATCTCGTGGTAGATCAACACTTGTACTACTCATATCATCAAGAACAATCAAGTAGGACATAGGGTTTGACCTCCATCAAGACGGCCCGAACCTGGGTAAAACATCGTGTCCCCTGCCTCCTGTTACCATCCGCCTTAGATGCACAGTTCGGACCCCCTACCCGAGATCCGCCGGTTTTGACACCGACACTAAGCAATATGACAATGATGGAGTGTGTCATAATAAACGGAATGGTGGAAAGTTGCATGGCAATATATCTCGGAATAGCTATGGAAATGCCATAATAGGTAGGTATGGTGGCCATTTTGAGGAAGGTACATGGTGGGTGTATGATACCGGCGAAAGGTGCGCGGCATTAGAGAGGCTAGCAAAGGTGGAAGGGACAGAGTGCGTATAATCCATGGACTCAACATTAGTCATAAAGAACTCACATGCTTATTGAAAAAATCTACAAGTTATCAAAGCAAAGTATTACGCGCATGCTCCTAGGGGGATAGATTGGTAGGAAAAGACCATCGCTCGTCCCCGACCGCCACTCATAAGGAAGACAATCAAAAAATAAATCATGCTCCGACTTCATCACATAACGGTTCACCATACGTGCATGCTACAGGAATCACAAACCTCAACACAAGTATTTCTCACATTCACAACTACTCAACTAGAACAACTTCAATATCACCATCTTCATATCTCAAAACAATTATCAAGTATCAAACTAATCATAGTATTCAACACACTCATAAGAAAGTTTTATTATCAATCTTGAATACCAAGCATATTAGGATTTTAAGCAAATTACCATGCTATTTAAGACTATTAAAATAATATAGGTGAAGCATGAGAGATCAATAGTTTCTATAAAGCAAATCCACCACCGTGCTCTAAAAGATATAAGTGAAGCACTAGAGCAAAATTATATGACTCAAAAGATATAAGCGAAGTACATAGAGTATTCTAACAAATTCCAAATTATGTATGTCTCTCTAAAAAGGTGTGTTCAGCAAGGATGATTGTGGTAAACTAACAAATAAAGACTCAAATAATACAAGACGCTCCAAGCAAAACACATATCATGTGGCGAATAAAAATATAGCTCCAAGTAAAGTTACTCATAGAAGTAGACGAAAGAGGGGATGCCTTCCGGGGCATCCCCAAGCTTTGGCTTTTAGGTGTCCTTAGATTATCTTGGGGTGCCATGGGTATCCCCAAGCTTAGTCTCTTGCCACTCCTTGTTCCATAATCCATCAAATCTTTACCCAAAACTTGAAAACTTCACAACACAAAACTTAAAGTAGAAAATCTCGTGAGCTCCGTTAGCGAAAGAAAACAAAAGACCACTTCAAGGTACTGTAATGAACTCATTCTCTATTTATATTGGTGTTATACCTACTGTATTCCAACTTCTCTATGGTTTATAAACTATTTTACTAGCCATAGATTCATCAAAATAAGCAAACAACACACGAAAAACAGAATTTGTCAAAAACCGAACAGTCTGTAGTAATCTGTAGCTAGCGCAAGATATGGAACCCCAAAAATTCGAAAATAAATTTCTGGACGTGAGGAATTTATCTATTAATCATCTGCAAAAAGAATTAACTAAATATCACTCTCCAAATAAAAATGACAGCAGTTCTCGTGAGCGCTAAAGTTTCTGTTTTTTACAGCAAGTTCAACAAGACTTTCCACAAGTCTTCCCAACGGTTCTACTTGGCACAAACACTAATTAAACACAAAAAACACAACCAAAACAGAGGCTAGATAATTTATTTATTACTAAACAGGAGCAAAAAAAAGCAAGGAATAAAAATAAAATTGGGTTGCCTCCCAACAAGCGCTATCGTTTAACGCCCCTAGCTAGGCATAACAAGCAAGAATAGATCTAGGTATTGCCATAATAGTAAGATAGATTATTAAAACTCATCTCATATTCTCTATGTTCGGCGGCAAGTTTTCTTTGAGGCAAGAAAAAGTAATCAAAAGGGCTAAATTTAATGGGACAAAAGTCCCCAAGATCAACCTTGGGAGGTATAGGTTCCTCCTTTGCTCCTTCATATTGCACAACCAATTCATCATTATAAGCATTCTTTTGACAGAACATTGTGAGCCTATATTCAAGAGAATATCCTAATTCATTATCTTGAATAGCCAAATCATCATTAAGTTCAGAGATTCTGTCAACTAAAACATCGGTAGGAACCCTTTTTCTAAGATTTTCATTGAAAGCAACATAATCTAGAGATTGAAAACGCATTATTTCTTCTTGATCAAAGAGGATAGCCTCTATGGGAGGACGGTAAGCGTCCACCCTATAATGTGAAAATATTTCTTTGGCCTCTTTTATTATGAATCTAAACTCATGAGCCAAAAAGATAGTAGCGGCACGCTTAACAGAAGAATGCTCAATATTAGAAAATTCCAGAAAAATCCTTTGTATGGAAGGATGCAAGTGCATGAATTGTCTTTCAGGTTCAACTACAAGCATGGCAATAGCGTATGCAAGGCTACTAGTTCTATGAAGGATAGAACTACCCATAGAAGGTAAAGCACCGGCACAAGTAAAGAAATCTTGAATAGCTCCTTTTCCAATAATATTACCACTACCAACACGGAATCTTTTTATATGTGAGGTAGTGGGTTCTTTAGTAGGAGCATCCGAATTATTATCAACCATTGTTTCCCCAAAAGAGGCAGAAGGTAAAGGACTAGCCATAACGACGAGCAAACAAACTAACACACAAGCAAACAAAGAGGCCAATACAGAGAGAGAAGGAGGATAGAGAGAGAGGGCGAATAAAACGGCAAGGGTGAAGTGGGGGGAGAGGAAAACGAGAGGCAAATGGAAAATAATGTAATGCAGGAGATAAGGGTATGTGATGGGTACTTGGTATGTTGACTTTTGCGAAGACCTCCCCGGCAACGGCGCCAGAAATCCTTCTTGCTACCTCTTGAGCACTACGTTGGTTTTCCTCGAAGAGGAAGGGATGATGCAGCAAAGTAGCGTAAGTATTTCCCTCAGTTTTTGAAAACCAAGGTATCAATCCAGTAGGAGGCTACGAGCAAGTCCCTCATACCTGCACAAAACAAATAAATCCTCGCAACCAATGCAAATAGGGGTTGTCAATCCCTATGAGGCCACTTACGAGAGTGAGATCTAATAGATATGACAAAGATAATATTTTTGGTATTTTTATGATAAAGATGCAAAGTAAAATAAAGGCAAAGTAATAAGCAAAGTAGGAGAACAATATGATGAAGATAGACCCGGGGGCCATAGGTTTCACTAGTGGCTTCTCTCGAGAGCATAAGTATTCTACAGTGGGTGAACAAATTACTGTTGAGCAATTGACAGAATTGAGCATAATTATGAGAATATCTAGGCATGATCATGTATATAGGCATCACGTCCGAGACAAGTAGACCGACTCCTGCCTACATCTACTACTATTACTCCACTCATCGACCGCTATCCAGCATGCATCTAGAGTATTAAGTTAAAAATAGAGTAACGCCTTAAGCAAGATGACATGATGTAGAGGGATAGACTCATGCAATATGAAGAAAACCCCATCTTGTTATCCTCGATGGCAACAATACAATATGTGCCTTGCTGCCCTTACTGTCACCGGGAAAGGACACCGCAAGATTGGATCCAAAGCTAAGAACTTCTCCCATTGCAAGAAAGATCAATCTAGTAGGCCAAACCAAACTGATAATTCGAAGAGACTTGCAAAGATAACCAATCGCACATAAAAGAATTCAAAGAAGATTAAAATATTATTCATAGATAGACTTGATCATAAACCCACAATTCATCGGTCTCAACGAACACAACGCAAAAAGAAGATTACATCGAATAGATCTCCACAAGAGAGGGGGAGAACATTGTATTGACATCCAAAAAGAGAGAAGAAGTCATCTAGCTACTAACTATGGACCCGTAAGTCTGAGACAAACTACTCACACTTCATCGGAGGGGTTATGGTGTTGATGTAGAAGCCCTTCATGATCGATGACCCCTCCGGCGGAGCTCCGGAACAGGCCCCAAGATGGGATCTCGTGGATACAGAAAGTTATGGCGGTGGA
The DNA here is from genome assembly GCA_034509565.1 of Triticum monococcum. Classification (NCBI taxonomy): domain Eukaryota; kingdom Viridiplantae; phylum Streptophyta; class Magnoliopsida; order Poales; family Poaceae; genus Triticum; species Triticum monococcum. The sequence continues at coordinate 478,625,842 of CM067842.1, read as the reverse complement.
ATTAGGGTTTTGGCTCCTGATGTTATCGTTTGGGGTACGTGGATATATATAGGACGAAGAAGTATGTCGGTGGAGCAACAGGGGGGCCACGAGGGTGGGGCGCGCCTGGTAGGGTAGGGCACGCCCCCCTACCTCTTGGCCTCTTGTTACGTGCCTTGACGTAGGGTCCAAGTCTCCTGAGTTGTATTCGATGAGAAAATCACGTTCCCGAAGGTTTCATTCCTTTTGGACTCCGTTCGATATTCCTTTTCTTCGAAACCCTAAAACGGGCAAAAAACAGCAATTCTGGGCTGGGCCTCCGGTTAATAGGTTAGTCCCAAAAATAATATAAAAGTGGATAATAAAGCCCAATAATTTTTAAAACAGTAGATAATATAGCATGGAGCAATCAAAAATTATAGATACGTTGGAGACGTATCACTGCGGCACTTGTGTCTGTTGCGACGTATCCTGCCATTGCTATCTTTGGCATTTGAATTGTCCGGATTTCTTGATGTGTTGTTGCTGTGAGCCAGCCAGCTGTCCTCTCCCGCACAAAAGCGGGTCATGAGTGTCGTGAGGGCTGCCATGGACTTCGGCTTCTCTTGGCCTAGGTGTCGGGCGAGCCACTCGTCGCGGATGTTATGCTTAAATGCCGCTAAGGCCTCGGCATCCGGACAGTCGACAATTTGGTTCTTTTTAGTTAGGAACCAAGTCCAGAATTTCCTGGCTGATTCCCCTGGCTGTTGGGTTATGTGACTCAAGTCAGCAGCATCCGGTGGTCGCACATAAGTGCCTTGGAAGTTATCAAGGAATGCGTCTTCCAAGTTCTCCCAACTGCCAATGGAGTTTGCCGGCAGGCTATTCAGCCAATGCCGAGCCGGCCCTTTGAGTTTTAGTGGGAGGTACTTGATGGCATGTAGATCTTCACCATGGGCCATGTGGATGTGGAGGAGGAAATCTTCAATCCATACCGCGGGGTCTGTTGTTCCATCGTATGATTCGATGTTCACGGGTTTAAACCCTTCTGGGAATTCGTGATCCATTACTTCGTCGGTGAAGCATAGGGGGTGTGCGGCGCCTCTGTGCCGGGCTATGTCACGACGTAGTTCATACGAGTCTTGTCTGCTGTATCCGGCGTGACGGCCGTCGTCACGCGTTGGGGCGCGCCCCCGTGATCCGTAGATCGATCTTGTGTGTCCTGCTTTGTTTTCCAATACGTCCCACAGGTCCTGCGTGTTGCCCCGGGCTTTGGTGTTTTTGTTTGACTGGCAACGGGGTGCGGGCTGGACTTCGGGCTGATATGCCGCTTTGTCTCGGTCACGAGGTGGCCGGTCAGCCGCATCATATGCTGGTAGTGTAGGCTTTAATGCTTCCTCCTCGAGTTGGGGTAGCAACCTGCACTTTGGGTAACTTTTGGTTGGGCACTCGAGTTCGTATTCCTCGGCTACCAGCACCTCGGTCCATCTATCCGCTAGCAGATCTTGATCAGCTTGAAGTTGTTGTTGCTTTTTCTTCAGGCTTTTTGCTGTGGCTATAAGCTAGCGCTTGAAGCGCTCCTGCTCGACGGGATCCTTAGGCGCGATAAATTCTTCGTCGCCGAGGCTCACCTCGTCTTCGGAGAGGGGCATGTAATTGTCATCCTCTGATTCTCCATCTGCCGCCTGTTCCTTAGGGCTAGCTTGCCCATCCTCCCGCTCGAAGCCTGGCTGGAGGGGATTGTCTTCCTCTTCGGCACTATCCGCAGCGTTATTGTCTCTTGTGGCGGTATCGCTGCTTTTGCTATGGCGGGGCTTAGAGCGGCGTCGATGCTTAGATTGCTTCTCGAGGGGATTATCCTCCGTTGCCTTATTGCCATCGCTTTCTTTGGGGTGTCCACCATGTATATATCATATGATGAGGTGGCTGTCCAGCGCCCTGTGAGCAGTGGTTCCTGTTCTTCTCCTGCATCGTCGTCCATACCATCGATGTCTTCGGAGCCGAAATCAAGCATGTCGGTTAAGTCGTCGAAAGTGGCTATTAAGTGGGTGGTGGGTGGGGAATGAATTTCTTCGTCGTCTGCTTCCCACTCAAGCCAGACATAGTTCGGCCAAGGGTCTCCTGACAAGGAGAGAGACCTCAATTAATTTAGCAAGTCGCCCAAGGGCGAGTGCTGAAAGATATCCACGGAGGTAAACTCCATGATCGGTGCCCAATCAGATTCGATAGGCACAGACGCAGGCGGTTCGGAGCCTGTGGCCAGGGACGAATCCAAGGGTCCGGCAACACAGGCCTCACAAGAGGTGAAGTCAGTATTCGGCTCTATCACCGCTGGGTGTGCAGCCTCCGTGGCGGGGTCCATCCACCCGTCCTCGGACGGCACGATTTACTCCGGATTGAAGGCCGGAGTAGCCACAGGTGTGATCTCTCGAACACCGTCCAGCGGCAGAGCTAAGTCATGCTCGTCGCGACTGTGCGGCACACCTGACATGGGCTCGAATCCGTCGAAGATCAAGTCTCCGCGGATGTCGGCAGTATAGTTCTAGCTTCCAAACCTGACCTGATGGCCAGGGGCATAGCTCTCGATCTGCTCCAGATGGCCAAGCGAGTTCGCCCGCAGTACAAAGCCGCCGAATATGAAGATCTGTCCGGGGAGAAAAACCTCACCCTGTATCGCATCGTTGCCGATGATCGAAGGATCCATCAAGCCTTATGGTGACGACATAGTGGAACTCTCAATGAAAGCACCAATGTCGGTGTCAAAACTGGCGGATCTCGGGTAGGGGGTCCCGAACTGCGCGTCTAAGGCGGATGGTAACAGGAGGCGGGGGACACAATGTTTACCCAGGTTCGGGCCCTCTCGAAGGAGGTAATACCCTACTTCCTGCTTGATTGGTCTTGATGATATGAGTATTACAAGAGTTGATCTACCACGAGTACAGGCTAAACCCTAGAAGCTAGCCTATGATTATGATTGTTGTTATCCTACGGACTAAACCCTCCGGTTTATATAGACACCGGAGGGGGCTAGGGTTACACAGAGTCGGTTACAAGGGAGGAGATCTACATATCCGAATTGCCAAGCTTGCCTTCCACGCAAAGGAGAGTCCCACCCGGACACGGGACCAAGTCTTCAATCTTGTATCTTCATAGCCCAACAGTCCGGCCAAAGGATATAGTCCAGCCGTCTGAGGACCCCCTAATCCAGGACTCCCTCAGTGTTTGCTTGTGATAAATTTAGACCTTATATTGTTGATTCCAAAGTAACTGTTCACACAGACCATGCTGCTATTAAATATCTTATGGAAAAGAAAGATGCTAAACCTAGACTTATTCGTTGGGTTCTCTTGTTACAAGAATTTGATTTGCATATCATTGATAGAAAAGGAGCTGGGAACCCCGTAGCTGATAACTTGTCCAGGCTTGAAAATGTGCTTGATGGCCCACTACCGATTGATGGTAGTTTTCCTGATGAGTAGTTAGCTGCAATAAATGTTCTCATGGTACTCCTTGGTATGCTGACTATGCTAATTACATTATTGCTAAATATTTGCCACCTAGATTTACATACCAACAAAAGGAAAAATTCTTCTATGATTTAAGACACTATTTTTGGGATGACCCACATCTTTATAAAGAAGGAGTAGATGGTATTATTAGGCGTTGTGTACCTGAGCATGAACAGGGACAAATCCTACGGAAATGTCATGCTGAAGCTTATGGAGGGCATCATGCTAGAGATAGAACTACTCATAAGGAATTGCAGTCTGGATTTTATTGGCCTACTCTCTTCAAGGATGCCCGTAAGTACGTCTCATCTTGTGATGAATGTCGAAGAATAGGTAATATCGGTAAGCATCAAGAAATGCCTATGAATTATTCACTTGCTATTGAAGCATTTGATGTTTGGGGATTTGATTACATGGGACCTTTTCATTCTTCTAATGGGTATACACATATTTTGGTTGCTATTGATTACGTTACTAAATGGGTAGAAGCTATTCCAACCAGTAGTGCTGATCACAACACCTCTATTAAAATGCTTAAGGAAGTTATTTTCCCAAGGTTTGGAGTCCCTAGATATTTAATGACTGATGCTGGTTCACACTTTATTCATGGTGCTTTTCATAAAATGCTTGCCAAGTATGATGTTAACCATAGAATTGCATCACCTTATCATCCTCAGTCTAGTGGTCAAGTTGAACTTAGCAATAGAGAAATAAAATTAATTTTGCAAAAGATTATCAATAGGTCCAGGAAGAATTGGTCTAAGAAATTAGATGGTGCACTTTGGGCTTATTGAACAGCATATAAAAATCCTATGGGTATGTCTCCTTATAAAATGGTTTATGGAAAAGCTTGTCATTTACCTCTTGAGTTAGAACATAAAGCATATTGGGCCATCAAAGAGCTCAACTATGATTTCAAGCTTGCTGGTGAAAAGAGGTTATTTGATATTAGCTCATTAGATGAATGGAGAACCCAAGCATACGAAAATGCAAAATTATTCAAAGAGAAAGTTAAAAGGTGGCATTACGAAAGAAGCCAAAAGCATGAGTTTAAAGTTGGAGAATATGTTCTTTTGTACAACTCTCATTTTAGATTCTTCGCAGGAAAACTCCTCTCAAAATGGGAAGGCCCCTATGTTATCGAGGAGGTTTACCGGTCTGGAGCCATCAAAATAAATAATTCCGAAGGTACTACCCCGAAGGTTGTCAATGGGCAACGAATAAAACATTATATCTCGGGTAAGCCCATTAATGTTGAAAGTAATATTATCCAAACTTTGACACCGGAAGAACACATAAAAGAGTCCTTCCGGAACACTCCACAATCGTGAAAATAAGGAGGTACGTGATACGGTAAGTAAATGGACTCTGAAAAATCTGCAAAAATTATTTTTATCAGTTTTGGAATATATAAGAATTTTGGAAATAAAGAAACTTCTAGGAAGCGTCCCCTCGTGGGCACAAGATACCAGGGCGCGCCAGGCTGGCGCACCCAGGTAGGTTGTGCCCACGTGGGACACCTCCCGGACTTCGTTTTTCTTCCATATGCTTGTCCTCCAAGATAAAAAAATCTATATATACTTCCCGAACCTGTTAACCACCGTACTGCGAACAAACCCTCCATTCTCTTTTCTTGCTGTTTTCTACGCAGTTCCGAAAATATGTCGTCCCAAGACTCCGATGGAGAGAGCCATGTCTCACATATCGTTGCTGACCCAAAGACCTATGGGGGCCTATCTCCCTATGGTCGAACTACAGATGACGAGGAGGATGCTCACTTGATGAGGATCGATGATTCAAGCTCAGAGGAGGAGGATGTCCCTCTACCCCAACCTGGGGATATGCACGTGGAGTTCAAGAAGTCAAGTCTTCCTAAGAGAGCTAATTGTTCTAAAAATCAATATATTCCTTCTCGTTTTTGGCAGAAAAACAAAGGGATTTATGTCACAAGATCTTGAAGCTGGAGTTGGAAGTCGATGATTTAAAGGAGGAAATTGCTCTCCTCAACTATAATATGAAAAAGTTGAAGGCACAATTGTCATCACCACCACCATCCTCTTCACTACCAAAGGAGAACTAAGTATTAGGTATGTGCACTCCCCTTGGCTTCCGCCAAGCTTGGGGGAGGTGCCCTGGTATCGTATCATCCCACTATCTTTTTGCTTTTTCTTATCTTAGTTCGATCTTTTGTTTTAGAATAATGTTTAGTTCGATCCTTTCTTCTTTGAGAGTTTGCTTAGTGATCTATCATTATAATCGTGTGCAAGTTATATAATAAAGTTTAGTTTGAGTTTTTGCTTTCTTTACTTTCATGTTGCAATTAAAGAAAAGAAATAAAAAAGGAAAAGAGAAAGGAAATAAATAAAAGAAAGGAAATAAATCAATAAGATCATATACTAATCCTATGGTAGGTGATGGCACCACATAAGGAAAAGTATAAGTAGAAAATTTTATTGGAGATTGACAAACATAGCATTAGTCAATGATGCAACTCATAAAAGAATTAATAAGGGAAGAGAAGATTCACATATAAATATACTATCCTAGAAATCTTTTGTGATTGTAAGCCCTCATCAAAATATTATATGCCAAAATTGTTGATGTTGGACAAGGAAGACAACTTAATGGTTTATGTTTGTTTATATTCACATAGAAGTCGTATTGTCATAGATCCTTCAACATGTGGTGCTTGCCTCTATCTTTGCTAGCCAAAAATTCCGCACCAAGTAGAGATACTACTTGTGCATCCAAAAACCCTTAAACCCAAATCTTATTTTCAAGTGTTCACCATACCTACCTTGGGAATGAGCAAGATCCCTCAAGTAAGTTGTCATAGGTGCAAAAAAAAGCAATAAAAATTTCTTCTAAAAGTGTGAGATCATTTAGTGTAAGAGAAAATTGAGCGGTGTACAAACTTGGATGACAAAGAATAAAAGCGACAGATTGCATAATAAAGGTTGTCATCTTAAGGGGCAATACAACGTGACGTTATTTTGCACTAAGGGATTGAGCATACAAACAAATAAGCGCATGGCAACCTCTGCTTCCCTCTGCGAAGGGCCTATCCTTTACTTTCATGTATTTACTTTTATCCAAAGAGTCAAAGTTTTCCTTCTATTCCTTTTTATTTTTCTCCTTTGGCAAGCATCATGTGGTGAGGAAAGATCTAGGCACATATGTCCAGTTGAGTATAGATAGCATGAGTTATTATTGTTGACACCACCCTTGAGGTGAATATGCTGGGAGGCGAAACTGTAAGCCCCTATCTTTCTATGTGTCTAGTTGAAATGTTTTGCTCATGTGTACGCGGTGAGTGTTAGCAATCATAGAATACTATATGATGGTTGAGTATGTGGACTTGCCTAAAGGCTCCGACACGTGACCCTTCCTGAAAAGATGAGGAATTGTAGTTGCAAAGTTGACTGAGAACATAGTTTGTTGGTTTCTAACAGGGTTTTTGCTTTATACTTCGATTGTGTGATGAACTGTTACTTATTCATGAGAAGTATATGATAAAAGTCTTTTGTTTAAATTTGTTGCTATTATAATAATCAACATGATGCTTCTATGTCCATATTTTGTTTTTATCGACACCTCTCTCTCAAAGCATGTGGACATGTTTTTCGATTTTGGTTTTCGCTTGAGGACAAGCGAGGTCTAAGCTTGGGGGAGTTGATACGTCCATTTTGCATCATGTTTTCTTACTGTTATTTATAATGTTTTTATCCATAATAATGCTTTTTGGAGTAATTCTAATGCCCTTTCTCTCATAATTTGCAAGGTACACACAAAGAGGGAGAATTTCGATAATCTGGACCTGAAAAAGCTACATTAGGCTACCTATTCTACACAACTCCAAATAAGCTGAAACTTCACGGAGATTTTTTATGTAATATTTAAGAATTATTGGAGCAAATAACTACCAGAGGGGGCCCACCAGGTGGGCACAACCCACCTGGGCGTGCCAAGGAGCCCAGGCGCGCCCTGGTGGGTTGTGCTCACCCAGGGCCACCTCCGGTGCCCATCTTCTGGTATATAGGTCATTTTGACCTAGCAAAAATAAGGAGAGGACTTTTGGGATGGAGCACCGCCGTCTCGAGGCAGAACTTGGGCAGGAGCACTTTTGCCCTCGGGCGGAGCGATTCCGCCAAGGGAACATCCCTCCTGGAGGGGGAAATCATCGTCATCATCATCACCAACAACTCTCCCATCTTGGGGAGGCCAATCTCCATCAACATCTCAGCAGCACCATCTCATCTCAAACCCTAGTTCATCTCTTGTGTTCACTCTTGTTACCGAAACTATAGATTGGTGCTTGTGGGTTGTATGTTGTGATTCCCTTAGTGGTGTCATGTGAACGTCGACGACATGACACTTCACCATATTTGGGCCTAAGGGAATGCATTGTGGAGTAGCAATTAGATGATGGGTTGCGAGAGTGACAGAAGCTTAAACCCTAGTTTATGTGCTATTCCATAAGGCACCGATTGGATCCAAAAGTTTAATGCTATGGTTAGAATTTATTCTTACTACTTTTCTCATAGTTGCGGATGCTTGCGGAAGGGTTAATTATAAGTAGGAGGTTTGTTCAATTAAGAACAGCACATAAGCACCAGTCCACCTATATATCAAATTATCAAAGTAGCGAACACGAATTAAACCAGCATGATGAAAGTGAGTAGATAAAATCCCCATGTCCCCTCAAGAACGCTTTTCTTATCATAAGAGACCGTTTTGGCCTGTCCTTCGCCTCAAAAGGATTGGGCTACCTTGCCGCACTTTTGTAACTACTATCATTACTTGCTCGTTACAATTTATCTTGCTATCAAACTACTCCACTACTTACAATTTCAGCATTTGCAGACATTACCTTACTGAAAACTACTTGTCATTTCCTTCTGCTCCTCGTTGGGTTTGACACTCTTACTTATCGAAAAGAGCTACAATTGATCCCCTATACTTGTGGGTCATGAGCTACCCCAGCCCCTGGAGCGTAGCGACCAGGCGGCCGGCTTCCAGAAGACGGCGCCCCTCTAGAAGGCGGTCAAAACCACGCGGCCGGCTCCCATAAGACGACGCGTTCCCAGAAGATGGCTTGGGGAGCAGGCCGGCCTCCAGCAGTCGGCATGTCCTTCCCCTCGGAGTCTGCACTCAACCACTATGACAAGACGGGGCATGGCTACAAGACCACTTACTCCCCCGAATCTCGGAGGAGCGTGGCTACAGTCTGAGCTGACCAAGCGGCCACCTACCTGCCAGGCACAGGACTGTAGCCATGCGACTCATGACATGGCCCTTGTCAGCAAGGGCCATGCTACCGCAAAGGACAATCAATACGGCCCGCGGGCAGAGGGGCCTACCTGTCTGCGGGCTCCCAAAAGATGGCGCATTCCTGGGAGGTGGCTTCGAGGGCAGGCGGCCCTCCCCTCCCCTCGGAGTCTACACTCACCTACTCCGACGAGACGGAGCGTGGCTACAGTGTGCGCTGACCAAGCGGCCACCAACCCTCCTGGCGGCGGGACTGTAGCCATATGACTCCTAACGTGGCCTCTGTCATCAAGTACAAAGCTATGACAAAAGTCAATCAGGATGGCCCGCAGGCGGCAGGCCCTACCCGTCGACCGGATTCTCGGGCCCTAGCAGCCGGAGGAGAACCCGGCGACCCTAGACTCTGACATACGGGTGCTACACCCGGCTGTATTACCATTGTACCCCTGGGGGTTGACCTATAAAACCCCCCAGGGCTCACCCATGCAAAGGGTTCATCCCTCATCCCATGCACACTCACCGTAGCTAGGAGAAGCAAGGTAGCAGCTCTGCCCTTCTTCCTCTAGCAACACATCTCAAGGAGCAACCTTGTAACCATTTGATCATAGTCATCCTAGCAGGAGTTGGGGTGTTTTCTCTCCAAAGAGCCCAGAACCTGGGTACGTCTCGTGTGCCTTTGAGCTCGTGCGCACTCTCGCTTCCAGAACCCGACGACATCCTCATGGCTCCACCCACGATAAGCCACCCCCTCACATTTGACGTGAGATTACCATGAAAATCGTTGGTATCTCCATACCTAGTTCAATCTCGTCGCCGGCAAGTCTCTTTACTCATTCCGTAATACAAGATCCTATGACTAAACTCATTAGTCACATGCTTGCAAGCTTCTTGTGATGTTGTATTACCAAGAGGGCCCAGAGATATATCTCTGTCACACGGAGTGACAAATCCCAGTCTCGATCCATGCCAACCCAATAGACACCTTCGAAGATACCTGTAGAGCATCTTTATGATCACCCAGTTATGAAGTGATGTTTGATATCACACAAGGTATTAATTCCTCCGGTATCCAGGAGTTGCATGATCTCATGGTCGAAGGAACAGATACTTTACATGAAGAAAGCTATAGCAAATAACTTAAACGATCTGATGCTAAGCTTATGGTTGGGTCTTGTCCATCACATCATTCTCCTAATGATGTGATCCCATTATCAAATAACAACTCGTGTCTATGGTTAGGAAACCATAACCATCTTTGATCAATGGGCACTATGGGAATCATGCACTTTGCCGTCTGCCATGGCTGATGGCAAAGTCATGCCTGGCCGATGGCAAAGGCCTTTGCCGTCCGCCAGCAGACGGCAATAGGTCTAGCTGAATAGGCTACGGTGAAGAGCTCTTTGCCGTCTACTGGTAGAGAGCAAATATGAAACAGTCTTTGTCGTCCGCCAGCAGATGGCAAAGAGCCTAGACAGCACACGTGGCAGGTTAGGTCTGTTAGGGGGTTAACGGCGTGCTTTTCCGTCTGCTGGCAGACGGCAAAGATGCAAAGTTCTTTGCCGTCTGCCAGCACACGGCAAAGAAACCATATAGGCCAGCCAAGTGACCCCCAGGTTGCACAGGTAGCTGCCATGTGGCAGCTTTGCCGTCTGCTGGCTGATGGCAAAGAAAGTGCATGTATAGCCTCTGTTTTTTCTTAAATTCATTCAATTTGACATAATTTCACAGATATATATATATATACAGACACATTTCAAAATAATTTCAACAAGCATACCAACAATAAGTTTCCAACAACATAAGAAACATACAAGTTTCCAACAACATATCCAACATACAATGATTTCCAATAAGTTTCCAACAACATATCCATATATACATACATATCCAAAAGAAGTTTCCAACAACATATCCATATATACATACATATCCAAAAGAAGTTTACAAAAAGTTTCCATAAACAAAAAGGAAGCACAAGGAGAAGAATACACTCCATCAATGCAAGCTTCCTCATCTAAAGCAGTTAGAAGAAGAAGAAGAAGAAGAAGAAGAAGAAGAAGAAGAAGAAGAAGAAGAAGAAGAAGAAGAAGAAGAAGAAGAAGAAGAAGAAGAAGAAGAAGAAGAAGAAGAAGAAGAAGAAGAAGAAGAAGAAGAAGAAGAAGAAGAAGACTAGCTAGAAGAAAAAGAAAAGGAAGAAGACGAAGAAGAAGAATCTATCCTCTTTTTTTCTCCTCTCCTCTTCTTTATCTTCTTCTTCTTCTAACTAAGCTAGGTAAAATGCTAAGTGTGTAGGTCATTTTAGAGATAACCTAGGTAAACTTGGTCATTTGGGAGCTAACCTAGGTAAAATGGATCATATTGGAGCTAACCTAGGTAAAATTGGTCATTTTGGAGCTAACCTAGATAATTATGCCATTTTTGAGTTAACTAAGCATATTATGCCGTTTTTGACATAAGTAAGCTAAGTATAGGTATTTCTTGAGCTAACCCAGGTAACTAAGCATATTAGAGCTAATTTAACATTTTAGAGCTAACTTAGGTCATTTTGGAGCTAATTAGGCTTATTATGTCATTTTCGAGGAAAATAAGCTAACTATATGACATATATGAGGTTACCAAGATTGTTATGCCATTTCAAACCGAACTAAGCTAATTATGCCATTTTTACATACGTAAGCTAAGTGTATGTCATTATTGAGCAAACCTAGGTAACTAAGCATATTAGAGATAAATTAGCATGTTAGGGCTAACTTAGGTCATTTCGGAGGAAACAAAGCTAAGTATAGATCATTTTGGAGATCTGACATACCTGACATACTTCACTCCTCCTTCTTCTCCTTCTCCTTCATTATCCTGATGCGCTTAGAGCGGCGAGGCAGTGGGATGTACTCTTCTACCACAATTAGCATGGTCCTATCGCCCGGCTGTGGGATCACCGGCGCCACCACCACCGTGAGGTCATTGTTAGGCACCACCACCATCGCAAGGCCATCTTCAGGCAGCACCATCGCTAGGTCATCGTCAGCCACCACCATCGCTTGGTCATCGTCAGCCACCACCATCGCGAGGTCATCGTCAGATAGAATAGGCTGCACCTCCTCGTCCCCACTCTGCTCCTCTTCTTCCCACTCCATTCCGGATCATCCTCGTTGCTGCTTTCGCTATAGCCAGACTCGTTGCTGCTTTTTCTGTAGCCAGAGCCGCTGCTGCTGCTCTGATTGCCTGACCAAATGCGACAAAGTTTTTTTAACAATCAGTGTGAGACAAGGCCAAATGGAGAGGAAGAAGAGGCAGAGCGTACTAGCATCATCATTGTCCTGGTAGCGCATGCGGCACATAGCCATGTTGAACACCTTCATGGTGAGCATGGTGTCACCGTCATACCTAAAGACAAGGAAGTACCCGTGCCGCAGGTCGTAGGCACGGACGAATTGCTCCCAGCCACGACACAGGTACATGTGGTCGTTCCTGATCACCACCTCCACGTCCCAAAGCCTGCGAAGCCCGCTGCTGGCCTGTCGCAGCTTCACATTCTTTGGCCGATGGCCGTCCAACATCTCCATAAAAGTGCCAGGAAGCCTCTGCAACGTGGGCCAACGAGTGATGTAGCAAACAGCAGAGTTATGATAAAGAGATGGGTGAAGGGAAGATCTCTCCTTTTATATACCTGCCTCCTGGAGGAATTCTCAAGTATGATCGTGAAGAATTCGAAACCTTCCAAGTCGTATTCCAGTGTGGCAGAGCACAACCTGCGGTGGCGGCCTCCCCCCATATCTGATAAGCAGTAGAAGATACCAATTACTACCCTTACAACATTATAATATAACATTACAGCGGTAGAAGTTTTGAGCAGAAAATAATCAACTACAATTAATTAATTTGGTAGGTTAGTTGGCAATAGTTGGAATAGAGCCAAGTTTTTAGAGATGAAAGAAAACTGAGAAAAAAAGCAATGCACTTGTGCTCAACAACATCAACAACACTTAATTAATTTCGTCGGTTAGTTGGCAATGGCAATTGGCACCCTTCAAAACTAGGGATTTCTTTAGACATGAAAGAAAACTGAAAATGTTGAAAAACAGAGCATAGTAATCTAAAAAGCAAAGCATATTTTACGTGGCTCTAGGTTGACATACTAGAGCTGAGCACAATATTTATTAGTAGCATGTTATTTAATATATTCTTGATCATCAAATGAAAGAGAATATATATCCACACCATGCCTATATGGTTCAGTTTGTAAATCAGCCATAAACCCCTGCGATACTACTCTCATTGTACTACACGGAAATGTACTAGGTGACATGGCAAAAATTTCAGGAATAAAGCAGATTTGACGTTGTGGTCCATGGCAGTTTTCTACATGAACTGTTCTATATCAAGTGTGTTATCCTCATTTTTATTCTAAGTGTGGCAGTGTTTACCTACAACATGGCAATTTCACACAATCTCTTGTCGGCTAAATGAAATTGAAAAACAAAAAAATCAAACAAACTGAAAAACAAGCAGTGCACTTGAGAAAAATACGCTTCTTCTTCCTCCACTTCTTCTTCTTCCTCTTCTTCTTCTTATCTTCTTATTTTTTTGATCTTTCTTATTAACCTAAACTAAACCTAAAGTAAACTAAATGTAAACCAAAACTTAAAAAACACAAGCTTATAAAATTCATCAAAACCACAGCCAAGGAAACTAACATGCTTCTTTGTTAGACAAGCCATGGCCCGCATGGCTTTCATAGCCTCCTTTAATTACCTAGCCCATTTCTTAATTGACCCTTTTTCTAGGATAAGAACTAGTCATGTCTTTTGAGCAGAGCTTTTTAATTTTCCATCAGTTAAGTTATCGCATTATGTCGCCATGTAGTTAAGAATAGATAAATTTCTATTGATAGCTAGTTTCCTTGTAGACATCCAAAACAAACTAGTATGTAGATTCTTGATCTTGGCACAAAACAAGCTAGTAGTACCGAATGCAGATTTTCCGCAACTAGCTAGTGGTGATCAGTGTTCTAAGAAGCGCTAGAAAGGCAAGATGGGGGACTTAGGTAGGCTGCTTTTCAAAAGACAACATTAGTTTGATTTCATGGAGATTGTGGTCGCTGTTGTAAGTTCTAACATGTTGTCATCTGGCCTTATTTTTAGGGTTGCATCTAATGTGGTGATTAGAAGAATGTCATCTGAGAATAGTGTGGAAAGTAGTTTGTGGAGGGCAGAAAGAGAGGAGAGAACCGGCTGCTTAGCAAAGCTCCTTTTTAGCATCACGCAAAGACAACCACAAATGCATTTACTTTTGAGTGATGGACGAACCTAGAGAGAGGGTAAACAGGCAGGTGAGAGCAGAGGAAAGAAAGTAACCTTGCTCATTCTTGCCGAGGCCCTTGCCGGACTTGGATCCCATCTTCTGCAGCAGCCTGAAGCCGGTGTTGGAGGGGCACTGGGGCAGCCGGGTGGAGGAGGGGGCGCCAGGGCGGCCGGGTGGAGCAGGGGGTCGGGGCGCCCGGGTGGAGGAGGGGGGCCTTCTCCTCCTTGTTGATCTGCGCCTATGTAGCTTCGGTCAGCAGAGAAACCAGTCAGAGAGAGAGAGAGAAGAGGGAGGGAAGAGGGAGGGTGGCACACCTTGGTGTTGGGGACGGCCGGGGTCGGGGTCAGAGGTAGAGGGGGTTGGGCGTCCTTCTCGAGGGAGGGACCGGGCCGGGGGGTCAGCGGTGATGGCGGCGTGGGCGGGTACAGCGTCGACGGGGGTGGCATGGGGCGGAGGAGGGGGTCACCGAGGCGGTGGTGGCTGCGCGGTGACGGGGGTGGCACGGGGCGGAGGAGGGGGTCGCTGGGGCGGCAGTGGCGGTGCAGCGACGGGGGTGGCGTGGGGCAGCGTTGGCACGGGGGTGGGGTGATGCGGGGCGGCGGCAGCTCGGGCACATGGCGTAGAGAGAGAGAGAGAGAGAGAGATAGAGATAGAGAGAGAGGGGGGAGAGAGAGGGAGGGAGTGAGGGGACAGAGAGATGGGGCAAGGGTGTCGTTGGCATTTTAGTTAGGGCACGGTTCTTTGCTATCTGCTAGCAGATGGCAAAGAGAATAGCAAACGGACATTAGTTTGGTCACTTTCTTTGCTGTTTGCGAGCTGACGGCAAAGATGCTTTGTCGTCGGCTAGCAAACGCAAAGAAAGTGGCCATTAGGTGGCTCTTGCGAGTGGGTCACCCTCTTTCTTTGTCGTCTGCTAGCTGACAGCGAAGCTTCTATGCCGTCCACTAGCTGACGGCAAAGATATGGCTGACGGCAAACATGACCTTTGCCGTCTGTTTTATGTAAGCTGATGGCAAAGACCTTCTTTGCCATCAGCTGGCTGATGGCAAATATCAGGCTGAAGACAAAGATCCTGATTCCAGTAGTGGAGCTAGTCTAGTAGAGGCTTACTAGGGACACTATATAGTTTATGTATTCACACATGTATTTAAGTTTCCGGTCAATACAACTCTAACATGAATAATAAACATTTATTATGAACAGGAAATATGATAATGACCATTTGGTTATTGCCTCTAGGGCATATTTCCAACAGTCTCCCACTTGCACTAGAGACAATAATCTAGATCACATCGCCATGTGATTAACACCCAATGAGTTCTGTGGTTTGATCATGTTTTTCTTGTGAGAGAGGTTTTAGTCAACGGGTCTGCAACATTTAGATCCGTGTGTACTTTGCAAATCTTGATGTCATACTATAGATGCTACTACCACGCTCCACTTAGAGCTATTCCAAATTACTGCTCCACTATAAGTGCCTGGTTCTCGACTCAGAGTCATCCGGATCGGTGTCAAACCTTGCATCGACGCAACCCATTATGATGAACTCTTTAATACCTCCATAACCAAGAAACATTTCCTTAATCCTCTTTTGGTACCTAAGGAAAATTTTGACTGTTGTCCAGTGATCCACTCCTGGATCACTTTGTACCCCCTTGCCAGACTCATGGCAAGGCATACATCAGCATGCCATACATCATAGAGCCTATGGCTAAAGCATATGGGACAAGTTTCATCCTTTCTATTTCTTCTGCCATGCTCGAGTCTTGATTCTTACTCAACTTCACACTTTGCATTACAAGAAAGGACTCCTTCTTTGACTGATCCATTTTGAAATCCATCAAAATCTTGTCAAGGTACGTGCTTTGTGAATATCTTATCAGGCATCTTGATCTATCTGTATAGATCTTGATGCCCAATATGTAAGCCACTTTACCCGGGTCTTCCTTTTAAAAACTCATTTCAAACAACCCTTCATACTTTCCAGAAATTCTACGTCATTTCCACATATACTATCAGAAACGCTATAGAGCTCCCACTCACTTTCTTGTAAATACAAGCTTCTCCACAGACTTGTATAAACCCATAACTCTTTGATCACCCATCAAAGTGCATATTCCAACTCCGAGATGCTTGCACCAGTCCATAGATGGACCGATGGAGCTTGTATACTTTGTTAGCATCCTTAGGATTGACAAAACCTTCTGGTTGCATCATATACAACTCTACCATAAGAAACCCGTTAAGGAATGCCGTTTTGACGTCCATTTGCCAGATCTCACAAAATGCGGCAATAGCTAACATGACCCTAATTAACAGACTTAAGCATCGCTACAGGTGAGAAAATTTCATCATAGTCAACCCCTTGAATTTTTTGAAAACCCTTTACGACAAATCGAGCTTTATAGATGGCGACATTACCATCAGCATATGTCTTCTTCTTAACGATCCATTTATTCTCAATGGCTTGTCGATCATTAGGCAAGTCCACCAAAGTGCATACTTTGTTCTTATACATGGATCCTATCTCGGATTTCATGGCCTCTAGCCATTTTTCGGAATTCGGGCTCTTCATAGCTCGTAGGTTAGCCGTTGTCTAACAACATGACTTCCAGGACAGGATTACCATACCACTCTAGTGCGGGACGTACCCTAGTCGATGTACAAAGTTCAGTAATAACTTGATCTGAAGTTTCATGATCATCAACATTAGCTTCCTCTTCGGTTGGTGTAGGCATCACGGGAACTACTTTAGGTGATGTGCTACCTTCCAATTTTAGAGAAGGTATGATTACCTCATCAAGTTCTACTTTCCTCCCACTCACTTCTTTCAAGAAAAACTCCTTCTCTGGAAAGGACCCATTCTTGGCAACAAAGATCTTGCCTTTAGATCTATGGTAGAAGGTATACCCAATGGTCTCTTTAGGGTATCCTATGAAGACGCACTTATCCGCTTTGGGTTCGAGCTTATCAGGCTGAAGCCTCTTGACATAAGCGTTGCATCCCCATACTTTAAGAAACGACAGCTTAGGTTTCTTGCCAAACCACAACTCATACGGTGTAGTCTCAACGGATTTAGATGGTGCCCTATTTAAAGTGAATATAATTGTCTCTAATGCATAAACCCCAAAACTACAGTGGAAAATCGATAAGAGACATCATAGAACGCACCATATATAATAGAACACGGTTACGACGTTCAAACACACCATTACACGATGGTGTTCCAGGTGGCATGAGTTGTGAAACAATTTTCACATTGTCTTATACATACCAAACTCGTAACTCGGATATTCACCTCCATGATCATATCGTAGACATTTTATCTTCTTGTCACGATGATCTTCAACTTCACTCTGAAATTGCTTAAACTTTTCAAAAATTTCAGACTTGTGTTTCATCAAGTAAATATACCTGTATCTACTCAAATCATTTGTGAAGGTAAGATAATAATGATATCCACTGCGTGCTTCAATACTCATTGGACCGCATATATCGGTATGTATAATTTCCAATAGGTCACTAGCTCGCTCCATTGTTCCGGATAACGGAGTTTTAGTCATCTAGCCCATGAGGCATGGTTAACATGTCTCAAATGATGCACAATCAAGAGATTCCAAAAGTCCATCAGCATGGAGTTTCTTCATGCGCTTTACACCAATATGACCTAAGTGGCAGTGACACAAGTATGTGGTACTATCATCATTAACTCTACTTCTTTTGGTATCAATATTATGAATATGTGTATCACTACAATCGAGATTCAACAAGAATAAACCATTCACAGGGGGATCATGACCATAAAAGATATTATCCATATAAATAGAAAAACCATTATTGTCTAACTTAAATGAATAACCATCTCGCAATAAAAGAGATCCAGATATAATGTTCATGCTCAACGCAGGCACCAAATAACAATTATTTAGGTTCATTACTAATCTCGAAGGTATTACAAGTGTGCCGATGGTGATCATATCAACCTTGGAGACACTTCCAACACCCATCGTCACCTCGCTCTTAGCTAGTCTCCGTTTACTCCGTAGTTTCTTTTTCGAGTTACAAACAAGAGCAACTAAACCAGTATCAAATAATGAGGCACTACTATGAGTACTAGCAAGGTACACATCAATAACATGTATATCAAGTATACCTTTGTTGATGTTGCTAGCCTTCTTATCTGCCAAGCACTTAGGGTACTTCCGCTTCCAGTGACCATTTGCCTTGTAATACACGGCTGCGGGATGCTGCTAACGTGACACTACAATCAGAGACCCTTTGACAAAACTGTGTGCCATGCAATAATCACAAACAGTGGTGTAAAAAACCATCAAAAAAGGTGCAAAACGTTTGTGATGACGGATGCATGAAACACGGTTCAAATTTTAGTTGCGTGTGCGATTCAAGGCATGCGGTTCAGTTAAATTAACTATTTGCGATGAGGAGGAACAAAAGAAACCGGCTGCCAGATGAAGGTGTGTGCGATATGCAGCATGCGCTTCACCCGGATGAACTGTTTGTGATTAGGCAACACAAAAGAAACGGTCAGCCAGATCAAGGTGTGTGCGATATACGGCATGCAGTTCACTCGGGTGAACTGTTTGCGTTGAGACGAGAGAACAGAAATGGTTCAACATAACAAGATGTGTGTGATACATGACAAACAGGTCTGTAATCATAAATGTGTGTGAAGACTGATAATAGCACAGATGATTGCTTCTAATAAGACGTATGTGACATGCTCTGTCTACACAACATCTATTGGCCATTGGTGGACGGGTGGTCACCTGGATACGCCATAAGGATGCAAAGAGGCATCCTATATCAACAAGGACTAGTTGTTCCACCAGTAGCTCATGTAAGAGAACTCTCAAGTTAAGTGCGCTCAGGCTAGAATAGCCATCAGATGGGTGACTGGATGGGAAGTTGTGTTGATGTTAAATTAACTGATAGGATGGGTCATATATGTCAAATTAAATGACTGATATGACTCATCCCATGAGTTAATTTAACCTCGAGGTCCTTGTTTTTTTAACACATGTTAAAGAAGGTCTACCGCATTACTTTTTGCTAATGTGCGATACGTGGCATACAGTTGATCCATCGACCTGTTTGTGATGGAATAAACCGTGTGTGTTTTGGGAAAACGCTTTCTAGTGTATAACCATTTGTGATTGATGAATTCATCACTGACGGGTTCCCTAGTGTGGTCCGTGTTCATCTCATCATCATCTACTTCTTGTGCTAGCTTGATGTTCCTTATATGCTAAGTTTCCATTAATTGATGGTGTTTTATGAACACCCCACCGTTTCCCGCCACTCCCTCACCTGTTTCCCGCCACCTAGCGATATTGCACATAAACCTAGGCAGCCCGCGATGCACGGAGGCAACAAGCGCAGCCTGTAGCACATCCACCTTTTCGAAGCATGCCAACCCACCAAAGCACCGCCTCTGTCATCAACCTCATCGACGAGGAAAACCAGAAGGCGCCACACCCCGTCTAGGCCGCGGCGCTCCCCGACAACACGATGGACGACGTCATGATGTGCGTCATCGCCAGGGTTGAGCACACCCTTGGCGCATGGCGCTTCAGCGCCGTGGATCAAGATAGGCATGTCAGCGCCGAGAGGTTGCAGCTCGCCGCACAACATGATCGATGGCGCGCCGCCGAGCAAGCTAGGCTCGTCCGCGCAGCTAGCTGCGGCTCTCCGCATGGCGAGACCGTTGGAGTGCCGCAGAGCGAGAGGCGTGGCGCGCCGCACGGCAAGAGCAGATCCATCGGTGCTTGTCTGCTGTCGACAGGGCATCGTAGCTGGGTACATGTCGTGTCAGCCCCCATTCCTCGTCAGGAGTGGGCAGAGGCCCTCTGCACCAGAGGTTGGCCGCACCGTACTTGCACCGGACGCCCGCCGTGCCGTTCGCATGGGTCATGCCGTTCGCCTTGTCTGCGGCCCGCTCGATCCCAACGCGCTGGTCGGTAGGCTCGACTGCCTCCTTAGCCCAGGTGTCCACCTGGGCGCAGTAGAGGAACATGGCGGTTGCATCCTCGAGCTAGTGATCTCCGATGAAATAGCCAACTTGGAGCTCGAGATCGCCCTCCAGATGTACCGCGACCGTGTCGACCGCTTGGACGAATGCACGCACGAGTTCAGGTAGAGCCAAGAGCTACCGTAGGCAAGGGCTGCTGGTCATGGTTTCATGGACGCGTTTTATTTTGTTGGGTCGTCTCGACGTGGATAGCTATGTATTCACAGCGATCATACTATTGCTCTGTTTCAATGTGTGTACTCTGTTTTTCGTTCTTATATATTCTGTTTCAATGTGTGTATATACGCTTTCCATTCTGTATATGTGGATGATAACAGCTAGATTCAAATTAGTATACAAAAGCAAATAGAAAATGGAATTCATAATATATATATATATTAATTATTCATTAGTTCATCACATAATATATATATATATATAATATCATCTCTTATACGTGATGATACTTAACTACTAGGTACAATGCATAAAATTGAAAACGAACAATACTGAAACTAATAATCCCTCATGGGCCGGTATTCTGGCAGCCCCTCGCCAGCAGCTCCCTGGTGCGCGGCGTCTTCCCAGTGCGGAGGCGGTACTCCGCCTCCTCCGCCTCGCTGTGCTTGACTTCCTCTTGCTGGCGGACGAGCGCGAACGATCTTGCCATTTCGTTGGGCGCCCACCGGAGCTCCTCGTCGGTGGCATGCTGGAGCTTATCGCCCCACCTCCACGCAGCGATGAGGCGTCAAGCGCCTTTGACCTTCCTCACAAAGTACCCGTCTTTGTACACCACCTCCGCACGACAATGCACCCGCCCCCAAAGCTCCGCCGCCTCCTTTTTCCAGGTGGCATCACGGGCTTCACAGGCCGCCTGGTACCTAGCTTCCTCCTCCGCCATCTCCTTCTTGAACGCCACATGCCTGGCTTTCTCAGCCGGCGGTAGCGACTTCAATAGACAAAGATTGTACTGGCCCCAAAACCAATCCAAAGTTGGGGGGTCCGGCGCAACCTTGTCCGGCGGTGCGTAGGGGTCCTCGTCGTTGCTATTCGAGTAAGCATCCTCGAGGGGCGGCGACTCCTCGTCGGTGCATGGGCAGACCGGCGGCGCCATGGCAAAGATTTGAGAGAGAGAGAGAGGGCGAGCGAGGGGAGGATGTAGATGAGAATGCTGGCGGGACGACGTGAGCAAGGTAGTATTTATTGGCGGCCGGAATCTAGATCGACGGGAACAGTAGACATGTCGGTCGCCGGAATTTACGAGTACTGTAGTTTGAATTACACACGATTCCTGCGGCAAAATCCGTGTGTGAACATAATAGCTAATGGTTTCCAATATAGAACCATGTCTGATTAATGAACCCCGCCACTCACCTACCAAACCTCGAGTCACGAGATAGAGTGCCAATCATGTGGGGGCCGGTTGTCTTGCCAGATCTTTACATTTTCTTTTTTGAACACCAGATATTTGCATCATCTGATGATTTTTCAACTCGCACACAAGTACACAAAAATATAATTTTTTTAAACCGTATGGTTAGCCATTACATGTAGATGTAGTTCAAATTTGAATTACGGTCATTAATGGCTATAAAATCACTTAAATGTCTTTAAAAGGTCAAATGTCCCCTAGAATTTTCCAAATTTTCACATGGCAGTTGTAGTAGTGCATGTTAAACATAGAAAAAAAATTCAAGGCCAAAGAGGAAGCTATCTCCTATTTGTCATCAAACATGCATTATTCCCTCTCGGAACCATGAGCCTTCTAGTGACTTGCTCTGGTTTATGAGGGTGTGTCCAAACTTTCGTCAAATAGGCCAATTTTTTACCACATCATCCTGGTGGCATGACATTAGATCAAGCAAGGTTTCATGTTTTTTTGATCATTTTTAAATTTTTGGAATTAAAATGCCATGGCACTCCATGCATGTTCCCATGTCGTAACACCAATATGTTTGAAAATTCCTTCTAATTTACTGCACATGGAATTAACTCGCACAAGTACAAAAATATGATTTTTCAAACTGTTATGGTTAGCCGTTGCATGTAGATGTAGTTCAAGTTTGAATTACGGTCATTAAATGGATAGAAAATCACATAAATGTCTTTAAAAGGTCAAATGACCCTTGAAATTTTCCAAATTTTCACATGACAGTTGTATTAGTGCACGTTAATTGTAAAAAAAAATTGAAGGCTGTAAGAGGAAGATATCTCCCGTTCGTCATCAAACATGCATTGTTCCCTCTCGGAATCACAAGCCTTCTAGTGAGTTGCTCAGGTTTGTGAGGGTGTCTCCAAACTTTCGTCAAACAGGCCAATTTTTTTACCACATCATTTAGGTGGCATGACATTACATCAAGCAAGGTTTCATGTTTTTCTCATCATTTTTTAATTTTTTGGAATTAAAATGCCATGTCACTCCATGCATGTGTCCATGCAGTGAGACCAATATGTTTGAAAATTCCTTCTAATTTACTGCACATGGAATTAACTCGCACACAAGTACACTAATATGATTTTTAAAACCTCTATGGTTAGCCGTTGCATGTAGATGTAGTTCAAATTTGAATTACGATCATTAAATGGCTAGAAAATCACTTAAATGTCTTTAAAAGGTTAAATGACCCCTGAAATTTTCCAAATTTTCACATGACAGTTGTATTAGTGCAAGTTAAAGGTAGAAAAAAATTTGAAGGCCATAATAGGAAGCTATCTCCCGTTTGTCATCAAACATGCATTATTCCCTCTCGGAACCACGAGCCTTCTAGTGAGTTGCTCCAGTTTGTGAGGGGGTGTCCAAACTTCCGTGAAACAGGCCAATTTTTTTATGACATCATCTTGGTGGCATGACATTACATCAAGCAAGGTTTCATGTTTTTCTGATCATTTTTCAAAATTTTGGAATTAAAATGCCATGGCACTCCATGCATGTGTCCATGCCGTGAGACCAATATGTTTAAAAATTTCTTCTAATTTACTTCATATGGAATTAAGTCGCACACAAGTACACAAAAATGTGATTTTTCAAACCGTTATGGTTAGCCGTTGCATGTAGATGTCGTTCAAATTTGAATTACGACCATTAAATGGCTAGATAATCACTTAAATGTCTTTAAAAGGTCAAATGACCCCTAGAATTTTCCAAAGTTTCACATGACAGTTGTAGTAGTGCATGTTAAACGTAAAAAACGGTTTAAAGGCCATAAGAGGAAGCTATCTCATGTTCGTCATCAAACATGCATTGTTCCCTCTCGGAACCACGAGCCTTCTAGTGAGTTGCTCCGGTTTGTGAGGGGTATGTGTCCAAACTTTCGTCAGACATGCCAATTTTTTTACCACGTCATCTTGGTGGCATGACATTACTTCAAGCAAGGTTTCATGTTTTTCTGACCATTTTTTAATATTTTGGAATTAAAATGCCATGGCACTCCGTGCATACATATGCATCTGTCCATGTCGTGAGACCAATATGTTTGTAAATTACTGCTAATTTACTACACATGTAATTAACTCGCACACAAGTACACGAATATGATTTTTCAAACCGTTATGGTTAGCTGTTGCATGTAGATGTAGTTCAAATTCTAATCACGATCATTAAATGGCTAGAAAATCACTTAAATGTCTTTAAAAGGTCAAATGACCCCTAGAACTTTCCAAATTTTCACATGATAGTTGTAGTAGTGCACGTTAAACATAGAAAAAATTTGAAGGCCGTAAGAGGAAGCTATCTCCTGTTCATCATCAAATATGCATTGTTCCCTCCCGGAACCACGAGCCTTCTAGTGAGTTGCTCCGGTTTGTGAGGGGTGTGTGTCCAAACTTTCATCAAACATGCCAATTTTTTTACCACAACATCTTGGTGGCAGGACATTACATCAAGCAAGGTTTCATGTTTTTTTGATCATTCTTTAATTTTTTGGAATTAAAATGCCATGGCACTCCATGCATACATATGCATGTGTCCATGTCGAGAGACCAATATGTTTGAAAATTCCTTCTAATTTACTGCACATGTAATTAGCTCGCACACAAGTACACAAATATGATTATTTTTTTCAAACCGTTATGGTTAGCCATTGCATGTAGATGTAGTTCAAATTTGAATTATGGTCATTAAATGGCTAGAAAATCAATTAAATGTCTTCAAAAGGTCAAATGACCCCTTAAATTTTCTAAATTTTCACATGACACTTGTATTAGTGCATGTTACACGTAGAAAAAATTTGAAGGCCGTAAGAGGAAGCTATCTTCCGTTCGTCATCAAACATGCATTGTTCCTTCTCGGAACCACGAGCCTTCTAGTGAGTTGCTCTGGTTTGTGAGGGGTGTGTGTCCAAACTATTGTCACACATGCCAATTTTTTACCACATCATCTTGGTGGCATGACATTACATCAACCAAGGTTTCATGTGTTTCTGATATTTTTTTAATTTTTTAGAATTTAAATGCCATGGCACTCCATGCTTAATTGTGTCATAGCCGTTAGACCAATATGTTTGAAAATTCCTTCCAATTTACTGCACATGGAATTAAATCGCACACAAAATATGACTTGTCAAACCGTTATGGTTAGTTGTTGCATGTACATGTAGTTCAAATTTCAATTACGGTCATTAAATGCCTAGAAAATCACTCAAATGTCTTAAAAGGTCAAATGACCCCTGAAATTTTCCAAAATTTGACATGACAGTTGTATTAGTACTATGAATTTTCTTGTACATTTAAAACACCATCCGTTGCCACTTTATTCCAAATTTGTCTTTCACGGCTAATAGAAAATATCTACAACATCACACACAGTTGTTTTGTAGGAACCGTTTGCGATGAAAATATCTGGGTCTATTTAAGTCTTCCTCCTTAAGCTTCACCGGCTCGTCTGCTCCAATGCCGGCAACCCTCGAATCCACGAATCTCGATCCCCATTCTCGCCCCCCTTCTTGCAAAGATGACACCGTGGAAACGCTTCATGAAGGGTCGTACGACGGCCGCGTCCCCCCCCCCCCCGAGCGCTGCCGCCTACGCCGAGAGTTTCGCCGCATCCGCATTGAGCGTGGCCACTTCCGCTGAGAGGGCATCTGCGGCAGCCGACAGAGCAGCTGCAGCAGCCGAGACGACTACAACTGCTACTGCAACGGCGGCTGCAAGCGCCGAGAGCGCTCGAGGTGCCGTCCGTGCCGCTGATGTCTCCCTGGCCCGGGTCGAGGCCATCCACGCCAAGATTGAGGATGCACACGCCAAGATATTCCAGGCCACCTCGGAATCCAGCATGCAACACACGTCCGAAAAGGCGGTCGTGGCCATGGAGCACCTACTTCCTCATAAGGTCGCCGAGCGAGAGCCGGAGATGCAGGAGGCGGCAGAGATCAAGGAGCGCCGGGAGGAGGAGTTGGCGTGGCCGAGGTTGAGGTAGAGAAGAGTCTGTCCGTCGAGGAATCAGCGGTGGAGTACTAACGCGAGCTCTGACGCAGCCACTACTACGAGTACTACAACCTTGAGAGCGGCGCCGAGGATGAGGACGAGGACAAGTCATCGATGACAGAGTCTACCAACGGCACCATGTTGCCAGGACAAGTCATCGATGTCTCATCTCACACCGGCGATGCATAGGCCGGTGCGGCGATGGATTTGTTAAAATTATGCGTACTTAGGCTTTGTTTCTAATCATGGTCTTTTGTTAGAGCAATGTTTAGGTCAACTGGATCTATTTAATTACTAAAATTGCTCGATTCAGTAAGTGTGGTCTGTCTATTGTATGCTCTTTTGTGTGCCCAAATTAGCAAGCGATGTTAAATTATGCAATGACGTACCCAGGGAAATTTCCACCAAAATTTGAATTATCAAACTCATCCCATGCGCTTAAAGTAGAAGAATCGTTTGCGATGCACGCAATCGTTCAAAGTGAATGGTCCGACGGCACCGCGCGCAAAGTTTCCCTCCAGATTTCCAAAATTTTGTCCTACCGCTAAAATATCTACCCCCGCCCCCTCCCCCCTTCCCCACCCCCTTTTCTCCCCGACCACAAGTCACATTTCCCCTGTTTCCTCCATCCTTCCTTCCTTCCTTCCTAAGCTATAGCCGCTTCCTCGCTCTCGCCGTCTCGCATCCTACTGTCGGGGTCGCCATGGTCTTCTTCAAAGACCTCTCCAGCGGCTCCTCCTTCGGTGACAACTCCTTCACCACCCGGGTATGCCTCTCTTCTCTCTCTCGGGCTATGACTTGGAATGAAGGATTTTTACCCGGTGGTCAATTTGAGTCATTTCTTCCTCTTGTAGCTCCCTAGGACCATCAGTGGCAACGAATGGAGCGGGGTGGCTGAAGATCTATCTGCTCATTGTAACCATCAAACTCCATGCGTGAAGCTAGTTGCGTTTGAATCTGTGGACAGTGGGAGGAAGTTTCTGGCATGTGCAGAGAAGGTTAGACCCTCTTTTGTTGTTAAAAATCATTTGTTAGATCTGATTAATGGTCCCAACCCATTCATACCACACCTTCAACCAAACGCATCCTAAGACAGTGTCACAGTTTGTACCTAGTATCTAAAATTGTTGTCATCTCATCAGCGGTGCCATTAGAAAATTATTTGGCGCCGCTTCAGCAATTTTTGCAGCCAACTTTGGTCCACACATCCGAGCAGCCAAGAAGTAAAATACTAAATATTTATGGCATGAAGGAACTGGGCATCAGAGCAACTAGGTGCTCCGGAGTCCGGGTCCCTGATTTTTCTGCTGCATCGGCTCGCCAATGCAGCTCACCGGTGCGAGATGTAGCTACAGCTATCTTTACACCGGTTTTGGCATACATAGTGGACGGCCTTAGTGCTATTAGTTCAATATTACTAAATTTGTGCATATACACACCTATTAGTATCAATTTGATGTCATCCAAACATTGTCGCTATGCTGTTGTAGTTATATTTATTGTAAACTAATAAACCTTCTAAATGTTTCATGGAACTTTGCAAACGGTTCTAGCAGTAAAAGCGCTTGTGATGGATAGCCCAATGCCACACAGTTTTCTTCATCAAATCGTGTGTGATGTAGTTGATAAAAGCAAACAGTTAACCAAGGCAGAGCGTGTGTGATAGTTACACCTTTCACACACAAGCCTACACATAAAACTGTGTGGGATGTACATACGAACGGAAATGATTTCCCTGGATTGACTGTGTGGGATGTACATAAAAACGGAAACGTATTCCTTGGATTGACTGTGTGTGATATACATACGAACGGAAATGTTTTCCCTGGATTGACTGTGTGAGATGTACATAAGAACGAAAACGTATTCCTTGTATTGACTGTGTGTGATATACATACAAACGGAAATGTTTTTCTGGGATTCACCGTGTGGGATGTACATACGAACGGAAATGATTGGGTTTCGATGCCTCGCCCGATCGCACACGAGCTCATTTTGCCCAAGCCTGTGTCCCATGAGGGCCTATCCCCGACGGTTTTTGGGTCATGTGGGAAGGACCCCCCCCCCCCTGTCGCCCACACTCACTTGGCGACGGCTCCAAATGCCGTCGCGGAAAGGGGTTAAAAACCATTTCTATAGCACCGTGATAGAAGCACTTAGTCTCAGGTTTGGGTCTAGTCTTGGGTTTCTTCACGGGAGCGGCAACTGCCTTGCCATTCTTCTTGAAGTACCCTTTTCTTCCCTTGCCTTTCTTGAAACTAGTGGTCTTATTAACAATCAACACTTGATGCCTTTTCTTGATTTCTACCTCCACGGCCGTAAGTATCACGAATAGCTTAGGGGTCGTCTTCTCCATCCCTTGCATATTATAGTTCATCACGAAGCCCTTATGGCTTGGTGGCAGTGACTGGAAACCTTTGTCAACCTTTGTCTTATCTAGAAGATTAACTCCCACTTGATTCAAGCGATTGTAGCACCCAGACACTCTGAGCACATGCTCACTAACTCAACTATTCTCCTCCATCTTACAGGCAAAAGAACTTGTCAGAGGTGTCATGCTTCTCAACTCGGGCATGAGTTTGACATACCAATTTCAGCTCCTAAAACATCTCATATGCTCTGTGGTGCTCAAAACATTTTTGGAGCCCTGATTCTAAGCCGTAAAGCATGGCGCACTGAACTATCTACTAGTCATCAGAACGTGTCTGCCAGACGTTCACAACATCCACAGACGACGCTAGAGGGATTGGCACACTGAGCGGTGAATCAAAGACATAACCCTTCTGTGCAGCAGTGAGGACAATCCTCAGACTACGGACCTAGTCCGCATAATTGCTTACAATATCTTTCAACATAGTCTTTCTCTAGGAACGTATTAAAAAAACAAGGAGCTGCAACATGAGCTACTGATCTACAACATAATTTGCAAAGACAATTTAGACTATGTTCATGATAATTAGTTCAGTTAATCAAATTACTAATGAAATCCCACTTAAATCAACATCCCTCAAGTTGTCCAAGTGATACATGATCCAAATCAACTAACACATGTCCGATCATCGCGTAAGATGGGGTAGTCATCAATGGTGAACATCTCCATGTTGATCATATCTACTATATGACTCATGTTCGACCTTTCGGTCTCCTGTGTTCCGAAGCCATTTCTGTACATGCTAGGATCTTCAAGTTTAACCCAAATATTTTTCATGTGTAAAACTGGCTTACACACATTGTATGTGAATGTAGAGTCTATCACACCCGATCATCACGAGGTGCTTCAAAACGACAAACTTTCGCAACGGTGCATACTTAGGGTGAACACATTTATCTTGAAATTAAGTAAAGGGATCATTTTATAATGCTACCATCGTCCTAAGAAAAATAAGATGCATAAAAGATAAACATCACATGCAATCAAAATATGTGACATGATATGGCCATTATCATCTTGTGCTTTTGATCTCCATCTCCAAAGCGTCGGCATGATCTCCATCGTCACCTGCATGACACCATGATCTCCATAATCGTGTTATCACGTGGTCGTCTCGCCTACTATTTCTTCTACAACTATTGCTAATGCATAGAGATAAAGTAAAGCAATTACATGGCGTTAATTGTTGACACGCAGGTCATAAAATAAATTGAAGACAACCCTATGGCTCCTGCCGGTTGCCGTACTCATTGACATGCAAGTCGTGAACCTATTACAAAACATGATCATCTCATACATCAAAATATATCACATCACGTTCTGGCCATACCACAACACAACAAGCCCTACAAAGACAAGTTAGACGTCCTCTACTTTGTTGTTGCAATTTTTATGTGGTTGTTAGGACAAACTATAAGAACCATTCTTATCTACGCAAATCCACAATGGTGATATACAAGTTGCCTTTTAACCTTCTACAAGGACCGCCCTCGTCAAATCAGATTCAACTAAAGTGGGAGAGACAGATACCCGCAAAGCCACTTTTATGCAATACAAGTTGCATGTCAAACGGTGGAACCGGTCTCATGTGCGTGGACATGTAAGGTTGGTCCGAGCCGCTTCATCTCACAATATCGCTGAATCCAAATAAGACAAGGGAAGTAAGCAATTTGAACATCAAGGCCCACAACTACTTTGTGTTCTACTCATGCATATACATCTACGTATAGACCTAGCTCATGATGTCACTGATGGGGAACGTTGCATGAAAATCAATTTTTTTCCTACGAACACCCAAGTTCTAATATAGGAGATGCATAGCAAAGAGAGGGGAGTGTGTCTACATACCCTTGTAGACCGAAAGCGGAAGCGTATATAATGCGGTTGATGTAATCGCACTCTTCGTGATCCAATCATGATCCAATCCGATCTAGCGCCGAACAGACGGCACCTCCACATTTAGCACACGTGCGGCTCGATGATGTCTCCTCCTTCTTGATCCAGCAAGCAAGAGACGAGAAGTAGATGGGATCTCAACCAGCATGACGGCATGGTGGAGATGGTGGTGGTGCAATCCCGGCAAGGCTTCACCAAACGCTATCGGAACCACTTTGAGGAGAAAACAGAGTTTTGGGAGAGGTAGGGCTGCCGCCGGGGCATGGGATTTGGTGTGTCCAGCCCCTCCCTCTCCCCCACTATTTATAGGAGGCAAGGGGGAGGGTTGGGGTGCCGCCTTGGCCCCACTTCCAAGGGAGGGGGCGCCGGCCTAGGGAGGACTCCTCCCTCCCCAAGGCACCTAGGGGGTGCCTTCCCCCCTTAGGACTCTTCCCATTTTCCTTGTTCTAGGTGCATGGGCCTCTTGAGGCTGGTACCCCTGGCCCATGTAGGCCAGGGCACCCCCTACAGCCCATGTGGGCCCCCGGGGCAGGTGGACCCCCGGACCCCTTTTGGCACTCCCGGTACAATACTGATAATGCTCGAAACTTTTTCGGCGACCAAAACAGGACTTCCTATATATGAATCTTTACCTCCGGACCATTCCGGAGCTCCTCGTGATATCCAGGATCTCATCCAGGACTCCAAACAACATTCAATTACAAATGCACATATCCCAATACTACTCTAGCGTCATCGAACGTTAAGCGTGCGGACCCTACGGGTTCAAGAATCATGTAGACATGACCGAGACACCTCTCCGGTCATAACCAATAGTGGGACCCTGATGCCCATATTGGTTCCTACATATTCCACGAAGATCTTTATCAGTTGAACCATGATGTGAAGGATTCAGTCAATCCCGTATGCAATTCCCTTTGTCCGGCGATATGTTACTTGCCCGAGATTCGATCGGTATCTCCATACCTAGTTCAATCTTGTCACCGGCAAGTCTCTTTACTCGTTCTGTAATACAATATCCCGTGACTAAACTCATTAGTCACATGCTTGCATGCTTCTTGTGATGTTGTATTACCGAGAGGGCCCAGAGATATCTCTCTGTAACACGGAGTGACAAATCCCAGTCTCGATCCATGCCAACCCAACAGACACCTTTAGAGATACCTATAGAGCATCTTTATGATCACCCAATTATGAAGTGATGTTTGATATCACACAAGGTATTCCTCCGGTATCTGGGCGTTGCATGATCTCATGGCCGAAGGAACAGATACTTGATATGAAGAAAGCTATAGAAAATAACTTAAACGATCTGATGCTAAGCATATGGTTGGGTCTTGTCCATAACATCATTATCCTAATGATGTGATATTGTTATCAAATGATGACTCATGTCTATGGTTAGGAAACCATAACCATCTTTGATCAATGAGCTAGTCTAGTAGAGGCTTACTAGGGACACGGTGTAGTTTATGTATTCACACGTGTATTTAATTTTCCGGTCAATACAATTCTAGCATGGATACTAAACATTTATCATGAACGGGAAATATGATAATAACCATTTTATTATTGCCTCTAGGGCATATTTCCAACACGCCCAACCATACCATGTTGTGCGCCTGCAGGAGTCGTCGGGAAGAAGAGGCCCCACCGATGTTAGATCCACGCGGGCTTCACCCAGTGGCGGCGAGCAGGAGAGGTTGAGAAGGGGAGGCGGTGGACAGCAGGGGTGGGCCGCCGCCCATGTCGCCCCATGGAGGGAGCGACGCGAGCGCTTTTTCGATAGCTCAAATTTTTCATGTAGATATTTTGCTACATATGTGGAGGAGCGTAACTGGTATTTTCGTTCAATTAGACCACTTCATATATTTTTTAATATATATATATATATATATATAATTTTATTCATATTCAAAACCATCATTTTTTACGAAGTAACACACGATACTAATAGTTACGAGGAAATCTTTTGTAGACATCTTCTTTGTGGTATCAATATTTGTAAGGCGAAAACAATAGCAAGACTTGAATAAATATACTGCAATTGGACTGGAGCAATGTTAATGCTAATCGCTCACCCACACAAACTTGATTACCAATAAAGGTTTTTGAAAGTCTCGTGGACGACCCTCGTGAGCTACTCATCCAAAAAGATGGAAAACCGTGAGCGTTGAATGGACTTGGACCGAGGATGATCCTCTAGAAATGCATGCCGCCAAACTACAAAATATTCACCATAATGGTAAGACTACTCAGAGTGAAAGTAATATAGATAGTAATATGCTTGTCACATCAACAAAGAAGATGATGTGACAAGTAATTAAAAAGAAGAGAGATAAATGAAGTAACATAATATATGTTATCATCACATAGAACCTCCCAATAAAATGAATCTATAAAATAATATATGACACTACCTACTATGAAAGTAGTAACATAATATTAGGAGCGTTGTTTAGGCTCTTGGAAGCATATGCTCCCGGATGAACAGTAAGTTTAAAACAAATAGTAAACATATTTTAAAAATTCTGATTTTTTGTGTGGACGTTCATGTTAGTCTAATGAGCGTGCTTGATAATTTTCATGCGAAACGGATAGCACTGCTTCGTTGATGAAAGAAACAAAATTAACCGTAACATTTTGTATTCAATTTTTTAGCACATTCAGAATTCTTAAGATTTTCCACTAAGAATTTGCGGGTAGCATTTGGGTGTGATAATGAATACATCTATTTATTTTAGAAAAAAATTGACATTTGCAAAAAACAATTTTGTCGGGCAAGAGCATATGCTCCCAAGAAACAAATTGGATTTATATAACATAAACTAGCAATATATGCATGTTACTAGTCAAGTTACTCACCACTATGCCCAGTCCAAGGAAATATTCTAACTCCACAAAAGATCAAACAAATAGAAGCAACATGACACAATAACATAAGCTCATCAGATCCGAATAATTAGCTCTGCGAGGACACACACCTCTCTCCATGGCATCGCCAGGAACCCGGGTCATTTTATTTTTAAAAAAGCACCACAATGAACAATAGATGCCGACCAAGACCACAAATTTCTTGAAGATCTGAGGTCCCCTCACCTTTTAGCACCAAGATAGCAGCCGAAGGCGAGGGGACCAAAAGTTCCTCTGGTGGCAGCTGCTAGGACTCCGTTTCTTTTCTCTGGTATGGCCGGTCTATTGTTTTCACTAGAAACACTCCATATATTGATTAAGAAAGAAATTATATAATCATTCAGTACACAATACATTACGCAGAATGAAACACCCACAACTGAGGGCATCCCCAACGCAAAACCTCAAAGAGACTCCTTATTTGTCCACAAACAATTTTTGAACTCGCTCAGGGACATCTGCTAGGAGTGTGGGTACCCAACGGTGTGCGTTATTTGTGCGCTGCATCGAGGAGAGAGGGAGAAAAGTGGGGTTGTGGTAGGGCTAGGTGCGAGAGTTAGCGGTTGAGTAGAAATAATGGGATTGTGGTTGGACCATCATGGAGGTGACAGACATATGAAATGGTGGATATCGGATAGTCCAGATTGTGTGGGACGAGATAAGGGGTCCAACTTATGGGTGAGAAATGGGGGAGTCCATTAGAAATGCCCTAACAACACATCAACTCTTTAGAAGTTATAAAAAATCTACCAATAAGCTACTTTGCTCTTGTCACAAACGATATTCACCAAGGAAAATTTAGGAATACATTGAAAGATTCCAAATGCACATCTCTTCAAATCAATGAGAACTGACCTATGTAAAACATTATCAGGCAAATAATTTTTCACAAATAGACAACGGTCTCCATGAAGATAGGCTTATGCATGACGACCACTATATAAAACCATACTAAAAAAGTTTGAAGTTTCATTTCCTCTACAATTGCAAAGATTGGATGGAAATCCAAAGAAGATAGAAGCACCACCCCTTCGTGATCTCTAGCCACCACGCTGGCGCTAGCAAAAGCTTCATCGCAATGAAGCTTGTATCAACATTAATCTTTATCGGCCCCTCATTTGGCACCTCCCATTTTTCATATTGTGAATCACACAAAAAGAATGCCAACCTGGTGGACTATTCGTTTACATATAGCAAGCATGAACAAACAGAATTTGTTGATGCTCCATTTGTAGTCCACATATTGTCCAAAACAGTAAACAATGCCTCAATATAAGCCTTTTCATATCCAAAAAGCACATTATTCTTGAAAAGCAAAGCTCTCCAAAGCACACAACGAGGGTTATTTTTATTTGTAGGATTTTAAGAACACGTTAAATAGAAAAACATAGGTGTAAGATAGAATTGTGCTAAATCAAGGACTGTGAATACATATGACTGTGCTGAATCGGGTTTTAGTTTTAGGAGTAGAAAAAACGCAGTAATCCCAACAATGGATGGTGAGGATAAGGTTAAAGATGGACCTGTTTGGTCCATGGGTTAAAGTTAGTTTGAGCTAGTTTAGGCTCAAATATCCCTCGGGTATCCAAACATGAGGGCTAGTTTGAGCTAGTTGCATCTAACCCACCCAAAAAAAACTATCCCACTCAAGAGGTGCTAATTGGAGCTAGTTCTCCTATTGTATTTATTGCCAATCTAACCTTGTCATCCAAACACCTCTTTGGTTAGAGTTAGTTCAGGGTTGGTCATAAGCTAGAAACTAACTCTAACCTCTAGCTAAGTTAGAGTATCCAAACAGGGCCAATATGCAAGATTGAGATGGAGTTAATATTGTGCTACTTGTGAAATTTGCCTTGTTCTTTGTGCATAAGAACGCAAAAAAAGGAGGCTTGAATGGATTGTAAAAGTATATTGTTTTTCTATGAAACTCAATTCAATGAAAAAAATATTTATTTATCTTATGGTCCATTCCTTTGAGTAAAATGGAAGAATAGTATCACCATAGGAACATTTCATGTTCATATAATTTCCGTTCACTTCTCATATGAATAAAAGAGGCCCCAAACCATGGAGGGTTGGTGACTGCTAACCACGGAGTGCTTGTTTGTGCTTGCAAAAGTGTTAAGTTCATGGGCTACTTTATTACACTTCCTTTAACCTCATCTCCGAAAAAGGGCCCACCAATTTCCTCCCTCATGAATCAAGTAGCAGATCAAAATATCTGACCACCGTGCACCATTTTAAATGATGTTGCCACCACGACACAATAGGTCTCCCAAATGTCTGACATATTAGCATACCAAATATGGTCTCATTCCTCCAATCTATGCTAGGGACTTGGCTTCTTTTGCATTTGAGCAACTCAAATTGTAACTCTAAGCAGTGAATAATACCTCATTCGGACACCATCCTTATACATGATTGTTTAGCAACAACACTAAAAACCTACCTCACATATAGTTTTTCTCATGTCTCACATGGGACCTTGCACTTCAGTGTCGATCTATGGGTAGCGTTCTTTTTAGGACCAACATACCCAACCTCAAGACTCAAGAGATGACTTTTTTTAGTTCTACCACTGGGCCATGATTTGAACCAGAGGGTAACACGCGTTTTGCCGCACCATTATTCGGTTTTGGAATAAATTCTATTTTTGTCTGAATAGTTATTGTGACAATTCACATTCCATGCATAATGTGGAGGCAGGCCCTATTACGTTATCCATGTAAGCAAGTCCTTCTAGTTTTGGAATGTTTTGTTAATCTTTTTTTATTTTCCTTATTTTATTTTCCTATTTGTTTTTATGTTTCTTTTTTTCAAATTTATGAATATTCCTTGAATTCAAGAACATAATTTTAATTCTTTAACATATTTTAAAATTCATAAATGGTTTATTCAAAATCTTGGACATTTAACAAAAATCTATGAATGTTTTTAAAATTTACAAACATTTATTTAAAACTGCCAATATTATTTAAAAATCATGAGCATTAAAAACATAATGAATAATTATAAATCTCGTGAACATTTTTTAGATTCATGATTGTTTTCATATTCTTGAAGAATATATAAATTTATGAACATTGTTTAAATTCGTGATGTTTTTAAAAAATTGCTAACATTTTCAAATTTACAAAAAAATATCTTTAATGTTTATAATATTTTTTGTAAAATATATTATAGTAGAATTTGGTTTCATTACTGTTCATGCAAGACTCACGATCCGAGCAGACCCTTACAATGGGAAAAAGTTTAGAGCTTTTCTGGGCTTCTATTTTTTGGTCATTTTGTAATTGTCATAAAGAGTACAAGACACCTCCGATAGTTAGTGATTGAAATGGACAACAAAAAGATAAAATCAAAAAGCATGCCCCATCATCCTCAAAGAATTCAAGTTTTTCATGAAAAATGCTTAGGATAAATTTAAGCTCATTTTCATATCTGAGCAGCTCTCGGTACGAAAATGACAAATTTAAGGTTTACAATATGTACTATTCTGATCTAATTTTTTTCTAAGAGCTACTCACATGTCTAAAAAAGCTGAAATTTGAAGCAGACCTCATGCACCAAATTATCCTCCATGCACACAAAAAAGTCAAATGTAAAAAAGCTGAACTTTGAAGCGGACCACACGCACCAAATCATCCTCCATGCACAAAAAAAGGCAAATGTTTCTGAATTTCTTTTGTATTGTTTTTAAATGTCTCTCTTAACTAGGTGCAGATAGGCTGGGCTCAGAAATGAATATTTACTAAGAGGGTGCTTGGATCTAAGGGACTTATTTTAGTCTGACTAAAAATAGTCTTTTTAAGAGGCTAAAGTTCCAAGCACCCTTAACTAAAGAGAGGCTAAGAGGGTGCTTGGATCCAAGGGACTATTTTTAGTCTGACTAAAAATAGTCTTTTTTAGGGGCTAAAGTTCCAAGCACCCTAACTAAAGAGAGGCTAGGACTAGTCTTGAGGCTAAAAAAATTTAGTCATAGAAAACTTACTAAAATATGTATTAGCCCTCTCTTTCCTTATTTAATTCCTCTCCTTTAACACATGCGAGTTCTGGATTGGAGAGTTTGGAGGATAATAAATGCTTAATAACTTGATTTTAGTCTCTTTAGTATTTGGATCCAAGCATGGGTGAGGCTAGCAAGTTTTAGTCCCACTACTTTTAGTCATGGGACTAAAACATATCCAAACACCCTCTAAAACTAGTCTTGAGACTAAATTTTTTTAGTCAGGGGTACCCCTACTAAAATGTAAATTAATCCTCTCTCTCCTCATTTAACTCACCTCTTTTAACACATGCGAGTTCTGGATTAGAGGGTTTGGAGAATAATAAATACTCATTAACTTGATTTTAGTCTCTTTAGTATTTGGATTCAATCATGGGTGAGGCTAACAAGTTTTAGTCCCACTACTTTTAGTCATGAGACTAAAATGTATTCAAACGCCCTCTAAATATTGCTCTACTCTCTCCGTCCATGAATAAGTGTATATCTAATTTTTGTTTTAAGTCAAAGTCTTAAAATTTTAACCAACTTTATTGAAAATATTAGTAATATATATGACATCAAATTGATATATATGAAATGTAAGTTAAAGTCTTAAAATTTTAACCAACTTTATTGAAAATATTAATGATATATATGACATCAAATTGATATATTATGAAATACATTTCAAAACGAATCTAGTATTATTTTCTAAAAATTTGGTTAAAATTTTAAAAGTTTGACTAAAGACAAAAGCTTCACGGATGTAGGGAGTACATGTTACGGTTGCACTTTTCTATTATGTACTTCCTCCGTTCTCAATTTGAATTAAAACCACGATGAGTAATTTGAAATGAAGGGAGTACGTTTTATGGGAGTCATTTTTGCTTTATCTTCTGAATTTGGATGGCTGAAATCATTGGTCAGACTAGAAACTTTAGGCTCTTTCCCATGCATTCGGGTACTCCACGTCAGATTCCGCAATATACGCCGTATGTAGATCGATCACTTCCAATGTCCTTTACCCAAAATGTGCGATTAATTTGAGTTGATAAACTAATGACACATTTCACTTTATTTTCAAATAAAAGCTCCAGAAAAAACGTTTAAAACGAAATAGGGACCTTTTTTTTACTAGAATCG
This sequence comes from Triticum monococcum, assembly GCA_034509565.1. NCBI lineage: Eukaryota > Viridiplantae > Streptophyta > Magnoliopsida > Poales > Poaceae > Triticum > Triticum monococcum. The sequence continues at coordinate 478,587,989 of CM067842.1, read as the reverse complement.
TACGTCAGCAAATTATGAGTACATCATCAAGGCACGCAGCCGATCACAGACGAGGCACAAGCTGCAGAACAGAGGACAAGACAACCAAAGCCACGGTACAACGCTGATACAAACTAGTGCATCCAGACCCGACTGTAGCACGACGCCGTAGACCCGTCACGCGGTGCTGTCGATGGCCATAGGCTGTGCGTCCTGCTTCCCGGCGGCGTTCTCCGTCTTCCTCCATTTGGCGAACATGTTACCGTAGAACTTGGCGTCCCTCTTGTTGTACTCCCTCAGCTTGTCCTTCAACGCCTTGTACGCAACCTTCACCTCCCTGGGGCAGAAACAAACATGAAAAATCAGCCACAATCCATAGGTGAAATCGATACGATATTTGTACTAGCCTTGTTGATCTCCAGAGAGATGGAAGGTGCCTCTACCTGTTGTCTGGGTCGATCTCCAGAGCCTTCTTGATATCTAGCTCTGCCAGCTCCAGATCCACGAGCTCGGTGTACGCCTGCGCCCTCCGGTACAGAGCCTTGACGTTTGTGCTCTCCAGTTCCAAAACCTGATCGATAATGCCACCGTTTAGGATCATGTGGTGTGTTGTTGATTGGTTACACTGATGAAACCCTCGTACTCGAAAGGTAACACTAACCTTGGTGCAGAGCTTCTCTGCTTCTTTGTAATCCTTTAGCTTCAGCTTGCACGCTGCGTTGTTTAGCTTGATGCTGATCTTCACTGCCTTGGATTGCTTCTTCTCATCCTCGCTGAAGGAGCTGTCGTACTCAATGTACTTCGCAGCCTGTTCCCGAGGACAAGACAAAGATGCACATCTATGTCAGTCAGGACTCAGGAACTCAATTCCGTATCAATACGTTTTTCACGGGACGAGACTTTTAGTTAAGAGACCGATGCCCTTTATTTATTTACCAGAGACCGATGCCCTTTATTTACCTTCTCATATCTCTTGGAAGCCTTGGCGTACTTGCCCATCTTAAACCACGCATTTCCTTCATCTTTCTTTTTAGCAGCTGCTTCGATCTTCTCAGCATTACTCTTCAAGTCCCAAGATTCTTTCTCCTGAAACAGTAACACGAACATGCGTTCACTTTCTGACAGCAGCAGAGACGGATATGTAAACAACAGACAAAGTAACCACCACAGTTAGTACCTTGTCGAAGGAAACAAGCTCCACTTCATAGAAGACGGTGGAGCTAGGAGGAACCACAGCAAGATCAAGCTTCGTCTCGGTGGATCCGAACGCATGTTCAGGTGGTATTCTAGCTGACGCGACCTCTCCTTTCTTCATGGTGAGCACCGTCGTGTCCAGCCCTTCGATGACCTGCTCCTCATCCGTCCTGAACTCGAATGGTTCGTCGCCTTCATGTCCTTTCTTCGTGAACACAGTGCCGTCGTCCAACTTGCCGATCAGCCTCACTGCAAGCAACAAGTAACACAAGATTAACTTGTCTGACAATTTTCACGAGGTTATGCATGCATGAATTAGCAGTGCGCCGCGCACCTCTCACAACTGCCCCGTCGTTGGGGCGCTCGTAGCCTGCTCCTTCCTTGAGCACCTTCTTCAAGATCCTCTTGTCTTCACCGATGAGGGTGACCGTCTTCCAGGAGACTAGCTCAAGATCGATGTGCAATGTGGAATTCGGGGGCACGGCGCCTTCAACTTCAGAAGCCGGCCTTCCTTGCTCGCCAAAACCATCTGTCCGTCATAAGATGCAGCACATATCAATTTATGAAGCCAGTCATAAACTTTTGGAGTACAGCAAAGGGTAACAGATTTGAGGAGAGATGGCTCACATTGTGGCTTGACGGTTAGGAGGACCTTCTCGCCCTTCTTCATGGTCTTGACGGCTTTGGAAAGTGCCGGGCAGAAGTAACCTGTAATTTTAAAGGGAGAGTTGTGCATCAGCGATTCAGAGCTAAATCCTGCTGTTCAATTTGCCAAGGCTAACTGGATACGAACCATCCTTCACTGCGAATTCAATACCCTCTGACTTGGACACGACCGATCCATCCTCGAGTCTGGCCTCGTACTTGACTGCGTGAGCAAACATGGAACATGTCAGAGAGGTGACAACGCTCGTAGCAAGAGCAGATCGATAACCATTTCATTGAAATTATACATCAGTTCACCATTTCGTTGGAATATACCGACGTACATTCCAGTTCGGCAACCCAAAATCATTAGGTTTCATTAAAAAAAATCTGATATCAAATTTATTTCGTTAGCTAATTTCAGACGACAGTTTGGGATGTTTAGCAGAACACAAGTCAGAATCAAAAAATATTCAGTAATTTGGTCGAAACCCAGTTACTAGACACAACGTACCAGTAACTTCGTCCAGATCCTTGGGATTCTCCCATTTCTGACCCTCGACGAGGACCTTCTTGAAGATGCCGCCGTCCTTGCAGATGTCCTTGACGCTGGCCCACGAGAGGAGCTCGACGTCGAACCGGAGCGTCGCGTTGGGCGGGATCGTGGGCGGGGAGCCCGCCTCGCCGTACGCGAGGTCCGGCGGGATGGTGAGGACGGCGTTCTCGCCCTTCTTCATGGTCTTGATGCCCTGGTCCCATCCCTTGATCACCTGCCCCTGCCCGAGCTTGAACTTGAAGGGAGTCCCGCGGTCTCGGCTCGAATCGAACTTGGCCCCGTCGAGGAGAGTGCCCGTGTAGTGCACTGCCATACAACATTCGTTCATTCCGGTTATCATCTATCTGTTGGGTCTAATGTTGCGTGACAAGACAACTAGGGTGATCAGAGAGGGGACAGCCGTGCCGTAATCCATACCTTCGACCTCGTCGCCGGTTTCGGGCCGTTCCCAGCCCTCGCCCTCCTTGACGAGCTTCTTCTTCAGCCCCTGCTTCCCGATCTCCTTCTCCTCGCCGACCTTCATCGTCGCCGGGGAGTCGGCCTCCTCCTCGTCGTCCATGGGCTCGCCGTCCGGCTCATTCATCATGGCGTCGTCCTCCTCTTCGAACGCCCTCAGCGTCTCATCCTCCACGGCGGCCATTGTTGGTTCGGTTCGTGGACGCGAAAGGCTCTCTAGGTGGAATGCAAAAGGATAAGCGATTAACGGGTGCGCGCTCGCTCGCGATCTGTGTCTCTGCGCGTTCTGGATGTTGTTTGCAGCCAGAGCATGGCGCGGCTCGGATCGTTGGCTTCTTATATGGCGGGCGGAGCAGAGATTATTGCGTTCAACGATGTGATGTTCTAGAGGGTTCCTGTTCCTGTGAGAGAGGGTTGGATTGGGAGATGCTTCCAGATCAGATCAGGGTCGGTGGGGAGCGGGGGCGCGAGAGCTTTGGAAGGCAGTGGATGCTTCCAGAGATGCAGGGGAAGGACCCAGTCGTCGTTGGTTTCACTTTGTGGGCCTGGACTATCTGCATTTCTTTCCTGGAAGATAGTTTTGACAACTGGGCTGCAACAAACAGTGTGAAGAGTTGGGTTGGGTTGGGCCTTCCCTCGGATGTCAGCCGATCCAAAGACGGTGTCTTTGCACATTTGAAGAAAAACAGAATTTGAAAAAGTTTTCAAGGTTGGGTACAGAAATGCATAGCTGGGGGCCTGGGGCGGAGTTGCAAGAAAACTTCCATCAAGTCACTCGTGCAAGTAATCACTACATACTCGATGGAGGGTTTTTTTTCCTAAAAAAAGAGGTAAAAAATTAGCCTCGTCCATTAATTAAACAGAAGAGAGTTCACAATTAATTAATGGGATACCGAGTGAAAATCATCACAAAACCGCTGAGCGGCACTCGCCAAGATCGCACACCGAAGTCATCATCATCACTTCTCCCTAACATGTGTCATCGCCCTCCCTAATATCTGAGCAAGCGACCCCGACTTCAGCGAAGACGAACATCGACCCAACCCTCATCGTAGAGGTTGTACGGAAACACAAGAAGGCATGTGCCAAGCTAAGCCACCCGTACTAAGGGAAGCGCAGCTCCAACTCTGAAAGATAGTTCAGAAGAAGAACTATGCAAGGCTGGAGCCATGAAAGATCACCGAACAGACCATCTGTAGCATGTCATCGTCGCCACTAACAATACATATAGGGGTGTGTGTGGAGGAGCACCGTATCTACGAGAAATGGAGATGGGAGTACACACAAGAAAATTAGACAGGTTCGGCCCCTCTACTCTAGAGGTAATACCCTACTTATGTGTGCGGTGTTCTTGCTCTTGCATGTAGGATTACAGGTGTGTTCAACCCTAAGCCCGGTGCCCTCCTCCCCACATATATAGAGTGTGTCAGGAGGTGTGTAGGATCGAAAGTATGTCTAAAGGGGGGTAATTAGACTACTTGACCAAATAAAAAACTTGTCATTTTCCCAATTTTGGGTTTTAGGCAAGTTTTAGCATTTCTACCAAGTCAAGCAGCACCCTACACATGTAAGTCTAAGAGTTGTGCAGCGGAAAGTAAAGTATTTGCATATGAACGTAAATGAGGGATCAGAGAAATCAAGCAATGAAGATACAGTGATTTTTGGCGTGGTTCCGATATGTCCACGTTGAAGGGGACTTCAACCTATGGAGGATAACAGCTGCGCGAGTCTACGGAGGGCTCCATCCATGAAGGGTCCACGAAGAAGCAACCTTGTCTATTCCACCATGACTTACGTCCATGAAGGACTAGCCTCACTCGGGGTAGATCTTCACGAAGTAGGCGATCTCGTTGCCCTTACAAACTCATTGGTTCAACTCCACATGATCTTGGAGGCTTCCAAGTGACACCTAATCAATCTAGAAGACACAACTCTCCAAAAGGTAATAGGTGGTGTTGTTGACGATGAACTCCTTGCTCTTGTGCTTCAAAAGATAGTCTCCTCAACACTCAACCACTCTCTCACAGATTTGGCTTTGGTAGGAGAAGGATTGGAGTGGAAAGCAACTTGGGGAGGCTAGAAATCAAGGTTCAAATGGTTGTATTGGAATGCCTTGATCTCAACACATGAGTAGGTGGTTCTCTCTCAAAAAATGAATGGTGGAAGTGTAGTTTCGTTCGGATGGATCCTTCCAAGAGAAAGTGGGGGTGGAGGGGTATAAGTATCCTTCACCAAGAATTCAACCGTTACAACCTTTTGACTCAACTCGGTGGCACCGAAACAAAAAATCTCGATGAGACCGACCTATGTAAAAGATTCGAACGTTGGCTTTTTTGTGAGACCAAATGGAACAACTCGGTGGGACCAATGTACGATGACTTAAGCAAGACCTCATTTTGGTAATTCCAATCAAAACATCTCAGTAATTCTGAAATAATGTGAAAGGGTTAGAGAAACTTGGTGCAAATCGGTGGGACCGATCGTCATCTCGGTGGAACCGATGTTCTAGGGTTTGGCTGTGGCTCTGTCTAGGATCAATTCGGTGGGTCCGGATGAAGAGGTTTCGGTGGGACCAAGTTAGACTTTTAGGGTTTGGACAGATAGGATTTTAAGAAGGTGGTTGAGGGTTTTTGGAGCAATATCTTCAAGCACTTGAACAATTGAGCCATGATCAAAACCTCATCCCCTTTTAATAGTATTGTCTTTCCTATGGACTCAATGTGATCTTGGATCACTTAACCAAAAATGTAGAATCTTGAAGGTTTTTCCAATTCATGTCCTTAGCATTTTGAGGGGTCCACTTTCTCATGTCCTTGCCATGCCAACATTGAATTTCATGAAATATATCTTTGAATAGGCATTACTTCAATGACATATATGTTGTTATTAATTACCAAAACCACCCAGGGATTAGTTGCACTTTCAAGGTGTCGTAACATGCTGGCATAAATGCTAGTAATAACGGCCATGCACGACCGACTGTCGCAATTAACTAGAAATTGCACAGTTCGTAAATGACTATACTTAATATGTGACATCTTCGCTGGCTAACTGGTCGACTAGTGATCTTTTCCCAACTCGAGGAAATGATGCCCGACTATAGGCTTGACACTGACTAGAGGAAATGATGCCTGACTATAGGCTTTGGCTAGGGATTTTTTTCGTCGTCTTGGTTGTCGAAGCGGAAGTTTTCCTCTCTTCGTCTTGACGCCTTGGTATTTATACCCGGCCTAGGTCAGTTGGATGCCTTCCTTCCCGGATGTCATGGTCACAAACGGCTTGACCTTTCCTTGTCGTTGTTTCGCCTACCTCTTTTTGGGGAGCCCATGGGTGCCTACTCGCTCCTTTCCTTTTAGGTCATGGACTCTTGGTAGGATTGATTTTGAGGTTTCCAGAATGTTCTTCCAGACTCAAGCACAACAGAGGTGGATTCGATACCATCTCGCATTGACACTTCATTATCAAAGGCATGATAAAACTACTCACAAATAGACTAAAAACACGCGTCCCTTCAATTGTCCATGAAAACCAAACATATTTTTTTCTGGTCAAAACAATGCTCAAAACTTTGTCTTTTGCTGCGACTTGGTGCTATGACCTGGCCAGCTCCCGCCACTTGCAGTAAGCACCAACAATGGTTATATAACTTGAGTTCCACAAGGCGCTCCTCCCTGTCTCTCCCGCCCTCTTCCTTTCTCTCTCTCAGAGTGACTACTCTCCATACTTAGACACTGTGGTTTCCCTGAAACTTTCTGGTCATGGATCTATGACATATTATCAACCTACACAACAGTCATTATAAATGGTGTTCCAAGAGACCAGATAAACTGCAAAAATGGTCTCAGGAACGATACCCCTCTCATCTTATCTCTATATCATTGTAGCTGACTTGGTCCAACAAAAGATCCAAGAAAATACCTATCTTCATAACTAGCACCACCGCATCTTCACCCACAACTCTCTAATTGTTGGGGAACGTAGTATTTCAAAAATTTCCTACGATCACGCAAGATCTATCTAGGAGAAGCATATCAACAAGAGGGGAGAGTGTGTCCACGTACCCTCATAGACTGAAAGTGGAAGCGTTTAGTAACGCGGTTGATGTAGTCGAACGTCTTCGCGATCCAACCGATCCAAGTACCAAACGTACGGCACCTCCGTGTTCAGCACGATGACGTCCCTCGAGCTCTTGATCCACAGCACGACGGCGTGGCGATAGTGATGATGATGTTACCAGCGCAGGGCTTCGCCTAAGCACTACGACCATATGACCGAGGTGTATAACTGTGGAGGGGGGCACCGCACACGGCTAAGAGAAGACTTGGTGTGCCTTTGGGGTGCCCCCTGCCCACGTATATAAAGGAGGGAGGGAGAGAGGCCGGCCCTCCTAGGGGCACGCCAAGTGTAGGGAGTCCTACTAGGACTCCCAAGTCCTAGTAGGATTCCCTTTCCTTTTCGAAGTGGGAAAGAAGGAAAGGAGGGAGAGGGAGAAGGAAAAGGGGGGCGTGCCCCCACCCCTTGTCCAATTCGGTTTGGGCAGGGGGAAGGCGTGTGCCACCTTGTGGCCCTTCTTCCCTCTCCCCACTAAAGCCCAATAAGGCCCATTAACTTCCCCTGGCGAATTCCCGTAACTCTCCGGTACTCCAAAAATAATCCGAATCACTCGGAACCATTCTGATGTCCAAATATAGCCTTCCAATATATGAATCTTTACCTCTCGACCATTTCGAGACTCCTCGTCATGTCCGTGGTCTCATCCGGGACTCTGAACAAACTTCGGTCATCAAATCACACTAGTATGTATACACGTGCAATGCACGTCTTAACAACAATGTTTCTATGATTCTATTAAAAGAAAAAATCTAGTACTTTGCAATGAATTCAGAGCAAAAATAAATAATATCATGAATTATAAAGTGATGATTTTCTGCTTATAAAATCGGTATTGTAGTGCTCATTTACATGTATGGGCTAACACGCCCTAAGTAGTCCAGCCGAACACGCACTTCGATCAATCAATCGATCGGATCAATCAATTGTCCAAGGGCAAAACAATAGTTAACCACACCTACATGTATGGGCTACTGGGCTTGGGTCTTCTCTATATTTGGTGTAGTTGGTTCTATAAATATATTTTTATATGGACTAATGATGCAATTAGCTGCGGCCATTAGTTGATGTACAGTATGCAGGCCGCTAAAAATGTTCACTTGTCTCCGCCCTTGTCGGCTCTTTGCCTGACGCACTGGCACATGCAACATGGCGAGAAGAGAGGAGATTTGAGGCGATTTTTCTAGAAACCAGCAGATGCAGCTGTGGGCTACTATTCATTGCGAATCCTTTGTATTTCAACCGTTGGATTTATGAGACCAACGGCCAGGATTGATGCCGTTGTACAATTCAAAACTCGTACACTAATAGTAGTATAGATAGCTCATAATACAAATCGTCATAGAACGTTAAGCATGCGGACCCTACGGGTTCGAGAACTATGTAGACATGACCGAGACACATCTCCGGTCAATAACCAATAGAGGAACCTGAATACTCATATTGGCTCCTACATATTCTACGAAGATCTTTATCGGTCAAACCGCATAACAACATGTGTTGTTCCCTTTGTCATCGGTATGTTACTTGCCCGAGATTCAACCGTTGGTATCTTTATACCTAGTTCAATCTTGTTACCGGCAAGTCTCTTTACTCGTTTCGTAATGCATCATCCCGTAACTAACTCATTAGTCACATTGCTTGCAAGGCTCATAGTGATGTGCATTACCAAGAGGGCCCAGAGATACCTCTCCGATACATGGAGTGACAAATCCTAATCTCGATCTATGCCAACTCAACAAACACCATCGGAGACACCTGTAGAGCATCTTTATAACCACTCAGTTACGTTGTGACGTTTGATAGCACACAAGGTGTTCCTCCGGTATTTGGGAGTTGCACAATCTCATAGTCAGAGGAACATGTATAAGTCATGATGAAAGCAATAGCAATAAAACTAAACGATCATTAATGCTAAGCTAACGAATGGGTCTTGTCCATCACATCATTCTCTAATGATGTGATCCCGTTCATCAAATGACAACAGATGACTATGGTTAGGAAACTTAATCATCTTTGATTAACGAGCTAGTCAAGTAGAGGCATACTAGGGACACTCTGTTTGTCTATGTATTCACACATGTACTAAGTTTTCGGTTAATACAATTCTAGCATGAATAATAAACATTTATCATGATTTAAGGAAATATAAATAACAACTTTATTATTGCCACTAGGGCATATTTCCTTCAGTCCCCCACTTGCACTAGAGTCAATAATCTAGTTCACATCGCCATGTGATTTAACATCAATAGTTCACATCGCCATGTGACCAATACCCAAAGGGTTTACTAGAGTCGATAATCTAGTTCACATCACCATGTGATTAACACCCAAAGAGTACTAAGGTGTGATCATGTTTTAATTGTGAGAGAAGTTTAGTCAATGGGTCTGCCACATTCAGATCCGTATTTATTTTGCAAATTTCTATGTCTACAATGCTCTGCACGGAGCTACTCTAGCTAATTACTCCCACTTTCAATATGTATCCAGATTGAGACTTAGAGTTATCCGGATCGGTGTCAAAGCTTGCATCGACGTAACTCTTTACGATGAACTCTTTGTCACCTCCATAACCGAGAAACATTTCCTTATTCCACTAAGGATAATTTTGACCGCTGTCCAGTGATCCACTCATGGATCACTATTGTACCTTTTTGCGAAACTCATGGTGAGGTACACAATAGGTCTGGTACACAGCATAACATTCTTTATAGAACCTATGACCGAGGCATAGGAAATGACTTCTCATTCTCTTTCTATTTTCTGTCGTGGTCGGGTTTTGAGTCTTTACTCAACTTCACGCCTTGCAACACAGGCAAGAACTCCTTCTTTGATTGTTCCATTTTGAATTACTTCAAAAACTTGTCAAGGTATGTACTTATTGAAAAAAATTATCAGTGTCTTGATCTATCTGTATAGATCTTGATGCTCAATATGTAAGCAGCTTCACCGAGGTCTTTCTTTGAAAAACTCCTTTCAAACACTCTGTTATGCTTTCCAGAAAATTCTACATTATTTCCGATCAACAATATGTCATTCAGATATACTTATCAGAAATGATGTAGTGCTCCCACTCACTTTCTTGTAAATACAGCCTTTTCCAAAAGTCTGTATAAAATTATATGCTTTGAATAACTCATAAAAGCGTATATTCCAACTCCGAGATGCTTGCACCAGTCCATAGATGGATCGCTGGAGCTTGCACACTTTGTTAGCATCTTTAGGATTGAAAAAACCTTTTGGTTGCATCATATACAACTCTTCTTTAATAAATCCATTAAGGAATGCAATTTTGACATCCATTTGCCAGATTTCATAAAATGCGGCAATTGCTAACATGATTCAGACAAACTTAAGCATCGATACGAGTGAGAAGATCTCATTGTATTCAACACCTTAAACTTGTAAAAAAACCTTTTGTGACAATTTGAGCTTTGTAGACAGTAACACTACCATCAACGTCCGTCTTCCTCTTGAAGATCCATTTATTCTCTATGGCTTGCTGATCATTGGGCAAATCAACCAAAGTCCACACTTTGTTCTCATACATGGATCCCATCTCATATTTCATGGCCTCAAGCCATTTCGCGGAATCTGGACTCATCATCGCTTCCTCATAGTTCGTAGGTTCGTCATGGCACTACAAAAAAAGACACATCCATGACATTTTGGGCCGAACGAAAAAAAATGTCATACATATGACACTTCTATGACGATAATTGTGACAAAACCCGGTATCATCATAGATGTGGTGGGCTCCTACTTCTATGACAAAAAATCATGACAGAAAATGGGCTTTTCGTCCTGGGCGGGCTGGAGACGCAGCTGCATGACATTCTTTGGGCCGTCCATGACGAAAAAACCATGGTAGAAGCGAGGGGGAGGAAAATTTCGAGGAGTTCCCGGTTACGGTGGGAGGTCGGGGGCCGAGCGATGCGCATTTCTCTTGTACACGTACGTGCGTGTGTGCGAGGCGTTGGCTCTAACTGAACCCGAGCGAGGCGTTGGGTTCTAACTGAACCCGAGCGATTGCACTGCAGGCTACACGTTATTGAACCCGAGCGATCGATCGATGGCTGTTAACTGAACCCGATCGAGCGATTCCTTCGCTACTGCTGCTAACTGAAGCCAATCGATTCAATGAACAGTGAGCGTTGCGGGGGGGGGGGGTGGATGAATAGTGAGCGGTGGCGTTGCCTCTGGATGAATATGACCCCATGGTGTGGAGGGATGGATGAACAGTAGACGGTGGAGGGGTGCCCGTGGAGGGGTGGTTGAACAGGACCCCATGGTGTGGAGGGCTGGATGAACATTAGATGGTCGAGGGGTGCCCGTGGAGGGGTGGTTGACCAGTAGCCGGTGGAGTAGCGCGCGGTGGAGGCTGGATGAACAGGAGCCCGTGGAGGCTGGAGGAGGTCGACGGTAGCCCATGGAGGCTGGAGGAGGTCGACGGTGGAGATGAACAGTATCCTATGGAGTCCCGTTTTGCGGTACGCCACACCCCTCCCGATGAACAGGCCCCCCGTTTCGACCATAGGAGGTCCGTTTCGTTCGTTATGCGGTACGCCACACCCCTCCCGATCAACAGGGCCCCCGTTTTGACTGTATGAGGTCTGTTTCGTCCGTTTTGCGGTACGCCAAACCCCTCCCGATCAACAGGACCCCCGTTTCGACCGTAGGAGATCCCTTTCGTCCGTTTTGCGGTACGCCACACCCCTCCCGATCAACAGGACCCCGTTCCGAATGTAGGAGGTTTGTTTCCTCCGTTTTGCGGTATGCCAGGCCTCGTTTCCATCGCATGTTTCGTCCAAGCCCTCTCGATGAACACGACCACGCATTCCGTTTCGACCCAGCCGGTTGGCTCCCATGCGTTCCGTTGCCTCCCGATGAACACGGCGCATTTCGTTGTCTCCCCATGAACACGACGCATTCTGTTGCCTCCCCATGAACACGACGCATTCCGTTGTCTCCCTATGAACACAACGACGAAGCTGTTTCTCCATTCTGACCCAGCCATGTACACAAGCCCTGGCCGTAAGTATGCGCGAGTAAGCGTTCGAGACCCCGCCCATATGTACACATATGTGGCCGTATTTTCTTTCTTGCACCCTGGCCGCTGTACGTACGTGTACATGCTACGTGCGCGCATCTACTACGACACGTACGCGCCTCTACTATGACACGTGCATGCCTCTACATCCACCAGTATATATGTACGTACACGTTCGCGACCAGAATGACAACGCTACGTACGCTTCGTCCAGGTGGGTCCCGACTGTCAGGCACTTCCTTGCGTGCAAAGATGTAGCTGGTGGGTCCCAGCAGTCAGGGGGGCGAATCGTTTTTTTTGCCCGGATGCACTTCCTTGTGTGCGAAGATGCTGGTGGGTCCCAGCAGTCAGGGGGAAACGTTTTTTTTCACGAAATACGGTGGCCCGACCGGTGGGTCCCCACTGTCAGGTGGAGGAATCATTATTTTGCGCATAATAAGGAGGCACATCCTTGCTGCGGCCGTGGACCCAGCTGCCAGCCTCTCCACGTACAGTCCATGTCTGATGGAAGTCGTTCCTTGACCACGTTGACCACGCCGCGCCGAGAGCACCACGGCGGTGGACGACGGCGAGGACTAGGAAGGGGACGACTCGGAGCCGGGGAAGACGCGGAAGTGGATGCCCACGCGAAGAGGAGTACGAGGGTTCACTTGTTCGGCTGCGGCGTGAGGCTGCTGTCGCCATAGAATAACAGGGGTGGGTGAGTAGAGGGATGGCCTGGCCAGCAGTGGGAGTAGTAGGGGGCGGTGAGGCCTCCGCGGCATCACAGCCGGCCACGGGAGGCAGGAGCACGCGGCACGACCGGCTGGAGCAAGAAGACCAGAGGTTGAAGAAGCACTACGGGTGTTGGATGAACATCGTACGGTAACAGGAGCTAGAATCATTTATATTGACTAAGTTGACAAAGCCCTCCGTCCCCGTCAACTTGGTAGGCCCACAAGTCAGCCTCCCACTATACTGGGTTCTAGCTGGCAGGGGGAATATTCATTTTTTTGTGCGTAATAAGGAGGCACTTCCTTGCGTGCGAAGATAGCTGGTGGGTCCGACATGTCAGCGGGGGGCACGTTATTTTCGCGAAATACAGAGGCCCTTCCGGTGGGTCCCAGATGTCAGGTAGAGGAATCATTATTTTGCGCGTAATAAGAAGGCATTTCCTTGTGTGCGGCCGTGGACCCAGCTGTCAGCCTCTCCACGCACAGTCTACTTCTGATGGTGTCGTTCGTTGACCATGTTGACCACGCCGCGTCGAGCGCATCCAAGGTGGTGGACGACGGCGAGGCCCCGGACAGCAACGAGCCGAAGATGGGAAGACGCGGAAGTAGAGTCACAGACGAGAGGTGTACGAGGGTTAACTGATTCTAGTGCGGTGTGGTTCAGAAGTCGGTGGAGAAGAACAGGAGGTGTGGAGGAGTGGAGGGATGGCCTGGCCAACGGTGGAGTAGCGCTTCATAGCGAAGCGTGCTAAGCAGAGCTGCTAGCAGCAGGAGGTGGGAGGTGGTCCTGGCGGCGCTGGAGGAAGAACACAAGAGATTGAAGATGGATGTCGGTCATTGGATGTAAATCCAACGGCTAACATGTCAGAATCATTTGTTGACTAAATTGACAACGACTTGCGTTGGCTTCGACCTATTGGCCCACACTTTAGCCTCCAAAAATGTGGCACATATTCAACCCATTTTTTCAGAATTTATAGTCTTTTTCTTGCGCGGTAGAATTTACAGTTAATTTGATCTCTCTTTTTGAATTACAGCCATTAGCTAGGCTGGGTGCACAAATAATGTAGCGTCCATGCGGCCCATTTATTTTATTTCCAAAAAATTACAGGCCATTTGCACTTTCTTGAAATACACGATTTTGCTGGGCTGATTCTAATTATAATATTTGGTTGGGCCAGCAATGTTATCAAAAAATAAAAAGGGGCTGGGCATTTTGTTATAAATATATTTAAATAATAAGTGATATTATTACATTCGTCCTTAAATCTTACCAAGCTTTTGTACATAATCACTAGGATTTTCGTGCCAAAACAATCCAGGATTTTATTTGTTAAGAAATTATTTTTATAAGTTAATAAGATGTGGGATATTGTTTTCTTACATATGTAAGTATCTATTAAATATATGATGACAATAAAAATAATATATAATAACATATAAAATAATTTAAATATATTTAATATAGTTAGAAGGGAAACATAAGTTGGACCTGGCGTTCCTATTCTTATATAGAAAAGGAGAACAGACCTTTGCGTTTTCTTCAAAAAAAATACATAAATTGGGCTGTCAAAAATAAAACCTCAGATGGGAGGTCCATAGGCCGGTCGATACATGATGGCTCTAAGAAAATACAAACAGGCCTATGGACCTCCCATCGGAGGTCATGGGCTGCGCATGTTAAAAATGAAAGCCTAGACGGGGCAACCCAAAACCACGTCCAACACTTGTCAAAACTTTGTCCCTCGTTTTCTCTGTGTTTCGCACACTCGACATTGTGTGGGCATTTTGACTGTGCATCATATGAAGATGTGCTATGCATGAATGTTGATCAGCATGATGTTAACTGGCTGGTAGTTCCATTTTCGACCATGAATAAAACTTCCAACATGATGTTAACCCTGTTTGAAAAGGCCGTGTTAATATAAATGCTCTGCCTCTGAAAGTTGTAGTTTCTTATCTGAAACTGAACTTGCAGTTTCTTATCTGAAAGTGAAACTTGCAGTTTCTTCTCTGAGAATCACATTGTCTGCACTTTTATACTCCTATGAAACTACATTTTTAAGTGCTAAAAATAGATCTCTAGAACTCATAAAATTCATCATATGCTCAATACTGCAAATCTGAAATTCAAAAGACATTCATATCTGAAAGTACTCTCAAAATACACAACACAAAACACAATTCACAACCTACAAGTATTGACAACCCTAAGCTCCTCCTAACAATTCACAACCTGCCCGACTATTGGGCTGGGGGGCAGCCCCTCCTATTCCTCGGTGGCAGACAGCTGCCCCGTGAGACGATGTGAACGACGAGGGAGACGACGGCGGGGAAGCATTGTCGGGCCAACTGCTTTTGTTCTCTTGCAGTTGGTTCGGTCGACGAAGACTCCACCGGCTCACTCTGGCAGGACACCCTCACAAACGGCACCCTATAGATGCTCGATCATTCAATCTATGGTGGATGCTCCATCTGGGATCGATACTCCCACCACCGCTCCCTCACAATCGGATTCGGTGAATCTGTTTGCTCCATGGCCCAGAGGAGCAGATCTATGTACTCCGGTGTGACTCCCTTTGGGAGTATCACCGCCTTTTCGCTCGGTTGCGGATATTTGGCCATGGATGTCGCTGTCGCCGCTAGTTGGTCCTTATTGTCAAACCAAGACTGTATCTCCAACATCCTAGCTAGCTTCACAGGGTCGCTGTCTGCGATCCTCACGTATCGGTTGTACTCCTCCATCGATCTACTTCTCCACAGCACCTTCACTCGCCGGCGGTGGTTTTTGAATGGAAGAGGAGAGGAGGAGCGCTGGTTTTGGATTAGAACGGGAGAGGAGCGACGCTGGTTTTGGACTGGAACAGAAGAGGAGGGGCGGTGGTTTTGAAATGGAAGAGAAGAGGAGCGGCGCTGCATTTAGATTGGAACAGGAGAGGAGCGGCGGTGGTTTAAGAGGAGAAGAGCGGCGCTGGTCTTGGAAGTATTTTTTTTGTTGTTCTGCGTATTTTGGGTCAAAGTTTGACCACGTACTATATCTGACAAGAAAAATGTGAATGCATGTCACCAAAAATTGTATTGTTTGGTTCGTATCTGAATGTACTTTCAAATTATATTATTTTTGCAACGTATAACATATATTTTATGTGCAAAAATCATGGTCAATTATGACCCAGAATAAAAGGGAGACTAGTTAATGTGGGGTCGCTTTCTTAATTGAAGGGTAAATTGATTTTGATTTTGATCCAGTCACAGCGCGCCGGCCCTCTCGCCCAATCCTAAATCACTGTCGCGCGCTCCTCTCCCTCTTCTCCATTGCAAAACCACCTCGTCTCCTCTCCATCATCTCCATTCCAAAACCACCGTCTCGCCTCTCCCTCTTCTGATCTTCTCCATTGCAAAACCACCTCCTATCCTCTCCATCATCTCCATTCCAAAACCACCGTCTCGCCTCTCCCTCTTCTGATCTTCTTCATTGCAAAACCACCTCCTCATGCACGTGGCCCGGAGGCGTAGTTGTCGTCATTTTGATCTGAAGCACTGGATTATAACATATAACACGAAAAAATGCCACATGACAAGAAATCATAACCTCACTGCCCAAATGAGACAACATGAATCCCGACGGACAAACTAGATGAGGAATAAAGCTCAAATTAAAGATAAACTCATAGAAAATGGGTCCGTCGATAGATGTCCTAATTAACATAGCTGTCTTGACCTAGATGGCAGTCGAGTAGTCACTGTTCGTGCATGTGCCCCCAATGACTAGCCCAACTCAGTTGTCGCTGTTTAACCCTCGCAGTGATCCGAAGCACATGACACCTAATTTGGCGAGATGACAAGAAACCTTTTTTTAGATTTCTCACCACAACTACAGCCATGTACAACAAAGCCTGCACGATATGTAGACGATAGCCAATCCAGGCGTGTCTGCTGGAGTCTGGCCACATGCATGGATGAACTGATCTTCCGTGTCTTGCAAGGATCGTCCAGGCACCAACGTAGTACAACACTTCTCTAGTACTATCGCTCGTCTCCCTCTTCTATTAAGTCACCCAACTAGCGGGGCCGGGGAGTGTGCCTATGATCGGTTCTCAATTGCCATCCCACATGTGTGTGCAAACGCAATATGACGCGTGTTCCATTTGGAGAGCAGCGTGCCAGACCAACCGACCGTCTGGGGTGCGACACGAACACGACGGGCGTGCTGTATACTCCGTACATGTGTACCATCGTTTTCTAGATGCTTTGCTCCATGGCGCGGGCACAATCCATGGATACAAAATTAGTATACTGTATACTATTTAAAAGTCGAGGGCGGGGCTTTTCCTGCGCGGTAGGCGGCGGGGCAGTTCCGCCTAGTCGGTTCTACAGAGACGCGAGAAGACAAGGGAGTAGGCTGCTGCAAACATAGAGCTGTGTGATTTGACAGCGAGTTACTCCTGGACAGGTGGGGCCCCGTGATCATGGGAGAATGGAAAGCCACTACCCTGCCGTTCGCACGCTGGCAGTTCGCTCCTACTCGTCCCCGCACGTCCTTCAATACTACGGCGGTTCGCTCCTAGTCGTCCCGTCCATTCACATTACGGCAGTTCCACTAATCCTAACCCTCCTCCCAAATCCATGGCATCCCAAATCTCCATGATCGGCGGTGAGTACAAGGTTAGAACCATCACCGGTGATGAGTTCGACGTCATCTACACTCGTTCTTCCGCGACGGTGAAAGGATGCCTTTCTCGCTTCAGACGCATGTTCGAAGACTCAGATGATGAGTGGGTCGCTGGGCTAGATATTGAGTACACCATAGTCCTGGGACCAGAGAAGGATCTAAAGGACGAAGAGAGGAAGAAGCCCGTCGTGATCCAGGTTTGCGTGCATGACTTATGCTTGGTCTACCACATATGCCATGCCGACGTTGAGTGCCAGGATTTTAAGGACTTCCTCCAGAGCAACCTAGTCAAATTCGTTACTGTAGACTTTGGTAACGACAAAGAAGTTCTGCATCAGATAGGCCTCGTTGTAGGGAACACCTTCGACCTCCAGACGAATCGGCTGGTGTCCTCTTGTCAGCCTTCAATACTGACCCTGGCAGGAGCCATAGTTCATCCTTCGTATGGTAAACTGGAGAAACCTCCATACACGTTTCATCGTCATGCATGGCAGCGGAATGTACTAGATATAGACCACATCCACTATGCTGCAATGGATGGCTACCTTTGCTTCAATATCTACAAGGGTTGGATGAAGAGCAACAGACAAGTGTGCGGTTCAAGCAAAGAAGTATCGGCCAAGAGGAAGAGGGACAAGGATGAAGTCGAGGACGTGTACGAGGACTCCGAGTAAGGTGGCAGTGTCGTTGCTCATGGTGGTTCTAATGCAGTGTCTACCAGAATAGTTGCAAAGTTTAATTTCAGGTGTGCTTAATTTAATTTGAGGGGTGTGTTGTGCTGAGCCCCAGCAGAACTATGTTATGTTTCTTCTCGTTACTTTAACTCTTCAGTACGTACATACTAGTATTTCTTACATTTCGAGGCTGTTTGGTTTGTGACTAACTTAGCCAAAGATTGCCACAACTAAGGTTAGGCAAGTTTGACCAACTTAGGTGAGTGTTTGGTTCAAGCCACACCTTAGGCAAGCCACACTTGGGCCCCACATGGCATACACACAAAAAGTGTGGCAAGATTCCCTTAGACTTGCCAACTTGTGGCTCTCATTTTGATGAACTAACCTTAGGCAAGCTTGGCAAAAATGTGTGGCAAAGTGTGGCAATGCTAGTCCTAAAACCAAACGGCCCCTTCATCTTTTAGTTGGTATAGTACTACCACTCGTTTCTTCACATTATATATGTACAATATATATGGTCAACATCATATAGCCAGCAGTTTAGTTGTCAAAGAATTTCAGGGTGTTTAGTTTTGTCAAAGAATTTCAGGATGCTTAGAGGGTGCTTGGATCCAAGGGACTTACTTTTGTCTGACTAAAAATAGTCTCTTTAAGAGGCTAAAGTTCCAAGCACCCCTGACTAAAGAGGGGCTAAAACTAGTCTTGAGACTAAAAAAATTTAGTCAGGGGTACCCCTACTAAAATGTGGATTAGTTCTCTCTCTACTCATTTAACTCCTCTCCTTTAACACAGGCGAGTTCTGGATTGGAGGGTTTGGAGGATAATAAATGCTCATTAACTTTATTTTATCCTTTTTAGTATTTGGATCCAAGCATGGGTGAGGCTAGCATGTTTTAGTCCCACTACTTTTAGTCATGGGTCTAAAACATATCCAAGCACCCTCTTAGTTTTATTTGAGGGGTGGGTTATGCTGGACACCATTATTGTGACTAGCCTTTTTAATAGTACTATATGCATAATTTGGCGATGAGCACTCTCTATATGTACCACCTTTTTTTAATTTCAAGTTTTGCTCCATGGCGCAATCCATCGATACTACTGTTGTACAAAAGTATACATTTTTTAAAAGGCTAGAGGGCGGGGAAGTCTAGCTTGGTCGGTTTCATGAGAGGCGAGGGCCTTTGTGATTTGACGGCTCATTACTGCGGAAAGGCGGGGCCTTGTGATTTGACTGCTCATATAAATGCGCCGATGACCTGATCGAGGAGGAGCAAAGAACCGTGCGGTATACTGAAGTTTTCCACTGGAGTAGTACTGCGACGGAGGAGCACAAAACACGGCAGCCCAGTGCCATATGGCAATAAAAATGATCTAATTTGCTAGTCATCTCATTGTTAGCATTGTTCTATTCATTCCCTCCAAAAAACCATTGTTCTACTCATGCCTCGCAGAGAACGTGACACGTGCGGCGAAACACCCGAAGCAAAAGATGAAATGCAGGAGCAAAAGAAGAAGGAAGATTATCACCCCAAATGATCTAATTCGTCGCAGAGTCGTAACTGCTTCTTCATCGCCTCCACGACCTCCATCTCCTTGCGCGTCTCCTCCGCCATCTTCTTCATTTTGTCCATGACGCGGGATTTCTCGACGTGAGCCTTCATCATCTGTTCCACGGCCGCATTACGTACCTTGACAGCAGTCGGGTGCTCGATGCGAAGCTTCGCCAACTCCTCCTTCTATTCCATGACGAGGGCCTGCAGCATCTTCATCGAGGAACTACTATTCTCATGCAGCTTCTTCCAGCCGGCGTTCTTCTCCTTCAACAGGTCGATCTCGTGGCAGAGCTTCGCCTTGTCCTCCTGAAGTCACAGGATTTCGCCGCTCGCCTTCTTCTCCGAGGCAATGCTCTTCTTCAGCAGCATCACCAAGCCGGCGGTCAACTCCCCCTGCTGATTGAGCTCAGCGGCATGTCGTTGAGGCTCTCCTTCAGCAACTCCATCAAGCCTTGGATGAACTCCTTCTGCTTATTGAGGTGCTTATTGAGCTGATCGGGCATGCCGTCGAGGGATAACGACTCCAGCTCCACCAGCTCGGCATGTTCGCCTCCGCGGCTAGGGCGCTCCTGGGAGCCATCGCCTGTCCGTGAGAGATCTTTCGAGGCCTCTGCGTGGCGGCGAGCCCTCTCTTTTTTTCCGCGGCCTTGGTTGCCGCTCCCTTGTTATGAGTAGTTCTCGACCTAGAGCTCTGCTCACCGGCCATGGCAACGATGGACGAAGAAGAAGCACTTATGAGAAGGAAAGGTAGAGTAATTTTTGGTTAGGTAGTTCCCCTTTTTATAACCTAAGTACTAGCACTAGTACTAATACCTGCATAGTGGGAACACGTTCAGATTTGGTATGTACTAGTAGGTGTGAGCAGGCTTTCAAATGAGATGGGAACAAGGTAAAGATTAATTGATGCTTTTGGTTTCGAGGCCCGAAACGGCTCCCGATGAGTTTAGCGAAACATAAATTTCAAGTACTACATTGCTCAAATGCATAAATATTATGTTACTGTCAAAAATTGGCACAAAATACGAAGGAGGCCAATGGAAGTACTACTAGCAACCCATGATTTAACTACTCGCATGCGCGCAGTGGAGTAATAATGTCTTTCTTCCGCCCTCACGTCCACTCAATTTGCATGTGCTGTATTAATTGACCATCAATGAAGTGAACGACTTTACACGCGTCAAATTATCACATGGGGTGGATCTTGGTGCAAAATTGCGTCCGCCCGTGTACCCGCGTGTGCGTGCGAGGGAATGAGTGCGTGCGTGCACATCTTCGCTTCGTGCATGTACCGCCAGTATGGATCAGGGAGGACGAGTACATTCTTCTGGAACCAGCAGCACGTCACCGTGATCAATCCATGCAAGCATGTAGCGACAACGCCTCCACATGTGCCACGTGGCTTCATGAACTGTAAGAGAGACACTGTGTAGCGTGCCATTGGTATTCTAATTTACGTGTTTTGCACATACTCGAAGTACTAGTAAGGTACACGTGCATTGCACGCATCAGATTTTGCAACCAAATTATGAATAAATACCACACTATAGCATGTAAGCTCTGAGTCATATATGCCTGATATAGCCCTTCGTTTAATTCTTATAGTTCATCTCATTCAAAATCAATTAGTTTTTATAAAAAAGCTAAGAGCGCGGGAATAGGAAAAACATGAGATTATAGTGGAATGTCATCTTGAATCCTACAGGATTGTACGAGTGTTTGATTGTGCACAGAAAAAAGCACAATTCTTTCAAAGAGGTTTGAGTGGATGGGATGTTTCCTATGAAATCTAGTGCAAATGAATCATATGGAAAAATTCCTATGGTATAAAATCCTACTAATCAAACAACCAAGATAGGAAAAAATCCTAATGATCAGAATCCTCCAAAATTCCTTTGAGAATCCTTTGAATCAAATAAGCCCTTAATCTATTTTATGATTCATGGAATTGTGTGTTGTAAAGCATAAAGTAAAAACAAATAATGGCAATTCAACTAGAAAAAAAAAGTTTGGGCAGTTATGATACGGAAGATTCTAGAACAAAAGAGAACCACTGTTGTTTTGAGGTTTGTGCATTATGCTTAAGTTCAACCATGGAGTCTGCTAGATTGTACATGTGGCAAAATCCGGTGGGGGCTAGAAGATGGTGCGAGGGGCCGAGTGGAGGGAGACTATGAAGGAATGCACAAGTGTGAGATCGATATTTAGAGAGAGGGGCGAACACGTGCGCTGTTGCGCGCAGTGGCGGAGCCATGAAAAATAAATGAGCTAGGGGGCCAAGCATTGCTAATCCTTTACGAGGAGGGTCAATTCATGAACTTAAACCATTTTTAGCAGCAATTGTCCAATGATCACATTCATATTAGCCTCAATATACAGTGATGTTAGGGGGGAGGGGGCAGGGCCCTTACTGCCCCCTTTCTTCGCCATTGTGCACGCATCTGAGAGATGAAGCTGAAGGCATGGATGACGAGAGGGGGACGTTGGATATATAATTAATGTGGGTGTATTAGATATATATGTTAATCCTATATAGAGAGGTATAGATTGATCGATGTGGACGTGGGAAAGAGGGTGAGACCTCACCGGATATATCGATTGATCGGTTTGTGTGGAAAACTATGAAAGACCTAGCTATATACACACATACATAGAGGAACATCGATCGTTGCGCATGCACGCGTGAGAGATAAAGAATGCCCGATATGATGGAGAGGGGGATGTGTGTGGGTGTGTGCCTTCATGGGAGACCGACCTGAAGAAAAAGATTGCATGCGTGCGATGGATAATGCCGACTGGTAGTGTGTTTGCATGCATGCACGAGAGAAAGTTAGTGGTACAATTATAAAGAGAAGACTACTGTGTGGGTGTAAAAGAATAGGTGAGGTCGTAATCAATGTAAAGTTGAATTCAAATATTTGAATAAGAGATCCTGATGTTTGAAACCCATGCATGCATGAATATAATGGAGATCTGCGCGGTGTGGTTTGGAAACGAGCATGTTGTAATGTATACACATTGAACAA
Organism: Triticum monococcum; assembly: GCA_034509565.1. Classification (NCBI taxonomy): domain Eukaryota; kingdom Viridiplantae; phylum Streptophyta; class Magnoliopsida; order Poales; family Poaceae; genus Triticum; species Triticum monococcum. Next base: position 478,565,361 of record CM067842.1, on the reverse strand, counting down.
GGTTAGACTGATTTGAATTTGAGATACCGATGGCAGACATCATTTGGCCACGTCGCATCCGTGCATGGACACACTATTCTAATTGGACATGATGGGCGGCTTTCGCATCACATACCTGTATCTATACCCCTATATATATTTGTATTTTTTTTATATTGTGTGCGGGTAACTTTAACTTTGAAAGATGGTCGTTGGATGAGGCGAATCTGATGGTCCAAAGATGGCAAATTTGAGCACTACTGGTCGTTGGATATCATCTAGATTCCACCAGATTTCACCACATGTATAATCTAGAAGACTTCATGGTTGAACTTAAGCATAATGCACACACATCAAAACAGAAGCACTTCTTATTTGTTCTAGGATCTTCCGTACCAGAACTGCCCAAATGTTTTTCTACATGATTTGCCATTATTTGTTTTTACTTTATGTCTTACGACGCACAATTCCATAAATCTTAAAATAGATTAGCTTTCTTATAAAAACTAGATGATTTTGAATGAAATGAACTATAAGAATTAAACAAACATCTACATCCTGCACATATGACTCATAGCTTGCATGCTATAATGTGGTATTTATTCATAATTTGGTTGCCAAATCTCATGCGTGCAATGCACGTGTACCTTACTCTAGTCTAAATGGTGTTTGTGTGTGTGTGTGTGTTGTGCGTGTTGAGGTGCAAATTGTCTTTTTTTGGTACACGTTAAGCTTGTTCTTCCAAAATTTCAAGCCGCGCCTTGTTATGCCAAAAATTCAAGCTAGCGTCTCTGTCTATCGTGCTGCGAAACTCCCGCCTCTTCAACCCGCGCCTTGTTAGCCTGAAATATTTAAGATATATCTTTGTCTTGTTGTGCTCCGGCAACTCCCTCCATCTCAACCCACGCCTTGCTATTCCGAAATTACAACGTGTGCGAAAACTCCCACCTCCTGTGAAATCCTGACACGCGAAATGCCCATGGTACCCCTGAACCGAAAGAACCGCCTCAAATCGGTGGGGGTACTTTCGTAACTTACCCCACATTTCGAACAAGCGCGTCTCTAAGCCATGGTTCCCCACTGCCATCCCATCCGCCCACCCTTTCGTACACCGAGGCCGCGAAAACCCGCGACGAAACCCCACACACTGCTTCGTCCACCACCCAGCCGGAGCCTCTTCCCCGACGACGTCGTCCACAGCAACACCTCTACGTCCCTCATCCACCGTATCGGATGAGGATCCGTCGTTGATCTCATCGTCTCGCCGGTTCAGCCACCCCGTCCTCCACCTCCAAGGAGCTACCCCGACGTTCCCCTCGTCTTTCGCACCACCTCCATTCTCACACCGCCGTCTTCACCTGCACCACCGGAAGAGCATCATCATCACCATTTCCTCGGATGAAGCTGCGGCCTAATCGGCGGCACCAAAGAGGTTGTGCACTAATCACTGCATTTTCTTCTTGATTCAATCTCACGGTGCTGCCAGCGCTCGGTCCCGAGCCGACACGGTGCGGCTCCATCCACGACGGCGTCGCTGGCCATTTCCTCCACGGCATCGCTCCCTCGGCGGCGACGTCCACATCAGTAGGAGCTTCTGCTGCTTTAGCTCTCGCTCCCGCTGCTGCTCTGCTCTTGCTCTCGGTCCCATACCTGGTATGCTCTTGCTATTGCTCTTGCTCGCGCTACTGCTCTCGCTCTTGCTCCTGCTTGTGATGCTGCTCCGATTTAGCTACACTTCAGTCGACTGAATCGACTTTTGGTTCAGTCAATTTTCAGGGGGTGGGGGGCTCGCCGGGGTGAAGGAAGAACCAGCCACAGAGGGGAGGGGGGCTCGCCGGAGAGGTACCCCACTATCTATCTTAGGGTTCAGGATGGGGGCGGTGGTCGCCGGTGGTGGCGGGGCGTTGGCGGGACGGTGGCGTGGGGATCGCTGGAGAAAAAGCTCGGCACGGGGGGGGGCTAGAGGGATGGCCGGGGCGGCGGTGGGGAGTGTTTTCGGGGCGGGCGGGGCAGCGCACCGCCGGCCGCGGGCGGCGGGGGGGCGCTGTTTGGCCGGTGGTGGCTGGCGGCTCAGGGGGTGGAGGTTGAAGATGAACCGCAGGCCCTTGATTTCGTATCCAACGGCTGCAAAATCGACTGACCAGAGATGAAAAAGTCAGTCGATCGACGTGTAGCCTCACCTTGCTAGTGCGTTCAGTTTCGACAGCAAAATTCAGTTTCGACAGCAAAATTCAGTTTCGACTGTTAAATTCAGTTTCGACAGTTAAGTTCAGTTTCGACAGTTAAATTCAGTTTCGACAGTTAAGTTCAGATATGAGCAGCTGGTGTATTTTACATCTAGAACTTTGTGGTTATGTATTTTACGTCATGTATTGGAGATGCTATTAGAATTCCACTCAGGTTAACGTTGTTCGTTGTCTCTCTTGTCTTGCTTCAGCCTCGGCGTCGTACAACTCACCGGAGCTGCTCCAACGACGAAACCCTCCATCACAGCGGAGCAGTACCTCGGGCTACATCTCCATACGCCTAAGATCTTCTTCCCCTCCTCCGACAGCCAAGTCAGCCGGAGCATCCTCACCGGCCAACCCAATCACGCTGAGATCGACATGGCTTTGCCAAAGAGGTTGTACACTTGTTGCATCTCTTTTTTACTCTACATGTTATATATATTGTCCACCGAGCACTCGTAGTAACGGGAAATGCGATTATTTTATCCTACTATATGACAAGCAGTGAGGTACCAGGCAACTTAGCTATCCGTGATGGACTCTCTTGAACGCCATCATTATTTATCTCTGCGCTTTTGAGCTGTGCATTTGTCGATGGGCCTGGGAGTTGAGCTAGTATGGCAAAGGCTTGGGTCCAAACTAATAGAAGTAGCACAAAAACATTTTTTAGTGTAGGATTTTCCTTGCTCAAGCCTGCCTACTAGAATCGCCAGTGCTTGAAAGGAAAAGTGAATGAAAAACATCGGAATTGGAAAGTTTCCTATGGTACTACTTTTCATGAATTTGGTGCAAAGGAATGGAGCAAAGGAAAACTGTAGGATTTGTTCCTTTAGTGTATCCTTGAAAGAAAACCGTAGGAATTCTAATTTCCACTTCTCATTCTTTCCATATTCCTATTCATCAAGCACAAGACTAAGAGATAGTAGCATAATAGCATTATAACCCTATATTTTCTTGTGGTTTGACTTAATCTCACCATGCTTTTTTGCATCATGTGATCTTCCTATTGTTGTGAATCAAACACCCAGATTGGCAGAAATCATGTGTTTTTAAATTCTCTGTTTTGCACGTGCATTCCTATCCTATTCCTGTCTATTTCCTATCCCTGCATTGTTAGAATCCTCAAATTCAAACAAGTCCTTACTCAATTACTTCTATTACAGATATGTGTCAAAGAAAACCTTGTGTGGTTTGTCCTGCTCCTACAGCGCTGTGTTCCACCCCAGCTCAGCTTCTCCAACGACGGAAGGGTTCACCACAGCAGGGATCCGCTCTCTCCAGACTGTCTTTCTCTGCCTCAGTTCTTCTTCGCCGCCGCCGGCAGCCATGACAACTGCATTACCATCATCAACTAAGCAGATGACCTTGAGGACTACACGGGTCCGCGAGAGAGGTTGCACTCTTTCGTGTCTGCTTATGTTATGCGTCGCTTAATATGATGACATGCTACATTATCGTCGTGTTCACCTATTAGACTCTAAGTCAGGTCCAAACTAATGCTGAAACTTGAGTTTTTAAATGGTTGTGGGGTACATATTGGGGCAGCAATCAGTACTATCTGTCTACTATCTGGTAAATCTCCAGTGTCTACTATGAGTTTCATGCTGGGTGCAAACAAACTTTAAAGGAGCCATTATCTGTATTTTTAACTAAAGCTATTATCTGTCTGCTATCATTGGCTTTGGGTCTATCCACAATTTGCTACCATCACTCTGGATTTGTGCATGCACTTCTTACATAATCTCACTATGTTTTATTCCTATGCATGCCAGTTATTGTACACAATGGAACTGATCGTGTAGAGAAAAAGAGACGAGCCTTGCGTGGCAATAAAATTTCATGCAGATGTCGTTCCATGGTGGGCGCAAAGGCAGCCCCCCTCCACCCATTTCGGATCGTAATCAAGAGGAAGATAACTGTTCTGAGGGGGATTCAGAAGGAGAAGACCACTCCTATTTACCCCATGAGGTCGTCGCTCTAAATTGGCATGCTGATGTTGGTAATATCATGCATATGGTGCCTTGCATTGCTTACTGTATACATTAAAGATGTCATCTGCTTAGTTTAGACATGCTTTCTGTCAATGCCATCTGTTTAGTTTATTTATCGTATATGTGAATCATGTAATGCCATCTTGTCTAGCCAGGCATCATATATGTGAATTTTGCAATGCCACCCTGGTTAGCCAGTCATCTTATATGTGAATTATATCATGCCATCATTTTTTTATTACGTGTTGAATTTGTCAACAATTTTAGTACATTCAATTACTCTTCCTGTGCATCGGCCATTTGGCACGGTCATGGAAAAATCTGGAGTGGAAACATGGTCTTCAGAGCAGACAGTGCTATCTGACGAAGCGCATGTCTTGCTGGTTACCGATAGCTCCTCAGAGGAGGATTCAGAGATAGATGACCAGTCATATCCCCCCCCCCAGGTGCATGCCCTAACTTGGCAGGGTTATGTTGCTCATATCGTGCATATGGTATCTTGCATTGCTATGTCATTTTCTTAGTTTAGACATGCTTTGTGTGAATGCCACCTGTTTAGTGTCTAATTACCATATATGTGAATTATGCGATGTCATCTTGTTGCAAGACATTATATATATGTGAATTATGCAATGTTATCTTGTTGCAAGGCATTATGTATGTGAATTATGCAATGCCATGCTGTTTAGGCAAGCGTCATATATGTGAATTATACCATGCCGTCCTTTTTTTGTATTTCTCATTGCTTTTGTCGACAATGTTTGTATATTCAACTGCTCTTCCTGTGCATCAGCCAGTTGAATTGGTGATGGAGAAATCTGGAGTGAAAACAAGGTCTTCAGAGCAGACAATGCTATCTGCGGAAGCAGATATCTTGCTGGTTACAGATAGCTCTTCAGAGGAGGATTCAGAGGTAGATGACCAGTCCTATTATCCCCCTGAGGTGTATGCTCAAACTTGGCAGGGTTATATTACTCATATAATGCATATGTTGTATTGCAATGCTTAGTTTTTACATCATATACACAATATTGAATGCCATCTCCTTAATTGACACATCATATATGCGATTGCCCTCTGCTCACTTCCTTAGTATATAAATTATATATTTCAATTATGTCATGCCATGATGTTTACATAGACAGCATGTATCTGAATTATGGCATGTCAACCCATTTTCTAAAGACATAATATAGTTATATCATCTCATCTTGTTTACATAGTCATCATATTTTAAATTATGTCATTCTATCCGTGAATTATATCATGCCATCATGTTTCCATCGACGGCATGTTTGTGATTTATGGCATGCCAACCACTTTAATAGACACATCATATAGTTATATCATGTCATCCTGTTTACATAGTCATCATATTTTGAAGTATGTCATTCTATCCTATTCAGTTAGCCATCATACATGTGAAATTGTGTCATGCTATCCTGTTTAATTAGCCATCATATATGTGAAATTATGTCATGCTATTCTGTTTGTTTAGACAACATAAATGTGAATTATTTCATGCCATGTTTTCTTCCCTACTATCCATTATGCCTGTCTATCTTACAACGTCTGTACATTCAATTACTTTTCTTGTTTATCAGCCATTTCAATTGGAGGGAGTGATGGCAGTATCTGTGGGAGTAAAAACACGGTCTTCAGAAAAGATCGTGCTACCTGTCGATGCAGATAGAACCACGGTTGTACTTGCCCAAGAACCAGCCCCACCATATATAACCCACACTCATGCAGATTGTACCCCTACCCAGTTGGACAAAGAACTAGCTACACCCCTTCTAACCCCAGCCCCAGTAGATAGACACCCAACTCTCGTTGACACAGCACCGTCTCCACCACAGAGCACCCAAACACGAGCAGTTAGTAAGGCAACTGCAGTGCCCAAATCACGAGGACCGCCACTCCGAACCCGAAGTCAACGCTTAAAGCAGAAGAAGAATTGTTCTCAAGTCAGGTTCCGTAGCTACGGTTCATACTACTTTGCTCTTGCATCACTGTATTTACTGATACCAACTAATTTCAAATTTGAAGGATGCAATTGAAACTCCAATGGTGCAACAGGTATGTTTTAAACCTGTTTCTTGAACGTGTTTGGTTGTTTGCTGTTGTAACTTGCTCTATGTTGATTTCAGTTTCAATTGAATAAACAGTTATGTTCTCATGCCATGCACATTACAAGTGTTGTTATTGCTGTGTAGTTTCCCACACCTATGTTTTGTCTATGCTGCTTTGTCTTAAATAGATATGATTCAAACTGTATCTATCTTGATTTGGCAACATAAACTAGAATGATATAGACCATACAGTGACCATACTACATAGATATATGTTTGTTTCATGCTGTTATCCTGTCCACCTTACTACTGAACTGATTTACCAAAATGAGTTTCATATACTACATTGTAAACCTGAGATGTGTTTGTTTGTTTCTCTTTTAGAATGCGGATAAAATATTGGAGAAGAGTACCCTGTTATGCAATGGTAAAGGAAGTAATGCAGATAAGGTTCAAGATAGTGAGACATCCCTGTTGGTCTCCAAGAAAGCTGATAAAAACTATATTGAAGACACTGAGACAACCCCAAAGTCCTGTCTTGATGTAGTGTTCGAGTTACTGGCTACCACTGCTGGCACCAGCTCTTCGAACTCGTTGCCTGAATTAGTTCGGCTTCTTGAGTCTCAACTTCAAGTTGAAAGACATAGATCAGATGTTATGCGACAGGAAGCCAAAGGACTGAGGAAGTCCTTGCAGAATTCAGATGCATACTTTCTGGTGCAACAGCAAGCGTTGGAGGACTTAAGCGCCAAACAAGAGAAAGTTAATAAGCTTGCTAAGCATCTTGCCAGCATTATGGGTACCCAGGATATTGTTTCTTGAGCTCTTCTGAAGTGGTTTCAGTTCTGGACTTGTTTTGCTGTGGCGTTTATATGCTGTTGTGTTCCCTATATTTGCACTGGTGGCGAACTTTGATGCCCAGTGGATGTAATATGTGTAATAGCCGTGATAGCCTAGTGTAAGTTGCTTGCTTATTTATTTCCTTGTTGTCTTGTTTATTTGTTTGCTTGTAGTCAGTGCAGTTCTTTTTCTGCGGTTTGCTAGTGGCTGCAATAACCTATTTTTTAAAACTAGGCCACAATAACCATGGGCTAATATTTACTGTAGTGACACTGGGCCTCCTACGGGCCGTAGAAACAGTGGGCCTTCTATGGGTCGTATAAACAGTGAGCCTTCTATGGGCCTTAGAAACAGTGGGCCTTCTACGGGCCGTAGAAAAAATGGGCCTTCTACGGGTCGTATCATCAATGGGCCTTATACGGGTCGTATGATCGATTGGCCAAACATGGGCCAAATAGACCGCATTCTGGTCGTAAACGGGCTAGAGTTGGAATCGTCCGTTCATGGGCCGACCATAACGGGCCATCGTTAATAGGACATATTTGATGATGCTACGAAAACGACCCAACATATTAACGGATCACAAACGGGCCGACTGTAACCACGGGCTGAATTTGGCCCACAAGCAGAAAATGACAGTAACGGGCCGTAAGTAAACGAATGCTGGAAAATAGCCCAAGAATAAATGGGCTCTGAGAAGGCCGAAAGATAACATGGGCTGGAAACGGCCCAACGGAATAACGGGTCGTTAATGGGTATAAAGTGATACATTGTTCTTTACGAGCCAGTTTCACCATGGGCCGTTAATGGGTGTAAAGTGATACACTATTCATTACGGGCCAGTTTCACCACGGGGCGTTAATAGGCCAAGAGTTACATAGGGCCTCATATGGGCCGAAAGACGTCATGGGCCATACATGGGCCAGAAGTGAAAATGGGCTGGAATCATATTTGATAGCCCAGATGACGCTACTGGGCCTAATTCGAATAGGGTGTAATGGGCCTTGGGTTAGCGGGCTGTAAATGGGCTATATGCGAACAGGCTGTTAACAGGCTTTCCATGGGCCGGCCCGCCACCTTTTGACCAAGTCAAACGGGCCGGCCTTTTCATAGGAATGGGCCTATGTTGGGCCGTGCCACATCTTGACGTATCATAGGCGCCTTCTGTCCAATGAGTGGATGACATCTGTCCTAGCGATGAGCCGACATGTGTTTCCTCCAGCCAATGATGATTTTACACGTGGAAAATCCCCATTGGTCGGGGCTGTTAATGGGTTATCGGATCTAAAACCTGACCCGATAGCTTAATGGCGTTCCGTTATGGTGGATGCCATGTGTCGATCACACTTGACGAAAGCACTTCTGTGACGCACGACTTATCGTCATGGAAGTGGACACTTCCGTGATGATAATTTTGGCAATGTCATGGAACACTTCTACGACAGCACGGGTATGACTATTGATTCTGTCATAAATTTGTCATGGATGTACATGCATGACAGAAAACGCGACCTACTGTGACAAACACGTATCATCACGGAAGTGTATTTTTTTGTAGTGTGGTCTTAGTAGCATGACTTCCAGAATAGGATTACCATACCACTCTTGTGCGGAGCATGCTCTGTTTGACCTGTGAGATTCGGTAGTAACTTGATCCGAAGTTTCATGATCATTATCATTAGCTTCCTCACTAGTTGGTGTAGGCATCACGGGAATGGTTTTCTGTGATGAGCTACTTTCCAATTTAAGAGAAGGTACAATTACCTCATCAAGTTCTACTTTCCTCCAACTCACTTCTTTCGAGAGAAACTCCTTCTCTAGAAAGAATCCATTCTTAGCAACAAATATCTTGCCTTCGGATCTGTGATAGAAGGTGTACCCAACAGTCTCCTTTGGGTATCTTATGAAGACACATTTCTCCAATTTGGGTTCGAGCTTTTCAGGTTGAAGCTTTTTCACATAAGCATCGCAGCCCCAAACTTTAAGAAACGGCAGCTTACGTTTCTTGCCAAACCATAGTTCATACGGTGTCGTCTCAATGGATTTAGATGGTGCCCTATTTAACGTGAATGCAGCTGTCTCTAATGCATAACCCCAAAACAATAGTGGTAAATCGGTAAGAGTCATCATTGATTGCACCATATCCAATAAAGTACGGTTACGACACTCGGGCACACCATTACGTTGTGGTGTTCCAAGTGGCGTGAGTTGTGAAACTATTCCACATTGTTTTAAATGAAGGCCAAACTCGTAAATCAAATATTTGCCTCCGTGATCAAATCGTAGAAACTTTATTTTCCTGTTACGATGATTCTCCACTTCACTCTGAAATTCTTCAAACTTTTCAAATGCTTTAGACTTGTGTTTCATCAAGTAGATATACTATGGGATCGAAAGTATGTCTAGAGGGGGGTGATTAGACTACTTGACCAAATAAAAACTTAACCTTTTCCCAATTTTAGTTCTTGGCAGATTTTAGCTATATTAGAACAAGTCAAGCAATCATCACACAATTCAAGCAAGCATGCAAAGAGTATATTAGCAGCGGAAAGTAAGGCATGCAACTTGTAAGAATGTAAAGGGGAGGGTTTGGAGAATTCAAATGCAATTGGAGACACGGATGTTTTTCCCGTGGTTCGGATAGGTGGTGCTATCCTACATCCACGTTGATGGAGACTTCAACCCACGAAGGGTAACGGTTGCGCGAGTCCATGGAGGGCTCCACCCACGAAGGGTCCACGAAGTAGCAACCTTGTCTATCCCACCATGGCCATCGCCCACGAAGGACTTGCCTCACTAGCGGTAGATCTTCATTAAGTAGGTGATCTCCTTGCCCTTACAAACTCCTTGGTTCAACTCCACAATCTTGTTGGAGGCTCCCAAGTGACACCTAGCCAATCTAGGAGACACCACTCTCCAAGAAGTAACAAATGGTGTGTTGATGATGAACTCCTTGCTCTTGTGCTTCAAGTGATAGTCTCCCCAACACTCAACTCTCTCTCATAGGATTTGGATCTGGTGGAAAGAAGGTTTGAGTGGAAAGCAACTTGGGGAAGGCTAGAGATCAAGATTCATATGGTAGGAATGGAATATCTTGGTCTCAACACATGAGTAGGTGATTCTCTCTCAGAACATATGATTTGAAAGTGTATATGTGTTCTGATGGCTCTCTCCACGAATGAAGAGGAGGTGGAGGGGTATATATAGCCTCCACACAAAATCCAACCGTTACACACAATTTACCAATCTCGGTGGGACCGAATCAACAAACTCGGTCGGACCGAAAAGGTAAACCTAGTGACCGTTAGAGATTTTCGGTGGGACTGGCATGCAACTCGGTAGGACCGATATGGTTAGGGTTTGGGCATAACGTAATCTCGGTGAGACCGATTACACAAACTCGGTGAGACCGATTTTGGTAATTAGCTAACCAGAGAGTTGGTCAGGCAAACTCGGTGGGACCGATTTGCTCTTTCTGTGAGACCGAAAAGTTACAAAAGGGAAACAGAGAGTTTACATTGCAATCTCGGTGGGACCGATCCGCTCTTTCGGTGAGACCGAAAAGTTACGAAAGGGAAACAGAGAGTTTGCAATCCCATCTCGGTGAGACCGAGATCCCTATCGGTAGAACCGAATTGCTAGGGTTTGGCAGTGGCTTATGACAAGTGAAACTCGGTGGCGCCGGATAGAAAGAATCGGTAGGACCGAGTTTGGCTTAGGGTTTAGGTCAAATGTGGATATGGGAAAGTAGTTGAGGGTTTTTGGAGCATATCACTAAGCACATGAAGCAAGAGGCTCATTAAGCAGCACCTCATCCCTCCTTGATAGTATTGGCTTTTCCTAAAGACTCAATGTGATCTTGGATCACTAAAATATAAAATGAAGAGTCTTGAGCTTTTGAGCTTGAGCCAATCCTTTGTCCTTAGCATTTTGAGGGTTCCACTTTCACATCCATGCCATGCCAATCATTGAGCTTTCCTGAAATAATCATCTTGGAATAGCATTAGCCCAATGAGCTATATGTTGTTATGAATTACCAAAACCACCTAGGGATAGTTGCACTTTCAATCTCCCCCTTTTCGGTAATTGATGACAACATATAGATCAAAGCTTTGACAAATGATAATAGGCATGAAATATATCGTCGCTTTGAGAAGTATGTGATAAGTAAGAGCTCCCCCTAAATTTGTGCATATTTAAGATTTGCTTTGGACTGCAAATGCACAAAGAGTTAGAGTCATGGGTTACTCTTCCATGTCACATACATCTTGGTGGAGCGCTTAAAATGATAAGAATGAAATACATGCACCCATCACCAAGAATAGTGAATGATCACATAAGATAGATAGGATAATAGCATTAAGCAAGCATTAAGTGTAGCTTATGATCAAACACATGATCATCAATGTCTCACAGATAATGACATAGTAACATAGTACTCAAGCACTCAAAAGCAAACAAAGTTCGAAAAACCACCAAATAAAGCAAGAGAGAAAAGCAACACTCTCTCTCTCGAAGCCTATGATCTATACATTTTATCCCCCTTTGGCAACAAGTTACCAAAAAGTTCCTAGAAAATGCATAGTGCTAAATCGACACTCAGGCTTGATCTTCAGGTGGTGGTGGAGTCCGGAGCACTCCAAGGACGAAGCCTTCTGTAGACGTGGTCGGAGTCGAGGATGAAGTAGACGCTGGAGCTGGTGGAACTGAGGCTGTAGCTGGTGCAGAAGTGGTGGCTCCGGTGTCAGCAACTGGCACTGCAGACGACCTCGGACCTCGTGGCACTCTGGCAAAGGCATCAGTTGTAGTCTTGCCTCTCCTCTCCTGCATGTCATCTTGGAGTTGCTCCACTGCAGTCTGAATCTCTGTCACCTTGATATCCAAGTCATAGAACCTTTGTTCTATGATCCTCTCTAGGCTTGCCTGGTTCTGAGTTAGGGTGGCTAATCCTTTCTCAATCCACAGGGTGGATGCAATCAGGTAACCAAGCTGCTCTTGTTTGGTTTTCAAGAAATATTCAGATGCCTCCTCTTGAGTTGGCATCTTGGCAGCTTTCTCCTTCCTTGCCTTCTCCTTCTTGGCTTGTGCTTGTGCTGAAGATGGTTCATTCTCAGTCATGACAACTTGATTATCTTCAAAATCTAGACGGATGGGCAGGTGTTCCTTGTCTAATAAGTATATGCCTGTGCCCATCTTGGAGTTAATGAGCTCCTCAATTTGTGGGTCATACCCACAGCTCCTCTTTTGGTCTGCTGCAGTCCTCTTGATGGTCTCTACCATGAGGCTCATCACCTTGAACTTCTGTGGCACATCAAAGATATGTAGCAAATTGATCGCATGGCCTCTGATCATCTTGTGATCACCTGACTTGGGCAACAAGGTGTGCCTCAGTATCCAATTGATGGTTGGCAGCCCTAACAGAAGATAGTGTACTGAGCCAAACTTGAAAGTGTCAAGTGCTTCATTTGGAATCTCCTTGTATATGTTTGACATTGAGTTGTGGTCCATCTTCTTCTTGGCATAGATATCCAAGTCATCCTCATGCTCTTGTGGGGCATTGATCAGCTGAGCCCATTCAGTAACTGTAGACTGGTACCTCATACCCTCAGACATCCAAACAATTCTCCCATCTGAATAAAAATGTGCGGTGGAGTAGAACTACATGATGAGTTCCTCGTTCCACTTTGTGAGCTTCGGCCCAACAAAGTCCTCTACTCCACATGCCTTGAAGCTGTCCTGCACTCCAGGGTAGTACTCTTCGTTGTCCTTGATGTATTGCCAATCAACCCATCTCATATCACATACAATTGGCTTCTTATCTAGCAGCACTGTCTCATAGAAGTCCCGCTGTTCCTTGGTGTGAAATCTGTAGTCCACAGCAGTCCTCCTCCTTGAAGCATATGGATCTGCTTCTCTCCACTTCTGAAGCCCTGAATCTCTCCTGAGCTTCATGTCCTCAGCCACAGGACGAGCATCATTGTGGTCTGGGATCTTGGGCTTGAGTTTTCTGAGAACTTGCTCTTCATCATCTTCTGCAGTGTCAGGCACTGGGGCCTTGTTCTTCTCAGCAGCTGGGATGCTTCTTGTATTCCTCTTTGGCTTTGGCTTTGGAGCTGGCTTGGCCTTGGAAGCAGCTGCCCCTGATCTTATGGCATCACCCATCAGCTTGGGTGCCTTTGATGCTGGTGCAGCAACTTCTTCTTCTTCCTCCTCATCTTCCATGATGGAAGCCTTTCCAAGCACTCTGGCTACGGTCTTCTTGACCCTTTCCTTTCTTTTCTTGCCTTCAGCAGCAACTGGCTCTATGGGAGTGGGCTTCTCAGTTGAAGCTCTGGCCTTTGACATAGGCTGCCTGCCTGCTGGCCTTTTGATCTTTAACCCTGGCTTTGTGCCCTGTGCTGGCTCAACTCTCTTGGAAGTTGCTTCCTCTTCTGCCACATAGTCCTCATCCTTTGATTTTGAGGTTCTCTTCTTTCTCTGTCTTGTGGCAGCTTTTGGCAGGTTTCTAGGAGTACTTCTGCTGCCATCATCTGAAGAACTTGAGGGACTAGTGCCCTCACTCATCTGCACTTGCTGCTCTGACAAATTCTGGCTATCACTTTGATCAGACATGTTGCAAACTCTGACTGCTGACCCTGTGAATAGGTTATAGATGAGATAGAGTGGATGAGCATCACAAAATGCAGAGATTTTTGTAAAAGAATAATTCAAAAACTTAGTTTTAGTTTCCCACTGAAATCATCTCGGATCTACCGATTTTTAAACTCGGTGATACCGAAGCAATTTTGGCACCTAAACTAGTGAACTCGGTCAGACCGAGTCACAGTTCGGTGGCACCGAGACTGCTAGGGTTTCACAAAGTTCCAAAATCGGTCACACTGATAAGTAATTCTCGGTCAGACCGAGTCTCACTTGTGCAATGGCATAAGCCAAATCGGTGGGACCGAGTTTTTAAACTCGGTGGGTCCGAGATGGTTTCGGCGGAAACCTAACCCTAAAATTTTCGAATTAAACCTAATCTACGAGTTCATTGACTGGATAGAAGTGTTTCAAACGCGGCGAGAATCATGATGATCACAATGTGCTAAGAATCGGATTGGGGAATAGCACAAAGATCGAGTCCATACCCTAGTTCGGTGGAGACTCGCTACAGCGGCAACGGCGGGGTTGATTCCCGTTGACGGCGATGGAGACCAGCGACTGGAATCGGCTGGTGGCGAGGAGACGATCCGGAGACCATGTTGGCAGAGCAGGCTATCGCGCGGGCGAAGGGGTTCGGAGAAATTTCCAAATTTTGCCCGTGACTATATATAGCCCCACCATGTCGGTGTGACCGAGTGGAAAAACTCGGTAGCACCAAGATGCAAAACTGTATACAGTTGTTGCAACTCGGTGTGACCGAATGGTTCAAATCGGTTGCACCGAGATAGAAAACCTAGATCAACTTAATGATCTCGGTAGGACCGAAAGTAGGATATCTGTTAGACCGAGAATCACAAAGAGGTTTTGGAAGTTTAAGTCTATGACAAATCGGGGACTCCGAGCGCTCCTCACACAGAGTGGTTCGAATCTGACTTGATCAAATTTTGTGATGTAGCATGAATAGAGTTTGAGACGATAAAAGCATAGATAGCTAGAGGAGGTTCTTAGGCATTCTTGTCCATCCACTTGGCAAAAGGAAATAAAACCAAACAATCAAAACAACAAGTGGATGTCCTCGAATAAGTAAAATATGCAACCAACATGCTCACACAATAAGATGGCAAATAAAATATGTGACAAAGCATGCACAACCAATTCTAGCATCTATCAAGCAATTTGCGATGACTAGGTCATCTATATATGAGTATATTGACTTAGGAGTCAAGTGAGAACACTTGATCATAGGTCATACTCATCGTTTAAGCTCAAGTGGGGTTACCACTTTTACATAAAGCATTGTTGTGTTCGCATCTTTTAGAGTTGCCTTAGCTCAAGTCTTAGAGTAAAGCTCCCCCTAGATGTGATATCCCCCCTAAGAGGGATGAACTAACCTTGGGTTTTGTCGATGATGACTTCATGTAGATGTTGAAGATGTGGATGCTCAATGTTGATGTAGATCACTTGGAGTTATCCATTTGAGTGAATTGCACTTTCAATACCTACATGGGTTAGTCCCACAAGGAACAAACAAGGATATCCATAGACATAGAGTGATGCACACACAAGATGATGTCCATGAAAGCTTTTAGGTTACCTTGTCCCTTGTCTTACCAACAAGAGGGTTTGTGACTCCTTGAACTAGTGCAAGATGTGGAAGTTGATTGCACTTGTTCTTGCCAAAATGATAAGAGTGAAGTATGTTGGCGGAGTCACCCTCAAGAACTCTCTAGTTCTTCTTCTCTTGGATCCACACCATCTTGATGGGAATCCTTGGAGTTGTAGTCATACTTGATGAAGTGGAACTTGACGTGGTCTTGGGAATCCACTTGACTAAGGTCTTAGGAGCTTCTTCAAATGCATCAATTTCCTCTTGAAGCTTGTCCTTGCCTTTTTGCTTGTAGCCTTGTTGTGGAAGATCATCTTGAGCTTGTGTTCCCTTGAAGGAAGTATCATACTTCTCTTGTTGAGGAACAAACTTTGTCTTGGGGTATTGATCTTCTTCCCACTCAACTCCATTGGCATTGAACTTTTGTTCAAAACCAACACCTTGATTCTTCCGGTGCATTCCTTGCTTGCGCACAATTTCCTCGAATTGCTTACTCCCGGCAAGGCTTTTGTACAGTCCTTTATCTATAATTCCCTTCAATAAGTTATTTTCTTGCTCAAGTGTAACTTGGCTAAGAGAATCATTAGTGGAATCAAGAGAACTACTAGAAGCAACAATATTTGATTTAGCATGATCATTGTTACTACTAGAGGAAGAATCTTTCTTCTTCTTGTTACTAGACTTGACTTGAGGCATGTAAGTGGGTAAGAGTAAACGCTTCGCAATGTAAGAAGAACTTTTCTTGCGGAGATCATCATTGATTGCTTTTAAAAACTCATGCTCTTGCTCAAGATTGAGCTTTTCAAAGTGTAACTTCTCATGAGCTCTTAAAAGTTCTCGATGATCTTCGAAGATAGTTTCATGAGCTAACTTAAGAGTGTTTAGTTCTTTAGTTAGAGCCTCAATCTTCTCCTTATCATTGTCATTCGTTTTATCTTGATTAGCATGATTAATTGACATTTCATCATAATATTCATCACTAGAGTTGTCAACAAGCAAATCATCATCACCTAACAAGTCATCTTCATCACTATTAAAATCAACATACTCGGGGTGTGTTACCTTAGGACCTTTGGCCATGAAGCATCTTCCAATTCCTTCATTTGGTGAGTCAAATATGTCGTAGGAGTTGGTTGACACAAGTGCTAGACCGGCAACACCTTCATCTTGAGTATCTTCGGAGTCGGAGTGATAACTTCTCTCGGAGTGGCTGTCGGAGTCGGAGCCGGATACCCATTCACCAACATGAGCTTGATGTCTTCGTTTTATGTAGCTCCTTGATGATTTTTCCTTCCTTTCCGAATCCTTGCTTCTCCGTGAGTATCTTCGTTCATAATGATCATCTCTACTCCTTCTCTCTCTTGGTGGTGATTCTTTGCTTCTTCTTTTTGGAGAGTCTTCTCTTCTCTTGTAGGGAACCGTACACTCATTAGAATAGTGTCCGGGTCTTCCACAATTGTAGCAGTTTCGCTCTCGACTAGAAGATCTTTTGTTATTGTAGGACCTTGACTTGGAGCTTCTATCTTTGCTTCTACTCTTGTAGAACTTGTTGAAGTTCTTCACCATTAAGCTCAATTCTTCATTGAAGTTTTGTTTCTCACTTGATGATGTAGGGGCTTCACATGAGGCTTTGTAGGCACCACTTGATTTGTTGTGAAGTTCCTCTTTATCCTTAAGTGACATCTCATGAGCAACAATTCTTCCAATCACCTCCGTTGGCTTGAGATCTTTGTAATTGGGCATCATTTGGATCAATGTGCACACGGTATCATATTTTCCATCCAAGGCTCTTAGAATCTTCTTGATGATGAATCTATCGGTCATCTCTTCACTCCCTAAGCCGGCAATCTCATTTGTGATGAGAGCAAGCCTAGAGTACATTTCAGCAACACCTTCACCATCCTTCATTTTGAACTTGTCAAGTTGACTTTGAAGCACATCCAACTTGGATTCCTTGACGGAGTCGGTACCTTCGTGCATATCAATCAAAGTGTCCCAAATTTCCTTTGCATTCTCAAGACGGCTGATTTTGTTGAATTCTTCGCGGCACAATCCATTGAAGAGAATATCACAAGCTTGAGCATTGTATTGCAACATCTTCAACTCATCCGCGGTAGCTTCACGGTTTGGTTCTCTCCCATCAAAGAAGTCACCTTGCAAACCAACACACACAATAGCCCAAATGGCGGGGTTATGTCCAAGAATATGCATTTTCATTTTATGCTTCCAACTAGCAAAATTAGTACCATCAAAGTAAGGACCTCTACGGTGATAATTTCCCTCGCTAGACGCCATACTCTCCTAGGTTGTGGGACCAAGGCTATGACCACCAAAAGCTATGGAAATCAAAGTAAATGGAGACCAAAGCTCTGATACCACTTGTGGGATCGAAAGTATGTCTAGAGGGGGGTGATTAGACTACTTGACCAAATAAAAACTTAACCTTTTCCCAATTTTAGTTCTTGGCAGATTTTAGCTATATTAGAACAAGTCAAGCAATCATCACACAATTCAAGCAAGCATGCAAAGAGTATATTAGCAGCGGAAAGTAAGGCATGCAACTTGTAAGAATGTAAAGGGAAGGGTTTGGAGAATTCAAACGCAATTGGAGACACGGATGTTTTTCCCGTGGTTAGGATAGGTGGTGCTATCCTACATCCACGTTGATGGAGACTTCAACCCATGAAGGGTAACGGTTGCGCGAGTCCACGGAGGGCTCCACCCACGAAGGGTCCACTAAGTAGCAACCTTGTCTATCCCACCATGGCCATCGCCCACGAAGGACTTGCCTCACTAGCGGTAGATCTTCACGAAGTAGGCGATCTCCTTGCCCTTACAAACTCCTTGGTTCAACTCCACAATCTTGTCGGAGGCTCCCAAGTGACACCTAGCCAATCTAGGAGACACCACTCTCCAAGAAGTAACAAATGGTGTGTTGATGATGAACTCCTTGCTCTTGTGCTTCAAGTGATAGTCTCCCCAACACTCAACTCTCTCTCATAGGATTTGGATCTGGTGGAAAGAAGGTTTGAGTGGAAAGCAACTTGGGGTAGGCTAGAGATCAAGATTCATATGGTAGGAATGGAATATCTTGGTCTCAACACATGAGTAGGTGATTCTCTCTCAGAACATATGAGTTGAAAGTGTATATGTGTTCTGATGGCTCTCTCCACGAATGAAGAGGAGGTGGAGGGGTATATATAGCCTCCACACAAAATCCAACCGTTACACACAATTTACCAATCTCGGTGGGACCGAATCAACAAACTCGGTCGAACTGAAAAGGTAAACCTAGTGACCGTTAGAGATTTTCGGTGGGACTGACATGCAACTCGGTAGGACCGATATGGTTAGGGTTTGGGCATAACGTAATCTCGGTGAGACCGATTACACAAACTCAGTGAGACCGATTTTGGTAATTAGCTAACCAGAGAGTTGGTTAGGTAAACTCGGTGGGACCGATTTGCTCTTTCTGTGAGACCGAAAAGTTACAAAAGGGAAACAGAGAGTTTACATTGCAATCTCGGTGGGACCGATCCGCTCTTTCGGTGAGACCGAAAAGTTACGAAAGGGAAATAGAGAGTTTGCAATCCCATCTCGGTGAGACCGAGATCCCTATCGATAGAACCGAATTGCTAGGGTTTGGCAGTGGCTTATGACAAGTGAAACTCGGTGGCGCCGGATAGAAAGAATTGGTAGGACCGAGTTTGGCTTAGGGTTTAGGTCAAATGTTGAAAGTGCGTTATATCGACTAGAGGGGGGGTGAATAGGCGATTTTTATGAAAGTCTTCAAAACGTGGAAGTTATGAAGACAAACAGAATAGACAAGCCTATCACTATGCGGTGGAAGTTAGATTACACAAGGCAAGCCATGGTCAAGTATTCAATATAGTGAAAGCACAGTGACAAACAGCTTCAGTGTAATAAGGATCAGGTAGGAAGATGTTATGAAGCCAAACAAATCATACAGTTACGTTGTGAAGACTGAAGATAAAGCAAGCATGCAATGGCTTCACAATATGTAACGGTAAGTAAAAGGAGGTGAAGATGAAACCAGTGACACGCTGATGACAATGATTTGTTGGACCAGTTCCAGTTGCTGTGACAACTGTACGTCTGGTTGGAGCGGCTAGGTATTTAAACCAAAGGACACACAGTCCTGGACACCCAGTCCTGAACACGCAGCTCAGGACACCTAGTCCTCACCGTTTCTCCTTGAGCTAAGGTCACACAGACCTCGCCCAATCACTCTGGTAAGTCTTCAAGGTAGACTCCCAAACCTTCACAGACTTCGTTCACCGGCAATCCACAATTTCTCTTGGATGCTCAGAACGCGACGCCTAACCGGCTGGAGGATGCACAGTCCTCAAGTGTAATAAGTCTTCAGATCACCCAGACAAGAAGACTTAAGTGATGCCCAATTTACTCTGGCTCTGGGTGGTTAGGGCTTTTCTCCTCGCTAGGAATTTTCTCTCAAAGGCTTCGAGGTGGGTTGCTCTCAAACGACAAAAGCCGTGCACTGAAATGTGAGCAGCCAACCATTTATGGTTGTAGGGGTGGACTATTTATAGCCACTTGGCAACCCAACCTGATTTGTCCAAAATGACCCTGGGTCACTAAGGAACTGACACGTGTACCAACGGTCGAATTTCGAACTCACACGGCAACTTTACTTGGGCTACAAGTAAAGCTGACTTGTCTGACTCTGGACAAGATTTTCTCTCATAGTCTTCGCTCGAAGACATAGGATTTGAATTAGGCATCACTTCAGTCATCCTGACTGGTTCCCTTGGACCCCACTTAACAGTACGGTGGTTCCTATGACACAACATAAATGAAGTAAAACTATGAAGGATCTAAGTCTTCGAGTTCCATAAGCTTCATAGGGAGTCTTCACATGTCAGTCTTCAATATGAATATCTTCATAAACCACCATTGTCTTCAATGTCTTCATACATTTTTAGGGGTCATCTCTGGTAGCTAAACCGAATCAATGAGGGACTTCTACCTGTGTTATCCTGCAATTCTCACAAACACATTAGTCCCTCAACTAGGTTTGTCGTCAATACTCCAAAACCAACTAGGGGTGGCACTAGATGCACTTACAATCTCCCCCTTTTTGGTGATTGATGACAAACTAGTTGAAGTTTTCAACGGGGAATATAATTTGTGAAATTGTAAAGGAATTGTCTTCATAAGCTGCAAGGGCTCCCCCTGAAGATGTGCATATAAGTAATTTGCTTCTGGAACGCAAATGCACATGGCAGGTTGTACTTGTGGAGATCCACTTCAACTTATGATGACAATCCATCATGCATGTAAAAGTATATGAAGAGAATGACCTGCATAATGAAAAATGGACGTCTGCGAAATGATATAAGTGCGGAAATTATCGTCATACATGCGGAATTTATCTTCGCAAAAACATAGTGGCAAACAAGTAGCAGACGACCATCAAGTTTAAGTGTTACAACTCAAAGAACCAAATGTAGCAAAACGAGAGTTGTAAGCACGAAGCAAAATGTGGCAAAATATAAAGCACCCGCCCATATTATTGACCCGCTTGAAGACTATAAACATCATATGCTTCTCCCCCTTTTGTCAGTGATGACCAAAAAGGTTTGAAGACATAGAGTTTTCTACGCGTTCCCAGGCGCAGCAGGGTCGGTGGAGGCGTTTGGTGGTGGTGAAGAGCTTGGTGCAGGGTCGACGCGCGCTGAAGGAGGTGGTGGTGATGTAGCGTCGTCTTCTCCCTCAATGATTCTTCCAGTCACGGTGGCAGCAGAGGAAGAGAACTCAGAATCTTCAAGGGACGGAGTTCCGCGCAGCACAGCTCTTCTGGGGGGTGTGGAGTCAAACTTGAATCTCTCTCTGAAGCCATCCTCTTGAAGTTCAGCTTTAGTGCACATCATGGTGAGGCCTTTCCAAGTGCGGCGATAGGTTTCATGTGTGACGAATGCATTCTTGGTGGCCAGATTTCTGATGCGATTGACGTCTTGCATGATACTTCTCATCTGCCTCTTGAGCCAGTCTTGATGCCTATCTTGCTTTTGGTGATGAGCCACAAGAAGTTCTCGGTCATTGAGTGCACGAGCGCGTTTCTTGGGTCTCGGTGCAGCTGTGCTGTCAGTGGCTTCAGTTGATGCAGGGGCATGTGTGGCGCCAGCCATTGGATACACTCTTGAGATGGCTTCAACACCTTCATCATTCTGAGTGAAGCTCTGGTGTTCTGCATTCTGAAGACTTAATGGTTGCTTGGCAGGCTCAGGATATATTGCTTCAGCAGAGGTGTCCACATCGGGTAAGAAGATCCTATGGTTGCGGGCTGAGGGCTGATAGGAGATAGCAGAGTGAAGCTTGATTAGCCTCATAACCCAAGGAGCATAAAACTTCAAACCAAAGAGATCTGAGCCAGACGCTGCAAGTTGGCGGATAAAGAGATCCTGTGCATTGAAGCATTTGCCATGCAGGATACAGAAGATGAGAGTCTTCATGGCACCTTCAACCTTGGCATATGGAGAGTGCCCCTTAATGGGCCATAGAGTCCGCCTGACGATGTGATATATGGTTCTGGGCAGGTACTCTAAGTCTTCAACGAAGAACTCAGTTGGATAAGGTGCATCATGAGGCAATGGCTTCATCATGGAGAGCATCTGACTCATATTTGGCTCAGGCCGCTGGAATATACTCTCAATTGCTTCAGCATAGAGTTGGCAGCCTTCTTCGAAGAGTTCGCCAGGAGTGGGTAGGCCGGTAAGCTCAATGATATCGAATGCATTAGCTTCATGATGGACATTGCCGGTCATCCACTCCAGGACCCAAGTCTTCGGATCTCTATTATAGCCTTTGATATGCAGGGTGGCATTGAACTGGACCAGAAGCTCTTCATTCCAGTGCTCCATCGGTGATAAACGGCAGTAGACCCACTTGCTTGAAGCAATCCGGTGCTTCTTCCAGACCAGGCAGACCAACAATAGCTTCAACCTCAAGGCGCTGGTGAGGAAAGATGCGGCCTTGGTTGTATAGGATGCATGAATAATAGCTGCGTTGTGGGTAGCTCCAGAACCTATCTGATACAATCCGTTCCCTTGAGTAAGGGTTCTTGGAGCGGTTGAAGAACGTGTTATCTGCCCTGAAGCTGTTGATGTTGAAGGAGCCAGGAGCTGATGCAGGACCTGGGAACCTTGGCAGTCGTGGGATCGGCTTCTGGACCTGGGGCCTGTGCGCAACATGATAGTTGAATTGTGGACCGGCAGCAAACTCAGGCACAGAAGGTTCAGGTGCAGTAGCTTCAGTGTCTCTTGAAGCTGTTGGTGGGAAGGGCTCCACAATTGCTTCAGTGTTGGTTGTGGCAGCCTCAACATTTTCAGCCTCAACACGTGTAGTGAGAGGGACGGATTCAGGTACGTTCTCCTGGAAAACTTCTTCTTGTTGGTGCGGGGGAGATGGAGCTGGAGGGTCTTCTCCAATATCTTCGGCGGATGCAGCCGGAATGTTGTCAGCAGCCTGAGCCCTTGGCCCTTTGCGAAGCCTACGAAATGTAGGCGACGCCGGTGGAGTTGCAGTGGGCTGGGGCTCATTATCTTCCTCGTGTGGGCGATCTGCCCACGATGCATCTTGTGTGATTGGTGTCAATGGACGACCAATGCTGATCATTTCGCTTGTCTCAAGCTGAGTAAGGGTTGTATCATCTTGTACATTGTCTTGGAGACCAATGTCTTCAGCAGCGTTGGGGTCGGCTGCTGGAATGTCTTCAACTTGCGGAGCCTCTGTGAAAGCAGGCTCATGCACTGTCAACTGACGATCTTCGTTAGGATAGCGGACGGAGAGGGGTTCGACTATCAAGGGCTCTGTGGGAGCAGCCCGAGATTTCTTGGTCTTGCGCTTCTTCTTGGTGGGGTCAGAAGGAGAGGCTTCAGAGTGTTTCCTCTTCCTAGCTTCAGCCTCTGCAGTCCATGTCTTCTTGAGCTCTGAGGCGGTTGATCGACTCTTTGGCTTCGAGCCAGTCGTAGCAGTGGGGAAGACAATCGGAACAGCTTCTTGCCTTGGTGCCTCTGGTTCAGCCACAGCAGGCTTCTTCTTTTTCTTTGCGGCCATCCTGGGGTCGATGCCGGGACGCCCAAGTGCCTTGCGCTTCTCGGCCTCATTGTAGGCCTGCACACAACGATCAGCCAGAGTCTTCATTCGCTCCCGTGAACCCTGAGCTTCTGCACGTTTCTTCAGAAAGTTTTCCTTTAACTCATGCAGCATGATCTTGAAGTCCTTGACTTCTTGGACGCTGAGCCTGGCCATATTCTGCTTGAACTGAGCCTTTTCAAAATCAATTTTCTGCTTCAGTTCAACAATGCGCTGGGCAATTGCAAGTTCTGAAGCAATAGCGCCTTGGAAGGCGACGCTGAGGCCAATGGGCAGCTGCAGATCATCGAAGCTGATATTGGGTGTATCAAACCACTCATCGATGAAGTTGTGGATGATTGCTGCATCAAACAGAGGCAGATTGTTGAAGATTTCAGCCTCCTCCTTGCTCTTGATGAGCTGCTCAAGAGCGTCATCTCCAAGATCTTCGTCGCTGGACAGATCAATGGTTTCGCAGCGCAGAATAGCGGCAGCTGTGAGCTCTTTGCCTGTGTGTGGCTGAGGCTTCTTTGCTTCTTAGGGCTTGGAGACTCGTGATAAGTCTTCAGACTGCACACTGGCTTCAAGAGGTGCAGTTGCCAATGGCTTCGCTCTGGAGATTTTGGGAGAAGCGGCTGGCTTTGAAGCTTTTGGCTTCTTCGTCTGCTCTGGCTTTGGTGCAGCAAGAGCGTCATCAGACTCAGTGTCTGCTGGAGGGTCGTTCACGGCAGTCCCTTGGACTAGAATGCGGGTGATGAGGCCGTCAAGATTTGCATACGGACCGATGATATTGGGATTGGCATCGCGTGTGCCGTCCGCCCTTGGTCTAGAGGGACCAGGGTTGAAGTCCAACCCCAGCTCCTTCTTGTTTTGCTTCGCAGAGTTCTGAGCAAATTGGAAGTTGCACTTGAACAGATTGTCATCGCGACACTAGAGAAGTGATGACGGATGTGCTTCAGCTGGCTGTGGTCCTCTGACCATGCATGGATAGAAGCCTTGAGCAATGGCTTCGTCTCTGGACCGGGGTACGAGATTTTTGTACAATACGTCTCCCCACGGTCTCTTGATGGCGCACTTTTCTGCATATTCCTTAGTGACAAAGCGGTATTGGAACCACTGCTCTGCCCAATATCTTCGAATCCATTGGATTCGTGTCTTGCACTGACCATAGCTCTCTTCAAGATCAGTTTTGTACATTTCTACCAAGTCATCAGGCAGATCTTTAGACGTTTCACCACGTCTCTGTCTGCCTCCCTTCCTTGCTGGTTTTTCTGCTGCCATGAAGCTTAACTTGGAAGGCTTCAAAGCGTTCAAAGGCTTCAAAGGTTTTCTTTTGCTGGACCAACAGGAACTGGCTTCAGGAGAATTGATGTGACGTTGTAAGAACTCTGCAAATGAATGCAGACTATGAGAACCAAAAGATTCTCCCACGGACATGTACCTGTGACAGCATTAAGGTGCGAGGGAAGGGGAAGAGGTCATATGCATTCTCAGAAGATTTTGAAGATAAATCAGTTTAGAAGATATTGACCTCATCATGAGAAGACATTCACTTTATAGAAAAGAAGTTGGTTCTAGATTTGTACGAACCCATAGATCAGTACAAGTGAGGAATCTAACTACTTCATGAAGCACAAGTGAATATACTAGGCAAGGTATGAGATGCAGACTGAGACAGTTCTAACTTGTGTGAATAGAAACTTCTTATGGCAGAAAGTGACCGAACTAAAGGATCAAAAGAGGCTGTAAAAAGAGGTTTTATTTACCACACTTGGAACTGCTAGACGAAGTGGGAGTTGAGGCCGAGCAGTTCGATCCTCCGTGCCCTAACTTGGCGACGGAAGACACCTACGGCGACGGTGGAGAGACCGATGTCCGCAGTCGGCGTGAAAACGGCGTCGGAGAGGTTGCAGCAGTGAAGCGCTTCGTCGCCGGTGTCGTTGAGAGCTAGCGGTGGCGCTAGGGTTCGTGCGAGGGTGGAAGAAGAGATAATGACCGCAGTGAATCGTGTATTTATAGGGATAGGAGCGGCACTGTGCTATTACTCAGGTGCCCCTGGCGATTCGCATCTGAATAGCACGTGGCCAGCATGCGGTATTTTGGGGGCAGTTCCACATCCCACGCACGCCTTGATTGTCGGGTGTTGCTCCTACTTCTCCGGATTACTTGTTGATAAAAAGAAGCATTGAAAACGGTTTTAAAGTTTGTCTCTATGTCTTCTGCTGACAAGGATGCAGTGAAGACATTCGACAGTTTCAATGGAATGCATACGACTTGGAGAGATAGAGTTTCAGGTAGGAAGCATGGAGAGGTTAGGGTCCGATCACATTCACTTCGTTCAAAAGATTCAAACAAGAAGACATAGCTATAAGTGAATGCTGTTGAGGACAGAACTCCAGTACATATATATACATATATCTATATAATTAACGCAGTGAAGATAATCATGAAGACAAATTGATTGAAGCCAAACCAAATGTGAAGACATTGTGAGGTAACGCCATGAGTGAAACACTTCAAATAGAACATTTGGTGGTGGCGTTACCCACCGTATAGGAAGTATTAGACTTTAGACACGGCGCACAATTATCGTGGCGCTCCGAAGTCAAATTCCATGTTAATGTATTCACACTTAGAATGTATGTCTTCATTGATTGAAGATATACGTTACTTCGTGTGTTGCACATCTAAGTCATCAACATGCATAAGTGTTAGGATGTGTGCCTGATCACAGGACATTTGAGGATTCCAAGATATTTAGCTCACACCGTAACTTGCAAAATCTCTTCTCATCCAAGGGCTTGGTGAAGATATCTGCCAATTGCTCTTCAGTGTTGACGTGTATGATATCAATATCTTCCTTTGCAACATGATCTCTGAGAAAATGATGACGAATTTCAATGTGCTTTGTCTTCGAGTGCTGAACTGGGTTGTTGGCGATCTTGATGGCGCTTTCGTTGTCGCAGTAAAGTGGCACTTGCTTCAGATGAATGCCATAATCCTTGAGGGTTTGCTTCATCCATAGAAGCTAAGCGCAGCAGGATCCAGCAGCAATGTATTCAGATTCAGCAGTGGAGAGAGATACACAGTTCTGCTTCTTTGAAGACCAACATACAAGTGATCGGCCCAGAAAGTGACATGTGCCTGATGTGGACTTCCGATCAACCTTGTCACCAGCGTAATCAGCATCAGAGAATCCAACTAGATCAAACTCTGAGCCCTTTGGATACCATAACCCTAGAGTTGGGGTGTGAGCCAAATATCGAAGAATTTGCTTCACTGCTAACTGATGCGACTCCTTTGGTGCCGCTTGGAATCGAGCACACATGCAAACACTAAGCATAATATCTGGCCTAGATGCACATAGATAAAGCAAAGAACCAATCATGGAGCGGTATACCTTTTGATCGAACTCTTTACCATTGTCGTCAGGACCCAGATGATGTTTGGCTGGCATTGGTGTTGTGAAACCTTTGCAGTCTTGCATACCGAACTTCTTCAGGCAATCTTTGAGATACTTCTCTTGAGATATGAAGATGCCATTGCGTTGTTGCCATATCTGAAGACCGAGGAAGAATTTCAGCTCCCCCATCATAGACATCTGATATTGCTCTTGCATCATATATCCGAACTCCTCATTGTACTTCGGATTGGTGCAGCCGAAGATAATATCATCCACATATATTTGGCACACAAACAGTTCACCATCATATGTCTTCGTGAAGAGAGTGGGATCTAGGGAGCCAGGTATGAAGCCTTTGCTCTTCAGGAAGTATTTGAGTGTGTCATACCAGGCCCGAGGGGCTTGTTTGAGGCCATATAGTGCCTTATTGAGCTTGTAAACCATGTCAGGATGTTTTGGATCTTCAAATCCAGGTGGTTGTGCAACATACACTTCTTCTTCAATTTTGCCATTGAGAAAGGCACTCTTCACATCCATTTGATACAGAATTATGTTGTGATGATTTGCATAG
Organism: Triticum monococcum; assembly: GCA_034509565.1. Classification (NCBI taxonomy): domain Eukaryota; kingdom Viridiplantae; phylum Streptophyta; class Magnoliopsida; order Poales; family Poaceae; genus Triticum; species Triticum monococcum. The sequence continues at coordinate 478,537,914 of CM067842.1, read as the reverse complement.
GCCAGCAGTATACGGATGGCTTCAAGTCTGGCCACAGGAGCAAATGTTTCATCGAAGTCAATGCCTTCCACTTGAGCAACGAGACGAGCTTTATTTCTGACGACTTGACCATGCTCATCTTGCTTGTTGCGGTATATCCATTTGGTGCCTATTATGTTATGCTTCCGTGGATCAGGACGCTTAACCAATTCCCATACATTGTTCAGCTCAAACTATTGAAGCTCTTCTTGCATAGCTTGAATCCATTCAGGTTCCATAAAGGCTTCTTCAACTTTCTTGGGTTCTGTGATTGAAACGAATGCGAAGTGTCCGCAGAAATTTGCCAGTTGAGTTGCCCTTGAACGAGTCAGTGGACCAGGTGCATTGATGCTGTCAATTATTCTGTCAATCTGCACTTCATTGGCAACACGAGGATGTATGGGTCGAAGACTTTGCTCTTGCTGATCTATGTTGTCGTGGGGAGGAATGTCTTCAGGCTGAGCATTGTCTTCATGTGGATCAGGTGCTGAGATGATAAGTTCTTCTTCAGGATGAGCTTCAGAAGGTATAATTTCTCCAGTTCCCATTAGCTTGATTTATTCACTGGCTGGAACTTCATCTAGCACATCTGGCAGTTGCTCTCTTTGTGAACCATTGGTCTCATCGAACCGCACATCCACTGTTTCAACCACTTTGTAGTGAAAGAGATTGAAGACTCTGTAGGAGTGCGAATCCTTTCCATATCCAAGCATAAAGCCCTCATGTGCTTTTGGTGCAAATTTTGAGGTGTGGTGTGGGTCCTTATCCAGCATCTTGAGCCAAATACTCTGAAGTAACTGACATTTGGCTTCTTGCCAGTTAGAAGTTCATAAGATGCCTTGTTCAGAAGCTTGTGAAGATAAACACGGTTGATTGTATGGCATGCAGTGTCAATGGCTTCAGTCCAGAATTTTCTTGGAGTCTTGTATTCATCTAGCATTGTTCTGGCCATCTCAATGAGTGTTCTGTTCTTGCGTTCGACGATGCCATTTTGCTGTGGCGTGTAAGGAGCTGAGAATTCATGAGTGATGCCCAAGGTATCTAGATATGTATCAAGGCCAGTGTTCTTGAATTCAGTGCCATTGTCACTTCTGATGTGCTTTATCTTGGCTCCATAATTGTTCATAGCCCGATTTGCGAAGCGTCTGAAGACATCCTGCACTTCAGTCTTGTAAAGGATTATGTGCACCCAAGTATATCTAGAGTAATCATCAACAATGACAAAGCCATAGAGGCAAGCAGTAGTGGAAAAAGTTGAGTAGTGAGTGGGACCAAAGAGATCCATGTGAAGCAGTTCGAAGGGTCGAGTAGTGGTCATGATTGTCTTCGAAGGATGTTTTTCCCTTGTCATCTTCCCTGCTTCACAGGCACCGCATAAGTGATTTTTCTTGAACTTGACGCCCTCGATGCCTATGACATGCTTCTTCTTCGCAAGGGTGTGGAGGTTCCTCATGCCAGCATGCCCAAGCCTCCGATGCCAAAGCCAGCATTCTGAAGCCTTTGCCAGAAGACATACTGCAAGCTGTGGCCCTGCTGAGAAATCTACCACGTACAAATCATCTTTCCGATACCCTTCAAACACTAGAGACTTGTCAGATTCCATTAGTACCAGGCAACGATATTTTCTGAAAATTACAATCATGTTCAAATCGCAAAGCATTGAGACAGACATTAAGTTGAAGCCAAGGGATTCAACAAACATGACTTTATCCATGTGTTGATCCTTTGAGATTGCAACTCTACCTAGACCCAATACCTTACTTTTACCAGTGTCAGCAAATGTGATGTGGCTCTTCTCGGATGGACGTAAGGTTGAGTCCATAAAAAGACTTCTTTTGCCAGTCATGTGATTTGTACACCCACTGTCAATAATCCATTCTGAAGACTCTGAAGTCGCTGGTGTCGTACCCTACAGTGCAGTTAGGGGGATAGGCTTCACGAAGAGTATTGTGAAGCAAAAACATTTGACGAACCAGTGGGTTATGAAAACTTAGATCCAGGTTAGGACTAATAGGGAGAGTAGCATGCGATTCAGGTACGAAATACATAGTGATGCCATTCGGGCATTTGATCTTGCGCCCCACAAGATTTTTAAGGTCCCCAGCAATAGCGTCAGAAGATTTTGGTTTTCTGCTGGAGACCTTTCCCTGCAAAAGAGAGTTAAGCTTTCTTAACCACCCACTTCTTCAAGGGTGGCTTTGAAGCAATAAGTCTAAGTGCAGCATCTGAGAATTTTGGCTTTCGAGCCCTAGCAAACAGTCTAGCAGGCGGGCAATAGTACTCATAAGAATAGGCAGAATAGTTCTTGGTCATATGAACATGACGGTTTGAAGGACCGCTCTCATATGCCTGAGCATGGTTTCCCTACAAAACATTTGCGTTGGTGCGACTCAGGTGAGTCCTCTGCCTATATGAAGCCTTTGGACCATATGAAGCCTTTGGTCTGAGGTTTGTCTTCTTCATGTGAGGTGTCATGAAGACATTCACAGGAAGATTCTCCAGACACGTTTTTGGAACCCAGATCTTCTTCATAGGCGGTCCATTCCTGCAGTTAGTACCAATGTACCTGGCAAATACCTCACCATTCTGATTCTTAAACAGTTTATAGTTTGCATTAAAGGATTCATCAATGATAATAGGATTAGCACAAGTGAAGCCAGATAGATTGGATGGATCTGCTGAGGATTCCTTTGCAGCAACCCATGTGGTTTTGGGGTACTGCTCAGGTTTCCAGTAAGAGCCATCTGCATTAATTTTCCTCATGAACCCAACACCCTCTTTCCTAGGGTTTCGGTTCAGAATCTGCTTCTTGAGGACATCACATAATGTCTGATGTCCTTTGAGACTTTTGTACATCCCTGTTTCAAGCAATGTCTTCAACCTAGCATTCTCATCAGCAATAGCAGTGGTATCCTCAGCAGAGGGGTTAGTTACCACTTCAACAGTTGAAGATATTGCAATAGCAGTAGCAGTGGAACATTCAGCAACAGAAGTAGCATTATCACGCTCAATGCATTTAAGGCATGGTGGTTCAAATCCTTCCTGAGCGGAACTGATCTGTTCGGCTCGAAGTGACTCGTTTTCCTATTGAAGATCTTCATGATCCGCTCTCAACTTCTCAAGATCTTGCTTCTTTTGAAGATAATCATAGGAAAGCTTTTCATGAGTAGTTGAGAGAGTCTCAAGACGATCTTCGAGTTCCTGATACTTAACATGAAGATTTTTTATGTCTTCAATTAAGGATTCAGAACGAGTCATTTCAGCACCCAACAGATCATCGCTTCTGTCTAACAGTTTTTGAATATGTTCCATGGCCTTTTTTTGTTCAGTTGCAATTTTAGCAAGTGTTTTGTAGTTGGGTTTTGAATCACAATCAGAGTCATCGTCACTGGATGTTTGATAGTGAGTAGTGCGTGTGTTTACCTTGGCACCGCGTGCCATGAAGCAGTAGGTAGGAGTAGAGTCGTCCTTGTCATTTGCATCGGTGTTGGTGATGAAGTCATTGTCTTCAGTGTTGAAGATGGACTTGGCGACGTAGGCTGTAGCCAGACTCGCAATGCCAGAATCAGACTCCTCCTCAGACTCCACCTCTGCCTCCTCAGAAGCGGACTCCTCCTCTGAATCCATTTCCTTGCCAACAAACGCACGAGCCTTGCCAGTTGAGTTCTTCTTGTGTGATGAAGACTTTGAGGAAGACTTGGAAGAAGACTTTGAGTATTTCTTCTTCTTGTCGTCGGAGTCATATTCCTTGCTCTTCTTCTTCTTTCTGCTCTCATTGTCCCACTATGGACACTCAGAGATGAAGTGTCCAGTTTTCTTGCACTTGTGACATGTTTTCTTCTTGTAGTCATGAGCAGAAGCTTCATCATTCCTTGAGCTTGATCGTGAAGACTTTCTGAAGCCTTTGTTCTTGGTGAATTTCTGGAACTTCTTCACTAGCATTGCAAGTTCCCGTCCAATGTCTTCAGGATCATCAGAACAGCTGTCAGATTCTTCTTCAGATGAGGACACAGCTTTTGCCTTCAAGGCACGAGTTCGCCCATAGTTTGGACCGTAGATATCTCTTTTCTCAGAAAGCTAAAACTCATGTGTGTTGAGCCTCTCAAGTATGTCAGACGGATCGAGTGTCTTGAAATCTGGACGTTCTTGAATCATTAGGGCTAGGATGTCAAATGAACTGTCAAGTGATCTCAGCAGCGTCTTGACGATTTCATGTTTGGTGATCTTAGTGGCGCCGAGGGCTTGAAGCTCATTTGTGATGTCAATGAGCCGGTCAAATGTGTGCTGGACATTCTCATTGTCATTTTGCTTGAAGCGGTTGAAGAGATTGCGAAGAACACTGATTCTCTGATCTCTCTGGGTTGAGATGCCTTCATTGACTTTGGAGAGCCAGTCCCAGACCAGCTTGGATGTCTTCAAGGCACCTACACGGCCGTACTGTCCCTTGGTCAGATGACCACAGATGATATTCTTGGCAGTAGAGTCCAGTTGAGTGAACTTCTTGACATCAGCAGCAGTGACACCTTCTCCAGCCTTGGGAACGCCGTTTTCGACGACATACCATAGGTCGACGTCAATGGCTTCAAGATGCATGCGCATCTTATTCTTCCAGTAGGGATATTCAGTTCCATCGAAGACGGGGCACGCAGCGGAGACTTTAATTATCCCTGCAGTCGACATAGCTAAAACTCCAGGTGGTTAAACCGAATCACATAGAACAAGGGAGCACCTAGCTCTGATACCAATTGAAAGTGCGTTATATCGACTAGAGGGGGGTGAATAGGCGATTTTTATGAAAGTCTTCAAAACGTGGAAGTTATGAAGACAAACAGAATAGACAAGCCTATCACTATGCAGCGGAAGTTAGATTACACAAGGCAAGCCATGGTCAAGTATTCAATATAGTGAAAGCACAGTGACAAACAGCTTCAGTGTAATAAGGATCAGGTAGGAAGATGTTATGAAGCCAAACAAATCATACAGTTACGTTGTGAAGACTGAAGATAAAGCAAGCATGCAATGGCTTCACAATATGTAACGGTAAGTAAAAGGAGGTGAAGATGAAACCAGTGACACGCTGATGACAATGATTTGTTGGACCAGTTCCAGTTGCTGTGACAACTGTACGTCTGGTTGGAGCGGCTAGGTATTTAAACCAAAGGACACACAGTCCTGAACACGCAGCTCAGGACACCCAGTCCTCACCGTTTTCTCCTTGAGCTAAGGTCACACAGACCTCACCCAATCACTCTGGTAAGTCTTCAAGGTAGACTCCCAAACCTTCACAGACTTCGTTCACCGGCAATCCACAATTTCTCTTGGATGCTCAGAACGCGACGCCTAACCGGCTAGAGGATGCACAGTCCTCAAGTGTAATAAGTCTTCAGATCACTCAGACAAGAAGACTTAAGTGATGCCCAATTTACTCTGGCTCTGGGTGGTTAGGGCTTTTCTCCTCGCTAGGAATTTTCTCTCAAAGGCTTCGAGGTGGGTTGCTCTCAAACGACAAAAGCCGTGCACTGAAATCTGAGCAGCCAACCGTTTATGGTTGTAGGGGTGGACTATTTATAGCCACTTGGCAACCCGACCTGATTTGTCCGAAATGACCCTGGGTCACTAAGGAACTGACACATGTACCAACGGTCAAATTTCGAACTCACACGGCAACTTTACTTGGGCTACAAGTAAAGCTGACTTGTCTGACTCTGGACAAGATTTTCTCTCATAGTCTTCGCTCGAAGACAAAGGATTTGAATTAGGCATCACTTCAGTCATCCTGACTGGTTCTCTTGGACCCCACTTAACAGTACGGTGGTTCCTATGACACAACATAAATGAAGTAAAATTACGAAGGATCTAAGTCTTCGAGTTCCATAAGCTTCATAGGGAGTCTTCACATGTCATTGTCTTCAATATGAATATCTTCATAAACCACCATTGTCTTCAATGTCTTCGTACATTTTTAGGGGTCATCTCTGGTAGCTAAACCGAATCAATGAGGGACTTCTACCTGTGTTATCCTGCAATTCTCACAAACACATTAGTCCCTCAACTAGGTTTGTCGTCAATACTCCAAAACCAACTAGGGGTGGCACTAGATGCACTTACAAATGTGGATATGGGAAAGTAGTTGAGGGTTTTTGGAGCATATCACTAAGCACATGAAGCAAGAGGCTCATTAAGCAACACCTCATCCCTCCTTGATAGTATTGGCTTTTCCTAAAGACTCAATGTGATCTTGGATCACTAAAATATAAAATGAAGAGTCTTGAGCTTTTGAGCTTGAGCCAATCCTTTGTCCTTAGCATTTTGAGGGTTCCACTTTCACATCCATGCCATGCCAATCATTGAGCTTTCCTGAAATAATCATCTTGGAATAGCATTAGCTCAATGAGCTATATGTTGTTATGAATTACCAAAACCACCTAGGGATAGTTGCACTTTCATATACCCATATATGTTCAAATCATCTATGAAGGTCAGAAAATAATGATACCCACCGCGAGCTTCAACACTCATCGGACCACATACATCGGTATGTATTATTTCCAATAAGTCAGTGGCTTGCTCCATTGTTCTGGAGAACGGAGTCTTAGTCATCTTGCCCATGAGGCATGGTTCACAAGTATCAAATGATTCATAATCAAGTGATTCCAAAAGTCCATCCGCATGGAGTTTCTTCAGCGCTTTACACCAATATGACCTAAATGGCAGTGCCACAAGTATGTTGCACTATCATTATCAACTTTGCATCTTTTGGCATCAATATTATGAATATGTGTATCACTACGATAGAGATCCAATAAACCATTTATATTAAGTGTATGACCATAGAAGGTTTTATTCATGTAAATAGAACAATATTATTCTTTGACTTAAATGAATAACCTATTGCAATAAACATGATCCAATCATATTCATGCTCAACGCAAACAGCAAATAACATTTATTTTAGGTTCAACACTACTCCCAAAGGTAAAAGGAGTGTGCGATGGTGATCTTATCAACCTTGGAATCATTTACAATACATGTCGTCACCTTGCCCTTGACTAGTCTCCGTTCATTTTGCAACTCCTGTTCGAGTTACTAATCTTAGCAACTGATCCGGTATCAAATACCCTAGGGTTACTATGAACACTAGTAAAGTACACATCAATAACATGTATATCATATATACCTTTGTTCACTTTGCCATCCTTCTTATCCACCAAGTATTTGGGGTAGTTCTGCTTCCAGTGACCATTTTCTTTGCAGTAGAAGCACTAAGTTTCAGGCTTGGGTCTAGTTTTGGGCTTCTTCATGGGAGTGGAAACTTGCTTGCCATTCTTCTCGAAGTTCCCTTTCTTTCCCTTGCCCTTTTACTTGAAACTAGTGGTCTTGTCAACCATCAACACTTGATGCTCTTTCTTGATTTCTACCTTCACTGATTTTAGCATCGCGAAGAGCTTGGGAATCATTCTCGTCACCCCCACACATATTATAGTTCATCACGAAATTCTAGTAACTTGGTGATGGTGACTAGAGAACTTTGTCAATCACTATCTTATCTGGAAGATTAACTCCCACTTGATTCAAGCAATTGTAGTACCCAGACATTCTGAGCATATGCTCACTAGCTGAGCTATTCTCCTCCATCTTGTAGGCAAAGTACTTTGTCAGAGGTCTCATACCTCTTAACACGGGTGAGGGAGTCCTGGATTAGGGGGTATCCGGACAGCCGGATTATATCCTTTGGCCGAACTGTTGGACTATGAAGATATAAGATTGAATACTTCGTCCCGTGTCCGGGCGGGACTCTCCTTGGCGTGGAAGGCAAGCTTGGCAATATGGATATGTAGATCTCCTTCCTTGTAACCGACTCTGTGTAACCCTAGCCCCCTCCGGTGTCTATATAAACCGGAGGGTTTTAGTCCGTAGGACAACATACAATCATACCATAGGCTAGCTTCTAGGGTTTAGCCTCTCTAATATCATGGTAGATCAACTCTTGTACTACTCATATTATCAAGAACAATCAAGCTGGACGTAGGGTTTTACCTCCATCAAGAGGGCCCGAACCTGGGTAAAACATCGTGTCCCCTGCCTCCTGTTACCATCCGCCTTAGATGCACAGTTCGGGACCCCCTACCCAAGATCCGCCGGTTTTGACACCGACATTGGTGCTTTCATTGAGAGTTCCTCTGTGTCGTCATCATTAGGCTTGATGGCTCCTTCGATCATCGATAGCGATGCAATCCAGGGTGAGACTTTTCTCCTCGGACAGATCTTTGTATTCGGCGGCTTCGCACTGCGGGCCAACTCGCTTGGCCATCTGGAGTAGATCGAGAGTTATGCCCCTGGCCACCGGGTCAGGTTTGGAAGCTTAAATTACACGGCCGACATCCGCGAAGACTTGATCTTCGACGGATTCGAGCCCCTGCCGAGTACGTCGCACGGTCACGATGAGCATGATTTAGCTCTACCATCGGACAGTGTGCAGGAGATCGCACCGGCAACCGCTCCGACCCTCAATTCGGAGCCAATGGCGCCATCCATGTACGGGGGATAGACCCTGCCACGGAGGCCGCATTCTCAGCGGCGATCGAGCCGAGTATCGACCTTACCCTTCACGAGAGCCATGACGCCAAATTGCCGGATTCTTCCCCGGCCACGGACTCCGAACCGCCCGCGCCCGTGCCTATCTTTATAGCCTCCGCGGATATCTTTCAGCACTCGCCCTTCGGACACATACTAAACTCATTAAGGTCTCTCTCCCTGTCAGGAGAGTCCTGGCCGAACTATGTTCGGCAGGATTGGGATGCGGATGACGAAGAAATTCGCCGCCCACCCACCACCCACTTAGTAGCCACTGTCGACAATTTGACTGACATGCTCGACTTCGACTCCGAAGCCATCGAAGTTATGGACGACAATGCGGGAGACGAAGAGGAACCACTACCCACAGGGCACTGGATAGCCACCTCATCATACGATATATACATGGTGGACACACCCAAAGAAGGCAATGGTGACGGGACAGCGGAGGATGACCCCTCCATGAAGCAACCCAAGCGCCGACGTCAGTGGCGCCGCTCTAAGTCTCACCAAAGAAAAAGCGGTGATACCGGCACAGGAGATAATAGCACTCCAAACAGTGCCGAAGACGACAACAATCCCCTCTAGCAAGATGTAGAGCAGGAGGATGGAGAAGCCAGCCCTCCCGAGAGAGCGGCAGATGGAGAGGCGGAGGACGATAATTACATGCCTCCCTCTGAAGACGAGGCAAGCCTCGACGATGACGAATTTGTCGTGCCGGAGGATCCCGCCGAGCAAGAGCGCTTCAAGCGCCGGCTTATAGCCATGGAAAATAGCCTTAATAAAAAGCAACAGCAGCTTCAAGCTGATCAAGATTTGCTAGCTGACAGATGGACTGAAGTCCTTGCGGCCGAGGAATATGAACTCGAACGCCCCTCCAAGAGTTACCCAAAGCGCAGGTTGCTACCCCGACTGGAGGAGGAAACATTAAAACCTACATCTCCAGCATATGACGTGGTTGATCGGCCACCACGTGGCCACGACGAAGAGGCATTTCAGCCAAAAGTGCAGCCCGCACCCCGACGCCACTCAAATAAAAATGACAAGGCACGGGGAAACACGCTAGACCTGCGAGACGTATTGGAGGACAAAGCAAAACACGCAAGATCAATCTATGGATCACGAGGGTGCACCACTACGCGAGATGATAACCATCATGTCGGATACAGTAAAAGTAAATTCGGTCGGGCCGGACACAGTGGACAAGATTCATTCGAGTTGTGTCACGACATAGCCCACTACAAAGGTGCCGCACACCCCATATGCTTCACAGACGAAGTAATGGATCACCAAATCCCAGAGGGTTTCAAACCCGTAAATATCGAATCATACGACAGCACAATAGATCATGCGGTATGGATCGAGGACTTCCTCCTGCACATCCACATGGCCCACGGTGATGATCTACACGCCATCAAATACCTCCCACTCAAGCTCAAAGGACCAGCTCGGCATTGGCTCAACAGCCTGCCAGCAGAGTCCATTGGCTGTTGGGAAGATCTGGAAGACGCATTCCTCGACAACTTCCAGGGCACTTATGTGCGACCACCAGATGCCGATGACTTGAGCCACATAATTCAGCAGCCAGAGGAATCAGCCAGGCAATTCTGGACACGGTTCCTGACAAAGAAAAATCAAATAGTCGACTGTCCGGATGCAGAGGCCCTAGCAGCTTTTAAGCACAACATCCGCGACGAGTGGTTTGCCCGGCACCTTGGCCAAGAAAAGCTGAAATCTATGGCAGCCCTCACGACATTCATGACCCGCTTTTGCGTGGGAGAAGACTGCTGGCTGGCTTGCAGCAATAACATATCAAAGAACCACGGTACTTCAGATACCAAGGATAGTAATGGCAGGTCACGTCGCAACAAACATAAGCGCCGCGTCAATAGCGACAATACCTAGGATATGACGGTCAATGCCGGATTCAGAGGCTCTAAACCCGGTCAGTGGAAAAAGCCATTCAAAAGAAGCACTCCAGGCCCGTCAAGTTTGGACCATATACTCGATCGCTCGTGCCAAATACATGGCACCCCCGACAAGCCAGCCAACCACACCAACAGGGAATGTTGGGTGTTCAAGCAGGCCGGCAAGTTAAAAGCCGAAAATAAAGATAAGGGGCTACATAGCGATGACGAGGAAGAGCCCCGGCAGCTGAACACCGGAGGACAGAAGAGGTTCCCCCCACAAGTGCGGACGGTGAACATGATATACGCAACCCACATCCCCAAGAGGGAGCGGAAGAGTCGCCCCAAAGTTCAACCCATGGTCCTCCTGTCCGATCACCTTCGATCGCAGGGACCATCCCACTAGTATCCGTCATGGCGGCTTCACCGCACTGGACCTAGACCCAATCGTCGACGGATTTCACCTCACTCGAGTCCTTATGGACGGCGGCAGCAGCCTGAACCTGCTTTATCAGGACATAGTGCGCAAAATGGGTATAGACCCCTCAAGGATCAAACCCACAAAAACGACCTTTAAAGGTGTCATACCAGGTGTAGAGGCCCATTGCACAGGCTCAGTCACACTGGAAGTGGTCTTCAGATCCCCAGATAACTTCCGAAGCGAGGAGTTAATCTTCGATATAGTCCCGTTCCGCGGTGGCTATCACGCACTGCTCAGGCGAACCGCATTTGCGAGATTAAGTGCGGTACCACATTATCCATACCTCAAGCTCAAGATGCCAGGACCTCGGGGGGTCATCACAGTCAATGGAAACACAGAGCGCTCTCTCCGCACGGAGGAGCACACTGCGGCCCTCGCAGCAGAAGCGCAAAGCAGCCTGTTAAGGCAATCCACCAGTTCGGCGATTAAAGACCCGGACACCTTCAAGCGCGCCTGGAGTAATCGGTAACAAGACCGCCTGGCACATTCCGAGCTCGCATAGTAATGCGGCCCCCACCCCAGTCCCAGCCAAACTACGAAATCCGTGCCACGCGTACATAATTACGCATTGAAAATACCATGGGCACAGGTGGGGAGGGGGCACGACTACGGCACGCCCCAAGACGCGGCTCAATTGCACTAGGGGCTTACCGCTTTGTTATTTTTCTCTCTTTTAGGACTTTACTCTCTGGAAACCCCGTCCGGCAGTACGATTGCTGGACACACGATGCAACAACCAAGGAGGCAGAAAGCTACATCGCACCATGGAACTCCCAGGTAGTCTCTAATAACGAGTGAAATACTTGCTTTAAATACCATTCCTCAGGTTTCCCTGGGAGGGGACATGTCAAATAGTCCTACTTTTTGCTTATCGCACTACTTGCATCATTCTGCTTCGACACACCTTTTCGAATAAACAATGCATAGCACTAGACTATTTCCGCATTCTCTACTCTCTTTTTTAAATATGTTCATTCACAACATTCAGCACCCGTACACTTTGGTACGGCCAATATGCCAGGGGCTTAAGCGTACCCCATAATACAGCATGAGAAGTCTAAACACTTTCAAAAGTGCGGCACCCCGAACTTATAGCATTATATGCATCAGCTTCGAATCATGTCTTGGGTCAATAGTTGGGTTTGCCCGGCTCCCATGTTTTGGTACCTTACGTTCCGCTATATCGGCTAAGGTAGCACTGGGAGAACTACTGCGATTGTGCCCTGGTTCATCTGGGCAAGCACCTTAGTAGAGAAAGCTAAAACTGACTGTCATGATAAGGCGAGAGCTGGTCGCTGTTCAAGAGGTCTCGAGTCCCTAAAGACTTATGCCGCTTAGCGCAAGGAGTCGGCCTTGTCCAGCTTAAGGCGTGTATAGCACCCCGAATTCGGCCTTCCGAATACTAGAGGCTTCGCCAAAATTTAAAATTGTAGACTTCTATGGCTAAGTGAGAGTGATAAAGCATTATAGTCTGATTGCCTTGTTCGTTGTGCAGAGCACCTCCCTCGAAGGACCCAAAAATGGGGAAAAGAGTGCTGAGATTTATCCCGAACACCCCAGCACTCATGACATGGGGGCAGAAGCCGACGACTAGCCATCTCACAGATTTAATAAACAGCCGCACAGAAGATAATATTTTAAATTCAAACAAGCATTGCATAGCGCATATGAACAAGTTTTCATAATACAGGATCACACGAGCAAGTTCATTCAAAAATTACATCCTTCGCACACTCGTCCGCCACAAGACGGGCACCCTTCAGGACACCCTCATAATACATTTCGGGGTGGCGATGCTCCTTGCCCTGCGGAGGCCCCTCCTTCAGCAGCTTATCGGCGTCCATCTTGGCCTAGTGCACCTTTGCACGGGCAAAAGCCCGGTGGGCACCTTCGATACAGACCTACCACTTGATGACTTCCAGCCGTGGGCAGGCATCCACAAGCCGCCTCACCAGGCCGAAGTAGCTGTTGGGAAGGGAGTCGCCAGGCCACATCCGGACTATAAGGCCCCTCATGGCCTGTTCGGCCGCCTTGTGCAGCTCGACCAGTTGCTTCAGCTGGTCGCTCATAGGCATCGGGTGTTCGGTCCCAGTATACTGAGACCAGAACAACTTCTCCGTCGAGCTTCCCTCTGATACGTCTCCAACGTATCTATAATTTTTGATTGCTCCATGCTATATTATTTACTGTTTTGAATGTTTATGGGCTTTATTATACATGTTTATATCATTTTTGGGACTAACCTATTAACCCAGAGCCCAGTGACAGTTTCTGTTTTTACCCTGTTTTAGGGTTTCAAAGAAAAGGAAAACCAAACGGAGTCCAATTGACCTAAAACTTCACGGAACTCATTTTTGGAAGGAAAGAAGCCCAGAAGACTTGGAGTGCACGTTGGGGGATCTACGAGGAGGTCACGAGGCAGGGGGCGCGCCCTCCACCCTCGTGGGCCCCTTGTGGCCCCCTGACGTACTTCTTCCGCCTATATATCTCCATATACCCTAAAAACATCCGGGAGCACAATAGATCAGGAGTTCCGCCGCCAGAAGCCTCCGTAGCCACCGAAAGCCAATCTAGACCCGTTCCGGCACCCTGCCGGAGGGGAGGAATCCTTCTCCGGTGGCCATCTTCATCATCCCGGTGCTCTCCATGATGAGGAGGGAGTAGTTCTCCCTCGGGGCTGAGGGTATGTACCAGTAGCTATGTGTTTGATCTCTCTCTCTCTCGTGTTCTTGAGGTGATACGATCTTGATGTATCGCGAGCTTTGCTATTATAGTTGGATCTTATGTTTCTCCTCCCCCTCTACTCTCCCTTTGGAGTTATCTTATCGGATTGAGTCTTTAAAGATTTGAGAACACTTGATGTATGTCTTGCCGTGGATATCTGTGGTGACAATGGGATATCACGTGATTCACTTGATGTATGTTTTGGTGATCAACTTGCGGATTCCGCCCATGAACCTATGCATAGGGGTTGGCACATGTTTTCATCGTGATTCTCCGGTAGAAACTTTGGGGAACTGTTTGAGGTTCTATGTGTTGGTTGAATAGATGAATTTGAGATTGTGTGACGCATATCGTATAATCATACCCACGGATACTTGAGGTGACATTGGAGTATCTAGGTGACATTAGGGTTTTGATTGATTTGTGTCTTAAGGTGTTATTCTAGTACGAACTCTAGGGCTGTTTGTGACACTTATAGGAATAGCCCAACGGATTGATTGGAAAGAATAACTTTGAGGTGGTTTCGTACCCTACCATAATCTCTTCGTTCGTTCTCCGCTATTAGTGACTTTGGAGTGACTCTTTGTTGCATGTTGAGGGATAGTTTTATGATCCAATTATGTTAGTATTGTTGAGGGAACTTACACTAGCGAAAGTATGAACCCTAGGCCTTATTTCCACACATTTCAATACCATTTACGCTCACTTTTATCATTCGTTACCTTGCTGTTTTTATTATTTCAGATTACAAATACCTTTATCTACTATCCATATACCACTTGTTTCACCATCTCTTCGCCGAACTAGTGCACCTATACAATTTACCATTGTATTGGGTGTGTTGGGGACACAAGAGACTCTTTGTTATTTGGTTGTAGGGTTGCTTGAGAGAGACCATCTTCATGCTACGCCTCCTATGGATTGATAAACCTTAGGTCATCCACTTGAGGGAAATTTGCTACTGTCCTACAAACCTCTGCACTTGGAGGCCCAACAACGTCTACAAGAAGAAGGTTGTGTAGTAGACATTTAGCTCTTTTCTGGCGCCATTGCCGGGGAGGTGAGTGATTGAAGGTATATCTTTAGATCTTGCAATCGAATCTTTTTGTTTCTTGTTTTAGCACTAGTTAGTCTATAAAAGAAAACTACCAAAAAATGGAATTGAGTTTGTCTCATACGCTTCATCTTTTTAATATCTTTCATGAGTATGATGGAAAGGAAAATTGTGCCAAAGTGTTAGAAGAAGAATGCATTAAAATGTTTGGCACTAAATCTTTGAATGATGAGCATGATTGCAATGTTGTTAGTATGAATTCTTTGAATATCCATGATGCTAATGATGATTGCACTAGTTATGATAAAAATGCCTCCTATAAACATGTCAATTTTTGTGGAGTAGATTGGGTTTGCAAGTACACACCAAATAGGGAAGATAGATATTGTAAGAGGCATAAGTACTTAGAAACCAAATTGTTTCAAGAAGAGCTAGATGAATGTGCTGAAAATTTATCTTTTCTTAGCCCTACTTGTGAACTTTGCAATGAACGTGATCATTTTAGTACCCAATGCAAATTGTTTCATGAGTGTATCATGTCCAAAAATTGTGATGACTTGATTTCCCTTGCACATCATAATGAACTTAGTTTGCTCTTGGGTTATGAAGAAATTAAACATAGAACTAAGGATATTCCAAAATTTGTCCTTGAAAAAGTTCTTAATTTTAATCTAGAAGAAATTTATATGTATTGTGTGGTGAATTGCATTGAAAATCCTTATATTTCCAATTACATAAATAAAAGAAAACAAATAGAGTATGAAGAGAATACTAATGAAAGGGAATAGACTTCCCAATATCCTCCTATTATTTCTTATGATGAATCAGGTAACGAGGAGGAGCTTTCTATCCAACCAATCTCATTAATAAGGAGCTCCAAAAGAGGATTGAACCCACACATGATGTGGTGAAGAAGAAGAAAAGAAAAAGGAAGAGAGGTAAAAAGGTATGTCTCCCAAATAAAGTTGCTCCTATTATTGATGTGCCTCATGAAAATGAAGATGATACACTTGATGATGATCTCGTTATGCCTATTTCTTGTTGTGATGATTATGATTGGGAAGATAATGATACTTCCTATGATCTTGAAAATCTTTTTGGTACTTGCTTGGAAGAATATAATAATTGCTATACTATCGGTGCTATCTATACTATTAATGATGAGATTGATTATGCTATGAAAAGGCCCAAGCTTGGGGAATCTATGTTTGATGAGGATGACATATTTGAGAATATATTTGCTGCAATTAATGTTTGTCCCAAGCTTGGGGAAGCTATGATCAATGAAGATGATATTTTTAGTCTCCCAAGTTTTGATTTGCAAGTTTATAATGATGATAGCATGCCTCCTACTTATGATGATTATTGTGATGACACTTATGCTATAAAAAGTGGTGATTATATTTATAAAACTTGTCATGGTTATGATTACCCCTTCTCTGAACATTACTCTTTTAATGTGGAAACAATTTATAGTATTCAAGTTTCCTATGATACTCCCACTATTCCGAATAAGAAGAATTTTGCTTATGTGGAGAGTAATAAATTTTCTATGCTTGTAGATCATGAAAAGAATGCTTTAGGTACTGGTTATATTGTTAAATTCATTCATGATGCTACTGAAAATTATTATGAGGGAGGAATATATGCTTGTAGGAATTGCAATAATATCAAGTTTCCTCTCTATGTGCTTAAAGTTTTGAAGTTATGCATGTTTTGCCTTCCTATGCTAGTTGATTATTGCTCCCATAAGTTGTTTGCTCACAAAATCCCTATGCATAGGAAGTGGGTTAGACTTAAATGTGATATTCATATTCTTCATGATGCTCTCTTTATGTTTCAATTCTTATCCTTTATGTGAGCATCATTGAAATCATCATGCCTAGCTAGGGGTGTTAAACGATAGCGCTTGTTGGGAGGCAACCCAATTTTATTTTAGTTCCTTGCTTTTTGTTCCTGTTTAGTAATAAATAATTCATCTATCCTCTGTTTAGATGTGGTTTTATGCTTTTAATTAGTGTTTGTGCCAAGTAGAACCTTTGGGAAGACTTGGGTGAAGTCTTGTTAATCATGCTGTAAAAAACAGAAACTTTAGCGCTCACGAGAACTGCTGCCATTTTTATTTTGGGAGTGATATTTAGTTAATTCTTTTTGAAGATAATTAATAGATAAATTCCTAAGGTCCACCAATTTATTTGAGAATTTTATGAGTTCAGAAGTATACGTTTGATACAGATTACTACAGACTATTCTGTTTTTGACAGATTCTGTTTTCTATGTGTTGTTTGCTTATTTTGATGAATCTATGGCTAGTAAAAGAGTTTATAAACCATAGAGAAGTTGGAATACAGTAAGTTTAACACCAGTATAAATAAAGAATGAATTCATTACAGTACCTTGAAGTGGCGATTTATGTTTTTATACTAACGGAGCTTACGAGTTTTCTGTTAAGTTTTGTGTTGTGAAGTTTTCAAGTTTTGGGTAAGGATTCGATGGACTATGGAATAAGGAGTGGAAAGAGCCTAAGCTTGGGGATGCCTGAGGCACCCCAAGGTAATATTCAAGGATAGCCAAGAGCCTAATCTTGGGGATGCCCCGGAAGGCATCCCCTTTTTCGTCTTCGTTCATCGGTAACTTTACTTGGAGCTATATTTTTATTCACCACATGATATGTGTTTTTCTTCGAGCGTCAATTTATTTTGTTAGTATTTTCTTGCTGTTATTTAGAACAATGTTTTGCATCTTTTATGTCAATAAAAGTGGCATTGATAGCCTTTACTATGCCTATGTTACAAGTCTTCATGTCACTGTTTGAAAACAGAAAGTTTACCGTTGTTGCAATAATTCCCTAGAAAAGTCAGAATGTGATAAAATGTTGAAACCTTTTGCATATTAAGATATGATAAATTTACTACAGTGAGAATTTTATCTCATAATTTTTGGAGCTAGGGAAGTATGGATGTTGCAGCATTCTTTACAGACTATCCTGTTTAGAAAGATTGCTGTTATGTTTGCATTGTTTGCATATGGTTGCTTCTTTAATGATTCTATTTGAGGATAGGATGTAACATCCCAAATTTTCAATTTGGAATGTTATACACTAGATCATCATGCATATCATATTTTCTTGCATTTTGCCGATCCTAGAAATTTCACGCAACTCAAGGACCCTCGGAAAGAGTTGGAGATTTCGTCATTTTCATATTTGAGCTTTCTCAAATTTCGAAAAGAGGATCATTGGATTTGCCGGAGTTTCATTTGCCTTTTTATTTGGATAGGGAAAAATCTGCGTTTTCAAAATTTGCATTTTAGGCCCAGAGAAAAGTTCATTTTGTTTGACTCATTTTTTGGAGTCGGGGAAAATTTACTTTAGCAGTTTTGGAGTTCGTTTAGTTCTCTTTTCTTTGGTTTTTCTGCGCGCGTAATCGTTTTAATAAAAAAAATCAGCGCCCTGGGCCAAAGGACCAAGCCAAGCCGCCGGCCAGGCCAAGTCCCTCGCCGCGCCGCGTGCCTGCGCAAGGCAGGAGGCCGCCGCCGCCTAGGAGTCCTTCTAGGACTCCGTTTGCATTTTTTAGGACTCTTTTCCTTTTCTTTTTCCTCCTCTTTTTCTTGCCCCTACCCCAAGCAAACTCTCCCCCTCACCTATATAAATACCCACACCCCCCTCTAAACCCACACCAAACCCCAAGCCCCTTGCCCCGCCCTGCGTCACGCGCCGCCGCCGCCCCTTGCCCTGCGTCATCGCCGCCGCCGCCCTAGTGCCCCGCCGCCGCCGCCCTCAGCCGCCGCCGCCGCCATTGCTCGCCGCCACCGGAGCCCCTTGCCGGAGACCTCGCCGGAGGTACCGCGCCGCGACTCTTTTCTTTTCCTCGGATCAGTTTTCTTCTAAATCTTTCCGATTCTTTTCTTCTCTAAACCGTTCCGGTTTTCTAGATCGGTTTTTCGTTCGGTTTCCTTTTCCGAAACCCTAGATCGGATTCGTTTTCTTTCCCGGTTTAGTTGCCTCGAGACCGTTCACTGGACCGTTCGTCCTAACGAACGTGATCACCGGATTATTCCCGGCTAACGAATGTCCGTTCGTTCAACCGTTCTTCTTTTTCTTTCGTCGGACTTATTCCGCGATCGCGATCTCAGATCCGATCTTCTTTCTAGTCTATCTTCTCGTTCGTTTATCGGAATCAGGTGATTCAAGCGCCTGGAGTTTCGTTTCGAAACCGCCGTTCCGACTAATCAACCTAAACCAGTTTTTTGCTACTGTAAAATTTGACCTAGTTTCAACTTGCTAGAACCGAGTTGTTTTCCACTGTTTGTTTTCGATTTCTTTGTTCGGTTCTTTCTCTCTTTGCAACCGGAGTTCTTAAGTTGAACTTTCTGGTTCGATCTCTTGTTCGAGTTTTACCTATGCATTAGATGAGTACTTTTTGTATGCTTGTTGTTTGTCTGCGATAGATTACCCGGATTGCGCTGCCTGTTACTTCGAATCTTTAGGACACGCGGATCATCAGCAAGGCAAGTAACACTTTGATCATACCTTTTCTATAACCCAGTTTTATTGCATTAGATCAATCCTCACACATTGCATGATTAGGATCTAATTAAATTGTGGGATGGGAAGTAGATGAGGTAGTACCTATTACCTGTTTATTATGAAACCTTTGGGAGTTACTTCTACGCTTTCTTATTATGCCATGCTATCCTAGTAGACGTGGATTGGGTGAGTGATATCCATGACAGATGTGAGATTGATAATTTTAATGGTTTATCTAAGGTGGCAACTTAAACACACATCTGGGTGGATTGAGGCACCTGATGTCTATTAGGACTTGCCTGTTTTATTTTGGACCGCCACCCAGGCTCAAAGGGATCATAAGATCTTTCATGCTAAATACTTACGTGTGCAGCCACAAGCCAATATGGGCTCTGGCATAGTTGACTAAGTCGTGCGAACTCTTATAGGGGTAGACTAGCAGATGTAGGGGATGTAGGTGGTACGGTCTACTCCATCGTAAGGTGCTAGCGCTTCTGAAAGACTATGTCTCGGTCATCCGTTTCTCAAACACCATGTAGTGCGAGAAATCCAACGGAGGCGATTGAGTTTTGTGGGGAAAAGTGCGCAAACCTCTGCAGAGTGTAATAAACTAATCATGATTAGCCGTGCCCCCGGTTATGGACAATCTTGAGTATCTAGTACTTGAATATCATGTGAATCTCAACATGTTACTTCTAATTAATATTGTTGGGTTATTGATGACTACTTTTAATTGGGATTGAGAATGCTGTCAACCATTCTCAATGTTTAACAACTACCATGATAGTTAAATAAATTTATTCCTTTGCAGTAGGGAAAAATTGGCTTTATGCAAAACAGTAACCATAGAGCTTTCCACCAGCCAAATATGCATATAGTATAGCTGTTCATTCCATTACTCTCTATGTGTTACTTTGCCAGCATATTCCATGTGCTGACCCGTTTCGGGCTGCAACGTTAATGTTGCAGACTTTTCAGACGACGATTAAGGTGCTTTTAGGTCATGGTTCTATACTCAGTGATGCCGTTGGAGTTGATGGACCCATTTATCTTCCAAGTCTTCCGCTGTTATCGTTATTAGATGGCCTTAAGCCATATTATTGTAATAAGTTCTCTTTTGAGACACCGATGTAATAAGTGTGTGATTGCCACTCTGCTATAAATCCTTCGATGTACTGTGTGGTGTCAGCATTACTAATACAGGGATGACACCGGAGCACAGTAGACTTGATCCATTCGGGTCTGGTCGCCACAGAGATGGTATCAGAGCACACGCTGACTATAGGACACGACCACTAAGTTAAAGCCATAGATCACTATTCTCTCCTCATTTTCTAACTCCTCATCTTTTCTACTCTTTAGGATGAAGGACGCGAAGATTAAGTACACTCAACCGGATGAAGGCACACCTTTTGGATTTCACTTGAAGGAAGTCACCAAGTACCTAAACATTGGATTGCCAAGCTTCACGGGAACCTTCAATGCCACTTTGCCTGAAGAGGAGCGCTGGAAGATTCAAGCTCACGTTCCGGGAAGGACATTCGTGCCAATCACGAAGCCAATAGATAGTGTTTTCAATGCACCAACTTGGAGTCTAGGAAGGAGCATGGCAGCCCATATCACCATAGGACGCATTGGAGAAGTTTATCAAGAAGACCTCAAGGACACTATCTACCAGATTTGCGGACGCCGAGATGAACAATGGGAGTTAGTCACCACCAAGAAGGATAGATCCATTGCAGCATTCATCCAGGAGTTAAACCAGCACATTCAACGCCATGAGAACCAGATGTGCAATGATATGATAGAGTTGAAGAATGCGAAGGCTAGGATCATCGAGCTAGAAGGAGAACTGAAGGCTACACGCAAGGACTACATGGACGAGATTGTAGCTCTAGCAAGGCACAATGGCGGTCTTAAGCAAGAAATTGAAGAACTCAAGAGGGAGTTAGCATCCAGGAAGGAAGACATGTACGTCACATGTCCAGACAACTACATCATTCTCGATGATACCGATTCGGATCCAAGTGAACCCGACTTTGAAGACGAAGCTGGAGCGGACATCATGGAGTCTTCCACCGGTTCAAATTTCTAGATGACCACCAACCATTAGTAGTATTTCCCCCCATGTAAACACTATAGTTCGAGCACTTTTGCGATAGCTAGATCGATTGTATGCCCTGGTTTGATTGAATGAAGTGATTTTGTGTGAATTTGCTCATGTGCATTGGGGTAGTATTTTCTCTTTAGACCCCATTCTATTCTTATATCTCTTCTTTTCTAAACCCTCAAATGCCTCCGAGACGTGACCCCGGGTTACCATTAAGGATTGGTAACTATGTTTTTTCCTCAGACCTAATAGTATTGGAATCTCAAGGATTGGATGTGATATTAGGCATGGATTGGTTATCAAAGTATGAAGGAAACATCGATTGTGCTAGTAAGTCAATTTTGCTTACAACGCCAGAAGGAAGAAGGATCAAGTATGTATCCCGGCATGTGCCAAATAGGACACAAGTAAATTGCCTAACAGGAGTTGTGCAGGAGGAAGTACCAGTGGTAAAGGATTTTCCTGATGTATTTCCTAAAGAGTTGCCAGGCATGCCACCGGATAGGGACATTGAGTTTTTGATTGAGTTGTTGCCAGGTACAGGCCCAATATCAAAGAGACCGTACAGGATGCCAGCAAAGGATTTGGTAGAAATTAAGAATCAGATTAAGGAGTTATTGGAGAAAGGTTACATACGCCCAAGTTCTTCGCCTTGGGGATCACCCGTACTTCTAGTGGAGAAGAAGGATGGATCATTAAGAATGGTTGTTGATTATCGTGGATTGAACGAAGTAACCATCAAGAACAAGTACCCACTGCCAATGATTAATGATCTGTTTGATCGTTTGCAAGGAGCTAAAGTGTTTTCCAAGATCGATTTGCGATCAGGGTATCACCAGTTGAAGATTCGAGAGCAGGACATACCTAAGACAGCATTCACCACAAGATATGGACTGTATGAGTATATCGTTATGTCATTTGGATTGACTAATGCACCTGCCTATTTTATGAACCTGATGAACAAGGTATTTATGGAGTTTTTGGATAAGTTCGTCATAGTGTTCATTGATGATATCCTGGTTTATTCGAAGAATGAAGAAGAGCATAAGGAACATTTGCGTTTGGTATTGGAGAAGCTAAGGGAACATCAGTTATATGCCAAATTCAGCAAATGTGAGTTTTGGTTGAAGGAAGTAGGATTTCTTGGACACGTTATATCCGGAGAAGGGATAGCAGTTGACCCCGCCAAGGTTGAGACCGTAACCGAATGGGAAGCACCAACGACAGTTGGAGAGATCCGGAGTTTTCTTGGACTCGCAGGATACTACCGGAGATTCATTGAGAACTTTTCAAAGATTGCGAAGCCTATGACGGAATTGTTGAAGAAGGATACCAAGTTCAAATGGACTGAGGAGTGTGAGGCTAGTTTCCAGGAGTTGAAGAAACGATTAGTTACCTCACCGGTATTGATTTTGCCAGATCAGACCAATGATTATGAGGTGTATTGCGACGCTTCACGTCGAGGACTTGGAGCAGTGCTTATGCAAGAAGGGAGAGTTGTTTCGTATGCTTCACGACAACTGAAGCCTCATGAGTTGAATTACGCCACACATGACTTGGAGTTAGCAGCCGTAGTGCATGCATTGAAGACATGGAGACATTTCCTTATTGGAAATCATTGTGATGTGTACACGGATCACAAGAGTTTGAAGTACATTTTCACGCAGAAGGAGTTGAATCTCAGACAAAGGAGATGGTTGGAGCTCATCAAGGATTATGATATGAGATTGCATTACCATCCCGGAAAAGCTAATGTAGTAGCTGACGCATTGAGCCGTAAGAGCCATGTCAATACGTTAATGATGGGAAGTATACCAAAGGAGTTAGCAGAAAACCTTCGTGAGCTATGTTTGGAAATAGTTCCGAGAGGCTATGTATCAGCATTGGAGATTCATTCAACATTGATGGATAAAATTAGAGAGGCTCAGAAATCTGACAAGGAGATTGCTTCTATAAAGGACAAACTAAGCAAAGGGAAAGCGAAGGGATTTCGTGAGGATGAGCACGATACCCTATGGTTTGAGGATCGTGTTTATGTGCCGAATGACCCGGAGATCAGGAAGTTGATTTTGCAAGAGGCACATGATTCACCCTATTCGATTCACCCAGGAAATACCAAGATGTATTTGGATTTGAAGGAGACATTCTGGTGGACCGGAATGAAGAAGGATATTGCAGCATATGTAGCAGTTTGTGATGTATGTCAAAGAGTGAAGGCAGAACATCAGAAGCCAGCCGGATTGTTGCAACCATTGCCGATACCCGAATGGAAGTGGGATAAGATAGGCATGGATTTTATCACAGGACTACCCATGATGAAAGCAGGATATGACTCGATAAGGGTAGTAGTTGATCGTTTGACGAAGGTAGCACATTTCATTCCAGTCAAGACCACTTACACCAGTGCTAAGTTGGCAAAGATATACATGACTAGGATCATTTGTTTGCATGGAGTTCCGAGGAGTATTGTATCAGATAGAGGAACCCAATTTACCTCAAAGTTTTGGAATTAGTTGCATGAGACTTTAGGAACCAGGCTAGAGTTCAGCACCACTTTTCATCCGCAGACAGATGGACAGACCGAGAGAGTCAATCAAATTTTGGAAGATATGCTGAGAGCTTGTGCACTAGATTATGGATCTAGTTGGGACGATAACTTGCCGTATGCGGAGTTTTCTTATAACAACAGTTACCAAACCAGTTTGAAGATGGCACCTTTCGAAGCTTTATACGGAAGGAGGTGCAGGACACCGTTGTCATGGGACGAAGTTGGAGACCGTCAATTCTTTGGACCTGATTTGATTAAAGAGTCTGAACAGAAGGTGAAGTTGATTCGCGATAGGCTCAAGGTAGCCCAGTCCAGGCAGAAGAGCTGCGCAGATTCTAAACGCAAGGAGACAGTTTACGAAACCGGAGACAGGGTGTATCTCCGAGTATCCCCACTTCGAGGAGTTAAGCGCTTTGGAGTTAAGGGAAAATTAGCACCGCATTTCGTTGGACCATATAAGATCTTGCAACGTATGGGAGAAGTCGCGTATAAGTTGGAATTACCAGAGGGACTGTCGGGAGTACATGATGTATTTCATGTTTCTCAGCTGAAGAAAATGTCACGCCGAGATGGCGGAGGTACCGTTAAGAGATACAGTGCCGCTTGAAATAATTCAGTTGAAGGATGACTTAACGTATGAAGAAAAACCAGTCAAAATTCTCGATTATGCCAGCAGAGTTACCCGCAGCAAGGTTATCAAGTTTTGCAAAGTTCAGTGGAACCACCACTCAGAGGATGAAGCCACCTGGGAGAGAGAAGAAGATTTGCTCAAGGACCACCCTCACCTATTTTCTAGCCAACCCGAATCTCGAGGGCGAGATTCATCTTAAGGGGGGTAGGTTTGTAACATCCCAAATTTTCAATTTGGAATGTTATACACAAGATCATCATGCATATCATATTTTCTTGCATTTTGCCGATCCTAGAAATTTCACACAACTCAAGGACCCTCGGAAAGAGTTGGAGATTTCGTCATTTTCATATTTGAGCTTTCTCAAATTTCGAAAATAGGATCATTGGATTTGTCGGAGTTTCATTTGCCTTTTTATTTGGATAGGGAAAAATGCGCGTTTTCAAAATTTGCATTTTAGGCCCGGAGAAAAGTTCATTTTGTTCGACTCATTTTTTGGATTCGGGGAAAATTTACTTTAGCAGTTTTGGAGTTCGTTTAGTTCTCTTTTCTTTGGGTTTTCTGCGCGCATAATTGTTTTAATAAAAAAATTCAGCGCCCTGGGCCAAAGGCCCAAGCCAAGCCGCCGGCCGGGCCAAGTCCCTCGCCGCGCCGCGCGCCTGCGCAAGGCAGGAGGCCGCCGCCGCCTAGGAGTCCTTCTAGGACTCCGTTTGCGTTTTTTTAGGACTCTTTTCCTTTTCTTTTTCCTCCTCTTTTTCTTGCCCCCTACCCCAAGCAAACTCTCCCCCTCACCTATATAAATACCCACACCCCCCCTCTAAACCCACACCAAACCGCAAGCCCCTTGCCCCGCGCCGCGCCGCCCTGCGTCACGCGCCGCCGCCGCCCCTTGCCCTGTGTCATCGCCGCCGCCGCCCTAGTGCCCCGCCGCCGCCGCCCTTAGCCGCCGCCGCCACCATTGCTCGCCGCCGCCGAGGCCCCTTGCCGGAGACCTCGCCGAAGGTACCGCGCCGCATCTCTTTTCTTTTCCTCGGATCAGTTTTCTTCTAAATCTTTCCGATTCTTTTCTTCTCTAAACCGTTCCGGTTTTTTAGATCGGTTTTTCGTTCGGTTTCCTTTTCCGAAACCCTAGATTGGATTCGTTTTCTTTCCCGGTTTAGTTGCCTCGAGACCGTTCGCCGGACCGTTCGTCCTAACGAACGTGATCACCGGATTATTCCCGGCTAACGAACGTCCGTTCGTTCAACCGTTCTTCTTTTTCTTTCGTCGGACTTATTCCACGATCGCGATCTCAGATCCGATCTTCTTTCTAGTCTATCTTCTCGCTCGTTTATCGGAATCAGGTGATTCAAGCGCCTGGAGTTTCGTTTCGAAACCGCAGTTCCGACTAATCAACCTAAACCAGTTTTTTGCTACTGCAAAATTTGACCTAGTTTCAACTTGCTAGAACCGAGTTGTTTTCCGCCGTTTGTTTTCGGTTTCTTTGTTCGGTTCTTTCTCTCTTTGCAACCGGAGTTCTTAAGTTGAACTTTCTGGTTCGATCTCTTGTTCGAGTTTTACCTGTGCATTAGATGAGTACTTATTGTATGCTTGTTGTTTGTCTGCGATAGATTACCCGGATTGCGCCGCCTATTACTTCGAATCTTTAGGACACGCGGATCATCAGCAAGGCAAGTAACACTTTGATCATACCTTTTCTACAACCCAGTTTTATTGCATTAGATCAATCCTCACACATTGCATGATTAGGATCTAATTAAATTGTGGGATGGGAAGTAGATGAGGTAGTACCTATTACCTGTTTATTATGAAACCTTTGGCAGTTACTTCTACGTTTGCTTATTATGCCATGCTATGCTAGTAGACGTGGATTGGGTGAGTGATATCCATGACAGATGTGAGATTGATAATTTTAATGGTTTATCTAAGGTGGCAACTTAAACACACATCTGGGTTGATTGAGGCACCTAATGTCTATCAGGACTTGCCTGTTTTATTTTGGACCGCCACCCAGGCTCAAAGGGATCATAAGATCTTTCATGCTAAATACTTACGTGTGCAGCCACAAGCCAATATGGGCTCTGGCATAGTTGACTAAGTCGTGCGAACTCTTATAGGGGTAGACTAGCAGATGTAGGGGATGTAGGTGGTACGGTCAACTCCATCGTAAGGTGCTAGCGCTTCTGAAAGACTATGTCTCGGTCATCCATTTCTCAAACACCATGTAGTGCGAGAAATCCAACGGAGGCGATCGAGTCTTGTGGGGAAAAGTGCGCAAACCTCTACAGAGTGTAATAAACTAATCATGATTAGCCGTGTCCCCGGTTATGGACAATCTTGAGTATCTGGTACTTGAATATCATGTGAATCTCAACATGTTACTTCTAATTAATATTGTTGGGTTATTGATGACTACTTTTAATTGGGATTGAGAATGCTATCAACCATTCTCAATGTTTAACAACCACCATGGTAGTTAAATAAATTTATTCCTTTGCAGTAGGGAAAAATTGGCTTTACGCAAAATAGTAACCATAGAGCTTTCCACCAGCCAAATATGCATATAGTATAGCTGTTCATTCCATTACTCTCTATGTGTTACTTTGCCAGCATATTCCATGTGCTGACCCGTTTCGGGCTGCAACGTTAATGTTGCAGATTTTTCAGACGACGATTAAGGTGCTTTTAGGTCGTGGTTCTATACTCAGTGATGCCGTTGCAGTTGATGGACCCATTTATCTTCCAAGTCTTCCGCTGTTATCGTTATTAGATGGCCTTAAGCCATATTATTTTAATAAGTTCTCTTTTGAGACACCGATGTAATAAGTGTGTGATTGCCACTCTGCTATAAATCCTTCGTTGTACTGTGTGGTGTCAGCATAACTGATCCAGGGATGACACCGGAGCACAGTAGACTTGATCCATTCGGGTCTGGTCGCCACATAGGACTATTAAATATGCAGAGGCATTTAGTATGAAATGTTGAATAATAATTTTAGTGATTTGCTACAGTAGAGTATGATAAGGTTTTGGCAATGTTTATACTAACTTATCTCACAAGTCCTTGTTGAGTTTTGTGTGGATGAAGGTTTTGAGATTTAGGGAGACCGTGATATGACAGGAATTAAGGAGACACAAAAGCTCAAGCTTGGGGATGACCAAGGCACCCCAAGATAATATTTCAAGAAGTCTCAAGCATCTAAGCTTGGGGATGCCCCGGTTGGCATCCCACCTTTCTTCTTCAACAACTATCGGTTAGTTTCGGTTGATCCTAAGTTTTTGCTTCTTCACATGATGTTTGCCATCCTTAGAATATAATTTTATTTAGTTTTGCTTGCTGTTTGAATAGAATACCAAGATCTGAAATTATTAAATGTTAGAGAGTCTTCACATAGTTGCATAATTATTCGACTACTCATTGATCTTCACTTATATCTTTCGGAGTAGTTTGTTGTTTGCTCTAGTGCTTCACTTATATCTTTTAGAGCATGGTGGTAGTATTATTTTGAAGAAATAGATGAACTCTCATGCTTCACTTATATTATTTTGAGAGTCTTAAATAACATGGTAATTTGCTTAAAATCCTAATATGCTAAGCATAAAAGATTTGTAAGAATTCTTATGAGTGTGTTGAATACTAAGAGAAGTTTGATGATTGATGATTGTTTTGAGATATGGAGGCAGTGATGTCAAAGTTGTGCTAGTTGAGAAGTTGTGAATTTGAGAAATACGTGTGTTGAAGTTTGCAAGTCCCGTAGCATGCACGTATGGTAAACGTTATCTAACAAATTTGAAACATGAGGTGTTATTTGATTGTCCTCCTTATGAGTGGCGGTCAGGGACGAGCGATGGTCTTTTCCTACCAATCTATCCCCCTAGGAGCATGCGCGTAGTACTTTGGTTTTTGATAGCTTGTAGATTTTTGCAATAAGTATATGAGTTCTTTATGACTAATGTTGAGTCCATGGATTATACGCACTCTCACCCTTCCATCATTGCTAGCCTCTTCGGTACCGTGCATTGCCCCTTCTCACATTGAGAGTTGGTGCAAACTTCGCCGGTGCATCCAAACCCTGTGATATGATACGCTCTTTCACACATAAACCTCCTTATATCTTCCTCAAAATAGCCACCATACCTACCTATTATGGCATTTCCATAGCCATTCCGAGATATATTGCCATGCAACTTTCCACCGTACCATTCTTCATGACACATTCATCATTGTCATATTGCTTAGCATGATCATGTAGTTGACATAGTATTCGTGGCAAACCCACTGTTCATAATTCTTTCATACATGTCACTCTTGATTCATTGCATATCCCGGTACACCGCCAGAGGCATTCATATAGAGTCATATCTTGTTCTAGTATCGAGTTGTAATCATTGAGTTGTAAATAAATAGAAGTGTGATGATCATCATTCAATAAAGCATTGTCACAAAAAAGGCCAAAGAAAAAGAGAAGGCCCAAAAAATATTTAAAAGAAGAGAAAATAAAAGGGGCAATGCTACTATCCTTTTTCCACACTTGTGCTTCAAAGTAGCACCATGTTCTTCATATAGAGAGTCTCTTGTTTTGTCATTTTCATATACTAGTGGGAATCTTTCATTATAGAACTTGGCTTGTATATTCCAATAATGGGCCTCCTCAAGTGCCCTAGGTCTTCGTGAGCAAGCAAGTTGGATGCACACCCACTTAGTTTCTTTTGTTGAGATTTCATACATTTATAGCTCTAGTGCATCCGTTGCATGGCAATCCCTACTCCTCGCATTAACATCAATCGATGGGCATCTCCATAGCCCATTGATTAGCCTCGTTGATGTGAGACTTTCTCCTTTTTTGTCTTCTCCACATAACCCCCATCATCATATTCTATTCCACCCATAGTGCTATATCCATGGCTCGCGCTCATGTATTGCGTGAAGGTTTATAAGTTTGAGATTATTAAAGTATGAAACAATTGCTTGGCTTGTCATCGGGGTTGTGCATGATGAGAGCATACTTGTGTGACGAAAATGGAGCATGACTAAACTATATGATTTTGTAGGGATGAACTTTCTTTGGCCATGTTATTTTGAGAAGACATAATTGCTTAGTTAGTATGCTTGAAGTATTATTATTTTTATGTCAAAATGAACTTTTGTCTTGAATCTTTCGGATCTGAATATTCATATCACAAGTAGGAAGAATTACATTGAAATTATGCCAACTAGCATTCCACATCAAAAATTATCTTTTTTATCATTTACCTACTCGAGGACGAGCAGGAATTAAGCTTGGGGATGCCGATACGTCTCCAACGTATCTATAATTTTTGATTGCTCCATGCTATATTATTTACTGTTTTGAATGTTTATGGGCTTTATTATACACTTTTATATCATTTTTGGGACTAACCTATTAACCCAGAGCCCAGTGCCAGTTTCTGTTTTTACCCTGTTTTAGGGTTTCGAAGAAAAGGAAAACCAAACGGAGTCCAATTGACCTGAAACTTCATGGAACTCATTTTTGGAAGGAAAGAAGCCTAGAAGACTTGGAGTGCATGTCGGGGGATCTACGAGGAGGTCACGAGGCAGGGGGCGCGCCCTCCACCCTCGTGGGCCCCTCGTGGCCCCCCTGACGTACTTCTTCCGCCTATATATGTCCATATACCCTAAAAACATCCGGGAGCACAATAGATCGAGAGTTCCGCTGCCAGAAGCCTCCGTAGCCACCGAAAGCCAATCTAGACCCGTTCTGGCACCCTGCCGGAGGGGGGGAATCCTTCTCCGGTGGCCATCTTCATCATCCCGGTGCTCTCCATGACGAGGAGGGAGTAGTTCTCCCTCGGGGCTGAGGGTATGTACCAATAGCTATGTGTTTGATCTCTCTCTCTCTCGTGTTCTTGAGGTGATACGATCTTGATGTATCGCGAGCGTTGCTATTATAGTTGGATCTTATGTTTTTCCTCCCCCTCTACTCTCTTGTAATAAATTCAGTTTCCCCTTTGGAGTTATCTTATCGGATTGAGTCTTTAAAGATTTGAGAACACTTGATGTATGTCTTACCGTGGATATCTGTGGTGACAATGGGATATCACGTGATACACTTGATGTATGTTTTGGTGATCAACTTGCGAGTTCCGCCCATGAACCTATGCATAGGGGTTGGCACATGTTTTCGTCGTGATTCTCCGGTAGAAACTTTGGGGCACTCTTTGAGGTTCTATGTGTTGGTTGAATAGATGAATCTGAGATTGTGTGACGCATATCATATAATCATACCCACGGATACTTGAGGTGACATTGGAGTATCTAGGTGACATTAGGGTTTTGATTGATTTGTGTCTTAAGGTGTTATTCTAGTACGAACTCTAGGGCTATTTGTGTCACTTATAGGAATAGCCCAACGGATTGATTGGAAAGAATAACTTTGAGGTGGTTTCGTACCCTACCATAATCTCTTCGTTCGTTCTCCGCTATTAGTGACTTTGGAGTGACTCTTTGTTGCATGTTGAGGGATAGTTTTATGATCCAATTATGTTAGTATTGTTGAGGGAACTTACACTAGGGAAAGTATGAACCCTAGGTCTTATTTCCACACATTGCAATACCGTTTACGCTCACTTTTATCATTTGTTACCTTGCTGTTTTTATTATTTCTGATTACAAATACCTTTATCTACTATCCATATACCACTCGTTTCACCATCTCTTCGCCGAACTAGTGCACCTATACAATTTACCATTGTATTGGGTGTGTTGGGGACACAAGAGACTCTTTGTTATTTGGTTGCAGGGTTGCTTGAGAGAGACCATCTTCATCCTACGCCTCCTACGGATTGATAAACCTTAGGTCATCCACTTGAGGGAAATTTGCTACTGTCCTACAAACCTCTACACTTGGAGGCCCAACAACGTCTACAAGAAGAAGGTTGTGTAGTAGACATCACCCTCCTCGGACTGGTAATACTTCACGGCATCCAACACGCTGCGGCGCAAATCTGTGAATGCTCCTCGAGAGCTCCGGACTCGGGTAAGTAACAAGTAATTTACTTTCACATGCTTGCTTTGCATATTGAATGCCTTACCCGCCGCTATCTTCCTCATCGCCTCAATTTCCTGGAGGGCCTTTTGGTCTTCAGCCTTGACATGCTTTGTGCTCTCGAGGGCCGCGGCAAGCTTGGACTCTCGCGTCTTCGAGTCAAGCTCCAAAGTCTCGTGTTTCTTCATGAGAGCCTGGAGCTCTTGCTGCACCTCGCCCACCCGTTCCTCTTGTTTCTCCCGCTTGGTGCGCTCCTTGGCCGCTTTATTTTCGGCCTCGGACAATGCTTGCTTCAGGGTCGCCACTTCAGTTGTGGCCCCTGGCACATTCATGATGATCCTGTCAGTTCGCAACCACATTTTCTTTTTTATATAGACAAGGTATTACTTACCTTTGTTATCCTCGAGCTGCCTCTTGGCAAGGCCAAGCTCTTTCTCGGACCGCTCAAGGTTCTACTTCAGTGCGGCGACCTCCGCAGTTAGTGCGGCAGAGGTCAGCAGCGAAGCCTGCATACGCATACATACATACTTATATTAGACTCCTACAGATATTATTTGATCCTCTATTCGGCTTTTCTTTGTGAACACCAAACAGAGCATCAGGGGCTACTGTCTATGCGGTAATATTTTTCCTATATTTTAAATACTTACCTCAAAGCCTATTAGAAGGCTGGCACAGGCTTCAGTCAGTCCGCTCTTGGCGGACTGAACCTTCTTGATCACCGCACTCATAATAGTGTGGTGGTCTTCATCGATGGAAGCGCCGCGAAGCGCTCCCAGCAGTTCATCCGGTGCCTCTAGTTGGACACAGGTCACCGACACGAACGGCTTGCCCCTCTTGGAAGGAGGCCGCCTGCCCGAGTCCGGAACCACTGGAGGTTTCGGCGCGGTGTTCGGCTGAGGGCCGAACTTGGAGCCCCTGGGAGCCTTTATCCCTTTGCTCCGGAAGGTCGCCTTGAGGCGCCTCCGGGACTATCTCCCCCCGGCTCGGTGCCCCTTGAGACAATACCTCGGCATTGTCCGTAGGGCAAGGAGAGGAAGCGGTTGGAAGTGTATCACTATTCATGTCTGACGAGTCCAAGGAACCGTCCGACGAGGATACGTCGATACGGGCTTGGGGCAGACTGCATAATCATATTTGATGTTAGGAGAAGCAGTGCAACAAAAGTATGCTATGAGTTACTCTAGTATTCGAATACTTACGACTTTGCCAGGGGCTTGGCGCTGAGCAGCCACTCGTCTTTGCCGTCGACGGCGGTGGTGGAGCAGTCCGAAAGGAGAGTCCTTCCCTTCTTGGACCCTTCGGCCTCCCCGGTTTGGGTGGCCTTCCTTTTCTTGTCTCCCCCGGCTGGAGGGGAAGAACCTTCATCTTCCTTCTCCTCGTTTTCATGGGAGGAGTGCGCCTCGGAGTTATCGGACGATGTGTCTGATACCACCTGGCGCCGGGAACTCTTTCGTGTTCCCGTGGCCTTCTTCTTGGTCTTCTCCGGCACCTCATAAGGAGCCGGAGTCCGCATCTCCGTCAGGAGAGCGTTTGCGGGGTCTTTAGGCAGAGGGGCCGGACAGTTAATCTGCTCCGATGTCTCCACCCAGTCCTATCAAAGGCATGGGAGCTCAGACCCCGCACATGGTTAAGCTATGGGAAATAAATACCCTATGCACAGAGCTTACAGGATTCGCAGGGCACTTCGCGCTTAGCCCACAGTCCCCAGTAAAAGAAGGGGGTACCTCGGCACCCTTGAATAGCACCTTCCAGAC
Organism: Triticum monococcum; assembly: GCA_034509565.1. Classification (NCBI taxonomy): domain Eukaryota; kingdom Viridiplantae; phylum Streptophyta; class Magnoliopsida; order Poales; family Poaceae; genus Triticum; species Triticum monococcum. The sequence continues at coordinate 478,504,554 of CM067842.1, read as the reverse complement.
ATCCTTATGCGTCATGTCGAAGAGCTCGCGCAGAGTCTGGTGCTGGGCCAGGTCGAACTCCCATAAGTTGAAAGCCCGTTGTTGACACGGCAGGATCCGGCGGAAGAGCATGACCTGGACTATGTTGACAAGCTTAAGTTTCTTGCTTGTCATGTTCCGAATACATTTCTGGAGTCCATCCAGCTCCACCGATGAGCCCCAAGACAGGCCCTTCTCCTTCCAGGAAGTGAGCCGCGTGGGGATTCCGGATCGAAACTTGGGGGGCCGCCACCCAGTTGGTGTCGCGCGGCTCGGTGATGTAGAACCACCCCGATTGCCACCCCTTTATGGTCTCCATGAAGGAGCCCTCGAGCCATGTAACGTTGGGCATTTTACCCACCATGGCTCCGTCGCATTCCGCTTGTTGGCCGCCTACTACCTTCGGCTTGATATTGAAGGTCTTCAGCCATAGGCCGAAGTGGGGCCGGATGCAGAGGAAAGCCTCGCACACGACAATGAATGCCGAGTTGTTGAGGATGAAATTCGGGGCCAGATCATGAAAGTCCAGCCCATAATAGAACATGAGGCCGCGGACGAATGGATGGAGGGGAAACCCCAGTCCACAGACGAAGTGGGGGAGGAAAACCATCGTTTCGTGCGGTTCCAGGGTAGGGACGAGCTGCCCTGCGGCTGGCAGCCGGTGCACGATATCCACGGCTAAGTATCCGGCTCCATGTAGTTTTTTGATGTGTCCCTCTGTGACGGAGGAGGCCATCCACTTTCCTCCCGCTCCGGACATGTTTGGAGAGAGTTGAGGAGAAGGATGTGGACTTGGACGCTGGAGCTCGAGTGCGCGAGAATGGATGAGCAAGGAGGAAGAAGGCGTGGGTAGAAAAAGGTGAGACCTTATCCCTTTATAAGGGCGGATGAAACTATGCGCCCCCACCAGCCTGGTAAAACTTGCTTATCCCCCAAGCGTCATAATTGATGGTGTGATTGGGTTACCCACGTCTGTATTAATGGGAATCCCGTAATAAGGGGACACGATCTCTGCTTCGACAAGACGTGCCAAGGAAACCGCCTCGCGAAACACGCTGAGATAGGTTATGAAAAACGATTCGAATAAAGACCTGGCTGTGGTGTGATGTCACACTACGGGGTACGTCAGAAGATTAGATTTGTGTAAATATTATTCCCTCTACGGTGGTATGTAGAACTTATTTTGTAGAGCCGGACACGATCCTCGTGTTCAAAATCTTCTATGAAGTATTCGGAGGAGGAACCCGCCTTGCAATGCCGAAGACAATCTACGCGCCGGACTCATCGTCATTGAAGCCTAGTTCAGGGGCTACTGAGGGAGTCCTGGATTAGGGGGTATCCGGACAGCCGTATTATATCCTTTGGCCGGACTGTTGGACTATGAAGATACAAGATTGAAGACTTTGTCCCATGTCCGGACGAGACTCTCCTTGGCGTGGAAGGCAAACTTGGCAATACGGATATGTAGATCTCCTTCCTTGTAACCAACTCTGTGTAACCCTAGCCCCCTCCGGTGTCTATATAAACCGGAGGGTTTTAGTCCATAGGACAACATACAATCATACCATAGGCTAGCTTCTAGGGTTTAGCCTCTCTGATCTCGTGGTAGATCAACTCTTGTACTACTCATATTATCAAGAACAATCAAGCAGGACGTAGGGTTTTACCTCCATCAAGAGGGCCCGAACCTGGGTAAAACATCGTGTCCCCTGCCTCCTGTTACCATCCGCCTTAGACGCACAGTTCGGGACCCCCTACCCGAGATCCACCGGTTTTGACACCGACAACGGGCATGAGTCTGAAATACCAATTTCAAATCTTGGAACATCTCATATGCCCCATGTCATTCAAAACATTTTTGAAGTCCCGGTTCTAAGCCGTAAAGCATGGTGCACTAAACTATCAAGTAGTCATCATACCGAGCTTGTCAAACATTCATAACATCTGCATCTGCTCCTGCAATAGTTCTGTCACCTGGTGGTGCATCAAGGAAATAATTCTTCTGTGTGGCAATGAGGATAATCCTTAGATCATGGACCTGGTCTGCATCATTGCTACTATCATCTTTCAACTTAGTTTTCTCTAGGAACATATCATAAATAAAACGGGGAAGCTATACGCGAGCTATTAATCTACAACATAGATATGCAAATACTATCAGGACTAAGTTCATGATAAATTTAAGTTCAATTAATCATATTACTAAAGAACTCCCACTTAGATAGACGTCCCTCTAGTCATCTAAATGCTCATGTGATTGCTACCTCTTGAGCACTACGTTGGTTTCCCCTTGAAGAGGAAAGGGTGGTGCAGTAAAGTAGCGTAAGTATTTCCCTCAGTTTTTGAGAACCAAGGTATCAATCCAGTAGGAGACCACACTCGAGTCCCACGCACCTACACAAACAAATAAGAACCTCGCAACCAACGCGATAAAGGGGTTGTCAATCCCATCACGGTCACTAACGAGAGTGAGATATGATAGAGATGATAAGATAATATTTTTGGTATTTTTTATGATAAAGAATAAAAGTAAAGAAAGCAAAATAAACGGCGATAGAAATAGCTTGTTGTCAGGAGATTAATATGATGGAAGATAGACCCGAGGGCCATAAGTTTCACTAGTGGCTTCTCTCAAGAGCATAAGTATTATGGTGGGTGAACAAATTGCTGTCGAGCAATTGATAGAATTGAGCATAGTTATGAGAATATCTAGGTATGATCATGTATATAGGCATCACGTCTGTGACAACTAGACTGACTACTACCTGCATCTACTACTATTACTCCACACATCGGCCGCTATCCAGCATGCATCTAGAGTATTAAGTTCATAAGAACAGAGTAACGCTTTAAGCAAGATGACATGATGTAGAGGGATAAACTCATGCAATATGATATAAACCCCATCTTTTTATCCTCGATGGCAACAATACAATATGTGCCTTGCTGCCCCTGCTGTCATTGGGAAAGGACACCGCAAGATTGAACCCAAAGCTAAGCACTTCTCCCATTGCAAGAAAGATCAATCTAGTAGGCCAAACCAAACTGATAATTCGAAGAGACTTGCAAAGATAACCAATCATACATAAAAGAATTCAGAGGAGATTCAAATATTGTTCATAGATAATCTTGATCATAAACCCACAATTCATCGGATCACGACAAACACACCGCAAAAGAAGAGTTACATCAAATAGATCTCCAAGAGAATCAAGGAGAACTTTGTATTGAGATCCAAAGAGAGAGAAGAAGCCATCTAGCTAATAACTATGGACCCGAAGGTCTGAGGTAAACTACTCACACATCATCGGAGAGGCTATGGTGTTGATGTAGAAGCCCTCCGTGATCAATGCCCCCTCCGACGGAGCGCCGGGAAAGGCCCCAAGATGGGATCTCATGGGTACAGAAGGTTGCGGTGGTGGAATTAGGTTTTCATGGTGCTCTTCGATGGTTTGGGGGTACGTAGGTATATATAGGAGGAAGAAGTAGGTCGGTGGAGCCACGAGGGGTCCACGAGGGTGGAGGGTGTGCCCAGGGGGTAGGCGCGCCCCCCTACCTCGTGGCTCCCTCGTCAGTTGTTTGACGTCCACTCCAAGTCCTGTGGATCACGTTTGTTCCAAAAATCACGTTCCCGAAGTTTTCATTCCGTTTGGACTCTGTTTGATATTCTTTTTCTGCGAAACACTGAAATAGGCAAAAAACAGCAATTTGGGCTCGGCCTCCGGTTAATAGGTTAGTCCCAAAAATAATATAGAAGTGTATAATAAATCTCATTAAACATCCAAAACAAAATATATAATAGCATGGAACAATCAAAAATTATAGATACGTTGGAGACGTATCAAGCATCCCCAAGCTTAATTCCTGCTCGTCCTCGAGTAGGTAAATGATAAAAACAGAATGTTTGATGTGGAATGCTACTTAGCATAATTTTCAATGTAATTCTCTTATTTGTGGTATGAATATTCAAATCCTAAAGATTCAAGATAAAGGTTTAATATTGACATAAAAGTAATAATACTTCAAGCATACTAACTAAGCAATCATGTCTTCTCAAAATAACATGGCCAAAGAAAGTTATCCCTACAAAATCATATAGTCTGGCTATGCTCTATCTTCACCACATAAAATACTTAAATCATGCACAACCCCGATGACAAGCCAAGCAATTGTTTCATACTTTTGGTGTTCTCAAACTTTTTCAATCTTCACGCAATACATGAGCGTGAGCCATGGATATAGCACTATAGGTGGAATAGAATGGTGGTTGTGGAGAAGACAAAAAGGACAAGATAGTCTCACATCAACTAGGCGTATCAACGGGCTATGGAGATGCCCATCAATAGATATCAATGTGAGTGACTAGGGATTGCCATGCAACGGATGCACTAGAGCTATAAGTGTATGAAAGCTCAACAAAAGAAACTAAGTGGGTGTGCATCCAACTTTCTTGCTCATGAAGACCTAGGGCAATTTGAGGAAACCCATCATTGGAATATACAAGCCAAGTTCTATAATGTAAAATTCCCACTAGTATATGAAAGTGACAACATAGGAGACTCTCTGTCATGAAGATCATGGTGCTACTTTGAAGCACAAGTGTGGAAAAAGGATAGTAACATTGTCCCTTCTCTCTTTTTCTCTCATTTTTTTAGTTGGGCCTTTCTCTTTTTTTATGGCCTCTTTTTTTTATTTAGTCCGGAGTCTCATCCCGACTTGTGGGGGAATCATAGTCTCCATCATCCTTTCCTCACTTGGGACAATGCTCTAATAATGATGATCATCACACTTTTATTTACTTACAACTCAAGTATTACAACTCAATACTTAGAACAAGATATGACTCTATATGAATGCCTCCGGCGGTGTACCGGGATATGCAATGAACCAAGAGTGACATGTATCAAAATAATAAACGGTGGCTTTGTTGGAAATATGCCCTAGAGGCAATAATAAAATGGTTATTATTATATTTTCTTGTTCATGATAATTTTCTATTGTTCATGCTATAATTGTGTTATCCGGAAATTGTAATACATGTGTGAATACATAGACCACAACATGTCCCTAGTGAGCCTCTAGTTGACTAGCTCGTTGATCAATAGATGGTTACGGTTTCCTGACCATGGACATTGGATGTCATTGATAACGGGATCACATCATCAGGAGAATGATGTGATGGACAAGACCCAATCCTAAGCATAGCACAAGATCGTGTAGTTCGTCTGCTAGAGCTTTTCTGAATGTCAAGTATCATTTCCTTAGACCATGAGATTGTGCAACTCCTGGATACCGTAGGAGTGCTTTGGGTGTACCAAATGTCACAACGTAACTGGGTGACTATAAAGGTGCACTACAGGTATCTCCGAAAGTGTCTGTTGGGTTGGCATGAATTGAGACTGGGATTTGTCACTCCGTATGACGGAGAGGTATCTCCGGGCCCACTCGGTAATGCATCATCATAATGAGCTCAGTGTGACTAATTCGTTGGTCACGGGATCATGCATTACGGCATGAGTAAAGTGACTTGCCAGTAACGAGATTGAACAAGGTATTGGGATACCGACGATCGAATCTCGGGCAAGTGACGTATCGATTGACAAAGGGAATTGTATACGGGATTGCTTGAATCCTCGACATCGTGGTTCATCCGATGAGATCATCGTGGAACATGTGGGAGTCAACATGAGTATCCAGATCCCGCTGTTGGTTATTGCCCGGAGAGTTGTCTCGGTCATGTCTGCATGGTTCCCGAACCCGTAGGGTCTACACACTTAAGGTTCGATGATGCTAGGGTTATTAGGAAGACTTGTATGTCATTACTGAATGTTGTTCGGAGTCCCGAATGAGATCCCGGACGTCACGGGGAGTTTTGGAATGGTCCGGAGGTGAAGATTTATATGTAGGAAGTTGTCATACGGTCACCGGAAAGGTTCGGGGGCATATCGATATTGTACCGGGGCCATCGGAGGGGTTCCTGAAGGAAATATGCCCTAGAGGCAATAATAAAGTTATTATTAATTTCCTTATATCATGATAAATGTTTATTATTCATGCTAGAATTGTATTAACCGGAAACATAATATATGTGTGAATACATAGACAAAAAGAGTGTCACTAGTATGCCTCTACTTAACTAGCTCATTAATCAAAGATGGTTATGTTTCCTAACCATAGACAAAGAGTTGTTATTTGATTAATGGGATCACATCATTAGATGAATGATCTGATTGACTTGACCCATTCCGTTAGCTTAGCACTTGATCGTTTAGTTTGTTGCTATTGCTTTCTTCATGACTTATACATGTTCCTATGACTATGAGATTATGCAACTCCCGTTTACTGGAGGAACACTTTGTGTGCTACCAAACGGCACAACGTAACTGGGTGATTATAAAGGAGCATTACAGGTGTCTCCAAAGGTAGATGTTGGGTTGGCGTATTTCGAGATTAGGATTTGTCACTCCGATCGTCGGAGAGGTATCTCTGGGCCCTCTCGGTAATGCACATCACATAAGCCTTGCAAGCATTACAACTAATGAGTTAGTTGCAAGATGATGTATTACGAAACGAGTAAAGAGACTTGCCGGTAACAAGATTGAACTAGGTATTGGATACCGATGATCGAATCTCGGGCAAGTAACATACCGATGACAAAGGGAACAACGTATGTTGTTATGCGGTCTGACCGATAAAGATCTTCGTAGAATATGTAGGAGCCAATATGGGCATCCAGGTCCCGCTATTGGTTATTGACCAGAGAGGTGTCTCAGTCATGTCTACATAGTTCTCGAACTCGTAGGGTCCGCATGCTTAACGTTCGTTGATGATATAGTACTATGTGAGTTATGAATGTTGGTGACCGAATGTTGTTCGGAGTCCGGGATGAGATCACGGACATGACGAGGAACTCCGGAATGGTCCGGAGACAAAGTTTGATATATGGGATAATAGTGTTTGGTCACCGGAAGGGTTCCGGATGTTTCCCGAAATGTTTGGGTACGACAACACTTTATTTGGGCCAAAGGGGAAAGCCCACAAGGTTTTTGGAAAGCGCAAAAGGAAGTTTTGCGGAGTCCAGGGGCCAGACGCCAGGGTCCCTGGCGTCTGGGTCCAGACGCCGGGAACCCTGGCGTCTGGCCCTGGAGTCCGAGAAGGACTCTTGCCTTTCGGGTGAAACCGACTTTGTGGAGGCTTTTACTCCAAGTTTCGACCCCAGGGCTCAACATATAAATAGAGGGGCAGGGCTAGCACCAGAGACACATCAAGAAACACCAAGCCGTGTGCCGGCAACCCTGTTCCCTCTAGTTTATCCTCCGTCATAGTTTTCGTAGTGCTTAGGCGAAGCCCTGCAGAGATTGTTCTTCACCAACACCGTCACCACGCCATCGTGCTGCCAGAACTCATCTACTACTTCGCCCCTCTTGCTGGATCGAGAAGGCGAGGACGTCACCGAGCCGTACGTGTGCAGAACTCGGAGGTGCCGTGCTTTCGGTACTTGGATCGGTCGGATCATGAAGACATTCGACTACATCAACCGCATTGATATAACGCTTCCGCTTGCGATCTACAAGGGTATGTAGATCAGATTCTCCCCCTCGTTGCTATGCATCACCATGATCTTGCGTGTGTGTAGGAAATTTTTTGAAATTACTACGTTCCCCAACAGTGGCATCCGAGCCTAGGTTATATGGTTTGATGTTATTTGCACGAGTAGAACACAAGTGAGTTGTGGGCGATATAAGTCATACTGCCTACCAGCATGTCATACTTTGGATGAAGCGGCCCGGACCGAGATTACGCGTACGCTTACGCGAGACCGGTTCTCCCGACGTGCTTTGCACATAGGTGGCTTGCGGGTGACAGTTTATCCAACTTTAGTTGAACCAAGTGTGGCTATGCCCGGTCCTTGCGAAGGTTAAAACGGAGTCTATTTGACAAACTATCGTTGTGGTTTTGATGCGTAGGTAAGATTGGTTCTTGCTTAAGCCCGTAGCAGCCACGTAAAACTTGCAACAACAAAGTAGAGGACGTCTAACTTGTTTTTGCAGGGCATGTTGTGATGTGATATGGTCAAAACGTGATGAGATATAAGTTGTTGTATGAGATGATCATGTTTTGTTGAAGTTATCGGCAACTGGCAAAAGCTTTATGGTTGTCTCTTTATTGCATAAGATGCAAGCGCCAAATAATTGCTTTACTTTATCGCTATGCGATAGCAATAGTTGCAAGAGCAATAGTTGGCGAGACGACCATGTGACGACATATTGATATAGATCAAGATGATGGAGATCATGGTGTCATGCCGGTGACGATGGAAATCATGACGATGCTTTGGAGATGGAGATCAAAGGCACAAGATCATGATGGCCATATCATGTCACATATTTTGATTGCATGTGATGTTTATCTTTTATGCATCTTATCTTGCTTTGATTGACGGTAGCATTATAAGATGATCTCTCACTAAATTATCAAGAAGTGTTCTCCCTAAGTATGCACCGTTGCCAAAGTTCGTCGTGCCCAGACACCACGTGATGATCGGGTGTGATAAGCTCTACGTCCATCTACAACGGGTGCAAGCCAGTTTTGCACATGCAGAATACTCAGGTTAAACTTGACGAGCCTAGCATATGCAGATATGGCTTCGGAACACGAAGACCGAAAGGTCGAGCGTGAATCATATAGTAGATATGATCAACATAATGATGTTCACCATTGAAAACTAATCCATTTCACGTGATGATCGGTTATGGTTTAGTTGATTTGGATCACGTGATCACTTAGAGCATTAGAGGGATGTCTATCTAAGTGGGAGTTCTTAAGTAATATGATTAAATTGAACTTAAATTTATCATGAACTTAGTCCTGGTAGTATTTTGCAAATTATGTTGTAGATCAATAGCTCGCGTTGTTGCTTCCCTGTGTTTATTTTTGATATGTTCCTAGAGAAAATTGTGTTGAAAGATGTTAGTATCAATGATGCGGATTGGATCCGTGATCTGAGGTTTATCCTCATTGCTGCACAAAAGAATTATGTCCTTGATGCACCGCTAGGTGACAGACCTATTGCAGGAGCAGATGCAGACGTTATGAACGTTTGGCTAGCTCAATATGATGACTACTTGATAGTTTAGTGCACCATGCTTAATGGCTTAGAATCGGGACTTCAAAGACGTTTTGAACGTCATGGACCATATGAGATGTTCCAGGATTTGAAGTTAATATTTCAAGCAAATACCCGAGTTGAGAGATATGAAGTCTCCAGCAAGTTCTATAGCTAAAAGATGGAGGAGAATCGCTCAACTAGTGAGCATGTGCTCAGATTGTCTGGGTACTACAATCGCTTGAATCAAGTGGGAGTTAATCTTCCAGATAAGATAGTGATTGACAGAATTCTCTAGTAACCATCACCAAGTTAGTAGAACTTCGTGATGAACTATAATATGCAAGGGATAACGGAAACAACTCCCAAGCTCTTCGTGATGCTGTAATCAACGAAGGAAGAAATCAAGAAAAACATCAAGTGTTGATGGTTGACAAGACCACTAGTTTCAAGAAAAGGGCAAAGGGAAGAAGGGGAACTTCAAGAAGAACGGCAAGCAAGTTGCTGCTCAAGTGAAGAGGCCCAAGTCTGATCCTAAGCCTGAGACTAAGTGCTTCTACTGCAAAGGGACTGGTCACTGGAAGCGGAACTACCCCAGGTGATTGGCGGATAAGAAGGATGGCAAAGTGAACATAAGTATATTTGATATACATGTTATTGATGTGTACTTTACTAGTGTTTATAGCAACCCCTCAGTATTTGATGCTAGTTCAGTTGCTAAGAGTAGTAACTCGAAACGGGAGTTGCAGAATGAACAGAGACTAGTTAAGGGTGAAGTGACGATGTGTGTTGGAAGTGGTTCCCAGATTGATATGATCATCATCGCACACTCCCTATACTTTCGGGATTAGTGTTGAACCTAAATAAGTGTTATTTGGTGTTTGCATTGAGCATTAATATGATTTGATCATGTTTATTGTAATACGGTTATTCATTTAAGTAAAAGAATAAATTATTGTTCTGTTTACATGAATAAAACCTTATATGGTTACACACCCAATGAAAATAGTTCATTGGATCTCGATCTTAGTGATACACATATTCATAATATTGAAACCAAAAGATGCGAAGTTAATAATGATAGTGCAACTTATTTGTGACACTGCCGTTTAGGTCATATTGGTGTAAAGCGCATGAAGAAACTCCATGCTGATGGGATTTTGGAATCACTTGATTATGAATCACTTGATGCTTGCGAACCATGCCTTATGGGCAAGATGACTAAAACGCCGTTCTCCGGAACAATGAAGCAAGCAACAGATTTGTTGGAAATCATACATACTGATGTATGTGGTCCGATGAATATTAAGGCTTACAGCAGGTATCATTATTTTCTGACCTTCACAAGATGATTTGAGCAGATATGGGGATATCTGCTTGATGAAACATAAGTCTGAAACATTTGAACAGTTCAAAGAATTTCAGAGTGAAGTGGAAAATCATTGTGACAAGAAAATAAAAGTTTCTACGATATGATCTCAGAGGTAAAATATTTGAGTTACGAGTTTGGTCTTCAGTTAAAACAATGTGAAATAGTTTCACTACGCACGCCACCTGGAACACCACAGCATAATGGTGTGTCCGAACGTCATAACTGTACTTTATTGGATATAGTGCAATCTATGATGTATCTTACCGATCTACCACTATCGCTTTGGGGTTATGCATTAGAGACAGCTGCATTCACGTTAAATAGGGCACCATCTAAATCCGTTGAGACGACACCGTGTGAACTATGGTTTGGCAAGAAACCTAAGCTGTCGTTTCTTAAAGTTTGGAGTTGCGATGCTTATGTGAAAAAATTTCATCTCGATAATCTCAAACACAAATCGAAAAAATATGTCTTCATAGGATACCCAAAGGAGACAGTTGGGAACACCTTCTATCACAGATCCGAAGGCAAGACATTCGTTGCTAAGAATGGATCCTTTCTAGAGAAGGAGTTTCTCTCGAAAGAAGTGAGTGGGAGGAAAGTAGAACTTGACGAGGTAATTGTACCTGCTCCCTTATTGGAAAGTAGTACATCACAGAAAACTGTTTCTGCGACACCTATACCAATTAGTGAGGAAGCTAATGATGATAATCATGAAACTTCAGGACAAGATACTACTGAACCTCATAGATCAACCAGAGTGAGATCCGCGCCAGAGTGGTACGGTAATACAGTTCTGGAAGTCATGCTACTAGATCATGATGAACCTACGAACTATGAAGAAGCGATGGTGAGCCCAGATTCCGCAAAGTGGCTTGAAGCCATGAAATCTGAGATGGGATCCATGTATGGGAACAAAGTGTGGACTTTGGTTGACTTGCCCGATGATCGGCAAGACATAGAAAATAAATGGATCTTCAAGAGGAAGACGGACGCTGATACTAGTGTTACTATCTACAAAGCTAGAATTGTCGCAAAAGGTTTTCGACAAGTTCAAGGTGTTGACTACGATGAGAGTTTCTCACTCGTATCTATGCTTAAGTCTGTCCGAATCATGTTAGCAATTGTCGCATTTTATGAAATCTGGCAAATGGATAAACAAAACTGTATTCCTTAATGGATTTATTAAAGAAGAGTTGTATATGATGCAACCAGAAGGTTTTGTCAATCCTAAAGGTGCTAACAAAATATGCAAGCTCCAACGATCCATCTATGGACTGGTGCAAGCATCTCGGAGTCGGAATATACGCTTTGATAAGTTGATCAAAGGATATAGTTTTATACAGACTTGCGGTGAAGCCTGTATTTACAAGAAAGTGAGTGGGAGCACTACAGCATTTCTGATAAGTATATGTGAATGACATATTGTTGATCGGAAATAATGTAGAATTATTCTGTAAAGCATAAAGGAGTGTTTGAAAGGAGTTTTTCAAAGAAAGACTTCGGTGAAGCTGCTTACATATTGAGCTCCAAGATCTATAGAGATAGATCAAGACGCTTGATAAGTTTTTTCAATGAGTACATACCTTGACAAGATTTTGAAGTAGTTCAAAATGGAGCAGTCAAAGAAAGAGTTCTTGCCTGTATTACAAGGTGTGAAGTTGAGTAAGACTCAAAGCCCGACCACGGCAGAAGATAGAAAGAGAATGAAAGTCATTCCCTATGCCTTGGCCATAGGTTCTATAAAGTATGTCATGTTGTATACCAGATCTATTGTATACCCTGCACTGAATTTGGCAAGGGAGTACAATAGTGATCTAGGAGTAGATCACTGGACAGCGGTCAGAATTATCCTTAGTGAAATAAGGGTATGTTTCTCGATTATGGACGTGACAAAAGGTTCGTCGTAAAGGGTTACGCCGATGCAAGTTTTGACACTAATCTAGATGACTCTAAGTCTCGGTCTAGATACATATTGAAAGAGGGAGCAATTAGCTAGAGTAGCTCCATGCAGAGCATTGTTGACATAGAAATTTGCAAAATACATGTGGATCTGAATGTGGCAGACCCGTTGACTAAGATTCTCTCACAAGCAAAACATGATCACACCTTAGTACTCTTTGGGTGTTAATCACATAGCAATGTGAAATAGATTACTGAATCTAGTAAACCCTTTGGGTATTGGTTACATGGCGATGTGAACTATGGGTGTTAATCACATGATGATGTGAACTATCGATGTTAATCACATGGTGATGTGATCTAGATTATTAACTCTAGTGCAAGTGGGAGACTGAAGGAAATATGCCCTAGAGGCAATAATAAAGTTATTATTAATTTCCTTATATCATGATAAATGTTTATTATTCATGCTAGAATTGTATTAACCAGAAACATAATACATGTGTGAATACATAGACAAAAAGAGTGTCACTAGTATGCCTCTACTTGACTAGCTCATTAATCAAAGATGGTTATGTTTCCTAACCATAGACAAAGAGTTGTTATTTGATTAATGGGATCACATCATTAGATGAATGATCTGATTGACTTGACCCATTCCGTTAGCTTAGCACTTGATCGTTTAGTTTGTTGCTATTGCTTTCTTCATGACTTATACATGTTCCTATGACTATGAGATTATGCAACTCCCGTTTACTGGAGGAACACTTTGTGTGCTACCAAACGTCACAACGTAACTGGGTGATTATAAAGGAGCATTACAGGTGTCTCCAAAGGTAGATGTTGGGTTGGCGTATTTCGAGATTAGGATTTGTCACTCCAATTGTCGAGAGGTATCTCTGGGCCCTCTCGGTAATGCACATCACATAAGCCTTGCAAGCATTACAACTAATGAGTTAGTTGCAAGATGATGTATTACGGAACGAGTAAAGAGACTTGCCGGTAACGAGATTGAACTAGGTATTGGATACCGACGATCGAATCTCGGGCAAGTAACATACCGATGACAAAGGGAACAACGTATGTTGTTATGCGGTCTGACCGATAAAGATCTTCGTAGAATATGTAGGAGCCAACATGGGCATCCAGGTCCCGCTATTGGTTATTGACCAGAGAGGTGTCTCGGTCATGTCTACATAGTTCTCGAACCCGTAGGGTCCGCACGCTTAACGTTCATTGACGATATAGTACTATGTGAGTTATGAATGTTGGTGACCGAATGTTGTTCGGAGTCCGGGATGAGATCACGGACATGACGAGGAACTCCGGAATGGTCCGGAGACAAAGTTTGATATATGGGATAATAGTGTTTGGTCACCGGAAGGGGTTCCGGATGTTTCCCGAAATGTTTGGGTACGAGAACACTTTATTTGGGCCAAAGGGGAAAGCCCACAAGGTTTTTGGAAAGCGTAAAAGGAAGTTTTGCGGAGTCCAGGGGCCAGACGCCAGGGTCCCTGGCGTCTGGGTCCAGACGCTGGGAACCCTGGCGTCTGGCCCTGGAGTCCGAGAAGGACTCTTGCCTTTCGGGTGAAACCGACTTTGTGGAGGCTTTTACTCCAAGTTTCGACCCCAGGGCTCAACATATAAATAGAGGGGCAGGGCTAGCACCAGAGACACATCAAGAAACACCAAGCCGTGTGCCGGCAACCCTGTTCCCTCTAGTTTATCCTCCGTCATAGTTTTCGTAGTGCTTAGGCGAAGCCCTGCGGAGATTGTTCTTCACCAACACCGTCACCACGCCGTCGTGCTGCCGGCACTCATCTACTACTTCGCCCCTCTTGCTGGATCGAGAAGGCGAGGACGTCACCGAGCCATACGTGTGCAGAACTCGGAGGTGCCGTGCTTTCGGTACTTGGATCGGTCGGATCGTGAAGACATTCGACTACATCGACCGCGTTGATATAACGCTTCCGCTTGCGATCTACAAGGGTACGTAGATCAGACTCTCCCCCTCGTTGCTATGCATCACCATGATCTTGCATGTGCGTAGGAATTTTTTTGAAATTACTACGTTCCCCAACAGTTCCGGGGGTCCACCGGGAGGGGCCACCTCTCTCGGAGGGCCTAATGGGCTGTAGAGGAAAGGGAACCAGCCCTACATGGGCTGGGCGCATCCCCCCTTGGGCCCATGCGCCTAGGGTTGGGGGGGAAACCCTAAGGGTGGCGCCCCCTTGCTTGGGGGGGCAAGCCCCCTCCCCTTGGCCGCCGCCCCCCCTCTAGATCTCATCTAGAGGGGATCGGCCCCCTTCCTCCTTCCCCTATATATAAAGGGGCAAGGGGAGGGCTGCACACACCATCCAAGGCGCAGCCCCTCCCCTCCCCAACACCTCTCCTCCTCCGCAAGAGCTTGGCGAAGCCCTGCCGGAGTACTGCAGCTCCACCACCACCACGCCGTCGTGCTGCTGTTGGAGCCTCTTCCTCAACCTCTCCCTCCTCCTTGCTGGATCAAGGCGTGGGAGACGTCCTCGCTCCGTACGTGTGTTGAACGCGGAGGTGCCGTCCGTTCGGTGCTAGGATCTTCGGTGATTTGGATCACGACAAGTACGACTCCATCAACCCCGTTCTCTTGAACGCTTCCGCTCGTGATCTACAAGGGTATGTAGATGCACTCCTCTCCCCTCGTTGCTAGATGACTCCATAGATTGATCTTGGTGATGCGTAGAAAATTTTAAATTTCTGCTACGTTCCCCAACAGTGGCATCATGAGCTAGGTCTATGCGTAGTTTCTATGCACGAGTAGAACACAAGTTGTTGTGGGCGTCGACTTTGTCAATTTACTTGCCGTTACTAGTCTTATCTTGATTCGGCGGCATCGTGGGATGAAGCGGCCCGGACCGACCTTACACGTACGCTTACGTGAGACTGGTTCCACCGACTGACATGCACTAGTTGCATAAGATGGCTAGCGGGTGTCTGTCTCTCCCACTTTAGTCGGATCGGATTCGATGAAAAGGGTCCTTATGAAGGGTAAATAGAAATTGGCATATCATGTTGTGGTTTTGGCGTAGGTAAGAAACGTTCTTGCTAGAAACCTATAGCAGCCACGTAAAAACTTGCAACAACAATTAGAGGACGTCTAACTTGTTTTTGCAGCATATGCTGTGTGATGTGATATGGCCAAAAGGATGTGATGAATGATATATGTGATGTATGAGATTGATCATGTTCTTGTAATAGGAATCATGACTTGCATGTCGATGAGTATGACAACCGGCAGGAGCCATAGGAGTTGTCTTAATTTATTTATGTCCTGCGTGTCAACTTATACGTCATGTAATTACTTTACTTTATCGCTAACCGTTAGCCATAGTAGTAGAAGTAATAGTTGATGAAACAACTTCATAAGACACGATGATGGAGATCATGATGATGGAGATCATGGTGTCATGCCGGTGACGACGATGATCATGGCGCCCCGAAGATGAGATCAAAAGGAGCAAAATGATATTGGCCATATCATGTCACTATTTGATTGCATGTGATGTTTATCATGTTTTACATCTTATTTGCTTAGAACGACAGTGGCATAAATAAGATGATCCCTCGCAATAATTTCAAGAAAGTGTTCCCCCTAACTATGCACCGTTGCTAAGGTTCGTTGTTCCGAAGCACCACGTGATGATCGGGTGTGATAGGTTCTAACATTCGCATAGAATGGGTGTAAGCCAGATTTACACACGCAAAACACTTAGGTTGACTTGACGAGCCTAGCATGTACAGACATGGCCTCGGAACACGGAAGACCGAAAGGTCGAACATGAGTCGTATGGAAGATACGATCAACATGAAGATGTTCACCGATGATGACTAGTCCGTCTCACGTGATGATCGCACACGGCCTAGTTGAATCGGATCATGTATCACTTAGATGACTAGAGGGATGTCTATCTAAGTAGGAGTTCATTAAATAATTTGATTAGATGAACTTAATTATCATGAACTTAGTCTAAAATCTTTACAATATGTCTTGTAGATCAAATGGCCCACGCTAATGTTGTCCTCAACTTCAACGCGTTCCTAGAGAAAACCAAGCTGAAAAACGATGGTAGCAACTATACGGACTGGGTCCGGAACTTGAGGATCATCCTCATAGCTGCCAAGAAAGCATATGTCCTTGAAGCACCGCTAGGTGAAGCACCACCCCCAGCAAACCAAGACGTTATGAATGCTTGGCAGTCCCGTGCTGATGATTACTCCCTGGTTCAGTGCGGCATGCTTTACAGCTTAGAACCGGGGCTCCAGAAGCGTTTTGAGCAACACGGAGCATATGAGATGTTCCAAGAGCTGAAAATGGTTTTCCAAGATCATGCCTGGGTCGGGAGATATGAAGTCTCCGACAAGTTCTACAGTTGTAAGATGGAGGAGAATAGTTCCGTCAGCGAGCACATACTCAAAATGTCTGGGTTGCACAACCGCTTGTCTCAGCTGGGAGTTAATCTCCCGGATGATGCGGTTGTTGACAGAATCCTTCAGTCGCTCCCACCTAGCTACAAGAGCTTTGTGATGAACTTCAATATGCAGGGGATGGAAAAGACCATTCCTGAGGTATATTCAATGCTGAAATCAGCGGAGGTGGAAATCAAAAAGGAACATCAAGTGTTGATTGTGAATAAAACCACTAAGTTCAAGAAGGGCAAGGGTAAAAAGAATTTCAAGAAGGACGGCAAGGGAGTTGCCGCGCCCGGTAAGCAAGCTGTCGGGAAGAAGCCAAAGAATGGACCCAAGCCCGAGACTGGGTGTTTTTATTGCAAGGGAAGTGGTCACTAGAAGCGGAACTGCCCCAAGTACTTAGCGGACAAGAAGGCTGGCAACACAAAAGGTATATGTGATATACATGTTATTGATGTGTACCTTACCAGTACTCGTAGTAGCTCCTGGGTATTTGATACCGGTGCGGTTGCTCATATTTGTAACTCAAAACAGGAGCTGTGGAATAAGCGGAGACTGGCGAAGGACGAGGTGACGATGCGCGTCGGGAATGGTTCCAAGGTCGATGTGATCATGTCGGCACGCTACCTCTACATTTACCTACGGGGTTAGTTTTAAACCTCAATAATTGTTATTTAGTGCCAGCTTTGAGCATGAACATTGTGTCAGGATCTCGTTTAATACGAGATGGCTACTCATTTAAATCCGAGAATAATGGTTGTTCTGTTTATATGAGAGATATGTTTTATGGTCATGCCTCGCTGGTCAATGGTTTATTCTTATTTAATCTCGAACGTGATGTTACACATATTCATAGTGTGAATACCAAAAGATGTAAGGTTGATAATGATAGTCCCACATACTTGTGACACTGCCGCCTTGGTCACATTGGTGTCAAACGCATGAAGAAACTCCATGCAGATGGACTTTTGGAGTCTCTTGATTATGAATCATTTGACACGTGCGAACCATGCCTCATGGGCAAAATGACCAAGACTCCGTTCTCCGGAACAATGGAGCGAGCAACCAACTTATTGGAAATCATACATACTAATGTGTGTGGTCCAATGAGTGTTGAGGCTCGCGGTGGCTATTGTTATGTTCTCACCCTCACTGATGACTTGAGTAGATATGGGTATGTCTACTTAATGAAACACAAGTCTGAGACCTTTGAAAAGTTCACGGAATTTCAGAGTGAGGTTGAGAATCAACGTGATAGGAAAATCAAGTTCTTACGATCAGATCGTGGGGGAGAATATTTGAGTCACGAATTTGGCACGCACTTAAAGAAATGTGGAATAGTTTCACAACTCACGCCGCCTGGAACACCTCAGCGTAATGGTGTGTCCGAACGTCGTAATCGCACTCTATTGGATATGGTGCGATCTATGATGTCTCTTACCGATCTACCGCTGTCATTTTGGGGCTATGCTTTAGAGACTGCCGCATTCACTTTAAATAGGGCTCCGTCGAAATCCGTTGAGATGACACCGTATGAATTATGGTTTGGGAAGAAACCTAAGCTGTCGTTTCTAAAAGTTTGGGGATGCGATGCTTACGTGAAGAAACTTCGACCTGAAAAGCTCGAACGCAAATCGGAAAAATGCGTCTTCATAGGATACCCTAAAGAAACTATTGGGTATACCTTCTACCTCAGATCTGAAGGCAAGATCTTTGTTGCCAAGAATGGATCCTTTCTAGAGAAAGAGTTTCTCTCAAAAGAAGTAAGTGGGAGGAAAGTAGAACTTGATGAAGTATTGCCTCTTGAACCGGAGAGTGGCACAGCTTAGGAAAATGTTCCTGAGGTGCCTGCACCGACTAGAGAGGAATTTAATGATGATGATCATGAAACTTTAGATCAAGTTGCTACTGAACTTCGTAGGTCCACAAGGACACATTCCGCACCAGAGTGGTACGGCAACCCTGTCCTGGAAATCATGTTGTTGGACAATGGTGAACCTTCGAACTATGAAGAAGCGATGGCGGGCCCAGATTCTGACAAATGGCTGGAAGCCATGAAATCCGAGATAGGATCCATGTATGAAAACAAAGTATGGACTTTGACTGACTTGCCCGATGATTGGCGAGCCATAGAAAATAAATGGATCTTTAAGAAGAAGACAGACGCGGATGGTAATGTGACCATCTATAAGGCTCAGCTTGTCGCTAAGGGTTATCGACAAGTTCAAGGGGTTGACTACGATGAGACTTTCTCACCCGTAGCGAAGCTGAAGTCCGTCTGAATCATGTTAGCAATTGTCGCATTCTATGATTATGAGATATGGCAAATGGACGTCAAAACGGCATTCCTTAATGGTTTCCTTAAGGAAGAATTGTATATGATGCAGCCGGAAGGTTTTATCGATCCTAAGAATGCTGACAAGGTATGCAAGCTCCAACGCTCAATCTATGGGCTGGTGCAAGCATCTCGGAGTTGGAACATTCGATTTGATGAGATGATCAAAGCGTTTGGGTTTACGCAGACTTATGGAGAAGCCTGTGTTTACAAGAAAGTGAGTGGGAGCTCTATAGCATTTCTCATATTATATGTGGATGACATACTATTGATGGGAAATGATATAGAATTCTTGGAAAGCATAAAGGCCTACTTGAACAAGTGTTTTTCAATGAAGGATTTTGGAGAAGCTGCTTATATATTAGGCATCAAGATCTATAGAGATAGATCGAGACGCCTCATTGGTCTTTCACAGAGTACGTACCTTGACAAGATATTGAAGAAGTTCAATATGGATCAGTCAAAGAAGGGGTTCTTGCCTGTGTTTCAAGGTACGAAATTGAGCACGGCTCAATGCCCGACCACGGCAGAAGATAGAGAAAAGATGAGTGTCGTCCCCTATGCCTCGGCCATAGGGTCTATTATGTATGCCATGCTGTGTACCAGACCTGATGTAAACATTGCCGTAAGTTTGGTAGGAAGGTACCAAAGTAATCCCAGCATGGAACACTGGACAGCGGTCAAGAATATCCTGAAGTACCTGAAAAGGACTAAGGATATGTTTCTCGTTTATGGAGGTGACGAAGAGCTCGTCGTAAAGGGTTACGTCGATGCTAGCTTCGACACAGATCTGGATGACTCCAAGTCACAAACCGGATATGTGTATATTTTGAATGGTGGGGCAGTTAGCTGGTGCAGTTGCAAGCAAAGCGTCGTGGCGGGATCTACATGTGAAGCGGAGTACATGGCAGCCTCGGAGGCAGCACAAGAAGCAATCTGGGTGAAGGAGTTCATTACCGACCTAGGAGTTATTCCCAATGTGTCGGGCCCGATGACTCTCTTCTGTGACAACACTGGAGCTATTGCCCTTGCCAAGGAGCCCAGGTTTCACAGAAAGACCAGGCATATCAAGCGTCGCTTCAACTCCATTCGTGAAAATGTTCAAAATGGAGACATAGATATTTGTAAAGTGCATACGGACCTGAATGTCGTAGATCCGTTGACTAAACCTCTCCCTCGAGAAAAACATGATCAACAGAACTCTATGGGTGTTTGATTCATCACAATGTAACTAGATTATTCACTCTAGTGCAAGTGGGAGACTGTTGGAAATATGCCCTAGAGGCAATAATAAAATGGTTATTATTATATTTCCTTGTTCATGATAATTGTCTATTGTTCATGCTATAATTGTGTTATTCGGAAATCATAATAAATGTGTGAATACATAGACCACAACATGTCCCTAGTGAGCCTCTAGTTGACTAGCTCGTTGATCAATAGATGGTTATGGTTTCCTGACCATGGACATTGGATGTCATTGATAACGGGATCACATCATTAGGAGAATGATGTGATGGACAAGACCCAATCCTAAGCATAGCACAAGATCGTGTAGTTCGTCTGCTAGAGCTTTTCTGAATGTCAAGTATCATTTCCTAGACCATGAGATTGTGCAACTCCCGGATACCGTAGGAGTGCTTTGGGTGTACCAAACGTCACAACGTAACTGGGTGACTATAAAGGTGCACTACAGGTATCTCCGAAAGTGTCTGTTGGGTTGGCATGAATCGAGACTGGGATTTGTCACTCCGTATGACGGAGAGGTGTCTCTGGACCCACTCGGTAATGCATCATCATAATGAGCTCAGTGTGACTAAGTAGTTGGTCACGGGATCATGCATTACGGCACAAGTAAAGTGACTTGCCGGTAACGAGATTGAACGAGGTATTGGGATACCGACGATCGAATCTCAGGCAAGTAACGTATTGATTGACAAAGGGAATTGTATACGGGATTGCTTGAATCCTCGACATCGTGGTTCATCCGATGAGATCATCGTGGAACATGTGGGAGTCAACGTGGGTATCCAGATCCCGTTGTTGGTTATTGGCCGGAGAGTTGTCTCGGTCATGTCTGCATGGTTCCCGAACCCGTAGGGTCTACACACTTAAGGTTCGATGACGCTAGGGTTATTAGGAAGACTTGTATGTGATTACCGAATGTTGTTCGGAGTCCCGGATGAATTCCCGGACGTCACGAGGAGTTCCAGAATGGTCCGGAGGTGAAGATTTATATGTAGGAAGTTGTCATACGGTCACCAGAAAGGTTCGGGGGTATATCGGTATTGTACTGGGGCCACCGGAGGGGTTCCAGGGGTCCACCGGGAGGGCCACCTCTCTCGGAGGGCCTAATGGGCTGTAGAGGAAAGGGAACCAGCCCTACATGGGCTGGGCGCATCCCCCCTTGGGCCCATGCGCCTAGGGTTGGGGGGGAAACCCTAAGGGGGGCGCCCCCCTTGCTTGGGGGGCATGCCCCCTCCCCTTGCCCCCCCCTCTAGATCTCATCTAGAGGGGGCCGACCCCCTTCCTCCTTCCCCTATATATAGAGGGGCAAGGGGAGGGCTGCACACACAATCCAAGGCGCAGCCCCTCCCCTCCCCAACACCTCTCCTCCTCCGCAAGAGCTTGGCAAAGCCCTGCCGGAGTACTGCAGCTCCACCACCACCACGCCGTCGTGCTGCTGTTGGAGCCCTCTTCCTCAACCTCTCCCTCCTCCTTGCTGGATCAAGGCGCGGGAGACGTCCTTGCTCCATACGTGTGTTGAACGCGGAGGTGCCGTCCGTTTGGCGCTAGGATCTTCGGTGATTTGGATCACGACGAGTACAACTCCATCTACCCCGTTCTCTTGAACGCTTCCGCTCGCGATCTACAAGGGTATGTAGATGCACTCCTCTCCCCTCGTTGCTAGATGACTCCATAGATTGATCTTGGTGATGCGCAGAAAATTTTAAATTTCTGCTACGTTCCCCAACAGGCTTTGCCACATATACGATGTCAACTACATGATCATGCTAAGCAATATGACAATGATGGAGTGTACCATAGTAAACGGAACAGTGGTAAGTTGCATGGCAATATATCTCGAAATGGCTAAGGAAATGCCATGATAGGTAGGTATGGTGGGTGTATGATACCGGCGAAAAGTGCACGGTATTAGAGAGGCTAGCAATGGTGGAAGGGTGAGAGTGCGTATAATCCATGGACTCAACATTACTCATAAAGAACTCATATACTTGTTGCAAAAATCTATTAGTTATCAAAACAAAGTATTACGTGCATGCTCCTAGAGGGATAGATTGGTAGGAAAAGACCATCACTCGTCCCCGACCGCCACTCATAAGGAAGACAATCAATAAATAAATCATGCTCCGACTTCATCACATAATGGTTCACCATACGTGCATGCTACGGGAATCACAAACTTTAACACAAGTATTTCTCAAATTCACAACTACTCAACTAGTATAACTCTAATATCACCATCTTCATATCTCAAAACAATTATCAAGCATCAAACTTCTCTTAGTATTCAACGCACTTATAAGAAAGTTTTTACTAATCTTGGATGCCTATCACATTAGGACAAATTTCACAATTAAAGCAAATTACCATGCTGTTTTGTAGGACTCTCAAAATAATATAAGTGAAGCATGAGACAACAATAGTTTCTATAAAACAAACCATCGCCATGCTCTAAAAGATATAAGTGAAGCACTAGAGCAAAAACTATATAGTTCAAAAGATATAAGTGAAGCACATAGAGTATCCTAACAAATTCCGAATCATGTGTGTCTCTCTCAAAAGGTGTGTATAGCAAGGATGATTGTGGTAAACTAAAATCAAAGACTCAAATCATACAAGACGCTCCAAGTAAAACACTTATCATGTGGTGAATAAAAATATAGCTCCAAGTAAAGTTACCGATGGACGGAGACGAAAGAGGGGATGCCTTCCGGGGCATCCCCAAGCTTTGGCTTTTTGGTGTCCTTAGATTTATCTTGGGGTGCCTTGGGCATCCCCAAGCTTAGGCTCTTGCCACTCCTTGTTCCATAATCCATCAAATCTTTACCCAAAACTTGAAAACTTCACAACACAAAACTTAACAGAAAATCTCGTGAGCTCCGTTAGCGAAAGAAAACAAAACACCACTTCAAGGTAATGTATTTAACTCATTTTTTATTTATATTGGTGTTAAACTTACTGTATTCCAACTTCTCTATGGTTTATAAACTATTTTACTAGCTATAGATTCATCAAATAAGCAAACAACACACAAAAACAAAATCTGTCAAAAACAGAATAGTCTGTAGTAATCTGTAACTAACAAACTTCTGGAACTCAGCAAACTCCACCAAAATAGGACGACCTAGACAATTTGTTTATTGATCTACTGCAATTGGAGTCAGTATTTTATCACGTTCTGGTGATTTTTAACAATTGTTTTCGTGAACAGAAAGTTTCTGGAATTTTTAGCAAGATCAAATAACTATCATCTAAGAAGATCCTATAGGTCTAACTTGGCACAAACACTAATTAAAACACACAAACAAATCTAACCAGAGGCTAGATGTATTGTTTATTCCTAAACAGAACTAAAAAGCAAAAATTAAAATAAAATTGGGTTGCCTCCCAACAAGCGCTATCGTTTAACGCCCCTAGCTAGGCATAGAGATTTCGATGATGCCCACATAAAAGATAGCAATTGAAACACAAAGAGAGCATCATAAAACATGTGAAAATCACATCTAATTCTAGCATACTTCCTATGCATAGGCATCTTATAGGCAAACAAATCATCAAGGCAAGCAAAAACTAGCATATGCAAAGAAGCAGAAAGAAACAATAGCAATCTCAACATAACGAGAGGTAATTTAGTAACATGAAAATTTCTACAACCATATTTTCCTCTCTCATAATAATTACATGTATGATCATAAGAAAGTTCAACAATATAACTATCACAAAGCATATTCTTAACACGATCCACATGTATGCAAAGTTGACACTCTTCCAAAATAGTGGGATTAACATTAACTAAAGTCATGACCTCTCCAAACCCACTTTTATGAAAAAAATCATAAGATTAAACATTCTCCAAATATGTGGGATCTAAAGTCGACACTCTTCCAAACTCACTTTCAATATTATTGCAAATACTATTATCAATCTCATAATCGTCATGGGGCTTAAATAAATTTTCAAG
This sequence comes from Triticum monococcum, assembly GCA_034509565.1. Classification (NCBI taxonomy): domain Eukaryota; kingdom Viridiplantae; phylum Streptophyta; class Magnoliopsida; order Poales; family Poaceae; genus Triticum; species Triticum monococcum. The sequence continues at coordinate 478,480,166 of CM067842.1, read as the reverse complement.
ATCATAAGAAGAATCATCTCAATCATGATCATTGCAACAAGTAGTAGACATAGCAAAACTAGCATCCCCAAGCTTAGGGTTTTGTATATTATTAGCACAATTGACATCAAGATAATTTATAGTAAAATCATTGCAATCATGTTTTTTATTCAAGGAGATATCGTGAATCTCTTCATAAATTTCTTCATCACAATTTTCAGATTCACAAATTTCAAGCAAAACCTCATAAAGATAATCTAGTGCACTTAAATCACTAGAAATTGGTTCATCATAATTGGATCTCTTAAAAAGATTAGCAAGCGGATGAGGATCCATAAACTCTTAGCAAGCGAAGATGCAAGCAAAAAGAAGGCACATGGTAACACAAGATTGAACGGACGAAGGGTGAATATAAAAGAGGGCGAATAAAACGGCAAGGGTGAAGTGGGGGAGAGGAAAACGAGAGGCAAAAGGCAAATAATGTAATGCGAGGGATAAGAGTTTGTGATGGGTACTTGGTATATCTTGACTTGTGCGTAATCTCCCTCGCAACGGCGCCAGAAATCCTTCTTGCTACCTCTTGAGCACTGTGTTGATTTTCCCTTGAAAAGGAAAGGGTGATGTAGTAAAGTAGCATAAGTATTTCCCTCAGTTTTTGAGAACCAAGGTATCAATCCAGCAGGAGACCACGCTCGAGTCCCACGCACCTACACAAACAAATAAGAACCTTGCAACCAACGCAATAAAGAGGTTGTCAATTCCTTCACGGTCACTTACGAGAGTGAGATCTGATAGAGATGATAAGATAATATTTTTGGTATTTTTATGATAAATAATAAAAGTAAAGAAAGCAAAATAAACGGCGATAGAAATAGCTTGTTGTCAATAGATTAATATGATGGAAGATAGACCCGAGTGCCATAGGTTTCACTAGTGGCTTCTCTCAAGAGCATAAGTATTACGATGGGTGAACAAATTACTGTCGAGCAATTGATAGAATTGAGCATAGTTATGAGAATATCTAGGTATGATCATGTATATAGGCATCATGTCCGTGACAAGTAGACCGACTCCTGCCTGCATCTACTACTATTACTCCACACATCGACCGCTATCTAGCATGCATCTAGAGTATTAAGTTCATAAGAACAGAGTAACGCTTTAAGCAAGATGACATGGTATAGAGGGATAAACTCATGCAATATGATATAAACCCCATCTTTTTATCCTCGATGGCAACAATACAATACGTGCCTTGCTGCCCCTGCTGTCACTGGGAAAGGAGACCGCAAGATTGAACCCAAAGCTAAGCACTTCTCCCATTGCAAGAAAGATCAATCTAGTAGGCCAAACCAAACTGATAATTCGAAGAGACTTGCAAAGATAACCAATCATACATAAAAGAATTCAGAGAAGATTCAAATATTGTTCATAGATAATCTTGATCATAAACCCACAATTCATCAGATCTCGACAAACACACCGCAAAAGAAGAGTTACATCAAATAGATCTCCAAGAGAATCGAGGAGAACTTTGTATTGAGATCCAAAGAGAGAGAAGAAGCCATCTAGCTAATAACTATGGACCTGAAGGTCTGAGGTAAACTACTCACACATAATCGGAGAGGCTATGGTGTTGATGTAGAAGCCCTCTGTGATCAATGCCCCCTCCGGCGGAGAGCCAGAAAAGGCCCCAAGATGGGATCTCACGGGTATAGAAGGTTGCGGGGGTGGAATTAGGTTTTCGTGGTGCTCTTCGATGGTTTGGGGGTACGTAGGTATATATAGGAGGAAGAAGTAGGTCGGTGGAGCCACGAGGGGCCCACGAGGGTGGAGGGCGCGCCAGGGGGGTAGGCGCGCCCCTACCTCGTGGCTTCCTCGTCGGTTGCTTGACGTCCACTCCAAGTCCTCTGGATCAGGTTTGTTCCAAAACTCACGTTCCCGAAGGTTTCATTCCGTTTGGACTCCGTTTGATATTCTTTTTCTGCGAAACACTGAAATAGGCAAAAAAACTGCAATTTGGGTTGAGCCTCCGGTTAATAGATTAGTCTCAAAAATAATATAAAAGTGTATAATAAAGCCCATTAAACATCCAAAACAGCATATATAATAGCATGGAGCAATCAAAAATTATAGATACGTTGGAGACGTATCAGTGATCCAAATCAACTAAACCATGTCCGATCATCACGTGAGATGGAGTAGTTTTCAATGGTGAACATCACTATATTGATCATATCTACTATATGATTCACGTTCGACCTTTCTGTCTCGGTGTTCCGTGGCCATATCTGCATATGCTAGGCTCGTCAAGTTTAACCCGAGTATTCTGCACGTGCAAAACTGGCTTACACCCGTTGTATGTGAGCGTAGAGCTTATCACACCCGATCATCACGTGGTGTCTCAGCACGACGAACTGTGGCAACGGTGCATACTCAAGGAGAACACTTATACCTTGAAATTTAGCGAGGGATCATCTTATAATGCTACCGTCGTACTAAGAAAAATAAGATGCATAAAACATAAACATCACATGCAATCAAAATATGTGACATGATATGGCCATCATCATCTTGTGCCTTTAATCTCCATCTCCAAAGCACCATCATGATCTCCATCGTCACCGGCTTGACACCTTGATCTCCATCATAGCATCGTTGTCATCTCGCCAACTATTGCTTCTACGACTATCGCTACCGTTTAGTGATAAAGTAAAGCAATTACATGGCGATTGCATTTCATACAATAAAGCGACAACCATAAGGGCTCCTGCCAGTTGCCGATAACTTTCACAAAACATGATCATCTCATACAACAATTTATATATCATCACGTCTTGACCATATCACATCACAACATGTCCTGCAAAAACAAGTTAGACGTCCTCTACTTTGTTGTTGCTAGTTTTAGTGGTTGCTACGGGCTTCTAGTAAGAACCGTTCTTACCTTGCATCAAAACCACAATGATTTTTCACCAAGTGTGTTGTTTTAACCTTCAACAAGGACCGGCCGTAGTCAAACTCAATTCAACTAAAGTTGGAGAAACAGACACCCGCTAGCCACCCATGTGCGAAGCACGTCGGTAGAACCAGTCTCATGAACGCAGTTATGTAATGTCAGTCTGGAACGCTTCATCCAACAATACCGCCGAATCAAAGTAAGACGTTGGTGCTCTACTTGTGCATATAACATCTACGCATAGACCTGGCTCTGATGCCACTGTTGGGGAACCTAGTATTTCAAAAATTTCCTACGATCACGCAAGATCTATCTAGGAGAAGCATAGCAACGAGCGGGGACAGTGTGTCCACGTACCCTCGTAGACCGAAAGCGGAAGCGTTTAGTAACGTGGTTGATGTAGTCGAACGTCTTCGCGATCCAACCGATCCAAGTACCGAACATACGGCACCTCCGTGTTTAGCACACGTTCAGCACGATGACGTCCCTCGAGCTCTTGATCCAGTTGAGAACGAGGGAGAGTTCCGTCAGCACGATGCGCGTGGCGACGGTGATGATGATGTTATCGGCGCAGGGCTTTGCCTAAGCACTACAACGATATGACCGAGGTGTGTAACTATGGAGGGGGGCACCGCACACTAAGAGAAGACTTGGTGTGCCTTTGGGGTACCCCTGCCCATGTATATAAAGGAGGGAGGGAGAGAGGTCGGCCCTCCTAGGGGCGCGCCAAGTGTAGGGAGTCCTAGTATGACTCCCAAGTCCTAGTAGGATTCCCTTTCCTTTTCGGAGTGGGAAAGAAGGAAAGGAGGGAGAGGGAGAAGGAAAAGGGGGGGAGGGTGCCCCCACCCCTTGTCCAATTCGGTTTGGGCAGGGGGAGGCGCGCGCCACCTCGTGGCCCTTCTTCTCTCTCTCCACCAAAGCCCAATAAGGCCCATTAACTTCCCCCGGTGAATTCCCGTAACTCTCTGGTACTCCGAAAAATACCCGAATCACTCGGAACCATTCCGATGTCCAAATATAGCCTTCCAATGAATGAATCTTTACCTCTCGACCATTTTGAGACTCCTTGTCATGTCCGTGATCTCATCCGGGACTCCGAACAAACTTTGGTCATCAAATCACATAACTCATAATACAAATCGTCATCGAACGTTAAGCGTGCGGACCCTACGGGTTCGAGAACTATGTAGACATGACCGAGACACATCTCCGATCAATAACCAATAGCGGAACCTGGATGCTCATATTGGATCCTACATATTCTACGAAGATCTTTATCGGTCAAACTGCATAACAACATACATTGTTCCCTTTGTCATCGGTATGTTAGTTGTCCGAGATTCGATCGTCGGTATCTTCATACCTAGTTCAATCTCGTTACCGGCAAGTCTCTTTACTCGTTCCGTAATGCATCATCCCATAACTAACTCATTAGTCACATTGCTTGCAAGGCTCACAGTGATGTGCATTACCGAGAGGGCCCAGAGATACCTCTCGGATACACGGAGTGACAAATCCTAATCTCGATCTATGCCAACTCAACAAACACCATCGGAGACACCTCTAGAGCATCTTTATAATCACCCAATTACATTGTGACATTTGATAGCACACAAGGTGTTCCTCCGGTATTCGGGAGTTGCACAATCTCATAGTCAGAGGAACATGTATAAGTCATGATGAAAGCAATAGCAATAAAACTAAACGATCATTAATGTTAAGCTAACGGATGGGTCTTGTCCATCACATCATTCATTCTCTAATGATGTGATCCCGTTCATCAAGTGACAACACATGTCTATGGTTAGGAAACTTAATCATCTTTAATTAACGAGCTAGTCAAGTAGAGGCATACTAGGGACACTCTGTTTGTCTATGTATTCACACATGTATTAAGTTTCCGGTTAATACAATTCTAGCATGAATAATAAACATTTATCATGATTTAAGGAAATATAAATAACAACTTTATCATTGCCTCTAGGGCATATTTCCTTCACTAATATGCCGTTGATACACTCATCATCGCACGTGCATTCCCACTTGCGGTCCTACACTTGAAATCTGTGTGAAATGACTTTTCCTTAGCTACAGGGTTGTATTTAAACTTCTCCAAAACTACTTTTGTCGCCATGCACGCAACGCCCGCGCTAGCGAATGACATTACCCACATATTGCACTGTCAGGTGTCTATTTTCCAATATATTTACCTATGTCTACCCATCTCGTCAATTCGACTACCACCCAATGCCTTTCTCCCATAATCTAAAGATCCAAAAATTCCTCTCGGGGTGGCGAGCTAAGCTACTCTCTAAAGGGGACCGACTAATCCTTCTTCCATGAGTTACTAATTGACTAGAAACTTACTTTGTGTCTGTTTTTCAAATCCCAGAAAATGTCCTCGAAACTATTTATGCTTTTCGTCGTGCCTTTTAATTGAGATGCAAAAGAAACTTTTACTAGTGCTCAGTGCTTAATTGCTTTGAATAATGTGTGTAAACCAAAAAGGTTTAGTCGTATGGGATTAAAAAAACACCAACAAAACAATTGCATTCTCTTGAAATTCATAGTAAAATCTCTATCACCAGATACTCCACCTTGGCTTGACTAGCTCCATTTACAACACCCAAATGCTTTTATTGCTTCACAAAACAAGAACTCCTTCCCTTACACAAGTCAACAAGCAAATGTCCACCCTACTGAACATTTCTTTTGTTTTAACAAGTTCTGGCGCTAATACCTACTCTTTGTTTGATACTTGGTTCATCAGCAACAATTAGGTACTGCTTTTCTAAACCTTTTCTCCCATATTACCAAATAGTTCATCAAAGTGGCGACCATACTTAACTTTGGTTTAGAATCGTGCTTGCAAAACTGCTTGCTAATATTGTCGCCATAGAAATGGCTACTCTTCCGTCCTTGCTGCAGGATTTCCAGTCCTCCTCTTCCCATGACGTATGTTTCCTTGTCAGGGGTAACATCTTCTCCACGTGGACCACGCATGACCTAACCATTCTCGAAGCATATGAAGACACCCATGCTAAGGCTATATGGCCTTCAAGGGTCCTAATCCGTGTCAAGACCTTCGCACGGATTTTATTTTGGAACAGACTCAACTCCAAGGCCAACCTTCATCACAAGCACATTCGGCAACGCCTTGTGTCCAAGGTGTGGGCATGACCTCAAGGATGCTCGCACATCTTCATCAAGTGCTTGCTCGTCGATAGGACATGTCAAAAGATTGGCGTCCTCCCCCACGTCCATCATTAACTTGTGGGAATGCACAATGTCAGTAGGTATATATGAGAATATTTGATCAAATGTGTTATAATCGCGTTATGGAAGATTTGGGTGTCAAGAAATGTCCTAGCCTTCAACCAGTTTGACCAACACAACTCCATCACCCTACGTCTCATCATCGACGATTTGACGCTCTGAACTCACCGGCTTGGGAGTCTGGTAGAAAAGGGGGTCACCTTCTCGTGAAGGTCTATCTACTTTCACATATTAACGTGCACTTATAATTTTTTTTGTTCGTTTCTAACTATAATTGTGTTGTCCATAATTTAGCCAAACTAGTTAGAAATAAGGTATGTGTGGGGTGAATGAAAGATCCACCCGTATAAATTGTTGATACTTTTGTAAAAGTTCTTTTCTGAGGAATACCTTTATAAAAGATAATATGATGATCACCTTGCAATAAAGAGTATTTTGGTGTAAAAAAAATAGAGGAACTCCTTCAAGAATACTTTAGAGAGAAAACTTAAGCTAAAAATGCAACCAAAACAATAAGAATAAGAAAAGGGGAATTGGAGAAGATTACCTCAACCAACTTGGGACCTATATCCAAGAGTTTTAGGGAAAGAAATTGGAGATTGGGAAGGAATTTGGTGATTTGAGAGTGAGAAACGGCGTCCTCTGTTCGTCGGCTGAGGAAGGATTTTGGCTCCCGGTGAGACACGGCGTCGCATATGGCTGTGGCATCTCATCCGCTGCTCTCTTGCTCCTTCTCCGTCGCCTCCCCGAACCAACCAATCCTTCGACTCCTTCGCCGCCCTCTGAAGTTCTCCACCTCCAAATGCTTCCTCCATTCCCCGCGGCGACATAACCAACCAGCCGCCCGCCAGCCAGACGACGACGAGCATGACGGGGAAGAGGATATGTGGAGCCCGGCTACCAGCCCCTCCGGAGCCCACCTCGTCGATACCCTGAATGACGAAAAGGGCGGCCACGGATGGGATCCACCCAATGGCGACGGCGCAGAGGAGGGAGAGCAGCTCCAAGAATACGAGGTGGGTGAGTGGGATCCACCTGCCAGCCCGTCACGAGCGCAGGCCCAGGAACAGCTTCGACAAGAGGAGGAGGAGGAGGAGGAAGATGAAGACGGCGGGGACTGCCCGTGGCTGGACGCGAGCTACTTCTTGCGAAGCCAAGAAGGGGCAAGCACCAACACCACTGCAGAAATGGAAGAAATTCTCGCCTTTGCGAGGAGCCCGGTGGCGGCGGACGGCCCTGGGCTCGCTGGGTTCTTGGCTGGTTACAGCCGCGGTGCACTCGACGAGGACGAGTGCGTGGAGTTGATGAGGAGGATGGGTGAGGAGCGCCTGGCGTTGGGGTGCCTCCACTTGTTCCGGTGGATGCGGGCGCCCGGGGAGCGGCCGATTTCGTTGTCGCCGCAGGCATGGTTGGTGGCTCTCGTGGTGCTTGGACGGGCACGGATGGCCGATGAAATCTTGGAGATTCTGGGAAGTTTGCCGCCGGAGAGGGGATTTCGTGAGGCGGTTCTGTACAATGCTGCAATGTCTGGTGTTGCCTACTGTGGAAGGTGAGCACTGTCTTGATTGGTGTGACAGAGAGTGATGAGTGATCATATTAGTTTCATTCATGCTATCACTTTTGCAAGATTACTTAGGAGTTAGTAGTTACTTATTGACCGACTTAGATCGAAGTGACTTTTATCTACTTCCCTATTTCTAAATGGCATTTCCATTAACCTTTTCCTACATTACAAAAGAAAAAGGATTAAGCATATTGTTAGTTATTGATCAACAGAGGATCCAAGTCAGTTTGATTTGCTCCGCTATCTGTAAATTCTTTGGTATGAACTTCATCGTTATCTTGGGATGCAAATTAAGAAAACTACGAGCAACATATTTATAATAGATGTGCTAGCATGAGAATTGTTCATTGATAGGTTTGCATAGTTTCAAGTCTTTATGGTTTTTGCTCTGTCCTAACTAAGCATGAACACCAATGGAGATTCTAGCATGCTACATTTCTTCTGTGGTAAGCTATGTATTATTTGGTATGATGAACATTTTTCTACTCGCTCCAGATATGATGATGCCTGGAAAATATTCGAGAGTATGGAGAAGAACAATGTCCAACCTGACCACATAACATCCTCGATCATGTTAATGGTAATGAAGAGGCGCAAGGCATCAGCCAAGGATTCATGGGAGTTCTTCCAACGAATGAACAGAAAAGGTGTCAAGTGGAGCTTGGGTGTCTCTGCTTCTCTAATTAAGATATTTTGTGATGAGGGGCTGAAGAAAGAAGCTCTTATCTTCCAATCAGAAATGGAGAAGAGAGGAATTCCGTCAAACACGAGCATTTATAACGCAATAATGAATGTATATTGCAAATGCAGTCAAATTGAAGAAGCTGAGGGGCTCTTTGCTGAGATGAAAGAGAGAGGCTTAAAACCAACAAGGGTGACTTATAATATCCTTATGGATGCTTACAGTAGAAGATTGCAGCCAGAAGTTGTTGAATCGTTACTTCTGGAGATGCACGATTTGGGATTTCAGCCAAATGCTAGGTCATACAACTGCCTCATAAGTGCCTATGGGCGGCAGAAAAAAATGAGCGAAAAGGCTGAAGATGCTTTCCTGAGGATGAAGAAAGGTGGTATCAAGGCAACATCTTCCTCGTACACATCACTGATTTGTGCATATGCAGTGAGTGGACAGTATGAAAAAGCTCACACTGCATATTTAGATATGAAAAGAGAAGGACTTAAACCTTCCTTAGAAACATATACAGCTTTGCTTGACATATTTAGGAGGGCTGGTGACATAGAGAAGTTAATGGAGACATGGAAATCAATGACCGATGAAAAGGTTGGATGCACTAGAGTCACATTTCACATGGTACTTGATGGTTTGGCGAAACATGGGTTGTATGTTCAGGCAAGAGATGTAATATGTGAGTTTGGAAACATAGGTTTACCTCCTACGGCGATGACCTACAACATATTGATGAATGCTTATGCAAAGGGAGGACAGCATTACAAATTGCCCCAACTCCTGAAAGAGATGTCTACTCTGGAACTAAAACCAGATTCAGTTACATATTCTACAATGATATATGCATATGCTCGCGTCCGCGACTTTTCGAGAGCATTCTATTACCACAAACAGATGGTTCAAAATGGACAACTGCCTGATGCTAAGTCATACAGAAAGCTGTTGAATACCTTGGATGTGAAATCTGCAAGGGAAAACATAAAGGATAAGAGTGCCATTGCAGGAGTTGTAAAAGGAAAATCTAGCTTAAAGCATAGGAAGGAAAAGAAGGATGAATTTTGGAAGAACAGTAAAAAGAGGTCTATGACCCAAGTTAATGGATACCAGAGAAAAAGATTTTTGTGATGTTTTACTAAGTGCAAGTTTCATTGTCTTTACAGTACTCATCCCTTATGTTATACCATGGTCTCCACGCTTTAATTCTCTTGAATTGTTCAGGATTTTAGGTCAGAAACTATGAAGCGTGTTATTAATTCCATAAAAAATCACTTTGACTGTCTGACTGATTTCATGATCTGAATACACTTGATTTTGCTTTTTAAATTGCTTGAGCTTGAATAACATCCAGTTAAATGAACTTCAGATGTTTGTTATTTTTATCATGAGAGGACTTTTAAACTGCTCTTTTAGGCTTTCTGATGTTCAAACTAGAATATGATACAATGAAAAGATGCCATTTGGATCTTATGAACAGATTATGTTTTCTTTTTGAATCAAAGGGAAAATCCCCAGTTCCATCCAGTTTTATTTTTGCAGCTTCGTCGTATAGAGGAAGATAATTTTGGTTTCAATCTGCACATTCCCTATTTCCTAATTAGACAGGAGAATTTGTAATCTTCTTTTTTTCTTTTGAGAAAAGGCAAAGGCCAGCTTTTTTATAGAACACTTAACAGAGGTCCCCACCGGGGGTTTATATTCTTTTTTTCACTATTGTAAACAAAGACGTGAGAATGTCATTTCTCCTACAAGAACACCAGCTACTGTATTGTTGCACAGTACACATTGAGATTGTTTTCACTTTACTATTCCCTCTGTTCACAAATATAAGATGTTCTACATATTTTGTTTTCACTTTACTATTCCCTCTGTTCACAAATATAAGATGTTCTACATATTTCAATATGGACTACATACGGACTAAAATGAGTGAACAAACACATTAAAACGTGTCTATATACATTTGATTCAGAAAAATATGAATGAAGGGAGTATTACACAGTGCACATCGGCCTCATTTGAATCCATATGGTTCCAGGGATTGCTTTCCTGTTGTCATTGATTTCTTAGTCATGGTGGAAAGTCCAGCAATAAGGCAGTTTTCGTTGGTGTAATCTTCAAGGTACTCCTTTTTTGTGCTACTCATTTCACCAAACCCATCTATTTCTTTACTTTCAATTCCCATTTGAGACCAAGAGCCTTCTAATCTGCTGGAGGGTCAACCATGATCGATTTGAGACCAACATCTCTGCATCCATGGCTCTTTGCCAAAATGCTTCTTTCTTTGTTTCATCTAGAGTTGTAGGCTCCTCTATTCCCAACATACACAAATTGTCATATTCGAGGTCTAGCTCAGAGGGAGACGTGTTATCCAGCAAATTCCTGAACGGAACTGCTCTGCACACTATGAATGATATGCACGACCATTGCACGATGCCCCATCCTGCGGTGCGCAGCTGTTTGCTGCCATGCATGGACGGCTTGGTAGGCTTGTCGTCCAAAAAATCGTCTGCAGAGCTCATTCCTGAATGTTACGGTAACCTTGTGGTCCAGCACTGAACTCTCTGGGCTCACGTCATACCCACCCATTATGCCAGGCTGTGGCACCGTTGGGGTTGACGGAGTGCTAGGAGTAGCCTCAGCTGCAGTTCCACTTGCTTCTGGTGTGTAAGAGCATCTCTGTCCGTCCCCTAGGAAGCCCCAAGGAGCATTTTTTCGGCGCCGGCGGACGAAAAAAGTCCCACTCACGTCCCCACAAGATCGACTAGCGCCGGATTTGGTAAAAATTCGACCGTGAACCCACCGCAAACCCAGGATCCTGGGGAGCTGGGAAGGAGAGAGACGGTTTTGCATGTCATTTGACCCACCGTCAGCCTCCCACTCCCTCTCTCCTCACTTTTCCTCCGGGGCCCACCCACGTGCTGCTCTCTCTTCTCTTCTCTTCTTTTCTCCTTCTCTTGCCCACCAACTCCCAAACTCCCCCCTCCCAGCACCCACCCAGCAAAATTAGCGCCGGCAAATCTTCATCTGGCGCAAAAATCGTCTCGGGGGGGGGGGGGGGGGGGGGGGCATAACGGCTGGAGATGCTCTAACATGAAGTCTTCTCCTTCTCTTGCTCACCAACTCCCATGCCCATGCAGAACGCCTGGGGGCTCAACTACTGGGAAGAAACTCCCCCCCCCCACCCACCCAGCAAAATTAGCGCCGACAAGTCTTCATCTAGCGCAAAAATCGTCTCGGAGGAGGGGGGGGGGGGGTGAGGAGCATAACGGCTGGAGATGCTCTAACATGAAGTCTTCTCCTTCTCTTGCCCACCAACTCCCACGCCCGTGCAGAACGCCTGGGGGCTCAACTACTGGGAAACTACCCCCCCCCCCCCCCCCCCCCAACACACATACCCAGCAAAATTAGCGCCGGCAACTCTTCATCTGGCGCAAAAATCGTCTCGGGGGAGATGGGGTGAGGGGCATAACGGCTAACATGAAGACTGCGAAGTATGCTCAGATCTCATTGTTGCCTCCAATGGTTAAAGTGGTTAGGATAGTTTCCGATCGAAATTGTTTCTGAATCTGGTTTTATAGGGTATCGTAAGAAATTTTTTACATTGAAACACAATTTGATCTGAGTCCAACCGATAGGATGCAGTATATGATATGGTATTACTAATAGGTAATTGCTTCAAAAGAAAATGTGATTGAAGTATGACCAAATTAGAAAGGTTTAAGCATACAAGTCAATTGTTTAATATTGCTACATAAAATAAGTGTTTTAAATTCTTCATTAGCAGATAAGATACATACATTCAGGAGTCTTTAAAATCACTAGCAATGTTGTCAGATATGAGCATTCAAGGTACTTGGCCATCAAATTGGTGCACACAAATGTAGGAACACAGTCCTCTAACCTATCGCTGAGTATTTCATGAGGCGAAGGGGAGTTTAGTAATTCAGGCTCCAGATAACCAATATAAATCTTCATCAGATTCGGAATGCAACGATATACTATAAACTAAATCCTCTAGCATCACGTATATTTCATCTCTCTCTGGATGATTCCGGTCTTCCACAAGGAATACATGAACTATATCTTTCAGTTCAATCCAACTGCACCCTGGTTCCTTTTTCACATCGAGACTTCTCAATCTTGTTCTTACCTTCACAACATCTTCCCACTTCCCCAATTTAGCATAGATATTAGACATGGCAACATAGGCAGATATATGCTCTGTGCCCATGCAAAGCAACTTCTCAGCAACTTTCTCACCCATCTCCAAGTCCATCGAATACCGGCAGGCAGTGAGTAAGGCTCCCCATACCACTCTATCTGCTGGTACAGGCATTTCAGAGATGAACTTCTCAGCTTCTCTGATACGTCCAGTCCGACCGAGAAGATCGACAGCACAGGTATAATGCTCCACAGTTGGTACTAGTCCATAGCTTTCCATAGAGTGGAAGAACCTCATCCCCTTGTTAACTAAACCAGCACGAGCACTAGCCATAAGGAGGCCCAAAAAAGTGATCTCATTGGGATTGATATGATGCTTCAACATCCTCCCAAATTCTACTATAGCTTCCAGCCATTGACCATTCTGCGCAAGCCCATTGATGAGTGATGTCCAAGAAGCGACATTTGGTGATGCAATGCAACAAAATGCGCTACGTGCATCACTGACACACCCACATTTCAAGTACATATCCACAAGGGCTGTCCCGACATAACTATTGGACTCGAATGGAGTCTTGCAGAGGTGAGCATGAACCATTTTGCCTTGCTCAATGGTTCCAACAGCAGCACAGGCGTGCAATAGAGCAGGGAATGTTGACGGGCTGCATACAATTGGCAATCGACACATGGCCATAAATAGTTTTAGAGCTTCTGAAGGATGATCATTCTGAACATAACCAGAAATCATAGAATTCCATGTTATCGTGTTTCCTTCATCCTTAATTTGCTCAAATAGCTTCAGTCCATCCTCCAACTTCCCATTCTGTAAAAGAACTGACATCATGGAGTTTAAGGTCACGATATTTCTCCGAGGCATCTTTTCAAACATCCTCTGACAATCATCTAGTCTCCCTTCAATACCATACAGTTTAATCATCAGATTGTAGGAACCCGAATCATGCTCTGGCATCTTCTGGAAAACTATCTTTGCTTCCTCCGCCCTATGCATTGATATAAGCCCCCCAATCAATGCATTGGATGTGATCAAGGACGGCTTTTCCAGGTCGCTGTAAACCAGCAAGGCATCACCAACAGCATCAGAAGTGCAGTAAAGATCCACAAGAGCACTGGTGATTAACTTGTCGGTATCAAACCCGCTTCGAACCAAACAGCTATGAACGGATCTCCCAAAATCCAACGCTCCCATCTTTACGCAGGCCCTCAAAACACTGTCGAAAGTGAATTCATTCGGCCTCACTCCATCATCGGCTAACATCTGAACAAATAACCAAATCGCTCTGCGACAGCACTCGCCCGCTCCTCGTGCATGGCCTGATATAACAGCGGTCCACGCAAACACGTCACGAGGCGCAGGCATCCTCTCGAGAAGACCCAGGGCGTCATCCGGCAGGTTGAACCTCACAAGCGCGACGACCATCGGGCTCCACATTCGCTCATTCCTTGGATGAAGGGACTCAAAGAGCGTGTGAGATGCGCGCAGATCAAAGCACGAGGAGTAGAAGTCGAGCAGAGAAGGCCCCACGACCTCGAAGCTCTCAGACCCGGACTTGACCACCTGGCAGTGCACCTGTGCCCCTACCCGAAGGAGGCGGCCGCGGGCACAGGCGCCAAGCACCGACGCGAAGGTGGCCTCGCTGGGGCTGACCCCCGAGCGGTGCATGCGCGTGGCGGCGTCGAGCGCGTCCAGTACGCTCCCGCGCCGCGCGTGGCCCGCGACCATGGCGTTCCAGGTGACCACAGTCCGGCGCGGCATTCCGTCGAACAGCCTGCGCGCGGCCGCGGTGTCGCCGCTACTGAGCAGAGCAGTGAGCCGCATGTTCTGCGTGGTGACGGACGCATCTTCGTCAGGCTGGGTCGACGAGTGCCGCGGTGACAGCCTGCTTGCGGGGGTAGCCGGCGGTCTTGGTCTGCACAAGGCGAAAGGTCTGGACCTCGAGAGCATGCAGTAGTCTCGCTAAGGCTTGGAGGGCGCTGCGTGGTGGCGAGTTAGCCGTGCGGGCGTAACTTCTTCTCTCAAGAAATAAAGAGTATAATTTTCGTCCTCGATCCCACGTAAATGGTCTCTCAACTTTAAAACCCACAAACCTTAGTCCCTCAATTATTGATATCGAATTTTTTCATCACTCGAGTAAATCTGGATGCTTTTGTGACATGATTTTTTTTTGTTTTTGCTGAAGTGCTGACATGATTTTGACTATACCTCCCCACATCATCGTCCATCTCACCTTTCTCTTCTACCCTGCTCCAGCTTCATCAGCTAGTTGTCGAGCACAGCGACGTGCCACCTCATGCTTGACTCCCCAGTAGATCCTTTGCCTCTCTTCTCACTCTAACGTGATCACTAGGACACCACCCATTCTTCTAAGACCTCACGACCACGAAGGGCGCTGACTTCCATCATGCTATTAATTTCTTTGGAAATGTGGAAAAAGCGAAATGCACGTATATTCCGTAACAACGCAATTCCAGTGGGTGTACTTGTTGCTCGAATCAAAGAGGAAGCCTCATGATGGTGTCGTGCCGGGGCAAAATATTTGTGTAATGTAATGCCGCGAGAGTGAGGATTGTAACTCGGCCGCTGGCCTCGACTCTAAAACCTTCTTCTTATTCAATGAAAATGGCAAGTCTTTTGCCTTGTTTCAAAAAAAAGGACACCACCCATTCCACCCCTACACCTAGCGCTACGACTCGTGCAATTGAGCAGGAAATCATCCTCGAAGCACATCAGGTCCGTCCGCCGCGCCGGACCTTGCCAATGCCACCAACATAGCCCTCCTCAGTTTCTCCTCCTTGCGCCATTCGATTCTAATCATTGTGTGTTTCTTCTCCCCCGAGACTCGGTCACATTCTCGTCTTGTATAGAGAGAACACGAGTGATGCTTGTTTCACGTCGTCGTCTCTTGTGCTCACAACAACCTTGACGAGCCAAATCTCCATGTGCAGGCGTGTAAACCACACAGAAAGGAAACAATGCAGGAGGCCCTAAGTCACCGACACCCAAATCGTCTTCTCCGGCTCTGGTGACCACCACCACATCGTGATCGATCACCTCCTCCAGCAAAAGTCTGAATCTCCTTGTCGACTTTCCTAAGCTTGATGTGGTCCTACCGAAGCCCCGTGTGTCCTACCCGAACAGCCCCTCACCCTTGAGCTCACCAATCGTAATCACATCTAAGGAGGCTTACATGCTCTAGGTAAGCCCCTTGTTGGGTATCCCCTCTTCCCAAGCCGCCCTTCACTGGAAAGTTTTCACGGTGAAACTTCGGCCATCTCGCGTGCCCATGCTTGCTTCCCCAGCTACGCAACTCTCCCCGCTAACTCCCGCCTTGACCGCCGTGCCCACACACTCGCTGGCATTCCTCAATGCTACAAAATGTGACTGTCATGGAGCGAGCTAGGAAAAAGCAAAGCTCACGGATAGCAGATATCAAAGAGGGGGATGCCAACACCCGTTACTTCCATCTTCGGATCAACGGGAGACGCCGAAGAAACCTTATTCACAAACTCAAGCATGGAGATGGCTGGGTAACCGGTCATGATCAGAAAAGCAGTATTGTTCAGGAGCACTTTGCCAATATTACCAAGAGGGGTTTGCCGCGCCCCAAAACTATCAACTGGGCCGCTTTTCCCCCTTCGGGTCATGATCTTTCCGACCTTGGGGAGCCCATCACGGAGGATGAGGTCAAGGATGCAATCTCAGCCCTTCACGGAGACAAGGCTCCGAGGCCCGACGGTTTCACTAGGAAATTTTTCAAGGTTTGCTGGGACATTATCAAAGATGATGTCATGCTCGTGATCAACAAGTTCTCCAATTTGCATGCGGAAAACTTCCACTGGCTCAACTCGGTGAATATTGCCCTCATCCCCAAGAAGGATGGTGCCGAAGACATTTCAGACTTCCGACCCATCAGCCTGATTCATGCCATTGCAAAGCTCATTGCCAAATCCTTGCAACTAGGCTGGCCCGTCACATGAACAATATCGTCTCCGTTGCGCAGAGTGCCTTCATCAAAACAAGGAGTATACACGACAACTTCCTGTATGTTCGCAACTTGGCCAGAAAGTTCCATCGTAAAAAAAACCCATGCTACTCTTCAAGCTTGATATTAAGAAGGCATTTGACTCGGTAAAATGGGATTATCTAATGGAGCTGCTGGTGCATCATGGCTTCCCGAGTAGGTTTCGAGGGTGGGTGTTGGCTCTCCTTTCCTCAGCCTCCTCCAGAGTCTTGCTAAATGGTGTTGCCGGCGACCCAATCAAGCATGGATGTGGCCTCCGGCAGGGCGAACCTCTCTCGCCGCTGCTCTTCGTGCTTGCCATTGACCCACTGCATCGTATCCTAGAGAAGGCCACCTCTCAAGGTCTGCTACATCCGCTTGGCAGCCGCTTCACGGGCATTAGGGCGTCTCTGTACGCGGATGACGCGGCGATCTTTTGTGCCCCCATCAAAGAAGATGTCAGCTTCATTGCCAGCACACTTACATCCTTTGGCCAGTCACCTGGGGTGGTCACCAATTGCGCAAAGAGTTTGGTTGCTCCTATCCAATGCGCCAACCTGGACCTTGATGACATTCTGCAACACTTCCCAGCGGGGCGATCTTCCTTTCCAATTCGTTACTTAGGCCTTCCGCTTGTGATCCGGCGTCTCAAAAGGATTCATTTGCAGCACCTTCTGGACAAAGCGGCCGGGAAGCTTGCACCATGGAGAGGCAGGCATGTGGCTATAGCGGGCCGAATGGCCTTGGTCAAGGCGGTTCTCACGGCGGTGGCCATCTATCATATAACTCCACTGGACCTCCCAGTGAAGGTGCTACAGAAGCTTGACAGGCTGAGGAAAGCCTACCTTTGGGCTGGAACTGACACCGTGTCAGGCGGCAAATGCAAAATTAATTGGGAGCAAGTTTGTAGACCAAAACAGTTTGGAGGCCTCGGAATCCTCAATCTGAAAAAGTTCGCCACCGCCCTACGTCTTAGGTGGCTTTGGCTGGAGTGGGATGACCCGTCAAGAACATGGTGTGGTTCTGAGATCCCTTGTGGCAAGGAAGACCGGGACATTTTCGCGGCTGCCACCAAGGTCACACTAGGCGACGGCACCAAGGCCAAATTCTGGGAGTCTTCGTGGCTAGATGGCATCCGCCCCAAAGACATTGCCCCAAAAATCTTCAAGCTATCAAGAAAGAAGTGTGACACCGTTGCTTCGGCCATTAGAGATAACAAATGGATAAATTTGATTGACACAAGCACATGACTCTCTCCTGTTCACCTTGAACAATTTGTCGATCTTTGAAACAGGCTCTCGAATGTCAATATCCAACCAGGAGTTCCGGACACCATTCTCTGGAAGCTATCCAATGATGGGTTCTATTCTGCCAAGACGGCCTACTTGATGCAATTTGCTGGCCATGTTCAATCCAACCTGCAAACCATTGTCTGGAAGGCTTGGGCACCCCCCAAATATAAATTTTTTGCATGGTTGGTCATACAAAATAGGATCTGGACGGCGGACAGGCTTCAACGGCGAGGGTGGCCAAACTGTGATCGTTGCCCTCTTTGCAATCAAGTGCAAGAGTCCGCGGCGCACCTTCTGTTCAAGTGCCGCTACTCCATTCGAGTCTGGAAGGAGACCTTTACATGGCTGCACCTAGATGTCGATACCACACACCGGATGATTTACGACAAGATGGATTCTTGGTGGGATGGGGTCCTCACCAACAATGCCTTGTCGACAAAAGTCCTCGCCTCCCTTCTTCATCTTGTAAGCTGGGTGGTTTGGAATGAGCGAAATGCACGCATGTTCAGGAATAAGGCAGCGCCAGTGATGGTGATCGTGCGAGCTATTGAAGAGGCTTCTCTATGGGCTCTGGCGGGCGCTAAACATTTGTGTAATTTCATGCCGCGAGAGTAGATCTTTGTAATTTCCCTGTTTTCACGGGGCGAGATGTCGTTAAAACTCTCTCTTCTCCTTATTCAATGAAAATGGCAAATCTTTTGCCTCGTTTCAAAAAAAAATGTGACTCAAGTACTCCCGAGGCACTCTGGCACAGTCGGAATCTCAGGGTCTACACACAATTAGAAGACTCCTGGTGGGCTTTATGCAAATTTGCACGAGCTTACTCCCTAACCGTTGGATCTTCAGCAGGTGCCCCCGGAGGTTACATAGTCGCTCTTCTAAAATGTGCAATGAAATTAAGTTGATAGACAAGGGCGTGTAAAATGGTCGACAATACAGATCTTCTCTTATGGTTCCATGTCATGTAGAAAAGCCAAAAGAACATGTTATAACAACACATTGTATCTCAACATTATCTCCAACACCCCATCTATCAACGAGTGCAAAGGGCTTGCCAGATCAATGCCAAAAAAAAGTGCGGTTTTCTGAGGCTAGCCGTTTCACCACATCCAGCCCAAAAGGTGCTATTCTTGTCACATGCACCCGGCTCATCATGCAACTTATCTTTCGGCGCAGAAATAACCCTTAAATTTGGACAACAAAAGGGCTACAGAACTGTACAGCTCTCAGTAAGAAAACAAGAACCTCCTGTTACGACTAAGTAAAACTATTTTTCTGATATCACATGTCTAGCTTACTCAAAAAAAAAAACGCATCTCCTGTGAACTGAAACTACCCGAACAAACATTTGATCATAATCCTATTACTGTTAGCTGGTGCAATTTCCTAAGGCCGTCATTGCCTCGCTGCTACAGTGGCTGGTAGGCGCTAGCTGCCAAGGTTGAACTGAACCGCTGATGACCCAACACATCATCATCTGCTAGATGCAGAATCCGAAAGCAAAGGTTGATGGATGGAACTCTTGTTCCTACACAAGTCAGTTAGTAAATAATCGAGATAGGTCCCAGTCGACGACTCCAAATTCCCCGGGGCTTGGGCATGTCCGTCGGTTTGCTCAATTTGCTGGAGAACATCGATGGCACTAGGTCGGTACACGTTCCTCAAGTATCGAAGAGCCAGCACCGGGCCCATTCCTGCCGCAACAATCAGCTGGGAAAAATATATTTTCACCATACATAATGGTTAGGCCAGTCATAGCTACAAAAAGAGTATATATAACCAACAACAGTAGACTTACGGCCATGGTGATCCAGTATGAAGGTTGATTACACAGATGCCACATGACAGTGTGCATCTGAAGGGTTGGTACCGCACTGAGTATTAAGTTGATCATGTAGAAGGCTACAAAGTTCCCCCATATGAGGGTGATTTGTGGACAAGTAAATGAGCTGAAGACAGAAGACAGTATCAGTGAAGTACGCTATGATGTGCTTGTAGCAACCAACCGTGAGAACTTACTTAGTATCCAGCGTCACCACAAAAGCTTGCAACCAAATGCATCCAGACAGGGCGACCATGGAGAGTTCCTCCATGTCACTTTTCTCATCAGCATATGCGTTGATGGTAATTAGGAAAACAACAAATGCCTGAAACCACAAACGATTAAAATCTCGTTATGGAGATTAGATTTTCATGTGCAGCTAAAGCATAGTGGATGTAAAGGATCATGCATACAGGAAATAAATCAAGACAGAGAAAAAACATCGATTTCATGTACTAATAGTGCACACGGCATTTGGTTAGCACACTGACTGATAGGTGTATGTGTTATTCACTGTATATTCAGGCCTACTGAAAAATCTCACAAGCTGCTCGTCAGCAAGTGGTTTGTGGTCCACAATAGATTGCATTAACAGAGCCCCAACCAATGCATCCACTACACTTCAATATATTCTTCAAGATACGGAAACCCAGATGAGTACAACATAAAAAGAATGAAAGAGTAATGTTTATTTTACATGGTACAGCGATCGCCCAAACCATTCAGCAAATGTACTGCGATTCAAGAGCCTGGAAACACAATGGAACTACTCATATTAGTCATGCCACAAAACAGCTACATAGCACACTTACAAGAAGCCTCAACAAATAAAAATGAAGGAACAAAAAAAAAATTCTATTTGTACCTCCCAGCTTGAGAATAAAGTAAAATCTGGGGATATCGCAGAACTGTTGTTTCAGAGATATCCTTGTCAAAAATTATTGTCATAACCGGAAGACTTGTGTAGAAAACATTGTAGGCCATCAGGCTAATCGAGTTGAAGATACTAGTTCCAGAAAGCCCTGACGAAAAGGAAAAACTAACATAGGACCCAGGTCAGCAGTCCATGTGTAGTGGCTTCCCAGTATAATCAAAGGTACTGCTAATGGAAAGAGCATTAGGAGGCTAGACTCACAGAATCTGTATAAAGCAAATCAACAGTGACTTGTAGAAAGAGTACTGCGAAATAAATGCTGTGCGATTGTATGAATATCGACCATGGACAAGTATCAACCTTCTGAGAAACTTGAACTCTGCAAAACAATTGGAAAACATACATACTTAGACTTAGTAAAAGTACATGGAACTTGGAGGTAAAGTTCAACAAAAGGATAAGGTGGTAGGGATTCTCAGTACAAAGACATGATCCATTGGACATTCTCTTTTTCAGACGACAAAATGATACCAGTTCATATGGATAAACAAAGGTCGAAGATTTACAATCTCTGCCTACACTAGTTTGGAATCTCTATACAGGGTTCAGAAGACTGGATGGTCAAAACCAGAGCCAGACATGGAGTGGGTTTCTAGGACCTGGCTTCAGCTAGAAAGACGATTAAATCAGCCTTCAAAAGTTCTAGACGACCACATAATGTTTAACATTGTGTCCAACTTAAAATAATGCAAGCATAAGAACACCTCTGAGCTCAACAATACAAAGGCAGCACTGACATACACATTACAAGGTAAATGTAAAATCAGGAAACTGTGTAAAATTAATAAAAGATGCATACTTCCAATGCTATAATCAGCAGCTCTTGCAGCTTGCAGTCCCTCCCTACCACTAATCCCTACTCCAATGTTAGCCTCTTGAATCATTCTTACATCATTACCACCATCACCAATTGCTAGAGTTAAAGAGCCAGAGGATTTCAGGATCCCAACAAGCTGCACAAATGCAAAACAAAGTTAGTTTTTAAGTGACCAGCTAAATAGCAGCAGCGCATGATATGTTATTGAGTAGCATCACGATAACTGCATCAATATTTCAGACTCTTGCTCTCTATCAGGATCTACATTGTCCCTCATTAAGTAATTTATTAACATAAAGTCCAGTAAGTCCAGTTGGATGCCACGGCTCCATTTGCATCGAGGTGGATTACAATTGTATGGGATGTCATTAGTAGAATCACGAAAAATAAATCAAAATTGTAAATGGTCTTGCCCAACATGAGGATCTTTGGTACCAAAGACGACATATGCTCATCCCATTCAGTTTTTTAAAAACCAATTTACATGTCAAAAGGTAAGAAAACTGTTGGTAGAAACAGCCAAAGGGAAACCTGTGCTTTCTGCAAAGGTGTCATCCGACAGCATATTGCTGTTCTTGACATCATAGACAGCTTAGTGAAAGATTCCAGCGAACGCTTCAGAATTATTTCGAGTGCCCAACCATCCAAAACGAATGCAATATCCTGCATAAACAGATTTGACATGAAGTACTCCAGTCAACCAAAACAAACTATGAACCCATTCAGTAACAGAGTTTAAGTTTGTTAAATGTGCATAGACAAACACACCAAAGAATATGATAGCAAATATGATATGATAGTTCAAACTGAATATACAAAACGAAAAAAAATCCTGAAGATTTAACATATACTCCCTCCGTTCCTTTATCTTAAGTGTATTTGCTTTCCCCTGCTTCTAAAGATTTGAGTTGGTGGTGAGTCCACTCACCCATTCACTCTTCCTCCTACCCATGGGACCCACTGAATCTATACCTAATACTAAAAGGACGAAAGGAGGATTGTTTCTTCCCTATTTTTTTCTACATCATCCCCTCCCATATGGTGGTTTTTACATATGTCATTCCCTCCCTGTAGTATCGAATCCATCACTGCACGGGACCGACCCGGCCACAATCACCCCACCTGTGCCTACATACAACCACACGAACGACAGGATAAGCGATGTTGCCCAAGATATACCTAGCACATCTGTTGTCATCGTCGATGTACGGTAAACCCCACAAGACGTGCGGCTACATATCGTATGATCCCAGCCGCACGCAGGAACACATACATGGTGATGGCATCGTCGTTGCCGTGGCCATGCCGACGGCCGACATACCACCACATGTGGCACGACACCCGCTCCATCCGAATCCCCTGATCCATCCCCTCCTCCCGGATTCGTCAGCAATTACTCTCGATCCCCTTCTCCATGCGCTGCTCAACGGGTAGTCACACGAGATGGCATGGAGGCGGCCTGAGGGCTGTCATGATCCTGCACATCTAGGGCGGCCCAAGTTCCTCTATGGACACCATGCAGTGCGGCCGACGCACTCATCCACGACAAGCGCGGCCCAGGAAGCGCTTGGGCGTAGGGGCAGCAGCCGAGCGGCGGAAGCGGCGCAGGGATTCCGATGTGGACGCGGGAACAAGGACGGGTGCTTCCAGATCAGGTGCGACCTGGTCATTGCAACTTGCAACTCTAAGCACCCCTTACCCGACGGCTTCGGTTTCCCCTTCGGGCATCCAAGCCCAACAGATCACGCCATTTCCCGCCCCGCGATCGAGCCGACGCATGGCTTGTGTTTGGGAAGTTAACGAAGACCCTTCGCCCAACTCCGCAAGTCGGTCAGGGGTTACACCCACCAGGTGCACTATGGTGCCCCCAATATCTACAAAGGACAAGAAAACCGCCCTGTTCATGCTTCGCTCATATCGACATACTTTTAGATGGTTTTTGTGAACCGGATGTCTCCAACAACAAAGATAGGGAGGTCGGACACCTTGCTCTTGCTCACCATGCACGGTTTTCCACGATTTCCTCCTGACGAGCCCGACAGGTCGTGTCATCTCCAACCTCTTCAAGGCGAGCCGGCGCAAGATCATTTTTCCTTCCAAGGATACTCAGAACTCCATCAAGACCTCGCCAAGCATACCAAGACGGCGCATTCAGTTCGACACCGACCCTGATGCAACCGAGCTCATGACGGACTCAGGGGCTACTGACGGTACACAGTACCAGAGGTATCCAACCTCCGAGGAAGTCGGTTGCAAGATCGGCCTCAGGGCGTAGCTATAGCCCAAGCCCCTCGTGCCGAGGAACACTAGATGAAAAATAAATAAAAATCGTATGTCAGATTTGTTTGGCTACTTCCAGATGCTTCCACTCTAGTATACTATTTCTTTTCTTTTCTTTTCTACCCTACCTACTGTTTTCTAGAGTCTTCTAGTTGTGAGTAGCTATGAGTAGAATGGTGAAACTTAAATAATGTTTTCTAGAGTATTCCAGCTGTAAGTGGAAGTATGTGAAGGCTTCCCAAAGCCTATAAATAGAGGTCCTCACCTCTACTTTGAAACCGAGACTATGTACCCACTACCTATAATAGAACTTGTTGTTCTTATCTAAGATCTTGGAGTAGATCTTGTGCTCTAGGAGTTCTGGATTGAACTCTTGCTGCCATATCGGCCTACATTTGCCTCTAGAGCGATATCTAGCGCAGCACGTTGAAGTCGTTCCTTCAACACTTGTGTTGTACACATTGTAGCAGCAAAGTGGAGTTGCTCCTCCACAACCTTTGTGCTGCTTCAGGTGGCATCAGAGCCTCGTTGACCCATACTAGTTCTTGTTGTCCTCTTCGAGAGCAAGCTGCAGCAAGCAATGGAGCAGTTGGAGAAGAGGATCGATGCTGCAGAACAACAAATCAAAGAGCTGCGTGAAGATCTTAATCGGAGATTTGATCAGCTGGTTGAGATGATAAGAAAGGGTGTTCCCCCTGCTACCAATGAAGGAGATTCATCTAAAGAAGAAGAATATGTTTATCAAAGAAGGAGAGGTAATCTTGGAGCAAGACCGCCACAACAACGTGCTGTTCAACGTGCTTCAAGAAGGCCAATTTATGTTGAAACTTCTGAAGGTGAAGAATATGATGAAGCCCTTGAAGAAGCTGATCTCTATGCATATCTAAGAGTACCCAACCCTACATATGCAAGGGATACATACAAGGTGAAAGCTGAGATCCCAACTTTTAATGGAGATGTTGATATTGAAGGGTGCCCAGATTAGTTATATGAAGTGGAGACTTTCTTTGAGGTCATGGAGGTTCCGGAAGATCGGAGAGTCCCTTTGGTCGCATACAAGCTGAAAGGAGGAGCCGGTGCATGGTGGCATCACGTTCAAGAAGAGCGCAGGCTGAGAGGAGACCTCGTGTGAGAACTTGGCGGCAAATGAAAAGCCTTTTGAAAGGGAGATTTTTACCCGCTGATTATGACCAGATCCTATTTATCCAATTCCAAAATTGTGCTCAAGGAAATAGGACTGTCTCAGATTACACGGAGGAGTTTCTAAGGCTACAAGTGAGGTGCAACCTTGCTGAAACTGAAGATCAACAAGTTGCAAGGTACATCAATGGTCTCAACGATGCTATTCAAGATCGATTGATGATGCAACAAATCTGGTCCATTGATCAAGCACAAGCTCTAGCCTTAAAGGCCGAGAGGTTTGTGAGGACAAGAAAGACAAATAAGGCTCCATATCCTCCATATCCTCATACCGAAGGCTCGTCTAGGGATCACACTAATAGTGAAAGAAAAGACCACTCCACCAAAGGCAAAACAACCAATCCCGAAGCAAACTAGAGGCAAGGGTAAGTCCAATGAAGGCCCAAAATGCCATAAATGTGGTGAAGAGGGACACATATCCAGCAGTTGCCCACTAAGGAAATTTGTTAACACAACTATCCATGATGGTGAAGGCGACGAGGAAGAATATGAATCTGAAGATGTAGAGGGACAAGAGGTTTGTCAAGAAGAAGGTGAAGAGGTGGTATGTGTGATTCAGCGTCTCCTATGTTCCACACCACAACCTGACAGCACACAACGGAAGAAAATATTTGAGAGCAAATGCACGGTGAATGACAAGGTATGCAAATTAGTGATTGATAGTTGTAGTTGCGAGAATCTTATCTCCCAGAAGTTGGTGAACCATTTAAAGCTTGAAACCCATTATCATCCAAATCCCTACACTATTGGATGGATCAAGAAAGGAGTGAATATGAGGATCACCAAACAATGCAACCTGCCACTTTCTTTGAGCAAGCATTATCGCTCAAATGTGTTGTGTGATGTAGTTGATATGGACGCCAGCCATGTTCTTCTTGGGAGACCTTGGCAGTTTGATGTGGATACTACACATAAGGGCAGGAAAATTTCTTACTCTTTCATTTGGAACAAGAGAAAGATCATTATTCTACCAAATAAAACTGATGGTAATATCTCTAAGGAAGAGGGGGAAAGTATGTTAACTATCTCCCACACCTCTAATGAGTTTATGGAAGACTTGAAGGAGGCAGATTTGTGTGCTGCACTTATAGTAAAAGGAGAAGAGCGCCCGGTTGTTGAAATTCCAGCAAAGGAACGTGGCTTGTTAGCAGAATTTTATAACATACTTGGATAGCCACAAGGCCTGCCACCGATGAGAGGAATTCAACATAGAATTGACTTAATTCCGGGAGCAAATTTTCCTAATCTTCCACACTATCGAATGAGCCCAAAAGAACATCATATATTGAAGGAGAAAGTGGAGGAATTGCTGCAAAAGGGGCACATTCGAGAAAGTATTAGCCCATGTGTTGTACCAGCCCTGCTCGCACCAAAGAAAGATGGATTTTGGCACATATGTACGGACATTAGAGCCATTAACAAGATCACTGTAAGGTATAGATTCCCTATTCCCTGTCTGGATGATATGTTGGATCAGCTTAGTGGAGCAAGAGTGTTCACAAAGCTGGATTTAAGAAGTGGATATCATCAAATCCATATCAGATCCGGGGATGAATGGAAAACCGCCTTCAAGACAAAGGAAGGGTTGTTTGAATGGCTAATCATGCCATTTAGACTTTCAAATGCACCAAGTACCTTTATGCACTTGATGAATCAAGTCCTTCGACCCATCTTATCCCACTTTGTTGTGGTTCATTTCGATGACATCTTGATCTATAGGTGAAGCACACAAGGGGCCAACCATTAGGTGATGACTATTTGATGCAGGATGGCTATCTCTTCAAAAATGATCGTTTGTGCATTCCAAGAAGTTCTCTATGTGACAAACTAGTTAGAAAGCTCCATTCAGGTGATCTTAGTGGCCATGTTGGAAGGGACAAGACTATTGCTAACCTGGAAGCCCGCTACTTTTGGCCATAACTAAAGAGAGATGCTAGAAGGTTTGTTCAGCGATGCCTATATGTCAAACCTGCAAAGGCCAAGTCCAGTACACAAGGTTATACATGCCTTTGTTTGTTCGTGTTGCTCCATGGGAGGACATCTCTATGGACTTCGTCTTGGGCTTGCCAAGAACAAGACGAGGAAGTGATGTTGTATTTGTAGTCGTGGATAGAATCTCTAAGATGGCTCATTTCATCCCATGCCGCAAGACAACGGATGCTCATCATGTGGCAAATCTGTTCATTCGAGAAGTGGTCAGACTTCATGGAGTACCAAGGTCCATCGTCTAGACCGTGATAGCAAGTTTCTTGCTGCATTTTGGCTCACTTTGTGGAAGCAATTCAACACTGAATTGAAGTTTTCTAGCACTGCTCATCCACAAACAGATGGACAAACAGAAGTGGTGAACAAGTTTTTGGGTAATCTGATCCTTTGCACTTGTGGAGAAAGAAAGGGACAATAGGATTTGGCTTTATCTCTTGCAGAGTTGTCCTACAATAACTCCAAGCATAGATCCACAGGAAGGAGCCCTTTTTCCATTGTCTACACTAAAGTTCCAACACATGTGGTGAACCTGGAGAAGCTACCATCAAAGGGAAACTCAAAATCAGCATTGTCCTTTGCTGATAATTACATTGAGTTATTTGAAGAGATTCGTGGTGCTTTGGAAGCACAAAATCAGAAATATAAACAACTTGCTGATTGCAATAGGAGGCCAAAATCATTTCAAGTTGGTGATAGGTGATGGTCTACATCCGAAAAGAGAGGCTGCCTTTAGGTGTTAAGGGGAAGCTTAGGCAGCGAAGGTATGGGCCCTTCTCTATCATGAGGAAGATAAATGATAATGCTTATGTGATAGATCTTCCAAGCGACATGGGCATATCCAACACATTCAATGTTGCGGACTTTGACTCTCTACCATCCAGAAGAAGCGCTCTATGAAGATAACTCGAGGGCGAGTTCCAAACAACTAGGGGAGAATGACGAGGAACACTAGATGAAAAAAAATCGTATGTCCGATTTGTTTGGCTACTTCTAGATGCTTCCACTCTAGTGTATTATTTCTTTTCTTTTCTTTTCTACCCTACCTACTGTTTTCTAGAGTCTTCTAGTTGTGAGTAGCCATGAGTAGAATGGTGAAACTTAAATAATGTTTTCTAGAGTATTCCAGCTATAAGTAGAAGTTTGTGAAGGCTTCGCAAAGCCTATAAATAGAGGTCCTCACCTCTACTTTGAAACCGAGACTATGTACCCACTACCTATAATAGAACTTGTTGTTCTTATCTAAGATCTTGGAGTAGATCTTGTGCTCTAAGAGTTCTGGATTGAACTCTTGCTGCCATATCGGCCTACATTCGCCTCTAGAGCGATATCTAGCGCAGCACGTTGAAGTTGTTCCTTCAACACTTGTGTTGTACACATTGTAGCAGCAAAGTGGAGTTGCTCCTCCGCAACCTTTGTGCTGCTTCACCTCGCCCTGCCAACAGGCCTCCCAAGAAGACCGGCCCACCAAGCCGACTGTTGGCCCACCAGGGGCGACCTTAACTTGTACTCCAACATACATGTATCAGTAGATCTGATGGGACTCTACTATGTAAACCGACTTGGGCTCATGTAACCCTACCCCTCGTTCACCTATATAAGGGGAGGTAGGGGCCTCCCAAGTCGGCATCCAATCTATGCCAAGATCTCTCATACGAGACACCAATCAATACAATCAGACATGCAGGATGTAGGGTATTACCTCCACCGCGAGGACCTGAACCTGGGTAAAATCGTTCATCTCATGTGCACCCCATTCTAATCCATTCTGATCCTCTATGCGTACTCCGCCCCATGAGCAACCCTATCATGGGATTTGCCTGTATTATGCACCGACAGCCACGGTTTTGACCCCCTTCCACACCATCAGATGCCGATTGCATCAACCTCATCTTCCCCCATGTCCTCCACGGATGACCTACCAGCAAAGGCGGTTACTACAGCCAGCTCTGTCACCCCACGCGGCACCTCTAGGGTCTGGTCACTGCCAGGAGTTGCAAATCCGCTAGCCTCCCCTACCGCCCCTTCTTAGGTCCACGTGGAGCCACCACCGGAACATGGTCGTTGGCAACGCACCCGCACTAATGGCGCTGCCCAAGGTTTCCCTCCTGTCGATCTTGCCGGCGGCCGTGGGCGTGGTGAGGATCCATTGCAACTTCAGTTCCGCGGCCGAGACAGTGACCACGTCGAAGACTATATCGTTGGATTGTAGGCAGCATGAGAATTGGGTGTCCAGGCGCTTGGGGTTTCCCTTGGCGGGGCCACGATCTCTGACAACAACAACAAAGCCTTTAATCTCAAACAAGTTAGGATAGGCTAGAGGTGAAACCCATAAGATCTCGCAACCAACTCATGGTTCTTGCACATGGATAGCAAACTTCCACGCACCCCTGTCCACTGCTAGTTCTTTGGTGATACTCCAATCCTTCAGATCTCTCTTTACGGACTCCTCCCATGTCAAGTTCGGTCTACCCCGACCTCTCTTGACATTATCAGCACGCTTTAGCCGTCCGCTATACACTGGAGCTTTTGGAGGCCTGCGCTGAATATGCCCAAACCATCTCAGACGATGTTGGACAAGCTTCTCTTCAATCGGTGCTACCCCAACTCTATCGGCCACAGTCTCTGCCCGGGACACAACAGGCCACACGGAAATGCAAGGTCACTGGGGGGTTTCAGTGAGAGAGGAGCTCGCTGGCAGCCGAGGGGTGCTCAATGGAGATGAGTGGGCGTCATGTAGGGAGTGGAGGGTTACTACTTGCTCTCGATTTGCAGAAGAGAGATATATTGAGGAGGAAACTGCCATGCTGCAGGCTGCTAGATTTGTAGAAGAGAGATATAGAGAGGAGGAAACTGCCATGCTGCGGGCTGCTTGCTATCGCACCAGCTGCTGCTGCAGGCTATATGGCTCAAGAGAGGAAGTGAGATAAGTTCTTCTGGAGAGAAATATTGCTGCTTTAGGCAGCTGCAGCTTGTTCAGTGCTGCTATATGTTGCTGCTGTATGCTAGATGTTGAGAGGAGAGACTGGCTGATTTACGTCGTTTCACTGACTTTTGCACATGTAAGGTGAGCTGTGGTTCATTTCTTCCTTCTACTTTTGCACATGCACGCGCCCTCAAATCACTGGATGATGTGATACTAGCAAAAGGGCTCGTGCGTTGCAACGAAAAAAAAATATCACACGTGGTTCAAGATTTTAGCAATCCAAGCACCGACTTGCATATGTCTAGTTCATTCAAGCACTGGCTCTTCTGCCATGACCTCTAAGCTCATCCTCGCTTCACTGTGAAGTCGAGAGAGTATCCATATCAGCATATATGCCAGATTATTGCTACACCTCACCTTTAGTCTTTTTATTTTTGAAGAGGCTTGTTGATTGTCTATTTGGGGACATATATAAATTGATGGGATCATATGTAAATTTGTGAGGTGGTACTATTTTTGTTTGGAGTAGATGATACTTCTAATTAATAAAGAATTTTTTTATGGTACCGAAAGCTGGCCAATGACCCAATAAAGAGAATAGTAAAATGGATGTGGCTGAATCATCTTCTAAAAAAAGGGATGTGGCTGAATCATAGGCAGCCCGTGGCAGTGAAATAAAAGGCCGCTTTCCCTAAAAAAGTGAAATAAAAAACGTTCCTTCTAAAAAAAGGGAGCCTGTGCTCGCTGCAGCCAGCAGTCGCCGCTCCTAGCGCACGCGCGCATGTAATGAGCCCAAGCGAGGAGAGGCCGAGCTCTTTCCCGGCATGCCATCTCCGCCGCCTTCCTCTCGGCTCCAGCCGGCGAGCCCAAATGTCCGCTATAACCTCGCGTCACCGCCCTTCTCTATGCCTTCTCCCTTCCCTTCCTCCCTCTCCATGGTCCTCTTCTTCTCCCGTCTCTCTCCTCCCTCATCTCTCTCTCCTCCCTGTTGTTCATGTACAATGAAGCGATTTGATGGGTAAAGAAGTGTGTCTCTATCAATTGGAGAATAATTCTTTGTTATTTGATCGGTGATTGATGTAAAAAATAATCCTATTCGGTGAGTGCTCTCCCGTGTCCTGCCCGCTCGGGTGCCCATTGCATTTGCATCTGGCTGTAGACAACAATTCGCTGTCTGTCCTCCGATATTATCTTCTTAGCCGCCCTCATCCTCGTCTCTCCCCCCATGCATTTTCTCCCCACACTCTCGATTCTCTCTTCCTTCTCTCCCCTTCTCCCTGTCCAGCGGGGAACTACCGCCGTGCGCAGCAATCCCAGTCCCGCCTCAACGGTCGCCACTGCTTCAAGGCCTTCCCCGTAGGCTCTCGTTCCAGATCGGATTGGATCGAGGCCACCACCGAGCCTCCCGAGCGCCTCCACCTACACCTAGCTCCAGTGCCCTTCTTCCTCCACCATTTTTCTTTTTCGGTTGGCCATGAGCCAGCCAGCAAGGGAGCCTAGCCGCTGCCTTCCAGGTCGCCGGAAGCCGGCGCCCGTCCCGTCCTCCCCCCTGCGACCGATGCCGACAGAGCTGCCATCGACATTTTTTTTATTTCTGGAAGAACTAAATACTCTAGATAACAACCTTGTAATCATGATACATGATTTTTATATCGCAAAAATCTCAAATTTGTATTTAAATTTACATGGATACAAAAGACAAATCGTGTTGAGGACTACAAAAAATAAAAGGATTTGACAATTGAAACTTTATTACTATCTTTTACCTGGGAGCTCTTCCACTTGTGTGACATATTATCACTAAGGTTAATAACGTCGCACATGCATGATTCGTTCAGCAATACCACGTAATCGCTCCTTCCTCCTCGTGATGCCTCGTCATGGCTCCAGTTCCTCCAGTAAACCCGCTCGCGATCTCACCTGAGATGGCGGCTCTGCTGACGCTGGGGCACATGCTTTTCATCTGGGCGATCTTTCCGCCTTCCATCTCCACGTGCACGCTCCTTGTTGATCTAGAACCACTCCCACTTGAGAGACAGCCGCTGCCACTGGTACTCATGGTGCTCATACGCCACCTGCTACTCGTCTAGCTGCACCACATGCCGGCGCATCCACTGTCACACGAGCTCCGGTTCGCGGCCTGTCGACGGTGGCTGCAGTAGCTTCACGACCAATGGCCCCTCTTTTCCCACCTGTGATCTCCTCGAGCACGCGTGTCCCATCGTCCTCTTTCTCTTTGCATGCTGCCATCGTGCTTCTGACACTTTCATGCTCCTTGTGGCAGCTGTTGTGTTTGCGGTAGAGATTGTTGTCTGAGCCGATGGCGCCCACAATCTCATCGGAGCCGGTGGAGCTGCAGCAGGAGCGGAGGAGCTTCTTGGCTTCTTGCTGCTTGATGACAATGATGACAAAGAGCACGCAGACATAGTCTCGCCAAGGGATGGCAGTCCGCAGCGAGCTGCGAGATTTGGCGTCGATGTCAAACCTTTGGAACAGGTTATTATCGCTGAGAGTAAGGTGCGCCAGGGTCGCCCTACCTCTGGCAGGAGATCCTGCACTTTTTTGTCAGGATGATTGCCTTCTTCCATAGCCGGCTCAGGGGCATCTTGTCTGCATGCTGATCAGGTTCTTTCCCAATCTGATGCAGATGTGCAGCTTGTCCGATGCTTTATTTGTGGCTTCCTTGTAGAATCAGATTGAAGTTTATTTCCTGCCATGTCTATCTATGCGCTTCCTTGTAGAACTGTATAGAAGTTTATTTCCTTCCATATTTTAATCTACATGTACGTGCTACAATCAAACTCCTCTAGTCTTGTTTAAAAAAAAACCTCCTATAGCCTCGCACACTCATATCCTTTTGACGTATATATACCTTTTTATGTTTCTTTGGTCGTACGTGTGCACATATATTATGCAACGTGACCTAGCTCTAGACAGCCAAAATTTAGTACCACCTCACGTATATGTGTTAAATTCGAACTGAAAGTGTAAATTCACGGGAAGAAGCGTATTATGACGGTGAACCCAATGAGTCAATCCGTGCTTTATTATTAGGGAAAGATACCTGCTGCTAACCACCAAACTAATCGAGGGTAATTTTGTCCGAAATGCTCCATAATTCTGTTCTCATTGTGCCAAAAATAATACAGCTCAGATAAAGGAACGGGGGGAGTATGACCTAAAGGCATTGCAGCTAATGTAACGTATTGTCTGAGCATCTAATGTTTTGACGTAAGACTAATGTCATTTTCTCATGTATACCATTTCTGCTATAAAAATGGGGTACAGAAGATATTTGCCACATATAAGATTTGATACTACCCGTGTAAGGTACAATATGGAATCCAGAAAAAATACCTTTCTTTCCGACGCAGTCTTCATAATTATCAATGCCCTCTCTAAGCTCTGTAATATGTCATCTTCAGTTTTTCCATTGATGGACAACAATTGACCTTTGGACTCTGCAGGAGATACAAGAGCTGCAGTGATAATTTTGGCAACAGATTGATGGATACAAGATAGTGTTGTCTTATGATCAATGATCTGCAGTACTGACCACATGGTAAAGTATAAATTTATTTTATAAATTAGGTGATTACCAGAGGGTGCAGAAGAAAGAAAATAGCTTAATGGCAAAATTGTGTTCTTGAGATGCTTTTCCTGTTTATACCACAAACGCATTCCTGTCTATACCACAAATGAGTGTAATACTGGCAATATGGTAGTGCAAAGGCTATTGAGGATTTGGGCCCTCTGGAACAGTCATGCAATAAATGTCCTACACCTACTCTAAATCTGTTTTAATGTGTGGTTTTTGTTTCTGAGATGCCTGCAGTCAGTTGCCATTTTAATACATAATTCTGTTTTGACAAATACAACTTCTCAGTCTGGTGGTACAAATAGGATGATCATTTTGTGACAGTTAGCTGTCCATGAACTCCTAGTAACCATCGTCGTAACTTAGAACCAACCACACCACGCTTATTGGCAAGAACGAAATAACATCTTATACTGGAAAGAGATTAAGATGGTAGACGAACCACGCAAGAACTTTCAATGCTTGAACAGATGAGTGAAATACTAGTAACTAGTAAAAGTAACCAACCGATAAAAGCACCAATGAAATAATAAAAGATGAAAGAGGCTTGGTGGATTATTCCTCCTGCTCTAAGACAATTCATCGCAACAGGACAAGTGTCACAGAACATTTGCCATATAATCTATTTCTAGTGATAATACAGTACCAGGTGTTATGAGGTTACAGAGAAGTCCAATCTGGATTGCTGTAGTTTGCTTATCACCAGTTAGCATCCACACATTGATTCCAGCCTTCCTTAGCAATTTAATAGTTTCAGGCACACCATCCTGCCAGGTCACAACAATCTATGAGAAGGGGAACGGCAAGCATGCAATTGCACAAGTAATTCCACTGATTATTAGAAAAAACAATTAACAATAATACCTGGAGACGGTCCTCTATGGCGGTGATACCAAGAATGTGAATACCTTGCTCTAAGCTGTTACAGACTTCGGCAATTTTATGCTGTATATTATGAAGCTCGTAATATACCTCAAAAATATAAAAAGCTACAAACCTAAGTGGACCATTATGAACTGGTAAGGTCGGGAGTGATTTACCTCCCGGTTGTCCAGTGAGCAGCTAGCATCTTGAAATTTTTTGGACCATTCTTTATATTCATCTTCTTCTAAGTCACGGCATCCCAAACATAATGTTCGCAGACCCAAATGAGAATACATTTCTACTGCCTCAAGATAGGTCTTTGTTTGTTGTCCTGTCATTTATGTGCTAGAAAATTGATTGTCTTGTATAACAAAAGCCAGGTGTTTAATCATTTGATGCATTCCCTCAAATACCATGCTTTATTGCTATGCAAACTTTTTTGGTATCAATTGGTGCCCAAGCCATATGTTCATTGAAGGAGTGAACCCAAATGGGTGATTGCATAGCATATATTGACATGTTTATTATAAAATAGAGTAGACACACACGGTTTCATCGAAGAAAAAACACAAGAGTAGAAAAGCCCAAAAACCTCTGCCTCCTGCTTCAAGTTAAAACTGGACACAACTTAATAAAAAAATCCGTCAAGGAAGACAACTTGGTGCCAAAAGAAGAAAGAAATGCCCAACAGTGCTGTCATCGATCATCATGCTCACCACATGGTTGATCAGGAACACCGCAATGCTTACGTCTTCAACGCTGAGATGCCTAATGTTCGGATGCTAAACCAACACGAAGCTTCAGGTTGTGCTCCAGTCAATCACATGATAGACATATTTTCCCAGGAGTGGACTAGTCATACGCTTGTAAGTATTAAATTTTCTATCTAGCAATGCATCGAGAACACAAAGTTTTGCTTTTTCTGAAGAAACAAAGTTCTGAGAGGCACTTTAATCTAGCAGGAAACAGGTTTGGAAGTAGCCCAAACTTCAGTGCTAGCCTTCGTACAATTAAACAAACAAATGAAGGCATGCAAGAATGTATGAAAATTTGAAGTATAATAGAGGAAATACAATATTTGGGAGATTCGTACTGATAAACCATGTACCTGGACAAGAACGTGGGAAAATAGCTTCATCAGCACCTTTAGAGAGAAGAAGAAACTTCCGACTCTTGACCTCCTTTACCACAATAGACATTCTTTTGCGATCAGAAGTGAACTCCAAAACATCCAATACCTCATAACAAAATTTAGAACCATTGAAGCAAATCTCTGCAGAATATCAGATGAAAATTGATCAAGCAGACAAGTAACAGAAAACCTAAATAGAGTAAGAAGTTCACCATCTTAACAGACTCTATCAAGCATTTACTAACCAGCAATGCCGCTGCTGTCTTTACTTGTAAGCAACATATTCAGGTTTGATGCAGCATTGACCAAAGCTTCCTCATCTTGTGATTGTGCTTTGTATGAAATAGTGCCGTCATTGCTAAAATTATGAAAGGTATAAGGAACAATGCAAATCTCAAATAGGCATGACAATTCAGAATTGTTTTTCCTTAAAAATAGTGATTTACTTGCCTTTTGATAGGAACAACTGTGTTGCAAAGAGCCATCACCATCAGAAATTTGACTACATCCGGATCGTTACTTGAGACAGCATTTAGAAGTCTGGCATCTAATTAGAGGAAAAAATACATCTTACAGGACAAAAAAGACAGCTATAGTTTGTTTTCAGAAAAATATTTTTGGCATATGAATGATAATACAATAAATGGAATGTTCAACAAACCCGTGAGAAGAATGCCCAGTATAGTTCTTAATACACACACATCAACTTGCCTACATTAAAATCGCAAAGAGAAGTCTGAAATTTAAGATTATTGATCCTAAAGATGACATAATTCAGCTCCATCATCACCCTCGAACTGTGCACATACCTTATATAGATATAAGGTGGGTATTTCACCTCTTAGTTTCTGAATAAAGGTATTCAACTACTCTTTACAAAAAAAGGGGTATAAATTACCATTGTTGGCATATAACAATATAACACAATCTCTGCAAAGCAACCGTGACCAACTCTTTGCATCCACACGTATGTAGTGATCAAGAAACAGAAGGTTAGTAGAAGTCATGTGGTATTTAGTGTTGAAACATATTGTCCGCTGTCCTACGGTCAGTTCGAACTTTTGGGTGAACTGGTTGGTGCATCCAATTCAATATTGTACCAGAGCCAAAAGGCCTCAAGTTCTAGATGCAACTAATACAGTATTTAATAAAAATATTTGAGGTCTACATCTATCCTGCGTCTAAATACTGATGGAGCCTAGAATTGAGAGGGAGTGTTGAAATATATTGCCCTCGATCAGTTCCATCCAGTTAATTACTTAGAACTTCAAGAATAGACAACACTGGCTTTGAAGTTTGCAAGGCCCGCACACATTTTGAGGTCATCAATTTGACCAATGACATATAAGCTATTTCCCCGGTTAGACTGATGATCTCAAAATGCGTGAGGGCCTTAAATACGTTGATGGAGGGAGTACTTAGTCAACAAATGAAAATGCATGTGCTTCGCATCCAATTGCATGAAATATTTGGCAGTCAATGAAGAGCTTCAGGTACAGCTCGTACTTCATGCAAAAGAACACCATGTTTCATATCAAGCCCTACTAGATAAGCTAAAAATACGCCTGCCGGGATGGGACGAACATCGAGAACAAGTTGATACCTTTTAAAGCATCTCCAGTGTTATCTCCGTATAGAACACCACTTATGCAACATCTTTTGAAAATCATTCTATTCTCTGTCAATGTCCCAGTTTTGTCGCTTAATATATATTCAACCTGCCCAAGGTCTTCGCTAATAGCTGTGCTGAAAGAGGTACTTATATAAGCTCTAAGATATAAAGAACATAGGTCTGATGAACACCTAATTTATACAGATGAATAAACTATATCACATACTTAGCTGAGTGGGCAGGTGTATTTGTTTCCGGATCAAACATTTGATCATCACAATCAATAAACTTTGCGTATACACCTTTAGCCAAATCAAGAGTAACCTAGAAACACTAACAAAGTTAGGCAATGGAACTTTATTTAACACTAAGCAGAAGAAACCTTAATGTAGTTAGTAGTCAACTCTAATAGTGGAACACTCTACAGTTGAAAGATCAGGCAATTAAAACCACTTAGGTCATCAATGAACAAAATATGAAATGCACTAGTAAGTAGAATTAAAAAAGATAGTACCTCATAAATGAGGTTTTCCTCACAGAAAGAATCAATAAAGTTTGCAATCAAACATCTAAAGAGAATTTTTGTGTAAGCATGAACAAGCCAATGGTTACCATGATGGTGGCGGTGTAGGTTTGTTCGCTGAGAGAGAATAGTTCAATTGACAGTTTCTCTTTCAAAAAGAAAAGGAATAGTTCAATTGGTAAGAAAAATCAGACTAGCGTGTACCAATGCCATGCAATCTCAATCATTCAAAATTAGAGTTGATGGCTAATTTGTTCAGGCTTAAGGTTTTGCAAACTGGGCTTCCAGGCAATGAGCAAAGCCCAGGATGCAACTAGGAAAGAAAATCCAAGGGCAGGTGCTGGGCTAAGGCCATCAACTCTATATGTTCAATCAAGAATGGTGAACTAGCATTTGCACAAAAACATCTTAGTACTATTTTCTGTACACTATCATGAATGTGAAGGATTAATACAAAAAAAATCCTCTTGCAAATTCTTTTACAAATAAAGTTTCAAAATCAGAGTTTTGTGCATTGCAAATTTGCAAGCTGGAGTACCTCAAACAAACAGAACAAGAAGGGCAAAAATCAACTTATAACCATACCTTTATGGAAATCGGAATCATTATTGAACACAGTAGTTCAAAGCGCAACGGGATAACCAAGAAATCATACCATGGTCTTTCAGCAGGATACATGAGATACCATAGCTGCACAAAAGGACACAAAGTAAACTAATAATCAGATCAAAGAAAAAATAGAATTTCATTCAATCCCTTGCAGATCTAGATTTAAGAGTAGGAGAAAGTCTACAATTAGCCCCTCAACTATTGGTTCAGTTTAATTTACACACGGAACTTTAAAACCATATAATTTGCACCTACCAAAACCATTTAAATTAGGTCCCAAGACCGATTTCATACGCATTTTTGGATGGCATGGCTGTCAGATCATCAGTCCTACCTGGACAGTAGGCCCTACATGTCAGAGATAAGGAAACTGTAAAAACGACTCTTTTTCTCCTTTCTCTATATTTTTCCTCCCTCCAGCCACCCAATCCCAGCCTCTGGCGAGCACTCGAGGAGAGGTTGCCTGCCTGGATTAGTGCCCAAAATGGTCTCACA
The DNA here is from genome assembly GCA_034509565.1 of Triticum monococcum. Taxonomy (NCBI): domain Eukaryota; kingdom Viridiplantae; phylum Streptophyta; class Magnoliopsida; order Poales; family Poaceae; genus Triticum; species Triticum monococcum. The sequence continues at coordinate 478,441,433 of CM067842.1, read as the reverse complement.
TAGGGTTTTGGGACCCTGGCCTCTTTGGCTCTGATAGCAGGAGAGTAGCATCTGGATCTCACATGGTCTCCGCAGCTGCACGATCTAGCGCCGGATAACCGAACGCTCCTAAGGATTTCGGTGTGGATGGAGGATATGGTATTGGAGCTGGAACTGACTGTGGCTGGCTGGCCGCCACCAATAGAGAAGCATCACACACTAGGACACTTCAGTCATAGGCGAGCATGACCATGGTCCATGTCATCCTTCTCCACTTCATCACATCTGGACAAGCTTGTGTCCATAACAGTAGAAACAAAGGAGCGAAATGATCGCAGCGACATTACCGTGCCCTGGCCTCCTAGACAGCTCCAACGTTGACACCCATTCATGATGAGGCAGATTCCCAGTGGTGCCAACTGCTGAGCACGACAGCTAACCAGGTCGTGAGGTTCCCGCTTCAGGCATCCTCAACATAATGGCCATGGACAACTTGGCCATGAACCTGAAGGCGAGGCGGGAGATAGAAGTAGGAAGGGAAGGAAAACAAGAGAAGACAAAGAAGAGGTACAAGGGGTTGACAGGTGGGGTTAAACAGATTCTATGATGGTTTATTTCTAGTTTTCTACATGCGCCCTCCCAATGTTGGGCCCCTAGCATGTAGATTATGAATCCAAGGACTAGTCAAGACCAGTCTATCGACTAGTCTATGAGTCGCAACTCCAGGGCTGACTACACTTCAGTGTCGACTAGTCTATGAGTCGCAACTTAAGTGTCAGCTTGTCACGATTAGTCATGAGTAGTCTATGAGTCTCAACATCAGAACGACTTGTCGACTTGTAAACCTAGGATGGATGTACAGCCATCTGGTTTTATTTTGCTTTTTGCCGTTGCCTTAGTTTTTTCCTTTCGCTGTAACTTTTGAGCCATCTTGGTGCCTTCACCTAATACAAAAGATACGCATTTGATGCATGTTCGGGAGATGGTTTATTTCTGTTTTAGGTGGAGATGGGACAGGTGATTTGCAAGTATTTGGCTAGGGGGGTATCTGCGCCATTATTCAGAGTAAGGTGCAAACTAAAGGGTACTGAAACTGGGGCTGCAAATTGAACTGTCGCAATAATTGCTTTGTTGCCCCGCAAACCATGTCAGTAGTTGAGGGGCCAAGTAGTTTTACCTGCAGGAAGTATAAAAACATGCATCGAATGAAAGTTCTACTGAATTTGCTACTTAAGGACACTGCTTTTGTCGGAGATAAATATCACCTTACGACCATGGCTGTCCTTCCAGATATTGCCAGCAAGACCCAGCAAAAGAACAACAGCAATTTGGAAAACAAATATCGCAACGGTGAGTTTGTCTATCATTGAATCAGCAGCGGTAAGCTTGGGCTCCGCAGTTCCTCGGCTCATTCCTGATTTGGTTTCATTGCCTGACACAAATGACATTTTGTTTGGTCAGTTAAGTGCACACCAAATGCCTCAAACATGCATCTTTGGGGTAGTAAATCAAGAACAGGCTAAACGAGGTTTGATATAGCTATCTTTACCTGTGTAAATTGCAACTCCACATGCCCATTCCGTGTACCGTAAGTAACATGACTGAAGAAGTGTATTGTTGATAGTTAAAGGACATTTCTCATTATCAATGATAGGAGGGAACAAGCGCATGTTAGCATCAAATCTTCTTATGTCATTATCTGGGTTGGGGCACTCAACTACACCCTGCTCAATCCAGAGACAGGCAATCAGAGAAGGCATGAGAAAAGGCCAAGAATGTACAAGTACAGAAAGGCTCGCCTTGATTTTCCCCAATTGCTCCGATGACAGGTCAGCACAAATTGAAGGGATAATTCTAGTTTTCAAATCAGTTTCACCATCTAAAGCTGCGGTCTGAGGTAAAAGTAAAAAAAATGGCACTATCAGTACTGACAACAGCCAAAGTAAATTTTCTATTTAGATTATTGTAACAGTAGGTAACATGGTGGCTTTCAAGCTGCACAATATTTCTGTAGATCATCATAAACCAATCACAAAAGCGAAACAGATCTATTCCCAGATATAGAAGGAGAGCACAAAAGGAGCCTACTGAAATTGAGAAGACTATATGGTGTGCACAATAAAAGAGAGCATTCTATCACAATTTCCTTCTGCGTACCAATAAATGCACATAGGTTCATCTATGCCAAGTTCTCATATACTCAAGAGTAATAAAACAAGACTGCTGCACACAATTAGCAGCCCTTCACGTGCAAAGCAGGTTCAAGTGACCAAATTCGAACACAAAAATAAATCAAATAGATACAGTTATGTTGACTTGTTTTCTTACTCTTAATATTTGTTAATGTGAAAGGAAAGATATAAAAACATGAAATTTTGCATGCTTTTGAAGAAAGGCTGAAATCTTAAATCAAACTTAAAAAAATTATCTATACTATCTATAAGTATGAGTTGTATTGAGATACTAATCACCTTTTAACAATCCATCCAACATGATCAACAGAATGAGTGGAACTTTTCTTGCAATGCCGGTAAGTTTCAGTTGTTTATATCGCAACTAGTGTTAATTAGTCCATTAATCATCACTACAAAATGACCAGATAACCTCATGTTCTGTATTTTTGTTTTGTTTTAACTGTGAAAATTAAAATTTCTCAAACACTGCCTCTGTTTCGCTATCTCCCTCCAGTTTCACCGCCTCGTACCCTTTCCTATGTTTCATCAACAACACACTTCAGCTAATTTGGACAAAATTAATAATCATCCGCAAGAATTTTGGAAGAGTTGTTTTTTCAGCCTTATATCATTCTTCAACCATCTGTCAGTGGTTAGTTCAGTTGTTACATTATATGCTGCGACGGATCTACGCTGCACGTGCAGGATAGCGTATTGCAAGCACAGGAAAATTTTAAGCCCACATATAGAAATGATCGTAGAGTTCCATGTTAACTTGGAAACATTGATTCAAGAAGTTTCAGATAACATTGAAGAAAAAGAATCAGATAACATTCAAGAAAAAGAATCAGATAACATGCACATCTTGAGAGCAAATAAATGAATTTCATATACAAAAATATAAAATAAAAACAAACTCATAAGCATGACAAATGAAATTAGATAGTAATTAACTAGGAGATGATAAGTAAAATGAAGAGCCTATAAGCATATGAGTGGCTAAGGGAGATATGGCATTGTCCACAACCACTGGATGGATGATTATGAGATAGGATCAAAGATTTCGGATGGCTCAGATTAGAAGTGTCAAGACCAACTAATGCCTTTTATACTGGTTTAGCTATAGATATATGCTTGAGTTCAAGGTGTGGAATCTACTTAGATATATATTTATGATTATGAAACATTTTTTACATGGCTCCAGAGAAGTGGTTATTCATTAGTTAACATATTCGGCAAGGCCCGGATTTGTAGTGGTCACAGTTCATGGCTCTGCACAAACAACTGTGCCCGCACAGATAAGTGGAAGAGGTGCCTGCGACAGGGTATAACGCAGGAGGGCAGAAGGTGGTGCCTGAGATGGGGTAGAACATAAGAGGCGAAGCCTGCAACGGGACAGAACACAGCAGGCAGCACTGCCATGGGGCCAAACAACAGGATGCGGCACCGGCACTGGTAAAGAACAGGAGGTGATCCGGCCACATGACAGAACAGGACGACACAAGTGGATTTCACCAGCGACGGCGACACAGCAGATCAACGGAATCTTGCAAAAAGCGATGTATTGATGGGGGCGATTTGGTATCATCAGAGTCGAGAAATGTGAGGGCAAACATTTCCATGCAATTCGAAGGATCTGAGCTTGGTACTGGGCAGGGGTTCTTCCTAGTTGTCAACCAAAATCCATGGAGGTGGGTCCCAAATGCAATTCCGATTTCATTATGATCCAAACAACAGGTATTGCTGAGAGGCACAATTCCTGGTCCCCAATACCCAGCTTAATTCCAATATCCCAGTAATTGGTCTACCTTCTAGCCAAACCAACTACTAAAAGGATTCTGAAGGTTAATTTCTTCTAGGTTAAACAACCATGCCATATAACTCCATAAATTTGTTAATTAACTCGTACTAGCAGAGTGTCTAGAAAAATAAAAATGCTCACTACAACCAGCTTGCATTTTTCACCATCAGCGGTTGTTTCCTGTTTCCAAATATTATTACTGTATAGTCACTCACTAAAATTTCTCATCGCATATTAGGAGAACTTGGTTTTATAAACTGGGAAGTGGGAAAAGAGAATTTCGATTTCAGATTTCAGATTCCGCAAACATTAAAATGTAATAGTTGGGCCATCAGTAGGGTAGCATCAGAATCAACATTCATTAGACAAATAAGAACTCCAGCATATCCTGTTGAATTGACATGTCAAGGCATTTCAGATGAATTTAATATGCACCTAAGCAAGGCCATGGCCACCCAAGTGAGTCCTATCACACACATCATGTAGCAGGAATAGCAAATAAACATATTATCTAATGTTTGTTAGTAGAACCATTTACCTCAACATAACAGATGCCTTGAGGATCAGAAGTTCCAATGAGAACGAGATCACATGGGATCTCATCATTCTCATGGAGCCACACTATATTTCCGACATGTATCTCCCTTGCTTTGATCTGAAAACACAAATTAGTATTGTACAATCAAATATTCATCAATCTAAACCCAAGTAGCCCTAAGTAGAACCATTTGAAATAGGCAGAATTGTTCTATGACAACACGAATGTGTGGTGGTTGCTGAACGTCAATCTAAAATCAACAATTCACTGAAGACTCTACAAAAAATATGGTCATTTACTATAGAAGGTCCAGTAAAATATCGTTGGTTCCAAATCTAGTGGAGATAAGATGTGTAAGATGTCAATCTTAGATCTTATTCAGTTCGATGCGTCCAAATATTGAAAGAACTCCTAACAATTAGCCATCAAATCTGATAATTCGACCATCTATAATCAACTATTAAGCCTTTGCTTAAAGTATTTGGCAAATAAGATTTTCTTCCTCGTCCCTGCTCTCTCCTAAATCTCAGAATAGTATCTGTTTTTCAAGGGACATGGAATGTTCTGTCAAATGACGATGATTATTCATTCTGAAATGTCGATTACAAAATTATCAATTGTTCAGTGTCCTCAGCAAACATCATACTTTTGCAGTGTCCCAGAGTTAATTTTTCCTAAGAAGTACAACTTCATCCATTTAGCCGAACATGAAAGATACACTGACAAGTGACAACTCCTATAATCCATTCACTCTCACTGATATCGATGATCCATAAGGCACACGTAACAATGCACTGTTAGGTCTTTACAGTACACAGGTGGACATACAAGTTCCAGCACAAGCAATAGCTAAGCAAATTACAAGTGAGTGCAGAAACTTCAGGCTTTAGGCTTTATACTTTGAAACAATTTGTGGTACCGACTGCCAAACTGAACAAATGATATCAGATTATGGCTGACAAACAGAAGTAATGATGAATGCAAATATTGACACAACATTTTAACAGGCTAAGGAGGATGTTGTTCTCTCTCCACTGATAGAGAAATAAATGTTGGTGAAGAAAGGGGGGAAAACCTGTCTACGGATGCCATCCTTTACCACCCAGATTCTCCTTTCATTTACTTTCTTGTCGGAAAGATACCTATTGTAATCATCCCAAGCCTCTTTTGAAGCAGAAACAATGAAGATTATGGCAAGCGGGCCCCATGTAGTTGCAGGACTTACAGGAGTAATAGTGGGCCACAACTGAAGGCAGGCGATTAGCAGAAAATACTGATTCATGAAACGCCTGAAATATTTAGAGAAGTGAACATGGAAGAAATGTAATTTAATGCAGAAATAGTGACGGAATAAATTCACTAGAAAAGGAAACAGGACGGTTTTGTCGGGTTTTTAACAAAGTGCTAAAAGATGATGGGTCTCATGTACGTTGCAGGTCAGAGTACTATACTTGAATGGTAGAGAGTGTGCACAAATACCAAAACAGTAGAAAATAACTGAGAACCTGACCTGAATTGTTCCAATAAATTCTTAGGGAGAAAATTCCACAAGGTGTATTTGGTATTGGAAACCCGATTGTCACGGTAGGAATCCCGGCAGGACTCATCGTTGATATATACAAAACGTTGCATTTTTTAGCTAGATGTCACTTCTGTGCCATTTAATGCACTGCACATTGATCACTCTGACAGAAAGAGACAGTCAAATATGAACATAAAAAGGGATATGATAACGACAGTACAAGTACCAAATTGTAAGATATGCTTGCGTTTGAGAATGCATTTTTATGTGTTTCCTGAAATTTTAAATCCAGCTTAATTCAAGAGAAGATGAATCTTGCAAATCCTCGTGGCAGTGGCTAATCATGTATCTACGCGCTGCTTCTCGACTCTTCTTACCTAAAGAAGGCAGCACGCGACTGCTAAGAAATCTAAAACATACAGCCATATATGGATGCTACTATGGAAACAAACTATGCATACACACACACATTGGTTTGAGATTTGCTATAGAACTGCGCAGCCTCATAAAGAGCAGAAAAAGTGAAAACAAATTGCTACAGATACAGATTAGTACGCGATGCCCCAGATGCTCTTAAGAATGGAATCCTACTATCCCAATCCTGAATAATGGGTATCAAATTGACGGGATATGCTCACCACACATCGCATTCCACTTCGCGTGCCCGCGAACGTCGTCGGCCGCGGGGGCGGCGGCGGCGGGGGGTTCCCTCTTCAAACCTGCGTCCTAGCGGATCGCGGAATCTTAGGGAAGAGGAGTCAGGGGTGGCCGAGACGAGGGGTGCGGGTGGCAGGGGGTGTCGGTCGGTCAAGGAATCGGGAGCTTTGGCTCTCGGAGAAGACGCCCTCGAGTCTCGAGACTCCGGAGTCTCTAGAGAAAGGCGGCGCCTCAAGGAAGAAAAAACGAAAGGGATGCCCTTCCGCGATTCCGCCCCTGCGTCTACAACCGGACCCCAAAAGCCCCGGCTGGCTGCGTCCGGACACAAAAAATGTTGTCCAACTGAATGCTCTATATTTGATCCAAACATTCGACTCATCGCTAGGGTGTGCTTTTATAAAGAAGTCATTATCATGCTTGAAGCAGTGGCATCGAAGAACTCATGAATTTGACAATGCTTTCTTTGGCACGTCAGGTTCATGCAATGGCATCATTATGCTTCAACAAATCTCCTTTGTTCAAGAAACATTATGATCATGAACCAACATGTGGTTGGATGATTAGAGAGACTGTGGTATCCTCAGCCGGAACTGCTCTATGCACGATGCAAGTGCACGATTTATGGACGACATATCAATCCAGCGGCCAATGACTTATTTAATCATACGTACGTCCGGTCGGATTTGCCTATCGTCTGTGCATCGTCCGAAGTTTGTTGTGTGTATAGCAGTTTTCATCCCAGCACACGTGAGTTCAAATTCTGATGCTTGCATTTATTCCTGAATTTATTTCAGAATTTCCGGCGATGCGCATTCAGTGGGAGGAGACGTTTCCGTCAATGACGAGGTGCCTACGGTGACTTCGTAAATTTCAAGATGATATGCCGGCTCAGTCTTTCGGAGGTGCTCATAGGGATAGGGTGTGTGTGTGCGCGTTCATGGGGATGAGTGTATGCGCGTGTATATGAGCGCTTGTATCTGTACTGATGTTCAAAAAAACATTATGATCCATGCAACTACACTGTCAACGGAAACAACTACACCATGAAGTACTACCTTACCGATGGTATATATTCTCAGTGGGCGGCATTTGTGAAGACCATATAAGATCCCAAAGGCAACGAACAAAGCCGCCTTACAACAATGCAAGAGGCGGCTAAGAAGGATGTGGAGAAAGCATTTGGAGTGCTCCAAGCTCCACCACTAGGAAATACCTTATAGATACTGCTTAGCAGTAGTGTGGGGTCTACACTCCTCGCTACTACTAAGTTGATAATAGTAGCACAAGGTATAACCCATGCTGCTACTAAGTGGTCTCTATAAAGGAAATATGCCCTAGAGGCAATAATAAAGTTGTTATTTATATTTCCTTATATCATGATAAATGTTTATTATTCATGCTAGAATTCCATTAATCAGAAACTTAGTACATGTGTGAATACATAGACAAAATAAAGTGTCCCTAGTATGTCTCTACTTGACTAGCTCGTTAATCAAAGATGGTTAAGTTTTCTGACCATAGACATGTGTTGTCATCAATAATGTGATGGACAAGACCCATCTGTTAGCTTAGCATGTTGATCGTTCAGTTTTATTGCTATTGCTTTCTTCGTGACTTATACATATTCTTTTGAGTATGAGATTATGCAACTCCCTAATACCAGAGGAACACCTTGTGTGCTATCAAACTTCACAACGTAACTGGGTGATTATAAAGATGCTCTATAGGTGTCTCCGAATGTGTTTGTTGAGTTGGCATAGATCGAGATTAGGATTTGTCACTCCGAGTATCGGAGAGGTATCTCTGGGCCCTCTCGGTAATGCACATCACTATAAGCCTTGCAAGTAATGTAATTAATGAGTTGGTTGCGGGATGATGCATTACGGAACGAGTAAAGAGGCTTGCCAGTAACGAGATTGAACTAGGTATAAGGATACCGACGATCGAATCTCGGGCAAGTAACATATCGGTGACAAAGGGAATAACGTATGTTGTTATGCGGTTTGACCGATAAAGATCTTCGAAGAATACGCAGGAGCCAATATGAGCATCCAGGTTCCGCTATTGGTTATTGACCGGAGATGTGTCTCGGTCATGTCTACATAGTTCTCGAACCCGTAGGGTCCGCACGCTTAACGTTCGATGACGATTTGTATTATGAGTTATGCGATTTGATGACCGAAGTTTGTTCGGAGTCCCGGATGAGATCACGGACATGACGAGGAGTCTCAAAATGGTAGAGATGTAAAGATTCATATATTGAATGGTTATATTCGGACATCAGAATGGTTCCGAATGATTCGAATATTTTGCCGGAGTACCGAGGGGTTACCGGAACCCCCCGGAGAAAGTATTGGGCCTCTTGGGCCATATTGGAGGAGAGGAGAAAGGCCACGTGAGGAGGGGTGCGCCCCCTTGCCCAAACCGAATTGGACTAGGGGAAGGGGGCGGCCCCCTCTTTCCTTCTCCCTCTCTCTCCCTTCCTCTTTTCCTCTCTGGTGGAAGGAAGAAGGGGGGTCGAATCCTACTTGGACTAGGAGTCCATGTAGGACTCCCCTCCCCCAATGGCGCGCCTCCCTTGGCCGGCCACCTCCTCCCTCCCTTCCTTTATATACGGAGGCGGGGGGGCACCCTAAAGGGACAACAGACAATCTTTTAGCCGTGTGCGGTGCTCCTCTCCATAGTTCAACACCTTGGTCATATCGTCGTAGTGCTTAGGTGAAGCCCTGCGCCGGTAACTTCATCATCACCGTCGTCACGCCGTTGTGCTAACGGAACTCTCCCTCGTCATCAACTGGATCAAGAGCTCGAGGGACGACATCGTGCTGAATGTGTGCTGAACACGGAGGTGTCATACGTTCGGTACTTGGATCGGTTGGATCGTGAAGACGTTCGACTACATCAACCGCGTTATTAAACGCTTCCGCTTTCGGTCTACGAGGGTACGTGGACACACTCTCCCCTCTCGTTGCTATGCATCTCCTAGATAGATCTTGCGTGATCGTAGGAAATTTTTTGAAATACTGCGTTCCCCAACAGTGGCATCCGAGCCAGGTCTATGCGTAGATGTTATATGCATGAGTAGAACACAAAGAGTTGTGGGTGATAATAGTCATACTGCTTACCACCAACGTCTTACTTTGATTCGGCGGTATTGTTGGATGAAGCGGATCGGACCGACATTACATGACAGTGTTCATGAGACTGGTTCTTGTTGAAGGTTCTTGTTCATGAGACATTTCCCCAACTCTAGCCGAATTGAATTTGACTACGGACGGTCCTTGTTGAAGGTTAAAACAGCACACTTGATGAAAAATCGTTGTGATTTTTGATGCGTAGGTAAGAATGGTTCTTGCTAGAAGCCCGTAGCAGCCACGTAAAACTTGCGACAACAAAGTAGAGGACGTCTAACTTGTTTTTGCAGGGCATGTTATGATGTGATATGGTCAAGACGTGATGAGATATAAATTGTTGAATGAGATGATCATGTTTTGTAAAAGTTATCGGCAACTAGCAGGAGCCATATGGTTGTCGCTTTATTGTATGAAATGCAATCGCCATGTAATTGCTTTACTTTATCACTAAGAGGTAGCAATAGTCGTAGAAGCAATAGTTGACGAGACGACAACGATGCTCCAATGAAGATCAAGGTGTCAATCCGGTGACGATGGAGATCATGACGGTGCTTTGGAGATGGAGATCAAAGGCACAAGATGATGATGGCCATATCATGTCACATATTTTGATTGCATGTGATGTTTATCTTTTATACATATTATTTTGCTTAGTACGGCGGTAGCACTATAAGATGATCCCTCACTAAATTTCAAGGTATAAGTGTTCTCCCTGAGTATGCACCGTTGCTACAGTTCGTCGTGCCGAGACACCACGTGATGATCGGGTGTGATAAGCTCTACGTTCACATACAACGGGTGCAAGCTAGTTTTGCACGTGCAGAATACTCAGGTTAAACTTGACGAGCCTAGCATATGCAGATATGGCCTCGGAACACTAAGACCGAAAGGTCGAACGTGAATCATATAGTAGATATTATCAACATAGAGATGTTCACCATTGAAAACTACTCCATCTCACGTGATGATTGGACATGGTTTAGTTGATATGGATCACGTGATCATTTAGATGACTAGAAGGATGTCTATCTAAGTGGGATTTCTTAAAGTAATATGATTAATTAAACTTTAATTTATCATGAACTTAGTCCTGATAGTATTTGCATATCTATGTTGTAGATCAATAGCTCGCGTATAGCTCCCTGTTTTATTTGTTATATGTTCCTAGAGAAAATAAGTTGAAAGATGATAGTAGCAATGATGCGGACTGGGTCCGTGATCTGAGAATTATTCTCATTGCTGCACAGAAGAATTATATTCTTGATGCACCGCTAGGTGACAGACCTATTGCAGGAGCAGATGCAAATGTTATGAACGTTTGGCAAGCTCGGTATGATGACTACTTGATAGTTTAGTGTGCCATGCTTTACGGCTTAGAACCGGGACTTCAAAAATGTTTTGAACGCCACAGAGCATATAAGATGTTCCAAGAGCTGAAATTGATATTTCAGACTCATGCCCGAGTCGAGAGGTATGAGACCTCTGACAAGTACTTTGCCTACAAGATGGAGGACAATAGCTCAACCAGTGAGCATGTGCTCAGAATGTCTGAGTACTACAATCACTTGAATCAAGTGGGAGTTAATCTTCCAGATAAGATAGTGATTGACAGAGTTCTCTAGTCACTATCACCAAGTTACTGGAACTTTGTGATGAACTATAATATGCAAGGGATGACGAAAACGATTCCCAAGCTCTTCGCGATGCTAAAATTGGCGAAAGTAGAAATCAAGAAAGAGCATCAAGTATTGATGGTTAACAATACCACTAGTTTCAAGAAAAGGGGCAAAGAAAAAGAAAGGGAACTTAAAAAAATGGCAAGCAAGTTGCCACTCTCGTGAAGAAACCCAAAGCTAGATCTAAGCCTGAAACTGAGTGCTTCTACTTCAAAGGGAATGGTCACTAGAAGCGAAACTACCCAAAATACTTGACGGGTAAGAAGGATTGCAAAGTGAACAAAGGTATATTTGATATACATGTTATTGATGTGTACTTTACTAGTGTTCATAGTAACCCTAGGGTATTTTATACCAGTTCAGTTGCTAAGATTAGTAACTGGAAACTGGAGTTACAGAATGAACAGTGACTAGTTAAGGGCAAAGTGACAATGTGTGTTGGAAGTGATTCCAAGATTGATAAGATCATCATCGCACACTCCCTCTACCTTCGGGATTAGTGTTGGACCTAAATAAATGTTATTTGGTGTTTGCGTTGGGCATGAATATGATTGGATCATGTTTATTGCGATACGGTTATTCATTTAAGTCAGAGAATAATTGTTGTTCTGTTTACATGAATAAAACCTTTTATGATCATACACCTAATATAAATGGTTTATTGAATCTCAATCGTAGTGATACACATATTCATAATATTGAAGCCAAAAGATGCAAAAGTTAATAATAATAGTGCAACTTATTTTTGGCACTGCCGTTTAGGTCATATTGGTGTAAAGCGCATGAAGAAACTCCATGCTGATGGGCTTTTGGAATCACTTGATTATGAATCACTTGACCTAAAGAGTAATAATGAGAATGTCTATCTCTATATGCATATCTGGCTGGTGGAAGCTATAAGTTTAATTTTTGCATAAATCTAATTTTTTCCTACAACAAAGGAATACATTTTTTATTTACTACCAAGTTAAATTACCCATATTGAGAAGGGTTCCCCAACTCAATCCCAAAAAATCACCAAATCATTAATTAACCCAATAATTTTATTAAATAGAGTGATGAGATCAACCAATAATTCAAATATCATATACTCAAAATTGTCTGTAACAGGGCACACAACAAATTATGATTTGTTTATACACTCTGTAGAGGTTTGCATACTTTTTCCCATAAGACTCGATCTCCTCCGTTGAATTCCTTGCACTGCTTGATGTTTGAGAACCGGATGATCGAGACATAGTCATTCTGAAGAGGTCGCCTTAACCGATAGATAGGCCGGTACACCTACAATTCTCCTACATCTGTTAGCCCATCATGGAAAGGTTTCCCACAACTTACTTAACTATGCCAGAGCCCATGATGGCTTGTGGCTGCACATGGAAGTTTCTAGCATGAATAATCTTATTACCCCTTTGAGCATGGGTGGCATTTCATAGGATGATCACACGGATACTTCGGGATCTCCTAGGACAACACTGGATTCCCCAGGTGCCCGCAACCAATCCACCCAGATGTGTATTAAAGTACACATCTTAAGTTTCCCTTAGTTATTATCTCTCACAACTTGCATGATTCTCACATACCAATCCCCGTCTATGAGCATGGCTAAGCAATATGAGCATAACGTATATTCCCGGAGTGATCAAAGGTATTAGGTTCCTATCTCAACAACTACATAGCAATAACCACATATTACCAATCATACTCATGCAATATTTGAGGATATACTAATGCAAGTAAAACTGGGTATAGGAAAGTATGATCAAAGTGTGAACTTGCCTTGTACCGTTGATGAAGATTCTTCGCACTTATAATTCCAGATAGTTCTACTCGTCACACTCAGATCAATCTATCGTAAGCAAACAATTTTATCCACACATAAGTAATCACTCAAAGACCCCCAAAAATGCAAATGAAGATTGCGAAAACTCCAAAAGAACCAAATCAAATTATTTTGCAAGATTAGATCCTAATTTTGTTGATAAAATGTGGTGATGGCTCAAGATGTTAGATTACGCTAGGGATTCAATTTGAAAAATGAGTCAATTGAAAAGACGCTACAGTTTACAAGATATGATCAAGTGAAGCTTCAAGTTCAAATTTGAATCGTTCAAATTTGAAACTAATTATGCTATTGTATGTAGGAAATCAATATGAATATGTACGAAAAAGAATTACTAGATTGAAAATAATGGATCAAGTGATTCAACATAGCATTGAATCTACTTAGAATCTTGTGTAACAACTCTTTGTGGACTAGCAGAGTAATCTGACTATGATCAAAATTATATGTTCAAAAGATAACACTAATTATATGAACGGAAAGATTTCTTTGATACGAATCCAACGCAATTGGATTCATCGCAAACGGAGTTACAGATAAAAAGATATGATCAAAAGAAGTTTGAATATGAATCTGAACAAATTTTCGAAATTTGAAAATTTCAAAAATTTGATGGGATAGGTTCACTAGATAGATGGAATCAAGACGAAACTGTAGGTGCTGGTTTATGTAATTTGGATAAACGAGTGAAAAGTTATGGCTATTTGAAAAATCAAGGCCGAGTTGTTTTTAGAAAAAATAGGTATGGCTAAAAGAATTCTAGTTCTAATGTATAAATATAGAGACTAATTAATAATCTAATTATTATACCGTATATTAGTCTAGAAATACTAACTACGAAAGTATAAAAGAAAATACGAAGAGAATACCTTTAGAAGGTAGAGAAAAGACGACTTCGAACAGAGGAGACAACTTTAAAAATTCTTGCTGAAGAGAAGAAATATATTTCTTTTTAGTGAATCTAGTTAGACTAAAATATTGATTTATCCCGAATTGGATAATTTTTGGAGGCTCTATGAATCTATATTTATAGGTGGAAAAGAGGTTTAGGTGTCAAAGGTGACGCAACGTGGGACTAAATATATATGTAGTAGATGAATTTTGAAAAAATCATGCACATGGGCTGGCCCGGCCGCGCACTGTTTTTTTAAACAAAATTCGGTCAAAGTGGAAAAAAAGAAAAAATGGCTGGCTTGGCATGGCCCATGTAGAAGAGAAAAAATATAAAATGATGGGGCACCAGATGCCACTATGCAGCGCACGTGGGCAACTGTTAGGTCTAGGCGCACGCGCCTTTTTTTAAAATAAAACAGAAAAGCAAAACTAAATAACGAAAAGAAAAATAAAATTGTACATAGGAATATTATATATTAAAATTTTCAGAAAAAGATTTCCCAAATGATGAACATATTTTCAGCGGCAAATAAATTCCAAAAAAATTAAATAAAGCAAATAGTGCTACTGGTTCAAATAAAAACCAAATAAAAATGTTTTAGAATACCAAAATAATTTCAAATTTATTTCTATCCATTTTTCTATTATAGAGAATCATTTTACCCTATTTTCCATATATTTTATTTTCGGAAAAAATAATTTGAAAAAAAACAAATAACTCCAAATTGAAAGTGGGTTTCAAAATAACTTCAAAGGGACTTTCAATTTGATTCTTTGAAACTTCCACATCTCTTTCTTAGCATTTGAAGAAGTCATTTATCTTCTCTCATGAAACTCATTGAGTTGCATAAAGTTTCTGAATTTAAAATATTTCCAAATGGAATTCAAATCTTTTCAAAACCCTTTTCATTTATTTAAATGGAAGAAGTCATATCATCTTCACTCTAGAGTTTTGTGATGAAATGAATATGAATTCATGGAGATCATAAATGCAAGGTGAAAGTTTGGGAAAGTCATTTCATTCCCTCTCATTCAACTTTCAAAAAGTTTCAAATTTCACTCAATTTCACACAACACATCACACAAGCAATCATCATTACCTAATTAATATAACATTCCAAAATTCAGAATTTCGGGATGTTACAAACCTACCACCCTTAAATGAATCTCGCCCTCGAGATTCGAAGAGGCTAGAAAGAAATATGTTAGGTTCAGGGGTCTCCTCAAGATCGAACAATTATCACGAAGGTCCCGGATGCTACCACCCTTAGAAGCATGGTTACGGTTCCATCAAAACTCAGGTACTACATCCTTATTGTTGACAGTGTCGATCTTCTTAGATCTTCGAGAAAATTCCTACTCTGGCTCTTCCGGTAGTGGCATAACCTTTTCCTAAATTCTTGTGTCCTTTCATCTTGGTAAGGTTCTTCCGGGACTGGTTCTTCTTAGCTGACGGGTCTGGCGCCAATACTAAACAATTATCGATATCTCATGGTGGTCATCAAACAATTTGACTGGGTCCCTGCAGAAAACGGGCCCGAGCTTCATTCTCACCGTATGACCTATGGTTGGCAACAGATGCCTTGTACAAGGGAAAATTGTCATACCATTCTAAGGTTTAAACAAGGTTTTGATATCGTCGTCTCTCTACTATGGGTAAGTCACTCAGATTTACTATCCCATATAGCAGAGGCGAATAATAAGATTAAGTCGGCATGGTGATCAATCCATTTCGCACCCAAATCATTACCTTGCATATGGTTTAGTGAATCTCACATTCTACACTTGGTCATCCTCACAGGCATTGCAGAATTTCTCTTGTCGAGGAACTAAATTCGGATAAATCCATGGATTCTGCAAGCCAAACAAGCATATATCGTTCCTTCACAACTCTCAGGTTTAGCGTAACTCCTATAAGATCGTGTGTTGATAAAGTTGTAACTTCTTCTAGGATTTTTCCTTCAGCAAGAGTGTGCTTGCTTCTTGGCAGGTCCTGGAGCTTGTGGGTTATGGCCCATCTCATCACTTGTAAACCTTGAACCCACCATTCGGGTTCCAACTGATCAATATTTCAACCCCCATCTTCCTTAGCATTCTTAACTCCATCCAATTGTATTGTCTCCCTTCCTTCTATTGGTACCAAACTAAGAGGTGATTACTCAGACTCATCATTGAGTGGTCCATTCCGACATCCGACGTAGCTAACCACTAGCTCTTGTATTTGGTAACGGCGTTGGGTTCTACCACCCATAAAATGAATAGTCACTAGTTTCTTCAAAATCTTATTCCATGTATCATGATTTCACTCACTACATATATTGTAATAAATCACAAAATCCAAATCAATACCAATGATGCTAACTTTGTTGCTTCTCAAATTATTACAATCTCCTGCATTTCCATTGCATGCCTCAACTCAACACCTCAATAATAATTAAAATGTTCCCACTACTAGTGCATTTTTTTACAAACTCAACTATTTAGCACAAGTATCGTCATTGGGACAATCTCCGACAAAGTGCCCTACTTCATTACAGCGGAAACATATTACTTCTGACAAGTCTCGAGGTTTCCTTGTGATTACATAGCCTCCTTGGGTCATCAGCTTCCTTTTTGGGCATCCGCTGGAGTAATGCCCTGACTCTTTGCACCTGAAACATGTGATATGACTCAGGTCCTTCTTTGTAGAAATTGGGTTGTTCTGGGGATACATTATGTTTCTCTTCCTGGACTTTTCCGTACCAATTAGGGCTTCTATCTCTTGTGGGTCATACTTTACTTCCTCTGTCGGGAATTCTACTGGATCCTCCTTCAGACAATTCTAGGAGATGTGTCCTTCTTCTCCACATGAATAGCATGACTTGGTGCAGGGTTTAATTGAGTCTTCTTCGGGTGTGTCCTCCACCTCTTCCTTCATCACATGTTCTTCTAAAATTTCCATGAGGGCTCCTTTCATTGCTTCTTTCTTCTACTGGATGGTTCTTCGACCACGGGGTAAATGTGACACTAAGCAGGGTAGTGGGTAGTCCCTTCACACAAGAAACAAGTAATCTGCCTAGTTGGGCATTCTTCAGCTGGGTGACTTTCTTCACAATGAGGGCATTCATCCTTGTGTTCTTTATGGTTGTGTCCTATTTCTCCATAGAGCTTGCATGCACAAGGTTTCTTCATATCATTTCCATAAGGCTTCAATTTTTGGGACACAAGCTGAGACTTTAGCAGAGTCAATTTAAATTCCTCCCAAGTGGTTACTCTTTGCCATCCATTGATGGTTTGGTACATCCTCCACCAAGTAGCAGCACCTCTTTCAAAGCACTGAAGAGCATGCTGGGCCATATCCTTTCCGACTATAGTGTTATTCTTCATGTGATCTTTCATGTTCTGAATCCATCGGCCCGTCTCCAATTGAGTCATCGGTCCAGAAAATATGAGTTCATCTCCATTCATCCTCTATTGGTTCCAAGGGTTTTGGGGTGAGATAAGAGAGATGGAGAGGGATACACACAATACCAACAATAGTTTTGAAGAGACATATTTTATTTTGTGTCTACCGGAAAAACATCAAAAAATTACACCTCACAATCGTCGCATCTAACGTAAGTATATAATAGGGGTTTGGTCTTCTTCTGATTGTGCTTGCTGATCTTCTCAAGTTCTTCTGCCAGGTCATTTCTGTTGACGCGAAGTCTCCCGTGACGTCCTTTAATATTCTGGAGTTGTGTTCCACACTTCTGGGTTTCAACATCCTTGGCATGAACCATGGTCCTACTGTCCTTCAGTTCCTGACGAATCTCCGGTATCTCGAGGTTTTGCTCCTCCATCTTGGCTACCTTCAGCTTTTGGGTCCTGAGTTCTTCACGGAATGCTTCCTTGTCAAATATGGCTTCCTGAAGGTCCATCTTAATTTTTTTGATGTAATACTCCAGATCCTGGCGATACACCAGCTAAGGTTAAAAACTTCATCCTTTGATGATAGGTGCTCCATTAGCCCTTTTTTCATCCAATCCTTCCAAAGAAATGCATGCTCAACCCAGCACGGTGACAATAGCATAAGCGGGCGATAACATCATGGATAGCCGTGTTTATGCCCATGTCATTGCCATGAGCTATCATTCCATAGTTGATATCTCCTGCCTTGGGGTTTTCTTGATAAAAACTTTGAGTTTTAACACTCCAAGTTCCGGTCTTTCTCCGACACACCTTGATCTCGGGTATTGACAGCTTCAATATTCTGACAAGTTCCATAAGGGTGGCTTTCCTAGATCATACCAATATGGGAATTCTTCAGAACCTTCAAATTCTCCTAGTCTTCGGAGTCTTCAACCGTTGTAGTTTCTATTATTATAATGCACGGTAAAATCCTCTTCATTCGTCTTAGTTGTCTGATATCTTCTCGGAGTGGTCTCATCAGCTGAATCCTCGCGTGGTCAAAAGGGGGAAAGGGCATAGTCCAACTAAAAGGGAATATTTGATAAAGCTCAGAAAGGAAGAGAGGTAAAAGATCTTTTTGAAAATAAATTTTTAGAGAAAATCTTTCCTATGGGCTTGCCAGTTTCTAGGGGTCATGTCCTACAATCAACATGTGCTCTGATACCATCTTGTAGCGATCCGATGCCAATGGATCGAACTCTCTCTGCTTAAGTGTCATCCCTAGATCGGTATGCTGACACACACAGTACTTGAGGATTTATAACACAGGTAAATCACATGTATAAAGTAACATAAATGCTATTACCTCAATCTATATAGCGGAAGAAACAACAAAGCTGTGGTGTCCCAACAACACCAACGACAAAGTTGAGTGTAGACATCATAACCCTATCGTATCACTTACTCGTCGTAAAATTCCTGCAACATCAGGCGTTGCAGCCATATAGGTCAGTACATTGAATGTACTGGCAATTTCATACCATAGAATAATAATGAGAATGTCTATCTCTATATTTGTCGGGGATATACCCCGCGGTATGACTCGGCCGGACTTGGCGCTTCATCGTGGCCCGCCGGAGTTGGCGACTCACGGGTCTGGTAGTTCACTGGTGTGGCGACTCACGAGCCTGGCGACTTGATGATGGCCCCAACGGCGGGTCAGATGGATGACAAGGGCCCAAGGCCCAGTAGGCTGGCTCATGTTATAGTGGGCAGGCTTAAGACGGAAGGCATGAGGAATATTTCCTTTACGAGGAAGCAAGACCCGTACTTGTATCCGACTTGTAATAAGAGAATAAGTTAGTTCTAATCCTACTAGGACTCTACATATAAGACGCCCCTTCAACTTATATAAGGAGGGGCAGGGCTCCCCAAAGAGGGACAAGCAAGAAGAAACAATCGCTAGGGCTAGACACAAAGGGGAGCCGGCTTATGCGGCAACTCTCTCATGAGCATAATGAGATCTAGCCACAAACAGCATGTAGGGCTATTATCAGACGATGTTTCCCGGGGCCCGAAGCTGTCTAAATTCTTGTCTTGTGTTGCGTCTCTCAATTCCTCTCAACCCCTCTCAAGCTACTACAAAGATGCGTTGGCCTCACGACTAAGTCCTCACACTAGGACATCTGCCGTGACAATTCCACGACAATATTCATATCTGGCTGGTGGAAGCTCTAAGTTTAATTTTTGCATAAAGCTAATTTTTTCCTACAACAAAGGAATACATTTTTTATTTACTACCAAGTTAAATTACCCATATAGAGAAGGTTTCCCCAACTCAATCCCAAAAATCACCAAATCATTAATAACCCAACAATTTCATTAAATAGAGTGATGAGATCAACCAATAATTCAAATACCAGATACTCAAAATTGTCCATAACCGGGGACACGGCAAATCATGATTTCTTTGTACACTCCGTAGAGGTTTGCGCACTTTTCCCCATAAGACTCGATCTCCTCTGTTGAATTCCTCGCAATGCCTGGCGTTTGAGAACCGGATGATCGAGACATAGTCTTTCCGAAGAGGTCCCCTTAGCCGATAGATAGGCCGGTACACCTACAATTCTCCTACATCTGCTAGCCCATCATGGAAAGGTTTCCCACAACTTACTTAACTATGCCAGAGCCCATAATGCCTTGTGGCTGCACACGAAAGTTTCTAGCATTAATAATCTTATGATCCCTTTGAGCCTAGGTGGCATTCCATAGGATGATCACACGGATACCCCGGGATCTCCTAGGACAACACTGGATTCCCCAGGTGCCCGCAACCAATCCATTCATATGTGTGTTAAAGTAGCCACCTTAAGTTTCCCTTAGTTATTATCTCTGACAACTTGCATGATTCTCACATACCAATCCCCGTCTACGAGCATGGCTAAGCAATATGAGCATAACTTATATTCCCGGGGTGATCAAAGGTATTATGTTCCTACCTCAACAACTACATAGCAATAACCACATGTTTCCAATCATACTCATGCA
This sequence comes from Triticum monococcum, assembly GCA_034509565.1. NCBI lineage: Eukaryota > Viridiplantae > Streptophyta > Magnoliopsida > Poales > Poaceae > Triticum > Triticum monococcum. The sequence continues at coordinate 478,420,798 of CM067842.1, read as the reverse complement.
ATATTTGAGGATGAACTAATGCAGGTAAAACTAGGTATAGGAAGAGTATGATCAAAGTGTGAACTTGCCTTGTACCGCAGATGAAGATTCTTCACACTCATAATTCCAGATAGTTCTACTCGTCACACTCCGCACAATCTATCATAAGCAAACAATTTTATCCACACATAAGCAATCACTCAAAGACCCAAAAGAAAAAATGCAAATGAAGATAACGAAAACCTCAAAAGAACCAAATCAAATTATTTTGCAAGATCAGATCCTAATTTTGTTGATAAAGTGTGGTGATGGCTCAAGATGTTAGATTACGCCTAGGGATTCAATTTGAAAAAGGAACCAATTGAGAAAAAAAAACGCTACAGTTTACAAGATATGATCAAGTGAAGCTTCAAGTTCAAAATTTGAAACTAATGATGCTACTGGATGTAGGAAGTCAATATGAATATGTAGGAAAAAGAATTACTAGATTGAAAATAACGGATCAAATAATTCAACATACCATTGAATCTGCTTAGAATGTTGTGTAACAACTCTTTGTGGACTAGCAGAGTAATCTGAATATGATCAAAATTATATGTTGAAAATATAACACTAATTATATGAACGGAATTTGATACGAATCCAACGCAATTGGATTCATCGCAAACGGAGTTACGGATAAAAAGATATGATTAAAAGAAGTTTGAATATGAACCTGAATTTTTTTTTGAAATTTGAAAATTTCAAAAAGTTGATAGGATAGGTTCACTGGATAGGTGGCATCAAGACGAAACTGTAGGCGATGGCTTCATCTAATTTGGATAAACGAGTGAAAAGTTATGGCTATTTAAAAATCAAGACCAAGCTGTTTTAGAGGGAAAATAGGTTTGACTAAAAGAATTCTAGGTCTAATGTATAAATACAGAAACTAATTGATAATCTAATTATTCTACCGTATACTAATCTAGAAATACTAACCACAGAAGTATAAAAGAAAATACGAAAAGAATACTTTGGAAGGTAGAGAAATGACGACTTCGGAGAGAGAAGACAACTTCCAGAATTCCCACTGGAGAGAAGAAATATATTTTTCTTTAGTAAATCTACTCAGACCAAAATATTGATTTAACCTGAATCGATTGATTTTTGAAGGCTATATGGGTCGATATTTATAGGTGGAAAAGAGGTTTAGGGGTTAAAGGCTAGGCAATGTGGGACTAAACATATACGTACGCAGATGAAATTTGAAAAAAAATCATGAGCATGGGCTAAAAGTTGGCCCCGGCCGCGCGCTTTAGTTTTTTTAAACAAAGTTCAGTTAAAGTGAAAAAAAAGAAAAATGGCTGGCTGGCCTGGCCCATTTAGAAGAAAAGAAAAATAAAATGATGTGGCGCCGGATGCCACTATGCAGCGCACGTGGGTGACTGTTAGTTCCAGGTGCACGTGCAGTTTTTTATAAATAAAACAGAAAATGAAAACTTAATAATGAAAAGAAAAATAAAATTTTACATAGACATATTATACATCAAAGTTTTCAGAAAAATATTTTCCAAACGATGAACATATTTTCAGCGGAAAATAAATTCCACAAAAGAATTAATAAAGCAAACAGTGCTACTGGTTCAAATAAAAACCAAATAAAAATGTTTTAAAATACCAAAATAACTTCAAATTTATTTCTCTCCATTTTTATATTGTAGGGAATCATTTTATACTATTTTCCATATATTTTATTTTTGGAGAAAAATAATTTGAATAAAAAACAGATAACTCCAAATTGAAAGTGGGTTTCAAAATAACCTCAAATGGACTTTCAATTTGATTCTTTGAAACTTCCAGCTCTCTTTCTTAGCATTTGAAGAAGTCATTTTATCTTCTCTCATGAAACTCATTGAGTTGCATAAAGTTTCTGAATTTGAAATATTTCTAAATGGAATTCAAATCTTTTCAAAACCCTTTTCATTTATTTAAATGGAAGAAGTCATATCATCTTCACTCTAGGGTTTTGTGATGAAATGAATATGAATTCATGGAGATCATAATTACAAGGTGAAAGTTTGGGAAAGTCATTTCATTCCCTCTCATTCAACTTTCAAAAAGTTTCAAATTTCACTCAATTTCACACAACACATCACACAAGCAATCATTATTACCTAATTAATATAACATTCCAAATTTTAGAATTTTGGGATGTTACACCCGATGATGGGCAATCCATAGAAAATAAATGGATCTTCTAGAAGAAGACTGACGCTGACGGTATGTTACTGTCTACAAAGCTCGACTTGTTGCAAAAGGTTTTTGACAAGTTCAAAGAGTTGACTACGATAAGACCTTCTCACCCGTAGCGATGCTTAAGTCTGTCCGAATCATGTTAGCAATTGTTGCATTTTATGTTTATGAAATTTGGCAAATGGATGTCAAAACTGCATTCCTTAATGGATATCTTAAAGAAGAGATGTATATGATGCAACCAGAAGGTTTTGTCGATCCTAAAGGTGCTAACAAAGTGTGTGAGCTCCAGCAATCCATTTATGGACTGGTGCAAGCCTCTCGGAGTTGGAATATACGCTTTGATAGTGTGATCAAAGCATATGATTTTATATAGACTTTTGGAGAAGCCTGTATTGACAAGAAAGTGAGTGGGAGCTCTGTAGCATTTCTAATATTATATGTGGATGGCATATTGTTGATTGGAAATGATATAGAATTTCTGAATAGCATAAAAGGATACTTGAATAAGATTTTTTCAATAAAAGACCTTGGTGAAGCCGCTTATATATTGAGCATCAAGATCTATAGAGATAGATCAAGATGCTTGTCACGCCCAACATGTGATACTATCCTAAAGAGACTCGAAGGTCCCACCAAGGATAGAACCGCATATTGACACGCTTTTGCAAGGTGGATATCATTACAAGGCATACAAATGCCGCAAGAGTACATCAATACATCATACATAGAACAACATCCGACTACAGACGAAACACAAACAAATGCTCAAGCGACATCCACCCTGCTAGCCCAGGCTGTCGACCAGGAACCTAACCCAAGATCGACGAAGAAGAAGAAGAACTCCAACACAAGCAAAACATCGCTCTCACGTCATGAACACCGCATAACCTATACCTGCAACTGGTGTTGTAGTAATCTGTGAGCCACGAGGACTCAGCCAATCCCATTACCATGGGTATCAAGACTAACAACGCTTAATGGGTATGGAAAGGGGTTAAGTGGTGAGGTTGCAGCAGTGACTAAGCAAAGTATGGTGTCTAACTCACGAGTACAAGAGTAAGATGAGAATCTATGCAAATGGTCACACACTAGTAATGATCAATAAGTGATCCTAAACTACTTACGTTCAAACATAACCCAATCGTGTTCTCCTCTCGAACTTCCCCAAAAAGAGACAGTCACGGTTACGCAACGCGGTTGGTGTATGATACGTCCATTTTGCATCATGCTTTTATATCGATATTTATTGCACTATGGGCTATTATTACACATTATGTCACAATAGTTATGCCTATTCTCTCTTATTTTACAAGGTTTACATAAGCAGGGAGAATGCCGGGAGCTGGAATTCCGGGCTGGAAAAGGAGCAAATATTAGAGACCTATTCTTCACAACTCCAAAACTCCCGAAACTCCACGAACGTTATTTTTGGAAATAATAAAAAATACTGAGAGAAGAAAATACCAGAGGGGGCCCACACCCTAGCAACGAGGGTGGGGGGTGCGCCCCTGCCTCGTGGGCCCCCTGTTGGCCCTCCGGTGCCTATCTTCTGCTATATGAAGTCTTTCGTCTGAGAAAAAATAATAAGCAAGCTTTCGGGACGAGACTCTGCTGCCACGAGGCGGAACCTTGGCGGAACCAATCTAGGGCTCCGGCGGAGCTGTTCTGACGGGGACACTTCCCTCCGGGAGGGGGAAATCATCGCCATCTTCATCCCCAACGCTCCTCTCATCGGGAGGGGGCCAATATCCATCAACATCTTCACCAGCACCATCTCCTCTCAAACCCTAGTTCATATCTTGTATCCAACTCTTGTCTCTGAGCCTGTGATTGGTACCTGTAGGTTGCTAGTAGTGTTGATTACTCATTGTAGTTGATGCTAGTTGGTTTATTTGGTGGAAGATCATATGTTCAGATCCTATATGCATATTAATACCCCTCTGATTAAGAACATGAATATGCTTTGTGAGTAGTTACGTTTGTTCATGAGGACATGGGAGAAGTCTTGCTATTAGTAGTCATGTGAATTTGTTATTCGTTCGATATTTTGATGAGATGTATGTTGTCTCTCCTCTAGTGGTGTTATGTGAACGTCGACTACATGACACTTCACCATTATTTGGGCCTAGAGGAAGGCATTGGGAAGTAATAAGTAGATGATGGGTTGCTAGAGTGACAGAAGCTTAAACCCTAGTTTATGCGTTGCTTCGTAAGGGGCTGATTTGGATCCATATGTTTCATGCTATGGTTAGGTTTACCTTAATACTTCTTTTGTAGTTGCAGATGCTTGCAATAGGGGTTAATCATAAGTCGGATACTTGTCCAAGTAAGGACAGCACCCAAGCACCGATCCACCCACATATCAAATTATCAAAGTACCGAACGCGAATCATATGGACGTGATGAAAACTAGCTTGACGATAATTCCCATGCGTCCTCGGGAGCGCTTTATTCTATATAATAGTTTGTCCAGGTTTGTCCTTTGCTACAAAAGGATTGGGCCACCTTGCTGCACTTTATTTACTTTCGTTACTTGTTGCTCGTTACAAATTATCTTATCACAAAACTATCTATTACCTATAATTTCAGTGCTTGCAGAGAATACCTTGCTTAAAACCGCTTATCATTTCCTTCTGCTCCTCATTGGGTTCGACAGTCTTACTTATCAAAAGGACTACGATAGATCCCCTATACTTGTGGGCCATCAAGACTCTTTTCTGGCATCGTTGCCGGGGAGTGAAGCACCTTTGGTAGGTGGAATTTGGTAAGGAAAAATTTATATAGTGTGCTGAAATTTACTGTCACTTGTTACTATGGAAAGTAATCCTCTGAGGGGGTTTTTCGGGGTATCTTCATCCCGACCAGTAGAGCAAAGAGTTGCTCCTCAACCTACTGAACCTACTGAAAATGAAAATGTCTACTTTGAAATTCCTTCGGGTATAATAGAAAAACTGCTAGCTAATCCTTTTGCAGGAGATGGAACATCACATCCTGATGAGCATCTAATATATGTGGATGAAGTTTGTGGATTATTTAAGCTTGCAGGTATGCCCAATAATGTTATCAAGAAGAAGGTCTTCCCTTTATCTTTGAAGGGAGATGCATTGGCATGGTATAGGCTATGTGATGATATGGGATCATGGAACTACAAACGATTGAAATTGGAATTTCATCAGAAGTTTTATCCTATGCATCTTGTTCATCGTGATCGCAATTATATATATAATTTTTGGCCTCGCGAAGGAGAAAGCATCGCTCAAGCTTGGGGGAGGCTTAAATCAATGTTATATTCATGCCCCAATCATGAGCTCTCTAGAGAAATGATTATTCAAAATTTTTATGCTCGGCTTTCTGACAACAATTGCACCATGCTCGATACTTCTTGTGCTGGCTCTTTTATGATGAATACTATTGAATTCAAATGGGATTTATTGGAAAGAATTAAACGCAACTCTGAAGATTGGGATCTCGACAAAGGTAAGGAGTCAGGTATGACACCTAAGTTTGATTGTGGTAAATCTTTTATGGATACCGATGTTTTCCGTAAATTTAGCACTAAATATGGACTTGACTCTGAGATAGTAGCTTCTTTCTGTGAATCTTTTGCTACTCATGTTGATCTCCCTAAGGAGAAGTGGTTTAAATATCATCCTCCCATAGAAGTAAAAGTAGCTGCACCTATTAAAGTTGAAGAAAATACTATCACCTATAATGATCCTATTGTCCCTACTGCTTATGTTGAGAAACCACCTTTTCCTGTTAGGATAAAAGATCATGCTAAAGCTTCAACTGTGGTTCGTAAAAGCAATATTAGAACCTATACACCTCCTGAGCAAGTTAACGTTGAACCTAATATTGCTATTGTTAAGGATCTCTTGGCTGTTAATATTGATGGGCATGTTATTTATTTCTGTGATGATACTGCTAGAATTGCTAAACCTTGTGCTAAAGATAAACATAGACCTGTGGTAGGCATGCCTGTTATTTCTGTTAAAATAGGAGATCATTGTTATCATGGCTTGTGTGATATGGGTGCTAGTGCTAGTGCAATACCTATTGACTTATACAAAGAAATTATGCATGATATTGCACCTGCTGAGTTAGAAGATATTGATGTCACAATTAAGCTTGCCAATAGAGATACTATATCACCAATTGGAATTGTTAGAGATGTTGAAGTCTTATGTGGGAAAACTAAATATCCTGCTGATTTTCTTATTCTTGGTTCCCCACAAGATATCTTTTGTCCCATTATATTTGGTAGACCTTTCTTAAACATTGTTAATGCTAGGGTAGACTGCGAAAAGGATGTTGTTACAATTGGTTTAGGTGATATGTCTCATGAGTTCAACTTTTCTAAATTTCGTAGACAACACCATGAAGAGGAATTGCCTAGTAAAGATGAAATTATTGGTCTTACTTCTATTGCCGTACCTCCTAGTGATCATTTAGAACAATATTTGCTAGACCATGAAAATGATATGTTTATGAATGAAAGAAGGGAAATAGATGAAGTGTTCTTTAAACAGGGACCTATTCTGAAACACAACTTGCTTGTTGAAATCTTAGGGGATCCTCCTCCACCCAAGGGTGATCCCGTGTTTGAGCTTAAACCATTGCCTGATACTCTTAAATATGCTTATCTTGATGAAAAGAAGATATATCCTGTTATTATTAGTGCTAACCTTTCAGAGAAGGAGGAAGAAAAATTATTGAAAACTCTGAATAAGCACTGTGCTGCTATTGGATATACTCTTGATGATCTTAAGAGCATTAGTCCCACTCTATGCCAACACAAAATAAATTTGGAGAAAGATGCCAAACCAGTTATTGATCATCAACGACGGCTAAATCCTAAGATGAAAGAAGTGGTAAGAAAAGAAATACTAAAGCTCCTTGAGGCAGGTATAATTTATCCCGTTGCTGATAGTCAGTGGGTAAGTCCTGTCCATTGTGTCCCTAAGAAGGGAGGTACTATCGTTCCTAATGATAAAGATGAACTGATTCCGCAAAGAATTATTACAGGTTATAGGATGGTAATTGATTTCCGCAAATTAAATAAGGCTACTAAAAAAGATCATTACCCCTTACCTTTCATTGATCAAATGCTAGAAAGATTATCCAAACGCACACATTTTTGCTTTCTAGATGGTTATTCTGGTTTCTCTCAAATACCTGTGTCAGCTGATGATCAACCAAAGACCACTTTTACTTGCCCTTTCGGTACTTTTGCTTATATACGTATGCCTTTTGGTTTATGTAATGCACCTGCTACCTTTCAAAGATGCATGATGGCTATATTCTCTGATTTTTGTGAAAAGATTTGTGAGGTTTTCATGGACGATTTCTCCGTCTATGGATCCTATTTTGATGATTTCTTAAGCAACCTTGATCGAGTTTTGCAGAGATGTGAAGAAACTAACCTTGTCTTGAATTGGTAGAAGTGCCACTTTATGGTTAATGAAGGTATTGTCTTGGGGCATAAAATTTCTGAAAGGGGCATTGAAGTTGATAAAGCTAAAGTTGATGCTATTGAAAAGATGCCGTGTCCCAAGGACATCAAAGGTATAAGAAGTTTCCTTGGTCATGCCGGCTTTTATAGGAGGTTCATTAAGGGCTTCTCAAAAGTTTCTTGGCCTCTGACTAATTTGTTACAAAAAGATATACCATTCGTCTTTGATGATGATTGTATAGAAGCATTTGAAATACTTAAGAAAGCATTGATCTCTGCATCTATTGTTCAGCCACCTGACTGGAATTTACCTTTTGAAATTATGTGTGATGCTAGTGATTATGCTGTAGGTGTTGTTCTAGGGCAAAGAGTTGATAAGAAATTTTATGTTATTCAATATGCTAGTAAAACTCTAGACAATGCCCGGAGAAATTATGCTACTACTGAAAAAGAATTCTTAGGAGTTGTATTTGCTTGTGATAAGTTCAGACCTTATATTGTTGATTCTAAAGTAACTATTCACATGGATGATGATGCTATTAAATATCTTACGAAAAAGAAAGATGCTAAACCTAGACTTATTAGATGGGTTCTCTTGCTACAAGAATTTGATTTGCATATTATTGATAGAAAGGGAGCTGAGAACCCCGTTGCAGATAACTTGTCTAGGTTAGAAAATGTTCTTGATGACCCACTACCTATTGATGATAGCTTTCCTGATAAACAATTAAATGTCATAAATGCTTCTCATACTGCTCCATGGTATTAGACGTTGTGTACCTGAGCATGAACAGGAACAGATCCTACGCAAGTGTCACTCCGAAGCTTATGGAGGACACCACGCTGGAGATAGAACTGCACATAAGGTATTGCAATCCGGTTTTTATTGGCCTACTCTCTTCAAGGATGCCCGTAAGTTTGTCTTATCTTGTGATGAATGTCAAAGAATTGGTAATATTAGTAGACGTCAAGAAATGCCTATGAATTATTCACTTGTTATTGAACCATTTGATGTTTGGGGCTTTGATTATATGGGACCGTTTCCTGCCTCTAATGGATATACACATATTTTAGTTGCTATTGATTACGTGACTAAGTGGGTAGAAGCTATTCCAACTAGTAGTGCTGATCATAACACCTCTATTAAGATGCTTAAAGAAGTTATTTTTCCGAGGTTTGGAGTCCCTAGATATTTAATGACTGATGGTGGTTCACATTTTATTCATGGCGCTTTCCGTAAAATGCTTGCTAAGTATGATGTTAATCATAGAACTGCATCGCCTTATCACCCACAGTCTAGTGGTCAAGTAGAATTGAGTAATAGAGAACTCAAATTAATTTTGCAAAAGACTGTTAATAGATTTAGAAAGAATTGGTCCAAGAAACTTGATGATGCATTATGGGCCTATAGAACTGCATATAAAAATCCTATGGGTATGTCTCTGTATATAATGGTTTATGGAGAAGCATGTCACTTACTTCTCGAACTAGAACATAAGGCTTATTGGGCTATTAAAGAGCTCAATTATGATTTCAATCTTGCCGGTGAGAAAAGGTTATTTGACATTAGCTCACTTGATGAATGGAGAACCCAAGCCTATGAGAATGCCAAATTGTTTAAAGAAAAAGTTAAAAGATGGCATGACAAAAGGATACAAAAGAGTGAGTTTAATGTAGGTGATTATGTATTGCTATACAACTCTCGTTTAAGATTTTTTGCAGGAAAACTTCTCTCTAAATGGGAAGGTCCTTACGTTATTGAGGAGGTCTCTCGTTCCGGTGCCATAAAAATCAACAACTTCGAAGGCACAAATCCGAAGGTGGTGAACGGTCAAAGAATCATACATTATATCTCAGGTAATCCTATAAATGTTGAAACCAATGTTATTGAAACCGTAACCCCAGAGGAATAGATAAGGGACACTTTTCGGAATGTTTCAGACTCCGAAAAGGAATAGGTATGTGGTACGGTAAGTAAACCGACTCCAAAACAGTTCTAATGGCAATTTTTCTCTGTTTTGGAATATTTAGAAAAATAGAAAAATAAGAAGCAGTCCAGGAAGGACACGAGGGCTCCACGAGGGTGGAGGGCGCGCCCTACCCCCTGGGCGCCCCCTACCTCGTGGGCACCTCGTGTGCTCTCCGAACTCCGTTTTCTTGCACGTTACGTATTTTGGTCGGTAAAAATTCATTATATAATCTCCCGAAGGTTTTGGCTCCTGTATCACGCAATTGTCCTCTGTTTGTGTCTCGAGCTGTTGCTGCTGCAGATTAGAGCAAGATGTCTTATCAAGAGTCAGTCGGGGAGAGCCGGGTGTCTCATCTGGCATCGAGATCAAGGACAAACAGCGATGCTGACCACTTTGGGCCAGCAACGGAGGAAGAGATGGAGGCTGATTTGAAGAGGATAGATGCCATGGAGGAGGATCAAGAAGTCACTTCTCGCTTCCGAGATGGATTCACGATGGGGAAACTACGAAGCTCGACTATTCCAAACTCGTTTATCCCTTCCAATGTTAGATTTCTTTCTTATGAAAATATGAAGAAGAGTGTCACTTGTTCTCCCGCAGCTATGCAACACCCTTGGGTGCAAGGAGCTTCAGCCGTCATAGGAAAGCTTCGTAAGGAAATAATGGACCTCAAGCAGCAAGTCAATAAGCTCGAGGAGGAGAATCGTATCCTGAGGGGCATCATCGCCAAGAATATCACATCACCACCTCCGAAGAAAGAGATATAATCACATGGGTATGGGCACTCCCCTTGGCAGCTGCCAAGCTTGGGGGAGGTGCCCCGGTATTGTATCACCATCACACTCCTATCTTTACCTTTTTCTTAGTTTGATCCTTTTAGTAATATCTTGACCTAGTAGAATAAAGTTTTTGGTATGATCTAGTTTTGAGTTTTGCTTTATGATCCCTCTATGTAATCGAGTCTGTGAGCTATATAATAAAGATTAGTGTTGAGTCAAGGGCTTGATTATCTTGCTATGATCTTGAGTGAATAAAAGAAAAAGAATAAAAAAGGAAACAAAGAGATCATATTGATCTTATGGAAAGTAATGACTTCACATAGAAAGAGTATGATGATTAAAAGTTGTTGAGAGTTGACAAACATAGTTTTGGTCATCATTGCAATTAATAGGAAGTAATAAAGAAAGAGAGGTTTCACATATAAATATACTATCTTGGACATCTTTTATGATTGTGAGCACTCATTAAAATATGACATGCTAAAGAGTTGATGTTGGACAAGGAAGACAATGTAATGGGTTATGTTTTCTTATATCTGAAATAAAGTATATTGTCATGGATCATCCAACATGTTGAGCTTGCCTTTCCCCCTCATGCTAGCAAAATTCTTTGTACCAAGTAGAGATACTACTTGTGCTTCCAAATACCCTGAAACCCAGTTTTGCCATGAGAGTCCAGCATATCTACCTATGGATTGAGTAAGATCCTTCAAGTAAGTTGTCATCGGTGCAAGCAATAAAAATTGCTCTCTAAATATGTATGACTTATTAGTGTGGGAGAAAATAAGCTTTATACGATCTTGTGATGTGGAAGAAATAAAAGCGACGGACTGCATAATAAAGGTCCATATCACAAGTGGCAATATAAAGTGATGTTCTTTCGCATTAAGATTTTGTGCATCCAACCATAAAAGCGCATGACAACCTCTGCTTCCCTCTGCCAAGGGCCTATCTTTTACTTTTATCTCCTACCTTACATAAGAGTCATGGTGATCTTCACCTTTCCTTTTTACATTTCATCCTTTGGTAAGCTCAGTGTGTTGGAAAGATCCTGATATATATATACACTACAAAAAAATACACTTCCGTGATGATACGTGTTTGTCACAGTAGGTCGCTTTTTTTTGTCATGCATGTACATCCATGACAAATTTATGACAGAATCAAGATAGTCATACCTATGCTGTCGTAGAAGTGTTCCATGACATTACCAAAATTATCATCATGGAAGTGTCCACTTCCATGACAATAAATCATGCGTCACAGAAGTGCTTTCGTCAAGGGTGACCGACATATGGCATCCACCGTAACGGAACGCCATTAAGCTATCAGGTCGGGTTTTGGATCCGATAACCCGTTAACAGCCCCGACCAATGGGGATTTTCCACGTGTAAAATCATCATTGGCTAGAGGAAACACGTGTCGGCTCATCATTGGGACAGATGTCATCCACTCACTGGACAGAGGGCGCCTATGATACGTCGACACGTGGCACGGCCCAACAGTGGCCCATTCCTGTGAAAAGGCCGGCCTATTTGACTTGGTCAAAAGCTGGCGGGCCGGCCCTTGGAAAGCCTGTTAACGACCTGTTCGCATATAGCCCATTTACAGCCCGCTAACCCAAGGCCCGTTACGCCCTATCCGAATTAGGCCTATTAGCATCATCTGGGCCGTCCAATAGATTCCAGCCCATTTTCACTTCTGGCCCATGTATAGCCCATGACGTCTTTTGGCCCATATGAGGCCCTTTGTAACTCTTGGCTCATTAGCCGCCCATGCTGAAACTGGCCCGTAATGAACCGTGTATCACTTTACACCCATTAACGCCCTGTGGTGAAACTGGCCCGTAATGAACAGCGTATCACTTTATACCCATTAACGGCCCGTTATTCCGTTGGGCCGTCTCCAGCCCATGTTATCTTTCGGCCTTCTCAGAGCCCATTTATTCTTGGGCTCATTTCCAGCATTCGTTTACTTACGGCCCATTACTGTCATTTTCTGCTTGTGGGCCAAATTCAGCCCGTGGTTACAGTCGGCCCGTTTGTGGTCCGTTAATACGTTGGGCCGTTTTCATAGCGTCATCAAATATGGCCTATTAATGATGGACCGTTATGGTCGGTCCATGAACGGATGATTCCAACTCTAGCCTGTTTACGGCCAGAATGCGGTCTGTTTGGCCCATGTTTGGCCAATCGATCATACGGCCCGTATAAGGCCCATTGATGATACGGCCCGTAGAAGGCCCATTGATGATACGGCCCGTAGAAGGCCCATTGTTTCTATGGCCCGTAGAAGGCCCACTATTTCTATGGCTCGTAGAAGGCCCACTGTTTCTACGACCCGTAGGAGGCCCAGTGTCACTACAGTAAATATTAGCCCATGGTTATTGTGGCCTAGTTTTAAAAAATAGGTTATTGCAGCCACTAGCAAACCGCAGAAAAAGAACTGCACTAACTACAAGCAAACAAATAAACAAGACAACAAGGAAATAAATAAGCAAGAAACTTACACTAGGCTATCACGGCTATTACACATATTACATCCACTGGGCATCAAAGTTTGCCACCAGTGCAAATATAGGGAACACAGCAGCATATAAACGCCGCAGCAAAACAAGTCCAGAACTGAAACCACTTTAGAAGAGCTCAAGAAACAATATCCTAGGTACCCATAATGTCGGAAAGATGCTTAGCAAGCTTATTAAGTTTCTCTTGTTTGGCGCTTAAGTCCTCCAGCGCTTGCTGTTGCACTAGAAAGTATGCATCTGAATTCTGCAGGGACTTCCTCAGTCCTTCGGCTTCCTATTGCATAACATCTGATCGATGTTTTCAACTTGAAGTTGAGACTCAAGAAGCCGAACTGATTCAGGCAATGAGTTCGAAGAGCTGGTGCCAGCAGTGGTAGCCAGTAACTCGAACACTACATCAAGACAGGACTTTGGGGTTGTCTCAGTGTCTTCAGTATAGTTTTTATCAGCTTTCTTGGAGACCAACAGGGATGTCTCACTATCTTGAACCTTATCTGCATTACTTCCTTTACCATTGCATAACAGGGTACTCTTCTCCAATATTTTATCCGCGTTCTAAAAGAGAAACAAACAAACACATCTCAGGTTTACAATGTAGTATATGAAACTCATTTTGGTAAACCAGTTCAATAGTAAGGTGGACAGGATAACAGCATGAAACAAACATATATCTATGTAGTATGGTCACTGTATGGTCTATATCATTCTAGCTTATGTTGCCAAATCAAGATAGATACACTTCGAATCATATCTATTTAAGAAAAAGCAGCATAGACAGAATATAAGTGTGGGAAACTACACAGCAATAACAACACTTGTAATGTTTATGGCATGAGAACATAACTGTTTATTCAATTGAAACTGAAATCAACATAGAGCAAGTTACAACAGCAAATAGCCAAACACATTGAAGAAACAGGTTTAAAACATACGTGTTGCGCCATTGGAGTTTCAATTGCATCCTTCAAATTTGAAATTAGTTGGCATCAGTAAATACAGTGATGCAAGAGCAAAGTAGTATGAACCATAGCTACGGAACCTGACCTGAGAACAATTCTTCTTCTGCTTTAAGCGTTGACTTCGGGTTCGGAGTGGTGGTCCTCGTGATTTGGGCACTGTAGTTGCCTTACTAACTGCTCGTGTTTGGGTGCTCTGTGGTGGAGACGGTGCTGTGTCAATGGGAACTGGGTGTCTATCTGCTGGGGTTGGGGTTAGAAGGGGTGTAGCTGGTTCTCTGTCCAACTGGGTAGGGGTGCAATCTGCATGAGTGTGGGTTATGTGTGGTGGGGCTGGTTCTTGGGCAAGTACAACTGTGGTTCTATCTGCATCAACAGGTAGCACGATCTTTTCTGAAGACCGTGTTTTTACTCCCATAGATATTGCCATCACTCCCTCCAATTGAAATGGCTGATAAACAAGAAAAGTAATTGAATGTACAAACATTGTAAGATAGACATGTGCAATGGATAGTAGGGAAGAAAACAGGGCATGACATAATTCACATTTATGTTGTCTAAGCAAACAAAATAGCAGGACATAATTTCACATATATGATGGCTAATTAAACAGGATAGCATGACACAATTTCACATGTATGATGGCTAACTAAACAGGATAGAATGACATACTTCAAAATATGATGACTATGTAAACATGATGACATGATATAACTATACGATGTGTCTATTAAAGTGGTTGGCATGCCATAAATCACAAACATGCCGTCGATGGAAACATGATGGCATGATATAATTCACGGATAGAATGACATAATTTAAATATGATGACTATGTAAACATGATGAGATGATATAACTATATTATGTCTTTAGAAAATGGGTTGGCATGCCATAATTCAGATACATGCTGTCTATGTAAACATCATGGCATGACATAATTCGAATATATGATTTATATACTAAGGAAGTGAGCAGAGGGCAATCGCATATATGATGTGTCAACTAAGGAGATGCATTCAATATTGTGTATATGATGTAAAAACTAAGCATTGCAATACAACATATGCATTATATGAGTAATATAACCCTGCCAAGTTTGAGCATACACCTCAGGGGGATAATAGGACTGGTCATCTGCCTCTGAATCCTCCTCTGAAGAGCTATCTGTAACCAGCAAGATATCTGCTTCAGCAGGTAGCATTGTCTGCTCTGAAGACCTTGTTTTCATTCCAGATTTCTCCATCACCAATTCAAATGGCTGATGCATAGGAAGAGCAGTTGAATATACAAACATTGTCGACAAAAGCAATGAGAAATACAAAAAAAGGACGGCATGATATAATTCACATATATGACGCTTGCCTAAACAGCATGGCATTGCATAATTCACATACATAATGCCTTGCAACAAGATAACATTGCATAATTCACATATATAATGTCTTGCAACAAGATGGCATTGCATAATTCACATATATGGTAATTAGACACTAAACATGTGGCATTCACACAAAGCATGTCTAAACTAAGCAAATGACATAGCAATGCAAGATACCATACGCACGATATGAGCAACATAACCCTGCCAAGTTAGGGCATGCACCTGGGGGGGGGGATATGACTGGTCATCTGTCTCTGAATCCTCCTGTGAGGAGCTATCAGTAACCAGCAAGACATGCGCTTCGTCAGATAGCATTGTCTGCTCTGAAGACCTTGTTTCCACTTCAGATTTTTCCATGACCGTGCCAAATGGCTGATGCACAGGAAGAGTAATTGAATGTACTAAAATTGTTGACAAATTTGACACGTAATAAAAAAATGATGGCATGATATAATTCACATATAAGATGACTGGCTAACCAGGGTGGCATTGCAAAATTCACATATATGATGCCTGGCTAGACAAGATGGCATTGCATGATTCACATATACGATAAAGAAACTAAATAGATGGCATTGACACAAAGCATGTCTAAACTAAGTAGATGACATCTTTAATGTATACAGTAAGCAATGCAAGGCACCGTATGCATGATATTACCAACATTAGCATGCCAAGTTAGAGCGAAGACCTCATGGGGTAAAAAGGAGTGGTCTTCTCCTTCTGAATCCTCCTCATAACAATTATCTTCCTCTTGATTACGATTAGAAATGGGTGGAGGGGGGCTGCCTTTGCGCCCACCATGGAATGACGTCTGCATGAAATTTTATTGCCACGCAAGGCTCGTCTCTTTTGCTCTACATAATCAGTTCCATTGTGTACAATAACTGGCATGCATTGGAATAAAACATAGTGAGATTATGTAAGGAGTGCATGCACAAATCCAGAGTGATGGTAGCAAACTGTGGATAGACCCAAAACCAATGATAGGAGGCAAATAATAGCTTTACTTAAAAAATACAGATAATGGCTCCTTTATTGTTTGTTTGCACCCAACATGAAACTCATAGTAGACACCGGAGATTAACCAGATAGTAGACAGATAGTACTGATTGCTGCCCCAATATGTACCCCACAACCATTTAAAAACTCAAGTTTCAGCATTAGTTTGGACCTGACTCAGAGTCTAATAGGTGAACACGACGATAATGTAGCATGTCATCATATTAAGCGACGCATAACGTAAGCAGGCACGGAAGAGTGCGACGTCTCTTGCGGACCTGTGTAGTCCTCAAGGTCATCTGCTCAGTTGATGATGGTAATGCAGTTGCCGTGTGTTGGGGATATTACTACTGGGCGTAAACCGGCCTATCTGGGCCGGATCAACTTCATCAATAGCTCCAGAAGTGATAAAGCCCAAGAAGGCAGATGAGGGCCTAAGGCCCGTAGCCGGTTCAAGACTTGTACCTGTAAATCGGAATTTGTATATAAACTTGTGTTGTAAGCTAGGAATAAGGAAAGATCAACCCGGATACGAATATTGACCGGTGTTGGGACTCTGTAAACTGGCGGGTGTCACCCGTGTATATAAGGGGACGACCCGGCGATGGTTCAAGAGACAGACAACAACTCGAGACATAGGCGAAGCTTGTTTGCTTCCTAGTCATCGAAACCCCATCAATTCCATCACAACTAGACGTAGGCTTTTACCTTCATCGAAGGGGCCGAACTAGTATAAACTCTCTTGCGTCCTTGTGTCCGCTTTAACCCCTTCAAGCTAACCTGTTGCGATGGATCCACGACTAAGTCCTTTCTCTAGGACATCTGCCGTGACAAAACCACGACAGTTGGCGCCCACCGTGGGGCTATCGCACGATGGTTTCCGGTTCTTGGAGGGCCGCTTTGAAGGACTCGAGGGCTACGCCGTAGGCCGGATGACTAAGAGTCGTTGCGGTAAGCTCTACATCGATGATGCAGGCTGGGCCCCCGGGGCCGGCTCAATTGAGTACGGATACCGGGTCCCCTTTGGTGGCATTCACGTTTTCATTGGCAAGATCGGTGAACCGGGCCCTGAGCCGGACATCTGCACCGACCTCGTCGAGACGGCTCAGCGTGCGCGATCCGCCCGGGTTAAACCGGCCGTGAAGCATGCCTTCGTGGGAGTCATCCATGGAGGGAGTTATGAGGACGGATCGGAATTTCGCGGCGCGACCGTCGTTTGTTCTGATGACGAGTCTTCGACCGGAGAAACCGAATCTCTTTATCAGCTACAAGATGGCCGGATTGGGAGCTGTTCCGATGGCGACAGTATTCCGGACTCCTCGGATCTGCCCAACCGGGTTGGAATATTCATGGCCGGAACACAGGCAACGCTTCATTCTTCGACAGCTGCGGCAACGATCTTCGGTTCAGCAGCGGCAACGGCTGCCGGGGCAGGAGGCCCTGTGCGCCCGCCGGCTCAGGTTCTATCAGAACTATTTGATGCATTGGCTGTGCTTGTGGCGGAGGTTAATCCACCGGATCAGGATGTTCACAACACGGAGATTGCAAAGGTGAAGGAACAGATCACCCGGGCCAAGACAGATCTGGTGGCTGAGGACGCCAGGATGGCCGCAGAGCGGGCCGCTTTAGACGCCCAGGCCTACCGGCTTATGTTGGACCAGAGCGCGTCGCATGAAGTCATGAGGAGGAAGCACCGTTCCCGTTTACCTCCGGTTTTCGAGGCTAGGGACCTTTTCAACACTCCTGGACCAAGAGCCGGCAATCCGCTGGAGGGAAACCGGCCAGAAGCCCCTGGGACCGGTGCACCGGTTCAGCCTCGTCAGATGGACCCGCCTCGTCAAAACACCGTCATACCTCAGGCTGCTTTAACACCTCCGGGTCACTACTCCAACCCAATGGACAATCTCGTTGCCGCTGCTGCATGGCTGGAGGCCATTCCAATTGAAGGTGACTCGCCGCAGGTAGTAGAAACGCGACGGGTCAAGGAGCTTCTGAGGACAGCTTTGGCCCAACAGGAAGCATACTCGTACATCCACGACCGGATCCACTCGACCCCCCGTCCAAGCCGGAGCTATAGCAGACATATGGATGAACCAGCAATGTTGAGTAACGAACGACGGGGAGCACCCCGTGACAACAACCCGGCAGGTGGTGCTGATATCGCTCAAAGAGTGGTGGACCGGGCCCGCGTGCGCAGGGAGGCCGAGTTAGCCGCACAACATCAGGCTCGGCAGCTCACGCCGGTTCGTCCAACTACATCGACTGAACCTGGTGTTACCTCCAGTTCCTTGGGGCTGCCTTGCCTTATCCCCGCTTTACGCAACATGCGCATGCCCAAGGATTTCAAAGGCCCGCGCAAGGTACCGAATTATACGGCGGATCAGCCTCCAAAGACATGGGTGGAGAGCTACGAGATGGCCATGGAGATGCTTGATGTGGATGACGCGGCGTGTGCAAAATACTTCACCATGATGCTGGAAGGAACGACCCGTACTTGGTTAAAAAGCTTGCTGGCTAATTCTATCAGTTCATGGTCCCAGCTACGAGCCCAGTTTATCAGCAACTTCAAGGATACCTGTAAACAGCCTATGTCGATAGTAGACTTAGCTGCATGCGTCCAGGAGGAAGGAGAATCAACGACTCGTTGGATGCGCCAGGTCTCACAAGTGTTGCATTCCTCAGACTGCATCAACGCTGACACTGCAGTATTAACCCTAGAGGGCAACTGCCGGTTTGGGCCCCTGAAGATAAAGTTGGGGCGGATGAAGCGTCATTGCACTGACATGGGGACCCTCATGGCCGCTTTGGTGAAATATGCTGATTCTGATAGTACCAAGGATCCCGAATCTGATGATGACATGACAGGGAAGGGGAAGAAGAAGAACAGCTCCAAAGGTCAGCAGCATCACTGGACAGGCAATGGTGGTGGAGGCAAGTGTAAAGCGGATGGTAACATGCACTTTGTGGCTAATACCAACGCACAGGACAATGGCCAGCGACGCAAGGGTAGACCGAAGAATCGTAATGGAGCACCCAACCCTAACCCAAACCGCCTGAACTACCTGTTAAACCAGCCATGTCCAAAACATGGGACGAAGGAGGTGCCAGCCAACCACCTTTGGAAAGATTGCTTTATTATGCAGAGTTCAAGAATTCTAATAATTTCCGGTATGATCACGAATCTGGCGGTGGCTCAGGATCGGGGCCGGGTTACGGTGGAGGAAGTTCCGGTTCAGGGTTCAATGGTAATCCGGGCAGACATAATGGTCAAAATAGTCAGAACAACCAAGGTGGTTACAACCAACAGCAGCAACAGTTAGGCTACCAGAGCAACCCAAAGCAGCTGAGTAGTGGGCAGTACCATGTCTTCACCACTAGCTTGGACAAGCGAGACCGGAAGGTTCAGAGGCGGGCGGTCAACTCTGTTGAACCGGCCATACCCTGTTATCTACGTTGGTCTGAGCAGCCCATCATATGGAGCAGAGAAGATCATCCTCCCCAGGTCGATAATCCGGGTCAGTTGGCTCTGGTGGTGGTGCCTCAGGTGGGAGGTTATAAGTTCACCAAGGTGCTCATGGATGGAGGAAGCAGCATTAACATCCTGTAGTATGAGACCTTCCGCCGTATGGGACTAACAGATAAGAATCTCAAACCATCTAATACAATATTCCATGGTGTAGTGCCTGGCAGATCAGCGTACCCGTTGGTAAGATAGCTCTGGAAGTGGCCTTTGGGGATGACCATGATTCCAGGTCAGAGACATTGACGTTTGAAGTGGTGAAAATCCAGAGTCCATATCACGCTCTGTTTGGGCGACCAGCTTACGCCAAGTTTATGGCACGGCCTTGTTATGTGTATTTGCAGCTCAAGATGCCAGGTCACAGGGGGACAATAACGGTTCACGGAAGCCGCAAAATTGCTTTGCAGTGTGAGGAAGGAGATGCGGCTTATGCCGAGTCGGTTTGTGCCACCGAGGAGTTAAAATACTATAAGGACAATGTTGATCCGGCGGACATGACTCCGTTGAAAAAGCCAACTACGAAGCATGATCCGGCCTTGAAGTTCAAATCGGCAGCAGAAACTAAGCTTGTTGACTTCGTACCTGGCGATTCGTCCAAGCAGTTCAGCATTAGTGCCAACTTGGATCCAAAATAGGAAAGCGCGCTCATCGAGTTCATCCGTGAGAATTGGGACATTTTTGCATGGAAGCCCTCTGACATGCTAGGTGTACCGAGGCAACTCGTTGAGCACACCCTTAATGTGGATCCTAAATATAAGCCGGTGAGATAGTTCCTTCGACAGTTTAACGAAGAAAGACGCAAGCCGATTGGAGAAGAAGTAGCCAGGCTCTTAGCGGCTGGGTTTATTGTGGAAGTTTTTCACCCTGAGTGGCTTGCTAATACGGTACTGGTCCTCAAGAAAAATGGCACCTGGCGCATGTGTGTGGATTACACAGATCTTAATAAAGCTTGTCCAGCAGATCCTTTTGCCCTCCCCCGTATTGATCAAATTATTGATGCTACGGCGGGTTGTGAGCGTTTAAGCTTTTTGGATGCATATTCTGGCTATCATCAGATCAAAATGGCAGTTAAGGACCAGGAGAAGACAGCATTTATAACTCCCTTTGGAGCCTTCTGCTATGTGTCTATGCCCTTCGGGCTCAAGAGTGCCCAGGCAACTTATCAACGGTGTGTACAAAATTGTCTTCACAAGCAGATTGGCCGTAATGTACATGCTTACGTGGATGATATCGTGGTTAAATCTAGGGAGAAGGAGACTTTGATTGATGATTTGAAGGAAACTTTTGATAACCTAAGGACATACAAGATGATGCTTAATCCGGACAAATGTGTTTTCGGTGTACCGGCGGGCAAGTTATTGGGTTTTCTGGTGTCCAACAGGGGAATTGAGGCTAATCCGGAGAAGATCACGGCCATCACCTCCCTGGCTAAACCAAAGTGTATCAATGATGTTCAACGACTGGCCGGCCGGATTGCGGCATTATGCCGGTTTATCAGTCGTCTTGGTGAGAAGGCAATTCCTTTGTATCAGATGTTGAAAAAGACAGATCAGTTTGTCTGGAGTTCTGCCGCCGATGAAGCGTTTGAGGATTTAAAGCGGCAACTGGCCAATCCGCAGGTGCTTGCCGCTCCCATTAACAAGGAGCCATTGCTGCCAATGTTCGGGCGGTCAGCGTGGCCATTGTGGTAGAATGGAAGGAGGCAGGTAAGGAGCCTCCGGTTCAACGTCCGGTCTATTATATCAGCGAGGTACTAATCGAGTCCAAGAAAAGGTATACGCATTGGCAGAAGCTGGTGTATGGAGTTTTTATGGCAAGCCGGAAGCTTAAACAATACTTCCAAGGGCACCCAATTATGGTGGTCAGTTATGCTCCTTTGGGAGATATCATCCAGAACCGGGAAGCTACTGGCCGGATTGCAAAGTGGGCTATAGAGCTAGGGCTGTACGGTTTGAAGTATGTGCCTCGGACAGCGGTTAAGTCTCAAGCACTTGTTGATTTCATCAATGATTGGACGGAAATGCAAGCACCTGAAGAAAAGCCGGATCACACGTATTGGACCATCCATTTTGACGGATCCAGGCAGTTGGAAGGCTCGGGGGCTGGAGTCGTATTAACTTCCCCATGAGGTGATAAGTTTTGTTATGTTCTCCACTTAATGTTCCCTTGTACTAACAATGCAGCTGAGTATGAAGCCTTGCTCCATGGTCTCCGAATGGCTAAGGAGATGAATCTAAGTCGAGTTAAGTGCTTCGTGAAGGAAATATGCCCTAGAGGCAATAATAAAGTTATTATTTATTTCCTTATATCATGATAAATGTTTATTATTCATGCTAGAATTGTATTAACCGGAAACATAATACATGTGTGAATACATAGACAAACAGAGTGTCACTAGTATGCCTCTACTTGACTAGCTCGTTAATCAAAGATGGTTATGTTTCCTAACCATGGACAAAGAGTTGTTATTTGATTAACGGGATCACATCATTAGTTGAATGATCTGATTGACATGACCCATTCCATTAGCTTAGCACCCGATCGTTTAGTATGTTGCTATTGCTTTCTTCATGACTTATACATGTTCCTATGACTATGAGATTATGCAACTCCCGTTTGCCGGAGGAACACTTTGTGTGCTACCAAACGTCACAACGTAACTGGGTGATTATAAAGGAGCTCTACAGGTGTCTCCAAAGGTACATGTTGGGTTGGCGTATTTCGAGATTAGGATTTGTCACTCCGAATGTCGGAGAGGTATCTCTGGGCCCTCTCGGTAATGCACATCACTTAAGCCTTGCAAGCATTGCAACTAATGAGTTAGTTGCGGGATGATGTATTACGGAACGAGTAAAGAGACTTGCCGGTAACGAGATTGAACTAGGTATTGGATACCGACGATCGAATCTCGGGCAAGTAACATACCGATGACAAAGGGAACAACGTATGTTGTTATGCGGTCTGACCGATAAAAGATCTTCGTAGAATATGTAGGAGCCAATATGGGCATCCAGGTCCCGCTATTGGTTATTGACCGGAGACGTATCTCGGTCATGTCTACATTGTTCTCGAACCGTAGGGTCCGCACGCTTAAGGTTTCGATGACAGTTATATTATGAGTTTATGAGTTTTGATGTACCGAAGGAGTTCGGAGTCCTGGATGAGATCGGGGACATGACGAGGAGTCTCGAAATGGTCGAGACGTAAAGATCGATATATTGGACGACTATATTCGGACTTTGGAAAGGTTCCGAGTGATTCGGGTATTTTTCGGAGTACCGGAGAGTTACGGGAATTCGTCGGGAGAAGTATTGGGCCTTATTGGGCCATACGGGAAAGAGAGAGGGGCTGCCTAGGGCAGGCCGCGCCCCCCCCAAGGCCTAGTCCGAATTGGACTAGGGGGAGGGGCTGCACCCCTTCCTTGTTTCCTACTCCTACTACATGGAAGGACTCCTAGTTGGACTAGGAAAGGGGGAATCCTACTCCCGGTGGGAGTAGGACTCCCCTAGGGCGCGCCATAGAGAGGGCCGGCCCTCCCCTCCTCCACTCCTTTATATACGGGGGCAGGGGGCACCCCATAGACACACAAGTTGATCCACGTGATCATATTCTTAACCGTGTGCGGTGCCTCCTTCCACCATAATCCTCGATAATATTGTAGCGGTGCTTGGGCGAAGCCCTGCGACGGTAGTACATCAAGATCGTCACCACGCCGTCGTGCTGACGGAACTCTTCCCCGACACTTTGCTGGATTGGAGTCCGGGGATCGTCATTGAGCTGAACGTGTGCTAGAACTCGGAGGTGCCGTAGTTTCGGTGCTTGATCGGTCGGGCCGTGGAGACGTACGACTACATCAACCAAACGCTTCCATTGTCGATCTACAAGGGTACATAGATCACACTCTCCCCTCTCGTTGCTATGCATCACCATGATCTTGCGTGTGCGTAGGATTTTTTTTGAAATTACTACGTTCCCCAACAGTGGCATCCGAGCCTAGGTTTTTATGGTTTGATGTTATTTGCACGAGTAGAACACAAGTGAGTTGTGGGCGATATAAGTCATACTGCCTACCAGCATGTCATACTTTGGTTCGGCGGTATTGTTGGATGAAGCGGCCCGGACCGACATTATGCGTACGCTTACGCGAAACTGGTTCTCCCGACGTGCTTTGCACAAAGGTGGCTTGCGGGTGACTGTTTCTCCAACTTTAGTTGAACCAAGTGTGGCTATGCCTGGTCCTTGCGAAGGTTAAAACGGCATCAACTTGACAAACTATCATTGTGGTTTTGATGCGTAGGTAAGATTGGTTCTTGCTTAAGCCCGTAGCAGCCACGTAAAACATGCAACAACAAAGTAGAGGACGTCTAACTTGTTTTTGCAGGGCATGTTGTGATGTGATATGGTCAAGACATGATGCTAAATTTTATTGTATGAGATGATCATGTTTTGTAACCAAGTTATCGGCAACTAGAAGGAGCCATATGGTTGTCGCTTTATTGTATGCAATGCAATCGCGCTGTAATGCTTTACTTTATCACTAAGCGGTAGCGATAGTCGTGGAAGCATAAGATTGGCGAGACGACAATGATGCGACGATGGAGATCAAGGTGTCGCACCGGTGACGATGGTGATCATGACGGTGCTTCGGAGATGGAGATCACAAGCACAAGATGATGATGGCCATATCATATCACTTATATTGATTGCATGTGATGTTTATCTTTTATGCATCTTATCTTGCTTTGATTGACGGTAGCATTATAAGATGATCTCTCACTAAATTATCAAGAAGTGTTCTCCCTGAGTATGCACCGTTGCCAAAGTTCGTCGTGCCCAGACACCACGTGATGATCGGGTGTGATAAGCTCTACGTCCATCTACAACGGGTGCAAGCCAGTTTTGCACACACAGAATACTCAGGTTAAACTTGACGAGCCTAGCATATGCAGATATGGCCTCGGAACACGGAGACCGAAAGGTCGAGCGTGAATCATATAGTAGATATGATCAACATAATGATGTTCACCATTGAAAACTAATCCATTTCACGTGATGATCGGTTATGGTTTAGTTGATTTGGATCACGTGATCACTTAGAAGATTAGAGGGATGTCTATCTAAGTGGGAGTTCTTAAGTAATATGATTAAATTGAACTTAAATTTATCATGAACTTAGTCCTGGTAGTATTTTGCAAATCATGTTGTAGATCAATAGCTCACGTTGTTGCTTCCCTGTGTTTATTTTGATATGTTCCTAGAGAAAATTGTGTTGAAAGATGTTAGTAGCAATGATGCGGATTGGATCCGTGATCTGAGGTTTATCCTCATTGCTGCACAGAAGAATTATGTCCTTGATGCACCGCTAGGTGACAGACCTATTGCAGGAGCAGATGCAGACGTTATGAACGTTTGGCTAGCTCAATATGATGACTACTTGATAGTTTAGTGCACCATGCTTAACGGCTTAGAATCGGGACTTCAAAGACGTTTTGAACGTCATGGACCATATGAGATGTTCCAGGAGTTGAAGTTAATATTTCAAGCAAATACCCGAGTTGAGAAATATGAAGTCTCCAACAAGTTCTATAGCTAAAAGATGGAGGAGAATAGCTCAAGCAGTGAGCATGTGCTCAGATTGTCTGGGTACTACAATCACTTGAATCAAGTGGGAGTTAATCTTCCAGATAAAATAGTGATTGACAGAATTCTCTAGTCACTATCACCAAGTTAGTAGAACTTCGTGATGAACTGTAATATGCAAGGGATAACGGAAACAATTCCCAAGCTCTTCGTGATGCTGAAATCGACGAAGGTAGAAATCAAGAAAAACATCAAGTGTTGATGGTTAACAAGACCACTAGTTTCAAGAAAAGGGCAAAGGGAAGAAGGGGAACTTCAAGAAGAACAACAAGCAAGTTGCTGCTCAAGTGAAGAAGCCCAAGTCTGATCCTAAGCCTGAGACTAAGTGCTTTTACTGCAAAGGGACTGGTCACTGGAAGTGGAACTGCCCCAAGTATTTGGCGGATAAGAAGGATGGCAAGGTAAACAAAGGTATATTGGATATACGTGTTACTGATGTGTACTTTACTAGTGTTTATAGCAACCCCTCGGCATTTGATACTGGTTTAGTTGCTAAGATTAGTAACTCAAAACAGGAGTTGTAGAATAAGCAGAGACTAGTTAAGGGTGAAGTGACGATGTGTGTTGGAAGTGGTTCCAAGATTAATATGATCATCATCGCACACTCCCTATAATTTCGGGATTAGTGTTGAACCTAAATAAGTGTTATTTGGTGTTTGCGTTGAGCATGAATATGATTTGATCATGTTTATTGTAATACGGTTATTCATTTAAGTAAGAGAATAAATTGTTGTTCTATTTACATGAATAAAACCTTATATGGTTACACACCCAATGAAAATAGTTCATTGGATCTCGATCGTAGTGATACACATAATCATAATATTGAACCAAAAGATGCAAAGTTAATAATGATAGTGCAACTTATTTGTGGCACTGCCG
This sequence comes from Triticum monococcum, assembly GCA_034509565.1. Classification (NCBI taxonomy): domain Eukaryota; kingdom Viridiplantae; phylum Streptophyta; class Magnoliopsida; order Poales; family Poaceae; genus Triticum; species Triticum monococcum. The sequence goes on along the minus strand of CM067842.1, from coordinate 478,394,473 downwards.
TTTAGGTCATATTGGTGTAAAGCGCATGAAGAAACTCCATGCTGATGGGATTTTGGAATCACTTGATGCTTGCGAACCATGCCTCATGGGCAAGATGACTAAGACTCCGTTCTCCGGAGCGAGCAACTGACTTATTGGAAATAATACATACTGATGTATGCGGTCCGATGAGTGTTAAGGCTCACGGCAAGTATCGTTATTTTCTGAACTTCACAGATGATTTGAGCAGATATGGGTATATCTACTTGATGAAACATAAGTCTGAAACATTTTAAAAGTTCAAAGAATTTCAGAGTGAAGTGGAAAATCATCGTGACAAGAAAATAAAGTTTCTACGATCTGATCACGCAGACAAATATTTGAGTTAAAAGTTTGGTCTTCAATTAAAACAATGTGGAATAGTTTCACAAATTCATGCCACCTGGAACACCACAGCATAATGGTGTGTCCGAATGTCATAACCGTACTTTATTAGATATGGTGCAATCTATGATGTCTCTTACCGATCTACCACTATCGTTTTGGGGATATGCATTAGAGACAGCTGCATTCACGTAAAATAGGGCACCATCTAAGTCCGTTGAGACGACACAATCTGAACTGTGGTTTGGCAAGAAACCAAAGTTGCCATTTCTTAAAGTTTGGGGTTGTGATGCTTATATGAAAAAGTTTCATCCTAATAAGCTCAAACCCAAATCGGAGAAATATGTCTTCATAGGATACCCAAAGGAGACTGTTGGGTACACCTTCTATCACAAATCCGATGGCAAGACTTCTGTTGCTAAATTCGGAGTTTTTCTAGAGAAGGAGTTTCTCTCGAAAGAAGTGAGTGGGAGGAAAGTAGAACTTGATGAGGTAACTGTACCTGCTCCCTTATTGGAAAGTAGTTCATCACAGAAATCTGCTCCTGTGACTACTACACCAATTAGTGAGAAGCTAATGATGATGATCATGTAACTTCAGATCAAGTTACTACCAAATCTCGTAGGTAAACCAGAGTGAGATCCGCACCAGAGTGGTACGGTAATCCTGTTCTGGAAGTCATGTTACTAGACCATGACAAACTTGCGAACTATGAGGAAGCGATGATGAGCGTAGATTCCGCGAAATGGTTTGAGGCCATGAAATCTGAGATATGATCCATGTATGAGAACAAAGTATGGACTTTGATGGATTTGCCCGATGATCGGCAAGCCATAGAAAATAAATGGATCTTCAAGAGGAAGACGGACACTGATAGTAGTGTTACTATCTACAAAGCTAGAATTGTCGCAAAAGGTTTTCGACAAGTTCAAGGTGTTGACTACGATGAGATTTTCTCACTCGTATCTATGCTTAAAGTCTGTCCGAATCATGTTAGCAATTGCCGCATTTTATGAAATCTGGCAAATGGATAAACAAAACTGCATTCCTTAATGGATTTACTAAAGAAGAGTTGTATACGATGCAACTAGAAGGTTTTGTCGATCCTAAAGGTGTTAACAAAATATGCAAGCTCCAGCATTCCATCTATGGACTGGTGCAAGAATCTCGGAGTTGGAATATACGCTTTGATAAGTTGATCAAAGCATATAGTTTTATACAGACTTGTGGTGAAGCCTGTATGTACAAGAAAGTGAGTGGGAGCACTACAACATTTCTGATAAGTATATGTGTATGACATATTGTTGATCAGAAATAATGTAGAATTATTCTGCAAAGCATAAAGGAGTGTTTGAAAGGAGTTTTTCAAAGAAAGACCTCGGTGAAGTTGCTTACATATTGAGCATCAAGATCTATAGAGATAGATCAAGACGCTTGATAAGTTTTTTCAATAAATACATACCTTGACAAGATTTTGAAGTAGTTCAAAATGGAATAGTCAAAGAAAGAGTTTCTTGCCTATGTTAAAAGGTGTGAAATTGAGTAAGACTCAAAGCCCGACCACGGCAGAAGATAGAAAGTGAATGAATGTCATTCCCTATGCCTTGGCCATAGGTTCTATAAAGTATGCCATGCTGTGTACCAGATCTATTGTATACCCTACCACTAAGTTTGGCAAGGGAGTACAATAGTGATCTAGGAGTAGATCACTGGACAACGGTCAAAATTATCCTTAGTGGAATAAGGATATGTTTCTCGATTACGGAGGTGACAAAAGGTTCGTCGTAAAGGGTTACATCGATGCAAGTTTTGACACTGATCCAGATGATTCTAAGTCTCAATCTGGATACATATTGAAAGTGGGAGCAATTAGCTAGAGTAGCTCCGTGTAGAGCATTGTAGACATAGAACTTGCAAAATACTTACGGATCTGAATGTGACAGACCCGTTGACTAAAATTATCTCACAAGCAAAACATGATCACACCTTAGTACTCTTTGGGTGTTAATCACATAGATATGTGAACTAGATTACTGACTCTAGTAAACCCTTTAAGTGTTGGTCACATGACGATGTGAACTATGGGTGTTAATCACATGGTGATGTGAACTATTGCTGTTAAATCACATGGCGATGTGAGCTAGATTATTGACTCTAGTGCAAGTGGGAGACTGAAGGAAATATGCCCTAGAGGCAATAATAAAGTTATTATTTATTTCCTTATATCATGATAAATGTTTATTATTCATGCTAGAATTGTATTAACCAGAAACACAATACATGTGTGAATACATAGACAAACAGAGTGTCACTAGTATGCCTCTACTTGACTAGCTCGTTAATCAAAGATGATTATGTTTCCTAACCATGGACAAAGAGTTGTTATTTGATTAACGGGATCACATCATTAGTTGAATGATCTGATTGACATGACCCATTCCATTAGCTTAGCACCCGATCGTTTAGTATGTTGCTATTGCTTTCTTCATGACTTATACATGTTCCTATGACTATGAGATTATGCAACTCCCGTTTGTCGGAGGAACACTTTGTGTGCTACCAAATGTCACAACGTAACTGGGTGATTATAAAGGAGCTCTACAGGTGTCTCCAAAGGTACATGTTGGGTTGGCGTATTTCGAGATTAGGATTTGTCACTCCGAATGTCGGAGAGGTATCTCTGGGCCCTCTCGGTAATGCACATCACTTAAGCCTTGCAAGCATTGCAACTAATGAGTTAGTTGCGGAATGATGTATTACGGAACGAGTAAAGAGACTTGCCGGTAACGAGATTGAACTAGGTATTGGATACCGACGATCGAATCTCGGGCAAGTAACATACCGATGACAAAGGGAACAACGTATGTTGTTATGCGGTCTGACCGATAAAAGATCTTCGTAGAATATGTAGGAGCCAATATGGGCATCCAGGTCCCGCTATTGGTTATTGACCGCAGACGTATCTCGGTCATGTCTACATTGTTCTCGAACCGTAGGGTCCGCACACTTAAGGTTTCGATGACAGTTATATTATGAGTTTATGAGTTTTGATGTACCGAAGGAGTTCGGAGTCCCGGATGAGATCGGGGACATGACAAGGAGTCTCGAAATGGTCGAGACGTAAAGATCGATATATTGGACGACTATATTCGGACTTCGGAAAGGTTCCGAGTGATTCGGGTATTTTTCGGAGTACCGGAGAGTTACGGGAATTCGCCGGGAGAAGTATTGGGCCTTATTGGGCCATACGGGAAAGAGAGAGGGGCTGCCTAGGGCAGGCCGCGCGCCCCCAAGGCCTAGTCCGAATTGGACTAGGGGGAGGGACTGAGCCCCTTCCTTGTTTCCTACTCCTACTACATGGAAGGACTCCTAGTTGGACTAGGAAAGGGGGAATCCTACTCCCGGTGGGAGTAGGACTCCCCTAGGGCGCGCCATAGAGAGGGCCGGCCCTCCCCTCCTCCACTCCTTTATATACGGGGGCAAGGGGCACCCCATAGACACACAAGTTGATCCACGTGATCATATTCTTAACCGTGTGCGGTGCCCCCTTCCACCATAATCCTTGATAATATTGTAGCGGTGCTTGGGCGAAGCCCTGCGACGGTAGTACATCAAGATCGTCACCACGCCGTCATGCTGACGGAACTCTTCCCCGACACTTTGCTGGATTGGAGTCTGGGGTTCGTCATTGAGCTGAACATGTGCTAGAACTCGGAGGTGCCGTAGTTTCGGTGCTTGATCGGTCGGGCCATGGAGACGTACGACTACATCAACCAAACGCTTCCGTTGTCGATCTACAAGGGTACGTAGATCACACTCTCCCCTCTCGTTGCTATGCATCACCATGATCTTGCGTGTGCGTAGGAATTTTTTGAAATTACTATGTTCCCCAATACTTCGGTGACTCGGACCTTGTGGCTCAGCAAGTGTCTGGCACTTGGGACTCCAAGGACCCACTTATGGCAGCATATCGTCGTGAAGTGGATGCTGTTGCAGGTTATTTCAAAGGCTATCAGGTGGATCACGTGGACCGGCGAAAAAATGATGCGGCAGACGCTTTAAGCCGGCTGGGCTCTCAGCGCAAACCGGTCCCACCCAATGTTTTTCTGGATGTGCTGCACAACCCGCCGGTCAAGGTCCCAGGTGAAGAGGATTTGGTTATTCCTGATCTGGAGGCTCAATTGGTGGCAGCTATTCATGTTATTCCGAATTGGACGTTTCCATACCTGGCGTACAAGAACCGGGGCGAGTTGCCTGAGGATGAGATTCTGGCCCGGCAGATAATCCGGCTATCCAAGTCCATGGCTATTATCAACGGTGAGTTACATCATTGTAGTGTGTCAGGAGCTTTTCAACGCTGTGTGTCTCCTGAAGAAGGCCGTGAAATTTTACGTGAGATCCGTGAAGGAGATTGTGGTCACCACTCCGGTTCAAAGTCTCTGGTGGCTAAAGCGTTTCACCATGGTTTCTATTGGTTAACTGCTCATGCTGATGCGGAGGATCTGGTTAGACGATGTGATGGTTGCCAAAGGTTTTCAAGACGTGCTCATATACCGGCTCAAGATTTGAGAATGATTCCAATTACGTGGCCGTTTGCGACTTGGGGGCTGGATATGGTTGGGCCTTTCAAAAGGTCCAAAGATAAGAAGACCCACCTCCTGGTGGCGGTTGACAAGTTTACAAAATGGGTGGAGGCAGAACCTGTTAGCAAGTGTGATGCGGCCACGACGATTCAGTTCATCAAAAAGGTGATTTTCCGGTTTGGCTTTCCGCATAGTATTATCACAGATAATGGTACCAATTTGTCCAAAGGTGCTATGAAAGAGTTCTGCGAACGGGAACACATCCGGCTCGATGTTTCATTAGTGGCGCATCCACAATCCAATGGCCAAGCAGAAAGAGCTAATCAAGAGATCTTGAGAGGTATTAAGCCCCGGCTCATGGTTCCTTTGCAAAGAACGCCGGGTTGTTGGGTAGAAGAATTACCATCTGTGTTATGGAGCATCAATACAACACCCAACAGATCAACAGGATACACACTGTTCTTCATGGTTTATGGAGCAGAGGCGGTTCTCCCCAGTGATATCCGTCATGATTCACCTCGTGTGGCGGCTTATATTGAAGCGGACAACGAGACAGCACGGCAAGATGCTTTGGAATGGTTGGACGAAGGTGACGTTGCAGCCGCCCGATCGGCGATTTACCAGCAGGATCTTCGTCGTTATCACAGTCGCCGAGTCAGAACCAGAACCTTTCAGGAAGGAGATTTGGTGCTTCGGCTCATCCAAGACCAGACCAATATGCATAAGCTATCCCCACCTTGGGAGGGGCCTTTCGTGGCCAGCAAGAATCTGCACAACGGGTCGTATTATCTGATCGATATTCAAGAGCATAAAGACTCACGCACATCAGAGGAGGAGACCAATAGGCCATGGAACATAGCTCATCTACGGCCTTACTATACTTGAGCCATTGGCTATGCTTATGTACATAGTACGACAATGCATATATTATGATTAAATATAATAAACCGGAGCCTCAGCTAAAGCGGGGTATCTGTTCTTTTACATCATGTGAGGTTACACGGAGTTGTTCTAAAGCGGCATCTGGTTTACCCCTTGAGTTAGCTTTACAAAAAGCATCATATCACTTGGAGGATTGGTCGTGTCCGAACCAATACCATGCCTCTTGATAGGCGAAAGCCACCAGATCACTTGGGGACTTGGTCACGTCTGAACCAGTCATGCCTCTTGGTCGGCCTAAGGCCACAGAATCACTTGGGGGCTTGGTCGAACCCGAACCATGACCATGCCACTTGATCGGCATAAATGCCACGGTTTCATTTGGGGACCTGGCTAACTAGAACCATAGTTACACCTAACGGGAGCTTGGTCGTGTTCGGCCATGGTAACACCATCTGATCAGCTTAAATAAACCTTTTTTGCATTTTCTTTATATTTTTCTTTGAAGGGGGGTTTTTGCCTTTTTATTACATCTTTAAACCGACAATGTTTTTTAACCAATCGATTGACGGAACACAGTTCACGTCAATCCGGAGACTATTTGCCCGGTGGTTAACATCCTCTTATGGAGTAACACGGAGTTTATTATAACCCGGCACAGTTCACCTAATAAACCGGCGTCATATATATACATGAGCTATTATCTCCTCCAACAGTGTGGGTTTGCAAAACTTCGCTTCAAGATTAGCCAAGCCAACTTCATGCTCAACAATGGCAGGTATTATGTATCGCAAAAATTCGATCATATACTTAAGAATTTTTTGATGTTCTGGCTTCATATATGCAGACATCATATTCCGCTAGATGATACAACCGCGGTGGTCCTTCAAGAGTTTTTATTGCAGAAAAACGCTTTGGAAAGTTCATCACTGCAGGAAAAAATAAATTATGCACGAAGGCATATCAAACATCAAAAGCATCACCTAGTCTATTACAAGGCAACATGGTGCCCATAATAATATCATTGGTTTTTGCAAAGGAGAGACAGTTTTAACCGGCTTCCGGTTCAGGTCTGGTCGCCAGCCCGGCCTGATGGTTGTGGATCATCCTGCGCCGCTTCAGCCTCCGTTTCTCTACCCAGTGGCTGGAAATCAATAGTTGTATAGTCGATTCCCATTAATGCTTGAAAAACAGCTTCATCGTGGATCAGCAAGGATGGGTCAATATCAGGAGCATAAGTGTGCTTACGGATTGGAGGGATAAGATTTTCCGATTCATGAACTGGGGCAGCTATTCGCTTGTTCTGATTATCATATTGCGCTTGATAACGAGACAAGTCTGCTTCTTCAACCAGTTGACAAGCTAGCGGACGCACCTCCCGGTTTATGGCTTGCTGATCCGCTTCACTGAATGCTGACCCATCTTCTTTCAAGCTGGGATAGCCCTGAGCCGCTTCAATAGGATCAAAATCCGGCACCCAGGCTTTTGCCTGCATTAAGGCATTGATCGCACCGGTTCGAGCAGCAGATTTCTTCAGCTCTTCAACCCGGGCGGGAAGCACTGACAGCTTCATCAAGGTATCTTGAATCAAAGTAGGCGCCGGTTTGTTGTGAGATGTGGTACAGATGATCCGCTGCGCACTAGTATACAGCTGTTCGACCAACGTGTAGACGTCTTTCAATTTTTTCCGCACATCTGAACCCAAGTGACCAGTACGCGTCCCTAAAATATCATAAGGGTTAAACCGGCAGCTCGGGAAGAAGGCCAAATCAATTCAGAAGTCAAAATGGCTTACCAAAGATGGCAGTAGTCATAGTATGCACGTGCCGTTTTATGCTGGTCAATTCATCCGCCACCGGTTTGAGAGCAGCCTCGGCGTCCTCTGCTCGCTTGATTAAAGTGGACTTTTTAGTGGCCCAATCCGCCTGCTTCTTCTTAAAACTCTCCTTAAGCTGCTCCATGGAGCTTAAAGCACTGGCTAACTCCTCTTTTGTTTTGGAGGTTTCAGCTTGTTGGGTTTTCAGGTTTTCTTGGAGGTTGGCGGTTTGGCTTTCTTTCGTCTTCAGCTCAGCCTGCATGCAGACAGTTATATGCTTCAACAAAACGGTACAAGGATTGAAGTACCAACCACATAAAAAGTTATGCACTTGGTACTTGGGGGCTAATGCATATTCGATCTTCATCTTTCAATTGCTTACAAAGTCCCAAGATCAATACAAGTATTCAACTTGGCACTTGGGGGCTAATGGCTATTTGCTCATATATATTCTGATACAGCAATTTCAATTACTTGAAAGTACCGGTTTAACTATGCTAAGTTGAACCGACCCTTGGGGGCTACATCAGCGAATTTCAAAGCATTAAGGTTTACATTAGTAAGTCCCAGTTTGAAAGAAGATTACAAACCAGCCCTTAGGGGCTAGGAGAGTCAGCAAGAATTGAAGCATACAAGCATGAAGGAGTATATGGAAGTTACCTCATATTTGTCTTTCATCATATTAACCAGACCGACTTCATAGTCGCGACTGGTATACAACCGGTTCAGGTAGCCGGAATGGAGATCTTGGGCGTTCAGAGCAGCGTAAGTCGTCAGATCAGTGTTCCACTTGCCTTTGCCAAAGGCAGCAAGTTCTTCTTTGCCAGAATGTTTGGACAAAGCGACGGGATTGCTTGGTTTAGTGTGGCCAGTGCCAGTAATGACAACCTCATCATCTTGGGTACCGCCGGTTTGCACTGGGGCTGTTGGCTTGTCAGTAGGTTTGGCTGGACCGATGGAGCTTTCAATCCGGACGGAACCTGTCGGCTGACTGACAGGACCTGAGGCATCAGTAGGTCTCTCTTTAGCAATAAGACCGTCGTCTTGTTGCCGTGGATCATTGGGCATATCCTCAGGAATAGCCGCTTCAACATTAGGTGTCTTGCCTGGTTCAAGAATGACGTCTTCTTCGGCCGCTTTGTCCAGGTGGGCCTTCTTGCTTGGCTGAGGTTTGGCCCTGAGAAGAATAACAAAATTAAATACAACATATGTTCTAAGGCGATATACTGCAAATATTACAATAAGTATAACTTACCCAAGCACCGTTTTGAGCGGTGGGAGCTGAGTCGCCGATGACTCGCCAGAAGAGGAGTGGGAAGTAACCTAGTAATCGGAGTTAGACGGATTAAGAGGTTGACAAAAGCAGCCCGCTTTAGGACAAGCACTGACAAGCAAATTAGAGACCTCTGAATGGCGTTTCCGAACCGGACTGTTCGGTAAACCGGCGGAGGTAACTACCTGGCCGCTGTGCCGGGTTGTGCGATGGGCTTCGTGTTGTTGGGTCTTCATAAGAAATTTAGGATCCAAATAAGCAAGAGGATGAGAAAATTTAACTTTCCGGTTTGCCTGATGTATTTTTTGTGAAGGCAAGGTTTCTGAATTGGAAGAGAGAATAATTACCTCTACAACATCCGCGTGGCTGGCTTCGGCATCATCCTGACAAATATCATCATCAATAAGACGTATGAAAAGTAAACCAAGTAAGTCAAGTTCTACCTCAAAGTCCGGATTACCCACATCATCATCAGGGGCCGGATTAGAAGATGCAGTCGTTCTTTTCCTGTGGGCAGTCTTCTTCACGGCTTTAGTCTTTTGCCGAGTGGCTTTCTCCGGTTTGTCTGGTTTTTCTGGTTTTTCCCGCGGCAGTTTCTTGCTCCAAAATGGATCATTGCCCTGATTGCACAGACACTGATATTAAACAATGACCATACATATCAACAACAGATTCAACAAAGGGAAAAATCAAAATCTTATAGCTGGTGGTTTGTTGGTGGCACAGAAGGGAAGCAAGCCGGTTCTAGCGCAGATGTGTTCCGGTTCGTTCAGCATCTTATTCACAGCTTCTGTGATTTCTTCATCAGAAAGCTAGATTTTGGAATGTCGTTGTGGGTCATCACACTGTCAGTGTACTCACACATCAAACCGGAGCGCTGACTAAGGGGCAGTATGCTCCATGATATCCAATAGCGAGCCAGATCAACCCCTGTTAAACCGTTGGCCATAAAAGCTTTGAGCTTTGACAGTTGAGGAGCATACTTGCTTCTCTCTTGGGCAGTCAATCTTTGAGGAAAAGGATGTGTATTGCTGAGCCGCTCCGGACGAAAACCAGGCAAGGGATTCTCACCAGCAGGGGAGGTGTCTTTGCAGTAAAACCATGTCTGATTCCACTCTTTGGGGTGGCTGTGCAGTTTAGCGTGAGGGTATGTGACCTCTTTCCTTTTCTGAATCGCCACGCCACCCAACTCCGTATTAGAGCCATCAGTAAACTCGGTACGGCGGTTTAGATGGAAAAGATCTCTGAACAATTCCACTGTGGGCTCTTCTTGAAAGAACACCTCACAGAGCACTTGGAAGTGACACATATTGGTAACAGAGTTGGGGCCAGTATCTTGGGGATGGAGTTGGAAGTCGGCTAAGACATCCCGGTAAAATTTAGAACCGGGCGGTTTAAAGCCCCGGGCTAGGTGATCTACGAAAACAATGACCTCTCCTTCTCGAGGTGTGGGAGGACATTCCTGGCCAGGAGCCCTCCAATGGATGGTATCTTTGCTGCCTAAAGCGCCAATCAGGACTAGATCGTCAAGTTCGGCCTCTCTGACGCGAGAAGGAACCCAATTGCACTCATACACTTGCTTGGCCATGAGGAAATCTACAAGGTAGAAGATCCTGGTTCAAAAATGCATTGATCAAGGTACATTGGTATGCGTAATGTTAAACCGGAGACATATCTATCTAACGCAGAGTTTATGAAGCAACAACATCAGGCGGTTCAACTAGGGGACTAATGATGTATACCGGGTTGGAAATTTTTTTCTACAAGGTTAAACCGCCTGATCTACACATGAAGACTCCTGAGATAGCGGATAGATAAGTGTGCAGAAACATATTTCGTACTATTTCTTTACAGTGTTGGATCTGAAGCATGTTCAGAAATAAGAAAAATATTCAAAAGCTCAAGGCAGAACAACATTGAATCAATGGGCAGAAATATATGTGAGATCTATGGTCTAGGGCATGAAACTAAAAACGGATACTAACAACTACCGTTGTACAGAGCAAAGGTTCGCAGATGCATCCAGGGTTGGTGTATGAACATGAACAGATGATGAACACTGCAAGAACAGGAAACCCTAGAACAGATCTGAGTGGATAAGAGCAGAAGGTTTACCAGAGTTAAGGAAGATGCGGAAGGTGGCCGCGGCGCTCTGGTGCGTTCAAGTTGATGCAGCAGCCAAGGTTGGTGCAGAGGTTGACGGCGGCGGCGGAGCTCTAAGGCTGGCGACGCAAGGAAGACGAAGCAGAAGGGGAAGAAGGGAAAGAGAAAGGAAATGACCCTTCGGTCCTATTTATAAGGCAAACATGAGTCAGGCGCGACAATCAAAGGGTCACGAAACGGAGCTGTCGCCTCGATTTTTGTGGATATATTAAATAAAGAAGCATAATGGATGTCTTCATTATGACAGGTGACGTCACTCTGGTTTGCAGTAATCAGAAAAGATGACATCATGGCGGTCTACCAGTTTAAGAGAAGACGTTGAAGATGAAGTTTTTGTTAAAGGATTGACATGAACCTGTTCAAATCAATCTGGGGCCTAATGTTGGGGATATTACTACTGGGCGTAAACCGGCCTATCTGGGCCGGATCAACTTCATCAGTAGCTCCAGAAGTGATAAAGCCCAAGAAGGCAGATGAGGGCCTAAGGCCCGTAGCCGGTTCAAGCCTTGTAGCTGTAAACCGGAATTTGTATATAAACTTGTGTTGTAAGCTAGGAATAAGGAGAGACCAACCCGGATACGAATATCGACCGGTGTTGGGACTCTGTAAACCGGCGGGTGTCACCCGTGTATATAAGGGGACAACCCGGCGACAGTTCAAGAGACAGACAACAACTCGAGACATAGGCGAAGCTTGTTTGCTCCCTAGTCATCGAAACCCCATCAATTCCATCACAACTAGACGTAGGCTTTTACCTTCATCGAAGGGGCCGAACTAGTATAAACTCTCTTGCGTCCTTGTGTCCGCTTTAACCCCTTCAAGCTAACCCATTGCGATGGCTCCACGACTAAGTCCTTTTTCTAGGACATCTGCCGTGACAAAACCATGACACCGTGGCTGCCGGCGGCGGGGAAGAAGATCTGAGGCGGCGAAAGACAGTCTGGAGAGCGGATCCCTATTGTGGTGAACCCTTCCATCGTTGGAGCAGCTGAGCTGGGGTGGAACACAGCGCCGCAGGAGCAGGAGAAACCACACAATGTTTTCTTTGACACATATCTGTAACAGAAGTAATTGAGTAAGGGCTTGTTTGAATTTGAGGATTCTAACAATGCAGGGATAGGAAATAGACAAGAATAGGATAGGAATGCATGTGCAAAACAGAGAATTTAAAAACACAGGATTTCTGCCAATCTGAGTGTTTGATTCACAACAATTGGAAGATCACAGGATGCAAAAAACCATGGTGAGATTAAGTCAAACCACACGAAAATGTACGGTTATAATGCTATTATGCTACTATCTCTTAGTCTTGTGCTTGATGAATAGGAATATGAAAAGGAGGAGAAGTGGAAATTAGAATTCCTACGGTTTTTCTTTCAAGGAGACACTAAAGGAAGAAATCCTATAGTTTTCCTTTGCTCCATTCCTTTGCACCAAATTCATGAAAAGTAGTACCACAGGAAACTTTCCAATTCTGATGTTTTTCATTCACTTTTCCTTTCAAGCACTGGCGATTCTAGTAGGCAGGCTTGAGAAAGGAAAATCCTACACTAAAAAATGTTTTTGTGCTACTTCTATGACTTTGGACCCAGGCCATTGCCATACTAGCTCAACTCCCAGGTCCATCGACAAATGCACAGCTCAAACGCGCAGAGATAAATAATGACGACGTTCAAGAGAGTCCATCACCGATAGCTAAGTTGCCTGGTACCTCACTGCTTGTCATATAGTAGGATAAAATAATCGTATTTCCCGTTACTACAGGTGCTCAGTGGACAATATATATAACATGTAGAGTAAAAAAGAGATGCAACAAGTGTACAACCTCTTTGGCGAAGCCATGTCGATCTCAGCATGATTGGGTTGGCCGGTGAGGATGCTCCGGCTGACTTGGCTGTCAGAGGAGGGGAAGAAGATCTTAGGCGTCTGGAGATGGAGCCCAAGGTACTGCTCCGCTGTGATGGAGGGTTTCGTCATTGGAGCAGCTCTGGTGAATTGTACGATGCCGAGGCTGAAGCAGGACAAGAGAGACAACAAACAACGTTAACCTGAGTGGAATTCTAATAGCATCTCCAATACATGACGTAAAATACATAAACACAAAGTGCTAGTGTAAAATACATCAGCCGCTCATCTCTGAACTTAACTGTCGGAACTGAATTTAACTGTCAAAATTGAACTTAACTGTCGAAACTGAACTTAACTATCGAAACTGAATTTTGCTGTTGAAACTGAATTTTGCTATCGAAACTGAACGCACTAGCAAGGTGAGGCTACATGTCGGTCGACTGACTTTTCCATCTCTGGTCAGTCGATTTTGTAGCCGTTGGATACAAAATCAAGGGCCCGCGGTTCATCTTCAACCTCCACCCCCCTGAGCCGGCCAAACAGCAGCCCCCGCCGCCCCGCCTGCCCTGAAAACACTCCCCACCGCCGGTCCGCTGCCGCCCCGGCCATCCCTCTAGGCCCCCCCGTGCCGAGCTTTTTCTCCGGCGATCCCCACGCCACCGCCCCGCCACCGCCGGCGACCACCGCCCCCATCCTGAACCCTAAGATAGATAGTGGGGTACCTCTCCGGCGAGCCCCCCTCCCCGCTGCGGCTGGTTCTTCCTTCACCCCGGCGGCATCGGAGTGAAGTGTAGCTAAATCGGAGCAGCATCGCAAGCAAGAGCAAGAGCGAGAGCAGCAGCGCGAGCAATAGCAATAGCAAGAGCAGACCAGGCAGGGGACCGAGAGCAAGAGCAGAGCAGCAGCGCGAGCGAGAGCTAAAGCACCAGCAGGTCCTACTGATGTGGACGTCACCGCTGAGGGAGAGACGCCGTGGAGGAAGTGGCCAGCGACGCCACCGTGGATGGAGCCGCGCCATGTCGGCTCGGGACCGAGCGCCGGTAGCACCGTGAGATCGAATCAAGAAGAAAATGTGGCGATTAGTGTACAACCTCTTTGGTGGTGCCGATTAGGCCGCAGCTTCATCCGAGGAAACGGTGATGATTGAAGGAAATATGCCCTAGAGGCAATAATAAAGTTATTATTTATTTCCTTATATCATGATAAATGTTTATTATTCATGCTAGAATTGTATTAACCGGAAACATAATACATGTGTGAATACATAGACAAACAGAGTGTCACTAGTATGCCTCTACTTGACTAGCTCGTTAATAAAAGATGGTTATGTTTCCTAACCATGAACAAAAGAGTTGTTATTTGATTAACAAGGTCACATCATTAGTTGAATGATCTGATTGACATGACCCATTCCATTAGCTTAGCACTCGATCGTTTAGTATGTTGCTATTGCTTTCTTCATGACTTATACATGTTCCTATGACTATGAGATTATGCAACTCCCGTTTGCCGGAGGAACACTTTGGGTGCTACCAAACGTCACAACGTAACTGGGTGATTATAAAGATTGGCGTATTTCGAGAATAGGATTTGTCACTCCGATTGTCGGAGAGGTACCTCTGGGCCCTCTCGGTAATACACATCACATAAGCCTTGCAAGCATTATAACTAAGATGTTAGTTGTGAGATGATGTATTACGGAACGAGTAAAGAGACTTGCCAGTAACGAGATTGAACTAGGTATTGGATACCGACGATCAAATCTCGGGCAAGTAACATACCGATGACAATGGGAACAACGTATGTTGTATGCGGTCTGATCGATAAAGATCTTCGTAGAATATGTAGGAGCCAATATGGGCATCCAGGTCCCGCTATTGGTTATTGACCGGAGACGTGTCTCGGTCATGTCTACATTGTTCTCGAACCATAGGGTCCGCACGCTTAACGTTACGATGACAGTTATTATGAGTTTATGCATTTTGATGTACCGAAGGTTGTTCGGAGTCCCGGATGTGATCACGGACATGACGAGGAGTCTCGAAATGGTCGAGACATAAAGATTGATATATTGGAAGCCTATGTTTGGACATCGGAAGTGTTCGGGGTGAAATCGGGAATTTTACCGGAGTACCGGGAGGTTACCGGAACCCCCCGGGAACCAAATGGGCCTTATTGGGCCTTAGTGGAAAGGTGAAAGGGGCAGCCCAAGGTGGGCTGCGCGCCTCCCCCTCCCCTAGTCCTATTAGGACTATGAGAGGTCGCCGGCCCCCTTCTCCCTCTCTCTCTCTCGAGGAATCCTATTAGGAATAGGATTGGGGGGGGGGGAGTCCTACTCCCGGTAGGAGTAGGACTCCTCCTGCGCCCTCCTCCTTTGGCCGGCCAGCCCTCCCCCTGGCAACCTTTATATACGGGGGCAGGGGGCACCTCTAGACACACAAGTTGATCATTGAGATCGTTCCTTAGCCGTGTGCGGTGCCCCCTGCCACCAAATTCCACCTCGATCATACCGTTGTATTGCTTAGGCGAAGCCCTGCGTCGGTAGTACATCAAGATTGTCACCACGCCGTCGTGCTGACGGAACTCTTCCTCGACGCTTTGCTGGATCGGAGCCCGAGGATCGTCATCGAGCTGAACGTGTGCTAAGAACTCGGAGGTGCCGAAGTAACGGTACTTGGATCGGTCGGATCGGGAAGAAGACGTACGACTACTTCCTCTGTGTTGTGTCAACGCTTCCGTTGCGATCTACAAGGGTACGTAGATCAGACTCTCCCCCTCGTTGCTATGCATCACCATGATCTTGCGTGTGCGTAGGAATTTTTTTGAAATTACTACGTTCCCCAACAGTGGTATCAGAGCCTAGGTTTTATGGTTTGATGTTATTTGCACGAGTAGAACACAAGTGAGTTGTGGGCGATACAAGTCATACTGCCTACCAGCATGTCATACTTTGGTTCAGCGGTATTGTTGGACGAGACGACCCAGACCAACCTTACGCGTACGCTTACGCGAGACCGGTTCCCTCGACGTGCTTTGCACATAGATGGCTTGCGGGCGACTGTCTCTCCAACTTTAGTTGAACCGAGTGTGGCTACGCCCGGTCCTTGAGAAGGTTAAAACGGAGTCTATTTGACAAACTATCGTTATGGTTTTGATGCGTAGGTGAGATGAGTTCTTCCTTAAGCCCATAGCAGCCACGTAAAACATGCAACAACAAAGTAGAGGACGTCTAACTTGTTTTTGCAGGGCATGATGTGATGTGATATGGTCAAGGCATGATGCTAAATTTTATTGTATGAGATGATCATGTTTTGTAACCAAGTTATCGGCAACTGGCAGGAGCCATATGGTTGTCGCTTTATTGTATGCAATGCAATCGCGATGTAATGCTTTACTTTATTACTAAGCGGTAGTGATAGTCGTGGAAGCATAAGATTGGCGAGACGACAACGATGCTACGATGGAGATCAAGGTGTCGTGCCGGTGATGATGGTGATCATGATGGTGCTTCGGAGATGGAGATCACAAGCACAAGATAATGATGGCCATATCATATCACTTATATTGATTGCATGTGATGTTTATCCTTTTATGCATGTTATCTTGCTTTGATTGACGGTAGCATTATAAGATGATCTCTCACTAAATTATCAAGAAGTGTTCTCCCTGAGTATGCACCGTTGCCAAAGTTTGTCGTGCCCAGACACCACGTGATGATCGGGTGTGATAAGCTCTACGTCCATCTACAACGGGTGCAAGCCAGTTTTGCACACGCAGAATACTCAGGTTAAACTTGACGAGCCTAGCATATGCAGATATGGCCTCGGAACACAGAGACCGAAAGGTCGAGCGTGAATCATATAGTAGATATGATCAACATAACGATGTTCACCATTGAAAACTACTCCATCTCACGTGATGATCGGTTATGGTTTAGTTGATTTGGATCACGTGATCACTTAGAGGATTAGAGGGATGTCTATCTAAGTGGGAGTTCTTAAGTAATTTGATTAACTGAACTTAAACCTATCATGAACTTAGTACCTGATAGTATCTTGCTTGTTTATGTTGATTGTAGATAGATGGCTCGTGCTGTTGTTCCGTTGAATTTTAATGCGTTCCTTGAGAAAGCAAAGTTGAAAGATGATGGTAGCAATTACACGGACTGGGTCCGTAACCTAAGGATTATCCTCATTGCTGCACAGAAGAATTACGTCCTGGAAGCACCGCTGGGTGCCAGGCCTGCTGCTGGAGCAACACCAGATGTTATGAACGTCTGGCAGAGCAAAGCTGATGACTACTCGATAGTTCAGTGTGCCATGCTTTACGGCTTAGAATCGGGACTTCAACGACGTTTTGAACGTCATGGAGCATATGAGATGTTCCAGGAGTTGAAGTTAATATTTCAAGCAAATGTCCGAATTGAGAGATATGAAGTCTCCAATAAGTACTATAGCTGCAAGATGGAGGAGAACAGTTCTGTCAGTGAGCATATACTCAAAATGTCTGGGTATAATAATCACTTGATTCAGATGGGAGTTAATCTTCCAGATGATTGCGTCATTGACAGAATTCTCCAAGCACTGCCACCAAGCTACAAGAGCTTCGTGATGAACTATAATATGCAAGGGATGAACAAGACTATTCCCGAGCTCTTCGCAATGCTGAAAGCTGCGGAGGTAGAAATCAAGAAGGAGCATCAAGTGTTGATGGTCAACAAGACCACTAGTTTCAAGAAAAAGGGCAAAGGGAAGAAGAAGGGGAACTTCAAGAAGAACAGCAAGCAAGTTGCTGCTCAGGAGAAAAAACCCAAGTCTGGACCTAAGCCTGAAACTGAGTGCTTCTACTGCAAGCAAACTGGTCACTGGAAGCGGAACTGCCCCAAGTATTTGGCGGATAAGAAGGATGGCAAGGTGAACAAAGGTATATGTGATATACATGTTATTGATGTGTACCTTACTAGAGCTCGCAGTAGCACCTGGGTATTTGATACTGGTTATGTTGCTAATATTTGCAACTCAAAACAGGGACTACAGAATAAGTGGACACTAGCAAAGGATGAGGTGACGATGCGCGTGGGAAACGGTTCCAAAGTCGATGTGATCGCGGTCGGCACGCTACCTCTACATCTACCTTCGGGATTAATATTAGACCTAAATAATTGTTATTTGGTGCCAGCGTTAAGCATGAACATTATATCTGGATTTTGTTTAATGCGAGACGGTTATTCATTTAAATCAGAGAATAATGGCTGTTCTATTTATATGAGTAATATCTTTTATGGTCATGCACCTTTGAAGAGTGGTCTATTTTTGATGAATCTCGATAGTAGTGATACACATATTCATAATGTTGAAACCAAAAGATGCAGAGTTGATAATGATAGTGCAACTTATTTGTGGCACTGCCGTTTAGGTCATATCGGTGTAAAGCACATGAAGAAACTCCATACTGATGGGCTTTTGGAACCACTTGATTATGAATCACTTGGTACTTGCGAACCGTGCCTCATAGGCAAGATGACTAAAACACCGTTCTCCGGTACTATGGAGAGAGCAACAGATCTGTTGGAAATCATACATACCGATGTATGTGGTCCGATGAATATTGAGGCTCGTGGCGGATATCGTTATTTTCTCACCTTCACAAATGATTTAAGCAGATATGGGTATATCTACTTAATGAAACACAAGTCTGAAACATTTGAAAAGTTCAAAGAATTTCAGAGTGAAGTTGAAAATCATCATAACAAGAAAATAAAGTTTCTACGATCTGATTGTGGAGGAGAATATTTGAGTTACGAGTTTGGTGTACATTTGAAAAATTGTGGAATAGTTTCGCAACTCACGCCACCCGGAACACCACAGTGTAATGGTGTGTCCGAACGTCGTAATCGTACTTTACTAGATATGGTGCGATCTATGATGTCTCTTACTGATTTACCGCTATCATTTTGGGGTTATGCTTTAGAGACGGCCGCATTCACGTTAAATAGGGCACCATCAAAATCCGTTGAGACGACACCTTATGAACTATGGTTTGGCAAGAAACCAAAGTTGTCGTTTCTTAAAGTTTGGGGCTGCAATGCTTATGTGAAAAAGCTTCAACCTGATAAGCTCGAACTCGAAGCGGAGAAATGTGTCTTCATAGGATACCCAAAGGAGACTGTTGGGTACACCTTCTATCACAGATCCGAAGGCAAGACATTCGTTGCTAAGAATGGATCATTTCTAGAGAAGGAGTTTCTCTCGAAAGAAGTGAGTGGGAGGAAAGTAGAACTTGACGAGGTAACTGTACCTGCTCCCTTATTGGAAAATAGTACATCATAGAAAACTGTTTCTGCGACACCTATACCAATTAGTGAGGAAGCTAATGATGATGATCATGAAACTTCAGGACAAGATACTACTGAACCACGTAGATCAACCAGAGTGAGATCCGCACCAGAGTGGTACGGTAATCCAATTCTGGAAGTCATGCTACTAGATCATGATGAACCTACGAACTATGAAGAAGCGATGGTGAGCCCAGATTCTGCAAAGTGGCTTGAAGCCATGAAATCTGAGATGGGATCCATGTATGAGAACAAAGTATGGACTTTGGTTGACTTGCCCGATGATCGGCAAGCAATTGAGAATAAATGGATCTTCAAGAAAAAGACTGACGCTGACGGTAATATTACTGTCTATAAAGCTCGACTTGTCGCAAAAGGTTTTCGACAAGTTCAAGGGGTTGACTATGATGAGACCTTCTCACCCGTAGCGATGCTTAAGTCTGTCAGAATCATGTTAACAATTGCCGCATTTTATGATTATGAAATTTGGCAGATGGATGTCAAAACTGCATTCCTGAATGGATTTCTGGAAGAAGAGTTGTATATGATGCAACCAGAAGGTTTTGTCGATCCAAAGGGAGCTAACAAAGTGTGCAAGCTCCAGCGATCCATTTATGGACTGGTGCAATCCTCTCGGAGTTGGAATAAATGCTTTGATAGTGTGATCAAAGCATTTGGTTTTATACAGACGTTTGGAGAAGCCTGTATTTACAAGAAAGTGAGTGGGAGCTCTGTAGCATTTCTGATATTATATGTGGATGACATATTGCTGATTGGAAATGATATAGAATTTCTGGATAGCATAAAGGGATACTTGAATAAAAGTTTTTCGATGAAAGACCTCGGGGAAGCTGCTTACATATTAGGCATAAAGATCTATAGAGATAGATCAAGACGCTTAATTGGACTTTCACAAAGCACATACCTTGACAAGATTTTGAAGAAGTTCAAAATGGATCAAGCAAAGAAAGGGTTCTTGGCTGTGTTACAAGGAGTGAAGTTGAGTCAGACTCAATGCCCGACCACTACAGAAGATAGAGAGAAAATGAAAGATGTTCCCTATGCTTCAGCCATAGGCTCTATCATGTATGCAATGCTGTGTACCAGACCTGATGTGTGCCTTGCTATAAGTTTAGCAGGGAGGTACCAAAGTAATCCAGGAGTGGATCACTGGACAGCGGTCAAGAACATCCTGAAATACCCGAAAAGGACTAAGGATATGTTTCTCGTATATGGAGGTCACAAAGGGCTCACCGTAAGAGGTTACGTTGATGCAAGATTTGACACTGATCCGGACGATTCTAAATCGCAAACCGGACGTGTTTACTTTAAACGGTGGAGCTGTCAGTTGGTGCAGTTCTAAACAAAGCGTCGTAGTGGGATCTACATGTGAAGCGGAGTACATAGCTGCTTCGGAAGCAGCGAACGAAGGAGTCTGGATGAAGGAGTTCATATCCGATCTAGGTGTCATACCTAGAGCATCGGGTCCAATGAAAATCTTTTGTGACAATACTGGTGCAATTGCCTTGGCAAAGGAATCCAGATTTCACAAAAGGACCAAACACATCAAGAGACGCTTCAACTCCATCCGGGATCTAGTCCAGGTGGGAGACATAGAGATTTGCAAGATACATACGGATCTGAATGTTGCAGACCCGTTGACTAAGCCTCTTCCACGAGCAAAACATGATCAGCACCAAGGCTCCATGGGTGTTAGAATCATTACTGTGTAATCTAGATTATTGACTCTAGTGCAAGTGGGAGACTGAAGGAAATATGCCATAGAGGCAATAATAAAGTTATTATTTATTTCCTTATATCATGATAAATGTTTATTATTCATGCTAGAATTGTATTAACCGGAAACATAATACATGTGTGAATACATAGACAAACAGAGTGTCACTAGTATGCCTCTACTTGACTAGCTCGTTAATCAAAGATGGTGATGTTTCCTAACCATGAACAAAAGAGTTGTTATTTGATTAACGAGGTCACATCATTAGTTGAATGATCTGATTGACATGACCCATTCCATTAGCTTAGCACCCGATCGTTTAGTATGTTGCTATTGCTTTCTTCATGACTTATACATGTTCCTATGACTATGAGATTATGCAACTCCTGTTTGCAGGAGGAACACTTTGGGTGCTACCAAACGTCACAACGTATCTGGGTGATTATAAAGGAGTACTACAGGTGTTTCCAATGGTAGATGTTGGGTTGGCGTATTTCGAGAATAGGATTTGTCACTCCGATTGTCGGAGAGGTACCTCTGGGCCCTCTCGGTAATACACATCACATAAGCCTTGCAAGCATTATAACTAAGATGTTAGTTGTGAGATGATGTATTACGGAACGAGTAAAGGGACTTGCCAGTAACGAGATTGAACTAGGTATTGGATACCGACGATCGAATCTCGGGCAAGTAACATACCGATGACAAAGGGAACAACGTATATTGTTATGCGGTCTGACCGATAAAGATCTTCATAGAATATGTAGGAGCCAATATGGGCATCCAGGTCCCGCTATTGGTTATTGACCGGAGACGTGTCTCGGTCATGTCTACATTGTTCTCGAACTGTAGGGTCCGCACGCTTAATGTTATGATGATAGTTATTATGAGTTTATGCATTTTGATGTACCGAAGGTTGTTCGGAGTCCCGGATGTGATCACGGACATGACGAGGAGTCTCGAAATGGTCGAGACATAAAGATTGATATATTGGAAGCCTATGTTTGGACATCGGAAGTGTTCCGGGTGAAATCGGGAATTTTACCGGAGTACCGGGAGGTTACCGGAACCCCCCGGGAACCAAATGGGCCTTATTGGGCCTTAGTGGAAAGGTGAAAGGGGCAGCCCAAGGTGGGCTGCGCGCCTCCCCCCTCCCCTAGTCCTATTAGAACTAGGAGAGGTGGCCGGCCCCCTGCTCCCTCTCTCTCTCTCTCTCGAGGAATCCTATTAGGAATAGGATTGGGGGGGGGGGGGGAGTCCTACTCCCGGTAGGAGTAGGACTCCTCCTGCGCCCTCCTCCTTTGGCCGTCCAGCCCTCCCCCTAGCAACCTTTATATACGGGGGCAGGGGGCACCTCTAGACACACAAGTTGATCATTGAGATCGTTCCTTAGCCGTGTGCGGTGCCCCCTGCCACCAAATTCCACCTCGATCATACCGTTGTAGTGCTTAGGCGAAGCCCTGCGTCGGTAGTACATCAAGATCGTCACCACGCCGTCGTGCTGACGGAACTCTTCCTCGACGCTTTGCTGGATCGGAGCCCGAGGATCGTCATCGAGCTGAACGTGTGCTAAGAACTCGGAGGTGCCGGAGTAACGGTACTTGGATCGGTCGGATCGGGAAGATGACGTACGACTACTTCCTCTACGTTGTGTCAACGCTTCCGTTGCGATCTACAAGGGTACGTAGATCAGACTCTCCCCCTCGTTGCTATGCATCACCATGATCTTGCGTGTGCGTAGGAAATTTTTTGAAATTACTACGTTCCCCAACAATGATGATGTTCTTCTGGTGGTGCAGGTGAAGACGGCGGTGTGGGAATGGAGGTGGCGCGAAAGACGAGGGGAACGTCGGGGCAGCTCCTTGGAGGTGGAGGACGGTGTGGCTGAACCGGCGGGACGATGAGATCGACGACGGATCCTCATCTGGTACGGTGGATGAGGGACGTCGAGGTGTTGCAGTGGACGACGTCGTCGGGGAAGAGGCTTTGGCTGGGTAGCGGACGGAGCAGGGTGTGGGGTTTCGTCGCGGGTTTTCGCAGCCTCGGTGTACGAATGGGTGGGCGGATGGGATGGCAGTGGGGAACCATGGCTTAGAGACGCGCTTGTCCGAAATGGGGGGTAAGTTACGAAAGTACCCCCACCGATTTGAGGCAGTTCTTTTGGTTCAGGGGTACCACGGGCATTTCGCGTGTCGGGATTTCACAGGAGGTGGGAGTTTTCGCACGCGTTGTAATTTCGGAATAGCAAGGCGCGGGTTGAGATGGAGGGAGTTGTCGGAGCACAATGAGACAAAGATATATCTTAAATATTTCGGGCTAACAAGGCGCGGGTTGAAGAGGCGGGAGTTTCCCAGCACGATAGACAGAGACGCTAGCTTGAATTTTCGGCATAACAAGGCACGGCTTGAAATTTCGGAAGAACAAGCTTAACGTGTACCCAAAAAAAGACAATTTGCACCTCAACACGCACAACACACACACGAACACCATTTAGACTAGAGTAAGGTACACGTGCATTGCACGCATGAGATTTGGAACCAAATTATGAATAAATACCACATTATAGCATGCAAGATTTGAGACATATATGCATGATGTAGATGTTCGTTTAATTCTTATAGTTCATCTCATTCAAAATCATCTAGTTTTTATAAGAAAGCTAATCTATTTTAAGATTCATGGAATTGTGCATCATAAGACATAAAGTAAAAACAAATAATGGCAAATCATGTAGAAAAACATTTGGGCAATTATGATACGGAAGATTCTAGAACAAATAAGAAGTGCTTGTGTTTTGATGTTTGTGCATTATGCTTAAGTTCAACCATGGAGTCTTCTAGATTATACATGTGGCGAAATCTGGTGGAATCTAGATGATATCCAACGGCCAGTAGTGCTCAAATTTGCCATCTTTGGACCATCGAATTCGCCTCATCCAACGACCATCTTTCAAAGTTAAAGTTACCCGCACACAATAAAAAAATATATAATATATATAGGGGTATAGATATAGATATGTGATGCAAAAGCCGCCCATCATCTCCAATTAGAATAGTGTGTCCATGCACGGATGCGATGTGGCCAAATGATGTCTGCCATCGGTATCTAAAATTCAAATCAGTCTGACCTTGTTCAATGTGTATACATTACAACATGCTCGTTTCCAAACCACATCGCGCAGATCTCCGCTATATTCATGCATGCATGGGTTTCAAACATCAGGATCTCTTATTCAAATATTTGAATTCAACTTTACATTGATTGTGACCTCACCTATTCAGCTATTTTTTTACACCCACGCAGTAGTCTTCTCTTTATAATTGTACCACTAACCTTCTCTCGTGCATGCATGCACACACACTACCAGTCGGCATTATCCATCGCACACATGCAATCTTTTTATTCAGGTCGGTCTCCCATGAAGGCACACACCAACACACATCCCCCTCTCCATCATATCGGGTATTCTTTATCTCTCACGCGTGCATGCACAATGATCGATGTTCCTCTATGTATGTGTGTATATAGCTAGGTCTTTCATAGTTTTCCACACAAACCGATCAATCGATATATCCAGTGAGGTCTCACCCTCTTTCCCACGTCCACATCGATCAATCTATACCTCTCTATATAGGATTAACATATATAGCTAATACACCCACATTAATTATGTATCCAACGCCCCCCCTCATCATCCATGCCTTCCGCTTCATCTCTCAGACGCGTGCACAATGGTGAAGACAGGGGGCAGTAAGGGCCCTGCCCCTCCCCCTAACATCACTATATATCAAGGCTAATATGAATGTGATCATTAGACAATTGCTGATAAAAATGGTTTAAGTTCATGAATTGACCCTCCTCGTAAAGGATTAGCAATGCTTGGCCCCCTAGCTCATTTATTTTTCATGGCTCCGCCACTGCGCGCATCAGCGCACGTGTTCGCCCTCTCTCTCTAAATATCGATCTCGCACTTGTGCATTCCTTCATAGTCTCCCTTCACTCAGCCCCTCGCACCATCTTCTAGCCCCCCACCGGATTTTGCCACATATACAATCTAGCAGACTCCATGGTTGAACTTAAGCATAATGCACAAACCTCAAAACAACAGTGGTTCTCTTTTCTTCTAGAATCTTCCGTATCATAACTGCCCAAACTTTTTTCTAGTTGAATTGCCATTATTTGTTTTTACTTTATGCTTTACAACGCACAATTCCATGAATCATAAAATAGATTAAGGGCTTCTTTGATTCAAAGGATTCTCAAAGGAATTTTGGAGGATTCTAATCATTAGGAATTTTTGCTATCTTGGTTGTTTGATTCGTAGGATTGTAAACTATAGGAATTTTTCCATATGATTCATTTGCACTAGATTTCATAGGAAACATCCCATCCACTCAAACCTCTTTGAAAGAATTCTGCGTTTTTTCTATGCACAATCAAACACTCGTACAATCCTGTAGGATTCAAGATGACATTCCACTATAATCCCATGTTTTTCCTATTCCCGCGTTCTTAGCTTTTTTATAAAAACTAATTGATTTTGAATGAGATGAACTATAAGAATTAAACGAAGGGCTACACTAGGCATATATGACTCAGAGCTTACATGCTATAGTGTGGTATTTATTCATAATTTGATTGCAAAATCTGATGCGTGCAATGCACGCGTACCTTACTAGTACTTCGACTATGTGCAAAACTCGTAAATTAGAATACCAATGGCATGCTACACAGTGTCTCTCTTACAGTTCATGAAGCCACGTGGCGCATGTGTAGGCGTTGTCGCGACCTCCTTGCGTGGATTGGTCACAGTGACGTGCTGCTGGTTCCAGAAGAATGTACTCGTCCTCCCTGAGCCATACTGGCGGTACATGCACGAAGCGAAGATGTGCACGCACGCCACGCACGCACTCATTCCCTCACACGCACACGTGGGTACACGGGCGGACACAATTTTGCACCAAGATCCACCCCATGTGATAATTTGACGCGTGTAAAGTCGTTCACTTCATTGATGGTCAATTAATACAGTGCATGCAAATTGAGTGGACGTGAGGGCGGAAGAAAGACATTATTACTCCACTGCGCGCATGCGAGTATTTAAATTGTGGGTTGCTAGTAGTACTTCCATTGGTCTCCTTCGTATTTTCTGCCAATTTTTGACAGTAACATAATATTTACGCATTTGAGCAGTGTAGTAGTACTTGAAATTTATGTTCCGCTAAACTCATCGGGAGCCGTTTCGGGCCTCGAAACCAAAGCCATCAATTAATCTTTACCTTGTTCCCATCACATTCGAAAGCCTGCTCACACCTACTAGTAGTACATACCAAACCTGAACGTGTTCCCACTATGCAGGTATTAGTACTAGTGCTAGTACTTAGGTTATAAAAAGGGGAACTACCTAACCGAAAATTACTCTACCTTTCCTCCTCATAAGTGCTTCTTCTTCGTCCGTTGTTGCCATGGCCGGTGAGCAGAGCTCTAGGTCGAGAACTACTCGTAAGAAGGGAGCGGCAACCAAGGCTGCGGAAAAAAAGAGAGGGCTCGCCGCCACGCAGAGACCTCGAAAGATCTCTCACGGGCAGGCGATGGCTCCCAGGAGCGCCCTAGCCACAGAGGCGAACATGCCGAGCCGGCGGAGCTGGAGTCGTTATCCCTCGACGGCATGCCCGATCAGCTCAATAAGCAGAAGGAGTTCATCCAAGGCTTGATGGAGTTGCTAAAGGAGAGCCTCGACGATATGCCCGCTGAGCTCAATCAGCAGGGGGAGTTGACCGCCGGCTTGGTGATGCTGCTGAAGAATAGCATTGCCTTGGAGAAGAAGGCGACCGGTGAAATCCTGCGACTTCGGGAGGACAATGTGAAGCTCTGCCACGAGATTGACCTGTTGAAGGAGAAGAACGCCGGCTGGAAGAAGCTGCATGAGAATAGTAGTTCCTCGATGAAGATGCTGCAGGCCCTCGCCATGGAATAGAAGGAAGAGTTGGTGAAGCTCCGCATCGAGCACCCGACTGCTGTCAAGGTATGTAATATGGCCATGGAACAGATGATGAAGGCTCGCGTCGAGAAATGCCGCGTCATGGACACAATGATGAAGATGGCGGAGGAGACGCGCAAGGAGATGGAGGTCGTGGAGGCGATGAAGAAGCAGTTACCACTCCGCAGCGAATTAGATCATTTGGGGTGATAATCTTCCTTCTTATTTTGCTCCTGTGTTTCATCTTTTGCTTCGGGTGTTTCGTCGCACGTGTCACGTTCTCTGCGAGGCATGAATAGAATAATGTTTTTGTTGAGGGAATGAATAGAACAATGCTAACAATGAGATGACTAGCAAATTAGATCATTTTTATCACCATATGGCACTGGGCTGCCGTGTTTCGTGCTCCTCCATCGCAGTACTACGCCAGTGGAAAACTTGAGTATACCGCACGGTTCTTTGCTCCTCCTCGACCAGGTCGTCCGCGCATTTATACGAGCAGTCAAATCACAAGGCCCTGCCTTCCAGCAGTAATGAGCCATCAAATCACAAAGGCCCTCGCCTCTCGTGAAACCGACCAAGCTAGACTGCCCCACCCTCTAGCCTTTTAAAAAATGTATACTTTTGTACAACAGTAGTATCAATGGATTGCGCCATGGAGCAAAACTTGAAATTAAAAAAAAGGTGGTACATATAGAGAGCGCTCGTCGCCAAATTATGCATATAGTACTATTAAAAAGGCTAGTCACAATAATGGTGTCCAGCACAACCCACCCCTCAAATAAAACTAAGAGGGTGCTTGGATATGTTTTAGTCCCATGACTAAAAGTAGTGGGACTAAAACATGCTAGCCTCACCCATACTTGGATCCAAATACTAAAAAGGCTAAAATCAAGTTAATGAGCATTTATTATCCTCTAAACCCTCCAATCCAGAACTCACCTGTGTTAAAGGAGAGGAGTTAAATGAGTAGAGAGAGAACTAATCCACATTTTAGTAGGGGTATCCCTGACTAAATTTTTTTAGTCTCAAGAGTAGTTTTAGCCCCTCTTTAGTCAGGGGTGCTTGGAACTTTAGCCTCTTAAAGAGACTATTTTTAGTCAGACTAAAATAAGTCCCTTGGATCCAAGCACCCTCTAAGCATCCTGAAATTCTTTGACAAAACTAAACACCCTGAAATTCTTTGACAACTAAACTACTGGCTATA
Source organism: Triticum monococcum (assembly GCA_034509565.1). Taxonomy (NCBI): domain Eukaryota; kingdom Viridiplantae; phylum Streptophyta; class Magnoliopsida; order Poales; family Poaceae; genus Triticum; species Triticum monococcum. The sequence continues at coordinate 478,366,289 of CM067842.1, read as the reverse complement.
TGATGTTGGCCATATATATTGTACATATATAATGTGAAGAAATGAGTGGTAGTACTATACCAACTAAAAGATGAAATGTAAGAAATACTAGTATGTACGTACTGAAGAGTTAAATTAATGAGAAGAAACATAACATAGTTCTGCTGGGGGCTCAGCACAACACAGCCCTCAAATTAAATTAAGCACACCTGAAATTAAACTTTGCAACTATTCCGGTAGACACTGCATTAGAACCACCATGAGAAACGAGACTGCCACCTTACTCGGAGTCCTCGTCCACGTCCTCGACTTCGTCCTTGTCCCTCTTCCTCTTGGCCGATACTTCTTTGCTTGAACCGCACACTTGGCTGTGGCTCTTCATCCAACCCTTGTAGATATTGAAGCAAAGGTAGCCATCCATTGCAGCATAGTGGATGTGGTCTATATCTAGTACATTCCACTGCCATACATGATGATGAAACGTGTATGGAGGTATCTCCAGTTTATCGTACGAAGGATGAACCATGGCTCCTGCTAGTGTCAGCATTGAAGGCTGACGAGCGGACACCAGCCGATTCTTCTGGAGGTAGAAGGTGTTGCCTACAACGATGCCTATCTGATGTAGGACTTCTTTGCCGTTACCAAAGTCTACATTAACGAATTTGACTAGGTTGCTGTTGAGGAAGTCCTTAAAATCCTGGCACTCAACGTCGGCATGGCATATGTGGTAGACCAAGCATAAGTCATGCACGCAAACTTGGATCACGGCGAGCTTCTTCCTGTAAGTGCATCTAGTGCCACCCCTAGTTGGTTTTGGAGTATTGATGACAAACCTAGTTGAGGGACTAATGTGTTTGTGAGAATTGCAGGATAACACAGGTAGAAGTCCCTCAATGATTCGGTTTTACTACTAGAGATGACCCCTAAAAATGTACGAAGACATTGAAGACAATGGTGGTACTTGAAGATATTCACATTGAAGACTATGACAAGAGAAGACACCATGTGAAGCCTATGGAACTCGAAGACTTAGATTCTTCGTAGTTTTATTTCATTTGTGTTGAGTCATAGGAACCACCGTACTGTTAAGTGGGGTCCAAGAGAACCAGTCAGAATGACTGAAGTGATGCCTAATTCAAAACCTATATCTTCGAGCGAAGACTATGAGAGCAAATCTTGTCCAGAGTTGGACAAGTCAGCTTTACTTGTAGCCCAAGTAAAGTTGCCATGTGAGTTTGAAATCTGACCGTTGGTACACGTGTCAGTTCCTTAGTGACCCAGGGTCATTTCGGACAAATCAGGTCGGGTTGCCCAGTGGCTATAAATAGTCCACCCCCTACAACCATAAATGGTTGGCTGCTCAGATTTCAGTGCACGGCTTTTGTCGTTTGAGAGCAACCCACCTCGAAGCCTTTGAGAGAAAATTCCTAGCGAGGAGAAAAGCCCTAACCACCCAGAGCCAGAGTAAATTGGGCATCACTTAAGTCTTCGTGTCTGAGTGATCTGAAGACTTATTACACTTGAGGACTGTGCATCCTCCAGCCGGTTAGGCGTCGCGTTCTGAGCATCCAAGAGAAATTGTGGATTGCCAGTGAACGAAGTCTGTGAAGGTTTGGGAGTCTACCTTGAAGACTTACCAGAGTGATTGGGCGAGGTCTGTGTGACCTTAGCTGAAGGAGAAAACGGTGAGGACTGGGTGTCCTGAGCTGCGTGTTCAGGACTGGGTGTCCGGGACTGTGTGTCCTTTGGTTTAAATACCTAGCCGCTCCAACCAGACGTACAGTTGTCACAGCAACTGGAACTGGTCCAACAAATCATTGTCTTCAGCGTGCCACTAGTTTCATCTTCACTTCTTTTTACTTTCTGTTACACACTGTGAAGCCATTGCATGCTTGCTTTATCTTCTGTCTTCACAACATAACTGTATGATCTGTTTGGCTTCATGACTTCTTCCTACCTGATCCTTATTACACCGCAGCTACTTGTCTTGTGCTTTCACTCTATTGAATACCTGACCATGGCTTGCCTAGTGTAATCTAACTTCCGCTGCTTAAGTGATTGGCATATCTGTACTGTTTGTCTTCATAACCTTCATGTTTTGAAGACTTTCGTAAAAATCGCCTATTCACCCCCCTCTAGTCGATATAATGCACTTTCAATTGGTATTAGAGCAAGGTGCTCCCTTGTTCTGTGTGATTCGGTTTAACCACCTGGAGTTTTAGCTATGTCGACTGCAGGGATAATTAAAGTCTCTGCTGCGTGCCCCGTCTTCGATGGAACTGAATATCCCTACTGGAAGAATAAGATGCGCATGCATCTTGAAGCCATTGACGTCGACCTATGGTATGTCATCGAAAACGGCGTTCCCAAGGCCGGAGAAGGTGTCACTGCTGCTGATGTCAAGAAGTTCACTCAACTGGACTCTACTACCAAGAATATCATCTGTGGTCATCTGACCAAGGGACAGTACGGCCATGTGAGTGCCTTGAAGACATCCAAGCTGGTCTGGGACTGGCTCTCCAAAGTCAATGAAGGCATCTCAATCCAGAGAGATCAGAGAATCAGTGTTCTTCGCAATCTCTTCAACCGCTTCAAGCGAAATGACAATGAGAATGTCCAACACACATTTGACCGGCTCACTCACATCACAAATGAGCTTCAAGCCCTCGGCGCCACTGAGATCACCAAACATGAAATCGTCAAGACGCTGCTGAGATCACTTGACAGTTTGTTTGACATCCTAGCCCTGATGATTCAAGAACATCCAGACTTCAAGACACTCGATCCGTCTGACATACTTGAGAGGCTCAACACACATGAGTTTCAGCTGTCTGAGAAAAGAGATATCTACGGTCCAAACTATGGGCGAACTCGTGCCTTGAAGGCAAAAGCTATGTCCTCATCTGAAGAAGAATCTGACAGCAGTTTTGATGATCCTGAAGACATTGGACGGGAACTTGCAATGCTAGTGAAGAAGTTCCAGAAATTCACCAAGAAGAAAGGCTTCAGAAAGTCTTCACGATCAAGCTCAAGGAATGATGAAGCTTCTGCTCATGACTACAAGAAGAAAACATGTCACAAGTGCAAGAAAACTGGACACTTCATCTCTGAGTGTCCACAGTGGGACAATGAGTGCAGAAAGAAGAAAAAGAGCAAGGAATATGACTCCGACGACAAGAAGAAGAAGAAATACTCAAAGTCTTCTTCCAAGTCTTCCTCAAACTCTTCATCACACAAGAAGAGCTCAACTGGCAAGGCTCGTGCGTTTGTTGGCAAGGAAATGGATTCAGAGGAGGAGTCCGCTTCTGAGGAGGCAGAGGTGGAGTCTGAGGAGGAGTCTGATTCTGGCATTGCGAGTCTGGCTACAGCCTACGTCGCCAAGTCCATCTTCAACGCTGAAGACAATGACTTCATCACCAACACCGATGCAAATGACAAGGACGACTCTACTCCTACCTACTGCTTCATGGCACGCGGTGCCAAGGTAAACACACGCACTACTCACTATCAGGAAGGATTTGAACCACCATGCCTTAAATGCATTGAGCGTGATAATGCTACTCCTGTTGCTGAATGTTCCACTGCTACTGCTGTTGCAATATCTTCAACTGTTGAAGTGGTAACTAACCCCTCTGCTGAGGATACCACTGCTATTGCTGATGAGAATGCTAGGTTGAAGACATTGCTTGAAACAGGGATGTACAAAAGTCTCAAAGGACATCAGACATTATGTGATGTCCTCAAGAAGCAGATTCTGAACCGAAACCCTAGGAAAGAGGGTGTTGGGTTCGTGAGGAAAATTAATGCAGATGGCTCTTACTGGAAACCTGAGCAGTACCCCAAAACCACATGGGTTGCTGCAAAGGAATCCTCAGCAGATCCATTCGATCTATCTGGCTTCACTTGTGCTAATCCTATTATCATTGATGAATCCTTTGATGCAAACTATAAACTGTTTAAGAATCAGAATGGTGAAGTATTTGCCAGGTACATTGGTACTAACTGCAGGAATGGACCGCCTATGAAGAAGATCTGGGTTCCAAAAACATGTCTGGAGAATCTTCCTGTGAATGTCCTCATGACACCTCACATGAAGAAGACAAACCTCAGACAAAAGGCTTCATATGGTCCAAAGGCTACATACAGGCAGAGGACTCACCTAAGTTGCACTAACTCAAATGTTTTGCAGGGAAACCATACTCAGGCATATGAGAGCGGTTCTTCAAACCGTCATGTTCATATGACCAAGAACTATTCTGCCTATTCTTATGAGTACTATTGCCCGCCTGCTAGACTGTTTGCTAGGGCTCCAAAGCCAAAATTCTCAGATGCTGCACTTAGACTTATTGCTTCTAAGCCACCCTTGAAGATGTGGGTGGTTAAGAAAGCTTAACTCTCTTTTGCAGGGAAAGGTCTCCAGCAGAAAACCAAAATCTTCTGACGCTATTGCTGGGGACCTTAAAAATCTTGTGGGGCGCAAGATCAAATACCCGAATGGCATCACTATGTATTTCGTACCTGAATCGCATGCTACTCTCCCTATTAGTCCTAACCTGGATCTAAATTTTCATAACCCACTGGTTCGTCAAATGTTTTTGCTTCACAATACTTTTCGTGAAGCCTATCCCCCTAACTACACTGTAGGGTACGACACCAACGTCTTCAGAGTCTTCAGAATGGATTATTGACAGTGGGTGTACAAATCACATGACTGGCAAAAGAAGTCTTTTTATGGACTCAACCTTACGTCCATCCGAGAAGAGCCACATCACATTTGCTGACACTGGTAAAAGTAAGGTATTGGGTCTAGGTAGAGTTGCAATCTCAAAGGATCAACACATGGATAAAGTCATGTTTGTTGAATCCCTTGGCTTCAACTTAATGTCTGTCTCAATGCTTTGCGATTTGAACATGATTGTAATTTTCGGAAAATATCGTTGCCTGGTACTAATGGAATCTGACAAGTCTCTAGTGTTTGAAGGGTATCAGAAAGATGATTTGTACGTGGTAGATTTCTCAGCAGGGCCACAGCTTGCAGTATGTCTTCTGGCAAAGGCTTCAGAATGCTGGCTTTGGCATCGGAGGCTTGGGCATGCTGGCATGAGGAACCTCCACACCCTTGCGAAGAAGAAGCATGTCATAGGCATCGAGGGCGTCAAGTTCAAGAAAGATCACTTATGCGGTGCCTGTGAAGCAGGGAAGATGACAAGGGAAAAACATCCTTCGAAGACAATCATGACCACTACTCGACCCTTCGAACTGCTTCACATGGATCTCTTTGGTCCCACTCACTACTCAGCTTTTTCCACTACTGCTTGCCTCTATGGCTTTGTCATTGTTGATGATTACTCTCGATATACTTGGGTGCACATAATCCTTTACAAGACTGAAGTGCAGGATGTCTTCAGACGCTTCGCAAATAGGGCTATGAACAATTATGGCGCCAAGATAAAGCACATCAGAAGTGACAATGGCACTGAATTCAAGAACACTGGCCTTGATACATATCTGGATACCTTGGGCATCACACATGAATTCTCAGCTCCTTACACGCCATAGCAGAATGGCATCGTCGAACGCAAGAACAGAACACTCATTGAGATGGCCAGAACAATGCTAGATGAATACAAGACTCCAAGAAAATTCTGGACTGAAGCCATTGACACTGCATGCCATACAATCAACCGTGTTTATCTTCACAAGCTTCTGAACAAGGCATCTTATGAACTTCTAACTGGCAAGAAGCCAAATGTCAGTTACTTCAGAGTATTTGGCTCAAGATGCTGGATCAAGGACCCACACCACACCTCAAAATTTGCACCAAAAGCACATGAGGGCTTTATGCTTGGATATGGAAAGGATTCGCACTCCTACAGAGTCTTCAATCTCTTTCACTACAAAGTGGTTGAAACAGTGGATGTGCGGTTCGATGAGACCAATGGTTCACAAAGAGAGCAACTGCCAGATGTGCTAGATGAAGTTCCAGCCAGTGAATCAATCAAGCTAATGGGAACTGGAGAAATTATACCTTCTGAAGCTCATCCTGAAGAAGAACTTATCATCTCAGCACCTGATCCACATGAAGACAATGCTCAGCCTGAAGACATTCCTCCCCACGACAACATAGATCAGCAAGAGCAAAGTCTTCGACCCATACATCCTCGTGTTGCCAATGAAGTGCAGATTGACAGAATAATTTACAGCATCAATGCACCTGGTCCACTGACTCGCTCAAGGGCAACTCAACTGGCAAATTTCTGCGGACACTTCGCATTCGTTTCAATCACAGAACCCAAGAAAGTTGAAGAAGCTTTTATGGAACCTGAGTGGATTCAAGCAATGCAAGAAGAGCTTCATCAGTTTGAGCTGAACAATGTATGGGAATTGGTTAAGCGTCCTGATCCACGGAAGCATAACATAATAGGCACCAAATGGATATACCGCAACAAGCAAGATGAGCATGGTCAAGTTGTCAGAAACAAAGCTCGTCTCGTTGCTCAAGGATATACTCAAGTGGAAGGCATTGACTTCGATGAAACATTTGCTCCTGTGGCCAGACTTGAAGCCATCCGTATACTGCTGGCCTATGCAAATCATCATAACATACTTTTATATCAAATGGATGTGAAGAGTGCCTTTCTCAATGGCAAGATTGAAGAAGAAGTGTATGTTGCACAAGCACCTGGGTTTGAAGATCCAAAACATCCTGACATGGTTTACAAGCTCAATAAGGCACTATATGGCCTCAAACAAGTCCCTCGGGCCTGGTATGACACACTCAAATACTTCCTGAAGAGCAAAGGCTTCATACCTGGCTCCCTAGATCCCACTCTCTTCACGAAGACATATGATGGTGAACTGTTTGTGTGCCAAATATATGTGGATGACATTATCTTCGGCTGCACCAATCAGAAGTACAGTGAGGAGTTCGGATATATGATGCAAGAGCAATATCAGATGTCTATGATGGGAGAGCTGAAATTCTTCCTCGGTCTTCAGATACGGCAAGAACGCAATGGCATCTTCATATCTCAAGAGAAATATCTCAAAGATTGCCTGAAGAAGTTCGGTATGCAAGACTGCAAAGGTTTCACAACACCAATGCCAGCCAAACATCATCTGGGTCCTGACGACAATGGTAAAGAGTTCGATCAAAAGGTATACCGCTCCATGATTGGTTCTTTGCTTTATTTATGTGCATCTAGGCTAGATATTATGCTTAGTGTTTGCATGTGTGCTCGATTTCAAGCGGCACCAAAGGAGTCGCATCACTTAGCAGTGAAGCGAATTCTTCGATATTTGGCTCACACCCCAACTCTAGGATTGTGGTTTCCAAAGGGCTCAGAGTTTGATCTGGTTGGATTCTCGGATGCTGATTATGCTGGTGACAAGGTTGATCGGAAGTCTACATCAGGCACATGTCACTTTCTGGGACGATCACTCGTATGTTGGTCTTCAAAGAAGCAGAACTATGTATCCCTCTCCACTGCTGAATCTGAATACATTGCTGCTGGATCTTGCTGCGCTCAGCTTCTCTGGATGAAGCAAACTCTCAAGGACTATGGCATTCATCTGAAGCAAGTGCCTCTTTACTGCGACAACGAAAGCGCCATCAAGATCGCCAACAACCTAGTTCAGCACTCGAAGACAAAGCACATTGAAATTCGTCATCACTTTCTCAGAGATCATGTTGCAAAGGAAGATATTGATATCATACATGTCAACACTGAAGAACAATTGGCAGATATCTTCACCAAGCCCTTGGATGAGAAGAGATTTTGCAAGTTACGGTGTGAGCTAAATATCTTGGAATCCTCAAATGTCTTGTGATCAGGCACACATCCTAACACTTATGCATATTGATGACTTAGATGTGCAACACACGAAGTAACGTATATCTTCAATCAATGAAGACATACATTCTAAGTGTGAATACATTAATGTGGAAATTGACTTCGGAGCGCCACGATAATTGTGCGCCGTGTCTGGGTCTAATACTTCCTATACGGTGGGTAACGCCACCACGAAACGTTCAATCTTGAAGTGTTTCACTCACGGCGTTACCTTGCAATGTCTTCACATTTGGTTTGGCTTCAATCTCTACATGTCTTCATGATTATCTTCATTACGTGGATTATATATATATATATACTAGTGTTCTGTCCTCTACAACATTCACTTATAGCTATGTCTTCTTGTTTTGAATCTTTTGAACTAAGTGAATGTGATCGGACCCTAATCTCTCCATGCTCTCTATCTTAAATTCTATCTCTCCAAGTCATATGCATCCTATTGAAACTGTCGAATGTCTTCTCTGCGTCCTTGTCAGCAGAAGACACAGAGACAAACTTTAAAACCGTTTTCAATGCTCATTCATCCATAAGAAATCCGGAGAAGTAGGAACGACCACCCGACAATCCAGGCGTGCGTGGGTTGTGGAACTGCCCCCGAGACTCCGCATGATGGCCACGTGCTGTTCAGATGCGAATCGCCAGGGGCACCTGTGTAATAGCGCAGTGCAGCCCCTGTGACTATAAATACACACTCATCACGGTCATTATCTCCTTCTCCTTCTTCCTCCCTCAAACGAACCCTAGCGCCACCGCTAGCTCTCGACGACGCCGGCGACGAAGCGCTTCATTGCCGCAACCTCTCCGACGCCGTTTTCACGTCGACCATGGACATCACTCTCTCCACCGTCGCCGTAGGTGTCTTCCGTCGCCAAGTTAGGGCACGGAGGATCGAACTGCTCGGCCTCATCTCCCAATCCGTCTAGCAGTTCCAAGTGTGGTAAATAAAACCTCTTTTTACAGCCTCTTTTGATCCTATAGTTCGGTCACTTTCTGCCATAAGAAGTTTCTATTCACACAAGTTAGATCTGTCTCAGTCTGCATCTCATAACTTGCCTAGTATATTCACTTGTGCTTCATGAAGTAGTTAGATTCCTCACTTGTACTGATCTATGGGTTCGTACAAATCTGGAACCAACTTCTTTTCTATAAGTGAATGTCTTCGCACGATGAGGTCAATATCTTCTAAACTGATTTATCTTCAAAATCTTCTGAGAATGCATATGACCTCTTCCCCTTCCCTCGCACCTTAATGCTGTCACAGGTACATGTCCGTGGGAGAATCTTTTGGTTCTCATAGTCTGCATTCATTTGCAGAGTTCTTACAGCGTCACATCAATTCTCCTGAAGCCAGTTCCTGTTGGTCCAGCAAAAGAAAGCCTTTGAAGCCTTTGAACGTTTTGAAGCCTTCCAAGTTAAGCTTCATGGCTGCAGAAAAACCAGCAAGGAAGGGTGGCAGAAAGCGTCAAGGGGAAACATCACGAGATCTGCCCGATGACCTCTTAGAGCTGTACAATACTGATCCTGAAGAGGATTACAATCAGCGCAAGACACGAATCCAATGGATTCGACGCTATTGGGCGGAGCAATGGTTCCAATACCGCTTCATCACCAAGGAATACACTGAGAAAAGCGCCATCAAGAGACCATGGGGAGACGTACTATACAAAAATCTCGTGCCCAGGTCCAGAGACGAAGCCATTGCTCAAGGCTTCTATCCATGCATGGTCAGGGGGCCGCAGCTTGCTGACGCTCATCCGTCGTCACTACTTTGGTGTCGTGACGACAATCCGTTCAAGCGCAACTTCCAGTTTGCCCAGAGGTCAGCAAAGCACAACAAGAAGAAATTGGGTTTAGACTTCAACCCTGGTCCCTCTGCACCAAGGGCAGGTGGCACATGTGAGGCCGACCCCAATATCATCGGTCCGTATGCAAATCTTGAAGGCCTCATCACCCGCATCTTAGTCCAAGGGACTACTGTCAATGACCCTCCTGCTGACTCGGAATCCGATGAAGCGCCTGCTGCACCAAAGCCAAAGCAGGCAAAGAAGCCAAAAGCTTCAAAGCAGATCCCTTCACCCAAAATCTCAAGGGCGAAGCCATTGGCAACTGCGCCTCCTGAAGCCAGTGCGCAGTCTGAAGACTTATCTCGAGTCTCCAAGCCCCAGGAAGCAAAGAAGCCTCAGCCACACACAGGCAAAGAGCTCACAGCTACTGCCATTCTGCGCAGCGAAACCATTGATCTGTCTAGCGACGAAGATCTTGAAGATGACGCTCTTGAGCAGCTCATCAAGAGCAAGGAGGAGGCTGAAATCTTCAACAATCTGCCTCTGTTTGATGTAGCAATCATCCACAACTTCATCGATGAGTGGTTTGCTACACCAAATATCAGCTTCGATGATCTGCAGCTGCCCATTGGCCTCAGCGTCGCCTTCCAAGGCGCTATTGCTTCAGAACTTGCTATTGCCCAGCGCATTGTTGAACTGAAGCAGAAAATTGATTTTGAAAAGGCTTAGTTCAAGCAAAATATGGCCAGGCTCAGCGTCCAAGAAGTCAAGGACTTCAAGATCATGTTGCACGAGTTAAAGGAAAACTTTCTGAAGAAACGTGTAGAAGCTCAGGGTTCGTGGGAGAGAATGAAGATTCTGGCTGATCGCTGTGTGTAGGCCTACAATGAGGCCGAGAAGCGCAAGGCACTTGGGCGTCCCGGCATCGACCCCAGGATGGCCGCGAAGAAAAAGAAGAAGCCTACTGTGGCTGAACCAGAGGCACCAAGGCAAGAAGCTGTTCCGATTGTCTTCCCCACTGCTACGACTGGCTCGAAGCCAAAGAGCCGGTCAACCGCTTCAGAGCTCAAGAAGACACGGACGGCCGAAGCTGAAGCAAGGAAGAGGAAACACTCTGAAGCCTCTCCTTCTGACCCCACCAAGAAAAAGCGCAAGATCAAGAAAGCTCGGGCTGCTCCCACAGAGCCCTTGATGGTTGAACCCCTCTCTGTCATCTATCCTGACGCAGAACACCAACTCACAGTTCATGAGCCTACTTCCACAGAGGCTCCTGAAGCTGAAGATATTCCAGCAGCCGACCCCATCGCTGCTGAAGACATTGGTCATCAGGACCATGTACAAGATGATGCAGCCCTTCCTCAGCTTGAGACAAGCGAACTCATCAGCATTGGTCGTCCTCTGACTCCAATTGCACAAGAGGCATCATGGGTGGATCGCCCACAAGTGGAAGAAGAATCTGAGGTCCAGCCCACTCCAACTCCACAGGCGTCGTCTGCATTTCGTAGGCTTCGCAAAGGTCCAAGGCCTCAGGACTCTGCTGACGACATTCCGGCTGCATCAGCCGAAGAGCATGAAGAAGTACCACAAGCTCCAACTCCCCCGCTCCAATGAGAAACCGTTCTCCAGGAGAACGTGCCGGAGTCTGTCCCTCCAACTACACAAGTGGAGGCTGAAAATGTTGAGGCTGCATCAGCCGAAGCCAATGTGGCGCCCTCCCCACCCAAAGCTTCTGAAGACAGTGAAGCTACTGATCCAGATACGTCTGTTCCTGAGTCTGCTGCAGGTCCTCAATTTGATTACCATGTTGAGCACAGGCCTCAGGTCCAGACGCCAATCCCTCGACTGCCAAGGTTCCCAGGTCCTGCATCAGCTCCTGGCTCCTTCAACATCACTAGCTTCAAGGCCGACAACACGTTCTTCAACAGCTCCAAGAACCCCTATTCAAGGGAAAGGATTGTATCTGATAGGTTCTGGAGCTATCCTCAGCGCATCTACTACTCCTGCATCCTCTACAACCAAGGTCGCATCTTCCCGCATAAGCGCCTTGATGTTGAAGCCATTGCTGGACTGCCCTGTTTGGAGGAAGCTTTGGATTGCTTTAAGCAAGTGGGTCTGCTGCAGTTCATAACTGATGAAGAGCACTGGAATGAAGAGCTTCTGCTTCAATTCTATGCCACCCTCCACATTAAAGGATACAACAGAGATCCGAAGACTTGGATCCTGGAGTGGATGACCGGCAATGTCCATCACGAAGCCAATGCATTTGATATCATTGAGCTTACCGGCCTCCCCACTCCTGGCGAATTCTTCGAAGAAGGCTGCCAATTACATGCTGAAGCAATTGAAAGCATATTTCAGAGGCCTGAACCAAATATGAGTCAGATGCTTTCAATGATGAAGCCATTGCCCCATGATGCACCCTATCCAACTGAGTTCTTAGTTGAAGACTTAGAGTACCTGCCCAGAACCATATATCACATCATCAGGCGGACTCTCTGGCCCCTCAAGGGACACTCTCCATATGCCAAGGTTGAGGGTGCAATGAAGACTCTCATATTCTACATCCTTCATGGCAAATGCTTCAATGCGCATGACTTCTTCATACGCCAGCTTGCGGCATCCGGCTCAGATTTATTTGGCTTGAAGTTTTATGCTCCTTGGGTTATGCGGCTGATCAAGCTTCATTCTGCGATTTCCTATCAGCCCTTAGCCCGCAACCATCGGATCTTCTTGCCAGATGTGGACACCTCTGCTGAAGCTGTATATCCTGAGCCTGCCAAGCAACCCTTTAAGTCTTCAGAATGCAGAACACCACAGCTTCACGCAGAACGTTGAAGGTGTTGAAGCCATCTCTAGGGTGTACCCATTGGCCGGCACTACACGTGCACCTGCATCCACTGAAGCCACTGACAGCGCAACTGCTCAGCGACCCAAGAAGCGCGCTCGTGCCCTCAATGACCGAGAGCTTCTTGTGGCCCTTCACCAAAAGCAAGATAGGCATCACGACTGGTTGAAGAGACAGATGAAAAGCCTCTTGGTGGATGTCAATCGCATCAGAAATCTTGCCACCAAGAATGCATTCGTTGCTCATGAAACTTGTCGCCGCACCTGGAAAGGCCTCACAATGCTGTGCCCTGAAGCTGATCTTCATGAGGATGGCTTCAGAGAGAGATTCAAGTTTGACTCCACACTCCCCAGAAGAGCTGTGCTGCGCGGAACTCCATCACTTGAAGATTCTGAGTCCTCTTCCCCTGTTGCCACGGTGACTGCAAGAATCATCGAGGAAGAAGACGACGCTACATCACCACCACCTCTTTCAGCGCGCGTCGACCCTGCACCAAGCTCTTCAGCACCACCAAACGCCTCCACCGACCCTGCTGCGCCTGGGAACGCGTAGAAAACTCTATGTCTTCAAACCTTTTTGGTCATCACCGACAAAAGGGGGAGAAGCATATGATGTTTATAGTCTTCGAGCGGGTCAATATGGGCGGGTGCTTTATATTTTGCTATATTTTGCTTCGTGCTTACAACTCTCGTTTTGCTACATTTGGTTCTTTGAGTTGTAACACTTAAACTCGATGGTCGTCTGCTACTTGCTTGCCACTATGTTTTTGCGAAGATAAATTCCGCATGTACGACGATAATTTCCGCACTTATATCATTTCGCAGACGTCCATTTATCATTATGCATGTCATTCTCTTCATATACTTTTACATGCATGGTGGATTGTCATCATAAGTTGAAGTGGATTTCCACAAGTACTACCTGCCATGTGCATTTGCGTTCCAGAAGCAAATTACTTATATGCACATCTTCAGGGGGAGCCCTTGCAGCTTATGAAGACAATCCCTTTACAATTTCACAAATTATATTCCCCGTTGAAAACTTCAACTAGTTTGTCATCAATCACCAAAAAGGGGGAGATTGTAAGTGCATCTAGTGCCACCCCTAGTTGGTTTTGGAGTATTGACGACAAACCTAGTTGAGGGACTAATGTGTTTGTGAGAATTGCAGGATAACACAGGTAGAAGTTCCTCAATGATTCGGTTTTACTACCAGAGATGACCCCTAAAAATGTACGAAGACACTGAAGACAATGGTGGTACTTGAAGATATTCACATTGAAGACTATGACAAGAGAAGACACCACGTGAAGCCTATGGAACTCGAAGACTTAGATTCTTCGTAGTTTTATTTCATTTGTGTTGAGTCATAGGAACCACCGTACTATTACGTGGGGTCCAAGAGAACCAGTCAGAATGACTGAAGTGATGCCTAATTCAAAACCTATATCTTCGAGCGAAGACTATGAGAGCAAATCTTGTCCAGAGTCGGACCAGTCAGCTTTACTTGTAGCCCAAGTAAAGTTGCCGTGTGAGTTTGAAATCTGACCGTTGGTACACGTGTCAGTTCCTTAGTGACCCAGGGTCATTTCGGACAAATCAGGTCGGGTTTCCCAGTGACTATAAATAGTCCACCCCCTACAACCATAAACGGTTGGCTGCTCAGATTTCAGTGCACGGCTTTTGTCGTTTGAGAGCAACCCACCTCGAAGCCTTTGAGAGAAAATTCCTAGCGAGGAGAAAAGCCCTAACCACCCAGAGCCAGAGTAAATTGGGCATCACTTAAGTCTTCGTGTCTGAGTGATCTGAAGACTTATTACACTTGAGGACTGTGCATCCTCCAGCCGGTTAGGCGTCGCGTTCTGAGCATCCAAGAGAAATTGTGGATTGCCAGTGAACGAAGTCTGTGAAGGTTTGGGAGTCTACCTTGAAGACTTACCAGAGTGATTGGGCGAGGTCTGTGTGACCTTAGCTGAAGGAGAAAACGGTGAGGACTGGGTGTCCTGAGCTGCGTGTTCAGGACTGGGTGTCCGGGACTGTGTGTCCTTTGGTTTAAATACCTAGCCGCTCCAACCAGACGTACAGTTGTCACAGCAACTGGAACTGGTCCAACAAATCATTGTCTTCAGCGTGTCACTGGTTTCATCTTCACTTCTTTTTACTTTCTGTTACACACTGTGAAGCCATTGCATGCTTGCTTTATCTTCTGTCTTCACAACATAACTGTATGATCTGTTTGGCTTCATGACTTCTTCCTACCTGATCCTTATTACACCGCAGCTACTTGTCTTGTGCTTTCACTCTATTGAATACCTGACCATGGCTTGCCTAGTGTAATCTAACTTCCGCTGCTTAAGTGATTGGCATATCTGTACTGTTTGTCTTCATAACCTTCACGTTTTGAAGACTTTCATAAAAATCGCCTATTCACCCCCCCTCTAGTCGATATAACGCACTTTCACTTCCTCTCTTCGTCATTTAGATCCTTCTCTTGTCCCAGGACTATGGTGTACTCAACATCTAGCCCAGCGACCCACTCATCATCCGAGTCTTCGAACATGCGTCTAAAGCGAGAAATGCATCCTTTCACCATCACGGAAGAACGGGTGTAGATGACGTTGAACTCATCACCGGTGATGGTTCTAACCTTGTACTCACCATCGATCGTGGAGATTTGGGACGCCATGGATTTGGGAGGAGGGTTAGGATTAGTGGAACTGCCGTAATGTGAATGGACGGGACGACTAGGAGCGAACCGCCATAGTATTGAAGGACATGCGGGGACGAGTAGAAGCGAACTGCCAGCGTGCGAACGGCAGGGTAGTGGCTTTCCATTCTCCCATGATACGGGCTTCCGAGAGCCCTTGGATCTGAGATCAAACGGTTGCATGGCATGATTCTAGACCTATGGATGAATATCCTATCCTGAAGGGTTATTCTGCAAATTTTCAGCAACTTAGCATGCGACCGTTTGATCTCAGATCCAAGGGCTGCCAGCAGCCCGTATCATGGTCGCGCCTACCACGACCGTCGCGTTGCTCGCGCGGTCGCGCCCTTGGAGATTTAACACGGTGCGTTAGGCTATCTGATGTTGGCATGTCATACATAGTCATCACTTAGTCACTCATAGTACAACAAGGTTGGCTATAAGTGTATTTTTTACTCCTCCCTATCTCTTTCTTCGTACTCAAGGAAGAAATGGTGCTAAGCGTGTGTATTTATTGCATTTGCCAAGGAGTGACCTCTTCCAATGAAATGGTGTTGCTAAGTTTGCTTCATTTAATTAGCTATAGACTCAAAATTGTCTTTTCACCTAGGTACACGCGCTTAGCACCGTTTCTTCCTTGGGTCACCAAACTAGTCTCTCTCTTCTTGATTAACTTGCCACACCAGACTTTATGCTTATGTGGCAAGCTTAAGCACCTGCAGGAGCAAGTAAAAGTAAGTACAATAGTGCGCTTTACATGGCATTTTTGCATATGTGGAGGAAAGAGAGGCAAGGAAAAAGTGGAGAAGTGGGCTCTCATGCAAGAGCCAGCCTCTACTACATGGTGGAGCATTGGGAGAGGCACCTATATGGAGGTGGTCAGGAATCTAGGAGACTCACGCCGGTCGTAGCGCCACAGTTAAAATGATAATGGCAAGTCAAATCACGGGCCCCACCTATCCAGCAGTAACTCACTGTTAAATCACACAACCCTACGTTTGCAGCAGCCTACTCCCTCATCTTCTCGCGTCTCTATCGAACCGACTAGGCGGAACTGCCCCGCCGCCTACCGCGCAGGAAAAGCCCCGCCCTCGACTTTTAAATAATATACAGTATACTAATTTTGTATCCATGGATTGCACCCGCGCCATGGAGCAAAGCGTCTAGAAAACGGAGGAGAGACAGTGGTCTTGCAATAGAGAAGAGGGAGAGGCAAGACGGTGGTTTTGGAATGGAGATGATGGAGAGGAGAGGAGGTGGTTTTGCAATGGAGAAGAGGGAGAGGAGCATGCGGCAGCGATTTAGGATTGGACGAGAGGGCCGGCGCGCTCTGACTGGATCAAAATCAAAATCAATTTGGTGACATGCATTCACATTTTGCTTGTCAAATATAGTACGTGGTCAAACTTTGACCCAAAATACGCGAAACAACAAAAAAATACTTCCAAGACCAGCGCCACTCTTCCGCTCTTCTCCTCTTAAACCTCTTCCGCTCCTCTCGTGTTCCAATCTAAATGCAGTGCCGCTCATCTCCTCTTCCATTTCAAAACGACCGCCCCTCCTCTCCTGTTCCAGTCCAAAACCAGCGTCGCTCCTCTCCCGTTCTAATCCAAAACCAGCACTGATCCTCTCCTCTTCCATTCAGAAACCACCGCCGGCAAGTGAAGGTGCTATGGAGAAGTAGATTGATGAAGGAGTACAACCGATATGTGAGGATCGCAGACGGCGACCCTGTGAAGCTAGCTAGGATGTTGGAGATACAGTCTTGGTTTGACAACAAGGACCAACTAGCGGCGACGGCGACATCCATGGCCAAATATCTGCAACAGAGCGAAAAGGCGGCGATACTCCCGGAGGGAGTCGCGCCGGAGTACATAGAGCTGCTCCTCTGGGCCATGGAGCAAACAGATTCACCGAATCCGATCGTGAGGGAGCGTTGGTGGGAGTATCGATCCCAGATGGAGCATCCACCAGAGATTGAAGGATCGAGCATCTACAGGGTGCCG
Organism: Triticum monococcum; assembly: GCA_034509565.1. Lineage (NCBI taxonomy): Eukaryota > Viridiplantae > Streptophyta > Magnoliopsida > Poales > Poaceae > Triticum > Triticum monococcum. Next base: position 478,349,116 of record CM067842.1, on the reverse strand, counting down.
TTTGTGAGGGTGTCCTTCCAGAGCGAGCCGATGGAGTCTTCGTCGACCGAACCCAACTACAAGAGGAGAAAAGCAGTTGGCCCGACGACACTTCCCCGCCATCGTCTCCCTCGCCGTTCACATCGTCTCACGGGGCGGCTGTCTGCCGCTGAGGAATAGGAGGGGGCTGCCCCCCAGCCCAGTAGTCGGGCAGGTTGTGAATTGTTAGGAGGAGCTTAGGGTTGTCAGTATTTGCAGGTTGTGAATTGTGTTTTGTGTTGTGTATTTTGAGAGTACTTTCAGATATGAATTCTTTTGAATTTTAGATTTGCAGTATTGAGCATATGAAGTATTTTATGAATTCTAGATATCTATTTTTAGCACTAAAAAATGTAGTTTCATAGGAGTATAAAAGTGTAGACAATGTGATTCTCAGAGAAGAAACTGCAAGTTTCAGTTTCAGATAAGAAACTGCAACTTTCAGAGGCAGAGCATTTATATTAACACGGCCTTTTCAAACAGGGTTAACATCATGTTGGAAGTTCTATTCATGGTCGAAAATGGAATTACCAGCCAGTTAACATCATGCTGATCAACATTCATGCATAGCACATCTTGATATGATGCATAGTCAAAATGCCCACACAATGTCGAGTGTGCGAAACATAGAGAAAACGAGGGACGAAGTTTTGGCAAGTGTTGGACGTGGTTTTGGGCTGCCCTGTCTAGGCTTTCATTTTTAACATGCACAGCCCACGTCCTCGGATGGGAGGTCCATAGGCCTGTTTGTATTTTCTTAGGGCCGTCATGTATCGACCGGCCTATGGACCTCCCATCCGAGGTTTTATTTTTGGCAGCCCAATTTATGTATTTTTTTGAAGAAAACGCAGAGGTCTGTTCTATTTTTATATAAGAATAGGAACACCAGGTCCAACTTATGTTTTCCTTCTAACTATATTGCATATATTTAAATTATTTTATATATTGACTGTTTAGTTCACATGATTGGCAAATAGATGACCGCTCTCGCGATCCCCTTCGCCCCCGCCACCACCACCACCCTCGCCACCGCCCCCGCCACTACCTCCACCCTTGCCGCAGCCATAGATCTCGCCGCCACCCCCACCTCCCGACTCCGGGTGCGCCTGCCCCCCTCAGCAAGTCCGCTCGCGCGCCCCATGGAGTCGCCGGCCATATCCATGGGGGAATGGCTGGAAGACAGGCATATGTACAAGATGCATCTCCCACGTGTCTACAAAGCCTTCCCGCGGATGCTCCAGCCGCTCGACTTCGTCGCGCCGGCGGTGCTGCAGGAGACTCGAGGGAGGAGATGGAGGGAGCGGGCGATGCGGATCCGCGATGACGCTCTCTCCTAGACCCCGTGCACGCGCGAATGGAGGGAAGAAGAGGAGGAAGCTGCGAGGGAGGAAGCCAAGGAGGGACCGAATCCGTTCTCTCACTCGCGTAGGTATGCTCAGATGTGCGAGGATCATGTGGATTGGGAGCTGCTGAATCTAGCCCTGCGGATATACTTCGAAGGAGATTTCTCGGAGAAGCACAGGATTCCCCACCCCAGTGAGCCGCCGATTGCGTTCGTTCGATGGGCGAAAGGAGAAGTGAATTCAGGAGATCCACGCCGTGCTTCGAGATGGGAATGCTTGACTGGACTCCTGCCCACCAGCACGCCACCGGAGCCGGAGCAGGTGGATCCCCTACCTTACCTCTCCCCCAAACCTGCAGAAGATTGAAATTAGGCTTGCAATCTGCTTCAATTGAGCTGTCTGGTGGTTATTTCTACTTCCTGAGAGACAACATCTGGCTGGAGGATGAGAAGGAACCAGGAACTTCGATGAATATCCCCTATCACAATGGGGGGGGGGAGCACCGGTTGGGCAGTGGTACGGCCCACCTCCGCCCCAAATGGGGGCACAATCTGGGCAGGCTCCTGTAATTGCCCAAGATCAATCTGCTGGTGGTTCTGACTCTCAGATCAGTGGGAAATCTCAAGGCAAGAATCAACAAAAGAAGAGACAGGACATCTAGAAAATTGCTCCCGCCCCTGCTTTGGGCCTTATGGCATACTCTGAGGTGATCTGCTACAACTGTGGGGAACCAGGGCATCATTTGGATAAATGTGTCAAGCCCAAGAGTTGTTTTATCTGCAAAATGGTTAACCATAAAGTTGAGAATTGCCCTGTCAGAAGGAAAATCGATAGTTCTGCTAGATATGCTGCTCCAGGATTATGTCCACCATTGACAAAATTTTCTGTGACACAGAATTAGATAGTTTTTCCCCTTTCTAGTTGTAGAGCTCTGCCCAGATGTGGTAGTGACCACACTCCTTTACTCTGGGACTCTAGTCTTAACCAAACTCCAAAGAGCAATAGTTTTAAATTTGAAAAGTGGTGGTTGCTTAGAGAAGATTTTACTGAGCTAGTCAGGAAAATCTGGAATGAGCCTACTAGGAGCAGCTGCCCCCTAGAAAATTGGCAGATCAAAATCAGGAGATTTAGAAGAGCTACCAAAGGGTGGAACTCCAATGAGGAAGCTAATCTTAGAAGATACAAAAGGCTTCTCCTCCTTGAGTTTGATTCTCTAAATATTAAGGCAGAAACCACTGACCTCTCTGAGGCTGAGACTAATAGATTAAACTTTGTCCATGGAGAGCTCAAGAAAATTTGGCTTCAAGAAGAAATCAAAGCCAAACAAAGGTCTAGAGATAGGAACATTAAGGAGGGTGATAGAAATACTGCTTACTTCCATGCAGTAGCTAACCAGAGGAGGAGGAAAAACCCTCATTCACTCCCTTGATGGCCCTAATGGCCCTGTTACTGAGGTAGATGAGATGCTGAAAGTGGCTAGTGACTTCTACAAAGACCTGTTTAAGAAAGAAAACCCTTCCGGGTTCTCTCTACAAAACAATTTTTTCTCTGCTTCTAAAAAAGTCTCTCCTGCTGAAAATGAGCTGCTAGAAGCCCCTTTTTCAGGGACAGAGGTGAAGGAAGCCATTTTTAGATCTTATCCTGATGGGGCTCCTGGTCCTGATGGGATTCCCTTCTTGTTTTACCAGCATTTTTGGGACTTGGTGAAAAATGATCTCTTAGATCTTTTCCAAGCCTTTCATAGAGGAGAGTTGGATCCAGCAACTTACTCATGGGGGGTCTGTTGGGGTCAAGTTAAATAACTGTGAAAGTGATTTTTTCCTTGCTGGTAAAGGCCTTAGGCAAGGTGACCCCATCTCCTCGCTTTTGTTTAATTTAGTAGTGGACGTTCTTACTAAAAAATTGAGCAAAGCTGCTGATCATAGCTTGATTGCAGGGCTCTGTCCTGAGGTCTGCCCTGGTGGCATCATCTGCCTTCAATATGTAGATGATACCATCCTTTTCTTAAACAATGACTCCACACATGCTAGCAATCTGAAAACTGTTCTAACCTAGTTTGAACAAGTCTCAGGCATGAGAATCAACTACTCTAAAAGTGAACTCATCCCTATCAACATGGATGATCAGGAGTTAGCTGACTTCCCCTCTATTCTAGTATGTAATAAAGGTAACTTCCCCATTAAGTACCTAGGTATCCCTCTCCACTATGATAAACTGAGGAGAGAGGATATCCAACCCCTTCTGGATAAAATCATTAAAAGGATTGCTGGGTGGAGAGGCAAACTTCTCTCTTACAGAGGTAGATTGATCCTCATACAAGCTTGTTTGGCTAGCATTCCAATGTATCTCCTCTCCTTCTTCAAGTTCCCTAAATGGGCAGTGAACCTCATCAATTCTCAGATGTCTCATTGCTTGTGGAATGATTTTGAGGGAAATAGGAAGTTACACCTTGCTAATTGGGCCCTAGTCTCTATGAAAAAAGATTTTGGAGGCCTAGGCATACCTAACCTCCAAGAAATTAACATCTGTCTTCTAGGGTCTTGGATTAAAAGATTCTACAAGGAAGACCTGAAACCCTGGAAGCTTCTTATTGCCCATAAATACCTAGGAAATAAACCTAATATTTTTGTCCCTTCCTCCAACCATAAGACCTCTAGATTCTGGAAAGGATTAAAATCTATTATGCATCCTGTGAAATTTGGCTACAGATGGAACATAGGGGATGGGAGCAGAACCAGGTTCTGGGAAGATACTTGGTTTGGCACATCCCCCCTAGCAGTCCAATTTTGGCCTATTTACTCTGTCCACAATGAGCTTAACAAAAGTGTCAATGAAGTTTGGGATGGTCAATGCCTAAAACTCTCTTTTAGAAGGAACTTTAGTGATAGTCTCATGGAACAATGGTTCTAGTTGGAGGAAATTGCCAAAAGCATTACTTTTACTGCCGAGCCGGATGCCCTGTTTTGGTAGCTGGACAATAAGGGGAAGTATTTCTCCAGCTCCCTCTATCATGTTATCAACTTTAGAGGGGTTCAACCCATGTTTATCCCTGCTGTCTGGAAATTGAGAGTTCCCCATAATATTCATGTATTTCTCTGGCTTCTCTCCAAAAACAAATTGATGACTAGGGATAACCTTAGGAAGAGACACATCATCAAACCCCTTGATTGTGTTTACTGTTTGGAACAAGAGTCTTGTTCTCACCTATTTTTTGAATGTATAGTTGCTAAACATCTCTGGGCCCACATTGAGGAATATTTCTCTAGTCAGATTGGCTCATCCTTCGAATCTGTCGCCAGATTCTGGATTGCTACCAAAAAGTGCTCAGTTTTAAACACTATTAGCTCAGCTATCCTTTGGTGCCTTTGGAAATATAGAAATGCTATGATTTTTAGTAACACCTCCTGGATTTCCATTCCGCAGGTCTTGAGGTTGATCAGGAATATGGTGAGGAACTGGGCGATTCTTTCCTCTGGATCGGACAAGGACAAGTTGATGAGCTTCGTGGAAACCCTAACAAGATCCCTCCAGAAACCGTTGACGATCACTTGTGGCTGAACAAGGCTTGACCTGCTCTGGGGCTGGACCCGTGGGCTCGTCTCAAGATCTCTGATGAAGATGATGGGCACCTGGCGCCGAAAAATAGGGACATCCACCATGCTACGCCTTCCAGCCCGGTGTCTCCGCTTGCTTACTGGTCGCCCCAGGCTAACATGGCCCCTCGGCTGAAGACCATGAAGGCTTCGCTGGACCCTCCTTGTGTCATTTGAGTGCTCTATCCGCTCTGCCTTTGGCACCGCTCGGGTGATTTGTGTTATTCAGAGAACTTGTTCATCCACCCCCCTAGTTTGTAGCTTTTCTACCTTTGCTTTCGAACTGCTCTTTGAGCTACTGTATCAGAATATGTTGTGGTTTCATTCTCAGCAATGGAACCGGGGAGATGCTCTCTGTTTTTCTAAAAAAATTGTTTTATATGTTAATATATAAAGCTTGGTAAGACTGTAATTTAAGGACGAATGTAATAATATCACTTATTATTTAAATATGTTTATAACAAAATGCTCAGCCCCTTTTTATTTTTTGATAACATTGCTGGCCCAACCCAACATTATAATTAGAATTAGCCCAGCAAAATCGTGTATTTCGAGAAAGTGCAAATGGGCTGTAATTTTTTAGGAAATAAAATAAACGGGCCGCATGGACGCTACATTATTTGTTCACCAAGCCCAGCTAATGGTTGTAATTCAAAAAAAAAGAGATCAAATTGACTGTAAATTCTACCGCGCAAAAAAAGACTGTAAATTCTGAAAAATGGGTTGAATACGTGCCACATTTTTGGAGGCTGAAATGTGGGCCAATAGGTCGAAGCCAATGCAAGTCGTTGTCAATTTAGTCAACAAATGATTCTGACATGTTAGCCGTTGGATTTACATCCAATGACCGACATCCATCTTCAATCTCTCGTCTTCTTCCTCCAGCGCCGCCGGGACCACCTCCCGCCTCCTGCTGCTAGCAGCTCTGCTTAGCACGCTTCGCTATGAAGCGCTACTCCACCGTTGGCCAGGCCATCCCTCCACCCCTCCACACCTCCTGTTCTTCTCCACCGACTGCCGAACCACACCGCACTAGAACCAGTTAACCCTTGTACACCTCTCTGTCTGCGACTCTACTCCCGCGTCTTCCCATCTCCGGCTCGTTGCTGTCCGGGGCTTCGCCGTCGTCCACCACCTTGGATGCGCTCGGCGCGGCGTGGTCAACGTGGTCAACGAATGACACCATCGGAATTAGACTGTGCGTGGAGAGGCCGACAGCTGGGTCCAGGCTGCACACAAGGAAATGCCTCCTTATTACGCGCAAAATAATGATTCCTCCACCTGACATCTGGGACCCACCGGAAGGGCCTCTGTATTTCACGAAATAAAGTGCCCCCCGCTGACATGTCAGACCCACCAGCTATCTTCCCACGCAAGGAAGTGACTCCTTATTACGCACAAAAAAATGAATATTCCCCCTGCCAGCTGGAACCCAGCATAGTGGGAGGCTGACTTGTGGGCCTACCAAGTTGACGGGGACGGAGGGCTTTGTCAACTTAGTCAATATGAACGATTCTAGCTCCTGTTACCGTACGATATTCATCCAACGGTCGTAGTGCTTCTTCAACCTCCGGTCTTCTTGCTCCAGCCGCCCAAACCAGCGCCGGTCGTGCCGCGTGCTCCTGCCTCCCGTGGCCGGCTGTGATGCCGCGGAGGCCTCACCACCCCTACTACTCCCACCGCTGGCCAGGCCATCCCTCTACTCACCCACACCCCCTGTTATTCTGCGGAGACAGCAGCCTCACACCACAGCCGAACCAGTGAACCCTCGTACTCCTCTTCGCGTGGGCATCCAATGCTGCGTCTTCCCCGACTCCGAGTCGTCCCCTTCCTAGTCCTCGCCGTCGTCCACCGCCCTGGTGCTCTCAGCGCGGCGTGGTCAACGTGGTCCACGACCGACTTCCATCGGAAGAGTACTGTACGTGGAGAGGCTGACAGCTAGGTCCACGATAGCCGCAAGGAAGTGCCTCCTTATTACGCAGAAAATAATTATTCCTCCACCTAACAGCGGGGACCCACCGGACGGGCCACCAGTATTTTGCGAAAAAATCATTTCCCATGACTACTGGGACCCACCGGACAGGCCACCGTATTTCACGAAAAAACGTCCCCCCCCGCTGTCAGCTCGGACCCACTGGAAGTGCCTACTTATTACGCACAAAAAAATGAATACTCCCCCGGCTAGCTGGGACCCACCTTGCTAGGAGACTGACTTGTGGGCCTACTAAGTTGACGGGGACGAAGGGCTTTGTCAACTTAGTCAATATGAACGATTCTAGCTCCAGTGACCATACGATGTCCATCCAACGGCCGTAGTGCTTCTTCAACCTCTGGTCTTCTTGCTCCAGCCGCCCAAAGCAGCGCCGGTCATGCCGCATGCTCCTGCCTCCCCTGGCCGGCTGTGCTGCCGCAGAGGCCTCACCGCCCCCTACTATTCCCACTGCTGGCCAGGCCCTGTGGCGACGGCAGCCTCACACTACAGCCGAACCAGTGAACCCTCATAGTCCTTTTCGTGCAGGCTTCCGCTGCCGCGTCGTCCCCTTCCTAGGCCTCGCCATCGTCCACCGCCGTGGTGCTCTCCGCATGGCGTGGTCAACGTGGTCAAGGAACGACTTCCATCGGAAGAGTAATGTATGTGGAGATGCTGACAACTGGGTCCACGGCCACAACCCAGTTTTTTTTGTGATTTGCCAAGTAAGTTGCTTTGTCAGGCCTGTTGGGCTGCAAATCTTTCAAGACGAGGAGAGCTTTCATTCGGCTGGCCGAGAAAATGGCCCATCAGTAATGAGCAATGGGTTGTACATTTTTAAAACACATCAAACCGACAATTAGTTTCAAATATCTTTTTTTTTTCATTTCAAGATTTTAAATTACATTAATTTTTATGCGTGGAGAATTTGTTGGATTTTATATTGATATACATTTATTTTTAAAATCAGTTTGAACGTGAGTCGGAATTTCGGGATTAAAAACAGTTCAGGCCGCACCAAAATATGCAAAATTTCGTATAATTCTTTAACCATTGCCACAATATGGGCTGTAATGCTAACAAAAAGAATATGGGCTCCAAAAAAAAACCTTAAGAATTAGCAAATGGGTTGTAAATTATTAGAAATAATGGCAGATGGGCTGTATGCTGTTTTCCACAGATTTGAGGCTTTCCTAAAAAAAGGTTGACGCACAAGCACTGACTATTGGATGTCCATCCAACGGCCGTCGTGCTTCTTCAATCTGTGCTCTTCCTACTCCAGACGCTCAAACAAGTGCCGGCGGGACTGCCTGCTGCCTCCTCCTCGCGGCCGGCTATGCTGCCGCGCAAGCCTCACCGCCCGACCGTACTCCCATCGCTGGCCTAGCCATCCCTCTACTCACACACACATGCTGTTATTCTCTGGCGATGACAGACGAACCAGTAAACCCTCGTACAGTCGTACTCCCCTCCGCGTGGGAAACAACTACTGAGTCTTCCCTGCCTCCGTGTCGTCCCCTTCCTGGGCCTCGCTGTCGTCCACCGCCCTGGTGCTCTCGGCATGGCGTGGTCAACGTGGTCAAGGAATGACTTCCATCGCACGTGGACTATACGTGGAGAGGCTGTCAGCTGGGTCCACGGCCGCAACAAGGAAGTGCCTCCTTATTACGCGGAAAATAATGATTCCGCCACCTGACAGCTGGGACCCACCGGACGGGCCACTATATTTCACGAAAAAAACGTTTCCCCCTGACTGCTAGGACCCACCAGCTACATCTTCGCACGCAAGGAGGTGCATCCGGGCAAAAAAAACAATTTGCCCCCTGACTGCTGGGACCCACCAGCTACATCTTCGTAGACAAGGAAGTGCCTGACAGTCGGTACCCACCTGGTCGAAGCGTACGTAGCGTTGTCATTCTGGTCGTGAACATGTACATACATACTGGTCAATGTAGAGGCGCGCACGTGTCGTAGTAGAGGCGCGCACGTAGCATTTACACGTACGTACAGCGGCCAGGGTGCAAGAAAGAAAATACGGCCACGTATATGTACATACGGGCGGGGTCTCGAACGCCTACTCGCGCATACGTATGGCCAGGGCTCGTGTACATGGCTAGGTCGGAACAGAGAAACAACGTCGTCGTCGTGTTCATGGGGAGGCAACGAAATGCGTCATGTTCATGGGGAGGCAACGGAATGCGTCATGTTCATCGGGAGGGCTTGGACGGAACAGGCAATGGAAACGAGGCCTGACATACTGCAGAATGGAGGAAACGGCCTTGTGTTCGACCGGCCACGTTCGAAACGGAATCCTGTTCATCGGGAGGGGTCTGGCGTACCGCAAAATGGCGGAAACGGACCTCCTACGGTCGAAACGGGGGTCCTGTTGATCGGGAGGGGTGTGACGTACCGCAAAACGGACAAAACGGACTTGTGTTGGAGCACTACGGTCAAAACGGGGGTCCTGTTCATCGGGAGGGGTGTGGCGTACCGCAAAACGGGACTCCACGGGATACTGTTCATCTCCACCGTCGACCCCCTCCAGCCTCCACGAGCTACTATTCATCCACCGTCGACCTCCTCCAGCCTCCACCTGCGACTGTTCATCCACGGGCTCCTGTTCATCCAGCCTCCACCGTGCGCTACTCCACCGGCTACTGTTCAACGACCCCTCCACCGTCTACTGTTCATCCAGCCCTCCACACCACGGGGTCCTGTTCAACCACCCCTCCACGGGCAGCCCTTCATCGTCTACTTTTCATCCAGCCCTCCACACCATGGGGTCCTGTTCAACCATCCCTCCGCCGTCTACTATTCATCCAACCCTCCACACCACGGGGTCCTGTTCATCCACCCCTCCACGGGCACCCCTCCACCGTTACTGTTCATCTAGCCCTCCACCACACCACGGGGTCCTGTTCATCCAGAGGCAACGCCACCGCTCACTGTTCATCCAAACCCCCCCGCAACGCATACTGTTCATCCCATCGATCGGCTTCAGTTAGCAGCAGTAGCAAAGGAATCGCTCGATCGGGTCCAGTTAACAGCCATCGATCGATCGCTCGGGTTCAGTAACGCGTAGCCTGCAGTGCAATCGATCGGGTTCAGTTAGAGCCCAACGCCTCGCTCGGGTTCAGTTAGAGCCAACGCCTCGCACACACGCGCGTACGTGTATGAGAGAAACGCGCATCGCTCAGCCCCCGACCTCCCACCGTAACCGGGAACTCCCCGAAATTTTCCTCCCCCTCGCTTCTACCACAGTTTTTTCCGTCATGGACGGCCCAAAGAATGTCATGCAGCTGCGTCTCCGGCCCGCCCAGGACGAAAATCCCATTTTCTATCATGATTTTTTTCATAGAAGTAGGATCCTACCACATCTATGATGATACCGGGTTTTGTCACAATTATCGTCATAGAAGTGTCATATGCATGAATTTTTTTTCGTTCGGCCCAAAATGTCACGGATGTGTATTTTTTTGTAGTGCTAATTGGATGTAAGTTAGCATGTGCTATTATTGGTTACATTACCCTAGAGGTAAAATGTTGGGAGGCGAAACTATAAGCCCCTATCTTTCTCTGTGTCCGATTAAAACTCCGTAACCACAAGTATTGCTTGAGTGTTAGCCACTGTGAAAGACTAGATGATAGTTGAGTATGTGCACTTGCTGAAAAGCTCTGACATAGACTCTTTTTGGTGTTATGATAAATTGCAATTGCTTCAATGACTGAGATTATCGTTTGTTAGTTCTCAATAAAGTTTCTGATTCATACTTTGCATTGTGAATAGATTATTACTTGAGCATAAGAGATCATATGACATTATCCATATATGTTGCTGTTATGAGAATAATCATGACGCCCTCATGTCCGTATTTTATTTTATCGACACCTCTACCTCTAAACATGTGGACATATTTATTGTTATCGGCTTCCACTTGAGGACAAGCGAGGTCTAAGCTTGGGGGAGTTGATACGTCCATTTTGCATCATGCTTTTATATCGATATTTATTGCATTATGGGCTGTTATTACACATTATGTCACAATACTCATGCCTATTCTCTCTTATTTTACAAGGTTTACATAAGGAGGGAGAATGCCGACAGCTGAAATTCTGGGCTGGAAAAGGAGCAAATATTAGAGACCTGTTCTTCACAACTCCAAAAGTCCTGAAACTCCACGAAAGTTATTTCTAGAAATAATAAAAAATACTGAGCAAAGAAAATACCAGAGGGGGCTCACACCCTGGCCACGAGGGTGGGGGGCGCCCCCCCTGCCTCATGGGCCCCCTGTTGGCCCTCCGGTGCCTATCTTCTGCTATATGAAGTCTTTCGTCCGATAAAAAATAATAAGCAAGCTTTCGGGATGAGACTCTGCCGCCACAAGGCGGAACCTTGGCGGAACCAATCTAGGGCTCTGGCGGAGCTGTTCTGTCGGGGACACTTCCCTCCGAGAGGGGGGAATCATCGCCATCGCCATCACCAATGCTCCTCTCATCGGGGGGGGGGGGCAATCTCCGTCAACATCTTCACCAGCACCATCTCCTCTCAAACCCTAGTTCATCTCTTGTATCCAATTCTTGTCTCTAAGCCTGGGATTGGTACCTGTAGGTTCCTAGTAGTGTTGATTACTCATTGTAGTTGATGCTAGTTGGTTTATTTGGTGGAAGATCATATGTTCAGATCCTATATGCATATTAATACCCCTCTGATTATGAACATGAATATGCTTTGTGAGTAGTTACATTTGTTCCTGAGGACATGGGAGTAGTCTTGCTGTTAGTAGTCATGTGAATTTGGTATTCATTCGATATTTTGATGAGATGTATGTTGTCTCTCCTCTAATGGTGTTATGTGAACGTCGACTACATGACACTTCACCATTATTTGGGCCTAGAGGAAGGCATTGGGAAGTAATAAGTAGATGATGGGTTGCTAGAGTGACAGAAGCTTAAACCCTAGTTTATGCATTGCTTCGTAAGGGGCTGATTTGGATCCATATGTTTCATGCTATGTTTAGGTTTACCTTAATACTTCTTTTGTAGTTGCGGATGCTTGCAATAGGGGTTAATCATAAGTGGGATACTTGTCCAAGTAAGGACAACACCCAAGCACCGGTCCACCCACATATCAAATTATCAAAGTACCAAACGCGAATCATATGAACGTGATGAAAACTAGCTTGACGATAATTCCCATGCGTCCTCGGGAGCGCTTTCTTCTATATAAGAGTTTGTCCAGGCTTGTCCTTTGCTACAAAAAGGATTGGGCCACCTTGATGCACTTTATTTACTTTTGTTACTTGTTGCTCGTTACAAATTATCTTATCACAAAACTATCTATTACCTATAATTTCAGTGCTTGCAGAGAATACCTTGCTGAAAACCGCTTATCATTTCCTTCTGCTCCTCGTTCGGTTCGACACTCTTACTTATCGAAAGGACTACGATAGATACCCTATACTTGTGGGTCATTAGTGTATTTTAAATTGAGTTTACTTCAAGTCCTCTACAACCATACATTAACAAATTCCCATCTGCCACATAACCGCGGGCACGACTCTCGAAAGTTTAAACCCTGCAGGGGTGTCCCAACTTAGCCCATGACAAGCTCATGATCCACGGAGATAATCCTCCATCGCGGGACACCCGATCAGACTCGGAATCCCGGTGCACAAGACATTTCGATAATGGTAAAACTAATCCAGCAAAACCTCTCGATGTGCCGACAAATCCCGATAGGAGTCGCATGTATCTCGTTCTCAGGGCACACCGAATGGGCAAGACGTCGGGTTGGCTGAGACCCTGGTTGCCCAGGGGGCACCGGACATTGCTCGGTTTGGACCAACACTCAGAGGAGCACTGGCCTTGGGGTTGATTAAAAATCCTCGAGGGCCAGCAAGTCCCTATGCAAGTTTTAGTTGTTATTAGGCAAATGGTAAAACCAATGTTGGGCCTTGCTGGAAGAGTTTTATTCAAAGCGAACTGTCAAGAGGGTCCCATACCCCTCATCGTCTTAGGGACGCAAAATCAAGGAACATAACACCGGCATGACGGAAACTAGGGCAGCAAGAGTGGATCAAAACACCAGGCATAAGGCCGAGTCTTCCACCCTTTACCCAAGTATATAGATGCATCAATTAAATACGAGATATATTGATATCCCATGATATCCATGTCCCAACATGGAACAACTTGCAACTAGCAATGCTATAAGAGGGGCTGAGCAAAGCAGTAACATAGCCAAACAACAGTTCGCTAGGAAGGGTGAAAAGGTTAGAGGTTATCATGGCAATTTGGGAGGCTTGATAAACAAGTGCTAGGTAGCGCGACATAGCGATAGCATCGAGACAACTAGCATAGAAAAGATAGTAGTGAGATCCAAGGTGACGGTCATCTTGCCTGAAATCCCGCTAGGAAGAAGAACGAGTCCATGAAGAAGATGAAGCCACGTAGTCGAATGTAGCGTAGACGAACGAATCCTCATGGTCACAACAAAATAGGAACTAACGAGAAGAAGCACAACCGAAAAGAAGCAAGCACCAAGGTAAACACACAAGCAAGAACAAGACATGATGCTCCACCAAGTATGATGCATGACAAGGCTACATGATGCTACTCATGGCAAGAGATGATGCATACAAGAACCACACATCAAGGCAAGTTTAAAAGAGGCCGGAAACAACATAGAACAATTCCGGTAAGTCCTGATATGCAAATTTCGAAATTGGTTCAGATATGATTAGAACACAATGTTGAAGTTGTTAAACATCAAGTTAAAGTGCACCAAGATGATCTACATGGTTTTCTAGTCAAGTGGCATATAAAGTTCGTTTAATTCGGAGCTACGACCTAGAAGATATGAGCAAAACAAGTTAAACATGGCATTGATGCAAAAGCAAGCAAAACAACATCACAAACACTCCAAAACATGGATGCAACAAGGTAACATGAAACTATATACAAAACTAAGCAAGTTTCATATAGAGCATGCTCAAAATGGGGCAACGGTTCAACACATACACTCAGTACAAGATTCAAACACAATCTGCCCCAAACAGCAACTAAGCACTTTGCAATCAAGGAAACAACATGCTACAGGAAACATAAGGGCACAAACTTGACATGCACTCAAAGTACATATTGCATGCTTCAAATAACCTCAAGGTTCAAGTTCATAGGCATCAGGATTAATCCAAGATGATCAATGCAAAAAGCAACTTAATAACACAGATTATGACTTAGTGAAAAACAGGGCATACATGTGAGCATGAATAACTTGTTGGCATGTTGGAGGCATGAAACATAGATGAAATAGTGCAAGATCATAACAATAAAAATCATGGCATTAAAGTACAAGTTAAACATGGCAAAACATTATTACTAAGCATCTCCATATGAGCCCTAGATCAATGGCAAGCAACAAGACAAGATGCAACAAGATATAAGATGATTCTCGGACTTACAGGAAATCAGGGAATGCAAAACATAACATTATGATGCTGACTTTGGAGGTACATAACAGCAAGCATAGCAACTTTAATAAACATTCAAAAGACATGGATATGTAGTATACATAATATACTTCAACTTAGTCCATGGGGACAAGTTCATCTGAAGCATGGAGTAATCACAAAGATTCATGCAAAAAGGAACATGTTGTTAACAGGGTGACAGATTTAGCATGATGGCAACTTGAGAGCAAGAAAGTGATAAGCTACAACAAGTTATAAGGCAACCAAGGGCATGGAATCAAAGTACACATAACAAGGAGCAAATAACATCAAGGCACCATATACATATGACTCATGGACTAGTGGGAACCATCAAGACAAGATTGAATGTTGTAACAGAGGTCATATGAAGTCTAAAATTATCAAACTTGGCATGTGGACAAGTTAATCATAGCATACTTCAAAACATGCAAAAGGACCATCACCAAAAGAGGCATAGATTCATCAATAACAAGCTCACAACATGGCATCATGAAGTTAATAGAAAACTAAAACATCATTTAGGCATGTTCAAGGCAATGAAAACATATGCTACAGGACATATATATATATGAGGCATCAAAAGGCATGGCATGATAGAGCACAACTTGGACATCAAAACATGTCAACTAGGCATCTCCAGATTATGCATGGAATGGATGGTAGCTTCAAGTGAACAAGGCAACATATTACAACATTTACAGACTTAGCAAAAATCACTAAGTCTCAGAAATCAGCAACATCAAGTAGCACACTTCATAACCTTGTGCTAGTCACCACAAGGCACATAAAAAATACATGGATGGCACCACTTTAAGATGGCATGAAGATGCTCCTAAAACATGTAGACAGGATGCACAAACGATGAACACACAAAATGTAATGAAAAAGACAAATCAGCAAGTTATGGCAATTTCAGCAGGTTATAACATATAACACTCTTGAAACAGGGATTAACATGGCATAATGCATCCTAACATGCATGCAAATGACACTAGCATGTAGAGCATCACGAGATGAACATTTTGACATATCATACACGCAAAACGGAGCAACATGTACATAGATATGATGTGATGAACATGCACACATGATGTTGATAATATTGCGGACTTAGCCATTTGGGGAAAAACGAGGATGAGCGTGATATAGCTAGAGTGCGTGATACGTCTCCGTCGTATCTACTTTTCCAAACACTTTTGCCCTTGTTTTGGACTCTAACTTGCATGATTTGAATGGAACTAACCCGGACTGACACTGTTTTCAGCAGAATTGCCATGGTGTTATTTTTGTGCAGAAATAAAAGTTCTCAGAATGACCTGAAAATAACCGGAGCATTATTTAGGAATATATAATAAACATTGGAAGGAAGATCCACGTCAGGGGGTGTCCCACCTGTCCACGAGGGTGGGGGGCGCGCCCCCTGCCTCGTGGGCCCCCTGACGCTCCACCGACCTCAACCCTGACTCAATATATTCACTTTCGGGGAGAAAAAAACCAGAGAGAAGGATTCATCACGTTTTACGATACGGAGCTGCTGCCAAGCCCTAAACTCTCTTGGGAGGGCTGATCCGGAGTCCGTTCGGGGCTCTGGAGAGGGGAATCCATCGCCATCGTCATCATCAACCATCCTCCATCACCAATTTCACGATGCTCACCGCCGTGCGTGAGTAATTCCATCGTAGGCTTGCTGGACAGTGATGGGTTGGATGAGATTTATCATGTAATCGAGTTAGTTTTGTTAGGGTTTGATCCATAGTATCCACTATGTTCTGAGGTTGATGTTGCTATGACTTTGCTATGCTTAATGCTTGTCACTAGGGCCCGAGTGCCATGATTTCATATCTGAACATATTATGTTTTCACCTATATATGAGAGTTCTTGATCCTATCTTGCAAGTCAATAGTCACCTATTATGTGTTATGATCCGTTAACCCCGAAGTGACAATAATCGGGATACTTACCAGTGATGACCGTAGTTTGAGGAGTTCATGTATTCACTTTGTGTTAATGCTTTGGTCCGGTACTCTATTACAAGGAGGCCTTTATATCCCTTAGTTTCTGCTAGGACCCCACTTCCACGGGAGGGTAGGACAAAAGATGTCATGCAAGTTCTTTTCCATAAGCACGCATGACTATATTCGGAATACATGCCTACATTACATTGATGAACTAGAGCTAGTTCCGTGTCACCCTAGGTTATGACTGTTACATGATCGCTCGCATCTGGCATAATTCTCCATCATCGATCCATTGCCTACGAGCTTTCCGTACATTGTTCTTCGTTCATTTACTTTTCCGTTGCTATTGTTACCATCACTACAAAACACCCAAAAATATTACTTTTGCTACCGTTACCTTTTGCTCTCGTTACCACTACTATCATATTATTTTTCTACTAAACACCTTGCTACAGATATTAAGTTTCCAGGTGTGGTTGAATTGACAACTCAGCTGCTAATACTTGAGAATATTCTTTGGCTCCCCTTGTGTCGAATCAATAAATTTGGGTTGAATACTCTACTCTCGAAAACTGTTGCGATCCCCTATACTTGTGGGTTATCAAGACTATTTTCTGGCACCATTGCCGGGGAGCATAGCTCTATTCTTTGAGTCACTTGGGATTTATATCTGCTTATCATTATGAAGAACTTGAGAGATCCAAAAACCAAGATTTATCCCTCAACTACGAGGGGAGGTAAGTAACTGCCATCTAGCTCTGCACTTGATTCACCTTCTGTTTTGAGTAAGCTTGCGACACCTAAACCTCCTTCTGCTATTAATTCTGATATGTCGCATGTTATTGATGATGCCACTTCTGCTATACATGATATTTATGATGAAACTACTTCTATGCTTGATACTACTGTGCCACATGGTGAATTTCTTGATGAACAACTTGCTAGGGCTAGAGAGAATGAACTTATTGAAACTCATAATATTGATGAAAGTGATGATGAAGATTCTCCCCCTAGATATGAATTACCTGTTGTGCCTGAGGGCTATGTTATGGATGAAGAAACTACTAGAGACTTTCTTGCTTTCAACGATAGGAGTGATCTAAAGAAATTATTAGCTAAGCTGAAACAAAAAACTTTGAATGCTAGAATGAAATATGATCCTGCTTATGCTACTTCACCTATCTTTGTTACTGATAAGGATTATGAATTCTCTGTTGATCCTGAGATAATTACCTTAGTTGAATCTGATCCTTTTTATGGCTATGAATCTGAAACTGTTGTGGCACACCTTACTAAATTAAATGATATAGCTACCCTATTCACTAATGATGAGAGAACTCGCTACTTTTATATCCTTAAATTATTTCCGTTCTCATTAAAGGGTGATGCTAAGATATGGTTTAATTCTCTTGATCCTGGTTGTGTGCGTAGTCCCCAGGATATGATTTAGTACTTATCTGCTAAATATTTCCCCGCTCATAAGAAACAAGCTGCTTTAAGGGAAATATAAAATTTTGTGCAAATTGAATAAGAGAGTCTCCCACAAGCTTGGGGGAGGCTTCTCCAATCACTTAATGCTTTGCCTGATCATCCTCATAAGAAAAATGAAATACTTGATATCTTTTATAATGGACTAACCGATGCTTCCAGAGACCACCTGGTTAGTTGTGCTGGTTGTGTTTTCAGGGAAAGAACACCAGATGAAGCTGAAATTCTATTGAATAATATGTTGACTAATGAAAATAATTGGACACTTCCTGATCCAATTCCAGATCCAATACCTGAACCAACTCCTAAGCCAACTCTGAAGAAGAGGGGTATTTTATTTCTCAGTCCTGAAGATATGCAAGATGCAAAGAAATCTATGAAATAAAAGGTACTAAAGATAAAGATGTTAAGAATTTACCTCCTATTGAAGAAATACATGGTCTTAATTTACCGCCTATTGAAGAAATACAAGGTCTTGACAACCCGACACAGGTAGTAAAGGTAAATTCTCTCTATAGATATGATAAAGCTGAAATCCCTCCTACTAAACTTGCTAGCCAATGCTTAGATGATTTTGATAACTTTATGGTTAAGCAAGAAAACTTCAATGCTTATTTTGGTAGAGAATTAAAACGCAATGCTTATATGATTGAACACTTGAGTAATTATATGGCTAATGTTAAAGGTGAACTTAAACTTATTTGTAAACATGCTTCTATGGTTACCACTCAAGTAGAACAAGTACTTAAAGCTCAGAATGATTTTCTCAGCGAATTAAATAATAAGAATGATAATGTTGTTAGAGTTATGACTAGAGGTGGTAAAATGACTGAGGAACCTTTGTATCCTGAGGGCCATCCTAAGAGAATTGAGCAAGTTCTCACAGAACTAATACTGATGCACCTAGTCCTTCTAAAAGGAAGAAAAGGAAAAATGATAGGACTTTGCATGCTTCTAGTGAACCTGTTATTGACACACCTGAGAATCCCAATGATATTTCTATTTTTGATGCTGAAACACAATCTGGTAATGAACATGAACCTAGTGATAATGTTAATAATGATGCGCAACCTAGTAATGACAATGATGTAGAGATTGAACCTGCTGTTGATCTTGATAACCCACAATCAAAGAATCAACGTTATGATAAGAGAGATTTTGTTGCTAGGAAGAATAGTAAAGAAAGAGAGCCATGGGTTTAGAAACCCATGCCCTTTCCTCCCAAACCATCCAAGAAAAAGGATGATGAGGATTTTGAGCGCTTTGCTGAAATGATTAGACCTATCTTTTTACGTATGCGATTAACTGATATGCTCAAAATGAATCCTTATGCTAAGTATATGAAAGAAATTGTTACTAATAAAAGAAAGATACCGGAAGCTAAAATTTCCACCATGCTTGCTAATTATACTTTTAAAGGTGGAATAACAAAGAAGTTAGGAGATCCAGGAGTACCAACTATACCATGCTCCATTAAAAGAAACTATGTTAAAACTGCTTTATGTGATCTTGGAGCTGGTGCTAGTGTTATGCCTCTCTCTTTATATCATAGACTTGATTTGAATAAGTTGGCACCTACCGAAATATCTTTGCAAATGGCTGATAAATCAACTGCTATACCTGTCGGTATTTGTGAGGATGTGCCTGTTGTGGTTGCAAACGTTACTATGTTAACAGACTTTGTTATTCTTGATATCCCCGAGGACGATAGTATGTCTATTATTCTTGGAAGACCTTTTTTGAATACTGCAGGGGCTGTTATTGATTGCAACAAAGGCAATGTCACTTTTCATGTTGATGGTAATGAGCATATGGTACACTTTCCGAGGAAACAACCTCAAGTTCATAGTATAAACTCTATTGGAAAAATTCCATCGCTTATTTTTGGAGGTTTTGAATTTCCTCTTCCTACTATCAAGAAGAAATATGATATTCTTATTATTGGGGACGTGCATTTCCCCGTTGAGGTAACTTAGTGTTATTCGAAAATTCTCCGATTTCATGTTATTCGAAATGAGTTTGTTAACAAGACCTGATCAACCTTGTTTGTGGATTCCTTTTGATGAGCATGAGATGGATGAATTTCGAAAACACAACTCTCTGTACCCTCTTTTTACTTTCTGTTATTTATAATAAATAAAGCAAAAATAGTATATTCTGTCTGTTTTCTGAATTATCAATGCAATAAAAAATACCCCAAAAATAAAAGTTCTCAAAATGCCTTGAAAGTTTAATATGATTTTTTGGAATATTTGAGAATATATGGCACTGAAAACACAGTAGGGGGAGCAAGCACCTGGCCACGAGGGTGGAGGGCTCGCCCCCCTACCTCGTGGGCCCACGGTGGCTCCCCTCCACTTATTCCAGCTACCACACACTCCTTCCTCCCACAAACACCACTAACCAGCTCAAACTCGAATCCAAGCTCATTTTGCTACCATTTTCGATCTCCTTGCTCGAAGCACCTCTCACAAAACTGCTTTGGCGGATTGTTCCTTGGTATGTGACTCCTCCAATGGTCCAATTAGTTTTTGTTCTAGTGCTTTATTCATTGCATATTTTTGCTGCTTAGGTGACCCTGTTCTTGAGCTTGCATGTCAAATTTATATGGTCAAAAGTAGTTTTGATGCATGATATTACCTCTAGGCACTTGTAGGAGTAGTTGCTATCAATCTTGCTGAGATTGGTTCACTTTTATTTTGAAGTTACTAAAATTTCAGAAATTTTTCAGAGGAAGAAATATGTTTAGGAAAATGTACCAAGGTCGCCCTTCAAGGAAGCAAGGACCTAGGCTCGCAATGCGTGATGCCAACGAAGAACCACCGAGGGAAGCTCAAGTGCGGGCTTGCGAATGGCCCTCAGAAGGTTTCATGGATCGAGCAGGAATAAAGGAGGAATTTAACGCGTATGTGCGTAATGCTGATCTTGAGAGCTTCAAGGAAGATAAGTGCCGCCAATACCACTATCTCACTGATTCCTTCGTGAGGAGGTTTGAATTTTCATCATCTCGTAATTCTCAAACTATCCTATTTGATCTCTATGAAAATTCTTATACTGTGGACTTAGAGGATTTTAATACTGCTTGCAAACTTTCACAATGGGGTAGTCCTAATGAGCCTCGCAAATCTGAATTTCGAGATTTTCTTACTAGTATAACTATGGGGGAATCTAGAGATATAACACAAGCTACCATAGGGAGCATTCATTTTCCTGCTATACATTATTTTGCTCTATTCATAGGTAGGTGCATAAATGGTAAGGATGAAGCATGCCACATGTGTGTCCCTGACCTCAGTGTTCTCAGGAGTGCTGTATTAGGAGATAAACATTATAATTTGGGAGCCATTGTTGAATGTACGTTGCATAATAATAGATTTAATGGAGATTTCTTTGGTGGGATTTATGCAACCCGTCTAGCTAATTTTCTTTGTGTACCCATACATGGGTATGATATTGAGTTGCCTCCTGTTTATCTGGATTATGAGGCTATGGTTCGTCATCAGTTTGTTGAGAGGAATGATCAGTTCCTCCAGTACCGACTAATCTTTGACAGACGATGCACCTATCACGTCGCTCTCCTTGCTCCTGCTTTCTTTGACTCTCAGGCAAAAGGGAGATATGTTATAACTAGGGAGGAGGCGGACGAGTATAAGAGGAGGACGGAGACGGCCCATCTCCAAGCGGCAACCCATGAGGTAATAGCGGCTGCATCACAGTACGACCCCAGTTACAACTTTGGATATCCGCCAGGCCAGCCGTGGCCATAGACCAACTTAGGCCAAAAGCCTAAGCTTGGGGGAGTACGTATTTCTCACCAACATTACATTCATGTTCACACACTCATTGCTAGTTGTCAATGCTCATACTTTTTCATTGTAATATCCATGTTAGTTTATTTCTTTTTTATGCTTTCTTCTTGTGTGTTTGATAAACCTTAGGAAAAACCAAAAAAATTAGTTGTATCTTTTAGCTAGTTTAATTTACATGCTTGTAGTAGTAATTAAAAAGAAAACCCAAAAATATTTCCCGTTCTTCTTTTGCTTGTCGGGAGCTTTCCCGTGTAAATAGTTTTATTTCTTTCCTTTGGGGGTCGATAGGAGATACCATGATTAAAATGTTAAAGTGGTTCTTATGTGCATTATTGATGATCTAATGATGACCCACAAGTATAGGGGATCTATTGTAGTCCTTTCGATAAGTAAGAGTGTCGAACCCAACGAGGAGCAGAAGGAAATGATAAGCGGTTTCCAGCAAGGTATTCTCTGCAAGTACTGAAATAAGTGGTAACAAATAGTTTTGTGATAGGATAGTTTGTAACGAGCAACAAGTACCAAAAGTAAATAAAGTGCAGCAAGGTGGCCCAATCCTTTTTGTAGCAAAGGACAAGCCTGGACAGACTCTTATATAGAGAAAAGCGCTCCCGAGGACACATGGGAATATCGTCAAGCTAGGTTTCATCACGTTCATATGATTCGCGTTCGGTACTTTGATAATTTGGTATGTGGGTGGACCGGTGCTTCGGTACTGTCCTTACTTGGACAAGCATCCCACTTATGATTAACCTCTATTGCAAGCATCCGCAACTACAACAAAAGTATTAAGGTAAACCTAACCATAGCATGAAACATATGGATCCAAATCAGCCCCTTACGAAGCAATGCATAAACTAGGGTTTAAGATTCTGTCACTCTAGCAACCCATCATCTACTTATTACTTACCAATGCCTTCCTCTAGGCCCAAATAATGGTGAAGTGTCATGTAGTCGACGTTCACATAACACCACTAGAGGAGAGACAACATACATCTCATCAAAATATCGAACGAATACCACATTCACATGACTACTAATAGCAAGACTTCTCCCATGTCCTCAGGAACAAAAGTAACTACTCATAAAGCATAAACATGTTCATAATCAGAGGGGTATTAATATGCATATAGGATCTGAACATATGATCTTCCACCAATTAAACCAACTAGCATCAACTACAAGGAGTAATCAACACTACTAGCAACCTACTAGCACCAATCCCGGACTTGGAGACAAGAATTGGATACAAGAGATGAACTAGGGTTTTCAGAGGAGATGGTGCTGATGAAGATGTTGATGGAGATTGCCCTCTCCCGATGAGAGGAGCGTTGGTGATGACGATGGCGATGATTTCCCCCTCCGGGAGGGAAGTTTCCCCGGCAGAACAGCTCCGCCAGAGCCCTAGATTGGTTCCGCCAAGGTTCCGCCTCGTGGCGATGGAGTTTCTCTGAGAAGATGGCTTATTATTTTTTCCCATCGAAAGACTTCATATAGCAGAGGATGGTCACCGAAGGGCCACCAGGGGGCCCACGAGGTAGGGGGCGCGCCCAAGGGGGTAGGGCGCGCCCCCACCCTCGTGGGTAGGGTGTGGCCCCCTTGGTGAAGTTCTTGCTCTCAGTATTTTTTATATATTTGGAAAACATCTTTCGTGAAGTTTCAGGACTTTTGGAGCTGTGCAGAATAGGTCTCTAATATTTGCTCCTTTTTCCAGCCCAGAATCCCACATGCCGGCATTCTCCCTCTTTATGTAAACCTGGTAAAATAAGAGAGAATAGGCATAAGTATTGTGACATAATGTGTAATAACAGCCCCTAATGCAATAAATATCGATATAAAAGCATGATGCAAAATAGACGTATCAACTCCCCCAAGCTTAGATCTCGCTTGTCCTCAAGCGAAAAGCCGAAATCGAAAAATATGTCCACATGTTTAGTGATAGAGGTGTCGATAAAAATAAAATACGGACATGAGGGCATCATGACCATTCTTAGAACAACAACTTACATAATTCTTGCCATATGATTTCTTATGCTAGAGTAATAATTCAATCACAATCTCAAGTATGAATAGTAAACTTCATTGAAAACTAAGAAACTATAATCTCAATCATTGGAGCAATTGCAATTTATCATAACATAGGAAAGAGTCAATGTATAAGAGCCTTTTAGCAAGTCCACATACTCAACTATCATATAGTCTTTCACAATTGCTGACACTCACGCAATACTTATGGGTATGGAGTTTTAATCGGACACAGAGTAAGATAGGGGCTTATAGTATTGCCTCCCAACGTTTTACCTCAAGGGTAATGTCAACAATAATAATTCATGAAGACTCACATCCAATTAGCCATATATACCAAGATCTTTCCAACATACCGCACTTGCCAAAGGATAAAATGTAAAAAGGAAGGGTGAGGATCATCATGACTCTTATGCAATGTAGGAGATAAAAGTAAAAGATAGGCCCTTCATAGAGGGAAGCAGAGGTTGTCATGCGCTTTTATGGTTGGATGCACAAAATCTTAATGCGAAAGAATGTCACTTTATATTGCCACTTGTGATATGGACCTTTATTATGCAGTCTGTCGCTTTTATTTCTTCCATATCACACGATCGTATAAAGCTTATTTTCTCCCACACTAATAAGTCATACATATTTAGAGAGCAATTTTTATTGCTTGCACCGATGAAAACTTACTTGGAGGATCTTACTCAACCCATAGGTAGGTATGGTGGACTCTTATGGCAAAACTGGTTTAAGGGTATTTGGAAGCACAAGTAGTATCTCTACTTGGTGCAATGAATTTGGCTAGAATGAGGGGGAAAGGCAAGCTCAACATGTTGGATGATCCATGACAATATAATTTATCTCATATGTAAGAAAACATAGCCAATTACGTTGTCTTCCTTGTCCAATGTCAACTCTTTAGCATGTCATATTTTAATGAGTGCTCACAATCATAAAAGATGTCCAAGATAGTATATAGTATATTTATATGAGGAGACCTCTCTTTCTTTATTACTTCCTATTAATTGCAACGATGACCAAAACTATGTTTGTCAACTCTCAACAACTTTTATTCATCATACTCTTCCCATGTGAGCTCATTACTCTCCATAAGACTCACATGATCTCTTTATTTCTTTCTCTTTTCTTTTATTCCCTTAGGATTATGGCAAAATAATCAAGCCCTTGACTCAACACTAATCTTTATTATATAGCTCACGGACTCGATTACATAGAAGGATAATAAAGCAAAACTCACAACTAGATAATACTAAGAACTTTTATTCTACTAGATTAGGATATTACCAAAATGATCGAACTAAGAAAACCGGTAAAGATAAAAGTGATGGTGATATGATACCGGGGCACTCCCCCAAGCTTGGCAGTTGCCAAGGGGAGTGCCCATACCCGATGCTCAATTCTTCTTTGTTGGTGAAGAAGGTGGAGTTGTTGATGATGGATAGTCGCACATCGAGCGTAGGAGGTCTTCTAACTTGCGGATAACGCCCTTGAGTACGATGATATGCTCCTTCAACAAAATATTTTCACGCGTGAGATACTTATTTTGTATACGAGCTAAATCAATCATCTTGAAAGCTTCAATTTCTGTTGGGATAAGAAGATTGTGATCCAGTTGAAGGGTGTCTTCTGTTGCCGGAACTTGGTCCTCCATGGCTTTCTTGATCCCTTCATCCTTGTTGATCTCCATAGGTTCTTCTCTCTTCAGCTCTATCTTCACTAGCCAAGCATTGTTGCCCTCATGGTTGAGGAGGAGGGAGACGACATAGTGCCTGGCCTTGACAACCCTGACAGAAAATAGCTCGAAACAAAGACATGAGATTTTTGTGTGATACGGGAGTCAAAACCCCTGGGAGTTTATATAATGAATTTTTACTGACCAAAATATGTGTCCTGTATGAAAATGGAGTCTGGAGAGCACACCAGGTGCCCACGAGGTAGGAGGCGCGCCCTCCACCCTCGTGGAGGCCTCGTGTCCTTCCCGGACTGCTTCTTATTTTTCTATTTTCCTAAATATTCCAAAACGGAGAAATATTGCCTTAAAAACTGTTTTGGAGGCGGTTTACTTACCGTACCACATACCTATTCCTTTTAGGAGTCCGAAACATTCCGGAAAGTGTCTCTTATGTATTCCTCCGAGGTTATGGTTTCAATAACATTGGTTTCAACATTTATGGGATTACCTGAGATATAGTGTTTGATCCTTTGACCGTTCACCACCTTCGGATTTGTGCCTTCGAAGTTGTTGATTTTTATGGCACCGGAACGATAGACCTCCTCGATAACGTAAGGACCTTCCCATTTAGAGAGGAGTTTTCCTGCGAAAAATCTTAAACGAGAGTTGTATAACAATACATAATCACCTACATTAAACTCACGCTTTTGTATCCTTTTATCATGCCATCTTTTAACTTTTTCTTTAAACAACTTGGCATTTTCATAGGCTTGGGTTCTCCATTCATCAAGTGAGCTAATATCAAATAACCTCTTCTCACCGGCAAGTTTAAAATCATAATTGAGTTCTTTAATAGCCCAATAAGCCTTGTTTTCTAGTTCGAGAGGTAAGTGACATGCTTTTCCATAGACCATTTTATACGGAGACATACCCATAGGATTTTTATATGCAGTTCTATAGGCCCATAATGCATCATCAAGTTTCTTGGACAAATTCGTTCTAGACCTATTAAAAGTCTTTTGCAAAATTAATTTGTGTTCTCAATTACTCAATTCTACTTGACCACTAGACTGAGGGTGATAAGGAGATGCAATTCTATGATTAACATCATATTTAGCAAGCATTTTACGGAAAGCACCATGAATAAAATGTGAACCACCATTAGTCATTAAATATCTAGGGACCCCAAATCTTGGAAAAATAACTTCTTTAAGCATTTTAATATAAGTGTTATGATCAGCACTACTAGTTGGAATAGCTTCTACCCACTTAGTAATGTAATCGACAGCAACTAAAATATGTGTATATCCATTGGAGGAAGGAAAGGGTCCCATATAGTCAAAGCCCCAAACATCAAATGGTTCAATAACGAGTGAATAATTCATAGGCATTTCTTGACGTCTACTAATATTACCAATTCTTTGACATTCATCACAAGATAAGACAAACTTACGGGCATCCTTGAAGAGAGTAGGCCAATAAAAACCAGATTGCAATACCTTATGGGCAGTTCTATCTCCTGCATGGTGTCCTCCATAAGCTTCAGAGTGACACTTGCATAGGATCTGTTCCTGTTCATGCTTAGGTACACAACGTCTAATAACACCATCTACTCCTTCTTTATAAAGATGTGGGTCATTCCAAAAGTAATGCCTCAAATCATAGAAGAACTTTTTCTTTTGCTAGTATGTGAAACTAGGTGTTATAAACTTAGCAACAATGTAATTAGCATAATCAGCATACCATGGAGTAGTACGAGAAGTATTTATGACATTTAATTTCTCATCAGGAAAGCTATCATCAATAGGAACTGGGTCATCAAGCACATTTTCTAACCTAGACAAGTTGTCTGCAATGGGGTTCTCAGCTCCCTTTCTATCAACAATATGCAAATCAAATTCTTGTAGCAAGAGAACCCATCTAATAAGACTAGGTTTGGCATCTTTCTTTTCCATAAGATATTTAATAGCAGCATGATCAGTGTGAATAGTTACTTTAGAATCAACAATATAAGGTCTGAACTTATCACAAGCAAATACAACCGCTAAGAATTCCTTTTCAGTAGTAGCATAATTTCTTTGAGCATTGTCTAGGGTTTTACTAGCATATTGAATAACATTTAATTTCTTATCAACTCTTTGTCCTAGAACAACACCTACAGCATAATCACTAGCATCACACATAATTTCAAAGGGTAAATTCCAATTAGGTGGCTGAACAATGGGTGCAGAGATCAATGCTTTCTTAAGTATTTCAAATGCTTCTACACAATCATCATCAAAAACAAATGGTATATCTTTTTGTAATAAATTAGTCAGAGGCCGAGAAATTTTTGAGAAGTCCTTAATAAACCTCCTATAAAATCCGGCATGGCCAAGGAAACTTCTTATACCTTTGATGTCCTTGGGATATGGCGTCTTCTCAATAGCATCAACTTTGGCTTTATCAACTTCAATACCTCTTTCAGAAACTTTATGCCCCAAGACAATACCTTCATTAACCATAAAGTGGCACTTTTCCCAATTCAAGACAAGATTAGTTTCTTCACATCTCTGCAAAACTTGATCAAGGTTGCTTAAGCAATCATCAAAAGAAGATCCATAGACGGAGAAATCATCCATGAAAACCTCACAAATCTTTTCACAAAAGTCAGAGAATATAGCCATCATGCATCTTTGAAAGGTAGCAGGTGCATTACATAAACCAAAAGGCATACGTCTATAAGCAAAAGTACCAAAAGGGCAAGTAAAAGTAGTCTTTGATTGATCCTTAGCTGACACGGGTATTTGAGAGAAACCAGAATAACCATATAGAAAGCGAAAATGTGTATGTTTAGATAATATTTATAGCATTTGATCGATAAAAGGTAAGGGGTAATGATCCTTTTTAGTGGCCTTATTTAATTTGCGGAAATAAATTACCATCCTATAACCTGTAATAATTCTTTGAGGAATCAATTCATCTTTATCATTAGGAACAACAGTAATACCTCCCTTCTTAGGGACACAATGGACAGGGCTTACCCACTGACTATCAACAACGGGATAGATTATACCTGCCTCAAGGAGCTTTAGTATTTCCTTTCTTACCACTTCTTTCATTTTAGGATTCAGCCGTCGTTGATGATCACGAACTGGTTTAGCATCTTCTTCCAAATTAATGTTATGTTGACATAGAGTGGGACTAATGCCCTTAAGATCATTAAGAGTATACCCAATAGCAGCACGGTGCTTCTTCAGAGTTTTCAATAATCTCTCTTCTTCATGTTCTGAAAGGTTAGCACTAATAATAACAGGATATATCTTTTTCTCATCAAGATAAGCATATTTAAGAGTATCAGGTAATAATTTAAGCTCAAACACAGGGTCACCCTTGGGTGGAGGAGTATCCCCTAGGATTTCAACAGGTAATTTTTTTTCAGAATAGGTTCCTGTTTAAATAATACTTCATCTAATTCCCTTCTTTCATTCATAAACATGTCATTTTCATGGTCTAGCAAATATTGTTCTAAAGGATCACTAGGAGGTACGGCGATAGAAGCAAGACCAATAATTTCATCATTACTAGGTAATTCTTCTTCACGGTGTTGTCTATTAAATTTAGAGAAATTAAATTCATGAGTCATATCATCTAAACCGATAGTAACAACATCCCTTTTGCAATCTATGGTAGCATTAACAGTGTTTAGGAAGGGTCTACCAAATATAATAGGACAAAAGCTATCTTGTGGGGAACCAAGAACAAGAAAATCAGCAGGATATTTAGTTTTCCCACACAAGACTTCAACATCTCTAACAATTCCCGTTGGTGAAATAGTACCTCCATTGGCAAGTTTAATTGTGACATCAATATCTTCCATCTCAGCAGGTGCAATATCATGCATAACTCCTTTGTATAAGGAATAAGGTATTGCACTAGCACTAGCACCCATATCACATAAGACATGATAACAATGATCTCCTATTTTAACAGAAATAACAGGCATGCCTACCATAGGTCTAGGTTTATCTTTAGCACAGGGTTTAGCAATTATAGCAGTTTCATCACAGAAATAAATAACATGCCCATCAATATTATCAGACAAGAGATCTTTAACAATAGCAATATTAGGTTCAACTTTAACTTGCTCAGGAGGTGTATATGTTTTAATATTCCTTTTACGAACCACAGTTGAAGCTTTAGCATGATCCTTTATCCTAACAGGAAAAGGCGGTTTCTCAACATAAGAAGTAGGAACAATTGGATCATTATAAGTGGCAATCTTTTCTTCAACTTTAATAGGTGCAGCTACTTTTACTTCTATGGGAGGATGATATTTAAACCACTTCTCCTTGGGGAGATCAACATAAGTAGCAAAAGATTCACAGAAAGAAGCTACTATCTCAGAGTCAAGTCCATATTTAATGCTAAATTTACGGAAAACATCAGTATCCATAAAAGATTTAACACAATCAAAACTAGGTGTCATACCTAACTCCTTACCATTGTCGAGGTCCCAATCTTCAGAGTTGCGTTTAATTCCTCCCAAGAAATCCCATTTGAATTCAGTAGTCTTCATCATAAAAGAGCCAGCACAAGAAGTATCAAGCATGGTGCGATTGTTATCAGAAAGCCGAACATAAATTTATTGAATAATCATTTCTCTTGAGATCTCATGTTTGGGGCATGAATATAACATTGATTTAAGCCTCCCCCAAGCTTGAGCGATGCTTTCTCCTTCGCGAGGCCAAAAATTATATATGTAATTTCGATCACGATGGACAAGATGCATAGGATAAAACTTCTGATGAAATTCCAATTTCAATCGTTTGTAATTCGAAGACCCCATATCATCACATAGCCTATACCATGTCGATGCATCTCCCTTCAAAGATAAAGGGAAGACCTTCTTCTTAACAACATCTTCGGGTACACCTGGAAGCTTAAATAATCCACAAACTTCATCCACATATATTAGATGCTCATTAGGATGTTTTGTTCCATCTCCTAAAAAAAGATTAGCTAGTAGTTTTTCTATCATACCCGAAGGAATTTCAAAGCAGACATTTTCATTTTCATTTTCAGTAGATTCAGTAGGTTGAGGAGCAACTCTTTGCTCTACTGGTCGGGGTGAAGATACCCCAAACAAACCCCTTAGAGGATTACTTTCCATAGTAACAAGTGACAGTAAATTTCAGCACACTATATAAATTTTTCCTTACCAAATTCCACCTACCAAAGGTGCTTCACTCCCCAGCAACGGCGCCAGAAAAGAGTCTTGATGACCCACAAGTATAGGGGATCTATCGTAGTCCTTCCGATAAGTAAGAGTGTCGAACCCAACGAGGAGCAGAAGGAAATGATAAGCGGTTTCCAGCAAGGTATTCTCTGCAAGTACTGAAATAAGTGGCAACAGATAGTTTTTTGATAGGATAGTCTGTAACGAGCAACAAGTAACAAAAGTAAATAAAGTGCAGCAAGGTGGCCCAATCCTTTTTGTAGCAAAGGACAAGCCTGGACAAACTCTTATATAGAGAAAAGCGCTCCCGAGGACACATGGGAATATCGTCAAGCTAGGTTTCATCACTTTCATATGTTTCGTGTTCGGTACTTTGATAATTTGGTATCTGGGTGGACCGGTGCTTGGGTATTGTCCTTACTTGGACAAGCATCCCACTTATGATTAACCTCTATTGCAAGCATCTGCAACTACAACAAAAGTATTAAGGTAAACCTAACCATAGCATGAAACATATGGATCCAAATTAGCCCCTTATGAAGCAATGCATAAACTAGGGTTGAAGCTTCTGTCACTCTAGCAACCCATCATCTACTTATTACTTCCCAATGCCTTCCTCTAGGCCCAAATAATGGTGAAGTGTCATGTAGTCGACGTTCACATAACACCACTAGCGGAGAGACAACATACATCTCATCAAAATATCGAACAAATAGCAAATTCACATGACTACTAATAGCAAGACTTCTCCCATGTCCTAAGGAACAAAAGTAACTACTCACAAAACATAACCATGTTCATAATCAGAGGGGTATTAGTATGCATATAGGATCTGAACATATGATCTTCCACCAATTAAACCAACTAGCATCAACTACAAGGAGTAATTAACACTACTAGCAACCTACTAGCACCAACCCCGGACTTGGAGACAAGAATTGGATACAAGAGATGAACTAGGGTTTTGAGAGGAGATGGTGCTGATGAAGATGTTGATGGAGATTGCCCTCTCCCGATGAGAGGAGCATTGGTGATGATGATGGCGATGATTTCCCCCTCTGGGAAGGAAGTTTCCCCGGTACAACAGCTCCGCCAAAGCCCTAGATTGGTTCCACCAAGGTTCCGCCTCGTGGCGGCGGAGTTTCGTCTGAGAAGATGGCTTATTATTTTTTCCCATCGAAAGACTTCATATAGTAGAAGATGGTCACTAGAGGGCCACTAGGGGGCCCACGAGGTAGGGGGGCACGCCCAAGGGGGTAGGGCGCGCCCCCACCCTCGTGGGTAGGGTGTGGCCCTCCTGGTGAAGTTCTTGCTCTTAGTATTTTTTATATATTTGGAAAACGTCTTCCGTGAAGTTTCAAGACTTTTGGAGCTATGCAGAATAGGTCTCTAATATTTGCTCCTTTTCCAGCCTAGAATCCCAGCTGCCGGCATTCTCCCTCTTTATGTAAACCTTGTAAAATAAGAGAGAATAGGCATAAGTATTGTGACATAATGTGTAATAACAGCCCCTAATGCAATAAATATCGATATAAAAGCATGATGCAAAATGGACGTATCATCTAACAAAGAGCCCATATTACCTTGTCTTCTCTCTTGAATTGAATGCTTGCAGACTCGAGCTTAGTCCAATGCACATGCACTACTATTATTATTCACACTATTTGGTCGTGCAAGTGAAAGGCAATTATGATGATATATGATGAACTTATTGACATAAGAAAAGCTGGTATGAACTCGACCTCTTTTGTTTTTGTAAATATGATTAGTTCATCGTTCCTGATTCAGCCTATTTTGAATAAACATGTTTGCAATGACAATTAGAGATTATAGTTGCTTATGCCATATTAATTAGCTAGGAGCTTATAATGGTTCACCTTGCGTGCCAACATGCTATTAAAATGGTTGTGATGTGGTATGATGGGGTCGTATCCTCCTTTGAATGATTTAAGTGACTTGACTTGGCACATGTTCACACATGTAGTTGAAACAAAATCAACATAACCTTCACGATATTTATGTTCATGGTGGATTATATCCTACTCATGCTTGCACTCAATGTTCATTGATTTTAATGCATGTTCATGGCTGTTGTCGCTCTCCAGCTGGTCGCTTCCTAGTCTTTTGCTAGCCTTCACCTGTACTAAGCGGGAATACTGCTTGTGCATCCAATTCCATAAACCCCAAAGTTATTCCATATGAGTCCACCATACCTGCCTATACACGGTATCTACCTGCCATTCCAAGTAAATTTGTATGTGCCAAACTCTAAACCTTCAAATAAACAGTCTGTTTTGTATGCTCGAATAGCTCATGTATCAACTAGGGCTGTCTGTATCTTCCATGCTAGGCGGGTTATTCTCAAGAGGAGTGGACTCCGCTCCTCACTCACGAGAAAATGGCTGGTCACCGGGATGCCCAGTCCCATGCTTTATGCAAATCAAATCAAAATAATTGCAAACAAAACTCCCCCGGGACTGTTGTTAGTTGGAGGCACTCGTTCTTTCGAGCAAGCCATGGATTGATGCTTGTTGGTGGAGGGGGAGTATAAATTTTACCATTCTGTTTGGGAACCGCCTATAATGTGTGTAGTATGGAAGA
This sequence comes from Triticum monococcum, assembly GCA_034509565.1. Lineage (NCBI taxonomy): Eukaryota > Viridiplantae > Streptophyta > Magnoliopsida > Poales > Poaceae > Triticum > Triticum monococcum. Next base: position 478,315,919 of record CM067842.1, on the reverse strand, counting down.
TATCGCCATCTCTCGGTTGTTATGTTGACACTTGTGAAGCCCCCGATTCAATCGTACACTAATCATACACGCAGACATGTACGATCAAGACCAGGGACTCACGGGAAGATATCACAACACAACTCTACAAGTAAAATAAGTCATACAAGCATCATATTACAAGCCAGGGCCTTGAGGGCTCGAATACAAGAGCTCGATCATAGACGAGTCAGCGGAGGCAACAATATCTGAGTACAGACATAAGTTAAACAAGTTGCCATAAGGTGGCTAGCACAAACGGGGATACAAATCGAAAGAGGCGCAGGCCTCCTGCCTGGGATCCTCCTAAACTACTCCTGGTCGTCGTCAGCAGCCTGCACGTAGTAGTAGGCACCTCTAGTGTAGCAGGAGTCATCGTCAGCGGTGGCGTCTAGCTCCTGGACTACATCGTCTGGTCACAGCAATCGGGTATAGAAAGGGGGAAAAGGGGGAGCAAAGCAACAGTGAGTACTCATCCAAAGTACGCGCAAGCAAGGAGCTACACTACATATGTATGCATTGGTATCAAATGGAAAAGGGGTATCTTATGTGGACTGAACTTCAGAATGCCGGAATAAGAGGGGGATAGCTAGTCCTGTCGAAGACTATGCTTCTGGCCACCTCCATCTTGCAGCATGTAGAAGAGAGTAGAAGGTAAGTTCACCAAGTAGCATTGTGTAGCATAATCCTACCCGACGATCCTCTCCTCGTCGCCCTGTTAGAGAGCGATCACCGGGTTGTATCTGGCACTTGGAAGGGTGTGTTTTAATAAGTATATGGTTCTAGTTGTCATAAGGTCAAGGTACACCTCCAAGTCGTCCTGTTACCAAAGATCACGGCTATTCGAATAGTTTAAATTACCTGCAGGGGTGCACCACATTTCCCAACACACTCGATCCCCTTTGGTCGGACACACTTTCCTGGGTCATACCCGACCTTGAAAGATCAACACATCACAACCCTACCTAGGCACAACAAAGAGGTCAGCACGCCGGTCTAAATCCTATGTGCACAGGGGTCTGGGCCCATCGCCCATTTCACACCCACACTTTGCGTGGGCGGCCGGAGAGCAGACCTAGCAACCTCCATTACAAAGGAAGTTGCGTTAGGCGGTCCAACCCGGCGCGCGCCGCTCATTCGCTGACGTCACGAAGGCTTTGGCTGATACCATGACGTCGAGCGCCCATAACTGTTCCCGTGTAGTTGGTTAGTGCGTATAGGCCAGTGGCCAGACTCAGATCAAATACCAAGATCTCGTTAAGTGTGTTATTTAGAAGTAACCGCGGATGCCGACCAGGGCCAGGCCCACCTCTCTCTTAGGCGGTCTCAACCTGCCCTATCGCTCCGCCACAAAGTAACAGTCGAGGGCCGTCGGGAACCCAGGCCCACCACTACCTGGATGGAACGACCTGCCCCTTCAACCCCCAACATCAGAATCACTTGCGGGTACTCAATGAGCCGACCCGACTTTAGTCACAACATGTAATGTGTATAAAGTATATAGTATATACCCGTGATTACCTCCCGAGTGATCACGACCCGATAGTATAGCATGGCAGACAGACAAGAATGTTGGGCCACAGATGGAATACTAGCATCCTATACTAAGCATTTAGGATTGCAGGTAAGGTATCAACAGCTATAGCAACAATGACATGCTATGTATCAGGATAGGATTAATGGAAAGTAGTAACATGCTACACTACACTAATGCAAGCAATATAGAGAAGAGTAGGCGATATCTAGTGATCAAGGGGGGGGGGCTTGCCTGGTTGCTCTGGCAAGAAAGAGGGGTCATCAACAGCGTAGTCGACCGGGCACCAGCAGTGGCGTCAGTCTCGTAGTCTATCGGAGAGAAGAGGGGGAAGAAACAATGAATATAATGCAAGCAAATGCATAGCGATGCATGACATGACAAGTAGCGGTGCTAGGTGTGCCCTAACGCAGTAGGAGGTGATACCGGTGAAGGGGGAAAACATCCGGGAAAATATCCCCGGTGTTTCGCGTTTTTGGACAGATGAATCGGAGGGGGAAGGTTGCATGTTTGCTATGCTAGGGACGCGTGGCGGACGAATGGGCTGTGCTTCCGGATTCGTCTCGTCGTTTTGAGCAACTTTCATGTAGAAAATATTTTAATTCAAGTTACGGATTAAAAGATATGATTTTCAAAAGAATTTATTAATTTCTGGAATTTAATAAATTATTTAATTTAATTTAATTCAAAATTGTATTTATGACATCAGCATGATGTCATGCTAACATCAGAAGTCAACAGGGGTTGACTGGTCAGCTTGACCAGTGGGTCCTACTGGTCAGTGACACATTTTAATTAAACATATTACTTAACCTAATCAGGATTAATTAGGGGTGGGCCCCACTATCATTGACTACTTAATTAGCTAATTAACTAATTAGGTTAATTAGGTAACTAATGTTTAATTAGTTGTTTAGTTTAATTAATCAAAATTTATTAAGTTAACTAATTCTTTAATTAATTAATTATTTTTAATTCTTTTTTATAAAACGTTCTCAGGGGGTGTGTGCCCTGGCTGTCATAGGGCCAGGGGCCAATCGGGCAAACGGGCGTGCGGGCGCACGGGTGTGGTGCCCGTGCCCGAGTCCGACGACGGGCGCGGTCGCGGAGAGGCCGGCCGGCCGGTGTTGTGCGTTGCAGCGGCGAGCCGAGCCGGTGGCCAGACGCGGGAGGGCGGCGCATGTGCGCGGCGAATGGCGGGGAGAGCGGCCGTGGGGTGGGCGCGGCCTAGCGCCGGCGGCGGAGGCGGAGCAGGGGCAACTCGGTGGCGACGGCAGCGGGGCGGGCGCTGGGGCGTGTAGGGGAGGCGGCGATGGCTGGACCACGCGGGCTCCAGAGGCGCGGGCGGTAGAGGACAGCGGTGGTAGCGGCGGCTTGGCTGGAGCAGAACCGCGTCAGGGGACGGGCAGCAGTGGCCACACGCGGCCTTGAGCGCGTGCGGGGGCAAGGGTGCGGGACCGCGGCATGGACGAGGCGCGCGAGAGCGTGCGCTAGGCGGCGGCGATGCGACGAGCGGCGCAGCCGGGGTAGACACGGGACTGGTGACGAGCGCGAGAGAGAGCGGAGGAAGGGCGCACGCTCACGATGGCGGTGTAGGGACAATGGCAGTGGGGCACGGGGAGGAGGGCGGAGACGACACGGCGGAGGGGAAGCAGGCCGGCGGGGAGGAGGCGCCGGCGAGGTCGTGCTCCGGGCGGCGACGGCGTTCGGCGGCGACGAGCGGTCTCCTCCTCTCGATCCCGATCCAATCGGGGGAGAGAGGGAGGAGATATTTGGGGGGGGGGGAGAGTGGGTGTCGATGGGCGAGTGGGGGAGTGGGGGAGGTTTATGGGGTGCGGGGGGTGGGCCGGCCTGGTGGGTCGTGGCCCAGTTGGGCCGGAGCCCGAGGGGGGGGGTTCTTTTCCTTTTTTGTTTGTTTTTCACTTTTGTATTTTCTTTCTTTCTTTCTTTTATTTATTTTCTTTTCTGTTTTAATTTAATTTAAAATATTTATGCATTTTATAAAACTGTGTCTTCTACACCATAATTATCTATGTAATATTTAGTACAAACTAAACATTTTTATTTTAATGTTTGAAAACTTTTATTATTTAACCAATTTTGAATTTGAATTTTGCACCGGTTTTGATCTAATGATAGGTTAGCAATAGTAACGGAGGTAACGTGGCATCATTAGCACAGTATCATTGTAGCTTAATTACCGGGGCGTTACAAAATTCCTCCACTACAAGAAATCTCGTCGTGAGATTTTAGGAGGTAGAAGGAAACAGTGCGGGGTATTCATCACGCAGGCGATCCTCGTGTTCCCAAGTGGCTTCATCTTCAGAGTGATGCAACCACTGGACCTTGAGGAACTTGATCGCCTTCTGACATGTGCGGCGTTCAGCTTGATCGAGAATGCGGACTGGATGCTCTTTATAGGATAGGTCCTGTTGCAATTCGAGCAATTCATGATCCACTGCTCAGATTGGATCCTTGAAGCAACGGCGGAGCTGTGACACGTGGAACACATCGTGAACCTGAGAAAGGTTCGGCGGAAGCTCCAGTTGATATGACACTTTTCTACGCCTTTCGAGAATAGTGAATGGACCGATATAGCGAGGAGCTAGCTTTCCCTTAATCCCGAAGTGGTGAGCATAACTCGAAGATAAGCCTTTTCGCTAGGTTGATAGACCATGTCTTTGTGATGACGGTCATACTGACTTTTCTGACGTGACTAAGCAGTCTTGAGATTCTCGCGAATAATGCAGACTTGTTCTTCGGCCTGTTGGATAATATCCGGACCAAAGAGTGGACGTTCCCCAGTCTCTGACCAGTTCAGAGGGGTTCGACACTTTCGTCCATATAACACTTCGAAGGGGGACATCTTCAGACTAGCTTGATAGCTATTATTATAAGAGAACTCAACATACAGAAGAGATTCCTCCCATTTCTTGCCGAAGGAAATTACACAAGTTCGAAGCATGTCTTCAAGAACTTGGTTGACATGTTCAACTTGTCCTTGCGAGTAAGGATGAAACGCAGTACTGAACGACAAATGAGTTCCCATAGCTTCTTGGAAACTTGCCCAGAATCTTGAAGTGAATAAGCTGCCACGGTCTGAACTGATAACCAGTGGAATACCGTGAACTGAAACAATTTTGGACATGTAGAGAGTTGCAAGCTGACTAGCAGTGATTGTTTCTTTGACCGACAAAAAATGTGCAACTTTAGAAAGCCGGTCAATGATGACAAGAATAGCATCATTACCTTTCTGCGATTTGGGAAATCCAGTGACGAAGTTAATTTCAACATGGTCCCATTTCCATTCCGGTATAGTGATAGGTTGGAGAGTTCCAGCAGGCCTTTGATGTTCAGCTTTGATACGACGGCAAATGTCACACTCAACAACATAACGGGCAATGTCCTACTTCATATTAGACCACCAGAATCTCTGACGAATATCCTGATATATCTTTGTACTACCAGGATGGATGGACAGAGGCGTATCATGAGCTTCTTTCATAACCTTTTAGTTTGATCCAGGTTTTTCCTCGAACATGGTACCACTAGGCGGCCTTTGAAGTACAAGGCGCCATCATTGGCGATAGTGAAGAATGGGGGCTTTCCTTCTGCGAGATGGCATTTAATCTTTTGGACTTCAGAGTCATAACCTTTAATAGTCTTTATACCATCTAAGAGATCTGGTACGACAACCAGGGTATTTAGAGAACCCTTAGTAACAACACGAAGATTCATCTTTTGGAACTCTAGGGGAGGGGGAGTGAGTGCTCCAGGAGGAACAATATGAAGGTTCAGCTTTCTAAATTCTTCGACAAGTGAGGGTTGAACTTTGTGAACCTTGAGGTGGTTGCAGTAAGACTTGCGGCTCAAGGCATCATCCATTACATTAGCCTTGCCTGGGGTATAGGATATACCCACGTCAAAGTCTGCAACAGTCTCCATCCATCTCTGCTGACGGAGGTTCAGGTCTGGCTGAGTAAACAAACACTTCAGACTTTGGTGGTCGATGAAGATCTCGCATCGATTAGCGAGAAGATAATGTCGCCACTGCTTCAGAGCATGAATGACAGCAACAAGCTCGAGGTCATGAACTGGGTAGTTTTCTTCATGAGGGCGCAGTTGACGAGAGGCATAAGCAATCACTCTGCACTCTTGCATTAGGACACAGCCTAATCCTTGACGGGAAGCGTCGCATTAAATGACGAAGTCCTTCCTAGTATCAGGTGGAGCAAGCATTGGGGCAGAAGTCAACTTGTCTTTGAGTGCCTGGAAGCTTTCCTGACACTTGCCTATCCATTGGAACTTGACGCCCTTATGCAACAGATTAGTCAGAGGCCTAGCGATCTTGGAGAAGTTCTCGACAAATCGACGGCAATAGCTGGCGATACCGAGAAAACTTCGGACTTGCTTGACATTCTTCGGAGGAGTCCAATCGAGAATAGCCTGGACTCGTTCAGGGTTGACGGCAATACCATCGTTGGAGATGACATGCCCAAGATAGGTTACTTCGGGGAGCCATAATTCACACTTGGAATACTTAGCATACAGTTGATGCTCCCGTAGCTTTTCCAGCACAAGACGAAGATGCTCAGCATGTTCTTCTTTGTTCTTGGAAAATACAAGGATATCATCCAGGTAAACCACGATGAACTTGTCGAGGTAATCCATGAATATATAGTTCATCAGACGAGAGAAGGTGGATGGAGCATTCGTTAAGGTGAATGACATGACGGTGTACTCGTATGATCCATACCAAGTCATGAAGGCGGTCTTTGGGATATCCTCTTCACGAACACGGATCTGGTGGTAACCCAACCTCAAGTCGAGTTTGGAGAACACTGATGAGCCAGCTAGTTGATCATAAAGATCATTGATCCGAGGAAGAGGATATTTATTCTGAATGGTAGCTTGGTTTATAGGACGGTAGTCTTGGGCTAATCGGTTTGTCCCATCCTTCTTCTTAACAAAGAGAGAAGGTGCTCCCCATGGAGAGAAACTTGGGCGAATGAAACCTTTGCAAAGAGATTTGTCGATTTCCTCCTTAAGCTCAATGAGTTCATGCGGTGGCATCTTGTAGGGTCGTTTGGCTATAGGAGTGGTGCCTGGTTTCAAGTCGATGATGAATTCGACAGCTCTAGCAGGGGGAATCCCTGGAAGTTTTTCAGGAAAGACGTCTTGGAATTTGTGAACGACGGGAATGTTTTCAATGCCCTCGAGTGGTGCAGCGTTCAATGCATTAAAGGCATAAAGCCTTGCCTCGGCATTCTGAACCAGATGAGCGTGGTAAGTAATTATTTCATCAGAAGGTTGTAGCAGATGGACGGTCTTAGTGGCGCAAACTATAGAAGCAGTATGCGCTTTCAACCAATCCATTCCCAGAATGAGATCAATGCTATAGGACTTCAGTACGATGGGAGAGACAAGGAATTCCAGTCCTTCGATTTCAACGAGGACGTCGTTGCAAATCATTGAGGTCCGACATTGGCCCGCGGGAGTGTGTACTAATAGAGAAGTGTTCATGTCCTCACATTTAATATCGTGCAAGCATGCAAAATCTTCTGACATGAATGAATGCGATGCACCTGTATCAAGTAAAACAGATGCTGGTACTGAATTTACGAGGAGTGTACCCATCACGGTAGCAGGCTGGTATAGAACTTCATTGAGATCAACGTGGTTGGCATGAACACGACCATAAGACTTGGCATTGTTGTTGCGGGGCTGGTTGTTTCCACGGCCAGCTGTGGGAAGGGCTAGTTGATTCTGGTTCTGATTCTAATAGCAGTTCCTGGCAAGGTGACCTAGCTGACCACACTTGTAGCACAAACCATTATTGGTAGTGGGAACATGAGCTTGGGGTGGTGGAGCTGGAAGCCTTGGCTGTCTAGACGGTGGGGGAGGCAGACGCGGTGCAGCATAAGACTGCCTTGGAGTAGGGGCATTTGGACGCTACATGCTGTTCGAGATCCATATCTTATGCTTCTGCGAGGACGGGCCCAAAGATGAGCCCGTGTCACGGTTGAGCCTGTGAGAGCTCCGGTGTTCCTGCAGACCAGTTTCGACATTGATGGCCTTATTCGCCAAGGTGGCGAAATCAGCAAAGTCATGCACTAGAAGTGCGAGCTTGATGTCAGCTTGGAGGCCATCACGGAACTTCTCCTGTCTACGTGCATCAGTTGCAATGTCCTCTTCAGCATAGCGGGACAAGTCCAGAAACTCCCGCTGGTAAGCTTCGATAGTTTTGTTGCCCTGGGCGAGGTTGCGGAACTCACGCTTCTTATGGTCCATGACTCCCTGAGGAATGAAGCGGGCACGGAAAGCAGCTTGGAAATCTGGCCAGGTGATGATTGTTCCAACTGGCAGAGTACGCCTGTGGCTGTCCCACCATTGAGCAGCGGGTCCTTTCAGGAAGAAGGAAGCAAAGGTGACATAGCTGGCAGGGGCTACATCAGCAGACTCCATCTCATAGGTGATGTCATGGAGCCAGTCATCAGCACCCAGAGGCTAAGTTGAGCTGCAGTACACAGTTGGGTTGAGGCGCATGAAATCCTACAAAGTCACTTGGGCTGGCTGCTGGTTCATATTGGGGCGAGGAAACCGAGCCATCATATTTTCCATGAACTGGCAGTTCAGCTCGAACTGTTGGATCATACCAGCCATGTACTCATGCGGCGGTGGGGCATGGCCACCACGACCACGACCACCTGGTCTAACCATCCTGCTAATATATAACAGGGGTAATTCAGCATTGAGAAATTGCAAGGACAAGAATCATTCATGATGAAACATGCATAATGAAAGGAACACGATAGATACTACATAGTAGTTGGCATATCTTACAAAAGAGATCATGCATAGGGTTCGGTACACAGAGCTCAGTACATAGGCTAGGAACATCATAGGCGGCATGCAGGCTCGCGGTGAATGCATCTAATACTAATAAGCAAGACTACCTCAGTCCCAGGAGGAACTGTGGAGGTAGTGTAGCTGGACAGCTGGTAGTGACGCGACGGGAAGTCCTCCACGTGAGTAGCCTGGGGCCCGCGGATACTCTGGTGCAGAACCCAACATGTAGGTGGCAGAAGAGGACCAAGTGCGGGAGAGCAGCCTCCCACATCTGGCCAGCCGACACCCTGGGGCATCACGGTCCTGGCAGGGTAGATCACAGAACACGATAGATCACCAAATCATATAGAGGGGTGCAACAGCGTCAGAGCACGGTACAGGTGCTGACGGTTGGTGTACAACTCGTGGCGAAGAGCTCGGTTAGCTCTATCCAACCCATCAGCATGCAGAACCAGGGTCTGATGGTAGAAGGGCTCTCGGGTGATAGTGGAGTAGGCAACATCGTAGTACCCCTCCGCACCAACATCGGATGCGATAGCAATGTTCCTAAAAGGGGAGGTGTCCAACTCCCGATACTCTCCACGAAGACGTGTCAGAGCAGCATAAGCAGCATCATTGACCGCCATGTAGATAGTCACTCCAACACCATGAGCAGTGTGCAACACGGTAGTGGAGTCATACTCCCGAGAGTAGAGGTGGACGATGGCATGGTACTCCTTGTAGACGGTGTACTCAGGGTGCCAGCGATAACCCAGATAGGTCATCATCTCAACCAACACAGCAGGTGATCCTGAGGCACCAATGGCCGTCGTGTGGCACACGACCTGTCTCGTGGGTTCCATCTGAAAACAAAGATGTTTCAAAGGAGTCAAATGACAGTGTGGATAATGTTCAATATACTACTCTAAGGAATAACTAGGGCTTATCCAACTTTGGGGTGAACGTGGTCATGGGATCCTAATGTTAGAGTTAGTAAATTTGTTTAACCTAAGTAGAAGAGAGTTCAGAGTCCCAGAGTAAGGATCGAGGAGTAAAAGATCCTAATACCACCCAAATGGCGACGTGGGCCCGTAAGACACACAACCATGTTAGTAAATTTTTTTGTAATGTCTAGACTCAACTTCGGCTAAGGAGTGTGGAAGGGGGAGTCCTACAGGCAGTCGGCTCTGATACCAACTTGTGACGCCCCCGATTCAATCATACACTAATCATACATGCAAATGTGTACGATCAAGATCAGGGACTCACGGGAAGATATCACAACACAACTCTACAAATAAAATAAGTCATACAAGCATCATATTACAAGCCAGGGGCCTCGAGGGCTCGAATACAAGAGCTCGATCATAGACGAGTCAGCGGAAGCAACAATATCTGAGTACAGACATAGGTTAAACAAGTTGCCATAAGATGGCTAGCACAAACGGGGATACAAATCAAAAGAGGCGCATGCCTCCTGCCTGGGATCCTCCTAAACTACTCCTGGTCGTCATCAGCGGCCTGCACGTAGTAGTAGGCACCTCCAGTGTAGTAGGAGTCGTCGTCAGCGGTGACGTCTGGCTCCTGGACTCCATCGTCTGGTCGTAGAAATCGGGTAAAGAAAGGGGGAAAAGGGGGAGCAAAGCAACCGTGAGTACTCATCCAAAGTACTCGCAAGCAAGGAGCTACACTACATATGTATGCATTGATATCAAATGGAAAAGGGGTATCATATGTGGACTGAACTGCAGAATGCCGGAATAAGAGGGGGATAGCTAGTCCTGTCGAAGACTACGCTTCTGGCCACCTCCATCTTGCAACATGTAGAAGAGAGCAGAAGGTAAGTTCACCAAGTAGCATCGTGTAGCATAATCCTACCCGACGATCCTCTCCTCACCGCCCTGTTAGAGAGCGATCACGGGGTTGTATCTGGCACTTGGAAGGGTGTGTTTTAATAAGTATTTGGTTCTAGTTGTCATAAGGTCAAGGTACAACTCCAAGTCGTCCTGTTACCGAAGATCACGGCTATTCGAATAGTTTAACTTCCCTGCAGGGGTGCACCACATTTCCCAACACGCTCAATCCCCTTTGGCCGGACACACTTTCCTGGGTCATACCCGGCCTCGGAAGATCAACACGTCGCAACCCTACCTAGGCACAGTAGAGAGGTCAGCACGCCGGTCTAAATCCTATGCGCGCAGGGGTCTGGGCCCATCGCCCATTGCACACCTACACATTGCGTGGGCGGCCGGAGAGTAGACCTAGCAACATCCATTACAAAGGAAGTTACGTTACGTGGTCCAACCCGGCGCGCGCCGCTCAGTCGCTGATGTCACGAAGGCTTCGGCTGATACCACGATGTCGAGTGCCCATAACTATTCCTGTGTAGTTGGTTAGTGCGTATAGGCCAGTGGCTAGACTCAGATCAAATACCAAGATCTCATTAAGCGTGTTAATTGAAGTAACCATGAACACTGACCAGGGCCAGACCCACCTCTCTCTTAGGTGGTCTCAACCTGCCCTGTCGCTCCGCCACAAAGTAATAGTCGGGGGCCGTCGGGAACCCAGGCCCACCACTACCTGGATGGAACCACCTGCCCCTTCAACCCCCAACATCAGAATCACTTGCGAGACTCAATGAGCCGACCCGACTTTAGTCACAACATGTAATATGTATAAAGTATATAGTATATACCCGCGATCACCTCCCGAGTGATCACGGCCCGATAGTATAACATGGAAGATAGACAAGAATGTAGGGCCACATATGGAATACTAGCATCCTATACTAAGCATTTAGGATTGCAGATAAGGTATCAACAATTGTAGCAACAATGACAGGCTATGCATCAGGATAGGATTAACGGAAAGCAGTAACATGCTACACTACTCTAATGCAAGCAGTATAGAGAAGAGTAGGCGATATCTGGTGATCAAGGGGGGGGGGCTTGCCTGGTTGCTCTGGCAAGAAAGAGGGGTCGTCAACAGCGTAGTCGTTCGGGGCACCAGCAGTGGCATCGGTCTCGTAGTCTATCAGAGAGAAGAGGGGGAAGAAACAGTGAATATAATGCAAGCAGATGCATAGCGATGCATGACATGACAAGTACCAGTGCTAGGTGTGCCCTAACGCGGTACGAGGTGATACCGGTGAAGGGGGAAAACATCCGGGAAAATATCCCTGGTGTTTCGCGTTTTTGGACAGATGAATCAGAGGGGGAAGGTTGTGTGTTCGCTATGCTAGGGATGCGTGGCGAACGAATGGGGTGCGTATCCGGATTCGTCTCGTCGTTCTAAGCAACTTTCATGTAGAAAATATTTTAATCCGAGTTATAGATTAAAAGATATGATTTTCAAAAGAATTAATTAAGTTAATTAATTCTTTAATTCATTTAATTAATCAAAATTAATCAAGTTAATTAATTCTTTAATTAATCAATTATTTATTTATTATTATTTTTAATTCTTTTTTTATAAAACGTTCTCAGGGGGCGTGGGCCCTGGCTGTCATAGGGCCAAGGGCCAATCGGGCAAACGGGCGTGCGGGCGCACGTGTGTGGTGCTCGTGCCCGAGTCCGACCATGGGCGCGACCGCAGAGCGGCCGGCCGCCGGTGCTTCACCCTGCAGCGGCGAGCCGAGGCGGTGGCCGGACGCGGAGGGCGGCGCGTGTGCGCGGCGAACGACATGGAGAGCGGCCTCGGGGTGGGCGCGGCCTGGCGCCGGCGCGGGCGGCGGAGGCGGAGGAGGGCGACTCGGTGGCGACGGCAGCGGGGCGGGCGCTGGGGCGCGTATGGGAGGCGGCGATGGCCGGAGCGCGGGGGCGCCAGAGGCGCGGGCGGCAGAGGACAACGGTGGCGGCGGCGGCTTGGCCGGAGCAGAACCGCGGCAGGGGACGGGCAGCGGCGGCCACGCGAGGCCATGAGCCCGTGCGGGGGCGAGGCTGCGGGGCCGCAACACGGACGAGGCACGCGAGAGCGTGCGCTAGGCGGCAGCGAGCGCGACGAGTTGATGAGCGACGAGCGCGGCGAGGCGACGAGCGGCGCAGCCGGGGTAAACACGGGAGCGGTGACGAGCGCGAGAGAGAGGGGAGGAAGGGCGCGCGCTCACGATGGCGGTGTAGGGACGATGGCAGTGGGGCACGGGAAGGAGGGCGGAGACGACGCGGCGGAGGGGAAGCAGGCCGGCTGGGAGGAGGCACCGGTGAGGTTGTGCTCCGGGCGGCGACAAGCAGTCTCCTCATCTCGATCCCGATCCAATCGAGGGAGAGAGGGAGGAGATATTTCGAGGGGGGGAGTGGGTGTCGGTGGGCGAGTAGGGGAGTGGGGGAGGTTTATTGGGTGCGGGGTTGGGCCGGGCTGGTGGGTTCTGGCCTAGTTGGGCCGGTGGCCTGCTAGGCTGGAGCCCGGGGGGTTTTCTTTTCCTTTTTTTGTTTGTTTTTCACTTTTGTATTTTCTATCTTTTAGTTATTTTCTTTTCTGTTTTAATTAAATTTAAAATATTTATGCATTTTATAAAACTGTGTCTTCTACACCATAATTATCTATGTAATATTTTGGTACAAACCGAACATTTTTATTTTAATGTTTGAAAACTTTTATTATTTACCAAAATTTGAATTTGAATTTTGGACCTGTTTTGATCTAATGATAGGTTAGCAACAGTAACGAAGGTAACGTGGCATCATTAGCAGAGTATCACTGTAGCTTAATTACCCGGGCGTTACAACAATGAAAGTATACCGCTCAAAATATTATTCATCTCTATTGCAAAACCGAGCTCTGGCACCTCTGCAAATCCCTGCTTCGCTCTACGAAGGGCCTATCTATATACTTTTATGTTGAGTCATCCTCCTCTTATTAAAAAGCACCCGCTGGAGAGCACCTCTGTCATTTGCATTCATTACTGATTAGTTTACATTGAGTATGACTTGACTGGATCTCTTTTACCATGAATTACAATGTCTAGTCAGTCCTTGATCTTTAAAGGTGCTCTGCATTTATGTTTTGCGGTCTCAGAAAGGGCTAGCGAGATACCACTTTGTTATATCATATCATGATTGTTTTGAGAAAGTGTTGTCTTCCGAGATTTACTATTATTGCTTGCTAGTTGGTTATGTCATTGATATGAGTAAACATGAGACCTAAATGTTATTGTGAATATGGTTAGTTCATAATCTTTGCTGAAAACTTGAATGCTGGCTTTACCTATTTACAACAACAAGAGCAAACAGAGTTTGTAAAAGTTTTTCTTTATCACTTTCAGTTTATCAACTGAATTGCTTCAGGACAAGCAAAGGTTCAACCTTGGGGGAGTTGATACGTCTCCTTCGTATCTACTTTTCCAAACACTGTTGCCCTTGTTTTGGACTCTAACTTGCATGATTTGAATGGAACTAACCCGGACTGACGCTGTTTTCAGCAGAATTGCCATGGTGTTATTTTTGTGCAGAAATAAAAGTTCTCGGAATGACCTGAAAATCAACAGAGCATTATTTGGGAATATATAATAAAAATTGGAGGGAAGATCCACGTCAGGGAGTGTCCCACCTGTCCACGAGGGTGGGGGCACGCCCCCTGCCTCATGGGCCCCCTGACGCTCCACCGACCTCAACCCTGACTCCATATATTCACTTTCGGGGAGAAAAAACCCAGAGAGAAGGATTCATCGCGTTTTATGATACAGAGCCGCCGCCAAGCCCTAAACTCTCTTGGGAGGGCTGATCTGGAGTCCGTTCGGGGCTCCGGAGAGGGGAATACGTCACCATCGTCATCATCAACCATCCTCCATCACCAATTTCATGATGCTCACCGCCGTGCGTGAGTAACTCCATCGTAGGTTGCTGGACGGTGATGGGTTGGATGAGATTTATCATGTAATCGAGTTAGTTTTGTTAGGGTTTGATCCCTAGTATCCACTATCTTCTGAGATTGATGTTGCTATGGCTTTGCTATGCTTAATGCTTGTCACTAGGGCCCGAGTGCCATGATTTCAGATCTGAACCTATTATGTTTTCATCAATATATGATAGTTCTTGATCCTATCTTGCAAGTCTATAGTCACCTATTATGTGTTATGATCCGTTAACCCCGAAGTGACAATAATCGGGATACTTACCGGTGATGACCGTAGTTTGAGGAGTTCATGTATTCACTATGTGTTAATGCTTTGGTCCGGTACTCTATTAAAAGGAGGCCTTTATATCCCTTAGTTTCCGCTAGGACCCCGCTACCACGGGAGGGTAGGACAAAAGATGTCATGCAAGTTCTTTTCCATAAGCACGTATGACTATATTTGGAATACATGCCTACATTACATTGATGAACTAGAGCTAGTTCTGTGTCACCCTAGGTTATGACTGTTACATGATCGATCTCATCCAGCATAATTCTCCATCACCGATCCATTTCCTACGAGCTTTCCATACATTGTTCTTCGTTCATTTACTTTTCCGTTGCTATTGTTATCATCACTACAAAACACCCAAAAATATTACTTTTGCTACTGTTACCTTTTGCTCTCGTTACCACTACTATCATATTATTTTGCTACTAAACACCTTGTTGCAGATATTAAGTTTCCAGGTGTGGTTGAATCGACAACTCACTGCTAACACTTGAGAATATTCTTTGGCTCCCCTTGTGTCGAATCAATAAATTTGGGTTGAATACTCTACCCTCGAAAACTGTTGAGATCCCCTATACTTGTGGGTTATCAGTGCGAGGAATAGATGTGCTCACCACTGGGCTCGGCCCAGGTTGTGCAGAGGAGGCGGGCCGGGCGAGCTGGGCCGGCGCGCTGGGTTGTGGCCCACGCGAGGGTCAACGGCGGCGAGGCGACTGGATCGGGACCTCCCGACCCCGCAAGGCGGCGGCGATGGGAGTGGACGGATGTGGCGACGGTCGGGCTCCGACGAGGGGAGGTTCCCCGGCGAGCGGGGTTGGCGGATTCGGGCATGGGATCCCCGGATCCGGCGACGGCGGGGCCGGGCGGTGACGCGGTGGCGCGGGGCAGCGAATTCCGGTGAACCCCGGTGAAGAGGGCGACGACGTAGGCAAGGGGTGGCATGGCGGCGCGGACAGCGTTTGGCTGTCACGGCGGTGGTGCGGGACCGAGGCGCGACGGGGCTCGGCTCCCAGAACCGGCCCGGGCGGTGATGAGCGGTGGCAGACGGCGAGGCAAGCTGCCGGCGATGAGGTCAAAGCATGGCGGAGGAGGCGCGCTACGGGGCGGCGGGGCGCCCGGTCACCGGAGTTGGTTGTCGGCGACGGCGCGCAATCTGTGGGATCCAGGAGGCACGGTGTTTGGGCTGGAGTGGGCAAGCCGGTGGCGGGAGGGGCTGCACGGGCCCGCGATGGGCTCCACGGGCCATTGCGAAGTGGGCGCGGGCGCAGCTAACGTGGCGGCGCCTCGTTGGTTGCGGGAGGTGGCGGAGGTGACATGTCAGCACCGGATTGGTCCGGGCGACGTGTAGGCGGCGGTGGACATGTCCGGCGCGGTGCAGACGCGTCCAATGATGCGAGGAGGAAGATGGCTAGGGTTTTGCCCGCAAATTTCGGGGGAGGGGGCCTTTATATACATAGAGGGAGCTAGGAGAGTCCAAATGAGGTGCGGTTTTCGCCCACACGATCGTGATCCAACGACGGAGAGCATGGAGGGGGTTTAGATGGGCTAGTGGATTGTGGTGGAGGGGTGCTGGGCTGCAAAGAGAAGGGGTTTTTGGTTAACGTGGTTAACTGTTGGGGGCATCAAACAACCTCCAAATGGCCTGAAATTTGACAGGCGGTCTACCGGTGATAAACCAAGACCACTCGATAAATCTCTGCCCACTCCGAGAATGTTTTTCTCCCGCTCACGAAACAAGGTCGGATCCCAAAACGGACAACGGAGAGAACTAGGGGACCAGGACAGATGTAAGTTTTGAAAACATGATGATGCAATGCACATGATGACATGTCAAGATGCAACACGCAAGCAAATGACATGGCAACGACAACGAATAACTAGAAGACACCTGGTGCATCGGACTCGAGGCGTTACAACTCTCCTCCACTAACAAGATATCTCATCCCGAGATCTTAGGAACGAGACGAAAGAGAAGAGGATGAGGTGATACAAGAACGTGAAAGAGAAGGTGAACAAAGCCGAGAGCACTCGGGAAGATAAGAGGAACAACGATTATGACGAGAATCAAAAGCTCGAGGAACAAGATGGACTATGAACCTACTTCGGTTAGAAGAAGATAGAAAAAGAACGAAAGAATTGGGATAGCAACCCGGTTGAACATGGAAAGAATAGAACATGAACTTGAGAAGATGGACCGATACTTGACGAGAGGAACAACACAATGCCTCTGGAAGAGTTAAAATAGTTGAATGAAAAGAACGAAGAAGAAATGACATCTTCCACCACAATTGAGTTTGAAAGCATCCTTAAGGAAGGATTGAACAGAGTAGTTGATAAAATCAACAACAAAAGAATTGATTTGCATGGGCTTATGGAAAACATCTCAACACTTATGGTGAATTTCCGCCACCACCAAATGATTGAATAGATGAGAAGAACGATGAAATGCAAAACTCCACTGCAAAAGAATACGAAGAATTAATTGCACTTCGAGACGCAAGAGGAAAAGATACTTACGCTCCTCCAACAAGAATATTGATGAACACTAGAAGTTTGAATTAAATCCTGCTGAACCACCATGAAGAACTCCGGTAACAAAAGAATGATGAGATAGAATTGAATGATGAAAAGAATAAGATTACACCTTGCGATGATTTAGGTGGAGCTTCGCAACAAGACAAGCTAGAGAAGAAAACTTGGAACTCCGGGAAGTAAAGGATGAACAACTTAGAACAGAGAAATTATTCATCATGAACAATCTCCGAAGGAAGGAATTACTTGGCCACCGTGAAATGAGAATAAGAATTATGTTATGCTTATCCTTCATCAAATTTAATTGATGACAAATGGATATGGCATGCAACTTATTCTTCTTGAAAAGAATTGAAGAGAGATATAGCACAAACTTGGGAAGGTCTTCAACGAACCACTGGTATGATTTGGAAGAACGAATGAATTGATATGATAAGACAAGAGAAGGAATCTAGAACGAACCACCATAAGAATTGAACGAATGACGAAAAAGAGAAAGAACCGCTGGAAAGAATTGGAAAACAAACAAAGATACTTGAGTGAGTCAAGATGCAAGAGAATGAAGAGATCGCGAACTGATTAAAGAATGCTTGAACAAAGCACCGGTACAAATATGGGAACGAACGGAGCTGAAAACTTGGAATGAAGAAATATTCTGAAATGGAGGCCTCTAGATAATCGAAACGAAAAAAAACAACAACTGAAACACTCCGTATGGGTAAGAAAATAATCGAATGCTTGGAAACAATTTGATAGGATAACATCGAGCTATCACCACAATGCTCCGGGATATCGGACAAGATTTAGAGGAAAAATTCTTCTTTGGTCTTCAGACGTTGAGAAGGACGACGAGAAACACCACCAAAATTGTTGAGATACTCCAGGAGAATGAAAAGCGAAGAGGTCGAGCCAACAATGAAAATGATTTGAACTTGATCTTGGAAAGGTGTCCGACTGATGAAATTCATACTTTCGTCAAACTTCAAAAAGAATTTGAGAATAACTCTGGGAAAATTAGAAGAGTCAGGTAAGATCCTGGGAAAAGGCCTGTGGGTTATGGGCCCACTGAAAAGAAACACCGCTGGAAAGGATTGTTGGAGAGAGACGATGCACCGGAACAACTAAAAGACTTGAATGAAGTGACAACCTCGAAATTCTTGAAGGCAAACACGAATCTTCTGAGATGTCTTCATCACTTCGGAAGGATAAAATGGCGATAGGGGAACGAGCAAGGAAAAACACTTGAGTCGAGGAAAGGAATATGATCAACAATGAAAACTTGATCCATCGGAAATAAAATGAGCCGAACAATGATGAACTAGATGAGAATTCATCGGTTGAGACAATTGAGAAAAGACTAAAGAGACTCTGCACGAATGAAATTGATGCTCGAATAGAGGCCCAGACTCCGGGAAGAAAAAGGGTGGGAGGGCGGGAAAAACAAAGGCAACTTGGAACGGGGAACTGACAAATAACTTGAAGATAAAACACCGGTTGGAATATTTGAGGAAAGAAAAGCAAAGGCTTCACACGAGTAGGATGGATACTCGATTACGAACTCCGGCTCCGAGAAGAAAAGGGGTGAGTGGGTGGGACAGAAAACAACTTAGGATGGAGAAAACAACATCGTTGAGAAAGAACTGAGGATCGATCTCGAAGAAGGCAACGAGGGTCGAGTCAACTTGACGAGAAATGCACCGGATGAAAAGAGCTAACATCGCAACGAATGAAAACTAACTGCGAGATCCTAAAAAAAATTTGAAGTGGAAGAGGAGTAGTTCAAAACCCCTATGACAAGATATCTCACCAGAGCGACGAAGGAACTGAGGAGTAAAAGAACTCCTACTCTCCGATATAACTAGACTCCGAAAACAGTTTTCTTCTAGACTCGACAACGGCCAGCTACACGATCAAACAAGGGGGCTCATAGGGCCGGTCGAGGCTCTGATACCAACTTGTCACGCCCAATATGCGATACTATCCTAAAGAGACTCGAATGTCCCACCAAGGATAGAACTGCATATTGACACGCTTTTGCAAGGTGGATATCATTACATCAAACCATTACATAATAGATGGGGATACGTACAAGGCATACAAATGCTGAGTACATCAATACATCATACATAGAACAACATCCGACTACGGTTGAAACACAAACAAAAGCTCAACCGACATCCACCCTGCTAGCCTAGGCTGCCGACCAGGAACATAACCCAAGATCGACGAAGAAGAAGAACTCCAACACAAGCAAAACATCGCTCTCACGTCATGAACATCGCATAACCTGTACCTACAACTGGTGTTGTAGTAATCTGTGAGCCACGAGGACTCAGCCAATCCCATTACCATGGTTATCAAGACTAGCAAAGATTAATGGGTATGGAAAGGGGTAAAGTGGTGAGGTTGCAGCAGCGACTAAGAAAAGTATGGTGGATAACTCACGAGTACAAGAGTAAGATGAGAATCTACGCAAACGGTCGCAAACTAGTAATGATCAATAAGTGATCTTGAACTACTTACGTTCAAACATAACCCAACCATCTTCTCCTCTCGAACTTCCCCGAAAAGAGACAGTCATGGTTACGCAACGCGGTTGATGTATTTTAAATTGAGTTTACTTCAAGTCCTCTACAACCGAATATTAACAAATTCTCATCTGCCACATAACCGCGGGCACAGCTCTCGAAAGTTTAAAACCTGCAGGGGTGTCCCAACTTAGCCCATGACAAGCTCACAATCCGCGGAGACAATCCTCCATCACGGGACACCCGATCAGACTCGGAATCCCAGTGCACAAGACACTTCAACAATGGTAAAACTAATCCAGCAAACCTCCTGATGTGCCGACAAATCCTGATAGGAGTCGCACGTATCTCGTTCCCAGGGCACACCAGATGGGCAAGACGTCGGGTTGGCTGAGACCCTGGTTGCCCAGGGGGTGCCGGACATCGCCCGGTTTGGACCAACACACAAAGGAGCACTGGCCCGAGGGTTGATTAAAAATCCACGGGGGCCGGCAAGTCCCTATGCAAGTTTTAGTTGTTATTAGGCAAATGGTAAAACCAATGTTGGGCCTTGCTGGAAGAGTTCTATTCAAAGCGAACTGTCAAGAGGGTCCCATACCCCTCATCATGTTAGGGACGCAAAATCAAGGAACATAACACTGGTATGACGGAAACTAGGGCAGCAAGAGTGGATCAAAACACCAGGCATAAGGCTGAGTATTCCACCCTTTACCCAAGTATATAGATGCATTAATTAAATACGAGATATATTGATATCCCATGATATCCATGTCCCAACATGGAACAACTTGCAACTAGCAATGCTATAAGAGGGGCTGAGCAAAGCGGTAACATAGCCAAACAACGGTTCGCTAGGAAGGGTGAAAAGGTTAGAGGTTATCATGGCAATTTGGGAGGCTTGATAAACAAGTGCTAGGTAGCGCGACATACTGATAGCATCGAGACAACTAGCATAGAAAAGATAGTAGTGAGATCCAAGGTGACGGTCATCTTGCCTGAAATCCCGCTAGGAAGAAGAACGAGTCCATGAAGAAGATGAAGCCACGTAGTCGAACATAGCATAGACGAACGAATCCTCACGATCACAACAAAATAGGAACTAACGAGAAGAAGCACAACCGAAAAGAAGCAAGCACCAAGGTAAACACACAAGCAAGAACAAGACATGATGCTCCACCAAGTATGATGCATGACAAGGCTACACGATGCTACTCATCGCAAGAGATGATGCATACAAGAACGACATATCAAGGCAAGTTTAAATGAGGCCGGAAACAACATAGAACAATTCCGGTAAGTCCTCATATGCAAATTTCGAAATTGGTTCAGATCTGATTAGAAAACAATGTTGAAGTTGTTAAACATCAAGTTGAAGTGTACCAAGATGATCTACATGGGTTTCTTGTCAAGTTACATATAAAGTTCGTTTAATTCGGAGCTACGGCCTAGAAGATATGAGCAAAACAAGTTAAACATGGCATTGATGCAAAAGCAAGCAAAACAACATCACAAACACTCCAAAACATGGATGCAACAAGGTAACATGAAACTATATGCAAAACTAAGCAAGTTTCATATAGAGCATGCTCAAAACGGCGAGGCGACTGGATCGGGACCTCCCGATCCCACAAGGCGGCGGCGACAGGAGTGGACGGCGGCAGCGATGGTTGGGCTCCGACAAAACATGGAATTGATACAAAAGCAAGCAAAACAACATCACAAACACTCCAAAACATGGATGCAACAAGGTAACATGAAACTATATGCAAAACTAAGCAAGTTTCATATAGAGCATGCTCAAAACGGCTAGGCGACTGGATCGGGACCTCCCGATCCCGCAAGGCGGCGGCGACAGGAGTGGATGGCGGCAGTGACGGTCGGGCTCCGGCGAGGGGAGGTTCGCCGGCGAGCGGACCAGGCGGATCCAGTGTGGGATCCCCGGATTCGGCAATGACGGGTGTCACAGCCCTAGATTTGTTTGCAGATAGTTGCATCAGTGGGCATCATGGATCCTGTCTTTTTCAAGAAACTTGAAGAGGAAATTGAAAGCCTCAGAAATCATTTTAAAAGAAGGGCAAGAACCCTTTAAATTACATTCATTGTTTCCAAAATTACTTCATAAATGTTTGATAATTTTGGCAAGGCTTTGAGACCAAACCAAAAATAGTGAACATTTTTGAAGGAATTATTTTGGGACTTTGAAATTAAATCAATAAGTATTTGAGTTTTGGATTATATTCATTTTTATAGAATATAATTCAAAAGGCCCTGGAATTATTTATGTGCCTTTGGAAAAGTCCATAATGGAAACATAAAAATATTCAGAAGGTTTTGCCTTGTTTTGAATTTATTTTGAATTTTGAATCAGTGGCAAAATGAATAAATAAAAACAAAACAAAACAGAAATAAAACAGAGCAGAGGCCTACCTAGGGACCACTCACCTGTGGCCTGACACTGTTGCCGGTGGCCCAGCCCACCAGGCAACATGCCAGTCATCCCCTTCCTCCCGCCAGTGTGCACTGTGCGTGGCGCACACACAGGAGGCGAGGGCCACCTCCTGCTTGCCACCTCCCAAGCGTTCCCGTGCCCATCCGCGTCGCATGGGAGATGCCCCGCAGCCCCTCTGCCTTTCCCCTCACCCTGGAACTCTCTCCCTCTCCTCTAGCCCCCTCCACGAGCTCGCCCGAGAGCGCTTCGTCGCCACTGTTCACTGCCACCGCGTCCACCGAGCTCCCCTCGTCCTCTACTTTGTCCAACGGGCTCGCCTCGATGCCGTGGATCACCAAGACGAAGCACGCGCTCCCGGCATGCCTGAAACATCGCCATCAAGCTCATCGTCGTCCTCTGCCCCGACGATCGCCGCCCTTCGATTTGCTGCCTCCCACGCTTCCCCGACCCCACTGGGCTTCTCTGCGAGTCCTCTATGAGCTGCTCTTCCGTTCGCCCTTTTCCCCGCCGCCTCACACGTCCCCTAGCGCTAGCGCCGCCGTGACCGAAGCTAAACGCCGCCCAGCCATGTCGGTGCCGTGGCCACCGTCACCTAGAGCCACAACCGAGCGCACCACCGTGCTCAACGTGTCTTCATGCACCCGTAACCACCCCAGCTCCTCCTCCTGAACACCCTAGCGAGGAACTCGAGCACGGCCGAACCCCGGCCGCAGCAAACCTCGTCACCAGCGTTGATTCCGGTGACCATCTAGTCCACCTCCACCACCCACAGACGCGGGTCAGCCCCGGCTCTCCATAGAACCCAACCACGCCTCAAACCGTGGTCTGTAGCGCAATTCCGACGCGGACGCCGCCTCAATCTGAGGTCGCCGGCGGTTAAACACCGGCAACTGACGTGGTGCCATTAGCTTAGGTGCTAAACTCGTTTAGTTAGTGCCTGTGTCGATGACATGTGGGTCCACGAGCCCAATTAGTTTAGTCTAACTTCCTGCTTAGATTAGTGCTAATCTGCATGGACCCCACGTGTCAGCCTGACTTTGGTCAAGTCAACGTTGACTGGTCCCACCTGTCATCCATCCAAACGAGCCCAAGACACTGACGTATGGGTCCCACAGGTCAGGTTTGACCTGGCCGACCCAGTTGACCTGCTGACATCACACCTATGTCATGCTGACACAGTAAGTGATTTTTTGGATTTTTAAACAATTCAGAAAATTTCAGAAAATAGTTTAGACTTCTAAAAATCATATAAAATCAACCGTAGCTCAGAATGAAATAAATTATATATGCAAAATTATCAGGAAAATTCAAGGAATCTGTTTATGGCATTTGCATGCATGTTTAAGCAACCTAAGGTTGCTGTATATGGCAATTTGCATAATTGGCATTTAAATAAGCACATATGGAGTTGGAATTTGAACCCTTGGTTCAAACCAACTTCATTTAATCTGGTTTCTGGTTGCATTAGCTCAAACCATAGAATATTGCCATGTCATGATCATGCATCATATTATGGCATTGCATTGATTGTGTTTCCTCTCTGTTGCCGGTATTTGTCCCTCCTCAGTAGACGTTGTTCCGGCGATAAGTTCGATGACACCGATGAAGAGATATACTATCTTCAGAAGTTCCAGGCAAGCAAAAACCCCTTGTTCATTCTGATACAATCCCACTCTCTTGCTCCTGCTCTCTTTTACTGCATTAGGACAACAACGATTCAACAATTACATGTTGCGGTAGTTGAATCCCTTTCCTCTGCATGACCTGTCATTGCCATAGTAAATAGATGAAACCCACTAGCATGAGTAGGAGTTGTTTGAGCCCTGATGTGCTTACTCATTCATGCTTGTTTGTCATGCCTGCTATTGCTTAGAGTCGTGTCAGGTCTGATTCATCGGGGATGAATTGGAAAGTTGTGAACATGTCCTACTGTGTGTGAGCTAAGTGTGTTGAACATGATTTGGTAAAGGAATGGATGAGAGGCCATTTAGGAGTACATGGTGGTTTGTTTCATTGGAACCGTCCTTAAGCACCGATATCTGTATGTGTGATTTAAGAACCAACTACTACCATGCATTGGGCCCAAAACCAATGGACCCTCTCGGCTTCTTAACCACCCTAGTCCTCTGTCCAGGAGTTGCAGTTAGTTTCTGGTGTTTATAGGATATGTGTTGGCGGCCGTGCGTAGCGCTGACCTTAGGGGTGGGCTATGAGGCGGTAGATACACCGTGGCCGGGTATGCCGGGCGCCCGTTTGGTGTCTCGGAACCATGTACACATCGTTTGGGGCCGTATGTGGAAACCTCGGCCGGACTCCTTGCGGATGGAACCTGGATAGGCGATAAACCTGGGCTAGAGACTTGAGTGTTTAGGTAGGCCGTGGACGACACCCTCGTTGGGCTTCCGCTTGAAGGTTGCCGAGTACATGTTGTGTAAACGGCGGTAAGTGGTGAGAGCGTGTATGAAGAAGTACACCCATGCAGGGTTAACAACATCTATTCGAATAGCCGCGTCCGCGGTAAAGGACTACTTGGTTGCCTATACAGTTCATAGACAAGTGAAAGTGGATACTCTAAGATGCGCAAGATAAGGGTGAGTGCTATGGATGGCGTTCTCGTAGGGAGACGGGTGCAGATCCATAGTGGTGTATTGATATGTGAATATGTGGACTCGTGTGCGCCACCTCAAAGAGTTGCTTGCAGTTGTAGTATAGGATAGCCACTGAGTCAAAGCTGGCTTGCTGTAGTTAAACTCCACCACCCCCTTTGTTGATAATGATGCATATGTAGTTAGTTCTGATCTAAGTCTTGCTGGGTACATTTGTACTCACGTTTGCTTAATTTATGTTTTTCTAGAGAGACTTCAGTCTTGCTAGTAGTTCCACATGGACTTCGACGTTTAGCTTGTTACCTCAGCTATGATTTTGTGCCCTCGGTAGGATCTGGTAGATAGTCAGGCTTCTCAGCCTTTTTCATTTGTAGATGTCTGTACTCAGACATGTTAAGCTTCCACATGTGTTTTGACTTGTATGCTCTGAATGTAAGGTCATGAGACCCATGTTTGTAATATCTTGCTCTTCAGAGCCTATTGAATAAATACTTTGGGTCGTAGAGTTTTGTTGTGATGCCATGTTGTATTTGCACATATCGAGCATATTGTGTGTATGTTATTGAAATGCTTGGTATGTGTGGGATCCGACAATCTAGTTGTTTACCCTTGGTAGCCTCTCTTATGGGGAAATGTAGTCTGGTGCTTTCACTGAGCCTTGGTAGTCCGATACATCCCGGTTTACTGTAGTCCTGCTAGCCCAGCACTGCTACTCTGGAACACTTAGACTGGCCGGCATGTGATTCACTTCGTTCCCGTGTTTGTCCCTTCGGGGAAATGTCACGCGGAGACATCTGGAGTCCTATTAGCCTGCTACAGCCCGGGTTCCCAGAGTCCTGTTAGCCCAGTTGCTATAGCCGGGATTCATACGCTGATGACCGACATGCTCGAGGTTGATTCATGTATGCCTGTCCCTGTAAGTTAGTGCCACTTTGAGTTCACGACTAGTCATGTCGGCCTGGGTTATCAGTCATATGGATGCTAGCGGCACTATCATATACGTGAGCCAAAAGGCGTAAACAGTCTCGGGCCATGGTAAGGCGACACCGTGGGAATACAGTGCGTGAGGCCGCAAAGTGATACGAGGTGCTACAGGCTAGATCAGTGTGACTTAGAATCCGGGTCCTGACAGCTTTGGTATCAGAGCCTGACTGCCTGTAGGATTACAAAGCCAAACTGGTCGATGTTGTGTCTAGTAATGCTTTAGTTATGTAAGGGAATTGATTGTGGAAGGGAACATAAGGCTCTTTTTACTCCTTATACCTTATGCCTTCTAATCTGAGTCACCCTCTTCTCTTCTACGGGGATTGAGAACTAGGCTTCTCATCTTTCTATCATGATCACATGTTACTAATCCGTAGATTCGTAGGATTGTTGGTCTCAAGCCTCAGTTCAGTTTCCACTTCTCGAGTGTGTTATTAACTGGCCTCAGAACCCTGCTATGTTGTTTTTGAGTGGTTATGCCACCATTTTTGCAGGATGTCTCAAATCTTTTTGAGAATTTACAGCCGTTATACTGTCGGAGTCATCCTAGGTTTCTAAATAGTCTGATGCATTTGCAAATCCCTTCTTTCCGTTCCCGATGTCCCTTTGGTCCAGTTCAACCACACTAATCGATGAGTTGAGGTACTCTATTGCCTCGACATATATGTTGGAGCCATTATTATGACCCTAGGTGTCTTAGGGAGTCACCTAGTAATCTAGCAATGCTTTGTATTCCCAGTGTGATGATTCTGGCCATTAATCCCGAAGCATCCCGTGATGCCATTAGTTAGTAGGCATTCTATTCCTGGGTTTTTTGTACCTGAGATTCACTCTACTTACTTCATGTTGATAGTGTTTGCTCGCTCCTTTAGGTTATTAGTAACCTTTGCATTAGTCCTCGAGGTCCGTGGTATTTCCTTCTTCCAAATACTATGAACCACTTATGGCAGAAGTTTGTTGGATCAAAAGATCACAATCAGAGTACTCTTGAGGAGTTCTCCATTCATAATTGTGATTCTCCTAGTTCTACCTTTCTGCATGGGTTATCTGGAAGAAACCTGTTGAACTTGGTTCGACATATTATTCTATGCATCTACAACTCAGAAAGATAGATGTCCCCTTGAGTTGTCCCTCTTCATTTGTATTCCGACCATCGTCTATCAATTGATAGTGAGGAGTAATGGTGCATCCGTATTACCGATGCTTATTATTCTTGTGGTTCGTCAAGCCATTCTATTTCAGAATGACTAGGAGAAACAAACACCAGTACCTCATCCATATCCAGGGTTGGGTCAAAATAGTTGTGTATCGCAGATCGAAATGCCAATCCAGCTTTTGCTCTGTTCTACCCTGGAGTATTACCCCCTTTGTGTCAGGATTGTCATGAGAATTGCACCATCTCTTATGAATTCTTGACGCAGTGATACCTCTCGCCATCGTTCTTCATTCCTCGGTCTCTGTGTTGTTGCAACCGAAATGCCGACAAGTGAACTATGATTTGTGAATTCAATACTCCTGGCAACCTGGTTGCTTGGTAGTCAAAGGACAATAATTTCATTCTAAGCGTGTTGGTTATTGAATCATTGTTCTAAGATAGATTGTGCTACCCAGTACTTGTTTCTGGTGCACTCTTCGATTGATGAGTTAGTATTTTGTCAAATCCTCGCTCATTTGATCATATCATCTTGCCCTAAAAAGCAAGATTGTTCTCAATCTTATTAACATATCGGTGGTTCGTGATTTTCTGAATATCTTCTCGGAAGTATTACCAGGTTGTCACCTGACCGCTATGTTCAATTCGTGATCAAGTTGGTCTTCTTGTAAACCACTCCTTCTCCAAGAATCCGTGATAGATACCTCTGAGCTAGTTAGTTAAGCCAAACAACAACTTTGAGAGTTGGAGGATAAACGCTTGTCTGACTTAGTGCATGTTAAGGGATATCTTTTTATGTGTGTGTTGAAGAAAGAGGATATCTTCATCAATTGGTCCTGGTGATAAGTTACTGGATATATTTTCTTGTCCAAGCTTTGATTTGAGTGTGGGCTATCCTCAAATCAAATCAAAACCAACGATGTCCGTAATGTTGTCTCACTCATGGTTGATCTCTCGGGCATACACCATGACATCCTTTGGTCTGACCAATGCTATCACCGTGTTCACTTAATTATGGAATTCCATCTATATGGAAGCCTGGATGGTTTGTTGTTGAGCCCATTGACAACAATTTCATCTTGTTGATGATTCATGTTGAACATGTAAATTAGTGTTGGAAACTTTGTAAGCAATGCTTCGTGTTCCGTTCATGAAGCCTGTGCTTGGATGGAAGAAGTGACTTCCTCGAATTCATGTGCATTCTATGCAAGTTGCCGCCGTGAATACGAGAAAGATTGTTTTTGCTTCCTCTGGAATCATCCCAAGTTAGTCATGCATGTGCGAAGTACTCTATGGTTTGATAGGTTGGCCGCCTCCATTCTATATGTGTTACCTAGCACACCAAGCCACTGAATGACTTGTTCAAGGAGAAGAAGTTCCTTCTTAAGAGCATGCCTTATGCAAGGACTTTGATATCCTCAACGATGGTTCCCCACCTGAACTCGGTAGTGTTTTATATAAGACTACTACGTGGTCATGCTTGTCTGGGACAGCGTGTTCACATGTGTGTAGCAGAACCAGCTCATGTTTTGGAGCTTACTACCATAGTTCATTTCCCGAGAATCTCGGAATGTCATCTCATCGAATTGTGTTGCGAACTTTCCTTCCAGACATGATGAGTCTGGAATATTCTGACACCAACCAGATCTGAATCTCAGACAGATATTATGGTTGGAACATTCCCGACATTTGCATTTTGTTCCCAGCTCGCACCGCCTTGTGCCAATTTCCCATGGGCTGCCCTTCTCAGCAATTGTTGTTCAAAATCATCTTTAGAAGTGGTCCTACCATGGGTCCCATCCACTTCTGATGATAAGCAGAAATCATCCATTGCGCTGTCTTCAACAAGGTAGTCCACATCATCGATTCTAGTGAGGATATGTCATTCTTTCGAACTCCTTCAAACGATTGCTCGAGATTTTCCCTAGACTGGTATAGAGAATTTTATTGATCTCTGGATCAAAAGTAATTCTTTTTGCCTCTTAAGGGATAATTCTATGAGTCATCCTTCTCTAGGATGTCTCGTTATGGTATCATGGCAACTCAAATCCTCGCTACATTGACAACCTTTCACCACCCTCTTAGGTGTGGAATTGTTGTCTACCTAGTGAACCCTCATCATCTGTTCCACTCCATCCCTCTAGATGTGTACTTCATGTCTCAGCTCGAGAGATGTTTCAATTTCTCACTCTGTGAGTTGATCCTGAGTTATTCGATCTTCGATAAGATCGATCCTTCTAGAGTTTTCTCTGTCCTCTCATCGTCATGTTAGTTGGAGTTCTCGGGGCAAGACATCGAGACAATGTTGGTGATCGAATCAACGTTCTTATGAAGTGCCACCTGGATCATGAAGATCATGTTAGTTTGCGTTCTCCCTTCTTTTTTCCCTACGCTTGAATCTCGGGACGAGATTCTTGTTTAGTGGGGGTGAGTTGTCACAGCCCTAGATTTGTTTGCAGATAGTTGCATCAGTGGGCATCATGCATCCTGTCTTTTTCAAGAAACTTGAAATGAGGAAATTGAAAGCCTCAGAAATCATTTTAAAAGAAGGGCAAGAACCCTTTAAATTGCATTCATTGTTTCCAAAATTACTTCATAAATGTTTGATAATTTTGGCAAGGCTTTGATACCAAACCAAAAATAGTGAACATTTTTCAAGGAATTATTTTGGGACTTTGAAATTAAATCAATAAGTATTTGAGTTTTGGATTATATTCATTTTTTTATAGAATATAATTCAAAAGGCCCTGGAATTATTTATGTGCCTCTGGAAAAGTCCATAATGGCAACATAAAAATATTCAGAAGGTTTTGCCCTGTTTTGAATTTATTTTGAATTTTGAATCAGTGGAAAAATGAATAAATAAAAACAAAACGAAACAGAAATAAAACATAGCAGAGGCCTACCTAGAGACCACTCACCTGTGGCCTGGCACTGTTGCTGGCAGCCCAGCCCACCAGGCAGCATGCCAGTCATCCCCTTCTTCCCGCCAGTGTGCACTGTGCGTGGCGCATGCACAGGAGGCGAGGGCCACCTCCTGCTTGCTACCTCCCGAGCGTCCCCGTGCCCATCCGCTTCACCTGGGAGATGCCCCGCAGCCCCCTCTGCCTTTCCCCTCACCCTGGAACTGTCTCCCTCTGCTCTAGCCCCCTCCCCAAGCTCGCCCAAGAGCGCTCCGTCGCCGCCGTTCACTGCCACCGCATCCACCGAGCTCCCCTCGTCCTCTACTTTGTCCAACGGGCTCACCTCGATGCCATGGATCACCAAGACGAAGCACGCGCTCGCGGGATGCCTGAAACGTCGCCATCAAGCTCATCGTCGTCCTCTGCCCCGACGATCGCCGCCCTTCGATTCGCCGCCTCCGACGCTTCCCCGACCCCGCTGGGCTTCTCTACGAGTCCTCTGTGAGCTGCTCTTCCGTTCGCCCTTTTCCCTGTCGCCTCGCACGTCCCCTAGCGCTAGCGCCGCCGAGCCCAAAGCTCACCGCCGCCCAGCCATATCGCCGCCGTGGCCACCGTCACCTAGAGCAGCAACCAAGCGCACCACCATGCTCAGCGTGTCTTCACGCACCCGTAGCCACCCCCAGCTCCTCCTCCCGAACACCCTTGCGAGGAACTCGAGCACGGCCAAACCCCGACCGCCACAAACCTCGTCACCGGCATTGATTCCGGCAACCATCTGGTCCAGCTCCACCACCCACAGACGCGTCTCAGTCCCGGCTCTCCATAGAACCCAACCACGCCCAAACCGTGGCCTATAGCGCAATTCCAATGCGGACGCCGCCGTGATCTGAGGTCGCCGGTGGTTAAACGCCAGCAGCTGATGTGGCGCCATTAGCTTAGGCACTAAACTCATTTAGTTAGTGCATGTGCCGATGACATGTGGGTCCCCGAGCCCAATTAGTTTAGTCTAACTTCCTATTTAGATTAGTGCTAATCTGCGTGGACCCCACGTGTCAGCCTGACTTTGGTCAAGTCAACGTTGACTGGCCCCACCTATCATCCACCCAAACCAGCCCGAGACACTAACGTATGGGTCCGACAGGTCAGGTTTGACCTGGTCGACCCAGTTGACCTACTGATGTCACACCTATGTCATGCTGACACAGTAAGTGATTTTCTGGATTTTTAAATAAGTCAGAAAATTCCAGAAAATAGTTAAAACTTCTAAAAATCATATAAAATCTACCGTAGCTCAGAATGAAATAAATTATATATGAAAAATGTAACATCCCAAAATTCTAAATTTTGGAATGTTATATTAAATAAATATTTATGATTGTTTGTTTGATTATAGTGTGACTGATTGTGTAAAATTGAGTGGCATTTGGAAATTTCAGAGGCATTTGAATTTTATTCGAATTTGGATTCAACTTGGCATTCAAAATTTATTTCATATACCCCTGACAAATACTTGTTTAAAAGTATAAGAGGACCTAACATGACACTCCAAAAATTCAGGAGAAAGTAATGCCAAAAGTTTTTGAATTCAAATTGGAGTTTATTTGGAAAAATAATTGGTTTGGATTTTTGCTTGGAAAAAATGTTCACGTTGTAGGATTTATTTATCTGATTTTATTGATATATGTCCTATATAAAAAATATTATAGGTTTCTCTATATTTTATTTTCCTCCCTGTCTTATTCAAAAAAAGGACAACCCCCCCCCCCCCCCCGAACTGGCCAGGCCGACTGGCCCAGCGAGCAAGGCCGTAGCCCACCAGCGCCCAGGGCCGCAAGCCTAGCACGCTGCACGCCCGCACCCGCTAGGCCTCAGTCGGCCGATCCCTCTCCTCTCTCCCTCTCTCACTGGAGCGCCGACCCACCCCGTCTGCCTCCTCCCGCAAGCCGCGCCCGCGCATCTCTCTCGCGCCCGACGCCCTCGACGTCCGCGCTCTTCTCAAAACCGTAGCCCGACTCGACCTCCTCCCCAAGTAACATGCCCTATAAATAGCCCTCAGCCTCCTCTTCCGAAACCCCCATAAACCCTTCCCTAACTCCCACCATAGCTCGCTCCCTCGCCGTTCCGATCTTGCTACTGGCGCCGCAGTTTGCTGTCTGCTCCGACTCCAGTGAGGATCCCCCTGCCCTCAAGCCTTGTCAGTCGAAACCCCTCAACCACCCGCACCTCCCCGACATCCTCGTGACTCCCAGGAACCACCAGCGCCGCCGCCTCAACCATCGCCGTCGATCACCGGAGCTGCAGTTCGCGAGACTCTACATCACGTTGCCCTCGTCGTCTCAGTCACCTCCGAGCTCCAGGGACTCCACCACCAACTCCGCCTCGCTCCGCCGCATCTCCCCGATGTCAACGCCGTCGCCCCGGACCACCGGAGCCACAGCGCCGTCACCGCCCGAGCCGCCGTCGTCCGTCATCGCCGTCGAGTTCGCTGTAAGCCACCAGAACCCCCCCCCCCACCATTGGATCGCGCATGAACAGCCTAGATTAGATCACATGAAGGGTTAGGATTATTTGTTTAGATCGGTTTTAGTTCGGTCTTTTCCCAGTTTAGTTATAGTTTATTTCAATTGATCGAACCGGTCGGTTATTCTGTTTAGCCGCGGGCGCATTTTAGTTAGTGTTCGCCTGAGCGTTAGATAGGCCCAGTAGCGCCTGTT
This sequence comes from Triticum monococcum, assembly GCA_034509565.1. NCBI lineage: Eukaryota > Viridiplantae > Streptophyta > Magnoliopsida > Poales > Poaceae > Triticum > Triticum monococcum. The sequence goes on along the minus strand of CM067842.1, from coordinate 478,283,549 downwards.
TTTTTAGTTATTTTTAGTTTCTGTTTTAAAAACAGAATAGTTCTGTTCTTGTGAAGTCTATATCTTTTAGGTTATTTATTACTTTTAGTTCATTCTTTTTTTGTTAGTTTACAAATTTCTTGTAGTTTCTGTAGAAAATAGATTCGGCCATGTTTAAGTTTATAAAAATAGTTTTATATTAGTTTCAGTCAGATTAGTATTTCTGCTATAAATTGAGTTAGGATTATTTTATTTTAGTGATTCTTTTTGTCACTCCTTTGTTTTGACCTTGCCTAGCAGTAGGATTAATTTGGGTATTTATAGTTTTTATTAAAAATTGTTTTACTCGAAAACAAGCTTTTCTAGTTTTGTTAGCTTGCTGTTGTTTTCTGCTGTTTTAATTATTTTAAAAATTTATTTTTACCTATGTTATATTTTTACTTCAGTTTTGTTCTGGTAGTTGTATAGGGTGAAATTTTATTTACAGAAAAATAAAATGTTTATTTCTTTTTCTTACTAGTTTTGTTTTAAGCATAATTAGAGCTTTAATTTAGCTTTTTATGTGTTTCCTTTTGCTAGTAAAACTTTATGAAAAATACTTTATGTTAACTTATTTGATTTAAATTTTTATTGTTAAAGTTATTAGTTTAGTATTTTCTTTGTTAAGTTTTGCTTAGGACAAAAATATTTTTTGTAGTTAAGGCAAAAGGTTTTCCTAGTAGGTTCTCTATAGTTTTCCCCTATTAGTTCTTTCGATGTGTTTTTTGTTTTGTATTGGGTTTTCTTATTGAGTTTTCTTTTAATTTTTAGATTTGCTTGCTAGAATGCTTGCTTATGTGAAGTCATGTTTGTTATTATAGATTTCATCAGAGAGTTGCGTATAGTCCTATCAAGTTATTTTCGAGAGCGTTGTTATCTTCATCAACTTACCAGGCAAGTTCACTTTGACCATGTTTTCCATACCTATGTTTATTTGCATGTAGTAGCACCCTTTCAACAATCCCTTCAGTAGTGTTACTGAATCTTGTAGTTGAGTAGAATGCATGAGGTAGAAACCCATCTCCCTGTTACCAAACCCGGGACGTTATATAGTTTTAATGCTACGCTATACTAGACGGGGTTTGGTATGAGTGCATGGTAGTGGTGTGAAGAAGGAGGACTCTACGTCAATGGCGACAACTTCATGATGGCACCGGCAAGGACTGCATCTTCAGGACTCCTCCAGATTTCGAGACTCGAGACAAGAATTCAATACACACTACTGGGTGAAGGACGGTTGATGGGCACCCTGCAGAAACCAGTGGTTGGCCGGGATGCATGGAGAAGCGCCATGACATCTTGCGGAAAGCTTCACCCAGACTCAAAGAGACGGAAGAATACTTCATGCCCAGAAGCTTACCTGTGCAACCGCAAGTCACTATGGGCTCTGACTTGGTTGACCTTAGTTGTGACTCTGGCTGGGACGGTGCTAGCAGATGTAGAACTACGGTAGGATTGGATGAGCACCGGACAGTGGTCATAGGAACTCTTCAGAAGACCATGTTTTGGTCATCTTGTTCTCAAACACCCTGAAGTGCGAGAATGTAAAGAGAGGGATTGAATCTTGCGGGTAAAGTGTACAAACCTCTGCAGAGGGTTAAAACCTAATCGATTAGCCATGTCCCTGGTTACGGACAATTTGAGCCTCTAGACTTGGATCTATCTCGGAACTCTCAACACCGGACTGATAAATTAATTGTGGGCAACTTATGATGATTTGGGCTATGAGACATCGGTTGGCGGAACCATGTCATGATAGAAAACTCCGTAGTACAGACTCCGGATAATTTCCTTTGTTGTAGGGAAAATAAAACCAGCTTTTACGCAAAGAAAACTCAGACCCAAAGCTATATTGCATATAGAATAGTTTTATCAATCTGTTTTCTCTTATTGTGATCTTGCCGGTACATTCAATGTACTGACCTACACGGCTGCAACGTATCATGTTGCAGGATTTTTCTCCGACGATTAAGAGTTACGACATAGGGTTACGGTCTACACTCAACTTGCCAATGGCGTTGATGGGACTCCACACCCGTTTGTTTGTTTCCGCTATTACTGTTGAGGTATATATCAGTTTTACGTTATGTTTACATGTGATTGCACTTTGATATACATTGATGTACTGTGTGTGCCAGCATACTAATCTAGGGATGGCACAGATACACAGAGGCTTGACCGTCTAAGGTCGGGTCACTACAGATATGGTATCAGAGCACATGTTGACTGTCGGACGTGACCCTAGAAATCGGAAAGCCCTAGGACAGGAAATCTCTAAAATTTTATTTTCAAAAAAAATCATCCCTTACTTCTTATCTTTTTTATTTTATAAAATATCCTCTCTTACCTCAAATAGTTAGAATATACCCCTTTCCCTTTTGATCACACGGAGGATCAAATGAAGCCGCTCCAGGAAGGACAAGATATCGAAAAACCGATGACCATTTCAGAGTAAATAGGATTTGACCATGCATTAGAAGGGTTGAAGCTACACCAGTTGAAGACTTCGACGACTTGAAGAATCAGAAGAATTATTTGACCGTTAGAGGACCAAACCCCTGTTATACACTTACGTTAGATGCGACGATTTGTGAGCTATCATTTGTTTGATGTGTTCTGACAGCCACAAAATAAAACTTGTTTCTTGAAAACTATTGTTTGTATTGTGTTTATCCCTCCGCACCTCTCTCTTATATCACCCTAAAACCCTTGGACCCAGTAGATGATGAATGAAGTTGGACTGGTATTCTCTGGACCAAGAACCCAGCCGGAGGCAGAGCTATGGATTCAGAACATGGAGAATCACTTCGGGAGCAATTTGGTTTCAAGGAAGAATGAAGTATCATACGCTCTTCAGTACTTTGTAGGAAGTGCTGCAACATGGTGGCAGATGCATCAAGCTATACAGGGATGGGATGGAGCAAGGACTTGGGAAGAATTCAAGAAGACTCTGACAAGGTCCCGTCTTATCCGGAAGCACCATGATACCCCAAGAAATAAACCTTAATGCTGCGATATTTGTGGAGAAATAGGACACACCCAAGAGGAACACAATGATGGATGCCATCATTGTGAGGAGAAACACCCAGTTGAGGAATGCCTAACTAGTCAGGTGACTTGTTTCTTGTGTGAAGGAACCACCCACTACCCAGCTCAGTGTCACATTTACCCCACGGTGCAACAAACTATTCAGAAGCAGGAAGAAGGAATGAAAGAAGCCCTCCGAGAAGTTATGAAAGAACCTGTGATTAAGGAAAGTGTTGAAGACCCTGATGGAGAAAGCCTCAACAGATTTTACTCCAATGTCTGTTATTCATGTGGAGAAGAAGGACATTTTTCACAGTATTGCACCAAGGAAAGAAAAGAGTATCTGGGATACTTCCTCACAGAAGTAGTGGAGGTTGATCCATGGGGAAAAGAAAGTTTGATCAGAACGAAGAAAACCCGGAAGAGAAAACAAAGACACCCTCAGAACAACCCAATTTCTACAAAGAGGGACAAGAGTCATATTACCTGTTTTGAATGTAAGGATGTCGGGCATTATGCCAATGATTGTCCCAAAAGGAAGCAAGGAACTCAAGGAGCAGGCACCATCACCAAGAAGCCTCGAGACATGCCAGAAGTTTTTTATTTTTGTTGCAAGGAAGCAGGACATTTTGTTAGGGATTGTTCAAATCATGAGAAAGCTGGAGCTGAGTAGTGGAGATGTTGATATCAGTAATATGGGTAGTATGGAAAACACTTTTTCATGAGAATGCGGGGTTGAGTTATGTAATAGATTACTCAGAGATTGTAATAATTCATGACTCAATAAAGTTGTTATGTCATATGCTGAAAGGCTTTAAGGAGTTGTTATGTTTTATCTTGGAAATTAATATTCTAGGTGAACATGGAAGAAAATGAGTTGTGATGCATAAACTGGATGTTGGAAATTGAGTTTGAAGCTTTGTTTGGATGATATGAATGTGTACACAAGGATATATATGTACCTTATTGTGAGCACCATTTTTGTTTTACAATTGCAGATGACGACCCTTTATGAGTCTTTCCTTAAGGGCCTGGAGACGATCATGACCCTGAAAAGTGATCATGATTACCCGAAGATCCTGAAGGACATGATGAAGCATATTCACCTTGAAGGAGATGCAGTCTACAAAGGATACCCCTTCATGCAAAAGGGAGTGGAACTTTGGTATGTGGAGGTACACCTCCACCGTATGAAAGGAGTTTGCCCAAAGATGATGGGGCATTACTTTTTCATCTCAAGTGTACCACAAGCAACTTTCTTCGACGCTGTTCATGAAGCAGCCATGGAAGCCATGCGCCAGATCGGCAAAATACTTGAAGCAATACTCCGTTATACTCAGGAATACCTAAGAGAAGTGCATGCATAGATGATGGAGATGAAGCTCAAGGCCACTACGATGAAACATAAGATTGAATATTTCAATGGGGCATGTCGCACAATTCCAGTGGGACTGAAGAATTCTCAAGGAGGAAAATGAATAAAGTTGGAAGTAATGCTTGACCATACAAAACCATGTGGATGGCAACATTTGTAACAAAGTACTTTTTGGAATTTGGATTTACGAAAATTGGTTAAGGATGTAATAAAAGATTTGATATGAAAACAAGATGATTTATGGATAAACTAGTGCATTTCATTTTAGGTGTGGTAGTAGTCCGTAAAGCCACAGGATCAATGAAGAAAGAAATGTGTTATTCATGATGGTCCATAGAAGGGAGCTGGACCAAATTAGTTGGAGTTTTGTATGATCATCACCACAAGGGTATGAAGGAAGAAATACTATTGGATTTAAAGGAAATGTAATGTTGGAATATGGAATGATAATCCTCGAAAGGATGAGTTAAAATTGTACAAGAGTTGAAGTGGGCCATAACCCACAGGCCCATGAGTTAATAAGAAGCAAGCACACTCTTGCTGAAGGAAGATATTTTGGAAGAAAACTCTGAGTTAATCAGCCGACATTCTTAGGAGAATATGAAAACCTGAGAGTTGTGAAGTAACGATAGATGTTTCTTTGAGCTTGCAGAATCAATGGATTTATCCGAACTCAGTTCGTCAACAAGGGAAATTCTGCAATGCTTGTGATAATGCCCGAGTGTTAGAATTGCGAGATTCAGTAAACCTTATACAGGGTAATGATCTGGGTGCGGAATGGATTGATCACCATAATGACTTACTCGTATCATTTGTTCTTGCTATTTGGAATGGTAAATCTGAGTGACTTACCCATAGTAGAGTGACAACGATGTCAAAACCTTGTTTAATCCCTAGAATGGTAGGACAATTAATCCATGTACAGGCAACTGTTGGTGTACTAAAGTAGGGGTACCTTAGTACCCCGAACTTGTGCACGGGCAGTCGCAGAGACCCGCGGCAAGGCTTGCCGGGCGACCGCCAAGACCCTCCGTGGCTCCTTCGGAGCCATTCAAGAACAAAGTATCCAAGAGCAAAACAAGGCCCCGGCAAGAGGAGCTTGCCGGGAAGGGAACAAGGCCCTGGCAAGAGGAGCTTGCCGGGAAGGGAACAAGGCCCCGGCAAGAGGAGCTTGCCGGGAAGGAGACGAGACCCCGGCAAGAGGAGCTTGCCGGGAAGACCAACCAAAGCATCTCAAGAAGCTCGCTGCGGCGCACCGCGCGCCCCGACAAGGCCTGGTGAGCGACAAGCTCCCGGACGCGACACGACAACATCCGCGGCAAGGCACTTGCCACGGCAAGCTACTACCCCGCAGCCCGCGCTCCAGCTCTCCCACCAACGTGTCGCCCTGGGACCATTCCTAGCGTACGTGGCGGGAGGCTATGAAACCGGGGGCATGCGGTGGCAAGCAGATGCTGACAAGGAACCATCATGGCGAACGGTGGCGTTCCTAGCGGTCCCTCTCTGGGCCGTCAAGGTGACACAGACGGGCATTTAATGCCCTTGTCCCCTGCCGTCGGAGTTAGGTAGGATGCGACATGTAGGCGGTGGAGCCAACTACCACCCCTTTTACATTTTTACCCTCGCCTCTGTTGCCACGTGTCGGTGCCCCTTAGACATATAAAAAGGAGGCCCATGCGCAACAGAGAAGGGGAGGACAGCCATTCTCACGCTCGGTCTTGCCAGCTGCTTGAGTGTACTGTAGCACTCGCCGCTCCCGAGCCAAAACTCAATACAACCACCAAAGCAGGAGTAGGGTTTTACGCATCCGTGCGGCCCGAACCTGGGTAAATCGATCGTCTCGCTCGTGTGTTTCTCCTCGATCTGCTCTTTGTGCATCCACCGCCCCCTGCCGAACCAAAAGGGGCTCGGTCCGCCGATCCCCATAGGTGTGCGAGGGATCAGACACCCCCGACATCTTTGGCGCGCCAGGTAGGGGGTGCGTCGAGGTTGTGCGAACTTGATCCAGCGTTTGCGCGAGCCAAATCTTCATCGTCTTCATCAACATGCCGCCGAAGAAGAAGATTTCGGAGGCAGCTGCTCCGTCTGCGCCGAGCCCGCCGTCGCCAGAGCGGACGGCTGGTGGAGCAGGCGCCAGCGGAAGAGCAGGCGCCGACTGGGAGACTCGTGGCGTTGCCAGGTCCAAGGACCAGGCTGCACCACACGTCGGCGGCGCGGTCGCCTCCCACAACGATCGCGCCACTCCAAGACCTCGGCGTCCGTACATGCACCGCGCCCGTTCCAGGAGGCGCGGGACCCGCAGCGTCATGGTACCCACGGTACCATACACCTGCTGGGCCAAGATCAAGCTGGCGGATCCCGGAGTGCTCAGGATCAGCACGCATGCCAACATGCTGGCGCGAGCGCGGCGCGGTCGCTTGGACAGGATGTTGCTCCTTCTAACGTAGTTAGGAGTCCGAGCATATCTCGCTCCTCGCACCGTTCGCTGCCGCCGCCCACCACTCCGGCAGAAGCGTTGGCGCGTGCCCAGCTACTCCTAGACTACCCTCCAGCGCCAGAGAAGATCGACGATTGGAGGGCCACTATCCAGAGCCTCATCGGCTTCGCCAACGGTGACAACCCACGGCAGCCGAGCGCATCGCTCCCGCGGCAAGTTACCCAGGCGTGAGCCGGTGGCGACAAGACCGGCGAGGGTGCGACCACCGTGCACTCTCCACCCCGAAGGCCAAAATCGCCGGCGCACCAGATCCACCTCGACAGCTACTCCACCGCGTCATCAGATCCGCGAGCTCGTCGCAATCAACGCCAAGTTCTTCATGAGAGGCAGCAAGAAGACGCTCGAACGCGCATCGAGCGCCAAAGGGAAACGCGGCGTCAATCAGACCTGCGCGCTGGGCCCTCTGTTGACATGCATGCACCCGGAGAGCCAGGTAGCTTGCCGTACGCGGCAGGTTGTCCTGCGTTCACCCGTGAGCTGCGGCGAGTCCAGTGGCCCAACCAGAAGCATTTCAAGCAAGACGTGCCGGAGAAGTACGGCGGCAAGACACACCCGTCGGAGTTCCTCAGCATCTACACCATTGCGGTGCAAGCTGCCGGGGGGCAAGACGACAAGGTCCTTGCCAACTACTTCCCGCTCGTGCTCAAGCCCGATGTCAGATCCTGGCTCATGCACTTGCCGGACAACTCCATATCCTCTTGGGCGGATTTGTGCCATCAGTTTGTTGGTGCCTTTACAGGCGGCCACAAGCCACATGGCCAAGAGAGTGACCTCCACCTACTTGCCCAGAAGGAGGGAGAACCCCTGCGTAAGTATATCCAGAGATTCAGCCGCGTGCAGCGCAACATCCCAGACATCCACCCTGCCGCGGTTATCAGCGCGTTCCATCAGAACGTGCATAATCGCAGGATGCGGGAGGAGATGGCGATGAGCAGGATCAGGGACGTCAGCGAGCTGTACGCCCTGGCCGACAAGTGTGCGCACGCTGAAGAAGGGAGGAAACTCCCCGGAGAGGATGCTGGAGCGGGGGGATCTGACAGCGAGGATGCCGCCCGGCAAGGAAGAACCGGAGGCGCAACAGGAAGAAGAGTGGCAAAGAGGTACTAGTTGTTGAGCAGTCCAGCGATGACGGCCCCGCCAAGCAAGCCAAAGTTGGCAGCTCCGGCAAGGAGGTTGCCGCGTGCACCAACTGCCAGGCTATGGCGGCCGCCGACAAGCAGGGCAGCTCCGACAAGCAGTACTGCAAGATCCACCGCACCAAGGGCCATGATCTCCAGAACTACAAGAGGGTCGAGCAGCTTGTCCAGCAACAAAAAGCTGAGTACGAGCAGCGCGATAAGGAGAGAGCCCAAGGAGGCGGTGGAGAAGCCGGCAAGAAGCGCGCTGGCCCGGGAGGAAGCCGCGGCAAGGCCAAGCAGCGGCAAGGAGACAGACCTCCCCGCGGCCGCGACAAGGACGAAGACGACGATGAAGACATGGATGATGTTGAGAACAGCGAGCAGGAGTTTCAGAAGGCTACAGAAGTCTTGTGTGTTGACGGTGGCGCTTCTCTGCACACTTCCCACCGCCAACTCAAACAGTGGCTCCGGGAAGCCAATGCGGCAGAGCCACCTGTCGAATCACGCAAGCTTCTGAAGTGGTCCAGCACGCCAATCATCTTTGACATTGAGGACCACCCTGATCGCACAACTGCGGTCGGGTGCCTGCCGTTGTTGGTCTCCCCGACAATCCGCAACCTCAAGGTCACCAAGATGCTAGTTGACGGTGGGCCGGCCTGAATCTGATCTCCTCCGCTGTGCTCCAGAAACTCCAGATCCCGGACAACGAGCTCGAAGAAACTGGTACATTCCAAGGAATTAACCCGGGAAGGAGCAAGCCGAAGGGAAAAGTCGCGCTGCCGGTAACATTCGGCAGCGAGATGAACTTCAGGACTGAGAGGGTCACCTTCGACATTGCCGATTTCCCATTGCTCTACAATGGGATACTTGGCCGTCCCGCACTCGCCAAGTTCATGGCGGCCTCTCACTACGCCTACAACATGCTCAAGATGCCAGGCCCGATAAGCGTCATCTCTGTCCCTGGCGACAAGAAGGACGCCCTTATCTGCGCCGACAAGATCTACCGGGAAGCTGCCGCCGCGACAGATCGCGAGACAGTTGCCGCTGAAGCTCCCGGGGGGAAGAAGACCAAGTCCGGCAAGAGCTCTGGTGCCCACTCCGGCAAACGCGCCTCTTCCGAGTGCTGCGCCACCGTCGAGGACGCGCCATCGAGCTCCACCGGCAAGAAGAAGACCAAGTCCGGTGAGTGCTCTGATGCCTACTCCGGCAAGTGCACCTCTTCGGAGTGCTGCGCTGCTGTCGAGGACGCACCATCAAGCTCCCCCAGCAAGAGTAAGAAGACGATGGCAGCTCCACCACTTACCAAGAAGGTGCCCGCCAAGGAGGACTGCACTGGTGGTACCTTCACCATCAGTGCCACGCTTGACCCTAAATAGGAAAGCGCGCTCGTTACTTTCCTGCGGGCGAATGTCGACGTGTTTGCATGGCAACCGTCTGACATCCCCGGTGTTCCCAGGAAGGTAATTGAGCACCACCTTGCAGTTTGTCCTCATGCGCGGCCCGTCAAGCAAAAAGTCAGGAAGCAGGTGGTGGAGCGCCAAGAATTCATAGCAGAAGAAATCAAGAAATTGGAAGCAGCAGGCCTTGTCAGGGGGGTGCTCCATCCAACGTGGTTGGCCAATCTGGTTGTAGTGCGCAAGGCAAACGGGAAGTGGAGGCTTTGTATTGACTTTACTGATGTTAATAAAGCTTGTCCCAAAGATCCATTTCCCTTGCCGTGCATTGACCAGATTGTTGACTCCACGGCCGGATGTGAGCTGCTTTCATTTCTTGATGCATACTCGGGATACCATCAGATCTTCATGGCGGAAGAGGATGAGGAGAAAACCGCATTCATTACTCCATGTGGCACGTACTGTTTCGTACGGATGCCTTTCGGATTAAAGAATGCTGGTTCAACATTTGCCAGAGTAGTCCATATTGCTTTGAAGCCACAGATACACAGAAATGTAGAAGCTTACATGGATGACATAGTGGTCAAGAGCAAAGACAGGGCAACTCTGATCCAAGACTTAGAAGAGACTTTTGCAAATCTGCGCAAGATCAACCTCAAGCTCAACCCCGAGAAGTGTGTGTTTGGAGTCCCTTCCGGCAAGCTTCTTGGGTTCTTTGTGTCTCAGCGGGGAATCGAAGCAAACCCCGACAAGATCAGGGCCATTGAGCAGATCGAAGCACCAAAGCGCGTCAAGGATGTACGGAAGCTTGCCGGCTGCGTAGCTGCTCTTAGCAGGTTTATCTCTCGGTCTGCTGAGCGCGCCCTGCCCTTTTTCAAAATTTTGAAAAGGGCAGGTCCAATGAGATGGACTCCGGAAGCGGAGGCTGCGCTGCAAGACCTAAAGAGATACCTGTCCTCCACTCCAACACTTGTCGCACCTAAACCACAAGAGAAGTTGCTGCTGTACATAGCGGCAACCAATCAAGTGGTTAGTGCTGCGCTAGTAGAGGAGAGGGAGGCAGACGACGAGCCGGCGGTTGCGGCAAGCACGTCCCGCGACAAGCAAGAGGCTTCCCCGACAAGCTCTGGTCCCGACAAGCAAGGATCTGCGCAGATGCAAGAGGAGATACGGAAGAAAATGGTGCAGCGCCCAGTTTACTTTTTCAACTCCCTTTTACAGGGGGCTAGGTCAAGGTACTCTGGTGTGCAGAAGCTGCTTTTCGGCCTTCTCATGGCCTCGAGAAAGCTGCGCCATTACTTCCAAGCACACGAGATCACAGTCGTCACTCGCTTTCCGCTGAAGAGGATATTGCAAAATCCAGAAGCAACAGGCAGGATTGTCGAGTGGGCACTGGAACTGTCAAGCTTTGGTCTCAAGTTTGAGAGTACATCAACAATACAGAGCAGAGCATTGGCAGAGTTCATAGCAGAGTGGACGCCAACTCCAGACGAAGAAATTCCGGAGACGAGCATCCCCGCCAAGGAAGCAAGCAAAGAGGGGCTCATGTACTTTGACGGTGCCTTCTCGCTGCAAGGCGCCGGTGCTGGTGTACTGCTTGTCGCACCCACCGGAGAGCACCTCAAGTACATAGTCCAGATGCACTTTCTCAAGGAGCAAGCGACAAACAATACTGCAGAGTATGAAGGCTTGCTTGCCGGTCTCAGGATCGCGGCAGAACTTGGGATTAAGAAGCTCATTGTCAGGGGTGACTCGCAGCTTGTCGTCCGCCAAGTGAACAAAGATTACCAGAGTCCGTTGATGGAAGCTTACGTTGATGAAGTGAGGAAGCTGGAAGAGCGCTTTGACGGCCTACAAATGGAACATGTTCCAAGAGCTGAGAACGACATTGCCGATGGCCTGTCAAAGTGCGCAGCACTTAAGTTACCTGTGGAACCAGGGACCTTTGTGCTCAAGCTGACTCAGCCATCCGTAACACCATCAACTGGACAGAGCAAGAAGAGGAAGTTGGTCTCTGGTGACTATCTTCCGGCAGAGCTTCCCGAAGCCGCCGCCAAGAAGGTACCCAAGATCGACGCCAAGAATGCTGAGGAGCAATCTACTCCGGCAAGCCCCAGGGTTTGTTCCGTTGAGGCAGATTCTCCCGACAAGCTCTACTCCGGCAAGCTTGTCGGGGAGCGTCAAGCTCCGGCAGAGTCGCAGGCTCTCGCCGTAGAAGCAGACGTTCCCGCAGCAGCAGATGCGCCTTTAGTCCTTGTCGTCGAGCCACAGGCTCCGACATGGGCGCAGCAGATTGTCCATTTCCTCCAGACAGGAGAGCTTCCCAAGGAACCAGAAGAAGCGGAAAGAGTAGCCCGACAGTCTAGTATGTACCAGTTTGTCGACAACACACTGTGCAGAAGAAGACTCAACGGTGTGAAATTGAAGTGCATTCCTCGGGAAGATGGACATAAGCTGTTGGCAGAGATACACGGAGGCATATGTGGTCACCACATTGGCGCGAGAGCTCTTGTCGGAAAAGCATTCCGGCAAGGCTTCTTCTAGCCGACAACCCTCCAGGATGCAACTGCACAAGTAACCAAGTGTGAAGCATGCCAGTTCCATTCCAAGCAGATACATCAGCCAGCTCAAGCTCTCCAGACGATCCCTTTATCCTGGCCATTTTCGGTCTGGGGGCTTGATATCCTCGGCCCCTTCCCCCGAGCTGTCGGGGGCTTTGAGTACTTGTACGTTGCAATCAACAAGTTCACAAAGTGGCCGAAAGTGGAACCAGTGAGGAAGGTGACGGCGCTATCCGCGATCAAATTCTTCAGGTTGATTGTTTGCCGTTTCGGGATCCCTAACAGGATAATTACCGACAACGGTACACAATTTACGAGCCACGCCTTCATGCAGTACGTCCAAGATCTCGGCGCCAAGGTCTGCTTTGCTTCTGTCGCTCACCCGAGAAGCAACGGCCAAGCTGAGAGGGCAAATGCTGAAGTGCTGCGCGGGCTCAAGACCAGAACATTTGACAGGCTGCTCAAGCGCGGACGCAACTGGATCGAGGAGCGGCCGGTGGTTCTTTGGTCGATCAGGACGACGCCAAATCAAGCCACCGGGCAGACACCCTTCGCTCTAGTCTATGGAGCGGAGGCAGTTACCCCCACGGAACTCGTATATGGGTCACCTTTAGTGCTCGCTTATGATGAGCTTGAGCAAGAGCGGCTACGGCAAGATGACGCGCTGCTCCTTGAGGAAGATCGTCTCCAGGCTGCTGTGCGAGCCGCTCGCTACCAGCAAGCTTTGCACCGCTATCATAGCCGCAAAGTTAACGCCAGGAGCCTCGAGGAAGGCGACCTTGTTCTTCGGCGCGTTCAGTCCGCCAAGAATTCCAACAAGTTGACGCCAAAGTGGGAAGGCCCTTACCGGGTGAAACGAGTCACCAGGCCCGGCACTGTCCGCCTGGAGACCGAAGATAGCGTACCAGTGAGCAACTCCTGGAACATCGAGCTTCTTCATAAGTTTTACCCGTAAGGCGCGGTTGTCGGACCCTGTCCGGCAACCACCCTTTTGTACAAGTCTTGCCGCTATTGCATGTAATCCTTTGTACAAAGCCAGGCGCAGACCCTGTGTAACGCCCCATATGTAACTTTCCCAATTTGTACTCCAACTCTTGCCGTTTCCGGCATTAAGTTATATTTAATTCTCGGGTTTGGGTCTTTGTCTCCGTGTGTTGTTTTTATTTTCGTGCATCTCATATCATGTCATCACGTGCATTGCATTTGCAGACATGTTCATCTCATGCATTCGAGCATTTTCCCCGTTGTCCGTTTTGCATTCTGGCGCTTCGTTCTCCTCCGGTGGCCATTTCTAGCTTTCTTTCGTGCGTGGGGATTAAACATTTCCGGATTGGACCAAGACTTGCCATGCGGCCTTGGTTTACTACCGGTAGACCGCCTGTCAAGTTTCGGGTCATTTGGACTTCGTTTGATACTCCAACGGTTAACCGAGGGACCGAAAAGACCTCGTGTGTGTGCAGCCCAAAACCCCTCCAATTGGCCCAAAACCCACCAAACTTTGCTCCATCGTCTCGGTCGTTCGATCACGATCGTGTGGGCGAAAACCGCACCTCATTTGGACTCTCCTGGCTCCCTCTATGCCTATATATACACCCCCCTCAAAATTCCGGGTCAAAACACCCCTAAACCCTAGATCCACCCCATCCGCCGCCGCTGGACAAAATTCCGGGCAGCGGACGTGTCCGCCTCTGCCGCCAGTGCCATGTGGCGCCTCCTCACTCGCCCGCGCCCCCAGGTCCACATCGCCGCCGCCGCGGGCCGGGGAGCCCGAAGCCGGCCCCCGCGGCCCGACCTCGCCCGCGCCGCCACCCGGGATCCCCGCCGCCGCCTCCTTCCACTCCGGTGGCCGGAGTAGCCCACGCCACCGCGAGCGCCTCGCCGGAGCTCGCCCGCGTCCCGGAGCCAACCTCGTCGCCGGCCTCGCCCGGCCCCGCCCAGAGCTCGCCGACTTCCCCCGCGCCGCCGCTCGCCGTCCCCGGCCTCCCACCTCGCCGGGGCTCGCCTCCCTCGTCGCCGGCTTCGCCTCCCCTCGCTGGAGCCGGATCCCGCTGCCGTCGACCTCGGTGCTACAGTAACCCGCCGCGGTGCTACAGTGTTCGGGCGCCAGATCCAGATCTGGGACGAACGGTTGACTTTTGACCTAATTTTTCCAGATTTTTATGCCTACTTTGACCTGCCATATCTTTGCATCCGTAGCTCCGATTTGGGCATATGATATATCCAAATCATTTCATTCCATTGCATCATTTGCATTTGAGTTCATCTTGTTACCCAAAATGCTGTTGGGAGGAGGCATCATGAGCTAAATTGCAGATCCGTTAGCCCTACATTGACTTTTGTCATTTTTGCCATGATTATTGTGTGCATGATATGCCTGTGCCCCTTTGGGATGAATTGTAAAGCATGTTGTCTTCTTTCCAGAGGTGCCTCCCATGCATTTTTAGGATGTGTGTGTTGTCTTGTGCAAGCTTGCAAAGTGGGGTACCTGAGTTTACTGATTTCAGGGACTTAGTGAAAATCACTAATCACTAAGTCTGGGATGTTTTAGTTCACGATGCTATATGTCCAGCTTGTTTCCTAGTGATCCGTGCCTCTTTTGAGGATGATCAGTAAGAGTGATTTGCTATGTTTGTTGTGCTTAATCCATCCATGTCTTTACTTGTTATGTTGGGGCAAGCTAGGTTGACTCAATCGAGCTCAACTTTTGCATAGTTGTTGTTTTGGGCAGATCGTGAACTCTTTTGCGATTTTGCCGGAGCTATTGCTAGTGATCCATGCATGCTATGCCATTGTTCTTGCCATGTATAGCTAGAATTTTGTGCCTTCTTAATGGATATATGCTTGCCTTGCCATGACTTGCACCGTAGTGGGAGCATCGAGCTCGTTTACATGCCTCCGTGAGTTATAGTTTCAGCATGTCCCAGTTTTCACAGTCTGAAAAGTGATTGTGTTTCATCGATGTTCGTGTGCTCGGTAGAGTATTTTGTGAACCCTTTTGGCCCCAGGTAATTTTGGTTGTTTTGTTAAGCTTGTTGAGTAGCTCCATGCCATGCTCTTACTTGCCATGTTCAGGTTTTGCTTCATGTTGTTTTTCTGCTCCGAAGAGAGCATCGTGGTTTGAAATTTCAGACTAGCGTTAATTTCGCTAAGTTTGAAACCTGTTTTGCTTATTCAGTTTTGCCATGCTTGTTTGAAGCCCTTAATGGATGAATTTGCCTATGCCTCAGTCCTGGTGATTTGTTAAGCTTCTTGAGTACCTCACTGCCATGCAATTTTTTTTCATGTTTGGTGGCTGTAGAACGTTCATTTCGTTGCATTTAGGAGCCTGCTTGCTGTATATCGCAGATCGGTTCGTTTAGTAAAACGCTTGCCATTTCCAAACTGTAGCTCCGATTGCCATGATCTTTATATCGTTTTTAGGGGATTTCTTCCTTTCTATCCAGTGGCACACTTGGTTTTCCAAGTTGAGGCCAGGTTCATGCATTTCCTGTCACGTCTTGCATTTTGCATCCCGCATCGCATCCCGCATAGCATATCATTTTTGCATATTATTGGTTGCCCTTGCACGTGGTTGATTGTATCCTTGTTGCTTGTTTGTGTTATTGGGTAGAGCCGGGAGACGAGTTCGCTAACGAGGAGCCCGTTGAGTTTTCTTTTGAGGATCCAGTCAACTCTGACAACTGTGCAGGCAAGATGATCACACCCCCGAAATCACTACTATCTTTGCTATGCTAGTTTGCTCGCTCTTTTGCTTTGCCAATGCTACGATGCCTACCACTTGCTTGTCAGCCTCCCAATTGCCATGATTGAGCCTCTAACCCACCTTTGTCCTAGCAAACCATTGATTGGCTATGTTACCGCTTTGCTCAGCCCCTTCTTATAGCGTTGCTAGTTGCAGGTGAAGATTGGAGCCGTTCCTTGTTGGAACATTTATTTACTTGTTGGGATATCACTATATTGCTATGTTATCTTTACTCATCTATATACTTGGTAAAGGGTGGAAGGCTCGGCCTCTCGCCTAGTGTTTTGTTCCACTCTTGCAGCCCTAGTTTCCGTCATATCGGTGTTATGTTCCCGGATTGTTGCGTCCCTTACGCGGTTGGGCTATATGGGAACCCCTTGATAGTTCACCTTGATTAAAGCTTTTCCAGCAATGCCCAACTTTGGTTTTACCATTTGCCACCTAGCCTCTTTTTCCCTTGGGTTTCCGGAGCCCGAGGGTCATCTTATTTTAGCCCCCCCGGGCCAGTGCTCCTCTGAGTGTTGGTCCACCCTAGAGCACCGTGCGGGGCCGTCCCTTGGCAACTTGGGTTACGTTGGCTCCCGAACGCTTAGCTTATCCGGTGTGCCCTGAGAACGAGATATGTGCAGCTCCTATCGGGATTTGTCGGCACAGCGGGTGGTGTTGCTGGACTAGTTTTGACCTGTCGAATCATCTTGTTGTACCGGGATACCGAGTCTGATCGGTGGGTCCTGGGTGGAGGTCTATTCCTTCGTTGACCGTGAGAGCTTGTTATGGGCTAAGTTGGGACCCCCCTGTAGGGATTGATCTTTCGAAAGCCGTGCCCGCGGTTATGGGCAGATGGGAATTTGTTAATATCCGGTTGTAGATAACTTGAACCTTAAATAATTAAAATGAATCAACTGAGTGCGTAGACTGCTCTCTAGTTTTCAGCTCGTGCTTTGCCTCCTCTTCTTGCTCTCCTTTGCGAATAAGTTAGCCACCATATATGCTAGTCGCTTGCTGCAGCTCCACTTATACATTACCCCTTTCCTACCTATTAAGCTTAAATAGTCTTGATCGCGAGGGTGCGAGATTGCTGAGTCCTTTGTGGCTCACAGATTACTATTACACTAGATGCAGGGACAGATGATACCTCTCCGGATGGCGCGCTCGAGCTGAAGTGGGAGTACGACGAGGACTCTCAGCGGTACTATGTGTCTTTTCCTGATGATCAGTAGGGATGCCTTTTCGGGGTTAGATTCAGGGCCTAGTCGCTTGTTGGGGGTCTTTTCTATTTTGGCGGCGTAGTCGGGCCATGAGTGATTGTATGATGGATGTTATTTATGTACTTTGATGTGACATGGCGAGTGTAAGCCAACTATGCTATTATTCCCCTTTATATTATATATGTACATGGGTTGTGTGATGATTCCCGACTTGCGACATTGCTTTCAATGTGCCTATGTCTCTAAGTCGTGCCTCGACACGTGGGAGACATAGCCGCATCGAGGGCGTTACAAGTTGGTAATCAGAGCCTTCCCCGACCTTAGGAGCCCCATTGCTTGATCGTTTTTAGCAGCCGAGTTGTGTCTAGAAAAATGTTTTGAGTCCTTAGGAACTATATATCGGAGAGCTTAGGAATTCTTTTTTACTTCCCAGTCTCCTCATCGCTCTGGTAAGGCATCCTGACGTAGAGTTTTGACTCTTCTCTTCTCAAATTTCACTAAAAAAATTTTAGGATCACGCGAGTATCTTGGTTTTGTTCCGATGGCTTATGATGAGAATACTGTCTTGGTGCCTCCTGTCAGGGGTTTAGTGGAAGTGTCCCGGGGAGTTGAGCTCTGAGGTGTTGTCATCATAATTCTATCGTTGCAATTCTGGTATACTTGAGATATGTGCGCGACATCGAAAATCTCCTTTATGCAGTTCGTTGGTGAGATAACCTCGACGCCACCCAGTACTGGGGCAGGAGTTCGGGAGTATCGCCATAACTTGTATAACGGATGCTTTTCGAAGGTTGAGATAGATGGTTTCCGAAGGTTTCTTGGTTATGTGTTGAAGGATGGATGCAGCTGGATGTAGGATTTGCTAGCTTGGGTGAGATATTATGCTTCCCCTGTATCCCCAACACCTGATTGCATAACCGGAAAGTTTCGGGAATTTCATAGGTTGGAATTCAAGTAGCCTTAGGATTTCTTCCGACAGATGTATGGTATGAAATTGGGGTTCGACGTCTAGTGGTTCGCCTATTCACGGTCGATTTTACAGTGGCCTTGTTGTGTCTTAAAGAGTCCTTGGCTATGCTGACTCGGGGACGCTTCGTATGTCATGTGCACTGCCTTGTACATGATGGTGCTGTACGGTCGAGCCCGTGTAGGTCCTACCACGAAAACTTCGGATGAAATTTCTATCATGTGTTTGTTCCGGCTTATTCCGCAAGCCAACCCTTGGTTTCATTTCGAGTTGTGGTATTCGTTCTGCTTCGACGTCATATGTTGATTCCATCCCTCGTTGATGTACCTCTTCTACCTGATTCTTCGTGGCTTCGCAATCTAGGAATATGTGACCACTTCAAGAGAAGTGCATTCGTTCATTTTGTTCGGATGTGAAGACTTTATGTTGCAATTTTCATTCCGTTGGATTCACCTTCAATATTTCTCTATTTGTGTGCTAACGGTGGTCAACCTCTTCAGGATGGCTCCCGCTAAGAGCACCAGTCAGAACCAGAATCAAGATCCGCCGCCTCCTCCGCCTCCTCCGGAAGCATGGCAAGCTGTGATGGCTCCTACTAATGCAAATACACAACTGATCATGCAAATCATCCAAGAGCAGAATCAAAGCAGTCAAGCGAATCAAGGCAACAACCAGAACCATTTCGCAACTCTGAATCAGTTCCTCGCAAATGGTCCAAAGACGTTCAGCAACTGCGTTGAGGCTACCGATGCTGATGATTGGTTAGTCGATCTGGGCAAGCATTTTGAATGTAGCAACGTCAGACCTAAAGATTTCATCAAGTTCGCGTCTTTCCAGCTCAAGGATCAGGCCGCAGAGTGGTTTCAGCAGTACCAGGATTCCATAGGTGGACGTTTGATCACTTGGGATGATTTCCGCCGTGATTTCCGAGCTCATCACATCCCTCAAAGTGTGACTGAAAGCAAACGTGAAGAATTCCGCAATCTGAAGCAAGGCTCTTTGTCTGTCTATGACTACAACAAGTTGTTCCAGAAGCTCGCCCGTTTTGCCAAGCAGGATGTTCCTGATGAGAAGAGCATGATCTATCAGTTCAGGGGTGGTCTTCATGAAGAAATTCAGCTCGCTCTTGTCCTCTTCGAGCCGCTGAGATACGATGAGTTCTACAACATGGCACTGAAGCAAGAGGCTACTCAGCTAAGGTGTGATGCTTCCAGGAAGCGAGTCAGAGACACTACGCCTTCTTCCTCTACTCAAGTGGCCAAGCAGCAGAAGTATTGGCTTCCTCCTCCTCCGTTCCGTCAGCCGTATCAGCAGAAGAGCAAATGTGGCAGTGGTTCATCCCACCCACCCAACCCAGGCTTTCAGAACAAGACTTCGTCTCAAGCTTCAAGATCGAGTGCTCCGTACCACCGTCCGCTCTCAGAGGTCACGTGCAACAAGTGCCAACAGAAGGGTCACTACGCCAACAAGTGTTTCAACCAGAGGCGTCTTCCTCCTCCTCCTCCTGTCAGATTGGTAAGTATAGCTATGGTCAAGCATAATCCCAAGCACGCCAAGGTCAATATGGTGAATGCAGCTCAGGCAGAGGATTCGTCAGATGTGATCATGGGTAACTTTCTAGTTAATTCTATTCCTGCAAGAGTTCTTTTTGACACGGGTGCATCGCATTGTTTCATGTCAAGATCTTTTGTGTCCAAGCATGACTTTGTTTCAAAGATGTTGGGTAAACCTATGGGAGTGGTTTCTCCGGCCAAGTCTATGAGGGCTACTTCAATAGTCCCAGATATTTCTATCATGTTGGGTGATTTTAAGTTCTTGGCTTCTCCTATGGTTCTTGGTAATTCTGATATCGATCTTATTCTTGGGATGGACTGGCTCTCTAAACACAAGGCTCACCTCGATTGTGCAGCCAGGCAGATTCAACTGACTCATTCGTCTGAGGAAGTAATTGTCTTTGCTGCCCGGGACAATACCATCCGGTTGTTCTCTCTCAATGAGAAGGGTGAATTGGATGCTATTTCGCAGATTCCGGTTGTTTGTGAGTATCAAGATGTCTTCCCAGAAGAACTCCCAGGCATGCCTCCAAACCGGCCGGTTGAATTTGTTATTGAACTTGAGCCCGGTACGGAACCTGTGTGCAAACATCCCTACAAGCTCGGCCCCGAAGAGTTGAAGGAGTTGAAGAAACAACTCGATGTTCAAGAAAGAATGGGTCTCATTCGGCCTAGTACTTCTCCGTGGGGTTGTGGTGTTCTTTTTGTGAAGAAGAAGGATGGAACGGACCGACTTTTTGTTGATTATCGTCCATTGAACAAGAAGACCATCAAGAACAAATATCCACTTCCCAACATTAATGAGCTGTTTGAACAACTCAAGGGTGCCCAAGTATTCTCCAAGCTTGACCTCCGTATGGGTTATCACCAAATTCGCATTCGTGAGCAAGATATTCCCAAGACGGCGTTCAGAACAAGCTATGGGTCATATGAATACACTGTCATGTCTTTTGGCCTCGCCAACGCTCCTCCGACGTTCTCTCGCATGATGAACTTCATCTTCAACCCCTACACCAATGACTTCGTTTTGGTCTATCTCGACGACATTCTGGTTTTCTCGAAGAACAAGGAAGATCATGCCAAGCACTTGCGTTTGGTTCTTGACAAGCTAAGGGAACATCAGTTCTACGCCAAGTTCTCCAAGTGTGAATTTTGGCTCGATGAGGTTCTTTATCTTGGCCATATCATCTCTGCCAAGGGCATTTCCGTGGATCCTGAGAAGGTGTCTGCAATTGTTAATTGGGAACCTCCTCAGAATGTGAAGCAACTCCGTAGCTTCCTCGGTCTTGCAAGTTATTGCCGAAGATTCGTTGAAAACTTCTCCAAGATCGCGAAGCCTCTCTCAAATCTTCTTCAGAAGCACGTCAAGTACGTTTGGTCTCCGGAGTGTGATATAGCTTTCAATGCTTTGAAATAGAAATTGATCACTGCTCCAGTTCTGACTCCGCCCGATGAAACCAAGCCGTACGAGGTCTTTTGTGATGCCTCTCTCCAAGGTCTAGGTGCTGTACTGATGCAAGAGAAGAAAGTTGTTGCTTATACCTCTCGCCAGTTGAAGCCTAATGAGAAGAACTACCCCACTCATGATCTTGAGTTGGCGGCAGTTGTGCACGCTTTGTTGACTTGGAGACATCTTCTCTTGGGAAGGAAAGTGGACATCTTCACTGATCACAAGAGTCTCAAGTACATCTTCACTCAGCCTAATCTCAACCTCAGGTAGACTCGATGGGTCAAAATGATTCAAGAGTACAATCCGAGTATCGAGTATACTCCAGGCAAGGCTAATGTGATTGCTGACGCTTTGAGCAGAAAAGCATATTGCAACAGTCTGATTCTCAAGCCTTATCAACCCGAGCTTTGTGAAGCTTTCCGCAAACTTAATCTGCAAGTTGTTCCTCAAGGTTTCCTCGCCAACCTTCAAGTTTCTCCTACCTTGGAAGACCAGATTCGCCAAGCCCAGCTTCTTGATGCTATGGTGAAAAAGGTGAAGATTGGTATTGCAAAGAGTCAGTCCAAGTACAAGTGCTACCGACTTGATGACAAGGACACTCTCTTCTTCGAGGATCGAATTGTTGTGCCCAAAGGTGAACTTCGTAAAGTGATCATGAATGAGGCTCACAACTCTCTCCTCTCCATCCACCCTGGGAGCACGAAGATGTATCAAGATCTGAAGCAAACTTATTGGTGGACTCGAATGAAGCGCGAGATCGCTCAATTCGTGAATGAATGTGATGTCTGCAGAAGAGTGAAAGCAGAACACCAAAGGCCAGCAGGTCTCCTCCAACCTCTTGCCATTCCATAATGGAAGTTTGACCACATCGAAATAGACTTCGTGACTGGGTTTCCAAAGTCCAAGCGTGGCAATGATGCTATATTCGTTGTCATCGACAAGCTCACCAAAGTGGCTCATTTCCTGCCTATCAAAGAGTCAATCACTGCAGCTCAATTGGCGGAGCTCTACACCTCTTGAATTGTCTCTCTGCACGGTATTCCTCAAGTGATATCTTCAGACCGCGGCAGCATCTTTACCTCCAAGTTTTGGGATTCTTTTCAGAAGGCCATGGGCACCAACATTCGCTTCAGCACTGCTTTCCATCCTCAAACAAGCGGTCAAGTCGAGCGTGTCAACCAGATTCTTGAAGATATGCACATGGCTTGTGTTATCTCCTTCGGCATGAAGTGGGAGGATTGCCTTCCTTATGCTGAATTCTCGTACAACAACAGCTTTCAAGCAAGTTCGGGCAAGGCCCCGTTTGAAATTCTGTATGGTAGGAAGTGCCGTACACCTCTCAACTGGTCTGAAACCGGTGAACGTCAGCTGCTGGGTAATGACCTAATCACAGAGGCATAAGAAATGTGCAAGGTCATTCGTGATAACCTCAAAGCAGCCCAATCTCGTCAGAAGAGCTACTATGATAGCAAGCACCGTGATTTGGCCTTCGAGATCGGAGATCATGTCTACCTCCGCGTCTCTCCTATGAAAGGGACTCGTCACTTCGGTATCAAAGGGAAGCTTGCCCCCAGATACGTCGGGCCTTTCAAAATTGTCAGCAAGAGAGGCGACCTCGCCTATCAACTCGAGCTTCCTGCAAACTTTGCCAATGTTCATGATGTGTTCCATGTCTCGCAACTCCGAAAGTGCTTCAAGACGCCTGAGTGCACCGTCAACTTTGAGGACATTGAGCTCCAAGAAGATCTCTCCTATCGTGAGCACCCAGTTGCAATCCTGGAAGAGACTGAACGCAAAACTCGCAACAAGTCAATCAAGTTTCTTAAAAATTAAGTGGTCACACCATTCCGACCGTGAAGCTACCTGGGAACGCGAGGATCACCTCCATTCTGAATACCCGGAGTTCTTTCAGTCCTAGATCTCGGGACGAGATCTTTTTGTAGTGGTGGAGTGTTGTAACGCCGCATATGTAACTTTCCCAATTTGTACTTCAACTCTTGCCATTTCCGGCATTAAGTTATATTTAATTCTCGGGTTCGGGTCTTTGTCTTCGTGTGTTGTTTTTATTTTCGTGCATCTCATATCATGTCATCACGTGCATTGCATTTGCATACATGTTCATCTCATGCATTCGAGCATTTTCCCCGTTGTCCGTTTTGCATTCCGGCGCTTCGTTCTCCTCCGGTGGCCATTTCTAGCTTTCTTTCATGCATGGGGATTAAACATTTCCGGCTTGGACCGGGACTTGCCATGCGACCTTGGTTTACTACCGGTAGACCGCCTGTCAAGTTTCAGGTCATTTGGACTTCGTTTGATACTCCAACGGTTAACCGAGGGACCGAAAAAGGCCTCGTGTGTGTGCAGCCCAACACCCCTCCAATTTGGCCCAAAACCCACCAAACTCTGCACCATCGTCTCGGTCGTTCGATAACGATCGTGTGGGCGAAAACCGCACCTCATTTGGACTCTCCTAGCTCCCTCTATGCCTATATATACACCCCCCCTCAAAATTCCGGGTCAAAACACCCCTAAACCCTAGATCCACCCCATCCGCCGCCGCTGGACAAAATTCCGGGCAGCGGACGTGTCCGCCTCCGCCGCCAGTGCCACGTGGAGCCTCCTCACTCGCCCGCTCCCCCAGGCCCACATCGCCGCCGCCACGGGCCGGGGAGCCCGAAGCCGGCCCCCGCGGCCCGACCTCGCCCGCGCCGCCACCCGGGATCCCCGCCGCCGCCTCCTTCCACTCCGGTGGTCGGAGTAGCCCGCGCCACCGCGAGCGCCTCCCCGGAGCTCGCCCGCGTCCCGGAGCCAACCTCGTCGCCGGCCTCGCCCGGCCCCGCCCGGAGCTCGCCGACTTCCCCCGCGCCGCCGCTCGCCGTCCCCGGCCTCCCACCTCGCCGGGGCTCGCCTCCCTCGTCGCCGGCTTTGCCTCCCCTCGCCGGAGCCGGATCCCGCCGCCGTCGACCTCGGTGCTACAGTAACCCGCCGCGGTGCTACAGTGTTCGGGCGCCAGATTCAGATCTGGGACGAACGGTTGACTTTTGACCTAAATTTTCCAGATTTTTATGCCTACATTGACCTGCCATATCTTTGCATCCGTAGCTCCGATTTGGGCACATGATATATCCAAATCTTCGTCTCGATGAGTACATCATTTCATTCCAGTGCATCATTTGCATTTGAGTTCATCTTGTTGCCCAAAATTCTGTTGGGAGGAGGCATCATGAGCTAAATTGCAGATCCGTTAGCCCTACATTGACTTTTGTCATTTTTGCCATGATTATTGTGTGCATGATATGCCTGTTCCCCTTTGGGATGAATTGTTAAGCATGTTGTCTTCTTTCCAGAGGTGCCTCCCATGCATTTTTAGGATGTGTGTGTTGTCTTGTGCAAGCTTGCAAAGTGGGGTACCTGAGTTTACCGATTCAGGGACTTAGTGAAAATCACTAATCACTAAGTCTGGGATGTTTTAGTTCACGATGCTATATGTCCAGCTTGTTTCCTAGTGATCAGTGCCTCTTTTGAGGATGATCAGTAAGAGTGATTTGTTATGTTTGTTGTGCTTAATCCATCCATGTCATTACTTTTTATGTTGGGGCACCCTAGGTTGACTCAATCGAGCTCACCTTTTGCATAGTTGTTGTTTTGGGCAGATCGTGAACTCTTTTGCAATTTTGCCGGAGCTATTGCTAGTGATCCATGCATTCTATGCCATTGTTCTTGCCATGTCTAGCTAGAATTTTGTGCCTTCTTAATGGATATATGCTTACCTTGCCATGACTTGCACCGTAGTGAGAGCATCGAGCTCGTTTACATGCCTCCGTGAGTTATAGTTTCAGCATGTCCCAGTTTTCACTAAGTCTGAGAACTGATTGTGTTTCATCGATGTTCGTGTGCTCGGTAGAGTATTTTGTGAACCCTTTTGGCCCCAGGTCATTTTGGTTGTTTTGTTAAGCTTGTTGAGTAGCTCCATGCCATTCTCTTACTTGCCATGTTCAGGTTTTTCTTCATGTTGTTTTGCTGCTCCGAAGAGAGCATCGTGGTTTGAAATTTCAGACTAGCGTTAATTTCGCTAAGTCTGAAACCTGTTTTGCTTATTCAGTTTTGCCATGCTTGTTTGAAGCCCTTAATGGATGAATTTGCCTATGCCTCAGTCCTGGTGATTTGTTAAGCTTCTTGAGTACCTCATTGCCATGCAATTTGTTTTCATGTTTGGTGGCTGTAGCACGTTCATTTCGTTGCATTTAGGAGCCTGCTTGCTGTATATCGCAGATCGGTTCGTTTAGTAAAACGCTTGCCATTTCCAAACTGTAGCTCCGATTGCCATGATCTTTATATCATTTTTAGGGGATTTCTTCCTTTCTATCCAGTGGCACACTTGGTTTTCCAAGTTGAGGCCAGGTTCATGCATTTCCTGTCACGTCTTGCATTTTGCATCCCGCATCGCATCCCGCATAGCATATCATTTTTGCATATTATTGGTTGCCCTTGCACGTGGTTGATTGTATCCTTGTTGCTTGTTTGTGTTATTGGGTAGAGCCGGGAGACGAGTTCGCTAACGAGGAGCCCGTTGAGTTTTCTTTTGAGGATCCAGTCAACTCTGACAACTGTGCAGGCAAGATGATCACACCCCCGAAATCACTACTATCTTTGCTATGCTAGTTTGCTCGCTCTTTTGCTTTGCCAATGCTACGATGCCTACCACTTGCTTGTCAGCCTCCCAATTGCCATGATTGAGCCTCTAACCCACCTTTGTCCTAGCAAACCATTGATTGGCTATGTTACCGCTTTGCTCAGCCCCTTCTTATAGCGTTGCTAGTTGCAGGTGAAGATTGGAGCCGTTCCTTGTTGGAACATTTATTTACTTGTTGGGATATCACTATATTGCTATGTTATCTTTACTCATCTATATACTTGGTAAAGGGTGGAAGGCTCGGCCTCTCGCCTAGTGTTTTGTTCCACTCTTGCCGCCCTAGTTTCCATCATATCGGTGTTATGTTCCCGGATTGTTGCGTCCCTTACGCGGTTGGGCTATATGGGAACCCCTTGATAGTTCGCCTTGATTAAAGCTTTTCCAGCAATGCCCAACTTTGGTTTTACCATTTTCCACCTAGCCTCTTTTTCCCTTGGGTTTCCGGAGCCCGAGGGTCATCTTATTTTAGCCCCCCCGGGCCAGTGCTCCTCTGAGTGTTGGTCCACCCTAGAGCACCGTGCGGGGCCGTCCCTTGGCAACTTGGGTTACGTTGGCTCCCGTACGCTTAGCTTATCCGGTGTGCCCTCAGAACGAGATATGTGCAGCTCCTATCGGGATTTGTCGGCACAGCGGGTGGTGTTGCTGGACTAGTTTTGACCTGTCGAATCATCTTGTTGTACCGGGATACCGAGTCTGATCGGTGGGTCCTGGGTGGAGGTCTATTCCTTCGTTGACCGTGAGAGCTTGTTATGGGCTAAGTTGGGACCCCCCTGCAGGGATTGATCTTTCGAAAGCCATGCCCGCGGTTATGGGCAGATGGGAATTTGTTTATATCCGGTTGTAGATAACTTGAACCTTAAATAATTAAAATGAATCAACTGAGTGTGTTGCCATGATGGCCTCTTCTCAGCGGAGTCCGGGAAGGGGACACGGCGTTGGAGTTATATTTGCTTAGACTGCTCTCTAGTTTTCCGCTCGTGCTTTGGCTCTTCTTCTCGCTCTCCTTTGCGAATATGTTAGCAACCATATATGCTAGTCGCTTGCTGCAGCTCCACTTATACATTACCCCTTTCCTACCTATTAAGCTTAAATAGTCTTGATCGCGAGGGTGCGAGATTGCTGAGTCCTCTGTGGCTCACAGATTACTATTACACCAGATGCAGGGACAGATGATACCTCTCCGGATGGCGCGCTCGAGCTGAAGTGGGAGTACGACGAGGACTCTCAGCGATACTATGTGTCTTTTCCTGATGATCAGTAGGGATGCCTTTTTGGGGTTAGATTCAGGGCCTAGTCGCTTGTTGGGGGTCTTTTCTATTTTGGCGCCGTAGTCGGGCCATGAGTGATTGTATGATGGATGTTATTTATGTACTTTGATGTGACGTGGCGAGTGTAAGCCAACTATGCTATTATTCCCCTTTATATTATATATGTACATGGGTTGTGTGATGATTCCCGACTTGCGACATTGCTTTCAATGCGCCTATGTCTCTAAGTCGTGCCTCGACACGTGGGAGACATAGCCGCATCGAGGGCGTTACACCCTGAGCACAAGATAATGTAGCGCTGGCGCCCAGAGTTACAACATGCATGCTAGGTCGAGTCGGGTCCTCGGTTAGGGTTGATAGTGCCTAACAGCAGCTAACCCCTAACTTAGAGGTCGAGTGTGTGTCCCTTTTCCTGTCTTTCGTTTCCTTTGATTCGCAGGGCTCGCATACCCTTGCCGGACCGCCTGAGGACGAAAAGGAGAGGAAGGACGCGCCGACATCTAGACCCCGGCAAGCCAGTGTTGCCGGGGGCTGCAAGTGCCAAAGTTCACCCCACGGCAAGCCAGAGTTGCCGGGGGCTGCAGTCTCAGATAAGTCTTTCATCCCTCTTCACGCATTCTCTTTTGGACTGGGAATACGCAGCCTCGTTTCTTCCCGAAAGCCACCGTGATCCCTTAGCTCTGGTCCCTGGGGCCCCAGGGCCAAGTTTTGGTCGTAGTCGTGGCAAGAAAGGGATGAAATGAGGGGCCGCACCCGCCTCGTTCCTGCCTCCGTCAAGAGCGTGAGAAAGGTCGAGCGACGTGGGTATGCGGCAGGGCCTGTTGCCGGGGAAGGAGTGTCTATCTGTGAGATACCAAGGATTTGCTCCTTGGCGTGGGTTCTACCCGCGAGACAAGTAACCCGGCAAACATCCCCTTTTCATTAAAAACATTCCATGCAGGTACAGTCCATAGAGAATGAAAAACATGAAAAGAGAGGATTACAAGTTTTAAATGCAGCTAAGGCCCGAAGGCTTACAAATTAAAAAGATAAGATGCCCATAATACTTTTCCTGTCCCTCTTTTCAGGAGGTAGGTCAAGGAGGCGAAAAGGGCAAAAGGAGCGCCTAGGCGAACTACGGGTGCCAGAAGACACCAAGAGAACATCCCGGGGGCCGTCAAGGCTGGACGGTGATGGCAGCGCCGGAAGCAGGGCTCGAAGATGAGGCGGCATGACGTCAGCACGCTGTCGAGGGCACCACGCCCTCGTACTCCGGCTTGACGGCCTTGCCGCCAGCCCTCTTCCTCTTCCGCAGCCTCCCTACGCCAGCCGCCCAAGGAGACGCCCCCGGGGAGTTCAAGGAGCCGGCGACCCGGATGATGGGGTTGTCGGTGCCGCACGGAGCTGCGCCCGACACCTAGTCGGACCCGCCATCCTGCCACCCGCTCCCCTCGTCGCCGTTGTCGCTCCCCTCCTCGTCACTCTCGCTCGAGGAGGAGCCTTCGCTGTCGGAGGAGCTTTCCACGCAGCACCGGGCCCGGACGCCGAAGCACCTGAAGACCTTGACGGAGAGGAGATCGCCCTCCACCAACTTGAAGTGGAGGGTGAGCCCCAGCATCAAGCTGTGGATGCGGGCAAACGTCTTCCACCCTCGGCCAAGATACATCACGCCGGGGGCTGGGAATTCGGCGCGGACCCGCGTGCCGCTGATCCCACAGCCCCTCATCTGCAGCCTTAGTGTCTCGGGCGGGTCCAACTCCACCACTTCCGCAAACGGATCTGGGAGTCGGAGCCGACGACGAGGCGCCCGGCGCAGCCTGACGAAGAACTCGCAAGGGTCATCCCCGGCATGGGCCACCGCGGGAAGAGGAGCCGCCGGCGGAGGCGAAGCCGACGCTCCGCCTTGTCCACCTCTTCCCCGAGCGCCACCGCCTTGTCCGCGACCTCGTCCACGACCTTGCCCCCTCCCTCTTCCCCTTACGGCTGGCTCCGCCACCACGGGTGCGGGAGAGGGAGGGATGCGCTGCCTGGCGGCAACCCTTGCTGCCACTGACGAAGGACCAGGGTTCCCTCTCTCCATGGCGAATGGGAGGAGGGGGAGCAGATGCTGAAGGAAGGAGAAGATCGGAGGATGCGAGCTCATGTCCTCCCCTCCCGCTCTTTATAAAGGAGCGAGGTGGGGGCTCGGCCGCCCCGCTCAGCGAATCAAGACGCGAGGAGGCAGGGAGCTGGGGCCGGCCCGCTGCCTCGACCCAAGACGGCCCCGATTCCCGCCTCCGCCGTCCGCGACCCCAAGTGCATGGGAGCCGCGTGGCAGGCGTGCAGAACCGAGGCGACGAACGGGGCGGCCACTCCCCACCCCGTGATCGTGGGGAGTGGGCACCTCGAAAACCGCCCACGATCTCTCCCATGATGCCGCGTTTGACGCGTGCCGTTTGGGGAGGGCGCGGTGAATGCGGAGTGAGTTATGGCGTACCCTAGGCCGCGCGTGCCCGTGCACTGTTTTGGGCCTGGCCCAACAGCGCTCGGCACCGTGTATGGCCCAGGCCCGGGGGCTCCTGTCGGTGTACTAAAGTAGGGGTACCTTAGTACCCTGAACTTGTGCACGGGCAGTCGCAGCGACCCGCGGCAGGGCTTGCCGGGCGACCGCCAAGACCCTCCGTGGCTCCTTTGGAGCCATTCAAGAACAAAGTATCCAAGAGCAAAACAAGGCCCCGGCAAGAGGAGCTTGCCGGGAAGGGAACAAGGCCCCGGCAAGCTCGACGAGACCCCGGCAAGAGGAGCTTGCCGGGAAGACCAACCAAAGCATCTCAAGAAGCTCGCTGCGGCGCACCGCGCGCCCCGACAAGGCCCAGTGAGCGACAAGCTCCTGGACGCGACAAGACAACATCCGCGGCAAGGCACTTGCCGTGGCAAGCTACTACCCCGCAGCCCGCGCTCCAGCTCACCCACCAACATGTCGCCCTGGGACCATTCCTAGCGTACGTGGCGGGAGGCTGTGCAACCGGGGGCATGCGGTGGCAGGCAGACGCTGACAAGGAACCATCGTGGCGAACGGTGGCGTTCCTAGCGGTCCCTCTCTGGGCCGTCAAGGTGACACAGACAGGCATTTAATGCCCTTGTCCCCTGACGTCAGAGTTAGGTAGGATGCGACATGTAGGCGGTGGAGCCAACTACCACCCCTTTTACATTTTTACCCTCGCCTCTATTGCCACATGTCGGTGACCCCTTAGACATATAAAAGGAGGCCCATGCGCAACAGAGAAGGGGAGGACAGCCATTCTCACGCTCGGTCTTGCCAGCTGCTTGAGTGTACTATAGCACTCGCCGCTCCCGAGCCAAAACTCAATACAACCACCAAAGTAGGAGTAGGGTTTTACGCATCCGTGCGGCCCGAACCTGGGTAAATCGATCGTCTCGCTCGTGTGTTTCGCCTCGATCTGCTCTTTGTGCATCCACCGCCCCCTGCCAAACCAAAAGGGGCTCGGTCCGCCGATCCCCATAGGTGTGCGAGGGATCAGACACCCCCGACAGCAACCGTTGCCAATCGTAGGCTATACGACAAGATTCAACCCGGACTCATTCTCTACAGGAGCAACCATAAATTGTTGACCACCACAAGATTTTCGATAGTTTTAGTATTGGCGATAGACTTGTTAGATCAGAAGACCCAGTCTCGGAAGAAACTCACCATGATGGAAGGACACAAGATATTGTGGAAAAGGTATGCCTCTACCGAGAGAACCCAGAGTAGGAGTTATCCCGAAGAAATAAGAAGACTGACACAATCAACCCAAAGAATGGAGTACATGAGTTTTGTCGGAACCATATCCATGCTTCTAAGTGTGGTAGCACACTAGACCATACAGATCAATGGATTTGCTAGAAGACCCCTAGACCCTAACCTTTTCTTGCTAGCCTCTTCGGATCTCGAGGACGAGATTCATTTTAAGTGTGGTAGGTTTGTAACATCCCAAAATTCTAAATTTTGGAATGTTATATTAAATAAATATTTATGATTGTTTGTTTGATTATTGTGTGACTAATTGTGTGAAATTGAGTGGCATTTGGAAATTTCAGAGGCATTTGAATTTTATTTGAATTTGGATTCAACTTGGAATTCGAAATTTATTTCATATACCCCTGACAAATACTTGTTTAAAAGTATGAGAGGAGCTAACATGACACTCCAAAAATTCAGGAGAAATTAATGCCAAAAGTTTTTGAATTCAAATTGGAGTTTATTTGGAAAAAATTTGGTTTGGATTTTTGCCTCTGGAAAAAATGTTCACATTGTAGAATTTATTTATCTGATTTTATTGATATATATGTCCTATATAAAAAAAATATTATAGGTTTCTCTATATTTTATTTTCCTCCCTGTCTTATTCAAAAAAAGGAGAACCCCCCCCCCCCCCCCCGAACTGGCCAGGCCGACCGGCCCAGCCAGCAAGGCCGCAGCCCACCAGCGCCCAGGGCCGCAAGCCAAGCGCGCCGCATGCCCGCACCCGCTAGGCCTCGGTTGCCCGATCCCTCTCCTCTCTCCCTCTCTCACTGGAGCGCCGACCCCACCCCGTCTGCCTCCTCCCGCAAGGCGCGCCCGCGCATCTCGCTCACGCCCGACGGCCTCGACGTCCGTGCTCTTCTAAAAACCCTAGCCCGACTCGACCTCCTCCCGAAGTAACATGCGCTATAAATAGCCCTCGACCTCCTCCCTAAGTAACATGCCCTATAAATAGCCCTCGACCTCCTCCCCAAGTAACATGCCCTATAAATAGCCCTAGCCCGACAACCTCCGCCTCGCTCTGCCGCGTCTCCCCGACGTCATCGCCGTCGCCCCGGACCACCGGAACCGCTGCGCCATCGCCGCTCGAGCCGCCGTCGTCCGTCGTCACTGTCGAGTTCACTGTAAGCCGCCGGAACCCCCCACCATCGTTGGATCGCGCATGAACAACCTAGATTAGATCACACGAAGGGTTAGGTTTATTTGTTTAGATCGGTTTTAGTTTGGTCTTTTCCCGGTTTAGTTACGGTTTATTTCAATTGATCGAACCGGTCGGTTATTCTGTTTAGCCGCGAGCGCGGTTTAGTTAGTGTTCGCCTGAGCGTTAGATAGGCCTAGTAGCGCCTGTTTTTTTAGTTATTTTTAGTTTCTGTTTTTAAAACAGAATGGTTCTATTCTTGTAAAGTCTATATCTTTTAGGTTATTTATTATTTTTAGTTGATTCTTTTTTTGTTAGTTTACAAATTTGTTGTAGTTTCTGTAGAAAAATAGATTCGGTCATATTTCAGTTTATAAAAATAGTTTTATAATAGTTTTAGTCAGAATAGTATTTCTGCTATAAATTGAGTTAGGATTATTTTATTTTAGTGATTCTTTTTGTCACTCCTTTGTTTTGACCTTGCCTAGCAGTAGGATTAATTTGGGTATTTATAGTTTTTATTAAAAATAGTTTTATCCGCAAACAAGCTTTTCTAGTTTTCTTAGCTTGCTGCTGTTTTGTGTTGTTTTTATTATTTTAAAAATTTATTTTTACCTATGTTATATTTTTACTTCAGTTTTGTTTCGGTAGTTGTATAGGGTGAACTTTTATTTACAGAAAAATAAAATGTTTATTTCTTTTTCTTACTAGTTTTGTTTTAAGCATAATTAGAGTTTTAATTTAGCTTTTTATGTGGTTCCTTTTGCTAGTAAAACTTTATGAAAAATACTTTATGTTAACTTATTTGATTTAATTTTTTTTGTTAAAGTTATTAGTTTAGTATTTTGTTTGTTAAGTTTTTCTTAGGACAAAACTATTTTTTGTAGTTAAGGCAAAAGGTTTTCCTAGTAGGTTCTCTATAGTTTTCCCCTATTAGTTCTTTCGATGTGTTATTTGTTTTGTATTGGGTTTTCTTATTGAGTTTTCTTTTAATTGTTAGATTTGCTTGCTAGAGTGCTTGCTTATGTGAATGTCATGTTTGTTATTATAGATTTCATCGGAGGGTTGCATATAGTTCTATCAAGTTATTTTCGAGAGTGTTGTTATCTTCATCAACTTACCAGGCAAGTTCACTTTGACCATGTTTTTCATACCTATGTTTATTTGCATGTTGTAGCACCCTTTCAACAATCCCTCCAGTAGTGTTATTGAATCTTGTAGTTGAGTAGAATGCATGAGGTAGAAACCCATCTCCCTGTTACCAAACCCGGGATGTTATATAGTTTTAATGCTACGCTATAGTAGACGGGGTTTGGTATGAGTGCATGGGAGTGGTGTGAAGAAGGAGGACTCTATGTCAATGGCGACAACTTCATGATGGCACCAGCAAGGACTGAATCTTCAGGACTTCTCAAGATTTCGAGACTCGAGACAGGAATTCAATACACACTGCTGGGTGAAGGACGGTTGACGGGCACCCTGGAGAAACCAGTGGTTGGCCGGGATGCATGGAGAAGCGCCATGACATCTTGCGGAAAGCTTCACCCAGACTCAAAGAGATGGAAGAATACTTCATGCCCGGAAGCTTACCTGTGCAACCGCAAGTCACTATGGGCTCTGGCTTGGTTGACCTTAGTTGTGACTCTGGCTAGGACGGTGCTAGCAGATGTAGAACTATGGTAGGATTGGATGAGCACCGGACAATGGTCAGAGGAACTCTTTGAAAGACCATGCTTCGGTCATCTTGTTCTCAAACACCCTGAAGTGCGAGAATGTAAAGAGAGGGATCGAATCTTGCGGGTAAAGTGTACAAACCTCTGCAGAGGGTTAAAACCTAATCCATTAGCCGTTTCCCCTGTTATGGACAATTTGAGCCTCTGGACTTGGATCTATCTCGGAACTCTCAACACTGGACTGATAAATTAATTGTGGGCAACTTATGATGATTTGGGCTATGAGACATCGGTTGGCGGAACCATGTCATGATAGAAAACTCCGTAGTACAAACTCCGGATAATTCCTTTGTGGTAGGGAAAATAAAACCAGTTTTTACGCAAACAAAACTCAGACCCAGAGCAACAAAGCCATATTGCATATAGAATAGTTTTATCAATCTGTTTTCTCTTATTGTGATCTTGCCGATACATTCAATGTACTGACCTACACGGCTGCAACGTAGCATGTTGCAGGATTTTTCTCTGGTGAGTAAGAGTTACATAATAGGGTTACGGTCTACACTCAACCTGCCGATGGCGTTGATGGGAGTCCACACCCGTTTGTTTGTTTCCGCTATTACTGCTAAGGTATATATATCAGTTTTATGTTATGTTTACATGTGATTGCACTTTGATATATACATTGATGTACTATGTGTGCCAGCATACTGATCCAGGGATGGCACAGATACACAGAGGCTTGACCATCTGAGGTCGGGTCGCTACAAAAAATTATTAGGAAAGTTCAAGGAATCTGTTTATGGCATTTGCATGCATGTTTAAACAACCTAAGGTTGCTGTATATGGCAATTTGCATAATTGGCATTTAAATAAGAACATATGGAGTTTGAATTTGAACCCTTGGTTCAAACCAACTTCATTTAATCTGGTTTCTAGTTGCATTAGCTCAAACCATAGCATATTGCCATGTCATGATCATGCACCATATTGTGGCATTGCATTGATTGTGTTTCCTCTCTGTTGCCGGTATCTGTCCCTCCTCAGTAGACATTGTTCCGGCGATAAGTTCGATGACACCGATGAACAGATATACTATCTTCAGAAGTGCCAGGCAAGCAAAAACCCCTTGTTCATTCCGATACAATCCCACTCTCTCGCTCCTGCTCTCTTTTATTGCATTAGGACAACAACGGTTCAACTGTTACATGTTGTGGTAGTTGAACCTCTTTCCTCTGCATGACCTGTCATTGCCACGGTAAATAGATGAAACCCACTAGCATGAGTAGGAGTTGTTTGAGCCCTGATGTGCCTACTCATTCATGCTTGTTTGTCATGCCTGCTATTGCTTAGAGTCGTGTCAGGTCTGATTCATCGGGGATGAATTGGAAAGTTGTGAACATGTCCTACTGTGTGTGAGCTAAGTGTGTTGAACACAATTTGGTAAAGGTATTTATGAGAGGCCATGTAGGAGTACATGGTGGCTTGTTTCATTGGAACCGTCCTTAAGCACTGAGATCTGTATGTGTGATTTAAGAACCAGCTACTACCATGCATTAGGCCCAAAGCTAATGGACCCTCTCAGCTTCTTAACCACCCTAGTCCTCTGTTGAGGAGTTGCAATAGTTTCTGGCGTTTATAGGATATGTGTTGGTGGCCGTGCGTAGCGTTGACCCTAGGGGTGGGTTATGATGCGGTAGATACACCGTGGCCTGGTATGCCGGGCGCCCGTTTGGTGTCTCGGAACCCTGTACACATCGTTCGGGGCCGTATGTGGAAACCTCGGCTGGACTCCCTGTGGATGGAACCTGGATAGGCGATAAACCTGGACTAGAGACTTGAGTGTTTAGGTAGGCCGTGGCCGACACCCTCGTTGGGCTTCCGCTTGAAGGTTGCCAAGTACATGTCGTGTAAACGGCGGTAAGTGGTGAGAGCGTGTATGAAGAAGTACACCTTACAGGGTTAACATCATCTATTCGAATAGCCGCATCCACGGTAAAGGACTACTTGGTTTCCTATATAGTTCATAGACAAGTGAAAGTGGATACTCTAAAATGTGCAAGATAATGGTTAGTGCTACGGATGGCGTTCTCGTAGGGAGACGGGTGCGGATCCATAGTGGTGTATTGATATGGTGAATATGTGGACTCGTGTGCGCCACCTCAAAGAGTTGTAGTTAGTTCTGATGCAAGTCTTGCTGGGTATATTTGTACTCACGTTTGCTTAATTTATGTTTTTGCAGAGAGACTTCAGTCTCGCTAGTAGTTCCACGTGGACTTCAATGTTTAGCTTGTTACCTTAGCTACGATCTTGTGCCCTCAGCAGGATCTGGTAGATAGTCAGGCTTCTCAGCCTTTTTCATTTGTAGATGTCTGTACTCAGACATGTTAAGCTTCCGCATGTGTTTTGACTTGTATGCTCTGAATGTTGGGTCATGAGACCCATGTTTGTAATATCTGGCTCTTCGAAGCCTACTGAATAAATACTTTGAGTCGTAGAGTTTTGTTGTGATGCCATGTTGTATTTGCACATATCGAGCATATTGTGTGTATGTTATAGAAATGCTTGGTATGTGTGGGATCCGACAATCTAGTTGTTTACCCTTGGTAGCCTCTCTTATGGGGAAATGTAGTCTGGTGCTTCCACTGAGCCTTGGTAGTCCGCTACAACCCAGTTTACCGGAGTCCTGCTAGCCTAGCACTGCTGCTCTGGAACACTTAGACTGGCCGGCATGTGATTCACTTCGTCCCTGTGTCTGTCCCTTCGGGGAAATGTCATGAAGAGACATCCAGAGTCCTATTAGCCTGCTACAGCTCGGGTTCCCGGAGTCCTGTTAGCCCAGTTGCTACAACCTAGGTTCATACGCTGATGACCGACATGCTCGAGGTTGATTCATGTATGCCTGTCCTTGTAAGTTAGTGCCACTTTGAGTTCACGACTAGTCATGTCGGCCCGGGTTCTCTATCATATGGATGCTAGCGGCACTATCATATACGTGAGCCAAATGCACAAACGGTCCTTGGCCATGCTAAGGTGACACCGTGGGAATACCGTGCGTGAGGCCGCAAAGTGATATGAGGTGTTACAGGCTAGATCAGTGTGACTTAGAATCGTGGTCCTGACAGCTTTGGTATCAGAGCCTGACTGCCTGTAGGATTACAAAGCCAAACTAGTCGAAGTTGTGTCTAGAAATGCTTTAGTTATGTAAGAGAATTGATTGTGGAAGGGAACATAAGGCTCTTTTTACTCCTTATACCTTATGCCTTCTGATCCGAGTCACCCTCTTCTCTTCACGGGGATTAAGAACTAGGCTTCTCATCTTTCTATCAGGATCATGTGTTACTAATCCGTAGATTCGTAGGATTGTTGGTCTCAAGCCTCAGTTCAGTTTCCACTTCTCCAGTGTGTTATTAACTGGCCTTAGAACCCTGATACGATGTTGTTCAGTGGTTATGCCACCATTTTTGCAGGATGTCTCAAATCTTTTTGAGCATTTACAGCCGTTATGCTGTCCGAGTCATCCCAGGTTTCTAAATAGTCTGATGCATTTGCAAATCCCTTCTTTCCGTTCCCGATGTCCCTTTGGGCCAGTTCAACCACACTAATCGATGAGTTGAGGTACTCTATTGCCTCGACATATATGTTGGAGCCATTATTATGACCCTAGGTGTCTTAGGGAGTCACCTAGTAATCTAGCAATGCTTTGTATTCCCAGTGTGATGATTCTGGCCATTAATCCCGAAGCATCCCGTGATGCCATTAGTTAGTAGGCATTCTATTCCTGGGTTTTGGAACCCGAGATTCACTCTACTTACTTCATGTTGATAGTGTTTGCTCGTTCCTTTAGATTATTAGTAACCTTTGCATTAGTCCTCGAGGTCCGTGGTATTTCCTTCTTCCAAATACTATGAACCACTTATGGCAGAAGTTTGTTGGATCAAAAGATCACAATCAGAGTACTCTTGAGGAGTTCTCCATTCATAATTGTGATTCTGCCAGTTCTACCTTTCTGCATGGGTTATCTGGAAGAAACCTGTTGAACTTGGTTCTACATATTTATCTATGCATCTACAACTCAGAAAGATAGATGTCCCCTTGAGTTGTCCCTCTTCATTTGTATTCCAACCATCGTCTATCAATTGATAGTGAGGAGTAATGGTGCATCCGTGTTACCGATGCTTATTATTCTTGTGGTCCGTCAAGCCATTCTATTTCAGAATGACTAGGAGAAACGCACACCAGTACCTCATCCATATCCAGGGTTGGGACAAAATAGTTGTGTATCGCAGATCAAAATGCCAATCCAGCTTTTGCTCTGTTCTACCCTGGAGTATTACCCTCCTTTGTGTCAGGATTGTCATGAGAATTGCACCATCTCTTATGAATTCTTGACGCAGTGATACCTCTCGCCATCGTTCTTCATTCCTCGGTCTCTGTGTTGTTGCAACCGAAATGCCGACAAGTAAACTATGATGTGTGAATTCAATACTCCTGTCAACCCGGTTGCTTGGTAGTTAAAGGACAATAATTTCATTCTGAGCATGTTGGTTATTGAATCATCGTTCTAAGATAGACTGTGCTACCTAGTCCTTGTTTCTGGTGCACTCTTCGATCGATGAGTTAGGATTTTGTCAAATCCTCGCTCATTTGATCATATCATCTTGCCCTACAAAGCAAGATTGTTCTCGATCTTATTAACATATCGGTGGTTCGTGATTTTCTGAATATATTCTCGGAAGTATTACCAGGTTGTCACCTGACCGCTATGTTGAGTTCATGATCAAGTTGGTTTTCTTGTAAACCACTCCTTCTCCAAGAATCCGTGATAGATACCTCTGAGCTAGTTAGTTAAGCCAAACAACAACTTGGAGAGTTGGAAGATAAAATCTTGTCTGACTTAGTGCATGTTAAGGGATATCTTTTTGTGTGTGTGTGTGTGTGTTGAAGAAAGAGGATATCTTCATCAATTGGTCCTCGTGATAAGTTATTGGATCTATTGTCTTGTCCAAACTTTGATTTGAGTGTGGGCTATACTCAAATCAAATCAGAACCAACGATGTCTGTAATGTTGTCTTAATCGTGGTTGATCCCTCGGGCATACACCATTGCATCCTTTGGTCTGACCAATGCTATCACCGTGTTCACTTAATTATGGAATTCCATCTATATGGAAGCCTGGATGATTTATTGTTGAGCCCATTGACAACAATTTCATCTTGTCCATGATTCATGTTGAACATGTAAATTAGTGTTCGAAACTTTGTAAGGAATGCTTCGTGTTCCGTTCATGAATCTTATGCTTGGATGGAAGAAGTGACTTCCTCGAATTCATGTGCATTCTATGCAAGTTGCCACCGTGAATACGAGAAAGATTGTTTTTGCTTCCTCTGGAATCATCCCAAGTTAGTCACGCATGTGCGAAGTACTCTATGGTTTGATAGGTTGGCCGCCTCCATTCTATATGTGTTTCCTAGCACACCAAGACACTAAATGACTTGTTCAAGGAGAAGAGGTTCCTTCTTAAGAGCATGCCTTATGCAAGGACTTTGATATCCTCGACGATGGTTCCCCACCTGAACTCGGTAGTGTTTTATTATAAGACTACTACATGGTCATGCTTGTCTGGGACAGCGTGTTCACATGTGTGTAGCAGAACCAGCTCATGTTTTGGAGCTTACTACCATAGTCCATTTCCCGAGAATCTCGCAACGTCATCTCATCGAATTGTGTTACAAACTTTCCTTCTTGACATGATGAGTCTGGAATATTCTGACACCAACTGAATCTCAGACAGATATGATGGTTGGAACACTCCTGACATTTGCATTTTGTTCCCAGCTCGCACCGCCTTGTGTCAATTTCCCATGGGCTGCCCTTCTCAGAAATTGTTGTTCAGGATCATCTTTAGGAGTGGTCCTACCATGGGTCCCATCCACTTCCGATGATAAGCAAAAATCATCCATTGCATTGTCTTCAACAAGGTAGTCCACATCATCCATTCTAGTCAGGATATGTCATTCTTTCAAACTCCTTCGAACGATTGCTCGAGATTTTCCCTAGGCTGGTATAGAGAATTTTATTGATCTCTGGATCAGAAGTAATTCTTTTTGCCACTTAAGGGATAATTCTACGAGTCATCCTTCTATAGGGTGTCTCGTTATGGTATCATGGCAACTCAAATCCTCGCTATGTTGACAACCGTTCACCACCCTCTTAGGTGTGGAATTGTTGTCTACCTAGTGAACCCTCATCATCTGTTCCACTCCATCCCTCTAGATTTGTACTTCGTGTCTCACCTCGAGAGATGTTTCAATGTCTCACTCCGTCAGTTGATCCTGAGTTATTCGATCTTCGATAAGATCGATCCTTCTAGAGTTTTCTCTTTCCTCTCATCGTCATGTTAGTTGGAGTTCTCGGGGCAAGACATCGAGACAATGATGGTGATCGAATCAACGTTCTTACGAAGTGCCACCTGGATCATGAAGATCGTGTTAGTTTGTGTTCCCCCTTCTTTTTTCCCTACGCTTGAATCTCGGGACGAGATTCTTGTTTAGTGGGGGTGAGCTGTCACAGTCCTAGATTTGTTTGCAGATAGTTGCATCAGTGGGCATCATGCATCCTGTCTTTTTCAAGAAACTTGAAATGAGGAAATTGAAAGCCTCAGAAATCATTTTAAAAGAAGGGTAAGAACCCTTTAAATTGCATT
This sequence comes from Triticum monococcum, assembly GCA_034509565.1. Classification (NCBI taxonomy): domain Eukaryota; kingdom Viridiplantae; phylum Streptophyta; class Magnoliopsida; order Poales; family Poaceae; genus Triticum; species Triticum monococcum. The sequence goes on along the minus strand of CM067842.1, from coordinate 478,243,398 downwards.
CATTTTTTCCAAAATTACTTCATAAATGTTTGATAATTTTGGCAAGGCTTTGAGACCAAACCAAAAATAGTGAACATTTTTGGAGGAATTATTTTGGGACTTCGAAATTAAATCAATAAGTATTTGAGCTTTGGATTATATTCATTTTTTATAGAATATAATTCAAATGGCCCTGGAATTATTTGTGTGCCTATGGAAAAGTCTATAATGGCAACATAAAAATATTCAGAAGGTTTTGCCCTGTTTTGAATTTATTTTGAATTTTGAATCAGTGGCAAAATGAATAAATAAAAACAACACAAAACAGAAATACAACAGAGCAGAGGCCTACCTAGAGCGCACTTACCTGTGGCCTGGCACTATTGCTGGCAGCCCAGCCCACCAGGCAACATACCAGTCATCTCCTTCCTCCCGCCAGTGTGCACTGTGCGTGGCGCACGCACAGGAGGCGAGGGCCACCTCCTGCTTGCCACCTCCCGAGTGTCCCCGTGCCCATCCGCGTCGCCTGGGAGATGCCCCGCAGCCCCCTCCGCCTTTCCCCTCACCCTGGAACTCTCTCCCTCTCCTCTAGCCCCCTCCCCGAGCTCGCCCAAGAGCGCTTCGTCACCGCCGTTCACTGCCACCGCGTCCACCGAGCTCCCCTTGTCCTCTACTTTGTCCAACGGGCTCGCCTCGACGCCGTGGATCACCAAGACGAAGCACGCGCTCGCGGGATGCCTAAAACATTGCCATCGAGCTCATCGTCGTCCTCTGCCCCGACGATCGCCCTTCGATTCGCCGCCTCCGACGCTTCCCCGACCTCGCTTGGCTTCTCTGCGAGTCCTCTGTGAGCTGCTCTTCCGTTCTCCCTTTTCCCGTCACCTCGCACGTCCCCTAGCGCTAGCACCGCCGTGCCCGAAGCTCACCACCGCCCAGTCATGTTGCCGCCGTGGCCACCATCCCCTAGAGCCGCAACTGAGCGCACCACCGTGCTCAGCGTGTCTTCGCGCACCCGTAGCCACCCCCAGCTCCTCCTCTCGAACACCCTAGCGAGGAACTCGAGCACGGCCAAACCTCAGCCGCCACAAACCTCGTCGCCGACGTTGATTCCGGTGACCATCTGGTCCAGCTCCACCACCCACAGACGCGGCTCAGCCCCAACTCTCCATAGAACCCAACCACACCCCAAACCGTGGCCTGTAGCGCAATTCCGACGGGGATGCCGCCACGATCTGAGGTCGCCGACGGTTAAATGCCGGCAGCTGACGTGGCGCCATTAGCTTAGGCGCTAAACTCGTTTAGTTAGTGCTTGTGCCGATGACATGTGGGTCCCCGAGCCCAATTAGTTTAGTCTAACTTCCTGTTTATATTAGTGCTAATCTGCATGGACCCCACGTGTTAGCCTGACTTTGGTCAAGTCAACGTTAATTGGTCCCACCTGTCATCCACCCAAACCAGCCCGAGACACCGACGTATGGGTCCCACGGGTCAGGTTTGACCTGGCCGACCCAGTTGACCTTCTAATGTCACACCTATGTCATGCTGATGCAGTAAGTGATTTTCTGGATTTTTAAATAATTCAGAAAATTCCAGAAAATAGTTAAAACTTCTAAAAATCATATAACATCAAGCGTAGCTCAGAATGAAATAAATTATATATGAAAAATTATCAGGAAAATTTAAGGAATCTGTTTATGGCATTTGCATAAATGTTTAAACAACCTAAGGTTGCTGTATATGGCAATTTGCATAATTGGCATTTAAATAAGCGCATATGGAGTTTGAATTTGAACCCTTGGTTCAAACCATGTTCATTTACTCTGGCTTCTAGTTGCATTAGCTAAAACCATAGCACGTTGCCATGTCATGATCATGCATCATATTGTGGCATTGCATTGTTTGTTTTTCCTCTCTATTGCCGGTATTGGTCCCTCCTCAATACACGTTGTTCCGGCGATAAGTTCGATGACACCGATGAAGAGATATACTATCTTCAGAAGTGCCAGGCAAGCAAAAATCCCTTCTTCATTCCGATACAATCCCACTCTCTCGCTCCTGCACTCTTTTACCGCATTAGGACAACAACGATTCAACTGTTACATGTTGTGGTAGTTGAACCCCTTTCCTCTGCATGACCTGTCATTGCCATAGTAAATAGATGAAACCAACTAGCATGAGTAGGAATTGTTTGAGCCCTGATGTGCCTACTCATTCATGCTTGTTTGTCATGCCTTCTATTGCTTAGAGTCGTGTCAGGTCTGATTCATCGGGGATGAATTGGAAAGTTGTGAACATGTCCTACTGTGTGTGAGCTAAGTGTGTTGAACACGATTTGGTAAAGGTATCGATGAGAGGCCATGTAGGAGTACATGGTGGTTTGTTTCATTGGAACCGTCCTTAAGCACCGAGATCTGTATGTGTGATTTAAGAACCAGCTACTACCATGCATTGGGCCCGAAACCAATGGACCCTCTCGGCTTCTTAACCACCCTAGTCCTCTGTCCAGGAGATGCAATTAGTTTCTTGTGTTTATAGGATAAGTGTTGGTGGCTGTGCATAGCGCTGACCCTAGGGGTGGGCTATGATGCGGTAGATACACTGTGGCCGGGTATGCCGGGCGCCCGTTTGGTGTCTCGGAACCCTGTACACATTGTTCGGGGCCGTATGTGGAAACCTCGGCCGGACTCCCTGCGGATGGAACCTGGATAGGCAATAAACCTGGACTAGAGACTTGAGTGTTTAGGTAGGCCGTGGACGACACCCTCGTTAGGCTTCCGCTTGAAGGTTGCCGAGTACATGTCGTGTAAACGGCGGTAAGTGGTGAGAGTGTGTATGAAGAAGTACACCCGTGCAGGGTTAACATCATCTATTCGAATAGCCGCGTCCATGGTAAATGACTACTTGATTGCCTATACAGTTCATAGACAAGTGAAAGTCGATACTCTAAAATGCGCAAGATAAGGGTGAGTGCTATGGATGGCGTTCTCATAGGGAGACGAGTGCGGATCCATAGTGGTGTATTGATATGGTGAATATGTGGACTTGCGTGCGCCACCTCAAATAGTTGCTTGCAATTGTAGTATAGGATAGCCACTGAGTCAAAGCTGGCTTGTTGCAGTTAAACTCCACCACCCCTTTGTTGATAATGATGCATATGTAGTTAGTTCTGATGTAAGTCTTGCTGGGTACATTTGTACTCACGTTTGCTTAATTTATGTTTTTGCAGAGAGACTTCAGTCTCGCTAGTAGTTCTGTTACCTCAGCTACGATCTTGTGCCATCGGCAGGATCTGGTAGATAGTCAGGCTTCTCAGCCTTTTTCATTTGTAGATGTCTGTACTCAGACATGTTAAGCTTCCGCATGTGTTTTGACTTGTATGCTCTGAATGTTGGGTCATGAGACCCATGTTTGTAATATCTGGCTCTTCGGAGCCTATTTAATAAATACTTTGGGTCGTAGAGTTTTGTTGTGATGCCATGTTGTATTTGCACATATCGAGCATATTGTGTGTATGTTATTGAAATGCTTGGTATGTGTGGGATCCGACAATTTAGTTGTTTACCCTTGGTAGCCTCTCTTATGGGGAAATTTAGTCTGGTGCTTCCACTGAGCCTTGGTATTCCGCTACAACCCAGTTTACCGGAGTCCTGCTAGCCCAGCACTGCTGCTCCGGAACACTTAGACTGGCCGGCATGTGATTCACTTTGTTCCTGTGTCTGTCCCTTCGGGGAAATGTCACGTGGAGACATCTGGAGTCCTATTAGCCTGCTATAGCCCGGGTTCCCGGAGTCCTGTTAGCCCAGTTGCTACAGCCCGGATTCATACGCTGATGACCGACTTGCTCGAGGTTCATTCATCTATGCCTGTCCCTGTAAGTTAGTGCCACTTTGAGTTCACGACTAGTCATGTCGGCCCGGGTTCTCTGTCATATGAATGCTAGCGGCACTGTCATATACGTGAGCCAAAAGGCACAAACGGTCCCGGGCCATGGTAAGGTGACACCGTGGGAATACCATGTGTGAGGCCGCAAAGTGATACGAGGTGTTACAGGCTAGATAAGTGTGACTTAGAATCGGGGTCCTGACAACGGGGCTGGGCGGTGACGCGGTGGCACGAGGCGGCAAACTCCGGTGAACCCCAGTGAAGAGGGTGGCAGCGCAGGTGAGGGGTGGCGTGGCGGCGCGGGCGGTGTTCGGTTGCGGCGGCGGTGGTGCGGGACCGAGGCACGGCGGGGCTCGGCTCCCAGATCCGGCCCGGGAGGTGATGAATGACGGCGGACGGCAAGGCAGGCTGTCGGCGACGAGGTTGAAGCACGGCAGAGGAGGTGCGCCACGGGGCGGCGGGGCGCCCGGTCGCCGGCGACAGCATGCATGCGGCGGGATCCAGGAGGCGGGGGGCTCAGGCTGGAGCGGGCCAGCCGGCGGCGCGACGGGCCTGCGTGGGCCCGCGATGGGCTCCGCGGGCCGCGACGAAGTATGTGCGGGCGCGACTAACGTGGCGGCGCCTGGTTGGTTGAGGGCAGCGGCGGAGGTGACATGTCGGCAACAGATTGGTCCGGGCGACATGGAGGCAGCGGTGGACATGTCCGGTGCGGTGCGGACGCGTCCGGCGGCGCGAGGAGGAAGATGGCTAGGGGTTTTGCCAGCAAAGTTCGGGGAGGGGGCCTTTATATATATATATATATATATATATATATATATATATATATATATATATAGGGAGCTAGGAGAGTCCAAATGAGGTGCGGTTTTTGTCCACACGATTGTGATTCAACGACCGAGAGCATGGAGGGGTTTAGACGGGCTAGTGGACTGTTGTGGAGGGGTGCTGGGTTGTGATACGTCTCCAATGTATCTATAATTTTGATTGCTCCATGCTATTATATTATCTATTTTGGATGTTAACGGGCTTATTTCTACACTTTTATAATATTTTTGGGACTAACCTATTAACAGGAGGCCCAACCCAAATTGCTCTTTTTTGCCTATTTTAGTGCTTAGCCGAAAAGGAATATCAAACGGAGTCCAAACGGAATGAAACCTTCGGGAACTTGATTTTCTCAACAAACATGATCCAGGAGACTTGGAGTGGACATCAAGCAATCAACAAGGCGGTCATGAGGCAGGGGGCACGCCCACCCCCCTGGGCGTGCCCTCCACCCTCATGGGCCCCTCGTTGCTCCACCGACCTACTTCTTCCTCCTATATATATCCATGTACCGCACAAACATACAAGAGCACCACGAAAACCTAATTCCACCGCCGCAACCTTCTGTACCCGACAGATCCCATCTTGGGACCTTTTTCGGAGCTCCGCCAGAGGGGGCATTGATCACGGAGGGCCTCTACATCAACTCCATGGCCTCTCCGGTGATGTGTGAGTAGTTTACTTCAGACCTTCGGGTCCATAGCTAGTAGCTAGATGGCTTCTTCTCTATCTTTGGATCTCAATACAAAATTCTCCTCGATTCTCTTGGAGATCTATTCGATGCAATCTTCTTTTGCGGTGTGTTTGTCGAGATCCGATGAATTGTGGGTTTATGATCAAGTCTATCTATGAACAATATTTGAATCTTCTCTGAATTCTTTTATGTATGATTGGTTTATATTTGCATGTCTCTCCGAATTATCAGTTTGGTTTGGCCTACTAGATTGATCTTTCTTGCAATGGGAGAAGTGCTTAGCTTTGGGTTCAATCTTGCGGTGCTCGATCCCAGTGACAGAAAGGGAAACAACACATATTGTATTGTTGCCATCGAGGATAAAAAGATGGGGTTTACATCATATTGCACGAGTTTATCCCTCTACATCATGTCATCTTCCTTAAGGCCTTACTCTGTTCTTATGAACTTAATACTCTAGATGCATGCTAGATAGCGGTCGAAGTGTGGAGTAATAGTAGTAGATGCAGAATCATTTCGGTACTTGTCGCGGACATGATGCCTATATACATGATCATGCCTAGATATTCTCATAATTTTTTGCTTTTCTATCAATTGCTCGACAGTAATTTGTTCACCCACCATAATACTTATGCTATCTTGAGAGAAGCCATTAGTGAAACCTATGGCCCCTGGGTCTATCTTCCATCAACAAGCTATTTCTATTACCGTTTATTTTGCTTTATTTACTTTCAATCTATATCATAAAAATACCACAAATATTTATCTTATTATTACCATCTCTATCAGATCTCACTCTTGCAAGTGGCCGTGAAGGGATTGACAACCCCTTTATCGCGTTGGTTGCGAGGTTCTTATTTGTGTGTGTAGGTACGAGGTGACTCACGCGTGGTCTCCTACTGGATTGATACCTTGGTTCTAAAAACTGAGGGAAATACTTATGCTGCTTTACTGCATCACCCTTTCCTCTTCAAGGGAAAACTAATGCAGTGCTCAAGAGGTAGCAAGAAGGATTTCTGGCGCCGTTGCCGGGGAGATCTACGCCTAGTCAAGACATACCAAGTACCCATGACAACTCTTATCCTTCGCATTACATTATTTTCCATTTGCCTCTCATTTTCCTCCCCCCACTTCACCCTTGTCGTTTTATTCGCCCTCCTTTTCCCTTTCTCTTCTCTTTTCCTATTTGCCGCTTTTGCTTTTTCGCTTGTTTGCTTGAGTGTTGGATTGCTTGCTTGTCGCGATGGCTTAAGATAATACTAAATTGTGTGACTTTGCCAATACCAACAATAATGATTTTATTACCACTCCGATTGCTCCTCTTACCAATGCTGAATCTTGTGAAATTAATACTGCTTTGCTGAATCTTGTCATGAAAGATCTGTTTTCTGGCCTTCCTAGTGAAGATGCCGCTACCCATCTAAACAACTTTGTTGATTTGTGTGATATGAAAAAGAAGAAAGATGTGGATAATGATATTGTTAAACTTAAGCTATTTCGGTTTTCTCTTAGAGATCGTGCTAAAGCTTGGTTTTCGTCTTTGCCTAAAAATAGTATTGATTCATGGAATAAGGGCAAATATGCTTTTACCTCTAAATATTTTCCTCCCGCTCAGATCATCTCTCTTAGAAACGATATTATGAATTTTAAGCAACTTGATCATGAACATGTTGCACAATCTTGGGAGAGGATGAAATTAATGATACGTAATTGCCCTACACATGGTTTGAATTTATGGATGATTATACAAAACTTTTGTGCCGGATTGAATTTTGCTTCTAGAAATCTTTTAGATTCGGCCGCAGGAGGCACATTTATGGAAATCACTTTTGGAGAAGCTACCAAACTCCTAGATAATATTATGGTTAATTATTCTCAATGGCACACTAAAAGATCTACTAGTAAAAAGGTGCATGCAATTGAAGAGATTAATGTTTTGAGTGGAAAGATGGATGAACTTATGAAATTGTTTGCTAATAAGAGTGCTCCTACTGATCCTAATGATATGCCTTTGTCTACTTTGATTGAGAATAATAATGAATCTATGGATGTGAATTTCGTTGGTAGGAACAATTTTGGTAATAATGCGTATAGAGGTAATTTTAACCCTAGGCCGTTTCCTAGTAATTCCTCTAATAATTATGGTAATTCCTACAACAATTCTTATGGAAATTATAATAAGATGCCCTCTGATTTTGATTCTAATATTAAAGAATTTATTAGTTCCCAAAAGAGTGCAGTGCTTTGATTGAAGAAAATTGCTTAAGATTGATGAGTTGGCTAGGAACATGGACAAAATTGTTAGGGATCGTAGCAGAAATTTAAAATTTTCTACGCATCACCAAGATCAATCTATGGAGTCATCTAGAAATGAGGGGAAGAGAAGTGCATCTACATACCCTTGTAGATCACGAGCGGAAGCATTCAAGAGAACGGGGTTGATGGCGTCGTACTCGTCGTGATCCAAATCACCGATGATCCTAGCGGTGAACGGACGGCACCTGCACGTTCAACACACATACGGAGCGAGGACGTCTCCCACGCCTTGATCCAGCAAGGGAGAGGGAGAGGTTGAGGAAGAGGGCTCCAATAGCAGCACGACAGCGTGGTGGTGGTGGAGTAGTAGTACTCCGACAGGGCTTCGCCAAGCTCTTGCGGAGGAGGAGAGGTGTTGGGGAGAGGAGGGGCTGCGCCTTGGATGTGGTGTGCAGCCCTTCCCTTGCCCCTCTATTTATAGGGGAAGGAGGAAGGGGGCCGGCCCCCTCTAGATGAGATCTAGAGGGGGGGCGGCGGCCAAGGGGAGGGGGCTTGCCCCCCAAGCAAGGGGGGCGCCCCCTTTAGGGTTCCCCCCAACCCTAGGCACATGGGCCCAAGGGGGGATGCGCCCAGCCCATGTAGGGCTTGTTCCCTTTCCTCTAAGGCCCATTAGGACCTCCGAGAGAGGTGGCCCCTCCCGGTGGACCCCCGGAACCCCTCCGGTGGCCCCGGTACAATACCGATATGCCCCCGAACGTTTCTGGTGACCATATGACAACTTACGACATATAAATCTTCACCTCCAGACCATTCCGGAACTCCTCGTGACGCCCGGGATCTCATCCGGGACTCTGAACAACATTCGGTAATCACATACAAGTCTTCCTAATAACCCTAGCGTCATCGAACCTTAAGTGTGTAGACCCTACGGGTTCGGGAACCATGCAGACATGACCGAGACAACTCTCCGGCCAATAACCAACAGCGGGATATGGATACCCATGTTGGCTCCCACATGATCCACGATGATCTCATCGGATGAACCACGATGTCGAGGATTCAAGCAATCTCGTATACAATTCCCTTTGTCAATCGGTACGTTACTTGCCCGAGATTTGATCGTCGGTATCCCAATACCTCATTCAATATCGTTATCGGCAAGTCACTTTACTCGTTCCGTAATGCATGATCCCGTGACCAACTACTTAGTCACACTGAGATCATTACGATGATGCATTACCGAGTGGGCCCAGAGATACCTCTCCGTCATACGGAGTGACAAATCCCAGTCTCAATTCATGCCAACCCAACAGACACTTTCGGAGATACCTGTAGTGTACCTTTATAGCCACCCAGTTACGTTGTGACGTTTGGTACACCCAAAGCACTCCTACGGTATCCGGGAGTTGCACAATCTCATGCTCTAAGGAAATGATACTTGACACTTAGAAAAGCTCTAGCAGACGAACTACACGATCTTGTGCTATGCTTAGGATTGGGTCTTGTCCATCACATCATTCTCCTAATGATGTGACCCCATTATTAATGACATCCAATGTCCATGGTCAGGAAACTGTAACCATCCATTGATCAACGAGCTAGTCAACTAGAGGCTCACTAGGGACATGTTGTGGTCTATGTATTCACACATGTATTACGATTTTCGGATAAAACAATTATAGCGTGAACAATAGATAATTATCATGAACAAGGAAATATAATAATAACCATTTTATTATTAGCTCTAGGGCATATTTCCAACAGTCTCCCACTTGCACTAGAGTCAATAATCTAGTTACATTGTGATGAATCGAACACCCATAGAGTTCTGGTGTTGATCATGTTTTGCTTGAGGAAGAGGTTTAGTCAATGGATCTGCAACATTCAGGTCCGTATGCACTTTACAAACATCTATGTCTCCATTTTGAACATTTTCATGAATGGAGTTGAAGCGACGCTTGATATGCCTTGTCTTCCTGTGAAACCTGGGCTCCTTGGCAAGGGCAATAGCTCTAGTGTTGTCACATAAGAGAGTCATCGGGCCCGACGCATTGGGAATAACTCCTAGGTCGGTAATGAACTCCTTCACCCCGATTTCTTCTTGTGATGCCTCTGAGGCTGCCATGTACTCCGCTTCACATGTAGATCCCGCCACGATGCTTTGCTTGCAACTGCACCAGCTGACTGCCCCACCATTCAAAATATACACGTATCCAGTTTGTGACTTGGAGTCATCCAGATCTGTGTCGAAGCTAGCATCGACGTAACCCTTTACGACGAGCTCTTCATCACCTCCATAAACGAGAAACATATCCTTAGTCCTTTTCAGGTACTTCAGGATATTCTTGACCGCTATCCAGTGTTCCATGCCGGGATTACTTTGGTACCTTCCTACCAAACTTACGGCAAGGTTTACATCAGGTCTGGTACACAGCATGGCATACATATTAGACCCTATGGCCGAGGCATAGGGGACGACACTCGTCTTTTCTCTATCTTCTGCCGTGGTCGGGCATTGAGCCGTGCTCAATCTTGTACCTTGCCATACAGGCAAAAACCCCTTCTTAGACTGATCCCTATTGAACTTCTTCAATATCTTGTCAAGGTACGTACTCTATGAAAGACCAATGAGGCGTCTCGATCTATCTCTATGGATCTTGATGCCTAATATATAAGCAGCTTCTCCAAGATCCTTCATTGAAAAACATTTGTTCAAGTAGGCCTTTATGCTTTCCAAGAATTCTATATCATTTCCCATCAATAGTATGTCATCCACATATAATATGAGAAATGCTACAGAGCTCCCACTCACTTTCTTGTAAACACAGGCTTCTCCATAAGTCTGCGTAAACCCAAACGCTTTGATCATCTCATCAAATCGAATGTTCCAACTCCGAGATGCTTGCACCAGCCCATAGATTGAGCGTTGGAGCTTGCACACCTTGTGAGCATTCTTAGGATCGACAAAACCTTCCGGCTGCATCATATACAATTCTTCCTTAAGGAAACCATTAAAAAATGCCGTTTTGACATCCATTTGCCATATCTCATAATCATAGAATGCGGCAATTGCTAACATGATTCGGACGGACTTTAGCTTCGCTACGGGTGAGAAAGTCTCATTGTAGTCAACCCCTTGAACTTGTCGATAACCCTTAGCGACAAGCCGAGCCTTATAGATGGTCACATTACCATCCGCGTCTGTCTTCTTCTTAAAGATCCATTTATTTTCTATGGCTCGCCGATCATCAAGTCAGTCAAAGTCCATACTTCATTTTCATACATGGATCCTATCTCAGATTTCTTGGCTTCCAGCCATTTGTTGGAATCTGGGCCCGCCATCGCTTCTTCATAGTTCAAAGGTTGACCATTGTCCAACAACATGATTTCCAGGACAGGGTTGCCGTACCACTCTGGTGCGGAATGTGTCCTTGTGGACCTACGAAGTTTAGTAGCAACTTGATCTGAAGTTTCATGATCATCATCATTAACTTCCTCTCAAGTCGGTGCAGGCACCTCAGGAACATTTTCCTGAGCTGCGCCACTCTCTGGTTTAAGAGGCAATACTTCATCAAGTTCTACTTCCCTCCCACTTACTTCTTTCGAGAGAAACTCTTTCTCTAGAAAGGATCCATTCTTGGCAACAAAAATCTTGCCTTCGGATCTGAGGTAGAAGGTATACCCAATAGTTTCTTTAGGGTATCCTATGAAGACGCAATTTTCCGATTTGGGTTCGAGCTTTTCAGGTTGAAGTTTCTTCACGTAAGCATCGCATCCCCAAACTTTTAGAAACGACAGCTTAGGTTCCTTCCCAAACCATAATTCATACGGTGTCGCCTCAACAAATTTTGATGGAGCCCTATTTAAAGTGAATGAGGCAGTCTCTAAAGCATAGCCCCAAAATGACAACGGTAGATCGATAAGAGACATCATAGATCGCACCATATCTAATAGAGTGTGATTACGACGTTCGGAGACACCATTACGCTGAGGTGTTCTAGGCGGCGGGAGTTGTGAAACTATTCCACATTTCCTTAAGTGTGTGCCAAATTCGTGACTCAAATATTCTCCCCCACGATCTGATCGCAAGAACTTAATTTTACTATCACGTTGATTCTCAACCTCACTCTGAAATTTCTTGAACTTTTCAAAGGTCTCAGACTTGTGTTTCAATAAGTAGACATACCCATATCTACTCAAGTCATCAGTGAGGGTGAGAACATAATGATAGCCACCGCGAGCCTCAACACTCATTGGACCGCACACATCAGTATGTATGATTTCCAATAAGTTGGTTGCTCGCTCCATTGTTCTGGAGAATGGAATCTTGGTCATTTTTCCCATGAGGCATGGTTCGCACGTGTCAAATGATTCATAATCAAGAGACTCCAAAAGTCCATCTGCATGGAGTTTCTTCATGCGTTTGACACCAATGTGACCAAGGCGGGAGTGCCACAAGTATGTGGGACTATCATTAACAACCTTACATCTTTTGGTATTCACACTATGAATATGTGTAACATCACGTTCGAGATTAAATAAGAATAAACCGTTGACCAGCGGGGCATGACCATAAAACATATCTCTCAGATAAATAGAACAACCATTATTCTCGGATTTAAATGAGTAGCCATCTCGTATTACACGAGATCCTGATACAATGTTCATGCTCAAAGCTGGCACTAAATAACAATTATTGACGTTTAAAACTAATCCCGTAGGTAAATGCAGAGGTAGAGTGCCGACGGCGATCACATCGACCTTGGAACCATTCCCGACGCGTATCGTCACCTCGTCCTTTGCCAGTCTCCGCTTATTCCGCAACTCCTGTTTTGAGTTACAAATATGAGCAACCGCACCGGTATCAAATACCCAGGAGCTACTACGAGTACTGGTAAGGTACACATCAATAACATGTATATCACATATACCTTTGGTGTTGCCGGCCTTCTTGTCCGCTAAGTACTTGGGCAGTTCCGCTTCCAGTGACCACTTCCCTTGCAATAAAAACACTCAGTCGCGGGCTTGGGTCCATTCTTTGGCTTCTTCTCGACAGCTTGCTTACCGGGCGCGGCAACTCCCTTGCCACCCTTCTTGAAGTTCTTTTTACCGTTGCCTTTCTTGAACTTAGTGGTTTTATTCACCATCAACACTTGATGTTCCTTTTTGATTTCCACCTCTACTGATTTCAGCATTGAATATACCTCAGGAATGGTCTTTTCCATCCCCTGCATATTGAAGTTCATCACAAAGCTCTTGTAGCTAGGTGGGAGTGACTGAAGGATTCTGTCAATGACCGCATCATCCGGGAGATTAAATCCCAGCTGAGACAAGCGGTTGTGCAACCCAGACATTGAGTATGTGCTCGCTGACGGAACTATTCTCCTCCATCTTACAACTGTAGAACTTGTCGGAGACTTCATATCTCTCGACCCGAGCATGAGCTTGGAAAACCATTTTCAGCTCTTGGAACATCTCATATGCTCCGTGTTGCTCAAAACGCTTCTGGAGCCCCGGTTCTAAGCTGTAAAGCATGCCGCATTGAACTAGGGATTAATCATCAGCACGGGACTGCCAAGCGTTCATAACGTATTGGTTTGCTAGGGGTGGTGCTTCGCCTAGCGGTGCTTCAAGGACATATGCTTTCTTGGCAGCTATGAGGATGATCCTCAAGTTCCGGACCCAGTCTGTATAGTTGCTACCATCGTCTTTCAGCTTGGTTTTCTCTAGGAACGCATTGAAGTTGAGGACAACATTAGCGTGGGCCATTTGATCTACAGGACATATTGTAAAGATTTTAGACTAAGTTCATGATAATTAAGTTCATCTAATCAAATTATTTAATGAACTCCCACTTAGATAGACATCCCTCTAGTCATCTAAGTGATACATGATCCGATTCAACTAGGCCATGTCCGATCATCACGTGAGACGGACTAGTCATCATCGGTGAACATCTTCATGTTGATCGTATCTTCTATACGACTCATGTTCGACCTTTCGGTCTTCCATGTTCCGAGGCCATGTCTGTACATGCTAGGCTCGTCAAGTCAACCTAAGTGTTTTGCGTGTGTAAATCTGGCTTACACCCGTTGTATGCGAATGTAGAACCTATCACACCCGATCATCACGTGGTGCTTTGGAACAACGGACCTTAGCAATGGTGCACAGTTAGGGGGAACACTTTCTTGAAATTATTGTGAGAGATCATCTTATTTATGCCACCGTCGTTCTAAGAAAATAAGATGTAAAACATGATAAACATCACATGCAATCAAATAGTGACATGATATGGCCAATATCATTTTGCTCCTTTTTGATCTCCATCTTCGGGGCACCATGATCATCGTCGTCACCGGCATGACACCATGATCTCCATCATCATGATCTCCATCATCGTGTCTTCATGAAGTTGTCTCGTCACCTATTACTTCTACTACTATGGCTAACGGTTAGCGATAAAGTAAAGTAATTACATGACGTATAAGTTGACACGCAAGTCATAAATAAATTAAGACAACTCCGATGGCTCCTGCCGGTTGTCATACTCATCGACATGCAAGTTGTGATTCCTATTAAAAGAACATGATCAATCTCATACATCACATATATAATTCATCACATCCTTTTGGCCATATCACATCACACGGCATATGCTGCGAAAACAAGTTAGACGTCCTCTAATTGTTGTTGCAAGTTTTTACGTGGCTGCTATAGGTTTCTAGCAAGAACGTTTCTTACCTACGCCAAAACCACAACATGATATGCCAATTTCTATTTACCCTTCATAAGGACCCTTTTCATCGAATCTGATCCGACTAAAGTGGGAGAGACAGACACCCGCTAGCCACCTTATGCAACTAGTGCATGTTAGTCGGTGGAACCAGTCTCACGTAAGCATATGTGTAAGGTCGGTCCGGGCCGCTTCATCCCACGATGCCGCCGAATCAAGAAAAGACTAGTAACGGCAAGTAAATTGACAAAATCGATGCCCACAACAACTTGTGTTCTACTCGTGCATAGAAACTAGGCATAGACCTAGCTCATGATGCCACTGTTGGGGAACGTAGCCGAAATTTAAAATTTTCTATGCATCACCAAGATCAATCTATGGAGTCATCTAGCAACGAGGGGAAGAGAAGTGCATCAACATACCCTTGTAGATCGCGAGCGGAAGCGTTCAAGAGAATGGGGTTGATGGAGTCGTACTCATCGTGATCCAAATCACCGGATTATCCTAGCGCCGAACGGACGGCACCTCCACGTTCAACACACGTACGGAGCAAGGATGTCTCCCGCGCCTTGATCCAGTAAGGGTGAGGGAGAGGTTGAGGAAGAGGGCTCCAACAGCAGCACGACAGCGTGGTGGTGGTGGAGCAGCAGTACTCCGGCAGGGCTTCGCCAAGCTCTTGCGGAGGAGGAGAGGTGTTGGGGAGGGGAGGGGCTGCGCCTTGGATGTGGTGTGCAGCCCTTCCCTTTCCCCTCTATTTATAGGGGAAGGAGGAAGGGGCCGGCCCCCTCTAGATGAGATCTAGAGGTGGGGCGGCGGCCAAGGGGAGGGGGCTTGCCCCCCAAGCTAGGGGGCGCCCCCTTTAGGGTTTCCCGCCAACCCTAAGCGCATGGGCCCAAGTGGCGGAGGCGCCCAGCCCATGTAGGGATGGTTCCCTTTCCTCTACGGCCCATTAGGCCCTCCGAGAGAGGTGGCCCCTCCTGGTGGACCCCCGGAACCCCTCCGGTGGCCCCGATACAATACCGATATGCCCCCGAACGTTTCCGGTGACCGTATGACAACTTCCTACATATAAATCTTCACTCCAGACCATTCCGGAACTCCTTGTGACATCTGGGATCTCATCCGGGACTTCGAACAACATTCGGTAATCACATACAAGTCTTCCTAATAACCCTAGCGTCATCGAACCTTAAGTGTGTAGACCCTACGGGTTCGGGAACCATGCAGACATGACCGAGACAACTCTTCGACCAATAACCAACAGCGGGATCTGGATACCCATGTTGGATCCCACATGTTCCACGATGATCTCATTAGATGAACCACAATGTCGAGGATTCAAGCAATCCCGTATACAATTCCCTTTGTCAATCGGTACGTTACTTGCCCGAGATTCGATCGTCGGTATCCCAATACCTCGTTCAATCTCGTTACCGGCAAGTCACTTTACTTGTTCTGTAATGCATGATCCCATGACCAACTACTTTTTCACACTGAGCTCATTATGATGATGCACTACCGAGTGGGCCCAGAGATACCTCTCCGTCATACGGAGTGACAAATCCCAGTCTCGATTCATGCCAACCCAACAGACACTTTCAGAGATACCTGTAGTGTACCTTTATAGCCACCCAGTTACGTTGTGACGTTTGGTACACCTAAAGCACTCCTACGGTATCCAGGAGTTGCACAATCTCATGGTCTAAGGAAATGATACTTGACACTTAGAAAAGCTCTAGCAGACGAACTACACGATCTTGTGCTATGCTTAGGATTGGGTCTTGTCCATCACATCATTCTCCTAATGATGTGATCCCGTTATCAATGACATCCAATGTCCATGGTCAGGAAACCGTAACCATCTATTGATCAACGAGCTAGTCAACTAGAGGCTCACTAGGGACATGTTGTGGTCTATGTATTCACACATGTATTACGATTTCCGGATAACACAATTATACCGTGAACAATAGAAAATTATCATGAACAAGGAAATATAATAATAACCATTTTTTTATTGCCTCTAGGGCATATTTCCAACAAAAATTTCTCTTGATGTTGATTCTTTGAAACTTATATCTATTCCACCTAAGCATGATATCAATGAGTCTCTCAAAGCCATGAGAATTTCCATTGATGAGCGCAAAGAAAGAACCGCTAGGATGCGTGCTAAGAAAGATTGCTTTGTGAAATCGTGTTCTTCTAGTTTTCATGATAATAAAGGTGAAGATCTAAAAGTAATTGATGTGTCTCCTATTAAATCCTTGTTTTGCAATATGAATCTTGATAATGATGGGACTGGAGATGAGTCAACTTTATTTAGAAGGCGTCCCAAAATTTCGGAGTTTTTAGATCTTGATGCAAAAATTGATAAAACTAGGATTAAAGAGGTCAAAACTTTAAATAGCAATGAACCCACTATCTTGGATTTCAAGGAATTCAATTATGATAATTGCTCTTTGATAGATTGTATTTCCTTGTTGCAATCCATGCTAAATTCTCCTCATGCTTATAGTCAAAATAAAGCTTTTACTAAACATATCATTGATGCTTTGATGTAATCTTATGAAGAAAAACTTGAGTTGAAAGTTTATATCCCTAGAAAACTTTATGATGAGTGGGAACCTACAATAAAAATTAAAATTAAATATCATGAGTGCTATGCTTTGTGTGATTTGGGTGCTAGTGTTTCCATGATCCCAAATACTTTGTGTGATTTCTTAGGTTTTCGTGACTTTGATGATTGTTATTTAAACTTGCATCTCGCGGATTCCACTATTAAGAAACCTATGGGAAAAATTAATAATTTTCTTATTGTTGCAAATAGTAATTATGTGCCTGTAGATTTCATTGTTCTTGATATAGATTGCAATCCTTCATGTCCTATTATTCTTGGTAGACCTTTCCTTAGAACGATTGGTGCAATTATTGATATGAAGGAAGGGAATATTAAATTTCAATTTACGTTAAGGAAAGGCATGGAACACTTACCTAGAAATAAAATTAAATTACCATATGAATCTATTACGAGATCCACCTATGGATTGCCTACCAAAGATGGCAATACCTAGATCTATCTTCGCTTTTATGCCTAGCTAGGGCCGTTAAACGATAGCGCTTGTTGGGAGGCAACCCAATTTTATTTTTGTTCCTTGCTTTTTGCTCCTGTTTAGTAATAAATAATTTATCTAGCCTCTGTTTTGGTTGTGTTTTTTGTGTTTAATTAGTGTTTGTGCCAAGTAGAACCATTGGGAAGACTTGGGGAAAGCCTTTTTGGTCTTGCTATAAAAAACAGAAACTTTAGCGCTCACGAGAATTGCTGCAATTTTTTTATTGGAGAGTGATATTTAGTTAATTCTTTTTAATATGATTAATAGATAAATTCCTCACGTCCAGCAATTTATTTTAGAATTTTTGGGGTTACTAGAAGTTTGCGTTAGCTACATATTACTACAGACTGTTCTGTTTTTGACAGATTCTGTTTTTCATGTGTTGTTTGCTTATTTTGATGAATCTATGGCTAGTAAAATAGTTTATAAACCATAGAGAAGTTGGAATACAGTAGGTTTAACACCAATATAAATCAATAATGAGTTTACAGTACCTTGAAGTGGTGTTTTGTTTTCTTTTGCTAACGGAGCTCACGAGATTTTCTATTTTGAGTTTTGTGTTGTGAAGTTTTCAAGTTTTGGGTAGAGATTTGATGGATTATGGAACAAGGAATGGCAAGGGTCTAAGATTGGGGATGGCCAAGGCACCCCAAGGTAAAATCCAAGGACACCAAAAAGCCTAAGCTTGGGGATGCCCCGGAAGGCATCCCCTCTTTCGTCTTCGTCTATTAGTAACTTTACTTGGAGCTATATTTTTATTTGCCACATGATATGTGTTTTGCTTGGAGCATCTTGTATGATTTGAGTCTTTGCTTTTTATTTTACCATAATCGTACTTGCTGTACACACCATTTCATAGAGACACACATGAGTGGGAATTTATTAGAATACTCTATGTGCTTCACTTATATCTTTTGAGCTATATAGTTTTTGCTCTAGTGCTTCACTTATATCTTTTAGAGCACGGTGGTGGTTTCATTTGATAGAAATAATTGATATCTCATTCTTCACTTATATTATTTTGAGAGTCCTTTAGAACAACATGGAAATTTGCTTTTAGGAATAATAAAAACTTTCATATAAGTGCATTGAATACTAAGAGAAGTTTGATACTTGATAATTGTTTTGAGATATGGAGATGGTGATATTAGAGTCATGCTAGTTGAGTAGTTGTGAATTTGAGAAATACTTGTGTTGAAGTTTGTGATTCCCGTGGCATGCACGTATGGTGAACCGTTATGTGATGAAGTCGGAGCATGATTTATTTATTGATTGCCTTCCTTATGAGTGGCGGTCGGGGACGAGCGATGGTCTTTTCCTACCAATCTATCCCCCTAGGAGCATGCACGTAGTACTTTGTTTTGATAACTAATAGATTTTTGTAGTAAGTATGTGAGTTCTTTATGACTAATGTTGAGTCCATGGATTATACACACTCCCACCCTTCCACCATTGCTAGCCTCTCTAGTACCGCGCAACTTTCGTCGGTACCATAAACCCACCATTTACCTTCCTCAAAACAGCCACCACACCTACCTATTATGGCATTTCCATAGCCATTCCGAGATATATTGCCATGCAACTTTCCACCGTTCCGTTTGTTATGACACGCTTCATCATTGTCATATTGCTTTGCATGATCATGTAGTTGACATCGTATTTGTGGCAAATCCACCATTCACAATTCTTTCATACATGTCACTCATGAATCATTGCACATCCCGGTACACCGCCGGAGGCATTCACATAGAGTCATATTTTTTTTATAAGTATTGAGTTGTAATTCTTGAGTTGTAAGTAAAAAGAAGTGTGATGATCATCATTATTAGAGCATTGTCCCATGTGAGGAAAGGATGATGGAGACTATGATTCCCCCACAAGTCGGGATGAGACTCCGGACGAAAAATAAAAAAAGAGAAAAAAAAGAAAAGATGCCAAAAGAAAAAAAAGAGAGAAAGAAGGCCCAAATAAAAAAATGAGAGAAAAAGAGAGAAGGGACAATGTTACTATCCTTTTACCACACTTGTGCTTCAAAGTAGCACCAAGATCTTCATGATAGAGAGTCTCCTATGTTGTCACTTTCATACACTAGTGAGAATTTTACATTATAGAACTTCTCTTGTATATTCCAATGATGGGCTTCCTCAAATTGCCCTAGGTCTTCGTGAGCAAGCAAGTGGGATGCACACCCACTTAGTTTCTTTTGTTCAGCTTTCATACACTTATAGCTCTAGTGCATCCGTTGCATGGCAATCCCTACTCACTCACATTGATATCTATTGATGGGCATTTCCATAGCCCGTTGATACGCCTAATTGATGTGAGACTATCTTCTCCTTTTTGTCTTCTCCACAACCACCATTCTATTCCACATATAGTGCTATGTCCATGGCTCACGCTCATATATTGCATGAAGATTGAAAATGTTTGAGAACATCAAAAGTATGAAACAATTGCCTGGCTTGTCATCGGGGTTCTGCATGATTTAAATATTCTGTGTGGTGAAGATAGAGCATAGCCAAACTATATGATTTTGTCGGGATAACTTTCTCTGGCCATGTTATTTTGAGAAGACATAATTGCTTAGTTAGTATGCTTGAAGTATTATTATTTTTATGTCAATATTAAACTTTTATCTTGAATCTTTCGGATCTGAACATTCATGCCACAATAAAGAAAAATTACATTGAGAAATATGTTAGGAAGCATTCCACATCAAAAATTCTTTTTTTATCATTTACCTACTCGAGGATAAGCAGGAATTAAGCTTGGGGATGGTGATACGTCTCCAATGTATCTATAATTTTTGATTGCTCCATGCTATTATATTAACTATTTTGGATGTTAACGGGCTTATTTCTACACTTTTATATTATTTTTGGGACTAACCTATTAACCGGAGGCCCGACCCAAATTGTTGTTTTTTTTGCCTATTTCAGTGTTTCGCCGAAAAGGAATATCAAACGGAGTCCAACCGGAATGAAACCTTCGGGAATGTGATTTTCTCAACAAACATGATCCAGGAGACTTGGAGTGGACGTCAAGCAATCAACGAGGCAGCCACGAGGAAGGGGGCGCGCCCACCCCCCTAGGCGTGCCCTCCACCCTCGTGGGCCCCTCGTTGCTCCACCGACCTACTTCTTCATCCTATATATATATATATATATATATCCACGTACCCCACAAACATCCAAGAGCACCACAAAAACCTAATTCCACCACCGCAACCTTCTGTACCCGAGAGATCCCATCTTGGGGCCTTTTTCGGAGCTCCGCCGGATGGGGCATTGATCAGGGAGGGCCTCTACATCAACTCCATGGCCTCTCCGGTGATGTGTTAGTAGTTTACTTTAGACCTTCGGGTCCATAGCTAGTATCTAGATGGCTTCTTCTCTCTCTTTGGATCTCAATACAAAGTTCTCCTCGATTCTCTTGGAGATCTATTCGATGTAATCTTCTTTTGCGGTGTGTTTGTCGAGATCCGATGAATTATGGGTTTATGATCAAGTCTATCTATGAACAATATTTGAATCTTCTCTGATTTCTTTTATGTATGATTGGTTTATCTTTGCAAGTCTCTTCGAATTATCAGTTTGGTTTGGCCTACTAGATTGATCTTTCTTGCAATGGGAGAAGTGCTTAGCTTTGGGTTCAATCTTGCGGTGCTCGATCCCAGTGACAGAGAGGGAAATGACACGTATTGTATTGTTGCCATCGAGGATAAAAAGATGGGGTTTACATCATATTGCATGAGTTTATCCCTCTACATCATGTCATGTTGCTTAAGGCGTTACTCTGTTCTTATGAACTTAATACTCTAGATGCATGCTGGATAGCAGTCGATGTGTGGAGTAATAGTAGTAGATGCAGAATCGTTTCGGTTTACTTGTCGCGGACATGATGCCTATATACATGATCATTCCTAGATATTCTCATAATTATTCGCTTTTTTATCAATTGCTCGATAGTAATTTGTTCACCCACCGTAATACTTATGCTATCTTGAGACAAGCCATTAGTGAAACCTATGGCCCCCGGGTCTATCTTCCATCATATTAATCTTCCATCAACAAGCTGTTTCTATTACCGTTTATTTTGCTTTATTTACTTTCAATCTATATCATAAAAACACCAAAAATATTTATCTTATTATTACCATCTCTATCAGATCTCACTCTTGCAAGTGGCCATGAAGGGATTGACAACCCCTTTATCGCGTTGGTTGCGAGGTTGTTATTTGTGCGTGTAGGTACGAGGTGACTCACGCGTGGTCTCCTGCTGGATTGATACCTTGGTTCTCAAAAACTGAGGGAAATACTTATGCTGCTTTATTGCATCACCCTTTCCTGTTCAAGGGAAAACCAACGCAGTGCTCAAGAGGTAGCAGGCTGCAAAGGGAAGGGTTTTTTGGTTAACGCGGTTAACCGTTGGGGCATCAAACGACCTCCAAATGGAACGAAATTTGACAGGTAGTCTACCGATGATAAACCAAGACCACTCAACAAATCTCGGCCCATTCTGAGAATGTTTTTCTCCCGCTCATGAAACAAGGTCTGAGAGGTGCAATGGGTGCGTGTGAGCGTGTCGAATCCCAAAACGGACAACGAAGAGAACTGGGGGACTGGTATGGATGCATGTTTTGAAAACATGATGATGCAATGCACATGATGACATGTCAAGATGAAACACGCAAGCAAATGACATGGCAACGACAGTGAATAACTGGAAGACACATGGCGCATCAGACTCGGGGCGTTACAATGCTCGATAGGACTTTCACAAAGCACATACCTTAACAAGATTTTGAAGGTGTTCAAAATGGATCAGTCAAAGAAAGAGTTCTTACCTGTGTTACAAGGTGTGAAGTTGAGTAAGACACAAAACCCAACCATGGCAGAATATATAGAGAGAATGAAAGTCATTCCATATGCCTCAGCCAAAGGTTCTATAAATTAT
Organism: Triticum monococcum; assembly: GCA_034509565.1. NCBI lineage: Eukaryota > Viridiplantae > Streptophyta > Magnoliopsida > Poales > Poaceae > Triticum > Triticum monococcum. The sequence continues at coordinate 478,220,963 of CM067842.1, read as the reverse complement.
GCTATGCTGTGTACCAGACCTATTGTGTACCTTACCATGAGTTTGGTAAGGGGGTACGATAGTGATCCAGGAGTGGATCACCGGACAGCGGTCAAAGTTATCCTTAGTTAACTAAGAGGACTAAGGAAATATTTCTCGGTTATGGAGGTGATGAAGATAAAGAGTTTGTTGTAAAGAGTTACGTCGATGCAAGCTTTGACACTAATCCAGATGACTCTGGGTCTCGATCTGGATACATATGGAAAGTGGGAGCAATTAGCTAGAGTAGCTCCGTGCAGAGCTTTGTAGACATAGAAAATTTGCAAAATACATATGGATCTGAATGTGGCAGACCCATTGACTAAACTTCTCTCACAAGCAAAACATGATCACACGTTAGTACTCTTTGGGTGTTAATCACATAGCGATGTGAACTAGATTATTGACTCTATCAAACCCTTTGGGTGTTAGTCACATGGCGATGTGAACTAATCACATAAAGATGTGAACTATTGGTGTTAAAATCACATGACGATGTGAACCAGATTATTTACTCTAGTGCAAGTAGGGGACTGAAGGAAATATGCCCTAGAGGCAATAATAAAGTTGTTATTTATATTTCCTTATATCATGATAAATGTTTATTATTCATGCTAGAATTGTATTAACCGGAAACTTAGTACATGTGTGAATACATAGACAAAACAAAGTGTCCCTAGTATGCCTCTACTCGACTAGCTCGTTAATCAAAGATGGTTAAGTTTCCTGACCATGGACATGTGTTGTCATTTGATGAATGGGGTCGCATCATTAGGACAATGATGTGATGGACAAGACCCATCCGTTAGCTTAGCATATTGATTTTTCAATTTTATTGCTATTGCTTTCTTCATGACTTATACATATTCCTTTGACTATGAGATTATGCAACTCCCGAATACCGGAGGAACACCTTGTGTGTTATCAAATGTCACAACATAACTGGGTGATTGTAAAGATGCTCTACATGTGCCTCCGAAGGTGTTTGTTGAGTTGTCATAGATCTAGATTAGGATTTGTCAGTCCGAGTATCGGAGAGGTATCTCTGGGCCCTCTCGGTAATGCACATCACTATAAGCCTTGCTAGCAATGTAACTAATGAGTTAGTTGCGGGATGATGCATTACAGAACGAGTAAAGCGACTTGCCGGTAACTAGACTGAACTAGGTATAAGGATACCAATGATCGAATCTCGGGCAAGTAACATACCGACGACAAAGGGCATAACGTATGTTGTTATGCAGTTTGACTCATAAAGATCTTTGTAGAATATGTAGGAGCCAATATGAGCATCCAGGTTCCGCTATTGGCTATTAACCGGAGATGTGTCTCGGTCATGTCTATATTGTTCTCAAACCCGTAGGGTCCGCACGCTTAATGTTCGATGACGATGTGTAATATGAGTTATGTGATTTGATGACCGAATTTGGTCAAAGTCCTAGATGAGATCACATACATGACGAGGAGTCTCGAAATAGTCAAGAGGTAAAGATTCATATATTGGAAGGTTATATCCGGACATCGGAATGGTTCCGAGTGATTCATATATTTTACCAGAGTACCGAGGGGTTACCGGAACCCCCCCGGGGGAAGTATTGGGCCTCTTGGGCCATATTGGAGGATAGGAGAAAGGCCACATGAGGAGGGGCGCACCCCCTTGCCCAAACCGAATTGTACTAGGGGAAGGGGCGGCCCCCCTCTTTCCTTCTCCCTCTCTTTCCCTTCCCCTTTTCCTTTCCTGGGGAAGGAAGGAGGGGGGGGGGCGAATACTACTTGGACTAGGAGTTCAAGTAGGACTCCCTGAAAGTGCAACTATCCCTGGGTGGTTTTGGTAATTCCTAACAATATATAGCTCATTGAGCTAATGCTATTTCAAGGTAAATATTTCAGGAAAGCTCAATGATTGGCATGGCATGGATTAGAAAAGTGGACCCCTCAAAATGCCAAGGAAAAAAGTATTGGCTCAAGCTGAAAGCACAAGACTCTAAATTTCATTTTTAGTGATCCAAGATCACATTGAGTCCATAGGAAAAGCCAATACTATTAAGAGGGGGTGAGGTGTTGCTTAATGAGTTACTTGCTCAAAATTCTTAGTGATATGCTCCAAATACCCTCAACTACTTTCTCATATCCACATATGTCCTAAACCAAAAGTTAAACTCGGCCCCACCAAAATTGTCAATCCGGCCCCACCGAGTTCTCTTGACATAGCCACTTCTAGAAACCCTAGTCTTTTCGGTCTCACCGATAAGGATCTTGGTCTCACCGAGATGGGATTGTAATCTCTCTGTTTCCCTTTGTAACATTTCGGTCAAACCGAGATGAGCGATCGGTCCCACCGAGATTGCAATGCAAACTCTCTATTTCCCTTTCGTAACGTTTCGGTCCAACCAAGATGAGCGAATCGGTCCCACCGAGTTTGCCTGACCAACCCTCTGGTTAGTCTATTACCAAAATCGGTCTCACCGAGTTTGTGTAATCGGTCTCACTGAGATTACATTATGCCCAAACCCTAACAAAATCGGTCCCACCGAGTTGACATGTCGGTCCCACCGAAAATCCTAATGGTCACATTATGAACTAAATCGGTCTGACCGAGTTGTATGATTCGGTCCCACCGAGTTTGGTGATTTGTGTGTAACGGTTAGATTTCGTGTGGAGGCCCATTCCAACCACATAAATCTTGATCTCTAGCCTTCCCGAAGTTGCTTTCAACTCAAATCTTCTTTCTACCAAAGCCAAATCCTGTGAGAGAGAGTTGAGTGTTGGGGAGACTATCATTGGAAGCACAAGAGCAAGGAGTTCATCATCAACACACCATCTATTACCTCTTGGAGAGTGGTGTCTCCTAGATTGGCTAGGTGTCACTTGGTAGCCTCTGTCAAGATTGTGGAGTTGAACCAAGGAGTTGGTAAGGGAAGGAGATCGCCTAATTCGTGAAGATCTACCTGAGTGAGGCAAGTCCTTCGTGGGCGACGACCATGATGGGATAGACAAGGTTGCTTCTTCGTGGACCCTTCATGGGTGGAGCCCTCCGTGGACTCGCACAACCATTACCCTTCATGGGTTGAAGTCTCCATCAACGTGGATGTACGATAGCACGACCTATCAGAACCACGCCAAAAATCTCCGTGTCTACATTGCGTTTGCTCCCTCCAAACTCCTCCCTTTACCTTCGTATGCAATTGTTTTACTTTCCGCTGCTATACTCTTAGAATTGCATGTGTAGCTTGATTGCTTGACTTGTGCAAAGTTGCTAAAATCTGCCAAGAACTAAAATTGGGAAAAGGCTTGATTTTTATTTCGTCAAGTAGTCTAATCACCCCCCTCTAGACATACTTTCGATCCTACAAGTGGTATCAGAGCTTTGGTCTCCATTTGCTTTAATTTCCATAGCTTTTGGTGCTCATAGCCTTGGTTTCACAACCTAGGAGAGTATGGCGTCTAGCGAGGGAAATTACCACCATAGAGGTCCTTACTTTGATGGTACAATTTTTGCTAGTTGGAAGCATAAGATGAAAATGCATATTCTTGGACATAACCCTGTCGTTTGGGCTATTGCGTGTATTGGCTTGCAAGGTGAATTCTTTGACGGGAGAGAACCGAACCGTGAAGCTACCGCGGAAGAGTTGAAGATGCTGCAATACAATGCTCAAGCTTGTGATATTCTCTTCAATGGATTGTGCCCTGAAGAATTCAACAAAATCAGTCGTCTTGAGAATGTAAAGGAAATTTGGGATACTTTGATTGATATGCACGAAGGTACTGACTCCGTCAAGGAATCCAAATTGGATGTGCTTCAAAGTCAACTTGACAAGTTCAAAATGAAGGATGGTGAAGGTGTGACTGAAATGTACTCTAGGCTTGCTCTCATCACAAATGAGATTGCCGGCTTAGGAAGTGAAGAGATGACCGACAGATTCATCATCAAAGGAGATCCTAAGAGCCTTGGATGGAAAATATGATACCATGTGCACATTGATCCAAATGATGCCCAACTACAAAGATCTCAAGCCAACGGAAGTCATTGAAGAATTGTTGCTCATGAGATGTCACTTAAGGATAAGGAAGAGCTTCACAACAAGTCAAGTGGTGCTTACAAAGCCTCATGTGATGCCCCCACATCATCAAATGAGAAGCAAACCTTCAATGAAGAATTGAGCCTAATGGTGAAGAACTTCAACAAGTTCTATATGAGTAGAAGCAAGGAAAGAAGTTCCAAGTCAAGGTCCTATAATGACAAAAGATCTTCTAGTTGTGAGCGTAACTGCTACAATTGTGGAAGACTCGGACACTATTCCAATGAGTGTACGGCTCCCTACAAAAGAAGAGAAGATTCTCCGAAGAGAAGAAGTAGGAGAGAAGAATCACCATCAAGAGAGAGGAGGAGTAGAGATGATCTTTATGAACGAAGACCCTCTCGGAGAAGCAAGGATTCGGAGAGGAAGGACAAGTCATCAAAGAGCTACACAAAACGAAGACATCAAGCTCATGTTGGTGAATGGATATCCGGCTCCGACTCCGACGATAACTCCGAGAGAAGTTATCACTCTGACTCCAAATATACTCAAGATGAAGTTGTTGCCGTTCTAGCACTTGTCTCAACCAACTCCTACGACATATTTGAGTCACCAAATGAAGGGATTGGAAGATGCTTCATGGCTAAAGTCCCAAAGATATCACACCCCGAGTATGTTGATTTCAATAGTGATGAAGATGATTTGCTAGGTGATGATGATTTACTTGTTGACAACTCTAGTAATGAAAACTATGATGAAGTTGCTATTAATCATGCTAATCAAGATAAAACGAATGACAATGATAAGAAGGAGATTGAGCGTCCAACTAAGGAACTAAACACTCTTAAGTTAGCTCATGAAACTACCTTGGAAGATCATCGAGAACTTTTAAAGACTCATGAGAAGCTACGTTTTGAAAAGCTCAACCTTGAGCAAGAGCATGAGTTCTTAAAAGCAATCAATGATGATCTTCGCAAGAAAAGTTCTTCTTACATTGCCAAGCGTTTACTCTTGTCTACTTGCACGCCACAAGTTAAATCTAGGAACAAGAACAAGAAAGATTCTTCATCTAGTAGTAACAACAGTCATGCTAAATCCAATATTGTTGCTTCTAGTAGTTCTCTTGATTCCACTAATGATTCTCTTAGACAAGTTACACTTGAGCAAGAAAATAGCTTATTGAAGGGAATTATAGAGAAAGGTGTTTACAAAAGCCTTGCTGGAAGTAAGCAATTTGAGGAAATTGTACGCAAGCAAGGAAGACACCGGAAGAATCAAGGTGTTGGTTTTGAACGAAAGTTCAATGCCAATGGAGTTGAGTGGGAAGAAGAGCAATACCCCAAGACGAAGTTTGTTCCTCAACAAGAGAAGTATGATCCTACATCTTTCCAGGGAACACAAGCTCAAGATGACCTTCCACAAATAGACCACAAGCTAAAAGGCAAGTACAGACTACAAAAAAAGACACATCCATGACATTTTGGGCCGAACGAATTTTTTTCTGTCATACATATGAAACTTCTATGATGATAATTGTGACAAAACCCGGTATCATCATAGATGTGGTGGGCTCCTACTTTTATGACAAAAAATCATGACAAAAAATGGGCTTTTCGTCCTTGGCGGGCCGGAGGCGCAGCTGCATGACATTCTTTGGGCCATCCATGACGGAAAAAACCATGGTAGAAGCGACTGGGAGGAAAATTTTGGGGAGTTCCCGGTTACGGTGGGAGGTCGGGGGCTAAGCGATGCGCGCTTCTCTCATACATGTACGTGCGTGTGTGCGAGGCGTTGGCTCTAACTGAACCCGAGCGAGGCGTTGGGCTCTAACTGAACCCGAGCGATTGCACTGCAGGCTACGCGTTACTGAACCCGAGCGATCGATCGATGGCTGTTAACTGAACCCGATCGAGCGATTCCTTCGCTACTGCTGCTAACTGAAGCCAATCGATGCAGCCTCTGGGATGAATAGTGAGCATTGCGGGGGGGGGGGGGTGGATGAGCAGTGAGCTGTGGCGTTGCCTCTGGATGAACAGGACCCCGTGGTGTGGTGGAGGGCTGGATGAACAGTAGACGGTGGAGGGGTGCCCATGGAGGGGTGGTTGAATAGGACCCCATGGTGTGGAGGGCTGGATGAACAATAGACGGTGGAGGGGTGCCCGCGGAGGGGTGGTTGAACAGTAGTCGGTGGAGTAGCGCGCGGTGGAGGCTACATGAATAGGAGCCCGTGGAGGCTGGAGGAGGTCGACGGTACCCCGTAGAGGCTGGAGGAGATCGACGGTGGAGATGAACAGTATCCCATGGAGTCCCGTTTTGTGGTACGCCACACCCCTCCCGATGAACAGGACCCCCGTTTCGACCGTAGGAGGGCGGTTTCGTCCGTTTTGCGGTACGCCACACCCCTCCCGATCAACAGGACCCCCGTTTTGACCGTAGGAGGTCCGTTTCGTTTGTTTTGCGGTACGCCACACCCCTCCCGATCAACAGGACCCCTGTTTTGACCGTAGGAGGTTCGTTTCCTCCGTTTTGCGGTACGCCAGACCTCTCCCGATCAACAGGACCCCGTTGCGAACGTATGAGGTCCGTTTCCTCCGTTGTGCAGTATGCCAGGCCTCCTTTCCATCGCCAGTTCCGTCCAAGCCCTCCCGATGAACACGACCACGCATTCCATTCCGACCCAGCCGGTTGGTTCCCACGTGTCCCGTTGCCTCTCGATGAACACGACGCATTCCGTTGCCTCCCCATGAACACGACGCATTCTGTTGCCTCCCCATGAACACGACGATGATGCCGTTTCTCCGTTCCGACCCAGCCATGTACACGAGCCCTGGCTATACGTATGCGCGAGTGGGCGTTCGAGACCCCGCCCGTATGTACAAATACATGGCCATATTTTCTTTCTTGCACCCTGGCCGCTGTACGTACGTGTACATGCTACGTGTGCACCTCTACTATGACACGTACGCGCCTCTACTATGACACGTGAGCGCCTCTACATCCACCAGTATATATGTATGTACACGTTCGCGACCAGAATGACAATGCTACGTACGCTTCGACCAGGTGGGTCCCGACTGTCAGGCACTTCCTTGCCTGCGAAGATGTAACTGGTGGGTCCCAGCAGTCAGGGGGGCGAATCATTTTTTTGCCTGGATGCACTTCCTTGCGTGCGAAGATGTAGCTGGTGGGTCCCAGCAGTCAGGGGAAACATTTTTTTCGCAAAAGACAGTGGCCCGTCCAATGGGTCCCAGCTATCAGGTGGAGGAATTATTATTTTGCGCGTAATAAGGAGGCACTTCCTTGCTACGACCGTGGACCCATCTGTCAGCCTCTCCACGTACAATCCACGTCCGATGGAAGTCGTTCCTTGACCATGTTGACCACGCCGCGCCGAGAGCACCAGGGTAGTGGACGACGGCAAGGCCTAGGAAGGGGACGACGGGGATTCGGGGAAGACGCGGCAGTGGAAGCCCACGCGGAGAGGAGTACGAGGGTTCACTGGTTCGGCTGCAGTGTGAGGCTGCCGTCGCCGCAGGGCCTGGCCAGCGGTGGGAATAGTAGGGGGCGGTGAGGCCTTCGTGGCAGCACAGCCGGCCACGGGAGGCAGGAGCATGCGGCACGACCGACGCTGCTTTGGGCGGCTGGAGCAAGAAGAACAGAGGTTTAAGAAGCACTACGGCCGTTGGATGGACATTGCACGGTCACTAGAGCTAGAATCGTTCATATTGACTAAAGTTGACAAAGGCCCCCATCCCAGTCAACTTAGTAGGCCCACAAGTCAGCCTCCCACCATGCTGGGTCCCAGATAGGAGGGGGAGTATTCATTTTTAGTGCGTAATAAGGAGGCACTTCCGGTGGGTCCGAGCTGACAGCGGGTGGAACGCCTTTTTCGCGAAATACGCTGGCCCGTCCGGTGGGTCCCAGCAGTCAGGGGGGGAATGTTTTTTCACGAAATAAGGTGGCCCATCTGGTGGATCCCTGGTGTCAGGTGGAGGAATAATTATTTTGTGCGTAATAAGGAGGCACTTCCTTGCGGCCGCCTAGACCTAGCTATCAGCCTCTCCATGTACAGTACTCTTCCGATGGAAGTCGGTCGTTGACCACGTTGACTACGCCGCGCCGAGAGCACCAGGGCGATGGTCTGGACGACGGCGAGGCCTAGGAAGGGGACGACGCGGAGCCGGGGAAGACGCAGCAGTGGAAGCCCACGCAGAGAGGAGTACGAGGGTTCACTGGTTCGGCTGCGGTGTGAGGCTGCCATCGCCGCAGAATAACAAGGGGTGTGGGTGAGTAGAGGGATGGCCTGGCCAACGATGGGAGTAGTACGGGGCGGTGAGGCCTCCACGGCATCACAACCGACCACGGGAGGCAAGAGCACGTGACACGACCGGCGCTGCTTTGGGCGGCTGGAGCAAGAAGACCAGAGGTTGAAGAAGCACTACGGCCGTTGGATGGACATCGTACGATCACTACAGCTAGAATCGTTTATATTGACTAAGTTGACAAAGCCCTCGGTACGCGTAAACTTAGTAGGCCCACAACTCGGATTTGGCAGAGAACATATAGCCCATTTGCGATTTGTAAGAATGTACAACCCATTTTTTTAATTCTAATGGAATTTACTACAGCCCATTTACAGTTTGTTAAAAGGACATCCCAACTTCTAGCTAGGACAACGATTAATAATTTCAAACAACCGCTCAAAACAGAATTCAAAAACAATTCCCACATTTTGATGGGATCCAAAATACTTTTATCCGAAATTTCAAGTCAGGTTAAATATAATTTCAAAATAAAGTTGTATTACGTTAAAATCCAATGTTATATTGCGCGCGCAACAAGTAATGAAATTAAAATTTCCAAATTCCAAAAATAATATATTTTTCAAACTAATTACGTGTTTGGTGCATAGTAACTATCCAGTTATTATAATTACATCCCATTTATTATTTCTTAAAGTCCATTTTCTTGTTAAGCCTAATGCATACCTCCTAGGAAAGTTTGCAGCCCAGCGGGGTGGAGAATAACAAGTTGACCCGGATATTGTGTACAACTGTCGGCCCAGTTGCATTGTTGATGTTGAAAAAAAGGCCTGTGTAGTACAGTACAACCTAACATGGTTACTCAGCCCACATTCAGCGACGCCGGAAAGGCCCAAACAAGGCTTCTGTACAACTTTTTGAAGTCACTGAGCTCAATTAATAACTTAAGAAAAAAGTTAGATTACAGTGGAACCTAATTAAAAGCTGTCATGAGCAAATAAATAATTCAACGGGTCCCACTTGTGCATGTGTGTGTGCATGTGTGTGTGCCTGTGTGTGTGAGAGAGAGAGAGAGAGACCCATCGGTAGATGCTCGTAGATACATCTTTCAGCCATATGCATTGTTGATGCTCAGTAAAAACTTATATAGTTGACATAATCATATAGAACATCATAGCACATTGAACTTGCATACAAAAATTTCACGCAGGTGGCACAATCAGGATGGAAGCAGTGGATCGCTACAGGAAGGGGTATGTTGAAACCAACGAAGTCGTACATAATGGTTCATCGTCTTTATCAATGACGGGGAAATATCTTGAATGTTGTGGAAAGAAAACAGACATACAACACAATAAGTTCTGCTAGCACATTAAGTTGACGTACAACCCTTTCTAAAAAAGTTCAGGTACAAAATTAGAACATGTCACAATCAAATGTACTGGCATATCAGTGCTTCACACCCATAGCTCGAATTTAACTAGTATCTGACAAGATTCAGTTGTTACCTCAAATTAGAGCACATCCAGCCAGCCAGCCCTGCCTCTTCTCCCAAAGAAGCAGTTGACTCCGCCGCGCGATGGAGTAGGCCCTGTGCCATCCATCGTTCCGAGCAACATGGGGAAAGTCTGACCCTGGCACCAGCGGCGGCGGCAGGACTTTGATTGATGGATTGACCACTTCTTCAACATGCACGAACACTTGATACAGGTACATCCCTAACGTGGTCCACGGCGGCCTTGGTGGCGATGAATAGTACAACCCCGGTTCCTGCACCGGTATCTCAACACCAATCACCTTCGGTATGGTGGACGGCTTCTTCATCCATGCCATAACCGTCAAAGCCCAGCTGTCTGGAGGAACAAACATACTTACGAGCTCACCTCCAAGGTCGTTGATAAGCTCGTTCATGGACTCGCTGTTCCAAGCATGTCGAGGCATGCCATGGAAGGTAAGCTTTGTTAAAAACTCAAGCTCAGAGGGCATCGAGCCCCATCTTGGGTTCTACCGATCAAAGCTCACCAGCGCACCATCGCAGAACAAACACCGGGAAGATTCGAACACATGACTGCAGTCGAAAGTTGTCCGGAAGCTGACGAAGAAATCAGCCGGTGGCGGACAGACTTCGACGAGCAAGTCACTTATTTGGATGCTGTGCGCAATGCCAAGAGCTTTGACAAGGTCGTCCGGTGATACGGGAGGCCGGTCACCGTTGATGGTTACCATCAGCACTTTGCCCACAAACTGGTCGCCAAGCGCCGCCATGCCACTGTTGAGCGACAGCACGCAGCGACCGAAGGTAGGACTAACCAAATTCTCATGCATGCCCAATCAACGCCCTGCCGCGATGCATGCAGTGGTCATTCTGGTGCATCAAGGATGGCATGCAGATCGTTCCACACTTGAGAAGAGGAAAAATGGAAAGGTAGAACGCGGCAGCAGAGGAAGAGAAGGCTGGCTAACGAGGCTGGGAGGGGATCGAGCAGGAAGTTAAAGCTCCATGCCTAAAGGTTTTGGGAAAACCTGATTTTCATAAGGTGACTTATACTCACCTAAACAGAGGGAGTATTCCTTAACAAGAGAATGTCGTGTCTCCCACTCACGCGCTCAAAAAAAACTATGACACATTTTTTTATCTGTTTGCATAGGTCCCACCTATCAGGAAGGATGGGCACATACACGAACAGGTACGACTCATCAGTCTACCCGCATAGCCTTTTCGTTTAGTCTACCTAGCCGTCTAATCAACTGCCTGCACGCCACTTCTCCCATTTACTTCTCCATCGGGAACCGATTCTCCTTGGCTTCTTCACCTCCCCTTTGTCTTCATTTGCATCCAAACCCCACTGTGTTCATATTGTTTTAACCTCTTTAAATAATCATCTACTACTTCAGTTAGACTTGCCATCTAATCCTAATTCTCCAAACCATAGCCCTCCATTCTAGCGGTTCCAAATAGCGGAAGAGATCGAGATGCAGGTTTTTAGCGTCCAACATGTCCTCATCGAAGGCTCGATGCGCATAGTTGCCATCGTCACCGTCCACCCAAGGGTTGTTCGGTAGTGGATCAAGAATGTATCCAACTCCCTCGAAAAGGTAGAGACAAGGGTCATCGGTCTCGATGCAGAGTACACGGAGCGTCCCCTGGGAAGATCCAATGCGCCGCCGTCCTTCAGCTGTGCCACGAAGATGATGTTTTGGTGTACCACATCATACACTCGCCCTCCATACCAGGTGAGCTTCATGATTTCTTGTCTCGGGAGGACGTATACTTCTGTCGGGCAGCCATCGAAGGGGACAAACAGAAGCTGGAGCCTTACAACCTTGATTTGAAAAGCATCGCTGACCTACAAACCAGAATCAAAATTCCTGTAGAATATTTTGATAAACAGACACTATCCCTATTCGACATAGCAAATTTTGTGCTCGGTACAAATCTTCAGAAGGGTGACGAGATGGTGGCATTAAGGTCGTCTGGATGGGAGAATTATCCCTTGACGTACGAGCGGATAAAATATGCTGCCCTCGATGCCCGTGTGAGTTTCGAGATAGCTGCAAGGTCCAAAGAGCTTGTTGCGAAGCCGTCTCCCACAGAGAATGAGAACAAGAAGAAGAAGAAGAAGAAGAAGAAGAAGAAGAAGAAGAAGAGGCTGCACCAGCAGGAGGGCATTATGGATGGATGAATTATTTCTTCTCTTGTAAAAAAAATTATTCCCTCTCGGTGTATATTGATATAGATGGACTATTTCGATGGTGTGCATGTCTTTGGAACAGAGTAGTAGCATGGGTCCGCTTGACTATAAGGAACTATTTATCTGCATATATAGCTTTCTCTACTACTCCTTCCACTGATCGATATGCAATGCATGTGTCCGTAGACATGACAGCTTGTCCATGGAAGTTCAACTACGACGACCATCACGTTTCATCTTGCGATTCCCACGACGCCTCTCCAACCCATGGCACCACGCCCCCCGACATGCGCCTCACCCCTCTCGGCCGCACCGCCCCTCCGCCTTTGTGTGCATGACATGTGGGCCACCTAAAATGCAGCGAGCATCAAGTTTCTACCATAGCCACCCGCGATTCCCACGACACTGCTCGAACCCATGAAACCACACGTCCCCCGACCTGCGGCTCACCCCTCTTGGCCCCACTGCCCCTCTGCCTACGGGAGCATTACATGTGAACCAGTCACCTATCGGGTCCACATGTTATTGACTCAAAGGTAGGTGTAGTAAGGCATTGAAGCTCAGTCCCGGCGGCCCTGAGAGGGAAATGTAACTCCTGCGCTAGGGCTTGTGGTGCTCCCGCAGCATGAACTCATGCCAAACTCGAGATTTGTTTCTTTACTATACGTGCACGCAACGATTTAATGGACATTGTAATCTCAACATGTGATGGGGAGCTCTAAATTTTAAGTTGAAACTTATAAAATGAAAAGATTCAAAACAAATAAACTGGGACAGAGGGAGTATATCGTAGGATGTGTCCCATACAAAATAAGTCCCCTGGTTTGTCACCGCAAAGATGCGGTTAGAAAGGAGCACAACGTCTTCCTACTTGTACGGCAACAAATCGGCCGCAGACAGCATGGTCCGCCTTTGACCGCCATGTGCAAGGTTCATGCTATCTTATTCAATCTCACCGTGGTTCCATCGTACCAATTCATGTGGTGGCCCGTTGCATGGCTGATCCCAATGTTGGACAAAGGTTCTACGGGAATGGTGTCACCATTGTAAATGTTGTGCAAATTGATGTTGGTACCCTCCCGTACATATGCAAGCCAATCTCCACTCGCACCGAGCCTAACCTGTGAAATAGTGGGCAGGGGGAGAATTAGGAAATGGACACAGAAGTAGTCTTTAGAATGCATTTACTACGTGATCAAACTCATCTTACCTGCTCATCAGAGGAAATCCGAGTGCCCCTCAACGTCGGCATCTCAAGGGGCGTCAACTTGCAACTACGGCCACGCCGTGCTGGAGAGATCCCCAAGGAAACATCCTCGTGTGTTCCACAGAACATCAAGATGCATTTGTATGAGTAGTTTATCTTGTGAGAGAAAAGGATGAACGAGGGAAGGCCTCTAGAGATAGAGATGGACACTACTACTACCAATGTGCTGGCCCGTGCGTTGCAACGGATCCAAAGTGGTAGAATAATACTTGTTCACGTGCTTGAAATATAAACACTCTAGTTTTGATACACATGTGTCAGTAGACATGACAGCTTGTCCATGGAAGTTGAACCACGACGATCATCACGTTTCTTGTTTCTACCACTTCCACACCCACACAGAATTCCCACAATGCCGCTCCAACCCATGACACGATGTCCCCCGACGTGGACATGGATCCTCTGACGTGGCTATCACTGCCTTGCCCTGCCTTTCCTTCGCTGACAGGTGGGACCCACGCTTATGGGTCCACATGTCAGTGACAGAATGGTAGGATTGTTCGAGTCAGGGGATCCTCATCCCCCCGACGTGCCCCTCATCCCTCTCGGCCCCACCGCTCCTCTGCCTTTATGTGCATGACATGTGGGCCAGCTGAACTACGGCGACCATCAACTTTCTACCACAGACACACCCGATTGGACACGGTTTGCCTGCTCCGCTGCTGTGCTCCGATCCGTACTCCCGCACCATCGAATTTTCATCCAGCGGCTGTGACACATTTCGTCCCGGGCATCAATCCTCAGCTGGAGTACTTATGTACTACAGGTAGTACCCGCCGGTGTGGCCATCTATGCCTCGTAACGCCCCGACGCCTAACTGTGGCACCCTCGCCACGGCCACGCCACCACCGGTCGGTTCATCTCGAACGAGTGAGTCGCGAACCACGCCACCACCATGAGAATGACATGTGGTCCAGCCGCATTTAAGGTCCGCATGTCATTGACTCATAGGCCAGGCACTAAGCCACTGAAGTTCGGTCCCGTGGGCCCCCAGAGGGAAATGTAACTCCTGCGGCAGGCCTTGGGGTGCTCCCGCAGTACGAGCTCGTGCCAAAACTAGAATTTGTTTCTTACTACTACCAACTAGTACTAGTAAGGTACACGTGCGTTGCACGCATGAGATTCTGGTGGTTTGTGCATTATGCTTCTACATGTGGAGCTTTCTGGATTCTAACATGTGGCAAAATCTGGTGGAATGTAAGGTTAGGCAAGTTTGATTAACTTAGGTGAGTGTTTGGTTCAAGCCACACCTTAGGCAAGCCACACTAAGGCCCCACATGACATACACACAAAAATGTGGCAAGATTCCCTTAGGCTTGCCAACTTGTGGCTCTCATTTTTAAGAACTAATAATTTTGCCTAACCTTAGTTTTGGCAAAGTTAGTCATGAATTAAGTTCAACCATGGAGTCTTCTAGATTATACATGTGGCAGAATCTGGTGGATGATATCCAATGGCCAGTAGTGCTCGGATTTGCCATCTTTGTACCGTTGGATTGGCTTCATCCAACGACCAACTTTCAAAGTTTTTTCACACACTATATAGGGGGTATAGATATAGATGTGTCGGTCCATTGCAATGGATCCAAAGTATATCTATTTAGTGGAGTGCACTCTAAACACATTATCTATTTATTTTTCTCTAACCTTCTGTAGCCATGCAACCAAGCCACATAAGCTTCATGGGTGCCCCCACATCATATTATTCATACTACGTTGATTGAAAAAAAGATAATTCACCCAAAACAAGATCTTCCCGTTTTTTGTTCCTACGATGTTGTGCCGTGCACGTACAGACTAGTTGTATAGTGGTAGTACTAGTAATATAGTATTAGGAGTACAAACTTGGTACTAGTAGGAGCAGTACTAGTACAGAATGCTCCTACTCTATCAAACGAGCCCCGTCTGACACCAAATTTCTTGGCTTCCGTGCTACAGCTAGATCTTCCCCTCGTTTCTGTTTTCAAACCCGGCGGTGGGTGGGGTGTCGGTTTGCTCAACGGCGGTCCCACATGAAAGTGAAAATGCTAGGCAACACGCCTTCCCTAAGCTATGTGTCGTGCCGGACAGGCCGTGTTGTACTCACGATTCCTGGGCGTGTGGGGGTGCGACACGAACGAGGCATGCCTTTTCTTTTTACCAGCAATGTGCTCATGCGTTGCGACGGATCCAAAGTAGTAGAATAGTAGCATTTGTTCACAAACTTGAAAGAAATCACTATTGTTTTGATATACTACTAATATATTACTCCCTCCGTACCTAAATATTTGTCTTTTTTGAGATTTCAAATGGACTATCACATACGGATTATATAGACATATTCTAGTGCTTCTAGCAAGATGCCCACGCGCTGCACGAAGTTGATGGAAAAGGTAAGCACAACTTATAAATTGATGGATGGAGTACAAGTTACAGTGATGCATATAATTAAGCAAAGGGATCGCACATGTCGGTATTGACTGGAACGAGAATGCAACATCACAATAAGAATTAAGGCCACGATGATGCGATCGCAATTGTGGTTACAGAAGGCAAGAAGAAAGATGGATCCACGAACGTACGACCTCCTCCTCCTCCTCAACTTAGTGCGCCGGGCCACCGATCGGCGGCTAAGGAGCGGCGGCTTTTGTGGCGAGGTCGAGGTGCTTCTCTGCAAAGGCATCCAAGGCTTCCAGCCGGTTGAGGAAGGCCAACGTCGTAGCGTCCTCACTGGCCTTGTAGATACCTATGTACACGATTTCCTCATACACATGGATGTGTAGGTCGAAAAATTCTTGCAGGGCGAGGCGCCTCGCAGCGAGCGCGACTTCCAGGTGAACATTCTTCATGGCGTTGGCCGGCAATCGCAGGGCCACCAGTGCTTGAAAGAGGTTCCGGCCATGGAGTCCGATTAGGGTGGCACACAATGAGGAGCCCGGGCGCACGGGCTGGAGGAGTACGGCGATGTCGTCCATGAGCTTCTTGAGGATGGTGAACTTGTTGTTGGTGGCAACGATCATCTGGTCCAACTGATAGTCGTAGTTGGCGTCGATGGCGGCCATCCACCAGCCGGTCTCCAACACCGTCTAGAGACGATCCTCGGCGCCATGCCGCAGGCCGGCATCATGGACCATCTGGCGCAGACGCTGGCCGCTCACGCGCATCACCGCCATGGGTCTGGAGTGAGCTCTTTTGCGCTTAGTGTAGGTGCTTAGGCAAATGCTTAGGTGCGTACGATGTGGTAGATGCATTCGAATGGAGGGGCACCTTTATATGAGGGCAATGAGGGCAAACTGCGTTGCATTCACATCGTGCAGCCTCTTTTCCCGGACCTCATCCCATTACTTGCCTCATGCATTAATTGAAGGAGGACGCATTGGCCGTTCAACATATCGGGAACCACTACTCCCTCCCTCGTCTGCATTAAAGCTGTATCGGGAACTGCGCCGCCCGCTGTCAAATTGAATACTCCCTCTCTATATGTACCACCTTTTTTAATTTCAAGTTTTGCTCCATGGCGCAATCCATCGATACTACTACTGTACAAAAGTGGACTATATACATTTTTTAAAAGGCTAGAGGGCGGGGCAGTCTAGCTCGGTCGGTTTCACGAGAGGCGAGGGCCTTTGTGATTTGACAGCTCATTACTGCTGTCAAATCGAATAGTACTGCGCCACCCACTGCACGCCCGGCGCCTCCATTAAACCTGCATGCAAACCGAGAATCCTACTGCGGCCACACATCCGTTCATGAGCGGGCCGGAGTTAAACGCAAGACCGACCGAGCTCCTCCCGTCCGCCCTCAGTTTAAACAAGGACAGACGCCGGCCAAGCTCCTACCGTCTACCCTCTATTTACACGAGGCCACACAGACAGCGGGCAAGAATCACACCCCTTCGCCGCTCCCCCATCTCCTCCTTCACCATTTTCTCCACTCTTCCGATGGCTTCCGATGAGCCGTTCTCCGGCATATTACCCGGCTGGGTGCCCCGCCGAGCCCTTCGGATACGGGCGAAGCCGCTCGGTGCTTCACCAACCTCGCTTGGCCCGACGGAGCCAGTTGCCGCCCCAAGCAGGCGCGTGGTTTAGCAACTCGCCGCTCCAGTTCAGCTCGATGAGGAGTGGCGAGTTGCTCCACGCCGGCACGGCGGCGAGCACGCCGGTACGGGCGCCATCGCTACCGCGTCGTACCGCGCCACCAGTGTCTGCGGTGGCCGCGCCTCCCATGTCTGTGGGCGCGCCTCCCGTGCCTACGGCAGCGCCATGCAGGCAGAGACAGAAGCCGGGTGCATGGAGAGCAACGAGTCGGTGGCCAGCTTCTCCGTGTCCGCCGCCATCATCGAGGAGAAGTAGAACACGGGAGGCCGCTGCCACTTGGGACCCATGAAGGCCACCACCAAGGCGACGACCGCAGATTCAGGTGGTTTCTTTGCTGCTTCGTCTCTTCTGAGGACCTTCATCTACCCCGCAAGTGTCTGACAGACATGAGGAAGACAAAGGGATCCGCGGGCGGCCATTTAGAACTAAAATAAGTCTAGATACATCCATTTCTAGGACAAGTATTTCCGGACAGAGGGAGTATTAATTACACAAGAGAGCCGGATTGGCACCTCTTAGTTCATGTAAATGTAATGAAATCCATCATGTTTATATAAAGATCCGGCTTTTTTATACGAAATCCTTCATGCTTATATGAAATCAGTCTGTGTTTGCATGAATTTCATCTGGTTGGTTAGAGTTGTAAAAATGTATGCCGCTGGCGTTTGATGTCGTCCTCCGGTTAAGGAAGCGGGAGGAAATTTGCCGGCTGCCGTTGGAGATGCTCTTTATGCTGGAAATAATAGTGACATCCAATCCACTTGAGTTAATTGCTTGTATGATTGTCCCTCTATAAAAAGTTAATTGCATGTATAGTGTACACGTGACTTGCAGGGTGGCTACAGCTTCGTACAGAAAGTTAAAAAGAAACAAGTCCATCCTTAATCTTGTATTCTATGTACTCTGTGGGTTCCACTGTCAGTATAGTAGCGAAAGAATTATATATTAAATAAGTAGAGTGATATATAATATAAAAATATAAAGTTAAAAGACAGAATTCAAACTCATGTCATCGCGTTGCGAGCATCCGGCGCTAACCAGCCCAGCACATTTTTGTTGTAGACCATGCTGGAGATATATCTCCATGTCTACTCTTATATATACTCCATTCATTCCTAAATATTTGTCTTTTTCAGATTTCAAATTGACTACCACATACGGATGTGTATGTAGACATATTTTAGAGTGTAGATTCACTCATTTTGCTCCATATGTCTTTTCAGGAAGGGGTCAGATTTGTCCTTGATTTATTTATGAGGTATCCAGATGGCACTGCACCGCCAAGAAAACAGGGTAACATCAAAATTATGGACTACTTTTTTGAGTATGTTGGTAAGGTCCGGTCATACTCACTTGTTGAAATCTCTAAAAAAAATACTCCCTCCGTCCGGAAATACTTGTCATCAAAATGGATAAATGGAAATGTATCTAGATGTATTTTAGTTCTTGATACATCTCTTTTTATCCATTTTGATGACAAGTATTTTCGGACGGAGGGAGTAGAAAACAGAGTTGGTGATGATGGTGTGTGTGCCATCCTGCAATATAGGGCGTCAGATTTATATCTAACGGATAGGAAAGAAACTATGGAAATTTTGCAAAAATATACCCACACGTCTCTCCACGTTTGCAAATAAGGCCTTCCCTCGTTCAACCTTTTCTCTCACAAGATAAACTACTCATACAATTGCATCTTGATGTTCCATGCAACGCACGGGCAACTAGCTAATTTCTTTTAAAATAGTTGCTGCGATAATTGGGTTGAAGTGATATATTTTATGTCTGCCCCGAATGATTTCAGATTCACTAGTTGTAACAAAGAAAAGGTTGCCTTGTTAATGAACAGAAAACAGGGTGAAAACTATCACATGAGGCCGGTAGAAACAAGGCACACTGGGTTCAGCGTCATCGTCACTACAGCTGTGCGCGCGCGAGAAGTCTACATATCGAGGGGCTACCGAGCGAGGCACCGAGACACAATGTTTGAGAGAGAAACCAATTGATAGATTATTATTAGATCGAGTTGTCACCCTTCTGCTGTCATTTGGGGGGGGGGAGAGAAATATGTATCGAGAGTGTGCGCGATAGGCACAGAGGCACAACTAGCGAGTGTGTGTGTGTGTGTGTTTGAAAAAGGAGTAGATAGATTATTATCAAGATCGATGTGCCACCCTTCTCCTTCGGTGCCGGGTAGTGTGTGTGTGTGTGTGTGTGTGTGTATGTTTGAGAGAGAAGCCAGTCGATAGATTTGTATCAAGATCGAGGTGTCACCCTACTCCTTCGGTGTTGGGAAGTGTGGGTGTGGGGGGGGGGGCAGTGACACTCACATATCTCTACTCTTATAAAAAAACAGAGTTGGTGATAATGGTGTTCCTGCCATCCTGCAATATAGGCCATCCGATTTATATTCGATGGACAGGAAGGAAACTATGGCAATTTTGCAAAAAGATACCCACATGCCTCTACGCATTTGCAAATAAGGCATTCCCTCGTTCATCCTTTTCTCCCACAAGATAAACTTCTCATACAAATGCATCTTGGTGTTCCATGCAACGCATGGGCATCTTGCTAGTAGGGAGAAGGAGTTTGTGTGACACATATCTAGCTATATTAAGGGATAGGTAGATAGCATATGTGTGAGAGACATTATTATACTTTGAGACATTAGTGGCCGTGGGTGGGCGGAATTAAAGGGGTGGGCGTGTTAGACATAGAGAGCGTGTGTGTTTCTGTGTGAGAGACTTGTAGGACGAGGTAGAAAAACGAATTTAACCCTGACGGAGGGAGTGAAATACACGAAGTGCGCGTGTGTGATTCCGATGCCCACAGGGAAATGAGTGTATGCGTGTGAGAGAGATTGCACAATTCATTCACGTATCACTATCTAGCGATCATGGACGTGCATCGCTTGAACATAAGTTAATATCTACTTCGTATCGTGGCCAAAGGTACAATATCAATTCAACGCTATAAAGATTGGACACTCGCATATCACTTTTTTTCTATTTAAATAAACCTTTTCAGTTGTGCATGCCAAAGTTACAGTGATGTTTCTTCAAACAACCAATGTAGCCATCATGTACCTGCACCATTGTTACTCTTGCATTCCAATTCATTAGTCTTGGATGATTTAAGTTTCTATTTAGAAGTAATATATGTAATACTCATATATGAATTCAATGGGTACGCAATTTATGAAATGGAGGCTATGTAATCATATGAGGTAACACTTTTAAGTAGCTGACTACAATATCCATTTCTTTTTGTGCGCCTCTACCCTAACACGTCAATGCATTATGTTTAAAGTAAATAACCAATGACACTAAATTATCTGTTTACACGAGAAATACATAGATTGAGTGTTTGATCCCTTTTTTGTGAACGCACCACTACACCCATACGATTGGCGCGCCCGTGTGAACGTCCAAGTTATCGGCGCATCATCCTGAGTTATTGTCTTTTTTTCTGGGGTGGACTTCACACCAGTTATTAACTGCTGATGCATGCCCCATGTACACAGTCTAGCATGACCTTCCCGCTAGCACGGTCCAAAATTAGTTGGAACTGGATACGAACGATCCCGTGGGCAGCAAAATCTCCCGCCTCCTTCTAAAATTTCCGCCACCTTAGTCTTTAGCATGCGAAATCCCCCTTTTGTCCTTGGTGCATGGAGATCAACAGTTACAATACCGCCCTCATCTACATGATAGGTCGGGGGTGCTTTGGTAACTTCTGGTTCCCCCACTACACGGCACCCCCATTTCCTCTCCCCCTCCCGCAAAACGACTAACTCCACAGCACCAGAGCATCTTATATCACGCCGTCCGTACTTCATCGCCCTTTCTCCCCTCCCCTCCCGAAACCCTAGACTGCTCATCCACCAGCGTACCATAGCCCATTCACTGCCAGTGGCGTCCACCTCGCCGGATCTGCTTTTGCGGCCGCATCTACCCCTCCCACCTCCCCTAGAAAGAAGTAGACTACTCATCCACCACTTTACCACAACCCATTCAGTGCCGGCCTTGTCCACGGCGCCGGATCTGCTTCGCCGGTACTCTCGTCAACCGCCGCGCATCTGCAACGGCTCATTCGTACTCCCTACCGGAGACGCTTCGTCCACACCCCCCGGAGCCGTCCCACCGATGCCCCCGTCGATGGCCTCTGATCCTCTTCGCCGACACCTTCCTCAACCCTACTGGAGCCGCTTCGCCGGCACCTTCCTCAACCCTATCGGAGACGCTTCACTGACAACATCGTCAACCCTACGGGAGTAGCTTCGCCTATACCATTCTCAACCCTATCGGGGCCGCTTTGCCAACTCACAAGTCCACAGCCTCAGATCCGCTTCCTCGCACCCTCATCCAACCTACCGGAGCAGCTTCTGATGCCCCGTCCACGACCGCAGATCCGCATCGTCGGCACCACCATTAACCCAACCACCGGAGCAGCTTTTGACGCCCCGTCCACGGGCGCAGATCCGCATCGTCGACACCATCCTTAACCCAAGCACCGGAGCAGCTTCTGACGCCCCGTTCACGGCCGCAGATCAGTGTCGTCGACACCATCCTTAACCCAACCACTGGAGCAGCTTCACCTACGCCCTCGTCCACGGCCATAGATCCGCTTCACCCACACCGTAGTCCACCCTACCGGAGCCGCTCCACAAACACCCTACTCGACGGTTCTAGATCTCCTTACCGGACCCCGATAGCCAGTGCAGCGACATCACCCTCGACATTTCTAACCTGATTCCCACCGTCTGGAGAGATGCCAAGCACCTGCCATGACCTAGGTACTTGTCACCTTTAAACCCGTCCAGCATCACCTGCCCGATGTACTTCAAATATACTAACCAGTCGCTGTTACCTGTTATGCGGCTGGCAAAAACTACAAGGACGATGTTTCTTCTGGATCTAACAGCTTGGCCAACCAAGATCCTGGACTGAGGCATTGCTATGATCTTGTAAGCGCATCTCTCTCTCTCTTGTATTGTTCTGTGCCTGCCAGCGTGCTTTGCTAGGATTTTTGACCAGTAATTCCTTTGTGCAGACAATGATTTCTCCTACTGGCTGCTAAATTAGATATGTAGATGTCATACATGATACTACCTCATACCTTCGTTCCTAAATATAAGTCTTTCTAGAGATTCCACTATAGGCTACATAAGGAGCAAAATGAGTGAATCTACACTCGAAAATGCATCTATATACATCTGTATGTGGTCCATACTGGAATCTCTACAAAGACATATATTTAGGAACAGGGGCAGTACATTACACAAAATCATAGGTGGCATGTAGGAATTCCAGTGCACTACATTAGGCTCCCTTAGAGTGCCTTCTAGTCCAGCATACAGAGTCATGGCTAGTTTATGGTACGCACACAATCGTTAATTGGTGGTTTAAATATGCGCAAGGGATATGCATTGTAGTATCATGTAGAGATGTCTGAAATTGGCTGTGTCAACTTGCAGATAGGTTTACACAATGAAAAAGTACAAGATGAATGTGGCAATTTCATGGAACACTGCAAAAAAAGGAGAGGCAGCGGTGAGCCTATACATTGTGCTATGGTACGTCACTCCTCCATTGTAATCATCGTGACATGTTATTTGTATGCCAGTTCTATTAGCTAAGTTTCTTAGGGACAACTATTACGAGTTATCCTAGGAAAATAAGCAGCTGTGAATATAAGCTCCATGTAATAAGCCAACCAGTTCTTTTCATTGTGTTTTCAGCTTATCTTTGGTATGATCATTGGAAAGTCTAGATTGCATTACATTTTTTTCATTTTGCTGCCCATATGGAAATTAATTTGACTTGCAAACATCACAAATTGAACCCAGTGCAGTAATTAATATGATAGGAAAACAAACCATCACTATTTGCTCAAAATGCAAATACAAAGATACCATCTACTTGGCACAATCTACTTTGGACAATGTTTTCCATAGAGATCCCATTTCCTAATTTAAATGAAGAACGCATGACCCAGATTTAAATGAAGAACAATTATTTATTGAAATTCGATGGTCCAAGTGTCTGGTTATTATCGTATAGCAGCACCACCTAAAAGCATCATATAGCAGCAACAGCTCATAGCAACTCATCATACATCAGCAGCAGTCTGCAATTCATCATATACCAGCAGCAGCTCATAGCAATTCATCATATAGTAGTAGCAGGAGCAACTAATAGCAATTCATCATATAGTAGTAGCAAGAGCAGCTCATAGCAATTCATCAAATATCAGCAATAGGAGCAGCTTGTAGCAACTCATCATATAGCAGCAGCAGCATCTCAAGGAATTCATCATATAGCAACAACAACAGCTCATAGCAACTCATCATATAGCAGCAGCAGCTCATAGCAATTCATCACATAGCAACAACAGGAGCAGCTCATAGCAATGCATCATATAGCAGCAGCAGAAGCAACTCATAGCAATTCATCGTATAGTGGATCAGAATGAAAATTTGGCAAAAAATCAGAGGAGATCCTCACCTTGTTGGATGAGCTCATCCTTCAACAGCACCTCAAGGCCATGGCCTGAGAGGAGGGGAGGTGGAATAAGGTGCCTTCTGTCGTAGTGTGGCATCAGCCGTAGTTGTGCAGCGCCCGCCGGAGTAGTACGTTGGACGAACCATAGTGGAGCAGCTGCTGGAGACCATGAGAATGAGGGGCGCCGCCAGAGGGAGGAGCAGCCAGGGAGATTTGCCCCTACCCGCCGGCCATGTACCCTAGCTGGACATAGCATCATCGAGGACCAGGCCAGATGGGACCAGTGGTGACGGCTCGTTGGAGGAACCCTAGTGATGCATGCAGGGGATCGAGGTAGAGGGAAAGGGGAGAGGAGATGCAAGCGGGCAGGGCAATGAATGCTTGCGTGTTTGTTTTTACTTGAGGGTCAGGTGTGACACGGGTGTCAGCAATTGCATTTTGAGTGTAATATAGGCAGACAACAGAGTCATTTCACTATTCCCCTTCCCTTCAATTTTTAGCGAGGTTCTACCCGAAACACCGCCCTCCAAAGCGAAATTAGTTAAGCCCAAGCCCATAACTCAAAAATGACTTCTTTACATCTTTTATGGCTTATTTTGACAATATGCCCTGAAAAGGCGGAATCGAACTGGCCCTTAACCTGCAATTCAATTGTGCGTGCAATGATGAATTACTCCCGCCTGTACATTTAGGCATCATCATACATTGCATAACCTAATACATGTGCATTCCATTGTAGAATCTGGAATATGCAATGTTTATGTTAGTTCATACGTTGCACATTATTTTTAAATGCCCTTAAATCTGGTAAGTCTAGTGATGGTCTTTAAGCCTCCTTCTTTGCTTCTTTTCTTGATATGTAAGATTTGCTCACACATCTGTTCAATTGCTTGTTTGCATCAGCCAGCCATACTAGGACTGTTTGCTTTGATTACTTGCTGTTCTTGACCTAACACTCTAACAGAGCTTGTCAACGATTTAAACACTAAGGGCTGCTATAGTGGGGCCTTGTCTAACTCATAGGTGACATAAAGGTTTGGCTGTACACTACAGTAGGCTCTCCAAGAGTACCTGGAGATCCAGTTCTAAGGTATGCCTAGTTTTTACATAGTGCAGACATAGTAAATCCTCATTTCATTGTGTGCAAGGGCAAGAGATGCAGCATGTTTCATTATGTGGTGTTGTTTTGTTATAGTCTCATCCTTTTGTGTTCGCAGACTGGAAAGTATGCATATTTCTCTTCCAAGGAGACGAGTAACTAGTTTGTGTCACCTTGCAGAGGGGGTGCAATGAAGATAAGATTGAGGATTTCCAAGTACAAGATGTTAGGAAGGAGCCTTGCAAGAGAAGTAGGAGCTGCGCTGAGCCTCTTCAACCTGCTAAGGTAAGTCACTATATGCAACTCAACAGTTCAGTTCCTTGTTTGTTTCAGGCATAGTTAATTTTCTCTTCTCAATTGCTTTATTTGTCCTCAGTTAATGAGATGCCCAAATAATCATGCCTGATGTTCGGTACTTGTATCACTATTAGCTAACATAATTAAAGGCCTTACCATTTAATTACTCTGCCAAAGTGTGCCTGAAGCTTTGAAGTCTATTAACCAACTATTGTTGCATGAGGCTCACAATCTAGTTTATACTACGCTAATGATTGCATAGTTTTGCCTGCTGTAGTATGTTTGTATGAAACCCTCTGCTGTTCATTATGCTCCCTAAGACTTTAATTGAGGCACATAATGGCCAACTGCTTGCTTACTTATACGCACCGTGCTGTCTAAATTTGTAACTTGTCTGTGTTTTCGATTGGGCCCCAACATCATGCTCCTCTGGTGATCTAAGAGGGATTTCTGTATGCAGGCTGCACATACTACCTTTTTTATAATTGTCGTGGAATTGTCACGGCAGATGTCCTAGCAGAAGGACTTAGTTGTAGGGCCATCGCAACTAGGAAACTTAAAGGGGTTAATCGGGTCAAAGGACACGAGAGGTTTTATACTAGTTCGGCCTCTTACGATGAAGGTAAAAGCCTACATCTAGTTGTGTTGGTATTGCTAGGGTTTCGATCACCAAGAGGCTTAACTCGCCGGCTTGGTTATTGATCTCTTGTTTCTTGCCCTCAGCCGCCACTGGATCATCCCCTTATATACACGGGTTGACGCCTAGTGGCCTACAGAGTCCCGGCCGGCTCATAATCGTGTCTGGCTTGATGACTTCCTTTACATGCCTTTCTTTACAAGTCTTTCCTTACATACGGCGGTTTGCAATATTGGGCCTTAAACCGCCTCTAGGCCTTTGGGCCTTCTATAAGATTTGATAAACTATCATCTTAATGTTTACTGGGCTTCTTGTCTAAACCGCCATTGGGGCTGACCCGGCCCCTCCTAGGCGGGTCATAACTGATAGCTATATCCCCACCATTAGGCCCCAGGTTGACTTTGAACTTTGTTCTTTGTCAATCTTCAACACTTAGACAAAACCCATCTTCTTATCCTCACAGAAGTTTTTGTAACCCGCCATGATGTCATCTCTTGAAAACACAAAAAACTTTTATGACGTCATCTCCCAACGGATCTTCACCTTTAATGTCTTTCGAGAATCGAGGCGTCTATGTAGTTGGATAACCATTATTCGGCTCTTCCTCGATTTTCACGCCTGTCTATTCACATTTTTCCTTATAAATAGGCACACCTCGGCCTTCCTCATTCTTCTCTCTCTCTCCATCTTCTTCCTCTCGCAACCCTCCTGCTGCTCGAGCCTCACCACCATCGCGCTTCTCCTCCGTCTCCGTCGACCTTGGCCGCTGCTTCAACCCGAATCGGTCCAGAGAATGGCGGCGACCTCCGCAGAAGATCCGTGGTTGTAAGTGTTCTTCTTTTCACTTCTCAGATCCGCATTAGGGTTTCCAGACTTCTTCGTGTTCTTCATAGTTCATCGCAGTTCTTCGTAGTTCTTCCACCGCAGGCCTCTTCTTGATCCAAAAAGATATATATACTTGTGCGGTAGTGTTCTTGTGCCTACTCTTGATGCCCACAGATCCCTTTCTTGGTTCAAAGATCTCATTAGAACTCATAGACTCATCTGCGCTAAACTTTTTAGGTCTAGAATTTTTCCCATTTTGAATAGCCATTTGATCTGGAATAATACCAAGCAGTTAGGAAACTTGTTTGTCTCAACACTTAGCTGAATTTGCTTTTCTCAAATATCTGTAGTCATGGCGGCTTACTGTGCCGGCTTACTTTTCCTTATATGACATTATCCCTTAACTAAGCCGCCATTACTTCCCTGTATTATCATCATTTAACTATTAATTTCACCATTGAATTGGCATGTTGCCTTTCTTTCAGTTTGTTCTTGAACATCATGCCATCCAAAGCGCCAACCATCTGCAACTGGGTTCCCTCAACCGTAACCGAGTAACGTTTGAAGGAGTTATTCACCATAGGATTTTTGCCACGAAAAGACGTCATGTCTTACCGTGCCCCTAACCCGGTCGAGGAACGGCCCAATCCAAGGGATGGTGAAGTGATTGTTTTTACTGACCATATGAACCATGGCTTCTCACCGCCCAGCTCAAAATTCTTCAGAGAGGTCCTCCACTTTTTCAAACTCCACCCTCAAGATATCAGGCCCAATTCCATTTCTAACATCTGTAACTTCCAAGTGCTCTATGAGGTGTATCTTCCAGAAGAGCCGACCGTGGAGCTGTTTAGAGAATATTTTATCTGAACCGGCAGAACAAGTGCACCAATGGCCTTAGCTTGGAGCTTGGAGGCATCTCAATTCAGCGTCGGCAGGGCGCTGTCTTCCCCCTCATAGTCTTGCCGAGTCATCCAAAAGACTGGAATCAGACTTGGTTCTATTGTCAAGACATTTCCCCAGCAAACGAGAAGCCACTGCCGGGTTATCGCCCCGAACATCTTGATTCCAAGTTCACGCTCCCTGACAAGCTTACTGCTACCGAACGCAAGAAGCTGATCCCATCAATAAAGAGGATTAATGCCTTATGAGGAAATGACTTAACCGGAGTTGATCTGACCCGCTGCTAGATCTCATGGCGGGTTATCCCTCTACGCCGTCGGTCAAAACTGATGCACGAGTATGGTGGCGGCCTAGATGACTCTCTTTGTCACAGCTCCGTTCAACTAACGGAAGAAGATATTGTTTCAATGTCAACCCTTCTGGTGAACAAAAATATGAAGACTGCAGTATCATCGGGTTAAACCCCTTCTGCAAGCTTAACCCGGTGCCAGAAGTAAGGACACTCTGATATCCCTCCTTTGTATTTTTCCCAGCCGTATTGTTTAATACTTGTCTGACCTTTCATCTTGTTTTTACCTGTCTGCAGGCCAGATCTGATTTCTGTAAAGTTAAATATGACCATGAAGCTACCAAGAAAGCGAGAGCCGCCGCCATAAATGCCACGAAAATGACCCGGAGGTCGAAAAAGAAGAAGAAGAGCACTGCTGAAGATTGGATGAAGCTTGATGATACTTCTGAGTCGGAGGTAGCCCTTGACTCCCTTGGCCAATTTTTTAATAATCTTATTAACACTGATCATTACCAGGATGACACTGGGGCCAGTCAGGCCGTGGAAGAAGAGGTAACTATTTCCTCCGACTCAGCCTATTTGCCAAGACAAAAACTTCGAGTCGTAACCCGAAAAATAAGGTTTTCACACCCTTTGGCTTATCTGTATCCTCACTTTCTTTTGAAAAAGCAGCAACATGAGAGCCACCGTCAAGCCCGGACCAAAGACGAACTGGCTGTTATTCTTCAACAAACTCCTCAAAAACGCCAAAATGAGGTTTATTTCTTTGTCTTTGATTTTCTGTTAATGGATCTCCTCCCTTGCATTACTTACTTTGTTTTATCTTTGCATGAGGTGTCTCGCTCATCTGGCGACTCGTCTCAGACCCAATTTCTAGCCTTCAAGACTGCCCCTGGGTAAGGAAAAATCCTTTGTCTTTCGTGTTTCTCAAATTGTCTCTTTATACTGACAGACCAATAATATTTCACTTAGTGGCCAAGCTAAGTCTAAGAAGGCCAAGGTGACTAAGCCGGTGGAAGACCCGCTAATCCTTGCACCTGAACCGGCAAGGCCACCTTCTCCTCCAGCAATTGAAAATCCAGAAGACCTGCCTGTCAATGCAGAAGCAAATCCTCCTGAGCCGTTAGTTGATGATACCACCATTAACCCTTCCATAACTGGTCCATCGAGCTCGGCCAACCCGCCATCACCGTCTTCACAAGACATTTTGATCACCGGGGGCCGTTTTGTTGAACCGGGGAATCCAACCGTGCTGGCTTGCCATACAGTGAAACAAGAGGCATTGGAGAGGCAGAAAGTGCGCTTTGACGTTGCACATTATGATCATCTAAATTCCAACGATATTTTATCCAGCTATCTCAGCCATGTGCACTCCAGTCGCGACTTAGAGAACAAAATGGTCAAACAGTTGCAGCTGAAATACGAGGTATGTTCTTCCGGCTTATCTATATTCTGCCAGCCCCCAAGTCTTCAGATTATGAGAAAACCGGAATGATCCGTAGACTTTATAATATAGGCTAAGTCTTTTACCTTTGAAACTTTTCTTGAGTTTAATACAATAGAACAAAGCTTCACCTGTAGTCCCCAAGGGCCGGTTCATTTGATCATAAATGAGTCGGTACATTAAATTGTCTTGTACCATATCCAAAGAACTTCGTAATCTGGCTTAACCTTGGGAAACTTGCTGAATAGGTTACATTAGCCCCCAAGTGCCAAGTGATGTTACTTTGTAAAGTACTTGGGACTTAAAGTATGTCTTTAGAGTCATAAGAAATTGTTTTGGCATACATTAGCCCCCAAGTGTCAAATGGTTTTTGTGAAGTACTTGAGACTTGAATCTTGATTTTTGAACCTTAAGCGAAATCTTGACTCATCTGGGTATGTTTTTTTGCAGAATGCCTTATCTGAACTGAGCTCTCAATTGACTGATGCGAAGACCCGGCTAGCGGGTCAGGAGGAAAAAATCAAGTCTGCTAACTCCAAATTGCAAATGAGTCTCTCTAAGATGAAAAATTTAAAGACCAGTTTTACTGCCAAGAATAAAACCTAGGCAGAGGAAAAAATGCTTCTGACACAATGCACCGAGAAGGCCGAAGCAGCCCTTGAAGAGGTTTCAACAGAGCTGAACGGTTTAAAGGGCCGGGTGTCTCAAATGGTGGCCGCCATCTTTGGTACGCCATTTGTTTTTAATCTTGTGTACCTTTTGCTGATCTGGAAGATAAGCCGCCAGCTGACTTTGTTTATAAAATATGTGCAGGCCCACGAAGCAAGAATCTCAGCCATGATCATGTGATTAAACTGAAGGCAGTGTATACCTTAGTGGAGCAACTGTATATTGGCGCACAATGGGCACTTGCTGCCATCTCTCCTACCAATCAAGGACCCAACCGGCTCAACGACATCTTGAAGAAACTGTCAATCCTACCCGCCAGGTTTCAAGAAGTGCAGCGCTCCTATGCGAGAGCCGGAGCTTTGACTGCCCTGAGCCGCTCCAAGGCCTGGGTGCCAGATCTAGACCCGGCGGACGTGGCCAGAGGATATCCCACCATGAAGGAAGACGGATCTCCCTTTGAGTAGGATGACTTCATGGCTTGCGTGCGCGGAGTCCGACCTTAGCCGACTATTCTTGGAGATGAAATCAACATCGACAAGTATCAGCCGGGTTTTGATGTTGAAAATAAGAAGATGGCACCACCGCCGTACAAGGTGACAGATTTAATCCCGCCTGTTGGTGAAAATACATTTGCCCCGGAAGTTGACCCGGCCGGCCTGATTGACGAAGAAGTAGAATTTGTCGCCGTGAATGCTTTTGACTGGTCAAGACCCAGCTTCCAGTCAACAGAGGGTGGTGAACCGGCGAGGGAGGAGCAATAACCATCTTCGTGGGCTTATAAAAGCCTTGTAATAGTATAGTTGTGAAAACACTTCATGCTTTGCTTATGCCATCGCGCATAAAACACTTGAATGTGATTCTGTGTTTCCTAATGTCAATATATGCATCATATTTATGGTTGTCCCTGTAATACTTCAGCTCCGTTCCTGTAAATAGAAGAGAAAAAACTGGCTCGGCGGCTTAAAGCCGAATGGGTTAAAACACCCGGCTTATAGCCAATATGTTTACCATAATAGAAAACAAAAATAGATATAAAAAGAGAACAAGGCTGAAACTAACCCTTTGGTTAATGCAGCAGGCAATTGCGTATAAACAATAATCATACTTGTACCTTTGATCCTTAGACCACCGGTTTAAATAACCCGGGTAATGAAGTTGATAACTCAATATTTTTGAGAAGTCAATGCTTCTGAATACTTAATGACCATCATACCTTGGTGGCTTTCTTGTCAAATAGTCCAGCCGGCGAAGAAGATCATGCTAATTATTTGTGAAATTGAGACAACAGAAAACTAAAAGGCAAATTACAGGTAATAAGTATGATTTAACCTTGTACTTAAAGGTTGGGGGTTTCTGATTCGAATACGACCAGTAAACCAGACCAAAGGGGTTAAGCTAAGGTTCGAATACGACCATATAACCCCCAGTGGCTTTGGCGTTGCACCGATCAAGAGGGTACCGACAACTATGTTCTCTTTGGTTCAAATACGACCTATGTTTGAACAGGAAGCCCCCAAATGACCTTGAGAGGATTTTAATGAGCCTGATTCGAATACGATGCAAGTCAGACCCAAAAGGGATTAAGCTATGATTCGGATACGATCAAGAATCCCCCTAGCGAGTTTGGCCTTGAGCCGATCAAGAGGGTTACGACAGCTATGTTCTCTTTGTTTGAATACGACCTATGTTTGAACAGGAAGCCCCCAAGTGACCATGATAGTTTTAGCTAGATTCGAATACGATCATAAGCCGGATAAAAAAAGGTTAGACTTGATTCAAATATGATCAGCTCCTTAATAGTCATTTGAAAATAAGAAATAACAAAGATGCGTAATCTTTTGAAAAGAAAAGAGACCGATGGTCCTGCTTTATTACTTATCATGGTATATACAATGGTTAAAGTATGTACATGATGAGAGCCGGTGGCTCAGGTGTAGTATGGACGAAGTTGAGCAATGTTCCATGGCCGACGGGTGTCCTCCTCCGACTTACGTGAGTCTTTGTGCTCTCAAACGTCAATGAGGTAATATGACCCGTTGTTTAAGTTCTTGCTGACCACAAAGGGTCCTTCCCAAGGTGGGGATAACTTGTGTGCATCTGACAGATCCTGGATGAGCCGGAGCACTAGGTCGCCTTCTTGAAAAGTCCTGGATTTGACCCGGCGGCTGTGATAATGGCGCAGGTCCTGTT
Source organism: Triticum monococcum (assembly GCA_034509565.1). Taxonomy (NCBI): domain Eukaryota; kingdom Viridiplantae; phylum Streptophyta; class Magnoliopsida; order Poales; family Poaceae; genus Triticum; species Triticum monococcum. Next base: position 478,188,780 of record CM067842.1, on the reverse strand, counting down.
GATAAATTGCTGATCGAGCCGCTGCTAAGTCTCTTTCTCCATCTAACAAGTTGAGTGCATCCTGTCTGGCTTGTTCATTATTAGCTTCCACATAAGCTGCCACACGGGGCGAGTCATGACGGATTTCACTAGGCAACACTGCTTCTGCTCCATACACTATGAAGAATGGTGTGTAACCTGTAGACTTGTTAGGTGTGGTGTTGATACTCCATAGCACTGAGGGTAATTCCTCTATCCAACAACCCAGCGTTCGCTGTAAGGGAACCATAAGCCGGGGCTTGAGACCTTTTAAAATGTCCTAATTTGCTCTCTCAGCTTGACCATTAGATTGAGGATGAGCTACGGAAGAAACATCAAGCCGAATATGCTCACGTTGACAAAACTCCTCCATAGCCCCTTGGGATAGATTAGTGCCATTGTCAGTGATAATGCTGTGTGGAAAACCAAAACGGAAGATCACCTTTTTCATGAACTGAAACGTCGTGGCCGCATCACAATTACTCACCGGCTCTGCCTCAACCCATTTTGTGAATTTATCAACTGCCACTAAAAGATGTGTCTTTTTTATCCTTAGACCTTTTAAAAGGTCCCACCATGTCAAGCCCCCAGACCACAAACGGCCAAGTGATTGGAATCATCCGGAGCTCTTGAGCCGGCACATGTGCTCGTCGTGCGAACTTTTGACATACATCACATCTGCTGACCAGATCCTCTGCATCAGCGTGAGCCGTCAACCAGTAAAAACCGTGACGAAAAGCCTTGACCACTAGAGATTTTGACCCGGCGTGATGACCACAATCGCCTTCATGGATCTCACAAAGTATTTCTTGGCCTTCTTCAGGGGAAACACACAGCTGAAATGCTCCAGAGACGTTTTGGTGGTATAGTTCTCCATCAGAAATCGTCATTGACTTAGACCGCCGGGTTATCTGTCGAGCTAGAGTCTCATCCGCGGGCAACTCTCCCCGGGTCATGTAAGCCAAGAATGACACTGTCCAATCTGGGATGACATGAAGAGTTGCCACCAACTGTGCCTCCGGGCCAGGAACGGCTAGATCTTCTTCTATGGGTAACTTAACAAACGGGTTATGCAAAACATCCAAAAAGGTGTTAGGTGGCACCGGCTTACGCTGAGATCCCAACCGGCTTAAAGCATCAGCCGCTTCGTTCTTCCTACGGTCAATGTGCTCCACCTGATAACCTTTAAAATGCCCTGCAACAGCATCAACTTCGCGGCGATAAGCCGCTATGAGAGGATATTTGGAATCCCACTTGCCTGATACTTGTTGAGCCACTAAATCTGAGTCGCCAAGACACCGGACCCGGCTCAGGCTCATCTCTTTGGCCACCCAGAGACCATGGAGCAAGGCTTCATATTCCGCCTCATTGTTAGTGCAAGGAAACATCAGCCGCAACACATAACAAAATTTGTCACCTCGAGGGGAGGTTAAAACAACTCCAGCCCCCGAGCCTTCCAATTGTCTGGACACATCAAAGTGAATAGTCCAATATGTGTTGTCTGGTTTCTCTCCGGGCATCTGCATCTCTGTCCAGTCATTAATAAAATCAACTAGTGCTTGAGACTTGATCGCAGTGCGTGGTACATATTTCAACCCATGAGACCCAAGCTCAATGGCCCACTTGGCGACTCGTCCAGTGGCTTCTCTGTTTTGAATGATGTCTCCCAAAGGAGCAGAGCTAACCACAGTGATTGGGTGACCCTGAAAATAATGTTTAAGCTTCCGGCTCGCCATGGACACCCCATATACGAGCTTCTGCCAATGTGGATATCATTGTTTGGATTCAATTAACACCTTACTCACATAGTAAACTGGTCGTTGAACCGGATGCTCCTTGCCAACCTCCTTACGCTCCACCACAATCGCCACACTAACAGCTCATGAGTTGACAGCTACGTATAACAACAACGGCTCTTTCTCAACTGGAGCAGCAAGGACCAGCGGCTCAGCAAGCTGTGTCATCAGATCTTCAAAAGCAGAGTTTGCGGCATCGCTCCAAACAAAATCATCTGTTTTCTTCATCATCTGATACAAAGGCATCTCCTTCTCCCCTAACCAGCTTATGAACCGGCTCAAAGCAGCAACACGACCCACCAGCCGTTGAACGTCATTGATGCATGTTGGTTTGGCCAGGGATGTAATTGCCTTGATTTTCTCCAGGTTAGCTTCAATACCTCGGTTGGACACCAAAAACCCAAGAGCTTGCCGACTGGGACTCCAAAATCACACTTAGCCGGATTAAGCATCATTTTGTAGACCCGGAGATTATCGAAGGTCTCTTTCAGATCTGCGACCAAGGTTTCCTCTTTCCTGGATTTTACCACTATATCATCGACATAAGCATGAACATTATGCCCAATCTGATCATGAAAACAATTCTGCACACACCGTTGGTAAGTCGCCTAGGCACTCTTAAGCCCAAAAGGCATAGACACATAGCAGAAAGCTCCAAAAGGAGTGATAAAAGCCGTCTTCTCCTGATCTTTGACTGCCATTTTGATCTGATGATAACCTGAATAAGCATCCAAGAAACTCAAACATGCGCAACCCGCCGTAGCATCGATGATCTGATCAATACGGGGGAGGGCAAAAGGGTTAGCCGGACAAGCCTTGTTTAAATCGGTGTAATCCACACACATATGCCAGGTGCCGTTCTTTTTGAGTAAAGCACCGGGTTGGCTAACCACTCTGGGTGAAAGACTTCTACAATGAACCTGGCCACCAAGAGCCGGGCCACCTCTTCTCCAATGGCCCTGCGCCTTTCTTCATTGAATCGTTGGAGAAACTGTCTAACAGGTTTAAAATTTGGATCAATATTGAGAATGTGCTCAGCGAGTTCCCTCGGGACACCCGGCATGTCGGAAGGTTTCCATGCAAAGATGTCCCGGTTCTCACGGATGAACTCGATGAGCGCGCTTTCCTATTTTGGATCCAAGTTTGCACTGACGATGAACTGCTTGGATGAGTCGCCAAGCACAAAGTCAACCATCTTGGTGTCATCAGCTGATTTGAACTTCAACACCGGCTCGTGCTCTATTGTTGGTTTCTTTAACGACGTCATGTCTGCCTGGTCAACGTGATCCTTGTAAAACTTTAACTCCTCTGTTGCACAAACAGACTCAGCATAGGCAGCATCACCTTCTTCACACTCCAAGGCTATTTTCTGGCTCCCATGTACTGTAATGGTGCCCTTATAACCCGGCAACTTGAGCTGCAAATATACATAACACGGCCGAGCCATGAACTTGGCATAAGCCGGTCGTCCAGACAAAGCATGATATGGGCTTTTGATCTTAACCACCTCAAAGGTTAATTTTTCTGCTCTAGAGTCATACTCATCTCCAAAGGCTACTTCCAGTTCAATCTTACCAACTGTGTATGCCGACTTGCCAGGTACCACACCGTGAAAAACAGTGTTGGATTGTTTAAGACTCTTATCAGTCAACCCCATCCGGCGGAACGTCTCATAGTAGAGGATGTTGATGCTGTTGCCTCCATCCATGAGTACCTTAGTGAATTTATATCCACCAACCTAAGGCGCCACTACCAAGGCCAGGCGACCCGGATTATCAACCCAGGGTGGGTGATCCTCTCTGCTTCACACAATATGCTGCTCTGACCAACGTAAGTAACGTGGAATCGCTGGCTCAACGGCATTGACGGCCCTCTTGTGAAGCTTTTGGCCCCTCTTACATAAACTAGTGGTGAACACATGGTATTGCCTACTATTCATCTGTTTTGGGTTGCTCTGATACCCGGACTGTTGCTGCTGATTACCTTGGCCGGGTTGCGGATTATATCCTCCTTGGTTACTAGGATGGCTGTCGGTGTCAAAATCGGCGGATCTCGGGTAGGGGGTCCCGAACTGTACATCTAGGCCGGATGGTAACAGGAGGCAGGGAACACGATGTTTTACCCAGGTTCGGGCCCTCTTGATGGAGGTAAAACCCTACGTCCTGCTTGATTAATATTGATGATATGGGTAGTACAAGAGTAGATCTACCACGAGATCAAGGAGGCTAAACCCTAGAAGCTAGCCTATGGTACGATTGTTGTATATGGAGTTGATTGCCTACGGACTACAACCCTCCGGTTTATATAGACACCGGATAGGGTTAGGGTTACATAGAGTTGGTTACAATGGTAGGAGATCTTGAATATCCGCATCGCCAAGCTTGCCTTCCAGGCCAAGGAAAGTCCCATTCGGACACATGACGTAGTCAATCTTGTATCTTCATAGTCCTGGAGTCTGGCTGAAGGTATAGTCCGGCTACCCGAACACTCCCTAATCCAGGACTCCCTCAATAGCCCCTGAACCAGGCTTCAATGACGACGAGTCCGGCGCACAAATTGTATTCGGCATTGCAAGGCGGGTTCCTCCTCCAAGTCCTTCATACAAGATTGTAAACACCAAGAGTAGTGTCCGGCTCTTCAAAATAAGCTTCCACATATTGCCATAGAGAGAATAATATTAACACAAATCAAATCTGCTGATGTATTCCGTAGTGCGTCATCACACTACGGCCAAGTCCTTTACTTGAATCGTTTTCACTTTTCCACCTCAGCGTGTTTTGCGAGGCGGTTTCCTTGGCACGTCTTGTCGAAGCAGAGATCGTGTACCCCCTTTTACGGGATTCTCATCAATACGGATGTGGGTAACCCAACCGCACCACTTATCACGGCGCTTGGGAGGCAAGCGAGTTTTACTAGGCAGGCGGGGACGCACAACCGCATCCGCCCATATAAGGGGATAAGGATCCACCCTTTTTACCTACGCCTTCTTCCTCCTTTGCCTATCCATCTCCTGTGCACTCGAGCTCCAGTGCCCAAGGCCGCACTTCCCACCTCAACCTTCTCCAGCAATGTCCGGAGCGGGAGGCAAGTGGATGGTCTCCTCCACCATGGAGGGCCAAGTCAAGAAGTTAAGGAAGGCCGGATACCTGTCCAAGGACATGACGCACCGGCTTCCCAAAAAGGGGCAGCTTCTCCCCACCCCAAGGCCCCATGAGAGGGTAGTATTTCTCCCCCACTTCCTCCGCGGACTGGGTTTTCCACTCCACCCATTTGTCCGGGGGCTCATGTTCTACTACGGCCTGGATTTCCATGATCTGGCCCCGAACTTCATCCTCAACATCTCGGCGTTTATCATCGTGTGCGAGGCTTTTCTCCGCGTCCGCCCCCATTTCGGCCTCTGGCTCAAGACCTTCAACGTCAAGCCCAAGGTGGTGCGCGGCAGCCAGGCAGAGTGCGGAGGCGCCATGGTGGGCAAGATGGCCAACGTCCTATGGTTCGAGGGCTCTTTTGTGGAGACCCTAAAGGGATGGCAATCCGGGTGGTTTTACATCACTGAGCCACGCGACCGGAAATGGACCGCAACCCCCGACTTCCTATCCGGACCCCGCACGCGGCTTGTGTCTGGGAAAGAAACGGGCCTGTCGTGGGGTGACGAAAAAGAGGTGACCGGATTGCAAACATGCATCCAGTCCTTGGTGAACAAGCCAATCCGGCTTGTTAATGTAATCCAGGTTATGCTCGTCCGCCGGATCCTCCCATGCCAACAACGGGATTTTAATCTGTGGGAGTTCGACCCGGCGCAGCATCAAACCCTCAGCATGCTCTTTGACACGATGTACAAAGATGCCTGGAAGATGCTATTCAAGGGCGTCGAGGCTCCCGCATCCGCTTCCGAGGACCGCGGATACAGCTCGCAGCGTCACGCTAGCGAGGTAAGCCATCTACACCTTTTACAGGATGTTAAGCTATTTTCATAGTTTGACTCTATGCGGGATCTAAACTCCCTTACCATTGACAGGCTTGGCGGGCGATGTCCGGACCGATTAACTGTCCGGCTCCGCTGCCCGAAGACCCAGCTCCAGCTCTACTAGTGAAGCTGCTGGCTCCGGCGCCTTACGTGGTGCTGGAGAAGAAGGCCAAGAAGAAGACCACGGGGACTCGAAAGAGTGCCCGCAACATGGTAGTGTCGGACTCGTCATCTGATGAGTCCGAGACGCCCTCCTCCCGTGAAAATGAGGAGGAGGAAGAAGAAAACTCTCCCCCCCAGCGGAGGGAGGAGAGAAGAGGAAGGCCGCCCCAACGGGGGAGGCCAAGGGGTCTAGGAAAAGGAAGACCCCTCCGTCGGACTATGCCCCTGACGCCGAAGAGGGCGAAGAGGAGTGGCCAGACAGGGCCAAGCGTCCGGCGAAATCGTAAGTTCGGATATCAGAGTAACTCATGATGTTCCTTTGTTGCACAGCTCTCCCTAATGTCGAATGTAATTATGCAGTCCGCCTCGGGCCAGACTCGACAAATCGTCGGGTGGCTCCCTGGACTCATCGGACGTGAACTCAGTTCCGCCCGCTGTCTCCCCCCGCACTGCAGACGACGCCGAAGTGGCGTCGCGTCAAGCTCCGGGGCAGGAGGAGGTGGTCCCGGAGGAGCCGCAAGGCAACCTCCCGGACTCCAGGAGTGAAGGGGATAAGGCCCCCCAGGGCTCCCAGTCCGGCTTTGTGCCGAACACCGCGCCGAAATCTTCCACAGTTCCGGACCGCGGTAGGAGAACTCCTTCCAAGAGGAGTAAGCCTTCTGAGCCGGCAGCCTCCGTCCAACCGGAGGTGCCGGACAATCTACTGGAGGTGCTTAACGACGCCTCCATTGACGAGGAGCACCGTACTATTATGAGTACGGTGATTCGGAAGGTTCAGTCCGCCAAGAGCGGACTGAGTGAAGCTTGCGCTAGCCTTCTAACAGGCTTCGATGTAAGTAAAAAATATGTAAAAATATAACCGCATGGATAGTAGCCCCCGAGGCTCTGTTTGGCGTTCGGAAAGAAAAGCCGAATAGAGGATCTATTAAATTTCGTAGGAGTCTAACAACAAAGAGTCAATATGCGTATGCAGGCTTCGCTGCTGGCCACCGCCGCACTGACTGCGGAGGTGGGTGCCCTGAAACAGGGCCTCGAGCGGACCGAGCAAGAGCTCGGCCTTGCCAAACGGCAGCTCGAGGAGAAAGAAGGTAAGAAATACCTTACAGAAAAAGTGCCTATAGAAAGGCTTGATTGCAAAAAGAATAACAGGATTGTACTGCTTATTGTAGGGGCCATGACTGAGGTGGCGACCCTTAAGCAGGCGCTGTCTGAGGCCGAAAAGAAAACGGCCGCGGAGCGCACCGAGCGAGAGAAACTTGAGGCCCAGGTCGGCGAGGTGCAGCAGGAGCTTCAGGCTCTCATGAAAAAACATGAGAGTTTGGAGCTTGAGTCCAAGACGCAAGCGTCCGAGCTCGCGGCGGCCCTTGAGACTGCCAAGTCTGCCAAGGCCGAAGCCCAAAAGGCCCTCCAAGAGTTGGAGGAGATGAAAAAGATAGCAGCGGGTAAGGCATTCTTTATGCAAAGCAGAAGTATAAAAGTAAAGTACTTGTTACTTACCCGAATCCGGAGCTCTCCAGGGGCATTCGCAGATCTTCCCCGCAGCGTATCCACGCCGCCGCATTCTACCGAGCCGAAGAGGGCAGCTCGGAGAAGGTGTTCTGGTCTCAGTATGCTGAGGCCGGACACCCTGTGCCCTTGAGCGACCAGCTGAAAAAGCTGGTCGAGCTCCACAAGGCGGCCAAACAGGCCATGAAGGGCTTCATAGTTCGGCTGTGGCCCGGAGAGGCCCTGCCTGAGAGCTACTTCGGGCTGGTGCGGCGACTAGTGGAGGCCTGTCCAAGGCTCGAGGTCATGAAGCGCTCCGTCTGCATCGAAGGTGCCCGTAGGGCCCTTGCCCGTGCAAAGGTGCACTGGGTTAGTTCGACGGTGAGAAGCTTGTGAGGGACGGGCCGCTGCCGGGGAAGGAGCATCTCAAACCCGAGAACTACTATAAGGATGTTCTTGCGGGTGCCCGCCTTGTAGCGGATGAATGTACCAAGGATGTAATTTTTGAATGAACTCGCTCGTGTTTATCCTGTGCGATGGAAACTTGTTCATATGTGCTAAGCAATGCTTGTTGAATTTAAAATATTACATTCTATGCGGCCGTTTATCAAAAAATTGAGAGATGGCCAGTCGTCGGCTTCTGCTCCCTTGCCACTAGTGCCGGGGTGTTCGGGATAAACCTGAGCGCTCTTTTTCCCATAGTTGGGTCCTTCGAGGGAGGCGCTCAGCACAACGAACCAGGCAATCAGACTATAATGCTTGAACACTCTCACTTAGCCATAGAACTCTATAATTTTAAATTTCGGCGAAGCCCCTAGTTCGGAAGACTGAGTTCGGGGTGCTATCCACGCCTTGGCCGGACAAAGCCAGCTCCTCGCTCAAAGCGGCATAAGCCTTTAGGGACTCGAAAAACCTCTCGAACAGCGACCGGTCTCTCGCCACATCATGACAGTCAGTTTTAGCTTTCTCCACTGAGGTGCTTAACCCAGCTCAACCGGGGCACAATCGCAGTGGTTCTCCTAGTGCTACCTTAGCCGATATAGCGGAACGTAAGGCACCAAAACATAGGAGCCGGGCAAACCCAACTATTGACCCAAATCATGATTCGGAGCCGATGCGTATAGTGCTAGAAGTTCGGGGTGCCGCACTTGTGAAAGTGTACGGGCTTCTCACGCCATATTTATGGGTACTAAAGCCCTTGGCGTATTTTGCCGTACCACAGTGTACGGGTGCAACATGTCATAAACATATATATATGAAAAGATGATAATGCAAAAAATAGACAGAAAGCTATGCATTGTTTATAGAGAGGCTATTTATCAAAGCCGAACGATACAAATAGTGCGGTAAGCAAAAGGTATTGGACTATTTAGTATGTCCTGACCAGGGGCAGGCTGCGGAATTATATTTAAAACAGGTATACCACTCGTAACAGAGACCACTTGGAAGTTCCATAATGCGGCATGGCTTGTCTGCCTCCCAGGATCTTGCATCGTTTGTGCGGCAGTCGAATTGCCGAACAGGTCGTCCGAAGTATGGAGTCCTGAAAGTAAGAGAAAATTTAAAAAAAAAGAATCCAGTAGCCCCTAGTACGTTTTAAGCCGTATTTTGGGCATGCCGTTATTGTGCCCCTTCCCCGGTGCCCATGGTATTTCAAGGGCGTAGTTATATACGCGAGGTACTGGTTTCGCTATGTCGCGAGAGCTGGGGTTGGGGCTACATTGCTACGTTTGCTTAAAGTGTGCCAGGCGGTCCTACTGTGGGTTACTCTGGGCGCGCTTGGCAGTGTCTGGCTTTTTAACGGCCGGACTGGAGAATTGCCTAAAAAGGCTACTTTGTACTTCCGCTATGAGAGCCGCCGTGTGCTCCTCCGTACGAAGGGAGCGTTCGGTGTTTCCGTTGACCGTGATTACTCCTCGAGGGCCTGGCATCTTGAGCTTGAGATATGCGTAGTGCGGCACCGCATTGAACTTTGTGAATGCGGTTCGTCCGAGCAGGGCGTGATAGCCACTGCGAAATGGGACTATATCGAAGGTTAACTCTTCGCTTCGGAAATTGTCCGGGGATCCAAAGACCACGTCAAATGTTACTGAGCCTGTACAGTTGGCTTCTACACCTGGTATAACGCCTTTAAAGGTCATTTTTGTGGGCTTAATCCTTGAGGGATCTATGCCCATTTTCCGCACTGTATCTTGATAAAGTAGGTTCAGGCTACTACCGCCGTCCATGAGGACTCTTGCGAGATGAAATCCGTCGATGATTGGGTCGAGAACCAATGCGGCGAAGCCGTCATGACGGATGCTAGTGGGATGATCCCTTCGATCAAAAGTGATCAGGCAGGAGGACCATGGGTTGAACTTTGGGGCGACCGGCTCCATCGCGTATACGTCCCATAGGGCACGCTTCCGCTCCCTCTTGGGAATGTGGGTTGCGTATATCATGTTCACCGTCCGCACTTGTGGGGGAAAGCCCTTCTGTCCATTGTGTTCGGCGGCTTGGGCTCCTCCTCGCCGTCGTTGTGCAGCCCCTTGTCTCTATTTTTGGCCCTTAACTTGCCTGCCTGCTTGAACACCCAACAATCCCTGTTAGTGTGATTGGTTGGCCTTTCGGGGGTGCCATGTATCTGGCACAAGAGATCGAGTATTCGGTCCAAACTGGACGGGCCCTGAGTATTCTTTTTGAATGGCTTTTTCCGCTGACCGGATTTATAGCCTTTGAATCCGGCATTGACTGCCGTGTCTTCATTGCTGTCGCTGCTAACGCGGCATTTTTGCTTATTCCGGCGTGTCCTGCCACTTTTGTCCTTGGTATCCGAATTACCAGGGTTCTTTGATAAGTTGTTACTGCGAGCTAGCTAGCTATCTTCTCCCGCGCAAAAGTGGGTCATGAGTGTCGTGAGGGCTGCCATAGATTTCGGCTTTTCCTGTCCCAGGTGCTGGGCAAGCCACTCGTCGCAGATGTTATGCTTGAAGGCTGCTAGGGCCTCTGCGTCCGGACACTCGACTATCTAGTTTTTCTTTGTTAGGAACCGTGTCCAGAATTGTCTGGCCGATTCCTCTGGCTGCTGAATTATGTGGCTTGAGTCGTTGGCATCCGGTGGTCGCACATAAGTGCCCTGGAAGTTGTCGAGGAATGCGGCTTCCAGGTCCTCCCAAGAACCGATTGAGTCTGCTGGCAAGCTATTAAGCCAATGCCGGGTCGGTCCTTTAAGTTTGAGCGGGAGGTATTTGATGGCGTGTAGATCATCGCCGCGTGCCATGTGGATGTGAAGGAGATAATCCTCGATCCATACCGCTGGATCTGTTGTGCCATCGTATGATTCGATGTTTACGGGTTTGAAACCCTCTGGGATTTTATGATCCATTACTTCATTCGTGAAGCATAGCGGGTGTGCGGCGCCTCTGTAATGGGCTACATCACGACGCAGCTCAGAAGAGCTATGTCTGTTTTGTTCGGCCTGGCCGGATTTGTTGTATCTGGAGTGAAGATAATCGTCACATGCCATAGGGTGCCTGCACGACCCGTAGATTGATCTTGTTTGACTTGCCTTATCCTCCAGTACGTCTCGTAGGTCTGGTGCATTTTCCCGTGCCTTAGTTGAGCGGCGTCGGGGCATGGCTTGGGTGGTGGGCCGAGAGGCCTCTCTGTCGCGGCCGCGAGGTGGCCGGTCTGCCATGTCATGCGCTGGTGATGTAGGTGCTTCCTCCTCTGATCGGGGTAGCAGCCTGTGCTTTGGGTAACTCTTGGAGGGGCGTTTGAGTTCATACTCTTCGGCCGCAAGGACTTCATTCCATCTGTCAGCTAGCAAACCTTGGGCAGCTCTAAGCTGTTGCTGCTTTTTCTTGAGGCTGCTTGCCGTGGCTAAAAGCCTGTGTTTGAAACGCTCTTGTTCGGCGGGGTCTGATGGTATGATGAATTCGTCGTCATCGAGGCTTGCCTCGTCTTCGGAGGGAGGCATATAGTTATCATCCTCGACCTCTCGGTCTACCGGTCTCTCATGAGGGCTGGCTTCTCCATCTTCCTGTGCCGAAACTTGCTGAGGTGGGTGTTCTTCAGTGCTATCCGGGGTAGAATTATCTCCCGTGCCGGGATCACCGTTTTTGCTTTGGCGGGATTTAGAGCGGCGCCGCTGACGCCGAAGCTTTGGCTGTTTCTTGGGGGTGTCATCCCCCACTGTTCCATCACCATCTCCATCTTTTGGAGTATCCGCCATATATATGTCATATGACGAGGTGGCCTTCCAGCGCCCTATAGGTGCTGGTTCTTGTTTGTCTCCTACATCGTCGTCCATACCGTCGATGTCTTCGGAGCCAAAGTCAAGCATGTCGGTTAAATCGTCGACAGTGGATACAAAGTGGGTGGTGGGTGGGCTTTGAATTTCTTCATCGTCCGTATCCCTTCCTCGCTGACCGTAATCTGGACAAGGCTCTCCTGATAAAGAGAGAGACTTAAGAGAATTCAGGATGACGCCAAAAGGCGAGTGCTGAAAGATGTCTACGACGGTGAACTCCATTATCGGCGCCCAATCGGATTCGATCGGCAGGGGCATGGGGGTTCGGAGTTCGGAAAGGAGTCTGGATCCTCGGTGTCACGGATCATGCAGAGTGCGGGGCTAGCGTCCGGCTCGATTGCCTTTGAGATGGAAGCCCCCGAGGTGATGTCCAACCGCTCATCCTCGATTGTCTCAATAGGCTCCGAGTTAGGGGTCGGAACCGATGCGTGTGCGGCCTCCAGGACACTGTCCGGAGGCAGAGCTATATCATGCCTCTCGAGATAGTGCGGCGCGCTTGGCCGTGGCTCGAACCCGTCGAAGATCAAGTCTCCACGGATGTCAGCCGTGTAGTTTAAGCTTCCAAACCTGACTTGATGGCCAGGGGCGTAGCTTTCGATCTGCTCCAGGTGGCCGAGCGAATTGGCCTGTAGAGCGAAGCCGCCGAAGACGAAGATCTGTCCGGGGAGAAAGGTCTCTTCCTAGACCACATCGTTGTTGATGATCGAAGGAGACATCGGGCCTAAAGGCGACGACACAGAGGAACTCTCAATGAAAGCACCAATGTCGGTGTCAAAACCGGCGGATCTCGGGTAGGGGGTCCCGAACTGTGCATCTAGGCCGGATGGTAACAAGAGGCAGGGAACACGATGTTTTACCCAGGTTTGGGCCCTCTTGGTGGAGGTAAAACCCTACGTCCTGCTTGATTAATATTGATGATATGGGTAGTACAAGAGTAGATCTACCACGAGATCAAGGGGGCTAAACCCTAGAAGCTAGCCTATGGTATGATTGTTGTATATGGAGTTGATTGCCTACGGACTACAACCCTCCGGTTTATATAGACACCGGATAGGGTTAGGGTTACATAGAGTCGGTTACAATGGTAGGAGATCTTGAATATCCGCATCGCCAAGCTTGCCTTCCACGCCAAGGAAAGTCCCATCCGGACACGGGACGTAGTCAATCTTGTATCTTCATAGTCCTGGAGTCCAGCTGAAGGTATAGTCCGAGTACCCGAACACCCCCTAATCTAGGACTCCCTCAATGGCCCTGACCATGAAATCCTCCTCCACCTGAACCGGCGCCCGGGCCATGGAAACCGCCTCCACCTGAACCGCCACCTGGGCCGTGACCTCCATCAAACGCGTTTGAATTTGTAAATGCCTTCATGATTGTACAATCTTTTCCACAGGTGGGTGGCTGGCTTCTCCCGGGTGCCGTGCTGTAACATCCCAAATTTTCAATTTGGAATGTTATACACTAGATCATCATGCATAGCATATTTTCTTGCATTTTGTCGATCCTAGAAATTTCACGCAACTCAAGGACCCTCAGAGAGAGTTGGAGATTTCGTCATTTTCATATTTGAGCTTTCTCAAATTTTGAAAAGAGGATCATTGGATTTGTCGGAGTTTCATTTGCCTTTTTATTTGGATAGGGAAAAATGCGCGTTTTCAAAATTGCATTCTAGGTCCCGAGAAAAGTTCATTTTGTTCGACTCATTTTTAGGAGTCGGGGAAAATTTACTTTAGAAGTTTTGGAGTTCGTTTAGTTCTCTTTTCTTTTGTTTTTCTGCGCGAGTAATCGATTTAAAAAAAATCCCGCAGCGCCCTGGGCCAAGGCCCAGCCGGCCGGGCCAGGCTCCCGCGCCAGTGCCGCGCCGCGCCTAGCGCGCCAGGCCGCCGCCTGCCTTGTGCGCCGCCCAAGTAGGAGTCCTACTTGGACTCCAATCTCCCTCTCCTTCTCTTTTTCCTTCTCTTTTTCTTGCCCCCTCCCCCAAGGAATCCCTTCCCCTCACCTATATAAATACCCAAGCACACCCCCTCTAAATCCCACACCACCAAGCCCCAAGCCGCGCCCTTCACCCCGCGCCCAAGCCGCCCTAGTACTGCACCGCCGCTGCCCTTGCTCGCCGCTGCCGCCGCCCTAGCCCGCGCCGCCGCTGCCCTACGCCGCCGCCGCCTCCCAACGCCGCCGCCACCGGAGCCCCCGTTCGCCGGAGCCTCGCCGAGGTTGCGCCGCGTCTCTCTTTTTCTCCCCTCGGTTCGGTTTTTCTTATAAACTGTTCCGATTCTTTTCTTCTCTTCCGATTCGTTTTCTTTCCGATTCTTTTCTTCTCTAAACCGTTCCGGTTTTCTAGATCGGTTTTTCGTTCAGTTTTCTTTTCTCGAAACCCTAGATCGGATTCGTCTTCTTTTCCGGTTTAGTTGCCTAGAGACCGTTCGCCGAACCGTTCGTCCTAACGAACATGATCACCGGATTATTCTCGGTTAACGAACGTCCGTTCGTTCAACCGTTCTTCTTTTTCTTCTCGTTGGATTTATTCCGCGATCGCGATCTCAGATCCGATCTTCGTTCTAGTCTATCTTTTCGCTCGTTTATCGGAATAAAGTGATTCAAGCGCCTGGAGTTTCGTTTCGAAACCGCCGTTCCGACTAACCAACTTAAACAGGTTTTTGCTATGGTAAAATTTGACCTAGTTTCAACTTGCTAGAACCGAGTTGTTTTCTTCCGCCGTTTGTTTTCGGTTTCTTTGTTCGGTTCTTTCTCTCTTTGCAACCAGAGTTCTTAAATTGAACTTTCTGGTTCAATCTTTTGTTCGAGTTTTACCTGTGCATTAGATGAGTACTTATTGTATGCTTGTTGTTTGTCTGCGATAGATTACCCGGATTGCGCCGCTTGTTACTTCGAATCTCTAGGACTCGCGGATCATCAGCAAGGCAAGTAACACTTTGATCATACCTTTTCTACAACCCAGTTTTATTGCATTAGATCAATCCTCACACATTGCAAGATTAGGATCTAATTAAATTGTGGGATGGGAACTAGATGAGGTAGTACCTATTACCTATTTATTATGAAACCTTTGGGAGTTACTTCTACGTTTGCTTATTATGCCATGCTATGCTAGTAGACGTGGATTGGGTGAGTGATATCAATGACAGATGTGAGTGTGATAATTTGAAGGGTTTATCTAAGGTGGCAACTTAAACACACATCTGGGTGGATTGAGGCACCTGATGTCTCTCAGGACTTGCCTGTTTTATTTTGGACCGCCACCCAGGCTCAAAGGGATCATAAGATCTTTCATGCTAAATACTTACGTGTGCAGCCACAAGCCATTATGGGCTCTGGCATAGTTGACTAAGTTGTGCGAACTCTTACAGGGTAGACTAGCAGATGTAGGGGAAAGTAGGTGTACCGGTCTATCCATCGTAAGGTGCTAGCGCTTCTGAAAGACTGTGTCTCGGTTATCCGTTTCTCAAACACCAGTAGTGCGAGAAATCCAACGAAGGCGATCGAGTCTTGTGGGGAAAAGAGCGCAAACCTCTGCAGAGTGTAATAAACTAATCATGATTAGCCGTGTCCCCGGTTATGGACATCTTGAGTATCTTGTACTTGAATATCATGTGAATCTCATCATGTTACTTCTAATTAATATTGTTGGGTTTTAATGACTACTTTTAACTGGGATTGAGAATGCTGTCAACCATTCTTGATGTTTAACAACCACCATGATAGTTAAATAAATTTATTCCTTTGCAGTAGGGAAAAATTGGCTTTACGCAAAACAGTAACCATAGAGCTTTCCACCAGCCAAATATGCATATAGTATAGTTGTTTCATTCCATTACTCTCTATGTGTTACATTGCCAGCATATTCCATGTGCTGACCCGTTTCGGGCTGCAACGTTAATGTTGCAGACTTTTCAGACAACGATTAAGGTGCTTTTAGGTCGTGGTTCTATACTCAGTGATGCCGTTGGAGTTGATGGACCCATTTATCTTCCAAGTCTTCCACTGTTATCAATATTAGATGGCCTTAAGCCATATTATTGTCTTCGGAGACATCGATGTAATAAGTGCGTGATTGCCACTCTGCTATAAATCCTTCGATGTACTGTGTGGTGTCAGCATTACTGATCTAGGGATGACACCGGAGCACAGTAGACTTGATCCATTCGGGTCTGGTCGCTACAGAGATGGTATCAGAGCACATGCTGACTGTAGGACACGACCACTAAGTTAAAGCCATAGATCACTATTCTCTCCTCATTTTCTAACTCCTCATCTTTTCTACTCTTTAGGATGAAGGACGCGAAGATTAAGTACGCTCAACCAGATGAAGGCACACCTTTTGGATTTCACTTGAAGGAAGTCACCAAGTACCTAAACATTGGATTACCAAGTTTCGCGGGAACCTTCAACGCCACTTTGCCTGAAGAGGAGCGCTGGAAGATTCAAGCTCACATTCCGGGAAGGACATTCGCGCCAATCACAAAGCCCATAGATAGTGTTTTCAATGCACCAACCTGGAGTCTAGGAAGGAGCATGGCAGCCCATATCACCATAGGACACATTGGAGAAGTTTATCAAGAAGACCTTAAGGACACTATCTACCAGATTTGCGGACGCCGAGATGAACAATGGGAGTTAGTCAGCACCAAGAAGGATAGATCCATTGCAGCTTTCGTCCAGGAGTTAAACCAGCACATTCGACGCCACGAGAACCAGATGTGCAATGATATGATGGAGTTGAAGAATGCGAAAGCGAGGATCATCGAGCTAGAAGGAGAACTGAAGGCTACACGCAAGGACTACATGGATGAGATAGTAGCTCTAGCAAGACACAACTGCGATCTTAAGCAAAAGATTGAAGAACTCAAGATGGAGTTAGCATCCAGGAAGGAAGACATGTACGTCGCATGTTCAGACAACTACATCATCATCGACGACACCGATTCGGATCCAAGTGAACCCGACTTTGAAGACGAAGCTGGAGCGGACATCATGGAGTCTTCCACCGGTTCAAATTTCTAGATGACCACCAAATATTAGTAGTATTTCCCCCATGTAAACACTATAGTCCGAGCACTTTTGTGATAGCTAGATCGATTGTAAGCCCTTGTTTGATTGAATGAAGTGATTTTGTGTGAATTTGCTCATGTGCATTGGGGTAGTGTTTTCTCTTTAGACCTCATTCTATTCTTATCTCTCGTCTTTTCTAAAACCCTCAGATGCCTCCGAGACGTGACAATGGATTTCCACCGGAGCTCACTCAGTTTATCCAGCAACAGAATCAATTGATGCAATTGTTAGTCCAGAACCAGCAAAACAACAACAACAACAACAACCCACCACCACCACCACCCCTTGTTGACCACTTAGCCCGTTTCCTTAGGCTGAATCTGCCGGTGTTTTCTAGTAGCATCGAGCCGATAGTAGCAGACGATTGGCTCCGCAAGATAGGAAGGGAGTTGACCACTGCAGGATGCACGGATGGTGAGAAAGTGAAGTTTGCCGCACATCAGTTATAAGGACCCGCGGCAGCATGGTGGGAGAATTTCACAGCCACTTTCCCAGTTGACACTGTCACATGGGATCAGTTCCAGCAACCTTTCCACACTGCACATGTTTTAGCAGGAGCTATGGCCATGAAGAAGCGTGAGTTTCGCAACTTACGCCAAGGAGGAAGGACAGTTGGCTAGTACGTTGACGACTTCAGCAAGCTAGCACGTTATGCCCTAGATGACGTTGCTACGGATGCAACCAAGCAGGAGAAGTTTCTGGAAGGATTGAATGATGAGTTAAGCATGCAGTTGATGGTAGCAAGTTTCAACAACTACCAGGAGTTGGTAGATCATGCCATCATGATTGAAGGGAAGCAACACCAGATTGAGAACCGCAAGAGGAAGTATGGATAGGGGAAGTATAACTCTGGAGCCCAGTAGAAGCCCCGTTTTACCCCTAAATCGGGATTTCAGTTTCAGCATACCCATGGAGGAGGTAGTTCGCACAACCACAATGGCCATAAGAATGGTAATGGGAATGGAGGAAGCAACGGCCAGAACCGTACCACCCCATCAACCCCATCCAAGAGAGATCTGAGTCAAGTCACCTGTTTCAAGTGTTCCAAGACCGGACATTATGCCAATGAATGTCCTGAAGGCCAGAATGGAAATGGCAATGGAAGCTCAGGGAAGAAGACGAACCCTTTCAATAGGGGACAGGTGAACCACGTTAATGTGGAGGAGGTTGAAGATCAGCCTGATGCAGTAATCGGTAAGTTTTTGGTTAAGTCATTTACCGCACTCATTCTTTTCGATACTGGTGCATCACATTCATACATATCAAGGGGATTTGTGGAAAAATATAGCCTGCCCACTAGGATTTTTAAAACACCTATGCTAGTAAGTTCGCCAGGAGCAGAATACATGGCCAGTCAAGGATGTTTTCAAGTGCCATTAAGCATAGGAAGGCATGTTTTCCCAACAGATTTGATTATTCTGGAATCCCAAGGACTGGATGTAATTCTCGGTATGGATTGGCTGTCGATGTATGGAGGAAACATCGATTGCGCCAGTAAGACAATTTTGCTTACAACGCCAGAAGGAAGAAGGATCAAGTATGTATCCCGGCATGTGCCAAATAGGACACAAGTAAATTGCCTAACAGGAGTTGTGCAGGAGGAAGTACCAGTGGTAAAGGATTTTCCTGATGTATTTCCTGAAGAATTGCCAGGCATGCCACCGGATAGAGACATTGAGTTTCTGATTGAGTTGTTGCCAGGTACAGGCCCAATATCAAAGAGACCATACCGGATGCCAGCAAAGGATTTGGTAGAAATTAAGAATCAGATTAAGGAGTTATTGGAGAAAGGTTACATATGCCCAAGTTCTTCGCCTTGGGGATCACCCGTACTTCTAGTGGAGAAGAAGGATGGATCATTACGGATGGTTGTTGATTACCGTGGATTGAATGAAGTAACCATCAAGAACAAGTACCCACTGCCAATGATTAATGATCTGTTTGATCGTTTGCAAGGAGCTAAAGTGTTTTCCAAGATCGATTTGCGATCAGGGTACCACCAGTTGAAGATTCGAGAGCAGGACATACCTAAGATAACATTCACCACAAGATATGGATTGTATGAGTATACCGTTATGTCATTTGGATTGACTAACACACCTGCCTATTTTATGAACCTGATGAACAAAGTGTTTATGGAGTTTTTGGATAAGTTCGTTGTAGTGTTCATTGATGATATCCTGGTTTATTCAAAGAATGAAGAGGAGCATAAGGAACATTTGCGTTTGGTTTTGGAGAAACTAAGGGAACATCAATTATATGCCAAATTTAGCAAATGTGAGTTTTGGTTGAAGGAAGTAGGATTCCTCGGACACGTTATATCTAGAGAAGGGATAGCAGTTGACCCCACCAAGGTTGAGACCGTAACCGAATGGGAAGCACCAACGACAGTTGGAGAGATCCTGAGTTTTCTTGGACTCGCAGGATACTACCGGAGATTCATTGAGAACTTTTCAAAGATTGCAAAGCCTATGACGGAGCTGTTGAAGAAGGATACCAAGTTCAATTGGACTGAGGAATGTGAGGCTAGTTTCCAGGAGTTGAAGAGACGTTTGGTTACCTCACCAATGTTGATTTTGCCAGATCAGACCAAGGATTATGAGGTGTATTGCGACGCTTCACGTCGAGGACTTGGAGCAGTGCTTATGCAGGAAGGGAGAGTTGTTTCGTATGCTTCATGACAACTGAAGCCTCATGAGTTGAATTATGCCACGCATGATTTGGAGTTAGCATGCGTAGTGCATGCATTGAAGACATGGAGACATTTCCTCATTGGAAATCATTGTTAGGTGTACACGGATCACAAGAGTTTGAAGTACATTTTCACGCAGAAGGAGTTGAATCTCAGACAAAGGAGATGGTTGGATCTCATCAAGGATTATGACATGGGATTGCATTACCATCCCGGAAAAGCTAATGTAGTAGCTGACGCATTGAGCCGCAAGAGCCACGTCAATACGTTAGTAACGGAGGAAATACCCAAGGAGTTAGCAGAAAACCTTCATGAACTAAGTTTAGAGATAGTTCCGAAAGGCTATGTGGCAGCATTGGAGATTCATTCAACATTGATGGATAGAATCAGAGAAGCTCAGAAATCTGACAAGGAGATTGCTTCTATAAAGGAGAAACTGAGCAAAGGAAAAGCAAAGGGATTTCGTGAGGATGAGCACGATACCCTATGGTTTGAGGACCGTGTTTATGTGCCAAATGACCCGGAGATCAGGAAGTTGATTCTACAAGAGGCTCATGTTTCACCATATTCGATTCACCCATGACATACCAAAATGTATTTGGATTTGAAGGAGACATTCTGGTGGACCGGAATGAAGAAGGATATTGCAGCATATGTAGCAGTTTGTGACGTCTGTCATAGAGTAAAGGCAGAACATCAAAAGCCAGTCGGATTGTTGCAACCATTGCCGATACCTGAATGGAAGTGGGATAAGATAGGCATGGATTTTATCACAGGACTACCCAGGACGAAGGCAGGATATGACTCGATATGGGTAGTAGTTGATCGTTTGACGAAGGTAGCACATTTCATCCCAGTCAAGACCACTTACACCAGTGCTAAGTTGGCAAAGATATACATGACTAGGATCATTTGTTTGCATGGAGTTCCGAGGAGTATTGTATCAGACAGAGGAACCCAATTTACCTTAAAGTTTTGGAATCAGTTGCATGAAACTTTGGGAACTAGGCTAGAGTTCAGCACCGCTTTTCATCCACAGACAGATGGACAGACCGAGAGAGTCAATCAGATTTTGGAAGATATGCTGAGAGCTTGTGCACTAGATTATGGATCTAGTTGGGACGAAAACTTGCCATATGCGGAAGTTTCTTATAACAACAGTTAACAAACCAGTTTGAAGATGGCACCTTTCGAAGCTTTATACGGAAGGAGGTGCAGGACACCGTTGTCATGGGACGAAGTTGGAGACTGTCAATTCTTTGGACCAGATTTGATTAAGGAGTCTGAACGGAAACTTAAGTTGATACGCGATAGGCTCAAGGTAGCCCAGTCCAGGCAGAAGAGCTACGTAGATTCAAAACGCAAGGAGACAGTTTACGAAACCGGAGACAGGGTGTATCTCCGAGTATCCCCACTTCGAGGAGTTAAGTGCTTTGGAGTTAAAGGAAAATTAGCACCACGTTTCGTTGGACCTTATAAGATCTTGTAACATATGGGAGAAGTTGCGTATAAGTTGGAATTACCAGAGGGACTGTCAGGAGTTCATGATGTATTCCATGTTTCTCAGCTGAAGAAATGTCACGCCGAGATGGCGGAGGTACCGTTAAGAGATACAGTACCGCTAGAAGCGATTCAGTTGAAGGACGACCTAACGTACGAAGAGAAACCAGTCAAGATTCTCGAGTTTGCCAGTAGAGTTACCCGCAGCAAGGTTATCAAGTTTTGCAAAGTTTAGTGTAGCCACCACTCAGAGGATGAAGCCACCTGGGAGAGAGAAGAAGATTTGCTCAAGGACCACCCTCACCTATTTTCTAGCCAACCCGAATCTCGTGGTAGGTTTGTAACATCCCAAATTTTCAATTTGGAATGTTATACACTAGATCATCATGCATAGCATATTTTCTTGCATTTTGTCGATCCTAGAAATTTCACGCAACTCAAGGACCCTCGGAGAGAGTTGGAGGTTTCGTCATTTTCATATTTGAGCTTTCTCAAATTTTGAAAAGAGGATCATTGGATTTGTCGGAGTTTCATTTGCCTTTTTATTTGGATAGGGAAAAATGCGCGTTTTCAAAATTGCATTCTAGGTCCCGAGAAAAGTTCATTTTGTTCGACTCATTTTTAGGAGTCGGGGAAAATTTACTTTAGAAGTTTTGGAGTTCGTTTAGTTCTCTTTTCGTTTGTTTTTCTGCGTGCGTAACCGATTTAAAAAAAATCCCGCAGCGCCCTGGGCCAAGGCCCAGCCGGCCGGGCCAGGCTCCCGCGCCAGCGCCGCGCCGCGCCTAGCGCGCCAGGCCGCCGCCTGCCTTGTGCGCTGCCCAAGTAGGAGTCCTACTTGGACTCCAATCTCCCTCTCCTTCTCTTTTTCCTTCTCTTTTTCTTGCCCCTCCCCCAAGCAATCCCTTCGCCTCACCTATATAAATACCCAAGCACCCCCCCTCTAAATCCCACACCACCAAGCCCCAAGCCGCGCCCCTCAACCCGCGCCCAAGCCGCCCTAGTACCGCGCCGCCGCCGCCCTTGCTCACCGCCGCTGCCGTCCTTGCCCGCGCCGCCGCCGCCCTACGCCGCCGCCGCCTCCCAACGCCGCCGCCACCGGAGCCCTCGTTCGCCGGAGCCTCACCGAGGTTGCGCCGCGTCTCTCTTTTTCTCCCCTCGGTTCGGTTTTTCTTACAAACCATTCCGATTCTTTTCTTCTCTAAACCGTTCCGGTTTTCTAGATCGGTTTTTTGTTCAGTTTTCTTTTCTCGAAACCCTAGATCGGATTCGTCTTCTTTTCCGGTTTAGTTGCCTAGAGACCGTTCTTCCTAACGAACATGATCAACGGATTATTCCCGGTTAACGAACGTCCGTTCGTTCAACCGTTCTTCTTTTTCTTCTCGTTGGATTTATTCCACGATCGCGATCTTAGATTCGATCTTCATTCTGGTCTATCTTTTCGCTCGTTTATCGGAATTAGGTGATTTAAGCGCCTGGAGTTTCGTTTCAAAACCGCCATTCCGACTAACCAACTTTAATAAGTTTTTGCTACGGTAAAATTTGACCTAGTTTCAACTTGCTAGAACCAAGTTGTTTTCTTCCGCCGTTTGTTTTCGGTTTCTTTGTTCGGTTCTTTCTCTCTTTGCAACCGGAGTTCTTAAGTTGAACTTTCTGGTTCAATCTTTTCTTCGAGTTTTACCTGTGCATTAGATGAGTACTTATTGTATGCTTGTTGTTTTTCTGCGATAGATTACCCGGATTGCGCCGCTTGTTACTTCGAATCTCTAGGACTCGCGGATGATCAGCAAGGCAAGTAACACTTTGATCATACCTTTTCTACAACCCAGTTTTATTGCATTAGATCAATCCTCACACATTGCAAGATTAGGATCTAATTAAATTGTGGGATGGGAAGTAGATGAGGTAGTACCTATTACCTATTTATTATGAAACCTTTGGGAGTTACTTCTACGTTTGCTTATTATGCCATGCTATGCTAGTAGATGTGGATTGGGTGAGTGATATCCATGACAGATGTGAGTGTGATAATTTTAAGGGTTTATCTAAGGTGGCAACTTAAACACACATCTGGGTGGATTGAGGCACCTGATGTCTATCAGGACTTGCCTATTTTATTTTGGACTGCCACCCAGGCTCAAAGGGATCATAAGATCTTTCATGCTAAATACTTACGTGTGCAGCCACAAGCCATTATGGGCTCTGGCATAGTTGACTAAGTCGTGCGAACTCTTACATGGTAGACTAGCAGATGTAGGGGAAAGTAGGTGTATCGGTCTATCCATCATAAGGTGCTAGCGCTTCTGAAAGACTGTGTCTCGGTCATCCATTTCTCAAACACCAGTAGTGCGAGAAATCCAACGGAGGCGATCGAGTCTTGTGGGGAAAAGTGCGCAAACCTCTGCAGAGTGTAATAAACTAATCATGATTAGCCATGTCCCCGGTTATGGACATCTTGAGTATCTAGTACTTGAATATCATGTGAATCTCATCATGTTACTTCTAATTAATATTGTTGGGTTTTAATGGCTACTTTTAACTGGGATTGAGAATGCTGTCAACCATTCTCGATGTTTAACAACCACCATGATAGGTAAATAAATTTATTCCTTTGCAGTAGGGAAAAATTGGCTTTACGCAAAACAGTAACCATAGAGCTTTCCACCAGCCAAATATGCATATAGTATAGCTGTTTCATTCCATTACTCTCTATGTGTTACATTGCCAGCATATTCCATGTGCTGACCCGTTTCGGGCTGCAACGTTAATGTTGCAGACTTTTCAGACGATGATTAAGGTGCTTTTAGGTCGTGGTTCTATACTCAGTGATGCCGTTGGAGTTGATGGACCCATTTATCTTCCAAGTCTTCCGCTGTTATCGATATTAGATGGCCTTAGGCCATATTATTGTAATAAGTTCTCTTCGGAGACATCGATGTAATAAGTGTGTGATTGCCACTCTGCTATAAATCCTTCGATGTACTGTGTGGTGTCAGCATTACTGATCCAGGGATGACACCGGAGCACAGTAGACTTGATCCATTCTGGTCTGGTCGCTACACGTGCCTTGGACAAGGCTCATTCAATAGTTGCTCAAGGGTGGGACCTGACCCGCCCGACCGAGGGGGTTGCCTGCCCTTGCGCCGTTGATTTCTGCTCTGCGCATTGGTGTCAGCGAAAAACTCATTAGCCTTACGTTTATTACCTCCTTGATTTGCCGGGTTATGCTAGTGACCCTTGCCGTTGCCGCTCTTCTTTCCCTTCATTGTCTTCTCTTCGTCAGACACCGGGTCGTTTGTACTATCAGAATCAGCATACTTGACGAGAGTCGCCATCAACTGGCCCATGTCATTGCAGTCACGCTTGAGCCATCCTAACTTCTGCTTCAGAGGTTCAAAACGACAATTTTTCTCCAACATCAAGACTGCTGAGCCGGCATCCATCTTATCAGACAAATGTATTATCTCCTTGACCCCGCGCACCCAATGGGTTGTAGACTCACCGTCCTCTTCCTTACAATTAGTCAGGTCCACAATCGACATAGGCTATTTACATGTGTCTTTCAAGTTCTGGATGAACCGGGCCTTCAACTCCGCCCATGAGCCGATAGAATTGGGTGGCAACCCCTTCAACCAAGTACGAGCTATTCCATCCAACATCATAGTGAAATACTTGGCCATTGCTGCGTCGCTGACCTCTGACAATTCCATGGCCATCTCATAACTCTCAATCCAAGCCCCATGCTATAAGCCGGCCGTGTAATTAGGCACCTTACGGGGCCCCTTGATGTCTTTTGGCGAATGCTCATTACGTATGGCCGGCACCAGGCAAGGGACACCTCTGGTTCTTGTGGCCACTCCTGCCTCAACCGAGGTTGCTGGATAAGATGGAAAAGTCTAATGAGCTGCCTGCTCTGCTGCCAGTTGAACCGCTTGCTCCGCCTCTTGTCGGATCCTCTCCTGATCCGCCAAGTTAACGGCTCCAGCCTGCACCGACTCATACCTGTGTGGCCGGTTGCGGCGTTGAGCATTGCTTGACATGTTAGCTGAATCCATATGCCTACTGTAGCTCGGGCTCCGGCTTGGGCGAGGAGTTGAATGGATCCTGTCTCGACTGTAGGAGTACGCGTCTTGCTGTGCTAGAGATGTTTGAAGAATTTCTCTCACCCTTCGTGTTTCGACCGCCGCTGGTGAGTCACCCTCCATCGGGAGAGCCGCCAAACAAGCTGATGCTGCAATGAGGTTTTCCAAGGGATTGGAGAACTGACCCGGCGGTGTTGGTACGTAATGAGGTGGAGCGGTAACTACACGAGGTGGTTCCATGGCACGCGGTTGGACCGGCGCGCCGGGTATCATGATCCGGTTTGCCTCCGGCGGGTTGCTTCCCCCAGCTCCGGGCGTATGAAAAAGGTTCCTAGGATCGAGCGTCATAGGTAGACGTGACTGAGTTTTTTGATGCATTCTTCTCATGACCTCGTTTGACGTGTTCAAATCCACTGAGAGCCGAAAGGTCTCCACTTGAAGCTGTTGAGCACGAACGTCCAAAGTCGCCCGCTCCGTTGCCATCCTGACCTCCTCTGCTGCCAGATTTTCTTTAGCCTGTGCCATCTCTTCGCGTACGCGTGCCACCTCTGCGTCTTGCTGGGCTTTATCCGCCGGCTCTACCACGGTAGTCAACAGAGTCGTAAGTTTATCCATGAGGTCCATTAGAATTTGAGCCGGGGGCGCGCGGGGTCTCCTGACCCGGCTGCGGCCGACCCGGTAGCTATTGCCGCTGCCGCTGCGGAGTTCTGCTCGGGCTGTGTTCCTTCCATGAAGACTCCGGCCCAATTCGGCGGCTCAAGGGGGTCCAGAATACTGCTACCATCGGAACAGCCCCCGAGCATGCCATCCTGCAGCTGGTACAAAGAGTATGTCTCGCCCGTTGATGATGCAGTGTCAGAACAGACAACCATCTCGCCGCCCTCCACCGATCCTTCAGAGTATCCACCGCCATGGACGCAGCCTACAAAGGCATGCTTCACGACAGATTGAACACGGGCGGTCCTCGCGCGCTGCGCCGTTGTCGGGACCCCGATTCCAAGTCACATCGATCTAGCCGGTAACACCACATATCACTTTGCAGCCTCAAGCACGGTATTCCCACGGGTGTCTCCTTACCCTGGCACGGGACCGTTTGCACCTTTTGGCTCACGTATATGATTGTGTCACTAGCATCCATATGGCAGAGAACCCGGGCCGACATGGCTAGTCGTGAACCCAAAGTGGCACTAACCTATGGGGACAGGCATCCATGATTCACATCGAGCATGTCGGTCAGCAGCGTGTGAATCCGGGCAGTAGCACTGGGCTAACAGGACTTCGGGGAACCTGGGCTGTAGCAGGCTAGGCAGGACTCCGGATGTCACCGCGTGACATTTCCCCGAAGGGACGGACACAAGAACGAAGTGAAACACATGCCAGCGAGTCAAGTGTCCTGAGCAGTAATGCTGGGCTAGCAGGACTCCGGTGAACCGGGCTGTAGCGGACTACTATGGCTCAAGGAAGCACTAGACTACATTTCCCCATAAGAGAGGCTGCCAAGGATAAACAACTAGATTGTCGGATCCCACACATAGCAATACACATCACACGTACGCATAACATGCAACTATGTGTTGTACAACATGGCATCACAATATAATGCAACTCATATAGATAAAGGCCCAGAAGAGCCACATAGCATTAAATACAAATAGGGGTCACATGACCCATCATTCAGAGCATAGAAGCAACGGAAGCATTACATGTTTAAGTACAGACAACTACAAAAGAAAAAGGCTAAGAAGCCTGACTATCTGCATGTCCCTCCCAAGGGTACAAGATCGTAGCTGAGGTAACAAGCTACTCGTCGAAGTCCAAGCGGTACCACTAGTGAGACAGATGTCTCACCTGCAAAACATAAATAAAGCAAACGTGAGTACAAAGGTACTCAGCAAGACTTACATCAGATCCTATCATACATGCATTTGTATCAAGAAGGTAATGTGGGATTTAGTTGCAGCAAGCCAGCTTTGACTCAGCGGCTATCCTGTTCTACGACAATGAGAAACTTCTTTGAGGTGAGGCAGCGCACACGAGTCCACTAATCACCACATCAATACACTACTATGCATTCATCCTCGTCTTCTTACGAGAAGGCCATCCATAGCACTCACACTTGTCTTGAGCATTTTAGAGGATCCACTTCAAGTTGTCTATGTACCACGTAAGCATCCAAGAAGTCCATAACCCTGGACATGACTATTCGAATAGATCATGATAACCCTGCAGGGGTGTACTTCTTCACACACGCTCTCACCAATTATCACCATGTACACATCATGTGCCTCGGCAACCTTCAAGCGGAAGCTTGGCGAGGGTGTCGGCCATGACCTGACTAACCACACAAGTCCCTCATCCAGGTTCATCGCCTATTCGGGTTCCATCCGCAAGGAGATCCGACCGGGGTGTCGCTCACGACCCCAAACGATGTGAGCAGGGTTCCCAAGCCCACCATCCGGGTGCCACTTGGTACACCGTGCCACTGTGCCTAGTCTGTCCCAAGCCCACCTGGTCGGGTGCCACTTGGTAGACTACTAACACTACCTACAAATACCAGAAAGTAGTTGCGACTCCTGGACAGAGATCATGTTGGTTAATAAGTCGAGAGGGGTCGAGTTACCGGAACCCAATGTGTGGTAGTATCGAGTCATTGGACAACATACATAGAACTCAGTGCTTAAGGATGGTTCTAGTGAGACAACCCACCATGTACTCCTACATGGCCTCTCACCGCTACCTTTACCAAATCGTGTTCACACGCTTAACTCTCAACATCACAACATAGCACTGTACTCCAATTCACTCCCAATGAATCAGACCTGACACACACTAAGCAATAGCAAGCATGGCATGGTAGGAACACAACAATGGCTTCAATCAACTCCTACACATGCTAGTGGGTTTCAACTAGTTACTGTGGCAATGACAGGTCATGTAGAGGAATGGGTTCAACTACCGCAGCACAAAGTAGCAGTTGAATCGTTGTTGTCCTAATGCAATAAATGAGAGCAGGAGCGAGAGAGTAGGATTTTATCGGAATGAACAAGGGGCTTTGCTTTCCTGGTAGATCAACAGGGGGGCACTGCTCCTCAGATAGGTACTCTGGAGCACTCTCCGGAGCAGGACCTATCGAGAAGGAACGGTGTCGGCAATCAAAACACAATCATATGCAACATTATGATGCATGAACATGGCATGAGTATGTGATGTTGTTTGAGTTAATGCACCTAGCATTTATTTGCATGAAGTCCATTTGAACCAAAGTTTCAAATGCAACTCCAAAATAAGCCTTTATAAATGCCATTCATGTGTTACCTCATATACATCATGTATAAGTTGGTTTTTCATGCATGAAAATGGTACAGAGGGATAGATTGAAATTTTCTGATCATTTTTCATATATAACTTATTTCAATCTGAGCTACGGTTGAATTTCTATGAATTTTTGAAGTTTATATCATTTTCTAGAATTTCCTGATTTAATTAAAACCAGAAAAGAAATAACTATGTCAGCACTGCGTCATGCTTGCGTCAGCAAGTCAACAGCGCTGACTAGGGTCAAACCTGACTTGTGGGCTCCACACGTCAGTGTAACAGGTTAATTAACAGAGTTAATTAATTTTTAAACTAATCCTAAACTAAATTAGCAGAGCCGGGCCCCACATGTCATTGACCCTGGGAGGACAAACACCAGGTCAACTGGGGGGGGGGGGTTAGACCCGGTCAACCCCACCGGCGTTTAGCCACCGGCGAGGCCGATCGCAGCTGAGGGCTCCGCATCACCATTCCGGGGACCAAAAGGACCGCGGAGACCACCGGGGCATAGCCCGCGCTCGTCCGCACCGATTGGAGCAAGTGGGAGAGGCGGCGGCGGCCGGAGCTCACCGGAGCGAAGCTCAGGGCGGCGGCCAGAGTTCGGCTTCGAGCGGAATCGGGCTGTGGGGCACGGGGAGGCCACCCGAGGGGCTCTGCGGCACCCTCGTGGCACCAGGAGCACGATGGGGTGCTCGGTTTGGGCGGAGACGGGCCAAAATGACGGCGGCGACATCGACGGAAGCGAGGAGCTACGGCCGCGGCGGGGAAACAGTTCTAGAGCGCACGTTAGCAACGGGGAGAAGGGGGGTTCGGTAGAAGAGCTCATGGCGATTCGTCGGGCGTGCTCAGCAGCTCGGGGGAGGTGTTGGTGCGGCCGCACGGTCGCCGGCGATCTCGGACGCATGAGGTTGAAGACGAGGTTGGTGAAGCCGTTGTGGGGCTTCTGGCGATGCATGGCTTGGTGAAGAGCTTCAGCGCGAGCAGACGGAGCTCATGGGCATGGAGAGGAGGCGAGTCAGTGGTTCTGGGCGCGGCAACAGCGAGCGGTGGCGACGGAGCCATTCGGGGGGGGGGGGTGAGAGAGAGAGGTCCAGGGAAGGGATGAGCATGGGGGAGAGTGAGAGAGGGTCGAGGAGAGTGCGTGGCGATGCCAAAGGCATCCAGGCCGTCGAGTGTGTGAGGCAGGCAGGCAGGAGGTGGCCGGTGTGTGCTCGCGCGTGGCGGCCACGCGTGCGTGTCCTCCTGGCGGGAGGTGGAGGACGACTGGCATCGCCAGTCGGCTGGGCCGCTAGCTGGGCTGCCAGACAGGTAAGGCCAGGTGAGCTTTTCTCCATTTTTGTTTTTCTTTTCTATTTTCTGACATTTGTTTCTGATTTAGTAAAATACTAAATCATTTTATTTTCTTCTGACAATTTTTGCAGGGGCCTAAGAAATTATTCCAAAGCCCCTCACCAAAATTCAGAATTATTGGACAATATTATATATATATATAAATATTTATCCAACGCAAATAATTACTGGATTAATTCCAAATGCCCAAAATAAATACTTATGAGCTCTTTAAAATGTTGGTTTGATTTTTACCTCTGACCAATATTTTGAGAGAGCAACATGAACATTTTATTGGACCTTTTTGGAGCAATTTTTATCTAGGTTATTTCCAGAAATGATTTCTGAGGGTTTCACAATCCCCATTTCAAATTTAAATGGAATTTAAACATGATGCACAAATGGCTAGCTGGTCTAGGTCATACCAGAACTTGGGATGTGACAACTCGCCCCCACTCGAAAAAAATCTCGTCCCGAGATTCAGGAGTTGGCGGAAAGAAAGTGGGGTACTCCAGTGGAAGACGATCTTCACGCTCCCAAGTAGCTTCTCTCTCGGAATGATGAGACCACTGAACCTTGAGAAACTTGATGTTATGATGTCGAGTGACATGCTCTGCTTGATCCAGAATGCGGACGGGGTACTCTCGATAAGTGAGGTTATCTTGGAGATCAAGCATTTCGTGGTCCACTCCGCAGATGGGATCCGAGAAGCAACGCCTGAGTTGGGAGACGTGGAAGACATCATGAACTCGAGAAAGATGTGGGGGTAGTTCCAACTGGTAGGCAACCTCTCCTCGTTTAGCAAGAATGAGAAAGGGACCAATATAACGAGGAGCCAACTTGCCCTTGATACCGAATCGATGGGTACCCTTCAAAGGAGTAACCCGAAGGTAAGCCTTGTCGCCAACTTCATAAGCCACTTCCTTATGACGACGGTCATACTGGCTCTTTTGACGAGATTGGGCTGTTTTCAAATTCTCATGAATGATGCAAAATTGCTCTTCTGCCTCCTGAATCATGTCCGGTCCAAAGAATTGTCTTTCACCGGTTTCTGACCAGTTCAGAGGTGTTCGACATCTTCGTCCATACAGAACCTCAAAAGGAGCTTTCTTGAGGCTGGATTGGTAGCTATTGTTATAAGCAAACTCGGTGAAGGGAAGACACTTCTCCCAATCCATACCGAATGAGATAACACAAGCTCTAAGCATGTCTTCGAGAATTTGATTGACCCTTTCAACCTGACCACTTGATTGAGGGTGGAAAGCGGTACTGAAGGAAAGATGGGTGCCCATGGCAGTTTGGAAACTCTCCCAGAAATGAGAAGTAAAAAGACTACCACGGTTTGAATTGATCTCTAGTGGAACACCATGAAGTGACACTATTCAAGAAATATAAAAGTCAGCGAGCTGACTAGCAGTGATACTCTCTCGAACAGGTAGGAAGTGAGCCACTTTGGAAGGACGATCACTCTCTCGAACAGCTAGGAAGTGAGCCACTTTGGAAAGACAATCAATGACTACGAATATAGCATTATTCCCTTTCTTGGTCCTGGGAAAGCCGGTGATGAAGTCCATACCAACTTTATCCCATTTCCACTCAAGAATAGCTAAAGGTTGAAGGGTGCCAGCAGGCCTTTGATGCTCTGCCTTAACGCGACGACAAACGTCGCAGTTAGCAATAAACTGAGCAATTTCTCTCTTCATCCTAGTCCACCAGAACCTCTGGCGCAGGTCCTAATACATCTTAGTACTACCGGGATGAATCGTGAGAGGAGATTCATGGGCCTCCTTAAGGATTAGTTGGCGAAGATGCTGCTTCTTGGGGACCACCAGGCGATTCCCTAAGAAAACAACACCTCGATCATGTATAGAGAAACTACCATCAATGCCCTTGGCAATGTTTCTCTTGATCCGGGTAATCCCCGTATCATGCTTCTGGGCTTCTATGATATGATCCACAAGAGTAGGTTTCGCCACCAAGGTAGAAAGGAATCCGTGAGGAGCAATGTGAAGGTTAAGATTACATAATTCCTCATGGAGAAGTGGTTGGCCTTGCTGCAACATGAGATTGTTGCAATAGGACTTACGACTTGGCGCATCAGCCATGACATTTCCCTTGCCTGGGGTGTAGGTAATCCCTAAGTCGTAATCTGAGATCAACTCCAACCAACGTCTTTGCCTAAGGTTCAAATTTGGTTGGGTGAAGATATACTTGAGACTCTGGTGGTCGGTGTATATCTCGCAACGTTTACCGAGAAGGTAATGTCACCATGTCTTAAGTGCATAGACTACGCCTGCAAGCTCTAAATCATGTGTAGGATAATTCTCCTCATGTGGATGCAACTGTCGAGATGCATAGGCAATCACATGATGATCTTGCATAAGAATGCAACCTAGTCCCTATCGTGAGGCGTCGCAGTAGATAACAAAGTCTTTAGTGAAATCCGGTGGCACAAGTATGGGAGCAGAAGTCAGGCGTCTTTTCAGTTCCTGAAAACTGTGCTCACACTTTGGGGACCACTCAAACTTTTTATCTTTCTTGAGAAGTTCCGTGAGAGGTTTGGCCACTTTGGAGAAGTTCTCAACGAAGCGGCGACAATAACTGGCTAGACCAAGGAAACTCCTAACTTGCTTAACCATTTCAGGCGGAGTCCAATCAAGAACGGCCTGAACTCTCTTGGGATTGACAGAAATGTCCTTACCAGATATCACGTGGCCCAGGTAGGTCACTTCTGGCAACCAAAATTCGCACTTGGAGAACTTGTCATAAAGACGGTGCTCTCTGAGTTTCGGCAACACAAGTCTAAGATGTTCGGCATGCTCTTCCTCGTTCTTCGAGTAAATAAGAATATCATCGAGGTAAACCACGACGAACTTATCTAAGTACTCCATGAAGATCGAGTTCATCAAGCGGGATAATGTAGCTGGAGCATTGGTTAGACCAAAGGACATGACGGTGTACTCGTACTGACCATAACGAGTGACAAAAGCCGTCTTAGGAATGTCCCCATTTCTGATCTTGATTTGGTGATAGCCTAACCTCAAATCCCTCTTGTAAAAGACTGAGGATCCAGCGAGATGATCATACAGATCGTTGATCCTGGGGAGCGGATACTTGTTCTTTATCGTGACCAAATTAACGGGACGATAATCTACAACCATTCGATCCGTACCATTCTTCTTCTTGACGAAGAGGACGAGGCAAGCCTAGGGAGAAGAACTAGGACGGATGAAACCCTTTTGCAAGGATTCATCAAGTTGTTTCTTAAGCTCAGCTAGCTCTAAGGGTGCCATCTTGTAGGGTCTCCTAGAAATTGGGGCGGTTCCTGGGATAAGATCTATGACAAACTCTACATCTCTGTCAGGTGGAATACCTGGCAGTTCCTCAGTAAAGACATCCAGAAAGTCACGGACTACCGGGAAATCTTCAAAGTCAGGAAGAGGGTTGGCATTAAGAGAATAGAGTTGGCGCTTTGCAACTCTAGTGGAGACAGTGACTATCTTGCCAGATGGGTGTGTAAGCTGAACACACCTTGTGTAACAATCAATCTTGGCATAATGAGCTTTCATGCAGTCCATACCCAAGATGATGTTAATATCTGTAGACTTGAGGGCTATAAGTGATGCAAGGAGTAAAAGTCTGTCAACAAGGATTTCATTACCATGGCTTACACTAGAAGTTTGCCATTTGGATCCAGGAGTTTGAATGACTAGTGGAGAGGGCATATCACAAAATGAAAATGTTGTGCAAGTTAGCATAGCTTTCAGAAATGAAGGAGTGATATGCTCCAGTGTCGAACAGAACCGATGCTGGATGACAATTGACAAGGAGTGTACCAAGAACGACATCCGGATCATCATGAGCGTCTCTAGCTGAGACGTGATGCACATGTCCATGTTTAGTGGAAGCTGACTTGACACAAATCATCTTGTGTGATGGCTTACCACGGCCAACATACTTCTTAGGCTAGGGTGGAGCATAGTTGGCTTGAGAGCAGTCACGTGCATAGTGTCCTGGCTCTCCGCATGTGAAGCAAGTTCCCGAGGTAGGACGTGGACCCGCATTGACAAGCGGTCTACCGATAGGCCTGGGTGGAGCATGTAACTGAACTGGGTGAGGCACCACATAAGAGGATCTTGGTGAATAACCGGGTGGAAGAGCAGAGTTCGGAACCCAAATCCGGCGCTTCTGAGAACTAGAACCGGAGGAAGAACCCAAATCACGGGTGTGCTTACGAGACTCCTCGTAAGTGAGTTGAGCTGTCTCTGCATTAATGGCCTTGTTCACAAGAGCTTGGAATGTATTGCAATGATGCAAGTGGAGATCACGACGCAACTTGGGGTTGAGACCCTTCCGGAACCTAGCCTGCTTCTTGGCGTCCGTGGACACCTCTTCTGTAGCATAGCGAGCGAGGTTCTCAAACTCTCCACTATAAGCATCAACAGCCATCTTATCCTGGGTGAAACTACAGAACTCTTCTCTCTTGCGGTAAATGAGAGCCAGAGGGATGTGATGCTCGCGAAAAGCCTCAGTGAAATCTCTCCAGGTGGGTATCTGGCCAGCTGGAAGCATAGCCTCATAGTTCTGCCACCAAATCCTAGCAGGACCTTCCAAGTGATAAGCAGCATAGGTGACCTTGTCACCTTCAGCTACGTTCGCAGAACGCAGCTTGTGTGTGATACTACGGAGCCAGTCATCTGCATCAAGTGGTTCAATGGAATGATGGAAGGTAGGTGGTTTCAGGCTAATGAAGTCATGAATGGACACAAACTCTTTGTGCTGATGGGAGGTGTTCTCCTCAATACGTGCTAGCAAGCGGTTAGACTCACGCTTGTTCCTCTCCATCTCTAACATGAACTCTGCCAACGAAGACTGATCGGGAGGATCCTCAGCCCTACCATCTCCGTGGTTCCAGCTACGAGCAATAGAACTTCGGTTAACCGGCAACATCCTGAAGAACGAAACCAGGAAAACAAGGATGGATTCAGCATCAACTATAGGATGCAGAAGGTAGCACAAGAATTTAGTATCTCTCAAACTCCTAGGACAATTCCGGCATCATAACGGCAGTAGAATGCTCAAAATGAAACATTCTGCAAAGACGGGTAGCACCAAACTCAACATCATCACTCAAGGTTCAAAAATATTACTAAACAGGCTACACCGGAGATACTCGAACTGGGATATGACTCAGATCAACCATTCCTAAGAGACTACGGAGTAGTAACACGTGATCCTGATAGACAGAAGAGGAAGCCTAGTTCCTTAACCCCGTAGGAAAGATAGGATGACTCAGATCAGAAGGCATGAGGTATAAGGAGTAAAAAGAGCCTTACGTTTCTTTCCACACTCAATTCCCCTATATAGCTAAAGAATTTCTAGACTCAACTTCGACCAGGTTGGCTTGGAAATCCTACAAGCAGTCGGGCTCTGATACTAACGCTGTCGGGACCCCGGTTCCATGTCACATCGATCTAGCCGGTAACACCTCATCTCACTTTGCGGCCTCATGCACGGTATTCCCACAGGTGTCGCCTTACCCTGGCCCGGGACCGTTTGCGCCTTTTGTCTCACGTATATGATTGTGTTGCTAGCATCCATATGGCAGAGAACTTGGGCCGACATGGCTAGTCGTGAACCCAAAGCGGCACTAACCTATGGGGACACGCATACATGATTCACATCGAGCATGTCGGTCAGCAGCGTGTGAATCTGGGCTGTAGCACTGGGCTAACAGGACTTCGGGAACCCGGGCTGTAGCAGGCTAGGCAGGACTTCAGATGTCACCGCGTGACATTTCCCCGAAGGGACAGACACAGGAATGAAGTGAAACACATGCCGGCTAGTCAAGTGTCCTGAGCTGTAGTGCTGGGCTAGCAGGACTCCGATGAACTGGGCTGTTACGGACTACTATGGCTCAAGGAAGCACTAGACTACATTTCCCCATAAGAGAGGCTGCCAAGGATAAACAACTAGATTGTCGGATCCCACACATAGCAATACACATCACACGTACGCATAACATGCAAGTATGTGCTGTACAACATGGCATCACAACATGAAGCAACTCATATAGATAAAGGCCCAGAAGAGCCACATAGCATTAAATACAAACAGGGGTCACATGACCCATCATTCAGAGCATACAAGCAACGAAAGCATTACATGTCTGAGTACAGACAACTACAAAAGAAAAAGGCTAAGAAGCCTGACTATCTACAAGTCCCTCCCAAGGGTACAAGATCGTAGCTGAGGTAACAAGCTACTCGTCGAAGTCCAAGCGGTACCACTAGTGAGACAGATGTCTCACCTGCAAAACATAAATAAAGCAAATGTGAGTACAAAGGTACTCAGCAAGACTTACATCAGATCCTATCATACATGCATTTGTATCAAGAAGGTAATGTGGGGTTTAGTTGCAGCAAGCCAGCTTTGACTCAGTGGCTATCCTGTTCTACGACAACGAGAAACTTCTTTGAGGTGAGGCAGCGCACACGAGTCCACTAATCACCACATCAATACACTACTATGGATTCATCCTCGTCTTCTTACGAGAAGGCCATCCATAGCACTCACACTTGTCTTGAGCATTTTATAGGATCCACTTCAAGTTGTCTATGTACCACGTAAGCATCCAAAAAGTCCATAACCGCGGACACGGCTATTCGAATAGATCACGATAAACCTGCAGCGGTGTACTTCTTCACACACGCTCTCACCACTTATCACCAGGTACACATCATGTACCTCGGCAACCTTCAAGCGGAAGCCTAGCGAGGGTGTCGGCCACGACCTGACTAACAACACAAGTCTCTCATCCAGGTTCATCGCCTATTCGGGTTCCATCCGCAAGGAGATCCGGCCGAGGTGTCGCTCACGACCCCAAACGATGTGAGCAGGGTTCCCAAGCCCACCATCCGAGTGCCACTTGGTACACCGTGCCACTGTGCCTAGTCTATCCCAAGCCCACCTGGTCGGGTGCCACTTGGTAGACTACTAACACTACCTACAAACACCAGAAACTAGTTGCGACTCCTGGACAGAGATCAAGTTGGTTAATAAGTCAAGAGGGGTCGAGTTACCAGAACCCAATGTGTGGGAGTATCGAGTCATTGGACAACATACATAGAACTCAGTGCTTAAGGACGGTTCTAGTGAGACAACCTACCATGTACTCCTACATGGCCTCTCACCGCTACCTTTACCAAATCGTGTTCACACGCTTAACTCTCAACATCAGAACATAGCACTGTACTCCAATTCATTCCCAATGAATCAGACCTGACACACTCTAAGCAATAGCAAGCATGGCATGGTAGGAACACAACAATGGCTTCAATCAACTCCTACACATGCTAGTGGGTTTCAACTAGTTACTGTGGCAATAACAGGTCATCTAGAGGAATGGGTTCAACCACCGCAGCACAAAGTAGCAGTTGAATCGTTGTTGTCCTAATGCAATAAATGAGAGCAGGAGCAAGAGAGTAGGATTGTATCGGAATGAACAAGGGGGTTTGCTTGCCTGGTAGATCAACAGGGGGGCACTGCTCCTCAGACAGGTACTCTGGAGCACTCTCCGGAGCAGGACCTATCGAGAAGGAACGGTGTCGGCAATGAAAACACAATCATATGCAACATTATGATGCATGAACATGGCATGAGTATGTGATGTTGTTTGAGTTAATGCACCTAGCATTTATTTGCATGAAGTCCATTTGAACCAAAGTTTCAAATGCAACTCCAAAATAAGCCTTTATAAATGCCATTCACGCGTTACCTCATATACAGCATGTATAAGTTGGTTTTTCATGCATGAAAATGGTACGGAGGGATAGATTGAATTTTTCTGATCATTTTTCATATATAAGTTATTTCAATCTAAGCTACGATTGAATTTCTATGAATTTTTGAAGTTTATATCACTTTCTGGAATTTCCTGATTTTATTAAAACCAGAAAACAAATAACTGCGTCAGCACTGCATCATGCTTGCGTCAGCAAGTCAACAGCGCTGACTGGGGTCAAACCTGACTTGTGTGCTCCACACGTCAGTGTAACAGATTAATTAACAGAGTTAATTAATTTTTAAACTAATCCTAAACTAAATTAGCAAAGCCGGGCCCCACATGTCATTGACCCTGGGTGGTCAAACACCAAGTCAACTGGGGGGTTAGACCCGGTCAACCCCATCGGCGTTTAGCCGCCGGCGAGGCCGAACGCGGCGGATGGCTTGGGATCACCGTTCCGGCGACCAAAAGGACAGCGGAGACCACCGGGGCGTAGCCCGCGCTCGTCCGCACCGATTGGAGCAAGTGGGAGAGGCCGGGGTGGCCGGAGCTCGCCGAAGCGAAGCTCGGGGCGGCGGACGGAGTTCGGCTTCGAGCGGAATCGGGCTGCGGGGCACGGGGAGGGCACCCGAGGGGCTCTGCGGCACCCTCGTGGCACCAGGAGCACGATGTGGTGCTCGGTTTGGGCGGAGACGGACCAAAATGACGGCGGCGACATGGACGGTAGCGAGGAGCTACGGCCGCGGTGGGGAAACGGTGCTAGAGCGCGCGTTAGCAAGGGGGAGAAGGGGGCTTCGGTAGAAGAGCTCACGGCGATTCATCGGGCATGCTCAGCGGCTCGGGGGAGGTGTTGGTGCGGCCGCACGATTGCCGGCGATCTCGGACGCCCAAGGTTGAAGACGAGGTTGGTGAAGTCGTTGTGGGGCTTCCGGCGATGCTTGGCTTGGTGAAGAGCTTCAGCGCGAGCAGACGGAGCTCATGGGCATGGAGAGGAGGCGAGTCAGTGGTTCTGGGCGCGGCAACGGCGAGCGGTGGCGACAGAGCCGTTCGGGGGGGTGAGAGAGAGAGGTCCATGTAAGGGGATGAGCATGGGGGAGAGTGAGAGAGGGTCGAGGGGAGTGCATGGCGATGCCAGAGGCATCCAGGCCGTCGAGGGGGCGAGGTAGGCAGGCAGGAGGTGGCCGGCGTGTGCTCGTGCGCGGCGGCCATGCTCGCGTGTCCTCCTGGCGGGAGGTGGAGGACGACTGGCATCGCCAGTCGGCTGGGCCGCCAGCTGGGCCGCCAGACAGGTAAGGCCAGGTGAGCTTTTCTCCATTTGTGTTTTTCTTTTCTATTTTCTGACATTTGTTTCTGATTTAGTAAAATACTAAATCATTTTATTTTCTTCTGATAATTTTTGCAGGGGCCTAAGAAATTATTCCAAAGCCCCTCACCAAAATTCAGAATTATTGGACAATATTATATATATCTGTATAAATATTTATCCAACGCAAATAATTACTGGATTAATTCCAAATGCCCAAAATAAGTACTTATGAGATCTTTAAAATATTGGTTTGATTTTTACCTCTGACCAATATTTTCAGAGAGCAACATCAACATTTTCTTGGACCTTTTTGGAGGAATTTTTATCTGGGTTATTTCCAGAAATGATTTCTAAGGGTTTCACAATCCCCATTTCAAATTTAAATGGAATTTAAACATGATGCACAAATGACTAGCTGGTCTAGGTCATACCAGAACTAGGGATGTGACACCCGTTTCGACGAGGTTGGTGTGGACGTCCGGCTCGGGGTCTGACTCGCCGATCCGGCCGATGAAGACATGAATTCCTTCAAAGGGGACCCGGTACCCGTACTCAATTGAGCCGGCCTCGGGGCCCCAGCCTTCGTCATCGATGTAGAGCTTGCCGCGACGACTCTTGGTCATCCGTCCTACAGCGTATCCCTTGAGCCCTTCGAAGTTGCCCTTCAAGAACTCAAATCCACCATGCGCTGGCCCCACGGTGGGCGGCAACTGTCGTGGAATTGTCACGGCAGATGTCCTAGCGAAAGGACTTAGTCGTAGGGCCATCGCAACTAGGAAGCTTAAAGGGGTTAATCGGGACAAAGGACACGAGAGGTTTTATACTAGTTCGGCCCCTTACGATGAAGGTAAAAGCCTAAGTCTAGTTGTGTTGGTATTGCTGGGGTTTCGATCACCAAGAGGCTTAACTCGCCGGCTTGGTTATCGATCTCTTGTTTCTTGCCCTCAGCCGCCACCGGGTCATCCCCTTATATACACGGGTTGACGCCTGGTGGCCAACAGAGTCCTGGCCGGCTCATAATCGTGTCCGGCTCGGTGACTTCCTTTACATGCCTTTCTTTACAAGTCTTTCCTTACATACAGCGGTTTGCAATATTGGGCCTCAAACCGCCTCTAGGCCTTTGGGCCTTCTATAAGATTTGATAAACTATCATCTTAATGTTTACTGGGCTTCTTGTGTATCCCGCCATTGGGGCTGACCCGGCCCCTTCTGGGCGGGTCATAACGGATAGCTATATCCCCAACAATAATTTTTAAAATATCACCTGCTTATGCTTCATGACGTGTAACATTTAATTGAAAGTGACACGTAACATTATTGTTAGTCCTGTTTTGCCATGTAGTACAAGATAGTGTCATGTTCGCTTCACTGTTGTAACTATATATTTGCCCTAGTCATGTGTACTTATAGAAACATTTCGGGATGAAGTGACATCAACACAAAGATCTGCGAGCAGTGCGGCATGGCCGTTACCGATTGATTATGGATTGGAATTGGAATGTGCTGATGTTCTCGAGCATCAACTAGAGGTGGCAAGACAACGTGTACCTGATTGTCAATGTATAATCAACAAGTTGAGACTGGACATGCAGGTATTAGATGCAGGAGTCAAAAAAATGAAACAAGACACTGAGGTAACCATGAAGGAATTGGAGATTTTGCAGACTGAAATTTGTGCTATCTGAATCCGAACAATCCTATTTTCTGAAGAGATTATAGTTCAAATGGAGTTAAGTTGATGCACGTCCATGATGTATGAGTTGTATTTGCCCAGTGTATGTAATTTGCTGTTTTTGTATGCTTTATTATCACCTGTGCCGAACCATAATGCCCAGTGGGTATAATCGGTTGTAATTTCTTTATTGTATAGTGTAGGATTATTCTACCTTTCTATGCCTTGATCTCTTTGTTGTATAGTGTATGCTTTTTAGAGGTGATAATATTGAGTAGGATAATTCTTTGAATATGCTATATCGTTCAAACGGGGGCCAACTTGCCCGACCATGGCCCTTCACGGGCCGTCGGATCCATGGGCCTTCTACGTCTCGTAGGATCCATGTGCCTTCTACGTCTCGTAGGATCCATGGGCCTTCTACGTCTCGTAGGATCCATGGGCCGCCGACTCATTTATGTGTCTTGTACGGTCCTTTAATGGGTCGTAGACGGGCATTTAATGGAAATCGTATGTTTTATGGGCAGACCATAACGGGCCGTTAATAGGCCGTATTTGGTGATGCTATGAAAATGGCCCAACAGACTAACGGTCCACAAACGGGCCGACTGTAACAATGTTCTAAATTTGGCCCACAAGCAGAAAATGGCAGTAACGGGCCGTAAGTAACTGAATGCTGCAAATGAGCCCAAGAATAAATGGGCCCTCAGAAGGCCGAAAGTTAACTTGGGCTGGAAACGGCCCAACGGAATAACGGGCCGTTAATGGGTATAAAGTGATACACTGTTCATTACGGGCCAGTTTCACCACGGGCCGTTAATGGGTGTAAAGTAATACACTGTTCATTATGGGCCAGTTTCAGCATGGGCCGCTAATGGGCCAAGAGTTACAAAGGGCCTCATATGGGCCGAAAGACGTCATGGGCTATACATGGGCCAGAAGTGAAAACGGGCTGGAATCATATTGGATGGCCCATATGACGCTACTGGGCCTAATTCGGATAGGGCGTAACGGGCCTTGTGTTAGCGGGCTGTAAATGGGCTATATGCGAATAGGCCATTAACAGGCTTTCCATGGGCCGGCCCGCCAGCTTTTGACCAAGTCAAACGGGCCGCCCTTTTCATAGGAATGGGCCACTATTGGGCCGTGCCACGTGTTGACGTATCATAGGCGCCTTCTGTCTAGTGAGTGGATGATATCGGTCCCAATGATGAGCCGACACGTGTTTCCTCTAGCCAATGATGATTTTACACGTGGAAAATCCCCATTGGTCGGGGATGTTAATGGGTTACCGGATCCAAAACCCGACCTGATAGCTTAACGGCGTTCCGTTACGGTGGATGCTATGTGTCGGTCACCCTTGACGAAAGCACTTCCGTGACGCACGATTTATCGTCATGGAAGTGGACACTTCCGTGATGATTATTTTGGTAATGTCATGGAACACTTCTATGACAGCACAGGTATGACTATCTTGATTCTATCATAAATTTGTCATGGATGTACATGCATGACAAAAAACGCGACCTACTGTGACAAACACGTATCATCACGGAAGTGTATTTTTTTGGTAGTGACAAGTTTCAATAGGAGATTGATGCATTTGAAGAAGCTCCTAAGGCCTTGGTCAAGTGGGTTCCCAAGACTACACCAAGCTCTACCTCATCAAGTATGACTACAACTCCAAGGATTCCCATCAAGGTGGTGTGGATCCCGAAGAAGAAGAACTAGAGAGTTCTTGAGGGTGGCTCCGCCAACATACATCACTCTTATCATTTGGCAATAACAAGTGCAAACAACTTCCATATCTTGCACTAGTTCAAGGAGCCAAAAACCCTCTTGTTGGTAAGACAAGGGACAAGGTAACCTAATGCTTTCATGGACATCATCTTGTGTATACATCACTCTATGTCTATGGATATCCTTGCTTGTTCCTTGTGGGACTAACCCGTGTAGGTATTGAAAGTGCAACTCACTCCAATGGAATGCTCCGAATGATCTACATCAACAATGAGCATTGACATCTTCATTACCTACATGAAGTCATCATCGACAAAACCCAAGGTTAGTTCATCCCTCTAAGGGGGGGATATCACATCTAGGGGGAACTTTACTCTAAAAGTTGAGCTAACGCAACTCTAATGGTGTGACCACAACAATGCTTTATGTAAAAGTGGTAACCCCACTTGTGCTCAAACGATGAGTATGACCTATGATCAAATGTTCTCATTTGACTCCTAAGTCAATATACTCGTATATAGATGACCTAGTCATCACCAATTTCTTGATAGATGGTAGAGTGTTTGTGCATGCTTTGTCACATATTTCTTTTGCCATATTATTGTGTGAGCGTGTTGAATGCATATTTTCTCATTCGAGGACATCCATTTGTTGCTTTGATTGTTTGTCTTTTTCCCTTTTGCCAAATGAATGGACAAGAATGCCTAAGAACTCCCTCTAGCTATCTATGCTTTCCTCGTCTCAAACTCTATTCATGCTACATCACAAAGTTTGATCAAGTCAGGTTCGAACCACTCTATGCTAGGAGCACTCGGAGTCCCCGATTCGTCATAGACTTCAACTTCCAAAACCTCTTTGCGTATTTCGGTCTGACCGATTCATCCTTTTCGGTCCTACCAAGATCATTTAGTTGATATAGTTTTTCAATCTCAGTGCAACCGATTAGAACCTTTCGGTCACACCGAGTTGCAGTAACTGCCTACAGTTTTGCATCTCGGTGCCACCGTGTTGTTCGAGTTGGCCACACCGACAGGGCTAGGTCGTCCTCTCGCCGCCAGTGACCTCCTGCCGCTGATCTCCGCCGCCGCCAATGGCAATCTGCTCCGCTGTAGGGAACACTCGCCGCTCTAGGGTAAGTGTTCGACCCCTCGTGTTGTCTTTTTCACTCTGATTCCTAGCACAAGGACAATGCCATGTTTCTTGCCACGATTGAGATTGATCAATCCAGCTAAAACTTCCTTAGGTCTAGATTGATTCAAAAAATTTAGGGTTAGTTCTCCGCAGAACTCATCGGACCGACCGAAATGTAGAAATCGGTCTCACCGATTCGGCCTTGGCCATTGCACATGCGCTTTTCAGTCCAACCGAAACGTGCAAATCGGTGTGACCGAGTTCAAGATTCTGTGAAACCCTAGCAATCTTGGTGCCACCAAACTGTGACTCGGCCCAACCGAGTTCACTAGTTTAGGCTCCAAGTGTTGCTTCGGTATCACTCCGAGATCACTTCTGTAGAGAACTAAAACTAAGCTTTTTGACTCAATTGTTTTGCAAAACCTTTGTACTTTGTGATGCTCATATACTCTACCTCATCTACAACCTATTCACAAGGTCTGCTGACAATTTTGCTGAAGATGTCTCATCAAAGTGACAGTTAGAACAAGTCTGAAGAGCAGGTTCAGTTGAGTGAGGGCACTAGTCCCTCCAGCAGCTATGATGAGGG
Source organism: Triticum monococcum (assembly GCA_034509565.1). NCBI lineage: Eukaryota > Viridiplantae > Streptophyta > Magnoliopsida > Poales > Poaceae > Triticum > Triticum monococcum. The sequence continues at coordinate 478,144,852 of CM067842.1, read as the reverse complement.
CAGCAGGAGCACACCTAGTAACTTGCCAAAAGCAGCTACTAGGACAAGGAAGAAGAAAACCTCAGATTCTAAAGATGAGGATTATGTGGCTTTTGAGGATGAGGCCACTTCAAGGAAAAAGGTGCTGAACAAGGAGTATGGCACAGCTGCTACAACAAAGCCAGGGATGCACAAGAAGGCTCCAGCAAAGAGGATTCCCATGTCTAAGGCCAGAGCCTCAACTACTGAAACCTCCAAGCCAATTGAAGAGGTTACTGGAGAAGGAAAGAAGAGAAAACAAAGGGTCAAGAAGACCACTGCCATAGTGCTTGGTAGATCCTCCATTATGAGAGATCCAGAAGAAGAGGAGGAGGAAGAGGATGTTGTACCAGCTCCTAAGGCTCACAAACTCATGGGAGATGCAATCAGACCAGGGGCTGCTCCATCTAAGCCCAAGTCTGCTTCCAAAGCTCCAGCTTAAAAGTCTGCGCCCAAGAGAAGCACCAGGAACATTCCAGCTGCAGAAAAGAACAAGGCCCCAGTGCTTGAGACTGTTCATGATGAAGATGATGAAGCCCAAGTGCTAAGGAAGCTCAAGCCCAAGATCCCTGACCACAATGATGCACATCCTGTTGCAGAAAATATGAAGATCAGGAAGGATTCAGGACTGAGATTGTGGAGACAGTCTGATCCATATGCTGTCAAGAGGAGAATTGTTGTGACTACACGTTCCACACAAAGGAACACCAAGACTTTTATGAGACTGTCCTGCTTGACGAGAAGCCCATAGTGTGTGACATGAGCTTGGTTGCGTCACCTGCACGGTATCATCGACACCTGCAAACTGGTTTTGGAAGTATCTATGAGCCACAGGGACTCAGCAATCTCACACCCTCGCGATCAAGACTATTTAAGCTTACGGGTAAGGTAAAAGGTATGAGGTGGAGCTACAGCACGCGACTTGCATATATGGTGGCTAACATGTACGCAAATGAGAGCGAGAAGAGAAGGCAAAGCACGATCGAGAAACTATGATCAAGAAGTGATTCTAGAACAACCTACGTCAAACATAACTCCAACACTGTGTTCACTTCCCGGACTCCGCCGAGAAGAGACCATCACGGTTACACACGCGGTTGATGTATTTTAATTAAGGTCAACTTCAGGTTTTCTACAACCGTACATTAACAAATTCCCATCTTTCCATAACCACGGGCACGGCTTTCGAAAGTTCAAATCCCTGCAGGGGTGTCCCAACTTAGCCCATCACAAGCTCTCACGGTCAATGAAGGATATTCCTTCTAGCGGGAAGACCCGATCAGACTCGGAATCCCGGTAACAAGACATTTCGACAATGGTAAAACAAGTCCAGCAAAGCCGCCCGATGCGCTGACAAATCCCGATAGGAGCTGCACATATCTCGTTCTCAGGGCACACCGGATAGGTCAAGCTATGAGTAAAACCAACCCTCGAGTTGCCCCAAGGTGGCCCTGCAGGCTGCCCGTTTCGGACCAACACTCAGAGGAGCACTGGCCCGGGGGGGTTTAAAATAAAGATGACCCTCGGGCTCGCGAAAACCCAAGGGAAGGTTATAGGTTGTTATTGCAAATGGTAAAACCAAGGTTGGGCCTTGCTGGAGGAGTTTTATTCAAGGCGAACTATCAAGGGTTTCCCATTATAACCCAACCGCGTAAGGAACGCAAAATCCGGGAACATAACACTGATATGACAGAAACTAGGGTGGCAAGAGTGGAACAAAACACCAGGCATAAGGCCGAGCCTTCCACCCTTTACCAAGTATATAGATGCATTAATTAAATAAGAGATATTGTGATATCCCAATAAAATATCCATGTTCCAACATGGAGCAAACTAGCAAAGCGGTAACATAGCCAAACAACGGTTTGCTAGGACAAGGTGGGTTAGAGGCTTGGCTTAACAATATGGGAGGCATGATAAGCAAGTGGTAGGTATCGCAACATAGGCATAGCAAAAGAGAGAGTAACTAGCAAGCAAAGATAGAAGTGATTTCGAGGGTATGGTCATCTTGCCTGAAATCCCGCAAGGAAGAAGAACGAGTCCATGAAGAAGAAAAACGTGCGTAGTCGAACGGGTCCTCACAAGCGCGATGTTATCGGAACCAACCCGAAGAAGCAACACCTGAAAGAAGCACACAACATAGTAAACAAACAGCACATGAACAATGTATGATATGCGGGATGCGATATGTGATGCATATGCATGATTTGGAAAGGAATGATTGAACCTGGCCTCAACTTGGAAATCCAAGTGTGCCACTGGAAAGGTGAGGTGATTTCGGTTGAAATCGATATAAAGATCACCGGAATCGGATGCACGGTTTGGAAATGGCAAGCAAAACAAATTTGGCACCAGTCTGCGATAAACAGCAAGTGACCAACTAAATGCATCAAGATAAATATGCTACAGCACTCGAACATGGCAAAAAAATACATGGCAGGGATCCACTCAAGATGCTTGACAAAAGATGAACACTGATCTACGGCTAATTCATCCATTAACAGGTTCAAACAAGCATGGCAAAAAAGTAATTGATAACAGGTTTCAGACTTAGTGAAATTAACATAAGTCTGGAATTTAACATCAGGAAGCACACTTTAGAGCATGAAAACTACATGCTACAAGAATTTAACATGGCAAAGCAAGGCATGGCATGAAGTTACTCATAGCGTTTAACAAAAGTCCCTTAGTGACCTTAAGCCAAAAGGGATCAGAAAATGAAATTGCAAGCATCTGAACATGGCAAAAACATAAACAGATTCAGACTTAGTAAAAAACTGGAGCATGCAAATCAGTTAACGAGTAGGCATGTTTATGAGCTCGATGCACTTACTGCAGAGCATGGAATGACAAACTAAGCATACACCCATCAAGAAGACATGGCATAGGAGCTAGACATGGCAAGAACAACATCATAGCATGCACGGATCAATAGCAACATCCTCGGCAAAATCGCTAAACAAGTCAACATTCTGCCAGGATCATAATTTAGCAAAATTAGAGCTCGATTGACTCAAGCTAGGTTGCTCCATAAATGCAAACAAAGACATGGACGGATAGAACACCAAAATTTAACAAAACATCCTTACTGATCATCCTCAAAAGAGGCACGGATCACTAGGAAACAACATGAACATATGGCATAACAACAAAAACAGAAAAAGGACTTAGTGAAATTCTAAGTCCCTGAAATCAGCATTACCGAATACGCTACTTTGCAAGCTTGTGCTAGTCACCACATAGATCACAAAAATACATGGCATACACCCCTGTAAAGATGGCATGGCACATAACAAAACACATGTAGAGCTCAGGGTCATAGCATGCACACATTAATCATGGCAAAAATGACAAAATGCCATTTGCTGAAACAGATCTGACAAATATCTCACATAGCCCCCTTCCAACAGCATTTCGGGCATCAAGATGAGCTCCAATGAAAATGATGCAATGAGATAAAACGATGTACTCCTCAAGTCAAACATTTTGATATGCTATACGATCAAAACGGAGCTATAGTTGCAGAGTTACGACATGATGAAAGTTGCCAAAAATTAGGGTTTCGGGGGATAAAAGTCAACCCGAGGAAAACTCCAGATCCAGATCCAGGGCACGCTTCCTGAGGCGGGGGCGGAACTCCTGTTCACCCGAGTTGACGATGACGGAGGCCGGAGCTCGCTGGAGGGCGGCGGGGTCACCGGAGAAGCTCGAAGCGGCGGAGGGGCGCCGGGGTGAGGCCGGGCTACCGTCGGCGGTCGCGGATGGCGGCGCCGACGAGGAATCCGTGCGGCGGCGCGGCAGCCAGCGATGGAGAAGGCCATCGGAGGAGGCGGCGCTCCCTGCGCGGTCGCCGGCAGGGCAGTCGCGGTGGCGCGGCGACCGAAGTGGGAGAAGACAAGGCGGCGCGGGGCGGCAGTCGCAGAACCGGGCAGCGGCGGAGATGGGCCCCGCGGGCTCGCCCCGGGCCTGGGCGGGCCGCGCGGCTGGGAGGCGCGGGGAGGTCAGGGCGGTGCCAAGTGGCGGCACGGGAGTGGTGGAGGGCGCCGACGGCGCTGAGGTGGTGGCGAGGGATTGGTCGGGCGACGTCGCGGCGACCGGCGGACATGTCCGATGCGACGTGGGATGAAATGTCCGGCGGCGCGAGGGGAAAAATTAGGGTTTCATCTGCGCGAGAATTTCGGAGGGAGACATATATTTATAGGTAGAGGGAGCTAGGAGAGTCCAAATGAGGTCCGGCTTTCGGCCATGCGATCGTGATCGAATGACCGAGATGAAGGAGGAAGTTTAGGTGGGTGTTGGGCCACATTGGAGGGGTGTTGGGCTGCAACACATACGAGGCCTTTTCGGTCCCTCGGTTAACCGTTGCAGTATCAAACGAAGTCCAAATGGCGCGAAACTTGACAGGCGGTCTATCAGTAGTAAACCAAGGCCGCATGACAAGTCTCGGTCCCATCCGAAAACGTTTAACACGTGCACGCGAAAAGAGGTAGAAAGGGACATCGGGTGACATAGGAGCGCCGAATTGCAAAATGAACAACGGGGAAAATGCTCGGATGCATGAGACGAACATGTATGGAAATGAAATGCACATGATCACATGATATGCAATGCATGACACGCAAGCAATGACAAGACAACAACAGCGAATAACTGGAGGACACCTGGCACATCGGCCTCAGGGCGTTACAGACAGCTTCAAGGCTTGTGGACTAGATACATTTGTTGGACAGAAGCTCACCAAGTGGAATGATGAGCTGATCATGCAATTTTATTCTACATCCCATTTTTATCCAGATTGGAGGATTATATGGATGTCTGAGAGTACTAGGTACCAATCCAAAGTAGAAGAATGGGCCAAGATGATCAATGCCCCTGAGGAACATCAAAATGACTTGGATGTTTATGCCGAGAAGAAGAAAGACCACAACACTATGGCACACATGTACAGAGAGATCCTAGATGATGCTTTAGAAACTCATAGGTTTGGATCTGTCCACTTCTTGTTGTCTAGTCTGCCTACCATCAACTGGATCCTAAGGCACACATTACTACCCAAGTCAGGTGATCACAAGATGATCAGAGGACATGCTATCAATTTGCTACATTTGTTTGATGTGCCTCAAAAGTTCAAAGTCATGAGTCTAATTGTAGAGATAATCAAAAGGACACTAGCTGATCAGAAGAGAAGTTGTGGGTATGCCCCACAAATTCAGGAGCTCATCAACTCCAAGATAGGCATAGGCAAATATCTATTGGATAAGGATCACCTGGCCATATACCCTGAATTTGAAGACAACACAGTTGTGATGGATGAGAATGAACAATCATCAGTGCAAGCACATGAGAAGAGAGAGAAGGCAAGAGCAGAGAAAGCTGCAAGGATGCCAACTGCTGAAGAGGCATCTCAAGTGTTCCTGAAGAGCAAGCAAGATCAGCTTGGATATCTGATTCAAGCTACACTGAGGGTTGAGAAGGGCTTGGCCACCCTGACTCAGAATCGGGAGAGCCTGGAGAGGATTGTGCAAACAAAATTCTATGATCTTGATCTGAAAGTGACTGAGATTCAGACTGCAGTTGAGAAGCTTTAGGAGGAAGCAGAGGAGAGGAGAGGAAAAGCAACCACTGATGCTTTCAAGCGAGTGCCACGAGGTCCAAGGTCTGCTGCAGTGCCAGTCCCAGATGCTAGAGCTTCAATGTCAGCACCAGCAGCTACAGCTCTAGTGCCACCTCCAGCACCCACTCCATCAGCTCCAAGTACTTCATTGGAAGCCTTCATCCTTGGAGTTCTCTCTACACCACCTCCCAAAGATCAAGCCTGAGAGACGTATAACAATATGCATTTTCAAACTTTTTGGTAACTTGTTGCCAAAGGGGTAGAAAAATGTATAGATCACAGGCTTCGAGAGAGAGTGTTGCCTTTTATCTCTCTTGCTATTTTGGTTGAACTTTTATTGTGTACTTGTGTGAGATACTTTATGTTCTTGTGAAATACTTGTTTGATCATGTGTTTGACCATATGCTACCATTAATGCTTGTTGGATGATATTATCTCTTATATCCTTATATGGCCATTCACTTGCTTGGTGATGAGTGCATGCTTTTAATTTCTATCATTTTGAGCGCTCTACCAAGATGTACGTGACATGGAAAAGTAACCCATGATCCTAATCGAATGTGCATTTGCATTCAAAAGCAAGTTTTTAAATAATGCACAAATTTAGGGGGATCTCTTGCTTATCACATACTTCTCAAAGCGACGATGTTTTTCAATCTTATAATCATTTGTCGAAGCTTTGATCTATATGTTGTCATCAATTACCAAAAAGGGGGAGATTGAAAGTGAAACTATCCCTGGGTGGTTTTGGTAATTCCTAACAACATATAGCTCATTGAGCTAATGCTATTTCAAGATAAATATTTCAGAAAGCTCAATGATTGGCATGGCATGGATTAGAAAACTGGACCCCTCAAAATGCCAAGGACAAAAGGATTGGCTCAAGCACAAAGCACAAGACTCTACATTTCATTTTTAGTGATCCAAGATCACATTGAGTCCATAGGAAAAGCCAATACTATTAAGAGGGGGTGAGGTGTTGCTTAATGAGTTACTTGCTCAAAATGCTTAGTGATATGCTCCAAAAACCCTCAACTACTTTCTCATATCCACATATGTCCCAAACCAAAAGTTAAACTGGGCCCCACCTAAATTGTCTATCCAGCCCCACCGAGTTCTCTTGACATAGCCACTGCCAGAAACCCTAGTCTTTTCGGTCTCACCGATAGAGATCTCGGTCTCACCGAGATGGCATTGTAATCTCTCTGTCTCTCTTCGTAACGTTTTGGTAAAACCGAGATGAGCGACCGGTCCCACTGAGATTGCAATGCAACCTCTTTGTTTCCCTTTCGTAACATTTCGGTCCAACCGAGATGAGCGAATCGGTCCCACCGAGTTTGCCTGACCAACCCTCTGGTTAGTCTATTACCAATATCGGTCTCACCGAGTTTGTGTAATCCATCTCACTTAGATTACGTTATGCCCTAACGCTAACGAAATTGGTCTCACCAAGTTGACATGTCGGTCCCACCGAAAACCCTAACAGTCACATTATGAACTAAATCGGTCTAACCGAGTTGTATGATTCGGTCCCACCGAGTTTGGTGATTTGTGTGTAATGGTTAGATTTCGTGTGGAGGCTATATATACCCCTCCACCCACTCTTCATTCGTGGAGATAGACATCAGAACATGCCTACACTTCCAACATACATATTCTGAGAGAGAACCACCTACACTTGTGTTGAGGTAAAGATATTCCATTCCAACCACATAAATCTTGATCTCTAGCCTTCCCAAAGTTGCTTTCTACTCAAATATTCTTTCTACCAAATCCAAATCCTATGAGAGAGAGTTGAGTGTTGGGTAGACTATCATTTGAAGCACAAGAGCATGGAGTTCATCATCAGCACACCATCTATTACCTCTTAGAGAGTGGTGTCTCCTAGATTGGCTAGGTGTCACTTGGGAGCCTCCGTCAAGATTGTGGAGTTGAACCAAGGAGTTTGTAAGGTCAAGGAGATCGCCTACTTCGTGAAGGTCTACCCGAGTGAGGCAAGTCCTTCGTGGGCGAAGACCATGGTGGGATAGGCAAGGTTGCTTCTTTGTGGACCCTTCGTGGATGGAGCCCTCCGTGGACTCGCGCAACCATTACCCTTCATGGGTTGAAGTCTCCATCAACGTGGATGTACGATAGCACCACCTATCGGAACCATGCCAAAAATCTCCGTGTCTACATTGCGTTTGCTCCCTCCAAACTCCTCCCTTTACCTTCATATGCAATTGTTTTACTTTCCGCAGCTATACTCTTAGAATTGCATGTGTAGGTTGATTGCTTGACTTGTGCAAAGTTGCTAAAATCTGCCAAGAACTAAAATTGGGAAGGCTAGATTTTTATTTGGTCAAGTAGTCTAATCACCCCCTCTAGGCATACTTTCGATCCTACACTCCCCCCTCCATGGCACACCCCCTTGGGCGGCCACCTCCTCCTTCCCCTTTATATACAGAGGCGGGGGGGGGGGGGCACCCAAAGGGACAACATGCAATCTCTAGTCGTGTGCGGTGCCCCCCTCCACAATTCAACATCTCGGTCATATCGTCGTAGTGCTTAGGTGAAGCCCTGCGTCGGTAACTTCATCATCACCGTGATCATGCCATCGTGCTGACAGAACTCTCCCTCGTCCTCAACTGGATCAAGAGCTCGAGGGACGTCATCATGCTAAACGTGTGCTGAACATGGAGGTGCCGTACGTTCGGTACTTGGGTCGGTTGGATCGTGAAGACGTTCAACTACATCAACCACGTTATTAAATGCTTCCGCTTTCGGTCTACAAGGGTACATGGACAAACTCTTCCCTCTCATTGCTATGCATCTTGTAGATAGATCTTGCATGATCGTAGGAATTTTTTCAAATACTGTGTTCCCCAACACTCCACCTTGCCCCTTGGGACAGGACGTCCTCTTTTAATGGATTTACCCTGTGAAACTTGAGGTTTTTGGTGCATAGTAGTAGGGAGGGGAATAAACCCATACTCAGTTGAGCAGGCCTCGGGGCCCCAGCCTTTGTCATCGATGTAGAGCTTTCTGCGATGACTCTTGGTCATCCTTCCTTCAGCGTATCCCTTGAGCCCTTCGAAGTTGCCCTTCAAGAACTCAAATCCACCGTGCGCTGGCCCCACGGTGGGCGGCAACTGTCGTGGAATTGTCACGGCAGATGTCCTAGCGAAAGGACTTATTCGTAGGGTCATCGCAACTAGGAAGCTTAAAGGGGTTAATCGGGACAAAGGACACGAGAGGTTTTATACTAGTTCGGCCCCTTACGATGAAGGTAAAAGCCTACGTTTAGTTGTGTTGGTATTGCTGGGGTTTGGATCACCAAGAGGCTTAACTCGCCGGCTTGGTTATCGATCTCTTGTTTCTTGCCCTCAGCCGCCACCGGGTCATCCCCTTATATACACGGGTTGACGCCTGGTGGCCTACAGAGTCCCGGCCGGCTCACAATCGTGTCCGGCTCGGTGACTTCCTTTACATGCCTTTCTTTACAAGTCTTTCCTTACATACGGCGGTTTGCAATATTGGGCCTCAAACTGCCTCTAGGCCTTTGGGCCTTCTATGAGATTTGATAAACTATCATCTTAATGTTTATTGGGCTTCTTGTGTAACCCGCCATTGGGGCTGACCCGGCCCCTCCTGGGCGGGTCATAACTGATAGCTATATCCCCAACAATAATTTTTAAAATATCACCTGCTTATGCTTCATGACGTGTAACATTTTTTTGAAAGTGAAATGTAACATTATTGTTAGTCCTGTTTTGCCATGTAGTACAAAATAGTGTCTTGTTCGCTTCACTGTTGTAACTATATTTTTGCCCTAGTCATGTGTACTTATAGAAACATTTCAGGATGAAGTGACATCAACACAAAGATCTGCGAGCAGTGCGGCATGGCCATTACTGAATGATTATGGATTGGAATTGGAATGTGTTGATGTTCTCGAGCATCAACTAGGGGTGGCAAGACAACGTGTACATGATTGTCAACGTATAATCAACAAGTTGAGACTGGACATGCAGGTATTAGATGCAGGAGTCAAAAAATGAAACAAGACACTGAGGTAACCATGAAGGAATTAGAGATTTCACAGACTAAAATTTATGCTATCTGAATCCGGCCAATCCTATATTCTGAAGAGATTATAGTTCAAATGGAGTTAAGTTGATGCACGCCCATGATGTATGAGCTGTATTTGCCCAGTGTATGTAATTTTCTGTTTCTGTATGCTTTATTATCACCTGTACCGAACCATAATGCCCAGTGGGTATAATCGGTTGTAATTTCTTTATTGTATAGTGTAGGATTATTCTACCTTTCTATGCCTTGATCTCTTTGTTGTATAGTGTATGCTTTTTAGAGGTGATAATATTGAGTAGGATAATTCTTTGAATATGCTATATCATTCAAACGGGGGCCAACTTGCCCGACCATGGCCCTTCATGGGCCGTCGGATCCATGGGCCTTCTACGTCTCGTAGGATCCATGTGCCTTCTACGTCTCGTAGGATCCATGGGCCTTCTACGTATCGTAGGATCAATGGGCCGCCAACTCATTTATGGGTCTTGTACGAGCCTTTAATGGGCCGTAGACGGGCCTTTAATGGAAATCGTACGTTTTATGGGTTGACCATAACGGGTCGTTAATAGGCCGTATTTGGTGATGCTATGAAAATGGCCCAACAGACTAACGGTCCACAAACGGGCCGACTGTAACAATGGGCTGAATTTGGCCCACAAGCAGAAAATGGCTGTAACGGGCCGTAAGTAACTGAATGATGCAAATGAGCCCAAGAATAAATGGGCCCTCAGAAGGCCGAAAGTTAACTTGGGCTGGAAACGGCCCAACGGAATAACGGGCCGTTAATGGGTATAAAGTGATACACTATTCATTATGGGCCAGTTTCACCATGGGCCGTTAATGGGTGTAAAGTAATACACTGTTCATTACGGGCCAGTTTCAGCATGGGCCGCTAATGGGCCAAGAGTTACAAAGGGCCTCATATGGGCCGAAAGACGTCATGGGCTATACATGGGCCAGAAGTGAAAACGGGCTGGAATCATATTGGATGGCCCATATGACGCTACTTGGCGTAATTTGGATAGGGCGTAACGGGCCTTGGGTTAGTGGGCTGTAAATGGGCTATATGCGAACAGGCCATTAACAGGCTTTCCATGGGCCGGCCCGCCAGCTTTTGACCAAGTCAAACGGGCCAGCCTTTTCATAGGAATGGGCCACTATTGGGCCGTGCCACATGTTGACATATCATAGGCGCCTTTTGTCTAGTGAGTGGATGACATCTGTCCCAACGATGAGCCGACACGTGTTTCCTCTAGCCAATGATGATTTTACACGTGCAAAATCCCCATTGGTCGGGGCTGTTAATGGGTTATCAGATCCAAAACCAGACCTGATAGCTTAACGGTGTTCCGTTACGGTGGATGCCATGTGTCGGTCACCCTTGACGAAAGCACTTCGGTGACGCGCGATTTATCGTCATGGAAGTGGACATTTCCATGATGATAATTTTGGTAATGTCATGGAACACTTCTACGACAGCCCAGGTATGACTATCTTGATTCTATCATAAATTTGTCATGGATGTACATGCATGACAAAAAACGCGACCTACTGTGACAAACACGTATCATCACGGAAGTGTATTTTTTTTGTAGTGACAAGCTTCAATAGGAGATTGATGCATTTGAAGAAGCTCCCAAGGCCTTGGTCAACTGGGTTCCCAAGACTACATCAAGCTCTACCTCATCAAGTATGACTACAACTCCAAGGATTCCCATCAAGATGGTGTGGATCCCGAAGAAGAAGAACTAGAGTGTTCTTGAGGGTGACTCCGCCAACATACATCACTCTTATCATTTGGCAATAACAAGTGTAAACAACTTCCTTATCTTGCACTAGTTCAAGGAGTCACAAACCCTCTTGTTGGTAAGACAAGGGACAAGGTAACCTAATACTTTCATGGACATCATCTGGTGTATACATCACTCTATGTCTATGGATATCCTTGCTTGTTCCTCGTGGGACTAACCCGTGTAGGTATTGAAAGTGCAACTCACTCCAATGGAATGCTCCGAATGATCTACATCAACAATGAGCATCCACATCTTCATTACCTACATGAAGTCATCATCGACAAAACCCAAGGTTAGTTCATCCCTCTTAGGGGGGGATATCACATGTAGAGGGAGGTTTACTCTAAAAATTAAGCTAACGCAACTCTAATGGTGTGAGCACAACAATGCTTTATGTAAAAGTGGTAACCCCACTTGTGCTCAAACGATGAGTATGACCTATGATCAAATGTTCTCATTTGACTTCTAAGTCAATATACTCGTATATAGATGACCTAGTCATCACCAATTGCTTGATAGATGCTAGAGTCTTTGTGCATGCTTTGTCACATATTTCTATTGCCATATTATTGTGTGAGCATGTTGAATGCATATTTTCTCATTCGAGGACATCCATTTGTTGCTTTGATTGTTTGGCTTTTTCTCTTTTGCCAAATGGATGGACAAGAATGCCTAAGAACTCCCTCTAGCTATCTATTCTTTCCTCGTCTCAAACTCTATTCATGCTACATCAAAAAGTTTGATCAAGTCAGATTCAAACCACTCTGTGTGAGGAGCACTCGGAGTCCCCGATTCGTCATAGACTTCAACTTCAAAACCTCTTTGCGCATTTCGGTCTGACCGATTCATCCTTTTTGGTCCTACCAAGATCACTTAGTTGATATACGTTTTCAATCTCAGTGCAACCGATTAGAACCTTTCGGTCACACCGAGTTGCAGTAACTGCCTGCAGTTTTGCATCTCGGTGCCACCGAGTTGTTCCAGTCGGCCACACCGGCAGGGCTAGGTTATATATACTGACGGGTCAAATTTTGGAAATTTTTCCGAAACCCTTTACCCGCGCGTAACCTGCTCTGCCTCTTCGGGTCTCCGGATCGTCCTCTCGCCGCCAGTGACCTCCTGCCACTGATCTCCGCCGCCGCCAACGGCAATCTGCTCCGCTGTAGCAAACACTCGCCGCTCTAGGGTAAGTGTTCGACCCCTCGTGTTGTCTTTTTCACTCCGATTCCTAGCACAAGGACAATGCCATGTTTCTTGCCACGATTGAGATTGATCAATCCAGCTAAAACTTCCTTAGGTCTAGATTGATTCAAAAATTTAGGGTTAGTTCTCCGCAGAATTCATCTCGGACCGACCGAAATGTAGAAATCGGTCTCACCGATTCGGCCTTGGCCATTGCACATGCGCTTTTCAGTCCAACTGAAACATGCAAATCGGTGTGACCGAGTTCAGCAATCTTGGTGCCACCAAACTGTGACTCGGCCCAACCGAGTTCACTAGTTTAGGCTCCAAGTGTTGCTTCGGTATCACTCCGAGATCACTTCTGTAGAGAACTAAAACTAAGCTTTTTGACTCAATTGTTTTGCAAAACCTTTGTACTTTGTGATGCTCATCTACTCTACCTCATCTACAACCTATTCACAGGGTCTGCTAACAATTTGCCTGAAGATGTCTGATCAAAGTGACAGTCAGAACAAGTCCGAAGAGCAGGTTCAGTTGAGTGAGGGCACTAGTCCCTCCAGCAGCTATGATGAGGGCAGCAGGAGCACACCTAGTAACTTGCCAAAAGAAGCTACTAGGACAAGGAAGAAGAAAACCTCAGATTCTGAAGATGAGGATTATGTGTCTTTTGAGGATGAGGCCACTTCAAGGAAAAAGGTGCTGAACAAGGAGTATGGCACAACTGCAGCAAAGAGGATTCCCATGTCCAAGGCCAGAGCCTCAACTGCTGAAACGTCCAAGCCAACTGAAGAGGTTACTGGAGAAGGAAAGAAGAGAAAACAAAGGGTCAAGAAGACCACTGCCAGAGTGCTTGGTAGATCCTCCATTATGAGAGATCCAGAAGAAGAGGAGGAGGAAGAGGTTGCTGTACCAGCTCCTAAGGCTCAGAAACTCATGGGAGATGCAATCAGACCAGGGGCTGCTCCATCTAAGCCCAAGTCTGCTTCCAAAGCTCCATCTCAAAAGTCTACGCCCAAGAGAAGCACCAGGAACATTCCAGCTGCAGAAAAGAACAAGGCCCCAGTGCCTGAGACTGTTGATGAAGAAGATGATGAAGCCCAAGTGCTAAGGAAGCTCAAGCCCAAGATCCCTGACCACAATGATGCACATCCTCTTGCAGAAAATATGAAGAACAGCAAGGATTTAGGACTGAGATTGTGGACACAGTCTGATCCATATGCTGTCAAGAGGAGAATTGTTGTGACTACACGTTCCACACAAAGGAACACCAAGACTTTTATGAGACTGTCCTGCTTGACGAGAAGCCCATAGTGTGTGACATGAGATGGGTTGACTGGGAGTACATCAAGGAAAATGAAGATCACTATTCAGGAGTCTATGACAGTGTAACGCCCTCGATGCGGCTATATCTCCCATGTGTCGAAGCACAACTTAGAGGCATAACCGCATTGAAAGCAATGTCGCAAGTGAGGTAATCTTCACACAACCCATGTAATACATAAGGGAAAGAGATACATAGTTGGCTTACAATCGCCACTTCACACAATTACGTGAATAAAGCATTACATCAAACCAGATACAATCAAGGTTCGACTACGGAACCAAAATAAAAGAAGACTACCCCAAATGCTACAAAGATCCCTGATCGACCCCAACTGGGCTCCACTACTGATCAACTAGAACGAAACAACACAAAGGATAAGTTCTTCAACGAGCTCCTCCTTGAGCTTGGTTGCGTCACCTGCACGGTATCATCGACACCTGCAAACTGGTTTTGGAAGTATCTGTGAGCCACAGGGACTCAGCAATCTCACACCCTCGCGATCAAGACTATTTAAGCTTATGGGTAAGGTAAAAGGTATGAGGTGGAGCTACAGCAAGCGACTAGCATATATGGTGGCTAACATGTACGCAGATGAGAGCGAGAAGAGAAGGCAAAGCACGCTCAAGAAACTATGATCAAGAAGTGATTCTAGAACAACCTACGTCAAACATTACTCCAACACCGTGTTCACTTCCCGGACTCCGCCGAGAAGAGACCATCACGGTTACACACGCGGTTGATGTATTTTAATTAAGGTCAACTTCAGGTTTTCTAAAACCGTACATTAACAAATTCCCATCTGCCCATAACCACGGGCACGGCTTTCGAAAGTTCAAATCCCTGCAGGGGTGTCTCAACTTAGCCCATCACAAGCTCTCACGGTCAATGAAGGATATTCCTTCTAGCGGGAAGACCCGATCGGACTCGGAATCTCGGTTACAAGACATTTCGACAATGGTAAAACAAGTCCAGCAAAGCCGCCCGATGCGCCGACAAATCCCGATAGGAGCTGCACATATCTCATTCTCAGGGCACACCAGATAGGTCAAGCTACGAGTAAAACCAACCCTCGAGTTGCCCCGAGGTGGCCCCGCAGGCTGCCCGTTTCGGACCAACACTCAGAGGAGCACTAGCCCGGGGGGTTTAAAATAAAGATGACCCTCGGGCTCGCGAAAACCCAAGGGAAGGTTATAGGTTGTTATTGCAAATGGTAAAACCAAGGTTGGGCTTTGCTGGAGGAGTTTTATTCAAGGCGAACTGTCAAGGGGTTCCCATTATAACCCAACCGCGTAAGGAACGCAAAATCCGGGAACATAACACTGATATGACGGAAACTAGGGCGGCAAGAGTGGAACAAAACACCAGGCATAAGGCCAAGCCTTCCACCCTTTACCAAGTATATAGATGCATTAATTGAATAACAGATATTGTGATATCCCAATAAAATATCCATGTTCCAACATGGAGCAAACTCCAATCTTCACCTGCAACTAACAACGCTATAAGAGGGGCTGAGCAAAGCGGTAACATAGCCAAACAACGGTTTGCTAGGACAAGGTGGGTTAGAGGCTTGGCTTAACAATATGGGAGGCATGATAAGCAAGTGGTAGGTATCGCAGCATAGGCATAGCAAAAGAGCGAGCAACTAGCAAGCAAAGATAGAAGTGATTTCGAGGGTATGGTCATCTTGCCTGAAATCCCGCAAGGAAGAAGAACGAGTCCGTGAAGAAGACAAACGGGCATAGTCGAACGGGTCCTCACAAGCGCGATATTATCGGAACCAACCCGAAGAAGCAGCACCGGAAAGAAGCACACAACATAGTAAACAAACAGCACATGAACATGGTATGATATGCGGGATGCGGTATGTGATGCATATGCATGATTTGGAAAGGAATGATTAAACCTGGCCTCAACATGGAAATCCAAGAGTGCCACTGGAAAGGTGAGGTGATTTCGGTTGAAATCGATATAAAGATCACCAGAATCGGATGCACGGTTTGGAAATGGCAAGCAAAACAAATATGGCACTGGTCTGCGATAAACAGCAAGTGACCAACTAAATGCATCAAGATAAATATGCTATAGCACTCGAACATGGAAAAAAATACATGGCAGGGATCCACTAAAGATGCTTGACAAAAGATGAACACTGATCTACGGCTAACTCACCATTAACAGGTTCAAACAAGCATGGCAAAAATGCAATTGATAACAGGTTTCAGACTTAGTGAAATTAACACAAGTCTGGAATTTAACATCAGGAAGCACACTTTAGAGAATGAAAACTACATGCTACAAGAATTTAACATGGCTAAGCAAGGCATGGCATGAAGTTACTCATAGCACTTAAGAAAAGTCCCTTAGTGACCTTGAGCCAAAAGGGATCAGAAAATACAATTGCAAGCATCTGAACATGGCAATAACATAAACAGATTCAGACTTAGTGAAAAACTAGAGCATGCAAATTAGTTAACGAATAGGCATGTTTACGAGCTCGATGCACTCACTACAGAGCATGGAATGACAAACTAAGCATACACCCATCAAGAAGACATGGCATTGGAGCTAGACATGGCAAGAACAACATCATAGCATGCACGGATCAATAGCAACATCCTCGGCAAAATCGCTAAACAAGTCAACAATCTTCCAGGATCATAATTTAGCAAAATTAGAGCTCGATTGACTCAAGCTAGCTAGCTCCATAAATGCAAACAAAGACATGGATGGATAGAACACCACAATTTAACAAAACATCCTTACTGATCATCCTCAAAAGAGGCACGGGTCACTAGGAAACAACATGAACATATGGCATAACGACAAAAATAGAACAAGGACTTAGTGAAATTCTAAGTCCCTGAAATCAGCATTACCGAATACGCTACTTTGCAAGCTTGTGCTAGTCACCACATAGATCACAAAAATACATGGCATACACCCCTGTAAAGATGGCATGGCACATAACAAAACACATGTAGAGCTCAGGGTCATAGCATGCACACATTAATCATGGCAAAAATGACAAAATGCCATTTGCTGAAACAGATCTGACAAATATCTCACATAGCCCCCTTCCAACAGCATTTCGGGCATCAAGATGAGCTCAAATGAAAATGATGCAATGAGATAAAACGATGTACTCCTCAAGTCAAATATTTTGATATGCTATACGCTCAAAACGGAGCTACAGTTGCAGAGTTACGACATGATGAAAGTTGCCAAAAATTAGGGTTTCGGGGGATAAAAGTCAACCCCAGGAAAACTCCAGATCCAGATCCAAGGCACGCTCCCGAGGCGGCGGTGGAACTCCTGTTCACCCGAGTTGACGATGACGGCGGCCGGAGCTCGCTGGAGGGTGATGGGGTCGCCGGAGGAGCTCGAAGCGGCGGAGGGGTGCCGGGGTGAGGCCAGGCTACCGTCGGCGGTCGCAGATGGCGGCGCCGACGAGATATCTGTGCGGCGGCGCGGCAGCCGGTGATGGAGAAGGCCGTCAGAGGAGGCGGCACTCCCTGGCGCGGTCGCCGGCGGGGCAGTCGCGATGGCGCGGCGACCGGAGTGGGAGGAGACAAGGCGGCGCGGGGCGGCAGTCGCGGGATCGGGCAGCGGCGGAGATGGGCCCCGCGGGCTCACCCCGGGCCTGGGCGGGCCGTGCGGCTGGGAGGCGCGGGGTGGTCAGGGCGGTGCCAAGTGGCAGCGCGGGAGTGGTGGAGGGCGCCGACAGCGCTGAGGTGGCGGCGAGGGATTGGTCGGGCGACGTGGCGGCGGCTGGCGGACATGTCCGATGCGACGTGGGACGAAATGTCCGGCGGCGGGAGGGGAAAAATTAGGGTTTCATCTGCGCGAGAATTCCGGAGGGAGACATATATTTATTGGTAGAGGGAGCTAGGAGAGTCCAAATGAGGTGTGGTTTTCGGCCACGCGATCGTGATCGAACGACCGAGATGAAGGAGGACGTTTAGTTGGGTTTTGGGCCACTTTGGAGGGGTGTTGGGCTGCAACACATACGAGGCCTTTTCGGTCCCTCGGTTAACCGTTGGAGTATCAAACGAAGTCCAAATGGCGTGAAACTTGACAGGCGGTCTACCGGTAGTAAACCAAGGACGCATGACAAGTCTCGGTCCCATCCGAAAAAGTTTAACACCCACACACGAAAAGAGGTAGAAAGGGACACCGGGTGACATAGGAGCGCCGGATTGCAAAACGGACAACGGGGAAAATGCTCGGATGCATGAGACGAACATGTATGCAAATGAAATGCACATGATCACATGATATGCAATGCATGACACGCAAGCAATGACAAGGCAACAACAGCGAATAATTGGAGGACACCTGGCACATCGGCCTCGGGGCGTTACAGGTAGCTTCAAGGCTTGTGGACTAGATACATTTGTTGGACAGAAGCTCACAAAGTGGAATGATGAGCTGATCATGCAATTTTATTCTACATCCCATTTTTATCCAGATCGGAGGATTATATGGATGTCTGAGGGTACTAGGTACCAATCCATAGTAGAAGAATGGTCCAAGATGATGAATGCCCGTGAGGAACATGAAAATGACTTGGATGTTTATGCCGAGAAGAAGAAAGACCACAACACTATGGCACACATGTACAGAGAGATCCTAGATGATGCTTTAGAAACTCATAGGTTTGGATCTGTCCACTTCTTGTTGTCTAGTCTGCCTACCATCAACTGGATCCTAAGGCACACATTACTTACCCAAGTCAGGTGATCACAAGATGATCAGAGGACATGCTGTCAATTTGCTACATTTGTTTGATGTGCCTCAAAAGTTCAAAGTCATGAGTCTAATTGTAGAGACAATCAAAAGGACAATAGCTAATCAGAAGAGAAGCTGTGGGTATGCCCCACAAATTCAGGAGCTCATCAACTCCAAGATAGGCACATGCAAATATCTATTGGATAAGGATCACCTGGCCATATACCCTGAATTTGAAGACAACACAATTGTGATGGATGAGAATGAACCATCATCAGTGCAAGCACATGAGAAGAGAGAGAAGGCAAGAGTAGAGAAAGCTGCAAGGATGCCAACTGCTGAAGAGGCATCTCAAGTATTCCTGAAGAGCAAGCAAGATCAGCTTGGATATCTGATTCAAGCTACACTGAGGATTGAGAAGGGCTTGGCCACCCTGACTCAGAATCAGGAGAGCCTGGAGAGGATTATGCAAACAAAATTCTATGATCTTGATCTGAAAGTGACTGAGATTCAGACTGCAGTTGAGCAGCTTCAGGAGGAAGCAGAGGAGAGGAGCAGAAAAGCAACCACTGATGCTTTCAAGCGAGTGCCACGAGGTCCAAGGTCTGCTGCAGTGCCAGTCCCAGATGCTAGAGCTTCAATGTCAGCACCAGCAGCTACAGCTCTAGTGCCACCTCCAGCACCCACTCCATCAGCTCCAAGTACTTCATTGGAAGCCTTCATCATTGGAGTTCTCTCTACACCACCTCCCAAAGATCAAGCCTGAGAGACGTATAACGATATGCATTTTCAAACTTTTTGGTAACTTGTTGCCAAATGGGTAGAAAAATGTATAGATCACAGGCTTCGAGAGAGAGTGTTGCCTTTTATCTCTCTTGCTATTTTGGTTGAACTTTTATTGTGTACTTGTGTGAGATACTTTATGTTCTTGTGAAATACTTGTTTGATCATGTGTTTGATCATATGCTACCATTAATGCTTGTTGGATGATATGATCTCTTATATCCTTATATGGTCATTCACTTGCTTGGTGATGAGTGCATGCTTTTAATTTCTATCATTTTGAGCGCTCCACCAAGATGTACGTGACATGGAAAAGTAACCCATGATCCTAATCGATTGTGCATTTGCATTCAAAAGCAAGTTTTTAAATAATGCACAAATTTAGGGGGATCTCTTGCTTATCACATACTTCTCAAAGCGACGATGTTTTTCAATCTGATAATCATTTGTCGAAGCTTCGATCTATATGTTGTCATCAATTACCAAAAAGGGGGAGATTGAAAGTGAAACTATCCCTGGGTGGTTTTGGTAATTCCTAACAACATATAGCTCATTGAGCTAATGCTATTTCAAGATAAATATTTTAGAAAGCTTAATGATTGGCATGGCATGGATTAGAAAAGTGGACCCCTCAAAATGCCAAGGACAAAAGGATTGGCTCAAGCGCAAAGCAAAAGACTCTACATTTCATTTTTGTGATCCAAGATCACATTGAGTCCATAGGAAAAGCCAATACTATTAAGAGGGGGTGAGGTCTTGCTTAATGAGTTACTTGCTCAAAATACTTAGTGATATGCTCCAAAAAACCTCAACTACTTTCTCATATCCACATATGTCCCAAACCAAAAGTTAAACTGGGCCCCACCTAAATTGTATATCCAGCCCCACCGAGTTCTCTTGACATAGCCACTGCCAGAAACCCTAGTCTTTTCGGTCTCACCGATAGGGATCTCGGTCTCACCGAGATGGGATTGTGATCTCTCTGTCTCTCTTCGTAACGTTTTGGTCGAACCGAGATGAGCGACCGGTTCCACTGAGATTGCAATGCAAACTCTCTGTTTCCCTTTCGTAACGTTTCGGTCCAACTAAGATGAGCGAATCGGTCCCACCGAGTTTGCCTGACCAACCCTCTGGTTAGTCTATTACCAATATCGGTCTCACCGAGTTTGTGTAATCCATCTCACTGAGATTACGGTATGCCCTAACCCTAACGAAATTGGTCCCACCAAGTTGACATGTCGGTCCCACCGAAAACCCTAACAGTCACATTATGAACTAAATCGGTCTGACCGAGTTGTATTATTCGGTCCCACCGAGTTTGGTGATTTGTGTGTAACGGTTAGATTTCGTGTGGAGGCTATATATACCCCTCCACCCACTCTTCATTCGTGGAGAGAGCCATCAGAACATGCCTACACTTCCAACATACATATTCTGAGAGAGAACCACCTACACTTGTGTTGAGGTCAAGATATTCCATTCCAACCACATAAATCTTGATCTCTAGCCTTCCCAAAGTTGCTTTCCACTCAAATATTCTTTCTACCAAATCAGAGAGAGAGTTGAGTGTTGGGGAGACTATCATTTGAAGCACAAGAGCATGGAGTTCATCATCAACACACCATCTATTACCTCTTGGAGAGTGGTGTCTCCTAGATTGGCTAGGTGTCACTTGGGAGCCTCCGTCAAGATTGTGGAGTTGAACCAAGGAGTTTGTAATGTCAAGGAGATCGCCTACTTCGTGAAGGTCTACCTGAGTGAGGCAAGTCCTGCATGGGCGAAGGCCATGGTGGGATAGGCAAGGTTGCTTCTTTGTGGACCCTTCGTGGGTGGAGCCCTCCGTGGACTCGCGCAACCGTTACCCTTCGTGGGTTGAAGTCTCCATCAATGTGGATGTACGATAGCACCACCTATCGGAACCATGCCAAAAATCTCCGTGTCTACATTGCGTTTGCTCCCTCCAAACTCCTCCCTTTACCTTCATATGCAATTGTTCTACTTTCCGCTGCTATACTCTTAGAATTGCATGTGTAGGTTGATTGCTTGACTTGTGCAAAGTTGCTAAAATCTGCCAAGAACTAAAATTGGGAAAGGCTAGATTTTTATTTGGTCAAGTAGTCTAATCACCCCCTCTAGGCATACTTTCGATCCTACACTCCCCCCTCCATGGCGCACCCCCCTTGGGCGGCCACCTCCTCCTTCCCCTTTATATACAGAGGCGGGGGGGGGGGGGCACCCCAAAGGGACAACATGCAATCTCTAGTCGTGTGCGGTGCCCCCCCTCCACAATTCAACATCTCGGTCATATCGTCGTAGTGCTTAGGTGAAGCCCTGCGTTGGTAACTTCATCATCACCGTGACCATGCCATCGTGCTGACAGAACTCTCCCTCGTCCTCTACTGGATCAAGAGCTCGAGGGACGTCATCATGCTAAACGTGTGCTGAACATGGAGGTGCCGTACGTTCGGTACTTGGGTCGGTTGGATCGTGAAGACGTTCAACTACATCAACCACGTTATTAAACGCTTCCGCTTTCGGTCTACGAGGGTACATGGACAAACTCTTCCCTCTCATTGCTATGCATCTCATAGATAGATCTCGCATGATCGTAGGAATTTTTTTCAAATACTGTGTTCCCCAACACTCCACCTTGCCCCTTGGGACAGGACGTCCTCTTTTAATGGATTTACCCTATGAAACTTGAGGTTTTTGGTGCATAGTAGTAGGGAGGGGAATAAACCCATACTCAGTTGAGCCGGCCTCGGGGCCCCAGCCTTTGTCATCGATGTAGAGCTTTCTGCGATGACTCTTGGTCACCCGTCCTTCAGCGTATCCCTTGAGCCCTTCGAAGTTGCCCTTCAAGAACTCAAATCCACCGTGCGCTGGCCCCACGGTGGGCGGCAACTGTCGTGGAATTGTCACGGCAGATGTCCTAGCGAAAGGACTTATTCGTAGGGTCATTGCAACTAGGAAGCTTAAAGGGGTTAATCGGGACAAAGGACACAAGAGGTTTTATACTAGTTCGGCCCCTTACGATGAAGGTAAAAGCCTACGTTTAGTTGTGTTGGTATTGCTGGGGTTTGGATCACCAAGAGGCTTAACTCGCCGGCTTGGTTATCGATCTCTTGTTTCTTGCCCTCAGCCGCCACCGGGTCATCCCCTTATATACACGGGTTGACGCCTGGTGGCCTACAGAGTCCCGGCCGGCTCACAATCGTGTCCGGCTCGGTGACTTCCTTTACATGCCTTTCTTTACAAGTCTTTCCTTACATACGGCGGTTTGCAATATTGGGCCTCAAACCGCCTCTAGGCCTTTGGGCCTTCTATAAGATTTGATGAACTATCATCTTAATGTTTATTGGGCTTCTTGTGTAACCCGGCATTGGGGCTGACCCGGCCCCTCCTGGGCGGGTCATAACTGATAGCTATATCCCCAACAATAATTTTTAAAATATCACCTGCTTATGCTTCATGACGTGTAACATTTTTTTGAAAGTGAAATGTAACATTATTGTTAGTCCTGTTTTGCCATGTAGTACAAAATAGTGTCTTGTTCGCTTCACTGTTGTAACTATATTTTTGCCCTAGTCATGTGTACTTATAGAAACATTTCAGGATGAAGTGACATCAACACAAAGATCTGCGAGCAGTGCGGCATGGCCGTTACTGAATGATTATGGATTGGAATTGGAATGTGTTGATGTTCTCGAGCATCAACTAGGGGTGGCAAGACAACGTGTACATGATTGTCAACGTATAATCAACAAGTTGAGACTGGACATGCAGGTATTAGATGCAGGAGTCAAAAAATGAAACAAGACATTGAGGTAACCATGAAGGAATTAGAGATTTCACAGACTGAAATTTATGCTATCTGAATCCGGCCAATCCTATTTTCTGAAGAGATTATAGTTCAAATGGAGTTAAGTTGATGCACGCCCATGATGTATGAGCTGTATTTGCCCAGTGTATGTAATTTTCTGTTTTTGTATGCTTTATTATCACTTGTACCGAACCATAATGCCCAGTGGGTATAATCGGTTGTAATTTCTTTATTGTATAGTGTAGGATTATTCTACCTTTCTATGCCTTGATCTCTTTGTTGTATAGTGTATGCTTTTTAGAGGTGATAATATTGAGTAGGATAATTCTTTGAATATGCTATATCATTCAAACGGGGGCCAACTTGCCCGACCATGGCCCTTCATGGGCCGTCGGATCCATGGGCCTTCTACGTCTCGTAGGATCCATGTGCCTTCTATGTCTCGTAGGATCCATGGGCCTTCTACGTCTCGTAGGATCAATGGGCCGCTAACTCATTTATGGGTCTTGTACGAGCCTTTAATGGGCCGTAGACGGGCCTTTAATGGAAATCGTACGTTTTATGGGCTGACCATAACGGGTCGTTAATAGGCCGTATTTGGTGATGCTATGAAAATGGCCCAACAGACTAACGGTCCACAAACGGGCCGACTATAACAATGGGCTGAATTTGGCCCACAAGCAGAAAATGGCTATAACGGGTCGTAAGTAACTGAATGATGCAAATGAGCCCAAGAATAAATGGGCCCTCAAAAGGCCGAAAGTTAACTTGGGCTGGAAACGGCCCAACGGAATAACGGGCCGTTAATGGGTATAAAGTGATACACTGTTCATTATGGGCCAGTTTCACCATGGGCCGTTAATGGGTGTAAAGTAATACACTGTTCATTACGGGCCAGTTTCAGCATGGGCCGCTAATGGGCCAAGAGTTACAAAGGGCCTCATATGGGCCGAAAGACGTCATGGGCTATACATGGGCCAGAAGTGAAAACGGGCTGGAATCATATTGGATGGCCCATATGACGCTACTTGGCGTAATTTGGATAGGGCGTAACGGGCCTTCAGTTAGCGGGCTGTAAATGGGCTATATGCGAATAGGCCATTAACAGGCTTTCCATGGGCCGGCCCGCCAGCTTTTGACCAAGTCAAACGGGCCAGCCTTTTCATAGGAATGGGCCACTATTGGGCCGTGCCACGTGTTGACGTATCATAGGCGCCTTTTGTCTAGTGAGTGGATGACATCTGTCCCAACGATGAGCCGACACGTGTTTCCTCTAGCCAATGATGATTTTACACGTGCAAAATCCCCATTGGTCGGGGCTGTTAATGGGTTATCAGATCCAAAACCCGACCTGATAGCTTAACGGCGTTCCGTTACGGTGGATGCCATGTGTCGGTCACCCTTGACGAAAGCACTTCTGTGACGCGCGATTTATCGTCATGGAAGTGGACATTTCCATGATGATAATTTTGGTAATGTCATGGAACACTTCTACGACAGCCCAGGTATGACTATCTTGATTCTATCATAAATTTGTCATGGATGTACATGCATGACAAAAAATGCGACCTACTGTGACAAACACGTATCATCACGGAAGTGTATTTTTTTTGTAGTGACAAGCTTCAATAGGAGATTGATGCATTTGAAGAAGCTCCTAAGGCCTTGGTCAAGTGGGTTCCCAAGACTACATCAAGCTCTACCTCATCAAGTATGACTACAACTCCAAGGATTCCCATCAAGATGGTGTGGATCCCGAAGAAGAAGAACTAGAGTGTTCTTGAGGGTGACTCCGCCAACATACATCACTCTTATCATTTGGCAATAACAAGTGTAAACAACTTCCTTATCTTGCACTAGTTCAAGGAGTCACAAACCCTCTTGTTGGTAAGACAAGGGAAAAGGTAACCTAATACTTTCATGGACATCATCTGGTGTATACATCACTCTATGTCTATGGATATCCTTGCTTGTTCCTCGTGGGACTAACCCGTGTAGGTATTGAAAGTGCAACTCACTCCAATGGAATGCTCCGAATGATCTACATCAACAATGAGCATCCACATCTTCATTACCTACATGAAGTCATCATCGACAAAACCCAAGGTTAGTTCATCCCTCTTAGGGGGGGATATCACATGTAGAGGGAGCTTTACTCTAAAAATTAAGCTAACGCAACTCTAATGGTGTGAGCACAACAATGCTTTATGTAAAAGTGGTAACCCCACTTGTGCTCAAACGATGAGTATGACCTATGATCAAATGTTCTCATTTGACTTCTAAGTCAATATACTCGTATATAGATGACCTAGTCATCACCAATTGCTTGATAGATGCTAGAGTGTTTGTGCATGCTTTGTCACATATTTCTATTGCCATATTATTGTGTGAGCATGTTGAATGCATATTTTCTCATTCGAGGACATCCATTTGTTGCTTTGATTGTTTGGCTTTTTCTCTTTTGCCAAATGGATGGACAAGAATGCCTAAGAACTCCCTCTAGCTATCTATTCTTTCCTCGTCTCAAACTCTATTCATGCTACATCAAAAAGTTTGATCAAGTCAGATTCAAACCACTCTGTGTGAGGAGCACTCGGAGTCCCCGATTCGTCATAGACTTCAACTTCAAAACCTCTTTGCGCATTTCGGTCTGACCGATTCATCCTTTTCGGTCCTACCAAGATCACTTAGTTGATATAGGTTTTCAATCTCAGTGCAACCGATTAGAACCTTTCGGTCACACCGAGTTGCAGTAACTGCCTGCAGTTTTGCATCTCGGTGCCACCGAGTTGTTCCAGTCGGCCACACCGGCAGGGCTAGGTTATATATACTAACGGGTCAAATTTTGGAAAATTTTCCGAAACCCTTTACCCGCGTAACCTGCTCTGCCTCTTCGGGTCTCCAGATCGTCCTCTCGCCGCTAGTGACCTCCTGCCGCTGATCTCCGCCGCCGCCAACGGCAATCTGCTCCGCTGTAGCAAACACTCGCCGCTCTAGGGTAAGTGTTCGACCCCTCGTGTTGTCTTTTTCACTCCGATTCCTAGCACAAGGACAATGCCATGTTTCTTGCCACGATTGAGATTGATTAATCCAGCTATAACTTCCTTAGGTCTAGATTGATTCAAAAATTTAGGGTTAGTTCTCCGCAGAATTCATCTCGAACCGACCGAAATGTAGAAATCGGTCTCACCAATTCGGCCTTGGCCATTGCACATGCGCTTTTCAGTCCAACTGAAACATGCAAATCGGTGTGACCGAGTTCAAGATTCTGTGAAACCCTAGCAATCTTGGTGCCACCAAACTGTGACTCGGCCCAACCGAGTTCACTAGTTTAGGCTCCAAGTGTTGCTTCGGTATCACTCCGAGATCACTTCTGTAGAGAACTAAAACTAAGCTTTTTGACTCAATTGTTTTGCAAAACCTTTGTACTTTGTGATGCTCATCTACTCTACCTCATCTACAACCTATTCACAGGGTCTGCTGACAATTTGCCTGAAGATGTCTGATCAAAGTGACAGTCAGAACAAGTCTGAAGAGCAGGTTCAGTTGAGTGAGGGCACTAGTCCCTCCAGCAGCTATGATGAGGGCAGCAGGAGCACACCTAGTAACTTGCCAAAAGCAGCTACTAGGACAAGGAAGAAGAAAACCTCAGATTCTGAAGATGAGGATTATGTGTCTTTTGAGGATGAGGCCACTTCAAGGAAAAAGGTGCTGAACAAGGAGTATGGCACAACTGCAGCAAAGAGGATTCCCATGTCTAAGGCCGGAGCCTCAACTGCTGAAACCTCCAAGCCAACTGAAGAGGTTACTGGAGAAGGAAAGAAGAGAAAACAAAGGGTCAAGAAGACCACTGCCAGAGTGCTTGGTAGATCCTCCATTATGAGAGATCCAGAAGAAGAGGAGGAGGAAGAGGATGCTGTACCAGCTCCTAAGGCTCAGAAACTCATGGGAGATGCAATCAGACCAGGGGCTGCTCCATCTAAGCCCAAGTCCGCTTCCAAAGCTCCAGCTCAAAAGTCTGCGCCCAAGAGAAGCACCAGGAACATTCCAGCTGCAGAAAGGAACAAGGCCCCAGTGCCTGAGACTGTTGATGAAGAAGATGATGAAGCCCAAGTGCTAAGGAAGCTCAAGCCCAAGATCCCTGACCACAATGATGCACATCCTGTTGCAGAAAATATGAAGATCAGCAAGGATTTAGGAATGAGATTATGGACACAGTCTGATCCATATGCTGTCAAGAGGAGAATTGTTGTGACTACACGTTCCACACAAAGGAACACCAAGACTTTTATGAGACTGTCCTGCTTGACGAGAAGCCCATAGTGTGTGACATGAGATGGGTTGACTGGGAGTACATCAAGGAAAATGAAGATCACTATTCAGGAGTCTATGACAGTGTAACGCCCTCGATGCGGCTATATCTCCCATGTGTCGAAGCACAACTTAGAGGCATAACCGCATTGAAAGCAATGTCGCAAGTGAGGTAATCTTCACACAACCCATGTAATACATAAGGGAAAGAGATACATAGTTGGCTTACAATCGCCACTTCACACAATTACGTGAATAAAGCATTACATCAAACCAGATACAATCAAGGTTCGACTACGGAACCAAAATAAAAGAAGACTACCCCAAATGCTACAAAGATCCCTGATCGACCCCAACTGGGCTCCACTACTGATCAACTAGAACGAAACAACACAAAGGATAAGATCTTCAATGAGCTCCTCCTTGAGCTTGGTTGCGTCACCTGCACGGTATCATCGACACCTGCAAACTGGTTTTGGAAGTATCTGTGAGCCACAGGGACTCAGCAATCTCACACCCTTGCGATCAAGACTATTTAAGCTTATGGGTAAGGTAAAAGGTATGAGGTGGAGCTACAGCAAGCGACTAGCATATATGGTGGCTAACATGTACGCAAATGAGAGCGAGAAGAGAAGGCAAAGCACGATCAAGAAACTATGATCAAGAAGTGATTCTAGAACAACCTACGTCAAACATTACTCCAACACCGTGTTCACTTCCCGGACTCCGCCGAGAAGAGACCATCACGGTTACACACGCGGTTGATGTATTTTAATTAAGGTCAACTTCAGGTTTTCTACAACCGTACATTAACAAATTCCCATCTGCCCATAACCACGGGCACGACTTTCGAAAGTTCAAATCCCTGCAGGGGTGTCCCAACTTAGCCCATCACAAGCTCTCACGGTCAATGAAGGATATTCCTTCTAGCGGGAAGACCCGATCGGACTCGGAATCTCGGTTACAAGACATTTCGACAATGGTAAAACAAGTCCAGCAAAGCCGCCCGATGCGCCGACAAATCCCGATAGGAGCTGCACATATCTCGTTCTCAGGGCACATCAGATAGGTCAACCTACGAGTAAAACCAACCCTCGAGTTGCCCCGAGGTGGCCCCGCAGGCTGCCCGTTTCGGACCAACACTCAGAGGAGCACTAGCCCGGGGGGGTTTAAAATAAAGATGACCCTCGGGCTCGCGAAAACCCAAGGGAAGGTTATAGGTTGTTATTGCAAATGGTAAAACGAAGGTTGGGCTTTGCTGGAGGAGTTTTATTCAAGGCGAACTGTCAAGGGGTTCCCATTATAACCCAACCGCGTAAGGAACGCAAAATCCGGGAACATAACACTGATATGACGGAAACTAGGGCGGCAAGAGTGGAACAAAACACCAGGCATAAGGCCAAGCCTTCCACCCTTTACCAAGTATATAGATGCATTAATTGAATAACAGATATTGTGATATCCCAATAAAATATCCATGTTCCAACATGGAGCAAACTCCAATCTTCACCTGCAACTAACAACGCTATAAGAGGGGCTGAGCAAAGCGGTAACATAGCCAAACAACGGTTTGCTAGGACAAGGTGGGTTAGAGGCTTGGCTTAACAATATGGGAGGCATGATAAGCAAGTGGTAGATATCGCAGCATAGGCATAGCAAAAGAGCGAGCAACTAGCAAGCAAAGATAGAAGTGATTTCGAGGGTATGGTCATCTTGCCTGAAATCCCGCAAGGAAGAAGAACGAGTCCGTGAAGAAGACAAACGGGTCCTCACAAGCGCGATATTATCGGAACCAACCCGAAGAAGCAGCACCGGAAAGAAGCACACAACATAGTAAACAAACAGCACATGAACATGGTATGATATGCGGGATGCGGTATGTGATGCATATGCATGATTTGGAAAGGAATGATTGAACCTGGCCTCAACATGGAAATCCAAGAGTGCCACTGGAAAGGTGAGGTGATTTCGGTTGAAATCGATATAAAGATCACCAGAATCGGATGCACGGTTTGGAAATGGCAAGCAAAAAAAATATGGCACTGGTCTGCGATAAACAACAAGTGACCAACTAAATGCATCAAGATAAATATGCTATAGCACTCGAACATGGCAAAAAAATACATGGCAGGGATCCACTCAAGATGCTTGACAAAAGATGAACACTGATCTACGGCTAACTCACCATTAAAAGGTTCAAACAAGCATGGCAAAAATGCAATTGATAACAGGTTTCAGACTTAGTGAAATTAACACAAGTCTGGAATTTAACATCAGGAAGCACACTTTAGAGCATGAAAACTACATGCTACAAGAATTTAACATGGCTAAGCAAGGCATGGCATGAAGCTACTCATAGCACTTAAGAAAAGTCCCTTAGTGACCTTGAGCAAAAAGGGATCAGAAAATACAATTGCAAGCATCTGAACATGGCAATAACATAAACAGATTCAGACTTAGTGAAAAACTAGAGCATGCAAATTAGTTAACGAGTAGGCATGTTTACGAGCTCGATGCACTCACTACAGAGCATGGAATGACAAACTAAGCATACACCCATCAAGAAGACATGGCAAGAACAACATCATAGCATGCACGGATCAATAGCAACATCCTCGGCAAAATCGCTAAACAAGTCAACAATCTGCCAGGATCATAATTTAGCAAAATTAGAGCTCGATTGACTCAAGCTAGGTTGCTCCATAAATGCAAACAAAGACAAGGATGGATAGAACACCACAATTTAACAAAACATCCTTACTGATCATCCTCAAAAGAGGCACGGATCACTAGGAAACAACATGAACATATGGCATAACGACAAAAACAGAACAAGGACTTAGTGAAATTCTAAGTCCCTAAAATCAGCATTACCGAATACGCTACTTTGCAAGCTTGTGCTAGTCACCACATAGATCACAAAAATACATGGCATGCACCCCTGTAAAGATGGCATGGCACATAACAAAACACATATAGAGCTCAGGGTCATAGCATGCACACATTAATCATGGCAAAAATGACAAAATGCCATTTGCTGAAACAGATCTGACAAATATCTCACATAGCCCCCTTCCAACAGGATTTCGGGCATCAAGATGAGCTCAAATGAAAATGATGCAATGAGACAAAATGATGTACTCGTCAAGTCAAACATTTTGATATGCTACATGCCCAAAACGGAGGTACGGATGCAGAGTTACGACATGATGAAAGTTGCCAAAAATTAGGGTTTCGGGGGATAAAAGTCAACCCTAGGAAAACTCCAGATCCAGATCCAAGGCACGCTCCCGAGGCGGCGGCGGAACTCCTGTTCACCCGAGTTGACGATGACGGTGGCTGGAGCTCGCTGGAGGGTGACGGGGTCGCCGGAGGAGCTCGAAGCGGCGGAGGGGTGCCGGGGTGAGGCCAGGCTACCGTCGGCGGTCGCAGATGGCGGCGCCGACGAGGTATCTGTGCGGCGGCGCGGCAGCCGGCGATGCAGAAGGCCGTCAGAGGAGGCGGCGCTCCCTGGCGCGGTCGACGGCGGGGCAGTCGCGATGGCGCGGCGACCGGAGTGGGAGGAGACAAGGCGGCGCGGGGCGGCAGTCGCGGGATCGGGCAGCGGCGGAGATGGGCCCCGCGGGCTCACCCCGGGCCTGGGCGGGCCGCGCGGCCGGGAGGCGCGGGGAGGTCAGGGCGGTGCCAAGTGGCGGTGCGGGAGTGGTGGAGGGCACCGACGGCGTTGAGGTGGCGGCGAGGGATTGGTCGGGCGACGTGGCGGCGGCCGGCGGACATGTCCGATGCGACGTGGGACGAAATGTCCGGCGGCGGGAGGGGAAAAATTAGGGTTTCATCTGCGCGAGAATTCCGGAGGGAGACATATATTTATTGGTAGAGGGAGCTAGGAGAGTCCAAATGAGGTGCAGTTTTCGGCCACGCGATCGTGATCGAACGACCGAGATGAAGGAGGGCGTTTAGTTGGGTTTTGGGCCACTTTGGAGGGGTGTTGGGCTGCAACACATACGAGGCCTTTTCGGTCCCTCGGTTAACCGTTGGAGTATCAAACGAAGTCCAAATGGCGCGAAACTTGACAGGCAGTCTACCGGTAGTAAACCAAGGACGCATGACAAGTCTCGGTCCCATCCGAAAAAGTTTAACACCCACACACGAAAAGAGGTAGAAAGGGACACCGGGTGACATAGGAGCGCCGGATTGCAAAACGGACAACGGGGAAAATACTCGGATGCATGAGACGAACATGTATGCAAATGAAATGCACATGATCACATGATATGCAATGCATGACACGCAAGCAATGACAAGGCACCAACAGCGAATAACTGGAGGACACCTGGCACATCGGCCTCGGGGCGTTACAGGTAGCTTCAAGGCTTGTGGACTAGATACATTTGTTGGACAGAAGCTCACAAAGTGGAATGATGAGCTGATCATGCAATTTTATTCTACATCCCATTTTTATCCAGATCGGAGGATTATATGGATGTCTGAGGGTACTAGGTACCAATCCACAGTAGAAGAATGGTCCAAGATGATCAATGCCCGTGAGGAACATGAAAATGACTTGGATGTTTATGCCGAGAAGAAGAAAGACCACAACACTATGGCACACATGTACAGAGAGATCCTAGATGATGCTTTAGAAACTCATAGGTTTGGATCTGTCCACTTCTTGTTGTCTAGTCTGCCTACCATCAACTGGATCCTAAGGCACACATTACTACCCAAGTCAGGTGATCACAAGATGATCAGAGGACATGCTGTCAATTTGCTACATTTGTTTGATGTTCCTCAAAAGTTCAAAGTCATGAGTCTAATTGTAGAGACAATCAAAAGGACAATAGCTAATCAGAAGAGAAGCTGTGGGTATGCCCCACAAATTCACGAGCTCATCAACTCCAAGATAGGCACAGGCAAATATCTATTGGATAAGGATCACCTGGCCATATACCCTGAATTTGAAGACAACACAATTGTGATGGATGAGAATGAACCATCATCAGTGCAAGCACATGAGAAGAGAGAGAAGGCAAGAGTAGAGAAAGCTGCAAGGAGCTCATCAACTCCTTGGATAAGGATCACCTGGCCATATACCCTGAATTTGAAGACAACACAATTGTGATGGATGAGAATGAACCATCATCAGTGCAAGCACATGAGAAGAGAGAGAAGGCAAGAGTAGAGAAAGCTGCAAGGATGCCAACTGCTGAAGAGGCATCTCAAGTATTCCTGAAGAGCAAGCAAGATCAGCTTGGATATCTGATTCAAGCTACACTGAGGATTGAGAAGGGCTTGGCCACCCTGACTCAGAATCAGGAGAGCCTGGAGAGGATTGTGCAAACAAAATTCTATGATCTTGATCTGAAAGTGACTGAGATTCAGACTGCAGTTGAGCAGCTTCAGGAGGAAGCAGAGGAGAGGAGAGGAAAAGCAACCACTGATGCTTTCAAGCGAGTGCCACGAGGTCCAAGGTCTGCTGCAGTGCCAGTCCCAGATGCTAGAGCTTCAATGTCAGCACCAGCAGCTACAGCTCTAGTGCCACCTCCAGCACCCACTCCATCAGCTCCAAGTACTTCATTGGAAGCCTTCATCATTGGAGTTGTCTCTACACCACCTCCCAAAGATCAAGCCTGAGAGACGTATAACAATATGCATTTTCAAACTTTTTGGTAACTTGTTGCCAAAGGGGTAGAAAAATGTATAGATCACAGGCTTCGAGAGAGAGTGTTGCCTTTTATCTCTCTTGCTATTTTGGTTGAACTTTTATTGTGTACTTGTGTGAGATACTTTATGTTCTTGTGAAATACTTGTTTGATCATGTGTTTGATCATATGCTACCATTAATGCTTGTTGGATGATATTATCTCTTATATCCTTATATGGCCATTCACTTGCTTGGTGATGAGTGCATGCTTTTAATTTCTATCATTTTGAGCGCTCTACCAAGATGTACGTGACATGGAAAAGTAACCCATGATCCTAATCGAATGTGCATTTGCATTCAAAAGCAAGTTTTTAAATAATGCACAAATTTAGGGGGATCTCTTGCTTATCACATACTTCTCAAAGCGACGATGTTTTTCAATCTTATAATCATTTGTCGAAGCTTTGATCTATATGTTGTCATCAATTACCAAAAAGGGGGAGATTGAAAGTGAAACTATCCCTGGGTGGTTTTGGTAATTCCTAACAACATATAGCTCATTGAGCTAATGCTATTTCAAGATAAATATTTTAGAAAGCTCAATGATTGGCATGGCATGGATTAGAAAAGTGGACCCCTCAAAATGCCAAGGACAAAAGGATTGGCTCAAGCGCAAAGCACAAGACTCTACATTTCATTTTTTGTGATCCAAGATCACATTGAGTCCATAGGAAAAGCCAATACTATTAAGAGGGTGTGAGGTCTTGCTTAATGAGTTACTTGCTCAAAATACTTAGTGATATGCTCCAAAAAACCTCAACTACTTTCTCATATCCACATATGTCCCAAACCAAAAGTTAAACTGGGCCCCACCTAAATTGTATATCCAGCCCCACCGAGTTCTCTTGACATAGCCACTGCTAGAAACCCTAGTCTTTTCGGTCTCACCGATAGGGATCTCGGTCTCATCGAGATGGGATTGTAATCTCTCTGTCTCTCTTCGTAACGTTTTGGTCGAACCGAGATGAGCGACCGGTTCCACTGAGATTGCAATGCAAACTCTCTGTTTCCCTTTCGTAACGTTTCGGTCCAACTGAGATGAGCGAATCGGTCCCACCGAGTTTGCCTGACCAACCCTCTGGTTAGTCTATTACCAATATCGGTCTCACCGAGTTTGTGTAATCCATCTCACTGAGATTATGGTATGCCCTAACCCTAACGAAATTGGTCCCACCAAGTTGACATGTCGGTCCCACCGAAAACCCTAACAGTCACATTATGAACTAAATCGATCTGACCGAGTTGTATTATTCGGTCCCACCGAGTTTGGTGATTTGTGTGTAACGGTTAGATTTCGTGTGGAGGCTATATATAGACCTCCACCCACTCTTCATTCGTGGAGAGAGCCATCAGAACATGCCTACACTTCCAACATACATATTCTGAGAGAGAACCACCTACACTTGTGTTGAGGTCAAGATATTCCATTCCAACCACATAAATCTTGATCTCTAGCCTTCCCAAAGTTGCTTTCCACTCAAATATTCTTTCTACCAAATCCAAATCCTGAGAGAGAGAGTTGAGTGTTGGGGAGACTATCATTTGAAGCACAAGAGCATGGAGTTCATCATCAACACACCATCTATTACCTCTTGGAGAGTGGTGTCTCCTAGATTGGCTAGGTGTCACTTGGGAGCCTCCGTCAAGATTGTGGAGTTGAACCAAGGAGTTTGTAATGTCAAGGAGATCGCCTACTTCGTGAAGGTCTACCTGAGTGAGGCAAGTCCTGCATGGGCGAAGGCCATGGTGGAATAGGCAAGGTTGCTTCTTTGTGGACCCTTCGTGGGTGGAGCCCTCCGTGGACTCGCCCAACCGTTACCCTTCGTGGGTTGAAGTCTCCATCAACGTGGATGTACGATAGCACCACCTATCGGAACCATGCCAAAAATCTCCGTGTCTACATTGCGTTTGCTCCCTCCAAACTCCTCCCTTTACCTTCATATGCAATTGTTCTACTTTCCGCTGCTATACTCTTAGAATTGCATGTGTAGGTTGATTGCTTGACTTGTGCAAAGTTGCTAAAATCTGCCAAGAACTAAAATTGGGAAAGGCTAGATTTTTATTTGGTCAAGTAGTCTAATCACCCCCTCTAGGCATACTTTCGATCCTACACTCCCCCCTCCATGGCGCACCCCCCTTGGGCGGCCACCTCCTCCTTCCCCTTTATATACAGAGGCGGGGGGGCACCCCAAAGGGACAACATGCAATCTCTTAGTCGTGTGCGGTGCCCCCTCCACAATTCAACACCCCGGTCATATCGTCATAGTGCTTAGGTGAAGCCCTGCGCCGATAACTTCATCATCACCGTGACCATGCCATCGTGCTGACAGAACTCTCCCCCGTCCTCAACTGGATCAAGAGCTCGAGGGACGTCATCATGCTAAACGTGTGCTGAACACGGAGGTGCCGTACGTTCGGTACTTGGATCGGTTGGATCGTGAAGACGGTCAACTACATCAACCACGCTATTAAACGCTTCCTCTTTCGGTCTACGAGGGTACATGGACAAACTCTTCCCTCTCGTTGCTATGCATCTCCTAGATAGATCTTGCATGATCGTAGGAATTTTTTTCAAATACTGTGTTCCCCAACACTCCACCTTGCCCCTTGGGACAGGACGTCCTCTTTTAATGGATTTACCCTGTGAAACTTGAGGTTTTTGGTGCATAGTAGTAGGGAGGGGAATAAACCCCGCGCTACTACTAAGTTGATAGCACTAGCGTGGACTATAAACCCATGCTGCTATTAAGCAGTCTCCACCTTGCCCCCGAGACATGCCATAGTACTAGCGAGGGGTATAAACCCTGCGCTGCGACTAAGTACAAGGTTTTTTAACAGCCTTGAAATCCCCATCTCCTCCCTCGAATCCCTCGTCTCTTCTGTCACTCTCCTCCTCTCTTCATAAGCTTTCCCATGGGGCTCCTACCCATGCATGCCTACTCCTCCATGGCGCCGAAAGAGGCCTCCACCTAGCGCCGCCGATGTCCAGGAGGTCGCCGGTCTTCCCAGTGTCTCCATGCCACCATGCCGGAGCACCTCACCACCGGCGACCAGCCCCGTTGCTCCTCCATCTCCTTCCTCTCCCCCTTTTCTATTTTTTTCTCTCTCTCCCTCTAGTTTGACTGACCCTCCCATGTTCATGCTCGTGCAAGTCGTGGCCATGGACGGCCAGGAGCTCACAGCCTTGGCCGCACACTACTTCCTTCCTCTGCCCTGTATCTGGGCCCTCTCCAGCAGCCACCGCCGG
Organism: Triticum monococcum; assembly: GCA_034509565.1. Classification (NCBI taxonomy): domain Eukaryota; kingdom Viridiplantae; phylum Streptophyta; class Magnoliopsida; order Poales; family Poaceae; genus Triticum; species Triticum monococcum. The sequence goes on along the minus strand of CM067842.1, from coordinate 478,108,251 downwards.
ATCTAGTCTGCTGCTGACCGTCTGTGCCTTCGGTGACCCCTGTCATCGCTAGATCGAACCATTACCGCTATTGACAGCATGCACGGGGTCGATAATTTTTTTGTTTTTGAAATTAATAGTAGTAGCGCGGGGTGTCTAACTGTGGGATATGGATGCAACCAGTTTGGTTGATGGAATCTACCTCCATACTTATTTATTGGTCCCCTTTGTAATTTGTGTTAAATTTTGACCAAAGATTTAACTGACAAAATGTTAGTGCAGGTCAGCAATATTATATCGTTGGATGCGTATTTGAGCATAGTGTTCAATGATATAATTTGTGCTGACATGCATAAATATTTCTTAGTTAAATATTTGGTCAAAATTTGGTACAAATTACAAAGGGGACCAATAAACCAGGACGGAGGTAGTATGCCAATCACACATGGTTCCCAAAATTGGAACCATGTGCAATGACTTTCATTTTGCCTGTTGCGTCAATCACACATGGTTGACTCTAGCAAACCATTGCCTCCAAATTTCTTTGTGGGACAGAAAACCCTCACCACCCAATTCAAAAAAGAAAAAGAAAACCCTCACCATCCCCACGTCACAAAAACACACACCCTGTCTGTCACCCCTCCTATCCCCATTCACACCTGCACAAGCTCCTCCGCGTCTATGCATGGCACCGCCTATCATAGCGTCAAGCACTTGGCTCGACGCCTGCCGCCGCCGCCAGGCTCCCAGCAAACTCCATCGCATTTCGCCACATCTGCTTGCCGCCGCCTATCGCCATCAACTTTCTCGACGCTGCTCGTGGCCGACCCAGTTCCGCTCGGTTGGGGAATCCGCCGTACTGAGGGTTCTTTCTCATGGACAACAAGGTAACTAATTTAATGAGATGTTATCTCATCTCTTATCCGAGTTCGTCTACCTCCTTTAATCACCAGGCCGAAATCGCCAGGAATTCATTTTTATTCGAGCTGATTTGAGGGTTTTCTTTCATTCATTGAGTGTATAGTGCACGGACACATCAGGACTTTGCGGCCTCTACCAAACATTCCATCTCACCATACCAGATGACTTGAGGATGCACACGGTATGTTCAATCTCACCCTAAATTGGCTGGCATGGCCTACTTTCCTGAACATATACTAAATATTGCTACATTTGGATAAAAGATGCCACATGCACCATATACGTCAAAGGGGATTTTTTTCCCTCTTCTTTCTATATTAGGCAAATTAATGATGTATTGTTCTTTCGATTACTCTCATATTCCCATGATATCATGTTTACCCTATCTGTTTACTTATAGATTTTTGTCCTTCGATTTCAACTGTTGTACAGTTTTTTCAATTTGGGCCCATATTTGCATGTTACCATATTTTCTTTATAATCCTACCATTTTCTGCAGCGCGCCCCTTGCTATGCAACATAATCTATATTGCACAATCTTTCCCATTACATAAATCAAGACTGCAGGGATGTCATACCGAATACAAACCATGGATTTACAATCGTTTCTACTGTAAGACTTGATGAACGTGGTGACTCCTATTTTGGCATTGGCCTTTGGAAAGAAATTTCTAAGTTTTATGTACTGAAAGCTGGCACTATAATTGCACTGCACATAAAAGAGCCTGGTCATGAGATATATGCTAACTTCCCCAACGATATCATCCGTCTAGACTTTGTTCGAAGTAAGTTTTCTTTTCAAGTATCTGCATGTTGAGTTACCCAACAATATCAAATGAATTATGTAGTATTTAAGCAACCAATTGTTATTCCATTTTCTTACTATATTCCTACCTAATAACTTCTAGTTACCAATACACTTTTCTATTGCCCTGTTTTAACTAAATATTCCATGTACTCCCACTTCTATCAGAAAGCGCCATTGACAAGGAGATTCCGGAGGTGGAGAACGGGGCTGCCAACAAGCGGAGGCAGGGCGATCAAGAACCGCAAGCGACTCCAGCTAGCCTAGACTTCATCAGCAGCCTCCCCGGTGATATGTTGATAGTCATCATCTCCCTCCCGCCGATCAAATATGGGGTGCGAACAACTATCCTTTCCCGACGGTGGAGTCCCCTATGGAACTCCACCCATCTCGACCTCATCGACACCCACAAGCTCTGCCATGGCTATCGCAAAAGCTTGGATGCGTTCTCCAAGATCCTCGACAGTCACCTTGGCCCAACCAGAGGCCTTAGATGGGCAAGTTCCGTTCCAACGACAAGTACCGAGACAAGCTTGACGACTGGATCCGATCCCTCACCCTAGATCAGCTCGAGGAGCTCACTTTTGATGATGGCCCTATGCGCTCGCTACCAACGTCCACGCTCCGCCTTGCGCCCACGTTGTGCGTTGCCAAGTTCAGGAACTGCCACCCCCTTAATGACGCGCCCACTCTTATTCTACCATGACTGAAGCACCTCAAGCTCGTCCTTGTCTACCTCCCAAACGGTGAGATGGAGTGCCTGCTCCGTGGCTGTACTGCACTCGAGTACCTTCGCCTTCAGGCGATCAATGGGTTGAGTAGCTTCCACATCACCTCCATGACTCTCCGGACTATTTATGCATGTTGCTGGTGCGGCAGGAAGATATCACAAGATGTGTACCACGGTATGGTCATTGAGGACATACCTGCACTTGAGAGATTACTTGTAGTTGATCAAGAAGGTCCAACAAGAATCAATGTCATTTATGCGCCGAAATTGACAGTGGTGGGCTACTCGTCTAACAAATACTCCGAACTTGTTATTGGATCGACACCCGTTCAGGTATAATAGCTGCCTTCTACCTCTCCTTCTACAAATTAACATTATTTCTAATTTTGAATATGTATGTTCGTCTGTCATCCAGAAAAAATGATTCTGACAAGCTTGACCTCGAAACTACGCACAGTGAAGGTCTTGGCACTAGAATCTATCGGCCCCAACCTGGAGAAAGTTGTCAGTTTCCTGAGATGCTTTCCATGCCTGGAGAAGTTTTATATCGAGGTGATGTTCCTTTCCTATTAAATGTTAACCATACGGGAGTTCAATTTGTGACACCTTTTTCCAAGTTTACAATGACAATGTACCACAATTTCTGAAGAATTCTTTTGGAGGATTTCAGTACATACATGCCCCCCATATTGGTTGCTTGATACATATCGTTACAATCCATAAGCATTTCTCCTTTGGATTCATCTGTACTAGTTTTCTTAGGGAACTTTTCATCCACTCCAACTTCTTGTGAATAAGGCTACATTTTTATAGATTGTAATCAAATGCCATGTTAATCATGTCAGATTGAAAATGGCATGTTAGTGCATTTTACAAATCCAGCAAACCAAATAGGCCTGTAGTAGTGTTCAAAACTGCATGTAGGTTTCGAAACTAGACTTAGAAGTGGTAATATTAGTTTGAACCTCTCTGATATCCATGTTCAATGGATCAGCGCGAGTGTTTGCAGCTGATGAGCTGAATTTCATTTCCAATATTAGTTTGAACCTTGTAATCTTCGAATTTGAGCCATATAACTCCTAAATTTGAATCTTGTAATATTTCAAGCTTTTGTGGTACAATCGTTGAAATGGCATCGTATGAGACTCGTATATTGGTAGCACTATTTTTACCTCAATATGCAATTGTCTTAGATTTTATTAACCATTCTCGATTCTGTTTACCTTGTCGATCTCATAGCACACGATCTGTATAGCTAACTGCACTGCGATCTTTGACATTATTGCACATAGTTGGTTTCTTCAACCGTGTGCCCTATAGAGCGCAGAATTAGTTATCGCACTTGAGTGTCCATCATCACCCTACTGTGTAACTTTGACCTCATCACCCACAGGTAAGCTTATGACTGAAGTCATTCCACACACTTCATTTTTACAAAGCTTTTTGCCAATAAACACCCACGATTTTTCCCTCTTCTAGCCGACGTGTGGCAAAACTAGCCGGGTGGGAAGCTTGCGCGGTAACGCGGGAACAGGCTCACCGACGATAAATTTGGAGCCACTTCAAGCCCATGTGTGGTCAAACGAAACATGTGCAGTGCGGTGTTGTCAAGCATGCACTGGAATCCTCCACTATGAACGTCGTGACAAGATCTGACGATTATAGGTCGGCCGGCCCCCATTTATTACAGTGGCCATTTAACCCTTGTGTCTCTTCAACCTTTCGATCGCGCCCCACCATTCTAAGAAGCACAACCACCACCACAAATTCTTAGAGGGTATCCTGCGCGGCTCCAACGGAGCTCCGAGAAGTGATGACCCACAAGTATAGGGGGTCTATTGTAGTCCTTTCGATAAGTAAGAGTGTCAAACCCAATGAGGAGCAGCAGGAAATGACAAGCAGTTTTCAGCAAGGTATTCTCTGCAAGCACTGAAATTATCAGTAACAAATAGTTTTGTGGTAAGATAAATCGTAACGAGTAACAAGTAATAAAAGTAAACAAGGTGCAGCAAGGTGGCCCAATCCTTTTTGTAGCAAAGAACAAGCCAAGACGAATTCTTATATAAAGCGAAACGCTCCCGAGGACACATGGGAATTGTTGTCAAGTTAATTTCATCATGCTCATATGATTCGCGTTCGTTACTTTGATAATTTGATATGGGGGTGGACCGGTGCTTGGGTGCTGCCCTTCCTTGGACAAGCCTCCCACTTATGATTAACCTCTCTCTCAAGCATCTGCAAGTACGTAAGAAGAATTAAGGTAAACATAACCATAGCATGAAACATATGGATCCAAATCAGCCCCTTACGAAGCAACGCATAAACTAGGGTTTAAGCTTCCATCACTCTAGCAACCCAGCATCTACTTATTACTTACCAATGCCTTCTCCTAGGCCCAAATAATGGTGAAGTGTCATGTAGTCGATGCTCACATAACACCACTAGAGGAGAGACAACATACATCTCATCAAAATATCGAACGAATACCAAATTCACATGATTACTTATAACAAGACTTCTCCCATGTCCTCGGGGAAAAACGTAACCACTCACAAAGCATATTTATGATCAAGATCAGAGGATTATTAATTATCATTAAGGATCTGAAAATATAATCTTCCACCGAATAAACCAACTAGCATCAACTACAAGGAGTAATCAACAGTACTAGCAACCCCACAGGTACCACTTTGAGGTTTTGAGACAGAGATCAGATACAAGAGATGAACTAGGGTTTGGAGAGGAGATGGTGCTGATGAAGATGTTGATGGAGATTGACCCCCTCTCAATGAGAGGATCGTTGGTGACGACGATGGCGTTGATTTCCCCCTCCCGGAGGGAAGTTTCCCTGGCAGAACAGCTCCGCCGGAGCCCTATATTGGTTCTGCCCAGGTTCCGCCTCGAGACGGCAGTGCTACACCCCGAAAGCTCCATTCTGATTTTTTTCCAGGTCAAAACACACCATATAGCAAAAGATGGGCGTCGGAGGCCTGCCAGGGGGCCCACAAGGACGGGGGACGCGCCCTCCACCCTTGTGGCTAGCTGGTGGCCCCTTCTGGTATTTTCTTCACCCAATATTTTCTATATGTTCCAAAAACATTCCCCGTGAAGTTTCAGGACTTTTGGGGTTGTGCAGAATATGTCTCTAATATTTGCTCCTTTTCCAGTCCAGAATTCCAGCTGCCGGCATTCTCCCTCTTCATGTAAACCTTATAAAATAAGAGAGAAAAGGCATAAGTATTGTGATACAATGTGTAATAACATCCCATAATGCAATACATATCAATATAAAGGCATGATACAAAATGGACGTATCAACTCCCCCAAGCTTAGACCTCGCTTGTCCTGAAGCGAAAGCTGATATTGAAAAATATGTCCACATGTTTAGAGATAGAGGTGTCGATAAAATAAAATACAGACATCAGGGCATCATGATTATCTTGAGAACAACAACATATAATGTCATATAATTTCTTATGCTAAAGTAACAATTCATTCATAAGATAAAGTATGAATCAGAAACTTCATTGAAAACTAACAAACTATGATCTCAGTCATTGAAGCAATTGCAATTTATCATAACATCGGAAAGAGTCAATATAAGAAATTATCATTTAATATTTCACAATTGCTAACACCCACGTGATACTTATGGGTACAAAGTTTCAATCGGACACAGAGAAAGATAGGGGCTTATAGTTTCGCCTCCCAACTTTTGACCTCAAGGGTAATGCCAACAGTAATACTTTATGGTAACCTACATCCGAGTGGATATATATATATATATATATATATATATATATATATATATATATATATATATATATATATATATCCGGAACTCTCCAACACATAGTGCTTGCCAAAGGAAAAAGAGTAAAAAGGAAAGGTGATGATCACCATGACTCTTGTATATGGGTAGAAGATAAAAGTAAAAGATAGGCCCTTCATAGAGGGAAGCAGATGTTGTCATGTGCTTTTATGGTTGGATGCACAAAATCTTAATGCAAAAGAACGTCTTTATATTGCCGCTTGTGATAAAGACCTTTATTATACAGTCCGTCGCTTTTATTTCTTCCATATCACAAGTTCGTATAAAGCTTATTTTCTTCACACTAATAGATCATACATATTTAGAGAGAAATTTTTATTGCTTACACCGATGACAACTTACTTGAAGGATCTTACTCAATCCATAGGTAGGTATGGTGGACTCTCATGGCAAAACTGGTTTAAGGGATGTTTGGAAGCACAAGTAGTATCTCTACTTAGTGCAAAGAATTTGGCTAGCATGAGAGGGAAAGGCAAGCTCAACATGTTGTAAGATACATGACAATATAACTTCTATTCGGATATAAGAAAACATAACCTATTATGTTGTCTTTTTGTCCAACATCAACTTTTTAGCATGTCATATTTTAATGAGTGCTGACAATTACAAAAGATGTCTGAGATAGTATATTTATATGTGAAGCCTCTCTTTCTTTATTACTTCCTATTAATTGCATCAATGACCAAAACTATGTTAGTCAACTCTCAACAAATTTCATTCATCATACTCTTTCTATGTGAAGTCATTAGTCTCCATAAGATCAATATATGATGTTTTTATTTATTTTTATCCTTCCTTTTATTTAATTCCCTCAAGATCATAGCAAGAAAGCAAAGCCCTCAACTCAAAACTATTCTTTATTATGTATAATCCACGGACTCGATTATGTAGATAGAGATCAAAATGAAACTCAAAGCTAGACCATACTAAAACTTTATTCTACTAGATCAAGATATAACTAAAAGGATCGAACTAAGAAAAACGATAAAGGTAAAGATGTGATGATGATATGATACCGGGGCACCTCCCCCAAGCTTGGCCTTTTCCAAGGGGAGTGCCCATACCCATGTATTTATGTCTCTTTCTTCGGAGGTGATGATGTGATATTCTTGGCGATGATTCCCCTTAGGATGCGATTCTCTTCCTCGAGCTTATTAATTTGCTGCTTAAGATCCATTACTTCCTCGCGAAGTTTACCCATGATGGCTAAAGCTCCATTTACCCATGGATGTTTAATAGCTGCGGGAGAAAAACCAACACTCTCTTTCATATTTTCATAAGAGAGAAATCTAGCATTGGGAGGAATGACCGAATTTGGTATTCCTGAGCTCCGAAGTTCCTCCAGCATGAATCTAGTTTGAAGACGAGAGGTAACTTCTTGATCCTCCTCCATGACATCCACCCTTTTCAAATCAGCCTCCATCTCTTCCTCTATTGATTGCCCGAAGTGGTCAGCTTCAATGTATGCTCTTGGGCCCGGTGTCGGGTGAGATACCCAACTCTCCCCGATCGACTCTTACAAAGACAAATTACTCTAAATCTGCTGCAGAAACAGCTCAAAACGAAAACAGGGGATATTGCCGTGGTACGGTGGTCAAAAGCTCCGGGAGATTATATAATGAATTTTTACCGACCAAAAGAAGTATCGTGCAAGAAAAAAGAGTCCGGAGGGCACATGAGGTGGCCACAAGGACCGGGTGGCCAGGGGGTAGGGCGCGCCCTCCACCCTTGTGGTGGCCCCGTGTCTCCTTCGGACTACTTTTAATTTTCCTAATTTTTTAAATATTCCAAAATGGAGAGAAATTGTTGTTAGAACAGTTTTGGAGTCGGTTTACTTACTGTACCACATATATATTCCTTTCTGGAGTCTAAAACGTTATGGAAAGTGTCCCTTATATACTCCTCCGGTGTTACGATATTAATTATATTGGTCTCAACATTTATGGGAGTACCTGAGATATAATGTTTGATTCTTTGACCGTTTACCACCTTCGGATTTGTGCCTTCGGTGTTGTTGATTTTTATGGCACCGGAACAATAGACCTCCTCGATAATGTAAGGACCTTCCCATTTAGAGAGAAGTTTTCCTGCAAAAAATCTTAAACGAGAATGTATAGCAAGACATGATCGCCTATATTAAACTCACGCTTTTGTATCCTTTTATCATGCCATCTTTTAACTTTTTATTTAAACAACTTGGCATTCTCATAGGCTTGGGTTCTCCATTCATCAAGTGAGCTAATGTCAAATAACCTCTTCTCACTGGCAAGTTTGAAATCATAATTGATCTCTTTAATAGCCCAGTATGCCTTATATTCTAATTCAAGAGGTAAGTGACATGCTTTTCCATAAATCATTTTATATGGAGACATACCCATGGGGTTCTTATAAGCAGTTCTATAAGCCCATAATGCATCATCAAGTTTCTTAGACCAATTCTTTCTAGATCTATTAACAGTGTTTTGCAAAATTAATTTAATCTCTCTATTGCTTAATTCTACTTGACCACTGGACTAATTATGATATGGAGATGCAATTCTATGGTTGACATCATATTTAGCAAGCATTTTACGGAAAGCACCATGAATAAAATGTGAACCACCATCAGTCATTAAATATCTAGGGACTCCAAACCTCGGAAAAATAACTTATTTAAGCATCTTAATAGAAGTGTTATTATCAGCACTACTAGTTGGAATAGCTTCTACGCACTTAGTAACGTAATCAACAACAACTAAAATATGTGTATACCCATTAGAGGAGGGAAAAGGTCTCATATAATCAAAGCCCCAAACATCGAATGGTTCGATAACATGTGAATAGTTCATAGGCATTTCCTGATGTCTACTAATATTACCTATTCTTTGACATTAATCACAAGTCAAGACAAACTTACGAGCATCCTTAAAGAGAGTGGGCCAATAGAAACCGGATTGCAATACCTTATGTGCAGTTCTATCTCTAGCGTGGTGCCATCCGTAAGCCTCGGAGTGGCACTTGCGTAGGATTTGTTCATGTTCATGCTTAGGTACACAACATCTAATAACACCATCTACTCCTTTATAAAGGTGTGGGTCATCCCAAAAGTAATGTCTTAATTCATAGAAAACCTTTTTCTTTTGCTGGTATGTGAAACTAGGTGGTATAAATTTAGCAACCATGTAATTTGCATAACCAGCATACCATGGAGTATTATGAGAGGCATTTATGACAGCTAATTGTTCATCAGGAAAGCTATCATCAATAGGTAGTGGGTCATCAACAACATTTTCTAACCTAGACAAGTTATCTGCAATGGGGTTCTCAACTCCCTTTCTATCAATAACATGCAAATCAAATTCTTGTAGCAAGAGAACCCATCTAACAAGTCTAGGTTTAACATCTTTCTTTTCCATAAGATATTTAATAGCAGCATGATCAGTGTGAACAGTTACTTTAGAATCAACATTATAAGGTCTGAACTTATGACATGCAAATACAACTGCTAAAAATTTGTTTTCAGTAGTAGCATAATTTCTCTGGGCAATGTCTAGAGTTTTACTAGCATAATGAATAACATTTAAGTTCTTATGAACCCTTTGTCCTAGAACAACACCAACAGCATAATCACTAGCATCGCACATACTTTCAAAGGGTAAATAGGTTCAGAAATCAAGGCTTTCTTAAGTATTTCAAATGCTTCTACACTATCATCATCAAAAACAAAAGGAACATCTTTTGGCAAGAGATTAGTGAGTGGCCTAGAAATTTTAGAGAAGTCTTTAATAAACCTACTATAGAAACCATCCTGACCAAGGAAACTTCTTATACCTTTGATATCTTTAGGACATGACATTTTTGAATAGCATCTACTTTAGGTTTATCAACTTCAATACCTCTTTCAGAAACTTTATGCCCCAAGACAATACCTCAATTAACCATAAAGTGGCACTTCTCCCAATTCAAGACAAGATTAGTTTCTTCACATCTCTGCAAAACTCGATCAAGATTGCTTAAGCAATCATCAAAAGATGTTCTGTAAATGGAGAAATCATCCATGAAAACCTCAACAATATTTTCACAAAAGTTAGAGAATATAGCAGTCATACATCTTTGAAAGGTAGCAGGTGCATTACATAAACCAAAAGGCATACGTCTATAAGCAAAGGTACCGAAAGGGCAAGTAAAAGTGGTTTTCTCCTGATCATCTTTTCACACAGGTATTTGAGAGAAACCAGGATAACCATCTAGAAAGCAAAAATGTGTATTCTTGGATAATCTTTCTAGCATTTTATCAATAAAAGGTAGAGGGTAATGATCTTTTCTAGTAGCTTTATTTAATTTGCGAAAAACAATTACCATTCTACAACGTGTAACAATTCTTTGTGGAATCAATTCATTCTTATCATTAGGAACAACAGTAATACCTCCTTTCTTAGGGACACAATGAACAAGACATACCCATTGACTATCAGCAATAGGATAAATTACACCTGCCTCTAGAAGCTTTAGTATTTCATTTCTTACCACTTCTTTCATCTTAGGATTTAACCGTCGTTGATGATCAACAACTGGTTTAGCATCTTTCTCCAATTTTATTTTGTGTTGGCATAGAGTGGGACTAATGCCCTTAAGATCATCTAGAGTATATCCAATAGTGGCACGGTGCTTCTTCAGAGTTTTGAATAGTTTCATTTCTTCATGCTCTGAAAGGTTAGCACTAATAATAACATGATATATCTTCTTTTCATCAAGATAAGCATATTTTAGAGTATCAGGTATTTGTTTAAGCTCAAACACGGGATCACCCTTGGGTGGAGGAGGATCTCCAAGGATTTCAACAGGAAAATTGTGTTTCAAAATAGGCCCTTGATTAAAGAATACTTCATCTATTTCCCTTCTTTCATTCATAAACATATCATTTTCATGGTCTAGGAAATATTGTTCTAAAGGATCAGTAGGAGGCACGACAATAGAAGCAAGACCAATAATTTCATCCTTACTAGGCAATTCTTTATCATGGAGTTGTCTACGAAATTTAGAGAAATTAAAATCACGAGACATATCCCCTAAACCAATAGTAACAATATCTTTCTCGCAGTCTATCTTAGCATTAACAGTGTTCAATAAAGGTCTACCAACTATAATGGGACAAAAGTTATCTTGTGGGGAACTGATGACCCACAAGTATATGGGATCAATTGTAGCCTTTTTGGTAAGTAAGAGTGTCGAACCCAACAAGGAGCAAAAGGAAATGACAAGTGGTTTTCAGCAAGGTAATGTCTGCAAGTGTTGAAATTGTAAGTAACAGAGTAGTTTGATAGCAAGATAATTTGTAATGAGCAAGTAACGATAATAATAGCAAACGTGCAGCAAGGTAGCCCAATCCTTTTGAGGCAAAGGACAGGCCAAAACGGTCTCTTATAATAAGCAAAGCGTTCTTGAGGGACATGGAAATTTCATCTAGTTAGTTTCATCATGTTGATTCGATTCGTGTTCGCTACTTGATAATTTGATATGTGGGTGGACCGGTGCTTAGGTGTTGTTCTTACTTCAGAAAACCTCCTACTTATGATTATCCCCCTCGCAAGCATCCGCAACTATGATAAAATTATTAAGAATAAATTCTAACCATATCATTAAACTTTTGGATCCAATCGGTCCCTTATGGAATAGCGCATAAACTAGGGTTTAAGCTCCTGTCACTCTCGCAACCCATCATCTAATAATTAATCCATGATGCATTCCTTAGGCCCAAATATGGTGAAGTGTCATGTAGTCGACGTTCACATGACACCACTAAGGGAATCAGAACATACATACTATCAAAATATCAAAAACATATCAAGTTCATATGATTACTTGCAACAAGATTTCTCCTGTGACCTCAAGAACAAAAGTAACTACTCACAAGTGACAAACATGCTCAAGATCAGAGGGGTATTAAATAGCATAATGGATCTGAACATATAATCTTCCACCAAATAAACCATATAGTAATCAACTACAAGATGTAATCAACACTACTAGTCACCCACAAGCACCGATCTATAGTTTCGGTACAAAGATTGAACAGAAGAGATGAACTAGGGTTTGAGAGGAGATCGTGCTATTGAAGATGTTGACGGAGATTGCCCTCCCCCAAGATGGGAGAGTTGTTGGTGATGATGATGATGATGATTTCCCCCTCTGGGAGGGAAGTTCCCCCGGCGGAATCGCTCCACCATAGGGAAAAAGTGCTCCTGCCCAAGTTCCGCCTCGAGACAGCGGCGCTGTATCCCGAAAGTCCTCTACTTATTTTTTCTAGGTAAAAATGACCTATATACCAGAAGATGGGCAATGGAGGTGGGCCGAGGAGGGCATAACCCACCAGGGCGCGCATGGCCTCCCTGGCAGGCCCAAGTGCGTTGATCCCACTTGCTGGGCCCCCTATGGTACTTATTGACTCCAATATTTCTTATATATTCCATAAAAAATCTCCGTAAAGTTTTAGCTCATTTGGAGTTGTGCAGAATAGGTAGCCTGACGTAGCTTTTTCAGGTCCAAATTATCAACTGCCGAAATTCTCCCTCTTTGAACCTTGCATACTATGAGAGAAAAGGCATTAGAATTACTTCAAAAAGCATAATTATGCATAAAAACATCATAAGTAATAATAGGTAAACATGATGCAAAATGGACATATCAGGAACCAAGAACAAGAAAATCAATATGGTATTTGAGTTTTCCACACAAGACTTCAACATCTCTAACGATCCCAATTGGTGAAATAGTATCTCTATTGGCCAGCTTAATAGTAACATCAATATCTTCTATCTCAGCAGGTGCAATATCCCTCATAATTTCTTCATACAAGGTATAAGGAATTGCACTCACACTAGCACCCACATCATGATGTCTGCTAGAACTACGTCGGCATTTCCCTAAAGAGGAAGGGATGACGCAGCACAGCGATGGTAGGTATTTCCCTCTGTGATGAGACCAATCTTATCGAACTAGTAGGAGAACCAAGCAACACTATGTAAATAGCACCTGCACACAAATAACAAATACTCACAACCCGACGTGTAAAAGGGGTTGTCAATCCCTTTCGGGTAACGGTGCCAGAAATTGGCAAACGGACGTGAGAGAGTTGTAAATAGTTGATAGATCGAATGCCAAATAGAATAAATTCAAGCGAGGTATTTTTATATTTTTGGGTTTAATAGATCTGAAAATAAAAGGAAAATAAAATAGATCGCAAAGAGACCCGGGGCCCATAGGTTTCACTAGTGGCTTCTCTCGAGAAAAATAGCAAACAGTGGGTAAACGAATTACTATTGGGAAATTGATAGAACTTCAAATAATCATGACGATATCCAAACAATCATCATTATATAGGCATCACGTCTAAGATTAGTAGACCGACTCCTGCCTGCATCTACTACTATTACTCCACACAGCGACCGCTATCCAGCATGCATCTAGTGTATTAAGTTCATGGAGAAACAGAGTAATGCAATAAGAACGATGACATGATGTAGACAAGATCTATTTATGTAGAAATAGACCCCATCATTTTATCCTTAGTAGCAATGATACATACGTGTCGGTTCCCCTTCTGTCACTAGGATCAAGCACCGTAAGATCAAACCCACTAAGAAGCACCTCTTACCATTGCAAGATAAATAGATCAAGTCGGCCAAACAAAACCCAAATATCGAAGAAGAAATACAAGGCTATAAGCAATAATGCATATAAGAGATCAAAAAAACTCAAATAACTTTCATTGATAAAAAGAGATAGACTTGATCATAAACTCAAAGTTCATCGGATCCCAACGAACACACCACAATAGAATGACATCATATGGATCTCCAAGAGACCATTGTATTAAGAATCAAAAGAGAGAGAGGAAGCCATATATCTACTAACTACGGACCCGAAGGTTTACAAAGAACTACTCACGCATCATCGGAGACGCACCAATGGAAGCGGTGAACCCCTCCGTGATGGTGTCTAGATTGGATCTGGTGGTTCTAGACTCTGCGGCGGCTGGAATTGATTTTCGTCGACTCCCATACGGTTTCTGGAATATTGGGGTATTTATTGAGCAAACAGGCAGTCCGGTGGGCACCCGAGCTGGGCACAACCCACCAGGGCGCGCCTGGGCCTCCAGACACACCCTGGTGGGTTGTGCTCCCCTCGGAGCACCCCCACGCGCTTCTTTGGCCCATTGGATCTGGTCCAAAAAAATCCACAAAAAGTTTCGCTGCATTTGGACTCCGTTTGCTGTTGATTACATGCGATGTAAAAACATGCAAAAAACAGCAACTGGCACTTGGCACTATGTCAATAGGTTAGTAACAAAAAATGATATAGAATGACTATAAAATGATTATAAAACATCCAAGAATGATAATATAACAGCATGGAACAATAAAATAAATAAATAGATATGTTGGAGACGTATCAATTAGCTAGTAGTTTCTCTATCATACCCGAAGGAATTTCATAATAAATATTTTCAGTAGGTGCCGTAGGTTGAGGAGAAACTCTTTGCTCTTCCGGTCGAGGTGAAGATATACCGAACAAGTCCCTCAAAGGATTACTTCCCATAGTAACAAGTGACAGTATATTTCAGCGCACTGTATAAATGTTTCCTTACCAAATTCCACATACCAAAGACGCTTCACTCCCTGGCAACAGTGCCAGAAAAGAGTCTTGATGACCCACAAGTATAGGGGACCTATCGTATTCCTTTATATAAGTAAGAGTGTCGAACCCAACGAGGAGTAGAAGGAAATGACAAGCAGTTTTCAGCAAGGTGTTGAAAGTGCGTTAAGTCGACTAGAGGGGGGTGAATAGGCGATTTTTATGAATTCTTCACTGAGGAATTTCAGGGTAAGGAAATTCCTGAGTGAAGAACTACTTGCAGCAGAATAAGTACTCAGATGCAAACATAACAGAACATAAGCATGGTCATCATGATGAAATGAAAACAAGCACAGAGTACAGAAAGCGTAAACATAGGATAAATAGAATGAAGACAAACAGACTGAAGAAATTGAACTGAGGAAATTGAGAAAGTCTTCAGTCAAAGTCTTCAAACAGATATGAACAAGCACACATCACAGAAATGAGGAAATGGAAGGATTGAGGAAATGGAACCTGTTAGCTCGGTGAAGACAATGATTTGGTAGACCAGTTCCAACTGCTGTGACAGTTGTACGTCTGGTTAGGGTGGCTATGTATTCAAACATGAGGACACACAGTCCCGGACACCCAGTTCTGAACACGCAGTCCAGAACACTCAGTCCTCAATGTATTCCCCTTGAGATAAGGTCACACAGACCTTGCCCAATCACTCATGGTAAGTCTTCAGGTGACTTCCAAACCTTCACAGACTCGGTCACTCAGCGATCCACACTTTCCTCTTGGTGCTCTAGACCATGATGCCTAACAGTCTAGAAGATGCACAGTCTTCAAAGGTAACAAGCGTCGGATCCACGCAGGATCAATCTCTTCAGTGATGCTCAATCACTTTGGGTTTGTAGGTTTTTGGGTTTGGGTTTTCCTCACTTGATGATTTTCGCTCAAAGTCCTCGGAGGATGGGATGCTCTCAAATGACAAGTGTCAGTTTCTCTCGGAGCAGCCAACCAGCTAGTGGTTGTAGGGGGCGTCTATTTATAGCCTAGGGAGCAGCCTGATATGATAAGACATAAGTTTCCTTCAATGATATGACCGTTAGGTGGGAAGATATTTTGGGACAGCTGACGCATAGCACAACAACGGTCGAAAATTTGACTATCAAATTCCTCAGGCTATCATGTTCCTCACTTGTAGGCAATCCGCACTAGCGAATTCCTAACTCCTCAGCCAGAACAAATTCCTCAGAGACTAGAAGAACTTCATCTCTGTCACTGAAGAAATTGACTGATCTGCATGAGATTTCCAATGGCTTCACTCGAAGGGATTGGTAGGTGTAGGATTTTGAGTTGAGAATCACATGGAAACTTTTGCTTAGTATTTCCTCGACCCCCTTTAACAGTACGGTGTTTCCTATGAATCAAGAAAGAGAAAACGAAACTGTGAAAACAAAAGTCTTCACGCTTCTCGTTCCTCGAATGAATATCAAGTCTTCAAGGTCACACTAATTTCTCAACTTTCAAAGTCTTCGGAAAGTCTTCAGAAATCCAAAGTCTTCAGTCGCAGAACTTCATTTTTAGGGGTCGACTTTCTCTATAAATATCAAACTCCTCATAGACCTATAGACCTGTGTACACTCACAGAACGCATCAGTCCCTTAACCTATAAGTCTTCAATACACCAAAATCACTAAAGGGCACTAGATGCACTTACAGTCTCCCCCTTTTTGGTGATTGATGACAATATGGGTTAAGTTTTCAACGGGTATAAACATATGAAGTGTAAATACTGATATTGAGGAATTTGATTGCAAGATATAGAAGAACTCCTCCTGAAGATGTGCATAGTGAGGAATTTGCTTTTGAAGTAATACACACTTGAAGAGTAGAATCATGGAGATCTACTGCTACATCTTGTAATTCATACACGCATTTAAGATATAATATGAAGAATTTGAAATGCATGATGAAATATGGTGGCTGATGTAATTCAGCATGCGTGCAATAACATATATGAGGAATAAGCATGTAGAGGAATACATCAAAAGTATCAGACCACCATCGGGTATAAGTTTACAACTCGATCCAGCAAAGACTTCAAAAGAACGAGGGTTGTAACTTAGAAAAAAAGCGCCCATATAAGTAGACCCGCTTGAAGACTAAACTCAAATTTCTCCCCCTTAGTCATCGAATGACCAAAACGGACGAAAATGAGGACTAACGCCCCTGAAGAATATCATCACTGAGTCGATGAAGGAGCGCCATCATTGTTGGGGTCGTTTGTTGAAGTAGGGCCTGCTGCTGTGTCGTCCAAGTCTTCATGCTCATCAGTCTCACGCGATGAAGAATAGGAGCTGGCTACCAAGGAAGGAACTTTGGTCTTCTTGAATTTCTTTGCCGGAGGTGGCTGAGACCATTCAAAGTCCTGCATGAAACCCATTTGCTTCAAATCATCTTCACCATACAGATGTGACAGAACAGCCCAGGTGTGACCGAAGACTTCATGGAGGTAGTAATGGTTTTTCTTCACCGCATTGTGTGTAGCAGGCATGTTGTTAAGAATAGAACCAAATTGGCGCTTAACCCATTTGTGGTTGCGATCAACCTTCTGGTGAAGACTGAGGAGAAGCTCACGATCAGTCATCACCCTGGGAGCTGTGCCTTGAGGATTTTGCTTTGAAGCATTTACGGCAGAGCCATGAGTGGCAGAGCCATCATTGGTGGAGTAGGATGCAGCTCTGCGGAACTGACCATCCAATGGACGAATGCCTTCATCAATAAATGCAGTGGCCTTGCCCTTTTCATCAGATGAGGAAAATGTCCGCTTGAGGACTTCAATGGGGGGCAAGTAACTGACATGATTCTGAAAATCAGCCTTGTAGTTGAGTGAAGACCTTGTTCTGAGGAATCTCATAATCTAAGGAGCATAAGGCTTCAACTCGAATGGTGAGAGGGCAACATTTGCTAGAGTCCGCATGAAGAAATCATGGTAGTTGATAGGAATGCCATGTATGATATTGAAGAGCAGATTCTTCATGATGCCAACAACTTCTTCATCATTTGAATCATGGACTTTGATTGGAATCAATGTCTTCGTTAGAATGCGATAGACAGTTCTAGGTACAAATAGCAATTCCTTCACGAGGAATTTGGTCCTTGGAGCTTGACCGGGCTTCAGCGGCTTCATCAACACTTGCATGTAGTGAGGGGTAAGTTCAGGTTCATGATATATGCAACAA
Organism: Triticum monococcum; assembly: GCA_034509565.1. Lineage (NCBI taxonomy): Eukaryota > Viridiplantae > Streptophyta > Magnoliopsida > Poales > Poaceae > Triticum > Triticum monococcum. Next base: position 478,090,138 of record CM067842.1, on the reverse strand, counting down.
GAGCCTTCAAGGGGAGGACTGGCAGGCTGGGTATGAAGTAATTCAGAGGCCGTTGCTTTGAAATGAGTATTCTATGTCATCCAGTTGAATACCCAAGTGTTCACATCTTCAGCTTCTCCGGTGATGTGCAAAAGTTGAGCAGTCCAGCGTCATGAAGAACACTGAGGACTGGCACAAAGCAGGGCAGTGATTCCATGTCCACGTGAGGAATATGCTCATGGTCGAAGACTTTGTCTTTGTTGAACAGCAGCGAAGAATAGAAATTTGCTTGGCTGGCAGTCCAGAAGCGCTTCCTTCTAAGACGAGCAGAGTCATAAGGATTGTAGTCCGTGAAGAATACGTGCTCGTGGAAGAAGTCATCAGCCTTGAATTTTTGCTTCTTTGAGAAAGGATCCTTTGGCTTGGGGTGACCAGTGTCAGTCAATTGCATCACAACCTCAGTAATCGCAATCTCAGGTTCCGTAGGCTGAGGAATTTTAGTTTCTTCTTCAGTGGCAGCTTGGGTCTTCAATTCTTCAGCAGCAATGTCATCAGCACTAGTGGATGGAATCTCTTCAGGGATGGACGGAGTGGGGTGTGGTTCTTCAGAACCCATTTGAACTTCAGTAGTCATCGGGGACTGGGGAATTTGTTGCAGAGGAGTGAACAATGGAGAATTGGGGTGCTCACTTTCCCAAAAGTCATCATTCAGAACTGGCGTTGTGCACCCAATGTTCACATCCTCATCTTCTCCACTCAGTTCTTCAACACCGGCCTCTTCAGCAGTGAACAGAGGCATGGGCGATGAAACAACCGGGGTTGAAGGGATTGCATCCACTTAAATTTCTTCATCCAACTGCTCTGAAGAAGCAGCAGAAGGAATGTCTTCATCGGATCCGCTCGGGATCACGTATTCTTCATCAAAAGGAACGAGTTCCTTTGATGGCATGCTTGAGACTGGAACAACATCAATCGGATGGTCAAACGAGCTGATCAATTTCTTCATCTTCTTCGAAGCTGAAGAGTCTGATGAAGTTGATGATTTCCTTTTCTTCACAGCTGCTCACTCCGTAGCCTTGGTCTTCTTAGCTTCTGATGCAGAAGGAAGAATTAGACTTGGTGCAGGTGCAGGTGCAGGAGGAGCAGAGGAAGTTGGTTCCATTTTGTCAGGCACAACTGATGCAGTTGCCCTGGCATAAGCAGTTTCTTCTGGCAGAGCGGTTGAAGCTTCAACTGTCCTGGCAATTTCTTCAGGTGAAACACTAGAGGTTGCCCTGGTAGTTTCATTAGCGGCTGGAATGCAGTCATCAGCCCTGGTACTGGTATTTTCTTCAGTAGGTTGAGCAGATGCTTCAGCTTGAGGAAATTCTTGTTGCATTGGGGCTACAGCACTAGTAGTGAATTTTTTCAGTTATCTTTACAAATCTAACTATGGATCCAAACCAATCAGCATAGTAGCAATCAAATTCATCACTCAATTTCTTGATCTCTGATTGCAGAGCTACAAGTTCTTCAGGTGAAAGCTTCAAGAAGTTTTGCTTCAAAAAGCGCTCTTTCTTGTATTGCACTTTCTTCACCTTCCTCCCCTGTTCATATTTCCATTTTCTTCATCAATGAAGTGAGTCAACACATGACTTTGACCAGGAGTGAGGTTCAGCTCAGGCAGAGGTGTGTTGGGGTCCTTGTGCCACAAATCAATGAAGTCGAGGATCAACTTTGGATCCAGCATCAATGGCACATTACGGCCTTTGGCTCTAGCGGCCCTACGCTGCCTATCTCTGATGATTTCAGCAAGTTCTTCATCATCAGCTTCGTCGTCATCAGACGGAACTTGGAAGGCGACATGCTTCTTTTGAGGACTTGGTCTAGTGCCTCGTCCAGCAGTGGCCTTGGTCTTTAGCAGAGTGGGGCCAGTTGAAGAATGCAGTGGAGCTGATGAACTTGCAGAGGCTCTTAAGGCAATAGAGATGCCTGTTGTCCTTTGGCATGAGGCGAGATGCGCAGGTGCTGAGGACTTTGAAGGAGGAGCCGAGGACTTTGTAACCTAAGGTACTGGGGCGTTTTGAGGAATTGGCCGTGAGGACATCGCAGGAGTTGGCCGTGAGGGCATTGCAGAGGAGCTTGGTCGTGAGGGCATTGAAGAAGTGGCACTGAGATTGTGTGCGGGCTTCTTCGGCATGGCCTTCTTTGGCTTGCTAGCAGAGGCAACAGCAGCAGAGTCTTCATTGAATTTTGTCACTGCTTCTTTTGCTACTCTGGCCAACTTAGCTTGACGGTTGGCCCATTTATCAGGATAGTCCTCACTGTGCTTGATGCTAGTGGGATCAGCTTCTTGGCCAGGTGCCAATGGAGGTCTTGGGCAAGGAGGGTGAAGAGCGAATTTCTTCATATATTTTGGAGTGACATACCTGTACTCTCTCCATTCCCGTGCCCATCTCCTCTCTATCCTTTGGATGCGCACTTTGCGCTCATTCTTAGTTTCCTTTCCATGAGTGGCCTCATCAGGAGTGCAATAATCCTTGTAAATGTCATCAGGTATCTCAAAAGCTGTGTTGACTTCCAGCTTCTTTCCTCCCTTTTGAGGTTTCTTGCCATCTGCCATTTTCTTCAGCTGAGGGTTTTGAACGATCGAGTTCTCTGAAGAGGTATGCAACTTTTCTTTGAGGAATGCTGCAAATGAGTTAAGTTGATGAGAACCTAAAGATTCAGCAGCGGACATGTGTACCTATGAACAGAGTATAGGTGCGAAGAATTTGGAGAGGTCATATGCGTTCTCAGAAGTTTTTTGCGAAAAGAACAAGTTTGAGGAATTTGACCGGATGAGTCTTGAGGAATTTCACTAAGCATTCTTTGACTTAGGTTCCAGAGTTGTACAGATTTGAAAATCCACACAATTGAGGAATCTTGAAGTAAAATGTTGCTTAGAGAAACAAATGAAGAACAGATGATATGTGAGGTGTTTAGTGTGTGAAGAGTTGAGGAATAAACACCTTTTGAAGATTTGAAGAAAACATCAGAATCAACCAGGGCAGTCAAAGTAACTTTTAATTACCCTTAATGAAGAACATGATGAACTGTGAAGTGTAGATTGACAAGCTCGTCAGTTCAGATCTTCTACGCCCTAACTTGGTAGAGGAAGACAGCTACGGCAGTGGCGACGAGGTCGACGCAGTGAAGCTCTTCCTAACCGGCGACGATGGAAGTAGCGGTGGCACTAGGGTTTTAGAGATCGAGCGAGGGAGTGAGATCGAGCGGAGTGAAAACGAAGTGAGGAAGGAGAGGGGGTATTTATAGCCGAAGTGAAAAACTGCTCGCCCGAAGAAATTGGACGAACGTGCCCCTGACCCTTCAAATCCGCGTGACATGTGTCACCCACGTACTGTGAGGTGGAGATCATGTAGAGATCATGGGTGAATAGATAAGTATTATCATGGAATGTGTAACGGTTTGAGCGGCAAAAGCTGAAAATTCAGATAAGCTAAGTTTAAAGTTCCATTCGCAATTTCTTTAGCTGACAAGAACACAGTGAGGATTTTGAATGAGTTTCAAATAGAACGCACATGAAGAATTTGTGAATAGACTGGGTAGAGTTTAGCATACAAGGGGGAAGGGTCTGATCACATTCACTTAGCAGAATAAGCAACTTGAAGAAATAGCAATAAGTGAATCCTGTAGAGGACATAAACTCATACACACACACACACACACACACACACTAGCACATATGCCCGTGCGTTGCGATGGAAAAAATGATGTTTTGTTCAAGCATAATGTCTCATAGCATCCTTCTATAAAATGAACATAAAAAATACGATGCAATTTAGCCGTGTTATATTTTCTTTGCCGGGCATAATCTTCCATCGATTCCATTTAAGTAAAAATCTTCCTTTAGTTACCATGACGTCCTCACCCGTTTTAGTCGGGAATCAAATTGTTCCTTCTTTAATTTAGTAGCCCAACACATGAAAGCCTACAAATATTTTTTAAATTATTTTATATTTTTTACCTCAAGTCCTTCCTTTAATTAGCTTGCCCTAAACACGAGAGCTGCCACACATATATTTAGAATGAGTTGGGATTAGTAAATGTGAATGGTGTATAGGTTGTTGGTTGTTACATAAGACATCCAGATAGGAGTTCCTGTGATCAATTCCGACAATATTGATTTATTTTGACCTAATTATTATTCGCGGTCTCTGTAAAAGCCCATAAAAGGCCCATCAACGTACAAGTATCTGGCCCAGACCGCTTAGCATGCACTCAAACCAAACGAAAAGGACTAAACCAAACCAAGAATACTTATTCCCTTTAATAGTAGGTATATATATATATAGCCAATGAAGAACAACAACGGAAAGAGCGAAGACAATGCAAAGTTGAAGGAAAAAGAACAACCGAGGAATTTCAAAATGAGGAAAAAAACTCAGATTGGGGTTTTTCAACTTTTGGTGGTGGCGTGATCCACCGTATAAGAATGATGATTTCAGACACCGCGTACAATTGTCGTAGGGTTCTGAGAATCAAATTCTTTGATAATTTCTTCACACTTAGAGGGTTAGTCTTCATTGATTGAAGAAAAAGTTACTTCATGTGTTGCACATCTAAGTCATCAATTTTGCATAAGTGTTAGGATGTGTGTCCTTTTCAAAGGACATTCGAAGATTCTAAGATATTTAGCTCACACCTCAACTTGCTAAATCTCTTCTCATCCAAGGGCTTAGTGAAGATATCGGCTAGCTGTTCTTCAGTCTTCACATGCTCAATGGAGATGTCGCCTTCAACAGATGATCACAAAGAAAATGATGAAGAATCTTAATGTGCTTTGTCTTCGAGTGCTGAACTAGGTTATGAGAAATCTTGATGGCACTCTCATTGTCACAGTAGAGAGGCACATTCTTCATGTTGACGCCATAGTCTTTGAGGGTTTGCTTCATCCATAGCAATTGAGCACAGCAAGAACCAGCAGCAATGTACTCAGCTTCAGGAGTAGACAGTGATACGCGGTTGTTTCTTCGAGGACCAACAAACCAAGGATCGTCCGAGGAAATGGCATGTACCAGATGTTGACTTGCGGTCCACACGATCACCAGCATAGTCAGAGTCTGAATATCTAATGAGATCAAAAGCTGAGCCCTTGGGATACAATAATCCAAGTGTTGGTGTGTGAGCTAAATATCGAAGAATATGCTTCACAACCTTATGGTGTGATTCCTTTGGTGTAGCTTGAAATCAGGCACACATGCAAACACTAAGCATAATATCTGGCCTAGATGCACATAAATACAATAAAGAGCCAGTCATGGAGTAGTATAGCTTTTGATCGAAGTCAATACTATTTTCATCAGTGCATAGATGGCCATTTGTGGGCATAGCGATTTTGACTCCTTTGCAATCTTGCATGCCGAATTTCCTCAGTACATCCTTGAGGTATTTATCCTGAGATATGAATATGCCATTGTGCTGTTGACGAATCTGAAGACCTAAGAAGAATTTAAATTCTCCCATCATAGACATTTGATATTCTTCACTCATCATATAGGCAAATTCATCACTATAACATTGGTCAGTACAGCCGAAAATGATATCATCAACATATATTTGGCACACAAAAAATTCACCATCATAAGATTTAGTGAAAAGAGTTGGGTCAAGTGAACCGGGTATGAAGCCTTTCTTCATGACGATTTCCTTCAAAGTATCATACCACGCCCGAGGGGCCTGCTTGAGGCCATAGAGGGCCTTATTGAGTCTGAAGACTTTGTCGGGATGCTTTGGATCTTCAAAACCTGGGGGTTGAGCAACATATACTTCATCCTCAAGCTTACCATTGAGGAATGCAATTTTCACATCCATTTGATATAAGATGATATCATGATGGTTAGCATAAGCAAGTAATATGCAAATAGCTTCAAGTCTAGCAACAGGTGCAAAAGTTTCATCGAAATCAATTCCTTCAACCTATGTGTAGCCTTGAGCTACAAGACGTGCCTTATTCCTCACCACAAGGCCATTTTCATCTTGCTTGTTGCGGTAGATCCACTTTGTGCTAATTATATTGTGCTTGCGAGGATCTGGACGTTTAACCTGTTCCCATACGTTGTTGAGCTCAAATTGATGTAATTCCTATTGCATAGCTTGAATCCACTCAGGCTCGAGAAATGCTTCATCTATTTTAGTGGGCTCTGTGATAGAGACAAAAGCAAAGTGCCCACAAAAGTTAGATAAATGTGAAGCTCTTGAGCGTGTGAGAGGACCTAGAATGCTGATGTCGCCGAAGATTTTCTCAAACTGCACTTCATTTGCAACGCGAGGATGAGCCGGTTGTCGTTGAGGAATTTGATCAGCATTTTCTTCAACACCATTTTCCTCAGGTGCATCAACATGATGTTCTTCACATTTTGGAACAACTTCTTCAGCAGATTCTTCAGTGAGAATGACATCCTCAGTAGCTTTGAACTTAATAGATTCCTCAGGAGATATTTCATCTGTCTTAGGAGGTAGGTTCTCTCTTTGCGAGCCATTAGTTTCATCGAACCACATATCTATAGCTTCAACAACCTTGTGGTGATAGGTGTTGAAGACTCCGTAGGTGTGCAAGTCCTTACCATAACCGAGCATAAAACCTTCATGTGCTTTCGGTGTGAATTTAGAACTATGATGAGGATCTCTAATCCAGCATTTTGCACCGAAGACTTTGAAATAACTCAAATTGGGTTTCTTGTCAGTGAGAAGTTCATATGCAGTCTTCTTGAAGAATTTGTGAAGATATACCCTGTTGATGATGTGGCACGCAGTATCAATTGCCTCAGGCCAGAAGCGAGTAAGCATCTTGTACTCATCAAGCATAGTGCAAGCCATCTCAACAAGAATCTTGTTCTTGCGCTCCATGACGTCATCCTGTTGAGGAGTATAAGGAGCAAATAACTCATGAGTGATGCCAAGTTTATCAAGATAGTCATCAAGACCAGTGTTCTTGAACTCAGTTCCATTGTCACTTCTGATGTGCTTGATCTTCACACGAAAGTTGGTTGAAACCCTCGAGGAAAATCGTTTGAAGACTTCCTGCACTTCAGTTTTTTAAGTGATGATATGAACCCATGTATATCGAGAACAATCATCAACAATGACAAAGCCATATAAAGATGTAGCATTAGTAAATGAGGCATGGTGAGTAGGGCCAAAGAGATCCATGTGAAGAAATTCAAATGGACGAGTGGTAGTCATGATGGTCTTTGAGGGATGCTTGGCCTTGGTCATCTTTCCGGCTTCACAAGCTCCACACAAATGGTCCTTGAGGAATTTGATGCCCTCGATGCCAATGACATATTTCTTCTTCGCGAGCGTGTGCAAGTTCCTCATCCCAGCATGACCAAGTCGTCGATGCTATAGCCAGCCTTCTGAAGCTTTTGCAAGTAGACATGTAGCAGGTTGTGGTCCTGTAGAGAAATCAACAATATAGAAATCTCCTCTCCTAAAGCCTTCGAAGACTTTGGAATTGTCAGCTTCCATGATCACAACACAACGATACTTGCCAAAGACAACAACCATACCAAGGTCACAAAGCATTGAGACAGACATGAGGTTGAACCCTAAGGACTCAACAAGCATGACTTTGTCCATTTGTCGATCCTTTGAGATTGCAACCTTACCTAGACCCAATACCTTGCTTTTGCCTTTGTCAACATAGGTGATATGCTTCAAATGTGATGGAGATAATGTAGAGTCCATCAATAAGCTCCTGTCACCAGTCATGTGATTTGTACATCCACTATCGAGGACCCACTCAGTGGCTTTGGATTGATCATCCTGCTGATGAATTTGTGCAGCTTACGAACTCATATACTTCATCAGTGAAGAATATGATATCAAGTTCATCAGATCAATTTCATCAAGCAACAGAATAGATAGAGCAGTATGAGGATGTGAGAAATGAGAATTCATTTCTTCATGATTAGCTTGCGTCCTTTCAAGCATATTCAGGTCTCCAGCAAATTCTTTAGACGATTAAGTTCGCATGGAGACCTGACCCTACATAAGAGATTAGTTCTTTTTCTTCACCACCCACATCTGAAGGGGTGGCAAAGAGTTCATCATTTTGCGAGCTCCATAAGAGAAAGGTGGCATAGATGCCAATCCACCTTGTTCACATAAGAGGGGTTAAGGTAATCATATGAATAAGCAGAGAAATTCTTCGAGGATTTATGAACATAATGATTTGTAGAATAATGCACATATCCATAATCCTTAGATCTTCCCTGTGAAACAGACAGGTTAGCACGATGATGTTCCTATGAGGACTTTGATCCTTTTTAGGAATTTGATCCACGTGAAGAATTTGGTCCATATGAAGAATTTGATCTGGGATTCCTATTCTTCACAGGTGGTGTCATGATGACATTCACCCGAAGTCTTTCAGGGCACCTTTTGGGAACCCAAATTTTCTTCATAGGAGAACCGTTCCTGCAGTTAGTGCCAACATATCTAGCAAATACGTCACCATTTTGATTTTTGAAAAGTTTATAGTTGGATTCAATTGACTCATCAGAAGAATGTGAAGATTCACATGTAAAGCCAGATAAAGTAGATGGATCCACTGAAGGTCCCTTTGCATCAACCCATGAGGTTTTGGGATACTGCTCAGGTTTCTAGTAGGTCCCATCAGCATTGAGTTTCCTCTCAAAGGCAATACCCTCCTTCCTAGGGTTCATGTTGAGGGTCTGCTTTTTAATCACATCACAAAGAGCCTGATGCCCTTTGAGGCTTTTGTACATGCCTGTCATATACAATTCCTTTAGCCCTGCATCATCAGTGATACTAGAAATGTCCTCAGATGAGGAATTAGTGATAGCAGAGGCAGTTGAAGAATTTGCAGCAATGGAAGCATTTGAGCATTCAGGTGAAGAATTAGCAGATTCACGTTCAATGCACTTCAAACATGGAGGAATAAATTCTTCCTGAGTAGTGCTGAGTTGTTGAGCAAGTAATGAATCACGCTCCTTCTGAAGATCTTCATAACTCACTCTTAACTGCTCAAGATCTTGCTTTCTTTGAAGAAATTCATAAGAAAGCTTCTCATGATCAGATAGGAGAGTGTTATGATGACCTTGAGGATTGTCAAACTTGGACCGAAGTCCCTGAAGACTTTCAGCCAAAGCTTTAGAATGATCCATTTCTTCACCCAACATATTGTCGCTCTTATCTAGCATGTTTCGAACTTTTTCCAAAGCTCTTTGTTGTTTAGTGGCAAGGGAAGCATGTTTGACATAACTGGGTCCAAATGCATCACCAGATTCATCATCGCTAGACTCAGATAAGTAGCATTCAGTTACCTTGGCACCTTCTGCCATAAGCCATGGTGCAGAGGATGATGATTCTAGATTGAAAGTCATAGCCTTGCGCGATTCCATGAAGTCCTCGAACTAGGGCTCACGGTGAGATTGATGGATTTCATAGACCTCAGAGAGTCGGTCCCAGATGAGCTTCGCATGGCTGAGATGCATAATGTTCTTAAACTGATTTTGTGACAAGCAGGAGCAGATGATGTCCTTCGCCGTGAGGTTGAGTAGCGTGTACATGCGAATATCATCAGCCTCCGCCATCTTGCATAGGTCAGTAAGACCAATCTCGGTGACGGTCCAGAGTTCGCTATCATTGCCATGAGGCGCTTCTTCATCATGGCCTTCCACTTGGGATAATCATGACCGTCAAAGATGGGGCATGTCACCATCTTCATTCTTGTGGTCGACATAACTAAAACTCCAGGCGGTTAAACCAAAATCACATAGAACAAGGGAGTACCTTGCTCTGATACGAATTGAAAGCGCGTTAAGTCGACTAGAGGGGGGGTGAATAGGTGATTTTTATGAATTCTTCACTGAGGAATTTTAGGGTAAGGAAATTACTGAGTGAAGAGCTACTTGCAGTGGAATAAGTACTCAGATGCAAACATAACAGAACATCATGATGAAATGAAAACAAGCATAGAGTACAAAAAGCGTAAACACAGCATAAACAGAATGAAGACAAATGGACTGAAGAAATTGAACTGAGGAAATTGAGAAAGTATTTAGTTAAAGTCTACAAACAGATATGAACAAGCACACAACACAGAAATGAGGAAATCGAAGGGTTGAGGAAATGCAACCAGTTAGCTCGGTGAATACAATGATTTGGTAGACCAGTTCCAACTGATGTGACAGTTGTACGTCTAGTTAGGGCGGCTAGGTATTCAAACTTGAGGACACACAGTCCCAGACACCCAGTTCTGAACACGCAGTCCAGAACACTCAGTCCTCACTGTATTCCCCTTGAGCTAAGGTCACACAGACCTCACCCAATCACTCGTGGTAAGTCTTCAGGTGACTTCCAAACCTTCACTAACTCGGTCACTCGGCGATCCACAATTTCCTCTTGGATGCTCTAGACCATGATGCCTAACCGTCTAGAAGATGCACAGTCTTCAAAGGTAACAAGCATCGGATCCACGCAAGATCAATCTCTTCAGTGATGCTCAATCACTTTGGGTTTGTAGGTGTTTGGTTTTGGGTTTTCCTCACTTGATGATTTTCACTCAAAGTCCTCGGAGGATGGGATGCTCTCAAATGACAAGTGTTAGTTTCTCGCGGAGCAGCCAACCAGCTAGTGGTTGTAGGGGGCGGCTATTTATAGCCTAGGGAGCAGCCCGACATGATAAGACATAAATGCGCTTCAATGATATGACCGTTAGGTGGGAAGATATTTCGGGACAGCTGGCGCATAGCACAACAACGGTCGAAAAATTGACTATCAAATTCCCTAGGGATATCATGTTCCACACCTACAGGCAATCTGCACTGGCGAATTCCTAACTCCTCAGTCAGAACAAATTCCTCAGAGACCAGAAGAACTTTGCCTCTGTCACTGAAGAAATTGACTGATCTGCATGAGATTTCCAATGGCTTCACTCGAAGGGATTGGTAGGTGTAGGATTTTGAGTTGAGCATCACATGGAAACTTTTCCTTACTATTTCCTCGACCCCCTTTAACAGTACGGTGTTTCCTATGACTCAAGAAAGAGAAAATGAAACTACGAAAACAAAAGTCTTCACGCTTCATATTCCTCGAATGAATATCAAGTCTTCAAGGTCACACCAATTTCTGCACTTTCAAAGTCTTCAGAAATTCTTCAGAAATCCAAAGTCTTTAGTCGAAGAACTACATTTTTAGGGGTCGACTTTCTCTGTAAATATCAAACTCCTCATAGACTTATAGACCGGTGTACACTCACAAATGCATCAGTCCCTTAACCTATAAGTCTTCAATACCCCAAAATCACTAAGGGGCAGTAGATGCACTTACAGGTATTCTCTGCAAGCACTGAAATTATCGGTAACATATAGTTTTGTGATAAGATAAATCGTAACGGGTAACAAGTAATAAAAGTAAACAAGGTGCGGCAAGGTGGTCCTATCCTTTTTGTAACAAAGGACAATCCTGGGTGAATTCTTATATAAAGCAAAACACTCCCAAGGACACATGGTAATTGTTGTGAAGTTAATTTCATCATGCTTAGATGATTCGCGTTCATTACTTTAATAATTTGATAAGTGGGTGGACTGGTGCTTGGGTGCTGCCCTTCCTTGGAAAAGCCTCCCACTTATGATTAACCCCTCTCGCAAGCATCCGCAATTACGAAAGAAGAATTAAGTTGAACCTAACCATAGCATGAAACATATGGATCCAAATCAGCCCCTTACAAAGCAACGCATAAACTAGGGTTTAAGCTTCTCTCACTCTATCAACCCATCATCTACTTATTACTTCCCAATGCCTTCCCCTAGGCCCAAACAATGGAGAAGTGTCATGTAGTCCACATAACACCACTAGAGGAGAGACAACATACATCTCATCAAAATATTGAACGGATACCAAATTCACATGATTACTTATAACAAGACTTCTCCCATATCCTCAGGAACAAATGTTACTACTCACAAAGCATATTTTTGATCAAGATTAGAGGAGTATTAATCATCATTAAAGATCTAAAAATATAACCTTCCACCAAATAAACCAACTAACATCAACTACAAGGAGTAATCAACACTACTAGCAACCCACAGGTACCACTCTGAGGTTTTGAGACAGAGGTCAGATACAAGATATGAACTAGGGTTTGGAGAGGAGATGGTACCGGTGAAGATGTTGATGGAGATTGACCCCCTCTCGATGAGAGGATCATTGGTGATGACGATGGCTTCGATTTCCCCCTCCCGGAGGGAAGTTTCCCAGCAGAACAGCTCCGCCGGAGCCCTAGATTGGTTCTGCCCAGGTTCCGCCTCAAGACGGCGGCGCTTCATCCTGAAAGCTTCCTTTTGATTTTTTCCAGGTCAAAACACACCATATAGCAGACGATGGGTGCCGGAGGCCTGCCAGGGGACCCACAAGGACAAGGGGTGCGCCAAGGGGGGTAGGGCGCGCCCTCCACCCTTGTGGTTGGCTGGTGGCCCCCCTCTAGTATTTTATTTTCCCAATATTTTTTATTTATTCCAAAAACATTCCCTCTGAAGTTTTAGGACTTTTGGAGTTTTGCAGAATAGGTCTCTAATATTTGCTCCTTTTTCAGTCCAGAATACAGACATAGAAGCGTCATGTAGATTATTATTACAGCAACAAACTTAAGCATAAGACTTTTATCATAGACTTCTCATGAACAACTAACAATTCATCACACAATCGAAGTATAAATCAAAAACTCAATTACAAACCAACAAACTATGTTCTTAGTCAACTTTGCAACTACAATTCATCATATTTTCAGGAAGGGTCACGTATCAGAGCCTTTATGCAAGTCCACATACTCAACCATCATATAGTCTTCTATGATTGCTAACACTCACCGCATACACATGAGCAAAATGTTTCAACCGGACACATAGAAACATAGGGGCTTATAGTTTCGCTTCCAACGTATCCACCTCAAAGGTGATGTCAACAATAATAACTCATGCTACCCATATTCAACTGGACATATGTGCCTAGATCTTTCCTCACCACATGATGCTTTCCAAAGGAAAAATAAAAAGGAATAGAGAGAAAACTTTGACTCTTTGCATAAAAGTAAATACATATGGATGAGATACTTATTTTGCACATGAACCGTTTCAATGATGCAAAAGGCTTCAATCTCAACAGGAGTGAGATGAGCATAAGAAGTTTAAGGATATCTTCTTCTTTCTCCTCGGCTGGCGGTGCTTGCTCGACACCGGGGGTTGATCTACGGTAGCCTCCTTGCTCTCATCTCCCCTGATGGCTTCTACGTGCTCTTCTCTCTTCAGCTCGATCTTCATCAACCAAGCATCCTCTTCTATGTTGTTGGAGGAGGAAGAAGACATGATGCCTGGCTTAACAGATCTGACCAAAAACAGCAAGAAAAGAGAACCGAGGATTTCTCCGCGATACGGTGGTCAATAGGTTCAGGGGGTATATAAAGATTTTTTTATCTTGGGAAACAAGCAAACTATGGAAAAAGGGAGTCCGGAAGGTACCCCAAGTGGGCACAACCCACCTGGGTGTGCCTAGCAAGCCAGGCGCGCCCTGGTGGGTTGTGCCCACCAGGGTACGCTTCTTGGAAGTTTCTTATTTTCCTAATGTTATAAATATTCCAAAACTGACAAAAAATATTCTTGCAGATTTTTCGGAGTCCGTTTACTTACCGTATCATGTACCTCCTCATTTTCCCGATTCTAGAGTGTTCTCGAAGGACTCGTTTATGTGTTCTTCCGTTGTCAAAGTTTGGATAATATTACTTTCACATTAATGGGAATACCTGAGATATAATGTTTTATTCGTTGCCCGTTAACAACCTTCGGGTTAGTACCTTCGACATTATTTATTTTGATGGCTCCACCGATAAACCTCCTCGATAACATAGGGTACTTCCCATTTGAGAGGAGCTTTCCTGCAAAGAATCTGAAATGAGAGTTGTACAAAAGAACATATTCTCTGAATTTAAACTCGTGCTTTTGGATTTTCTTATCATGCCATCTTTCGAAGTTTTATTTAAACAACTTGGCATTTTCATAAGCTTGGGTTCTCCATTCATCTAATGAGCTAATATCAAATAACCTATTTTCACCAGCAAGTTTGAAATCATAGTTGAGTTCTTTGATTGCCTAATATGCTTTATGTTCTAACTCAATATGCAAATGACAAGCTTTTCCATAAACCATTTTATAAGGAGACATACCCATATGATTTTTATATGATGTTCGATAAGCCCAAAGTGCATCATCTAATTTCTTAGACCAATTCTTCCGGGACCTATTGACAGTCTTGTGCAAATTAATTTTATTTCTCTATTGCTAAGTTCAACTTGACCACTAGACTAAGGATGATAAGGTGATGCAATTCTATGTTAACAACATATTTGGCAAGCATTCTACGGAAGGCACCATGAATAAAGTGTGAACCACCATCAATCATTAAATATCTAGGGACTCCAAACCTTGGGAAAATAACTTCCTTAAGCATTTTAATAGAGGTGTTGTGATCAGCACTACTGGTCGGAATAGCTTCTACCCATTTAGTAACATAATCAACATTAACCAAAATATGTGTATACCCATTAGAGGAAGGAAAAGGTACCATGTAAGCAAATCCCCAAACATAAAATGGTTCAACAGCAAGTGAATAATTCATAGGCATTTCTTGACGCTTACCGATATTACATATTCTTTGACATTCATCACAAGATAAGACGAACTTACGAGCTTCCTTGAAGAGAGTAGGCCAATAAAATCCTGATTGCAATACCTTGTGAGCAGTTCTATCTCCAGCATGATGCCCTCCATAACCTTCGGAGTGACATTTCCGTAGGATTTGTTCCTGTTCATGCTCAGGTACACAACGTCTAATAATACCATCTACTCCTTCTTTATAAAGATGTGGGTCATCCCAAAAGTAGTGTCTTAAATCATAGAAGAATAGTTTGTTTTGTTCGTATGTGAAACTAGGTGGTAAATATTTAGCAAGAGTGTAATTAGCATAGTCAGGATACCAAGGAGTGTTATGAGCAACATTTATTGCAGCTAACTACTCATTAGGAAAACTATCATTAATAGGTAGTGGGTCATCAAGCACATTTTCAAGCCTAGACAAATTATCAGCTACGGGATTCTCATCTCCCTTTCTATCAGTGCTATGTAAATCAAATTCTTGTAGTAAGAGAACCCATCGAATAAGTCTAGGTTTAGCATCTTTCTTTTACACAAGATATTTAATAGCAGCATGGTCGGTGTGAACAATTAATTTTGAATCAAAAATGTAAGATCTAAATTTATCACAAGCAAACACCACTGCTAAGAATTCATTTTTAGTAGTTGCATAATTTCGTTGAGCACTGTCTAGAGTTTTACTAGCATAATGAATAACATTCAGTTTCTTATCAACTCTTTGTCCTAGAACAACACCAACAACATAATCACTAGCATCACACATAATTTCAAAAGGCAAGTTCCAATCAGGTGGTTGAACAATAGGTGCAGAAATTAAGGCTTTCTTGAGCGTTTCAAAGGCTTCTAAACAACAATCATCAAAAACAAAAGGAACATCCGTTTGCAAAGGATTTGTAAGAGGCCTAGAAATTTTAGAAAAGTCTTTGATAAATCTCCTATAGAAACCAGCATGACCAAGGAAACTACGAATACCTTTGATATCTTTAGGACATGGCATTTACTCAGTTGCATCAACCTTAGCTTTGTCCACTTCAATACCTCTTTCAGAAATTTTATGACCCAAGACAATGCCTTCATTAAACATAAAGTGGCACTTCTCCCAATTCAAGACAAGATTTGTTTGTTCACATCTCTGTAAAACTAGATCAAGATTGCTTAAACAATCATCAAAAGACTTCCCATAAACAGAGAAGTCATACATGAAAACCTCAACAATCTTTTCACAGAAGTCAGAGAATATAGCAGTCATACATCATTGAAAGGTAGCAGGTGCGTTGCATAAACCAAAGGGCATATGTCTATAAGCATAAGTTCCAAAGGGACAAGTAAAAGTGGTATTTTCTTGATCAGGTTGGGAAACATGTATTTGTGAAAAACCATAATATCCACCAAGAAAGAAAAAATGTGTGTGCTTAGATAATCTTTCTAGCATTTGTTTTATTTCAAAAATCAATTACCATTCTATAACATGTAACAATTCTTTGTGGAATAAGTTCATTCTTATCATTAGGAACAACAATAATACCTCCTTTCTTAGGGACACAATGAACAAGACTTACCCATCTACTATTAGCTATAGGATAGATTATACCTGCTTCTAGCAGTTTTAAGATTTCCGTTCTTACCACTTCCTTCATTTTTGGATTTAACCAACGTTGGTGATCAACAACGGGTTTAGCATCAGGTTCCATATTAATCTTGAATTGACATACAGTGGGATTAATGCCCTTTAAATCATCAAGAGTATATCCAATAGCAGCTCGGTGTTTCCTTAGGACTTTCAATAATCTTTCTTTTTCATGTTCTGAAAGTTTAGCACTAATAATAATAGGATATATCTTCTTTTCATCAAGATAATCATATTTCAGAGTGTTTGTCATTTTTTTAATGCAAACACATGATCACCTTTAGGTGGAGGAAGTACTCCTAGAGTTTCAATAGGCAAATTGTGTTTAAGAAGAAGATGTTGTTCAAAGAAAATTTTATCTATTTCATTTATTTCATGCATATGTAAATCATTTTCATGGTCTGGCAAATATTTTTCAAAAGAATCAGTAGGTGGCACAGCAATAGAGGCAAGACCAATTATTTCATCCTCACTAGGTAATTCTTTTTCATGATGCTTTCTACTAAACATGGAAAATTAAACTCATGAGACTCATCACCAAAACTAACACTAACAATTTGTTTCTCACAATCGGTCTTAGCATTAATGGTGTTCAAGAAAGGTCTACCAAAGATAATGGGACAAAAGTCATCTTGTGGGGAACCAAGAATAATAAAATCAGTAGGGTATTTTATTTTCCCATACAAGACTTCAACATCTCTAACAATCCCAAGTGGTGGTATGGTGTCTCTATTAGCAAGTTTAATAGTGGCATCTATTTCTTCTATTTCAGCGGGTGCTATGTCATTCATAATTTCTTGATATAAGGTAAAGGGAATAGCACTCACGCTAGCACCTATGTCACATAAACCATGATAACAGTGATCTCCTATTTTAACTAAGACCATAGGCATGACAACAACGGGTCTATGTTTATCTTCTTTATCAGGTTTAGCAATTCTAGTAGCTTCATTACAGAAGTAAATAACATGCCCATCTATATTTTCTTCCAGGATATCTTTAACCATGGCAACACTAGGCTCTACTTTGATTTGTTCATCAGGTTTAGGTGTTCTAATGTAGGTTTTGTTAACCACAATTGAAACTTTAGCATGTTCCTTTATCCTAACAAGGAAAGGTGGTTTCTCAATATAAGTAGTATGAACAACTAGATCAACATTATAAAGTATAGTTTCTTCTTTAGCTAGTACTGGGTTCTTTAATTTCTTCTTTAATAGATGGGTGATATTTAAACCACTTCTCTTTAGGGAGATCAACATCAGTAATAAATGATTCACAAATGGAGGCTACTATCTCAGAATCAAGTCCATATTTAGTGCTAAACTTTTGAAAAGTATCGGTATTCATAAAAGATTTAACACAATCATACTTTAGCTTAATACCTGACTCTTTACCTTCATCGAGTTCCCAATCTTCAGAGTTGCATTTAATTCTTTCCAAAAGATCCCACTGGAATTCAATAGTCTTCTTTATAATAGAACTAGCACAAGAAGTATCGAGCATGGACCGATCATTATGAGAAAGCTGAGCATAAAAATTATGTATAATAATTTCCCTTGAGAGCTCATGATTGGGGCATGAATATAACATTGACTTAAGCCTCCCCCAAGCTAGAGTGACACTTTCTCCTTCACGAGGCCAAAAATTATATATGTAATTCCGATTAGGATGAACTAGATGCATAGGATGAATTTTTTGGTGGAATTCCAATTTCAGTCTATTACAATTCCAAGATCCAATATCATCGCATAGCCTATACCATGAAAATGCTTTTCCCTTCAAAGATAAAGGGAAAACCTTCTTCATAACTTCATCTCTGGGTAAACCTGCTGTTGACGCTCAAATGTGGCACGTTTATAAAGAGTGGCTTGAAGCTATGTCAAGATTAATTCAAACTTACTATTGAAAGTCACCATGAGATGGCTCTCTTCGAGAAGATGAAGATGAATATAAAGATGGTCTAAAATGGAGCTCGGATGTAAAAGTTATGACAAGTTCAGAGATGCTCATGTCGACACCAGATTAAAGGATGGCTAGAAACCCAATGAATATGGCTTGAAGTGGAAGTTGTGCGTCTCGTCGAAACAATCAATTTTGATATAAAGATCGTCCCAATCCGAGGTCGTATGCAAAAGTTAGAGCCCGCACAGCGCGACCCTTCAATGAGCAAAATATGACGCCCGGAACCAGACACATATGTGGGTATGTCTGATGAGCTGCGTGAATAATTAGCTGTTTTGCACAAGCGATTTGACCCTGAAGATGGCATGAAATTGAAAAACGTTCAACATGAAAGATGTTCGTCTCATCGAAACGAGTAAATATGCTTTTGGGCGCATTTTCATTGGAGGTCGTTTACCACCACAAAAAAGATCCGCAAGGTGCAGCCAGTTTTAGACGGAACAATTTTGGAAAGTTCAGATAAAACCAATCCGAATTTGACTAGGGTTTTGGACGTGAATCCAAATCTTTTTCTTGCACGGAAAGTCCAGCCGCCTCTTATATACCTAAGGGGTGACGGCCGATTGAACAACACCAATCGAACAAATCAATCTACTACTTTTTCGTGTTCATCTACTTTTTATCTTTCCCTTATATCTTTCTTCTCGTTCTTCGCTAGCTCTTCATGCTGGAGAGTTGTGGATCCACGAGGCTTTAGGGGCTAGTGAATCGACCTGGAGCAGCCCATAGACGCCACGAGCCCTGACGGGGTCCCTCCCGAGCAAGCGGGGCTTCGGGTCTACAAAAGCATCTGTCGTCTATCCTGCGTATCGCGCTGCCGGTCAGATCTCCTTCGACGCGAGCTGCGGTGCATCACCCCCGATGTCGAGGGTACACGGTGACGTGTTCGTGTGCGAACACACTTTTTGGCGACTCCACTGGGGACGAAGCTTTGAACAGTCTCCGGCCCGTTCTTGCCATGAAGAGATCGTCATCAAGTTGCTGCAATCTACAAAGGTAATATGAATACACAATTCCCCTTTGTAGATGCAAATAATCCATATGTTGTTGCTGGATCACCTAATGAGCATAATGTATTGGCTATCCCTAGTTTTATCAATCATGCATCTAATTATGTGCAAGGGCCGATGCAAAACAATCTTCATGCTTCAAATTCTTATGATTTTAGCAACGTACAATATATGTATCAAAACTCTCATGGATCGGCAACCCCACAAATCCATATGCCGATGAACAACAAGATGGGTTTGGTTAATCAATTTGAAACACCTCATGTTAAAATTTCCAATAGTAGACAAGAAAGTGTTTCACCTTTTTATTCATCGGCAACTAATTTGCAATATGTGAATCCAACCTTGCCAACGGATGGGAGAATTGGCCATACTACTACTAGCTATTCGGCCAGTTACTCTCAACCATCATATGCTACACCTCATGTTAGTAATTTTTCAGCATCGTATGCAACTGTAGATGTTCATACTTCGGCTCCGCATCTTCATGGTCATAGCCGACTAAGTGAAAATTTTACAGGAACACATGTGCCATCATCAAATATTGTAGCATATAATGCATACTCTACGCAATTAAAAAATTTCGGCAACACTCACGAATCATTGCCGAAAGAATCTAAAAGTATTGCGGAGCAATCCCTTCCAGAAGCGATTATGGCTGCATTAAAAAAGAGCTTGTCACAAAACAAGCGAATTAGTACTCTTTGCCTTGAACGATATAAAAAGGGATTGTTTCCTGATTATGCTGCAATAAAGGCTAGAGTTTTGCAGGAAGAGGAAACTTCATCAATTGATAGTATTGGTGAGAGAGCATATCGTTATACAGCAGTGCATAGACCTCCACCTAGTACCGCAGCATATTATACACCCCCTACACAATTACAAAATTTCGGGAACACTAACACTTCATTGCCGAAAGATCCTAAAAGCATTGGGGGGCAAACTAATCTAGAGCGGGATGAAATTGAGAGGGGAGTTAAAGCTTTGCATGATAGGGTGCAAGTACTTCGCCAAGAGAGAATTGATAGGGAATTAGCTCAAAGAAAAGAAGCCTTGCCTATTGATATAACCAGTGAAAAGAATGATGGTTCGGAAACTAAAAGTGCTTCGGTTGAAAAATCCGAATCAAGTAGTATATATTCTGAATCCATCACATCCAAAGAGGCAAACATTGCTGAGAAAGGGCATGGCAAGCATAGGAAAACAACGGTGCTTGATTTTTTTGAAGTTAATGGAACCTACTTCCTTCCCTATGAGTTCCGTGCCATAGAAATTGACAAGCTTCAAGGACAAGAACATGTAGCAGAACAAAGTTTGGCCGACAAAAACCTTCAGTATAATGATGCACGGAATCAAGAAAAAGATGATGAAGAGGCGTTGGGGAGCCACCCAAAGATGAAGCAAGATATTTTTCAAGTCACACCACCATCATGCTCTCCCAACATATTTGAAGAGCTATGTTTAGCAAGTAATTTACCTATTTTCAAATTTGGTCAAAACTTTATTGTTGATGCATCTATTAGAAAAATCTTCTTAAGTAATTTTGAAAGACCAATGAAGAAGGGTAATTTACTTGTTAGCAATAAAATTGTTATAGAACATATCGGTCAACCCATTGTGCCATTTATGAAGACTGATACTGACTTATCGTTGCAGTCAAGGCTTTCCTCATTGATTTATTTAAAGTTCGTATCTACATGGGTAGCTTTGCTTGTTACATACTTGGCTTACTCTTGGTCACAATTGAGGCATGCATGTTCTAACTATTTTTGTTTCAAAAACATAAAGCCAAGGTAGATTCTTTTCAGAAAACCGATGCTAGTATAATATCTTATCCAATGACATCGGTAAAAGAATGCAAAATAAAAACTATAGCCGAATGGGGTGATACAAAATCTGGACCATTTGTTTGCTTAACTCCAAAGCCATTTTCACAGCAAGATTGGCTAGAAAATAAAAAAATACCTTCAATTCCAATATGTGTGATCAAATCTTTGATTTGTTGTTGAGAAATAATTATATTAGAATTCTTGATCATCATGTTCAGCCATCTGTCCAGGGACGAATGTATTATAAGTTGCATGATTCGTCCAAGCATAATTTTGAGGATTGCAACATGTTTGGTGAAATAATTAAATCGTCCATTGATAAAGGATGATTGAAATTTGTTGAGACACCAAGAGATGACCAGTCTATTCCCATTGGTCCCAATGGCAGAAAGTTTTTGCATCGGCTGCTTCAAGCCGATCCACTTAAAGAGAAGGTAAAACCTGCAGGTGATGAAATCAAGCTTTGAAGTAAAGAAGTTTTTGAAGAGCATAATGAACATAATCTTGAGGGCGAGAATTCCATCGAAGCTACAATGGAGATGCCAAAGACTGGGGGTAGCAAGCAAATCTAATGATCGACAAAAGCAAACCAAAAGAAAACAAAGGCCGAAATAAGCGCAAGGGTAAGAGATCAAAAATCAACTTCGCTAAACTATTGGATAAATATCAAAAGAAGAGTGAAGAGAAGAATACTTATCGGCCAAATCATGCAAAGAAACCAAGATCACCCCCAAGGCGCAAAAATGAGGATTGGTATTGGCAAAGTAAGAATTTTAATGCAACATATTCATATCCTTATTTTGGGCCGCCAATGCCAATGCCGTGGATGCCTACCTATGCTCATATAGATCCATATCCATCATGGGACAGGTATGATACAAGGGCACATTCTCCATCTTATTTTAGACCATCTCACCAATATTATGCAGCTCCGAGAAGATCAACATTTGGACAATCACATGTTAAAGACCATTTCAATCATAAGGAATCGGTCCAGAGCTCAAGGAAGAAGACAGAGGTGGTCAAGCAAGTTTACCGTGTTAAAAGAGATGGTCGTAAGAGTGCAACCTCAGATTTGATCTCAAATGAAAAAGAGCCAATTAGTGTGTTGACATTGGCTACTAAAGACATTGAGACAAAGCAATCAATTATTGAGAGTCGAAGTGCCAAATCTGAAGAAAAGAAGTTGAGAGAGCATAAGGCCAAAAAGGAATTGCCATTGGTCAAAACAGAATCACAGCCGAGATGCTTGCTCGGATTATCGTATTGGCAAAAGAAGAAATTACAAAAACTTAGTGCACAAGAACTTGAAGAAAGGAACATTGCATGGGTTCCCAAAGGAAGTGCTCAAAATAAGAATTATGTGCAAGTTTCCATTACAAGAAGTGCGACAAAGGTGAAGAAGGAAAAGAGTGAAAACTATGGAGGACCAAGCCGAAGGTTTCAACATCTTTGGTCTACAGATTATCCATATTCTTCAACTATGCCATTAATGCCTATGCCATGGAATTCGTCATCAGGTATGATTGGTAACCCTCAATGGGCTTATTTTAATCAATGGATGCAATATAATTTCTTATGACATGAGAGGGTATTACCAAGTCACTATACATTTGAATATGTAGGATCAAAAGTATGTCTAGAGGGGGGGGGTGATTAGACTACTTGACCAAATAAAAATCTAGCCTTTTCCCAATTTTAGTTCTTGGCAGATTTTAGCAACTTTGCACAAGTCAAGCAATCAACCTACACATGCAATTCTAAGAGTATAGCAGCGGAATGTAAAACAATTGCATATGAGGGTAAAGGTAGAAGTTTGGAGGGAGCAAACGCAATGTAGACATGGAGATTTTTGGCGTGGTTCCGATAGGTGGTGCTATCGTACATCCACGTTGATGGATACTTCAACCCACGAAGGGTAACAGTTGCGCGAGTCCACGGAGGGCTCCACCCACGAAGGGTCCACGAAGAAGCAACCTTGTCTATCCCACCATGGACGTCGCCCACGAAGGACTTGCCTCACTCTGGTAGATCTTCACGAAGTAGGCGATCTCCTTGCCCTTACAAACTCCTTGGTTCAACTCCACAATCTTGACGGAGGCTCCCAAGTGACACCTAACCAATCTAGGAGACACTACTCTCCAAGAGGTAATAGATGGTGTGTTGATGATGAACTCGTTGCTCTTGTGCTTCAAATGATAGTCTCCCCAACACTCAACCCTCTCTCACAGGATTTGGATTTGGTAGAAAGAAGATTTGAGTGGAAAGCAACTTGTGGAAGGATAGAGATAAGGATTTATGTGGTTGGAATGGAATATCTTGACCTCAACACAAGTGTAGGTGGTTCTCTCTCAGAAAATGTATGTTGGAAGTGTAGGCATGTTCTGATGGCTCTCTCCATGAATGAAGAGTGGGTGGAGGGGTATATATATAGCCTCCACATAAAATCTAATTGTTACACACAAATCACCAAACTCGGTGGGACCAAATCATACAACCCGGTCAGACCAATTTAGTTCATAATCTGATCATTAGGGTTTTCGGTGGGACCGACATGTCAACTCAGTGGGAACGATTTCGTTAGGGTAAGGGCATAACGTAATCTCGGTGAGACCGATTTTCGTAATAGACTAACCAGAGAGTTGGTCAGGCAAACTCGGTGGGACCGATTCGCCCATCTTGGTTGGACCAAAACGTTATGAAAGGGAAACAGATAGTTTGCATTGCAATCTCGGTGGGACCGATCGCTCATCTCGGTTTGACCATAACATTATGAAGGGAAACAGAGAGATTACATCCCATCTCGGTGAGACCGAGATCCCTATCGGTGAGACCGAAAATACTAGGGTTTCTGGCAGTGGCTATGTCAAGAGAACTCGGTGGGGCCGGATAGACAATTTTGGTGGGGCCGAGCTTAACTTTTGGTTTGGGACATATGTGGATATGAGAAATTAGTTGAGGGTTTTTTGAGCATATCACTAAGCATTTTGAGCAAGTAACTCATTAAGCAACACCTCACCCCCTCTTAATAGTATTGGCTTTTCCTATGGACTCAATGTGATCTTGGATCACTAAAAATGAAATGTAGAGTCTTGTGCTTTGAGCTTGAGCCAATCCTTTTGTCTTGGCATTTTGAGGGGTCCACTTTTCTAATCCATGCCATGCCAATCATTGAGATTTCTTGAAATATTTATCTTGAAATAGCATTAGCTCAATGAGCTATATGTTGTTAGGAATTACCAAAACCACCCAAGGATAGTTGCACTTTGAATCTCCCCCTTTTTGGTAATTGATGACAACATATAGATCAAAGCTTCGTCAAATGATTATTAGATTGAAAAACATCGTTGCTTTGAGAAGTATGTGATAAGCAAGAGCTCCCCCCTAAATTTGTGCATTATTTAAAAATTTGCTTTTGAATGCAAATGCAGAATCAATTAGGATCATGGGTTTCTCTTCCATGTCACATACATCTTGGTGGAGCGCTCAAAATGATAGAAATTAAAAGCATGCACTCATCACCAAGCAAGTGAATGATCATATAAGGATATAAGAGATAATATCATCCAACCAAACATTAGTGTAGCATATGATCAACACATGACCAAACAAGTATCTCACAAGAACATAAAGTATCTCACACAAGTACATAATAAAAGTTCAACCAAAATAGCAATAGAGATAAAAAGCAGCAAACACTCTCTCTTGATGCCTATGATCTATACATTTTTCTCCCCCTTTGGCAACAAGTTACCAAATTTTTTGAAAATGCATAGTGCTATACGTCTCTTTGGCTTGATCTTCGGGAGGTGGTGTAGAGAGAACTCGAAGGACGAAGGCTTCCGATGAAGTAGCTGGAGCTGATGTAGTGGGTGCTGGAGGTGGCACTGGAGCTGTAGCTGGTGGTGCTGACACTGAAGCTCTAGCATTTGAGACTCACACTGCAGCAGACCTTGGACCTCATGGCTGCTTTTCCTCTCCTCTCCTTTGCTTCCTCCTGAAGCTGCTCATCTACAGTTTGAATCTCACTCACTTTTAGATCAAGATCATAGAATTTTGTTTCCACAATCCTCTCCAGGCTCTCCTGATTCTGAGTCAGGGTGTGTAATGCCCCGAGACTGATGTGCCAGGTGTCTGCCAGTTATTCGTTGTTGCTGCCTTGTCATCTGTTTGCATGTCATGCATTTCATATCATGTCATCATGTGCATCGCATTTGCATACGTGTTCGTCTCATGCATCCAAGCATTTCCCCGTTGTCCGTTTTGCATTCCGGCACTCCTATGTCCTCCGGCGCCCTCCTTTTGCCTCATTTCATGTGCTGGTGTTAAACGTTCTCGGATTGGACCGAGACTTGCCAAGCGGCCTTGGTATACCACCGGTAGACCGCCTGTCAAGTTTCGTGCCATTTGGACTTAGTTTGATACTCCAACGGTTAACGGAGGAACCGTAAAGGCCTCGTGTGTGTTGCAGCCCAACACCTCTCCAAAGTTGCCCAAAACCCTACCAAACCCCCTCCATCTTCTTGGTCGTTCGATCACGATCGCGTGGCCGAAAGCCGCACTCCACTTGGACTCTCCTTGCTCCCTCTACCTATAAATATGTGTCTTCCCCCGAAAATTCGCGGATGAACCCTAGCAGTCTTCCTCCTCGCACCGCCGGACATGTCCATCCGCGCCGGACATGTCCGCCGGACACGTCGCTCCGGCCAATGAGAGGCCGCCACGTCACCCCGCCGCCGCTCTCCTCCAACCGCACGCCGCCACCTCACCCTCTCTCTCCTCCCACCACCGCGCAGCCCGCGCCCCAGCGCCGCTCCCCGCCACCGGGCTCTCTCTCTCTCCGCCGCTCGTCCGTCCCCGCTGCCTGAAGCCGCGCCACCGCCATGATCTCCGTCGGCGCCCCGAGCTGCCCGCCGGTGACCACGCCTCGCCAGGGCTCCGCCACTGCCGCGCCCTGCCATGGCCTCCCGCCTCGCCGCCTCCCGGCCGGATCCGGCTAGATCCGGCCCGGACTCGCTCGTTCCGGCCACCTCCTACTCGCTGGCCACCTCTCCGTCGTCTTCTCCGGCCATCTCCGGTGAACTCCGGCCTGATCTGCCACCGCATTGTTTTTCGTGCAAGCCCGAGGTTGACCCCGAAAATATCCTAAGTCCTTTTCATTTCACATTGTGGAGCCCTGTTCATCATGCCATAACTTCGTGCCCGTAGCTCCGTTTTGCATGCATAATATATCAAAATGTTCATCTGTTTGTGCCCTTCATTTCATTCCATTGCACCATGCTTGTTTGAGCCCATCTTGATGTCCTAATTGCTATTGCAAGAGTGCTATAGAATGTTAGGTGTTGACTCTTATCAGATTATGGACATTTGTCATTTTTGCCATGTTTAATGTGTGCCTCCTATGAACTTGAGACCTACATGTGTTTTGGGCTATGCCATGCCATCTTTACAGGGGTGTATGCCATGTATTTTTGTGATCAATGTGGTGACTAGCACAAGCATGCAAAGTAGCTCTCGTGATGTTGCTGATTTCAGGGACTTAGAATTCTTCTAAGTCATTTCCCTGATGTTATTTTTACGCCATGTATTCATGTTGCTACAGAGTGATCCATGCCTCTTGTGAGCATGTTCAGTAAGGATGATTTTGAGATATTGTTATGTTCTATCCATCCATGTCTTTGTTTGCAATTATGGAGCACCCTAGCATGACTCAATCTTGCTCTACTTTTGCTATAAAATGTTCCTGGCAGATTGTTTACGTGTTAATCAATTTTGCTGAGGTTGTTGCAATTGATCCATGCATGCTATGAGATTGCTCTTGCCATGTTTAGCTTATTGATCATGTCTTCTTGCTGGGTGTATGCTTAGTTTGTCATGCAATGCCTTGTGGTGAGTGCATCGAGCTCGCAAACATGCCAACATAACTCTATTTTTGCCATGTCCAGTTTTCTGCCAAGTCTGAATCTGTTAACGAAACTTGCTATGTTTACATGGGTGCCATTGTATCTTCTGATCCTTTTTGGCTTATGGTCAGTAAGGGACTTTTGTTGTATTCTTTGAGTAGTTTCATGCCATGCCTTGCTTTGCCATGATATGTTCCTGTAGCATGCTGATATCTTGCTCTAAACATTGCTTCCTGATGTTAAATCCTGACATGTTATTTTCACCAAGTCTGAGATGCTGTTATCTTTTGCACTTTTGCCATGCTTATTTGAACATGCTATTGTGTGATTTAGCCGTAGCTCAGTGTTCATATTTTGCAAAGCATCTTGAGTGGATCACTGCCATGTGCTTTGTTGCTATGTTAGAATGCAGTAGCTTATTTTTCTTGATGCATTTAGATGGCATCGTGCTGTTAATTGCAGATTTGTGCCATAATTGTTTTGCTTGCCATTTGCAAACCGTGCATCCGATTCCGGTGATCTTTATATCGATTTCGACCGAAATCAACTCATATTTCCAGCGGCACTCTTGGTTTGCCAAGTTGAGGCCTGGTTCAATCTTTTCCTTCCGGAGCATGCATATGCATTGCATATCACATCCCGCATATCATGCCATGTTTTTGCATCATGTTGCTTGCGCATTGCACCGCGGTTGATTGTGGTTCCCTTTGTTTGTGTTCTTGCTTTGGGTAGAGCCGGGAGACGTGTACGTGATCGAGGAACCCATTGAGTACGCTTACGAGGATCAAGCTTACGTCAACTCGGAGAACTTTGCAGGCAAGATGACCATACCCTCGAAATCACTTCTATCTTTGCTTGCTAGTTGCTCGCTCTATTGCTATGCCTATGCCGCGATACCTACCACTTGCTTTATCATGCCTCCCATATTTCCATGTCAAACCTCTAACCCACCTTGTCCTAGCAAACCATTGTTTGGCTATGTTACCGCTTTGCTCAACCCCTCTTATAGCGTTGCTAGTTGCAGGTGAAGTTTGGAGTTTGTTCCTTGTTGGAACATGTTTATTGTTGGGATATAATTATTATATCTTGTTTACTTTAATGCACCTATATACTTGGTAAAGGGTGGAAGGCTCGGCCTTATGCCCGGTGTTTTGTTCCACTCTTGCCGCCCTAGTTTCCGTCATACCGGTGTTATGCTCCTTGATTTTGCGTTCCTTACATGGTTGGTTTACAATGGGAACCCCTTGACAGTTCGCCTTGAATAAAACTCCTCCAGCAAGGCCCAACCTTGGTTTTACCATTTTCCACCTAGCCTTTTTCTCTTGGGTTCCGCGGACTCAAGGGTCATCTTTATTTTAAACCCCCGGGCCAGTGCTCCTCTGAGTGTTGGTCCAAACTAGAGTCCTTTGTAGCGCCCACTCGGGGAAACTCGAGGTTTGGTTTTAGTTGTACGGAGCGCTCATCTGGTGTGCCCTGAGAACGAGATATGTGCAGCTCCTATCGGGATTTGTCGGCACATTCAGGCGGCTTTGCTGGTCTTGTTTTACCATTGTCGAGATGTCTTGTAACCGGGATTCTGAGTCTGATCGGTCTGTCCTGGGAGAAGGAATATCCTTCGTTGACCGTGAGAGCTTGTGATGGGCTAAGTTGGGACACCCCTGCAGGGTTTTGAACTTTTGAAAGCCATGCCCGCGGTTATGGGGAGATGGGAATTTGTTAATGTCCGGTTGTAGAAAACCTGAAACTTAACTTAATTAAAATGGATCAACAACGTGTGTAGCCGTGAGGGTCTCTTTTCGGCGGAGTCCGGGAAGAGAACATGGTCTCGGGTTATGCTTGAACGTAAGTATTTCTAGGATCACTTCCTGATCATAGATTCTCGAACGTTCTTTGCCTTCTCTTCTTGCTCTCATTTGCGTATGTTAGCCACCATATATGCTAGTGCTTGCTGCAGCTCCACCTCATACCTTTTACCTACCCGTAAGCTAAAATAGTCATGATCGCGAGGGTGTGAGATTGCTGAGTCCCCATGGCTCACAGGTTACTTCAAACAGTTGCAGGTGCCGATGATAACCATGCAGGTGTAGTAACTGAGCTCAAGGAGGAGTTTGTTGAAGATCGTGTTCGTTGTGTTGTTTCGTTTCCACTCGATCAGTAGTGGAGTCCAGTTGGGACGATCGGGGACCTATGCATTTGGGTTTGTCTTTATTTTGGTTCCGTAGTCGGACCTTGATTGTATTCTGGATGATGTAATGCTATATTTATGTATTGTGTGAAGTGGCAATTGTAAGCCAACTCTTTATCCCTTTCTTGTTCAGTACATGGGATGTGTAAAGATTACCCTCTTGCGACATGCCTACTATGCGGTTATGCCTCTAAGTCGTGCTCCGACACGTGGGAGATATAGCCGCATCGTGGGTGTTACAGGGTGGCAAAGTCCTTCTCAATCCTCAGTGTAACTTGAATCAGATATCCAAGCTGATCTTGCTTGCTCTTCAGGAATACTTGAGATGCCTCTTCAGCAGTTGGCATCCTTGCAGCTTTCTCTGCTCTTGCCTTCTCTCTCTTCTCATGTGCTTGCACTGATGATGGTTCATTCTCATCCATCACAACTGTGTTGTCTTCAAATTCAGGGTATATGGCCAGCTGCTCCTTATCCAATAGATATTTGCCTCTGCCCATCTTGGAGTTGATGAGCTCCTGAATTTGTGGGGCATACCCACAGCTTCTCTTCTGATCAGCTGCTGTCCTTTTGATTGTCTATACAATCAGACTCATGACTTTGAACTTTTGAGGCACATCAAACAAATGTAGCAAATTCATAGCATGTCCTCTGATCATCTTGTGATCACCTGACTTGGGTAGCAATGTGTGCCTTAGGATCCAGTTGATGGTAGGCAGACCAGACAAGAAGAAGTGGGAAGATCCAAACCTATGAGTTTCTAAAGCATCATCTGGGATCTCTCTGTACATGTGTGCCAGAGTGTTGTGGTCTTTCTTCTTCTCGGCATAAACATCCAAGTCATCTTCATGTTCCTCAGGGGCATTGATCAGCTTGGCCCATTCTTCTATTGTCGGTTGGTACCTAGTACCCTGAGACATCCATATAATCCTCCCATCTAGATACAAATGTGCTGTAGAATAGGATTGCATGATCAGCTCATCATTCCACTTGGTGAGATTTTGTCTAACAAATGTATCTACTCCACAAGCCTTGAAGCTGTCATAGACTCCTGGATAGTGATCTTCATTTTCCTTTATGTACTCCCAGTCAATCCATCTCATGTCACACACTATGGGCTTCTTGTCAAGCAGGACAGTCTCATAAAAGTCTTGTTGTTCCTTTGTGTGGAACCCGTAGTCCACAGCGGTTCTCCTCCTGACAGCATATGGATCAGACTGTCTCCACAATCTCAGTCCCGAATCCTTCCAGATCTTCATATTTTCTACAACAGGATGTGCATCATTGTGGTCAAGGATCTTGGGCTTGAGCTTCCTTAGCACTTGGGCTTCATCATCTTCTTCATCAACAGTCTCAGGAACTGGGCCTTGTTCTTTTCTGTAGATGGAATGTTCCTGGTGCTTCTCTTGGGTGCAGACTTTTGAGCTAGAGCTTTGGGAGCAGACTTGGGCTTAGATGGAGCAGTCCCTGATCAAACTGCATCTCCCATGAGTTTCCGAGCCTTAGGAGCTGGTGCAACATCCTCTTCCTCCTCCTCTTCTTCTGGATCTCTCATAATGGAGGATCTACCAAGCACTCTGACAGTGGTCTTCTTGACCCTTTCTTTTCTCTTCTTTCCTTCTCCAGTAACCTCTTCAATTGGCTTGGAGGTTTCAGCAGTTGAGGCTCTGGCCTTAGACATGGGAATCCTCTTTGCTGGAGCCTTCTTGTGCATCCCTGGCTTTGTTGTAGCAGCTGAGCCATACTCCTTTTCAGGACCTTTTTCCTTGAAGTGGCCTCATCCTCAACAGCCACATAATCCTCATCTACAGAATCTGAGGTTTTCTTCTTCCTTGTCCTAGTAGCTGCTTTTGGCAAGTTACTAGGTGTGCTCCTGCTGCCCTCATCATACCTGCTAGAGGGACTAGTGCCCTCACTCAACTGAACAAGCTCTTCAGACTTGTTCTGACTGTCAGTTTGATCAGACATCTTCAGGCAAACTGTCAGCAGACCCTGTGAATAGGTTGTAGATGAGGTAGAGTAGATGAGCATCACAAAGTACGGAGGTTTTGCAAAACAATTGAGTCAAAAAGCTTAGTTTAGTTCTCTACAGAAGTGATGCCGGAGCTACCGAATTGACAAACTCAGTGATACCGAAGCAACACTTGGAACCTAAACTAGTGAACTCGGTTGGGCCGAGTCATAGTTCGGTGGCACCGAGATTGCTAGGGTTTCACAGAATCTTGAACTCATTCACACCAATTTGCCTGTTTCGGTTGGACCGAAAAGCGCATGTGCAATGGCCAAGGCCGAATCGGTGAGACCGATTTCTACATTTCGGTCAACCCGAGATGAGTTCTGCGGAGAGCTAACCCTAAAATTTTTGAATCAATCTAGACCTAAGGAAGTTTTAGCTGGATGGATCAATCTCGATCGTCGCAAGAAACATGGCATTGTCCTTGTGCTAGGAATCGGAGTGAAAAAGACAGCACAAGGGGTCGAACACTTACCCTAGAGCGGCAAGTGTTCTCTACAGCGGCAACGGCGGAGCAGATTGCCGTTGACGGCGGTGGAGACTAGCGGCGGGAGGTCGTTAGCGGCGAGAGGACGGTCCGGAGACCCAAAGAGGCAGAGGAGGTTACGCGCGGGTGAAGGGTTTCGAATTTTTTCCCAAAATTTGACCCGACAGTATATACAACCTGACCCTGTCGGTGTGACCGAGTGGAACAACTCGGTGGCACCGAGACGCAAAACTGCAGGCAGTTACTGCAACTCGGTCTGACCAAAAGGTTCTAATCGGTTGCATCGAGATTGAAAACCTAGATCAACTAAGTGATATTGATAGGACCAAAAAGGATGAATCGGTCAGACCAAAATGCACAAAGAGGTTTTGGAAGTTTAAGTCTATGACGAATCGGGGACTCCGAGTGCTCCTCACATAGAGTGGTTCGAATCTGACTTGATCAAACTTTGTGATGTAGCATGAATAGAGTTTGAGACGAGGAAAGCATAGATAGCTAGAGGGAGTTCTTAGGCATTCTTGTCCATCCATTTGCCAAAAGAGAAAAAGCCAAACAATCAAAGCAACAAATGGATGTCCTCGAATGAGAAAAATATGCATTCAACATGCTCACACAATAATATGGCAAAAGAAATATGTGACAAAGCATGCACAAACACTCTAGCATCTATCAAGCAATTTGCGATGACTAGGTCATCTATATATGAGTATGCTGACTTAGGAGTCAAATGAGAACTTTTGATCATAGGTCATACTCATCGTTTAAGAAGAAGTGGGGTTACGACTTTTACATAAAGCATTGTTGTGCTCACACCATTAGAGTTGCTTTAGCTCAATTTTTTAGAGTAAAGCTCCCCCTAGATGTGATATCCCCCCTAAGAGGGATGAACTAACCTTGGGTTTTGTCGATGATGACTTCATGTAGGTAATGAAGATGTGGATGCTCATTGTTGATGTATTCGGAGAATTCCATTGGAGTGAGTTGCACTTTCAATACCTACACGGGTTAGTCCCACAAGGAACAAGCAAGGATATCCATAGACA
Source organism: Triticum monococcum (assembly GCA_034509565.1). NCBI lineage: Eukaryota > Viridiplantae > Streptophyta > Magnoliopsida > Poales > Poaceae > Triticum > Triticum monococcum. Next base: position 478,057,388 of record CM067842.1, on the reverse strand, counting down.
TAGAGTGATGTATGCACAAGATGATGTCCATGAAAGCATTAGGTTACCTTGTCCCTTGTCTTACCAACAAGAGGGTTTTTGGCTCCTTGAACTAGTGCAAGATATGGAAGTTGTTTGCACTTGTTATTGCCAAATGATAAGAGTGATGTATGTTGGCGGAGCCACCCTCAAGAACTCTCTAGTTCTTCTTCTTCGGGATCCACACCACCTTGATGGGAATCCTTGGAGTTGTAGTTGTACTTGATGAGGTAGAACTTGATGTAGTCTTGGGAACCCCAGTTGACCAAGGCCTTAGGAGATTATTCAAATGCATCAATCTCCTGTTGAAGCTTGTCCTTGCCTTTTAGCTTATGGTCTTGTGGTGGAAGATCATCTTGAGCTTGTGTTCCTTGGAAAGAAGAAGGATCATACTTCTCTTGTTGAGGAACAAACTTCGTCTTGGGGTATTGATCTTCTTCCCACTCAACTCCATTGGCATTGTACTTTCGTTCAAAACCAACACCTTGATTCTTTCGGTGTCTTCCTTGCTTGTGTACAATTTCCTCAAATTGCTTACTTCCGGCGAGGCTCTTGTGAACACCTTTCTCTGTAATTGCCTTCAATAAGCTATTTTCTTGCTCAAGTGTAACTTGGGTAAGGGAGTCATTAGTGGAATCAAGAGAAGTACTAGAAGCAATAGTATTGGATTTAGCATGATTGTTGTTACTACTAGATGAAGAATCTTTCTTGTTCTTGTTGCTAGATTTAACTTCTGGCATGTAAGTAGACAAGAGTAAAATGCTTGGCAATGTAAGAAGAACTTTTCTTGTGAAGATCATCACTGATTGCTTTTAAGAACTCATGTTCTTGCTCAAGGTTGAGCTTTTCAAAACGTAGCTTCTAATGAGTCTTTAAAAGTTCTCGATGATCTTCCAAGGTAGTTTCATGAGCTAACTTAAGAGTGTTTAGTTCTTTAGTTAGACGCTCAATCTCCTTCTTATAATTGTCATTCGTTTTATCTTGATTAGCATGATTAATAGCAAGTTCATCATAGTTCTCATAACTAGAGTTGTCAACAAGTAAATCATCATCACCTAGCAAATCATCTTCATCACTATTGAAATCAACATACTCGGGGTGTGATACCTTTGGGCCTTTAGCCATGAAGCATCTTCCAATCCCTTCATTTGGTGACTCAAATATGTCGTAGGAGTTGGTTGACACAAGTGCTAGACCGGCAACACCTTCATCTTGAGTATATTCAGAGTCGGAGTGATAACTTCTCTCAGAGTGATCGTCGGAGTCGGAGTCGGATATCCATTCACCAACATGAGCTTGATGTCTTCGTTTTGTGTAGCTCTTTGATGACTTGTCCTTCCTTCCCGAATCCTTGCTTCTCTGTGATGTTCTTTGTTCATAATGGTCATCTCTACTCTTCCTTTCACTTGATGGTGATACTTCTCTCCTACTTCTTCTCTTGGGAGAATCTTCTCTTCTTTTGTAGGGAGTCATACACTCATTGGAATAGTGTCCAGGTCTTCCACAATTGTAGGAGTTACGCTCATGACTAGAAGATCTTTTGTCATTGTAGGACCTTGATTTGGAATTTCTTTCCTTGCTTCTACTCTTGTAGAACTTGTTGAAATTCTTCACCATTAGGCTCAATTGTTCATTGAAGGTTTGCTTCTCATTTGATGATGTGGGGGCATCACATGAGGCTTTGTAAGCACCACTTGACTTGTTGTAAAGCTCTTCCTTATCCTTAAGTGACATCTCATGAGCAACAATTCTTCCAATGACTTCCGTTGGCTTGAGATCTTTGTAGTTGGGCATCATTTGGATCAATGTGCACACGGTATCATATTTTCCATCCAAGGCTCTTAGGATCTTCTTGATGATGAATCTATAGGTCATCTCTTCACTTCCTAAGCCGGCAATCTCATTTGTGATGAGAGCAAGCCTAGAGTACATTTCAGCGACACCTTCACCATCCTTCATTTTGAACTTGTCAAGTTGACTTTGAAGCACATCCAATTTGGATTCCTTGACGGATTCGGTACCTTCATGCATATCAATCAAAGTATCCCAAATTTCCTTTGCATTCTCAAGACGGCCGATTTTGTTGAATTCTTCGGAGCACAATCCGTTGAAGAGAATATCACAAGCTTGAGCATTGTATTGCAACATCTTCAACTCTTCTGCGGTAGCTTCACGGTTCGGTTCTCTCCCATCAAAGAATTCACCTTGCAAGCCAATACACACAATAGCCCAAACGACGGGGTTATTTCTAAGAATATGCATTTTATCTTATGCTTCCAACTAGCAAAATTTGTACCATCAAAGTAAGGACCACTACGTTGGTAATTTCCCTCGCTAGACGCCATACTCTCCTAGGTTGTGAAACCAAGGCTATGACCACCAAAAGCTATGGAAATCAAAGCAAATTGAGACCAAAGCTCTGATACCACTTGTAGGATCGAAAGTATGTCTAGAGGGGGTGATTAGACTACTTGACCAAATAAAAATCTAGCCTTTTCCCAATTTTAGTTCTTGGCAGATTTTAGCAACTTTGCACAAATCAAGCAATCAACCTACACATGCAATTCTAAGAGTATAGCAGCGGAATGTAATACAATTGTATATGAGGGTAAAGGGAGGAGTTTGGAGGGAGCAAACGCAATGTAGATACGGAGATTTTTGGCGTGGTTCTGATAGGTGGTGCTATCGTACATCCATGTTGATGGAGACTTCAACCCACGAAGGGTAACGGTTCCGCGAGTCCACGAAGGGCTCCACCCACGAAGGGTCCATGAAGAAGCAACCTTGTCTATCCCACCATGGCCGTCGCCCACGAAGGACTTGCCTCACTCGGGTAGATCTTCACAAAGTAGGTGATCTCCTTGCCCTTACAAACTCCTTGGTTCAACTCCACAATCTGGACGGAGGCTCCCAAGTGACACCTAACCAATCTAGGAGACACCACTCTCCAAGAGGTAATAGATGGTGTATTGATGATGAACTCCTTGCTCTTGTGCTTCAAATGGTAGTATCCCCAACACTCAACTTTCTCTCACAGGATTTTCATTTGGTAGAAAAAAGATTTGACTGGAAAGCAACTTGGGGAAGGCTAGAGATCAAGATTTATGTGGTTGGAATGGATTTGCATTTAGGTGGTTCTCTCTCAGAAAATGAATGTTGGAAGTGTAGAGATGTTCTGATGGCTCTCTCCATGAATGAAGAGTGGGTGGAGGGGAATATATAGCCTCCACACAAAATCTAACCGTTACACACAAATCAGCAAACTCGGTGGGACCGAATCATACAACCCGGTCAGACCGATTTAGTTCATAATGTGACCGTTAGGGTTTTCGGTGGGATCGACATGTCAACTCGATGGGACCGATTTCATTAGGGTTAGGGCATAACGTAATCTCAGTGAGACCGATTACACACACTCGATGAGACCGATTTTGGTAATAGACTAACCAGAGAGTTGGTAGGGCAAACTCGGTGGGACCGATTTGCTCATCTCGGTTGGACCGAAACATTACGAAAGGGAAATAGAGAGTTTGCATTGCAATCTTGGTGGGACCGATCGCTCATCTCGGTTTGACCGAAATGTTACGAAGGGAAACAGAGAGATTACAATCCCATCTCGGTGAGACTGAGATCCCTATCGGTGAGACCGAAAAGACTAGGGTTTCTGGCAGTGGCTATGTCAAGAGAACTCGGTGGCGCCGGATAGACAATTTCGGTGGGGCCGAGTTTAACTTTTGGTTTGGGACATATGTGGATATGATAAAGTAGTGTAGGGTTTTCGGAGCATGTCACTAAGCATTTTGAGCAAGTAACTTGTTAAGCAACACCTCACCCCTCTTAATAGTATTGGCTTTTCCTATGGACTCAATGTGATCTTGGATCACTAAAAATGAAATGTAGAGTCTTGTGCTTTGAGCTTGAGCCAATCCTTTTGTCCTTGGAATTTTGAGGGGTCCACTTTTCTAGTCTATGCCATGCCAATCATTGAGCTTTCCTGAAATATTTATCTTGAAGTAGCATTAGCTCAAGGTGCTATATGTTGTTAGGAATTACCAAAACCACCCAGGGATAGTTGCACTTTCAGATTAGCTACAAGTTTGTTGCTAATCCAAAGGGCCGAAATACATGATTTGTCATTTCATTTGTTTATTTCGGCTATATGTGCTTTGAATGAAGTTTACATGGTAATGGCCGATATTTATCTATCGTCCTAAGAGTATGTCAATGCATGGCCGGTGTAGTATTCTAACATCGTCCTTAGTTTGATTGGAGAGCGAGACAAGGTATGTGCTCATGGAAATTTATATGTATGCCTATATTACAATTGAATGGAGTCGAGACATCATGACCGATGTCATTGAATATATGCTGCATAGACCAATTCATAGCTGCAGAATCGGTTAGTGGGCTTATACTTTGTTTGGATATGATTTGGGTTATGCATATTTGAGATCTATAAGAGGCCAAATCATAGCTGATTTTATTACTGAACATTGGATTAATGTCATGCATAATATTAATATTAGCCATGTCTCTCTAGTACTATGGAGATTATGTTTTGATGGTTCAATTCATAGCAATGGCCAAAGTGTTGGTGTTGTTTATATATCTCTTTACGGTACTATTTTTGAAGCCTCATGCCACTTAGAATATTTTTATGCACGATTAATCAAGGCCGAATATGCATTGTTATTCAGATTGACTCTTTTACTTGTTATAGGTGCTATACATGTTGAGGCTTTCGTTGATTCGTTATGAGTAATGCAAAAAATATCCAAGGGTTATCAATGTTTTGACGAATCACTTATAGTTTACCTTGGGGTATGTCTAGATGCAAAATTTACCTTGGGTTGCATTAAAATTGTTCATATATTTAGACATGACAATTGGAGAGAGTTGGCATACAAGCATCCGGCTACCATGTCCATCATGTTGTATTGCATTTCTCTCAGTAGCCGATGCTTAGTCTCGTCAACATAGGTAAGGCCGAACCGAAGTCCACAGCTTCGGCCACTAATGAAATTTTTATGCAGGCGAAAGTAAGGATTGGAGAAAGTTTATTGTTGATTATCTACAAAATTCTAGCAAAAGGGTGAACACTATGGTTCGGAGGATGACATTGAGATACATATCTACGGAACTTTATCACCGGATTGTTAATGAAGCTGAGAAGGTTTCACCCAAGTTTGCATCAGAAAGTTCACACAAGACATGGACGATATATACTTATCGTCCTAAGAACATATAAATGGCCGATGGAGTGTTGACATCGTCCTTAGAACAAACTTGGTACAAGTTATTTTTCGGCACGCTAGCTTTGCCAAAAAACAGGGGGGCATGTGTTGACGCTCAAAAGTGGCACGTTTATAAAGAGTGGCTTGAAGCTATATCAAGATTAATTCAAACTTACTATTGAAGGTCACCATGAGATGTCTCTCTTCGAGAAGATGAAGATGAATATGAAGATGGTCTAAAACGGAGCTCGGATGTGAAAGCTATGACAAGTTCAGAGATGCTCATGTCGACACCAGATTAAAGAATGGCTAGAAACCCAATTAATATGGCTTCAAATGGAGAAAGTTTCAACATGAAAGTTCTGCGTCTCGTTGAAATGATCGATTTTGATATAAAGTTCATCCCAATCAGAGGTCCTATGCAATGTTAGAGCCTGCACAGTGCGACCCTCCAGTGGGCAAAATATGACGCCCGGAACAAGACACACGTGTCGGTATGTCTGATGAGCTGCGTGAATATTTAGTTGTTTTGCGCGAGCGAGTTGGCCATGAAGATGACCTCAAATTGAATAACGTTCAACGTGAAAGTTGTTCGTCTCGTCGAAACGAGTAAATATGCTTTTGGGAGCATTTTCATCAGAGGTCGTTTACCACCACAAAAAAGACCCGCAAGGTGCAGCCAGTTTTAGACCGAACAGTTTTGGAAAGTTTGGATAAAACCAATCCGAATTTGACTAGGGTTTTGGACGTGAATCCAAACCTTTTTGTTGCACGGGAAGTCCAGCCACCTCTTATATACCTAAGGGGTGACGAACGATTGAAAAACACCAATCGAACAAATCAATCTACTACTTTTTCGTGTTCATCTACTTTTTATCTCTCCCTTGTATCTTTCTTCTCGTTCTTCGCTAGTTCTTCATGCTGGAGAGCTGCGGATCCATGAGGCTTTTGGGCGAGCGAATTGACCTAGAGCAGCCCATAGCCGACACGAGCCCTGACGGGGTCCCTCCCGGGCAAGCGGGGCTTCGGGTCTACAAAAGCATCTGCCGGCTGTCCTGCGTATCGTGCTGCCTGTCAAATCTTCGACGCGAGCTACGATGCATCACCCCTGGTGTAGAGGGTACATGGTGACGTGTTCGTGTGCGAACACCTGCAAGCTTGAACAATCCACAAATTTGTTCCACATATATCAACTGCATATTTGGATGTTCGGTTCCATCTCCTGCATAAGGATTAGCTAGCAGTTGTTCCATCATACCCGAAGAAATTTCATATTCAATATTTTCAGTAGGTGCAGTGGGTTGAGGGGTAGCTAATTATGGTTCTGTTCGAGGTGAAGATACCCCGAACAAACCCCTCAAAGGATTGTTTTCCATAGTAACAAGTGACAGTAAATTTCAGCACACTAGATACATGTTTCCTTACCAAATTCCACTTACCAAAGGCGCTTCCCTCCCCTGCAACGGCGCCAGAAAATAGCCTTGATGATCCACAAGGATATGGGATCAATTGTAGCTCTTTTTGATAAGTAAGAGTGTCGAACCCAATGAGGAGCTGAAGGAAATGACAAGTGGTTTTCAGTAAGGTAACGTTTGCGAGTGCTGAAATTGTAAGTAGAAGAGTAGTTTGATAGCAAGATAATTTGTAACGAGCAAGTAACGATAGTAGTAAAAAAAGTGCAGCAAGGTAGCCAGTCCTTTTGAGGCAAATGACAGGCCAAAACAGTCTCTTATAATAGCCGAAGCATTCTTGTGGGTACACGGGAATTTCATCTAGTCACTTTCATCAACTTGATTCGATTTGTGTTCGCTACTTCGATAATTTGATATGTGGGTGGACCGATGCTTAGGTGATGTTCTTACTTGAAAAAAAACCCTACTTATGATTAACCCTCCCGCAAGCATCCGCAACTACAAGAAAAATATTAAGAATAAATTCTAACCATAGCATTAAACTTTTGGATCCAATCGGTCCCTTACGAAATAGCGCATAAACTGGGGTTTAAGCTTCTGTCACTCTCGCAACCCATCATCTAATTGCTACACCACAATGCATTCCCTTAGGACCAAATATGGTGAAGTGTCATGTAGTCGATGTTCACATGACACCACTAAGGGAATCACAACATACATACTATCAAAATATCAAACACATATCAAGTTCACATGACTACTTGCAACATGATTTCTCCTGTGACCTCAAGAACAAAAGTAACTACTCACAAGTGATAAACATGGTCAAGATCAGAGGGGTATTAAATAGCATAATGGATCTGAACATATAATCTTCCACCAAATAAACCATATAGTAATCAACTACAAGATGTAATCAACACTACTAGTCACCCACAAGCACCAATCTATAGTTTCGGTAACAAGATTGAACACAAGAGATGAACTAGGGTTTGAGATGAGATGGTTTTGTTGAAGATGTTGATGGAGATTGCCCTACCCAAGATGGGAGAGTTGTTGGTGACGATGATGACGATGATTTCCTCCTCCGGGAGGGAAGTTCCCCCGGCGGGATCGCTCCACCGAAGGGCAAAAGTGCTCCTGCCCAAGTTCCGCCTCGAGACGGCGGCGCTCCGTCCCAAAACTCCTCTCCTTATTTTTTTTCTAGGTCAAAATGACTTATATACCAGAAGATGGGCACCGGAGGTAGGCCTGGGTGAGCATAACCCACCAGGGCACACCCAGGTGGGTTGTGCCCACCTGGTGGGCCCCCTCTGGTACTTATTTGCTCCAATATTCCTCATATATTCCATAAAAATTCTCTGTGAAGTTTCAGCTTGTTTGGAGTTGTGCAGAATAGGTAGCGTGACATAGCTTTTCCAGGTCCAGATTTCCACCTGCCGAAATTCTCCCTCTTTGTGTGTACCTTGCAAATTATGAGAGAAAAGGCATTACAATTACTCCAAAAAGCATTATTATGCATAAAAACATCATAAATAACAGTATGAAAACATGATGCAAAATGGACGTATCAAAGCGTCATCGCAACAATAAGTAGATGATCGGGTCCTCGTTTCTCCTAGTTTAGTATGCATCTAACTGCTTACTTTGGTGTGTGGAAATGTTATGTGTGTAGTCACGTGTGTAATTGTATGCTTAATTTGGTTTTGCAATGTTGTCTTTTTAAGTATATATGTTGATGCTCTATAGACAGAGGAAATCACATCGCACATGGACTAAACAATGGAACCCGTCGGTGATGATTTCATCAATCACTGACAATTGTATACCAGCAACCATTTGTTCACAACACACGCGGCTTGTTAACAGGAATCGTCTATGTTGTTATTGGTCTTCCCACATGTTTCCAATTACACACCCGTTTTCCACGTATCACACACATCTTGTTAAGTCGAACCGTTTCTGTTCTCTTGGCTCAACGCAAATAGTTCATCCGAGTGAACTGTATGCCGTATATCGCACACACCTTGATCTGGCTGGCCATTTCTTTTGTGTTGCCTAATCACAAACAGTTCATCCGAGTGACCGTATACTGTATATCGCACACACCTTCATCTGGCTGTCCGTTTATGTCCTTCTGCCTCATCGAAAACAGTTCATTGAACTGAACCGTATGCCCCTCATCGCACACGCAACTAAATTCTAAACCGTGTTTGATGCATCCATCATCGCAAACATTTCGCATCTTTTTGACGGGTTTTTTACATCCCCGTTTGCGATTAATGCATCGCACACAGTTTCGTCGAAGGGTCTCTGGTAGTAGTGTCCCGTTAGCAGCATCCTGTAGTAGTGCATGTTTTTGTCCTACGTTCTCTGCTAGAAACTTCAGAGTGATTCGTTGTTGCATGTTGAGGGATTATTATATGATTCAATTATGTTATCATTGTTGAGAGATCTTGCACTAGTGAAAGTATGAACCCTAAGCCTTGTTTTCAAGCATTGCAATACCGTTTTTGCTCACTTTTGTTACTAGTTACGTTGTTGTTTTTATACTTTCAGATTACAAAAACCTATATCTACTATCCATACTACACTTGTATCGCCATCTCTTCGCTGAACTAGTGCACCTATACAATTTACCAATGTATTGGGTGTGTTGGGGACACAAGAGACTATTTGTTATTTGGTTGCAGGGTTGTTTGAGAGAGACCATCTTCATCCTACGCCTCACACGGATTGATAAACCTTAGTTCATCTACTTGAGGGAAATTTGCTATTGTCCTACAAAACTCTACGCTTGGAGGCCCAACCCGAGTCTATAAGAAGAAGGTTGCATAGTAGACATCACTGGCTACCGAGAATTTTATGTCCCACCCACCACCCACTTGGTAGCCACTGTCAAAGACTTAACCGACATGTTGGACTACGCCTCTGAGGAGGCTGGCGACATGGAAAAAGACAACGAAGCCCTGGCCTCCGCTAACACGTCCCCTTCCGTCACCGGCTGATGGATGGTCACCTCCACCTATGATGTTTACATGGTGGACACCCCCAAGGACAACGACGATGGCGCTAATAATGGGGATGAGACGCCTAGGAGAGATAGCAACAAGCCAAGCGAGGAGCGTCCCATATGCCGGAAACAGCGCCGATGATCCAAGGGGCGTCGAGGCAGGGAAAGCAACACTGGTACCACAGAAGAAGACACCCCAGACAATGCAGAAGACCTCGGCGACCCTGCCCCCGAGAAACAGCCAGACAACTTGGAGGAGCTCAAGGATCAGTTTAATCCCAAGGACCTCAATGACTCCGAAGATAGTAACTACCTCCCCATCTCTGAGGAGGTGGTTAGCCTCGGAGCCGAGGATTTCATCAGTCTGGAGGATCCACTGGACCAAGAGTGGTTTAGACAGCAACTTATAGCCAGTGTGTGAAGCCTGAAGAAGAAGCTGATACATCTCCAACGTATCTATAATTTTTTATTGTTCCATGCTACTATATTATCATTCTTGGATGTTTTACAATCATTTTGTAATCATTTTTTTATCGTTTTTTGGTACTAACCTATTGTCATAGTGCCAGGTGTCAGTTGCTGTTTTTGCTTGTTTTTTACATCGCAGAAAATAAATACCAAGCAGCGTCCAAACATAACGAAACTTTTTTTGTAATTTTTATGGACCAGAAGACATCCAATGGGCAAAAGAAGCACCTAGGGGTGCCCCAAAGGGGCACAACCCACCAGGGCGCGCCTGGGCCCTGTAGGGGGCCGGATTTCCGGGTAATAAATTCCCAGCAAACGACCCTTATGTCACCACCAGCCCCAGGATTACTGTTGCTGGTGGACATTTCCTTGATACAGAATTCCAAGCAATTACAAGGATTTGAGTACAAGACCTTATAGGTCCATTGAGTACGACAATGATTTCTAGTACCAGATGACGGAAGCGACTCATGGATCTCCAACGTTGATGGAACTCCATTCCCATGGGAACAGCTGACCTAGATAACTCCTGTCTCATGTGGCTGCTATCTCCGAATCCTAGCTTGCGGGGGTGTCTTCATAGTGCTCCTCTCTGAGTCATGATCTTGCCAAGAGAATATCCAGGGACAAGCCAGTGAGTATGTTTGAATGTACTCGCAAACATCAAGAACGAAAGATATACCAGATGCATATGCTCATGGTGAATTCAATTACATGCATGTGCTGACTGAGTATTAAATCATGGCATGACAAATATTCATACAAAAAATAAGTCATGCTATTAGTAAATCAAAGAAATAAAGCAGGACATCGGGCATTGGACCACCCGAAGAATACCAAGAGAAATGCCAAACAGGTGTCTAAAAGAGAATCGGGCGAGACAGGACCGCCCGAGAACTCAAGCGACACCACAAGAGGTCTTGAAAAGAAATGCCAGATAGGTGTCTAAAAGCGACGCCTCGAGAGGTCTTGAAAATGAATGCCACAGTCAGGTGTCTGAGCGACGCCTCATAAAGGGCTTATAGGAAAATAACATAAGTATTCAGGTGAACTAGCCATCCCAAGTGATACTCATAAAAGAAAAGAGAACAAAACGAGTATCTCGGGTAGTCTAGCCATCCCAAGAGACACTCACAGTTGCACATAAGAGGAAAAGGTTAGTCCACGACAATATTCATGTCAACAATAATATTCATAATGGCACCAGCAGTAACAATGATTACCCTGCAGAACGAACCATGATCAATTTAATTATTTCCTCCAAAGACTGACTCTCAGACCGACACTTGACCAACCCAGACAGTAGTCCTTAAACATGGACACAGCTATTCCAATAGATATAACTCTGCAGAGGGTGTACTTTTTACCCACGTGTATAGGATTTCTTTAGCTAGCACCGAGACGCTGACTAATTCGTGTTACAGCCTTTGGATTGAAAACAAACCTGACCAGCACACACCATATTAACTTTCTGATGCCAGGAATCACCCAAAGCATCGTTCAAGAGAAACTCTAAGGCGGGGAGACCATCGTCTCGAGTAGCATGGGATCACTATTAACACGGGCGGATTACAAGGGGTGCCCCCCTCTAGGCCCAGCCGGATACACCCATGCCCCCTGGCCTGATGACTGGCATTGCAGCCGGTACCTGGAAACCCTCACCGTGGCCTCTATGTACGATGTGCACAGGGAAAGGGGTTAACAACTTACTGAACCGCACCCTGCCTGTGGCGGGGACAAGTGGTAGCATGAACCAGTATGGTGGTTACCAGAACAAGACTCGATCTATGGTCAACTCAGGAGGTTTAAGTTTTCCTGCAGTGATTAGCACAGCATAATTCCTTGGCAGTACACAACAGGGTCACTACCTGGTATGTCCCAACATACCTTCACTGATCATTCTCGTCACAATGAGATTTTAGTCTCACAGTCACTTTTCTCCTGACTAATTCTTCCTGCAAGTTAGCATGGACCAACACAGGTACATATGGCACATGAAAATAACCATACTCACATATACCTCATGTTTAAATTAAAATAAAATACCATCTGGGGGGTTATGCATGTATGCCCAATACTATGCAAATTTCACATGAGTTGAATATATTCATAATTCAGTTCTACATGCAAACAAACACTATGCATTCACCATATCATGTGTTCAAGATGCTTGCCTTGAGCGTGCAGAAAGATTGGGTGCACTCCAAAACTTTGAAAACTATATCTCCCCTCCATTTTCTATTTTCAAAATATTTTAATTACCACAAAATTTCAAAATAGTACATAAAAGTTGCTCGGAAATTTTTGAAATAAATATTAAAATAAACCATATGAAATTTGAGAAATAACAGAAAAAGAATCAAGTCATTTGGAGCTGTGGTTTAAAAACTAGAGCCAGTCAAAGTTAGGGTCAACTCTGGATTTAAATTAAAACAGTAAAAGAAAACAGTTCATTCGGTAGTACGCTATCAGAATAGGAAGACGTACTTCAGAGATTGTGCTTTCATGGAACACGCTTTCCAGAGGAGGAGACGTACTTTGAGGAATACACATCCACTTAAAACGAGCTGGCACAACGCTGGGTCACTGACAGTGGGCCCTCCTGGCCCACTAGTCAGGTTTGACCAGTCCACGCGCACGCCGTCTCCTCCGGCCGAACAGAGGAGGCACTCCGGCGATGCTCACCGGCGAACGGCGGTACCCCTTGGGGATCTAAGCACATGGGTGTGCTCAGGACGTCGAGGGGAACCCGTGGGTACCCGCCATGGTCGCCGAAGTGGACGGAGCCGCCGACGGCGAGCTCTCCAGCGGACGGCGGCGTCGGGTGAGATGGGGCTTTCGCCCACGACAAATCCTGGTCAAATTTGAGCATGGTGACGGATTCATGGGTGCTCCAGGGTGCTGTTGGTGAAGAGAGTGGAGAGGGCGAGGCCCTAGTGGCATTGAAATCGACCGGAAGGTGGTGGCGGGTGCCGTGGCCGGAGTCGAGGAAGATGACCTCGTCCGGTCACTTGGATGCTTGAGGGGAATCAGAGAGGGGAAGTGGAGTGTTGTGAGGATCGTAGAGAGCCCGAGGTGAGCTTTAATAGTGCGAGGGATCGGCTCCGCGGTGTCCAGAGGATAAGCACGGCGGCGGTGGTCATTATGGCGGGAGGTGAGGCCGTTGAGGTTGGTAGCATGGCCGGTGAGGATGATGGTCGCCTGCAGTTACTCCTGGGTGGAGCTGGGCTGCTCGGGACGCACCACGCGGGTCGGGCAGAGACGTGGTTGTGCGGGACTCATCGGGGGGCGGTATTGGTCGTCGTGGACGGCGGTGGACGGCGCTAGGGGCCAACTGAGGGTGTCGGCGAGCTTCCAGGTGGTCGAGCGGATCCAGAGGAGGATCAGGATGAGAGGGGGAGGTAGCAGAGCGGCGGCCGCAGCTCGGTGTTGACACATGCCAAATGCGCGCTCTGGACACGCTGCGAACGTGCATGTAGCGTGCTCGACAAAATGCTACGGTGGTCTAGGAGCCTTCGATGCCAGTGCAAATTAACAGTACTATGAGACTAGTTGTGAGAGAGCTAATGGACACGCTCGTTCGGCCAAATGATCAAGTGTCCAATGAAGTTCAGAAAGCTTTGCCAAATCTTGTCATGAGCTGGAGGTGTTCGACAGAATGCTAGGGCAAGCTAGAGGACTTTGATGGATTTGAAACTTGGCAGGATAGGTTCTCTTTAGATGATAGAGATGGTGGTGGAGTTAGTTTGGCAAGGTGAGAAACTTGATAGTGCAAGTTTTACCAAAATTCAGTTTTGGACAGAAACTTCAGTGGCATGTTTGGTGGACTTGAAATATGAAAATAGAGCTGATCTCCTAGAGTTAAGGTTTTGGTTGGAAGGACTAGAAGATGGCAGAGTTTCAGAATTAGTGGAGCTAGGAAGATTAGGGTTGCAGTTGTAACTCAAAAAATGGGACAGAATTGAAAAGAGGATGTTTCTCTCAAAATTTTCAAAAGACATAGTTAGGTTTTTGCTCAAAAGTGATTTATTGGCATCATCGGACCTCTCATAATTTTTGTGGGATTTTGAAACAATTATTTAAAATACTTGTAGTGCAACAGAAGCATTTTAAGTATTGAAAATGTTTTAAAAGAATTACTTGTGGCAGATTTTATTATGAAAACATTTCCTATTGTTATTTATGATATAAATGAAATGATTTACAAAACAACCAAGGACCACAATATTTCACAAAAAAGAATCTTCTATGGAGGGAAGAATTTTGTAATACAGAAAATAGAAAAGCTCTGAAATTAATAACTGAGCTCATATAGCTCAAAAAATTTATTTCTGACCAAATTTTACTTAATGAAAATATGATTAAATTTTTGGGGTGTTACAAACTCTAACCTCCTTCAGAAAATCTCGTCCTCGAGATTTGTTAAGGGTAGAAGAACTGAATGCAAATCACAACAAATTGTCATATGCAGAATGTAGACATGGCAATGCACTCACGACATACGCCCTAAATTACAATACAACGGTTGGAACATGTAAACTAGTACTTGGTAGAGCAACAATGACCGTCTACAGTTCGAAGGTGAGGTCTACAAGGTCTTGTGGAAGGGTTCCCGATGCTGGAGCACATTCTTCTTCTTCTCGGGGAAGTGAAGGAAGTAAACAAAGAAGACACCCTTCCGGAGTTGGCCATGGTTGTCCACCAATGGCAATATGGGGATTCAGAACAGCAAGATAATGGAGGTAATCCATTAGTTGCTGGGTTAGATGCTCCTGGGCCATCACATATTGAATGAGATTGGCCAGAGCTGGATCCCTCTCTATGCGTTCATAACGGAACGTGGCTTCTGCTCCAGAAGCTGCGCGGCTCGGGAAATAGTAGCATTTCCTTTCACTGGCAGCGGGTATAGTGAATCGAAGACGGGTAACTGCTTCATAAGCAGCAGCCTCAATAGCCATGCCTGAGGTTGGCATGGATCTCCCGACGAAGACAACATATGGAGGGTCTTGATTTAAATCCTCTCGTGGGATGTGCACAACTGCCCAGTATTTTGAGGAATCAGGGGTGATCCTCATTTTGAACAACTCATACTGGGGTGGGTGGCTGGAACCAAGTGTATTGCGGGTCAAATCCCACAAAACATTAACAAAACTACCAGGGCTTGTATCTGAAGTTCTCAGGTAGGCTCCAGGGTGAGACATGGAAGGATGAATGGAGAAGAGCGGTGCTCAAGAGTGGTGGTGGCTGGTGTGGTGCATGGATACGACCCCTTATAAGGTGCCTGGGTCAGGAAACACGATGCGGTGCTCGTACGACTTTTGCATTGCTTCTGACATAAGGTTGTCCAAGTGAAATTCTCGGACACCACTTCTCAAAAGGAGTGTGACATAATACTATGTGTGTCAGCAGTAATGTCTAGCATTTACTCTATCGCCAAATGCTGAACATTTACGCTAGATTACACATAGTACCATTTAAAACAATGGCACACGAGTAACTTACAGTCTTACTACGCCATACGATTGCTACCTTGCAAATACAAGACACCATGACTACTAAGATTTGACAATATTCCTAGTGGACTCAGTCCACCTCATTGACATCTAGCCGGGTGTGTCTTGCAGATGTCGAGGCCTCTTTGTGAGCTTCAGTGTCGGAGTTGTTCGGGGTAGGATGGGGAGCTATAGTGCTGGGATAGCGATGATGCCCCTCGTGGGGTCTCGTGGTCACAATCCTGTTGGAGTAGATCTCCAAGAGACAACGGAGTTCCCCTGGGGAGGCGAAGGCATTGCCAGGGTAGATGATAGGAGCAGACCTTGGGGGCTCAACTGGCCTCCCAAGCAGCATTATCGGGGTGTCGGTGTCGGTTGAAGCTTCACTTCTCACTGGCGTCAGGAGAGCAAGAGTCCTGCGGGTCGCAATCAGGTCATTAGTGATCTGATCGAATAGTGCCTCTTGCGCCCTCAGGTAGCGCACTAGATGCATGAGAGCAGGATCCGACTCATGGTCACCGTTGGCGGCTTGGGTCGGGCTACCATAGCCGTCACGACTAGGGTAGTAGAAGAAAGGGCGAGTGTTAACCCTCGGCGACAACTGCCGGAGATGAACTACCCTCTCGGGCTGCAAGTTGTATTGCTTGGGGCTCGTCGGAGGTTGTCCTCCCGATGAACTGGTAGGGACGCTCAGATGTGGTGCCCCTCCCGTAGATGTGCACCGTGGCCCAGAAGTGATGGATGGCATCACTTGTGTGTTCCTGGTACACAACATATTCTGGGGGTTCGTCTATGACAAAAGCACGACGAGTGAGATTGGCGAGGATGGCAACAAAATCTCCAAGCTCAGATGCAGTGGTCTCATTGCGGACAATGGGACCAGGCATCTTGGTGGTTTGGAAATCAGGCTGCGAGTGAAGGTTGTGATGTGCAGAGTAAGGGCAAGGCTTCCTTTATAAGCTAGCGGAGTCTTCCATCACACGCTTGTGGATGGGACAACTCAGGTGTCGGCCACGGGCGCATGGCCTATGGCCTAGGACGATAGGTTGGGCACCGACTACCAAAAAGATGTTGGTTGGGCACTATGTGATTATCAGATAGGATGGGCTTGACTGTGGATAGAAAAAGATATGGACGGTGTGGAAACCTAGGGATAGTGACCAGGCTAAGATAGGATTAGCCAGTGGTCAGCCTGGCTCTGATACCAAGGTTGTAGGGACTGGATTTCTGGGACATAAATTCCCAGCAAATGACCCTTATGTCACCACCAGCCCCAGGATTACTGTTGTTGGTGGACATTTCCTTGATACAGAATTCCAAGCAATTACAAGGATTTGAGTACAAGACCTTATAGGTCCATTGAGTACGACAATGATTTTTAGTGCTAGATGATTGAAGCGACTCGTGGATCTCCAACGTTGATGGAACTCCATTCCCACGGGAACAGCTAACCTGGATAACTCCTATCTCGCGTGGATGCTATCTCCGAATCCTAGGTTGTTGGGGTGTCTTCGTAGTGCTCCTCTCTGAGTCATGATCTGGCCAAGACAATAGCCAGGGACAAGCCAATGAGTATGTTTGAATGTACTCGCAAACATCAAGAACAAAAGATATACCAGATGCATATGCTCATGATTAATTAAATTACATGCATGTGCTGACTGAGTATTAAAGAATGGCATTACAAATATTCATATAGAAAATAAGTCATGCTATTATTACATCAAAGAAATAAAGCGGGACATCGGGCGTTGGACTGCCCGAAGAATTCCAAGAGAAATGCCAAACGGGTGTCTAAAAGAGAATCGGGCGGGACAGGACCACCCGAGAACTCAAGCGACACCACGAGAGGTCTTGAAAAGAAATGCCAAATGGGTGTCTAAAAGCGATGCCTCGAGAGGTCTTGAAAACGAATTCCATAGTCGGGTGTCTGAGCGATGCCTCATAAAGGGCTTATAGGAAAATAACAGGAGTATTCAGGTGGACTAGCCATACCAAGTGATACTCATAAAAGAAAAGAGAACAAAACGAGTATCTTGGGTAGTCTGGCCATCCCAAGAGACACTCACAGTTGCACATAAGAGGAAAAGGTTAGTCCACAACAATATTCATGTGAACAATAATATTCATAATGGCAACATCAGTGACAATGATTACCCTGCAGAACGAACCATGATCAATTTAAGTATTTCCTCTGAAGACTGACACTAAGACCGACACTTGACTAACCCAGAATGTAGTCCTTAACCATGGACACGGCTATTCGAATAGATAAAACTCTGCAGAGGGTGTACTCTTTACCTCTGTGTATAGGATTTCTTTAGCCAGCACCGAGACACTGACCAGCACACACCAGATTAACTTTCCGGATGCCAGGAATCACCCAAAGCATCGTTCAAGAGAAACTCTAAGGCGGGGAGACCATCGTCTCGAGTAGCATGCGATCACTATTACCATGTGCGGATTACAAGGGGTGCCCCCCTCTCGGCCCAGCCGAATACACCCATGCCACCCTGGCCTTATGACTGGCATTGCAGCCGATACCTGGAAACCCTCATCGTGGCCTCTCTGTACGGTGTGTGCAGGGAAAGGGGTTAACAAATTACTGAACCGCACCCTTCCTATGGCGGGGACAAGTGGTAGCATGAACCAGTATGGTGGTTACCAGAACAAGACTCGATATATGATCAACTCAGGAGGTTTAAGTTTTCCCAAGATACCTTCACTGATCATTCTCATCACAATGAGATTTCGGTCTCACAGTCACTTTTCTCACGATTGATTCTTCCTGCAAATTAGCCTGGACCAACACAGGTACATATGGCACATGAAAATAACCATACTCACATATACCTCATATTTAAATGAAAATAAAATACCATCCAGGGGGATCATGCATGTATGACCAATACTATGCAAATTTCACATGAGTTGAATATATTCATAATTCACTTCTACATGCAAACAAACACTATGCATTCACCATATGATGTGTTCAAGATGCTTGCCTTGAGCATGCAGAAAGATTGGGTGCACTCCAAAACATTGAAAATTATATGTCCCCTCCATTTCCTATTTTCAAAATATTTTAATTACCACAAAATTCCAAAACAGTACATAAAAGTTGCTCAGAATTTTTTGAAATAAATATTAAAATAAACTAGATGAAATTTGAGAAATAACAGAAAAAGAATCAAGTCATTTGGAGTTGTGGTTTAAAAACTAGAGCTAGTTAAAGTTAGGGTCAACTCTAGATTTAAATTAAAACAGAAAAAGAAAATGGTTCATTCGGTAGTACGCTTTTAGAATAGGAGGACATACTTCGGAGATTGCGCTTTCATGGAACACACTTTCCAGAGGAGGAGACGTACTTTGAGGAATACGCCTCCACTTAAAACGAGCTGGCACAACGCTGGGTCAGTGACAATGGGCCCTCCTGGCCCACTGGTCACGTTTGACTAGTCCACGCGCGGGCCGTCTCCTCCGGCCGAACAGAGACAGCACTCTGGTGATGCTCGACGGCGAACGGCGGCACCCCTCGGGGATCTGAGCACATGGGTGTGCTCAGGACGTCGAGGCGAACCCGTGGGTACCCGCCATGGTCGCCGAAGTGAACGGAGCCGCCGACGGCGAGCTCTCCGGCGGACGGCGGCGTCGGGTGAGATGGGGCTTTCGCCTACGGCGAATCTTGATCAAAATCGAGCATGGTGATGGATTCGTGGGTGCTCCAGGGTGCTGTTGGTGAAGAGAGTGAAGAGGGGGATGCCCTAGTGGCATTGAAATCGACAGGAAGGTGGCGGCGGGTGCCGTGGCGGGAGTCGAGGAAGTTGACCTCGTCCGGTTAGAGCTACCTCTTGAGCACTGCATTGGTTTTCCCTTGAAGAGGAAAGGGTGATGCAGCAAAGTAGCGTAAGTATTTCCCTCAGTTTTTGAGAAACAAGGTATCAATCCAGTAGGAGGCCACACGCAAGTCCCTCGTACCTACACAAACAAATAAGAACCTCACAACCAACGCGATAAAGGGGTTGTCAATCCCTTCACGGTCACCTACGAGAGTGAGATCTGCTAGAGATAATAATGATAAGATAAATATTTTTTTGGTATTTTTATGATATAGATTGAAAGTAAAAATTGCAAAGTAAAATAGATTGGAAACTTATATGATGGAGAATAGACCCGGGGGCCATAGGTTTCACTAGTGGCTTCTCTTAAGATAGCATAAGTATTACGGTGGGTGAACGAATTACTGTCGAGCAATTGATAGAAAAGCGAATAATTATGAGAATATCTAGGCATGATCATGTACATAGGCATCACGTCCGTGACAAGTAGACCGATTCCTGCCTGCATCTACTACTATTACTCCGCACATCGACCGCTATCCAGCATGCATCTAGAGTATTAAGTTCATAAGAATAGAGTAATGCATTAGGTAAGATGACATGATGTAGAGGGATAAACTCAAGCAATATGATATAAACCCCATATTTTTATCCTCGATGGCAACAATACAATAAGTGTCGTTTCCCTTCATGTCACTGGGATCGAGCACCACAAGATTGAACCTAAAGCTAAGCACTCCTCCCATTGCAAGAAAGATCAATCTATTAGTCCAAACCAAACTGATAATTCGAAGAGACTTGCAAAGATAACCAATCATGCATAAAATAATTCAGAGAAGATTCAAATATTTTTCATAGATAGACTTGATCATAAACCCACAATTCATCGGATCTCGACAAACACACCGCAAAAAGAGTTACATCGAATAGATCTCCAAGAAGATCGAGGAGAACATTGTATTGAGATCCAAAGAGAGAGAAGAAGCCATCTAGCTACTAGCTATGGACCCAAAGGTCTGAAGTAAACTACTCACACATCATCGGAGGGGCCATGGAGTTGATGTAGAGGCCCTCCATGATCGATGCGCCCACCGGCGGAGCTCCGAAAAAGGCCCCAAAATGGGATCTCTTGGGTACAGAAGGTTGCGGCGGTGGAAATAGGTTTTCATGGTGCTCTTGGATGTTTTCGGGGTATGTGAACATATATAGGAGGAAGAAGTAGGTCGGTTGAGCCACGAGGGGCCCACGAGGGGGGAGGGCCCGCCCCCTGCCTCGTGGACTCCTCGTTCGATTCTTGACATCCACTCCAAGTCCTCTGGATCACGTTTGTTCCAAAAATCACGCTCCCGAAGGTTTCATTCCGTTTGGACTCCATTTGATATTCCTTTTCTATGAAACACTGAAATAGGCAAAAAAACATCAATTTGCACCGGGCCTTGGGTTAATAGGTTAGTCCCAAAAAATAATATAAACGTGTAAAATAAAGCCCATTAACATCCAAAACAGATAATATAATAGCATGGAACAATCAAAAATTATAGATACGTTGGATACGTATCAAGCATCCCCAAGCTTAATTCCTGCTCGTCCTCGAGTAGGTAAATGATAAAAACAGAAATTTTGATGTGGAATGCTTTCTAGCATGTTCTTCAATGTATTTTTCTCTATTGTGGCATGAATGTCCAGATCTGAAAGATTCAAGATAAAAGTTTATTGTTGACATAAAAATAGTAATACTCCAAGTATGCTAAGCAAGCAATTATGTCTTATCAAAATAACATATCCAAAGAAAACTTATCCCTACAAAATCATATAGTTCGGCCATGCTTCATTTCTATCAGACAAAGTGCTCTCATCATGCACACCCCCGATGACAAGCCAAGCAATTGGTTCATACTTGGCCTTTTCAAACTCTTTCAACTTTTACGCAATATATGAGTGCGAGACATGGACATAGCACTATGGGTGGAATAGAA
The DNA here is from genome assembly GCA_034509565.1 of Triticum monococcum. Classification (NCBI taxonomy): domain Eukaryota; kingdom Viridiplantae; phylum Streptophyta; class Magnoliopsida; order Poales; family Poaceae; genus Triticum; species Triticum monococcum. The sequence continues at coordinate 478,035,933 of CM067842.1, read as the reverse complement.
TATAATGATTGAGGTTGTGTGAGAAGACAAAAAGGGAGAAAGTCTCACATTGACACGGCTAATCAATGGGCTTATGGAGATGCCCATCGATTGATGTCAATGCAAGGAGTAGGGATTGCCATGCAACGGATGCACTAGAGTTATAAATATATGAAAGTTCATCAAAAAAACTAAGTGGGTGTGCATCCAACTTGCTTGCTCACGAAGACCTAGGGCATTTGAGGAAGCCCATCATTGGAATATACAAGCCAAGTTCTATAATGAAGAATTCCCACTAGTATATGAAGGTGACAAAATATGAGACTCTCTATCATGAAGATCATGGTACTACTTTGAAGCACAAGTGTGGAAAAAGGATAGTAACATTGTCCCTTCTCACTTTTTCTCTCTTCTCTCTTTTTTTGTTTGGCCCTTCTCTTTTTTTATGGCCTCTTTTTTTCGTCCGGAGTCTCGTCCCGACTTGTGGGGGAATCATAGTCTCCATCATACTTTCCTCACATGGGACAATGCTCTAATGATGATCACCACACTTTTATTTACTTACAACTCAAGAATTACAACTCGATACTTAGAACAAAATATGACTCTATGTGAATGCCTCCGGCGGTGTACCGGGATTGCGATGAATCAAGAGTGACATGTATGAAAAATAAAGCATGGTGGCTTTGCCACAAATACGATGTCAACTACATGATCATGCAAAGCAATATGACAATGGTGATGTGTGTCATAATAAATGGAACAATGGAAAGTTGCATGGCAATATATCTCAGAATTGCTATGGAAATGCCATAATAGGTAGGTATGGTGGATGTTCTGAGGATGATAAAAGGAGGCTTATGTGTGATAGAGCGTATCATATCACGGGGTTTGGATGCATTGGCGAAGTTTGCACCAACTCTCAAGGTGAGAAAGGGCAATGCATAGTACCGAAGAGGCTAGCAATGATGGAAGGGTGAGAGTGCATATAATCCATGGACTCAACATTAGTCATAAAGAACTCACATACTTATTGCAAAAATCAACAAGTCATCAAAACCAAGCACTATGCGCATGCTCCTAGGGGGATAGATTGGTAGGAAAAGACCATTGCTCGTCCCCGACCGCCACTCATAAGGAAAGAAATCAAAGAACACCCCATGCTTCAAATTTTTCACACAACGTTTACCATATGTGCATGCTACGGGACTTGCCAACTTTAACACAAGTATTCATCAATTTCACAATTACTCAACTAGCACACCTCTAATATTACCACTTTTATATCTCAAAACAACTATCAAGCATCCAACTTCTCTTAGCATTTAAAATTTATAACCAAAGTGAATTACCATGATGTTCTAAAAGACTCTCAAGATGATATAAGTGAATCATGAGATATCAATTATTTCTATAAAATAGAACCACCATCGTGCTCTAAAAGATATAAGCGAAGTACTAGAGCAAAAGATTATTCAACTCAAAAGATATAAGTGAAGCACATAGAGTATTCTAATAAATTCCAATTCGTGTGTGTGTCTCCCAAAAGGTGTGTACAGCAAGGATGATTGTGGTAAACTAAAAATCAAATACTCAAATCATACAAGACGCTCCAAGCAAAACACATATCATGTGGTGAATAAAAATATAGCTCCAAGTAAAGTTACCGATGGACGAAGACGAAAGAGGGGATGCCTTCTGGGGCATCCCCAAGCTTAGGCTTTTGGTTGTCCTTGGATTTTGTCTTGGGGTGCCTTGGGCATCCCCAAGCTTAGGCTCTTTCCACTCTTTGTTCCATAATCCATCAAATCTTTACCCAAAACTTGAAAACTTCACAACACAAAACTCAAATAGAAAATCTCATGAGCTCTGTTAGTAAAAAGAAAACAAACCACCACTTAAGGTAATGTAATGAACTCATTCTTTATTTATATTGGTGTTAAACCTACTGTATTCAAACTTTTCTATGGTTCATAAACTCTATTACTAGCCATAGATTCATCAAAATAAGGAAACAACACATGAAAAACAGAATTTGTCAAAAACAGAACAGTCTGTAGTAATCTGTAGGTTTCGAATACTTCTGGAATCCCAAAAATTCTAAAATAAATTTATGGACGTGAGGAATTTATCTATTAATCATCTGAAAAAATAATTAACTAAATATCACTCTCCAATACAAAATGGCAGCAAATATTGTGAGCGCTAAAGTTTCTGTTTTTTACAGCAAGATCGCAAAGACTTTCCCCAAGTCTTCCCAAAGGTTCTACTTGGCACAAACACTAATTAAAAGCATAAGACCACATCTAAACAGAGGCTTGATGAATTATTTATTACTAAAAATAATCAAAAAGCATGAAACAAAAATAAAATTGGGTTACCTCCCAACAAGCGCTATCGTTTAACGCCCCTAGCTAGGCATAAGGTTTCAACGATGCTCACATGAAAGACAAGAATTGAAGCACAAAGAGAGCATCATAAAACACGTGACAAACACATCTAAGTCTAACATACTTCCTATGAATAAGCAATACGAAAACGTGTGCCAACCCCTATGCATAAGTTCACGAGGTCACGAAACTTACAAGTTGATCAGCAAAACATACATCTAGTGGATCAAGTGATATCCCATTGTCACCACAGATAAGCACATGCAAGACATACATCAAGTGTTCTCAAATCCTTAAAGACTCAATCCGATAAGATAACTTCAAAGGGAAAACTCAATCCATTACAAGAGAGTAGAGGGGGAGAAACATCATAAGATCCAACAATAATAGCAAAGCTCGTGATACATCAAGATCATGCCAAATCAAGAACATGAGAGAGATAGAGAGATCAAACACATAGCTATTGGTACATACCCTCAGCCCCGAGGGTGAACTACTCCCTCCTCATCATGGAGAGCACCGTGATGATGAAGATGGCCACCGGAGAGGGATCCCCCCCTCCGGCAGGGTGCCGGAACATGTCTAGATTGGTTTTCGGTGGCTACGGAGGCTTCTGGTGGCGGCACTCCCGATCTAGGTTTCTTTCTGGAAGTCTCAGTATATATAAGAGGTTTTGGCATCGTGAACAAGTCAGGGGGTCTCCGGGCTATGCACGAGGTAGGGAGGCGCGCCTAGGGGGGTGGGCGCGCCCCCACCCTCGTGGGCAGCCCGAGACTCCTCTGGCCCAACTCTTTTACTCCATGGCCTTCTTCTGGTCCAAAAATATGTTCCGTGAAGTTTCAGGTCCATTGGACTCTGTTTGATTTTCCTTTTCTGTGATACTCAAAAACAACGAAAAAACAGAAACTGGCACTGGGCTCTAGGTTAATAGGTTAGTCCCAAAAATTATATAAAATAGCATATAAATGCATATAAAACATCCAAGGTTGATAATATAATAGCATGGAACAATCAAAAATTATAGATACGTTGGAGATGTATCATATAGCCACGCCATAGAAAAGGTGCTCAGGCTCCATTAATGGAGACGTTGGGAGGGCGGTGCGCGGCGGGTAGCGATCAAAAGGGCTCTCCTCCCGATGAGCACGCGCAAGGGTCTGATCGCATGCCTCCCGTACTCAAATAGCTACCCCGCATGACACCTCCTAGCCAATAAAAAAAGGGGACGTGTGGACGCACATAATTGGTAAGTCAAACACCCACGGTTTCAAAAATTCTTGTGTTTTCCGATTTGTAACGTGATAGCACTTGTTCCAAAATGACTTTGTTGATTGTTAATGTGTGCGCCTTCGCAAATTGGACAGAAGAATTACCACAACATGTTGGTGCCATGTCATGAGACCATGCCAAGTTTCATGATTTTCAGGCGTGTTTTGGAAGTACAGGAATTAAAACACCAAGTTTCTCAATCTTTCCGGCTGAGCCACGACGCCCAGATGTTTGAATTTCACTCCCATCTCTTGCATGGGACCTAGAAATTCACCCAAGGACTCACATGTGATTTTTCAAACAACTTTGGTACACTTGAGCATGTGCTTGTAGTTCAAATTCGAATTATGCACATTAAATGTCCAGAAACTCAATTAATGTATAAAAAAGGCGAAACGAGCCTAGAATAATTCTAAAATTTAGCACGGTACTTCTATTTGGTCTAATCTGGCTGTGTAGAAAAATTAAGGCGGGAGAAGGCAGTGTACGTATGTCGTTTCGCACACGGAGGTGACATGTTCCCTCTTGGAACCATGAGCGATCTTGAGGGAAGCTCCGGTTTGCAAGAAGCTTACACCAAAGCTTGTCCCAATTCGGCCAAAAAAATTACCGCAGCATGTTGGTGTCATGTCATGACACCATGCCAAGTTTCATGACTTTCAGGCGTGTTTTGGAATTACAGGAATTAACAAACCAAGTTTCAGGCGTGTTTTGGAATTAGTTAATTATTTTTTTCAGATGATTAATAGATAAATTCCTCACGTCCAGAAATTTATTTTAGAATTTTTGGGATTCCAGAAGTATTTGAAACCTACAGATTACTACAGACTATTCTGTTTTGACAGATTCTGTTTTTGGTGTGTTGTTTGCTTATTTTGATGAATATATGGCTAGTAATAGAGTTTATGAACCATAGAAAAGTTGGAATACAGTAGATTTAAGACCAATATAAAGAAAGAATGAGTTCATTACAGTACCTAAAGTGGTGGTTTGTTTTCTTTTTACTAACAGAGCTCATGAGATTTTTTATTTGAGTTTTGTGTTGTGAAGTTTTCAAGTTTCGGGTAAAGATTTGATGGATTATGGAACAAGGAGTGGCAAGAGCCTGAGCTTGGAGATGCCCAAGGCACCCCAAGATAAAATCCAAGGACAACCAAAAGCCTAAGCATGGGGATGCCCCGGAAGGCATCCCCTCTTTCGTCTTCGTCCATCGGTAACTTTACTTGGAGCTATATTTTTATTCACCACATGATATGTGTTTTGCTTGGAGCATCTTGTATGATTTGAGTCTTTGATTTTTAGTTTACCACAATCATCCTTGTTGTACACACCTTTTGGGAGAGACACACATGAATTGGAATTTATTAGAATACTCTATGTGCTTCACTTATATCTTTTGAGTTGAATAATTTTTTGCTCTAGTACTTTGCTTATATCTTTTAGAGTACGGCGGTGGTTCTATTTTATAGAAATAATTGATCTCTCATGTTTTGGTGATCAACTTGCGAGCTCCGTGACCTCGTGAACTTATGCATAGGGGTTGGCACACGTTTTTGTCTTGACTCTCTGGTAGAAACTTTGGGATTACATGTAGTGTCATAAGCAAATTCAACAATATAGCTATCACAAAACATATTCTTAACACGATCCACATGTATGCAAAGTTGAAACTCTTCCAAAATAGTGGGATTAACATTAACTAAAGTCATGACCTCTCCAAACCCACCTTTATCAAAAACTTCAAAAGATTGAACATTCTCCAAATATGTGCGATCTAAAGTTGACACTCTTCCAAACCCACTTTCAATAATATTGCAAACTTTGTAATGAATCTCATATTCATCATGGGGCTTTGAAGATCAAATGAAGAATCACCCCAATCATGATCATTGCAACAAGTAGTAGATATTGCAAAACTAGCATCCCCAAGCTTAGGGTTTTGCATATTATAAGGACAATTGACATCAATAGAATTTATAATAAAATCATTGCAATCATGCTTTTTATTCAAAGATCTATCGTGAATTTCTTCATAAAGTAATTCCTCACTCTTTTCAGATTCACAAATTTCAAGCAAAACCTTATAAAGATAATCTAGTGCACTCAACTAACTAGCAATAGGTTCATCATAATTGGATCTCTTAAAGAGATTAGCAAGTGGATGAGGATCCATAACAATAGATATTTAGCAAGCGAAGAAGCAAGCTAATAGAAGGCACATGGTAACACGAGCAAACAGAAGGACGAATGGAAGAGGGGCGAATAAACGGCAAGGGTGAAGTGGGGGAGAGGAAAACGAGGGGCAAATGGCAAATAATGTAATGCGAGGGATAAGAGTTTGTGATGGGTACTTGGTATGTCTTGACTTGTGCGTAGACACCCCGACAACGGCACCAGAAATCCTTCTTGCTACCTCTTGAGCACTGTGTTGGTTTTCCCTTGAAGAGGAAAGGGTGATGTAGCAAAGTAGCGTAAGTATTTCCCTCACTTTTTGAGAACTATGGTATCAATCCAGTAGGAGGCCACACGCAAGTCCCTCGTACCTACACAAACAAATAAGAACCTCGCAACCAACGTGATAAAGTGGTTGTCAATCCCTTCATGGTCACTTACGAGAGTGAGATCTGATAGATATAATAATGATAAGATAAATATTTTTGGTATTTTTATGATAGATTGAAAGTAAAAATTGCAAAGTAAAATAGATTGGAAACTTATATGATGGAGAATAGACCCGGGGGCCATAGGTTTCACTAGTGGCTTCTCTCAAGATAGCATAAGTATTATGGTGGGTGAACAAATTACTGTCGAGCAATTGATAGAAAAGCGAATAATTATGAGAATATCTAGGCATGATCATGTATATATGCATCACGTCCGTGACAAGTAGACCGACTCCTGCCTGAATCTACTAGTATTACTCCACACATCGACCGCTATCCAACATGCATCTAGAGTATTAAGTTCATAAGAACAGAGTAACACATTAGGTAAGATGCCATGATGTAGAGGGATAAACTCAAGCAATATGATATAAACCCCATCTTTTTATCCTCGATGGCAACAATACAATACATGTCATTTCCCTTTCTGTCACTGGGATCGAGCACCGCAAGATTGAACCCAAAGCTAAGCTCTTCTCCAATTCCAAGAAAGATCAATCTAGTAGGCCAGACCAAACTGATAATTCAAAGAGACTTGCAAAGATAACCAATCATGCATAAACGAATCCAGAGAAGGTTCAAATATTGATCATAGATAGACTTGATCATAAACCATTCATCGGATCTCAACAAAAACACCGCAAAAAGAGTTACATCAAATAGATCTCCAAGAAGATTTTGGAGAACATTGTATTGAGATCCAAAGAGAGAGAAGAAGCCATATAGCTACTAGCTTTGGACCCGAAGGTCTGAAGTAAACTACTCACACATCATCGGAGGGGCCATGGAGTTGATGTAGAGGCCCTCCGTGATCGATGCCCCCTCCGGCGGAGCTTTGAAAAAGGCTCCAAGATGGGATCTCTTGGGTACAGAAGGTTGCAGCGGTGGAAATAGGGGTTCCTGGTGCTCCTGGATGTTTTCGGGGTATGTGAACATATATAGGAGGAAGAAATAGGTTGGTTGAGCCACAAGGGGCCCATGAGGGGGGAGGGCGTGCCTAGGGGGGTAGGTGTGCCCCCTGCCTCGTGGACTCCTTGTTGGTTTGTTGACGTCCACTCCAAGTCCTCTAGATCACGTTTGTTCTAAAAATCATGCTCCCGAAGGTTTCATTCCATTTGGACTCCGTTTGATATTCCTTTTCTATGAAACACTAAGATAGGCAAAAAAACTGGGCCCTGGGTTAATAGCTTAGTCCCAAAAAATAATATAAAAGTGTAAAATAAAGCCCATTAACTTCCTAAACATATAATATAATAGCATGGAACAATCAAAAATTATAGATACGTTGGAGACATATCAGTCACTTGGATGCTTGAGGGGGATCAGAGAGGGGAAGTGTAGTGTGGTGAGGATCGTAAAGAGCCCGGGGTGAGCTTTTATAGTGTGAGGGGTCGGCTCCACGGTGTCCAGAGGATAAGCACGGCGGTGGTGGTCATTACGGTGGCAGGTGAGGCCGTTGAGGTCGGTAGCGTGGCCAGTGGGGATGGTGGTCGCCCGCAGTTACTCCTGGGAGGAGCTGGGCTGCTCGGGACGCGCCACGCGGGTCGGGCAGAGACGTGGTCGTGCGGGACTTGTTGGGTGGCGGTCTTGGTTGTTGTGGACGACGGTGGACAACGTTAGGGGCCAAGTGAGGGTGTCGGGGAGCTTCTAGGTGGTCGAGCTGATCCAGAGGAGGATCAGGATGAGAGGGGGAGGCAGCGGAGCGGTGGCAGCAGCTCGGTGCCGATGCGTGCCAAACGCGCGCTCTGGACACGCTCTGGACGTGCACGTAGCATGCTCGATAAAATGCTCCAATGGTCTAGGTGCCTCTAATGCCAGTGCAAATTAACAGTACTATGAGACTAGTTGTGAGAGAGCTAATGGACACACTGGGTTGGCCAAATGATCAAGTGTCCAATGAAGTTCAGAAAGCTTTGCCAAATCCTGTCATGAGCTGAAAGTGTTCGACAGAATGCTAGGGCAAGCTAGAGGACTTTGATGGATTTGAAACTTGGCAGGATGGGGTCTCTTTAGATGATAGAAATGGTGGTGGAGTTAGTTTTGCAAGGTGAGAAACTTGATAGTGCAAGTTTTACCAGAATTCAGTTCTGGAAAGAAACTTCAGTGGCATGTTTGGTGGACTTGAAAGATGAAAGTAGAGCTGATCTCCTGGTGTCGGGGGTGTCTGATCCCTCGCACACCTATGGGGACCAGCGGACCGAGCCCCTTTTGGTTCGGCAGGGGGCGGTGGATGCACAAAGAGCAGATCGAGGCGAAACACACGAGCGAGACGATCGATTTACCCAGGTTCGGGCCGCACGGATGCGTAAAACCCTACTCCTGCTTTGGTGGTTGTATTGAGTTCTTGCTCGGGAGCAGCGAGTGCTACAGTACACTCAAGCAGCTGGCGAGACCGAGCATGAGAATGGCTGTCCTCCTCCTCTCTGTTGCGCATGGGCCTCCTTTTATATGTCTAAGGGGTTACCGACACGTGGCAACAGAGGTGAGGGTAAAAATGTAAAAGGGGTGGTAGTTGGCTCCACCGCCTACATGTCGCATCCTACCTAACTCTGACGGCAGGGGACAAGGGCATTAAATGCCCGTCTGTGTCACCTTGACGGCCCAGAGAGGGACCGCTAGGAACGCCACCATTTGCCACGATGGCTACTTGTCAGCGTCTGCTTGCCACCGCATGCCCCCGGCTGCACAGCCTCCCGCCACGTACGCCAGGAATGGTCCCAGGGCGACACGTTGGTGGGTGAGCTGGAGCGCGGGCTGCGGGGTAGTAGCTTGCCGCGGCAAGCGCCTTGCCGCGGATGTAGTCTTGTCGCGTCCGGGAGCTTGTCGCTCACCGGGCCTTGTCGGGGCGCGTGGTGCGCCGCAGCGAGCTTCTTGAGATGCTTTGGTTGGTCTTCCCGGCAAGCTCCTCTTGCCGTGGTCTCGTCTCCTTCCCGGCAAGCTCCTTTTGCCGGGGCCTTGTCTCCTTCCCGGCAAGCTCCTCTTGCCGGGGCCTTGCTTTTCTCTTGGATACTTTGTTCTTGAATGGCTCCTAAAGGAACGGTGGAGGGTCTTGGCGGTTTCCCGGCAAGCCTTGCCGCGGGTCGCTGCGACTGCCCGTGCACAAGTTCGGGATACTAAGGTACCCCTACTTTAGTACACCGACAGGAGCCCCCGGGCCTGGGCCATACACGGTGTCGAGCATTGTTGGGCCAGGCCCAAAACAGTGCACGGGCACGCGCGGCCTAGGTCACGCCATATCTGACTCCGCACCCACCACGCCCTCCCCAAACGGCACGCGTCGAACGCGGTGCCGTGCGTGATGTGGGCTGCGTGCGCGGGGCCGCGCCCTGCGCGCATGCGTCACATCATTGTAAGAGGGGACGGTTGGCGCGCCCCTCCCCGTAAACGGAGGGAGGCGTGGAGGCGTGGTGGGCGGAATCGTGGGTAGCTGTTTATTCGCGACGGCGAAACGTCCGGCCCCCTCCCCTCCCTCCTTATAAGCAGAGGAAACAGGGGTATGGCGCCATCCGCCAGTTGCTGTTTCCAATCTCAAAACCTCCGCCGCTCCCCGTCTTCTCAGAGCAACAAGAGAGCAGCGCCCTGCTCCCCCCATTGCCACCGGCACCACCACCACCGTCGGCCTCCTCCACCACCTTCGCCATGGCTCCGAAGGGCGACAAGGTGAAGGCGGCGAAGTCGACCGAGGCGCAGCGGCTCGCGACGATGCGGAAGGAGCGGGCCATCTTCCCTCCCAAGCTCGGCGCGAAGGCGTTGCGGGAGCGGTATTACCTGTTCTGGTCGGCGGAGACGCGAGCTCACCCGCGGACTAGGGTGCTCCCGGCTGAAGCCCACACGAAGGCTCTGGACGGGTACCCTTTCTTTGCTGTGTTCTTCTACTGCGGGCTCTGCCCCCCCCCCCTTTTCCGAGTTCTTCTGTGATATTATGAACACATATGGCTTCTACCTCCTTGACTTCACCCCCAACGCCGTCCTCACCATGGCAGTTTTCGCACATCTTTGCGAAAACTTTGTCGGAGTCCACCCCAGTGTAGCTCTCTTCCGCCATTTCTTTATCCCTCGAGTAGAGAGAGGAGAGACTCTGTCCGACGGAATCGCCTGGGTCTCCAGAGCCGGCAGGAAGGAATCTTATCTAGAGGGAGAGTTCCGCGGCAAGTGGGAGGAGTGGAGAGCAGATTGGTGCTGGATCATCGAGGAGAGCCCGCAGTCGTTCACCGTCCGGCACCAAGCAGCAGCGGTGCACGGCAGTGACTGGAGCGACTTGGCTCCAGAAGACAGCAAGCTGAGGATTGCCGTCACCAGGATCCAGCGCCTTAGGCTTGCCAGACTCACTGTAGGTGCTGTTGGCGCAGACTTTCTTCGCCGCCGCATTGCCCCTCTGCAGGAACGGGGAAGGCCTACCTGGGAGTTCAAGAACGCGGCGGACATTATGAGGCTGCGCCCAGGCCTCAACTATAATTTCACTGTCCTCGAGCACACTAGCATGCTGAAGGAGCTCTTCAAATATGATCCGGATCACCCCGAAGTCTTCAGGCTGCCGCAGGGCGTCGTCCCTTTGTGCAACAACTCTGCGCTTAACCGCATCCGGGCGATGATGCCGTTGTGCGAATCGCACGGAATCGAGCCGACCTGGCAAGAGCCCGCAGATGAGGTCGTGCAGCAGTTCTTCGACAACCTGGTGGAAGTGCCAATCCGCGCCGATGAGAGGGACGGCCTCATCCGCGACACCACCGAGGCGGAGCTGGCGCGCATAGCCTCCAGGTTGGAAGAGGCGGCGGCGGCTGCAGCGGCAGGCGATTTTGGGTTTACTCTGGAGGAAGCGGCGGCAAAAGAGGCAAAAACTCATGCCGAGCAAGACGAGTTCCTCGGCAAGAAAGAGCTCGCCCGGCAAGAGGAACTTGCCGGCAAGGAAGATCTTGCCGGGGGTAGCGCCGAGCCGAGCGAGCCTGCCGGGGATGCAAGCGACTCGCTGGAGATCGACTCTTCCTCCACTTCGTCTTCCGACAGCCCGCCGCCGGCTGCGCCTCCGTCTCCACCAAGAAGGCGTCTCCGCAAGGCCGCGGATGTAGCGAGGCGGCAGGCGGTCCAGCAGTCGCCGCGCCGCATGACGCGCTCCACCGCGGCAAGCACTGTTGCCGCGGGAGCGCCCCATGCCACCGCTGCAACCAGAGCGGGATCTTCCCGGGCTGCCGCCTCTGTTTCCAGCAAGCGGCCGAGGGAGCCTACCACTCCTCCTTCCCGCGCCAACCGCGGGCCGGATTTCGACTTCTCCGTGTTTAGCTCCAACGAGGAAAAAGAGGAGGAGTAAGTTCTTCTCATTGTACTTGCAATTCTTTGATTTCTGGTGCTTTTGTCTTGTCTTGTTTCTCACTTGCCTTCCTCTGCATCTCTTCCTTTTTAGGACTCTGGCGCAGAGGGCAGCGAAGAGGGCCAGGGTGCCGGTGATCGTCATCAAGGATGAACCCACTGCGTCAACAGGGGATGCACCCGAGACGAACTTGTTGGACCCGGCGGCTGACCTTCAGAGCAGCCCCCAGCGTAAGTGTTTTGTTTACTTCCCGCTGTTGGGCGCGCACGAAGATCCTTGCTATGCTGATACTTGTCTGTTAACTTGTGCAGGAGCAGAACAACCTCACCAGGGGAGCCTGGAGACCGTTCCCGAAGCACCAAGGGAGAGTCCTCCGGCGGGGGAAAGGTCCCCGGCAAGGGAGGCGACTCCGACAAGGGAGGAGCCCCCGGCAAGGGAAGGGACTCCGGCAAGGGAGGAGCCCCCAGCAAGGGAGGAGACTCCGGCAAGGGAGGAGCCCCCGGCCGGGCAAGGATCTCCGGCAAGGGACCGCGCCAGCGATCCTCCGGCGACGGAGACCACAGAGACCGGCCTTGGCACAGGTAACCTCCTTGCTTCCAACTTCCCCTTGCTTCTTCGGCTTCTTGTTCTTCCTCTTGGATTTTGCTCGAACTTTGCTTGAATCTTCTCCCCCCTTCCGGCCATCAGGTCCATCTACCGCAGAGCCGATGGAGACAGAGGTCGCCACCGAGGAAGCAGTCGGCGCCGGCGAGGAGGCTGCCAGGGCTGCCGCCGCGGAGGCGGGCGAGGAGTCTGGCGGTCGTGCTGATGACCCGGAGGCCACAGGAGCGCGAGGCGCTGCCCCGACCGCTGGCTCCTCCGCCGCTGCCGCCGCGGTAGGCTCCGAAGAGCCCCAGCCCGGCATCTACCTGAAGGCCGGCGAGAACATCTTCATCAGCCTCCCCTGGGCGTCAAGCTCTAGGGCGCCGATCGAGGGGGAGACGCTGGACGGAGAGGTGCTTGCCTCTGCCAGGCTGAAGCTGGTTGACGCGCCAAGCAGCAGCAGTGGCGATCCTGAAGAGGAGCGCCTGCTGCGGAAGCTAGTGGCGCTCTACCGCACCCGGCAGGCCAAGTTGGTGTCCCGCGAAGCGCTCGTGGCGAAGGCTGGCGCTGACATCGAGAAGCGCGCAGAAGAGCTCCGGGGCGCCCACCAAGAAGCTCTCCGCTCTCTGGCAAGGGAGCAGGAGGAACTTGCCGAGGCGCAGCAAGCCTTCCTTCTCGAGAAGGCGGACGTCGAAGAGCGTCAGCGCCTTGCCGCGGAGAAGTTGTCTTCGCAGGAGGGTGACTTGGCGCAGTGATCGGTCAACCTCGACAGCCACGAGGAGGAACTTGCCGCGCGCGAGCGGGCAGTTGGTGGGGCCGTCAAGCAGGCCGTAGACGCCACCGCAGCTGCCGAGGCCGCCAAGGCTGAGCTGGAGCTGAAGGTGACGCAGCTAGAGGCGGACCTCAAGGCAAGCGACGACGAGCTTGCCGCGCTCAAGCTCGAGCGGGAGAAGGACGCCAGTGGCTACTTGGAGCTGCAGGCCCTTTTCGCCGAGAGGGGCAAGGAGCTGGATGCCGCCAAGAACTCCAATGCCGATCTCGAAGGAAAGCTGGCGGCCCTGACCAGATCTCTGGACGGCGCCAAGGAGCAGGAGACGGTCAAGGCCGGCAAGGTGCTGTTGGCGAATGCCGCCGCCGCCCGGAAGACTTTGGCGGAGGACATGGAGTGCTGGACGAAGGGTCTGGTGGACGTCGCTGCGGATGTCGACAAGGAGCTGGCGCAGTTGGGGATGGTGGATCTCGCGTACTCCTCCAACGAGAACCTCCAACCCAGCGCCAAGCTCACTCTGTTCTTCAAAGGCTTGGCGACGGCGCTCCAGCGAATCCGGGAGCAGTTCCCAAAGCAGCTTGCCAACGAGTCACGCAAGATCTGCGCGGGAGCTCTCCAGAAGGTGCTGATGAAGGTAGCCTTCTGCAACCCAGGCCTCCGCCTCAACAACGTCCTCCGAAGCCTGCCGCCAGATGCTGATCAGGAGGAGCTCAAGGCCCTTGTCGCACCCATCGTGGACAAGGTGAGCGGCATCAGGAGGGTCGAAGGCGACCGCGTAGACTAGGCCATTTATCTTTTTCTTTCCTTGTCGCTGTCAATCATGTTATGAGAAACAGTCTATTAGGAATGCGACAAGTTATTCTGTAATATACTTCTATCTTGGATAATAATTGCTATGTTATTTCCTTTACTTGCTTCCTTCCCTTGTATGTTTTTACCCTACGCTTTTAGGGAACTTGCCGGTGCGGGCACCTTGCCGCGAGCGCTGAGTGTGGAACATCAGCAATGGAACTACAACCGACAGGAAACCTCGTCGCGGAGCTAGTCGCAGCTTACTTAAGTCGTTGAGCGGACTCGAAACGACAGTAAGGCAACTAGCTACGAGTTGGTTCCCTGCCGGCGGTGCCGCAACCGACAAGAAACCTTGTCGCGGAGCTAGCCGCAGTTCACCTAAGTTGTTGAGCGGACTCGAAACAACAGTAAGTGCGCGACTAGCTGCGAGTCGGTTCCTCCACGCACAAGTTTTTCCATACAAGGGGTGGTCGCTTAAGGAAGATAACTCTATAAATTTAATTGTTGTGTTATTTCCTTTACTTGACTCCTTCCTTTGTATGTTTTTACCCTGCGCATATAGGGAACTTGCCGGCGCTGGCACGCTTGCCGCGAGTGCTGAGTGCGGAACATCAGCGATCTGCGGGCGGTGCTGCGGCCGACAAGAAACCTCGTCGCGGAGCTAGTTGCAGCTCACTTAGGTTGTTGAGCGGGGCTCGAAACAACAGTAAGGGCGCAACTAGCTATGAGTCGGCTCCTCTGCGCCCAGGTTTCCCATACAAAGCACGGGCGTTCAAGGAAAATAACTTAAAACTTAAAGGAAGTCTGATTGCTCAAACTTTGGCACTTATCTTTTTCTGTCGCTTGCTTTCCCAGGGTATGTGCTGAGCACATAATCTTTATGCACGGGGTCTGCACCCGGCTTTGTACAAAGGATTACATGCAACAGCGGCAAGACTTTGTACAAATGGGTGGTTGCCGGACAGGGTCCGACAACCGCGCCTCACTGGCAAAGCTTATGAAGATGCGCAATATTCCAGGAGTTGCTCACTGGTACGCCTTCTTCGGTCCCAAGGCAGACAGCGCCAAGCCTAGTGACTCGCTTCACCCGGTAAGGGCCTTCCCACTTCAGCGTCAACTTGTCGGAAATCTTGGCGGACTGATCGCGCCAAAGAAACAAGGTCGCCTTCCTCGAAACTTCTGGCGTTAGCTTTGCGGCTATGATAGCGGCGCAAAGCTTGCCGGTAGCGAGCAGCTCGCACAGCAGCCTGAAGACGATCTTCCTCGAGGAGCAGCACGTCATCTTGCCGCAGCCGCTCTCGCTCAAGCTCGTCATAAGCGAGAACCCGAGGTGACCCGTATACGAGTTCCGTGGGGATAACTGCCTCCGCTCCAGAGGCTAGAGCGAAGGGTGTCTGGCCAGTGGCTCGATTTGGCGTCATTCTGATCGGCCAAAGAACCATTCGCAGCTCCGCGCCAAGGCTTCTGCCGGAGAGGCGGGCGACGGCAGCGAATTGTGCGAGGAGCGAGATATGCTCGAACTTCTAACTGCGTCAGAAGGAGCAACATCTCGTCCAAGCGACCGCGCCATGCCCGCGCCGGCATGTTGGCGCGCATGCTGGTCCTGAGCACTCAGGAATCCGTCGGCTTGATCTTGGCCCAGCAGACGTATGGTACCGTGGGTACCATGACGCTGCTGGTCCCGCGTCTCCTGGGATGGGCGCCGTGTGTGTACGGACGCCGAGGCCTTGGAGTGAGCGTGTTCATTGTGGGAGGCGACCGCGCCGCCGACGTGCGGCGCAGCCTGGTCCTTGGACCTGGCAGCGCCACGAGTCTCCCCGTTGGTGCCCGCTCTTCCGCCGGCACCTACTCCACCAGCCGTCCGCTCTGGCGACGGCGGGTTCGGCGCAGACGGAGCAGCTGCCTCCGAAATCTTCTTCTTTGGCGTAATGTTGATGAAGACGATGAAGATGCGGCTCGTGCGAATGCCAGATCAGGTTTGCACAACCTCGACGCACCCCCTACCTGGCGTGCCAAAGATGTCGGGGGTGTCTAATCCCTTGCACACCTATGGGGATCGGCGGACCGAGCCCCTTTTGGTTCGGCAGGGGGCGGTGGATGCACAAAGAGCAGATCGAGGTGAAACACACGAGCGAGACGATCGATTTACCCAGGTTCGGGCCGCACGGATGCGTAAAACCCTACTCCTGGTTTGGTGGTTTTATTGAGTTCTTGCTCGGGAGCGGCGAGTGCTACAGTACACTCAAGCAACTGGCGAGACCGAGCATGAGAATGGCTGTCCTCCTCCTCTCTGTTGCGCATGGGCCTCCTTTTATATGTCTAAGGGGTTACCGACACGTGGCAACAGAGGTGAGGGTAAAAATGTAAAAGGGGTGGTAGTTGGCTCCACCGCCTACATGTCGCATCCTACCTAACTCTGACGGCAGGGGACAAGGGCATTAAATGCCCGTCTGTGTCACCTTGACGGCCCAGAGAGGGACTGCTAGGAACGCCACCGTTTGCCACGATGGCTACTTGTCAGCGTCTGCTTGCCACCGCATGCCCCCGGCTGCACAGCCTCCCGCCACATACGCCAGGAATGGTCCCAGGGCGACACGTTGGTGGGTGAGCTAGAGTGCGGGCTGCGGGGTAGTAGCTTGCCGCGGCAAGAGCCTTCCCGCGGATGTAGTCTTGTCGCGTCCGGGAGCTTGTCGCTCACCGGGCCTTGTCGGGGCGCGTGGTGCACCGCAGCGAGCTTCTTGAGATGCTTTGGTTGGTCTTCCCGGCAAGCTCCTCTTGCCGGGGTCTCGTCTCCTTCCCGGCAAGCTCCTTTTGCTGGGGCCTTGTCTCCTTCCCGGCAAGCTCCTCTTGCCGGGCCTTGTTTTGCTCTTGGATACTTTGTTCTTGAATGGCTCCTAAAGGAACCGTGGAGGGTCTTGGCGGTTACCCGGCAAACCTTGCCGCGGGTCGCTGCGACTGCCCGTGCACAAGTTCGGGATACTAAGGTACCCCTACTTTAGTACACCGACACCTGGAGTTAAGGTTTTGGTTGGAAGGACTAGAAGATGGCAGAGTTTCAGAATTAATGGAGCTAGGAAGATTAGGGTTGCAGTTGTAACTCAAAAAAATGGGATAGAATTGAAAAGAGGATGTTTCTCTCAAAATTTTCAAAAGACATAGTTAGGTTTTTGCTCAAAAGTGATTTTTAGGCATCATCGGGCCTCTCATAATTTTTGTGGGATTTTGAAACAATTATCTAAAATACTTGTAGTGCAACAGAAGCATTTTAAGTATTGAAAATGTTTTAAAAGAATTACTTGTGGCAGATTTTATTATGAAAACATTTCCTACTTTTATTTATGATATAAATGAAATGATTCACAAAACAACCAAGGACCACAACATTTCACAAAAATAATCTTCTATGGAGGGAAGAATTTTGTAAAACAGAAAATAGAAAAGCTCTGAAATTAATAACTGAGCTCATATATCCCAAAAAAATTATTTCTGAGCAAATTTTACTTAATGAAAATATGATTAAATTTTTGGGGTGTTACAAGCCCCCCAGGCGCGCCCGGGTGGGTTGTGCCCACCTCGATGGCCTCCCGCACTGTCCCTTTGTTCTAGAAATACCCCAATATTCCATAAACTCTAGGGGAGTCGATGAAAATAAATTCCAGCCACTGCAAGTTCCAAAACCACTAGATCCAATCTAGACACCATCACGGAGGGGTTCATCATGTCCATTGGTGCCTCTCCGATGATGCGTGAGTAGTTATTTGTAGACCTACGGGTCCGTAGTTAGTAGCTAGATGGCTTAATCTCTCTCTCTCTCTCTCTTTTGATTCTCAATACAATGGTCTCTTGGAGATCCAGATGATGTAACTCTTTTTGTGGTGTGTTTGTTGGGATCCGATCAACTTTGAGTTTATGATCAGATCTATCTTTTTATCCATGAAAGTTATTTGAGTCTTCTTTGATCTCTTATATGCATGATTGCTTATAGCCTCGTATTTCTTCTCCGATATTTGGGTTTTGTTTGGCCAACTTGATCTATTTATCTTTGTAACATCCCAATTTTCAATTTGCATGTTAATCATTAGGTCATCATATGCATCCATAATTTGTGCATTTTTGAATTTGTTTTATTTGGAATTTTGATCCTAGAAACATTAAGTAACTCAAGGACCAATTGAGAGAGTTGGAGGTTTTGACAAAAATGCATTTTTGAATTTTCAAAATTTGTAAATAGGATCAAAGTGATTTTATTCTAAATTATTTTTCCAATTATTTGAAATAAATAAATAATGAGCGAAGATAATATGACTTCTTCGAAACAACTAGGAAATAATGGAAATTTAATTTTGAATAAAAATATATTTATTTGCAATTTTATTTGGTTGCATTTTTATATAAATTAGGGAAAAAGGTTGCATTTTTAAAATTGCATTTAGTCCAGAAAAATGTTCACGTTGTCCCAAATATTAGGAGGGGATGGTGAAAATTATTTCTGGAATTTTAGGGTTTTTATTTTATTTGCATTTTTTTTCTTCGTAGCGATATTTTCGGACCGACTGGGCCGAAGCCCAGCAGGCCCAGCCGAAGCCGCCGCCTTCCTCCCGTCGCGCCCGAGCCGGACTCCGGGCGTCCGACGCCGCCACACTGCCGCGACCGCCCCCTGCCCCAAGTCGGATCCCCCCGATCCCCTTTATATGCCGCCGCCACCCCGCCCTCTTCGCCACAAACCCTGCCACCTCAACAATCGCTTCCGCCGTCGATGCTGCCCCGCGCCGCCGCCCCGCCTCGCCGCTAGCTGCCCCTCGCTGCTCGCCGCACCACCTTGCCGCTGCCCCACGCAGTCCCGCCGTCGCCGGAGTTCATCGTCGCCACCGCCAGTTTTCTCGCCGAAACTGCTGAACTGGTATAAAACCGCCGTCCCCATCCGGTTTTCTTTTCGAAACCGGGTTTTGTTTTTTTGGTTAGTTTATTTAGCGGACGTTCATCCGTTAGTCCTCGGTAGCGAACGTTTTTGTTCGTTAGATTTTTTTTCTTTTTCTGTTTATTTTCGGCCAGGGACCTATCAGTAATTATTTTTCATAGCAGATTAGTTCTTGATCTTTAAACGATGACAACTTTTTGCTCATTTATCCAAATCCAATGAAACCAACGCCAAATTCTTCGTTACGATCCCCTCTATTCAGATAATCAACTTAAACATATTTTTGAAAGTTTAAAATTTGGGTTCAAATAGATATGAATTCGAACTTCTTTTGATCGTAACTTGAGTTTCGTATCTCCGTTTTGATTGATTCTTTCTGCAAATCGAAGCTCTTTACTTGCACTTTCTGTTTAAATATTTTTATTGGGTTTTACCTTTGCATCTTATGCTGGAGTTCTTATGTATGCTATTGTTTGTCTACTATAGATTATCCGGAGTGCGAAGCTTGTTATTACGAATATCTAGGGTTTTCCAATCGTCAGCAAGGCAAGTTACACTTTGATCATATCCCTTTATTACCCAGTTTTTACGCATTAGTTTCAACCCTCAAACATTGCATGAGTAGGATGTGAACATGTGGTTATTGCTAAGTAGTTCATGAGGCAGGAACCTACTATCATTTTATCAACTCCGGGAATATACGTTATGCTCTTATTGCTTAGCCATGCTCGTAGACGGGGATTGGTATGTGTGAATCATGCAAGATGTGAGAGATTATAACTAAGGGAAACTTAAGGTGGCTACTTTAATACACATCTAGGTGGATTGGTTGCGGGAACCTGGAGCAATCTAGTACTGTCCTAGGATATCCCGGAGTACCCGTGTGATCATCCTATGGAATGCCACCCAGGCTCAAAGGGATCATAGTATCATTCATGCTAGAAACTTCCGTGTGCAGCCACAAGCCATTATGGGCTCTGGCATAGTTGAGTAAGTTGAGTGACCTCTTTCAGTGGTAGGCTAGCAGATGTAGGGGAGAGTAGGTGGTACTGTCTGCCCAGAGTAAAGAGTTAATGCTTCAGAAAGACTATATCTCAATCTTCCGATCATGGATGCGGTCGAGTCTTGTGGGGAAAAGTGTGCAAACCTCTGCAGAGTGTACAAACTAATCATGATTAGCCGTGTCCCCGGTTATGGACATTTTGAGTATCTGGTATTTTGAATTATTGATTGGTCGCATCACTTTACATTATGAAAGTGTTGGGTTATTAATATTCTTTTGGGAATTGAGTTGGGGGAACCTTCTCAATAATGGCATAAAATTGGTAGTTAAATAAAATCTATTCCTTTTTAGTAGAAAAAATTAGCTTTATGCAAATATTAAACTTAGAGCCTCCACCAGCCAAATATGCATGTAGTGATAGTTTTTATTCCATCATTTTCTCTATAGTGTGATCTTGCCAGCATATTCCATGTGTTGACCTACACGGCTGCAACGTATCATGTTGCAGAATTTTCAGACAAAGAGTAAGGTGCGATAGGTCGTTGTCATGCACTCAGTTTTGCCATGGAGTTGGATGGACTCATTTACCTTCGAAGCTTCCATGGTTATTTTAGATGGCCTTCATTCATATTATTGTAATAAGTACTCTTTATGAGACACTCAATGTAATAAGTGTGTGATTGAACTCTGTTATAAATCCTTGAGTACTGTGTGTGTCAGCTATACTGATCCAGGGATGACACTTAAGCACAGAGACTATGGTCCATTGTGATCGGATCGCTACAAGATGGTATCAGAGCACACGCTGACTGTAGGACATGACCACTAGGAAAAGCCACAGGATACTCTTCTCTACTCATTTCCAACTCTTCTCTATTTTTACACTATAGATGTCGGATCCAAGGAAAAAGTTCACTCAACCGGATGACGACACCCCTTTCGGATGACACTTGAAGGAAGTCACTAGGTACCTGAACATCGACATACCAAGCTTCACCGGAACCTTCATCGCCACTTTCCCAGAAGAGGAGCGCTGGACGATTCAAGTTCGTGTTCCAGGAAGAACTTTTGCTTCAATTACCGAGCCCATCGAGTTTTCCTTTGATGCACCAACCTGGAGTTTAGGAAAGAGCATGGCCGCCCACATCGCCATTGGACGCATAGGCGAGGTGTACAACAAGGATCTTAAAGACACCACCTACCAGATATGTGGACGCAGAGATGAACAATGGGAGATGATTCGCACCAGAAGGGATAAATCTATTGCATCCTACATGCAGGAGTTGAACCAGCACATTTGTCGTTACGAGAACCAGATGTGCGCTAACATGATTGACACGAAGAAGGTGATGACCCGAAACATGGAGCTAGAAGAGGAACTCAAGGCTACATGCGATGGATATGAAGAAGAAATTGTTGTACTAGTGGAGCAGAATGAAGACCTGAAGAAGAAGCTAGGAATACCTATGGTGAAGCCCGAGCCTGGAGTGGACATTCGTTCTGAAGACTACATCATACTAGACGACATAGACATCGACCCCGACAGTGATGATGATTATGAAGACGAAGCTGGAGTAGATATTATGGACTCTTCCACCGATCAAAATTTCTAGTCAACCACCATATCACTACTAGTATTCTTCCAAGTAGTTAGAAAGCATTGCGAGATCTTGTAATAGTAGCTTAGGTCAAATGTATGAATCTTGGTTGAATTGGGTGGTGTGAATTGAATATGTTTGTCTCATGTGCATATGGGTAGTGAAATATCTCTTTAGACCTTATTCTATTATGTTCTCACCCCTCTAACCTATCCGATGCCTCCGAGACGGGACCCCGGATTCCTTTTCCCGTCGGAGCTCACTCAGTTGATCCAATAGCATAATGCCTTGATGCAGTTGCTAGTATAGAACCAAGGCAACAACAACCCACCACCACCACCCCTAGATGACAACTTAGCCTGTTTTCCAAGGTTGAATCCGCCCATGTTCTCTAGCAGCACCGAGCTGATTGTTGCTGATGATTGGCTCCGCAAGATTGGAAGGGAGCTGACCACCGAAGGTTGCACAGATGCTGAGAAGGCGCACTTTGCCGCACATCAATTGGATGGACCCACAGCCTCATGGTGGGAGAATTACACCGCCACTTTCCCCATGGCAAATGTTACTTGGGATCAGTTTAAACAAGCCTTCCGCACTACACATGTCTCAGCTAGAGCCATGAGTATGAAGAAGCGTGAGTTTCGCAACTTATGCCAGGAAAACCATACTGTGGCGCAGTACGTGGATGAGTTCAACAAGTTAACATGCTACACCCCAGATGATGTGGCCACAGATGCCGCGAAGCAGGAGAAGTTTCTTGATGGGCTGAATGACGAGCTAAGTATGCAGTTGATGGTGGCAACATTCACCAACTACCAGGAGTTGGTAGACAGGGCCCTCATGATTGAAGGCAAGCAGCAGCAGATAGAGAACCGCAAATGGAAGTATAGACTAGGGAAGTACAACTTTGGAGCTCAGCAGAAACCCCACTATTCCCCGTACTCGGGAGGACACACCCATCATACCCATGGAGGACATAACCATGGTGGACATTCTCATAATGGAGGAAATTCACACAACCACAATGGCCCTAAGAATGGTAATGGGAATGGAGGAAACAACAGCCAGAGCTGTTCCAATCCCGCTACACCCGCCAAGAAGGATCTGAGTCACATTACTTGTTTCAAGTGCGGGAAGACTGGACACTACGCCACCGAGTGTCCTAAAGCAAAGAATGGAAATGGCAATTGAAGCTCAGGGAAGAAGCCAAATCCCTTCACCAGAGGTTAGGTGAACCACGTCAACATGGAGGAAGTTGATGAGCAGCCTGACGCAGTTATTGGTAAGTTTTTTATTAAGTCTTTTACAACCCTTGCTCTTTTCGACACTAGTGCATCGCATTCATACATATGAAGGGGATTTGTGGACAAGTTTGAATTGCCAACCTTAGCCCTTAGGTCACCCATGTCAGTGAGCTCACCAGGAGCAGAATATATGGCTAGCCGATGGTGTCATCAATTGCCCTTGACCATTGGTAAGAATGTTTTCCCCTCAGACCTCATTATTTTGGAATCACAAGGATTGGTTATAATACTAGGCATGGATTGGCTATCGAAGTATGGAGGAAACATCGATTGTGCTAGTAAGTCAATTCTTCTCATCACCCCAGAAGGGAAAAGGATCAAGTATGTGTCTAGGCATGTGCCAAGGAGGACTCAAGTAAATTCACTCTCGGGAGTTGTTCAAGAAGAAGTGCCAGTTGTGAAGGGTTATCCCGATGTAATCCCGGATGAATTACCAGGCATGCCACCAGACTGAGACGTAGAGTTTTTATCGAGCTTTTTCCAGGCTCCGGACCAATATCTAAGAGATCGCATCGGATGCCCACAAATGATGTGGAAGAGATTAAGAAGCAGATTAAGGAGTTATTGGAGAAAGGTTATATTCGACCAAGTTCGTCGCCATGGGGAGCCCCAGTGCTCTTAGTTGAGAATAAGGATGGATCCTTGAGAATGGTTGTTGATTATCGTGCATTGAATGAGATGACGATCAAGAACAAATACCCTCTACCGAAGATCAATGATTTGTTTGACCAGCTGCAGGGAGCTAAAGTATTCTCCAAGATAGATCTTCGATCAGGATATCACCAGCTGAAGATCCGAGAACAGGATATACCCAAGACAACTTTTACGACAAGGTATGGGCTATATGAGTGCACAATCAAGTCTTTTGATTTGACTAACGCCCCTGCCTACTTTATGAGTATGATGAATAAGGTGTTCATGGATTTCTTGGATAAGTTTTTTGTGGTGTTCATTGATGATATATTGGTGTACTCGAAGAATGAAGAGGAACACAAGGAACATTTGCGCTTGGTTCTCAAGAAGCTCAGGGAACATTAGCTATATGCCAAGTTCAGCAAATGTGAATTTTGGTTGAAGGAAGTCGGATTTATCGGACATGTTATATCTGGGGAAGGTATAGCAGTAGACCCTTCAAAGGGTCACTCTGTCACCGAGTGGTTGGCACCCACCTCAGTTGGAGAGATACACAATTTCCTTGGACTCACAGGATATTATCGGAGATTCATTGAGAATTTTTCCAAGATTGTGAAGCCCATGACGGAGTTATTGAAGAAGGACACTAAGTTCAAATGGATGGAAGAGTGTGAGGCCAGTTTTCAGGAGTTGAAGAAATGTTTGGTTACAACCCCAGTGCCAATCCTTCTGAATATACACAAGGATTTCCAAGTCTATTGCGGCGCATCTCATCAGGACTTGGAGGCATTCTTATGCAAGAAGGATGAGTTGTTTCATATGCCTCATGACAGCTTCGACCTCATGAGTTGAACTATGCCACTCATGATTTGCAGTTAGCAGCCGTAGTGCATGTGCTGAAGACCTGGAGACATTTCTTATTGGAAATTGTTGTGATGTTTAGACAGATCATAAGAGTTTGAAGTACATTTTCACACAGAAGGAGTAGAACCTCATGCAGAGGAGATGGTTGGAACTCATAAAGGATTATGACATGAAACTGCACTATCATCCAGGAAAGGACAATGTTGTAGCAAAACGTGTTGAGCCGCAAGAGTTATGTTAATACCCTCATAACCGGAGGATTACCTCAGGAGTTAGCCAACGATCTCAGAGAACTTCAAATGGAGATAGTTCCGAGAGGTTTTCTTGCAGCGTTGGAAGTTCAGTCCACTTTGTTGGGAAAGATTCAAGAAGCTCAGAAGACTGATAAGGAGATTGTGGAGATAAAGGAAAACATGAGCAAAGGAAAGGCCAAATGTTTTTGTGAGGATGAACATGAAACTTTATGGTTTGAGGATCGTATCTATGTGCCAAATGACCCAGAGATCAGGAAGTTAATTCTTTAGGAAGCTCATGACTCACCATACTCGATTCACCCAGGCAACACCAAGATGTATTTGGATTTGAAGGAACATTTTTGGTGGACAGGTATGAAGAAGGATATTGCCGAGTATGTAGCAGTATGTGACATATGTCAGAGAGTTAAGGAAGAGCATTAGAAGCCAGCAGGATTACTTCAGCCTTAGCCGATACCCGAATGGAAGTGGGATAAACTTGGCATGGATTTCATCACTGGATTACCCAAGACAGGATCAGGATATGACTCCATCTGGGTAGTAGTTGATCGCTTGACCAATGTGGCTCACTTTATCCCCGTGAAAACCACTTATACGAGTGCGAAGTTGCCCAAGATATATATGACCAAGATCGTATGTCTTCATGGAGTTCCGAGGACCATCATATCAGATAGAGGAACACAGTTTACCTCGAAATTTTGGAACTAGTTACACCAGATTTGGGTACCAAGCTAGAGTTCAGTACAGCCTTTCATCCACAGATAGATGGACAGACCGAGAGAGTCAATCAGATTCTGAAGGACATGTTGAGAGCTTGTGCGCTAGATTATGGATCTAGTTGGGATGATAATTTTCCTTAGGCAAAGTTCTCATACAACAATAGCTACCAAGCTAGTTTGAAGATGACCCCTTTTGAAGCCTTGTATGGAAGAAGGTGCAGGACACCATTGATGTGGGTTGAAGTTGGAGACTGACAATTGTTCGGGCCAGATTTAATCAGAGAGTCTGAAGAGAAGGTCAAGTTGATTCGTGATAGACTCAAGGGAGCTCAGTCCAGGCAGAAGAGTTGTGCCGATACTAAACACAAGGAGGTAGCCTATGAAGTCGGAGACAGAGCATATCTTCGTGTATCACCACTTCGAAGAGTTAAACGATTTGGAGTCAAAGGAAAGTTAGCACCACGATTTGTAGGACCATACCGAGTTTTGCAACGTATGGGTGAAGTTGCCTACAAGTTGGAGTTACCCGAAGGTTTGTCAGGAGTTCATGATGTGTTTCGCGTTTCCCAGTTAAAGAAGTGCCATGCAGAAATGGCTGATATTCCTTTGAGAGATACAGTGCCCCTGAAGCAATTCAGTTGGAAAGTGACCTAACCTATGAGGAGAAACCCGCCAAGATTCTCGAGTTCGCCAACCGAGTTACACGCAGCAAGATCATCAAGTTTTGCAAGGTTCAGTGGAGCCGCCATACTAAGGAGGAAGCCACATGGGAGCGAGAAGAAGACCTCCGGAAAGACCACCCACACCTTTTTGCTAACCAACCCGAATCTCGAGAGCGAGATTCATCTTAAGGGGGGTAGGTTTGTAACATCCCAATTTTCAATTTGGATGTTAATCATTAGGTCATCATATGCATCCATAATTTGTGCATTTTTGAATTTGTTTTATTTGGAATTTTGATCCTAGAAACATTAAGCAACTCAAGGACCAATTGATAGAGTTGGAGGTTTTCACAAAAATCCATTTTTGAATTTTCAAAATTTGTAAATAGGATCAAAGTGATTTTATTCAAAATTTATTTTCCAATTATTTCAAATAAATAAAATAATGAGAGAAGATAATATGACTTCTTCAAAATAGCTAGGAAATAATGGAAATTTAATTTTGAATAAAATATATTTATTTGATTTTTATTTGCAGTTTTATTCGGTTGCATTTTTATATAAATTGGGGGGAAAAGGTTGCATTTTTAGAATTGCATTTTATCTAGAAAATTGTTCATGTTGTTCCAAATATTAGGAGGGGATGGTGAAAATTATTTCTGAAATTTTAGGATTTTTACGTTATTTTATTCGCGACGATATTAAAGAAAAACTCTTCGGACCGACTGGGCCGAAGCCCAGCCGGCCTAGCCGAAGCCACCGCCTTTCTCCTGCCGTGCCCGAGCCG
Source organism: Triticum monococcum (assembly GCA_034509565.1). Lineage (NCBI taxonomy): Eukaryota > Viridiplantae > Streptophyta > Magnoliopsida > Poales > Poaceae > Triticum > Triticum monococcum. The sequence goes on along the minus strand of CM067842.1, from coordinate 478,009,442 downwards.
GACTCCGGGAGTCCGATGCCGCCACGCCGCCGCGACCGCCCCCTTCCCCAAGTCGGATGCCCCCGACCCCCTTTATAAGCCGCCGCCACCCCGCCCTCTCCTCCATAAACCCTGCCGCCGCAGCCGCGCTTCCGTCGCCGCCGCCCCGCACCACCGACGCCTCCTCGCCGCTGCCCCGCGCCATCCCGCCGTCGCCGGAGTTCATCGTCGCCGCCGCCGGTTTTCTCACCGAAACCACAAAACCGGTGTAAAACCGCCATCCCGATCTGGTTTTCTTTTCTAAACCCGGTTTTATTTTTTGGTTAGTTTATTTAGTGGACGTTCGTCTGTTAGTCTTCGATAGCGAACGGTTTCATTCGTTATGTTTCTGTAGCGAACGTTCGTTTGTTAGATTTTTTCTGTTTATTTTCGGCCAAGGACATATCGGTAATTATTTTTCATCAGAGATTAGTCCTTGATCTTTAAACAATCATAATTTTTTGCTCGTTTATCCAAATCCAACGAAACGAATGCCAAATTATTCGTTACGATCCCCTCTGTTCAGATAATGAACTTAAACATGTTTTTTGAAAGTTTAAAATTTGGTTTCAAACAGATATGAATTCGAACTTATTTTGATCTTAACTTGAGTTTTGTATCTCCGTTTTGGTTGATTCTTTTTGCAAATCGAAGGTATTCACTTGCACTTTCTGTTTAGATCTTGGGTTTTACCTTTGCATCTTATGCTGGAGTGCTTATGTATGCTATTGTTTGTCTACGATAAATTATCTGGAGTGCGAAGCTTGCTACTACAAATATCTAGGGTTTTCCGATCGTCAGCAAGGCATGTTACACTTTGATCATATCCCTTTATTACCCAGTTTTTATGCATTAGTTTCAACCCTCAAACATTGCATGAGTAGGATGTGAACATGTGGTTATTGTTACGTAGTTGATGAGGTAGGAACCTACTATCATTTTATCAACCCCGGGAATATACATTATGCTCTTATTGCTTAGCCATGCTCATAGACGGGGATTGGTATGTGTGAATCATGGAAGATGTGAGAGATTATAACTAAGGGAAACTTAAGGTGGCTACTTTAATACACATCTGGGTGGATTGGTTGCTGGCACCTGGAGCAATCCAGTGTTATCCTAGGATATCCCGGAGTACCCGTGTGATCATCCTATGGAATGCCACCCAGGCTCAAAGGGATCATAATATCATTCATGCTAGAAACTTCCGTGTGCAGCCACAAGCCATTATGGGCTCTGGCATAGTTGAGTAAGTTGTGTGACCTCTTTCAGTGGTACGCTAGCAGATGTAGGGGAAAGTAGGTGGTATTGTCTACCTAGTGTAAAGAGTTAATGCTTCAGAAATACTATGTCTCGATGTTCCGATCATGGATGCAGTTGAGTCTTGTGGGGAAAAGTGTGCAAACCTTTGTAGAGTGTACAAACTAATCATGATTAGCCATGTCCCCTGTTATGGACATTTTGAGTATCTAGTATTTTGAATTATTGATTGATCTCATCACTTTACTTAATGAAATTGTTGGGATATTAATATTCTTTTGGGAATTGAGTTGGGGAACCTTCTCAAAAATGGTATAAAATTGGTAGTTAAATAAAATATATTCTTTTGTTGTAGGTGTTGACACACAAAAGTGGCACGATTATAAAGAGTGGCTTGGAGCTATGTGAAGATTAATTCAAACTTACTATTGAAAGTCACCATGAGATGGCTCTCTTCGAGAAGATCAAGACGAATATGAAGATGGTCTAAAACGGAGCTCGGATGTAAAAGTTATGCCAAGTTCAGAGATACTCATCTCGACACCATATTAAAGAATGGCTAGAAACCCAATAATATGGCTTTAAATGGAGAATGTTTCAACATGAAAGTTGTGCGTCTCGTCGAAACGATCCATTTTGATATAAAGATCGTCCCAATCCGAGGTCGTATACAAAAGTTAGAGTCCGCACAGCGTGACCCTCCAGTGAGCAAAATATGACGCCCGGAACCAGACACATATGTGGGTATGTCTCATGAGTTGCGTGAATAATTAGTTGTTTTGCGCGAGTGATGTGACCCTCGAGATGACCTCTTATGAAAAAACATACAACATGAAAGTTGTTCACCTCGTCAAAACGGCCAAGATTGCTTTTGGGTTATTGCCATCCGAGGTCGTTTACCACCAAAAAAAGACCCGCAAGGTGCAGCCAGTTTTAGACTGAACAGTTTTGGAATGTTCCGATAAAACCAATCCGAATTTGACTAGGGTTTTGGACGTGAGTCCAAACATTTTCCTTGCACGGGAAGTCCAGCCTCCTCTTATATACCTAAGGGGTGACGGTCAATTGAACAACACCAATCGAACAAATCAATCTACTAGTTTTTTGTGTTCGTCTACTTTTTATATCTCCCTTGTATCTTTCTTCTCGTTCTTCGCTAGTTCTTCATGCTGGAGGGCTGCGGATCCACGAGGCTCTAGGGGCGAGCGAATCGACCTGGAGCAGCCCATAGCCGCCGCGAGCCTGACGGGGTCCCTCCCGGGCAATCGGGGCTTCAGGTCTACAAAAGCATCTGCCGGTTGTCCTACGTATCGCGCTGCCGGTCAGATCTCCTTCGAGGCGAGTTGCAGTGCATCACCCCCCGGCGTCGAGGGTACACGGTGACGTGTTCTTGTGCGAACACACTTTTTGGCGACTCTGGGGACGATGCTTTGAATGGTCTCCAGCCCGTTCTTGCTACGAAGAGAGCGTCATCTAGGGTTTGCAATCTACAAAGGTAATATGATTACCCAATTCACTTATGTAGATGCAAATAATGCATATGTTGTTGCTAGATCGTTTAATCAGCATAATGTGTCGGCTAGCCCTAATTTTATCAATCAAGCATCTAGTTATGCGCAATAGTCGATTCAGAATAATCTTCATGCTTTAACTTCATATAATTTCAGCAACATGCAACATATGTATCCCAACTCCCATGCACCGGCAACCCCAGAAATTTATATGCCGATGAACAACATGATGAGTTCGGTTAATCAAGTTGAAACACCTCATGTAGGAACTTTCAATAGCATGCAACAAAGTGTTTCATCTTTTTATTCATCGGCAACTAATTTGCAACATGTTAATCTGAACATGCCGGTGGATAGGGGAATTGGCCATGCTACTACTAGTTATTCAGCCAATTGCCCTCAACAATCATATGCTACACCTCATGCTACTAATTTTTTGGCACCATATGCAACCGTAGGTATTCATAATTCGGCCTTGCACCTTCATGCTAATAGCTGAATAAGTGAAAATTCTATGGGATCACATGTGTGTTCACCTACTACCATAGCATATCATGTCCCCCCTACATAATTACAGAATTTCGGCAACATCTCATTATCGAAAGAGTCTAAGAGCATCGGGGGGTCAACCATATCCAGACTGGGTAGTTGATAACAAGCTTACATTCTCTTGGGATTTGTGCAACGGCATTCGAAAGGAACTAATAGAAGGCGGGAAGCCTCATGATTTTGCTGCAGTAGAAGCTAGAGTTGTGCAAACGATGAATTCATCTAGTGTTGTACCATCCAGTGCACCCCCTAAACAATTCCAAAGTTTCGGCACCTCATTGCCGAAAAAGTCTGAAAGTATTGGGGGGCAATCTTATGAGAAGTGAATGGAAATTGAGAAGAAAAAGTTTAAAGCTTGCCAAGATGAGATGTGGGCTAAAATTACACAAGAGCGAGAAGCCTTGCAAATACAAAAAGATAAACGTATTGATTCGGTAACAAAGAAAATTCGGTTATTGAAAAAGCCGAATCAAATATTATGTGTGCCGAATCTATTGAAGAAAAAGATGATGCCAAGGCGTTGGGTAGCCAACTGAAAACGGAACAGAGTATCATTCAAATTACACCACTATCATGCTCTCCCGACATATTCAAAGAGGTATGTCTAGCAAGTGATTTACCTATTTTCAGATTTGGTCGCAACTTTATTGTTGATGCATGTATTAGAAAAATTCTTATAAGTAATTTTGAAAGACCAATGATGAATGGAAATTTACTTGTTAGCAATAAAATTGTTACTGAACATATCGGTCAATACATTGTACCATTCAAAGAGACTGATGGTGACTTATTATTGCAGCCAAAGCTTTTCTCATTGCTTTATTGAAAGTTCATATCTAATTGGGTAGCTTCGCTTGCTTCATATTTGGCTTACGCATGGTCTCAATTGAGACATGTATGTTCTAACTATTTTGATTTCAGAAATTTAAAGCCAAGGTTATACTCTATTGAGAAAACCGATGATAGTATAAATTGTTTTTCAAAGACATCTGTAAAAGAATGCAAAATAAAATTAATAGCCGAATGGGATAGTACAAAATCTGAACCATTCGTTTGCTTAACTCCAAACCCATTCACACAGCTAGATCGGCTAGAAAATAAAAAAAATTACATTCAATTCAAGCATGTGTGATCAAATATTTGATTTGTTGTTGAGAAATAATTATATTAGAATTCTTGATCACCATGTTGAGCCATCTGTCCAGGGACGAATGTATTGTAAGTTGCATGATTCATCCAAGCATAATTTTGAGGATTGCAACATGTCAAATAGTTAAATCGTCCATTGATAAAGGACGATTGAAAATTGTTGAGACACCAAGAGATGACCAGTCTATTCCGATTGGTCCCGATGGCAGAAAGTTTTTGCATCGGCTACTTCAAGCCGATCCATTTAAAGAGAAGGTAAAAATTGCACATGATGGGATCAAGCTTTCAAGTAAAGAAGTTGTTGAAGAGCATAATGAACATAATCTTGAGGGCGAAAATTCCATCGAAGCTACAATGGAGATGCCAAGGACTGGGGGCAGCAAGCAAATCCAATGGTCGATGAAAGCAAACCAAAAGAAAACAAAGGGAGAAATAAGCGCAAGTGTAAGAGATCAAAAATCACCTTTGCTGAACTATTGGATAAATATCAAAAGAAAGTGAAGAGAAGAATGCTTATCGGCCAAATCATGCAAAGAAACCAAGATCACCCCCAAGGCACAAATATGAGGATCGGTATTGGCAAAGTGAGAATTTTAATGCAACATATTCATATCCTTATTTTGGGCCGCCGATGCCAATGTCATGGATGCCTCCATATGCTCATATAGATCCATATTCATCATGGGACACGTATGATATAAGGGCACATTCTCCATCTTATTTTAGACCATCTCACCAATACTATGCAGCTCCAAGAAGATCAACATTTGAACAATCACGCGTCAAAGACCGTTTCAATCATAAGGAATCGGTCCAGAGCTCAAGGAAGAAGAATGAGGTGGTCAAGCAACTTTATCGTGTTAAAAAAGATGGTCGTGAGAGTGAAACTTCATAATTGATCTCAAATGAAAAGGAGCCAATTAATGTGTTGCCATTGGCTACAAACGACAATGAGACAAAGCAACTGTCGGTGTCAAAACCGGCGGATCACGGGTAGGGGGTCCCGAACTGTGCGTCTAAGGAGGATGGTAACAAGAGGCTGGGGACACGATGTTTTACCCAGGTTCGGGCCATCTTGATGGAGGTAAAACCCTATGTCCTGCTTGATTTATTCTTGATGATATGGGTATTACAAGAGTTGATCTACCACGAGATCGGAGAGGCTAAACCCTAGAAGCTCGCCTATGTTATGATTGTGTGTTGTCCTATGGACTAAAACCCTCCCGTTTATATAGACACCGGAGGGGGCTAGGGTTACACAAGGTCGGTTACAAAGGAGGAGATATCCATATCCATACTGCCTAGCTTGCCTTCCACGCCAAGTAGGGTTACACGAGACGAAGTCTTCCATCTTGTATCTTCATAGTCCAACAGTCCGGCAAAAGGATATAGTCCGGCAATAAAAGCCTTAATGCAGTGCATTGTTTATTAAAAAACGTGCGTTAGAGCAGAATGATATAGGTAGTGCGATAAGCAAAAAGTAGGACTATGTCCCCTCCAAGGGCAAGCTGAGGAATAATATTAAAGCAAGTATTTCACTCGTTATTGTAATCCACCTGGGAGTTTATTGGTGTGACGTAGCTTTCTGCCTCCTTGGATGCTGCATCATGTGTTCGGCAATCACGCTGCCAGACAGGGTTTCCAGAGCTTGAAGTCCTGAAAGAAAAAATAACAAAGCGGGAAGCCCCTATTGTTGTTTAAGTTGCGACTTGGGACGTGCCACCGTCGTGTCCCCCTCCCCGCCTATGCCCATGGTATTTTTAATGTGTAATTATGTACGCGTGGCATGCATTTCGCCGTTTGGCTGGGACCGGGGTGGGGGCCACATTGCTATGCGAGCTCGGAACATGCCTAGCGGTCCTGTTGCTGATTACTCGGGCGCACTTGAAGGTGTCTGGGTCCTTAAACGCCGAACTAGTGGATTGCCTTAAGAGGCTGCTTTGCGCTTCCGCCGCGAGGGCCGCAGTGTGCTCCTCCGTTGGGAGAGAGCGCTCTATGTTTCTATTAACTGTAATGACCCCCTGAGGTCCTGGCATCTTGAGCTTGAGGTATGCATAATGCGGTACCGCATTGAATCTCACAAATGTTGTTCGCCCGAGCAGTGCATGATAACCACTTCGGAACGGGACTATATCGAAGATTAATTCTTCGCTTCGGAAGTTATCCGGGGATCCGGAGACCACTTCCAGTGTGACTGAGCCTGTGCAATAGGCCTCTATACCTGGTATGACGCCTTTAAAGGTTGTTTTTGTGGGTTTGATCCTTGAGGGGTCTACACCCATTTTGCACACTGTGTCCTGATAAAGCAGGTTCAGGCTGCTGCCGCCATCCATAAGGACTCGAGTGAGGTGAAATCCGTCAATGATTGGGTCTAGGACCAGTGCGGCAAATCTGCCATGACGGATACTAGTGGGGTGGTCCCTGCGATCGAAGGTGATCGGGCAGGAGGACCATGGGTTGAACTTTGGGGCGACTGGCTCCAATGCATATACGTCCCTGAGCGCATGCTTCCGCTCCCTCTTGGGGATGTGGGTTGCGTATATCATGTTCACCGTTCGCAGTTGTTGGGGGAACCTCTTCTGTCCTCCGGTATTCGGCTGTCGGGGCTCCTCCTCGTCATCGCTATGTGGCCCATTATCTTTGTTTTCGGCAATTAACTTGCCGGCCTGCTTGAACACCCAACAATCCCTGTTGGTGTGGTTGTCTAGCTTGTCGGGGGTGACATGTATTTAACATGAGCGATCGAGTATACGGTCCAAAATGGACGGGCCCGGAGTGCTTCTTTTGAATGGATTTTTCGCTGACTGGGTTTAGAGCCTTTGAATCCGGCATTGACTGCCGTATCCTCGGTATTGTCGCTCTTAACGCGGCGCTTATGTTTGTTGCGACGTGACCTGCTATTGTCGTCCTTGGTATCCAAAGTACCATGGTTCTTTGATATGTTATTACTGCGAGCCAGCCAGCTGTCTTCTCCCGCACAAAAGCGGGTCATGAGTGTCGTGAGGGCTGCCATAGATTTTGGCTTTTCCTGACCAAGGTGTCAGGCTAGCCACTCGTCGCGGATGTTGTGCTTGAAAGCTGCTAGGGCCTCTACATCCGGACAGTCAACGATTTGATTTTTCTTTGTTAGGAACCGTGTCCAGAATTGCCTGGTGGATTCCTCTGGCTGCTGAATTATGTGGCTCACGTCATCGGCATCTGGTGGTCGCACATAAGTGCCCTGAAAGTTGTCGAGGAATGCAGCTTCCAGATCTTCCCAACATCCAATGGACTCTGCTGGCAAGCAATTGAGCCAATGCCGAGCTGGTCCTTTGAGTTTGAGTGGGAGGTATTTAATGGCGTGTAGATCATCACCGCGTGCCATGTGGATATGCAGGAGGAAATCCTCGATCCATACCCCAGGATCTGTTGTGCCGTCGTATGATTCTATATTTACGGGTTTGAAAACCTCTGGGATTTGATGATCCATTACTTCGTCTATGAAGCACAAGGGGTGTGCGGAGCCTCTGTACTGGGCTATATCATGACGCAGCTCCAATGACTCTTGCCCGCTGTGTGCGGCCCAGCCGAATTTACTTTTACTGTATCCGACATGACATTTATCGTCTCGCATAGTGGCGCGCCCTCGTGATCCGTAGATCGATCTTGCATGTTTTGCTTTGTCCTACAATACGTCTCGTAGGTCTGGCATATTTCCCCATGCCTTTTTATTTGAATGGCGTCGGGGGGCAGGCTGAGATTTTGGCTGGAATGCCTCTCTGTCGTGGCCACGGGGTGGTCGATCAGCCAGATCATACGCTTCTTCCTCCGGTCGGGGTAGCAACCTGCCTTTTGGGTAACTCTTGGAGGGGCGTTCGAGTTTATATTCCTCGGCCGCCAGGACTTCAATCCATCTGTCAGCTAGCAGATCTTGATCAGCTTGAAGCTGCTGCTGCTTTTTATTAAGGCTATTTGCCGTGGCTATAAGCCGGCGCTTGAAGCGCTCTTGTTCGACGGGATCCTCTGGCACGACGAATTCGTCATCGTCGAGGCTTGCCTCATCTTCGTATGGGGGGCCTATAATTATCATCCTCTGCCTCTCCATTTGCCACTCTCTTTGGAGGGCTGGCCTCTCCACCCTCCTGTCCTAGATCGTGCTGGAGGGGATTGTTGCCATCTTCGGCACTATCCAGAGTCTTATTATCTCCTGTGCCGGTATCACCACTTTTGCTTTGGCGGGACTTAGAGCGGCGACGCTGACGTCGGCGCTTGGGTTGCTTCTTGGAGGGGTCATCCTCCGCTGTCTCGTCGCCATTGCCTTCTTTGGGTGTGTCCACCATGTATATATCATATGATGAGGTGGCTGTCCAGTGCCCTATGGGCAGTGGTTCCTCTTCGTCTCCCGCATCATCGTCCATACCGTTGATGTCTTCGGAGTCAAAGTCGAGCATGTCAGTTAAGTCGTCGACAGTGGCTACTAAGTGGGTGGTGGGTGGGTAGCGAATTTCTTCGTCATCCGCATCCCAATCCTGCCAGACATAGTTTGGCCAGGATCCTCCTAACAAGGAGAGAGACCTTAGTGAGTTCAGTATGTCGCCAAAGGGCGAGTGCTGAAAAATATCCGCGAAGGTAAACTCCATGATCAGTGCCCAATCGGATTCGCTAGGAACGGGCGCAGGCGGTTCGGAGTCCGTGGCCAGAGAAGGATCCGGTAGTTTGACAACACGGCTCTTATGTAGGGTAAGGTCGATGTTTGGCTCGATCACCACTGAGGATAAGGCCTCCATGGCAGGGTCCATCCACTCGTCCAGGGATGGCGCAGCTGGCTCCGAATTGAGGGTCGGAGCGGCTGCCGGTGCGATCTCCCGAACACTGTCCGATGGTAGAGCTAAAGCGTACTCATCGTGACCGTGTGACGCACAAGGCAGGGGCTCGAATCCGTCGAAGATCAAGTCTCTAGGGATATCGGCCGTGTAGTTTAAGCTTCCAAACCTGACCTGGTGGCCAGGGGCATAACTTTCAATCTGCTCCAGATGGCCAAGCGAGTTGGCCCGCAGTGCGAAGCCGCCGAACAGAAAGATCTGTCCAGGGATAAAAGTCTCACCCTGGACTGCATCGCTATAAATGATCGTAGGAGCCATCAAGCCTAACGGTGACGACACAGAGGAACTCTCAATGAAAGCACCAATGTCGGTGTCAAAACCGGCGGATCTCAGGTAGGAGGTCCCGAACTGTGCGTCTAAGGCGGATGGTAACAGGAGGTTGGGGACATGATTTTTTACCCAGGTTCGGGCCCTCTTGATGGAGGTAAAACCCTACGTCCTGCTTGATTTATTCTTGATGATATGGGTATTACAAGAGTTGATCTACCACGAGATCGGAGAGGCTAAACCCTAGAAGCTAGCCTATGGTATGATTGTATGTTGTCCTATAGAGTAAAACCCTCTGATTTATATAGACACCGGAGGGGGCTAGGGTTACACAAGGTCGGTTACAAAGGAGGAGATAGCCATATCCGTACTGCCTAGCTTGCCTTCCACGCCAAGTAGAGTCCCATCCGGACACGAGACGAAGTCTTCAATCTTATATCTTCATAGTCCAACAGTCCGGCAAAAGGATATAGTCCGGTTGTCCGGAGACCCCCTAGTCTAGGACTCCCTCAGCAACCAATTATTGAGAGTCAAAATGCCAAATCGGAAGAAAAGAAGTTGAGAGTGCACAAGGACAAAAAGGAATTTCCATTGGTCAAAACAGAATCACTGCCGAGATGCATGCTTGGCTTATCGTATTGGCAAAAGAAGAAATTACAAAAACTTAGTGCACAAGAACTTGAAGAAAGGAAGGTGGCATGGGTTCCCAAAGGAAGTGCTCAAAATAAGAATTATGTGCAAGCTTCCATTACAAGAAGTGCGGCAAAGGTGAAGAAGGAAAAGAGTGAAAACTATGAAGGAGCAAGTCGAAGGTTTCAACATCTTTGGTCCACACATTATCCATATTCTTCAACTATGCCATTAACGCCTATGCCATGGAATTCATCATCAGGTATGATTGGTAACCCTCAATGGGCTTATTATAATCCATGGATGCAATATAATTTCTTACATCATGAGAGGGTATTACCAAGTCACTATACATTTGATTAGCTACAAGTTTGTTGCTGATCCAAAGGGCTGAAATACTTGATTTGTCATTTCATTTGTTTATTTCGGCTATACATGCTTTGAATGAAGTTTACATGGTAATGGCCGATATTTATCTATCGTCCTAAGTGTATGTCAATGCATGGCCGGTGTAGTATTCTAACATCGTCCTTAGTTTGATTGGAGAGCGAGACAAGGTACGTGCTCATGGAAATTTATATGTATGCCTATATTATAATTGAATGGAGTTCAGACATCATGACCGATGTCATTGAATATATGCTGCATAGACCAATTAATAGCTGCAGAAGTGGTTAGTGGGCTTATACTTTGTTTGGATATGATTTGGCTTATGCATCTTTGAGATCTATAAGAGGCCAAATCATAGCTAATTTTATTACTGAACATCGGATTAATGTCATGCATAATATTAATATTAGCCTTGTCTCTCTAATACTATGGAGATTATGTTTTGATGGTTCAATTCATAGAAATGGCCAAAGTGTTGGTGTTGTTTATATATCTCTTTATGATACTATTTTTGAAGCCTCGTGCCACTTAGAATATTTTTATGCACGATTAATCAAGGCCGAAGATGCATTGTTGTTCGGATTGACTCTTTTACTTGCTATAGGTGCTGTACATATTGAGGCTTTCGGTCATTCATTTTGAGTAGTGCAACAAATATCCAAGGGTTATCAATGTTTTGACGAATCACTTATAGTTTATCTTGGGGTATGTCTAGATGCAAAATTTACCTTGGGTTACATTAAATTTGTTCATATATTTAGACATGACAATTGGATATAGTTGGCATAGCAAGCATCCGGCTACCATGTCCATCATGGTGTATTGCACATCTATCAATAGCTAATGCTTATTCTTGCCAACATAGGTAAGGCTGAATTGGAGCTCACCACCTCGGCCACTAATGAAACTTTTATGCAGGCAAAGCAAGGATTGGAGGAAGTTCATTCTTGATTATTTGCAAAATCCTAGCGAAAGGGTGAATAATATGGTTCAGAGGATGACTTTGAGATACATATCTATGGAACCTTATCATCAGATTGTTATATACATTTGAGAAGTTTTCACCCAGGTTGCATCAAGAGGTTCAAATAAGCAATGACCGATATATGACTATGGTCCTAAGCAAAGACATGGCCGATAAATAACTATCGCCCTTAGCGTAAACATGGCTGATACATAATTATCGCCCTAAGAACATATAAATGGCCGATAGAGTGTTGACATCGTCCTTAGAACAGACTTGGTACAAGTTATTTTTCGGCACGCTAGCTTTGCCGAAAAACAGGGGGGCATGTGTTGACGCTCAAAAGTGGCACGATTATAAAGAGTGGCTTGAAGCTATGTCAAGATTAATTCAAACTTACTATTGAAATTCAGCATGAGATGGTTCCCTTCGAGAAGATCAAGATGAATATGAAGATGGTCTAAAACGGAGCTCGGATGTAAAAGTTATGACAAGTTCAGAGATGCTCATGTCGACACCAGATTAAAGAATGGCTAGAAACCCAATTAATATGGCTTCAAATAGAGAAAGTTTCAACATGAAAGTTGTGCGTCTCGTCGAAACGATCGATTTTGGTATAAAGATCGTCCCAATCCGAGGTCATATGCAAAAGTTAGAGTCCGCACAGAGTGACCCTCCAATGAGCAAAATATGACGCCCGGAACCAGACACATATGTGGGTATGTCTGATGAGCTGCGTGAATAATTAGCTGTTTTGCGCGAGCAATTTGATCCTCGAGATGACCTCTTATGAGAAAAGCATTCAACATGAAAATTGTTCGCCTCGTCGAAACGGTCAAGATTGCTTTTGGGCTCGTTTCCATCCGAGGTCGTTTACCACCACAAAAAAGACCCGCAAGGTGCAGCCAGTTTTACACTGAATAGTTTTGGAAAGTTTGGATAAAACCAATCCAAATTTGACTAGGGTTTTGGACGTGAATCCAAACCTTTTCCTTGCACGGGAAGTCCAGCCGCCTCTTATATAGCTAAGGGGTGACGGTCGATTGAACAACACCAATCGAACAAATCAATCTACTACTTTTTTGTGTTCATCTACTTTTTATCGCTCCCCTGTGTCTTTCTTCTCGTTCTTCGCTAGTTCTTCATGCTGGAGGGCTGCGGATCCACGAGGCTCTAGGGCGAGCGAATCGACCTGGAGCAGCCCATAGCCGCCGCGAGCCCTGACGGGGTCCCTCCCGGGCAAGCGGGGCTTCGGGTCTACAAAAGCATCTGCCGGCTGTCCTGCGTATCGGGCTGCCGGTCAGATCTCCTTCGACGCAAGTTGCGGTGCATCACCCCCGGCGTCGAGGGTACACGGTGACGTGTTCGTGTGCGAAAAGTAGGGAAAAATTAGCTTTATGCAAATATTAAACTTAGATCCTCCACCAGCCAAATATGCATGTAGTGATAGTTTTTATTCCATCATTTTCTCTATAATGTGATCTTGCCAGCATATTCCATGTGCTGACCTACACGGCTTCAACGTATCATGTTGCAGGATTTTCAGACGAAGAGTAAGGTGCGATAGGTCGTTCAGCCATATTATTGTCATAAGTACTCTTTATGAGACACTCGATGTAATAAGTGTGTGATTGAAGTCTGTTATAAATCCTCGAGTACTATGTGTGTCAGCAATACCGATCCAGGGTTGACACTTAAGCATAGAGACTACGGTCCATTGGGATCGGGTCTTGCAATGGGAAGAGGTGCTTTGTGATGGGTTCGATCTTACGGTGCTTGATCACAGTGACAGAATGGGAACCGACACGTATGTATCATTGCTATTAACGATAACAAGATGGAGTCTACTTCTAGATAAATAGATCTTGTCTACATCATGTCATTGTTCTTATTGCATTACTCCGTTTCTCCATGAACTTAATACACTAGATGCATGCTGGATAGCGGTCGATGTGTGGAGTAATAGTAGTAGATGCAGGTAGGAGTCGATCTACTAATCTTGGACGTGATGCCTATATAATGATCATTGCCTGGATATCATCATGATTATTTGAAGTTCTATCAATTGCCCAATAGTAATTCGTTTACCCACCGTTTGTTATTTTTCTCGAGAGAAGCCACTAGTGAAATCTATGGCCCCCGAGTCTCTTCTTTATTATATTTGCCTTTGTGATCTATTTTTATTTGCTTTTATTTTTAGATCTGTTAAACCAAAAATACAAAAATACCTTGCTGCAATTTATTCTTATTTATTTTATCTTGCATTCCCGCGTGATCTATCTATCAATTTATTACAACCTTCTCGCATCCATTTGCCAATTTCTGGCACCGTTACCCGAAAGGGATTGACAAACCCTTTAATACATCGGGTTGTGAGTATTTGTTATTTGTGTGCAGGTGTCGTTCATGTAGTTTTGCGTGGTTCTCCTACTGGTTCGATAACCTTGGTCTCATCACTGAGGGAAATACCTACCGTTGCTGTGCTGCATCATCCGTTCCTCTTTGGGGAAATACCAACGTAGTTCAAGTAGACATCAAAAGGAATTTCTGGCGGCATTGTCGGGGAGACATCATCAACATCTACCAGGTTTCTAATCACAAATCTCATCTCCTTGGAGTTTACATTATTTGTCATTTGCCTCTCATTTCCTCTCCCCCACTTCACAAAATTTTGCCGTTTTGTTCGCCCTCTTTTTCGTTCGGCCTTTTCTCGTCAGATCTCATGTTTGCTTGTGTAGCCATGTGCCTTCCATTTACTTGCATCTTCATTTGCTAATAATATATTGATATGGATCCTCATCCACCTACTAATCTTTAAAAAAATCCAATTATGATGAGCCAATTGCTAGTGAATGGAGGTCACTAGATTATCCTTATGAAGTTTTGCTTGAGATTTATGAATCTAAAAATTGTGATGAAGTGTTAGATGACATAATTTATAAAGTGATTCATGATAGCTCCTTGGATGAAAAGCATGATTGCAATGATTTTGTTATAAATTCTATCAATGTCAGTTGTGCTAATAATATGCAAAACCCCAAGCTTGGGGATGCTAATATTGCTATGTCCACTACTTATTGTAATGATCATGATTGGGGTGATAATGATTCTTATGATCTTGATAATTTATTTAAACCTCAAGATGAACATTATTATGATAGTATTGAAAGTGGGTTTGGAAGAGAGCCAACTTTAGGTAAAAATGATCCCACATACTTGGAGAATGTTCAATCTTATGAAATTTTTGATGAAAGTTGCTTGGAGAGGTCACGACTTTAGTTGATATTAATCCCACTATCTTGAAAGATTATAAAACTTTTATGCATGTGGATCATGAAGAGAAAATTTTATATGATAGCTATATTGTTGAATTTGAATATGATCCTACATGTAATTATTATGAGAGAGGAAAATATGGTTGTAGAAATTTTCATGTTATTAAGTTACCTCTTGTTATGTTGAGATTGCAGCTGTTTCTTTCTTCTACCATGCATACGCTAGTTTTTGCTTGTCTTGATAATTTGTTTGCTTATAAAATTCCTATGCATAGGAAGTATGATAGACTTAAATATGTTTGTCACATGTTTTATGGTGCTCTTTGTGTTTCAATTATTATCTTTCTTGTGAGCATCAATAAAATTTTATGCCTAGCTAAGGCCGTAAAACGATAGCGCTTGTTGGGAGGCAACCCAATGAATAAAATTTATTTTTCTCTTTTTCTTTCTATTCTTGAGTATTTGCACAATTATGCTACTGTTATGATTGTGTTTTTTGTGTTTTATTAAGTGTTTGCGTCAAGTAGAGCCTTTGGGATCATGTTGGGTGATAGTTGATTTGATCTTGCTGAAAAACAGAAACTTTTGTGCCCAGAAAAATAATTTTCATTTCTAACAGAGTAGCAATAAAATACTGACTGTTTTTTAGAAGATTAATATACAAATTGCTCATGTTGTCCTAATTTTTCAGCATTTTTGGAGTTACAAAAGTATTCGAAATCTCCAGATAGCTATAGACTATTCTGTTTTTGACAGATTCTATTTTCTTTGCTTGTGTTCTTGTTTTGATGATTCTATGGTTTTCTTTGAAGATTTTTTGCCATAGAAAAGTTTTAATATAGTAGATATAATGAAAAAAAATATGAATGGGTTTGCAACAATACTTATAGTAGTGATTTGCTTTCTTATACTAACGGATCTCATGAAGGTTTTGTTGAGTTTTGTGTGATTGAAGTTTTCATGTTTTGAGTGAATTTACGATGGATGAAGGAATAAGAATTAGCAAAAGGCTAAGCTTGGGGATGCCCATGGCACCCCAAGATAATATTCAAGAAGTATCAAGCAACTAAGCTTGGGTATGCCCCCGAGTGGCATCCCCTCTTTCTTGTAACAACCATCGGTATTTTACTAGAAACTAAATTTTTATTCGTCACATATTATAAGTTTTGCTTGGAGCGCCTTCTATGATATGAGACTTTGCTTGTTTCGCTTTGTGTTTTTAGTCATGAATACTTGCTGGACACACCTATTTGAGAGAGCCAAAATTATGCCATGACTTGTTAGAATTCCTCTCTATGCTTCACTTAAATCTCTATGAGCTATGGAATTGCTCTAGTGCTTCACTTATATCTTTTTTTAGCACGGTGTGCTTTAGTATTTTTGAAGAAATTCTCTCATGCTTCACTTAGACTTATTTGAAAGTTAGTAAAAAAATTAAGAAATTCTCCCTTGCTTCATTTAAATTATTTTGAGAGAAGAAATTTTTTCCGCTCATGTTCTTCAGTTATATTCGTTTAAGCTATCAAAAGTAACATATGAAACTAGTCCCAAAGTGATAGATACCCAAGGAGGATATAATAAAAACTTTCATGAAGATCATTGGACAATATAAACTTGATTCCTTGTAATAGTTTTGAGATATGTTGATATAATATGCGAGTCATGTTGATGAGTAATTATGCTTTAGTAAGAATATTGGTGTTAAGGTTTGTGATTCCCTATGCAAGCACGAAAGTCAATAGTTATGCAATGAAATTACATCCTACTTGTGGTGCATTATTCGGTGTTAGTTATGCTTAATGCTCGCTTATGAATTTTTTTGTTTCTTGGTTGGTCACTTCTCAATATTTTCCTAGCCTTCATTTTGCACTAAGTATGATCACTACTTGTGCATCCAAAATCATTTAAACCAGTTTTTGCCATATGAGTCCACTATACCTACCTATATGCAGTATTCTTTTGCCGTTCTAAGAAAATTTGTATGTGCCATCTCTAATTTTCATAATAAACGTCTCTTTTGTGTGCTTGTACCACTCATGAAACGGTAGGGGGTGGCTGATATATTTCCATGCTAGATGTGTTATTCTCAATATGAGTGTTTATTCACTTGTCATTGCACAAGAGTATGGCAAAGGTATTAGGGATGCACAGTCCCGAAATGAAAATGAATTTACTTTATGTTGTCAAATAATAAATTCCTTGGAAAGTGTTAGTATGGAACGCACCCGTGGACACGGTTAGCCATAGAAAGTGAAAGTATGGTGGAAAAAGGAATAAACATTATTTTCTGTTTGGGAACCGCCTATGATATATCTAGCATGGAAAGTATTAGAAACTACTCGATCGTTTTCGTTGACAGGAAAAGCACACCACCCAAAATATTTTATCTCTATCTTTTTCGCTATGAGCTCTGGCGCCTCTACAAATCCCTACTTCCCTCCGCGAAGGGCCTTTCTATTTACATTATGCGATTTTTATTTTTATTTGAGTCTCCATATTCTCTTATAAAGCACCAACTAAGGGGCACTATGATCATACTTGAGCATTGGTTGTAGCTAATATGCGAGTGTGTTTCATGAATGGATCAATGATTAAGCATAATGGGCTAGGGATAACTTGCTTTAGCGTTGATATTTTGAAAGACATGGATTCTTGTTGATATGCTTGAGTATTAAAGTCCTCATGTCAAAACTAGACTATTGCTTTGAAGCCTGAAGAAGAAGCTGATATGTCTCCAATGTATCTATAATTTTTTATTTTTCCATGATGTTATTTATCATCCTTGTATGTTTTACAATAATTTTGTAATCATTTTATATCATTTTTGGGTACTAAACTATTGACATAGTGCCAAGTGCCAGTTGCTGATTTTTGCTTGGCTTTTCCATCGCAGAAAATCAATACCAAACAGAGTCCAAATGCAGCGAAACTTTTTGTGGAATTTTTATGGACCAGAAGACATCCAATGGGCCGGAGAAGCACCTAGGGGTGCCCCGAGGGGGGCACGGCACACCAGGGCGCGCCTAGGCCCCCAGGCGCGCCCAGATGGGTTTTGCCCACCTCGGTGGCCTCCCGCACCGCCTCTTTGCTTTGTAAATACCCCAATATTCCAGAAACCCTAGGGGAGTCAACGAAAATCAATTCCAGACGCCGCAAGTTCCAGAACCACCAGATCAAATCTGGACACCATCACAGAAGGGTTCATCTTGTCCATTAGTGCCTCTCCGATGATGCGTGAGTAGTTCTTTGTAGACCTGCGGGTCCATAGTTAGTAGCTAGATGGCTTCCTCTCTTTCTTTTGATTTTCAATACAATGGTCTCTTGAGATCCATATGATGTAACTCTTTTGTTGTGTGTTTGTTGGGATTTGATGAACTTTGAGTTTATGATTAGATCTATCTTTTTTATCCATGAAAGTTATTTGAGTCTTCTTTGATCTCTTATGTGCATGATTGCTTATAGCCTCATATTTCTTCTCTGGTATTTGGTTTTGTTTGGCCAACTTGATCTATTTATCTTGCAATGGGAAGAGGTGCTTTGTGATGGGTTCGATCTTACGGTGCTTGATCCCAGTGACAGAAGGGGAACCGACACGTATGTGTTGTTGCTATTATGGATAACAAGATGGGGTCTATTTCTACATAAATAGATCTTGTATACATCATGTCATCGTTCTTATTGCATTACTCCGTTTCTCCATGAACTTATACACTAGATGCATGCTGGATAGCGGTCGATGTGTGGAGTAACAGTAGTAGATGCAGGTAGGAGTCGGTGTACTAATCTTGGACGTGATGCCTATATAATGACCATTGCCTGGATATCATCATGATTATTTGAAGTTCTATCAATTTCCCAACAATAATTCGTTTACCCACCGTTTGCTATTTTTCACGAGAGAAGACACTAGTGAAATCTATGGCCCCGGGTCTCTTCTTTATTATATTTGCCTTTGTGATCTATTTTTATTTGCTTTTATTTCCAGATCTATTAAACCAACAAAAATACCTTGCTGCAAATTATTCTTATTTATTTTATCTCACGTTCCCGCGCGATCTATCTATCAATTTATTACAACTTTCTCACATCCATTTGCCAATTTCTAGCGCCGTTACCCGAAAGGGAGTGTCAACCCATTTAATACGTCGGGCTGCGAGTATTTGTTATTTATGTGCAGGTGCCGTTCACGTAGTGTTGCGTGATGATCCTACTGTTTGATTACCTTGGTCTCATCACTGAGGGAAATACCTACCGTTGTTGTGCTTCATCATCCCTTCCTCTTTGGGGAAATACCGACGTTGTTCAAGCAAATGTCAGAAGCAGCAACAGCTGAATGTCGAGCAAAACACCCTCAGTGATAGATGGACAAAAGTCCTGGCAACCGAAGAAGGGTACGACTACCAACAACAAACCAAAAGCTACCTAAAGCAGAAACTGCTACCACAATTCGACGACGAGGCCCTTGCGCCCGTACCGCCAACATATACCCAGGCAGACCAGCCCGACCGCCCCCCTCGAGGAAGGGACATGCAGGCTGGAGAGGTCGAATACCTACCCACTCCCCCTTGTCGTAAAGGCAAGGAGGCAGCACAACCTGAATACCAATATGATCTCCATCATGATCTGGCCATTAGAGCAAGACAAACAAGATCCATCTACGGATCTCGTGAGTATGCTTCGGCCGGACGGAACAGATACCAAACGGCAAGACCAAAACGATGGAGTTTGGGAGCAGCACAATGCCGATATGGCAGTTGATCTCTGGCACGACGTAGCGCGGGTAAGGGGCGTCGCTCATCCAATGTGCTTCACGGATGAGGTAATCTGGCATCAATTCCCTGAAGGGTGTAAACCCGTAAACATCGAACAATACGATGGGACAAGAGACCTGCTACCTCTTGAGCACTGCGTTGGTTTTCCCTTGAAGAGGAAAGGGTGATGCAGCAAAGTAGCATAAGTATTTCCCTCAGTTCTTGGGAACCAAGGTATCAATCCAGTAGGAGACTACATGCAAGTCCCTCGTACCTACACAAACAAATAAGAACCTCGCAACCAACACGATAAAGGGGTTGTCAATCCCTTCGCCGTAACTTACGAGAGTGAGATCTGATAGAGATAATAAGGTAATATTTTTGGTATTTTTATGATAAAGATTAAAAGTAAAGATTGCAAAATAAACGGTGCTAGAAATAACTTGTTGACGGGAGATTAATATAATGGAGAATAGACCCGGGGCCAAAGGTCTCACTAGTGGCTTCTCTCAAGATAGCATAAGTATTACGGTGGGTGAACAAATTACCGTCGAGCAATTGACAGAGAAGCGAATAATTATGACAATATCTAGGCATGATCATATATATAGGCATCACGTCCGTGACAAGTAGACTGACTCCTGCCTGCATCTACTACTATTACTCCACACATCGACCGCTATCCAGCATGCATCTAGAGTATTAAGTTCATAAGAACAGAGTAACGCATTAGGTAAGATGACCTGATGTAGAGGGATAAACTCAAGCAATATGATATAAACCCCATCTTTTTATCCTCGATGGCAACAATACTATACGTGTCGTTTCCCTTTCTGTCACTGGGTCGAGCAACACAAGATTGAACCCAAAGCTAGGCACTTCGCCCATTGCAAGAAAGATCAATCTAGTAGGCCAAACAAAACTAATAATTCGAAGAGACTTGCAAAGATAACCAATCATACAAAAAAGAATCCAGAGAAGATTCAAATATTGTTCATAGATAAACTTGATCATAAACCCACAATTCATTGGATCTCGACAAACACACCGCAAAAAGAGTTACATCGAATAGATCTCCAAGAAGATCGAGGAGAACTTTGTATTGAGATCCAAAGAGAGAGAAGAAGCCATCTAGTTAATAACTATGGACCCAAAGGTCTGAAGTGAGCCACTCACACATCATGGGAGGGGACATGGAGTTGATGTAGAGGCCCTCCGTGATCGATGTCCCCTCCGGCGGAGCTCCGGAAAAGGCCCCAAGATGGGATCTGTTGGGTACAAAAGGTTGTGGCAGTGGAAATAGGGTTTCGTGGTGCTCCTGGATGTCTTCGGGGTATGTGAACATATATATGAGGAAGAAGTAGGACGGTGGAGCCACGAGGGGCCCACAAGGGGGGAGGGCGTGCACAGGGGGGGTAGGCGGGGCCCGTGCCTCGTAGCCACCTCGTTGGTTGCTTGACGTCTACTCCAAGTCCTCTAGATCATGTTTGTTCCAAAAATAACTCTCCTGAAGGTTTCATTCCGTTTGGATTCTGTTTGATATTCCTTTTTCTACGAAACACTGAAATAGGCCAAAAAACAGCAATTTGCATTGGGCCTTGGGTTAATAGGTTAGTCCCAAAAATAATATAGAAGTGTAAAATAAAGCCCATTAACATCCAAAACAGATAATATAATAGCATGGAACAATAAAATTTATAGATACGTTGGAGACGTATCAAGCATCCCCAAGCTTAATTCCTGCTCGTCCTCGAGTAGGTAAATGATTAAAAACAGAATTTTTGATGTGGAATGCTGCCTAGCATAATTCTCAATGTATTTCTCTTTATTGTGGCATGAATATTCGGATCCAAAAGATTCAAGACAAAGGTCTAATATTGACATAAAAATAATAATACTTCAAGCATACTAACTAAGCAATTATGTCTTCTCAAAATAACATGGCAAAAGAAAGTTCATCCCTACAAAATCATATAGTTTGGTCATGCTCCATTTTCATCACACAAGAATTCTCTCATCATGCACAACCCTGATGACAAGCCAAGCAATTGTTTCACACTTTATTAATCTAAAAAAAATTCAACTTTCACGCAATACATGAGCACGAGCCATGGATATAGCACTATGGGTGGAATAGAATATGATGATGGGGGTTATGTGGAGAAGATAAAAAGGAGAAAGTCTCACATCGATGCGGCTAATCAATGGGCTAGGGAGATGCCCATCAATTGATGTCAATGCAAGGAGTAGGGATTGCCATGCAACGGATGCACTAGAGCTATAAATGTATGAAAACTCAACAAAAGAAAATAAGTGGGTGTGCATCCAACTTGCTTGCTCATGAAGACCTAGGGCATTTGAGGAAGCCCATTGTTGAAATATACAAGCCAAGTTCTATAATGAAAAATTCCCACTAGTATATGAAAGTTACAAAACAAGAGACTCTCTATCATAAAGATCATGGTGCTACTTTGAAGCACAAGTGTGGAAAAAATGGATAGTAGCATTGCCCCTTTTTATTTATTTTTATTTATTCTTTTTTTGGGCCTTCTTTTTTTTTATTTGGCATTTCTCTTTTTTTGGGACAATGCTCTATTAATGATGATAATCACACTTCTATTTATTTACAACTCAATCATTACAACTCGATACTAGAACAAAGTATGACTTTATACGAATGCCTCCGGCGGTGTACCGGGATGGACAATGAATCAAGAGTGACATGTATGAAAAATTATGAAGGTGGCTTTGCCACAAATACGATATCAACTACATGATCATGCAAGGCAATATGACAATGATGAAGCGTGTCATGATGAACGGAACGATGGAAAGTTGCATGACAATATATCCCGGAATGGCTATGGAAATGCCATAATAGGTAGGTATGGTGGCTGTTTTGAGGAAGATATAAGGAGGTTTATGTGTGACAGAGCGTATCATATCACAGGGTTTGGATGCACTGGCGCAGTTTGCACCAACTCTCAAGGTGATAAAGGGCAATGCACGGTACCGAAGAGGCTAGCAATGATGGAAGGGTGAGAGTGCGTATAATCCATGGACTCAACATTAGTCATAAAGAACTCACATACTTATTGCAAAAATCTACAAGTCATCAAAAACCAAGCATTATGCTCATGCTCCTAGGGGGATAGATTGGTAGGAAAATACCATCGCTTGTCCCCGACCGCCACTCATAAGGAAGACAATCAAATAACACCTCATGTTTCAAATTTGTTACACAACGGCATACGTGCATGCTACGGGACTTGCGAACTTCAACACAAGTATTTCTCAAATTCACAACTACTCAACTAGCACACTCTAATATCACCACCTTTATTTCTCAAAACAATTATCAAGTATCAAAATTCTCCTAGTATTCAATTCACTTTTTATGATAGTTTGCATTATACCGATCTTGGATGCCTATCATATTAGGACTAAATTCATAACCAAAGCAAATTACCATGCTGTTCTAAAGGACTCTCAAAATAATATAAGTGAAGCATGAGAGATCAATTATTTCTATAAAATAGAACCACCGCCATGCTCTAAAAAGATATAAGTGAAGCACTAGAGCAAAATTATCTAGCTCAAAAGATATAAGTGAAGCACATAGAGTATTCTAATAAATTCTAATTCATGTGTGTATGTCCCAAAATGTGTGTACATCAAGGATGATTGTAGTAAAGTAAAAATAAAAGACTCAAATCATACAATACGCTCCAAGCAAAACACATATCATGTGGTGAATAAAAATATAGCTCCAAGTAATGTTACCGATACAAGAAGACGAAAGAGGGGATGCCTTCCGGGGCATCCCCAAACTTAGGCTTTTGGTTGTCCTTGGATTTTACCTTGGGGTGCCTTGGGCATCCCCAAGCTTAGGCTCTTTCCACTCCTTGTTCCATAATCCATCGAATCTTTACCCAAAGCTTGAAAACTTCACAACACAAAACTTAACAGAAAATCTCGTGAGCTCCGTTAGCGAAAGAAAACAAAATAACACTTCAAGGTACTGTAATGTACTCATTATTTATTTATATTGGTGTTAAAACTTCTGTATTCCAACTTCTTTATGGTTCATACCCTCCGATACTACTCATAGATTCATCAAAATAAGCAAACAACACGCGAAAAACAGAATCTGTCAAAAACAGAACAGTCTGTAGTAATCTATATCAAACGCAAACTTATGGAACTCGAAACATTCGAAAATAAATAGCTGTACGTGAGTAATTTATCTATTAATCATCTGCAAAAATAATCAACGAAATAGCACTCTCCAGTAAAAAATAGCAGCTAATCTCGTGAGCGCTAAAGTTTCTGTTTTTCACAGCAAGATCGCAAAGACTTTCCCCAAGCCTTCCCAAAGGTTCTACTTGGCACAAACACTAATTAAAAGCATAAAACCACATCTAAAAAGAGGCTAGATGAATTATTTATTACTAAACAGAATCAAAAAGCAAGAAACAAAAATAAAATTGGGTTGCCTCCCAACAAGCGCTATCGTTTAACGCCCCTAGCTAGGCATTAATAATTTTAATGATGCTCACATGAAAGACAAGAATTGAAGTACAAAGAGAGCATCATGAAACACGTGACAAACACATCTAAGTCTAACATACTTCCTAAGCATAGGCATCTTATAGGCAAACAAATTATCAGGGCAAGCAAACACTAGCATATGCAAGGAAGCGGAACGGAAAAATAGCAATCTCAACATAACGAGAGGCAATTTAGTAACATGAAAATTTCTACAACCATATTTTCCTCTCTCATAATAATTACATGTAGGGTCATAAGCAAATTCAAAAAAATAGCTATCACATAGAATATTTTCAACACGATCCACATGCATGCAAAGTTGACGCTCTTCCAAAATAGTGGGATTAACATTAACTAAAATCATGACCTCTCCAAACCCACTTTTATCAGAAACTTCATAAGATTGAACATTCTCCAAATACGTGGGATCTAAAGTGGACACTCTTCCAAAACCACTTTTGATATTATTGCAAACATTATTATGAATCTCATATTCACCACGGGGCTTAAATAAAATTTCAAGATCATAAGAAGAATCACCCCAATCATGATCATTGCAACAAATAGTAGTTATAGCAAAACTAGCATCCCCAAGCTTGAGACTTTGCATATCATTAACACGATTGACATTAAGAGAATTTATAATAACATCATTGCAATCATGCTTTTCATTGAAGGAACTATCAAGAATGGGTGCAATAACAACGATCTCATGTTTAACATAAGGAACTATAGCAAATTTATCTTCATAAATATTGTCATCATGGCCACAAGAATAGAAAGCATCATGTTCATCAAGGGATATTTCAATCAAATCGTCAGAATCATAATTATCTATAGATTGATGCATATCATTATTTTCTTCCAAAGTAGCAGTCATTTTTTCAATAAATTCTTTGACATAGACATTATGGACATAGTTTTCATAGCAATATTTAAGTATGTCAAAATTTTCAGATTCGTAGAGAGTAATATCGTACTTTTCAATCAAAGAAGCATCTTCATAAGCACCCTTAAAAGTAACAAATTCTTCAATTTGTTCAATATCGTAGTAACTATAAACACCCTTTGCATAAGAAGATAAGATTTCACTATCATTAAACTCACATAGGTAGGGGAGATGTTTTTTTAGGGTTCTTAGAGCGACAAGTAAAATCACAAATTTCACAAAGATTCCAAGCATAACACAACAATCTGTTTATTTGATCCCATAAGAGTCTACCTTTTTCAGACAAACGGTGACGCACAAAATGAGCATGCTCGTCTAAAGATTTCCCATCAAATAGGCTAGTTGGGGTTTCAGTACAAGCGCATAAGGATTGAAGATGATCCAAGTAGAACACTTTAGGTGGATCCATATCAAATAGATTTTTAGCACAAACAAACATACATACATGAAGAAGGCGAATAAAACGGCAAGGGTGAAGTGGGGGAGAGGAAAACAAGAGGCAAATGACAAATAATGTAATGCGAAGGATAAGAGTTTGTGATGGGTACTTGGTATGTCTTGACTTGAGCGTAAGCCTCCCCAACAACAGCGCCAGAAATCCTTCTTGCTACCTTTTGAGCACTGTGTTGGTTTTCCCTTGAAGAGGAAAGGGTAATGCAGCAAAGTAGTGTAAGTATTTCCCTCGGTTTTTGAGAACCAAGGTATCAATCCAGTAGGAGTCTACATGCAAGTCCCTCGTACCTACACAAACAAATAAGAACCTCACAACCAACGCGATAAAGGGGTTATCAATCCCTTCATGGTCACTTACGAGAGTGAGATCTGATAGAGATAATAATATAATATTTTTGGTATTTTTATGATAAAGATTAAAAGTAAAGATTGCAAAATAAATGGTGCTAGAAATAACTTGTTGACGGGAGATTAATATAATGGAGAATAAAGCTGGGGGCCATAGGTTTCACTAGTGGCTTCTCTCAAGATAGCATAAGTATTACGATGGGTGAACAAATTACTGTCAAGCAATTGATAGAAAAGCGAATAATTATGAGAATATCTAGGCATGATCATATATATAGGCATCACGTTCGTGACAAGTAGACCGACTCCTGCCTGCATCTACTACTATTACTCCACACATCGACCGCTATCCAGCATGCATCTAGAGTATTAAGTTCATAAGAATAGAGTAACACATTAGGTAAGATGACATGATGTAGAGGGATAAACTCAAACACTATGATATAAACCCCATATTTTTATCCTCGATGGAAACAATACAATACGCGTCATTTTCCTTTCTGTCACTGGGATCGAGCACCGCAAGATTGAACCCAAAGCTAAGCACTTCTCCCATTGCAATAAAGATCAATCTAGTAGGCCAAACCAAACTAATAATTCGAAGAGACTTGCGAACATAACAAATCATACATAAAAGAATTCAGAGAAGATTCAAATATTGTTCATGGATAAACTTGATCATAAACCCACAATTCATCGGATCTCGACAAACACACCGCAAAAAGAGTTACATCGAATAGATCTCCAAGAACATCGAGGAGAACTTTGTACTGAGATCCAAAGAGAGAGGGAGAAGAAGCCATCTAGCTAATAACTATGGACTCAAAGGTCTGAACTAAACTACTCACACATCATGGGAGGGGCCATGGAGTCGATGTAGAGTCCCTCTGTGATCAATGCCCCCTCCGGTGGAGCTTCGGAAAAGGCCCCAAGATGGGATCTCTTGGGTACAGAAGGTTGCGGCGGTGGAAATAGGGTTTCGTGGTGCTCCTGGATGTTTTCAGCGTATGTGAACATATATGGGAGGAAGAAGTAGGTCGGTGGAGCCACGAGGGGCCCACAAGGGGGGTGGGTGTGCACAGGGGGGTAGGCGCGCCCCCCTGTCATGGAGGGTCGCCGCCCTGGTTCTTGACCCCATTATCGATGGGTACCACCTTACTAGAGTCCTCATGGACGGAGGCAGTGGCCTCAATCTAATTTACTCAGACACAGTGAGGAAAATGGGTATTGATCCATCAAGGATCAAAACCAGTAATACCACATTTAAAGGGGTAATCCTAGGCGTGAAGGCCCATTTCTTGGGCACCCTGACGTTGGAAGTGGTGTTTGATACGTCTCCAACGTATCTATAATTTTTTATTGTTCCATGCTATTATATTATCTGTTTTGGATGTTTAATATGCATTAAGATGCTATTTTATATGATTTTTGGGACTAACCTATTAACCTAGAGCCCAGTGCCAGTTCATGTTTTTTCCTTCTTTTAGAGTTTATCAGAAAAGGGATACCAAACGGGGTCCAAACGGAATGAAACTTTAGCGATGATTTTTCTTGGACCAGAAGACATCCAGAGGGCTTGGAGTGCACGTCAGGAAAGCCACGAGGAGGCCATAAGGTCGGGAGGCGTGCCCAGGGGGGTAGGGCGCCCCCCTTGTGGGCCCCTCGTGACTCCATCGACCTATTTCTTCCGCCTATATATTCTCAAATATCCAAAAACCTTCGAGGAGAGCCATGAAACCACTTTTCCACCACCGCAACCTTATGTACCCATGAGAGCCCATCTAGGGGCCTCTTCCGGCGTCCTGCCGGAGGGGGATTCGATCACGGAGTGCTTCTACATCAACACCATTGCCTCTCCGATGAAGCGTGAGTAGTTTACCATAGACCTATGGGTCCATAGCTAGTAGCTACATGGATTTTTCTCTCTCTTTGATTCTCAATACCATGTTCTCCTCGATGTTCATGGAGATCTATTCGATGTAATACTCTTTTGCGGTGTGTTTGCTGAGATCCGATGAATTGTGGATTTATGATCAACTTATCTATGAATATTATTTGAATCTCCTCTGAATTCTTATATGCATGATTTGATATCTTCGCAAGTCTCTTCGAACTATCGATTTGGTTTGGCCAACAAGATTGGTTTTTCTTGCAATGGGAGAAGTGCTTAGCTTTGGGTTCAATCTTGCGGTGCTCGGTCCTAGTGACAGAAGGGGAACCGACACGTATTGTATTGTTTCCATCGAGGATAACAATATGGGGTTTTCATCATATTGCTTGAGTTTATCCCACTACACCATATCATCTTACTTAATGCATTACTATGTTCTTCATGAACTTAATACTCTAGATGCAGGCAGGAGTCGGTCGATGTGTGGAGTAGTAGTAGTAGATGCATGCATGAGTCGGTCTACTTGGTACGGGCGTGATGCCTACATTCATGATCATTGCCTTAGATATCGTCATAACTTTGCGCTTTGCTATCAATTGCTCTGCAGTAATTTGTTCACCCACCATAATATTTTCTATCTTGAGAGAAGCCTCAAGTGAAACCTATGGCCCCTGGGTCTACTTTCCATCATATAAGTTTCTGATCTACAATTTTAGTTTCCTATTTACTTTCTTTGCAATCTTTTACTTTTCGTTCCATAAACCAAAAATACCAAAAATATTACTTTATCGTTTATCAATCTATATCAGATCTCACTTTGCGAATAACCGTGAAGGGATTGACAACCCCTTTATCATGTTGGGTGCAAGTTGGTGTTTGTTTGTGCAGGTATTTGGTGGCTTGTGCATTGTCTCGTACTGGATTGATACCTTGGTTCTCAAAAGCTGAGGGAAATACGTACTCTACTTTGCTGCATCACCCTTTCCTCTTCAAGGGAAGAACCAATGCAAGCTCAAGAGGTAGCAGGATGAATTTATGGCGCCATTGCCGGGGAGATCTACGCCAAGCCGAGACATACCAAGTACCCATCATAAACTCTCATCCCTCGCATTACATTATTTGCCATTCACCTCTCGTTTTCCTCTCCCCCACTTCTAAAAAGATTTTCAAAAATATTTGCCTTTTCTTCGCCCCTCTTCCGTCCTTCTTCTCCGCTAGCTTTTGTGTGCTTGTTTGTTGGATTGCTTGCTTTGTCACCGTCGATGTCAAAACCGGCGGATCTCGGGTAGGGGGTCCCGAACTGTTCGTCTAGGTCGGATGGTAACAGGAGGCAGGGGACACGATGTTTTACCCAGGTTCGGGCCCTCTTGATGGAGGTAAAACCCTACGTCCTGCTTGATTAATATTGATGATATGGGTAGTACAAGAGTAGATCTACCACGAGATCAGAGAGGCTAAACCCTAGAAGCTAGCCTATGGTATGATTGTTGTTCGTCCTACGGACTAAAACTCCCCGGTTTATATAGACACCGAAGAGGGCTAGGGTTACACAGAGTCGGTTACAATGGTAGGAGATCTCCATATCCGTATCGCCAAGCTTGCCTTCCACGCCAAGGAAAGTCCCTTCTGGACACGGGATGAAGTCTTCAATCTTGTATCTTCATAGTCCAGGAGTCCAGCCGAAGGTATAGTCCGGCCATTCGGACACCCCCTAATCCAGGACTCCCTTAGTAGCCCCTGAACCAGGCTTCAATGACGACGAGTCCGGCGCGCAGATTGTCTTCGGCATTGCAAGGCGGGTTCCTCCTCCAAGTACTTCATAGAAGATTTTGAACACAAGGGTAGTGTCCGGCTCTACAAAATAAGTTTCCACATATTGCCATAAAGAGAATAACATTTACACAAATCTAATCTGCTGACGTATTCCGTAGCATGACATCACACCACGGCCAAGTCTTTATTCAAATCGTTTTACTGTCCCACCTTAGCACGTTTAGCGAGGCGGTTTCCTTGGCACGTCTTGTTAAAGCAGAGATCGTATCCCCTTATTCGGGGATTCTCATCAACACAGGTGTGGGTAACCCAACTGCGCCATTGACTGCGGCGCTTGGGAGATAAGCGAGTTTTACCAAGCTGGTGGGGGCGCATAGTCATGTCTGCCCATATAAGGGGATAAGGATCCACCTTTTCAGCCATGCCTTCTTCCTCCTTTGCCTATCCATTTCCGTGCACTCGAGCTCCAGCGCCCAAGTCCGCACACCCCACCTCAACCTTCTCTAGCCATGTCTGGAGTGGGAGGCAAGTGGATGGCCTCCTCCATCATAGAGGGACACGTCAAAAGACTAAGGAAGGCCGGATACTTGTCTAACGACATTGCGCACCGGCTTCCCGAAGAGGGGCAGCTCATCCCCACCCCTAGGCCCCATGATAGGGTGGTGTTCCTCCCCCATTTCCTCCGTGGACTGGGCTTCCCTCTCCACCCATTTGTCCGGGGGCTCATGTTCTACTATGGCCTGGATTTCCACGATTTGGCCCTGAATTTTGTCCTCAACATCTCGGCGTTTATCGTCGTGTGCGAGGCTTTCTTCCGCATCCGCCCCCATTTCGGCCTATGGCTCAAGACTTTCAATGTCAAACCGAAGGTGGTGTGTAGCACCCAAGCGGAGTGCGGAGGCGCCATGGTGAGCAAGATGCCCAACATCCTATGGTTCGAGGGCTCCTTCGTGGAGTCCCTAAAGGGGTGGCAGTCGGGGTGGTTTTACATCACCGAGCCGCGTGACCCTGAATGGGTCGCAGCCCTCGAGTTCCGATCCGGACCCCTACGCGGCTTGCCTCCTGGAAAGAGACGGGCCTGTCGTGGGGTAAAAAGGGAGAGCTGACCGGACTCCAAACATGCGTCCAAACCCTGGTGGACAGGAATCTCAAACTTGTCAACGTAGTCCAGGTTATGCTCGTCCGTCGGATCCTCCCGTGTCAACAACGGGCTTTCAACCTGTGGGAGTTCGACCCGGCGCAGCACCGAACTCTGAGCAGGCTCTTCGACACGACATACAAAGCTGCCTGGAAGGTGCTTTTCAAGGGCGCCGAGGCCCCCGCATGCGCTACCGAGGATCGCGGATTCAGCACGCAGCGTCACGCTCGTGCGGTAAGCTGTTTTCACCTTTTACAGGGTATTAGTGTTTCATAGTTTGACTCCATGCGGGATCTAAGTTCCCTTACCTTTGACAGGATTGGCAGGAGACGTCCGGATAGATCAACTATCCGGCTCCTTTGCCCGAAGGCCCTGCGGACGCTCGCTTGGCGAAGCTGCTGGTTCCGGCACCTTACATGGTGCCGGAGAAGAAGGCCAAGAAGAAGGCCACGGGGACTCGAAAGAGTGCCCGGCGCCAGGAGGTGTCGGATTCACCATCCGACGACTCCAAGGCGCGCACCTCCCCTGAAGACGAGGAGGAGGAAGAAGAGACCTCTCCCCCCAGAGCGGCGGGAGGGAAGAAAAGGAAGGCCGCCCCAACCGGGGAGGCCGAAGGGTCCAAGAGGGGGAAGACCCCTCCTCCGGACTACTCCACCAACGCCAACGACGGCGAAGAGGAGTGGCCGCACAGGGCCAAGCCCCTGGCAAAATCGTAAGTATCCGGATACTAGAGTGATTCATAGTATTCCCCCATTGCACAACTTTTCCTTACGTTGAACATGATTGTGCAGTCCGCCCAAGGCCGGGCTCGACGAGTCGTCGAGCGGCTCCCTGGACTCGTCGTATGTGAATTCGCTCCCGACGGCTTCCTCCCCCCACCCAACGGGCGGCGCCGAGGTGGCGTCCCAACAGGTTCCAAGCCAGGAGGAGGTGGTCCTGGAGGCGCCGCGAGGCAATCTCCCGGACTCCAGGCATAAAGGGGATAGAACCCCCAAGGGCTCCAATTCCGGCCTTGAGCCGGACACCGCGCCGGAACCTTCAAAGGTTCCGGACTCCGGTAGGCAGCCTCCTTCCATGAGGAGCAAGCCTACCGAGCCGGTGACCTCCGTCCAACCGGAGTCACCGAAAAATTTGCTGGAGACGCTTAACGGCGCCTCCATCGATGAGGAGCACCGCACTATTATGAGTGCGGTGATCCAGAAGGTTCAGTCCGCCAAGAGCGGACTGACTGAAGCCTGTGCCAGCCTTCTAACAGGCTTTGAGGTAAGTAAACAATATGTAAAAATATTACTGCATAGACAGTAGCCCCTGATGCTCTGTTCGGCGTTCGGAAAGAAAAGCCGAATAGAAGATCTAATAATCGAAGGAGTCTAACATAATCAAGTCAATATGCGTATGCA
The DNA here is from genome assembly GCA_034509565.1 of Triticum monococcum. Classification (NCBI taxonomy): domain Eukaryota; kingdom Viridiplantae; phylum Streptophyta; class Magnoliopsida; order Poales; family Poaceae; genus Triticum; species Triticum monococcum. Next base: position 477,977,313 of record CM067842.1, on the reverse strand, counting down.
GGCTTCGCTGCTGGCCTCCACCGCACTGATCGCGGTGGTGGATACGTTGAAGCAGAACCTCAAGCGGTCCGAGCAAGAGCTCGGCCTAGCCAAGCAGCAGCTCGAGGAGAAGGAAGGTAAGAAATACCTTACTGAAATATGTGAAAGGTGCAATTCCAAAAAGTGACAGGATTAACGCGGCCATTGTAGGGGCCACAACTGAGGTGGCGACCCCTAAGCAAGCGTTGTCCGAGGCCGAAAAGAGGACAGCCACGGAGCGCACCGAGCGGGAGAAGCATGAGACGTGGGTTGGCGAGGTACGGCAAGAGCTCCAGGCTCTCATGAAAAAACATGAGAGTTTGGAGCTTGACTCGAAGACGCGAGAGTCTGAGCTCGCAGCGGCCATTGAAGATGCCAAGTCTGCCAAGGCCGAAGCCCAGAAGGCCCTCCAGGAGGTTGAGGCAATAAAAAAGACAGCGGCGGGTAAGGCATTCTTTATGCAAAGCAAGCACGTAAAAGTGAATTACTTGTCACTTACCCGAATCCGGAGCTCTCCAGGAGCATTCGCAGACTTGCCCCATAGCGTGTCAGATGCCGCCGCCTTCTACCGAGCCGAGGAGGGAAGCTCGAAGGAGAAGGTGTTCTGGTCTCAGTATGCTGAGGCCGAACACCCGGTGCCCTTAAGCGACCAGCTGAAACAGCTGGTCGAGCTCCATAAGGTGGCCAAACAGGCCATGAAGGGCCGCATAGTCCGGCTGTGGCATGGAGAGGCCATGCCAGGGAGCTACTTTCGGGCTGGTTAGGCGGCTGGTGGAGGCCTATCCAAGGCTCGAAGTCATCAAGCGCTCCGTATGCATCGAGGGTGCCCGTAGGGCACTTGCCCGTGCGAAGGTGCACTGGGGCAAGCTGGATGCTGAGAAGCTTGTGAAGGACGGGCCACCACCGGGCAAGGAGCATCGCAAGCCCGACATGTATTATGAGGGAGTTCTGAAGGGTGCCCGCCTTGTGGCGGATGAATGTTCTATGAATGTAATTTTTCAGTGAACTCGCTTGTTTTGTCCTGTCTGCTAAAAACTTGTTCATGTGTGCTAAGCAATGCTTTTTGAATTTAAAATTACCTTTTGTGCAGTCGTTTATCAAATTTGAGAGATGGTGAGTCATCGGCTTCTGCCCCCATGGCCCGAGTGCTGGGGTGTTCGGGATAAACATGAGCGCTCTTTTTCCCATTCTTGGGTCCTTCGAGGGAGGCGCTCAACACAACGAACATGGCAATCGGACTATAATGCTTGAACACTCTCACTTAGCCATAGAATTCTATAATTTTAAATTTTGGCGAAGCCCCTAGTGTTCGGAAGACCGAGTTCGGGGCGCTATCCACGCCTAGGCCGGACAAAGCTGACTCCTCGCTCTAAGCGGCATAAGTCTTTAGGGACTCTAAAACCTCTCGAACAGCGACCAGTTCTCGCCTCATCATGATGGTCAGTTTTAGCTTTCTCTACTGAGGTGCTTAGCCCAGCTCAACTGGGGCACAATCGCAATAGTTCTCCTAGTGCTACCTTAGCTGATATGATGGAACGTAAGGTACCAAAACATAGGAGCCGGGCAAACCCAACTATTGACCCAAGACATGATTCAGAGCCGATGCATATAATGCTATAAGTTCGGGGTGCCACCCTTGTGAAAGTGTTCAGACTTCTCACACCATGTTGTGGGGTACTTAAGCCCCTGGCGTATTGGCCGTACCAAAGTGTACGGGTGCAACATGTCATTAATGAACATATATTCGTAAAAAAGAGGTAATGCGGTAATAGAAGTAAGCTATGCATTGTTTATTTAAAAAAGCTGCGATCAAAGCAGAACGATACAAATAGTGCGATAAGCAAAAGATGGGACTATCAAATATGTCCTTTCCAGGGGCGAGCTGTGGAATGTTATGTGAAACAGGTATAATGCTCGTTATAGAGACCACCTTAGAGTTCTGTAGTGCGGCGTAGCTTTCTGCTTCCCTGGTTGTATCGTTTCTGCAGCAATTGTACTGCCGGACAAGCCTTCCGAAGAATGGAGTCCTGAAAATAAAAGAAAATTTAAGAAATCAGCAGCCCCTAGTGCGGTTTAAGCTGCATTTCGGGCTTGCCGTGATGGTGCCCCCCCTGTGCCCATGGTATTTCCAGAGCGTAGTTATGTACGCGCGGCACTGGTTTCGCAAGTTCGTGAGGGCTGGGGTTGGGTCCGCATTGCTACGCTTGCTCAGAACGTGCCAGGCGGTCTTGTTGTAGGTTACTCCAGGCGCGCTAGACGGTGTCTGGACGTTTAATGGCCAGACTGGAGAATTGCCTTGAGAGGCTGCTTTGTACTTCCGCTGCGATAGCCGCCGTATGCTCCTCCGTTCGGAGAGAGCATTCGGTGTTTCCATTTACCGTGATGATGCCTCGAGGGCCTGGCATCTTGAGCTTGAGGTATGCGTAGTGCGGCACCACATTGAACTTGGCAAATACGGTTTGCCCGGTAGTGCGTGATAGCCACTGTGGAACGGGACTATGTCGAAGATTAACTCCTTGCTTCGGAAATTAACCGGAGATCCGACGACCACTTCAAGTGTAACTGAGCCTGTACAGTTTGGCTTCTACACCTGGTATGACGCCTTTAAAGGTCGTTCCGGTGGGTTTAATCCTCGAGCGATTGATGCCCATTTTCCACACTGTATCCTGATAAAGCAGGTTCAGGCTACTGCCGCCGTCCATAAGGACTCTAGTGAGGTGAAATCCGTCAATAATTGGGTCTAGAACCAATGCGGCGAATCCGCCATGACGGATACTTGTGGGGTGGTCCCTTCGATCAAAAGTGATCGGGCAGGAAGACCATGGGTTGAACTTTGGGGCGATTGGCTCCATCGCGTATACGTCCCTTAGCACACACTTCCGCTCCCTCTTGGGGACGTGGGTTGCGTATATCATGTTCACCGTCCACACTTGTGGGGGAAAACCTTTCTGTCCACTGTTGTTCGGCAGCCGGGGATCCTCCTCGTCATCGCTATGCATCCCCTTGTCTTGGCTTTCGGCATTTAACTTGCCTGCCTGCTTGAACACCCAACAATCCTTGTTGGTGTGATTGGCTGGTTTTTCGGGGGTGCCATGTATCTGGCATGAGCGGTCGAGTATTTAGTCCAAACTGGACGGGCCCGGAGTATTTCTTTTGAATGGCTTTTTCCGCTGACCGGGTTTAGAGCCTCTGAATCCGGCATTAAGTTTCGTATCCTCAGCATTGTCGCCGTTAATGCGGCGCTTTTGCTTGTTGCGACGCGACCTGCCACTACTGTCCTTGGTATCCGAATTACCAGGGCTCTTGGTCATGTTATTGCTGCGAGCTAGCCAGTTGTCTTCTCCCGCGCAAAAGCAGGTCATAAGTGTCGTGAGGGCTGCCATAAATTTCGGCTTTTCCTATACTAGGTGCCGTGCAAGCCACTCTTCGTGGATGTTATGCTTGAAGGCTACTAGGGCCTCTGCATCCAGACAGTCGACGATTTGATTTTTCTTGGTTAGGAACCATGTCCAGAATTGTCTGGCCGATTCCTCTGGCTGCTGAATTATGTGGCTTAGGTCATCAGCATCTGGTGATCGCACATAAGTGCCCTGGAAATTGTCGAGGAATGCGTCTTCCAGGTCCTCCCAACAACCAATTGATTCTGCTGGCAAGCTGTTAAGCCAATTCCGAGCTGGTCCTTTAAGCTTGAGTGGGAGGTATTTGGTGGCGTGTAAGTCATCACCGCGGGCCATGTGGATATGAAGGAGATAGTCCTCGATCCAAACCGCAGGATCTGTTGTGCCATCATATGATTTGATGTTCATGGGTTTGAAACCCTCGGGGATTTGATGATCCATTACTTCATCTGTGAAGCATAGTGGGTGTGCGGCGCCTCTGTACTGGGCTATATCATGACGCAGCTCAAACGAGCTTTGTCTACTGTGTTCAGCCCGGCCGGATTTACTATATCCGGTGTGACGAGTACCGTCTCGTGCTGTGGGGCGCCCACGTGATCCGTAGATCGATCTTGTTTGCCTTGCCTTGTCCTCCAATATGTATCGCAGGTCTGGCGCATTTTCCCATGCCTTGGTATTTTTGGAGCGGCACCGGGGTGCGACTTGAGTGGAGGGCCGAGAGGCCTCTCTGTTGCGGCCACGGAGTGGCCGGTCGGCCGCATCATGCACTGGTGATGTAGGTTTAAGTGCTTCCTCCTCTAATTGGGGTAGCAACCTACGCTTTGGGTAGCTCTTGGAGGGGCGTTCGAGTTCATACTCTTCGGCCGCAAGGACTTCAGTCCATCTGTCGGCTAGCAAATCTTGATCAGCTCTAAGTTGTTGCTGTTTTTTCTTGAGGCTGCTCGCCATGGCCATAAGCCTGCGTTTGAAAGGCTCTTGTTCGATGGGATCCTCCAGCACGACAAATTCGTCGTCGTCGAGGCTTGCCTCGTCTTCAGAGGAAGGCATGTAATTATCGTCCTTGACCTCTTTGTCTGCCGCTCTCTCATGAGGGCTGGCTTCTCTATCCTCCTGTGCTGAATCTTGCTGGAGATGGTTGTCTTCGCCACTGTCCGGGGTGTTATTATCCCCCGTGCCAGAATCACCGTTTTTGTTTTGGCGGGATTTAGAGCGGCGCCGCTGATGCCGGCGCTTAGGCTACTTCTTGGAGGGGTCATCCTCCGCTGTTCCATTGCCATTGCCTTCTTTTGGGGTGTCCACCATGTATATATCATATGACAAGATGGCTTTCCAGTGCCCTATAGGCGCTGGTTCTTGATCGTCTCCTGCATCGGCGTCCATACCGCTGATGTCTTCGGAGTCGAAGTCGAGCATGTCGGTTAAATCATCGACAGTGGCTACGAAGTGGGTGGTGGGTGGGCTTTGAATTTCTTCATCATCCGCATCCCAACCTTGCCAACCATAGTCCGGCCAGGGCTCTCCTGACACAAAGAGAGACTTTAGCGACTTCAGAATCTAAAAGATGAAAGATGTCCGCGGCGGTGAACTCCATGATCGGCGCCCAATCGGGTTCGATCGATCGTGGTGCGGAGGGCTCGGAGTCTGGAGAGGAGTCCGGCTCCTTGGAGTCACGGGCTTCACAGAGAACAGGGCTAGTGTTCGGCTCGATCGCCGTAGAAATTGTAGCCCCCAAGGCGGTGTCTAACCACCCAACCTCGGTTGGTGTGATCGGCTCCGAGCTAGGGGTCGGAGCGGACACAGGTGCGGCCTCCAGGGCACTGTTCGGCGGCAGAGCTAAATCATGCCCATCATGATAGTGCGGCGCGCTCGCCTGTGGCTCGAATCCGTTGAAGATCAAGTCTCCGCGGATGTCGGCCGTGTAGTTCAAACTTCCAAAACTGACCTGATGGCCAGGGGCGTAGCTTTCGATCTGCTCCAGATGACCAAGCGAATTGGCCCGCAGTGCAAAGCCGCCGAATACGAAGATCTGTCCGGGGAGAAAAGTCTCACCCTGGATCGCATCGCTGTTTATGATCAGAGAAGCCATGGGGCCTAAAAGCGACGACACAAAGGAACTCTCAATGAAAGCACCAATGTTGGTGTCAAAACCGGCGGATCTCGGGTAGGGGGTCCCGAATTGTGCGTCTAGGTCGGATGGTAACAGGAGGCAGGGGACACGATGTTTTACCCAGGTTCGGGCCCTCTTGATGGAGGTAAAACCCTACGTCCTGCTTGATTAATATTGATGATATGGGTAGTACAAGAGTAGATCTACCACAAGATCAGAGAGGCTAAACCCTAGAAGCTAGCCTATGGTATGATTGTTGTTCGTCCTAAGGACTAAAACTCCCCGGTTTATATAGACACCAGAGAGGGCTAGGGTTACACAGAGTCGGTTACAATGGTAGGAGATCTACATATCCGTACCGCTAAGCTTGCCTTCCACACCAAGTAATGTCCCTTTCAGACACGGGACGAAGTCTTCAATCTTGTATCTTCATAGTCTAGGAGTCCGACCGAAGGTATAGTCCGTCCATCCGGACACCCCCTAATCCAGGACTCCCTCGGTCACGACGGCTCAAGATAATACCAAATTGTGTGAATTCTCCAATACCAACAACAATGCTTTTCTTAGTAGTCCGTTTGTTCCCGCTACTAATGCGGAATCTTGTGAAATCAATACCGCTTTGGTGAATCTTGTTATGAAAGATCAATTTTCCGGCCTTCCCAATGAAGATGTCGCATCCCATCTTAATAATTTCGTTGATTTGTGTGATAAGCAAAAGAAAAATGATGTGGATAATGATATTGTTAAACTGAAGCTATTTCCGTTCTCACTTCGGGATCGTGCTAAAACTTGGTTTTCATCTTTGCCTAAAAATGGTATTGATTCATGGAATAAATGCAAAGATGCTTTTCTTTCCAAGTATTTCCCTCCCGCTAAGATCATCTCCCTTAGGAATGATATTATGAATTTTAAGAAACTTGATCATGAATATGTTGCACAATCTTTGGAGAGGATGAAATTGATGATACGAAATTGCCGCACTCATGGTTTGAATTTATGGATGATCATACAATTTTTTTATGCTAGCTTGAATTTTGCTTTTAGAAATCTTTTAGATTCGGCCGTGGGAGGTACTTTTATGGAAATTACTTTTATGGTTAATTATTCTCAATGGCATACCGAAAGATCTTCCACTAGTAAAAAAGTGCATGCAATTGAAGAGATTAATGTTTTGAGTGGAAAGATGGACGATCTTATGAAATTATTTGCTAGCAAGAGTGCTCCTACTGATCCTAATGATATGTCTTTGTCTACTTTGATTGAGAATAATAATGATTATATGGATGTAAATTTTGTTGGTAGGAACAATTTTGGTAATGACGCATATTGAGGTAATTTTAGTCCTAGGACGTTTCGTAGTAATTCCTCTAATAATTATGGTAATTCCTACAACAATTCTTATGGAAATTATAATAATACGCCCTCTGAATTTGAGAATAGTGTTAAAGAATTTATAAGTTCGCAAAAGAATTCCAATGCTTTGATTGAAGAAAAATTGCTTAAGATTGATGATTTGGCTAGGAACGTGGATAGAATTTCTCTTGATGTTGATTCTTTAAAACGGAGATCTATTCCACCTAAGCTTGATATCAATGAGTCTCTCAAAGCCATGAGAATTTCCATTGATGTGTGCAAAGAAATAACTGCTAAGATGCGTGCTAAAAAAGATTGGTTTATAAAAGCGTGTTCTTCTAGTTTTCATAAAAAAGATTGATGTGACTCCTATTGAATCTTTGTTTTCCAATATAAATCTTGATAAATATGGGACTAGAGATGAGTCAACTTTAGTTAGAAGGCGTCCCAATGATTCAGAGTTTTTAGATCTTGATGCAAAAATTAATAAAAGTGGGATTGGAGAGGTCAAAACTTTAAGTAGCAATGAACCCACTCTTTTGGATTTCAAGGAATTTAATTACGATAATTAGTCTTTAATAGATTGTATTTCCTTGTTGCAATCCATGTTGAATTCCCCTCATGCTTATAATCAAAACAAAGCATTTACTAAACATATTGTTGATGCTATGATGCAATCTTTTGAAGAAAATCCTGAATTGGAAGTTTCTATCCCTAGAAAACTTTATGATGAGTGGGAACCTACTATTAAGATTAAGATTAAAGATTATGAATGTCGTGCTTTGTGTGATTTGGGTGCTAGTGTTTCCGCGATTCCAAAAACTTTATGTGAAGTGTTAGGTTTCTATGAATTTGATGAGTGTTCCTTAAATTTGCATCTTGCGGATTCCACTATTAAGAAACCTATGGGAAGGATTAATGATGTTCTTATTGTTGCAAATAGGAATTATGTGCTCATAGATTTCATTGTTCTTGATATAGATTTCAATCCTACATTTCCTATTATTCTTGTTGACCTTTCCTTAGAATGATTGGTGCAATTATTGATATGAAAGAAGGAAACATTAGATTTGAATTTCCATTAAGGAGAAGCATGGAACACTTCCCAAGAAAGAAAATTAAATTTCCTTATGAATCTATTATGAGATCCACTTATGGATTGCATGCCAAAGATGATAATACCTAGATCTATTCGTGTTTTATGCCTAGCTAAAGGCGTTAAACAATTGCGCTTGTTGGGCGGCAACCCAATTTTATTTTTGTGTTTGCTTTTTTAGGTTCTGTTTTGCATTAAATAATCCACCTAGCCTCTGGTTAGACGTGGTTCTATGTTTAATTAGTGTTTGTGCCAAGAAATACCTTTGGGATAGCTTACGGTGATAGTTGATTTCATCTTGCTGAAAAACAAAAACTTTTGTGCTCAGTAAATTAATTTTAATTTTTAGCAGAAGTGTGATAAAATACTGTTCTTTTTGCAGAAGATTAATAAACAAACATATTAGGTTTTCCTTACTTTTCAGGATTTTTGGAGTAAGAGAAGTATTCGAAATCTCCAGATTTCGACAGACTATTCTGTTTTTGACAGATTCTATTTTTCGCGTGTTGTTTGCTTATTTTGATGCATCTATGGCTAGTATCAGGGGGTATGAACCATGGAAAAGTTGTAATACAATAGATATTATACCAATATCAATAAAGAATGAGTTCACAACATTAACAAACGTGGTGATTTATTTTCTTATACTAACGGAGCTTATGGGATTTTCTGTTGAGTTTTGTGTTGTGAAGTTTTCGAGTTTTGGTTAAGGATTTGATGGACTATGGAATGAGGAGTGGAAAGAGCCTAAGCTTGGGTATGCCCAAGGCACCCCATGGTAATATTCAAGGACAACCAAGAGCGTAAGCTTTGGGATTCCCCGTAAGGCATCCCCTCTTTCCTCTTCATCTATCGGTTAGTTTACTTGAGGCTATATTTTTATTCACCACATGATATGTGTTTTTCTTGGAGCGTCTTGTATGATTTGAGTCTTTGCTTTTTAGTTTGCCACAATCATCCTTGCTGTAAATGCTTTTTGATAGAGACACGCATGAATCGTGATTTATTAGAATACTCTATGTGCTTCACTTATATCTTTTGACCAAGGCAAATTTGCTCTAGTGCTTCACTTATATCTTTTTAGAGCACGACGGTGGTTTTATTTTATAGAAATTGATGAACTCTCGCACTTCACTTATATTATTTTGAGAGTCTTTAAAACAGAATGGTAATTTGCTTTGTTATAAAATTAGTCCTAATATGATAGGCATCCAAGAGGGATATAATAAAAACTTTCATATAAAATGCATTGAATATGAGAAGTTTGATTCCTTATGATTCTTTTGAGATATGAAGATGGTGATATTAGAGTCATGCTAGTAAGTAGTTGTGAATTTGAGAAATACTTGTGTTAAGGTTTGTGAGTCCCGTAGCATGCACGTATGGTGAACCGTTTTGTAACAAAGTTGGAGCATGAGATATTTTTTGATTGTCTTCCATATGAGTGGTGGTCGGGGACGAGCGATGGTCTTTTCCTACCAATCTATCCCCCTAGGAGCATGTGTGTAGTACTTTGTTTCGATGACTAATAGATTTTTACAATAAGTATATGAGTTCTTTACGACTAATGTTGAGTCCATGGATTATACGCACTCTCACCTTTTCGCCATTGCTAGCCTCTCTTGTGCCGCGCAAATTTCGCTGGTACCATACACCCACCTTATACCTTCCTCAAAACAGCCACCATACCTACCTATTATGGCATTTCCATAGCCATTCTGAGATATATTGCCATGCAACTTTCCACTGGTCCGTTTATATGGCACGCTCCATAATTGTCATATTGCTATGCATGATCATGTAGTTGCCATCGTATTTCTGGCAAAGTCACCGATCATCATTTTTTATACATGTCACTCTTGATTCATTACACATTGCGTTACATCGCCGGAGGTATTCATATAGAGTCACATTTTGTTCTAAGTATCGAGTTGTAATTTTTGAGTTGTAAGTAAATAAAAGTGTGATGATCTTCATTATTAAATCATTGTCCCATGTGAGGAAATAAAAAAGGGAGAGAAAGGCCAAATAAAAAAAGTCCCAAAAAAGAGAGAAAAGAGAGAAGGGACAATGTTACTATCCTTTTTGCCACACTAGTGCTTCAAAGTAGCACCATCATCTTCATGATAGAGAGTCTCCTATATTGTCACTTTCATTTACTAGTGGGAATTTTTTGTTGTAGAACTTGGCTTGTATATTCCAATGATGGGCTTGCTCAAAATGCCTTAGGTCTTCATGAGCAAGAAGTTGGATGCACACCCACTTAGTTTTCTTTTTGAGCTTTCATAAACTTATAGCTCTAGTGCATCTGTTGCATGTCAATCCCTACTCACTCACATTGATATCTATTGATGGGCATCTCCATAGCCCGTTGATACGCTGTAACGCCCTCGATGCGGCTATAGCTCCCACGTGTCGAGGCATGACTTAGAGACATAACCGCATTGAAAGCAATGTCGCAAGTTAGGCAATCATCACAACATCCCATGTAATATATAGAATAAAAGGGGAGATACATAGTTGGCTTACACTCGCCACGTCACATCAAAGTACATAAATAACATACATCATCCAAACAGTCATGGCCCGACTACGGCGCCAAAGTAAAAGACAACCCAACAAGCGACATGGTCCCGATCACCCCAACTGGGCACCACTACTAATCATCAGGAAAAGAAACATAGTAACGCTGAGAATCCTCGTCGTAATCCCACTTGAGCTCAAGCGCGCCATCTGGAGCTGTATCATCTCTCCCTGCATCTGGTGTAATAGTAATCTGTGAGCCACAGGGACTCAGCAATCTCGCACCCTCGCGATCAAGACTATTTAAGCTTAATAGGTAGGATGGGGTTAATATATGTGGAGCTGCAGCAAGCGACTAGCATATATGGTAGCTAACTTATTCGCAAAAGATAGCGAGAAAAGAGAGCAAAGCGCGAGCGAGAAACTAGAGAGCAACCTGTGCAAACATAACTCCAACACCGTGTCCACTTCCCGGACTCCTGCCGAGAAGAGGCCATCACGGTAACACACACGGTTGATTCATTTTAATTAAATTAAGGTTCGAGTTATCTACAACCGGACATTAACAAATTCCCATCTGCCCATAACCACGGGCACGGCTTTCGAAAGTTCAATCCCTGCAGGGGAGTCCCAACTTAGCCCATGACAAGCTCTCACGGTCAATGAAGGAATAGACCTTCACCCGAAACATTCCGATCAGACTCGGTATCCCGGTACAACAGGACATTTCGACAGGTTAAAACAAGACCAGCAACACCGCCCGAATGTGCCGAAAAATCCCGATAGGAGCTGCACATATCTCGTTCTCAGGGCACACTTAGATGAGCGCTCCATACAACTAAAACCAAACCTCGAGTTTCCCCGAGGGGGCGCTGCACAGGACTCTAGGTCGGACCAACACTCAGAGGAGCACTGGCCCGGGGGGGTTAAAATAAGATGACCCTCGGGCTCCGGAAACCCAAGGGAAAAAGAGGCTAGGTGGCAAATGGTAAAACCAAGGTTGGGCATTGCTGGAAAAGCTTTAATCAAGTCGAACTATCAAGGGGTTCCCATTATAACCCAACCTCGTAAGGACCGCAAAATCCGGGAACATAACACCGATATGACGGAAACTAGGGCGGCAAGAGTGGAACAAAACACTAGGCGAGAGGCCGAGCCTTCCACCCTTTACCAAGTATATAGATGCATTAAGATAACATGGCAATATAATGATATCCCAACAAGTAAATAAATGTTCCAACAAGGAACGGCTCCAATCTTCACCTGCAACTAACAACGCTATAAGAGCGGCTGAGCAAAGTGGTAACATAGCCAATCAATGGTTTGCTAGGACAATGGTGGGTTAGAGGCTGAACATGACAATTTTCGGAGGCTGACAAGCAAATGGTAGGCATCGTAGCATTGCCATAGCAAAAGAGCGAGCAAACTAGCATAACAAAGATAGTAGTGAGTTCGAGGGTATGATCATCTTGCCTGCAAAGTTGTCAGAGTTCACTGGATCCTCGAAAGCAAACTCAACGGGCTCCTCGTTAGCGAACTCTTCTCCTGGCTCTACCCAAACAAGACAAACAAGCAACAAGGATACAATCAACCACGTGCAAGCTCAAACAATAAGATGCGAAGATGATATGCTATGCGGGATGCATATGCAAGATATGACAGGAAATGCATGAACCTGGCCTCAACTTGGAAAACCAAGTGTGCCACTGGAAAGATGGGATGAAATCGCTTGAAAACGATATAAATAACGCCGGAATCGGAGTTAAGGTTTGGAAATGGCTAGCGTTTCAATTATGACACCGGTCTGCGATTTACAGCAAGTAAGCATCTAAATGCAACGAGATGAACATGCTACAACAAGCAAACATGGCAACAAAATACATGGCAGGGAAGCATTCAAGATGCTTAACAAAAGACTAGCACTGAGCTACAGCCAAATCATCCATTAAGAGGTTCAAACAAGCATGGCAAAAACGCAAATGCAAAACAGATTTCAGACTTAGTGAAATTAACACTTGTCTGGAATTTCAGATCATGAAGCCCTCTTCGGAGCAACAAAACAACATGCTACAGGACCTGAACATGACAAAGAAAGACATGGAATGGAGCTACTCAACAAGCTTATCAAAAGTCCCTAAGTGACCTGGGCCAAAAGGGATCACAAAAATATACTAACAAGCACACGAACATAGCTAAAACACAATCAGTTTCCGGACTTAGTGAAAACTGAGACATGCTGAAACATAACTCATGAAGGCATGTAAACGAGCTCGATGCACTCACTACGGTGCAAGTCATGGCAAGGCAAGCATACATCCATTAAGAAGGCACAAAATTCAAGCTAGACATGGCAAGAACAATGGCATAGCATGCATGGATCAACTACAATAACATCGGCAAAATCGCAAACAAGTTGACGATCTGCCCAGATTCACAATGAAGCAAAAGTAGAGCTCGATTGACTCAAGCTAGGGTGCTCCATACTTGCAAGTAAAGACATAGATGGATAGAGCATCACAAGATTAACAAAACTCCTTTACTGATCATCCTCAAAAGAGGCATGGATCACTAGGAAACAGCATGAACATATGGCATCATGAGCTAAATAATCCCAGACTTAGTGAAAACTACTAAGTCACTGAAAACAGATTTACCAAGTGCCTCACTTTGCAAGCTTGCACAAGTCACCACACACATCCTGAAAATGCATGGGTTTCACCTCTGGAAAGATAACAAGATGCTTAACAAAACATATGAAGGACTCACAGGCATATCATGCACACAACAATCATGGCAAAAATGACAAAAGTCTAAGATGAACTAGCAGATCTGACAATTAACTCATGAAGCACTCTTCTAGCAGCATTTCGGGCATCAAGATGAACTCAAATGAAAATGATGCGATGGAATGAAATGATGTACTCATCGAGACGAACATTTTGATATACTATATGTCCAAAACGGAGCTATGGATGCGGAGATATGACAGGTCAAAGTATGCTCGAAAATTAGGGTTTGGAGGGGGAAAAGTCAACCGGGATGCTCATATCTAGATCCATATCGGGGCTGCACTGTTCATCGGGCGTGTTCTTCGAGGTTGGCAGGCCGGAGTTGGAGGTGGAGAGGCCGGGGCCGGTGAGGAAGAGGCCGGGCGGCGCCGGTGCTCGCCGTGGAGGGAGGCGGCGGAGCGGCCTGTGGCTCGGGGCGGAGCGGTAGCTCACGGCGAGCTTCGGGCGGCGGCGGTGGCGTCCGCCGGCGACGAGGAAGACGGGCGGCGCGGCGTGGATCCGCGGTGGCGCGGCGGCCGGTGGGCGGCGCGCGGGGAAGAAGACGAAGGCGGGGCGGCGGCGCGGATGTGGGCTGGGGAGGGCCTCGCGTGGGCCTGCGGGCCGGCGGGCACGGCGATGTGGACCGGGGCGGCGGGCGAGTCACGGCGCGGCACGTTTAGGCGGACAGGCGGCCCGGACGTGTCCATCGGCGGGAAAAATGTCCGGCGGCGCGTGGTGGGATTTTTAGGGTTTCGGGGGAGGGAGAGATCCGAATTTGGAGGGGTGTATTTATAGGCATAAGTGGAGCTAGGAGAGTCCAAATGAGGTGTGGTTTTCGGCCACGTGATCGCGATCAAACGCTCTAGGTGATGGAGCAGAGTTTTTTGGGTTTTGGGCCAAATTGGAGGGGTGTTGGTCTGCAACACACACGAGGCCATTTCGGTCCCTCGGTTAACCGTTGGAGTATCAAACGAAGTCCAAATGATACGAAACTTGACAGGCGGTCTACCGGTAGTAAACCAAGGCCGCATGACAAGTCTCGGTCCAATTCGGAAATGTTTAATCCCCACACACGAAAGAAAGCTTGAAATGACCACCGGAGGAGAACGAAGCGCCGGAATGCAAAACGGACAACGGGGAAAATGCTCGAATACATGAGATGAACACGTATGCAAATGCAATGCACATGATGACATGATATGAGATGCATGACAACGAAAACAACACATGGAGACAAAGACCCGAACCTGAGAAATAAATATAACTTAACGCCGGAAACGGCAAGAGTTGGATTACAAATTGGGAAAGTTATATCCGGGGTGTTACAACACTCCACCACTACGAAAAGATCTCGTCCCGAGATCTAGGACTGAAAGAACTCTGGGTACTCAGAACGGAGGTGATCCTCGCGTTCCCAGGTAGCTTCACGGTCGGAATGGTGTGACCACTTGACTTTGAGAAATTTGATTGACTTGTTGCGAGTCCTACGTTCAGTCTCTTCAATGATTGCAACTGGGTGCTCACGATCGGAGAGATCTTCTTGGAGCTCAATGTCCTCAAAGTTGACAGTGTGTTCAGGCGTCTTGAAGCACTTTCAGAGCTGAGAGACATGGAACACATCATGAACATTTGCAAAGTTTGACGGAAGCTCAAGTTGATAGGCGAGGTCGCCTCTCTTGCTGACAATCTTGAAAGGTCCCACGTATCTAGGGGCAAGCTTCCCTTTGATACCGAAGCGACGAGTCCCTTTCATAGGAGAGACGCGGAGGTAAACATGATCTCCGATCTCGAAAGCCAAATCACGGTGCTTACTATCATAGTAGCTCTTCTGGCGGGATTGGGCTGCTTTGAGGTTATCACGAATGACTTTGCACATTTCTTCTGCCTTTGTGATTAAGTCATTACCCAGCAACTGACGTTCACCGGTTTCAGACCAGTTGAGAGGGGTACGGCATTTCCTACCATACAGAATTTCAAATGGGGCCTTGCCCGAACTTGCTTGAAAACTGTTGTTGTATGAGAATTCAGCATAAGGAAGACAATCCTCCCACTTCATGCCGAAGGAGATCACACAAGCCCTGAGCATATCTTCAAGAATCTGGTTGACATGCTTGACTTGACCGCTTGTTTGAGGATGGAAAGCTGTGCTGAAGCGGATGTTGGTGCCCATGGCCTTTTGAAAGGAATCCCAAAACTTGGAGGTAAAGATGCTGCCATGGTCTGAAGATATCACTTGAGGAATACCGTGCAGAGAGACAATTCGAGAGGTATAGAGTTCCGCCAATTGAGCTGCAGTGATCGACTCTTTGATAGGCAGAAAGTGAGCCACTTTGGTGAGCTTGTCGATGACAACGAATATAGCATCATTGCCACGCTTGGACTTTGGAAACCCAGTCACGAAGTCCATTTCAATGTGGTCAAACTTCCACTCTGGAATGGCAAGAGGTTGGAGGAGACCTGCTGGCCTTTGGTGTTCTGCCTTCACTCTTCTACAGACATCACATTCATTCACGAATTGAGCAATCTCGTGCTTCATTCGAGTCCACCAATAAGTTTGCTTAAGATCCTGATACATCTTCATGCTCCCATGATGGATGGAGAGGAGGGAATTGTGAGCCTCATTCATTATCACTTTACGAAGTTCACCTTTGGGTACAACAATTCGATCCTCGAAGAAGAGAGTGTCCTTGTCATCAAGGTGGTAACACTTGTACTTGGACTGACTCTTGGCAATCCCAATCTTCACCTTCTTCACCATAGCATCAAGAAGCTGGGCTTGGCAAATCTGGTCTTCCAAGGTAGGAGAGACTTGAAGGTTGGCGAGGAAACCTTGAGGAACAATTTGCAGATTAAGTTTGCGGAAAGCTTCACAAAGCTCGGGTTGATAAGGCTTGAGAATCAGACTGTTGCAATACGCTTTCCTGCTCAAAGCGTCAGCAATCACATTGGCCTTGCCTGGAGTATACTCGATACTCGGATTATACTCTTGAATCATTTTGACCCAACGAGTTTGCCTAAGGTTGAGATTAGGATGAGTGAAGATGTACTTGAGACTCTTGTGATCAATGAAAATGTCCACTTTTCTTCCCAATAGAAGATGTCTCCAAGTCAAAAGAGCATGCACAACTGCCGCCAACTCGAGATCATGAGTGGGGTAGTTCTTCTCATTAGGCTTCAACTGGTGAGAGGTATAAGCAACAACTTTCTTCTCTTGCATCAATACTGCGCCAAGACCTTGGAGAGAGGCATCACAAAAGACCTCGTACGGCTTGGACTCATCAGGCGGAGTCAGAACTGGAGCAGTGATTAATTTCTCTTTCAAAGTGTTGAAAGCAATATCACACTCCGGAGACCAAACGTACTTGACGTGCTTCTGGAGAAGATTTGAGAGAGGCTTCGCGATCTTAGAAAAGTTTTCAACGAATCTTCGGCAGTAGCTTGCGAGACCGAGGAAACTGCGGAGTTGCTTCACATTCTGAGGAGGTTCCCAATTAACAATTGCAGACACCTTCTCCGGATTCACGGAAATGCCCTTGGCAGAGATGATATGACCAAGATAAAGAACCTCATCAAGCCAAAATTCACACTTGGAGAACTTGGCGTAGAACTGATGTTCCCTGAGCTTGTCAAGAACCAAATGCAAGTGCTTGCCGTGATCTTCCTTGTTCTTCGAGAGAACCAGAATGTCGTCGAGATAGACCAAAATGAAGTCATTGGTGTAGGCGTTGAAGATGAAGTTCATCATGCGAGAGAACGTCGGAGGAGCGTTGACGAGGCCAAAAGACATGACAGTGTATTCATATGACCCATAGCTTGTCCTGAAAGCCGTCTTGGGAATATGTTGCTCACGGATTCGAATCTGATGATAACCCATACAGAGATCAAGCTTGGAGAATACTTGGGCACCCTTGAGTTGTTTGAATAGCTCATTGATGTTGGGAAGTTGGTATTTGTTCTTGATGGTCTTCTTGTTCAATGGACGGTAATCAACACAAAGTCGGTCCGTTCCATCCTTCTTCTTCACAAAAAGAACACCACAACCCCACAGAGAAGAACTAGGCCGAATGAGACCCATTCTTTCTTGAATATTGAGTTGTTTCTTCAGCTCCTTCAACTCTTCAGGTCCGAGCTTGTAAGGACGCTTGCACACCGGTTCCGTGCCGGGCTCAAGATCAATAACAAATTCAACTGGCCTGTGCGGAGGCATTCCTGGGAGCTCTTCTGGAAAGACGTCTTGATACTCGCAAACGACTAGAATCTGCGATATAGCATCCAATTCGCCCTTCTCATTAAGAGAAAACAACCGGATTGTATCATCACGAGCGGCAAAGGAAATTACATCCTCAGACGAATGAGTCAATTGAATCTGCCTGGCTGCACAATCAAGCTGAGCCTTGTGCTTAGAGAGCCAGTCCATCCCGAGAATAAGATCGATATCCGAATTACCAAGAACCATTGGAAAAGACAGAAAGTTGAAATCACCCATCATGATAGAAATATCCGGGACTATTGAAGTAGCCCTCATAGACTTGGCCGGAGAAACCACTCCCATAGGTTTACCCAACATTTGTGAAACAAAGTCATGCTTGGAAACAAAAGATCTTGACATGAAACAATGCGATGCACCAATGTCAAAAAGAACTCTTGCGGGAATAGAGTTACCTGGAAAGTTACCCACGATCACATCTGGCGAGTCCTCTGCCTGAGCTGCATTCAGCAAGTTGACCTTGGCATGCTTGGGGTTATGCTTAACCACAGCTGTACTTGCCGATCTGACAGGAGGAGGAGGAGGAAGACGCCTCTGGTTTAAACACTTGTTGGCATAGTGACCCTTCTGTTGGCACTTGTTGCACGTGACCTCTGAAAGCGGACGGTGGTATGGAGCACTCGATCTTGGAGCTTGAGACGAAGACTTGTTCTGAAAGCCAGGGTTGGGTGGGTGGGAAGAACCACTGCCACCTTTGCTCCCCTGCTGATACGGCTGACGGAACGGAGGAGGAGGAAGCCAAAACTTCTACTGCTTGGCCACTTGAGTAGAGGAAGAAGGAGTAGCATCTCTGCCTCGCTTCTTGGAAGCATCACACCTCAACTGAGCGGCTTCTTGCTTCAGTGCCATGTTGTAGAACTCATCGTATCTCAACGGCTCAAAGAGGACAAGAGCGAGCTGAATTTCTTCTCTGAGACCACCCGTGAACTGGTATATCATGCTCTTCTCATCAGGTACGTCCTGTTTGGCAAAGCGGGCGAGCTTCTGGAACAACTTGTTGTAGTCATAGACAGACAAAGAGCCTTGCTTCAAGTTGCGGAATTCCTCACGCTTACTTTCAGTCACACTCTGAGGGATGTGATGAGCTCGGAAATCTCGACAAAAATCATCCCAAGTGATCAGACGTCCACCTCTGGAATCCTTGTACTGCTGGAACCACTCTGCAGCCTGATCTTTGAGTTGGAAGGAAGCAAACTTGATGAAATCTTCAGGCCTGACGTTGCTGCATTCAAAATGCTTACACAGATCCACCAGCCAATCGTCAGCATCGGTTGCCTCAACACAATTGCTGAACGTCTTCGGCCCATTAGCAAGGAACTGGTTCAGTGTAGCAAAATGGTTCTGATTGTTGCCTTGATTCCCTTGACTGCCTTGATTGCGCTCTTGGAGGATTTGCATGATCAACTGTGTGTTTGCATTGGTTGCGGCCATCACAGCTTGCCAAGCCTCCGGAGGAGGTGGAGGTGGTGGCGGATCAGGATTCGGAGTCGTGCGCGTTGGAGGAGCCATCCTGAAGAGGTTGACCACCATTAGCACATAGACAGATAAATATTGAAGCTGATTCCAACGGAATGAAAATTGCAACATAAAGTCTTCACATCCAAAAAAAACCAATGAATGCACTTCTCTTGAAGTGGTCACATATCCCTAAATTTTGAAGCCACGTAGAATTAGGTAGAATAAGTAAATCAACAAGGTACGGATCGAGAATGAATAATCGGTAAGAAATCCCAATCTCAAACCAATATCTGTGGAAGAAGGACTAGAGCTACATGAATTCCCACATATGAAACTCCCGAAACTTTCCGGTTATGCAATCAGGTGTTGGGGATACAGGGGAAGCATAATATCTCACCCAAACTAGCAAATCCTACATCCAGCTATATCCATCCTTCAACACATAACCAAGAAACCTTCGGAAACTATCTACCTCAACCTTCAAAAAGCATCCGTTATACAAGTTATGGCGACACTCCCGAACTCCCGCCCCATTACTGGGTGGCGTCGAGGTTATCTCACCAACGAACTGCATAAAAGAGATTTTCGATGTCGGCGAACATATCTCAAGTATTCCAGAATTGCAACGTTAAAATTATGATGACAACACCTCAGAGCTCAACTCCCCGGGACACTTCCACTAAACCCCTGACAGGAGGCACCAAGACAATGTTCTCATCATAAAACCATCGGAACGATTCCAAGATACCCGCGTGATCCTAAATTTTTTTAGTGAAATTTGGGAAGAGAAGAGTCAAAACTCTATGTCAAGATGCCTTACCAGAGCGATGAGGAGACTGGGAAGTAAAAAGAATTCCTAAATTCTCCGATATATAATTCCTAAATGACTCAAAACATTTTTCTAGACACAACTCGGCTGCTAAAAATGATCAAGCAATGGGGCTCCTAAGGTCGGGGAAGGATCTGATTACCAACTTGTAACGCCCTCGATGCGGCTATAGCTCCCACGTGTCGAGGCACGACTTAAGAGACATAACCGCATTGAAAGCAATGTCACAAGTTAGGCAATCATCACAACATCCCATGTAATATATAGAATAAAAGGGGAGATACATAGTTGGCTTACACTCGCCACGTCACCTCAAAGTACATAAATAACATACATCATCCAAACACTCATGGCCCGACTATGGCGCCAAAATAAAAGACAACCCAACAAGCGACATGGTCCCGATCACCCCAACTGGGCACCACTACTGATCATCAGGAAAAGAAATATAGTAACGCTGAGAATCCTCGTCGTACTCCCACTTGAGCTCAAGCGTGCCATCTGGAGTTGTATCATCTGTCCCTGCATCTGGTGTAATAGTAATATGTGAGCCACAGGGACTCAGCAATCTCGCACCCTCGCGATCAAGACTATTTAAGCTTAATAGGTAAGATGGGGTTAATATATGTGGAGCTGCAGCAAGCGACTAGCATATATGGTGGCTAACTTATTCGCAAAAGAGAGCGAGAAGAGAGAGCAAAGCGCAAGCGAGAAACTATAGAGCAACCTGCGCAAACATAACTCCAACACCGTGTCCACTTCCCGGACTCCTGCCAAGAAGAGGCCATCACGGTAACACACACGGTTGATTCATTTTAATTAAATTAAGGTTCGAGTTATCTACAACTAGACATTAACAAATTCCCATCTGCCCATAACCGCGTGCACGGCTTTCAAAAGTTCAATCCCTGCAGGGGATTCCCAACTTAGCCCATGACAAGCTCTCATGGTCAACGAAGGAATAGACCTCCACCCGAGACATTCCGATCAGACTCGGTATCCCGGTACAACAAGACATTTCGACAGGTTAAACCAAGACCAGCAACACCGCCTGAATGTGCCGACAAATCCCGATAGGAGCTGCACATATCTTGTTCTCAGGGCACACTCAGATGAGCGCTCCATACAACTAAAACCAAACCTCGAGTTTCCCCGAGGGGGCGCTGCACAGGACTCTAGGTCGGACCAACACTCAAAGGAGCACTGGCCCGGGGGGGGGGGGTTAAAATAAGATGACCCTCGGGCTCCGGAAACCCAAGGGAAAAAGAGGCTAGGTGGCAAATGTTAAAACCAAGGTTGGGCATTGCTGGAAAAGCTTTAATCAAGTCGAACTATCAATGGGTTCCCATTATAACCCAACCGCGTAAGGAACGCAAAATCCGGGAACATAACACCGATATGACGGAAACTAGGGCGGCAAGAGTGGAACAAAACACTAGGCAAGAGGCCGAGCCTTCCACCCTTAACCAAGTATATAGATGCATTAAGATAACATGGCAATATAATGATATCCCAACAAGTAAATAAATGTTCCAACAAGGAACGGCTCCAATCTTCACCTGCAACTAACAATGCTATAAGAGGGGCTAAGCAAAGCGGTAACATAGCCAATCAACGGTTTGCTAGGACAATGGTGGGTTAGAGGCTGAACATGAAAATTTTGGGAGGCTGACAAGCAAATGGTAGGCATCGTAGCATTGGCATAGCAAAAGAGCGAGCAAACTAGCTGCAAAGTTGTCAGGGTTGACTAGATCCTCGAAAGCAAACTCAACGGGCTCCTCGTTAGCAAACTTGTCTCCTGCCTCTACCAAAACAAGACAAACAAGCAACAAGGATACAATCAACCACGTGCAAGCTCAAACAATAAGATGCGAAGATGATATGCTATGCGGGATGCGATGCGGGATGCATATGCAAGATATGACAGGAAATGCATGAACCTGGCCTCAACTTGAAAAACCAAGTGCTCCACTGGAAAGATGGGATGAAATCACTTGAAAACGATATAAAGAACGCCGGAATCGGAGTTACGGTTTGGAAATGGCAAGCGTTTCAATTATGACACCGGTCTGCGATTTACAGCAAGTAGGCATCTGAATGCAACAAGATGAACATGCTACAGCAAGCAAACACGGCAACAAAATACAAGGCAGGGACGCATTCAAGATGCTTAACAAAAGACTAGCACTGAGCTACGGCCAAATCATCCATTAAGAGGTTCAAACAAGCATGGCAAAAACGCAAATGCAAAACAGATTTTAGACTTAGTGAAATTAACACTTGTCTGGAATTTCAGATCATGAAGCCCTCTTCGGAGCAACAAAACAACATGCTACAGGACCTGAACATGACAAAAAATACATGGCATGGAGCTACTCAACAAGCTTATCAAAAGTCCCTAAGTGACCTGGGGCCAAAAGGGATCACAAAAATATACTAACAAGCACACGAACATAGCTAAAACACAATCAGTTTCCAGACTTAGTGAAAACTGAGACATGCTGAAACATAACTCATGAAGGCATGTAAACGAGCTCGATGCACTCACTACGGTGCAAGTCATGGCAAGGCAAGCATACATCCATTAAGAAGGCACAAAATTCAAGCTAGACATGGCAAGAACAATGGCATAGCATGCATGGATCAACTACAATAACATCGGCAAAATCGCAAACAAGTTGACGATCTGCCCAGATTCACAACAAAGCAAAAGTAGAGCTCGATTGACTCAAGCTAGGGTGCTCCATACTTGCAAGTAAAGACATGGATGGATAGAGCATCACAAGATTAACAAAACTCCTTTACTGATCATCCTCAAAAGAGGCACGGATCACTAGGAAACAGCATGAACATATGGCATCATGAGCTAAATAATCCCAGACTTAGTGAAAACTACTAAGTCACTGAAAACAGATTTACCAAGTGCCTCACTTTTCAAGATTGCACAAGTCACCACACACATCCTAAAAATGCATGGGTTGCACCTTTGGAAAGATAACAAGATGCTTAACAAAACATATGAAGGACTCACAGGCATATCATGCACACAACAATCATGGCAAAAATGACAAAAGTCTAAGATGAACTAGCAGATCTAACAATTAACTCACAAAGCACTCTTATAGCAGCATTTCGGGCATCAAGATGAAATCAAATGAAAATGATTCAATGGAATGAAATGATGTACTCGTCGAGGCGAACATTTTGATATACTATATGTCCAAAACGGACCTACGGATGCGGAGATATGACAGGTCAAAGTATGCTCGAAAACTAGGGTTTGGAGGGGACAAAAGTCAACCAGGATGCTCAGATCTAGATCCATATTGGGGCTGCACTGTTCATCGGGCGCGTTCTTCGAGGATGGCCGGCCGGAGTTGGAGGTGGAGAGGCCGGGGCCGGTGAGGAGGAGGCCGGGCGGCGCCGGTGCTCGCCGTGGAGGGAGGCGGCGGAGCGGCCTGCGGCTCGGGGCGGAGCGGTAGCTCGCGGCGAGCTTTGGGCGGCGGTGGTGGCGTCTGCCGGCGACGAGGAAGACGGGCGGCGCGGCATGGATCCGCGGTGGCGCGGCGGCCGGTAGGTGGTGCGCGGGGAAGAAGACAAAGGCGGGGCGGTGGCGCGGACGTGGGCTGGGGAGGGCCCCGCGTGGGCCTGCGGACCGGCGGGCGCGACGATGTGGACCAGGGCGGCGGGCGAGTCGCGGCGCGACACGTGGCGGCGGACAGGCGGCCCGGACGTGTCCGTCGGCAGGAAAAATGTCCGGCGGCGCGCGCTGGGATTTTTAGGGTTTCGGGGGGAGGGAGAGATCCGAATTTGGAGGGGTGTATTTATAGGCATAAGTGGAGCTAGGAGAGTCCAAATGAGGTGCGGTTTTCGGCCACGCGATCGCGATCGAACGCTCTAGGTGATGGAGCAGAGTTTGTTGGGTTTTGGGCCAAATTGGAGGGGTGTTGGGCTGCAACACACACGAGGCCTTTTCGGTCCCTCGGTTAACCGTTGGAGTATCAAACGAAGTCCAAATGATACGAAACTTTACAGGCGGCCTACCAGTAGTAAACCAAGGCCGCATGACAAGTCTCGGTCCAATCCGGAAATGTTTAATCCCCGCACACGAAAGAAAGCTTGAAATGACCACCGGAGGAGAACGAAGCGCCGGAATGCAAAACGGACAACGGGGAAAATGCTCGAATGCATGAGATGAACACGTACGCAAATGCAATGCACATGATGACATGATATGAGATGCATGACAACGAAAACAACACATGGAGACAAAGACCCGAACCCGAGAAATAAATATAACTTAACGCCGGAAACGGCAAGAGTTGGATTACAAATTGGGAAAGTTATATCCGGGGTGTTACATATGCCTAGTTGAGGTGAGACTATCTCCTTCCTTTTTGTCTTCTCCACAAGCACGTTCTGTTCCATCTATAGTGCTATGTCCATGGCTCATGCTCATGTATTGCGTGAAATTTGAAAAAGTTTGAAAACATCAAAAGTATGAAACAATTGCTTGGCTTGTCATCGGGGTTGTGCATGATTTGAATATTTTGTGTGATGAATATGGATCATAGCCGGACTATATGATTTTGTAGGGATAAGCTTTCTTTGGCCATGTTATTTTGAGAAGACATAGTTATCTTGTTCGTATGCTTGAAGTATTATTGTTTTTATGTCAATATTAAACTTTGTTTTGAATCATACGGATCTGAACATTCATGCCACAATAAAGAGAATTACATGGATAAATATGTTAGGTAGCATTCCACATCAAAATTCTGTTTTTATCATTTACCTACTCGACGACGAGTAGGAATTAAGCTTGGGGATGCTTGATACGTCTCCAAAGAATCTATAATTTTTAATTGTTCCATGCTATTATATTATCTGTTTTGGATGTTTTATATGCATTAATGTGCTATTTTATATGCCCAATGCCAGTTCCTATTTTTCCCCCTTGTTTTAGAGTTTCGCAGAAAAGGAATACCAAATGAAGTCCAAACGGAATGAAACCTTCGCGATGATTTTTGTTGGACCAGAAGACATCCACAGGGTTTGGAGTGCATGTCAGGAAAGCCATGAGGCGGCCACAAGGTCGGGAGGTGCACCCAGGGGGTAGGGCGTGCCCCCACCCTTATGGGCCCCTTGTGACTCCGCCGACTTATTTCTTCCACCTATATATATATATATATATTCTCAAATGTCCCAAAACCTTCGAGAGCCACGAAATCACTTTTCCACTGCCGCAACCTTCTGTGTCCATGAGATCTCATCTAGGGACATTTTCTGGCATCCTACCGGAGGGGATTCGATCATGGAGGGCTTCTACATCAACACCATTGCCTCTCCGATGAAGCATGAGTAGTTTACCACAGACCTATATGTCCATAGCTAGTAGCTAGGTGGCTTTCTCTCTGTCTCTCTCTCTCTCTCTCTCTCTCTCTTTGATTCTCAATACCATGTTCTCCTCGATGTTCATGGAGATCTATTCAATGTAATACTCTTTTGCGGTGTGTTTGCTGAGATCCGATGAATTGTGGATTTATGACCAGCGTATCTATGAATATTATTTGAATCTACTCTAAATTCTTATACGCATGGTTTGATATCTTCACAAGTCTCTTCGAACTATCGATTTGGTTTGGCCAACTAGATTAGTTTTTCTTGTAATGGGAGAAGTGCTTAGCTTTGTGTTCAATCTTGCGGTGCTCGATCCTAGTGACAGAAGGGGAACCGACATGTATTGTATTGTTGCCATCCAGGATAACAATATGGGGTTTTCATCATATTGCTTGAGTTTATCCTACTACATCATATAATCTTACTTAATGTGCTACTCTGTTCTTCATGAACTTAATACTCTAGATGCAGGCAGGAGTCAGTCGATGTGTGGAGTAATAGTAGTAGATGCAGGCATGAGTCGGTCTACTTGATATGGACATGATGCCTATATTCATGATCATTGCCTTAGATATCGTCATAACTTTGCACTTTTCTATCAGTTGCTCGGCAGTAATTTGTTCACCCACCACAATATTTTTCATCTTGAGAGAAGCCTCTAGTGAATCCTATGACCCCGGGTCTACTTTCCATCATATAAGTTTCCGATCTACAATTTTAGTTTCCTATTTACTTTCTTTGCAATCTTTTACTTTCCATTTGATAAACCAAAAATACCAAAAATACTACTTTACCGTTTATCCATCTATACTAGATCTCATTTTACAAATAACCATGAAGGGATTGACAACCACTTTATCGCGTTGGGTGCAAGTTGGTGTCTGTTTGTGCAGGTATTCGGTGGCTTGTGTGTTATCTCCTACTAGATTGATACCTTGGTTCTCAAAAGCTGAGGGAAATACTTACTCTACTTTGCTGCATCACCCTTTCATCTTCAAGGGAAAAACTAACACAAGCTCAAGAGGTAGCACTGTTCGGCTCGCCGGACAACTTCCGTAGTGAGGACTTGATTATCTACATTGTCCCATTTCATAGCCCCTATCATGCACTCCTGGGTTGAACAATGTTCGCTTGTTTCAACGTTGTCCCTCGCTATGCATACCTAAAGTTAAAGATGGTCGGACCCAAGGGCGTCATCACGGTCAATGGCAATACAGAGCACTCACTCCGGACAAAGGAACACACAGCAGCTCTGGCAGCTGAAGACCAAACCGGTGTCGATGGGCCAAAGAACCAGCCCGCTGTCAAGGCGCGAGAGGTCAGTAAATGGGCCCGAGCCCTGTCCCCATTCAGGGAGCCTCCCTATGATCGACGTAAATAGGGATTTGCCTCCCACAACATGCCCACCCCAATCACACACCACATGCCTCATTAGCACAACTTCGCACTCAAAATACCATGGGCAGTTGTGGGGTCTAATTCAACTAAACACCAATTGCTCGGCTTGATCGAGCTATGGTCACATATGTCTTTGGACGTCAAACATGTACCATCTGGGACCTATCCGGCATTAAGCTAGAACATCACATTGACTTCTCATGACTCTTCCTAAAGGGCCCACTAGTATAGCGAGGTGCTATACAAATGGTTTTTAACCCCTTTCCGCGACGGCATTTGGAACCGTCGCCTAGTGAGTGTGGGCAATAGGGGTCCTTCCCATGCGACCCAGAAACCGTCAGGGATATGCCCTCCTGGCTCACACGCTCGGCAAAATGAGGTCGTCTGCAACCGGCGAGCGACAAAATACGGTTATACATACAGTAGTGCTAAAAAATACAATTGTACAGGCGAAATCATTTTCGGTCATAAGTACATCCCACTTAGTCAGTCACCGCTAAACGTTTCCGTTCGTATATACATCCCACACAGTCGCTCCAAGGAAAATGTTTCTGTTCGCAAGTACATCACACACAATTTTCCCCATTAAATTGTTTGTGATAGCGTTTCCGTTGCACACGGTATTAACAATTTATCGTTTACGTTATTGAATGCATCACAGACGGTGCGTAGAAGAAACTGTGTGTCAAGGGCTGTCCATCACACACAATTTTTATGTGGTAAACATTTGCGCCAGGTGGCCTAACGCAAACAGTTTTCAAGAGGATGTCGTGTGTGATTGTCCATTAATCTAACACGGTTTATTCCTAAAAACTGTGTGCGTTATTGAATGCATCGCACCTGGTGTTTTCTCAATAACCATTTGCAATAGAAAAACCCAATTAGTAGGCTAATTGTCCAATTATTAATAATCCATTTATTAATCTAATTGACATTTCATATTAAGCACACAATATATTTCATTCTCATAATTGAAATACATCAGAGTACAACATCATATAGCTTTAGCACTCAGCTACCCCATTACACAACTACACCAGCACCAAGTTTCACATGCAACATCTATAACCTTTTGAAATTAGCATCATAGACTGTACATAGATAGATGTATCTCATCTGGAAAACCGCAGAAGGCGAATAACGAGCCTTCATTGATGTTGAAGGTCTTTGTAACTTTAGGCCAGTGCCTATGGATGATTGACTGTCCATCCTTCGTCCTCTTTAGGAACACTTTGGAAAGGCCTGAAAACAAGGATGTGCCTAAGTATCTTCTCTATATTGGAAATGGGGCAAAGGAATAAAAAAGGCAAGGTATAATAGTTAGTACCATCCTGTAGTGAACTAATGTCTTCTTCATTGTGCAGACAAAGATCTTGTTGTTTTTTGTCGCTAATTTCTTCATCCTAACAATCTTTCTGAGTTTCTTGACTTGACTGATATTCATGAACAACTCATTTCCCCATATGCAAAAAGGGTCCAACAGTGGGTCAAAACCTATGACAGCAGGACCTACATGTGGAAGACCAAATTGTTAAAAACCTAAATATTAGAATGGTTCCTGCAATTGTACAACAATGTGCTATTAGACAACAGACCATGCACGTGATAACCTCAATTGTAAACCTCATTGCTTCCCATTGTTTCCCTGCAACACATATAAGGTAGTTAGTCATCAGGTTAAGTAAGGGTTCGCATGCTATTAGTAAAATATGTTGATGAAAAATAAGCACATTGCAGATTCATCAGATTAATTCAAGCCACATGGAAAACCCATTTATCCAAACCAAGCATGATTAAGAACTAGGAAATATAGCACTTGTATATGTTTCTCATGTATTAAGTGTAGCCAAATTCGATTTATTCCTCACATGCACAACAATATTAAATTTTACCCACGACAATTGGACATCACATTGCAGAATTGAACCAAGCAGTTAACTAAACACCACAACAAATGAACCAAACATTAACTGAGCACCACATTGCACAATATAACATACTCCTAATAGAAGATCAGATAGTTAACCAAACCAAGCATGCTTAACAACTTGGAAATATAGCAATTGTATTTGTTTCTCATGTATTTACTACAACCAAATTCAATTTATTCCTCACATGGTATACAATAACAGAATGCACCCACAACTATTGAAAATTGCATTGCAGAATTGAACCAAATAGTTAACGAAACACCACAACATAAATGAACCAAACGTTAACTGAGCACCACATTGCACAATGTATAACCAGGACAAGCATGCTTGACAACTTGGAAATGTAGCAATTGTATTCGTTTCTCATGTATTTCGTAAAGATAAATTCGTTTTATTTCTCACATGGAAGACAATACAAAATTGCAGCCTAAAAAATCGAACATCACATTTGCAGAATTGAACCAAACAGTTAATTGAAGACGACAACTAATTAACAAAACAGTTAATAAGTGAGCACCACACTGCACGACATATAGAACATATACACTAGAGCAACAGATTGCATGGTAAAATTAGATAGCACAATTCACTAGAATTTGTGAAGGAAAGGCAGGCGCAGCACAGACAAATGGGTAAACTGAGCATGCTTAACCGGCGTAGCTAGCAAATGGCAAGGGGCTCCTCCAAGATCTAGGGGGTCAGCATGAATGGCAGCCATCGCAACCTCATCCGGGCATGCGGCCGCGATTTGCTTCTCCGCTGCCAAATGCTCCTTGAGATCCTGGCTATACTGCGTGCACCATGTCTTAGGGCAGCGCTTATTTGGTGGAGGGGGTGGCGATTTGGGTGGAAGGTGTCACGCTCGCGCCGGCGGTCGGGGCATGTGGGATGTGGAAAGAGGAGGAGGATGGGGGTCGGGTGTATATTACCTGCCTAGATAGGCGAGGCCGAGCAGCATGAAGGAGGGTCACCATCGAGGAGGCGGCGCTGCAAGCAAGGAGTGAAGGTTTCAACTTGAAAAGGAAGGCAGAAACAGGGGAAATGTGGCTTTTGGTAAGGGGGAGGGGGCGGGGAGGTAGATATTTCCGCGGAAGCCAAAAATTTGTAATTGCTTCAGCGAAAAAAATGGCGCGCAAAGTGTCATCAGACATGGTCCCTTATTCAGAACTGTGTACAATATGTGAACATCATAGACGATTTAGATAGCTTAACCCGTGTGTGATGAGTTTGAACATCAAAAATTTTTGGTTCAAATTTCCCTTGTTACAGTGGTCATCCACGTCATTGCATAATTTGGGTACACAAAGGAGACTACAACACACCCACACTTCTTACTCGAGCAAGTTCAACAATTAAATAGAGATAGCTGACCTAAACATTACTCGAACAAATTAAAGACAACCGCTCTTAATTAAAAAACAAAGAGTACTACTACGGCTGGTGCTCGTCGATCTTTGCCGCCGCCTCCATGTCCAGCTCGCGCCCAACGGTCTCCTGGGGAAGGGGCTCCATGACATCAATTGCACCATACTCCACAAGGATCTCGCCATCTGCGTCCGCCATATCTTTGGAATAGGACGCCACGAGCTGGGCGTTGGCGGCCGCGGTCCGGGCTTTGGCGGGCTCCGTCATGGCAAGGTATGCCACGCAGGAAAGGACAGATGCTCGAACTCTCTCGGCAATTGCCAACTCTTCGGCCGTGGGTTGCCAACCGTTGTCGGAGAAGCTTCATTCGATTTGTGCGGTGACCACCACGAGATGGGCATGGACGGCCTCGACATGGTCGTGGGCGGCCTCCATTAGGGCTAAGGCCGCCGCTGCGAAACAGACAGCTACTGTGCCGGTCTCGGCAGTTGCTATCCTCGAGGAAGATGTTGTTGCCGTCGCCTGAGAAGCAACAATGGCTGTTTGGGCTGCCTTGGCCGCCCGAACGCAGATTGCGGTCGCCCTCACGAAGCTTGTTAGCATGCGCCTGGCGGCTGCGACCGTGCTCTCACCGGAGTAGGCCACCAAAGTTACCCTCACGACGCGGGTCCACGTCCCCATCTTTCACCGGTGATGATTGAATAGTGAAATGATATTTTGAGGAGCAGGCTAGTGTTCTTGACACTCCTACGGTGCTCCAAGATATTTTGTGCTGCATCTCACATGGTTGGTGATAATAAACTGCGTGTGATCTACTTGATTTTCTGTCTTGATTTGAATTACGTAATGGGGTCACACCTGCAAAGGATGGTGTTTGAATTGCTAGAACTTTTATCTGCAGTGAACATGCAACTGCAGGTGTGTCGTCCAAAAAATTGGAATTATTCAGGGTTCGTTTGGACGTTTTTATACATTAACTTGGTTTTGTAGGCATTTCAGGTGCATAATTCAAATTTGAACTACATGCACATGCTCCAGTGCATATAAACTGGTTGAAAAATCAAATCTGTGTCCATGGTTGCATGCTTAGGCCCAATGCAAGAAATGGGAATGAATGTCAAACACCCTACCACCGTCACTCAGCCACAAACTTTGAGATACTTAGTTTTTAAATTCTAGTAAATCCAAAACTCGTCTGAAATTCATGAAACTTTGCATGCTATCATGGAGCGGCATCAACATGCCGTGGTAAAAAATTTGTCCCATTTGGGG
Organism: Triticum monococcum; assembly: GCA_034509565.1. Classification (NCBI taxonomy): domain Eukaryota; kingdom Viridiplantae; phylum Streptophyta; class Magnoliopsida; order Poales; family Poaceae; genus Triticum; species Triticum monococcum. Next base: position 477,946,127 of record CM067842.1, on the reverse strand, counting down.
CAGGTTTGGGTATAAGCTTCTCCCAAACCAGAGCTTCTCACAACAAGCGTGATGGTTTCGGTAGGGAACATGCCACCTTTGGGGACGAAACGATATCCGTTGCCTCTTATTGCTTCCAAAAAATTCTAGTGTCAACATAGAACAACAGGAGTGTTGTGTTTAATTTTTGAATTTTTCTGGGTTCGTTTGGACATTTTTATACATAAACTTGGTTTTGTAGGCATTTCAGGTGCATAATTCAAATTTGAACTACATGCGCATACTCCAGTGCATATAAACTGGTTGAAAAATCAAATATGTGTCCTTCAGTGCATGATTAGGTCCCATGCAAGAGATGGGAATGAATTTCAAACACCATGCCACCGCCACTCAGCCGCAAACATTGAGATACCTGGTTTTTAAATTCTACTAAATCCAAAACTCATCTGAAATTCATGAAACTTGGCATGCTATCATGGAGCGGCATCAACATGCTATCGTAAATTTTTTGTCCCATTTGGGGCAGGTTGGGGTATAAGCGTCTCACAAAACCAGAGCTTCTCAGAACAAGCGTGATGGTTTCAGTAGGGAACGTGCCACCTTTGGGGACCAAACATATCTGTTTCGTCTTATTGCTTTCAAAAAATTTCTAGTGTCAACATAAAACAACACGAGTGTTGTGTTTAATTTTTGAATTTTTCGGGGTTCATTAGGACATTTTTGTACATTAACTTGGTTTTGTAAACATTTCAGGTGCATGATTAAAATTTGAACTACATGCACATGCTCTAGTGCATATAAACTGGTTGAAAAAACAAATTTGTGTCCTTGCTTGCATGCTTTGGTCCCGTGCAAGAAATGCGAATGAATTTCAAACACCCTACCACCGTCACTCGGCCGCAAACATTGAGATAACTGGTTTTTAAATCCTAGTAAATCCAAAATTCATCTAAAATTCATGAAACTTGGCATGCTATCATCGAGCAGCATCAACATGCCGTGGTAAAAATTTTGTCCCATTTGGGGCAGGGTTGGGTATAAGCGTCTCACAAACCAGTGCTTCTTAGTACAAGCGTGATGGTTTCGGTAGGGAACGACCTTTGGGGACCAAATGATATCCGTTGCCTCTTATTGCTTTTGAAAAATTTCTAGTGTCAACATAGAATAACAAGAGTGTTGTGTTTAATTTTGAAAATTTTCAGGGTTCGTTTGGATATTTTTATACATTAACTTGGTTTTGTAGGCATTTCAGGTATATAATTCAAATTTGAACTACATGCACATGCTCCAGTGCATATAAACTGGTTGAAAAATCAAATCCGTGTCCTTGGTTGCATGCTTCGGTCCCATGCAAGAAATGGGAATGAATTTCAAACACCCTACCACCGTCACTCGGCCGCAAACATTGAGATACTTGGTTTTTAAATTCTAGTAAATCCAAAATTCGTCTACAATTCATGAAACTTGGCATGCTGTCATGGAGCGGCATCAACGTGTCGTGGTAAATTTTTTGTCCCATTTGGGGAAGGTTTGGGTATAAGCGTCTCACAAACCAGAGCTTCTCACAACAAGCATGATGGTTTCGGTAGGGAACGTGCCACCTTTGGGGATGAAACGATATCCGCTTCCTCTTATTGCTTTCAAATTTTTTCTAGTGTCAACATAGAACAACATGAGTGTTTTGTTTAATATTGGAATTTATTGGGGTTCGTTTGGACATTTTTATACATTAACTAGGTTTTCTAGGCATTTTATGTGCATAATTCAAATTTGAACTACATGCACATGCTCCAGTGCATATAAATTGTGTGCATTCTGTTAACCATTCACGTGACGCCACGCCTCACTCTTTTAATGGCTAGGAGGTGTTGTGCGGACAGGTGCTTGAGTGCTTGACTAAACAGGAGGCATGCGAGCTGTACTCCAATGCGGAGGCTCACCGGGAAGCGTGCAGCTGTACGCCGTGCATGCTCACCAGAAAGAAAGCCCTTTGACTTCCATGGACGCTCGCCTTGCTTGCATCCTCTCCTTTAATGGCACCCAAGCCGCACTTTAATTAGGTTTTTAAATATAACACACTCATCAGAAACATTTTAGTTAGAACACTGCTACCTCTTGAGCTTGCGTTGGATTTCCCCGAAGAGGAAGGGATGATGCAGCAGAGTAGCGTAAGTATTTCCCTCAGTTTTTGAGAACCAAGGTATCAATCCAGTAGGAGGCCACGCTCAAGTCCCTCGTACCTGCACAAAATGATAGCTACTCGCAACCAACGCGATTAGGGGTTGTCAATCCCTTCATGGTCACTTACGAGAGTGAGATCTGATAGATATAATTTTTTTGGTATAGAGATGCAAAGTAAAAAGTAAAGACAAAGTAAAAAAGCAAAGCAAGATTAAAGTGATGGAGATTGATATGATGAGAATAGACCTGGGGGTCATAGGTTTCACTAGTGGCTTCTCTCAAGAGCATAAGTATTCTACGGTGGGTGAACAAATTACTATTGAGCAATTGACAGAATTGAGCATAGTTATGAGAATATCTAGGCATGATCATGTATATAGGCATCACGTCCGTGACAAGTAGACCGAAACGATTCTGCATCTACTACTATTACTCCACTCATCGACCGCTATCCAGCATGCATCTAGAGTATTAAGTTAAAAACAGAGTAACGCTTTAAGCAAGATGACATGATGTAGACAGATAAATTCATGAAATATTAAACAAACCCCATCTTGTTATCCTCGATGGCAACGATACAATACGTGCCTTGCTACTCCTTCTGTCACTGGGAAAGGACACCGCAAGATCGAACCCAAAGCTAAGCACTTCTCCCATGGCAAGAACTACCAATCTAGTTGGCCAAACCAAACGGATAATTCGAAGAGACTTGCAAAGATAACCAATCATACATAAAAGAATTCAGAGAAGATTCAAATATTATTCATAGATAGAGTTGATCATAAACCCACAATTCATCAGTCTCAACAAACACACTGCAAAAAGAAGAAGATTACATCGAATAGTTCTCCACGAGAGAGGGGGAGAACTTTGTATTGAGATCCAAAAAGAGAGAAGAAGCCATCTAGCTACTAACTATGGACCCGAAGGTCTGAGTTAAACTACTCACACTTCATCGGAGGGGCTATGATGATGTAGAAGCCCTCCATGATGACGGCCCTCTCCGGCGGAGCTCCGGAACAGGCCCCAAGATGGGATCTCGTGCATACAGAAAGTTGCGGCGGTGGAATTATGTTTTTGGCTCCTCATTTGTTCATTTGGGGGTATGTAGGTATATATAGGAGGAAGAAGTACGTCGGTGGAGCACCGAGGGGCCCATGAGCCAGGGGGCGCTCCCTAGGGGGGGGCGCCCCCCACCCTCGTGACCGCCTCTTTGACTCCTTGGAGTAGGGTCCAAGTCTCCTGGATCATGTTCATTGGGAAAATCACGTTCCCGAAGGTTTTATTCCGTTTGGACTCCGTTTGATATTCTGTTTCTCCGAAATACTGAAATAGGCAAAAAACAGCAATTCTAGGCTGGGCCTCCAGTTAATAGGTTAGTCCCAAAAATAATATAAAAGTGGGAAATAAAGCCCAATATTGTCCAAAACAGTACATAATATGGCGTGGAGCAATCAAAAATTATAGATACGTTGGAGACGTATCAGGCATCCCCAAGCTTAATTCCTGCTCGTCCTCGAGTAGGTAAATGATAAAAAGAGAATTTTTGATGCGGAGTGCTACTTGGCATAATTTCAATGCAAATCTTCTTAATTGTGGTATGAATATTCATATTAGGAAGATTCAAGACAAAAGTTCGGATTGACATAAAGAATAATAATACTTCAAGCAAACCAACAAAGCAATTATGTTTTCTTAAAGTAACATGGCCAAAGAACGTTCATCCCTACAAAATCATATAGTTTAGTCATACTGCATTTTCGTCACACAAGAATGCTCTCATCATGCACAACCCCGATGACAAGCCAAGCAATTGTTTCACACCTTAATAATTTCAAACTCATAAACTTTCACGCAATACATGAGCGTGAGCCATGAATATAGCACTATGGGTGGAATAGTGTAACATCCCAAAATTCTAAATTTTGGAATGTTATATTAAAAAGATAGATTTGATTGACTTTTTGATTGATCGACTGAAAGTGAGTGAAATTCAAAACTTTTTGGAAGTTAAATGAGAGGGAATAAAAGGACTTTCCCAAAATTTCATTTTGCATTTTGATCTCCCTGAATTCAAATTCTTTTCAAATACAAAACCCTCGAGAGAAGATGACATGACTTCTTCCATTTATTTAAATGACAAGGGTTTTTGAAAAACATTTGAATTTCATTTGCAAAGTATTTCCAATTCAGAAACTTTAAGCAACTCAATGATTTTCACGAGAGGAGACAAAATGGCTTCTTCAAATTATGAAATATGAGTTGGGAGTTTCAAGGATCAAATTCAAAGTCCTTTTGAAATTATTTTTAATTTGGAATTGTTTGAGTTTTATGGAAATTATTTTTCTCCAAAAATAAATATATGGAAAATTGGGTAACATGATTCCCTACATTAGAAAATTGGAGAAAAATTAATTTGAAATCATTTTGGTATTTTTAAAATGATTTTTGTTGGATTTTAGTAGACCAGTAGCACTCTTTGTTTTACCTGAATTTGTATGAATTTTATTTGACTCTAGAAAAATGTTCATGTCGTAGAAAATATTTTTCTGAAAATTTTGATATATTATATGCCTATTTACTATTTGTATTTCTTTTGTTTTATTTCTTTTTGTTTGTCTGTGTTAAAAAAAGGTTAAAAAAACTGTTCAGCCTCGCCGACTGGGCCGGCCCAGCATCTCGCCAGGCCGCGGCCCAGCTTCCAACCGCCCCGTCTTCGAGCTCGGGACGAAGTCCCGAGCGTGGCCGACTCCGCCGCCGCCGTTGAGTCCCGGCCGGGCACGCCTCCCCTTGCCCCTCCTCCACGTCTCCTTCGCCCCCTCCCCTATAAATCCCGGGCCCCCTGGACCCCAGTCCACCGCCGCTGGACCCGCAGCCCGCCGCCCTCGCCTCGTGCCACCACCGCACTTGCTGCCGCCGCCGCCGCTCGAACCGCGCCGCTGCCGCTTCCACTCGCCGCCGCTGCCGCGCCTCACTTCCCACGCCGCCGCCTCCGCTCGCTGTCGAAGCCGCCGCCCAAGCGTCGCTCGCCGTCGCCTCGCCTCGACGGAGTAACCGCCGTCGCCGGTTCTTCAATGAAAACCGCTGCTAACCGGTATAAACCCGAACCCGGTCCGATCCGGTTTTTCTTTTAAGTTTGGTTTTAAAAAAAAAACCCTAGACTAGATCTGTTTTCTCTAGGTTTTATTAAATAGCGAACATCCGTTCGTTTAGATCGGTAGCGAACGATTTTCGTTCTTTAGGTTCTGTTAGCGAGCGTTCGCTCGATAGATTTTTTTCTTTTTAATTTCAGTCCAGGGACCCATCCGTGAATATTTTCATTACAGATCAGCCCCTGGTTTTCAAACGACTATAACTTTTCGCTCGTTTTTCGGAATTAGACGAAACCAACGCTCACGTCTTCGTTATGATGCCCTCTATCCAGTAATCTAACTCAAACATATTTTTGAAAAGTTTAAAATTTGAATTAGATCAGATTTGAATTCAAACTTCGTTTGATCATAACTTGAGTTTCGTAGCTCCGTTTGAGTTGATTCTTTTTGCAAATCGAAGCTCTTGACCTAAACTTTCTGATAAGGCCAAATTCATATAATTCTGGTACTGTTAGAAATTGTTTTATGTTGCAAAAGTTATTTGCTTGGTTTTGATGTTTTCCGAATTGTCTCCTTTGATCTTTCTGATATTTTGAGTGATTGCTTATGTGTGGTTACTATTGCTTGCTTACGATAGATGGACCGGAGTGTGACGAGTAGAACTATCAAGGATTATGAGTGCGAATCATCTTCATCAACATTGCAGGCAAGTTCACACTTTGATCATATCCCTTTCATACCCAGTTTTTATGCATTAGTTTCACCCTCAAACATTGCATTGATAACATGTGGGTATTGGGAAGTAGTTGATGAGGTAGGAACCTATTGCCCTGCATTCAAACCTTGGGAGTTACTATTACGTTATGCTTATACTGCTATGCTATGCTCGTAGACGTGGATTGGCTTTGAGAGGATTTCATGACAGATGTGAGATTGTTAATTAATGGTTTACTTAAGGTGGCAACTTTAACACACATCTAGGTGGATTGAGGCACCTGGGTATTCCAGCGATTTCCTGTCTAGGCACCTGGCTATTCCAGGATTGCCTATTTTTCTTTATGGACCGCCACCCAGGCTCAAAGGGATTATGAGATTATTCATGCTAGAAACTTCCGTGTATAGCCACAACCTATTATGGGCTCTAGCATAGTTGATTAAGTCGTGTGAACTCTTACAGTGGTAGACTAGCAGATGTAGGGGTTGTAGGTGGAACGGTCTACCCATCGTAAGGTGCAAACGCTTCTGAAAGACTATGTCTCGGTCATCCGTTTCTCAAACACCATGTAGTGCGAGAAATCCAACGGAGGAGATCGAGTCTTGTGGGAAAAAGTGCGCAAACCTCTGCAGAGTGTATAAACTAATCATGATTAGCCGTGTCCCCCGTTATGGACATGTGAATCTCATCATGTTACTTTAAATTAAGTTGTGGGTTTAATGATGTTACTTAATTGGGATTGAGAATGCTGTCAACCATTCTCAATGTTCAACAACCACCATGATAGTTAAATAAAATTTATTCCTTTGCAGTAGGGAAAAATTGGCTTTTCGCAAAAACATTATAACCATAGAGCCTTTCCACCAGCCAAATATGCATGTAGTGATAGCCTTAAAACATCATTATCCTCTGGTGTGAATTTGCCAGTACATTCAATGTGCTGACCCTTTGTGGCTGCAACGTCTCAGGTTGCAGGATTATCTTACAACGAGTAAGTGATACGTTAGGGTTACGAATTCTACACTCAACTTTGCCGTTGGTGTTGATGGGAATCCACAACCTTGTTACTTCCGCTATTTGGATTGAGGTAATAGTATTTACGTTACTTTATACATGTGATTTACCTCTGTTATAAATCCTCGAGTACTGTGTGTGTCAGCATACTGATCCAGGGATGACACTTAAGCACAGAGACTTGATCCATTCGGGTCGGGTCGCTACAAGATGGTATCAGAGCACAGGTTGACTGTAGGACGTGACCCTAGAAACTGGCAAGCCCATAGCAAAGATTTTTCTCTACAATTTTCCCTTTCAAAAAGATCTTTTACCTCTCTTCTCTTCTGAGCTTATTAAAAAATTCCCTTTAGTGAGACCATACCCCTTTTCCCTTTTGACCACACGAAGATTCGGCTGATGAGACCACTCCAAGAAGTACAAGATATCGGACAACTAAGACCACTTCAGAATGAAGAGTATTTTCCGTGCATCTGAATAATGGAAACTACAACGGTTGAAGACCGAAGATAAGTAGAATTTGAAGGCTCTGAAGAATTCCCAGATTTGTATGACCTAGGAAGGCTACCCTTATGGAACTTGGCAGACTATGGAAGTTGTCAATACCCGAGATCAAGGTGTATCGGAGAAAGACTGAAACAAGGAGCATGAGAACTCGAAGTTTTGTCAAAGAAAACCCTAAGGTAGGAGATATCAACTATGGAATGATAGCTCATGGGAATGACAAGAGCAGAAACATGGTTATCCGTGATGTCATCGCCCGCTGATGCTATTGTCACTGTGCTGAGTTAAGGATGCATTTCTTCAGAATGGATTTGATGGAAGAAGGCTGATGGAGCACCTATTAGTAAGATGAAGTTTTAACCTTAGCCGGTGTATCACCAGGATCTGGAGTAGTACATCAAGAAATTTAAGGTGGAGCTCCATGAAGCTGTATTAGACAAGGAAGCATTTCATGAAGAACTCAGGAACCAAAAGCTGAAAGTAGCCAAGCTGGAGGAGCTACAACCTCGAGATACCGGAGATTGTCAGGAACTGAAGGACAGTATGACCATGGTTCATGTGAAGGATGTTGAAACCAGAAGTTTGGAACGCAACTCCAGAATATTAAAGGACGTCACGAGAGACTTCGCGTCAACAGAGTTGATCTGGCAAAAGAACTGGACAAAGACAAGCATGATCGGAAGAAGCCATTGGAGGCATGAACAAGGCTTGAAGAGTTTGGAGACGTTGAAGATTTATTGACCTTTAGAATACCAAACCCCAGTTATATCCCTATGTTAGATGCGACGAATTGTGAGCTGTCATTTATTTGATGTTTTTTCGACAGCCACAATAAAAATTTGTCTTTCTAAAACTATTGTTTGTATTGTGTGAATCCCTCTCCCTCTCTCTTATCTCACCCCAAACCCTTGGAACCAATAGAGGACAGACGGAGATGAACTCATGTTTCCCTGGACCGATAAGTCAATTGGAGACGGACCAATGGATTCAGAACATGGAGGATCACATGAAGAATAACCCTATAGTCAAAAAGGATATGACCCAGCATGCTCTTCAGTGCTTTGAAAGAGGTGCTGCTACTTGGTGGAGGATGTACCAAACCATCAATGGATGGCAAGGAGTAACCCCTTGGAAAGAATTTAAGTTGACGCTGCCAAAGTCTCGGCTTGTGTCCCAGAATTTGAAGCCTTATGGAAAGGATATGAAGAAACCTTGTGCATGCAAGATTTGTGGAGAAATAGGACACACCATAAAGAACACAAGGATGAATGCCCTAATTGTGAAGGAAGTCACCCAGTTGAAGAATGCCCAACTACGCAGATTACTTGTTTCTTCTGTGAAGGGACTACCCACTATCCTGCTCAGTGTCACATTTACCCCATGGTACAATGAACCATCCAGCAGAAGAAAGAAGTAATGAAAGGAGCCCTCATGGAAATTTTAGAAGAAATTGTGGTGAAGGAAGAGGTGGAGGACACACCCAAAGAAGACCCGAGTAAACCCTGCACTAAGTCCTGCTATTCATGTGGAGAAGAAGTGCACATCTCCCAAAATTGTTTGAATGAGGATCTAGTAGAATTCCTGACAGAGGAAGTAGAATATGACCCACAGGAAATAGAAGCCCTGATTGTAATGGAAAAGTCCAGGAAGAGAAACCAGTTGGAGCCCAGGAGGGACCTGAGTCATATCACCTGTTACAGGTGCAAGGAGTCAGGGCACTACCTCAACAGTTGCCCAAAAAGGAAACTTCGATAGTTGCGAGAAGTAATATGTTTTAGTTGTAATGGAGCAGGGCACTTTGCCAGAAAATGCCCCAAGGAGAAGGAAACTTGTGCTAGATAGTTGAGTTTGCAACAAAAGAAATGGAGTAGTAGAAGTGAGAACATTTTCTTTTATATTGTGGTGTTGAGTTGAGACATGTAATGGAAAAGCAAGAGATTGTAATCACTTGAGATCGAATAAAGTTAGCATCATTGGTACTGATATGGATTTTATGAGTTGTTACTCTATGAAGAAGAATTTTGGCCATTCTGAGGATACGAGAAATATGGTCTATGGAAGATTTGTGCATTTTAAGGGTGGTAGTACCCTGTAAGAACCGTTGACCCCTGAAAAAAGGTAAGGATATTCCACTGAGTGGATTTCGGACAAAATGAATACGAGTTATGTCTCGATAAGTGTGATACCACAAGAGTGTGTGGGATGAAGTTGGAGACCGCCAGTTGTTTGGACCAAATGTGATCAAGGAGTCAGAAGAGAATGTTAAGTTGATTCGAGCTAGACTGAAGGTAGCTCAGTCCAGGCAGAAGAGTTATGTAGACTCAAAAACGCAAGGAGGTAGTCTATGAAATTAGAGACAGAGCATGTCTTCGTATGTCCCCTCTACGAGGAGTTAAACGAATTAGAGTTAAGGGAAAGTTAGCCCCGAGATTTGTAGGACCATACCGAGTTTTGGAGCATATGGGAGAAGTGGCCAACAAGTTGGAGTCACCCGAAGGACTGTCAGGAGTTCATGATGTGTTTCATGGTTCCCAGTTGAAGAAGTGCCATGCAGAGATGGCCAAATTCCCCTGTAAGGACGCTTGACCCTGGAAAGGATAAAGATGTTCCACGAAGTGGAATATGGACTTCATAGGTGTAAGTTTTTATTTCGGTATGTGGGATATCCCACGGGGATGAAGAGATAAATTACTATTGGATATAAAGGAGGTATGATGTTGGAAATATGGATCAATGGAAATTCCATGATGAGTCTGAGTAATCACGTCTTAGTTTGGTACAAATAGAAGGAAGGGAGACAGTACAATTGGATGGATTTAAGAATGCTAGGAAGCTGGCTGTGGGAATAATGATCAGTTGCCCGATGATAAGTTCAAGGACTACAAGTGATGAGATGGGCCATAACCCATAGGCCCCAGGACCTGCCAAGAAGCAAGCACATTCTTGCTGAAGGAAAAACCCTGGAAGTTGAAGTTACATTTAACGACAGATGATCTTATAGGAGTTTACTCAAAACCTGAGAGTTGTGAAGAAACGATAGATGTTTGTTTGGCTTGCAAAATCAATGGATTCATCCGAACTTGGTTCGTCGACAAGAGAAATTCTGCAATGCTTGTGAAGATGACCGAGTGTTAGAATGTGAGATTCACTAAACCATGTACAAGGTAACGATTTGGGTGCGGGATAGATTGATCACCATACCGACTTACTCTTGTTATTCGCCTTGCTATATGGGATGGTAAATCTGAGTGACTTACCCATAGTAGAGCGACGACGATCGAAACCTTGTTTAAGCCTTAGAATGGTATAGGTATTTTTACCGTGTACAAGGCAGTTTTTGCCAACCGTAGGTTATACGGTGAGGATCAACCAGACCCATTTCGTGCAGGAGAAACCCTAAATTGTTAACCACCATGAGATATCGATAGTTATTTAGTATTGGCGCCAGACCCGTCAGCTAAGGAGACCCAATCTCGGAATAACCTTACCAAGAGGAAAGGACAGAAGAATTGAGGAAAAGGTTATGCCACTACCGGAAGAGCCCAGAGAAGGAATTATCCTTACGATCTGAGAAGACCGGCACTGTCAAGAATAAGGATGGAGTATATGAGTTTTGATGGAAGCATAACCATGCTTTTAAGGGTGGTAGCACCCCAGACCCCTGTGATGATTGTCGTGGTTCTAAGTCTGACAGTGAGGTAGGCGGGTGTGTATGAAGAGGCTAAACCTTAGCTATTGGGAAGTTGTAAGCACGCAAGGTTTACGAGTTCAGGCCCTTCTCTGAGGAAGTAACAGCCCTACGTCTCGGTGCCCGGAGGCGGTCGATTGGATTATGCGTGAGTAAGATGACAGGGGTGCGAACCCTTCATACTGAGGAGGGGGGTGGCTTATATAGAGTTCGCCAGCCCTCTCCTGCCCTCAGTAATGCAGGGTTTAAGGTACATTTAAGGTGGGCGTTACTGATAACGTCCCTAATAAAGCGTCATGATGATCATAAAGACTACTTAATAGCTGACCGTTTGCCTGGGAGTGATTTGAGGTCTCCTGGCGGTCGAGTGGTTGGCTTGTTGGTCGAGTGACAGCTTCTTGGTCGAGTGTCTTGGACCCGTCGAGTGGGACACCTTCGAGTTGATTGAAAGGTGACTTCCTCTAAGGATGTCCTATGGTAGGGCTCTTAGGATGGGTCCGTGCCCCTGCCGTAGGTGCATGCCTTCATCATTAGCCCCCGAACGGATCGAGGCTGGAGTGAGAAAAAGGGTTAGGGACCTTTCCAACCGACCCTTCGGGTTATTATAGGTGCTTCGTTCTGGGTCGACTGTCACGGATGACGTTATTAACCTCTCTCAGTCGCCTTGATCCGTTCCAGGCCTTTCGTCGAATGGATTCTTTTACCAGCGAGGCATCGGGCGCCGGCGTGCGTGGGATTTCCGTTTCTCCAAGTTGTTCTGCACCCGGCGGAGATCGCGGGATTCGGATTTTTTGGGAAGCGCGCGGGACGGGGGCGGCCGCAGTAATCGGGAGCGACAGTGTGAAGGCTCCTCGATCCCCGCGCCGCCTTTTTCGCCACGTACAGCACGCGCGCCTGCCACGGGATTTGACTGGATAGCTCGGGCCTACCTGTCAGCCACTCGGGAGTGGCCCCTTATAAATAGTTGGCCCGGAGCCTCTCTTCAGTATGCGTGCTCATCTCTTCTGCTCCTCTCTCTGTCTCTCTGTCGTCTCCTCCGCTTCCTTCGCTCTCGCCCCGCCACCACAAAAACCAGCCTGAGACCTTGCCGGCGACGATGGTGAAGGGCAAGACGACCGCTCTGGAGCGCGCGAAGAAGGCGGCGGCGGCCGGGAAGGGGAAGAAGTCTGCGCACGCGGGCTCTTCTTCTCGGACGGCCCTGCCCAAGGGGTGGATCCAGGGCGACTGGATGCCCTCGGTGCTTCGTCAGGAGGACCTCGACGACATGGATGAGGGAGGAGTCATCCTCCACAAGGCGGCGCATCTTCCGGGGAGAGAAATCGAGCCCCAGCCACGTGACGGTGAGCGCGTCCTCCTGGCGACTCACATTGACCGTGGTTTCTCCTTGCCGCCCCACCCTTTTTTCGGCAATTTCCTGAACTTCTTCGGGGCACAGCTCCACCACTTCACTCCGAACTCCATAGTCTATCTCGCCGCTTTTATTTCTATGTGCGAGGCGTTCCTGGGGTGCCGCCCACACTGGGGACTTTTCAAGCATATCTTCACCGTTCGCTCTCAGTCGGTGAAGAAGGCTAAGTCGAGTGACGAGAGGACACAGGTGATCCAGCTGTGCGGGGGCTTGGCGATCCAGACAAGGGGGAAAAGTTGTTTTCCCTCCATCACTTTCCCGGAGTCGGTTCGAGGGTGGTAGGCGACTTGGTTCTACTGCCAGGATCAAGTGACCCCGGGGCAGTCGACTGGACTCGCACCCTTCACCCTCGACCGAGCTGAAAAGCCGGCTTCTCTGAAGGTGACGCCCGAAGAAAAGGCCCAGGTCAAGATACTGGTGGGTCGAGTGGTCGAACTTGTCCGTGAGGGCGTGACAGGGATGGAACTGCTCGAAGTCTTCCTCAGGAGGAGAATCCAACCCCTCCAGGCTCGGGATCACCCAATGTGGTTGTACTCCGGCCTCGAGGACTCCACTCGGGTCCACCGAGAGGAGGTCACCGACGAGATGTTGGAGGGGTGGCTGTCAAGCATTACAGGGAACAAAGACAACCCCCGATGAGCCAGGAGGGTCGTTCCACTCGACAGCTCTTATGAGGTCGACCAGGTGTGTCTTTGCGTTTTCGACTGAAATCTTGCTTTCTGCACTGGTCTTCTTTTGAGCGAGTCGACTGACTTTCCATTTTGCCTGCTGTCTTTTAGGCGACCACTGAGATGTATTCGACGCCCAACGGGGTGCAGGGGTCGACTGAGGAAGGTGAGAGGAGTGGAGGTGAGAGCGGGGACGACCAGGGCGAGTGGGAGTCAGACGGCGAAGGAGAGGAAGGCGACGACATCTTCTCCAGCGAGGAGGAGGAGGAAGAGGCCGAACCTCCCCGCCCAGAGAGACGATCCAAGCTCGTGCACGACCCGGCGTAGGGACGTGGTCAGGCGACTGCCTCCGTCGGGCCATCGTCGAAACGCCCTCGGACCTCTTCTCCGACACCGACTGGGAAGGTTCCCAAGCAACCGCGCACGACGCAGTCCAAGCCGCCCAAGACTCTGCCGAAGATGAAGATAACTGTCCCTGTCATCTTCGGGTAACAAGCTTTGACTTCTTTCGTCGATTGGAGGACAGATCCTCAGTCGACTCATTATGCTGAACTGGTTGATTCTTCGAAATTTGCAGTGCTGCTACCTCCGAGGTCTCAGCCAAGGATGACAACCAAGAGATGGGGGACGCTGCAACCTCCAACCCTGGTATGATCATCGACGTTTTGTTTTTGAGTTGACTTGGTCGTTTCTTGCAATTCTTGTCGATTGAAAGTTCTTCCTGCAGCTCCTCCTCAAGTTATCAACCTCCCGGATGACGATGACAATGAGCCGCTGAGGATAGGGATGTCAGGACCCCGATTCTAAGCCACAACGATCTAGCCGGTAACACCTCATATCACTTTGCGGCCTCACGCACGGTATCCCACGGGTGTCGTCTTACCATGGCCCGGGACCGTTTGCGCATTTTGGCTCGCGTATATGACAATGTCGCTAGCATCCATATGACCGAGAACCCGGGCCGACATGGCTAGTCGTGAACCCAAAGCGGCACAGACCTATGGAGACAGGCATACATGAATCACAACGAACATGTCGGTCATCAACGAGTGATTTCGGGCTGTAGCACTGGGCTAACAGGACTCCGGGGGATCCCGGGCTGTAGCAGGCTAGACAGGACTCCGGAGATCACCGCGTGACATTTCCCCGAAGGGACAGACATAGGGACGAAGTGAAACACATGCCAGCCAGTCAAGTGTCCTGAACAGTAGTGCTGGGCTAGCAGGACTCCGGTGAACCGGGCTGTAGCGGACTACTATGGCTCGAGGAGCACTAGACTACATTTCCCCATAAGAAAGGCTGCGAAGGACAAACAACTAGATTGTCGGATCCCACTCATACCAAGCATTTCAATCATACATACAATATGCTCGATATGAGTACATACAACATGGCATCACGACAAAACTCTACAACTTAAGTACTTTATTTAAAGGCTCCAGGGAGCCATACATAACATATCCATACAGGTAGGGGTCACATGACCCGACACTCAAGTCATACAGTCATACAAGCACAAGCAGAAGCAACTAGTCTGAGTACAGACTCTAGAAAGAAAGAAGGCTTCTCGAAGCCTGTCTATCTACATAGGGCCCTCCATGGCCTGGATCACCACCTGGGTGGCTAGTCACTCATCGATGTCAAGGTCTACGTAAAACCCATCGGAGGGGGCAGTGTTGTCGTCTGAAAACAATAAATAAGGAAACATGAGTACAAAGGTACTCAGCAAGTCTTACATCAGAACCTACTGTACATGCTCATTCTCAAGAAGGTGGTGGGGTTTATGCAGCAAGCCAGCTTTGACTCTTGGCTAAGCTATCCTACGGAATCTTTTAGCAAAATAGTTTTCGCACACGAGTCCACTACTCACCATCACAATACTCCACCGTGGATCCTCCCTCGTATCCTGCGAGGGAGCCATCCTCGGTACTCACACTTATCTTGAGTCTTTTAGTAGTATCCATTAACTTGTCTATGAACTATATATGCAACCAAGTAGTCCTTTACCGCGGACACGGCTATTCGAATAGTTTCATACCCTGCAGGGGTGTACTTCGTCACACATGTTTCCACCACTTAGCGTCTGCACACGAAATGTGCTCGGCAGACTTCAAGCAAAAACCGACGTGGGTGTAGACCACGACCTGACTAACCTCACAAGTCTCTAGTCCAGGGTCATCGCCTATTCAGGTTCCATCCGCAAGGAAATCCGGCCGGGGTGTCCTCAACGGCCCCGAACGATGTGAACAGGGTTCCCGAGACACCAAACGGGTGACTCGGTACACCGTGCCACGGTGTATCTACCGCAACATAGCCCACCCCTAGGGTCAGCGCTACGCACGGCCGCCAACACATATCCTACAAACACCAGAAACTAGTTGCAACTCCTGGACTGAGGCGAGAGGGGTCGGTAAGCCGAGCGGGGTCATATTTCAGGGCCCAATGTGTGGTAGTAGCTGAATCTTAATTCACGCATACAGAACTCAGTTCTTAGGGACGGCTTCAATGAAACAACCCACCATGTACTCCTACATGGCCTCTCATTGATACCTTTACCAAAACATGTTCAACACATCCCACATATTACTGGCACAAGCATTTCACTCTAGCCCATCTCCCAGATGAACCAGACCTGACACAACTCTAAGCATAGCAGGCATAGCAAGGTAGGAATCACAAAACATGGCTCAATCAACTCCTACACATGCTAGAGGGTTTCATCTAGTTACTGTGGCAATGACAGGTCATGCAGAGGATAAGGGTTCAACTACCGTAGCACACAGCAGTTTGAATCGTGTTGTCTTAATGCAGTAAACAAGAGCAGGAGCGAGAACATGGGTTGTATCGGAATGATCAATGGTTGCTTGCCTGATGGAGTGGTAACGGGATACTGCCCTTCAGTTGGATACTCGTGAATATCCTCGGAGGCAGAACCTACCACGAAGAACACAACCGAGCACAATCAACACATGACGATATGCAACAATATGATGCATGCTATGACATGGCAATATGGATGTGTCTTGAGCTTATGCAACTAGCTATGATTTAAATGGAGTTGGTTTGAGTACAAGATTCAAATTCCAACCCCATATATGATTATTTAAATGCCCTTTATTTGTTTTTTCCAAAACAAAGGACAAACATTGTTCAAACATGCATGAAAATGGTACGGATGGATTCCTTGAATTTTTCTGATAATTTTACATATATAATTTATCTCATTTGGAGTTATGGTTGAATTTCTATGAATTTTTGAAGTTTTGGGTATTTTCTGGAATTTCCTGAATTATTTTTAAACTAGAAAATGATTTACTGCGTCAGCACTACATCAGCATGACATCAGCAAGTCAACTGAGCTGCCTCCAGGTCAAACCTGACCAGTGGGTCCCACTGGTCAGTGACTAATTAACTAATTAAAATTAATTAGAGCCTAGGCCCGCATGTTAGTGTCTATTTAACGTAATTAAGTTAATTAGGACTAACTAAAACTAATACTAATTAAAAAGGGGCCTGGCCCACACGTCAGTGACACAAGGGGGAGGGTCAACCCTGGTCAGCGGGGTCAAAGCCACCGGCGGCTTGTCGCCGGCGAGCCAGACGCGGCGGAGGGCGTCGGAAATGCGTCTCCGGTGACCAAATGGGTCGCGGAGACCATCTCCGAGGAGCTGGTGCTCGCGCGCATCCACTAGTGCCCTCCGTTTCACCGGAGACGGCCTAAGTCGACGGCGGCGACCACTTGGGCGGCGGCCGGAGTTCGGCGGGGAGGGGAGAAGGGGCTACGGTGCATGGCAGGGGCAGCAGGTGAGGGTTTTGGGGTCCTGGCGTTGCACTGAGCACGATGGTGTGCTCAGTTGCGTGCTTGCACGGCCGTAGCCACGACGGCGCCATGGCCGGCGGCGAGGAGCTCACGGCTCTAGTGGCTAGGCTAGTTAGGGGAAGAGAATCACTGCGGGGAGAAGGGGGAAATGCTCGGGAGCTCACAGTGATCTCGAGGGAGGACTCAGCGGGCTCGGGGACGCTTCTGCAACGGCGAATTTGACGGAGATGGCCGGCGGTCCCGAGGTTGAAGAAGACGACGCCGAGGACGAAGCAAGGCTTCTCGGCTCACTTGGCTCGGTGCAGAAGGCGTAGGCGACAGTGGCGGAGCTTCCACGCAACATGGGAAGGCGAGAGGGGGTCGGGGAGCGCGGTGGCAGCGAACGGCGGCGACGGCGCGTTCGGGTGGTCGCGCGGGAGAGAAACAGGGGAGGAGGGAGAGCGAGGGAGAGGGATAAGAGGGGGCCAGGGGGTGCGTGGCGTCCATAGCGACGTCCAGGCGTCGAGGGGAGGGCGCGGCAAGCAGGAGCTGGCCGTCGGTGGCCGCGCGCGTGCCGGCGCGCCGCGGGCACACGCCCGGCGTCCTCCTGGCAGCAGCTAGGGGACGACTGGCACGGCCTGGTGGGCTGGGCCAACAGTGCTGGGCCACAGCTGGGCCGCCAGGTGTGTCCAGGTGAGCCTCTGTCTCTCTCTCTAATTCATTTTATTTTCTATTTCTGTTATTCTGTTTTGATTTAGTTTAAATACTAAATCATTTTATAAAATCCTGAAAATATTTATGGACACTTTCTGAAATATTTCAGTGGCCCAAAAATAATTCCAACATTATTTGAGCATTTGAATTATTTAATAGTATTTAAATGCCCAAATTCAAATATTTATGAATTAAATCAATGCCCCTTTTGTTGACCTAAAATTATATGCACCATTTTTCCCAAGGGTTCTAAC
The DNA here is from genome assembly GCA_034509565.1 of Triticum monococcum. Classification (NCBI taxonomy): domain Eukaryota; kingdom Viridiplantae; phylum Streptophyta; class Magnoliopsida; order Poales; family Poaceae; genus Triticum; species Triticum monococcum. The sequence goes on along the minus strand of CM067842.1, from coordinate 477,928,111 downwards.
CCAAGGCAAACAGGGTGAACATATTTGAAGGGCATTTCAGGTTCATTGAATTTATTTTTAGTAAACCCTAGTTGATTTCAGGGGGGGTGCTGGGGGTTCTGCTTTCCCCATTTCCATTTTTGATGAAAGTAAACATGATGCACACTCTAATGCATAACCTAGCTAGGGTGTGACAAGGGAGGACCAGGAGGCCGTCGACTGACAGGGCTCCCCAGCCTGCTCTGGCGCCTGAGGCCGCGGCACGGGACGGCGGCGATGCCCCTCGGGCCTCTGTGCCCTTCGCCAATCCCCTGTCGAGTGCGCGGCCTTCGGCGTCGGCTGCCAATCTGACTGCCAATCCTCCGTCGAGTGCGCAGCCCTCGGCGTCGACTGCCGATCCGACTTCACTCTTTGTCGCGTACTCTGCCCCTGAAGACGAAGTGGCCGCTGCGAAGGAGGCCATACACCAGGCAGCGGTCATGATGGAGCAAGTGAAGAGGGCTCGGGAGGCCAGCCAGGCGGCTTACGACGCGAGTTCGGCGCTTCAGAGTAACGTCCAGGTCAGTTGACTTGATGTTTGTTTGTTTGAAGAGTCTTTCTCTCTCTTTCTCTTCCTTTTTTGAAGATCTTTGTATCTGTACTTGTACACCCACTGGGTGTGTTTTCTCTTTGGTCGAACCAGTGGGGGCACGCTGAGTGCACCCACTGGGTGTAGTCCCCGAGACTACGGTCGAATATTTTTGATTCGGCTGTGGTCTTAGAAACGTCACCATTGTTCCTTAGTTACTCGGGAGCAACTTATCTCGAACGTCTGTCGGCTGGTTTTTTTTTTTTGCAGAGATCTTGCGAACTTGTCGCTCGTTATGCTGAATTGGAGAAGCAGAAGATTCAGTTGGACCTTGATTTAGAGCTGGCCAGGACGGAGTTGCAGAAGGTCAGGGAGGGCGCCGCAGGTAAAGCGACTTTGTCAACTGGTTCTGTTTTCAGGCTTGGGCATTCCTTTGCTGTTTCTGATTCAATCGCCGTTTCTTTGTAGGAGAATTGGAAAGAGCGTTGGTGAGGAAGGACCAGGACCTGGCTGTTGCCCGTAAGGCGGCTGACGACAAGATGGTTCTGGCCGAACAGAAGCTGGCTTCGGTCGGCCAGTTGGAGCAAGAGAACATTAGGTTGCAGGCCGCTCTGACTGATGCCAACAAGCTGACTGCCAGTTGGAAGAAGAAGAACCTCCTCTTGGGTGAGGAGATGGAAGGCGTCGCCCGTAGGAGGGACGACCTGGAGAGCTTCCTGAGGAGCCTCGCCAAGAGGCTGTACATCAAACTTGAAGGTGCACATCTAATTTTGACTATTTTGTACTTTTTGTGTCGACTCAATCCTGTGGTCGTTGGCTTATCTTTAGGTCTTGTGTGCAGAATTCTGTCAGAACTTCGAAGAGGAGACCGGGCGGATCGAAATGGGTCTTGACCCAATCAATTCCCCGGTGAAAGACGACACTGCCATGAACTTGCTCCGACTGGAATCTCGAATCGACGGCGCCGTGGATTACCTGGCTTGACTGAAGGTTGCCGTGTCGCGGATCGACTCGACACTTTGGCCAGAATCTGCGCTCCAGAACAATCTCGAGTCTCTTATGGCTCGACTTGACAAAATCCCCGATCGAGTGCAGGAGTGGAAGAAGTCCTCTGCCCGGTGCGGCGCTGACGTGGCTCTATCCTTAGTCCGCGTTCATTGCAAGGAGGTGCGAGAAGAAAAGCTGGCCGCCATCCAAGTCGCCAATACCAAGAGGCACAGCTTCCAGGACTTCATGGAGACCTTCATCGCTGCAGCTACTCGCATTGCGGACGGGATCGACTTGGATGAGTTCGTCGCTCCTGCCAGCCCTCCTCTTGAGGAGTGAGAAAACTTTTTATGCCTTTCCTTAAATTAGCCTCGGGATGCCGAGTGGACTTGTAGTCGTTTAAACTCTGCTGAGCTGAGGGCTCGAGTACTTTGATTCGGGGCCCGGGGCCTTTTAAGCTTTATCCGAACTTTATTTTTGCTGAATGTCTCTGTGGTCTGGAACTGTCGTGAGATGCTTGATGGCCGACCCCCACACTGTCGTTGTACATTGTATTTGTGGCGGAGCTCTCGGGAAAAGGAGGTAATCGACCCACACCCCGTTGTTGTACATTGTATTTGTGGCGGAGCTCTCGGGAGAAGGTGTCAGTCGACCCACACCCCGTTGTTGTACATTGTATTTGTGGCGGAGCTCTCGGGAGAAGGTGTCAGTCGACCCACACCCCGTTGTTGTACATTGTATTTGTGGCGGAGCTCTCTACTCGGTAGGAATTTTCAAACTTAGGCGAGTGTCTGACTGCAGCTAAGTCTCTTCGTGGAGAACTTAGGCGAGTGCTGAACTGCAGCTAAGCCCCCCGAGTGGGAGGATTGCTCTCCACTCGGTAGGATTTTTCAAACTTAGGCGAGTGTCAGACTGCAGCTAAGTCTCTTCGTGGAGAACTTAGGCGAGTGCTGAACTGCAGCTAAGCCCCCGAGTGGAAGGATTGCTCTCCACTCGGTAGGATTTTTCAAACTTAGGCGAGTGTCTGACTACAGCTAAGTCTCTTCGTGGAGAACTTAGGCGAGTGCTGAACTGCAGCTAAGCCCCCGAGTGGGAGGATTGCTCTCCACTCGGTAGGATTTTTCAAACTTAGGCGAGTGTCTGACTGCAGCTAAGTCTCTTCATGGAGAACTTAGGCGAGTGCTGAACTGCAGCTAAGCCTCCGAGTGGGAGGATTGCTCTCCACTCGGTAGGATTTTTCAAACTTAGGCGAGTGTCTGACTGCAGCTAAGTCTCTTCGTGGAGAACTTAGGCGAGTGTTGAACTGCAGCTAAGCCCCCGAGTGGGAGGATTGCTCTCCACTCGGTAGGATTTTTCAAACTTAGGCGAGTGTCTGACTGCAGCTAAGTCTCTTCGTGGAGAACTTAGGCGAGTGCTGAACTGCAGCTAAGCCTCCGAGTGGGAGGATTGCTCTCCACTCGGTAGGATTTTTCAAACTTAGGCGAGTGTCTGACTGCAGCTAAGTCTCTTCGTGGAGAACTTAGGCGAGTGCTGAACTGCAGCTAAGCCTCCGAGTGGGAGGATTGCTCTCCATTCGGTAGGATTTTTCAAACTTAGGCGAGTGTCTGACTGCTGCTAAGTCTCTTCGTGGAGAACTTAGGCGACTGCTGAACTGCAGCTAAGCCTCTGAGTGGGAGGATTGCTCTCCACTCGGTAGGATTTTTCAAACTTAAGCGAGTGTCTGACTGCAGCTAAGTCTCTTCGTGGAGAACTTAGGCGAGTGCTGAACTGCAGCTAAGCCCCCGAGTGGGAGGATTGCTCTCCACTCGGTAGGATTTTTCAAACTTAGGCAAGTGTCTGACTGCAGCTAAGTCTCTTCGTGGAGAACTTAGGCGAGTGCTGAACTGCAGCTAAGCCCCCGAGTGGGAGGATTGCTCTCCACTCGGTAGGATTTTATTTTTCAAACTTAGGCGAACCGGACTCGCAGCTAAGTCACCCACTGGGGGATTTCAGATACATACAACAGTGACAACAATTATTGGAACACTCTTATTTCTGATAAAAATGAACCCTAGGAGTTTTTCTTATTACATCTGGTTTGAGAGCAGCCTTAAGTGTAAAAGGGGCGGAGAAGCTCCGCGTTCCAAGCTCGAGGTTCGTCGATCTGTCGATCAACATTGTAAAGGTGATATGCTCCGTTGTGAAGGACTCTGGTGACGATGAAGGGGCCTTCCCAAGTGGGAGCGAGCTTGTGAGGTTTCTGTTGATCCACTCGGAGGACCAAATCTCCTTCTTGAAAAGCTCAACTTTTCACGTTCCGGGCGTGGAATCGACGCAAGTCCTGCTGGTAAATGGTCGATCTGATCATTGCCATCTCCCTCTCTTCCTCCAAGAGGTCGACTGCGTCTTGCCAGGCCTGCTCTGCTTCATCTTCGGTGTAAAGTTCAACTCGGGGCGCATTATGAAGGAGATCGCTTGGCAGGACAGCTTCGGCTCCATAAACCAGGAAGAACGGGGTTCTTCCAGTCGACCGGTTAGGGGTGGTTCTTAATCCCCATAGCACTGACGGAAGCTCGTCGACCCAAGCACCCGCCGCGTGCTTGAGATCGCGCATCAGCCGGGGTTTTAGCCCTTTGAGGATCAGACCATTTTCCCTTTCAGCCTGTCCGTTCGACTGGGGGTGAGCGACCGAGGCGTAGTCGACTCGTGTGCCTTGAGAAGCGCAAAATGCCCTGAATTCGTCCGAATCAAAGTTTGACCCGTTATCAATGATGATGCTGTGTGGGACTCCATATCTGAATGTCAACCCTCTGATGAAACTGATAGCGGTGCCAGCGTCAAGGCTCTTTATGGGCTTAGCCTCGATCCATTTGGTAAACTTGTCGACTGCCACAAGCACGTGAGTGAACCCACTCCTGCCAGTTCTCAAGGGGCCAACCATGTCCAATCCCTAGACGGCAAAGGGCCAGACGAGCGGAATGGTTTTCAGGGCTGACGCGGGCTTGTGTGACATGTTGGAGTAGAACTGGCAGCCCTCGCACCTGTCGACTATCTCTTTCGCCATCTCATTTGCCCTTGGCCAATAAAATCCAGCCCGGTATGCTTTAGCCACAATGGTCCGAGAGGACGCATGGTGTCCGCAGGTTCCCGAGTGGATATCGTTGAGGATTATTTGACCTTCTTCTGGCGTTATGCATTTCTGGCCGACTCCGGTCGCACTTTCTCTGTACAGCTGTCCCCTTATGATTGTGAAGGCCCTAGATCGGCGGACGATCTGTCGAGCCTCCTCCTCGTCCTCCGGGAGTTCTTTCCTTAGGATATATGCAATGTATGGTACCGTCCAGTCGGGGGTGACTGCCAAGACTTCCATGATCAGGTCGACTACTGCAGACACTTCAACTTCAGTCGGGTCCGCGGCACTTTTCGGGTGCGGGGCTTCTTCTGTGAAAGGATCTTCTTGTACTGACGGCGAGTGAATGTGTTCCAAGAACACGTTTCTTGGAATGGCTTCTCTCTTGGAGCCTATCTTTGCCAAGTCGTCAGCTGCCTGGTTTTTCAGTCGAGGGATGTGGTGGAGTTCCAACCCCTCGAACTTCTTCTCTAGCTTCCGTACTACATTGCAGTATCCAGTCATTGCCGAACTCCTGACATCCCATTCCTTCATCACTTGATTAACCACCAGATCTGAGTCGCCATAGACCATGAGGCGACGGACGCCGAGTGAAATGGCCATGAATGGCCATGCGCAACCCATACAAAAGTGCTTCATACTCTGCTTCGTTATTGGAGGAATCGAAGTGAATCTGGAGAACGTATCTGAGCTTATCTCCTCGGGGGGAGACCAGAACTACCCCCGCGCCCAAACCATTCAGCATCTTGGATCCATCGAAGAACATAGTCCAGTGTTTCGAGTGAACTTGAGTCGGAAGTTGCTGTTCAATCCACTCGGCGATGAAATCCGCGATGACTTGAGACTTGATGGCTTTCTTTGCTTCAAACATGATGTCTAAAGGAAGGAGTTCAATCGCCCACTTGGCCACTCGACCAGTCGCATCTCTGTTATGCAAGATCTCCAATAATGGGGCGTCGCTGACGACTGTAATGGAGTGGTCGGAGAAATAATGTGCAACTTTCTCCGTGGTCATGTAAATCCCATATACAAGCTTCTGGTAGTGGGGGTATCTCTGTTTTGAAGGGGTCAAAACTTCAGACACATAATAAATAGGGCGTTGAACTTTGAAGGCCTTCCCTTCCTCTTCTCTCTCTACTGTAAGAACTGTACTGACAACTTGTCCCGTGGCTGCAATATAAAGCAGCAGAGGCTCTTTGCTGATTGGAGCAGCTAGCACCGGCTGGGTGGAGAGTAGAGCTTTGAGCTCTGCAAACGCTGCATCAGCTTCTGGAGTCCATTCGAACTTGTCAGACTTTTTCATCAGTCGGTAAAGAGGCAACGCTTTTTCACCGAGTCAAGAGATGAATCGACTTAAGGCGGCCAAGCAACCTGTAAGTTTTTGGACATCATGCACACGTACAGGACGCTTCATCCGGAGTATGGTGCCAATTTTTTCAGGATTGGCATCGATTCCCCGTTCGGAAACGAGAAAGCCGAGTAGCTTGCCACCTGGAACTCCGAAAGTGCATTTTGACGGATTGAGCTTGATATCGTACCTCCTGAGGTTAGTGAAGGTTTCAGTAAGGTTAGCCCGTAGGTCGGAACCTTTCCGGGAATTGACCATGATATCGTCCATGTACGCCTCCACATTCCGACTGATTTGAGTGAGTAAACACTTCTGGATCATTCTCATAAATGTGGCTCCGGCGTTCTTGAGGCCGAACGGCATGGTGACGTAACAGAAGCATCCGAATGGAGTGATGAAAGCTGTTTTGACTTCGTCGGGCCCATACAGACGGATCTGATGGTACCCGGAGTAGGCATCTAAAAAAGACAATCTCTCACATCCCGCAGTTGAGTCGACAATTTGGTCGATGCGAGGGAGAGGGAAATGATCTTTCGGGCAGGCCCGATTGATATGCTTGAAATCAATGCACATGCGGAGTGACTTGTCCTTCTTCGGGACCATGACAACATTGGCGAGCCACTCGGAGTGGTAGATCTCTCGAATGAACTCAGCTGCTAAGAGCCGAGCCACTTCTTCGCCGATAGCTTGTTTTTTCTGGACGGCGGACCGCCGCAGATGTTCCTTCACGGGTTTGAACTTTGAGTCGACTCGCAGGTGGTGCTCAGCCAGCCCCCTGGGAACTCCGGGCATGTCAGAGGGTTTCCATGCGAAGATGTCCCAGTTCTCACGGAGGAGCTGGATGAGCGCTTCTTCCTATTTGGAGTCGAGCGTCATTGAGATGTGAGTCGGAGCTGCGTCGGGGTCGGTCGGGTGAATGTGGACCGTCTTCGTTTCGCCGGCCGACTGAAAAGCTGATTCGGAGGCAGGCTTCTTAGCCCGCAGCAACTCACTCGGGTCGGCAGTCTTTTGGTACTCTTTCAGCTCGACTACTGCCATCTGAGCATCGGCGATCTTTGAGCCCTTCTGGAAACATTCTTCTGCTTTCTTCCGGTTGCCTGTAATAGTGATCACACCTTTGGGACCAGGCATCTTTAATTTAAGATACACGTAGCATGGTCGAGCCATGAAGCGTGCATAAGCCGGCCTGCCCAAGATGGCGTGATAAGCACTCTGGAAGTCCACAACTTCAAGCGTTAACTTTTCCTTGCGGTAATTCTTTGAATCACCGAAAACCACATCAAGAGCAATCTGGCCGAGTGACTCGGCTTTCTTCCCAGGAATGACTCCGTGGAAGCTCATGTTACTGGTGCTGAGTCTGGACATCGGAATGCCCATTCCTTTCAAGGTTTCCGCGTACAGTATGTTCAGGCCACTGCCACCGTCCATCAGGACTTTGGTCAGTCGAGTGCCTTCGACAACTGGGTCGACCACCAAAGCTTGCCTCCCAGGGGTGGCAATGTGTGTTGGGTGATCGGACTGGTCGAACGTGATGGCCGTCTGGGACCACTTCAGGTAACTGGGAGTTGCAGGGGCAACCATGTTCACCTCCCGGTTTATGACTTTCAGTCGACCTTTGCTTTCGACATCGGCAAAAATCATCAGGGTGGAATTGACCTGGGGGTATCCATCGTCGCTGTCATCCTTGTCCTCAACCCTGTCCGGCTCTTTCTCTCTATCCCTGGGTTGCTTGCCATGAAACTGTTGGATCAGGAGCCGGCATTGTCGAGTGGTATGTTTGGGGTAAATAAAATTACCCTCTTCATCTTTCTTGGTGTGGATGTGACATGGCAAATCCAAAACATCATTCCCATCCTGATCCTTGACTTTCTTGGGCTTCCAAGTGCCCTTGGGTTTCCCCTTGATGTTTCCCTGGGCCACGGCCAGGGCCTCCCCGGGAGCGGCTGGCTCGGCCTTCCGCTTCTGCTTCCGACTGGAGTTCCCTCCGGTTTCTTGGGCGACTGACTTAAGTTTGCCGCTTCGGAGTCGGTCTTCGTCTTCTCCATTAGCGTACTTGGTGGCAATCTCCATCATCCGATTAAGGGACATCTCTTCGGTCCGGCCAAATTTCAGATTCAACTCCCTGTACTTGACTCCTTCCTTGAAAGCGCAGACTGCTTGATGGTCAGGCACATTCTCGACCGAGTGGTGCAGTGTGATCCACCTCTGGATGTATTCCCTCAGTGTTTCATTCGGCTTCTGTACACAAGACCGCAGCTCTGTATGGCCCGCAGGGCGCTTGCATGTCCCTTCGAAGGTTGTAACAAACACTCGGGAGAGATCCTCCCAAGTTTAAATGCTGCTGGGCGCCAGCTGATTTAGCCACGCCCTAGCTGAGCCTTCGAACATGAGGGGTAAATGCTTCATGGCCACCTCGTCGTTGCCGCCGCCGATCTGCACAGCCACTCGGTAATCTTCGAGCCACGTGTCAGGCTTGGACTCGCCGGTGAACTTGCTGATTCCAGTCGCTAGCCGGAAGTTGGGTGGGATCACCGCGGCTCTGATGGCTCGACTAAAACACTCAGGCCCCGAGGCGTGTGCCCTGCCGCTGGTGGGCGTATCTCTGTTGTGGCCCTCTCGATGGGCCCTGTTTCTGTCCACCAGTCCTTGAACGAGGATGGATCTCGCGTCAAAGCCTGGGTCTCTGGGGTCGACTGGGCTCCTCTGCCCAGTATGATGGGGGCGCCTGTCGTCTCGACGCTGAGGTGCATATGACCCGCTCCGCGGAGGAGGGGACGGCACCCGACGCCCACCATGTTCCGGCGATGAAGCTCTTCCCGTTGCAACGATTTAAGAGGCTCGGGGAGGTACTCGTCGTGAGGGTGCGACGGATCGCCCCTGTCAGCACCATCATCAGCGCGAGGGAATCCAGGGGGACTGCGTGTCCCCTCGACAGCCAGGACCTCCGCCAGGGGGTCGCTGCTGTCGCACTCGGAAGCGGACTCCATGGAGCCAGTCGACAGATCGAACAAGCCGCAGAGGGATTCGTCAGGCTCGATTGTAGCGACCTGCTGGTTCGCCGACTGGCGGGCCACGGCGTGCTTCATCCACCGCTGGAGCCTCGACCGACCCGAGCTCTTGCGCTGGCGGGAGACAGGACGGGGGGATGGCACGGGAGTCGACCGATATGGGGTTGATGGCTGCCTCAGGAGGACGCCACGGACGCACGCGCGGAAGTGCGTCGCACCGCGGACGGGGAGCGCGTCAATGTCAAGCGGCACTTCCTGGAGCCAAGCGGAGTCGTCGGCGATGAAAGCAAGTCGGCCGAGACGGATCTCGCGGCCCTCCGCCAAAGCTCCGCAGGAAAACATGATCGAGTGGATCGGAAAAATCGCAACTTCTCCAAGTAGGCGCTAAGACTAATGCCCCACAGTGGCGCCAACTGTCGTGGTTCTAAGTCTGACAGTGAGGTAGGGGGTGTGTATGAAGAGGCTAGACCTTAGCTATTGGGAAGTTGTAAGCACGCAAGGTTTACGAGTTCAGGCCCTTCTCTAAGGAAGTAACAGCCCTACGTCTCGGTGCCCGGAGGCGGTCGATTGGATGATGCGTGAGTAAGATGACAGGGGTGCGAACCCTTCATACTGAGGAGGGGGGTGGCTTATATAGAGTTCGCCAGCCGTCTCCTGCCCTCAGTAATGCAGGGTTTAAGGTACATTTAAGGTGGGCATTACTGATAACGTCCCTAATAAAGCGTCATGATGATCATAAAGACTACTTAATAGCTGACCGTTTGCCTGGGAGTGATTTGAGGTCTCCTGGCGGTCGAGTGGTTGGCTTGTTGGTCGAGTGACAGCTTCTTGGTCGAGTGTCTTGGACCCGTCGAGTGGGACACCTTCGAGTTGATTGAAAGGTGACTTCCTCTAAGGATGTCCTATGGTAGGGCTCTTAGGACGGGTCCGTGCCCCTACCGTAGGTGCATGCCTTCATCAATGATCGATGGAATTTGAGGAGACCCCCAAACCCTAACCTTTTCTTGCTAGCCTCTCCGAATCTCGAGGACGAGATTCATTTTAAGGGTGGTAGGTTTGTAACATCCCAAAATTCTAAATTTTGGAATGTTATATTAAATAGAAGATTTGATTGATCGACTGAAAGTGAGTGAAATTCGAAACTTTTTGAAAGTTAAATGAGAGGGAATAAAAGGACTTTCCCAAACTTTCATTTTGCATTTTGATCTCCGCGACTTCAAATTCTTTTCAAATACAAAACCCTCGAGAGAAGATGACATGACTTCTTCCATTTATTTAAATGACAAGGGTTTTTGAAATCATTTGAATTTCATTTGTAAAATATTTCCAGTTCAGAAACTTTAAGCAACTCAATGATTTTCACGTGAGGAGATAAAATGACTTCTTCAAATTATGAAATATGAGTTGGTAGTTTCAAGGATCAAATTCAAAGTCCTTTTGAAATTATTTTTAATTTGGAATTGTTTGAGTTTTATGAAAATTATTTTTCCCCCAAAATAAATATATGGAAAATAGGGTAACATGATTCCCTACATTAGAAAATTGGAGAAAAATTAATTTGAAATCATTTTGGTATTTTTAAAATGATTTTTGTTGGATTTTAATAGACCAGTAGCACTCTTTGTTTTACCTGAATTTGTATGAATTTTATTTGACTCTAGAAAAATGTTCATGTCGTAGAAAATCTTTTTCTGAAAATTTTGATATATTATATGCCTATTTACTATTTGTATTTCTTTTGTTTTATTTCTTTTTGTTTGTCTATGTTAAAAAAAGTAAAAAAACGGTTCAGCCTCGCCGACTGGGCCGGCCAGCATCTCGCCAGGCCGCGGCCCAGCTTCCAACCGCCCCGTCTTCGAGCTCGGGACAAAGTCCCGAGCGTGGCCGACTCCGCCGCCGCCGTCGAGTCCCGGCCGGGCACGCCTCTCCTTGCCCCTCCTCCACGTCTCCTCCGCCCCTCCCCTATAAATCCCGGACCCCCTGGACCCCAGTCCGCCGCCGCTGGACCCGCAGCCCGCCGCCCTCGCCTCGCTCCACCGCCGCACTTGCTGCCGCCGCCGTCGCCCGAACCGCGCTGCTACCACTTGCACTCGCCTCCTCTGCCGTGCCTCACTTCCCACGCCGCCGCCTCCGCTCGCCGTCGAAGCCGCCGCCCAAGCGTCGCTCGCCGTCGAAGCCGCCGCCCAAGCGCCGCTCGCCGTCGCCTCGCCTCGCCGGAGTAACCGCCGTCGCCGGTTCTTCGACGAAAACCGCTGCCAACCGGTATAAACCCGAACCCAGTCCGATCCGGTTTTTCTTTTAAGTTTGGTTTTTTTTAAAAACCCCTAGACTATATCTGTTTTTTTCTAGGTTTTATTAAATAGCGAACATTCGTTCGTTTAGATCGGTAGCGAACAATTTTCGTTCTTTAGGTTCTGTTAGCGAGCGTTCGCTCGATAGATTCTTTTTCTTTTTCTTTTTAATTTCAGTCCAGGGACCCATTCGTGAATATTTTCTTTATAGATCAGCCCCTGGTTTTCAAACGACTATAACTTTTTGCTCGTTATTCGGAATTAGACGAAACCAACGCTCACGTCTTCTTTATGATCCCCTCTATCCAGTAATCCAACTCAACATGTTTTTGAAAATTTTAAAATTTGAATTAGATCATATTTGAATTCAAACTTCGTTTGAGCACAACTTGAGTTTCGTAGCTCCGTTTGAGTTGATTCTTTTTGCAAATCGAAGCTCTTGACCTAAACTTTCTGATAAGGCCAAATTCATATAATTTTGGTACTGTTAGAAATTGTTTTATGTTGCAAGAGTTATTTGCTTGGTTTTGATGTTTTCCGAATTGTCTTCTTCGATCTTTTTGATATTTTGAGTGATTGCTTATGTGTGGTTACTATTGCTTGCTTACGATAGATTGACCGGAGTGTGACAAGTAGAACTATCAAGGGTTATGAGTGCGAATCATCTTCATCAACATTGCAGGCAAGTTCACACTTTGATCATATCCCTTTCATGCCCAGTTTTTATGCATTAGTTTCACCCTCAAACATTGCATGAGTAGGATTTATAACATGTGGGTATTGGGAAGTAGTTGATGAGGTAGAAACCTATTGCCGTGCATTCAAACCTTGGGAGTTACTATTACGTTATGCTTATACTGCTATGCTATGCTTGTAGACATGGATTCGGTTTGAGAGGATTTCATGACAGATGTGAGATTGTTAATTAATGGTTTACTTAAGGTGGCAACTTTAACACACATCTGGGTGGATTGAGGCACCTGGGTTGTAACATCCCAATTTTATTAAATTTGGATGTTGATAGAATCATTCAATGCATATCATATTTCTTTGCATTTTGGAGTTTTTGGAATATTCAAATAATAGTTTTCCACTCGAGAAGAACCAATGAGAGGGGATAAGATGACTTCCCCAAAATATAAAAAAAAGAGTGGTAAATTTTATTTTGAATATTTCTTTAAGTTTTGGAGTTGTTTGGTATTTATTTTATTTTGCAAGAGTGCATTAATTGCATTAGGGAAAATATTTTCAAAATGTTCTGTGCTTAAGTTAATGTTCATTAGGCTCTAAATATTAAATAGTTATTTTAGAAATTAATTTGTGTTTTTATTAATTCAATTGAATTAGTTATGGGCCACTTTAGTCTCCTGTTAAAAAAACACACGCACTCACCCGCCTGGACCGAAACCAGTTCGGCCCAGGGACGCGCGCGCTCAGCCAGCCGCGCCAGGCCAGCCGGCCCAATTGGCCATTTGGCCCAAGGCCAGCGCCCCAGTGCCCGAAAACCCCGCATCGGTCGACCGCTCGCGCTCCCCTCTCGCTCACCCCCTCTCACTGCCGCTGCCAGGCGGGCCCCGCTCGTTAGCCCGTCCTCAACCTCCCACACCGCGCGGGATGAGCACTCGCCGCCGCGCCCCCGCAACCGTCGGCCGCCTCCCTCGCGGATAAGGCTTATCCATCGACCCCGAGCCCTCTGCCCTTGCCTATAAAACCCCCTCGCCCCTCTCTGTCGACCTCGCCATCCCACTTCTCCCCACGCCGCTCACAGCCGCCGCGCTGCCCGTTCGTATCTCGCCGGAGCCACGCACCTCGCCGGAGCAATTCGTCGCCCGTAGACCTCTCCGACCCTTCCTTTTCTGTAAAACTTCCTAGCCCGCCGAGGCGCATCCTTTTGACACTATTTTTACCCCTAGATCTCGTCGGAGACGCCGCACCGTCGACGCCGGAGCCGCCGGAGCACCGAAGGCCGCCGTCTTCGCCCCGCCCCGTTCGGACGCCGCCGACGCACCCCGATGCCACCATCCGGATGCCCTCGACGTGCCGCACCTCCCCGTCTTCTTCCCCATCGACGAGGACCACCGCAGCCGCCGTCCCCTCCGTCACTGAGCCGCCGCCGCCGTCCTCTACTTGTCGCCGTCCACCACCACCCGCTGTAAGCCGCCACCTCCCCTCGTTCATTAGATCGAAGATCCACGGCCTAGATTAGATTAGGTTAGACGTTTTTTTGTTGAACTGGTACGCGGTTAACCGCGGTTTTTATTTAAAAACTACCTGTCGGTTGTTTTTTTAGACCATGCGGTTTTATTTAAATCGAGCGTCGGTTTTATTTAGTTAGCCGCCGCCGTTGTTTTTCTTATTTAGCGGTCGTTTGCCGTATAGCCTCCGCAGCAGACGCTGCTCGGCCAGCCAGGAGCCGCCACGTGGCCAGGGACTTGTCTGCGATAGTTTCCTTCACTATTTAGTCCCTGTAAATAGCAGATTAGTCCCTGAACTTCGGATAGCCATATCTTTTTAACCGTTGATCCAAATTCGATGAAACCAGCGCCAAAATGTTCGTCTCGAATAGCTTTATCCAGAAAGCCAACTTTGAAAACTTTTGGCCAAATTCAAAGTTGAACTTTATTCAGATTTGAATTCAAATTTCAAATGGCCATATCTCCTAAACCGTAGGTCCGATTGACGTGATTCTTTTTGCACCGTGTCACTATAGCTAAACCCTATCACCTAGACCTTTCTCAAAATATTTTCACACACTACATTCAGCCCTTTAATATTTTTACTAGTATGCATAGTAAGCACTATACTTCACATCACTCCTTGAACCATAGGACTATGTTGTTTTGCACCTAGAATATTTTTTCATGCTAGTTAAGTGTGATGTTTGTTCATTTGGTTTTTCTGAGACTTTTGCTTTACCTGTTTCTTCTTGTTTCTCTGAAATGTTGCTTATGTTTGTTTTCTTATTTGCGATAGATTGTCCGGAATGCGAAGCAGAATATTATCAGTCTTTAGAATTCAACTAGCAGTACCAAGGCAAGTTGCATCTGATCATGTTTCATTACCTATGTTTTTATTATGCACTTAGTTCTGTGCGGTAGGACTGCATGGTAGCAAACGGGTGCCACATGACTTTGCTTACACCCAGTAGTTCATTGAAGTTGGTCTGAACCATATAACTTTGTCGCCATCGTTTTACTTTATGTTGCTATGCTAAGTAGACGTGGATTGGGGAGAGATCATTGTGAGAGATGAGTGATAGTGTAGTAAATAAGACCTAAGTTAAATAATGAACTACCTGGGCAGAAACTTGTGGGAATGGTGGCGAAGTATAGTGGGGCACACATGGGAAATCCATGGTGGTGCACCACTAGTGGACCGTCCGCTCAGGCTCAAAGAGATCACTCGTATTCTCATGTCTAGAAGCTTACGTGTGCAGCCACATGCCAATATGGGCTCTGGCTTAGCTGAGTAGTTAGTGTGCCCCTTCCGGGATGGGCTAGCAGATGTAGAATGATGTAGGTGTACTGGCCTATCCGTGGGTTAAGGGGGGACATTTTCGAAAGGCTATGTCTCGATCTTCCGATCATGGAGGTGGTCGAGTCTTGTGGGGAAAAGTGCACAATCTCTGCAGAGTTTTCAACCTAATCGATTAGCCGTGTCCCCGGTTACGGACAACTTGAGCATCTAGTAGTGAAAATGTCGGGAGATCTCCTCACCTTTAATTAAACAGTTGGGTTTTAAATGAAACTTGGGGACGGATGGAGTTGGATTTACCAACTCATCCTATGCAAATGTGTAGTAGTAGAATAACAATCTTTTCTAATAGAGAAAAACTAGCTTTATGCAAACAACTAAACTTAGAGCTTTCCACCAGCCAAACTGCATGTAAAAGTAGGTTCATTACACTATGATGTGACTTGCCAGTACATTCAATGTACTGACCCATTTTGGCTGCAACTTATCACGTTGCAGATATATCCGACGAGGATTAAGGTGCGATAGGTCGATGTTCTACACTCAACCTTGCTCGTGGACTTGGACTCATTTACTTCTTTGCTTCCGCAGTATTTACTTATTGGCTTTATGCCCTATTTTGTAATAAATGTATTGCTCCTGGACTATCGATGTAATAAAGAGATGTGTGTTATTTCTGTTATTTCATCGAGTACTGTGTGTGCTAGCAAGTCTATCCAGGGACTAGCACGGTAAGCACAGAGACTTCGACTCTTACCAAGTCGGGTCGCTACATGGGTATTCCAGTGATTGCCTGTCTAGGCACCTTGCTATTCCAGGATTGCCTGTTTTTTCTTTATGGACCGCCACCCAGGCTCAAAGGGATTATGAGATTATTCATACTAGAAACTTCCGTGTGCAGCCACAAGCTATTATGGGCTCTAGCATAGTTGATTAAGTCGTGTGAACTCTTACAGTGGTAGACTACCAGATGTAGGGGTTGTAGGTGGAACGGTCTACCCATCGTAAGGTGCAAATGCTTCTGAAAGACTATGTCTCGGTCATCCGTTTCTCAAACACCATGTAGTGCGAGAAATCCAACGGAGGAGATCGAGTCTTGTGGGGAAAAGTGCGCAAACCTCTGCAGAGTGTATAAACTAACCATGATTAGCCGTGTCCCCGGTTATGGACATCTTGAGTATCTAGTACTTGGATTATCATGTGAATCTCATCATGTTACTTTAAATTAAATTGTGGGTTTAATGATGTTACTTAATTGGGATTGAGAATGCTATCAACCATTCTCAATGTTCAACAACCACCATGATAGTTAAATAAAATTTATTCCTTTGCAGTAGGGAAAAATTGGCTTTTCGCAAAAACATTATAACCATAGAGCCTTTCCACCAGCGAAATATGCATGTAGTGATAGCCTTAAATCGTCATTATCCTCTGGTGTGAATTTGCCAGTACATTCAATGAAATGACCCTTTGTGGCTGCAATGTCTCATGTTGCAGGATTATCTTACGACGAGTAAGTGATACGTTAGGGTTACGAATTCTACACTCAACTTTGCCATTGGTGTTGATGGGAATCCACAACCTTGTTACTTCCGCTATTTGGATTGAGGTAATAGTATTTACGTTACTTTATACATGTGATTTACCTCTGTTATAAATCCTCGAGTACTGTGTGTGTCAGCATACCGATCCAGGGATGACACTTAAGCACAGAGATTTGATCCATTCGGCTCGGGTCGCTACAAATAGAATATAATGGTCGGGGTTATGTGGAGAAGACAAAAAAGGAGAAAGTCTCACATCAATGAGGCTAATCGATGGGTATGGAGATTCCCATCAATTGATGTTAATGCAAGGAGTAGGGATTGCCATGCAACGGATGCACTAGAGCTATAAATGTATGAAAGCTCAACAAAAGAAACTAAGTGGGTGTGCATCCAACTTGCTTGCTCACGAAGACCTAGGACACTTGAGGAGGCCCATTGTTGGAATATACAAGACAAGTTCTATAATGAAAATTCCCACTAGTATATGAAAGTGATAACTCAAGAGACTCTCTATATGAAGAACATGGCGCTACTTTGAAGCACAAGTGTGGAAAAAGGAATAGTAGCATTGCCCCTTTTTATTTATTTTCGCCCTTTTTTTGGGCCTTCATTTTTTCCTTTGGCCTTTTTTTGGGACAATGCTCTACTAAATGATGATCATCACACTTTTATTTATTTACAACTCAATGATTACAACTCGATACTAGAACAAAGTATGACTCTATATGGATGCCTCCGGTGGTGTACCGGGATATGCAATGAATCAAGAGTGACACGTATGAAAAAATTATGAATGGTGGCTTTGCCACAAATACTATGTCAACTACATGATCATGCTAAGCAATATGACAATGATGGATGTGTCATGATAAACTGGATGGTGGAAAGTTGCATGGCAATATATCTCGGAATGGCTATGGAAATGCCATAATAGGTAGGTATGGTGGCTGTTTTGAGGAAGATATAAGGAGGTTTATGTGTGAAAGAGCGTATCATATCATGGGGTTTGGATGCACCGGCGAAGTTTGCAACAACTCTCGATGTGAGAAAGGGCAATGCACGGTATCGTAGAGGCTAGCAATGATGGAAGGGTGAGAGTGCGTATAATCCATGGACTCAACATTAGTCATAAAGAACTCATATACTTATTGCAAAAATCTACAAGCCATCAAAAACCAAAGTATTACGCGCATGCTCCTAGGGGGATAGATTGGTAGGAAAAGACCATCGCTCGTCCCCGACCGCCACTCATAGGAAGGACAATCAAATAACACCTCATGTTTCAAATTTGTTGCATAATGTTTACCATACATGCATGCTACGGGACATGCAAACTTTAACTCAAGCACTTCTCAAATTCACAATTACTCTACTAGCACGACTTTGATATTACTACCTCCATATCTCAAAACAATTATCAAGCATCCAACTTTTCTTAGTATTCAACACACTCAAAAGAAAGTTTCACAAATCTTGAATACCAAGCATGTTATTATTAAGAAAATTACCATGCTATTAATAATATCAAAATAATTTAAGTGAAGCATGAGAGATCAATAGTTTCTTTAAAACAAATCCACCACCATGCTCAAAAAAATCTAAGTGAAGCACATAGAGAAAAATTACTTAGCTCAAGAAGATATTAGTGAAGCACATAGAGTATTCTATCAAATTTTAATTCATGTATGGCTCTCTCAAAAGGTGTGTACAGCAAGTATGATTGTGGCATACTAAAACACAAAGACACAAATAATACAAGACGCTCCAAGCAAAACACATATCATGTTGGTGAATAAAAATATAGCTCCAAGTAAATTACCGATGGAAGTGGAGGAAAGAGGGGATGCCTTTCGGGGCATCCCCAAGCTTTGACTTTTTGGTATCCTTGGATTATCTTGGGGGTGCCATGGGCATCCCCAAGCTTAGGCTCTTTCCACTCCTTGTTCCATAATCCATCAAAAGAATTCACCCAAAACATGAAAACTTCACAACACAAAACTTAAAGTAGAAAACTCGTGAGCTCCGTTAGCGAAAGAAAATAAAAGACCACTTCAAGGTATTGTAATGAACTCATTCTTTATTTATATTGGTGTTAAAACTACTTTATTCCAACTTCTCTATGGAGTATAAAATATTTTACTAGCCATAGATTCATCAAAATAAGCAAACAACACACGAAAAACAGAATCTGTCAAAAACAGAACAGTCTGTAGTAATCTGTATCTAGCGCAATATTTGGAACCCCAAAAATTCTAAAATAAATTGCTGGACGTGAGGAATTTATCTATTAATAATCTGCAAAAATAATTAACTAAATAACACTCTCCAAATAAAAATGACAGCAGTTCTCGTGAGCGATGAAGTTTCTGTTTTTTACAGCAAGTTCAACAAGACTTTCCCCAAGTCTTCCCAACGGTTCTACTTGGCACAAACACTAATTAAACACCAAAAACACAAACAAAACAGAGGCTAAATAAATTATTTATTAGTAAACAGGAGCAAAAAGCAAGGAATAAAAATAAAATTGGGTTGCCTCCCAACAAGCGCTATCGTTTAACGCCCCTAGCTAGGCATAAAAGCGAGGATAGATTTAGGTAGTGCCGTAGTAATAAGATAGATCGGTGAAACTCATTTCATATTCTCTACGTTCGGCAGCAAGTTTTCTTTGAGGCAAGAAAAATTAATCAAAAGGGCTAAATTTAATAGGACAGAAGTCCCCAAAATAAATTTTAGGAGGTATAGATTCCTCTTTCGGCCCATCGTATTGTACAACCAATTCATCATTATAAGCATTCTTTTGATAGAACCTTATGAGCCTAAACTCAAGAGAGCACCCTAGCTCGTTATTTCGAATAGCCTAGACTCCTTGGCAACGGTGCTAGAAATCCTTCTTGCTACCTCTTGAGCTTGCGTTGGATTTCCCTGAAGAGGAAGGGATGATGCAGCAGAGTAGCGTAAGTATTTCCCTCAGTTTTTGAGAACCAAGGTATCAATCCAGTAGGAGGCCACGCTCAAGTCCCTCGTACCTGCACAAAATGATAGCTACTCGCAACCAACGCGTTTAGGGGTTGTCAATCCCTTCACGATCACTTACGAGAGTGAGATCTGATAGATATAATATTTTTGGTATAGAGATGGAAAGTAAAAAGTAAAGACAAAGTAAAAAAGCAAAGAAAGATTAAAGTGATGGAGATTGATATGATGAGAATAGACCCGGGGGCCATAGGTTTCACTAGTGGCTTCTCTCAAGAGCATAAGTATTCTACGGTGGGTGAACAAATTACTATTGAGAAATTGACAGAATTGAGCATAGTTATGAGAATATCTAGGCATGATCATGTATATAGGCATCACGTCCGTGACAAGTAGACCGAAACGATTCTGCATCTACTACTATTACTCCACTCATCGACCTCTATCCAGCATGCATCTAGAGTATTAAGTTAAAAACAGAGTAACACCTTAAGCAAGATGACATGATGTAGAGAGATAAATTCATGCAATATGAAATAAACCCCATCTTGTTATCCTCGATGGCAATGATACAATACGTGCCTTGCTGCCCCTTCTGTCACTGGGAAGGGACACCGCAAGATCGAACCCAAAGCTAAGCACTTCTCCCATGGCAAGAACTACCAATCTAGTTGGCCAAACACTGGTAGAAAAAGGGCCTATAGTCCCGGTTCGTAAGGGCCTTTAGTCCCGGTTCCTGAACCGGGACTAAAGTGTCGGTACTAATAACTCCCCCCTTTAGTCCCGGTTCAATCCAGAACCGGGACTAAAGCCCCTCCACGTGGGCAGTGCGCAGAGCCCAGTCAGTAGACCCTTTGGTCCCGGTTGGTGGCACCAACCGGGACCAATAGGCATCCACGCGTCAGCTTTTTTGTGGCTAGGGTTTTTGTTTTTTTTAAGGGGGGGGGGGGGTTGGGGGTTTTGGGGGGTTAATTTAGGTGTTTCATATATTGTGTTAGCTAGCTATAATTAATATAGAGAAGTGTCCTCTCTTATGTCCGTGCTTGGTCGACGCTACGTACTATACATACGTATAGAGAGGACTAGACACGCTGGCTAGCTAGTAAAGCAAACGAAGGAAACAGAAGATCGTCATGAACATATATGCATACAGAGAGAAGTGATATCGACCACCTCTCCTTCTCCGAGAGATTGGTCGAACAACAAGTTCTCGTATATCTATCTGACAGTACTGGCTACATATATACAATAATTATCTCTTACAAATATAATCATACAGACTCAGGGTTCACATAGAATTCTCCGTCTTCAGGGATCACGTGGTCAAGAAAGAATGCCACCAATTCCTCTTGAATTGCTCGCATGCGAGCTGGTGCTAGGAGTTCATCCCGCTTCCGAAACATCTAATTTGAAGAAGGGGTCAATACATACATATATATATATATGAATGAATGAAACTCGACACAAATGATGGTAATAAAATCAAATTGTGAATATTGTTATTTACGTACTTCATATTGTTCGTTAGAGTACCCGCCGCGCTCACACGTCGTGTGGCGGATGGACTCGCAGATGTAGTATCCACAGAAATCATTCCCTTGTTCCTGCCACAACCACTTTACAAGAAATAGAGGTCAATCAAACTGATAAGCAAGAATGCTAAATGGTATTGATGAAACTAGCGCTTGAATCACTAGGAGATGCGCGGAACATGCTACTATAGTACTTACTTTCGGGTGTCTAAATTCCAGCTCCTTCGGCAGTCCCGGAACTTTTTTGGTGAATTTTCTCCAAACCCTGCCGGACAAAGAAAACAATTACTTGATATCAGGAAATGAACAAAGTTGCTGATATGGTGGATAATGATCAATTTAACTTACTTCTTGAGGATTTCAGTCATGTCTGCATAGTCCCGGGGATCTTTTCGTTTTGAGTCTAAGACGGTTACTAGTCCCTGCTCAAGCTTAATCTCTAGGAGAATATAGTGGAAACTGCACATGCATGCATAACTCATGAATTACATTACTATAACCTTGAGTAATATATAAGGGAAACCGAATACGCACAAGATAGTAACACTCACTTGAAGTTGTAAGGAAAGAGTATTATATCTTTGTTTTGATTTATTACGAACGATTGTAGCAAGTTGGCCTCGGTAGCTGCGGCATGAAGTTTAACCTGAATTGCATCTATGAGATATGTGTTAATGAACCCAATATCACCGACTTGTCTTTTCTTCAATTCGACGATCTTCAATCTGCATAATATAGTGAGGATGATTATAAATACATGCAATGAAAGAGCTAAGCTATATAGAGAAACTTAATGACAGAAGTAGTACTACTTACAGACAGTAGCAGGCGACCGTTGTTTTATCGAGGGCCAATTGATTGAAAAACTGATAGAACTCCTCAAATGGAACAGGCAACAGATCAATTCCAACGAGGTCATGCTCCTTTTTAACTTTCACATACAAAGTACTACTCCCCCCAGAGTCTCTGCAGATTTTCAAGTACCAATCATGCAATCTTCGCATCATCGTTGATAGAGATCTTTCATCTTTGACGAGAGGCTTCCCGTACTCGTATCTTTGCATCTGCATCTCCATGGGTTCATAATGTACTTCGTCGGGCAGGTAATCTGCAAGATTGCTATAACCGGGCACCATCCTCGGATCATTAGCGACGTTGTGGCTAGGCACCTTGAGCGGGGGGCATGATTGCTTCGCTTGTTTGCCGAGCTGGGCAATTTGTTTCCCAGCTCGTCGTTTTTTCAGCCTTTCATCACTGACAGTACTTCCCGACCGCTCCGCTTCGGCAAATTCCTTTCCAATAATGCGCTCATAGTTTCCTTTCGGTGGATCAGACTTTGGTGGTTTTGTCAGGGCAGCCAGAGTGCGCTTCACTTTCACCCCATCTACCTTCTCCTCCGGAGGTGGATGTTTCTTTGCTTTCACCCCTTCAAAGAATTTCCTCACTTCTTCTTGCGCGATCTCGGCGTTCTCCTCCTGGGTCCTCTCGTATGGTAACTTCTCTGGAGTCTTCAGAGAAGGACCGAATCTATATGTCCTCCCGCCACTGGTTGTACTGCTAGACGCCGACCGAGTAGACGAAGCGGTTGTCTTCTTTACTTGCTTAAGAGGCGGAGGAGAAGGACTACGACCCGCCGGAGCAGCTGGAGCGGCGGCAGGTCTCTTCTGCCCTTGCTGACGAGGCGGAGAAGGAGGAGGTTGGCTGCTCGGGCGAGTCGGCGCAGGCGGAGACGGAGGCGGAGTGCCGCCACGCGCCGGAGAAGGAGCCGGCCGAGGGCCCTGATCGTCACTCGCCGGAGGAGGAGGCGGTGGAGGAGGCGGAGTGCCCTGACTCGCCGGAGGAGGAGGAGGCGGAGGCATCCAGTTCGGAAGGTTGATGAGGTCCTTCCGCCATAGGCATGGAGTCTTCAGAGCAGACCCCAGCCGAGTCTCCCCTTCACCGGTAGGGTGGTCAAGCTGGAGGTCCTCAAATCCCTCCGTTATCTCATCCACCATCACCCTAGCATATCCTTTTGGAATCGGCATGCAGTGAAAAGTTGCGCCGGGTTCAGTAGGATAAACAGAGCCAACAGCCGCCTTGACCTTCAAATTCATCCATTGCGTCATAAGGTGGCAATTTTGAGACTCCGTTATAGCAACCACAGGATAGCTGGCAGGAGCCGTCAAGGCATGCTGCAGCTGAAGCAGCTCGGTGGAAGCCACACTGCTTCTGCGCTGAGATGGCGGGGTAGCTTCGGGGGAGGCTTCGGCAGTACGTTTGCTGCGATTTGCTTCTCGTTCCTCTATCACTTGTACCCTTGCGTGCAGTGCCTGCAGTTCGGTCTGCTGCACTTTTTTCCTCCTCTCATGGGATTTGTAACCGCCTGCGTCCGGAAACCCAACCTTCCACGGAACGGAGCCTGGCGTGCCTCGTGTCCGTCCAGGGTGCTCAGGATTCCCGAGGGCCATTGTGAGCTCGTCGTGCTCTCTGTCTGGCAAGAATGTCCCTTCCTGCGCTGTGTCGATATAGTGCTTAAGCTTACTGACTGGTATGTCCATTTGTTCGTTCGTCCAAATGCATTTCCCTGTTTCAGGGTCAAAAGGTTCCGCCAGCCCTGAAGAACCAAGTCCGGCAACGGTCTGGCCAATTATTTGTCTCTGGTTCGATCCCTTTATGAACCAGATCATTCTCAACCTTGGACCACTTAGGCCAGGCTACGAGGTAGCCACCTGACCCTGTGCGATGGTGAAGCTTCTTCTTCGCGGCATTTTGCTTGTTTGTCGCCGACATCTTCTTACTCTTTTCCGATGTCTTGTAGGCCTCAAATGCGGGCCAGTGATCTCTGATCTTCTCATATTTGCCCTTGAATTCTGGTGTCTCTTTTTTATCGACAAACCTATTCAGCTCTTTCTTCCACCTCCTGAATAGATCTGCCATCCTCTTCAGAGCAAAAGACTTGATTAATTTCTCTTTAATTGGGTTCTCTGGATTATCCTCTGGCGGTAGGGTGAAATTTGACTTCAGCTTAGTCCAAAGATCATTTTTCTGCATATCATTGACATAAGACACCTCAGGGTCTTCTGTAGCCGGCTTAAACCATTGCTGGATGCTTATCGGGATCTTGTACCTAGCCAGAACCCCGCACTGAGCAACAAATGCACTCTTTGTCCGGAGGGGTTCAATAGGTTGGCCGTCGGGCGCGATTGCTGTGATCTCAAGCTTTTCATCCGAGCTCAACTTTTTCTTCGGGCCTCGTCTCCTTACCGAAGTTGTGCTCGATCCGAAGGGCTAGAAAAAAGAACAAAGACTTAATTAATATGTGTACATACCAAAACAATGAATGCATCAATCAGCTAGTCAGCATAGGCTTAACTAATATATATACCTGGCCGGACTCGGTTCAGTCACCGGAGCCGTCATCACGGTCTCCTTCTTGCACCGGCATTGGGTCACCGGCGCCGTCCTCATGTTCTTCTTCTTGCACCGGCATTAGGTCACCGTAGCCAGCTTGTTCACCCTCTCCTTCCAGACCATCGATATCGTTGAGATAGTACGAGATGGCATCACTTCCTTGTGCAATTATCTCCCTCAACAACGCTTCTTTTGTTGCTTCGTCTAGGGCGATGTCCATAGTTTCTACAAATATTTACAACATGGCAATTATTATTCAAACATGACAGATGGATATATTAGTGCCAAACGTAGAACTAGCTACCTAATCATAGTAAGCTATCGGGAGGGGGTATATATCGACAACGACGACACTACATCTATATATGTCCCTCGACGACCCTCGTTCCCGATAAAAAAAGAGGAAGAAGAAGAAAAAAAGAGGAGAAGAAAGAATAGAGGAGAAGAACTCCTCTATTCTTTCTTCTCCTCTTTTTTCTTCTTCTTCCTCTTCTTTTTTTATCCTCTTCTTCCTCTCATGTTCGAGAGGATCGCCTTGGGGTCGGGAGGTTGCCTAGTGTCAAAGGATTCAACAAAACCATGTCTTCATCATTAGGCGAAAGTAACATGTGCATGATGGTAGGAAGCTCTTCAAAGTTGTTCTGGAACGCAGTCCCAGATAGGATAATTCGATTTTTGGTACAAAGTTCAGCAAGAGCCTTCCGAATATCGCTATTTGGAAGGCCTTTGCTGAATTCATACCAAAAGGCGGATTATTCTATCCGGGACTCCATTCCAGAACAACTTTGCAGAACTTCGTACCAACATGCCCTGGTTACTTCCGACTAATGATGAAGGCATGGATTTCTTCAATACTTTGACACTAGGAAACCTCTCTCGACCCCTCGGCGATTCTTGACCCCTCGAACCCTCAACGACCCTGAAACCCTCGACCCTTGACCCCTTAATGACCCTCGACCCTCTACCCTAGTTCTCGACCCTCGACCAATAGAGGAGAAGAAGAAAGGAATAGCTAGAGGAGAAGATCGAAGAAAAAAAAGAAGAAACAAAAGAGGAGAAGAAGAAAGGAATAGTGGAGAAGAAGAGAAAATAGAATATTCTATTTTCTCTTCTTCTCCACTATTCCTTTCTTCTTCTCCTCTTCTTTTTCTTCTGTTTTCTTCTTCTTATTTATTTCTCCTCTTCTTTTCGGTAGAGGAAACCCTAAATAGCTAGCAAGTATCGTGGGTGTGAGATACATGTGGCCTTCGGTGTCGGACACTACATCCACGTCCCACAAGTGACGTGGGCGTCGAAACCCGCGCCACTTGTGGGATGTGGATGTAGTGTCCGACACCGACGGTACATGTATCTCACACCGACGATACTTTCTATTTAGGGTTTCTCGACCCTCGACCCTCGACCCCTAGGCGACCGTCGATCCCTCTCTTTTTTTTCTTCCTCTTCTTTTTTATCCTCTTCTTCCTCTACCGCTCGGCGACCCTCGACGACCCTCGTTCCCGATAAAAAAAAGAGGAAGAAGAAGAAAAAAAAGAGGAGAAGAAAGAATAGAGGAGATCTTCTCCTCTATTCTTTCTTCTCCTCTTTTTTCTTTTCTTATTCCTCTTCTTTTTTTATCCTCTTCCTCCTCTCATGTTCGACGACCCTCGACCCCTCGGCGACCCTAGACCCCCTCTTGACCCCCTCTTCTTCTCCCTCTTCTTCCCCTTCTTCCCCGCCTAAAATGACCTAAAATCAAAATAACCTAAAATTCACTAAAGTTATCGATGACCCTCTTCTCCCCTCTTCTTCTCCATTCTTACACATATACATTATAGCCACATACACATATATGAACAGAAAAAAATAGACATATACATTGTTCACATACACATATACATTTTATGAACAGAAAAAATCCTAGTTTTTCTAAAAAACAGAAAAAAATAGAAAAAATCCTAATTGTTCACATACACATATACACATATATGAACAGAAAAAATAGACATATATGAACAGAAAAAATCCTAATTTTTCTAAAAAACAGAAAAAATAGAAAAAATCCTAATTGTTCACATACACATATACACATATATGAACAGAAAAAATAGACATATATGAACAGAAAAAATAGACATATACATTGTTCACATACACATACATTTTATGAACAGAAAAAATCCTAATTTTTCTAAAAAACAGAAAAAAATAGAAAAAATCCTAATTGTTCACATACACATATACACATATATGAATAGAAAAAATAGACATATACATTAGAAAAAAAATATACATATACATTGTTCACATACACATATACATTTTATGAACAGAAAAAATCCTAATTTTTCTAAAAAACAGAAAAAATCCTAATTTTTCTAAAAAACAGAAAAAATCTATGAACACATTAAGGAAGGAAGGAGAGGATGGGGCGGTAGCTAGCTACCTCTCCCGGAGGGATCGGGGAGGAGACGCGGGCGGCCGGGGTCGGGGTCGGCGAGGGCGAGGGCGACGGCGGGGCGCGCTCGGCGGCGGCGGACGGCGGAGCTCGGGGGCGCGCGGGGCAGGAGCTCGGGGGCTCGGGGACGGCGGAGCTCGAGGGCGAGGGCGAGGGCGACGGCGGGGCGGCTCGGGGTCGGCGACGGCGAGCACGGGGCACGGGCGCGGGGCGACGGTGACGGCGAGCACGGGGCAGGGGCGCGGGGCGACGGCGAGCACAGGCAGGGGCGCGGGGCGTCGTCGGGGATGGGAACTGGTGATGAAATCTGAAAAAACGCCAAGTCTTTGCTTATATAGAAAAGGCATTGGTCACGGTTCGTGGCACCAACCGTGACCAATGCCCCCTTTTAGTCCCGGTTGGTGCCACGAACCGGGACCAAAGGCCAATTTTTGGCAGCCCAAAGGGCGGGAAGCGGCGGCCTTTGGTCCCGGTTGGTGGCACTAATCGGGACTAAAGGGGGGCATTGGTCACGGTTGGTGCCACGAACCGTGACCAATGCCCCCTTTAGTCCCGGTTAGTGCCACCAACCGGGACCAATGCCCTTGTGCTGCCCGCGCCCAAAAGTTTAGTCCCACATCGCTAGTTGAGAGGGCTCGGGAGTGGTTTATAAGCGCTGCTGCGCCCACCCTCCCGAGCTCCTCTCAACTGCACCCTTTCGGGCCTAACCTGTCATTGCAATGTCTGTGGGCCTACTGGGCCTGCTACGTGCCTGAATCCTGGCCCATGTAGGGTTTCTAGTCGTATTCAGGCCGTGGAGGCCCAGTAGGTGGCATTTTTTTCTTTTTTATTTCTACATTTTTTTGGTTTTTTATTTTTTGCTTTTAGGTCACAAAAATTATAAACTTTCTATTAGTGCCATTAGTTTTAAATTTTAAATAGTTTAAATTTGAATTTTTAAAAATTTGTGTGAATCACTAGTTTATGAATAACTTTACTATAAAATTAGAATTTTTTTTCTATTTATTTTTTATTTCTACTTAAAACTAAATACTTACAGTTTTTTAGTGATTTCTTTTTGCTTTTAGGTCACAAAAATTATAAACTTTCTGTTAGTGCCATTAGTTTTAAATTTTAAATAGTTTAAATTTGAATGTTTAAAAATTTGAAGAATATTATAGTTTTATTTTAGTTTAATTACTTACAGTTTTTTAGTGATACTTATAGTTTTATTTTACTTATAATTTAATTTTTTTGTTTTCTTCTTTTGTTTTATTTTTTGCTTTTTATTTTTTTATTTGTACTCTATGTATGTGAATCACTAGTTTATGAATAACTTTACTATGAAGTTAGATTTTTGAGTGATTCTTTTTCCTGCTACTTAATATTACAGTGTTTTATCATTATACTCTATTTGGTAATTTTAGGTTATTTTTAATATCTGTTTTAATCAAAAACAAAATTTTTTATTTTTTTGCTATTAAATTCTTTTTGCTATTAATGTGTTGAACAAAAAATACTTTCTGAATTTAAGTTGCATAAATTTTATATAAGTTTAGTTTCAAAAATACTAGAGGTTTATAAAAACTTTTTAATTGATTCCTTTTGCTTTTTTGAGCTATAAGACCCTGAAATTGAAAAGCATTTCAAAAGAACTCCGAAAAGGTTGAAAGTTGGCATGGTATCATCATTTCACCCACATAGCATGTGCAACAAAGTTGAGATGGTTACGGCAAAAACTGGATGCACTTCGTGTACAAAACGGACAAACTCTTTCGAAGTATCAGGGTTTCGGACGAAAGATCATCTGTTACAAAGGGATTTCATTTTCTTGAACTTATTTGAACTCCATATTTTTTCTGTGTTCAAAATGCACCATTCAAAGACACATCATCAATTTTCAACCCTTTCTGACTTCATTTGTTATTTTTCATGCATTTATTGATTTTTTTGAGCTATAAGACCTTGAAATTGAAAAGCATTTCAAATGAACTCCGAAAAGGTTGAAAGTTGGCATGGTATCATCATTTCACCCACATAGCATGTGCAACAAAGTTGAGATGGTTACGGCAAAAACTGGATGCACTTTGTGTACAAAACGGACAATCTCTTTCGATGTATCAGGGTTTCGGACGAAAGATCATCTGTTACAAAGGGATTTCATTTTCTTGAACTTATTTGAACTCCATATTTTTTCTGTGTTCAAAATGCACCATTCAAAGACACATCATCAATTTTCAACCCTTTCTGACTTCATTTGTGCACATCATCGTCTGGTTCCTCTTGATCTTCACCAGCTCCCCCCGTTGCAGCATCACCGTATTCAGGGGGCACATAGTTGTCATCGTACTCTTCTTCTTCGCCGTCTTCCATCATAACCCCTATTTCTCCGTGCCTCGTCCAAACATTATAGTGTGGCATGAAACCCTTGTAAAGCAGGTGGGAGTGAAGGATTTTCCGGTTAGAGTAAGACCTCGTATTCCCACATTCAGTGCATGGACAACACATAAAACCATTCTGCTTGTTTGCCTCAGCCGCATCGAGAAACTCATGCACGCCCTTAATGTACTCGCGGGTGTGTCTGTCACCATACATCCATTGCCGGTTCATCTGCGTGCATTATATACAATTAAGTGTCCAAATTAATAGAAGTTCATCATCACATTAAAACCAAAGTGCATACATAGTTCTCATCTAACAACATATAGCTCTCTAGAGCATCTAATTAATTAAACCATACATTGAAACTATGTAAAACATTTCAATGCGAAAACAAATGCGATCATAATCGCAACCAAGGTAACAATTGATCCAACGGCATAATGATACCAAGCCTCTGTATGAATGGCATATTTTCTAATCTTTCTAATCTTCAAGCGCATTGCATCCATCTTGATCTTGTGATCATCGACGACATCCGCAACATGCAACTCCAATATCATCTTCTCCTCCTCAATTTTTTTATTTTTTCCTTCAACAAATTGTTTTCTTCTTCAACTAAATTTAACCTCTCGACAAGGTCGGTTGGCATTTCCGATTCACATACATCCTAGATAAATAAAATCTATGTCACGTTGGTCGGCATAATTTTCATAAACAATAAATGAACCAATAGTTATAAAGATAATATACATACCAAATCCGAATCATAGACAGGACGAGGGCCGACGGGGGCGGATACCAAAACCATCGCACTATATAAGATGCAATAATAAATGTAAGAAAATGATACAAGTATCTATCTAAACATACAAGTAAGAATATTTTTCCTTTCAGAAAGAAGATAAGAATAAGAGGCTCACCATGGTGGTGTCGGTGATGAGATCGGCGCGGGTGATCGACGGCGGTGAAGACGGGGACGGGGCGTGACGGACCGCTAAATCTAGACAAATCTCGAGGAAAATGGAGCTTGGAGGTCGAGCTTCGAGAGGAGAAAGCTTAAGTAGTGTGGCTCGGGCATTCCATCGAACACCTCATGTGCATAGGAGGTGAGCTAGAGCACCACAAAGGCCTCTCCCCCTCGGCCAGAAAAAACAGAGCACTGTGCTCTACTCTTGCGCAAGGGGGTATATATAGGCAATTCATTGGTCCCGGTTCGTGGCATGAACCGGGACTAAAGGGGAGCCTTTGGTCCCGGTTCAAGCCACCAACCGGGACCAATGGTGGTGGGCCAGGAGGGAGGCCCTTCGGTCCCGGTTCGTCCCACCAACCGGGACCAAAAGGTCCAGACGAACCGGGACCAATGGCCCATGTGGCCCGGCCGGCCCCCTGGGCTCACGAACCGGGACCAATGCCCACATTGGTCCCGGTTCAAGACTGAACCGGGACTAATGGGCTGAGGCGGCCTGGACCATAGCCCCTTTTTCTACTAGTGAAACCAAACGGATAATTCAAAGAGACTTGCAAATATAACCAATCATACATAAAAGAATTCAGAGAAGATTCAAATATTATTCATAGATAGACTTGATCATAAACCAACAACTCATCGGTCTCAAATAACACACCGCAAAAAGAAGAAGATTACATCGAATAGTTCTCCACGAGAGAGGGGGAGAACTTTGTATTGAGATCCAAAAAGAGAGAAGAAGCCATCTAGCTACTAACTATGGACCCGAAGGTCTGAGGTAAACTACTCACACTTCATCGGAGGGGCTATGATGATGTAGAAGCCCTCCGTGATGACGGCCCTCTCCGGCGGAGCTCCGGAACAAGCCCCAAGATGGGATCTCGTGGATACAGAAAGTTGCAGCGGTGGAATTAGGTTTTTGGCTCCTCATCTGTTCATTTGGGGGTACGTAGGTATATATAGGAGGAAGAAGTACGTCGGTGGGGCACCGAGGGGCCGACGAGGCAGGGGGCGCGCCCTAGGGGGGCGCGCCCCCCACCCTCATGACCGCCTCTTTGACTCCTTGGAGTAGGGTCCAAGTCTCCTGGATCAGGTTCGGTGAGAAAATCACGTTCCCGAAGGTTTTATTCCGTTTGGACTCCGTTTGATATTCTGTTTCTCCGAAATACTGAAATAGGCAAAAACAGCAATTCTGGGCTAGGCCTCCGGTTAATAGGTTAGTCCCAAAAATAATATAAAAGTGGAAAATAAAGCCCAATATAGTCCAAAACAGTAGAAAATATAGCATGGAGCAATCAAAAATTATAGATACGTTGGAGACGTATCAAACACCCATATGCAGAACCGACAACTTTCCCAGGAAGCCAAGGGTAAATGTGCCTAGCAGGATTTGTGCAGCTCTTGATCGCAAACGTTTTAGTTAGAACACCCGTATGCAAACCGACAGCTTCCCCAGGAAGCCAAGAGAAAATATGCCGAGCAGGATTTCTGTAGCTCTTGATCATAAACGTTTTAGATAGAACACCTATACGCAAAGTGAGAGCTATGGTCTTCCCCCTTAAGTCGAGGGAAAATTCACAACACAGGATGTGACGCCCGGATAATTAAAGCACAGTAAACCTTTTGCTAATGATGCCACGTCACCTCTGTTGCTGTTGATAAAATCACGTTAGTTCAAAATGATTCAAATTCAAATTTAAAATATAGGAAAACAACAAAAGTTTTCAAACAATGAAACCAAAATGTTCAAGGTGGATCAGATAAATCAAGTGTAAATACGATGGAGAAACCAAACCTTGATAAAATGTTTAAGGGCTCTAAACTAATTAAAACAGTAGTGAAAACAATTAAACAAATAACTATTGGATTTTATAAAATATTAAAATATTTTATTATGGGTTAAGAATTGATGTGACAAAAGTTTGTTATAAATACTACTTTAGGTACTAGTGGTGATTTTTGTAAAAACTAAAAATTTAAAAGAAACTAGAAATAAAACAGAAAAGAAAATAAGAAAAATAATCAAAACAAAAACTGAACTAACACAAAAAAAAGAAAGAACCCCCCCCCCCCCCGGGGGGCTCCGGCCCAGCAGCCCCCGGCCCAACTGGGCCAGGTCCCGGCCAGGCCGGCCACCCCCACTCCCTTATCCCCTCTCGCCTGAAACCCTAACCCCCCACTACTCCCACTCGTCCCCACTCCCTCTCCCTCGTCCCACTCCTCCTCTGCCCCCCCGATCTGGATCGAGGGAAACGGCTCCCCGACCCCCGTTGCCGCGACCCTTCGCCGTCACCATCGCCAACCGCCGTCGCAAGGAGAACCACCCCGCCGTCATCGTTCGCCGGGGCAACCCCACCGGAGCTCTCCTGCCTCAACCGCTCGCCGGACCTGCGCCCTCCCCGTCAACCTCCTCCTCGCCGGACTGCTTGCATCATCGACCTCGTCCCCGAAGGCCTCCGTCGAGCCCGCTGCCATTCCCCTATGGCCCCCGCCGTGAGCACCTCCCCTTTCCTCGTACTCCCCTCTCCCCTATCGGACGCCATGCGCCGCGCCCGACCGCGCCGGTGCACAGGCCAAGCCCCGCGCGTTGCTCGCGCTACGCTCGCGTCGAACGCGCCAGCAGGACACACTCTCTGCCCTTCGTGCGCGTGCCCGCGCCCCACCTCACAGCTGTAGCCGTGCTCCGCACCCGTCTCCCCTGCGCCGGACCGCGACCTAGGGCCATCCCTTCCGCCGCGCCCCTCGCCTTGGCCTCACCTGACTCCGCGCTCTGGGTTTTGCTCGTCACTTGCCGCGCGCGTGGCCCCGTCTCTCCGGCGCTGTGGTGGCTTTGCCGGACCACGCGCCCGCAGCCCCCCTCTCGCTCCGGCGCTGCTCCGGCCACCGCACCCCCGCTGCCGCGTCAGCCTGTAGTGGCTTCTCCCCGCCTTCTACCGCTGCTCCGCTTCCCTGGCGGCTGCGACCACTCACGGCGGTGGCCGCCGACGCCTCGCCACGACCGCGTCCATTTCGGGCGCCCTGCAACGCCCCAGCGCTCGTCGCCCGCGCCCGTAACCCGTCGCCCGATAGGCCCGCTGTGCCTATGACATATGGGGCCCACGCCCAAAAATAAAACAAAAAAGTATTAATTAAATAATAATCGTTAATTAATTAATTAATTAACTAATTAATTAGTAAGTTAATTAGTTAACTTAAATAACCTGCTTAATAACCTAATCAACCAGATTAGTTAATCAAATGTTGTTTACTAAAACATGTATCAATGACATGCGGGTGCCATGGGCCCTTTTGACCAGTCAACGGTCTAGTCAAACGCTGACTGGACATTTGACCAGGACCCCACCTGTCAGCCCCTTAGACACACTCTGGGTACACTTCCTATGTACCCATAGCATCTAAATACAAATTTAATTTCGAATTAAAATAATTCCAGAAATTAATAAAATCTTTAGAAAATCATATCTTTTAATCAGTAACTCGGATTAAATTATTTTCTACATGAAAGTTGCTCAGAACGACAAGACGAACCCGGATACGCAGCCTGTTCGTCCGCCACACATCCCTAGCATGGCAAACACGCAACGTTACCCCTCCGGCTCCTCTGCTCGAAAACGCGAAACACCATGGATATTTTCCCGGATGTTTCCCCCCTTCACCGGTACCACCTCATACCGCGTTAGGGCACACCCAGCATCACGCTTTGTCATGTCATGCATCACTATGCATCTGTTTGCTTAATATTTATAGTTTCTTCCCCCCTCTTCTCTCGCTAGACACCGAGACCGACGCCGCTGCTACCCAGTACGACTACGGTGTTGACGACCACTCTCTCTTGCCAGAGCAACCAGGCAAGCACCCCCCTTTGATCACCAGATATCGCCTACTCTTCTCTCTACTGCTTGCATTAGAGTAGTGTAGCATGTTACTGCTTTCCGTTAATCCTATCCTGTTGCATAGCCTGTCCTTGCTACTACTGTTGTTACCTTTACCTGCTATCCTACTGCTTAGTATAGGATGCTAGTGTTCCATCAGTGGCCCTACACTCTTGTCCGTCTGCCATGCTATACTACTGGGCCGTGATCACTTCGGGCGGTGATTACGGGCATATACTATATACTTTACTCTGTTACATTACCCGTGGTACTGTTCGGAGTTGGGGGCTGAAGGGGCAGGTGGCTCCATCCCGGTAGAGGTGGGCCTGGGTTCCCGACGGCCCTCGACTGTTATTTGTGGCGGAGCGATAGGGCAGGTTGAGACCACCTTGGAGAGAGGTTGGCCTGGCCCTGGTCGGCGTTCGCGGATACTTAACATGTTTAACGAGATCTTGGTATTTGATCTAAGTCTGGCTACTGGCCTATACGCACTAACCATCTACGCGGGAACAGTTACGGGCACTCGGCGTCGTGGTATCAGCCGAAGCCTTCGTGACGTCAGCCACTGAGTGGCGCGCGCCGGATTGGACCGTAAGCCTGCTCTTATATTAAGGGGGCTAGTTCTGCTTCCGGTCGCGTACGCAACATGCAGGTGTGCAATGGGCGATGGGCCCAGACCCCTGCGCCATAGGATTTAGACCGGCGTGCTGAGCTCTCTGTTGTGCCTAGGTAGGGCTGCGACGTGTTGATCTTCCGAGGCCGGGCATGACCCAGGAAAGTGTGCCCGGCCAAATGGGATCGAGCATGTTGGGATATGTGGTGTACCCCTGCAGGGAAGTTAATCTATTCGAATAGCCGTGATCTTCGGTAACAGGACGACTTGGAGTTGTACCTTGACCTAATGATAACTAGAACCGGATACTTAATAAAACACACCCTTCCAAGTGCCAGATACAACCGGTGATCGCTCTCTCACAGGGCGACGAGGGGAGGATCATCGGTTAGGTTTATGCTATGTGATGCTACTTGGAGGACTTCAGTCTACTCTTTTCTACGTGCTGCAAGATGGAGGTTACCAGAAGTGTAGTCTTCGAAAGGACTAGCTATCCCCCTCTTATTCCAGCTTTCTGCAGTTCAGTCCACATATAATAGCCTTATTCCAGTTGAATCCAATGCATACATATGTAGTGTAGCTCCTTGCTTGCGAGTACTTTGGATGAGTACTCACGGCTGCTTTCTCCTTCTTTTCCCTCTATCCCTTCTACCTGGTTGTCGCAACCAGATGTTGGAGCCCAGGAGCCAGACGCCAGACGCCACCGTCGACGACGACTCCTACTACACCGGAGGTGCCTACTACTACGTGTTGCCCGCTGATGACGACTAGGAGTAGTTTAGGAGGGTCCCAGGCAGGAGGCCTGCGCCTCTTTCGATCTGTATCCCAGTTTGTGCTAGCCTTCTTAAGGCATACTTGTTTATCTTATGTCTGTACTCAGATATTGTTGCTTCCGCTGACTCGTCTATGATCGAGTTCTTGTATTCGAGCCCTCGAGGCCCCTGGCTTGTAATATAAAGCTTGTATTATTTTAATTTGTGTCTAGAGTTGTGTTGTGATATCTTCCCGTGAGTTCCTGATCTTGGTCGTACACATTTGCGTGCATGATTAGTGTACGGTCAAATCGGGGGCGTCACAAGTTGGTATCAGAGCCGACTGCCTGTAGGAATCCCCCTTCCACACTCCTTGGCCGAAGTTGAGTCTAGTTATTGCAAAACTTTTTACTAACATGGCTGTGCGGCCTATGGGCCCACGTCGCCATTGGGTGGTAGTAGGATCTTTTATTCCTCGACCTATACTCTGGGACTCTGACATCTCTTCTATTCGGGTTAAGCGATTTTACTAATTCCAACTCTAGGTTCTCGTAAATATTTTCTCCCAGAGAACCCCTCGGTCCGAACGATCGCTTGTTTCACCAGAAGATTTCGAAGACACCCTACGATGCTCTCTTGAGACTATGTGCCATCGCTTTTACAATTCCCTACTACCGATGTATCCTTATGAATAACTACCTACATTTGTTGTTCATGCATTCATCCCCAGTTGATCTTGTTATTACAAGATACACCGAAATTCTCTCTATTGTTTCGAGAATACTTTGTGCCTACTTCCTTGAAGTTCTTTGTCACCTGAATACCCCTACGGATAATTCCTCGCTCTTACCGAGTATCCGCTCATCCCAGTCGTTCATGTGTTTCACATAAGTCCTCGAAATACCATTTGATTTTCTGAAAATCCTCAGCAGCCCATTGCTCTTGATTTCCTTGTCTTCCTGCATTATGGTTATTCCATACTTCTAGTAATCTCCATTGACAACCCCTGTCACTATCATTTCGAGTCACTTGATTTGATTTGTTGCGAATGCTCGCAATCCTCAATCAGATTGTAGAATTCTTCCTTCCGGCTCAGACGCCAGTTTAAACATGAGCTGGATCTCGACCAATCAATTGACCATCGATCATACCCTTAAGGCTATTCAACTTATCCATCCCTGATCAGAGCATTGCTTCTGATCCCTTGTCTTGGAATTGATAATTCCTTTGCATTTGAGCCTTGAATTAGTCAGTTGTTTCGAAAGTCTGATCTCCTTGCATTGTTTCTCCCTCTGGTTGAGTACCGATGCTCACACCAGATCCCTTGAGGACAACCAGATCATTTGTTGGATTTTATCCGACAGCGTCCTTCATATTCAATAAGTCTGTGAGCCTTTCCTCGGATACATAATGCCTTTGGTAAATTGTATCCTCTGCTTTCTCAAGCATGCTCTACTATCGAGCTTGTGTTATTTATTCTTGAAATTTGTGGCATATACTCCTAAGATGCCCTGATGGGTTGAACCTATGCCTTCTCTAAACTCTGTGAACTCGAAAGTTTTCACGAGTCATACACTTCTGGTATTTTGCCAAATAAAATTTCAACACTACAACTTCTTCGAAAGTGAGAAGTGAATGAAAGGTTATGCATTGGAGAAGTGGGACTCAACCTTGAACTTTGTGTTCATGCCCATGGACACGATGTAGATCTTATCATTAAAGCTTCTCTTAAATTAAATTATTCCTTTGGTATAAGTTCATCTTATATCCGGGATTTGGCCTTTTGCAATAGTTTTTCCGACCATGTTCTCCTTTAAATACCATTTCTCGGACAAGTTGAAGTAATTGTCTTCTCCAGATCATTGCACCCGACCAACCTTTACTTTGATCTACCGTCGTGTATTACACTCTGGTATCTCAAGAATATCATAGAACTGCATAACTTCTTATGGATTCTTCATCAACTATTATTTCTCACCGATTCCAATGTTCCCGGGTTCTGGGTTGTCGTCAACCGAGGACACTAATAAGTGAATCGATTCCGCACTCTGGTTCAATAACTCTTAAATAATTGTTGTTGCTTACGAGTTAATAATCACTTAAGTCATTCCTAGCCTGATTGGCTATATCATCATGGTGATAAATTTTAACTGTGCTACTTGGTCCTTCTTCATGGAGCACAATTCTCGATGATGAGCTAAGCTTACGTTGATTTTCCTCATCATATCATTTCGCCTTGAACCGCAAGCTTGATTTCGAGTTTGCGTCGTAACCATGGTTCCAATAACCTTCCGTTTATCATTCGTTTGACTAGATGTCATCACCGATTGATTACATCTTCATGAAATCTCTCGACAAATGTGTCGTGATCATCATCAGCATTCCGAGCTCTTCCAAGATATCAATTGAGTTCATGATGATAAATACCATCCTTGCCCTCGATGATTTGTGTTACCATAGACACTTTATTGACTTCCCTCCAACACAAACTTGTCCGTGTTTAGTGTTATACCTTGAGTTCCTTCTATCCCGCATTTGTTCTTCTTTAACTTGGAGTATTACCATCTTTAATGTCAAGAAAGTCGTGAGGGTTTCATCACCTCTTAAGGATTCTTGATACAGGTAATACTTCTCACCATCACCTTTCTTTTTTGGTCCCGGTGTTGGTTCTAACCGGGATTTCAACAAGTGAACGGTACGGCGTGGATTTTGTACTTCTAACAACCCTATTGCTTTGAAGTTGATGGTCGATAGATCGTTCTTAGACTATTGGTTGTTGAACCACCATTCTAACGTTAATCATGCTACCTAAGCCCATCTTTCGGGTGCACCTTTCAATCAATGTTCAATTGTGTATGCTTTCCTCGAGCATACATCATTATATTATATCATTTGATCTGACAAATGTTATCTCCTTGTTCACATAATTGTGGAAACCCATCCTTTCAAAATCTTGATGAATTGTCACTGAGTTCATCAACTACCTCCTTATTCCTTCATTGGTTTAATGATGAGCTCTTGTTCTGGAACTCCCTTCCATAGTACATTTCCCGAGAATCTTACAATGTCTTCTCGTCAAATTGTGTTGCACCTTTTCTACTCAGGCATCCAAATGCCTGAGGTATCCTGAAACCAATCAGATCTGAATCTCGGCCAGATATGATGGTTGGAACATATTTCCAAGAGTTATAACATTGGTCTTTATATGACCTGGTAAGGTGATGTCATGCCTAGCACACCTGACCGGAGGACCTATTGTTATAGTTTCCTTTTGGCAAGGTTAGTCATTCGTCCGTGAGGAAATTGTAAGACTTATTCTATAAGTTGTTCCTGATGGATCCTTTTTGTCTCCAAAGTCTGATCTTCACTTGTTGACCATGTCAATGCTATCTCAAAGCATGTCTATGGTACTCCAATTTTCAACAGGAACATTTGAAGCCCAATGTTAAATGTTTCCTGCTCAATTATCCAAACACCGCTATATGGGTAATGTCATGAAAATTCTCTCCCGTACCTAAAGACTTTTCTACATTATATCATGTCGTGGATATCATGCTCTACTTGTCCTTGGGAAGGATATACCTTTGAAATATGTGTTTAAACCCATTTTCCTTTCCATTGTTCTGTTTAATCTGATAATCATAATTGCCTTTCCATTGGTTGGTTTAACGCGTCTTGTGATCTATATGATCTAAGCGGTAATATTCTCCTGCTTATGTAAACACCTCGGTGTACAGTTCTGTCAGCAAGACCCTGTTACTATTGTTGATGACATTTCGGTAGCCACCGATAGACGAGAACCTTGCCTATTGGCCCGCCTCGTTCAACGAGCAGGAAAATGGTTCTCTTCATCCCTCGCCCTTGGTATCGATGTTGTTGCCGACATAGCTGACAAGCTATCCTCTGACATGCCCTGCTTACATGATCTTGCAAGACGTCACTGCCCTTCCTACTTTAACCCACATGGTGGGCCCATAACCCACAGTTCCACAGGATCGAAACCTGACTCTCCTGTACACCCCCTGTTCCTAAAGTTATTCCTCGTGCGTGGCCTTGTATGTAATTCA
Source organism: Triticum monococcum (assembly GCA_034509565.1). NCBI lineage: Eukaryota > Viridiplantae > Streptophyta > Magnoliopsida > Poales > Poaceae > Triticum > Triticum monococcum. The sequence continues at coordinate 477,888,836 of CM067842.1, read as the reverse complement.
CGGACCACCGTCCTAGTGATCTATTTTGGTAACAGACGCAATACTCAATCTTGTTGCTCTGGATCCCATTCGCGTGTTGTTTCAGACATCGAACGATTGCTTATCCGTTTGAAACTTCTCATGGTACCTTCGTACCTTACTGTTGATGTATTTTATATGTTCAACTCGAGAGATAATCTTATGTTCATTCATGGGTTATCCCCAGATTGTTTCCCTCATAAGCATTCTGTCGTAGCCAAGCTGCCCCTTACCTATTCGTAAGTACGTTGGAGTTCCCAAAGAAAAGAACGACTTCACCATGATGACCTGAAGCGGAGAAATGAAAACATCAACGTAATCGATCGACCATTTCGAGAAGAGAAAGCAAGACCAAGAAGACTCGTTAGGTTTTTCGCTACCAACACCTTCCCCCCTTACTCCACCGCTTAAATCTCGGGACGAGATTTCTTGTAGTGGAGGAGAATTGTGACGCCCGGATAATTAAAGCCCAATATAGTCCAAAACAGTAGAAAATATAGCATGGAGCAATCAAAAATTATAGATACGTTGGAGACGTATCAAACACCCATATGCAAAACCGACAACTTTCCCAGGAAGCCAAGGGTAAATGTGCCTAGCAGGATTTGTGCAGCTCTTGATCGCAAACGTTTTAGTTAGAACACCCGTATGCAAACCGGCAGCTTCCCCAGGAAGCCAAGAGAAAATATGCCGAGCAGGATTTCTGTAGCTCTTGATCATAAATGTTTTAGATAGAACACCTGTATGCAAAGTGAGAGCTATGGTCTTCCCCCTTAAGTCGAGGGAAAATTCACAACACAGGATCTGACGCCCAGATAATTAAAGCACAGTAAACCTTTTGCTAATGATGCCACGTCACCTCGGTTGCTGTTGATAAAATCACGTTAGTTCAAAATGATTCAAATTCAAATTTAAAATATAGGCAAACAACAAGAGTTTTCAAACAATGAAACCAAAATGTTCAAGGTGGGTCAGATAAATCAAGTGTAAATACGATGGAGAAACCAAACCTTGATAAAATGTTTAAGGGCTCTAAACTAATTAAAACAGTAGTGAAAACAATTAAACAAATACCTATTGGATTTTATAAAATATTAAAATAATTTATTATGGGTTAAGAATTGATGTGACAGCAGTTTGTTATAAATACTACTTTAGGTACTAGTGGTGATTTTTGTAAAAACTAAAAATTTAAAAGAAACTAGAAATAAAACAGAAAAGAAAATAAGAAAAATAATCAAAACAAAAACTGAACTAACACAACCCCCCCCCCCCGGGGGCTCCAGCCCAGCAGCCCCCGGCCCAACTGGGCCAGGTCCCGGCCAGGCCGGCCACCCCCACTCCCTTATCCCCTCTCGCCCGAAACCCTAACCCCCCACTACTCCCACTCGTCCCCACTCCCTCTCCCTCGTCCCACTCCTCCTCTGCCCCCCCCCCCGATCTGGATCGAGGGAAACGGCTCCCCGACCCCCGTTGCCGCGACCCTTCGCCGTCACCATCGCCAACCGCCGTCGCAAGGAGAACCACCCCGCCGTCATCGTTCGCCGGGGCAACCCCACCGGAGCTCTTCTGCCTCAACCCCTCGCCGGACCTTCGCCCTCCCCGTCAACCTCCTCCTCGCCGGACTGCTCGCATCATCGACCTCCTCCCCGAAGGCCTCCGTCGAGCCCGCTGCCATTCCCCTACGGCCCCGGCCGTGAGCACCTCCCCTTTCCTCGTACTCCCCTCTCCCCCTATCGGACGCCATGCGTCGCGCCCGACCGCGCGGGTGCACGGGCCAAGCCCCACGCGTTGCTCGCGCTACGCTCGCGTCGAACGCGCTAGCAGGCCGCACTCTCTGCCCTTCGTGCGCGTGCCCGCGCCCCACCTCACAGCTGCAGCCATGCTCCGCACCCGTCTCCCCTGCGCCGGACCGCGACCTAGGGACATCCCTTCCGCCGCGCCCCTCACCTTGGCCTCACCTGACTCCGCGCTCCGGGTTTTGCTTGTCGCTTGCCGCGCGCGTGGCCTCGTCTCTCCGGCGCTGCGGCGGCTTTGCCGGACCACGCGCCCGCAGCCCCCCTCTCGCTCCGGTGCTGCTCCGGCCACCACACCCCCTCTGCCGCGTCGGCCTGCAGTGGCCTCTCCCCGCCTTCTGCCGCTGCTCCGCTTCCCTGGCGGTTGCGACCACTCGCGGCGGTGGCCGCCGGTGCCTCTCCGCGACCGCGTCCAGTTTGGGCGCCTTGCAGCGCCCCAGCGCTCGTCGCCCGCGCCCGTAACCCGTCGCCCGATAGGCCCGCTGTGCCTATGACATATGGGGCCCATGCCCAAAAATAAAACAAAAAAGGATTAATTAAATAATAATTGTTAATTAATTAATTAATTAGTAAGTTAATTAGTTAACTTAAATAACCTGCATAATAACCTAATCAACCAGATTAGTTAATCAAATGTTGTTTACTAAAACATGTATCAATGACATGCGGGTGCCATGGGCCCTTTTGACCAGTCAACGGTCCAGTCAAATGCTGACTGGACATTTGACCAGCGCCCCACCTGTCAACCCCTTAGACACACTCTGGGTACACTTCCTGTGTACCCATAGCATCTAAATACAAATTTAATTTCTAATTAAAATAATTCCAGAAATTAATAAAATCTTTAGAAAATCATATCTTTTAATCCGTAACTCAGATTAAATTATTTTCTACATGAAAGTTGCTCAGAACGACGAGACGAACCCGGATATGCAGCCCGTTCGTCCGCCACACATCCCTAGCATGGCAAACACGCAAAGTTACCCCTCCGGCTCCTTTGCCCGAAAACGCGAAACACCAGGGATATTTTCCCGGATGTTTCCCCCCTTCACCGGTACCACCTCATACCGCGTTAGGGCACACCCAGCATCACGCTTTGTCATGTCATGCATCACTATGCATCTGTTTGCTTAATATTTATAGTTTCTTCCCCCCTCTTCTCTCGCTAGACACCGAGACCGACGCCGCTGCTACCCAGTACGACTACGGTGTTGATGACCACTCTCTCTTGCCAGAGCAACCAGGCAAGCCCCCCCCCCTTTGATCACCAGATATCGCCTACTCTTCTCTCTACTGCTTGCATTAGAGTAGTGTAGCATGTTACTGCTTTCCGTTAATCCTATCTTGTTGCATAGCCTGTCCTTGCTACTACTGTTATTACCTTTACCTGCTATCCTACTGCTTAGTATAGGATGCTAGTGTTCCATCAGTGACCCCACACTCTTGTCCGTCTGCCATGCTATACTACTGGGCCGTGATCACTTCGGGAGGTGATCACGAGCATATACTATGTACTTTACTCTGTTATATTACCTGTGGTACTGTTCGGAGTTGGGGGCTGAAGGGGCAGGTGGCTCCATCCCGGTAGAGGTGGGCCTGGGTTCCCGACGGCCCTCGACTGTTACTTGTGGCGGAGCGACAGGGCAGGTTGAGACCACCTAGGAGAGAGGTGGGCCTGGCCCTGGTCGGCGTTCGTGGATACTTAACACGTTTAACAAGATCTTTGTATTTGATCTGAGTCTGGCTACTGGCCTATACGCACTAGCCATCTACGCAGTAACAGTTATGGGCACTCGACGTCGTGGTATCAGCCGAAGCCTTTGTGACGTCAGCGGCTGAGTGGCGCGTGCCAGATTGGACCGTAAGCCTGCTGTTGTATTAAGGGGGCTAGTTCTGCTTCCGGCTGCATACGCAACGTGCATGTGTGCAATGGGCGATGGGCCCAGACCCCTGCGCCATAGGATTTAGACCGGTGTGCTGACCTCTCTGTTGTGCCTAGGTAGGGCTGCGATGTCTTGATCTTCTGAGGCCGGGCATGACCCAGGAAAGTGTGTCCGGCCAAATGGGATCGAGCGTGTTGGGATATGTGGTGCCCCCTGCAGGGAAGTTAATCTATTCGAATAGCCGTGATCTTCGGTAACAGGACGACTTGGAGTTGTACCTTGACCTTATGATAACTAGAACCGGATACTTAATAAAACACACCCTTCCAAGTGCCAGATACAACCGGTGATCGCTCTCTCACAGGGCGACGAGGGGAGGATCATCGGTTAGGTTTATGCTATGCGATGCTACTTGGAGGACTTCAGTCTACTCTTTTCTACATGCTGCAAGATGGAGGTTACCAGAAGCGTAGTCTTCGAAAGGACTAGCTATCCCCCTCTTATTCCAGCTTTCTGCAGTTCAGTCCACATATAATAGCCTTATTCTAGTTGAATCCAATGCATACATATGTAGTGTAGCTCCTTGCTTGCGAGTACTTTGGATGAGTACTCACGGTTGCTTTCTCCTTCTTTTCTCTCTATCCCTTCTACCTGGTTGTCGCAACCAGATGTTGGAGCCCAGGAGCCAGACGCCACCGTCGACGACGACTCCTACTACACCGGAGGTGCCTACTACTACGTGCTACCCGCTGACGACGACCAGGAGTAGTTTAGGAGGGTCCCAGGCAGGAGGCATCCGCCTCTTTCGATCTATATCCCAGTTTGTGCTAGCCTTCTTAAGGCATACTTGTTTATCTTATGTCTGTACTCAGATATTGTTGCTTCCGCTGACTCGTCTATGATCGAGCTCTTGTATTCGAGCCCTCGAGGCCCCTGGCTTGTAATATAAAGCTTGTATTATTTTAATTTGTGTCTAGAGTTGTGTTATGATATCTTCCCATGAGTTCCTGATCTTGGTCGTACACATTTGCATGCATGATTAGTGTACGGTCAAATCGGGGGCATCACACAGGATTTGTGCATCCCTTCAACACAAATGGTTATTTTGGATGACCCGTGTGCAACCACGTACAAACCATTTGGTAAGATTTGCATCTGTCATATTGGTTATGTTCCCATTTGTCAAACTAGAAAGATTGACATTTGTTGATCTAGTAACATTGCCATTTGTCAATCCTTGTAACACTTCGATTTGTCAAAATATGCAGCTAAAAATCACTAGCACTATCTAATTTTTGCAACTAATATTCAGTAATTAAGCATAGATTTCATTCATAGATTAAGCAGTCATTTTAATTTATACAAGCAGTTCAACTCGACAGCTGAACCAACCAAACTTTTCTGCAATTGTTGCCAACAATGTACTGAAATACCTAGTTCAACTATATATACTAGCTCATTTTAAGTACGTTGTATAGTTCCACCACACATCTATAGTTAGATGAACCGAACAAAATAACCCCTAAACACAATACTACAGAGGGGATTTGTGGTACATCCGCAGCCCCTCCTCTGCCGAGCGCACTCAGTATGAGGCAAAGGAGGAGGAGGAGCCTACCGATGAGTTGGACAAATGCAATATGGTGCCTGCCGCTGCTGCACATTCAGCGACGCTCGCCAGCTCGAATGCCCACTACCGCTGTAGATGATCCCTCTCAAAGTGGTGGGACTGCTCGTAGATCTCCTGATTCCTCGCCTTTGCGTCAACGTGTGCTGTGGCCACGGCTGCGGTAAGGCTCTTTGCATGCTCGGCGAGGCGCTCCTCCTCCTCCTGCAGGAACTCGATGTAGTGCGCAAGGTCGCTGACACACATGCGAGCCTCCACCTCCGCCTCCCTCCTTCGGGCGGCGGTTGCGGAGCGGGTGATGATCCTGATGGTCGACGCTGGGCTGGCGGCCATGGCGGCTGACGATGGGGTGGCGGCCATGACCACCACCTCCCGCCTTCTGGCCGTGGTGGCGGAGCGGGTGATGGCCACAGTGGCCGGCAGTGGAGTGGCGGCCATGAAGGCCACCTTCCGCCTTCGGGCCGCGGTGGCGGAACGGGAGATGGCCCTGGCTTTCGACGATGGTGTGGCGGCAACGGCGGCCGGCAATAGCTGCCGATGGGCAATGGCGGCGGAGCGTGTGGTGGGTGTTTCGCGCACACCCAACAAGGATGCCACGCGCAGTACACTACGTCGGGGACTGCGCCGCCGCCGCGGGGTAGCCTCCCAGCTGGAGTTTTCCTCCGATAACGGCAGAGTGGCTGGGCGACAACGGCAGACCGGTGCCATTGGCGATTGTGGGAGAAGCAAACGAGATAAGCTACAGGGAGGGAGGGGAAAATGCGATGCAGGACTCACCGGTCGTGAGGGTTTATATAGCAGGCCGATAAGCCTTTGGATTTTGGGGGATTTCACCGAGTCGGGCGGGAATCTTGCACGGGAGCCTGCGAGGTTGCGCGGGAATGGGCTCACCGATGATTCATTGGCACCACTTCGAGCCACCATTTGGACAAAAGAATGCCCTCGCGCGCTGCGCAAGCTTGCACTGTAAGCCGTCTGCAGCAACGGGGTGACAAGATGTGCGAGAGGAGGACGAAAGGACACGTACACATATGGTTAATACAAAAAAATATTTGTGTTTTAATTACCTACTATACCCCCATCCTGGTTTATAAGTAGGATTTAACTAATAAAATACGAGTGCATGTCGCCAAAGATTATATCGTTGGAGTCGTATTTGAACATAGTTTCCAGCTATACAATTTTTGTAACATGCATCAACACTTTTTTGGTTAAATTTAAGGTTATATACTAGCAAACGTTTGCCCGCAACACACACGGCTTATTCCATCACAAACAGCTCGGATGGATCAATTGTATGCCATGTATCGCACACGCAACTCTAATATGATTCGTGCTTGATGTCTCCGACATCGCTCGTGCAGTTAGTCTTATTTTCCACCTATCACTGTGCCGGCCTCTGCTTGTGTCCCTTGGCAAGCTCTGCTCGGCATTAGGCACCGCAGCGCGCTGTGCTCGCCGTTAGGCACCGCGGCGTGCTCTGTTTGCGTCCGTTGGCGCGCTCTGGTTGTGTTCGACGGCGCGCTGGGCTTTTGGACACCATTTGCTTGCGTGTTCAACTGCTACATGCACATATATGGTTGCTCGTCGTTGAGGCGACCGCGGAGTGCTCTGCTCGCGTCCCTCCGCGCGCGCTCTGCCAGCGGTTGGGCGTGCGCACAATCATGTCGGGGGCCCCATATGCATGCGGTTGCACCGCGCGCATTGCCACGCGATGCAGTTACGTGCGGCACGACAGAGTTACGCGCTGCAAATTAGAACTGCCATCAGGGCGTGCCCATATTCCTGGCCGTCCGGCTTCCCCTTTAATTCTCGTGGCCATTATAACCTTAGTCTCTTCAACCTTTTGATTGCGCCCCACAACACAACAAGCACACCCACGACGACACATAGAGAGGGGATATCTAGCGGCGCTCCAATGGAGTTCGGCGAGCATAGAGTGTACACCCATGCGAGGAGATGGATATCTCGGTGGCGTACAGCATCGACCTGGTCGTGGTGGACGAGTACATCAACAGCGTTGAGCTGTTGCTTGCTCGAGACAAGTACAAGGTGGTCGGCATCGACCTCCAGTACACCGCCGGTCGTACTGGCATAGATCAGAAGGTTGTCGTCGCCCATTTTTGTGTGTCATCATGTCCTCATCTACCACTACTGCACGGCCACAGAGCCTTGCGACCGTTTCAACAGGTTTGTCAACAGCACCGACTACAAGTTCGCCATGGTGGAAACCACCGACGAATTAAAAGCGCTAAGTGTTACGGGCTTGGCCTGTAAGAACCTTGTCGAAATTCGTGACCACTACACGGTCTGGGCAGCACGAAGAAGGACTCCTTGGTCAAACTCGCCTCGGCCATCATCGACCCCTACTACGAAAAGATGAAGCAGGATGCCCAGAGAACAAGTCGCCTATCCTGGCACAGGGCCTGGATGTGGCAACTGAATGAACCTCACCTTAGGTTCGTGGCCAAGTGAAAGTGCATCTATCCAGGGGTGGTTTTGGTAATTCCTAACAACATATAGCTCATTGAGCTAATGCTATTTCAAGATAAATATTTCAGGAAATCTCAATGATTTGCATGGCATGGATTAGAAAAGTGGACCCCTCAAAATGCCAAGGACAAAAGGATTGGCTCAAGCACAAAGAACAAGACTCTACATTTCATTTTTAGTGATCCAAGATCACATTGAGTCCATAGGAAAAGCCAATACTATTAAGAGGGGGTGAGGTGTTGCTTAATGAGTTACTTGCTGAAAATGCTTAGTGATATGCTCCAAAAACCCTCAACTACTTCCTCATATCCACATATGTCCCAAACCAAAAGTTAAACTCGGCCCCACTGAAATTGTCTATCCGGCCCCACCAAGTTCTCTTGACATAGCCACTGCCAGAAACCCTAGTCTTTTTGGTCTCACCGATAGGGATCTCGGTCTCACCGATATGGGATTGTAATCTCTCTATTTCCCTTCGTAACGTTTTGGTCAAGCCGCGATGAGTGATCGGTCCCACCGAGATTGCAATGTAAACTCTCTGTTTCCCTTTCATAACATTTCGGTCCAACCGAGATGAGCGAATCGGTCCCACCGAGTTTGCCTGACCAACTCTCTGGTTAGTCTATTACCAAAATCGGTCTCACCGAGTTTGTGTAATCGGTCTCACTGAGATTACGTTATGCCCTAACCCTAACGAAACTGGTCCCACCGAGTTAACATGTCGGTCCCACCGAAAACCCTAACGGTCACATTATGAACTAAATCGGTCTGACCGAGTTGTATGATTCGGTCCCACCTAGTTTGGTGATTTGTGTGTAATGGTTAGATTTTGTGTGGAGGCTATATATACACCTCCACCCACTCTTCATTCATGGAGAGAGCCATCAGAACATGCCTACACTTCTAACATACATTTTCTGAGAGAACCACCTACACTTGTGTTGAGGTCAAGATATTCCATTCCAACCACATTAATCTTGATCTCTAGCCTTCCCCAAGTTGCTTTCCATTCAAATCTTCTTTCTACCAAATCCAAACCCTGTGAGAGAGAGTTGAGTGTTGGGGAGACTATCATTTGAAGCACAAGAGCAAGGAGTTCATCATCAACACACCATCTATTACCTCTTGGAGAGTGATGTCTCCTAGATTGGCTAGGTGTCACTTGGGAGCCTCCGTCAAGATTGTGGAGTTGAACCAAGGAGTTTGTAAGGGCAAGGAGATCGCCTACTTCGTGAAGATCTACCCGAGTGAGGCAAGTCCTTCGTGGGCGACGGCCATGGTGGGATAGACAAGGTTGCTTCTTCGTGGACCCTTCGTGGGTGGAGCCCTCCGTGGACTCGCGCAAATGTTACCCTTCGTGGGTTGAAATCTCCATCAACGTGGATGTACGATAGCACCACCTTTCGGAACCACGCCAAAAATCTCTGTGTCTACATTGCGTTTGCTCCCTCCAAACTCCTCCCTTTACGCTCGTATGCAATTGTTTTACATTCCGCTTCTATACTCTTGTAATTGCATGTGTAGGTTGATTGCTTGACTTGTGCAAAGTTGCTAAAATCTGCCAAGAACTAAAATTGGAAAATGCTAGATTTTTATTTGGTCAAGTAGTCTAATCACCCCCCTCTAGATATACTTTCGATCCTACAAGTGGTACCAGAGATTTGGTCTCCATTTGCTTTGATTTCCTTAGCTTTTGGTGATCATAGCCTTGGTTTCACAACCTAGGAGAGTATGGCGTCTACCGTGGGAAATTACCACCATAGAGGTCCTTACTTTGATGGTACAAATTCTGCTAGTTGGAAGCATAAGATGAAAATGCATATTCTTTGACATAACCCCGCCGTTTGGGCTATTGTGTGTATTGGCTTGCAAGGTGAATTCTTTGATGGGAGAGAACCAAATCGTGAAGCTACCGCGGAAGAGTTGAAGATGTTGCAATACAATGCTCAAGCTTGTGATATTCTCTTTAACAGATTGTGCCCCGTAGAATTCAACAAAATCAGTCGTCTTGAGAATGGAAAGGAAATTTGGGATACTTTGATTGATATGCACGAAGGTACCGACTCCGTCAAGGAATCCAAATTGGATGTGCTTCAAAGTCAACTTGACAAGTTCAAAATGAAGGATGGTGAAGGTGTCGTTGAAATGTACTCTAGGCTTGCTCTCATCACAAATGAGATTGCCGGCTTAGGAAGTGAAGAGATGACCGATAGATTCATCATCAAGAAGATCCTAAGTGCCTTGGATGGAAAATATGATACCATGTGCACATTGATCAAAATGATGCCCAACTACAAAGATCTCAAGCCAACGGAAGTCATTAGAAGAATTGTTGCTCATGAGATGTCACTTAAGGATAAGGAACAAGTCAAGTGGTGCTTACAGAGCCTCATGTGATGCCCCCACATCATCAAATGAGAAGTAGACCTTCAATGAAGAATTGAGCCTAATGGTGAAGAACTTCAACAAGTTCTACAAGAGTAGAAGCAAGGAAAGAAGTTCCAAGTCAAGGTCCTACAATGACAAAAGATCTTCTAGTCGTGAGCTTAACTACTGCAATTGTGGAAGACCTGGACACTATTCCAATGAGTGTACGGCTCCCTACAAAAGAAGAGAAGATTCTCCCAAGAGAAGAAGTAGGAGAGAAGAATCACCATCAAGAGAGAGGAAGAGTAGATATGACCATTATGAATGAAGAACATCACGGAGAATCAAGGATTCGGGAAGGAAGGACAAGTCATCAAAGAGCTACACAAAATGAAGACATCAAGATCATGTTGGTGAATGGATATCCGGCTTCGACTCTGACGATAACTCTGAGAGAAGTTATCACTCCGACTCCGAATATAGTCAAGATGAAGGTGTTGCCGGTCTAGCACTTGTGTCTACCAACTCCTACGACATATTTAAGTCACCAAATGAAGGGATTGGAAGATGTTTCATGGCTAAAGGCCCAAAGGTATCACACCTCGAGTATGTTGATTTCAATAGTGATGAAGATGATTTGCTTGTTGACAAATCTATTTATGAAAACTATGATGAACTTGCTATTAATCATGCTAATCAAGATAAAACGAATGACAATGATAAGAAGGAGATTGAGCGTCTAACTAAAGAACTAAACACTCTTAAGTAGCTCATGAAACTACCTTGGAAGATCATTGAGAACTCTTAAAGACTCATGAGAAGCTACGTTTTGAAAAGCTCAACCTTGAGCAAGAGCATGAGTTCTTACAAGCAATCAATGATGATCTTCACAAAAAAGGTCTTCTTACATTGCCAAGCGTTTACTCTTGTCTACTTACATGCCACAAGTTAAGTCTAGCAACAAGAACAAGAAAGATTCTTCATCTAGCAGTAACAACAATCGTGCTAAATCCAATTTTGTTGCTTCTAGTAGTTCTCTTGATTCCACTAATGATTCTCTTAGCCAAGTTACACTTGATCAAGAAAATAGCTTACTGAAGGGAATTATAGAGAAAGGTGTTTACAAGAGCCTTGCCGGAAGTAAGCAATTTGAGGAAATTGTACGCAAGCAAGGAAGACGCCGGAAGAATCAAGGTGTTGGTTTTTAACAAAAGTTCAATGCCAATGGAGTTGAGTGGGAAGAAGATCAATACCCCAAGACGAAGTTTGTTCCTCAACAAGAGAAGTATGATCCTACTTCTTTCCAAGGAACACAAGCTCAAGATGATCTTCCACCACAAGACCACAAGCTAAAAGGCAAGGAGAAGCTTAAAGAGGAGATTGATGCATTTGAAGAAGCTCATAAGGCCTTGGTCAAGTGGGTTCGCAAGACTACATCAAGCTCTACCTCATCAAGTAAGACTACAACTCTAAGGATTCCCATCAAGATGGTGTGGATCCCGAAGAAGAAGAACTAGAGAGTTCTTGAGGGTGACTCGGCCAACATACATCACTCTTATCATTTGGCAATAACAAGTGCAAAAAACTTCCATATCTTGCACTAGTTCAAGGAGTCACAAACCCTCTTGTTGGTAAGACAGGGGACAAGGTAACCTAATGCTTTCATGGACATCATCTTGTGTATACATCACTCTATGTCTATGGATATCCTTGCTTGTTCCTTGTGGGACTAAAATGTGTAGGTATTGAAAGTGCAACTCACTCCAATGGAATGCTATGAATGATCTACATCAAAAATGAGCATCCACATCATCATTACCTACATGAAGTCATCATTGACAAAACCCAAGGTTAGTTCATCCCTCTTAGGGGGGATATCACATCTAGGGGGAGCTTTACTCTAAAAATTGAGCTAAAGCAACACTAATTGTGTCAGCACAACAATGCTTTATGTAAAAGTGGTAACCCCACTTGTGCTTAAACGATGAGTATGGCCTATGATCAGATGTTCTCATTTGACTCCTAAGTCAATATACTCATATATAGATGACCTAGTCATCGCCAATTGCTTGATATATGCTAGAGTGTATGTGCATGCTTTGTCACATATTTCTTTTGCCATATTATTGTGTGAGCATGTTGAATGCATATTTTTCTCATTCGAGGACATCCATTTGTTGCTTTGATTGTTTGGCTTTTTTCTCTTTTGCCAAATGGATGGACAAGAATGCCTAAGAACTCCCTCTAGCTATCTATGCTTTCCTCGTCTCAAACTCTATTCATGCTACAGAACAAAGTTTGATCAAGTCAGATTGGAACCACTCTGTGTGAGGAGCACGCGGAGTCCCCGATTCGTCATAGACTTAAACTTCCAAAACCTCTTTGTGCATTTCGGTCTGACCGATTCATCCTTTTCGGTCCTACCGAGATCACTTAGTTGATCTAGGCTTTCAATCTTGGTGCAACCGATTAGAACCTTTAGGTTACACCGAGTTGCAGTAACTGACTGCAGTTTTGCATCTCGGTGCCACCGAGTTGTCCCACTTGGTCACACCGACAGGGTCAGGTTATATATACTGACAGGTCAAATTTTGGAAAATTTTCCGAAACCGTTCACCCGCGCGTAACCTGATCTGCCTCTTCAGGTCTCCGGATCGTCCTCTCGCCGCCAGCGACCTCCCATCGCTGGTCTCCGCCGCCGTCAATGGCAATCTGCTCCGCCGTTACCGCCGTAGTGAACACTTGCCGCTCTAGGGTAAGTGTTCGACCCCTTGTGCTGTCTTTTTCACTCCGATTCCTAGCACGAGGACAATGCCATGTTTCTTGCCACAATTGAGATTGATCCATCCAGCTAAAACTTCCTTAGGTCTAGATTGATTCGAAAATTTTAGGGTTACCTCTCCGCAGAACTCATCTCGGACCGACTGAAATGTAGAAATCGGTCTCACCGATTCGGCCTTAGCCATTGCACATGCACTTTTTGGTCCAACCGAAACGTGCAAATCGGTGTGACCGAGTTCAAGATTCTGTGAAACCCTAGCAATCTTGGTGCCACCAAACTGTGACTCGGCCCAACCGAGGTCACTATTTTAGGTTCCAAGTGTTGCTTCGGTATCACTGAGTTTGTCAATTCGGTAGCTCCGAGATCACTTCTGTAGAGAACTAAAACTAAGCTTTTTGACCAATTGTTTTGCAAAACCTCTATACTTTGTGACGCTCATCTACTCTACCTCATCTACAACCTATTCACAGGGTCTGATGACAGTTTGCCTGAAGATGTCTGATCAAAGTGACAGTCAGAACAAGTCTGAAGAGCAGGTTCAGTTGAGTGAGGGCACTAGTCCCTCCAGCAGCTATGATGAGGGCAGCAGGAGCACACCTAGTAACTTGCCAAAAGCTTCTACCAGGACAAGGAAGAAGAAAACCTCAGATTCTGAAGATGCGGATTATGTGGCTATTGAGGATGAGGCCACTTCAAGAAAAAAGGTGCTGAAAAAGGAGTATGGCTCAGGTGCTACAACAAAGCTAGGGATGCACAAGAAGGCTCCAACAAAGAGGATTCCCATGTCTAAGGCCAGAGCCTCAACTGCAGAAACCTCCAAGCCAACTGAAGAGGTTACATGAGAAGGAAAGAAGAGAAAAGAAAGGGTCAAGAAGTGCTTGAAAGATCCTCCATTATGAGAGATCCAAAAGAAGAGGAGGAGGAAGAGGATGCTGCAGTAGCTCCTAAGGCTCAGAAACTCATGGGAGATGCAATCAGATCAGGGGCTGCTCCATCTAAGCCCAAGTCTACTCCCAAAGCTCTAGATCAAAAGTTTGCACCCAAGAGAAGCATCGGGAACATTCCAGCTGTAGAAAAGAACAAGGCCCTAGTGCCTAAGACTGTTGATGAAGAAGATGATGAAGCCCAAGTGCTAAGGAAGCTCAAGCCCAAGATCCCTGACCACGATGATGCACATCATGTTGCAGAACATATGAAGATCGGGAAGGATTCATGACTGAGATTGTGGAGACAGTCTGATCCATTTGCTGTCAGGAGGAGAACTGTTGTGGACTATAGGTTCCACACAAAGGAACAACAAGACTTTTATGACACTGTCCTACTTGACAAGAAGCCCATAGTGTGTGACATGAGATGGGTTGACTGGGGGTACATCAAGGAAAATGAAGATCACTATCCAGGAGTCTATGATAGCTTCAAGGCTTGTGGAGTAGATACATTTGTTGGACAGAAGCTCACCAAGTGGAATGATGAGCTGATCATGCAATTATATTCTACATCCCATTTCTATCCAGATGGGAGGATTATATGGATGTCTGAGGGTACTAGGTACCAATCCACAGTAGAAGAATGGGCCAAGCTGATCAATGCACCTGAGGAACATGAAGATGACTTGGATGTTTATGCCGAGAAGAAGAAAGACCACAACACTATGGCACACATGTACAGAGAGATCCTAGATGATGCTTTAGAAACTCATAGGTTTGGATCTATCCACTTCTTGTTGTCTGGTCTGCCTACCATCAACTAGATACTAAGGCACACATTGCTAACAAGTCAGGTGATCACAAGATGATCAGAGGACATGCTATCAATTTGCTACATTGTTTGATGTGCCACAAAAGTTCAAAGTCATGAGTCTAATTGTAGAGACAATCAAAAGGACAACAACTGATCAGAAGAGAAGCTGTGGGTATGCCCCACAAATTCAGGAGCTCATCAACTCCAAGATGGGCACAGGCAAATATCTATTGGATAAGGAGCACCTGGCCAGATACCCTGAATTTGAAGAAAACACAGTTGTGATGGATGAGAATGAACCATCATCAGTGCAATCACATGAGAAGAGAGAGAAGGCGAGAGCAGAGAAAGCTGCAAGGATGCCAACTGCTGAAGAGGCATCTCAAGTATTCCTAAAGAGCAAGCAAGATCAGCTTGGATATCTGATTCAAGCTACACTGAGGATTGAGAAGGGCTTGGCCACCCTGACTGGGAATCAGGAGAGCCTGGAGAGGATTGTGGAAGCAAAATTCTATGATCTTGATCTAAAAGTTACTGAGATTCAGACTGCAGTTGAGCAGCTTCAGGAGGAAGCAAAGGAGAGGAGAGGAAAAGAAACCACTGATGCTTTCAAGCGAGTGCCACGAGTTCTAAGGTCTGCTGCAGTGCCAGTCTCAGATGCTAGAGCTTCAATGTCAGCACCACCAACTACAGCTCCAGTGCCACCTCCAGCACCCACTCCATCAGCTCCAACTACTTCATCGGAAGCCTTCGTCCTTGGAGTTCTCTCTACACCACCTCCCGATGATCAAGCCTGAGATACGTATAGCACTATGCATTTTCAAACTTTTTGGTAACTTGTTGCCAAAGGGGGAGAAAAATGTATAGATCATAGGCTTCAAGGGAGAGTGTTTGCTGCTTTTTATCTCTCTTGCTATTTTGGTTGAACTTTTATTTGGTGCTTGTGTGAGATACTTTATGTTCTTGTGACATACTTGTTTGATCATGTGTTTGATCATATGCTACATTAATGTTTGGTTGGATGATATTATCTCTTATATCCTTATATGATCATTCACTTGCTTGGTGATGAGTGCATGCTTTTAGTTTCTATCATTTTGAGCGCTCCACCAATATGTATGTGACATGGAAGAGTAACCCATGATCCTAATCGATTGTTCCTTTCCATTCAAAAACAAATTTTTAAATAATGCACAAATTTAGGGGGAGCTCTTGCTTATCACATACTTCTCAAAGCGGCGATGTTTTTCAATCTTATAATCATTTGACGAAGCTTTGATCTATATGTTGTCATCGATTACCAAAAAGGTGGAGATTCAAAGTGCAACTATCCCTGGGTGGTTTTGGTAATTCCTAATAACATATAGCTCATTGAGCTAATGCTATTTCAAGATAAATATTTCAGGAAAGCTCAATGATTGGCATGGCATGGATTAGAAAAGTGGACCCCTCAAAATGCCAAGAATAAAAGGATTGGCTCAAGCTCAAAGCACAAGACTATACATTTCATTTTTAGTGATCCAAGAGCACATTGAGTCCATAGGAAAAGCCAATACTATTAAGAGGGAGTGAGGTGTTTCTTAATGAGTTACTTGCTCAAATGCTTAGTGATATGCTCCAAAAACCCTCAACCACTTTCTCATATCCACATATGTCCCAAACCAAAAGTTAAACTCAGCCCCACCGAAATTATCTATCCGGCCCCACCGTGTTCTCTTGACATAGCCACTGCCAGAAACCCTAGTCTTTTCGGTCTCACCAATAGGGATCTCGGTCTCACCGAGATGGGATTGTAATCTCTCTGTTCCCCTTCGTAACGTTTTGGTCAAATCAAGATGAGCGATCGGTCCCACCGAGATTGCAATGCAAACTCTCTGTTTCCCTTTCATAACGTTTCGGACCAACCAAGATGAGTGAATCGGTCCCACCGAGTTTGCCTGACCAACTCTCTGGTTAGTCTATTAACAAAATCAGTCTCACCGAGTTTGTGTAATCGGTCTCACCAAGATTACGTTATGCCCTAACCCTAACGAAATCGGTCCCACCGAGTTGACATGTCTGTTCCACTGAAAACCCTAATGGTCACATTATGAACTAAATCGGTCTGACCGAGTTGTATGATTCGGTCCCACCGAGTTTGGTGATTTGTGTGTAATGGTTAGATTTTGTGTGGAGGCTATATATACCCCTCCACCCACTCTTCATTCATGGAGAGAGCCATCAGAACATGCCTACACTTCCAACATACATTTTCTGAGAGAGAACCACCTACACTTGTGTTGAGGTCAAGGTATTCCATTCCGACTAATAAATCTTGATCTCTAGCCTTCCCCAAGTTGCTTTCCACTCAAATCTTCTTTCTACCAAATCCAAACCCTGTGAGAGAGAGTTGAGTGTTGGGGAGACTATCATTTGAAGCACAAGAGCAAGGAGTTCATCATCAACACACGATCTATTACCTCTTGGAGAGTGGTGTCTCCTAGATTGGCTAGGTGTCACTTGGGAGCCTCCGTCAAGATTGTGGAGTTGAACCAAGGAGTTTGTAAGGGCAAGGAGATCGCCTACTTCGTGAAGATCTACCCGAGTGAGGCAAGTCCTTCGTGGGAGACAGCCATGGTGGGATAGACAAGGTTGCTTCTTCGTGGACCCTTCGTGGGTGGAGCCCTCCGTGGACTCGCGCAACTATTACCCTTTGTGGGTTGAAGTCTCCATCAACGTGGATGTACGATAGCACCACCTATCGAGACCACGCCAAAAATTTCCGTGTCTACATTGCGTTTGCTCCCTCCAAACTCCTCCCTTTACTTTCATATGTAATTGTTTTACTTTCCGCTGCTATACTCTTAGAATTGCATCTGTAGGTTGATTGCTTGACTTGTGCAAAGTTGCTAAAATCTGCCAAGAACTAAAATTGGGAAAAGGCTAGATTTTTATTTGGTCAAGTAGTCTAATCACCCCCCCTCTAGACATATTTTCGATCCTACACCAAGAGCGTGTACACATGCTACGAGATGCACAGGCGGATCGTTGACATGAGGAAGTGCCTCGTTACCCAAATCGACGAGCCCGGATCGAGGCACAAGAAGGGCAATCTTCACAAGAAGTAGATGATGATCAGATGATCGTTTATGCTAGCTAAGCATGCATGTAATATATAGTTTACTTTATTGGTGTGGAAATTTCATGTGTGTAGTAGCCACCTATGTAATTATGCATGTAATAGTTTACTTTGGTGTGTGCAAATGTCATGGTTCTAGTAGCCATCTATGTAGGTGGATGTTTAATTTGATGATGCAACCATGTCCTTATAAGTGTGTATATAATGTTGTTGTTCTGTATACAATCCCATCGCACAACACACATGTCTTATTAGCAGCAACCGTCTGTGTTATTATCGGTCTTCGCACACATTTCTCATTACAGACCTGTTTGCAGCGTATCACACACATCTTGTTACATTGAACCATTTCCGTTCTCTTGTCTCAACACAAACAATTCATCCGAGTGAACTGCATGTCGTATATCGCACACACCTTGATCTGTCTGACCGTTTCTTTTGTATTGCCTAATCACAAATAGTTCATCCGAGTGAACCGTATGCTGTATATCGCACACACCTTCATCTGGCTGCCCGTTTCTTTTGTTCCTCCTCATCGCAAATAGTTAATTGAACTGAACCGTATGCCCTGCATCGCACACGCAACTAAAATCTGAACCGTGTTTGATGCATCCTCCATCGCAAATGTTTTGCACCTTTTTGATGGTTTTTACACCATCGTTTGCGATTATTGCATCGCACACAGTTTCGTCGAAGGGTCTCTTATCGTAGTGTCGCATTAGCAACATCCTGTAGTAGTGGTCCATCGACTGATTATCACCCTTTCATCTGTCAAACATTTTTCTCTTTCTTGCAAAGTACCTATAACAGATGCGTCGGCAGTCCGAATTGTATGGCCAGACGTCATGAGCCCATTGGAAATAAAGAACACCTTTTACGGTCCTCTCGTAGTCATTTATATGCACCCTTTTTTCTCGCTCTTCGACATCGTCATAAACTAGTTCGGTGCACATTTTTTAGGATGCAATCGACTAATAGACCGGGGGCTCAATCTTAAGACTCGCCCTATGCATCAAGTCCATCACTATTTTTTCTCTGTGTGTTCGGTGGCTCGGATATTGCATTATATGAATCGGTTCCGAATTATGTCTTGGGTCAATAGTTGTGTTGCCCGGCTCCTGTGCTTACCGTCTTACGTTCTGCCCGTTTGGCTAGGAAGGTAGAGGGAGAACCACTGCGATTGTACTACTGGCTAGCCCGGTTAAGTACCTTAGTGGAGAAAGCCGAAAACTGACTATCATAATGCCCGAGAACCGGTCGGCCATCCGATGGCAAGTGTCAAACTACAAATCGATAGTGATTGCCCAGTGTCATACGAAGAGTTTGCCTTCACACAAACCACATGATAAAGGTATATACCTCGGTTCCTCCGAACATCACAAAACGCTAGTCACTAGCCCCCGTAGTCAAGCTCCTATGGCTAAGTGAAGGTAATAAAATTGCATAGTCTGATTGCCTTGTTTCCCTCATGCACTACTGCCTTCAGGCACTGAGACGTTGGCTAAGGTTCATAGTGGGGAGGTTGAAACACCTCTTTTAGCATCTACATGGGGGCTGAAGCCGACGACTGGTAACTTTCATAATAAAACGGCCACACAGGAGTCAAAATAAACAAAAAACAAATACAAGTCTGATAAACCATACAAAATAGCTGCATTATAAAGCAAAAGTTTTGATTGTCATTTAATACATGTTCGGACGCTCACTCAAGGATTACATCTTTTGAACACTGGGCCTCTACTGCTCGAGTACCATCCATCACGATGGGGAAATATTTCTCGGGGCACCTGTGCTCCTTTCCAACAGGCGGAGGTCCGATGGCCATCTCGACCGACTTGTTCTTGGTCCAGTGCATCATGGTCTTCGTGAAGGACATCCGGGATCCCTTAATGCACACGGAGAGCTTCACGGCATCAACCCGGGAGGCAGTGTCGAATAGCTTCTGTACCAGGCCAAAGTAACTGCTCGGTATTGGCTCCGCAGGCCAAAGCTGGACACAAAAGGTCCTTCATGACTAGTTCCGCCATCCGGTGCAGTTCCATCAGTTGCTTCATCTGGTTTCTCATGAGGGGAGGGTGTTTGGGCACCTAGAACTGCACCCAGAACAGCCTATGTTCAGTATCACCCTCCCAAGCTGCATAATGCCTTGCCGCATCCACCTCACTCCTCCGAAGCTCCGCAAATGCGCCTAAGGAACTCCGGACTCGTGTGAGCAATGCGAACCTGTGGCCACCAAAGAAAATCTTTAGTAAGTACGGCTCTTCTCGGGCGCCCCACGTCTCCATCCTCGCCTCCTAGATCTCCTGCTTCACCTTGGATAGCTCGGTGGCTTGACTCTTATTCTTCTACTCAAGGTCCTCACATTTCATGACAACATCCTTGAGGCCCTGCTACACTTCGGCCACTCTAGCCTCATGCTTCTCACTAACGGTTTTCACCGTCTTGAGCCCGACGGCTGGTAGCTCGGCCACCGCCTTCAGTTTGGCCATCCTCTTCCTTGGCCTTCTTTAGTTCGGCCTTGAGTCCCTCGACCTCCGAGACGATAGCTGCAATCATAATTACGCACGTCCGGCTAAGGGATAATCCCGAATACCTTGCTCTACAAGGACATACAAATTACTACGTCTCGACCAGACTAACCTTGCGCTTCATCAAACTGCTTGTTGACGAGGTTGAGCTCCACATCGGAGCTTTTGAGCTTCTGATTCATTTCAGCCGGCTCTGAGGCATTGGCAGCCGCCGCCAAAGACGAGGCCTGCAAACACAAAAAGAGCACATTATTTAAACTCCCGAATCCATGATTTTCGATCCTCCGCCAGTTTATTTCAATCTTGACAGAGTCTCGGGGGCTGTTATGTACAAGGATTGCACAAACTTTGCTCACAAAAATCGCTTTATGGAAAGGATATTACATGGCTTACCTCGAAGCCCGTCGGGAGGCCACCAAAGGTTGCCTTCAGTCCGCTGGTAACGGACCGAATACTTTGCAAAACCATGACATCAGGGCGCGATGCTCCATAATGATGGAGGGCCTATTTAAAGCCTGCTCCATCACGTTCGGCCACCCATCCATAGCCCCATCTCTGGTGTTCGGTGCTGACGGCGGGGCCCTGGCTCTTCGTTCGGTGGAGGGTGGAATTGATGCCTCCGAAGGCTTGGGGGCTTCGAAGCCATCTTTCAGGAGGGCTCGGATTGCCTGAGCTCCCCTTACTTGTTCACCAAAAGGGGTCTCCCCTCCTGGTCCTCGGTGACCGAGGCATTGACCTCGGCCATGATCTCGTCTCCAGCTCCCATGTCCAGGCTGGGAGGGTCCTTTGGGACAACACCTCTCCGGTCTCCCCGGTGACCGAAGGAGACATAGAGCGTGATGCGGTCCTGCTCTCCACCAGTTCGGCTAGCAAAGAATTCCCCTCCGAGACTTGATCGGTGGGGAGGTCGCTTGGAGGGCTGTAACACGAAGTGCACACATACTGTTAATAATAGATAAAATGAAACAAGTGCCCGAGAATCTTCGAATCCGTACCTTCGGCGAGGGGCTTGGCCCTGGGGTTCTGCTACTTCTTGAGCTTGCGTTGGTTTTTCCCTTGTAGAGGAAAGGGTGATGCAGCAAAGTAGAGATAAGTATTTCCCTCGATTTGAGAACCAAGGAATCAATCCAGTAGGAGGCAACGCACAAATCACCGAATACCTGCACAAACAATCAAACAACATGCACCCAACGCGATAAAGGGGTTGTCAATCCCTTCAAGGTTACTTGCAAAAGTGAGATCTGATAGAGATAGATAAATGATAAAGTAAATATTTTTGGTTTATAGATCAGCAAGTAAAAGGTTGCAATAGTAAATCGGAAACTAATATTGTAGATCGGAAACTAATATGATGGAAAATAGAAACTTATATGATGGAAAATAGACCCGTGGGCCATAGGTTTCACTAGAGTCTTCTCTCAAAATAGCAAATAATATGGTGGGTGAACAAATTACTGCCGAGCAATTGATAGAAAAGCGCAGAGTTATGACGATATCTAAGGCAATGATCATGAATATAGGCATCACGTCCGTGTCAAGTAGACTGTAACTATTATGCATCCACTACTATTACTGAAAGTGCGTTATATCAACTAGAGGGGGGGTGAATAGGCAATTTTTATGAAAGTCTTCAAAACGTGGAAGTTATGAAGACAAACAGTAGAGATATGCCTATTACTATGCAGCGGAAGGTAGACTACACTAGGCAAGCCATGG
Organism: Triticum monococcum; assembly: GCA_034509565.1. NCBI lineage: Eukaryota > Viridiplantae > Streptophyta > Magnoliopsida > Poales > Poaceae > Triticum > Triticum monococcum. The sequence continues at coordinate 477,866,768 of CM067842.1, read as the reverse complement.
TCAAGTATTCAATAGAGTGAAAGCACAATGACAAATAGCTGCAGTGTAATACGGATCAGGTAGGAAGATATTATGAAGCCAAACAGATCATACAGTTACATTGTGAAGACAAAAGATAGAGCAAGCATGCAATGACTTCACAATGAGTAACAGAAGTAAAAGGAAGTGAAGATGAAACCAGTGACTCGTTGAAGACAAAGATTTGTTGGACCAGTTCCAGTTGCTGTGACAACTGTATGTCTGGTTAGGGTGGCTAGGTATTTAAACCAAAGGACACACAGTCCCAGACACCCAGTCCTGAACACGCAGCTCAGGACACCCAGTCCTCACCGTATTCCCCTTGAGCTAAGGTCACATAGACCTCGCCCAATCACTCTGGTAAGTCTTCAGGGTAGACTCCCAAACCTTCACAGACTTCGTTCACTGGCAATCCACAATGTCTCTTGGACGCTCAGAACGCGACGCCTAACCAGCTGGAGGATGCACAGTCCTCAAGTGTAATAAGTCTTCAGATCACTCAGACAAGAAGACTTAAGTGATGCCCAATTTGCTCTGGCTCTGGGTGGTTAGGGCTTTTTCCTCGCTAGGTATTCTCTCTCAAAGGCTTCGAGGTGGGTTGCTCTCAAACGACAAAAGCCGTGCACTGAAATCTGAGCAGCCAACCATTTGTGGTTGTAGGGGGTGGGCTATTTATAGCCACTAGGCAACCCGACCTGATTTGTCCGAAATGACCCTGGGTCACTAAGGAACTGACACGTGTTCCAATGGTCAGATTTCAAACTCACACGGCAACTTTACTTGGGCTACAATCAAAGCTGACTTGTCCGACTCTGGACAAGATTTGGTCTCATAGTCTTCACTCGAAGACATAGGTTTTTTGTTTAGGCATCACTTCAGTCGCTCTGACTGGTTCTCTTGGACCCCACTTAACAGTACGGTGGTTCCTATGACTCAACACAAATGAAAGAGAACTACGAAAGATCTAAGTCTTCGAGTTCCATAGGCTTCACGTGGTGTCTACTCTTGTCATAGTCTTCAATGTGAATATCTTCATATACCACCATTGACTTCAATGTCTTCGTACATTTTTAGGGGTCATCTCTGGTAGTAAAACCGAATCAATGAGGGACTTCTAACTGTGTTATCCTGCAATTCTCACAAACACATTAGTCCCTCAACTAGGTTTGTCGTCAATACTCCAAAACCAACAAGGGGTGGCACTAGATGCACTTACAATCTCCCCTTTTTGGTGATTGATGACAAACTAGTTGAAGTTTTCAACGGGGAATATAGTCTGTGAAATTTTAAAGGATAAGGAATTGTCTTCATAAGTTGCAAGGGCTCCCCCTGAAGATGTGCATATAAGTAATTTTCTTTTGGAATGCAAATGCACATGACAGGTTGTACTTGTGGAGATCCACTTCACCTTATGATGACATTCCACTATGCATGTGAGGGTATATGAAGATAATGACATGCATAATGAAAAATGGACGTCTGCAGAATGATCTAAGTGCGGAATTTATTGTCGCATATGCGGAATTTATCATCGCAAAACAAGTTGGCAAATAAGTAGCAGACGACCATCAAGTTTAAGTGTTACAACTCAAAGAACCAAATGTAGCAAAACGAGAGTTGTAAGCACGAAGCAAAATAAAGCAAAATATAAAGCACCCGCCCATATGGACCCGCTTGAAGACAATCAATCTCATATGCTTCTCCCCCTTTTGTCAGTGAGGACCAAAAAGGTTTGAAGACATAGAGTTTTCTACTCGTTCCGATGAGCAGCAGGGTCGTTGGTGGTGTTTGGCGGTGCAGAAGAACTTGGTGCAGAGTCGACGTGTGCTGAAGGAGGTGGCGGTGATGTAGCATCGTCTTCATCCTCTATAATTCTGGCAGTCACGGTGGCAGCAGATGAAGAGAACTCAGAGTCTTCAAGGGATGCTGTTCCTCGCAGCACAGCTCTTCTAGGAGGTGTGGAGTCAAACTTGAATCGCTCTGTGAAGCCATCCTCTTGAAGATCAGCTTCAGAACACATCACCGTGAGTCCTTTCCAGGTGCGGCGACAGGTTTCATGTGCAACGAATGCATTCTTGGTGGCAAGATTTCGAATGTGATTTACATCCACCAAGAGGCTTTTCATCTGACGCTTCAGCTAGTCATGATGCCTATCCTGTTTTTGATGAAGGGCCACAAGAAGCTCTCGGTCATTGAGAACACGAGCGCGCTTCTTGGGTCTTGGAGCAATTGTGCTGTCAGTGGCTTCAGTGGAAGCAGGGCGTGGTGCACGTGTAGTGCCAGCCAACGGATACACCCGAGAGATTGCTTCAATTCCTTCAATGTTTTGAGTGAAGCTCTGGTGATCTGCATTCTGAAGACTCAGAGGTTGCTTGGCAGGTTCAGGATAGATGGCTTCAGCAGATGTATCTACATCAGGCAAGAAAATCCGATGGTTGCGGGCTGAGGGTTGATACAAAATAGCAGAGTGAAGTTTGATCAGCCTCATTACCCAAGGGGCATAGAATTTCAAACCAAACAGATCTGAGCCTGATGCAGCAAGTTGGCGTATGAAGAAGTCCTGTGCATTGAAGCATTTGCCATGAAGAATACAGAATATCAGAGTCTTCATTGCATCCTCAATCTTGGCATTTGGAGAGTGCCCTTTGATAGGCCAGAGAGTTCGCTTGATGATGTGATAGATGGTTCTGGGCAGGTACTCAAGGTCTTCAACGAAGAACTCTGTGGGATAAGGAGCATCTTGGGGCAATGGCTTCATCATGGAGAGCATTTGACTCATATCAGGTTCTGGTCACTGAAAGATGCTCTCAATAGCTTCAGCATGCAGCTGACAGCCTTGCTCGAAGAGATCGCCAGGAGTGGGCAAGCCAGTGAGCTCAATGATATCAAATGCATTGGCTTCGTGATGAACATTGCCAGTCATCCACTCTAGGACCCTAGTCTTCGGATCTCTGTTGTATCCTTTGATGTGTAGTGTGGCATAGAATTGTAGTAGCAGCTCTTCATTCCAATGCTCTTCATCAGTAACAAACTGTAGCAGACCCACTTGCTTGAAGCAATCCAACGCTTCTTCTAGACAGGGCAGACCAGCAATAGCTTCAACATCAAGGCGCTTGTGCGGGAAGATGCGACCTTGGTTGTACAGGATGCATGAGTAGTAGCTTCGCTGAGGATAGCTCCAGAACCGATCTGATGAAATCCTTTCCCTTGAGTAGGGGTTCTTGGAGCTATTGAAGAAGGTATTGTCTGCCTTGAAGCCATTGACATTGAAGGAGCCAGGTGCTGATGCAGGACTTGGGAACCTTGGCAGTCTTGGGATCGGCTTCTGTACCTGAAGCATGTGCTCAACATGGTAATCAAATTGGGGACCGGTAGCAGACTCAGGAACAGAAGTATCAGGATCAGTGGCTTCACTGTCTTCTGATGCTTTTGGTGGGGAGGGCTCCACATTAGCTTCATGGTTGGTAGTGGCGGCCTCACGATTTGCATCCTCCACTTGACGAGATGGAGGGTCAGACACAAGCACGTTCTCCGTGAGAACTGCTTCTTGGTGAGACGGGGGGACTGGTGGTACTTCTTTGTCGTCGGCTGATGCAGCCGGAATGTCTTTAGGGGAGACTTGAGGCCTTGGACCTTTGCGAAGCCTGCGTAATGCAGACGACGCCTGTGGAGTCAGAGTGGGCTGGGCCTCAGACTCTTCTTCCACTTGGGGGCGATCCGCCCATGAAGCATCCTGAGCAATTGGTGTCAATGGACGACCAATGCTGATGAGTTCGCTGTGGTCTTGCTGAGGAAGGACTGCATCATCTTCTACATTGTCATGTTGACCAATGTCTTCAGCAGCGATGGGGTCGGCTGCTGGAATGTCTTCAGCTACAGGAGCCTCTGTGGAAGCAGGCTCATGAACTGTCAGTTAACGTTCTGTGTCAGGATAGACCACAGAAAGGGGTTCAACTATCAAGGGCTCTGTGGGAGCAGCCCGATCTTTCTTGGTCTTTCTCTTCTTCTAAGAGGGGGCATTAGGAGAGGCTTCAGGATATTTCCTTTTCCTTGCTTCAGCCTCAGCAGTCCTGGTCTTCTTGAGCTCTGAAGCGGTTGACCGGCTCTTTCGCTTCGAGCCAGTCGTTGCAGTTGGGAAGACAATCGGAGCTGCTTCCTGCCTAGGTGCATCGGGTTCAGCCGTAGTAGGCTTCTTCTTCTTCGCGGCCATCCTGGGGTCGATGCCAGGATGCCCAAGTGCCTTGTGCTTCTCAGCCTCATTATAGGCTTGCACACATCTGTCAGCCAGAGTCTTCATGCGCTCATGCGAACCTTGAGCTTCGGCACATTTCTTCATAAAGTTTTCCTTGAGCTCGTGCATCATGATCTTGAAGTTCTTCACTTCTTGCACGCTGAGCTTAGCCATATGCTTCTTGAACTGAGCCTTTTCATAGTCAATCTTCTGCTTCAGCTCAACAACGCGCTGGGCGATGGCTAGTTCTGAAGCAATGGCTCCTTGGAAGGCAACACTGAGGCCAATGGCTAGCTGCAGATCTTCAAAGCTGATATTTGGCATGTCAAACCACTCGTCAATGAAGTCGTGGATGATGGCGACATCAAAGAGAGGTAGATTATTGAAGATTTCTGCTTCTTCTTTGCTCTTGATGAGTTGCTCAAGAGCGTCATCTGCAAGGTCTTCATCACTTGACAGATCAATGGCGTCGTTGCGCAGAATGGCAGCAGCTGTTAACTCTTCGCCAGCGTGTGACAGAGGCATCTTGGCCTTCTAGGGCTTGGAGACGCGTGATAAGTCTTCAGACTGCACACTGTCTTCAAGAGGTGCAGTTGCTAATGGCTTCGCCCTAGAGATTTTTGGTGAAGGGGCCTGCTTTGAAGCTTTTGGCTTCTTCAACTGCTTTGGCTTCAGCACTACAGGAGCTTCTTCTGATTTAGAGTTAGCTTAAGGCTCATTTACTGCAGTCCCTTGAACTAAGATGTGGATGATGAGGCCTTCAAGGTTTGCATAAGGATCGATGACATTGGGTTCTGCCTCGCGTGTGCCATCTGCCCTTGGTGCGGAGGGACCAGGGTTGAAGTCTAACCCAAATTTCTTCTTGTTCTGCTTCGCTGAGTTTTGGGCAAACTGAAAGTTGCGCTTGAATAGATTGTCATCACGACACTAGAGTAGTGATGACGGATGTGCATTTGCAGGCTGTGGTCCACGGACCATGCATGGATAGAAGCCTTGGGCAATGGCTTCATCTCTAGACCTGGGTAGAAGATTCTTGTATAGGATGTCTCCCCATGGTCTTTTGATGGCGTTTTTCTCAGCATACTCCTGGGTTACGAAGCGGTATTGGAACCATTGTTCTGCCCAATAGCGTCGAATCCATTGGATTCGGGTCTTGCGCTGACTGTAATTCTCTTCAGGATCTGTTTTATACATTTCTGCGAGTTCATCAGGCAGATCTCTGGATGTTCCGCCACGACGCTGTCTGCCCCCCTTCCTTGCTGCTATCTCTGAAGCCATAAACTTTAACTTGAAGGGCTTCAAGATGTTCAAAGGATTCAAAGGCTTTCTCTTGCTGGACCAACAGGAACTGGCTTCAGGAGAATTTATGTGATGCTGTAAGAATTCTGCAAATGAATGCAGACTATGAGAACCAAAGGATTCTCCCACGGACATGTACCTGTGACAGCATTAAGGTGCGAGGGAAGGGGAAGAGGTCATATGCATTCTCAGAAGATTTTGAAGATAAATCAGTTTAGAAGACATTGACCTCATCGTGCGAAGACATTCACTCATAGATAAGAAGTTGGTTCCAGATTTGTACGAACCCATAGATCAGTACAAGTGAGGAATCTAACTACTTTGTGAAGCACAAGTGAATATACTAGGCATGTTATGAGATGCAGTTAGAGAGAGATCTAACTGGTGTGGATAGAAACTTCTTATGGTAGAAAGTGACAAAGCCATAGGATCAAAAGGGGCCGTAAAAAGAAGTTTTATTTACCACACTGGGAACTGCTAGACGGAGTGGGAGATGAGGCCGAGAATTTCAATCTTCCGTGCCCTAACTTGGCGACGAAGGACACCTATGGCGACGGCGGAGAGGACGATGTCCGCGATCGGCGTGAAGACGGCGTCAGAGAGGTTGCGGCAGTGAAGCGCTTCGTCGCCGGCGTTGTCGAGGTCTAGCGGTGGCGCTAGGGTTCATGTGAGGGTGGAAGCAGGGATAATGACCGCAGTGAGTGTGTATTTATAGTTACAGGGGCGGCACTGCGCTATTACACAGGTGCCCCTGGCGATTCGCATCTAAGTAACACGTGGCCATCATGCGGAATTTTGGGGTTTGTTCCACGTCCCACGCACGCCTGGATTGTCGGGTGGTCGTTCCTACTTCTCCGGATTTCATGTGGATAAATGAGCATTGATAACGGACTTAAAGGTTGTCTCTGTGTCTTCTGCTGTCAAGGACGCAGAGAAGACATTCGACAGTTTCAATAGAATGCATATGACTTGGAGAGATAGAATTTGAGATAGAGAGCATAGAGAGGTTAGGGTCCGATCACATTCACTTAGTTCAAAAGATTCAAACAAGAAGACATAGCTATAAGTGAATGTTGTAGAGGATAGAACACTAGCATATATATATATATATATATATATATATAATCAACATAGTGAAGATAATCATGAAGACATGTTGATATTGAAGCCAAACCAAATGTGAAGACATTGCAAGGTAACGCCATGAGTGAAACACTTCAAAATAGAACGTTTGCTGGTGACGTTACCCAACGTATATGGAAGTATTAGACCTAGACACGGCACACAATTATCGTGGGGCTCCAAAGTCAAATTCCACATTAATGTATTCACACTTAGAATGTATGTCTTCACTGATTGAAGGTATACGTTACTTCGTGTGTTGCACATCTAAGTCATCAATATGCATAAGTGTTAGGATGTGTGCCTGATCACAGGACATTTGAGGATTCCAGGATATTTAGCTCACACCGTAACTTGCAAAATGTCTTCTCATCCAAGGGCTTGGTGAAGATATCTGCCAATTGCTCTTCAGTGTTGACGTGTATGATATCAATATCTTCCTTCACAACATGATCTCTGAGAAAATGATGACGAATTTCTATGTGCTTTGTCTTCGAGTGCTGAACTGGGTTATTGGCAATCTTGATGGCGCTTTCGTTGTCGCAGTAAAGTGGCACTTGCTTCAGATGAACGCCATAGTCCTTGAGAGTTTGCTTCATCCACAGAAGCCGAGCGCAGCAAGATCCAGTAGCAATGTATTCAGATTCAGCAGTGGAGAGGGATACACAGTTCTGCTTCTTTGAAGACCAACATACAAGTGATCGTCCCAGAAAATGGCATGTGCCTGATGTAGACTTCTGATCAACCTTGTCACCAGCATAATCAGCATCTGAGAATCCAACCAGATCAAACTCTGAGCCCTTTGGATACCATAATCCGAGAGTTGGGGTGTGAGCCAAATATCGAAGAATTCGCTTCACAGCTAAGTGATGCGACTCCTTTGGTGCCGCTTGAAATTGAGCACACATGAAAACACTAAGCATAATATCTGGCCTAGATGCACATAAATAAAGCAAAGAACCAATCATGGAGCGGTATACCTTTTGATCGAACTCTTTTCCATTGTCGTCGGGACCCAGATGATGTTTGGCTGGCATTGGCGTTGTGAAGCCTTTGCAGTCCTGCATACCAAACTTCTTCAGGCACTCTTTGAGATACTTTTCTTGAGATATGAAGATGCTGTTGCATTGTTGTCGTATTTGAAGACCGAGGAAGAACTTCAGCTCCCCCATCATAGACATCTGATATTGCTCTTGCATCATATAGCCAAACTCTTCATTGTACTTCTGATTGGTGCAGCCGAAGATAATGTCATCCACATATATCTGGCACACAAATAGTTCACCATCATATGTCTTCATGAAGAGAGTGGGGTCTAGGGAACCAGGTATGAAGCCTTTGCTCTTCAGGAAATATTTGAGTGTGTCATACCAGGCCCGAGGGGCTTGTTTGAGGCCATACAGTGCCTTGTTGAGCCTGTATACCATGTCAGGATGTTTTGGATCTTCAAACCCAGGCGGTTGTGCAACATACACTTCTTCTTCAATCTTGCCATTGAGAAAGGCACTCTTCACATCCATTTGATATAGAAGTATGTTATGATGATTAGCATAGGCCAGCAGTATACGTATGGCTTCAAGTCTGGCCACAGGAGCAAATGTTTCATCGAAGTCAATGCCTTCCACTTGAGTATATCCTTGAGCAACCAGGCGAGCTTTGTTTCTGACAATTTGACCATGCTCATCTTGCTTGTTGCAGTATATCCATTTGGTGCCTATTATATTGTGCTTCCGTGGATCAGGACGCTTAACCAGTTCCCATACATTATTCAGCTCAAACTGCTAAAGCTCTTCTTGCATAGCTTGAATCCATTCAGGTTCCATGAAGGCTTCTTCAACTTTCTTGGGTTCTGTAATTGAGACGAATGCGAAGTGCCCACAGAAATTTGCCAGCTGAGTTTCCCTTGAACGAGTGAGTGGACCAGGTGCATTGATGCTGTCAATTATTCTGTCAATCTGCACTTCATTGGCAACACGAGGATGTACAGGGCGAAGACTTTGCTCTTGCTGATCTGTGTTGTTGTTGGGAGGAATGTCTTCAGGCTGAGCATTGTCTTCATGTGGATCAGGTGCTGAGATGATAAGTTCTTCTTTAGGTTGAGCTTCAGAAGGTATAATCTCTCCAGTTGCCATTAGCTTGATTGATTCACTTGATGGAGCTTCATCTAGCACATTTGGCAATTGCTCTCTTTGTGAACCATTGGTCTCATCGAACCGCACATCCACTGTTTCAACCACTTTGTAATGAAAGAGATTCAAGACTCTGTAGGAGTGCGAATCCTTTCCAAATCCAAGCATAAAACCCTCATGTGCTTTTGGTGCAAACTTTGAGGTATGGTGTGGGTCCTTGATCCAGCACCTTGCGCCAAATACTCTGAAGTAACTGACATTTGGCTTCTTGCCAGTTAGGAGTTCATAAGATGTCTTGTTCAGAAGCTTGTGAAGATAAACACGGTTGATTATATGGCATGCAGTGTCAATGGCTTCAGGCCAGAATTTTCTTGGAGTCTTGTATTCATCTAGCATCGTTCTGGCCATCTCAATGAGTGTTCTGTTCTTGCGTTCGATGACGCCATTCTGCTGTGGTGTGTACGGGGCTGAGAATTCATGTGTGATGCCCAAGGTATCAAGATATGTATCAAGTCCAGTGTTCTTGAATTTAGTGCCATTGTCACTTCTGATGTGCTTTATCTTGGCGCTGTAATTGTTCATAGCTCGATTGGCGAAGCGTCTGAAGACATCCTGCACTTCAGTCTTGTAAAGGATTATGTGCACCCAAGTATATCTAAAGTAATCATCAACAATGACAAAGCCATAGAGGCAAGCAGTAGTGGTAAAAGTTGAGTAGTGAGTGGGACCAAAAAGATCCATGTGAAGCAGTTCGAAGGGTCAAGTAGTGGTCATGATTGTCTTCGAGGGATGTTTTGCCCTCATCATCTTCCCTGCTTCACAGGCACCGCATAAGTGATATTTCTTGAACTTGACGCCCTCGATGCCTATGACATGCTTCTTCTTTGCAAGGGTGTGGAGGTTCCTCATGCCAGCATGCCCAAGCCTCCGATGCCAAAGCTAGCATTCTGAAGCTTTTGCTAGAAGACATACTGCAAGCTGTGGCCCTGCTGAGAAATCTACCACATACAAATCATCTTTCCGATACCCTTCAAACACTAGAGACTTGTCAGATTCCATTAGTACCAGGCAACGATATTTTCCAAATATTACGGTCATGTTCAAATTGCAAAGCATTGAGACAGACATTAAGTTGAAGCCAAGGGATTCAACAAGCATGACTTTATCCATGTGTTGATCCTTTGAGACTGCAACTCTACCTAGACCCAATACCTTACTTTTACCAGTGTCAGCGAATGTGATGTGACTCTTGTCAGATGGATGTAAGGTTGAGTCCATAAGAAGGCTTCTTTTTCCGGTCATGTGATTTGTACACCCACTGTCAATAATCCATTCTGAAGACGCTGGTGTCGTACCCTACAGTGCAGTTAGGGGGATAGGCTTCACGAAGAGAATTGTGAAGCAAAAACATTTGACGAACCAGTGGGTTATGAAAACTCAGATCCATATTAGGACTAATAGGGAGAGCAACATGCGATTCAGGAACGAAGTACATAGTAATGCCATTCGGGCATTTGATCTTGTGCCCTACAAGATGTTTAAGGTCCCCAGCAATAGCGTCAGAAGATTTTGGTTTTCTGCTGGAGACCTTTCCCTGCAAAAGAGAGTTAAGCTTTCTTAGCCACCCACATCTTCAAGGGTGGCTTAGAAGCAATAAGTCTAAGTGCAGCATCTGAGAATTTTGGCTTTGGAGCCCTAGCAAACAGTCTAGCAGGCGGACAATAGTACTCATATGAATAGGCAGAATAGTTCTTGGTCATATGAACATGGCGGTTTGATGAACCGCTCTCATATTCATATGCCTGGGTGTGGTTTCCCTGCAAAACATGTGCGTTAGTGCGACTCAGGTGAGTCCTCTGTCTGTATGAAGCCTTTGGACCGTATGAAGCCTTTGGTCTGAGGTTTGTCTTCTTCATGTGAGGAATCATGAAGACATTCACAGGAAGATTTTCCCGACACCTTTTCGGAACCCAGATCTTCTTCATAGGCGGTCCATTCCTGCAGTTAGTACCAATGTACCTGGCAAACACTTCACCATTCTGATTCTTAAACAGTACATAGTTTGCATCAAAGGATCCATCAATGATAATGGGGTTAGCACAAGTGAATCCAGATAAATTGGACGGATCTGCTGTAGGTTCCTTTGCAGCAACCCACTTGGTTTTGGGGTACTGCTCAGGTTTCCAGTAAGAGCCATCTGCATTCATTTTCCTTACGAACCCAACACCCTCTTTCCTAGGGTTTCGGTTCAGAATCTGCTTCTTGAGGACATCACATAATGTATGATGCCCTTTAAGACTTTTGTACATCCCTGTTTCAAGCAATGTCTTCAACCTAGCATTCTCATCAGCAATAGCAGTGGTATCCTCAGCAGAGGGGTTAGTTACCACATCAACAGTTGAAGATATTGCAACAACAGTAGCAGTAGAACATTCAGCAACAGAAGCAGCATTATCATGCTCAATGCATTTAAGACATGGTGGTTCAAATCCTTCCTGAGCGGAACTGATCTGTTTGGCGCTAAGTGACTCGTTTTCCTTTTGAAGATCTTCATGAGCCGCTCTCAATTTCCCAAGATCTTGCTTCCTTTGAAGATAATCATAGGAAAGCTTTTCATGAGTTGTTGAGAGAGTATCATGACGATCTTCAAGTTCCTGATACTTAACGTGAAGATTTTTAATGTCTTCAATTAAGGATTCAGATCGAGTCATTTCAGCACCCAACAGATCATCCCTTCTGTCTAACAGTTTTTGAATATGTTCCATGGCTTTCTGTTGTTCAGTTGCAATTTTAGCAAGTGTTTTGTAGCTGGGTTTTGAATCATAATCAGAGTCATCGTCACTAGATGTTTGATAGTGAGTAGTGCGTGTGTTTACCTTGGCACTGCGTGCCATGAAGCAGTAGGTAGGATCGGAGCAGTCCTTGTCATTTGCATCGGTGTCGGTGATGGAGTCATTGTCTTCAGTGTTGAAGATGGACTTGGCAACGTATGTTGTAGCTAGACTTGCAATGCCAGAATCAGACTGCTCCTCAGACTCCACCTCTGCCTACTCAGAAGCGGACTCCTCCTCTGAATCCATTTCCTTGCCAACAAACGCACGTGCCTTGCCAGATGAGCTCTTCTTGTGTGATGAAGACTTTGAGGAAGACTTGGAAGAAGACTTTGAGTATTTCTTCTTCTTCTTGTCGTCAGAGTCATATTCCTTGCTCTTCTTCTTCTTTCTGTTCTCATTGTCCCACTATGGACACTCAGAGATGAAGTGTCCAGTTTTCTTGCACTTGTGGCATGTTTTCTTCTTGTAGTCATGAGCAGAAGCTTCATCATTCCTTGAGCTTGACCGTGAAGACTTTCTAAAGCCTTTCTTCTTGGTGAATTTTTGGAACTTCTTCACAAGCATTGCAAGTTCCCTTTCAATGTCTTCAGGATCATCAGAACTGCTGTCAGATTCTTCTTCAGATGAGGAAACAGCTTTTGCCTTCAAGGCACGAGTTCGCCCATAGTTTGGGCCGTAGATATCTCTTTTCTCAGAAAGCTGAAACTCATGTGTGTTGAGGCTCTCAAGTATGTCAGACGGATCGAGTGTCTTGAAATCAGGACGTTCTTGAATCATCAGGGCTAAGATGTCAAATGAACTATCAAGTGATCTCAGCAGCGTCTTGACAATTTCATGTTTGGTGATCTCAGTGGCGCCGAGGGCTTGAAGCTCATTTGTGATGTCAGCGAGTCGGTCAAATGTGTGCTGGACATTCTCATTGTCATTTCGCTTGAAGCAGTTGAAGAGGTTGCGAAGAACACTGATTCTCTGATCTCTCTGGGTTGAGATGCCTTCATTGACCTTGGAGAGCCAGTCCCAGACCAGCTTGGATGTCTTCAAGGCACTCACACGGCCATACTGTCCTTTGGTCAGATGACCATAGATGATATTCTTGGCAGTAGAGTCCAGTTGAGTGAACTTCTTGACATCAACAGCAGTGACACCTTCTCCAGCCTTGGGAACGCCGTTCTCGACAACATACCATAGGTCGACGTCAATGGCTTCAAGATGCATGCGCATCTTATTCTTCCAGTAGGTATATTCAGTTCCATCAAAGATGGGACACGCAGCGGAGACTTTGATTATCCCTGCAGTCGACATAGCTAAAACTCCAGGTGGTTAAACCGAATCACACATAACAAGGGAGCACCTTGCTCTGATACCAATTGAAAGTGCGTTATATCGACTAGAGGGGGGTGAATAGGCGATTTTTATGAAAGTCTTCAAAACATGGAAGTTATGAAGACAAACAGTAGAGATATGCCTATTACTATGCAGCGGAAGGTAGACTACACTAGGCAAGCCATGGTCAAGTATTCAATAGAGTGAAAGCACAATGACAAATAGCTACAGTGTAATACGGATCAGGTAGGAAGATATTATGAAGCCAAACAGATCATACAGTTACGTTGTGAAGACAAAAGATAGAGCAAGCATGCAATGACTTCACAATGAGTAACAGAAGTAAAAGGAAGTGAAGATGAAACCAGTGACTCGTTGAAGACAAAGATTTGTTGGACCAGTTCCAGTTGCTGTGACAACTGTACGTCTGGTTAGGGCGGCTAGGTATTTAAACCAAAGGACACACAGTCCCGGACACCCAGTCCTGAACACGCAGCTCAGGACACCCAGTCCTCACCGTATTCCCCTTGAGCTAAGGTCACACAGACCTCGCCCAATCACTCTGGTAAGTCTTCAAGGTAGACTCCCAAACCTTCACAGACTTCGTTCACCGGCAATCCAAAATGTCTCTTGGACGCTTAGAACGCGACGCCTAACCGGCTGGAGGATGCACAGTCCTTAAGTGTAATAAGTCTTCAGATCACTCAGACAAGAAGACTTAAGTGATGCCCAATTTGCTCTAGCTCTGGGTGGTTAGGGCTTTTTCCTCGCTAGGTATTCTCTCTCAATGGCTTCGAGGTGGGTTGCTCTCAAACGACAAAAGCAGTGCACTGAAATCTGAGCAGCCAACCGTTTATGGTTGTAGGGGGTGGGCTATTTATAGCCACTAGGCAACCCGGCCTGATTTGTCCGAAATGACCCTGGGTCACTAAGGAACTGACACGTGTTCCAACGGTCAGATTTCAAACTCACACGGCAACTTTACTTGGGCTACAAGCGAAGCTGACTTGTCCGACTCTGGACAAGATTTGCTCTCATAGTCTTCACTCGAAGACATAGGTTTTTTGTTTAGGCATCACTTCAGTCGTTCTGACTGGTTCTCTTGGACCCCACTTAACAGTACAGTGGTTCCTATGACTCAACACAAATGAAAGAGAACTACGAAAGATCTAAGTCTTCGAGTTCCATAGGCTTCATGTGGTGTCTTCTCTTGTCATAGTCTTCAATGTGAATATCTTCATATACCACCATTGACTTCAATGTCTTCGTACATTTTTAGGGGTCATCTCTGGTAGTAAAACCGAATCAATAAGGGACTTCTACCTGTGTTATCCTGCAATTCTCACAAACACATTAGTCCCTCAACTAGGTTTGTCGTCAATACTCCAAAACCAACTAGGGGTGGCACTAGATGCACTTACAATCTCCCCTTTTTGGTGATTGATGACAAACTAGTTGAAGTTTTCAATGGGGAATATAGTCTGTGAAATTTTAAAGGATAAGGAATTGTCTTCATAAGTTGCAAGGGCTCCCCCTGAAGATGTGCATATAAGTAATTTGCTTTTGGAATGCAAATGCACATGGCAGGTTGTACTTGTGGAGATCTACTTCACCTTATGATGACATTCCACTATGCATGTGAGGGTATATGAAGATAATGACATGCATAATGAAAAATGGACGTCTGCAGAATGATCTAAGTGCGGAATTTATCTCCAAGAACATCAAGGAGGACATGGTATTTAGAGTCAAAGAGAGAGAATAAGCCATCTAGCTACTAGCTATGGACCCATAGGTCTGTGGTAAACTACTCACGCTTCATCGGAAGGGCAATAGAGTTGATGGAGAAGCCCTCCATGATCGAATCCCCCTCCGGTAGGGTGCCGGAAAAGGTCCCTAGATGGGATCTCACGGGTACAGAAGGTTGTGGTGGTGGAAAAGTGTTTTCGTGGATGCCTCTGGTGGTTTGGGGATATATAAGCGAAAGAATTAGATCAAGAGGTGCACATGGGGCCCATAAGGGTGGGGGCGCTCCCTCCCCCCTGGGCGCGCCCTCCATCCTTGTGTCTGCCTCGTGGCTCCTTCGACTTCATCTCCAAGTCTCCTGGTTGTCTTCTGGTCCAACAAAAATCATTGCAAAGGTTTTATTCCATTTGGACTCCGTTTGGTATTCCTTTTCTGCGAAACTCAAAAATAGGGAAAAAACAGGAACCGACACTAGGCTCTAGGTTAATAGGTTAGTCCCAGAAATAATATAAAATTGCATCTTAATGCATATAAAACATCCAAAACAGATAATATAATAGCATGGAACAATTAAAAATTATAGATACGCTAGAGACATATCAAGCGTCCCCAAGCTTAATTCCTGCTCGTCCTCGAGTAGGTAAATGATAAAAATAGAATTTTTTTATGTGGAATGCTACCTAACATATTTATTCAGGTAATTTTCTTTACTGTGGCATGAATGTTCAGATTCGTAAGATTCAAAACAAAAGTCTAATATTGACATAAAAATAATACTTCAAGCATACTAACAAGGCAATTATGTCTTCTCAAAATAACATGGCCAAAGAAAGCTTATCCCTACAAAATCATATAGTCTGGATATGCTCCAGCTTCATCACACAAAATATTCGAATCATGCACAACCCCATTGACAAGCCAAGCAATTGTTTCATACTTTTGATGTTCTCAAACTTTTTTAACTTTCACGCAATACATGAGCGTGAGCCATGGACATAGCACTATAGGTGGAATGGAAGGTGGTTGTGGAGAAGAAAAAAAGAAGGAGATAGTCTCACATCAACTAGGCGTATCAAAGGGCTATGGAGATGCCCATTAATATATATCAATGTGAGAGAGTAGGGATTGCCGTGCAAATGATGCATTAGAGCTTTTAAGTTTATGAAAGCTCAAAAAGAAACTAAGTGGGTGTGCATCCAACTCGCTTGCTCACGAAGACCTAGGGAAATTTGAGGAAGCCCATCACTGGAATATACAAGCCAAGTTCTATAATGAAATTCCCATTAGTATACGAAAGTGACAACATAGGAGACTCTCTATCATGAAGATCATGGTGGTACTTTGAAGCACAAGTGTCGTAAAAGGATAGTAACATTGTCACTTCTCTCTTTTCTCTCATTTTTTTATTTGGGCCTTATCTCATTTTTTGGCCTCTTGTTATTATTATTTTATTTATTTTTTGTTCGGAGTATCATCCCGACTTGTGGGGGAATCATAGTCTCCATCATCCTTTCCTCACATGGGAGAATGCTCTAATAATGAAGATCATCACACTTTAATTTACTTACAACTCAATAATTACAACTCGGTACTTAAAACAAAATATGACTCTATATGAATGCCTCCGTCGGTGTACTGGGATGTGCAATGAATCAAGAGTGGCATGTATCAAAGAATTATAAATGGTGGCTTTGCCACAAATACGATCTCAACTACATGATCATGCAAAGCAATATGACAATGATGGAACGTGTCATAATAAAAGGAACGGTGGAAGGTTGCATGGCAATATATCTCAAAATGGCTATGGAAATACCATAATAGGTTGGTATGGTGGCTGTTTTGAGGGAGGTATATGGTGAGTCTATGGTACCGGCGATAGTTGCGCGGCACTAGAGAGGCTAGCAATGGTGGAAGGGTGAGAGTGCGTATAATCCATGGACTCAACATTAGTCATAAAGAACACACATACTTATTGCAAAAATCATTAGTTATCGAAAGGAAGTACTACGCTCATGCTCCTAGGGGGATTGATTGGTAGGAAAAGACCATCGCTCGTCCCCGACCGCCACTCATAAGGAAGACAATCAAAATCATGCTCCGACTTCATCACATAACGGTTCACCATACATGCATGCTATGGGAATCACAAACGTTAACACACGTATTTCTGAAATTCACAATTACTCACTAGCCTGACTCTAATATCACCATCTCTATATATCAAAACAATCATGAGGAATCAAACTTCTCATAGTATTCAATGCACTTTATATGAAAGTTTTTATTATATCCTCTTGGATGCCTATCATATTAGGACTAAATTTATAACCAAAGAAAATTACCAAGCTGTTTAAAGGCTCTCAAAATAATATAAGTGAAGCATGAGATTTCAATAATTTCTATAAAATAAAACCACCGCTGTGCTCTAAAAAGATATAAGTGAAGCACTAGAGCAAAATTGCCTAGCTCAAAAGATATAAGCGAAGCACATAGAGTATTCTAATACATCACGATTCATGAGTGTCCGTATGAAAAGTTGTGTACAGAAAGGATGATTGTGGCAAACTAAATAGCAAATACTCAAATCAGACAAGACGCTCCAAGCAAAACACATATCATGTGGTGAATAAAAATATAGCCTCAAGTAAAGTTACCGATAGACGAAGACGAAAGAGGGGATGCCTTCCGGGGCATCCCCAAGCTTAGGCTCTCGGTTGTCCTTGAATAATACCTTGGGGTGCCTTGGGCATCCCCAAGCTTAGGCTCTTGCCACTCCTTATTCCATAGTCCATCAAATCCTTACCGAAAACTTGAAAAACTTCACAACACAAAACTCAACAGAAAATCTCATAAGCTCCATTATTATAAGAAAATAAATCACCACTTTTGGTTCTGTTGTGAACTCACTATTTATTTATATTGGTGTAATATCTACTGTATTCCAACTTATCCATGGTTCATATCCCCCGATACTACCCATAGAATCATCAAAATAAGCAAACAACAGAAAGAAAACATAATCTGTCAAAAACAGAACAGTCCGTAGCAATCTGTAAGTCTCGAATACTTCTGTAACTCCAAAAATTCTGAAAAATTAGGAAAACCTAAGAAATTTGTTTAGTAATCTTCTTCAAAAAGAATCAATATTTTATCACGCTTACGTTAAAAATGAGAATTTTTTCCTGAGTGCAAAAGTTTCTGTTTTTTAGCAAGATCAAATCAACTATCACCATAAGCCATCCTAAAGGTCTTACTTGGCACAAACACTAACTAAAACACAAAAACCACATATAACAAGAGGCTGGATGAATTATTTGTTGCAAAACAACAAGGAAATATATTGGGTTGTCTCCCAACAAGCGCTTTTCTTTAAAGCCTTTTAGCTAGGCATTGAGATTTCAATGATGCTCACATGAAAGACAAGAATTGAAGCACAAAGAGAGCATCATGTAGCATGATAAAAACAAGTTTAAGTCTAACATACTTCCTATGCATAGGTATTTTATAAGCAAACAAATTATTAAGACAAGCAAAAACAAGCATATGTAAGGAACAAGAAAGAAACAATAGCAATCTCAACATAACGAGAGGTACTTTAGTAACATGAAAATTTCTACAACCATATTTTCCTCTCTCATAATAATTACATGTAGGATCATAAGCAAATTCAATAATATATCTATCACATAAAATATTCTCTTCATGATCCACATGCGTGCAAAGTTAACACTCTTCCAAAATAGTGGGATTATCATAAAATAAAGTCATGACCTCTCCAAACCCACTTTTATCAACTAATTCATAAGATTGATCAATCTCCAAAGTAGTGTGATCATTATTACCTAAATTTGACACTCTTCCAGACCCACTTTCAGTATTATTGCAAACATTATTATAAATCTCATATTCATCATGGGGCTTAAATAAATTTTCAATATTATAAGAAGAATCACCCCAATCATGATCATTGCAATAAGTAGTCGACATAGCAAAACTAGCATCCCCAAGCTTAGGGTTTTGCATATTATTATCACAATTGACATTAATAGAATTTATAATAACATCATTGCAATCATGATATTCATTCAAGGAGCTATCGTGAATCACTTCATAAATTTCTTCTTTTAGTACTTCATCACAATTTTCAGATTCACGGATTTCAAGTAAAACTTCATAAAGATAATCTAGTGCACAAAACTCACTAGCAATTGGTTCATCACAATTGGATCTCTTAAAAAGATTAGCAAGTGGATGAGGATCCATAAACTTTGTTTCTAATTTTCAATAAACACACAATTATACCAAGCAAACGAGCAAACAAACCAAGAAAGACATAAGGGAAAATGAAAAGAAGGACGAAAGAGAAGGCTAATAAAAAGGAAAATCTTTTCGAAAATCATTTTAGAAGTGGGGGATAGGAAAACGAGAGGCAAATGGTGAATAATGTAATGCAAAAGATGAGAGTTTAAGATGGGTACTTGGTATGTCTTGACTTGGCATAGATCTCCCCGGCAATGGCGCCAGAAATTCTTCCTGCTACTTCTTGAGCTTGCGTTGGTTTTTCCCTTGCAGAGGAAAGGGTGATGCAGCAAAGTAGAGATAAGTATTTCCCTCAGTTTGAGAACCGAGGTATCAATCTAGTAGGAGATAACACACAAGTCACCGAATAGCTTCACAAACAATCGAACAACTTGCACCCAAACGCGATAAAGGGGTTGTCAATCCCTTCACGGTTAGTTGCAAAAGTGAGATCTGATAGAGATAGATAAACAATAAAGTAAATATTTTGGTATTTTTGGTTTATAGATTGGAAAGTAAAAGGTTGCAAAATAGTAAATTGGAAACTAATATTGTAGATCGGAAACTAATATGATGGAAAATAGAAACTTATGTGATGGAAAATAGACCCGGGGGCCATAGGTTTCAATAGAGGCTTCTCTAAAGATAGCAAATAATACAGTGGGTGAACAAATTACTGTCGAGCAATTGATAGAAAAGCGCAAAGTTATGACGATATCTAAGGCAATGATCATGAATATAGGCATCACGTCTGTGTCAAGTAGACCAAAACGATTCTGCATCCACTACTATTACTCCACACATTGACCGACTCCTGCCTGCATCTAGAGTATTAAGTTCATGAAGAACAGAGTAATGCATTAAGCAAGATGACATGATGTAGAGGGATTAACTCAAGCAATATGATGAAAACTCCATCTTTTATCCTCGATGGCAACAATAGAATACGTGCCTTGTTGCCCCTACTGTCACTAGAAAAGGACACCCAAGATTGAAACCAAAGCTAAGCACTTCTCCCATTGTAAGAAAAACCAAGCTAGTTGGCAAAACCAAACCGATAATTCGAAGAGAATTACAAAGATATCAAATCATGCATAAAATAATTCAGAGAAGAATCAAATAACATTCATAGATAAGTTGATCATAAATCCACAATTCATCGGATCTCGGCAAACACATCGCAAAAAATCATTACATCGAATAGATATCCAGGAACATCGAGGTGAACATGGTATTGAGAATCAAAGAGAGATCGAGAATAAGCCATCTGGCTACTACCTATGGACCCATAGGTCTGTGGTAAACTACTCACGCTTCATCGGAAGGGCAATAGAGTTGATGGAGAATCCCTCCATGATCGAATCCCCTTCCGGCAGGGTGCCGGAAAAGGTCCCAAGATGGGATCTCATGGGTACAAAAGGTTGCGGCGGTGGAAAACTATTTTCTTGGCTCTCCTGATTGGTTTTGGAATATTTGAGAATATATAGGCGGAAGAAATAGGTCAGTGGAGTCACGAGGGGCCCACAAGGGTAGGGGCGCGCCCTCCATCCTTGTAGCCACCTTGTGGCTCCTCTGACTTCATCTCCAAGTATCCTGGTTGTCTTCTGGTCCAAGAAAAATCATTGCGAAGGTTTTATTCCATTTGCACTCCGTTTGGTATTCCTTTTCCGCGAAACTCAAAAACAGGGAAAACTGGAACTGGCACTGGGCTCTAGTTTAATAGATTTGTCCTCAAAATAATATAACATAGAATATTAATGCATATAAAACATCCAAAATAGATAATATAATAGCATGGAACAATCAAAAATTATAGGTACGTTGGAGACGCATCAGGTTCCTCTTTGGGATCTCTTCGGACGCCGCAGATTCCTCTTCGGAATCCAAGATGTCATCAAGGAGGACCAACTTGGGCATGCCTATTTCTATGAGGCACGAGGAGGTTGCTCCTCCTTGGCGTCTTCTAACGCCGCTCTCTTCCTCGTACGGGAGGAGTCTCTCTCCTCTCCATCCTCTTCCTTCTCTCCCTCGGGGGTGGAGGGAGCTTGGGTATCCCCGGACTTGGTGTCCAGGTGTGCTCTTGAGCAGAGGCCTTCTCTGGTCTCCCTCACCTCGCTCTTTGATAACCGACAAGTATATGGAACATTTGTAGCCTTCTTCGATAATTAAGAGTGTCGAACCCAACGAGGAGCTAAAGGCATAACAAATATTCCCTCAAGTTCTATCGACCACCAATACAACTCTACGCACTTGACGTTTACTTTACCTAGAACAAGTATGAAACTATTTTGCGAGAATAAAACTACGAGTACTTTGCATGAATAAAACTACAAATAAATTGCAAGGTGATAAAAGTGGATAGCTTGTGTCAACAAGAAAGTCATTTGTCCCTAGGCAATCGAGAACAAGTACCGGTAATCAT
Source organism: Triticum monococcum (assembly GCA_034509565.1). Lineage (NCBI taxonomy): Eukaryota > Viridiplantae > Streptophyta > Magnoliopsida > Poales > Poaceae > Triticum > Triticum monococcum. Next base: position 477,845,342 of record CM067842.1, on the reverse strand, counting down.
TCTTATAATTTTATATGAGGGAGAGGCATGAGCTAACATACTTTCTCTACATGGATCATATGCACTTATGATTGGTCCCCTAGCAAGCATCCACAACTACTAAAGATCATTAAGGTCATGAAACCCAACTATAGCATTAAGTATCGAGTCCTCTTTATCCCATACGCAGCAATCAACCTACTCAGGTTTAAGCTTTTGTCACTCTCGCAACCCACCATAAGCAAATCACGAACATATTGCAACACCCTACTGAAGGAAATATGCCCTAGAATCAATAATAAAGTTATTATTTTATTTCCTTATATCATGATAAATGTTTATTATTCATGCTAGAATTGTATTAACCGGAAACTTGATACATGCGTGAATACATAGACAAAACAAAGTGTCCCTAGTATGCCTCTACTAGACTAGCTCGTTAATCAAAGATGGTTAAGTTTCTTGACCATAGACATGTTTTGTCATTTGATGAACGGCATCACATCATTAGAGAATGATGTGATGGACAAGACCCATCCATTAGCTTAGCATTATGATCATTGAGTTTTATTGCTATTGCTTTCTTCACGACTTATACATGTTCTTCTGACTATGAGATTATGCAACTCCCGAATACCGGAGGAACACCTTGTGTGCTATAAAACATCACAATGTAACTGGGTGATTATAAAGATGATATACAGGTGCCTCCGATGGTGTTTGTTGAGTTGGCATAGGTCGAGATTAGGATTTGTCACTTCGTCTATCGGAGAGGTATCTCTCGGCCCTCTCGGTAATGCACATCACTATAAGCCTTGCAAGCAATGTGACTAATGAGTTAGTTGCGGGATGATGCATTACGGAACGAGTAAAGAGACTTGTCAGTAACAAGATTGAACTAGGTTTTGAGATACCGATGATCGAATCTCAGGCAAGTAACATACCGATGACAAAGGGAACAACGTATGTTGTTCTGCGGTTTGACCGATAAAGATCTTCATAGAATATGTAGGAACCAATATGAGCATCCAGGTTCCGCTATTGGTTATTGACTGGACATGAGTCTCGGTCATGTCTACATAGTTCTCAAACCCATAGGGTCCGCACGCTTAACGTTCTGTAACGATTTGTATTATGAGTTATGTGTTTTGATGACCGAAGTTTGTTCGGAGTCCCGGGTGAGATCGGAGACATGACGAGGAGTCTCGAAATGGTCGAGACATAAAGATCGATATATTAGAAGGCTATATTCGGACATCAGAAAGGTTCCGAGTGATTCGGGTATTTTTCAGAGTACCGGAGAGTTATGGGAATTCGTATTGGGCCTTAATGGGCCATACGGGAAAGGAGAGAAAGGCCTCAAGGGTGGCCGCGCCCCTTCCCCATGGACTGGTTCGAATTGGACTAGGGAAAGGGGCGCCCCCTTCCTTCCTTCTCCTTCTCCCTTCCCTTTTTCCTATTCCATGTGGGAGGTGGAATCCTACTAGGACTAGGGAGTCCTAGTAGGACTCCACACTTTGGGTGCGCCCTATGAGGGTCGGCCTCCTCCTCCCTCCATCCTTTATATATGTGGCCAGGGGGCACCCCATAGACACAAGTTGATCATTGATCCCTTAGCCGTGTGCGGTGCCCCCCTCCACCATAACCCACCTCGGTCATATCATCGTAGTGCTTAGGCAAAGCCCTGCGATGGTAGCATCATCATCACCGTCATCACGCCGTCGTGCTGACGAAGCTCTCCCTCGACACTCAGCTGGATCGAGAGTTCGTGGGGCGTCACCGAGCTGAACGTGTGCAGATCACTGAGGTGCCGTACTTTCGGTACTAGGATCGGTCAATCGTGAAGATGTAAGACTACATCAACCACGTTGTCATGACTTATACATGTTCTTCTGACTATGAGATTATGCAACTCCCGAATACCGGAAGAACACCTTGTGTGCTATCAAACGTCACAACGTAACTGGGTGATTATAAAGATGCTCTATAGGTGTCTCCAATTTTGTTTTTTGAGTTGGCATAGATCGAGATTAGGATTTGTCACTCCGTGTATCAGAGAGGTATCCCTGGGCCCTCTCGATAATGCACATCACTATGAGCCTTGCAAGCAATGTGACTAATGAGTTAGTCATGGGATGACGCATTATGGAACGAGTAAAGAGACTTGCCGGTAACGAGATTGAACTAGGTATGATGATACCGACGATGGAATCTCGGGAAAGTAACATACCGATGACAAAGGGAACACCGTATGTTGTTATGCAGTTTGACCGATAAAGATCTTCATAGAATATGTAGGAACCAATATGGGCATCTAGGTTCCACTATTGGTTATTGACTAGAAAAGTGTCTCGGTCATGTCTACATAGTTCTTGAACCCATAGGGTCCGCACGCTTAATGTTCGTTGACGATATAGTATTATATGAGTTATGTATGTTGGTAACCGAATGTTGTTTGGATTCCTGGATGAGATCATGGACATGACGAGGAGCTCCGGAATGGTCCGTAGGTAAAGATTGATATATAAGATGATATGGTTCGGCCAAGGGGTGAAGCCCACACGGCTTTAGGTCAGTGCAAAAAGAGTTTTGCGAGGCCAGGGGGCCAAACGTCAGAGACCCTGGTGTCTGGGACAGACTCCAAGGACCGTGGCGTCTGGTCCTGGAAGTCCGAGAAGGACTGTTCCTTGTGGGCAAAACCGACTTTGAGGAGGCTTTTACTCCAATTTTCGACCCTAGGGCTCAACATATAAATAGAGGGGCAGGGCTAGCACCTGGAACACATCAAGAATCACCAAGCCGTGTGTTGGCAACCCCGTACCCTCTAGTTCAGCCTATGCCATAGTTTCTGTTGTGCTTGGTGAAGCCCTGTGGAGATTGATCTTCACCAACACCGTCACCATGTTGTCGTGCTGCCAGAACTCATCTACTACTTCACCCAACTTGCTGGATCAAGAAGGCGAGGACATCATCGAGCTAAATGTGTGCTAAACACGGAGGTGCCGTACGTTCGGTACTTGATCGGGACGAATCGTGAAGGTGTATGACTACATCAACCACGTTGATAAACGCTTCCGCTTAACGGTCTATGAGGGTACGTAGACACACTCTCCCCTCTCGGTGCTATGCATCTCCTAGATAGATCTTGCGTAAGCGTAGGAAAATTTTTAAATACTGCATTCCCCAACAGTGGCATCCGAGCCAGGTCTATGCTTAGATGTTATATGCACGAGTATAACACAAAGAGTTGTGGGTGATAATAGTCATACTGCTTACCAGCAACGTCTTACTTTGATTCGGCGGTATTGTTGGATGAAGCGGCCCGGACCGACATTACATGACCGCGTTCATGAGACTGGTTCTACCGATGTGCTTCACACACAGGTGGCTAGCGGGTGTTTGTTTCTCCAACTGTAGTTGAATCGAGTTTGACTATGCCCGGTCCTTGTTGAAGGTTAAAACAACACATTTGGCGAAAATTCGTTGTGGTTTTGATGCGTAGGTAAGAACGGTTCTTGCTAGAAGCCCGTAGCAGCCACGTAATACTTGCAAAAACAAAGTAGAGGACGTCTAACTTGTTTTTGCAGGGCATGTTGTGATGTGATATGGTCAAGACGTTATGAGATATAAATTGTTGTATGAGATGATCATGTTTTGTAACCAGTATCGGCAACTGGCAGGAGCCTTATGGTTGTCGCTTTATTGTATGAAATGCAATCGCCATGTAATTGATTTACCTTATCACTAAGCGGTAGCGATAGTCGTTGAAGCAATAGTTGGCAAGACGACAATGATGCTACGATGGAGATCAAGGTGTCAAGACGGTGACGATGGTGATCATGACGGTGCTTTGGAGATGGAGATCAAAAGGCACAAGATGATGATGGCCATATCATATCACTTATTTTAATAGCATGTGATGTTTATCCTCTATGCATCTTATTTTGCTTAGTACGGCAGTAGCATAATAAGATGATCTCTCACTAAATTTCAAGGTATAAGTGTTCTCCCTGAGTATGCACCGTTGCTCCAGTTCGTCGTGTCGAGACACCACGTGATGATTGGGTGTGATAAGCTCTACGTTCACATACAACGGGTGCAAACCAGTTTTGCACACACAGAATTCTCGGGTTAAACTTGGCAAGCCTAGCAAATGCAGATATGGCCTCGGAACACTGAGACCGAAAGGTCGAGCGTGAATCATATAGTAGATATTATCAACATAGTGATGTTCACCATTGAAAACTACTCCATCTCACGTGATGAACGGACGTGGTTTAGTTGTTATGGATCACGTGATCATTTAGATGACTAGAGGGATGTCTATCTAAGTGGGAGTTCTTAAGTAATATGATTAATTGAACTTTAATTTGTCATGAACTTAGTCCTGATAGTTTTTGCATATCTATGTTGTAGATCAATAGCTCGCGTATAGCTCCCCTGTTTTATTTTTGATATGTTACTAGAGAAAAATAAGGTGAAAGATGATAGTAGCAATGATGCGGACTGGGTCCATAATCTGAGGATTATCCTCATTGCTGCACAAAAGAATTATGTCCTTGATGCACCGCTAGGTGACGGGCCTATTGCAGGAGCAGATGCAGATGTTATGAACGTTTGGCAAGCTCGGTATGATGACTACTTGATAGTTTAGTGCGCCATACTTTACAGCTTAGAACTGGGACTTCAAAAACGTTTTGAATGACAAGGAGCATATAAGATGTTCCAAGAGCTGAAATTGGTATTTCGGACTCATGCCCGAGTCAAGAGGTATGCGACCTCTGACAAGTATTTTGCCTACAAGATGGAGGAGAATAGCTCAACTAGTGAGCATGTGCTCAGAATGTCTAAGTACTACAATCGCTTGAATCACGTGGGAGTTTATATTCCAGATAAGATAGTGATTGACAGAGTTCTCTAGTCACTATCACCAAGTTACTGGAACTTCGTGATGAACTATAATATGCAAGGGATGATGAAAACGATTCCCGAGCTCTTCGTGATGCTGAAATCGACGAAGGTAGAAATCAATAAAAGCATCAAATGTTGATGGTTGAAAAGACCACTAGTTTCAAGTAAAATGGCAAGGGAAAGAAAGGGAAACTTCAAAAAGAATGGCAACAAAGTTGCCACTCCCATGAAGAATCCCAAAGCTAGACCCAAGCCTAAAACGGAGTGCTTTTACTGCAAATGAAATAGTCACTGGAAGTGGAACTGCCCTAGATACTTGGCGGATAAGAAGGATGGCAAAGTGAACAAAGGTATATTTGATATACATGTTATTGATGTGTACTTTACTTGTGTTTATAGCAACCCCTCGCTATTTGATACTGGTTCAGTTGCTAAGATTAGAAACTCGAAACAGGAGTTGCAAAATAAAACAGAGACTAGTTAAGGGCGAGGTGACGATGTGTGTTGGAAGTGATTCCAAGGTTGATAAGATCACCATCGCACTCCATTTACCTTCGAGATTAGTGTTGAACCTAAAATAAATGTTATTTGGTGTTTGCTTTGAGCATGGATATGATTGGATCATGTTTATTGCAATACGGTTATTCATTTAAGTCAAAGAATAATTGTTGTTCTATTTACATGAATAAAACCTTCTATGGGCATACACTCAATATAAATAGTTTATTGAATCTCAATCGTGTTGATACACATATTCATAATATTGATGCCGAAAGATGCAAAGTTGATAATGATAGTGCAACATATTTGTGGCACTGCCGTTTAGGTCATATTCGTATAAAGCGCATGAAGAAACTCGATGCGGATGGACTTTTGGAATCACTTGATTATGAATCATTTGACGCTTGTGAACCATGCCTCCCAAGATGACTGAGATTCCGATCTCCGGAACAATAGAGCGATCCACTGACTTATTGGAAATAATACATACCGATGTATGCGGTCCGATGAGTGTTGAGGCTCGCAGCGGGTATCGTTATTTTCTGACCTTCAGAGATGATTTGAGCAGATATGGGTATATCTACTTAATGAAACCCAAGTCTGAAACATTTGGAAAGTTCAAAGAATTTCATAGTGAAGTTGAGAATCACCATAACAAGAAAATAAAGTTTCTACGATCTGGTCGTGGAGGCGAATATTTGAGTTACGAGTTTGGCCTTCATTTGAAACAATTTGGAATAGTTTTGTAGCTTATGCCACCTAGAACACCACAGCATAATGGTGTGTCCGAACGTCGTAACCGTACTTTATTAGATATGGTGTGATCTATGATGTCTCTTACCGATTTACCACTATCGTTTTGGGGTTATGCATTAGAGACAACTGCATTCACATTAAATAGGGCACCATCTAAATCCGTTGAGACGACTCCATATGAACTGTGGTTTATCAAGAAACCTAAGCTGTCGTTTCTTAAAGTTTAGGTCTGTGATGCTTATGTGAAAAAGTTTCAACCTGATAAGCTCGAACCCAAATCGGAGAAATGCATCTTCATAGGATAGCCAAAGGAAACTGTTGGTACACCTTCTATCACAAATCCTAAGACAAGACATTCGTTGCTAAGAATGGATCCTTTCTAGAGAAGGAGTTTCTCTCGAAAGAAGTGAGTGGGAGGAAAGTAGAACTTGATGAGGTAATTGTACCTTCTCTCGAATTGGAAAGTAGCTCATCAAAGAAATCAGTTCCAGTGATGTCTACACCAACTAGAGAGGAAACTAATGATAATGATCATGGAACTTCAGATCAAGTTAGTATGGACTTTGATTGACTGGTGCAAGCATCTCAGAGTTGGAATATATGCTTTGATAAAGTGATCGAAGCATATGGTTTTATACAAACTTTTGGTGAAGCCTGTATTTACAAGAAAGTGAGTGGGAGCACTACAGCCTTTCTGATAAATATATGTGAATGACATGTTGTTGATGGAAATGATGTAGAATTTTCTGGAAAGCATAAAGGAGTGTCTGAAAGGATTTTTTTTTTGAAAGAAATACCTCAGTAAAACTACTTACATATTAGGCATAAAGATCTATAAAGATAGATCAAGACGCTTGATAAGACTTTCAATGAGTACATACCTTGATAAGATTTTGAAGAAGTTCAAAATGGATCGGTCAAATAAGGAGTTCTTGCCTGAGTTGTAAGGTGTGAAGTTGAGTAAAGACTCAAAACCCGACCACGGTAGAAAATAGAAAGAGAATGAAAAGTCATTCCCTATGCATCAGCCATAGGTTCTATAAAGTAAGCTATGTTGTGTACCAGATATTGGGGAACGCAGTAATTTCAAAAAATTTCCTACGCACATGCAAGATCATGGTGACTAGCAATGAGAGGGGAGAGTGTTGTCTATGTACCCTCGTAGACCATAAGCCGAAGCGTTATGACAACGTGGTTTATGTAGTCGTATGTCTTCACGATCCGACCAATCCTAGTACTGAAAGTACGGCACCTCCACGATCTGCACACGTTCAGCTCGGTGACGTCCCACAAACTCTCGATCTAGCTGAGTGTCGAGGGAGAGCTTCGTCAGCACGACGGCGTGATGACGGTGATGATGAAGCTAGCGTCACAGGGCTTCGCCTAAGCACTACGATGATATGATCGAGGTGGATTATGGTGGAGGGGGGCACCGCACACGGCTAAGGGATCAATGATCAACTTGTGTGTACTAGGGTGCCCCCTGCCCCGTATATAAAGGAGCAAGGGGAGGGGGCAGGCGGCCTCATAGGGTGCGCCCCAAGGGGGGAATCCTACTCCTACTAGGAGTAGGTTCCCCCTTTCCTAGTCCAACTAGGATGGGAAGGAAAGAGGAGGATGGGAGAAGGAAAGATGAGGATGGGAGAAGGAAAGAGGAGGCCGACCGCCAAGCCCTAAACCAATTCGGTTTGGGCCTAGGGGCGTGCCCCACAGCTCCCTTGCTGCTCTCTATTTCCACTAAGGCCCATGAAGGCCCATTGACCCCCCCCCCGGAGGGTTCCGGTAACTCCCCGGTACTCCGGTTTTCTCCAAAATCACCCAGAACACTTTCGATGTCCGAATATAGCCGTGCAATATATCAATATTTATGTCTCGACCATTCCGAGACTCCTCGTCATGTTCGTGATCACATCCGGGACTCTGAACAACCTTCGGTACATCAAAAAATATAAACTCATAATATCAATCGTCACCGAACGTTATGCGTGCGGACCCTACGGGTTCGAGAACTATGTAGACATGACCGAGACACGTCTCTGGTCAATAACCAATAGAGGAACCTGTATGTTCATATTGGCTCCCACATATTCTATGAAGATCTTTATCGGTCAAACCGCATAACGGCATACGTTGTTCCCTTTGTCATCGGTATGTTACTTGCCCGAGATTCGATCGTCGGTATCTCAATACCAGTTCAATCTCGTTACCGGCAAGTCTCTTTACTCGTTCCGTAATGCAAAATCCCGTAACTTACTCATTAGTCACATTGCTTGCAAGGCTCATGGTGATGTGCATTACCGAGAGGGCCCAGAGATACCTCTTCGATACTGTAACATCCCAAAATTCTAAATTTTCGAATGTTATAATAAATAGGTAGATTTGATTAATTGTTTGATTGATTGTGTGAAATTGAGTGAAATTCGAAACCTTTTTGAAAGTTAAATGAGAGGGAATAAAAGGACTTTCCCAAACTTTCATTTTGCTTTCGTGATCTCCATGAATTCAAATACTTTTCATCACAAAACCCTGGAGAGAAGATGACATGACTTCTTCCATTATTTAAATGACAAGGGGTGTTGAAAATATTTGAATCTCATTGGAAAATATTTTCCAATTCAGAAACTTTAAGCAATTCAATGATTTTCACGAGAGGAGATAAAATGACTTCTTCAAATTATGAAATATGAGTTGGGAGTTTCAACGATCAAATTCAAAGTCCTTTGAAATTATTTTCAATTTGGAATTGTTTGAGTTTTATTCAAATTATTTTTCTCCAAAAATAGAATACATGGAAAATAAGGTAACATGATTCCCTACATTAGAAAATTGGAGAAAAATTAATTTGAAATCATTTTGGTATTTTTAAAATGATTTTTGCTGGATTTTAATAGACCAGTAGCACTCTTTGTTTTATCTGAATTTGTATGAATTTTATTCGACTCTAGAAAAATGTCCATGTTGTAGAAAATCTTTTTATGCAAATTTTGGTATATTATATGCCTATATAAAATTTTTATTTATTTTGTTTTATTTATGTTTGTTGTCTGGAAATCTTTATTAAAAAAAACTTCCCTCCGCCGAACTGGGCCGGCCTGGCTCCTGCCAGGCCAAGGCCTAGCCCAGCACGCCGCCCCGCGTCCGTCCCCGAGCTCCCGCCGAACTCCGCCGCCCGCACGCCATCACCGACGCCGTACGCCGCCAGGACTCCGCCGCCGCCTTGCTTTGCCGCTTTTCCACGCCACCACCGCCTCCTCCCTCCTATAAAGCCGCGCCCGCCGCTGCCTCTCTCTCGCGTCACGCCACCGCCCTCCTGCATCTGCCCTGCCGCCGCTGCTGCATATAGCCGCCGCCGCTGCCCTTAGCCGCACCGCCGCCTGCTCGCCTCGCCGCTGCCCCGCATCGCCTGATCCGCGCCACCGCGCCGTCCGCCAGAGCTCCGCCGCCGTCCACCGTCTGCCCCGCCGCCCAAGGCCGAAGCCGCCGCCGCCATTCGCCTCGACGCCGGAGCTGCTGCTGCCATCCGCCGCCGTCGACCTGAACCGGTATAAACCGCCCGGTCCGGTTTTTTTAGGGTTTAGGTTTACTTCGGTTTTCTAAAAAACGGGTTATTATTTAGTTTAGTTTATTTTGTGAGCGTTCACCAGTTAGGCCTCTTTAGTGAATGGTTTTCTTCGCATATGCCTCTGTAGCGAACGTTCATTAGATAGGTTTTTCCTTTTCTGTTTAATTTCGGCCAGGGACCCGTATGTAATTAGTTTCCTCACAGTTTAGTCCCTAATCTTGAATCTATCACAACTTTTTGCTCGTTTGTCCAAATCCAACGACACCAACGCTCACTTCTTTGTTACGATCCTCTCTATCCATTAATCCAACTCAAACATGTTTTTGAAAAGTTTAAAATTTGGATTAGATCAGATTTGTATTCAAACTTCTTTTGAACATAACTTGAGTTTCGTAGCTCCATTTCAGTTGATTCTTTTTGCAAATCGAAGCTCTTGGCCTAAACTTTATGATAAGGCCAAATTCACATAATTTTGGTACTGCTAGAAATTGTTTTATGTTGCGAGAGTTATTTTCTTAGTTTTGAAGTTTTCCGAATCGTCTTCTTCAATCTTTCTGATCTTTTGAGTGATTGCTTATGTGTGGTTCCTATTGCTTGCTTACGATACATTAACCGGAGTGAGACGAGTAGATCTATCAAGAGTTTTGAGTGCGAATCACCTTCATCAACATTGCAGGCAAGTTCACACTTTGATCATATCCCTTTCATACCCAGTTTTTATGCATTTAGTTTGACCCTCAAACATTGCATGAGTAGGATTGATAACATGTGGGTATTGGTAAGTAGTTGATGAGGTAGGACCCTTTTGCCCTGCATTCAACCCTTGGGAGTTACTATTACGTTATGCTTATATTGCCATGCTATGCTCATAGACGTGGATTGGGTTGGAGAGTATTCATGACAGATGTGAGATTGTTAATTAATGGTTTACTTAAGGTGGCAACTTTAACACACATCTGGGTGGATTGAGGCACCTGGGTATTCCAGCGATTGCCTGTCTAGGCACCTGGGTATTCCAGGATTGCCTGTTTTTTTATGGACCGCGACCCAGGTTCAAAGGGATCATGAGATTATTCATACTAGAAACTTCCGTGTGTAGCCACAAGCTATTATGGGCTCTAGCATAGTTGATTAAGTCGTGTGAACCTTACAGTGGTGTACTAGCAGATGTAGGGGTTGTAGGTGGGATGGTCTACCCATCGTAAGGTGCAAACGCTTCTGAAAGACTATGTCTTGGTGATCCGTTTCTCAAACACCTTGTAGTGCGAGAAATCCAACGGAGGAGATCGGGTCTTGTGGGGAAAAGTGCGCAAACCTCTGCAGAGTGTATAAACTAATCATGATTAGCTGTGTCCTCGGTTATGGATGTTTTAAGTATCTAGTACTTGGATTATCATGTGAATCTCATCATGTTACTTTAAATTAAGTTGTTGGGTTTAATGATGTTACTTAATTGGGATTGAGAATGCTGTCAACCATTCTCAATGTTTAACAACCACCATGATAGTTAAATAAAATTTATTCCTTTGCAGTAGGGAAAATTTGGCTTTTCGCAAAAACTATAACCATAGAGCTTTTCCAACAGCCAAATATGCATGTAGTGATAGCCTTTATTCATCATTCTCTATGGTGTGAATTTGCCAGTACATTCAATGTACTGGCCCTTTGTGGCTGCAACGTCTCATGTTGCAGGAATCTTACGACGAGTAAGTGATACGTTAGGGTTACTATTTCTACACTCAACTTTGTCGTTGGTGTTGATGGGAATCCACAACCTTGTTACTTCCACTATTTGGATTGAGGTAATAGTATTTACGTTACTTTATACATGTGATTTACCTCTGTTATAAATCCTCGAGTACTGTGTGTGTCAGCATACCGGTCCAGGGATAACACTTGAGCACAGAGACTTGATCCATTCGGGTCGGGTCGCTACAAGATGGTATCAGAGCACATGTTGACTGTAGGACATGACCCCTAGAAACTGGCAAGCCCATAGCAAAGATTTTTCTCTACAACTTTCTTTTCAAAAGGACCTTTTACCTCTCTTCTCTTCTGAGCTTATTCAAATATTCCCTTTTAGTGAGACCATACCCCCTTTTCATTTTTTGACCACACGAAGATTCAACTGATGAGACCACTCCAAGAAGTACAAGATATCAGACAACCAAGATCATTTCGGAATGAAGAGGATTTTATCGTGCATTATAATAATGGAAACTGCAACGGTTGAAGACTCCGAAGACTAGGAGAATTTGAAGGCCCTGTAGAATTTCTAGATTTGTATGACCTAGGAAGGCTACCCTATTGGAATTTTTCAGACTATGGAAGCCGTCAATACCCGAGATCAAGGTGTATTGGAGAAAGACCGGAACATGGAGAGTTGAGAACTCAAAGTTTTGTCAAGAAAACCCTAAGGCAGAAGATATCAACTATGGAAGATAGCTCATGGCAATGACAAGGGCAGAAACACGGTTATCCGTGATGACATCGTCACTGATACTATGGTCACCGAGCTGAGCTAAGCATGCATTTCTTCAGAAGGATTGGATGGTAGAAGGCTGATGGAGCACCTAATGGTAAGATGAAGTTTTAACCTTAGCCGGTGTATCACCAGGATCTGGAGTAGTACATCAAGAAGTTTAAGGTGGAGCTCCATGAAGTCGTATTAGACAAGGAAGCATTTCGTGAAGAACTCAGGAACCAAAAGCTGAAAGTAGCCAACCTGGAGGAGCTACAACCTTGAGATACCAGAGATTTGTCAGGAACTGAAGGACAGTATGACCATGGTTCATGTGAAGGATGTTCAAACCAGAAGTTTGGAACGCAACTCTAGAATATTAAAGGACGTCATGAGAGACTTCGCGTCAACAGAGTTGATCTGGCAAAAGAACTTGAGAAAGACAAGCATGATCGGAAGAAGCCATTGCAGGCATGAACAAGGCTTGAAGAGTTTGGAGACGTTGAAGATTTATTTACCTTTAGAAGACCAAACCCCTGTTATATACCTACATTAGATGCGACGTTTGTGAGCTGTCATTTGTTTGATGTTTTTCCCGACAGCCACAAATACAATGTGTCTTTTCAAAACTTTTGTTTGTATTGTGTGTATCCCTCTCTATCTCTCTTATCTTACCCCAAACCCAGATGGACCCAATAGATGAGCTTGTATTTTCTAGACCAATGAGTCAGTTGTAGACGGACCGATGGATTCAGAACATGGAGGATCATATGAAGAATAACCCTATAGTTGGAAAGGATATAACCCAGCATGCTCTTCAGTGCTTTGAAAGAGGTGCTTCTACTTGGTGGAGGATGTACCAAACCATCAATGGATGGCAAGGAGTAACCACTTGGAAAGAATTTAAGTTGATTCTGTCAAAGTCTTGGCCTATGTCCCAGAAGTTGAAGCCTTATGGAAAGGATATGAAGAAACCTTGTGCATGTAAGATTTGTGGAGAAATAGGACACAACCATAAAGAACACAAGGGTGAATGCCCCAATTGTGAAGGAAGTCACCCAACTAAAGAATGCCCAACGAGGCAGATCACTTGTTTCTTGTGTGAAGGGACTACCCACTACCCTGCTCAGCGTCACATTTACCCCATGGTACAATGAACCATCCAGCAGAAGAAAGAAGTAATGAAAGGAGCCCTCATGGAAATTTTAGAAGAAACTTTGATGAAGGAAGAGGTGGAGGACACACCTAAAGAAAACCCGAGTAAACCCTACACTAGGTCTTGCTATTCATGTGGAGAAGAAGGACACATCTCCCAATATTGTAGGAATGGTGATCTAGTAGAATTCCCGATGGGGGAAGTAGAATATGACCCACAAGAAATAGAAGCCATGATTGGCATGAAAAGGTCCAGGAAGAGAAGCAGATTGGATTCTAGGAAGGACCTGATTATATCACCTGTTACAGGTGCAAGGAGTCAGGGCACTACCTCAATAGTTTCCCAAAAAGGAAACCTCGAGACTTGTCAGAAGTAATATGTTTTAGTTGTAATGGAGCAGGGCACTTTGCCAGAAAATGCCCCAAGGAGAAGGAAACTTGTGCTAGATAGTTGAGTTTGCAACAAAAGAAATGGAGTAGTAGAAGTGAGAACATTTTCTTTTATATTGAGGTGTTGAGTTGAGACATGTAATGGAAAAGCGAGAGATTGTAATCACTTGAGAATGAATAAAGTTAGCATTGTTGGTACTGATATGGATTTTATGAGTTGTTACTCTATGAAGAAGAATTTTGGCCATTCTGAGGATATGAGAAATATGGTCTATGGAAGATTTGTGCATTTTAAGGGTGGTAGTACCCTGTAAGAACTGTTGACCCCTGGAAAAGATAAGGATACTCCACTGACAGGATTTCAGACAAAATGAATACGAGTTTTGTCTCGATATGTGTGATGCCCCAAGAGTATGTGGGATGAAGTTGGAGACCGTCGGTTGTTTGGACCAAATGTTATCAAGGAGTCAGAAGAGAATGTTAAGTTTATTTGAGATAGACTAAAGGTAGCTCAGTCGAGGCAGAAGAGTTATGTAGACTCAAAAACTCAAGGAGGCAGTCTATGAAATTGGAGACAGAGCATGTCTTCGTGTGCCCCCTCTGCGAGGAGTTAAACGATTTGGAGTTAAGGGACAGTTAGCCCTGAAATTTGTAGGACCATACCGAGTTTTGGAGCGTATGGGAGAAGTGGCCAGCAAGTTGGAGTCACCCGAAGGACTGTCAGGAGTTCATGATGTGTTTCACGTTTCCCAGTTGAGGAAGTGCCATGAAGAGATGGCCAATATTCCCCTGTGAGGACGCTTGACCCTGGAAAGGATAATGATGTTCCATGAAGTGGAATATGAACTTCATAAGTATAAGTTTTATCTCAGTATGAGGGATATCCCACGAGGATGAATAGATAAATTACTATTGGATATAAAGGAGGTATGATGTCAGAAATATGGATCAATGGAAACTCCATGATGAGTCTAAGTAATCATGTCCTAGTTTGGTGCCAATAGAAGGATGGAAGACAGTACAATTGGATGGATTTAAGAATACTAGGAAGTTGGAAGTTGGAATAATGATCAGTTGCCCGATGATAAGTTCAAGGATTACAAGTGATGAGATGGGCCATAACCCATAGGCCCCAGGACCTGCCAAGAAGCAAGCACATTCTTGCTGAACGAAAAACCATGGAAGAAGAAGATACGTTTATCGACAGACAATTTTATAGGAGTAACGCAAAACCTGAGAGTTGTGAAGGAACGATAGATGTTTGTTTGGCTTGCAGAATCAATGGATTATTCCGAACGCAGTTCATGGACAAGAGAAATTCTGCAAAGCTTGTGAGGATGACCGAGTGTTAGAATGCGAGATTCGCTAAACCGTATACAGGGTAATGATTTGGGTGCGGGATGGATTGATCACCATACCGACTTACTCTTATTGTTCGCCTTGCTATATGGGATGGTAAATCTGAGTGACTTACCTATAGTAGAGCGTTGACGATCTAAACCTCGCTTAAAACTTAGAATGGTATAAGTATTTTCCCTTGTACAAGGCAGCTTTTGCCAACCGTAGGTTAAACAGTGAGGATCAACCAGACCCATTTTGTGTAGGAGAAACCCTAAATTTTTAACCACCATGAGATATCGAAAGTTAGTTAGTATTGGCGCCAGACCGTCAGCTAAGAAGACCCAATATCGGAATAACCTTACCTAGATGAAAGACAGAAGAATTGTGGTAAAGGTTATGCCACTACCGGAAGAGCCCAGATAAGGAATTATCCTGAAGATCCAAGAAGACCGACACTGTTAACAATAAAAATGGAGTATATGAGTTTTGATGGAACCGTAACAATGCTTCTAAGGGTGGTAGCACCCCAGACCCCGGATATGATTGATGAAATTTTGAAGAGACCCTGAACCTAACCTATTTCTTCCTAGACTCTCCGAATCTCGAGGACGAGATTCCTTTTAAGGGTGGTAGGTTTATAACATCCCAAAATTCTAAATTTCCGAATTTTATAATAAATAGGTAGATTTGATTGATTGTGTGAAATTGAGTGAAATTCGAAACCTTTTTGAAAGTTAAATGAGAGGGAATAAAAGGATTGTCCCAAACATTCATTTTGCATTCATGATCTCCGTGAATTCAAATACTTTTCATCACAAAACCCCGGAGAGAAGATGACATGACTTCTTCCATTATTGCCTCTAGGGCATATTTCCTTTAGTCTCCCACTTGCACTAGGGTCAATAATCTAGTTCACATCGTCATGTGATTTCACACCAATAGTTCACATCTTTATGTGATTAGTTCACATCTTCATGTGACTAATACCCAAAGGGTTTACTAGAGTCAATAATCTAGTTCACGTCGCTATGTGATTAATACCCAAAGAGTGATCATGTTTTGCTTGTGAGAGAAGTTTAGTCTACGTGTAGGACCTTGAAGTAGATGTGTCTAGAGGGGGGTGATTAGACACATAATGCTAAAGTTGCAATTTTTAAGCTTTTTCGGTTTAAGTGGAGTTTGAGCATAATTTCAATAATCACAATACATATCAAGCAAGTATGCAAAAAGTATATAGGCAGCGGAAAGTAAAGCATGCAACTTGCAAGAATGTAAAGGGAAGGGTTTGGAGAATTCAAACGCAATCGGAGACACGGATGTTTTTCCCGTGGTTCGGATAGGTGGTGCTATCCTACATCCACGTTGATGGAGACTTCAACCCACGAAGGGTAACGGTTGCGCGAGTCCACGGAGGGCTCCACCCATGAAGGGTCCACGAAGAAGCAACCTTGTCTATCCCACCATGGCCATCGCCCACGAAGGACTTGCCTCACTAGCGGTAGATCTTCACGAAGTAGGCGATCTCCTTGCCCTTTCAAACTCCTTGGTTCAACTCCACAATCTTGTCGGAGGCTCCCAAGTGACACCTAGCCAATCTAGGAGACACCACTCTCCAAGAAGTAACAAATGGTGTGTTGATGATGAACTCCTTGCTCTTGTGCTTCAAATGATAGTCTCCCCAACACTCAACTCTCTCATAGGATTTGGATCTGGTGGAAAGAAGATTTGAGTGGAAAGCAACTTGGGAAAGGCTAGAGATCAAGATTCATATGGTAGGAATGGAATATCTTGGCCTCAACACATGAGTAGGTAGTTCTCTCTCAGAAATAGGATGCTGGAAGTGTAGGCTTAGTATGATGGCTCTCTTATGAATGAAGAGGAGGTGGAGGGGTATATATAACCTCCACACAAAATCCAACCGTTACACACAGTTTTCCAATCTCGGTGGGAGCGAATCAACAAACTTGGTCGGACCGAAAAGGTAAACCTAGTGACCGTTAGAGATTTCGGTGGGACCGACTGGATCAACTCGATGGGACCGATGTTCTAGGGTTAGGGTAAATCCAAAACTCGGTTTGACCGATTAAACAAACTCGGTGGGACCAATTTGGGTAATAAGCGAAACAGAGAATTGGCCAAGCAAACTCGGTGGGACAGATTGCATATCTCGGTGGGACCGAGGATAATGCAATAGGTAACAGAGAGTTTGCAAGCCCATCTCGGTGAGACCGAGATCCCATCGGTGAGACTGAACTGATTAGGGTTTCTGGCAGTGGCTATGACAAGTGAAACTCAGTGGCGCCGGATAGGAATAATCGGTAGGTCCGAGTTTGGCTTTAGGTTTAGGTCATATGTGGAAGTGGGAAAGTAGCTGAGGATTTTGGAGCATATCATTAAGCACATGAAGCAAGAGGTTCATTAAGCAACACCTCATCCCTCCTTGATAGTATTGGCTTTTCCTATGGACTCAATGTGATCTTGGATCACTAAAATGTAAAATGAAGGGTCTTGAGCTTCAAGCTTTAGCCAATCCTTTGTCCATAGCATCTTGGAGAACTTCCCACAACCTTTAGTCCATGCCACTCCATTGTTGAACTTATCTGAAACATACTAGATGAACACGTTAGTCCAACAAGAGATATGTTGTCATCAATTATCAAAACCACCTACGGAGCACTTGTGCTTTCACTACGGGTCTGCAACATTCAGATCCGCATGTATTTCACAAATTTCTATGTCTATATTACTCTGCACGGAGCTACTCTAGCTAATTGCTCCCACTTTCAATATGTATCCAGATCGAGACTTAGAGTCATCTGGATCAATGTAAAAAGCTTGCATCGACGTAACTCTTCACGACGAACTCTTTTATCACCTCCATAACCGAGAAATATTTCCATAGACCTCTAAGGATAATTTTGACCGCTGTCCAGTGATCTACTCTTAGATCACTATTGTACTCCCTTGCTAGAATCATGCTAAGGTATACAATAGGACTGGTACACAACATAGCATACTTTAGAGAACCTATGACTAAGGCATAGGGAATGACCTTTCATTCTCTTTCTATTTTCTGCTATGGTCGGGTTTTGAGTCTTTACTCAACTTCACACCTTGCAATAAAGGCAAGAACTCCTTCTTTGACTGTTCCATTTTGAACTACTTGAAAATCTTGTCAAGGTATGTACTCATTGAAAAAACTTATCAAGCGTCTTGATCTATCTCTAAAGATCTTGATGATCAATGTATAAGCCGCTTCATCAAGGTCTTTCTTTGAAAAATTCTTATTCAAGTATCCTTTATGCTATCCAGAAATTCAGTATCATTTCTGATCAACAATATGTCAACCACATATAATATCAAAAATGCTACAGAGCTCCCACTCACTTTCTTGTAAATACAGGCTTCTCCAAAAGTCTGTATAAAACTATATGCTTTTATTAACTCATCAAAGCGTATATTCCAATTTTGAGATGCTTGCACCAGTCCATAGATGGATCCCTGGAGCTTGCACACTTTGTTAGCACCTTTAGGATTGACAAAACTTTCTTGTTGTATCATATACAACTCTTCTTTAAGAAATCCATTAAGGAATGCAGTTTTGACATCCATTTCCCAGATTTCATAAAATGTGGCAATTGCTAACATGATTCGGACAGACTTAAGCATCGCTACGAGTGAGAAAATCTCATCGTAGTCAACACCTTGATCTTGTCGAAAACCTTTTTGCGACAATTTGAGCTTTGTAGATAGTAACACTACTATCAGCGTCCGTCTTCCTCTTGAAGATCCATTTATTCTCAATGGCTCGCTGATCACTGGGCAAGTCAATCAAAGTCCATACTTTGTTCTTTATACATGGATCCCATCTCAAATTTCATGTCCTTAAGCCATTTCGCGGAATCTGGGCTCATCATCGCTTCCTCATAGTTCGTAGGTTCGTCATGGTCTAGTAACATGACTTCTAGAATAGGATTACCATACCACTCTGGTGCGGAACATACTCTGGTTGACCTACGAGGTTCGGTAGTAACTTGATCTGAAGTTTCATGATCATCATCATTAACTTCCCCACTAATTGGTGTAGGCATCACTGGAACTGATTTCTGTGATGAACTACTTTCCAATTCGGGAGAAGGTACAATTACCTCATCAAGTACTACTTTCCTCCCACTCACTTCTTTCGAGAGAAACTCCTTCTCTAGAAAGGATCCACTCTTAGCAACAAAGATCTTGCCTTCGGTTCTGTGATAGAAGGTGTACCCAACAGTTTCTTCTGGGTATCCTATGAAGACACACTTGTCCGATTTGGGTTTGAGCTTATTAGGATGAAACTCTTTCACATAAGCATCGCAACCCCAAACTTTAAGAAACGACAACTTAGGTTTCTTGCTAAACCACAGTTCATATGGTGTCGTCTCAACGGATTGAGATGGTGCCTTACTTAATGTGAATGCAGCTGTCTCTAATGCATAACCCGAAACGATAGTGATAAATTGGTAAGAGACATCATAGATCACACCATATCTAATAAAGTACGGTTATGATGTTCGGGCACACCATTACGCTGTGATGTTCCAGGTGGCGTGAGTTGCGAAACTATTCCGCATTGTTTCAAATGAATACCAAACTCGTAACTCAAATACTCTTCCACGATCACATCGTAGAAACTTAATTTTCTTATTATGACGATTTTCCACTTCACTCTGAATTTTTTTTGAACTTTTCAAATGATTCAGACTTATGTTTCATCAAGTAGATATACCCATATCTGCTCAAATCATCTGTGAAGGTCAGAAAATAATGATACCTACCGCGAGCCTCAACACTCATCAGACCGCATACATCAGTATGTATTATTTCCAATAAGTCAGTTGCTCGCTCCATTGTTCCGGAGAACGGAGTCTTAGTCATCTTGCCTATGAGGCATGGTTCGCAAGCATCAAGTGATTCATAATCAAGTGATTCCAAAAGCCCATCAGCATGGAGTTTCTTCATGCGCTTTACACCAATATGACCTAAACGACAGTGCCACAAGTATGTTGCACTAGCATTATCAACTTTGCATCTTTTGGCATCAATATTATGAATATGTGTATCACTACGATCGAGATTCAATAAACCAATTATATTAAGTGTATGACTATAGAAGGTTTTATTCATGTAAATAGAACAACAATTATTCTTTGACTTAAATGAATAACTGTATTGCAATAAGCATGATCCAATCATATTCATGCTCAACGCAAACACCAAATAACATTTATTTTAGGTTTAACACTAATCCTAAAGGTAAAAGGAGTGTGCGATGGTGAGCTTATCAACCTTGGAATCACTTCCAACACACATCATCACCTTACCCTTAACTAGTCTCCGTTTATTTTGCAACTCCCGTTTCGAGTTACGGCTCTTAGCAACTGAACCAGTATCAAATACCGAGGGGTTTCTATAAACACTAGTAAAGTACACACCAATAACATGTATATCCAATATACCTTTGTTCAGTATGCCATCCGTCTTATCCACCAAGTATCTAGGGCAGTTCCACTTCTAGTGATCATTTCTTTTGCAGTAGAAGCACTCAGTTTCAGGCTTGGGTCTAGCTTTGGGATTCTTCATGGGAGTGGCAACTTGCTTGCCATTCTTCTTGAAGTTCCCTTTCTTTCCCTTGCCCTTTTACTTGAAACTAGTGGTCTTGTCAACCATCAACACTTGATGCTTTTCTTGATTTCTACCTTCACCGATTTTAGCATCGCGAAGAGCTTGGGAATTACTTTTGTCATCCCTTGCATATTATAGTTCATCACGAAGTTCTAGTAACTTGGTGATAGTGACTAGAGAACTTTGTCAATTACTATTTTATCTGGAACATTAAATCCCACTTGATTCAAGCGATTGTAGTACCCAGGCAATCTGAGAACATGCTCACTGATTGAGCTATTCTCCTCCATCTTGTAGGCAAAGTACTGTCAGAGGTCTCATACCTCTCGACACGGGCATGAGCATGAAATACCAATTTCAACTCTTGGAACATCTCATATGCTCCATGTTGTTCAAAACATTTTGAAGTCCCGGTTCTAATCCGTAAAGCATGGTGCACTAAACTATCAAGTAGTCATCATACCGAGCTTGTCAAACATTCATAACGTCTGCATCTGCTCCTAGAACAGTTCTGTCACCTAGTTGTGCATCAAGGACATAATACTTCCGTGCAGCATTGAGGATAATCCTCAGATCACAGAGCTAGTCCGCATCATTGCTAGTAACATCTTTCAACATATTTTTTTCTAGGAACATATCAAAAATAAACAGGGAGCTACATCGCGAGCTATTGATCTACAACGTAGTTATGCAAATATTACCAGGACTAAGTTCATGATAAATTAAAGTTCAATTAATCATATTACTTAAGAACTCCCACTTAGATAGACATCCCTCTAATCATCTAAGTGATCATGTGATCCATATCAACTAAACCATGTCCGATCATCACGTGAGATGGAGTAGTTTTCAATGTTGAACATCACTATGTTGATCATATCTACTATATGATTCACGCTCGACCTTTCGGTCTCAGTGTTCCGAGGCCATATCTGCATATGCTAGGCTCGTCAAGTTTAACCCGATTAGTCTGCGTGTGTAAAACTGGCTTGCACCCGCTGTATGTGAACGTAGATCTTATCACACCCGATCATCACGTGGTGTCTCGGCACGACGAACTGTAGCAACGTTGCATACTCAGGGAGAACACTTATACCTTGAAATTTAGTGAGAGATCATCTTATAATGCTACCACCGAACTAAGCAAAATAATATGCATAAAAGATAAACATCATATGCAATCAAAATATGTGACATGATATGGCTATTATCATCTTGTGCCTTTGATCTCCATCTCTAAAGTATTGTCATGATCTCCATCATCACCGGCATGACACCATGATCTCCATCATCTTGATCTCTATCAACGTGTCGTCACATGATTGTCTCGCCAACTATTGCTTTTGCAACTATTGCTATCGCATATCGATAAAGTAAAGCAATCATATGGTGCTTGCATCTTATGCAATAAAGAGACAACCATAAGGCTCCTGCGAGTTGCCGATAACTTCAACAAAACATGATCATCTCATACAACAAATTATATCTCATCATGTCTTGACCATATCACATCACAACATGCCCTGCAAAAACAAGTTAGACGTCCTCTACTTTGTAGTTGCAAGTTTTACGTGGCTGCTACGGGCTTAGCAAGAACCGTTACTACCTACGCATCAAAAACCACAACGCGGTATAGTGATTGATTTTTGATCTTCAGAAAGAACCATGTTCATTGAATCCGATTCAACTAAAGTTGGAGAAACTGACACCCACTAGCCACCTGTATGCAAAGCACGTCGGTAGAACCAGTCTTGCGTAAGCGTACGCGTAATGTCTGTCTGAGCCGCTTCATCCAACAATACCACTGAATCAAGAATCAACTAGTGACGGCAAGCAATATGTCTATACCCACGCCCACAACTCCTTTGTGTTCTACTCACGCATATAACATCTACGCATAGACCTGGCTCGGATGCCACTCTTGGGGAACGCAGTAATTTCAAAAAAAAAATCCTACGCACACGCAAGATCATGGTGATGCATAACAATGAGAGGAGAGAGTGTTGTCTACGTACCCTCGTAGACCGTAAGCGGAAGCGTTATGACAACTCAGTTGATGTAGTCGTACGTCTTCACAATCTGACCGATCCTAGTACCGAAAGTACGGCACCTCCGCGGTCTGCACACGTTCGGCTCAGTGACGTCCCACGAACTCTCGATCCAGCTGAGTGTCGAGGGAGAGCTTCGTCAGCACGTTGGCGTGATGATGGTGATGATGAAGCTAGCGTCGAAGGGCTTCGCCTAAGCACTACGATGATAAGACCGAGGTGGAATATGGTGGAGGGGGGCACCGCACATGGCTAAGGGATCAATGATCAACTTGTGTGTACTAGGGTGCCCCCTGCCCCCGTATATAAAGGAGCAAGGGGAGGGGGCTGGCGGCCTCATAGGGTGCGCCCCAAGGGGGGAATCCTACTCCTACTAGGAGTAGGTTCCGCCTTTCCTAGTCCAACTAGGAGGGGAAGGAAAGAGGAGGAGGGGAGAAGGAAAGAGGGCCCTCCAAAGCCCTAAACCAATTCGGTTTGGGCCTAGGGGGTGCGCCCCACAACTCCCTTGCTGCCCTCTATTTCCACTAAGGCCCATGAAGGCCCATTGACCCCTTGAGGGGTTCCGGTAACTCCTCGGTACTCCGGTTTTCTCCGAAATCACCCGGAACACTTCGGGTGTCCGAATATAGCCGTCCAATATATCAATATTTATGTCTAGACCATTCCGAGACTCCTCATCATGTCCGTGATCACATCCGGGACTCTGAACAACCTTAGGTACATCAAAACACATAAACTCATAATATCGAACATCACCAAATGTTAAGCGTGCAGACCCTACGGGTTCGAGAACTATGTAGACATGACCGAGACCCATCTCCAGTCAATAACCAATAACGGAACCTGTATGTTCATATTGGCTCCCACATATTCTACGAAGATCTTTATCGGTCAAACCGCATAACGATATAAGTCGTTCCCTATGTCATCGGTATGTTACTTGCCCGAGATTCGATCATCGGTATGTCAATACCTAGTTCAATCTCGTTACCGGCAAGTCTCTTGACTCGTTCCGTAATGCATCATCCCGTGACTAACTCATTAGTCACATTGCTTGCAAGGCTTATAGTGATGTGCATTACCGAGAGGGCCCAGAGATACCTCTCCGATACACGGAGTGACAAATCCTAATCTTGATCTATGCCAACTCAACAAACACCATCGGAGACACCTGTAGAGCATCTTTATAGTCACCCAGTTACGTTGTGACGTTTGATAGCACACTAAGTGTTCCTCCGGTATTCGGGAGTTGCATAATCTCATAGTCATAGGAACATGTATAAGTTATGAAGAAAGCAATAGCAACAAACTAAACGGTCATCGTGCTAAGCTAACGAATGGGTCAATTCAATCACATCATTCTCTAATGATGTGATCCCGTTAATCGAATGACAACTCTTTTTCCATGGCTAGGAAACTTAACCATCTTTGATTAATGAGCTAGTCAAGTAGAGGCATACTAGTGACACTCAGTTTGTCTATGTATTCACATACGTACTAACTTTCCGGTTAATACAATTCTAGCATGAATAACAAACATTTATCATGATATAAGGAAATATAAATAACAACTTTATTATTGCCTCTCGGGCATATTTCCTTCACCAGACCTATTTTATACCTTAGCATGATTTTGGAAAGGGAGTACAATAGTGATCTAGGAGTAGATCACCAGACATCGGTCAAAATTATCCTTAGATGACTAAGGAAATATTTCTCGGTTATGGAGGTGATAAAAGAGTTCGTCCTAAAGAGTTACGTCGATGAAAGCTTTGACAACAATCTGGATGACTCTAAGTCTAGATCTGGATACATATTAAAAATAGGAGCAATTAGCTAGAGTAGCTCTATGTAGAGCATTGTAGACATAGAAATTTGCAAAATACATACGGATCTGAATGTGGCAGACCCGTAGACTAAAACTTCTCTCACGAGCAAAACATGATCACACCTTATTACTCTTGGGTGTTAATCACATAGCGATGTGAACTAGATTATTGACTCTAGTAGAACCCTTTGAGTATTGGTCACATGGCGATGTGAACTATGGGTAAAGATGTTAAGTATTGGTGTTAAATCACATGGCAATGTGACCTAGATTATTGACTCTAGTGCAAGTGGGAGACTAAAGGAAATATGCCCTAGAAGCAATAATAAAGTTATTATTTTATTTCCTTATATCATGATAAATTTTTATTATTCATGCTAGAATTGTATTAACTGGAAACTTGATACATGTGTGAATACATAGACAAAACAAAGTGTCCCTAGTATGCCTCTACTAGACTAGCTCATTAATCAAAGATGGTTAAGTTTCCTGACCATAGACATGTTTTTTCATTTGATGAAAGGGATCACATCATTAGAGAATGATGTGATGGACAAGACCCATCCATTAGCTTAGCATTATGATCATTGAGTTTAATTGCTATTGCTTTCTTCATGACTTATACATGTTCCTCTGACTATGAGATTATGCAACTGCCGAATACCGGAGGAACACCTTGTGTGCTATCAAACGTCACAACGTAAATGGGTGATTATAAAGATGCTCTACAGGTGTCTCCGATGGTGTTTGTTGAGTTGGCATGGATTGAGATTAGGATTTGTCACTCCGTGTATCGGAGAGGTATCTCTGGGCCCTCTCGGTAATGCACGTCACTATGAGCCTTGCAAGAAATGTGACTAATTAGTTAGCCACGGGATGATGCATTATGGAACGAGTAAAAAGACTTGCCGGTAACGAGATTGAACTAGGTATGATGATAACGATGATGGAATCTCGGGCAAGTAACATACCGATGACAAAGGGAATAACATATGTTGTTATGTGGTTTGACCGATAAAGATCTTCATAGAATATGTAGGAACCAATATGGGCATCCAGGTTCTGCTATTGGTTATTGACTAGAGAAGTGTCTCAGTCATGTCTACATAGTTCTCGAACCCGTAGGGTCCGCACGCTTAACGTTCGTTGATGATATAGTATTATATGAGCTATGTATGTTGGTGACCGAATGTTGTTCGTATTCCTGGATGAGATCACGAATATGACGAGGAGCTGTGGGATGGTCCGGAGGTAAAGATTTATATATAGGATGATATGGTTCGGCCAAGGGGTGAAGCCCACAGGGCTTTAGGTCGGTGCAAAAGGAGTTTTGCGGAGGCCAGGGAGCCAAACGCCGGAGACCCTAGCGTCTGGCCCTGGGCCAGACGCAGAGGCCCATGGCGTATGGGCCAGACACCAAGGACCGTGGTGTCTGGTCCTGGAAGTCTGAGAAGGAATCTTCCTTGCGGGCAAAACCAACTTTGAGGAGGCTTTTATTCCAAGTTTCGACCCCATGGCTCAACATATAAATAGAGGGGCAGGACTAGCACCTGGAACACATCAAGAATCAGAAAGTCGTGTGCCGGCAACCCCATCCCCTCTAGTTTATCCCCCATCATAGTTTCTGTTGTGCTTGGCGAAGCCCTGCAAAGATTGTTCTTCACCAACACTGTCACCACACCATCGTGCTGCCGGAACTCATCTACTACTTCGCCTGTCTTGCTGGATCAAGAAGGTGAGGATGTCATCGAGCTGAACGGGTGCTGAACGCGGAGGTGCCGTACGGTCAGTACTTGATCGGGGCGAATCATGAAGTTGTACGACTACATCAACCGCCTTGATAAACGCTTCCGCTTAATGGTCTATGAGGGTATGTGACACACTCTCCCCACTCATTGTTATGCATCTCCTAGATAGATCTTGCGTGAGCGTAGGAAATTTTTGAAATACTGCTTTACCCAACACCTATAGCGAGGACCCCTCATGTTTGTGCGAGACGGAGGGCACTGTAGGACAGCACCATATATAAAATATACAATCATACCAACCAAGATCACGATTAACCCATAGGACAAAACAGATCTACTCAAACATCATAGGATAACCATAGATCATTGGGAAATAATACATGGAGTTGAGCACCATGTTTAAGTAGAGATTACAGCGGGGAGAAGGGGTGTTACACCGCAACATAGAGGGGGAGAGAGTTGGTGCTGACGGCAGCAAGATTGTTGATGTAGATCGTTGTCATGATCCTAGCACCAGCGGCACTCTGGCGCCACCGAGAGAGAGGGGAAAGAGCCCCCTCCTTCTTCTTCTTCCTTGCCCCCCTAGATGGGAGGAGAGTTCCCCCTCTAGTCCATGGCCTCCATGGCGGCGGAGGGGCGGGAGCCCATCCAAGATTGGGTCTCCCTCTATGTTCTCTTCTATTTTGCGTTCTCCAGATCTGGCCGAAAACTGTTTCTTATATTCCGGGAGATCCGTAACTCCGATTGCACTGAGATTTTAACACGATTTTTTCTGGATATAAACTTCCTTGCGCCTGAAGTAGAGCTCCAACCGATGTTCGAGGAGGGCATAACCCACGACCATGCGCCAGGGGCCTATGGATTGCCCTGGTGTCTTGTGGGCTGTGTGGGCCTTCGTTTGCGGTGATTCCAACTCCGAAAAATCACATATATTCCAAAATAATTCTCTGTGAAATTTTATTGCATTTGGACTTCGTTTGATATGTATTTTCTGCGAGAAAAAAACATGCAAAACATAGGAACTGGCACTGGGCACTGGATCAATAGGTTAGTCCAATAAATCATATAAAAGGTTGCCAAAAATATGTGAAAGTGGTATAATATTGGCATGAAACAATCAAAAATTATAGATACGACAAAGAAGTATCACTCTTCTTCTTCTTCTTCTATTTCCTTTGTGGCACCTTGTATGGTGCCACGGTTACCATCTCTTCTAACAGGGCTGACCTGGGGTCTTCGGGCTGCGGGGCCGGGTTGTCCATTTGCGGCTTTGTCGAGCCAGCCCTGCGAGGAAGGGGAGGAAAGAGTCAGGTATCTTGTTGAAAAATGAATGGCCGAATAAAGGATAGTAAAAGCCTCATTACCTTCTTAGGGGGTGCTCGACGTCAAGGCCAATATCCTCCTCTTTGGCCGACCACTCCTTCTGGGTTTTGAGTAGCACCTTCCATAGCTTGTCGGGGGTGGAAGTGGAGCACGGTGAGGGGGTCTTCAAACTTGTAGGCCCACATTGGGGTGTCCCGTTGCTGGCAAGGGAGAAGGCGGCGGCAAAGCATCACTTGAATCATGTTGGTCAGCTTGGCGCTTGCATTTTTCATGCTGGCGGTGTGCTTCTGCAGCAGCTCCACCTCTGCGGGTGACACCAGTCAAGGCCCTTCTTGGTCCATGTGGTTAGCCTTGCAGGGGGGGCGGATCTAAATTCGTGGACCGCCCCCAGGCCGCATCATGTGGCTCTGTGATGTAGAACCACTCCTTCTACCAAATTTTGACGTTGTCTATGAATGTGCCCTCCGGCCACTCGACCCAGGCGAGCTTGCTGACCATCGCTCCCCTGCAGTCTGCCTGGTAGCCGTTGATGATCTTCGGCTTGACATTGAAGATTTTCAGCCATAGGCCAAAGTGTGGCTGGACCCGTAGAAAGGCCTCACAGACGATGTTGAAGGCCGAGATGTGAAGAAAGGAGTTCGGTGCCAGATCTTGAAAATCCAACCCATAAAAGAACATCAACCCTCTAACTAAGGGGTGGTGCAGGAAGCCTAGTCCCCGGATGAAGTGGGGGATGAATACCACCCTCTCGCTGGGTCGGGGCGTGGGAATGACCTGGCCCTCCTTTGGGGCTTGGTGAGCGAGTTGGCCGGAATGTAGCTGGCACACTTTAGGTCCTCGATGTCCTTGTTGGTGACAACGAAGGCCTCCCACTTGCCTCCCATGCCAGATCCGGCCATGACCGGGTTGAGGGAATGGCTAGAGGGGAGTTCTTGAGGGAGTATGGGATGGGGCGCTGGAGCTCTGTAGATGGGGAAAGCAATGGCTAGAGGGAGGAGAAGGCGTGCACATATAGGGATGGTTGTTTCCCATTTATAAGTTGTTGTGATACCAAAGGTCCTTTTACTACGCCGCAGGCCTCGCCGCTTCCCAATATAATTGTGGTGCTATGCGTGAGTGGGATAACCCAAAATCATTGATCATATTCCTTAAAAACGGGCACGATCTACGTATTGATGGGACGTGCCAATGGAAGCACTATCTCAAACCGTGAATCGAGTTTCCATAACAATTCAATATTTATGACCGGTTGTGACCTTTCGTTAAAAGCTGTCAGGCAAAGGCACTATTCAAACTTGAACGGCTGGCCTTCACGGCTAAGCGACACATCTGTAGTTCGGATTCCGAACATTACCCCGTTTACACATGGCTGAACTCAAGTTAAGCAGCTCTTGGGAACCTTGCTAAAGGAGATTATGACGAACATAAAAGAGGGGAGGAACTCGCCCCGCAAGCCGGAGGCTTTAGGTATATCAAGAAACTCAGGAAGCAATGAAGCGCCAATGTTGGAGGCTAGTTCGAGGGCTACCGAAGGAGTCCTAGACTGCGGGGGGGGGGGGGGGTCCTCGGGCTGCCGGCCTATCTCTCATGGGCCGGACAGAGGGTCACACTGTAGATTTTTAGTAGAATGATCTATGAGGAGACTCTGTATCCGGACAGGAAACCTTTGGTGCATTGGTGTGTCCTCTAAGTTAGAAATAGAAGAATTGGCATGTTTATCCCTTCCTTGTAACCGACCATGTGTAGCCCTAGTACCCCTGGTGTCTATATAAACCGAAGGGTTTAGTCCATAGAGGCTAGGGAGAAACAACCATCATCCTACTCATTTAGGGTTTAGTTCATCTGACCTCGTGGTAGATCGACTTTGTAATCATCCTATACAGTTCAATATAATCAAGCAGGACGTAGGGTTTTACCTCTTCGAGAGGGCCCGAACCTGCCTAAACATTGTGTCCTTCGTCCCTTCTTCCCCATTGATTTGGGATCCACAGCTCGGAACCCCCTACCCAGGATCCACCGGTTTTGACACCAATAGCAGGACCGCGTTGTCTGGAGGACGGCGGGATTCATTGACTCCTCCACCTCCTGGGACACACCAACGGCTCCGACAACGACGACTACAATGACCCACCTCCTGCCGACGCCTACCTGGACACCTACAACAGCACTGGTGACCTGAAGGGAAAAGACCAGGCGATGAAGTGATGAAGTTCAGCCCTCTCTCCATTTTTATTTTCGTCATTAGCAATCTAGTTTAGAACTTGTCCGTCGGTTGAAACGTGGTGATCTTTTGGTGATTGGTTATGTGGATTATGTGCATTTCTATGTCCGTTTGATGGTCTGCATAGTTTTGTTTCACATTGCATGCTTTAGTATGAATATAGGGTGCCTGATTTTAGGTACACGATTGTGGACGCGTCGATTTGAGGATTGCCCAGTCACTGCCCACAGATGTGCCCTAGCATGCATGTGGACGTATAAGGTGCTAGATTTGGCAAATTTGGTGTAGATGCTGTTGGGGAATGTAGCATGCAATTTCAAAAAAAATTCCTTCGATCATGCAAGATCTATCTACGAGATGCATAACAACGAGAAGGGGAGAGTGTGTCCACGTACCCTCGTAGACCGAAAGCGGAAGCGTTAGGTTAACATGGTTAATGTAGTCGAACGTCTTCACGATCCAACCGATCTAGTACCGAACATACGACACCTCCAAGTTCAGCACACGTTCCGCTCGATGACCTCCCTTGAACTCTTGATCTAGCATAGGGTCGACGGAGAGTTTCGTCAGCACGATGGCGTGGTGACTGTGATGGTGATGTGATTCGCGCAGGGCTTCGCCTAAGCACTACGACGCTATGACTGGAGGAGTAAAATGTGGAGGGGGGCACCGCACACAGCTAATAGAACAATTTATGTACTATGGGGTGCCCCCTGCCACTGTATATAAAGGAGGGGAGGAGGAGGCCAGCCACCAAGGGGGCGCGCCAAGGGGGGGAGTCCTACTAGGATTCCACTCCTAGTAGCCCCCCCCCCTTTTCCTTTCTCATCAGAGGGGAGAAGGAAGGACAGGGAGAGGGAGAGCGAAAGGGCACCGCGCCCCCTCCTCCTTGTCCTATTCATACTCCCTTGGAGGGGTCATGCGCCACCCCTTGCGGGCTCCCCTATCTCCCCCCTAAGGCCCATATAGGCCCAATACTTCCCCGAGGGGTTTCGGTAACCCCTCGGTACTCCGAAATATACCCAAACCTTTCTGAAACCATTCTGGTGTCCGAATATCATCATCCAATATATCAATCTTTACCTCTCGACCATTTCGAGACTCCTCGTCATGTCCGTGATCTTATCTGGGACTCCGAACAAACTTCGGTCACCAAAAACACATAAGTCATAATACAAATCGTCATCGAATGTTAAGCGTGCGGACCCTACGGGTTTGAGAACTATGTAGACATGACCGAGACACATCTCCGATCAATAACCAATAGCAGAACCTGGATGCTCATATTGGTTCCTACATATTCGACAAACATCTTTATCGGTCAAACCGCAATAACAACATACGTTATTCCCTTTGTCATCGGTCAAACAGGAATAACAACATACATTATTCCCTCCGTAATGCATCATCCCACAACTAACTCATTAGTCACATTGCTTGCAAGGCTTATAGTGATGTGCATTACCGAGAGGGCCCAAAGATACCTCTCTCATACTCGGACTGACAAATCCTAATCTTGATCTATGCCAACCCAACAAACACCTTTGGAGACACATGTAGAGTATCTTTATAATCACCCAGTTACGTTGTGATGTTTGATAGCACACAAGGTGTTCCTCCGGTATTCGTGAGTTGCATAATCTCATAGTTAGAGGAATATGTATAAGTCATGAAGAAAGAAATAGCAATAAAAATTAACGATCTATATGCTAAGCTAACGGATGGGTCATGTCCATCACATCATTCTCCTAATGATGTGATCCCATTCATCAGATGACAACACATGTCTATGGTCAGGAAACTTAACCATCTTTGATTAACGAGCTAGTCATGTAGAGGCATACTAGGGACACTTTGTTTTGTCTATGTATTCACTCATGTATCAAGTTTCTGGTTAATACAGTTCTAGCATGAATAATAAACATTTATCGTGATAGAAGGAAATATAAACAACAATTTTATTTTATTGCCTCTTGGGCATATTTCCTTCAGTCTCCCACTTGCACTAGAGTCAACAATCTAGATTACATAGTAATGATTCTAACACCCATGTAGTCAACGAGTCTGTAACATTCAGATCCATGTGTATTTTGCAAATCTCTATATCTCACTCCTTGACTTGATCACGGATGGAATTGAAGTGTCTCTTGATGTGTTTGGTTCTCTTGTGAAATCTGGATTCCTTTGCTAAGGCAATTGCTCCAGTATTGTCACAAAAGATTTTCATTGGACCATATACACTAGGTATTACACCTAGATCGGATATGAACTCCTTCTTCCAGACTCCTTCATTTGTTGCTTCTGAATGAGCTATGTACTCCGCTTCACACGTAGATCCCGCCACGACGCTCTGCTTGGAATCGCACCAACTTACAACTCCACCATTCAATATAAATATTTATCCAGTTTGCGACTTTGAGTCATCCGGATCAGTGTCAAAGCTTGCATCGACGTAACCATTTACGACAAGCTCTTTGTAACCTCCATAAATGAGAAACATATCCTTAGTTCTTTTCAGGTATTTCAGGATGATCTTGACCGCTGTCAAGTGATCCACTCCAGGATTACTTTGGTACCTCCCTTTTGAACTTATAGCAAGGTACACATCAGGTCTGGTACACAGTATTGCGTACATGACAGAACCTATGGCTGAGGCATAGGGAATGACTTTCATTTTCTCTCTATCTTCTGCAGTGGTCGGGCATTGAGTGTGACTCAACTTCACACCTTGTAACACAGGCAAGACCCTTTCTTTGCCTGATCCATTTTGAACTTCTTCAAAACATTATCAAGGTATGTGCTTTGTGAAAGTCCAATTAAGCGTCTTGATCTATCTCTATAGATCTTGATGCCCAATATATAAGCAACTTCACCGAAGTCTTTCATTGAAAAATTCTTATTCAAGTATCCTTTTATGCTATCCAAAAATTCTGTATTATTTCCAATCAACAATATGTCATCCACATATAATTTTATAAAAAAAATTAAAGCTCCCACTCACTTTCTTGTAAATACAGGCTGCTCCAAAAGTCTGTATAAAACAATATGCTTTGATCACACTATCAAAGCGTATATTCCAACTCCGAGATGCTTGCGCGAGTCCATAAATGGATCGCTAGAGCTTGCACACTTTGTTAGCACCTTTAGGATCGAAAAACCTTCTGGTTGCATCATATACAACTCTTCTTTAAGAAATCCATTAAGGAATGCGGTTTTGACATCCATTTGCCAAATTTCATAGTCATAAAATGCGACAATTTCTAACTTGATTCAGATAGACTTAAGCATCACTACGGGTGAGAAAGTCTCATCTTAGTCAACTCCTTGAACATGTCAAAAACCTTTCACAAGAAGTCGAGCTTTGTAGACAGTAACATTACCGTCAGCGTCAGTCTTCTTCTTGAAAATACATTTATTCTCTATGGTCTACTGATCATCGGGCAAGTCAAGCAAAGTTCACACTTTCTTCTAACACATGGATCCCATTTCAGATTTCATGGCCTCAAGACATTTTACGGAATCTGGGCTCATCATCGCTTCCTCATAGTTCGTAGGTCCATGGTCTAGTAACACGACTTCCAGAACAGGGTTACCGTACCACCCTAGTGCGAAACATACTGCTACCTCGAGCAATGCGTTGGTTTTCCCTTGAAGAGGAAAGGGTGATGCAGTAAAGCAGCGTAAGTATTTCCCTCGGTTTTTGAGAACCAAGGTAACAATCCAGTAGGAGACCACGCGCGAGTCACCTCGTACCTACACAAACAAATAAGAACCTCGCCACGAACACGATAAAGGGGTTGTTAATCCCTTCACGACCACTTGCAAGAGTGAGATCTGATAGAGATGATAATAATAAGAGAAAATTTCTTTTCCATAGCATTTATCTTTCTCTTTTGAGATAGCACGTGGCCATTAATGGTGGAAGAAAGATTAAGCATGTTACGGAAATTGGCATCTAAGCTAGCCTTCATTTCTTTGATAATTTCATTTTGA
The DNA here is from genome assembly GCA_034509565.1 of Triticum monococcum. Taxonomy (NCBI): domain Eukaryota; kingdom Viridiplantae; phylum Streptophyta; class Magnoliopsida; order Poales; family Poaceae; genus Triticum; species Triticum monococcum. Next base: position 477,811,464 of record CM067842.1, on the reverse strand, counting down.
TAAAGGCACAAAAGAGAGGTAGATTCAACCTTCTCACTCATGGGGTGCCCAAATATAGTTTTCATCTTTTCATAAGTATCAATGGGATCCCCCTCAAGAAAACCTTATTCAAAGATAGAATCTAGAATTTGTTTGAACGAAGAGGGTAGACCAATATAAAAGCTTTTCACGTAAGCCTCAATTTGATATTGTGGCACATAGCTAGCTCAGATCCTTAAGAGCCTATACCAAGCTTCTTTCAAAGATTCATCAAGTAGATAACAAAAAATTCCGGGATCATCTTCATCAAAATTATTCAAACTCTCATTGATAACCCCGGTAGGTCTTTCCATAGCATCATTATTTATGAGCATAGAGAGGACAGAAGGACTATCCAAAGAAAACCCAAGAGAGAACCCTTAGCCCTTTTTGGATCGGCCATGGTACAAGAAAACAAACGGGAAAGAGGCGAATAAAACGGCAAGGGTGAAGTGGGGGAGAGGAAAACGAGAGGCAAATGTCAAATAATGTAATGCGAAGGATAAGAGTTGTGATGGGTACTTGGTATGTCTTGACTTGGCGTAGATCTTCCCGGTAACGGCGCCAGAAATCCTTCTTGCTACCTCTCGAGGACTGCGTTGGTTTTCCATTGAAGAGGAAAGGGTGATCCAGTAAAGCAGCATAAGTATTTCCCTCAATTTTTGAGAACCAAGGTATCAATCCAGTAGGAGACCACGCGCGAGTCACCTCGTACCTACACAAACAAATAAGAACCTCGCAACCAACGCGATAAAGGGGTTCGCAATCCCTTCACGGGCACTTGCAAGAGTGAGATCTGATAGAGATGATAATAATAAGATAAGTATTTTTGGTATTTTTATGATATAGATTGAAAGTAAAGATTGCAAAATAAAGAGTAATAGAAATAATGGTAGATTAATATGATGGAAGATAGACCCGGGGGCCATAGGTTTCACTAGTGGCTTCCCTCAAGATAGCATAAGTATTACGGTGGGTGAACAAATTACTGTCGAGCAATTGATAGAATTGAGCATAGTTATGACAATATCTAGGCATGATCATGTATATAGGCATCACATCGGCGACAAGTAGACCGAAACGATTCTGCATCTACTACTATTACTCCACACATCGACCGCTATCCAGCATGCATCTAGAGTATTAAGTTCATAAGAACAGAGTAATTCCTTAAGCAAGATGACATGATGTAGAGGGATAAATTCATCCAATATGATATAAACCCCATCTTTTTATCCTCAATGGCACTAATACAATGCGTGTCGTTTCCCCTACTGTCACTAGGATCGAGCACTGCAAGATTGAACCCAAAGCTAAGCACTTCTCCCATTAAAAGAAAGATCAATCTAGTAGGCCAAACCAAACTGATAATTCGAAGAGACTTGCAAAGATAAACCAATCGTACATAAACATATTCAGATAAGATTCAAATATTGTTCATAGATAATCTGGATCATAAACCCACAATTCATCAGATCTCGACAAACAAACCGCGGAAGAAGATTACATCAAATAGGTCTCCAAGAGAATCGAGGAGAACTTTTTATTGAGATCACAAGAGAGAGAGAAGAAGCCATCTAGCTAATAACTATGGACCCGTAGGTCTGAAGTAAACTACTCACACATCACCGGAGAGGCCATGGAGTTGATGTAGAGGCCCTCCGTGATCAATGCCCCCTCCGGCGGAGCTTCAGAAAAGGCCCCAAGATGGGATCTCTCGGGTACAGAAGGTTGCGGTAGTGGAATTAGGTTTTCGTGGTGCTCCTGGATGCTTGCGGGGTACATGGACTTATATAGGAGGTAGAAGTAGGTCGGTGGAGCAACAAGGGGCCCATGAGGGTGGAGGGCGCCCCCCTGCCTCGTGGCCTCCTCGATTGTTTCTTGACTCCCACTCCAAGTCTCCTGGATCACGTTTGTTGAGAAAATCACGTTCCCGAAGGTTTCATTCCGTTTGGACTTTGTTTGATATTCCTTTTCTGTGAAACACCGAAATAGGCAAAAAACAGCATTTTGGGTTGGGCCTCCGGTTAATAGGTTAGTCCCAAAAATGATATAAAAGTGTAAAATAAAGCCCATTGCATCCAAAACAGATAATATAATAGCATGGAGCAATCAAAAATTATAGATACCTTGGAGACGTATCAAGCATCCCTAAGCTTAATTCCTGCTCATCCTCGAGTAGGTAAATGATAAAAGAAGAATTTTTGATGTGGAATGCTTTCTAACATATTTCTCAATGTAAGTTTTCTTTATTGTGGCATGAATGTTCAGATCCAAAAGATTCAAGATAAAAGTTTAATATTGATATAAAAATAATAATACTTCAAGTATACTAACTAAGCAATCATGTCTTCAAAAAATATCATGGCCAAAGAAAGTTATCCCTACAAAATCATATAGCCTGGCTATGCTCTATCTTCACCACATAAAATATTTAAATCATGCACCACCCCGATGACAAGCCAAGAAATTGTTTCATACTTTTGATGTTCTCAAACTTTTTCAATCTTCACGCAATATATGAGTGTGAGCCATGGACATAGCACTATATGTGGAATAGAATGGTGGTTGTAGAGATGACAAAAAGGAGAAGATAGTCTCACATCAACTAGGCGTATCAACGGGCTATGGAGATGCCCATCAATAGATATCAATGTGAGTGAGTAGGGATTGCCATGCAACGGATGCACTAGAGCTATAAGTGTATGAAAGTTCAACAAAAGAAACTAAGTGGGTGTGCATCCAACTTGCTCGCTCATGAAGACCTAGGGCAATTTTGAGGAAGCCCATCACTGGAATATACAAGCCAAGTTCTATAATGTAAAATTCCCACTAGTATACAAAATTGACAACATAGGAGACTCTCTATCATGAAGATCATGGTGCTACTTTGAAGCACAAGTGTGGAAAAGGATAGTAACATTGTCCCTTCTCTCTTTTCTCTTATTATTTTTTTATTTTCTTTATTTTTATTTGGCCTTCTTTTTTTGGCCTCTTTTCTCTTTTTTTATTTTTCTTCCAGAGTCTCATCCCGACTTGTGGGGGAATCATAGTCTCCATCATTCTTTCCTCACTGGGACAATGCTCTAATAATGATGATCATCACACTTTGTTTACTTACAACTCAAGAATTACAACTTAATACTTAGAGAAAAATATGACTCTATGTGAATGCCTCCTGCGGTGTATCGGGATGTGCAATGATGCATCAGTGACATGTATGAAAGAATTATGAACGGTGGCTTTGCCACAAATACGATATCAACTACATGATCATGCAAGCAATATGACAATGATGAAGCGTGTCATAATAACGGAAAGGTGGAAAGTTGCATGGCAATATATCTCGGAATGGCTATGGAAATGTCATAATAGGTATGTATGGTGGCTGTTTTGAGGAAGGTATATGGTGGGTTTATGGTACCGGCGAAAGTTGCGCGATACTAGAGAGGCTAGCAATGGTGGAAGGGCGAGAGTGCGTATAATCCATGGACTCAACATTAGTCATAAAGAACTCACATACTTATTGCAAAAATCTTTTAGTTATTGAAGCAAAGTATTACGCGCATGCTCCTAGGGGGATAGATTGGTAGGAGAAGACCATCGCTCGTCCCCGACCACCACTCATAAGGAAGGCAATCAATAAATAAATCATGCTCCGACTTCATCACATAACGGTTCACCATACATTCATGCTACGGGAATCACAAACTTCAACGCAAGTATTTATCAAATTCACAACTACTCTACTATCATGACTCTAATATCACCATCTCCATATCTCAAAACAATTATCAAGTATCAAACTTCTCATGGTGTTCATTGAACTTCTATGAAAGTTTTTATATTATTCCTAAAAGAAAATATCCATGTTGTTCTAAAGGACTCTCAAAATAATATAAGTGAAGCATGAGAGAACAATTATTTCTATAAAATAAAACCACCGCCGTACTCTAAAAGATATAAGTGAAGCACTAGAGCAAAAACTATTTAGCTCAAAAGATATAAGTGAAGCACATAGAGTATTCTAGTAAATTACAAATCATGTGAGTCTCTCTCAAAAGGTGTGTACAGCAACGATGATTGTGCTAAACTAAAAATAAAAGACTCAGATCATACAAGACACTCCAAGAAAAACACATGTCATGTGGTGAATAAAAATATAGCTCCAAGTAAAGTTACCGATAGACGAAGACAAAAGAGGGGATGCCTTCCGGGGCATCCACAAGCTTAGGATTTTTTGTGTCCTTGGATTTACCTTGGGGTGCCATGGGAATCCCCAATCTTATGCTCTTGCCACTCCTTGTTCCATAATCCATCAAATCTTTACCCAAAACTTGAAAACTTCACAACAGAAAACTCAAAATAGAAAATCTCGTGAGCTCCGTTAGCGAAAGAAAACAAAACACCACTTCAAGGTACTGTAATGAACTCATTCTTGATTTATATTGGTGTTCCTACTGTATTCCAACTTCTCTGTGGTTTATAAACTCTATTACTAGCCATAGATTCATCAAAATAAGCTAGCAACACACGAAAACAGAATCTGTCAAAAACAGAACAGTCTGTAGTAATCTGTAGCTAACGCAAACTTCTGGAACCCCAAAAATTCTAAAATAAATTTCTGGACATGAGGAATTTAACTATTAATCATCTGCAAAAAGAATTAACTAAATAGCACTTTCCAAAAAAATGGCAGCAATTCTCGTGAGCGCTAAAGTTTCTGTTTTTTTACAGCAAGATCAAAAAGACTTTCCCCAAGTCTTCCCAACGGTTCTACTTGGTACAAACACTAATTAAACACAAAATTCACAACCAAAATAGAGGCTATATAAATTATTTATTACTAAAGAGGAGCTAAAAGCAAGGAATAAAAATAAAATTGGGTTGCCTCCCAACAAGCGCTATCGTTTAACGCCCCTAGCTAGGCATAAAAGCGAGGATAGATCTAGGTATTGCCATCTTTGGTATTAGGAAAGAAAAGAGAAAATTTCTTTTCTATAGCATTTATCTTTCTGTTTTGAGATAGCACGTGGCCGTTAATGGTGGAAGAAAGATTAAACACATTACGGAAATTGGCATCTAAGCTAGCCTTCATTTCTTTGATAATTTCATTTTGATAAAAGCACAAAAGAGAGGTAGATTCAACCTTCTCACTCATGGGGTGCCCAAATATAGTTTTCATCTTTTCGTAAGTATCAATGGGATCCCCCTCAAGAAAACCTTCTTCAAAGATAGAATCTAGAATTTGTTTGAACGAAGAGGGTAGACCAATATAAAAGCTTTTCAGGTAAACCTCAATTTGATATTGTTGCACATAGCTAGCTCAGATCCTTAAGAGCCTATCCCAAGCGTCTTTCAAAGATTCATCAAGTAGATAACAAAAAATTCTGGGATCATCTTCATCAAAATTATTCAACTTTCATTGATAGCCCCGGTAGGTCTTTCCATATCATCATTGTTTATGAGCTTAGAGAGGACAGAAGGAATATCCAAAGAAAACCCAAGAGAGAACCCTTAGCCCTTTTTGGATCGGCCATGGTACAAGAAAACAAACGGGAAAGAGGCGAATAAAGCGGCAAGGGTGAAGTGGGGGAGAGGAAAACGAGGGGCAAATGTCAAATAATGTAATGCGAAGGATAAGACACTACAAAAAAATACACTTCCGTGATGATATGTGTTTGTCACAGTAGGTCGCATTTTTTGTCATGCATGTACATCCATGACGATTTCATGACAGAATCAAGATAGTCATACCTGTGCTGTCGTAGAAGTGTTCCATGACGTTACCAACTTATCATCACGGAAGTGTCCACTTCCATGACAATAAATCGCGCGTCACAGAAGTGCTTTCGTAAAGGGTGACCGACACATGGCATCCACCGTAATGGAACGCCGTTAAGCTATCGGGTCCGGTTTTGGATCCGATAACCCGTTAACAGCCCGGACCAATGGGGATTTTCCACGTGTAAAATCATCATTGGCCGCAGGAAACACATGTTGCCTCACCGTTGGGACAGATGTCATCCACTCATTGGACAGCAGGCGCCTATGATAGGTCAACACGTGGCACGGCCCAACAATGGCGTATACCGGTGAAAAAGGTCGGCCCAGTAAAAATTAGCAGGCCGGCCGATACAAGGCCTACTCGTGTCAGGTCCATTTAAGCCCACGGCCCATACGAGATGTGCCAATTCGGCCCGTCAACGACCCGTTAAAGATTTTTCACCATTGCAGCCCATCATCAGTTCAAGCCCATTAACAGCCTGCTATATATTTGGGCTCAATATCGGCCCGATGAGATTTCGGCCTGTTAACAGCCCATTTAATGGATGGGCCAATTTTTAGGATGTACATCTTTTGCCCTTTTAGCGACCCATTTAAATGTTGGGCTAATTTCTGGCCCGGTGTGTATTTCAGCCTGTTGACGGCCCATAAATCAGTTGGGCCATTTGTAGTCGGACCTGACTTTTGGCCTTTTAGTGACCCATTTAAGTGTTGGGCCAATTCCCGGCCATGTGTGCCTTTCGGCCTATTAACGGACCATAAATGAGTTGGGCCATTTGTTGTCGGACCTTAGTTTTGGCCTTTCAACGGCCCATGCCCTTCATGGTCCAATACCAGCCCGGTTTCTCTTTCGACCTGCTAAAGGCCCACAACACAGTTGGGCCGTTTACAATACGACCTGACTTTTGGCCTCTTAGCGGCCCATGCTCTTCATGGTGCAGTACAAGCCCGCTTTCTCTTTCGGCCTGCTAAAGGCCTACAGTACAGTTGGTCCATATGTAGCCCAAACTTAGTAACGGCCTGTTAACGGCCCGTGAAATAAATTGGGGCCACCTGTTGCCCGCTTCGATGTCGGCCTGTTAACGACCCGGGAGGTAAGAGGGCCGACCATTAACTTTCGGCCTAGTAACGGCCCATTAACTTAATGGGCCCACTAAAGTTCGTTCATGTCTTTAGGCCAAATTAGATAAATTGAGCCCATTACGACAAGCAATTATGCACATGAGCAAAACCGGTCAAGCAAAGGTACGACATACAGGGAATAACGTTGCACATCCAGCATATATTACAGGAAATTACATCCACTGGGCAATCAAAGATTGATGCCAGTGCAAATAAATGAGCAGAACCTAACCATCTACAACGTCACAATCTGCAACCTCAGCACAGATGACGCCCATAAGCATGTGGGCAAGTTCTTGCTACTTTGCTACATTGTCTCTGAAAACATTGACAGTTGTTGTGTCGCACGACTCTGCACCTCTGATTCATCCACCATTTCCATCATTGCTTCAGCCATTAATTGGTTCACAAACATACATTTATTCCGTTGCATTCGAGACAGAGGATACTAAACATATTCAGATGGCGATTTTGGCAGGCTTGTATTATTGATAGTGGAGAGTGTCTCGACCACTGCATCATAATATAAATTAGGACGGGAACCAAACAGATTAATCATGAGTTATTGCCGTATTACCTGGCCTAGATTTACTGGAAAGAAACAATGGGGTTTCCTTGCTGTTTTCAGAGTTTGTCTTCTTATCTTCAGCAGCCTGCACAAAATTAACACACTAGCATTGCTATCATTGGCCAAGTCAGATAATAGGAAAGCAACATTGACACAACGAACGTTTGGGCAACTAGCCTACACCAATTTAACACAATATGGCACAGCTATCATCAACCAGGTAAGGTAATACGAAAGCAACATTGACACAATGAATGAATGGGCAACCAGAGAAGCACTACAATTCAGTAATGTGCGTGATATGAGATAGTACATTCATGCAGCTCAGTATGCAAAACTACCAGACAGTTTTCCTTACAAAAATCAACATTGGTGGCTTTAACATTTTGCTACAACTAATTTTAGATCAGATAAAGGCTAGATTCATGCCGATTAACAAAATACATGCTGATGTAAAAATATAGTGATATACAATAGGTACTTACATCAGCATTGGAGCACAGATAATTCCCGCAAGATATTTTCATCGAATACGATCCCAATGTAGGAAGTCTTGTATCGTTTAACCTTGTTTTCTAAAAGAGAGATGGGTAAGAAACATGTAGAAAATATGATCAGAATGCTATAAAATTTCATGATGCGAGGATACGCACACGCTTCTTAGAATGGAGTTGACATTCTTTTGCTAGACTGGAGCGGACTAGTTCTTTGGCCACTGGAATCTGCTTATTATCAGTGGGAGTTGGGTTTCTGTGTGCTGGAGCGGTATCTATGAAAAATGGAGTTGGTTTATTATCTCCTGGCGTTTGGATCTTTTGCAAAGACCTAGTTTGTAACCCTTCAGATTCTAACATAGTCGTCTTCCCCTTGCATGCCTTATATAGAAGAATGGTGATTCAGTTATAAAACATGCTACAGCAGAGATGGAATAGATACTAAAGAATAGAAAGGCATGACATATTGACATGTATTCCCTCCATCCGGAAATAAATGGATGGGTCTAGGCGTATTTCAGTTCTAGATACATCCAGTTTTATCCATTTCTGCGACATTTAATCCGGACGGAGGGAGTATGATGTAACAGCTAGGGATACGACAGGACAACACAGTAAAAAAACACTGAAAAACCCATTGCAGAACCAAAGTATTCAAACCCACTGATATGAGATAGTACACTCATGCAGCTCAGGATGCAAAACTACCAGGCAGTTTTCCTTGCAAAAATCAACATTGTGGCCTTTAATCATACATTTTGCTACAACTAAATTTAGATCAGATAAAGGTTGGATTCACGCTGATTAACAAAATACATGCTGATGTAAAAATATAGTGATATACAACAGGTACTTACATGTACATTGGAGCACAGAGAATTCCTGCAAGAATCATTCCTCATAAACGATACCATTGCAAAAATTCTTCTATCTGTTAAGCTTATTTTCTAAAAGAGAGATGGGTAAGAAACATGTAGAAAATATGATTAGCATGCTATAAAATTTCATGATGCAAGGATACGCACATGCTTCTTAGAATTGAGTTGACATATTTTTGCTGGACTGGAGCGGACTAGTTCTTTGGCCACTAGAATCTGCTTATTATCAGTAGGAGTTGGGTTTCTCTCTGCTGGAGCAGTATCTATAAAAACTGGAGTTGGTTTATTATCTCCTGGCGTTTGGATCTTTTGCAAAGGCCTTGTTTGTAACCCTTCAGATTCTAACATAGTCGTCTTCCCCTTGCATGCCTTGTATAGAAGACAGGTGCTTTAATTATAAAACATGCGACAGCAGAGAGATGGAATAGGTACTGAAGAATACAAAGCCATGACATATTGACATGTATTCTCTCCATCCGGAAAAATGGATGGGTCTAGGCGTATTTCAGTTGTAGATACATCCTTTTTTATCCATTTCGGCAACATGTAATCCGGACGGAGGGAGTATGGTGTAAGAGCTAGGGATACGACAGGACAACACAGCAACAAAACACTAGTTGAATGTAAAACTGTATGCTAGCGGAATACGTACAGAAATAACTAAGGCAACATACACGTGTATGATTGGGAAAATAAGATGGCATTGCAACAGAGCACTAGAATAGCAAAAAAAACATGGTATGGTAGACAGATGAAGTACATACTGATGAATAACAATGCACAAGATATTCAGAAGCATGATGTCCAAATTAAGCAGATGGCATTGCGATAGAGTAGAATGACAGTACTTGAATTTGAAAACATGTTATCATGAATGGAATAGGTACTAAAAAACAGGAAGGCATGACATATTTACATGCATGATCAGCATGCTAAGCACATGGCATTGCAACAGAGTAGATACACTCCAGGACATTATATGCATGTTGTACCCATATCACAGGCCAAGTTAGAGCAAGGACCTTGTGGGGTGAAGAGAATTCATCATCTTTCTGCAAGTCTTCTGAAGAACTGCCTTTACATGTTCCATCATATTGGGTATCATTGACATCAAGTTTATTGGCCTTTACATTGCTCCATGTGGTTCTTGTGGATATATCAGTGTGTGCAATTATATCTGACATGCATGGAAGACAACTAGTAGTTAGATTTATGTAATGAGTGCCTGTAGGAGACGACATAAATAGTAGGACTGGGGTTAACTAGCAGCAACAGGTCTCATAAACTAAAGGGAGAACATAGATGAAAGCTACAGAATATGTATCGTTTGTACTCGAGATTAACTAGATGGCACACAAAAGTATTAAAGAACAACATAGGTAATACTAGAAGTGGTATAATACTATAATCACCAGCCTGTGGGATAGCATTGGCTGATGGATGATAACTATGGAACAACGTTACCTAAAGAACAAGTATCTTAGCTGAACTATGGAACAGCGTTAACTCCTGAACAAGACCCATAAGAGATCAGCATGAATATACAGTGAAATGTGCTGATCTATTTTCCATGCTTAGATGAATAACAAAGCCATAAATGTTGCACACAAGTAAGATGAGGGTACAACCTATCTGGCTGCCATCCATAGGAGTGAGCATCATGTGTTGACTTGTCGATGGCCCTGTAGTTTGTGACGCCCCGAGACCGACGCGCCAGGTGTCCTCCAGTTATTCGTTGTTGTTGCCTTGTCATTTGCTTGCATGTCGCATCTTGTCATGTCATCATGTGCATTCCATCATCATGTTTTCAAAACTTGCATCTGTGCGGGTTCCCCCAGTTCCGTTCGTTGTCCGTTATGAGCCTAGACACACTTGCACGCGCCCGTGACACGTCCGAAATACTATTTTATAAGTGACCAGAAAATGTTCTCGGAATGGGTTGAAAGTTGGCGTGCGGTGTTGTTTTGTTGTCAGTAGGCCGCCTGCCAAGTTTCATCGCATTCGGAGTCCGTTTGACGCCCCAACGGATAACTATAGCGGCATTATAGCCGGTCTATCGTCGGACATTTTCGGTCTCTGGAAACAAATGCCGGGCTCACTCTCTCTCTCTCTCTCTCTCTCTCTCTACTCCCCTCATAGTCTCTCCACAGCCACCTAGTCCATCCGCCTACCCCTCTTCGCGTCCGGAGCCGTCCAATGCGATCACACGGTCCGAAACCCTCTCTGCACAGTGCATCGAACCCCTCACGCGCGTCCGGAAGTTGTCCCGAACCCGACCCGGGGAGTCATCACTGTTGGGTCTGGATCATCCCCAAACATCACCGTTTTCGTATTTGGACTCCCTAGCCTATTTTTCCTGACCGTCCGATTTTGATCGAAGGGACGAGTTAGCCCCTAACCTAACCCACACCCACCTACTATAAATAGCAGTGCTATCATCAGACCATTCCCTAATTTCTAGGAATCCTCCTAGCCGCCGCCGCTCCTCTGGTCTTTTCTTCCTTGGGATCCTCCCAGATCCCCATCGGCCAACCACCACCGATCCATCACTCCAAAAAAAAGCAGCGTCCTCAAGCCCCAAGGAGCCAGGCCTCTTCCTGTCGTCTTCGACCACAGGCACCGCCTCCTCCTCGTCGCGTTCGACGAGACAAACGCCTCGCTAGCCTCAAAGCTCGCACCAGCGCCGCCGACTGTCCTCGTTCCCCACGTCCGATTTCCGCCGGAGTTGCTCCGTCCCTCGCATGAACCATCAGGCCATCCTCACCGCCCTGCCCCTTTTTCTCTCCTTCGCTGAAGCTCTCTCTCTCTCTGCCTCCCTGACCTCTCTTCCTCTCTTGGAGTTGCAGCAGCAGGAGCTTCCGACGCCGCGCCATGTTGCCGTTCCTCTACTTCGTCGTCGTCCAGGAACACCTCGAGTCACCGCAGCAGGCGGACCTCCGCATCCGGCCATGCCGCCGGCAAGCCCTGCCTCCTCCGCCTCACCAAGTCCCTGAACCGTCAGGTCCGCAGGAGCCAAGTTCGCCGACGACTTCCTTCAGGTCGGGCCGGAATCCTCCAGCCACGACCCTTCCCGACTGGATCACGTGTTGCTGCCGTCCCTGCACCTCGAGCCCCAATGCCGGCGAGCCATCACCCCACCGCCCTTGCCCGTTCCCGATCGGTGTCGCCCTGAACATGTCGCTGCTGTATTCCTTCAGATCGAGCAGAGCAGCTCGCGCGCCCCGCGTTGACTTCTCGCGTGGATCCAGCCGGCCTCATCCTGATTCTAGGCCCAGCGCCTCGCCTCAGCTGCGAAGCCCATTCGGTCACCCAGCGGCCTGCCTCCTATGCATCATGGGCCGCACCAACAGGCCAGCTGCGCGCCCCTGCAGGCCCCCCCTCCTCCAGCTGGGCCAAGGCCCGATGTGAGCAGCCCCACATTTTCCCCCCTGTGCATGTTGGCCCGTTTACAGATTCGGTCCATTTTGTTTTTTCCTTGCTGCTGCGATTTTAGCAATTAAACCTGAGACTGCAATTTTTACAGAAAGGTCCCTAAACTTCATGCATATAATAACTTAATAACCGTGCATCGGTTTAAAATGTTTTATATATGAAACTTGTTTAGAATTTTGTCTAGTTTAATAATATGCCACTTTCATCCATGTTTGACATGTTTAAAATGTTGTTTGTTTAAATTTGCTTAAATAACTTGTTAAAATGGTTTAATTCATAACTTAATAACCGTAGCTCCAAATTTAATAAACTTTATATGTAAATGGGGTAGAAAATGCATAGTTTAACTTGGTGACATCACTTTGCATGTTTAACAACTCTAAAATTGTGTTTAGGGCAGAACAGTACCAAAACTTGAAACATGCACATGAGGAGTTTCCGGACTTGTTGTTTGTTGTTCCGGCCTCATTTAAACTTGCCTAGATAGGTAGTTTTTCATATGCTTCACCTCTTGCCATGCTAACAACATTTAATATTGTTGAGTACATAAACGAGATCGAACTAAATAAGTCATGTGGTGTTTCGTCAATATGCAACGGAGTTGCATATTGTGCTCCACTTAATTTGTAGGATTGTTTGTGCACTTTGCCATGCTATGCTTCATTAAACCGAACATGCATCATACTTGATTGTGCATCATGCCATTTTTATGTGATGGTTGTTTTACTATGTTGTTTGCTTCTTTCCGGTGCTGCTTCTTAGGGTTGGTTCCGTTAACGTAGCGTTTGTGAGGATTCGTTCGACTACGTCCGTTTATCTTCTTCATGGACTCGTTCTTCTTCCTTGCGGGATTTCAGGCAAGATGACCATACCCTCGAAATCACTTCTATCTTTGCTTGCTACTTGCTCGCTCTATTGCTATGCCTATGCCGTGATACCTACCACTTTCTATGTCATGCCTCCCATATTGCCATGTCAAACCTCTAACCCACCTTGTCCTAGCAAACCGTTGTTTGGCTATGTTACCGCTTTGCTCAGCCCCTCTTATAGCGTTGTTAGTTGCAGGTGAAGATTGGAGTTTGTTCCTTATTGTAATATGGATATTTGTTGGGATATAACAATTTCTCTTATTTAATTAATGCATCTATATACTTGGTAAAGGGTGGAAGGCTCGGCCTTATGCTTGGTTTTTGTTCCACTCTTGCCGCCCTAGTTTCCGTCATACCGGTGTTATGTTCCTTGATTTTGCGTTCCTTACACGGGTGGGTTATAATGGGAATCCCTTGACAGTTCACCTTGAATAAAACTCCTCCAGCAAGGCCCATCCTTGGTTTTTCCATTTTCCAGCTAAGCCTTTTCCCTTGGGTTCTGTAGACTCAAGGGTCATCTTTATTTAAACCCCTGAGCCAGTGATCCTCTGAGTGTTGGTCCAAACTAGAGCCCCTTGCAGCGCCACCTTGGGGAAACTTGAGGGCTGGTTTTAGTTGTACGGATTGCTTATCTGGTGTACCCTGAGAACGAGATATGTGCAGCTCCTATCGGGATTTGTCGGCACATTCGGGTGGTCTTGCTGGTCTTGTTTTACCATTGTCGAGATGTCTTGTAACCGAGATTCCGAGGCTGATCGGGTCGTCCTGGGAGAAGGAATATCCTTCGTTGACCGTGAGAGCTTGTGATGGGCTAAGTTGGGACACCCCTGTAGGGTTTTGAACTTTCGAAAGCCGTGGACGCGGTTATGGGCAGATGGGAATTTGTTAATGTCCGGTTGTAGAGAACTTGACACTTAACTTAATTAAAATGCAGCAACCGCGTGTGTAGCCGTGATGGTCTCTTCTCGGCGGGGTCCGGGAAGTGAACACGGTGCTGGAGTTATGCTTGAACGTAAGTAGTTTCACGATCACTTCTAGTTCACGACCATGCTTTGCCTTCTCTCCTCGCTCTCATTTGCGTATGTTAGCCACCATATATGCCAGTGCTTGCTGCAGTTCCACCTCATACCTTTTCCCTACCCATAAGCTTAAATAGTCTTGATCGCGAGGGTGTGAGATTGTTGAGTCCCCGTGACTCACAGATTACTTCCAAAACCAGTTGCAGGTGCCGATGATACCATGCTGGTGAAACAACCGAGCTCAAGGAGGAGCTCGATGAAGATCTTGTTCATCATGTTGTTTCGTTTTCCGTTGATCAGTAGTGGAGCCCAGTTCGGGCGATCGGGGATCTTTTGCATTAGGGGTAGTCTTCTTTTATTTTGGTTCCGTAGTCGAACCTTGTTTGTATATGGATGTTGTAATGCTTTATTCATGTATTGTGTGAAGTGGCGATTGTAAGCCAACTCTGTACCTCTTTCTTATTCAGTACATCGGATGCATAAAGATTACCCCTCTTGCGACATGCCTACAATGCGGTTATGCCTCTAAGTCGTGCTCCGACACGTGGGAGATATAGCCGCATCGTGGGTGTTACACAGTTGTTGTGGCTGTCCATGTCGGGCACGCGCATTCAATGCAGGGAACTGTTGAGTGGGGACTATAGCTCCCTTCTGGTGTATGCTTCCCTTGTTGGAGCAGCTGCGGTGAGTCGGAAGACGGTGTGTCTGAAGATGCAGATAACGCATAATTTAAGAACGACATATCTCTTTGATCTGAAGAAATACACTAAACAGCTAGGTACGAGAGTGGTCAGACATCTGTTGACTGAAGACTAAATTGGGGTCACATGATTTTATTTTATTTTGGTACTGTCCGATCTACGCCGGATGGCTGGCCGTCTTGTGCCTCCTGGCTGACACTATTCGGAATCTTCCCCGAAGAGCCAGCGACCAATGGAAGAGCAGCCTGCCTCCGCCGTCCGTGGCCCCGGCCAAAACCCCGCTCCCCGCCCCACCACTGCCATGGTTGCGCCGCCCCTGGGCCAATCCACAAAGACTCCCCATCATCCAGATCCGGAGGCGGCAGTACCTTCAACCCACGCAACTCTAAAAGATAGCCATCTAAGCTCTACTTCCACGGCGAACCTGTGGCCCTGCAGCCTTACGTTAGACGCCAGCCAACCGGCAGCCTAGGAGCTCCGTCGCCTCGAGGGGTGCTGCTTCCCACTGGGAATCGATTAGCCCAGAATAAAAATTCAGACAACTGACGCCTAAATAAAGTGATTTGAGATGAGGGTGCGACATATCTAGCGGCATGGTGAAGTAGGCAGGTCCATCTGCCGAGTCGGTGAGGCCGGCGCGGTTGCGGTGGCGACCGGGGGCAGGGAAAGAGCGATGTCGCGACGGTCGATGGCTACACGGAAGCAGCGCCAGTACTCTGGATGGATCCGAAGTTGGAGCCGCTCCGGTGCCGTGAACAAAGGCGGGGGTGAATCGGCTCCGGTACGGTTCACGCGGCCGTCGTCGAGGCAGCACCAGCAGCACGGAGTAAGAGGCACACAGCCCAGTGCACGACGGCAAATGGACAGCGTCTCCGGCATTAGGGAGGAGGGCGGCTGTGAAATTGGTGCGGTGGGGGCGCCATGGAGGTGGGGCTGAGGTTTCACGACTCGGGAGAAGGGAGCTTCCCGGGGAGAAGGTGATTTGGCACCCACGAGGTATGAATGGGGGCAGGCGGGGGGAATTGGGAGGGGAGTGGAACCATGTCTTACGGACGCATTTGTCTGAAATGTGAGGGGGAGTTACAGTTCTACCCTTGCCTATAGGCTTCTCGGCTTGGGTCTGTGTACTAAGGGTCGGGGATAGTAGAGTAACTTTGCTTCTCCCCAAATAGTGGGCGGGAGCGATTTCGGGCGAGGAGGGCGTGTTTTGAACTATAGTGGGCGCGAGCGATTTCGGGCGAGGAGAGCGTGTTTTGAAATAGTGGGCGCGAGCTATTTCGGGCGAGGAGAGCGTGTTTTGCCGACCATTGTTTATGAATTATTCGGCACATGTCATTTCGGCCGAGGAGAAGGCACGCTTGGATGAAGTTACGAACCTACCCTCGATGTACAACGGGCCGATGCGTGTCCCACATAGGACGGTAATTCCGCGTCTCCCATTTATTTGCTCGGGCGAATTCCACCGAGCAGGGAGGATGTTTAACGGTTCGTTCAAATTTTGGGAGAATGAGCATCCACGTCTACCTTACCAAGTCGATTCGGATCAAATTTTGAAATATTAGCTTGCCACTTCTTTTTTAGATGGAGAGATGATGCTCGGGAGTAATGTGTTTTTACATGCTCGTTGCTAGCGATTAACTATATGACAAATAGTTGACCCACTCAAAAACGTGAATCAAACCCGAAATGAAATATCTCGATTCAATGAAATAGCTCGTTCAGTATGTCAAAATAGTGAACTAAATCCAAAATTGAACACCTCAATCGAGTAGCATGTTGTACAGTATTATAGTACTCCATGAACATGTTGAAAGTCAAATTAATGAACTTGTTTGATATATGCATATATCCATTCATGTGTGGATTGCAGGCAACATGTTCTCCAATTTAAATATTTGAATGCAAGTTTACATCGAAACATGGTTTATATCAGTCTTTGATGCGTAAAACGCGACCTCCCCCTCTCCCAGACTCCTGTTCTCTCTCTCTCTCTCTCTCTCTCTCTCTCTCTCTCTCTCTGTGTCTCTCTCTCTCTCTCTCTCGCCGACAATCTTTAATTCTGTCGCACGCATCCGACACAAAAACCTTGTTGGTCCCTCTCCATCTCTCTCTCTCTCTCTCTTTGTGTGTGGGGGGGGGGGTCTTTCTAGTTCGCATGCATATATACACCATCTATAGGTCTCTCTCGCACACTATGTATGATACTTTAGCTAGTCCAAGCTAGATATCTTGGGTGCACTCACCATACGCACACAAATTCCTGGCTCTTTGCCCGTAAGTCTCTCACACACCACTATGTCATCTCGGATCTCTTCCCCCCCTCTCTCAAACTATCCATCCACCTGGGTCACACATACACATGCATATCTCACTCGCACTCGATAGGCCCATCTAAAACTCTATCTCTCCCCCTCGTTCTCTCTCCATCTCACACGCGCACACACACAATCTAATGCCCAGCTAGCCAAGTATGATGGTCTCTCACTCAATTGTAGGCACACGCAGTCCCCCCTATATGTATATGACTAGCTAATCTTAGTCTCCATCACAAACATGTGCATGGTCTATCTCGATTTCTCTCGGGGCATCTTTCTATTGCGCACGCACTCCCTCGATCTCCCACCCATATAGTCCCCTCACGATCTTGACGGGATCTCTCTATCACAAACACACCCTCTCTCCCTCCCCATGCATGCGTCCATGCCATCCATGTGTTCCTCTCGACCTTTGTTCCTTGTTGGCGAGACCTCTATTGGACATGTGCTACAGGGGTGTCTCTCTCCGTTGCAAACAGTCACACACTAGCTATCTTCGTGTATCTCCTCGGCTCGCTTTTCCATCTCGGAGATGCATGCGTGATATGTTCGCATAAGAAATGAAAAAACACACGCTCTCTCTCTCTAATTTATCGTTTGTTGTCACTTTCTCTTTCACACATATACTCTTTTTGCACACTTACTCATTCTCCTTCACATGCACTTGATCTGTCTCGACTGAGGCACTCTCCTCGGTCCATAGCATATAGATTTATTGAAAAGTCAAACATCACAAAGTTTGACCATGTACGTGGAGAAAAAGAATTACATCTAGTACGGCAAACATATACCATTAGATTCACCATGAGATGTAGTTTTTTATGATGTATCTTTGGTATTGTAGATATAAATGACATTTGCGTAAACCTGATCAAACTTTCCAAAGTTTGACTTCTAAAAATTTTACATGCACTGCATTATCGAGCAGATGGAATATCTCTTTCCCCCTCTCGGCTATCTGACGCACCACTCAGCCTTATCAGGGCTCTTGAATCTCTCTCAAACTTTATTGGTCAGTTTGGTTCGTGACCTGACCCTCATGCCTTGATGGCCGGTACTGCCTGGTGTGGACGTGAGATGTAAAATATTTCTGCCTGGCCAGGCTTGTGTGGTGCTGAAGCTATTGGTTCATGCCTGGGCCAGGCAAAGCATCAACGTCCCATCAATCAATCCATGCATCAATTATCTAATGCTAATATCCATCCATGTTGCTGTTAGCCTCGTGGCCACACGACCAGGCACGGCCAGGCGTTCGAAATCGGTCGCCTGGGCCAGGCTACTTGCAGTGTATGGAGTTCAGCCAGGCTAATTAAAGTGCAAGGGAACCCAGGCCAGGCGGGCTTTCTTTTTCACAGGGTAGCAACCAAACAAGCGTGCATGAAATCCAGCCACAACCCCAAGCCAGGCAAAAGATGCTCAGGATGCAAGCCAAACTAGCCTTATGTCTCCCTAGTTCACACATACACATGTCTCGCTCACGCTATACATATAGACCCATCCAACACTCTTCGCCCTTGTTCTCTCTCCATGTGACACGCACCCCCCTAAGTACCATAATCCCTCACTCCATCATAGGCGCAAGTACCCCCCTCCTAAGTATGATTATCTCTTACTAGCCATCAGGAACACACGTATTGTCTCCTTCCATCCATACGTCTATCTTGATATCTCTCGGGGCATCTTCTATCGCGCACACACCTTGTCACTGGATCTCCCACCCATGTAGTCCCATCAGGATTTCCAGGGGATCTCTCTATGACAAACATACACTCTCTCCTCACCATGTCTGCATTTTCTCCGTACGTCTCTCTCGACCTCTCTCCCTTGTTTGTCAAACCCCTCTTGGCCATGTGCTAGGGGTCTTGCTCTCTCGGGTCCAAACAACCACCCACTATCTCCTCACCTTGCCTCCGTTGTCGAAGATGCATGTGTGATATGTTTGCATAAGACACGCATGCTTTTTCTCTACTTTTATCGTGTGTTGTCCATGTCTCTTTCACGCACGCACAAAAACTCTCTCTCTCTCTCTCTCTCTCTCTCTCTCTAGTTAGGGACTCTGTCACATCCATAAGCATATGGATGTTTTGAAAAGTCAAACCTCAGAAAAGTTTGACCAGGTATATGTGGAGAAAAACATTTACATCTGGAACGATCATTAGATTCATCACAACATGTACTTACTTCATACTATCATTTATCTTTGGTATTGTAGATATAAGTAATTTCTTTGTAAACTTGGTCAAAGTTTCAAAAGTTGGACTTAAAAAATGTTGGAACTACATTATCAAACGGAGGGAGTAGCTCTTTCTCTCTCTCTGCTATCTCTCACGGGCCTCCCCTCTCTCTCCAACTCTCTATACCGATGGATTATACGCTCACTGTGTCAGCGTATAGCTCTGTATATTGTTTAGTTGACCAGTCAACCAATCCACATGCTGCCTTGTCAGCTCGTGTTCTGTATCTTTGTGTGCTGGCCCATGTGGCAGTGGGTGAAAATAAGTAAACTAGAGGCCCATCTGACACGTGGTGAAGTAAACAAAGTTGAAACCACTCGGGGTAGCACCCCGCACGCTAGTAAATTGAGGACGCATTGAGGACAAACTTCTTGCGCGCGAAGGACGCACTCGCGGACAATTCACCACTGCGCGGCGGCATGCACAGAAGGACGCACTCGCGCACACCCAGCACACAATACACACCAGCACACGTGTACACCGGCATCGCTGCCGATTGAGACGGACGGCGAGGCAGCCAACAAGCGGAGGCGGCTTGAGCCAAAACCGCATCCGGCGAGCCTGGACTTCATCAGCAGCCTCCCCGATGACATGCTGCTCGTCATCATCGGCCTCCTCCCCACCAAATCTGCCGTGCGGACCGCCTTGCTCTCCCGGTGGTGGCGCCCCCTTTGGCGCTGCGTCCCCCTCAACCTCACCATCGACAGTTGCCTCTGCGATGGGGATTGCAAACGCATGGCCGCAGTCTCCAAGATCCTTTCATCGCACCCTGGGCCAGCCAGATGCCTTGACATCTGCATGTTCAGTACCAACTACAAGGTCCAACCCAAGTTCGACGAGTGGTTCTTATCCCCCGCCCTAGATCAGCTCGAGGAGCTCAGCTTTGAAGCTAGACGATGTCGCTCTCTGCCGCCGTCCGCGCTCCGTCTCACGCCAACATCGCGTCGCGCCAGCTTCAGCTCCTGCTATCTTCCCCAGATTAATGTTGCGTCTGCCCTTCTTCTCCCTCAACTCAAGCAGCTCGTCCTCTTTGACGTTGTCATCTCGAAGAAGGCTATGGAGGACCTGCTCCGTAGCTGTACTGCGCTTGAGTACCTTAGTCTTGAGCAGATCCACGGGTTCATTAGCCTCCACATTGCCTTGACGAATCTCCGATGGATTTATGTGTCTTGCTGGCCCCGCAACAAGACATCAATTGGGAAGAGATCACTCCAGCTGTTCCATGTTATGGTCATTGAGAATGCACCTTTCCTTGAGAGATTGCTTGTATCGGATCTAGAAGGTCCACCAATAATCTGGGTCATTGACGCGTCGAAATTGACAGCGTTGGTGTTCTTGTCTGCCAAATTCTCCAAACTCTTTATTGGATCCGTAATCGTTCACATACATCACTCATCTTCTTCTCCGTCTTCTTGAAATTCACATTTTTAAATTTCTTCTTGATGTATTTACGACCGTCTTCCAGAAAATGATTCCCACAAGCTTGACCCAGTCCATGCGCAAAGTGAAGATATTAGCACTAAAATCTATCGGCCCCAATCTGGATTAAGTTGTTGGATTCCTTACATGCTTTCCGTGCACGGAGAAGCTACTCATCGAGGAGAAACTTCTTTCCTATAAGTAAACGGTAATCACAACGTAGCTCAACTTTTTGGTAATTTTCCCAAATTACGATGACAAGTGTAGTGTTCAAAACTGCATCTACGCACTGCACCGAAAGAAATATTTTTAGTTTTTTTCTCACGTGATCACATGCATCGTTTTTATGTTGTACTACTATAGTAGCCTAGGCTAGTCAGAGTGGAAAGTAACTCAGACTACTCCAGTAACTCTGTGGTTACCCTAAGAGCAAGTACTACCTTCATCCTGGTTTACTCTTCCAATTTTGTAGTATCAAAATTTGACCATAGATTTAACTGACAAAATGTTAATGCATGTCACTAAGAACTATATCGTTGGATTCGTATTTGAACATAATTTCAAATGGTGTAATTTTTAGTGACATGCATTGGCATTTTCTTAGGTAAATCTATGGTCAAAATTTTATACTAAATACGAGGTAGTATTCCCTCCGTCCCAAAATTCTTGTCTTACATTTGTTTACATAGGGATGTATCTAACACTAAAATGTAACTAGATACATCCGTATTTAGACAAATTTAAGACAAGAATTTTGGGACAGAGAGAGTACAAAAGTGGGCTATGTAGGCCAAAAAATGTGCCAAATTCACTTGTGATTCATTTGGCATCGATGCCCCTCCATTGCTCACCTGGTGCCCCAATCTGGATCACCTACTTTGCTCTGGTGCAAAATTAACTCACGCAATGAAAAAACACTATGTGGGAGAGAGAGAGGACTGAGGCAATAAAAAAACACTTGTTTGGGAGAGTGAGCGGCTGGTGTAGTTGGTTTGATTGATTTGTTTATACATGTGGGTCTGTGTGCACAGCAGTGCCAACTCTCTCACATCGCAAGAGCGGTGCCAAAATCTTTTGATTTGACATCAATGCGTATTATGTGGCATACTTTTGCGAAATATGGCATCGGCCACATAGTGGAAGGCAACAAATGCCCAAGCTCTTCACGTGCTCCTAGTTAAATGAGAGGAAACAGAAAGAGAGAGAGAGAGAGAGAGAGAGAGAGAGAGAGAGAGAGAGTGAAAAAATATCACTAGCCAGCCAACCCTATCGTATGAGCGAATGATATTGGTACCTCTTGATGACACGGCAATCTTATGCAGCCAGCTGCTCTAATATGTTCTCTTCTTTTGCAGATAAAAAAAGACCCGGACGTGGAAAATGTGCTGCATTATAACAATCTCATCGAATGCCTTGATCTCCATCTTACAGAAATTGATTTGATCGACTACCGAGGCAGCACATCTGAGATTAAATTGGCCAGGTTCTTTGTTCTGGAGGCAAGTGTGCTCAAGGTAATGAGGTTTGGCATTCTCTGGCGCAACAATGAATGGCGTGCTGATCACTGCAAGCGTCTAAGCCTAAATGACAAAATCTCCTCAGAAAGCTGAATTTGTTTTTGAAACATCAAGTGGCCAGAGACTCGAAAACTTATTTGCCCATTAGTGACTTGTCAGGGCGGTGGATTTTAGTTTGTACGATAATGCTGCATCCACCTAATGTAACGAAAGTTCTTACGTAAACTTTCTAGTAATTCCCTCTTCGTAGGTGCAGCATTACTCCTACAATTTGTAATATCAGTTTGAAACTTGTAATATTGCCGTGTCCTATTCCTGCATTTTCAAAATCCTGCGAATCAAATAGGCCCTGAGTTGGTGATGATGTTGTGCCTCCCATCTTTCACCAATAGCCGCCAGATCTAGATCTGACGCATACAAACCAAACTTCTCCATTTTTGCAAAAAGATGCCCGCACTTGTTCCCTATTTACAAACAACTCCTTATCTGTCACAATCAGCCTTATCTCCCCCCCACCACATCTAGAAGGCCGGGGAAAAATCTGGCGCGATGGCCGCTGCTGGAGCCGTCCACCCCCAATCTTGGTGTTCCGTGCAATGCACGGGCATCTACGCACTGGAAATTATGTCGAACAGGGCTAGTTGTAAGCAGGCTAGCTCTACAGCCATGATGATAGTGACTGCAGATGGTGAGGCTGACTATGGTGTGCCGAACACGGCGCCTATACTCAGGTGTCATCTCCGGCGCAGGGTCTTGTCACTTCACTATGAGGAGCATCACGTAATAATTTGACCAACGGGTAGTACAGTGCTAGTACTCCTACTACTACATTGGTAGTACTACTACTAGTACTAGTAGCACCACCATCTAGATTTAGGAGTACTACCACATCCATCTGGATTTTAGTATTTGACTAGCAATATCTAGTAATGCATGTCACAAAAAATGTACTACTCCCTCTGTAAATAAATACATGGTGTTTTATTCCTATCAGAGAGAGAACTTAATGCTTTTTCCTAACTAGAGTACTAATAGGATTACATGCAATGAACTAAACACTGGATGTCATGTTTGGTAGTCTCAAGTCATTGAAAGCATGCATGACCCACATCTCTCATTGGTTGATATGTCATGAAATAAGAAACAAGGAGGGAGTTAATGCAGCGTGCCTAAGTATTTTGGGATTATTTGGTTTTCGTAAGGTGACTTACACAACATTTTTTTACATGCATTAACATTTTATTAGTTAAATCAAAGGTAAAAACTTGGCGCAAAATGCAAAGGGGACCAATAAACCAGTAAACATCAAACTTCTCTCGTTTGGCCCCAACTAGAGGTCCGGTGAGATGACTATACTGCACCGGCACGGAGGGGGATGCAGCTTCATTGACTTATGGCAACTGCCTTTGGGTGAATGACATGTGGGCCCGGGGGTGGCTGGCCCACCTATCATACAGCCAAAGGTAGGTGCAGTAGAGGGCCGAGGAGTAGTATGAAATCCTATGCACCTACGCATGCTAACCCATGGCAAGAGTGATCACTCGAATCGCAAGATCAGTTGACTAGAAGCTAAGCTAGACCCATGGAGGCGATGAGCGCGAGCATCAGCCGGCTGTGCCAGATGGTCCACGATGCCGGCCTGCGGCCCGGCACCATGGAACGTCTCCAGGTAGTATTGCTTGAGGCCGCCAAGGCGAGGGGCCGCTTGGACGACAGCTTCGTCTCCTTGTTCGATGAGGTCCTCGTCGGTTTCCTCGACGAGTTCACCGTCGTCAAGAAGCTTGCGGACGACTTTGATGTAAGCCTCCAGCTAACGCGCCCAGGCTCTGCGATGCCGGCCACCCTCAATGGGCACTATGGTGACAACCTCTTCGACACACTGGTGGCCCTGCGACTGCCCGCCGTCACGCCAGAGAATGTCCACCTCGAGGTCGCGCTCGCCGCGCAGCGCCTGGCGCACCAAGACACCATCGACATAATCACCCACGTCTACGCGCAAATCGTCCACAAGGACTGCTACATGCAAGAGGAGGACGATAGGACGCTGGCCTTCTTGGACCGCAGGGCAACCTTGGACAACACTGTTCAGAAGCACGTTGAGCTCACCGCCAATGCCGCAGCTCCCCACACGTCGGTTGGTGACCCGGCGCACTAGGGCGTGAGGATGTCGTTGATGGATCCATATGCATTTTTATCTTTCCATCAAATCCATGTAGTAGTATATGATACTACAGTAATTATCTTACCTTTCGCATCAACTTCATAATTTTCGTACGTACTCCATGCATGAACGGCGCCAGAACCAAACTTCTCATTACTCTAGGCAAAATCATTATTTTCTATCTATCGGTCGCGCCATGGAGCAGAACCAAATTTTACAAGTTACGAGTTCAAAAGGAAAAGCATGTCGTGTTTGCGTCGCACCCCCACACGGTTGGTCTGGCACGCCGCTCAAGCGGGAATGCGTGCGGTGTTGCATTTTCACTTACAAGTGGGACCGTAGTTGATCAAACCGACTATCGGCAAACCCCCACCCCGCGCACCACACGATGGCTGAGAAAACAGGAGGGAGAAGAGATGGCTGTAGCACGGACTCCAAGAAAATTGGTGTCGGATGGGACTCGTGTGGGTGGCGTGTGCCGTACTGCTAGACGTGAATGCTAGTTATGGCCCATGCCACCCCACTATATCGAGCCTATATCGAGGTACGTAGAAAAAATTTCCTGCAGTCCGTGCTCAGCCCTCCTCTATCTATCTTCTCAGCCAGCCAGCGGACGTGCGGAGGCCATCGTCTATTTGCTCACATGCGGCCCCACATGTCAGTGAAAATGCAAGAGGACCCACTGAACCTGCACATCTTTCACCTCGACGTGCTGGTGATGAAAAACAAATCCAATAAAGATCTTCGATGGCCACTTTTGGAGTTACTCAAGAGTAGTAAGATTCTATTTACAGTTTAACCCAAGATGCACATCTCGTGGCTTCAACGACCACTCTATTTTATTTCATGACACGACCTGGATGCTGGATGTCCCACGTGTCGGCAAAAGTAGGAAGAACCCGACCAAATCTTTGGTTGTGCTCTCGGATTAGACTAGTTGTGCTAACTTAAAAAATTTATTGTGTACTCCCTCCGTTCCAAAATACTTGACTTCCATTTGTCCAAAAATGGATGTACCTATATACTAAAACATGTCTAGATACATATATATTTTGACAAATAGAAGGCATGTATTGTGCAAGGGAGGGAGTAGAATGGATGCAAGTTTTTGTATTTGGAAGAAGAGTACATCCATATATTGATAGAGCGCAATTTAGTAGATGTTCTATCACTTTTAGCTAGCACAGAGGCTAGAGATGAGATTAGTGCACTTGTTGATACTCCTACTAGAATAGAGGCTAGACATGAGACTAGATGCGAGGAAGCAACGTCTACTTCTTTACACTCGAAGAAGAAAGAAGCACGCAAGATCGAACCTCCGCAGATCAACAATGAATGCATTGAGAAGGCACTAATCCAACTTACAGGAGTAGTAAAATGTATTCTTGTGGTTCTTGTTTTATTTGGTCTTTCTTTTCTAGTCAAAATTATCGTTGGAGTTCGTGCAAAACGGAGGTCCGTTTGGGGTCGTGCGTTGGAGTTGGCCTTACAAATGGGACTGCAGTTAAGGAAACCGACTATCGGCAAACCCCCACCTCGCCCGCCGAGCGATGGCTGAAGTTAGAGAAACGACGAGGTTGAAGAGATTGCTCTAGCACAGACTCCAAGAAATAATATGGTGTCAGATGGATGTCGTGGTGGTGGCGTGTGCCGTACTCCTGTACGTGAATGCTTGTTCTGGCCCATGCCACCCTACTACTCCTACTACTTACTCCTACTAGATAGTACTAGTATCGAGGATTCGAGGTGCTGGTTACGTACAGCGAACACATTAACATATGGCTACAGTAAAAACACCCGCCCGACGCGCGAAGCATGTGAAGCTAGTACAAATAGTGTACTACTATTGTTGATTGGCCTCATCCGATAACCTGTTGCAATGCACATACAATTATGTATTCAGAAAATATATTTTTGGCTCGTCGCACCACTCACTCAGAGAAGCGACTCGAAAGCCATTCATAAATTTAGTAAGTTTATCACAGGCATATTATTTTATTACATACAACAGGTCATCAACCCACATTGACAACGAGGATACATTATAAACACTAAAGTTTTCACCAAACAACAAATAACAAGCAATGAAATGAACTTCAACTCAACCATTCCTCGGCGTTGGAAACGCTTGCTTTGAACCACAAGTGATTCTCTGGGACGGGCCATCGATTGTCGATCTGGAAACCAACGCAGGACTGATCATCCAGGCTGAAGCGGCCTACTATATCAGTACCAGGGTAGGGAACCACCAAAATGTCTGAGGTATAGACACAGTTGCTTCTCATAAATGGTAGTAACGTTGTGTCAACAGCAGTTGGATCGCCTTTCACCATCATCGGATAGTTTTGTCCAAGGAAGAGCGAGTTTTCTCCAAGACTATCAATTTTGTACCAGGGAGAAGGAGTTGGCGCTAGCACACGAGTATCCATCCCGAATACCATGCAATGGGTGTTGGAATAGGTCCGGAGAGTGCGACCATGGGAGACTACACCTGCTTCCTTAGCAGTAACATCATCAGTGGGCTGTATACACACAAGAAGAGGTGATCCATCGGAATTAGTTGCCAAGCGCCACAGAGTATATGGGCGCTGCTCGTCCTCATGCTCGTGATCATCACCATCGTGATCTCCCCCTTGGTTATAAAAAATTTCAAGTACAGGTGGTGGGATGTTCACAGGACCTTGGAAACACAAGAAGAAGGTTAATTAGTAAAGGGAAACTTGCTAACCCGCATGCATGTGGATGAAACAATTATAATTACGGTGGAAGACAAACGTACCGAAACTACGAGGATCCCATGCAAAAACAGTGTCACGAGTGGTGGCAGCAAACACAAGGCCCTCGTATTGAATTGCATCACAGTACTCATCCGTGTACAGAAACTGATTTTTGAGCAATATCCATCGAGGCAAACCACCAAGGACGACAACTAGCTTGTCGAAGATAGCAACAACTTGATAGTTGTTGTAATTGCAAGAGCGGTTGGGAACTCGACAAATTGCTATCTTCCATAGAAGACAGTCACCATGATCGTATTTGAACATGCATACAATACCGGTGTGCTCAACCTCTCGGCAGTCTGCTGAGATTTTTGGAAGTGGTACCCTGTCACGAGTGTACACATTCACAAGTTCCCACTCGCAGTTGGACCCAATGTAAACAACCCAATCTCCATTTGCGCCCGCCCAAGCCTTGCCCTCAAGCGATGGCATCTTAACATCATATGTATCATTATCAAGCGGCATCAATGCACATGGCGAGGCCTCTGTCGTGCCGGCGCCAGTCATCGGGGTCACGGCGAAGAAGATAGGGGAGATCAAACCACTCCTTGACTCTTGGGTTCTTTGTAATGATGTTATTAGTTGAGTCGAGAATGGGCTTGAACGAACCTGCCATGCTAGCCGAGGTGATGACGTCGCACCGATCAATGAGTTCCTCCACCACGTCATCTTTCAGATCGGGGCAAGAATAATGGGGTCGTTTCCGGCCTATTCCCTCCATGGAGAAGACGATCGAACAATGGCAGAAGAAAGGGTGAAGGGCTGAAGGAAAATGGAGGAGGGAGAGGAAGAGTGTGCGACAGCAGTTCCAAATCGAGAGGGAAAGGTGAAGAGTCGGTGGACGGTTGCGAGTTTGCCACGGTTCACGAAGAGGCGCCCCGGCCTACACGTCCGTTTGGAAATACTCCTACTACTCGACGTCGTCTCACTTATATGTTGGAACGGGACCACATGTCAACGAAACATGGTGGGTAATTTCTCGTGCAAAATGCGATCTGGCCGCGTTGGCCCAAGGTGCCGCATTAGTTATCGACCTTTATTTTTTTAATGGCATGCCGATCAGTTTTGAAGCACGACTAACTGGTATTGTACGCAGAGAAAATATAAACGACTCTACCACTACTCCACCTCTAGTACTAGTAGTATAAAAAGATATATAGGCTGGAGCTTCAGCACTTTCTTGCTAAGGGCTGCCCACTTGCTTCTCACACTACCACCCTCTCTCCAGATCTAAAAAAGACGGCCCCTCTCTCCCTCCTCACCGGTGGTCACAGATCCGCCGGGGAAGAAAAGGACGTGCAGCGTTGACGCACTCGTCATCGGCGAGCGAGGTCACGCACTGACAACAAGGCCGTCCTCTCAGACCTAGAGCCCGCGCGGGATGGCCTTCGTCCCCAAGCTCACTGCCGTAGTGTGTGCGGAGGACGATGACCACGAGCGAAGCCACTTCCCGCCGACCCTCAGGTATGCTACCTCTTTTCAAACCATAACCTTGTTCTATTGCCCCATCTGCCACGTCGTTGCATGTGGATATTTTTCCACTCCACCATCTTCCCAATTTGCTATCCTCTGCTCTGTTGGCCACGCAGACGAAAACCATAATTTCCACTATTAAAGGAAACCCTACTTCATGCAGACTAATCCATGTCTGGGTTCAATAAGGAAAGGAAGGGAGACTATACTGTCCAAGAGAGTAAGCATTGAACCCGCATCTAGGTTGAAAAGGGGAAAATCAGTAGCTAAGGAAAGAGTCTTGTGTCTCTTGGTTGAAGAAGGGTAGAAAGGCATGACAATGCAATAGAGAATGACCAGGTCGATCGGTTTGTTGTCCTCGCATAGGAAAAAGGTGGCTAAAGAGAACAAAAATGGGACGTAATCCACATATGTTGCCTGGATATTTGTTGCTCTGGGCAACCATACCTCCCCCACCACTCTGCGTTCGTGGAGGTACATCGTACTGGTGCGCCCACTGTCCGAATGGGCCTCCCATGCTCTTATTGCCACTTTTTTGCTGTTAGTATAACGCTAGCAGTCAAGTCAAGCAACGCTACTGCTAAAGTGATGCCACATTTAACTAATGCCGCTCTCAGTCTAATGCCACTGATAAATTTAAGCAATGACATTTAATGTCACTGGATTATTTTAGGGTTAGCTGTTGATTGTGGATGTATTAAAGATTTTCAGCTAAGGCATTCTAATGCTGTTGCACAACCAGTATACCAACTATGAAACTTGTTACTACCTTCAGATTTTTGCACTGTTAATGCTTATAGATTACATACCTCGCTTTAATCAGATAAGTTAATTTTTTGTACAGTGTCACCAAAATGCCAAGGCGCTAATGTCATTTTATTTTGGTTAAACTGCATAGACAATTATGAAGACAAGAGGAAAGGTCAAGAGTGGGCACCTCCTCCTCCGGCTGTTCTCTTGATTCATTCGATCAAGTTTTTATGTTTGATTGATTATCAAGATTGGGATAGCAATTTTTAAGGTCCCCCCGAGTTCGAAATGATATTTACCTTAGAGGTACATTGTTTGCAATTTTTTTATACTGTCATTAGTTAATAATGCTAGTTACCTTCAGACTTTTGTATTTGGTTTAATGCTCATGCACAGCTAGTATACCAATGCTGAAACTTGTTACCTTTACATTTTGTATTGTTAATTCTTATAGAAACCTTCCAGTGCTAGAGTTTATTGAAATCTGTTCAGTAAAACCATTGTATTGTACCCTGTAATAAACTAACTACTCTATTGTTGCACTAGCCACTGGATTAGTGTATATTTGTAGTATTCGAATGGTGTTGCATTAGCGTATGGACATAAATAAAGTGTGGAAAGCTTTCCCAGATATGTGCTCAAGAAAACTACTACCTATGTTTCTAAATACTAGACGTTTGGGTACTTTAAATTGAACCGCGGAAACGTCTTATATTAAGGAACAAAGGGTGTAGAGTTCACTCAAATTATCCCGGTAAAGCTAGTCACACCTTTGTTAAAATTAATGTTCATTATGTTATCGGAGGAGGTATGTATGTTTGTCTCTAATGCCTATCGACTACATACCTGACATCATGATGTAATGTTAAGTCATTTCCTTTTGTACAGTGTCACTGAATTGTCAAGGCGGTGATGGCATTTTATTTTAGTAGAACTGCACAAAATTTGCTTAAAAGAAGAGGAAAGGTCAGGAATGGCTCAGTTTTTCAGAAAAAACTATGTATGCCTTCCTGACATCAGCCGTTGTTGCTTTATTTATTCCTTCAAACAGGCGGTTAGAAACAGTCTTGCTACCTTTTCCCATTAAGAAATTGGAATGCTTATATTTGTGAGTCTATGCTTCAACTAGTGCCACTTTTAGAGTAATCACACTTTCAATATCTATGCAAACAGGGATGCTCGATTTTAGTGGAACTGCACAAAAAGTCCCACTAGTTCAACATTAGGAGCATGTTTTTTTCCAAACCTTTATATCCAATTGGTGGCACTATGAGCTGTTCATTACGAAGGTACATGGTTTGCTACTATCTTGCTACTCTTTTTGTACTGTCATTAGATAGTAATACTAGTGGTTTGCATGTGAATTTATTGGCAGGGTGGACCTACATTGGAGGTGCAGGACAGGATTCAATGATTGGATACTCAATTTCGGTTGTATCAATTTCACCTCTTCCATCACTGCGAACATGGATATCCTTGGTCTGATGAAGAATAGGCGCTATATTTCTGCTCTGAACCAGCAAATCAATTCAGTATGAAATTGTCCAGGGCAAAACATAACTGTATCAGATTGTCCAGTGCAGAACATGACAGATGCTAAGCGGAAGAGACATGTTTAAACCGAAAATACAAGGTGTGGTATATGTTTACTAGCTGCTTGATATTTGTGGAGACAGGCTATTTGGCAAACAAACAAAGTGTCCGCAATTTTGGTTGAACTGTACAAGAGAATAGTATAGTCAATGCATGTAGTGCCATTTGAAAATAGACACAGAAAGATTGGATAGTCACTTCATGGACTGCAGAAAAGTAGTATTGTACTATTTATTGGCCAACACTAGGTGCTTCATTGCTTTGGTCTGATTATACAATGGGCATCATTTTGCCTAAGTTAAAGTTTGTATTCTGAAAATAGTCTCGCGGTGTGATCGAGAGAAGACCAAATCATATTGCAGTGGATGTTCCTCCATCATGTGTGGTTCATTCTCATGGTTCCAGCTGTTGGTGAAACCACTTACGTTTGCAAGAGGAATTGTAGACTTCACAAACAAATTTGTCTTTTAGTTTGTACTAAATGTTGGCCAAGAGAAGCATCCATGTTAGTAGGAAAAACAGATGTTTTTTTAGATCTTTGCTTTTGGAGCTACATATTTGTATATGATCTGTGAATCATTGAGATGCATTAACATGCTGATCTTATGTATGGGAATCGTACTAGTTAGTTTTAGTTGCGACGCAAGATCCGAAGTGGTTGATCTTTGCTTTTGGAGCTACATATTTGTATATGATCTGTGAATCATTGAGATGCATTAACAGTTACTTATTTCTGTTCGCTAAGTGTTTACAAGTTACTGATCGATCACTAGCTAGCCTACAAATGCGCTCCTGGCAGCTTTATTTGCGACACAAGATGCAAAGTGGCAGTTTTTTGAATAAAAATGCCTACCTCTGAAGAAACTGACAAGCTACACTATCGATCCTACACGGATAAAAATGCCTACCTCTGAAGAAGTTTAAGCCTAATTAATTCCATGAGCAAAGCAGCAAGACCAAGGCATTGCAATAATTAATGGCATGTAGAAGTTTAAGCCTAATTAATTCTAGCGATTTAAGTGGCTGCATGCGTGCCCTCGGCTGCGACTCGTTGCTTGCTGCTTCGCGTACTGCCTATAAGCAATTCTGAGTGCCTGCATGCAGCCGGCCATAATTAAGGCAGCTAACTGACGTGAAAAAAGATACGCTTTAATTGTTGCGGGCTTTTTAAATCCATGGAATCATTATTGACAAGGAGGGAGATGATTCGAGTGCACTCGTTTGACCGCCATCCTGGTGTGCGACCCAGACGGGACGGGACGGCATAGTCATAATTTCAGTTTCTCTAGTTTTCCACGGCAAGCTGGCGCGCTAAGCCATTATGCATTGAATTCCAATGACCGGCGCGCTACCTTCCGCCTATAAGTACTGCTTCCCGGCCTTCTCCGGTGCCACCGTGACCCAACTCGCCATATCCTCATAAGCCCCCACCGGCTCGGTGTCGCTCGCCACGTCCGCCATGCCTCCGCCCGTCCGTAGTAGGCGACGCCGGAGGCGGTCACCGCCGGAACTAGTGTTCGGGTTTTCACCGGAAGGGAGACGGAGGGAGGAGGCATTCTATCTGTCTTTAGATGGCAATGCGGAGATCGAGGAGTTGTTGGAGCGCGACCGCATGGCGAAGGAGCAGGAGTTGTTGGAGCGTGACCGCCTAGCGGAGGAGCAGCGTATCGCCGATTTGCGCCGCCAGCGGGACATGTAGCAGCAGCGCACCGATGCTCTGAGTCGCGAGCAGAGCGCCCGCAACTGGGCCGACTACGTGGAGGCCAGCGCCCGACAAATAGCCCTGGAGGCTGTCGGGCACGCACACGTTCGCGGCCCCAATTTTTACTACCAGCTCGTCAAGTGGGTTTCCCGCTTGGAAGTCGAAGCTTCGGTGGACCACGCCGGCATGGAAAGGGCCAACGCGCGCGAGCAACGCGCCCTGTCGCAGCTCTTGCAAGTCCGAGGCAAGGCGCACGACGCCCGTGCCGGCGTTCAGCGTGTACCACAGATGGCGCCCGGCATCGTCTAGTTAGCTAAGAGTAAGTTAGTACTTGTACGCTACTAGAGTATTAGTGGGAGTAGATAGTTAACTTGGCTATGATGGTTGTCAACGTGGAAGTTCAGTACTCTATATGTGGATCAGACCTGTTACATTGCTCTGAATGTTGAACTTTCTGTTTGAACGTATGAGATGGGCTGTTATTTTTTTAATGGGTTGTATTTGTCCTCCACGGGTTTAGAGGCTGACTTGTGGGCCTAGCAAGTTGACGCATACACAATCAGGAGATGATTGTACATGGAGAGGATGACAGCAGGGACCCGCCAAGGTCATGGCAGTACGCAAGCAAGTGCCTCCTTATTTCAAGCCAATAAAAAATGCTCCTCCTAGTGGATTTCTGACATCTGGGTCCCATGCCATTGTCAACATAGTCAATAAACGAGAGAATTGCACAACGAGCGGCTGACACCAGGGACCCAACAGCTCGCCCAGTAATTTTTGTTTTTGGTTAATTTGATAAATGCCACTCCAAATCCGGTGTATCCGAGAAATGCCACTGCAATTTCCAAACTTTGAAAAATGCCATTTCATGTCATTTCTAGGCCTCTTTTGGTTCATAGGATAGGATTATCGTAGGAATAGGAATTTTGTAGGAAATGAGATGACATGTATCTCAAATCCTATGAGTAGGAATAGGAAACGAGATGTCATTTGGTTGACACCAAAGGAATTTTTCCATTGAGTCTAGGCTCATTTTTATTTTCCTATGAAATGTGGAGGATAGGAACCAATCCTATGTAGGAATAGGAATCCATTCCTATGAACCAAAGGGATCTAAAGGAAAAAAAATCTTATAAGAATCATATCCTCTAGAATTCCTATGAAATTCCTCCAAACCAAAGGAGGCCCTAGTGGCATTTTTCGAAGTCTGGAGTGGCGTTTTTCAAAGTTTGCAAACTGCAGTGGCGTTTTTCAAAGTTTGCAAAAATTGTAGTGGAATTTTTCAAAGTTTGGAAATTGTAGTGGCATTTTTATGAATCACCATAATTGGAGTGGCATTTATCTAATTTGTTTTTGAGACGGAAGCAGGGTGTCAACTGGGCTGTGCAGGACACTCTGGCCTGTCTAGACAGCCTTTTCTTTTATGTTTACCATAGACCAGCCCCTTAGTTTTTTTCTTTCTGAAAATGGCTAGCCCAGTTTTTTTGTGATTTGTCAAGTAAGTCGCTTTATCAGGTCTGTTGAGCTGCAAATCTTTCAAGACGAGGAGAGCTTCATTCGGTTGGCCGAGAAAATGGCCTATCAGTAATGAGAAATGGGCTGTCCATTTTTAAAACACATCAAACCGGCAATTAGTTTCAAATATCTTTTTTTTCATTTCGAGATTTTAAATTGCATTGATTTTTATGCGTGGACAATTTATTGGATTTTATATTGATATACATTTATTTTTAAAATCAGTCTGAATGTGACTCAAAATTTTGGGATTAAAAATAGTTCAGACTGCACCTACATATGCAAAATTTCATATAATTTGTTAACCGTGGCCACAATATGCGCTGTAATGCTAACAAAAAGAATATGGGCTCCAAAAAACCCGTAAGAATTAGCAAATGGGCTGTAAATTATTCGAAATAATGGCAGATGGGCTATATGCTGTTTTCCACATATTTGAGGCTTTCCACAGATGGCATGTATATTGTTGCATGTCCATCCAACGGCCGTCGTGCTTCTTCAATCTTTGCTCTTCCTGGTCCAGCCGCTCAAACAAGCGCCAGCGAGACTGCCTGCTCCCTCCTCCCCGCGGCCGGCTGTGCTGCCGCGCAGGCCTCACCGCCCCACCGTAATCCCATCGCTGGCCTAGCCATCCCTCTACTCACCCAGACCTGTTGTTATTCTCCTATGACGGCAGACGAACCAGTAAACCCTTGTACAGTCGTACTCCCCTCCGCGTGGGAAACAAAAACAACTGTCGAGTCTTCCCTGCCTCGTGTCATTCCCTTCCTAGGCCTCGCCGTCGTCCACCGCCCTGGTGCTCTCGGGGTGGTGTGGTCAACATGGTCAACGACCGACATGCATCTGAAGTGGACTGTACGTGGAGAGGCTGACAGATGGGTCCATGGCCGCACGCAAGGAAATGCCTCCTTATTACACGCAAAATAATGACTCCTCCACCTGACATCTGGGACCCACCGAAAGGGCCTCTGTATTTCACAAAAAAACTTTACCACCGCTGACAGCTCGGACCCGCCAGCTATATCTTCGCACGCAAGGAAGTGCCTCCTTATTACGCACAAAAAAATGAATACTCCCCCTGCTAGCTGGGACGCAGTATAGTGGGCCTACTAAGTTGACGGGGATGAAGGGCTTTGTCAACTTAGTCAATATGCACGATTCTAGCTCGACTGACCGTACGATGTCCATCCAATGGCCATAGTGCTTCTTCAACCTCTGGTCTTCTTGCTCTAGCCGCCCAAAGCAGCACCGGTCGTGCCGCCTGCTCCTGCCTCCCATGGCTGGTTGTGCTGCTGTGGAGGCC
This sequence comes from Triticum monococcum, assembly GCA_034509565.1. Classification (NCBI taxonomy): domain Eukaryota; kingdom Viridiplantae; phylum Streptophyta; class Magnoliopsida; order Poales; family Poaceae; genus Triticum; species Triticum monococcum. The sequence goes on along the minus strand of CM067842.1, from coordinate 477,775,814 downwards.
TCACCGCCCCCATACTACTCCCACCGCTGGCCAGGCCATCCCTCCACTCCACTCACCCACACCCCCTGTTATTCTGCGGCGACGGCAGCGCAGCCGAACCAGTGAACCCTCGTACTCCTCTCCGTGTGGGCATCCATTGCCGCGTCTTCCCCGGCTCCGCGTCGTCCCCTTCCTAGGCCTCGCTGTCGTCCACCGCCGTGGTGCTCTCGGCGCGGCGTGGTCAATGTGGTCAATGATCGAATTCCATCGGAAGAATACTGTACGTGGAGAGGCTGACAGCTGGGTCCACGGCAGCCGCAAGGAAGTGCCTCCTTATTAGGCGGAAAATAATTATTCCTCCACCTGACAGCGGGGACCCACCGGACGGGCCACCAATATTTTGCAAAAAAATCATTTCCCCATGACTGCTGGGACCCACTGGACGGGCCACCGTATTTCGTGAAAAAAAATGTTCCCCCCGCTGTCAGCTCAGACCCACCAGAAGTGCCTCCTTATTACGCACAAAAAAATGAATACTCCCCCGGCTAGCTAGGACCCACCTTGGTGGGAGGCTGACTTGTGGGCGTACTAAGTTGACGGGGACGAAGGGCTTTGTAAACTTAGTCAATATGAACGATTCTACCTCTAGTGACCGTACGATGTCCATCCAATAGCCGTAGTGCTTCTTCAACCTCTGGTCTTCTTGCTCCAGCCGCCCAAAGCAGCGCCGGTCGTGCCGCATGCTCCTGCCTCCCGTGGCCGGCTGTGCTGCCGCAGAGGCCTCACCGCCCCCTACTATTCCCACCGCTGGCCAAGCCCTACGGCGACGGCAGACTCACACCACAGCCGAACCAGTGAACCCTCGTACTCCTCTCCCCGCGGGCTTCCATTGTCGCGTCTTCCCCGGCTCCGCATCGTCCCCTTCCTAGGCCTCATCGTAGTCCACCGCCGTGGTGGTCTCCTCACGGCGTGGTCAACGTGGTCAAGGAACGACTTCCATCGGAAGAGTACTGTACGTGGAGAGGCTGACAGCTGGGTCCACGGCCACAGCCCAGTTTTTTTGTGATTTGCCAAGTAAGTCGCTTTGTCAGGCCTGTTGGGCTGCAGATCTTTCAAGATGAGGAGAGCTTTCATTCGGCTGGCCGAGAAAATGGCCCATCAGTAATGAGAAATGGGATGTACATTTTTAGAACACATCAAACCGGCAATTAGTTTCAAATATCTTTTTTTTCATTTCAAGATTTTAAATTACATTAATTTTTATGCGTGGAGAATTTGTTGGATTTTATATTGATATACATTTATTTTTAAAATCAGTTTGAATGTGAGTCGAAATTTCGGGATTAAAAACAGTTCGGACCGCACCAAAATATGCAAAATTTCATATAATTTTTTAACCATGGCCACAATATGGGCTGTAATGCTAACAAAAAGAATATGGGCTCCAAAAAAACCTTAAGAATTAGCAAATGGGCTGTAAATTATTTGAAATAATGGCAGATGGGCTATATGCTGTTTTCCACATATTTGAGGCTTTCCTACAAAAAGGTTGACGCACAAGCACTGACTGTTGGATGTCCATCCAACAGTCATCGTGCTTCTTCAATCTCTGCTCTTCCTGCTCCAGCCGCTCAAACAAGCACCGGCGGGACTGCCTGCTCCCTCCTCCCCGTGGCCGGTTGTGCTGCCGCGCAGGCCTCACCACCCCACCGTACTCCCATCGCTGGCCTAGCCATCCCTCTACTCACCCACACCTGCTGTTATTCTCCGGTGACGGCAGACGAACCAGTAAAACCTCGTACAGTCGTACTCCCCTCCGCGTGGGAAACAACTGCTGAGTCTTCCCGGCCTCCATTTCGTCCCCTTCCTAGGCCTCGCTGTCGTCCACCGCCGTGGTGCTCTCGGCACGGCGTGGTCAATGTGGTCAACGACCGACTTACATCGGAAGAGTACTGTGCGTGGAGACGATGACAACTGGGTCCATGGCCGCAGCAAGGAAGTGTCTCCTTACTACGTGCAAAATAATTATTCCTCCACCTGACAGCGGGGACCCACTGGACGGGCCACCATATTTCACAAAAAAATGTTTCCCTTGACTGCTGGGACCCACCGGCTACACCTTCGCACGCAAAGAAGTGCTTCCGGGCAAAAAAAACAAAACGATTAGCCCCCCTGACTGCTGGGACCTACCAGCTACATCTTCGCACGCAAGGAAGTGCGTGACAGTCGGGACCCACCTGGTCGAAGCGTACGTAGTGTTGTCATTCTGGTCGCGAACGTGTACGTACATATATACTGGTGGATGTAGAGGCGCGCACGTGTCGTAGGTGCGCACATAGCATGTACACGTACGTACAGCGGCCAGGGTGCAAGAAAGAAAATACGGCCACGTATGTGTACATACGGGCGGGGTCTCGAACGCCTACTCGCGCATACATACGGCCAGGGCTCGTGTACATGGCTGGGTCGGAACGGAGAAACAGCGTCGTCGTCGTGTTCATGGAGAGGCAATGGAATGCGTCCTGTTCATGGGGAGGCAACGGAATGCGTCGTGTTCATCGAGAGGCAACGGAACGCGTGGGAGCCAACCTGCCGGGTTGGAACGGAATGCATGGTCGTGTTCATCGGGAGGGCTTGGACGGAACAGACGATGGAAACGAGGCCTGGCGTACCGCACAACGGAGGAAACAGACTTCCTATGTTCGGAACATGGTCCTGTTGATCGGGAGGGGTCTGGTGTACCGCAAAACGGAGGAAACGGACCTCCTACGGTCGAAACGGGGGTCCTGTTGATCGAGAGGGGTGTGGCGTACCACAAAACGGACGAAACGGACTTCGGTTGGAGCGCTACGGTCGAAACGGGGTCCTGTTCATCGGGAGGGGTGTGGCGTACCGCAAAACGGGACTCCACGGGATACTGTTCATCTCCACCGTTGACCTCCTCCAGCCTCCACGGGCTCCTGTTCATCCAGCCTCCACCGCGCGCTACTCCACCGGCTACGGTTCAACCACCCCTCCACGGGCACCCCTCCACTGTCTACTGTTCATCCAGCCCTCCACACCACGGGGGCCTGTTCAACCACCCCTCCACGGGCACCCCTCCACCGTCTACTGTTCATCCAGCCCTCCACCACACCACGGGGTCCTGTTCATCCAGAGGCAACGCCACCGCTCACTGTTCATCCAACCCCCCCCCCCACGCAACACTCACTGTTCATCCAATCGATCAGCTTCAGTTCGCAGCAGCAGTGAAGGAATCGCTCGATCGGGTTTAGTTAACAGCCATCGATCGATCGCTCGGGTTCAGTAACGCGTAGCCTGTAGTGCAATCGCTCGGGTTCAGTTAGAGCCCAACGCCTCGCTCGGGTTCAGTTAGAGCCAACGCCTCGCACACACGCGCGTACGTGTACAAGAGAAACACGCATCGCTCGGCCCCCGACCACCCACCGTAACCGGGAACTCCCCGAAATTTTCCTCCCCCCCGCTTCTACCATGGTTTTTTCCGTCATGGATGGCCCAAAGAATGTCATGCAGCTGCGTCTCCGGCCCGCCCAGGACGAAAAGCCCATTTTCTGTCATGATTTTTTGTCATAGAAGCATGAGCCCACCACATCTATGATGATGCCGGGTTTTGTCATAATTATCGTCATAGAAGTGTCATATGTATGACGGAAAAAAATTCGTTTGGCCCAAAATGTCACGGATGTGTCTTTTTTTGTAGTGAGAGTTGTGATGGGTACTTGGTATGTCTTGACTTGGCGTAGATCTCCCCGGCAACGGCGCCAGAAATCCTTCTTGCTACCTCTCGAGCACTGCGTTGGTTTTCCATTGAAGAGGAAAGGGTGATGCAGTAAAGCAGCATAAGTATTTCCCTCAATTTTTGAGAACCAAGGTATCAATCCAGTAGGAGACCATGCGTGAGTCACCTTGTACCTACACAAACAAATAAGAACCTCGCAACCAACGTGATAAAGGGGTTGTCAATCCCTTCATGGCCACTTGCAAGAGTGAGATCTGATAGAGATGATAATAATAAGATAAGTATTTTTGGTATTTTTATGATATAGATTGAAAGTAAAGATTGCAAAATAAAGAGTAAAAGAAATAACGGTAGATTAATATGATGGAAGATAGACCCGGGGGCCATAGGTTTCACTAGTGGCTTCTCTCAAGATAGCATAAGTATTACGGTGGGTGAACAAATTACTACCGAGCAATTGATAGAATTGAGCATAGTTATAAGAATATCTAGGCATGATCATGTATATAGGCATCACGTTCGCGACAAGTAGACCGAAATGATTCTGCATCTACTACTATTACTCCACACATCGACCGCTATCCAGCATGCATCTAGAGTATTAAGTTCATAAGAACAGAGTAATGCCTTAAGCAAGATGACATGATGTAGACGGATAAACTCATGCAATATGATATAAACCCCATCTTTTTATCCTCGATGGCAATAATACAATACGTGTCGTTTCCCCTACTGTCATTGGGATCGAGCACCGCAAGATTGAACCCAAAGCTAAGCACTTCTCCCATTAAAAGAAATATCAATCTAGTAGGCCAAACCAAACTGATAATTCGAAGAGACTTGCAAAGATAAACCAATCATACATAAAAGAATTCACAGAAGATCCAAATATTGTTCATAGATAATCTACATCATAAACCCACAATTCATCGGATCTCGACAAACAAATCGCAAAAGAAGATTACATCGAATAGATCTCCAAGAGAATCGAGGAGAACTTTGTATTGAGATCCAAAGAGAGAGAAGAAGCCATCTAGCTAATAACTATGGACCCGTAGGTCTGAAGTAAACTACTCACACATCACCAGAGAGGCCATGGAGTTGATGTAGAGGCCCTCCGTGATCAATGCCCCCTCCGGCGGAGCTTCGGAAAAGGCCCCAAGATGGGATCTCTCGGGTACAGAAGGTTGCGGCAGTGGAATTAGGTTTTCGTGGTGCTCCTGGATGCTTGCGGGGTACGTGGACTTATATAGGAGGAAAAAGTAGGTCGGTGGAGCAACAAGGGGCCCATGAGGGTGGAGGGCGCCCCCCTGCCTCGTGGCCTCCTCGATTGTTTCTTAACTCCCACTCCAAGTCTCCTGGATCACGTTTGTTGAGAAAATCACGTTCCCAAAGGTTTCATTCCGTTTGGACTTCCTTTGATGTTCCTTTTCTACGAAACACCGAAATAGGCAAAAAACAGCAATTTGGGTTGGGCCTCCGGTTAATAGGTTAGTCCCAAAAATGATATAAAAGTGTAAAATAAAGCCCATTAACATCCAAAACAGATAATATAATAGCATGGAGCAATCAAAAATTGTAGATACGTTGGAGACGTATCAAGCATCCCCAAGCTTAATTCCTACTCGTCCTCGAGTAGGTAAATGATAAAAGAAGAATTTTTGATGTGGAATGCTTTCTAACATATTTCTCAATGTAATTTTTCTTTATTGTGGCATGAATGTTCAGATCCGAAAGATTCAAGATAAAAGTTTAATATTGATATAAAAATAATAATAATACTTCATGTGTACTAACTAAGCAATCATGTCTTCTCAAAATAACATGGCCAAAGAAAGTTATCCCTACAAAATCATATAGCCTGGCTATGCTCTATCTTCCCCACATAAAATATTTAAATCATGCACCACCCCGATGACAAGCCAAGCAATTGTTTCATACTTTTGATGTTCTCAAACTTTTTCAATCTTCACGCAATATATGAGCGTGAGCCATGGACATAGCACTATATGTGGAATAGAATGGTGGTTGTGGAGATGACAAAAAGGAGAATATAGTCTCACATCGACTAGGCGTATCAACGGGCTATGGATATTCCCATCAATAGATATCAATGTGAGTGAGTAAGGATTGCCATGCAACGGATGCACTAGAGCTATAAGTGTATGAAAGCTCAACAAAAGAAACTAAGTGGGTGTGCATCCAACTTGTTCGCTCACGAAGACCTAGGGCAATTTTGAGGAAGCCCATCATTAGAATATACAAGCCAAGTTCTATAATGTAAAATTCCCACTAGTATATGAAAGTGACAACATAGGAGACTCTCTATCATGAAGATCATGGTGCTACTTTGAAGCACAAGTGTGGAAAAAGGATAGTAACATTGTCCCTTCTCTCTTTTTCTCTCATTCTTTTTTATTATTTATTTATTTATTTATTTTTATTTGGCCTTCTTTTTTTTGGCCTCTTTCCTCTTTTTTTAATTTTTCGTCCGGAGTCTCATCCCGACTTGTGGGGGAATCATAGTCTCCATCATCCTTTCCTCCCTGGGACAATGCTCTAATAATGATGATCATCACACTTTGTTTACTTACAACTCAATACATAGAACAAAATATGACTCTATGTGAATGCCTCCGGCGGTGTACCAGGATGTGCAATGACGCATGAGTGACATGTATGAAAGAATTATGAACCGTGGCTTTGCCACAAACACGATGTCAACTACATGATCATGCAAGCAATATGACAATGATGAAGCGTGTCATAATAACAGAACGGTGAAAAGTTGCATGGCAATATATCTCGCAATGGCTATGGAAATGCCATAATAGGTAGGTATGGTGGCTGTTTTGAGGAAGGTATATGGTGGGTTTATGTTACCGGCGAAAGTTGCGCGATACTAGAGAGGCTAGCAATGGTGGAAGGGTGAGAGTGTGTATAATCCATGGACTCAACATTAGTCATAAAGAACTCACATACTTATTGCAAAAATCTATTAGTTATCGAAGGAAAGTATTACGCGCATGCTCCTAGGGGGGTAGATTGGTAGAAAAGACCATCGCTCGTCCCCGACTGCCACTCATAAGGAAGACAATCAATAAATAAATCATGCTCCGACTTCATCACATAACGGTTCACCATACGTGTATGCTATGGGAATCACAAACTTCAACACAAGTATTTCTCAAATTCACAACCACTCAACTAGCATGACTCTAATATCACCATCTCCATATCTCAAAACAATTATCAAGTATCAAACTTCTCATAGTGTTCATTGCACTTCTATGAAAGTTTTTATATTATTCCTAAAAGAAAATTTCCATGTTGTTCTAAAGGACTCTCAAAATAATATAAGTGAAGGATGAGAGAACAATTATTTCTATAAACTAAAACCATCACCGTGCTCTAAAAGATATAAGTGAAGCACTAGAGCAAAATCTATATAGCTCAAAAGATATAAGTGAAGCACATAGAGTATTCTAATAAATTTCAAATCATGTGAGTCTCTCTCAAAAGGTGTGTACAGCCACTACTACAAAAATAGCTATAACTAATATGGACATTAATGGCGCACCATGTATGTGGTGCGCCACAGCTATATAACAATGGCGCACCAGATATGGGTGCACCATTAGTGGCCATATTACTAATGGCGCACATGGTGTGTGGTGCGCCACTACTAGTTTTGTCCTGGCCCCACACGCCTCCCCAGACTTAGCAGTGGCGCACTAGGTGAAAGTGTGCCATTACTAGTTTTAACTAGTAATGGCGCACCAGTAAGAGATGCGCCATTGCTATCTATACGTATGGTATCGCCCCTTATCCCCTCCCTCTAGTCATGTTCTCTCCCCTCCCCTTCCTCCTGAAACAGCCACCCGCCTCTCCTCTGGCTCTCACCCAACGCCGTCGTCGATCTCCTCTTCTGCATCACCTCTCCGGCGGCCTCCTCTCCCCATCCACGCCGCGCTGGCAACCTCCCTATCCTCTCCTCTGTCTGCCTGGTCGGGCCGAGACCCTAACCCGATGCCATGGCGACCATGGCAGCAGGAGGAGCCCGGTCATGGCGGCCTCCTCTCCCTGTAGCGCTGCCGCACCTCACCTTCTCTTCTCTTCTCTCCTCTTCTCTCCCAGTAGAGGAGAGGAGGGGAGGGAAGGGAAGGCCTTCTCCGGCGAGCTTCCAGGGAGGTGAGGAGCGCCTAGATCCAGATCCACGGCGCATCATCCTGTCGTCGACCTGAGCCGCGACCATCCATGCAGGGCCGGCAGAAGCCAGGACGGAGATGCCAGAAACCCTAGCCTAGCCTAGCCATGGAGGTATGACGCCTCAACCTCCGGCGACGGACGACGGCCATCTCCGGCGGCAGATCTCCGACCCGACCATGGTGTGTGCGGCTGCAAGCCATCTTCTTCATCTCCCCTCCCCTCCCCTCACTGGTTCGTTTTATGTGCAGGGTAGGCTGCTTCGGATGAGCTGCTGCTGCTGCAGGTGCACGACGCATGGCTGCTCCCTCCTCCTCTGCCTACTGCAGGTGGACATGGTGAGCACATCTTATCTAGCTTGCCAATTTGATTGATTGCAATTCTTCTTTCTGGTGGTGTTGATTGCCATTGTGCAATTCAGTTCAGTTTCAATCTGAATGCACCTCTCGGTATCTTCCTCCTCTCTTGTGCTTTTGCATCTCCATGCCCAGATTCGGGCTTAATGAATTCCATTGCCTACTGTTTATGGACGGATTGTTAGGTTAGATTGCTCACTTTATCCATCTCATCATGTCTCCTGAATGAATGAATGAATGAAAGAATGAGCACTTTAATTGATGCTTGCTGGTTGGATGGATGGATGGATGTCGTACATGCCATGCTTTTGGGATAATTTGTCCGTCAAATTGATCCATTGGCCCGCTTGGTTCAATTTAGCTGATGCCACAAGTGGTGTCATTTTTATTCTGTATGGACTGCCATTATGATGTACGTACATGCCACTGAACATTCAGTCTTTACTTGTGTGTAAGACCGGACTTTCTTCCGTTGTCAACGCAACTCGACGCAAGACCAGTGCCTCGGTCGCTTGCTCCGGTGTGGTGCAGCCGAGCTGGGCCAACGACCATGCCGTGTACGAGGGCAAACTCCCCTCCGACAAGACGGCTCCTAGCTCGGGTAAGCAGCATCACCCCCATGGTCGTTTTAGCTTTCAAAGAGCCCTTTTTTGTGTGTTAGTTGATGATGCCTTCATTCTCTTGTCCACTGAGGATCCTCAACAGGCAAGAACAAGCTCCACCGCCGGTCTGAAACTCGTCCCAACTGGGCAAGGGATTCTCTCACTACCTTCTAATTAAGTGAGTAGTCAACATCTTCAGGGCCCTTTACTCTGCTTTCTTTCTACTTCAAGCAAGGAGATGATTTATATGCATCTAAACAAGTAGTTGTCGCTGCACTGCTATAACAATAAATGTACATGCATAGCTCTAAGCTCTAGCCTAGTGCGCTACACTGCCTCTGTTTGTCAGCATGCTGAATATATGAACCTAGAAAATTTTAGAACTTCTCTGTAAAAATTGGTTGCTATCTCTGTATCTCAGCCCCTTCTCATTTGTTTGTTTGATTGGGATGGAGTAGGAGTCAACCATGGACGACATCGACGATGAGGTCTTGGTCTTGTATGATGCGTGTGTGGACAGTGTTGGTCTATTCATACGCTAGGGTGTGGCCTGATGAGGTCTTGGTCTTGTATGATGCGTGTGTGGACAGTGTTGGTCACTTACTTGCTATGGTTCTTTTGCTGCTGGACAGTGTTATTTCAATTTGTACCCCATCTAAGCCGCTCACTGTTTCGTTACCTAATTGCTACTGGATGCAGAAAAATGTGTAAGCTTTATATGCCAAAAGGTTATGCATTTACTCATGAAGCATTTCTAGCAAATGGAAGATTTTGGTGTCCATGATTAGTGACGATCCTCAAGTAGGATGAATCTTTAGTTTTGATGGGTCTCAGATTTACTTTTGTTAAGTTGTGATGATATAGTGCTTAATCTGAGCATGTTCCACGTAATGCAATGGACTGTTCCAAGGGCTGGGCGCTGCTGCAAGGCCCATCTTTATCTTTGCTCTTGCGCATCATGGATGGTCAAGGACTAGTTAAGTAGGTCATTTTGCGACCAAATGAATGGTCTTCCAGTTTGGTATCTCTAAATGATCATTACATATTAGCGCGTTCTTCAGTTTGGGATATACATTTATGTGTAATAGTGAATTATGTCTTGGAAGGCATGTTACTTATTTCCTGTTGATTCATTGGACATCGCATGACAATCCCTAAGAAGGTTGTCCATTTACTGATCAATCATTTCTTGCACGATTTTGTTGTCAATGATTAGTGTTGAACCTCATATGTCCTCTGCAATTCATTTCCATTATAATCTTACTCATACAATATTCACACCATGTAATTCTGGAAATATATGCTCATATCTAGTTCTACATAAAAAATGACAGTATTGACATGTTATAAATAGTTTGTTTGTATTTCTGTTTATTTTGTTACATTTTGCAGGGATAAAGTGAAGAAAAAGAAGAAAAGATTACTAGAAGATTAGTTTTAGGATTTTCTTTTATTTCCTTGCAAGTTTCCTTTTATTGGATACTTGTAAAGACATTGTAATATTCTTACTATAATAAAAAATGTGATTCTATTTCATTTTTTGTTTTTAAATTATTTTCCTTATAGGTTGTTTTCTGTAAATTTGGATTTTTTGTGTTTTCCAAATACATTACTAGTGGCGCATCATCAACTAGTGCACCATTAGTAAGCCACAGCACATGGGTAAATATGGCCCCCTGGGAGGCATACTAATGGCGCACTATGGGATATACTAATGGCGCACTGCATGGTGCACCATTAGTATACCAGATACTAATGGCACACCACAGGTGCGCCGCGCCATTAGTAAAAAATACTAATGGCGTGATACTAGTGGCGCACCTGTAGTGCGCCATTAGTAGGCAAAACAGGTGTGCCACTAGTAGGCCTTTTCCTAGTAGTGAGCAAGGATGAATGTGGTAAACTAAAAAGCAAAGACTCAAATCATACAAGACACTCCAAGCAAAACACATATCATGTGGTGAATACAAATATAGCTCCAAGTAAAGTTACTGATAGACGAAGACGAAAGAGGGGATGCCCTCCGGGGCATCCCCAAGCTTAGGCTTTTTGGTGTCCTTGGATTTACCTTGGGGTGCCATGGGCATCCCCAAGCTTAGGCTCTTCCCACTCCTTGTTCCATAATCCATCAAATCTTTACCCAAAACTTGAAAACTTCACAACACAAAGCTCAAAATAGAAAATCTCGTGAGCTCCGTTAGCGAAAGAAAACAAAACACCACTTCAAGGTACTGTAATGAACTCATTCTTGATTTATATTGGTGTTAAACCTACTTCAAAAGGTTCAACAGCTTGGGAATTGTCTTTTCCATCCCTTGCATGTTATAGTTCATCCCGAAGTCTTTATAGCTTGGTGGTAGTGATTGAAGAACTCTGTCAATGACACTATCATCAGGAATATTAACTTCCAGCTGAGTCAAGTGGTTATGGTACCCAGCCTTTCTGAGTATGTGTTCACTGACAGAGTTGTTCTCCACCATATTCCAGCTATAGAACTTGTTGGAGACTTCATATCTCTCAACTCTGGCATTTCCTTGAAATATTAACTTCAACTATTGGAACATCTCATATGCTCCATGACGTTCAAAACGTCTTTGAAGTCCCGATTGTAAGCCGTAAAGCATGGCACACTGAACTATCGAGTAGTCATCAGCTTTAGTCTGCCGGACATTCATAACGTCTAGAGTTGCTCCTGCAGCGGGTCTTGCACCTAGCGGTGCTTCCAGGATGTAATTATTCTATGCAGCAATGAGGATAATCCTCAAGTTATGTACCCAGTCTGTGTAGTTGCTACCATCATCCTTCAACTTAGCTTTCTCTAGGAACGCATTAAAATTCAAGGGAACAGTAGCATGGGCCATTGATCTACAACGACATACATATGCAAAAACTATCAGTACTAAGTTCATGATAAATTTAAGTTCAATTAATCATATTACTTAAGAACTCCCACTTAGATAGACATCCCTCTAGTCATCCAAATGATCATGTGATCCATATCAACTAAACCATGTCCGATCATCACACGAGATGGAGTAGTTTTCAATGGTGCACATCTCTATGTTGATCATATCTACTATATGATTCACGTTCGACCTTTCGGTCTCAGTGTTCCGAGGCCATATCTGCATATGCTATGCTCGCCAAGTTTAACCCGAGTATTCTGCATGTGCAAAACTGTCTTGCACCCGTTGTATGTGAATGTAGAGCTTATCACACCCGATCATCATGTGGTGTCTCGGCACGATGAACTGTCGCAACGATGCATACTTAGGGAGAACACTTATACCTTGAAATTTAGTGATGGGTCATCTTATAATGCTACTGTCGTACTAAGCAAAATTTTCCTACACACACGCAAGATCTATCATGGTGATGCATAGCAACAAGAGGGGAAGAGTGTTGTCCACGTACCCTCGTAGACCATAAGCGGAAGTGTTATGACAACTCGGTTGATGTAGTCGTACGTCTTCATGATCCGACCGATCCTAGTACCGAAAGTACAGCACCTCCACGATCTGCACACGTTCAGCTTGGTGATGTCCCACGAACTCTCGATCCAGCTGAGTGTCGAGGGAGAGCTTCGTCAGCACAACAGCATGATGACGGTGATGATGAAGCTACCATCGCAGGGCTTCGCCTAAGCACTACGATGATATGACCGAGGTGGATTATGGTGGAGGGGGCACCGCGCACGGCTAAGGAATCAATGATCAACTTGTGTGTCCTAGGGTACCCCTGCCCCCGTATATAAAGGAGCAAGGGGGGAGGTCGGCCGGCCCTTGGAGGTGTGCCAAGGAGGGGAGGAGTCCTCTTCCTAGTAGGAGTAGGACTCCCCCTTTCCTAGTCCAACTAGGAGGAGGAAGGGGGAGGAAGGAGAGGCAGAGAAGAGAAGGAAAGGGGGCGCCGCCCCCCTTCCCTAGTCCAATTCGGACTAGAGGGGGAGGGGCGCGCGGCCCTGCCTTGGCCGGCCCTCTCTCTCCATTAAGGCCCCTGTTGGCACATTAGTCCCCCAGGGGGTTTTGATAACCCCCCGGCACTCCGATAATTATCCGCTGACCCCCGGAACTCATCCGGTGTCCGAATATAGTCATCCAATATATCAATATTTATGTCTCGACCATTTCAAGACTCCTCGTCATGTTTGTGATCACATCCGAGACTCTGAACTATCTTTGGTACATCAAAACACATAAACTCATAATATTGATCATCACTGAACGTTAAGCGTGCGGACCCTACGGGTTCGAGAACTATGTAGACATGACCGAGACACGTCTCCAGGCATTAACCAATAGCGGAACCTGGATGTTCTTATTGGCTCCCACATATTATACAAAGATCTTTATCGGTCAAACCGCATAACGATATACATTGTTCCCTTTGTCATCGGTATGTTACTTGCCCGAGATTCGATCGTCGGTATCTCAATACCTAGTTCAATCTCGTTGCCGGCAAGTCTCTTTACTCGTTCCATAATGCATCATCCTACAACTAACTCATTAGTCACATTGCTTGCAAGGCTTATAGTGATGTGCATTACCGAGAGGGCCCAGAGATACCTCTCCGATACTCAGAGTGACAAATCCTAGTCTCGATCTATGCCAACTCAACAAACACCACCGGAGACACCTGTAGAGAATCTTTATAGTCACCCAGTTACATTGTGACGTTTGATAGAACACTAAGTGTTCCTTCGGTATTCGGGAGTTGCATGATCTCATAGTCATAGGAACATGTATAAGTTATGGAGAAAGCAATAGCTACAAACTAAACGATCATCGTGCTAAGCTAACGGATTGGTCAAGTCAATCACATCATTCTCTAATGATGTGATCCCGTTAATCAAATGACAACTCAGGTCGATAGTTAGTAAACATAACCATCATTGATTCAGCGAGCTAGTCATGTAGAGGCATACTAGTCACACTCTGTTGGTCTATGTATTCACACATGTACTAAGTTTACGGTTAATACAATTCTAGCATGAATAATAAACATTTAACATGATATAAGTAAATATAAACAACTTTATTGTTGCCTCTAGGGCATATTTCTTTCAGTCTCCCAGTTGCACTAGAGTCAATAATCTAGATTACATTGTAATGATTCTAACAACCATGGAGTCTTGGTGCTGATCATGTTTTGCTCGTGAGAGAGGCTTAGTCAACGGGTCTGCAACATTCAGATCCGTGTGTATCTTGCAAATCTCTATGTATCCCTCCTTGACTTGATCATGGATGGAATTAAAGCGTCTCTTGATCTGCTTGGTTCTCTTGTGAAATCTGGATTCCTTTGCCAAGGCAATTGTACCAGTATTGTCACAAAAGATTTTCATTGGACCCGATGCACTAGGTATTACACCTAGATCGGATATGAACTCATTCATCCAGACTCCTTCATTTGCTACTTCCGAAGCAGCTATCTACTCCGCTTCACATGTAGATCCCGCCACGACGCTCTGCTTGGAACTGCACCAACTGACAGATCCACCATTTAATAAAAAACACTTATCCAGTTTGTGACTTAAGTCATCCGGATCAGTGTCAAAGCTTGCATCGACATAACCGTTTACGACGAGCTCTTTGTCACCTCCATATACGAGAAACATATCCTTAGTCCTTTTTATGTATTTCAGGATGTTCTTGACCGCTGTCTAGTGATCCACTCCTGGATTACTTTGTTACCTCCCTGCTAAACTAATAGCACGGCACACATCAGGTCTGGTACACAGAATTGCATACATGATAGAACTTGATCTATCTCTACAGATCTTGATACCCAATATATAAGCAGCTTCATCGAGGTCTTTCCTTGAAAAATTCTTATTCAAGTATCCTTTTAGACTAGTCAGAAATTAAGTATCATTTCCGATCAATAATATGTCATCTACATATAATATCAGAAATGTTACGGAGCTCCCACTCACTTTCTTGTAAATACAGGCTTCTCCAAAAGTCTGTATAAAACCATATGTTTTGATCACACTATCAAAGCGTATATTCGAACTCCAAGAGGCTTGCACCAGTCCATAAATGGATCGCTGGAGCTTGCACACATTGTTAGCACCTTTTGGATCGACAAAACCTTCTGGTTGCATCATATAAAACTCTTCTTTAAGATATCCATTAAGGAATGTAGTTTTGACATCCATTTGCCATATTTCATAATCATAAAATACGGCAATTGCTAACATGATTCAGACGGACTTAAGCATCGCTACAGGTGAGAAGGTCTCATCGTAGTCAACTCCTTGAACTTGTCGAAAATCTTATGCAGCAAGTCGAGCTTTGTAGACAGTAACATTACCGTCATCGTCAGTCTTCTTCTTGAAGATCCATTTATTCTCTATGGCCTCCCAATCATCGGGCAAGTCAACCATAGTCCACACTTTGTTCTCTTACATGGATCCCATCTCAGATTTCATGGCCTCAAGCCATTTTGCGGAATCTAGGCTCATCATTGCTTCCCCATAGTTCATAGGTTCGTCATGGTCAAGTAACATGACCTCCAGAACAGGATTACCGTACCACTCTGGTGCGGATCTCACTCTGGTTGACCTACGAGGTTCGGTAGTAACTTGATCAGAAGTTTCATGATCATCATCATTAGCTTCCTCACATACTGTTGTAGGAATCACTGGAACTGATTTCAGTGATGAACTACTTTCCAATAAGGGAGCAGGTATAATTACCTCATCAAGTTCTACTTTCCTCCCACTCTCTTCTTTCGAGAGAAACTCCTTCTCTAGAAAGGATCCATTCTTAGCAACGAATATCTTGCCTTCGGATCTGTGATAGAAGGTGTACCCAACAGTCTCCTTTGGGTATCCTATGAAGACACATTTCTCCGATTTGGGTTCGAGCTTATTAGGTTGAAGTTTCTTTACATAAGCATCGCAGCCCCAAACTTTAAGAAACGACAACTTGGGTTTCTTGCCAAACCATAGTTCATAAGGTGTCGTCTCAACGGATTTAGATGGTGCCCTATTTAACGTGAATGTAGTTGTCTCTAAAGCATTACCCCAAAACGATAGCAGTAAATCAGTAAGAGACATCATAGATCGCACCATATCTAGGAAAGTATGATTATGACCTTCGAACACACCACTATGCTGTGGTGTTCCGGGTGGCGTGAGTTGCGAAACTATTCTGCTTTGTTTCAAATGAAGACCAAACTCATTACTCAAATATTTTCCTCCACGATCAGATCGTAGAAATGTTATTTTCTTGTTATGATGATTTTTCACTTCACTCTGAAATTCTTTGAAATTTTCAAATGTTTCAGACTTATGTTTCATTAAGTAGATATACCCATATCTGCTCAAATCATCTCTGAAGGTGAGAAAATAACAATATCCGCTGCGAGCCTCAATGTTCATTGGACCACATACATCAGTATGTATGATTTCCAATAACTCTGTTGCTCGCTCCATTGTTCCAGAGAACGGAGTTTTAGTCATCTTGCCCATGAGGCATGGTTCGCAAGTACCAAGTGATTGTAGAAATCCATCAGAATGGAGTTTCTTCGTGCGCTTTACACCAATATGACCCAAACGGCAGTGCCACAAATAAGTCGCACTATCATTATCAACTCTGCATCTTTTGGCTTCAATACAATGAACATGTGTATCACTACTATTAAGATTTAGTAAAAATAGACCACTCATCAAGGGTGCATGACCATAAAAGATATTACTCATATAAATAGAACAACCATTATTCTCTGATTTAAATGAATAACCGTCTCGCATCAAACAAGATCCAGATATAATGTTCATGCTCAACGCTGGCACCAAATAACAATTATTTAGGTCTAAAACTAATCTCGAAGGTAGATGTAGAGGTAGCGTGCCGACGGCGATCACATCGACTTCGGAACCATTTCCCAAGCACATCGTCACCTCGTCCTTAGCCAATCTTCGCTTAATCCGTAGCCCCTATTTCGATTTGCAAATGTTAGCAACTGAACTAGTATCAAATACCCAGGCACTACTGCGAGCATCAGTAAGGTACACATCAATAACATGTATATCAAATATACCTTTCACTTTGCCATCCTTCTTCTCCGCCAAATACTTGGGGCAGTTCCACTTCCAGTGACCAGTTCCTTTGCAGTAGAAGCACACAGTCCCAGGCTTAGGTCCAGACTTGGGTTTCTTCACTTGAGCAGCAACTGGCTTGCTGTTCTTCTTGAAGTTCCCCTTCTTCCCTTTACTCTTTTTCTTGAAACTGGTGGTCTTGTTGACCATCATCACTTGATGCTCCTTCTTGATTTCTACCTCCGCAACCTTTAGCATTGCGAAGAGCTCAGGAGTCGTCTTATCCATCCCTTTCATATTATAGTTCATCACAAAGCTCTTGTAGCTTGGTGGCATTGATTGAAGAACTCTGTCAATAACACTATCATCAGGGAGATTAACTCCCAGCTGAGTCAAGTGGTTGTGGTACCCAAACATTCTGAGTATATGTTCACTAACAGAACTATTCTCCTCCATTTTGCAGCTGTAGAACTTATTGGAGACTTCATATCTCTCAATCCGGGCATTTGCTTGAAATATTAACTTCAACTCCTGGAACATCTCATATGCTCCATGACGTTCAAAACGTTGTTGAAGTCCCGGTTCTAATCCGTAAAACATGGCACACTGAACAATTGAGTAGTCGTCAGCTTTGCTCTGCCAGGTGTTCACAACATCTGGCGTTGCTCCTGCAGCGGGTTTGTCACCTAGCGGTGCTTCCAGGACGTAATTCTTGTATGCAGCAATGAGGATAATCCTCAAGTTACGGACCCAGTCCGTGTAGTTGCTACCATCATCTTTCAACTTAGCTTTCTCTAGGAACGCATTAAAATTCAATGGAACAACAACACGGGCCATCTATCTACAACAACATAGACATGCAAAATACTATCAGGTACTAAGTTCATGATAAATTAAAGTTCAATTAATCAAATTACTTAAGAACTCCCACTTAGATAGACATCTCTCTAACCATCTAAGTGATCACGTGATCCATATCAACTAAACCATGTCCGATCATCACGTGAGATGGAGTAGTTTTCAATGGTGAACATCACTATGTTGATCATATCTACTATATGATTCACGCTCGACCTTTCGGTCTCAGTGTTCCAAGGCCATATCTGTATATGCTAGGCTCGTCAAGTTTAACCCGAGTATTCTGCGTGTGCAAAACTGGCATGCACCCGTTGTATGTGAACATAGAGCTTATCACACCCGATCATCATGTGGTGTCTCGGCACGACGAACTGTAGCAACGGTGCATACTCAGGGAGAACACTTATACCATGAAATTTAGTGAGAGATCATCTTATAATGCTACTGCCGAACTAAGCAAAATAAGATGCATAAAGGATAAACATCACATGCAATCAATATAACTGATATGATATGGCCATTATCATCTTGTGCCTTTGATCTCCATCTCCAAAGCACCGTCATGATCACAATCGTCACCGGCTTGACACCTTGATCTCCATCGAAGCATCGTTGTCGTGTCGCCAACTATTGCTTCTATGACTATCGCTACTGCTTAGTGATAAAGTAAAGCAATTACATGGTGATTGCATTTCATACAATAAAGCAACAACCATATGGCTCCTGCCAGTTGCCGATAATTGTGTTACAAAACATGATCATCTCATACAATAAAATTTAGCATCATGTCTTGACCATATCACATCACAACATGCCCTGCAAAAACAAGTTAGACGTCCTCTACTTTGTTGTTGCAAGTTTTACGTGGCTGCTACGGGCTGAGCAAGAACCGTTCTTACCTACACATCAAAAACCACAACGTGGTATAGTGATTGCTTTTTGATCTTCATAAAGAACCTTGTTCATTGAATCTGATTCAACTAAAGTTGGAGAAACTGACACCCACCAGCCACCTGTGTGCAAAGCACGTTGGTAGAACCAGTCTCGCGTAAGCGTACACGTAATGTCGGTCTGGGCCACTTCATCCAACAATACCGCCGAATCAAGAAACAACTAGTGACGGCAAGTAATATGTATATACCCACGCCCATAACTCCTTTGTGTTCCACTTGTGCATATAACATCTATGGGTAGACCTGGCTCGGATGCCACTGTTGGGGAACGCGGTAATTTCAAAAAAAATCCTACGCACATGCAAGATCTATCATGGTGATGCATAGCAACGAGAGGGGGAGATTGTTGTCCACGTACACTCGTAAACCATAAGCGGAAGCGTTATGACAATGTGGTTGATGTAGTCCTACGTATTCACGATCTGACTGATCCTAGTACCGAAAGTATGGCACCTCCACGACCTGCACACGTTCGGCTCGGTGACGTCGCACAAACTCTCGATCCAGCTGAGTGTCGAGGGAGAGCTTCGTCAGCATGACGGCGTGATGATGGTGATGATGAAGCTACCGTCACAGGGCTTCGCCTAAGCACTACGATGATATGGCCGAGGTGGATTATGGTGGAGGGGGGCACCGCACACGGCTAAGGGATCAATGATCAACTTGTGTGTACTAGGGTGCCCCCCTGCCCCCGTATATAAAGGAGCAAGGGGGAAGGCCGGCCGGCCCTTGGAGGTGCGCCAAGGTGGGGAGGAGTCCTCCTCCTAGCAGGAGTAAGACTCCCCCTTTCCTAGTCCAACTAGGAGGAGGAAGGGGGAAGGAAGGAGAGGGAGATAAGAGAAGGAAAGGGGGGCGCCGCACCCCCTTCCCTAGTCCAATTCGGACTAGAGGGGGAGGGGCGCGCGGCCCTGCCTTGGCCGGCCCTCTCTCTCTCTCTCTCTCTCCATTAAGGCCCTTATTGGCCCATTAGTCCCCTGGGGGTTCCGATAAACCCCCAACACTCCGATAATTATCCGGTGACCCCCGGAACTCATCCGGTGTCTGAATATAGTCATCCAATATATCAATCTTTATGTCTCGACCATTTCGAGACTCCTCGTCATGTCCATGATCACATCCGGGACTCCAAGCTATCTTCGCTAGATCAAAACACATAAACTCAAAATACCGATCGTCACCGAACGTTAAGCGTGTGGACCCTACGGGTTCAAGAACTATGTAGACATGACCGAGACACGTCTCCGGTCAATAACCAATAGCGGAACCTGGATGTTCATATTGGCTCCTGCATATTCTATGAAGATCTTTATCGGTCAAACCGCATAATGATATACGTTGTTCCCTTTGTCATCGGTATGTTACTTGCCCGAGATTCGATCGTCGGTATCTCAATACCTAGTTCAATTTCATTACAGGCAAGTCTCTTTACTCGTTCTGTAATGCATCATCCCGCAACTAACTCATTAGTCACATTGCTTGCAAGGCTTATAGTGATGTGCATTACCGAGAGGGCCCAGAGATACCTCTCCGATACTCGGAGTGACAAATCCTAATCTCGATCTATGCCAACTCAACAAACACCATCGGAGACACCTATAGAGCATCTTTATGGTCACCCAGTTATGTTGTGACGTTTGATAGCACACTAAGTGTTCCTCCGGTATTCGGGAGTTGCATGATCTCATAGTCATAGGAACATGTATAAGTTATGGAGAAAGCAATAGCAACAAACTAAACGGTCGTCGTGCTAAGCTAACGGGTGGGTCAAATCAATCACATCATTCTCTAATGATGTGATCCCATTAATCAAATTACAACTCATGTCTATGGTTAGGAAACATAACCATCATTGATTCAGCGAGCTAGTCAAGTAGAGGCATACTAGTGACACTCTGTTTGTCTATGCACTCACACATGTACTATGTTTCCGGTTAATACAATTCTAGCATGAATAATAAACATTTATAATGATATAAGGAAATATAAACAACTTTATTATTGCCTCTAGGGAATATTTCCTTCAGTCCACGTACCCTCGTAGACCGAAAGTAGAAGTGTTAGGTTAACGCGGTTGATGTATTCGAACGTCTTCACGATCCAACCGATCTAGTACCGAATGTACGACACCTCCGAGTTCAGCACACGTTCAGCTCGATGACGTCCCTCGAACTCTTGATCCAGCAGAGGGTCGAGGGAGAGTTTCGTCTGCATGATGACGTGGTGACGGTGATGGTGATGTGATCCGCGCAGGGCTTCGCCTAAGCACTACGACGCTATGACCGGAGGAGTAAATTGTGGAGGGGGCACCGCAGACGGCTAATAGAACAATTGATGTACTATGGGGTGCCCCTGGCCCCGTATATAAAGGAGGAGAGGAGGAGGCCGGCCACCAAGGGGGTGCGCCAAGGGGGGGAGTCCTACAAGGACTCCACTCCTAGTAGGATTCGCCCCCTTCCTTTCTCATCAGAGGAGAAAAGGAAGGAGGGGGAGAGGGAAAGGGGGTTGCGCCCCCTCCTCCTTGTCCTATTCGGACTCCCTTGGAGGGGGCGCCACCCCTTGCGGGCTCCCCTCTCTCTCCCCTAAGGCCCATGTAGGCCCAATACTTCCCCGGGGGGTCCGGTAACCCCTCGGTACTCCGAAATATACCCGAACCTTTCCGAAACTATTCCGGTGTCCGAATATCCTCGTCCAATATATCAATCATTACCTCTCGACTAGTTCGAGACTCCTCGTCATGTCTTTGATCTTATCCGGGACTCCGAACAAACTTCGGTCACCAAAAACACATAACTCATAATACAAATCGTCATCGAACGTTAAGCGTGTGGACCCTACGGGTTCGAGAACTATGTAGACATGACCGAGACACATATCCGGTCAATAACCAATAGCGGAACCTGGATGCTCATATTGGTTCCTACATATTCTACGAAGATCTTTATTGGTCAAACCGCAATAACAACATACGTTATTCCATTTATCATCAGTACGTTACTTGCCCGGGATTCGATCGTCGGTATCCTCATACCTAGTTCAATGTCATTACCGACAAGTCTCTTTACTCATTCCGTAATGCATCATCCTACAACTAACTCATTAGTCACATTGCTTGCAAGGCTTATAGTGATGTGCATTACCGAGAGGGCCCAGAGATACCTCTCCGATACTCGGAGTGAAAAATACTAATCTTGATCTATGCCAACCCAACAAACACCTTTGGAGACACCTATGGAGCATCTTTATAATCACCCAGTTATGTTGTGATGTTTGATAGCACACAAGGTGTTTTTCCGGTATTCGGGAGTTGCATAATCTCGTAGTTAGAGGAATATGTATAAGTCATGAAGAAAGCAATAACAGTAAAACTTAACGATTAATATGCTAAGCTAGCAGATAGGTTTTCTCCATCACATCATTCTCCTAATGATGTGATCCCGTTCATCAAATGACAACACATGTCTATGGTCAGGAAACTTAACCATCTTTGATTAACGAGCTAGTCAAGTAGAGGCATACTAGGGACACTTTGTTTTGTCTATGTATTCACACATGTATCAAGTTTTTCGGGTTAATACAATTCTAGTATGAGTAATAAACATTTATCATGATATAAGGAAATATAAATAACAATTTTATTATTGCCTCTAGGGCATATTTCCTTCAGATGCTGCAATAACTCTATTTTGTTCCATCACAACTTCCTCTAATCTTTTTAGGACAGTAAAACTGAACCAATTTATAGAGCTCTCATGCCCTCAAGATTTTTGGCTGTTTGATTCATGTTTGTAATGCTTTTGGCTGTTAATCGCTATCTAATCTTGTCATTAGTCATTAAGTGGGCCAGCTGTCCTAAATGGAGGCTACTCTGGTAGAAAAATCAGCTTACTGTGGTTGATTGGGCCCTTCCACATGAAGCCCATTTTAGCAAACGAGTATCTCAACTCTGCGTGTGCTCCCTTTCCCCTCCCTCATCTCTCTCATATCTCGCTACCTGGATGAACTGTATGTGCGCCGCCGCCGTTGTTGAAGCGATCCAACCCACTTTGGTATACTTAGGAGTGAAAAGTAACATCGAACGCACAACAAATGAACTTCCGAGCGGCCGGCTTAGTCGGACCGAGGCGATGCTTGTCTTGTCGATCGATTCAGGTCTCCTCCAATGCACAACCTGATGAACGAGAGCATTGAATTTAATTCATTAGCAATAACTTTTCAAAGTTTTTGTCGTAGTGCACAACCTTTTGTGGGTTTGATAACTCATGGTCACTCCTCGGGGAAAGGCATAGGAAACTTCGCAATCCAAACCGAATCTCAAAGGGCATCAACCATCTTTTCTGGAGCCGTTGCCGAAGAGGCATCATGTCACTAGTCACAGCGTTATAGTTACTAGCAAAAGGGCCTTTGCAACGGAAGAAAAACAAATCATAATCTTCAATGTGGATGACCGCATTTTCTTCACATCATCGCACGATTTAAAAAATCACAAATGCAAGAAAATGTTTCTTTCTTTAAAATTTATTCACAAATCGAAGCAATGTTCACATTTTCAAAAAATATCATGGTTGTCAAAAAACTTGGTAAGTCAAAGAATTATTCTGAATTTCAAAAAAAACTTTTAAAAAACATACTATAATATTCTGATCCATCCTCGTAGTTAATTCCTCAAAATTCACACGGGTATATAGTCACAAATACTCAGAAGCATTACTGTTTAAATACATACATCCTATCATTCGTGAACGCTTCTACAAATTTGGGGTCATTTTTAAAAATCCTGAACATTTTTTACTATTTAATTTTTTTAAAATCATGAACAATTTTTTATATTGTGAATGGTTTTTAAGCATTTTCTTTGTAATCGGCGAACAATTGTAGAATAGACAAACATTTTTTTCGAAATTGGTGGATTTTTTTAAATACACGAATATTTTTTGAAATGCTGAATCAGCAAACATTTATGAATGAATAAACTCTTTTGTAATTCATGAACTGTTGCTTAAAATTCAAAAAAAATTAAAATGCATGAACATTTTTTAATTAGCAAACATTTTGTTCAATTTCATTAATAATTTTTCATACACGGACTTTTTTCGAAAATCATGGACTTTTTTTATTTTACGAACATTTTTAGAAAATCCCGAGCATTTTTTAAATTCACAAATTTTTATGTTTTCTGGAAAATTTTATTTCAAAATTCTCATTTTTAAAGAATTTAATTTTTTTGAAGTTCCAAATTATTTAAAGTATAAAAAAACAAAAATGGAACAAAACAATAAAAACAAAAATGAAACTAAAAAATTGGCGCCCGCACATGGGCGGCCCAAACGTGCGCACTTTGTGTTCTGCAGCGCGCAAAGCACATTATAGTAGGTCCCTATGCTTGGTCCGGCCCAGGCGGGGGATTCCCTGAAAACATTTTTTGTCACTTATAGGTGACATTGGTGAGTAATATTTTGGAACTTTTGGGGGCAATTTTAATGATGTGCCACCAGAAGCAATAGCCCCTTTATTTAGGTAGGTATAGATTGTTAAAGTTTCTATTTCAATTTATGTTTAGTTCTTTGTTCTTGTCTTTATTTATTTTTCTAGTTGTGTTCTTACCGAAAACCCAAATAAAATATTATGGCTCAAAATCTTCGAGACTTCACTTCGTTGCTCCCAATGAGAACTTTATGTGTGCACCAATTGCACAACCTGATGCTGCTACCGAGCAATATGAAAATAAGCCCCACTTAGTCACAACGGTTCAACAAGGCCAATTTAGAAGCACTGCATCAAAGGATGCCGACACGCTATTACACATTTTTACTGAGCTGTGTGATATGACACATATTAAGGACCATGAACCGAACTCTCTAAAATTGCATCTATTTTGTTTTTCCTTGAGAGGAAAAGCAAAAGTATGGCTTTTACCTTTACGAGGAACTATAACTTCATGGATTGCTTGTTGTAGCAAATTTTTATGTAAGTTTTGCCTCTCGAAAAAATTATACAATTTCAATATCAAATCACGAGTTTTAAGCTGAAGGAACATGAACCACTAGCGCTTGCGTGGGATCGCATGAAGGATGCTATAAGAAATTGTCCTAATCACGGGATGGGAGAATGATTAATTCTTCATATGTTTTATAAGGTTCTTAATTTCATGTTAAAAACTATGCTTGATACAGCTGCAGGAGGAACTATAATGAGAAGACCTATTGAAGAGGCCAAGAAGCTACTTGATGATATGCAGAAAACCATGCCCAATCGCATGTAGAAAGGTCTACCACAAGGAAGGTCAACGCTATCTCCGAAGAGAGAGATGAAGGACTGACGTCAAAGATCGATGAACCCATCGACATCATAGACGGTAAATAAGAGGTAAGGCCTAGTTTGATAACAAAGTTTTTAGAAAACCATGGTAATTGTAAACCACAGTATTCCGATGTGTGGGCAAGGATTACTACAGTTTCTTTAAACCATAATTTTTCTCAGTTTTACCAAAACTACCTAGGTGTTTGGCTAGTGGCATCTCTAATCAATATGCCACTCATCACGGAAGTGTTGCAATCAGATTGGACAAATAATTATTGACGGAATATTGTACAACATAGATGAGCACATAATATACCCTTGGTGGTGAGCTTGATTCCTTCATGATTGCAGAGACAAGATAGGAGACTCACAAGCGACGCCGGCTAGAAGAAAAACCCAGGACCGAATACACGCTAATCAAACTGAATCGGCTAATAACCAGGAGATATAATACAACTCATTTATATAACAGATAGAGAAAAAGTAAGATGCCATCACAGCTGATATTCTTATCTCAACGTAGGCAGCACCGTCAATTGCGCTTCTCTTCATTTGTTTAGAAAATGGAGGCCGGGGCCTCTTTTATTTTGAGATACCGGAAAAGACCATGGTTTCTGTATACTATGGTTTATAAAACGCATCAAAGTATTCAAAACCATGGTTTTTCAGAAACCATGGCATTCTCCAAAAACTTTAAAAATACATTGCTGTCAAACGTAGCCCAAATGTTAATGCAATCACCGAAGGTGATGCTATTGTTATTGGGAGGGAGTGAACAACGAACTAGTACACCGGACATACACAGGCACACACAGACAACGTTTTGGTGATTGCTGGTGTAGCCGCTAACCAACATAGACAAATTTACACGTGACAACCCTTTACGATGCACATAGGGGATGGATCAGTTCACCATGATAATTGGATCCCACGGGCTGGAAGTATGAAGCCGCTCGGCCAGAATTTTGTCTGGGGTATAACGAAAGTTAGAGACCTCATCGTCCCCAATGGAATGGACTGGGATGAGGATCGGGTGGATGCAATGTTTCCGCATGATGATGCTCAGGATATAAAGAGGATTGATGTGGGAGGGCTAAATTGTCAGGACTACTTAGTGTGGAATTTTACTAAAAACGGTGTGTTTACAGTAAGGTCAGCATATCATCTGAGAATGTCCATGAATAAGTTGAGATCCGGACGGCCGGAACCCTTGACATCTACGAGTAAACACAAGGGCTTCATGGTGCTTTGGGATACCTCGGCTCCGGGGAAAGCCAAAGTTCATGTCTGGAGACTGCTAAGGAATGGACTGGCCGTGGGCTCGGAACTACATCACGAAGAATTAAACCAGGGGTGTTTTGTGTGGCGTGCGGGAGGGAGGAGACAATACTCCATCAATTCTGGACGTGCCCACACTCATCACTCTTTTGGCAGCTGTTGCGCTCGGAAACGGGAGCTATGGTGGCAAACCCACCAGAGATGACTAGGTCCCAGAGTGAGTTGTCGAACTGGCTGTTAGGATGGTTCGCAGGTGCTGCAGAAGAGGAGAAGGAGCTGTTTATCCAAGCTATGTATGGGCTATGGCTGGCAAGGAACGTAGCTAGAGATGGCAAAAGGATTGCAAAACCACATGCAATAATGACGACCGTGCTGATGCATGTGAAGGAATGGAATGAAGTGCACGCTGCAGCACCTAGACCCCCAAAAGTGATAATGCATCAACGATGGGAACCTCCTGAGGCATGCTGGGTGAAGATCAATACGGACGGAGCCACGACAAGAGCTGGAGAAAGGGGAGGGGTGGTTCTATGGGATCAGAACGGAGCATATATAGCTGGAGCATGCTACTACTTTCCTCGGGTTTCTGATTCGGATGCCGCTGAGATCCTTGCAAGCAAGAAAGCGCTGCAACTGGCACGGGAGTGCAATGTCAGTAAGGTATACGTGGAGTTGGACTGTCAGGCGACCATGAAAATGATCAATGAATCAGGCAGAAACCTGAGTGGAGTTGGGCCTTGGATTAGGGAGATGAAGGAAATGATCAGGTCTTTTGAAGACGCGAAGGTAACATGAGTGCGACGCTCGGCGAATCAGGCGGCACATAAGCTAGCTTGTGTAGGCGTAGGGGATGAAATAAGTAAGGAATGGCTTATGGTTCCGGAAATTACACAGGAGCACCTAGGTGCTCCCCCACCCACATCAGTACCGTCGCTATGCGTGTAGATTCGGATCAATAGTGTTTAATGCGATGTATTTAGTTTTGTATCACTGGACTACTGGTTCTAAAACATCTGGTATATGCATGCCCCCTTGTACGAGCTGAACCCACCGCATTAACTGCCCGTTCCGTGTTAATTTTTGCAGCCGCCTTGCACTGTTTCTCTGCTCCCCTCGTTGTAGTTGTTTCCATCGTTATCTCCTCCCCACGCCCACGCCCGCGCCGCCGTGACAGATTTCTCTTTTTTGCTTCTCGATGTATATTTCGAATTTTGATATGAATTTTTTAGGGGTTATCTTAATATGTGATGTGAACATGCATGATTTTTTTCAGATTTTTTCGTAATGTTTAAATTTGAATTTGAGCCGCAAAAAGCACACGGTGACATGCAAAGGTGCATGTCACCTGATCTCTGTCCTCCACACCACAATCCCTCTGCTTTCCTCCGTCCCAGCGAGCAACGGCCGTGCTCCGGCCCACGCCGCCGTGCCCCTTCTCGACCCACGGGGCTAACCGCAGCTCCCCCTGCCTCCTGTACGACCTGGCACCGCCTCCAATGCCACCCATGCGTCGCCGGTCCTCGGGACGAAGCTCTGCTGCCACATCGCCCCCATCCACCGATGGATCCGACCTCCCACGCCACCTCGCACATGGACGTCGATGAGCCCAAGTACTGTGGAAGCATGACGGCGACGAGCTGTCACTACAGATCTGGTACGGGCTGAGACTTCGGGGGTGAAGGCCGGCAACCAGGCAAGGACCAATCCGGCGAGTTCTTCACCAAGTCATTTTGTTTCCTCGTTTTTTCTCTCTGAAATATTTCTTTCCTTGTTTTTTTCTCTCTGAAAACTGTATCTCTTTCCTCGATTTTTCTCTGGAGGTTTCCTGGAATTCTTTTTAGGAGATAAGATTGTTGCGGCGAACTCTTCTCCAAGTCATTTTGTTTCCTCTTTTTTTCTCTCTAAAAAGTTTCCTGGACTTTTTTTTTGTAGAAGATTAGATTTGTGGTGTTCAAATCTGTTTTATTTTACGGTGACAAATCTGAGAAATTAGTAGTTTTCTCATGACTGTGATTTGCAATTTTCACCTTCAAAATTTGGGCACCTTAGATTTTGGGGTGAATTGTCCTCTTCTTATTTGAAATTTCGGTTATTAATCAGTGCATTTTTATCAGTGAAATTCCACAAAGTGCTTTTTCGAGTAGTTATATTGCTCGATCAATGAGTTGTTGATGGGTATGTAATTATAGTTACTTTTTGTTGCATCACAGAATAATCTCATCAAGTATTATCACTGTCAAAGTTGTAAATTTGTTGATGGATCTACCGTCTTCGAATGTATTTGCTGACAAACTATGTTATCTGAAATCAGTGTGTCAAGGTTCACTGTCAAGTTAATTTTTGTGAATCATGTATGGGCAGTATTTTTTTGTGCATGGATGGGTCTGATGAAGGGAGTTGTTTCCAGCTAATGAAGATATGGCAGTGAATTTTCTTGCCAGCTCCGACTTGGCTGTTCTTGCATGTAGTTGTCAGTGCCAATTTGCAGTGTTAATTCCGTACAGTGGCTAATTAACTACCCAGGAGGCATGATCACTGATATAAGCTTCTTTTTCGTTCACTTGTTCACTGAACCTATGTTGTCTGTAGTTGGTAATGTATTGTCAGTTTTAGGATCGAGGCATAGCTAATTAACGATCCACGAAGCTTTATACACTAACCTTCTTGGTAAGCTTGCCCCCTGCAATTTGCAAATGTGTTGTTCACGTGGTGTACTGTCAGGTCTATATTACTGGCTCAGGTAATCCTTGGTTTACAGAAGTGTGTTGTAGATGAAATACATTGTCAGTGCTAAACACTATTGTTTCCAAATTTTAATCTTTATGCCGGCACCAATCTCTCCACAATTTCACACGGAAGTAGTACATTGCAATATTCAATGCTATGGCATTGATTGATTGTAACCAGGTCATCTAAAAACACTTCCAGTAGTCTCGGCTTCACTGCACAGGTCAATAAATCCATAGGCCCGCTTTCAGGTATAACTTTGCTGTATATCCAATGTATCTATCTCGCGAAAAATGATTCAGTCATTTAATGGCTCGATCTGGGGAGAGTAACGGCCGGGTAAGATTTCAGTGGGTGGAGCACCTATGTGCTACAAATCCGCGTCCTTATGGTTCCTCCAGACTCTATTCTGGATGTAATTACGGATGAAATTCCGGACTTTAATACTTAAATAAAGTGGAGTGTTTACCCTTAAAAAAAACCTTTACAATGCACGCCCGATGCTCGAATGTGCAGTTCCGCAAATTATATGTGGGATGTCGTAAATTGAATCAGTTTTCGTTATCTCCTAGACCGGTTGGAAGAGAAGGTTCCAAAAGTGTGTCTGCCCCATAATTTGCAGTGAAAATTGGTTAGCTGATGATCTGTTTCAGGTATCTTTGGATCAAAAGTTGCACCAATAAATCGAGCCTGCTGGATCCAGTCGGGGAGACGGGTGTGCCACACTGCACAACTACCATTCATTTATATAAGCTGTGCTTCCATTTATAAGTCCGTGGTCGTAGCGGGGTTCGCAGGAAATATGGACAGAGATCAGGCGCGCGTCTCTCTGCTTGTAGCTGGAGTGCTGCTCACCGGCACTGTGATTGCAGTGCTCGCAGCCAGTCCAGCCGCCGGCGACACCAGTGCTGAGCCTGGGCTAGCCGGCAGCATGGGCACCGCCTACAGAGTCGACGCGGCTACGGCGCCGCAGAAGCTCACACCGGTGGTGCACCGTCGCGTGCTCGCCAGCCTCGGCAACTCGGTCTTCGACCCTAGCAGGCCGGCATGCACCGGACAGTGCGGGGGCGCGGGGCAGCCGTACACCGGCCGGGGATGCGTGCGTGCGTACCAGTGCCGCGGCTAGCGCTAAGTTAGCACCGCATCTGACAAGACGCACCGACGCAAGCTCAATCGATGGCATGCCGTTAAACTTGTACGCGTCCCGAATAGTACGTGCATACACCCCTTGGTAGTTGTTATAGTACTAGTTGATTGGCCGTAACTCGTAAGTGATTGATCCTTGTACGTGATAAATATGTTATTGTTGCCTGGTGTAAAATGTTCTCATGTCTAATGCTAGATTATACGTTATTCCTAGCCAGCGGCGCAGTTGAGTTGTCTCCAAAATGTGTGCATATGTTTACACAACTTCTTAAATGAACAATATCATTACGACGTCCTAAGAATATACTAGTAGATGGTGTGCATTTGACAGCAATGCAGTTGATTTAGGAAATGGTTTATTTTCAACCGGCTGATAGCAGCGACGCGTGAGTCGCCTCGTCCTAGCGACGCGTGTCCCACATGGACCCGGCATCGCACACGGCTTATCCGCTCCTTCAAATCCCAATCTCCTTTTGCCGACGCAGGAACAACAAGCCTCCACCGGCCACCGGTCTGTCGTCACCGACGGCAGCCACCCCTGCAGGAGCCAACCAATCCTGCTGCAGGCAGCAGGCACCACCACCTTTTGCAATCGCTCCACTTGCTTCTTTTCTTTTCTTCTAGACGCAAGCACAATAGCGCTTTCCAAACCCAGTATGTGGCTCAGTTGAGGCCTCCGATTTTAAATGTTAGGCTTTGGTGTGATGTCTGTTTGGTATTAGGCTCGGACTATCGGCACCCCTTCATCAAGTGAATAGAAGTAGCGACAGTTGTTGCTAAGATGGTGGGGGTGACTTCAGACTACCGGATGTACTACTTTGTAAGGTTGTTGTGAAAAAATAATAAAATGATTGCATGCATCGCCCAGATGCAGAGGCCGGGCGTAATCCTCATTTAAAAAAAGCACAACAGCGCTGCGACCCATGATCTCGCCGCCGACCAGGCACGCTGCAATGCGATTCTCGCCACAGCGGCGGAGCTGCAATGCGGCAAGCGGCACGCGACCCGTGGAGCCGGAGCCGTTGGCGCTGTGTTGGAATTCCATCGGGGCTGCGATGGAGCTCGACCGGAGTTGCAATGGAGTTTCGCCGAAGCCGGCGACACTGTGTTGGAGCTCTGTCAGGGTTGCAATGGAGCTCGACCGGAGTTGCAATGGAGCGTCGCCGGAGCTGTTGGTGCCGCATTGGAGCTCCCTGGGGCTGCAACGAACCTTTGCTGAAGGTGCAATGCAACTTCGCCGGAGCGTCAGTGCTGAGTCAGAGCTCCACCAGAGCTACAATGGAGCTTGCCGGACGCCATCAGTGCTGCGTTGGAGCTCCGTTGCGGCTACAATGGCGTTGCGTTAAAGCTGTCGTGCTCACTACTGCCAAGGCGCTGCTGTGATCCAACGAGAACCAACGCACTAATCCAATGGCTGAATAGACCGACGATTTCTCTAAATAAAAATCATCCGGCTGATTCGCTGCAGCCTCGTTGATTTAACCGTGTTTCTCGTGTCAGCTTTAATTGTATCTCTCAGGGTTCCAATTCCACTTTTTCAACTGTTTCATGTATTTCAATTGTGTTGTCTCGAACGTGTGCGTGTCTCAAGTGCACCGTTTACTAGTTATCAAACTCGTAAATGCTTGCCTTTTCTTTCCTCCTTCATAAAAAAACATCTTAGACTTCCCTCCCCCCTCTCCCCGTCCGTCAGCACCGCCGCTGGTCTGTTTCACGTCCGATGGCCTTTGGGCCATGAAGGTTCGGAGGATCTCGGCCCCACACTGGCGGGAGGGACCCCGTTCTCGTTTCTGTTAGTTTTAGCATCTTGGTTGCGGTTGTGTGGCGGTGGTGATGTCCCTCAATAAGAATAGTGTCTCCCATGTTCTATCTTCATCCCGATGGTGCGTCTAGCTTCGCCAGAGAGCATGTGCAGGTGTGTCTTCGTTGGATCTCGTGGGATTCGGTCGGTGCTGGTCTTCGGTGGATCTGTTTGGATCTGGTCTTCGTTCGTCTTCGTTTGGCTATTTATAGGTTTCATCCTTCCGATCTGCAACTTTCTTCATTGGTGAAGATTACTGCTCTGGTTCGCTGTTCCTATGGGGGCTTAGCTCAATGACTTCCTGATTGTCTAGTACAACAAGGTTTGACCGGCTTCGGCGAGGGAGGGGTGATGATGGCGACGGGCCTTCGGCTCTCCCTAGTGCTTGTAGTCGTCGTTAGGTGGTCCACGGACCTGATTGTAATTTTTATTACCTCGAGTGTTCTTTGTACTCTCATGATTGAAGATGAATAGATTAGAAGTTTCTTGGAAAAGAAAATTGTCAAATGTTTACCTTGAAGTCGCACCCTTACTTAATAGTATCACACACGACGTGGAATTCACAGGAAGTAGTGCAATGTGTGCAGTTATCATCTTTCATAAGCACCTAATTTTTGTGATGATGAAAGTAGAGGGTTTATTCTATATCATTAATTAGATTGTACTGACTTGTCCAACCATCCATTAGATATAATCTATGTCTTAGATTAAAGAATTATTCAGCACTCAGCTACCCCCTTACACAACTGTTCCAGCACCAAGTTTCACATGCAACATCTATAACCTTTCGAAATTAGCATCATAGATGGTATATAGACAGTTGTATCTCCTCTAGAAAACTGCTGAAGCAGAAGGCGAATATTGAGCCTTTATTGATGTTGAAGGTCTTTGCAACTTTAGGCAAGTGCTTGTGGATGATTGACCGTCCATCCTTCGTCCTCTTTAGAAACACTTCAATATTGAACCGTGTGTGTTGTATGAATATCTTCCTCGCCTCTTGGCCATACATGTAGTTTGAGAGGTAATCATCAGTGAACTGCTTTAGAAAGGCCTGAAAACAAGGATGTGCATAAATATTTTCTCTATATTGGAAATGGGGCAAAAGATCTTGTTGTTTTTTGTTGCTAATTTCTTTATCCTAACAATCTTTCTGAGTTTTTTGACTTGACTGATATTCATGAACAACTCATTTCCCCATATGCGAAAAGGGTCGAACAATGGGTCAAAATCTCTGATAGCAGGACCTACATGTGCAAGACCAAATTGTTAAAAACCTAAATATTAGAATGGTTCCTGCAATTGCACAATAATATGCTATTAGACAAAGGACCATGCATGTGCAAACCTTGATTGTAAGCCTTAGTGCTTCCCATTGTTCCCTTGAAACACATATAAGGTAGTTAGTCATCAGGTCAAATAAGGGTTCGCATGCTATCAGTAAAATATGTTGATGAAAAATAAGCACGTTGCAGATTCATCCGATTAATTCAAGCCACATGGAAAACCCATTTATCAAAACCAAGCATGATTAAGAATTAGGAAATATAGCATCTGTATATGTTTCTCATGTATTAAGTGCGGCCAAATTCGATTTATTCCTCACATGCACAACAATACAAAATTCTACCCATGATAATTGGACATTGCATTGCAGAATTGAACAAAGCAGTTAACTAAACACCACAACAAATGAACCAAACATAACTGAGCACCACATTGCACAATATAACATACTCCTAATAGAAGATCAGACAGTTAACCAAACTAAGCATGCTTAACAACTTGGAAATATATAAATTGTATTTGTTTCTCATGTATTTAGTATAGTAAAATTCAATTTATTCCTCACATGGTATACAATAACAGAATGCACCCGCAACAATTGAACATCACATTGCATAATTGAACCAAACAGTTAACTAAACACCATAACAAATAAACCAAACGTTAACTGAGCACCACATTGCACAATATAACATACTTTTAATAGAAGATCAGACTGTTAACCAAACCAAGCATTCTTAACAGCTTGGAAATATAGCAATTGTATTTGTTTCTTATGTATTTAGTATAGCCAAATTCGATTTATTTCTCACATGGTATACAATAACATAATGCACCCACAACAATTGAACATCACATTGCAGAATTGAACCAAACAGTTACCTAAACACCACAACAAATGAACCAAACGTTAACTGAGCACCACATTGCATAATGTATAACATACTAGAAGATCAGACAGTTAACCAAACCAAGCATGCTTGACAACTTGGAAATATAGCAATTGTATTTGTTTCTCATGTATTTTGTAAAGAAAAGTTTAATTTATTTCTCACATGGAAGACAATACAAAATTGCACCATGAAGAATTGAACATCACATTTGCAGAACTGAACCAAACAGTTAACTGAACACGACAACTAATTAACCAAACAGTTAATAAGTGAGCACCACATTGCACAACATATAGAACATATACACTAGAGCAACAGATTTCATGGTAAAAGTAGATAGCACAATTCACTAGAATTTGTTAAGGAAAGACAGTAGCTAGCAAACTGAACATGGGTCCTTATAGTGAGCCAATAAGACAAGCTACTCCTCATTGTCGGAGATATCATTGGTGATTGGCTCCTTGAACATGGAAGAGGGCGAGGTCTCCGCATCGTGGGTGCCCACGAATTGTCATTTAAAGCAGCCAACCGTGTCGCGTCGGCGCGCGAGGCGTCGACGGTGGCCTCGACAGCGAGGTGCTCCTCTAAGATCTGGGGGTCGGCACGAATGGCAGCCATCGCGACCTCATCCACGTGTGCGGTCGCGATTTACTTCTCCGCTGCCAAATGCTCCTTGAGATCTTGTCTATACTGCGTGCACCATGGCTTAGGGCGACGCTTATTTGGTGGAGGGGTCGGTGATTTCGGTGGAAGGTGTCGCGCCGGCGGTCCGGGCATGTGGGATTGGAAGGAGGAGGAGGATGGGGGTCGGGTGTGGATTACCTGCCTGGATAGACGAGGCCGAGTAGCGTGAAGGACGGTCACCGGCAAGGAGGTCGGGTGTGCAATGAGTTTGAACGTCAAAAATTTTGGTTTGAATTTTCCTGGTTACAGTGTACATCCACGTCATTGCATAATTTGGTTACACAAAGGAGACTATAGCACACCCACACCTCTAGTGTCAACATAAAACAACAAGAGCCTTATGTTAAATTTTGGAATTTTTCGGGTTCGTTTGGACATTTTTATACATTAACTGGGTTTTCTAGGCATTTTATGTGCATAATTCAAATTTGAACTACATGCACATGCTCTAGTGCATATAAATTGGTTAAAAAAATCAAATCTGCGTCATTGGTTGCATGCGTAGGTCCCATGCAAGAAATGGGAACGAATGTCAAACACCCTGCCACCGTCACTCGGCCGCAAACATTGAGATACCCGGTTTTTAAATTCTAGCAAATCCAAAACCCGTCTGAAATTCATGAAACTTGGCATGCTATCATGGAGCGGCATCAACATGTTGTGCTAAATTTTTTGTCCCATTTGGGGTAGGTTTGGGTATAAACTTCTCACAAACCAGAGCTTCTCACAACAAGCCTGATGGTTTCGGAAAGGAATGTGCCACCTTTGGGGATGAAACAATATATGTTGCCTCTTATTGCTTTCAAAAAATTTCTAGTGTCAACATAGAACAACAGGAGTGCTGTGTTAAATTTTGGAATTTTTCAGGGTTCATTTGGACATTTTTATACATTAACTGGGTTTTCTAGGAATTTTATGTGCATAATTCAAATTTGAACTGCACATGCTCCAGTGCATATAAATTAGTTGAAAAATCAAATCTGTGTCCTTGGTTGCATGCTTAGGTCCCATGCAAGAAATGAGAATGAATGTCAAACACCCTGCCACCGCCACTCGGCCGCAAACATTGAGATACCTAGTTTTTAAATTCTAGTAAATCGAAAACTCATCTGAAATTCATGAAACTTGGCATGCTATCATGGAGCGACTGCCGTGGTAAAATTTTTGTCCCATTTGGGGTAGGTTTGGGTATAAACTTCTCACAACAAGTCTGATGGTTTCGGTAGGGAACGTGCCACCTTTGGGGATGAAACGACATCCGTTGCCTCTTATTAATTTCAAAAAAAAAATCTAGTGTCAACATAGAACAACAGGAGTGTTGTGTTAAATTTTGAAATTTTTCAGGGTTCGTTTGGACATTGTTATACATTAACTAGGTTTTCTAGGCATTTTATGTGCATAATTCAAATTTGAACTACATGCACATGCTCCAGTGCATGTAAATTGGTTGAAAAATCAAATCTGTGTCCTTGGGTGCATGCTTAGGTCCCATGCAAGAAATGAGAATGAATTTCAAACACCAGGGCACTATTGATTACCGGCAAAACGTTGAGATATACTTTGTTTTTAAATTCTAGTAAATCCAAAACTCGTCTGAAATTCATGAAACTTGGCATACTATCATGGAATGACACCCGACATGATGTGGTATTTTTTGTGTCCATTTTGAGAGAAGGTGCACTCGAATAACAGCCAACAAAGGCATTTTGAAACAAATAGCTGCCACTGTAACATCTCAAACATTTTGTATAATTTAAATCATGTGCGTTTTGTTAACCATTCACGTGATGTCATGCCTCACTCTTTTAATGGCTAGGAGGTGCCATGCGGATAGGTGCTTGACTAAACGAGAGGCGTGCGAGCTGTACTCCAATGCGCACGCTCACCGAGAAGCGTGCGAGCTGTACGCCGTGCAGGCTCACCGGGAAGCGAGCCCTTTGACTCCCAGGGCCGCCCGCCTTGCTCGCATCCTGTAACATCCCAAATTTTCAATTTGGAATGTTATACACTAGATCATCATGCATATCATACTTTCTTGCATTTTGCGATCCTAGAAATTTCACGCAACTCAAGGACCCTCGGAGAGAGTTGGAGATTTTGTCTTTTTCATATTTGAGTCTTCTCAAATTTTGAAGAAAGGATCATTGGTTTTGTCGGAGTTTCTTTTGCCTTCTATTTGGATAGGAAAAAATGCGTGTTTTAAAAATTTGCATTTTAGGCCCGGAGAAAAGTTCATTTTGTTCGACTCATTTTTAGGAGTCGGGGGAAAATTTACTTTATTAGATTTGGAGTTCGTTTAGATCTCTTTTCGTTTTTTTCCCCGAGCGCGGAACCGTTTTTTTTAAAAGAGCTCCAGCGACTTGGGCCTAAGGCCCAAGCCACCGAGCCGGCCAGAGGCCAGGAGGCCGCGCGAGCGCCCCAGGCGCCAGGGAGCCGCGCGCCAGGCGCCCCAGGCCAGGGAGCCGCCGCCGCCGTTCCTTGTCCTAGTAGGATTCATCTACTTTCATTTTTTTTCTAGATCTTTTCCCTCTTTTCTTTCCTAATCCTAGTCTATTTCCTTGACTCCTACCCCAAGTTTTCTCCTCCCCTCCCCAATATAAATACTCCCACACCCCCCCTCTA
Source organism: Triticum monococcum (assembly GCA_034509565.1). Lineage (NCBI taxonomy): Eukaryota > Viridiplantae > Streptophyta > Magnoliopsida > Poales > Poaceae > Triticum > Triticum monococcum. The sequence goes on along the minus strand of CM067842.1, from coordinate 477,738,327 downwards.
AACACATCAAATCCAAGGCCCCAAAGCCCCAAGCACCACCGCGCCCACACCCGCGCCGCGCCCTGCGTCACCGCCGCGCCACCCCACACCCGCGCCGCCGCCGCACCTTGCCACCGCCGCCCTACGCCCACGCCGCGGCCGGAGACTTCGCCGGAGGTAGCCCCGCGCTACATCTCTTCTTCTCATCGGATCATTTTCTTCTAATCGTTCCGATTCTTCTCTTCCGATTCGTTTTTCTTCGCAAAATCGTTCTGGTTTTCTAGATCGGTTTTACAATCGGTTTTCTTCTCCGAAACCCTAGACCGGATTCGTTTTCTTTTTCGATTTAGTTGCCCGAGACCGTTCACCGGACCGTTCGTCCTAACGAACGTGATCACCCGATTTCTTCTAGGTTAACGAACGTCCGTTCGTTCAACCATTCTTCTTTTTCTTCTTCTCATCGGATTTATTCCGCGATCGCGATCTTAGATCCGATCTTCTTTCTAGTCTATCTTCTCGCTGGTTTATCGGAATCAGGTGATTCAAGTGCCTGGAGTTTCGTTTCGAAACCGCCGTTCCGTCTAATCAACTTTAACTAAGTTTTGCTACGGTAAAATTTGACATAGTTTCAACTTGCTAGAACTGACTTGTTTTCCGCCGTTTGTTTTCGGTTTCTTTGTTCGGTTCTTTCTTTCTTCTCAACCGGAGTTCTTAAGTTGAACTTTCTGGTTTGATATCTTGTTCGAGTTTTACCCGTGCATTAGGTGAGTACTTATTGTATGCTTGTTGTTTGTCTGCGATAGATTACCCGGATTGCTCGAATCTCTAGGACTCGCGGATCATCAGCAAGGCAAGTAACACTTTGATCATACCTTTTCTACAACCCAGTTTTATTGCATTAGATCCATCCTCACGCATTGCATGATTAGGATCTAATTAAATTGTGGGATGGGAAGTAGATGAGGTAGTACCTATTACCTGTTTATTATGAAACCTTTGGGAGTTACTTCTACGTTTGCTTATTATGCCATGCTATGCTAGTAGACGTGGATTGGGTGAGTGATATCCATGACAGATGTGAGATTGATAATTTTAATGGTTTATCTAAGGTGGCAACTTAAACACACATCTGGGTGGATTGAGGCACCTGATGTCTATCAGGACTTGCCTGTTTTATTTTGGACCGCCACCTAGGCTCAAAGGGATCATAAGATCTTTCATGCTAAATACTTACGTGTGCAGCCACAAGCCAATATGGGCTCTGGCATAGTTGACTAAGTCGTGCGAACTCTTATAGGGGTAGACTAGCAGATGTAGGGGATGTAGGTGGTACGGTCTACTCCATCGTAAGGTGCTAGCGCTTCTGAAAGACTATGTCTCGGTCATCCGTTTCTCAAACACCATGTAGTGCGAGAAATCCAACGGAGGCGATCGAGTCTTGTGGGGAAAAGTGCGCAAACCTCTGCAGAGTGTAATAAACTAATCATGATTAGCCGTGTCCCCGGTTATGGACAATCTTGAGTATCTAGTACTTGAATATCATGTGAATCTCAACATGTTACCTCTAATTAATATTGTTGGGTTTTAATGACTACTTTTAATTGGGATTGAGAATGCTGTCAACCATTCTCAATGTTTAACAACCACCATGATAGTTAAATAAATTTATTCCTTTGAAGTAGGAAAAAATTGGCTTTACGTAAAACAGTAACCATAGAGCTTTCCACCAGCCAAATATGCATATAGTATAGCTGTTTCATTCCATCATTCTCTATGTGTTACTTTGCCAGCATATTCCATGTGCTGACCCGTTTCGGGCTGCAACGTTAATGTTGCAGACTTTTCAGACGATGATTGAGGTGTTTTAGGTCGTGGTTCTATACTCAGTGATGCCATTGGAGTTGATGGACCCATTTATCTTCCAAGTCTTCCGCTGTTATCGACACTAGATGGCCTTAAGCAATATTATTGTAATAAGTTCTCTTCGAAGACATCGTTGTAATAAGTGTGTGATTGCCACTCTGCTATAAATCCTTCGAAGTACTGTGTGGTGTCAGCATTACTGATCCAAGGATGACACCGGAGCACAGAGATCAGACTGTTTGAGGTCTGGTCGCTACACATCCTCACCATTAATGGCGCCCAAGCCACAGTTTAATACGGTTTTTAAATATAATAAAACACTCATCGCAAACGTTTTAGTTAGAACACATGTATGTAAACCGACAGCTTCCCCAGGAAGCCAAGGGAAAATGTGCCGAGCAGGATTTGTGTAGCTCTTGATCGCAAACATTTTAGTTAGAACACCCGTATGCAAACCGATAGCTTCCCAGGAAGCGAAGAGAAAATGTGCCAAGCAGGATTTATGCATCCCTTCAACGCAAACGGTTATTTTGGTTAACCCGCGTGCAACCACGTACAAACAATTTGGTAAGATTTGCATCTGTCATGTTGGGCATGTTGCCATTTATCAAACTGGAAAGATTGACATTTGTTGATCTAGTAACATTACCATTTTTCAATCCTTGTAACACTACAATTTGTCAAAATATGCAGCTAAAAATCACTAGCACTATCTAATTTTGGCAACTAAAATCCAGTAATTAAGCATAGATTTCATTCATAGATTAAGAGGTCATTCTTAATTTATACAAATAGTTCAACTCGACAGCTGAACCGACTGAACTTTTCCCCAATTGTTGCCAACCACGTACTGAAATAGCTAGTTCAACTATATATACTAGTTAACTTTAAGTACGTTGTACAGTTTCACCACATCTATAGTGAGATGAACTAAACAAAATAGCCCCTAAATACTACTACTACAGAGGGGCTTTGTACTGCTTTCGGCAGTCTCTCCTCTGCCGAGCGCGCTCAGTAAGAGCCAGAGGAGGAGGAGGAGCCTACCGACGAGCTGGACAACTTCAATGTGGTGCCTGCCGCTGCTGCACGTTCAGTGATGCTCACCAGCTCGAACGCTCGCTGCCGCTTTATACGACCCCTCTCGAAGCGGCCGGACTGCTTGTAGATCTCCCGATTCCTCGCCTCTGCGTCGGCATGTGCTGCGGCCACGACTGCCATAAGGCTCTTTGCATACTCGATGAGGCGCTCTTCGTCCTCCCGTAGGAACTCGATGTAGCGCACAAGGTCGCTGACGCACGTGCGAGCCTCCACCTCCGCCTCCCTCCTTCGGGCAGCAATGGTGGAGCGGGTGATGATCCTGGCGGTTGACGATGGGCTGGCGGCCACGGCGGCAGACGATGGGGTAGCGGGTGATGATCCTGGCTTTCGACGATGGCGTGGCAGCAACGGCGGCTGGCAATAGCTGCCGACGGGTAGTGCTACCTCTTGAGCATTGCATTGGTTTACCCTTGAAGAGGAAAGGGTGATGCAGCAAAGTACCGTAAGTATTTCCCTCAGTTTTTGAGAACCAAGGTATCAATCCAGTAGGAGGCCACGCTCAAGTCCCTTGCACCTACACAAACAAATAAGAACCTTGCAACCAACGCGATAAAGGGGTTGTTAATCCCTTCACGGCCACTTGCAAAAGTGAGATCTGATAGAGAAGATAAGACAATATTTTTGGTATTTTTATAATAAAGACTAAAAGTAAAGAAATCAAAATAAACGGTGCCAGAAATAGCTTGTTGACGGGAGATTAATATGATGGAAAATAGACCCAGGGCCATAGGTTTCACTAGTGGCTTCTCTCAAGATAGCATAAGTATTATGGTGGGTAAACAAATTACTGTCGAGCAATTGACAGAATTGAGCATAGTTATGAGAATATCTAGGTATGATCATGTATATAGCCATCACGTCGTGACAAGTAGACCGACTCCTGCCTGCATCTACTACTATTACTCCACACATCGACTGCTATCCAGCATGCATCTAGAGTATTAAGTTCATAAGAATAGAGTAACGCTTTAAGCAAGATGACATGATGTAGAGGGATAAACTCATACAATATGATATAAACCCCATCTTTCTATCCTCGATGGCAACAATACAATACGTGTCGTTTCCCTTTCTGTCACTGGGATCGAGCACCGCAAGATTGAACCCAAAGCCAAGCACTTCTCCCATTGCAAGAAAGATCAATCTAGTAGGCCAAACCAAACTGATAATTCGAAGAGACTTGCAAAGATAACCAATCATACATAAAAGAATTAAGAGAAGATTCAAATATTGCTCCTAGATAATCTTGATCATAAACCCACAATTCATCGGATCTCGACAAACACACTGCAAAAGAAGATTACATCGAATAGATCTCTAAGAAGATCGAGGAGAACTTTGTATTGAGATCCAAAGAGAGAGAAGAAGCCATCTAGCTACTAGCTATGGACCCGAAGGTCTGAAGTAAACTACTCACACATCACCGGAGAGGCCATGGAGTTGATGTAGAGGCCCTCCGTGATCCACGCCCCCTCCGGCGGAGCTCCGGAAAAGGCCTCAAGATGGGATCTCTTGGGTACAGAAGGTTGCGACGATGGAAATAGGGTTTCAGGGTGCTCCTGGATGTTTTCGGGGTATATGAATATATATAGGAGGAAGAAGTAGGTCGGTGGAGCAACGAGGGGACCACGAGGGTGGAGGGCGCGCCCAGGGGGGTAGGCGCGCCCCCTGCCTCGTGGCTTCCTCGATTGTTTCTTGACGTCCACTCCAAGTCACCTGGATCACGTTTGTACCAAAAATAACTCCCCCGAAGGTTTCATTCCGTTTGATATTCCTTTTCTGCGAAACACTGAAATAGGCAAAAATAACAGCAATTTGCACTAGGCCTTGGATTAATAGGTTAGTCCCAAAAATAATATAGAAGTGTAAAATAAAGCCCATTAACATCCAAAACAGAATATATAATAGCATGGAACAATAAAAAATTATAGATACGTTGGAGACGTATCTGGCAGCGGTGACGGAGCGTGTGGTGGGTGTTCCGCGCACACCCAACAGGGACGCCACGCACACTACACTATGACGGCGACTGCGCCGCCGCCGTAGTGTAGCCTCCTAGCTGGAGCTGTCCTCTGATGATGACGAAGTGGCTGAGCTACGATGACGGACTGGTGCCATTGGCGATTGTGGGAGAAGCAGATGAGATAAGCGACGTGAGGGAGGGGAAAATGTGACACATGACTAACTAGTCGTGAGGGTTTATATAGTAGGCTGGTAAGCATTGAGATTTTGGAGGATTTCACCGAGTCGGGCGGGAAGCTTGCGCGGGAACCTGCGCGGTTGCGTGGGAACGGGATCGCCACCGTTTGGCCAAAAAAAAAACGCCCCCACGCGCTGCTCAAGCTTGCGCTCGAAGCCGTCTACGGCAGCGGGGTGACATGATGTGTGAGAAGAGGACGAAAGGACATGTACACATACAGTTAATAAAAAATCATTTACGATTTAATTAACTACTATACCCCTATCTTGATTTATAAGTAGGATTTAACTAATAAAATACGAATGCATGTCGCCAAAGATTATATCGTTGGATTCATATTTGAACATAGTTTCCAGTTATAAATTTTTTCTAATATGCATTAACATTTTGTTGGTTAAATTTAAGGTTATATACCAGCAAGCATTTGCCCACAACACACATGGCTTATTCCATCACAAACAGCTCAGATGGATCAACTGTATGCCACGTATCGCACACGCAACTCTAATCTGATTCGTGCTTCATGTCTCCGACATCGCTCGCACAGTTCGTCTTTTTTGCCACGTATCACTGTGCCGGTCTCTGCTCGCGTCCCTCGGCAAGCTCTGCTTGCCATTAGGTGCCACAGCGCGCTCTGATCGCGTCCGTCGGCGCTCTCTGCTCGCGGCCGTCGGTGCACTCGGCTTGTGGACAACTTTTTCTTGCGTGTTCAACTGCTATACGCATATATATGGTTGCTCGCCATTGAGGCGACCGTGGAGCGCTCTGCTCGTGTCCCTCCGCGCGCGCTCTGCCAGCCGTTGGGCGTGTGCACGATCACGTCGGGGGCCCCATATGCATGTGGTTGCGCCGCACAAGTTGCTACGCGATGCAGTTACGCGCGACACGATGGAGTTACGCGCTGCAAATTAGAACTGCCATCAGGGCCTACCGATATTTCAGGCCGTCCAGCTTCCCCTTTAATTCCCCGGCCATTATAACCTTAGTATCTTCAACCTTTCGATGACGCCCCACAACACAACAAGCACACCCATGACAACACATAGAGAGGGGGTGTCTAGCGGCGCTCCAATGGAGTTCGGCGAGCATAAAGTGGAGACCCACGCGAGGGAGACAAATCTCTCGATGGTGTACACCATCGACCCGGCCGTGGTGGACGACTACATCAACACCGTTGAGCAGTTGCTTGCTCGAGACAAGTACAAGGTGGTCGGCATCGACCTCCAGTACACCATCGGTCGTCCCAACATAGATCAGAAGGTTGCCATCACCCAGTTATGTGTGCACCATCATGTCCTCACCTACCACTACTGCATGGCCACAGAGCCTTGTGACTGTTTCACCAGGTTTGTCAATAGCATCGACTACAAGTTCGCCACGGTGGAAACCACCGATGATGTAAAAGCGCTCAGGGTTACTGGCTTGGCCTGCCAGAACCTTGTCGAAATCCATGAGCACTATAGGGTCTGGGGCAGCACGAAGAAGGACTCCCTGGTTGAACTCGCCTCGGCCATCATCGACCCATACTACGAAAAGATGAAGTAGGATGCCAACAGAACACGTCACGTATCCTGGCATGGGGCTTGGATGCGATAACTGGATGAACCTCACCTCAGGTTCGCGGCTAAGAGCGTTTACACATGCTATGAGATGCACAGGTGGATCATTGACATGAGGAAGTGTCTTGTTATGGAGATCAACGAGGTCGGATCGAGCCACAACCAGAGCAAGCGTCACAAGAAGTAGATGATGACCAGATGATCGTTTATCCTATTTAATAATGCATGTAATATATAGTTTACTTTGGTGTGTGGAAATGTCATGTGTGTAGTAGCCACCTATGTAATTATCCATGTAATAGTTTACTTTGGTGTGTGCAAATGCCATGATTGTAGTAGCCACCTATGTAAGTGGATGTTTAATTTGGTTATGTAACCATGTCCTTATAAGTGTGTGTATGTCTATATATATATATATATATATATATATATATATATATATATATATATATATATCAGAATAATATTCTGATCACAACATGAACTTCCCAAGTAACGCGCCTGACCTTCCCCGAGTACTAGGTTGAACTTCAGCTAAAAGGTGTCCAAATGGGGCTTGCGATATACCGTTGGATAGCTATTGACATCAATATCATGACCCAAGTTAAATTTTTGGCAAAATGTAAGCGGTTTAAGAGCAGTTTTGAAAACTGTTTTTTCTTCATACAAAAAACGTGAATCGTATTTTCGATCGCATTTTTAAACCGTTTATCAGAATGAGGCAAATAATATGGCCTTGGAAAGCTGCTGCAAAACCTCTCCTTCCACATGTCGAAAGTTTTCTCTAATTCCCTACGGTTAAAGAGTAATTCAGAAAATCGTAGAATTTCACAAATGGAACACCCGAGTTTGTATTTTCGATGCCATTTCTAAACGGCTAATCCAATTGAGGCAAATAATATGGCGTTGAAAAGCTTATGAAAATGCGCTACTTTTTCATGTTAAAAGTTTTTTCTAATTTTGAACGGTTTAAAAGTAATTTAAAAAACAGTACAAGTTCCACCGAGTTCGTATTTTCGAGCTAATTTTTTAACTATACGTCCAAATGCAACAAATGATATGGCGTTGGAAAGCTTGGAGAAATGCGAAACTTTTTTGTATATATTGCTTCTCCTAATTCATTACAGTTTTATGTCAGTCTTGAAAATGGTTAAAATGTATTTTGCCATAATTTCTACAAACTTTATCAGAATGGGCAAATAATATACGTCTGAAAAGCTACGGAAAATTCGAAACTATTTCATGTTGATGGTTTTCTCTGAATCCTAGCCATTTTCAAGTAATTTCGAAAATGGCGAGATCATGCATTCTGCCTTTGTCGTGGAACAGATTCTTCAAATATGCACCACGTGAAGAACTTGAACTTCTCAGCGTGTGTGCTTGAACTTCACTATGTTTTTCATGTGTTTTTTTCTCGTAGATCTCCATCCACTACAAGTAGATCTCCATCCATTCACCGGAATGAGCAGGTGATATACCGATGGAAAGCTGCTGTAAACATGCAAGTTTCCCGTGTTGATCATCTTTTCATACTCGCGACCATTTTAAAAGTTTTTCATCTAAAATTCATTTAGCGTAGTAGTTGAACTTCCTGCTGTTTTCACTGTTGGGGAACGTTGCAGAAAACAAAAATTTTCCTACTCGTTTCACCAAGATCCATCTAGGAGTTCATCTAGCAACGAGTCATGAGATGCATCTACATACCTTTGTAGATCGCGTGCGGAAGCGTTCAACGAACGGGGATGATGTAGTCGAACACGACGTGATCCAAATCACCGATGACCGAGTGCCGAACGGACGGCACCTCCGCGTTCAACACACGTACGGGATGGGAGACGTCTCCTCCTTCTTGATCCAGCAAGGGGGGAGGATAGGTTGATGATGATCCAGCAGCACGACGGCGTGGTGGTGGATGCAGGGCGTCACAGTAGCAGGGCTTCGCCTATACTACGCAAGAGAGAGATGTAACAGGGAGAGAGGGAAGCACCAAAAGCGTAGCCTCAAGTCCCTTCTCTCCCCCACTATATATAGGGGTGCCAAGGGGGGGGGGGGCGCTGACCCTAGGAGATGGATCTCCTAGGGGGGGGGGGGGGCGGCCAAGGGTGGGGGGCTTGCCCCCCAGGCAAGGGGGCGCCCCCCCTTTAGGGTTTCCCCTAACCCTAGGCGCATGGGCCCCTTAGGGGTGGTGCCCCAGCCCACTAAGGGCTGGGTCCCTTCCAACTTCAGCCCATGGGGCCCTCCGGGATAGGTGGCCCCACCCGGTGGACCCCCGGGACCCTTCCGGTGGTCCCGATACAATACCGGTAACCCCGAAACTTGTCCCGATGGCCGAAACAGCACTTCCTATATATAATTCTTTACCTCCGGACCATTCCGGAACTCCTCGTGATGTCCGGGATCTCATCCGGGACTCCGAACAACATTCGGGTTACTGCATATACATATCTTCACAACCCTAGCGTCACCGAACCTTAAGTGTGTAGACCCTACGGGTTCGGGAGACATGTAGACATGATCGAGACGACTCTCCGGTCAATAACCAACAGCGGGATCTGGATACCCATGTTGGCTCCCACATGCTCCACGATGATCTCATCGGATGAACCACGATGTCAAGGATTCAATCAACCCCGTATTCAATTCCCTTTGTCAATCGATATATTACTTGCCCGAGATTCGATCGTCGGTATCCCAATACCTCGTTCAATCTCGTTACCGGCAAGTCAGTTTACTCGTACCGTAATGCATGATCCCGTGACTAGACACTTGGTCACTTTGAGCTCATTATGATGATGCATTACCGAGTGGGCCCAGTGATACCTCTCCATCATACGGAGTGACAAATCCCAGTCTTGATCCGTGTCAACCCAACAGACACTTTCGGAGATACCCGTAGTATACCTTTATAGTCACCCAGTTACGTTGTGACGTTTGGTACACCCAAAGCACTCCTACGGTATCCGGGAGTTACACGATCTCATGGTCTAAGGAAAAGATACTTGACATTGCAAAACTCTAGCAAACGAACTATACGATCTTTATGCTATGTTTAGGATTGGGTCTTGTCCATCACATCATTCTCCTAATGATGTGATCTCGTTATCAATGACATCTTATGTCCATAGCCAGGAAACCATGACTATCTGTTGATTAACGAGCTAGTCAACTAGAGGCTTACTAGGGACATGTTGGTGTCTGTTATTCACACATGTATTACGATTTCTGGATAACACAATTATAGCATGAATAAAGACAATTATCATGAACAAGGAAATATAATAATAATGCTTTTATTATTGCCTCTAGGGCATATTTCCAATAGTCTCCCACTTGCACTAGAGTCAATAATCTAGTTACATTGTGATGAATCGAACACCCATGGAATTCTGGTGTTGATCATGTTTTGCCCTAGGGAGAGGTTTAGTCAACGGATCTGCTACATTCAGGTCCGTATGTACTTTACAAATATCTATGTCTCCATCCTGAACATTTTCACGAATGGAGTTGAAGCGACGCTTGATGTGCCTTGTCTTCTTGTGAAACCTGGGCTCCTTGGCAAGTGCAATAGCTCCAGTGTTGTCACAGAAGAGTTTGATTGGCCCCGACGCATTGGGTATGACTCCGAGGTCGGTGATGAACTCCTTCACCCAAATTGCTTCATGTGCTGCCTCCGAGGCTGCCATGTACTCCGCTTCACACATAGATCCCGCCACGACGCTCTGCTTGCAACTACACTAGCTTACTGCCCCACCATTCAAAATATACACGTATCCGGTTTGTGACTTTGAGTCATCCAGATCTGTGTCGAAGCTGGCGTCGACGTAACCCTTTACGACGAGCTCTTCGTCACCTCCATAAACGAGAAACATCTCCTTAGTCCTTTTCAGGTACTTCAGGATATTCTTGACCGCTGTCCAGTGTTCCTTGCCGGGATTACTTTGGTACCTTCCTACCAAACTTACGGCAAGGTTTACATCAGGTCTGGTACACAGCATGGCATACATAATAGAACCTATGGCTGAGGCATAGGGGATGACACTCATCTCTTCTATTTCTTCTGCCGTGGTCGGACTTTGAGCCGAGCTCAATTTCATACCTTGTAACACAGGCAAGAACCCCTTCTTAGATCGATCCATATTGAACTTCTTCAATATCTTATCAAGGTATGTGCTTTGTGAAAGACCTATGAGGCGTCTCGATCTATCTCTATAGATTTTGATGCCTAATATATAAGCAGCTTCTCCAAGGTCCTTCATTGAAAAACTCTTATTCAAGTAGGCCTTGATGCTGTCCAAAAGTTCTATATCATTTCCCATCAAAAGTATGTCATCTACATATAATATGAGAAATGCTACAGAGCTCCCACTCACTTTCTTGTAAACGCAGGCTTCTCCATAAGTCTGCGTAAACCCAAACGCTTTGATCATCTCATCAAAGCGAATGTTCCAACTCCGAGATGCTTGCACCAGCCCATAAATCGAGCGTTGGAGCTTGCACACCTTGTCAGCATTCTTAGGATCGACAAAACCTTCCGGCTGCATCATATACAATTCTTCCTTAAGGAAACCATTAAGGAATGCCGTTTTGACGTCCATTTGCCATATTTCATAATCGTAAAACGCGGCAATTGCTAACATGATTCGGACGGACTTCAGCTTCGCTACCGGTGAGAAAGTCTCATCGTAGTCAACCCCTTGAACTTGTCGATAACCCTTAGCGACAAGTCGAGCTTTATAGATGGTCACATTACCATCCGCGTCTGTCTTCTTCTTAAAGATCCATTTATTCTCTATGGCTCGCCTTTCATCGGGCAAGTCAGTCAAAGTCCATATTCGTTTTCATACATGTATCCTATCTCAGATTTCATGGCTTCTAGCCATTTGTCGGAATCCGGGCCCGCCATCGCTTCTTCATAGTTCGAAGGTTCACCGTTGTCTAACAACATGATTTCCAAGATAGGGTTGCCGTACCACTCTGGTGCGGAACGTGTCCTTGTGGACCTTTGAATTTCAGTAGGAGCTTGATCAGAAGTATCTTGATCATTATCATTAACTTCCTCTCTAGTCGGTGCTGGCACCTCAGGAACATTTTCTTGAGTTGCGCCATTTTTCGGTTCAAGAGGTAATACTTCATCAAGTTCTACTTTCCTCCCACTTACTTCTTTCGAGAGAAACTCTTTCTCTAGAAAGGATCCATTCTTGGCAACAAAGATCTTGCCTTCGGATCTGAGGTAGAAGGTATACCCAATAGTTTCTTTTGGGTATCCTATGAAGACGCATTTTTCCGACTTGGGTTCGAGCTTTTCAGGTTGAAGTTTCTTGACATAAGCATCGCATCCCCAAACTTTCAGAAACGACAACTTAGGTTTCTTTCCAAACCATAATTCAAACGGTGTCGTCTCAACGGATTTTGACGGAGCCCTATTTAAAGTGAATGCAGCAGTCTCTAAAGCATAGCCCCAAAAAGATAGCGGTAGATCGGTAAGAGACATCATAGACCGCACCATATCTAATAGAGTGCGATTACGACGTTCGGACACACCGTTACGCTGAGGTGTTCCAGGCGGCGTGAGTTGTGAAACTCTTCCACATTTTCTTAAGTGTGTGCCAAATTCGTGACTCAAGTATTCTCCTCCACGATCTGATCGTAGAAACTTGATTTTCCTGTCACGTTGATTCTCAACCTCACTCTGAAATTCCTTGAACTTTTCAAAGGTTTCAGACTTGTGCTTCATTAAGTAAATATATCCATATCTACTCAAATCATCAGTGAGGGTGAGAACATAACGATAGCCACCGCGAGCCTCAACACTCATTGGACCGCACACATCAGTATGTATGATTTCCAATAAGTTGGTTGCTCGCTCCATTGTTCCTGAGAACGGAGTCTTGGTCATTTTACCCATAAGGCATGGTTTGCATGTGTCAAATGATTCATAATCAAGAGACTCTAAAAGTCCATCTGCATGGAGCTTCTTCATGCGTTTGACACCTATGTGACCAAGGCGGCAGTGCCACAAGTATGTGGGACTATCATTATCAACCTTGCATCTTTTGGTACTCACATTATGAACATGTGTAGTATTACGTTCGAGATTCATAAAGAATAAACCATTCACCATAGGAGCATGACCATAAAACATATCTCTCATATAAATAGAACAACCATTATTCTCGGATTTAAATGAGTAGCCATCTCGAATTAAACAAGATCCCGATACAATGTTCATGCTCAAAGCTGGTACTAAATAACAATTATTGAGGTTTAAAACTAATCCCGTAGGTAAATGAAGAGGTAGCGTGCCGACGGCGATCACATCGACTTTGGAACCATTCCCGACGCGCATCGTCACCTCGTCCTTTGCCAGTCTCCGCCTATTCCGTAGTTCCTGCTGTGAGTTACAAATGTGAGCAACTGCACCGGTATCAAATACCCAAGAGCTACTACGATTACTGGTAAGGTACACATCAATTACATGTATATCACATATACCTTTTGTTTTGCCGGCCTTCTTGTCTGCTAAGTATTTGGGGCAGTTCCGCTTCCAGTGACCGCTTCCCTTGCAATAAAAGCACTCAGTCTCGGGCTTGGGTCCATTCTTTGGCTTCTTCCCGGCAGCTTGCTTGCCGGGCGCGGCAACTTCCTTGCCGTCCTTCTTGAAGTTCTTTTTACCCTTGCCTTTCTTGAACTTGGTGGTTTTATTGACCATCAACACTTGATGTTCCTTTCTGACTTCTACCTCCGCTGACTTCAGCATTGAAAACAACTCAGGAATGGTCTTTTGCATCCCCTGCATGTTGAAGTTCATCACAAAGCTCTTGTAGCTTGGTGGAAGCGACTGGAGGATTCTGTCAATGACCGCATCATCCGGGAGATTAACTCCCAGCTGAGTCAAGCGGTTATGTAATCCAGACATAGTGAGTATGTGCTCACCGACAGAACTATTTTCCTCCATCTTACAGCTGAAGAACTTGTCGGAGACCTCATATCTCTCGACCCGGGCATGAGCTTGGAAAACCATTTTCAGCTCTTCGAACATCTCATCTGCTCCATGTCTCTCAAAACGCTTTTGGAGCCCCGGTTCTAAACTGTAAAGCATGCCGCACTGAACGAGGGAGTAGTCGTCAACACGTGTCTGCCAAACGTTTCGTCGAAGTCGATGCCTTCCACTTGAGTATATCCTTGAGCAACGAGACGAGCCTTGTTTCTGATGACTTGGCCATGCTCATCTTGCTTGTTGCGGTATATCCATTTGGTGCCTATTATGTTATGCTTCCGTGGATCAGGACGCTTAACTAACTCCCATACATTGTTCAGCTCAAATTGTTGAAGCTCTTCTTGCATAGCTTGAATCCATTCAGGTTCCATAAAGGCTTCATCAGTTTTCTTGGGTTCTGTGATTGAAACAAATGCGAAGTGTCCGCAAAAGTTTGCCAGTTGAGTTGCCTTTGAATGAGTCAGTGGACCAGGTGCATTGATGCTATCAATTATTCTGTCAATTTGCACTTCATTGGCAACACGAGGATGTAGGGGTCGAAGACTTTGCTCTTGCTGATCTACGTTGTCATGGGGAGGAATGTCTTCAGGCTGAGCATTGTCTTCATGTGGATCAGGTGCTGAGATGATAAGTTCTTCTTCAGGACGAGCTTCAGAAGGTATAATTTCTCCAGTTCCCATTAGCTTGATTGATTCACTGGCTGGAACTTCATCTAGTACATCTGGTAGTTGCTCTCTTTGTGACCCATTGGTCTCATCAAACCGCACATCCACTGTTTCAACCACTTTGTAGTGAAAGAGATTGAAGACTCTGTAGGAGTGTGAATCCTTTCCATATCCAAGCATGAAGCCCTCATGTGCTTTTGGAGCAAACTTTGCTGTGTGGTGAGGGTCCTTGATCCAGCATCTCGATCCAAACACTCTGAAGTAACTTACATTTGGCTTCTTGCCAGTCAGAAGTTCATAAGATGTCTTGTTCAGCAGCTTGTGTAGATACACACGGTTGATAGTATGGCATGCAGTGTCAATGGCTTCAGTCCAGAATTTTCTTGGTGTCTTGTACTCATCTAACATTGTTCTGGCCATCTCAATGAGTGTTCTGTTCTTGCGTTCGATGATGCCATTTTGTTGTGGCGTGTATGGAGCTGAGAATTCATGAGTGATGCCCAATGTATCAAGATATGTGTCAAGGCCGGTGTTCTTGAATTCTGTGCCATTGTCACTTCTGATGTGCTTTATCTTGGCGCCATAATTGTTCATTGCCCGATTTGCAAAGCGTCTGAAGACATCCTACACTTCAGTCTTGTAAAGAATTATGTGCACCCAAGTATATCTAGAGTAATCATCCACAATGACGAAGCCATAGAGGCAAGCAGTAGTGGAGAAAGTTGAGTAGTGAGTGGGACCGAAGAGATCCATGTGAAGCAGTTCGAAGGGTTGAGTAGTGGTCATGATTGTCTTCGAAGGATGTTTTGCCCTTGTCATCTTCCCAGCTTCACAGGCACCGCATAAGTGATCTTTCTTGAACTTGACGCCCTCGATGCCTATGACATGCTTCTTCTTAGCAAGGGTGTGGAGGTTCCTCATGCCAGCATGCCCAAGTCTTCGATGCCAAAGCCAGCATTCTGAAGCCTTTGCGAGAAGACAAACTGCAAGCTGTGGCCCTGCTGAGAAATCTACCACGTACAAATCATCTTTTCGATACCCTTCAAACACTAGAGACTTGTCAGATTCCATTAGTACCAGACAGCGATATTTTCCAAAGATTACAATCATGTTTAAATCGCAAAGTATTGAGACAGACATTAAATTGAAGCCAAGGGATTCAACAAACATGACTTTATCCATGTGTTGATCCCTTGAGATTGCAACTCTACCTAGACCCAGTACTTTACTTTTACCAGTGTCAGCGAATGTGATGTGGCTCTTGTCAGATGGACGTAAGGTTGAGTCCATAAAGAGACTTCTCTTGCCAGTCATGTGATTTGTACACCCGCTGTCAATAATCCATACTGAAGACTCCGAAGTTACTGGTGTCGTACCCTACAGTGCAGTTAGGGGGATAGGCTTCACCAAGAGTGTTGTGAAGCAAAAACATTTGACGAACCAGTGGATTATGAAAACTGAGATCCAGGTTAGGACAAGCAGGGAGAGTAGCATGCGATTCAGATATGAAATACATAGTGATGCCATTCGGGCATTTGATCGTGCGCCCCACGAGTTTTTTAAGGTTCCCAGCAATAGCATCAGAAGATTTTGGTTTTGTGCTGGAGACCTTTCCCTGCAAAAGAGAGTTAAGCTTTCTTAACCACCCACATCTTCAAGGGTGGCTTAGAAGCAATGAGTCTAAGTGCAGCATCTGAGAATTTTGGCTTTGGAGCCCTAGCAAACAGTTTAGCAGGTGGGCAATAATACTCATAAGAATAGGAAGAATAATTTTTGGTCATATGAGAATGACGGTTTGAAGAACCGCTCTCATAAGCCTGAGCATGGTTTCCCTACAAAGCATTTGTGTTAGTGCAACTCAGATGAGCCCTCTGCCTGTATGAACCCTTTGGACCATATGAAGCCTTTGGTCTGATGTTTGTCTTCTTCATGTGAGGTGTCATGAGGACATTCACAGGAAGATTCTCAAGACACGTTTTTGGAACCCAGATCTTCTTCATAGGCGGTCCATTCCTGCAGTTAGTACCAATGTACCTGGCAAATACTTCACCATTCTGATTCCTAAACAGCTTATAGTTTGCATCAAAGGATTCATCAATGATAATTGGATTAGCACAAGTGAAGCCAGATAGATTGGATGGATCCGATGAGGATTCCTTTGCAGCAACCCATGTGGTTTTGGGGTACTGCTCAGGTTTCCAGTAAGAGCCATCTGCATTAATTTTCCTCACGAACGCAACACCCTCTTTGCTAGAGTTTCGGTTCAGAATCTGCTTCTTGAGGACATCACATAGTGTCTGATGTCCTTTGAGACTTTTGTACATCCCTGTTTCAAGCAATGTCTTAAACCTAGCATTTTCATCAGCAATAGCAGTGGTATCCTCAGCAGAGGGGTTAGTTACCACTTCAACAGTTGAAGATATTGCAACAGCAGTAGCAGTGGAACATTCAGCAACAAAAATAGCATTATCACGCTCAATGCATTTAAGGCATGGTGGTTCAAATCCTTCCTGAGCAGAACTGATCTGTTCGGCTCGAAGTGACTCGTTTTCCTTTTGAAGATCTTCATGATCCGCTCTCAACTTCTCAAGATCTTGCTTCTTCTGAAGATAATCATAGGAAAGCTTTTCATGAGTAGTTGAGAGAGTCTCAAGACGATCTTCGAGTTCCTGATACTTAACATGAAGATTTTTTATGTCTTCAATTAAGGATTCAGAACGAGTCATTTCAGCACCCAACAGATCATCGCTTCTGTCTAACAGTTTTTGAATATGTTCCATGGCCTTTTGTTGTTCAGTTGCAATTTTAGCAAGTGTTTTGTAACTGGGTTTTGAATCACAACCAGAGTCATCGTCACTAGATGTTTGATAGTGAGTGGTGCGTGTGTTTACCTTGGCACCACGTGCCATGAAGCAGTAGGTGGGAGTAGAGTCGTCCTTGTCATTTGCATCGGTGATGGTGATAGAGTCATTGTCTTCAGTGTTGAAGATGGACTTGGCGACATAGGTTGTAGCCAAACTTGCAATGCCTGAATCAGACTCCTCCTCAGACTCCACCTCTGCCTCCTCAGAGGCGGACTCCTCCTCTGAATCCATTTCCTTGCCAACAAACGCACGAGCCTTGCCAGATGAACTCTTCTTGTGTGATGAAGACTTTGAAGAAGACTTGGACGAAGACTTTGAGTATTTCTTCGTCTTCTTATCGTCAGAGTCATATTCCTTGCTCTTCTTCTTCTTTCTGTTCTCATTGTCCCACTGTGGGCATTCAGAGATGAAGTGTCCAGTTTTCTTGTATTTGTGACAAGTTTTCCTCTTGTAGTCACGTGCAGAAGCTTCATCATTCCTTGAGCTTGATCGTGCAGACTTTCTGAAGCCTTTCTTCTTGGTGAATTTCTGGAACTTCTTCACTAGCATTGCAAGTTCCCTTCCAATGTCTTCAGGATCATCAGAACTGCTGTCAGATTCCTCTTCAGATGATGACACAGCTTTTGCCTTCAAGGCACGAGTTCGCCCATAGTTTGGACCGTAGATATCTCTTTTCTCAGAAAGCTGAAACTCATGTGTGTTGAGCCTCTCAAGTATGTCAGACGGATCGAGTGTCTTGAAGTCTGGACGTTCTTGAATCATTAGGGCTAGAATGTCAAATGAACTGTCAAGTGATCTTAGCAGCGTCTTAACGATTTCATGTTTGGTGATCTCAGTGGCGCTGAGGGCTTGAAGCTCATTTGTGATGTCAGTGAGCCGGTCAAATGTGTGCTGGACATTCTCATTGTCATTTCGCTTGAAGCGGTTGAAGAGATTGCGAAGAACACTGATTCTCTGATCTCTCTGGGTTGAGATGCCTTCATTGACCTTGGAGAGCCAGTCCCAGACCAGCTTGGATGTCTTCAAGGCACTCACACGGCCGTACTGTCCCTTGGTCAGATGACCACAGATAATATTCTTGGCAGTGGAGTCCAGTTGAGTGAACTTCTTGACATCAGCAACAGTGACACCTTCTCCAGCCTTGGGAACGCCGTTTTCGACGACATACCATAGGTCGACGTCAATGGCTTCAAGATGCATGCGCATCTTATTCTTCCAGTAGGGATATTCAGTTCCATCAAAGACGGGGCATGTAGCGGAGACTTTAATTATCCCTGCAGTCGACATAGCTAAAACTCCAGGTGGTTAAACTGAATCACACAGAACAAGGGAGCACCTTGCTCTGATACCAATTGAAAGTGTGTTATATCGACTAGAGGGGGGGTGAATAGGCGATTTTTAAGAAAGTCTTCAAAACGTGGAAGTTATGAAGACAAACAGACTTGAAGCCTATCACTATGCAGCGGAAGGTAGATTACACAACGCAAGCCATAGTCAAATATACAGTACAGTGAAAGCACAAAGACAAATAGCTTCAGTGTAATGAGGATCAGGTTGGAAGAACTTATGAAGCCAAACAGATCATACAGTCAGGTTGTGAAGACAAAAGATTAAGCAGGCATGCAATAGCTTCACAATGTGTATTGGTAAGTAAAGGGAGGTGAAGATGAAACCAGTGACACGTTGAAGACAATGATATGTTGGACCAGTTCCAGTTGCTGTGACAACTGTACGTCTGGTTGGAGCGGCTAGGTATTTAAACCAAAGGACACACAGTCCCGGACACCCAGTCCTGAACACGCAGCTCAGGACACCCAGTCCTCACCGTTTTCTCCTTGAGCTAAGGTCACACAGACCCCGCCCAATCACTCTGGTAAGTCTTCAAGGTAGACTCCCAAACCTTCACAGACTTCGTTCACCGGCAATCCACAATTCCTCTTGGATGCTCAGAACGCGACGCCTAACCGTCTGGAGGATGCACAGTCCTCAAGTGTAATAAGTCTTCAGATCACTCAGACAAGAAGACTTAAGTGATGCCCAATTACTCTGGCTCTGGGTGGTTAGGGCTTTTCTCCTCACTAAGGATTTTCTCTCAAAGGCTTCGAGGTGGGTTGCTCTCAAACGACAAAAGCCGTGCACTGAAATCTGAGCAGCCAACAGTTTATGGTTGTGGGGGTGGGCTATTTATAGCCACTTGGCAACCCTGACCTGATTTGTCCGAAATGACCCTGGGTCACTAAGGAACTGACACGTGTACTAACGGTCGGATTTTGAACTCTCACGGCAACTTTACTTGGGCTGCAAGTAAAGCTGACTTGTCTGACTCTGGACAAGATTTTCTCTCATTGTCTTCACTCAAAGACATAGGATTTGAATTAGGCATCACTTCAGTCATCCTGACTGGTTTTCTTGGACCCCACTTAACAGTACGGTGGTTCCTATGACACTACATGAATAAAGTAAAGCTACGAAGGATCTAAGTCTTCGAGTTCCAAAAGCTTCATGGGGAGTCTTCATATGTCATTGTCTTCGACACGAATGTCTTCATGAACCACCATTGTCTTCAATGTCTTCGTACATTTTTGGGGGTCATCTCTGGTAGCTAAACCGAATCAATGAGGGACTTCTACCTGTGTTATCCTGCAATTCTCACAAACACATTAGTCCCTCAACTAGGTTTGTCGTCAATACTCCAAAACCAACTAGGGGTGGCACTAGATGCACTTACAATCTCCCCCTTTTTGGTGATTGATGACAAACTAGTTGAAGTTTTCAACGGGGAATATAATTTGTGAAATTGTAAATGAATTGTCTTCATAAGCAGCAAGGGCTCCCCCTGAAGATGTGCATGTTAAGTGATTTGCTTCTAGAATGCAAATGCACACAGCAGGTTGTATATGTGGGAATCCGCTTCAACTTATGATGACAATCCATCATGCACGTAAAGATATATGAATATAATGATATGCATAATGAAAAATGGACGTCTGCGAAATGATAAGAGTGCGGAAATTATCGTCCTACATGCGGAATTTATCTTCGCAAGAACACATTGGCAAACATAGTAGCAGACGACCATCAAGTTTAAGTGTTACAACTCAAAGAACCAAATGTAGCAAAACGAGAGTTGTAAACACGAAGCAAAATGCAAAATATAAGGTACCCGCCCATATTATTGACCCGCTTGAAGACTATAAACATCATATGCTTCTCCCCGTTTTGTCAGTGATGACCAAAAAGGTTTGAAGACATAGAGTTTTCTATGCGTTCCCAGGCGCAGCAGGGTCGGTGGAGACGTTCGGTGGTGCAGGCGAGCTTGGGGCAGTGACGACGCGCGGTGAAGACATTGGTGGTGAAGTGGCATCGTCTTCCTCCTCAATGATCTTTCCCGTCACGGTGGCAGCAGATGAAGAGAACTCGGATTCTTCAAGTGAAGGAGTCCCACGCAACACAGCTCGTCTGGGGGGAGTGGAGTCAAACTTGAAACGCTCCTTGAAGCCATCCTCTTGCAATTCAGCTTCAGTGCACATCATAGTGAGGCCTTTCCAAGTGCGGCGACAGGTTTCGTGTGCTACGAAGGCGTTCTTGGTGGCCAGATTCCTGATGCGATTGACGTCTTGCATGAGACTGTGCATCTGCCTCTTGAGCCAGTCGTGATGCCTATCTTGCTTTTGATGCAGAGCCACAAGAAGTTCACGATCAGTGAGTGTACGAGCGCGTTTCTTGGGTCTCTGCCCAGCTTCGCTGTCAGTGGCTTCAGTGGATGCAGGGGCACGTGTGGTGCCAGCCATTGGATAGACTCTGGAAATGGCTTCAACACTATCAACATGTTGAGTGAAGCTTTGGTGTTCTGCATTCTGAAGACTTAGTGGCTGTTTGGCAGGCTCAGGATAAATGGCTTCAGCAGAGGTGTCCACATCGGGTAAGAAGATTCTGTGGTTGCGGGCTGAGGGCTGATATGATATCGCAGAGTGGAGCTTGATTAGCCTCATAACCCATGGAGCATAAATCTTTAGACCAAAGAGATCTGAGCCAGACGCAGCAAGTTGACGAATGAAGAGATCCTGGGCATTGAAGCATTTGCCGTGTAGGATGCAGAAGATGAGAGTCTTCATGGCACCTTCAACCTTGGCATATCGAGAGTGCCCCTTAATGGGCCATAGAGTCCACCTGATGATGTGATAGATGGTTCTCGGCAGGTACTCTAAGTCTTCAACGAAGAACTCCGTTGGGTAAGGTGCGTCAGAAGGCAATGGCTTCATCATTGAGAGCATTTGACTCATATTTGCCTCAGATCGCTGAAATATGCTCTCAACTGCTTCAGTATGGAGTTGGCAGCCTTCTTCGAAGTGTTCGCCTGGAGTGGGTAGGCTGGTGAGCTCAATGATATCAAATGCATTGGCTTCATGGTGGACGTTGCCGGTCATCCACTCCAGGACCCAAGTCTTCGGATCTCGGTTGTATCCCTTGATGTGCAATGTGGCATAGAACTGAAGCAGAAGCTCTTCGTTCCAGTGCTCTTCGTCCGTGACAAATGGTAGTAGGCCAACTTGCTTGAAGCAGTCCAGGGCTTCTTCCAGACCAGGCAGACCAGCAAAAGCTTCAACTTCAAGGCGCTGATGTGGAAAGATACGGTTCTGGTTGTAGAGGACACAGGAGTAGTAGCTGCGCTGTGGGTAGCTCCAGAACCTATCTGACACAATCTTTTCCCTTGAGTAAGGGTTCTTGGAGCGGTCGAAGAAAGTGTTGTCTGCCCTGAAGCTATTGACATTGAAGGAGCCAGGAGCAGTGACTGGTCCTGGGAACCTTGGCAGTCGTGGAATTGGCTTCTGTACCTGGGGCCTGTGCGCAATATGATAATTGAACTGGGGTCCGGCAGCAGATACAGGCACAGAAGGGTCAGAGGCAGTTGCTTCAGTATCTCTTGAAGCTGTTGGTTGGTCTGGCTCCACAAATGCTTCAGTATTATGTGTGGCAGCCGTAGTGGTGTCAGCCTCCTTGAGAATTTCTTCTTGCTGGTGAGGGGAAGATGGAGCTTGAGGTTCTTCATGTTCTTCTGCTTGTGCTTCGGCTGATGCAGCCGGAATGTCGTCAGCAGTCTGAGCCCTTGGTCCTCTGCGAAGCCTATGGAATGCAGGCGATGCAGGTGGAGCTGCAGTGGGTTGGGGCTCATCCTCTTCCTCTTGTGGGCGATCTGCCCACGATGCATCTTGTGTGATTGGCGTCAAGGGACGGCCAATACTGAGCAATTCGCTCGATTCGAGCTGAGGAAGGACTGCATCATCTTGTAGATTGTCTTGGAGACCAATGTCTTCAGCAGCGGTGGGGTCGGCTGCTGGAATGTCTTCATCACGCTGAGCCTCGGTGAGAGCAGGCTCATGGACGGTCAGCTGACGATCTTCATCAGGACGGCGAACGGAAAGGGGTTCAACTATCAAGGGCTCTGTGGGAGCAGCCCGAGACTTCTTGGACTTGCGCTTCTTGGTGGTGGGGTCTGAAGGAGAGGCTTCAGAGTGTTTCCTCTTCCTTGCTTTGGCTTCGGCTATCCTTGTCTTCTTAAGCTCTGAAGCGGGTGAGCGCTTTGGCTTCGAGCTAGGCTTGGCGGTGGGGAAGACAATTGGAATAGCTTCTTGGCGTGGGGCCTCTTCTTCAGCCACGGTGGGCGTCTTCTTTTTCTTGGCGGCCATCCTGGGGTCGATGCCAGGACGCCCAAGTGCCTTTCGCTTCTCGGCCTCATTGTAGGCCTGTACGCAGAGATCAGCCAAATTCTTCATGCGCTCGCGTGATCCCTGAGCCTCTGCACGTTTCTGCATGAAGTTTTCCTTCAGCTCATGCAGCATGACCTTGAAGTCTTTGATCTCTTGGACGCTGAGCGTGGCCATGTTCTGTTTAAACTGAGCCTTCTCGAAATCTATCTTTTGCTTCAGTTCCACGATGCGCTGGGCAATAGCGAGTTCTGAAGCGATAGCTCCTTGGAAGGCTACGTTGAGGCCAATGGGCAGCTGCAGATCATCAAAGCTGATGTTGGGCGTGTCAAACCACTCATCTATGAAGTTGTGGATGATTTTTGCATCGAACAGAGGCAGATTGTTGAAGATTTCAGCCTCCTCCTTGCTCTTGATGAGCTGCTCAAGGGCGTCATCACCAAGATCTTCGTCACTGGACAGATCAATGGCTTCGCAGCGAAGAACGGCAGCGACAGTTAGCTCTTTGCTGGTGTGTGGCTGTGGTTTCTTTGCTTCTTGAGGCTTGGAAACTCTTGATAAGCCTTCAGACTGCACACTGGCTTCAGGAGGTGCAGTGGCCAATGGCTTCGCTTTGGAGATCTTGGGGGAGGCGACTGGCTTGGAAGCTTTTGGCTTCTTCTTCATCTGCTTTGGCTCTGGGGCAGCAGGAGCATCATCAGACTCAGTGTCTGCTGGAGGGTCGTTCACGGCAGTCCCTTGGACTATAATGTGAGTGATGAGGCCGTCGAGATTGGCAAATGGCCCGATGACATTGGGATTGGCGTCGCGTGTGCCATCTGCCCTTGGTTTGGAGGGACCAGGGTTGAAGTCCAATCCAAACTCCTTCTTGTTTTGCTTCACAGAGTTCTGGGCAAATTGGAAGTTGCGCTTGAAAAGAGTGTCATCGCGACACCAGAGAAGGGACGATGGATGTGCATCAGCTGGCTGTTGTCCCCTGACCATGCATGGAAAGAAACCTTGAGCAATGGCTTCGTCTCTAGTTCGGGGTACGAGATTCTTGTACAAGGCATCTCCCCATGGCCGCTTGATGGCGCACTTCTCTGCATATTCTTTGGTGACGAAGCGGTATAGGAACCACTGCTCTGCCCAGTACCTGCGAATCCATTGGATTCGTGTCTTGCGCTGAGCATAGGTTTCTTCAGGATCTGTTTGGTACGTTTCTGCCAAATCTGCAGGCAGATCCTTTGATGTGTCACCCCGTCTCTGTCTGCCTCCCTTCCTTGATGGTTTCTCGGATGCCATGACGCTTAACTTGGAAGACTTCAAAAGCTTCAAAGGCTTCAAAGCTTTCAAAGGCTTCAAAGGCTTCCTTTTGCTTGACCAACAGGAACTTGCTTCAGGTGAATTGATGTGACGCTGTAGGAATTCTGCAAATGAATGCAGACTATGAGAACCAAAAGATTCTCCCACGGACATGTACCTGTGACAGCATTAAGGTGCGAGGGAAGGGGAAGAGGTCATATGCATTCTCAGAAGATTTTGAAGATAAATCAGTGTAGAAGACATTGACCTCATCATGCGAAGACATTCACTTTATAGAAAAGAAGTTGGTTCCAGATTTGTACGAACCCATAGATTAGTACAAGTGAGGAATCTAACTACTCCATGAAGAACAAGTGAATATGCTAGGCAAGTTATGAGATTTAGACAAGAGGAATGAAACTTGAAGGAATAGAAACCTCTTTTGGCAGAAAGTGATGGATCAATAGGATCAAAAGAGGCTGTAAAAAGCTTGTTATTTACCAGACTTGGAACTGCTAGACGAGAAGAGAGGTGAGGCCGAGCAGTTCGATCCTCCGTGCCCGAACTTGGCGACGGAAGACACTTAGGACGACGGCGGAGAGACTGGTGGCCGCGGTCGGCGTGAGAACGGCGTCGGAGAGGTCGCAGTAGTGAAGCACTTCGTCGCCGGCGTCGTTGCTAGTTAGTGGTGGTGCTAGGGTTTGTGCGAGGGAGGAAGAAGAGATAATGACCGCAGTGAAACGAGTACTTATAGGGATATGGGCGGCACTGCGCTATTACTCAGGTGCCCCTGGCGATTCGCATCTGATCAGTAGGTGGCCAGCATGCGGAATTGTGGGGGCAGTTTCACCCCACGCACGCCTGGTTTGTCGGGAGAGGTTCCTACTTCTCCGGAATTCTAGTTGATGGATAGACATTAAAAGCTGTTTTAAAGTTTGTCTCTGTGTCTTCTTCTGACAAGGATGCAGTGAAGACATTCGACAGTTTCAATAGAGTGCATATGACTTGGAGAGATAGAGTTTGAGGTAGGAAGCATGGAGAGGTTAGGGTCCGATCACATTCACTTAGTTCAAAAGATTCAGCCAAGAAGACATAGCTATAAGTGAATGCTGTAGAGGACAGAACACCAGTGCATATATAATCAACATAGTGAAGATAATCATGAAGACATGTTGAGATTGAAGCCAAACCAAATGTGAAGACATAGCAAATGTAACGACATGAGTAAAACACTTCACGCAGAAAAATTTTGGTGGTGGCGCTACCCACCGTATAGGAAGTATTGAACCCAGACACGGCGCACAATTATCGTGGCGCTCCGAGGTCAAATTCCACGTTAATGTATTCACACGTAGAATGTATGTCTTCATTGATTGAAGATATACGTTACTTTGTGTGTTGCACATCTAAGTCATCATCATGCATAAGTGTTAGGATGTGTGCCTGATCACAGGACGTTTGAGGATTCCAAGATATTTAGCTCACACCGTAACTTGCAAAATCTCTTCTCATCCAAGGGCTTGGTGAAGATATCTGCCAATTGCTCTTCAGTGTTGACGTGTATGATATCAATGTCTTCCTTTGTAACATGATCTCTGAGAAAATGATGACGAATTTCAATGTGCTTTGTCTTCGAGTGCTGAACTGGGTTGTTGGCGATCTTGATGGCGCTTTCATTGTCGCAGTAAAGTGGCACTTGCTTCAGATGAATGCCATAATCCTTGAGGGTTTGCTTCATCCAAAGAAGCTGAGTGCAGCAGGATCCAGCAGCAATGTATTCAGATTCAGCAGTGGAGAGAGATACACAGTTCTGCTTCTTTGAAGACCAACAGACAAGAGATCGGCCCAGGAAATGACATGTGCCTGATGTGGATTTCCGATCAACCTTGTCACCAGCGTAATCAGCGTCCGAAAATCCAACCAGATCAAACTCTGAGCCCTTTGGATACCATAACCCTAGAGTTGGTGTGTGAGCCAAATATCGAAGAATTCGCTTCATAGCTAAGTGATGCGACTCCTTTGGTGCCGCTTGAAACCGAGCACACATGCAAACACTAAGCATAATATCTGGCCTAGATGCACATAAATAAAGCAAAGAACCAATCATGGAGTGGTATACCTTTTGATCGAACTCTTTACCATTGTCGTCAGGACCCAGATGATGTTTGGCTGGCATTGGTGTTGTGAAGCCTTTGCAATCTTGCATACCGAACTTCTTCAGGCAGTCTTTGAGGTATTTCTCTTGAGATATGAAGATGCCATTGCATTGTTGCCTTATCTGAAGACCGAGGAAGAATTTCAGCTCCCCCATCATAGACATCTGATATTGCTCTTGCATCATATATCCGAACTCCTCACTGTACTTCTGATTGGTGCAGCCGAAGATAATGTCATCCACGTATATTTGGCACACAAACAGTTCACCATCATATGTCTTTGTGAAGAGAGTGGGATCCAGGGAACCAGGTATGAAGCCTTTGCTCTTCAGGAAGTATTTGAGTGTATCATACCAGGCCCGAGGGGCTTGTTTGAGGCCATATAGTGCCTTTTTGAGCTTGTACACCATGTCAGGATGTTTTGGATCTTCAAACCCAGGTGGTTGCGCAACATACACTTCTTCTTCAATTTTGCCATTGAGGAAGGCACTTTTTACATCCATTTGATATAGGATTATGTTGTGATGATTTGCATAGGCCAGCAGTATACGGATGGCTTCAAGTCTGGCCACAGGAGCAAACGTTTCGTCGAAGTCGATGCCTTCCACTTGAGTATATCCTTGAGCAACGAGACGAGCCTTGTTTCTGACGACTTGGCCATGCTCATCTTGCTTGTTGCGGTATATCCATTTGGTGCCTATTATGTTATGCTTCCGTGGATCAGGACGCTTAACTAACTCCCATACATTGTTCAGCTCAAATTGTTGAAGCTCTTCTTGCATAGCTTGAATCCATTCAGGTTCCATAAAGGCTTCATCAGTTTTCTTGGGTTCTGTGATTGAAACAAATGCGAAGTGTCCGCAAAAGTTTGCCAGTTGAGTTGCCTTTGAACGAGTCAGTGGACCAGGTGCATTGATGCTATCAATTATTCTGTCAATTTGCACTTCATTGGCAACACGAGGATGTAGGGGTCGAAGACTTTGCTCTTGCCGATCTACGTTGTCATGGGGAGGAATGTCTTCAGGCTGAGCATTGTCTTCATGTGGATCAGGTGCTGAGATGATAAGTTCTTCTTCAGGACGAGCTTCAGAAGGTATAATTTCTCCAGTTCCCATTAGCTTGATTGATTCACTGGCTGGAACTTCATCTAGTACATCTGGTAGTTGCTCTCTTTGTGACCCATTGGTCTCATCAAACTGCACATCCACTGTTTCAACCACTTTGTAGTGAAAGAGATTGAAGACTCTGTAGGAGTGTGAATCCTTTCCATATCCAAGAATGAAGCCCTCATGTGCTTTTGGAGCAAACTTTGCTGTGTGGTGAGGGTCCTTGATCCAGCATCTCGATCCAAACACTCTGAAGTAACTTACATTTGGCTTCTTGCCAGTCAGAAGTTCATAAGATGTCTTGTTCAGCAGCTTGTGTAGATACACACGGTTGATAGTATGGCATGCAGTGTCAATGGCTTCAGTCCAGAATTTTCTTGGTGTCTTGTACTCATCTAACATTGTTCTGGCCATCTCAATGAGTGTTCTGTTCTTGCGTTCGATGATGCCATTTTGTTGTGGTGTGTATGGAGCTGAGAATTCATGAGTGATGCCCAATGTATCAAGATATGTGTCAAGGCCGGTGTTCTTGAATTCTGTGCCATTGTCACTTCTGATGTGCTTTATCTTGGCGCCATAATTGTTCATTGCCCGATTTGCAAAGCGTCTGAAGACATCCTGCACTTCAGTCTTGTAAAGAATTATGTGCACCCAAGTATATCTAGAGTAATCATCCACAATGATGAAGCCATAGAGGCAAGCAGTAGTGGAGAAAGTTGAGTAGTGAGTGGGACCGAAGAGATCCATGTGAAGCAGTTCGAAGGGTTGAGTAGTGGTCATGATTGTCTTCGAAGGATGTTTTGCCCTTGTCATCTTCCCAGCTTCACAGGCACCGCATAAGTGATCTTTCTTGAACTTGACGCCCTCGATGCCTATGACATGCTTCTTCTTAGCAAGGGTGTGGAGGTTCCTCATGCCAGCATGCCCAAGTCTTCGATGCCAAAGCCAGCATTCTGAAGCCTTTGCGAGAAGACAAACTGCAAGCTGTGGCCCTGCTGAGAAATCTACCACGTACAAATCATCTTTTCGATACCCTTCAAACACTAGAGACTTGTCAGATTCCATTAGTACCAGACAGCGATATTTTCCAAAGATTACAATCATGTTTAAATCGCAAAGCATTGAGACAGACATTAAATTGAAGCCAAGGGATTCAACAAACATGACTTTATCCATGTGTTGATCCCTTGAGATTGCAACTCTACCTAGACCCAGTACTTTACTTTTACCAGTGTCAGCGAATGTGATGTGGCTCTTGTCAGATGGACGTAAGGTTGAGTCCATAAAGAGACTTCTCTTGCCAGTCATGTGATTTGTACACCCGCTGTCAATAATCCATACTGAAGACTCCGAAGTTACTGGTGTCGTACCCTACAGTGCAGTTAGGGGGATAGGCTTCACCAAGAGTGTTGTGAAGCAAAAACATTTGACGAACCAGTGGATTATGAAAACTGAGATCCAGGTTAGGACAAGCAGGGAGAGTAGCATGCGATTCAGATATGAAATACATAGTGATGCCATTCGGGCATTTGATCGTGCGCCCCACGAGTTTTTTAAGGTTCCCAGCAATAGCATCAGAAGATTTTGGTTTTGTGCTGGAGACCTTTCCCTGCAAAAGAGAGTTAAGCTTTCTTAACCACCCACATATTCAAGGGTGGCTTAAAAGCAATGAGTCTAAGTGCAGCATCTGAGAATTTTGGCTTTGGAGCCCTAGCAAACAGTTTAGCAGGTGGGCAATAATACTCATAAGAATAGGCAGAATAATTTTTGGTCATATGAGAATGACGGTTTGAAGAACCGCTCTCATAAGCCTGAGCATGGTTTCCCTGCAAAGCATTTGTGTTAGTGCAACTCAGATGAGCCCTCTGCCTGTATGAACCCTTTGGACCATATGAAGCCTTTGGTCTGATGTTTGTCTTCTTCATGTGAGGTGTCATGAGGACATTCACAGGAAGATTCTCAAGACACGTTTTTGGAACCCAGATCTTCTTCATAGGCGGTCCATTCCTGCAGTTAGTACCAATGTACCTGGCAAATACTTCACCATTCTGATTCCTAAACAGCTTATAGTTTGCATCAAAGGATTCATCAATGATAATTGGATTAGCACAAGTGAAGCCAGATAGATTGGATGGATCCGATGAGGATTCCTTTGCAGCAACCCATGTGGTTTTGGGGTATTGCTCAGGTTTCCAGTAAGAGCCATCTGCATTAATTTTCCTCACGAACCCAACACCCTCTTTGCTAGGGTTTCGGTTCAGAATCTGCTTCTTGAGGACATCACATAGTGTCTGATGTCCTTTGAGACTTTTGTACATCCCTGTTTCAAGCAATGTCTTCAACCTAGCATTTTCATCAACAATAGCAGTGGTATCCTCAGCAGAGGGGTTAGTTACCACTTCAACAGTTGAAGATATTGCAACAGCAGTAGCAGTGGAACATTCAGCAACAGAAATAGCATTATCACGCTCAATGCATTTAAGGCATGGTGGTTCAAATCCTTCCTGAGCAGAACTGATCTGTTCGGCTCGAAGTGACTCGTTTTCCTTTTGAAGATCTTCATGATCCGCTCTCAACTTCTCAAGATCTTGCTTCTTCTGAAGATAATCATAGGAAAGCTTTTCATGAGTAGTTGAGAGAGTCTCAAGACGATCTTCGAGTTCCTGATACTTAACATGAAGATTTTTTATGTCTTCAATTAAGGATTCAGAACGAGTCATTTCAGCACCCAACAGATCATCGCTTCTGTCTAACAGTTTTTGAATATGTTCCATGGCCTTTTGTTGTTCAGTTGCAATTTTAGCAAGTGTTTTGTAACTGGGTTTTGAATCACAACCAGAGTCATCGTCACTAGATGTTTGATAGTGAGTGGTGCGTGTGTTTACCTTGGCACCACGTGCCATGAAGCAGTAGGTGGGAGTAGAGTCGTCCTTGTCATTTGCATCGGTGATGGTGATAGAGTCATTGTCTTCAGTGTTGAAGATGGACTTGGCGACATAGGCTGTAGCCAAACTTGCAATGCCTGAATCAGACTCCTCCTCAGACTCCACCTCTGCCTCCTCAGAAGCGGACTCCTCCTCTGAATCCATTTCCTTGCCAACAAACGCACGAGCCTTGCCAGATGAACTCTTCTTGTGTGATGAAGACTTTGAAGAAGACTTGGATGAAGACTTTGAGTATTTCTTCGTCTTCTTATCGTCAGAGTCATATTCCTTGCTCTTCTTCTTCTTTCTGTTCTCATTGTCCCACTGTGGGCATTCAGAGATGAAGTGTCCAGTTTTCTTGCATTTGTGACAAGTTTTCCTCTTGTAGTCACGTGCAGAAGCTTCATCATTCCTTGAGCTTGATCGTGCAGACTTTCTGAAGCCTTTCTTCTTGGTGAATTTCTGGAACTTCTTCACTAGCATTGCAAGTTCCCTTCCAATGTCTTCAGGATCATCAGAACTGCTGTCAGATTCCTCTTCAGATGATGACACAGCTTTTGCCTTCAAGGCACGAGTTCGCCCATAGTTTGGACCGTAGATATCTCTTTTCTCAGAAAGCTGAAACTCATGTGTGTTGAGCCTCTCAAGTATGTCAGACGGATCGAGTGTCTTGAAGTCTGGACGTTCTTGAATCATTAGGGCTAGAATGTCAAATGAACTGTCAAGTGATCTTAGCAGCGTCTTGACGATTTCATGTTTGGTGATCTCAGTGGCGCCGAGGGCTTGAAGCTCATTTGTGATGTCAGTGAGCCGGTCAAATGTGTGCTGGACATTCTCATTGTCATTTCGCTTGAAGCGGCTGAAGAGATTGCGAAGAACACTGATTCTCTGATCTCTCTGGGTTGAGATGCCTTCATTGACCTTGGAGAGCCAGTCCCAGACCAGCTTGGATGTCTTCAAGGCACTCATACGGCCGTACTGTCCCTTGGTCAGATGACCACAGATAATATTCTTGGCAGTGGAGTCCAGTTGAGTGAACTTCTTGACATCAACAACAGTGACACCTTCTCCAGCCTTGGGAACGCCGTTTTCGACGACATACCATAGGTCGACGTCAATGGCTTCAAGATGCATGCGCATCTTATTCTTCCAGTAGGGATATTCAGTTCCATCAAAGACGGGGCATGCAGCGGAGACTTTAATTATCCCTGCAGTCGACATAGCTAAAACTCCAGGTGGTTAAACCGAATCACACAGAACAAGGGAGCACCTTGCTCTGATACCAATTGAAAGTGTGTTATATCGACTAGAGGGGGGGTGAATAGGCGATTTTTAAGAAAGTCTTCAAAACGTGGAAGTTATGAAGACAAACAGACTTGAAGCCTATCACTATGCAGCGGAAGGTAGATTACACAACGCAAGCCATAGTCAAATATACAGTACAGTGAAAGCACAGAGACAAATAGCTTCAGTGTAATGAGGATCAGGTTGGAAGAACTTATGAAGCCAAACAGATCATACAGTCAGGTTGTGAAGACAGAAGATTAAGCAGGCATGCAATAGCTTCACAATGTGTACTGGTAAGTAAAGGGAGGTGAAGATGAAACCAGTGACACGTTGAAGACAATGATATGTTGGACCAGTTCCAGTTGCTGTGACAACTGTACGTCTGGTTGGAGCGGCTAGGTATTTAAACCAAAGGACACACAGTCCCGGACACCCAGTCCTGAACACGCAGCTCAGGACACCCAGTCCTCACCGTTTTCTCCTTGAGCTAAGGTCACACAGACCCCGCCCAATCACTCTGGTAAGTCTTCAAGGTAGACTCCCAAACCTTCACAGACTTCGTTCACCGGCAATCCACAATTCCTCTTGGATGCTCAGAACGCGACGCCTAACCGTCTGGAGGATGCACAGTCCTCAAGTGTAATAAGTCTTTAGATCACTCAGACAAGAAGAGTTAAGTGATGCCCAATTACTCTGGCTCTGGGTGGTTAGGGCTTTTCTCCTCACTAAGGATTTTCTCTCAAAGGCTTCGAGGTGGGTTGCTCTCAAACGACAAAAGTCGTGCACTGAAATCTGAGCAGCCAACAGTTTATGGTTGTGGGGGTGGGCTATTTATAGCCACTTGGCAACCCTGACCTGATTTGTCCGAAATGACCCTGGGTCACTAAGGAACTGACACGTGTACTAACGGTCGGATTTTGAACTCTCACGGCAACTTTACTTGGGCTGCAAGTAAAGCTGACTTGTCTGACTCTGGACAAGATTTTCTCTCATTGTCTTCACTCAAAGACATAGGATTTGAATTAGGCATCACTTCAGTCATCCTGACTGGTTTTCTTGGACCCCACTTAACAGTACGGTGGTTCCTATGACACTACATGAATAAAGTAAAGCTACGAAGGATCTAAGTCTTCGAGTTCCAAAAGCTTCATGGGGAGTCTTCATATGTCATTGTCTTCGACACGAATGTCTTCATGAACCACCATTGTCTTCAATGTCTTCGTACATTTTTGGGGGTCATCTCTGGTAGCTAAACCGAATCAATGAGGGACTTCTACCTGTGTTATCCTGCAATTCTCACAAACACATTAGTCCCTCAACTAGGTTTGTCGTCAATACTCCAAAACCAACTAGGGGTGGCACTAGATGCACTTACACTATGGCTAACGTGTTTAGCAATAAAGTAAAGTAATTTACATGGCATTTCTCAATGACACGCAGGTCATATAAAAGAATAAAGACAACTCCTATGGCTCCTGCCGGTTGTCATACTCATCGACATGCAAGTCGTGATTCCTATTACAATAGCATGAACATCTCATACATCACATATAGATCATTCATCATTCATCACAACTTTGGCCATATCATATCACAAACCACTTGCTGCAAAAACAAGTTAGACGTCCTCTAATTGTTGTTGCAAGTTTTACGTGGCTGAATTAGGGTTCTAGCAAGAACGTATTCTTACCTACGTGAAAGCCACAACGTGATTTGTCAACTTCTATTTACCCTTCATAAGGACCCTGTTCATCGAATCCGCTCCAACTAAAGTGGGAGAGACAGACACCCGCCAGCCACCTTATGCAACTAGTGCATGTTAGTCGGTGGAACCGGTCTCACGTAAGCGTACGTGTAAGGTTGGTCCGGGCCGCTTCATCCCACAATACTGCTGAAGCAAGAAAAGACTAGTAGCGGCAAGAAAGTTGACAAATCCACGCCCACAACAAATTGTGTTCTACTCGCGCAAGAAGAACTACGCATAGACCTAGCTCATGATGCCACTGTTGGGGAACGTTGCAGAAAACAAAAAAATTTCCTACTCGTTTCACCAAGATCCATCTAGGAGTTCATCTAGCAACGAGTCATGAGATGCATCTACATACCTTTGTAGATCGCGTGCGGAAGCGTTCAACGAACGGGGATGATGTAGTCGAACACGACGTGATCCAAATCACTGATGACCGAGTGCCGAACGGACGGCACCTCCGCGTTCAACACACGTACGGGACGGGAGACGTCTCCTCCTTCTTGATCCAGCAAGGGGGGAGGAGAGGTTGATGATGATCCAGCAGCACGACGGCGTGGTGTGGATGCAGGGCGTCACAGTAGCAGGGCTTCGCCTATACTACGCAAGAGAGAGATGTAACAGGGAGAGAGGGAAGCACCAAAAGCGTAGCCTCAAGTCCCTTCTCTCCCCCACTATATATAGGGGTGCCAAGGGGGGGGGCACCGACCCTAGGAGATGGATCTCCTAGGGGGGGGCGGCCAAGGGTGGGGGGCTTGCCCCCCAAGGCAAGGCCCCCCCCTTTAGGGTTTCCCCTAACCCTAGGCGCATGGGCCCCTTAGGGGTGGCGCCCCAGCCCACTAAGGGCTGGGTCCCTTCCAACTTCAGCCCATGGGGCCCTCCGGGATAGGTGGCCCCACCCGGTGGACCCCCGGGACCCTTCCGGTGGTCCCGATACAATACCGGTAACCCCGAAACTTGTCCCGATGGCCGAAACAGCACGTCCTATATATAATTCTTTACCTCCGGACCATTCCGGAACTCCTCGTGATGTCCGGGATCTCATCCGGGACTCCGAACAACATTCGGGTTACTGCATATACATATCTTCACAACCCTAGCGTCACCGAACCTTAAGTGTGTAGACCCTACGGGTTCGGGAGACATGTAGACATGATCGAGACGACTCTCCGGTCAATAACCAACAGCGGGATCTGGATACCCATGTTGGCTCCCACATGCTCCACGATGATCTCATCGGATGAACCACGATGTCAAGGATTCAATCAACCCCGTATTCAATTCCCTTTGTCAATCGATATATTACTTGCCCGAGATTCGATCGTCGGTATCCCAATACCTCGTTCAATCTCGTTACCGGCAAGTCAGTTTACTCGTACCGTAATGCATGATGCCGTGACTAGACACTTGGTCACTTTGAGCTCATTATGATGATGCATTACCGAGTGGGCCCAGTGATACCTCTCCGTCATACGGAGTGACAAATCCCAGTCTTGATCCGTGTCAACCCAACAGACACTTTCGGAGATACCCGTAGTATACCTTTATAGTCACCCAGTTACGTTGTGACGTTTGGTACACCCAAAGCACTCCTACGGTATCCGGGAGTTACACGATCTCATGGTCTAAGGAAAAGATACTTGACATTGCAAAACTCTAGCAAACGAACTATACGATCTTTATGCTATGTTTAGGATTGGGTCTTGTCCATCACATCATTCTCCTAATGATGTGATCTCGTTATCAATGACATCTTATGTCCATAGCCAGGAAACCATGACTATCTGTTGATTAACGAGCTAGTCAACTAGAGGCTTACTAGGGACATGTTGGTGTCTGTTATTCACACATGTATTACGATTTCCGGATAACACAATTATAGCATGAATAAAGACAATTATCATGAACAAGGAAATATAATAATAATGCTTTTATTATTGCCTCTAGGGCATATTTCCAACATTCACGTTGAACTTCTGTGACGTATTTGTGTTTGTAATTTTCTCATCCATTCGTTAGTGTTACACAAATAATATTCCTTTTGTGCAAACGTCTCTCACAATAATTTTTTTAAGTTTTTCCGACCGAGGACTTGAACTTACACAAATGATATTCCTGTCATTTTGAGGTAAATTAGAAAATGGCGAGATCACGATTTATGCGTTCATCGCGAACGAAAATGCACTGTGTGAAGTAGTTGAACTTCCGGGGCATGTTTGTTTGAACTTCACTCTGTTTTTGACATGTTGTTTTTTGACGTGTTGCTTTTTGCACCGCATGAAGTAGTTGAACTTCTGGGGCATGTCTGTTTGAACTTCACTCGATTTCACTTTATTGTATTTTTCTTATATGAAATACACACCATGTAGCACGTGAACTTCCGGTTGTTATCACTTTGAACCTCTCTCTAGTTTGAGAGAATTATTTTAAAACACAAAAACTATATTTTTTTATGTATTTTGGACATCTAAATACATGGTGAACCTCTCTCACAAGAATTTTTTGAACTTTTCCTCGCCGAGCACTTGAACTTCTAGCAACCATTTTTTCGTTTATGCGTTGTTTTTAAAAGTGCAAAAAATGGCGTTGTATTTTTAATTTTTTGAACATATAAAACCTAGGTTTTAGTAAACTCCGAACTTCTGTGTCATTTCAATTTGAACTTCACTTTTATATTTTGATTAAAGAATTGTATTCGATTTTTATGCAAAAAATTGAGCATGGAAATACAAGGTGAACCTCTCTTGCAAGGATTTTTGAACCTCCCCGGACAGAGCACTTGAACTTCTTTCAACAAACATTTTATGCTTTTATTTTTCTATACTTTTATTCTCACCTGAAATGCATTCCTTGCACTAGTTGAACTTCTCATTGTTTTCACCTTGAACTTCTGTCACATATTTTTGTTCAACCTCTCTCACAAGAATTTTTGAACTTTCTCGGGTCGAGCACTTGAACTTCTAGCAACAAATTTTTTGGACTTTGCCTTTTTATTCTTTTTTCTCTCATACGAAATGCACACCACACAGCAGATGAACTTCTGACAGTTATCAAACCGAACTTCTCTCTATTTCATTTTTGTAACAGAAAAAGTCTGAGTTTTTTATATACATCAAACCTCTCTAACTTTTTATTTGAACTTCTTTGTGTATTTTTTTAGAAATGTGAAAATTAGAGTTCTGTTAGAAACATCGAACTTCTTCATTATTTTCAATTGAACTTATTGGTTTATTTCTTTAGTAATTGTAAACTCTAAAACTTTTGAAATGGTTAAACATGCAAAACAAAATTATGGTTTTTTCCATTTTTCTAGAAGTCACTATGTTACATCTTGTGAACTTTTTATTTTTTTGTCGCGACATTCTATTCATTTTTTTGCTTTTGGTGAAATGGCCTAGGCGATCCCTTTTTCTCATTCGATGAATTTCTTCTGTATGTAGTACACGTGAACTTCGGAATTTCCGAAACATTAACTTAACGTGCTATTGAATATCAAGAAAATTATGCACAACAAAACACATACACTGCATGTGCTTCATGCACAACCAACACATACACTTCCTAGAAATGGAAATAATTTAAGACCAAAAAAACCTAGGACAATAGCAACAGCTAATCTGTCTCAGAAATCTTTTTCCTCTCGCACTCAAGCTGAACTTCAGTAGCAGCGCACCAACAACAGTTTGACGGTGCCTAAGAGGACGCCACGGATGGCAGCTAGCTGCTGGGAGAATCTTTGTCACTGCGGGGGAAGAGGGAGGTCGGGAGGAACAGGACGGTGACCAGAGTTTTTCTAGAAACAAACACTGGAGGAGGCAGAGGGGCTGAGAGGCTCGGTGTTAGCGTTCTGTACAGGAGATGGCAAAGGCGACCTGCTGGTGGTGGTGGCTGGCGACCCAGCAGCTCGGCAGCCCTCTGGCCGGAGGGCCTCTTGCAAGATCTGTCACCCAACCGCCTCTTTCCTCTCTGCCGGATGTGGCCACCAAGCAGCAGGTCATGCCCTCATCTTGCTGCAGGTCGAGCCCTCCTCGAGGTGCAGGTGGATGGGCAGGTAGGCACGGTGGATGGCGAGAGAGAGAGGAGCAGTCCACAACGGTGGTTGGCGCAGTCCGCGGCGACCACAGCACCCATGGAGGTCATCCCTAGCCTGTAAGGACCAGGATCTTGCCGGATCCATGCGTGCAGGCGGTCACGGGGGTGGCAGTTGCGGCGGCGGCGTGCTGGATGTGGCTGGCATGACGATGGGAGGGTTGGTGGAGACAGCGACACGCGGGGTCCGAGGCGGCGCTGACGAGCTGGGGTGTGTGGTGGCGGCGGCGTCGCGTGGGGTCAGGGGCGGCGGCGCGCGGGCTCTGTGGTGGCAGCGGCGCGAGGGATGAGGGGTGGCGGCGGCGGTGCGCGCGGTCGGCGGCGGCGGCGCGTGGGGTCAGCTGCGTCGGCGGCGGCGCGCGGGGTTAGCGGCGGGGCGGTTCCGCTGTCGCCCGGGAGGGGGGTCAGGATCCAGGGGAGGGCGAGAGGTGTGGGAGGTGGGGCGGTTGGTTGGGATGTTTTTTCTTCTTCTGTGTAATCGGGCCCTTATAGGGCGCGCCGTGATCCAAATAGCTATTTTAATCCTGGGATTAGAATAGTGCAACTATATATATATATATATATATATTTACATATAGGGTGGGTCTATTATGATAACACCTCTTAAGACCTTATTCTACACACAAAAATCTTATTCTGCTAACAACACTAGAGCAAACAAAAATGCCATCGCCCAACCCCCGCGTGCTGTAACAACACCCATCCGCCCACTCCCGACCAGTCTACCACTCCCACCACCTGCACACTCCTCCCCCTCCGTCGACCTTGCGCCACCGCCCAGGCCCCGCCCCGCAACCTCCTTCCTCCGGCGCCCCCGCTCCCACCGCCCCCACCACCTACTCCCACCGTCCCCACCCCACCGCCAGGAGCCACCTACCTGGCAGCCGGCGTCCATCGGGCGTCCCCTGCCCCGCCTTCCTCTCCCACCCGCCGCCGAACATAGGTAGTGGCCCGTCCAACTTACTACCTTCGGCGGCAAGCCGGGCCCATCAACCACTAGATCTGGTGGGATTCGGCTCTACCTCCCCTCGTCTCCCGCTCCTCAATGTCTCCGCCGCTGGACAGGTCCCAGCCTCCCGCCTGTTGGGGAACGTAGCAGAAATTCAAAATTTTCCTACGTGTCACCAAGATCTATCTATGGAGAGACCAGCAACGAGGGGAAGGAGAGTGCATCTACATACCCTTGTAGATCGCTAAGCGGAAGCGTTCAAGAGAACGGGGTTGATGGAGTCGTACTCGTCGTGATCCAAATCACCGATGATCCTAGTGCCGAACGGACGGCACCTCCACGTTCAACACACGTACGGAGCGGATGACGTCTCCTCCTTCTTGATCCAGCAAGGGGGAAGGAGAGGTTGATGGAGATCCAGCAGCACGACGGTGTGGTGGTGGAAGTAGCGGGATTCCAACAGGGCTTCGCCAAGCGCTGCGGGAGGAGGGAGATGTGTCACGGGAGGGAGAGGGAGGCGCCAGGGCTTGGATGCGGCTGCCCTCCCATCCCCCCACTATATATAGGGCCAAGGGAGATGGGGGGGGGGCGCAGCCTTGGCCCTTCCTCCAAGGAAGGGTGCGGCTAGGGAGGAGTCCCTCCTCCCCAAGGCACCTAGGAGGTGCCTTCCCCCTTTAGGACTCTTCCTTTCCTTATCTCTTGGCGCATGGGCCTCTTGGGGCTGGTGCCCTTGGCCCATATAGGCCAAGGCGCACACCCCTACAGCCCATGTGGCCCCCGGGGCAGGTGGCCCCACCCGGTGGACCCCCGGGACCCTTCCGGTGGTCCCGGTACAATACCGGTGACCCCAAAACTTGTCCCGATGGCCGAAATAGCACTTCCTATATATAATTCTTTACCTCCGGACCATTCCGGAACTCCTCGTGATGTCCGGGATCTCATCCGGGACTCTGAACAACATTCGGGTTACCGCATACTAATATCTCTATAACCCTAGCGTCACCGAACCTTAAGTGTGTAGACCCTACGGGTTCGGGAAGCATGCAGACATGACCGAGACGTTCTCCGGTCAATAACCAATAGCGGGATCTGGATACCCATGTTGGTTCCCACATGTTCCATGATGATCTCATCGGATGAACCACGATGTCGAGGATTCGATCAATCCCGTATACAATTCCCTTTGTCTAGCGGTACGATACTTGCCCGAGATTCGATCGTCGGTATCCCGATACCTTGTTCAATCTCATTACCGGCAAGTCTCTTTACTCGTTTCGTAACACATCATCCCGTGATCAACTCCTTGATCACATTGTGCACATTATGATGATGTCCTACCGAGTGGGCCCAGAGATACCTCTCCGTCACACGGAGTGACAAATCCCAGTCTCGATTTGTGCCAACCCAACAGACACTTTCGGAGATACCTGTAGTGTACCTTTATAGCCACCCAGTTACGTTGTGACGTTTGGCACACCCAAAGCACTCCTACGGTATCCGGGAGTTGCACAATCTCATGGTCTAAGGAAATGATACTTGACATTAGAAAAGCTTTAGCGAACGAACTATACGATCTTTGTGCTAGGCTTAGGATTGGGTCTTGTCCATCACATCATTCTCCCAATGATGTGATCCCGTTATCAACGACATCCAATGTCCATGGTCAGGAAACCGTAACCTTCTATTGATCAACGAGCTAGTCAACTAGAGGCTTACTAGGGACATGGTGTTGTCTATGTATCCACACATGTATTTGAGTTTCCTATCAATACAATTCTAGCATGGATAATAAACGATTATCATGAACAAGGAAATATAATAATAACCAATTTATTATTGCCTCTAGGGCATATTTCCAACAGTCTCCCACTTGCACTAGAGTCAATAATCTAGTTCATATCGCCATATGATTAACACTCATAGGTCACATCGCCATGTAACCAACATCCAAAGAGTTTACTAGAGTCAATAATCTAGTTCACATCACTATGTGATTAGCACTTAATGAGTTCTGGGTTTGATCATGTTGCTTGTGAGAGAGGTTTTAGTCAACGGGTCTGCAACATTCAGATCCGTATGTACTTCGCAAATCTCTACGCTATATTTGGAGCCATTTCAAATAACTGTTCTACTTGGAGCTATTCCAAATTGTTGCTCCATTATACGTATCCGGTATCTCTACTCAAAGCTATCCGGATAGGTGTTAAGCTTGCGTCGATGTAACTCTTTATGTCGAACTCTTTATCACCTCCATAACCAAGAAACATATCCTTATTCCTCTAAGGACAATTTTGATCGCTATCTGGTGATCTACTCCTAGATCACCTTCGTACCCTCTAGCCAGACATGTGGCAAGGCACACATCAGGTGCGGTACATAGCATAGCATACTACGGAGCCTATGTCTAAGCATAGGGGTCGACCTTCGTCCTTTCTCTCTGTTCTGCCGTGGTCGAGCTTTAAGTATTAACTTCGTACCTTACAACTCAGGCAAGAACTCCTTCTTTGACTGATCCATCTTGAACACCTTCAAGATCATGTCAAGGTATGTGCTCATTTGAAAGTATCATTAAGCCTTTTGATCTATCCTTATAGATCTTGATGCTCAATGTTCAAGTAGCTTAGTCCAGGCTTTCCATTGAAAAACACTTTCCAAATAACCCTATATGCTTTCCAGAAATTCTACGTCATTTCTGATCAACAATATGTCAACAACATATACTCATCAGAAATTCTATAGTGCTCCCACTCACTTCTTTGGAAATACAAGTTTCTCATAAACTTTGTATACAACCAAAATCTTTGATCATCTTATCAAAGCATACATTCCAACTCCGAGATGCTCACTCCAGTCCTTAGAAGGATTGCTGGAGCTTTGCATACTTATTAGCATCTTTCAGGATTGACAAAACCTTCCGGTTGTATCACATACAACCTTTCCTCAAGAAAAACATCGAGGAAACAATGTTTTGATATCCTATCTGCAAGATTTCATAAATAATGCAGTAATCGCTAATATAATTCCAACAGACTCTTAGCATCGCTACGAGTGAGAAAGTCTCATCGTAGTCAACTCCTTGAACTTGTCGGAAAACATCTTAACGACAAGTCGAGCTTTCTTAATGGTGATACTTACCATCATTGTCCGTCTTGCTTTTAAAATCCATCTGTACCTAACAGCCTTACGACCATCAAGTAGCTCTTCCAAAGTCTACACTTTGTTTTCATATATGGATCCTCTCTCGGATTATATGGCCTCGAGCCATTTTGGAATCCAGGCCCACCATCGCTTTTCCATAGCTCGTAGGTTCATTGTTGTCTAGCAACATGACTTCCAAGACAGGATTACGCACCACTCTAAAGTAGTACGCATCCTTGTCATCCCACGAGGTTTGGTAGTGACTTGATCTGAAGTTTCATGATCACTATCATAAGCTTCCACTTCAATTGGTGTAGGTGCAACAGGAACAACTCTTTGTGCCCTTCTATACACTAGTTGAAGTGATGGTTCAATAACCTCATCAAGTCTCCACCATCCTCCCACTCAATTCTTTCGAGAGAAACTTTTCCTCGAGAAAGGACCCGATTCTAGAAACAATCCCTTATTGCTTTCGGATCTGAGACAGGAGGTATACCCAACTGTTTTGGGTGTCCCATGAAGATGCATTTATCCGCTTTGGGTTTGAGCTTATCAGCCTGAAACTTTTTCACATAAGCGTCGCAGCCCCAAACTTTTAAGAAATGACAGCTTAGGTTTCTCTAAACCATAGTTCATATGGTGTCATCTCATCGGAATTACGTGGTGCCCTATTTAAAGTGAATGTGGTTGTCTCTAATGCCTAACCCATAAACTATCGTGGTAATTCGATAAGAGACATCATGGTATGCATCATATCCAATAGGGTGCAGTTATGATGTTCAGACACACCATCACACTATGGTGTTCCAGGCTGTATTAGTTGTGAAACAATTTCCACAATGTCTTAATTCTGTGCCAAACTCGTAATTCAGATATTCATCTCTATGATCATATCATAGATCTTTTATCCTCTTGTCACGATGATCTTTCAACTTCACCCTCAAATTACTTGAACCTTTCAATAATTCAGACTCGTGATTCATCAAGTAAATATACTCAACATCTACTCAAATCATCTGTGAAGTAAGAACTTAACGATATCCACTACACGCCTCAGCACTCATTGGACTGCACACATCAAAATGTATTACTTCCAACAAGTTGCTTTCTAGTTCCATTTTACTGAAAATGAGGCTTTCAGTCATCTTGCCCATGTGGTATGATTTGCATGTCTCAAGTGATTCAAAATCAAATGAGTCCAAACGGTCCATTTGCATGGAGTTTCATATACACCAATAGACATGGTTCGCATGTCTCAAACTTTTCAAAACGAGTGAGCCCAAAGATCCATCAACATGGAGCTTCTTCATGCATTTTATACCGATATGACTTATGTGGCAGTGCCACAAGTAGGTGGTACTATCATTACTATCTTATATCTTTTGGCATGAACATGTGTATCACTACGATCGAGATTCAATAAACCATTCATTTTAGGTGCAAGACCATTGAAGGTATTATTCAAATAAACAGAGTAACCATTATTCTTCTTAAATGA
The DNA here is from genome assembly GCA_034509565.1 of Triticum monococcum. Lineage (NCBI taxonomy): Eukaryota > Viridiplantae > Streptophyta > Magnoliopsida > Poales > Poaceae > Triticum > Triticum monococcum. The sequence continues at coordinate 477,695,219 of CM067842.1, read as the reverse complement.
ATAACCGTATCGCGATAGACATAATCCAATCATGTCTATGCTCAACGCAAGCACCAAATAACAATTATTTAGGTTTAACACCAATCTCGATGGTAGAGGGAGCGTGCGATGGTTGATCATATCAACATTGGAAACACTTCCAACATATATCGTCATCTCACCTTTGGCTACTCTCCGTTTATTCCGTAGCTTTTATTTCGAGTTACTAACACTTAGCAACCGAACCGGTATCTAATACCCTGGTGCTACTAGGAGTACTAGTAAAGTACACATCAACACAATGTATATCCAATATACCTCTATCGACCTTGCCAGCCTTCTAATCTACCAATTATCTGGGGTAATTCTGCTCCAGTGGCTGCTCCCCTTATTATAGAAGCACTTAGTCTCGGGTTTGGGGTTCAACCTTGGGTTTCTTCACTAGAGCAGCAGTTGAATTGCCATTTCATGAAGTATCCCTTCTTGCCCTTGCCCATCTTGAAACTAGTGGTTTCACCAACCATCAACAATTGATGCTCCTTCTTGATTTCTACTTTTGTGGTGTCAAACATCGCGAATATCTCAAGGATCATCATATATGTCCCTGATATATTATAGTTCATCACGAAGCTCTAGCAGCTTGGTGGTAATGACTTCGGAGAAACATCACTATCTTATCTGGAAGATCAACTCCCACTTGATTCAAATGATTGTTGTACTCAGACAATCTGAGCACAAGCTCAGCAATTGAGCTTTTCTCCCTTAGTTTGCAGGTTAAGAAAATCGTCGGAGGCCTTACACCTCTTGACGTGGGCACAAGCCTGAAATCCCAATTTCAGCCCTCGAAACATCTCATATGTTTCGCGACGTTTCAAAACGTCTTCGGTGCCTCAACTCTAAACCGTTTAACTGAACTATCACGTAGTTATCAAAACGTGTATGTCAGATGTTCGCAACATCCACAAACGACGTTCGAGGTTCAGCACACTGAGCGGTGCATTAAGGACATAAGCCTTCTAAGAAGCAATCAGGACAATCCTCTGTTTATGGACCTAGTCCGCATAATTGCTACTATCAACTAAATTTTCTCTAGGAACGTATCTAAACAGTAGAACTGAAGTGCAAGCTACGATGTAATTTGTGAAGACCTTTTAACTATGTTCAGGATAATTAAGTTCATCTTATGAACTCCCACTCAGATAGACATCCCTCCAGTCATCTAAGTGATTACATGATCCGAGTCGACTAGGCCGTGTCCGATCATCACGTGAGACGGACTAGTCAACATCGGTGAACATCTTCATGTTGATCGTATCTACCATACGACTCATGCTCGACCTTTCGGTCTCTTGTCTTCCGAGGTCATGTCTGTACATGCTAGGCTCGTCAAGTCAACCTAAGTGTTTCGCGTGTGTTCCGAGGCCATGTCTGTACATGCTAGGCTCGTCAACACCCGTTGAATTGAACGTGAGAATCTATCACACCCGATCATCACGTGGTGCTTCGAAACAACGAACTGTCGCAACGGTGCACAGTTAGGGGGAACACTTTCTTGAAATTATTATGAGGGATCATCTTATTTACTACCGTCGTTCTAAGAAAATAAGATGTATAAACATGATAAACATCACATGCAATCAAATAGTGACATGATATGGCCATCATCACTTTGCTCCTTTTGATCACCATCTTCGGGGCTCCATGATCATCATTGTCACCGGCATGACACCATGATCTCCATCATCATGATCTCCATCATCGTGTCTTCATGAAGTTGTCTCGCCAACTATTACTTCTACTACTACAGCTAACGGTTAGCAATAAAGTAAAGTAATTACATGACGTTTATGTTGACACACAGGTCATAAATAAATTAAGACAACTCCTATGGCTCCTGCCGGTTGTCATACTCATCGACATGCAAGTCGTGATTCCTATACAAGAACATGATCAATCTCATACATCACATATCATTCATCACATCCTTTGGCCATATCACATCACATAGCATACCCTGCAAAAACAAGTTAGACGTCCTCTAATTGTTGTTTGCATGTTTTACGTGGCTGCTATGGGTTTCTAGCAAGAACGTTTCTTACCTACGCAAAAACCACAACGTGATATGCCAATTGCTATTTACCCTTCATAAGGACCCTTTTCATCGAATCCGATCTGACTAAAGTGGGAGAGACAGACACCCGCTAGCCACCTTATGCAACTAGTGCATGTCAATCGGTGGAACCAGTCTCACGTAAGAATACGTGTAAGGTCGGTCCAGGCCGCTTCATCCCATGATGCCGCCAAATCAAAATAAGACTAGTAACGGTAAGCATATTGAACAAAATCGACGCCCACAACTACTTTGTGTTCTACTCATGCATAGAATCTACGCAATAGACCTAGCTCTGATACCACTGTTGGGGAACGTAGCAGAAATTCAAAATTTTCCTACGTGTCACCAAGATCTATCTATGGAGAGACCAGCAACATGGGGAAGGAGAGTGCATCTACATACTCTTGTAGATCGCTAAGCGGAAGCGTTCAAGAGAACGGGGTTGATGGAGTCGTACTCGTCGTGATCCAAATCACCGATGATCCTAGTGCCGAACGGACGGCACCTCCACGTTCAACACACGTACGGAGCGGATGACGTCTCCTCCTTCTCGGTCCAGCAAGGGGGAAGGAGAGGTTGATGGAGATCCAGCAGCACGACGGCGTGGTGGTGGAAGTAGCGGGATTCCAACAGGGCTTCGACAAGCGCTGTGGGAGGAGGGAGATGTGTCACGGGAGGGAGAGGGAGCGCCAGGGCTTGGATGCGGCTGCCGTCCCATCCCCCCACTATATATAGGGCCAAGGGAGAGGGGGGGCGCAGCCTTGGCCCTTCCTCCAAGGAAGGGTGCGGCTAGGGAGGAGTCCCTCCTCCCCAAGGCACCTAGGAGGTGCCTTCCCCCTTTAGGACTCTTCCTTTCCTTATCTCCTGGCGCATGGGCCTCTTGGGGCTGGTGCCCTTGGCCCATATAGGCCAAGGCGCACACCCCTACAGCCCATGTGGCCCCCCGGGGCAGGTGGCCCCACCCGGTGGACCCCCGGGACCCTTCCGGTGGTCCCGGTACAATACCGGTGACCCCGAAACTTGTCCCGATGGCCGAAATAGCACTTCCTATATATAATTCTTTACCTCCGGACCATTTCGGAACTCCTCGTGACGTCCGGGATCTCATCCGGGACTCCGAACAACATTCGGGTTACCGCATACTAATATCTCTATAACCCTAGCGTCACCGAACCTTAAGTGTGTAGACCCTACGGGTTCGGGAAGCATGCAGACATGACCGAGACGTTCTCCGGTCAATAACCAATAGCGGGATCTGGATACCCATGTTGGTTCCCACATGTTCCACGATGATCTCATCGGATGAACCACGATGTCAAGGATTCAATCAATCCCGTATACAATTCCCTTTGTCTAGCGGTACGATACTTGCCCGAGATTCGATCGTCGGTATCCCGATACCTTGTTCAATCTCGTTACCGGCAAGTCTCTTTACTCGTTCCGTAACACATCATCCCATGATCAACTCCTTGATCACATTGTGCACATTATGATGATGTCCTACCGAGTGGGCCCAGAGATACCTCTCCGTCACACGGAGTGCCAAATCCCAGTCTCGATTCGTGCCAATCCAACAGACACTTTCGGAGATACCTGTAGTGTACCTTTATAGCCACCCAGTTACGTTGTGATAGGCACACCCAAAGCACTCCTACGATATCCGGGAGTTGCACAATCTCATGGTCTAAGGAAATGATACTTGACATTAGAAAAGCTTTAGCGAACGAACTATACGATCTTTGTGATAGGCTTAGGATTGGGTCTTGTCCATCACATCATTCTCCCAATGATGTGATCCCGTTATCAACGACATCCAATGTCCATGGTCAGGAAACCATAACCATCTATTGATCAACGAGCTAGTCAACTAGAGGCTTACTAGGGACATGGTGTTGTCTATGTATCCACACATGTATTTGAGTTTCCTATCAATACAATTCTAGCATGGATAATAAATGATTACCATGAACAAGGAAATATAATAATAACCAATTTATTATTGCCTCTAGGGCATATTTCCAACACCGCCCTCCCCACGCCGCCACGCCGGACGGCCGGAGTAGCACCAGAGGCGAGCCGCCCCTCCTCTCTCTCCTTTCCTTCTTCCTCCTCCTCACCTCTCCCCCATACACTTGTGCTGCAGGAGCTGCCATGGCCATCTCAAGCTCGCCCGTCGCTGTCGCTCTGGATCTGGCCGCCATCAGCTAGATCCGCTCCAGCATGCAGCTCGCCTGGGTCACTCGATGAGGTGTGGTGCGTCGCTGGGTTGCAGTGCGGGCTTCTTTTTTCCAGATTTTGTTTGTGCAAAGCACTACAGTATGCCTGATTCCTGGGTGCAGTGCGGATGGGTGTTTTGTTGCAGTCCAGCCCCCGACGGCGTGCAGTACGTCAGTCACGTTGGTGTAGCTCGCTGGCGTGCGTGTAGTCCATCGAGGTCCCATCCTCCTTGCCTGCGCGAGCACTGTCGGCAAGGCGTCACCTAGGGATGGAAATTTTGCCCATGGGTATGGGTACTCACAGGTACCCTACCCGAAAACAATGGGTATGGGCAAGACTTGAAGAGATTTTCTATCCACGGGTAATGGGTACCCATAGCCGCAAAATATATGGGTAGGGCATGGGTAAGAAATTGTGCCCATGGGTAACCCAATGGATACCCCAAAAAATCAGTAAATGAAAATAACTCCTATAACATGTGGGGTTAACATCCAACTCATATGGTCCAACCCTAAATCTCATATTCCTTAAACAAGTCATAGCTCGTAGGCTCATAATCACATGCTCGCCACTCCTCATACGTCCTATGTGACTCCTCAAAAAGATGAAACATCGACTCTTCGCTACCAGACTCTTGCCAAACACTCGATCCAGCGATCCCCAATTCCCACCACCGCCTTCCACTATGCTGGCCTTCCACAAACCGTTGCTCATACTCCCTTGATGCCTCCAAGAGGCCACCCACTGGAGGAGGCCACATACGTGCTATATTACTCTACCATAATCACTTGAATTTTGAGCTCATTTCTTTACCTCTTAAGAATTTGAATGCTATATATTGTACCCAATGGATACCCATTGGGTATAGGATACCCGATGGGTATGGTCATGGGTGTCAGTTTATATCCATGGGTATTGAAGTGGGTGGGTATAAAAAGTTTGTATGGGTATGGATTTGGGTAGAAGGAGGTTGTACCCGCCCATACCCTACCCATTGCCATCCCTAGCATCACCAGTGCCCCCGACCACTTCCATGGTGAGCTCTGTCCCACGTGGGACTCTGGTGATCTGGCACGACCACCCCGACGAGCGGCTTTGGTCACTTGTTCTCCGAACAGTAGTCAACCATTGTTCTGCGGACTGCTTTGGTCACTCAGTGCAGCAGCTCCAATCAGAAGGCGGAGTAGGAGATTATGAGTGTCGACTGACCCTGCAGAATGTAACAACACACAGCACGATGTTATAATAGTTGCTCACAGCTCGCTACAAGAATTCTGCACATGGATAAGAAAAATAGGCATCAGCTGGCGGTTACCGCTCTTAGACAAACAAATGGATGTACATATTTCAGAAAAACTTATTCTGAACTTGTCTGCACTTTCACTCTCCCTAGCACGGAAACAACAAATATGAGCATAGGCCAAAGCCGTCAGAGGGTGGATGGACCGCCAGGAGAATGTCCCGGTTAGCTGCTCGGCGCTACGGTAGGAGTACAGTGGATGGACGGGCGATTGCCGAGCATTGTCCAACATTGTACAACTAGCTGTTATGTTTCTTACTAGTTTTGATTCAGTTCCATCGCTAGCTAGCTCTTCATTGGACAGAGACACACATTCAGGCCACATCTCCCATGTAGTACAACCTTACCGACTTGCAAACAAGCAAGATTTCTACATCAGTCAGTGGATGGATGGATTTATCCATTTTACAATTCACTTGACGGATATTTAGTTCGTTTTTTTGTTGTGCCTGTGGAGATGTATACATATATGTATCCATCCGAGAGTGTGGTCCGGCTACCCCGTCAATGAGTTTGATACATGTCGCGGTGCACTTGCTTAACTCTGCGGTTCAGTCGCCCGGTCTATGCCCATAAAAAATACTAAGTATGAAAAAAGACAATAGGAACTCATGCAGTTCACTTCCGGTACTGTTGAGGTTCACTTTCGCTAGTGTTGTGGATCACTTACTCTCAATGTAAGGTGCAGAAAAAATGTTACGGAAATGACCAAATAAAGTAATGCGGTTCACTTCTCGCTAGTGTTGCGGATCACATATGCGCGATGTGAAGTGTGGTCCAATTTCTTGTCTTGGAAAAATTGACGTCCGACAAAAAAAATTCATGAAGTTCACTTGATTGTCTGATGCAGTGCGGTTTTCAGTCGAAAGCAGTGCTTCTTCTGTCTGATGCAGTACACACGTCGATTTTAGTGTCGCAAAAAACAGAGTATCCGCATTTTGGTAAAATCGCAACAACTCTTAAACCGTAAGGAATTAGAAAGAGTGTTATACATGAAAAAGTTGCTCCTCATCGATATTTTGCCGATGGTGTATCATTTGGATCATTCCGACCACCGGTTTGTAAAAATTTCACGAAAAACGGCCGCTACCACTCGCCGTCGGCCGCATGATTTTCAAAATTAACTTAAAACCGTAAGGAATCCCCAAAACATTTCTACATATGTAAGTTGCATATCGTCCATAGCTTTCCAATGGTGTATCGCACGCCTCGTTTCGACAAACGGATTAAAAACTAGAACGAAAATAGTACCAAAATATTGCAAAACAAATTGAAAAACAAAATTTCATGAATTAGTAAATTTGAAACTGCTCTTAAACTGTAGTGAATTAAAGAAAATAATAGATACGAAAAAGATGCGCCTCGACAATATCTTTCCAACGGTGTATCATTTTCTTAATTCTGACAAGCAGTTTAGAAAGAATCGTGAAAATACGCTCGCTGCCACTCATCGTGCGCCGCACCGTTTCCAAAACTGCTCTTAAACCGTGATGAATCTTGCAAAAGTTTCAACATGGCGAAGTTGCGCCTAATCCATAACTTTTCAACAGTATATTATATGCCTCGTTCAGACAAAGGGTTTAAAAATTGGAGCAAAAATAGTACTGAAAAAACACAGCATGCAGTTTTTTGCGACAGAAAGTTCACGCCACAGTATTGCAGCACACTTGGTTCAAACAATGATGTGCACTTGCGTTGAGTGTGCAGTTCGAAAGTGTTGCTAGAATAATTATTCTGCTAATATTATATACAGCCGGTCTATTCTGCTAATATTAGCATAATAACTATTCTGATAACACTTCCGCACTACACGCACAACGCGAGGGCACTGCACTTTCAGTAGCAGGGATACTGCAATACAAAGACTAGTGAACTTCGTGTCGGAAAAAACTGCATGGGGTGTTTTTCAGTACCTTTTTCGCTCTAATTTTTTAACCGTTTATTGGAACGAGGCGTGTAATATACCGCCGAGAAGCTATGGATTAGGCACAACTTCGCCATGTTGAACACTTTTCAAGATTCCTCCCGATTTAAGAGCAGTTTTAAAAATGGTACAACGCACAACGAGTGGCAGCGGGTGTTTTTTCGGGTTTTTTTCTAAACCGCTCGTCGGAATGAAGCAAATGATACACCGTCCGAAAGATATCATTGAGGCACATCTTTTTCATATCTATTATTTTCTCTAATTCGTTACGGTTTAAGATCAATTTTAAATTTAGTAAATCACGGAATTATGTTTTTTCGATTTTTTTTGCAATTTCCGTATTGTTTTCGCTCCAGTTTTTGAACCGTTTATCGAAGCGAGGCGTGTGATATGTCGTTGGAAAGCTACGGACGAGGTGCAACTTTCAGATGTTGAAATGTTTTTGAGATTCCTTACAATTTTTAGTTAATTTTAAAAATCGTGCGGCTGACAACGAGAGGCAGCGGCCGTTTTTCGTGAAATTTTTACAAACCGCTGGTCGAAATGATTCAAACATTACGCCGCTGGAAATATATCAACGAGGCGCAACTTTTTTATGTAGAACACTCTCTCTAATTTCTTACGGTTTAAGAGCAGTTTTAAAATTACTGAAATGCGAACACTCAGTTTATTCCGACACCCAAATCGATGAGTGAACTTCATCCAACAGAAAAACCGCACTGCATCGAACAGAAAACCGCGCTGCATCAAATGGGCAAGTGCACTGCATCGTTTCTTTTATCATACTTAATTTTTCTTAGATGAGGAAGTGAAATGCAATACTCTTAAAAGTGAACCACAAGCACTCGGGAAAGTGAGCTGCATTAGTTTAGTTTTTACTATTTTAAGCATCTTGAATGAACACAATGTAAACTTTTGTAAATACATTTTTTCCAAATGAAGTGTACTTCAAACTCCTTCATACTGGACTTTTTATAAGACCGAAGTGCTCTGCATTTTTCTTAGACAAGGAAGTGAAATGCAACACTCTTAAAAGTGAACCGCAAGCACTCTAGAAAGTGAGCTGCATTAGTTTAGTTTTTACTATTTTAAGCGTCTTGATTCTTGAACGAACACATTGTAAACTTTTGTAAATACTTTTTTTCCAAATGAAGTGTACTTCAAAGTCCTTCATACTAGACTTTTTATAAGACTGAAGTGCAGTGCATTATCCTCTTTCTTTTTTCTCTGAAGTTTTTTGGTATTCCCGTAGTGCACTGCATATATATATATATTTGGTTAATAATGAATTTTGCACTGCGGGGACGAGGCGAGTGGACTGCATTTTTTGTTCAATACGGCACTGCATTTGTTTTTTCAAACTGTGGGAACTCGCACCAAAAAATGCATGCACAAATCAGAAACGAACTGCATGATTCACACAACCACACCGCATGAGAAAAACACAAAATTCCCCAAGGGGGAGTAGCATGGGCGTTGTGGCCGGACTGCACGACGGCCACAAGCGACCTTGAAAGTGCTAGTTATCGACTAGAGAGGGGTCAATTGGCGATTTTTATGAAAGTCTTCAAAACACGGGGGCTTTGAAGACAAGCAGTAGAAATGAACCTATTGATATGTAGCAGAAGGTAGACTACACTAGACAGGCCATAGTCAAGTAAGCAATGAAGTAAAAGCACGAATACTATCAGCACCTAGGTAGTATGGATCAGGATGGAAGATAGTATGAAGCCAAACAACAACAGTCTTCACACAATGAAGTCAATCAGATCATGCAAGCAGGCAATGACTTCACGAAGACAAACTGTAAGTAAAGAGAGGTAAAGGATAGAACCATTTGCTTGGTGAGGACAAGAATTTGTTGGACCAGTTCCAGTTGCTATGACAACTTTACGTCTGGTTAGGGAGGCTGAGATTCAACTCAGAAGACCGCGTCTTCACCTTATTCCCCTTGAGCTAAGGACACACAGTCCTCACCCAATCATTCTGGTAAGTCTTCAAGGGAGACTTCCAAACCTTCACAGACTTCGTTCACCAGCAATCCACAATGACTCTTGGATGCTCATAACGCGACGCGTAACCGATTAGAGGATTCACAGTCCTCAAGTGTAACAAGTCTTCAGGTCATGCAGCCAGAAAGACTTCGGTGATGCCTAACACTCTTTGGCTCTGGGTGTTTAGGGCTTTGTCCTCGCAAGGATTTCTCTCTCAAATGCTTCGGAGGTGGGTTGCTCTCAAACGGCAAAAGTCGTGCACTAACTCTGAGAAACCACCAATTTATGGTGTAGGGGTGGGCTATTTATAGCCAGGAGGCAACCTGACCTGATGTGTCCAAAATGACCCTAGGTCACTAAGGAACTGACATGTGTCCAACGGTTAGATTTCAAACACACGCGACAGCTTGACTTGGGCTACAAGTAAAGTTGACTCATCCAGCTCTGGATAAGATTTTCTCTCATTGTCTTCCCTCAAAGACATATGATTTGGTTGAGCATCACTTTAGTCATTCTGACTTTGTTCACTTGGACCCCACTTAATAGTGCGGTGGTTCCTATGACTCAACAAAGAAGAAAAGGAAACTACAAAACAACTATGTCTTCATACTCCATAGTCTTCATAGATGTCTTCTCATGTCATAGTCTTCGTTGTGAATATCTTCACAAACCACCATTGTCTTCAATGTCTTCACACATTTTTGGGGGTCATCTTTGGTAGGTAAACCGAATCAATGAGGGACTACTACCTGTGTTATCCTACAATTCTCACAAACACATTAGTCCCTCAACCAAGTTTGTCGCCAATACTCCAAAACCAACAAGGGGTGGCACTAGATGCACTTACAATCTCCCCCCTTTTTGGCGATTGATGACAAACTGGTTAAAGTTTTCAACGGGGATAAAAGTATGTGAAAGTTTAAGGATTTAAGACATTGTCTTCATGAGTAGTAAAAAGGATCCCCTTGAAGATGTGCATATACGTAGTTTGCTTTTGAATGCAAATGCACATGGCAGGTTTTACTTTGTGGAGATCCTCTTCAACTTATGAAGAAAATTCATCATGCATATAAAGATGTAGCGAATATAATGACATGCATAATGAAAAAATGGACGTCTGTGGAATGACTTCATGCGGAATTTATCATCGCATCACAGAGTAGCAGGAAATATAGCAGACGACCATCAAGTTTAAGTGTTACAACCCAAAGAACCAAATGTATCAAAAACAAGAATTGTAACCACTTGGCAAAAAAATGTAGCAACCACCCATATGGACCCGCTTGTACACTATCAACTCATATGCTTCTCCCCCTTTTGTCAGTAATGACCAAAAAGGTTTGAAGACATAGAGCATCTACTCATTCCCATCAGGAGTAGATAAAGGTGCAGGGTTGACGTTGGAGTTTGGTGGTGCAGAGGGCCTGGTGCAATGTCGAGACGTGGCGAAGCCATGGTTGGTGAAGTGGCATCATCTTCTTCATTGACGACTCTCGCAACAATAGTTGCAGCCGAAGATGAAAACTCAGAATCTTCATTGGGAGGAGTTCGATGCCAGCTTGCATTCTGGGGAGGCTTGGAATCAAATTTGAAGCCCTCTGTGAAGCCGTCTTCGCGAAGATCGTCTTCGGAGCATACCCGTGTGAGACTCTTCCAAGACCGCTGACAGGCTCCATGGGCAACAAATGAGTTCTTGGTGGCATGATTGCGAATGTGATTTACATCCACCAAGATGCTCTGCATCTAACACTGTAGCCAGTCATGGTGTTTATCCTATTTCTGATGTAAGGCCACAAGAAGCTCTCGGTCATTGAGTACACGAGATTCCTTCCGAGGCCTTTGAGCAATGGTGCTTTCAGTGGCTTCAGTTTGAGCACGACGAGGTGTATGCATATTTCCAGCCAGAGGATAGACTCGAGTAGCAGCAAGGACTCCCTCAATTGGTTGCGTGAAGCTCTAGCGATCAACGTTATGAAGATAAAGTGGCTCCTTGGCAGGCTCAAGGTAGATGGCTTCTACAGACATATCAACCTCAGGCAGGAAGACAAGAAGGTTGCGCACTGAGGGCTGATAGTCGATAAATGAATGAAGTTTGATCAGGTGCATCACCCATGGAGCATAAAACTTCAAGCCAAATAGATCAATTCCAGATGCAGCAAGTTTCCTGATGAAGAATTCTTGAGCATTGAAGCAAATGCCATTGAGAATATAGAACACCAAGGTCTTCATGGTGCCTTCAAGTTTGGCTGTAGGTGAATGTCCCTTTACTGGCCATAGAGTTCGTCTCACAATGTGATAAATGGTATGGGGCAGATACTCTAGATCCTCGACAAAGAATTCCTTGGGATATTTTGCATCTTGGGGCAATGGCTTCATCATGCGGAGCATCTGACTCATGTTTGGCTCGAGCTTCTAAAATATACTCCCCAGAGCATTCATGTGTAGCTGACAACCAGGTTCATAGAACTCGCCTAGAGTGGGCAAGGAAGTAAGCCCGATAATATCTTGAGCTTTGGCTTCATGATGCACATCGCCTGTCATCCACTCAAGGACCCAAGTCTTCGGATCCCTATTGTAGCCACGAATGTGAAGAGTGGTATAGAACTGCAGCAGAAGCTCTTCGTTCCAATGCTCTTTGTCAGTGACGAACTGCAGAAGGCCAACATCTATGAAATGGTCTAGAGCTTCTTCCATGCAGGGCAGTCCAGCAATGGCTTCACAATCCAGACGCATGCGAGGAAAGATTCGCCCTTGATTGTACAATACATGTGAGTAATAACTACGCTGCTGATAGCTCGAGAAGCGATCAGATGAGATCTTTGGCTTCGAGTAAGGGTTCTTGGCACTATTAAAGAATGTGTTGTGTGCCCTGAAGCTGTTTACATTGAACGAGCCTGGCGATGTTACAGCACCGGGAAACCTTGGCAGTCTGGGCTTTGGCTTCTGGACCTGAGGCCCGTGCTCCACATGGTATTCATATTATGGTCCGGGAGCAGTGGGAGGAACCAAAACATGCCATCGGACAGTGACAAGTGGGCCACGATCAAATGCATGTTCAATAGTGTGAGGCCTTGGGGGTGGAACAACAGCTTCGGCATTTATTGTCATGCTGGTAGGGAAGACAATGCGAGGTTCTTCCTACCTTGGTGTTTCAGTTCGGGCCGCAACAGACTTCTTCTTCTGTTTGGCAGCCATTCTGGGGTCGATACCAGGGCGCCCCAGTGCATTGCACTTCTCTGCCTCATTGTGTGCTTGAACACATTTCTCTACGAAGTATTTCATCCGCTCTCTTGAACCTTTTGCTTCTGCATGTTTCTTGTGAAACTGTTCCTTGAGCTCATGCAACATCTTCTTGAAGGTTTGAACATCAGCCACGTTGAGCTTTGCCATGTGCTTCTTGAACTGTGCCATCTCAAAATCAATTTTATTCTTCAGCTCGACAATCTTTAGAGCCAAGGCCAACTCATTAGCAATGGCTCCGTGAAAGGTGACACTGATGTCAACTGGTAGCTGAAGATCATCAATGTTGAGGCTCGGGTCATCAAACCATTCGTCGATGAAGTGGTTCAGAATATCCACATCAAAGAGGGGCAGATTGTTGAATATCTCCGCCTCTTGCTTGCTCTTGATCAGCAGCTCAAGGGCATCATCACCAAGATCTTCGTCGCTTGACACATCAATGGTTTTGTCTTCGTTCCATAGAACAATAGCTGGAGTGAGTTCATGCCCAGAAATCTTCTTGGGCTTCTTGGTTTTCTTTGTCTTCTCGGCCTTCTTGGAGACACGAGACAGATCCTCAGAATGCACACTGGGTTCAGGAGGTACAGTGGCCAATGGCTTCATGTGCGAAGCTTTTGGTGTAGCAGAGGGCTTCGAAGCTTTTGACTTCTTTGGCTTTTGCAACTTAGGTGGAGCTGGCGCTTCATCAGAATCTGTGTCGTCAGCTGTGTGATCCACCACAGCCCCCTGTACAGCAATATGAGTGATGAGGCCTTCGAGGTTGTAGAAGGGGCCGATTTCATTGGGATTAGCATCGCGGGTGCCATCGGCCCTTGGAGCAGGCGGACCAGGGTTGAAATTGAGTCCAAGGTCCCTATTGTTCTTCTTTGCTGACTCTTTTGCAAACTGATAGTTGCGCTTGAAGAGATTGTCGTCTTGACACCACAACAAAGGTGATGGTTCATCGTTTTCGGGCTGTGGCCCTCAAAGCATGCACGGATAGAAACCTTGAGCAATGGCTTCGGGCTTGGACTTAGGCTGCAGATTTCTGTATAGAATATCTCCCCAGGGGCCCTTGATGGCATTCTTTTCAGCATATTCAGCAGTCACAAATCTGTACATGAACCATTGCTCTGCCCAATATCTTCGAATCCATTGGATTCGGGTCTTGCGCTTGCCATAGGTTTCTTCAGGATCTGTCTTGTATTGCTCAAATAGATCTGGAGGCAGATCCTTGGCTGTATCTCCATGGCGCTGCCTGTCGCCCTTCCTTACAAACTTGTCAGTGGCCATTGGATTCAGACTGAATGGCTTCAAGACTGTAATTGGCTTCCTCTTGCTGGTCAGACAGGAACTGGCTTCAGGAGAGTTGATGTGATGCTGCAAAAACTCTGCAAATGAATGCAGACTATGAGAACCAAGGGATTCTCCCACAGACATGTACCTGTGACAGCATTAAGGTGCGAGGGAAGGGGAAGAGGTCATACGCATTCTTAGAAGATTTTGAAGATAAATCAATTTGAAGACATTGACCTCATAGTGCGAAGACATTCACTTGTTTGAAGAGAGTTGGTTCTAGATTTGTACGAATCCATGAATAAGTACAAGTGTGGAATCTAACTAGTTGTGAAGCATAAGTGAATATACTTGGCATGAGATGAGATGTAGACATGGACAGATCCAGATATGAAAGTGAAGAAACTACTTTTAGATGAAGTGAATGGATTTGACGGATCAAAAAGGCAGTAAAAAGTAAGTTTTAATTACCGCTTGACGAACTGCTAAACAAGATGGAGAGAGGCCGAGCAGTTCAATCTCCTGCGCCCTAACTTGTCAACGGAAGACACCTACGGCGGTGGTAGAGAGGACGAGGTCCGTGGCCGGTGTGAGGATAGTGTCGAAGATGTCGCGGCAGCTAAGTGCTTCGTCTCTGGCGCCGACGCGAGCTAGCGGAGGCGCTAGGGTTTTGGTGCGAGGAGAGGAGGTGGAAGAAGAGATAATAACCGCAGTGAGGTGTGTATTTATAAGGACAAGGACGACACATCGTTATTATGCAGGTGCCCCTGGCGGTTCACATCTGAAGGACACATGGCATGCATGCAACTCATTGAAAGTTGTTCCATGTTCCCACGCATGGCTGGATTGTCAGGTGGTCATTCCGGCTTCTCTGGTATTCACGCAAAAAGGATATGGCATTAAAAATAGATTTAAACATTTGTCTCTTTGTCTTCAGCTGACAAGGACTCAGAGAAGACAAATGATAGATTTCAATAGAATGCATATGATTTTGATAGATAGACTCTAAGGTAGAAGCATAGAGGGGGTTAGGGTCCGATCACATTCACTTAGATCAAAAGATTCGAGCAAGAAGACATAGCTATAAGTGAATGCTGTAGAGGACAGAACACAAATATATTTATATATTAGTATGAGACTGAATCAACATTGTGAAGATAAACTCGAAAACAAATCAATGTTGAAGACAAACCAAATGCGAAGACTATGCAAATGTGACGCTAATAAAAACACTTCAAACAAGAATTTGGTGGTGGCGTTACTCACTGTATAGGAAGTATAAGACCCAGTCATGATGCACAATTATTGTGGCACTCTAAAGTCAAACTCTGCATTAATGTATTCACGCTTAGAGTGTATGTCTTCATTGATTGAAGATATACGTTACTTCGTGTGTTGCACATCTAAGTCAGCAACATGCATAAGCATTAGGATGTGTGTCCAATCACAGGACATTTGAGGATTCTAGGATATTTAGTTCACATCACAACTTGCAAAACCTTTTCTCATCCAAGGGCTTTGTGAAGATATCTGCCAATTGCTCTTCTGTGTTGACGTGAATGATATCAATATCTTCCCTCATGACATGATCTCTGAGAAAGTGATGACGGATCTGAATGTGCTTTGTCCTCGAATGCTGAACTGGGTTGTTGGCAATCTTGATGGCGCTTTTGTTGTTGCAGTAGAGTGGCACTTCCTTCAGATGGATGCCATAGTCCTTGAGAGTTTGCTTCATCCATAGAAGCTAAGCACAGCAAGATCCATCAGCAATGTATTCAGACTCAGCAGTGGAGAGAGACACAGTCCTACTTCTTTGAAGACCAACAGATAAGAGATCGTCCAAGAAAGTGACATGTGCCTGATGTATACTTGTGATCAACCTTGTCACCACCATAATTAGCATCTGAGAATCCTACTAGATCAAACTCTGAGCCCTTTGGATACCATAATCCTAGTGTTGGGGTGTAATCCAAATATCAAGGATTTGCTTCACAGCTAAGTGATGCGACTCCTTTGGTGCCACTTGGAATCGGGCACACATGCAAATGCTAAGCATTATATCTGGCCTAGATGCACACAAGTAGAGTAAAGAACCCATCATGGAGCGGTATAACTTTTGATCGAACTCTTTACCATTGTTGTCGGGACCCAGATGACTTTTGGTTGGCATTGGCATCTTGTATCCTTTGCAGTCTTGCATTCCAAACTTCTTCAGGCAATCTTTGAGGTATTTCTCTTGAGATATGAAGATGTCGTTGCTCTGCTGATGGATTTGAAGAACAAGGAACAACTTCATCTCACCCATCATGGACATCTGATATTGCTCTTGCATCATGTGCCCAAACTCATCACTATATCTTTTGTCAGTGCAGCCGAAGATAATGTCATCCACATAGATCTGGGACACAAACAGTTCACCTTCGTATGTCTTCGTGAAGAGAGTGGGATCCAGGGAACCAGGTTTGAAGCCTTTGCTCTTCAGGAAGTCTTTGAGTGTGTCATACCAAGCACAAGGGGCTTGTTTGAGACCATACAATGCCTTGTTGAGCTTGTATACCATATCAGGATGTTTTGGATCTTCAAAGCTAGGTGGTTGTGCAACATACATTTCTTCTTCAATCTTGCCATTGAGAAAGGCACTCTTCACATCCATTTGGTACATGAGGATATTGTGATGGTTGGCATAGGCTAGCAGTATGTGAATGTGTAGGATCGAAAGTATGTCTAGAGGGGGGTGATTAGACCGCTTGACCAAATAAAAATCTAGCCTTTTCCCAATTTTAAGTCTTGGCATATTTTAGCAACATAGCACAATTCAAGTAATCAACCAACACATGCAATTCTAAGTGTAAGTTCATCTAGTGCCACCCTAGTTGGTTTTGGAGTATTGACGACAAACCTGGTTGAGGGACTAATGTGTTTGTGAGAATTGCAGGATAAGATAGGTAGAAGTCCCCCATTGATTCGGCTTTCCTACCAGAGATGACCCCTAAAAATGTATGAAGACTTTGAAGTCAAAGGTGGTATGTGAAGACATTCACATTGAAGACTATGACAAGAGAAGACATCGCGTGAAGACTATGGAGCGCGAAGACTTAGCTGTTTTGTCATTCTTTTTCTTCTTTGTTGAGTCATAGGAACCACCGTACTGTTAAGTGGGGTCCAAGTGAACCAGTCAGAATGACTGAAGTGATGCCTTAACCAAAACACTATGTCTTCGAGCGAAGACAATGAGAGAAAATCTTATCCGGAGTTGGATAAGTCAGCTTTGCTTGTAGCCTAAGTAAAGTTGTCGTGTGTGTTTGAAATCTGACCGTTGGAACATGTGTCAGTTCCTTAGTGACCCAGGGTCATTTCGGACAAATCAGGTCAGGTTGCCTAGTGGCTATAAATAGCCCATCCCCTACAACCATAAATGGTTGGCTGCTCAAAGTTAGTGTACGGCTTTTGTCGTTTGAGAGCAACCCACCTCGAAGCCTTTGAGAGAGAATTCCTTGCGAGGACAAAGCCCTAAACACCCAGAGCCAAAGAGTGTTAGGCATCACTGAAGTCTTCCTGTCTGTGTGATCTGAAAACTTATTACACTTGAGGACTGTGAATCCTCCAGCCGGTTAGGCGTCGCGTTCTGAGCATCCAAGAGTCATTGTGGATCGCCGGTGAATGAAGTCTGTGAAGGTTTGGAAGTCTACCTTGAAGACTTACCAGAGTGATTGGGCGAGGACTGGGTGTCCTTAGCTCAAGGGGAATAAGGTGAAGACGTGGTCTTCTGAGTTGAATCTCAGCCTCCCTAACTAGACGTACAGTTGTCACAGCAACCGGAACTGGTCGAACATATCATTGTCTTCAACGAGCCACCGGTTCCATCCTTCCCATCTCTTTACTTTCATATTGGTCCTTGTGAAGTCATTGCCTGTCTGCATTATCTATTTGTCTTCACTATGTGACTATTGTTCTGATTGGCTTAATACTATCTTCCATCCTGATCTATACTTCCTAGCTGCTATTAGTCTTTGTGCTTTCATCTCATTGAATACTTGACTATGGCTTTCTTAGTGTAGTCTACCTTCCGCTGTATGGTAATAGTTTGTTTCTATCGTTTGTCTTTGAAACTTCCATGTTTTGAAGACTTTTATAAAAATCGCATATTCACCCCCCTCTAGTCGATCACTAGCACTTTCAATTGGTATCAGAGCAAGGTACTCCCTTGTTCTGTGTGATTTGGTTTAACCACCTGGAGTTTTAGCTATGTCGATTGCAGGGATAACAAAGTCTCCGTTGCATGCCCAGTCTTCGATGGAACTGAATATCCCTACTGGAAGAATAAGATGCGCATGCATCTTGACGCCATTGATGTCGACCTCTGGTATGTCGTCAAGAATGGCGTCCCCAAGGCTGGTGAAGGTGTCACCACTGCTGATGTCAAGAAGTTCGTTCATCTGGACTCCATTGCCAAGAACATCATCTATGGTCATCTGACCAAAGGGCAGTATGGCCGTGTGAGTGCTCTGGAAAGATCTAATCTAGTCTGGGACTGGCTCTCCAAGGTCAACGAAGGCGTCTCAACCCAGAGAGATCAAAGAATTAGTGTCCTTCGCAACCTCTTCAACCGCTTCAAGAGAAATGACAATGAGAATGTTCAGCTCACGTTTGATCGACTCACTGGCATCACAAATGAGCTTCAAGCCCTCGGCGCTACTGAGATCACCAAGCATGAAGTCGTCAAGACACTCCTGAGATCACTTGATAGCTCGTTTGACACCCTAGCCTTGATGATTCGAGAACGCCCTGACTTCAAGACACTCGATCCGTCTGACATACTTGAAAGGCTCAACACACATGAGTTTCAGCTGTCTGAGAAAAGAGACATCTATGGTACCAACTATGGGCGAACTCGTGCTTTGAAGGCAAAAGTTGTTTCCTCATCTGAAGAAGAATCTGATTGCAGTTCGGATGATCCTGAAGACATTGGAATGGAGCTTGCTATGCTTGTGAAGAAGTTTCAGAAATTCACCAAGAAGAAAGGCTTTAGAAAGTCCTCACGATCCAGCTCAAGGAATCATGAACATGTCACAAGTGCAAGAAACCTGGTCACTACATCTCTGAGTGTCCGCAGTGGGACAATGAGAACAAGAAGAAGAAGAAGAAAAGAGCAAGGAATATGATTCTGACGATAAGAAGAAGAAGAAATACTCAAAGTCTTCCTCCAAGTCTTCATCACACAATAAGAGCTCATATGGCAAGGCTCGTGCATTTGTTGGCAAGGAAATGGATTCAGAGGAGGAGTCCGCTTCTGAGGAGGCGGAGATGGAGTCTGAGGAGGAGTCCGATTCTGGCGTTGCAAGTCTGGCTACAGCATACGTTGCCAAGTCCATCTTCAACACTGAAGACAATGACTTCACCACCGACACCGATGCTAATGACAAGGACAACTCCACTCCCACCTACTGCTTCATCGCACGTGGTGCCAAGGGTATGGCACCAGCTGCTTCAGAATGGATTATTGATAGTGGGTGTACTAATCACATGACTGGTAAGTGAAGTCTTCTCATGGACTCAACTTTACGTCCATCTGACAAGAGTCACATCACATTTGCTGATACTAGTAAAAGCAAGGTATTGGGTCTAGGTAGAGTTGCAATCTCAAGGGATCAACACATGGATAAGGTGATGCTTGTTGAATCCATTGGTTTCAACTTAATGTCTGTCTCAATGCTTTGCGATTTAAACATGATTGTGATATTTGGAAAATATCGTTGCCTTGTTCTAATGGAATCTGACAAGTCTCTAGTCTTTGAAGGGTATCGGAAAGATGATTTGTATGTGGTAGATTTCTCAGCAGGACCACAGCTTGCCGTATGTCTTCTAGCAAAAGGTTCAGAATGCTGGCTCTGGCATCGGAGGCTAGGGTATGCTGGCATGAGGAACTTGCACACTCTTGCAAATAAGAAGCATATCATAGGCATCGAGGGTGTCAAGTTCAAGAAGGATCACTTATGCGGTGCCTGCGAAGCGGGAAAGATGACGAGGGCCAAGCATCCCTCGAAGACAATCATGACAATGACTCAACCCTTCGAACTTCTACACATTGACCTCTTCGGTCCCACTCACTACTCAACTCTTACTACTACTGCTTGTCTCTATGGCTTCGTCATTGTTGATGATTATTCAAGATATACATGGGTGCATATAATCCTCTGCAAGACTGAAGTGCAGGATGTCTTCAGACGCTTCGCCAATCGAGCCATGAACAACTATGGTATCAAGGTCAAGCACATCAGAAGTGACAATGGCACTGAATTCAAGAACACTGGCCTCGACACTTATCTTGATACTTTGGGCATCACTCATGAGTTCTCAGCTCCTTACACGCCGCAGTAGAATGGCGTTGTGGAACGCAAGAATAGAACACTTATTGAGATGGCCCGGACGATGCTCAATGAATACAAGACTCCAAGAAAGTTCTGGCCTGAAGCCATTGATACTGCATGCCATATCATCAACCGTGTTTATCTTCACAAGCTTCTGAACAAAACATCCTATGAGCTCCTCACTGGTAAGAAGCCAAATGTCAGTTACTTCAGAGTATTTGGTGCCAGGTGCTGGATCAAGGATCCACATCACACTTCAAAATTTGCACCGAAGGCACATGAAGGTTTTATGCTTGGATACGGAAAGGACTCGCACTCCTACAGAGTCTTCAACCTCTTTCACTATAAAGTGGTTGAGACTGTGGATGTGTGGTTCGATGAGACTAACGGCTCACAAAGAGAGCACCTGCCAAATGTGCTAGATGAAGTTCCATCTAGTGAATCCATCAAGCTTATGGGAACTGGAGAAATCATACCGTCTGAAGCTCAGCCTGAAGAGGAACTCATCATCTCTGCACCTGATCAACCTGAAGACAATGCTCAGCCTGAAGACAATCCTTCCAACGATGACAATGATTAGCAAGAGAAAAATCTTCGTCCTGTTCATCCTCGTGTTGCAAATGAAGTACAGATTGAGAGAATAATTGACAGCATTAATGCACCTGGTCCACTCACTCGTTCAAGGGCAACACAACTAGCAAATTTCTGTGGGCACTTTGCATTCGTCTCAATATCTGAACCCAAGAAAGTTGATGAAGCCTTCATGGAACCTGAATGGATTCAAGCTATGCAAGAAGAGCTTCAACAATTTGAACTGAATAATGTATGGGAACTGGTCAAGCGTCCTGATCCTCGTAAGCACAATATCATAGGCACTAAATGGATATATCGCAACAAGCAAGATGAGCATGGTCAAGTTGTCAGAAACAAAGCTCGTCTCGTTGCTCAAGGATACACTCAAGTTGAAGGAATTGACTTCGATGAGACATTTGCTCCTATGGCTAGGCTTGAAGCTATACGCATACTGCTGGCCTATGCAAATCATCATAACACTCTTCTATATCAAATGGATGTGAAGAGCGCTTTTCTCAATGGCAAGATTGAAGAAGTTTATGTTGCACAACCGCTTGGCTTTGAAGATCCAAAACATCCTGACATGGTTTACAAGCTCAACAAGGCAATGTATGGCCTTAAACAAGCCCCTCGTGCTTGGTATGACACACTCAAAGACTTCCTGAAGAGCAAAGGCTTCAAACCTAGTTCCCTGGATCCCACTCTCTTCACGAAGACATATGATGGTGAACTGTTTGTGTGCCAAATATACGTGGATGACATTATCTTCGGCTGCACCAACTAGAAATACAGTGATGAGTTTGGATATATGATGCAAGAGCAATATCAGATGTCCATGATGGGTGAGCTGAAGTTCTTCCTTTGTCTTCAAATACGACAGCAACGCAACGACATCTTCATATCTCAAGAGAAATACCTCAAAGATTGCTTGAAGAAGTTTGGAATGCAAAACTGCAGAGGTTACACGACGCCAATGCCAGCTAAACACCATCTGGGTCCTGACCACAATGGTAAAGAGTTCGATCAAAAGGTATACCGCTCCATGTTGGTTCTTTGCTTTATTTTTGTGCATCTAGGCCAGATATCATGCTTAGTGTTTGCATGTGTGCCCGATTCCATGCGGCACCAAAGGAATCACATCACTTAGCTATGAAGCGAATTCTTTGATATTTGGCTCACAACCCAACACTAGGATTATGGTATCCAAAGGGCTCAGAGTTTGATCTAGTTGGATTCTCGGATGCTGATTATGCTGGTGACAAGGTGGATCGCAAGTCTACATCAAGCACGTGTCACTTTCTGGGACAATCACTTATATGTTGGTCTTCAAAGAAGCAGAACTGTGTATCTCTCTCCACTGCTGAATCTGAATACATTGCTGCTGGATCTTGCTGCGCTCAACTTCTATGGATGAGGCAAACACTCAAAGACTATGGCATTCATCTGAAGCAAGTGCCACTCTACTGCGACAACGAAAGCGCCATCAAGATTGCTAACAACCTAATTCAGCGCTCGAAGACAAAGCACATTGAAATTCGTCATCACTTTCTCAGAGATCATGTCATGAAGGAAGATATTGATATCATACATGTCAACACTGAAGAGCAACTGACAGATATCTTCACAAAGCCCTTGGATGAGAAAAGGTTTTGCAAGTTACGGTGTGAGCTAAATATCTTGGAATCCTCAAATGTCCTGTGATCAAGCACACATCCTAACACTTATGCATGTTGATGACTTAGATGAGCAACACACAAAGTAAAGTATGTCTTCAATCAATGAAGACTTACATTCTGAGTGTGAATACATTAACATGGAATTTGACTTCGGAGCGCCACGATAATTGTGCGCCGTGTCTGGGTCTAATATTTCCTATACGGTGGGTAACGCCACCACCAAACTCCTGTTTGGAATACTTTCTGTTGGTATTACATTGCAAAGTCTTTGCATTTCGTTTGTCTTCAATGTTAACATGGCTTCCTATTTATCTTTAATGTACTGATTTGGTTTTTGTCCTCTACAGCATTCACTTATAGCTATGTCTCCTTGTTGAATCTTTTGAACTAAGTGAATGCGATCGGACCCTAACCCTTCCATGCTTCTATCTTAAGTATATCTTTCCAAATCATATGCATTCTATTGAAACTGTCAAAATGTCTTCTCTGTGTCCTTATCAGCAGAAGACACAGAGACAAACATCAATCTGCTTTCAATGCTCAATCATTTTACCTGAAACCCGGAGAAGTGGGAACGAGCACCCGACAATCCAAGCGTGCGTGGGAACGTGGAACAACCTCTCATGTGTTGCATGATCGCCACGTGTCCTTCAGATGCGAATCACCAGGGGCACCTGTGTAATAACACGGTGCCGTCCCTGTCCCTATAAATACACGCCTCACCCCAGTCATTATCTCTTCTTCCACTCTTGCACAAACCCTAGTGCCACCGCTAGCCCTCGACGACGCCGGCGACGAAGCGCTTAGCTGCCGCGACCTCACCGACGCCGTCCTCATGCTGGCCGCGGACATCATCTTGTCCGCCGTCGCCGTAGGTGTCCTCCGTCACCAAGTTAGGGCACGGAAGATCGAACTGCTCGGCCTCCTCTCCCACTCCGTCTAGCAGTTCCTCGTGTGGTAAATAAAACCTCCTTTTTACAGTCTTTTTGATCCGATAGATTCATCCTTTTCAATCACAATTAGTTTCTGTTCACACAAGTTGGATCTATCTCATACTGCATCTCATAACATGCCTAGTATGTTCACTTATGCTTCACAAAGTAGTTAGATTCCTCACTTGTACTTATTCGTGGATTCGTACAAATATGGAACCAACTCTCTACCTATGAGTGAATGTCTTCGCACTATGAGGTCAATGTCTTCTAAACTGATTTATCTTCAAAATCTTCTGAGAATGCATATGACCTCTTCCCCTTCCCTCGCACCTTTAATGCTGTCACAGGTACATGTCCGTGGGAGAATCCCTTGGTTCTCAATGTCTGCATTCATTTGCAGAGTTCTTACAGCATCATATAAATTCTCCTGAAGCCAGTTCTTGTCTGACCAGTAGACGGAAGACTTTGACAGTGTTGAAGCCTTTCGGTCTCAACTTCATGGCAAAAGAGAAATCTGCAAGGAAGGGCGGCAGACAGCACCGTGGGGATCCGTCAACGGACCTGCCCGAAGATCTTTATGAACTGTACAAAACTAAGCCCGAAGAAGGCTATGGTTAGTGCAAGACACAAATCCAATGGATTCGAAGATACTAGGCCGAGCAATGGTTCAAGTACAGTTTCATGACCCAGGAATATGCTGAGAAGAATGCCATCAAGCGACCCTGGGGAGACATCTTGTACAAAAACCTTCAACCCAGGTCCAGAGCTGAAGCCATTGAACAAGGCTTCTATCCTTGTATGGTCCGTGGACCACAGCCTGCAGATGTAGACCCATCTTCATTATTATGGTGCCGTGACGATAATCTGTTCAGGCGCAACTTCCAGTTTGCCAAGAACTCGGCCAAAGAAAACAAGAAGTCGCCGGGATTAGACTTCAATCCAGGTCCCTCTGCTCCTCGTGCCAATGGCACTCGCGAAGCTGAACCCAATCTTGTTGGGCCCTTCTACAACCTAGATGGTCTCATCTCTCATATTATGGTTCAAGGGAAAGCCGTGGATGAACATGCAGACGACGCTGATTCTGACGAAGCGCCTGCACCACCGAAGCCAAAGAAGCTGAAGAAACCTAAAGCTTCGAAGCTTTCCCCTGCACCAAAGGTTTTGCGGGCGAAGCCTCTGGCCACTTAACCTCCTAAAGTAAGTGTGCAGTCTGAACATCTCTCATGCATCTCCAAGCCCGCCAAAGTGAAGATGCCCATGCAACCCACTAGCCAAGCACTGACCCATGCTACTGTTCTGCGCAGCGAGAATGACGCCATTGATCTGTCCATCGACAATGATCTTGGCGATGACGCTCTTGAGCAGTTGATCAAGAGCAAGCAAGAGGCGGAAATCTTCAATGACCTTCCTATCTTTGATGTGGAAATCTTAAACAAGTTCATTGATGAGTGGTTTGACAGCCCAAATGTTAGCTTTGATGATCTTCAGCTTCCCATTGGCCTCAGCGTCGCCTTCCATGGAGCCATTGCTGCTGAGCTGGCTCTAGCTCAAAAAATTGTTGAGCTGAAGCATAAGATAGATTATGAAAAGGCTCAGTTCAAGAAGCATATGGCCAAGCTCAATGTTGAAGACATTCAGAACTTCCAGGTCATGATGCATGAGCTCAAGGAAGCATTCCGCACGAAACGCGAAGAAGCCAAAGGTTCTCGTGAGCGCATGAAGGATCTTGCTGCTAAATGTGTTTAGGGATACAATGAAGCTGAAAAGTGCAAGGCTTTGGGGCGACCAGGCATCGACCCCCGAATGGCGGCCAAGAAGAAGAAGCCAGCTGTGGCAGAACCCGAAGCACCAAGGCAGGAAATACATCCAATTGTCTTCCTTGCCAGTATGACAGGCTCGAAGCCTAAGGTCTCCACAGTGGTTTCAGAACTGAAGAAAACAAGGGCAGCTGAAGCCGAAGCAAGAAATTGCAAGACCAAGGCCACCACTGATGATGCTCCCCCAACCAAGAAACAGAAAACCAAGAAGAGAGACCGGGATGCTCCCACAGAGCCCCTTGATGTCGAGCCAATCTCACCGGCTCGTCCTGCGTCTGAACATCAAGAGAGCCAAGTGATAGTTCATGAGCCTTCTTCCACAGAGGCTCCTGAAGCTGAAGACAATCCAGCTGTTGACCCCACCATAGCTGAAGACATTGGTCCCCACGACAATGTTGAAGATGATGAAGTCCTTCCTCAGATCGATCACAATTTGGTATCATTGCCTGTGCTCATGCACAGCAAACTCATCAGCATTGGTCGTCCTCTGACGCCAACTGCTCAGGATGCATCGTGGGCTGATCACCCACAGCAACAAGACACCCCAATTTCTCCCCAACCACAAGTCACCTCACCCGTTCAAGATGACAAAGACTTTGAGGCCTAGCCAACTCCATCTCCACAAGCGTCGCTAGCATTACGCAGGCTTCGCAAAGGACCAAGGCCCCAAGTCCCTTCCACTATGCACGTTTCTGAGTCTGAAGCCAAAACGACTGAAGATATTCCGGCTGCATCAGCCGATGAAGGAGAAGAACCAAGAGTTGAAGTACAAAGAGTTGCTACACCCCCATCCCACCAAGATGTTGTTCTCGAGGAGAACGTGTCCGACCCTCCAGCTCGTGAAGTGGAGGTTAACAATCCTGAGGCAGCCACCAACATCAACACTGAAGCCAATGACGTTGTCATGGCTGAAGCTAATGTGGTGCCTGAAGCTCATGTGGTGCCAAAAGTGCATGCACCTGAAGCCACTGCAGCGCCCGAAGCCAATACCGAAGCACCTGAAGCCAATGTGGCCCCTGAAGCTCATGTCAACGACAATGCCAATGCTCCTATATCCCCTCCAAGACCTCATACAATTGAGCTGGCATTTGATCATGGTCAGCCTGTTATGGTCCGATGGCCCATTTTGGTTCCTCCATCTGCTGCGGGTCCACAATTTGACTATCAAGTCCAGAAGCCCAAGCCAAGACTTCCAAGATTCCCAGGCACTGCAACTTCACCCGGGGTCTTCAATGTGAATGGCTTCGTGGCACATAACACCTTCTTCAATAGCGCCAAGAACCCTTACACCAAACCTCGCATTTCATCGGATCGGTTCTGGAGCTATCAGCAGCGCAACTACTATTCATGCATCTTATACAATCAAGGGCGCATATTTCCACATATGCGTCTCGACCCTAAAGCTATAGCTGGCCTACCTTGTCTAGAAGAGGCGTTGGATTGCTTCAGAGACGCTGGACTCCTGCAGTTTTTCACAGACAAGGAACACTAGAATGAAGAGCTTCTGCTACAGTTCTATGCAACTCTTCACATTCGAGGCTACAACAGGGATCCAAAGACTTGGGTCCTTGAGTGGATGACAGGCAATGTCCATCATGAAGCCAAAGCTCTTGATATCATTGAGCTCACAGGCCTGCCCACTCCTGGTGAATACTATGAACCAGGTTGTCAACAACACCAGAATGCTTTGGAGAGCATTTTTTAGAAGCCAGAACCCAACATGAGCCAAATGTTGAGCATGATGAAGCCTTTGCCTCATGACGCTGACTACCTATCTGAATTCTTTGTTGAAGACCTAGAGTATCTGCCTCGCACCATTTATCATATCCTCAGAAAAACTCTATGGCCTGTCAAAGGACATTCATCTGCAGCGAAGCTTGAAGGAGCAATGAAGACTTTGGTTTTCTACATCTTCAATGGCATCAGCTTCAATGCTCAAGACTTTTTCATCAGACAATTAGCTGCATCTGGCTCCGACATTTTTGGGTTGAAGTTCTATGCTCCATGGGTGATGCGTCTTATCAAGCTTCACTCTGCCTTCAACTATCAGCCGTCTGCGCGCAATCATCTTGTATTCTTGCCAGAGGTTGATCTATTTGTTGAAGCCATTTACCCAGAGCCTGCTAAGGATCCCATTTATCTTCACAATGATGATCATCAAAGCTTCACCCAGCCCATTGAAGGAGTTCAGGCAGTCTCTCGTGTTTATCCCTTGGCTGGCAACACACGTGCCCCTCGCGCTCAAACTGACGCCACTGAAAGCACCATTGCCCAAAGGACTCGGAGGCAATCTCGTGTTCTCAATGACCGAGAGCTTCTCATCGCGCTACACCAGAAACAGGACAAGCATCACAACTGGCTTAAGCGTCAGATGCAAAGCCTCTTGGTGGATGTCAATCGCATTCGCAATCTTGCCACCAAGAATGCCTTCGTTACTCATGAAACCTGTCGGAGGTCTTGGAAGAGTTTGACATTGCTTAGTGCTGAAGCTGATCTGCAGGACGATAGCTTCACCGAAAGATTCAAGTTTGACTCAACTCCTCCAAGGAATGCTCACTTGCGTCGGACTCCCTCACTTGAAGACTCTGACTATTCATCCTCAACTGCGACAGTGAATGCCAGAGTCATCGATGACCAAGATGATGCAACTTCACCTCCTCCAACTTCAGCGTGTGTCGACACTGCACCAAGTTCTTCTGCACCACTGGACCTAA
This sequence comes from Triticum monococcum, assembly GCA_034509565.1. NCBI lineage: Eukaryota > Viridiplantae > Streptophyta > Magnoliopsida > Poales > Poaceae > Triticum > Triticum monococcum. Next base: position 477,667,094 of record CM067842.1, on the reverse strand, counting down.
ACGATGACCTTACTGCCTCGCCTGCACCTCATGGGAACGAGTAGGCGCTCTATGTCTTCAAACCTTTTTGGTCCTTACTGACAAAAGGGGGAGAAGCATATGAGTTGATAGTGTTCAAGCGGGTCCATATGGGTGGTTGCTTTACCTTTTGCTACTTTTTCCAAGTGCTTACAACTCTCGCTTTCTGATACATTTGGTTCTTTGAGTTGTAACACTTAAACTCGATGGTCGTCTGCTACTTATTTGCTATTCTGTGATGCGATGATAAATTCCGCATGTGCGATGATAACTTCCGCACTTAGGTCATTTTGCAGACGTCCATTTTTCATTATGCATGTCATTATCTTCGTTATATCAAATCATGCATGATGAATTGTCATCATAAGTTGAAGAGGATCTCCACAAGTACAGCCTGCCATGTGCATTTGCATTCCAAAAGCAAATTACTTATATGCACATCTTCAGGGGGAGCCTTTGCCACTTATGAAGACAATACCCTATCCTTTACCATTTCACATATTTTCCCCCTGTTGAAAACTTCAACCAGTTTGTAATCAATCACCAAAAGGGGGAGATTGTAAGTGCATCTAGTGCCACCCCTAGTTGGTTTTGGAGTATTGACGACAAACCTGGTTGAGGGACTAATGTGTTTGTGAGAATTGCAGGATAACACAGGTAGAAGTCCCTCATTGATTCGGCTTTCCTACCAGAGATGACCCCTAAAAATGTATGAAGACATTGAAGTCAAAGGTGGTATGTGAAGACATTCACATTGAAGACTATGACAAGAGAAGACATCACGTGAAGACTATGGAGCGCGAAGACTTAGCTGTTTCGTCGTTCTTTTTCTTGTTTGTTGAGTCATAGGAACCACCGTACTGTTAAGTGGGGTCCAAGTGAACCAGTTAGAATGACTGAAGTGATGCCTTAACCAAAACACTATGTCTTCGAGCGAAGACAATGAGAGAAAATCTTATCCGGAGTTGGATAAGTCAGCTTTGCTTGTAGCCCAAGTAAAGTTTTCGTGTGTGTTTGAAATCTGACCATTGGAACACGTGTCAGTTCCTTAGTGACCCAGGGTCATTTCGGACAAATCAGGTCGGGTTGCCTAGTGGCTATAAATAGCCCACCCCCTACAACCATAAACGGTTGGCTGCTCAAAGTTAGTGTACGACTTTTATCGTTTGAGAGCAACTCACCTCGAAGCCTTTGAGAGAGAATTCCTTGCGAGGACAAAGCCCTAAACACCCAGAGCCAAAGAGTGTTAGGCATCACTGAAGTCTTCCTGTCTGTGTGATATGAAGACTTATTACACTTGAGGACTGTGAATCCTCCAGCCGGTTAGGCGTCGCGTTCTGAGCATCCAAGAGTCATTGTGGATCGCCGGTGAACTAAGTCTGTGAAGGTTTGGAAGTCTACCTTGAAGACTTACCAGAGTGATTGGGTGCCCTTAGCTCAAGGGGAATAAGGTGAAGACGTGGTCTTCTGAGTTGTATCTCAGCCTCCCTAACCAGACGTACAGTTGGCACAGCAACTGGAACTGGTCCAACAAATCATTGTCTTCAACGAGCCACTGGTTCCATCCTTCCCATCTCTTTACTTTCAGATTGGTACTTGTGAAGTCATTGCATGTCTGCATTATCTATTTGTCTTCACTGTGTGACTGCTGTTCTGATTGGCTTCATACTATCTTCCATCCTGATCTATACTGCCTAGCTGCTATTAGTCTTTGTGCTTTCATCTCATTGAATACTTGACTATGTCTTGCTTAGTGTAGTCTACCTTCCGCTGCATGGTAATAGGTTTGTTTCTATCGTTTGTCTTTGAAACTTCCATGTTTTGACGACTTTTATAAAAATCACCTATTCACCCCCCTCTAGTCGATCACTAGCACTTTCACTAAGAGTATAATAGTGGAATGTAAAACAATTGCATATGAAGGTAAAGGGAGGAGTTTGGAGGGAGCAAACGCAATGTGGACACGGAGTTTTTTGGCATGGTTCCGATAGGTGGTGCGATCGTACATCCACATTGATGGAGACTTCAACCCACAAAGGGTAATGGTTGCGCGAGTCCACGGAGGGCTCCACCCATGAAGGGTCCACGAAGAAACAACCTTGTCTATCCCATCATGGCCATCGCACACGAAGGACTTGCCTCACTAGGGTAGATCTTCACGAAGTAGGCAATCTCCTTGCCCGTACAAACTCCTTGGTTCAACTCCACAATCTTGACGAAGGCTCCCAAGTGACACCTAACCAATCTAGGAGACACCACTCTCCGAAAGGTAATAAATGGTGTGTTGATGATGAACTCCTTGCTCTTGTGCTTCAAATGATAGTCTCCCCAACACTCAACTCTCTCTCATAGGATTGGATTTGTAGAAAGATGATTTGAGTGGAAAGCAACTTGGGGAAGGCTAGAGATCAAGATTTATGTGGTTGAAATGAAATATCTTGACCTCAACACAAGTGTAGGTGGTTCTCTCTTAGAAAATTCATGTTGGAAGTGTAGGCATGTTCTGATGGCTTTCTCCATGAATGAAGAGTGAGTGGACGGGTATATATAGCCTCCACACAAAATCTAACCGTTACACACAAATCTCCACACTCGGTGGGAACTAATTATAAAAATCGGTTAGACCGATTTAGTTCAAAATGTGAATGTTAGGATTTTCGGTGGGACCGACATGTCAACTCGGTGGGACCGATTCCATTAGGGTTAGGGCATAACATAATCTCGGTGAGACCGATTACACAAACTCGGTGGGGCCGATTTTGGTAATAGACAAACAGAGAGTTGGTCAGGCAAACTCGGTGGGACCGATTCGCTCATCTGGGTTAGACCAAAACATTACGAAGGGGAAACAGAGAGTTTGCATTGCAATCTCGGTGGGACCGATCGCTCATCTTGGTTGGACTGAAACGTTATGAAGGGAAACAGAGAGGTTGCAATCCCATCTCGGTGAGACTGAGATCCCTATCGGTGAGACCAAAGTGATTAGGGTTTGTGGCAGTGGCTATGTCAAGTGAACTCGGTGGCATCGGATAGAAAGTTTCGGTGGGGCCGAGTTTGACTTTTGGTTTGGGAAAAATGTGGCTGTGAGAAAGTAGTTGAGGGTTTTTGGAGCATATCACTAAGCATTTTGAGCAAGTAACTCATTAAGAAACACCTCACCCCCTTTTAATAGTATTGGCTTTTCCTATGGACTCAGTGTGATATTGGATCACTAAAAGTAAAATATAGAGTCTTGTGCTTTGAGCTTGAGCCAATCTTTTGTCCTTTGCAATTTGAGGGGTCCACTTTCTAATCCATGCGATGCCAATCATTGAGCTTTCCTGAAATATTTATCTTAAAATAGCATTAGCTCAATGAGCTATATGTTGTTAGGAATTACCAAAACCACCCAGGGATAGTTGCACTTTCAATCTCCCCCTTTTTGGTAATTGATGACAACATATAGATCAAACCTTTGACCAATGATCATAAGATTGAAAAACATCGTTGCTTTGAGAAGTATGTGATAAGCAAGAGCTCCCCCTAAATTTGTGCATTATTTAAGATTTGCTTTTGAATGCAAATGCACAATCGATTAGGACCATGGGTTACTCTTCCATGTCACATAGATCTTGGTGGAGCGCTCAAAATGATAGAAATTAAAAGCATGCACTCATCACCTAGCAAGTGAATGATGATATATGAGATATAAAATATAGTATCATCCAAACAAGCATTAAGGTACCAAATGATCAACCACATGATCAAATGAGTATCCCACACAAGGATATAAAGTATCTCACACAGTAAAAAGTTCAACCAAAGACAAACAAGAAAAACACTCCCTCGAAGCCTATGATCTCCCCCTTTGGCAACAAGTTACCAAAAAGTTTGAAAATGCGTAGTGCTATGCATCTCTCAGGCTTGGTCTTCGGGAGGTGGTGTAGAGAGAACTCCAAGGACGAAGGCATCTGTCGATGTAGTTGGAGCTAGTGGAGTGGGTGCTGGAGGTGGCACTGGAGCTATAGCTGCTGGTGCTGACAATGTAGCTCTACCATCTGAAACTGGCACTGCAGCAGACCTCAGACCTTGTGGCACACACTGAAAACCATCAGTAGTTGCCTTCCCTCTCCTCTCTTCTGCTTCCTCCTGAAGGTGCTCAACTGCAGTCTGAATCTCAGTTACCTTCAGATCAAGATCATAAAATTTTGTCTCAACAATCCTCTCCAGGCTCTCCTGATTTTGAGTCAGGGTATCCAAGCCCTTCTCAATCCTCAATGTAGCTTGAACCAGATAGCCTAATTGATCTTGTTTTGACTTGAGGAACACCTGAGATGCTTCTTCTGCGCTTGGCATCCTTGCAGCTTTCTCAGCCTTTGCTTTGGCTCTCTTCTCCTGTGCTTGAGCTGATGATGGTTCCTCGTCATTCATCACTACTGTGTTGTCTTCAAATTCAGGATATAAGGGTAGATGCTCCTTGTCCAGCAAGTATGTTCCCGTGCCCATCTTACAATTGATGAGCTCCTGAATATGTGGAGCATACCCACAGCTTCTGATTGTTTCTACAATCAGACTCATGACCTTGAACTTCTGAGGGACATCGAAAAGTTATAGTAGGTTGATAGAATGTCCTCTGATCATCTTGTGATCTCCTGACTTGGGTAGCAATGTGTGTCTTAAGATCTAGTTGATGGTAGGCAGACTAGACAACAGGAAATGTATAGATCCAAGCTTGTGTGTCTCCAAAGCCTTATCTGGGATCTCTTTGTACATGTTTGCCATGGAGTTGTGGTCTTTCTTCTTCTTGGCATACACATCCAAGTCATCCTCATGTTCCTCTAGGGCACTGATTAGCTTGGCCCATTCTTCAACAGTGGATTGGTACCTAGTACCTTCAGACATCCATACTATCCTTCCATCTGGATAGAAGTGGGCAGTGTAGTAAAACTGCATGATCGGCTCATCATTCCATTTGGTGTGCTTCTGTCCAACAAATTAATCTACTCCACATGCCTTGAAACTATCATATACTCCTGGGAAGTGATCTTCATTCTCCTTGATGTATTTCCAATCAACCCACCTCATGTCACAAACAATGGGCTTCTTGTCAAGCAAAATTGTCTCATAGAACTCTTGTTGTTCCTTTGTGTGAAACTTGTAAACAACTGCAGTCCTCCCCCTAACAGCATAGGGATCAGAATCTCTCCACAATCTCAGTCCTGCATCTTTCCTGATGTGCATGTCCTCAGCGACTGGATGAGCATCATTGTGATCAAGAATTTTGGGCTTCAACTTCCTCAAAACAAGTGAATCATCTTCCTCTTCTTCAGCTTCAGGCACTGGGGCCTTGTTCTCTTCCTCAGCAGGAATACTTCGAGTGTTTCTCTTGGGTGCAGAAGGCTTCTGAGCAGCAGCCTTGGGAGCAGATTTGGGCTTTGAAGCAGTAGCCCCTGATTTGATAGCATCTCCCATGAGCTTCTAAGACTTGGGAGCTGGAGCAGCATCCTCTTCCTCTTCATCTTCTTCTGGATCTCTCATAATGGAGGATCTACCAAGCACTCTGGCAGTGGTCTTCTTGACCCTTTCCTTCTCCAACAGCCTCTCCAGTTGACTTGGAGGTTTCAGCAGTTGAGGATCTAACCTTTAAGGTTGGCACCCTCTTGGCAGGGGCCTTCTTGTGCAAGCCAGGCTTAGTTGTTGCAGCTGTGCCATATTCCTTCTTCAGCACCTTCTTCTTGGAGTTGACTTCCTCCTCAACAGCCACATAGTCCTAATCTTCAGAATCTGAGGTTTTCTTCTTCCTTGACCCGGTGGCTGCTTTGGTCAAGTTACATGGTGTGCTCCTGCTTCCATCATTAGAAGTGCTAGAGGGATCTGAGCCCTCACTCATCCGCACATGTTCCTCAGACCTGTTCTGGTTGTCGCTTTGATTAGACATTTCTGCAAACTTACTAACAACAGACCCTGTGAATAGATATAGATGAGGTAGAGTGGATGAGCATCACAAAGTGCAGAGTTCTTGCAAAACAGATGACTTAAAAACTTAGTTTTAGTTCTCTACAGAAAGCATTTCGGAGCTACCGATTTGTAAACTCGGTGATACCGAAGTAGCTTTTGGAACCTAAACTAGTGAACTCGGTCAGACCGAGTCATAGTTCGGTGGCACCGAGACTGCCAGGGTTTCACACAGAATCGAACTCGGTCACACCGATTTGCAGTTTTCGGTCAGACCGAAAGTGCAAGTGCAATGGCCTAAGCCAAATCGGTGAGACCGATTTCTACAATTTGGTCGGTCCGAGATGAGTCCAGCGGAGACCTAACCCTAAATTTGCAAATCCAATCTAATCTAAAGGAAGTTTTGAGTGGATGGATTGTTTGCATACGTGGTCATGATCATGGCAAAGTAATGTGCTACGAATCGGAGTTAAAAGAATAGCACAAAGGATCGAACTCGTACCCTAGTTCGGCGGAGTTTGCTATGGCGGCAACGGAGGGGCAGAATTCCATTGACGGCGATGGAAACCAGCGGCGGGAAGTCACTGGCGGCGAGAAAACGATCCGGAGACCCGAGGCGGTAGAGCAGGATACGCGCGGGCTGAGAGGTTTCGAAGAAATATCCAAAATCTCACCCATGGGTTTATATATCCCGACCCTGTCGGTGTGCCCGAGTGGAACAATTCGGTGGCACCGAGATGCACAATCGCAAGCGGTTACTGCAACTCGGTGTGACCGAAAAGTTTAAATCGGTTGCACCGAGATTGAAAACATAGATCAACTTAGTGATCTCGGTGTGACCGAAATGGATGACTCGGTCATACCGGAATACACAAACGCCTTGTTCGGATGTATACATTGGGCCTCCGAATTTGATATTGGCATTGGTTAGGCCCGAATGCCATTGTTCAGATGGTCTTGGTATTCAGACTTGGAAACGGAAGATATTGGCCCATCCGCGGCAACACGCGCGCCTCCACTTCTCCAATTCAGAGCCTCACCACTCGGTTTTCCTTGGTATTCGGTAGCGCGCGAGCCCCCCGCCCCACTTACCGCTTCGTCCCGCTCGAGGAAAAGGAACATGCGCGGGAGAGGAGAACTGGCGTGACTCAGGAGACGGCGGCGCCGACGACTGCCTTCTCCCTCCTCCTCCTCCTCCTCTTCCTCCTCTAATCCCTCGTCCTCCTCTCTTCTCCCCAACGAAGGTCGATCCATACCAAGTCTTCTTCTTGCTCAACATGGAGAGCGCCCCCCTGTCCCTTGTCTTCCCCGTCATGGCGACCGAGGTCCAAGGAGGTCCCACCCGGCGGCAGCCGACGGTGGCGGCTGCCTCTTGACTGCCATGGCGAGCCCCCCCCCCCCATCAGCAATCCGATTCAAGGTGCGTATCTTCACTTGTCATGTAGATCTGGATTAGTAGTGCAAATTTCACCTGAGGTAAACTGATATGTTGTACAAGTGATGGATGCCTAATTACTTGATTATTGTGCAGTTGCATACTGTCAGATCAAGTAGATTGGTTTCTTATATAACTGAAAAGAACAACAGGAAAAAGAGGAAAATTATTATCTTGATGGAACTCTACTTTGAATCGGTTCTTTCTGGGATTATCTTGAGGAAGGATTGGCTGTTGATGTTGAATGAGAAGAACGGTGCTTGATTGGTGCCTTCTGGATATTATGTATGCTGGTTGGCTGCAATGTAACCGTTAAGAACATGTGGTTCTAATGATGGTTAAAACATGTATCTTTTGGATATTATGTATCGTGTGTTTATGATGGCTAAAACATGTATTTTGAGCTTGCTATTGTCAATTGGATATAATTTGTTGCTACATGTCTGACACTCACTTTTATTGATGTCAAATGCCGCTATTTTGTGATGCTCTTGTACAAGTGATGCTGCTATATAAGTAGTGTTGTTGTACAAGTGTTGTTGCCGGTACGTATGTAAGTTTTGCCGTTTTGTGCTGCTATATAAGTAGTGTTGTTGTTATATATTCATTTTCTGTATAAAATTTAGTTTCAACCAATAGAACAATGTACAATGTAGATACAGTAACAAATGAGCAATTCCAATGCAACTTATGACCATCCAAACAAGCCATGGATTGAACCACCCTCTCCAAATGCCAAGTGCCAATTACTTGACATCCAAACAGCAGAATTCACATTCAATATCAATATCAATGTCCTGTGTGATTTGGCATTTCCCCAATTCAATGCCAAGCCTCCCAATATCTACATCCAAACAGAGTGAAAGAGGTTTTGGAAGTTTAAGTCTATGACGAATCGGGGACTCCAAGTGCTCCTCACATAGAGTGGTTTGAATCTGACTTGATCAAACTTTGTGATGTAGCATGAATAGAGTTTGAGACAAGAAAAGCATAGATAGCTAGAGGGAGTTCTTAGGCATTCTTGTCCATCCATTTGGCAAAAGAGAAAAAGCCAAACAATCAAAGCAACAAATGGATGCCCTTGAATGAGTAAAATATGCATCCAACATGCTCACACAATAAAATAGCAAATGAAATATGCGACAAAGCATGCACAAACACTCTAGCATCTATCAAGCAATTGGCGATGACTAGGTCATCTATATATGAGTATATTGACTTAGGAGTCAAATGAGAACATTTGATCATAGGTCATACTCATCGTTTAAGCACAAGTGGGGTTGCCACTTTTACATAAAGCATTGTTGTGCTCACATCATTAGAGTTGCTTTAGCTCAGTTGATTAGAGTAAAGCTCCCCTAGATGTGATATCCCCCCTAAGAGGGATGAACTAACCTTGGGTTTTGTCAACGATGACTTCATGTAGGTGTTAAAGATGTAGATGCTCAATGCTGATGTAGATCATTTGGAGCAATCCTTTGGAGTGAGTTGCACTTTCAATACCTACACGGGTTAGTCCCACAAGGAACAAACAAGGATATCCATAGACACGGAGTGATATTCACATGAGATTATGTCCAATGAATGCATTAGGTTACCTTGTCCCTTGTCTTACCAACAAGAGGTTTTGTGACTCCTTGAACTAGTTCAAGATATGGAAGTTGTTTGTACTTGTCCTTGCCAAGATGATAGGAGTGAAGTATGTTGGCGGAGTCACCCTCAAGAACTCTCTAATTCTTCTTCTTAGGGATCCACACCATCTTGATGGGAATCCTTGGAGTTGTAGTCATACTTGATGAAGTGGACCTTGAGGTAGTCTTGGTAACCCACTTGACCAAGGCCTTAGGTGCTTCTTCAAATGCATCAATCTCCTCTTGAAGCTTGTCCTTGCCTTTTAGCTTGTGGTCTTGTGGTGGAAGATCATCTTGAGCTTGTGTTCCTTGGAAAGAAGTAGGATCATACTTCTCTTTTTGAGGAACATACTTCTTGTTGGGGTATTGATCTTCTTCCCACTCAACTACATTGGCATTGAGCTTTCGTTCAAAATTAACACCTTGATTCTTCCGGTGTCTTCCTTGCTTGCGTATAATTTCCTCAAATTGCTTACTTCCAGCAAGACTCTTGTAAACACCTTTCTCTATGATTCCCTTCAATAAGCTATTTTCTTGCTCAAGTGTAACTTGGCTAAGAGAATCATTAGTGGAATCAAGAGAACTACTAGAAGTAACAACATTGGATTTAGCATGATTGTTGTTACTACTAGAGGAAGTATCTTTCTTGTTCTTGTTGCTAGATTTAACTTGTGGCATGTAAGTAGACAAGAGTAAACGCTTGGCAATGTAAGAAGAACTCTTCTTGCAAAGATCATCATTGATTGCTTTTAAGAACTCATGCTCTTGCTCAAGGTTGAGCTTTTCAAAGCATAGCTTCTCATGAGTCTTTAAAAGTTCTCGATGATCTTCCAAGGTAGTTTCATGAGCTAACTTAAGAGTGTTTAGTTCTTTAGTTAGACGCCCAATCTCCTTCTTATCATCGTCATTCGTTTTATCTTGATTACCATGATTAATAGCAAGTTCATCATAGTTTTCATAACTGGAGTTGTCAACAAGTAAATCATCATCTCCTAGCAAATCATCTTCATCACTATTAAAATCAACATACTTGGGGTGTGTTACCTTTGGACCTTTAGCCATGAAGCATGTTCCAATTCCTTCATTTGGTGAGTCAAATATGTCGTAGGAGTTGGTTGACACAAGTGCTAGACCGGCAACACCTTCATCTTGAGTATATTCGGAGTCGGAGTGATAACTTTTTTCGGAGTGATTGTCGGAGTCGGAGCCGGATACCCATTCACCAACATGAGCTTGATGTCTTCGTTTTGTGTAGCTCTTTGATGACTTGTCCTTCCTTTCCGAATCCTTGCTTCTCCGTGATGTTCTTCGTTCATAATGGTCATCTATACTCCTTCTCTCTCTTGGTGGTGATTCTTCTCTTCTACTTCTTCTTTTGTAGGGAGCCGTACACTCATTGAAATAGTGTCCGGGTCTTCAACAATTGTAGCAATTATGCTCACGACTAGAAGATCTTTTGTCATTGTAGGATCTTGACTTGGAACTTATTTCCTTGCTTCTACTCTTGTAAAACTTGTTGAAGTTCTTCACCATTAGGCACAATTCTTCGTTGAAGGTTTGTTTCTCACTTGATGATGTGGGAGCATCACATGAGGCTTTGTAAGCACCACTTGACTTGTTGTGAAGCTCTTCCTTATCCTTGAGTGACATCTCATGAGCAACAATTCTTCCAATGACTTTCGTTGGCTTGACATCTTTGTAATTGGACATCATTTGGATCAATGTGCACACGGTATCATATTTTCCATCCAAGGCTCTTAGGATCTTCTTGATGATGAATCTATCGGTCATCTCTTCACTTCCTAAGCTGGCAATCTCATTTCTGATGAGAGCAAGCCTAGAGTACATTTCAGCGACACCTTCACCATCCTTCATTTTGAACTTGTCAAGCTGACTTTGAAGCACATCCAATTTGGATTCCTTGACGGAGTCGGTACCTTCATGTATATCAATCAAAGTATCCCAAATTTCCTTTGCATTCTCAAGACGGCTGATTTTGTTGAATTCTTCGGGGCACAATCCATTGAAGAGAATATCACAAGCTTGAGCATTGTATTGCAGCATCTTCAACTCTTCCGTGGTAGCTTCAGGTTCGGTTCTCTCCCATCAAAGAATTCACCTTGCAAGCCAATACACACAATAGCCCAAACAGTGGGGTTATGTCCAAGAATATGCATTTTCATCTTATGCTTCCAACTAGCAAAATTAATACCATCAAAGTAAGGACCTCTATGTTGGTAATTTCCCTCACTAGACGCCATACTCTCCTAGGTTGTGAAACCAAGGCTATGATCACCAAAAGCTATGGAAATCAAAGCAAATGGAGACCAAAGCTCTCATACCATTTGTAGGATCGAAAGTATGTCTAGAGCGGGGTGATTAGACTACTTGACCAAATAAAAATCTAGCCTTTTCTCAATTTTAAGTCTTGGCAGATTTTAGCAACATAGCACAATTAAAGTAATCAACCTACACATGCAATTCTAAGAGTATAGCAGCGGAATGTAAAACAATTGCATATGAAGGTAAAGGAAGGAGTTTGGAGGGAGCAAACGCAATGTAGACACGAAAGTTTTTTGGCGTGGTTCTGATAGGTGGTGCTATCGTACATCCATGTTGATGGAGACTTCAACCCATCAAGGGTAACGGTTGCGCGAGTCCACAGAGGGCTCCACCCACGAAGGGTCCACGAAGAAGCAACCTTGTCTATTCCACCATGGCCATCACCCACGAAGGACTTGCCTCACTAGGGTATATCTTCACGAAGTAGGCGATCTCCTTGCCCATACAAACTCCTTGGTTCAACTCCACAATCTTGACAGAGGCTCCCAAGTGACACCTAACCAATCTAGGAGACACCACTCTCCAAAAGGTAATAGATGGTGTGTTGATGATGAACTCCTTGCTCTTGTGCTTCAAATGATAGTCTCCCCAACACTCAACTCTCTCTCATAGGATTGGATTTGGTAGAAAGATGATTTGAGTGGAAAGCAACTTGGGGAAGGCTAGAGATCAATATTTATGTGGTTGGAATGGAATATCTTGACCTCAACACAAGTGTAGGTGGTTCTCTCTTAGAAAATGTATGTTGGAAGTGTAGGCATGTTCTGATGGCTTTCTCCATGAATGAAGAGTGGGTGGAGGGGCATATATAGCCTCCACACAAAATCTAACTGTTACACACAAATCTCCAAACTCGGTGTGACCAAATTATAGAACTCGGTCAGACCGATTTAGTTCAAAATGTGAACGTTAGGATTTTTGGTGGGACCGACTTGTCAACTCGGTGGGACCGATTCCATTAGGGTTAGGGCATAACGTAATCTCGGTGAGACCGATTACACAAACTCGGTGGGACCGATTTTGGTAATAGACAAACAGAGAGTTGGTCAGGCAAACTCGGTGGGACCGATTCGCTCATCTCGGTTAGACCGAAACATTACGAAGGGGAAACAGAGAGTTTGCATTGCAATCTCGATGGGAACGATCGCTCATCTCGGTTGGACCAAAACGTTACGAAGGGAAACAGAGAGGTTGCAATCCCATCTCAGTGAGACCGAGATCCCTATTGGTGAGACCATAGTGACTAGGGTTTGTGGCAGTGGCTATGTCAAGTGAACTCGGTGGCGCCGGATAGAAAGTTTCGATGGGGCCGAGTTTGACTTTTGGTTTGGTATAAATGTGGATGTGAGAAAGTAGTTGGGTTTTTTTGGAGCATATCACTAAGCATTTTGAGAAAGTAACTCATTAAGCAACACCTCACCCCCTTTTAATAGTATTGGCTTTTCCTATGGACTCAATGTGATCTTGGATCACTAAAAGTAAAATGTAGAGTCTTGTGCTTTGAGCTTGAGCCAATATTTTGTCCTTAGCATTTTGAGAGGTCCACTTTCTAATCCATGCCATGCCAATCATTGAGCTTTCCTGAAATATTTATCTTAAAATAGCATTAGCTCAATGAGCTATATGTTGTTAGGAATTACCAAAACCACCCATGGATAGTTGCACTTTCAGAATGGCTTCAAGCCTAGCCACCGGAGAAAATGTTTCATCGAAGTCAATCCCTTCAACTTTAGTGTATCCTTGAGCATCGAGACGAGCCTTGTTTTTGACAACTTGACCATGATCATCTTGTTTGTTGCGATAGATCCATTTTGTGCCTATGATATTGTGCTTGCGAGGATCGGGACGCTTGACCAGTTCCCATACATTGTTCAACTCGAACTGTTGAAGCTCATCTTGCATAGCTCGAATCCATTTAGGTTCCATGAAGGCTTCAGCAACTCTCTTGGGTTCAGATATAGAGACAAATGCAAAGTGCCCACAAAAATTTTCTAGCTGTGTTGCTCTCGAACGAGTGAGTGGACCAGGTGCATTGATGCTATCAGTTATCTTCTCAATCTGTAATTTATTTGCAACACGAGGATGGAATGGACAAAGATTTTTCCCTTGCTTATCATTGTCTTCGTCTTCAACATTGGCTTCAGGCTGAGCAGTGTCTTCAGGTTGACTTGGCGCAGAAATGATAAGTTCTTCTTCAGGCTGTGCCGTTGATGGTATGATTTCTCCAGTACCCATAAGCTTGATGGATTCACTTGGTGAGACTTCATCTAGCACATTTGGCAGGTGCTCTCTTTGCGAGCCGTTAGTTTCATCGAACCGCACATCCACAGTTTCAACCACTTTATAGTGAAAGAGGTTGAAGACTCTGTAGGAGTGCGAATCCTTTCCATAACTAAGCATAAAACCTTCATGTGCTTTCAGTGCAAATTTTGAAGTGTGATGCAGATCCTTGATCAAGCACCTAGCACCAAATACTCTGAAGTAGCTTATGTTTGGCTTCTTACCAGTCAGTAGCTCATATGACGTCTTCTTTAGAAGCTTGTGAAGATAAACACGGTTGATGACGTGATATGCAGTATCAATAGCTTCAGGCCAGAACTTCCTTGGAGTCTTGTATTCATCAAGCATCGTCTGAGCCATCTCAATGAGTGTTCTGTTCTTGCGCTCCATGATGCCATCCTGCTGAGGTGTGTATGGAGCTAAGAACTCATGAGTGATGCCCAATGTATCAAGATAAGTGTCGAGGCATGTGTTCTTGAACTCTGTGCCATTGTCACTTTTGATGTTCTTGATCTTGATGCCATAGTTTGTCATGGCATGATTGGAAAATCGTCTAAAGACATCCCACACTTCAGTCTTGTAGAGAATTATATGCACCCAGGTATATCTTGAGTGATCATCAACAATGCCGAAGCCATATAGGCAAGCAGTGGTAGTGAGAGTAGAGTAGTGAGTAGGGCCAAATAAGTCCATGTGAAGTAGCTCGAAGGATTGAGAAGTCGTCATGATCGTCTTCGAGGGATGTTTGGCCCTTGTCATCTTTCTAGCTTCGCAGGCACCACACAGATAATCCTTCTTGAACTTGACGCCCTCGATGCCTACGGCGTGTTTCTTCTTCACGAGAGTGTATAAGTTCCTCATGCTAGCATGCCCTAGCCTCCGATGCCAGAGCCAACACTTTGAAGCTTTTGCTAGAAGACATACAACCAACTGTGGTCCTACTGAGAAATCTACCATGTACAGATCATCTTTTTGGTACCCTTCAAAGACTAGAGATTTGTCAGATTCCATAAGCACAAGGCAATGATATTTTCCAAATATTACTACCATATTCAGATCACAAAAAATTGAGACAAACATTAAGTTGAAACCAAGGGATTCAACAAGCATCACTTTATCCATGTGCTGATCCTTTGAGATTGCAACTCTACCTAGACCCAATACCTTGCTTTTACTAGTGTCAGCAAATGTGATGTGACTCTTGTCAGATGGATGTAAGGTTGAGTCCATCAGAAGACTTCGATCACCAGTCATGTGGTTAGTGCATCCACTATCCATAATCCATTCAGAAGCCTTTGGTATCGTACCCTACAGTGCAGTTAGGGGGATAGGCTTCACCAAGGGAAATGTGAAGCATAAACATTTGACGAACGAGTGGATTATGAAAGTTCAGATCCTGGTTAGGGTAGATAGGATGACTGTCAAGAAAAATCGGGAACAAAATACATAGTAAGACCATTTGGGCATTTTATCTTGCGCCCCACAAGATGTTTTAGGTCCCCAGCAATAGCATCTAACGCCTTTGATTTCCGGTTGGAGACCCTTCCCTACAAAGAGAGCTACGTTTTCTTAACCACCCACATTTTCAGGGGTGGCTTCGAAGCAATGAGTCTAAGTGCAACATCTGAGAACTTTAGCTTTGGAGCCCTAGAAATAGTCTCGCGAGAGGTGAATAATATTCATAAGAATAAGAAGAGTAGTTCTTGGTCTTATGAATATGGCGGTTTGATGAAACACACTCATATTCATAGGCCTGAGTATGGTTTCCCTGCAAAACATTTGTGTTAGGGTGACTCTGGCGAGTCCTCTGTCTGTAGGAAGCCTTTGGTCTGGCATTTGTCTTCTTCCTAGGTGGTGTCATGATGACATTCACCTGAAGATTTTCAAGACAACTCTTGGGCACCCAGATCTTCTTCAAAGGTGGTCTATTCCTGCAGTTAGTACCAATATACCTGGCAAACACTTCACCATTCTGATTCTTAAACAGTTTATAGTTTGCATCAAAGGATTCATCAATGATAATCGGGTTAGCACAAGTGAAGCCAGATAAGGTAGATGGATCCACTGAAGGTCCCTTTGCAGCAACCCATGTGGTTTTGGGGTACTGCTCAGGCTTCTAGTAAGAACCATCAACATTCATTTTCCTCTCGAACCCAACACCCTCTTTCCTAGGGTTTCGGTTCAGAATCTGTTTCTTGAGGACATCACATAGTGTCTGATGCCCTTTGAGACTTTTGTACATTCCTGTCTCAAGAATGTCTTCAACCTGGCATTCTCATCAGTAATAGTAGTGGTATCCTCAGCAGAGGGGTTAGTTACCACATCAGTAGTTGAAGATATTGCAACAGTAGTAGCAGTAGAACATCTAGCAACAGAAGCAACATTATCACACTCAAGACATTTTAGACATGGTGGCTCAAATCCTTCCTGAGCGGAACTGATCTGTTGAGCGCGGAGTAACTCGTTCTCCTTTTGAAGATCTTCATGAGCCGATCTCAAGTTCTCAAGCTCTTGCTTCCTTTGAAGATAATCATAGGAGAGCTTTTCATGAGTAGTTGAGAGCGTTTCATGACAACTTTCAAGTTCTTCGTACTTAACATGAAGATTTTTAATGTCTTCAATTAAGGACTGAGATTGGGTCATTTCTGCGTCCAACAGGTCATCGCTTTTGTCTAGCAATTTTTGAATATGTTCCATAGCATTCTGTTGCTGTGTTGCAATTTTAGCAATTGTTTTGTAGCTAGATTTAGATTCACATTTAGAGTCATCTTCACTTGATGTTTGATAGTAAGCATCGCGTGAGTTTACCTTGGCACCACGTGCCATGAAGCAGTAGGTGGGTGCAGAGTCATCCTCATCATTAGCATCAGCGTTGGTGACGAGGCCATTCTCTTCAGTGTTGAAGATGGACTTGACGATGTATGCTGAAGCTAGAGCCAGGCTTGCCACGCCTGAATCAGATTCCTCTTCAGACTCCATCTCCACCTCCTCAAATGCAGACTCCTCCTCTGAATCCATCTCCTTGCCAACAAACGATGAGCCTTGCTGGATGAGCTCTTCTTGTGTGATGAAGACTTCGACGAAGACTTGGAAAAATACTTTGAGGATTTCTTCTTCTTCTTGTCATCAGAATCATATTCCTTGCTCTTCTTCTTCTTCTTCTTCTTCTTCTTCTTCTTCTTCTTCTTCTTCTTCTTCTTCTTCTTCTTCTTCTTCTTCTTCTTCTTCTTCTTCTTCTTCTTCTTCTTCTTCTTCTTCTTCTTCTTCTTCTTGTTCTCATTGTCCCATTGAGGACATTCAAAGATGTAGTGACCAGGTTTCTTGCACTTGTGGCACGTTCTCTTCTTGTAGTCATGGGAGGAAGCTTCATCATTTCTTCAGCTGGATCTTGAAGACTGTCTGGAGCCTTTCTTCTTGGTGAACCTCTAGAACTTCTGCACTAGCATGGAAAGTTCCTTTCCAATGTCTTCAAGATCCTCAGAACTGCAGTCAGATTCTTCTTCAGATGAGGAAACAACCTTTGCCTTCAAAGCACGAGTTCGGCCATAGTTGGGACCATAGATATCTCTTTTCTCAGATAACTGGAACTCATGTGTGTTGAGCCTCTCAAGTATGTCAGACGGATTGAGAGTCTTGAAGTCAAGGCGATCATGAATCATCAGGGCCAGGGTGTCAAATGAGTTGTCGAGTGATCTCAAGAGTGTCTTGATGATTTCATGCTTGGTGATCTTAGTGGCACCGAGTGCATGAAGCTCATTTGTGATGTCAGTGAGGCGATCAAACGTTAGCTGAACATTGTCATTGTCATTTCTGTTGAAGCGGTTGAAGATGTTGCGAAGAACACTAATCCTTGAGTTTCTCTGTGTTGAGACCCCTTCATTGACCTTGGAGAGCCAGTCCCAGACTAGCTTCGCAGTTTCCAGAGCACTCACACGACCATACTGTCCTTTGGTCAGATGACCACAGATGATGTTCTTGGCAGTAGAATCCAGTTGAATGAACTTCTTGACATCAGCAGGGGTGACACCTTCACCGGCCTTGGGAATGCTGGTCTTGACGACATACCAGAGGTCGACATCAATGGCTTCAAGATGCATGCGCATCTTATTCTTCTAGTAGGGGTAATCAGTGCCATCGAAGACAGGGCACGCAGCGGAGACTTCGATTATCCCTGCAGTCGACGTAGAAAAAACTTTAGGTGGTTAAATCGAATCACACAAAACAAGGGGGCACCTTGCTTTGATACCAATTGAAAGTGCTAGTTATCGACTAGAGGGGGTGAATAGGCGATTTTTATGGAAGTCTTCAAAACATGGGGGCTTTGAAGACAAACAGTAGAAATGAACCTATTGATATGAAGCGGAAGGTAGACTACACTAGACAAGCCATAGTCAAGTAAGCAATGAAGTGAAAGCACGAAGACTATCAGCAGCTAGGTAGTATGGATCAGGATGGAAGATAGTATGAAGCCAAAAAACAACAGTCTTCACACAATGAAGTCAATCAAATCATGCAAGCAGGCAATGTCTTCACGAAGACAAACTGTAAGTAAAGAGAGGTAAAGGATAGAACCATTTGCTTGGTGAGGACAAGGATTTGTTGGACCAGTTCCAGTTGCTATGACAACTTTACGTCTGGTTAGGGAGGCTGAGATTCAACTCAGAAGACCGCGTCTTCACCTTATTCCCCTTGAGCTAAGGACACACAGTCCTCACCCAATCATTCTGGTAAGTCTTCAAGGGAGACTTCCAAACCTTCACAGACTTCGTTCACCGGCAATCCACAATGACTCTTGGATGCTCATAACACGACACGTAACCGATTGGAGGATTCACCGTCCTCAAGTGTAACAAGTCTTCAGGTCATGCAGCCAGAAAGACTTCAGTGATGCCTAACACTCTTTGCCTCTAGGTGTTTAGGGATTTTCCCTCGCAAGGATTTCTCTCTCAAATGCTTCGGAGGTGGGTTGCTCTCAAACAAGAAAAGCCGAGCACTAACTCTGAGCAGCCACCAATTTATGGTGTAGGGGGTGGGCTATTTATAGCCAGGAGTCAACCCGACCTGATTTGTCCGAAATGACCTTGGGTCACTAAGGAACTGACATGTGTCCAACGGTCAGATTTCAAACACGCCGGCAGCTTGACTTAGGTACAAGTAAAGCTGACTCATCCAGCTCTGGATAAGATTTACTCTCATTGCCTTCACTCAAAGACATTGGATTTGGTTGAGCATCACTTTAGTCATTCTGACTTTGTTCACTTGGACCCCACTTAATGAAGGAAATATGCCTAGAGGCAATAATAAAGTTGTTATTTATATTTCCTTATATCATGATAAATGCTTATTATTCATGCTAGAATTGTAATAACCGGAAACTTAATACATGTGTGAATACATAGACAAACAGAGTGTCCCTAGTATGCTTCTACTTGACGAGCTCGTTAATCAAAGATGGTTAAGTTTCCTAGCCATGGACATGTGTTGTCATTTGATGAACGGGATAACATCATTAGAGAATGATGTGATGGACAAGACCCATCCGTTAGCTTAGCATAATGATCGTTCAGTTTTATTGCTACTGCTTTCTTCATGACTTATACATCTTCCTATGACTATGAGATTATGCAACTCCCGAATACCGGAGGAACACCTTGTGTGCTATCAAACGTCACAATGTAACTAGGTGATTATAAAGATGCTCTACATGTGTCTCCAATGGTGTTTGTTGAGTTGGCATAGATCGAGATTAGGATTTTTCACTCCGTCTATCGAAGAGGTATCTCTAGGCCCTCTCGGCAATGCACATCACTATAAGCCTTGCAAGCAATGTGACTAATGAGTTAGTTGCGGGATGATGCATTACGGAACAAGTAAAGAGACTTGCCTGTAACGAGATTGAACTAGCTATTGAGATACCGATGATGGAATCTCGGGCAAGTAACATAACGATGACAATCGGAACAACGTATGTTGTTATGCGGTTTGACCGATAAAGATCTTCGTAGAATATGTAGGAACCAATATGAGCATCCAGGTTCCGCTATTGGTTATTGACCGAAGATGAGTCTCGGTCATGTCTACATAGTTCTCGAACCCATAGGGTCCGCACGCTTAACGCTTTGTGACGATTTTTATTATGAGTTATGTGATTTGATGATCGAAGTTTGTTCGGAGTCCCGGATGAGTTTGGGGACATGACGAGGAGTCTCGAAATGGTCGAGACGTAAAGATCAATATATTGGAAGGCTATATTTGGACATCGGAAAGGTTCCGAGTGATTCGGGTATTTTTCAGAGTACCGGAGAGTTATGGGAATTCTTATTGGGCCTTAATGGGCCATACGGGAAAGGAGAGAAAGGCCTGAAGGGTGGTCGCGCCCCTTCCCCATGGACTGGTCCGAATTGGACTAGGGAAAGGGGGCGCCCCCTTTCTTCCTTCTCCTTCTCGCTTCCCTTTTTCCTATTCCATGTGAGAGGTGGAATCCTACTAGGACTAGGGAGTCCTAGTAGGACTCCACACTTTGGGCGCGCCCTATGAGGGCCGGCCTCCTCCTCCCTGCATCCTTTATATACGTGGCCAAGGGGCACCCCATAGACACACAAGTTGATCATTGATCCCTTAGCCATGTGCGATGCCCCCCTCCACCATAATCCACCTCGGTCATATCATCGTAGTGCTTAGGCGAAGCCCTGTGACGGTAGCATCATCATCACTATCATCACGCTGTCATGCCGACGAAGCTCTCCCTCGACACCCAGCTGGATCGAGAGTTCGTGGGACGTCACCGAGCCGAACGTGTGCAGATCGCGGAGGTGCCGTACTTTGGGTACTAGGATCGGTCGATCGTGAAGACGTACGACTACTTCAACCGTGTTGTCATAACACGTCCGCTTACGGTCTACGAGGGTACGTGGACAACACTCTTCCCCTCTCGTTGCTATGCATCACCATGATCTTGCGTGTGTGTAGGATTTTTTTTTGAAATTACTACGTTCGCCAATAGTGGCATCCGAACCAGGTCTATGCGTAAATGTTATATGCACGAGTAGAACACAAAGGAGTTGTGGGCGTGGGTATATACATATTGCTTGCCGTCACTAGTTGATTCTTGATTCAGCGGTATTGTTGGATGAAGCGGCTCAGTCTGACATTACGCGTACACTTACGCGAGACTGGTTCTACCAACGTGCTTCGCACACAGGTGGCTAGTGGGTGTCAGATTCTCCAACTTTAGTTGAATCGGATTCAATGAACATGGTTGTTTCTGAAGATCAAAAAGCAATCACTATACCGCGTTGTGGTTTTTGATGCGTAGGTAAGAACGGTTCTTGCTCAGCTCGTAGCAGCCACGTAAAACTTGCAACAACAAAGTAGAGGACGTCTAACTTGTTTTTGCAGGGCATGTTGTGATGTGATATGGTCAAGACATGATGAGATATAAATTATTGTATGAGATGATCATGTTTTGTTGAAGTTATCGGCAACTGGTAGGAGCCTTATGGTTGTCTCATTATTGCATAAGATGCAAGCGCCATGTAATTGCTTCACTTTATCGCTATGCGATAGCAATAGTTGCAAAAGCAATAGTTGGCGAGATGACCATGTGACAACACATTGATAAAGATCAAGATGATAGAGATCATAGTGTCATGCCGATGATGATGGAGATCATGATGGTACTTTGGAGATGGAGATCAAAGGCACAAAATGATGATGGCCATATCATGTCACATATTTTGATTACATGTGATGTTTATCTTTTATGCTTCTTATTTTTCTTAGTACGGCGGTAGCATTATAAGATGATCTCTCACTAAATTTCAAGGTATAAGTGTTCTCCATGAGTATGCGCTGTTGCGACAGTTCATCGTGCTGAGACACCACGTGATGATCGGGTGTGATAAGCTCTATGTTCACATAGAACGGGTGCAAGCCAGTTTTGCACACGCAGAATACTCGGGTTAAACTTGACGAGCCTAGCATATGCAGATATGGCCTCGGAACACTGAGACCGAAAGGTCGAGCGTGAATCATATAGTAGATATGATCAACATAGTGATGTTCACCATTGGAAACTACTCCATCTCACGTGATGATCGGACATGGTTTAGTTGATATGGATCACGTGATCACTTAGATGATTAGAGGGATGTCTATCTAAGTGGGAGTCCGTAAGTAATATGATTAATTCAACTTAAATTTATCATGAACTTAGTACCAATAGTATTTGCATATCTATGTTGTAGATCAATTGCTCGCGTATAGCTTCCCCGTTTTATTTATGATATGTTCCTAGAGAAAACTATGTTGAAAGATGATAGTAGCAATGATGCGGATTGGATCTGTGATCTAAGGATTATCCTCGTTGCTGCATATAAGAATTATGTCCTTGATGCACCGCTAGGTGACATAACTATTGCAGGAGCAAATGCAGACATTATGAACGTTTGGCAAAGCTCGGTATGATGACTACTTGATAGTTTAGTGCGCCATGTTTTACGGCTTAGAACCGGGACTTCAAAAACATTTTGAATGCCATAGAGCATATAAGATGTTCCAAGAGTTGAAATTAGTATTTTAGACTGATGCCCATGTCGAGAGGTATGAGACCTCTGACAGTACTTTGCCTGCAAGATGGAGGAGAATAGCTCAGCTAGTGAGCATGTGCTCAGAATGTCTGAGTACTACAATCACTTGAATCATGTGGGAGTTAATCTTCTAGATAAGGTAGTGATTGACAAATTTCTCTAGTCACTATCACCAAGTTACTAGAACTTTGTGATGAACTATAATATGCAAGGGATAACGAAAACGATTCCCAAGCTCTTCGCGATGCTGAAATTGGCGAAGGTAGAAATCAAGAAAAAGCATCAAGTGTTGATGGTTGACAAGACCACTAGTTTCAATTAAAAGGGCAAGGGAAAGAAAGGGAACTTCAAGAAGAATGACAAGCAAGTTTCCACTCCCGTGAAGAAGCCCAAAGCTGGACCTAAGCCTGAAACTGAGTGCTTCGACTGCAAAGGGAATGGTCACTAGAAACAGAACTACCCCAAATACTTGGCGGATAAGAAGGATGGCAAAGTGAACAAAAGTATATTTGATATACATGTTATTGATGTGTACTTTACTAGTGTTCATAGTTACCCCATGGTATTTGATACCGGTTCAGTTGCTAAGATTAGTAACTCAAAACAGGAGTTGCAAAATGAACAGAGACTAGTTAAGGGCAAGGTGACGATGTGTGTTGGAAGTGATTCCACGGTTGATAAGATCACCATCGCACACTCCCTTTACCTTCGGGATTAGTGTTGAACCTAAAATAAATGTTATTTGGTGTTTGCGTTGAGCATAAATATGATTGGATCATGTTTATTGCAATACAGTTATTCATTTAAGTCAAAGAATAATTGTTGTTCTATTTACATAAATAAAACCTTCTATCGTCATACACTCAATATAAATGGTTTATTGAATCTCGAATGTAGTTATAGACATATTCATAAGATTGAAGCCAAAAGATGCAAAGTTAATAATGACAGTGCAACTTATATGTGGCACTGCCGTTTAGGTCATATTGGTGTAAAGCACATGAAGAAACTCCATGCTGGTGGACTTTTGGAATCACTTGATTATGAATCATTTGATGCTTGCGAACCATGCCTCATGGGCAAGATGACTAAGACTCCGTTCTCTGGAACAATGGAGCGAGCCACTGACTTATTGGAAATAATACATACCGATGTATGCGGTCCGATGAGTGTTGAGGCTCGCGGTGGGTATCATTATTTTCTGACCTTCACAGATGATTTGAGAAGATATGAGTATATCTACTTGATGAAACATAAGTCTGAAATTGAAAAGTTCAAAGAGTTTCATAGTGAAGTGGAAAATCATCGTAACAAGAAAATAAAGTTTCTATGATCTGATCGCAGAAACAAATATTTGAGTTATGAGTTTGGTCTTCATTTGAAACAATGTGGAATAGTTTCGCAACTCACGCCACCTGGAACACCACAGCGTAATGGTGTGTCCGAACGTCATAACCGTACTTTATTAGATATGGTGTGATCTATGATGTCTCTTCCTGATTTATCACTATCATTTTGGGGTTATGCATCAGAGACAGCTGCATTCACGTTAAATAGGGCACCATCTAAATCTATTGAGATGACACCGTATGAACTATGGTTTGGCAAGAAACCAAAGCTGTCTTTTCTTAAAGTTTGGGGTTGCGATGCTTATGTGAAAAAGTTTCAAATTGATAAGCTCGAACCCAAATTGGAGTAGTGCGTCTCATAGGTCAACCAGAGTTACTACCGAACCTCATAGGTCAACCAGAGTACGGTCCGCACTAGAGTGGTACGGTAATCCTATTCTGGAAGTCATGTTACTAGACCATGACGAACCTACGAACTATGACGAAGCGATGATGGCCCCAGATTCCGCAAAATGGCTTGAGGCCATGAAAACTGAGATGGGATCCATGTATGAGAACAAAGTATGGACTTTGATTGACTTGCCCGATGATCGGTGAGTCATTGAGAATAAATGGATCTTCAAGAGGAAGAAGGACGCTGATAGTAGTGTTACTATCTACAAAGCTCGAATTGTCGCAAAAATGTTTTCGACAAGTTCAAGGTATTGACTATGATGATATTTTCTCACTCGTATCGATGCTTAAAAGTCTGTCCGAATCATGTTAGCAGTTGCCGCATTTTATGAAATCTGGAAAATGGATGTCAAAACTGTATTCCTTAATGGATTTCTTAAAGAAGAGTTGTATCTGATGCAACTAGAAGGTTTTGTCGATCCTAAAGGTGCTAACAAAGTGAGCAAGCTCTAGTGTTCCATCTATGGACTGGTGCAAGCATCTCGAAGTTGGAATATATGCTTTGATAAAGTGATCAAAGCATATGGTTTTATACAGATTTGCGGTGAAGCCTGTATTTACAAGAAAGTGAGTGGGAGCACGACAACATTTCTGATAAGTATATGTGAATGACATATTGTTGATCAGAAATAATGAAGAATTTTCTAGAAAGCATAAAGGAATGTTTGAAAGGATTTTTTCAAAGAAAGACCTCGGTGAAGATACTTACATATTGACCATCAATGATGTGGAGCATTCCACAGACATGACGATGTCAAGAGTCCGTTTGGAAAGTGACACGTTCGACATCCACTCCACATACACAAAGGTGAATCATCTCCTTTACGCATGTTCACTTGACCCCTTCGAGGATGGTATAATACTTGACACTTCTCCTGTGTGCATGCATAGGGATTGTCGGAACGCTACAGACGACGTGGAGGAGTGCAAGCGCCAAGGAACACGTACACCATCCGCGAGGGAAGCGTGGAAGCAAAGATGGAAGAAGACGGAGCTGCTACAAGCTACAGCCACTGGACGTCCGGACGCCACCGGACATCTGGTACCTCGTGCAGCCCAGACGGCTAGAAGAACTCCAGGCGACGAATGCTACAGCGGCCGAACGTCCGACGAATACTGGACGTCCGACAAGTCCCAACGCCCGGATGACCAGCGCTGACCGGACGACCGGTGCCACTACACCCGAGAAGAATCAACGGACATCCGATGCACGTCGGACGTCCGGACCACCCTGAGCCACCGGACGTCCGACCCCCACTGGTCGTCCGGTACCTGCCTGTGCGCAACCGCGGGCCTTTGGCCTTGTACCCCTCTGTAAGTGCAACTATCCCTGGGTGGTTTTGGTAATTCCTGACAACATATAGCTCATTGAGCTAACATTATTCCAAGATTAATATTTCAGGAAAAGCTCAATGAATGGCATGGCATGGATGAGGAAAGTGTATCCCTCAAAATTCTAAGGACAAAAAGTTTGGCTCAAGCTTGAAGCTCAAGACTCTACATTTTATATTTTAGTGATCCAAGATCACATTGAGTCTATAGGAAAAGCCAATACTATCAAGGAGGGATGAGGTGTTGCTTAATGGCTTGCTTGCTCAAAATGCTTAGTGATATGCTCCAAAATCCTCAACTACCTTCCCACATCCACATATGACCTAAACCAAAAGTCAAACTCGGCCCCACCGATTCTTTCTATCCGGCGCCACCGAGTTTCAAATGTCATAACCACTGCCACAAACCCTAGGCAAATCGGTCTCACCGATAGGGATCTCGGTCTCACCGAGATGGGATTGTAATCTCTCTGTTTCCCTTCGTAACGTTTCGGTCTTACCGAGATGAGCGATCGGTCCCGCCGAGATTGCAATGTAAACTCCCTGTTTCCCTTTTGTAACATTTCGGTCTCACCGAGATGAGCGAATCGGTCCCACCGAGTTTACCTGACCAACTCTCTGGTTAGCTTATTACCAAAATCGGTCCCACCGAGTTTGTGTAATCGGTCACACCGAGATTATGTTATGCCCTAACCCTAACCATATCGGTCCTACCGAGTTGCATCTCAGTCCCACCGAAAATCCTAACGGTCACTAGGTTTGCTGAATCGGTCCGACCGAGTTTAACCATTCAGTCCCACCGAGTTTGGCAAATTGTGTGTAACGGTTAGATTCTGTGTGGAGGCTATATATTCCCCTCCGCCCACTCTTCATTCGTGGAGAGAGCCATCAGAACATACCTACACTTCCAATACACATTTTCTGAGAGAGAACCACCTACACTTGTGTTGAGGTCAAGATATTCCATTCCAACCATATGAATCTTGATCTCTAGCCTTCCCCAAGTTGCTTTCCACTCAAATCTTCTTTCCACCAAATCCAAATCCTGTGAGAGAGAGTTGAGTGTTGGGGAGACTATCATTTGAAGCACAAGAGCAAGGAGTTCATCATCAACACACCATTTGTTACTTCTTGGAGAGTGGTGTCTCCTAGATTGGCTAGGTGTCACTTGGGAGCCTCCGACAAGATTGTGGAGTTGAACCAAGGAGTTTGTAAGGGCAAGGAGATCGCCTACTTCGTGAAGATCTACCGCTAGTGAGGCAAGTCCTTCATGGGCGACGGCCATGATGGAATAGACAAGGTTGCTTCTTTGTGGACCCTTCGTGGGTGGAGCCCTCCGTGGACTCGCGCAACCGTTACCCTCCGTGGGTTGAAGTCTCCATCAACGTGGATGTACGATAGCACCACCTATCGGAACCACGACAAAAACATCCGTGTCTCCAATTGCATTTGAATCCTCCAAACCCTTCCCTTTACATTCTTGCAAGTTGCATGTTTACTTTCCGCTGCTCATATACTCTTTTGCATGCTTGCTTGAATTGTGTGGAGATTGCTTGACTTGTGCTAAGATAGCTAAAATCTGCCAAGAACTAAAATTGGGAAAAGGCTAGATTTTTATTTGGTCAAGTAGTCTAATCACCCCCCCTCTAGACATACTTTCGATCCTACAAGTGGTATCAGAGCTTTGGTCTCCATTTGCTTTTATTTCCATAGCTTTTGGGGGTCATATCCTTGGTTTCACAACCTAGGAGAGTATGGCGTCTAGCGAGGGAAATTATCACCGTAGAGGTCCTTACTTTGATGGTACTAATTTTGCTAGTTGGAAGCATAAGATGAAAATGCATATTCTTGGACATAACCCCGCCGTTTGGGCTATTGTGTGTATTGGCTTGCAAGGTGAATTCTTTGAGGAGAAAGAATCAAACCGTGAAGCCACCGCGGAAGAGTTGAAAATGCTGCAATACAACGCTCAAGCTTGTGATATCCTCTTCAACGGATTGTGCCCCGAAGAATTCAAGAAAATCAGCCGTCTTGAGAATGCAAAGGAAATTTGGGATACTTTGACTGATATGCACGAAGGTACCGACTCCGTCAAGGAATCCAAATTGGATGTGCTTCAAAGTCAACTTGACAAGTTCAAAATTAAGGATGGTGAAGGTGTTGCAGAAATGTACTCTAGGCTTGCTCTTATCACAAATGAGATTGCCGGCTTAGGGAGTGAAGAGATGACTGATAGATTCATCATCAAGAAGATCCTAAGAGCCTTGGATGGAAAATATGATACCTTGTGCACATTGATCCAAATGATGCCCAATTACAAAGATCTCAAGCCAACGGAAGTCATCGGAAGAATTGTTGCTCATGAGATGTCACTCAAGGATAAAGAGGAACTTCACAACAAATCAAGTGGTGCTTACAAAGCCTCATGTGAAGCCCCCACATCATCGAGTGATAAACAAACCTTCAATGAAGAATTGAGCTTAATGGTGAAGAACTTCAACAAGTTCTACAAGAGTAGAAGCAAAGAGAGAAGCTCCATGTCAAGGTCCTACAATGACAAAAGATCTTCTAGTCGAGAGCGAAACTGCTACAATTGTGGAAGGCCCGGACACTATTCCAATGAGTGTACGCCCCCCTACAAGAGAAGAGAAGATTCTCCCAAGAGAAGAAGTAGAAGAGAAGAATCACCATCTAGAGAAAGAAGGAGTAGAGATGATTGTTATGAACGAAGACCCTCACGGAGAAGCAAGGATTCGGAAAGAAAGGACAAGTCATCGAGGAGCTACACAAAACAAAGACATCAAGCTCATGTTGGTGAATGGGTATCCGGCTCCGACTCCGACAACCACTCCGAGAGAAGCTATCACTCCGACTCCGAATATACTCAAGATGAAGGTGTTTCCGGTCTAGCACTTGTGACAACCAACTCCTACGACATATTTGACTCACCAAATGAAGGAGTTGGAACATGCTTCATGGCTAAAGGACCAAAGGTATCATACCCGAGTATGTTGATATCAATAGTGATGAAGATGACTTGTTAGGTGATGATGATTTACTTGTTGACAACTCTAGTGATGAATACTGTGATGAAACGTCAATTAATCATGCTAATCAAGATAAAACGAATGACAATGATAAGGAGAAGATTGAGTCTCTAACTAAAGAACTAAACACTCTTAAGTTAGCTCATGAAACTATCTTAGGAGATGATCGAGAACTTTTAAGGACTCATGAGAAATTACGCTTTGAAAAGCTCAACCTTGAGCAAGAGCATGAGTTCTTAAAAGCAATCAATGATGATCTTCGCAAGAAAAGTTCTTACATTTCCAAGCGTTTACTCTTATCCACTTACATGCCTCAAGTCATGTCTAGTAACACGAACAAGAAAGATTCTTCCTCTAGCAGTAACGATAATCATGCTAAATCCAATATTGTTGCTTCTAGTAGTTCTGTTGATTCCACTAATGATTCTCTTAGCCAAGTTACACTTGAGCAGGAAAATAGCTTATTGAAGGGAATTATAGAGAAAGGTGTTTACAAGAGCCTTTCCGGAAGTAAGCAATTCGAGGAAATTGTGCGCAAGCAAGGAAGGCACCAGAAGAATCAAGGTGTTGGTTTTGAACGAAAGTTCAATGCCAATGGAGTTGAGTGGGAAGAAGATCAATACCCCAAGACGAAGTTTGTTCCTCAACAAGAGAAGTATGATCCTACTTCTTTCAAAGAGACACAAACTCAAGATGATCTTCCACCACAAGACCACAAGCAAAAAGGCAAGGACAAGCTTCAAGAGGAAATTGATGCATTTGAAGAAGCTCCTAAGGCCTTCTTCAAGTGGGTTCCCAAGACTACTTCAAGTTCCACTTCATCAAGTACAACTACAACACCTAGGATTCCCATCAAGATGGTGTGGATCCCGAAGAAGAACTAGAGAGTTCTTGAGGGTGACTCCGCCAACATACTTCACTCTTATCATCTTGGCAAGAACAAGTGCAATCAACTTCCACATCTTGCACTAGTTCAAGGAGTCACAAACCCTCTTGTTGGTAAGACAAGGGACAAGGTAACCTAAAAGCTTTCATAGACATCATCTTGTGTGTGCATCACTCTATGTCTATGGATATCCTTGTTTGTTCCTTGTGGGACTAACCCGTGTAGGTATTGAAAGTGCAACTCACTCCAATAGATAGCTCCAAATGATCTACATCAACATTGAGCATCCACATCTTCAACATCTACATGAAGTCATCATCGATAAAACCCAAGGTTAGTTCATCCCTCTTAGGGGGGATCTCACATCTAGGGGGAGCTTTACTCTAAGAATTGAGCTAAAGCAACTCTAATGGTGTGAACACAACAATGCTTTATGTAAAAGTGGTAACCCCACTTGTGCTTAAACGATGAGTATGACCTATGATCAAATGTTCTCATTTGACTCCTAAGTCAATATACTCATATAAAGATGACCTAGTCATCGCAAATTGTTTGATAGATGCTAGAATTGGTTGTGCATGCTGTGCCACATATTTCAATTGCCATTTTATTGTGTGAGCATGTTGATTGCATATTTTACTCATTCGAGGACATCCACTTGTTGTTTTGATTGATTGGTTTTCTTTTATTTTGCAAAGTGGATGGACAAGAATGCCTAAGAACCCTCTCTAGCTATCTATGCTTTTCTCGTCTCAAACTCTATTCATGCTACATCACAAAATTTGATCAAGTCAGATTCGAACCACTGTGTGTGAGGAGCACTCAGAGTCCCCAATTCGTCATAGACTTAAACTTCCAAAACTTCTTTGTGCTTTTCGGTCTGACCGATTCCTCCATTTAGGTCATACCGAGATCACTAAGTCGATCTAGGGTTTCAATCTCGGTGCAACCGATTTGAACCTTTCGGTCACACCGAGTTTCAGTAACTGCTTGCAGTTATGAATCTCGGTGCCACCGAGTTGTTCCACTCGGTCACACCGACAGGGTCGGGCTATATATACTCACGGGCAAAATTTTGGAAATTTATCCGAAACCCCTTCGCCCGCGCATAGCTCGCTCTGCCTCCTGGGTCTCCGGATCGTCCTCCTCGTCGCCAGCCGCCTCCTGTCGCTGGTCTCCGTCGCCGTCAATGGAATTCTTCCCCGCCGTTGCTGCCGTAGCAAGTTCATCACCGAACTAGGGTATGGACTCGATCATAGTGCTATCCCCGTCCAATTCCTAGCACATTGTGTTCATTATGATTCTTACCACGATTGAAACGCTTCTATCCAGTCAAAACACTCCATAGATTAGAGTTGTATTGAAAATTTAGGGTTAGGTTTCTGCCGAAACCATCTCGGACCATCCGAGTTGTGGAACTCGGTACCACCGATTCGGCTAAGGCCATTGCACATGTAATTTTCGGTCTGACCGAGAATTGTAAATCGGTGTGACCGAGTTCAGGAATTTGTGAAACCCTAGCAGTCTCAGTGCCACCGAACTGTGACTCGGTCTGACCGAGTTCACTAGTTTAGGTTCCAACAGCTGCTTCGGTATCACCGAGTTTACAAATCGGTTGAACCGAAATGCTTTCTGTGGAAAACTAAAACTAAGTTTTGACTCATTCTTTTGCAAAAACCTCTGCATTTTGTGATGCTCATCCACTCTATCTCATCTATATCTATTCACAGGGTCTACTGTCAGTGTTTGCAATATGTCTGATCAGAGTGACAGCCAGAACAGGTCAGAGGAGCAGGTTCACCTGAGTGAGGGAACTAGTCCCTCTAGCAGTTCAGATGATGGTAGCAGGAGCACTCCCAGCAACTTGCCCAAAGCTGCTACCAGAACAAGGAAGAAGAAAACTTCAGAGTCTGAGGATGAAGACTATGTGGCAGTTGAGGATGAGGCCACTTCCAAGAAGAAAGTTGTGAAGAAGGAATATAGCACTGCTGCTGCCACCAAGCCAGGGATGAAGATCAAAAGGCCAGCAAGAAGACAACCCATGTCAAAAGCCAGAGCCACCACTCAAGTCCCTTTGGGATCTAAACTTAAAGAGCATGCTGCATAAGGAAAGAAAAGGAAGGAAAGGGTCAAGAAGACCATGGCTAGAGTGATTGGAAAGGCTTCCATGATGGAAGAAGAAGAGGAAGGAGAGGTTGCTGCACCAGCACCAAGGCACAGAAGCTTATGGGTGATGCTATCAGGACAGGGGCTACTTCATCAAAGCCCAAGAGTGCACCTAAGAGGAATACCAGGAGTATACCAGTTGCTGAGAAGAACAAGGCGCCAGTTCCTGAAGTTGCTGCTGATGAAGATGATGAAGGACAAGTCCTAAGAAAGCTCAAACCCAAGATTCCAGACCACAATGATGCTCATCCTGTGGCTGAGAACATGAAGATCAGGAGAGACTCAGGACTGAGGAAATGGAGAGAGACAGACCCATATGCTACAAGAATAAGAACTGTTGTTGATTACAGGTTCCACACAAAGGAATAGCAGGACTTATATGAGACAGTGTTGTTGGACAAGAAGCCTATAGTATGTGAAATGAGGTGGGTCAACTGGAAGTATATCAAGGAAAATGAGGAACACTATCCTGGTGTGTTTGACAGCTTCCGTGCTTGTGGAGTTGCAGACTTTGTTGGGCAGAAGCTCACAAAGTGGAATGAGGAGCTCATAATGCAGTTCTACTCCACAGCACACTTCTATCCAGATGGCAGGATAGTATGGATGTCTGAAGGTACTAGGTACCACTCAACTATTGAGGAATGGGTAAATCTAATCAATGCTCCTAAGGAAGAAGACAATGACTTGGATTTCTATGCCAAGAAAAAGATGGATCACAACTCTATGGCAAACATGTACAAGGAGATTCCTGAAGATGATCTTGAGACTCACCAGTTTGGGTCAGTAAAACACTTGCTGTCAGGGCTGCCTACAATCAATTGGATCCTTAGGCACACTCTCTTGCCCAAGTCTGGTGATCACAGAATGATCAGAGGCCATGCAATTAACTTGCTACATATATTTGATGTGCCACAGAAGTTCAAGGTCATGAGCCTTATAGTTGAGACTATCAAGAGGACTGCAGCTGACCAGAAAATAAGTTGTGGATATGCCCCACAGATCCAGGAGTTGATAAACTCAAAGATGGGCACAGGCACATACTTGTTGGATAAGGAACACATGCCTATCTATCCAGACTTCAAGGACAACCAAGTGGTTATGGATGAAGATGAACCATCATCAGTACAAGCTCAAGAGAAGAAGGAGAAAGCAAAGAAAGAGAAGGCTGCCAAGATGCCAACTGAAGAGGAGGCATCTGAGTACTTTTTGAAAAGCAAGCAAGATCAGCTTGGCTACCTGATTGCATCCACTCTTAGGATTGAGAAGGGACTGGCCACCCTGACTCAAAACCAGCAGAGCTTGGAAAGAATCGTGGAGCAAAAATTCTATGACTTGGATGTGAAGGTAACTGAGATTCAGTCAGTTGTGGAGCAGCTACAAGATGATATGCAGGAGAGGAAGGGCAGAACAACCACTGATGCATTTGCCAGAGTGCCTCGAGCTCAGAGATCAACTTTAGTGCCTGTTCCAGACACCAGAGCCACGTCATCTGCACCAACTACAGCTTCAGTGCCACCAGCTCCAGCACCAACTCCATCAGCTCCATCCACATCAACTGAAGCCTTTGTTGTTGGAGTTCTCCAAACACCACCACCTGAAGACCAAGCCTGAGAGGCGTTTTAGTGCTATGCGTTTTCTATAAACTTTTTGGTAACTTGTTGCTAAAGGGGGAGAAACATGTATAGATCATAGGCTTCGAGAGAGAGCGTTGCTTTTTATTCTCTCTTGTCTTCTTGGTTGAACTTTGTTTGTCTTTTGATTGCTTAAGATACTATGCTATTATCTGTGAGACATTGATGATCATGTGGTTGATCATAAGCTACACTTATGCTTGTTAGATGATATTATCTTACTTATCCTTATATGATCATTCACTTTGCTTGGTGATGAGTGCATGTATTCATTCTTATCATTTTGAGCGCTCCACCAAGATGTATGTGACATGGAAGAGTAACCAATGATCCTAACTCATTGTGCATTTGCAGTCCAAAGCAAATCTTAAGATATGCACAAATTTAGGGGGAGCTCTTGCTTTTCACATACCTCTCAAAGCGACAATATCTTTCACTCTTATTATCATTTTTCGAAGCTTTGATCTATATGTTGTCATCAATTACCAAAAAGGGGGAGATTTTAAGTGCAACTATCCCTGGGTGGTTTTGGTAATTCCTAACAACATATAGCTCATTGAGCTAACATTATTCCAAGATTAATATTTCAGGAAAAGCTCAATGAATGGCATGGCATGGATGAGGAAAGTGGATCCCTCGAAATTCTAAGGACAAAAAGTTTGGCTCAAGCTTGAAGCTCAAGACTCTACATTTTATATTTTAGTGATCCGAGATCACATT
The DNA here is from genome assembly GCA_034509565.1 of Triticum monococcum. Classification (NCBI taxonomy): domain Eukaryota; kingdom Viridiplantae; phylum Streptophyta; class Magnoliopsida; order Poales; family Poaceae; genus Triticum; species Triticum monococcum. The sequence continues at coordinate 477,633,282 of CM067842.1, read as the reverse complement.
GAGTCTATAGGAAAAGCCAATACTATCAAGGAGGGATGAGGTGTTGCTTAATGGCTTGCTTGCTCAAAATGCTTAGTGATATGCTCCAAAATCCTCAACTACCTTCCCACATCCACATATGACCTAAACCAAAAGTCAAACTCGGCCCCACCGATTCTTTCTATCCGGTGCCACCGAGTTTCAAATGTCATAACCACTGCCACAAACCCTAGGCAAATCGGTCTCACCGATAGGGATCTCGGTCTCACCGAGATGGGATTGTAATCTCTCTGTTTCCCTTCGTAATGTTTCAGTCTTATTGAGATGAGCGATCGGTCCCACCGAGATTGCAATGTAAACTCTTTGTTTCCCTTTTGTAACATTTCGGTCTCACCGAGATGAGCGAATCGGTCCCACCGAGTGTACCTGACCAACTCTCTGGTTAGCTTATTACCAAAATCGGTCCCACCGAGTTTATGTAATCGGTCACACCGAGATTACGTTATGCCCTAACCCTAACCATATCGGTCCTACCGAGTTGCATCTCAGTCCCACCGAAAATCCTAACGATCACTAGGTTTGCTGAATCGGTACGACCGAGTTTAACCATTCGGTCCCACCGAGTTTGGCAAATTGTGTGTAACGGTTAGATTCTGTGTGGAGGCTATATATTCCCCTCCGCCCACTCTTCATTCGTGGAGTGAGCCATCAGAACATACCTATACTTCCAATACACATTTTCTGAGAGAGAACCACCTACACTTGTGTTGAGGTCAAGATATTCCATTCCAACCATATGAATCTTGATCTCTAGCCTTCCCCGAGTTGCTTTCCACTCAAATCTTCTTTCCACCAAATCCAAATCCTGTGAGAGAGAGTTGAGTGTTCGGGAGACTATCATTTGAAGCACAAGAGCAAGGAGTTCATCATCAACACACCATTTGTTACTTCTTGGAGAGTGGTGTCTCCTAGATTGGCTAGGTGTCACTTGGGAGCCTCCGACAAGATTGTGGAGTTGAACCAAGGAGTTTGTAAGGGCAAGGAGATCGCCTACTTCATGAAGATCTACCGCTAGTGAGGCAAGTCCTTCGTGGGCGACGGCCATGATGGAATAGATAAGGTTGCTTCTTCGTGGACCCTTCGTGGGTGGAGCCCTCCATGGACTCGCGCAACCGTTACCCTCCGTGGGTTGAAGTCTCCATCAACGTGGATGTACGATAGCACCACCTATCGGAACCACGACAAAAACATCCGTGTCTCCAATTGCGTTTGAATCCTCCAAACCCTTCCCTTTACATTCTTGCAAGTTGCATGCTTTACTTTCCGCTGCTCATATACTCTTTTGCATGCTTGCTTGAATTGTGTGGAGATTGCTTGACTTGTGCTAAGATAGCTAAAATCTGTCAAGAACTAAAATTGGGAAAATGCTAGATTTTTATTTGGTCAAGTAGTCTAATCACCCCCCCTCTAGACATACTTTCGATCCTACACCCTCTCCCACTTACCCCTTTGTGGCTAAGACTATAAATAGACCACCTCCACCTCCTTTCTAGGGTTAGCAAAGGAGTAGCTCATATTTTTGTGTGAGAGCTTTGCTCATCCACTTGGTTACCTTCTCCTCGGAGAAGATCCCCCAAGCGGATTCAAGACCCCTTCACGGGAAGAACATCAAGACCTCCTCACGGAGAAGACCGGCTACCTTTGTATCGTCCCTAGTTGACCGTGGATCTTGTATCTTCCTTTGTGTTCATGGATCTAGTGCATGTGTGATCATACTTGTTGGTTTGAGTGTTCTCTTGTGTTCCCCTTGTGATTTTCCCCTCGTGTTCTTTGTGTTCTTCACGGGATCCGCTCCTTTCATGAAAGATCTGCCGTATAGGGTTCCACCCTACATCATCTTGGTATCATGAGCCACGTTGATCACGATTTCAGAGCCTCCCCGTTGTGTTTTCTATCCTAACTTTGTTGTGTTCTTCCCTAAATTCGAAAATCCCCACCAAAAATAGTCCCAATTTTTTTGTGATTTTTTGGTTTGAGGAAGTTTTTTTGATTTTAGTCCATGGATTTGCTTGGTTTCAAGTGGATCTAGTTCAATCTCGTTACCGGCAAGTCTCTTTACTCGTTTCGTAATGCATCATCCCGCAACTAACTCATTAGTCACATTGCTTGCAAAGCTTATAGTGATGTGCATAACTAAGAGGGCCCAGAGATTCCTCTCCGATACTCGGAGTGACAAATCCTAATCTCGATCTATGCCAACTCAACAAACACCATCGGAGACACCTGTAGAGAATCTTTATAATTACCCAGTTACACTGTGACGTTTGATAACACACAAAGTGTTCCTCTGGTATTCGGGAGTTGCATAATCTCAAAGTGAGAGGAACATGTATAAGTCATGAAGAAAGCAATAGCAATAAAACTAAACGATCATTATGCTAAGCTAATGGATGGGTCTTGTCCATCACATCATTCTCTAATGATGTGATCTCGTTCATCAAGTGACAACACATGTCTATGGCTAGGAAACTTAGCCATATTTGATTAACAAGCTAGTCAAGTAGAGGCATACCAGGGACACTCTGTTTGTCTATGTATTCACACATGTACTAAATTTCCGGTTAATACAATTCTAGCATGAATAATAAAATACAAATAACAACTTTATTATTGCCTCTAGGGCATATTTCCTTCAATAAGGCCAAGAGGTGAGGAAGGAATTGGGCCACAAGGGCCCAATAGGGAGCCCCATCCCTTTCCCACCGTGGGAGGCTGAATCCTACTAGGGGTGGGAGTCCAACTTCCCCTAGGCGGAGCACCAAGGGGGACTCCTCCCCCCTTGGTGGTTGCCCCCTCCTCTCCCCTAAACGTATATATACTAGAGAATTTCCAGCCTATAATGATACAAGTTTTGGAGCCTCCTCTAGTTGATCTAGTTCTAATTGGTCCTAATTGACTAATTAGAGCTAGCCCTAGCCACCTCTAATCCTCATAATTAGAAGCCTCGTGTGGTTCTAATCTCATCCCTACAATTCTCCGGCGACGATTAGCTTTGGGCAGCGAAGCACTGCCGGATCGTGAAGACTGCACGCTTGCAACCAAGTGGAGAGGCCGTGCTTTCGGTCTTCTGTTCGAGGGAACGTTCAAGGGCAGTTTGCGGGATCGTCATCGAGGTTCGAGGGACTCCAGGTACAATCTACACCGAATCGTCTACTTCCGTTGCACTCCGGAGTTGGTAACGATCGTTGATTCAAACCTAATATGCATCTTCATATTGTTCCTGGGTATTCGTGGGCTATTTTTTTGTTTCGTAGTATGTTTCCCAACACGGTATCCTCGGGCTCCGCCATTGCGGCGACGTCTGCTCCAGCACCGACGCGGAGCTTGGGAGGTAATCCAGGACCGGATGCAGATCATCATGATCTGCATCGGCGACATCTGAAAGATGGTGGATCGTGTGCTAGGTTCGTGGATGGCAGGTATGGTTTCCCCCTCCGATGTCTTAGTCATGTGGGGGTGCCAGATCTAGAGTTTGATGGCGTGTCCGGGTTTTGCCCCGGTCTGATTCACTCAATGCTAATGGTTTCGCCTTTGTCGAGCCACCTTGGAGGTCTGCAAAGTTGCATATCAATGATGGAGCCGCATCGAGCTCGGGATGTGGAGGTGGCCCGTCACTTTTTTCCTTTGCCAGCTGCTATGGTGGTGCCAGTGGTAGGTGAGGGGCATTGGTGTAAGCTCAGAGGATTTTTCGGTGGCTGGTGTTTCTTTATGGAAAGGCTATCATTATGTTATCTTTTTAGTTTTGCCAGGTCGATATGTACGTGACTTGTACTATGATCCTTATGATATAAATGAGACACGTATTATCTTATAAAAAAGGGCAACTAACCAAGGGGTACCCCTTGCGGGAGCCCCGCAAGGTTCCTTTTGGTGGCCACGTGTCGCATGCTGAGCGCTCCCTCTTATTTTTTTGGGTACATGTGTTCGGTTTTAGATGGATTTTTGTTTGGTTTTTAGATTTTCGCCCGGTTTCGGTTTCAGACCCATTTCTTTTAAATGCGCGAGAAGACGCTTTTGTTTTCTTCCGCAAGAGGCACATATTTGTTTTTCGTGAAGGCACAGATTTGCTTCCGGAAGAGATACAGTTGTGCCTCTCTGAAAAGAAAACACATTTTTTTCTTCCGCGAGAGGCACCGCTGTGCTCTGTGCCTCTTGGAAAGAGGGAAACATGCGTTTTTTCTTCCACAAGAGGCTGTGCCTCTCGAAAAAGGGAAAAAACGTGTTTTTCTTCTTCCGCGAGAGTCACAGTTTTGCTTCTCGTGGAGGCACCAATTTGATTACGCGAGAGGTATAGCTGTGTCTCATGGAAAGGGAAAAAATATATTTCCTTTCTTTCGCGAGGGAGAAATATTTGCCTATATGAAAATGTTCCACATTATATAGGAATGTTCACCATATATGTTAATAAATAATAATAAAGAGAAGACCAAACATACAAAACCGGAAAAAATGTCTGTAAAAGAACTAGAAGGAAAACACAGAAAAGGAAAAAAAGCAAACAAAAAAGCAACAGAGAAAACAAACAAAAACAAAAAGGTAGCAGCGAACTGGGCTGGCTCAACTGCCGGCGAAGCCACGCCTATTTGCCGCCTGTGGGCGGCATATATCCATTGTAGACAGATGGGGTTGCCACGAAAAAAATACAGATCAACTGATTCTTCATACCATTGACTTGGTGAAATGTTGAATAACCAGCGCACTAGCAAAATCTGCCGTGCTCTCGTCAGTGGTATACGCAACAAACTATAGCATGTTTTTTTTCGAAAAACTTTCAATCTATTCATCTTTAATCATGACAGTACAACGAACACTATAAATAAAAATTATATCTAAATCCGTAGACCACCTAGTGACGACGACAAACACTGATTTGACCCAGAACCTCCTACAACAAGAATACTACTCCATATATTTCTTGACGGAGCAACAGTTGCAAGTGAGCATGCTCTCTCTTTCTGTATCTCTGTGGATGGGTCAACCTACAAAATCATTATTGGTATCGGTCGAAAATGTAGGGTGCATGAGAAAACGAGCACCATGAACGCTTCCGTCGGTGCGTGAAGTTTGTCCGGGAGGGAACATCACATGAAGGACGCTGGTGAATCACATGAGACCCCAGACTGGATGACAAGTGTGAAGAGCCGCCATGGAGCCGAAGAAAGGCTACGTAAAAAAAAAGCAGAAGAAAGGCTACGTAAAAAAAAAGCAGAAGAAAGGCGTGAAGAACCGACAGTGGAGCGGCAGGTGTCGCGCGCTGTTTCCTCTGCCTGCACCGCTGCCCAACACAAGACGCTGCAAACCCCGACCGACCGGCCGACCGTGTAGAAATCTCCCGTTCGGACCAGCCTTTTACGTGCTACACCTACCATGCAGCGGCCTCTCCTCTCCCGGCCGTGTTCCAACTTGTGCGTTAATTTGACCACGCCAGCTTCGGCAGCTCGAGTTTAATTGGTCAGCAGTCTCGGTTCCACATATATGAGACCAGACCAACAACCGGCCCCGCAGCCGCACGGGTCAAATTTTGTGGTCGGTTTTTAGACTCGTAAAAGTATTTCGTGTATGATCATTTGAGTCTATATTTGTTCATATTTCTCTTTTTATCTAAATAAAATTCATAAATATTTGAAATGCGATGTTCTCTGAAAGAAAGTGGACATAAAAAAGGACCCCAATAAATCTCAAACGTTCAGATTTTAAGCATGCCATCTCTAACGTTTTTTCACGGCAACTTTAGTTGACGTGGGGTGCCTACGATGACTTCGTAAATTTCAAGATGATATACAGGCTCAGTCTTTTGAAGGTGCTCATAGGGGTAGGATGTGTGTGTGCGTTCATAGGAGATGAGTGTATCTGTGTATGCGCGTTTATATGAGCGCTTGCGTCTGTATTGTGTTAAAAAAATGACAACTTTGTCCCAGTCTGTTTTTTGTCAGAAAATTATCATGTTTGCCAATCTCGCGTGAACTAAAGTTGGCATAAGAAATGTTCGGGTTGTCATGCTTAAAATCCGAACGGGGTTTATCATTTCCGTAAATAAAATGCAAAGAGTAATAACTCGCAAAAGCTATTTTGTTGTTGTTGTGGGGACGCAAAAGCCATTCTTTGAAATCGGTCGAAACATTTAAGGCCAGAGACAATCCATACACACTGCCACCGATTGCTTGAAAGAATGAACAAATTTTGTACTCAAATAGTAACATAGTTACAGTTAGACCTTTGTTGAATGGCCTGTTGATCTCTACAACGAAAGAATGATCCTATCTATATATACTCCTCTACAACAAAGAGGCAAAAAGAAAAAGAGAGCCTCGCATCTTTACATCTTCTAACCGAAGAAAAACTGTCTGCTTGATCGGTTCGCTTAGCAGCAGTGCGTGGGAGGGCTGGACCCTGATTTCAGGTCGCCGAACATCTCCATCACCATCCCCATGCCGTCCGTGAGCCAGGCGTCCCCCTTCAACGTCCTCGCCGAGACGGCCATGCCGCTGAGCATCTGCACCAAGAGCACCACCAGCATCACCATCCTCATCAACGCCGCCGCGGTCGCCGCCATCGCTGTTGTTACTGTGCAGACGGGAGACAGCAGGTTCTGATCTAGGGGGGAGAACGATTGCCTTGCTTGCTTCGTGTTCAGTAGCTTCAGGTTCCGAGGTTCAGCGGAGCTTGTGAGAGCTTGGTTTGGTTTGTTTCTGCTGAATGGAGATGGGTTGATTTGCATGGTGTGTCTCGGTTTATATAGAGGTGAGACCGTGAGAGGAGGGTAGGTGCGCGTAGGTGGTAGGTGCACACACATGCATGCGCATACGTGTGCCCGGCCGTGTAGAATGGGTCACTGCTTCCGATCTCCCCACCCCACCTCGTATTTTTCGTATTGGGCAGGTTCCAGCCCATTGACCCCTCGACACAGACCTTAGAGACGGTCAGCACCGTTGATTTACCTAAAGCAACCGATGAGTAGTCTTGGTCTTGATGACGTTAACACTGTACGGTCAATCTTTCCCATGGACAAGACATCAGTTAGTTACTTACTTCAACCCAACCCATGGCAATAGGTACCAACATATATTGCCCCTGTTTTTATTATTTATTTAGTCTGCGTATTAGCTTTGCTCAAGGTCAAACTTTGTAAACTTTATAAAGTTTATAAACAAAAATATTAACATATACAATAACAAATTAATATCATTAGATTCATTATTGAATGTACTTTCACATCATATAGATTTGCTAGGGTAAATATTTGTATTCTTTTTCATAAACTTGATCAAACTTTACAAAGTTTAACTTCAGTCAAACCTAATATGCAGAGTAAGTAAAAACAGAATATATCCTTTCTGACTCGAACTCTATAAGACATTAAGATACACGATACATTTGGTCCAACGGCTACAGTATTTCTCGACCAAGTAGCAGTGGTAGTACGACAGTGAACACGATAGATTGTTCATGTTGGCGACATTAACAAGGACGATGCGTGTCTGTATGCAAGTTTTCCCTGCCTCCCCCCTTTCACGACCAGGACCAACCCATGTACACCAACACGAGGAATTTCAGCTTCTCGTTGAACAAATAATATTCGTGTTCTTGCGTTTGACCCGAACGAATTCAGAATTCAAAAGCACGCATTCCTTTACGCTAGTGCAGGTTTCTGCGACACTTCCTCTGCCGCTAGCCTAGCCTGCTAGCACGTAGTATTATACGGTTCTACTTGTCCAACAAGCTGGAACGGTTCAAGAGCCGGAGTGCAGCATGATCGTGCGCTGATCGATTCAGACCGGCGTGTTGGAGAGACCATGAACGAGTCTTGCACGAATTCTCCCTTCTCCACGCACGTTTGAATCGTTTACCGAGGGCACTGGCTGGATAGCCGCACGCCACGCCGCTCTGCATGCATGTATATATACAGACGAGCTCAGCGAGCTTCCTCCAATCCAAACTAACCTCAGCTCCTCAGCCAGACATTGCTGCATATAAGCACAAAACCAGAACTTGAAGCTCGAAAACAGAGAGTACTCCACCCTGTTCCTGTGTCTCTTTTGGGTTCAGTCTCTCTCTTGATCGGGGCGATCTTTCCTGCTGTGTCAGACGACAATGGCGGCGACGGTGAACATGGTGAAGGCGGTGTTGCTGCTCTTGCTCGTGATACAGATCTCCAGCGTGCTCGCCGCCGCGGCGAGGCCGTTCGTGGGGGACGACGGCCGGTGGTTGGAGAACGGGATCGGGATGGTGACACAGATGCTCGGCGGCGTCAAGCAGTCAGGGTCCAGCGGCCGCACGCACTGCTGCTGACGTGCTCGCATAGTTTATATTGCATAGGTATAGGAATACTTGTGAAGAATTGTTCTTTGGTTCATTTGGGATCCAGCAACCTTGAAGATGAACAGTACAGTGCCGCTCTTCCTTTGTTTCTCTGGTGTTTCTGCGTACGTGGTGGGGTGCAGGATCTTCGTTTTCCTGCCTTTTTCTGAGACCAAAGCGTACGTATGACTATGTCCAGTTCCTGACTTGTGGTGGAATTAAGCCTTAAATGTGAATCCCCTGCGTGAATTAGACAAACTGTTCAGAAAATATATTACGGCGCTCCATCGTAGCAGTTTTTTTTTTTTTGACAGGGAAGGTTTCCTACCTCCAATAGCGGTATGATCTAGTCTCGATTTCTCACAGCCATGTGGCCACGCGTGAATCTTAACAAGGAGACATCTGGGTAGGGGTAAAATGTCAGACGACTTAGATTTAGCAGAACCATAAATATGGTAAGAAAACTTTACAAAAATATTAACTATAGGACCATAAAATCTGACGAACGTTCGTTTGAAGGGGTTTGCATCTGTAAACGTTTTATAAACGACAAGTTTAATTATATGGAGTTGGCAATTTGAGGCAAAAAAGGCAGGATTTGCCATCTCCTACCAGGTAAAGTTGAAGAAAAAAGATGTTTGTTTGACATTCCCTTTCAGCTGACGTTCGCTGGTTATCGTTACCCTAATTGTTGTATTACACAATATTTGTTTCTCACGGTCACCGAATGTGTTAGCTACCAACTTCTATACCCCTCAACAGAACCATAATGAAGTATTTATTTTTATTGTTTTTCATGTTTGAACCTAATATGGTGTTGAATTTTTGTAACATGATAGGAAATGTACGACACAAAAGTAACTACGATTACCAATTTGCAGTTATAGTGCACAAATGCCAAGCCTCCTCGCCGCCCTCCTCCACGACCACCGCCGGCGTTCGCTGGAGCAGGGAGCCACCTGCTCCCACACCGGCGGCCACTCCGGCCCCGTCGTCCATCTCCCTCGGCGCCGGCCGCTCCGACCGCGCTGCCCAGCCCGTCGCCATGGCCTCTGTTAGAATAAATCCGAGGCCACCGTTGATCTATTAAGGACCAAGCAATCACACGAGCATGACACCGTGATTTGTTAACGAGGTTCACCATCATGGCTATATCTTCGGGGCATGACTACAGGCGCTCCTCCCCATGACACCGTCACAATACCGCATCCCGGCCGCCCGGGCGCCGGCACACGCCGCCGGCTCCCCCCCGCGTGCATGTGCTATTATGTTGACACAGGTTACATCGTGTGTCTACCCTCGCTATATATGAGAAGCCTATGATACAAGTGTCCTATTATGACACAACTCCTACTCTGTCTACACACAGTCCAAAGCCAAGTCCAACTGTAACCTAACTTGTACAATAATATTCGACACAATTCTAACAAACTCCACCTTGGCGAATATTCTCCACCACTTTGAATTCGTCCATGCGTCGAACTTCCATGTACATTGGACTTGAGATACGCCATGAGCACCGCTGCTACTCCCAGACTCCATATGACTCCACCTGCAACTGTAGTCCTTTCTCGTCTTCTTCACAGTCAACACTCGAGCAAAAATTAAGTTTCTCATTACTCTACTTTGTGCTCCTAACTTTCGGAGTTTCCGTTCAACGCCATCACACACCGATAATTTATCTGCGTGAAAATGAAAAACTCACATATTGGATGTCACATACAAGAGTTACCTGAACTCAACATCACCGTTCTTTCTTGACCGTCTGTCTGAAACTTGAAGGAATTTCACCATCGCCCTATGTCACCCTGAGTCAAATTCACAGTTGTCTCATCCTTTTTCCCGGATAGTCTCTAACATGTCCCGCAGCTATAGCACTCCGCCTCCTTCTGTACTTGTCATCCGCACTTTGCCATGTGCACTGAACACCACAGAATATACGGCCATGTACTCTCTCAGCTTTTGACAATTTCAGACTTTCCGTCACTTTCTCAGATTCTCCATGGTCAACTCATGTCCATCAACTAGCACCGATAGACCCAATCACCAACTTGAATCTGGTACTCGTCAACACTGCTTCAGCACCCCTACACAATTTGTCTGACCATATGTCTCACCATTAGTGCCTTGGTCTGTCGCTGTGTCCCGTGCTTACCACACGCCTCACCGCTATCACCGCGTCGAGCCTCTGCTGTCCTGGTCGAGTCTCCCGGGTAGCTAGCCCACACTGCCTCAACCCCCACTGCAGAGAACCACCGATCATCACCGACCGATGCCGAGTATCACGCCTCCATCAGACCACTGGTACCCAGTCTGATCCACGTGTCTCTCGCTATCCCACTGAAATAGGCTTCGACTCTCTGAATTCTTACGTCGTAGCCTCTCCATCAGCACAGAGTGAAGTCGTCCATCAGACTCCAACTCCACCTTCAACAATACTCCATGGTGGTTGTACGTGCCACCCTCCCGCGCCCTGTCGACTCCAAGCTCTCATGTGCACCGTCTTAAATCAACCCCGCGCCATAGTCTGTCGAAGCCGCACAAGCCCTCAGGCCTGCACCACGTGTTTCCACGCCCCAGAAGTCGGCCACCATCAGCATCACGCTTCTATGTTGTCGTCACTAAAATCACCACCGTCTTCTGCTTTGACCGACAACCCGGTCGATCCGTCGGACAGTCCAGTCCGACCCCGCCGAAATTATCTGACTGCAACCATGCTTCACCCTGTGTCGTGTCCGCCCGCACTCCGTGCATTGCTTGACGCCCAGTGTATGCATGAACCTGACGCGCTCCAGGCTCCTCCGAACCTTATTCACGTGTCACCAACCTGCAAACCTCCTGGTAAAACCATGTGTACAATTAGCAATGCAATCCAAAAACAAGTTACTTCCATGGTATCTTCCGTGGCTGCACCATGCATGCCTCCACAAGTCCCATCGCTCCTCTTTTTTTACCATTGTTGTCCATGACACGTATATACCACACCTTGCAGATCTTTTTTTCCCAAAAAAATCCCGTGTCATCGCACCTGGCGTCCCGCAACATCCATCTCGGTCACCTCTTGTTTTTCGAATGTTGGTAGATTGACTACCAAATTCATTGATCAGTGGGGGAAAAATGAGATACAGGGGTACCCAAGACAGGTGAACAGCAAGGGACTGAACACCCGCACGGATAAATAACAGAAAGAGAAGGCAAGCAAAAAAACCGACAGAAAGACAGCCCACAAGCAAATCAGCCCGGGTCGAAGGGAATTCCTGCTCCAGCCAAGTTCCAGAGCTGGATTTCATCTCTTAATTTGGCCACAAAGCTGTCTTGCCGCATGCATTCCTTGTTGAAAATCCTTCTGTTCCTCTCTCTCTATATTTCCCAACACATCAGCTGAATAATGGATAATGTTCCTTTCTTCTTGTCAGCACTTGCTCTGCTGTGGCAGGTCGTAAGCCACTGTTGGACATTCAATAACCCATTCCAAGTTACGGGAAGTAACGTCGACATGCTAGCCAGACGAGCAATCTTCTCCCAAGCGTGCCGTGACCATGGGCACTCGATCAACAGGTGGGACGGTGTTTCTAGATTCCTTTCACAAAGAGCACAGAAGTAGTTATTCTCCGAACCACGACGGAGCAGGGCATCCGCTGTTAAAATTTTGCCCAACAAGGTCGTCCATAAGAAAAAGCGACATTTGCCAGGTGCCCACCCCTTCCAAATCAGATTGTATCCCTCTGTTGGCACCACTCCCTCGAACTGGAGCAAGTATGCAGAACGAGTCGTGTATTCACGGTCTGGCGTGAACCGCCATGCGATTCTGTCTGGTTGTCCCTCCCGTAAAAAAATTGTGTCCAGCAGCTCCGCCAGGCTCGTCAGTTCCGACAGCATGTCGTCAGACAGGCCTGTTGCTAGGTCTTGCAGCCACTTCTGCTCTGTGAGAGCATCATATACCGTGCGATTTTTCCTAATAGAAATCTTGTATAGCATTGGTGCAATGTTTTTGGGACATTGCCCGCGAAGCCATCGATCCTGCCAAAAATTTGCTTTCCTGCCATCACCAATTATAATCTCCGTGGCCATTGCAAAGAGCATCCTCTCACTGTTGAAGCAAGGTAGCGGCATTCCAACCCATGGCCTGGGTAGGTCTTTCCATGCCATCCATAGCCATCGTAGCCTCAACGCTGTACCAAACTTTTTTAGGTCCAGCACCCCCAGGCCTCCAAGGCTTTTCGGGCGGCAGATCTGGCTCCAGCCAACCCTGCATTTGCCAGCACTACCCGTGGCATCCCCGCTCCAAAGCCAAGCTCGACAGATTTTTAGAAGTCGTTTCAGAACCCAAGCAGGGAGCTTGTGCACTGTCATCATGTAGATTGCAAGGGCGGTAAGATCGGATTTAAGAAGCACGAGACACCCACTCTTGGCCATGAGACCACCTTTCCATGTGGCCGTCTTGTTTCCAAATTTTACCAAGAAAGGGTCTAGATCCCCCTTGGTTAGGTTCCGCAGAGATAGCGGCATTCCAAGATAGGTTACCGGGAAACTCTTACATGGGATGCCTAGGGGTGCCAGTATGGTGTCCAGATTGATGGCTCCACATCTTATTGGGAGAGCCGAGCTCTTATTGGTGTTCACCTTCAGCCCTGACGCGTCTGCAAAACATTGCAGCAACAGGTGGACCATTCTTGCGTCGTCCTCCCGTGGGTTGATGAACAGGGCGACATCGTCTGCGTAGAAGGAGCAACGCATCATCAGATTTCTTCTTGGAAGTTTGGTAAGTACTCCATTTGCTGTGGCTAAATTCAGCAATCTTTATAAGGGATCCATGGCCAGGATAAAGAGGAAAGGGGAAATCGGGTCCCCTTGCCTCAGCCCCTGCCGGTGCTGGATGTAGTCAGAGAGTTGCCTGTTGATGATCACTCGAGAGGTTGATGTTCAGAGCAGTATGGCGATCCACCCTCGTCACCGTGTACCAAATCCTCGGGCCTCAAACATATCCATTAGGTAAGGCCAAGAGAGTGAATCGAAGGCCTTGGCAACATCAAGCTTTAGAAGGATGGATGGCTTCTTAGCTTTGTGCAGCTTCCGGATCATGTTTTGGACATACAAAAAATTCTCTTGAATGCTGCGCTTCTTGATGAAAGCGCTTTGGCATTGGTCAATCAGAGATGCTAATTTTGGTGCTAAATGGCTTGCTAGGATCTTGGAGAAGATTTTTATCAAACTATGCAGCAACGAGATCGGCCTGAAATCTTTAAGAGCATTTGCCCCCTGTTTTTTGGGATAAGCACCATGATTGCAGAGTTAATTCGGTTTAGCCCCCTACTATCCATCCGATATAGCTGGTTCATTGCATCTAACATATCGGATTTGATGGTTCCCCAACATGCCTTGAAGAAACCACCTGAGAACCCATGTATACCAGGTGCTTTGTCTGCCGGAATCTCCTCAATGGCTCGTTTTAATTCTTCTAGGGACAGCGCACCTTCAAGGTCTGACAAGTCCACCTGCTCCAATTCCAACTCATCCCAGTTGAGTGACACGGACCTTGGTTGCTCAGTTCCAAAAATGTCCTGGAAATAATCATGTGCGTGTATACCCATCTCATCCGCCGAGGAGATCGGGCCGGATGGTCCCTGCAACACATGAATGGTGTTCCTTTTATGCCTCGCATTAGCTTTCCTTTGAAAGAACTTTGCGTTCGCATCGCCCGCCCTGAGCCATAGTACACGACTTCTCTGTCTTTGCTTGATTTTCAGCAGCACGGCAAGACCCAAGGCCCTGGTTTTTAGTTTTGATCTCAGCTCTCTTTCCTCTGTGCTAAGTGGCCTATGATCTTGGGCAGTGTCCAGCTGCAGAATGATTTCATTCACCATTAGACCTTGTTTTTGGATGTCTCCTACTAGACTTTTGCTCCAAGCTCGTAGGTCCTTGCTCAGCCGGTGCAACTTGCAGTTAAACTTGGTGATGGGGCAAGCATTGCGAGTAGGCCTTGCCCAAGACTGATTCACTATCTCCTAAAAGCCCTGCACGTATTGCCAGTATGCCTCAAAACAGAATCTTCTGTTCGTTTTGGTGATCATGTCATTGACTAGTAAAAGAGGGCAATGGTCTGAGATAGCAAACGACTGCGGCAAAAGTTTTGCGCCTGGGAAGAGCAATTCCCACTCGACATTGCAGAACGCGCGGTCCAGCCTAACAAGCTTAGGTGAGACTTGCTCATTGCTCCATGTGAAACGGCGCCCAATCAGTGGTATCTCGTGCAAGCTAGATCTATTAAGAGCACATCTGAGTTGTTCATCCATCTACGATTAATGCTTGTATTGTTCTTGTCTTGAGGGTCTTTGATGAGGTTAAAATCTCCAATCACCATCCAAGGTCCCTGCACGGAGTTATGGATGGTGGCCAGCTCTCCAAGAAAGGTCGGCTTCCTGGCGTCATCGTGCGGTCCTTATACCATAGACAGGTGCCAGGCAGCTCCCCCATCTGCCGGTGTAAAACACGCGGTGATGGAGAAGTCTCTCACGACGAGGTTGCTGATATTGAAAACCTCCGAGCGCCAGCACAGCAGCACTCCATCGCGTGTGCCGTTAGCATCCAGCGCAACGTGCCCGTCGAAACGTGGCCCAACGATCTCATCATAGTCACGAACCGAGGTCACGGATAATTTGGTTTCCTGAATATAGATGATGGAGCAGCGCGTGCGTTCGATCATCGCTCGAACGGCCGCACGCCTCGCTTTGTTGTTCAGACCCCTCACATTCTAGTTGAATAACGATAGCTGTTCATTCATAAGGAAACGATACAAACACACAGAGCAGCAGCCAACGGCAGCTTGCCGCTTCAAACCAGGAACGGATGGCAGCATCCCACATGGCGCACTGGCAGCCATGACACACATTCACACTAAGGTTCAGAAGACAGCTAATCATATGGAAACTAATTAGACATGCAGAAGGGCTCGGCCAAGTGCTAGGTGCGCTAGATCACCCTGGCGGCGAGCTCGTCCAGGATGGCCTGGAGCTCCGCGTCCGGCAGGCACAGCTGGGATGGGGAGGTGAGCCCCGCGTTCTCCGCCAGCTTCACAATGTTCTCCGGTGGCATCGGGCTTCTGAAGAAATTGATGTACTGCATCAGTGTGTCTTCATTGAATTCTTCTGCTCGTCTGATGAAGCCGAGCCTGACACTGATGGCCGCCTGAGAGCGCCCGGAAGAGGAGAAGTTGGAGCTTTGTCGGAGGAGCCGAGTGCTCTTCCTAGAGCCTCTCATGACCCCAAGCAGGCTGCTTAATAGGGCGTGCAGTCTTCGTGGTGGTTGGCGGCGCACCAAGGAGTGATGCCGACAGCAGCGAAGCAATTTTTCTGATGAAGGCGCGTTGTTCGTCTATGTGCAGCTCCGAGACTTTGGTGGTGATGGCTGATATGAGCCCTGGACCGGACAGGTTGGCCTCCGCAAGAGCACGCCTGGCGCGCACTTCCTCCGTAGATGGCTGTTGCTAGTGACCGAGAGGCTGCATGGTTGAAGCTTGGTTTGCCGTAGCTCCCGGCCCAAAGACCACCTTGTTGGGGAACGTAGTAATTTCAAAAAATTTACTACGCACACGCAAGATCATGGTGATGCATAGCAACGAGGGGGAGAGTCTGATCTACGTACCCTTGTAGATCGCAACGGAAGCGTTGACACAACGTAGAGGAAGTAGTCGTACGTCTTCTTCCCGATCCGACCGATCCAAGCACCGTTACTCCGGCACCTTCGAGTTCTTAGAACACGTACAACTCGATGACGATCCCCGGGCTCCGATCCAGCAAAGCTTCGGGGAGGAGTTCCGTCAGCACGACGGCGTGGTGAAGATCTTGATGTTCTACCGACGCAGGGCTTCGCCTAAGCACTACAACGATATGATCGAGGTGGAATATGGTGGCAGGGGGCACCGCACACGGCTAAGGAACGATCACAATGATCAACTTGTGTGTCTATGGGGTGCCCCCTGCCCCTGTATATAAAGGATGGAGGAGGAGGCCGGCCAAGGCTAGGTGCGGCCAGGATGTGGAGTCCTACTAGGACTCCAAGTCCTAGTAGGAGTCCACCAAGAGGGGAGGAAGGGAGAAGGAAGTGGAGGAGAAGGAAAGGTGGCCGGCCCCCTTTTCCCTAGTCCAATTTGGACTAGAGGGGAGGGGGGGCGCAGCAGGCCCTTTCTCCTCTTCCCACTAAAGCACATTAAGGCCCAATACTTCTCTCGGCGAATTCCCATAACTCTCCGGTACTCCAAAAAATACCCGAATCACTCGGAACCTTTCCGATGTCCGAATATAGTCGTCCAATATATCGATCTTTACGTCTCGAGCATTTCGAGACTCCTCGTCATGTCCCCGATCTCATCCGGGACTCCGAACTCCTTCGATACATCAAAACTCATAAACTCATAATACAATTGTCATCAAAACCTTAAGCGTGCGGACCCTACGGGTTCGAGAACAATGTAGACATGACCGAGACATGTCTCTGGTCAATAACCAATAGCAGGACCTGGATGCCCATATTGGCTCCTACATATTCTACGAAGATCTTTATCGGTCAGACCGCATAACAACATACGTTGTTCCCTTTGTCATCGGTATGTTACTTGCCCGAGATTCGATCGTCGGTATCCAATACCTAGTTCAATCTCGTTACCGGCAAGTCTCTTTACTCGTTCTGTAATACATCATCTCGTAACTAACTCATTAGTTGCATTGCTTGCAAGGCTTAAGTGATGTGCATTACCGAGAGGGCCCAGAGATACCTCTCCGACAATCGGGTGACAAATCCTAATCTCGAAATACGTCAACCCAACATGTACCTTTGGAGACACCTATAGAGTACCTTTATAATCACCCAGTTACGTTGTGACGTTTGGTAGCACACAAAGTGTTCCTCCGGCACACGGGAGTTACATAATCTCATAGTCATAGGAACATGTATAAGTCATGAAGAAAGCAATAGCAACATACTAAACGATCGGGTGCTAAGCTAATGGAATGGGTCATGTCAATCAGATCATTCATCTAATGATGTGATCCCGTTAATCAAATAACAACTCTTTGTCCATGGATAGGAAACATAACCATCTTTGATTAACGAGCTAGTCAAGTAGAGGCATACTAGTGACACTCTGTTTGTCTATGTATTCACACATGTATTATGTTTCCGGTTAATACAATTCTAGCATGAATAATAAACATTTATCATGATATATGGAAATAAATAATAACTTTATTATTGCCTCTAGGGCATATTTCCTTCACACCTCAGGGCCAATGGCCTGGCTGGGCTCCCACCGCAAGCCAACAAGTTGGGCCGAACCCCATTGGGGCAGCCAGCATGGGCCCTCCTGCATAGGAGGCGGCTCCCAGAGGCCTTGCGTCGCTCCAACCGGTGATGGAGGCAGCTCCCACCCTGTGAACGCCTCAGGACCCAGAGTTGGCGGCAGGGGGGCTAGCTCGTGATTTCGCTGCGCGTCTTGGTTGAAAAAGAAGGCAATGCCGAGGGTGGTGATGGAGGTTGCGCTCTGCATGGTCGGGTTGGGCCACGACGCAGTACCGCTGACCTGGTGCTGCCACACTACCGGAGAGAGCGGGTGTTGCTGCCTGGGTGGGGAGTAGAGCTGCATCAGGCCGGTGAGATCCGGTCCCCAATCCCCCGCTCCTGTCCTCATCAACGCCCGAGCTGCAAAATCAGAGTCTGGTAGTGCGAGCCCACACATCAGACCATCATAGCCCTGCAAGCAGGCCGGGAAGACAGCCATCAGTGAACCTCGCGTCTCCGTGCCCACCGTCTCCAGAGCTCTGGCAGTGAGATCAGGGGGCGGCAGAGAGAGCCTGTCGACCCTGTCATCAGCGCTGCGCGTGTTGGTCAGGGCAACATCGACACTTTGAGCATCACTTCTGGTGTCCTCTTCAGCTTGCTGATCTGCTTGCTCTTCTGCTATATGTGCTGGTTGGACAGGCAGCACCTCCAAGGACGGGGTCACGAGCACACGCTCGCGGTCCAATTGAATGGGACGCGGGACCGGCCTAGCCCCTCCATTGGCAGTCGCTTGCCATCGAGGCTCCACTGGGTCGCAAACCGGCCCAGCATCAGTGTTGTGGCGCCTGTGCCGGCGTGGCTGTGGGTCGTACGCCGCTGTGTCCCTGCATTGCGCCTGATCACGCATCCCTCTCCAGAATCTCTTGCGACCACCCTCGCGGCCTTGTTGCCCCCTGTTCCTGCTCCCGCCCTCATCTCTGTCTTCATCATGATGATGGCCTGCGATGAAGGAGCCAGCCGAGGCCACCGGGCGCCCCCGGCCCTCGCCGTCCGTTACGCCCAAGCGCCAATCTTTGTGCTTGTAGATTCTTGGCCACTCCCCGAACACACCATCAGGAAATGGTGTGTAGTCCTTGACCTCGTCAAGGTGAATCAGCACCGGGAAATGAGGCCCTTCCTTGCCTTGCTCCGTAGGGGTTCCTTCGGGCAGCGATCCTCTCGACCACGGCGCGTCTGGCCTATTGAGCATGTTGAAGTCGCTGGCGCGCGGAATCTTGTCGGGGTCCCAAGCCCACACCCAGGCAAAGAGCGCTGTGCGGTTTGTCTTGGTCAGGGACTGACGCTCCATGAGGTCGAGCTCGTAGTCTCTGCCGATGACCTCCTGGACGGAGTCCCAATCCCAGGCGTTCAGTGGGAGGCGGTCGATGGCGACACGGCAGTAGGATCGCCACACCTTGTTCCCGCCTGGGGGGGAACCATGGCCTGAGCTTGAACTGGACGCCGGCGACGACCACCACCCTGCACTCGAACACGAGGTCCCGCTGGTGATGCTCTGCAATGGTGAGGATGAAGTCCTCCGGGAAGCACGGAGCAACGTCGATGTCGCGGCAAGGGAAGTCATGCTCGCGCGCAATCGCCCTGACCACCGCGTCGGCCGAGATGCCGTCCCACGGGGAGGACGCCATGAGCATCAGGGCCATAGTACGCAGCCAGTAGGCCTCCTCCTGCATCGCCGGCGTGGACACAACCGTGCAGCTGGACATGGCCGGTCTCCTGTGGGCCTCTCCTAGAATGAAGTCCATGGCTACACCCGTTGCCTCATAGACGGCCGCCAGCAGGTGCCGCGCAGCTTCGGCTGGCACAGGTGCGGCAACGAAGGGGGGGGGTTGCGCAGGTGGAGCGGGCGCAGAAGGAGTGGCGGAGGTGGTGGCCGGCGCCGGAGGAACGAGCGCAGTAGGCGCGGCGGAGGTGGGGGGTGAACACAGGTGACTGCTAAGCTTTGTTGAGGCGAAGACGAACTAGGCACTCACGCTCGAAGTGTCCCGGGCGCTTACAATTGTAGCAGACATGGGGATCTCGACATTCGAAGAACTTGTGCCGCAGGGCAAGGCACCTATAGTAGCAATTGCCAAAGAGCGCCTTGAATGCCATGGCCGCTGAGTGCGCGGACCGCTCATGGAGTCTCTGCGCCGAATCCTTTGATGGCTGTGGTGGTTGATTCGCCTGACGCGCCTGGTGCCTAGCTAGACGTTGAGCACGCTGGGAGGAGACGACCATCCAAGACAGGCCTCCAAGCTCACTAGCGCAAGTCGAAGCAGCGAGAGTGGGGGATATGCGAACCGCGACGTCCGGAGCCGGCATGCCTGCGCATGCCTGCCCCTGGGCGGCAGGCTCCCTGGCGCAATCCCCCCCAGCCATGATAATTGATTGTAGGCATGGCCTGGGAAGCGTGGCCACATCCGCCCAAGAACGGGCATGGAGCTCAGCCGACGCCGCCTGCGCACACTGCAACGCACCCCGGAGAGGAAGGAGGTGGATGTGGGGGACCTACATGGCGTGGAACGACATCTCCCACGGCAGTCAGAGCCACACAAGGAAGAACCCGCCCCGAGTTCGGGTCCACCCAACCCGTCAGAGGGCACAGCTCGGCCGCTCGGAGAGCGATGCAGGGGAGGATGCGGCCTGAGATCCCATCAATGAAGGCGGAGTGGTCCGCGCCGGTGTTGAACGCGGTGGTTGTGGTCGGTGGTGTCGGGTCGCGCATAGGTGCGCGAGAGCGGTGCGGAGCCATCCCCTGATTCTCCTCTTCTACTCTACCGACATGCAATAACCATGATTCGGTGAACGTTGCAACAGGGACATAGAGAGATGGCTCCCTTGGTCACCTCTTGCTTCGGCTCGGCGTACAACACCTAGCGCTTTCAAACATTTCCCTGGGCCACCATCCTGGCCAGGCTTTGGGCCACAAACAGCTAAGCCTCCGTCGTAACTGACCTGGCTCGGCCAGCCCCACCTGCGCCTGGTTTGCCCACACTGCTGGCTACGCTGTACGCACAACACGGACCGCACCAGGCCGCTGACGCTGCCTCGTCGATCGCTTCGAGTCCGATCCGATACTTCCGACGTGTAACACCCTCGATGCGGCTATATCTCCTACGTGCCGAAGCACGACTTAGAGGCATAACCGCATTGAAAGCAATGTCGCAAGTAAGGTAATCTTCACAACATCCCATGTAATATAGATAATAAAAGGGGAAGGTACATAGTTGGCTTACACTCGCCACGTCAAACAAAGTACATAAATAGCATTACATCATCCAATCACTCATGGCCCGACTACGGTGCCAAAATAAAAGATCAACCCAACATGCGACACGGTCCCGATCGCCCCAACTGGGCACCACTACTGATCATCAGGGAAAGACACATAGTAACGGCGTGAGTCCTCGTCGAACTCCCACTTGAGCTGAAGCGCGTCATCTGGAATGGAGTCGTCTGGCCCTGCATCTGGTTTGGAAGTAATCTGTGAGCCACAGGGACTCAGCAATCTCGCACCCTCGCGATCAAGACTATTTAAGCTTATAGGTAAGGCAAGGTAAAAAGGTGGAGCTACAGCAAGCGACTAGCATATATGGTGGCTAACCTATTCGCAAATGAGAGCGAGAAGTGTAAGTGCATCTAGTGCCACCCTTTGTTGGTTTTGGAGTATTGACGACAAACCTAGTTGAGGGACTAATGTGTTTGTGAGAATTGCAGGATAACACAGGTAGAAGTCCCTCATTGATTCGGTTTTCCTACCAGAGATGACCCCTAAAAATGTACAAAGACATTGAAGTCAATGGTGGTATATGAAGATATTCACATTGAAGACTATGACAAGAGAAGACACCACGTGAAGCCTATGGAGCTCGAAGACTTAGATCCTTCGTAGTTCTCTTTCATTTGTGTTGAGTCATAGGAACCACCGAACTGTTAAGTGGGGTCCAAGAGAGCCAGTCAGAACGACTGAAGTGATGCCTAAACAAAAAACCTATGTCTTCGAGTGAAGACTATGAGAGCAAATCTTGTCCAGAGTCGGACAAGTCAGCTTTGCTTGTAGCCCAAGTAAAGTTACCATGTGGGTTTGAAATCTGACCGTTGAAACACGTGTCAGTTCCTTAGTGACCCAGGGCCATTTCGGACAAATCAGGTCGGGTTGCCAAGTGGCTATAAATAGCCCACCCCCTACAACCATAAACGGTTGGCTGCTCAGATTTAGTGCACGGCTTTTGTTGTTTGAGAGCAACCCACCTCGAAGCCTCTGAGAGAGAGAATACCTAGCGAGGATAAAGCCCTAACCACCCAGAGCCAGAGAGAATTGGGCATCACTTAAGTCTTCTTGTCTGAGTGATCTGAAGACTTATTACACTTGAGGATTGTGCATCCTCCAGCCGGTTAGGCGTCGCGTTCTGAGCATCCAAGAGACATTGTGGATTGCCGGTGAACGAAGTCTGTGAAGGTTTGGGAGTCTACCTTGAAGACTTACCAGAGTGATTGGGTGAGGTCTGTGTGACCTTAGCTTAAGGAGAATACGGTGAGGACTGGGTGTCCTGAGCTGCGTGTTCAGGACTGGGTGTCCTAAGGTTTAAATACCTAGCCGCTCCAACCAGACGTACAGTTGTCATAGCAACTGGAACTGGTCCAACAAATCATTGTCTTCAACGAGTCACTGGTTTCATCTTTACTTCCTTCTACTTACTGTTACTCATTGTGAAGTCATTGCATGCTTGCTCTATATTTTGTCTTCACAACGTGACTGTATGATCTGTTTGGCTTCATAATATCTTCCTACCTAATCCTTATTACACTGCAGCTATCTGTCATTGTGCTTTCACTCTATTGAATACTTGACCATGGCTTGCCTAGTGTAGTCTACCTTCCGCTGCATAGTAATAGGCATATCTCTACTGTTTGTCTTCATAACTTCCACGTTTTGAAGACTTTCATAAAAATCGCCTATTCACCCCCTCTAGTCAATATAACGCACTTTTAATTGGTATCACAGCAAGGTGCTCCCTTGTTCTGTGGGATTCGGTTTAACCACCTGGAGTTTTAGCTATGTCGACTGCAGGGATAATTAAAGTTTCCGCTGCGTGCCCCGTCTTTGATGGAACTGAATATCCCTACTAGAAGAATAAGATGCGCATGCATCTTGAAGCCATTGACATCGACCTATGGTATGTCGTCGAGAACGGCATTCCCAAGGCTGGAGAAGGTGCCACTGCTGCTGATGTCAAGAAATTCGTTCAACTGGACTGTACTGCCAAGAATATCATCTGTGGTCATCTGACCAAAGGACAGTATGGCCGTGTGAGTGCTTTGAAGACATCCAAGCTGGTCTGGGACTGGCTCTCCAAGGTCAATGAAGGCATCTCAACCCAGAGAGATCAGAGAATCAGTGTCCTTCGCAACCTCTTCAACCGCTTCAAGCGAAATGACAATGAGAATGTCCAGCACACATTTGACCGACTCACTGACATCACAAATGAGCTTCAAGCCCTCGGCGCTACTGAGATCACCAAACATGAAGTCGTCAAGACGCTGCTGAGATCACTTGATAGTTCGTTTGAGATCGTAGCCCTGATGATTCAAGAACGTCCTGATTTCAAGGCACTCGATCCGTCTGACATACTCGAGAGGCTCAACACACATGATTTTCAGCTTTCTGAGAAAAGAGATATCTACGATCCAAACTATGGACGAACTCGTGCCTTGAAGGCAAAAGCTGTTTCCTCATCTGAAGAAGAATCTGACAGAAGTTCTGATGATCCTGAAGACATTGGAAGGGAACTTGCAATGCTTGTGAAGAAGTTCCAAAAATTCACCAAGAAGAAAGGCTTCAGAAAATCTTCACGATCAAGCTCAAGGAATGATGAAGCTTCTACTCATGACTACAAGAAGAAAACATGCCACAAGTGCAAGAAAACAGGACACTTCATCTCTGAGTGTCCACAGTGGGACAATGAAAACAGAAAGAAGAAGAAGAGCAAGGAATATGACTCTGACGACAAGAAGAAGAAGAAATACTCAAAGTCTTCTTCCAAGTCTTCCTCAAAGTCTTCATCACACAAGAAGAGCTCATCTGGCAAAGCACGTACGTTTGTTGGCAAGGAAATGGATTCAGAGGAGGAGTCCGCTTCTGAGGAGGCAGAGGTGGAGTCTGAGGAGGAGTCTGATTCTGGCATTGCAAGTCTGGCTACAGCATACATTGCCAAGTCCATCTTCAACACCGAAGACAATGACTTCATCACCGACACCGATGCAAATGACAAGGACTACTCCGCTCCTACCTACTGCTTCATGGCACGCGGTGCCAAGGTAAACACATGCACTACTCACTATCAAACATCTAGTGACGATGACTCTGATTGTGATTCAAAACCCAGCTATAAAACACTTGCTAAAATTGCAACTGAACAACAGAAAGCCATGAAACATATTCAAAAACTGTTAGACAGAAGCGATGATCTGTTGGGTGCTAAAATGACTCGATCTGAATCCTTAATTGAAGACATAAAAAATCTTCACGTTAAGTATCAGGAACTTGAAAGTCGTCATGATACTCTCTCAACAACTCATGAAAAGCTTTCCTATGATTATCTTCAAAGGAAGCAAGATCTTGAGAAATTGAGAGCGGCTCATGAAGATCTTCAAAAGGAAAATGAGTCACTTCGCGCCAAGCAGATCAGTTCCACTCAGGAAGGATTTGAACCACCATGTCTTAAATGCATTGAGCGTGATAATGCTACTTCCGTTGCTGAATGTTCCACTGCTACTGCTTTTGCAATATCTTCAACTGTTGATGTGGTAACTAACCCCTCTGCTGAGGATACCACCGCTATTGCTGATGAGAATGCTAGGTTGAAGACATTGCTTGAAACAGGGATGTACAAAAGTCTTAAAGGGCATCAGACATTATGTGATGTCCTCAAGAAGCAGATTCTGAATCGAAACCCTAGGAAAGAGGGTGTTGGATTCGTAAGGAAAATGAATGTAGATGGCTCTTACTGGAAACCTGAGTAGTACCCCAAAACCATGTGGGTTGCGGCAAAGGAACCTTCAGAAGATCCATCCAATCTATCTGGCTTCACTTGTGCTAACCCCATTATCATTGATGAATCCTTTGATGCAAACTATGTACTATTTAAGAATCAGAATGGTGAAGTGTTTGCCAGGTACATTGGTACTAACTGCAGGAATGGACCGCCCATGAAGAAGATCTGGGTTCCGAAAAGGTGTCTGGAAAATCTTCCTGTGAATGTCTTCATGACACCTCACATGAAGAAGACAAACCTCAGACCAAGGGCTTCATATGGTCCAAAGGCTTCATATAGACAGAGGACTCACCTGAGTCGCACTAACACAAATATTCTGCAGGGAAACCATACTCAGGCATATGAATATGAGAGCGGTTCATCAAACCGCCATGTTCATATGACCAAGAACTATTCTGCCTATTCTTATGAGTACTATTGTCCGCCTGCTAGACTGTTTGCTAGGGCTCCAAAGCCAAAATTCTCAGATGCTGCACTTAGACTTATTGCTTCTAAGCCACCCTTGAAGATGTGGGTGGCTAAGAAAGCTTAACTCTCTTTTGCAGGGAAAGGTCTCCAGCAGAAAACCAAAATCTTCTGACGCTATTGCTGGGGACCTTAAACATCTTGTAGGGCACAAGATCAAATGCCCGAATGGCATTACTATGTACTTCGTTCCTGAATCGCATGCTACTCTCCCTATTAGTCCTAATATGGATCTAAGTTTTCATAACCCACTAGTTCGTCAAATGTTTTTGCTTCACAATTCTCTTCGTGAAGCCTAACTGCACTGTAGGGTACGACACCAGCATCTTCAGAATGTATTATTGACAGTGGGTGTACAAATCACATGACCGGCAAAAGAAGCCTTCTTATGGACTCAACCTTATGTCCATCCGACAAGAGCCACATCACATTCGCTGACACTGGTAAAAGTAAGGTATTGGGTCTAGGTAGAGTTGCAATCTCAAGGGATCAGCACATGGATAAAGTCATGCTTGTTGAATCCCTTGGCTTGAACTTAATGTCTGTCTCAATGCTTTGCGATTTGAACATGATCGTAATATTTGGAAAATATCGTTTCCTGGTACTAATGGAATCTGACAAGTCTCTAGTGTTTGAAGGGTATCGGAAAGATGATTTGTACGTAGTAGATTTCTCAGCAGGGCCACAGCTTGCAGTATGTCTTCTATCAAAAGCTTCAGAATGCTAGCTTTGGCATCGGAGACTTGGGCATGCTGGCATGAGGAACCTCCATACCCTTGCGAAGAAGAAGCATGTCATAGGCATCGAGGGCGTCAAGTTCAAGAAAGATCACTTATGCGGTGCCTGTGAAGCAGGGAAGATGACGAGGGCCAAACATCCCTCGAAGACAATCATGACCACTACTCGACCCTTCGAACTGCTTCACATGGATCTTTTTGGTCCCACTCACTACTCAACTTTTACCACTACTGCTTGCCTATATGGCTTTGTCATTGTTGATGATTACTCTAGATATACTTGGGTGCACATAATCCTTTACAAGACTGAAGTGCAGGATGTCTTCAGACGCTTCGCCAATCGAGCAATGAACAACTATGGCGCCAAGATAAAGCACATCAGAAGTGACAATGGCACTGAATTCAAGAACACTGGCCTTGATACATATCTTGATACCTTGGGCATCACACATGAATTCTCAGCCCCGTACACGCCACAGCAGAATGGCGTCGTCGAACGCAAGAACATAACACTCATTGAGATGGCCAGAATGATGCTAGATGAATACAAGACTCCAAGAAAATTCTGGCCTGAAGCCATTGACACTGCATGCCATACAATCAACCGTGTTTATCTTCACAAGCTTCTTAACAAGACATCTTATGAACTCCTAACTGGCAAGAAGCCAAATGTCAGTTACTTCAGAGTATTTGGCGCAAGGTGCTGGATCAAGGACCCACATCACACCTCAAAGTTTGCACCAAAAGCACATGAGGGTTTTATGCTTGGATATGGAAAGGATTCGCACTCCTATAGAGTCTTCAATCTCTTTCATTACAAAGTGGTTGAAACAATGGATGTGCGGTTCGATGAGACCAATGGTTCACAAAGAGAGCACCTCCCAAATGTGCTAGATGAAATTCCATCCAGTGAATCAATCAAGCTAATGGGAACTGGAGAAATCATACCATCTGAAGCTCATCCTGTAGAGGAACTCATCATCTCCGCACCAGATCAACCTGAAGACAATGCTCAACCTGAAGACAATCCCTCCAATAACGACAATGATCAGCAAGAGCAAAGTCTTCGCCCTGTACATCCTCGTGTTGCCAATGAAGTGCAGATTGAAAGAATAATTGACAGCATCAATGCACCCGGTCCACTCACTCATTCAAGGGCAACTCAGCTGGCAAATTTCTGTGGGCACTTCGCATTCGTCTCAATTACAGAACCCAAGAAAGTTGAAGAAGCCTTCATGGAACCTGAATGGATTCAAGCTATGCAAGAAGAGCTTCAACAGTTTGAGCTGAACAATGTATGGGAATTGGTTAAGCGTCCTGATCCACGGAAGCACAATATAATAGGCACCAAATGGATATACCGCAACAAGCAAGATGAGCATGGTCAAATTGTCAGGAACAAAGCTCGTCTTGTTGCTCAAGGATATACTCAAGTGGAAGGCATTGATTTTGATGAAACATTTGCTCCTGTGGCTAGACTTGAAGCCATACATATACTGCTGGCCTATGCAAATCATCATAACATACTTCTATATCAAATGGATGTGAAGAGTGCCTTTCTCAATGGCAAGATTGAAGAAGAAGTGTATGTTGCACAACCGCCTGGGTTTGAAGATCCAAAACATCCTGACATGGTATACAAGCTCAACAAGGCACTGTATGGCCTCAAACAAGCCCCTCGGGCCTGGTATGACACACTCAAATATTCCCTGAAGAGCAAAGGCTTCATACCTGGTTCCCTAGACCCCACTCTCTTCACGAAGACATATGATGGTGAACTGTTTGTGTGCCAAATATATGTGGATGGCATTATCTTCGGCTGCACCAATCAGAAGTACAGTGAAGAGTTTGGCTATATGATGCAAGATCAATATCAGATGTCTATGATGGGGGAGCTGAAGTTCTTCCTTGGTCTTCAAATCCGACAACAACGCAACGGCATCTTCATATCTCAAGAGAAGTATCTCAAAGAGTGCCTGAAGAAGTTTGGTATGCAAGACTGCAAAGGCTTCACAACACCAATGCCAGCCAAACATCATCTGGGTCCCGACGACAATGGTAAAGAGTTCGATCAAAAGGTATACCGCTCCATGATTGGTTCTTTGCTTTATTTATGTGCATCTAGGCCAGATATTATGCTTAGTGTTTGCATGTGTGCTCGATTTCAAGCGGCACCAAAGGAGTCGCATCACCTAGCTGTGAAGTGAATTCTTCGATATTTGGCTCACACCCCAACTCTCGGATTATGGTATCCAAAGGGCTTAGAGTTTGATCTGGTTGGATTCTCGGATGCTGATTATGCTGGTGACAAGGTTGATCGGAAGTCTGCATCAGGCACATGCCACTTTCTGGGACGATCACTTGTATGTTGGTCTTCAAAGAAGAAGAACTGTGTATCCCTCTCCACTGCTGAATCTGAATACATTGCTGCTGGATCTTGCTGCGCTCAGCTTCTGTGGATGAAGCAAACTCTCAAGGACTATGGCATTCATCTGAAGCAAGTGCCACTTTACTGCGACAACGAAAGCGCCATCAAGATTGCCAACAACCCAGTTCAGCACTCGAAGACAAAGCACATAGAAATCCGTCATCACTTTCTCAGAGATCATGTTGTGAAGGAAGATATTGATATCATACACGTCAACACTGAAGAGCAATTAGCAGATATCTTTACCAAGCCCTTGGATGAGAAGAGATTTTGCAAGTTACGATGTGAGCTAAATATCCTGGAATCCTCAAATGTCCTGTGATCAGGCACACATTCTAACACTTATGCATATTGGTGACTTAGATGTGCAACACACAAAGTAACGTATATCTTCAATCAATGAAGACATAGATTCTAAGTGTGAATACATTAATGTGAAATTTGACTTCGGAGCGCCACGATAATTGTGCGCCGTGTCTGGGTCTAATACTTCCTATACGGTGGGTAACACCACCATCAAACGCTCTATTTTGAAGTGTTTCACTCATGGCGTTACCTTGCAATGTCTTCACATTTGGTTTGGCTTCAATCTCAACATGTCTTCATGATTATCTTCACTATGTTGATTGTATAGATATATATATACTAGTGTTCTGTCCTCTACAACATTCACTTATAGCTATGTCTTCTTGTTTGAATCTTTTGAACTAAGTGAATGTGATCGGACCCTAACCTCTCTATGCTTTCTATCTCAAATTCTATCTCTCCAAGTCATATGCAGTCTATTGAAACTGTCGAATGTCTTCTCTGCGCCCTTCAGCAAACGACACAGAGACAACCTTTAAGTCTGTTTTCAATGCTCATTCATCCACATGAAATCCGGAGAAGTAGGAACGACCACCCGACAATCCAGGCGTGCGTGGGACATGGAACAACCCCCAAAATTCCGCATGATGGCCACGTGTTACTCAGATGCGAATCACCAGGGGCACCTATGTAATAGCACAGCGCCCCCCTGTACCTATAAATACACACTTCACAGCGGTCATTATCTCTTCTTCCACCCTCGCACGAACCCTAGCGCCACCGCTAGCCCTCGACGACGCCGGCGATGAAGCGCTTCACTGCCGCAACCTCTCCGACGCCGTCTTCACGCCGATCGCGGACATCGTCCTCTCTGCCGTCGCCATAGGTGTCCTCCGTCGCCAAGTTAGGGCACGGAAGATTGAACTGCTCGGCCTCATCTCCCACTCCGTCTAGCAGTTCCCAGTGTGGTAAATAAAACTTCTTTTTACGGCCCCTTTTGATCCTATGGCTTTGTCACTTTCTACCATAAGAAGTTTCTATTCACACAAGTTAGATCTCTCTCATACTGCATCTCATAACATGCCTAGTATATTCACTTGTGCTTCACAAAGTAGTTAGATTCCTCACTTCTACTGATCTGTGGGTTCATACAAATCTGGAACCAACTTCTTATCTATGAGTGAATGTCTTCGCACGATGAGGTCAATGTCTTCTAAAGTAATTTATCTTTAAAATCTTCTGAGAATGCATATGACCTCTTCCCCTTCCCTCGCACCTTAATGCTGTCACAGGTACATTTCCGTGGGAGAATCCTTTGGTTCTCATAGTTTGCATTCATTTGCAGAATTCTTACAGCATCACATAAATTCTCCTGAAGCCAGTTCCTGTTGGTCCAGCAAGAGAAAGCCTTTGAAGCCTTTGAACGTCTTGAAGCCTTTCAAGTTAAAGTTTATGGCTTCAGAGAAAGCAGCAAGGAAGGGGGGTAGACAACGTCATGGCGGAACATCCAGAGATCTACCAGATGAACTCGCAGAAATGTATAAGACAAATCCCGAAGAGGATTACAGTCAACGCAAGACCCGAATCCAATGGATTCGACGATATTGGGCAGAACAATGGTTCAAATACCGCTTCACAACCCAAGAGTATGCTAAGAAAAGTGCCATCAAAAGACCGTGGGGAGACATCCTATACAAGAATCTTCTACCCAGGTCCAGAGATGAAGCTATTGCCCAAAGCTTCTATCCATGCATGGTCCATGGGCCACAGCCTGATGATGCACATCCGTCGTCACTACTCTGGTGTCGTGACGACAATCTGTTCAAGCACAACTTCCAATTTTCCCAAAACTCAGCGAAGCAGAACAAGAAGAAGTTTGGGTTAGACTTCAACCCTGGTCCCTCAGCACCAAGGGCAGATGGCACATGAGAAGCAGAACCCAATGTCATCGGTCCGTATGCCAACCTTGAAGGCCTCATTACCCGCATCCTGGTTCAAGGGACTGCAGTGAATGAGCCTCCAGCTGACTCTGAATCAGAAGAAGCTCCTGCAGTGCTGAAGCCAAAGAAGATGAATAAGCCTAAAGCTTCAAAGCCTGCCCCTTCACCCAAAATTTCAAGGGCGAAGCCACTGGCAACTGCATCTCCTGAAGATAGTGTGGCGTCTGAAGACTTATCACGCATCTCAAATCCCCAGAAGGCCAAGGTGCCTCTGCCACACAGCGGCCAAGAACTCACAGCTGCTGCCATTCTGCGCAATGATGACATTGACTTGTCAAGTGATGAGGACCTAGCAGATGACGCTCTTGAGCAACTCATCAAGAGCAAAGAAGAAGCAGAAATCTTCAATGATCTGCCACTCTTTGATGTAACCATCATCCACAACTTCATTGACGAGTGGTTTGACACGCCCAACATCAGCTTTGATGATCTTCAGCTACCCATTGGCCTCAGTGTCGCCTTCCATGGCGCCATTGCTTCAGAACTAGCCATCGCCCAGCGCGTCGTTGAGCTGAAGCAGAAGATTGACTATGAAAAGGCTCAGTTCAAGAAGCATATGGCCAAGCTCAGCGTGCAAGATGTGGAGAACTTCAAGATCATGGTGCACGAGCTCAAGGAAGCCTTTCTGAAGAAACGTGCAGAAGCTCAGGGTTCGCGTGAGTGCATGAAGGCTCTGGCTGACAGATGTGTGCAAGCCTACAATGAGGCTGAGAAGCGCAAGGCACTTGGGCGTCCTGGCATCGACCCCAGGATGGCCGCAAAGAAGAAGAAGAAGTCTGTTACAGCTGAACCCGATGCACCAAGGCAGGAAGCAGTTCTGATTGTCTTCCCCACAAGAATGATTGGCTCGAAGCCGAAAAGCCGGTCAACAGCTTCAGAGCTCAAGAAGACGAGGACTGCTGAGGCTGAAGTGAGGAAATGGAAATATCCTGAAGCCTCTCCTACCGCCCCCTCCAAGAAAAGGAGAAAGACCAAGAAAGATAGGGCTGCTCCCACAGAGCCCTTGGTTGTTGAACCATTTCCATGGTTCACCCCGACGCCAATCCACAAGAACACCAACTGACCATCCATGTGCCTGCTTTCATAGAGGCTCGTGGAGCTGAAGACATTCCAGCAGCTGATCCCATCGCTGCTGAAGACATTGGTCAACGTGACAATGTAGAAGATGATGCAATCCTTCCTCAGCACGACAACAGTGAACTCATCAGCATTGGTCGTCCATTGACGCCAATTGCCCAGGATGCCTCATGGGCGGATCGCCCCCAAGAGGAAGACTACAATGAGGCCCAGCCCACTCAAACTCCACAGGCGTCGCCCGCGTTGCGTAGGCTTCGCAAAGGTCCAAGGCCTCACGTCTCTGCTGAAGACATTCCGACTGCATCAGCCGAAGAAGACGAAGTACCACAAGTCCCCTCGTCTCACCAAGAAGCAGTTCTTACAGAGAACGTGCTTGTGTCCGACCCTCCAGCTTGTCAAGTGGAGGATGAAAATCATGAGGCTGCCACAACTAACAATGAAGCTAATGTGGAGCCCTCCCCACCAAAAGCATCAGAAGGCAGCGAAGCCACTGATCCTGACACTTCTGTTCTTGAGTCTGCTGCCGGTCCCTAGTTTGACTATCATGTTGAGCACAGGCCTCAGGTACAGAAGCCAATCCCAAGACTGCCCAGGTTCCCAGGTCCTGCATCAGCACCTGGCTCCTTCAACATCAATGGCTTCAGGGCAGACAATACATTCTTCAATAGCTCCAAGAACCCCTACTCAAGGGAAAGGATTTCATCAGATCGGTTCTGGAGCTATCCTCAGCGAAGTTATTACTCATGCATACTGTACAGCCAAGGTTGCATCTTCCCACACAAGCGCCTTGACGTTGAAGCTATAGCTGGTCTGCCCTGCCTAGAAGAAGCGTTGGACTGTTTCAAGCAAGTTGGACTGCTGCCATTCATAACTGACCAAGAGCATTGGAATGAAGAGCTGCTGCTCCAATTCCATGCCACACTCCACATCCGTGGGTACAACAGAGATCCGAAGACTTGGGTCCTGGAGTGGATGACCGGCAATGTTCATCACGAAGCCAATGCATTTGACATCATTGAGCTCACTCACTTGCCCACTCCTGGTGATCTCTTCGAGCAAGGCTGTCAGCTGCATACTGAAGCTATTGAGAGCATCTTTCAGAGGCCTGAACCTAATATGAGTCAGATGCTCAGCATGATGAAGCCATTGCCCCAAAATGCTGCTTATCCCACAGAGTTCTTCGTTGAAGACCTTGAGTATCTGCCAAGAACCATCTATCACATCATCAGGCGGACTCTCTGGCCCATTAAAGGACACTCTCCAAATGCCAAGATTGAGGGTGCAATGAAGACTTTGATATTCTATATCCTTCATGGCAAATGCTTCAATACACAGGACTTCTTCATACGCCAACTTGCTGCATCAGGCTCTGATCTGTTTGGTTTGAAGTTCTACGCCCCTTGGGTAATGCGGCTGATCAAACTTCACTCTGCTATCTTGTATTAGCCCTCTTCCCGCAACCATCGTATCTTCTTGCCAGATGTGGATACCTTTGCTGAAGCCATCTATCCTGAACCTGCCAAGCAACCTCTAAGTCTTCAGAATGCAGAACACCAGAGCTTCACTCAAAACATTGAAGGAATTGAAGCAGTCTCTCGGGTGTATCCGTTGGCTGGCACTACACGTGCACCACGCCCTGCTTCCACTGAAGCCACTGACAGCACAACTGCTCCAAGACCCAAGAAGTGCACTCGTGTTCTCAATGACCGAGAGCTTCTTGTGGCCCTTCATCAAAAACAGGATAGGCATCATGACTGGCTGAAGCGTTAGATGAAAAGCCTCTTGGTGGATGTTAATCGCATTCGAAATCTTGCCACCAAGAATGCTTTCGTTACCCATGAAACCTGTCGCCGTACATGGAAAGGGCTAACGATGATGTGTTCTGAAGCTGATCTTCAAGAGGATGGCTTCACTGAGCGATTCAAGTTTGACTCCACACCTCCTCGAAGGGCTGTGCTGCGAGGAACTCCATCACTTGAAGACTCTGAGTTCTCTTCCTCTGCTGCAATAGTGACTGCCCGAGTTATCGAGGATGAAGACGATGCTACTTCACCACCACCCTCTTCAGCACCGCCAAACACCACCAACGACCCTGCTGCTCATGGGAACGAGTAGACACTCTATGTATTCAAACCTTTTTGGTCCTTACTGACAAAAGGGGGAGACGCATATGGGGTTGATAGTCTTCAAGCGGGTCCATATGGGCGTGTGCTTTATATTTTGCTATATTTTGCTTCGTGCTTACAACTCTCGTGTTGCAACATTTGGTTCTTTGAGTTGTAACACTTAAACTCGATGGTCGTTTGCTACTTGTTTGCCACCTTGCTTTGCGAAGATAAATTCCGCATGTGCGATGATAAATTCCGCACTTAGATCATTCTGCAGACATCCATTTTCCATTATGCATGACATTATCTTCAGATACTTTTACATGCATAGTGGAGTGTCATCATAAGTTGAAGTGGATCTCCACAAGTACAACCTGCCATGTGCATTTGCATTCCAAAAGCAAATTACATATATGCACATCTTCAGGGGGAGCCCTTGCAACTTATGAAGGCAATTCCCTATCCTTTACAACTTCATAGATTATATTCCCCGTTGAAAACTTCAACTAGTTTGTCATCAATCACCAAAAAGGGGGAGATTGTAAGTGCATCTAGTGCCACCCTTTGTTGGTTTTGGAGTACTGACGACAAACCTAGTTGAGGGACTAATGTGTTTGTGGGAATTGCAGGATAACACAGGTAGAAGTCCCTCATTGATTCGGTTTTCCTACCAGAGATGACCCCTAAAAATGTACGAAGACATTGAAGTCAATGGCGGTATATGAAGATACTCACATTGAAGACTATGACAAGAGAAGACACCACGTGAAACCTATGGAGCTCGAAGACTTAGATCCTTCATAGTTCTCTTTCATTTGTGTTGGGTCATAGGAATCACCAGACTGTTAAGTGGGGTCCAAGAGAATCAGTCAGAACGATTGAAGTGATGCCTAAACAAAAAACCTATGTCTTCGAGTGAAGACTATGAGAGCAAATCTTGTCCAGAGTCGAACAAGTCAGCTTTGCTTGTAGCCCAAGTAAAGTTGCCGTGTGGGTTTGAAATCTGACCGTTGAAACATGTGTGAGTTCCTTAGTGACCCAGGGTCATTTCAGACAAATCAGGTCGGGTTGCCAAGTGGCTATAAATAGCCCACCCCCTACAACCATAAACGGTTATCTGCTCAGATTTAGTGCACGGCTTTTGTCGTTTGAGAGCAACCCACCTCGAAGCCTTTGAGAGAGAGAGAATACCTAGCAAGGATAAAGCCCCAACCACCGAGAGCCAGAGAGAATTGGGCATCACTTAAGTCTTCTTGTCTGAGTGATCTGAAGACTTATTACACTTGAGGACTGTGCATCCTCCAGCCGGTTAGGCGTCGCGTTCTGAGCATCCAAGAGACATTGTGGATTGCCGGTGAACGAAGTCTGTGAAGGTTTGGGAGTCTACCTTGAAGACTTACCAGAGTGATTGGGCGAGGTCTGTGTGACCTTAGCTCAAGGAGAATATGGTGAGGACTGGGTGTCCTGAGCTGTGTGTTCAGCACTGGGTGTCCGGGACTGTGTGTCCTAAGGTTTAAATACCTAGCCGCTCCAACCAGACGTACAGTTGTCACAACAACTGGAACTGGTCCAACAAATCATTGTCTTCAACGAGTCACTGGTTTCATCTTTACTTCCTTCTACTTAATGTTACTCATTGTGAAGTCATTGCATGCTTGCTCTATATTTTGTCTTCACAACGTGACTGTATGATCTGTTTGGCTTCATAATATCTTCCTACCTGATCCTTATTACACTGCAACTATCTGTCATTGTGCTTTCACTCTATTGAATACTTGACCATGGCTTTCCTAGTGTAGTCTACCTTCCGCTGCATAGTAATAGGCATATCTCTACTGTTTGTCTTCATAACTTCCATGTTTTGAAGACTTTCATAAAAATCGCCTATTCACCCCCCCTCTAGTCGATATAACGCACTTTCAAGAAGAGAAGGCAATGCATGAACGAATAACTAAAGAACAACCTCCAGCAAGCATTACTCCAACACCGTGTTCACTTCCCGGACTCCGCCGAGAAGAGACCATCACGGCAACTCACACAGTTGATTCATTTTTATTAAGTTAAGGTTCAAGTTATCTACAACCGGACATTAACAAATTCCCATCTGCCCATAACCGCGGGCACGGCTTTCGAAAGTTCAAATCCCTGCAGGGGAGTCCCAACTTAGCCCATGACAAGCTCTCACGGTCAACGAAGGATATACCTTCTCCCAAGACATTTCGATCAGGCTCGGTATCCCGGTTCTACAAGACACTTCGACAATTTAAAACAAATCCAGCAACACCACCCGAATGTGCCGACAAATCCCGATAGGAGCTGCACATATCTCGTTCTCAAGGCACACTCAGATGAACACTACGTACAACTAAAACCAAACCTCGAGTTGCCCCGAGGTGGCGCTCCAAGTGGCTCTGTTTGGACCAACACTCAGAGCTGCACTGGCCCGGGGTGGTTTAAATAAGATGACCCTCGGGCTCCGGAAACCCAAGGGAAAAAAAGGCTAGGTGGCAAATGGTAAAACCAAGGTTGGGCATTGCTGGAAGAGTTTTATTCAAGGCAAACTATCAAGGGGTTCCCATTATCACGCAACCGCGTAAGGAATGCAAAATCCGGGAACATAACACCGATATGACGGAAACTAGGGCGGCAAGAGTGGAACAAAACACTAGGCGAGAGGCCGAGCCTTCCACCCTTTACCAAGTATATAGATGCATTAAGATAACAAGATAATATAGTGATATCCCAACAAGTAAATAATGTCCAACAAGGAACGGTCTCCAATCTTCACCTGCAACTAGCAACGCTATAAGAGGGGCTGAGCAAAGCGGTAACATAGCCAATCAACGGTTTGTTAGGACATGGTGGGTTAGAGGTTTGACATGGCAATTTGGGAGGCATGATAAGCAAGTGGTAGGCATCGTAGCATAGGCATAGCAAAAGAGCAAGCATCTAGCAAAGCAAAGATAGAAGTGATTTCGAGGGTACGATCATCTTGCCTGCAAAGTTGTCAGAGTTGACTGGATCCTTGAAAGCAAACTCAACGGGCTCCTCGTTAGCGAAATCGTCTCCTGGCTCTACCCAAACAAGACAAACAAGCAAAAGGACACAATCAACCACGTGCAAAGCTCAAACAACATGATGCAAACATGGTATGCTATGCGGGATGCGATATGTGATGCATATGCAAGATTTGACAAGGAATGAAAGAACCTGGCCTCAACTTGGAAATCCAAGTGTGCCACTGGAAAGGTGAGGTGATTTCGGTGCAAATCGATATAAAGAACACTAGGATCGGATGCACGGTTTGGAAATGGCATGCAATTCAAATATGACAACGGTCTGCGATAAACAGCAAGTAGCCATCTAAATGCAACAAGAAGAACATCCTACAGCACCCAAACATGGCAACAAAATACATGGAAGGGATCCACTCACCATGTTTAACAAAAGATGAACACTGAGCTATGGCCAATTCATCCATTAAGAGGTTCAAACAAGCATGGCAAAAGAGCAATTGGTAAACAGGTTTCAAACTTAGTGAAATTAACACTTGTCTGGAATTTCAGATCAGGTAGCACACTTTGGAGCAAGAAAACTACATGCTACAGGAACTTAACATGGCAAAGTAAAGCATGGCATGGAGCTACTCAAAGAGCTTAACAAAAGTCCCTTAGTGACCTTGAGCCAAAAGGGATCAGAAAATACAATTGCAAGCATGTGAACATGGCAAAAACATAATCAGACTCTTAGATTAGTGAAAAACTGGAGCATGCAAATCAGATACCAAGTAGGCATGTTTACAAGGTCAATGCACTCACTACAGAGCATGTCATGTCAACCTAAGCATACACCCATCAAGAATACACATTATACAAGCTAGGCATGGCAAAAACAATAACATAGCATGCACGGATCAACTACAACATCCTCGGCAAAATCTCTAACAAGTAGACAATCTGCCCAGATTCACGAAATAGCAAAAGTAGAGCTCGATTGACTCAAGCTAGGGTGCTCCATAATTACAAACAAAGACATGGATGGATAGAGCACTACAGGATTAACAAATCATCCTGACCGATCATCCTCAAAAGAGGCACAGATCACTAGGAAACAACATGGACATATGGCATATTGATAAAAGCAGATCAAGGACTTAGTGGAATTGCTAAGTCCCTGAAATCAGCATTAACAGAGGCACCACTTTGCAACCTTGTGCTAGTCACCACACACATCAAAAAAATACATGGATGGCACCTCTAGAAATATGAAAAAACACATAACAAAACATATGTAGAGCTCAGGGGCATATCATGCACACAATAATCATGGCAAAAATAACAAATAGCTATTTGGAGCAGCAGATCTGACAACTAACTCAAATAGCACTCTTCCAACAGCATTTCGGGCATCAAGATGAACTCAAATGAAAATGATGCAATGAGATGAAATGATGTGCTCTCTGAGATGAACATGTTGATATGCTATATGCCCAAAACAGATCTACGGATGCAATGTTATGGCATGATGAACAAGGGCATTTGAATCTAGAAATCGGGGACTTAGAAGAAAAATATACCCTCCGGATCTAGGGTTACTGTTCACCCGGATCCGGATCCAGATCGGGCGGCGCGCGGAAGCTGAGTTCGCCGGAAAACGCCATTCACGGGGGCGGGGACGGCGCCGGAGATGGAAGGGGCCGGCGGGCGTGGTCACCGGAGATGGAACCGGCGTGAGGAGGACGGGGCAACGGTGGTGGTCGCCGGACGCGGCGCCGGCGCGGACTAGAGGCGGCGGCCCGGTGCGGCAACCCGGGTGTCGGAGCTGACCAGAGATGGCGGTGCGGTGGCTCCCGGTGTCCGGCCTCGGGGAAGAGAGGCGGCGGGACGCGGGCGTCTGGGCGGCGGAGGAGCGGGCCGGGAGGGCCGACAATGGGCCCCGCGGGCCCTGGCGGCTGAGGCGGCGAAGCGGTCCCCCGCGGGACAGGTGGCGGCGCGGTACTGGCTGGGGCACGCGGCGGACGTGTCCGTCCGCGCGGAGAAGCTAGATCTAGGGTTTCATGGGGAGGAAAACGAGAATTTCGGAGGGGGGTTTAAATAGGCATAGGAGGAGCTAGGAGAGTCCAAATGAGGTGTAGTTTTCGGCCACGCGATCGTGATCAAACGCTCTAGAAGATGGAGAGGATTTTGGTGGGTTTTGGGCCAAATTGGAAGGGTGTTGGGCTGCAACACACACGAGGCCTTTTCGGTTCCTTGGTTAACCGTTGGAGCATCAAACGAAGTCCAAATGGTACGAAACTTGACAGGCGGTCTACCGGTAGTAAACCAAGGTCGCTTGGCAAGTCTCGGTCCAATCCGGAAATGTTTAATCCCCACACACGAAAGGAAAGGTAGAAATGACCACCGGAGGAGAACGGAGCGCTGGAATGCAAAACGGACAACGGGGAAAATGCTTGGATGCATGAGACGAACACGTATGCAAATGCAATGCACATGATGACATGATATGAGATGTATGACAATGACAACCACACGCGGAGACAAAAACCCGAACCCGAGCAAATAAAATAACTTAACACCGGAAACGGCAAGAGTTGGATTACATATTAGGTAAATCATAACCGGGGTGTTACAACACTCCACCACTACGAAAGGATCTCGTCCCGAGATCTAGGACTAAAAGAACGCCGGGTACTCAGAACAGAGGTGATCCTCGCGTTCCCAGGTGGCTTCACGGTCGGAATGGTGTGACCACTTGACTTTGAGGAATTTGATTGACTTATTGCGAGTCTTGCGTTCAGTTTCTTCAAGAATTGCTACGGGGTGCTCACGATAAGAGAGATCTTCTTGGAGCTCAATGTCTTTGTAGTTGACGGTGCGTTCAGGTGTCTTGAAGCACTTGCGGAGCTGAGAGACATGGAACACGTCATGCACATTTGCAAAGTTTGAGGGAAGCTCGAGTTGATAGGTGAGATCGCCTCTCTTGCTGACGATCTTGAAAGATCCCACGTATCTAGGGGCAAGCTTCCCTTTGATACCGAATCGACGAGTACCTTTCATTGGAGAGACGCGGAGGTAAACATGATCTCCGATCTCGAAAGCCAAATCACGGTGCTTACTATCATAGTAGCTCTTCTGGCATGATTGTGCTGCTTTGAGGTTATCTCGAATGACTTTGCACATCTCCTCTGCCTCTGTGATTAAGTCATTTCCTAGAAGTTGATGTTCACCGGTTTCAGACCAGTTGAGAGGGGTACGACACTTCCTGCCATACATAATTTTGAATGGGGCCTTGCCCGAACTTGCTTGAAAACTGTTGTTGTAGGAGAATTCAGCATATGGAAGACAATCTTCCCACTTCATGCCGAAGGAGATCACACAAGCCCTGAGCATATCTTTAAGAATCTGATTGACACGCTCGACTTGACCGCTAGTTTGAGGATGGAAAGCTGTGCTGAAGCGGATGTTGGTGCCCATGGCCTTCTGAAAATTATCCCAAAACTTGGAGGTAAAGATGCTGCCACGGTCTGAAGAGATCACCTGTGGGATACCGTGCAGCGAGACAATCCGAGAGGTATACAGCTCCGCCAATTGAGCTGCAGTGATTGACTCTTTGATAGGCAGAAAGTGAGCCACTTTAGTGAGTTTGTCGATGACAATGAATATAGCATCATTGCCACGCTTGGACTTTGGAAACCCAGTCACGAAGTCCATCTCAATGTGGTCAAACTTCCATTCTGGAATGGCAAGAGGTTGGAGGAGACCAGCTGGCCTTTGGTGTTCTGCCTTCACCCTTCTGCATACATCACACTCATTCACAAACTGAGCGATCTCGCGCTTCATTCGAGTCCACCAATAAGCCTGCTTGAGGTCCTGATACATCTTCGTGCTCCGAGGGTGGATGGAGAGGAGTGAATTGTGAGCCTCGTTCATGATCACTTTACGAAGGTCACATTTGGGCACAACAATACGATCCTCGAAGAAGAGAGTATCCTTGTCATCAAGGCGGTAGCACTTGTACTTGGGTTGGCTCTTGGCAATCCCAATCTTCACCTTCTTCACCATAGCATCAAGAAGTTGGGCATGGCGAATTTGGTCTTCCAAGGTAGGAGAGACTTGAAGGTTGGCTAGGAAACATTGAGGAACAACTTGCAGATTGAGTTTGCGGAAAGCTTCACAAAGCTCGGGTTGATAAGGCTTGAGAATAAGACTGTTGCAATAAGCCTTCCTGCTCAATGCGTCAGCAATCACATTGGCCTTTCCTGGGGTATACTCGATACTTGGATTATACTCTTGAATCATTTCGACCCATCGAGTCTGCCTGAGGTTGAGATGAGGCTGAGTGAAGATGTACTTGAGACTCTTGTGGTCAGTGAAGATGTCCACTTTTCTTCCCAATAAGAGATGTCCCCAAGTCAAAAGAGCATGCACAACTGCCGCCAACTCGAGGTCATGAGTGGGGTAGTTCTTCTCGTTGGGCTTCAACTGGCGAGAGGTATAAGCCACAACTTTCTTTTCTTGCATCAACACTGCACCAAGACCTTGGAGAGAGGCATCGCAGAAGACCTCGAGCGGTTTGGATTCATCAGGAGGAGTCAGAACTGGCGCAGTGATCAATTTCTCTTTCAAAGTGTTGAAAGCGATGTCACATTCCGGAGACCAAATGTACTTGACGTGCTTCTGGAGAAGATTTGAGAGAGGCTTCGCGATCTTTGAAAAGTTCTCAACGAACCTTCAATAATAGCTTGCGAGACCGAGGAAGCTACGGAGTTGCTTCACGTTCTGAGGTGGTTCCCAATTCACAATTGCAGACACCTTCTCAGGATTCACCGCAATGCCCTTGGCAAAGATGATATGCCCAAGATAAAGAACCTCATCGAGCCAAAATTTGCACTTGGAGAACTTGGCATAGAACTGATGTTCCCTGAGCTTATCAAGCACCAAACACAAGTGATTGGCGTGATCTTCCTTGTTCTTTGAAAAGACCAGAATGTCGTCAAGATAGAACAAAACGAAGTCATTGGTGTAGGCGTTGAAGATGAAGTTCATCATGCGAGAGAAAGTCGGAGGAGCATTGACGAGGCCAAAAGACATGACAGTGTATTCATATGAACCATAGCTTGTCCTGAAAGCCATCTTGGGAATATCTTGCTCACGGATTCGAATCTGGTGATAACCCATACGGAGATCAAGCTTGGAGAATACTTGGGCACCTTTGAGTTGTTCGAACAGCTCGTTGATGTTGGGAAGTGGGTACTTGTTCTTGATAGTCTTCTTGTTCAATGGACAGTAGTCAACACAAAGTCGGTCCATTCCATCCTCCTTCTTCACAAAAAGAACTCCACAACCCCACGGAGAGGAACTAGGTCGGATGAGACCCATTCGCTCTTGAATATTGAGTTGCTTCTTCAGCTCCTTCAACTCTTCTAGTCCGAGCTTGTAAGGACGTTTGCAAACCGGTTCCGTGCCAGGCTCAAGATCGATGACAAATTCAACTGGCCGGTGCGGAGGCATTCCTGGAAGCTTTTCTGGAAAGACGTCTTGATATTCACAAACGACTGGAAGTTGCGAGATGGCATCCAGTTCACCCTTCTCATTGAGAGAAAATAGACGGATTGTATCATCGTGAGCGACAAAGACAATTACATCCTCAGACGAATGAGTCAATTGAATCTGCCTGGCATCACAATCAAGATGCGCCTTGTGCTTAGAAAGCCAATCCATTCCGAGAATAAGATCAATATCCGAATTACCAAGAACCACCGGAGAAGAAAGGAACTTGTAGTCGCCCAACGTGATAGAGACATCCGGGACGCTATTGTTAGAAGTCATTTGCTTGCCCGGAGACACAATCTTCAACGGGACTGGAATCCGTTCGGTTACAAAATCATGCTTGGCAACAAATGGTGTTGAAATAAAAGAAAGCGATGCACCAGTGTCAAAAAGAACTTTTGCAGGAACATCGTTAACAGGAAGGTTACCCATGATGACATCTGGCGAGTCCTCTGCCTGAGCTGCATTCAGCAAGTTGACCTTGGCGTGCTTGGGGTTATGCTTGACCACAACTATACTTGCCGATCTCACAGGAGGAGTAGGAGGGAGGCGCCTCTGATTGAAGCATTTGTTGGCATAATGATCCTTCTGTTGGCACTTGTTGCACGTGACCTCTGAAAGCGGACGGTGATACGGAGCACTCGATCTTGGAGCTTGAGGCGAAGTCTTGTTCTGAAAGCCAGGGTTGGGTGGGTGGGAAGATCCACTGCCACCTTTGCTCTTCTGCTGATACGGCTGATGGAACAGAGGAGGAGGAAGCCAATACTTCTGCTGCTTGGCCACTTGACTAGAGGAAGAAGGAGTAGCATCTCTGACTCGCTTCTTGGAGGCATCACACTTCAGTTGAGCAGCCTCTTGCTTCAATGCCATGTTGTAGAACTCATCGTACCTCAAGGGCTCAAAGAGAACAAGAGCTAGCTGGATTTCCTCTCTGAGACCACCCCTGAACTGGTATATCATGCTCTTCTCGTCAGGGACGTGCTGCTTAGCAAAGCGGGCGAGCTTCTGAAACAACTTGTTGTAGTCATAGACAGACAAAGAGCCTTGCTTCAGGTTGCGGAATTCCTCACGCTTGCTTTCAACCACACTCTGAGGAATATGATGAGCTTTGAAGTCTTGACC
Source organism: Triticum monococcum (assembly GCA_034509565.1). Taxonomy (NCBI): domain Eukaryota; kingdom Viridiplantae; phylum Streptophyta; class Magnoliopsida; order Poales; family Poaceae; genus Triticum; species Triticum monococcum. The sequence goes on along the minus strand of CM067842.1, from coordinate 477,589,786 downwards.
GAATTGATCCCAGGTAATCACATGGCCTCCTCTGGAATCCTTGTACTGCAGGAACCATTCTGCAGCTTGGTCTTTGAGTTGGAAGGAAGCGAACTTGACAAAGTCCTCAGGCCTGACATTACTGCACTCGAAATGCTTGCATATGTCCACGAGCCAATCGTCAACATCAGTTGCCCCAACACAATTGCTGAAGGTCTTTGGCTGATTTGCAAGGAATTGGTTGAGTGTAGCAAAGTGATTCTGATTGTTGCCTTGGTTGCCTTGGTTCGCTTGGTTGCGCTCTTGAAGGATTTGCATGATCAACTGCGTGTTTGCATTGGTTGCGGCCATCACAGCTTGCCATGCCTCCAGAGGAGGGGGATGAAAGCACAAGTGCTCCCTAGGTGGTTTTGGTAATTGATGACAAAATATCTCTTGTTGGACTAATACCTTTACCTAGTATATTTCAGGTAAGTTAAACAATGGAGTGGCATGGACTAAAGGTTGTGGGAACCTCTTCAAGATGCTAAGGACAAAGGATTGGCTAAAGCTTCAAGCTCAAGACTCTTCATTTTATATATTTTAGTGATCCAAGATCACATTGAGTCTTTAGGAAAAGCCAATACTATCAAGAAGGGATGAGGTGTTGCTTAATGAGCCTCTTGCTTTATGTGCTTAATGATATGCTCCAAAATCCTCAGCTACTTTCCCACTTCCACAAATGACCTAAACCCTAAGCCAAACTCGGTCATACCGATTCTGTCAATCCGGCGCCACCGAGTTTCACTTGTCATTTGCCACTGCCAAACCCTAGCAATTCGGTCCTACCGATACGGATCTCGGTCTCACCGAGATGGGCTTGCAAACTCTCTGTTTCCCTTTCGTAACTTTTTGGTCTCACCGAAAAGAGCGAATCGGTCCCACCGAGAATGCAATGCAAACTCTTTGTTTCCTTCTTGTAACTTTTCGGTCTCACCGAAAGAGCAAGTCAGTCCCATCGAGTTTGCCTGATCAACTCTGTGGTTAGCTAATTGCCGAATTCGGTCTCACCGAGTTTGTGCGATCGGTCTCACCGAGATTACGTTATGCCCAAACCCTAACCGAATCGGTCCTACCGAGTTGCATCTCTGTCCCACCGAAATTCCTAACGGTCACTAGGTTTATTATTTCGGTCAGACCGAGTTTTCTGATTCGGTCCCACCGAGATTGGTAGATTGTGTGTAACGGTTGGATTTTGTGTGGAGGCTATAAATACCCCTCCACCTCCTCTTCATTTGGAGAGAGAGCCATCAGAACACATACACCATTCCTACTCATATGTTCTGAGAAAGAACCACCTACTCATGTGTTGAGACCAAGATATTCCATTCCTACCATATGAATCTTGATCTCTAGCCTTCCCCAAGTTGCTTTCCACTCAAATCTTCTTTCCACCAGATCCAAATCGTATGAGAGAGAGTTGAGTGTTGGGCATACTATCATTTGAAGCACAAAAGCAAGGAGTTCATCATCAACACACCATTTGTTACTTCTTGGAGAGTGGTGTCTCCTAGATTGGCTAGGTGTCACTTGGGAGCCTCCGACAAGATTGTGGAGTTGAACCAAGTAGTTTGTAAGGGCAAGGAGATCGCCTACTTCGTGAAGATCTACCGCTAGTGAGGCAAGTCCTTCGTGGGCGATGGCCATGGTGGAATAGACAAGGTTGCTTCTTCGTGGACCCTTCGTGGGTGGAGCCCTCCATGGACTCGCGCAACCGTTACCCTTCGTGGGTTGAAGTCTCCATCAACGTGGATGTAGGATAGCACCACCTATCCGAACCACGGGAAAAACATCCATGTCTCCAATTGCGTTTGAATCCTCCAAACCCTTCCCGTTACATTCTTGCAAGTTGCATGCTTTACTTTCCGCTGCCTATATACTCTTTGCATGCTTGCTTGATATGTATTGTGTATGTTAAAATTGTGCCCGAACTCCACTTAAACCGAAAAAGCTTAAAAAGTGCAACTTTAGCATTAAGTGTCTATTCACCCCCCTCTAGACATTCCTTCTTCTAGATCCTACAAGTGGTATCAGAGCTTTGGTCTCCATTGCCTTGGTTTAATCATCATTGGAGGAAGATGGATGTGTCTACTTTAGGGAGTCTTAGACATAGAGTGCCTATTCTTGATGGAGAGTACTTTCATGAGTGGAAAAATGAGATGCTTGTAATCTTCAATCAATATCATTTAAACAAGTATATTGCTAGCCCTTGTGCACCTCATATTGATCCTTTGCATCCTACCCTAGATGAAGATATTGACATGATTCGCAATCTTAGAACCATTGAGATCATCATTAGAGGATTGCCCAAAAATTTGATTGCTAGTTTGCCTACTCTTAATTGTGCCTATACTATATGGAAATTTCTTGAGGAACGATTTCCCGATCATTCCTTGAAAAATTTGGATAAAATTCTCCATAAATCTATTGCCTTGAGTAAGATGAACTCTAGTGATACTAAGTTTGGTGATTGTCTATTTGAGCTTACCAATCTCAAGCATGCTAAAGGAGATGTTGGAATCATTAGTGATATTATATTTGAAGCTATAAGAATTCATAAAAGTGACCACTTTGATGACCATTTATCTAATGAATTACCCTCTCTAGGAAATGATGAGTCACAAGATCATGATGAACATGGATACTATGATTATGATGATAGTGACATCGATCTTGATGATGCAATGAGACATTTTGGTCTTACGGCAAATCTTCGGGGATATGCGTCAGGTGGAAAGGAATGGGTTCTTGATAGTGGATGTACTGATCATATGACCGGAGATGAAGAGATGTTTCATGAGCTTGCTGAAAATGACGGCCCTCGAAAATATGTCACCTTTGGTGATAATTCAAAGGGTAAAGTAGTTGGCCTTGGTAAGGTGGCCATCTCACATGATAGTTCCATTCAAAATGTCATGCTCATTGAATCTCTCGGCTACAATTTACTTTCAGTATCTAGACTTGCTGATTTTGGCCTAAATGTTCTATTACTGAGGATTGCCAAGTGTTTCGTCGAGACAATCATAAAATGGTCTTTACCAGTATGCGTAGAGGTGATCTTTACATTGTCGATTTCTCTAAAAAGGCACAACCTAAAACTTGCTTCATTGCTAAATCCTCAAAAGGTTGGTTGTGGCATAGACGACTAGGTCACGTTGGCATGAGAAATCTTGACAAGCTTATTAAAGGAAATCATATCCTTGGAGTTAACGATGTCATATTTGATAAGGATAGACTTTGCAGTGCTTGTCAAGCAGGTAAACAGGTTGGAGGAAGGCATCCTGTGAAGAACATCATGACCACAAGGAGGCCACTCGAGCTACTTCATATGGATCTTTTTGGTCCCAACGCCTACAAAAGTCTCGGTGGAAATTCTTTTGGTCTAGTTATAGTTGATGATTTTTCACGATTTACGTGGGTGTTCTTTCTTAATGACAAGTCACAGGTCCAGAAGATCTTCAAAAACTTCGCTAGGAAAGCCCAAAATCAGTTTGAAGTGAAGATCAAGAAGGTTCGGAGTGACAACGGAACGGAGTTCAAGAACGCAAATGTGGACACCTTTCTTGACGAAGAAGGGATTTCACACGAGTTCTCGGCTACGTACACACCTCAACAAAATGGAGTTGTTGAGAGGAAGAACCGGATGCTCATCGAAATGGCAAGAACGATGCTTGATGAATACAAGACGCCAAAGCACTTTTGGGCAGAAGCGGTTGAGACAGCTTGTCACGCAACAAATCGCTTGTATCTTCACAAGCTACTCGGCAAGACAGCATACGAGCTCCTCACTGGTAACAAACCCCAAGTTGGATACTTTCGAGTATTCGGCTCAAAGTGCTACATTCTTGATAAGCATCGTCGTTTAAAGTTTGCTCCTAAATCTCATGAAGGCTTCCTACTCGGTTATGGCTCAAACTCTCACACTTACCGTGTCTACAACAATTTCAGCCGAAAAGTTGAAGAGACGGTAGATGTGAAGTTTGATGAATCTAATGGCTCGCAAGTAGAGCAATTGCCAATTGATGTAGGAGACAAAGACCCTTCAGAAGCAATCCAAGACTTGTCCATTGGCAAAGTTCGTCCAACGGAGGTGAAGGAGAGTACGTCATCCGTCCAAGTGGAAGCTTCCACTTCACGACAAGGTGAACCAAGAATCGACACGGAAGCATCCACAAGTGGGACACACCAAGATGAGGAAGACGAGGAAGTACATCAAGACGAACATCAACAACCTCCTTCCCCACCACGACAAGAGAATGACAACGTCAACAATGAAGAAGGCCAAGAAGAAGAACAAGATGAAGAAGATGCTCAACGAAGACCCAAGCAAAAGCTCTCACGAGTTCGAGCAAGAATTGCCAAAGATCATCCCGTCGAGCAAATCCTCAATGATATACAAACCGGGAGAATCACTCGCTCAAAAACTCGTTTAGCTAACTTTTGTGAAAACTATTCATTCATCTCTAGCATTGAACCTATGAAGGTTGAAGAAGCATTGGAAGATCCGGATTGGATAAACGCTATGCATGAAGAGCTACACAATTTTGAGAGAAACCAAGTTTGGACATTGGTTGAGAAGCCCGACAACAACCACAACATCATTGGTACCAAATGGGTGTTTCGCAACAAGCAAGATGAAAATGGACAAGTGGTCCGCAACAAAGCACGTCTCGTCGCCCAAGGGTACACACAAGTCGAAGGTATGGACTATGGTGAGACATATGCTCCCGTTGCTAGACTTGAGTCCATTCGCATCTTACTTGCCTATGCTAATCACCATAATATCACCTTGTACCAAATGGACATTAAGAGTGCTTTTCTAAATGGTGAAATAGAGGAGGAAGTTTATGTCAAAAAACCTCCCGGCTTTGTCAATCCTAAGAAACCTAATCATGTTTACAAACTTCACAAAGCTCTTTATGGTCTTAAACAAGCTCCTAGAGCATGGTATAAATGCTTGACCAAGTTCCTTATTGCAAGTGGTTTTGAAATTGGTAAAATTGATTCTACTCTCTTCACTAAAAGGGTTAATGGAGAACTATTTGTATGTCAAATCTATGTTGATGATATCATATTTGGTTCAACTAACCCTCTCTTTAGTGAAAAGTTTGGAAAGCTAATGTCAGAGAAGTATGAGATGTCTATGATGAGTGAACTCAAATTCTTTCTTGGTTTGCAAATCAAGCAAACTAAGGAAGGTACATTTGTCTCTCAAACGAAGTACACCAAGGACTTATTCAAGAAGTTCAATATGCAAGAGTGCAAAGGTATGTCTACACCCATGCCCACTAGTGGACATAATGATTTGACCAAAGGTGGTGAACCGGTTGATCAAAAGGTTTATCTTTCTATGATTGGTTCATTACTATACCTATGTGCTTCACGTCCCGATATTATGCTAAGTGTGTGCATGTGTGCACGATATCAAGCTGCTCCTAAAGAATGTCATCTTGAGGCTGTGAAAAGGATAGTGAGATACTTAATTCACATACCAAACTTTGGCATTTGGTATCCTAAGAGGTCTTCTTTTGATCTTGTTGGCTATTCTGACTCGGATTATGCCGGAGACAAGGTTGATGGAAGTCCACTTCGGGTACCTGTAAATTTCTTGGCAGATGTCTTGTGTCTTGGTCCTCCAAGAAACAAAACTCGGTATCCTTATCCATCGCCGAAGCGGAATACATTTCCGCTGGTTCATGTTGTGCTCAATTACTTTGGATGACCCAAACTCTTAAATATTATGGAATTTATGTGAAACATGTTCCACCGCTTTGTGACAATGAAAGTGCTATCAAAATTGGTCATAATCCCGTACAACATTCTCGAACTAAGCATATTGAAGTTCGTCATCATTTCATTCAAGATCATGTTGCTAAGGGTGACATTAATCTTAAGCATGTTCGCACTGACAAGCAATTAGCGGATATATTCACTAAACCACTTGATGAGAAAGTATTTTGCAGGCTAAGAGGAGAATTCAACATCATTGATGCTTCAAACGTGGAGTAGGAACTCCATTGGACACATGCAAGACATGAGCTGATGACTAATCCATGATATATCTCTTATGATGACTATCTTATGTCTTGGATATATTTGTACCTTGCATGTTGTCTAACCCATGTAGGTACTTGGTTGAAACTAATTCCATGGGATTGCGACTCACTCACATCTTGAGCAATCTTTACATCACCAAGTCTCTACACAATGGTGGTTGAAGACAAGGAAGCACAAAACCATTCAAACATATCCTTTGACAAATTCTATGTTGAGCTTCATGATTGTCATTTTTGGATACACAAGTGCTCTTCCTTGCAAGAACTAACCCATGTAGGTAGATGAACTCAAACTCCAAGTGGTGCTCCAAATTCTTGATGGACTACATCAACCTTGAGCACCCACACAAGTTCAACTACATCAGCAAGAACCACTCCACCACCCAAGGTATGTTATCCCATCTTAGAGAAGCTTTACTCCAAGACATGAGTCAAAGCAACTCAACAAGATGTGAATACATCAAGATGCTTAAATGAAAAATGGCAACCCCATTTTGAGCTTAAACGATGAGTATGACCTATGATCAAGTGTTCTCACTTGACTCCTAAGTCAATATACTCTAACATAGGTGACTATGTCACCGCCCAACTCTAGATGAAGTTCTCTTGTGTTTCTTTCTGTGTTACTGCATTTGTCTCATGCTTGTTTATTTGTTTCCTTCTACTTCATCTAGATCCTTCAGTTTCTTTTCTTTTCTTTTTATTCTGTATTTTCCGCATTCAATTCATTGCAAATCTTTGTGAGATCCTGCATGTCTAGTGAGCTGAGGTGACAAGTGTTTTTCTCTGTGTGAACTCGGTCTCACCGAATTGTAATTTTCGGTCCAACCGAATTCCTTCGGTACCACCGAATCATACCATTCGGTGCCACCGACTTCGCAACAGGAAAAATAGTTTGTCACATAACCTATAATTCTTCTGATCCAGCTCCACTCAATGAATCTTGTCCTCTACAAGCATCCCAATTTTATTCTTTGCTTTATGCTGAGTCTCAAGGACCAAACCTTTTGGACGGATTCCAGAAGAACCTTCTTGGAAATTGATGTCAAAGGGGGAGAGAGAGATCACATCAAAGCTTATCTTCAGGGAGAAAGAGATCACATCAAAGCACTAAAGGGGGAGAGAACATCTCAAGGATCCCAGATGTCCCAGATAATGTATTAAGGGGGAGAAAGAGATCCCTAGGGGGAGAGACAATACTCAAGGATCCCAGATGCTTGATGATCAAGAGGAGAGATGTCACATGTCTTTTTAGGGGGAAAGACATGTTCATTTGTTGTGTTTCTTTTAGCTCTGATTTTCTATTCCCTATCTTCTCCCAATATCCCATATAAGATTCAGGGGGAGCAAGACACCTATGGGAAAGAAATCAGCCAAATTCATTGCATATCTTTACTCTTGGGGACATGTTGAATTCAATGCAGTACCTAGTACTTACTCTCTACATGTCATCCCAGTCTTGGTATTCTTGTGGTTTCTTCAGTTTACTCTGGCTAGTGGATGACCTGTGTTATCTAACCTTGTTTGTGCAGGTTCATTCTGTCCTAAGTCAACCAAAGACTACAAGGTAAGTGTATGCATCAAAATCACGAGTATGAGAAGTTCTTGCTTATGTACATACTGTTTGCAAGAAGGACTCATGAGCATGAAGGTATTTTCCTTAACAATCGTTTACTCTGATGCATATGGCCAAGATACATCTAACACATTGCCCACTCTGTCATGGTTATGCCCTCACATGCCTCTATATTTCTTATTCACATGAGTGCATACATGTAGGGGGAGCATATGCTTGTTACATGTCCTTCCAAAGCTTTACTTGCTGTTCTTTATATCTTTATCTAAAGCTTTGATGTATGTTGCCATCAATTACCAAAAAGGTGGAGATTGAAAGCACAAGTGCTCCCTAGGTGGTTTTGGTAATTGATGACAACACATCTCTTGTTGGACTAATACCTTTACCTAGTATATTTCAGATAAGTTCAACAATGGAGTGGCATGGACTAAAGGTTGTGGGAACCTCTTCAAGATGCTAAGGACAAAGGATTGGCTAAAGCTTCAAGCTCAAGACTCTTCATTTTATATATTTTAGTGATCCCAGATCACATTGAGTCTTTAGGAAAAGCCAATACTATCAAGAAGGGATGAGGTGTTGCTTAATGAGCCTCTTGCTTTATGTGCTTAATGATATGCTCCAAAATACTCAGCTACTTTCCCACTACCACAAATGACCTAAACCCTAAGCCAAACTCGGTCATACCAATTCTGTCAATCCGGCGCCACCAAGTTTCACTTGTCATTTGCCACTGCCAAACCCTAGCAATTCGGTCCTACCGATACGGATCTCAGTCTCACCGAGATGGGCTTGCAAACTCTCTGTTTCCCTTTCGTAACTTTTCGGTCTCACCAAAAAGAGCGAATCGGTCCCACCGAGAATGTAATGGAAACTCTCTGTTTCCTTCTTGTAACTTTTTGGTCTCACTGAAAGAGCAAGTTGGTCCCACCGAGTTTGCCTGATCAACTCTCTGGTTAGCTAATTGCCGAACTCGGTCTCACCGAGTTTGTGCGATCGGTCTCACCGAGATTACGTTATGCCCAAACCCTAACCGAATCGGTCCTACCGAGTTGCATCTGTGTCCCATCGAAATTCCTAACGGTCACTAGGTTTACTATTTCGGTCAGACCGAGTTTTCTGATTCGGTCCCACCGAGATTGGTAGATTGTGTGTAACGGTTGGATTTTGTGTGGAGGATATAAATACCCCTCCACCTCCTCTTCATTCGGAGAGAGAGCCATCAGAACACATACACCATTCCTACTCATATGTTTTGAGAAAGAACCACCTACTCTTGTGTTGAGACCAAGATATTCCATTCCTACCATATGAATCTTGATCTCTAGCCTTCCCCAAGTTGCTTTCCACTCAAATCTTCTTTCCACCAGATCCAAATCCTATGAGAGAGAGTTGAGTGTTGGGGAGACTATCATTTGAAGCACAAAAGCAAGGAGTTCATCATCAACACACCATTTGTTACTTCTTGGAGAGTGGTGTCTCCTAGATTGGCTAGGTGTCACTTGGGAGCCTCCGACAAGATTGTGGAGTTGAACCAAGGAGTTTGTAAGGGCAAGCAGATTGCCTACTTCGTGAAGATCTACCGCTAGTGAGGCAAGTCCTTCGTGGGCGATGGCCATGGTGGAATAGACAAGGTTGCTTCTTCGTGGACCCTTCGTGGGTGGAGCCCTCTGTGGACTCGCGCAACCGTTACCCTTCGTGGGTTGAAGTCTCCGTCAACGTGGATGTAGGATAGCACCACCTATCCGAACCACGGGAAAAACATCCGTGTCTCCAATTGCGTTTGAATCCTCCAAACCCTTCCCGTTACATTCTTGCAAGTTGCATGCTTTACTTTCCGCTGCCTATATACTCTTTGCATGCTTGCTTGATATGTATTGTGTATGTTAAAATTGTGCCCGAACTCCACTTAAACCAAAAAAGCTTAAAAAGTGCAACTTTAGCATTAAGTGTCTATTCACCCCCCTCTAGACACTCCTTCTTCTAGATCCTACAGGGGAGGTGGTGGCGGATCAGGATTCGGAGTCGTGCGCGTTGGAGGAGCCATCCTGAAGAGGTTGACATCCATTAGCACATTGATAGACAAATATTGAAGCTGAATCCAACAGAATGAAATTGCAATAAATCGTCTTCACATCCGAACAAAATGAACGAATGCATTCCACTTGAAATGGTCACATATCCATAAATTGAGAAGCCACTTAGAATTTAGGTAGAGGAATAACTCAACAAGGTACGGATCAAGAACGAATACTCGGTAAGAAATCCCAATCTCAAACCAAATATCCGTGGAAGAAGAACTAGAGATACAAGAATTCCCACCTATGAAACTCCCGAACCTTTCCGGTTATGCAATCAGGTGTTGGGGATACAGGGGAAGCATAATATCTCACCCAAATCTAGCAAATCCTACATCCAGCTGTATCCATCCTTCAACACATAACCGAGAAAAACTTCAGAAACCATCTACCTCAACCTTCGAAAAGGATCCGTTATACAAGTTATGGCAATACTCCCGAACTCCCGCCCCAGTACTGGGTGGCGTCGAGGTTATCTCACCAACAACTGCATAAAAGAGATTTTCGATGTCGGCGTACTAAACTCAGGTATTCCAGAACTGCAATGATAAAATTGTGACGACAACACCTCGGAGCTCAACTCCCCGGGACACTGCCACAACCCCTAAATGACAGGAGGCACCAAGAACAATGTTCTCGTCACAAATCCATCGGAATGATTCCAAGATACCCGCGTGATCCTAAATTTTTTTAGTGGAATTTGAGAAGACAAGAGTCAAAACTCTATGTCAGGATGCCTTACCAGAGCGATGAAGGGACTGGGGAGTAAAAAGAATTCCTAAACTCTCCGATATATAATTCCTAAATGACTCAAAACATTTTTCTAGACTCAACAACGGCTTCTAAAAACGATCAATCAATGGGGGCTCCTAAGGTCGGGGAAGGCTCTGATTACCAACGTGTAACGCCCTCGATGCGGCTATATCTCCTACGTGTCGAAGCACGACTTAGAGGCATAACCGCATTGAAAGCAATGTCGCAAGTAAGGTAATCTTCACAACATCCCATGTAATATAGATAATAAAAGGGGAAGGTACATAGTTGGCTTACACTCGCCACGTCAAACAAAGTACATAAATAGCATTACATCATCCAATCACTCATGGCACGACTACGGTGCCAAAATAAAAGATCAACCCAACATGCGACACGGTCCCGATCGCCCCAACTGGGCACCACTACTGATCATCAGGGAAAGACACAGAGTAACGACGTGAGTCCTCATCGAACTCCCACTTGAGCTCAAGCACGTCATCTGGAACGGAGTCATCTAGCCCTACATCTGGTTTGGAAGTAATCTGTGAGCCACAGGGACTCAGCAGTCTCGCACCCTCGCGATCAAGACTATTTAAGCTTATAGGTAAGGCAAGGTAAAAAGGTGGAGCTGGAGCAAGCGACTAGCATATATGGTGGCTAACCTATTCGCAAATGAGAGCGAGAAGAGAAGGCAATGCACGAACGAATAACTAAAGAACAACCTGCAGCAAGCATCACTGCAACACCGTGTTCACTTCCCGGACTCCGCCGAGAAGAGACCATCACGGCAACTCACACAGTTGATTCATTTTAATTAAGTTAAGGTTCAAGTTATCTACAACCGGACATTAACAAATTCCCATCTGCCCATAACCGCGGGCACGGCTTTCGAAAGTTCAAATCCCTGCAGGGGAGTCCCAACTTAGCCCATGACAAGCTCTCACGGTCAACGAAGGATATACCTTTTCCCGAGACATTCCGATTAGGCTCGGTATCCCGGTTCTACAAGACACTTCGAGAAGTTAAAACAAATCCAGCAACACCGCCCGAATGTGCCGACAAATCCCGATAGGAGCTGCACATATCTCATTCTCAGGGCACACTCAGATGAACACTATGTACAACTAAAACCAAACCTCGAGTTGCCCCGAGGTGGCACTGCAAGTGGCTCTATTTGGACCAACACTCAGAGGTGCACTGGCCCGGGGTGGTTTAAATAAGATGACCCTTGGGCTCCGAAAACCCAAGGGAAAAAGAGGCTAGGTGGCAAATGGTAAAACCAAGGTTGGGCATTACTGGAAGAGTTTTATTCAAGGCGAACTATCAAGGGGTTCCCATTATCACGCAACCGCGTAAGGAACGCAAAATCCGGGAACATAACACCGATATGACAGAAACTAGGGCGGCAAGAGTGGAACAAAACACTAGGTGAGAGGCCGAGCCTTCCACCCTTTACCAAGTATATAGATGCATTAAGATAACAAGATAATATAGTGATATCCCAACAAGTAAATAATGTCCCAACAAGGAACGGTCTGCAATCTTCACCTGCAACTAGCAACGCTATAAGAGGGGCTAAGCAAAGCGGTAACATAGCCAATCAATGGTTTGCTAGGACATGGTGGGTTAGAGGTTTGACATGGCAATTTGGGAGGCATGATAAGCAAGTGGTAGGCATCGTAGCATAGGCATAGCAAAAGAGCGAGCATCTAGCAAAGCAAAGATAGAAGTGATTTCGAGGGTATGATCATCTTGCCTGCAAAGTTGTCAGAGTTGACTGGATCCTCGAAAGCAAACTCAACGGGATCCTCGTTAGCGAACTCGTCTCCTGGCTCTACCCAAACAAGAGAAACAAGCAAAAGGACACAATCAACCACGTGCAAAGCTCAAACAACATGATGCAAACATGGTATGCTATGCGGGATGCGATATGTGATGCACATGCAAGATTTGACAAGGAATGAAAGAACCTGGCCTCAACTTGGAAATCCAAGTGTGCCACTAGAAAGGTGAGGTGATTTCGGTTGAAATCGATATAAAGAATACTGGGATCGGATGCACGGTTTGGAAATGGCAAGCAATTCAAATATGACAACGGTCTGCGATAAACAGCAATTAGCCATCTAAATGCAACAAGAAGAACATGCTACAACACCCAAACATGGCAACAAAATACATGGCATGGATCTACTCACCATGTTTAACAAAAGATGAACACTGAGCTATGGCCAATTCATCCATTAACAGGTTCAAACAAGCATGGCAAAAGAGCAATTGGTAAACAGGTTTCAGACTTAGTGAAATTAACACTTGTCTGGAATTTCAGATCAGGTAGCACACTTTGGAGCAAGAAAACTATATGCTACAGGAACTTAACATGGCAAAGTAAAGCATGGCATGGAGCTACTCAAAGAGCTTAACAAAAGTCCCTTAGTGACCTTGAGCCAAAAGGGATCAGAAAATACAATTGCAAGCATGTGAACATGGCAAAAACATAATCAGACTCTCAGATTAGTGAAAAACTGGAGCATGCAAATCAGATATCAAGTAGGCATGTTTACGAGCTCGATGCACTCACTACAGAGCATGTCATGACAACGTAAGCATACACCCATCAAGAATACACATTATACAAGCTAGGCATGACAAAAACAATAACATAGCATGCACGGATCAACTACAACATCCTCGGCAAAATCTCTAACAAGTAGACAATCTGCCCAGATTCACGAAATAGCAAAAGTAGAGCTCGATTGACTCAAGCTAGGGTGCTCCATAATTACAAACAAAGACATGGATGGATAGAGCACTACAAGATTAACAAATCATCCTTACCGATCATCCTCAAAAGAGGCACGGATCACTAGAAAAGAACATGGACATATGGCGTATTGATAAAAGCAGATCAAGGACTTAGTGGAATTACTAAGTCCCTGAAATCAGCATTAACAGATGCACCACTTTGCAAGCTTGTGCTAGTCACCACACACATCAAAAAAAATACATGGATGGCACCTCTGGAAATGCAACAAAACACATAACAAAACATATGTAGAGCTCAGGGGCATATCATGCACACAATAATCATGGCAAAAATAACAAATAGCTATTTGGAGCAGCAGATCTGACAATTAACTCAAATAGCACTCTTCCAACAGCATTTCGGGCATCAAGATGAACTCAAATGAAAATGATGCAATGAGATGAAATGATTTGCTCTCTGAGACGAACATGTTGATATGCTATATGCCCAAAACGGATCTACGGATGCAAAGTTATGGCATGATGAACAAGGGCATTTGAATTTGGAAATCGATGAGTTCGAAGAAAAATATGCCCTCCGGATCTAGGGTTACTGTTCAACCGGATCCGGATCCAGATCGGGTGGCGCGCGGAAGCCGAGTTCGCCAGAAAACGCCGTTCACGGGGGCGGGGACGGTGCCGGAGATGGAAGGGGCCGGCGGGCGTGGTCGCCGGAGATGGAACCGGCGTGAGGAGGACGGGGCGACGGTGGAGGTCGCCGGACGCGGCGCCGGCACGGACTGGAGGCGGCGGCCCGGTGTGGCAACCCGGGCGGCGGAGCTGACCGGAGATGGCGGCGCAGTGGCTCCCGGTGGCCGGCCTCGGGGAAGAGAGGCGGCGGGACGCGGGCGTCCGGGCGGGGGAGGAGCGGGCCGGGAGGGCCGACTATGGGCCCCATGGGCCCTGGCGGCTGAGGCGGTCCCCCGCGGGATAGGTGGCGGCGCGGTACTGGCTGGGGCAAGCGGCGGACGTGTCCGGCCGCACGGAGAAGCTAGATCTAGGGTTTCGTGGGGATGAAAACGAGAATTTCGAAGGGGGGTTTAAATAGGCATAGGAGGAGCTAGGAGAGTCCAAATGAGGTGTGGTTTTCGGCCTCGCGATCGTGATCGAACGCTCTAGAAGATGGAGAGGGTTTTGGGCCAAATTGGAAGGGTGTTGGGCTGCAACACACACGAGGCCTTTTCGGTCCCTCGGTTAACCGTTGGAGCATCAAACGAAGTCCAAATGGTATGAAACTTGACAGGCGGTCTACCTGTAGTAAACCAAGGCCACTTGGCAAGTCTCGGTCCAATCTAGAAATGTTTAATCCCCACACACGAAAGGAAAGGTAGAAATGACCACCGGAGGAGAACAGGGCGCCGGAATGCAAAACAGACAACGGGAAAAATGCTCAGATGCATGAGACGAACACGTATGCAAATGCAATGCACATGATGACATGATATGAGATGCATGACAACGGCAACCACACACAGAGACAAAAACCCGAACCCGAGCAAATAAAATAACTTAACGCCGGAAACGGCAAGAGTTGGATTACATATTAGGTAAATCATATCCGGGGTGTTACACGACGCTACGCGATTCCGCCGCTGTTGCTGGCTGATGCCTTTTCGCTGGACCACACCGCACCAAGCTGCTGCCTCGGCTTCGATCTCGTCGAAACACGACGATCCGATCTGCCGCCACCATATGCTTGGTCGCCTACTACTTCCAATCCCGATTGCTTCTTGAAGAACTACAACAACCATGAACACTTCATCGCTGCCTCCTAGTTACAACTCACCAGCAATGACTCGCCGACTAACTCTGCTCCCACGGCTAACGATCCCTTTGCACACAAGTTTGTTGATCCGTTCTATCTCCTTTGAATCAACTTCCACGGCCTTTTTGAACTTGCTCTGATACCAGTTGTTAGAATAAATCTGAGGCCATCATTGATCTACCGAGGACCAATCAATCACACGAGCATGACACCGAGATTTCTTAACGAGGTTCACCATCATGGCTACATCCTTAAGGCATGACTACGGGTGCTCCTTGATGACCCACAAGTATAGGCGATCTATCGTAGTCCTTTCGATAAGTAAGAGTGTCGAACCCAACGAGGAGCAGAAGGAAATGATAAGCGGTTTTCAGCAAGGTATTCTCTGCAAGTACTGAAATAAGTGGTAACCGATAGTTTTGTGATAAGATAAATTGTAACGAGCAACAAGTAACAAAAGTAAATAAAGTGCAGCAAGGTGGCCCAATCCTTTTGTAGCAAAGGACAAGCCGGAACAAACTCTTATAATAGGAAAAGTGCTCCCGAGGACACATGGGAATATCGTCAAGCTAGTTTTCATCACGTTCATATGATTCGCGTTCGATACTTTGATAATTTGATATGTGGGTGGACCGGTGCTTGGGTGCTGTTCTTACTTGAACAAGCGTCCCACTTATGATTAACCCCTATTGCAAGCATCCACAACTACAATAAAAGTATTAAGGTAAACCTAACCATAGCATGAAACATATGGATCCAAATCAGCCCCTTACGAAGCAACGCATAAACTAGGGTTTAAGCTTCTGTCACTCTAGCAACCCATCATCTACTTATTACTTCCCAATGCCTTCCTCTAGGCCCAAATAATGGTGAAGTGTTATGTAGTCGACGTTCACATAACACCACTAGAGGCTAGACAACATACATCTTATCAAAATATCAAACGAATACCAAATTCACATGACTACTAATAGCAAGACTTTTCGCTTGTCCTCAGGAACAAACGTAATTACTCACAAAGCATATTCATGTTCATAATCAGAGGGGTAATAATATGCATATAGGATCTGAACATATGATCTTCCACCAAATAAACCAACTAGCATAAACTACAATGAGTAATCAACACTACTAGCAACCTACTAGCACCAATCCCGGACTTTGAGACAAGAATTGGATACAAGAGATGAACTAGGGTTTGGAGATGAGATGGTGCTAGTGAAGATGTTGATGGAGATTGCCCTCTCCCAATGAGAGGAGCGTTGGTGTTCACGATGGTGATGATTTCCCCCTCCCGGAGGAAAGTATCCCCGGCAGAACAGCTCTGCCGGAGCTCTAGATTGGTTCCGCCAAGGTTCCGCCTCGTGGCGGCGAAGTCTCGTCCCGAAAAGTTCCTTCTGATTTTTTTCTCATCGAGAGACTTCATATAGGAGAAGATGGATGTTGGAGAGCCACCAGGGGCCCACGAGGTAGGGGGGCGCGCCCTAGTGGGGGGGGCGCCCCCACCCTCGTGAGCAGGGTGTTGGCCCCTCTGGCCTTCATCTTTGGCGAGGATTTTTCTTTATTTATTTTAGGATGTTCTGTGGAGTTTCAGGACTTTTCAAGTTGCGCAGAATAGGTCTCTAATATTTTCTCCTTTTCCAGCCCAGAATTCCAGCTGTCAGCATTCTCCCTCCTTATGTAAACCTTGTAAAATAAGAGAGAATAGCCATAATTATTGTGACATAAAGTGAAATAACAACCCATAATTCAATAAATATTGGTATAAAAGCATGATGCAAAATGGACGTATCAACTCCCCCAAGCTTAGACCTCGCTTGTCCTCAAGCGAAAAGCCGATAACAATAAGTATGTCCTCATGTTTAGAGGTAGAGGCGTCGATAAAAATAAAATACAGACATGAAGGCATCATGATTATTCTCATAACAGCAACATATATAGATTTTGTCATATGATTACTTATGTTCAAGTGATGATCTATTCACAATGCAAGAGTATAAATCATAAACCTTATTGGGCTCCGACAAACTATAATCTCAGTCATTGAAGCAATTGCAATTTATCATAACATCGGAAAGAGTCTATGTAAGAGCTAAAAAGCAAGTCCACATACTGAACTATCATTTAGTCCTCCATAATTGCTAACACTCACGCAATACTTGTGGTTACGGAGTTTTAATCGGACACAGAGAAAGATAGGGGCTTATAGTTTTGCCCCACAACCTTTTACCTCAAGGTTAATGTCAACAATAATGGTTCATGCTCCCCTACATCCAATTAGATATATATTGCCCCTTGTGAAAGAACGTCACTTTATATTGCCCCTTGTGATATGAACCTTTATTATGCAGTCCGTCGCTTTTATTACTTCCACATCACAGGATCGTATAAAGCTTATTTCTTCCACACCAATCAATCATACATATTTAGAGCAATTTTTATTGCTTTGCACCGATGACAACTTACTTGAAGGATCCTACTCAATCCATAGGTAGATATGGTGGACTCTCATGGCAAAACTGGTTTAAGGGTATTTGGAACACAAGTAGTATTTCTACTTGGTGCTGAGAATTTAGCTAGCATGAGGGGGAAAGGCAAGCTCAACAAGTTAGAGGATCCATGACAACATACTTTATCTCAGATATAAGAAAGACATAACTCATTACGTTGTCTTCCATGTCCAACATCAACCCTTTAGCATGTCATATTTTAATGAGTGCTCCCAATCATAAAAGATGTCAATGGTAATATATCTATATGTGAAAACCTCTCTTTCCTTATTACTTCCTATTAATTGAAACAATGACCAAAGCTATGTCTGCCAACTCCCAACAACTTTTAATCATCATAATCTTTCTATGTGAAGTCATTACTCTCAATAAGATCAATATGAACTTTTTGTTTCTTTTTATTCCTTTTCTCTTTTCTTTTATTCACCCAAAATCATGGCAAAATAATCAAGCCCTTGACTCAACACTAATCTTTATTATATATAGCTCACAGGCTCGATTACAAAGAGAGATCATAAAAGCAAAACTCAAAACTAGATCATGCCATAAACTTTATTCTACTAGATCAAGATACTACTAATAGGATCGAACTAAGAAAAATGGTAAAGATAGGAGTTGTGATTGTGATACGATACCGGGGCACCTCCCCCAAGCTTGGCAGTTGCCAAGGGGAGTGCCCATACCCATGTGATTATGTCTCCTTCTTTGTTGTCGGTGTAATATTCTTGGTGATGATTCCCCTTAGGATGCGGTTCTCCTCCTCGAGCTTATTGACTTGTTGTTTGAGGTCCATTATTTCCTTACGAAGCTTTCCTGTGACAGCTAAAGCTCCTTGCACCCAAGGGTGTTGCATAGCTACGGGAGAACAAGTGACACTCCTCTTCATATTTTCATAAGAAAGAAATCTAACATTAGAAGGGATAACCGAGTTTGGAATAGCTGAGCTCTGTAGTTCCCCCATCGTGAAGCCAGCTCGGAGGAGAGAGGTGACTTCTTGATCCTCCATGGCATCTACTCTCATCAAGTCAGCCTCCATCTCTTCCTCCGTTGCTGGTCCAAAGTGGTCAGCGTCGCTGTTTGCCCTTGGTTCCGGTGCCGGATTAGATACCCGACTCTCCCTGATTGACTCCTGAGAAGACATCTTGCTCTAATCTGCAGTAGCAACAGCTCGAAAACAAAAACATAGGAGATTTGCGTGATACAGGAGTCAAAACCTGCGAGAGAATATATAATGAATTTTTACCGACCAAAATACATATCGTGCAAGAAAACGGAGTCCGGAAGGCACACGAGTTGCTCACGAGCTAGGGGGCGCGCCCAGAGGGGTCGGGCGCACCCACCACCCTCGTGGGACCCTCGTGTCCTTCCCGGACTGCTACTTATTTTTCTATTTTTCTAAATATTCCAAAACGGAGAAATATTGCCTTAAAAACTGTTTTGGAGTCAGTTTGCTTACCGTACCACATACCTATTCCTTTTCGGAGTCTGAAACGTTCCGGAAAGTGTCCCTTATGTATTCCTCCGGGGTTACGGTTTCAATAATATTGGTTTCAACATTTATGGGATTACCTGAGATATAATGTTTAATTCTTTAACCGTTTACCCCCTTCGGTTTGTGCCCTCGAAGTTGTTGATTTTTATGGCACCGGAATGATAGACCTCTTCAATAACATAGGGGCCTTCCCATTTAGAGAGAAGTTTTCCTGCAAAAAATCTTAAACGAGAGTTGTATAGTAATACATAATCACCTACATTAAACTCACGCTTTTGTATCCTTTTGTCATGCCATCTTTTAACTTTTTCTTTAAAAAACTTGGCATTTTCATAAGCTTGGGTTCTCCATTCATCAAGTGAGCTAATATCGAATAACCTCTTCTCACTGGCAAGTTTGAAATCATAGTTGAGCTCTTTAATAGCCCAATATGCCTTATGTTCTAGTTCGAGAGGTAAGTGACATACTTTTCCATAAACCATTTTATACGGAGACATACCCATAGGATTTTTGTATGCAGTTCTATAAGACCATAATGCATCATCAAGTTTCTTGGACCAATTCTTTCTAGACCTATTAACAGTCTTTTGCAAAATTAATTTGAGCTCTCTATTGCTCAACTCTACTTGACCACTAGACTGAGGGTGATAAGGAGATGCAATTTTATGATTAACATCATATTTAGCAAGCATTTTACGGAAAGCACCATGAATAAAGTGTGAACCACCAGCTATCATTAAATACCTAGGGACTCCACACCTCGGAAAAATAACTTCCTTAAGCATTTTAATAGAAGTGTTATGATCAACACTACTAGTTGGAATAGCCTCTACCCACTTAGTAACGTAATCAACAACAACTAAAATATGTGTGTATCCATTAGAGGCAGGAAAAGGTCCCATATAATCAAAGCCCCAAACATCAAACAGTTCAATAACAAGTGAATAATTCATAGGCATTTCTTGACATCTACTAATATTACCAATTCTTTGACATTCATCACAAGACAAGACAAACTTATGGGCATCCTTGAAGAGAGTAGGCCAATAAAAACCAGATTGCAATACCTTATGTGCAGTTCTATCTCCAGCGTGGTGTCCTCCATAAGCCCCGGAGTGACACTTGCGTAGGATCTGTTCCTGTTCATGCTCAGGTACACAACGTCTAATAACACCATTTACTCCTTCTTTATAAAGATGTGGGTCATCCCAAAAGTAATGTCTTAAATCTATAAAAACTTTTTCTTTTGCAGGTATGTGAAGCTAGGTGGTATAAACTTAGCAACAATATAATTAGCATAATCAGCATACCATGGAGTACTACAAGAAGTACTTACAACATTTAATTTTTCATCAAGAAAGCTATCATTAATAGGTAGTGGGTCATCAAGAACATTCTCTAACCTAGACAAGTTGTCTACAATGGGGTTCTCAGCTCCCTTTCTATCAACAATATGCAAATCAAATTCTTGTAGGAAGAGAACCCATCTAATAAGTCTAGGTTTAGCATCTTTCTTTTCCATAAGGTATTTAATAGCAGCATGATCAGTTTGAATAGTTACTTTAGAATCAACAATATAAGATCCGAACTTATCACAAGCAAATACAACTGCTAAAAGCTCTTTTTCAGTAGTAGCATAATTTCTTTGAGCATTGTCTAGAGTCTTACTAGCATAATGAATAACATTTAATTTCTTATCAACTCTTTGCCCTAGAACAGCACCTACAACATAATCACTAGCATCACACATAATTTCAAAGGGTAAATTCCAATCAGGTGGCTTAACAACAGGTGTAGAGACTAATGCTTTCTTAAGTATTTCAAATGCTTCTACACAATCATCATCAAAGACAAATGGTATATCTTTTTGCAATAAATTAGTCAGAGGCCGAGAAATTTTTGAGAAGTCCTTAATGAACCTCCTGTAAAATCCAGCGTGACCAAGGAAACTTCTTATACCTTTGATGTCCTTGGGACATGGCATCTTTTCAATAACATCAACCTTGGCTTTATCAACTTCAATACCTCTTTCAGAAACTTTGTGCCCCAAGACAATACCTTCATTAACCATAATGTGGCACTTTTCCCAATTCAAGACAAGATTAGTTTCTTCACATATCTGCAAAACTCGATCAAGATTGCTCAAGCAATCATCAAAAGAGGAACCATAGACGGAAAAATCGTCCATGAAAACCTTGCAAATATTTTCACAAAAGTCAGAGAATATAGCCATCATGCATCTTTGAAAGGTGGCAGATGCATTACATAAACAACAAGGCATATGTCTATAATCAAAAGTACCAAAAGGGCATGTAAAAGTAGTCTTTAATTGATCTCTAGCCGACACAGGTATTTGAGAGAAACCAGAATAACCATTTAGAAAGCAATAGTGTGTATGTTTGCATGATCTTTCTAGTATTTGATCAATAAAAGGTAAGGGGTAATGATCTTTCTTAGTAGCTTTATTTAATTTGCGGAAATCAATTACCATCCTATAACCTGTGATAATTCTTTGTGGAATCAATTCATCTTTATCATTAGGAACAACAGTAATACCTCCCTTCTTAGGGACACAATGGACAGGACTTACCCACTCACTATCAGCAACGGGATAGATTATACCTGCCTCCAGAAGCTTTAGTATTTCTTTTCTTACCACTTCTTTCATTTTAGGATTCAGACGTCGTTGAGGATCACAAACTGGTTTGGCATCTGCTTCCAAATTTATTTTATGTTGACATAGAGTGGGACTAATGCCCTTAAGATCGTCAAGAGTATATCCAATAGCAGCACGGTGCTTCTTCAGAGTTTTCAATAATCTTTCTTCTTCATGCTCTGAAAGGTTAGCACTAATAATAACATGATATATCCTCTTTTACGAACAATAGTCGCAGCTTTAGCATGATCCTTTATTCTAACAGGGAAATGTGGTTTCTCAATATAAGAAGTAGGAACAATAGGATCATTATAAGTGACAGTCTTTTCTTCAACTTTAATAGGTGCAGCTACTTTTACTTCTATGGGAGGATGATATTTAAACCACTTCTCCTTAGGGAGATCAACATAAGTAGCAAAAGATTCACAGAAAGAGGCTACTATCTTAGAGTCAAGTCCATATTTAGTGCTAAACTTACGGAAAATATCGGTCCCATAAAAGATTTGACACAATCAAACTTAGGTGTCATACCTGACTCCTTACCTTCGTCCAGGTCCCAATCTTTAGAGTTGCATTTAATTCTATCCAATAAATTCCATCTGAATTCAATAGTCTTCATCATAAAAGAGCCAGCACAAGAAGTATCGAGCATGGTTTGATTATTATGAGAAAGCCGAGCATTGCATAATTATTTCTCTTGAGAGCTCATGATTGGGGCATGAATATAACATTGATTTAAGCCTCCCCAAGCTTGAGCGATGATTTCTCCTTTGCGAGGCCAGAAATTATATATATAATTGCGATCACGATGAACAAGATGCATAGGGTAATACTTTTGATGAAATTCCAACTTCAATCTTTTATAGTTCCATGATTTCATATCATCACATAGCCTATACCATATCAATGCATCTCCCTTCAAAGATAAAGGGAAGACCTTCTTCTTAGCAACATCATCGGGTATACCTGCAAGCTTAAATAATCCACAAACTTCATCCACATATATTAAGTGCTCATCAGGATGCTTTGTTCCATCTCCTGTAAAAGGGTTAGCTAGCAGTTTTTCCATCATACCCGAAGGAAATTCAAAAGGATTTTCATTTTCAATAGGTTCAGTAGGTTGAGGAGCAACTCTTTTCTCTACTCGACGGGGTGAAGATACCCCGAACAAGCCCCTCATAGAGTTACTTTCCATAATAACAAGTGACAGTAAATTTCAGCACACTATATAAATTTTTTCTTACCAAATTCCACCTACCAAAGGTGCTACACTCCCCGGCAACGACGCTAGAAAAGAGTCTTGATGACCCACAAGTATAGGGGATCTTTCGTTCCTTTCAATAAGTAAGAGTGTCGAACCCAACGAGGAGCAGAAGGAAATGATAAGCGGTTTTCAGCAAGGTATTCTCTGCAAGTACTGAAATAAGTGGTAATCGATAGTTTTGTGATAAGATAAATTGTAACGAGCAACAAGTAACAAAAGTAAATAAAATGCAGCAAGGTGGCCCAATCCTTTTGTAGAAAAGGACAAGCCGGAACAAACTCTTATAATAGGAAAAGTGCTCCCGAGGACACATGGGAATATCATCAAGCTAGTTTTCATCACGTTCATATGATTCGCGTTCGATACTTTGATAATTTGATATGTGGGTGGACCAGTGCTTGGGTGCTGTTCTTACTTGAACAAGCGTCCCACTTATGATTAAACCCTATTGCAAGCATCCACAACTACAACAAAAGTATTAAGGTAAACCTAACCATAGCATGAAACATATGGATCCAAATCAGCCCCTTACGAAGCAACGCATAAACTAGGGTTTAAGCTTCTGTCACTCTAGCAACCCATCATCTACTTATTACTTCCCAATGCCTTCCTCTAGGCCCAAATAATGGTGAAGTGTTATGTAGTCGACGTTCACATAACACCACTAGAGGCTAGACAACATACATCTTATCAGAATATCAAACGAATACCAAATTCACATGACTACTAATAGCAAGACTTCTCCCTTGTCCTCAGGAACAAACGTAATTACTCACAAAGCATATTCATGTTCATAATCAGAGGGGTAATAATATGCATATAGGATCTGAACATATGATCTTCCACCAAATAAACCAACTAGCATAAACTACAATGAGTAATCAACACTACTAGCAACCTACTAGTACCAATCCCGGACTTTGAGACAAGAATTGGATACAAGAGATGAACTAGGGTTTGGAGATGAGATGGTGCTGGTGAAGATGTTGATGGAGATTGCCCTCTCCCGATGAGAGGGGCGTTGGTGATGACGATGGTGATGATTTCCCCCTCACGGAGGGAAGTATCCCTGGCAGAACAGCTCTGCCGGAGCTCTAGATTGGTTCCACCTCGTGGCGGCGGAGTCTCGTCCCGAAAAGTTCCTTCTGATTTTTTTCTCATCAAGAGACTTCATATAGGAGAAGATGGACTTCGAAGAGCCACCAGGGGGCCCACGAGGTAGGGGGCGCGCCCTAGGGGGGGCGCCCCCACCCTCGTGAGCAGGGTGTGGGCCCCCTGGCCTTCATCTTTGGCGAGGATTTTTCCTTATTTATTTTAAGATGTTCCCTGGACTTTCAGGACTTTTGGAGTTGCGCAGAATAGGTCTCTAATATTTGCTCCTTTTCTAGCCCAGAATTCCAGCTGTCGGCATTCTCCGTCCTCATGTAAACCTTGTAAAATAAGAGACAATAGCCATAAGTATTAGGACATAAAGTGAAATAACAACCCATAATGCAATAAATATCGATATAAAAGCATGATGCAAAATGGACGTATCACTCCTCCCCATGACACCGTCACAATACCGCATCCTGGCCGCCCGGGCGCCGGCACACGCCGTCGGCTCCCCCGCGTGCCTGTGCTATTATGTTGGCATAGGTTATATCGTGTGTCTACCCCTGCTATATATGAGAGGACTAGGATACAAGTGTCCTATTAGGACACAAGTCCTACCCTATCTACACATAGTCTAAAGCCAAGTCCAATAACCTAACTTGTACAATAATATTCGACACAATTCTAACAGCCTCGTCCCCCTCCCCCTCCGCCGTCGGGCGTTCCCGTGAGGACCGTTGGCTAGAGTCGAGCCCCTCCTCTGCCGGGTCCCCGCTCACCTACCGCAAGGTCCTTTGCCGCCCGCGGGCGCCCCCTCCTAGACGTCTCCCCTCTCACGCTTGCCGTCTCTCTCGCCGCCAGCAGCGAGCCCCTCACTGCCTCCCCCGCGCCCAGCTCTCCGGTCCGAGATCTGCTGAGTGCCCGAGGAGATGCTGGACGCGCGGGATGCGTGGCAGTTTGCTTGGGGTCGCAAGTGCCCCCATCCGCGCAAGCATCGTCGCAGCTGCGAGGTCCTGAGGCGAGGTCCTGACCCAGGCCTTCCTAGCTTCACGAGGGTGACTGTCCCACGGCCATCCCCTCTCCGAGTGCCGGAAGGACATCAGATGCATGAAATGCAAGTTCTTTGGCCACAAGTCCAAATTCTGCTCCCTCCCCCGGGCCATCGCGTCCTCCTCCGACGGCTCTGCCCCGTCATCGCTCAGGCGCCGCGTCCCCTCTCCGGCCACTATGGCTGGCCGCCCATCGTCCTCTTGTTCGGCAGCCCCCACTCGCTCTTCTTTAGGCCTGCTCACACCCGCGTCCTCCGAGCCTGCAGACGGCACCGGCGCGCACCTCGACCAAGCATCCCCCGTGTCCTCCAGGCCTGCGGACGTCCCCGGCCTGCGCCCCGACCAGGCGTCCCCCGTGTCCTCTGGGTGGACTACGACTATCTCCCCTTAGGCTGCCCTGTCGTCGCCAGGTTCCTCTGCCCCTGCGGCTTCGTCGCGGCCTTCCTTGCCGGCCTCTGCGGCATCCTTCGTTGCTACCCCGCTCTTTGGCCACCCCGCTTGCCGCCCGGCCACCGCGATCTGTTACTTGCCCGCTCCCGAGAGGTCATCAAGGCGGAGTGCGCTCTTGAACGTGCCCTACCGGTCATTACTACGGGCAGCCGCACTGATGTCACCCGCGAAGAGGTCGACGACGCCATTTGCTCCCAGTGCGACCTCGCCGATGGGGATTTCTCCGTCCGCAAGCATGCTCCTGAGGATTTTCTCGTCCGCTTCGCCAGCCTTGAGCACCGCACACATGGCCATGAGCTAGGTGCGCACACCCCAGTTCCGGCTCATCTTCCACCCCTGGGGCAGAGAGGCAGGCTCTGAGCCTGTCAAGGCGCTCTTTCTCGTCTCCCTCGAGCTCTTTGGCATCCCATATCATGCTTTGCACTGGTCATCCGCCGAAACTCTGCTCTCTCCTTTCTGCAAGATCGAGCACCTTGCTCCCGAGACCCGGAGCATGTCCGACATATCCGTTTCAGGCTCTCTGCCTGGACCATCAACCCTGACGCGATCCCGCGCTCCTCCGAGCTCCTCCTGCCAGGCGATGACTGTTGGGGAACGTACACTAGTACATCGATGTCCTAAACAAATAGTTTAAAACCCCTTTTCACGATGGCATTTGGAACCGTCGCCAAGTGAGTGTAGGCGATAGGGGGTCCTTCCCACATGACCTAGAAATCGTCGGGGATAGGCCCTCCTGGGACCCAGGCTGGGGCCGTGTGCGATCAGGTGAGGCATGGAAACCCGATCATTTCCATAGGTATGTACATCCCACACGATGAATCCCAGAAATCATTTTCATATGTATGTACATCCCACACGGAGGATCCCAGAAATCATTTTCGTAGGTATGTACATCCCAGACGGTGAATCCCAGAAATCATTTCCGTAGGTATGTACATCCCACACGGTGAATCCCAGAAAATCATTTCCGTAGGTATGTACATCCCACACAGTTCTTTGTGTGGAAACGTGTGTGCAAGGTTGCCTAACGCAAACAGTTCGTTGCCGGAAGCCGTGTGTGATTGTTAGTTGATCAAACACACCTACTTTCTAGAAACCGTGCGGGTTGTTTGAGTTCATCGCCCACGGTGCTGTTTGAGTAACCGTTTGCAATAGAAAACCCCAATAAGCAGGGTAATTAGCCTATTATTGATAATGCATGTACTAATCAAACTGATATTTCTTATAAAACACGCCAGATATTTCATATCCGTATAAAAGCAACAAGGATTTCATAATTGAATTACATCAGATAGCTTCGGCACTAGGTTACGCCATTACACAACAGCACCAAGTTTCACATGCAGCATCAAAAACCTTCGAAAAGTAGCATCATACACGGTAAATAGACAGATGAATCTCATCTGGGAAACTGCAGAAGCGGAAGGCAAATATTGAGCCTTCAGTGATGTTGAATGTCTTGCAAATTTAGGCCAGTGGCTATGGATAATTGCCCGCCCAACCTTCGTCCTCTTCAGCAAGACTTCAATATTGTACCATGGGTGTTGAATGAATACCTTCATCGCCTCTTGACCATGCAAGTGGTTTGGGAGGTAATCATCGGTGAACTACTTTGAAAAGTACTGAAAACAAAGCTATGCATAAATCATCATTGTAGATTTTGAAATGGCATAAGGGGTAAAAACAAGGTAAAAGAGTTGGTACCATCCTATAGTTGACTAATGTCTTCTTCATTGTGCAAACAAAGATCTTGTTGTTATTTGTCGCAAGTTTCTTCATCCTAACAATCTTTCTGAGTTTCTTGACTTGACTGATATTCATGGACATCTCATTTCCCCATATGCAAAATGGGTCGAATAGTGGGTCTAAGCCTCTGACAGCAGGACCTACATGTGCAAGACCAAATTGTAAGAAACCTAAATATTAGAATGATTCCTGCAACTGCACAATAATGTGCTATTAGCCAAAGGACCCTGCTTGAACAAACCTCGATGGTAAACCGTAGTGTCTCCCATTGTTTCCCTACAACACACATAAGGAAGATCTTGATCAGGTTAACTAAGAGTTGCCATACTATCAGTAGAATATGTATTGAGTAAAGCCAAATTTGATTGGTGTCACATGCATAACAATACAAAATTGTACCCACAACAAATGAATATCAAATTGCAGAACTGAACCAAACAGTTAAATGGACAACGGACCAAATGAACCAAAATAGTTAACTGAGCACGACATTGCAGAATAGAAACATGTACTAGAAGATAAGACAGTTAACAAAACAAAGAATGCTTGAGAACAGTACTATGAAATGTAGCAATTGATGGACCAAAGTGTTAACTGAACATTACATTTCAGAGGACCAAACTATTAACTGAACATCAGATTGCATATTAATATTACAGAGGACAAATCACTAGAAGTCACTAGCGGTGGCCTCAAGAAAACATCATGAACTGTATTTTAAAGTAGACAACCGCGCGGCGGTGTTGACGGTGGCCTCGAAGACGAGGTGCTCCTCCAAGATCTGGCGGTTGACACGCATGGCAGCCATAGCGACCTTGTTCGCGCATGCGGCCGCATGCTACTCAGCTCCACGTTATACTGCGTGTAAAATGGCTGTGGGTGGTGCTTAATTGGAGGAGGGGGCAGTGATTTCGGGGGAAGGTGTCGCTCCGTCAGTCGGGGCATGTGGGACAGGAAAGGAGGAGGATGGTGTGGGTGGGGTGTGGATTACCTGAACATATCGACGAGGCCGCGCAGCAAGAAGAAGGCTCAGCGGCGAGGAGGCCGCGCAGCAAGAAGAAGGGTCGTCGGCGAGGAGGCGGCACTGCAAGAAGAAGGGTCACCGGCGAGGAGGCGACGATGCAAGAAGAAGGGTAGCCGGTGAGGAGGTGGCGCTGCAAGAAGAAGGGTCGCCGGCGAGGAGGCTGAGCTGCCCATAAACAGCAGTGAAGGTTTGAACTTGGAAAGCAAGGGGGAACAGTGGAAATGTGGCTTTTGGTAGCAGGGAGGGGCGGGGAGATAGATATTTCCGCGGTGGCAAATTTTTTCCGCTCGGTGTCGCGAGAAACTGACGTGCAAGTGTGGTTCAAGCGGCGGCAGTGGACTGTAGACGATGAAGCTTCCTGCGTAAGCCAGACAAGACTGTGCACCAAGATATTTTATATCCCATCCACACGATTCTTTCTAGTAAACTGTTTGTGGTATACCTAATTTTTTTATTATCTTTTGAAAGACAAAATGGTGTTACGGAGTGAAAGGACGGTATTTGAATCGCTAGAACATTAACGTACAGTGAACATGCAACTAGTACATGAGTGTCGTGTTTAAATTTGGAATTATTACGGGTTCGTTTGGCATTTTATGCATTAATTGAGTTTCTGGGCATTTAATGTGTATAATTAAAATTTGAACTACAAGCCCATGCTCCAATGCACCAAAGTTTGCTGAAAAATCACATGTGTGTCTTTGGGTGAATTTATAAGTCCTATGCAAAAATGAGAATAAAATTCAAACATCTGGGTGTCGTGGCTCAGCCAGAATGATTGAGAAACTTGTTTTTTTAATTCCTGTAAATCCAAAACACAGCTAAAAATCATGAAACTTGGCATGGTGTCATGACATGGCACCAACATGCTGCAGTAATTTTTTTGGCCAAATTGTAACAATCTTTGGTGTAATTGCAAACCGGAGCTTCCCTCAAGAAAACTCCTGGTTCTGAGAGGGAACGCGTCACCTCCGTGTGCGAAACGACATACGTACACTGCCTTCTTCTGCCTTAATTTTTATACACTAGCAGATTAGACCAAATAGAAGTATCATGCTAAATTTTGTAATTATTCCGTGTTCGTTTGGCCTTTTTTATACATTAATTGACTTTCTGGGCATTTAATGTGAATAATTCAAATTTGAATTACAAGCACATGCTCCAGTGCACCAAAGTTGTTTGAAAAATCACATGTGTGTCCTTGGTTGAATTTCTAGGTCCCATGCAAGAGATGGGAGTGAAATTCAAACATCTGGTCGTCGTGGCTCGACCCGAAAGATTGAGAAACTTGTTTTTTAATTCCTGTAAATCCAAAACACGTCTGAAAATCATGAAACTTGGCATGGTGTCATGACATGACACCAACATGCTGCGGTAATCTCTTTGGCCAAATTGGGACAAGCTTTCGTGTAGGCTTATTGTAAACCAGAGCTTCCCTCAGGAAGGCTCCTAGTTCTGAGAGGGAACGTGTCACCTCCGTGTGCGAAACGACATACGTACACTGTCTTCTCCCGCCTTAATTTTTTCACACACTCAGATTAGACAAAATAGAAGTATCGGGCTAAATTATGGAATTATTCTGTGTTCATTTGGCCTTTTTATATATTAATTGAGTTTCTGCGCATTTAATGTTTATAATTCAAATTTGAACTACAAGCACGTGCTCCTATGCACCAAAGTTGTTTGAAAAATCACATGTGTGTCCTTGGGTGAATTTCTAGGTCACATGCAAGAGATGGGAGTGAAATTCAAACATCTGGGCATCGTGGCTCGGCCGGAAAGATTGAGAAACTTGTTTTTTTAATTCCTGTAATTCCAAAACACGTCCAAAAATCATGAAACTTGGCATGTTCTCATGACATGGCACCAACATGCTACGGTATTTTTTTGGCCGAATTGGGACAAGCTTTGGTGTAAGCTTCTTGCAAACCGGAGTTTCCCTCAAAAAGGCTCGTGGTTCCGAGAAGGAACGTGTCACCTCCGTGTGTGAAACGACATACGTACACTGCCTTCTCCTGCCTTAATTTTTTACACAGCCAGATTAGACCAAATAGAAGTACCGTGGTAAATTTTGGAATTATTCCAGGTTCATTTGTCCTTTTTTATACATTAATTGAATTTCTGGGCATTTAATGTGCATAATTCAAATGTGAACTACAAGCACAGGCTCAAGTGCACCAAAGTTCTTTGAAAAATCACACGTGTGTCCTTGGGTAAATTTCTAGGTCCCATGCAATAGATTAGAGTGATATTTAAACATTTGGGTGTCGTGGCTCGGCCGGAAAGATTGAGAAACTTGGTTTTTTAATTCCCGTAATTCCAAAAACGCCTAAAAATCATGAAACGTGGCATGGTGTCATGACATGGCACCAACATGGTGCACTAATTTTTTTGGCCGAATTGGGACAAGCTTTGGTGTAAGATTCTTGCAAACCAAAGCTTCCCTCAAGAAGGCCCTGGTTCCAAGAGGGAACGTGTCACCTCCGTGTGCGAAACGACATACGTACACCGCCTTCTTCTGCCTTAATTTTTATACACTGGCAGATTAGACCAAATAGAAGTGTCATGCTAAATTTTGGAATTATTTCGTGTTCGTTTGGCCTTTTTATACATTAATTGACTTTCTAGGCATTTAATGTGCATAATTCAAATTTGAACTACAAGCACATGCTCCAGTGCACCAAAGTTGTTCGAAAATCACATGTGTGTCCTTTGGTGAATTTCTAGGTCCCATGCAAGAGATGTGAGTGAAATTCAAACATCTAGGCGTCGTCGCTCGACCGGAAAGATTGAGAAACTTGATATTTTAATTCTCGTAATTCCAAAACACCCCTGAAAATCATGAAACTTGGCATGGTCTCATGACAAGGCACCAACATGTTGCGGTAATTTTTTTGGCCGAATTGGGACAAGTTTTGGTGTAAACTTCTTGCAAACCGGAGCTTCCCTCAAGAAGGCTCGTGGTTCCGAGAGGGAACGTGTCACCTCCGTGTGCGAAACGACATACATACACTGCCTTCTCCCACCTTAATTTTTTTACACAACCATATGAGACCAAATAGAAGTACCGTGCTAAATTTTGGAATTATCCCACGTTTCTTTCGCCTTTTTATACATTAATTGAGTTTCTGGGCATTTAATGTGTATAATTCAAATGTGAACTACAAGCACAAGATCAAGTGCACCATAGTTGTTTGAAAAATCACACGTGTGTCCTTGGGTAAATTTCTAGGTCCCATGCAAGAGATTGGAGTGAAATTCAAACATCCGGGCGTCGTGGCTCGGTCAGAAAGAGTGAGAAACTTGGTTTTTTAATTCTCGTAATTCCAAAACATGCGTGAAAATCATGAAACGTGGCATGGTGTCATGACATGGCACCAACATGCTGCAATAATTTTTTTGGCCGAATTGGGACAAGCTTTGGTGTAAGCTTCTTGCAAACCGGAGCTTCCCTCAAGAAGGCTCCTGGTTCCGAGAGGGAATGTGTCACCTCCGTGTGCGAAACGACATACGTACACTGCCTTCTTCTCCCTTAATTTTTATACAGTGGCAGATTAGACCAAATAGAAGTATCATGCTAAATTTTGGAATTATTTCGTGTTCGTTTGGCCTTTTTATACATTAATTGACTTTCTAGGCATTTAATGTGCATAATTCAAAATTTGAACTACAAGCACATGCTCCAGTGCACCAAAGTTGTTTGAAAAATCACATGTGTGTCCATGGGTGAATTTCTAGGTCCCATGCAAGAAATGAGAGTGAAATTCAAACATCTAGGCGTCGTGGCTCGACCGGAAAGATTGAGAAACTTGATATTTTAATTTCTGTAATTCCAAAACACGCCTGAAAATCATGAAACTTGGTATGGTCTCCTGACATGGCACCAACATGTTGCGGTAAATTTTTTGGCCGAATTGGGACAAGCTTTGGTATAAACTTCTTGCAAACCGGAGTTTCCCTCAAGAAGGCTCGTGGTTCCGAGAGGGAACGTGTCACCTCCGTGTGCAAAACGACATACCTACATTGCCTTCTCTCGCCTTAATTTTTTTTACACAGCTAGATTAGACCAAATAGAAGTACCATGCTAAATTTTGGAATTATCCCGCGTTTGTTTCGCCTTTTTATACATTAATTGAGTTTCTGGGCATTTAATATGCATAATTCAAATTTGAACTACAAACACAAGCTCAAGTGCACGAAAGTTGTTTGAAAAATCACACGTGTGTCCTTGGGTGAATTTCTAGGTCCCATGCAAAAGATTGCCGTGAAATTCAAACATCTGGGCATCGTGGCTCGGTCGGAAAGATTGGGAAACTTTGTTTTTTAATTCCTATAATTCCAAAACACACCTGAAAATCATGAAACTTGGCATGGTGTCATGAGATGGCACCAACATGCTGCGGTAATTTTTTTGGCCGAATTAGGTCAAGCTTTGGTGTATTCTTCTTGCAAACCGGAGCTTCCCTCCGGAAGACTCGTGGTTCCGAGAGGGAACGTGTCACCTTTGTGTGCGAAACGACATACGTACACTGCCTTCTCCCGCCTTAATTTTTTTACACGGTCAGATTAGACCAAATAGAAGTACCGTTCCAAAATTATGAATTATCCCGGGTTCGTTTCGCCTTTTTTATACATTAATTGAGTTTCTGGGCATGTAATGTGCATAATTCAAATTTGAACTACAAGCACAGGCTCCAGTGCACCAAAGTTCTTTGAAAAATCACATTTGTATCCTTGGGTGAATTTTTAGGTCCCATGCAAGAGATTGGAGTGAAATTCAAACATCTGGGCGCCGTGGCTCGGCTGGAAAGATTGAGAAACTTGGGTTTTTAATTCCTGTAATTCCAAAACATGCCTGAAAATCATGAAACTTGGCATGGTGTCATGACATGGCACCAACATGCTGCGGTAATTTTTTTGGCCGAATTGGGAGAAGCTTTGGTGTAAGCTTCTTGCAAACCGGAGCTTCCCTCAAGAAGGCTCGTGGTTCCGACAGGAAACGTGTCACCTCCGTGTGCGAAACGACATACATACACTACCTTCTCCCTCCTTAATTTTTTACACGGCCAGATTAGACCAAATAGATGTACCGTGCTAAATTTTGGAATTATTCCGGGTTCGTTTGGCCTTTTTATACATTAATTGAGTTTCTGGGCATTTATTGTGCATAATTCAAATTTGAACTACAAGCACATGCTCTAGTGCACCAAAGTTGTTTGAAGAATCACATGTGTGTCCTTGGGTGAATTTCTAGGTCCCATGCAAGAGATGGGAGTGAAATTCAAACATCTGGGCGTCGTGGCTGGGCCGGAAAGATTGAGAAACTTGGTATTTTAATTCCTGTAATTCCAAAACACGCCTGAAAATCATGAAACTTGGCATGGTCTCATGACATGGCACCAACATGCCGTGGTAATTTTTCTGTTCTATTTGCGAAGGCGCACACATTAACAATCAACAAAGTCATTTTGGAACAAGTGTTGTCACGTTACAAATCGGAAACACAAGTATTATTGAAACCGTGGGCGTTCGACTTACCAATTGCGTGCGACCATGCGTCCTCTTTTTTATTGGCTAGCAGGTGCCGTGCGGGTTAGCTATTTGAGTACGGGAGGCGTGCGATCAGACCCATGCACATGCTCATCGGGAGGAGAGCCTTTTGACCGCTACCCGCCGCGCACCTCCCTCCCAACGTCTCCATTAATGGAGCCCGAGCACCTGTTCTACGGCGTGGCTATATGTCTCACTAGACTGAGATTTAAGAGAGAAAAATGAAAATCTGAAAAGAAAGTTTTGCTTGGATCTTGATGTAAGATCCGACGGACGTATATAGCATCGACTGCGACTTATAGCAAGCATGATGAATATAAGGACGATGACATTGGATAATAATTGTCTTACATATTTATAAACATAATTAAAAGAAGCCACATGCGGCAATGCCCGATATACACAAGGGCAAAAGAAGAAGGAAGCCACAATAAGAACTAGTCTCCACGGCGGGTGGCGACGAGCTCTTTCTTGTCCTTAAGATGCTGGTTGAGAGCATCCACGGATTCCTCCACCAGCCTTCTACGCTCGATGCGCAACATGGCATTTTCGTCCATAAGTTTCTCGATGATGACGCCGATCCTCTTCAACAAGGCAATGGTTTGCTCCAGGTGCTCCACACTTCCGACGATCTTCGCCCTCAGCAGGTCGTGCTTGGCCCGGAGCTTCGCATTGCTCTCATTTAGTTGCCGGATGACGTCGCTAGACTATTCAAACGAGGCTTTCAGGTCATCCTGCAACCTCGCCCACCTGGAGATCTGATCCATCTGCCTAAGGACGAGGGCACACATGCGCCTGTAAGAGTCCTCGCCTACCCGCGAGGCATATTTCCAGGTCGCCGCGGTGCGGGAGGACATCTCTGCTGCATTCGCGGCATGGCAGGACATCTCTTCTTCTTCCGCAGTGCGGCCAGACCAGTCTGCTGCATTGACGGTGCGGCGGGTCCTCCGTGCTACTTCGGCGGCGTGGCGGGACCTCTCTTCTGCTACGGCAGTGCGGCGAGACATGTTGGCTGCTTTCGTGGTGAGGCGGGACTTCTCTCGTGCTCCCACTTCCAGGCTCGCCTATCCCTGGTGGGATTCTCTCGACCCAGAACTCACGCTGGCAATGGCGGACGCAAGGAAACGATGGTGAATGACTTGTTTGTTTTTGACTTTTTGTGGATGAGGAGTTGAGGAGGAATGTGCAGTCATCTCAGAGTAGTAGTATTTATAACCGCATAGTAATACGCTCCTAAGTGGGAAACCGTTTAGGTTTTGATCGGTGTGAACATGTTTGCAATTTGGAATGTGACGGGACGCATGCTCAAAATTTACTGACGGTTATAAGTGTGGCACTATTCCCGGAAGGCATAACGTGGGCACGTACACCTTGTCGACCGCGTACGTGGTGTTTGCACCATAGGGTACACCGCAATAGGCTATGTCAGGACACATCTTGTTCCAACAATCGTGCACGCTCGTTATTACCATCACGCACGCTTCTTTTCATTAGAATGGGTGTGCCCGTCTAGCGCACACACATTGATCTATCTATCTGTTTCAGTTCGTTGTGGCTAATCGCAAACAGTTCATCCATGTGAAGTGTATGCCATCAATCGCAGACACTTTGATCTGGCTTACCCGTTTCTTCTCTGTTGCCTAATCACAAATAGTTAATCCTTCTAAAGCGTATGCCCTCAATCGCACACACCTTGATCTGGTTGACCGTTTCTTTTGTGTTGCCTAATCACAAACAGTTCATCCGAGTGAACCGTATGCTGTATATCGCACACACCTTCATCTAGCTGCCCTTTCTTTTGTGTTGCCTAATCACAAACAGTTTCGAGTGAACCCTATGCTCTATATCGCACACGCCTTCATCAGGCTGACCCTTTCTTTTGTTCCGCCTCATCGCAAACAGTTCATTGGACTGAACCATATGCCCTGGATCGCACACACAACTAAAATCTAAACCGTGTTTGATGCATCCTCCATTGCAAAGGTTTTGCACCTTTTTGATGGTTTTTACATCCCCATTTGTGATTAATCCATCGCACACAGTTTCATGAAAGTGTCTCTAATCGTAGTGTCGCGTTAGCAGCATCCTGCAGTAGTGGTAGTATTTCAAAAAAATTCCTACGACCACGCAAGATCTATCTAGGAGAAGCATAGCAACTAGTGGGGAGAGTGTGTCCACATTCCCTCTTAGACCAAAAGTGGAAGTGTTAAGTAACGCAGTTGATATAGTCGAACGTCTTCGCGATCCAGCTGATCAAGTACCGAACGCACGACACCTCCGCGATCTGCACACGTTCAGCTCGGTGATGTCCCTCGAACTCTAGATCCAACTGAGGCCGAGGGAGAGTTTCGTTAGCACGACGGCGTAGTGATGGTGATGATGAAGGTACCGACTCAGGGCTTCGCCTAAGCACTACAACAACATGATCGAGGTGGAAAACTGTGGAGAGGGACACCGCACACGGCTAAGAAATCCTTTTGTGTGTCTATGGGGTGCCCCCTCCCTCGTATATAAAGGAGGGGAGGATGGGGCCGGCTGGCCTCAAGGGGCGCGCCAAGGGGGGGATCCTACTCCTAATAGGAGTAGGTTCTCCCCTTTCCTAGTCCAACAAGGAGGGGAAGGAAGGAGGAAGGGGAGAGAAGGAAGGAGGGGGGCGCCGCCCCCACCCCTTGTCCAATTCGGACTGGGGGGGGCGCCACCTCCTGGCCGGCCCTCTCTCCTCGAAGTCCCATGGTGGCCCATTCACTTCCAGGGGGGTGTTCCGGTAACCCTCTGGCACTCCGGTTTTTATCCGAAACTCTTTGGAACACTTCCGATGTCCGAACAACATGGTCCAATATATCAATCTTTTTGTCTCGACCATTTCGAGACTCCTCCTCATGTCCGTGATCTCATCAGAGACTCCAAACAACCTTCAGTACATCAAATCACATAAACTCATAATACCAATCGTCATCTAACGTTAGGCGTGCGGACCCTACGGGTTCGAGAATTATGTAGACATGACCGAGACACTTCTCCGGTCAATAACCAACAGTGGAACCTGGATGCTCATATTGGTTCCGACATATTCTACGAATATCTTTATCGGGTCAAACAGCACAACAACATACGTTGTTCCCTTTGTCATCGGTATGTTACTTGCCCGAGATTCGATCATCGGTATGATCATACCTAGTTCAATCTCGTTACCGGCAAGTCTCTTTACTCGTTCCTAATGCATCATCCCGCAACTAACTCATTAGTCACATTGCTTGTAAGGCTTATAGTGATGTGCATTACCGAGAGGGCCCAGAGATACCTCTCCGATACACGGAGTGACAAATCCTAATCTTGATCTATGCCAACTAAACAAATACCATCGGAGACACATGTAGAGCATCTTTCCAGTTACGTTGTGACGATTGATAGCACACAAGGTGTTCGTCCGATATTCGGGAGTTGCATAATCTCATAGTTAGAGGAACATGTATAAGTCATGATGAAAGTAACAACAATAAAAACTAAATGATCATTAATGCTAAGCTAACGGATGGGTCATGTCCATCACATCATGCTCTAATGATGTGATCTCGTTCATCAAATGGCGACACATGTCTATTGTTAGGAAACTTAACCATCTTTGTTTAACAAGCTAGTCAAGTAGATGCATACTAGGGACATTCTATTTTGTCTATGTATCCACACATGTACTAAGTCTCTGGTTAATACAATTCTAGCATGAATAATAAATAGTTATCATGCTATAAGGAAATATAAATAACAACTTTATTATTGCCTCTAGGGCATATTTCCTCCAGTCTCCCACTTGCACTAGAGTCAATAATCTAGTTCACATCATCATGTGATTTAACACCAATAGTTCACATCTTTATGTGATTAGTTCACATCTCCATGTGACTAATACCCAAAAGGGTTTACTAGAGTCAATAATCTAGTTCACATTGCTACGTGATTAACACCCAGAGTGATCATGTTTTGCATGTGAGAGAAGTTTAGTCAATGGGTCTGCCACATTCAAAGCCGTATGTATTTTGCAAATTTTCTATGTCTACAATTCTTTGCATGGAGCTACTCCAGCTAATCGCTCCCACTTTCAATTGTATCCAGGTTGAGACTTAGAGTCATCCAGATCAGTGTCAAAGCTTGCATCGACATAACGCTTTACGACGAACTTTTTGTCACCTCCATAACCGAGAAATATTTCCTTAGTCCTCTAAGGATAATCTTGACCGTTGTCCAGTGATCTACTCCTAGATCACTATTGTACTCCATTGACAAAATCATGCTAAGGTATACAATAGGTCTATTACACGACATAACATACTTTATAGAACCTATGACTGAGGCATAGGGAATGACTTTTCATTCTCTTTCTATTTTCTGCCGTGGTCGGGTTTTGAGTCTTTACTCAACTTAACACCTTACAACTCAGGCAAGAACTCCTTCTTTGACTGATCCATTTTGAACTTCTTCAAAATGTTATCAAGGTATGTACTCATTGAAAGTCTTATTAAGCATCTTAATCTATCTTTATAGATCATGATGCCTAATATGTAAGTAGCTTCACTGAGGTCTTTCTTTGAAAAAAAACCTTTCGAACACTCCTTTATGCTTTCCAGAAAATTCTACATCATTTCCGATCAACAATATGTCATTCGCATATATTTATCAGAAACGTTGTAGTGCTCCCACTCACTTTCTTGTAAATAGAGGCTTTGCCAAAAGTCTGTATAAAACCATATGCTTTGATCACTTTATCAAAGCGTATATTCCAACTCTGAGATGCTTGCACCAGTCCATAGATGGATCACTGGATCTTGCACACTTTGTTAGCACATTTAGGATTGACAAAACCTTCTTGTTGCATCATATATAGCTCTTCTTTAAGAAATCCATTTAAGGAATACAATTTTGTCATCCATTTGCCAGATTTCATAAAATGTGGCAATTGCTAACATGATTTGGACAGACTTAAGCATCACTATGAGTGAGAAAATCTTATCATAGTCAACACCTTGAACTTGTCAAAAACCTTTTTTGCGACAATTCGAGCTTTGTAGATAGTAACACTACTACCAGCGTCCGTCTTCCTCTTGAAGATCCATTTATTCTCAATGGCTCACCGACAATCGGGCAAGTCAATCAAAGTGCATACTTTGTTCACATACATGGATCCCATCTCAGATTTCATGTCCTCATGCCATTTCATGGAATCTGGGCTCATCATAGCTTCCTCATAGTTCATAGGTTCGTCATGGTCTAGTAACATGACTTCCAGAAAGGATTACCGTACCACTCTGGTGCGGACCATACTCTGGTTGACCTATGAGGTTTGGTAGTAACTTGATCTGAAGTTTCATGATCATCATCATTAGCTTCCTCACTAATTGGTGTATGAATCACTGGAACTGGTTTCGGTGATGAACTACTTTCCAATTCCGGAGAAGGTACAATTACCTCATCAAGTTGTACATTCCTCCCACTCACTTCTATCGAGAGAAACTCCTTCTCTAGAAAGGATCCATTCTTAGCAACAAATATCTTGCCTTTGGATCTATGATAGAAGGTGTAGCCAATAGTCTCCTTTGGGTATCCTATGAAGACACATTTCTCCGGTTTGGGTTTGAGCTTATCAGGTTGAAGTTTTTTCACATAAGCATCGCTGCCCCAAACTTTAAGAAATGACAGCTTAGGTTTCTTGCTAAACTACAGTTCATATGGTGTCGTCTCAACAGATTTAGATGGTACCCTATTTAACGTGAATGCAGCTATCTCTAATGCATAACCCCAAAATGATAGTGGTAAATCGGTAAGAGACATCATAGATCGCACCATATCTAATAAATTACGGTCACTATGTTCGGACACACTATTACACCGTGGTGTTCCAGGTGGCATGAGTTGCCAAACTATTCTGCATTGTTTCAAATGAAGACCAAACTCATAACTCAAATATTCACCTCCACGATTAGATCGTAGAAACTTTATTTTCTTGTTACGATGGTTTTCCACTTCACTCTGAAATTCTTTGAACTTTTCAGACTTATGTTTCATCAAATAGATATACCCATATCTGCTCAAATCATCTGTGAAGGTTAGAAAATAACGATACTCGCCGCGAGCATCAACACTCATCGGACCGCATACATCAGTATGTATTATTTCCAATAAGTCTGTTGCTCGCTCCGTTGTTCCGGAGAATGGAATCTTGGTCATCTTACCCATGAGGCTTGGTTCGCAAGCATCAAGTGATTCATAATCAAGTGATTCCAAAAGCCCATCAGCATGGAGTTTCTTCATGCGCTTTACACCAATATGTCCCAAACAACAGTGCCACAAATAAGTTGCACTATCATTATTAACTTTGCATCTTTTGGCTTCAATAATATGAATAAGTGTATCACTATGATCGAGATTCAATAAACCATTCACCTTGGGTGTATGACCACAGAAGGTTTTATTCATGTAACTGAATAACAATTATTCTTTGATTTAAATGAATAACCGTATTGCAATAAACATGATCCAATCATATTATGCTCAACGCAAACACCAAATAACATTTATTTTAGGTTCAACACTAACCCCGAAGGTAAAGGGAGTGTGCGATGGTGATTTTATCGACCTTGGAATCACTTGCAACACACATCTTCACCTCTCCCTCAACTAGTCTCTGCTCATTTTGTAACTCTTGTTTCATGTTACTAATCATAGCAACTGAACCAGTATCAAATACCCAGGGGCTTCTATGAACACTAGTAAAGTACACATTAATAACATGTATATCATATATACTTTTGTTCACTTTGCCATCCTTCTTATCCTCCAAGTATTTGGGGTAGTTCCGCTTCCAGTGACCATTCCCTTTGTAGTAGAAGCACTCAGTTTTAGGCTTAGGTCTAGCTTTGGGCTTCTTCACGGGAGTGGCAACTTGCTTGCCATTCTTCTTGAAGTTCCCTTTCTTTATCTTGCACTTTTACGTGAAACTAGTGGTCTTGTCAACCATCAACACTTGATGCTTTTTCTTGATGTCTACTTTCGCCGATTTCAGCATCACGAAGAGCTTGGGAATCGTTTCCATTATCCCTTGCATATTATAGTTTATCACGAAGTTCTAGTAACTTGGTGATATCAATGAGGATAATCCTCAGATCACAAACCTAGTCCGCATCATTGCTACTATCATCTTTCAACTTAGTTTTCTCCAGGAACATATAAAAAATAAAACAAGGGAGCTATACACGAGCTACTGATCTACAACATAGATATGCAAATACTATCAGGACTAAGTTCATGATAAATTAAAGTTCAATTAATCAAATTACTTCAGAACTCTCACTTAGATAGACATCCCTCTAGTCATCTAAATGACCACGTGATCCATATCAACTAAACCATGTCCGATCATCACGTGAGATGGAGTAGTTTTCAATGGTGAAAATATCTATGTTGATCATATCTACTATATGATTCATGCTCGACCTTTCGGTCTCAGTGTTCCGAGGCCATATCTGCATATGCTAGGCTCGTCAAGTTTAATCCGAGTATTCCGCGTGTGCAAAACTGGCTTGCACCCGTTGTATGTGAACGTAGAGATTATCACACCCGATCATCACGTGGTGTCTCGGCATGACAAACTGTAGCAACGGTGTAGACTCAAGGAGAACACTTATACCTTGAAATTTAGTGAGAGATTGTCTTATAATGCTACAACCGTACTAAGCAAAATAAGATGCATAAAGGATAAACATCACATGCAATCAATATAAGTGATATGATATGGCCATCATCTTGTGCCTTTGATCTCCATCTCCAAAGCACCGTCATGATCACCATCGTCACCGGCTTGACACTGTCGGATTCACGGGTTTCGGCAGACCCTTAAGGTTCGAACACTAGGGTGCGCACGGAAATCACGCCCTCTACCTCCCCGTCTCACAAAGATCTAAACTACTAAAGGAACTGCATAAGGGACACAAGATTTATACTGGTTCGGGCCACCATTGTGGTGTAATACCCTACTCCAGTGTGTGGCGGATGGATTGCCTCCTGGGGCTGGTGATGACGAATCGTACAAGGAAGAACAGCCTCGCGAGGGTCTGTTCTTGGCTGGGGTGATGAACTGCTGGGAGGAGTTCAGTCACCTTCTCTCTCTCTCTCACTTACTCTCTCTACTTGCTAGTCAGATCCACATGCCGAACCCCTTGCTACGTGGGTGGCCGTCCCTATTTATAGGGGCCCTGGTCCTCTTCCCAAAATATCGAGCGGGAAGGGAGCCAACAATGGCGGGCTAATTTGAAGGGGGGCAGCAAGTACTCTTATCCTGACTAAAGTTGGTCTTCGCCTGCGAAAGACTCTGCGGTGACGCCGTGCTGGGCTCCATGGTGACCTCTGTCTCATAGTCTGCTTAGTCCTGGTCTCGTTGCACCGAAATGGCAACCTTTGCCTGATGCCTCGGTACTCCGCGGCTGCGCTTGCCCCCTTTTCACCAAAGAGGAAAGAAGGACGCTGCGCGTGTTGGCGCCCGCCTGGCACCCTCGATCGTCATGGCTTGCGTCATGGGCGCCTCGCGAGGTACCCCGCCTTGATATCTCCGTCTCCTCGCGAGCCAGCCTGAGGAGGCTGCGCCTGAGGATGCCCCGTGTCGTCTGCCTCACGAGGCTTGGCCCCTCGCGAGGGTCTTGAGTCTTGTGCTGATGAAGATGGGCCATGCTGGGCCTCCTTTGAGCCACGCCGCAGGCCGCAGGCAGGCAAGTCTGGGGACCCCCGTTCCCAGAATGCCGACAGTAGCCCCCGGGCCCGAGCCGCGCATGGGCTTGGCCGTGCCGAGATGCGAGAGGGCAAGGGCAAAGTGCTGCGGGCCCTAACAGCCTGCGGCCTTGGGCGCCGCGTGGCGGTTGATTGGACGTGGGCGACTCCACTTCCCCACGACGCCTTGGTGATCGCGTGAGTTGGACAAGTCCCTTCATGCAAATCGTGTCATGATTACCTGTGATCATGGAGGCCGGCGGTTGGCCTTCGCCGGCTATAAGTATGGTACGGCGCGTGCCCTTCCAGTCCATCTCTCTTTGCTTTCTCCTCTGCCCCCAGTTCTTGCTTCGTCTTGGTGTGATGGCTCCATCGAGGAGGTACTCGGCTGCGGAGAAGGGGAAGGCCCTTCAGGGCGGTCCTGCCTCTCCCCCGCCCAAGCGCGGCCGTGGGCGCCCTCGAAAGCACCCGGTGCCCGCCCCGGTAGCGTTTGGCGGTCATGGGGACGGCTCCCAGCGCGGCGGCGGGCGAGCCGCCGTGGCTGAGGGACGTGCCTCGGTTGCGCGCTCCCCCAGGCCGCGCTTTCGCGCTGTGCAGGCACTGTCGGAGTTCGTGGTCTGGTCGGCGGAGCCGACCAGCGCCCGGCTCCCACTCCCTCGCTTCCTCCTTGGTGAACTCCCGGCCGGCGCTCCTGGCGGCCTCTGGCTCCAGGCGGAGGGCTTCTGTAGCAGGTCCTCATGGGTCGCACTGGAGGTCTCCGCCAGCGGGGGCTTGGCCTTAACTCGTGGCTGGCAGGCGTTCCCCCGCGCTGGCGGCCTGGAGCGCCGGTGTACTCTGCACTTCAGGCTCGATGGCGATGCCACCCTCTATGTGAGGGTGTTTGGGGAAGATGGTCGCCGCGCAGGGTGTTGCCCTGAGGACGACGACCGTGTCCGGGCCCCCCCGCTCTGATGGTGATGGAGGAGATAGCGCCCGCGCGGATGGCGGCGTCCGCGACTCCCCAAGCTTCGTCAACTCTTCCTCAAGCGACTCCTCCAGCGGTGGCAGCAGCCCACCCCCACGCCGTCGAGCTTGCTTGGGAGGTGGTGGTTCGTCCGCCCGCTGCCGTGCCCTGGTGAAGCACGAGAGGGAGTCCGCCTGAGGCCCGGAGGCAGCCCGTGGCGCCTCCACGGGCTGGTGTAAGGAGGGCCACGCC
This sequence comes from Triticum monococcum, assembly GCA_034509565.1. Lineage (NCBI taxonomy): Eukaryota > Viridiplantae > Streptophyta > Magnoliopsida > Poales > Poaceae > Triticum > Triticum monococcum. Next base: position 477,545,956 of record CM067842.1, on the reverse strand, counting down.
AGGCTCGTCCTTTCCTTTTCCTTTTGTTTCATGTGTAAGACAAAACAACTGCATGGAGCCCCGCTGGGGCGTGTTGGGAATTATCGCTATTTTAGCCATTACCTTGATCTTATTTTTGCGCCACTTAACCACACGCCTATGCGTAGATAGTTTTTGGCCCCTGCCGGGGGGGGGGGGGGGCGACCGACCCAGGCCCTGTGTGCGCGTCGATGTGCCCGAGGTGCACGGACTAGAGGGGTGCTCTTGTAACGTGCCCGGGTCATGAAACCTTCCAGTGGCTAGAGCAGAAACGCTCGCGAGGGCGTTTGAGTATCACCCCTCGCGAGGTCGTTTGTGAGAGAAACCAAAGCAAGGAGCGAAAATCGACGAACCACAAATCAGCAACAGCGATAACTTCAATAAGAATTCAAATGCAAGTGAACACGTCAACTACGGAAAGAAAATGAAAAAGCTGCGTCTGGCACCTAATCTAGTCTTTGACGTCTTCTCACCAGCGCGGAGCTAAGTGCTGCCACTTGGCGTGGGAGGGAGCCCCAGGGCCTGAGGCCGGCGCTCCTGAGACTCCGGGGCGTGTACAGCCCCACTCATTATTACGTGAGAGTGTCACGGGACGGCGAGCTTCACAGGCATTGGCCTTGCTTCACAGGCTCCGGGCCTTTCCAAAACGCGATTGCTTCACAGGCACTCACCTTGCTTCACAGGCTCTGGGCCTTTCCAAAACGCGATAGCTTCATAGGCATTCGCCTTGCTTCACAGGATCTGGGCCTTTCCAAAATGCGATAGCTTCACAGGCACTCGCCTTGCTTCACAGGCTCTGGGCCTTTCCAAAACGCGATAGCTTCACAGGCACTCGCCTTGCTTCACAGGCTCCGGGCCTTTCCAAAACGCGATAGCTTCATAGGAACTCGCCTTGCTTCACAGGCTCTGGGCCTTTTCAGGGGTAGAACCTCCGGAGGTGCTGGATGTTCCATGCATTCTGGACTGGCACTCCCTCCTGAGTCTCCAAGCGCGCGGAGCCGGGCCTGGAAACATGAACAACCTTGAACGGGCCCTCCCACATGGGAGAGAGCTTATGCAACCCCTCCCTGGAGAGAACCCGCCTGAGCACGAGGTCTCCTACCTCGAGAGTCCTGGGGCGGATGTTGCGGCAGTAATATCGCCGCAGTGCCTGCTGATACCTCGCCACTCGCAGCGCGGCCTCCCGGCGACGTTCCTCCCCCAGCACGAGGTCCATCCCCCGCATGGCGTCCTGCTGCGCCTCGTCGAACGCCAGGACCCGCGGAGCGACGTCTGACCTCGTGAGGGAGGACTGCTTCCGCTCCGTAGACCAGGAAGAATGGGGTCTCCCCAGTCGGTTTGGTCACGGTGGTGCGGATGGACCACAGCACGGACTGCAGCACGTCGTACCATCCTCTGCCACAGGCCTACAACTTCTTCTTGAACGTCCTGGTCTTGAGGCCCCTCAGGACCTCCGCGTTGGCTCGCTCGGCCTGGCCGTTGCTTCGGGGGTGCGCCACTGAGGCGTAGCATATCTGCGTTCCAAGGTTAGCACAGTATGTTTTGAAGAGGTTACTGGTGAACTGCGAACCGTTGTCCGTGATGATGCGATTCGGCACCCCGAACCGGCTTACGATGCCCTTGATGAACTTGATCGCGGAACCTGCAGGGATGGCGCGGACAGCCTCCACTTCAGCCCAATTGGTGAATTTGTCCACGGCAACGTAGAGGTAGCGATAGCCCCCTGGCGCCCGAGGAAACGGGCCCAAAATGTCCAGCCCCCAGACCGCGAATGGCCATGAAAGGGGGATGGTCTGCAAGCCTCCTACTGGCTGATGGATCTTCTTGGCGTGGAATTGGCAGGCTTCGCAAGCCTTTACCAATTCGATTGTGTCATTGAGCGCGGTGGGCCAATAGAAACCGCTACGGAATGCCTTGCCGACGAGGGCCCGTGATGATGAGTGGTGCCCGCAGTCTCCGCCGTGTATGTCCTCCAGTAGTTCCTTTCCTTGTTCCCTGGAGATGCAACGCAGAAGTACATCGTTTGGTCGCTTTCGGTAGAGTTCTCCAACTCTGATGCAGTATGCCGTGGCCTGCCGCGCCACTCGCTCCGCTTCCTCCTCCCTCTCCGGCAAGGTCCCTTGCACCAGGTAGCTCCAGAGCTCTGTGGTCCAACAACCCTCCTAAGGTTCCATCGCCAGGAGCAGGCGCGCTCCTGAGGCCGGGCCACAGGTCGGAGCTCCCGAGGCAGGTGGTTGGGGGAGCTCCTCCAAGGGCCGAGCCATGTTTGATAGTGACGGCACAGTTGAGGGCTTGAAGAGCCGCTCCTCGAAAACGCCAGGCTCCTGGGGTACCGCCTGGACGCGCGCTTGGCGATATCGCCGGCCTCCTGATTGGTGCCACGAGGCACATGCTGCAGTTCCAGCCCCCAGAACTGCTTTTCCATCCTGCGGACCTCCGCTAGGTAGGCCTCCATATGCTCGTCCTTCGGCTCGTACACCTTATTGGAGAAGTTCACTAGGAGCTGCGAGTCGCCCTTGACGGTGAGGCGTTTTATTCCCAGGGCTACTGCGGCCTTCAACCCGGCTATCAGTCCCTCATATTCTGCTAGGTTGTTGGAGACCTTTTCACCCTGCTGGAAATAGAGCTATACGGGATAGTAGAGCTTATCCAGAGTGGGTGATACCAGCACCGCACCAGCCCCCGCGGCGTGCCTGGAGAACGCCCCATCGAAGTACATGACCCAGCCTGCCGGCGCCTCACTCCCCGGAGAGAGGGACCGATCCTCATTGTCCCTCAGGCCTGGCGCCTCTGCCCATTCCGCCACGAAATCCGCCAATGCTGCCCCTTTGATGACCCTGGTTGTGCTGAACTCGAGCTGAAACGCCTGCAGCTCTATGTTCCACTCGGCGACCCTTCCGGCTGAGTTAGGGCTCCTGAGCACTCTCTCCAGGGGGTACGATGAGACGACTTTGATGGGATGAGCCTGGAAGTAGTGACGTAGCTTGCGCGAGGCTACCAGTAGCGCGAGGAGGAGCTTCTGAGGCATTGGGTATCGTGCCCTCGCGTCCCGTAACACCGTGCTAACAAAGTAGACCGGCTGCTCAACAAGGCTGAGAGCATCTGCGGTCGCGACGCCCTCGGGAGGTGAGGGCGCCTCACGAGATGAAGTGACCTCGAGAGGCAATCCATCCGGGCGTGCGGCTTCTCCCGCCTCCGGTACATTCTTCGGCAGCTGCCCCTCCTCCACTGCGGTCGTGGCTTCCGCAGGCTCTCCTTGTTCCCATTTTGCCTTGCTTCGGGCTGCCGCTGCGGTCTTGACCTGGCGCTCCTCCCTAACCGCCACCAGGGCTGCGCTGGCGGAGTAAGGAGTGGCAGCGAGGTAAAGCAGCAGGGGCTCCTGAGGGCGCGAAGCCACCATGACTGGGGGACTGGTCAGATACCTCTTGAGATCTTGAAACGCCTTATCTGCCTCTTCAGTCCATTCAAAGGGCCCCCTCTTCTTCATCAGCTGAAAGAAAGGCAGCGCTCGCTCTCCCAATTTGGAGATGAAGCGCCCTAGCGCGGTCACGCGCCCAGTAAGCTTCTGCATCTCTCTGTGGGTCTTCGGCGGGCTCATGTCCTCGACCGCCTTGACCTTCTCGGGGTTGGCCTCGATGCCACGATGGGACACGAGGAACCCCAAAAGCTTGCCCGAGGGGACGCCAAACACACATTTCTCCGGGTTGAGCCGTAGGTTTACTGCGTCGAGGCTCGCGAAGGTCTCCTCCAGGTCCTGTATCAGGGTCTTGGCCTCCCGAGACTTTACTACAATGTCATCTACGTAGGCCTCGACATTCTTTCCGAGTTGCGGGCCCAAGGCGATGTGCATCAGCTGCTGAAAGGTTGCTCCCGCGTTGCGCAGCCCGAACGGCATGCATGTATAGCAGTATACCCCGCACGGGGTCAAGAAGGCGGTCTTCTCGACGTATTTTACCGCCATCTTGATCTGGTGATACCCGGAGAAGGCGTCTAGGAAGCATAGCAGGTAGCACTCCGCAGTGGAATCGACGATCTGGTCGATGCGGGGGAGCAGAAACGGATCTTGCGGGAATGCCTTGTTAAGGTTCGTGAAGTCGACACACATGTGCTCCTTCCCCCCTTTCTTGGGCACAACAACAGGGTTGGCCAACCAATCCGGGTATCGGACCTCGCGAATGAGCCCAGCGGCTTATAGCTTGCGGGTCTCTTGAACAATGAAGGCCTGCTTTTCCATGGACTGCCGCCTGGCCTTCTGCTTCACGGGGCGCACATTTGGGCACACGTTGAGGTGATGCTCGATGACACTCCTGGGGATCCCCGCCAGCTGGTCGGGCTCCCAAGCAAATACCTTCTTGTTTGCGCGCAAGAACTTGACCAAGGCCCCCTCCTGCTGAGGCTCAAGGTTGGCGCCTATGGTGAAAGTGGCACTGGAGGACCCGTCCTCGTCGACGGGTATCTGCTTGGTGTCTGCCTTGTCCTGGGTGAACAACTGCTTCTTCTTAGCGGGCGCAGACCCCTTGGGCCTAGGGGTCTCCGCGTTGACGGGCCGTGCCGACGCCGCTGTCTTGAAGGCGAGCTCGAGTACTCGCAGGGCGTCCCCGGTGTCCCCGCGCACGGTGAGGGTACCATTGCTCCTGGGCATCTTCATGAGGTTGTACGCCAGGTGCGTGGCGGCTATGAACTGGGCCAGTGTCGGGTAGCTGAGGATGGCGTCGTAAGGGAGGCCGACGGGGGGGGATGTCGAAGTCGACCGTCTCCGTGCGGAAATTGTCGTAGGTGCCGAAGATTACCGGGAGCCGGATCTGTCCCAGGGAGTCGGATGATCCGCCTCCGACGCCCGAGAAAGATCGGCTGGGTCGCAGCCGCTCCTGGGGTATGCAGAAGAGGTTGAAAGTCTCGACCGAAAGCACGCTGAGGACCGCGCCGCCGTCGATGAGGGTTCTGGTGACGGCCACCTGGCAGATGGTGGGGGTACACAACAAGGGGAGCGCGCCTGAGCCGACCGGGTTGGTGGGGTGGTCCTCCGAGCTGAAGGTCAGATCGACCTCGCGCGCCGCCCGGTCCGGGGGAGCCCCCTGCCATGCGGAAGCGGTGCTAACCTAGCGGGCAAAAGGCATGACGTGGCGGCTTGTGGGCGGCGCATGCGAGCCGCCCAGGAGGGCCGCAACGACTGGAGGCGTCGGTGCCGCGGTGCAGTTACTCTGTCGCTTAGGCGGATGCTGGGGTGGTGCTTGCAGCTCGTTTCCCGCCGAGCCGGTGGCGGTGTTGACGGCGGGCGGCGGGGGACAACGAGAATGCCCACCGGCGAGGGCCGCCGGGGTGGCGCGAGCCCGACTGGCGCCGCACATGGATGCGGCGGCTGGAGGAGGGCGGAGCGGTGGAGGACGGATTCCGGCGCACCCCTACCTGGCGCGCCAAATGTCGGATTCACGGGTTCCGGCAGACCCTTAAGGTTCGAACACTGGGGTGCGCGCGGAAATCACGCCCTCTACCTCCCCATCTCACAAAGATCTAAACTGCTAAAGGAACTGCACAAGGGACACAAGATTTATACTGGTTCGGGCCACCATTGTGGTGTAATACCCTACTCCAGTGTGTGGTGGATGGATTGCCTCCTGGGGCTGGTGATGACGAACAGTACAAGGAAGAACAGCCTCGCGAGGGTCTGTTCTTGGCTGGGGTGATGAACTGCTAGGAGGAGTTCAGTCACCTTCTCTCTCTCTCTCACTTACTCTCTCTACTTGCTAGTCAGATCCACATGCCGAACCCCTTGCTACGTGGGTGGCCGTCCCTATTTATAGGGGCCCTGGTCCTCTTCCGAAATATCAAGCGGGAAGGGAGCCAACAATGGCGGGCTAATTTGAAGGTGGACAACAAGTACTCTTATCCTGACTAAAGTTGGTCTTCGCCTGCAAAAGACTCTGCGATGACGCCGTGCTGGGCTCCATGGTGACCTCCGTCTCGTAGTCCGCTTGGTCCTGGTCTCATTGCACCGAAATGGCAACCTTTGCCTGATGCCTCGGTACTCCGCGGCTGCGCTTGCCCCCTTTGCACCAAAGGGGAAAGAAGGACGCTGCGCGTGCTGGCGCCCGCCTGGCACCCTCGATCGTCATGGCTTGCGTCATGGGCACCTCGCGAGGTACCCCGCCTTGATATCTCCGTCTCCTCGCGAGCCAGCATGAGGAGGCTGCGCCTGAGGATGACCCGTGTCATCCACCTGGCGAGGCTTGGCCCCTCGCGAGGGTCTTGAGTCTTGTGCTGATGAAGATGGGGCATGCTGGGACTCCTTTGAGCCACGCCGCAGGCAGGCAAGTCTGGGGACCCCTGTTCCCAAAACGCCGACAGGCACCTTGATCTCCATCAAAGCATCATTATCGTCTCGCCAACTATTTCTTCTACGACTATCGCTACCGCTTAGTGATAAAGTAAAGCAATTACATGGCGAATGCATTTCATACAATAAAGCGACAACCATATGGCTACTGCCAGTTGCCGATAACTGTTACAAAACATGATCATCTCAGACAACAATTTATATATCATCACGTCTTCACCATATCACATCACAGCAGCCCTGTAAAAACAAGTTAGACGTCCTCTACTTTGTTGTTGCAAATTTTACGTGGCTGCTACGGGCTTAGCAAGAACCGTTCTTACCTACGCATCAAAAACCACAATGATTTTCCATCAAGTGTGTTGTTTTAACCTTCAACAAGGATCGGGCGTAGTCACACTCGATTCAACTAAAGCTGGAGAAACAAACACGCAATAGCCACCTATGTGCGAAGCACGGTGGTAGAACCAGTCTCATGAACGCGGTCATGTAATGTTGGTCTGGGCCGCTTCATCCAACAATACCGCCGAATCAAAGTATGGCATCCTGGTAAGCAGTATGACTATTATCGCCCACAACACTTTGTGTTCTACTCGTGCATATAACATCTACGCATAGACCTGGCTCAGATGCCACTTTTGGGGAACGTAGCATTTCAAAAAAATTCCTACGATCACGCAAGATCTATCTAGGATAAGCATAGCAACGAGTGGGGAGAGTGTGTCCACGTACCCTCATAGACCGAAAGCAGAAGCGTTAATTAACGCGGTTGATGTAGTCGAACGTCTTCGTGATCCAACCGATCAAGTACCGAATGCACGACACCTCCGCGATCTGCACACGTTCAGCTCGGTGACATCCCTCGAACTATAGATCCAGCTGAGGCCGAGGGAGAGCTTCATCAGCACGACGACGTAGTGATGGTGATGATGAAGTTACCGACGCAGGGCTTCGCCTAAGCACTACGACAATATGACCGAGGTGCAAAACAGTGGAGGGGAGCACCGCACACGGCTAAGAAATCAACTTGTGTGTCTATGGGGTGCCCATCTGTGACGCCCCCGATTTGACCGTACACTAATCATACACGCAAACGTGTACGACCAAGATCAGGGACTCACAGGAAGATATCACAACACAACTCTACAAATAAAAATAAGTCATACAAGCATCATATTACAAGCCAGGGGCCTCGAAGGCTCGAATACAAGAGCTCGATCATAGACGAGTCAGCGGAAGCAACAATATCTGAGTACAGACATAAGTTAAACAAGTTTGCCTTAAGAAGGCTAACACAAACTGGGATACAGATCGAAAGAGGCACAGGCCTCCTGCCTGGGATCCTCCTAAACTACTCCTGGTCGTCGTCAGCGGGCAGCACGTAGTAGTAGGCACCTCTGGTGTAGTAGGAGTCGTCGTCGACGGTGGCGTCTGGATCCTGGGCTCCAACGTCTGGTTGCGACAATCAGATAGAAGGGATAGAGGGAAAAGAGGGAGAAAGCAACCGTGAGTACTTATCCAAAGTACTCGCAAGCAAGGAGCTATACTACGTATGCATGGGTATCAAATGGAATAAGGGTATCATATGTGGACTGAACTGCAGAATGCCAGAATAAGAGGGGGATAACTAATCCTGTCGAAGACTACGCTTCTGGCCACCTCCATCTTGCAGCATGTAGAAGAGAGTAGACTGAAGTCCTCCAAGTAGCATCGCATGGCATAATCCTACCCGATGATCCTCTCCTCGTCGCCCTGTTAGAGAGCGATCACCGGGTTATATCTGGCACTTGGAAGGGTGTGTTTTATTAAGTATCCGGTTCTAGTTGTCATAAGGTCAAGGTACAACTCCGGGTCGTCCTTTTACCGAGGGACACGGCTATTCTAATAGATAAACTTCCCTGCAGGGGTGCACCACATACCCCAACACGCTCGATCCCATTTGGCCGGACACACTTTTCTGGGTCATGCCCGGCCTCGGAAGATCAACACGTCGCAGCCCTACCTAGGCATAACAGAGAGGCCAGCACGCCGGTCTAAATCCTATGGCGCAGGGGTCTGGGCCCATCGCCCTTTGCACACCTGCACGTTGCGTACGCGGCCGGAAGCAGACCTAGCCTAGTGGCTTTCCAGTCCAATCCGGCGTGCGCCACTCAGTCGCTGACGTCATGAAGGCTTCGGCTGATACCACGACGCCGGGATACCCATAACTGCTCCCACGTAGATGGTTAGTGCGTATAGACCAAATGGCCAGACTCAGATCAAATACCCAGATCTCGTTAAGCGTGTTAAGTTTCCGCGAACACCGACCAGGGCCAGGCCCACCTCTCTCCTAGGTGGTCGGAACCTGCCCTGTCGCTCCGCCTCAAAGATCCACTCGCGGGTGCTCCTACGAGCCTACCCGTCTTTAGTCACCACATGTATCATGTATAAAGTATATAGTATATACCCGTGATCACCTCCCGAGTGATCACGGCCCGATAGTATAGCATGGCAGACGGACAAGAGTGTAGGGCCACTGATGATAAGCTAGCATCCTATACTAAGCATTAGGTTTGCAGGTAAAGGTAACAACAACAGTAGCAAGGACAGGCTATGCATTAGTATAGGATTAACGGGAAGCAGTAACATGCTACACTACTCTAATGCAAGCAATATAGAGAAGAGTAGGCGGTATCTGGTGATCAAAGGGGGGGCTTGCCTGGTTGCTCTGGCAAGAGAGAGGGGTCGTCAACTCCGTAGTCGTACTGGGTAGCAGCGGCGTCGGTCTCGGTGTCTATCGAGAGAAGAGGGGGGAGAAACAATAAATATTTAAACAAGCATATGCATAGTGATGCATGACATGACAAGTAACGGCGTTAGAGGTGCCCTAACGCGGTAATAGGTGATACCGGTGAAGGGGGATGACATCCGGGAAAGTATCCCCGGTGTTTTGCGTTTTCGAGCAGAGGAGCCGGAGGGGGAAAGTTGCAAGTTTTCTATGCTAGGGATGCGTGACGGACGAACGAGCTGCGTATTCGGGTTCGTCTCGTCTTTCTGAGCAACTTTCATGTACAAAGTTTTTTCATCCGAGCTACGGTTAATTTTCTATTATTTTTCAAAGTTCTAACAATATTCTGAAATCATTACTAATTCGAAATTAAATAGCTAAACGCTAGGTGCACCCAGCTCTGCGTACACAGAAGTGTACCAGAGGCTGACAAGTGGGCCAGGGGTCCCAGTTGACCAGTCAACGTTTGACTGGTCAAGAAAGGGTGGGGCCCCCTGTCATTGGCTGTTACATTAACTAACTAGTTAATTTAGTCTAACTAGTTTATTAGGGTAATAGATTTTAATTAGTTTAATTAAACCTGATTAATTAAGTTAATTAATTTAATTAACTAATTGATTAATTAATAATTTTAATTACTTATTATCATTTTTTTTTCCTTTTTTTATATAAAATCGTTCTGGGGTTTGGGCCCCGACTGACATTGGCCCCAGGGGCCTAAGCGGGCGCAAGGGCTTGCGGGCGTGCGGGCTAACGGGCGCAGGGGCGCCTGGCACGAGGCGAGCCCAGTGGCTGCTCGGGCGAGGCCATGGACGAAGCTGCCGGCGCCCACGACGCCGGCCAGGAGAGGCGGCAGAGGGCCGTGGGTGGCGCAGTGGTGGAGGTAGTGGCGGGGCTGGTCGGAGCAGCTCACAGGGAGGGAAGGTGAGACAAGGCACGCGGCGGGAGTGCGAGCGCGTGTGCGCATGATGGCTATGGCCATGGTCGTCGAGCGGGAACCCAGGGGAAGGAGGAGAGGTGCTCACGGGGGGGGGGGGGGGGGCGTAGGGTCCAGGGCAAAGGGGGGGCAAGGAGGAGGACGGAGACGATGCGGTGGAGGGGAAGCAGGCCGGCGGGGAGGTCCGGCGTGGTCGTCCCGGTCGGTGGCGATGGTCGGTCCGGCGCAGGGCGGCGACGGTGGGTGGATCGGGCGCGGGGAGCTCTTCCCCCAGGCCCGATGCGTGCGTGCGGCGCGAGGTGGAGGGGAACAAGGGGAGCGAGGAGGGGCTCGTCGGGGACGAGGACGGCGGCCGGCGAGGCGGCGTCCTGGCATGGGGGGGGCGAGCTCCGGGCGCGGGGCGGGGTCGAGCGGCGTCGGTGACGAGGAGAATGGGGCGGCACCGTGGCGCTGGGGGGCGGATAGGCGACGGAGAGGAGGGGCGAGGAGTACAAGGCGGCGACGGGAGATTGCCGGCGTCGGGGGGTCGAGCTGCGGGGGATCGATCTCGATCCAGATCGGATCGGGAGAGGGGGGAGTGGGAGCGAGTGGGGGAAAGTGGGGGGGTGCGGTCTAGGGTTTCGGGGTCCAGGGGGGTTAAGGGAGTGGGTGGGCTGGCCTGGTGGCCCGGTTGGGCTGCAGGCTGGGCCGTAGCCCAATGGGGGGGACTTTTCTTTGTTTTTGCTTTTTTTTCTCACCTTTTCTTTTATTTATTTTCTTTTCTATTTTATTCTTTTAATTTTTGTTTTATAAAATATAAATACAACTCCTAAATTAATGTTATAACTTATCCTACTGCCGCGAAAAGTTTGACACCTAAATAAAATAGTTTGCATTATTGCAATTTTTAAAAGGCATTTAATTAATTGTCATAGCTGCTGTTTTAATTACTTTATAGCCTTTAAACATTTTATAAAAGTGTGGTTTCTACACTAGTATTATCCATGATTTATTTGACACATTTTGGACATTTTAGTTTTAATGTTTGAAATTTTTTCTAGTTTGACTTTATTTAAAATTTGAATTTTGAACGAGTTTTGAATCATCACGAGATTATCACCAGTAATCGTGGTGACGTGGCAACACTAGCAGGGGTTTACTGTAGCCTAATTATCCGGGCGTCACACCATCCCCTGTATATAAAGGAGGGGATGAGGGGGCCGGCCGGCCTCAAGGGGCACGCCCAAGGGGGGAATCCTACTCCTACTAGGAGTAGGTTCCCCACTTTCCTAGTCCAACAAGGCGGGGAAGGATGGTGGAAGGGGAGATGAGGGAGTCCTGGATTAGGGGGTGTCCGGATGGCCGGACTATACCTTCAGCCGGACTCCTGGATTATAAAGATACAAGATTGAAGACTCCGTCCCGTGTCCGGAAGGGACTTTCCTTGGCGTGGAAGGCAAGCTTGGCGATACGGATATGAAGATCTCCTACCATTGTAACCGACTCTATGTAACCCTAACCCTATCCGGTGCCTATATAAACCGGAGGGTTTTAGTCCGTTGGACAACATACACATCAACAATCATACCATAGGCTAGCTTCTAGGGTTTAGCCTCCTCGATCTCGTGGTAGATCTACTCTTGTACTACCCATATCATCAATATTAATCAATCATGACGTAGGGTTTTACCTCCATCGAGAGGGCCCGAACCTGGGTAAAACTTCGTGTCCCTTGCCTCCTGTTACCATCCAGCCTAGACGCACAGTTCGGGACCCCCTACCCGAGATCCGCCGGTTTTGACACCGACATTGGTGCTTTCATTGAGAGTTCCTTTGTGTCGTCGCCGTCAGGCTCGATGGTTCCTACGATCATCAAAAGCGATGAAGTCCAGGGTGAGACCTTCCTCCCCGGACAGATCTTCGTCTTCGGCGGCTTCGCACTGCGGGCCAATTCGCTTGGCCATCTGGAGTAGATCGAAAGCTACGCCCCTGGCCGTCAGGTCAGATTCGGAAGTTTAAACTACAAGGCTGACATCCGCGGGGACTTGATCTTCGACGGATTCGGGCCACTGCCGAACCCGCCGCTCTGTCACGACGAGCATGATTTAGCTCTGCCGCCGAACAGAGCCCTGGAGGCCGCACCCGCGTCAGCTCCAATCCCTAATTTGGAGCCAACTGCGCCGATCGAGGATGGGCGGTTGGACGCCACCTCGGGGGCTGTGACCCTAACGGTGATTGAGCCGAACACCAGCCCCTTACTCTGCGAGACTCGTGACTCCAAGGAGCTGGACTCTTCTTCGGACTCTGAACCCTCTGCGCCCCTGCCGATCGAATCCGATTGGGCGTCGATCATGGAGTTCACTGCCGCGGACATCTTTCAGCACTCGCCTTTGGGCGATATCCTGAAGTCACTAAAGTCTCTCTCTTTATCAGGAGAGCCCTGGCCGGACTACGGTCAGCAAGGTTGGGGTACGAACGATGAAGAAATTCAAAGCCCACCTACCACCCACTTTGTAGCCACTATCGACGACTTAACCGACATGCTCGACTTCGACTCCGAAGACATCGACGGTATGGACACCGATGAAGGAGATGATGAAAAACCAGCGCCTACTAGGCCCTGGAAAGCCACCTCGTCATATGACATATACATGGTGGACACCCCAAAAGAGGGAGATGGCGATGGAACAGCAGAGGATGACACCTCCAAGAAACAGCCTAAGCGCCGGCGTCAGCGGCGCCGCTCAAAATCCCGCCAAAACAAATACGGTGATTCTAGCACGGTAGATAATAATACTCCGGAAAGCGCCGAAGAAAATCCCCTCCAGCAAGATTTAGCATAGGAGGATGGAGAAACTAGCCCTCATGAGAGAGCGGCAGACAGAGAGGTCGAGGACAATAATTATATGCCTCCCTCCGAAGACGAGGAAAGCCTTGACGACGACAAATTCGCCGTGCCAGAGGATCCCGTCGAGCAAGAGCATTTTCAACGTAGGCTTATGGCCACGGCAAGAAGCCTCAAGAAAAAACAGCAACAGCTTAGAGCTGACCAAGATTTGCTAGTCGACAGATGGACTGAAGTCCTTGCAGCCGAAGAGCATAAACACGAACGCCCCTCCAAGAGCTACCCAAAGCGCAGGTTGCTACCCCAATTAGAGGAGGAAGCACTTGATGTGGCCGACCGACCACCTCGTGGCCGGACGGAGAGGCCTCTCGGCCCTCCACTCAAGCCGCACCCCGTACCAAGGCACGAGAATATGCGCCGGACTTACGAGACATGTTGGAGGAAAAGGCAAGGCAAACAAGATCGATCTACGGATCGCGTGGGCGCCCCACGGCTCGAGACGGCATCCGTCACGCCGGCCACAAATTCGGCAGGGCCGAACACAATAGACAAGGCTCGTTGGAGCTACGTCATGATATAGCCCAGCACAGAGGCGCCGCACACCCACTCTGCTTTACAGATGAAATAATGGATCATCAAATCCCCGAGGGTTTCAAACCCGTAAACATCGAATCATATGATGGCACAACAGATCTTGTGGTATGGATCGAGGATTATCTCCTTCATATCCACATGGCCCGCGGCGATGATTTCCACGCCATCAAATACCTCCCACTCAAGCTTAAAGGACCAGCTCGGCATTGGCTTAACAGCTTGCCAACAGGATCAATCAGTTGTTGGGAGGACCTGGAAGCCACATTCCTCGACAATTTCCAGGGCACTTATGTGCGACCCCCAGACGCTGATGACATAAGTCACGTAATTCAGCAGCCAGAGGAATCGGCTAGGCAATTCTGGACACGGTTCCTAACAAAGAAAAATCAAATAGTCGATTGTCCGGACGCTGAGGCCCTAGCAGCCTTCAAGCACAATATTTGTGACGAGTGGCTGGCCCGGCACCTTGGTCAGGAAAAGCCGAAATCAATGGTAGCACTCACAACACTCATGACCCGCTTTTGCACGGGAGAAGACAGCTGGCTTGCTCATAGCAACAATATGACCAAGAACCCTGGTAATTCGGACACCAGGGACAGTAGTGGCAGGTCGCGTCGCAACAAGCAGAAGCACCGCATTAACGGCGACAATGCTGATGATATGGCAGTTAATGCCGGATTCAGAGGCTCTAAATCCGGCCAGCGGAAAAAGCCATTCCAAAGGAATCCTAGGGGCCCGTCCAGTTTGGACCGGATTCTTGACCGCTCGTGCCAGATACATGGCACCCCCGAAAAGCTGGCCAATCACACAAACAGGGATTGTTGGGTGTTCAAGTAGGCAGGCAAGTTAAACGCCGAAAATGAAGACAAGGGGCTGCATAGCGATGACGACGAGGAGCCCCGGCCACCGAACAACAGTGGACAGAAGGGTTTTCCCCCACAAGTGCGGACGGTGAACATGATATACGCAACCCACGTCCCCAAAAGGTAGCGGAAGCGCGCGTTAAGGGACGTATACGCGGTAGAGCCAGTCCCCCCAAAGTTCAACCCATGGTCCTCCTTCCCGATCACCTTTGATCAAAGGGACCATCCCACTAGCACCCGTCATGGTGGATTCGCCGCATTGGTTCTAGACCCAATTATTGACGGATTTCATCTCACTAGAGTCCTTATGGACGGCGGCAGCAGCCTAAACCTGCTTTACCAGGATACAGTGCGGAAAATGGGCATAGATCCCTTGAGGATTAAGCCCACCAAAACGACCTTTAAAGGCGTAATTCCAGGTGTAGAGGCCAACTGTACAGGCTCAGTCACACTTGAAGTGGTCTTCGGATCTCCGGATAATTTCTGAAGGGAGGAGTTAATCTTTGACATAGTCCCATTTCGCAGTGGTTATCACGCACTGCTCGGGCAAACTGCATTCGCTAAGTTCAATGCGGTACCACATTACGCATACCTTAAGCTCATGATGCCACTCGAGGAGTAATTACGGTCAATGGAAACACCGAACGCTCCCTCCGAACGGAGGATCACACGGTGGCCCTTGCAGCGGAAGTACAAAGCAGCCTCTCAAGGCAGTTCTCTAGTCCGGCCACCAAATGACCGGACACCGTCAAGCGCGCCCGGAGTAACCTACAACAAGACCGCCTGGCATGATCCGAGCAGGCGTAGCAATGCGGCCCCAACCCCAACCCTCGCAAAAAGGCGATGCCAGTACTTCACATACATAACTACGCTCTAGAGATACCATGGGCACAGGGGGAGGGGCACCATCACGGCATGCCCAAAACACGGCTTAAACCGTACCGGGGGCTGCCGATTTTTTAATTTTCTCTTACTTTTAGGCCTGGACTCTTCGGAAGGCCTGTTCGGCAGTTCAATTGCCGCACAAACGATGCAAGAACCAGGGAAGGAGACGAGCCATGCCGCATTACGGAACTCCCAGGTGGTCCCTATCACGAGCAGTATACCTGTTTCTCATACTATTCTGCAGCATGCCCCTGGAACGGACATGTTATATAGTCCAACCTTTTGCTTATCGCATTATTTGTATCGTTCGGCTTTGATCGCAGTCCTTTTTTGTAAACAATGCATAGCTTTCGTCTATTTTTGCATTACCTTTTTTCTTTATATATGTTCCTTAACGACATGTTGCACCCGTACACGTTGGTACGGACAAAATACGCCAGGGGCTTTAGTACCCCTCAATATGGTGTGAGAAGTCCGAATACTTTAACAAAGCACGGCACCCGAACTTATAGCATTATATGCATCAGCTCCGAATCATGTCTTGGGTCAATAGTTGGGTTTGCCCAGCTCCTATGTTTTGGTGCCTTACGTTCCGCTATATCGGCTAAGGTAGCACTAGGAGAACCACTGCGATTGTGCCTCGGTTGAGCTGGGTTGAGCACCTCAGTGGAGAAAGCTAAAACTGACTGTCATGATGAAGCGAGAGCTGGTCACTGTTCGAGAGGTTTTTCGAGTCCCTAACGACTTATGCCGCTTAGGGCGAGGAGCCGGCTCTGTCCGGCCAAGGCGTGGATAGCGCCCAAAACTCGGTCTTCCGAATACTAGGGGCTTCGCCGAAATTTAAAATTATAGAATTCTATGGCTAAGTGAGAGTGTTCACGCATTATAGTCCAATTGCCTTGTTCGTTGGGCTGAGCGCCTCCCTCGAAGGACCCAAACGTGGGAAAAAGAGCGCTCAGGTTTATCCCCAAACACCCCAGCACTAGCGGCACGGGGGAAGAAGCGGACGACTTTCCATCTCTGAGAATTGATAAAGAGCCGCATAGAAGGTAATATTTTAAATTCAAACAGCATTGCTTAGCACATATGAACAAGTTTTCAGCGCACAGGACAAAGCGAGCGAGTTTTTACTCAAAAATTACATCTCTGGAACATTCATCCGCCACAAGGCAGGCACCCTTTAGAATAGCCTTATAATAATTTTCGGGCTTGCGATGCTCTTTCCCCGCCGGTGGCCTGTCCTTCACAAGCTTCTTAGCATATAGCTTGCCCTAGTGCACCTTAGCACGGGCAAGGGCCCTACGGGCACCTTCAATGCAGACGGAGCGCTTGATGACTTCGAGCCTTGGACAGGCCTCCACCAGCCGCCGCACCAGCCTGAAATAGCTCCCACGCTAAGCCTCTCCAGGCCACAGCCGAACTATGAGGCCCTTCATGGCCTGTTCGGCCGCCTTGTGGAGCTCGACCAGTTGCTTCAGCTGGTCGCTCAGAGGCACGGGGTGTGCGGCCTCAGCGTACTGAGACCAGAACACCTTCTCCGTCGAGCTGCCCTCCTCGGCTCGATAGAATGAGGTGGCATCGGACACACTCCAAGGAAGGTCTGCGAACGCTCCTGGAGTGCTCCGGATTCGGGTAAGTAACAAGTAACTCACGTTTATGTGTTTGCTTTTCATAAAGAATGCCTTACCCGCCGCTATCTTCTTCACCTCATCCAACTCCTGGAGGGTCTTCTGGGATTCGGCCTTGGCAGACTTGGCATTTTCAATAGCCACCGCGAGCTCGGACGCTCGCGTCTTTGAGTCAAGCTCCAAACTCTCATGTTTTTCCATGAGAGCCTAGAGCTCTTGCCACACCTTGCCAACCTCGGCCTCACACTTCTCCCGCTCGGTGCGCTCCGTGGCCGCCCTCTTCTCGGCCTCATCCAGCGCTTGCTTAAGGGTCGCCACCTCAGACGTGGCCCCTACAATAGCCACGATAATCCTGTCGTTTCTGCAATTGCACCTTATATATATATATATATTTCAACAAGGTATTTCTTTCCTTCATTGTCCTCGAGCTGCTTCTTGGCACGCCCGAGCTCTTGCTCGGACCGCTCGAGCTTCTGCTTTAGCGTGTCCACTTCCGCAGTCAGTGCGGCGGACGCAAGCAGAGAAGCCTGCATACGCATATTGACTCCTTTTTGTTAGACTCCTGCGAATTTTATTTGATCCTCTATTCAGCGTTTCTTCCCGAATGCCAAACAGAGCATCAGGGGCTACTGTCTATGCGGTAATATTATTCACACATTCTTCACTTACCTCAAAGCCTATTAAAAGGCTAGTACAAGCTTCAGTCAGTCCGCTCTTGGCGGACTGAACCTTCTGGATCACCGCACTCATAATAGTGCGGTGCCCCTCATCGATGAAGGCGCCTTGGAGCGCCTCCAACAGATTGTCCGGCGCCTCCGGTTGGACGGGGGTCGCCGGCACAGTGGGCTGGCTCCTCTTGGAAGGAGGTCACCCGCCGGACTCTGGAACCTTTGAAGGTTCCGGGGCAGTGTCCGGCCTAGAGCCGGACTTGGAGCCCTGGGGGGTTTCATCCCCTTTGCTCGTGGAGTCCGGGAGGTCGCCTCGCGGCGCCTCCAGGACCACCTCCCCTGGCTTGGAACCTGTTGGGACAACACTTTGGTGTCGTCCGTAGGGCGGGGGGAGGAAGGCGTCGGAAGCGAGTTCACATCCGACGAGTCCAGTGTGCCGCTCGACGACACGTCGAGCCGGTCTTTGGGTGGGCTGCGTAAACATATTCGACGTAAGGGAAAGCTGTGCAGTAAACAAATACTATGAATTACTCTAGTATCCGGATACTTACGATTTGTCCAGGGGCTTGGCCCTGGGCGCCCACTCCTCTTCGTCGTCGTCGGCGTCGGTGGAATAGTCCGGAGGAAGGGTTTTCCCCTTCTTGGACCCTTCAGCCTCCCCAGTTGGGGCGGCCTTCCTTTTCTTCCCTTCCCCCGCTGGAGGGGGAGGGGTCTCTTCTTCCTCCTCCTCGTCTTCGCGGGAGGAGTGTGTCTTGGATTCGTCGGATGATGAATCCGACATCTCCGGGCGTCGGGCACTCTTTCGAGTCCCCGTGGCCTTCTTCTTGACCTTCTTCTCCGGCACCACATAGGGTGCCGGAACCAGCAGCCTCGCCAAGCGAGCGTCCGCTGGGCCTTCGGGCAAAGGAGCCGGACAATTGATCTGTCCGGACGTCACCTGCCAATCCTATCAAAGGAAAGGGAGCTTAGATCCCGCATGGAGTCAAACTATGAAAAACTGATACCCTGTAAAAGGAAAAAAAACAGCTTACCGCAAGAGCGTGATGCTGCGCACTGAATCCGCGATCCTCAGTAGCGGATGTGGGAGCCACGACGCCCTTGAAAAGCACCTTCCAGGCGTCTTCGTACATCGTGTCGAAGAGCCTGCTCAGAGTTTGGTGCCGCGCCAGGTCGAACTCCCACAGGTTGAAAGCCCGTTGTTGGCACGGGAGGATCAAGCGGATGAGCATAACCTGGACTACGTTGACAAGTTTGAGCTTCTTGTCCACCAGGGTTTTGACGCATGTTTGGAGTCCGGTCAGCTCTCCTTTTTTACCCCACGACAGGCCCGTCTCCTTCTAGGAGGTGAGCCGCGTAGGGGGTCCGGATCGAAACTCAGGGGGTGCGACCCATTCGGCGCCGCGCGGCTCGGTGATGTAAAAGCACCCCGATTGCCACCCCTTTAGGGTCTCCACAAAGGAGCCCTCGAGCCATAGGATGTTGGCCATCTTGCCCACCATGGCGCCTCCGCACTCCGCCTGGTTGCCGCGCACCACCTTCGGCTTGACATTGAAAGTCTTGAGCCATAGGCCGAAATTGGGGCGGATGCGGAGGAAAGCCTCGCACACGACGATGAACGCCGAGATGTTGAGGACGAAGTTCGGGGCCAGATCATGGAAATCCAGGCCGTAGTAGAACATGAGCCCCCGGACAAATGGGTGGAGAGGAAAGCCCAGTCCGCAGAGGAAATGGGGGAGGAACACCACCCTCTCATGGGGCCTAGGGGTGGGGGTGAGCTGCCCCTTTTCAGGAAGCCGGTACGCGATGTCGTTAGACAGGTATCCGGCCTTCCTCATCTTTTTGATATGTCCCTCCGTGATGGAGGAGGCCATCCACTTGCCTCCCGCTCCGAACATGGTTGGAGAAGGTTGAGGTGGGGAGTACGGACTTGGGCGCTGGAGCTCGAGTGCGTGAAAATGGATAGGCAAATGAGGAAGAAGGCATAGGTGAAAAGATGGATCCTTATCCCCTTATATGGGTGGATGCTACTACGCGTCCCCACCAGCCCGGTAAAACTCGCTTATCTCCCAAGCGCCGTAATCAGTGGTTCGGTTGGGTTACCCACGCCCGTATTGATGAGAATCCTGGAATAAGGGGACATGATCTCTGCTTTAACAAGACGTGCCAAGGAAACCGCCTCGCATAACGCGCTAAGATGGGACAGTAAAATGGTTCGAATAAAAGCTTGGCCGTGGTGTGATGTCACACTACGGAATACGTTAGCAGATTAGATTTGTGTAAATATTATTCTCTCTATGGCAATATGTGGAAACTTATTTTGCAGAGCCGGACACTATCTTTGTGTTCAAAATCTTCTATGAAGTACTTGGAGGAGGAACCCGCCTTGCAATGCCGAAGACAATATGCGCACCGGACACATCGTCATTGAAGCCTGGTTCAGGGGCTACTGAGGGAGTCCTGTATTAGGGGTGTCCGGATGGCTGGACTATACCTTCAACCGGACTCCTGGATTATGAAGATACAAGATTGAAGACTCTGTCCCGTGTCCGGAAGGGACTTTCCTTGGCGTGGAAGGCAAGCTTGGCGATACGGATATGAAGATCTCCTACCATTGTAACCGACTCTATGTAACCCTAACCCTATCCGGTGCCTATATAAACCGTAGGGTTTTAGTACGTAGGACAACATACACATCAACAATCATACCATAGGCTAGCTTCTAGGGTTTAGCCTCCTCGATCTCGTGGTAGATCTACTCTTGTACTACCCATATCATCAATATTAATCAAGCAGGACGTAGGGTTTTACCTCCATCGAGAGGGCCCGAACCTGGGTAAAACTTCGTGTCCCTTGCCTCCTGTTACCATCCAGCCTAGACGCACAGTTCGGGACCCCCTACCCGAGATCCGCCGGTTTTGACACCGACACGAGAGAAGGAACGAGGGGGGCGCCGCCCCCACCCCTTGTCTAATTCAGACTGGGGGCGCGTGCCACCTCCTGGCCGGCCCTCTCTCCTCTAATGCCCATGGTGGCCCATTAACTTCCCGGGGGGGGGGGGGTTCCGATAACCCTCCGGCACTCCGGTTTTTATCAGAAACTCTCCGGAACACTTCAGATGTCCGAACAACATGGTCTAATTTTTTTGTAGTTTTCTTTTATGAACTAAACTAGTGATAATACAAGAAACTAAAAGATTCGATTGCAAGATCTAAAGATATACCTTCAATCGCTAACCTCCCTGGCAACGGCGCCAGAAAAGAGCTTAGTTGACGGGGTATTAGTGCCGCTTTCCTCGCCTCCCCGGCAACGGCGCCAGAAAAGAGCTTGATGTCTACTACACAACCTTCTTCTTGTAGACATTGTTGGGCCTCCAAGTGTAGAGATTTGTAGGATAGTAGCAAATTTCCCTCAAGTGGATAACCTAAGGTTTATCAATCCGTGGGAGGCGTAGGATGAAGATGGTCTCTCTCAAACAACCCTGCAACCAAATAACAAAGAGTCTCTTGTGTCCCCAACATACCCAATACAATGGTAAATTGTATAAGTGCACTAGTTCGGCGAAGATATGGTGATACAAGTGCAATATGGATGGTAGATAAAGGTTTTTGTAATCTGAAAATATAAAAACAGCAAGGTAGCAAGTGGTAAAAGTGAGCGTAAACGGTATTGCAATGCTAGGAAACAAGGCCTAGGGTTCATACTTTCACTAGTGCAAGTTCTCTCAACAATAATAACATAATTAGATCATATAACAATCCCTCAACATGCAACAAAGAATCACTCCAAAGTTACTAATAGCGGAGAACAAACGAAGAGATTATTGTAGGGTACAAAACCACCTCAAAGTTATTCTTTCTGATCGATCTATTCAAGAGTCCATAGTAAAATAACACGAAGCTATTCTTTTCATTCAATCTATCATAGACTTCGTACTAGAATAACACCTTAAGATACAAATCAACCAAAACCCTAATGTCACCTAGATACTCCAATGTCATCTCAAGTATCTGTGGGTATGATTATACGATATCCATCACACAATCTCAGATTCATCTATTCAACCAACACAAAGAACTTCAATGAGTGCCCCAAAGTTTCTACCGGAGAGTCAATACCAAAACGTGTGCCACCCCTATGCATAAGTTCACGAGGTCACGGAAGTCGCAAGTTGATCACCAAAACATAGAGTAAGTGGATCACGTGATATCCCATTGTCACCATGGATAAGTACATGCAAGACATACATCAAGTGTTCTCAAATCCTTAAAGACTCAATCCGATAAGATAACTTCAAGGGGAAACTCAATCCATCACAAGAGAGTAGAGGGGGAGAAACATCATAAGATCCAACTATAATAGCAAAGATCGTGATGCATCAAGATCGTGCCGAATAAAGAACACGAGAGAGAGAGAGAGATCAAACACATAGCTACTGGTACATACCCTCAGCCCCGAGGGTGAACTACTCCCTTCTCGTCATGGAGAGTGCCGAGATGACGAAGATGGCCATCGGAGAGGGATTCCCCCTCCGGCAGGGTGCCGGAACAGGTCTAGATTGGTTTTCGGTAGCGGAACTCCCGATCTAGGTTTCTTTCGAGAAGTTTGGGTATATATAAGAGGTGTTGGAGTCGGGAACAAGTCAGGGGGTCCCCGAGGCGGCCACGAGGTAGGGGGCGCGCCCAGGGGGTAGGGTGCACCCCCACCCTCGTGGTGGCCTCGGGGCTCTTCTGGCCCATCACAAGTACTCCGTGGGCTTCTTCTGGTCCAAAAATGATCTCCGTGAAATTTCAGTTCAATTGGACTCTGTTTTGTTTTCCTTTTCTGCGATACTCAAAAACAAGGAAAAGACAGAAACTAGCACTGGGCTCTAGGTTAATAGGTTAGTCCCAAAAATAATAAAAAATACCATATAAATGCATATAAAACATCCAAGGTTGATAATATAATAGCATGGAACAATCAAAAATTATAGATACGTTGGAGACGTATCAAGCATCACCAAGCTTAATTCCTGCTCGTCCTCGAGTAGGTAAATGATAAAAACAGAATTTTTGATGTGGAATGCTACCTAACATAATTATCAATGTAATTTTCTTTATTGTGGCATTAATATTCAGATCCATAAGATTCAAGACAAAAGTTTAATATTGACATAAAAATAATAATACTTCAAGCATACTAACCAAGCAATTATGTCTTCTCAAATAGCATGGCAAAAGAAAGTTATCCCTACAAAATCATATAGTCTGGCTATGCTCTATCTTCATCACACAAAATATTTAAATCATGCACAACCCCGATGACATGCCAAGCAATTGTTTCATACTTTTGATGTTCTCAAACTTTTTCAATCTTCACGCAATACATGAGCATGAGCCATGGATATAGCACTATAGGTGGAATTGAATGGTGGTTGTGGAGAAGGCAAAAGGAGAAGATAGTGTCGGTGTACAAAAGTAGGGGCTCTTCTTTTGACCCCTTTACTTGTGTACGGGCAGTCGGAGCCGCGCGCCACGGCCGCACTTAGTAGGGCAGAGGAGGGAAGCCGGAGAGAAGCCAAAACACGAGACAACCAAGGCAACGCCAAGACTCGAAGCGTAGGAGAGCAAGAGGGCGACGTGGGCTCCCTCGGCAAGATCCTTGCCGAGGCAGCCTCCGCAGCCCCGATAAGAGTCTTGCCGGGGCAACTTGCCCGATGCCAGCGGAGTGAGCCACCCTTGAGCCCACAGGCTCCAACCCAACCAACTACATTGGAACCAAGGCTCGGGAGGCGCCTCTCTGGTGGCATGCAAATCTCCGTCAAGATCATAAACATGTGAGATCAGATGAGGACCAGAAGACGGCGACCCTCGACGGGATCCTAGCCGAGGAAATCCACAAGACCCCCGGCAAGACCCTTGCCGGGGACAACTGCAACGCCACAACAGCACCCTTGCCGGTCCCCCGGCAAGACCCTTGCCGAGGGCATCATCAGGGCCACTGCCAGGCCCGCGCCAGCTAAGACTCCACCATCGTCCCCAAGCAACTGGTAGCTCAACCATCTGGGCAGGCACCTGCGTGGCGATGGGCGGCCTCTACACCGACTTAGCAGGCACCTGCGTGGCGGCATGCGACCCTTCATGAAGGCTCCACCACCGCGCTGGCCCAGCAGCCAGCCAATGTGGTGCCAATATGCCTCATCAGCTCGGACGCGTGTCGAGGCCAGGTGAGGCGGCGACAGCTGGAACATGCTTCACTGGCATCCCCGATAAAGCAAGGAGGGCACATCGGCAGCGCATTAAATGTGTTTGTCCGACGGTCCCAGAGGATAGGCTTGTCAACTGTAGACCTTTCCACCTCCTGTGTGCCACTATGGCAACCCCTTTTTCCTATAAAAGGAGGCCTGAGGCGACCATGAGGGGGATTCGGCTCTTTTGGGAAAGTTGCATGCCGTAGCTATCTCAAGAACACAAGAACACTCAAATACATCCACCAAAGCAGGACTAGGGTATTACACATCTTCACGGCCCGAACCTGGGTAAACGATCCGTGTGCTTCCTGTCAGACCCGCTCTTCGCACAACTTCACGCTCGCTAACCGTAGAAGGGATCCCAGTGACCCCATAGGTGTCGTTTCCACCGACATATCTGGCACGCCAGGTAGGGGGCGCAGTTGTGAAAATCTGGTTTGGCTGTCGGCCTAGCGGTTCTTGATCGTCATGGCTCCCAAGAAGAAGGCGGCCATAGCGGTCGGTTCGTCGGGAGCCGGACGGCCCGTACCGGTGCGGGCGAGCAGCGGGCCAGTCGCGGACAAGACCCGAGGCGCGACCCGCGAGCACCAACATCGCTCTGGCAATCAGAGCCTGGCAAGCGGTGTCGTTCATGCGCAAGGCGACGGGCCGCACACAGCGAAATCCGGAGACGGAGCCCCCCCCTCCCGCAGGTGGCGTGGGACCCTCCGGGGGCGTCGCTGTACCACCCACGGGCGGCGCGGCGACCTCCAAGACGCCCAGTTCAGTGCCCACAGCGCGCTCTTCCCAGGTTGTGTGCGACGAGCAGCGTCACCACGTCGGTGAACCTGGACACCGCCGTGGGGAGAGTCCTACGCGTCATTTACGGGATGAAGGAGGTCAGCATGCCCGCTGAAGTGCTGGCAGAGATGGCACACAGCCGCCGGGCCGTGACAGAGCTCCTTCTAACGTGGTTAGAAGTCGAAGCACGCCACGGTCCATGTACCTTTTGCCGCCACCCACGCCAGCACAACGTTTGGCGCACACACAGCTGCTCCTCAACTTCCCTCCTGCTGCGGAGAAGCTCGTCGAGTGGAGAGCCGCTATCCGGAGCCTCGTTGGCGTCGCCAACAAAGACGAGCCACGATTGGTGGGGCCCTCAGGCCAGCGCTCCATCGAGCCACTGCACGCCAGCAGTGGAGGGGCCGGAGGCGCCGCGGCCACGGTGCACTCTCCTCCTCCATGCCAGCCACCGCGGATATCGGTCCGTCATGATGACGCTTGTGATAACATTTCCATAGAGTCGTCCGACCCATGGACCCACCGCGACCAATGCCAGGTTCCTCGGGAGCGAGCCCATGAAGACGCTCGAACCACCATTGAGTGCCCGCGCGATACGCGCCACCAGTCAGACAGGCAGGCGAGGCCCGCTATGGACCAGCCAGCATCGGGAGGCTTCGGCGGCCTACCTTACAAGGTGGGTTGCCCAGCCTTTACCCGTGAGCTACGGCAGTTCCAATGGCCGTCCCACCGCATGTTCAAGCCCTACGTTGGCGAGAAGTACAACGGTAAGACCCATCCATCAGAGTTCCTAAGCATCTACACCATCGCGATGCAAGCCGCTGGAGCTCATGACGACAAGGTGCTTGCCAACTACTTCCCATTGGCCCTGAAACCCAATGTCATGTCTTGGTTGATGCACTTGCCGGCAGATTCCATCTCTTCTTGGTCGGACATGTGTCATGAGTTTGTTGGTGCCTTCACTGGAGGCCACCAGGCTCATGGCCAGGCGAGTGATTTGCATATCATTCCCCAGAAGGAAGGTGAAAACCTGCGCAAGTACATCCAGAGGTTCAGCCGAGTGCAATACAACATCCCGGATGTTCATCCTGCCGCCGTGAATAGTGCATTCCATCAGAATGTGCGTAACCGCAAGATACGTGAAGACATGGCAGAACAAGGTCAAGGATGTGGCCGAACTTTACGTTCTGGTTAATAGATGCGCCCGGGCTGAAGAGGGAAGAAAGTACCCTGGCGAAGACGCCAGTGCGGAAACTGACTCTACCGACGAAGACACCGCCGCCCCGACGAAAAAGGGTTGGCGTCGCAACAGGAAACGCAATGGCATGGCCATGCTTGTCGTCGAGGGATCCGACGCCACCGACGCCACCAAGAAGGCCAAGGCAGACGACCCCGGCAAGGAGATTTCTGGGTGCGCTGCTTGCTGGGCCTTGGCGGCTGCCGACATGCCAGGGGGCTCCGACAAGCAGTATTGCAAGACCCACTGCACCAAGGGCCACGACCTCCAGAACTGCCGATAAGTTGAGCTACTTGCTGTAAAGCAAAAAGCCGAATATGAGAGGTGGGACAAGGAGAAGGATCATGATGATGCCGAAGGTTCCAGTAAGAAGCGTGGTGGCCAAGGGGGCCGCAGCGGCAAGGACAATCAGCAAGAGAGGCCCGCTCGGGGCTACGACAAGAAGCAGGAAGACGACGATCATGAAAAGTCCAGCAAGCATGAGTTCCAGAAGGCCACAGAGGCCATGTGCGTCGATGGTGGCACCTCGCTGCATACTTCTCACCGCCAGCTCAAGCAGTGGGCGCGTGAGATCACAATAGCAGAGCCTTCGTTCAACGCTCAAAAGCCTCTAAAGTGGTCCAGCACGCCCATCATCTTTGACGCCGAGGACCACCCTGATCGCACAACTGCGTTCGGGTGTTTTCTGTTGTTGGTTTCACCAATGATACGCAACCTCAAGGTGAACAAGATGCTGGTTGACGGCGGGGCCAGTCTGAACTTGATCTCACCCGTTGTGATCAAAAGGCTGCAAATTCCTGATGGAGACCTTGAGAAAATGGGCACATTTCAAGGGGTCAACCCAGGAAGGAGCTAGCTGAAGGGGAAGGTCACGCTGCCTGTGACGTTTGGAGGCTAGCTGAACTACAGGACGGAGAAGATTGTCTTCGATGTAGCTAAGATTCCCTTGCCCTACAACGGGATTCTTGGCCGCCCGGGACTAGCCAAGTTCATCGCGGCATCACATTACGCCTACAACACGCTGAAGATGCCCGGGCCGATGACCATCATCACCGTTCCCTTCGACAAGAAGGATGTGTTGATCTGCACTGACCAAGTCTACCGGGAAGCAGGTGCAGCAGCTACCGCCAAGGCACTTGCTCCTACCACTGAAATCCCAGGATAGAAGAAGAAGACCAGAATGACCTATTGCACCCACGTCGGCAAGCGCACCCCTTTGGAGTGTTGTGCTACCGTCGAGGACGTGCCAAAGAGCTTCACCGGCAAGAGCAAGAAATCCAGAGCTGCACCTCCAGATACCAAGAGGGTGTCTGCCAAGGAGGATGGCACGAGAGGGGCTTTCACCATAAGCTCCACCCTCGATAGCAAATAGGAAAGCGCTCTCGTCACTTTCCTGCGGGCGAATATCGATGTGTTTGTATGGCAAGCAGCAGACATCCCTGGCGTTCCCAGGGAAGTGATTGAGCACCATCTTGCTGTCTGTCCCCATGCGTGACCCATCAAGCAGAAGGTCAGGAAGCAAGCTTTGGAACAGCAAGAATTCATCACAGAGGAGATTAGGAAATTGGAAGCGGCAGGCTTGGTGAGAGTAGTGCTCCATCCAACGTGGTTGGCTAATCCGGTGGTGGTGCACAAGGCGAACGGGAAGTGGAGGCTGTGTATCGATTACACAGATATCAATATGGCTTGTCCTAAGGACCCCTTCCCATTGCCGCGCATTGATCAGGTTGTTGACTCCATGGCTGGGTGCGATCTGTTATCATTCCTCGACGCCTACTCGGGCTACCACCAAATCTTCATGGCAAAGGAAGATGAAGAGAAGACATCATTCATCACCCCATGTGGTACGTATTGCTTTTTACGGATGCCTTTCGGGTTGAAGAGTGCTCGCTCGACATTCTCAAGGGCGGTCCAAATTGGTTTTGAGCCCCAGCTACATAGAAATATGGAAGCTTATATGGATGACATAGTGGTCACAAACAAGGACACGGCAACCCTTGTACAAGACTTAGAAGAGACGTTTGCCAACCTACGCAAGATCAACCTCAAGCTGAACCCTGAGAAGTGTGTCTTCGACATTTCGTCCGGCAACCTTCTCGGGTTCTTTGTGTCGTAGTGCGGGATCGAGGCAAACCCGGACAAAATCAAGGCTATTGAGCAGATTCAGGCACCCAAGCGGATCAAGGATGTGCATTGGCTCACTAGCTACGTTGCCCCCATGAGCAGATTCATCTCCAAGTCCGCTGAGCGTGCCCTTCCCTTTTTCAAGATCTTGAAGAAGGCAGGCCCAATGGAGTGGACCCCAGAGGCAGAGGCAGCGTTGCAGGATTTGAAGAAATACCTTTCCTCTACACCAATACTGGTTGCGCCTAAACCACAAGAGCCGTTGCTGCTGTATCTGGCGACGACGAATCAAGTGGTCAGTGCCGCGCTAGTGGTGCAGGGGGAGGTTGGTAAAGAGGCAGTAGCAACAATGGGACTGGCAGATGGCAAGCCAGAGGCTCCCCCGGTAGGGCCCGATGCCGGCAAGGCAAGGCCCCCGGCGGAGTCTGACGCCATCAGGACAGGCCCCATGCAATCAAATGAGGTGGTGCCGAAGAAGATGATGATGCAGCACCTGGTTTACTTTGTCAGCTCCCTCCAGCAGGGGGCTAGGTCAAGGTACTCTGGTGTGCAGAAATCGCTCTTCGGCCTCCTTATGGACGCGAGGAAGCTGCATCACTACTTCCAAGCACATGAAATCACCGTCGTCACCCGCCTCTCATTACAACGGATACTGCACAACCCAGGTGCAACCAGAAGGATTGTGGAGTGGGCCTTGGAGCTTTTGAGCTTTGGTTTGAAGTTTGAAAGTACTTCGACAATCCAGAGCAGAGTGTTGGCGGAGTTCATTGTAGAATGGACCTCAACGCCTGACGAGGAAATCCAGGAGACCACCCTCCCCGGCAAGGAAGCAAGTCGCAACTGGATCATGTACTTTGATTGGGCTTTCTCGCTGCAAGGCACCGGTGCTGGTGTGCTGCTCGTCGCACCCACCGGATATCACCTCAAGTATGTGAGCCAGATGAACTTTCCCAGGGAGATGTCCACCAACAACACTGTTGAGTACTAGGGGTGCTTGCTGGCCTCAGGATCGCGGCGGACCTCGGGGTCAAGAAGCTCATCGTCAGAGGTGATTCACAGCTTGTCGTCAGACAAGCTAACAATGATTATCAAAGCCCGCTGATGGAGGCCTACGTAGATGAGGTGAGGAAGCTGGAGGAGCGCTTTGATGGTATACAAGCAGAGCACGTTCCCTGAGCGGAGAATGACATCGCCGATTACCTGTCTAAGCGCGCTGCATTCAAGCTACCTGTGGAACGAGGTACTTTTTTGCTTCGGCTAACTCAACCATCCGTCGAACCATCAACGGAGTAGAACAAACGGAGGAAATCAGGCCCTAGCAAGTACTTTCCCGCTGAGCCCCCAGGGGCCGCCGGCAAGGGTGTTGCCGCGGTTTCTGAGCCTGCCGAGGAGAGACTGATTCCAGCGGGCCGTCAAGCCCTGGCCATAGAGGCGGCCGCTCCCATGGCAGAAGAAATGCCTTTGGTCCTTTCCATTGAGCCCCAGGCTTCAGCATGGGCACAGCACACTGTCCGATTCCTCCAAACAGGGGAGCTTCCTGAGGAGCAGGAAGATGCGGAGAAAGTAGCCCATCGATCTGCCATGTATCAGTTCGTCAATGACGTCATGTACAGGAAGAGATCGGACGGTGTGAAATTGAAGTGCATTCCCCGGGAGGAGGGACTGGATCTGTTGGCAGAGATAAATGGAGGCATATGTGGCTCCCACATAGGGTCGAGGGCCCTTGCCGGCAAGGCATTCCTGCAAGGTTTCTTTTGGCCCAGTGCCCTCCAGGATGCAATGACACTAGTAACAAAGTGTGAAGCGTGTGAGTTCCATTCGAAGAAGCTTCATCAACCAGCTCAAGCCCTTCAAACAATTGCTCTTTCCTGGGCATTCTCGGTCTGGGGGCTCGACATCCTGGGCCCTTTCCCCCGTGCTGTCGGGGGCTTTGAGTACTTGTACGTTGCGATCGACAAGTTCACAAAGTGGCCAGAGGTGGAAGCATTGAGGAAGGTGACAACACACTCAGCCGTCAAGTTCTTCAAGGGGCTAGTGTGCCATTTTGGTGTGCCAAACAGAGTCATCACCGACCACGGCACGCAGTTCACAAGCCACACCTTCATGCAATACACCCAAGACCTCGGCAGCAGGGCCTGTTTCGCTTCCGTGGCACACCCATGGAGCGATGGCTAGGCAGAGAGGGAAAATGCTGAAGTGTTGTGAGGCTTGAGGACAAAGACTTTTGATAGGCTACACAAGAGTGGAAAGCGCTGGATTGATGAGTTGCCTGCGGTTCTTTGGTCGATCAGAACGAAGCCAAATCGAGCCACCGGCCAGACACCATTTGCCCTAGTATATGGGGCAGAAGCAGTTCTCCCCATGGAACTCATATACGGGTCACCTCGAGTGCTCGCTTACGACGAGCTTGAGCAAGAGCAATTGCGGCAAGATGACACAACGCTCCTTGAGGAAGATTGTCTTCGGGAGGCTGTGAGAGCAGCACGCTACCGGCAAGCCTTGTGCCGCTACCATAGCCGCAAGATCCATGCCCGAAGATTTGAGGAAGGCAACCCTTTTCTTCGGCGTGTTCTGTCGGCCAAGAATTCCAACAAGTTGACGTCGAAGTGGGAAGGCCCTTATCGGGTAATACGAGTCACCAGGCCTAGCACAGTCCACCTGGAGATCGAAGATGCTATTCCACCGAGTAATTCCTGGAACATTGGACATCTTCGCAAGTTTTACGCATAAGGCACAGTTGCCGACCCCCCCGACAACCCACCTTTTATACAAGCCTTGCCGGCAAGGCATGCAACCCTCTGTACAAAACCAGGCACAGACCTTGATCATAAATAAATGAAGCGCTGGCGCCCTAAGTTTTAGCATGCATGCTAGGTTAAGTCTCTCCCTCGGTTAGGGTTGATAGTGCATAGCGGCGGCTAACCCCTAGCCTAGAGGTCGAGTATGCGTCTTTCTGTCTTCTTTGGTTCGCAGGGCACATGGACACTTCTGCTGAGCTGCTTGGGAGAAAGAAAACAAACTGGCGCTCCGGCCTGGGCAAGCCAAGACTGCCGGGGCTAAAGACACAAGGACCTAGCCATGGCAAGCCAAAGTTGCCGGGGACTGCGGATTCAGATAAGTCCTTCATCCCCTGTTGTGCATTTCCATATGGAACTGGAACAAATGAAACCTCATTTTGCTCCAAGACCGTGCTCCCCCTTGTTCTTGCACCCAAGTCCCTAGGACAGAACCGGGTTGTAGACGCGGTGACAAGGAAATAAACGAAGGGCCTAACTCTACTTCGCCCCTGCCTCCACCGAAAGCGTGAAAATGGTCGACTGAAGTCAGGGGACGGCAAGGCCTGTTGCCGGGCGATAATGTTTATCTTAAACATAACAAGGATTCGTTCCTTGGCATGGGCCTCGCTCACGCACAAAGAACCCGGCAAGCACCCTTTTTCATTAAAAACATCCCATACAGGTACAGTTCATATGGAATTAAAAACGCGAGCAAGGGGATTACAAGTCTTAAAATTAACAAGTGCCCACGGGCTTACAAACTAAAAAGAGATAAGATGCCCATAATCCCCTTCTTTTCGCTCTACTTAGAAGGTGGAACAATATGGCAGGGGGGCAAAAAGAGCGCCAAGGCGAGGTGCAAGGAGCAGAAGGCACCAAGAGAATGTCCCGGTGCCGGGAGGGAAGCTGGATGATGAGGCAGCGGGCCGGCAATATGCGATGAAGGCGTCGGTGCCCGCGTACTCCCACTTGACGGCTGCCACCCACCTTCTTCGCCTTCTACGGACCTCCTACGCCAGCCGCCCAAGGAGACGACGGGGAGCGCCCCGATGGAGAGCTTGACGAGGAAGGCCCTCGGCAGGCCACACAACATAGGGCGGGGCGACGCGGTCATTCAGAGACGAGGTTGGCATGACCCCGCTCGACGCTCTCGTCGTTGCTGTCGCTACCCTCCTCATCACTCCCGCTTGAAGATGAATCTTCATTGTCAGAGGAGGTCTCCACGCAGCACTTTAGGAGAGTTCCAAGATCTCCATAGACCTTGACAAAGAGTTGGCCGCCCTCCATTAACTTGAAGTAGAGGAAAAGCCCCGTTGTCAGGCTATGGATGCGAGTGAATGTCTTCCATCCGCGGCGGAGGTACATGACGTGAGGAGCGGGGAAGTCGACATCGACCCGCGTGCCGCCGTTCCTGTAGCCCCTCATGTGCAACCTGAGGGTCTGGGGTGGATTGAGCTCCATCTCCCGAGAAACTGGGTAGGGAGATGGAGGCGGCGACGCGGTGGCTGGCGCAGCCTGATGAAGAACTTGCGGGGCTGGTCCCCGACGTGGCCCTCCATCGGGGGAGGCATCGCTAGGGGAGGCGAGGCCAATGCGCCGCCCCGTCCCCCTCTCCCTCGAGCGCCACAACGACCTCGGCCTCGCCCCCTTCCTCTCATGGCCGGTTCCGCCGCCACGAGCTCTTGGGGAGGAGGGACGCGCTGACGAGCAGCAACCCTCGCCACCACCGTCGAAGGGCCGGTACCTCCTCTTGCCATGGCAGATGGAAGAAAGGATCCGAAGTGAATGGAGGATGGATGCCGAGAGAATGTGGGATGACATCCTCTCCCCCTCCTTATAAAGGGGTGAGGTCGAGGCTTGGCCGCCCCACTAAACCAATCCAGCCACCGGAGGCGCAGGGAATCAGGACCGGCCTATTGCCCCAATCAGCGACGGCCCGGTTTCCCACCTCCACCGCCTGCCACCTGCATGGGGGACACGTGGCGAGCAGCAAAATTGAGGGGACAGGTGAGGCGACCGTTCCCTACCCCGTGATCATGGGGGACTGACGCTTTGAAGACCATGACCCGAGTCCACCCAAGTAAATGAGCCGCGCCCCTGCGCCTCCCTCTTTTTACGGGGAAGGCGCGAGCCGCCTCTTTACCATGATGTGATGTGTAACAGCCTGATTTTTGGCCCTTTCTTTTTCTTTTGTTTTTCTGTGGTTTTTGCCTGAGATTTCCTTTTTTCCGTGGCTATGTAGTCTGGAAACTATAGAAGATGCCCTCTTCTTTGTTTCCAGAGTGGCTTGTCATTCCCAAATCCTTTCCTAGACCCTTTCATTTTCATCCTAGCACAAATCCCACTATTCTTTTCATTGGGAATATTCCTTTTCTATTAAAGGAATAACTCAAATTGCCCTAGGTTGTGAAGCAACCTTTATTTCCATCACTCCTAAAATTCCCAAATAATTCTCATATTGTTTGGGTCATATCTTTCTCAAATAAGGCAAAATATTTCATTTGTCATGTTTATCATCATGCTCAAATAATTCATTTCCTATTCTGCCCTAAATGGCACATTGTGAAGCAAGTGCTATTTTCATTTTCCCAATTGACCTCAAACTCCTTGGACTCCTTTTTCCTGTCCATATCATTGCCACATGCAAAAATGCAACCTCATTTGCCTAGTAATTATTTTATTATGATTTTCCAAAGTTTCTATCCAGAAAGAAGCTTTGTGAAGGAGGTGCAAGCTAGGCATATCCAAATGAGTTGCCATTTTGCATGGTCCCTCATATCATCATATCATAGCTCTCCACCAAAGTAGAGCTCCTATCATGCCTCCATGTGAGCTCATCTTCTATTCTTTGATTCTGTCAAAAATTTCAGTTTGTGAAGCAAGTATATTTTATCTTGCTCCATTATGGCTGCCAATTTTTCTAGGTCTTCTATTATCCATATAACCTACCTCCACCCATTTTGGGCATGGTTCATCAAGCCATTGTTTCTCTGGAATTTTTGCAATTTTCTGTCCAGAGGAGATGTTTTTGAAGCAAGTATCAGTTTGGCTTGGCCAATTGGTATGAGACTTTTTAGCATCTTCGTAGGACCAAATGACTCTGCCTTGCCCAATTTGAGCTCAAGTTGATGCTTCATCAGAGTGCATCATCCTAATCTAGTTTCTGGACCAGTTTATGTGGTTGTTAAGCAACTACATTAAATCTTGATCCTAATCCGCTCCAAGTTACCAGGGTGAAAGTCCTTCTTACCCTAAACCTACTAGACAACTCCATTTCTTCCAAACTCCTTCCTGTTGATCAGCAGTGTTCGTCCAAGTTTACTGCAGTAAACTTCAGAGGTTAATTACCATTCAACCGAAGCTCTTTTAACCAAACTACCAGCCCAGTTGCAACCTACCTTGGATGAACTTACCACTAGGAAACATTTGCTAGACATTTGTCTCCTCCTCATGCCAGTGCACGCGGTGACCGCGACAATGGCGTGCCTGTGCATGCGCTCTGTGTGTGAAGTGGCCGCGTCCAGTGGCTGCTTGTGTTGGACCCCCTCCCCCTCTCGCCGCCTTCACGCGTGTGAGCGTGTCCAGCAGCTGGCCCGCATTGTTGCCATTCCCCTGGACCCTTCTCCCCCCCGCCCGTTTCCTCACCGACGCCCACCGACGCTCGCCGCTGAACGCCCACAGGAGCACAGTGCCCCGACATGTTTTAATGGTGCTCGCCTTCTTCCTCTACTCTCCGGCGTTGTCTACTCCTCCGTGAGCTCTGAATCACTTCCCCGTCGCCTTCCCTGAGCTCATGCGCGCGCACGCGCGTCTGCGGTGCCGAACACGTGTCCGTGGCGACGACAGCGCGGCACCTCGCCCTACGGCTATATAAGCCCACCCGAGTGCCTCCGAGCTCACCACCAGCCTCACAACTCTCCTCCAGTCCCGCCCAGCCTCTCAAACGAGCTCGAGGAGCTCTCTGTGTCCACCATCGCCGCCATGGCCGCCGTGTCTGTCCACTTCGATTCCGGTGAACCAAGCCCGTTCCCTCCGTTCCACCACCACCATCGGCTCCTCCGTGCCCCATAGAGCCTCCCCAACCCATTCGTTCATTGCCGGAGTGCATGTGGCCGCGGCTCCCAAGGTGGGTCGCCGCCTCTGCCCTCAGCCACCATCCCGCTTCTCCCTGGCGCTTGTTTCCTCTCTCGATGGATGCGGTGGGCCGCGATGCGCTCGCCGGTGGCCTTCCCTTGGCCGAAGATAGCCGGAGCCGCCGTGCCTGGTGACGGCAGCGCCCCTGCCTTGCGTTCTATCGAGGAGAGGAGGAGCAGATGTGGGGGGAAGAAGAAGGAGGCGTGGGAGGAGAGAGAAGATGCGGCGGGCCCCACGCGTCATCGACCCTGAGCCCGGCCCCACCATGCTGACCTGGATACGTGATGGGCCCCACCCGTGGGACCCGCACGTCAGCTGCTCAAGCCCCTGCCCCGCCTCTGCCACGTGTTTAAGTGGAGGCGTAAAACACACCAGTACGTTTTCGCGTAAAGAAAGCGTACTTTCCCCTAAGTACGTTTTCTTTTCGAGCAAGCGTATTTCCTCTCTGTTTCAGCCCAGAATGCATTTTCTTAATCAAAAAGCGTATTTCTAACTTTGCTCCTCTGTCTTATCCACTCAGGGACTTGTTTGTGATGATATTTTTGCAAAAAAGTCCCTAAACTTCAACCCTTCATATCTTTTTAACCACAACTCGAAATGAGGTGATTCCAAAGCCCATGTCTTTGTTTCGTCGAACCCGTTCTGTTGGTTTCATTTCACTATGGTTGACCCTGTGAAAATGACCATTTTGCCCTTACGCTTATACAGCCCCTCCGGGAGAGAACTATTTTCGGCAAATCTTTTCGCGGCTTCACCGCACTCCTTCTCCCTGCCTTCTTCACCCCTAGGCAAGACACAATACCCACTTGCATCATAGTCATGCAGCAGCCATGGTTTTCAACTTGAATATTTGTTAAATGTTTGCTTGTTTAAAATATGGTTATCATTGTTGCTTCTGGGTTTGTGCTTACTTTCTTGCTATGTTGTTATGCACCTAGTTATCATGCCCTGCTAGTTGCTAGTATTCCTTTCATATGCTTATGCTTGCTAGTATTACATGTTAATGTCGGTAATGGTCTTTGGTGCGTGACTATCGTCTGTCCCGAGTGCCGCTGTTATGCATGTTTCATTGCATCCCGTTGGTTAAATACTTGCATTGTTGTTATGTTCTTGCATGATATTTATTGTTGATGCTAGTGGTCATGCTATGCTTCTGAGAATTATGTACTTGTGATACTCATGTTAGTCAGTATGCCATGCTCAGTTGGATATGATTCATTGTTGATATAGTGGATAGTTATGTCAAACTCTCATGCTTATGTTGATATCATGCTCATGCTTTGCAATTGCATCATGTTATTTTATCATGTCTTAGCATATTTGCATTCAACTTTAACCGGATTAAATTGAACTTGAACAACTATTGGCTGAGTCATGGTGCCACCATATCGAGCTGACCAGTGCAACCACACTTGCCGGTATGGGAATGTCCTAACTGGGTCTATTGCCGTTCCTCTTGCCGGTGCCTCCAACTAGGGAAGGTTATGGGTGTGCTTACCCTGATCAGGTAGGTAGACATAACCTTGTGTGCCCGTAGATTGGATGATAAGCGCTTTTGTCCCTGTTTGGGACGGGCCACGACGGTGGCCGTTGTGTCTTTGGTAGACACGGGGCCACCCATGACTTAGCCCAAAGGGGAGTTGGTCGGAGTGGCCGGGAGAGTGTCATGGCAGTAGATCGGTTTTGTCAGAACGTCGTTGGTCCACCCGAATGGGAGTGCGAGGCCATGGATTCCATAGTGTGGGTACAGTGTGCTAACCTCTGCAGAGTGTATATTAAAACTATCGGTAGCCACGCCCGTGGATACGGGCCCAATTCGTGTCGGTTCCATTGTGAGTCAACAGTATCAATAATAATGTGTTTAATAACAACCCTGGTTCGATGAGGAGATAAGTTGGTTGTGGTTGCCGGAAAGATCACCGTTTGAGACAAGTGTTGGTCATGGTTGTGATCGCCGGAATGATCACCGTGGTATCAAGGATACTGAGTTGTTGGATATTCGTGATGTTGTGCGAGAATTATGGGTAAAGATCAAGCTCCTTGTGGTCATTTAATGATTACTACGGTATTGTTTATACCAAGCTTGATTTGATCCTGAGATGATCGTGTGATGTCCGAGGATGGTAAGTGATGCATGTGATGGTTACGAAGTAACCCGAGCAGAATAAATAGTGCATATAGTGTCATCATGTTACATGCTAGTATTGTAAGATTTATATGCTCATGCCAAACTCATGTTGTTCTAGCTGTATCATGTTCATATTGTTGCTGCCATCTTATCCCGATGACCTCATGAATATTTCCTTCTTAACCTGTAATTGCCATGCTGTTGTTTGTCTTGAATGCTTCTGGTTATTGTGAGCTTGCAAGTACATTGAATGTACTGACCTGGTGTGCCATGCCAGTTTGCAGGTCATGCCGGATATGAATGCTTGTTTGCCATGGATTCTTTGTTTGTGATCTAGGATAAGTGTTCTAGCCAGAGTCCCTACGGAGTGGAGTTCACCACCGTCGTCGTTGTTCCACTGCTAGAGTTATTCCGTTGCTTCGAGTTGTTCTACTACTTGCATAGAGCAACTAAGGATGACGTAGTGTCGCCGTGCCGATGCTATTCATTGTAATATCGGAGACCTTGTAATCATATTCGTGTAATAATAGAAAGTTGGTTCGTTTTATGCAAAGCAGTTCCATATTCCAGAAGACTTCTCCTTGATCTCTGGGCTGGAATACGGGGCGTTCCGGTTTCTCTGAGCCGGGGTGCCACAGGCTTGGTATCAGAGCAGGTCTGGCTGTAGGATGCCCTAGCCCGTGCGAACGTTAGAAAGCGGTAGTATAGACCCAAGTTGGTTTGTTGCATTTGATTGTTGCATTTGTTTGTCACATAGCATGCATATAGATTGTTATTTTGTCACTAACAGTTAATCTTGTGAGTGTAGGTGGCATCGTTTTCGGTCCACCGCCTGCACCATCTTTCTTAGCACGCCTGCTCCTTGGTGTGATGCGATAGTATAGACCCAAGTTGGTTTGTTGCATTTGATTTTTGCATTTGTTTGTCGCATAGCATGCATATAGATTGTTATTTTGTCACTAACAGTTAATCTTGTGAGTGTAGGTGGCATGGTTTTCGGTCCACCGCCTGCACCATCTTGCTTAGCATGCCTGCTCCTCGGTGTGATGCGACCACATCATCATTCATGCCCTCCATCTCGTCCCCTTGGCAACCCTTGTTGATCTTTGTTATCAGAAAAGGGCAATGCCAATAAACCCAGTCTTCCACTGTTATCTTGCCATGTCATTTCATTCTTTGGACGGGTACGATTCCTTCGTACGCTTGATGATCAAGTGGTCGTGACTTTTGTGTCTCGCTACTTGATCGTCAAGTCCGTCCTCACCTGTGTATCCATCCAGATCCAGCAACTGTTCAGCCAGTGCTTGGTGTAGCTTCGGTTACGCCAACTCCTTCCACACATGGATATAATTTTCGTACACACTGCCACCACATATTAGACCATAATACCGGAATTTCCGTGCGATTTGTGTGCTTAGGTGTGCATGCATATTATGGTGTGAGTAGCAGTAATATATGATGATTGCTTGATTAATTATATTAGTGGTATGTTTGTGTGCCTTTGTTTTAGTCATTTCTTTTGTTTCTTTCTTTGGGCCTTCGGTGTTACAAATTTTCCCCTATTAAAGTTGCTCGTCAGCCGACACCGGACCTGAAGAGTCAACAAGAAATGCATATATTTGGAAACTCAGCTAAGAAGAATGGAATTGTCAGCAGACTGCAGTGAAATTGGAAATAGCTCGTCTGAATACAAAAGAAATCCTAGATGGAATGTCAGTATAAAGTTTGCAATAACGTGCACTCCTCACAACAGTATGGAATTCTCAGCCGACTGCATTCAGATTGGGGATATCTGATCATGTTACTAAGTGTCAAATCTCCCTCAGTGTGTACTCCTCATAGAAGAAATAATCAAATCAGCAAGAAGATAAATTGTGTGCAAGGTTGATAGAATATTATCAAAGGTATGGCTTAGATACAAGTTTAATTTTTCATTGAGGATGATTTTGGAACCCGATGTACCTGGAAGCAAGCACAAATATGACATGTACTCAGAAAGGAGGATAGTACTGCAAAACCCCGTTTCATACAAGAAATCAATAACAATTTTTTTAAGATGGTTATATATGTGGAAATCGGTCCGCATATCACAATAAGAAGCCTCTGGTGTAAGCAACCCAATCTTCTCTCACAAGATACCCAAGAAGCTTCCAAGGCAAGAGTCATCTATCTTCCTCAGTATGATATATGGATGATTTCCCGTACAAGGTACTCTGCCTTCTTCAGTAAGCAACCGCAAAGCTTCTGGCATAAGGTACCGAGTCTTTCCCCAGCAAAGTCTTTCAGGGGGTAAGCTTCTGAAGCACGATACCCAGTCTTCTTCAGCAAGCTGTCCGATGAAAGTTTCAAGCACAAGCCAGCCAATCTTCCTCTGTAAGACATTGGTACAAGGTAGTATGTTGTCAATTGATAGCAGATGGCAGTGAATCCCAAGAATCAGATCTGCAACATTTTGGTCAGAAGCAAGAATGAGTTAGAATACACGTCTGTCTCGGGAATCAGATTCTCATATATATGCGGTGAGCATACCACGAAGATCTTACAAGTCACTCACATGAGGATCTGACAACCACGTGAGGATGGTTAAGAGAAGAAGGCCAGTATACACCATAGTGTGACAAAGGATTATGAGGGTTGACGACATCAATGAGCTCAATGCAAGTGCCCGTGAACCTGGAAAATGATCCTGATGAGCCCTTGTCCCCCTTTTCTCCAATGACGGCACCACGCTTGTGATCTAAGTTGTTTTTAGCTCTCCGGGGTGGATGCCAATTTTTATTTCTCTCTTCAACAACTGTCACGAGCTCTGAGTTGATGTTCGGCCGTTTGGTAAAGCTGTTGAGTTTCTTTTTCTGATAGTAGCCCTATAGCTGCTTTTTGGCTATTTTAGGGAGCTGCCACCTTCTTCTTATCAACCCGGTCTCATGTTCTGAGCTGCTTTTCGGCTATCCTGGGCCGTGGTTGAGTTATTTCAGTAATGTCCCAGATCGGAGTTGTAAAGACCGTTCTGGTGGCTACTGATTTATTTGCCGATTTCTTGCAAAGGTTCGGATGATCATTTTCCTGTGGTCAGAACTTGAGGGGTGTTAAACCTGCCATTTAATGGGGTACCCTGTCAGAAAATGAGGATAAGCCGCGATTGCCAAAAAATTCCACCGACAGTACCTATGGTGATAGGAAGAAGCAATATGACCCAGCTCTTTCAGCCAAGGATCCAGGCCAAGAAAACAATAATGAAGGAGCAAGACCAATGATGCAGGTATAAAAACTGTTGCAAGACCCGCGTGGTGCAGAACCATCGTTAGTCAAGTCTGCAGATACTATCATACAGTTCAAACTCTTATGCTAGCCACGACAGGGGACAATCAAATATTTGGTACGGATCCGATACTCAAGACAGTGGAACCAGTTAAGATGATTCAGAAACTTCCGCGATAACCTAAAAGCTGTCGGGAAAACGGTTATGACCAAACTCACTGTTTGGAACCCGAAGGACCTGCATTTAGTGGAGAAACCCAATACAAGGAGTTAGAGCTTGGGTGTCCACTAGAAAAATCTGATCACCACTTCATGAAAGATTGTCAGTGCCGGATTACACACCCAGCAGAAATCGCTCTTGGATTTGTGAGACCGACATATATTTCAGTCGTGAGAATCAATTACAGTCAGCTAAGTCAGCAGATCTAAAAAGAAATTGGAGCCTGTATAAGCATGAACAAGCAAGGGAAGATCTGTCAGAATATGGATATATTAAAGCAAACCACCACAGGGCCAGTCAGATAAAAGTTTAGTGGGAACAAAAATAAGAAAAAGGATACCCGAGTTGGAAACGGTTTCCTTAAGTCAGTATCTTCATACTTGTTCCCTGAGCAACCAAATCTCGAGGACAAGATTTCTTTAAGGGGGGTAAGGTTTGTAACAGCCTGATATTTAGCCCTTTCTTTTACTTTTGTTTTTCTGAGGTTTTTGCCTGAGATTTCCTTTTTTTCCGTGGCTATGTGGTCTGGAAACTGTAGAAGATGCCCTCTTCTTTGTTTCCAGAGTGGCTTGTGATTCCCAAATCCTTCCCTAGACCCTTCCATTTTCATCCTAGCCCAAATCCCAATATTCTTTTCATTGGAAATATTCCTTTTCTATTAAAGGAATAACTCAAATTGCCCTAGGTTGTGAAGCAACCTTTATTTCCATCACTCCTAAAATTCCCAAATAATTCCCATAAATTGTTTGGGTCATATATTTCTCAAATATGGCAAAATATTTCATTTGTCATGTTTATCATCATGCTCAAATAATTAATTTCCTATTCTGCCCTAAATGGCACATTGTGAAGCAAGTGCTATTTTCATTTTCCCAATTGACCTCAAACTCATTGGAAACCTTTTTCCTGTCCATATCATTGCCACATGCCAAATTGCAACCTCATTTTCCTAGTAATTATTTAATTATGATTTTCCAAAGTTTCTATCCAGAAAGAAGATTTGTGAAGGAGGTGCAAGCTAGGCATATCCAAATGAGTTGCCATTTTGCATGGTCCCTCATATCATCATATCATAGCTCTCCACCAAAGTAGAGCTGCTGTCATGCCTCCATGTGAGCTCATCTTCTATTCTTTGATTCTGTCAAAATTTTCAGTTTGTGAAGCAAGTATATTTTATATTACTCCATCATGGCTGCCAATTTTTCTAGGTCTTCTATTATCCATATAACCTACTCCACCCATTTTGGGCATGTTTCATCAAGCCATTATTCCTCTAGAATGTTTGCAAGTTTCTGTCCAGAGGAGATGTTTGTGAAGCAAGTATCAGTTTGGCTTGGCCAATTGGTATGAGACTTTTTGAGCATCTTCGTAGGACCAAATGACTCTGCCTTGCCCAGTTTGAGCTCAAGTTGATGCTTCATTACAGTGCATCATCCTAATCTAGTTTCTGGACGAGTTTATGTGGTTGTTAAGCAACTACATTAAATCTTGATCCGAATCTGCTCCAAGTTACCAGGGTGAAAGTCCTTCTTACCCTAAACCTACCAAACAACTCCATTGCTTCGAAACTCCTTCTTGTTGATCAGCAGTGTTCATCCAAGTTTACTGAAGTAAACTTGAGAGGTTAATTACCATTCAACCGAAGAAACGAATAACACCTTAAGATACAAATCAACCAAAACCCTAAGGTCACCTAGATACTCCAATGTCACCTCAGGTATCCGTTGGTATGATTATACGATATGCATCACACAATCTCAGATTCATCTATTCGACCAACACAAAGAACTTCAAAGAGTGCCCCAAAGTTTCTACCGGAGAGTCAAGATGAAAACGTGTTTCAACCCCTATGCATAATTTCACAAGGTCACGGAACTCGCAAGTTGATCACCAAAACATACATAAAGTGGATCACGTGATATCCCATTGTCACCACATATAAGCACATGCAAGACATACATCAAGTGTTCTCAAATCCTTAAAGACTCAATCCGATAAGATAACTTCAAAGGGGAAACTCAATACATAACAAGAGAGTAGAGGGGGAGAAACATCATAAAATCCAACTATAATAGCAAAGCTCGCAATACATGAAGATCGTGCCGAATCAAGAACATGAGAGAGAGAGAGAGATCAAACACATAGCTACTGGTACATACCCTCAGTCCCGAGGGTGAACTACTCCCTCCTCGTCATGTAGAGCTCCGGGATGATGAAGATGGCCACCGGAGAGGGATTCCCCTCTGGTAGGGTGCCGGAACAGGTCTAGATTGGTTTTCGGTGGCTACAGAGGCTTGCGGCGACGGAACTCCCGATCTAGGTTTCTTTCTAGAAGTTTGGGCATATATAAGAGTTGTTGGAGTCGG
This sequence comes from Triticum monococcum, assembly GCA_034509565.1. Lineage (NCBI taxonomy): Eukaryota > Viridiplantae > Streptophyta > Magnoliopsida > Poales > Poaceae > Triticum > Triticum monococcum. The sequence goes on along the minus strand of CM067842.1, from coordinate 477,503,185 downwards.
GAAAAAGTCAGGGGGGTCCCCGAGGCGGCCACGAGGTAGGGGGGCGCGCCCTGGGCGGTAGGGCGCGCCCCCACCCTCGCGGGTCCTTGGGACTCTTCTGGCCCATCTCTAGTACTCCGTGGGCTTATTCTGGTCCAAAAATGATCTCAGTGAAATTTCAGGTCAATTGGACTCCATTTGGTTTTCCTTTTCTGTGATACTCAAAAACAAGGAAAAAACAGAAACTGACACTGGGCTCTAGGTTAATAGATTAGTCCCAAAAATCTTATAAAATACCATATAAATGCATATAAAACATCCAAGGTTGATAATATAATAGCATGGAACAATCAAAAATTATAGATACGTTGGAGACGTATCAAGCACCCCCAAGCTTGATTCCTGCTCGTCCTCGAGTAGGTAAATGATAAAATAGAATTTTTGATGTGGAATGCTACCTAACATAATTATCAATTCAATTTTCTTTATTGTGGCATGAATATTCAGATCCATAAGATTCAAGACGAAAGATTAATATTGACATAAAAATAATAATACTTCAACCATACTAACCAAGCAATTATGTCTTCTCAAAATAACATGGCCAAAGAAAGCTATCCCTACAAAATCATATAGTCTGGCTATGCTCTATCTTCATCACACAAAATATTTAAATCATGCACAACCCCGATGACAAGAAAGGCAATTGTTTCATACTTTCGATGTTCTCAAACTTTTTTGATCTTCACGCAATACATGAGCATGCTTGAGCCATGGATATAGCACTATAGGTGGAATAGAATGGTGGTTGTGGAGAAGACAAAAGGAGAAGATAGTCTCACATCAACTAGGCATATCAACGGGTTATGGAGATGCCCATCAATAGATATCAGTGTGAGTGAGTAGGGATTGCCATGCAATGGATGCACTAGAGCTATAAGTGTATGAAAGCTCAACAAAAGAAACTATGTGGGTGTGCATCCAACATGCTTGCTCACGAAGACCTAGGGCATTTTGAGGAAGCCCATCATTGGAATATACAAGCCAAGTTCTATAATGAAAATTCCCACTAATATATGAAAAGTGACATGATAGGAGACTTTCTATCTTGAAGATCATGGTGCTACTTTGAAGCACAACTATGGAAAAGGATAGTAACATTGTCCCTTCTATCTTTTTCTCTCATTTTTTTGTTTTTTTGGCCTTCTCTTTTTTATGGCCTTTTCTTTTTTCTCCCTTTTTTATTTTTCGTCTTGAGTCTCATCCCGACTTGTGGCGGAATCATAGTCTCCACCATCCTTTCCTCACTTGGGACAATGCTCTAAATAATGATGATCATCACACTTTTATTTACTTACAACTAAAAAGATTACAACTCGATACTTATAACAAGATATGACCCTATATAAATGCCTCCGACGGTGTACCAGGATGTGCAATGACTCATGAGTGACATGTATGAAAGAATTATGAATGGTGGCTTTGCCACAAATACGATGTCAATTACATGATCATGCAAAGCAATATGACAATGATGGAGCGTGTCATAATAAACGGAACGGTGGAAAGTTGCATGGCAATATATCTCGGAATGGCTATGGAAATGCTATAATAGGTAGGTATGGTGCCTGTTTTGAGGAAGATAAATGGTGGGTTTATGGTACCGGCGAAAGTTGCGCGGTACTAGAGAGGCTAGCAATAATGGTGGAAGGGTGAGAGTGTGTATAATCCATGGTCTCAACATTAGTCATAAAGAACTCACATACTTATTGCAAAAATCTATTAGTTATCGAAATGAAGTATTACATGCATGCTCCTAGGGGGATAGATTGGTAGGAAAAGACCATCGCTCATCCCCGACCGCCACTCATAAGGAAGGCAATCAATAAATAAATCATGCTCCGACTTCATCACATAACGGTTCACCATACGTGCATGCTACGAGAATGACAAACTTTAACACAAGTATTTCTAAAATTCACAACTACTCACTAGCATGACTCTAGTATCATCATCTTCATATCTCAAAACAATCATCAAGTATCAAACTTCTCATAGTATTCAATAAAATTTATATGAAAGTTTTTATTATACCCATCTTGGATGCCTATCATATTAGGACTAATTTCAAAACCAAAGCAAATTACCACGCTGTTCTAAAAGACTCTCAAAATAATATAAGTGAAGCATGAAAGATCAATAATTTCTATAAAATAAAACCACCTCCATGCTCTAAAAAGATATAAGTGAAGCACTAGAGGAAATGACAAACTACTCCAAAAGATATAAGTGAAGATCAATGAGTAGTTGAATAATTATGCAACTATGTGAAGACTCTCTAACATTTAAGAATTTAAGATCTTGGTATTTTATTCAAACATCAATAAAAACAAAATTAAATAAAATCACGCTCCAAGAAAAACACATATCATGTGGTGAATAAAAATATAGCTCCAAGTAAAGTTACCGATGAACGAAGACGAAAGAGGGGATGCCATCCGGGGCTTCCCCAAGATTAGGCTCTTGGTTGTCCTTGAATATCACCTTGGGGTGCCTTTGGAATCCCCAATCTTAGGCTCTTTCCACTCCTTATTCCATAGTCCATCGAATCTTTACCCAAACCTTGAAAACTTCACAACACAAAACTCAACAGAAAACTCGTAAGCTCCGTTAGTATAAGAAAATAAATCACCACTTAGGTACTGTTGTGAACTCATTCTAAATTCATATTGGTGCAATATCTACTTTATTCCAACTTATCTATGGTTCATACCCTCCGATACTACTCATAGATTCATCAAAATAAGCAAACAACACATAGAAACAGAATCTGTCAAAAACAGAACAGTCTGTAGAAATCTGGAGGTTTAGAATACTTTTGTCACTCCAAAGATTCTTAAATATATTGCTGTACCTAAGGAATTTGTCTATTAATCATCTGCAAAAAGAATCAACCTAAACACACTCTCCAGTAAAAAATGGCAGCTAATCTCGTGAGCGCAAAAGTTTCTATTTTTTACAGCAAGATCGCAAAGACTTCACCCAAGTCTCCCCAAAGGTTCTACTTGGCACAAACATTAATTAAAACATAAAAACACATTTAAACAGAGTCTAGATGAATTATTTATTACTAAACAGGAACAAAAAGCAAAGAACAAAAATGAAGTTGGGTTGCCTCCCAACAAGCGCTACCGTTTAATGCCCCTAGCTAGGCATGATGATTTCAATGATGCTCACATAAAAGATAAGAATTGAAAGATAAAGAGAGTGTCTTGAAGAATATGACTAGCATATTTAAGTCTAACCCACTTCCTATGCATGGGGATTTTTTGAGCAAACAATTTATGGGAACAACAATCAACTTGCATAGGAAGGTAAAACAAGCATAGCTTCAAGATTTTCAACACATAGAGAGGAAACTTGATATTATTGCAATTCCTACGATCATATATTCCTCACTCATAATAATTACATGTAGGATCATAAGAAAATTCAACAATATAGCTATCACAAATCATATTCTTAACACGATCCACATGTATGCAAAGTTGACACTCTTCCAGAATATAGTTATATGTTGTAAAAACTAAGCAATGCAAGACAAGATGCATGACATGGGTAATATAACCCTGCCAAGTTTGAGCATAGACCTTAGGGGTGAAACAGGACTGGTCATCAGTTTCTGAATCCTCCTCTGAGGAGCTCTCTGTAACCAGCAAGATGTCTGCTTCAGCAGGTAGCATTGTCTGCTCTGAATACCTTGTTTTCACTCCAGATACTTCCATCACCGCTTCAAATGGCTGATGCACAGGAAGAGTAGTTGTATATACAAACATTGTAGACAAATGGAACACATAATACAAAAAAATGACAGCATGATATAATTCACATACATGATGATTGGCTAAACAACATGGCGTTGCATAATTCACATATATAATGCCTTTGCAAAAAGATATCATTGCATAATTCACATATATAATGTCTTGCAACAAGATGGCAATGCATAATTCAAATATATGGTAATTAGACACTAAACAGGTGGCATTCACACAAAGCGTGTCTAAACTAATCAAATGAAATAGCAATGCAAGACACCATACACACGATATGAGCAACATAACCCTGCCAAGTTAGAGGATACACCTCGGGGGGGGGGGGGGAGAGTAGGACTGGTCACCTGTCTCTGAATCCTCCTCTAAGGAGCTATCGGTAACCAACGAGATATGCGCTTCATCAGATAGCATAGTCTACTCTGAAGACCTTGTTTTCACTCCAGAATTTTCTATCACCGTTTCAAATGGCTAATGCACATGAAGAGTAGTTGAATGTACTAACATTGTTGACAAATGTAATACGTAACAAAAAAAGGATGGCCTGATAAATTCACATATAAGATGACAGGCTAAGCAGGATGGCATTGCAAAATTCACATATATGATGCCTGGCTAAACAAGATGGCATTGCATAATTCACATAAACGATGGATAAACTAAACAGATGGAATTCACACAAAGCATGTCCAAACTAAGCAGATGACATATTTGATGTATAAAGCAAGCAATGCAAGGCACCATATGCATGATATAACCAACATCGGCATGTCAAGTTAGAGCGAAGACCTCAGGGGGCTAAATAGGAGTGGTCTTCTCCTTTTGAATCCCCCTCAGAACAGATATCTTCCTCTCGATTACAATCTGAAATGGGTGGAGGGGGGCTGCCTTTGCGCCTACCATGGAGCAACGTCTGCATGATATTTTATTGCCACGCAAGGCTCGTCTCTTTTGCTCTACATGTTCAACTCCATTGTGGACAATAATTGGCATGCATAGGAATTAAATATAGTGAGATTATGTAAGGAGTGCATGCAGAAATCCAGAGTGATGGTAGCAACCTGTGGATAGACCCAAAACCAATGATAGCAAGCATATAATGGCTTTAGTTAAAAATTTTACAGATAATGGCTTATTTACTATTTGTTTCCCACCCAACATGAAACTCATAGTAGACGCCAGAGATTAACCATATAGTAGATAGATACTATTGATTGCGGCCCCGATATGTACCCCACAACCATTTAAAAACTCAAGTTTGACCATTAGTTTGGAGCTGACTCAGAGTCTAATCGGTGAATAGGACGATAAAGTAGCATGTAATATTAAGCGATGTATAACGTAAGCAGAGACGAAAGAGTGCGACCTCTCTTGCGGACCTGTGTAGTCCTCGAGGTCATCTACTCGGTTGATGATGGTAATGCAGTTGTCATGGCTAGCCGCGGCGGGGAAGAAGATCTGATGCATCGAAAGACAGTCTGGAGGCCGGATCCCTGCTGTGCTGGACCCTTCTGTCGTTGGAGCAGCTGAGCTGGGGTGGACGACGGCGCAGCAGGAGCAGGACAAACCACACAAGGTTTTCTTTGACAACTATCTGTAAGAGAAGTAATTCTGTAAGGCCTCGTTTGAATTGGAGGATTCTAACAACGCGGGGATAGGAAATACACAGTAATAGGATAGGAATGCATGTGCAAAACAGAGAATTTAAAAACATAGGATTTCTCCCAATCTGGGTGTTTGGTTCACAAGAATTGGAAGATCACATGATGCAAAGAAGCATGGTGAGATTAAGTCAAACCACAAGAAAATGTATGGTTATAATGTTATTATGTTACAATCTCTTAGTCTTGTGCTTCATGAATAGGAATTTGAAAAGGAGGACAAGTGGATATTAAAATTCCTATGGTTTTTCTTTCAAGGAGACACTAAAGGAAAAAATCCTATAGTTTTCCTTTGTTCTATTCATTTGAACCAAATGCATGAATAGTATGTCACACCCTGATTTTCATGCCACAACACTTAAGCAAATCAATCATGATAAAATGTGGTTTGACAAAAACTTTTGAGTGTTTTGGTCTTTGTTTGATTTGATTTTTGTGTGTTGGTTGCAAATGCTCTAAAAATCAAATAAATCCTCCAACTTTTATACTCCTTCTTCTTGATCCAAAACCTTGCCCAATGATCATGCCATGTGTGTAGGACACAAAAACAACTTCTTGCAAAAATATTTTGGCCAAAAAGAATTTTCTAAACTAGGTTTTCCAAAAACCCCTGAATTGAGATTTGAACTACAAGTACTTAATTAAGGGTGTGAAAAATCTTTCAAAGAGTATATTTGAAACCTATTAGGTGTAGGGCTCCCATAAACCACAAAAATATAATTTTAAAAGTTATTTTCCTATTTTATTTAAAGGCTTTTTCTTAAGGCCAGAAATGGTCATTAATAGGTTAAAATTATTTTAATGTTTCAACAATATTTGAGAAACTTTAGGGAAGGTCAGTGGACATATATTGTCCATATATAAGAGTTTCAACACATGGTCATGTTCAAATTATTGGTCAAATCCCTCAAAACCCCTTTCTGGATATTTCAAGATTTTGAAATATTTACAAAGGAAATATTTCCCAAAAATTCAAAGAAAATTCTAGCATGTCACATATGACATGTTTGATGATCTTGCCATGTCTCATGTCATGGAGAATAGTATAACCCCATGAAATCCCCTCAAAACCATTTCTGTCCTTTTTCAAGTTTGAACAACTTTGCACTGCCAAACATGTCCAAATGCTCTCAAACTTGGTGCACATGCTCAAATTGTGTAATAATGCATCTAGACCAAATGGCACAAGTTGGAGAGAAGGATATGATGATCAAAGTATTCTAAAACCCTTTTTGCCCAGAACCAAATTTGAACAACTCTACATTGCCAAGTGCATGCTTGTGATCTGAATTTTTGTGGGCATGTTCAGGTCCTCAAATGGTGACACTACACCAAGTGGTGCATCAAGGAAAATAGGATTGCATGACTAAACCCTGGTAGAGCCATTTCTGCTGATTTCTAGGGTTTACCAAAGTTACATTGGCTACTTTGCCCAAATGAACTCAATCTTGGTGGAACCTCTTATTTTCTCAGTCCATTTGACCCTATCAAGCCTCATGAAAAGGGAAGTCCATTTTCTTACCTGAACCTACATCAAACACCTTCTGGCAGAAACTTAAAATGCATGTTTTGGTCATTTCCACTAATCTCCATGAGTTGAACTTCTTCCCACAACCTCTCCTAGTCCCCCTCTACCTCTGGTGTGCTTCCCTGCCCGAGAGGCAATGATGAAGGGGGGAAAGGGATCCACTTCTCTTCTCCGGACAGCAGCATTTTCACTCTCTCTACCCCTCCTCTCTTCTACTGGCTCCCCAAGGCATCCATTGCCATTTCCACTTTGTTTACTCCCCCTGCAGCCACTAAACACAAGTGGACGCGCGAGTGCGTGCAAAAAAGCCGTGGACGCCGGCCAAAGACGTGCTTTGGAGCATGTCATCGCGCTCCCGACCGTTGACGCCGCGTCCCCCGACCACCTCGAGCCTCCCCCTCACACCAGTCGAGGTCCTCGACGTCCTCAATACGACAGCCGTGCAGGCCCCCTCCTCTCCCCCTCTCTCTCACCTCCTGCGGCGCGTGCCCAGAGCCGCTCGGCTTGGCCAATGCTCGCTCAGCTCCTATGGCCGCGTGCAGCTCGCCCCGCTCCTCCTCTCTCTTCCTGGCGCCCCACTCAACTCCCACGAACGCCGTAGACAACCCCTTGCCCTCTCTTCTGGCCTCCCGAGCCGTTGCCGCGGTCACCCGTGCGCCGCATCCACGGTGACACTACTAGGAAAACGACTATAGATGAAATGGACACTAATGGCGCACCACGTGTGTGGTGCGCCATTAGAATATAGCAATGGCGCACCACATACAGGTACGCCATTAGTAATATATTACTAATGGCGCACCTGGTGTGCGGTGCGCCATTAGAAGGTTTGAAAAACAAACAAAATTTGTTACTAATGGCGCACCGTGGGGTGGTGCGCCATTAGTAGTTAAACTAGTAATGGCGCACCACACCCACGGTGCGCCATTAGAAGTTTTGAAAAAAAAGTAAAAAAAATAATAAAAAATTGTTAGTAATGGCACACCTGTGGACAGTGCGCCATTACTTACTAGTTTTTAACTAGTAATGGCGCACTGTCCACTGGTGCGCCATTACTAAGTTTTTTTCGAAAAAATTAAAAAAAAATTCAATTTTTTTTCAAAACTAGTAATGGCGCACCGGTGGTGTGGTGCGCCATTACTAGTTTAACTACTAATGGCGCACCACCCCACGGTGCGCCATTACTAGTTTGCCCGGCTTCCACCGAATGCACCCCCTCCCCCGTGGACGGCCTTTTCAGTTTTTAAAAAAATAAAAAAAATTGATAAAAATGTCAAAAAAATAAAAGAAAATAAGTTTGCCATGTGATATGTGGTCTAGTTGTTGGGAAAATTTACAAATATAAATTTTGACTTTATTTGCAAAATCTCTGTGGAAATTTGTAAAATGGGCATAACTTTTGCATACGAACTCGGATTAAAAAGTTTTATATATGAAAAATCATCTACTCGAAAAGTTACATCCGAATTTAATCGGGGGAACCCCGTTAAACATTTTCAAAATCCCCAAAAACCTAACACAAAAAAAGTTACGGGGCTTTCAAGATCTAGAGGCAAAAAAATTCAAAAAAAGGTTTTGAATTTTTTTTTAAATTTTTTTTTTCAAAAAATGATACGTAATATGACCGGGAAGTTTGAAATATTTTTCAAAATTTCATCATAGTCATGAACATAAACAAAGTCCTAGACATCAACAAGGTATAATACGATTGATATGCTAGATATATCAACAAGTGCCTGTGAAGTGAGCTGTTGCTGGGGTTGGATAGAACTCTGAAGTTAAACGTGCTTGGGCAAAAGGAAGTTTGACCATGGAGTGCGATTTGACCTGAGATTAAGCATATTGACCCGAGATTAAGACATAATGACCTGAGATTAAGAAAAAAACGAAAAAATTGAAATTTTTTGAAAAAAATTAAAAAAATCTGGAAAAAAATTTGAAACGAAATTGGTACTAATGGCGCACCGTGGGCCATACTAATGGCGCACCAGCGGTGCGCCATTAGAATACCAGATTCTAATGGCGCACCTGTGGTGCGCCATTAGAAAAAAATTCTAATGGTGTGATGCTAGTGGCGCACCAATAGTGCGCCATTAGTAGCAAAAATAGGTGCGCCACTAGCAGCCCTTTTTTCTAGTAGTGTGAGCCACAGGTCGGCTACATAAGGCCACCCCGAGCTCTCTGTCTACCCATTGGGCTCTCTCTCCCTCCCATGCATCCCCTGGACCAACCCACTACCCTCCTCGCGCCCTCCAACCTCATCCATGTCCGAAGCCGAGCCGCCGGCCACCGCCTAAATTCTCGTTGTCCGGGCCCCCTCCTCCCCACATATGGGTTACTTTGCATCTCTATTGCCCCTGCAGAGCTCCCCTGCACTCTGGTTACTCCTCCCGACGGCCGGAGCGCCGTGCCTGCTATCGCCGTCGGCCACGTCCGCCACGGACGGTGCTCTCCTTGACCAGGTCCTCCCCGGCATGCGTGTGACTGGTGGTCGGAAGCGCATCTCTGCGCTGGTCACGCCGGTGGGAAGAGCGTCGCCCGGGGCGCTCTGTAGCCCCGGCAATCGCCGGCGGGAGCCGGTCCTCCCTGCGGCCAGAGCACGCACGGGAGGTTGAATACGGCCTCCTTCTGGGCCCCGCACGTCCGCGACCCAGCGGGCGGGCCCGATCGTTTAAGTGGAAGCGGTTTTGGCCGGATCCGCCTCCCCTGCACAAAGGCGCACCCCCGTGAAGCCAACTTCGACATCACCACCTCTGTCCACGCAGCCGAGCCGCTGGGCCGGCCCACGGTCTATCTGTCGCCCCGTGTGCAGGATAAGGTTAAAGCCTTATTTCCTTTTTCTTTTTCCAGTCAACTTCAAAAATCCATAAATAATTCAACAGAGCTCCAAATTTGATGATTCAAATTTGTAGTAGTTCATAAATTCATGATCTATCACATGGTGCTATTTACACATTTTTCCAGGAAACTTTTCTTCACACATATTTCGAAAAACCCTATTTTCCTATTTTTGTGATGAACTTTAGAATATCACAAAGAGCTCAAAATTGATCCAAATGCCATGATTCAAATTCCTAGATGCTTCTAAGTTCATAACTTACTTTATGAACATTTTTCTTAATACTTTCTGTACCACACAAAATAATGAGCCATTTCTTCATATTTGTCAACTTTGCAAATTCATAGGAAAATCATTTGAACTCCAAATCCAGTGAAACCAACTCCTAGATACTTCTAAAATCATGGTTTGTTAAATTGGTGCCTTTGCTCATTTTTCAAAAATATATTTCTGTACACTTCTTGCAAATCCACAAATCCCTTGATTCCATCATATTGAAATGTTTAGGAATATCCACTAACCCAATCCCAATGAAACCACTCTCGTTATTTTTCATATAACCAGAGATGTCCTAGAAAAGTCAAATTAATATTTTTAGAGCACTTTTATTTTCTGCCTTGTTGTGTTGCTTACTATGATTTTTTCCGACGTTAGTTGACGAAATAGAAGAGATACTCGGATATGGACCAGAAGATTTGAAGACTCTGTTGAACTAGGCAAGCAGCCCTTTGACCATGTCTAAGAAACCCTTTTTATGCATGTCATATAGCACCATATTGTTGTTGCAACAGAATCATGATGAGGTGGTATAACCACCTTGATGGGTTACCTCTGTTACTCCTTGTTGATACTTGCATTATGCATGACCCTACCTTCCTATGAGGGTTATGCCGGTGGGAGTAGATAGGATGCTAAAGTAGATGCTATGCAAAAAGGGACAGGAATATGCATGGTGATGGGAGCAAGATTGTTTTCAAAAGACTTTTCAAAAACCCTATCGGGTGCCACTTATGCCCGAAGGAGATAATGAGTTGGGTAACCACTTGACGATGAACTGGTGTATCGAGGCAAGTGTGTGTGTGTGTTGTTTTCAAAACGGATTGGTTTAAGTTGCGACCGTTATTCCAACCTTACATGCGCAGCCACTCTACCCTTTTATGGGAAAGGGCATTATTGATTACCTAGGATGATACTAGCCTGGAGCTCGCATTACTAGTGACGGGAGAGTTGTTTTTGCGCTCTCTCGGGACAGGGTCGTGCTAGGTAGGGCGGCCATGACCATTTTCACAGGGCATCGGACACACCGTTGGTACCCCGTGCTTGTGATGTGAGATGATTATGGAGCGTGGCTCCACGAAAGAGTTATGTGATAATGTTGGGCACGGGGGTTACTACCAATCAAGTGGACTCTATGCTAGTGTCGTCTAGGGAAAGATAGTTATCGGGTGCTTACCCCGGGTACTTGAGGTACCACAGGTCGTGGATGACACGGAAGTTCCCCAGATCTTGTGGGTAAAGTGTGCAACCTCTGCAGAGTGTAAAACTATTCGAATAGCCGTGTCCATGGTCAAGGACAGTTGGGTAACCGCTCTTGGGCTACGTCCACTTGGTTACAAACCAGTGTGTGTGGGAAGAACTACTTGGGTCAAGTCAAAGGACTTGACATGGATGAGTTGGGTTGGAGCCCACTCCCTTTATGTTGATATCTGTAACCAGTTCCTAAGGTTACTTGAATTCATATGATGCATGTTTTACCAGTTGTTGAACATGTCATAACACAACACAATTAGCTTTCTGCAAAAATTTACCTATGTCATGCATTGTTGTAGCTTGAGCCAAAACATGGGTTGCTTGCGAGTACATTCAAAGTACTCATTGGCTTGCCACTGGTTATTTTATTGGCCGGGCATGAAAGAACAGGATATAATGAAGAATACTTCGGTGACGAACATGCGAGCTAGGACGCTTCGCAGTCAGAATGCATGTAGGGTTAAGGCACATGGCATGGGTCCAAGTTATCGGCGAAGATTTCCGCTGCGAAGTTATACTCAAGACTCGACCATAACGGTCATAATTTATGTAAGACGGTATGTATGGATGTAAGACTCTTGTTATTCAGCTTCTATGTGTTCAGTGAGCATTGATCTCTGGGGTCACTATACACGTGCATTCGGTGATCACGACTTAGGAGTTGGGGTCCCCACATAGTAGTACCATAGGAAACTTCCCAATTCCTATGTTTTTCCTTCACTTTTCCTTTCAAGCACTAGCGATTCTAGTAGGCAGGGTTGAGCAAGGAAAAGCCTACACTCCAAAAATGTTTTTGTGCTGCTTCTACTACTTTGGATCCAGGCCACTGCCCTACTAGCTCAACTCCCAGGCCCATCGACAAATGCACAGCTCAAACGCGCTGAGATAAATAATGATGGCATTCAAGAGAGTCCATCACGGATAGCTAAGTTGCCTGGTACCTCACTGCTTGTCATATAGTAGGAGAAACTAATCCTATTTCACGTTACTACGTGTGCTCAGTGGACAATATATATAACATGTAGAGTAAAAAGGAGATGCAACCAGTGTACAACCTCTTTGGTGAAGCCATGCCGATCTCAGTGTGATTGGGTTGGTCGGTGAGGATGATCCGGCCGACTTAGCTGTCGGAGGAGCGGAATAAGATCTTAGGCATCTTGAGATGGAGCCCGGGGTACTGCTTCCCTTTGATGGAGGGTTTCGTCCTTGGAGCAGCTCTGGTGAGTTGTACGACGCTGAGGCTGAAGTAGGACAAGAGAGACAACGTTAAACTAAGTGGAATTGTAATAGCATCTCCAATAGATGACGTAAAATACATAACCACAAAGTGCTAGATGTAAAATACATCAGCCACTTATCTCTGAACTTAACTGTCGAAACTGAATTTAACTGTCGAAACTAAACTTAACTATCAAAACTGAATTTTGCTGTCGAAACTGAATTTACTGTCGAAACTGAACGCACTAGTAGCTGAAAAGCAATAGCAGCAGCGCGTGCAAGACCTGGGGCAGCTGGTCGTGTAGCAGCATCAGTTGACTGACACCACTGGCCAAACCACCGCCCCCACCACCCATGGCCGGTGGTGCGCCGCCCAGCCCGCCCCAAAACCACTCCCCACCACCGGTCCTCCGCCGCCCCGGACATCCCTCTAGCCCCCCCCCCCCCCCCGTGCCAAGCTTTTTCTCCGGCAATCCCCACGCCACTGCCCCCACCCTGAACCCTAAGATAGATAGTGGGGTACCTCTTCGGCGAGCCTCCCTCCCTGCTGTGGCTGGTTCTTCCTTAACTCCGACAAGCCCCCCCCACCCCCTAAAAATCGACTGACCCAAAAGTCGATTCAATCGACTGAAGTGTAGGCAAATCGGAGCAGCATCGCAAGCAAGAGCAAGAGCGAGAGTAGCAGCGCGAGAAAGAGCAAGAGCAATAGAAAGAGCAGACCAGGCAGGGGATCGAGAGCAAGAGCAGAGCAGCAACGAGAGCGAGAGCTAAAGCAGCGACAGCTCCTACTGATGTGGACGTCGCCGCCGAGGGAGCGATGCCGTGGAGGAAGTGGCCGGCGACGCTGCCATGGATGGAGCCGCGCCATGTCGGCTCGGGACCGAGCGCCTACAGCACCGTGAGATCCAATCAAGAAGAAAATGCGGCGACTAGTGTACAACCTCTTTGGTGGCACCGATTAGGCCTCACCTTCATCCGAGGAAACGGTGATGATGTTGCTCTTCCGGTGGTGCAGGTGAAGCCGATGGTGTGGGAATGGAGGTGGAGCAAAAGACGAGGGGAACGTCGGGGCATCTCTACAGGGTGGCTGAACCAACAGGACGACGAGATCGACGACAGATCCTCATGCGGTATGATGGATGAGGGACGTCGAGGTGTTGCTGTGGACGACGTTATCTGGGTAGAGGCTCCGGCTGGGTGGCGGACGAAGGAGGGTGTGGGCGGCGGATGACTGCGGCTATGGCCGGCGCAACAGTTTATGTAGCAATGGTGGGCGGCGGAGGGAAGAACATGTGGAGCCGGAGTAGCCTACTTGGGAACCGGGTATCATTAATGTGGGCGGCAGACGGACGAACGGTCGACACTTGTGTCGTTTGAAGGCGGAGCAATCGCCTTCACGGGGAAGCGGGGCGGGCGGCACTGACCGTTATGGGCAGAAAGAGCGCGCGGGCGAGGGAGGCGGTCTGGGTGGGCCAGGGCAGTCAGACTCATGCTTGGCAGTGGGTCGGTCCAGCAACCAGACATGCTAGCTTGCCAGCAAGCTCACCGAGCTGAGCGTCAACAATCAGACGATGGACGTAGCTTCCGACCACGAGCCGGTGCAACTGTCCAGCCGGTTCATGCCTTGTTCACCATAGAGCAGGTGCGGCCGCACTTCGACACCCTAATGGCGGAAGAGCTACCAGTGCAGGAGGACCTGTGCTGCAGCCCCCGTCTCCTCAACGAGCACCGGTGAACAAGCGAACGACAATGCCATCGCGGACATGTGGCCCTATGATCCTGGCTTCCCAAATGAGCAGCGGGTGTTGTATTAGACCATCCGTAGGGCCCGCGAGGCCCTCTCCATCGTCCTTTGAGTTGTTCCGCTTGCTGTGGCGCCGTCGTCTCGCGTTGTCAACATGGTCAACGGACATGAGGAATGAGGAGATGACTTTACTTGGAGAGGATGATAGTGGGGACCCACCAGGGCCATACCCGGACGTACGCAAGTGCCTCCTTATTATATACAACCATATTTTTTTGCTTCCTCCTGGTTTCCTGACATCACGGTCCCACACCATTGTCAACCTATGTAGTCAATAAACGAGAGAAGTGCACAAGGAGCGGCCGACAGCTGGGACCAAGTAGCTCGACCAGTATTTGCGTTTTTGAGGCGTGAGCACTGGAGAGTTTTTCTTGAGTGATGTTTTCGTTGTTGTTCAGAGGAGAGCAGGGTATTAACTGGGTAGGCCGTGGCCCGTCTAGCCCAGGCCAGATATCTAGCTCAGATATTATTTTTTTCAAGCTGAAAATGGCTAGCCCAGCTATACTTTCTTTTGAGGAATACCCACGCAAGGTCAACTTGTTAGTCTCCACCTCGCTGGGCTGCAAATCTTTTCAAGGAGGGATGCATTAGGCTTAACAAGAAAATGGGCTTTAATAAATAATAAATGGGATGTAATTATAAAAACTGGGCAGTAACTATAAAAAATGCACCAAACACGTAATTAGTTTGTAATTTTTTTGGATTTTGAAAATTTTAATTTCATTAATTGTTGCGCGCGCAATGTTTTGTTGGTTTTTTATGTAATACAAATTTATATTGAAATTGTATTTAATCTGACTAGAAATTTCGGGATAAAAATATTTCAGATGCCATCAAAATGTGGGAAATTTTTATTGAATTCTGTTTTGAACAGTTGGTTGAAATTATTAATCGCTGTCCTAGCTAGAAAATGCGTTGTACTTTTAACAAACTATAAATGGGCTGTAGTAAATTCCATTAGAATTTAAAAATGGGCTATACATTCTTACAAATCGCAAATGGGCTATAAGTTCTCTGACACACACTTGTGGGCCTACTAAGTTGACGCATCCCCTAAAAAAATGTAAGTTGACGCGTATGCAAGGCTTTGTCAACTTATAATCAACACACGGTTCTAGAAGTAGTGGTCGTTGGATGTCTATCCAAAGGATGTCGTGCTTCTTCTTCAATCTCAGATATTCTAGCTTCAGCTGCCCAAAAAATGATTCCTCCCCCTGACATCTGGGGCGCACCGTTTCGGAGGCTGACCTGTGGGCCTACTAAGTTGACGTGTACCAAGGGCTTTGTCAATTTAGTCAATATAACCGATTCTAGTTGCAGAGACCGTACGATGTCCATCCAACGGCCGTAGTGCTTCTTCAACCTCTGGTCTTCTTGCTCCAGCCGCCCAAAGCAGCACCGGTCGTGTCGCCTGCTCCTTCCTCCCGTGCTGGCCAGGCCATTCCTCTAATCACCCACACCTCCTGTTATTTTCCAGCGACGGCAGCCGGACCAGTAAACCCTTGTACTCCCCACCGCATGGGCAACCACTGCCGAGTCTTCTCCAGCTCCTTGTCGTACCCTTCCTCGGGCTTGCCGTCATCCACCACCCTGGTGCTCTCGGTGCGCCATGGTCAACGTGGTCAATGAACGACAACCATCGGCGTGGACTATACATGGAGAGGCCGACAGCTGGGTCCATGGCCGCAGGGACCCACCGGACGGGCCACCGTAATTCACGAAAAAATGTTCCCTCCCTGACAGCTGGGACCCACCAACTAGATATTCACACATAAGGAAGTGCATCCATATTACGGGCAAAAAAATGAGCCCCCTGACTGTTGGGACCCACCAGCTACATTTTCGCACGCAAGGAAGTGCGTCTATATTATGGGCAAAAAATGCCCCCCTGACTGCTGGGACCCACCAACTACATCTTCGCACGCAAGGAAGTGTCTGACAGTCGGGACCCACCTGGTCGAAGCGTACGTAGCATTCCCATTCTGGTCGCGAACGTGTATGTACATACTGGTCAATGTAGAGGCGCGCACGTGTCGTTGTAGAGGAGCGCACGGGTCGTAGTAGAGGCGTGCACATAGCATGTACACGTACGTCCAGCGGCCAGGGTGCAAGAAAGTAAATACGGCCACGTACGTACATACGGGCAGGGTCTCAAACGCCTAGTCGCACATATGTATGGCCAGGGCTCATGTACATGGATGGGTCAGAATGGAGAAACTGCATCGTCGTCGTCTTCATGGGGAGCCAACTGGCTGGGTCGGAACTGGATGCGTCATCATGTTCATCGGGAGCCAACCGGCTTGGACGAAACAACCGATGGAAACGAGGCCTGGCGTACCGCAGAACGAAGGAAACGACCTTGTGTTCGACCGGCCATGGTCGAAATAGGATCTTGTTCATCGGGAGGGGTCTGACATACCGCAAAATAGAGGAAATAGACTTCTCTTGGTCGAAACGGGGTCCTGTTGATCGGGAGGGGTGTGGCATACCACAAAACGGAGGAAATAGACTTGTGTTGGAGCGCTACGGTCAAAATTGGGGTCCTGTTCATCGGGAGGGGTGTGGCATACCGCAAAACGAGACTCCACGGGATACTGTTCATCTCCACCGCCGACCTCCTCCAGCCTCCACGGGTTACTGTTCATCCACCGTCGACCTCCTCCATTCTCCATCTGCGACTGTTCATCCACGGGCTCTGTTCATCCAGCCTCCACCGCGCGCTCCTCCACCAGCTACTGTTCAACCAGCCCTCTCCATGGGGTCCTGTTCAACCACCCCTCCTCGGGCTACTGTTCATCCATCCCCCCACCGGCTAACTCATTAGTCACATTGCTTGCAAGGCTCATAGTGATGTGCATTACCGAGAGGGCCTAGAGATACCTCTTTGATACACGGAGTGACAAATCCTAATGTCGATCTATGCCAACTCAACAAACACCATCAGAGACACCTGTAGAGCATCTTTATAATCACATAGTTATGTTGTGACGTTTGATAGCACAGAAGGTGTTCCTCTAGTATTTGGGAATTAAATAATCTCAAAGTCTGAGGAACATGTATAAGTCATGAAAAAAGCAATAGTAGAAAAACACTAAACGATCATTATGCTAAGCTAACGATGGGTCTTGTCCATCACATCATTCTCTAATGATGTGATCCCATTCATCAAATGAAAACACATGTCTATGGCTAGGAAACTTAACCATCTTTGATTAACGAGCTAGTCAAGCAGAGGCATACTAGGGACACTCTGTTTGTCTATGTATCCACACATGTACTAAGTTTCTGGTTAATACAATTCTAGCATGAATAATAAACATTTAGCATGTTAAGGAAATATAAATAAGAACTTTATTATTGCCTCTAGGGCATATTTCCTTCACTTAGTTGTTGCGATTAATTGTTGTGTTTAGAGACAGAAATCAGGGCTTGGATTGGAGGAAGGAACGGTCAAGTTACTCCTTCTCCTCCAATCTGCTTGCACCTTGGTCCCGCTACACCTTCTAACATGACTTATTACACCTAGACGGAGGAAGTAGTACGAGATACGATGGCACACTGACTTAGGTCGAATACAAGTGCCCAAAATAGTGTGCATGCTATAATAAGGATTCACTTAGAATAGTACGTGAGCGAACAGAGGGATCAATTGGACAGTGTTCACGAGTAGTAGTGAGATGTGTGAGGTAAGATACACCGCTGGCGCTTTTAATTTTTCTTATTAATTTGTTTGTTTCACCCTCTGACTGGTGGTACCCAACATACTACGTGGAGAGAGGTAATGTGACTAAGGTTGTATTATTTCTGTACTACCGACACTGCTTTAAATCCCAAAATAACTTACCACCGAAGCCACATGCCACGATTATGATTTAAATCCCAATGACTCCCACGCAAAAATACACCACATGCTTGTCACACAAATGCAGAAATGTATAAAAGGTTATTTTCCTCTCGTTAAACATAACGTGAGGGTGGTGTGGCTGGTTAGCCTGCTCGCTCATCAAACTTGAGGTCTCGGGTTCGATAACCACACTTGAGCATAATTTTGTTTCTGTTCGACTTCTTTATTCCACCCAATGATAGGTAGGCCCTGCATGATAGAGAGAGAAAGTGATCTGGGGCGGTGCCAGGAGGATTCTTTGACTGGTCAAAATGGATGGATACAGAGCTATACGATCTCGACCTCGGCGCTTGTTTTCTAGGGTTTGCACTCTCTCACCACTATATATATACACGCTGGAGCCTTAGTGCTTGTACTTGCTCTCTTCACACTCTCTCACCCTCTCTTGATCTAAACAAGACTTCGTTGGCCTCTCTCTCTCTCCCCTCACTTCTAGTCAAAGAGCTGGCAGGATCCGTCTGCTGGGAAGGGAAGGAGACTTAACGCTGTCGCCGTAGGAGAGGGAGGGAATCCACTACCGGCGCAGCTGTTCTCTTTCACCCAGCGGCGGCGCAGGAGGGCCTCCAACCCCTTCTTCCTCGCCGTCGTACATAGTGTGGGCAGAACGGCCTCCGGTCGCCCACCGAACCACACCCCAAGAACCTTAAGTTATAATTTACTCATTCCACATGAATTGCTCTAGCTGCATGTGGGCTTTTTCCATTTCTGCACTCGAATCTAGGTGTTGGATCAAACATGAAAGTAGTGGGGAAAGTTGTATAGCATGAATCTAGGATGTGGTTCAAAGAGGAAAGGAATGGGGGAAGTAGTGGGGAAAGTTGTATAGCATGAATCTAGGACGTGGTTCAAAAAGGAAAGGAAGGGGGAAAGTTGTATAGCATGAATCTAGGACGTCGTTCAAAGAGGAAAGGAAGGGGGAAAGTAGTGGGGAAAGTTGTATCGCATGAATCTAGGACGTGGTTCAAAGAGGAAAGGAAGGGGGGAAAGTACTAGTACAGACTGGCTATCCAACACCTACGTTGGTCGAAAAGGGAAAACAATGACAAACACGGTATGCGCATGTGTAATGAACTAATCTTTTTGTTTTGGGGGACAAGGCTGTAGAGTTTGAGGAGGACTAGATTTGCTGCGCTCACATAGGGAAAGGTGTCTAAATATAACAAAACTGGGACCAATACAAATATGCTCCTTGGTTGATTGTTCTTTGTTGCAACAGACTATGCATCACCCCTTCATACATCGGTAGATGCACATGGTGATGGTGAGTCCATTGTCCTGTGCAACTCTTTAGTTGTTGTTAATCTAAGGCCCTGTTTGGTTAAAAATTCCTAGGACTTTTTTTAGTCCCAACTAAAAAGTCCCTAGTCCCTACCTGCTTGGTCCCAAGGACTATACATGGACTAGAGGTTATTAAATGACATGCTAAAAGACCATGTTACCCCTAGTAATGAACTAATAGAGATAAGGTGCGATGCGGGGTAGGGGCAACTATTGGAAAAAGTCCCAAAAAGACTCTCCCTCGGGGTCTTCTTTATTTAGTCCCAAATGCCAACTTTTAGTCCCTAGAAGTGCCTCCTGTTTGGTTTGGATGGGACTGAAAGGGACTTTTTTGTCCCTACACCAAAAAGTCCCTGTAAACAAAAATCGTCTAATAATGCCATTGGAAAATTGATGCAATGCCATAGTTAAAACCAAATTACATGTTTAACGAATTTTATTGTTAATATAATCTCTTTGTTAATATGAATCAATGCCACTGTTTGAGAAATGCTACTGTCCTGCTTTCTTTCCCATTTAGATAAGTTAGATGCTAGTTTTTGTTGGCTTCTGTGTCATCCACCGTTATTGACCACTTGTTGTTTCCTTTGCACCTCTGTCTAAACAGAGTTATCTACTTCACCTCGTTGCTATTATGGCCATTTGTTGCACTGCACAAATCACTTTTATTTTAAGAGTGTTTTGTGCAGTTCAACCAAAATGTCACACCAACAACGTTGCTTGATTGCTTGATCTTAGTGGAACTGCACAAGAGGAGATCTTACTTCCTATCCGTGTTGGCAAATTTGGTTCAGATCTTCTTCTTGTGAGTTGTTTGAATTCCGCATCATGAAACTATCTTCTCACTATCTATCTTTTTTGTCGTGATGCGCAAGTACAATGTTATCCTAGGATTCTTTCCGGTGAGTTCCATTTTTTAAAGTGTGCTCTACATGGACCATGTAGGTGCCTGTTTAAACTATCAATCATAGTACAGTTTGCTTTATACTAATCACTTTTTTTGTATTTGTGCAAATAGGGGTGCTCAGCTTGATTTAAATGGGAACTGCAAAAAATGTTCATGAATACATCGAATCATTCATTTCCACCACAAGAAAGGAGGTGCCGATATGTTCAAGGCGTTGCAACATATAAAGGTGAAATCATACAAGCTATGTGCGAATTTGGTTGATTTTGTTGGAACTGCACAAAAAGAACATCTGGTTTATTTAGCATAAGGTGCCATGTCAATGTCCAAACTGATGGCAAACCCTGCCCATTCCACAATCGTAGGAATTTATATTTTGGAATGGGAAAACCTTGTCAAAGTTTGCTCATTGATGTACACAAAACAACACGCATTTGACATTTTGGATTGGGACAACCTTGTCAAATTTTGCTCATTGATGTTAGCAAGAAGACGTGCATTTGATATTTTTGAATGGGAGGCCCTTTGCTGTCAGCAGTACCGATTGATTTTTGTTTATTGTTTAATTGTGAAGTAAATATTGGCTCTGACATGTGAAGCGCTGAGATGCATAAACATCGATTGTTTTGAATGTTCTCTATGAGTTGCCAGACCTGTGTGTTTGATTGCAATGTACAGGAACGCTAAAAAGCAGCTCAAAATCTTTGTACTCCCTCTATTCCTTTTTACTTCACATATTAGATTTCTTTCAAGTTAGTGGATTTTACATTGTGAATGTTCATACTTTTTTCTAACAGATTGGTCAACGTAGAGATACTTTGACTGCAGACAAAACTTGTATGCAGACTAAAAAGGAACGGATGGAGTACATGTGAAACTGCTGCAAACGAGGTGATCACCCTGGGAATAATCCCAGTACGTATTGTTTTGCATGTTCATCCAATGCCAGTGATACAAGAATTCGAACTAATCAAACTAAATTCATTCATACACAGTCAGATTTCATATAAACATGCCGGATTTCATTACATTTCATACATTCTTCAACTAAAAAGGGGTGCGCTGGAGGTATAATTAATTAACCGATTCTACCCACTTGTGTCTGGCTGAGCTGAACAGAAGCTTATTCTCCAGTGGACTAAGCTTCAGTGACTTAACTGCAGGTGCAGTTGCATAACTGACATGTGCCGCAGATGCCTGTTGGGCCCACGTGTTAGTGACCCAATTGCACCAGCAGTTAAGTAACTGAAGCAGCGTACTTCTCCAACATAGCTCTCCGACTCCATGTTGCTGCCAAGAAGCTAATCGGCTGTTAATGGTCAACCCGCCTAGCTTGGCTTCAATCAGAGGGTAGCAGCAGTGGCCTTACTTGGACCCAAGCGACGGCGACCTACCTTGTTGTACTCTTCCTCATTTTTTGTGTGGCGCGGCTTCATTGGCAGTGGGGCGGGGCCTCGACGGAACCGGCGATGTCCTCTGTCTCGTTGCCGGTGGGGCGGCACCTCGGCGGAGCGGGGGAAATCCTCCTCCTCATTGCCGGTAGGGTGGGGCCTCGGCTAAGCCGGTGATGTCCTCTGCCTCGTTGTTGGCGGAGCGTGGCCTTGGCGGAGTAGGGCCTCGCCAAAGCCGGCGAGGTCCTCTGCCTCGGTGCTGGCAGGGCGGAGCTGGCGGTGTCCTTTGCCTCATTGTTGGTGTCGCGGGGCCTTGGCAGAGTAGGGCCTCATCAACGCCAGCGGAGCAGGGACTCGTCGGAGCCGGCATTGTCTTCTGCCTCGTCCTCGGTCTCGCCAAACAGCGCCTCGCCCGCTTCATCGCCCTCTTTGTAGGTGGCCGCAGTCTCCACCACCCGCATGTAGTACCGCTAGCACTCGAGGCGGCCCTCACGGGCGGAGCGGTACGAGTCGAGCAACGCCTCCTGCTCCGCCCGCTCCACAGCGATGTGCTCCTCCGCCTGCAGGTGCTCCTGGAGGAGATGGTGGTTGTAGGCGCCGTCGGCCTGGATCTCCCTGAACTGCTCCTGACGCTTCTGCCTCACTATGTCCATGTATTGGGCACGGGCCTCACCGATGGTCATGGTGCAATGCACCGGCGAGGATGGCGTGGAGGAGGGGGTTGGCGTCGGATTGTCGACTACCATGTTATCCATTGGGACGTTGTCGTCCTCCGGCTGCCTGCCGGCCAGCCAGTCGGCAGCACTGGCTGACCATCTCCTTGTGGTCCGTCATCCGGTCGTCCCAAAGGGAGTTGGAGCGTGAGGAAGCCATGTTGGGCAGTAGTGGCGTGGACAGGAGAAAGGGAACAGAGGCGGATGACTGCGGCTACGGCCGGCGCAACAGTTTATGTAGCAATGGTGCGCGGCAGAGGGAAGAACATGTGGTGCCGGAGTAGCCTACTTGGGAACCGCGTACCATTAATGTGGGCGGCAGATGGACGGACGGACGACACTTGTGTCATTTGAAGGCGGAGCAATCGCCTTCACCGAGAAGCGGGGCGGGCGGCACTGACCGTTTTGGGCAGAAAGAGGGCGCGGGCGAGGGAGGCGGTCTGGGTGGGCCAGGGCAGTCAGGCTCATGCTTGGCAGCGGGTCGGTCCAGTAGCCAGACATGCTAGCTTGCCAGCGAGCTCGCCGAGCTGAGCGTCAACAATCAGACGATGGACGTAGCTTCCGACCAGGAGCCGGTGCAACTGTCCAAGCCGGTTCATGCCGTGTTCACCATAGAGCAGGTGCGGCCGCACTTCGACACCCTAATGGCGGAAGAGCTACCAGTGCAGGAGGACCTGTGCTGCAGCCCCCGTCTCCTCAACGAGCACCGGTGAACAAGCGAACGACAATGCCATAGCAGACATGTGGCCCTATGATCCTGGCTTCCCAAATGAGCAGCGGGTGTTGTATCATACCATCCGTAGGGCCCGTGAGGCCCTCTCCATCGTCCTTTGAGTTGTTCCACTCGCTGTGGCACCGTCGTCTCGCGTTGTCAACATGGTCAATGAACATGAGGAATGAGGAGATGACTTTACATGGAGAGGATGACAGTGGGGACCCACCAGGGCCATACCCGCACGTATGCAAGTGCCTCCTTATTATATACAACCATATTTTTTTGCTTCCTCCTGGTTTCCTAACATCACGGTCCCACACCATTGTCAACCTATGTAGTCAATAAATGAGAGAATTGCACAAGGAGCGGCCGACAGCTGGGACCAAGTAGCTCGACCAGTATTTGTGTTTTTGAGGCGTGAGCAGTGGAGAGTTTTTGTTGAGTGATGTTTTCGTTGTTGTTCAGAGGAGAGCAGGGTATTAACTGGGCAGGCCGTGGCCCGTCTAGCCCAGGCCAGATATCTAGCTCAGATATTAATTTTTTTCAAGCTGAAAATGGCTAGCCCAGCTATACTTTCTTTTGAGGAATACCCACGCAAGGTCAACTTGTTAGTCTCCACCTCGCTGGGCTGCAAATCTTTTCAAGGAGGGATGCATTAGTCTTAACAAGAAAATGGGCTTTAATAAATAATAAATGGGATGTAATTATAAAAACTAGGCAGTAACTATAAAAAATGCACCAAACACGTAATTAGTTTGTAATTTTTTGGATTTTGAAAATTTTAATTTCATTAATTGTTGCGCGCGCAATGTTTTGTTGGTTTTTTATGTAATACAAATTTATATTGAAATTGTATTTAATCTGACTAGAAATTTTAGGATAAAAATATTTCAGATGCCATCAAAATGTGGGAAATTTTTATTGAATTCTGTTTTGAACGGTTGGTTGAAATTATTAATCGTTGTCCTAGCTAGAAAATGGGTTGTACTTTTAACAAACTATAAATGGGCTGTAGTAAATTCCATTAGAATTTCAAAATGGGCTGTACATTCTTACAAATCGCAAATGGGCTATAAGTTCTCTGACACACTTGTGGGCCTACTAAGTTGACGCGTCCCCTAAAAAATGTAAGTTGACGCGTATGCAAGGCTTTGTCAACTTACAATCAACACATGGTTCTAGCAGTAGTGGTCGTTGGATGTCTATCCAAAGGATGTCGTGCTTCTTCTTCAATCTCAGATATTCTAGCTTCAGCCGCCCAAAAAATGATTCCTCCCCCTGACATCTGGGGCGCACCGTTTCGGAGGCTGACCTGTGGGCCTACTAAGTTGACGTGTACCAAGGGCTTTGTCAATTTAGTCAATATAACCGATTCTAGTTGCAGAGACCGTATGATGTCCATCCAACGGCCGTAGTGCTTCTTCAACCTCTGGTCTTCTTGCTCCAGCCACCCAAAGCAGCACCGGTCGTGTCGCCTGCTCCTTCCTCCCGTGCTGGCCAGGCCATTCCTCTAATCACCCACACCTCCTGTTATTTTCCAGCGACGGCAGCCGGACCAGTAAACCCTCATACTCCCCACCGCATGGGCAACCACTGCCGAGTCTTCTCCAGCTCCTTGTCGTTCCCTTCCTAGGGCTTGCTGTCATCCACCGCCCTGGTGCTCTCGGTGCGCCATGGTCAACGTGGTTAATGAACGACAACCATCGGACGTGGACTGTATGTGGAGAGGCCGACAGCTGGGTCCATGGCCGCAGGGACCCACCGGACGGGCCATCGTATTTCACGAAAAAATGTTCCCTCCCTGACAGCTGGGACCCACCAACTACATATTCGCACGTAAGGAAGTGCATCCATATTACGGGCAAAAAAATGACCCCCCTGACTGTTGGGACCCACCAGCTACATTTTCGCACGCAAGGAAGTGCGTCTATATTATGGGCAAAAAAATGCCCCCCTGACTGCTGGGACCCACCAGCTACATCTTCGCACGCAAGGAAGTGTCTGAGAGTCGGGACCAACCTGGTCGAAGCGTATGTAGCATTGCCATTCTGGTCGCGAACGTGTATGTACATACTGGTCGATGTAGAGGCGCACACGTGTCGTTGTAGAGGAGCGCACGGGTCGTAGTAGAGGCGTGCACGTAGCATGTACACGTACGTCCAGTGGCCAGGGTGCAAGAAAGTAAATACGGCCACGTACGTACATACGGGCAGGGTCTCAAACGCCTAGTCGCGCATATGTATGGCCAGGGCTCATGTACATGGATGGGTCAGAATGGAGAAATTGCGTCGTCGTCGTCTTCATGGGGAGCCAACTGGCTGGGTCGGAACTGGATGCGTCATCATGTTCATCGGGAGCCAACCGGCTTGGACGAAACAGCCGATGGAAACGAGGCCTGGCGTACCGCAGAACGAAGGAAACGACCTTGTGTTCGACCGGCCATGGTTGAAATGGGATCCTGTTCATTGGGAGGGGTCTGACATACCGCAAAATAGAGGAAATAGACTTCTCTTGGTCGAAACGGGGTCCTGTTGATCGGGAGGGGTGTGGCATACCACAAAACGGAGGAAATAGACTTGTGTTGGAGCGCTACGGTCAAAATGGGGGTCCTGTTCATTGGGAGGGGTGTGGCATACCGCAAAAAGAGACTCCACGGGATATTGTTCATCTCCACCGTCGACCTCCTCCAGCCTCCACGGGTTACTGTTCATCCACCATCGACCTCCTCCATTCTCCACCTGCGACTGTTCATCCACAGGCTCCTGTTCATCGAGCCTCCACCGCGCGCTCCTCCACCAGCTACTGTTCAACCAGCCCTCTCCACGGGGTCCTGTTCAACCACCCCTCCTCGGGCTACTGTTCATCCATCCCTCCACCGGCTACTGTTCAACCATCCCTCCACGGGGTCCTGTTCATCCACCCCCAACCGGCTCGATCAATCGGGGTCCTGTTCATCCAGCGGGAACGACCTCTACTACCATGGGGTCCTGTTCATCCACCCCCCCCCCCCAACAATTCCCACTTTTCATCCAGAGGCACCGTCGATCAGTTTCAGTTAGCAGCAGTAGTGAAGGAATCACTCAGGTTCAGTAACACGTAGCCTGCAGTGCAATCGCTCGGGTTCTGTTAGAGCCCAACGCCTCGCTCGGGTTCAGTTAGAGCGCAACGCTTCACACACGCGCGTACATGTACGAGAGAAACGCGCATCGCTCGACCCCCGATCACCCACCATAACCGGGAACTCCCCCGATATTTTCCTCGCCCTCGCTTCTGTCATGGTTTTTTCCGTCAAGGACGGCCCAAAGAATGTCATGCAGCTGCGTCTCCGACCCGCCCAGGATGAAAAGCCCATTTTCTGTCATGATTTTTTGTCATAGAAGTAGGAGCCCACCACATCTATGATGATACCGGGTTTTGTCACAATTATCGTCATAGAAGTGTAATATGCATGACAGAAAAAAATCCGTTCCACCCAAAATTTCACGGATGTGTCTTTTTTTTTGTAGTGGACGCTGTCGAACTCGACGTCGACCCGGACCGTGCTGAGCGCTTCGTGCTTGGACTCGCACGTTTCCCTGTAAGGATTCACGTGGCTTCATGTCACTACAAGAAATATGTCAACTTATGACCTTCTGTCTGTGACCCTCGAGGAATTGGTCATAAATTTACGACCATTTTAGACCAATTGGTCAAAAGCTGTTCAGGGGGCTCCAAACCCTAAACCATTGCGACCATTTTGGTCAGAAAGGTCGTAATTTCCTTACACGAAATGGTCACAAAGCAAACAGTGCTAGTCCGCTGCCTTATTTCTAGTTGTTAATGACCAATATAGATGTTCATAGCCTTGTAGATTGTGGTGGGTTGTGATGACTAGGCGCCATCTCATCAGTTTTGCCTATGTGTCATGTCCATGTGGCAGTTTTTGCCCTAGGTTGTGAAACAACCTATATTTCTATCATTCCCAAAATTCCCAAAAAAATCTCATAAATTCTTTGGGGCATATCTTCATGAAATATGTAAAAAATACTTCCTTGCCTAGTTCAAAACTAATTCAACAATATTCATTTTCCTATTCTGTTCACAACAACACTTTATGAAGGAAGTGCTATTTATATATTCTTGATTGCCCTCGGAATTTTTGGGCACTCTTTCCTATCCAAATCATTACCTCATGACAAAATTCAGCTCCATTTGCCTGGCAAATCTTCTTCGGCAACTTTCCAAAGTTTTTGTCCACCAAGAAGCATTGTGAAGGAAGTACCTTTTTTATATCTCTAAATGACATGCAATTTATACAGTTCCTTCATATGCCCAAATTATCACCCTCCTCCAAATTGCAGCTCAGTCAAATCATCTATGTGAGCCCAGGTTCAATTTATATTTTATGGCCAAATTGGCACGTTGCAAAGCAAGTGTTATATAGACCCCTCCTATTACCCTCAAACTTTTCGGGCACTCTTCCATACCCAAATCATTGCCACATGATAATATTCAGCTCAATTTTCCTAGTAAATCTTTCTCGGGAAATTTCCAAAGTTTCTACGTCGAGAGAAGCTTTGTGAAGTAAGTACTAGCTAGGCTTACCGAAATGATCTGAAAATTTACCAGCGCATGACCATACCTAAGTAACTTACCTACACCAATTTTGAGCTCATTTCATTCATCCAATCTCTCTCACTAGTTTTCCCAAGTTTCTGTCCGTAGAAGAGCATTGTGAAGAAAGTACTACTTTGGCATGTCCAAATAGTATCCATTTTCTACAGTGCTTTCCTATGCCCAAATAACCATCCTCCACCAAATGCCAGCTCAATCCATTTATTATTTTGAGCCGAGCTTTAACATTCGTAGTCATGTCCAGCGTGGTAGGTTGCAAAGCAAGTACCACCTAGGCTCCTCCTTTTGAGCTGAAAATTTGTGAAGACGGTCTCCTTAGTAACTGATCATCCTCAGCCAAAACTCACGCCCATTAGCCATGTACATTTCCCGTACCGCTAATCAAACACTTGGATGCTAATTCATGTTTGAGCATCGATCGGTCTCCTCGTGAGAATCTTATGTTGTAATTTTCTTCCTAGCACCTACCTGGGAGTGCCCAACCCACTAGACATGCCTAGGCTGCCCAGAACACATGGAAACACCACGGTCACGCGGTGACCATGCGGCGGGCATGCGAGTTTACGCGCTCTAGAGTTGGGGCCCTCGGCCACCACCCAAAACTCGACGTATCGCCACCAAACCATGTATTTATGATTAAATAGGTACTTATGTAACTAGAAATGATTTTTGGAAAAAATAAATAGCAAACTATGAGGCAGCTGTAGTTCAAATTTGACCCGCTTCCAACTGAATCGGCAGAAATTTGTCTTTTTCACGAGAGGTGGATAAAAACTTTTTACACCCAACCATTTTGTCAATTGTGCATTAAATATGGCCTAGTATTTTATAAAAATGATTTGGTCCAATTTTGCAACAATTAATTGGTAGTTCCTTCACAAAAAAACCTCCTTTTGGGCACTCAAAAATGGAAAATGGTTTTTTCGTCCGAAGAAAATGAAAACTTACTTAGGCAACATTGTTTGCCATTCCAATATGCACCCTTGGGCACAATATGAGATCATTTGAACAAACTATGCCATGGATGTGGCCATAAGATTGATCATTTGGCTTGAAAGCCATTGATCTCCACACATGATAGCTCGTTTCTGAGACACTTTTTTAAAATAATTGTCGTAGTACAAGTTTGTTATTTTACCTAGGAACTTGGCCACATATGATGACACAATGCGAAGGTTTCCCAATTTTTTGATTTTTTTTGAATTTTTTATGCCCGTTTCAAAATGCGGTCAAAACGGCGGGAATGACCGTTCCTAGCTAGTGGTTGAATCTTGGAATTTTGTTGGAGTTTCTCTGATTAAAAAGATACTTATGTACCTAGAAATGATTTTTTGGAAAAAATAAAGAGCAAACTACGAGGCAGCTACAGTTCAAATTTGACCCGCTTCCAACTGAATCGGCGGGAATTTGTCTTTTTCACCAGAGGTGGATCAAAACTTTTTACACCCAACCATTTGGTCAATTGTGCATTAAATATGGCCTAGTATTTTAGAAAAATGACTTGGTCCAATTTTGCAACAATTATTTGGTAGTTCCTTCACAAAAATACCTCCTTTGGGGCACTCGAAAAATGGAAAATGGTTTTTTCGTCCAACGAAAATGAAAACTTCCTTAGGCAACATTGTTTGCCATTCCAATATGCACCCTTGTGCACAATATGATATCATTTGAACAAACTATGCCATGAATGTGGCCATACGATTGATCATTTGGCTTGAAAGCCATTAATCTCCACACCTGATAGCTCGCATCTGGGAACACTTTTTTAAAATAATTGCCGTATTACAAGTTTGTTATTTTTCCTAGGAACTTGGCCACATATGATGACACAATGCGAAGGTTTCCCAATTTTTTTATTTTTTTTTGAATTTTTTATGCCCGTTTCAAAATGCGATCAAAACGGCGGGAATGACCGTTCCTAGCTAGTGGTTGAATCTTGGAATTTTGTTGGTGTTTCTCTGTTTAAAAAGATACTTATGTACCTAGAAATGATTTTTGGAAAAAAAATAAAGAGCAAACTACGGGGCAGCTACAGTTCAAATTTGACCCGCTTCGAGCTGAATCGACGGGAATTTGTCATTTTCACCAGAGGTGGATCAAAACTTTTTACACCCAACCATTTGGTCAATTGTGCATTAAATATGGCCTAGTATTTTAGAAAAATGATTTGGTCCAATTTTGCAACAATTATTTGGTAGTTCCTTCACAAAAATACATCCTTTAGGGCACTCGAAAAATGGAAAATGGTTTTTTCGTCCAACGAAAATGAAAACTTCCTTAGGCAACATTGTTTGCCATTCCAATATGCACCCTTGTGCACAATATGAGATCATTTGAACAAACTATGCCATGAATGTGGCCGTAAGATTGATCATTTGGCTTGAAAGCCATTGATCTCCACACATGATAGCTCGTTTCTGAGAACACTTTTTTAAAATAATTGCCGTATTACAAGTTTGTTATTTTTCCTAGGAACTTGTCCACATATGATGACACAATGCAAAGGTTTCCCAATTTTTTGATTTTTTTTGAATTTTTTATGCCCGTTGCAAAATGCGGTCAAAACGGCGGGAATGACCGTTCCTAGCTAGTGGTTGAATCTTGGAATTTTGTTGGTCTTTCTCTGATTAAAAATATACTTATGTACCTTGAAATGATTTTTGGAGAAAGTAAAGAGCAAACTACGAGGCAGCTACAATTCAAATTTGACCCGCTTCCAACTGAATCGGCGGGAATTTGTCTTTTTCACCAGAGGTGGATCAAAACTTTTTAAACCCAACCATTTGTCAATTGTGCATTAAATATGGCCTAGTATTTTAGAAAAATGATTTGGTCCAATTTTGCAACAATTATTTGGTAGTTCCGTCAAAAAAACCTCCTTTCGGGCACTCGAAAAATGGAAAATGGTTTTTTCGTCCAACGAAAATGAAAACTTCCTTAGGCAACAATTTTTGCCATTCCAATATGCACCCTTGTGCACAATATGAGATCATTTGAACAAACTGTGCCATGAATGTGGCCATAAGATTGATCATTTGGCTTGAAAGCCATTGATCTCCAGACCTGATAGCTCGCTTCTGAGAACACTTTTTTAAAATAATTGCCGTATTACAAGTTTGTTATTTTCCCTAGGAACTTGGCCACATTTGATGACACAATGCGAAGGTTTCCCAATTTTTTGATTTTTTTAAATTTTTTATGCCCGTTTCAAAATGCGATCAAAACGGCGGGAATGACCGTTCGTAGCTAGTGGTTGAATCTTGGAATTTTGTTGGTGTTTCTCTGATTAAAAAGATACTTATGTACCTAGAAATGATTTTTGGAAAAAATAAAGAGCAAACTACGAGGCAGCTACAGTTCAAATTTGACCCGCTTCCAACTGAATCGGCGGGAATTTGTCTTTTTCACCAGAGGTGGATCAAAACTTTTTACACCCAACCATTTGGTCAATTGTGCATTAAATATGGCCTAGTATTTTAGAAAAATGATTTGGTCCAATTTTGCAACAATTATTTGGTAGTTCCTTCACAAAAATACCTCCTTTAGGGCACTCGAAAATTGGAAAATGGTTTTTTCGTCCAACGAAAATGAAAACTTCCTTAGGCAACATTGTTTGCCATTCCAATATGCACCCTTGGGCACAATATGAGATCATTTGAACAAACTATGCCATGGATGTGGCCATAAGATTGATCATTTGGCTTGAAAGCCATTGATCTCCACACATGATAGCTCGTTTCTGAGACACTTTTTTAAAATAATTGTCGTAGTACAAGTTTGTTATTTTACCTAGGAACTTGGCCACATATGATGACACAATGCGAAGGTTTCCCAATTTTTTGATTTTTTTTGAATTTTTTATGCCCGTTTCAAAATGCGGTCAAAACGGCGGGAATGACCGTTCCTAGCTAGTGGTTGAATCTTGGAATTTTGTTGGAGTTTCTCTGATTAAAAAGATACTTATGTACCTAGAAATGATTTTTTGGAAAAAATAAAGAGCAAACTACGAGGCAGCTACAGTTCAAATTTGACCCGCTTCCAACTGAATCGGCGGGAATTTGTCTTTTTCACCAGAGGTGGATCAAAACTTTTTACACCCAACCATTTGGTCAATTGTGCATTAAATATGGCCTAGTATTTTAGAAAAATGACTTGGTCCAATTTTGCAACAATTATTTGGTAGTTCCTTCACAAAAATACCTCCTTTGGGGCACTCGAAAAATGGAAAATGGTTTTTTCGTCCAACGAAAATGAAAACTTCCTTAGGCAACATTGTTTGCCATTCCAATATGCACCCTTGTGCACAATATGATATCATTTGAACAAACTATGCCATGAATGTGGCCATACGATTGATCATTTGGCTTGAAAGCCATTAATCTCCACACCTGATAGCTCGCATCTGGGAACACTTTTTTAAAATAATTGCCGTATTACAAGTTTGTTATTTTTCCTAGGAACTTGGCCACATATGATGACACAATGCGAAGGTTTCCCAATTTTTTTATTTTTTTTTGAATTTTTTATGCCCGTTTCAAAATGCGATCAAAACGGCGGGAATGACCGTTCCTAGCTAGTGGTTGAATCTTGGAATTTTGTTGGTGTTTCTCTGTTTAAAAAGATACTTATGTACCTAGAAATGATTTTTGGAAAAAAAATAAAGAGCAAACTACGGGGCAGCTACAGTTCAAATTTGACCCGCTTCGAGCTGAATCGACGGGAATTTGTCATTTTCACCAGAGGTGGATCAAAACTTTTTACACCCAACCATTTGGTCAATTGTGCATTAAATATGGCCTAGTATTTTAGAAAAATGATTTGGTCCAATTTTGCAACAATTATTTGGTAGTTCCTTCACAAAAATACATCCTTTAGGGCACTCGAAAAATGGAAAATGGTTTTTTCGTCCAACGAAAATGAAAACTTCCTTAGGCAACATTGTTTGCCATTCCAATATGCACCCTTGTGCACAATATGAGATCATTTGAACAAACTATGCCATGAATGTGGCCGTAAGATTGATCATTTGGCTTGAAAGCCATTGATCTCCACACATGATAGCTCGTTTCTGAGAACACTTTTTTAAAATAATTGCCGTATTACAAGTTTGTTATTTTTCCTAGGAACTTGTCCACATATGATGACACAATGCAAAGGTTTCCCAATTTTTTGATTTTTTTTGAATTTTTTATGCCCGTTGCAAAATGCGGTCAAAACGGCGGGAATGACCGTTCCTAGCTAGTGGTTGAATCTTGGAATTTTGTTGGTCTTTCTCTGATTAAAAATATACTTATGTACCTTGAAATGATTTTTGGAGAAAGTAAAGAGCAAACTACGAGGCAGCTACAATTCAAATTTGACCCGCTTCCAACTGAATCGGCGGGAATTTGTCTTTTTCACCAGAGGTGGATCAAAACTTTTTAAACCCAACCATTTGTCAATTGTGCATTAAATATGGCCTAGTATTTTAGAAAAATGATTTGGTCCAATTTTGCAACAATTATTTGGTAGTTCCGTCAAAAAAACCTCCTTTCGGGCACTCGAAAAATGGAAAATGGTTTTTTCGTCCAACGAAAATGAAAACTTCCTTAGGCAACAATTTTTGCCATTCCAATATGCACCCTTGTGCACAATATGAGATCATTTGAACAAACTGTGCCATGAATGTGGCCATAAGATTGATCATTTGGCTTGAAAGCCATTGATCTCCAGACCTGATAGCTCGCTTCTGAGAACACTTTTTTAAAATAATTGCCGTATTACAAGTTTGTTATTTTCCCTAGGAACTTGGCCACATTTGATGACACAATGCGAAGGTTTCCCAATTTTTTGATTTTTTTAAATTTTTTATGCCCGTTTCAAAATGCGATCAAAACGGCGGGAATGACCGTTCGTAGCTAGTGGTTGAATCTTGGAATTTTGTTGGTGTTTCTCTGATTAAAAAGATACTTATGTACCTAGAAATGATTTTTGGAAAAAATAAAGAGCAAACTACGAGGCAGCTACAGTTCAAATTTGACCCGCTTCCAACTGAATCGGCGGGAATTTGTCTTTTTCACCAGAGGTGGATCAAAACTTTTTACACCCAACCATTTGGTCAATTGTGCATTAAATATGGCCTAGTATTTTAGAAAAATGATTTGGTCCAATTTTGCAACAATTATTTGGTAGTTCCTTCACAAAAATACCTCCTTTAGGGCACTCGAAAATTGGAAAATGGTTTTTTCGTCCAACGAAAATGAAAACTTCCTTAGGCAACATTGTTTGCCATTCCAATATGCACCCTTGTGCACAATATGAGATCATTTGAAGAAACTATGCCATGAATGTGGCCAGAATATTGATCATTTGGCTTGAAAGCCATTGATCTCCACACATGATAGATCGTTTCTGAGAACACTTTTTTAAAATAATTGCCGTATTACAAGTTTGTTATTTTTCCTAGGAACTTGGCCACATATGATGACACAATGCGAAGGTTTCCCAATTTTTTGATTTTTTTTGAATTTTTTATGCCCGTTTCAAAATGCGGTCAAAACGGCGGGAATGACCGTGCCTAGCTAGTGGTTGAATCTTGGAATTTTGTTGGAGTTTCTCTGATTAAAAAGATACTTATGTACCTAGAAATGATTTTTTGGAAAAAATAAAGAGCAAACTACGAGGCAGCTACAGTTCAAATTTGACCCGCTTCCAACTGAATCGGCGGGAATTTGTCTTTTTCACCAGAGGTGGATCAAAACTTTTTACACCCAACCATTTGGTCAATTGTGCATTAAATATGGCCTAGTATTTTAGAAAAATGACTTGGTCCAATTTTGCAACAATTATTTGGTAGTTCCTTCACAAAAATACCTCCTTTGGGGCACTCGAAAAATGGAAAATGGTTTTTTCGTCCAACGAAAATGAAAACTTCCTTAGGCAACATTGTTTGCCATTCCAATATGCACCCTTGTGCACAATATGATATCATTTGAACAAACTATGCCATGAATGTGGCCATACGATTGATCATTTGGCTTGAAAGCCATTAATCTCCACACCTGATAGCTCGCATCTGAGAACACTTTTTTAAAATGATTGCCGTATTACAAGTTTGTTATTTTTCCTAGGAACTTGGCCACATATGATGACACAATGCGAAGGTTTCCCAATTTTTTTATTTTTTTTTGAATTTTTTATGCCCGTTTCAAAATGCGATCAAAACGGCGGGAATGACCGTTCCTAGCTAGTGGTTGAATCTTGGAATTTTGTTGGTGTTTCTCTGATTAAAAAGATACTTATGTACCTAGAAATGATTTTTGGAAAAAAAATAAAGAGCAAACTACGGGGCAGCTACAGTTCAAATTTGACCCGCTTCGAGCTGAATCGACGGGAATTTGTCATTTTCACCAGAGGTGGATCAAAACTTTTTACACCCAACCGTTTGGTCAATTGTGCATTAAATATGGCCTAGTATTTTAGAAAAATGATTTGGTCCAATTTTGCAACAATTATTTGGTAGTTCCTTCACAAAAATACCTCCTTTAGGGCACTCGAAAAATGGAAAATGGTTTTTTCGTCCAACGAAAATGAAAACTTCCTTAGGCAACATTGTTTGCCATTCCAATATGCACCCTTGTGCACAATATGAGATCATTTGAACAAACTATGCCATGAATGTGGCCGTAAGATTGATCATTTGGCTTGAAAGCCATTGATCTCCACACATGATAGCTCGTTTCTGAGAACACTTTTTTAGAATAATTGCCGTATTACAAGTTTGTTATTTTTCCTAGGAACTTGTCCACATATGATGACACAATGCAAAGGTTTCCCAATTTTTTGATTTTTTTTGAATTTTTTATGCCCGTTGCAAAATGCGGTCAAAACGGCGGGAATGACCGTTCCTAGCTAGTGGTTGAATCTTGGAATTTTGTTGGTCTTTCTCTGATTAAAAATATACTTATGTACCTTGAAATGATTTTTGGAGAAAGTAAAGAGCAAACTACGAGGCAGCTACAGTTCAAATTTGACCCGCTTCCAACTGAATCGGCGGGAATTTGTCTTTTTCACCAGAGGTGGATCAAAACTTTTTAAACCCAACCATTTGTCAATTGTGCATTAAATATGGCCTAGTATTTTAGAAAAATGATTTGGTCCAATTTTGCAACAATTATTTGGTAGTTCCGTCAAAAAAACCTCCTTTCGGGCACTCGAAAAATGGAAAATGGTTTTTTCGTCCAACGAAAATGAAAACTTCCTTAGGCAACAATTTTTGCCATTCCAATATGCACCCTTGTGCACAATATGAGATCATTTGAACAAACTGTGCCATGAATGTGGCCATAAGATTGATCATTTGGCTTGAAATCCATTGATCTCCAGACCTGATAGCTCGCTTCTGAGAACACTTTTTTAAAATAATTGCCGTATTACAAGTTTGTTATTTTCCCTAGGAACTTGGCCACATATGATGACACAATGCGAAGGTTTCCCAATTTTTTGATTTTTTTAAATTTTTTATGCCCGTTTCAAAATGCGATCAAAACGGCGGGAATGACCGTTCGTAGCTAGTGGTTGAATCTTGGAATTTTGTTGGTGTTTCTCTGATTAAAAAGATACTTATGTACCTAGAAATGATTTTTGGAAAAAATAAAGAGCAAACTACGAGGCAGCTACAGTTCAAATTTGACCCGCTTCCAACTGAATCGGCGGGAATTTGTCTTTTTCACCAGAGGTGGATCAAAACTTTTTACACCCAACCATTTGGTCAATTGTGCATTAAATATGGCCTAGTATTTTATAAAAATGATTTGGTCCAATTTTGCAACAATTATTTGGTAGTTCCTTCACAAAAATACCTCCTTTAGGGCACTCAAAAATTGGAAAATGGTTTTTTCGTCCAACGAAAATGAAAACTTCCTTAGGCAACATTGTTTGCCATTCCAATATGCACCCTTGTGCACAATATGAGATCATTTGAAGAAACTATGCCATGAATGTGGCCAGAATATTGATCATTTGGCTTGAAAGCCATTGATCTCCACACATGATAGATCGTTTCTGAGAACACTTTTTTAAAATAATTGCCGTATTACAAGTTTGTTATTTTTCCTAGGAACTTGGCCACATATGATGACACAATGCGAAGGTTTCCCAATTTTTTGATTTTTTTTGAATTTTTTATGCCCGTTTCAAAATGCGGTCAAAACGGCGGGAATGACCGTTCCTAGCTAGTGGATGAATCTTGGAATTTTGTTGGAGTTTCTCTGATTAAAAAGATACTTATGTACCTAGAAATGATTTTTTGGAAAAAATAAAGAGCAAACTACGAGGCAGCTACAGTTCAAATTTGACCCGCTTCCAACTGAATCGGCGGGAATTTGTCTTTTTCACCAGAGGTGGATCAAAACTTTTTACACCCAACCATTTGGTCAATTGTGCATTAAATATGGCCTAGTATTTTAGAAAAATGACTTGGTCCAATTTTGCAACAATTATTTGGTAGTTCCTTCACAAAAATACCTCCTTTGGGGCACTCGAAAAATGGAAAATGGTTTTTTCGTCCAACGAAAATGAAAACTTCCTTAGGCAACATTGTTTGCCATTCCAATATGCACCCTTGTGCACAATATGATATCATTTGAACAAACTATGCCATGAATGTGGCCATACGATTGATCATTTGGCTTGAAAGCCATTAATCTCCACACCTGATAGCTCGCATCTGAGAACACTTTTTTAAAATAATTGCCGTATTACAAGTTTGTTATTTTTCCTAGGAACTTGGCCACATATGATGACACAATGCGAAGGTTTCCCAATTTTTTTATTTTTTTTTTGAATTTTTTATGACCGTTTCAAAATGCGATCAAAACGGCGGGAATGACCGTTCCTAGCTAGTGGTTGAATCTTGGAATTTTGTTGGTGTTTCTCTGATTAAAAAGATACTTATGTACCTAGAAATGATTTTTGGAAAAAAAAATAAAGAGCAAACTACGGGGCAGCTACAGTTCAAATTTGACCCGCTTCGAGCTGAATCGACGGGAATTTGTCATTTTCACCAGAGGTGGATCAAAACTTTTTACACCCAACCATTTGGTCAATTGTGCATTAAATATGGCCTAGTATTTTAGAAAAATGATTTGGTCCAATTTTGCAACAATTATTTGGTAGTTCCTTCACAAAAATACCTCCTTTAGGGCACTCGAAAAATGGAAAATGGTTTTTTCGTCCAACGAAAATGAAAACTTCCTTAGGCAACATTGTTTGCCATTCCAATATGCACCCTTGTGCACAATATGAGATCATTTGAACAAACTATGCCATGAATGTGGCCGTAAGATTGATCATTTGGCTTGAAAGCCATTGATCTCCACACATGATAGCTCGTTTCTGAGAACACTTTTTTAAAATAATTGCCGTATTACAAGTTTGTTATTTTTCCTAGGAACTTGGCCACATATGATGACACAATGCAAAGGTTTCCCAATTTTTTGATTTTTTTTGAATTTTTTATGCCCGTTGCAAAATGCGGTCAAAACGGCGGGAATGACCGTTCCTAGCTAGTGGTTGAATCTTGGAATTTTGTTGGTCTTTCTCTGATTAAAAATATACTTATGTACCTTGAAATGATTTTTGGAGAAAGTAAAGAGCAAACTACGAGGCAAATACAGTTCAAATTTGACCCGCTTCCAACTGAATCGGCGGGAATTTGTCTTTTTCACCAGAGGTGGATCAAAACTTTTTAAACCCAACCATTTGTCAATTGTGCATTAAATATGGCCTAGTATTTTAGAAAAATGATTTGGTCCAATTTTGCAACAATTATTTGGTAGTTCCGTCAAAAAAACATCCTTTCGGGCACTCGAAAAATGGAAAATGGTTTTTTCGTCCAACGAAAATGAAAACTTCCTTAGGCAACAATTTTTGCCATTCCAATATGCACCCTTGTGCACAATATGAGATCATTTGAACAAACTGTGCCACGAATGTGGCCATAAGATTGATCATTTGGCTTGAAAGCCATTGATCTCCAGACCTGATAGCTCGCTTCTGAGAACACTTTTTTAAAATAATTGCCGTATTACAAGTTTGTTATTTTCCCTAGGAACTTGGCCACATATGATGACACAATGCGAAGGTTTCCCAATTTTTTGATTTTTTTAAATTTTTTATGCCCGTTTCAAAATGCGATCAAAACGGCGGGAATGACCGTTCGTAGCTAGTGGTTGAATCTTGGAATTTTGTTGGTGTTTCTCTGATTAAAAAGATACTTATGTACCTAGAAATGATTTTTGGAAAAAATAAAGAGCAAACTACGAGGCAGCTACAGTTCAAATTTGACCCGCTTCCAACTGAATCGGCGGGAATTTGTCTTTTTCACCAGAGGTGGATCAAAACTTTTTAAACCCAACCATTTGTCAATTGTGCATTAAATATGGCCTAGTATTTTAGAAAAATGATTTGGTCCAATTTTGCAACAATTATTTGGTAGTTCCGTCAAAAAAACCTCCTTTCGGGCACTCGAAAAATGGAAAATGGTTTTTTCGTCCAACGAAAATGAAAACTTCCTTAGGCAACAATTTTTGCCATTCCAATATGCACCCTTGTGCACAATATGATATCATTTGAACAAACTATGCCATGAATGTGGCCATACGATTGATCATTTGGCTTGAAAGCCATTAATCTCCACACCTGATAGCTCGCATCTGAGAACACTTTTTTAAAATAATTGCCGTATTACAAGTTTGTTATTTTTCCTAGGAACTTGGCCACATATGATGACACAATGCGAAGGTTTCCCAATTTTTTTATTTTTTTTTTGAATTTTTTATGACCGTTTCAAAATGCGATCAAAACGGCGGGAATGACCGTTCCTAGCTAGTGGTTGAATCTTGGAATTTTGTTGGTGTTTCTCTGATTAAAAAGATACTTATGTACCTAGAAATGATTTTTGGAAAAAAAAATAAAGAGCAAACTACGGGGCAGCTACAGTTCAAATTTGACCCGCTTCGAGCTGAATCGACGGGAATTTGTCATTTTCACCAGAGGTGGATCAAAACTTTTTACACCCAACCATTTGGTCAATTG
This sequence comes from Triticum monococcum, assembly GCA_034509565.1. Classification (NCBI taxonomy): domain Eukaryota; kingdom Viridiplantae; phylum Streptophyta; class Magnoliopsida; order Poales; family Poaceae; genus Triticum; species Triticum monococcum. Next base: position 477,463,196 of record CM067842.1, on the reverse strand, counting down.
TGCATTAAATATGGCCTAGTATTTTAGAAAAATGATTTGGTCCAATTTTGCAACAATTATTTGGTAGTTCCTTCACAAAAATACCTCCTTTAGGGCACTCGAAAAATGGAAAATGGTTTTTTCGTCCAACGAAAATGAAAACTTCCTTAGGCAACATTGTTTGCCATTCCAATATGCACCCTTGTGCACAATATGAGATCATTTGAACAAACTATGCCATGAATGTGGCCGTAAGATTGATCATTTGGCTTGAAAGCCATTGATCTCCACACATGATAGCTCGTTTCTGAGAACACTTTTTTAAAATAATTGCCGTATTACAAGTTTGTTATTTTTCCTAGGAACTTGGCCACATATGATGACACAATGCAAAGGTTTCCCAATTTTTTGATTTTTTTTGAATTTTTTATGCCCGTTGCAAAATGCGGTCAAAACGGCGGGAATGACCGTTCCTAGCTAGTGGTTGAATCTTGGAATTTTGTTGGTGTTTCTCTGATTAAAAATATACTTATGTACCTTGAAATGATTTTTGGAGAAAGTAAAGAGCAAACTACGAGGCAGCTACAGTTCAAATTTGACCCGCTTCCAACTGAATCGGCGGGAATTTGTCTTTTTCACCAGAGGTGGATCAAAACTTTTTAAACCCAACCATTTGTCAATTGTGCATTAAATATGGCCTAGTATTTTAGAAAAATGATTTGGTCCAATTTTGCAACAATTATTTGGTAGTTCCGTCAAAAAAACCTCCTTTCGGGCACTCGAAAAATGGAAAATGGTTTTTTCGTCCAACGAAAATGAAAACTTCCTTAGGCAACAATTTTTGCCATTCCAATATGCACCCTTGTGCACAATATGAGATCATTTGAACAAACTGTGCCACGAATGTGGCCATAAGATTGATCATTTGGCTTGAAAGCCATTGATCTCCAGACCTGATAGCTCGCTTCTGAGAACACTTTTTTAAAATAATTGCCGTATTACAAGTTTGTTATTTTCCCTAGGAACTTGGCCACATATGATGACACAATGCGAAGGTTTCCCAATTTTTTGATTTTTGAAATTTTTTATGCCCGTTTCAAAATGCGATCAAAACGGCGGGAATGACCGTTCGTAGCTAGTGGTTGAATCTTGGAATTTTGTTGGTGTTTCTCTGATTAAAAAGATACTTATGTACCTAGAAATGATTTTTGGAAAAAATAAAGAGCAAACTACGAGGCAGCTACAGTTCAAATTTGACCCGCTTCCAACTGAATCGGCGGGAATTTGTCTTTTTCACCAGAGGTGGATCAAAACTTTTTAAACCCAACCATTTGTCAATTGTGCATTAAATATGGCCTAGTATTTTAGAAAAATGATTTGGTCCAATTTTGCAACAATTATTTGGTAGTTCCGTCAAAAAAACCTCCTTTCGGGCACTCGAAAAATGGAAAATGGTTTTTTCGTCCAACGAAAATGAAAACTTCCTTAGGCAACAATTTTTGCCATTCCAATATGCACCCTTGTGCACAATATGAGATCATTTGAACAAACTGTGCCACGAATGTGGCCATAAGATTGATCATTTGGCTTGAAAGCCATTGATCTCCAGACCTGATAGCTCGCTTCTGAGAACACTTTTTTAAAATAATTGCCGTATTACAAGTTTGTTATTTTCCCTAGGAACTTGGCCACATATGATGACACAATGCGAAGGTTTCCCAATTTTTTGATTTTTTTAAATTTTTTATGCCCGTTTCAAAATGCGATCAAAACGACGGGAATGACCGTTCGTAGCTAGTGGTTGAATCTTGGAATTTTGTTGGTGTTTCTCTGATTAAAAAGATACTTATGTACCTAGAAATGATTTTTGGAAAAAATAAAGAGCAAACTACGAGGCAGCTACAGTTCAAATTTGACCCGCTTCCAACTGAATCGGCGGGAATTTGTCTTTTTCACCAGAGGTGGATCAAAACTTTTTACACCCAACCATTTGGTCAATTGTGCATTAAATATGGCCTAGTATTTTAGAAAAATGATTTGGTCCAATTTTGCAACAATTATTTGGTAGTTCCTTCACAAAAATACCTCCTTTAGGGCACTCGAAAATTGGAAAATGGTTTTTTCGTCCAACGAAAATGAAAACTTCCTTAGGCAACATTGTTTGCCATTCCAATATGCACCCTTGTGCACAATATGAGATCAGTTGAAGAAACTATGCCATGAATGTGGCCAGAATATTGATCATTTGGCTTGAAAGCCATTGATCTCCACACATGATAGATCGTTTCTGAGAACACTTTTTTAAAATAATTGCCGTATTACAAGTTTGTTATTTTTCCTAGGAACTTGGCCACATATGATGACACAATGCGAAGGTTTCCCAATTTTTTGATATTTTTTGAATTTTTTATGCCCGTTTCAAAATGCGGTCAAAATGGCAGGAATGACCGTACCTAGCTAGTGGCCGAATCTTGGAATTTTGTTGGTCTTTCTCTGATTAAAAATATACTTATGTGCCTAGAAATGATTTTCGGAAAAAGTAAAGAGCAAACTACGAGGCAGCTACATTTCAAATTTGACCCGCTTCCAACTGAATCGGCGGGAATTTGTCATTTTCACCAGAGGTGGATCAAAACTTTTTACACCCAACCATTTGGTCTATTGTGCATTAAATATGGCCTAGTATTTTAGAAAAATGATTTGGTCCAATTTTGCAACAATTATTTGGTAGTTCCTTCACAAAAATACCTCCTTTAGGGCACTCGAAAAATGGAAAATGGTTTTTTCGTCCAACGAAAATGAAAAGTTCCTTAGGCAACATTGTTTGCCATTCCAATATGCACCCTTGTGCACAATATGAGATCATTTGAACAAACTATGCCATGAATGTGGCCGTAAGATTGATCATTTGGCTTGAAAGCCATTGATCTCCACACATGATAGCTCGTTTCTGAGAACACTTTTTTAAAATAATTGCCGTATTACAAGTTTGTTATTTTTCCTAGGAACTTGGCCACATATGATGACACAATGCAAAGGTTTCCCAATTTTTTGATTTTTTTTGAATTTTTTATGCCCGTTGCAAAATGCGGTCAAAACGGCGGGAATGACCGTTCCTAGCTAGTGGTTGAATCTTGGAATTTTGTTGGTCTTTCTCTGATTAAAAATATACTTATGTACCTTGAAATGATTTTTGGAGAAAGTAAAGAGCAAACTACGAGGCAGCTACAGTTCAAATTTGACCCGCTTCCAACTGAATCGGCGGGAATTTGTCTTTTTCACCAGAGGTGGATCAAAACTTTTTAAACCCAACCATTTGTCAATTGTGCATTAAATATGGCCTAGTATTTTAGAAAAATAATTTGGTCCAATTTTGCAACAATTATTTGGTAGTTCCGTCAAAAAAACCTCCTTTCGGGCACTCGAAAAATGGAAAATGGTTTTTTCGTCCAACGAAAATGAAAACTTCCTTAGGCAACAATTTTTGCCATTCCAATATGCACCCTTGTGCACAATATGAGATCATTTGAACAAACTGTGCCACGAATGTGGCCATAAGATTGATCATTTGGCTTGAAAGCCATTGATCTCCAGACCTGATAGCTCGCTTCTGAGAACACTTTTTTAAAAATAATTGCCGTATTACAAGTTTGTTATTTTCCCTAGGAACTTGGCCACATATGATGACACAATGCGAAGGTTTCCCAATTTTTTGATTTTTTTAAATTTTTTATGCCCGTTTCAAAATGCGATCAAAACGGCGGGAATGACCGTTCGTAGCTAGTGGTTGAATCTTGGAATTTTGTTGGTGTTTCTCTGATTAAAAAGATACTTATGTACCTAGAAATGATTTTTGGAAAAAATAAAGAGCAAACTACGAGGCAGCTACAGTTCAAATTTGACCCGCTTCCAACTGAATCGGCGGGAATTTGTCTTTTTCACCAGAGGTGGATCAAAACTTTTTACACCCAACCATTTGGTCAATTGTGCATTAAATATGGCCTAGTATTTTAGAAAAATGATTTGGTCCAATTTTGCAACAATTATTTGGTAGTTCCTTCACAAAAATACCTCCTTTAGGGCACTCGAAAATTGGAAAATGGTTTTTTCGTCCAACGAAAATGAAAACTTCCTTAGGCAACATTGTTTGCCATTCCAATATGCACCCTTGTGCACAATATGAGATCATTTGAAGAAACTATGCCATGAATGTGGCCAGAATATTGATCATTTGGCTTGAAAGCCATTGATCTCCACACATGATAGATCGTTTCTGAGAACACTTTTTTAAAATAATTGCCGTATTACAAGTTTGTTATTTTTCCTAGGAACTTGGCCACATATGATGACACAATGCGAAGGTTTCCCAATTTTTTGATTTTTTTTGAATTTTTTATGCCCGTTTCAAAATGCGGTCAAAACGGCGGGAATGACTGTGCCTAGCTAGTGGTTGAATCTTGGAATTTTGTTGGAGTTTCTCTGATTAAAAAGATAATTATGTACCTAGAAATGATTTTTTGGAAAAAATAAAGAGCAAACTACGAGGCAGCTACAGTTCAAATTTGACCCGCTTCCAACTGAATCGGCGGGAATTTGTCTTTTTCACCAGAGGTGGATCAAAACTTTTTACACCCAACCATTTGGTCAATTGTGCATTAAATATGGCCTAGTATTTTAGAAAAATGACTTGGTCCAATTTTGCAACAATTATTTGGTAGTTCCTTCACAAAAATACCTCCTTTGGGGTACTCGAAAAATGGAAAATGGTTTTTTCGTCCAACGAAAATGAAAACTTCCTTAGGCAACATTGTTTGCCATTCCAATATGCACCCTTGTGCACAATATGATATCATTTGAACAAACTATGCCATGAATGTGGCCATACGATTGATCATTTGGCTTGAAAGCCATTAATCTCCACACCTGATAGCTCGCATCTGAGAACACTTTTTTAAAATACTTGCCGTATTACAAGTTTGTTATTTTTCCTAGGAACTTGGCCACATATGATGACACAATGCGAAGGTTTCCCAATTTTTTTATTTTTTTTTGAATTTTTTATGCCCGTTTCAAAATGCGATCAAAACGGCAGGAATGACCGTTCCTAGCTAGTGGTTGAATCTTGGAATTTTGTTGGTGTTTCTCTGATTAAAAAGATACTTATGTACCTAGAAATGATTTTTGGAAAAAAAAATAAAGAGCAAACTACGGGGCAGCTACAGTTCAAATTTGACCCGCTTCGAGCTGAATCGACGGGAATTTGTCATTTTCACCAGAGGTGGATCAAAACTTTTTACACCCAACCATTTGGTCAATTGTGCATTAAATATGGCCTAGTATTTTAGAAAAATGATTTGGTCCAATTTTGCAACAATTATTTGGTAGTTCCTTCACAAAAATACCTCCTTTAGGGCAATCGAAAATTGGAAAATGGTTTTTTCGTCCAACGAAAATGAAAACTTCCTTAGGCAACATTGTTTGCCATTCCAATATGCACCCTTGTGCACAATATGAGATCATTTGAAGAAACTATGCCATGAATGTGGCCAGAATATTGATCATTTGGCTTGAAAGCCATTGATCTCCACACATGATAGATCGTTTCTGAGAACACTTTTTTAAAATAATTGCCGTATTACAAGTTTGTTATTTTTCCTAGGAACTTGGCCACATATGATGACACAATGCGAAGGTTTCCCAATTTTTTGATTTTTTTTGAATTTTTTATGCCCGTTTCAAAATGCGGTCAAAACGGCGGGAATGACCGTTCCTAGCTAGTGGTTGAATCTTGGAATTTTGTTGGAGTTTCTCTGATTAAAAAGATACTTATGTACCTAGAAATGATTTTTTGGAAAAAATAAAGAGCAAACTACGAGGCAGCTACAGTTCAAATTTGACCCGCTTCCAACTGAATCGGCGGGAATTTGTCTTTTTCACCAGAGGTGGATCAAAACTTTTTACACCCAACCATTTGGTCAATTGTGCATTAAATATGGCCTAGTATTTTATAAAAATGATTTGGTCCAATTTTGCAACAATTATTTGGTAGTTCCTTCACAAAAATACCTCCTTTAGGGCACTCGAAAAATGGAAAATGGTTTTTTCGTCCAACGAAAATGAAAACTTCCTTAGGCAACATTGTTTGCCATTCCAATATGCACCCTTGTGCACAATATGAGATCAATTGAACAAACTATGCCATGAATGTGGCCGTAAGATTGATCATTTGGCTTGAAAGCCATTGATCTCCACACATGATAGCTCGTTTCTGAGAACACTTTTTTAAAATAATTGCCGTATTACAAGTTTGTTATTTTTCCTAGGAACTTGTCCACATATGATGACACAATGCAAAGGTTTCCCAATTTTTTGATTTTTTTTGAATTTTTTATGCCCGTTGCAAAATGCGGTCAAAACGGCGGGAATGACCGTTCCTAGCTAGTGGTTGAATCTTGGAATTTTGTTGGTCTTTCTCTGATTAAAAATATAGTTATGTACCTTGAAATGATTTTTGGAGAAAGTAAAGAGCAAACTACGAGGCAGCTACAGTTCAAATTTGACCCGCTTCCAACTGAATCGGCGGGAATTTGTCTTTTTCACCAGAGGTGGATCAAAACTTTTTAGACCCAACCATTTGTTCAATTGTGCATTAAATATGGCCTAGTATTTTAGAAAAATGATTTGGTTTTTTGCAACAATTATTTGGTAGTTCCGTCAAAAAAACCTCCTTTCGGGCACTCGAAAAATGGAAAATGGTTTTTTTCGTCCAACGAAAATGAAAACTTCCTTAGGCAACAATTTTTGCCATTCCAATATGCACCCTTGTGCACAATATGAGATCATTTGAACAAACTGTGCCATGAATGTGGCCATAAGATTGATCATTTGGCTTGAAAGCCATTGATCTCCAGACCTGATAGCTCGCTTCTGAGAACACTTTTTTAAAATAATTGCCGTATTACAAGTTTGTTATTTTCCCTAGGAACTTGGCCACATATGATGACACAATGCGAAGGTTTCCCAATTTTTTGATTTTTTTAAATTTTTTATGCCCGTTTCAAAATGCGATCAAAACGGCGGGAATGACCGTTCGTAGCTAGTGGTTGAATCTTGGAATTTTGTTGGTGTTTCTCTGATTAAAAAGATACTTATGTACCTAGAAATGATTTTTGGAAAAAATAAAGAGCAAACTACGGGGCAGCTACAGTTCAAATTTGACCCGCTTCCAACTGAATCGGCAGGAATTTGTCTTTTTCACCAGAGGTGGATCAAAACTTTTTACACCCAACCATTTGGTCAATTGTGCATTAAATATGGCCTAGTATTTTAGAAAAATGATTTGGTCCAATTTTGCAACAATTATTTGGTAGTTCCTTCACAAAAATACCTCCTTTAGGGCACTCGAAAATTGGAAAATGGTTTTTTCGTCCAACGAAAATGAAAACTTCCTTAGGCAACATTGTTTGCCATTCCAATATGCACCCTTGTGCACAATATGAGATCATTTGAAGAAACTATGCCATGAATGTGGCCAGAATATTGATCATTTGGCTTGAAAGCCATTGATCTCCACACATGATAGATCGTTTCTGAGAACACTTTTTTAAAATAATTGCCGTATTACAAGTTTGTTATTTTTCCTAGGAACTTGGCCACATATGATGACACAATGCGAAGGTTTCCCAATTTTTTGATATTTTTTGAATTTTTTATGCCCGTTTCAAAATGCGGTCAAAATGGCAGGAATGACCGTACCTAGCTAGTGGCCGAATCTTGGAATTTTGTTGGTCTTTCTCTGATTAAAAATATACTTATGTGCCTAGAAATGATTTTCGGAAAAAGTAAAGAGCAAACTACGAGGCAGCTACATTTCAAATTTGACCGCTTCCAACTGAATCGGCGGAAATTTGTCTTTTTCACCAGAGGTGGATCAAAACTTTTTACACCCAACCATTTGGTCAATTGTGCATTTAATATGGCCTAGTATTTTAGAAAAATGATTTGGTCCAATTTTGCAACAATTATTTGGTAGTTCCTTCACAAAAAAACCTCCTTTCGGGCACTCGAAAAATGGAAAATGGTTTTTTCATCCAACGAAAATGAAAACTTCCTTACGCAACATTGTTTGCCATTCCAATATGCACCCTTGTGCACAATATGCGATCATTTGAACAAACTATGCCATGAATGTGGCCATAAGATTGATCATTTGGCTTGAAAGCCATTGATCTCCACACATGATTGCTCGTTTCTGAGAACACTTTTTTTAAAATAATTGCCGTATTACAAGTTTGTTATTTTTCCTAGGAACTTGGACACATATGATGACACAATGCGAAGGTTTCCCAATTTTTTGATTTTTTTGAATTTTTTATGCCCGTTGCAAAATGCGGTCAAAACAGCGGGAATGACCGTTCCTAGCTAGTGGTTGAATCTTGGAATTTTGTTGGTGTTTCTCTGATTAAAAATATAATTATGTACCTAGAAATGATTTTTGGAAAAAATAAAGAGCAAACTACGAGGCAGCTACAGTTCAAATTTGACCCACTTCCAACTGAATCGGCGGGAATCTGTCTTTTTCACCAGAGGTGGATCAAAACTTTTTACACCCAACCATTTGGTCAATTGTGCATTAAATATGGCCTAGTATTTTAGAAAAATGATTTGGTCCAATTTTGCAACAATTATTTGGTAGTTCCTTCACAAAAAAAACCTCCTTTCGGGCACTCGAAAAATGGAAAATGTTTTTTCGTCCAATGAAAATGAAAACTTCCTTAGGCAACATTGTTTGCCATTCCAATATGCACCCTTGTGCACAATATGAGATCATTTGAACAAACTATGCCATGAATGTGGCCATAAGATTGATCACTTGGCTTGAAAGCCATTGATCTCCACACATGATAGCTCGTTTCTGAGAACACTTTTTTCAAATAATTGCCGTATTACATGTTTGCTATTTTTCCTAGGAACTTGGCCACATATGATGACACAATGCGAAGGTTTCCCAATTTTTTGATTTTTTTGAATTTTTTATGCCCGTTGCAAAATGCGGTCAAAACGGCAGGAATGACCGTTCCTAGCTAGTGGTTGAATCTTGGAATTTTGTTGGTGTTTCTCTGATTAAAAAGATACTTATGTACCTAGAAATGATTTTTGGAAAAAATAAAGAGCAAACTACGAGGCAGCTACAGTTCAAATTTGACCCGCTTCCAAATGAATCGGCGGGAATTTGTCTTTTTCACCAGAGGTGGATCAAAACTTTTTACACCCAACCATTTGGTCAATTGTGCATTAAATATGGCCTAGTATTTTAGAAAAATGATTTGGTCCAATTTTGCAACAATTATTTGGTAGTTCCTTCACAAAAATACCTCCTTTAGGGCACTCGAAAAATGGAAAATGGTTTTTTCGTCCAACGATAATGAAAACTTCCTTAGGCAACATTGTTTGCAATTCCAATATACACCCTTGTGCACAATATGAGATCATTTGAACAAACTATGCCATGAATGTGGGCATAAGATTGATCATTTGGCTTGAGAGCCATTGATCTCCACACATGATAGCTCGTTTCTGAGAACACTTTTTTAAAATAATTGCCGTATAGCAAGTTTGCTATTTTTCCTACGAACTTGGCCACATATGATGACACAATGCGAAGGTTTCCCAATTTTTTGATTTTTTTTGAATTTTTTATGCCCGTTGCAAAATGCGGTCAAAACGGCGGGAATGACCGTTCCTAGCTAGTGGTTGAATCTTGGAATTTTGTCGGTGTTTCTCTAATTAAAAATATACTTATGTACATAGAAATGATTTTTGGAAAAAGTAAAGAGCAAACTACGAGGCAGCTACAGTTCAAATTTGACCCGCTTCCAACTGAATCAGCGGGAATTTGTCTCTTTCCCCAGAGGTCGATCAAAACTTTTTACACCCAACCATTTGGTCAATTGTGCAATAATATGGCCTAGTATTTTAGAAAAATGATTTGGTCCAATTTTGCAACAATTATTTGGTAGTTCCTTAACAAAGAAACCTCTTTTCGGGCACTCGAAAAATGGAAAATGGTTTTTTCGTCCAATGAAAATGAAAACTTCCTTAGGCAACATTGTTTGCCATTCCAATATGCACCCTTGTGCACAATATGAGATCATTTAAACAAACTATGCCATGAATGTGGCCATAAGATTGATCATTTGGCTTGAAAGCCATTGATCTCCACACATGATTGCTCGTTTCTGAGAACACTTTTTTTAAAATAATTGCCGTATTACAAGTTTGTTATTTTTCCTAGGAACTTGGACACATATGATGACACAATGCGAAGGTTTCCCAATTTTTTGATTTTTTTTCAATTTTTTATGCCCGTTTCAAAATGCGATCAAAACGGCGGGAATGACCGTTCGTAGCTAGTGGTTGAATCTTGGAATTTTATTGGTGTTTCTCTGATTAAAAAGATATTTATATACCTAGAAATGATTTTTGGAAAAAATAAAGAGCAAACTACGAGACAGCTACAGTTCAAATTTGACCCGCTTCCAACTGAATCGGGGGGAATTTGTCTTTTTCACCAGAGGTGGATCAAAACTTTTTACACCCAACCATTTGGTTAATTGTGCATTAAATATGGCCTAGTATTTTAGAAAAATGATTTGGTCCAATTCTGCAACAATTATTTGGTAGTTCCTTCACAAAAATACGTCCTTTAGGGTACTCGAAAAATGGAAAATGGTTTTTTCGTCCAACGAAAATGAAAACTTCCTTAGGCAACATTGTTTGCCATTCCAATATGCACCCTTGTGCACAATATGAGATCATTTGAAGAAACTATGCCATGAATGTGGCCATAATATTGATCATTTGGCTTGAAAGCCATTGATCTCCACACGTGATAGCTCGTTTCTGAGAACACGTTTTTAAAATAATTGCCGTATTACAAGTTTGTTATTTTTCCTAGGAACTTGGCCACATATGATGCGAAGCTTTCCCTATTTTTTGATTTGTTTTGAATTTTTTATGCCCGTTTCAAAATGCAGTCAAAATGGCAGGAATGACCGTTCCTAGCTAGTGGCTGAATATTGGAATTTTGTTGGTCTTTCTCTGATTAAAAATATACTTATGTACCTAGAAATGATTTTTGGAAAAAGTAAAGAGCAAACTACGAGGCAGCTACATTTCAAATTTGACCCGCTTCCAACTGAATCGGCGGGAATTTGTCTTTTTCACCAGAGGTGGATCAAAACTTTTTACACCCAACCATTTGGTCAATTGTGCATTTAATATGGCCTAGTATTTAAAAAAATGATTTGGTCCAATTATCCAACAATTATTTGGTAGTTCCTTCACAAAAAAACCTCCTTTCGGGCACTCGAAAAATGGAAAATGGTTTTTTCGTCCAACGAAAATGAAAAATTCCTTAGGCAACATTGTTTGCCATTCCAATATGCACCCTTCTGCACAATATGCGATCATTTGAACAAACTATGCCATGAATGTGGCCATAAGATTGATCACTTGGCTTGAAAGCCATTGATCTCCACACATGATAGCTCGTTTCTGAGAAAACTTTTTTAAAATAATTGCCGTATTACAAGTTTGCTATTTTTCCTACGAACTTGGCCACATATGATGACACAATGCGAAGGTTTCCCAATTTTTTGATTTTTTTGAATTTTTTATGCCCGTTGCAAAATGCGGTCAAAACGGCGGGAATGACCGTTCCTAGCTAGTGGTTGAATCTTGGAATTTTGTTGGTGTTTCTCTGATTAAAAATATACTTATGTACCTAGAAATGATTTTTGGAAAAAGTAAAGAGCAAACTACGAGGCAACTACAGTTCAAATTTGACCCGCTTCCAACTGAATCGGCGGGAATTTGTCTCTTTCCCCAGAGGTGGATCAAAACTTTTTCCACCCAACCATTTGGTCAATTGTGCATTAAATATGGCCTAGTATTTTGGAAAAATGATTTGGTCCAATTTTGCAACAATTATTTGGTAGTTCCTTCACAAAAAAACCTCCTTTCGGGCACTCAAAAAATGGAAAATGGTTTTTTCGTCCAACGAAAATGAAAACTTCCTTAGGCAACATTGTTTGCCATTCCAATATGCACCCTTGTGCATAATATGAGATCATTTGAACAAACTATGCCATGAATGTGGCCATAAGATTGATCATTTGGCTTGAAAGCCATTGATCTCCACACATGATAGCTCGTTTCTGAGAACATTTTTTTTAAAATAATTGCCATATTACAAGTTTGCTATTTTTACTAGGAACTTGGCCACATATGATGACACAATGCGAAGGTTTCCCAATTTTTTGATTTTTTTGAATTTTTTATGCCCGTTGCAAAATGCGGTCAAAACAGCGGGAATGACCGTTCCTAGCTAGTGGTTGAATCTTGGAATTTTGTTGGTGTTTCTCTGATTAAAAATATACTTATGTACCTAGAAATGATTTTTGGAAAAAATAAAGAGCAAACTACGAGGCAGCTACAGTTCAAATTTGACCCACTTCCAACTGAATCGGCGGGAATCTGTCTTTTTCACCAGAGGTGGATCAAAACTTTTTACACCCAACCATTTGGTCAATTGTGCATTAAATATGGCCTAGTATTTTAGAAAAATGATTTGGTTTTTTGCAACAATTATTTGGTAGTTCCGTCAAAAAAACCTCCTTTCGGGCACTCGAAAAATGGAAAATGGTTTTTTTCGTCCAACGAAAATGAAAACTTCCTTAGGCAACAATTTTTGCCATTCCAATATGCACCCTTGTGCACAATATGAGATCATTTGAACAAACTGTGCCATGAATGTGGCCATAAGATTGATCATTTGGCTTGAAAGCCATTGATCTCCAGACCTGATAGCTCGCTTCTGAGAACACTTTTTTAAAATAATTGCCGTATTACAAGTTTGTTATTTTCCCTAGGAACTTGGCCACATATGATGACACAATGCGAAGGTTTCCCAATTTTTTGATTTTTTTAAATTTTTTATGCCCGTTTCAAAATGCGATCAAAACGGCGGGAATGACCGTTCGTAGCTAGTGGTTGAATCTTGGAATTTTGTTGGTGTTTCTCTGATTAAAAAGATACTTATGTACCTAGAAATGATTTTTGGAAAAAATAAAGAGCAAACTACGGGGCAGCTACAGTTCAAATTTGACCCGCTTCCAACTGAATCGGCAGGAATTTGTCTTTTTCACCAGAGGTGGATCAAAACTTTTTACACCCAACCATTTGGTCAATTGTGCATTAAATATGGCCTAGTGTTTTAGAAAAATGATTTGGTCCAATTTTGCAACAATTATTTGGTAGTTCCTTCACAAAAATACCTCCTTTAGGGCACTCGAAAATTGGAAAATGGTTTTTTCGTCCAACGAAAATGAAAACTTCCTTAGGCAACATTGTTTGCCATTCCAATATGCACCCTTGTGCACAATATGAGATCATTTGAAGAAACTATGCCATGAATGTGGCCAGAATATTGATCATTTGGCTTGAAAGCCATTGATCTCCACACATGATAGATCGTTTCTGAGAACACTTTTTTAAAATAATTGCCGTATTACAAGTTTGTTATTTTTCCTAGGAACTTGGCCACATATGATGACACAATGCGAAGGTTTCCCAATTTTTTGATATTTTTTGAATTTTTTATGCCCGTTTCAAAATGCGGTCAAAATGGCAGGAATGACCGTACCTAGCTAGTGGCCGAATCTTGGAATTTTGTTGGTCTTTCTCTGATTAAAAATATACTTATGTGCCTAGAAATGATTTTCGGAAAAATTAAAGAGCAAACTACGAGGCAGCTACAGTTCAAATTTGACCCGCTTCCAACTGAATCGGCGGGAATTTGTCTTTTTCACCAGAGGTGGATCAAAACTTTTTACACCCAACCATTTGGTCAATTGTGCATTTAATATGGCCTAGTATTTTAGAAAAATGATTTGGTCCAATTTTGCAACAATTATTTGGTAGTTCCTTCACAAAAAAACCTCCTTTCGGGCACTCGAAAAATGGAAAATGGTTTTTTCATCCAACGAAAATGAAAACTTCCTTACGCAACATTGTTTGCCATTCCAATATGCACCCTTGTGCACAATATGCGATCATTTGAACAAACTATGCCATGAATGTGGCCATAAGATTGATCATTTGGCTTGAAAGCCATTGATCTCCACACATGATAGCTCGTTTCTGAGAACACTTTTTTAAAATAATTGCCGTATTACATGTTTGCTATTTTTCCTAGGAACTTGGCCACATATGATGACACAATGCGAAGGTTTCCCAATTTTTTGATTTTTTTGAATTTTTTATGCCCGTTGCAAAATGCGGTCAAAACGGCAGGAATGACCGTTCCTAGCTAGTGGTTGAATCTTGGAATTTTGTTGGTGTTTCTCTGATTAAAAAGATACTTATGTACCTAGAAATGATTTTTGGAAAAAATAAAGAGCAAACTACGAGGCAGCTACAGTTCAAATTTGACCCGCTTCCAAATGAATCGGCGGGAATTTGTCTTTTTCACCAGAGGTGGATCAAAACTTTTTACACCCAACCATTTGGTCAATTGTGCATTAAATATGGCCTAGTATTTTAGAAAAATGATTTGGTCCAATTTTTCAACAATTATTTGGTAGTTCCTTCACAAAAATACCTCCTTTAGGGCACTCGAAAAATGGAAAATGGTTTTTTCGTCCAACGATAATGAAAACTTCCTTAGGCAACATTGTTTGCAATTCCAATATACACCCTTGTGCACAATATGAGATCATTTGAACAAACTATGCCATGAATGTGGGCATAAGATTGATCATTTGGCTTGAGAGCCATTGATCTCCACACATGATAGCTCGTTTTTGAGAACACTTTTTTAAAATAATTGCCGTATAGCAAGTTTGCTATTTTTCCTACGAACTTGGCCACATATGATGACACAATGCGAAGGTTTCCCAATTTTTCGATTTTTTTTGAATTTTTTATGCCCGTTGCAAAATGCGGTCAAAACGGCAGGAATGACCGTTCCTAGCTAGTGGTTGAATCTTGGAATTTTGTCGGTGTTTCTCTAATTAAAAATATACTTATGTACATAGAAATGATTTTTGGAAAAAGTAAAGAGCAAACTACGAGGCAGCTACAGTTTAAATTTGACCCGCTTCCAACTGAATCAGCGGGAATTTGTCTCTTTCCCCAGAGGTCGATCAAAACTTTTTACACCCAACCATTTGGTCAATTGTGCAATAATATGGCCTAGTATTTTAGAAAAATGATTTGGTCCAATTTTGCAACAATTATTTGGTAGTTCCTTAACAAAGAAACCTCTTTTCAGGCACTCGAAAAATGGAAAATGGTTTTTTCGTCCAATGAAAATGAAAACTTCCTTAGGCAACATTGTTTGCCATTCCAATATGCAGCCTTGTGCACAATATGAGATCATTTAAACAAACTATGCCATGAATGTGGCCATAAGATTGATCATTTGGCTTGAAAGCCATTGATCTCCACACATGATTGCTCGTTTCTGAGAACACTTTTTTTAAAATAATTGCCGTATTACAAGTTTGTTATTTTTCCTAGGAACTTGGACACATATGATGACACAATGCGAAGGTTTCCCAATTTTTTGGTTTTTTTTAAATTTTTTATGCCCGTTTCAAAATGCGATCAAAACGGCGGGAATGACCGTTCGTAGCTAGTGGTTGAATCTTGGAATTTTATTGGTGTTTCTCTGATTAAAAAGATATTTATATACCTAGAAATGATTTTTGGAAAAAATAAAGAGCAAACTACGAGACAGCTACAGTTCAAATTTGACCCGCTTCCAACTGAATCGGGGGGAATTTGTCTTTTTCACCAGAGGTGGATCAAAACTTTTTACACCCAACCATTTGGTTAATTGTGCATTAAATATGGCCTAGTATTTTAGAAAAATGATTTGGTCCAATTCTGCAACAATTATTTGGTAGTTCCTTCACAAAAATACGTCCTTTAGGGTACTCGAAAAATGGAAAATGGTTTTTTCGTCCAACGAAAATGAAAACTTCCTTAGGCAACATTGTTTGCCATTCCAATATGCACCCTTGTGCACAATATGAGATCATTTGAAGAAACTATGCCATGAATGTGGCCATAATATTGATTATTTGGCTTGAAAGCCATTGATCTCCACACGTGATAGCTCGTTTCTGAGAACACGTTTTTAAAATAATTGCCGTATTACAAGTTTGTTATTTTTCCTAGGAACTTGGCCCCATATGATGCGAAGCTTTCCCTATTTTTTGATTTGTTTTGAATTTTTTATGCCCGTTTCAAAATGCAGTCAAAATGGCAGGAATGACCGTTCCTAGCTAGTGGCTGAATCTTGGAATTTTGTTGGTCTTTCTCTGATTAAAAATATACTTATGTACCTAGAAATGATTTTTGGAAAAAGTAAAGAGCAAACTACGAGGCAGCTACATTTCAAATTTGACCCGCTTCCAACTGAATCGGCGGGAATTTGTCTTTTTCACCAGAGGTGGATCAAAACTTTTTACACCCAACCATTTGGTCAATTGTGCATTTAATATGGCCTAGTATTTAAAAAAATGATTTGGTCCAATTATCCAACAATTATTTGGTAGTTCCTTCACAAAAAAACCTCCTTTCGGGCACTCGAAAAATGGAAAATGGTTTTTTCGTCCAACGAAAATGAAAAATTCCTTAGGCACCATTGTTTGCCATTCCAATATGCACCCTTCTGCACAATATGCGATCATTTGAACAAACTATGCCATGAATGTGGCCATAAGATTGATCACTTGGCTTGAAAGCCATTGATCTCCACACATGATAGCTCGTTTCTGAGAAAACTTTTTTAAAATAATTGCCGTATTACAAGTTTGCTATTTTTCCTACGAACTTGGCCACATATGATGACACAATGCGAAGGTTTCCCAATTTTTTGATTTTTTTGAATTTTTTATGCCCGTTGCAAAATGCGGTCAAAACGGTGGGAATGACCGTTCCTAGCTAGTGGTTGAATCTTGGAATTTTGTTGGTGTTTCTCTGATTAAAAAGATACTTATGTACCTAGAAATGATTTTTGGAAAAAATAAAGAGCAAACTACGAGGCAGCTACAGTTCAAATTTGACCCGCTTCCAACTGAATCGGCGGGAATTTGTCTTTTTCACCAGAGGTGGATCAAAACTTTTTACACCCAACCATTTGGTCAATTGTGCATTAAATATGGCCTAGTATTTTAGAAAAATGATTTGGTCCAATTTTGCAACTATTATTTGGTAGTTCCTTCACAAAAATACCTCCTTTAGGGCACTTGAAAATTGGAAAATGGTTTTTTCGTCCAACGAAAATGAAAACTTCCTTAGCCAACATTGTTTGCCATTCCAATAAGCACCCTTGTGCACAATATGAGATCATTTGAACAAACTATGCCATGAATTTGGCCATAAGATTGATCATTTGGCTTGAAAGCCATTGATCTCCACACATGATAGCTCGTTTCTGAGAACACTTTTTTAAAATAATTACCGTATTACAAGTTTGTTATTTTTCCTAGGAACTTGGACACATATGATGACACAATGCGAAGGTTTCCCAATTTTTTGATTTTTTTTGAATTTTTTATGCCCGTTCCAAAATGCGGTCAAAACGGCGGGAATGACCGTTCCTAGCTAGTGGTTGAATCTTGGAATTTTGTTGGTGTTTCTCTGATTAAAAATATACTTATGTACCAAGAAATGATTTTTGGAAAAAGTAAAGAGCAAACTACGAGGCAGCTACAGTTCAAATTTGACCCGCTTCCAACTGAATCGGCGGGAATTTGTCTCTTTCCCCAGAGGTGGATCAAAACTTTTTCCACCCAACCATTTGGTCAATTGTGCATTAAATATGGCCTAGTATTTTAGACAAATGATTTGGTCCAATTTTGCAATAATTATTCGGTAGTTCCTTCACAAAAAAACCTCCTTTCGGGCACTCGAAAAATGGAAAATGGTTTTTTCGTCCAACGAAAATGAAAACTTCCTTAGGCAACATTGTTTGCCATTCCAATATGCACCCTTGTGCACAATATGAGATCATTTGAACAAACTATGCCATGAATGTGGCCATAAGATTGATCATTTGGCTTGAAAGCCATTGATCTCCACACATGTCTGAGAACACTTTTTTAAAATAATTGCCATATTACAAGTTTGCTATTTTTACTAGGAACTTGGCCACATATGATGACACAATGCGAAGGTTTCCCAATTTTTTCATTTTTTTGAATTTTTTATGCCCGTTGCAAAATGCGGTCAAAACGGCGGGAATGACCGTTCCTAGCTAGTGGTTGAATCTTGGAATTTTGTTGGTGTTTCTCTAATTAAAAATATACTAATGTACCTAGAAATGATTTTTGGAAAAAATAAAGAGCAAACTACGAGGCAGCTACAGTTCAAATTTGACCCACTTCCAACTGAATCGGCGGGAATTTGTCTTTTTCACCAGAGGTGGATCAACACTTTTTACACCCAACCATTTGGTCAATTGTGCATTAAATATGGCCTAGTATTTTAGAAAAATGATTTGGTCCAATTTTGCAACAATTATTTGGTAGTTTCTTCACAAAAAAAACCTCCTTTCGGGCACTCGAAAAATGGAAAATGTTTTTTCGTCCAATGAAAATGAAAACTTCCTTAGGCAACATTGTTTGCCATTCCAATATGCACCCTTGTGCACAATATGAGATCATTTGAACAAACTATGCCATGAATGTGGCCTTAAGATTGATCATTTGGCTTGAAAGCCATTGATCTCCACAAATGATTGCTCGTTTCTGAAAACACTTCTTAAAAATAATTTTCGTATTACAATTTTCTTATTTTTCCTAGGAACTTGGACACATATGATGACACAATGCGAAGGTTTCCCAATTTTTTGATTTTTTTTGAATTTTTTATGCCCGTTTCAAAATGCGGTCAAAACGGCGGGAATGACCGTTCCTAGCTAGTGGTTGAATATTGGAATTTTGTTGGTGTTTCTCTGATTAAAAAGATACTTATGTACCTAGAAATGATTTTTGGAAAAAATAAAGAGCAAACTACGAGGCAGCTACAGTTCAAATTTGACCCGCTTCCAACTGAATCGGCGGGAATTTGTCTTTTTCACCAGAGGTGGATCAAAACTTTTTACACCCAACCATTTGGTCAATTGTGCATTAAATATGGCCTAGTATTTTAGAAAAATGATTTGGTCCAATTTTGCAACAATTATTTGGTAGTTCCTTCACAAAAAGACCTCCTTTAGGGCACTCGAAAATTGGAAAATGGTTTTTTTGTCCAACGAAAATGAAAACTTCCTTAGGCAACATTGTTTGCCATTCTAATATGCACCCTTGTGCACAATATGAGATCATTTGAACAAACTATGCCATGAATTTGGCCATAAGATTGATCATTTGGCTTGAAAGCCATTGATCTCCACACATGATAGCTCGTTTCTGAGAACACTTTTTTAAAATAATTACCGTATTACAAGTTTGTTATTTTTCCTAGGAACTTGGACAAATATGATGACACAATGCGAAGGTTTCCCAATTTTTTGATTTTTTTTGAATTTTTTATGCCCGTTCCAAAATGCGGTCAAAACGGCGGGAATGACCGTTCCTAGCTAGTGGTTGAATCTTGGAATTTTGTTGGTGTTTCTCTGATTAAAAATATACTTATGTACCTAGAAATGATTTTTGGAAAAAGTAAAGAGCAAACTACGAGGCAGCTACAGTTCAAATTTGACCCGCTTCCAACTGAATCGGCGGGAATTTGTCTCTTTCCCCAGAGGTGGATCAAAACTTTTTCCACCCAACCATTTGGTCAATTGTGCATTAAATATGGCCTAGTATTTTAGAAAAATGATTTGGTCCTATTTTGCAACAATTATTTGGTAGTTCCTTCACAAAAAAACCTCCTTTCGGGCACTCGAAAAATGGAAAATGGTTTTTTCGTCCAACGAAAATGAAAACTTCCTTAGGCAACATTGTTTGCCATTCCAATATGCACCCTTGTGCATAATATGAGATCATTTGAACAAACTATGCCATGAATGTGGCCATAAGATTGATCATTTGGCTTGAAAGCCATTGATCTCCACACATGATAGCTCGTTTCTGAGAACATTTTTTTAAAGATAATTGCCATATTACAAGTTTGCTATTTTTACTAGGAACTTGGCCACATATGATGACACAATGCGAAGGTTTCCCAATTTTTTGATTTTTTTGAATTTTTTATGCCCGTTGCAAAATGCGGTCAAAACAGCGGGAATGACCGTTCCTAGCTAGTGGTTGAATCTTGGAATTTTGTTGGTGTTTCTCTGATTAAAAATATAATTATGTACCTAGAAATGATTTTTGGAAAAAATAAAGAGCAAACTACGAGGCAGCTACAGTTCAAATTTGACCCACTTCCAACTGAATCGGCGGGAATCTGTCTTTTTCACCAGAGGTGGATCAAAACTTTTTACACCCAACCATTTGGTCAATTGTGCATTAAATATGGCCTAGTATTTTAGAAAAATGATTTGGTCCAATTTTGCAACAATTATTTGGTAGTTCCTTCACAAAAAAAACCTCCTTTCGGGCACTCGAAAAATGGAAAATGTTTTTTCGTCCAATGAAAATGAAAACTTCCTTAGGCAACATTGTTTGCCATTCCAATATGCACCCTTGTGCACAATATGAGATCATTTGAACAAACTATGCCATGAATGTGGCCTTAAGATTGATCATTTGGCTTGAAAGCCATTGATCTCCACAAATGATTGCTCGTTTCTGAGAACACTTTTTAAAAATAATTGCCGTATTACAATTTTGTTATTTTTCCTACGAACTTTGACACATATGATGACACAATGCGAAGGTTTCCCAATTTTTTGATTTTTTTTGAATTTTTTATGCCCGTTTCAAAATGCGGTCAAAACGGCGGGAATGACCGTTCCTAGCTAGTGGTTGAATATTGGAATTTTGTTGGTGTTTCTCTGATTAAAAAGATACTTATGTACCTAGAAATTATTTTTGGAAAAAATAAAGAGCAAACTACGAGGCAGCTACAGTTCAAATTTGACCCGCTTCTAGCTGAATCGACGGGAATTTGTCTTTTTCACCAGAGGTGGATCAAAACTTTTTACACCCTACCATTTGGTCAATTGTGCATTAAATATGCCCTAGTATTTTAGAAAAATGATTTGGTCCAATTTTGCAACAATTATTTGGTAGTTCCTTCACAAAAAACCTCCTTTCGGGCACTCGAAAAATGGAAAATGGTTTTTTCGTCCAACGAAAATGAAAACTTCCTTAGGCAACATTGTTTGCCATTCCAATATGCACCCTTGTGCACAATATGAGATCATTTGAACAAACTATGCCATGAATGTGGCCATAAGATTGATCATTTGGCTTGAAAGCCATTGATCTCCACACATGATTGCTCGTTTCTAAGAACACTTTTTTAAAATAATTGCCGTATTACAAGTTTGTTATTTTTCCAAGGAACTTGGACACATATGATGACACAATGCAAAGGTTTCCCAATTTGTTGATTTTTTTGAATTTTTTATGCCCGTTTCAAAATGCGGTCAAAACGGCGGGAATGACCGTTCCTAGCTAGTGGTTGAATATTGGAATTTTGTTGGTGTTTCTCTGATTAAAAAGATACTTATGTACCTAGAAATGATTTTTGGAAAAAATAAAGAGCAAACTACGACGCAGCTACAGTTCAAATTTGACCCGCTTCGAGCTGAATCGACGGGAATTTGTCTTTTTCACCAGAGGTGGATCAAAACTTTTTACACCCAACCATTTGGTCAATTGTGCATTAAATATGGCCTAGTATTTTAGAAAAATGATTTGGTCCAATTTTGCAACAATTGTTTGTTAGTTCCTTCACAAAAAAACCTCCTTTCGGGCACTCGAAAAATGGAAAATGGTTTTTTCGTCCGACGAAAATGAAAACTTGCTTAGGTAACATTGTTTGCAATTCCAATATGCACCCTTCTGCAGAATATGAGATCATTTGAACAAACTATGCCATGAATGTGGCCGTACGATTGATCATTTGGCTTGAAAGCCATTGATCTCCACACATGATAGCTCGTTTCTGAGAACACTTTTTTAAAATAATTGCCGTATTACAAGTTTGTTATTTTTCCTAGGAACTTGGCCACATATGATTACACAACGCGAAGGTTTCCCAATTTTTTGATTTTTTTTGAATTTTTTATGCCCGTTTCAAAATGCGGTCAAAACAGTGGGAATGCCCGTTCCTAGCTAATGGTTGAATCTTGGAATTTTGTTGGTGTTTCTCTGATTAAAAAGATACTTATGTACCTAGAAATGATTTTTTGTAAAATATAAAGAGCAAACTATGAGGCAGCTACAGTTCAACTTTGACCCGCTTCCAACTGAATCGGCGGGAATTTGTCTTTTTCCCCAGAGGTGGATCAAAACTTTTTACACCCAACCATTTGGTCAATTGTGCATTAAATATGGCCTAGTATTTTAGAAAAATGATTTGGTCCAATTTTGCAACAATTATTTGGTAGTTCCTTCACAAAAATACCTCCTTTAGGGCACTCGAAAATTGGAAAATGGTTTTTTCGTCCAACGAAAATGAAAACTTCCTTAGGCAACATTGTTTGCCATTCCAATATGCACCCTTGTGAACAATATGAGATCATTTGAAGAAACTATGCCATGAATGTGGCCAGAATATTGATCATTTGGCTTGAAAGCCATTGATCTCCACACATGATAGATCGTTTCTGAGAACACTTTTTTAAAATAATTGCCGTATTACAAGTTTGTTATTTTTCCTAGGAACTTGGCCACATATGATGACACAATGCGAAGGTTTCCCAATTTTTTGATATTTTTTGAATTTTTTATGCCCGTTTCAAAATGCGGTCAAAATGGCAGGAATGACCGTACCTAGCTAGTGGCTGAATCTTGGAATTTTGTTGGCCTTTCTCTGATTAAAAATATACTTATGTGCCTAGAAATGATTTTCGGAAAAAGTAAAGAGCAAACTACGAGGCAGCTACATTTCAAATTTGACCCGCTTCCAACTGAATCGGCGGGAATTTGTCTTTTTCACCAGAGGTGGATCAAAACTTTTTACACCCAACCATTTAGTATTTTAGAAAAATGATTTGGTCCAATTTTGCAACAATTATTTGGTAGTTCCTTCACAAAAAGACCTCCTTTAGGGCACTCGGAAATTGGAAAATGGTTTTTTCGTCCAACGAAAATGAAAACTTCCTTAGGCAACATTGTTTGCCATTCCAATATGCACCCTTGTGCACAATATGAGATCATTTGAACAAACTATGCCATGAATTTGGCCATAAGATTGATCATTTGGCTTGAAAGCCATTGATCTCCACACATGATAGCTCGTTTCTGAGAACACTTTTTTAAAATAATTACCGTATTACAAGTTTGTTATTTTTCCTAGGAACTTGGACACATATGATGACACAATGCGAAGGTTTCCCAATTTTTTGATTTTTTTTGAATTTTTTATGCCCGTTCCAAAATGCGGTCAAAACGGCGGGAATGACCGTTCCTAGCTAGTGGTTGAATCTTGGAATTTTGTTGGTGTTTCTCTGATTAAAAATATACTTATGTACCTAGAAATGATTTTTGGAAAAAGTAAAGAGCAAACTACGAGGCAGCTACAGTTCAAATTTGACCCGCTTCCAACTGAATCGGCGGGAATTTGTCTCTTTCCCCAGAGGTGGATCAAAACTTTTTCCACCCAACCATTTGGTCAATTGTGCATTAAATATGGCCTAGTATTTTAGAAAAATGATTTGGTCCAATTTTGCAACAATTATTTGGTAGTTCCTTCACAAAAAAACCTCCTTTCGGGCACTCGAAAAATGGAAAATGGTTTTTTCGTCCAACGAAAATGAAAACTTCCTTAGGCAACATTGTTTGCCATTCCAATATGCACCCTTGTGCATAATATGAGATCATTTGAACAAACTATGCCATGAATGTGGCCATAAGATTGATCATTTGGCTTGAAAGCCATTGATCTCCACACATGATAGCTCGTTTCTGAGAACATTTTTTTTAAAATAATTGCCATATTACAAGTTTGCTATTTTTACTAGGAACTTGGCCACATATGATGACACAATGCGAAGGTTTCCCAATTTTTTGATTTTTTTGAATTTTTTATGCCCGTTGCATAATGCGGTCAAAACAGCGGGAATGACCGTTCCTAGCTAGTGGTTGAATCTTGGAATTTTGTTGGTGTTTCTCTGATTAAAAATATACTTATGTACCTAGAAATGATTTTTGGAAAAAATAAAGAGCAAACTACGAGGCAGCTACAGTTCAAATTTGACCCACTTCCAACTGAATCGGCGGGAATCTGTCTTTTTCACCAGAGGTGGATCAAAACTTTTTACACCCAACCATTTGGTCAATTGTGCATTAAATATGGCCTAGTATTTTAGAAAAATGATTTGGTCCAATTTTGCAACAATTATTTGGTAGTTCCTTCACAAAAAAACCTCCTTTCGGGCACTCGAAAAATGGAAAATGTTTTTTCGTCCAATGAAAATGAAAACTTCCTTAGGCAACATTGTTTGCCATTCCAATATGCACCCTTGTGCACAATATGAGATCATTTGAACAAACTATGCCATGAATGTGGCCTTAAGATTGATCATTTGGCTTGAAAGCCATTGATCTCCACAAATGATTGCTCGTTTCTGAGAAAACTTTTTAAAAATAATTGCCGTATTACAATTTTGTTATTTTTCCTAGGAAGTTGGACACATATGATGACACAATGCGAAGGTTTCCCAATTTTTTGATTTTTTTTGAATTTTTTATGCCCGTTTCAAAATGCGGTCAAAACGGCGGGAATGACCGTTCCTAGCTAGTGGTTGAATATTAGAATTTTGTTGGTGTTTCTCTGATTAAAAAGATACTTATGTACCTAGAAATTATTTTTGGAAAAAATAAAGAGCAAACTACGAGGCAGCTACAGTTCAAATTTGACCCGCTTCTAGCTGAATCGACGGGAATTTGTGTTTTTCACCAGAGGTGGATCAAAAATTTTTACACCCTACCATTTGGTCAATTGTGCATTAAATATGCCCTAGTATTTTAGAAAAATGATTTGGTCCAATTTTGCAACAATTATTTGGTAGTTCCTTCACAAAAAACCTCCTTTCGGGCACTCGAAAAATGGAAAATGGTTTTTTCGTCCAACGAAAATGAAAACTTCCTTAGGCAACATTGTTTGCCATTCCAATATGCACCCTTGTGCACAATATGAGATCATTTGAACAAACTATGCCATGAATGTGGCCATAAGATTGATCATTTGGCTTGAAAGCCATTGATCTCCACACATGATTGCTCGTTTCTAAGAACACTTTTTTAAAATAATTGCCGTATTACAAGTTTGTTATTTTTCCAAGGAACTTGGACACATATGATGACACAATGCAAAGGTTTCCCAATTTGTTGATTTTTTTGAATTTTTTATGCCCGTTTCAAAATGCGGTCAAAACGGCGGGAATGACCGTTCCTAGCTAGTGGTTGAATATTGGAATTTTGTTGGTGTTTCTCTGATTAAAAAGATACTTATGTACCTAGAAATGATTTTTGGAAAAAATAAAGAGCAAACTACGACGCAGCTACAGTTCAAATTTGACCCGCTTCGAGCTGAATCGACGGGAATTTGTCTTTTTCACCAGAGGTGGATCAAAACTTTTTACACCCAACCATTTGGTCAATTGTGCATTAAATATGGCCTAGTATTTTAGAAAAATGATTTGGTCCAATTTTGCAACAATTGTTTGTTAGTTCCTTCACAAAAAAACCTCCTTTCGGGCACTCGAAAAATGGAAAATGGTTTTTTCGTCCGACGAAAATGAAAACTTGCTTAGGCAACATTGTTTGCAATTCCAATATGCACCCTTCTGCAGAATATGAGATCATTTGAACAAACTATGCCATGAATGTGGCCGTACGATTGATCATTTGGCTTGAAAGCCATTGATCTCCACACATGATAGCTCGTTTCTGAGAACACTTTTTTAAAATAATTGCCGTATTACAAGTTTGTTATTTTTCCTAGGAACCTGGCCACATATGATTACACAACGCGAAGGTTTCCCAATTTTCTGATTTTTTTTGAATTTTTTATGCCCGTTTCAAAATGCGGTCAAAACAGTGGGAATGCCCGTTCCTAGCTAGTGGTTGAATCTTGGAATTTTGTTGGTGTTTCTCTGATTAAAAAGATACTTATGTACCTAGAAATGATTTTTTGTAAAATATAAAGAGCAAACTACGAGGCAGCTACAGTTCAACTTTGACCCGCTTCCAACTGAATCGGCGGGAATTTGTCTTTTTCCCCAGAGGTGGATCAAAACTTTTTACACCCAACCATTTGGTCAATTGTGCATTAAATATGGCCTAGTATTTTACAAAAATGATTTGGTCCAATTTTGCAACAATTATTTGTTAGTTCCTTCACAAAAAAACCTCCTTTCGGGCACTCGAAAAATGGCATTTTCGTCCGACGAAAATGAAAACTTCCTTAGGCAACATTGTTTGCAATTCCAATATGCACCCTTGTGCAGAATATGAGATCATTTGAACAAACTATGCCATGAATGTGGCCATAAGATTGATCATTTGGCTTGAAGCCATTGATCTCCACACATGATTGCTCGTTTCTGAGAACACTTTTTAAAAATAATTGCCGTATTACAAGTTTGTTATTTTTCCTAGGAACTTGGACACATATGATGAGACAATGCGAAGGTTTCCCAATTTTTTGATTTCTTTTATTTTTTTATGCCCGTTGCGAAATGCGGTCAAAACGGCGGGAATGACCGTTCCTAGCTAGTGGTTGAATCTTGGAATTTTGTTGGTGTTTCTCTCATTAAAAAGATACTTATGTACCTAGAAATGATTTTTGGAAAAAATAAAGAGCAAACTACGAGGCAGCTACAGTTCAAATTTGACCCGCTTCCAGCTGAATCGACGGGAATTTGTCTTTTTCACCGGAGGTGGATCAAAACTTTTTACACCCAACCATTTGGTCAATTGTGCATTAAATATGGCCTAGTATTTTAGAAAAATGATTTGGTCCAATTTTGCAACAATTATTTGGTAGTTCCTTCCAAAAAAAACCTCCTTTCGGGCACTCGAAAAATGGAAAATGTTTTTTCGTCCAACGAAAATGAAAACTTCCTTAGGCAACATTGTTTGCCATTCCAATATGCACCCTTGTGCACAATATGACATCATTTGAACAAACTATGCCATGAATGTGGCCATAAGATTGATCATTTGGCTTGAAAGCCATTGATCTCCACACATGATTGCTCGTTTCTGAGAACACTTTTTTAAAATAATTGCTGTATTACAAGTTTGTTATTTTTCCTAGGAACTTGGACACATATGATGACATAATGCGAAGGTTTCCCAATTTTTCGATTTTTTTTGAATTTTTTATGCCCATTTCAAAATGCGGTCAAAATGGCGGGAATGACCGTTCCTAGCTAGTGGTTGAATATTGGAATTTTGTTGGTGTTTCCCTAATTAAAAAGATACTTATGTACTTAGAAATGATTTTTGGAAAAAATAAAGAGCAAACTACGAGACAGCTACAGTTCAAAATTGACCCGCTTCCAGCTGAATCGACGGGAATTTGTTTTTTTCACTAGAGGTGGATCAAAACTTTTTACACCCAACGATTTGGTCAATTGTGCATTAAATATGGCCTAGTATTTTAGAAAAATGATTTGGTCCAATTTTGCAACAATTATTTGGTAGTTCCTTCACAAAAAAACCTCCTTTCGGGCACTCGAAAAATGGAAAATGGTTTTTTCGTCCAACGATAATGAAAACTTCCTTAGGCAACATTGTTTGCAATTCCAATATGCACCCTTGTGCACAATATGAGATCATTTGAACAAACTATGCCATGAATGTGGCCATAAGATTGATCATTTGGCTTGAAAGCCATTGATCTCCACACATGATAGCTCATTTCTGAGAACACTTTTTTAAAATAATTGCTGTATTACAAGTTTGTTATTTTTCCTAGGAACTTGGCCACATATGATGACACAATGCGAAGGTTTCCCAATTTTTTGGTTTTTTTGAATTTTTTATGCCCGTTTCAAAATGCGGTCAAAACGGCGGGAATGACCATTCCTAGCTAGTGGTTGAATCTTGATTTTTTTGGTGTTTCTCTGATTAAAAAGATACTTATGTACTTAGAAATGATTTTTCGAAAAAATAAAGAGCAAACTACGAGGTAGCTACAGTTCAAATTTGACCCGCTTCCAACTAAATCGGCGGGAATTTGTCTTTTTCACCAGAGGTGGAGCAAAACTTTTTACACCCAGCCATTTGGTCAATTGTGCATTAAATATGGCCTAGTATTTTTGAAAAATGATTTGGTCCAATTTTGCAACAATTATTTGGTAGTTCCTTCACAAAAAAACCCAAACCCTAACTCAGATCCCCACCCACTCCAGCCGCCGTTGCCCCCTTCTCCCTCCCAAATCCAATCCAAGTCAGAACCACTCGCCCTCCCGCCCCCGACCTCCGTCTCCATTCTTGCGTGCGTCGGCCACATCCCTCCGGCGGAGCTCGAGCCCCACCCCCCAAGCGCCGCTGCTCCACCCTCTCCCGCGCCCATCCACTACGCGCGTCGTCGGACTCACCATCCTTCGCTACACCATGGAGATGGGCGCGTGTGTGTCTGCCCTCTCGGTGGAGGTAGAGGGGCGCCGCGGCGGTGATGGGGAACAAGATCGTGTCGCCAAATACATCCACCGAATCCTCGAAACCCTAGCAGCGAAATCGACTCGATCAAAAAAGTTCTTCGTCTTCCTTGATTTGGTGCTGATTGTGGTTTGTTGGCGCGTGCGCAGGAGGATGTGACAGTGGAGAGGACGCCCGAGGAGGAGGCCAGGCTGAGGTAGCTCGAGTTCGTGCAGCAGGCGGCCGCGCAGGCTGTCTTGCTGGTCGCCGCGGCCTACACGTACGCCAAGCCGGGCGCCGGCCCGCTCCGCCCCGACGTCGACTACGTCAGGGGACCGTCAAGGCCATCGTCGGCCCCGTCTACGACCGCTACCACGCCGTGCCGCTCGATCTCCTCAAGTTCCTCGACCACAATGTGAGAACCTCAACTTTATTTCTTAGCTGTATGCAAGGATCTATTATCCGATTCTGTTCCTGGCCGTTGCTTTTCGCCACTGGAGCACCTAGGTGTTCTCTATTTCTTAATTTCTCGTCGCATCTGCATAGTGTTATCAGTTGTTCCTGTCGCGCGGATTTGAGTCTTGCTTAGCTCAATTCCACTGAGCTATGTGTGCACGCGTCTCATTCGGGGAGCCACTATGAAGATGGATAAGACAAATTCCACCTGCACAGGGGATGTGGATATGTGATGGTGAAATGAGGAAATGTGGTTGTAGTATTTTCTGCACATTTTCCTCGTGACTCCATCACGGCCTCTTTGCAGGTTTAATTTCCTTGAGACTCCATGTAGCTTCCTTCTGAAGGATGGCAATGTTGCACACATCTTAGAATGAAAGCTGAACCATTCTTATACACTTTTAAGTCCTGTTAAGAACTATTCAGGGGGGCATATTCGTTTCATGAATCATCTAAAATATCATTCACATGGTACTGGGTCAGTTTGTAGCTACCATTTCTATACACATTATCTGTGTGTGGGCGCCAGTAGCTTCATGACTTGCTATTCTTATTCAAGTGGATGAACTAAGTCATTTTTATTCAGTTTGCATTCTGCTATGCCAAAGGCGGCAATATGAGCATCACTGTACACTTTTCACCACTCCACTCCCTCCCATGCAAAATCATCCTCTCAGCTCTCACCCGTCGATGGGGAATTTTCCAATCGACACTTCATTTCATTGCTAGTACGTATTACACACACATGCTCCACAGGAAATCCAACTACATGCTCCCAAAATTTCTTCTGTTCTTGTGTTTGAAATGAGTTTTTTTAGTAACTAGGGGTCATGTATCTTAATGGCTGAGCATGGAGCATAACATCAGTTATCAAATTGTGTACATTCTCACATGTGAAGCATGTACCATTTGCTAGTACTACGTAGTTGCTAGCGATGGCTAGCCTGTGTCTAGTCTTTTTGACTGGATCACATCCATATGCTCCGGTCCAATGCACCCAGCTATAGCCTCATTTTTAAATACGTTATTTTTATTTTCCAGCATTTGTTTTTTAGCTACTGCAGCATTTCTTGAAATGATTTTTATTCTAAGCATTTTTGTCATACTCAATAAGCTAGTTCCTGAATCAAATTTGTTAATGAAATGTTTTTGTAGCATGCTATAGTTAATTAGTTGGCAAGTCTGATGTCCATTCGCCTGATTCCGTCGCCTGATTCCAGACACCTCCTTTGTTTTTTGCAGGTCTGGCAGCATCGCCGCGTCGACGAAGAAGGTGGTGACCGCGGCGGCGAGCGGCGCGAGTTGGTGGCTGCGGGACTCGACGGCACGACTCATATATGTGCTTTCGACTAATCCAGCTTTTGGTCTAGCTGGGCATTACTTTCGGTTAATTAGCTTTCGGCTCATATATGTGCTCTCTATGATACTGATGGTTCCCTAGCTAATAATATGATGATTTAATCCCCTAAGCATTGATGCATCCCATATCACCATGGCTGTTGTTTGCTATCAAGATTTGCTTAGCCTGAATACATGGTTATGTTTTTGTGTACTGCTATCTTGTTGTCTCTGTTGGATGGACAGCATCCCAGTACAAGTACTTGCTAGGTTTTACCTATTCGTGCAAATCTTGTTGTGTGTTACAAGTCGTTTTAGTACTACCTAATTAAGTCATCTACTGTCATGTGCCTGCGCAATGTTTCCTCCTTTTATCACCTTTAATCCAAGGCAAAATCTGGACCAACGAGTACCTATTGCACTAATGGGTGATTAGTACGCTGACAGAGATATTTGGAAATAGGAATTCTAAAGCGCATACTATTCAGAGTAGAACGGTAATTTCCTTAATGAAGTAGGTGACTGTAATTTGTATAATAACCACACAGGCTACTTTAATTAATGTTTCCACTTTTCTTTGATGAAATGGTTTAGTTTTGATTAATAACTCATTGGATTTTAAATATGGTAGTAAGAAGTTGCAACAGCGCTATGTGGCGTTTGCACAAATTCCTTGATTTTCTAGCATAGTAGGTGCTGGGACTTGTCAAACAAGAGCTTAGTTTCCATAGAAGTATACTCAGTTATATGAGATACTTGGTTGGCATAGTAAACCAAACCATGTTACTGATAATTTTTTTGTTCCTTCTCAGGACTGCTCCCGTGTGGTGGTCTCCTTGAGACTTGGCACTTAGCAGAAGAATCTAATTAATTATACTGATTTTTTTGTTCTTCCAGAATCTTGGCACTTTGCTTGTCTATGGATCATCTTCCACTTGAGAGCTGGCAGGAGGTCATTATTTTGTTGCTGCCTCATCACTTACCTCCAGTTCTGAATTTGTGTGATAAATGCTTCTGAATTCCAATGACAAGTGCTACTGAAAATTTTATGTTCTTGTTCCTTTAATACACATGTTCATGAATAATCTCTTCAGTTATTTGTTCTTCTGAAAACTTCAGTATGCAAGTACCTATTCCTGTTATAGCAAGTACCAGTTCTTGAGCATTTGCACAATTTTCATTATTTGTTCTGAAAATTTGCTCTAGTGTGAATCATAGTAGCAGCAATCTGTCAATGTTTGATTCAAGCTTACTCTCGTTATAATGTATTGTGTAGTTGTTGTTTCAAACTGTTTTGCTACAAGTACCATAATTTGCATTAAAGATATTGTATTCTGTTCCTGTATCATTGTTTAATAAAACCACAGCATGATGCTCACATGAGATATCCACATGTTTCTATGCTGTTTCTTTCCAGCATGATGCTCTCGTTATAATGTATTCTGTTACTGTTTTGCTACAAGCTGTGTGTTGATTTGATAATAGGAGTTTCCTTGTCCTGTTCCTATACTGCATTTTGACTCCTATGTTTCTGTGCGCGTGTGTTTAATTGATGTTGTTTCAACTTTGAACTGCTTCTGCATATGGCCTATACTGCAATTGAGATTTAAATTTGTGGTTGTTCCTCTTTTACAGATGCTCAAGTGTGAAGTGTGAAGCAAGTGTGAAGTCGTCAAGTTCTACTTAGTGAAGAGTAGCATATTGTTAGCATATATGTGTTGTAAAGATTGTAATAGATTTATTTAGTGGTATATTTGATGAAATTTATGTGTTATTTTTGATTATGTATCTGATCTGAAAACTTGTGAAATGGAAACTTGACCAATGGGTCCACTTATGAAAATAATCTGTCAAATTTGTACATTTCTGACAAGTGGGACCAATTTGAGAGATGATCATGACAAGTGGGACCCATCTAACAAGTGGGACCAATTTGAGAGATGATCATGACAAGTGGGACCCATCTAACTAGTGGGACCAGCTTGAATATATAATGGCTGAAAATAGAAAAGAAATAAATAATAAAAGGTCACGGGCCAACAATAAAAAAGGCTACAACGTTGGGCTTGGCCCATGAAGCCGACCAGAATTACCAAGGAAAAAATAATAAAAGGCTGAATTAATGGGCTCGGCCCATGTAAAACACCTAATCTGACCGGGCTGAATCTTGTGCCACATCAGCTTGCCACGCTGGATGCCTACATGGCCTGGGGATTGCTAGTGACCAAAACGCCACAGTAGACGTATTTTGGTCATAAACGTCTACGACCATTCCAGAAGAAAGGTCGCTATAGTCAGTTTACGACGGCCAGCTTTTGACCTTATGTTTTTGGTCACAAAAAGGTCACAAATGGAAATTTGTGACCATTCAGTGACCAATAGTGGTGGTCACAAGTTGACATATTTCTTGTAGTGTGTGTCGACTTTCGTCGGCCGCCGGCGTCTGACGACCCCCCTCCCCCCGTGCAAGACTCCACCCACTTCCCCCAAGTGGCCTCAACACCATGATTTTCCTCCAGCCGTTCCGGTAGCTCATGGTGGCCTTTTGGCCAGGGTGGCCGCCGGCATGGGCGACGCTGCACGCATGCGCCTCCGTCATGACGTGGGTGGGAGGGAATCTTGGGAACCCACCCCCGGTGCCTTTCCGTCCGTTGACCGGGTCTCCGCAAGGCTTCGATTGGGTGCTCCCCTGCTTTCGGTTGCAGCTGTGCCCCACGAAGACCAGACCCCGCCCTCTCCTTTGCTGGTGGCCAACCTGTCCGACCCTGTGCAGTCCTGTGGGGCCCTGATATGTCTCCAACATATCTATAATTTTTGATTGTTCCATGTTATTATATTATCTGTTTTGGATGTTCTACATGCATTAATATGCAATTTTATATGATTTTTGGGACTAACCTATTAACCTAAAGCCAAATGCCAGTTTCTGTTTTTTCCTTGTTTCAGAGTTTCGTAGAAAAGGAATACCAAACGGAGTCCAAAAGGAATAAAACTTTCCCGATGATTTTTTTTGGACCAAAGGACACCCAGGAGACTTGGAGTGCAAGTCAGAGGAGCCTTGAGGCAGCCACAAGGGTGGAGGGCGCACCCAAGGGGTGGGCACGCCCCCCGACTTTGTGGGCCTCTCGTAGCTCCCCTGACCTAATTCTTTCACCTATATATACTCCTATACCCCCAAAACATCTAGGGGAGCCACAAAACCACTTTTCCACCGCCGCAACCTTCTGTACCCGTGAGATCCCATCTTGGGGCCTTTTCGGGCATCCTACCGGAGGGGGAATCGATCAAAGAGGGCTTCTACATCAATACCATTGCCTTTCCGATGAAGCGTGAGTAGTTTACTTCAGACCTACGGGCCAATAGCTAGTAGCTAGATGGCTTCTTCTCTCTCTCCTTGATTCTCAATACACAGTTCTGCTCGATGTTCTTGGAGATCTATTTGATGTAATACTCTTTTGCGGTGTGTTTGCCGAGATCCGATGAATTATGGATTTATGATCAGCTTATCTATGAATATTATTTGAACCTCCTCTGAATTCTTATATGCATGATTTGATATCTTTGCAAGTCTCTTCGAACTATCGATTTGGTTTGGCCAACTAGATTGGTTTTTCTTGCAATGGGACAAGTGCTTAGTTTTGGGTTGAATCTTGCGGTGTCCTTTCCCAGTGACAGTAGGGGCAACAGGTCACGTATTGTATTGTTGCCATCGAGGATAACAAGATGGTTTTTCATCATATTGCTTGAGTTAATCCGCTGCATCATGTCATCTTGCTTAATGCGTTACTCTGTTTTGATGAACTTAATACTCTAGATGCAGGCAGGAGTCGGTCGATGTGTGGACTTGCCAATTTTTGTCATCGTTCCTTTACTTTGCAATCTTTTACTTTCCGTTCCATAAACCAAAAATATTACTTTACCGTTTATCCATCTCTATCAGATCTCACTTTGCAAATAACCGTGAAGGGATTGACAACCCCTTTGGAGCGTATGTTGCAAGTTGGTGTTTGTTTGTGTAGGTTTTCAGTGGCTTGTTGCGCAATCTCCTACTGGATTGATACCTTGTATCTAAAAACCGAGGGAAATACTTACGCTCTTTTGCTGCATCACCCTTTCCTCTTCAAGGGAAAAACCAATGCAAGCTCAAGAGGTAGCAAGAAGGATTTCTGGCACCGTTGCCGGGGAGATCTACGCCAAGCCAAGACATACCAAGTACGCATCATGAACTCTCATCCCTCGCATTACATTATTTGCCATTTGCCTCTCGCTTTCCTCTCCCCCACTTCTAAAACGATTTTCGAAAAGATTCGCCTTTTCTTAACCCTCTTCCGTTCGTCCTTTTCATTTGCTTTTTGTGTGCTCATGTGTTGGATTGCTTGCTTTGTCGCAATGACTCCTCGAAAAACGGTTGACCCTCACCTTAGGTGGTTATATGAAATTGAGAATAATGTTAGAAGCTTCGTGTCTTTGCAATTTGAGCATAAAATTTTCTTTAGAAACGAGCTCAAGGAGCAGAAAAGCTTTATGGGATACATGAATAAAGAGCTTGATGATATGTCCAAAGAATTTTATGGTTTGAGATATCAGTTTGCACATCTTGAAAATTTAGTAGGTCAATTTTCTGATAAACAAGCTACTTTAGTAAACAAAATGGCCTCCAAACCGGAGGCTAGATATGAAGATCTTAAAGTAATTGATGTGACTCCTATTGAATCTTTGTTTTCCAATGAAAATCTTTATAAAGATGGAACTGGAGATGAGTCAACTTTATTTAAAAGGCGTCCCAACAATTCAGAGTTTTTAGATCTTGATACAAAAATTGATAAAAGTGGGATTGAGGAGGTTAAAACTTTAGATAGCAATGAACCCACTATTTTGGATTTCAAGGACCTTAATTATGATAATTGCTATTTAATAGATTGTATTTCCTTGTTGCAATCCGTGTTGAATTCTCCTCATGCTTATAATCAAAACAAAGATTTTACTAAACATATCGTTGATGCTATGATGCAATCTTATTAAGAAAAGCTTAATTTCGAAGTTTCTATTCCTAGAAAATTTTATGATGAGTGGGAACCTACTATTAAGATTAAAGTTAAAGATTATGAATGCTATGCTTTGTGTGATTTGGGTGCTAGTGTTTCCACGATTCCGAAAACTTTATGTGATGTGTTAGGTTTCCGTGAATTTGTGGATTGTTCCTTAAATTTGCATCTTGCGGATTCCACTATTAAGAAACCTATGGGAAGAACTAATATTGTTCTTATTGCTGAAAATAGGAATTATGTGCCCGTATATTTCATTGTTCTTGATATAGATTGCAATCCTACATGTCCTATTATTCTTGGTAGACCTTTCCTTAGAATGATTGGTGCAATTATTGAAATGAAAGAAGGACACATTAGATTTAAATTCCCATTAAGTAAAGGCATGGAATACGTTCCAAGAAATAAAATTAAATTGCCTTATGAATCTATTATGAGAGCCACTTATGGATTGCATGCCAAAGATGATAATATTTAGATCTATTCGTGTTTTTATGCCTAGCTAGGGGCGTTAAACAATAGCGCTTGTTGGGAGGAAACCCAATTTTATTTTTTGTTCTTACTTTTTAGGTCTTGTTTTGCTTTGAATAAATCATCTAGCCTCTGGTAAGATGTGGTTTTGTGTTTTAATTAGTGTTTGTGCCAAGTAAGACCTTTGGTCCTGCTGAAAAACAAAAACTTTTGCGCCCAGGAGATTAGTTTTAATTTTTAACAAAAGTGAGATAAAATACTGATTCCTTTTTTAGAGGATTAATAAACAAATTATCTAGGACTTCCTAACTTCTTAGTATTTTTCGAGTTACTGAACTATTCGAAATCTCCAGATTGCTACAGACTGTTCTGTTTTTGACAGATTCTGTTGTTCATGTGTTGTTTGCTTATTTTGATGCATCAGTGTCTAGTATTGGGGGGTATGAACCATGGAAAAGTTGGAATACAGTAGATATTACACCAATATAAATAAATAATGAGTTCACACCAGTAACAAAAGTGGTGATTTAGTTTCTTATACTAATGAAGCTTTAGAGATTTTCCGTTGGAGTTTTGTGTTGTGAAGTTTTCAAGTTTTGGGTAAGAATTTGATGGACTATGCAATAAGGAGTGGAAAGAGCCTAAGCTTGGGAATTCCCAAGGAACCCCAAGGTAATATTAAAGGATATAAAAAGCCTAAGCTTGGGGATGCCCTGGGAAGGCATCCCCTCTTTCATCTTCGTCTATCGGTAACTTTACTTGAGGCTATATTTTTATTCACCACATGATATGTGTTTTGCTTGGAGCATCTTGTATGATTTGAGTCTTTGCCTTTTAGTTTTCCGCAATCATCCTTGCTATACACACCTTTTGAGCAAGACATACATGAATTGTGATTTATTAGAATGCTCTATGTGCTTCACTTATATCTTTTGAGCTAGGCAAAAAATTGCTCTAGTGCTTCACATATATCTTTTTAGAGCACGACGGTGGTTTTATTTTATAGAAACTGATGAACTCTCGTTCTTTACTTATATTATTTTGAGAGTCTCTAAACAGCATGGTAATTTGCTTTGGTTATAAAATTAGTCCTAATATGATAGGCATCCAAGAGGGGTATAATAAAAACTTTCATATAAAGTGCATTGAATATTATGAGAAGTTTGGTTCCTTATGATTGTTTTGAGATATGAAGATGGTGATATTAGAGTCATGCTAGTAAGTAGTTGTGAATTTGAGAAATAATTGTGTTAAAGTTTTTGAGTCTCGTAGCATGCACGTATGGTGTACCGTTATGTGATGAAGTCGGAGCATGATTTATTTTTTGATTGCCTTCCGTATGAGTGGTAGCCGGGGACGAACGATGGTCTTTTCCTACCATTCTATCCCCCTAGGAGCATGCACGTAGTACTTTGTTTCGATGACTAATAGATTTTTGCAATAAGTATGTGAGTTCCTTATGACTAATGTTGAGTCCATGGATTATACGCACTCTCACCTTTACGACATTGCTAGCCTCTCTAGTACCGCACAACTTTCGCCGGTACCATAAACCCACCACATATCCTTCCTCAAAACAGCCACCATACCTACCTATTATGACATTTCCATAGCCATTTCGAGACATATTGAGTTGTAAGTAAATAAAAGTGTGATGATCTTCATTATTAGAGCATTGTCCCATGTGAGGAAAGGATGATGGAGACTATGATTCCCCCACAAGTCGGGATGAGACTCCAGACGAAAAAAGAGGCCAAAAAAATGAGAGAAGGACCAAATAAAAAATAGAAAAACAGAGAAGGGACAATGTTACTATCGTTTTTTCAACACTTGTGCTTCAAAGTACCACCATGATCTTCATGATAGAGAGTCTCCTATGATCTCAGTTTCATATACTAGTGGGAATTTTTCATTATAGAACTTAGCTTGTATATTCCAATGATGGGCTTCCTCAAATTGCCCTAGGTCTCCGTGAGCAAGCGAGTTGGATGCACACCCACTTAGTTTCTTTTTGAGCTTTCATAAACGTATAGCTCTAGTGCATCCGTTGCATGGCAATCCCTACTCACTCACATTGATATCTATTAATGGGCATCTCCATAGCCCGTTGATACGCCTAGTTGATGTGAGACTATCTCCTTCTTTTTGTCTTCTCCACAACCACCATCTATTCCACCTATAGTGCTATATCCATGGCTCACACTCATGTATTGCGTGAAAGTTGAAAAAGTTTGAGTATGTCAAAAGTATGAAACAATTAATTGGCTTGTCATCGGGGTTGTGCATGATTTAAATATTTTGTGTGATGATGATGGAGCATAGCCAGACTATATGATTTTGTAGGGATAAGCTTTCTTTGGCCATGTTATTTTGAGAAGACATAATTATTTTGTTAGTATGCTTGAAGTATTATTGTTTTTATGTCAATATGAAACTTTTGTTTTGAATCTTAAGGATCTGAACATTCTTTTGCCTATATATACTCTTATACCCCAAAAACATCCAGGGGAGCCAGGAAACCACTTTTCCACAGCCGCAACCTTCTGTACCCATGAGATCCCATGTTGGGGCCTTTTCCGGCATCCTGTCGGAGGGGGAATCGATCACGGAGGGCTTCTACATCAACACCATTGCCTCTCCGATGAAGCGTGAGTAGTTTACTTCAGACCTACGGGTCCATAGCTAGTAGCTAGATGGCTTCTTCTCTTTCTTTGATTCTCAACACAAAGTTCTCCTCGATGTTCTTGGAGATATATTCGATGTTATACTCTTTTGCGGTGTGTTTGCCGAGATATGATGAATTGTGTATTTATGATCAACTTATTTGTGAATATTATTTGAATCTCCTCTGAATTCTTATATGCATGATTTCTTTGCAAGTCTCTTCAAACTATCGATTTGGTTTGGCCAACTAGATTGGTTTTTCTTGCAATGGGAGAAGTGCTTAGCTTTGGGTTCAATCTTGCGGTGTCCTTTCCTAGTGACAGTAGGGGCAGCAAGGCACATATTGTATTGTTTCCATTGAGGAAAACAAGATGGGGTTTTCATCATATTTCTTGAGTTAATCCCGCTACATCATGTCATCTTGCTTAATGCGTTACTATGCTCTTATGAACTTAATACTCTAGATGCAGGAAGGAGTCGGTCGATGTGTGGAGTAATAGTAGTAGGTGCAGAATCGTATCGGTCTACTTGACACAGACATGATGCCTATATTCATGATCATTGCCTTAGACATCGTCATAACTTTGCGCTTTTCTATCAATTTCTCGTCAGTAATTTGTTCACCCACCATAATAATTTCTATCTTGAGAGAAGCCTTTAGTGAAACCTATGGCCCTCGGGTCTATTTTACATCATATTAGTTTCCTCTAAACTTGCCAATTTCTGTCGTTGTTCCTTTACTTTGCAATCTTTTACTTTCCGTTCCATAAACCAAAAATACCAAAAATATTACTTTACCCTTTATCCATCTCTATCAGATCTCACTTTGTGAATAACCATGAAGGGATTGACAACCCCTTTGTCACGTTGGTTGCAAGTTGGTGTTTGTTTGTGCAAGTATTCGGTGGCTTGTTGTGTAGTCTCCTACTGGATTGATACCTTGGTTCTCAAAACTGAGGGAAATACTTACGCTCCTTTGCTGCATCACCCTTTCATCTTGAAGGGAAAAACCAACGCAAGATCAAGAGGTAGTAGGCTCAGGCATCTTGGGATGCGTGGGATTCGAACCAACCAACCAGCTCTGCGCCTTCCTCGCCAAGCCTCAGCGACCAACCCCAGATGATCCAATCTGCCCTACCCAAGGATGACAACTCCCTACCTACTACCACGGACCCTGTGTCATGCCCTCCTATCGGGGACAGGCTAGGCGACCCTGCCATGGCTGCCTCGCCCGTAGTGGAGACACCCCCGGGCCCATCTAGCGACACAGCTGACGAGGTGGATCCCGCGGCAGCCACTCCCGAGCCGTCTACCTGCCTGCCCTTGGATGACATAGATCTCGTGCCTAGGGAGGCCCCGCCTTGCATTCCAGTTGTGCTACATGACACACCCTCCCACGCAGCTAATACGTGGCCTCAGGATTCGCAGCCGGCAACGGTAGGAAGTGACAAGTCAGCCATGCAACCCATGCATGTATCCATGCACGGCGCCCCCCTTGCTTCCTTCGTGGATGCCATCTCCGTCAAGGTATCTTCTCTACTTCTTGCACCAAAGCTACAACGGTGAAGGAAGGAACTACCAACTGACTTTACACCTAGGCACAGTTTCCGCATTGCACGCGCTAACCTTGGTCTTTGCTCCGAGATGAAGGCTAAGAGGGTTCTGCTTCGGCATCTATGCGTCATTGCCAATGATGGCTCGCCGATCTCCAACAATGTGCTAGACAAATACGCTCTTCTCTTCGAGCAGCCGTTGGCTATGGATGTGCTCCAAGCCTTCGGCGACTTCTTTGGTCGGCAGCTGCCCTCCACCGAAGGACGGCTCATCGAGGCCTAGGTCGGCCGTTTTGTGACCCAAACATACAACATCCCCTTCCTTATGGAGTGTAACTTAAAGGAAGCTTTTTGGAATGTCCGTGGTCGAAACTTTGGTGCCAGGCGCATAGCCGTTCGCAGCATGATCTCCGCTGCCGCACCTAGCATCGTTTGTCTTCAAGAGACAAAACTCGCCCATGTCTCCGATTCCATCGTGTTCGACACGCTAGGTCCCTCCTTCGAGGACTACTTCTTTCTCCCCGCTACCGGCACCCGCGGCGCCATCCTTCTTGCCTGGCGGCATTCTACCATATCCCTCTCCAACCCACTAGTCGGTGAGCATCACGTAACTACCCAGGTCACCCCGCTGGTCGGTGATGGGCATTGGCACCAGAAAATAGGCTTGATGACCCACAAGTATAGGGGATCAATTGTAGCTCTTTTCGATAAGTAAGAGTGTCAAACCCAACGAAGAGCAGAAGGAAATGACAAGTGGTTTTCAGCAATGTAATGTCTGCAAGTGCTGAAATTGTAAGTAGCGGAGTAGTTTCATAGCAAGATAATTTGTAACGAGCAAGTAACGATAGTAGTAACAAAATTGCAGCAAGGTAGCCCAATAATTTTGAGGCAAAGGACAGGCCAAAACGGTCTCTTATGATAAGAAAATTGTTCTTGAGGGTACACGGGAATTTTGTCTAGTCACTTTCATCATGTTGGTTTAATTCGTGTTCTGTACTTTGATAATTTCATATGTGGGTGGACCGGTGCTTAGGTGTTGTTCTTACTTGAACAAACATCCTACTTATGATTAACCCTCCCGCAAGCATCCACAACTATGAGAAAAGTATTAAGAATAAATTCTAACCATAGCATTAAACTTCAGGATCCAATCGGTCTCTTACGGAATAGCGCATAAACTAGGGTTTAAGCTTCTGTCGCTCTCACAACCCATCATCTAATTGCTACTCCACAATGCATTCCCTTAGTCCCAAAAATGGTGAAGTGTCATGTAGTCGACGTTCACATGACACCACTAAGGGAATCACAACATACATACT
Source organism: Triticum monococcum (assembly GCA_034509565.1). NCBI lineage: Eukaryota > Viridiplantae > Streptophyta > Magnoliopsida > Poales > Poaceae > Triticum > Triticum monococcum. The sequence goes on along the minus strand of CM067842.1, from coordinate 477,421,587 downwards.
ATCAAAATATCAAACACGTATCAAGTTCACATGATTACTTGCAACATGATTTCTCCCGTGACCTCAAGAACAAAAGTAACTACTCAGAAATTATAAACACGCTCATGATCAAAGGAGTATTAAATAACATATTGGATCTGAACATATAATCTTCCACCAAATAAACCATATAGTAATCAACTAGAAGATGTAATCAACACTACTAGTCACCCGCAAGTACCAATCTATAGTTCCGGTAACAAGATTGAACACAAGAGATGAACTAGGGTTTGAGAGGACATGGTGCTGTTGAAGATGTTGATGGATATTGCCCTCCCCAAGATGGGAGAGTTGTTGGTGATGATGATGACGATGATTTCCCCCTCTGGGAGGGAAGTTCCTCCAGCAGAATCGCTCCGTTGCAGGGAAAAAGTGCTCCTACCCAAGTTCCGCCTCGAGGTCAACATGACCTATATACCAGAAGATGGGCACCGGAGGTGGGCCTGGGTGAGCACACCCCACCAGGACGTGCCTGGGCTCCCTGGCACGCCCAGGTGGGTTGTGCACACCTGGTGGCCCCCCCTAGTAGTTATTTGCTCCAATAATTCTCAAATATTCCATAAAAAAATCCTCGTGAAATTTCAGCTCATTTTGAGTTGTGCAGAATAGGTAGCCTGACGTAGCTTTTTCAGGTCCAGATTTCCAGCTGACAGAATTCTCCCTCTTTGTGTATACCTTGCATATTATGAGAGAAAAGGTATTAGAATTACTCCAAAAACATTATTATGGGTAAAAACATTATAAATAATAGTAATAAAACATGATGCAAAATGGATGTATCAACTCCCCCAAGCTTAGACCTCGCTTGTCCTCAAGCGAAAACCGAAATAGAAAAACATGTGCACATGCTTTGAGAGAGAGGTGTCGATAAAAAACAAAATACGGGCATAGAAGCATCATGTTGATTATTATAACAGCAACAGAGTTAAACATAAGACTTTTATCATAGAACTTTTATCATAGAACTTTTATCATATACTTCTCATGAATAAGTAACAATTCATCACACAGTCGAAGTACAAAGCAAAAACTCTATTAAAAACAAACAAACTATGTTCTCGGTCAACTTTGCAACTACAATTCATCATCTTTTCAGGAAGGGTCACATATGGGAGCCTTTAGGCAAGTCCACATACTCAACCATCATATAGTCTTCTATGATTGCTAACACTCACCGCGTACACATGAGAAAAATGTTTCAACTGGACACATAGGAAGATAGGGGCTTATAGTTTCGCCTCCCAACGTACTTACCTCAAGGGTGATGTCAACAATAATAACTCACGCTATCTATATTCAGCTATACATATGTGCCTAGATCTTTCCTCACCACATAATGCTTGCCAAATGAGAAAAATAAAAAGGAAAGAAGGAAAACTTTGACTCTTTGCAAAAAAGTAAATACATAAAAGTAAAAGATAGGCCCTTCGCAGAGGGAAGTAGAGGTTACCATGCGCTTATTTGTTTGTATGTTCAACCCCTTAGTGCAAAAGAACGTCATGTTACATCGCCTCTTGTGATAGTGACCTTTATTATGCAGTCTGTCGCTTTTATTCTTCACCATCACAAGTTCGTGCAACGCTCAATTTTCTCTTACACTAAATGATCTCACACATTTAGAAGCAATTTTATTGCCTTTTTGCACCGATGACAACTTACTTGAGGGATGTTGCTCAATCCCTAGGTAGGTATGGTAGACACTTGAAAATAAGATTTAGGTTTAAGGGGTTTTGGATGCACAAGTAGTATCTCTACTTAGTGCGGAATTTTTTGGCTAGCAAAGATAGGGGAAAGCACCACTTGTTGAAGGATCTATGACAATATGACTTCTATGTGAATATAAGCAAACATAAACCATTAAATTCTCTTCCTTGTCCAACGTCAACAATTTTGGCATATAATATTTTAATGAGCGCTCACAATCACAAAAGATTTCTAGGATAGTGTATTTATATGTGAATCTTCTCTTCCCTTATTAATTATTTCATGAGTTGCATCATTGACTAATGCTATGTTTGTCAATCTCTAATAAAATTTTCTACTTATAATTTTCCTTATGTGGTGTCATCACCACCTACCATAGGATTAGTATATGATCTTTTCATTATTTATTTCCTTTCTCTTTTTCTTTCTTATTTCTTTTCTTTAGTTGCAACATGAAAGTAAAGAAAGCAAAAACTCAAACTAAACTTTATTATATAACGTGCACACGATTACAAGGATAGATCACTAAGCAAACTCTCAACGAAGAAAGGATCGAACTAAGTTTTATTCATCTAAAGGAAAAAGATCGAACTACAATAAGTAAAAGCAAAAAGATAGTGAGATGATACGATACCGGGGCACCTCCCCCAAGCTTGACGGAAGCCAAGGGGAGTGCCCATATCCGATACTCAATTCTTCTTTGGTGGTGAAGAAGATGGTGGTGGTGGTGACCACTGTGCCTTCAAATTTTTCATATTGTAGTTGAGGAGAGCAACTTCCTCCTTTAATTCATCGACCTCCAACTTCATCTTCAAGATCTTGTCACATAAATCTTAGGGAGACTTGATTTCTTGAACTCCACGTGCATATCCCTAGGTTGAAGTAGAGGAACATCCTCCTCCTCTAAGCTTGAAACATTGATCCTCATCAAGTGAGCAACCTCCTCATCATCCGTAGTTAGACCATAAGGAGATAGGTCCCCATAGGTCTTTGGGTCAGCAATGATATGTGAGACATAGCTCTCTCCGTAGGAGTCTTGGGACGACATATTTTCAAAACTGTGCAAAAAACAACAAAAAATAAAACAAAGGATTTCTTCACGATATGGTGATCAACAGGTTCGGGAAGTATATATAGTTTTTTTTATCTTGGAGGACAAGCATACGGAAGAAAAACAGAGTCCGGAAGGTGTCCCAGGTGGGCACAACCCACCTGGGCGCGCCAGGCAAGCCTGGCACGCCCTGGTGTCTTGTGCCCACCACGGTACACTTCCTGGAAGTTTTTTATTTCCTAAATTTTTAAATATTCCAAAACTGATAAAAAATATTTCTGTGGATTTTTCGGAGTCCGTTTATTTACCGTATCATGTACCTCCTTATTTTCAATATTCTGGAGTGTTCCGGAAGGACTCTTTATGTGTTCTTCCGGTGTCAAAGTTTGGATAATATTACTTTCAACATTAATGGGCGTACCTGGGATATAATATTTTATTTGTTGCCCATTGACAACCTTCTGGTTAGTACCTTCGGAATTATTTATTTTGATGGCTCCAGACCGATAAACCTCCTCGATGACATATGGACCTTCCCATTTTGAGAGAAGTTTTCCTGCAAAGAATCTAAACGAGAGTTGTATAAAAGAACATATTCTCTGACTTTAAACTCACGCTTTTGGATTGTTATTTCATGCCATCTTTTAACATTTTTTGAATAATTTTGCATTTTCATAAGCTTGCGTTCTCCATTCATCTAATGAGCTAATATCAAATAACCTCTTTTCACCGGCAAGTTTGAAATCATAATCGAGTTCTTAGATTGCCCAATATGCTTTATGTTCTAACTCAAGAGGCAAATGACAAGCTTTTCCATAAACCATTTTATAAGGAGACATACCCATAGGATTTTTATATGCTGTTCTATAAGCCCAAATTGCATCCTCTAATTTCTTAGATCAATTCTTCCTGGACCAATTGACAATCTTTTGCAAAATTAATTTTATTTCCCTATTGCTAAGTTCAATTTGGCCACTAGACTGAGGATGATAAGATGATGCAATTATATGGTTAACATCATACTTGGCAAGCATTTTACGGAAAGCACCATGAATAAAGTGTGAACCACCATCAGTCATTAAATATCTAGGGACTCCAAACCTTGGGAAAATAACTTCCTTAAGCATTTTAATAGAGGTGTTGTGATCAGCACTACTTGTTGGAATAGCTTCGACCCATTTAGTAACATAATCAACAACAACCAAAATATGTGTATATCCATTAGAGGAAGGAAAAGGTCCCATAGTAATCAAATCCCCAAACATCAAATGGTTCAATAGCAAGTGCATAATTCATAGGCATTTATTGACGCTTACCGATATTACCTATCCTTTGACATTCATCACAAGATAAGACGAACTTACGGACATCCTTGAAGAGAGTAGGCCAATAAAATCCAGACAGCAGTACCTTGTGAGTAGTTCTATCTCCAGCACGATGCCCTCCATAAGCTTCGGAGTGACATTTTCGTAGGATTTGTCCCTGTTCATGCTCAGGTACACAACGTCTAATAATACCATCTACTCCTTCTTTATAAAGATGTGGGTCATCCCAAAAGTACTGTCTTAAATCATAGTAGATTTTTTTATTTTGTTGGTATGTAAAGCTAGGTGGTAAATATTTAGCAACAATGTAATTAGTATAATGATACGTCTCCAATATATCTATATTTTCTGATTGTTCCATGTTGTTTTATTATCAATCTTGGATGTTTTATAATCATTTTATATCATCTTTTGGTACTAACCTATTGACATAGTGCCAAGTGCTAGTTGCTGTTTTTTCCATGTTTTTTACATCGTAGAAAATCAATATCAAACGGAGTCCTAATGCCACGAAACTTTACGAATATTTTTATGGACCAGAAGGAAGATGTTGGGCCCTGGTTGCACCTGGGGGGAGTCCCGAGGAGGGGACAACCCACCAGGGTGTGCCAGGAGGCCTATGCGTCCCTAGTGGGTTGTGCCCACCTCGGGTGCCCCCCGGACCGCCTCTTTGCTCTATATATACCCCAATATTCCCAAAACCCTATGGGAGTCGACAAAATATTCATCCAGCCGCCACAGAGTCCAGAACCACCAGATCCAATCTAGACACCATCACAGAGGGGTTCACTACTTCCATTGGTGCTTCTCCGATGATGCGTGAGTAGTTCTTTGTAGACCTTCAGGTCCGTAGTTAGTAGCTAGATGGCTTCATCTCTCTCTCTCTCTTGATTCTCAATACAATGGTCTCTTGGAGATCCATATGATGCAACTCTTTTGCGGTGTGTTTGTTGGGATCGATGAACTTTGAGTTTATGACCAGATCTATCTTTTTATATCCATGAAAGTATTTGAGTTTCTTTGATCTCTTTTATGCATGATCTCTTATAGCCTCATATTTCTTCTCCAATATTTTGGTTTTGTTTGTCCAACTTGATCTATTTATCTTGCAATGGGAAGAGGTGCCTGGTAGTGGGTTCGATCTTATGGTGCTTGATCCCAGTGACAGAAAGGGAACTGACACGTATGTATCGTTGCTACTAAGGATAAAAAGATAGATAATCGGATCTCGTCTACATCATGTCGTCGTTCTTATTGCATTACCCTGTTTTTTCATGAACTTAATACACTAGATGCATGCTGGATAGCGGTCGATGTGTGGAGTAATAGTAGTATATGCAGGCAGGATTCGGTCTACTAATGTTGGACGTGATGCCTATGTAATGATCATTGCCTGGATATCGTCATAATTATTTGAGGTTCTATCAATTGCCCAATAGTAATTTGTTCACCCACCGTTTGCTATTTTTTTTAGAGAAGCCACTAGTGAAACCTACATCCCCCAGGTCTTCTTTCGCATATATTTGCCTTTGCGATCTATTTTATTTGCCTTTTATTTTCAGATCTATTAAACCAAAAATACAAAAATACCTTGCTGCAATTTATTTTATTTGGTGTTTGATCTATCAATATTTACAACTTTCTCCCATCCACGTGCTATTTCTGGCAGCGTTACCCAAAAGGGATTGACAACCCCTTTAACACGCCGAGTTGCGAGGATTTGTTATCTGTGTGCAGGGGCTGTTTACATTGTGTTTCTTGGTTCTCCTACTGGTTCGATAACCTTGGTTTCATATCTGAGGGAAATACCTACCACCGTTGTGCTGCATCATCCCTTCCTCTTTGGGGGAAAAACCGACGTAGCTTCTAGCGACATCACATAATTAGCATACCAAGGAGTACTGTGAGCAACATTTATTGCAGCTAACTGCTCATCAGGAAAACTATCATCAATAGGTAGTGTCGTGGAATTGTCACGGCAGATGTCCTAGCAGAAGGACTTAGTCGTAGGGCCATCGCAACTAGGAAGCTTAAAGGGGTTAATCGGGACAAAGGACATGAGAGGTTTTATACTAGTTTGGCCCCTTACGATGAAGGTAAAAGCCTACGTCTAGTTGTGTTGATATTGCTGGGGTTTCGATCACCAAGAGGCTAGCTCGCCAGCTTGGTTATCGATCTCTTGTTTCTTGCCCTCAGCCACCACCGAGTCGTCCCCTTATATATACGGGTTGACACCTTGCGGCCTACAGAGTCCCGGCCGGCTTATAAAGCGTGTCCGGCTCGGTGACTTCTTTTACATGCCTTTCCTTACAAGTCTTTCCTTACATATGGCGGTTTACAATATTGGGCCTTAAGCCGCCTCTAGGCTTAGGCCTTCTATAAACTTTATTAACTACCGTCTTGACTGTTTTCTGGGCTTCCTTTGTGACCAGCCATTGGGGCTGACCTGGCCCCTCCTGGGCGGGTTATAACTGATAGCTATATCCCCAACATTAGGCCCCGAGTTGACTTTGAACTTTGCTCTTTGTCAATCTTCAACACTTAAACAAAATCCATCTTCTTATCTTCGCAGAGGTTTTTTGTACCCCGCCATGATGTCATCTCTTGAAAACACGAAAAACTTTCATGACGTCATCTTCTCAACAGATCTTCATATTTAATGCTTTCTGAGAATCGAGGCGTCCATTTAGTTAGATAACCATTATTCGGGTCTTCCTTGATTCTCGCGCCCGCCTGTTGGCTTATCCCCTTATAAATAGGCATGCCCCGGTCTTTTCTCATTCCTCTCTCTTATTCGTCTTCTTCCTCTCGCCACTCCACTGCAGCTCGAGCCCCACCGCCATCACAGAGCATCTCGTCGTCATTGACTTTGGCCGCTGCATCAACCAGAATCGGTTCAGAGAACGGCGGCGATCTTCCATGGAGGATCCGTGGCCGTAAGTATTCGCCCTCCATTCATCAGATCTGCGTTTAGAGCTTCTAGGTTTTCCTGCATGTTCTTCGTAGTTCTTCGCGGTTCTTCGCAGTTCTTCCACTACTGCTTCTTCTTGATCCAAAAAGAGATACATGCTTGTGCGGTAGCTATTTGGTGCCTACTCTTGACATTAGCAGATCCCTTTTCCCGGTATAAAGGCCTCATTAGGACTTCAAACTCATCTGTGCTAAACTTTTAGGTCTAGATTTTTTTCCATTTTGAATAGCCATTTGATCTGGAATAATATCAAGCCATTTGGGAAACTTGTTTGTCTCTACACTTAGCTGAAACTGCTTTCTCAAATATTTGTAGTCATGGCGGCTTATTTTGCCGGCTTACTTTTCCTTATATGACATTAGCCCTTACTTAAGCCGCCATTACTCCCCTGTATCATCATGATTTACTTTCACCATTGTCATTGAATTAAGCCGGTATGTTGCTTTCTTTTCAGTTCGTATTTTGAACATCATGCCGTCCAAAGCACCAACTGTCTACAACTGGGTTCCCTCAACAGTCACTGAGGACAATCTGAAGGAATTCTTTACCATAGGTTTTTTGCCAGGGAAATTTTTTATGTCCTATCGTGCACCCGACCTGAAGAAGGAACGGCCCAATCCAAAAGATGGTGAAGTTATCATCTTTTCTGATCACATGAACCATGGATTTTCCCCACCCAGCTCAAAGTTCTTCAGAGATGTCCTCCATTTTTTCAAACTCCACCCTCAAGACATCGAGCCTAATTCCATATCCAATATCTACAAGTTCCAAGTTCTCTGCGAGGTGTACCTTTAAGAAGAACCGACTGTGGAACTCTTTAGAGAGTATTTTTATCTGAACCGCCAGAATGAGTGCACCAATGGCCCTAGCATGGAACTTGGAGGTATCTCAATTCAGCATCGACAAGGTGCCGTCTTCCCCCTAATAGTCTTGCCGAGTCATCCCAAGGACTGGAATCAGACTTGGTTTTATTGTCAAGACACTTCACTAGCAAATGAGCGTCCACTGCCGGGTTATCGCGCAGAGCGTCTTGACTCCAAATTTGCACTCCCTGATAAGCTCACTGCCGCCGAAAGCAAGAAGTTGATACCATCCATTAAAAGGATTAACGCTTTATTAGGGAACGGTTTAACCGGAGTTGACTTAACCCGTTGTTGGGTTGCGTGGCAGGTCATCCCTCTGAGCTGCCGATCCAAACTGATGTACGAATATGGTGGAGGCCCAGATGACTCTCTTCGTCACATCTCTGTTCAATTAACGGAAGAAGATATTGTTTCAATGTCAACTCTTCTGGTGAACGGTAAATACGAAGACTGTAGTAAAGTCGGGTTAAACCCTTTCTGCAAGCTTAACCCGGTGCGAGAGGTAAAGAACCTCTGCCCTCTTCCTCTTTGCATTTTCCTAGGCTGTTTTAAATACTTGCACGACCTTTCATCTTGCTTGTTTGTTTATAGGCCCAATCTGATTTCTGGAAAGCCAAGTACAATCACGAAGCCGCCAAGAAAGCCAGAGCCGCCGCCATAACTGCCAAGAAGACGACCCGAAGATCTAAGAAGAAGAAGAAAAGGACCGCTGAAGATATGTTGAAGCTTGATGATGATACTTCTGAGTCGGAGATAGCCCTTGACTCCCTTGGCCAGCTTTTTAACAATCTTATTAACACTGATCATTGCAAGGACGACACGGGGGCCAGTCAGGCCATGGAAGAAGAGGTAACTATTTCCTCCGACTCAGCCCATTTGCCAAGACAGAAACTTCGAGTCGTAACCCGGAAAGTAAGGTTTTCACACCCTTTGGCTTATCTGGACCCTCATTTTCTTTTGAAAAAGCAGCAACATGAGAGCTGGCAGCAGGCTCGGAACGTCGATGAACCGCGTGCTGTTCTTCAACAAACTCCTCAAAAGCGCCAGAATGAGGTTTAGTCCTTCACTTTTTTTACTTTCCATTAATGGATCTTCTCCCTTGTATTACTAACTTTATTTTATCTTTGCAGGAGGTGTCCCGCTCTTCTGACGACTCATCTCAAACTCAATTCCCGGCCTTTAAGACTGCCCCTGGGTAAGGAAGAAAACATCTTTCCTCCGTGTCTTTCAAACTGCTTTTTTTATACTGACTGTTTCATAATATCTTTCTTAGTGGTCAAGATAAGTCCAAGAAGGCCAAGGTAACTAAGCCAGTGGAAGACCCGCCAGTCCTTGCACCTGAACCGGCAATGCCACCTTCTCCTCCATTAACTGAAGCTCCAGAAGACCCGCCTATCAATGTTGAAGTAAATCCTCCTGAGCCATTAGTTGACGATACCACCGTTGATCCTTCTGCAACTAGACCATCCAATTCGGCCAACCCGCCATCACCGTCTGCGCAAGATGTTCTGATCACCGGAAGCCGCTTTGTTAAGCCGGGGAATCCCACCGTGTTGGCTCGTCACACGGCGAAACAAGAGGTATTGGAGAGACAAAAAGTGTGTTTTGATATTTCGCATTATGGCCATCTGGACGACAACGACATATTATCCTGCTATCTCAGCCATGTGCACTCCAGACGTGACTCAGAGATCGAAATGGTCAAGCAGTTGCAGCTGAAGTATGAGGTATGTTGTTCCGGCTTACTTATATTCTGCCAGCTCCCAAGTCTTCAGATTATGAGAAAATCGGAATGATCTGTAGACTTTATGATATAGGCTAAGACTTTACCTTTAGATCTTTCTGAAGTCCAATAAAATAGAACAAAGCTTCACCTATAGTCCCCAAGGGCCGGTTCACTTAACCATAAATGAGCCGGTACTTTGAATTTCATAACTGTCTTGTACCGAATCCAACAAATATTGTAATCTGGCTTAACCTTGAGAGACTTTGTTGAATATCATACATTAGCCCCCAAGTGCCAAGTGTTGTTACTTTGTAATGTACTTGGGACTTGAAGTATTTTAGAGTCATAAGAAATTGTTTTGGCATACATTAGCCCCCAAGTGTCAAGTGGTTTTGCAATGCAAAAGTACTTGAGACTTGAATCTTGACTCTTGGACTTTAATTGAAACCTTGACACATGTGTGTACATTTTGTAGAATGCCTTATCTGAATTGAGCTCGCAATTAACTGATGCGAAGACCCGGCTGGCGGATCAGGAAGCAGAAATCAAGTCTGCTGACTCCAAGCTGCAACTGAGTCTAGCTAAGACGGAAAATTTGAAAACCGGCTTGACTGTCAAGAAGAAAACCTGGGCTGAGGAAAAAAATGCTGCTGACACAACGCCCGGAGAAAGATGAAGCAGCCCTTGAAGAGGTTACGACGAAGCTGACTGGATTAAAAGACCGAGTGTCTCAAATGGTGTCCGCCATCTTCGGTACGTCATCTGTACTGACCTTTTTGACCTTCCTTTGACCCGGAATACAAATCGCTAGCTGACCCTTTGTTTAAAAACCATGTGCAGGCCCACAAAGCAAGAACCTGAGCCAAGACAACATGACTAAACTGAAGGCAGTGTATACCTTAGTGGAGCAATTGTACATTGGTGCACAACGAGCACTTGCCGCTATCTCTCCTGCCAATCAAGGACCCAACCGGCTCAGTGATGTCTTAAAGAAGCTGTCAATCTTACCCGCCAGGTTCCAAGAAGTCAAGTGCTCCTGTGCTAGAGCTGGGGCTTTAACTGCCTTAAGCCGCTCCAAGGCTTGGGTGCCAGATCTAGACCCTGCGGATGTAGCCAGAGGGTACCCCACGGTAAAGGAAGACAGGTCACTGTTTGAACAGGATGACTCCGTTGCTTGCGTGAGGGAGGTGCGACCTCATGCCACCATTCTTGGAGATGAAACAAATACCGATAAATACCAGTTGGGGTTTGATTTGGACAATAAGAAGATGGCGACTCCCTCCTACAAAGTGACCGACCTTATCCCACCGGTTCGTCAACATACATTTGCTCCGGATGTTAATCCAGCCGGCTTGATTGATGAAGAAGCAGAATTTATTGCTGTGAACGGTTTTAACTGGTTGAAACCCAGCTTCCAATCAGCAGAAGGCGGTGAACCGGCGAGGGAGGAATGAGGACCATTTTCATGGGCTTGTAAAAGCCTTGTAATAGATTAGTTTTGAAAACACTGCCTATTTTGCCTATGCCATCGTGCATAAGACACTGTGTGTTACTCTACGCTTCCTTATTTCAATGTGTGCATCACAGTCATGGTTATCCTTGTAATATTTCCACTTTGTTCCTATAACAAAAAGGAAATACTTGCTTGGCGGTTTAACACCGAACGGGTCAGAGGACCCGGTTCATGACCAACAATTTTATTATAGTAGATAAGCAGAACTAAACGTAAAGATAAAACAGGTTTGAAATAACCTTTGATTAATACAGAAGGAAATTGTTCATAAACAAGAGCCATACCTGTATCTTTGACCTCCGGACCATCGGTTTATCTGACCCGGGTGATGAGGTGGATAATCAAGTCTTTGCGAGAAGTCAATGCTTCTGAATACCTAATGATTATCATGCCCTGGCAGCTTGTTGTCAAATATTCAAGCCAGTGAAAAGACCATGATTGATTATTTTTGAAAGTGAGACAACAAAAAACCAATAAGAGAAATAACAAGTGGTAAACAAAATTAGCCTTGTAACTAAAGGTTGGGGGTTTTCTGATTCGAATACGATCAGTAAACCGGACCAAAGGGGTTAAGCTAAGATTCGAATACGATCATATAGCCCCGAGTGGCTTTGGCGTTGCGCCGATCAAGAGGGTACCGACAGCTATGTTCTCTTTGGTTCGAATACGACCTATGTTTGAGCAGGAAGCCCCCAAATGACCTTGAGAGGTTTTTAACGACCCTGATTCGAATACTATCCAAGTCGGACCCAAAAGGGGTTAAGCCGTGATTCGAATACGATCAAGAAGCCCCCTGGTGGGTTTGGCTTTGAGCCGATCAAGAGGGTTACAACAGCTATGTTCTCTTTGGTTCGAATATGACCTATGTTTGAACAGGAAGCCCCCAAGTGACCTTGATAGTTTGCAGCTAGATTCGAATACGATCATAAGCCGAACCAAAAAAGGTTAGACTTGATTCAAAGATGATCAACTCCTTAATAGTCATTTTAAAATAGTAGTAAAAAATAGTAAAGACGCGCAATCTTTGAAAAGAAAAGAGACCGATGGTCCTGCTTTATTACTTATCATAGTATATACAACCTCAAAGTATGTAAATGATGAGAGCCGGTGGCTCAGGTGTAGTATGGCCGAAGTTGAGCAATGTTCCACGGCCGGCGGGTCTCCTCTTCTGACTTACGTGAGTCTTTGTGCTCTCGAACGTCAATGAGGTAATATGACCCGTTGTTTAAGTTCTTGCTGACCACAAAGGGTCCTTCCCAAGGTGGGGATAGCTTGTGTGCATCTGACAGATCCTGGATGAGCCGGAGCACCAGGTCACCTTCTTGAAAAGTCCTGGACTTCACCCGGCAGCTGTGATAACGGCGCAGGTCCTGTTGATAAATTGCTGATTGAGCTGCTCCTAAGTCTCTTTCCTCATCTAACAAGTCAAGTGCATCCTGTCTGGCTTGTTCATTGTTAGCTTCAACATAAGCCGCCACACGGGGCGAGTCATGACGGATGTCACTAGGAAACACTGCTTCTGCTCCATAAACCATGAAGAAAGGTGTATAGCCTGTAGACCTGTTAGGGGTGGTGTTGATACTCCACAGCACCGAGGGTAACTCCTCTACCCAACAACCCAGCGTTCGCTGCAAGGGAACCATAAGCCGGTGAAGGAAATATGCCCTAGAGGCAATAATAAAGTTATTATTTATTTCCTTATATCATGATAAATGTTTATTATTCATGCTAGAATTGTATTAACTGGAAACATAATACATGTGTGAATACATAGACAAACAGGTTGTCACTAGTATGCCTCTACTTGACTAGCTCGTTGATCAAAGATGGTTATGTTTCCTAACCATGGACATGAGTTGTCATTTGATTAACGGGGTCACATCATTAGGAGAATGATGTGATTGGCATGACCCATTCCATTAGCTTAGCACCCGATTGTGTAGTATGTTGCTATTTCTTTCTTCATGACTTATACATGTTCCTATGACTATTAGATTATGCAACTCCCGTTTACCGGAGGAACACTTTGTGTGCTACCAAACGCCACAACGTAACTGGGTGATTATAAAGGTGCTCTACAGGTGTCTCCAAAGGTACTTGTTGGGTTGGCGTATTTCGAGATTAGGATTTGTCACTCCGATTATCGGAGAGGTATCTCTGGGCCCTCTCGGTAATGCACATCACTTAAGCCTTGCAAGCATTGCAACTAATGAGTTAGTTGCGGGATGATGTATTACGGAACGAGTAAAGAGACTTGCCGGTAACGAGATTGAACTAGGTATTGAGATACCGACGATTGAATCTCGGGCAAGTAACATACTGGTGACAAAGGGAACAACGTATGTTGTTATGCGGTTTGACCGATAAAAGATCTTCGTAGAATATGTGGGAGCCAATATGAGCATCCAGGTTCCGCTATTGGTTATTGACCGGAGACGTGTCTCGGTCATGTCTACATAGTTTTCGAACCCGTAGGGTCCACACGCTTAATGTTTCGATGACAGTTATTTTATGAGTTTATATGTTTTGATGTACCGAAGGTTGTTCGGAGTTTCGGATATGATCACGGACATGACAAGGAGTCTCGAAATGGTCGAGACATGGAGATTGATATATTGGAAGCGTATGTTTGGATATCGGAAGTGTTCCGGGTGAAATCGGGATTTTACCGGAGTACCGGGAGGTTACTGGAACCCCCCGGGGACTTAATGGGCCTTAGTGGGCCTAGGTGGAAGAGAGGAGAGGCGGCTAGGGCTGGGCCGCGCGCCCCTCCCCCCAGTCCGAATAGGACAAGGAGAGGGGGCGGCGCCCCCTTCCTTCTTCTCCTCCACTCTTTCCCCCTCCCAAGTCCTAATCCAACAAGGAAGGGGGGGGAGTCCAACTCCCGGTGGGAGTAGGACTCCTCCTGGCGCGCCTCCTCCCTGGCCGGCTGGACCCCCCTTGCCCCTTTATATACGAGGGCAGGGGGCACCCCATAGACACAACAATTGATCATTTGATCTTTTAGCCGTGTGCGGTGCCCCCCTCCACCATAGTCCACCTCAATATTACTGTAGTGGTGCTTAGGCGAAGCCCTGCATTGGTAGAACATCAACATCATCCCCACGCCGTCGTGCTGACGAAACTCTCCCTCAACACTTGGCTGGATCAGAGTTCGAGGGACGTCATCGGGCTGAATGTGTGCTGAACTCGGAGGTGCTGTACGTTCGGTACTTGATCGGTCGGATCGTAAAGATGTACGATTACATCAACTACGTTGTGCTAACGCTTCCGCTTTCGGTGTACAAGGGTATGTGGATAACACTCTCCCCTCTCGTTGCTATGCATCACCATGATCTTGCGTGTGCATAGGAATTTTTTTGAAATTAATATGTTCCCCAACAGTGGCATCCAAGCCAGGTTTTATGCGTAGATGTCATATGCACGAGTAGAACACAAGTGAGTTGTGGGCGATATAAGTCATACTGCTTACCAGCATGTCATACTTTGGTTCTGCGGTATTGTTGGATGAAGCGGCCAGGACCGACATTATGCGTACGCTTATGCAAGACTGGTTCTACCGATGTGCTTTGCACACAGGTGGCTGGCGGGTGTCAGTTTCTCCAACTTTAGTTGAACCGAGTGTGGCTACGCTCGGTCCTTGCGAAGGTTAAAACAACACCAACTTGACAAACTATCGTTGTGGTTTTGATGCGTAGGTAAGAATGGTTCTTGCTAAGCCCGTAGCAGCCACGTAAAACTTGCAACAACAAAGTAGAGGACGTCTAACTTGTTTTTCCAGGGCATGTTGTGATGTGATATGGTCAAGACATGATGCTAAATTTTATCGTATGAGATGATCATGTTTTGTAACCGAGTTATCGGCAACTGGCGGGAGCCATATGGTTGTCGCTTTATTATATGCAATGCAATCGCCCTGTAATGCTTTACTTTATGACTAAGTGGTAGCGATAGTCGTAGAAGCATAAGATTGGTGAGATGACAATGATGCTATGATGGAGATCAAGGTGTCGCGCTGGTGACGATGCTGATCCTGACGGTGCTTCGGAGATGGAGATCACAAGCACAAGATGATGATGGCCATATCATATCACTTATATTGATTGCATGTGATGTTTATCATTTATGCATCTTATCTTGCTTTGATTGACGGTAGCATTATAAGATGATCTCTCACTAAATTTCAAGATAAAAAGTGTTCTCCCTGAGTATGCACCGTTGCCAAAGTTTGTCGTGCCCAGACACCACATGATGATCGGGTGTGATAGGCTCTACGTCCATCTATAACGGGTGCAAGCCAGTTTTGCACACGCAGAATACTCAGGTTAAACTTGATGAGCCTAGCATAGCAAATATGGCCTCGGAACACTGAGACCGAAAGGTCGAGCGTGAATCATATAGTAGATATGATCAACATAGTGATGTTCACCATTGAAAACTACTCCATTTCACTTGATGATCGGTTATGGTTTAGTTGATTTGGATCACGTGATCACTTAGAAGATTAGAGAGATGTCTTTCTAAGTGGGAGTTCTTAAGTAATATGATTAATTGAACTTAAATTTATCATGAACTTAGTACCTGATAGTATCTTGCTTGTCTATGTTTGATTGTAGATAGATGGCCTGTGCTGTTGTTCCGTTGAATTTTAATGCGTTCCTTGAGAAAAGCAAAGTTGAAATATGATGGTAGCAATTACACGGACTTGGTCCGTAACTTGAGGATTATTCTCATTGCTGCACAGAAGAGTTACGTCCTGGAAGCACCGCTGGGTGTACGACCTGCGCCAGCAACTGCAGACATTGTGAATGCCTGGCAGTCACATGTTGATGACTACTCGATAGTTCAGTGTGCCATGCTTTATGGCTTAGAACCGGGACTTCAACGATGTTTTGAATGTCATGGAGCATATGAGATGTTCCAGGAGTTATAGTTAATGTTTCAAGCAAATGTCTGGATTGAGAGATATGAAGTCTCCAATAAGTTCTACAGCTGCAAGATGGAGGAGAATAGTTCTGTCTATGAACATACACTCAGAATGTCTGGGTACCATAATCACTTAACTCAGCTGGGAGTTAATCTTCCGGTTGATAGTGTCATTGACAGAGTTCTACAATCACTGCCACCAAGCTAAAAGAGCTTCGTGATGAACTATAATATGCCAGGGATGGATAAGACAATTCCCGAGCTCTTCGTAATGCTAAAGGCAGCGGAGGTAGAAATCAAGAAGGAGCATCAAGTGTTGATGGTCAATAAGACCACCAGTTTCAAGAAAAAGGGTAAAGGGAAGTAGGGGAACTTCAAGAAGAACAGTAAGCAAGTTGCTGCTCAAGAGAAGAAACCCAAGTCTGGACCTAAACCTGAAACTGAGTGCTTCTACTGCAAGTAGACTGGTCACTGGAAGCAGAACTTCCCCAAGTATTTGCCGCATAAGAAGGATGGCAAGGTGAACAAAGGTATATGTGATATACATGTTATTGATGTGTACCTTACTAGAGCTCGTAGTAGCACCTGGGTATTTGATACTGGTTCTGTTGCTAATATTTGCAACTCGAAACAGGGACTGCGGATTAAGCAAACACTGGCAAAGGACGAGCTGATGATGCACGTGGGAAATGGTTCCAAAGTCGATGTGATCGCGGTCGGCACGCTACCTCTACATCTACCTTCGGGATTAGTATTAGACCTAAATAATTGTTATTTGGTGCCAGCGTTGAGCATGAACATTATATCTGGATCTTGTTTGATGCGAGACGGTTATTCATTTAAATCAGAGAATAATGGTTGTTCTATTTATATGAGTAATATCTTTTATGGTCATGCACCCTTGAAGAGTGGTCTATTTTTGATGAATCTCGATAGTAGTGATGCACATATTCATAATGTTGAAGACAAAAGATGCAGAGTTGATAATGATAGTGCAACTTATTTGTGGCACTGCCGTTTAGGTCATATCGGTGTAAAGCGCATGAAGAAACTCCACACTGATGGACTTTTGGAACCACTTGATTATGAATCACTTGGTACTTGCGAACCATGCCTCATGGGCAAGATGACTAAAACGACGTTCTCCAAA
Organism: Triticum monococcum; assembly: GCA_034509565.1. NCBI lineage: Eukaryota > Viridiplantae > Streptophyta > Magnoliopsida > Poales > Poaceae > Triticum > Triticum monococcum. Next base: position 477,404,319 of record CM067842.1, on the reverse strand, counting down.
ACTATGGAGAGAGCAACAGATTTGTTGGAAATCATACATACAGATGTATGTGGTCCGATGAATGTTGAGGCTCGTGGCCGATATCGTTATTTTCTCACCTTCACAGATGATTTAAGCAGATATGGGTATATCTACTTAATGAAGCATAAGTCTGAAACATTTGAAAAGTTCAAAGAATTTCACAGTGAAGTTGAAAATCATTGTAACAAGAAAATAAATTTTCTATGATCTGATCGTGGAGGAGAATATTTGAGTTACGAGTTTGGTCTACATTTGAAACAATGCGGAATAGTTTCGCAACTCACGCCACCCGGAACACCATAGCGTAATGGTGTGTCTAAACGTCGTAATCGTACTTTACTAGATATGGTGCGATCTATGATGTCTCTTATAGATTTACCGCTATCATTTTGGGGTTATGCTTTAGAGACGGCCGCATTCACATTAAATAGGGCACCATCGAAATCCGTTGAGACGACGCCTTATGGACCGTGGTTTGGCAAGAAACCAAAGTTGTCGTTTCTGAAAGTTTGGGGCTGCGATGCTTATGTGAAAAAGCTTCAACCTGATAAGCTCGAACCCAAATCGGAGAAATGTGTCTTCATACGATACCCAAATGAGACTGTTAGGTACACCTTCTATCACAGATCCGAAGGCAAGACATTTGTTGCTAAGAATGGATCCTTTTCTAGAGAAGGAGTTTCTCTCGAAAGAAGTGAGTGGGAGGAAAGTGGAACTTGATGAGGTAACTATACCTGCTCCTCTATTGGAAAGTAGTTCATCACAGAAACCGGTTTCTGTGACGCCTACACCAATTAGTGAGGAAGTTAATGATGATGATCTTGGAACTTCAGATCAAGTTACTACTGAACCTCGTAGATCAACCAGAGTAAGATCCGCACCGGAGTGGTACGGTAATCCTATTCTGGAAGTCATGCTACTAGATCATGATGAACCTACGAACTATGAATAAGCGATGGTGAGCCCAGATTCCGCAAAATGGCTTGAGGCCATGAAATCTGAGATGGGATCCATGTATGAGAACAAAGTATGGACTTTGGTTGACTGGCCTGATGATCGGCAAGCAATTGAGAATAAATGGATCTACAAGAAGAAGACTGACGCTGACGGTAATGTTACTGTCTACAAAGCTCGACTTGTTGCGAAAGGTTTTCGACAAGTTCAAGGGATTGACTATGATAAAACTTTCTCACCCGTAGCGATGCTTAAGTCTGTCCGAATCATGTTAGCAATTGCCGCATTTTATGATGATGAAATTTGGCAAATGGATGTCAAAACTGCATTCCTGAATGGATTTCTGGAAGAAGAGTTGTATATGATGCAACCGGAAGGTTTTGTCGATCCAAAGGGAGCTAACAAAGTGTGCAAGCTCTAGCGATCCATTTATGGACTGGTGCAAGCCTCTCAGAGTTGGAATAAATGCTTTGATAGTGTGATCAAAGCATTTGGTTTTATACATACTTTTGGAGAAGCTTGTATTTACAAGAAAGCGAGTGGGAGCTCTATGGCATTTCTGATATTATATGTGGATGACATATTGCTGATTGGAAATGATACACAATTTCTGGATAGCATAAAGGGATACTTGAATAAGAGTTTTTCAATGAAAGACATCAATGAAGCTGCTTACATATTGGGCATCGAGATCTATAGAGATAGATCAAGACGCTTAATTGGACTTTCACAAAGCACATACCTTGACAAAGCTTTGAATAAGTTCAAAATGGATCAAGCAAAGTAAGGGTTCTTGCCTGTGTTACAAGGTGTGAAGTTGAGTAAGACTCAATGCCGGACCATTGCAGAAGATAGAGAGAAAATGAAAGATGTTCCCTATGCTTCAGCCGTAGGCTCTATCATGTATGCAATGCTGTGTACCAGACCTGATGTATGCCTTGCTATAAGTCTAGCAGGGAGGTACCAAAGTAATCCAGGAGTGGATCACTGGATAGCGGTCAAGAACATCCTGAAATACCTGAAAAGGACTAAGGATATGTTTCTCATTTATGGAGGTGACAAAGAGCTCATCGTAAACGGTTACATTGATGCAAGTTTTGACACTGATCCGGACGATTCTAAATCGCATACCGGATACGTGTTTACATTGAACGGTGGAGCTGTCAGTTGGTGCAATTCTAAACAAAGCATTGTGGCAGGATCTACATGTGAAGCAGAGTACATAGCTGCTTCGAAAGCAGCAAATGAAGGAGTCTGGATGAAGGAGTTCATATATGATCTAGGTGTCATACCTAGTGCATCGGGTCCAATGAAAATCTTTTGTGACAATACTGGTGCAATTGCCTTGGCGAAGGAATCAAGATTTCACAAGAGAACCGAGCACATCAAGAGACGCTTCAATTCTATCCGGGATCTAGTCCAGGTGGGAGACATAGAAATGTGCGAGATACATACGGATCTAAATGTTGCAGACCCGTTGACTAAGCCTCTTCCACGAGAAAAACATGATCAGCACCAAGGCTCCATGGGTGTTAGAAGCATTACTGTGTAATCTAGATTACTGACTCTAGTACAAGTGGGAGACTGAAGGAAATATGCCCTAGAGGCAATAATAAAGTTATTATTTATTTCCTTATATCATGATAAATGTTTATTATTCATGCTAGAATTGTATTAACCGGAAACACAATGCATGTGTGAATACATAGACAAACAGGTTGTCACTAGTATGCCTCTACTTTACTAGCTCATTCATCAAAGATGGTTCTGTTTCCAAACCATGGACATGAGTTGTCATTTGATTAACGGGGTCACATCATTAGGAGAATGATGTGATTGACATGACCCATTCCGTTAGCTTAGCACCCGACCGTGTAGTATGTTCCTATTGCTGTCTTCATGACTTATACATGTTCCTATGACTAAGAGATTATGCAACTCCCGTTTATCGCAGGAACACTTTGTGTGCTACCAAACATCACAACATAACTGGGTGATTATAAAGGTGCTCTACTAGTGTCTCCAAAGGTACTTATAGGGTTGGCGTATTTCGAGATTAGGATTTGTCACTCCGATTGTCGGAGAGGTATCTCTGGGCCCTCTCGGTAATGCACATCGCTTAAGCCTTGCAAGCATTGCAGCTAATGAGTTAGTTGCGGGATGATGTATTACGGAACGAGTAAAGAGACTTGCCGGTAATGAGATTGAACTAGGTATTGAGATACCGACGATCGAATCTCGGGCAAGTAACATACCGATGACAAAGGGAACAACGTATGTTGTTATGAGGTTTGACCGATAAAAGATCTTCGTAGAATATGTGGGAGCCAATGTGAGCATCCAGGTTCCGCTATTGGTTATTGACCGGAGACGTCTCTCGGTCATGTCTACATAGTTCTCGAACCTGTAAGGTCCGTACGCTTAACGTTTCGATGACAGTTATATTATGAGTTTATATGTTTTGATGTACCGAAGGTTGTTCGTAGTTCCGGATGTGATCACGGACACGACGAGGAGTCTCGAAATGATCGAGACATGAAGATTGATATATTGGAAGCCTATGTTTGGATATCGGAAGTGTTCCGGGTGAAATCGGGATTTTACCGGAGTGCCGGGAGGTTACCGGAACCCCCCGGGGACTTAATGGGCCTTAGTGGGCCTAGGTGGAAGAGAGGAGAGGCGGCTAGGGCTGGGCTGCGCGCCCCTCCCCCCCAGTCCGAATAGGACAAGGATAGGGGCGCGACGCCCCCCCTTCCTTCTTCTCCTCCACTCTTTCCCCCTCCCAAGTCCTAATCCAACTAGGAAGGGGGGGGGAGTCCTACTCCCGGTGAGAGTAGGACTCCTCCTGGCGCACCTCCTCCCTGGCCGGCCGCACCCCTCTTGCTCCTTTATATACGGGGGCAGGGGAGGACCCCATAGACACAACAATTGATCGTTTGATCTTTTAGCCGTGTATGGTGCCCCCCTCCACCATAGTCCACCTCGATATTACTGTAGTGGTGCTTAGGCGAAGCCCTGTGTCGGTAGAACATCAACATCGTCACCACGTCGTCGTGCTGACGAAACTCTCCCTTAACACTCGGCTGGATAGTAGTTCGAGGGACGTCATCGGGCTGAACGTGTGCTGAACTCAGAGGTGTCGTATGTTCGGTACTTGATCGGTCGGATCGTGAAGACGTATGATTACATCAACCGCGTTGTGCTAACGCTTCCGCTTTCGGTCTACGAGGGTACGTGGACAACACTCTCCCCTCTCGTTTTTATGCATCACCATGATCTTGCGTGTGCGTAGGAATTTTTTGGAAATTACTACGTTCCCCAACAGCCGGGGCTTGAGACCTTTTAAGATTTCCCGATTTGCACTCTCAGCCTGCCCATTGGATTGAGGATGAGCTACAGAAGAAACATCAAGCCGGATATGCTCGCGCTGACAGAACTCCTCCATAGCCCCTTGGGATAGATTAGTGCCATTGTCAGTGATAATGCTGTGTGGAAAACCAAAACTGAAGATCACCTTTTTCATGAACTGAACCATTGTGGCCGCATCACACTTACTCACTGGTTCTGCCTCAAACCACTTTGTGAATTTGTCAACTGCCACTAAAAGATGTGTCTTTGTATCCTTAGACCTTTTGAAAGGTCCAACCATGTCAAGCCCCCAGACCGCAAACGGCCAAGTGATTGGAATCATCCGCAGCTCTTGAGCCGGCACATGTGCCCGTCATGCAAAATTTTGACATCCATCACATCTTCTGACCAGATCTTCTGCATCAGCGTGAGCCGTCAACCAGTAAAAACCATGACGAAAAGCTTTGGCCACCAGAGATTTTGACCTGGCGTGATGACCACAATCGCCTTCATGGATCACATGAAGTATTTCTTGGCCTTCTTCTGGGGAAACACACCGCTGAAACGCTCCAGAGATACTGCGATGGTATAGTTCTCTGTCAGAAATCGTTATTGACTTAGACCGTCGGGTTATCTGTCGGGCCAGGGTCTCATCCGCTGGCAGCTCGCCCCGGGTCATGTAAGCCAAGAATGGTACTGCCCAATCTGGGATGATGAGCCGCCACCAACTGCGCCTCCGGGTCAGGAACGGCTAGATCTTCTTCTGTAGGTAACCTAACAGATGGGTTATGCAAAATATCCAAAAAGGTGTTAGGTGGCACCAGCTTACGCTGAGATCCCAACAGGCTTAAAGCATCAGACGCTTCATTCTTCCTACGGTCATTGTGCTCCACCTGATAACCTTTAAAATGCCCTACAACAGCATCAACTTCACGGCGATAAGCCACCATGAGAGGATCTTTGGAATCCCACTTGCCTGACACCTGTTGAGCCACCAAATCTGAGTCGCCAAGACACCGGACCCGGCTCAGGCCCATCTCTTTAGCCATTCGAAGACCATGGAGCAACGCTTCATATTCCGCTGCGTTGTTAGTGCAAGGAAACATGAGCCGCAACACATAACAAAATTTGTCACCTCGAGGGGAGGTTAAAACAACTCCAGCCCCCGAGCCTTCCAACTGTCTGGACCCATCAAAGTGAATAGTCCAATATGTGTTGTCTGGTTTCTCCTCCGGCATCTGCATCTCTGTCCAGTCATTAATAAAGTCAAACAGTGCTTGAGATTTGATCATAGTACGTGGTACATACTTCAATCCATGAGACCCAAGCTCAATGGACCACTTGGCGACTTGTCTAGTGGCTTCTCTATTTTGAATGATGTCTCCCAAAGGAGCAGAGCTAACCACAGTGATTGGGTGACCCTTAAAGTAATGTTTGAGCTTCCGGCTCACCATGAACACCCCATACACGAGTTTCTGCCAATGTGGGTATCTTTGTTTAGATTCAATCAACACCTCCTTGCCAACCTCCTTACGTTCCACCACAATTGCCACACTAACAGCTCGTGAGTTGGCGGCTACGTATAACAATAGCGGCTCTTTCTCAACTGGAGCAGCAAGGACCGGCGGCTCAGCAAGCTGTTTCTTCAGATCCTCAAAAGCAGAGTTTGCAGCATCGTTCCAAACAAAATCATCCGTTTTCTTCATCATCTAATACAAAGGCATCGCCTTCTCCCCTAACCGTCTTATGAACCGGCTCAAAGCAGCAACACGAACCGCCAGCCGTTGAACGTCATTGATGCATGTTGGTTTGGCCAGGGATGTGATTGCCTTAATCTTCTCCGGGTTAGCTTCAATACCTCGGTTGGACACCAAAAAACCCAAGAGCTTGCCAGCTGGGACTCCAAAAACACACTTGGCCGGGTTAAGCATCATTTTGTAGACCCGGAGGTTATCAAAGGTGTCTTTCAGATCTATGACCAAGGTTTCATCTTTCCTGGACTTTACCACTATATCATCCACATAAGCATGAACATTACGCCCAATCTGATTGTGAAGGCAATTCTGCATACACCGTTGATAAGTTGCCTGGGCACTCTTGAGCCCGAAGGGCATAGACACAGAGCAGAAGGATCCAAACGGAGTGATGAAAGCTATCTTCTCCTGGTCCTTGACTGCCATCTTGATCTGATGATAACCTGAATAAGCATCCAGAAAACTCAAACGTGCGCAACCCGCCGTAGCATCGATGATCTGATCAATACGAGGGAGAGCAAAAGGGTCAACCGGACAAGCCTTGTTTAAATCGGTGTAATCCACACACATACGCCAGGTGCCGTTCTTTTTTAGTACAAGCACCTGGTTGGCCAACCATTCTGGGTGAAAGACTTCCACAATGAACCCGTCCGCCAACAGTCGGGCACCTCTTCTCCAATGGCCTTGCACCTTTCCTTGTTGAATCGTCGGAGAAATTTCCTGACCAGCTTAAACTTTGGATCAATATTGAGAGTGTGCTCAGCAAGTTCTCTCGGGACACCCAGCATGTCAGAAGGTTTCCATGCTTTGTTTGGATCCAAGTTGGCACTGATGATGAACTGCTTGGATGAGTCATTGGGCACAAAATCAACCGCCTTGGTGTCATCAGCTGACTTGAATTTCAACACCGGTTCATGCTCCGTTGTTGGCTTCTTTAAAGACGTCATGTCCGCCGGGTCAACATTATCTTTATAAAACTTTAGCTCCTCTATTGGACAAACAGACTCAGCATATGCATCATCTCCTTGTTCACACTCCAGGGCTATTTTCCGGCTTCCAAGTACTGTGATGGTGCCCATATAACCCGACATCTTGAGCTGCAGATACACATAACACGGCCGAGCCATGAACTTGGCATAAGCCGGCCGTCCAAACAAAGCATGATATGGGCTTTTGATCTTAACCACCTCAAAGGTTAATTTCTCCGCTCTGGAATCATACTCATCCCCAAAGGCTACTTCCAGTTCAATCTTGCCAACTGGGTATGCCGACTTGCCAGGTACCACACCGTGAAAAACATTGTTGGATTGCTTAAGACTCTTATTAGTCAACCCCATCCAATGAAACGTCTCATAGTAGAGGATGTTGATGCTACTGTGTCCATCCATGAGTACTTTAGTGAATTTATATCCACCAACCTGAGGTGCTACTACCAAGGCCAAGTGACTCAGATTATCAACCCGGGGAGGATGATCCTCTCTACTCCACACAATAGGCTGTTCTGACCATCATAAGTAACATGGAATCGCCGGTTCAACGGCATTGACAGCCCTCTTGTGAAGCTTCTGGTCCCTCTTGCACAAGCTAGTGGTAAACACATGATATTGCCCACTATTCAATTGTTTTGGGTTGCTTTGATATCCGGACTGTTGCTGCTGATTACCTTGACCGGGTTGTGGATTGTAACCTCCTTGGTTACCCATATGACCCTGACCATGAAAACCGCCTCCACCTGAACCGGCGCCCGGGCCATGAAAGCCGCCTCCACCTGAACCGCCGCCAGGGCTGTGACCTCCATCAAATGCATTTGCATTTTTAAACGCCTTCATGATTGTACAGTCCTTCCACAGATGGGTGGCTGGCTTCTCCTCGGTGCCGTGTCTTGGACAAGGTTCATTCAATAGTTGCTCAAGGGTGGGACCTGACCCGCCCGACCAAGGGGGTTGCCTACCCTTGCGCCATTGATTGTTGCCCTGCGCATTGGTGTTAGCCACAAATTCGTCAGTCTTACGTTTATTACCTCCTTGATTTGCCGGGTTATGCTGGTGACCCTTGCCATTGCCGTTCTCTATTCCCTTCCCTTTCTTTTCTTCATCAGACACAGGGTCCTTGGTACTATCAGAATCACCATACTTGACGAGAGCTGCCATCAACTGGCCCATGTCATTGCAGTCACATTTAAGTCACCCCAGCTTTTGCTTCAGAGGTTCAAAACGGCAATTTTTCTCCAACAATAAGACTGCCGAGCCGGCATCCATCTTATCAGATGAATGAATTATCTCCTTGACCCAGCGCACCCAATGGGTTGTGGACTCACCTTCCTATTGTTTACAATTAGTCAGGTACACGATTGACATAGGTTTCTTACATGTGTCCTTGAAATTTTGAATGAATCGGGCCTTCAACTCCACCCATGAGCCGACGGAATTGGGTGGCAACCCTTTCAACCAAGTGCGAGCCGTTCCATCGAACATCATGGTGAAATACTTAGCCATCGCTGCATCGTTGACCTCCAAAAGCTCCATTGCCATCTCGTAACTCTCAATCCATGCCCCAGGCTGCAAATCGGCCGTGTAGTTAGGCACTTTACGAGGTCCCTTGAAGTCGTTAGGTAAGTGTTCATTATGTATAGCCGGCACCAAGCAAGGAATGCCTCCGGTCCTTGTGGCTACTCCCGCCTCAAAGGAGGTTGCTGGATAAGCCGCAAAAGTCTGATGAGCCGCCTGCGCAGCTGCTAGTTGAATCGCACGCTCAGCCTCTTGTCGAATCCTCTCCTGATCCGATAAGTTAAGGGCTTCTACCTGCACCGGCTCATGCCTGTGCGGCTGGTTGCGGTGTTGAGCATTGCTTGACATCTCAGCTAAGTCCATATGCCTACTATAGCTCGGGGTCGGGTGAGGGGTTGAAAGGATTCTATCTCGACTGTAAGAGTACGTATCCTGCTGTGCTAGAGCTGTCTGAAGAAGCTCCCTCACCCTTCATGTCTCGACTACTGTCGGTGAGTCGCCTTCCATCGGGAGAGCCGCCAAATGAGCCGATGCAGCAATAAGGTTTTCTAAAGGATTGGAGAAGTGACCCGGCGGGGTTGGCGCATAATGAGGCGGTTCCATGGCCCGTGGCTGAACCGGTGCTCCGGGTGTCATGATCCGATTTGCCTCCAACGAATTACTTGGACCGGCCCCAGGTGTATGGAAAAGGTTCCTAGGATCAAGCGTCAGAGGTAGATGTGATTGAGTTTTCTGGTGCCTTCTCCTCATGACCTCGTTTGACGCGTTCAGATCCACCGAGAGCCAGAAAGTTTCTGCTTGAAGCTGCTGAGCACGAATGTCCAGAACTGCCCGCTCCGCGGCCATCCTGACCTCTTCAGCCGCTAAGTTTTCCTTGGCATGTGCCATCTCTTCGCGCACCTGTGCCACCTCCACATCATGCTAAACTTTATCCGCCGGTTCCACCACGGCAGTCAACAGGGTCGTCAGCTTATCCGTGAGGTCCATTAGTATCTGAGCCGGGGAGCGCGCGCGGTTTCCCGACCCGGCCGCTGCTGACCCGATGGTCATCGCTGCCATAGCCGTGGAGTTCTGCCCGGGCTGGGTGCCTGCCATGAAAACTCCAGCTCAATTTGGCGGCTCAAAGGGGCCCGGAGTACTGCTGCCATTGGAACAGCCCCCAAGCATGCCCTCCTGCAGCTGATACAACGAGTCCGTCTCGCCTGTTGATGACGTAGCGTCCGAACAGATGGTCGTCTCACCGCCATCCACTGAACCTTCTGACTATTCACCTCCATGGATGCAGCCCACAAAAGCACGGTTTACGGCGGGTCGAGCCAGGGCGGGTCTTGCACGCTGAGCCGTCTCGATGATGTTGGTGCAGATGTCCGGCTCAGGGCCTGATTCGCCGATCCGCCCGATGAAGACATGAATCCCGCCGAAGGGGACCCGGTACCCATACTCAATTGAGCCGGCCTCGGGGCCCCAGCCTTCCTCGTCGATGTAGAGCTTGCCACAACGACTCTTGGTCATCCGGCCTGCAACGTATCATTTGAGCTCTTCTAAGTTGCCCTTCAAGAACTCAAATCCACCGTGCGCTGGCCCCACGGTGGGCGCCAACTGTCGTGGAATTGTCACGGCAGATGTCCTAGCAGAAGGACTTAGTCGTAGGGCCATCGCAACTAGGAAGCTTAAAGGGGTTAATCGGGACAAAGGACACGAGAGGTTTTATACTAGTTCGGCCCCTTACGATGAAGGTAAAAGCCTATGTCTAGTTGTGTTGATATTGCTGGGGTTTCGATCACCAAGAGGCTAGTTCGTCGGCTTGGTTATCGATCTCTTGTTTCTTTCCCTCAGCCGCCACCGGGTCGTCCCCTTATATATACGGGTTGACGCCTGGCGTCCTACAGAGTGCTGGCCGGCTTATAAAGCATGTCTGGCTCGGTGACTTCTTTTACATGCCTTTCCTTACAAGTCTTTCCTTACATATGGCAGTTTACAGTATTGGGCCTTAAGCCGCCTCTGGGCTTAGGCCTTCTATAAACTTTAATAAACTACCGTCTTGACTATTTTCTGGGCTTCCTTTCTGACCCGCCATTGGGGCTGACCCGGCCCCTCCTAGGCGGGTTATAACTGATAGCTATATCCCCAACAGGTAGTGAGTGGGTCATCAAGCACATTTTCAAGCCTAGATAAATTATCAGCTACTAGGTTCTCAGCTCCTTTTCTATCAATGATATGTAAATCAAATTCTTGTAATAAGAGAACCCACCGAATAAGTCTAGGTTTAGCATCTTTCTTTTCCATAAGATATTTAATAGCAGCATGGCCTGTGTGAATAGTTACTTTGGAATCAACAATATAAGGTCTAAATTTATCACAAGCAAACACAACTGCTAAGAATTCTTTTTCAATAGTAGCATAATTTCTTTGAGCACTGTCTAGAGTTTCACTAGCATAATGAATAACATTCAATTTCTTATCAAATGTTTGTCCTAGAACAGCACCAACAGCATAATCACTAGCATCACACAGAATTTCAAAAGGCAAGTTCCAATCAGGTGGTTGAACAGTAGGTGCAAAAATTAAGGCTTTCTTGAGAGTTTCAAAGGCTTCTAAACAATCATCATCAAAAACAAAAGGAATATCCTTTTGCAGGAGACTAGTGAGAGGCCTAGAAAGTTTTGGAAAGTCTTTGATAAATCTCCAATAGAAACCAGCATGACCTAAGAAACTGCGAATACCTTTTATATCTTTAGGACATGGCATTTTCTCAATTGCATCAACATTTGCTTTGTCCACTTCAATACCCCTTTCAAAAAATTTATGACCCAAGACAATGCCTTCATTAACCATAAAGTGGCACTTCTCCTAATTCAAGACAAGATTTGTTTGTTCACATCTCTGCAAAACTCGATCAAGATTGCTTAAACAATCATCAAAAGACTTCCCATGAACAGAAAAGTCATCCATGAAAACCTCAACAATCTTTTCACAAAAGTCAAAGAATATAGCGGTCATACATCTTTGAAAGGTAGCAGGTGCATTGCATAAACCGAAAGGCATACGTCTATAAGCCTGTGTTCCAAAGGGACAAGTAAAAGTGGTCTTTTCTTGATCAGGTTGAGAAAAACGTATTTGTGAAAAACCAGAATATCCATCAAGGAAGCAAAGATGTGTGTGCTTAGATAATCTTTCAAGCATTTCATCAATAAAAGGCAGAGTGTAATGATATTTTCTAGTTGCTTTGTTTAATTTTCTAAAATCAATTACCATTCTATAGCTTGTAACAATTCTTTGTGGAATAAGTTCATTCTTATCATTAGGAACAACAGTAATACCTCCTTTCTTAGGGATACAATGAACATGACTTACCCATCTACTATCAGCTACATGATAGATTATACCAGCTTCCAGAAGTTTTAATATTTCCGTTCTTACCACTTCTTTCATCTTCGGTTTTAACTGACGTTGGTGATCAACAACGGGTTTAGCATCAGGTTCCATATTAATTTTGCGCTGACATAGAGTGGGACCAATGCCCTTTAAATCATCAAGAGTATATCCAATAGCAGGTCGGTGCTTCCTTAGAACTTTTAATAATCTTTCTTCTTCATGTTCTGAAAGGTTAGCACTAATAATAACAAGATATATCTTCTTTTCATCAAGATAAGCATATTTCAAAGTGTCTGGCAATTGTTTTAATTCAAACACAGGATCACCTTTAGGTGGAGGAGGACCTCCTAGAGTTTCAATAGGCAAATTGTGTTTAAGCAGAGGATGTTGTTCAAAGAAAATTTTATTTATTTCATTTCTTCCATGCATATGTAAATCATTTTCATGGTCTAGCAAATATTGTTCTAGACGATCAGTAGGTAGTACAAAAATAGAAGCAAGACCAATTAATTCATCCTTACTAAGAAATTCTTTTTCATGAAGCTTTCTACTAATATTGGAAAAATTAAATTCATGGGAATCATCACCACAACTAACACCGATAGTTTGCTTCTCACAATCTATTCTAGCATTAATGGTGTTCAAGAAAGGTCTACCAAAGATAATGAGACAAAATTCATCTTGTGGGGAACCAAGAACAAGAAAATTAGTAGGGTATTTAATTTTCCCACACAAGACTTCAACATCTCTAACAATCCCAATTGGTGATATTGTGTCTCTATTACCAAGTTTAATAGGAACATCTATGTCTTCTATTTCTGTGGGTGCTATGACATTCATAATTTCTTGATATAAGGTGTAGGGAATAGCACTCACACTAGCACCTATGTCACATAAACCATCATAACAGTGATCTCCTATTTTAACTGAGATGACAGGCATGCCAACAACAAGTCTATGTTTATATTTTTTATCAGGTTGGGCAATTCTAGCAGCTTCTTGATAGAAGTAAATAACATGAACATCCATATCTTCTTCCAAGAGATCTTTAACCATAACAATATTAGGTTCTACTTTTATTTGTTCATCAGGTTTAGTTGTTCTAACGTAGATTTTGTTAACCACAGTTGAAACTTTAGCATGTTCCTTTATCCTAATAGGGAAAGGTGGTTTCTCTATATAAGCAGAAGGAACAACTGGATCAACATTATAAAGTATAGTTTCTTCTTTAACCGGTACCAGTTCTTTAGTTTCTTATTTAATAGGTGGACGATATTTAAACCACTTCTCTTTAGGGAGTTCAACATGAGTAGCAAATGATTCACAAAAGGAGGCTACTATCTTAGAGTCAAGTCCATATTTAGTACTAAACTTTTGAAAAGCATTAGTATCCATAAAAGATTTAACACAATCATACTTAAGTTTAATACCTGACTCTTTACCTTCATCGAGTTCCCAATCTTCAGAGTTGCATTTTATTCTTTCCAAAAGATCCCACCAAAATTCAATAGTCTTCATCATAAAAGAACCAGCACAAGAAGTATCAGGCATGGTTTGATCATTACGAGAAAGCTGAGCATAAAGATTCTGGATAATAATTTCTCTTGAGAGCTCATGATTGGGGCATGAATATAACATTGACTTAAGCCTCCCCAAGCTAGAGCGATACATTCTCCTTCACGAGGCCAAAAATTATATATATAATTCCGATCACGATGAACTAGATGCATATGATAATTTTTTTGGTGGAACTCCAATTTCAAACGATTCCAATTCCAAGATCCAATGTCATCGCATAGCCTATACCATGCCAATCCCTTTCCCTTCAAAGATAAAGGGAAAACCTTTTTCATAACTTCATCCTTGGGTAAACCTGCAAGATTAAACAATCCACCAATTTGTTCTACATATATCAAGTGCATATCAGGATGTTCGGTTCCATCTCCTGCATAAGCATTAGCTAGCTGTTGTTCTATCATGCTCGAAGGAATTTCATATTCGATATTTTCAGTAGGCGCAGTAGGTTGAGGGGTAACTAATTGTGGTTCCGGATGAGGTGAAGATACCCCGAACAAACCCCTCAAAGGATTGTTTTCCATAGTAACAAGTGACAATAAATTTCAGCACACTATATAAATGTTTCCTTACCAAATCCCACTTACCAAAGTCGCTCCACTCCCTGGCAAGGGCGCCAGAAAATAGGCTTGATGACCCACAAGTATAGGGGATCAATTGTAGCTCTTTTCTATAAGTAAGAGTGTCGAACCCAATGAGGAGCAGAAGGAAATGACAAGTGGTTTTCAGCAAGGTAATGTTTGCAGGTGCTGAAAGTGTAAGTAGCGGAGTAGTTTGATAGCAAGATATTTGTAACGGGCAAGTAATGATAGTAGTAACAAAAGTGCAGCAATGTAGCCCAATCCTTTTGAGGCAAAGGACAGGCCAAAACGGTCTCTTATGATAAGAAAAGTGTTCTTGAGGGTACACGGGAATTTCATCTAGTCACTTTCATCATGTTGGTTTAATTCGTGTTCGGTACTTTGATAATTTGATATGTTGGTGGACCGGTGCTTAGGTGTCGTTCTTACTTGAACAAACCTCCTACTTATGATTTACCCTCCTGCAAGCATCCGCAACTACGAGAAAAGTATTAAGAATAAATTCTAACCATAACATTAAACTTTTGGATCCAATCGGTCCCTTACGGAATAGCGCATAAACTGGGGTTTAAGCTTCTGTCACTCTTGCAACCCATCATCTATTGCTACTAAACAATGCATTCCCTTAGGCCCACTTATGGTGAAGTGTCATGTAGTTGATGTTCACATGACACCACTAAGGGAATCTGTAATACTCCAGATACAACTTTCCTTATTTGTAACTCCGACTCTTGCCTTTTCCGGAGGTGCGATATGATTTTCCCTTCGTGCTTGGGTTTTGTCTTCGTTTTGCATTTTGTCCATGTCATGCATTTCATATCATGTCATCATGTGCATCTCATTTGCATACGTGTTCGTCTCATGCATCCGAGCATTTTCCCCGTTGTCCGTTTTGCAATCCGACACTCCTACTTGCACTAGCGTACCCCTCTTGTCTCTTTTCGTGAGCGGGTGTTAAACATTCTCGGAATGGACCGAGATTTTCCAAGTGGCATTGGGACACCACCGGTAGACCGCTTGTCAAATTTCGTGCCATTTGGAGTCTCTTTGATAGCCCAACCATTAAACTTATAGTGGCATCGTTGCCCGTCTAATGTCGGACATTTTCGGTCTTTGGAAACCTTGCCAGGCTGCTTTCCCCCCTCTCGTCTCAGCCCAAACCCCTCTACACGACCCACCTGCATCCCACCTAGTCCCCCCTCTATCCGGAGCCACCCGATCGCGAGCGTACCGCTCAAAACCCTCCTCAAACTCCTCTAACCCTAGCAACTAGCTATATATACCCCTCCCCTAGTTCATTTTGGACTAACCTAGCCTAAATATACATCTCCCATAACCTCCAGCCGCATCCTCCTCGAAATCAGTGCCTCCACCTCATTTTCCGCGACGGCGGATCCCCCGCCGCCACTTGCGCCACGCTAGCGGTCAGCCACCACCCTGCGTCGCCGTAGTCGCCTCCCGCGACCTCTCCCCCGCTAACACGCGTCCCCAGCGTGTCCATCTGGCCTCCCGCGCCACCATGGCCCACACAGGCCCGGGGCGAACCCGCGAAGCCCATCGGGGCCCGCCCTCGAGCCCGCATGCACCCGCGCCTCCGCCGCCCTGCCCGTGCTCCGCCTCGTGCCCCGCCGCCGGCGAGCGCCTCCGCCAACCTGGCCTCGCCGCCGCCCTCGGGCACCACCACCCCCGCGCTCGTGCACCACCGCCGCCGCCTTTGAGAGCAAGCGAACTCGCTGCCCCTCGCGCCCCGCAGCGGCCCCGCCAGTTCCTTGACACTCACGACCACTTCAGCCGTGTTGCGCCTCTGCCGCTCTCCGGGTCTCCACCGCCCGCCATCCTCCGCCCCGATCTGGGCCGGCGCAGCCCAGATCCGGCGATCGGTGACCGCGCCAGAGCTCCTCCGCCTCCCGCCGATGTGTCAGCGACCCATAGCCGCCGGGTCGACCTCGACGCTGGGACGTCGTCGTCCCAGATCGCCTTAGCCCCTGATCCAAACGGCCTCGGCCGCGCTGTTCCGCTCTGTCCCGAACGGCTCCGTCCCGATTTCGTTGGGTGAGATTTTCACTCAGTCCCAAAATATTTACATTCTAGTGCACTATTTATCATGCCATCACTTTGTGTGTGCTGCTCCGTTTCGTGCGCGTGATATATCAAAATGTTCATTGTGATATGCTCTTCATTTAATTGCATTGTGGCATGCTTGTTTGAGTCCATCTTGATGCCCAAATCACTCATGCAAGAGTGCTATAAAATGTTTGCTCATGTTACTTAGCAGATTATGATGTTTTGTCATTTTTGTTACATTTGATGTGTGCTTCATATGGGCATGAGCTCTACATGTGTTTTGAACTATGCCATGCCATCTTTACAGGGGTGCTTGCGATGTATTTTTGTGATCAATGTGGTGACTAGCACAAGCATGCAAAGTAGCCTTCATGATATTGCTGATTTCAGGGACTTAGGATTCTACTAAGTCCTTTTCCTGTTGTTATTTTGATGCCATCTAAACATGACGCTATAGTGAGATCCATGCATGTTTTGAGTATCTTCAGTAAGAATGTTTTGGACATATGGTTATGGTCTATCCATCCATGCCCCTGTTTGCAATTATAGAGTGACCAAGCATGTCTTAATCTTGCTCTACTTTTGCTATAAAATGTTCCTGGCAGATTGTTTACATGTTAATCAATTTTGCCATGGTTGTTGTAGTTCATCCATGCATGCTATGCACTTGCTCTTGCCACGGTTAGCTTCATCAACATGTCTTCTTGCTGATTATATGCTTCTCTTGTCATGCAATGCCTTGTGGTGAGTGATTTCGGCTCTCAAAGATGCCTTCATAACTCTATTTATGCCACGCTCAGTTTTCTGCTAAGTCCGAATCTGTTTAGAAAACTAGCTAGGTTTACATTGGTGCCATCATATCTTCTGTGCCTTTTTGGCTCATGATCAGTAAGGGACATTTGTTCTATGCATTTAGTAGATTCATTCTATGCCTTGTATTGCTATGATATGTTCGTGTAGCATGTTATTTGCTTGCTCTAAACATTGCTTCCTGATGTTATTTCTGGCATGTTAGTATTTTCACTAAGTTCTGTGATGCTGATGTCTTTTGCACTTTTGCCATGCTTGTTTGAACATGCTCTTGTGTGATTTAGCCGTAGCTCAGTGTTCATGTTTTGTCAAGCATCTTGAGTAGATCACTGACATGTGCTTTGTTGTTATGTTGGAGTGCAGTAGCTTAGTTTCTTGTTGCATTATAGATGGTGCTACGTCTTGAGCTTGCGTTGGTTTTCCCCGAAGAGGAAGGGATGATGCAGCAGAGTAGCATAAGTATTTCCCTCAGTTTTTGAGAACCAAGGTATCAATCCAGTAGGAGGCCACGCGCAAGTCCCTTGTACCTACACAACACAAAGAGCTCAACGCAACCAACGCGATTAGGGGTTGTCAATACCTTCACGGTCACTTACGGAAGTGACATCCGATAAATAATATTTTTGGTATTTTTGATATAAAGATGCAAAGTGAAAAGTAAAAGGCAAAGTAAAAACAAAACAAGATTAAAGTGATGGAGATTGATATGATGAGAATAGACCCGGGGGCCATAGGTTTCACTAGTGGCTTCTCTCGAGAGCATAAGTTTTCTGCGGTGGGTGAACAAATTACTGTTGAGCAATTGACAAAATTGAGCATAGTTATGAGAATATCTAGGGATGATCATGTATATAGGCATCACGTCCGTGACAAGTAGATCGAAACGATTCTGCATCTACTACTATTACTCCACTCATCGACCGCTATCCAGCATGCATCTAGAGTATTAAGTTAAAAACAGAGTAACACTTTAAGCAAGATGACATGATGTAGAGAGATAAATTCATGCAATATGAAATAAACCCCATCTTGTTATCCTCGATGGCAACGATACAATACGTGTCTTGCTGCCCCTTCTGTCACTGGGAAAGAACACCGCAAGATCGAACCCAAAGCTAAGCACTTCTCCCATGGCAAGAACTACCAATCTAGTTGGCCAAACCAAACGGATAATTCGAAGAGACTTGCAAAGATAACCAATCATACATAAAAGAATTCAGAGAAGATTCAAATATTGTTCATAGATAAACTTGATCATAAACCCACAATTCATCGGTCTCAACAAACACACCGCAAAAGAAGAAGATTACATAGAATAGATCTCCACAAGAGAGGGGGAGAACATTGTATTGAGATCCAAAAAGAGAGAAGAAGCTATCTAGCTACTAACTATGGACCAGAAGGTCTGAGGTAAAATACTCACACTTCATCGGAGGGGCTATGATGATGTAGAAGCCCGCCGTGATGACGGCCCTCTCCGGCGGAGCTCCGGAACAGGCCCCAAGATGGGATCTCGTGGATACAGAAAGTTGCGGCGGTGGAATTAGGTTTTTGGCTCCTGTTCTGATCATTTGGGGGTAGTGGGTATATATAGGAGGAAGGAGTACGTTGGTGGAGCACCGAGGGGCCCACGAGGTAGGGGGCACCCCCTACCCTCATGACCGCCTCCGGTACTTCTTGGAGTAGGGTCCATGTCTCCTGGGTCTTATCCGAGAAGAAAATCATGTTCCAAAAAGGATTTTTCTGTTTGGACTCCGTTTGATATTCTGTTTCTTCGAAACACTGAAATAGGCAAAAAACAGCAATTCTGGGCTGGGCCTCCGGTTAATAGGTTAGTCCCAAAAATAATATAAAAGTGGAAAATAAAGCCCAATATAGTCCAAAACAGTAGATAATATAGCATGGAGCAATCAAAAATTATAGATACGTTGGAGACGTATCAGGCATCCCCAAGCTTAATTCCTACTCATCCTCGAGTAGGTAAATGATAAAAAGAGAATTTTTGATGCGGAGTGCTACTTGGCATAATTTCAATGCAAAATTTCTTAATTGTGGTATGGATATTCAGATTAGAAAGATTCAAGACAAAAGTTCATATTGACATAAAGAATAATAACACTTCAAGCATACTAATAAAGTAATTATGTCTTCTCAAAATAACATGGCCAAAGAAAGTTATCCCTACAAAATCATATAGTCTGGCTATGCTCTATCTTCACCACACAAAGTATTTAAATCATGCACAACCCCGATGACAAGCCAAGCAATTGTTTCATACTCTAACTTTTTCAAAACTTTTTCAATCTTCACGCAATACATGAGCGTGAGCCATGGACATAGCACTATGTGGAATAGAAGGGTGGTTGTGGAGAAGACAAAAAGAGGGGAAGATAGTCTCACATCAACTAGGCGTATCAACAGGCTATGTAGATGCCCATCAATAGATATCGATGTGAGTGAGTAGGGATTGCCATGCAACGGATGTACTAGAGCTATAAGTATATGAAAGCTCATCAAAAGAAACTAAGTGGATGTGCATACAACTCGCTTGCTCACGAAGACCTAGGGAAATTTGAGGAAGCCCATCATTGGAATATACAAGCCAAGTTCTATAATGAAAAATTCCCACTAGTATATGAAAGTGACATAATGAGAGACTCTCTATCATGAAGATCATGGTGCTACTTTGAAGCACAAGTGTGGTAAAAGGATAGTAACATTGTCCCTTCTCTCTTTTTCTCTCATTTTTTTATTTGGGCCTTTTCTCTCTTTTTTTCCGTCCGGAGTCTCATCCCGACTTACGGGGGAATCATAGTCTCCATCATCCTTTCCTCACTTGGGACAATGCTCTACAAAATGATGATCATCACACTTTTATTTTTCTTACAACTCAACAATTACAACTTGATACTTAGAACAAATATGAATCTATATGAATGCCTCTGGCGGTGTACCAGGATATGCAATGAATCAAGAACAAATATAGATACGTTGCAGACGTATCATATGGCATCGTGCTGTTAATCGCAGAATTGTGCTATTCTTGTTTTGCTTGCCATTTGCAAACCGTGCATCCGTTTTCAGTGATCTTTATGTCGATTTCGATCGAAATCAACTCATCTTTCCAGAGGCACACTTGGTTTGCCAAGTTGATGCCTTGTTCATCCTTTTCCTTCCGGAGCACGCATATGCATTGCATATCACATCCTGCATATCATGCCATGTTTTGCATCATGTTGCTTGTGCATTGCACCGTGATTGATTGTTGGTCCTTTTGCTTGTGTTATTTCTTTGGGTAGAGCCGGGAGACGAGTACGTGATCGAGGAAACCGTTGAGTACGTTTCCGAGGATCAAGCTTTCGTCAACTCTGAGAACTTTGTAGGCAAGATGACCATACCCTCGAAATCACTTCTATCTTTGCTTGCTAGTTGTTCGCTCTATTGCTATGCCGCGATACCTACCACTTGCTATATCATGCCTCCCATTTTGCCATGTCAGCCTCTAACCCACCTTTCCTAGCAAACTGTTGTTTGGCTATGTTACCGCTTTTGCTCAGCACCTCTTATAGCGTTGCTAGCTGCAGGTGAAGATGGAGTTTGTTCCATGTTGGAACATGGATATTGTTGGGATATCATTATTATCTCTTATTTAATTAATGCATCTATATACTTGGTAAAGGGTGGAAGGCTCGGCCATAGGTCTGGTGTTTTGTTCCACTCTTGCCGCCCTAGTTTCCATCATATCAGTGTTATGTTCCTTGATTTTGCGTTCCTTACGTGGTTCGGTGTTATGGGAACCCCTTGACAGTTCTCTTTGAATAAAACTCCTCCAGCAAGGCCCAACCTTGGTTTTACATTTTCCTAACAACCTATCGCCTTCCCTTGGGTTCTACAGACTCAAGGGTAATCTTTATTTTAAGCCCCCCCGGCCAGTGCTTGTCTAAGTGTTGGCCCGAACCTGTCAGTCGTCGGTCGCCACCAGGGGAAACTCTGGGCTGGCCTTCCGGAATCTTGGACAATCCGGTGTTGCCCTGAGAACAAGATATGTGCAGCTCCTATCAGGATGTCGGCACATCGGGCGGCTTTGCTAGTCTTGTTTTACCATTGTCGAAATGTCTGGTAACCGGGATTCCAAGACTGATCAGGTCTTCATGGGAGAAGGAATATCCTTCGTTGACCGTGAGAGCTTGTGATGGGCTAAGTTGGGACACCCCGGCAAGGTTTTGAACTTTCGAAAGTCGTGCCTGCGGTTATGTGGCAGATGGGAATTTGTTAATGTCCGGTTGTAGAAAACTTGACACTTAACCTACTTAAAATGAATCAACCGCGTGTGTAGCCGTGATGGTCTCTTTTCGGCGGAGTCCGGGAAGAGAACACGGTCTCATGTTATGCTTGAACGTAAGTAGCTTCAGGACCACTTCTTGATCACTATTAGCTTCTCGACCGTGCTTTGCTTCTCTTCTCACTCTCTTTTGCGTAAGTTAGCCACCATATTTGCTAGTGCTTGCTGCAGCTCCACCTCACTACCCCTTCCCTACCCTTAAGCTTAAATAGTCTTGATCGCGAGGGTGTGAGATTGCTGAGTCCCCGTGACCTTCCAAACAGTTGCAGGAGCCGATGATACCAGTGCAGATGACGCAACCGAGCTCAGGTGGGAGCTCGATGAAGTTCTTGGTCGTTGTTTTTTTTCATTTCCTTTTGATCAGTAGTGGAGCCCAGTTGGGACAATCGGTCATCTAGCATTTGGGGTTGTCTTCTTTTCTTTTGGTTCCGTAGTTGGACCTTGATTGTATTCTGGATGATGTATGATACATTTATGTATTGTGTGAAGTGGCGATTGTAAGTCGACTCTTTATCCCTTTCTTATTCAGTACATGGGATGTGTAAAGATTACCCCTCTTGCGACATGCCTACCATGCGGCTATGCCTCTAAGTCATGCCCCGACACGTGGGAGATATAGCCGCATTGTGGGTGTTACAGAATCACAACATACATACTATCAAAATATCGAACACATATCAAGTTCACATGATTACTTGCAACATTATTTCTCCTCTGACCTCAAGAAAAAAAGTAACTAATCACAAATGATAAGCATGCTCATGATTAGAGGAGTATTAAATAGCATATTGGATCTGAACATATAATCTACCACCAGATAAACCATATAGTAATCAACTACAAGATGTAATCAACACTACTAGTAACCCACAAGCACCAATCTATAGTTTCGGTAACAAGATTGAACACAAGAGACGAACTAGGGTTTGAGAGGAGATGGTGTTATTGAAGATGTTGATGGATATTGCCCTCCCCAAGACGGGAGAGTTGTTGGTGATGATGATGATGATTTCCCCCTCCGGGAGGGAAGTTCCCCTGGCAGAATTGCTTCACTTGAGGGCAAAAGGGCTCCTGCCCAAGTTCTGCCTCGAGGCGGTGGCGCTCCATCCCGAAAGTCCTCTCCTTATTTTTTTTCTAGGTCAACATGACCTATATACCAGAAGATGGGCACTGGAGGTGGGCCTGGGTGAGCACAACCCACCAGGGCGCGCCTGGGTTCTCTAGCGCGCCCAGGTGGGTTGTGCCCACCTGGTGGCCCCCCCTCTAGTAGTTATTTGCTCCAATAATTCTCAAATATTCCATAAAAAATCCTCGTGAGGTTTAAACTCATTTGGAGTTGTGCAGAATAGGTAGCTTGACGTCGCTTTTCGGGTCCAGATTTCCAGCTGGCAGAATTCTACCTCTTTGTGTATACCTTGCATATTATGAGAGAAAAGGCATTAGAATTACTCCAAAGCATTATTATGGATAAAAACATTATAAATAATAGTAAGAAAACATGATGCAAAATGGACGTATCAAACCTCAACTGTCCGTCATCTATACATGCATGGCCTGTGATACACTTGGTCCAATGAGCACGACGCCCCGACGCTTGTCCGCAACGATCGCATCATTTGCACCTCAGGGTGAGAGATTGCTCACTCGCACTTCTTGTTGCACTACCTCTCCTCTCCAGCCTCCGACCACTGCCCGCTCTTGGTAGACTACGTGGCCCGCCCACCAGGGGCACGTCGATTCCACTTTGAGAGGTTTTGGCCAAAACTGGAAGGTTATCACCTCGTGGTCTCCGAGGCCTGGGCATCCGTGATGCTGGACGCCGATCCATTCAGGCAGATCGTGACACGTCTAAAGGCTACCGCCAAGCATCTTCAACACTGGAGTGCCTGCTCGATTGGCAACGTCTCATTACAGCTTAAGGTGGCGTGAGAGCTCATCGCACGACTTGACACCACTCAAGACTCTCGACCCCTCTCCCGCCCCGAGGCTTGGCTCCGGCGCAAGCTCAAAGTGTCTTACCTGGATCTCGCTTCCCTTGAGCGGTCCATCGCATGACAGCGGGTGCGCCTCTCATGGCTACGTAGCGACGACGCGGACGTCTCCTACTACAAAGTTTATGCCGCCCACCGCAAGCAAAGAAACCTAATGTCTAGCCTCCGAGTTGGCTCTCAAACCATCACCGACCATGATGCCATGGCCAAGATGGCCTTTGCTCACTTCTCTGACGTCCTCGGCAGCACCTCCGAGCGCGACATCACCCTAGACCTCCACGCTCTCCGGGTGCCGCAGTTTGACCTTCTCGAGCTTGATGCACCCTTCACCGAGGAAGAGATATGGGACGCCATCAAGAGTTTGCCGGCCAGGAAGGTGCCAGGCCATGATGGATTCACCTCTGAATTCCTAGTTGCATGTTGGGACACAATCAAGCATAACTTCCGTGAGGCGTTCAACAAGCTTTATGCCATGAACGGCAGAGGCTTTCAAAAGCTCAATGAGGCCATCCTTACGCTGCTTCCCAAACGTGCGGACGTGCAGTCTCTCTTTGACTATCGACCTATCAGTCTCATACACATCTTTGCCAAGCTCACCGCAAAGCTGCTCTGCCTCCGCCTTGCACCATGGCTGGGATCCATGGTCTCCACTAATCAAAGTGCATTCACCGCGGTACATTGCATCCATGACATCTATCTTTTGGTGCAACAGACGGCTTGCCTCGTGCACAACCTCAAGGCGGCCCGCATGCTGCTCAAGTTGGATATCCCGCGGGCCTTTGATAGTGTATCCTTGCCTTTTCTCCTCCAGATACTACATCATCTCGGCTTTGGGCCACATTGGCGCGAATGGATATCCATAATTTTATCAATGACCTCTATGAGAGTCCTCATCAATGGCCACCCGGGACCATCGATTGATCATGCTCATAGCCTTCGGCAAGGCGACCTAGTGTCCCCCATGCTTTTTACTCTGGTCATTGACATTCTGAACTCCATGCTGCTCCTAGCGGTGGACCTCGGCCTCCTTCATCAGTGGACTACACGCCATGCAGTTTCGAGCATATCCCTTTACACCGACAACATGGTTATCATCTGCCATCCGGACACCCACGAAATTGCAACCGTGCGCAAGATCCTACATGTCTTTGGCCTTGCATCCGGACTCCACACCAACTCCACCAAGTTTTCGGCCACTCTGATTCAATGCACCGACGAACACATTGCTACTATCGCCTCTGAGATGCAATGCCCCATTGCCCACTTCCACTACAGAAAAAGACACTTCCGTGATGATACGTGTTTGTCACAGTAGGTCACATTTTCTGTCATGCATGTCCATCCATGACAAATTTATGACAGAATCAAGATAGTCATGCCTGTGCTGTCATAGAAGTGTTCCATGACATTACCAAAATTATCATCATGGAAGTGTCCACTTCCATGACGATAAATCGTGCGTCATGGAAGAGTGCTTTCGTCAAGGGTGACCAACATGTGGCATCCACCGTAATGGAACACCGTTAAGTTGTCGGGTCCAGTTTTGGATCCGATAACCCGCTAACAGCCCGGACCAATGAGGATTTTCCACATGTAAAATTCTCATTGGCCGGAGGAAACACGTGTTGGCTCAACGTCAGGACAGATGTCATCCATTCATTGGATAGGAGGCGCCTATGGTACATCGACACGTGGCACGGCCAAACAGAGGCCCATTCCGGTGAAAAGGTCAGCCCGTTTTACTTGGTCAAAAGGTAACGGGCCGGCCCATGGAAAGCCTGTTAACGACTTGTTCGTATATAGCCCATTTACGGTCCGCTAACTCATGGCCCGTTATGGCCTATATGAATTAAGCCCAGTAGCTTCATTTGGGCCTTCCAATATGATTCCAGCCCGTTGTAACTTCCGGCCCATGTATGGCCCATGATGTCTTTCGGCCCATACGAGACCATTTGTAAATCTTGGCCCTTTAACGACCTGTGGTGAATCTGGCCCGCAATGAATAGTGTACCCCTTTATACCCTTTAACGGCCCATTATTCCATTGGGCCGTTCCAACCCGTGTTATGTTTCGGCCTTCTCAGGGCACATTTATTCTTGGGCTCATTTCTAGAATTCGGTTAGATATGGTCCGTTACTGGCATGTTCTGTTTGTGGGCCAAATACAGCCCGTGGTTACATTCGGCCCATTTGTGGCCCGTTAACCCGTTGGGCTGTTTTCATAGAATTATCAAATATGGTCTATTAACGGCCCATTATGGTCCACGAATAGTATGGCCTAAGTCTGGCGAAATGATTATACGCCCCGTAGAAGGCCCATGGATCCTACGACCCGTAGAAGACCAATGGATCCTAAGGCCCGTAGAAGGCCCATGGATCATCCGGCTCGTAAAAAGTCCATGGATCCTACGGCCCGTAAAAGGCCCATGGATCCTATGGCCCGTAGAAGGCCCACAGATCCTACGGTCCGCAGGAGGCCCATGGTTACAACAGTTTGTGTGTTGCCATGATTATTGTGGCCTAGTTGCCAAAACTAGGTTATTGTGGCCACTAAAAAACGTGGAAAAAGAACCGCAGTGACTACAAGCAAACAACTAAACAAGACAATAAGGAAATAAATAAGCAAGCAACTAACGCTATCCTATTACAGCTATTACACATATTACATCCACTGGGTATCAAAGTTCACCACCAGTGCAAATATAGGGAACAAAGCAGCATACTACATACACTGGCCGTCAAAATTGGCCACCAGTGCAAATAAACGCAGCATCAAAACAAGTCCATAACTGAAACAACTTCGGAAGAGCTCAAGAAACGTTTTCCTGGGTATCCACCATGCTGGCAATAAGCTTAGCAAGCTTATTAGCTTTGTTCTGTTTGGCACTAAAATCCTCCAACGCTTGCTGTTGCACCAGAAAGTATGCATCTGACTGCTCCAGGGACTTCTGCAGTCCTTCCACTTCTTGTCGCAACACAACTAATCAATGTCTTTCAGCTTGTAGTTGAGACTCAAGAAACTGAACTGATTCAGACAGTGAGTTTGAATAGCTTGTGCAAGCGGTAGTGGCCAGTAACTCGAACAGTAAAGCAAGACAGGACTTTGGGGTTGCCTCACTGTCTTCAAGATAGTTTTCCTTAGATATTTTATTAGCTTTGTTGGAGACCAACAAGGATGTCTCATGATCCTAAACCTTATCTACATTACTTCCTTTATCATTACTTAATAAGGCACTCTTCCCCAATATTCTGTCAGCATTCTAAAAGAAGAAACAAGCAGACACATAACAGGTTTAGCATGTACTAGTATATGAAACTCATTTCGGTGAACCAGTTCATTAGTAAGGTGGACAAGATTAAACTACCAAGTCTTCTATTGCCAAGTAGTACATTATAAAAGCATCAAACAAACATATATCTATATCCTATGGTTACTGCATTGTCTTGCCAAATCAAAATAGAGACACGGTTCAAATCATATC
Organism: Triticum monococcum; assembly: GCA_034509565.1. Lineage (NCBI taxonomy): Eukaryota > Viridiplantae > Streptophyta > Magnoliopsida > Poales > Poaceae > Triticum > Triticum monococcum. Next base: position 477,377,516 of record CM067842.1, on the reverse strand, counting down.
AGTTCAAGAGAAAGCAACACTGAAATAATACAAAGCGTGCGAAACTAAACGTCACAACAAGATTTTAGATGGGTACCACAGGTCTACATGTACAATAACACTATTGGCCCTGTTATGATTCTAGTAATGTGCATGATATGAGAAGTCAATTGTATACACAATTGAAATTGAAATCAATAGAGCTATTTATAAGAGAAAACCCGTTAAAGAAACATGCATAAACATACTTGTTGTGCCATTGGAGTTTCCATTGGATACTTCAATTTAAAAATAAGTTTGTATGAGTAAATACAGTGATACAAGAGCAGAGCAGTATGCACGATAGCAATGGAATCTTAAATGAGAACAGTTGTTCTTCAGGTTTAAGCACTTGTTCTACATGAACATAGTACAATAAGTGTTGGAAATATGCCCTAGAGGCAATAATAAATAAGTTATTATTATATTTCCTTGTTCATGATAATCGTTTATTATCCATGCTAGAATTGTATTGATAGGAAACTCAGATACATGTGTGGATACATAGACAACACCATGTCCCTAGTAAGCCTCTAGTTGACTAGCTCGTTAATCAATAGATGGTTACGGTTTCCTGACCATGGACATTGGATGTCGTTGATAACGGGATCACATCATTAGGAGAATGATGTGATGGACAAGACCCAATCCTAAGCCTAGCACAAAGATCGTGTAGTTCGTATGCTAAAGCTTTTCTAATGTCAAGTATCATTTCCTTAGACCATGAGATTGTGCAACTCCCGGATACCGTAGGAGTGCTTTGGGTGTGCCAAACTTCACAACGTAACTGGGTGGCTATAAAGGTACATTACAGGTATCTCCGAAAGTGTCTATTGGGTTGGCACAAATCGAGACTGGGATTTGTCACTCCGTGTAAGGGGAGAGGTATCTCTGGGCCCACTCGGTAGGACATCATCATAATGTGCACAATGTGATCAAGGAGTTGATCATGGGATGATGTGTTACAGAACGAGTAAAGAGACTTGCCGGTAACGAGATTGAACAAGGTATCGGGATACCGACGATCGAATCTCGGGCAAGTATCGTACCGATAGACAAAGGGAATTGTATACGGGATTGATTAAGTCCTTGACATCGTGGTTCATCCGATGAGATCATCGTGGAACATGTGGGAGCCAACATGGGTATCCAGATCCCGCTGTTGGTTATTGACCGGAGAACGTCTCGGTCATGTCTGCATGTCTCCCGAACCCGTAGGGTCTACACACTTAAGGTTCGATGACGCTAGGGTTATAAAGGAAGTTTGTATGTGGTTACCGAATGTTGTTCGGAGTCCCAGATGAGATCCCGGACGTCACGAGGAGTTCCGGAATGGTCCGGAGGTAAAGGTTTATATATGGGAAGTCCTGTTTTGGTCACCGGAAGAGTTTCGGGGTTTATCGGTAACGTACCGGGACCACCGGGAGGGTCCCGGGGGTCCACCAAGTGGGGCCACCTGCCCCGGAGGCTTGCATGGGCCAAGGGTGGTGAGGGACCAGCCCCTATGTGGGCTGGTGCCTCCCACAAGGCCCAAGGGCAGCTAGCAGGAGAAAAAGGGGAAACCCTAGGCTTAGATGGGCCTTAAGGCCCACCCTAGGGGGCGCCTCCCTCTCTCCCCTCTTGGCCGCCCCCCTTGCTCCCCATCTAGGGCTGCCGCCCCCCTAGGGGTGGGAACCCTAGAGGGGGCGCAGCCCTCCCCTTCCCCTATATATATGAGGCCTAAGGGGCTGCCCACACACGCGATTCAATCTCTCTTGGTGCAGCCCTGCGTCTCTTCTTCCTCCTCTTCTGTGGTGCTTGGCGAAGCCCTGCAGGATAGCCACGCTCCTCCACCACCACCACGCCATTGTGCTGCTGTTGGATGAAGTCTTCCTCAACCTCTCCCTCTCTCCTTGCTGGATCAAGGCGTGGGAGACGTCACCGGGCTGTACGTGTATTGAACGCGGAGGTGCCGTCCTTTCGGCACTTGGTCATCGGTGATTTGAATCACGACGAGTACGACTCCATCAACCCCGTTCACTTGAACGCTTCCGCTTAGCGATCTACAAGGGTATGTAGATGCAACTCTCCTTTCCCTTGTTGCTGGTCTCTCCATAGATAGATCTTGGTGACACGTAGGAAAATTTTGAATTTCTGCTACGTTCCCCAACAGTAAGACGCAAGCATATAGTACTTGAAATAAAATGAGCTCATAGACCTTACCACATTCTTGGTTCGGGACTAGTGAAGAACAAGGCATTCCCAGTCATCGTCCAGTAAATGTGTCTTATGAGAACGTAAGGGAATTTGATGAGTTTCTTTGCCAGTGAAGTATGTTTTCTTTAGGTAATTCTGATACTGCCACCAAGCATTCTTGAAGATAGCAGAGGTATTAGCACAGGTTACCTCATCTTGGGTTTCCAAATCGGTCGTTCTCTATAGAGAAAAATGGGAAAAATTGATGTATTATAACCATCATGGAGGTAGAATGTATGGGACAAAGCAAAGAAATTGCCATGAATAACATTACTTGCACATAACTCCTGGACAAACACCTGCAACTGGCATTTTCCTTCATCTTCAGTATAATATTTCCATGATGGGAAGATATGCACATAGGATTTAACAACATCAAATGTGATAGATGCTAAACTATGAATGGCTGGTTGTGCTTCCTCCACAGGAATAGGTGTACTAACTGGTGGAGTTGGGGTTCGCCGTGGTAGTACTGGCGCTTTGGGCACTGGAGCTGCCTTACTAACTGCTCTTGTTTGGGAGCTCTGTGGTGGAGATGGTGCCATGTCAATAGGAACTGGGTTACTATCTGCTGGGGTTGGTGTTACATTGGGTGAAGCTGGTTCTCTGTCCATCGCAGTAGGGGTAAAATCCGCGGGAGTCTGGATTATGTGTGGTAGGGTTGGTTCTCATGCATGTACAACCGAGGTGCTGTCTCCACCAAGAGGTAGCACTGTTTTATTTGAAGACCGTGTTTTTACTCCACTAGATACTGTCATCACCCGCTCCAATTCAAATGGCTGATAAACAGGAAACATAATTGAATGTACAGACATTGTATGAGAGACAGATGCAATAGATAGTGTGGAAAAAAGAGGGCATTAAATAATTGACATGTATATTGTTTAACTAAGACGGATAGAATGAAATAATTTCACATATATGATGTCTATCTAAACTAGATAGCATAGCATAACATAATTCAAAGATATGATGACTAACTAAACAGGATTGCATGACGTAATTCACATACATGTTATCTAAGTAACCAGGATCACATGATTTAATTCACATATGTGATTATATGCTAATCGGAGGGCATTCACATATATGATGTCTGAACTAAGAACATGGTGTTGAATATTGTGTATATTATGTCTAAACTATGCAATGCAAGACACCATATGCATGATATGAGCAGTAGAACCGTGCCATGTTAGAGCATACACCTCGATGGGGAAATATGACTGGTCATCTGTCTCTGAATCCATCTCTGAGGAGCTATCGGGACCCAGCAAGAGATCTGCTTCGACAGGTAGCACTATCTGCTTTGAAGGCCTTGTTTTCACTCCAGATTTTTCCATCACCCACTCAAATGGCTGATTCACAGGAAGAGTAGTTTAATGTACAAACATTGTCGTCAAATGGAAATTTAATGAAGAAAAGGATGGGCTAGATATCATTCCAATATATGATGCCTGGTTAAACATGATGGCATTGCACATTTCACATATATTATGGCTGGCTAAAAGACATGAGACTGCATAATTCCCATATATGATATTGAAACTAAACAGCTGGCATTACAGAACATGTCTAAACTAAGTAGATGACATATATGATGTCAAAAGTAGGCACTGCAAGGCAATATATGCATGATATGACTAACATCATCATGCCAAGTTGGAGCAAACACCTTGAGGTGTAAATAGGAGTGGTCAGCTGCGTCTGAATCCACCTCAGAATAGATATCTTCCTCTGGATTACAATCTAGAGAGGGGGAGGGTTTGCCATTGAACCCACCGTGGAGCGATGTCTGCATGACATTGTATTGCCGCGCAAAACTCTTCTCTTCTTCTCTACATGTTCAGCATGACTGTGTACAATATCTGGCATGCATACAAAAAAATATAGTGAGATTATGTAAGGAGAGCATGCAGAATTCTAGAGTAATGGTAACAACTAGTGGATGGATCCAAAAATAATGATAGCAGGCTGATGATTGCTTTATAATTTAATAAAAAACAGATGATGATTGCTTTAATATTTGTTTCCCACCCAAGATGAACAACATAGGCATACCCTCGGTGAACCAGATATTAGACAGAGATACTATTCATTGCTGCCTCAATATTGCCCCACGACTAATTTAGAACTCAAGTTTGAACATCAATTTGGACCTGAATTGGAGTCTAAGATGTGAACAGGACAATAAAGTAGCAGGTAATATTAAGCAATGCATAACATAGGCAGAAACAAAAGAGTGCGACCTCTCTTGTAGACCCGTGTACTCCTCAGATTCATCTGCTGAGTCAGTGATGGTGATGCCATTGCGGTGGGTGCCGGCAGCAGGGAAGGAGATCTGAGGCAGCGAAAGACGGTCAGGAGTCGTGATGTCTGGTTTGGTGGATGCTTCTGTCGATGGAGCAGCTCAGGTGAGGTGGACGACGTCACGGCAGGAGCAGGACAAACCACACAAAGTTTTCTTTGACACCTACCTGTAACTGAAGTAATTCTATAAGGGCTCATTTGGCTTGCATGATTCTAAAAACGCAGGGATAGGAGGAAAACACCGGAATAGGATAGGAATGCACATGGGAAATAGAGCATTTCTGAACACAGGATTTCTGTCAACTTGGGTGTTTGGTTCACAGGAAAAGGAGGAGCAAAGGAATGCAATGAAACATGGCCAAAATAAAGTGAAACCATATGAAAGCGTGTACAGTTGGAATGTTATTCTGCCACTAATATACTTGGTCTTGTTTTCATGCATAGGATTTTGAAAAGTAGGTCCAGGTGGATGTTTTGATCCATTCCTTTCAACAAAATGCATGAATACTGGAATAGTAGAGTTCCATAGGAAAATTTCCTATTGCTATGTTTTTCCGTTGAACCACAATAGCCCTAATGGATCGACATGAATGTAGAGTAATAAGTGATGCGACAAGTGTACAACCTCTTTGCCGTAGCCGTGCCGACCTCAGCATCATTGGCTTGGTCGCCGAAGAAGTTGAGGTAGAGGTGGCTATTAGAGGTGTGGAGGAAGATCTGAGGAATCTGTAGACGGCGTCTAGGGCACTGCTCTGTTGTCATGGATCGTTCCATCCTTGGAGCAGCTCCGGTGAGCCGTAAGACGTCAAGGCTGAAGCAGCACAAGACAAACATCGTTAATCTCAACTGGGATTCTAATAGCATCTCCAATAGATAATGTAAAGTGCATTACCAAAAAGTGATAGATGTAAAATTTACATCACCAAAAACCACCTGACTACAACAGATGAGGTAAAAACTGTTGACTCTGAACTTAACTATCGAAACTGAAATTTACTGTGGAATCTGAATGTTACTGTCGAAACTGAATGCAATGGTAGCAGAGAGGCACTTCACATGGGATAGTTTAGGGAGGGACCGCAGTTCATCTTCAACCAGCACCCCCCTGAGCCGCTAGCCACCACCGGCCGAACCCCACTTCGCCTCGCCGCCCCGAAACAACTTCCCGCCGCCGCCTCGCCGCCCCGAAACAACTCCCCACCGCTGGTCCGCCGCCGCCTCATTGCCCTGAAACAACTCCCAACCATCGGTCGGCCGCCGCCCTGGCCAGCCCTCTAGCCACCCCTCGCAAGCCAAGCTTTTTCTCCGACGATCCCCACGCCACCGCCCCACCACTGTGCCCCCCCACTGCCGGCGAGCAGCACCCCACCTAGAACCCTAAGATAGATAGTGGGGTACCTCTCTGGTGAGGCCCCCTCCCCGCTGTGGGTGGTTCTTCCTTAAGTCCGGTGAGACCCACCACCCCCTAAAAATCGATTGACCCAAAAGTCGATTCAGTCGACTAAAGTGTAGCTAAATTGGAGCAGAGCAGCAGCACAAGCGAGGGGGAGAGCGGCAGCGCGAGCGAGCGAGCAAGAGCCGGAGCAGCAGCAGCAGCGTGAGCGAGAGAGCGAGAGCCATGGCAGCAGCAGCGCGAGCGAGCGAGCGAGAGCCGGAGCAGCAGCAGCTGGGCGAGTGAGCGAGCAAGAGCTGGAGCAGCAGCAGCGCGAGCGACAGAGTAATAGCCAGAGCAGCAGCAGCAGATCCGGTTGGTATGGACGTCGCCACTGAATGGGCCTCGCACTGGGGAGAGCCGCCATGGAGATGTCGCCCGCGGCGCCAGCTTCGAGGTAGCCGCTCCATGGGGGTGCGGAATGGAGCACCGTCGGTGCAGGGAGGTCGAGTTAAGGAGAAGGTGTGATGCGATGAGTGTACAACCTCTTTGGTCGCGCCGAGTAGGCCTCGGCTTTGTCCGAGGAGTCGGTGAGGATGCTGCAATTCTGGTGGAGCAGGTTCAGGTGACGTTGTGGGGATGGAGCTGCCGCGATAGACGAGGCGATTGTCGGAGCAGCTCCTCGTAGGTGGAGGACGGGGCGGCTGAACCGGCGGGACGACGGGATGGACGACGGATCCTCATCTGGGGAGGCGGATGAGGGACGTCGAGCTGTTGTGGTGGACGACATCGTCGTGGAAGAGGCTCCGGCTGGCCAACAGTGAGGTGGCGGATGGAGGAGGGTGGGGTTTCACGGCTGGAACGGAGAGGTTATGGGGGCCAGATTTTGAATGGCGAAAAGGAGGAGATGTGAGGGGTGAACCATGACTTAGGGACGTGCTTGTCCAAAATGTAGGGTGTGTTACAAAAGTACACCCACCGATTTTAACTAGTGGCCCTTTCGGCTCAGTGTCAGAAGGGGGATTTCGCGTGTCGGGATTTGGCAGCTGGAGGGAGTTTTTGCGCGCGTTGTAATTTCGGGATAGCAAGGCGCGAGTTGTGAAGGCGCCGGTTGTGGGAGCATGATATCAGAATTTTCGGGATATAACAAGGGGCGGGTTGAATTTTAGGGATATGCCTAACGTGTAATATTGTACTTGTACGTACCAAATCAATTCGCACTTCCCTCAACGAAAACAAAATGAAAAAAATAAAAACTATTCACACCACACAAAGAGAGAGTCTTGTACCGTTTTACTATACAAATGCTATTCAAAGCTACTCCCTCCATCCATCTATATAGGGCCTAATGTGTTTTTCGAGGCTAAATTTGACCAACCAAATATTAGAGCAATAACATATGACATGCAACTTACACAAAGCATGCTGTTAAATTCGTGTGTGAAATTTTCACATTGTGCATGTCATGTACTATTAAGAGGGTTCTTGGATACGTTTTAGTCTCATGACTAAAAGTAGTGGGACTAAAACTTGCTAGCCTCACCCATGCTTGGATCCAAATACTAAAGAGACTAAAATCAAGTTAATGAACATTTATTATCCTCCAAACCCACCAATCGAGAACTCGCCCGTGTTTAAGGAGAGGAGTTAAATGAGGAGAAAGAGAACTAATCCACATTTTAGTAGGGGTACCCCTGACTAAAACATTTTAGTTTCAAGACTAGTTTTAGCCCCTCTTTAGTCAGGGGTGTTTGGAACTTTAGCCTCTTAAAAAGACTATTTTTAGTCAGACTAAAATAAGTCCCTTGGATCCAAGCACCCTCTAATCTTGTCAATAGTCAAAGGCGGTCTTAAAAACGCATTAGGCCCTCTATAGATGGAAGGAGGGAGTATGGATCCATGTTGTGTCCAATTAAATTTTTTCGCTGGCTGTATAATGCATGTAAACTACTCATACCAACATTTTAGTGCATTCCAAATGTTTATACTACCACTGCAATTCGAACTGAATTTGAATTCGTTTCTCTATTTCAATAAGAATCTACAATCATGATTGTTGCCAACTTCAACCATCATTCGTTTATTACCTTAACAACACACCACATGATTACTATAGAGATAGATATGAACTATGTGTACTATATGAACTCGAGTTCAATCTTTTGAATACACTAGATGTTGATTCCAAATAATAGTACATTTGATGTACTAACTATATATTCATAATCTAAACCATGTTCCATATGTACACTGTGTTTATCACACAAAGTATAGTGCCCCGCCCCCTACATTATGACAAGTATTTAGCCCTGAGGTGCAAAAGCCACACATTAGCCCAAATTATAATCAATGTTCTATATATATTATATGTAGTACTAGCAAGATGCCCATGCGTTCCACGGAACATCAACATGATCAAGGGGAGGCTTTATTTGCAAATATGGAGAGGGGTGTGGGCATCTTTTTCAAAATTGCCATAGTTTCCTTCCTATCCGTCAGATATAAATTGGATGGCCTATATTGTTGGATGACATGCACACCATCATCAACAACTCTGTTTTTATAAGAGTGGAGATAAAATATATTGTATGTAGTATCACATGTTCATAACCACACCATGTGTATCATCGTTATATATATTCACGCATGCGTCGGTTTAAAACACTATGATAAATTCTTCAAAAATCCGAATTCACTTTTTATAATGAATTATGATCTCTATTCGTCTTTTACACCCACACAATCCTCTTATCTTTGTAGCTAGCACTAACTTTCTCTCGTGCATGCACACGCCCACATCCCTCTCACCCTCCCTCAGCATTCTCTAGCTCCATCACGCAAATTCGTCTTTTCACTTTAGGTCGTTCACCCACGGTGTGTGTAGGCCCCCCCAGCTCCTTCTTTACGGCACACGTCGATCGATATGCCTCTCTAGCCAGGTGTGCCTACCACAAACACAAGCTTCCACTCTTCTCTTCTCACCTTCCATGCCTCACTCCCACCACTCTTTTCATCGATCTCGTACTCACACACTCCTTCCCCCTCGGTATAGTATGCCTCTCACACAACCTCTTAGATGCATCCCTCTCTCTCTATCCTTCTCCCCTAGCCTTGTTTGCTTCTAACACATACATGCATGTATACCAATCGATCTCCCTACATATACCTACGTCGACTTTAACTATTTTACCCCCACCAATCGATCGACGTACCTCACAAGTTATGTGTCTCCTTTCTCTGACAGAGGATGATTGATCTTCCTATGTACACTACTAGGAAAAGGGCTATAGCTAATATGGACATCAATGGCGCACCATATATGTGGTGCGCCACTACTATATAGCAATGGCGCACCACATAGAAGTGCGCCATTAGTGTCCTCATTACTAATGGCGCACCACACACATGGTGCGCCATTACTAACAATTTTTTTATTTTTCCAAAACTATTAATGGCGCAACAAGGCACAGTGCGCCATTACTAGTTTTAACTAGTAATGGCGCACCACACACTCTGTGCGCCACTACTAAATTTTTTTAACTTTTTTTCAAAACTAGTAATGGCGCACCAGGGTAGAGTGCGCCATTACTAGTTCAAACTAGTAATGGTGCACCACAACCAAGGTTCGCCACTACTAACAATTTTTTTTTTGCAAAAATAGTAATGGTGAACCACGTAACAGGTGCACCATTAGTAACCTGAGACCGGCTAGATATTTTGGACAGCCACCTACCACACTCACTTTCCCCACTTCATTCTCTCCACCTCCTCCGCCAAGCTTGTCTCGACTGCCTCCTCCTCATCCTAATCTCATTTGTACCATAGATTCACCCAAATTAAGTGGTTAAATTTCCTTTTTTGATAGGTAAGTAAGGGGAAAGCTTCTTTATATTGTAGATCTACTTTTCTCTCCCTCCAACAACGTGCACATGCACTTTTTATGGCCTAGATCTACGTATGTTTGTGGTGTTGCATATTTTTGTGTTTGCAGGTACCAGCATTTGAAATGCGATAGTTGCCAATATTTTGCCGGAATGTTGATTCATTTCCGTTTTAGCGAGAATTTGGCACTATGCATTCTGTTTGGTCCTATTTTTAGGCAAAGTCATGCCAAATTTTTTTTGGTTCTAAAATATTGTTTTGCTCTACCCCGTAGGCGACCATGGTCCGCACGATGACCGAAGGCATCGTGAATAGGTTTTTGAGCTCCGCGAAGGCCGAGATGCTTCAAAAGAACGAGACGGAGATAAGATGTCCGTGTCAAAGATGCAAGCTAAGGAGCCTTATGGACCCGGATTCCATACAGGTGCGGGACCACCTGCTCTTGCGTGGTTTCATTGATGGCTATTGGTGGCAAGGTGATGAAAATGATTATGAAGTCGTCCATGGGGGTCGGGCAAGAAATGAGGAAGGGCAGCAAGACAACCGCGGCGAGGGCGGGCGAGAAGACGAAGAATCTCCAGGACATGATCACGAAGTAGATGCAGTACACAGTCATCATGTAGAAGATGCCGGACATGATGGTGAGGAAGATGCCGGAGCAGACGAAGGGCATGATCATGAAGATGAAGATACCGGAGCAGACGATGATGGACCATCGATGGGCTGGGTGCAGGACCCTCATATTCAAGAGCTGCTTCTCAAGCAGACGGAGAACGCAAGAGCTGCCGGCTGAGAGAAAGCCAAGCTGGATCAACTGGAGATAGACACGGTTACTCCATTGTATGAAGGATGCAGGCCCGAGGATACCTGCCTGAAAGTAACGCTCATGGCTTTGGAGATGACGGTAAAACACAAAATGACCGACGCATGCTTCAACGAGAACATGTCATTCTGGCACGAACGTCTTCCCAAGGGGAACAAGTGCCCGACCAGTTTTGAGGAGGCGAAGAAAATCATGTGTCCTCTGGATTTACCGCACGTGAAATACCATGTGTGCATGAACAATTGCATCATTTATCGGGACGAGCACGCGGAGTCTACCATATGTCCGGTGTGCGGCGTCACTCGATACAAGAAGAGGAAGAAAGATCCTCGAAAAGTGGTGAGGTACATTCTGATCACTCCTCGTCTGCAGCGGTATTTCACGGACCCTAATCTAGCAAAGCTCCTGCATTGGCACGCGGATAGGGAGGAGAAGAAGCGAGCAGATGACGGAAATGATCCGGAGATAAATAAAACATACAAGATGCTCAGTCACCCTAAGGATGCGAGCCAGTGGCAAGCGTTGAACTTCGAACACCCAGAATTTGGGGATGATCCAAGGAACATCGTGCTGGGCGCGAGCGCCGATGGAGTCAATCCGTTTGGCAGCCAGAGAAGCACGCATTGCACCTGGCCTATGTTTGTGTGGATGTACAACCTTCCCCCTGGTTGTGCATGAAGAGGAAGTACATTCACATGAGTATGCTAATTGAAGGGCCGAAACAACTAGGGAAATACATCAATATGTATCTGGGGCTGCTGAAAGAGCAGCTAGACACGCTATGTAAAACGCCAGCCAATACATGGGACGCCGCAGAGAAAGAATATTTCCCTATGAGAGCCGCACTGCTCACGACGGTGCACAACTATCTCGGTTACGGATATGTCGCGGGGCAGTTGGTCCAAGGATTTTATGGATGCATCAGGTGCATGGATGACACAACGTATCGCCAGCTAGATAGAGATCCCGGGTCTTCGAAAACCATGTTCATGGGACATCAAAGGTAGCTTCGCGACAATGACTCATGGAGAAAACGCAAGGATCTGTTCGATGGTGAAACCGAACCCCGAAGACGCCTGCGTATGAGGAGCGGCAAGGAAATAGATGAGCTGCTGAAAAATTGGAATGATTGCCCACTGCCGGGAAAGAAGAAAAAGGCGCTAGAGCCGGGAAATAAGTGAAAGGCGCTAGAGCCGCCGCTGAAGGTATGGAAAACGAGGTCTGTTTTCTGGGACTTGCCGTACTGGAAGATCCTCCGTGTGCCTCACAGCCTTGATGTCATGCATATCACGAAGAACGTGTGCGAGAGTCTGGTTGGTACCCTGCTCAACATGCCAGAGAGGACCAAAGATGAGCCGAAAGCAAGGGCAGACTTGAAATCAATGGGCATCAGTGAGGAGCTTCACGCTAATGATGATGAGGCGAAGCAGGACACGGAAAGTCGTCCCAAAAGCAAAAAGGCCAAGAAGATCGGAAATGACTACCCTCCCGCGTGCTTCACTCTAAGTCAGGAGGAGATCGAGCAGTTTTTCACCTGCCTCGTGAGTAAAACTTCCTTACGGTTACGCGGGGACCATAATCAACTTCTGCTACCAAATAGTCTCAAAGATTGGGCCGCACGCTTGTCGGCAATCCAGGACGCGGACCTCAGACAAGAATTCTTTCGCATCCAGTCAGAGTTCGCGGAAATCATCCATCAAGATGTCCTTCGTACCTCGGGGCAATTCTACCTCAGATATCAATCGTCCAATAGTGAGATAGAAACATCGCTACAAATGCAGGCTAACAACGATCGCGATTTCATGACCATCACGAAAGATGGCGGCTTCATCCAAGCTTCGGTCCCTGAGTCGAGTCGAAAGTAGTGATGCTATGTAGTTATGAAATATCGATTAGCTCATGTTGTAATTAAACTTTAATGAACATGTATGTCTCTTTGGTTTGGACAGTCGTTCAAGTTATATGTAATCGATGCTATTTATTAGTAGGACCATGAATCGTGCTATTTATGTGTTGCTTTTCTCTACTTGAATACTTATATATTGCTTATGTATTGTCTGTGAATTGCTACTAACGTTTTGTTTGTCTAGTGCATAGAGATGCCGTGGTATGTCGTGTACAAGGGTAAGGTTCCCGGAGTCTACGACAGCTGGGAGGAGTGTCGGAGACAGGTTCACCATTTCAACGGTAACAGTTACAAAGGGTACACCACTAGGGCGAAGGCGGAAGCTAGATACGCGCGCTATCTAGCGGGAGAGAGGAGGGAGCGGAGGAGGAACCGGATGAAGACCAGTTTCATCGCGATGATGCTAATCGTGATGACCGCAGCTCTCTTCTATGTGATGGTAGTTTAGATGATCGATATCGACTTGTAATGTGAAGACCAACTCGCTACTCGCGGTCTTGAGACTTGTAATGTTCTAACTTTGTTTGGTCTTTTGAATTCGGAGACTAATATGATGAATTGTATTCGGAGACTAATCTTCTATTTGTATTCGATAAATCTGTTGTTTATATGTTGTGCTATCTATATTTTGTGGAGTATTATATTTTGTAACATGTGCAAATATCACAAAAGAAAAAATTCCAAATATTCATACTAGTGGCGCACCATACTGCACTTTAGTGGCGCACTGCAATAAACATACTAGTGGTGCATTGTCTAGTAGCATGCCATTAGTAACCCAGAGCACAAGGTAAATATGGCCCCCTGGGAGGCATAGTAATGGCGCACTAGGGGACATACTAATGGCGCACTGCCTGGTGCGCCACTATTATCTGGGATATTAATGGCGCACCAAGGGTGCGCCATTAGTAATTGTTACTAGTGGCTTATTAATAGTAGCGCACCTGTAGTGCGCCATTAATGGCCAAAACAGGTGCGCCACTAATTAGCCTTTTCCTAGTAGTGGTAGTTATGTCTACTTACCACAGCCATATCGTCCCCCCTCATCATTCGTGCATGCCTCCTGACCCATCTCTCACACAGGCATACATCCCCTCTCTTATTGATATTGCAGGCGTGCCCTTCGTTTGTCTAGCAAGCCTCTCCCACGATTTGTTAGAAGCAACACCACTACCACCCCCTCCAACACTCTAGCTCTGTCTCTCTCCCAACCTTATTCCTCTCCCACACATATGCATGGATGTCGATCGATCTCCCTTAATACATAAGGTAGGCCTCCCTCCTCCTCCACACATATACTAGCCATTGTACCTCTATGGTTAATAAGGCCTCCCCCCAACCACACACCGATAGTCGAGCGCTGTAGGTAGGTATCCATGCCACGGAGACAAACTGCACTTGTCCCCTCTCACGTTCCCATAGGCTAGCCACCCTATATCTTTGACGTGGGCACACATAAATTTGATGGCACTCTTTATCGATCGCGCGCGCACACATACAAACACATCATCCCTCTCTTCGATTCTATGGATACCTCAAGCCGATGATACCTCCACTCTCATCTCGTGATCGCCCCCTCTATATATATGATATATCTAGGTCTCTATTTTCACACACATTGCATATGTTACATTTTTTGATTGACATCACCCCAAAAAAACACTCACGAACCCACACACTATGTCTCTCTACGTTTGTATCTGTCTCACACAACCCCACATAGGTGGTGTACGTACATGAAGAGAATAGGTGCACGTACTCACGCTTCGTGCCCAGCCACACCGGCACGGGTACACGGTGGAGCTCATTTCTGTATGAAATGGCAGCCCACGTGCTAATTTGAACGCGTGTAGTGGTTGTTTACATATGGAGGTTGTGTACCACGCATGCACGAAACAAAGTTCGACTTGATGCGTTGGTGCATTATGTTTAAATAAAGTTATGTCACTTAATGGAACGTACACAAAATATAAAACGATTTTTATGGAGAAAAAGGTAGTCCGCTCCACTATATACAATGGAGCCTGCCTGCCTGGGTTTGTCTCTCTTCAGAGTATCTCACACAAGGCGGCGGTGGCCTCTCTCTCTCTCTCACCGTTGGTCACTGATCCGGCCGCGTCCCGTCCGCCGATGGAAAGGGAGGATGTGCATCATTTCTCCGTTCGACAGCGCCAAGGCAGCACGTCCCGATCTGCGGTACCCGCTGTTCTCTTTGGCCAAGCTCCGGCGCGGTAGGGCCTATGCCACCTGCTCGCTGCCGCAGTATGGGCAGATCCCGCCCGCCACCGCTCACCTAGTTGCATCCCGACGACCCCCAGGTATTCCCTCCGGCCTTGCTCCACAGCCCTTCTTCCCACATCGCTGCATGTGGAAAATCTTGCATGTGGATCTAACATAGTTCTTTTCCCAAAACATAGCTCGTCTGGTGTAGTTTCCATATTGCAATCTCATCCTCACACTGATTTAGACAAACACAACCGGGTTGTTATCTTCCCTTAGGACACGTAATATGCTTCTTTTTTGTCGTCACATGTGTCATCAACTGTTATTGGCCAGTAATTGTTTCCTTTCTACCTCTTTTTTGCAAACATGGCTATCCATTTCACCTCCTTGCTATTGCGACCTTTTGGTAAACTGCACAAATCACTTTTTTCTTAAGAGTGTTTTGTGCAGTTGCACTAAAATGTCACACGGGCAACGTCTACATTTCAGTGTGACTGCACAAAGGGAGATTAGTTTTGCTCTATCCTCCTCATCCAACTCCGAGCCTAATCTTCTCCAACTATTTGCTTAATCTTCTCCAACTAGTTAGTCTTAAGAGAGACTGCAAAGGTGACCGACTTCTATTTGTGTGTTTATTGTTTTATCAGCACTCCTCTATTATCGTAATCACACTTAATATCTTTGGAACAGGGACGCTCAGCTCTATTTTAGTGGAACTGCACAAAATGATCGGAATGTTGCAGGCTCCAGACAGCTACTTTTTTGCCCAATATGCCTTGTTGATTTAGACAGAGCTGGGGGGGCGTTCCTGCTAATGAAAGCATGGATCAATATTAATTTAACACCTTCTCACAATGTTGTCTTCAGTTGTGATGTAAATATTAGCTCTGATATGCTAATCATTGAGATGCATTAGCAAGGAAATTAGTTTTTTATTGTTTCTGAAAGAGCATTGATGGCAAGACACACGAAACAAAAGCCGAAAGCTCAGAGCATTGTACAATTTCATGTCGCTGGAAAATTATTTGTATAGTATGTCAATTATGTAAACAAGTGCTGGAATCTTGATAGCATTGCCAGAAGCCTCTTCAGCATTCGGGTCCATGTGCCATGCACAAAATTATACGTCCTCCGTTCCTAAATATTTGTCTTTTACAAATTTTAAATGGACATTTTTTAGAGTGTAGATTCACTCAGTTTGCTTCGTATGTAGTCACTCGTTGAAATCTCAAGAAAGACAAATACTCCGTAGTATATTTAAGAATGGACGGAGTAGTGCACAACCGCATCGGAGACTCAGCCCGGTTGTTGCGCCGCAGTAATAGTGAGTAGTAATGAGCAGTCAAATCATAAGCCCCACCTTTCCCACTATAAGTTGCTCAGAAGAAGCGACCATCAATATGCTCTAAAGTCTCTCTGGTGGTGGAAATGCATGGAGAGAAATGCATCAGAATGAAGCGTGCCCTGTAAACTGTGATGGGGGGAGGAGTAGTATGAGGCCCTGTTTGCATCACCGTTTCTCTTTTGAATACACTCGTAAAAAATAAACACATGCGCTCGTCGTTTCAATTTCGGCTAGAATTTGCACAGCGGCCAGTAACTTACAGGTGTAAGTTATATGCCTCCGTATTGAAATACAACCATTCCAAGCATGGCCTGAAGGTGCAAAACCAAGTACGCGTATGGCCAGTCGGTCAATGCACTTCCTCTTGGCATATCACTGACATGTGGGACCGGAGTGTGAGCAAACCGATCTCAATTGACGGCAAAATTGCCAACCCACCGTTCCTTGAGAGAGACGAGGAGCAAGAACACACAGGCGGGCTCGCATGGAGAACAAGATATATTCGAGCATGGTTGATCGATATCATCATTACATGTTCGATGTTTTTTAACACTACCATTGGGCTGCCGTTTTCCGCTCTTCTTCGAATAAATGTGTACTTTATCAGAGATTAAAATAAAATAAGAGTACAGACGCTCCACCATGCGGTTCTAGTAGTAGTACTACTTGTACAACTATAAACCTTGCGCTTGGCTCTTCGACTCTTCGTGAAGTCGAACAATGATGGTACTCTGCATGTTGGGTACTATAGTGTATGCAAGTGGCAATCTGACACCGAATGAACTACTGCATGTCCACCGCCTGGGCAAGGGTAGGTTGCATTAGTCAAAAGGCGTAAGCGAGCTTCACCTTGTCCTGCAAGCTTCTCCTTGTTCTACGAATTGCACTACTATAAACTATGATTTTACCTAGGGCCATATACCCTAGGTGAAATGCAAAAAACCATAGGTAAAGGCTTCACCTAGAACTTGCCCTAGGGAAAGAACCTTAGGTAAAGTATAGTCGGTAAAGAGCTCTTTCCCTAGAGTGCACCTTCCAAAACCTAGGGAAACCATTTGTTTACCTAGGGCTGCAGGCTCTAGCGAAAGATTTGATCCTGGCTGCATGTCCAATGTGGCAAGGTGGTTTACCTACAAACAAGTTTGGCTCTAGGGAAAGATCATGGAGCCATTTTTAATCATTTACCTCAATATACAAATTTGTAATTCGAATTTTAATTCATAGCAGCCATAATTCAAATAATTAAATTCTGAGCTATAATTCAAATTTATAAATTAATAGCACATCAGACTCAAGGTCAGTTTGGAACTAGATTCAAGGTCGGTTTAGAACCAGATTCAAGGTCACCAAAAATAAAAAAACAACCTCTATGCTACAGCTAGGAGAATGCCTAAATCAGCATGTACAAGTGTTCTTGGTCAAGCCAAGTATCTGCTACTACAGTAACAGTATGTTATCTATGCAATGACCCAAGAGTTGGTCTTCAAAAGGACTTCATGTTCTACATGTTGCTGAGCACAAAGTTGGTGGTTCTATGCTTGTCTCCAAAATCCGCAAGCAACCGAACAAACAGGAGTGGTGGACTTCTGTTGATAGACACTCCTTTAGCTGCCAAAGTCTGAACATGAATAGGGATAAACCAACTGGTTAGTTCCAAAGGCCGCCAAGTACGTTGATAAGCTCAAACTACATAGCATCACCTCAAGATTTTTCTTTGTGCAAGAGCCTGAATTACATGATAGTATCATCGACCATCAGACCATGACACCCATAAGAACATGTTCTTGCACATAAAAAAGATAACTCAATGATAAATAAAGAGTGTGAACAACTAATGGTTTCCTTTGTGCAAACAAACCAAA
Organism: Triticum monococcum; assembly: GCA_034509565.1. NCBI lineage: Eukaryota > Viridiplantae > Streptophyta > Magnoliopsida > Poales > Poaceae > Triticum > Triticum monococcum. The sequence goes on along the minus strand of CM067842.1, from coordinate 477,359,540 downwards.
CATATAGTCATCATAGTATGATTTAAGTGCCTAATGGTACAAATGATTTGTGCTAACCTGGTCTCAGTTTTTCAGAGATGTCTCATCTGCATATGTCACAAACCATGTTTGACACACCATTGCTGGACTAGTCATCTAGCCTTTCTGGCCAATAAATCAACAACAATATTAGCCATGGCAGTAACGACATAACAAGCTAAACTATTTCTAGTTCTTCGTTCAATTTTTCATTAGCGTTGATGGTTCAAGCCTAGCTCAATTCAATCGACACTACAAAAGTTGGGATACAACTAGAGATCGAAATCAAATCGACATAATAGTAGATACTAGATGGACATGGTGGTCAGTTCGGCATATTCTTCAGTAAAAAAGTTCACTGACTACATTTATTAGGGGGGGGGGAATGCCTAGATAGTAGAAAAATACCATTTATCAGGCCTCCTGATACGACAGTGTGCTTAAAACCACAGCCTCACTAACTGTAGTCCATATGAAAATCTCTAAAATGGCTTATATTTTAGAATTCATGAGATAAAATATTTTATCTCGATGTACTAGTACACAATCTGAGACGAAGGATTTACTTGCTCTGCAACATATTGTAAACCAAAATATCAAGATAACCATTAAGATGAAAAGAACAATGAAGACACCAAGGTTACCAGCTAAAAAAGACAGAAAGGTTACTATCAAAATAATTATGAAGACCTCTATAAGAGAAGTGGTCATCAGCCTTCTCTTTCCTATACAGATGTCAAACTAAATCATTGATGGAACGATAACCTTTCAATCTCCACAACTTGGCATGAAGTTCATTAGCAATTCAGAACACATAAATTCTAGCCAAAGCCACATACGAAAAGTATAGTATGAACAAAATCACTAGGGCGGGCTTCACTGTAACACCCATGAGCAAACCATGGATATTGAGGAACCAAAAAACAACAAACAAAAATGTACATACAAAGAAACCAAATCAGGAGAAGAGTGCATGTAAATATATTGCTGCATCATAAAGAATAGTGGGAATGGATGACCCAATTGATCAAAGGTGTGGCATGTAAATCCCTAGACAAAATGCTCAACCCCAAAAGGAAGTGCCACTATAGAAATCCTAATGGTAGTCATACCGAATTAAACGGACACTGTAGAAATTGGCCTAAGGATTGGGTATGATTCCTTGGCATCGTCAGAGTCTGCCTCCTTGACATGGGCACCAATGGCTCAGGAGTAAATCATGCAGACATGTAAATCTAGCTTCTGGGAGTAGCTACAGCAGGTATGTTCAACTTTTATTTGTTGCCAAAAACAGATTTGCTCTTCTAAAAAGGTGTGATTCTACATTACATACTTAGACCATCCGTCAACAACAGTGTATGCCCGTGGCAATCTGACACCGAATGAACTGCTACATGTCCACCGCCTAGGCGACGGTAGGTTGCATTAGTCAAAAGGCGTAAGCGAGCTTCACCTTGTCCTGCAAGCATCTCCTCGTTCTGCGAGTATTGACGGGCCACACCAAAAAGTAGTGCTAGTACATACTCCATTCTTCCCGGTTAATATGGCTTAATCTTTTTTGTGAGTAAATGAGAGACCTTTAATCATATATAAGCATTCTTAGGATGATCAGCCAAGAGACTGGTCACTAGGAAGCGAGGTACCCCGCAAAAAAATAAGAAGGAAGCGAGGTGTTTCATCAAGCCAGCTCTCAGCCACTTTCGAAGTGTAGCAAGCACGGTTCGCACAAATATGCGCCACAAGGTTTGCTGACCTTTTTACACGCTGAATAACAAAAAAAGAGGAAATATTACTGAGCGCTCCTATTTGTAAAAGGATCTGAGCCAGAATTAAGCGAGAATTGTGGCGAGTGTTCCATTCAATCAACTTCCATTATCACATGCGAGAACCCTCGAAGAGAACCAAATGTGTTGAAGATTGCTTTATCACATTTTTAGAATATAATAAGAGTGCAGACGCTCCTCCATTCGGTTCCTAGTATAGTATAGTACATACCTCTATAGTAGTAGTACTAGTACTAGTAAACTTTGCGCATGGCTGTTCGCCTCTTTGGGAAGTCGAACAATAATACTAGTACTAGTATAGTGTATGCTTCTGGTAATTTGACACTAAATTAACTGTTGCACGTTCACCGCCTGAGCGAGGGAGAGCATGCATTAGTAAAAAAGTTTCTCCATGTCCTGCGAGCCACCATGCGCAAGCTTCTCCCGTCCTGCAAGATTCTCCTCATTCGGCAAGTTGACGGGACACATCAAAGTAATGCTAGTCCATACTGCCTCCTTTCTGGTTAATATGGCTTAATTTCAAATGAGATAAATACATTGTCTGTCATTGTCTATTTGTAAAAAATACGGTCAGTGGACTTCATAATATGCTCATTGCGCTCAATATATACATTTTCCGGTGTTTATATGGTCACTAGCTTACCCTGGCTGAGTATGTGTGTGCATGCACGTGTAGGCTGAGCACTTGAGCGTGACCGTGTGTGTTCCGTCGTGTGCTCGGACATGCATGCATTAGGGCGTCACGTGCGGTTTTGCGTCCATGTCTACGTGTGACTGTTGCATGCTTGCACGAGGTTGTGGTCCCTTATATTCACATGTTCATAAGTCAATGCTTTGTCAGAATGTTGCATGCAAGGTTTAATCATTCCTTGTTCACGCATGCATTCCCGATATTAATACGTTGGTAAAGACATTTCTTGAGGAAAACGAGCCCATGAATTGAGTACAAAGGGGACCAATAAGCCAGGACGGAGGGGGTACCAGTAGTGAACCAGAAGGAGGGAGTAGGTACTAGTAGTACAGTACTATACGTAACAACGTGCAATAACAAAATTCCTCTATGTGCATACTGTGTACTCACTGTCATGCAAGAAAATAGAGATAAGTACAAGTGATACTCAGGAACGATCATACGCGTAGGGGAAGTACGTGTAGGGGCCACTAAGGAGCAGTTAAATCACACAGTAAGTTAGTCGGAAGAAGCAACCATCATTTCACTCTTCAATGACACGTATGCAATATAAAATGGTTGATATGGAGAGAAAAAGAAAACCACTATATAAAATGGTTCAATGACACAAATGCGGAGCAGTTGTGTGCACCGGGAAACGGCGCGGGCGACGCTCTCCCGGCCAGTGCGCCGCTTCAATGCCGGCGCCAGTGAGAGGTCGCGTCCGCTTTGGCCGGGCATGAATGCGGCACTGACCGTTTCGGGCGGGAAGCACGTGTGGGTAATGAAGAGGGTTCGGGTTGGTCGAGAGCGGGCGTGGCAGCAGTCCGGATGCCCACAAACAAGAGATGTTGTATGGTAATACTTCTGCGTATATAATTAACAATGTAAATAATGTGCCAATTGGACAAATATGATTGGAGATGGAGATGGAATTTTACGTAAACACGGATATGCATGTCTATGTTTTTTTGTAGGAACAAACTTGTATTACTCACGTAGCCACGCTACACTCAGAGTTACCAAGTTCGACAATGCCATCAGGGCCTGAACCTAGCCAAACAGCGATACGGCCACTAGTCCTACCATAATGAGCTAAAGTATGACTGACAATGTTGTTTTTTCGTCGAACATGAGCAATACAAGTATTTCGGAGTGCCATGAGCGATCTAATCTCACGCACCAAAAAAACCAAACTGAGATCTATTAAGATTTGCATTCCTAATCCTCACCATATTTGTAGCTTCAAGGCAGTCGTTATTGATTTTTTACACCATTGTATATATAGCCTCTTGTATGATAGGGTTTCTCGCGTCTCGCTCTCTCACCCTCTCCATATCAAAACACGATGAAAGTGTCCACTCTATCTCTCTCCTCATCGGTGGTTACAGATCCGGTCGAATCCCATCCGCTACGGGTGGTGAGGAGGTGCAGCGTTGACGTTGTCGCCATCAGTGATGGAGGAAGCCGATGCAAACCGCCCTCTCAAGGTCGGCGCTGGAGCGGACGAAGGTCCTTCGTGCCCTTGTTCGCTGCCGTCGTGTGGGCAGATCTCGCCCGCCCGCCTAAGCGACATCTCGCCCACTAATAACCCACAAGTATAGGGGATTGCAACAGTATTAGATAAGTAAGAGTGTCGAACCCAACGAGGAGCTAAAGGTAGAACAAATATTCCCTCAAGTTCTGTCGACCACCGATACAACTCTACGCATGCTTGATGTTCGCTTTACCTAGAACAAGTATGAAACTAGAAGTACTTTGTAGGTGTTGTTGGATAAGTTTGCAAGATAATAAAGAGCATGTAAATAAAAAGTAGGGGCTGTTGTAAGTAAAGAAGAAATAAATTAAATATAGCTAGTGTGGAAAAGTGGTGGTAGGAGTTGCGAAATTGCCCCTAAGCAATTTACTACTTTACTAGACCGATAGCAAGTATTATGTGGGAGAGACCACTGCTAGCATGTCATCCCTGACTTGAAATTCCATGCACGTATGATTGGAACTATTAGCAAGCATCCGCAACTACTAACGTTCATTAAGGTAAAACCCAACCATAGCATTAAGATATATTGGTCACCGTTCAATCCCGTATGCATCAATTTCTATGCTAGGTTGAAGCTTGTGTCACTCTTGCCCTCCAATACATAGTCCTATCAACATAGAACTAACCCTATGGTGTGATCCACGCGCGCTCTCATATGATGGGCACCAAAGGACAACAACATAACCACAAGCAAATTAAATCAATCATAGCAATTCATCAACCACCGATAGGATAACGAAAATCTACTCAGACGTCATAGGACGGCAACACATCATTGGATAATAATATGAAGCATAAAGCACCATGTTCAAGTAGAGGGTACAGCGGGTTGCGGGAGAGTGGACCGCTATAGATAGAGGGGGGAAGGTGATGGATATGTTGGTGAAGATGGCGGCGGTGTTGGTGTAGATCGCGGTGATGATGGTGATGGCCACGGCAGCGTTCCGGCGCCACTGGAAGAGAAGGGGAGAGGGGGGGCCCTTCGTCTTCTTCTTCCTTGACCTCCTCCCTAGATGGGAGAAGGGTTTCCCCTATGGTCCATGGCCTCCATGGCATGGGAGGGGCGAGAGCCCCTCTGAGATTGGATATGTCTATCTGTCTCACTCTGTTTCTGCGTTCTCTTCTGTTGCCCTTTCACTGTTTCGTATATATATGGAGATCCGTAACTCCGATTGGCCTGAAACCTTCGCCGTGATTTTTTTTACAAAAATAGCTTTCTTGAGGCCGAAGAAGGGCATCAACCGCATTACGGGTGGCCCATGAGGGACAGGGGCGCGTCCAGGGGGTAGGCATGCCCCCCTGCCTCGTGGCCACCTCGGGCACCGTCTCGCGTGGATTTTTCTTCTGGGATTCTCCAAATATTCCAAAAATATTCTCCGTCCGTTTTTATCCCGTTTGGATTCCGTTTGATATGGATATTCTGCGAAACATAAAACATGCAACAAATAGGAACTGGCACTGGGCACTGGATCAATATGTTAGTCCCAAAAATAATATAAAAAGTTGCCAAAAGTATATGAAAGTTGTATAATATTGGCATGGAACAATAAAAAATTATAGATACGACGGAGACGTATCAGCATCCCCAAGCTTAATTCCTGCTCGTCCTCGAGTAGGTAAATGATAAAAAATATAATTTTTGATGTGGAATGCTACCTAGTATAATCTTGATCACATGTCTCATCATGGCATGAGTATTAAGACACGAGTGATTCAAAGCAATAGTTTATCATTAGACATAAAAAAATAATACTTCAAGCCCACTAATAAAGCAATCATGTCTTTTCAAAATAACAAGGCCAAAGAAATCTATCCCTACAAAATCATATAGTCAGGCTATGCTCCATCTTCACCACACAAAATATTCACATCAAGCACAACCCCGATGACAAGCCGAGCAATTGGTTCATACTTTTTAACGCGCTTGAACATTTTCAACCCTCACGCAATACATGAGCGTGAGCCATGGATATAGCACTATAGGTGGGATAGAATGGTGGTTGTGGAGAAGACAAAAAGGAGAAGATACTCTCACATCAACTAGTTGTATCAACGTGCTATGGAGATGCCCATCAATAGATATCAATGTGAGTGAGTAGGGATTGCCATGCAACGGATGCACTAGAGCTATAAGTGTATGAAAGCTCCAACTGAAACTAAGTTGGTGTGCATCCAACTTGCTTGCTCATGAAGGCCTCAGGCATTTGAGGAAGCCCATCATCGAAATATACAAGCCAAGTTCTATAATGAAAATTCCCACTAGTATATGAAAGTGATAACTCAAGAGACTCTCTATATGAAGAACATGGTGCTACTCTGAAGCACAAGTGTGGTAAAAGGATAGTAACATTGCCCCTTCTCTCTTTTTCTCTCATTTTTTTTATTTTTTATTTTTTGGGCCTTCTCTTTTTTTGGCCTTTCTCTTTATTCTATATTTTTTATTTTTTTCATCCGGAGTCTCATCCCGACTTGTGGGGGAATCATAGTCTCTGAGGGAGTCCTGGATTAGGGGGTGTTCGGGTAGCTGGACTATACCTTCAGCCGGACTCCTGGACTATGAAGATACAAGATTGAAGACTTCGTCCCATGTCCGGATGGGACTTTCCTTGGCGTGGAAGGCAAGCTTGGCAATGCGGATATTCAAGATCTCCTACCATTGTAACCGACTCTATGTAACCCTAACCCTATCCGGTGTCTATATAAACCGGAGGGTTTTAGTCCGTAGGACGACTTCATCAACTCCATAGACAACAATCATACCATAGGCTAGCTTCTAGGGTTTAGCCTCCTCGATCTCGTGGTAGATCTACTCTTGTACTACCCATATCATCAATATTAATCAAGCAGGACGTAGGGTTTTACCTCCATCAAGAGGGCCCGAACCTGGGTAAAACATCGTGTTCCCTGCCTCCTATTACCATCCGGCCTAGACGCACAGTTCGGGACCCCCTACCCGAGATCCGCCGGTTTTGACACCGACATTTGTGCTTTCATTGAGAGTTCCTCTGTGCTGTCGCAATCAGGAAGGATGCCTTCTCCCGTCTTAAAAGACGGCGCCGTTGCTAAGGGAGCCTTGGCTGTTGGCCAAACCCTCCGGCTAGGTGGTTTCCTCATGACCGCCTGTTCGGCTGTTGCGCTGACGGTGACCTCTCGGGTCATCAAAAGAAATCTACACATCAACTCGGAGCTCGTCGAGCAGTTAGATCCAATGGAGATCTCTTCCGTAAACGAGCTCTTGGATCGCATCGCCGCCCTGGAGGTCGCACGGATTACGACCAGGTTGGGCTTAAACCCGATCTAAGAGAAATTAACTCTCCCCAAGTCAGCCACCACGTTGCCGTGACAGAGGCGTGGTGCGGCGACCCTTCATCTATTTTAAGGACTAGTTAAGTCCGAATTCCCGATCCCTCCAAGCCGGATACCCGCGGAGGGAAGGATGTAACTCAAGACCTGAGCTTAGAATCAGGCAACGGGCCGGATTCGTTGGATAACGTCCAGGAATCCGAATTCCAGAATTCGGAAACTCTTCGGCCTCCGAATCTTGGATTGGGTGAGGTTTCAGATTCAATGACACCCACCCACCCGAACATAAGCGATCTCTCCCAAGTCAGGCAGAGGCCCGACGAAACAGTACATCATTATTGGGCCAGATTCCTCTTGGTTACGAACAGGATAAAAGATTACCGCGAGGGAGACGCGATATCAATCTTCTATAGTAATTGCACGGACAAGGGCATCCTTAACGCCGTAAGTCGTCGTGATATTACACGCTTCGCTGACTTGGCGTCCATAGTACAGAAATACTGTGCGATGGAAAGTGCCTGTAAAACCGAAACGAAATTTTGGGATAATCCGGCCTTGAATAGTAATCCCGTCCGAAGTAAGAGGGTGCATCATGATAAGACACCCGGGATAAATAGCAAAAAGCCAAAACCCTTTGCAGGCCATGGAACCGTACTGGAAAGGTGGCTTGATGGACCCTGTAGAATTCACAGTACAGAGGACGCCACACCAACTCACAGCCTTAGAGCACGTTGGATTCTCCAGCAGGTAGCCAAAAGTGGCGAGGACCTCTTAAATCGGGAGGCCGCAGAAAGGCAGCCCGAGGACACCAGTACCATTCTCACAGTCTTCGAGACTTTCGCATTAAACAATATGCGAAAAAGAACACTCCGCAACCTCGCCGAAGTCTATCAAGTTGCAACAATAAATCCATGGAGCGACACTGCCATTACATTCAACGCAAGTGATGAACCTAGATTCCGAACAGCCCGAGAACCAGCCGCATTGGTCCTCAGTCCCATTGTGGACGGCTTTCGCCTTACCAAGGTGCTCATGGATGGAGGCAGCGGACTGAACCTCATTTATGAGGAGACCCTTCAAAAAATGGAAATAGACTGGAACCGTGTCGAGCGAAGCAGCACAACCTTTAGAGGAATAATCCCCAGTCGGGAAGCGCGCTGCACGGGAAAAATCACACTAGATGTGGTGTTCGGCATGCCGGATAATTACAGGTCCGAAGAAGTCACGTTCCAGGTGGACCCGTTTAAAAGCAGACATCACGCCTTACTAGGGCGGGAAGCATTCACAATCTTCCAAGCAATACCCCATTACGGGTACATGAAGCTCAAGATGCCCGGGCCGAATGGAATTATCACTCTAGCTAGTGATCCGGACATAGCACTCCGCGCCGAAAACAAAACGGCCTCATTAGCCCTTGAGGCACTATCCGAAGCCTTAGCGGCCGAGGAACTGATAGCGCTGCGCTCCACGGTTAACAGGGATGATGTGATACTCGACAAAAGATCTAAATCCACATCCTTCAAGCCAGCAGACGAAATAATCAAATTCCAGGTCCATCCAACGGACCCCAATAAAACAGCATCCATCAGGGCACGATTGAACCTGATGTAGATGCCACACTGCGAGAGTTCCTACGAGAGAACTGGGACATCTTCGCCTGGCACCCTTCAGACATGCCAGGGATCCCACGCAGGCTGGCTGAACACAGCTTAAATATCCAAAAAGGATTTAAACCTGTCAAACAAGCCCTTCGGCGTTTTTCCGAACCCAAGAGACAGGCTATGGGAGAGGAGCTAGCCAAGCTATTGGAGGCCGGATTCATCAGAGACATAAAACAGCCGGACTGGCTAGCAAACCTCGTGGTGGTAACAAAGAAGGACAAATCCTGGCGCCTGTGTGTCGATTTCAAAGACCTTAACAAGGCGTGCCCAAAGGATCCCTTCCCCCTCCCCCGTATCGATCAAATTATTGATGCCACCGCAGGACACGATTCATTGTCTTTCCTCGACGCATACTCCGGTTACCATCAAATCAAGATGGCAGAATCAGACCAAGCTGCAACAGCATTCATCACACCATACGACCCATTCTGCTTCAACACAATGCCCTTCGGGCTGAAAAACGCCGGCGCAACAAATCAGCGCATGATCCAGACATGTCTGGCAAAATAGTGGAGGCGTACGTGGATGATGTGGTCGCCAAATAAAGACATGTCGAATCTCTAGTAGACGACTTGAAGCTTACATTCGATAACCTCCGAAAATATGACATCAAGCTCAATCCGGAAAAATGTGTCTTCGGCGTTCCAGCCGGAAAGCTCTTGGGCTTCATTGTATCCGGTAGAGGAATTGAAGCAAATCCAGCCAAGATCCGAGCTTTGTCACAATTGGATGTCCTAAAGGACCTTAAACAGATACAAAAATTAACCGGATGCGTGGCGGCTTTCAGCCGCTTCATCTCCCGCTTGGGAGAAAAGGCACTACCCCTCTATCGCCTCCTTCGGTGCACCAAACACTTCGAGTGGACGGATGCTGCCACGGCCGGACTTGCTGAAATAAAAGCCATATTGGCAACAAACCCAGTCCTGGCCGTGCCAAACACCGGCGAGCCAATGTTATTGTACATCGCAGCAACACACCAAGTTGTCAGCGCAGTGCTCGTTGTCGAGCGGGAAACGGACGGACACAAATTCCCCCTTCAAAGGCCGGTCTACTACGTGTACACTGTCCTCACTCATGCAAATCACGGTACCCGCATTACCAAAAGATTGCATACGCGGTATTCATGGAATCCCGGAAGCTACGACACTACTTTCAAGAGTGTTCCATAACAGTAGCATCGGAAGTACCACTCAACGATATTATCAACAACCGCGATGCAACGGGCCGGATTGCAAAATGGGCCATCGAGCTTCTCCCGTTCGATATAACTTATAAGCCACGGCGAGCTATTAAATCGCAAGTTTTGGCCGACTTCGTCGCAGAATGGACGGAGGCCGAGCTCCCTAAAGAGTACGACACATATTCAAACTGGATCATGCACTTCGACGGCTCCAAAATGTTGGCTGGACTGGCCTGACGTCCCCCACAGGAGACACAGTCCAATATGTGCTCCAGATCATGTACACGGATTCCAACAACGCAGTCGAATATGAGGCCCTCCTACATGGCCTCCGGATAGCAGTATCCATGGGTATCCAGCGCCTAGCGGTATGCGGGGATTCAAACCTCGTGATATCCCAAATAAATGGAGACTTCGACGCCAAGGACCCAAAAATGGCAGCTTACCGCAACGCCGTCCTAAAAATGTCAGCTCGGTTCGAAGGGCTGGAGTTTCACCATATAGCCTGAGAAAACAATCAAGCGGCGGATGTCCTAGCACGCATCGGAGAAAAACGCGATGCAGTCCCCCCCCCCCCCCCCCCCGCCCAACATCTTTTTGGAAAGATTGTTCAAGCCATCCGTAGCATGGGAGGGGGAACCTGCAAACAACAGCCCGAACCCAGCTGCACCACTCGACGCCGAACAATCTGACACAATTGGAGGCTGTGCCAACGAAATTACACCTTCAGCCCACGTAATAATGGCGGTTATCGCCTCGTGGACAGAACCATTCCTAGCCTACCTTATTAGACAGGAACTCCTGGAGGACCAAAACGAGGCCCGCTGCATAGTGCGGCGATCTAAAGCCTACAGAGTCCATGAGGGAGAGCTTTATAAGAAAAGCACTACCGGAGTCCTTCAAAGGTGCATCTCCGAATAGGAAGGGCGGAACCTTCTGGCTGAAATTCATGCCGGACTCGGTGGTCACCACGCCACTGCTCAGTCCCTTGTTAGCAAGGCTTTCCGTACAGGCTTTTATTGGCCGACGGCCCAGGCAGACACTCAGGACCTAGTCCAACGATGCGCTGGTTGCCAACTTTTTGCCAACCAAAGCCATATGCCACCCACCGCACTCCAAGCTATACCCATCACCTGGCCTTTTGCGGTCTGGGGGCTTGACATGGTCGGACCCCTCAAAGGTGGAACCCATAAGAAAAAATACTTACTGGTCATGGTGGATAAGTTCACCAAATGGATAGAAGCCAAGCCTGTTAAAACGGACGAAACCGAACCTATGATAGACTTCATATCCGGGGTTGTACACCGTTATGGCGTCCCCCATAGCATCATAACTGATAACGGTACAAACTTTACCGCCGACGAGGTAAAACTCTGGTGCAAAAACATGGGCATCAAGCTCGATTATGCTTCCGTCTATCACCCACAAACCAATGGCCAGGTCGAACGTGCAAATGGTCTTATCATGAGCGGCATTAAACCTAGACTAGTGCGGTCCCTCAAGGAATCTAACACGCACTGGGTAGAGGAGCTCGACTCCGTGCTATGGGGGCTGCGGACCACGCCAAATCGCACCACCGGATACACACCATTTTTTATGGTGTATGGCGCAGAAGCAGTTTTGCCCTGCGACATAATTCATGACTCACCTAGAGTGCGCATGTACGAAGAAAGAGAAGCCGAGCTCGATCGGCAGGACAACTTGGATGCCTTGGAGGAGCGTGACATGGCAAAAGCCCGTTCCGCATTTTATCAACAGCAGGCCCGAAGATATGAAAGCAGAGAGGTACGGGCCAAAAATTACAATGTTGGCGAACTAGTTCTACGCCTGCCGGATAAGAAAAAGGACAAACTCAAGCCCAAGTGGGAAGGTCCATTCATAATCGACCAAGTCTTGACCGGTGGGGCGTACCGCCTGCGAGATGCATCGAACAACCGACTCGAGCCGAACCCGTGGAACGCCGCCCGTCTCTGAAGATTGTATGCCTAGCGCCGGACTCTGTGTTCGTCTCCTTCCTCTGTACATTCCTTTTTGAATTTTCTGTCTTACATTTCTCTCCTTCCCATTCTTTCTTCTATAGCCCTTAAAGGCTCATATAGTGACGCGGCACTCGTGCTCATTAAACCTGGGGGCTTCTTTAACAGAAGCTTATTTATATGGGCTTCACGCCCAACACATGCGTCAAACTTCCGCATGTACCTTTTTCTTCACCATACATGCATCGATATGACTTAAGTTTTGGCCAAGCTGGGTTGCCTGGCTCCTGTGCTTACCCCTACGTTACCGATTGTTCGGCTAGGCGGTAAAGGGAGCACCTCTGTGATTGTTACTGCCGGGTCAGCCGGACGTGTACCTCAGACTGGGTGAAGCCGAAAGCTAGCGTTCTTAAGGGAATATTCGGTCGGTGAAATAAAAGATGATCCTTTTTACTCATTTTATGCGCCCCCAGATGCTTTTTCTGCATCTCTTCACGCAGTCCGGACATGCACATTAGGGCATGCCTCCCAGCGAAAGGAACCCTTAACGGAACTATTCTCTCTGGAAGATGTTTCTTACTAACCATGTAATATAACATAACTAGTTGGGCACTTGTCCGATAAAGCACTGATGACCCCTACGCCTGGTCTCCACGCATACCCCGGTTCTTATATAACCGCTAGGGTATTCGGACACACTCCGGACCGTCAGGTCCCGAGGTTGAAGCGAAAAGGTCGGCAACGACAAACGATCTACAATCCGGCTAGAAGGCATTACACATGTCAATTCAAAATTACACAGTCATTCCGACTAATTGTATTCCTCTTCTATACCATCTAACAGGCTGTCTAATTTATAGTCCTGCCGGGAATACTTTGCGGCCAACTCTACTTGGCCGTACACTAAGCTTACATGGATCTCCTTCCCGTCAGGCCCCACTAGTCCGACCTCGGCCATGTGGTTTGGGTCAGACTTCGTAAAACGGGTCTTCACCATGGCCCAGGCCTGCCTAGCACCTTGTCGGCAGGCCGATATCTTCCACAACCGGAAGCGCCACTGAGCTCCCTTCAGCTTCTCCGCAAGCTCTCCAAGGCCCTCGGGCATGGAGTGGGCAGGCCATAAGGCTTGGGCAACACCTCGCATTGCCTACCAAATTCGCTCGTGCAGTTGCAAGAGTTCGGGAAGAAGGTCACCCATAGAACCGGGCATCTCCTCTCTAGGACGACCTGTGAGCATACCTACAGACATTACTCTGTTAGTCGACTTCCTCGCCGAACTTTTTTTTCAAAGTTCGTCCAAGCACTTACTAAATATGCCGCGTCGAAGCCGCTGATTCTCATTCGTGGAGTCCGACAGCTAGCCACGAACATCTTTAAGTTCGACGTCCAGCTTGGTGTTGGCATCCTGAAGACCATTCTTCTCCAGCCTCACCCTTGTCAACATACTCTCACTGGCCTTTAACCAGCGTAAGAGTTGTTGTTTGTCCGGATCTAGTCCGGCGCCATCTGCAATATGATCTGTCAGATTTGCACCCACACCGCACAATACTAATCTTTCGAAGTGTATCTTACCTGAGGGGGTCTCTTTGGGCTCCCCTGTTGCGGCTAGTGCGGCCTCTAGTTGGGCCTTGCACTTTTCCAGCTCTTGGGACAGTACGGTATTCTTCTCTGTAAGAACCTGCATATTAAATGATCCTTAAATCAGTTTCTCTAACTGCTTCAAGTCTCAGGGGCTACTGGCATATATATATATATATATATATATATATATATATATTGAACCAAAATTTTCTTACCCGTATGTCTTTTACATACTGCTCCGTGGCTCCGGCTAAACCATTTTGAGCGGCACGGAGGTACGCATCTCCCGAATTAAAGGCATCTAAAGCCTCTTGGGAGAAACAACCATCACGTAGAACGGTCCGGCGACGCCTGTGGTTCATGGCACTCTCCACTTAGGAATTTTTGGCAGACAACCTGTCCTCTTCCTCTGTCGGAGGAGCGTCCGGTGCACGCCTTGTGCTCGCCTCCGCTTCCTGGCCACACGTTGGAGCCTGGCTGGTGGAGGTGCGATTGGCAACCTCTCCGGATGTAGTCCGGCGAGGTCTCTTCATTCTGAAGATAGCACGAACGTTAATATGCCCTGACAGAATAACTCCAGGGAAACAGAGAGTGCGGTATACCTTTGCGCCGGCATCTCAGTCCGGACTACATTCCTTTTTGCCCCACGGGGCCCTGCGACCCCTCGTTGGCTAGCCGCCGCAGGTTCGGCCGCCTGCCTTGGAAATCTCTCCTGCAAAACGCGGTTGTCGTTAGAAACACCGGAATACGTGAGAATTGAATCTCTTTCAAGGGAATGGGACTCCGGTTTCCTTCACCTAGGAGGCCTGGATTAACCCTGGGTAATCCACCGTAATGGCCACCAACGTATCGTCCTTGCTTAGCTGATAGAACACCTCGTCAATAAGCTCCACCGATATGTCTGGATCTTCTTCGGAGTCCGGATTGAGGGACCGTTCTGGGTCCTTGGGCTATGGAGGACGGCTGTTTATATCCTTTACCTCTTGTCGCAGTTCTTGTATTGAAATCATTAGACTACCTATCTAATCATGGGAGTATAAAGCAAACGGGCAAGCGCAATTGTTCACTTACCCAACTTGGAGGATCGTACATACTGAATCCGGCCTGCGGATTGATGCGGAGGAATTCCTCCTTTTCTCCCTCGTACAAAGAGGATGAGATCTTTACTAAGGCGGCGGCTGAGGCCGACCCCTTAGGACCGTAACGGGTGGCGTCATCCTCCCCGTTGAAATCCCACATGGGGTGGCCTCTATATTGAAGCGGCTGCACCCCCCGCATAATGCATGCGGCCATGACTCCAATCGTGGTTAGTCCGGAATGAGCCAACAGTCTTATCCGGCCCATCAGGTAAAGGACGTCTCTGTCGCTTTCTCTCTGAGAGCTCCGTGGACGCCAGCTCAAGCGTTTCTTCAACGGGGCATTGTTGAACTCAGGGAGACCGACCCGGATAGGGTCCGGTAGCGGGACGTCATCCATGTAAAACCATTCCGAAGGCCAGTCCTCGGACGCCTTGTTCGGGGTTCCAGATAGGTATCTGGTCCCGGCGATGCGCCATACTTCGGCTCCGCTCACTTGATAGATAGACCCCTCTTGAGAACGGGGCACCAGGCAGAATAACCTCTTCCACAGCGTGAAATGAGCCTCAACGCCTAAAAATAGCTCGCAAAGGGCGATGAAACCCGCGATATGTAATTTGGAAGCGGACGTGAGATTGTGCAGCTGGAGACCGTAAAACTTCAAAAGACCGCGGAGAAATGGATGAATTGGAAATCCCAGTCCCCTTATTAGATAGGGGACGAGGCACACCCGCTCTCCTTTAGAAGGATTGGGGGTGCTCTCCGCCTGTTTTCCGCCATTGTAGGTGGCGAGACCAGCTCGGAGCGGGACCATGTATGCCGGGGGAAGAAATCCCTTGGCCTGAAGCGACACTAACTCACTGTGCGGGATGGTGTAACTCTCCCAGTCCCCGGGTTTGGGACCGGAGGGGCGAGGGGAGGAGCTGCGACGGCTGGACATGTTGGAATGGACCTTTGCTGGAAGTGCTTTGATGATAACTCGCGGAGAGGAGAAGATGTGGTTTCAACCTGAATTCCCATCCAGTTAAATAGGCGGCTCATTTATATGGCTAGGGGTGTGGATGTAAAAATGCCCCGGCTTTTCGCATTCGTTTGACACGTGGAAGATGGCCATTATTGGGCGTAAAAGCCAAGGAGCGCAACATTTACAAGAAACCGGACTTTATTCAACAGGTACACGGAATTTGGAGGAGAACCCGCCTTGCAATGCCGAAGAAAATCTGCGCGCCGGACTCATCGTCATTGAAGCCTGGTTCGGGGGCTACTGAGGGAGTCCTGGATTAGGGGGTGTTCGTGTAGCCGGACTATACCTTCAGCCGGACTCCTGGACTATGAAGATACAAGATTGAAGACTTCGTCCTGTGTCCGGATGGGACTTTCCTTGGCGTGGAAGGCAAGCTTGGCGATGCGGATATTCAAGATCTCCTACCATTGTAACCGACTCTATGTAACCCTAACCCTATCTAGTGTCTATATAAACCAGAGGGTTTTAGTCCGTAGGACAACTTCATCAACTCCATAGACAACAATCATACCATAGGCTAGCTTCTAGGGTTTAGCCTCCTCGATCTCGTGGTAGATCTACTCTTGTACTACCCATATCATCAATATTAATCAAGCAGGATGTAGGGTTTTACCTCCATCAAGAGGGCCCGAACCTGGGTAAAACATCGTGTTCCCTGCCTCCTGTTACCATCCGGCCTAGACGCACAGTTCGGGACCCCCTACCCGAGATCCGCCGGTTTTGACACCGACAGTCTCCATCATCCTTTCCTCACTGGGACAATGCTCTAACAATGATGATCATCACACTTTTATTTACTTACAACTCGATATTACAACTCGATACTAGAACAAAGATATGACTCTATATGAATGCCTCCAGCGGTGTACCGGGATGTGCAATGATCTAGCATAGCAACGACATCAAAAAATGGACAAGCCATGAAAATATCATGCTAGCTATCTTATGATCATGCAAAGCAATATGACAATGAATGCTGAAGTCATGTATATGAAGATGATGGAAGTTGCGTGGCAATATATCTCGGAATGGCTAAGAAAATGCCATGATAGGTAGGTATGGTGGCTGTTTTGAGGAATGTATATGGTGGGTTTATGGTACCGGCGAAAGTTGCGCGGTGCTAGAGAGGCTAGCAATGGTGGTAGGGTGAGAGTGCGTATAATTCATGGACTCAACATTAGTCATAAAGAACTGACATACTTATTGAAAAGTTTATTAGCCCTCGAAGCAAAGTAATACTACGCATGCCCCTAGGGGGATAGATTGGTAGGAAAAGACCATCGCTCGTCTCCGACCGCCACTAATAAGGAAGACAATCAATAAATACCTCATGCTCCGACTTCGTTACATAACGGTTCACCATACGTGCATGCTACGGGAATCACAAACCTCAACACAAGTATTTCTACTAATCCACAACTACCCACTAGCATGACTCTAATATCACCATCTTTATATCGCAAAACTATTGCAAGGAATCAAACATATCATATTCAGTGATCTACAAGTTTTATGTAGGATTTTATGACTAACCATGTGAATGACCAATTCCTGTCATCTCTCTAAATAGATATAAGTGAAGCAAGAGAGTTTAATTCTTTGTACAAAAGATATGCCCACGCTCTAACAAATCTAAGTGAAGTAAAGGAGAATTCTACAAATGGCGGTTGTCTAAGTGAAGAGAAACAGGCAATCCAAACTTCAAATGATATAAGTGAACCACATGAAGCATTCTATAAAGCCATACTCAAAAGGTATAAGTGAAGTGCATAGAGCATTCTATAAATCAACCAAGGACTATCTCATACCAGCATGGTGCATAAAATAAAGATGAAAACTAAATGCAAAAGACGCTCCAAGATTGCACATATCGCATGAACGAAATGAATCCGAAAACATACCGATACTTGTTGAAGAAAGAGGGGATGCCTTCCGGGGCATCCCCAAGCTTAGAAGCTTGAGTCTCCTTGAATATTTACTTGGGGTGCCTCGGTCATCCCCAAACATGATCTCTTGCCTCTCTTCCTTCTTCTCACATCGAGACCTTCTCGATCATCGGACACTTCATCCACACAAAAATTCAACAGAAAACTCGGTAAGATCCGTTAGTATAATAAAGAAAATCACTACTCTAAGTACTTTTGCAAACCAATTCATATTTTTTTGCATTTTTGATACTGTAACATAGCTTTTCCATGGCTTAATCCACTGATACAAATCGATAGTTTCATCAAAACAAGTAAACTATGCATCAAAAACAGAATCTGTCTAAAACAGAGCAGTCTGTAATAATCTGAACATTCACCATACTTCTGATACTTTAAAATTCTGCAAAAATTACGAAAAATAAAAAATTTGTATAGAAAGACAGTGCAGAAAGAATCAGAACCATTTGACATTGCAGCTAAAAATATAAAATCGCGCACTACAGCCTAAGTTTCTGTCCTGCACCGTACAAACCAACAAGCAAAGTAAACATCCTAAAGGCAAACCTTGGCACATTATTTTTATAATACAATGGAATTGTACAAGGGTATAATTATTTTTGTTGAAAAGTTCCTGTAATCAAGATTCACGAAGTTTCAGTGAGCATGAACAAAGTTCAAGGAGCTCTCCTACTTCAACAATGCTTGTCTTTCTCACTTTCACTTTCCTTTTTGAAAAAGTTTTGGGTTCCCCTCTTTATTTTTGTTGTTTTTAAACTATATGAAAGCACTCAACAGAAATAAATGACTCCCTAAAACTTCCGGGTTGTCCCCCTGGCAGCGCTTTCTTTAAAGCCATTAAGCTAGGCATATAGTGCTCAAGTAGTGAATCCACCCGGATCCCAAGGTATATCAAAGCCAATTTTAATTAGCAATGATTTTGCATTTAGTAGTGAGCACAAAGCAACATATATCAAGTAATGACGAAGTCTAACTCTCTTCCTATGCATCGGCATGTCATAAAAGAACAATTCATGCACACAAAGTAAAGGCCAATGCATAGTATAAACAGTTTCTTGCAATTTTATCGTGTGGGAAACATAGAGAGGTGGAGATATAGTTCCTCTCTCATAATAATTGCAAGTAGGAGCAGCAAGCACATGCATATTATATCTATCAAAATCATCATGTGTAATGGTAAAAGGCAACACATTAATATAATCCTTAATAAGTGCAAACTTCTCCGATATAGTGTAGTCGGGAGAATTCGAAAAGTAATAGGACTATCATGCGTGGGTGCAATAGCAACAATTTCATGTTTAACATAAGGAACTATAGAAAGTTCATATCCATAAGCATAATTCATATTGGCTTCTTTGCCACAAGCATAGCAAGCATCATCAAAATGGGATATTTCAAAACAATCAAGGGGGTCATAGCAATCATCCTTCGGTAAGCACAAAGGGAAATTAAACAATGTATGAGTTGAAGAGTTACTCTCATTAGAAGGTGGGCATGGGTAGCTAATCCGCTCTTCCTCCTTTTGTTCTTCGCTCTCCTCCTCATCTTTTTCATCCAATGAGCTCACAGTTTTATCAACTTCTTCTTCCATAGATTCCTGCAAAACATTAGTCTCTTCTTGGACAGCGTAGACTTTCTCAATAAGCGCATAAATATAGGAATTATATTCATAATTATCATAGCAATATTTTAAGATAGCTAAATTTTCAGGCCTATAAACATCATCATAAAAATCTTCGAACTCTTTAAACATAGATTCAATTTCATAAGCACCCATAAAAGCAACAAATTCTTCTATTTGTTCCACATCATAGTAATCATATATACCATTAGCATAAGAAGCTAAGGTTGTGTTATCATTAAATTCGCATAAAAAGGGAAGGTGTGGAGCCTTCATCCTAGAGCAACAAATATAATCATATCTCAAGCATAGTTTCCTAGCATACCAATTCAATATATGAATTTGATCCCATAATAGTTTCCCTTTTTGTGTCAAGCGGTAATCCCTAAAGTATTAACGTTGATCCAACGTTACTCCCATTACATAATTGAATGGGGTTTTCTCAGGATTATTAAAGTAGTACATAATATCTTTCACATAACCAGCATCGAGGGTTTTAGGAGGTTCCCCATCTCCATGAGTAGCAAGTACACCTAATTTTTTTGGTATTTCGTGTTCCATATCCATAACTAAAGGTAAAAAACAACTAATAACAACAAATAAAAATTACTTAGTGTTAAAGCAAACAAGCACACACGAGAATATTCACCCCACGCTATTGCTCCCCGGCAACGGCGCCAGAAAAAGGTCTTGATAACCCACAAGTATAGGGGATCGCAACAGTTTTCGATAAGTAAGAGTGTTGAACCCAACGAGGAGCTAAAGGCAGAACAAATATTCCCTCAAGTTTTGTCGACCACCGATACAACTCTACGCACGCTTGATGTTCGCTTTACCTAGAACAAGTATGAAACTAGAAGTACTTTGTAGGTGTTGTTGGATAGGTTTGCAAGATAATAAAGAGAAAGTAACTAAAAAGTAGGGGCTGTTGTAAGTAAAGAAGCAATAAAGTAAATATAGCGAGTGTGGAAAAGTGGTGGTAGGAGTTGCAAAATTGCCCCTGAGCAATTGACTACTTTACTAGACCGATAGCAAGTATTATGTGGGTGAGGCCACTGCTAGCATGTCATCCCTGAGTTGGAATTCTATGCACTTATGATTGGAACTATTAGCAAGCATCTGCAACTACTAACGTTTATTAAGGTAAAACCCAACCATAGCATTAAGATATATTGGTCCCCCTTCAATCATGTATGCATCAATTTCTATACTAGGTTGAAGCTTCTGTCACTCTTGCCCTCCAATACATAGTCCTATCAACATACAACTAACCCTATGGTGTGATCCACGCGTGCTCTCATATGATGGGAACCAAAGGACAGGAACATAACCACAAGAAAATTAAATCAATCATAGCAATTCATCAACCACCGATAGGACAATGAAAATCTACTCAGACATCATAGGATGGCAACACATCATTGGATAATAATATGAAGCATAAAGCACCATGTTCAAGTAGAGGGTACAGCGGGTTGCAGGAGAGTGGGCCGCTATAGATAGAGGGGGAAGGTGATGGATATGTTGGTGAAGATGGCGGAGGTGTTGGTGTAGATCACGGTGATGATGGTGATGGCCACGGCAGCGTTCCGTCGCCACCGGAAGAGAAGCGGAGAGGGGTCCCCTTCGTCTTCTTCTTCCTTGACCTCCTACATAGATGGGAGAAGGGTTTCCCCTCTGGTCCTTGGCCTCCATGGCATGGGAGGGGCGAGAGCCCCTCCGAGATTGGATCTATCTCTCTGTCTCTCTCTGTCTCTGCGTAATCTTCTGCTGCCCTTTCACCGTTTTGTATATATATGGAGATCCGTAATTCCGATTGTCCTGAAACCTTTGCCGTGATATTTTTAACCAAAAATTAGATTTCTTGTGGCCGAAGAAGGGCATCAACTGCCTTACGGGTGGCCAACGAGGGTCAAGGGCGCGCGTAGGGGGGCAGGTGCGCCCCCCTGCCTCGTGGCCACCTCGGGCACCGTCTCGCGTGGATTTTTCTTCTGGAATTCTCGAAATATTCCAAAAATATTCTCCATCCGTTTTTATCCCGTTTGGATTCCGTTTGATATGGATATTCTATGAAACATAAAACATGCAACAAACAGGAACTGGCACTGGGCACTGGATCAATATGTTAGTCCGAAAAATAATATAAAAAGTTGCCAAAAGTATATGAAAGTTGTATAATATTGGCATGGAACAATAAAAAATTATAGATACGATGGAGACGTATCATCCACATGAGGTATAACTTCTTGTACTGGTCCTTCTCTCCAGGTTGCTGCATGCAGGTTTTCTTCTGTGCGACTACTCCCCAGCTCCCCATGTATAGTAGCTTGGGTTCGTCGGTTGTTCCAACATCACCTACTATTATAGAGGAAATGCCACTCGAAAAGCTGTCCTAATTTATGCCTCGATGGAGGTATACATGTTGTTTCGACAAAAAGTACAAGGTGGTTCTGTGGTCATTGTCCATATGCTCCTATTGCTGCTGCTAATCTAATACTATCACTAGTTAAATGAAGAAATGTTTTTTTCTCGGTTATCCTGGTTTAGTTCCCATCAAGATAATCATGATGCTTCTATTTGTTGGTGTACTTTTCATTAATTCTTAATGACAATTGAGATGTCGTTGTTAATTTTGTGCCACTGCCAAAACAAAGTAACAACACTATATCCCTTTTTACATTTTTGCAAACAGTGATGCGTATCTCCATACCCGGGCATGTCTTCCTCAATTTTAGTGGAACTGCACAAAATTGGATGGCCATTGTTGTTCCGCCTCACTGTCCTCTGCCACGTGGTTCTTCCTTCCTCGAGCTTGATTAATGAGAAGAAACAGACCACAATGAGGATTTGTCGAACTTCATAGGTTCCTCACCCAAACTTGATGCCAAATGGATGATGCATCACCATGATGACCTATCGATGCTCATGGTTGCGCCTCATGGTTGCGTCGGCTGGTGAAGCTGATCGATTTTCCACGAAAAACAAGCTGTCTTCCATCAGTGCTCTTTGCTTTTTACCCACAAAGGCGATATCCTTCATCAGTTCACCTTGGTTCCGTTGGAGACGCAGTAGTCTTTCATGTTGGTGCAACTTTATCACACAATTGGCTATGAACCAAATGTTTCCTCGAAGAAGGATCGACATTGGTACTACGAGCATAAGTTTTGTATTGATTTCTAAGCCATCTCACCACTTTGTCTTTAGCTCCCCTGTAATTTATTTGTCCAGTTATTAACTTTGATTAAAAAAATGGTGTGGACTAAAATCCGTGTGGACGTAGTAGCCCTTCATTTTTATTTACTCTGCATATTAGATTTGACTGAAGTCAAACTTTGTAAAGTTTGACCAAGTTTAGGCCAAACACAACAAACCATAATTATCGAGAGAGGGCAAACTGTACGTACTCTCAAACCTTTCCGATAATTGAAATTAAAATTCTTTATTTGTACACACTCTCACACGTTTCCGATAATTTGGCGCATGTGTGGTTGTTCACTTAAGGGACGGTAGTGTACCGCACGTGAAGGACAGGAAGTGCGACCAGGACACGTGGATCATCGGAAGTCGTAGTTTTCTTCACTGGTACATTAAGGGGTTGTTTGACTTGTGACTGTGGTTGCCACATGTTGCCACACCTAAGGTTAGGAAACTTTGACCAACTTAGGAGGGTGTTTGGTTCGAGCCTTACCTTAGGAAATATACTTTTTTCCACAATAGGGCACCACATGACATACACTGAAAATGTGTGGCAAGATTTCCTTAGGCTTGCCAACTTGTGGCTCTCATTTTGAAGAACTAACCTTAGGCAAGTGTGGAAAAATTTGTGTGGCAAAATGTGGCATTCCTAGGCCTAGAACCAAACAACCCATAAATAAGAGTTTCGTGGACTTAGTACTTACACAATTTAAAACGATTGTTATGGAGAGAATAAGAAAACCACTCCGCTATATATTAGTAGTATACACGAGTACTATATGGACGTAGCTTCATTGACTTAGTGCACCTGCCTTTGGGTGTATGACAGGTGGGCCCAAAATGTGGCTGGCCCACCTGTCATACAGCCAAAGGCAGGTGCAGTTAAGGCACCGGAGCTTAGTCTGTAATACAGTATATATGTAGTACACTATATAAGTTGGAGCCTCAACGCTTGTTTGCTACGGTTTGCACTCTCCACACTCTCGCTGCACTACATATACATACACGCTGGAGGCACAACGTTCCTTTGCTAGGGTTTGCTATATTCACAGTCTCTCACCCTCTTCACCAGATCTAAACAAGACTGCGTTGTGGCCTCTGTCTCTCTCACCCCCCTCACAGCTGGCGAAAGAGGCGTCCGGATCCCGTTGCACCGGGAAGGGGAGGAGGTGCAGCGTTCACTCTATCGCCTTCGGTTTTCTCTTTTACCCAGCGCCTGTGAGGGAGGGCCACCGACCCCTACTTCCTTGCTACCATACGTAGTGTGGGCAGATCTGGCCTCCCGCCGCACACCTTGCCACATCCCAACGACCCTAAGGTGTAAGTTTCTTTGAAACTGTCATTGCTCTAGCTGCATGCAGATCTTTTTCTGTTCTGTAGTCGAATCTAGGTCTTTGTTCAAAGAGGAAAGAAGGGTGCGGTGGGCTAGAGCATGAATCTAGGACGTGGTTCAATGAGGAAAGGAGGGAGGGAAAGTAGTATAGACTAGCTATCCAGCCGCGTTGTTGGTCGAAAAGGGAAAAAGGGGGTAACCCCGTACAAACATCTGTAAGGAACCGATCTCTTTGTTGAAAGGTAAAGAAACTGGGGGGTCGGGTAGTTTGTGCAGGACTAGATTTGCTGCCCTCACATAGTAAAATGTTTCAAAGAGAACAAATATGGGACCAAGGCAGATATGCTGCTTGGGTACATACTCTGCATAACCCATTTATACGTGTGGACGCACATGGTGCTGGCATGTCCCATGTCCCATGTCATGTCCCATACAACTATTTTGTTGTTGTTAATCTAAGAATGCTGCTGGAAAATTGAAGCAATGCCACTGTTAAAAGTAAATTACATTCTTAATGAATGTTGTTTTAAGAGAATGTCTCTGTTAATATGAATCAATGCAACCATTTTATAAATGCTACTGTCCTACTTTGTTTTCCATCAAGATAAGTTAGATGCATCTTTTTGTCGCCGTTTGTTTTATCCTCCTTTATTGGCCAGTAATTGTTTCCTTTTTTGCCTATGTTAAAACAGGGATATCTATTCAACTTGTTGCCTAGCAAACTTAAACGTCACCCCGGCGACTTTGCTTGATTTCAATGCAACTGCACAAAATGAGATTGGGTTTCCTATTCGTGTTGGCAGATTCATAGGTGATCTTGTGTGCGTCATGACAGGTTGGTACTTTCCTTCATCCACATGATCGTGCAGTGTGTTTTGAGATGTTGTGCTACTTGTATTGGTACTGTTTTAAATAAATGTTGAATTGAAGCTATTGTATTGCTCTCTTTTCCCATTAAGTAGTGAACACAAATGGTACCAACCCAAACATGATGCTTGTTGCTTTGTTACAACAAACTCTGCATCACCCCTTTATAAGTAGATGGAAGCACATGGTGTTGTTGCGCTCACCCTCCCTTGGAACTGTTTATGCTTTTTCTTAATCTAATGGTGATGGTAAAATTAAGCAATGCCACTCTCAGAATTAACTACTGATCTGTTTTAAGAGAATTTATCTGTTAATATGAATCAATGCAACCGTTTTAGAAATGCTACCGTCCTATACTTTGTTTTCCATCAAGATAAGGTAGATGCTTATTTTTGTGGCCGCATGTTTCATCCTCCTTTATTGGCAGTAATTGTTTCCTTTTTTGCCTCTGTTAAATCAGGGATATCTATTCAACTTGTTGCTACAACAAACTTAAATGTCACAACGGTGACTTTGCTTGATTTCAGTGCAACTGCACAAAATGAGATTGGATTTCCTATTCGTATTGGCAGATTCGTACGTGATCTTGTGTGCGTCATGAAAGGTTGGTACTTGCCTTCATCCACATGATCGTGCAGTGTGTTTTGAGATGCTGTGCTACTTGTATTGGTACTATTTTAAATAAATGTTGAATTGAAGCTATTGTATTGCTGTCTTTTCCCATTAAGTAGTGAACAAAAATGGGACCAACCCAGACATGATGCTTGTTGCTTTGTTACAACAAACTCTACATCACCCCCTTTATAAGTAGATGGAAGCACATGTTGTTGTTGCGCCCACTCTCCCCTGGAACTATTTATGATTTTTGTTAAGCAATGCCACTCTCAGAATTAACTACTGAATCTTAGTTCAAAACTGCAACACTTGTTAGGGATCGGCGGGAGTACCATTTCTGTTAGGGATCGGCTGGAGTACATGTTTAAGAAATGTATTGTTCAGATAATTTCTCTATTATTATATATCAATTACACTGTTTTACAAATGGTACTATCCTGCTTTGTAGTTCTTTCTACATGTTTAACCAAGGTATTGTTAAGATAATGTATCTGTTAAAATGAATCAGTCACATTGTTTTAAGAATGATACTTTTCTGCTTTTTCGTTCTTTATACATGTTGAAACAAGGCATTGTTAAGATAATGTCTCAGTTAATATGAATGAATCACACAGATTGAGAATTGCTACTCTCCTGCTTTGTTTCCCATTAAGATAAGGTAGATCAATAGATGTTTTTCTTCTGGGAGTACAAGTCATCAACTGTTATTTCTCAGTAATTGTTTCCCTTATACCTATTGTTGCTTATAGGGATATCTAAATTAAAGCTCGATTTTATTCCGACTTTGATTTTAGTTGAACTGCACAAAAGGAGCCAATGTGTCTAAGCCAAACTGCTGCATTAGTGGGTCCAGTTGGTCTTATCACTTTGCAGAAAGAAGCAGTCACTGTTTGCACTACATTACACAATGAATGATCGAGAAGCTTTACAGAGTATTAGTAGACGCTGGTGACATGACTAGTCTGCAGAGAGCATAGGAAACTCTACAACACATGGAGTGCACTGGGCAAAAAGTGCCCAAACAAATACGAGAAGCCAGGACAGGACTCCAAAACTGTCAATGTCATTCTAAGAAACAATGATGGGGCATCTTGGTATGGTAATCTGTTTACCATACTTTTAGTTTGTTAGTCCACCGATTGGTGGGTTGACACCGGGGTCAATATTCATGTGTGTGCTGTTGTGTCTTTGTTTTCTTGCAGCATATAAATACGATATCCACAAGGATGCTCAGCTTGATTTTAGTGTAACTTCACAAAATATCCAGATGGTTTGTGTCCTCCATAATACTTCATCATGCACAATTAATCGAATGGTTCTTTAATCATTCGTTGTCGCCTGGAGCCACCGGACTATATGTTTGAATGGTGCTGCCAGCGTCGGCCATTAAGAAGGGTAAGAAGAAAGACAAAAAGAGAGATGGCTGCTTTACTTGTGGTTTGGAGGAACACTGGGCAAACAAGTGCCCAAACAAGTACCAAGAAGCCAGGACAGGACTCCAAGTCTGTCAATGTCACTCTAAGCAACAATGATGGGGCATGTGGGTATGGTAATCTGTTTACCGTACTTTCAGTTTGTTAGTCCACCGATTGGTGGGTTGACACTGGGGCCAATATTCATGTGTGTGTGCTGATGTGTCTTTGTTTTCTAGCAGCATATAAATACGAAATCCACAGGGATGCTCATCTTGATTTCAGTGGAACTACACAAAATGTTCAGATGGTTCGTGTCCTCCATAAAACTTCATCATGCACAATACATTGAATGGTTCTCTAATCATTTGTCGTCACCTTGAGCCACCAGACTATCAGATGACAAACTGATGACAAACCCCGCCCGTTCCACAATCATAGGCATTACATATTTGGATGGGAAAAGCTTGTCAAAGTTTAATCATTGATGCTAGCAAGAATACATTAGTTTAATATATTGGAATTGGAAAACCTTGTCAATTTTTGCTCATTGATGTTAGCCAGAAGACATGCATTTGATATTTTAGAGTGGGACGCCCTTTGCTGTGAGCAATGTCGATCATTTTTTCATATTCCTGTCTTTAGTTCAAAAGTAAATATTTACTCTGCTGAGATGCATAGTCACATGAATGTTGAATTATGTAAGGTATTTTAAGAGTTTGTTCTGAATGTTTTCTATGTAATGCCAGGCCTTGTGAGTTTGATTGCAAAGTTAAGCTTGGAATGCTGTGGCATGCGGCATCATGAGCTATTCACCGTGCCTCCTGAGAATAATGCTTCATATTGGTTTGCATGTTGATCTAACGCCTGTGATTTGTATGTTAAGAAGATCATCCTCTTCTGTTGTTTCTGTGCTTACGAATTTCATTGTCATATGTTTCATTCATAGCCTATACGACAACTCGGGTAGGTTAGAGGTGAAACCATATGATCTTCCGACAAACTCATCATCTTAGGCCGTGATTGGATCGTCGTTTTTCAAACCAAAACCGCTTGTAAAACTGACGCTTGTAAATAAAAGCAGATGGTCTCGGGCGAAGCGCTTGGTTGGTCGATTTCGACTAGTAAAATATACACTGGTCTCTCAAATTACACGCGTAACCCACCGGTTTTACTTACAGACCTTGGGCCCTCGGTTTCATTACACCTGTATTTTACGCGTTGTTTCTGATGACGAGTAAATTACACTGGTATCTTAATACAGAGCTTACCGTTTCATGCCGTCTCAGTCTCTCGAAGGTGCTCATACGTGTCCGATGATCCTGGCTTCCTGAATGAGCAGCAGACATTGTATCAGACCATCCATAGGGCCCTCGAGGCCCTCTCCATCGTCCTTTGAGTTGTTGCGCTCGCCGTGGCACCGAGCATTGTCAACATGGTCAACGAACTTGAGGATTCAGGAGATGACTTTATTTTGACTGGATGACAGTAGGGACCCACTAGGGCCATAGCCGTACATACGCAAGTGCCTCTATATTATTTTTTTGCTTCCTCCTGGTTTCCTGACATCACGGTCCCACAACATTGTCAACCTATGTAGTCAATAAACGAGAGAATTGCACAAGGAACGACCGACAGCTGGGACCAAGTAGCTCGAGTAGTATTTGTGTTTTTGAGGTGTGAGCACAGCAGAGTTTTTCTTGAGCGATGTTTTCATTGTTGTTCAGAGGAGAGCAGGGTATTAACTGGGCGGGCTGTGGCTCGTCTAGCCCAGGCCAGATATCCAGCCCAGATATTTTTTTTCAAGCTGAAAAAGGCTAGCCCAGCTATACACTTTTTTAGGAATACCCAGGTAAGGTCAACTTGTTATTCTCCACCCCGCTGGGCAGCAAATCTTTCCTAGGAGGGATGCATTAGGCTTAATAGGAAAATGGGCTTTAATAAATATTAAATGGGATGTAATTATAAAAACTCGGCAGTAACTATAAAAAATTTAACCAAACACGTAATTAGTTTATAAAATATTATTTTTGTAATTTGAAAATTTTAATTTCATTAATTGTTGCACGTGCAATGTTTCATTGGATTTTTACGTAATTCGAATTTATATTGAAATTGTGTTGAATCTGACTAGAAATTTTGGGATAAAAATATTTTGTATCCCATCAAAATGTGGGATTTTTTTTGAATTCCGTTTTGAACGGTTGGTTGAAATTATTAATCGTTGTCCTTCCTAGAAAATGGGTTGTACTTTTAACAAACTGTAAATGGGTTGTAGTAAATTCCATTAGAATTCAAAAATGGGTTGTACATTCTTACAAATCGCAAATGGGATATAAGTTCTCTGCCACACACTTCTGGGCCTACTATATCGACGCGTCCCCTAAAAAAGGAAGTTGACGCGTATGTAAGGCTTTGTCAACTTATAGTCAACACACGGTTCTAGTAGCAGTGGCCGTTGGATGTCCATCCAACGGATGTCGTGCTTCTTCTTCAGTCTCAGATATTCTAGCTTCAGCCGCCCAAAAAATGATTCCTCCCCCTGACATCTGGGGCGCACCGTTTTGGAGGCTGACCTATGGGCCTACTAATTTGACACGTACCAAGGGCTTTGTCAACTTAGTCATTATAAACAATTCTAGCTGCAGTGATTGTACGATGTCCATCCAACGGCCATCGTGCTTCTTCAACCTCTGCTCTTCTTGCTCCAGCCACCCAAAGCAGCATCGACCGTGCCGCCTGCTCCTGCCTCCCGTGGCCGGCTGTGCTGCCGCGGAGGCCTCACCATTGTCGAGTCTTCCCCGGCTCCGTGTCGTTCCCTTCCTAGGCCTCGTCGTTGTCCGCCACCATGGTGCTCTCGGCGCGGCCTGGTCAACATGGTCAACGAACGACATCCATCGGCCGTGGACTGTATGCGCAAAATAATGATTCCTCCACCTGATAGCTTGGACCCACCGGAAGGGCCTCTGTATTTCGTGAAAAAAATGTTCCCCCCACTGACATGTCGGACCCACCAGCTATATCTTCGCACGCAAGGAAGTGCCTCCTTTATTACGCACAAAAAAAATGAATACCCACTGCTAGCTGGGACCCACCATTGTGGGAGGCTGACTTGTGGGCCTACTAATTTGACGGAGACGGAGGGCTTTGTCAACTTAGTAAATATGAATGATTCTAGCTCCAGTGACTGTACGATGTCCATCCAACGGCCGTAGTGCTTCTTCAACCTCTAGTCTTCTTGCTCCAGCCGCCCAAAGCAGCGCCGGTCGTGCCGCATGCTCCTACCTCTCGTGGTCGGCTGTGCTGCCGCAGAGGCCTCACCACAGCTGGCCAGGCCATCCCTCTACCTTGGACCCAGCTGTCGGCCTGTCCACGTAAAGTCCACTTTAGATGCATGTCGTTCGTTGACCACGTTGACCAGGCCGCGCCGAGAGCACCATGGCGGTGGACAACGACGAGGCCTAGGAAGGGAACGACACGGAGCCGGGGAAGACTCGACAATGGTTTCCCACGCGGTGGGGAGTACGAGGGTTTACTGGTCCGGCTGCCGTCGTCAGAAAATAATAGGAGGTGTGGGTGAGTAGAGGAATGGCCTAGCCAGCAATGAAGTAAGGTGGGGCGGTGCGGCCTGTGCGGTAGCACAGCCGGCCATGGGAGGCGGGAGCAGGCAGTTCCACCGGAGCTGGTTTGGGCGGCTGGAGCAAGAAGATCAGATATTGAAGAAGTATCATGGCCGTTGGATTTACATCCAATGGTCACTTCTGCTAGAATCGTTTGTGGAAAGTTGACAAAGCCAAAGTACACGTCAACCTAGTAGACCCACAAGTTAGCCTCCAAATCTGTCCCAAACAGCATACAGCCCGAAATTTCTAGCCTGATTTAAATTAATTTTATATCTAAATATACCCTAATTTAAATTCAATGAAATTTTACTCGCACAAAAACAATGAAATTTAAAATATCAAAATCCGAAAGAGAACAGTATTTCGGAACTAATTGCCTGTTTGCTGTATTTTTTTATTTTACAGCCCATTTATTATTACTTATAGCCCATTTCTTATTACTTATAGCCCATTTTCTGGGCGAAATGCATCCCTCCTCGTCTTGAAAGATTTCCGGCCCAACAGGGCATAGAAAAGCAAGTAGGCCTATGTTGGTTATTCTACAAAAAACAAAACAGCTGGCTAGCCATTTTTAGAAAGGAAAAAAAACTGGGCTGGTCATGTGCTAATCATATGAAATAAAAGCCTAGGCTAGACGGGCCATGGGTCCCGCACAACCCAGTTGATACCCTTCTCCGTCCCGAAAAAACAAAATTACTGTGCATGGCTAGGTCCCTACTGTCATCCTCACCATGTACAGTCATCTCCTTATTCCTCTCGGTTGTTGACCATGTTGACAACACCAGAGGGCGGCGCCGCGGCGACCGAACCAAGGCGGAGGACGATGGTGAGGCCTCGGATGGGAACGAACAGGAGCCGGGGAAGATCACAACTAGTCGTGGGAGGCGGGAGCAGGCGGTCCCACCGGCGCTGGTGTGGCTTTGGCGGCTCGAGGAAGAAGAGACTGAAGAAAAGCGACAAACATTGACTGTCAATCCAATGGTCAAGGTTGGTACAATCGTTTGTTGACTAAGTGGACACCAAGTAGCATACTTTTTTATATATAGAAAGAAAATCAAAGACTTGGGAAGGCGTACAGAACAAGCTAGTGTACCACTAAAGACACGTTGCCGAGTTTTAGAAAAAAGAAAGGCGTGCTCCTGTAGCTGGTTCGAATCCAAACCTAGACTATGACTATATATGGTGCTATGCTACTTTGCAAGTAATGAAACTGATATATCCAACATTCGCTTCTCCTCTTACCTACTTACTCTGCCTAGCATCAGAAGCTCTAGCCGCAGCAACCATGTCTGCTGGCTGCTCATCCACCTGCTCTTCAGCAGGCAACAACCAGATATGCACCCAGTCACCACCCGTACCATCACATGTGAGTCTCATCACACCCCCGTCGGCACGCACACCGCAGCCGATTGCTCATCGCAACCCGCTGCCGTTGGTGTGGTGCCACTGCTGCAAATCACGCAGAGTCATCCGTCGCGTCTCAACCATAATCCGCAACCCTGGTCGGGTCTTCTACAAATGCCCGAATCATGGGGTAATAATATGTTTATGTGTTGTTCTGCTGCTTTCAGTTGCTGATTTTTTTAATAGTTTGGTTGATGATCTTCCAATTTGATTTGTGCAGAAAAGGGAAGATTCGTGTGATTTGTATTTCAGGGAAGTTGCTGATGTGGGAGAATGCAACTACGTTGATTATTTGATTAGCCGAGGAATCCCAATACCAGCAGGTTGGGGTGTTGGACAAGTAACTGAAGGAACGACAGAAAAGGAAGATGCAGAGCAGAAGGTTAAAGATGCAGTTTCTCTGATCATGGCCAAGCAACAGCTGCTGAACGGCCTTGACAGCAATGAGGAGATGAAAGAGCTTGTGAAGATAATGGGCAAAATCAATGTGCTCTATAGGATGATTATCCCTTTATTTGCAGCGTATGTAGCACTCGTGATGTATTCAGTGGCTACGACATGAGCACTTTGCTGAAACTAGTAATGAATGAAACCTGTGTAGCAAGCTGGGCGTAGTGTCGTCAACATCTAATGATTTCTATTAACGGAAATCAGGGGGTATCTCCTTTTGCTCATATAAATAAATAAATAGTAGAGGCCCTATCGGGTCAGCTTTGTTCTCATTCGAAGACGTCGAGCAAATTGCAGTCCAACAGCAAAA
Organism: Triticum monococcum; assembly: GCA_034509565.1. Taxonomy (NCBI): domain Eukaryota; kingdom Viridiplantae; phylum Streptophyta; class Magnoliopsida; order Poales; family Poaceae; genus Triticum; species Triticum monococcum. The sequence continues at coordinate 477,326,951 of CM067842.1, read as the reverse complement.
TATGTCATCAAATTCAAGTTTCACAGCCAAATATGAGTACAACTAAAGAACAATGTCATCATGTTTTAGTTGTCATACAATCACCAAACACAAATCAGCATACATAACAAGTGATGTTCTCACAGCAAAATACTAAACAACATGTTCATCAGGTTTCAGTTGTCATAGCAAACACAATTTCACATAGTAGATAAAAACGTCTTCTGACAGGAAAATATGACAAAAGCAATGTAATCATCATCCGCAGCAGCAGCGTCAACATCTTCGCCATGTGTACCAGTCTGAATCGTAATTCCCCATGGTGTCATCTTCTTCTTCGTCCTCAACGTCCTCGAACGTTGGCTTCTTCTTGATCAACTCTTGTATGTCCACAACACGACAGACAATATTTTCACCGGTGTCATTGACGTGATGGTTCTCAAAGATATTTGGAACATCTGTGTTATCTTGTACATCAGGAGTAGTGTAAGCATCATCTTGTTGTGCAACTTCATTAAACGAATTCCTCTGCTCAAACCTTTGCAATACTCTCCAGTCATCGCTATGTGCAAATGTGTCTTCCAAGAAAAATATCTGTGTTGCTTGATTTGCCAAAATAAAAGTCTCGTTGGTCTGGTACGCCGCCTTGACATTGATGGATTTGAAATAATCATCAGCTCTGGGTTTTGTGATCCTGGAAAACAGGTTATACCAACAGCAGCACAACAGAACCACATACCGATGATCCTCGAAACTGGAGCTATACTGCAACTGAACAATGTCTGTTATGTTAGCATACATTTTAGTTGTCTCTTTGTCATATGTATCCGTGCTCATGATTGCACTGTTTTGTGTCTTCCTGCCTTCGTCTCGTGCAAGGGTGTTGTAGCGCACATCTCCAACAACGCAAGATTCGTAATGTCTTACCCGAGTATCAGGACCCATTGCTAGTGAGTAAAGGGCATCATCAACTGCCTACCCATCCTCCCGCATCTTCTTAACCTATGGTTAAAAAATAGACAAGCTGATCATCTTATGTACTCAATATATTAAAAAAATTGACAGTGCACTTCAAAAGCTTACATGGTTCTAGAACCATTTCGCAAATCCTGCCATAACCAGTTTGTCAATGTTTCTTGGATTTTGCGGCAGTAACTCCTCTTTGTAGCTGCTGCACAACATAGTGATCATGTCAAACATCTAAATATATAAGAATGTGGTGCAAGTTTAGTAGATTACGATGTATAAGCTGCAGTACTACACTTACTTGATATAAGGTAGTATCTTAGGACAGTTATTCAACACATACCAAACCATTTTGTCCAAATCTTTAGGTTTGTCCTCTTGTCAACTCTTCCCTATAACTCGAATAGAATAATCAAAAACATTGAGACTGGGATTGTCTTCACCCACCTCTTTGCTAAGCTGATCAGCCGTTTCAATGTATTTTGAGTAGAATGTCAATGCTTTTGTAGCAATGTCAGCCTCTACAATGGAACCCTCAGTTCTAGCTCTGTTCCTAACATAGCCCTTGAAAGTGCCTAGCCGCCTTTCAATAGGGTACATGCAGCCATACTGTACTGGACCTCTAAGTAGTGCCTCATCAGGTAGATGAACAGCCAAATGCACCATCACATCAAAGAAGGCTGGAGGATATATCTTCTCAAGGTCGCATAGGATAGTTGGTATCTTGTCTCTAAGACGCTCCAAAGCATCTATCCTGATATTCCTACTGCAGAGTTCCCTGAAGAATTGTCCCAACTCTGCAACTTCTCTATATAAGTCAGGGCGACCCAATCCTCCAAGGATAACAGGTAAAACCCTTTGAAGTAGGATGTGGTAGTCATGAGTTTTCAACCCTTGTACCTTGTTTCCATCTACACTGACTCTCCTTTCAGGGTTGGAAGCAAATCCATGTGGGAATCTCACATGTGACAGGACCTCTCAGAATTCTTTTCTTTTTACCTTGTCCAAGACGTACACAGCTGGTGCCATATCCCGTGGTTTACCTTCATCTTCCACCTGCAAATCCTTTCTGATACCCAAGTGTGTCAAATCAATCCTAAATTTTAAGGTATCTTTCGTCTTGCCTTCAATATTAAGAAGTGTGCCGATAGTGTTGTCACATATATTTTTCTCGATGTGCATCACATCAAGATTATGCCGCAGATCCAAATCTTTCCAATACTCCAAGTCCCACAAAGTGGACTTGCGGGTAAACAATAATCTCTCTTCTACCCTGCCACACTTCCTTTTCCCGCTACCATTACCAGGATGGTTTCCTGGTGTAATATGCCTGACCTTCTCTAATTCCACTTGCAACTTATCGGCGGTGAGCCTCTTTGGCGCATCACGGTTTTCATGCTTTGCATTGAACACATGTATTCGGTATTTTCTAGGATGCGGCTTGTCCTTGGCAAGGAAACGGCGGTGTCCAATGTAGCAGATCTTGCTAAGTATTGCGTATGACAACGGATTCCTGTCACAGCGAACACATGCATTGTAACCATGGGTCGTTCGCCCTGACATAGTGCCCAAAGCCGGATAATCATGGATGCACCAAATTATAACAGCACGCAGAAAGAAATTAGCTGGTGGGCTGCTATATAGGTCTCGAGTGAGAACACCCTTCCATAGCTGTCGAAGTTCCTCCACAAGAGGCTCCATGAACAAATCAAAATCCTTTCCATGACTTGTTGGGCCTGGGATGAGCAAGGCGATCATGTAGTTTGATTCTTTGGTGCAGACATTTGGAGGCATGTTGTAAGGGATGACAAGCACTGGCCACATGCTATATGTGGCACTCTGGTGGCCAAATGGGTTAAATCCATCTGAAGCTAAGCCAAGTCTAATGTTTCTCGGGTCAGCAGCAAACCTGTTGTGTTTATCATTGAAGCTTTTCCACTCACTACCATGAGATGGATGGCTCATTACATTCTGATCTCTGTACTCCTGGTTCCTAGAATGCCACAGTACATCCTCTCTTGTTTCAGCATCATGAAACAACCTCTGCAATCTTGGTGTAATTGGAAAATGTCTCAGAACATTATGAGGAATCCTCTTCACAGCATCGCCATCTTTCCATCTTGATGATTTGCATTTCGGGCATTCACTTAAGTTGGCATAATCCTTCCGGAACAGAACACAATTATTCTTACAAACATGGATCATATCTTATCCAATTCCAACTACATGAAGGAAATTCTTCATTTTACTACAGGTGTGTGGCAGCTCAGACGCATCTGGGAAAGATTTGCGGAAAGCAGCCAACATCGCATCGAATGATTTGTTGGTAATCTGCTTAGATGTCTTCACCTGAAGAAAGGTGACCATAGCTGAGAATACTGACAGCTTATTTCCTGGGGTGACAGCAACGTTGCATTGTTCCAACATGCGGGCCCACCATTTTTCTTCTGCAGGTGAAAGTTCATGGAATGCACGAGCATTTCATAGCATTGTTTGAATGTTGGTCAAACTCACTAGCTCTGCCACCACCACCTCCTCCTCCTCTTCCACCTGAGCATCAGGCAGATCAAGATGGTGATCTGCTGCTTCCACATAGTCAGTAACATTGACGTTCACAGCTTCACCATGATGAACCCACCTAGTATATGTGACCGACATCCCATACAGGTGTAGATGATTTTGCACAGTTGACTGGGGTCTTGTAACTGAATTCATACAACTGCTACACGGGCAGAGCACATCTGATTTCGGACCACCGTACTCAGCTCTGATAAAGTTCATGAAGTTTTCAACCCCCTCGACATATGCAGTGGAGAATCTTCGGGCAGAAGTTATCCAAGTCATGTCCATCTGTTAGACATACAAATTAGTTCTTCTACTAGATATCACAGGAAAAACATATACGCGATTTTATGAAGTCCAGAAAAAAAAACCTAGGTCGATGTCTAAAGCTATGGCAAGATATTTGGACGAGCAAATCTAAGTAACAAAATATATCTAAAGCTAATTTAGCAAACAGATTTGAGTGCCAAATTATGGCAGGTTGTTTCAGCAGTCAATGAGGCCGAGCACACAGCCATCAATCTATCGAAGGCCATCGCAGCAACAAAGATCGAGTATAAAACGGTGTAGAGCTATTTCACCTAACAGATTGGCTACTAGACCATGGCAATCTTTGTCACAATAAATATATGGCAGGATATTTTAGCAACTAATCGGCCTTGGCATGCCATCTCAGCTAAGCAGATTGGGTGCAGAACAGGGCAAGGAAGCTTCTTAAGCAGAGCATATTGACAGTAAACTGCTTCGGCAAACAGTGAGATCAACAGCGTCTATCAGCTAACATTCAGTGCTACACCGACATGAACGGGGCCTTAGTACAGAATGCGCGTACCGTGGGAGAAGCTGACCGACGTGCGTCTCCACACGAACGTCGCCAGCGGTGGCGGCACTGACTGCCGTGCGCCTCCACAAGAACGTAGCCAGAGGTGGCGGCGCGGCTAGAGGACGGCAGTCTCCGAGAGCGTACTGTGGGAGCGAGAGTATTGCCGAACCGCGGCGCCGACGTATCGGCGGGGCAGGGAGGGCGACTTTGGCGGAGCGAATGGAGTGGAGGGGGGAGGGGGTTTGGGGAATATTATTGGCTAGTTGGCCGAAGGGCTGTTGAATCAGATTTGGGGGGAATTTTTGGGTGTGGGGGGGGAGGATTTTCGCACGGTGGGCGGGGGGAGTTTGGTGCATGGTCGGTTTCTCCAAGTGCAGTCCCACGTGTCAGTGAAGAGGCAAGCCAAAGCGCGTTTCGTTTGCGTGAGCCGTGTGCAGGACCGAACGTGTGTGGGGTGCAATGCGACCGTGACAGGAGTGCTGTGAGTGTACCACCTTTTTTCCTTTTAAATTAGGTGCTTCACCCCCTCAAAAAATTTTGTTGCTTCACGCGATCCATCGATACTACTACTAGTAATCCGGTAATCCCGACTAAAACGGCACGGCCGGGTCTTTTCCCGCGCGATATGCTGGGAGGTTGGCTTAGTTGGGTTTTTCAGGACGAGTAATGCTACACCTACGTAATCCCAGTTACATATTTAACGTAATGTGAAATGAGTGAGCTGTTGATTGTAGATTGGGGGGAGGGAGGGGCCCACCACCATGAAAATCAGGGGAGGAGAGAGAGAGGCAATTTATGTTAACCCTTTCGTAGGTTCCCGTAGATGTAGAAAGATGTGAAATGCGTGAATGTGTAGTGGATGTACTATTGGAGTGCCTGAGATAATTTGTGTATGTATAGACCCTATGTGTTTATTTTACTTTGCATGTTAGATTTTTCTTGGTTCAATAAAAAGCAGAGTTGGTGACGATGGTGTGCTTGTCATCCTGCAATATAGGCATTCCGATCTATATCTAATGGATAGGAAGGAAACTATGACAATTTACCCGCACTCCTCTCCACATTTGCAGATAAGGCTTTCCCTCATTCATCCTTTTCTCCCACAAGATCTTGATCTTCCGTGCAACGCACGGGCATCTTGCTAGTACTCCTACAATATGTATATTATTGTGAAAATTCATATACACCGGCCGAGATTAATGCAAACATGGAAGATTTTCATTACATTTTGAACTTTTATAGGACAGAAAAATAAAAGAAACCCGACCCTAAACCTATTCTACGGCGGCGACCGACGTCCTCCATCTGTGATCTCTATGTACGGGGCAGGGTTCAAGACCCGTGAAATGAAGGTGCGGTCTCCGACGAGGAAGAGTAGAACACGGGATACGGACCGGCCAGTTGGCACACCATGCCCTGCCGCCTCCCATGCCCTACTCATCCTCGGAGGAGTTCCCGACCTTGGCGGTGCCGGACGTTGGATGGCGGCAAGTAGGACGCGTGGCTGACGGTGCTCCCGTCATCGGCCGCCAGCGTGGCCACCGCTTGTGCGGTCGCGTCCGTGTCCGGCTACGCTACTGTTGCGTCGCGAGAGGTGACTTGAGCGAGGGCGTAGACCTTGAGCTTCATCCCTGAAGACAAGCTCTCCTGCAGAGCGTTCACACTTGCGGTCATGGCGGATGTGGTGCCAGGTAGGAGGACGATGCGCTATGGTGTGGAGGTTAGCTGGGCGTTGCCACTTTAAGTAGCGCATTCCAGTGAGGCCAAGCGTCCGGGTGCATCATTAAGTCGCCGGAATTGGTTCCTCGGGCACCGAGCCTCTTAACAACGACGTACGAACGGACGGCATGAATGCGGGCAGCTGGCGCCGGCTGGGAACGCACCGCGCGACGGCGCAAGGGACGAGGGTTTTGGTGTGCCAGGGTAGTTAGCTGCGTTCGTGGTAACGTTGGAGATGCCCTTTGCTCACATGCGATCCCCGCATGTCATTGAAAAAGCAAGACGACCCGGCATGGTCTCAGGTCCAAAGGATGCAATTGGCCGCGCTACACCACTCCGCGGACGCGTCGCGCCGCCCCGTGCATCCTCGATGAGCCGGGTGTTGGGGTGTGTTTGGATTGTGGCCAAAGTGCACCTTACCAAAATTTTGGTCATGACCCAAAGATTGGTCTTTGTTTGGATGGTTGCCATTTTTGGCATGCCAATGAACTCTAGCCAACTCTAGTTCATTTTTCTTGCCAATGTCGGCCAAATCATGGGCAACCAATACCTCAACCAGAATTTTGGTCATGGCCCAAAGATTGGTCTTTGTTTGGATGGTTGCCATTTCTTTGGCATGCCAACGAACTCTAGCCAACTCAAGTTCATTTTTCTTGCCAATGTCGGCCAAATCATGGGCAACCAATACCTCAACCAAAATTTTGGCTACCCAATGCTTTGATGGGGCAACCTTGGGCACAAACCAAACATACCATTGGTCGTGCCATAGCACTAACGCCACCCTCGGCACATAGAAAACGACCGTGTCTAGCTATGATATGAGCGTGTCCCTCACCGTGGTCGCCGTGTCCAGAGGCGGTGCTGGAGCTGCGCCCCGTTGTTGGCCCCAACGACCCACATGAACGGTTGTCGGTGGCAAGGAGGTCGTGGGCCAGCTCCTCCATTGGACTAGTCTGCGCTACGTCGTCCCGACGGGTGTGCCCCACATGTCGGTTTCCCTGTTTTCCCGGCCATATTCGAGCGTCAGTGCTCCACGTTGTGCATTAGGCCTTTCGCTATGTAGGCCAAGCGAGACAACTTATTGTTTATTTGATCTGTTCAAGTATAATCATGTGGCGTTTGCTTATTTCTCATTCCTATCCAACCCTCTTCTCCATCGATCATGTCGCCCTCCAGTCGAGTCCATCCTCCCGCATGCCACATTTGAACATTTCGCCGAGTATCATTCACACCCTAGTCCTCTTTAAATAGATCTCCGGACCCCGAGATGAAATCGAGAGGGAACGAGCGGGGCACGTGATACCTAAGGCGGATTCAAAATTTTGAACCAGTGATCATAGCATCCGCAAATCATATATAAAGGGTATTCAATGTTTTCTTCGTTTTTGATCGTACAATATACTCCCTCCTATACTTTCTAGTTTACATATAAGTTTTATGTGTAGTCAAACTATCTCTACTTTGATCAAAAAGGTATCAACATTCGACAACGCCCAATCAATATTGTTAGATTCGTATGTACTCCTAGATTTGTACTCGAGATGGTTTCCAATTTGACTATTGACAAGATTAATAGTACATGAGATGTATAATGTGAAAATTATATCATTGGACACTCCTTTCACATATGAATTTGACCGTATGCTTTGCGTAAGTTGCATGTCATATATTATTACTCTAAGATTTGGTCAAAGTTAGCCTCAAAAAATGCATTAGACCCTGTATGCTTTGTTTAAGTTGCATGTCATATATTATTACTCTAACATTTGTGTAAGTTGCATGTCATATATTATTACTCTAGCATTTGGTCAAAGTAGTATAGTGGAAGTGGATCCTCTGACGTAGGTATCCCTGCCTTACCCTCCCTTTTGGTCACTTACTGGCGGACCCCATGCTTGCTAGGCCCTGCATGTCAGTTACTCAATGGGTTCGACCATGTCAGGGGATCCTCATCTGTAGTATACTCCCGCTGTGTTTATTTACTCTGCATAAAACGGAGGCAGTGGTGGTATAATAAATGACGCAGGCGGGGGAGGGGGAGGGACGTTGGTTTGCTCTCAACTGCGGTCCCACAAGCGAGCGAAAACGCAAGACGAAGCGCGTTCCATTCGGTGAGCGACATGGAGGGTCCAGTGTGTCGGGCCGCAATGCGAACGCGACAAGAGCGATGTACAGTCAAAACCAATTGACCGGTCATCACCGGAACCACTATTCACACCAAAACCTTCGCTGCTCGGCCTACGCCAGCTACTGCCCTAAAACCACACCAAATCTCCAGCCCATTCCCCCACCTTTCGATCCCCTAGACCGCATCAAGCGTCCCCTAGTTCGCCGGAAAGCCATGGTGCACCGCAAGATCACTTACTACAAGATGCTGACGCCGGAGCGCCGCGCAGAAATCGCAGCGGCGGTCGGCGCCATAGACCTCCGTTCCCAACCTCGCTTTGCGACGGGCCAATCCCCGAGTTCTCTAGAGCCAAGCTACGAGGAGGAGGAAGCCGATGCAATGTTCATGGTGGAGGTCACGGCACAGAAGGCCCCCGATTGGCATGAAACGATGGACGTCGACTTCATGCCAGCGTCCGAGTCCCCATGGTGCATGCGGACCAGTGGTTCAACATGGCGATACTAAAGGAGGACCGGGAGGCAGAGCATGCGCATGCCGCTGCCATCGAGGCTCTCCTGCAGGCGGAACCGGATGTCGTCGATGTGAACCGGGTGACAGAAGCTTGACTCGATGCAGAGCGTGCGGATGCCGCTCTCATCGACGCCCTTCTGCATGCGGAACCGGACATCCTGGACTTGAACCGGGCGGCAAAGGCTCGACTCGACGCAGAGCGTGCGGATGCCGCTCTCATCGATGCCCTCCTGCAGGCAGAACCGGACGTCCTGGACTTGAACCGGGCGGCGGAGGCTCGACTCGACGCGGAGCATGCGGATGCCGCTGCCATCAAGGCCCTCCTGCAGGCGGAACCATACGTTGTCGACTTGAACCGGGCTGTGCTCTCATCCGTGCAGAGCGCCCGCACGCTTCGCTTGAACGAGTAGCTGGAGGCCGAGGACAACCACGGTGCGGAGACACACGTCGGCAGCGATGGCTGGTTCGCGCCGGCATCCAAAGACGACGAGGCCGTCTCTTTTCGCGAGCAGTGATAGTTTTTCCTTATGTTGTTGTTTTTATGGATCTTTTGCTATGTAAAAACATATATTTGTTATGCAAGTCGCCTAACTTGGGTCAGTCTACCATTTCAGGCGGTTGGATGAATATCCTATGTCTCCTAACCCTTCTTTCCTTCTTCCGCACCTCTTCTTCTTCCCCAACAGACCACCGCACGAGCCGTACGGATACTCCCCAACATGCCATTGGATAAACATACTCTATGAATGAAAATTATGTGTTAGCGATAGGATGGCTGAGTTTGGTTTGTTCACATGCGACAGCACATGTTAGTGAGGGTGCCTTCCCTTGGTTGGGTTTGCGGCGTGCAAGAGCGACTGTGTGAGGGTGCGGTGCGACCGCGGTGTGCAGGAGCGACCGTGTGAGTGTGCGGTGCGACCGCGACAGCCGTGCACAAGTGTACCTCCTTCTCATTTTGAAAACTTTAGGAAAGCTTGGCAAAAATGTGTGGTGAAGTTTGACAATGCAAGGCCTAGACCCAAACAGGATAAGTACGTACGTACTAGGAGTACTAGTGTTAAAAAAGAAAGGCGGGGTTTTCCTTCACGGGATTTAATCGATACAAATCCTCGTTTCACGTGTCAATTAATGTGTATTTTTTTCTCCAAAGACCAAAGAGCTAACCAGCTCACTCCTCATCACTTGATTAATGCAGCGCCATGCAAACCAACCTTCTCACTTCCGCATGCATGCATGTCGTCTCTCCCTCCCCTGTCCATCTCTCTGCACGCATGCGCCTCTCGCTCTCTCTCCTGTTTCTGCATCCAAGAAGCTCTCTCTGCCTTGGGAAGATGCGAAGCACATGGGAAAGAGAGATGGGATTACTAGAGGCACGCATGCGGTGGAAAGGGATGGAGGGCCCAGTTGGAAAGAGCAGCGAAAAAATGCCAATGCGCAGAGCATTGCGGGGAAAATGAAATTTTCTTAGACGCAGACAGAAAAGGATCGGAGGGAGTACTACTAGGAGTACTAGTGCGGTGAGATGGTTTCTCAAAGACGATGGAGAAGCGGAGTCAGCAAAGAGTGAAATGATGGTTGCTTCGTCCGTGCTTTTGTGATTTGACGCCTCACTACTTTGTGATTTGTGATAGAAGGGACAGGGGAGTAGACTTTGTGCTCTATACTGTAATACATGCGTCCAAGCATGGGAGAAAGAGGAGAGACGTTGCATTTTTCTATTCCTTCAATCAATCAATCAGGGAGCTTCAGTTCCATCTTTTTGGCTTTGGCAACACCGTCCACAATGGTTCCCACGATGCCAAAAGCTATTTTCACATTTGGCTAAACATTGTGGATGCCCATAACAGTACCACTTGGTTTTGCTCCTGTGTGATATCTATGCAAATCTCAATTATATTGATCTAAAAAATTATAGAATCAAGAATAGTAAAAAGGAGGTGATTTTGCCGCGCGGATGGCGGGGGAGGTTTCTTATTTGAGCAATGCTACATCCACGTAATGGTTTACTTAAATTTATGAACTGATGTGATGTGGGACTATTTGATTGGATTAAAGGAGAGGATTAGGCCCACCCCACCTGAAAATCAGGGGGGCATATATAGATTAGATGGAAAGTATACGTAGCAGCTACCTAGCCCTTTCGCCAATGAACAGTAATTTTCTTTATACCCGTTAATGGCCCGTGATTTACCTGGGCCGTTTCTAGCCCATGTTAGCTTTCGGCCTATTGACGGCCCATACGTTCTTGGGCTCCTGTTCGGCCCTCGATTACTCCCGTCCCGTTACTGGCCTATTCCCGTAATGGGCCAAATTCGGCCCATGGCAAGAGTTGGCCCATTACTGGCCTGTACCCCTAATGGGCCAAATTCGGCCCATGGCAAGAGTCGTCCCGTTACTGGCCTGTTACCCTAATGGGCCAAATTCGTCCCATGGCAAGAGTCGGCCCGTTTCTGGCATGTTAACCCATTGCGCCGTTTCCAGCCCGTCCTATATTCTGGCCCATTAACGACCCGTTATGCCTGTGACAGAATTAAGCCTTTGCTGTCCTACGGCCTGTTAATGGCCTGTTACCGTGCAGGGCCGATACCAATTACGCCCGATTATGACCCATGTAGACCTATTTATCCGGCGGCCCGAGGCACACCGATTACAGGCCCATTTATCGACGGCCCGTAGGAGACTCATGGATCCTACGGCCCGTATATGGCCCATGGTAGTTGCGGCCACTAGCAAACCAGGGAAAAAGAATACTAGGAAATAAATAAGGCCGAAACTAACGCTAGGGTATTAAGGCGATTGCAAAGATTACATCCACTCGGCATCAAAGATCGCCACCAGTGCAAATATAGGGAACACCCTACACTATACAAAAATGGCTTGCTGTTTTCTTCAGTCGGTGGCTGCATGTTAAGAATAAATTATGTATCACACCAAAACAAATTACAACTATATAACAAAAGGAAGCTTGGCATAGAACTTAACAGTCTAGCAGATAAATGCACCACCAGATGTTCAGAAGATCAGTTCATTTGACCTGACTATTACGTTTTCATGTTGTATTGTCCGATGGAGCACCATAACCCTCGCCTTCATTTCCCCTAGGCTCCTGAACAACATAGCAAATGTCTGATAGTCTGGTTTCAAAACCATGCATATCTTGACGACATTGAGCAATGTTTGTCCTTGTTTCACAAAGGGTCTCTGTTAGGGAATGGACTTGTGTCTGGAGCGCAGATACAACATTGCTTCGAGCTTGCATATCTTGATCATGAGGCAGTTTGGACGATATTACCTTAACAACCAACCCAGTATTTACGCAGGAACGTGCTTTTGGCACTGTTAGTGGACAGGTACTGACCCACTGCAGCAAGAGCTGACATTGCGGTTATAGTTGCCTCGCCACCTTCAGAAGGTGGCGGTTCCACTATTTTTTCCATAGCTCGCTGAAAAGTTAAGGTTTTACATCAATAGTACCAGAACAGAAGATATTAAGGAGGTAGCAAAACCAAACAAAATAGCTTTTGTCTATATACAGAACTTATTCTGGTGAACCCATGTAAAATATTAGTTGTATTTTATTACAAAGTACATAATAAAACCAGGTTCCAAACATATGACCATGTACCATTGCCAATGTATTGTCTATTTCTTCACATTGTATTGAGGGCTAAGGATAAAGAGACGAAGTTTATAATACAGTAAGCATAGTATGACATCATTCATATCACAAAACAACTGAGAAGAGACAAACATGCAATTGTAACGTTGTGTGGGCAAGTCCAGCACGGAACTAGATTATGGGTCAAGATCAAAGGAACATCACTCCTCTCTTTTAAACCTTGTAAGGTGCAATGATATGCTAAGACAATTGTGTATAAAATTGAAAACAATAATAGACATTGGCTGCAAACCATGCAGTTCAAGGCACAAGTTAGAGTAAGTAGTAGTTAAAAGGCATGAGGATTAAGGACTTACAACCGCGGCTTTGACTGGTGTAGTCATGCCCTTCTTCTTGCTGGTGTGACAGTCCTTGAAGATTTCCACAACATTTGGTTCAGGTACTTTTTGGTCCTTGCAGGCTTTCCTCTGCATTTCGAACAAGTCAATACAGATCTGATAATATGGTACAGCAAAAAGAGTGAAACAACAGCTAATTACAAGAGCCTCACCGTGTGCAATATAGCTATGAGATCCTATCGTCTATTGGAATTTCACTTTCGTACGGTTGGCCTTGTTCTGAACAGTTCACCTACAAGAAGATAGATTTGTGTGGCACATGTGTAAATAGGACTTCAACATATGATCTGATCACATATATATAATGTACCTGATACTTCGGATCAGACCAGTGTTTAACAAGGCCCCTCCAGTCTTCATCCGATATATTTTCCACTGGAGATGTTTGGGAAAGTTCACTGTTAGCCTTGCCTTCAAAGTGAGTTTTCCTCAAGTTATACCGATACTATCGCAGAGTAGACTCGAAAACATGGGTGCAAGCTTGTCTGGTTGCATCATCTTGGCTATCCAACTTGAACCTCATCTGTTGAAAATTATGGGAGTCTCATTATCAGCAAGCTAGAAAGTATGGGACAGAGCAAGACGATATTACTAGTTTCCATACATAACCATACTTACAGATAAATGGTCGAGGAAGGTGTTGAACTAGGTTTCGTCTTTGTCATTCCTGTACTGAATCCATGTTGGGAGGATACGTACATGACACCTAATGGCAACCGCTGCCTCTGATACTAACTTGGCTGACTCTATAGCATCACATGGCCTTTTTAAACCTGCCTCAAAATGGATCTCCATTCTTCCTCCTCTAGATTTAGTTAACCTATCGAGCATTATCCCTAATGTTTGTTTCCTCTTGCGCCTAGGTGCTAGTCCAACAACGAACATAGGAAGTGTTAGTGTACATCAAACTGTGAGACTACATATAAAGAAGCATGAAACTGTAACTTGACTCCAGCAACTACCTTCTTGCTGTTGGAGCTCACAAGGTTCATCTGATATTGCCAACTCGTCTTGTGTTAAGAGTGCCTGGGAAGTAGTGTCAGGTGGCAAGGGAGCTTGGGAACGTGCTGCTAGCTCAGTTGACACACGAGTAAGTCATGCAGCTGGTAGTACTGTGGTAGGTGTTGCAAGAACTAGGGCTGTCTCTGCTTGTTTGGTGGTAGCTATTTGTTTCTGTTTGGCTTTTTTTGCAACTCGTGTAGCATGGGATGCTGTGTTTGTAGAATTTTCCGCTGGACTTTGACCTTCTATTGCACCATCAGTACCAGCAAAATTTGCATGATTCATCCGCTTCTCATTCCCTGCCATTCTATGTTTCTTCCTCTTTCTCTATGCCATGTTAAGTCAAGCCGACAAGAAAAACGAATAACAATTTAGTTCTTCAGAACAAATTGATGCATGATGCAGATGAACTGAACTTTGATGTTAGACAACCACATGATAGGAGGATGTAATATGTATGAAAAACAGGACGGAAGAGATAACCAGAACTATGATGTGTAAACTAAGAAGAAGACATTTCACCAAATTAGAAGCAATGCAATGGAAGGTAGACACCATTTGAAAGATGCTACAAATATCGCTCTACCACATTAACAGTGTCTCATCATAAATGGCGTTTAAACAAATGTGAAACAACAAGAAATAAATCATATGCAAGATGCAAACAACATCACACTACCATGTTAGAGGTCTCTCGTCATTAGTGCCATTGCATATTCACAGCATTGCATATTCACAACATTGCATATTCACAGCTTATGATGTGTAAACTAAGGAGAAGGCATTTCAACAAATTAGAAGCAATTAAGGTTAGACACCATATGAAATATGCAACGAATATCACTATACCAAGTTATAACTGTCTCGTCATAAGTGCCATTTCAACAAATTAGTAGTACAAGCTAGAAAAGAATGTGAGATCTAACCTATATCACACTCCGAAGTCAAACGTGTCTTATGATAAGTGATTGTTGCAGGTTACACAACAATAGTAATTTGATGTAAGAACGTGGTGTGATAGACATATATTGTATGTTCTAGAAACAGGAAGACGTGTCTTATTCAAGTATAATGCGTAAAGTAAGCAGATGGAATTTAACAAAATTAGAAGAAATACAAGCTAGACATCACACATAACATGCAACCACATATAACAGTGCCAAGTTAGAGGGAGCACCGGTGATGCTGCACTAGGGGAGACGTGCTCATCATAAACACAACTTTGTTGAGTGTCTATGCATGTGTTGTCTTGGAAATCATCTTGGGGTGTGGAGGAGTAGAAACTGTAGAGGCCCTCCATCCGGAAGGAGCACCTTTATCCGCTGCCTTGCTAACTTCCTACCACTTTATTGATTTTGAATTGTCAAGTAAAACCGACAAGAAAAACCAATAAAATTCTCTCTTCAGAACTCATTCATGCATGATACTGATAATCACTACTTTGATGTAAGGCAAACACATGATACCAGGATGGAATATGTACAAAAACAGGATGGCATGGCATGTTCACAACTGTTTGTGTAAACTAAGCAGAAACCATTCCAGCAAATAAGAAGCAATGCAAGCTAGACACCACATGAAAGATGCAACCAATATGACTCTGCCAAGTTAAAAGCGTCCCATCATAAATGGAATTTCAACGAATTAGAAGCAGCACATGCTATAAATCATATGAAAGATGCAACTAATATCGCACTACATATACTAAAGGTGTTTCGTCATGTTGATTGATGCGGGATACAAAAAAACAATAGTTTTATGTAAGGACATGCTTAATAGACAGATGTACTATGTACTAAATACAGGAAGGCATGTCACATTAACAGGTATAATGTATAAGCTAAGCAGACTAGCACATGCAGTTTAACCAGATTGGAAGAATTACAATCTAGACACCATATGCAACATGCAACCACATATCACGCTGCCAAGTTAGAGCAAGCACATGTAATGCTAGTGTAGGGGAAATGTTGTAATCAACTACAGAGCTACATTCACTATCTTCATCTAGCATTTCTGTTTCTTGAGAATCATGTTGGGAGGCTGACGCTGCATTCTTTAAATGAGGAGTAGTCCCCTTGCCTGCCTGCCTCGTCATAAGTGATTGATGAGGGATAGACAAGAACATTAGTTTGATGTAAGAACATGGTTAATACACAGATGTACTAGTATGAACCAAAAATAGAAAGGCATGTCATATTCAAAGGTATAATGTGTAAGCTAATGTAACTACCTCGATGCGACTATATCTCCCACGTGTCGAGGCACGACTTAGAGGCATAATCGCATTGAAGGCATATGTCGCAAATGAGGTAATCTTCACACAACCCATGTAATATAATAAGGAAAAGGATACATAGTTGGCTTACAATCGCCACTTCACACAATTACATGAATAAAGCATTTCATCATACAAATACACTCAAGGTCCGACTACGGAACCAAAATAAAAGAAGAACCCCAAATGCGACAATGGTCCCCGATCGACCCCAACTGGGCTCCACTACTGATCAACTAGAACGAAACAACACAAAGGACAAGATCTTCATCGAGCTCCTCCTGATCTTGGTTGCGTCATCTGCACGGTCTCATCGGCACCTGCAAGCTGGTTTTGGAAGTATTTGTGAGCCACAGGGACTCAGCAATCTCGCACCCTCGCGATCAAGACTATTTAAGCTTATGGGTAAGGTAAAGGTATGAGGTGGAGCTGCAGCAAGCGACTAGCATATATGGTGGCTAACCTATTCGCAAAAGAGAGCGAGAAGAGAAGGCAAAGCACGGTCGATAAAATATGATCAAGAAGTGATCCTGGACTACCTACGTCAAGCATAACTCCAACAACCGTGTTCACTTCCTGGACTCCGCCGGAAAGAGACCATCACGGTTACACACGCAGTTGATTCATTTTAATTAAGGTCGACTTCAGGTTTTGTACAACCGGACGTTAACAAATTCCCATCTGCCCATAACCGCGGGCACGGCTTTCGAAAGTTCAAATCCCTGCAGGGGTGTCCCAACTTAGCCCATGACAAGCTCTCACGGTCAATGAAGGAATAGACCTCCACCCGAGACATTCCGATCAGACTCGGTATCCCAGTACAACAAGACATTTCGACAGGGTAAAACTAAACCAGCAACACCGCCTGAATGTGCCGACAAATCCCGATAGGAGCTGCACATATCTCTTTCTCAGGGCACACTCAGATTGTCCTAGGTACGGGTAAGCCAGCACAAAGTTGCCCCTGGTGGCCACCGGCAGCTGACAGGTTGGACCAACACTCAGAGGAGCACTGGCCCGGGGGGGGGGGGGGGGGTAAAATAATGATGACCCTTGAGTCCGTGGAACCCAAGGGAAAGAAAAAGGCTAGGTGGCAAATGGTAAAACCAATGTTGGGCATTGCTGGAGAAGCTTTACTTAAGGCGAACTGTCAAGGGGTTCCCATTATAGCCCAACCGCGTAAGGAACGCAAAATCCGGGAACATAACACCGATATGACGGAAACTAGGGCCGGAAGAGTGGAACAAAACACCAGGCATAAGGCCGAGCCTTCCACCCTTTACCAAGTATATAGATGCATTAATTAAATAAGATATATAGTGATATCCCAACAAGTAAACATGTTCCAACAAGGAACAACATCTCCATGTTCCAATAAGGAACAAACTTCAATCTTCACCTGCAACTAACAACGCTATAAGAGGGGCTGAGCAAAGCGGTAACATAGCCAAACAACGGTTTGCTAGGACAAGGTGGGTTAGAGGCTTGGTTCAAACAATATGGGAGGCATGATAAGCAAGTGGTAGGTATCGCAGCATAGGCATAGCAAAAGAGCAAGCATCTAGCAAGCAAAGATAGTAGTGATTTCGAGGGTATGATCATCTTGCCTAAAATCCCGCAAGGAAGAAGAACGAGTCCATGAAGAAGACAAACGGACGTAGACGAACGGATCCTCACAACACGACATTACCGGAATCAACCCGAGGAAGCAATCACCGGAAAAGAAGCACACAACATAGTAAACGACCAACACATCAACATGGCATGATGCACAATCAAGTATGATGCATGTCCGGTTCAAAGAGGCATG
This sequence comes from Triticum monococcum, assembly GCA_034509565.1. Lineage (NCBI taxonomy): Eukaryota > Viridiplantae > Streptophyta > Magnoliopsida > Poales > Poaceae > Triticum > Triticum monococcum. The sequence continues at coordinate 477,309,157 of CM067842.1, read as the reverse complement.
GCATGGCAAAGTGCACAAACAATCCTACACATTAAGTGGAGCTCAATATGCATCGGGATGCATATTGACAAAACACCACATCAAATATTTAGTTCTCTCTCGTTTATGTACCCAATAATATTAAATGTTTATTAACATGGCAAGAGGTGAAGCAAAACAAAACTACCTATCTAGGCAAGTTTAAATGAGGCCGGAAGCAACGAACAACAATTCCGGAAAAATCCTCATATGCATAATTTAAGGTTTGGTACTGTTCTGCCCTAAACATTATTTTAGATTTGTTAAACATGCAAGATGAGTGCACCATGATAAACTAGGCAAAATTCTACCCCATTTACATATAAAGTTTATTAAAAACGGAGCTACGGTTATTTAGTTATGAATTAACCCATTTTAACATGGCATAGGGGCAGATTTAAACAAACATCATTTTAAACATTTTTAATTGTTGTTATCATGATGCGGATGACATGAACAAGTTTATGCAATTTTTATTAAAATTTGACAAGAGCATATTAAGGAGCATTTGACACCGTGGTGGAAAGAAAAGGGGTGCCACGATGATGATAACGAAACGGTGCCACGGCAACGTTCCGGTACCGACAACTCATTGAGACGTCGGTGCAAAAGAAAGTGACCGGAGCGTGTCATGTGATGAACGGTGGGGTGCTCCCGGTAACCGGGTTCCCATGGGTTAGGGCATGGAAACGAGTGTCAAAACGGACACGGTGCAGACAGAGGGTGCGTCTCATACAACACAAGCATTCGTTCTCGGACGTCGATCTCGGTGGTTATACCTTTGTAGCATGCAAAGGAGACGGTTCTCGTTCATAGAGGGAAGTAGGCGTCCTCGCGATGACGGTAGTGGAAGTAGTCGATCTCGCATGCTCTAGGGTTGACGGTAGAGGTTCACGTTACGTAGACGTTCGGGGTCACCGATAGTTGTACCCATTCGTTGTTGGACTTGACGGATCCGATGTCTCCGAGCGTAGTGGTACATGCTCGTTTTTCGGAGAGGTACTTGACGGGTCCGAATCCCTTCGGGGTTGTCGTGGTACTTGCGGTCTCGGCGATGGTAGTCATCCACGTTCGGAGAGGAACTTGGCGTTTCCATGTTCTTCGGAGTCATTGTGTAGCCGTTTGCGTCGTAGTCGGACTTGACGAAAAACACACCGGCTGTAGTGGTACACGGCTCGTAGATGTTCGGCTCATCGAAAGAGGTACTTGGCGTCCATAGAAATTAACAGCGGAGGCCACGGGTCTCAGGTCTTGGGTCTTGGTCATGGCCATGCCAGGAGACAACAGTGGCATAGCCGGCTTGGTGATTGGCCTATGGTGGAGGTCATCCCGACGGGGACGGGCCACCGGAGTCAGATCCGGCCGGTGAGGTGCCCAAGATGGCCGGGGCTGAGCTAGTTCAGGTCGGGGAGGCAAGGTAGCAGTCCGACGGCGTGGTTGGAACAGCGAGGATGCGCAGGGCGGAGCAGAGGAGGTTGGCCGAGCTTGAAGCCGAACGAAGGGACGAGGAGGCGCGGGCGCGAGGAGGTGAAGGAGAGGACGGTGAGGCCGGAGGAACTGGCAGGGCTCGACGGCGACTTGCTGCTGGCAGCACGTTCCAGCGAGGCCGGCATCAGGCCGCGTGGCTCGCGAGCGTGCAACGAGGGTGAGGAGACAGCCCCCGACGCGGGGAAAGGCAGCAAGGTGCCGGGTCGCGCGTGGGGTGGCCCTCCTGATGGACCTCGGCGGCGGAGGAGGCATAGGATGACGGACGGGCGGCGCAAGGCGGTGGCTCACAGGGAACGAGAGGGAGATGGTGAGAGAGAGATCGAGGGGATCGAGCTGCGGGTGTGGGTGGCACTGGGCCAAAGGAAACAGAGGAGGAGAGGGATCGAGGGAGAAATCGATGTGCGAGGCTTCTCCCTGGCGGCGGTGGACAAGGACGAGGGAAAGGGAGTGGGGTTCGGGGAGATGGTGGGTTCGGCGCACTAGGGTTAGCAGCGGTAGGTCGCTTGGGGCCGGCCCATTAGAGAGGAGGGATCAGCTGGGCTGGCTGGGTTGGGCTCTCCCTCTCTTCTCTTTCTTCTTTAAACGAAAAATAAAAATAGAGAGATAGGAAAAGAAAGGGGGTAAGGGAAAAAGAGTTTGAGCAGGAGGACAATTTTCCTAGACTCATAAAAATAAACATGACCATAGAAAAATAGAAGTGGCAAGATTGCAGGAATTAAATTCAAATTCATTTGAATATAATTCAAATGGTTTTGAATTGGGGCTAGGTTTGGTGAGGCCAAAATAAAATGTTCGGGTTTTTGGTGGAGCTTGGAAAAAGAACAAAAGAATTATCGACAAAGATTGAGAGTCGGAAATCGGAAGAAGGAAAGGTCAAAGATTTAGCATGCAAGTGTGTTGCGGATAATTCCAAATTAATGGAATACTTTATAATAGCTCCCTAAATATTGGGAGGATATGTTTTAAAGAGAAACCACCATGTGAATATCCCTCAATTTAAATGGACCGAAGATCCATGCAATTTATTTAGTTTGGAAGCAAAAGATTTATGACATGATGCAATGCACATGATGCAAAGATATGAAATGCATGACACGCAAGCAAAAGACGAGGCAACAACAGCAACTAAGCGGAGGGCACCTGGCACATCGATATCGGGGCGTTACAACACTCCACCACTATGAGAGGATCTCGTCCCAAGATCTAGAATGGCACCGGAGGGAAACAACGGAAGAGAAAAGAGGAGAGGTAAAACTAAGTTGCTTCTTTGACAAACGAGTGAAACCACAACCTTGAGAGGTTGAATACATTCGAGACAGAATTCAACGAAGGTGAACAAGGTCGAAAACAGCCATTTAGAAAAGAGGAAGAAAGAACATTGCGAAAAACCTTGAGGTTGAAGGGAAGATATATATTGAAAACACTCCGGTTAAGGAAGGGGATCAAGGAAGACCAAATTCGGGAAGCACTCCGGTTGGAAAGAAAAAGAATTGAATAAGGTCTTGATAAGATGAGAAGATACTTGATGAAATCACAACACACTGCCACCGGAACTATTGAATGAATGCAACAAGGGGTAAGAAAGATCTCAGACAGCACTCCGGTTGAAAAGAGATGACAAACTTGATTAAATGAAGAGCTTGAGAAAAAGAACACGATACTCTGGTTAAAAGGATAAGCACGATCAAAACTTGGTCCTGACAATCCGAGAAGATGGGTTGAGGAGAGCAACATGACAATGCCTCCGGAACAAAAGAATAGAAGATAGATAACTGAAATAGGAGAATAGAGAAGAAAATGCCAACTTCTTGCACAAAAGAGCTTGAAGAGGCATCTTCAGGGGAAGGGTCGAATGGAATTGTTGGAAAACCAACAATGAGAAGAATAAGCTTGATATGGTTTTATGGAATACATCCCAAATTATGAGGTGACAACCTGCCACTAACAAAACCAAAGATTGGATTGATATCAACAAGGAGATGAGAAACTTATTCACCGGGAGGATAATTGAAGAAGTTGGGTCATTATAAGCACCATAGATAGCAACAAACCTTAGGGAAGACTTTAGGTGAAAAATAACCCAAGATAACTCCAATGAAGAGGTTGATGGATTTAAAATATCTCATCCTTGACAACATGTGAATCATGAAACATGAACTCAAATTATCAAGAATGACACAATACCACCTCCGGTAATATGGTAGAAAGAATTTGCACTCCGGATTGCAAGATGAAGAATACTTGAGCTCCTTAGAAAAGAATCTCCGCGAACTCTTGGAGAAGGGATAAAATCGTTGATGGACCACCATGTATAGCCTCCATGAAGAAACTCCGGTAAACAAAAGAAAGATCCAAAATAATTGAATGATGTAAAGAATAAGATTTAAGCCTCGCAATTATTTAGATAGAGAACTCCGTGATAATATAATTGAAAGAGGTTGGAACTCCGGGAAAGAAAGATGAGCCCTTGAACCCAAGAATTTAATCATTGAGAACAAACTCCGGTAAACAAAAGGATGAACAAACGGAAGGAAAAAGAAGTTGAAAACACAAGGTGAATCCTTGCAATGATTTAGATGGACCTCCGTGGAGATGTAATTGTGAAAGCTTGGAACTCTTGGGAAAGAAAAGATAAAGCGTCTCGAACCAAGAATGTGATATGATGCACCTCCGGAATAAGGAATTAAAGCACTTGGATGGAACAAGAGTAAGAATTACATGATGCTTATCCTTCACCAATTTAAATTGATGACAATCAACGGATTTGGCATATTACTTATCCTCGTAGAAAAGATTAAGAGAGATATAACATCAGACTTGGGAAGGTATTGAACGAACCACCGGAAGGGTTGAAACAACGAATAAAATTGATCTGATAAGAAAGGAAGAGAAATCTTGAACGAACCACCGTAAGAATTAAAATGAACGAAGAAAAGATAAAGGAACACCGGGAAGAATTAAGGAAATGAACAAAGACGCTTGAGAGAATATGGACCCCTGAGAACGAAGAGATTACGAGCCGATTAGATAATAGTTGATCGATGCACCGGTAAGATTAGGAGAACGATAACTGAAGGCTAGGAATGAATAATTATGAGATGATGGGCTCCGAATAACAAGCTGAGAAGACTCTTTAATTACTACGGATAGGTGAAAAGAATTCTAACAATCGAAAACGATTATGAGAGGATGGCAACAATCTCGAATGACGAATCATGAAGAGAATGGAGCAAGGTTGAAAGAAGAATGTTCTTCGGTCTTCATAAACTAGAATTATGACGAGAAACACCACCGTGAATTGTTTAGACACTCCGGAAGAATCAAAACGAAGAGGTTGAGCAAACGATGAAAAGAATTTAACCGATCTTGGAGAAGGCATTTGATTGATGATAAATCATTCTTACGTCAAACTTTGAAAGAATTTAGGGTAGCTCCGGGAGAATAAGAAGAGTCAGGTAAGATCCTAGGAAAAGACCTGTGGGTTAGGGCCCACTCGAAAGAAAACACCGTTGAACGATTTAAAAAAAAGAGGTTGCACCGGTTGAAATAAATGGCTTGAATGAGATAGCATCCTCAAAAGAACTTGAGTGAATTGAGAATGGAAAGTTGAATCTTCTGAGATATCTTCATCACTCTGGAACAATAAATAGCGAGAAGTGGAATGATTAAGAATGCACCGGTATGAGAAGGCACTTGAAACGAGGAGAAAGGATATGATCAACACCAAAACTAGAATTAAAACCACCGGAGAAGAGAAAAGAATGAAGGATGATGAACTAGAGGCTCCGTTAGGATCTTCATGAGAATCACCGGATAAGAACATTGACAGAAAAGAATGGCGATACTTCACAAGACTAAAAGGATACTTGAATTGAGATATATGAGTCCTCAGAGAAACAAGGGTGGGTGGGCGGGAAAAACAAAGGCAACTTGGAGATGGAAGAAATGAACACCGTTGAGAAGAACTGATACTCGATCTTGCGGATGTTGAAAATGGATGGATCCACTTGAAGAGAAAACACGCCGGTGAAAAGGATTGACAAGACAATCTTGATGATCAAGAAGGATTGGTATCCACATCGGAGTATGAGACACCACTTAAACAAGGGATGGAATCAACATTTGACTTCGAAGCAACTCGAATACCACAACTCAAAACAAAACAAAGGATTGGCTTGCAGAATAAGCCGGAACAAACATATGATAGAGATTTCATCTGAAGTTTTCGTGGTGGGACCTACACGGGCTCGATCGTACAGCACCATCATGTACAAGGCAGTGCACATGACATACGAAGTGTCCCTGAGTCAGCATAGCCAAGGACTCTTTAAGACACAACGAGACCACTGTAAAATCGACCATGAATAGGCGAACCACTAGACGTCGAACCCCAATTTCATATCATACATCTGTCGGAAAGATATCCTAAGAGGTACTTGAATTCCCACCTATAAAACTCCCGAAACTTTCCGGTTATGCAATCAGGTGTTGGGGATATAGGGGAAGCATAATATCTCACCCAGACTAGCAATACCTACATCCAGCTGTATCCATCCTTCAACACATAACCAAGAAACCTTCGGAAATCATCTACCTCAACCTTCGAAAATCATCCGTTATACAAGTTATGGCGATACTCCCGAACTCCCGCCCCAGTACTAGGTGGCGTCGATGTTATCTCACCAACGAACTGCATAAAAGAGATTTTCGATGTTGGCGAACATATCTCAAGTATTCCAGAATTGCAACGATAAAATTATGATGACAACACCTCAGAGCTCAACTCCCCGGGACACTTCCACTAAACCCCTGACAGGAGGCACCAAGACAGTGTTCTCATCATAAGCCATCGGAACAAATCCAAGATACTCGCGTGATCCTAAAAAAAAATTCGTGAAATTTGAGAAGAGAAGAGTCAAAACTCTACGTCAAGATGCCTTACCAGAGCGATGAGGAGACTGGGAAGTAAAAAGAATTCCTAAACTCTCCAATATATATAATTCCTAAATGACTCAAAACATTTTTCTAGACACAACTCGGCCGCTAAAAACGATCAATCAGTGGGGGCTCCTAAGGTCGGGGAAGGCTCTGATACCAACTTGTAACACCCTCGATGCGACTATATCTCCCAGGTGTCGAGGCACGACTTAGAGGCATAATCGCATTGAAGGCATATGTCGCAAGTGAGGTAATCTTCACACAACCCATGTAATATAATAAGGAAAAGGATACATAGTTGGCTTACAATCGCCACTTCACACAATTACATGAATAAAGCATTTCATCATACAAATACACTCAAGGTCCGACTACGGAACCAAAATAAAAGAAGAACCCCAAATGCGACAAAGGTCCCAGATCGACCCCAACTGGGCTCCACTACTGATCAACTAGAACGAAACAACACAAAGGACAAGATCTTCATCGAGCTCCTCCTGAGCTTGGTTGCGTCATCTGCACAGTCTCATCGGCACCTGCAAGCTGGTTTTGGAAGTATTTGTGAGCCACAGGGACTCAGCAATCTTGCACCCTCGCGATCAAGACTATTTAGGCTTATGGGTAAGGTAAAGGTATGAGGTGGAGCTGCAGCAAGCGACTAGCATATATGGTGGCTAACCTATTCGCAAAAGAGAGCGAGAAGAGAAGGCAAAGCACGGTCGATAAAATATGATCAAGAAGTGATCCTGGACTACCTACGTCAAGCATAACACCAACAATCGTGTTCACTTCCCGGACTCCGCCGGAAAGAGACCATCACGGTTACACACGCAGTTGATTCATTTTAATTAAGGTCGACTTCAAGTTTTCTACAACCGGACGTTAACAAATTCCCATCTGCCCATAACCGCGGGCACGGCTTTCGAAAGTTCAAATCCCTGTAGGGGTGTCCCAACTTAGCCCATGACAAGCTCTCACGGTCAATGAAGGAATAGACCTCCACCCGAGACATTCCGATCAGACTCGGTATCCCAGTACAACAAGACATTTCGACAGGGTAAAACTAAACCAGCAACACCGCCCGAATGTGCCGACAAATCCCGATAGGAGCTGCACATATCTCTTTCTCAGGGCACACTCAGATTGTCCTAGGTACGGGTAAGCCAGCCCAGAGTTGCCCCTGGTGGCCACCGGTAGCTGACAGGTTGGACCAACACTCAGAGGAGCACTGGCCCGGGGGGGTAAAATAATGATGACCCTTGAGTCCGCGGAACCCAAGGGAAAGAAAAAGGCTAGGTGGCAAATGGTAAAACCAATGTTGGGCATTGCTGGAGAAGCTTTACTTAAGGTGAACTGTCAAGGGGTTCCCATTATAGCCCAACCGCATAAGGAACGCAAAATCCGGGAACATAACACCGATATGACGGAAACTAGGGCAGCAAGAGTGGAACAAAACACCAGGCATAAGGCCGAGCCTTCCACCCTTTACCAAGTATATAGATGCATTAATTAAATAAGATATATAGTGATATCCCAACAAGTAAACATGTACCAACAAGGAACAACATCTCCATGTTCCAACAAGGAACAAACTTCAATCTTCACCTGCAACTAACAACGCTATAAGAGGGGCTGAGCAAAGCGGTAACATCGCCAGACAACGGTTTGCTAGGACAATGTGGGTTAGAGGCTTGGTTCAAACAATATGGGAGGCATGATAAGCAAGTGGTAGGTATCGCAGCATAGGCATAGCAAAAGAGCGAGCATCTAGCAAGCAAAGATAGTAGTGATTTCGAGGGTATGATCATCCTACCTGAAATCCCGCAAGGAAGAAGAACGAGTCCATGAAGAAGACAAACGGACGTAGACGAACGGATCCTCGCAACACGACGTTACCGGAATCAACCCGAGGAAGCAATCACCGGAAAAGAAGCGCACAACATAGTAAACAACCAACACATCAACATGGCATGATGCACAATCAAGTATGATGCATGTCCGGTTCAAAGAGGCATGGATGGCAAAGTGCACAAACAATCCTACACATTAAGTGGAGCTCAATATGCATCGGGATGCATATTGACAAAACACCACATCAAATATTTAGTTCTCTCTCGTTTATGTACCCAACAATATTAAATGTTGATTAACATGGCAAGAGGTGAAGCAAAACAAAACTACCTATCTAGGCAAGTTTAAATGAGGCCGGAAGCAACGAACAACAATTCCGGAAAAATCCTCATATGCATAATTTAAGGTTTGGTACTGTTCTGCCCTAAACATTATTTTAGAGTTGTTAAACATGCAAGATGAGTGCACCATGATAAACTAGGCAAAATTCTACCCCATTTACATATAAAGTTTATTAAAAACGGAGCTACGGTTATTTAGTTATGAATTAACCCATTTTAACATGGCATAGGGGCAGATTTAAACAAACATCATTTTCAACATTTTTAATTGTTGTTATCATGATGCGGATGACATGAACAAGTTTATGCAATTTTTATTAAAAGTTGACAAGAGCATATTAAGGAGCATTTGACACCGTGGTGGAAAGAAAAGGGGTGCCACGATGATGATAACGAAACGGTGCCACGGCAACGTTCTGGTACCGACAACTCATTGAGACGTCGGTGCAAAAGAAAGTGACGGGAGCGTGTCATGTGATGAACGGTGGGGTGCTCCCGGTAACCGGGTTCCCATGGGTTAGGGCATGGAAACGAGTGTCAAAACGGACACGGTGCAGACAGAGGGTGCGTCTCATACAACACAAGCATTCGTTCTCGAACGTCGATCTCGGTGGTTATACCTTTGTAGCGTGCAAAGGAGACGGTTCTCGTTCGTAGAGGGAAGTAGGCGTTCTCACGACGAAGGTAGTGGAAGTAGTCGATCTCGCATGCTCTAGGGTCGACGGTAGAGGTTCACGTTACGTAGACGTTTGGGGTCACCGATAGTTGTACCCGTTCGTTGTTGGACTTGACGGATCGGATGTCTCCGAGCGTAGTGGTACATGCTCGTTTTTCGGAGAGGTACTTGACAGGTCCGAATCCCTTCGGGGTTGTCGTGGTACTTGCGGTCTCGGCGATGGTAGCCGTTCACGTTCGGAGAGGAACTTGGCGTTTCCATGTTCTTCGGAGTCATTGTGTAGCCGTTTGCGTTGTAGTCGGACTTGACGAAAAACACACCGGCTGTAGTGGTACACGGCTCGTAGATGTTTGGCTCATCGAAAGAGGTACTTGGCGTCCACAGAAATTAACAGCGGAGGCCACGGGTCTTAGGTCTTGGGTATTGGTCATGGCCATGCCAGGAGACAACAGTGGCATAGCCGGCTTGGTGATTGGCCTGTGGTGGAGGTCATCCCGACGGGGACGGGCCACCGGAGTCAGATCCGGCCGGTGAGGCACCGAAGATGGCCGGGGCTGAGCTAGTTCAGGTCGGGGAGGCAAGGTAGCAGTCTGGTGGCGTGGTTGGAACGGCGAGGATGCGCAGGGCGGAGCAGAGGAGGTCGGCCGAGCTTGAAGCCGAACGGAGGGACGAGGAGGCGCGGGCGCGAGGAGGTGAAGGAGAGGACGGTGAGGCCGGAGGAACTGGCAGGGCTCGACAGCGACTTGCTGCTGGCAGCGCGTTCCAGCGAGGCCGGCATCAGGCCGCGTGGCTCGCGAGCGTGCAACGAGGGTGAGGAGACAGCCCCTGACGCGGGGAAAGGCAGCAAGGTGCCGGGTCACGCGTGGGGTGGCCCTCCTGATGGACCTCGGCGGCAGAGGAGGCATAGGACGACGAACGGGCGGCGCAAGGCGGTGGCTCACAGGGAACGAGAGGGAGATGGTGAGAGAGAGATCGAGGGGATCGAGCTGCGGGTGTGGGTGGCGCTGGGCCGAAGGAAACAGAGGAGGAGAGGGATCGAGGGAGAAATCGATGTGCGAGGCTTCTCCCTGGCGGCGGTGGACGAGGACGAGGGAAAGGGAGTGGGGATTGGGGAGATGGTGGGTTCGGTGCACTAGGGTTAGCAGCGGTAGGTGGCTTGGGGTCGGCCCATTAGAGAGGAGGGATCAGCTGGGCTGGCTGGGTTGGGCTCTCCCTCTCTTCTCTTTCTTCTTTAAACGAAAAATAAAAATAGAGAGATAGGAAAAGAAAGGGGGTAAGGGAAAAAGAGTTTTAGCAGGAGGACAATTTTCCTAGACTCATAAAAATAAACATGACCACAGAAAAATAGAAGTGGCAAGATTGCAGGAATTAAATTCAAATTCATTTGAATATAATTCAAATGGTTTTGAATTGGGGCTAGGTTCGGTGAGGCCAAAAAAAAATGTTTGGGTTTTTGGTGGAGCTTGGAAAAAGAACAAAATAATTATCGACAAAGATTGAGAGTCGGAAATCGGAAGAAGGAAAGGTCAAAGATTTAGCATGCAAGTGTGTTGCGGATAATTCCAAATTAATGGAATACTTTATAATAGCTCCCTAAATATTGGGAGGATATGTTTTAAAGAGAAACCACCATGTGAATATCCCTCAATTTAAATGGACCGAAGATCCATGCAATTTATTTAGTTTGGAAGCAAAAGATTTATGACATGATGCAATGCACATGATGCAAAGATATGAAATGCATGACACGCAAGCAAAAGACGAGGCAACAACAGCAACTAAGCGGAGGGCACCTGGCACATCGGTCTCGGGGCGTTATAGCTAAGTAGATGCAATTTAACCAAATTGGAAGCAATACAAGCTAGACATCCGGCTGGAGTGGTGAGCGTGATCATCTAGGACCTGAGAGCCTGGTGGGAGGCGGGCTGCTTCCCCACCATCGTAGCTTTTTAGTTGGCTTCCAGGTGATGCCTATCTTTGCTGGGCTTGTCACTGGCTCAGCCAGTGCCCTGACTAGCTATTTGTCTTCTGGTGCTCACGGGATGGTGGTTCATGTAAAAAAATATCTTTCCTTATCTTACTAACTTTGGCCTTTCGAATACAAGCTAGACACTATATGGAACATGCAACCACATATGACACCGTGAAGTTAAAGCAAGCACCTCGGATGGTGTATCATTGCGAGCGAGGTCATCAACTCCAGAGCTACGTTTATCGTCTCCATATGCTGACACTGCACCCTTTATAGCGTTGTAACGTGTCTTGCCTACCCGCATACGAAGCTGGAGCGACTTCACTCTTTTCTTTTTGGCTTCTCTCATGGCAGCAAAGTCTGAAATACCCTTGCATAAAAACACAATAGTGAGAGTAAGGGTGAAGTGTGTGCAGAACTTGTGCACTGTAAAAGTAGCAGATAGCAGGTTGCTGAAAAATAAATGACAGGAGACATATGATAGCTCTACAATGTTGCATGTCAAATAAAATTAGATTCTACTTCGTATGATTTTGTAATATATGAGCAGAGGAAATGCAGGTACTCCTCCAGCACACCACCACATGTGGTCATATCTAAGATAACAGTCGACTGAAAATAAATAGGTCAGTCGATTTTTTTAATGAACCGTCCGATCTATAAGGAACAGGCAAATGGCCTTCGTCTGCCTCCCGCGAGTCACTGTTAATGATATTTCTCGAACCGCCAGCGACCACTGGCCCAGACCCCTGCCTCCGTCGCCCCACCCTCCCATCGACCTCACACCACCGCCGTGCTTGGGAGCGCCCCCAGGCCATCCCTTTAATCCCGGCCGACCTCCAGATCGGGCACCAGTAGCTCTAGGCCGCACACGCCCCTAAGATAAACACCAAGGCGCCGCTTCCCCGGTGTAATTGGCGCACTAGCGGCTGTTATGCTGGGGAATGCTTCCGTTAATTGGGAATCAACTGGCCAGAAATTCAAATTCAGGGGGGGCGACGGACCTCTAGCTAAGGTGAAATAGTATATGAGGAGAAACCTTGTGCATCGCGAGTTACTAGGAACATCTAGTATCAAGAAGAAGCAGTCAACTAGTGTCCTTTGTGGGATGAATACCGTGCAAGCAGAGACGTAAGATTTGCACAAATAAGGGAAGAGGAGTACCTTTTTCGGTTGCCGGTGTGGTCACCTCCACATGTCGCGCCGATCTTCTTTTTACCAGGGAAACCGATGTTCTAGAGGGTGCAGGCTTGGACGAACCCATGGCCAAATTGTTGACTATGTTGCCGTGGCCGTATGTCGGCGGAGGGGAAGCAGATCCGAGGCGGCAAAGGATGGCATAACAGGAACAACTCCGGTGCGGTGGAGGGTGGCGAAGTTGGAGTGCCAGCAGTGAGGCGCAGGACGGCGTGGTTGAACTGGCTTGAGTACGGATGGCTCGGCCTCGGCTTCAACTACTAGCCGTGGAGGGAAATGCGGTTGAGGTTGCGGTGGACGACGACATCGGGGTATCGGCTCCGGCGTGATGGAGGAGGGCGGCGGTTGATGGGTGGGATGGGGTGGCGGATGGAGGACGCCGGGGTTTCGCGGCTAGTGAAGATGTAGTTTTGGCGCCCACGGAGTATGAATGGGGAATCGGACGGGTGGGGGGGACCATGTTTCGGTCTGGGACGCGCTTGTTTTTGCCTTTTTTGAATAGAAGATGGGACGCGCTTGTTTGAAAATTGGGGAAAGTACAAACTTTGCCCCCCTCTTAAATTTTGGACCTACTGTGGGTCGGGGGTAGGATGGTAATCCCAGGTGTCCCAAATAGTGGGCGGGAGCGATTTCGGCCACGCGCATGTGTGCTTAGGCGGTTATTGTGTATGAATGTTTTTCAGATGCGGTTGCGTGGCGTCTAGAAGAAGCTACAAACCTACCCCGGTTTAGACCTTTGGACGTCGGGCCGGTAGGTTTCACAGGTCGGAGTTATTAGAAAAGTAATTTCCTTGTACTACCAAACATTGGTCTCACGTGGTTTCAGGCGAGTAGAGGCTCTTTTGGCGCTTCGTTCGAAATTTTGAAACACAAGCATTCATGTTTAGAGTACTCTTGAACTATGAGGATTGACCTAAATAGACAACGTTATATTTGACCTTGTATGTTTGAAAACCTCATTAAATTATCCGCATCTTTTTGAAATTTTGACAGTTGAAAATCCTATAACTACGATTATTTTGGAATGGAGGAGCTAAATTTGAATCTATTTTGTACACGACTACATATGCTATTATGTACAAAATCAGAGCAAAGATTGGTGCCCCCATAATTTAGGTATAGTTTACAAATGCCATGATATCAAATTCAAATAATTGAATGGACTTTGAATTTGATTTTTTTAAACCACCTTAAGTTGAATTCAAATGTATGCTAGTTCATACGTAGATATTTGTAATGTCTATTGTGTAACTTTCGTATGTATAATGTGCTTTACACACACAACATGAACTATACTCATGTTTATATTCGATTGCTAAAGCGATGCATTGTCTGGAGTTCAAAATACTAACTATGTGGATCAATTGTGTCGAATAATAACATAGACATGCTCAAATTCGATAGAATCTAGATGTCTGATGGATCAATGACCGCTCCTTACACGAATTGCAAATATCATGATCCCATCCTAATATTTGGATACAATTTATATCTTTAATCAATGTGTAGAGCAGTCTTTTACGTGTAGTTTCACTCTCCATCGGTGGTCTCTAACACATGCTCACACACTCTCTCCCGAGTTGTCTTTCTCGCACACATGCTCTCGATATAACCCTCCCTCCCTCTCGTAACCATTTACAACTGTTTCCACTAACCTTTATCGCAAGCACTCTTCCTCTCGCAAACATACACACACACAATCCTCATCGACCCTTTCTATATAAATGGACCTAACTACGTGTCTCATTTACGCACATTATCTTTACGCCTGTCTCTCACGCATTGTCTCAAACCTCTCTTCCTAATCGACGAGTATGATTCTAGCAGAGCATTCTGTAGGATGCCCCTTAAAGTTAGGTTGGATGAATAGTAATATCAGAGATAAATGGGGTTACCTTAGTCTGAGAACCTACGGTTAAAAATCCTAGCCGGCTTTGTCAGTGGACACAGAGTCCTTCACAATTCTTCTATCTTTGCCTTGTATGACTAGTCATCCATGGGTCTTCCTAAATGCGTCACGGGCCGACCAATGTGGCGCCGGATGGAACCGAACGAAGGGTCTCACCACGACCCACCGGACCTCATGCGGTGACACACCCTCTGCCCCCACGTCTCATTATCTTCTCACACCCACATATACCAACACAAACACCACACACACAGAAAATTTCTCTTGGTGCCTCTATTTCCTCCCCCTTGCATATACACACTCAAGGGAATGCAATCTCTTGTCGTGACGTCATATTCATCTCTCTCTCTAGACCACTCTCATTTCTTGTGCTATCTCTCCCACGCCCCCCGTCGGCCCCTCTATCCATGCTTCTCTCGAATACATAATACACACACATACCTCTCTAGGCCCCGCCAAATGCATCAACTACACATTCACACATGTTACATCACGTACCCCATTGATCTAAAAAGCCCTCTCTTCACGTTTATTTCGCATACAATGTTCCTTTTGAATAAAGTGTGGCCAAAATATTATTTTAGAGTTTCTATATATATACAACATTACAAAGTTAGATGGAGGAGTACAAACGCTAATTTGCATTGCATGGTGCCCACAATGATATTTATTCCGCACTATGAATTTGTATATTTTTATACTATAGACAAAGTTAGTCATAATAAAGAGAAACAAAGAGCATCTCTCTCTCCCTCGCATACCCCCCTGTAAGCCCCTTTCACGTATGCACACAAAACTATCTCCAGGTCCTCTAAAAGTAAGCCCCCAGAAAATTCACGCATGTTTCATCTTTCTCTCGCGATATATGCAATGACGATCATTGTATTTGAAGCGAGAGCATGATACGTACATTGGACTTCAGAATCCACTCATTACAGTCACCATTTACGTTTCGTGGTTATTATACAATCACGGGCTCACCGTACAACTCTCTATTTGCTCATGACATGACTAGTTGACCAGTTAAACGCTCCACGTGGAACCTCTAGTGTTGGATCACATTATCTCACTACCATCATGCCCACCTGTCGACTTGTATCTACTCTACATCTACACTCTTATAAAATACATAAAATACACTCTTATAGAAAGCAGAGTTGGTGATGATGGTGTGCCTGCCATCCTACAATATAGGCCGTCCGATTTATATCTGACGGATAGGAAAGAAACTATGGCAATTTTGCAAAAAGGTACCCACACACCTCTCCACATTTGCAAATAAGGCCTTCCCTTGTTCATCCTTTTCTCTCACAAGATAAACAAGTCATACAAATGCATCTTGATGTTACGTGCAACGCACGGGCATCTTGCTAGTTAGAATGAAAACAAATGATAAAAAAATATTTGGACAGTGGTTCGAAGTCATGACCGCGGGCACATCAGACAAGGTGACCTTGTATTGGTATGCTGAGGCGTCTGTTTTAACACACATGAGAATGTGTGGTGATTATACACACATGCACACATGCACACGAACTGCGTCCACGCAACACTCACACAAACACAAGCACCCACGCACGCACGCAACACTCACATGTACACACGCAGCCACGCACGCACGCAACACTCACACGCACGCACGCAACACTCACATGCACACATGCACGCATGCATGCACACACCAGTACACCACACGACCAACACACACTCTCACGCTCAAGTTCTCAATCTACACGTGCATGCGCACACATCAGGCCCTGACAGAAACATACACAACCAGGTGATTCCCGTGCACGGGTTGGAGCCTTGTTGCGCCTGCGTAAATTTGTGTTTATCTGACCTTTTGCCTATGCAAAGTGACAGGTGGGACCCACAAGGAACATGGTCAATTTAACTAGTCAACATGGCGCCACACAGACTATTTGACCGGTCAACAGAGTGCAATCCGATGCTGAACTGTGAGCAAGTGACCGTATAATCACCGCAAAACGTATAAAGTGATCGTAATCAGCTTACTTGAAGTTCGGTGACCGTATTACGCTTTTCTCTCTGTAGGCCCTCCAAAACTACATCTCTACACGTTCTCGCATGTTACATCTAACAACTACAGTATGCAATACAGCACTACTACTACACTCTAACACAATAAATCATATGTGTTTTTAGTTTTACTAGATATCATATTGTTACTTATAGTTATTCAGTTTGCATACATTAAAATTGCCTTTGAAATGTATGGCCAGTATCATCTACCGCGCGGGAAAAATCCCGCCCTTTCCTGTTTAATCGGGTTTGTATCGATGGATCATGCGAAACAACAAAACTATAGTACTATACAGTATAGGTGACAGTTCACTGGGTCGTTGTGTCGTCTACTCCTCCGTCGTAAGAGTGGAGCGCTCGCTTCCATAAATCTTCTAGTCCCTTTCGCCGACATGTGGGACATCAAGCTACCGGGTCCACGTGCCATACCAGAATACAGTGCAGAGAAGCCGGGGTGAAGCACCCCAGTCATGGCGCCGGCGTAGTAATGAGCAATGAGGCATCAAATCACAAAGCTGCACCTTTCCCGCAGTTAAGTTGGAGGGACGAAGCAACCATCATTTCACTCGTTGTTGAATCCGCTTCTCCCTCATCTTCTTCAACTTAACCACGTGTTGCTTCTGCCGTTGTTCTTCCTCATGTGGGACGCGGATCAGCTTGGTAAAGCACTAACACGTGGGACCGCATGTTAGTAAACCGCCAGGACAACGTAAAGGGCCGAAAGATATGAAGGCCTCATATGGGTCGAAAGACGTCGTGGGACATACATGGGTCGAAAGTGAAATGGGCTGGTGTTATATTCGACGGCCCACATGACGTTGTTGGGCCGATTTCCTTTAGGGCCTAACGGGCCGTGAGTTAACGGGCCGTAAAATGGGCTATTTGCGAAGAGACCGTTAACAGGCTTTTCATGGGCCGGCCCGTTAACTTTTGACCAAGTCAAATGGGCCGGCTTTGTAAGCTAAATGGGCCAGTGGTGGGCCGTGGCACGTGTCGACATATCATAGGCACCTATCTAACCCACTAACGAGCTGACACGTGTTTCGTCCGGCCAATAAGAATTTTACATGTAGACATTTCCAATTGGTCGGGGCTGTTAATGGGTTATCGGATCCAAAACCCGACCCGATAGCTTAACAGCGTTCCGTTACGGTGGATGCCACGTGTCGGTCAGCCTTGACGAAAGCACTTCTGTGACGCGCTATTGAAAGCACAAGTGCTCCCTAGGTGGTTTTGATAATTGATGACAACATGTCTCTTGTTGGACTAACGTTTTCATCTAGTATGTTTCAGATAAGTTCAACAACGGAGTGGCATGGACTAAAGGTTGTGGGAAGGTCTCCAAGATACTAAGGACAAAGGATTGGCTAAAGCTTGAAGTTCAAGACTCTTCATTTTACATTTTAGTAACCCAAGATCACATTGAGTCCATAGGAAAAGCCAATACTATCAAGGAGGGATGAGGTGTTGCTTAATGAGCCTCTTGCTCAAGTGCTTAATGATATGCTCCAAAATCCTCAGCTACTTTCCCATATCCACAAATGACCTAAACTCTAAGCCAAACTCGGTCATACCGATTCTATCTATCCGGCGCCACCGAGTTTCATATGTCATAAGCCACTGCCAAACCCTAATCGATTCGGTCTCACCGATGGGATCTCGGTCTCATCGAGATGGGCTTGCAAACTCTCTGTTACCTACTGCATTATTCTCGGTCCCACCGAGATATGCAATCGGTCCCACTGAGTTTGCTTGGCCAGCTCTCTGTTTTGCTTATTACCCAAATCGGTCCCACCGAGTTTGAGTAATTGGTCAAACCGAGTTTTGGATTTACCCTAACCCTAGCACATCGGTCTCACCGAGTTGATTCAGTCGGTCCCACCGAGATCTCTAACGGTCACTAGGTTTACCTTTTCGGTCCGACCGAGTTTGTTGATTCGGTCCCACCGAGATTGGAAAACTATGTGTAACGGTTGGATTTTGTGTGGAGGCTATAAATACCCCTCCACCTCCTCTTCACTCGTGGAGAGAGCTATCAGACTAAGCCTACACTTCCAGCATCCTATTTCTGAGAGAGAACTACCTACTCATGTGTTGAGGCCAAGATATTCCATTCCTATCATATGAATCTTGATCTCTAGCCTTCCCCATGTTGCTTTCTACTCAAATCTTCTTTCCACCAGATCCAAATCCTATGAGAGAGAGTTGAGTGTTGGGGAGAATATCATTTGAAGCACAAGAGCAAGGAGTTCATCATCAACACACCATTTGTTACTTCTTGGAGAGTGGTGTCTCCTAGATTGGCTAGGTGTCACTTGGGAGGCTCCGACAAGATTGTGGAGTTGAACCAAGTAGTTTGTAAGGGCAAGGAGATCGCCTACTTCGTGAAGATCTACCGCTAGTGAGGCAAGTCCTTCATGGACGATGGCCATCGTGGGATAGACAAGGTTGCTTCTTCGTGGACCCTTCGTGGGTGGAGCCCTCCGTGGACTCACGCAACCGTTACCCTTCGTGGGTTGAAGTCTCCATCAACGTGGATGTAGGATAGCACCACCTATCCGAACCACGGGAAAAACATCCGTGTCTCCGATTGCGTTTGAATTCTCCAAACCCTTCCCTTTACATTCTTACAAGTTGCATGCTTTACTTTCCGCTGCCTATATACACTTTGCTTACTTGCTTGATATGTACTGTGAGTGTTGAAATTATGCTTAAACTCCACTCAAACCGAAAAAGCTTAAAAATTGCAACTTTGGCATGAAGTGTCTAATCACCCCCCTCTAGACACATCTACTTCTAGGTCCTACAAGTGGTATCAGAGCTTTGGTCTCCATTGCCTTGGTTTAATCACCATTGGAGGAAGATGGATGTGTCTACTTTAGGGAGTCTTAGACATAGAGTGCCTATTCTCGATGGAGAATATTTTCATGAGTGGAAACATGAGATGCTTGTAATCTTCAACCAATATCATTTGAACAAGTATATTGCTAGCCCTTGTGCACCTCACATTGATCCTTTGCATCCTACCTTAGATGAAGATATTGACATGATTCGCAATCTTAGAACTATTGAGCTCATCATTAGAGGATTGCCCAAAAATTTGATTGCGAGTTTGCCTACTCTAAATTGTGCCCATACTATATGGAAATTTCTTGAGGAACGATTTCCTGATCATTCCTTGAAAAACTTGGATGAAATTCTCCATAAATCTATTACCTTGAGTAAAATGAACTCTAGTGATCCTAGTTTTGGTGATTGTCTATTTGAGCTTACCAATCTCAAGCATGCTAAAGGAGATGCTGGAATCATTAGTGATATTATATTTGAAGCTATAAGAATTCATAAAAGTGACCACTTTGATGATCATTTATCTAATGAATTACCCTATCTAGGAAATGATGAGTGACAAGATCATGGTGAACATGGATACTATGATGATGATGATGATGATGATGATGATGATGATGATGATGATAGTGACTTCGATCTTGATGATGCAATGAGACATTTTGGTCTTACGGCAAATCTTCGGGGATATGCGTCAGGAGGAAAGGAATGGGTTCTTGATAGTGGATGTACTGATCATATGATTGGAGATGAAGAGATGTTCCGTGAGCTTGCTGAAAATGATGGCCCTCGGAAATATGTCACCTTTGGTGATAATTCAAAGGGTAAAGTAGTTGGCCTTGGTAAGGTGGCCATCTCACATGATAGTTCCATTCAAAATGTCATGCTCGGCCACAACTTACTTTCAGTATCTAGACTTGCTGATTTTGGTTTAAATGTCCTATTTACTGAGGTAGATTGCCAAGTGTTTCGTCGAGACAATCATAAAATGGTCTTTACCGGTATGCGTAGAGGTGACCTTTACATTGTCGACTTCTCTAAAAAGGCACAACCTAAAACTTGCTTTATTGCTAAATCCTCAAAAGGTTGGTTGTGGCATAGACGACTAGGTCACGTTGGCATGAGAAATCTTGACAAGCTTATTAAAGGAAATCATATCCTTGGAGTTAACGATGTCATATTTGATAAGGATAGACTTTGCAGTGCTTGTCAAGCAGGTAAACGGGTTGGAGGAAGACATCCTGTGAAGAACATCATGACCACAAGGAGGCCACTCGAGCTACTTCATAAGGATCTTTTTGGTCCCAACGCCTACAAGAGTCTCGGTGGAAATTCTTTTGGTCTAGTTATAGTTGATGATTTTTCAAGATTTACGTGGGTGTTCTTTCTTAATGACAAGTCGCAGGTTCAGAAGATCTTCAAAAATTTCGCTAGAAAGGCCCAAAATCAGTTTGACATGAAGATCAAGAAGGTTCGGAGTGACAACGGAACGGAGTTCAAGAACGCAAATGTGGACACCTTTCTTGACGAAGAAGGGATTTCACACGAGTTCTCGGCTACGTACACACCTCAACAAAATGGAGTTGTTGAGAGGAAGAACCGGATGCTCATCAAAATGGCAAGAATGATGCTTGATGAATACAAGACGCCAAAGCACTTTTGGGCAGAAGCAGTTGAGACAGCTTGTCACGCAACAAATCGCTTGTATCTTCACAAGCTACTCGGCAAGACAGCATACGAGCTCCTCACCGGTAACAAAACCCAAGTTGGATACTTTCGAGTATTCGGCTCAAAGTTCTACATTCTTGATAAGCATCGTTGTTCAAAGTTTGCTCCTAAATCTCATGAAGGTTTTCTACTTGGTTATGGCTCAAACTCTCACACTTACCGTGTCTACAACAATTTCACCTGAAAGGTTGAAGAGATGGTAGATGTGAAGTTTGATGAATCTAATGGCTCGCAAGTAGAGCAATTGCCAATTGATGTAGGAGACAAAGACCCTTCAGAAGCAATCCAAGACTTGTCCATAGGCAAAGTTCGTCCAACGGAGGTGAAGGAGAGTACTTCATCCGTCCAAGTGGAGGCTTCTACTTCACAACAAGGTGAACCAACAATTGATACGGAAGCATCCACAAGTGGGACACACCAAGATGAAGAAGACAAGGAAATGCATCAAGACGAACATCAACAACCTCCTTCTCCACCACGACAAGAGAATGACAACGTCAGCAATGAAGAAGGCCAAGAAGAAAAACAAGATGAAGAAAATGTTCAACGAAGACCCAAGCAAAAGTTCTCACGAGTTTGAGCAAGAATCGCCAAAGATCATCCCGTCGAGCAAATCTTCAATGATATACAAACCGGGAGAATCACTCGCTCAGAAACTCGTTTAGCTAATTTTGTGAAAACTATTCATTCATCTCTAGCATTGAACCTATGAAGGTTGAAGAAGTATTGGAAGATCCGGATTGGATAAACTCTATGCATGAAGAGCTACACAATTTTGAGAGAAACCAAGTTTGGACATTGGTTGAGAAGCCCGACAACAACCACAACATCATTGGTACCAAATGGGTGTTTCGCAACAAGCAGGATGAAGATGGACATGTGGTTCGCAACAAAGCACGTCTCGTCGCCCAAGGATACACACAAGTTGAAGGTATGGACTATGTTGAGACATATGCTCCCGTTGCTAGACTTGAGTCCATTCGCATCTTACTTGCCTATGCCAATCACCATAACATCACCTTGTACCAAATGGACATTAAAAGTGCTTTTCTAAATGGTGAAATAGAGGAGGAAGTTTATGTCAAACAACCTCCTGGCTTTGTCAATCCTAAGAAACCTAATCATGTTTACAAACTTCACAAAGCTCTTTATGGTCTTAAACAAGCTCCTAGAGCATGGTATAAATGCTTGACCAAGTTCCTTATTGCAAGTGGTTTCGAAATTGGTAAAATTGATTCTACTCTTTTTACTAAAAGGGTTAATGGGGAACTATTTGTATGCCAAATTTATGTTGATGATATCATATTTGGTTCAACTAACCCTCTCTTTAGTGAAAAGTTTGGAAAGCTAATGTCAGAGAAGTTTGAGATGTCTATGATGAGTGAACTCAAATTCTTTCTCGGTTTGCAAATCAAGCAAACTAAGGAAGGTACATTTGTCTCTCAAACGAAGTACACCAAGGACTTATTCAAGAAGTTCAATATGCAAGAGTGCAAAGGTATGTCTACCCCCCTGCCCACTAGTGGACATAATGATTTGACCAAAGGTGGTGAACCAGTTGATCAAAAGGTTTATCGCTCTATGATTGGTTCATTGCTATACCTATGTGCTTCACGTCCCGATATTATGCGAAGTGTGTGCATGTGTGCATGATATCAAGCTGCTCCTAAGGAATGTCATCTTAAGGCTGTGAAAAGGATAGTGAGATACTTAATTCATACACCAAACTTTGGCATTTGGTATCCTAAAAGGTCTTCTTTTGATCTTGTTGGCTATTCCGACTCGGATTATGCCGGAGACAAGGTTGATAGGAAGTCCACTTCGGGTACTTGTCAATTTCTTGGTAGATCTCTTGTGTCTTGGTCCTCTAAGAAACAAAACTCGGTATCCTTATCCACTACAGAAGCTGAATACATTGCTGCTGGCTCATGTTGTGCTCAATTACTTTGGATGACCCAAACTCTTAAAGATTATGGGATCTATGTGAAACATGTTCCACTGCTTTGTGACAATGAAAGTGCTATCAAAATTGGTCATAATCCTATACAACATTCTTGAACTAAGCATATTGAAGTTCGTCATCATTTCATTCGAGATCATGTTGCTAAGGGTGACATAAATCTTAAGCATGTTCGCACTGATAAGCAATTAGCGGATATATTCACTAAACCACTTGATGAGAAAGTGTTTTGCAGGTTGAGAGGAGAATTGAACATCATTGATGCTTCGAACTTGGAGTAGGAACTCCATTGGATACATGCAAGACATGAGCTTATGACTAATCCATGATATATCTCTTATGATGACTATCTTATGTCTTGGATATATTTGTACCTTGAATGTTGTCTAACCCATGTAGGTGCTTGGTTGAATCTAATTCCATGAGATTGCGACTCACTCACATCTTGAGCAATCTCTACATCACCAACTCTTTACACGATGGTGTTGAAGACAAGGACGCACAAAATCATTCAAACATATCCTTTGACAAATCCTATGTTGAGCTTCATGAATGTCATTTTTGGATACACAAGTGCTTTTCCTTGCAAGAACTAATCCATGTAGGTAGATGAACTCAAACTCCAAGTGGTGCTCCAAACTCTTGATGGGCTACATCAACCATGAGCACCCACACAAGTTCAACTACATGAGAAAGAACCACACCACCACCCAAGGTATGTTATTCCATCTTAGAGAAGCTTTACTCCAAGACATGAGTCAAAGCAACTCAACAAGATGTGAATACATCAAGATGCTTAAACAAAAATGGTAACCCCATTTTGAGCTTAAACGCTGAGTATGACCTATGAGCAAGTGTTCTCACTTGACTCCCAAGTCAATATACTCTAACATAGGTGACTATGTCACCGCCCAACTCTAGGTGAAGTTCTCTTGTGTTCTTTCTTTGTGTTATTGCATTTGTCTCATGCTTGTTTATTTGTTCCCTTCTCTTTTTCAAAAAAAAAACTTCATCTAGATCTTTCAGTCTCTTCTCTTTTCCTTTTGTTTTTGTTCTGCATTTTCTGCATTCAATTCATTGCAAATCTTTGTGCGATCTTATTTGACTAGTGAGCTAAGCTGACAAGTGTTCTCTCTGTCATGAACTCGGTTTCACCGATTTGTAATTTTCGGTCCAACCGAATCCCTTCGGTACCACCGAAACATACCACTCGGTGCCACCGATTTCGCAACAGGAAAAACAGTTTGTCACATAATCTATATTTCTTCTGATCCAGCTTCACTCAATGAATCTTGTCTCAATTTTATTCTTTGCTTTATGCTGAGTCTCAAGGACCAACCCTATTCGACGGATTCCAGAAAAACCTTCTTGGAAATTGATGTCAGAGGGGGAGAGAGAGATCACATCAAAGCCTATCTTCGGGGAGAGAGAGATCACATCAAAGCACTAAAGGGGGAGAGAAAGTCTCAAGGATCCCAGATGTCCCAGATAATGTATTAAGGGGGAGAAAGAGATCTCTAGGGGGAGAGACAATACTCAACGATCCCAGATGCTTGATGTTCAAGAGGAGAGATGTCACATGTCTTTTTAGGGGGAAAGACATATTCATTTGTATCTTTCAGCTCTGATTTTCTGTTCGCTATCTTCTCCCAATATCCCATGAAAGATTCAGGGGGAGCAAGACACCCATGGGAAAGAAATCAGTCAAATTCATTGCATATCTTTACTCTTGGGGACATGTTGAATTCAATGTAATACCTAGTACTCACTCTCTACATGTCATCCCAGTCTTGGTATTCTTGTGGTTTCTTTTGTTTGCTCTGGTTAGTGGGTGTACCTGTGTTATGTAACCTTGTTTGTGCAGGTTCATTCCATCCTAAGCCAACCAAAGACTACAAGGTAAGTGCATGCATCAAAATCATGAGTATGAGGAATTCTTGCTTATGTACATACTATTTGCAAGAAGGACTCATGAGCATGAAGGTATTTTCCTTAATAATCTTTTGCTCTGATGCATATGGCCAAGATACATGTAACACATTGCCTACTCTGTCATGATTATGCTCTCACATGCTTCTATATTTTATATTCACATGATTGCATACATGTGGGGGAGCCTATGTTGTTACATGTCCTTCCAAAGGTTTACTTGTTGTTCTTTATATCTTTATCTAAAGCTTTGATGTATGTTGCCATCAATTACCAAAAAGGGGGAGATTGGAAGCACAAGTGCTCCCTAGGTGGTTTTGATAATTGATGACAACATATCTCTTGTTGGACTAACGTTTTCATCTAGTATGTTTCAGATAAGTTCAACAATGGAGTGGCATGGACTAAAGGTTGTGGGAAGGTCTCCAAGATACTAAGGACAAAGTATTGGCTAAAGCTTGAAGTTCAAGACTCTTCATTTTACATTTTAGTGATCCAAGATCACATTGAGTCCATAGGAAAAGCCAATACTATTAAGGAGGGATGAGGTGTTGCTTAATGAGCCTCTTGCTCAAGTGCTTAATGATATGCTCCAAAATCCTCAGCTACTTTCCCATATCCACAAATGACCTAAACCCTAAGCCAAACTCGGTCATACCGATTCTATCTATCCGGCGCCACCGAGTTTCATATGTCATAAGCCACTGCCAAACCCTAATCGATTCGGTCTCACCGATGGGATCTCGGTCTCACCGAGATGGGCTTGCAAACTCTCTGTTACCTACTGCATTATTCTCGGTCCCACCGAGATATGCAATCGGTCCCACCGAGTTTGCTTGGCCAGCTCTCTGTTTCGCTTATTACCCAAATCGGTCCCACCGAGTTTGAGTAATCGGTCAAACCGAGTTTTGGATTTACCCTAACCCTAGCACATCGGTCTCACCGAGTTGATTCAGTCGGTCCCACCGAGATCTCTAACGGTCACTAGGTTTACCTTTTCGGTCTGACCGAGTTTGTTGATTCGGTCCCACCGAGATTGGAAAACTGTGGGTAACGGTTGGATTTTGTGTGGCGGCTATAAATACCCCTCCACGTCCTCTTCACTTGTGGAGAGAGCTATCAGACTAAGCCTACACTTCCAGCATCCTATTTCTGAGAGAGAACTACCTACTCATGGGTTGAGGCCAAGATATTCCATTCCTATCATATGAATCTTGATCTCTAGCCTTCCCCAAGTTGCTTCCCACTCAAATCTTCTTTCCACCAGATCCAAATCCTATGAGAGAGAGTTGAGTGTTGGGGAGACTATCATTTGAAGCACAAGAGCAAGGAGTTCATCATCAACACACCATTTGTTACTTCTTGGAGAGTGGTGTCTCCTAGATTGGCTAGGTCTCACTTGGGAGCCTCCGACAAGATTGTGGAGTTGAACCAAGGAGTTTGTAAGGGCAAGGAGATCGCCTACTTCATGAAGATCTACCGCTAGTGAGGCAAGTCCTTCGTGGGCGATGGCCATGGTGGGATAGACAAGGTTGCTTCTTTGTGGACCCTTCGTGGGTGGAGCCCTCCGTGGACTCACGCAACCGTTACCCTTCGTGGGTTGAAGTCTCCATCAACGTGGATGTAGGATAGCACCACCTATCCGAACCACGGGAAAAACATCTGTGTCTCCGATTGCGTTTGAATTCTCCAAACCCTTCCCTTTACATTCTTGCAAGTTGCATGCTTTACTTTCCGCTGCCTATATACACTTTGCATCCTTGCTTGATATTTACTATGAGTGTTGAAATTATGCTTAAACTCCACTCAAACCGAAAAAGCTTAAAATTGCAACTTTGGCATGAAGTGTCTAATCACCCCCCTCTAGACACATCTACTTCAAGGTCCTACAGCGATTTATCGTCATGGAAGTGGACACTTCTGTGATGATAATTTTGGTAATGTCATGGAACACTTCTATGACAGCACAGGTATGGCTATCTTGATTCTGTCATAAATTTGTCATGGATGTACATGCATGACAAAAAACGTGACCTACTGTGACAAACACATATCATCATGGAAGTGTATTTTTTTTGTAATACTACCCCCCAGGCGCGCCTCCACCCTCGTGGGCCCCATGTTGCTCCACCGACATACTCCTTCCTCCTATATATACCTAAGTACCCCTAAACTACCAGATATAGATCCAAAACCCTAATTCCACCGTCGTAACTTTCTGTATCCACGAGATCCCATCTTGGGGCCTTTTCCGGAGCTCCGTCAGAGGGGGCATCGATCAAGAAGGGCTTGTACACCAACACCATAGCCCCTCCGATGAAGTGTGAGTAGTTTACTTCAGACCTTCGGGTCCATAGTTATTAGCTAGATGGCTTCTTCTCTCTTTTTGGATCTCAATACAAAGTTCTCCCCCTCTCTTGTGGAGATCTATTCGATGTAATCTTCTTTTGCGGTGTGTTTGTTGAGATCGATGAATTGTGGGTTTATGATCAAGTTTATCTATGAACAATATTTGAATCTTCTCTGAATTCTTTTATGTATGATTGGTTATCTTTGTAAGTCTCTTCGAATTATCAGTTTGGTTTGGCCTACTAGATTGATCTTTCTTGCAATGGGAGAAGTGCTTAGCTTTGGGTTCAATCTTGCGGTGTCCTTTCCCAGTGATAGTAGGGGCAGCAAGGCATGTATTGTATTGTCTTCATCAAGGATAACAAGATGGGGTTTATATCATATTGCATGAGTTTATCCCTATACATCATGTCATCTAGCTTAAAGCGTTACTCTGTTCTCTTGAACTTAATACTCTAGATGCATGCTGGATAGCGGTCGATGTGTGGAGTAATAGTAGTAGATGCACGCAGGAGTCGGTCTACTTGTCTTGGACGTGATGCCTATATACATGATCATACCTAGATATTCTCATAATTATGCTCAACTCTGTCAATTGCTCAACAGTAATTTGTTCACCGACCGTAATACTTATGCTCTGGAGAGAAGCCTCTAGTGAAACCTATGGCCCCCGGGTCTATTTTCCATCATATTAATCTTCCAATACTTAGTTATTTCCTTTGCCATTTATTTTACTTGCATCTTTATTTATCTTTATGATAAAAATACCAAAAAAATATTATCTTATCATATCTATCATATCTCACTCTCGTAGGTGACCGTGAAGGGATTGACAACACCTTTATTGCATTGGTTGCGAGGAGTTTATTTGTTTGTGTAGGTGCGAGGGACTCGTGCGTGGCCTCCTACTGGATTGATACCTTGGTTCTCAAAAACTGAGGGAAATACTTACGCTGCTCTACTACATCACCCTTTCCTCTTCAAGGGAAAACCAACGCAGTGCTCAAGCGGTAGCAAGAAGGATTTTTGGCACCGTAGCCGGGGAGTCTTTGCAAAAGTCAACATACCAAGTACCCACCACAAACCCTTATCTCCCGCATTACATTATTTGCCATTTTCCTCTCGTTTTCCTCTCCCCCACTTCACCCTTGCCGTTTTAATCGCCCTCTCTCTCTCCATCCTCCCTCTCTTTCTCTATTCGCCTCTTTTTGCTCGTTTCTTGTTTGTCATGATGGCTAAAGATAATACCAAATTGTGTGATTTTACCAATACCAACAACAATGATTTTATTAGCACTCCGATTGCTCCTCTTACCGATGCTGAATCTTGTGAAATTAATGTTGCTTTGCTGAATCTTGTCATGAAAGATCCGTTTTCTGACCTTCCTAGTGAAGATGCCGCTACCCATCTAAACAACTTCGTTGTTTTGTGTGATGTGCAAAAGAAGAAAGATGTGGACAATGATATTGTTAAATTGAAGCTATTTCCTTTTTGGCTCGTGCTAAAGCTTGGTTTTCGTCTTTGCCTAAAAATAGTATTGATTCATGGAATAAGTGCAAAGATGCTTTTATCTCTAAGTATTTTCCTCCCGCTAAGATCATCTCTCTTAGAAATGATATTATGAATTTTAAGAAACTTGATCATGAACATGTTGCACAACCTTGGGAGAGGATGAAATTAATGATACATAATTTCCCTACACATGGTTTGAATTCGTGGATGATTATACAAAAAAAATTATGCCGGATTGAATTTTGCTTCTAGAAATCTTTTAGATTCGGCCGCAGGAGACACTTTTATGGAAATCACTTTAGGAGAAGCTACTAAACTCCTACATAATATTATGGTCAATTATTCTCAATGGCACACTGAAAGATCTACTAATAAGAAATTGCATGCCATAGAAGAAATTAATGTTTTTAGTGGTAAGATGGATGAACTTATGAAATTATTTGCTAATAAAAGTGTTTCTTCTGATCCTAATGATATGCCTTTGTCTACTTTCATTGAGAATAATAATGAATCTTTGGATGTGAATTTTGTTGGTAGGAATAATTTTGGTAACAACGCGTATAGAGGAAATTTAATCCTAGGCCGTATCCTAGTAATTCCTCTAATAATTATGATAATTCCTACAAAAATTCATATGGAAATCTTAATAATATACCCTCTGATTTTGAATATAGTATTAAATAATTTATTACCTCGCAAAAGAATTTCAATGCTTTGATTGAAGAAAAATTGCTTAAGATTGATGAGTTGGCTAGGAACGTTAATAGAATTTCTCTTCATGTTGATTCTTTGAAACTTAGATCTATTCCTCCTAAGCATGATATCAATGAGTCTCTCAAATCCATGAGAATTTCCATTGATGAGTGCAAAGAAAGAACCGCTAGGATGCGTGCTAAGAAAGATTGCTTTATACAAGCGTGTTCTTCTAGTTTCAATGATAATAAAGATGAAGATCTAAAAGTTATTGATGTGTCCCCTATTAAATCTTTGTTTTATAATATGACTCTAGATAATGATGGGACTAAATATGATCCACCTTTACCTAGAAGGCGTTCCAAAAATTCGGAGTCTTTAGATCTTGATGCTAAAATTGTTAAAAGTGGGATTGAAGAACTCAAAACTTTAAATATTAATGAACCCACTATTTTGGATTTCAAGGAATTTAATTATGATAATTTCTCTTTGATAGATTGTATTTCCTTGTTGCAATCCTTGCTAAATTCTCCTCATGCTTATAGTGAAAATAAAGCCTTTACCAAACATATCGTTGATGCTTTGATGCAATTTTATGAAGAAAAACTTGAGTTGGAAGTTTCTATCCCTAGAAAACTTTGTGATGAGTGGGAACCTACTATTAAAATTAAGAATAAAGATCATGACTTATATGCTTTGTGTGATTTGGGTGCTAGTGTTTCCACGATTCCAAAGACTTTGTGTGATTTGCTAGGTTTCCGTGATTTTGATGATTGCTATTTAAACTTGCACCTTGCGGATTCCACTATTGAGAAACCTATGGGAAGAATTAATCATGTTATTATTGTTTCAAATTGGAATTATGTGCCCGTGGATTTTATTGTTATTGATATAGATTGCAATCCTTCATGTCCTATTATTCTTAGTAGACCTTTCCTTAGAACGATTGGTGCAATTATTGATATGAAGGAAGGGAATATTAGATTCCAATTTCCGTTAAGGAAAGGCATGGAACACTTCCCTAGAAATAAAAGTGAATTACCTTATGAATCTATTATGAGAGCCACTTATGGATTGCCTTCCAAAAATGGCAATACCTAGATCTACCCTTGCTTTCATGCCTAACTAGGGGCGTTAAACGATTGCGCTTGTTGGGAGGCAACCCAATTTTATTTTTATTCCATGCTTTTTGCTCCTGTTTAGTAATAAATAATATATATATCCTGTGTTTTGGTTGTGTTTTTTGTGTTTAATTAGTGTTTGTGCCAAGTAGAACCGTTGGGAAGACTTGGGGAAAGTCTTTTTATTCTTGCTGTAAAAAACAGAAAGCTTAGCGATCACGAGAACTGCTGCCATTTTTATTTGGAAAGTGATATTTAGTTAATTATTTTTGAATATGATTAATAGATAAATTCCTCACGTCCAGAAATTTTGTTTAGAATTTTTGGGGTTCCAGATCTTGCGTTAGCTACAGATTACTACAGATTGTTCTGTTTTTGACAGATTCTGTTTTTTCGTGTGTTGTTTGCTTATTTTGATGAATCTATGGCTAGTAAAATAGTTTATAAACCAAAGAGAAGTTGGAATACAGCAGGTTTAACACCAATATAAATCAATAATGAGTTCATTACAGTACCTTGAAGTGGTGTTTTGTTTTCTTTCGCTAACGGAGCTCACGAGATTTTCTAGTTTAAGTTTTGTGTTGTGAAGTTTTCAAGTTTTGGGTAAAGATTTGATGGATTATGGAACAAGGAGTGGCAAGAGCCTAAGCTTGGGGATGCCCATGGCACCCCAAGATAATCGAAGGACACCTAAAAGCCAAAGCTTGGGGATGCCCCGGAAGGCATCCCCTCTTTCGTCTACTTCTATTGGTAACTTTACTTGGAGCTATATTTTTATTTACCACATGATATGTGTTTTGCTTGGAGCGTCTTGTATTATTTGAATCTTTATTTGTTAGTTTTACAAAATCATCCTTGCTGCACACACATTTTTGAGAGAGAGACTCATGATTCGGAAATTGTTAGAATACTCTATGTGCTTCACTTATATCTTTTGAGTTATATAGTTTTTTCTCTAGTACTTCACTTATATCTTTTAGAGCATGTTGGTAGATTTGTTTTATAGAAACTTTTGTTCTCTCATGCTTCACTTATATTACTTTGAGGGTCCTACAAAACAGCATGGTAATTTGCTTTAATTATGTTAGGCATTCAAGATGAATAATAAAATTTTCTTATGAGTGTGTTGAATACTACGAGAAGTTTGAAACTTGATAATTGTTTCGAGATATGGAGATGGTGATATTAGAGTCGTGCTAGTTGAGTAGTTGTGAATTTGAGAAATGATTGTGTTGAAGTTTGTGATTCCCGTAGCATGCACGTATGGTGAACCGTTATGTTAAGAAGTCGGAGCATGATGTATTTATTGATTGTCCTCCTTACGAGTGGCAGTCGGGGACGAGCGATGGTATTTTCCTACCAATCTATCCCCCTAGGAGCATGCACGTACTACTTTGCTTTGATAACTAATAGAGTTTTGCAATAAGTATGTGAGTTCTTTATGACTAATGTTGAGTCCATGGATTATATGCACTCTCACCCTTCCACCATTGCTGGCCTCTCTAATACCGCGCACCTTTCGCCGGTATCATACACCCACCATATACCTTCCTAAAAACAGCCACCATACCTACCTATCATGGCATTCCCATAGCCATTCCCAGATATATTGCCATGCAACTTTCCACTGTTCTGTTTACTTTGACACGCTCCATCAATGTCATATTGCTTCGCATGATCATGTAGTTGACATTTTAGTTGTGGAAAAGCCACCGTTCATAATTCTTTCATATAAGTCACCCATGCATCATTGCTATCCCGGTACACCGCCGGAGGCATTCATATAGAGTCATACTTTGTTCTAGTATCGAGTTGTAATCATTGAGTTGTAAATAAATAGAAGTGTGATGATCCTCATTCATAGAGTATTGTCCCAATAAAAAAAGAGAAAGGCCAAATAAAAAAAGAAGGTCCGAAAAAACGGGAAATACTACTATCCTTTTTTTCCACAGTTGTGCTTCAAAGTAGCACCATGATCTTCATGATAGAGAGTCTCCTATGCTATCACTTTCATATACTAGTGGGAATTTTTCATTATAGAACTTGGCTTGTATATTCCAACGATGGGCTTCCTCAAATGCCCTAGGTCTTCGTCAGCAAGCAAGTTGGATGCACACCCACTTAGTTTCTTTTTGTTGAGCTTTCATACATTTATAGCTCTAGTGCATCCGTTGCATGGCAATCCCAACTCACTCACATTGATATCTTTTGATTGGCATCTCCATAGCCCGTTGATACGCCTAGTTGATGTGAGACTATCTTCTCCCTTTTTGTTTTCTCCACAACCACCATTCTATTCCACCTATAGTGCTATGTCCATGGCTCACGCTCATGTATTGCGTGAAGATTGAAAAAGTTTGAGAACACCAAAAGTATGAAACAATTGCTTGGCTTGTCATCGGGGTTGTGCATGATTTGAATACTTTGTGTGGTGAAGATGGAGCATAGCCAGACTATATGATTTTGTAGGGATAACTTTCTTTGTCCATGTTATTTTGAAGATACATAATTGCTTAGTTAGTATGCTTGTGGTATTATTATTTCTATGTCAATATTAACCTTTTGTCTTGAATCTTTCAGATCTGAATATTCATACCACAATTAAGAAGAAATACATTGAAATTATGCCAAGTAGCATTCCACATCAAAAATTCTGTTTTTATCAGTTACCTACTCGAGGACGAGCATGAATTAAGCTTGGGGATGCTTGATACGTCTCCAACGTATCTATAATTTTTTATTGTTCCATGCTATATTATATCCTGTTTTGGACATTATTGGGCTTTATTATACACTTCTATATTATTTTTGGGACTAACCTACTAACCGGAGGCCCAGCCCAGAATTGCTATTTTTTTTCCTATTTTAGGGTTTCGTAGAAAAAGAATATCAAACGGAGTCCAAACGGAATGAAACCTTCGGAGACGTGATTTTTGGAACGAACATGATCTAGAGGACTTGGACCCTACATCAAGCAATCAACGAGGAAGGCACGAGGTAGGGGGCGTGCCTACCCCCCCCCCTCCCAGGCGCGCCCTCCACCATCGTGGGGCCCACGTTGCTCCACCGACGTACACCTTCCTCCTATATATACCTACGTACCACCAAACTACTAGATATGGAGCCAAAACCTTAATTCCACCGCCGTAACTTTCTGTATCCCCGAGATCCCATCTTGGGGCCTTTTCCGGAGCTCCGTCGGAGGGGGTATCGATCACGGAGGGCTTCTACATCAACACCATAGCCTCTCCGATGAAGTGTGAGTAGTTTACTTCAGACCTACGGGTCCATAGTTGTTAGCTAGATGGCTTCTTCTCTCTTTTTGGATCTCAATACAAAGTTCTCCCCTCTCTTGTGGAGATCTATTTGATGTAATCTTCTTTTGTGGTGTGTTTGTTGAGATCGATGAATTGTGGGTTTATGATCAAGTTTATCTATGAACAATATTTGAATCTTCTCTGAATTCTTTTATGTATGATTGGTTATATTTGCAAGTCTCTTCGAATTATCAGTTTGGTTTGGCCTACTAGATTGATCTTTCTTGCAATGGGAGAAGTGCTTAGCTTTGGGTTCAATCTTGCGGTGTCCTTTCCCGGTGATAGTAGGGGCAGCAAGGCACGTATTGTGTTGTTGCCATCGATGATAACAAGATGTGGTTTATATCATATTGCATGAGTTTATCCCTCTACATCATGTCATCTTGCTTAAAGCGTTACTCTGTTCACTTCAACTTAATACTCTAGATGCATGCCGGATAGTGGTCGATGTGTGGAGTAATAGTAGTAGATGCAAGCAAGAGTCGGTTTACTTGTCTTGGACGTGATGCCAATATACATGATCATACCTAGATATTCTCATAACTATGCTAAATTATGTCAATTGCTCAACAGTAATTTGTTCACCCACTATAATACTTATGCTCTCGAGAGAAGCCTCTAGTGAAACCTATGGCCCCCGGGTCTATTTTCCATCATATTAATCTTCCAATACTTAGTTATTTCCTTTTCCACTTATTTTACTTGCATCTTTATTTCTCTTTATCATACAAATACCAAAGAAATATTATCATATCTATCAGATCTCACTCTCGTAGGTGACCGTGAAGGGATTGCCAACCCCTTTATTGCGTTGGTTGCGAGGAGTTTATTTGTTTGTGTAGGTGTGAGGGACTCGTGCGTGGCCTCCTACTGGATTGATACCTTGGTTCTCAAAAACTGAGGGAAATACTTACGCTGCTCTGCTGCATCACCCTTTCCTCTTCAAGGGAAAACCAACACAGTGCTCAAGAGGTAGCAGTAACCATCACATAAAGCATTCTTTTCATGATCTACAAGCATGCAAAGTTGACGCTCTTCGAAAATAGTGGGATTAACATTAACTAAAGTCATGACCTCTCCAAACCCACTTTCATAATTATCACAATAAGATTCAACACCCTCCAAAATAGTGGGATCATTACTTCCTAAAGTTAACACTCTTCCAAACCCACTTTCATCAATATAATCATCATAAATAGGTGGCATGCTATCATCAAAATAAATTTTCTCATCAAAACTTGGAGGACAAAAAATATCATCTTCATCAAACATAGCAACACCAAGCTTGTGGCTTTGCATATCATTAGCATCATGGATATTCAAAGAATTCATACTAACAACATTGCAATCATGCTCATCATCGAAAGATTTAGTGCCAAACATTTTAATACATTCTTCTTCTAGCATTTTGGCACAATTATCGGAATCCTTATTTTCATGAAAGATATTAAAAAGATGAAGCATATGAGGTACCTTAATTCCATTTTTTGTAGTTTTCTTTTATATACTAAACTAGTGATAAACAAGAAACAAAAAGATTCGATTACAAGATCTTAAGATATACCTTCAAGCGCTAATCTCCCCGACAACGGCTCCAGAAAAGAGCTTGATGTCAACTACACAACCTTCTTCTTGTAGACGTTGTTGGGCCTCCAAGTGCAGAGGTTTGTAGGACAGTAGCAAATTTCCCTCAAGTGGATGACCTAAGGTTTATCAATCCATGGGAGACGTAGGATGAAGATGGTCTCTCTCAAACAACCCTGCAACCAAATAACAAAGAGTCTCTTGTGTCCCCAACACACCCAATACAATGGTAAATTTTATACGTGCACTAGTTTGGTGAAGAGATGGTGATACAAGGGCAATATGGATGGTACATATAGGTTTTTGTAATCTGAAAATATAAAAACAACAAGGTAGCAAGTGGTAAAAGTGAGAGTAAATGGTATTGCAATGCTAGGAAACAAGGCCTAAGGTTCATACTTTCACTAGTGCAAGTTCTCTTAACAGTAATAACATCATTGGATCATTTAACTATCCCTCAACATGCAACAAAGAGTCACTCCAAAGTCACTAATAGCAGAGAACAAACAAAGAGATTATTGTAGGGTATGAAACCACCTCAAAGTTATTCTTTCCGATCAATCTGTCGGGCCATCCTATAAGTGTCACAAACAACCCTAAAGTTCGTAGTAAAATAACACCTTAAGACGCAAATCAACCAAAACCCTAATGTCACCTAGATACTCTAATGTCACCTCAAGTATCCGTGGGTATGATTATACGATATGCATCAGACAATCTCAGATTCATCTATTTAACCAACACAAAGAACTTCAAAGAGTGCCCCAAAGTTTCTACCGGAGAGTCAAGACGAAAATGTGTGCCAACCCCTCTGCATAAGTTCACGAGGTCACGGAACTCGCAAGTTGATCACCAAAACATACATCAAGTGGATCACGTGATATCCCATTGTCACCACAGATAAGCACATGCAAGACATACATCAAGTGTTCTCAAATCCTTAAAGACTCAATCCGATAAGATAACTTCAAAGGGAAAACTCAATTCATCACAAGAGAGTAGAGGGGGAGAAACATCATAAGATCCTAATATAATAGCAAAGCTCGCGATACATCAAGATCGTGCCGACTCGAGAACACGAGAGAGAGAGATCAAACACATAGCTACTGGTACATACCCTCAGCCCCGAGGGAGAACCACTCCCTCCTCGTCATGGAGAGCGTCGGGATGATGAAGTTGACCACCGGAGAGGGATTCCCCCCTCCGGCAGGGTGCTGGAACGGGTCTAGGTTGGTTTTCGGTGGCTACGGAGACTTCTGGCGGCGGAACTCTCGATCTAGGTTATTTTCTGGAGGTTTCAGGTTATATAAGAGGTGTTGGAGTCGGGAACAAGTCAGGGGTGTCTCCGGGCTGTCCACGAGGAAGGGGGCGCCCAGGGGGTGGGCGCGCCCCCACCCTCGTGGCAAGCCCGAGACTCTTCTGGCCCAACTCTTTTACTTACTAGCCTTCTTCTGGCCCAAAAATAAGCTCCGTCAAGTTTCAGGTCAATTGGACTCCGTTTGGTTTTCGCTGTCTGCGATACTCAAAAATAAGGGGAAAACAGAAATTGGCACTGGGCTCTAGGTTAATAGGTTAGTCCCAAAAATCATATAAAATAGCATATAAATGCATATAAAACATCCAAGGTTGATAATATAATAGCATGGAATAATCAAAAATTATAGATACTTTGGAGACGTATCAGCAGGCTGCAGCGATGAACGCTGGCCGTGTAAGGAAGGGCACATGTGTTAGTAGAGGTGTGCACGTGTGGTAGTAGAGGCGCGCGAGTAGCATGTACACGTACGTACAGCGGCCAGGGTGCAAGAAAGTAAATACGGCCACATACGTACATATGGGCGGGGTCTCGAACGCCTACTCGCGCATACGTATGGCCAGGGCTCGTGTACGTGGCTATGGCTGGGTTGGAACAGAGAAACTGCGTCATCATCATGTTCATGGGGAGGCAAAGAAATGTGTCGTGTTCATCGGGAGGCAACGGAACGCGTGCTGTTCATCGGGAGCCAACCGGCTTGGACGGAACACGCAATGGAAACGAGGCATGGCGTACCGCAGAACGGAAATGGCCTTGTGTTCGATCGGCCATAGTGGAAACGGGATCTTGTTCATCGGGAGGGGTCTGGCGTATGGCAAAACAGAGGAAACAGACCTCCTACGGTCGAAACGGGGTCCTGTTGATTGGGAGGGGTGTGGCGTACCGCAAAACAGAGGAAACGGACTTGTGTTGGAGCGCTATGGTCGAAATGGGGGGTCCTGTTCATCGGGAGGGGTGTGGCATACCGAAAACGGGACTCCACGGGATACTATTCATCTCCACCGTCGACTGCCTCCACGGGCTACTGTTCATCCACCGTCCACCTCCTCCAGCCTCCACCTGCGACTGTTCATCCATGGGGCTCCTGTTCATCCAGCCTCCACCGCGCGGTCCTCCACCGGCTACTGTTCAACCAGCCCTCTCCATGTGGGTCCTGTTCAACCACCCCTCCATGGGCTACTGTTCATCCAGCCCCTCCACCGGCTACTGTTCATCCAGCCCTCCACGGGGTCCTGTTCATCCAGCCCTCCATGGGGTCATGTTCATCTAGCCCTCCACGAGGTCTTGTTCATCCACCGGCTCGATCGATCGGGGTACTGTTCATCCAGCAGCAACGGCCTACTACCATGGGTTTCTGTTCATCCAACCCCCACGGGGAACTGTTCATCCAAACCCCCTGAACAACGTTCACTGTTCATCCAGGGAAGGAGGCAGCAGTGTTCGATCGGCTTCATTTAGCAGCAGTAGCGAAGGAGTCGCTCGGGTTCAGTTAACAGCAAGGGATCAATCGATCGCTTGGGTTTAGTAGCGTGTAGCCTACAGTGCAATCGCTCAGGTTCAGTTAGAGCCCAACGCCTCACTCGGGTTCAGTTAGAGCACAATGCCTCTCACACACGCATGTACGTACGAGAGAAACGCGCATCGCTCGGCCCCCGACCACCCACCGTAACCGGGAACTCCCCCGATATTTTCCTCGCCCTCGCTTCTACCATGATTTTCTTCGTCATGGACGGCCAAACGAATGTCATGCAGCTGCGTCTCCGTCCTACCTAGGACGAAAAGCCCATTCTATGTCATGATTTTTTTCATAGAAGTAGGAGCCCACCACATCTATGATGATACTGGGTTTTGTCACAATTATCGGCATAGAAGTGTCATAAGTATGAGAGAAAAAATATTCGTTCAGCCCAAAATGTCACGGATGTGTCTTTTTTTGTAGTGTTCCCCATCACCTATCTTGGGCTGCCCCTCTCCGTCCACAAGGCCTCCATGACAAGCTTGCAAGCGATCATTGACAAGCTCGGGCGCAAGCTTTCCACATGGCAGGCCTCTATGCTATCCAGAGGAGACCGCCTATCCCTTGTTTGCCATGTCCTTTGTGCCATCCCCACACAGTTCCTCATCGTCGTTGCCTTCAACAACCCTGCCATCAAGAAAGTGAACCGGATCATTCGAGGATTCCTTTGGGCAGGTTCAAAAGAGGCCAATGGTGGCTAGTGCCTTGTTAACTGGTAGCGCGTATGCCGCCCCATCTCCCTTGGTGGCCTTGGCATCAGAGATATCCACCGGACGAGCATCTCCCTCCATGTTCAATGGCTTTGGCTTCATATTACGGATGCCTCACGCCCTTGGAGCCACCTCCACATACCTCATGACGCGGACATGAGCGCAATCTTCAGAGCCTCTACGACTTGGCAGCTTGGTGCAGGAGACACCTGAAGGTTCTGGACAGACCACTGGATCGACAGACAATCGGCGGCCAAGATTTCCTCGCTCGTCTAAGCCTGCATTCTTGGGTCCAGGTCATCTGTGGTGCTCTTGGGTCGGTAGCCATGGTGCAATATGTCGACCTTTGGCATAGGTTGCGCCACACCCACCTCTCCCCCGAGACAGACGTGCTCAGATGGCGATGGACTTCCTCTGCCACATACTCGGCGAGATCCTGTTATAAGGCACTATTCATCGGTGCTTGTGAAGACCCACATTGGAGCCTCACGTGGTGACCTTGGGCACCCCTTTGCGTCAAGTTCTTCCTATGGCTGGCCATGCAAGATCGTTGTTTGTCCACGGAGCGACTTGCACACCGCAGCCTACCACACGAGGACGATTGTGCACTATGTGATCAGGAAGAGGAGACCATGCATCACCTCCTTGTAGGCTGCTCTTTCTCTCACCAGGTGTGGCATGAGATCCTTGGATGGGCTCGTGCGACGATCATGTTGGGAAACGTACATTCAATTTCAAAAAAATCCTACGATCATGCAAGATCTATCTACGAGATGCATAGCAACGAGAGGGGGAGAATGTGTCCACGTACCCTCGTAGACCGAAAGCAGAAGCGTTAGGTTAATGCGGTTGATGTAGTCGAACGTCTTCACGATCCAACTGATCCAATTACCAAACATACGGCATCTCCGTGTTCAGCACACATTCAACTCGATGACTTCCCTTGAGCTCTTGATATAGTAGAGGGTCCAGGGAGAGTTCCGATAGCATGACAGCATGGTGACGGTGATGGTGATTCGTGCAGGGCTTCGCCGAAAGCACTACGACGCCGCACACGGCTAAGAGAAATCTTGGTATTCCTTTGGGGTGCCCCATGCCCCCGTATATAAAGGAGGGAGGAGGAGGTGGCCGGCCCAAGGGGGACGCGCCAAGGGGGGAGTCCTACTTGGACTCCCAGTCCAAGTAGGATTCGCCATCCCCTTCCTTCCAATGGAGAGGGGAAAGGGGAAAGAAGGGAGAAGGAGAAGGACAGAGGGGGTCGTGCCCCCTCCCCTTGTCCAATTCGGATTGGGCAAGGGGGGCGCCTCCTCCCGTGGGCTGCCTCCTCTCCTCCACTATGGCCCATTAGGCCCATTAACTTTCCCAGGGGTTTTCGGTAGCCTCCCGGTAATCCAAAAAATCCCTGAACCTTATTGGAACCATTCCGGTGACCGTATATAACCTTCCAATATATCAATCTTCACCTATCGACCATTTTGAGACTCCTTGTCATATCCATGATCTCATCCAGGACACCGAACAAACTTCGGTCACCAAAACATATAACTCATAATACAAATCGTCATCGAATGTTAAGCGTGCGGACGCTACGGGTTCGAGAACTATGTAGACATGACCGAGACACATCTCCGGTCAATAACCAATAGTGGAACCTGGATGCTCATATTGGCTCCTAAATATTCTACAAAGATCTTTATCGATAAAACTGCATAATAACATACGTTATGCCCTTTGTCATCGGTATGTTACTTGCCCGAGATTCGATCATCGGTATCATCATACCTAGTAAATCTCGTTACCGGCAAGTCTCTTTACTCGTTCTATAATGCATCATCCCACAACTAACTCATTATACTTACATTGCTTGCAAGGCTTATAGTGATGTGCATTACCGAGAGGGCCCAAAGATACCTCTCTGATACTCGGAGTGACAAATCCTAATCTCGATCTATGCCAACTCAACAAACACCTTCGGAGACACCTGTAGAGCATCTTTATAATCACCCAGTTACTTTGTGACGTTTGATAGCACACAAGGTGTTCCTCCGGTATTCAGAGTTGCATAATCTCATAGCCAGAGGAATATGTATAAGTCATGAAGAAAGCAGTAGCAATAAAACTAAACGATCATTATGCTAAGCTAACGGATGGGTCTTGTCCATCACATCATTCTCTAATGATGTGATCCCGTTCATCAAATGACAACACATGTCTATGGTCAGGAAACTTAACCATCTTTGATTAACGAGCTAGTCAAGCAGAGGCGTACTAGGGACTCTCTGTTTGTCTATGTATTCACACATGCACTATGTTTCCGGTTAATATAATTCTAGCATTAATAATAAACATTTATCATGATATAAGGAAATATAAATAACAACTTTATTATTGCCTCTAGGGCATATTTCCTTCAGTCTCCCACTTGCACTAGAGTCAAGAAGCTAGATTACATAGTAGTGATTCTAACACCCATGGAGTCTTGGTGTTGATCATGTTTTGCTCATGAGAGAGGCTTAGTCAATGGGTCTGCAACATTCAGATCCGTATGTATCTTGCAAATCTCCATGTCCCCCTCATTGACTTAACCATGGATGGAATTGAAGCGTCTCTTGATGTGTTTGGTTCTCTTGTGAAATCTAGATTCCTTCGCCAAGGCAATTGCTCTAGTATCATCACAAAAGATTTTCATTAGACCCGATACACTAGGTATTACACCTAGATCGGATATGAACTCCTTCATCCAGACTCCTTCATTTGCTGCTTTCGAAGTAGCTATGTACTTCGCTTCACACGTAGATCCCGCGACGACGCTTTGCTTGGAACTGCACTAACTTATAGCTCCACCATTCAAATTAAATACGTATCCGGTTTGCGACTTAGAGTCATCCAGATTAGTGTCAAAGCTTGCATCGACGTAACCATTTACGACAAGCTCTTTGTCACCCCCATAAACGAGAAACATATCCTTAGTCCTCTTCAGGTAATCGAGGATGTTCTTGACCGATGCCCAGTGATCCACAACTGGATTACTTTGGTACCTCCCTAGTAAACTTATAGCAAGGCACACATCAGGTCTTGTACACAACATTGCATACATGATAGAACCTATGGCTGAGGCATAGGGAATGGCTTTCATTTTCTCTCTATATTCTGCAGTGGTCAGGCACTGAGTCTGACTCAACTTCACACCTTGTAACACAGGCAAGAACCCTTTCTTTGACTTATCCATTTTGAACTTCTTCAAAACTTTATCAAGGTATGTGCTTTGTGAAAGTCCAATTAAGCGTATTGATCTATCTCTTTAGATCTTGATGCCCAATATATAAGCAGCTTCACCGAGGTCTTTCATTGAAAAATTCCACAATATATTCAAGTATCCTTTTATGCTATCGAGAAATTCGGTATTATTTCTAGTCAACAATATGTCATCCACATATAATATTAGAAATGCTACAGAGCTCCCACTCACTTTCTTGTAAATACAGGCTTCTCCAAAAGTCTGTAAAAAACCATATGCTTTGATCACACTATTAAAGTGTATATTCCAACTCCGAGAGGCTTGCACCAGTCCATAAATGGATCTCTGGAGCTTGCACACTTTGTTGTCACCTTTAGGATCAACAAAACCTTATGGTTGCATCATATACAACTCTTCTTCAAGATATTCATTAAGGAATGAAGTTCTGTCATCCTTTTGCCAAATTTCATAATCATAAAATGCGGCAGTTGCTAACATGATTCGGACAGACTTAAGCATCGCTACGAGTGAGAAGGTATCATCATAGTCAACTCCTTGAACTTATCAAAAACCTTTTGCAACAAGTCGAGCTTTGTAGACAGTAACATTACCATCAACGTCAGTCTTCTTCTTGAAGATCCATTTATTCTCTATGATTTGCCGATCATCGGGCAAGTCAACCAAAGTCCACACTTTGTTCTCATAGATGGATCCCATCTCAGATTTCATGGCCTCAAGCCATTTTGCGGATTCTGGGCTCATCATCGCTTCCTCATAGTTCGTAGGTTCGTCATGGTCAAGTAACATGACCTCCAGAACAGGATTACCGTACCACTCTGGTGCCGGCCGTACTCAGGTTGACCTACGAGGTTCGGTAGTAACTTGATCTGAAGTTTCATGATCATCATCATTAGTTTCCTCACTAATTTGTGTGGGAATCATTGGAACTGATTTCTGTGATGAACTACTTTCCAATTCTGGAGAAGCTACAATTACCTCATCAAGTTCTACTTTCCTCCCACTCACTTCTTTCGAGAGAAACTCCTTCTCTACAAAGGATCCATTCTTAGCAACAAATATCTTGCCTTCGGATCTATGATAGAAGGTGTACCCAACAGTCTCCTTTGGGTATCCTATGAAGACACATTTCTCCGATTTGGGTTTGAGCTTATCAGGTTGAAGCTTTTTCACATAAGCATTGCAGCCCCAGACTTTAAGAAACAACGGCTCTTAGGTTTCTTGCCAAACCATAGTTCATATGGTGTCGTCTCAACGGATTTAGATGGTGCCCTATTTAACGTGAATGTAGCCGTCTCTAAAGTATAACCCCAAAATGATAGTGGTAAATCGGTAAGAGACATCATAGGTCGCACCATATCTAATAAAGTACGGTTAGGTCGTTCGGACACACCATTATGCTGTGGTGTTCCTGGTGGCGTGAGTTGAGAAACTATTCCACATTGTTTCAAATGAGGACCAAACTCTTAACTCAA
The DNA here is from genome assembly GCA_034509565.1 of Triticum monococcum. NCBI lineage: Eukaryota > Viridiplantae > Streptophyta > Magnoliopsida > Poales > Poaceae > Triticum > Triticum monococcum. The sequence goes on along the minus strand of CM067842.1, from coordinate 477,265,412 downwards.
ATATTCTCCTCCACGATGAGATCGTAGAAACTTTATTTTCTTGTTACGAGGATTTTCCACTTCACTCTGAAAACATTTGAACTTTTCAAATGTTTCAAACTTATGTTTCATTAATTAGATATACCCATATCAACTCAAATCATTTGTGAAGGTTACAAAATAACGATACCCGCCGCGAGCCTCAACACTCATCGGACCGCATACATCAGTATGTATTATTTCCAATAAGTCAGTTGCTCGCTCCATTGTTCCAGAGAACGGAGTCTTAGTCATCTTGCCCATGAGGCATGTTTCGCAAGCATCAAGTGATTCCAAAAGCCCATCAGCATGGAGTTTCTTCATGCGCTTTACACCAATATGACCTAAACGGCAGTGCCACAAATAAGTTGCACTATCATTATTAACTTTGCATCTTTTGGCTTCAATATTATGAATATGTGTATCACTACAATCGAGATTTAACAAAAAAATAGATCACTCATCAAGGGTGCATGACCATAAAAGATTACTCATATAAATAGAACAACCATCATTCTATGATTTAAATGAATAACCGTCTCACATCAAACAAGATCCAGATATAATGTTCATGCTCAACGCTGGCCCCAAATAAAAATTATTTAGGTCTAAAACTAATCTTGATGGTAGATGTAGAGGTAGCGTGATGACAGCGATCACACCGACTTTCGAACCATTTCCCACGCGCATCGTCACCTCGTCCTTAGCCAATCTTTGTTTAATTCGTAGCTCTTGTTTTGTGTTGCAAATATGAGCAACAGAACCGGTATCAAATACCCAGGTGTTACTACGTGCATTAGTAAGGTACACATCAATAGCATGTATATCAAATATACATTTCATGTTGCCATCCTTCTTGTCCACCAAATACTTGAGGCAATTCCGCTTCTAGTGACCAGTCCCTTTGTAGTAGAAACACTTAGTTTTTGGCTTAAGTCTAGACTTGGGCTTCTTCCCTTGAGAAACAACTGGCTTGCTGTTCTTCTTGAAGTTCCCCTTCTTCCCTTTGCCTTTTTTCTTGAAACTAGTGGTCTTGTTCACCATCAACACTTGATGCTCCTTCTTGATTTCTACCTTCGCAGCCTTTAGCATCGCGAAGAGCTCGGGAATTGTCTTTTCCATCCCTTGCATATTATAGTTCATCACGAAGCCTTTATAGACAGTGATTGAAGAACTCTGTCAATGACACTATCATCAGGAAGATTAACTCCTAGCTGAGTCAAGTGGTTATGGTACCCAGACATTCAGAGTATGTGTTCACTGACAGAACTATTCTCCTCCATTTTGCAGCTGTAGAACTTGTTGGAGACTTCATATCTCTCAACTCAGGCATTTGCTTGAAATATTAACTTCAACTCCTGGAACATCTCATATACTCCATGACGTTCAAACCATCTTTGAAGTACCGATTCTAAGCCATAAAGCATGGCACACTGAACTATTGAGTAGTCACCAGCTTTGCTCTGCCAGATGTTCATAACATCTGGAGTTGCTCCTGCAACGAGTCTCACACCTAGCCGTGCTTCCGGGACGTAATTCTTCTGTGCAGCAATGAGGATAATCCTCAAGTTACGGACCCAGTCCATGTAGTTGCTACCATCATCTTTCAACTTAGCTTTCTCTAGGAACGTATTAAAATTCAAGGGAACGGTAGCGTGGGCCATTGATCTACAACATCATAGATATGCAAAAAACTATCAGGTACTAAGTTCATGATAAATTAAAGTTCAATTAATCATATTACTAAAGAACTCCCACTTAGATAGACATCCCTCTAGTCATCTAAATGATCACATGATCCATATCAACTAAACCATGTCCAATCATCGCGTGAGATGGAGTAGTTTTCAATGGTTGGACCAACACTCAGAGAAGCACTGGCCTGGGGGGGGGTTAAAATAAAGATGACCCTTGAGTCCGTGAAACCCAAGGGAAAAAGGCTTAGGTAGCAAATGGTAAAACGAAGGTTGGGCCTTGCTGGAGGAGTTTTATTCAAGGCGAACTGTCAAGGGGTTCCTATAACACCCAACCGTGTAAGGAATGCAAAATAAAGGAACATAACACTGGTATGACGGAAACTAGGGTGGAAAGAGTGGAACAAAACACCAGGCATACCTCTTCCTCCTGTGAGATCTGCCAGGAATGCAGTGGTCAAGCATAATCCCAAGTCTGCAAAGGTCAACATGATGAATGCAGCTCAGGCAGAGGACTCTTCAGAAGTGATCATGGGTAATCTTCATGTTAATGATATTCCTGCAAAAGTCCTTTTTGATACTGGTGCATCGCATTGTTTCATTTCAAGAGCATTTGCATCTAAGCATGAGTTGCTTTTCCAAGATTTGCCTAGGCAGTTATCAGTTGTCTCTCCGGGTAAATTCATGAATGCAAGCTCTATGGTTCCAAATATTTCTATCAAGATGGGCGACTATAAGTATCTGTCCTCTCCAATTGTTCTTGGTAACTCGGATATTTATCTAATTCTTGGCATGGACTGGTTTCTAAGCACAAGGCTCAGCTTGATTGTGTTGCCAGGCAGATTCAATTGACACACTCGTCTGAGTATGTGATCATCTATGCCGCTCGTGATGATACCATTCGACTATTTTCTTTCAATGAGAAGGGCAAGTTGAATGCCATCTCTCAGATTCTAGTCGTTTGTGAATATCAAGACGTCTTTCTAGAAGAACTTCCAGGAATGCCTCCTCACCGGCCAGTTGAATTCGTCATCGATCTTGAGCCTGGCACGGAACCTGTTTGCAAACGTCCTTACAAGCTTGGACCAGAAGAGTTGAAGGAGCTGAAGAAACAACTCGATGAACAAGAGCGTATGGGTCTAATCCGACCGAGTTCTTCTCCATGGGGTTGTGGTGTTCTTTTTGTCAAGAAGAAGGATGGCACGGAACGACTCTACGTCGACTACCGTCCATTGAACAAGAAGACAATAAACAACAAGTACCCACTTTCCAACATCAATGAGCTATTCGAGCAGCTCAAAGGTGCCCAAGTATTCTCCAAGCTTGACCTCCGTATGGGTTATCATCAGATTCACATTCGTGAACAAGATATCCCCAAGATAGCATTCAGAACAAGCTATGGTTCTTATGAATATACTATCATGTCTTTCGGCCTTGTCAATGCTCCTCCAACGTTCTCTAATAATGCAAAGCCTCTTTCCAACCTCCTCCAGAAGCATGTGAAGTATGTATGGACGCCTGAATGTGACGTGGCTTTCAACACCCTCAAAAAGAAGTTAGTCACAACTCCTGTTTTGACTCCTCCCGATGAATCCAAACCATTCGAAGTTTTCTGTGATGCCTCCCTGCAAGGTCTGGGTGCTGTGTTAATGCAAGAGAAGAAAGTTGTGGCCTATACCTCTCGTCAGTTGAAGCCCAACGAAAAGAACTACCCCACTCACGACCTTGAGTCGCCGAAAGCACTACGACGCCGCACACGACTAAGAGAAATCTTGGTATTCCTTTGGGATGCCCCATGCCCCCGTATATAAAGGAGGGAGGAGGAGGTGGCCGGCCCAAGGGGGGCTCGCCAAGGGGGGAGTCCTACTTGGACTCCCAGTCCAAGTAGGATTCGCCCTCCCCTTGCTTCCAACAAAGAGAGGAAAGGGGAAAGAAGGGAGAAGGAGAAGGAAAGAGGGGGCCGTGCCCCCTCCCCTTGTCCAATTCGGATTGGGCAAGGGGGGCGCCTCCTCCCGTGGGCTGCCTCCTCTCCTCCACTATGGCCCATTAGGCCCATTAACTTCCCCGGGGGGTTCTGGTAGCCTCCCGGTACTCCACAAAATCCCTGAACCTTATTGGAACCATTCCGGTGACCGTATATAACCTTCCGATATGTCAATCTTTACCTATTGACCATTTTGAGACTCCTTGTCATATCCGTGATCCCATTCGGGACTCCGAACAAACTTCGGTCACCAAAACATAAAACTCATAATACAAATCGTCATCGAACGTTAAGCGTGCGGACCCTACGGGTTCGAGAACTATGTAGACATGACCGAGACACATCTCCGGTCAATAACCAATAGTGGAACCTGGATGCTCATATTGGCTCCTAAATATTCTACTGTCACATCCCTAGCCCTACATTGGCCTTGGACTAGCTTGGTGGTTGCATCATGTTTAAATTCAAATGAAATTTGACTTGAGGAATTTTCAAAGCCTCAGAATCCCTTTAAAAATGATCAAGATAAAATTGCTTCAAATAAGTCCATGAAAATGTTCCTGTTTTCTCTAAAAATATTGGCAAGAGGTAAAAATTCAAACCAATATTTTGGGTTCACAGAAATAATTATTTGGGCCTTTGAATTAAGTCAATACTTATTTGAATTGGAGCTACTAATTCCTATAAATATTTGGTAGCTCCAAATATTCTGAAACTTGGTGAGGGCCTCTGGTTTAAATCAGATAGTGCCCATAAAAGTTTGCAGAATTTTATAAAGTGTTTTAGTATTTAAAATAAGTCAAAACATACTGCAAAAAAATAGAAACAGAAAATAAGAGAGAGAGAGATAGTACCTGGCCACTTACCTCGGCCCACCACTGTAGAGGCCCAGCCCATAGGGGCATGACCGTCTTCTACCTCTGCCAGTAGGCAGAGGCAGACCAGAGCACGACGCCGGCTGCGCCAGCTCCTGCTTTGCGCTGGTGAGCTCCCCTTTCCCCCCCTTAGGCCTCTGCGACGCCACGCTACCCCCCTGGACCCCCTTGACACTCTCGCACTCTCCCTCGCCCTCGTCCCCTTCTTCGTCTCTCTCTCACGCGCGCAACCGAACACAGCCGTCGCCGCCGACGAGCTCCCCCAAGGACACAGCCATCTTTGAGCCTCCCCGATGCACCCCCGAGCTTCGCCTGGTGCCCTTCTTCCTCGTCGCCAAGCCACGCAAGCCGAGGATCACCATGTCGTCATCTTCGAGCTCGTCACCACCCCTTCTGCTCGCCGGACTTCGCCGGTCGATTCGCCGCCTCCAACTCTTCCCCGAGCACGCTGGCTATCCCTACGTCACCACAGTGAGCCCCCGAGTCGTTTCCCCCTTTTTCCCTGGTCGTTTTTGACCTCTAGGCCATAGCCCCATCTTGGCCGAGAACTCCACGCCGCCGGCGATGTCGCCGCCGTGGCCACAGCCACCGCAGCTCATGTCCGAGCACACCATCGTGCTCAGCACGATCCCATGAGCCCGCAGACAACCACAGCGCCCCCTCCCGTGCTCTGTAGCGCTATCCCGAGGATGCCCGAGCTGCTGCCGCCGCTGAACCTCGTCGCCGGCCACTTTTCCGGCCACCCCAGCTCCTACCACCTCCCCCAATGGATGCGCCTCACTCCCAGGAACCCATAGGTGCAACCCACGGATCGAATGGTGCCCTGTAGAGCATTCCCGAGCCGCCCCGCCGTCTCTGTCATCGCCGGCGGCTAAACGCCGGCGACCGCTGACCCGTTGACCGGCGTGGGTTGACCCACTGCCCGGTTTGACCTCCCCCTCTCTCTCACTGACCCACGGGCCCCGCCCAACTAATTACTTAGTTAGCGCTAATAAGCTAGTTAGGTTAGCAGGGTTAGTCACTGACCAGTGGGCCCAGCCCAGTTAGTTAGGGCTAACTAACTTAGTTAGTTGACTGTGTCACTGACGTGTGGACCCCACACGTCAGGTTTGACCTGGACCGAGCCGTTGACCTTGCTGACGTCACTGTGAGGTCATGCTGATGCAATAATTCCTTTCTAGAATTTAAATAAATCTTAAATGATTTATTTATTTTCACAAAATGCCCAAAACTTCTAAAAATCATAGAAAATCAACCGTAACTCGAAATGAAATAAATTATATATGAAAAATTATCAGAAAAATTCAAGGAATCTGTTTATTGCATTTTCATGCATGTTTGGACAACTTAACCTCACTTTTTAGTCCAAAACATGATAATACACTATTTGAATTCATAGTTTGAATTTGAATTTGAACCTAGTGTTCAAACCAACTCCATTTAAATTGTTGTTAGTTGCATTAGCTCAATCAACAGCATATTGCCATGTCATGATCATGCATCATATTGTTGCATCGCATTGATTGTGTTCTTCCTTGTTTGCCGGTAAATGTCCCCTCTCGATAGACGATGTACCGACGCTGTGATCGGTGACACCGATGAAGAGTTATATTATCTTCAGAAGTGCCAGGCAAGCAAAACCCCCTTGTTCATTCCGATACAATCCCCCTCTCTTGCTCCTGCTCTCTTTTACCGCATTAGGACAACAACGATCATCTGTTACTTGTTGCGGTAGTTGAACCCCTTATCCTCTGCATGACCTGTCATTGCCATAGTAAATAGATGAAACCCACTAGCATGAGTAGGAGTTGTTTGAGCCCTGATGTGCCTACTCATTCATGTTTGCTTGTCATGCCTGCTATTGCTTAGAGTTGTGTCAGGTCTGATTCATCGGGAATGAATTGGAACGTGGTGAACATGTCCTACCGTTGAGAGCTAAGTGTGTGAACATGATTTGGTAAAGGTAGCGGTGAGAGGCCATGTAGGAGTACATAGTGGGTTGTCTCATTGCAGCCGTCCTTAGGAACTGAGTTCTGTGTCTGTGATCCATGAACAGTTACTACCACGCATTGGGCCCCAAACCAATGGACCCTCTCGGCTTCTTGATCACCCTTGTCCTCTGTCCAGGAGTTGCAACTAGTTTCTGGTGTTTATAGGATATGTGTTGGCGGCCGTGCGTAGCACTGACCCCAGGGGTGGCCTATGTTGCGGTAGATACACCGTGGCCGGGCATGCCGGGCGCCCGTTTGGTGTCTCGGAACCCTGTACACATCGTTCGGGGCCGTATGTGGAAACCTCGGCCAGACTCCCTCCGGATGGAACCTGGATAGGTGATAAACTTGGACTAGAGACTTAAGTGTTTAGGTAGGCCATGGCCGACACCCTCGCCCGGCTTCCGCTTGAAGGTTGCCTAGGTACATGATGTGTACATGGCTATAAGTGGAGGGAGCGTGTGTGAAGAAGTACACCCCTGCAGGGTTATCATTATCTATTCGAATAGCCGGATTCCTCGGATATGGAAACTTGGACCCCTTGCATAGTTCATAGACAAGTGAAAGTGGATACCCTAAAACTCGCAAGATAAGCGTGAGTGCTATGGATAGCCTTCTCGTAGGGAGACGAGAGCGGATCCATAGTGGTGTATTGAATGGTGAATATGTGGACTCGTGTGCGCCACCTCAAAAGAGTTGCTCGCAATCGTAGTTCAGGTTAGCCACTGAGTCAAAGCTGGCTTGCTGCAGTTAAACTCCACCACCCCCCCTTGTTGATACGGATGCATATGTAGTTTAGTACTGATGTAAGTCTTGCTGAGTACCTTTGTACTCACGTTTGCTTAATTTATGTTTGGCAGAGAGATTTCAGTCTTGCTAGTAGTTCCGCATGGACTTCGAAGTTTAGCTTGATACCTCAGCTACGATCTTGTGCCCTCGGCAGGATCTGGTAGATAGTCAGGCTTCTCAGCCTTTTTCATTTGTAGTTGTCTGTACTCAGACAAGTTAAGCTTCCGCATGTGCTTGTTGCTTATATGCTCTGTATGTTGGGTCATGAGACCCATGTTTGTAATATCTCGCTCCTCGGAGCCTAATGAATAAATACTTGAGTTGTAGAGTTATGTTGTGATGCCATGTTGTATTTACACATATCAAGCATATTGTGTGTATGATTGAAATGCTTGGTATGTGTGGGATCCGACAATCTAGTTGTTTATCCTTAGCAGTCTCTCTTATGGGGAAATGTAGTCTAGTGCTTCCATGAGCCATAGTAGTCCGCTACAGCCCGGTTCACCGGAGTCCTGCTAGCCCAGCACTACTGTTCAGGACACTTGACTGGCCGGCATGTGTTTCACTTCGTCCCTATGTCTGTCCCTTCGGGGAAATGTCACACGGTGGCTTCCGGAGTCCTGCCTAGCCTGCTACAGCCCGGGATCCCCGGAGTCCTGTTAGCCCAGTGCTACAGTCCGGAATCACTCGTTGATGACCGACATGTTCGATGTGATTCGCGTATGCCTGTCTCCATAGGTCTGTGCCGCTTTGGGTTCACAACTAGCCATGTCGGCCCGGGTTCTCTGTCATATGGATGCTAGCGACACTATCATATACGTGAGCCAAAAAGCGCAAACGGTCCCGGTCCATGGTAAGGCGTCACCCGTGGGATACCATGCGTGAGGCCGCAAAGTGATATGAGGTGTTACCGGCTAGATCGATGTGACTTGGAATCGGGGTCCTGACAGCGTTGGTATCAGAGACTGACTGCCTGTAGGATTACCAAGCCAAACTGCTCGAAGTTGAGTCTAGGAATGATGTAGTTATATAAGGGAATTGATTGTGGAAGGGAACGTAAGGCTCTTTTTACTCCTTTACCTTATGCCCTCTGATCTGAGTCAGCCTCTTCTCTTCTACAGGAATTAAGAACTAGGACTTCTCATCTATCTATCAGGATGACGTGTTTCTAATCCATAGACTTATAAGATTGTTGGTTTTAAGCCCCAGCTCAATTTCTACTACTTTCCTGTGTTGATAGCTGGTCTCGGAATCTTGATATTGTGATTCTGAGTGGTGATGCCACCATTTTTGCAGGATGTCTCAAATCTTTTCGAGCATTTACAGCCGTTATGCTGTCCGAGTCATCCCAGGTTTCTAAATAGTCTGATGCATTTGCAAACCTTTTCCCCTGTTCCTGATGTCCATTTAGGCCAGGTTAATCACACTAATTGTGAGTTGGGGTATTCTTTTTCCTCGACATATATTTTGGAATTATTATTATGACCCTAGATGTCTTAGAGTGCCACCTAGTAATCGAACCATGTTTTGCGTTTCCAGTGTGATCATTCTGGCCGTTATTCTTGAAAGCATCTTGTGATGCCATTTAGTTAGTAGGCATTCTATTCCTGGGTTTTGAACCCGAGACTCACCCTACCTGCTTCATGTTGATAGTGTTTGCTAGTTCCTTAGGACATTAGTAAACCTTGTGATAGACCTCGAGGTCTGTGGTATTTCCTTCTTCCAAATGCTATAAACCACCTATGGCAGGAGTTCTTGAACCAAAGGATCACAACCAGAGTGCTCTTGATGTGTTCTCCATTCTATATTGTGGCTCTGCCAGTTCTACCTTTCTGCATGGGTTATCCGGAAGAAATATGTTGAACTTGTTCGACATACTAACCTATGCATCCACAACTCAGAAAGTTATATGTTCCTTGAGTTGTTCCCCCCTTCAGTTATATTCCGACCTTCGTCTATCACTTGATAGTCAGAAGTAGTCGTGCATTCATGTTCATCAGTGCCTTTTACTTCTGTGGTCCGTCAAGCCATTCTATTTGGAATGACTAGGAGAAACAAACTCCAGTACCTCATCCATTTCTGGGATCGGGTCAAAGTGGTTGTATTCCGCAGATCAAAATGCAACCCAGCTTTTGGTTCTGTTCTACCCTGAAGTATTACCCACCTTATGTCAAGAGCGTCGTGAGAATTGCACCTTCTCCTATGAATTCTTGACGCAGTGATACTTCTTGCCATCATTGTTCATTCCTCGGTTCCCGTGTTATTGTAACCGGAATGCCGGCAAGTGAGTCGTGATGTGTGAAATCAATACCCCTAGCAACTCCGTTGCTTGGTAGTTAATGGACAATATTCTCATTCTTAGCGTGTTGGTTATTGAATCATCATTCTAAGATAGATTGTGCTACCTAGTCCATATTTCTGGTGCACACTTCGATCAATGGGTTAGGATTGTGCCAATCCCTCACTCTTTGATCATATCATCTTGCCCTTAAAAGCAAGGTTGTTCTCGAGCTTAGTAACATACCGGTGGTTCGTGATTTTCTGAATATCTTCTCGGAAGTGTTACCAGGTTGTCACCTGACCGTTATGTTGAGTTCGTGATCAAGATGGTTTTTCAATAAACCACTTTTCCCCAAGAATCTGTGTTGGATACCCCTGAGCTAGTTGGTTAAGTTTAACAACAACTTGGAGAGTTGGAAGATGAAAACTTGTCCGACTTAGCTCATCCCTAAGGGATATCCTTGTGTGTGTGTGTGTGTGTGTGTGTGTGTGTGTGTGTGTGTTGAAGGAAGATGATATCTTCACCAATTGGTCCTCGTGATCAGTTGTTGTATCTATTATCTTGTCCAAACCTTGATTTGAGTGTGGGCTATCGTGAAATCAAATCAGAACCAACGATGTTCGTAATGTTGTCTTACTTACGGTTGTCCCTCGAGCATACACCCTTATATCTTTGGTCTGACCAATACTATCACATTGTTCACATAGTGGTGGAAGTCCAGTGGTATGGAAATTTCGATGAGTTGCTGTTGAGCCCATCAGCGGCATTTTGTCTCCTCCATGATTGTGTTGAACATCCAGCTAGTGTTGGAAACTTTATAGGCATTGCCCTCATGTCCCGATCATGAAGCATATGTCCGGTTGAAAGATGTGACTTCCTCTAATTCATGTGCATCTGATGTAAGTTGCCACCGTGAATTCGAGAAAGTTTGTTTTTGCTTCCTCTGGAATCATCCCAAGTCAGTCATGCATGTGCGAAGTATTCTATGGTCTGATAGACTGATCATCTACATTCTATACGTATCCCTAGCACACCAAGCCACTGATTGATTTGTTCAAGGAGAAGAAGTTTCTTCTTAAGGGTTAGACCTACGCAAGGACTTCGATATCCTCGTTGATGGTTCCCCCTGAACTCGGTAGTGTTTCATTTTAAGACTACCAGGTGACCATGCTTGTCTAGGACAATGTGTTCACATGCTTGTAGCAGAACCGGCTCATGTTTTGGAGCTTACTACCGTAGTTCATTCCCCCGAGAATCTCGCAATGTCATCTCGTCGATTTGTGTTGCAAACCTTCATTTTCCTTTCTAGACTCGATGAGTCTGGAATATCCTGTCACGAACCAGATCTAAATCTCAGGCAGATATGATGGTTGGAGCATTTTCCAAGAACTATAATATTGGTCTCTCGATAACCGGTAAAGTGGATGTCGTGGCCAACACATCCAGCCGGAAGACCTATTATTGTAGTATCTCGATTGAAGAAAGTTGGCCACCTTCCCATGAGGATTTCGTAGGATTTACTCCAGAAGTTGTTCCTTATGGATCTATTGTATTCCGAAGTCTGACCACTACTTGGTGGCTGTGCCGATGCTTAAAGCATGACCGTGGTAACTAGTACATCAAGGAGAACATTAGAAGCGGAGTGCTAAATGTCTCTCGGTCGATCATCCAGATTTTGTTTCCTTGGCTTCGCTAAGGTGAAATCTGAGAAAGTGTTATCTTTCTTTACATCTGCATCTTCCACCCTTATTCATCATGGTAGCATGTTGTGTTGCCAGGATCCTTGACACGGATATTGGCAGAACCTTGATGAATACGGAAATGCTCAAGTTCTTGAGAGCACGCTCAGGCACTAGGTTCTGATGTTGTCATTAACTGGAATGTGCCTCCGTCCTCGCAGTTGTTGATAGCCATCCAATTGGTGGAATCACCTTTGCCGGTGAACCTTCTCCCCAGTTACTAGAATCATTCCCAACATTTGTATTTTGTTCCCAGCTTACACCTCAGTAGCTGTTGTTCAGGATCATCTTCAAAAGTGGACTTACCATGGGTCCCATCCATTTCCGATGATAAGCTAAAAAATCATCCATTGTGTTGTCTTCAACAAGGTAGTCCACATCATCCATCCTAGTCCAAGTATGCCATCTCTTCAAGCTATCTCAAACGATCAATTGTAAATTGCCTTAAGCTGGTATGAAGAGTTCCAACGATCTCTGAATCAAAAGTAATTCTTTTTGCCACTTAAGGGAATATTTCTGCGAGTCACTTTCCTTAAGATGTCTCGTTATGGTATCATGGCAATTATCTCCTCGCTACTTTGAAACCATGCATCATCCTACTTAAGCATGGAATTGTTGCCTACCAAATTTGAACCTTTATCATCCGCTTCTTCCCATCACCCCTATTGTGTGTTTCGTGTCTCAGCTCAAGAGATGTTTTATATCTCACTCCATGAGTTGATCTTGAGTGCTCGATCTCCGAGGAGATCGATTTCTGTAGAATTTCTTTCTGCCGTCGTCATGCTGGATGAAGATCCCGAAAGCAAAGACGTCAAGATCAAGATGACGAAATGAATCAACATCCTCGGGAAGGGCAGTTGGATCGAGAAGACTGCGATAGTCTTGTGAACCCCCCCTTCCTTCTTACCTCACGTCTTGAATCTCGGGCCGAGATTCTTGTTTAGTGGGGGTGAGCTGTCACATCCCTAGCCCTACTTTTGCTTGGACTAGCTTGGTGGTTGCATCATGTTTAAATTCAAATGAAATTTGAATTGAGGAATTTTCAAAGCCTCAGAATCCCTTTAAAAATGATCAAGATAAAATTGCTTCAAATAAGTCCAAGAAAATGTTCCTGTTTTCTCTAAAAATATTGGCAAGAGGTAAAAATTAAACCAATATTTTGGGTTCACAGAAATAATTATTTGGGCCTTTGAATTAAGTCAATACTTATTTGAATTGGAGCTACTAATTCCTATAAATATTTGGTAGCTCCAAATATTCTGAAACTTGGTGAGGGCCTCTGGTTTAAATCAGATAGTGCCCATAAAAGTTTGCAGAATTTTATAAAGTGTTTTAGTATTTAAAATAAGTCAAAACATACTGCAAAAAAATAGAAACAGAAAATAAGAGAGAGAGAGAGAGAGAGAGAGAGAGATAGTACCTGGCCACTTACCTCGGCCCACCACTGTAGAGGCCCAGCCCATAGGGGCATGACCGTCTTCTACCTCTGCCAGTAGGTAGAGGCAGACCAGAGCACGACGCCGGCTGCGCCAGCTCCTGCTTCGCGCTGGCGAGCTCCCCTTCCCCCCCCCTTAGGCCTCTACAACGCCACGCTACCCCCCTGGACCCCCTTGACGCTCTCGCACTCTCCCTCGCCCTCGTCCCCTTCTCCGTCTCTCTCTCACGCGCGCAACCGAACGCAGCCGTCGCCGCCGACGAGCTCCCCCAAGGCCACAGCCATCTTTGAGCCTCCCCGATGCACCCCCGAGCTCCGCCTGGTGCCCTTCTTCCTCGTCGCCAAGCCACGCAAGCCGAGGATCACCATGCCATCGTCTTCGAGCTCGTAACCACCGCTTCTGCTCGCCGGACTTCGCCGGTCGATTCGCCGCCTCCAACGCTTCCCCGAGCACGCTGGCCATCCCTACGTCACCACAGTGAGCCCCCGAGTCGTTTCCCCCTTTTTCTCTGGTCGTTTTTGACCTCTAGGCCATAGCCTCATCTTGGCCGAGAACTCCACGCCGCCGGCGATGTCGCCGCCGTGGCCACAGCCACCCCAGCTCGTGTCCGAGCACACCATCGTGCTCAGCACGATCCCATGAGCCCGCAGACAACCACAACGCCCCCTCCCGTGCTCTGTAGCGCTATCCCGAGGATGCCCGAGCTGCTGCCGCCGCTGAACCTCGTTGCCGGCCACTTTTCCGGCCACCCCAGCTCCTACCACCTCCCCCAATGGATGCGCCTCACTCCCAGGAACCCGTAGGTGCAACCCACGGATCGAATGGTGCCCTGTAGAGCATTCCCGATCCGCCCCGCCGTCTCTATCGTCGCCGGCGGCTTAACGCCGGCGATCGCTGACCCGTTGACCGGCGTGGGTTGACCCACTGCCCGGTTTGACCTCCCCCTCTCTCTCACTGACCCACGGGCCCCGCCCGACTAATTACTTAGTTAGCGCTAATTAGCTAGTTAGGTTAGCTGGGTTAGTCGCTGACCAGTGGGCCCAGCCCAGTTAGTTAGGGCTAACTAACTTAGTTAGTTGACTGTGTCACTGACGTGTGGACCCCACACGTCAGGTTTGACCTGGACCGAGCCGTTGACCTTGCTGATGTCACTGTGAGGTCATGCTGATGCAATAATTCCTTTCTGGAATTTAAATAAATCTTAAATGATTTATTTATTTTCAAAAAATGCCCAAAACTTCTAAAAATCATAGAAAATCAACCGTAACTCGAAATGAAATAAATTATATATGAAAAATTATCAGAAAAATTCAAGGAATATGTTTATGGCATTTTCATGCATGTTTGGACAACTTAACCTCACTGTTTAGTCCAAAATATGATAATACACTATTCGAATTCATAGTTTGAATTTGAATTTGAACCTAGTGTTCAAACCAACTCCATTTAAATTGTTGTTAGTTGCATTAGCTCAATCAACAGCATATTGCCATGTCATGATCATGCATCATATTGTTGCATCGCATTGATTGTGTTCTTCCTTGTTTGCCGGTAAATGTCCCCTCTCGATAGACGATGTATCGACGCTGTGATCGGTGACACCGATGAAGAGTTATATTATCTTCAGAAGTGCCAGGCAAGCAAAACCCCCTTGTTCATTCCGATACAATCCCCCTCTCTCGCTCCTGCTCTCTTTTACCGCATTAGGACAACAACGATCATCTGTTACTTGTTGCGGTAGTTGAACCCCTTATCCTCTGCATGACCTGTCATTGCCACAGTAAATAGATGAAACCCACTAGCATGAGTAGGAGTTGTTTGAGCCCTGATGTGTCTACTCATTCATGTTTGCTTGTCATGCCTGCTATTGCTTAGAGTTGTGTCAGGTCTGATTCATCGGGAATGAATTGGAACGTGGTGAATATGTCCTACCGTTGAGAGCTAAGTGTGTGAACACTATTTGGTAAAGGTAGCGGTGAGAGGCCATGTAGGAGTACATGGTGGGTTGTCTCATTGTAGCTGTCCTCAGGAACTAAGTTCTGTGTCTGTGATCCATGAACAGTTACTACCACACATTGGGCCCCAAACCAATGGACCCTCTCGGCTTCTTGATCACCCTTGTCCTCTATCCAGGAGTTGCAACTAGTTTCTGGTGTTTATAGGATATGTGTTGGCGGCCGTGCGTAGCGCTGACCCCAGGGGTGGGCTATGTTGCGGTAGATACACCGTGGTCGGCCATGCCGGGCGCCCGTTTGGTGTCTCGGAACCCTGTACACATCGTTCGGGGCCGTATGTGGAAACCTCGGGCGGACTCCCTGCGGATGGAACCTGGATAGGCGATAAACCTGGACTAGAGACTTAAGTGTTTAGGTAGGCCATGGCCGACACCCTCGCCCGGCTTCCGCTTGAAGGTTGCCGAGGTACATGACGTGTACAGGGCTATAAGTGGCGGGAGCGTGTGTGAAGAAGTACACCCCCGCAGGGTTATCATTATCTATTCGAATAGTCGGATTCCTCGGATATGGAAAGTTGGACCCCTTGCATAGTTCATAGACAAGTGAAAGTGGATACCCTAAAACTCGCAAGATAAGCGTGAGTGCTATGGATGGCCTTCTCGTAGGGAGACGAGAGCAGATCCATAGTGGTGTATTGAATGGTGAATATGTGGACTCGTGTGCGCCACCTCAAAAGAGTTGCTCGCAATCGTAGTTCAGGTTAGCCACTGAGTCAAAGCTGGCTTGCTGCAGTTAAACTCCACCACCCCCCCTTGTTGATACCGATGCATATGTACTTTAGTACTGATGTAAGTCTTGCTGAGTACCTTTGTACTCACGTTTGCTTAATTTATGTTTTGCAGAGAGATTTCAGTCTCGCTAGTAGTTCCGCGTGGACTTCGACGTTTAGCTTGATACCTCAGCTACGATCTTGTGCCCTCGGCAGGATCTGGTAGATAGTCAGGCTTCTCAACCTTTTTCATTTGTAGCTGTCTGTACTCAGACAAGTTAAGCTTCCGCATGTGCTTGTTGCTTATATGCTTTGTATGTTGGGTCATGAGACCCATGTTTGTAATATCTCGCTCCTCGGAGCCTAATGAATAAATACTTGAGTTGTAGAGTTATGTTGTGATGCCATATTGTATTTACACATATCGAGCATATTGTGTGTATGATTGAAATGCTTGGTATGTGTGGGATCCGACAATCTAGTTGTTTATCCTTGGCAGTCTCTCTTATGGGGAAATGTAGTCTAGTGCTTCCATGAGCCATAGTAGTCCGCTACAGCCCGATTCACCGGAGTCCTACTAGCCCAGCACTACTGTTCAGGACACTTGACTGGCCGGCATGTGTTTCACTTCGTCCCTATGTCTGTCCCTTCGGGGAAATGTCACACGGTGGCTTCCGGAGTCCTGCCTAGCCTGCTACAGCCTGGGATCCCCGGATTCCTGTTAGCCCAGTGCTACAGCCCGGAATCACTTGTTGATGACCGACATGTTCGATGTGATTCGTGTATGCCTGTCTCCATAGGTCTGTGCCGCTTTGGGTTCACGACTAGCCATGTGGGCCCGGGTTCTCTGTCATATGGATGATAGCGACACTATCATATACGTGAGCCAAAAGGCGCAAACGGTCCCGGGCCATGGTAAGGCGTCACCCGTGGCATACCGTGCGTGAGGCCGCAAAGTCATATGAGGTGTTACCGGCTAGATCGATGTGACATGGAATCGGGGTCCTGACATCTACAAAGATCTTTATCGATAAAACCGCATAACAACATACGTTATTCCCTTTGTCATCGGTATGTTACTCGCCCGAGATTCGATAATCGGTATCATCATACCTAGTTCAATCTCGTTTCCGGCAAGTCTCTTTACTCGTTCTATAATGCATCATCCCGCAACTAACTCATTATAGTTACATTGCTTGCAAGGCTTATAGTGATGTGCATTACCGAGAGGGCCCAAAGATACCTCTTTGATACTCGGAGTGACAAATCCTAATCTCGATCTATGCCAACTCAACAAACACCTTCGGAGACACCTGTAGAGCATCTTTATAATCACCCAGTTACGTTGTGACGTTTGATAGCACACAAGGTGTTCCTCCAGTATTCAGAGTTGCATAATCTCATAGTCAGAGGAATATGTATAAGTCATGAAGAAAGCAATAGCAATAAAACTAAACGATCATTATGCTAAGCTAACGGATGGGTCTTGTCCATCACATCATTCTCTAATGATGTGATCCCGTTCATCAAATGACAACACATGTCTATGGTCAGGAAACTTAACCATCTTTGATTAACGAGCTAGTGAAGTAGAGGCGTACTTGGGACACTCTGTTTGTCTATGTATTCACACATGCACTAAGTTTCCGGTTAATACAATTCTAGCATTAATAATAAACATTTATCATGATATAAGGAAATATAAATAACAACTTTATTATTGCCTCTAGGGCATATTTCCTTCAGTCTCCCACTTGCACTAGAGTCAAGAATCTAGATTACACAGTAGTGATTCTAACACCCATGGAGTCTTGGTGTTGATCATGTTTTGCTCATGAGAGAGGCTTAGTCAATGGGTCTGCAACATTCAGATCTGTATGTTTCTTGCAAATCTCTATGTCTCCCTCCTTGACTTAACCACAGATGGAATTGAAGCGTCTCTTGATGTGTTTGGTTCTCTTGTGAAATCTAGATTCCTTCGCCAAGGCAATTGCTCCAGTATCGTCACAAAAGATTTTCATTAGACCCGATACACTAGGTATTACACCTAGATCGGATATGAACTCCTTCATCCAGACTCCTTCATTTGCTGCTTTTGAAGCAGCTATGTACTCTGCTTCACACGTAGATCCCGCCACGACGCTCTGCTTGGAACTGCACTAACTTACAGCTCCACCATTCAAATTAAATACGAATCCGGTTTGCGACTTAGAGTCATCCAGATTAGTGTCAAAGCTTGCATCGACGTAACCATTTACGACAAGCTCTTTGTCACCCCCATAAACGAGAAACATATCCTTAGTCCTCTTCAGGTATTCCAGGATGTTCTTGACCGATGTCCAGTGATCCACTCCTGGATTACTTTGGTACCTCCCTACTAAACTTATAGCAAGGCACACATCAGGTCTTGTACACAACATTGCATACATGATAGAACCTATGGCTGAGGCATGGGGAATGACTTTCATTTTCTCTCTATCTTCTGCAGTGGTCAGGCATTGAGTCTGACTCAACTTCACACCTTGTAACACAGGCAAGAACCCTTTCTTTGACTTATCCATTTTGAACTTCTTCAAAACTTTATCAAGGTATGTGCTTTGTGAAAGTCCAATTAAGCGTATTGATCTATCTCTATAGATCTTGATGCCCAATATATAAGTAGCTTCACCGAGGTCTTTCATTGAAAAATTCCACAATATATTCAAGTATCCTTTTATGCTATCGAGAAATTCGGTATTATTTCCAGTCAACAATATGTCATCCACATATAATATTAGAAATTCTACAGAGCTCCCACTCACTTTCTTGTAAATACAGGCTTCTCCAAAAGTCTGTAAAAACCATATTCTTTGATCACACTATCAAAGCGTATATTCCAACTCCGAGAGGCTTGCACCAGTCCATAAATGGATCTCTGGAGCTTGCACACTTTGTTGGCACCTTTAGGATCAACAAAACCTTATGGTTGTATCATATACAACTCTTCTTCAAGATATCCATTAAGGAATGCAGTTCTGTCATCGTTTTGCCAAATATCATAATCATAAAATGCGGCAGTTGCTAACATGATTCGGACAGACTTAAGCATCGCTACGAGTGAGGAGGTATCATCATAGTCAACTCCTTGAACTTATCAAAAATCTTTTGCAACAACTCGAGCTTTGTAGATAGTAACATTACCAGCAGCGTCAATCTTCTTCCTGAAGATCCATTTATTCTCTATGGTTTGCCGATCATCGGGCAAGTCAACCAAAGTCCACACTTTGTTCTCATAGATGGATCCCATCTCAGATTTCATGGCGTCAAGCCATTTTGCAGAATCTGGGCTCATCATCGCTTCCTCATAGTTTGTAGGTTCATCATGGTCAAGTAACATGACCTCCAGAACAGGATTACCATACCACTCTGGTGCAGGCTGTACTCTGGTTGACCTACGAGGTTCGGTAGTAACTTGATCTGAAGTTTCATGATCATCATCATTAGCTTCCTCACTAATTTGTGTAGGAATCATTGGAACTGATTTCTGTGATGAACTACTTTCCAATTCGGGAGAAGGTACAATTACCTCATCAAGTTCTACTTTCCTCCCACTCACTTATTTTGAGAGAAACTCCTTCTCCACAAAGGATCCATTCTTAGCAACAAATATCTTGCCTTCGGATCTATGATAGAAGGTGTACCCAACAATCTCCTTTGGGTATCCTATGAAGACACATTTCTCCGATTTGGGTTTGAGCTTATTAGGTTGAAGCTTTTTCATATAAGCATTGCAGCCCCAAACTTTAAGAAACGACGGCTCTTAGGTTTCTTGCCAAACCACAGTTCATATGGTGTCGTCTCAACGGATTTAGATGGTGCCCTATTTAACGTGAATTTAGCCGTCTCTAAAGCATAACCCCAAAACGATAGTGGCAAATCGGTAAGAGACATCATAGATAACACCATATCTAATAAAGTATGGTTAGGACATTTGGACACACCATTACTCTAACACCCCGGATATGATTTACCCAATATGTACTCCAACTCTTGCCGTTTCCGGCGTTAAGTTATTTTATTTTCTCGGGTTGGGGTCTTTGTCTCTGTGTGTTGTTATCATTGTCATGCATCTCATATCATGTCTTCATGTGCATTTCATTTGCATACGTGTTCATCTCATGCATTCGAGCATTTTCCCCGTTGTCCGTTTTGCATTCCGGCGCTTCGTTCTCCTCCGGTGGTCATTTCTACCTTTCTTTCATGTGTGGGGATTAAACATTTCCGGATTGCACCGAAACTTGCCAAGCGGCCTTGGGTTACTACCGGTAGACCGCCTGTCAAGTTTCGTACCATTTGAACTTCGTTTGATGCTCCAACGGTTAACTGAGGGACCAAAAAGGCCTCATGTGTGTTGCAGCCCAACACCCCTCCAATTTGTCCCAAAACCACAAAAACCCTCTCTATAATCTAGAGTGTTCGATCACGATCGCGTGGCCGAAAACCGCACCTCATTTGGATTCTCCTAGCTCCCTCTATGCCTATATAAAGACCACCTCCGAAATCCGGATCTCTCCCCCGTCCAAACCCTAAAACCACCTCGTGCCGACCGGACACGTTCGAATCCGGCCGGTCAAACCGCCGCCGCTGCCCGCGCCCTATCTGCGCCTGCCATGTGGCGCGGCGCCCCACATCGCCGTCCGCACCCGCCGCGGCCCGCGGGGCCCGTCAAAAGCCCCCCCGGCCCATCGACCACCGCCGCCCCGCGCCCACCTTCCGTCTCGCCGCGCCGCTCCTTTGCCTCGTCGTCCGGCCATCGCGCCACCGTGGGCGTCATCGCCGCCTGGTGCCGCCCCCTCATCACCGGCCATCGCCCCGGCCGCCGCGCTGCCGCAAGGCCCCGCCGCCGCCGCCGACGCCGCCCCGCTCCGGCCGGCCCCCTCCAGCTCCGTCCTCCTCGTCCCCTCACTCTGGCGGTTCTTGCTACAGTAACTCCGGTGAGCCGCATCGGGAACCATGCATATCTCAGATCCAAAATTGCATCGGGTTGACTTTTTGCCCAAAACCCTAGTTTATTTGCTCCTGTTCATCATGTCGTAACTCCTCATCCGTAGCTCCGTTTTGGGCGTATAGCATATCAGAATGTTCATCTCAGAGAGTACATCATTTTATTCCATTGCATCATTTTCATTTGAGTTCATCTTGATGCCCGAAATCCTGTTAGAAGAAGGCTATTTGAGATAATTGTCAGATCTGCTGCTCCATTTAGATATTTGTCATTTTTACCATGATTATTGTGTGCATGATATGCCCAGGTGCTCTACATGTGTTTTGTTAAGGGTTTTGCCATATTTCCAGAGGTGCAACCCATGTATTTTTCTGAGGTGTGTGGTGAGTAGCACAAGCTTGCAAAGTGAGGCACTTGGTAATGCTGATTTCAGGGACTTAGCATTTCCACTAAGTCCTTGACCTGGTTATCTCATATGGCCATATGTTCATGTTGTTTCCTAGTGATCCGTGCCTCTTTTGAGGATGATCAGTAAGGATGTTTTGTTAATCTTGTAGTGCTCTATCCATCCATGTCTTTGTTTGCATTTATGGAGCACCCTAGCTTGAGTCAATCGAGCTCTACTTTTGCTATTTCGTGAATCTGGGCAGATTTGTCTACTTAGCAATTTTGCCGAGGATGTTGTAGTTGATCCGTGCATGCTATGTTATTGTTCTTGCCATGTCTAGCTTGCATTTTTTGTATTCTTGATGGGTGTATGCTTAGATTGTCATGACTTGCTCTGTAGTGAGTGCATCGAGCTCGTAAACATGCCTACTTGATATCTGTTTTCAGCATGCTCCAGCTTTCACTAAGTCTCTGATCTGATTATGTTTTTGCCATGTTCACATGCTTGCAAATGTATTTTCTGATCCCTTTTGGCTCAAGGTCATTAAGGGACGTTTGTTAAGATCTTTGAGTAGCTCCATGCCATGCATTACTTTGTCATGTTCAGGTCCTGTAGCATGTAGTTTTGTTGCCCCAAATAGTGCTATCTGATCTGAAATTCCAGACAAGTGTTAATTTCACTAAGTCTGAGATCTGTTTGCCAAATGCATTTTTGCCATGCTTGTTTGAACCTGTTAATGGATGAATTGGCCGTAGCTCAGTGCTAGACTTTTGTTAAGCATCTTGGATGGGTCCCTGCCATGTATTTTTTTGCCATGTTTGGGTGCTGTAGCATGTTCATCTTGTTGCGTTTAGATGGCTACTTGCTATAAATTGCAGAACGTGGTCATTTTTGAATCGCTTGCCATTTCCAAACCGTAACTCCGATTTCGGTGATCTTTATATCGTTTTCAAGCGATTTCATATCATCTTTCCAGTGGCACACTTGGTTCTCCATGTTGAGGTCAGGGTCATGCATTCCTTGTCAAATCTTGCATATGCATCACATATCGCATCCCGCATAGCATACCATCTTTGCATCATATTGTTTGATCCTTGCACATGGTTGATTGTGTCCTTGTTGCTTGTTTGTCTTGTTTGGGCAGAGCCGGGAGATGAGTTCGCTAACGAGGAGCCCGTTGAGTTTGCTTTTGAGGATCCAGTCAACTCTGACAACTTTGCAGGCAAGATGATCATACCCTCGAAATCACTAGTATCTTTGCTTTGCTAGATGCTCGCTCTTTTGCTATGCTATGCTACGATGCATACCACTTGCTTTCAAGCCTCCCAAATTGGCATGTTCAGCCACTAACCCACCATGCCCTAGCAAACCATTGATTGGCTATGTTACCGCTTTGCTCAGCCCCTCTTATAGCGTTGCTAGTTGCAGGTGAAGATTGGAGACCGTTCCTTGTTGGAACATTATTTACTTGTTGGGATATCATTATATTGCCATGTTATTTTAATGTATCTATATACTTGGTAAAGGGTGGAAGGCTTGGCCTCTCGCCTAGTGTTTTGTTCCACTCTTGCCGCCCTAGTTTCTGTCATATCGGTGTTATGTTCCCGGATCTTGCGTTCCTTACGCGGTTGGGTTATAATGGGAACCCCTTGATAGTTCGCCTTGATTAAAGCTTTTCCAGCAATGCCCAACCTTGGTTTTACCATTTGCCACCTAGCCTCTTTTCCCTTGGGTTTTTGGAGCCCGAGGGTCACCTTATTTACCCCCCCCCCCCGGGCCAGTGCTCCTCTGAGTGTTGGTCCAAACAGAGCCACTTGCAGCGCCACCTCGGGGTAACTCGAGGGTTGGTTTTAGTTGTACGTAGCGTTCATCTGAGTGTGCCCTGAGAATGAGATATGTGCAGCTCCTATCAGGATTTGTCGGCACATTCGAGCGTTGTTGCTGGATTTGTTTTAGCCTGTCAAAGTGTCCTGAAGAACCGAGGTACCGAGTCTGATCGGAACGTCTCGGGAGGACGTCTATTCCTTCGTTGACCATGAGAGCTTGTCATCGGCTAAGTTGGGACTCCCCTGTAGGGATTTGAACTTTCGAAAGTCGTGCCCACGGTTATGGGCAGATAGGAATTTGTTAATGTCCGGTTGTATATAACTTCAATCCTTAACTTAATTAAAATGAATCAACTGTGTGAGTTACCGTGATGGCCTCTTCTCGGCGGAGTCCGGGAAGTGGACACGGTGTTGGAGTAATGTTTGCGCAGGTTGTCCTCTAGTTTCTCGCTCGCACTTTGCCTCCTCTTCTCGCTCTCTTTTGCGAATAGGTTAGCCACCATATATGCTAGTCGCTTGCTGCAGCTCCACATATATTTACCTTGCCTTACCTATTAAGCTTAAATAGTCTTGATCGCGAGGGTGCGAGATTGCTGAGTCCCTGTGGCTCACAGATTACTATTACACCAGATGCAGGGCCTGATGATTCCGCTCCAGATGGCGCGCTCGAGCTCAAGTGGGAGTTCGACGAGGACTCTCAACGATACTATGTTTCTTTTGCTGATGATCAGTAGTGGTGCCCAGTTGGGGTGATCGGGACCGTGTCGCATGTTGGGTTATCTTTTATTTTGGTGCCGTAGTCGGGCCATGAGTGTTTGAATGACGTAATGCTATTTATGTACTTGATTGACGTGGCAAGTGTAAGCCAACTATGTTATCTCCCCTTTTATTATCTATATTACATGGGATGTTGTGAAGATTGCCTAACTTGCGACATATGCCTTAAATGTGATTATGCCTCTAAGTCGTGCCTCGACATGTGGGATATATAGTCGCATCGAGGGCGTTACAAGTTGGTATCAGAGCCTTCCCCGACCGTAGGAGCCCCCACTGATTGATCGTTTTTAGCAGCCGAGTTGTGTCTAGAAAAATGTTTTAAGTCATTTAGGAATTATATATCGGAGAGCTTAGGAATTCTTTTTACTTCCCAGTCTCCTCATCGCTCTGCTAAGGCATCCTGACGTAGAGTTTTGAATCTTCTCTTCTCAAATTTCACTAAAAAAATTTTAGGATCACGCGGGTATCTTGGAATCGTTCCGATGGTTTTGTGACGAGAACATTGTCTTGGTGCCTCCTGTCAGGGGTTTTGAGGAAGTGTCCCGGGGAGTTGAGCTCTGAGGTGTTGTCGTCACAATTTTATCGTTGCAGTTCTGGAATACCTGAGTTTAGTACGCCGACATCGAAAATCTCTTTTATGCAGTTCGTTGGTGAGATAACCTCGACGCCAGCCAGTACTGGGGCGGGAGTTCGGGAGTATCGCCATAACTTGTATAACGGATGCTTTTTGAAGGTTGAGGTAGATGGTTTCCGAAGTTTTCTTGGTTATGTCTTGAAGGATGGATATAGCTGGATGTAGGATTTGCTAGATTTGGGTGAGATATTATGCTTCCCCTGTATCCCCAACACCTGATTGCATAACCGGAAAGGTTCGGGAGTTTCATAGGTGGGAATTCTTGTAGCTCTAGTTCTTATTCCACGGATATTTGGTTTGAGATTGAGATTTCTTACCAAGTATTCGTTCTTGATCCGTACCTTGTTGATTTATTTCTCTACCTAAATTCTAAGTGGCTTCTCGATTTATGGATATCTGACCATTTCAAGAGGAATGCATTCGTTCATTTTGTTCGGATGTAAAGACTATATGTTGCAATTTTCATTCCGTTGGATTCAGCTTCAATATTTGTCTATCAATGTGCTAATGGATGTCAACCTCTTTAGGATGGCTCCTCCAACGCGCACGACTCCGAATCCTGATCCGCCACCACCTCCACATCCTCCGGAGGCATGGCAAGCTGTGATGGCCGCAACCAATGCAAACACGCAGTTGATCATGCAAATTCTTCAAGAGCGCAATCAAGCGAATGATGGCAACCAAGGGAACCAAGGCAACAATAAGAATCACTTTGCTACACTCAACCAGTTCCTTGCTAACGGGCCAAAGAAATTCAGCAATTGTGTTGAGGCAACTGATGCTGAGGATTGGCTCGTGGATCTGTGCAAGCATTTCGAGTGCAGTAACGTCAGTCCTGAGGACTTTGTCAAGTTCGCTTCCTTCCAACTCAAAGACCAAGCTGCAGAATGGTTCCAGCAGTACAAGGATTCCAGAGGAGGACGCGTGATTACCTGGGATGAATTCCGTCAAGATTTCAGAGCTCATCATATCCCTCAGAGCGTGGTTGAGAGCAAGCGTGAGGAATTCCGCAACCTCAAGCAAGGCTCTTTGTCTGTCTATGAATACAACAAGTTGTTCCAGAAGCTCGCCCGCTTTGCCAAGCAGGACGTTCCTGATGAGAAGAGCATGTTATACCAGTTCAGGGTTGGTCTCAGAGAAGAAATTCAGCTAGCTCTTGTTCTCTTTGAGCCCTTGAGATACGATGAGTTCTACAACATGGCATTGAAGAAAGAGGCCGCTCAACTGAGGTGTGATGCTTCCAAGAAGCGAGTCAGAGATGCTACACCTTCTTCCTCTACTCAAGTGGCCAAGCCGCAGAAGTATTGGCTTCCTCCTCCCCCATTTCGTCAGCCGTATCAGAAGAGCAAAGGTGGCAGTGGTTCTTCCCACCCACCCAACCCTGGTTTTCAGAACAAGGCTTCGTCTCAAGCTCCAAGATCGAGTGCTCCGTATCACTGTCCGCTTTCAGAGGTCAGGTGCAACAAGTGCCAACAGAAGGGTCACTATGCCAACAAGTGTTTCAACCAGAGGCGTCTTCCTCCTCCTCCTCCTGTGAGATCGGCAAGTACAGTTGTGGTCAAGCATAACCGCAAGCACGCCAAGGTCAACTTGCTGAATGCAGCTCAGGCAGAGGACTCGCCAGATGTCATCATGGGTGACCTTCCTGTTAACGATGTTCCTGCAAAAGTTCTTTTTGACACTAGTGCATCACTTTCTTTTATTTCAACACCATTTGTGGCCAAGCATGATTTTGTGACCGAAAGGATTCCTGTTCCGTTGAATATTGTGTCTCCGGGCAAGCAAATGACTTCTAACATTTGCGTCCCGGATGTCTCTATCATGTTGGGCGATTACAAGTTTCTCTCTTCTCCGGTGGTTCTTAGTAACTCGGATATTGATCTTATTCTCGGAATGGATTGGCTTTCTAAGCACAAGGCGCATCTTGATTGTGCAGCCAGGCAAATTCAATTGACTAATTCGTCTGAGGATGTAATTCTCTTTGCCGCTCGTGACGATACCATCCATCTGTTTTCTCTCAATGAGAAGGGTGAACTGGATGCTACCTCGCAGATTCCGGTCGTTTGCGAATATCAAGACGTCTTTCCAGAAGAGCTTCCAGGAATGCCTCCGCACCGGCCAGTTGGATTCGTCATTGAT
This sequence comes from Triticum monococcum, assembly GCA_034509565.1. Classification (NCBI taxonomy): domain Eukaryota; kingdom Viridiplantae; phylum Streptophyta; class Magnoliopsida; order Poales; family Poaceae; genus Triticum; species Triticum monococcum. The sequence continues at coordinate 477,239,133 of CM067842.1, read as the reverse complement.
CTTGAGCCTGGCACGGAACCTGTGTGCAAACGTCCTTACAAGCTCAGACCTGAAGAGTTGAAGGAGCTGAAGAAGCAACTCGATATTCAAGAAAGAATGGGTCTCATCCGGCCTACTTCTTCTCTGTGGGGTTGTGGTTTTCTTTTTGTGAATAAGAAGGATGGGACGGACCGACTTTGTGTTGATTACCGTCCATTGAACAAGAAGACCATCAAGAACAAATACCCACTTCCCAACATCAACGAGCTATTCGAACAACTCGAAGGTGCCCAAGTATTCTCCAAGCTTGATCTCCGTATGGGTTATCATCAGATTCGAATCCGTGAGCAAGATATTCCCAAGACGGCTTTCAGGACAAGCTATGGTTCATATGAATATACTGTCATGTCTTTTGGCCTTGTCAACGCTCCTTCGACGTTCTCTCGCATGATGAACTTCATCTTCAACGCCTACACCAATGACTTCGTTTTGGTCTATCTCGACGACATTCTGGTTTTCTCGAAGAACAAGGAAGATCATGCCAAGCACTTGCGTTTGGTACTCGATAAGCTGAGGGAACACCAGTTCTATGCCAAGTTCTCCAAGTGCGAATTTTGGCTCGATGAGGTTCTTTATCTTGGTCATATCATCTCTGCCAAGGGCATTGCGGTGAATCCTGAGAAGGTGTCTGCAATTGTGAATTGGGAACCTCCTCAGAACGTGAAGCAACTCCGTAGCTTCCTCGGTCTCGCAAGCTACTGTCAAAGATTTGTTGAAAACTATTCTAAGATCGCGAAGCCTCTATCAAATCTTCTCCAGAAGCACGTCAAGTACGTTTGGTCTCCGGAGTGTGACATTGCTTTCAACACCTTGAAAGAGAAATTGGTCACTGCTCCAGTTCTCACTCCGCCTGATGAATCCAAGCCGTACGAGGTCTTTTGCGATGCCCCTCTCCAAGGTCTCAGCGCAGTATTGATGCAAGAGAAGAAAGTTGTGGCTTATACCTCTCGCCAGTTGAAGCCCAATGAGAAGAACTACTCCACTCATGATCTCGAGTTGGCGGCAGTTGTGCATGCTCTTTTGACTTGGAGACATCTCTTATTGGGAAGAAAAGTGGACATTTTCACTGATCACAAGAATCTCAAGTACATCTTCACTCAGCCTAATCTCAACCTCAGGCAAACTCGATGGTCGAAATGACTCAAGAGTATAATCCGAGTATCAAGTATACTCCAGGCAAGGCCAATGTGATTGCTGACGCATTGAGCAGGAAGGCTTATTGCAACAGTCTGATCCTCAAGCCTTATCAACCCGAGCTTTGTGAAGCTTTCTGCAAACTTAATCTGCAAGTTGTTCCTCAAGGTTTCCTCGCCAACCTTCAAGTCTCTCCTACCTTGGAAGACCAGATTCCCCAAGCTCAGCTTCTTGATGCTATGGTGAAGAAGGTGAATATTGGGATTGCCAAGAGTCAACCCAAGTACAAGTGCTACCGCCTTGATGACAAGGACACTCTCTTCTTCGAGGATCGTATTGTTGTACCCAAAGGTGAACTTCGTAAAGTGATCATGAACGAGGCTCACAATTCTCTCCTCTCCATCCACCCTGGGAGCACGAAGATGCATCAGGACCTCAGGCAGGCTTATTGGTGGACTCGAATGAAGCGTGAGATTGATGTATCAGGACCTCAAGCAGGCTTATTGGTGGACTCGAATGAAGCGTGAGATTGCTCAGTTCGTGAATGAATGTGATGTCTGCAGAAGAGTGAAGGCAGAACACCAACGGCCAGCAGGTCTCCTCCAACCTCTTGCCATTCCAGAATGGAAGTTTGACCACATTGAGATGGACTTCGTGACTGGGTTTCCAAAGTCCAAGCGTGGCAATGAAGCTATATTCGTTGTCATCGACAAACTCACTAAAGTGGCTCACTTTCTGCCTATCAAAGAGTCAATCACTGCAGCTCAATTGGCAGAACTCTATACCTCTCGGATTGTCTCTCTGCACGGTATTCCTCAAGTGATCTCTTCAGACCGTGGCAGCATCTTTACCTCCAAGTTTTGGGATTCTTTTCAGAAGGCCATGGGCACCAACATCCGCTTCAGCACAGCTTTCCATCCTCAAACTAGCGGTCAAGTCGAGCGTGTCAACCAGATTCTTGAAGATATGCTCAGGGCTTGTGTGATCTCCTTCGGCATGAAGTGGGAGGATTGTCTTCCTTATGCTGAATTCTCCTACAACAATAGTTTTCAAGCAAGTTCGGGCAAGGCCCCATTTGAAATTCTGTATGGCAGGAAGTGCCGTACCCCTCTCAACTGGTCTGAAACCGATGAACGTCAGCTTTTGGGAAATGACTTAATCACAAAGGCAGAGGAAATGTGCAAAGTCATTCGAGATAACCTCAAAGCAGCCCAATCCCGCCAGAAGAGCTACTATGACAGTAAGCACCGCGATTTGGCTTTCGAGATCGGAGATCATGTTTACCTCCGCGTCTCTCCTATGAAAGTTACTCGTCGCTTCGGTATCAAAGGGAAGCTTGCCCCTAGATACGTGGGACCTTTCAAGATCGTCAGCAAGAGAGGAGATCTCGCCTATAAACTCGAGCTTCCTTCAAACTTTGCAAATGTGCATGACGTGTTCCATGTCTCTCAGCTCCGAAAGTGCTTCAAGACTCCTGACCGCACCATCAACTTCGAGGACATTGAGCTCCAAGAAGATCTCTCATATCGTGAGCACCCCGTGGCTATTCTTGAAGAGACTGAACGCAAGACTCGCAACAAGTCAATCAAATTCCTCAAAGTCAAGTGGTCACACCATTCCGACTGTGAAGCTACCTAGGAACACGAGGATCACCTCCGTTCTGAATACCCGGCGTTCTTTCAGTCCTAGATCTCGGGACGAGATCCTTTCGTAGTGGTGGAGTGTTGTAACACCCCGGATATGATTTACCCAATATGTACTCCAACTCTTGCCGTTTTCGGCATTAAGTTATTTTATTTTCTCGAGTTCGGGTCTTTGTCTCCGTGTGTTGTTATCGTTGTCATGCATCTCATATCATGTCTTCATGTGCATTGCATTTGCATACGTGTTCATCTCATGCATTCAAGCATTTTCCCCGTTGTCCGTTTTGCATTCCGGCACTTTGTTCTCCTCCGGTGGTCATTTCTACCTTTCTTTTGTGTGTGGGGATTAAACATTTCCGGATTGGACCGAGACTTGCCAAGTGGCCTTGGTTTACTACCGGTAGACCGCCTGTCAAATTTCGTACCATTTGGACTTCGTTTGATGCTCGAACGGTTAACCGAGGGACCAAAAAGGCCTCGTGTGTGTTGCAGCCCAACACCCCTCCAATTTGGCACAAAACCCACCAAAACCCTCTCTATCATCTAGAGCGTTCGATCACGATCGCGTGGCCGAAAACCGCACCTCATTTGGACTCTCCTAGCTCCCTCTATGCCTATATAAAGACCACCTCCGAAATCCGGATCTCTCCCCCGTCGAAACCCTAAAACCACCTCGCGCCGGCCGGACACGTCTGAATCCGGCCGGACAAACCGCCGCCGCCGCCCGCGCCCTATCCGCGCCTGCCACGTGGCGCGGCGCCCCACATCGCCGTCCGCTCCCGCCGTGGCCCGCGGGGCCCGTCACTGCCCCCCCCCCCCCGCGCCCGCCTTCCGTCTTGCCGCGGCGCTCCTTTGCCTCGCCGTCCGGCCACCGCTCCGCCGTGGGCACCATCGCCGCCCGGCGCCGCCCCCTCATTGCCGGCCATCGCCCCGGCCGCCGCACCGCTGCAAGGCCCCGCCGCCGATGCCGCCCCGCTTCGGCGGGCCTCCTCCTCCCCTCACTCCGGCAGTTCTTTCTATAGTAACTCCGGTGAGCCGCATTGGGAACCGCGCAGATGTCAGATCCAAAATTGCATCGGGTTGACTTTTTGCCCGAAACCCTAGTTTATTTGCTTCTGTTCATCATGTCGTAACTCCTCATCCGTAGCTCCGTTTTGGGCATATAGCATATCAAAATGTTCATCTCAGAGAGTACATCATTCCATTCCATTGCATTATTTTCATTTGAGTTCATCTTGATGCCCGAAATGCTGTTAGAAGAAGGGTATTTGAGATAATTGTCAGATCTACTGCTCCATTTAGATATTTGTCATTTTTGCCATGATTATTGTGTGCATGATATGCCCAGGTGCTCTACATGTGTTTTGTTAAGGGTTTTTCCATCTTTCCAGAGGTGCAACCCATGTATTTTTGTGATGTGTGTGGTGACTAGCACAAGCTTGCAAAGTGAGGCACTTGGTAATGCTGATTTCAGGCACTTAGCATTCCACTAAGTCCTTTACCTGGTTATCTCATATGGCCATATGTTCATGTTGTTTCCTAGTGATCCGTGCCTCTTTTGAGGATGACCAGTAAGGATGTTTTGTTAATTTTGTAGTGCTCTATCCATCCATGTCTTTGTTTGCATTTATGGAGCACCCTAGCTTGAGTCAATCGAGCTCTACTTTTGCTATTTCGTGAATCTGGGCAGATTGTCTACTTGTTAGCAATTTTGCCGAGGATGTTGTAGTTGATCCGTGCATGCTATGTTATTGTTCTTGCCATGTCTAGCTTGCATTTTGTGTATTCTTGATGGGTGTATGCTTAGATTGTCATGACTTGCTCTGTAGTGAGTGCATCGAGCTCGTAAACATGCCTACTTGATATCTGTTTTCAGCATGCTCCAGCTTTCACTAAGTCTGTGATCTGATTATGTTTTTTCCATGTTCACATGCTTGCAAATGTATTTTCTGATCCCTTTTGGCTCAAGGTCACTAAGGGACTTTTGTTAAGCTCTTTGAGTAGCTCTATGCCATGCTTTACTTTGTCATGTTCAGGTCCTGTAGCATGTAGTTTTGTTGCCCCAAAGAGTGCTATCTGATCTGAAATTCCAGACAAGTGTTAATTTCACTAAGTCTGAGATCTGTTTACCAAATGCATTTTTGCCATGCTTGTTTGAACCTGTTAATGGATGAATTGGCCATAGCTCAGTGCTAGACTTTTGTTAAGCATCTTGGATGGATCCCTGCCATGTATTTTTTTGCCATGTCTGGGTGCTGTAGCATGTTCATCTTGTTGCATTTAGATGGTTACTTGCCGTAAATCGCAGAACGTGGTCATTTTTGAATCGCTTGCCATTTCCAAACCGTAACTCCGATTCCGGTGATCTTTATATCGTTTTCAAGCGATTTCATATCATCTTTCTAGTGGCACACTTGGTTTTCCAAGTTGACGCCAGGGTCATGCATTCCTTGTCAAATCTTGCATATGCATCACATATCGCATCCCGCATAGCATACCATCTTTGCATCATATTGTTTGAACCTTGCACGTGGTTGATTGTGTCCTTGTTGCTTGTTTGTCTTGTTTGGGCAGAGCCGGGAGACGAGTTTGCTAACGAGGACCCCGTTGAGTTTGCTTTCGAGGATCCAGTCAACTCTGACAACTTTGCAGGCAAGATGATCATACCCTCGAAATCACTACTATCTTTGCTTTGCTAGATGCTCGCTCTTTTGCTATGCCATGCTATGATGCCTACCACTTGCTTTCAAGCCTCCCAAATTGCCATGTTCATCCTCTAACCCACCATGTCCTAGCAAACCGTTGATTGGCTATGTTACCACTTTGCTCAACCCCTCTTATAGCGTTGCTAGTTGCAGGTGAAGATTGGAGACTGTTCCTTGTTGGAACATTATTTACTTGTTGGGATATCATTATATTGCCATGTTATTTTAATGCATCTATATACTTGGTAAAGGGTGGAAGGCTCGGCCTCTTGCCTAGTGTTTTGTTCCACTCTTGCCGCCCTAGTTTCTATCATATCGGTGTTATGTTCCCGGATTTTGCGTTCCTTACGCGGTTGGGTTATAGTGGGAACCCCTTGATAGTTCGCCTTGATTAAAGCTTTTCCAGCAATGCCCAACCTTGGTTTTACCATTTGCCACCTAGCCTCTTTTTCCCTTGGGTTTCCGGAGGCCGAGGGTCATCTTATTTAAACCCCCCCCCCCCCCGGGCCAGTGCTCCTCTAAGGTTGGTCCAAACGGAGCCACTTGCAGCGCCACCTTGGGGCAACTCGAGGGTTGGTTTTAGTTGTACGTAGTGTTCATCTGAGTGTGCCCTGAGAACGAGATATGTGCAGCTCCTATCAGGATTTGTCGGCACATTCGGGCGGTGTTGCTGGATTTGTTTTAGCCTGTCGAAGTGTCTTGAAGAACCGAGGTACCGAGTTTGATCGGAACGTCTCGGGAGGAGGTCTATTCCTTCGTTGACCGTGAGAGCTTGTCATGGGCTAAGTTGGGACTCCCCTGCAGGGATTTGAACTTTCGAAAGCCGTGCCCACGGTTATGGGCAGATGGGAATTTGTTAATGTCCTATTGTAGATAACTTAAATCCTGAACTTAATTAAAATGAATCAACTGTGTGAGTTACCATGATGGCCTCTTCTCGGCGGAGTCCGGGAAGTGGACACGGTGTTGGAGTAATGTTTGCGCAGGTTGTCCTCTAGTTTCTCGCTCGCGCTTTGCCTCCTCTTCTCGCTCTCTTTTGCGAACAGGTTAGCCACCATATATGCTAGTCGCTTGCTGCAGCTCCACATATATTTACCTTGCCTTACCTATTAAGCTTAAATAGCCTTGATCGCGAGGGTGCGAGATTGCTGAGTCCCTGTGGCTCACAGATTACTATTACACTAGATGCAGGGCCTGATGGTTCCGCTCCACATGGCGCGCTTGAGCTCAAGTGGGAGTTCGACGAGGACACTCAATGATACTATGTTTCTTTTCCTGATGATCAGTAGTGGTGCCCAGTTGGGGTGATCGGGACCGTGTCACATGTTGGGTTATCTTTTATTTTGGCGCCGTAGTCGGGCCATGAGTGTTTGAATGATGTAATGCTATTTATGTACTTGATTGACGTGGCGAGTGTAAGCCAACTATGTTATCTCCCCTTTTATTATCTATATTACATGGGATGTTGTGAAGATTGCCTAACTTGCTACATATGCCTTCAATGCGATTATGCCTCTAAGTCGTGCCTCGACACATGGCAGATATAGTCGCATCAAGGGCATTACAATTACGCTGTGGTGTTCCAGGTGGCGTGAGTTGAGAAACTATTCCACATTGTTTCAAATGAGGACCAAAATCTTAACTCAAATATTCTCCTCCACGATGAGATCGTAGAAACTTTATTTTCTTGTTACGAGGATTTTCCACTTCACTCTGAAATTATTTGAACTTTTCAAATGTTTCAAACTTATGTTTCATTAAGTAGATATACCCATATCAACTCAAATCATCTGTGAAGATTAGAAAATAACGATACCCGCCATGAGCCTCAACACTCATCGGACCGCATACATCAGTATGTATTATTTCCAATAAGTCAATTGCTCGCTCCATTATTTCAGGGAACGGAGTCTTAGTCATCTTGCCTATGAGGCATGTTTCGCAAGCATCAAGTGATTCCAAAAGCCCATCAGCATGGAGTTTCTTCATGCGCTTTACACCAATATGACCTAAACGGCAGTGCCACAAATAAGTTGCACTATCATTATTAACTTTCCATCTTTTGGCTTCAATATTATGAATATGTGTATCACTACAATCGAGATTTAACAAAAAAATAGATCACTCATCAAGGGTGCATGACCATAACAGATTACTCATATAAATAGAACAACCATCATTCTATGATTTAAATGAATAACCGTCTCACATCAAACAAGATCCAGATATAATGTTCATGCTCAACGCTGGCACCAAATAACAATTATTTAGGTCTAAAACTAATCCTGATGGTAGATGTAGAGGTAGCGTGCCGATGGCAATCACATCGACTTTGGAACAATTTCCCACGGGCATCGTCACCTCGTCCTTAGCCAGTCTTCATTTAATTCGTAGCCCTTGTTTTGTGTTGCAAATATGAGAAACAGAACCAGTGTCAAATACCCAGGTGTTACTACGTGCATTAGTAAGGTACACATCAATAACATCTATATCAAATATACATTTCAGTTTGCCATCCTTCTTGTCCACCAAATACTTGGGGCAATTCTGCTTCAAGTGACTAGTCCCTTTGTAGTAGAAACACTCAGTTTTTGGCTTAGGTCCTGACTTGGGCTTCTTCCCTTGAGCAACAACTGGCTTGTTGTTCTTCTTGAAGTTCCCCTTCTTCCCTTTGCCCTTTTTCTTGAAACTAGTGGTCTTGTTCACCATCAACACTTGATGCTCCTTCTTGATTTCTACCTTCGCAGCCTTTAGCATCGCGAAGAGCTCGGGAATTGTCTTTTCCATCCCTTGCATATTATAGTTCATCACGAAGCCTTTATAGACAGTGATTGAAGAACTCTGTCAATGACACTATCATCAGGAAGATTAACTCCTAGCTGAGTCAAGTGGTTATGGTACCCAGACATTCAGAGTATGTGTTCAATGACAGAACTATTCTCCACCATTTTGCAGCTGTAGAACTTGTTGGAGACTTCATATCTCTCAACTCAGGCATTTGCTTGAAATATTAACTTCAACTCCCGGAACATCTCATATGATCCATGACGTTCAAACCATCTTTGAAGTCCCGATTCTAAGCCATAAAGCATGGCACACTGAACTATTGAGTAGTCACCAGCTTTGCTCTACCAGATGTTCATAACATCTGGAGTTTCTCCTGCAATGGGTCTTGCACCTAGCCGTGCTTCCAGGACGTAATTCTTCTGTGCTGCATTGAGGATAATCCTCAAGTTACAGACCTAGTCCATGTAGTTGCTACCATCATCTTTCAACTTAGCTTTCTCTAGGAACGTATTAAAATTCATGGGAACGGTAGCATGGGACATTGATCTACAACAACATAGATATGCAAAAAACTATCAGGTACTAAGTTCCTGATAAATTAAATTTCAATTGATCATATTACTAAAGAACTCCCACTTAGATAGACATCCCTCTAGTCATCTAAATGATCACATAATCCATATCAACTAAACCATGTCCGATCATCACGTGAGATGGAGTAGTTTTCAATGGTGAACATCTCTATGTTGATCATGTCTACTATATGATTCACGTTCGACCTTTCGGTCTTAGTGTTCCGAGGCCATATCTTCATATGCTAGGCTCATCAAGTTTAACCCGAGTATTCTGCACATGCAAACTGGCTTGCACCCGTTGTATGTGAACATAGAGGTTATCACACCAGATCATCACGTGGTGTCTCGGCGCGATGAATTGTAGCAAAGGTGCATACTCAGGGAGAACACTTGTACCTGGAAATTTAGTGAGGGGTCATCTTATAATGCTACTACCGTACTAAGAAAAATAAGATGCATAAAATATAAACATCACATGCAATCAAAATATGTGACATGATATGGCCATCATCATCTTGTGCCTTTGATCTCCATCTCCAACGCACCATCATGATCTCCATCGTCACCTGCTTGACACCTTGATCTCCATCGTAGCATCGTTGTTGTCTCGCCAACTATTGCTTCTACGATTATCGCTACCACTTAGTGATAAAGTAAAGCAATTACATGGCGATTGCCTTTCATACAATAAAGCGAAAACCATATGGCTCCCGCCAGTTGCCGATAACTGTTACAAAACATGATCATCTCATACAACAATTTATATCTCATCACGTCTTGACCATATCACATCACAACATGCCCTGGAAAAACAAGTTAGACGTCCTCTACTTTGTTATTGCAAGTTTTACATGGCTGCTACGGGCTTCTAGCAAGAACCGTTCTTACCTACGCATCAAAAACTAAAACGATTTTTCGTCAAGTGTGATGTTTTAACCTTCAACAAGGACCGGCCATAGTCAAACTCGATTCAACTAAAGTTGGAGAAATAGACACCCGCCACCCACCTTTGTGCAAAGCACATCGGTAGAACCAGTCTCATGAACGCGGTCATTTAATGTCAGTCCGGGCCGCTTCATCCAACAATACCACCGAATCAAAGTAAGACGTTGGTGGTAAGCAGTATGACTATTATCGCCCACAACTCTTTGTGTTCTACTCGTGCATATCATCTACGCATAGATCTGGCTCTGATACCACTGTTGGGGAACGTAGCATGCAATTTCAAAAAAATTCCTATGATCACACAAGATCTATCTAGGAGATGCATAGCAATGAGACGGGGAGAGTGTGTTCACGTACCCTCGTCGACCGAGACGGAAGCATTAGGTTAACGTGGTTGATGTAGTCGGACGTCTTCATGATCCAACCAATCCACGTACTGAACGTATGGCACCTCCGCGTTCAGCACACGTTCAACTAATGATGTCCCTCGAGCTCTTGATCCAGTAGAGGGTCAAGGGAGAGTTCCGACAGCACGACGGCGTGATGATGGTGATGGTGATGTGATCCGCGTAGGGCTTCACCTAAGCACTACAACGCTATGACCGGAGGAGTAAACTGTGGACGGGGGCACTACACATGGCTAAGAGAAATCTTGGTGTTCCTTTGGGGTGCCCCCCGCCCCCGTATTAAAGGGGGGAGGAGGAGGTGGCTGGCCCAAGGGGGGCGCACCAAGGGAGGAGTCCTACTTGGACTCCCAGTCCAAGTAGGATTCATGCCCCTTCCTTTCAATGGAGAGGGCAAAGGGGAAAGGATGGAGAAGGAGAAGGAAAGAGGGGGGTCGCTGTAACACCCACGATGCAGCTATATCTCCCACGTGTCGGGGCACGACTTAGAGGCATAACCGCATGGTTGGCATGTCGCAAGAGGGGTAATCTTTACACATCCCATGTACTGAATAAGGAAGGGATAAAGAGTTGTCTTACAATCGCCACTTCACACAATACATGAATATAGCATTACATCATCCAAAATACAATCAAGGTTCGACTACGCAACCAAATAAAGAAAGACAACCCCTAATGCTAGATCCCCGATCGCCCCAATTGGGCTCCTCTACTGATCGTCCGGAAAGGAAACATAGTAATGGCCAGAATCATCGTCGAACTCCCACTTGAGTTCGGTCGTGTCCCATGTACTGGCATCATCGGCACCTGCATCTGTTTGGGAAGTAATCTATGAGTCAGGGGGACTCCGCAATCTCACACCCTCGCGATCAAGACTATTTAATCTTATGGGTAGGAAAAGGTAGTGAGGTGGATCTGCAGCAAGCACTAGCATATATGGTGGCTAACCTACGCAAATGAGAGCGAGAAGAGAAGCAAAGCACGGTCGAGAAGCTATAAAGATCAACAAGTGGTCCTGAAACTACTTACATTCAAGCATAACACGAGACTGTGTTCTCTTCCCGGTTGGACCAACACTCAGAGAAGCACTGGCCTGGGGGGGGGGGTTAAAATAAAGATGACCCTTGAGTCTGCGAAACCCAAGGGAAAAAGGCTTAGGTGGCAAATGGTAAAACCAAGGCTGGGCCTTGCTGGAGGAGTTTTATTCAAGGCGAATTGTCAAGGGGTACCCATAACACCCAACCGTGTAAGGAACGCAGAATCAAGGAACATAACACCGGTATGACGGAAACTAGGGTGGCAAGAGTGGAACAAAACACCAGGCATACCTCCTCCTCCTGTGAGATCTGCCAGCAATGAAGTGGTCAAGCATAATCCCAAGTCTGCAAAGGTCAACATGATGAACGCAGCACAGGCAGAGGACTCTTCAGAAGTGATCATGGGTAATCTTCATGTTAATGATATTCCTGCAAAAGTCCTTTTTGATACTGGTGCATCGCATTGTTTCATTTCAAGACCATTTGCATCTAAGCATGTGTTGCTTTCCCAAGATTTTCCTAGGCAGTTATCAGTTGTCTCTCCAGGTAAATTCATGAACGCAAGCTCTATGGTTCCAAATGTTTCTATCAAGATGGGCGACTATAAGTTTCTGTCCTCTCCAATTGTTCTTGGTAACTCGGATATTGATCTAATTCTCGGCATGGACTGGCTTCCTAAGCACAAGGCTCAGCTTCATTGTGCTGCCAGGCAGATTCAATTGACACACTCGTCTGAGTATGTGATCATCTATGCCGCTCGTGATGATACCATTCGACTATTTTCTTTCAATGAGAAGGGCGATTTGAATGCCATCTCTCAGATTCTAGTCGTTTGTGAATATCAAGACGTCTTTCCAGAAGAACTTCCAGGAATGCCTCCTCCCCGGCCAGTTGAATTCGTCATCGATCTTGACCGTGGCACGGAACCTGTTTGCAAACGTCCTTACAAGCTTGGACCCGAATAGTTGAAGGAGCTGAAGAAACAACTCGATGAACAAGAGCGTATGGGTCTGATCCGACCGAGTTCTTCTCCATGGGGTTGTGGTGTTCTTTTTGTCAAGAAGAAGGATGGCACGGAACGACTCTGTGTCGACTATCGTCCATTGAACAAGAAGACAATAAAGAACAAGTACCCACTTCCCAACATCAATGATCTATTCGAGCAGCTCAAAGGTGCCCAAGTATTCTCCAAGCTTGACCTCCGTATGGGTTATCATCAGATTCGCATTCGTGAACAAGATATCCCCAAGACAGCAATCAGAACAAGCTATGGTTCTTATGAATATACTATCATGTCTTTCGGCCTTGTCAGTGCTCCTCCAACGTTCTCTCGCATGATGAACTTCATCTTCAACCCTTACACAAATGATTTCGTCCTGGTGTATCTCGACGATATTTTGGTCTTTTCCAAGAACAAGGAGGACCATGCCAAGCATTTGAGATTGGTTCTCGACAAACTCAGATAACATCAGTTCTATGCGAAGTTTTCAAAGTGTGAGTTTTGGCTTGATGAGGTTCTCTACCTTGGCCATATCATCTCGGCCAAGGGCATCGCTGTTAATCCTGAGAAGGTGTCTGCAATTGTGAATTGGGAACCGCCTCAGAATGTGAAGCAGCTCCGCAGTTTCCTTGGGCTAGCAAGCTATTGTCGAAAATTTGTGGAGAATTTCTCTAATATTGCAAAGCCTCTTTCCAACCTCCTCCAGAAGCATGTGAAGTATGTATGGACGCGTGAATGTGACGTGGCTTTCAACACCCTCAAAAAGAAGTTAGTCACAGCTCCTCTTTTGACTCCTCCTTATGAATCCAAACCATTCGAAGTTTTCTGTGATGCCTGCCTGCAAGGTCTGGGTGCTGTGTTAATGCAAGAGAAGAAAGTTGTGGCCTATACCTCTCGTCAGTTGAAGCCCAATGAAAAGAACTACCCCACTCACGACCTCGAGTTGGCGGCAATTGTCCATGCTCTTTTAACATGGAGACATCTCTTGTTGGGAAGGAAAGTGGACATGTTCACTGATCATAAGAGCCTCAAGTACATCTTCACTCAGCCCAACCTCAACCTCAGATAGAATCATTGGGTCGAAATGATTCAAGAGTATAATCCGAGTATTGAATATACTCCAGGCAAGGCCAATGGCATTGCAAACGCTTTGAGCAAAAAGGCTTACTGCAACAGCTTAATTCTCAAGCCCTTCCAACCAGATCTTTGTGAAGCATTCCGCAAACAAAATCTCCAAGTTGTTCCGCAAGGCTTTCTTGCCAATCTCCAAGTCTCTCCTAGTTTGGAAGATCAAATTCGTGAGGCACAACTTCTTGATGCCATGGTGAAGAAGGTGAAAAATGGGATTGCCAAGAGCCAATCTGTCGCAGTAATGGGCCACGAGTAGGCTAACCCGAGTCCCAGAACCTTTCAAGACATCGGGGCAGGCTGCGCCCCTCAAGACCCCAGGACAAAGAGCCGCCTTCTGAGGAGTCGGCGGCAAGGCCACCGACTAGCCACTCATGGCCGAGACCCAGGGACGACTTCATGACAAACCGACTCCTGACTGAGGACTTCCCAAGAAGACGGCCTTAGGGAGTCGGCCCGCGGCTCCAGCAAAACCCCACGTCCTCATCAAGAGGGACAGGACAGGGGAGTGGCTATAGTGAAGACTGCTCCTACCCCTTTCCAAAGGCAAGCATGGCCACAGTACACCGTACCCGCGGAGATCTTCATGCGGCATGGCACTGTTGCCATGCTGGCCCTGACATCAGCACCGGTGGACCGAATCCTGCGCCCACGACAGCTTGTCTGTATGACCTTTGGGTGGCGGGTCCCGCCGGCCAGCGGGATCCCAGAAGACGGGAAGCGCGCCACAAGTCGGACCTGTCAGGAGTCGGCCCTCGAGAGTCGGCTAGACCCTCCCCCGGGGCCCACGCGCCATTAATCAGATGTGACGGAGAGTGGCAATAGTGATCGCCTGCCAGGCTACGGGGCTGTTGCCATGACTCCATAACCAAGCCCGCGTCATCAGAAGCACGGCTACAGTAATCAGCAGCCGACAAGACCCGCCCGCGACAGATGCGGCCTGTCGGCTCCGTACCTAGCCAGTCGGCGGGCCCCAGCAGTCGGCGGAGAAGAGGGAGGCCGGAGGCACTGACAGCTGGGCCCGCGTCCAGCCGGATTACCATTGTACCCCTGGGGGGTAGGCCTATATAAACCCCCCCCCCCCCCCCCGGACACCCATGCAAAGGGTTGGAATCCATTAGCTCTAGACCAGATCATATAGGAGGGAGAGAGCTAGCCTTGCCCTCTCCTACCTCCAGGAAACAGCTCAAGGAGCAATCGTGTAAACACTTTGCCATAGTGATCATGCGGAGACCCCGTAGAGCAGCAGTAGGGGTATTATCTCCCCGGAGATCCCCGAAGCTGGGTAAGATTCGCCGGCGTGCATGTCTACGCCTCATCCCGTTTCTAGGCACCGGCGACATTCTACTCGCCCCCACCACGATAAGCCATCCTTTGGCATATGTCGCACCCAACCCCCGACATTTGGCGCCCACCATGGGGCCTGGTGCGCCGTCGTCCGGAGACCTGTTCTGGACGGGAAACATTTTCCTCCCTGGCGAGTGCAGCCAGCCAGGCACGCCAGATGGAGTCAGCGCTGACGTGCTGCGCGGTGTTGAGATCGCCTGCGCAGCCAGCTACCTGGCCGAACTTGTCGGCGAGGTTCGCCTCTCTGACGAACCTACATCCAATGGAGGCACGGGTGGCTCCGAGATTCTCCTCGCGGGCCTCCTCGATCAACTCCACATCGCCGGCGAGCCTGCCGTGGACTTGGAGTCCGTAGGTTCCACCGACCCGATGTTGGTCGACTCCGACACCACGTCGCTCGATGCATTTCCCACTAATGTGGTGGTCTACGACGAGCCTCTCCCTCATGCGAAGAGCGGCGGAAGCACCGTCACCGAGGTGCACGTCATCAGTCATGACGAGCTCCCCGGCGGAGGAGCGCATGACCCACTTGGCGCGGCGCTGCAAGACCTGACTGCACCCATTCCGGAAGACGCTGACGCGGTGACGTTGGAGGTGCGCCGCCTTCAGCTGGTCGAAGGTGCGAAGAAGCTGGCTAGCATGAGACGCTTGTCAGAAGCCTACCAGCGTGAGACGGATCGCGCTGTTGGTGGCTCGCCAGCCTGAGCTGGGCCTAGCTGCCTTGGCATAGTCCAGCAGCGCGGCGTAGCCATCGCCAACCTGTTCGGGGCAAGTCGCCCTATGTACGCTACACCTGCGGAGAACATTCGAGCCACCCAGGCGGCGGCGGACGAGCTGGACAATTTCGAGGGGGAAGAATGCCGCCTGATGATGGAGCGAGTCCAGTGGCTCCTCGACGCGGCTGCCGCGCAGAACGCGGCCGGCTGCCGCACAGAGGCGCCGCAGCGGCAAAACGACGACTGAGGGAGTCCTGGATTAGGGGGTGTCTGGATGGCTGGACTATACCTTCAGCCGGACTCCTGGACTATGAAGATAGAAGATTGAAGACTTCGTCCCGTGTCCGGAAGGGACTTTCCTTCGCGTGGAAGGCAAGCTTGGCGATACGGATATGTAGATCTCGTACCATTGTAACCGACTTTGTGTAACCCTAACCCACTCCGGTGTCTATATAAACCGGAGGGTTTTAGTCCGTAGGACAACATACAGAACAACAATCATACCATAGGCTAACTTCTAGGGTTTAGCCTCTCCGATCTCGTGGTAGATCTACTCTTGTACTACCCATATCATCAATATTAATCAAGCAGGACGTAGGGTTTTACCTCCATCAAGAGGGCCCGAACCTAGGTAAAACTTCGTGTCCCTTGCCTCCTGTTACCATCCGGCCTAGACGCACAGTTCGGGACCCCCTACCCGAGATCCGCCGGTTTTGACACCGACATTGGTGCTTTCATTGAGAGTTCCTCTGTGTCGTCGCCGTTAGGCTTGATGGCTCCTACGATCATCAATAGCGATGCAGTCGAGGGTGAGACCTTCCTCCCCGGACAGATCTTTGTCTTCGGCGGCTTCGCACTGCGGGCCAATTCACTTGGCCATCTGGAGCAGATCGAAAGCTATGCCCCTGGCCGTCAGGTCAGATTTGGAAGTTTAAACTACACGGCTGACATCCGCGGGGACTTGATCCTCGATGGATTCGAGCCACTACCGAGCGCGCCGCATTGTCACGACGAGCATGATCTAGCTCTGCCGCCGAATAGTGCCCTGGAGGCCGCACCCGCATCGGCTTCGACCCTTAATTGAGAGCCAACTGCGTCGATCGAGGATGGATGGTCGGACGCCGCCTCAGGGGCTGCTATCTCAACGGCGATCGAGCCAAACACCAGCCCCGCACCCCATGAGACTCGTGACTCCAAGGAGCCGGACTCCCCTCCGGACTCCGAAAAATCTGCGCCCCTGCTGATCGAATCCGATTGGGTGCCGATCATGGAGTTCACTGCCGCGGACATCTATCAGCACTCGCCTTTCGGCGATATTCTGAAGACACTAAAGTCTCTCTCTTTATCAGGAGAGCCCTGGCCGGACTACGGTCAGCAAGGTTGGGATACGGATGATGAAGAAATTCAAAGCCCACCCACCACCCACTTTGTAGCCACTGTCGACGATTTAACCGACATGCTCGACTTCGACTCCGAAGACATCGACGGTATGGACACCGATGCAGGAGACGATGAAGAACCAGCGCCTATTGGGCCCTGGAAAGCCACCTCGTCGTATGACATATACATGGTGGACACCCCAAAAGAAGGAGATGGCAATGGAACAGCGGAGGATGACCCCTCCAAGAAACAGCCTAAGCGCCGGCATGAGCGGCGCCGCTCAAAATCCCGCCAAAGAAAATACGGTGACTCCAGCATGGGAGATTATAATACTCCGGAGAGTGCCGAAGAAAACCCCCTCCAGCAAGATTCAGCACAGGAGGATGGAGAAGCCAGCCCTCATGAGAGAGCGGCAGATAGAGAGGTCGAGGACGATAATTATACGCCTCCCTCCGAAGACAAGGCAAGCCTCGACGACGATGAATTCGTCATGCCAGAGGATCCCGTCGAGCAAGAGCGTTTTCAACGCAGGCTTGTGGCCACGGCAAGAAGCCTCAAGAAAAAACAGCAACAGCTTAGAGCGGATCAAGATTTGCTAGTCGATAGATGGACTGAAGTCCTTGCGGCCGAAGAGCATAAACTCGAACGCCCCTCCAAGAGCTACCCAAAGCGCAGGTTGCTACCCCGATTAGAGGAGGAATCACTTAAACCTACATCACCAGCACTTTATACAGCCGACCGGCCACCTCGTGGCCGCGACAGAGAGGCCTCTCAGCCCTCCACTCAAGCCACACCCCGTACCAAGGCACGCGAAAATATGCCAGACCTGCGAGATATGTTGGAGGACAGGGCAAGGCAAACAAGATCGATCTACGGATCGCGTGGGCGCCCCATGACTCGAGACGGTAACCGTCACGCCGAACACAAATCCGGTAGGGCCGAACACAGCAGACAAAGCTCATTGGAGCTACGTCGTGATATAGCCGAGTACAGAGGCGCCGCACACCCACTATGCTTCACAGACGAAGTAATGGATCATCAAATCCCCGAGGGTTTCAAACCCATAAACATCGAATCATATGATGGCACAACAGATACTGCGGTATGGATTGAGGATTATCTCCTTCATATCCACATGGCCCGCGGCGATGATCTCCATGCCATCAAATACCTCCAACTCAAGCTTAAAGGACCAGCTCAACATTGGCTTAACAGCTTGCCAGCAGGATCAATCGGTTGTTGGGAGGACCTGGAACCCCATTCCTCGACAATTTCTAGGGCCCTTATGTGCAACCACCAGACGCCGATGACCTAAGGCATGTAATTCAGCAGTCAGAGGAATCGGCCAGGAAATTCTGGCCACGGTTCCTAACAAAGAAAAACCAAATAGTCGACTGTCCGGACGTTGAGGCCCTAGCAGCCTTCAAACACAATATCCGTCATGAGTGGCTTGCCTGGCACCTTGGACAGGAAAAGCCAAAATCTATGGTAGCACTCACGACACTCATGACCCACTTTTGCGCGGGAGAAGACAGTTGGCTTTCTCGTAGCAACAACATGACCAAGAACCCTGGTAATTCGGATACCAGGGACAGTAGTGGCAGGTCGCGTCGCAACAAGTAGAAGCGCCGCACTAACGGCGACAATGCTGAGGATACGATAGTTAATGCCGGATCCAGAGGCTATAAATCCGGTCAGCGGAGAAAGCCATTCAAAAGAAATCCTAGGGGCCCGTCTAGTTTGGACTGAATACTCGACCGCTTGTGCCAGATACATGGCACCCCTGAAAAGCCGGCCAATCACACCAACAGGAATTGTTGGGTGTTCAAGTAGGCGGGCAAGTTGTACGCCAAAAATACAGAGAAGGGGCTGCATAGCGGTGATGACGAAGAGCCCTGGCCGCCGAACAACAGTGGACAGAAGGGTTTTCCCCCACAAGTGCAGATGGTGAACATGATATACGCAACCCACATCCCCAAGAGGGAGCGGAAGCGCGCGTTAAGTTGCGTATACGCGATAGAGCCAGTCGCCCCAAAGCTCAACCCATGATCCTCCTGCCCGATCACCTTTGATCGAAGGGACCATCCCACTAGCACCCGTCATGGCGGATTCGCCGCATTGGTTCTAGACCCAATTATTGACGGGTTTCATCTCACTAGAGTCCTTATGGACGGCGGTAGTAGCCTGAACCTGCTTTACCAGGATACAGTGCAGAAAATGGGCATAGATCCCTCGAGGATTAAGCCCACCAAAACGACCTTTAAAGGCGTAATACCAGGTGTAGAGGCCAACTGTACAGGCTCAGTCACACTTGAAGTGGTCTTCGGATCTCCGGATAATTTCCGAAGCGAGGAGTTAATCTTCGACATAGTCCCATTCTGCAGTGGCTATCACGCACTGCTCGGACGAACCGCATTCGCCAAGTTCAATGCGGTACCGCACTACGCATACCTTAAGCTCAAGATGCCAGGCCCTCGAGGAGTAATTATGGTCAATGGAAACACCGAATATTCCCTCCGAACGGAGGAGCACACGGCGGCCCTTGCAGCGGAAGTACAAAGCAGCCTCTCCAGGAAGTAATCCAGTCTGGCCATTAAACGTCCGGACACCGTCAAGCGCGCCCAGAGTAACCTACAACAAGGCCGCCTGGCACGTTCCGAGTAGGCGTAGCAATGCGGCCCCAACCCCAGCCCTCGCAAAAATGGGACACCAGTACTTCGCGTACATAACTATGCTCTAGAAATACCATGGGTACAGGGGGAGGGGCACCATCACGGCATGCCCGAAACACGGATTAAACCGCACCAGGGGCTGCCGATTTTTTAATTTTCTCTTACTTTCAGGACTCCACTCTTCGGAAGGCCTGTTCGGCAGTTCAATTGCCGCACAAACGATGCAAGAACCAGGGAAGCAGAGAAGCCATGCCGCATTACGGAACTCCTAGGTGGTCTCTAGCACGAGCAGTACACCTGTTTCGCATACCATTCCGCAGCCTGCCCCAGGAACGGACATGTTAAAATAGTCCAACCTTTTGCTTATCGCATTATTTGTATCGTTCTGCTTTGATCGCAACCCTTTTTAATAAACAATGCATAGCTTCTGTCTATTTTTGCATTACTCTTTTTTTTACAAATATATGTTCCTTAACGACATGTTGCACCCGTACACTTTGGTACGGCCAAAATACGCCAGGGGCTTTAGTACCCCTCAATATGGTGTGAGAAGTCCGAACACTTTAACAAGTGCGGCACCCCAAACTTATAGCATTATATGCATCGGCTCCGAATCATGTCTTGGGTCAATAGTTGGGTTTGCCCGGCTCCTATGTTTTGGTGCCTTACGTTCCGCTATATCGGCTAAGGTAGCACTAGGAGAACTACTGCGATTGTGCCCCCGTTGAGCTGGGTCGAGCACCTTAGTAGAGAAAGCTAAAACTGACTATCGTGATGAAGCGTGAGCTGGTCGCTGTTCGAGAGGTTTTTTGAGTCCCTAAAGACTTATGCTGCTTAGAGCGAGGAGTCGGCTATGTCCGGCCAAGGCGTGGATAGCGCCCCGAACTCGGTCTTCCGAATACCAGGGGCTTCGCCGAAATTTAAAATTATAGAATTCTATGGCTAAGTGAGAGTGTTCAAGCATTATAGTTCGATTGCCTTGTTCGTTGTGCTGAGCGCCTCCCTCGAAGGACCCAAAGATGGGAAAAAGAGCGCTGAGGTTTATCCTCGAACACCCCAGCACTAGCGCACGGGGGCAGAAGCCGACGACTCGCCATCTCTCAAAATTGATAAACAACTGCACAGAAGGTAATATTTTAAATTCCAACAGCATTGCTTAGCGCATATGAACAAGTTTTTAGCGCACAGGACAAAACGAGCGAGTTTTACTCAAAAATTACATCCCTAGAACATTCATCCGCCACAAGGCGGGCACCCTTCAGAACATCCGTATAATAATTCTCGGGCTTGCGATGCTCTTTCCCCGGCGGTGGCCCGTCCTTCACAAGCTTCTCAGCATCCAGCTTGCCCCACTGCACCTTAGCCCGGGCAAGGTCCCTACGGGCACCTTCAATGCGGACGGAGCGCTTGATGACTTCGAGCCTTGGACAGGCCCCCACCAGCCGCCGCACCAGCCCGAAATAGCTCCCAAGCAGAGCCTCTCCAGGCCACAGCCGAACTATGAGGCCCTTCATGGCCTGTCCGGCCGCCTTGTGGAGCTCGACCAGTTGCTTCAGCTGGTCGCTCAGGGGCACGGGGTGTCCGGCCTCAGCATACTGAGACCAGAACACCTTCTCTGTCAAGCTGTCCTCCTCGGCTCGATAGAATGCGGCGGCATCAAACACGCTACGGGGAAGATCTGCGAATGCTCCTGGAGAGCTCCGGATTCGGGTAAGTAACAAGTAACTTACGTTTATGTGTTTGGTTTGGATAAAGAATGCCTTACCCGCCGCTATCTTTTTCACCTCATCCAACTCCTGGAGGGTCTTCTCGGATTCAGCCTTGGCAGACTTGGCATTTTCAATAGCCACCGCGAGCTCGGACGCTCGCGTCTTTGAGTCAAGCTCCAAACTCTCATGTTTTTCCATGAGAGCCTGGAGCTCTTGCCGCACCTTGCCAACCTCGGCCTCATACTTCTCCCGCTTGGTGCGCTCCGTGGCCGCCCTCTTCTCAGCCTCGACCAGCGCTTGCTTAAGGGTCGCCACCTCAGATGTGGCCCCTACAATAGCCACGATAATCCTGTCATTTTTTGCAATTGCACTTTTTTATATATATTTAAAACAAGGTATTTCTTACCTTCCTTCTCCTCGAGCTGCTTCTTGGCACGCCCGAGCTCTTGCTCAGACTGCTCGAGGTTCTGCTTTAGCGTGTCCACTTCCGCAGTCAGTACGGCGGACGCCAGCAGAGAAGCCTGCATACGCATATTGACTCCTTTTTGTTAGACTCTTGCGAATTTCATTTTGATCCTGTATTCGGCTTTTCTTCCCGAATGCCAAACAGAGCATCAGGGGCTACTGTCTATGCGGTAATATTATTTACACATTCTTTACTTACCTCAAAGCCTGTTAAAAAGGCTAGTACAAGCTTCAGTCAGTCCGCTCTTGGCGGACTGAACCTTCTGGACCACCGCACTCATAATGGTGCGGTGCTCCTCGTCGATGGAGGCACCTTTGAGCACCTCCAACAGATTGTCCGGCGCCTCCGGTTGGACAGGGGTCACCGGCACGGTGGGCTTGCTCCTCTTGGAAGGAGGTCGCCCGCCGGACTCTGCAACCTTTGAAGGTTCCGGAGCGGTGTGTGGCCTAGGGCCTGACTTGGAGCCCTGGGGGGTTTAATCCCCTTTACTCCTGGAGTCTGGGAGGTCGCCTTGCGGTGCCTCTAGGACCACCTCCTCCTGGCTTGGAACCCGTTGGGACAACACTTCGGCATCGTCCATAGGGCGGGGGGAGGAAGCCGTCGGAAGCGAATTCACATCCGACGAGTCTAGTGAACCACTCGACGACGCGTCGAGTCGGTCTTTGTGTGGGCTGCATAAACATATTCGACATAAGGGAAAGCTGTGCAATAAAGGAATACTATGAATTACTCTGGTATCCGGATACTTACGATTTCACCAGGGGCTTGGCCCTGAGCGGCCACTCCTCTTCGCCGTCGTCGGCGTTGGTGGAGTAGTCTGAAGGAAGGGTTTTCCCCTTCTTGGACTCTTCGGCCTCCCCAGTTGGGGCGGCCTTCCTTTTCTTCTCTCCCCCCGCTGGAGGGGGAGAGGCCTCTTCTTCCTCCTCCTTGTCCTCACTGGAGGATTGCGCCTTGGAGCCGTCGGATTATGAACCCGACACCTCCTGACGCCGGGCACTTTTTTGAGTCCCCGTGGCCTTCTTTGTGGCCTTCTTCTCCGGCACCACATAGGGTGCCGGAACCAGCAGCTTCGCCAAGCGGGCATCGGCTGGGTCTTCGGGCAAAGGAGCTGGACAGTCGATCTGTCTGGACTTCGCCTGCCAAACTTGTCAAAGGTAAGGGAGCTTAGATCCCGCATAGAGTTAAACTATGAAAAACTAATACCCTATAAAAGGTACAAACAACTTACCGCGCTAGCGTGACGCTGCGCGCTGATTCCGCGATCCTCGGTAGCAGATGCAGGAGCCTCGGCACCCTTGAAAAGCATCTTCCAGACATCTTCGCACGTCGTGTCAAAGAGCCTGCTCAGACTTCGGTGCTGCGCCAGGTTGAACTCCCACAGATTGAAGGCCCGTTGTTGACACGGGAGGATCCGGCGGATGAGCATAACCTGGACTACGTTGACAAGCCTGAGCTGCTTGTCCACCAGGGTTTGGATGCATGTTTGTAGTCCAGTCACCTCTCCTTTGCTGCCCCACGACAGGCCCGTCTCTTTCCAGGACGTGAGCCGCGTTGGGGGTCCGGACCGGAACTCGGGGGCTGCGATCCACTCAGGGTCACACGGCTCGGTGATGTAAAACCACCCCGATTGCCACCCCTTCAGGGTCTCCACAAAGGAGCCCTCGAGCCATAAGACGTTGGGCATCTTCCCCACCATGGCGCCTCCGCACTCCGCCTGGTTGCCGCGCACCACCTTTGGCTTAACATTAAAAGTCTTGAGCCATAGGCCGAAATGGGGGCGGATGCAGAGGAAAGCCTCGCACACGACGATAAACGCCGAGATGTTGAGGATGAAGTTCGAGGCCAGATCATGGAAATCCAGGCCGTACTAGAACATGAGTCCCCGGACAAATGGGTGGATAGGAAAGCCCGGTCTGTAGAGGAAGTGGGGAAGGAACACTACCCTCTCATGGGGCCTTGGGGTGGGAGGGGCTGCCCCTCTTCGGGAAGCCGGTGTGCGATGTCATTGGATAAGTATCCGGCCTTCCTCAGTTTTTTGATGTGTCCCTCCGTGACGGAGGAGACCATCCACTTGCCTCCCGCTCTGGACATGGCTGGAGAAGGTTGGGGTGGGGAGTGCGCACTTTGGCGCTGGAGCTCGAGTGCGCAAGAATGGATAGGCAAAGGAGGAAGAAGGCGTAGGTGAAAAGGTGGATCCTTATCTCCTTATATGGGTGGACGCAACTATGTGTCCCCACCAACCTGGTAAAACTCGCTTATCCCCAAGCGCCGTAATCAATGGCACGGTTGGGTTACCCACGCCCGTATTGATGAGAATCCCGGAATAAGGGGACACGATCTCTGCTTCGACGAGACGTGCCAAGAAAACCGCCTCGCATAACACGCTGACGTGGGACACTCAAACGATTTGAATAAAGGCTTGGCCGTGGTGCGTCACACTACGGAATACGTCAGCAGATTAGATTTGTGTAAATATTATTCTCTCTATGGCAATATGTGGAAATTTATTTTGCAGAGCCGGACACTGTCTTTGTGTTCAAAATCTTCTAGGAAGTACTTGGAGGAGGAACCTGCCTTGCAATGCCGAAGAAAAACGGCATGCCGAACTTGACTTCATTGAAGCCTGGTTCAGGGGCTACTGAGGGAGTCCTGGATTAGGGGGTGTCCGGATGGCCGGACTATACCTTCAGCCAGACTCCTGCACTATGAAGATACAAGATAGAAGACTTCGTCCCGTGTCCGGAAGGGACTTTCCTTGGCGTGGAAAGCAAGCTTGGCGATACGGATATGTAGATCTCCTACCATTGTAACCGACTTTGTGTTACCCTAACCCTCTCCGGTGTCTATACAAACCGGAGGGTTTTAGTCTGTAGGACAACATACAGAACACCAATCATACCATAGGCTAGCTTCTAGGGTTTAGCCTCTCCGATCTCGTGGTAGATCTACTCTTGTACTATCCATATCATCAATATTAATCAAGCAGGACGTAGGGTTTTACCTCCATCAAGAGGGCCCGAACTTGGGTAAAACTTCATGTCCCTTGCCTCCTGTTACCATCGGGCCTAGATGCACAGTTCGGGACCCCCTACCCGAGATCCGCCAGTTTTGACACCGATAATGACCTTCACCAAGACCAAGGTGCGACGTCTCGGACGCTGACTGACAGTGCCCGAGGAAGAAGAGACAAGGATCCGGCTCTCGGCCATAGTCGGACTCACGTTACCATAGAGCGCGACCGAGACGGCCACGCGAGAGCAGTGGAACGACGGGACGACTGTCCGCCTCCTCCTCCTCCTCGCAAGGAGAGGCGAGTCTCCCCACTGCCTGTTGATCTTCCGACTCTTGGCGACCGCCGTGGCCGCCGAGACGGAGTCGGGGAAAACGATGCCTGCCACCGGATCGACCGACTTCACCGATCCCTGGCGCTGGAAGAAGAAGACGAGTTGGGTCCGCCTTGTTTCGGGCCCCGCATTCGAGACGAGCCCTTTCCCAAAGGGTTCACGCTCCCAAGAGACACGCCCAAGTACACCGGCTCCGTGAAGCCGGAAGACTGGCTAGTCGACTACTCCACGGCTATTAGCACAGCGAACGGCAACAAGCGTGTCGCCGTAAAATACGTTCTGCTCATGCTCTAGGGCACGACCCAGACATGGCTGAACAGCCTGAAGCCCCGCAGCATCAACAGCTGGGTCGACTTCACCGAAGCTTTCGTCTGCAACTTCACCAGCACATACAAGCGTCCTCCCAAGCCTCGTCAACTCTCCTTGTGCATGCAAGGTCCCGATGAATCGACTCGCGACTACCTCACGCGTTGGGCCGAGCTTCGGAACTCCTGCGAGGGCGTGCACAAGGTGCAGGCTATCGAGTACTTCACTGTCGGGTGCAGAGAAGGCACCCTCCTCAAGCACAAGCTCCTCTGCGATGAGCCAGAAACCCTCGATGAGCTACTGATCATAGCAGACAAGTACGCCATGGCCGACTCCTTCATGAAGGTGGAGATTCAAGTCAGCGCAACTGGCAAAGTGGCCCCTCAGGCTCCAAGAACTCCAGTGGGAGACACCAGTCGGCAACAACAGCCAAACGACCACAAGTGCAAGGCCCCGCAGCCGGCTTCCAGCAGCCGGCAGGTCGCGACAGTTGAAGCCCAGCAGCCGGATGGGCAGCCTCCGCCCAAGCGACAGAAAGGCGGCAAGCCCAACTGGTTGCCGGCCTTCTCCTACGAGCAAACCCTGGATGGTCCTTGCAAGTTCCATAGCGGCGCGAAGCCGTTGAATCACACCACTCGGAAGTGCCACTGGCTCACCAGGATCGGCAAAGGAGACGGCCTCCTACCTCCCTCGCCTGTTGGGCAGTCGCCTCCGCCTCTGCCCCAGCAGCCGGCTGTCAGGCCAGTCGGCGCAGTACAAGACGAATACCCCGAAGAACACGGAGCCTACATGGTGTTACCAGTATGGCTGATGATCGACGCAGTAGGCGGCTGCAGCAACAAGAGGTGAATGCAGTAGCATCAGAGACGCCAGAATTCATGCACTCATCCGAGAAGCCTATCACCTGGAGCAGGGCTGATCACCCAGAGGTGATGCCGAGTCCAGGCTCCAATGCCTTGGTCTTGGATGCCACCTTTTCCACGGATAGACGAGCCGCGCATTTCTCGCGAGTTCTGATAGACGTTGGCAGCAGCATCAACATCCTGTACAAAGACACCATGGAGAAATTAGGAATCAAGAAAAAACAGCTTCAGAACAGCCGGACTATGTTCCACGGCATTGTTCCTGGGCTTTCCTACTCACCAATCGGCAAGATCCTGATGGACGTCCTCTTTGGAGACAAAGATCACTTCCGCCGAGAGTCAGTTTGGTTTGAGGTGGTGGACCTTGAGAGCCGATACCATGCACTACTTGGCCGACCCGCCCTGGCCAAGTTCATGGCGGTCCCCCACTACGCCTACCTCAAAATGAAGATGCCCAGTTCCAGGGGGATTCTGACCATAGTCGGCGACTACCGGAAGTCGTCTGCCTGTGTGGCTGAGAGCAGTCGGCTAGCCGAGTCCCTACTAATCACGGCCGAGAAGCGGCTCCTTGAACGGGTTGTGGCGATGGCCGACAAGCAGCCAGAGGTATCACCCAACCCAAAGGAGTCGGAGGCTGAGGGTTCGTTCAAGCCGGCCAAGGAGACAAAGAAGATACCCTTGGATCCGGAGCACCCAGAGAGGTACGCTCTCGTAGGCGCAAACCCCGACAGCAAATAGGAAGGCGAGCTCGTCGATTTCCTCCGTGAGAATCGGGACATCTTTGCATGGTCCCCCA
Organism: Triticum monococcum; assembly: GCA_034509565.1. NCBI lineage: Eukaryota > Viridiplantae > Streptophyta > Magnoliopsida > Poales > Poaceae > Triticum > Triticum monococcum. The sequence goes on along the minus strand of CM067842.1, from coordinate 477,212,137 downwards.
AAGACATGCAAGGTGTACCGATAGAATTCGCCGAGCACAAGCTACATGTCCGATCTGATGCAAAGCCGGCCAGGCAGCCCCTGCGCCGCCTATCAGAAGAGAAGAGAAGAGTTGTCGGAGAATAAATAGCCTGGCTCCTAGCGGCCGGCTTCATTGTGGAAGTATTCTTTCTAGAGTGGCTAGCCAATCCGGTCCTGGTACTGAAGAAGAACAAGCAGTGGCGAATGTGTATTGACTACACGAGCCTCAACAAAGCCTGCCCCAAGGACCCGTCTGCTCTGCGAAGAATTGATCAGGTGATAGACTCCACCGTCGGATGCAAGATGTTGAGCTTTTTGGATGCATATTCAGGATATCACCAGATCAAGCTGAACCCAGCTGACAGACTCAAGACCGCCTTCATCACGCCGTTTGGAGCCTTCTGCTACCTCACCATGACGTTCGGCTTGAGGAATGCCAGCGCCACCTTTCAGTGTTGCATGCAGAAGTGCCTCCTCAAGCAACTCGGGAGAAACACCCACGTCTACGTGGACGATGTGGTGGTGAAGACGGAAAAGCATGGAACACTGCTGGAAGACCTCAAGGAGACCTTTGAGAACCTGCGACGATTCCAGATCAAGCTCGACCCCGAGAAGTGCATCTTCGGAGTACCAGCCGGCCAGCTCCTTGGCTTCCTGGTCTCTGAACGCGACATAGAATGCAACCCTGTAAAGATCAAGGCCATTGAGAGGATGGAGGTACCCAGCCGACTGCTGGACATGCAAAATTTCACTGGCTGCCTGGCATCCATCAGTCGATTCATCAGTCGGCTGGGCGAGAAAGCTCTCCCCTTATACCAACTCATGAAGAAGACCACCTTTTTCGAGTGGAACCACAAGGCGGATGAAGCTTTTTTCCAGTTGAAGAAGATGCTAACTACTCGACCCGTTCTGGCCGCTCTGACTCCTAAGGAACCTATGCTCCTGTACATCACTGCCACCAGCCGGGTAGTTAGCACGGTCATTGTAGTGGAACGCAAGGAGGAAGGCAAGGCACTACCTGTCCAGAGACCGGTATATTACCTAAGCGAAGTACTGTCGGCCTCCAAGCAGAACTACCCCCACTACCAGAAGATGTGCTATGGCGTACACTTTACCGCCAAGAAATTGAAGCCTTACTTTCAAGAGCATCCAATCACTGTGGTCTGCACGGCCCCACTTGTCGAGATCATTGGAAGCCGAGATGCTTCTGGCCGATTGGCCAAGTGGGCCATAGAGCTGGCTCCCTACACCAACCACTACCAGCCCCGCACCGCCATCAAGTCACAATCACTGGCCGACTTTCTTGTCGACTGGGCTGAGACCCAGTACCTACCTCCAGCGCCCGACTCCACCCATTGGCGGATGCATTTCGGCGGCTCCAAGATGCGCACCGGCTTGGGAGCCTGCGTTATCCTCACTTCCCCTAAAGGCGACAAGCTCAAATACGCACTGAAAATCCATTTTGCCGCCTCCAATAACGTCGCCGAGTACGAGGCGCTCATTCACGGGCTCCGGCTTGCCAAAGAACTTGGCATTCACCAGATCCTGTGTTATGGCGACTCGGACTTAGTGGTCCAACAGTCAAATGGCGACTGGGACGCCAGAATGCAAACATGGCGAGTTACCATTTCCTCGTGCAGCAACTCAGTGGGTATTTCGAGGGGTGCGAGTTCCTCCATGTGCCAAGAAACGACAACGACCAAGTAGACGCCTTGGCATGAATCGGCTCTACCCGCCAAGCAATACCATCTGGCGTCGCCCTCCAACGCCTCCTCAAGCCGTCTGTCAAGCCTTCACCAGAATCAGACTCCATCTTTGTGCCGGCTCCTCCCGAAGAAGTCGGATCTCCAGAGCCCCGACAGATGGTACGGGGATTTCGGCAGATGGTTCCAAAACCGCCACAGTCGAGGCCGGCCCAGGGACTGCAGAACCCATCCCGAGGACTTCGGCGGCGGGCTCGAAGACTCCAGAACTCGGCCCAAGAGCCGCGCCAGTCGGCCCGGGGACTTCGTTAACCCAGAAAGCGGTTGTTGACTCCAACCCGCCGCCTCCCAGCCCAGCCGCCCTCGTCCAAGTCGAAGTTCTCGCAGTCGAAGAAATAGTAGCACCCTCATGGGCCCAGCCCATCCTCAAATTCTTGGTGAGCAAAGAGCTGCCGACTGATGAGACCTCAGCTCAGCAAGTACAACGCCGAGCGGTAGCCTACACCATAGTCAACAGAGAGCTGGTCAGGCGCAGCGTCATTGGTGTCTACCAGCGCTGCGTAGAGCCAGAGCAAGGCCAAACAATTCTCAAAGACATCCATCAAGCCGAGTGCGGCCACCATGCGGCTTCAAGAGCACTCGTCGCAAAAGCCTTTCGACACGGTTTCTTCTGGCCGACTGCCTTAGAAGAGGCCAAGGAATTGGTCCAAAAATGCAAAGGGTGCCAGAAGTTCAGCTCCAAGCCGCACCAGCCGGCTTCTGCACTCAAGACCATCCCCATTGCCTGGCCTTTCGCAGTTTGGGGTCTAGACATGGTGGGACCATTCAAGACGACACGAGGTGGCTTAACTCACGTACTTGTCACAGTGGACAAGTTCACCAAGTGGATAGAAGCGAAGCCAATCAAGAAACTGAACGGGCCGACTGCCGTGACTTTCATCTCCGATATCACAATTCGGTACGGCATACCACACAACATCATCACCGATAACGGCACAAATTTTTTCAAAGGCGCCTTGGCCCGTTTCTGCGCAACACAGGGCATCTGACTGGACGTAGCGTCCGTCGCCCATCCACAGTCAAACGGCCAAGTGGAGCGAGCAAGCGGCCTCATCCTGTCCGGCATCAAGCCCCGACTGGTCGAGCCTCTGGAGCGGTCGGCTGGCTGTTGGCTCGACGAGTTTCCAGTCGTCCTCTGGAGTCTGCGCACGACTCCAAACAAGTCAACCGGCTTCACGCCTTTCTTCCTCATCTACGGTGCCGAAGCCATCATCCCAACGGACATAGAGTTCGACTCCCCGTGGGTCACAATGTACACCGAGGAGGAAGCAGAAGAAGCATGTCAAGACGGCGTCGATCTGCTGGAGGAGGGCCGACTATTGGCACTCAGCCGGTCCAGCATATACCAGTAGAGCCTGCGCCGATACCACAACAGGAAGGTCAAGCCAACATCTTTCCAAGATGGCGACCTTGTGCTCCGGCTGATCGAGCGAACAGCCGGCCAACACAAGCTGTCGGCACCTTGGGAAGGCCCTTTCATCATTAGCAAAGTGCTGGGCAACGACTCCTACTACCTGATTGACTCTTAGAAGCCGCGAGAACACAAGAGGGACGACTCCGGCAAAGAGACAGAGCGGCCATGGAATGCAAATCTCCTCCGAAGATTTTACAGCTGATGCAGTATGTACCATGCTACCTTTTGTATTAAAGTACCAAGACTTCAGGCCCCCCGAGACGAGCTCGGGGACTGCCCTCTTTTGTCTATATGATAAAAGTTATGCCTACGAGTATGTTACTCTTTGTTATGCCGCTTGGCACCGGGCTCGACAGGTCGGCCCGAAGACTTGCCGCCTTGCACTATCAAATGCTTCCTGTAGCCGGACAAGTAGTGTGTGGCGCCTAAGCCATCTCCTGTCAGAAGCCGCAGCTCACAGAGCGACTGTACGGGGGGCAGGAGTAAGGTAGAATGGGCGTTCGCATGAAAAATGGCTAAGGACTCAAAGCATAAAACATAGCTTAAGCCGGCTTCCAGCCTTCCTTTTTTCTTTTCACAAACCGACTATTAAGCAGTCGGCTCACCGCCTTCTATTCAACTTGCTAAAACATCTAAAATGGCTAAGTACTTGCCTTCGCAAAGTAGCCAAGCATTTGATCCAATGGCGGTCCGCAGAGCGGCTGTCTGACTAAAGCAGATAAATTAAAGATAAGGCGGCAGCTTAGGAAGCGGCAGACGGATTTGGAGGGTCGGAGGAGGCCGCAGCGTCAGGCGTTGGGGCGGCCGGCTGGGCAGTCTCGGCTTGATCGCCTCCGGCGGCTGTCGGCTCGGTCGCACGCGGCTCGTTGCTGGAGGCGCGATCGAGCTGAGGCTGGCCGTCCGCTCCGTCTTCTGGTGCTTCCGTCTCGCCTCTGTCCTCCGCCTCGCCTTCCTCCTCGACGCTGGAGCCGATCACCTCCGCCAAGTCCTCGCCGTAGTCTGGGTTCATCCCAAACCACTCCGGCGGTACCTCCTCGCCGTCTTCAGACCGCTCGGGGACGAAGATGCTGGTGTCGGTGTACTCGGCGATCACCGCGGCACGATTGACGAGGGCGTCTTCCACGGCTGCCAGCTCTGGCTGGGCCTCTGACTGAAGTGTGGCCAGCCGGTCTAGATCCAGCCCCGGATACCATGCCTTGACGGACTCCATGGCCCGGCGCGCTCCAGCACGGGACGAGGGACCCTTCCAGGCCTCAAGACGACCAGCCGCGACCTCTAGACAGTCGGCAGTCAGGCTAGGGGTGCGCGGAGCCTGCATGTCCGGCCACAGTGCGGCAATCGCCTGGGCACCGACACGTTGAAGCCGGTGCAGAATCCGGTGAGTCGGCCGAAGGCGAGCCTCGATGCTCAGGATATGCTCATCAAGGGTTCGGGGAGCATCGGCGGCGATCTCTGCACCTTCCGCCCTCCGACCTTCATGGTCAGCCTCGATGGCTTGGATGGTAGCCTGCGAGTGCTCGGGGAGGAAGTCTGCCAAAAATGGAAGAAACGAAGAAGCAAGTCAAAATCAGGAGTCCACACGACATATAATCGGCAGCTCGAAAAAAAAGAAAGTAAAGAAAGTCACCATCAACAATGTCTTCAATCTCATGGAAGCCGGAGGCCAGCATTGCCTCTCTGTCAGTCCAGGAGGAGCGCTCGCTCGCGAACTCGGCTAGGAGGGCGGTTTCCGCCTCTTCCGCCTCCTTCTGCGTCTTCGCAGGTAGCTCCCTCTGCTTTGCCAATTGAGTGGCCAGCAGATCGCGCTCTGTGGCGAGCTTGCTGCACTAGTCCCCCTTGGCGCATAATGCGGAGTTGGCTTCGGTCAGCTTCTGTTGAAGAACAGTGTTGGCTTCTGAAGAGAAGGAAGAAAGAAGGCGTTAAGTCATCAGTAAAGAAGGTCGTCGGGGAGATCCGGCCCGACTGCTCAACAGTCGGCCCGAATCTCGGGGACTACAGCCCGCGGGTGCGCCAGCGCGCCCCCGCAAAGAAGGAAAAGGACTTGCTCCATCTCTCCGACAAGTCGGCGGTCCGCTTGCCCAGCTCTTCAACGTTACGGTTGAAGGCAGTAATGCGGAGGTTGTGGTAGTCCTGCGACAAATATTTCAGACAAAAGTTAGTACCCAGAGCTCACCAATTGGAGTTCCGGGCTGCCTGCTCAGCAACCGGCCTGAAACTTGGGGACTACACCTAGTGGGTGCGCTGGCGCGCCCCCACAGAGAGGAAGAAAAAACAAGGACCAAAGAGAAAACATACACGGACAGCTGCCCGCGATGCGAGGTACACCTTGGTGCAGTTCTAGATGGCGTCGCCCTCAGCTCGAAGCTTCGTTTGCACCTCCAGAAGCGCCTGGTTCAGCGGCCCTGTGCCGCCTCCCCGCACCCACCCAATGGGCGCGGCGCTCGTCGCTTCGGCATCCGGGATCGCCGAGCTGGCGGTGCCGGTCTCCAGGGGGCGTGGCACCGAGGTCGCTTTCTCAAGACGGCGGCGCGTTGGCGAGCCAACTGGAAGGAGTAGCCTCGCCACGGCCTCATCTTTAGTCGGCGGCACCGGAGGGTCCGCTGGCAGTTTGCCTTGCGCGCTCCCAGACGGCGGCGGAGGCGGCGGCGGAATGATCACGTCCGGCGTGGAGGAGTCGCCGACTTCCTTCTCCATGACGGGGTTCTCGCGGCCGGCTTCCCCAGTCTGCCCCGTGAACTCTGGTGGTGGCGGCGCAGAGTTCAGCAGGGTGACGAACACCGTCGATTGGCGGTGCGCGGCCTCCTCAGCCCGCCGCTTTGTCACGGCGACGGCTTCGGCCTCCGCTAGTTTCTTCTTGGCAGAGGCCTTCGCCTTATCGGCCTCCACCTTCTCCAGGCGGGCAGCCTCTTCCTCGTCGCGCTTCTCCTGTGCGTTCCGCTCCGTCGCCTCCCGGAGGTCAGCAGCGGGGTCAATCCGCTGAGTGGTGGCGGGCGTCTCCGCTGACCCCATGACGGAGGCGGGGACAACCCTCTCAAGAGTGAGGGGAGCCATGAAGCGAGGGAAGCCAGTAAAAGACTCAGACAAAGCTCCAGAGAAAGAATAAAGTGTTAAGACGGAATACTCACGCAGAGACCAGTGGCGGCTTCTTTACTTCCTTGCGGAAGCGGACGGCCTTCGCGGCCGCCTCGTCCCGCTTGGTCGCTGCAGCCGAACTCTTGGGCTTCTTCGGCCGACTACCGAACAAAGTCGGCACGGCCCTGCGCTTCTTCCCACCGCATGGAGCACCCGGCGCGGTAGAAGAGCCCGCGCCAGGATGGCTGGCTCTTGGCCGGGGGCGGGGGGCGACCTCCTCATCATCGTCAGGCCAGTCCTCTAGACTGGCCCCGAGCCGCGGGTCGCCTACCCCCTTGGCGTCGTCTTCCAAAGCCGCCGCCCCTAGATTGGGGTCGTCGACGTCGCTCTCCGCTCGGTCGGCAAGGAACTCGCGGGCCGGCCCCGAGGTGCCAGCTGGTGGATGGAGGAGGGGATTATGACCAAAGCCGACTAGTCAGGTCGCACAAACCAACTCAGCAAGAAAGAACACAATTCAAAGAAAGAAAGAAAAGGCAACTCACTGTGGGTGGGGGGTTGGTGCGGGAGTACGGCTCCTTGCCTAACCACCAGTCTTCCAGCAGCTTGCTATCCAAGAGGTAGTTCACCATATAATCCACCTCCTCGTGAGGCATGTCCTTGGTGCACATCCGACTCGGGTCACGGCGCTGGCTCATTTGGCATATCATGTGGGGGCGGCCTTGGAGCGGGAGAACTCGGCGCGCCACGAAGGCGGCCAGCAGATCCGGACCGGTCAGGCCCTCCGACTGCGTCAGCACTTGGAGTCGTACGACGGCGCCGGCTACCGCAAGCATCAGCGACTTGGCCCGAAATGACCAGTTGGGTAGTCTCCCAGCCGGCGGGCCGGCTTCGAAGGCCGGCAGGTTGACCCAATCGCCCCCCGCAAAGACGCTCTTCATGTAGAAGTACGATCGCTGCCACATCTTCACCGACTTTATCAGCTTGATGGTGGGTAAGGGGTTGTCATCTCCCGATCTCCGCCCGGCGATGAACGCGCTGCATTGAGCCGGCACGCCTGCAGCCTAGGTGCCGAGCTTGGAGTGGATGAACTCCCCCCGGAGCTCAAGGGTGGGGAGGACTCCGAGGAAGCCTTCGCACAAGGCCACAAAGGCGGACAGTAGCACCACCGTGTTGGGCGTAAGGTGGTGCGGCTGGAGGCCGTAGAACTCCAGGAAAGAGCGGAAGAAGCTGCTAGCCGGCAGCCCCAATCCACGTAGGCAGGGCGAGCGGAAGATGACCCGCTCGCCCTCCTCCGGCACTGGGGAAATCTCCTCCCTCGGCGCAGGACACACCCGCACGTAATCTTCGTCGGTGAGCTGACGAGTCTTGCGGAGGAACTCGATGTGGTCGTCGTGAACTTCTGAGCCATCCCAGGTGCCGGAACGCACCGAGGGAGGCACGGCGGCAGAAGAACTCATCGTGAGCTAATCGCCGCGGTGTTCGTCAAAGCTTGGGCGCACGGCGGGGCGAGGAAGAAGAAGAAGGAGAAGAGCAAGGAGTAGTGGGAACGAGGGGCGCGCATGCTCTGCCGCGCCCCCTCCTCCCCCTACTTATAGGCTCATGGGCTGCGAAGCCGAGGGGGCGGTCGTGGGATTTACTGCGCCCACGGCCCCACGACCCCCACGTTTCCACGACAAAGTTACTGCGTGCAGTAACTCCATGAGAATCCAAACCGTCCGCCTGGGCCACAGCGGATCCGCTCGGGCGCTGAGGCACGGTAGTGGCGAGCCCCGCCTACGGGCCTGTCCCGTCACGCACGTAGGCTGGCAAACTGGCCCGGCCGCGTGTTATCACGTGACAGGCCCGGAACGGGCGGCGGACTGGAGGCTTAGCCAGCACGCTACTTGGATCCTGCCTCGACATTCGAAATATTGGGTGAGTCAGAGTTGGGCGAGTCTGACTCCTTCTAGCCGGCCCGGCAGAAGTCAAGCAAGATCCATGTCTCGGGCACCCAGAAAGAGAAACCGCTGAGGCTCCTCGGCCGATCGTCCGTGCCGCGTCATCAGCTTCGGGGACTACTGTCGGAGTAATGGGCCACGGGTAGGCTTAACCCGAGTCCCAGAACCTTTCAAGACATCGGGGTAGGCTGCGCCCCTCAAGACCCCAGGACAAAGAGCCGCCTTCTGAGGAGTCGGCGGCAAGGCCACCGACTAGCCACTCATGGCCGAGTCCCATGGACGACTTGAAGACAAACCGACTCCTGACTGATGACTTCCCAAGAACCCGGCCTTGGGGAGTCGGCCCGCGACTCCAGCAAAACCCCACATCCTCATCAAGAGGGACAGGACAGGGGAGTGGCTACAGTGAAGACTGCTCCCACCCCTTTCCAAAGGCAAGCATGGCCACAGTATGCCGTACCCGTGGAGATCTCCATGCGGCATGGCACTGTTGCCATGCTGGCCCTGACATCAGCACGGGTGGACCGAATCCTACGCCCACGACGGCTTGTCTATACGACCTTTGGGCGGCGGGTCCCACCGGCCAGCAGGGTCCCAGAAGACGGCAAGCGCGCCACAAGTCGGACCCGTCGGGAGTCGGCCAGACCCTCCCCCGGGTCCCACGCGCCATTAATAAGATGTGACGGAGAGTGGCAATAGTGATCGCCCGCCGGGCGGCGGGGCTGTTGCCATGACTCCATAACCAAGCCCGCGTCATCAGAAGCACGGCTACAATAATCAACAGCCAGCAACACCCGCCCGCGGCAAACGCGGCCTGTCAGCTCCGTACCTAGCCAGTCGGCGGGCCCCAGCAGTCGGCGGAGAAGTCGTAGGCCGGAGGTACTAACGGCTGGGCCCGCGTCCAGCCGGATTACCATTGTACCCCTGGGGGTAGGCCTATATAAACCCCCCAGGGCACCCATGCAAAGGGTTGGAATCCATTAGCTCTAGACCAGATCATATAGGAGGGAGAGAGCTAGCCTTGCCCTCTCCTACCTCCAGGAAATAGCTCAAGGAGATATTGTGTAAACACTTTGCCATAGTGATCATGCGGAGACCCCGTAGAGCAGCAGTAGGGGTATTATCTCCCCGGAGATCCCTGAAGCTGGGTAAGATTCGCCGGCGTGCATGTCTACGCCTCATCCTGTTTCCAGGCACCGGCGACGTTCTACTCGCCCCCACCATGATAAGCCATCCTTTGGCATATGTCGCACCCAACCCCTGACACAACCCAAGTACAAGTGCTATTGCCTTGATGACAAAGATACTTTATTCTTCGAGGATAGAATTGTGGTTCCTAAGGGTGATCAACGTAAAGTCATTATGAACGAGGCGCACAATTCCTTTCTATCCATTCATCCTGGAAGTACAAAGATGTACCATGACCTCAAGCAGTCGTACTGGTGGACTCGAATGAAACGAGAAATTGCTCAGTTCGTGAATACATGTGATGTCTGTAGAAGAGTGAAAGCAGAACACCAACGACCAGCTGGTCTCCTCCAACCTCTTGCCATTCCAGAATGGAAGTTTGACCATATTGAGATGGACTTCGTGACGGGATTCCCAAGTCCAGGCGTGGAAATGATGCTATCTTTGTTGTCATCGACAAGCTTACTAAAGTGGCTCAATTTCTTCCTATCAAAGAATCTATCACAGCAGCTCAGTTGGCAGAGCTATATACCTCCAGGATTGTCTCTTTGCATGGCATTCCATAGTTGATATCTTCCGATCGTGGAAGCATCTTTACTTCTAACTTCTGGGATTCCTTCCAGAAGGCCATGGGCACAAACATTCGCTTTAGTACAGCCTTCCATCCTCAAACTAGTGGCCAAGTCGGGCGAGTCAATCAAACTCTTGAAGATATGCTCAGGGCTTGTGTCATAACTTTCGGTATGAAGTGGGAAGATTGTCTTCTATATGTTGAGTTCTCCTACAACAACAGCTTCCAAGCAAGCTCGGGCAAGGCCCCATTCGAGATTCTCTATGGCAGAAAGTATCATACTCCTCTTAATTGGTCAGAGACTGGTGAACGCCAACTTGGCAATGACTTAATCACGGAGGCTGAAGAAATGTGCAAAGTCATCCGTGAAAATCTCAAGGCCGCGCAATCGCGCCAGAAGAGTTACTATGATAGCAAGCATCGTGACTTGGCTTTCGAGATCGGAGACCATGTCTACCTCCGCGTCTCTCCAATGAAAGACACTCATCGCCTTGGTATCAAAGGGAAGCCTGCCCCTAGATACATGGGTCCTTTCAAGATCATTGGCAAAAGAGGCGATCTCGCCTATCAACTTGAGCTTCCATCCAACTTCGCAAATGTGCACGACGTGTTTCACGTGTCACAGCTTCGCAAGTGCTTCAAGACTCCTGGCCGCACCATCCACTTAGAAGAGATTGATCTCCAAGAAGACCTATCTTGTCATGAGCATCCCGTTGCTATTCTTGAAGAAACTGAGCGCAAGACTCGTAACAAGTCTATCAAATTCCTAAAAGTGAAGTGGTCACACCATTCCGACCGATAAGCCACCTGGGAACACGAGGATCACCTCCATTCCGAATATCCGGAGTTCTTTTAGTCCTAGATCTCGGGACGAGATCCTTTCATAGTGGTGGAGTGTTGTAACGCCCCGGATGTAATTTGCCATATTTGTACTCCGACTCTTGCCATTTTCCGGCTTTAAGTAATGAGATTCGTGGTTGGGTTCTTGCCTTTGTTTTGCTTTTTGTTCATGTCATGCATATCATATCATGCCATCATGTGCATCTCATTTGCATACGTGTTCGTCTCATGCATCCGTGCATTTTCCCTGTTGTCCGTTTTGCACTCCGACACTCCTACGTCCTCCGGTGCCCCCTTTTGCCTCTTTTCATGTGCGGGTGTTAAACTTTCTCGGAATGGACCGAGATTTGCCAAGCGGCCTTGGTACACCACCGGTAGACCGCCTGTCAAGTTTCGTGCCATTTGGAGTCCGTTTGATACTCCAACGGTTAACCGGGGAACCGCAAAGGCCTCTTGCGTGTTGCGGCCCAACACCCCTCCAAAACGGCCCAACAACCCTTCCAAACGTATCCCATGTCCTCAGCCGTCGGATCACAATTGCGTGGCCGAAAACCGCATTCCATTTGGACACTCCCACCTCCTTCTAGGTATAAATATGTGCACCCCTCCTCAATTCCGGGTCAAAACCGTAGCTCTCCCTCTCCTCGCGCCGCAGGACACGTCCAACGGCGCCGGACACATCCACTGCCACCGCGCCCAGCCAACCCACGAGCGCCACGTGTCCTCGACGCCGCCGTTCTCACCGCGCGCCGCCGCGGGCCCGCGCGGCCCAGTTCCGGCCCACGGGGCCCGAACCATCTTCGTCGCCGCCCGCAGCGCCCTGCGCCTCCCCCGCGCATCCCCGCCGCCGACGCCGCCCTTCACCACCTCCACCGGCCACCGCCCACCCTCGCCGGTCCGAGCCGGAGCTCGCCGCAGTCCCGCACTAAGCTCGCTGGATCCCACGCTCGACCGCGCCAGCCGCCCCCGCGCGCCTCCGTCGACCGACCTCGCGGTCGTCCAAGTCCGGCGACCACGACCTCGCCGACGAGCTCTTCTCCGACTCCGGCCCCCGCGTCCCACATCTCCGGCGAGATCCGATCCGGCCACCTCGGTTCACGTGAGAACCCTAGATCTGTCCGGAGGGGTATAACTCCTCTAAGTCATTTTATTTCTGCATTCTGAAGCCCTGTTCAACATGCCATAACTCCTCATCCGTAGGTCCGTTCTGCATGCATGATATATCAAAATGTTCATCATGATGTGCTCTTCATTCTGTTCCATTGTGGTCTGCTTGTTTGAGTCCATCTTGATGCCCAAATCGTTGATGCAAGAGTGATATAAATTGTTAGGTGCTAATTCTTAGCAGAGTATGAGCATTTGTCATTTTTGCTACAATTGTTCTGTGCTGCATATGAACAGGAGATCTACATGTATTTTGATCCATGCCATGCCATGTTTACAGGGGTGTATGCCATGTATTTTTGTGATCTTGGTGGTGACTAGCACAAGCATGCAAAGTAGCTCTCGTGATATTGCTGATTTCAGGTACTTAGAATTTTACCAAGTCCTTGCTCTGCTGATATTTTTTATGCCATGTATCCATGATGCTACAGAGTGATCCATGCTTGTTTTGAGTATCTTCAGTAAGGATGATTTTGACATATGGTTATGCTCTATCCATCGGTGCCCCTTTTGCAATTATGGAGTGCCCTAGCATGACTTAATCTTGCTCTAGTTTTGCTATAAAATGTTCCTGGCAGACTGTTTACATGTTAATCCATTTTTCCATGGTTGTTGCAGTTGATCCAAGCATGCTATTAACTTGTTATTGCCTTTGTTAGCTTCTTGAACATGCCATATTGAATATGCTATGGTTATATTGTCATGCCATGCTTTGTGTTGAGTGAATCGAGCTCGCAAAGATGCCTTCATAATTCTGTTTATGCCATGCTCAGTTTTCTGGTAAGTCTGAATCTGTTAATGAAACTTGCTAAGTTTACATAGGTGCCATCATATCTTCTGATCCTTTTTGGCTCATGGTCAGTAAGGGACTTTTGTTATATGCTTTGAGTAGATTCATGACATGCCTTTGTTTTCTATGATATGTTCTGTAGCATGTTGTTTGCTTGCTCTAAACCTGGCTTCCTGATGTTATTTCCTCGCATGTTGTTATTTTCACTAAGTCTGTGATGCTGTTATCTTTTTCACTTTTGCCGTGCTTGTTTGAACATGTTCTAGTGTGATTTAGCTGTATCTCAATGTTCATCTTTTGTCAAGCATCTTGAGTAGATCACTACCATGTGCTTGGTTGCTATGTTGGGGTGTAGTAGCTTAGTTTATTATTGCACTCTAGATGGCATCATGCTGTTAATCGAAGAATTGTGCTATTCTTGTTTTGCTTGCCATTTGCAAACTGTGCATCCGATTCCAGTGATCTTTATATCGATTTCGACCGAAATCATCTCATCTTTCCAGCGGCACACTTGGTTTGCCAAGTTGAGGCCTCATTCAATCTTTCCCTTCTGAAGCATGCATATGCATTGCATATCACATCTCGCATGTCATGTCATGTTTTGCATCATGTTGATTGTGCATTGCACCGTGATTGATTGTTGGTCCTTCTCTTGTGTTCTTGCTTTGGGTAGAGCCGGGACACGAATACGTGATGGAGGAACCCGTTTAGTACGCCTACGAGGATCAAGTTTTCGTCAATTCGGAGAACATTGCAGGCAAGATGACCATACCCTCGAAATCTCTTCTATCTTTGCTCTCTAGTTGTTCGCTCTATTGCTATGCCGCGATACCTACCACCTGCTTTATCATGCCTCCCATATTGCCATGTCAAGCCTCTAACCCACCTTTCCTAGCAAACCGTTGTTTGGCTATGTTACCGCTTCGCTCAGCCCCTCTTATAGCGTTGCTAGTTGTAGGTGAAGATGGAGTTTGTTCCTTGTTGGAACATGTTTATTACTGGGATATCATTATTATATCTTGTTTACTTTACCGCACCTATATACTTGGTAAAGGGTGGAAGGCTCGGCCTTACGCCTGGTGTTTTGTTCCACTCTTGCCGCCCTAGTTTCCGTCATACCGGTGTTATGTTCCTTGATTTTGCGTTCCTTACACGGTTGGGTGTTATGGGAACCCCTTGACTGTTCGCCTTGAATAAAACTCCTCCAGCAAGGCCCAACCTTGGTTTTACCATTTGCCACCTACGCCTTTTCCCTTGGGTTTCATGGACTCAAGGGTCATCTTTATTTTAACCCCCCGGGCCAGTGCTTCTCAAAGTGTTGGTCCAACCTGAGCGATGCCTTTCTGCTCAAAGCGTCTGCAATGACATTGGCCTTGCCTGGAGTATTTTCAATACTCGGATTGTACTCTTGAATCATTTCAACCCAACGTGTGTAGTCGTGATGTACTTGAGGCTCTTATGATCAGTGAAGATGTCCACTTTCCTTCCCAACAAGAGATGTCTCCATGTTAAAAGAGCATGGACAACTGCCGCCAACTCGAGGTCATGAGTGGGGTAGTTCTTTTCGCTGGGCTTCAACTGACGAGAGGTATAGGCCACAACTTTATTCTCTTGCATTAACACAACACCCAGACCTTGCAGGGAGGCATCACAGAAAACTTCGAATGGTTTGGATTCATCAGGAGGAGTCAAAACAGGAGCTGTGACTAACTTCTCTTTGAGGGTGTTGAAAGCCACGTCACATTCAGGCATCCAGACATACTTCACATGCTTCTGGAGGAGGTTGGAAAGAGGCTTTGCAATCTTAGAGAAATTGTCCACAAATCTTCGGCAATAGCTTGCTAGCCCAAGGAAACTGCGGAGCTGCTTCACATTCTGAGGCGGTTCCCAATTCACAATTGCAGACACCTTCTCAGGATTAACAGCGATGCCCTTGGTGGAAATAATATGGCCAAGGTAGAGAACCTCATGGAGCCAAAACTCACACTTTGAAAACTTCGCATAGAACTGATGTTATCTGAGTTTGTCGAGAACCAATCTCAAATGCTTGGCATGATCCTCCTTGTTCTTGGAAAGGACCAAAATATCGCCAAGATACACCAGGACGAAATCATTTGTGTAAGGGTTGAAGGTGAAGTTCATCATGCGAGAGAACGTTGGAGGAGCATTCAATGGGCCGAAAGACATGACAGTATATTCATAAGAACCATCGCTTGTTCTGAATGCTATCTTGGGGATATCTTGTTCACGAATGCGAATCTGATGATAACCCATACGGAGGTCAGGCTTGGAGAATACTTGGGCACCTTTGAGCTGCTCGAATAGCTCATTGATGTTGGGAAGTGGGTACTTGTTCTTTATTGTCTTCTTATTCAATGGACGGTAGTCAACGCAGAGTCGTTCCGTGCCATCCATATTCTTGACAAAAAGAACACCACAACCCCATGGAGAAGTACTCGGTCGGATCAGACCCATACGCTCTTGTTCATTGAGTTGTTTCTTCAGCTCCTTCAATTCTTGTGGTCCAAGCTTGTAAGGACGTTTGCAAACAGGTTCCGTGCCAGGCTGAAGATCCATGATGAATTCAACTGGCCGGTGAGGAGGCATTACTGGAAGTTCTTCTGGAAAGACGTCTTGATATTCAAAAACGACTGGAATCTGAGAGATGGCATTCAACTCGCCCTTCTCATTAAGAGAAAATAGTCGAATGGTATCATCACGAACGGCATAGATGATCGCATCCTCAGACGAGTGTGTCAATTGAATCTGCCTGGCAGCACAATCAAGTTGAGCCTTGTGCTTAGAAAGCCAGTCCATGCTAAGAATTAGATCAATATCCGAGTTACCAAGAACAATTGGAGAGGACAGAAACTTATAGTTGCCCATCTTGATAGAAACATTTGGAACCATAGAGCTTGCGTTCATGAATTTAGCCGGAGAGACAACTGATAACTGCCTAGGCAAATCTTGGAAAAGCAACTCATGCTTAGATGCAAATGGACTTGAAATGAAACAATGCGATGCACCAGTATCAAAAAGGACTTTTGCAGGAATATCATTAACATGAAGATTACCCATGATCACTTCTGAAGAGTCCTCTGCCTGAGCTGCGTTCATCATGTTGACCTTTGCAGACTTGGGATTATGCTTGACCACTGCATTGCTGGCAGATCTCACAGGAGGAGGAGGTATGCCTGGTGATTGTTCCACTCTTGCCACCCTAGTTTTCGTCATACCGGTGTTATGTTCCTTGATTTTGCGTTCCTTATGCGGTTGGGTGTTATGGGAACCCCTTCACGGTTTTCCTTGAATAAAACTCCTCCAGCAAGGCCCAACCTTGGTTTTACCATTTGCCACCTAAGACTTTTTCCCTTGGGTTTCAAGGACTCAAGGGTCATCTTTATTTTACCCCCCAACCGGGAAGAGAACACAGTCTCGTGCTATGCTTGAACGTAAGTAGTTTTAGGATCACTTCTTGATCTTCATAGCTTCTCGACCGTGCTTTGCTTCTCTTCTCGCTCTCATTTGCGTAGGTTAGCCACCATATATGCTAGTGCTTGCTGTAGATCCGCCTCACTACCTTTTCCTACCCATAAGCTTATGTAGTCTTGATCGCGAGGGTGTGAGATTGGTGAGCCCCCCTGACTCACAGATTACTTCCCAAACAGATGGAGGTGCCGATGATGCCAGTACATGGGACACGACTAAACTCAAGTGGGAGTTCGACGAGGATTCTGGCCGTTACTATGTTTCCTTTCCGGACGATCAGTAGAGGAGCCCAGTTGGGGTGATCGGGGATCTAGCATTAGGGGTTGTCTTTCTTTATTTGGTTCCGTAGTTGGACCTTGATTGTATTCTGTATGATGTAATGCTATATTCATGTATTGTGTGAAGTGGCGATTGTAAGACAGCTCTTTATCCCTTCTTATTCAGTACATGGGATGTGTAAAGATTACCCCTCTTGCGCCATGCCTACCATGCGGTTATGCCTCTAAGTCGAACCCCAACACGTGGGAGATATAGCCGCATCGTGGGTGTTACGACGGCCCCCCTCTTTCCTTCTCCTTCTCCCTCCATTCCCCTTTGCCCTCTCCGTTGAAAGGAAGGGGGATGAATCGTACTTGGACTGGGAGTCCAAGTAGGACTCCTCCCTTGGCGCGCCCCCCTTGGGCCGGCCACCTCCTCCTCCCCCCATTAATACGGGAGCGGGGGGCACCCCAAAGGAACACCAAGATTTATCTTAGCCATGTGTAGTCCCCCCTCCACAGTTTACTCCTCCAGTCATAGCGTCATAGTGCTTGGGGGAAGCCCTGTGCGGATCACATCACCATCACCATCATCACGCCGTCGTGTTGTCGGAACTCTCCCTTGACCCTCTACTGGATCAAGAGCTCGAGGGACATCATCAGTTGAACGTGTGCTGAACACGGAGGTGCCATACGTTCGGTACTTGGATAGGTTGGATCATGAAGACGTCCGACCACATCTAGCACATTAACCTAACGCTTTCGTTTCGATCTACGAGGTACGTGAACACACTCTCCCCGTCTCATTGCTATGCATCTCCTAGATAGATCTTGTGTGATCGTAGGAATTTTTTTGAAATTGCATGCTACGTTCCCCAATAGTGGTATCAGAACCAGATCTATGCATAGATGATATGCACGAGTAGAACACAAAGAGTTGTGGGCGATAATAGTCATACTGCTTACCACCAACGTCTTACTTTGATTCGGTGGTATTGTTGGATGAAGCGGCCCGGACCGACATTACATGATCGCGTTCATTAGACTGGTTCTACCGATGTGCTTTGCACATAGGTGGGTGGCGGGTGTATATTTCTCCAACTTTAGTTGAATCGAGTTTGACTACGGCCGGTCCTTGTTGAAGGTTAAAACATCACACTTGACGAAAAATTGTTTTAGTTTTTGATGCGTAGGTAAGAACGGTTCTTGCTAGAAGCCCGTAGCAGCCATGTAAAACTTGCAATAACAAAGTAGAGGACATCTAACTTGTTTTTCCAGGGCATGTTGTGATGTGATATGGTCAAGACGTGATGAGATATAAATTGTTGTATGAGATGATCATGTTTTGTAATAGTTATCGGCAACTGGCAGGAGCCATATGGTTTTCACTTTATTGTATGAAATGCAATCGCCATGTAATTGCTTTACTTTATCACTAAGCGGTAGCGATAGTCGTAGAAGCAATAGTTGGCGAGACAACAATGATGCTACGATGGAGATCGAGGTGTCAAGCTGGTGATGATGGAGATCACGACAGTGCTTTGGAGATGGAGATCAAAGGCACAAGATGATGATGGCCATATCATGTCACATATTTTGATTGCATGTGATGTTTATATTTTATGCATCTTATTTTGCTTAGTACAGCGGTAGCATTATAAGATGACCCCTCACTAAATTTCAAGGTACAAGTGTTCTCCCTGAGTATGCACCTTTGCTACAGTTCATCGCATCGAGACACCACGTGATGATCGGGTGTGATAACCTCTACATTCACATACAACGGGTGCAAGCCAGTTTTGCACGTGCAGAATACTCGGGTTAAACTTGACGAGCCTAGCATATGAAAGGTCGAATGTGAATCATATAGTAGACATGATCAACATAGAGATGTTCACCATTGAAAACTACTCCATCTCACGTGATGATCGGACATGGTTTAGTTGATATGGATCACGTGATCATTTAGATGACTAGAGGGATGTCTATCTAAGTGGGAGTTCTTTAGTAATATGATTAATTGAACTTTAATTTATCATGAACTTAGTACCTGATAGTTTTTTGCATATCTATGTTGTTGTAGATCAATGGCCCACTCTACCGTTCCCTTGAATTTTAATACGTTCCTAGAGAAAGCTAAGTTGAAAGATGATGGTAGCAACTACATGGACTGGGTCCGTAACTTGAGGATTATCCTCATTGCTGCACAGAAGAATTACTTCCTGGAAGCACAGCTAGGTGCAAGACCCATTGCAGGAGCAACTCTAGATGTTATGAACATCTGGCAGAGCAAACCTGATGACTACTCAATAGTTCAGTGTGCCATGCTTTATGTCTTAGAATCGGGACTTCAGAGATGGTTTGAACGTCATGGAGCATATGAGATGTTCCGGGAGTTGAAGTTAATATTTCAAGCAAATGCCTGAGTTGAGAGATATGAAGTCTCCAACAAGTTCTATAGCTGCGAAATGGAGGAGAATAGTTCTGTCAGTGAACACATACTCAGAATGTCTGGGTACCATAACCACTTGACTCAGCTGGGAGTTAATCTTCCTATTGATAGTGTCATTGATAGAGTTCTTCAATCACTGTCTATAAAGGCTTCATGATGAACTATAATATGCAAGGGATGGAAAAGAAAATTCTCGAGCTCTTCGCAATGCTAAAGGCTGCGAAGCTAGGAATCAAGAAGGAGCATCAAGTGTTGATGGTGAACAAGACCACTAGTTTCAAGAAAAAGGGCAAAGGGAAGAAGGGGAACTTCAAGAAGAACAGCAAGCCAGTTGTTGCTCAAGGGAAGAAGCCCAAGTCTGGACCTAAGCTGAAAACTAAGTGTTTCTACTACAAAGGGACTGGTTACTAGAAGCAGAATTGCCCCAAGTATTTGGTGGACAAGAAGGATGGCAAAGTGAAAGGTATATTTGATATACATGTTATTGATGTGTACCTTACTAATGCACGTACTAACACCTGGGTATTTGATACTGGTTCTGTTTCTCATATTTGCAACACAAAACAAGGGCTACAAATTAAACGAAGATTGGCTAAGGACGAGGTGACGATGCACGTGGGAAATGGTTCCAAAGTCAATGTGATCGCCGTCGGCACGATACCTCTACATCTACCATCAGGATTAGTTTTAGACCTAAATAATTGTTATTTGGTGCCAGCGTTGAGCATGGACATTATATCTAGATCTTGTTTGATGTGAGACGGTTATTCATTTATATCGGGCGACTTTGCTGGTCTTGTTTTACCATTGTCGAAATGTCTTGTAACCGGGATTCCGAGTCTGATCGGGTCTTCCTGGGAGAACGAATATCCTTCGTTGACCATGAGAGCTTGTGATGGGCTAAGTTGGGACACCCCTGCAGGGTTTTGAACTTTCGAAAGCCGTGCCCACGGTTATGGGCAGATGGGAATTTGTTAGTATCCGGTTGTAGAAAACTTGACACTTAACTTAATTAAAATGAATCAACCATGTGTGTAGTTGTGATGGTCTCTTTTTGGCAGAGTCCGGGAAGAGAGCACGGTCTCGTGTTATGCTTGAACGTAAGTAGTTTCAGGATCACTTCGTGATCTTTATAGCTTCATGACCGTGCTTTGCTTCTCTTCTCGCTCTCATTTGCGTAGGTTAGCCACCATATATGCTACTGCTTGCTGCAGATCCACCTCACTACCTTTTCCTACCCATAAGCTTAAATAGTCTTGATCGCGAGGGCGTGAGTTTGCTGAGTCCCAGTGACTCATAGATTACTTCCCAAACAGATGCAGGTGTCGATGATGCCAGTACAGGGGACGCGACCAAACTCAAGTGGGAGTTCGACGAGGATTCTGGCCATTACTATGTTTCCTTTCCGGACGATCAGTAGAGGAGCCCAGTTGGGGCGATCGGGGATCTAGCATTAGGGGTTGTCTTTCTTTATTTGGTTCCGTAGTCGGACCTTGATTCTATTCTGGATGATGTAATGCTATATTCATGTATTGTGTGAAGTGGCGATTGTAAGCCAACTCTTTATCCCTTCCTTATTCAGTACATGGGATGTGTAAAGATTACCCCTCTTGTGACATGCCTACCATGCGGTTATGCCTCTAAGTCATGCCCCGACACATGGGAGATATAGCTGCATCGTGGGTGTTACAGCCGCGCCCCTCCCCATGTCCAATTCGGATTGGGCAAGGGGGAGCGTGCACCTCCTCCAGTGGCCTGCCTCCTCTCCTCCACTATGGCCCATTAGGCCCATTAACTTCCCCGGGGTGTTCCGGTAGCCTCCCAGTACTCTAAAAAATCCCCGAACCTTATTGAAACCATTCCGGTGTCTGTATATAACCTTCCAATATATCAATCTTTAACTCTCGACCATTTCTAGACTCCTCGTCATGTCCGTGATCTCCTCCGGGACTCCGAACAAACTTCGGTCACCAAAACACATAACTCATAATACAAATCGTCATCGAACGTTAAGCGTGCGGACCCTACGGGTTCGAGAACTGTGTAGACATGACCAAGACACATCTTCGGTAAATAACCGGAACCTGGATGCTCATATTGGCTCCTACATATTCTACGAAGATCTTTATCAGTCAAATCACATAACAACATACATTATTCCCTTTGTCATCGGTTTGTTATTTACCCGAGATTCGATCATCGGTATCATCATACCTAGTTCAATCTCGTTACCGGCAAGTCTCTTTACTTGTTCCATAATGCATCATCCCGCAACTAACTCATTAGTTACATTTCTTGCAAGGCTTATAGTGATGTGCATTACCAAGAGGGCCCAGAGATACCTCTCTGATACTCGAAGTTACAAATCCTAATCTCGATCTATGCCAACTCAACAAACACCTTCGGAGACACCTATAGAGCATCTTTATAATCACCCAGTTACGTTGTGACGTTTGATAGCACACAAGGTGTTCCTCCGGTAGTCAGGAGTTGCATATCTCATAGTTAGAGGAATATGTATAAGTCATGAAGAAAGCAATAGCAATAAAACTAAATGATCATTATGTTAAGCTAAGGGAAGGGTCTTGTCCATCACATCATTATCTAATGATGTGATCCCGTTCATGAAATGACAACACATGTCTATGGTCAGGAAACTTAACCATCTTTGATTAACGAGCTAGTCAAGTAGAGGCATACAAGGGACAATCTGTTTGTCTATGTATTCACACATGCACTAAGTTTCTGATTAATAAAATTCTAGCATGAATAATAAACATTTATCATGATATAAGGAAATATAAATTACAACTTTATTATTGCCTCTAGGGCATATTTCCTTCAGATCAACCTTCCCAACCCTAACACGCCATTTCAGACCAGGTGGAGCTCCTCCCTCGACCACACGCCGGCCACATCTCCGATACCATCAAGGACGAGGCGCGCCTCTGGGCCAAGGCGGGTGCCATTGGGTTACAAAGCATCATCCCTGGCGCGTAGTTTCCTATTTGTGTTGGGGCTGAGCATTCCCCTACTCTAACCTGCTCCCATGCTTGTACACCATGCCTAGAGCATACATGGCCTTGTAAGCATTGTAACCTCATGCTTGTACTCTCCTTTTATTAATGAAAAGATACGCATCTTGCGTATAAGCTAAAAAATATAGTGCACAAATTGTGGTATTCCTCCAATGAAATCAAGAGAGTTTAAAACCCTACAACGGTCGATCACTAGGCACTAGATAGGATGATGCAACCCTGGGTACGGAGAACGATAAGTTTTAGCCCATTGACATACTCCCTTGCTACTCAAACAAGGGTTTAATCCTGCGATGTGTCACTCGGAATTCAAAATGCCCCCAACAGAACTGTCATGCAACGCATGCATAATTTGTCACTGTTTTTTTACCTTGGACCATAGAACAATTCTTCTACAGTATATTATTAATTAATAAATAGTATGTACAAAGAAAAGTAAAAGCAAAGGGTACAAGCTCAACCGATGCCCTCTCTAGGAAACATGAAAAATATATTATAGATTGTGACTTTGCTAGCTTCACCCTATAGGTAAAACAATGGGTCCCTTCTTGACTACAACTTCCAATTTAGGGTGTGCAAAACTACATGTCTGAAGATCTTATCATTCATGACTGACCAGATCCCCCAACAGCCCATAATTATAATCTCCATGGCAAAGTCTTTAGGTATAGTTGAGAGAGAGAGAGAGAGCTACACTTTTCATCATAGCAAGAGATGCCCCGTTTCTTGTTGTGAAAAATCAAGTTCCAGCACTCCCCAGCAAATGTACAGACCCAGAAAAGGTGCATGAGAGTTTCTTCTTTCCTTTCATTACAGAGAGCACAATTATAGTCATCGATGTGCATAGATCTCCTGATCAGCCATCGTGTTATGCAGCTGGTCTCAGGTGGTCACACCGTTGTGTTCGTCAATGGTGCCATAAGAAATTACTTTGCCAATGGTAGGGTCCTGCGGCAAGGATACCCTGCTTCCCCTCTTTTGTTCAATTTTGTCGCCGATGCTTTATCTTGCATTCTGTCTAGGGCGGCTGAAGCTGGTCATATTTCCCCTGTGGCATCCCATTTGATTCCTAAGGGTGTCACTCACTTACAATAAACTGATAATACGATCATTATGGTAGATCTCAATGAGGCTGGTCTTGCACACCTCAAATTCCTCCTTTGTTTCGAGGCCGCGTCTGGGCATAAAATCAATTTTTTAAAGTGAGGTTATTGTTACTGGGGTACCTGAGGCGGAGGCCCTCCAGGTATCTCAGGCGCTTAACTACAACCTTGGATTCTTCCCGTTTAGCTACATGGGACTTCCAATTGCACCTTGGAGGCCTTGTGCCAATGAGTTTGCTCCTCTTGTTACCAAGGTGGGAAACTAGGTAATGTCGTGGTGCGGTAGATATAATACTAACGTGGGGAAGGTCTGTTTGACCAATACTTGCTTATCTTCTCTTCCATGTTCACTATGGGTTTCTATCTTTTGTCTCTTGGCACTCATGTGGGTTTCGACAAGCACAAGGGTGCCTTTTATTGGAATTTCGTGGACAACAAGTGTTAGTATAGACTAGTTAAATGGAAAGTGATTAGTAGGCCCAAGAACCTTGGGGGTTGGGGATTTTGAATACGGTGGTTATGAACAAATGCCTAATTATCAAATGGTGGTGCGGATCATGACATCTGGGCCTGGTTCTTTATGGTATTCCATCTTGAAAGCGAAATATTTCCCTAACTGTAACCCTCTCTTTGCCCTGGCTTCCACTCGCTCCCAATTTTGGCGAGATTTAGTGAAGATGAGAGAGGTGTTCCAGCAACATGTCAAATTTGTTGTGGGTAATGGTGTGTCTACGCATTTTTGGTTGGACTGGTGGTATGGGAACGATACTTTGGCCAATTCCTTTCTTGTTCTCTTCTATTACTCCTCCTCTCATGAGATATCAATATCTGAGCTCCCTAATAATAATTGGGACTTGGGCCTTAGGACATCCTTCTCTCCTGAAGACTTGGATGACTGGCATCGTCTCGCCGTCGTTTTCCCTGCACTCTCGGAGGAGGAAGACACTGTGTTCTGGCCCCATTCTACCTCGGGGAGGTTTTATGTCAAATCCTTATAATCTAGAGTTATCTCGGGGACTCCCACTTCTAAGTTTAAAGCGAGTTTGGAAGGCTAGAGTGCTCCCAAGATTAAGATTGTTTTTCTGGCAGACTATTAGAGGCCGCCTCCCCACCACGGATCGGATCCGCAAGCGTAACGGGCCTGGCTCTGATCGGTGTGCTCTTTGCAATGATCTGGAGGACAATAATCACATGTTATTTGGGTGTGTCTTGGCCAAGCTGGCCTGGTGTTGTATCCGTTCCTGGATTAGTGTCTCTTGGGCCCCTAACTCCTTCGCTGAGTTGCTGCTGATCTCTTCTGAGCTCGAGGTCCAATCTGGGCGGCTATTTTGGGTTGGTTTCGGAGCATTGTGTTGGGCTCTCTGGACTACTAGGAACAAGTTCACTGTTGAAAGAATTTGCCCTAAAAAACTTGCTGACTACTTGTTCAAAATTCCTATCTTCTTGCTGCAGTGGAGATTATTGATTAAACCCAATGAACCGGGATGCGCTGGATGGGCTGATTGGCAAAGTGCGGGTGTCTGCTATTTCTCTATCTTATCGTGATGATGGCGGCTGAACTCTGGTTGATCTTCCTTGTGTTGTAGGGTTAGGTTATTGGAATGCATTCCCTAGCTATGGTTTTGTGATGGCCATCATGACGCTTGTTTGGTGTGAACTTTTTGTTTGGTAGTAGGCCTTGTGTGTGTGCTATCCTTCTAATTGTTGCTTCGCTATGTCTCCTTGTACTCTGCCTAGTGGATTTATTTATAAAGTCGGGCGTATGCCTTTCCTCTAAAAAATATCTCCTGCTTAGCATATTTCCCGATGTTGACTCTCTCATAAAGAAGCAAATAGACAAAAATCTTGTGTCTGAGTTGAGCAAAGCATTTCCAGAGTTGCTTGAATAAGTTGCGAGTCTGGCAGGGACCTACTAATGCTTTATATATTATCATGGAGGAGAAAGCTGAGTCTTGCATTCTCTGCTTCCATACATCTTTCCCTGTATGCACACCCATCATATTCATCTCATTTTCGAGTGTCAAGAATTGCTGGTGGTGTTGGGGATTGAGGGAGTCCTAGATTAGGGGGTGTTCGGGTAGCCGGACTATACCTTCAGCCGGACTCCTGGACTATGAAGATACAAGATTGAAGACTACGTCCCGTGTCCGGATGGGACTTTCCTTGGCGTGGAAGGCAAGCTTGGCGACGCGGATATTCAAGATCTCCTACCATTGTAACTGACTCCATGTAACCCTAACCCTATCCGGTGTCTATATAAACCAGAGGGTTGTAGTCCGTAGGCAATCATAATCAGCTCCATAGACAACAATCATACCATAGGCTAGCTTCTAGGGTTTAGCCTCCTTGATCTCGTGGTAGATCTACTCTTGTAGTACCCATATCTTCAATATTAATCAAGCAGGACGTAGGGTTTTACCTCCATCGAGAGGGCCCGAACCTGGGTAAAACATCGTGTTCCCTGCCTCCTGTTACCATCCGGCCTAGACGCACAGTTCGGGACCCCCTACCCGAGATCCGCCGGTTTTGACACCGACATTGGTGCTTTCATTGAGAGTTTCTCTGTGTCGCTGCCTTTAGGCCCGATGGCTCCTTTGATCATCAACAACGATGCGGTCTAGGGTGAGACTTTTCTCCCCGGACAGATCTTCATCTTCGGCGGCTTCGCTCTGTGGGCCAATTCTCTTGGCCACTTGGAGCAGATCGAAAGCTACGCCCCTGGCCATCAAGTCAGGTTTGGAAGCTTAAACTACACGGCTGACATCCGCGGAGACTTGATCGTCGACGGGTTCGAGCCACGGCCAAGCGCGCCGCACTATCTCGAGGGGCATGATCTAGCTCTGCCTCCGGACAGTGTCCTAGAGGCCGCTCACGCATCGGTTCCGACCTCTAACTCGGAGCCTACTGCGCCAATCGAGGACGAGCGGTTGGACGCCACCTCGGGGGCTGCGATCTCAAAGGCGATCGAGCCGAACGCCAGCCCCGCACTCTACATGACTCGTGACTCCGAGGATCCGGACTCCTCCCCGGACTCTGAACCCCCCGCGCCCCTGCCGATCGAATCCGATTGGGCGCCGATAATGGAGGTCACCGCCGCAGACATCTTTCAACATTCGCCTTTGGGCGTCATCCCGAGTTCTCTTAAGTCTCTCTCTTTATCAGGAGAGCCCTGGCCGGATTACGGTCAGTGAGAATGGGATGCGGACAATGAAGAAATTCAAAGCCCACCCACCACCCACTTTGTAGCCACTATCGACGATTTAACTAACATGCTTGACTTCGGATCCGAAGAAATCGACGGTATGGACGACGATGTAGGAGACGAACAGGAACCAACACCTGTAGGGCGCTGGAAGGCCACCTCGTCATATGACATATATATGGAGGACACTCCAAAAGATGGAGATGGCGATAGAACAGTGGGGGATGACACCCCCAAGAAACAGCCAAAGCGCCGGCGTCAGCGGCGCCGCTCTAAATCTCGCCAAAGCAAAAACGGTGATTCTGGCACGGGAGATAATACTACCCCGGATAGCGCCGAAGAACACCCACCTCAGCAAGATTCGGCACAGGAAGATGGAGAAGCCAGCCCTCATGAGAGAGCGGCAGACCAAGAGGTTGAGGATGATAACTATATGCCTCCCTCCGAAGACGAGGCAAGCCTCGATGACAACGAATTCGTCATACCATCAGACCCTGCCGAACAAGAGCGTTTTAGACGCAGGCTTTTAGCCACGGCAAGCAACCTCAAGAAAAAGCAGTAGCAACTTAGAGCTGCCCAAGATTTGCTAGCTGACAGATGGACTGAAGTCCTTGCGGCCGAAGAGTATGAACTCGAACGCCCCTCCAAGAGTTACCCAAACCGTAGGCCGCTACCCCGATCAGAGGAGGAAGCACCTACATCACCAGTGCATGACATGGCAGACCGGCCACCTCGCGGCCGTGACAGAGAGGTCTCTCGGCCCTCCACCCAAGCCATGCCCCGAGCCGCTCAACTAAGGCACGGGAAAATGCGCCAGACCTGCGAGACGTACTGGAGGACAAGGCAAGACAAACAAGATCGATCTACGGATCGCGCAGGCGCCCTACGGCACGTGACGATGATCTTCACTCCGGATACAACAAATCCGGCCGGGCCGAGCACAACAGATATAGCTCTTCCGAGCTGCGTCGTGATATAGCCCAGTACTGAGGCACCGCACACCCGCTATGCTTCACGAATGAAGTAATGGATCATAAAATCCCAGAGGGTTTCAAACCCGTAAACATCGAATCATACGATGGCACAACAGACCCGGCGGTATGGATCGAGGATTATCTCCTTCACATCCACATGGCACGCGGCGATGATGTACACGCCATCAAATACCTCCCGCTCAAACTTAAAGGACCGGCCCAGCATTGGCTTAACAGCTTGCCAGCAGACTCAATCAGCTCTTGGGAGGACCTGGAAGCCGCATTCCTTGATAATTTCCAGGGCACTTACGTGCGACCACCGGATGCTGACGACTTAAGCCACATAATTCAGCAGCCAGAGGAATCGGCCAGACAATTCTGAACATGGTTCCTAACAAAGAAAAACCAGATAGTCGACTGTCCGGACGCAGAGGCCCTAGCAGCCTTCAAGCATAACATCCGCAACGAATGGCTTGCCCGGCACCTGTGACAGGAGAAGCCGAAATCTATGGCAGCCCTCATGACACTCATGACCCGCTTTTGTGCGGGAGAAGACAGCTGGCTAGCTCGCAGTAACAACTTATCAAAGAACCCTGGTAATTCGGATACCAAGGACAAAAGTGGCAGGACACGTCGGAACAAGCAAAAACGCCGCGTTAGCAGCGGCAGCAATGAAGACACGGCCGGCAGTCAATGCCGGATTCAAAGGCTATAAATCCGGTCAGCGGAAAAAGCCATTCAAAAAGAATACTCAGGGCCCGTCCAGTTTGGACCGAATACTCGACCGCTTGTGCCAGATACATGGCACCCCCGAAAGGCTAGCCAATCACACTAACAGAGATTGTTGGGTGTTCAAGCAGGCAGGCAAGTTAAGAGCCGAAAACAAAGACAAGGGGCTGCACAGCGACGACGAGGAGGAACCCAAGCCGCCGAACAACAATGGACAGAATGGTTTTCCCCCACAAGTGCGGACGGTGAACATGATATACACAACCCACATTCCCAAGAGGGAGCGGAAGCATGCGCTACGGGACGTATACGCGATGGAGCCAGTCGCCCCAAAGTTCAACCCATGGTCCTCCTGCCCGATCACTTTTGATCGAAGGGACCATCCCACTAGCATCCGTCATGGCGGCTTCGCCGCATTGGTTCTCGACCCAATCATCGACGGATTTCATCTCACAAGAGTCCTCATGGACGGCGGCAGTAGCCTGAACCTGCTTTATCAGGATACAGTGCGGAAAATGGGCATAGATCCCTCAAGGATTAAGCCCACAAGAACGACCTTTAAAGGCGCTATACCAGGTGTAGAAGCCAACTGTACGGGCTTAGTAACACTTGACGTGGTCCTCGGATCCCCGGAGAATTTCCGAAGCAAAGAGTTAATCTTTGATATAGTCCCGTTTCGCAGTGGCTATCATGCCCTGCTCGGACGAACCACATTTGCAAAGTTCAATGCGGTGCCGCACTACGCATATCTCAAGCTCAAGATGCCAGGCCCTTGAGGAGTAATCACGGTCAACGGAAACACCGAACGCTCCCTCCGTACAGAGGAGCACACGGCGGCTCTCGCAATGGAAGTACAAAGTAGCATGTTTAGGCAATTCTCCAGTCCGGCCATTAAAAAGCCAGAAACTGCCAAGCGCGCCCGGAGTAACCCACAGCAGGACCGCCTGGCACGCTTTAAGCAAGCGTAGCAATGCGGCCCCAACCCCAGCTCTCGCGACATAGCAAAACCAATACCTCATGTACATAACTACGCCCTTGAAATACCATGGGCACAGGGGAAGGGGCACAATAACGGCACGCCCAAAATACGGCTTAAAACGTACTAGGGGCTGCCGGATTCTTTTTTTAATTTTCTCTTACTTTCAGGACTCCACACTTCGGACGACCTGTTCGGCAATTCGACTGCCGCACAAACGATGCCGCATTATGGAACTCCCTGGTGGTCTCTGTTACGAGCGGTATACCTGTTTTAAGTACAATTCCGCGGCCTGCCCCTGGCCAGGACATACTAAATAGTCCAATATCTTTTGCTTACCGCACTATTTGTATCATTCGGCTTTGATAAATAGCCTCTATATAAACAATGCATAGCTTTCTGTCTATTTTTTGCATTATCTTCTTTTCATATATATGTTTATGACATGTTGCACCCGTACACTTTGGTACGGCAAAATACGCCAGGGGCTTTAGTACCCATAAATATGGCGTGAGAAGTCCATACACTTTCACAAGTGCGGCACCCCGAACATATAGCACTATATGCATTGGCTCCGAATCATGATTTGGGTCAATAGTTGGGTTTGCCCGGCTCCTATGTTTTGGTGCCTTACGTTCCGCTATATCGGCTAAGGTAGCACTAGGAGAACCACTGCGATTGTGCCCCAGTTGAGCTGGGTTAAGCACCTCAGTGGAGAAAGCTAAAACTGACTGTCATGATGTGGCGAGAGACCGGTCGCTGTTCGAGAGGTTTTTCGAGTCCCTAAAGGCTTATGCCGCTTCGAGCAAGGAGATGGCTTTGTCCAGCCAAGGCGTGGATAGCGCCCCGAACTCGGTCTTCCGAACTAGGGGCTTCACCGAAATTTAAAATTATAGAGTTCTATGGCTAAGTGAGAGTGTTCAAGCATTATAGTCCGATTGCCTGGTTCGTTGTGCTGAGCGCCTCCCTCAAAGGACCCAACTATGGGAAAAAGAGCCCTCGGGTTTATCCCGAACACCCCGGCACTAGTGGCATGGGGGCAGAAGCCGATGACTGGCCATCTCTCAATTTTTTGATAAACGGCCGCACAGAAAGTAATATTTTAACTTCAACAAGCATTGCTTAGCGCATATGAACAAGTTTTCAGTGCACAGGATAAACACGAGCGAGTTCATTCAAAAATTACATCCTTGGTACATTCATCTGCCATAAGGTGGGCACCCGCAAGAACATCCTTATAGTAGTTCTCGGGCTTGCGATGCTCCTTCCCCGGCGGCGGCCCGTCCCTCACAAGCTTCTCACCGTCCAGCTTACCCTAGTGCTCCTTTGCACGGGCAAGGGCCCTACAGGCACCTTTGATGCAGACGGAGCGCTTGATGACCTCGAGCCTTGGACATGCCTCCACCAGTCGCCGCACCAGCCCGAAGTAGCTCCCAGGTAGGGCCTCTCCGGGCCACAGCCGAACTATGAAGCCCTTCATGGCCTGTTCGGCCGCCTTGTGGGCTCGACCAGCTGTTTCAGCTGGTCGCTCAAGGGCACAGGGTGTCCGGCCTCAGCATACTGAGACCAGAACACCTTCTCCGTCAAGCTGCCCTCTTTAGATCGGTTGAATGCGGCGGCATCGGATACGCTGCGGGGAAGATCTGCGAATGCCCCTGGAGAGCTCCAGATTTGGGTAAGTAACAAGTACTTTACTTTTATACTTCTGCTTTGCATAAAGAAAGCCTTACCCGCCGCTATCTTTTTCATCTCCTCCAACTCTTGGAGGGCCCTTTGGGCTTCGGCCTTGGCGGACTTGGCAGTGTCAAGGGCCGCCGCGGGCTCGGACGCTTGCGTTTTGGACTCAAGCTCCAAACTCTCATGTTTTTTCATGAGAGCCTGAAGCTCCTGCTGCACCTCGCCAACCTGGCCCTCAAGTTTCTCTCGCTCGGAGCACTCCGTGGCCGTTTTCTTTTCGGCCTCGGACAGCGCCTGCTTGAGGGTCGCCACCTCAGTCGTGGCCCCCACAATAAGCAGTACAATCCTGTTATTCTTTTTGCAATCAAGCCTTTCTATAGGCACTTTTTCTGTAAGGTATTTCTTACCTTCTTTCTCCTCGAGCTGCCGTTTGGCAAGGCCGAGCTCTTGCTCGGTCTGCTCGAGGCCCTGTTTCATGGCACCCACCTCCGCAGTCAGTGCGGCGGTGGCCAGCAGCGAAGCCTGCATACGCATATTGACTCTTTATTGTTAGACTCCTGCGAAATTTAATAGATCCTCTATTTGGCTTTTCTTTCCGAACGCCAAAACAGAGCATCAGGGGCTACTGTCTATGCGGTTATATTTTTACATATTTTTTACTTACCTCAAAGCCAGTTAGAAGGCTAGCGCAAGCTTCACTCAGTCCGCTCTTGGCGGACTGAACTTTCTGGATCACCGTACTCATAATAGTACGGTGCTCCTCGTCGATGGAGGCACCGTCAAGCACCTCCAGCAAATTGTCCGGCACCTCCGGTTGGACGGAGACTACCGGCTTAGAAGGCTTACTCCTCTTGGAAGGAGTTTGCCTACCGCGGACCGAAACTGTTGTAGATTCCAGTGCGGTGTCCGGCTCAAAGCCGGACTTGGAGCCCTGGGGGGTCTTGTCCCCTGTACTCCTGGGGTCCGGGAGGTCGCCTTGCGGCTCCTCCGGGACCACCTCCTCCTGCCCCGGAGCTCGTCGCGATGCCACTTCGGCGTCGTCCGCGGTGCGGGGGGAGACAACGGGCGGAACTGAGTTCACGTCCGATGAATTCAGGGAGCCGCTCGACGACTCGTCGAGTTCGGCCCGGGGCGGACTGCATAATTATATTCGACATTAGAGAAAGCTGTGCAACAAAGGAACGTCATGAGTTATTCTGATATCCGAACTTACGATTTCGCCAGATGCTTGGCCTTGTCTGGCCACTCCTCTTCGCCCTCTTCGGCATCGAGGGAGTAGTCCGGCGGAGGGGTCTTCCTCTTCCTGGACCCTCCGGCCTCCCACGTTGGGCGGCCTTCCTTTTGTTTCCTTCCCCCGCTGGGGGGGGGTTCTTCTTCCTCCTCCTCGTTTTCATGGGAGGAGGGCGTCTCGGACTCGTCAAATGACGAGTCCGACACCACCACGTTGCGGGCACTCTTTTGAGTCCCCATGGTCTTCTTCTTCTTGGCCTTCTTCTCCGGCACCACATAAGGCACCGGAACCAGGAGGTTCACTAGTAGAGCTGGGGCTGGGTCTTCGGGCAGCGGAGCTGGACAGTTAATCGGTCCGGATATCGCCCGCCAAGCCTGTCAAAGGTAAGGGAGTCTAGATCCCGCGTAGAGTCAAACTATGAAAAAAGCTTAAACATCCTGTAAAAGGTGTAGATGGCTTACCTCGTTAGCATGCCGCTGCGAGCTGTATCCGTGGTCCTCGGAAGCGGATGCGGGAGCCTCGGCGCCCTTGAATAGGATCTTCCAGGTGTCTTCGTACGTCGTGTCGAAGAGGCTGTTGAGGGTTTGATGCTGCGCCGGGTCGAACTCCCACAGATTAAAATCCCGTTGTTGGCACGGGAGGATCCGGCGGACGAGCATAACCTGGATTATGTTAACAAGCCGGACTAGCTTGTTCACAAGCCAGTCACCTCTTTTTCGTTACCCCACGACAAGCCCGTCTCTTTCTAGGACACAAGCCGCGTGAGGGTCCGGATCAGAACTCGGGGGCTGCGGTCCATTTCGGATCGCGTGGCTCGGTGATGTAAAACCACCCGGATTGCCATCCCTTTAGGGTCTCCACAAAAGAGCCCTCAAACCATAGGATGTTGGCCATCTTGCCCGCCATGGCACCTCCGCACTCTGCCTGGCTGCCGCGCACCACCTTGGGCTTGACATTGAAGGTCTTGAGCCAGAGGCCGAAATGGGGGCGGACGCGGAGAAAAGCCTCGCACACGACGATAAACGCCGAGATGTTGAGGATGAAGTTCGGGGCCAGATCATGGAAATCCAGGCCGTAGTAGAACATGAGCCCCCGGACAAATGGGTGGAGTGGAAAACCCAGTCTGCGGAGGAAGTGGGGGAGAAACACTACCCTCTCATGGGGCCTTGGGGTGGGGAGAAGCTGCCCCTCCTCGGGAAGCCGGTGCGCGATGTCCTTGGACAAGTATCCGGCCTTCCTTAGCTTTTTGACTTGGCCCTCCGTGACAGAGGAGACCATCCACTTGCCTCCCGCTCCGGACATTGCTGGAGAAGGTTGAGGTGGGAAGTGCGGGCTTGGGCGCTGGAGCTTGAGTGCGCAGGAGATGGATAGGCAAAGGAGGAAGAAGGCGTAGGTAAAAAGGTGGATCCTTATCCCCTTATATGGGCGGATGCGGTTGTGCGTCCCCACCTGCCTAGTAAAACTCGCTTGCCTCCCAAGCGCCGTGATAAGTGGCGCGGTTGGGTTACCCACGTCCGTATTGATGAGAATCCCGTAAAGGGGGGGTACACGATCTCTGCTTCGACAAGACGTGCCAAGGAAGCCGCCTCGCAAAACACGTTGAGGTGGAAAAGTAAAAAACGATTTGAGTAAAGGACTAGGCCGTATTATGATGGCGCACTGCGGAATACGTCAGCAGATTTGATTTGTGTTAATATTATTCTCTCTATGGCAATATGTGGAAGCTTATTTTGCATAGCCGGACACTACTCTTGGTGTTTACAATCTTCTATGAAGGACTTGGAGGAGGAACCCGCCTTGCAATGCCGAAGACAATTTGCGCGCCGGACTCGTCGTCATTGAAGCCTGGTTCAGGGGCTACTAAGGGAGTCTTGGATTAGGGGGTGTTCGGGTAGCCGGACTATACCTTCAGCCAGACTCCTGGACTATGAAGATACAAGATTGAAGACTACGTCCCATGTCCGGATGGGACTTTCCTTGGAGTGGAAGGCAAGCTTGGTGATGCGGATATTCAAGATCTCCTACCATTGTAACCGACTCTATGTAACCCTAACCCTATCCGATGTCTATATAAACCGGAGGGTTGTAGTCCGTAGGCAATCATAATCAACTCCATAGACAACAATCATACCATAGGCTAGCTTCTAGGGTTTAGCCTCCTTGATCTCGTGGTAGATCTACTCTTGTACTACCCATATCTTCAATACTAATCAAGCAGGACGTAGGGTTTTACCTCCATCGAGAGGGCCCGAACCTGGGTAAAACATCGTGTTCCCTGCCTCCTGTTACCATCCAGCCTAGACACACAGTTCGGGACCGCCTACCCAAGATCCGCCAGTTTTGACACCGAGAGGGATATTTCCGCTGACCATGACCCGGCTCATGCCTGAAGGCATTGTGGGTCGTATTGCTCAATTGGTCAAGGAGACAACCAGGAAACAGGTTGAAGACCTGTGAAGTAACCTGGCCTGGGCCGTATATACTAAAGAAGGTGGGCCTACTCGATCAGAAAGCTCATACGGAAGTACTTGTCTTGGGAAGCAAGGCAATAAGAATTATAATAGGATACGGGTTGTTATAACGACCCGGACTTTGTTGTAAACCTGGGGACTCTTCCTGTTATATAAAGGGGAGACCCTAGGTTGAAAAGACTAAGTTGCAATCTCTCGAAATTAAGGTTAGCGAATCTGCATCCTTGTAATCGAGATCTCCAGCAATATCAATCAAGCAGGAAGTAGGTCTTTACCTCCACCGCGAGGGGCTGAACCTGGGTAAACTCATGTCTTTGTTCCCGATCAACCCCGTTCAAGAAACCACCTAGTTGCGATGTCCTATAGACTTAGTCCTTTCATGAGGACATCCGCCTTGACAAAACCACCATAGTTGGCGCCCACCATGAGGCCTACGCATGATGGTGTTGAGTTCTTGGAGGGCGCTTGTCGGTGTCAAAACCGTCGGATCTCGGGTAGGGGGTCCCGAACTGTGCGTCTAAGGCAGATGGTAACTGGAGGCAGGGGACACGATGTTTACCCAGGTTTGGGCCCTCTCGATGGAGGTAATACCCTACGTCCGGCTTGAATGATCTTGATGATATGAGTATCACAAGAGTTGATCTACCACGAGATCTTAGAGGCTAAACCCTAGAAGCTAGCCTATGCTATGATTGTATATTGTCCTACGGACTAAACCCTCTAGTTTATATAGACATTGGAGGGGGCTAGGGTTACACAAAGTCGGTTACAAGGGAGGAGATCTACATATCCGTATTGCCAAGCTTGCCTTCCACTCCAAGGAGAGTCCCATCCGGACATGGGACGAAGTCTTCAATCTTGTATCTTCATAGTCCAACAGTCCGGCCAAAGGATATAGTCCGGCTCTCCGGAGACCCCCTAATCCGGGACTCCTTCAGTAGCCCCCGAACAGGGCTTCAATGACGATGAGTCCTGCGCGCAGATTGTATTCGGCATTGCAAGGCGGGTTCTTCTCCAAATTCTGAATATCTGCTGAGTAGTGTCCGGCTCCCCATAAATGTTTACATTTCTTGGATTCTGTGCCCAATAAGGGCTATCTTCCACGTGTCAAGTGAATGCGAGGAGCCAGGGCATTTTTACATTGGCCCCCCTAACCATGTAAGTAAATTGTCTATTAAAGGGATGGGGATTCTTAGATCCAAACCACACCATCCTCTCGCGGCGAGTATCCATCAGAGCGCGCTCGGAAAAATCCATTCCAACATGGCTGGCCACCACAGCTCCTCCTCCCGCTCACATAGCCCTAAGCCCAGTGATTAGGGGAAGTGTTCCGTCCTACATAGCCAATTAGTAGAGTTACAGACCCAGGGATTTCTCCCTCTAGCATATATGGTCCCCGTTCGAGCCGGGCTCGCCACCTATAATGGCGGGGAGCAAGAGGAGAGCTTCCCCAATCCCTCCAAGGGGGAGCGGGTGTGCCTTGTCCCTTATTTACTAAGGGGACTTGGATTTCCAATCCATCCGTTCCTCCACGGGCTCCTGGAGTTTTACGGCCTCTAGTTGCGTAACTTCACCCCCGCTTCCATATTACACATCGCTGGTTATGTCGCCCTTTGTGAGCTTTTTCTGGGCTGCGAGGCTCATTTCGAGCTGTGGAAGGGGCTTTTCTGCCTTGTGCCCCATACACAGGAGGGGTCACTATACCAAGTGGGCGGAGCCGAAATATGGCGCATCGCCGGGACCGGATACCTGTCCGGTGCCCCGAAGAAGACGTCCTAAGACTGGCCTTCGGAGTGGTTTTACAAGGAGGACGTCCCCCTTCCAGATCCTATTCGGAGGGGTCTTCCCGAGTTCCACAATGCTCCTCTGAAGAAACGCCGAAGCTGGCACCCACGGAGCCCAGGAGTAAGATAACAGAGAAGTCCTTTACCTGATGGACCGGATTAAAGTGCTGGCTCAATCAGGACTGACAATAATCGAGGTTATGTCAATATGTATCATGCGGGGGGTGCAGCCACTTCAATATCGAGGGCACCCCATGTGGCACTTTAACGGGGAAGATGATGCCACCCGCTGCGGGCGCAAGGGACCGGACTCAGCTGCTACTCTAGCAAAAATTCTGTCTGAGTTGTTCAAGGGAGAGGAAGAGGAGTTCATCCGTATTAAGCCACGGGATGGATTCTCCATGTACAGCCCTCCAAACTGGGTGAGCTATCACTTTTTACTCCCAACCTTCCTGCATTTCTCATCATAAATACTCACCTTGCTGTTTCATGGCAAGAACTGCGAAAAGTTGTAAGGCAGGTCAACAGCCCATGTCGACAACCGTAGGACCCTGACCGGGCCCTCGATCCCAGACTCAAAGAGGATCCGGATATATTTGTGGAGCTGATAGATAGGACATTCTATCAATTGAGCTGCGATGATGCCATGGTGGACATCATGGCCGACTATCCTGGGCTACTCCCTCGCATGTAAGAGAACCCGAAGTCCCAACTTCCGAGAAGGATCCCCTTTTATGCACTTCACCTACCGTACACATGTGGTGTTCTACAGGGAAGGCCTTTGGTACGCCATGTCGAACCCGCCATGACTCGCTAACAAGGGACACCGAAGCTGGGTAGGCCAAAAAGGAAGGGGGTCAGGACTGAGACGTCGGCGCAGAGGTATGATACAAACCTCACTCTGTGGTTGTCGTCTTTCTTAAAATATAATGACGTCCATGTTTCCTAGTAGGAAAACCCTCGCCAGACTATATCCGGAGAGGTTGCCGATCACGCCTCCACCAGTCGGGCTCCAGGGCCGGACATAGAGACGGAAGCTAACACGGGGCAGACATCGGATGCTCCTCCTACAGAGGATGCGGACAGACTATCCGCTACAAATTCTAAAGTGGAGAGCGCCATGAATCACATGCGTCGCCGGGCCGTACTCCGTGACGCTTGTTTCTCCCAAGAGGCATTCGATGCCTTCAACTCAGGAGACGTGTACATCCGTGCTGCTCAAAATGGTCTTGCTAGAGCCATGGACCAGTATGTAAAGGATATACAAGTAGGAAAATCTGACAATTATATATATCAGTAGCCCCTGAGACTTGAAACAGTTGACACAACTGATTTAAGGATCATTATTTGTGCAGGATCTTACAGAGAAGAATACCCAATTGTCTCCAGAGCTGGAAGAGTGAAATGCCCAGCTACAGGCCGCGGTGGCCGCGTTGAAGGAGTCCAAGAAGGCCCCCTCTGGTAACACTTGCTTCCATTGCAAAGAATGACAGGTACCAGATAGTATGCGGCATGCATGCAAATCTAACAATAGATGTTGCAGATGGCCCCAGAGTGAATCCGGAGGCCATGCCGGAGGATGCGCAACATGCTAATCAACAGCTAAATGCTGGCGAGTGCGTGCTTACGCGGGTCAGGCAGGAGAAAAATAATCTCCAGTACACCAATATCCGGCTGGACGTGGAACTGGAAGATGTCCGAGCCCAGCTTGCGGACTCCGTGAAGGAGAATAAGAGGCTTTGACGCGGCATTTTTAGTAAGTGCTTGAACGAACTTTTGAAGGAGTTCTGCGAGGAAGCCGACTAACAGAGTTATGTCTGCAGGTATGCTGATGGGTCATCCCGCGGAGGAGATGCATGGGTCTGTGGGTGATCTTTTACTAGGGCTCTCACAACAGCACGAACAAGTTCGGCAGGTGATGCAGGGTATTGCCCAAGCCTTGTGGCCATCCGCCTCCCCGCCAGGAGGCATGGGGGAGCTTATAGAGAAGCTCAAGGGAGTGCAGCGGCGCTTCTGATTATGGAAGATATCAGCCTGCCGACAAGGTGCGAGGGAAGCCTGGGCCATGGTGAAGACGCGATATAACAAAGCTGACCCAAACCATATGGCCGAGGTCGGACCTATGGGGCCCGATGGGAAAGAGATCCCCGTCAGTTTGGTGTATCACCAAGTACAATTAGCCGCAAAGTATTCCCAACAGGATTGTAGGCTAGGCAGCATGTTGGATGGTATAGAAGAAGAATTTAATCAGTCTTAGTGAATGTGTACTTCAATTGACATATTGTCACATCCCTAGTTCTGGTCTGCTCTGGGTTAGCTAGTCTTGTGTTGCATCATGTTTAAATTTCCCTTAAACCTGAAATGGGGATCAACAAACCCCAGCACCCCCCCCCCTGAAAATACCAGGTTCAACTGAAAAGCATTTCAATGAAACCAAAATGCACTTCACAAAAGTTCATCATTTTTGAATTGGTCTAGAACCTCTCGCAAAAATGGTGCACATTTTCTAGGCCATTTTGGATTTTTGAATTAAATTATATAGTATTTGCATTCGGGCATTTAATTGCTAATAATATTTTAAATGCTCAAATAATCACAAACTGAAATGTTTGCTGTTGGAAATATTCCAAACAGTGACATTGGGCACTTTTATGATTTTTGGAAATACCCTGGCATTTTTATTAAAGCCAAACACAATTACAGAAAATAGAAA
The DNA here is from genome assembly GCA_034509565.1 of Triticum monococcum. Taxonomy (NCBI): domain Eukaryota; kingdom Viridiplantae; phylum Streptophyta; class Magnoliopsida; order Poales; family Poaceae; genus Triticum; species Triticum monococcum. Next base: position 477,173,282 of record CM067842.1, on the reverse strand, counting down.
ACTAAAACACATAAGAGAGAGAGAGAGAGTAGGACTTACCTGGTAGAAGCTTACCTGGCGCCCACCAATAGGCCCAGTACTATAGCTGGCGGCCCAGCCCACCATCGCTGCCCCCTCTCGTCTTCCTCCTTGGATAGAAGGATAGGGGCGCGTGCTCGCCGCCTGCTGGCCACGCACAGGCCACCTCCACCCTGCCTACTTCACTCCCCCGACGCCCTGAACACGCCAGGCAACCCCTAGTCACCCCCTCTCTCGCGGGTCTCTCCCTCTCTCCCGAGCACCACCGAGCGGAGCTCATCGCCGCCGCTCATCGCCTACGTAGCCACAGCCTCCCCCCTCGACCTCTCTCCGTGTTCTGAAGGACCGCGACGACCGGCTCTTCCCCCTCGTTGAATCACGGAAGCCCGGACGCCCCGTAGAGCGGCCTTCAACACCGTCTTCTTCCTCGATGTCGTGGATCGCCGCCATCGATTTAGCCACGTATAAGGCCTCCCCGAGAACTCTGAGCGTCTCCGCGAAATCACCGTGAGCCCCCGCGTCATCCCCCACTGTTTTCCCTCTCGTTTTCGTCCCCAAGCCGTGGCCCCCTTCGACTGAGCGCCGCCGTCAACCATGGACATCGTCCATGGCTCTGCCTTGCCTCTCCGCTCGAAATCTTGAGCTAGTTGTGCTCCCCGCACCTCCAGGAGGCCGTAGAACTACTTGTCTTCCCCGATAATGCACCGTAGCATGCCCGAATTCCGGCCGCCGCCGCCATCATGGTTGTCATTGCCTCAGGCCACCCCACATCCTCTCGCATGTTCCATTAGATGCGCGTGAGCGCCAGCCACCCTCAGCACCCATCTGCGTGTCGAATGGACGCCAGAGACGCGATTCTGGCGTGCCTCCGCCGTCGGTTGTGGTCGTCGCCGGCCAAGCTCCGACGAGTGTCTACATGGCCGTCATTAGAAGCTAACCCCGCCACCTAAGCAACCCTAATACCCACTGACAGCAGGCCCTACTGCAGGGTCAAACCCAGTCAGCATTGGGTTTGACCGGGTTTAGCCCCTGTGTCACTGACGTGTGGGCCCATCTTTGTTAATCTTTAGTTAGATTTAGATTAGTGCTAATTAACCCTGGCAGTTAGTTTAAACACTAACCAGTGGGCCCAGGCCCTAATTAACCTAGATTAGTACTAACGTAACACTAACTACTCTGTTAGTTAGTTGTTACACTCACATGTGGGTCCCGGCCGTCAGGTTTGACCTGGGATGGCACCTTTGACCTGCTGATGTTACTCCGACGTCATGCTGATGCAGTTAACCTTTTTTTGGATTTATTCTTGTTCATGAAATTCCAGAAAATAGCTAAAACTTCTAAAATTCATAGAAATTAATCTGTAACTCAGAATGAAATAAGTTATATATGAAAAATTATCAAAAAAATCCAATCTATCCATCTATACTGGTTTCATGCACGTTTGAGCAACTTAACCTTGCTGTTTAGGTCAAACATGTTAATGCACTTATATGAACCCATAACTTGAGTTTGTATTTGAATCTTTGGTTCAAATAAGCTCAAAACCTTCTGGTTGTAGTTGCATTAGCCCAACACACTCATATTGCCATGTCACAATCATGCATCATATTGTGCATTGCATTGATTGTGTTTCCTCTCAGTTGCCGGTGGTAGTCCCCTCTCGATAGACATGGTTCCGACGATGAGTTCGATGACACCGATGAAGAGCTATATTATCTTCAGAAGTGTCAGGCAAGCAAAAACCCCCCTTGTTCATTCCGATACAATCCCACTCTCTTGCTCCTCCTCTCTTTTACTGCATTAGGACAAGAACGATTCCACTGTTACATGATGTGGTAGTTGAACCCCTTTCCTCTGGATGACCTGTCATTGCCACAGTAAATAGATGAAACCCACTAGCATGAGTAGGAGTTGTTTGAGCCCTGATGTGCCTACTCATTCATGCTTGTTTGTCATGCCTGCTATTGCTTAGAGTTGTGTCAGGTCTGATTCATCAGGGATGAATTGGAAAGCTGTGTGCCAGTGTACTAAAGTAGGGGTACCTTAGTATCCCGAACTTGTGCACGGGCAGTCGCAGTGACCCGCGGCAAGGCTTGCCGGGCGACCGCCAAGACCCTCCGTGGTTCCTTTGGGGCCATTCAAGAACAAAGTATCCAAGAGCAAAACAAGGCCCCGGCAAGAGGAGCTTGCCGGGAAGGAGACAAGACCCCGGCAAGAGGAGCTTGCCGGGAAGGAGACGAGGCCCCGGCAAGAGGGGCTTGCCGGGAAGGAGACGAGACCCCGGCAAGAGGAGCTTGCCGGGAAGACAACCGAAGCATCTCAAGAAGCTCGCTGCGGCGCACTGCGCGTCCCGACAAGACCCGGTGAGCGACAAGCTCCCGGATGCGACAAGGCAACATCCGCGGCAAGGCGCTTGCCACGGCAAGCTACTACTCCGCAGCCCGCGCTCCAGCTCACCCACCAACGTGTCGCTTTGGGACCGCTCCTGGCGTACGTGGCGGGAGGCTGTGCAGCCCGGGGCATGCGGTGGCAAACAAGCGCTGACAAGATAGCCATCGTGGCAAACGGTGGCGTTCCTAGCGGTCCCTCTTGGTACCGTCTAGGGGACACAGACAGGCATTTAATGCCCTTGTCCCCTGCCGTCAGGGTTAGGTATGATACGACTATCGTAGGCAGTGGAGCCAACTACCACCTCTTTTACATTTTTACCCCCACCTCTGTTGCCACCTATCGGTGACCCCTTAGACATATAAAAGGAGGCCCATGCGCAACAGAGAAGGGGGAGGACGGCCATTCTCACGCTCGGTCTCACCAGCTGCTTGAGTGTACTGTAGCACTCATCGCTCCCGAGCAAGAACTCAATACAACCACCAAAGCAGGAGTAGGGTTTTACGCATCCGTGCGGCCCGAACCTGGGTAAACCGACCGCGCCGCTCGTGCGTTCGCCTCGATCTGCTCTTTGTGCATCCACCGCCCCCTGCCGAACCGAAAGGGGCTCGGTCCGCTGATCCCCATAGGTGTACGTCGGATCAGCAACCCCCGACATCTTTGGCGCGCCAGGTAGGGGGAGCGTCGAGGTTGTGCGAACCTAATCCAGCGTTCGCACGAGCCAAATCTTCATCCTCTTCATCAACATGCCGGCGAAGAAGAAGGCTTCGGAGGTAGCCGCTCCGTGTGCGCCGATCCCACCATCGCCAGAGCGAACGGCTGGTGGGGTAGGCGCCGGTGGAAGAGCGGGCGACGACGGGGGGACTCATGGTGCTGCCGGGTCCAAGGACAAGGCTGCGCCGCACGTCGGCGGCGCGGTCGCCTCCCACAACGACCGCGCGCACTCCAAGACCTCGGCGTCCGTACACGCACTGTGCCCGTCCCAGGAGGCGTGGGACCAGTAGCGTCATGGTACCCACGGTACCATACGTCTGCTGGGCCAAGATCAAGCTGGTGGATCCCGGAGTGCTCAGGATCAGCATGCACGCCAACATGCTGGCGCGAGCGTGGCGTGGTCGCTTGGACGAGATGTTGCTCCTTCTAACGCAGTTAGAAGTCCGAGCATATCTCGCTCCTCGCACGGTTCACTGCCACCGCCCACCACTCCGGCGGAAGCGTTGGCACGTGCCCAGCTGCTCCTAGACTACCCTCCAGTGCCAGAGAAGATCGATGACTAAAGGGCCACTATCCAGAGCCTCATCGGCTTCGCCAACGGTGACAACCCACGGCAGCCGAGCGCATCGCTGCCACGACAAGTCAGCCAGGCGCGAGCCGATGGCGACAAGACCGGCGAAGGTGCAACCACTGTGCACTCTCCGCCCCGAAGGCCAAGATCGCCGACTCGCCGGATCCACCTCGACAGCTACTCCACCGCGTCGTCAGATCCGCGAGCTCGTCGCGATCAGCGCCAAGTTCTTCATGAGAGAGAGTAGGAAGACGCTCGAACACGCATCGAGCACCGAAGAGAAGCGCGGCGTCAATCAGACCTGCGCGCTGGGCCCTCTGTTGACATGCATGCGCCCGGAGAACCAGGCGACTTGCCGTACGCGGCAGGTTGCCCTGCGTTTACCCGTGAGCTGCGGCAAGTCCAGTGGCCCAGCCAGAAACATTTCAAGCCAGACATGCCGGAGATGTACAACGACAAGTCGCACCCGTCAGAGTTCCTCAGCATCTACACCATTGCGGTGCAAGCTGCCGGGGGCCGAGACGACAAGGTCCTTGCCAACTACTTCCCGCTCATGCTCAAGCCCGAAGTCAGATCCTGGCTCATGCACTTGCCGGACAACTCCGTATCCTCTTGGGCGGACTTGTGCCATCAGTTTGTCGGCGCCTTTACAGGCGGCCACAAACCACATGGACAAGAGAGTGACCTCCACCTGCTTGCCCAGAAGGAAGGAGAGCCTCTGCGGAAGTATATCCAGAGATTGAGCCGCGTGCAGCGCAACATCCCGGACATCCACCCTGCCGCGGTTATCAACGCGTTCCATCAGAACGTGCGTAATCGCAGGATGCGGGAGGAGATGGTGATGAGCAGGATCAGAGACGTCAGTGAGCTATACGCCCTGGCCGACAAGTGCGCACGCGCTGAGGAAGGGAGGAAACTCGCCGGAGAGACTACTGGAACAGGGGGATCTGACAGTGAGGATGCCGCCCCGGCAAAGAAGAACCGGAGGCGCAACAGGAGGAAGGGCAAAGAGGTGCTAGTCGTCGAGCAGTCCTGCGATGACGGCGCCGCCAAGCAAGCCAAAGTTGGTAGCTCCGGCAGGGAGGTTGCCGCATGCACCAACTGCCAAGCTGTGGCGGCCGCCGACAAGCAGGGCAGCTCTGACAAGCAGTACTGCAAGATCCACCGCACCAAGGGACATGATCTCCAGAGCTGCAGGAAGGTCGAGCAGCTTGTCCAGCAACAAAAAGCTGAGTACGAGCGGCGCGACAAGGAGAAAGCTCAAGGAGGCGGTGGAGAGGCCTGCAAGAAGACAGACCTCCGCGCGGCCGCGACAAGGATGATGACGAAGACGACGATGAAGACATGGATGATGTTGAGAACAGTGCGCAGGAGTTTTAGAAGGCTACAGAAGTCTTGTGTGTTGACGGTGGTGCTTCTCTGCATACTTCCCACCGCCAACTCAAACAGTGGCTCTGGGAAGTTAATGCGGCAGAGCCACCTGTCGAATCACGCAAGCTTCTGAAGTGGTCCAGCACACCTATCGTCTTTGACATTGAGGACCACCCTGATCGCACAACTTCGGTCGGGTGCTTGCCGTTGTTGGTGTCGCCAACAATCCGCAACCTCAAGGTCACCAAGATGCTAGTTGACGGCGGGGCCGGCTTAAATCTAATCTCCTCTGCTATGCTCCAGAAACTCCAGATCCCGGACAGCAAGCTCGAAGAGACCGGTACATTCCAAGGAATTAACCCGGGAAGGAGCAAGCCAAAAGGGAAGGTCACGTTGCCGGTGACATTTGGCAGCGAGCTGAATTTCAGAACGGAGAGGGTCACTTTTGACGTTGCTGATTTCCCATTGCCTTACAATGTGATACTTGGCCGTCTAGCGCTCGCCAAGTTCATGGCAGCCTCTCACTATGCATACAACATGCTCAAGATGCCAGGCCCGATAAGCGTCATCTCTGTCCCTGGTGACAAGAAGGATGCCCTTATCTGTGCCGACAAGATCTACCGGGAAGCAGCTGCCGCGACAGACCGCAAGACACTTGCCACTGAAGCTCCCGGGGGGAAGAAGAAGACCAAGTCCGGCAAGAGCTCTGATGCCTACTCCGGCAAGCGCGCCTCTTCGGAGTGCTGCGCTTCCGTCGAGGACGCACCATCGAGCTCCACCGGCAAGAGTAAGAAGATGATGGCAGCTCCACCGCTTACCAAGAAGGTGTCCGCCAAGGAGGACAGCACTGGTGGTACCTTCACCATCAGTGCCACGCTTGACCCTAAATAGGAAAGTGCGCTCGTTACTTTCCTGTGGGCGAATGTCGACGTGTTTGCATGGCAACCGTCTGACATCCCCGGTGTTCCCAGGAAGGTAATTGAGCACCATCTTGCCGTTTGTCCTCATGCGCGGCCCGTCAAGCAGAAGGTCAGGAAACAGGCGGTGGAGCGCCAAGAATTCATAGCAGAAGAAATCAAGAAATTGGAAGCAGCGGGCCTTGTCAGAGGGGTGCTCCATCCCACATGGTTGGCCAATCCGGTTGTAGTGCGCAAGGAGAATGGGAAATGGAGGCTTTGTATTGACTTTACTAATTTTAATAAAGCTTGTCCCAAAGATCCATTTCCCTTGCCGCGCATTGACCAGATTGTCGACTCCACAGCCGGATGTGAGTTGCTTTCATTTCTTGACGCATATTCAGGATACCATCAGATCTTCATGGCAGAAGAGGATGAGGAGAAAAGAGCATTCATTACTCCATGTGGCACGTACTGTTTCGTACGGATGCCTTTCGGATTAAAGAATGCTGGTTCAACATTTGCCAGAGTAGTCCATATCGCTTTGAAGCCACAGATACACAGAAATGTAGAAGCTTACATGGATGATATAGTGGTCAAAAGCAAAGACAGGGCAACTCTGATCCAAGACTTAGAAGAGACTTTTGCAAATCTGCGCAAGGTCAACCTCAAGCTCAACCCCGAGAAGTGTGTGTTTGGAGTCCCTTCTGGCAAACTTCTCGGGTTCTTTGTGTCTCAGCGGGGAATCGAAGCTAATCCCGACAAGATCAAGGCCATTGAGCAGATCGAAGCACCAAAGCGCGTCAAGGATGTACGGAAGCTTGCCGGCTGCATGGCTGCAATCAGCAGGTTTATCTCTCGATCTGCTGAGCGCGCCCTGCCGTTTTTCAAAATTTTGAAAAGGGCAGGTCCAATGAAATGGACTCCGGAAGCGGAGGCTGCGCTGCAAGACTTGAAGAGATACCTGTCCTCCACTCCAACATTTGTCGCACCTAAACCACAAGAGAAGTTGCTGCTGTACATAGCGGCAACCAATCAAGTGGTTAGTGCTGCATTAGTAGCAGAGAGGGAGGCAGATGACGAGCCAGCGACCGCGGCAAGCACATCCAGCGACAAGCAGGGGGCTTCCCCGACAAGCTCTGGTCCCGACAAGCAGGGGTCTACGCAGATGCAAGAGGAGATACAGAAGAAGATGGTGCAGCGCCCAGTTTACTTTGTCAGTTCCCTTTTGTAGGGGGCTAGGTCAAGGTACTCTGGTGTGTAGAAGTTGCTTTTCGGCCTTCTCATGGCCTCGAGAAAGTTGCGCCATTACTTCCAAGCACATGAGATCACAGTTGTCACTCGCTTTCCGCTGAAGAGGATATTGCAAAATCCAGAAGCAACAGGCAGGATTGTCGAGTGGGCACTGGAACTGTCAAGCTTTGGCCTCAAGTTTGAGAGTACATCAACAATCCAGAGCAGAGCATTGGCAAAGTTCATAGCAGAATGGACGCCAACTCCAGACGAAGAAATTCCGGAGACGAGCATCCCCGCCAAGGAAGCAAGCAAAGAGTGGTTCATGTACTTTGACGGTGCCTTCTCGCTGCAAGGCGCCAGTGCTGGTGTACTGCTTGTCGCACCCACCGGAGAGCACCTCAAGTACATCGTCCAGATGCACTTTCCCAAGGAGCAAGCGACAAACAATACTGCAGAGTATGAAGGCTTGCTTGCCGGTCTCAGGATCGCGGCAGAACTTGGGATTAAGAAGCTCATTGTCAGGGGTGACTCGCAGCTTGTCGTCCGCCAAGTGAACAAGGTTTACCAGAGTCCGTTGATGGAAGCTTACGTTGATGAAGTGAGGAAGTTAGAAGAGCGCTTTGACGGCCTGTAAATGGAACATGTTCCAAGAGCTGAGAACGACATTGCCGATGGCCTGTCGAAGTGCGCTGCACTTAAATTACCTGTGGAACCAGGGATTTTTGTGCTCAGGCTGACTCAGCCATCCGTAACACCATCAACTGGACAGAGCAAGAAGAGGAAGTTGGTTTCTAGTGACCATCTTCCGGCAGAGCTTCCTGAAGCCGCCGCCAAGAAGGTCCCCAAGATCGACGCCAAGAATGCTGAGGAGCAGTCTGCTCCGGCAAGCCCCAGGGTTTGTTCCGTTGAAGCAGATTCCCCCAACAAGTTTTGCTCTGGCAAGCTTGCCGGGGAACGTCAAGCTCCGGCAGAGCCACGTGCTCTTGCCGTAGAAGCGGACGTTCCCGCAGTAGCAGATGTGCCTTTAGTCCTTGTTGTCGAGCCACGGGCTCCAACATGGGCGCAACAGATTGTCCGTTTCCTTCAGACAGGAGAGCTTCCCGAGGAACCAGAAGAAGCGGAAAGAGTAGCCCGGCAGTCTAGTATGTACCAGTTTGTCGACAACACACTGTGCAGAAGAAGACTCAACGGTGTGAAACTGAAGTGTATTCCTCGGGAAGATGGACAGAAGCTGCTGGCAGAGATACATGGAGGCATATGTGGTCACCACATTGGCGCGAGAGCTCTTGTCGGAAAAGCATTCCGGCAAGGCTTCTTCTGGCCGACAGCCCTCCAGGATGCAACTACACAAGTAACCAAGTGTGAAGCGTGCATGTTCCATTCCAAGCAGATACACCAGCCAGCTCAAGCTCTCCAGACGATCCCTTTATCCTGGCCATTCTCGGTCTGGGGGCTCGATATCCTCGGCCCCTTTCCGCGAGCTGTCGGGGGCTTTGAGTACTTGTACGTCGCAATCGACAAGTTCACAAAGTGGCCGGAAGTGGAACCAGTGAGGAAGGTGACAGCACAGTCAGCAGTCAAGTTCTTCAGGTCGATTGTCTGCCATTTCGGAATCCCCAACAAGATAATCACCGACAACGGTACACAATATACGAGCCGCAGCTTCATGCAGTACATCCAAGATCTTGGCGCCAAGGTTTGCTTCGCTTCTATTGCTCACCCGAGAAGCAACGGCCAAGCGGAGAGGGCAAATGTTGAAGTGCTGCGCGGGCTCAAGACCAGTACTTTCGACAGGCTGCACAAGTGCGGACGCAACTGGATCGAGGAGCTGCCGGTGGTTCTTTGGTCGATCAGGACGACGCCAAATCGAGCCACTGGCCAGACACCCTTCGCTCTAGTCTACGGAGCAGAGGCAGTTATCCCCACGGAACTCGTATACGGGTCACCTCGAGTGCTCGCTTATGATGAGCTTGAGCAAGAGCAGCTGCGGCAAGATGACGCGCTGCTCCTTGAGGAAGATCGTCTTCAGGCTGCTGTGCGAGCCGCTCGCTACCAGCAAGCTTTGCGCCGCTATCATAGCCGCAAAGTTAACGCCAGAAGTCTCGAGGAAGGCGACCTTGTTCTTCGGCGCATTCAGTCCGCCAAGAATTCCAACAAGTTGACCCCGAAGTGGGAAGGCCCTTACCGGGTGAAACGAGTCACCAGGCCTGGCATTGTCTGCCTGGAGACCGAAGATGGCGTACCAGTGAGCAACTCCTGGAATATCGAGCATCTTCGTAAGTTTTACCCGTAAGGCGTGGTTGTCGGACCCTGTCCGGCAACCACCCTTTTGTACAAGTCTTGCCACTGTTGCATGTAATCCTTTGTACAAAGCTAGGCGCAGACCCTGAGCACAAGTAAATGAAGCGCTGGCGCCCAGAGTTATAGCATGCATGCTAGGTCGAGTCGGGTCCTTGGTTAGGGTTGATAGTGCTTAATAGTGGCTAACCCCTAACTTAGAGGTCGAGTGTGCGTCCCTTTGCCTTTCTTTCGTTTCCTTTGGTTCGGAGGGCTCGCGTATCCTTGCCGGACCGCCTGGGGATGAAAAGGAGAAGAAGGACGTGCCGGCATCTGGACCCCGGCAAGCCAGTGTTGCCGGGGGCTGCAAGTACCAAGGTTCACCCACGGCAAGCCAGAGTTGCCGGGGGCTGCAATCTCAGATAAGTCTTTCATCCCTCTTCATGCATCCTCTTATGGACCGGGGAATACGAAACCTCGTTTCTTCCCGAAAACTACCGTGCTCCCTTAGCTCTAGGCCCTGGGGCTCGTTCCTGGGGCCAAGTTTTGGTCGTAGTCGCGGCAGCAAAGGGATGAAACGAGGGGCCGCACCCACCTCGTCCCTGCCTCCGTCAAAAGCGTGAGAAAGGTCGAGCGACGTGGGAAGACGGCAGGGCCTGTTGCCGGGGAAGGAGTGTCTATCTGAAAGATACCAAGGATTTTCTCCTTGACGTGGGTTCTACCCGCGAGACAAATGACCCAGCAAACATCCCATTTTCATTAAAAAAAACATTCCACGCAGGTACAGTCCATAGAGGATGAAAAACATGAAAGAGAGAATTACAAGTTTTAAATGCAACTAGGGCCCGAAGGCTTACAAATTTAAAAGATAAGATGCCCATAATCCCTTTCCTGTCCCTCTCTCTAGGAGGTAGGTCAAGGAGGCGAAAAGGGGAAAAGGGGCGCCTAGGCGAGCTACGAGAGCCAGAAGGCACCAAGAGAACATCCCGGGGGCCGTCAAGGCTGGATGGTGATGGCGGCGCCGGAAGCGGGGCTCGAAGACGAGGCGGCAGGACGTCAGCACGCTGTCGAGGGCACCACGCCCTCGTACTCAGGCTTGACGGCCTTGCCGCCAGCCCTCTTCCTCTTCCGCAGCCTCCCTACGCCAGCCGCCCAAGGAGACGACCCCGGGGAGTTCAAGGAGCCGGTGACACGGATGATGGGGTCGCCAGTGCCGCACGGAGCGGGGCCCGACACCTAGTGGGACCCGTCGTCCTGCCGCCCGCTACCCTCGTCGTCGCTGTCGCTCCCCTCCTCGTCATTCTCGCTCGAGGAGGGGCCTTCGCTATCGGAGGAGCTATCCACGCAGCACTTCGCCCGAGTGCCGAAGCACCCAAAGACCTTGACGGAGAGGAGATCGCCCTACATCAACTCAAAATGGAGGGTGAGTCCCGCCGTCAAGCTGTGGATACGGGCGAACGTCTTCCACCCTCGACAAACATACATCACACCGAGGGCTGGGACTTCAACGCGGACTCGCGTGCCGCTGATCCCACAGCCCCTCATGTGCAGTCTCAGTGTCTCGGGCGGGTCCAAGTCCATCGCGCCCGCAAATGGAGCTGGGAGTCGGAGTCGACGACGAGGCGCTCGGCGCAGCCTGACGAAGAACTCGCAGGGGTCGTCCCCAACATGGACCCCCGTGGGAAGAGGAGCCGCCGGCGGAGGCAAAGCCAGCGCGCCGCCCCTTCCACCTCTTCCCCGAGCGCCGCGGCCTCGTCCACGACCTCGCCCCCTCCCTCTTCCCCTTACGGCTGGCTCCGCCACCACGGGTGCGGGAGAGGGAGGGATGCGCTGTCTGGCGGCGACCCTCGCCGCCACTGATGAAGGACCAGGGTTCCCTCTCTCCATGGCGAATGAGAGAAAGGGGAGCAAGAGCTGAAGGAAGGAGAAGATGGGAGAATGCGGGATTCCGTCTTCCCCTCCCGCTCTTTATAGAGGAGCGAGGTGGGGGCTCGGCCGCCCCGCTCAGCAAATCAAGACGTGGGAAGGCAGGGAGCTGGGGCCGACCCGCTGCCTCGACCCACGATGGCCCCGTTTCCCGCCTCTGCCGTCCGCGACCCCAAGTGCATGGGAGCCGCGTGGCAGGCGTGCAGAACCGAGGCGACGGATGGGGCGGCGTCTCCCCACCCCGTGATCGTGGGGAGTGGGCACCTCGAAAACCGCCCACGATCTCTCCCACCATGCCGCGTTTGATGCGTGCCATGCGGGGAGGGCGCGGTGGATGCGGAGTGAGTTATGGCGTGACCTAGGCCACGCGTGCCCATGCACTGTTTTGGGCCTGGCCCAACAGCGCTCGGCACCGTGTATGGCCCAGGCCCGGGGGCTCCTGTCGGTGTACTAAAGTAGGGGTACCTCAGTATCCCGAACTTGTGCACGGGCAGTCGCAGCGACCCGCGGCAAGGCTTGCCGGGCGACCGCCAAGACCCTTCGTGGTTCCTTTGGGGCCATTCAAGAACAAAGTATCCAAGAGCAAAACAAGGCCCCGGCAAGAGGAGCTTCCGGGAAGGAGACAAGACCCCGGCAAGAGGAGCTGGCCGGGAAGGAGACGAGGCCCCGGCAAGAGGGGCTTGCCGGGAAGGAGACGAGACCCCGGCAAGAGGAGCTTGCCGGGAAGACAACCAAAGCATCTCAAGAAGCTCGCTGTGGCGCACTGCGTGTCCCGACAAGACCCGGTGAGCGACAAGCTCCCGGACGCGACAAGGCAACATCCGCGGCAAGGCACTTGCCGCGGCATGCTACTACTCCGCAGCCCGCGCTCCAGCTCACCCACCAACGTGTCGCTTTGGGACCGCTCCTGGCGTACGTGGCGGGAGGCTGTGCAGCCAGGGGCATGCGGTGGCAAACAAGCGCTGACAAGATAGCCATCATGGCAAACGGTGGCGTTCCTAGCGGTCCCTCTCGGTACCGTCTAGGTGACACAGACAGGCATTTAATGCCCTTGTCCCCTGCCGTCAGGGTTAGGTATGATACGACTGTCGTAGGCGGTGGAGCCAACTACCACCTCTTTTACATTTTTACCCCCACCTCTGTTGCCACCTGTCGGTGACCCTTAGACATATAAAAGGACGCCCATGCGCAACAGAGAAGGGGGAGGACGGCCATTCTCACGCTCGATCTCGCCAGCTGCTTGAGTGTACTGTAGCACTCATCGCTCCCGAGCAAGAACTCAATACAACCACCAAAGTAGGAGTAGGGTTTGACGCATCTGTGCGGCCCGAACCTGGGTAAACCGACCGTGCCGCTCGTGCGTTCGCCTCGATCTGCTCTTTATGCATCCACCGCCCCCTGCCGAACCGAAAGGGGCTCGGTCCGCCGATCCCCATAGGTGTACGTGGGATCAGCAACCCCCGACACTGTGAACATGTCCTACTGTGCGGGAGCTAAGTGTGTTGAACACGATTTGGTAAAGGTATCGATGAGAGGCCATGTAGGAGTACATGGTGGGTTGTTTCATTGGAACCATCCTTAAGCACCGAGATCTGTATGTGTGATTTAAGAACCAGCTACTACCATGCATTGGGCCCGAAACCAATGGACCCTCTCGGCTTCTTAACCACCCTAGTCCTCTGTCCAGGAGTTGCAACTAGTTTCTGGTGTTTATAGGATATGTGTTGGCGGCCGTGCGTAGCACTGACCCTAGGGGTGGGCTATGATGCGGTAGATACAACGTGGCACGGTGTATCGAGTCGCCCGTTTGGTGTCTCGGGAACCCTGTACACATCGTTCGGGGCCGTATGTGGAAACCTCGGCCGGACTCCCTGCGAATGGAACCTGGATAGGCGATAAACCTGGACCAGAGACTTGAGTGTTTAGGTAGGCCATGGCCGACACCCTTGTTGGGCTTCCGCTTGAAGGTTGCCGAGTACATGTCGTCTAAACGGCGGTAAGTGGTGAGAGCGTGTGTGAAGAAGTACACCCCTGCAGGGTTAACATCATCTATTCGAATAGCTGCATCTGCGGTAAAGGACTACTTGGTTGCCTATACAGTTCATAGAAAAGTGAAAGTGGATACTCTAAAATGCGCAAGATAAGCGTGAGTGCTATGGATGGCATTCTCGTAGGGAGACGGGAGCGGATCCAGAGTGGTGTATTGATTGGTGAATATGTGGACTCGTGTGCGCGACCTCAAAAGAGTTACCTGCATTAGTAGTTCAGGTTAGCCACTGAGTCAAAGCTGGCTTGTTGCAGTTAAACTCCACTACCCCCTTTGTTGATACCGATGCATACGTAGTTAGTTCTGATGTAAGTCTTGCTGGGTACATTTGTACTCACGTTTGCCTATTTTATGTTTTTGCAGAGAGACGTCAGTCTCACTAGTAGTTCCGCGTGGACTTCGACATTTAGCTTGTTACCTCAGCTACGATCCTATGCCCTCGGCAGGGTCTTGTGGATAGTCAGGCTTCTCAGCCTTCTTCATTTGTAGTTGTCTGTACTCAGACAAGTTAAGCTTCCGCATGTGCTTGTTGCTTGTATGCTTTGTATGTTGGGGTCATGAGACCCATGTTTGTAATGCTTGGCTCCTCGGAGCCTAATGAATAAATACTTGAGTCGTAGAGTTATGTTGTGATGCCATGTTGTATCTACACATATCGAGCATATTGTGTGTATGATTGAAATGCTTGGTATGTGTGGGATCCGACAACCTAGTTGTTTATCCTTGGTAGCCTCTCTTATGGGGAAATAGTCTTGTGCTTCCATGAGCCATAGTAGTCCGCTGCAGCCCGGTTCACCGGAGTCCTGCTAGCCCAGCACTACTGCTCCGGAACACTTGACTGGCCGGCATGTGATTCACTTCGTTCCTGTGTCTATCCCTTCGGGGAATTGTCACGCGGTGACATCCGGAGTCCTGCCTAGCCTACTACAGCCCAGTTCACCCGAGTCATGTTAGCCCAGCGCTACAGCCCGGATTCGCATGCTGCTGACCGACATGCTCGATGTTGGTTCATGTATGCCTGTCCCCGTAAGTTAGTGCCACTTTGGGTTCATGACTAGTCATGTCGGCCCGGGTTCTCTATCATATGGATGCTAGCGACACTATCATATACGTGAGCCAAAAGACGCAAATGGTCCCGGCCAAGGTAAGGCGACTCCCATGGGAATACCGTGCGTGAAGCCGCAAAGTGATATGAGGTGTTACCGGCTAGATCGATGTGACTTGGATTCAGGGTCCTGACAGCTTTGGTATCAGAGCCTGACTGCTTGTAGGATTACCAAGCCAAACCGGTCAAAGTTGTGTCTAGAAATGCTTTAGTTATGTAAGGGAATTGATTGTGGGAGGGAACGTAAGGCTCTTTTTACTCCTTTACCTTATGCCCTTCTGATCTGAGTCATCCCCTTCTCTTCTACGGGGATTAAGAATTAGGCCTTCTCATCTATCTATCAGTATTACGTGTTACCAATCCATAGACTTATAGGATTGATGGATTCATGTCTCAGTTCAGCTTTCAATACTTACGTGTGTTCATAGTTGGTCTCGGAACCTTAATATTGTGATGTTGAGTGGTTATGCCACCATTTTGCAGGATGTCTCAATTCTTTTTGAGCATTTACAACCGTTATGCTGTCTGAGTCATCCCAGGTTACTAAATAGTCCGATGCATTTGCAAATCCTTTCTTTCCGTTTCCAATGTCCTTTTTGGTCAGAATAAGCACACTATCCGGTATGTTGAGGTACTCTACTGCCTCGGTATATATGTTGGGGCTATTATTATGACCCTAGGTGTTTTAGGGAGTCACCTAGTAATCTAGCCATGCTTTTGTGTTCCCAGTGTGATGATTCTGGCCACCATTCTCGAAAGCATCCCGTGATGCCATTTAGTAGTAGGTATTCTACTCCTGGGTTCTTGACCCAAGATCCACTCTACTTACCTCGTGTTGATAGTGTTGCTTGTACCTTTATGATAGTAGTAATCTTTGTGATAGTCTTCGAGGTCCATGGAATTTCCTTCTTCCAAATACCATGAACCATTAAGGCAGAAATTATTTGAACCAAAGGATCACAATCAGAGTACTCTTGAGGAGTTCTCCATTCATAATTGTCACTCTCCCAGTCCTACCTCTCTGCATGGGTTATCCGGAAGAAATATGTTGTACTTGGTTCGACATACTAATCTATGCATCCACAACTCAGAAAGTTATGTGTTCCTTGAGTTGACCCTCCTCAGTTGTATTCCGACCCTAGTATATCAATTGATAGTCAGGAATAGTTGTGCATTCGTGTTCATCGATGCCTATTATTCTTGTGGTCTGTCAAGCCATTCTAGTTCAGAATGACTAGGAGAAACAAACTCCAGTACGTCATCCATTTCTAGGATTGGGTCAAAGTAGTTGTATCCCGCAGATCAAAATGCCAATTCAACTTTTGTTCTGTTCTACTCTAAAGTATTACCATCTTATGCCAAGATTGTCATGAGAATTGCACCACCTCTTATGAATTCTTGACGTAGTGATACTTCCCGCCATCATTATTCATTCCTGGGTGTCGTGTTGTCGCAATTGGAATGCCGACTAATGAATTGTGATGTGTGAAATCTATACTCCTAGCAACCGTGTTGCCTGGTAGTTAATGGACAATATTCTCATTCTTAGCGTGTTGGTTATTAAATCATCATCCTAAGATTGATCGTGCTACCTAGTCCATATTTTTGGTGGACACTTCGGTCAATGAGTTAGGATTATTAATCCCTGGCTCTTTTGATCCTATCTTCTTGCTCTGAAAGGCAATATTGTTCTCGAGCTTATTAACATATCGGTGGTTCGTGATTTTCTGAATATCTTCTCGGAAGTATCACCAGGTCATCACCTGACTGCTATGTTGAGTTCGTGATCAAGTTGGTTTTTGATAAACCACCCCTTCTCGAAGAATCTGTGTTGGATACCCTTGAGCTAGTTGGTTAATCTAAACAACAACTTGGAGAGTTGGAAGATAAAAGCTTGTCTGACTTAGCTCATGTTAAGGGATATCTTTGTGTGTGTGTGTGTGTGTTGAAGAAAGATGATATCTCCATCGATTGGTCCTTGTGATCAGTTGTTGGATCTATTGCCTTGTCAAAACCTTGACTTGAGTATGGGCTATCGTCAAGTCAGATCAGAACCAATGATGTTCGTAATGTTGCCTTACTCGTGGTTGATCCCTCGAGCATACACCATTATATCTTTTGGGTCTGACCAATGCTATCACATTGTTCACATAGTTTTGGGATTCCATTTCCATGGGAATTTCGATGACTTGTTGTTGAGCTCATCAGCAGCATTTTATCCTCTCCATGATTCATGTTGAACATCTAAGTTAGCATTGGAAACTTGTGTAAGCATTTTCTTCATGAGCCGTTCGTGAAGCATATGTTTGGACGAAACAAATGAGTCCCTCTAATTCATGTGCACTTGATGTAAGTTGCTGCCATGAATTTGAGAAGGCTTGTTTTACCTCCTCTGGAATCATCCCAAGTCAGTCATGCACGTGCGAAGTATTCTATGGTCTGATAGACTGATCATCTTCATTCCATACGTATCCCTAGCACACCAAGCCACTGATTGATTTGTTCAAGGATAAGTAGTTCCTTCATAAGAGCTAGTCATGACTTATGTTAGGACTTCGTTATCCTCGATGATGGTTCCCAACCTGAACTCGGTAGTGTTTTATTATAAGACTACTATGTGGCCATGCTTGTCTAGGGCAGCATGTTCACATGTGTTTAGCAGGACCAGCTCGTGTTTTGAAGCTTGCTATCGTAGTTCATTTCCCAAGAATCTCGCAACGACATCTCGTCGATTTGTGTTGCAAACTTTCACTTTAGTTTCTAGATTCGATGAGTCTGGAATATCCTGGCACCAAGCAGATCTAAATCTCAGGCAGATATGATGGTTGGAACGTGTCCCGAGAATTATAATATTGGTCTCTCGGTATCCCGGTAACGTGGATGTCGTGGCCAACACACCTAGCCAGAAGGCCTATTATTGTAGGATCTTGGTTGAAGAAGTTGGTCACCTCCCCATAAGGATCTCGCAGGATCTGCCTCCGTAGTTATTCCTTATGGATTCTTGAGCTTCTGAAGTCTGACCTTTTACTTGATGTTTAGTTATCAAACCATATCTATAAATGGGTTGCGCTACCACATCAAGGAGAACATTAGAAGCAGAGTGCTAAATGTCTCTCGGTCGATCATCTCGATTTTGTTTCCTTGGCCTCGCTAAGGTGAAATCTGGGAAGGTGTTATCTTCCTTTGCATTTGCTCGTCCATCACTATTCATCATGGTAGTATGTTGTGTTGCCAGGATCCTTGACACGGATGTTGGTAAAACCTTGATGAATATGGAAATGCTCAATTTCTTGAGAGCACGCGCAAGCAAAATCATTCCTTGCGTTGTCTTCAACAAGGTAGTCCACATCATCCATTCTAGTCCGAGTATGCCATCCCTTCGTACTCCGCTAAACGATTGTTGTGATTTGCCTTAGGCTGGTATAAAGAGTTTCAATGATCTCTGAATCAAAAGTAATTCTTTTTTCCACTTAAGGGAATAACTCTACGAGTCACCTCCCCCAAGGTGTCCTGTAATGGAATCATGGCAATTATTACATTGCTATCTTGCAACCATTCACCATCCTACCTAAGCATGGAATTCTTGCCTACCAATTTGAACCTTCGTCATCCGCTTCTTCCCATCGCTACTGATATGTGTTTTGTCTCTCAGCTCAAGAGATGTTTCTACATCTCATTCCGAGTTGATTCTGAATTGTTCGATCCTCAAGAAGATCGATTCTTCTAGAGTTTTGCCTTTTTTCTCTCTCGTTGTCGTGTTGGTTGAAGTTTCCGAAGCAAGACGACGAGACAAAGATGGTGACAAATCAATGCTCGTATGAAGTACAACATGGATCGTGAAGATTGTGCTAGCTTCGTGTTCCCTTCTGTCTGCTTACCCTATGTCTTGAATCTTAGGACGAGATTTTTGCTTAGTGGGGGTGAGTTGTCACATCCCTAGTTCTGGTCTGCTCTGGGTTAGCTAGTCTTGTGTTGCATCATGTTTAAATTTCTCTTGAACCTGAAATGGGGATCAATAAACCACAGTACCCCCCCCCTGAAAATACCAGGTTCAACTGAAAAACATTTCAATGAACCCAAAATGCCCTTCCCAAAAGTTCATCATTTTTGAATTGGTCTAGAACCTCTCCCAAAAATGGTGCACATTTTCTAGGACATTTTGGATTTTTGAATTAAATTATATAGTATTTGCATTTGGGCATTTAATTGCTAATAATATTTTAAATGCACAAATAATCACAAACTGAAATGTTTCCTGTTGGAAATATTCCAAACAGTGACATTGGGCAATTTCATGATTTTTGGAAATACCCTGGCATTTTTATTAAAGCCAAACACAATTACAGAAAATAGAAAACTAAAACACATAAAACAGAGAGAGAAGGACTTACCTGGCAGAAGCTTACCTGGCGCCCACCAACAGGCCCAGTACTGTAGCTGGCGGCCCAGCCCACCACCGCTGCCCCCTCTCGTCTTCCTCCTTGGACAGAAGGACAGGGGCGCGTGCTCGCCGCCAGCTGGCCACGCGCAGGCCACCTCCAACCTGCCTGCTTCACTCCCCCGGCGCCCTGAATATGCCACGCAACCCCTGGTCACCCCCTCTCTCCCGTGTCTCTCCCTCGTCTGCCCCTCTCTCCCGAGCACCACCGAGCGGAGCTCGTCGCCGCCGCTCATCGCCGACGTAGCCATAGCCTCCGCCTCGACCTCTCTCCATGTTCTGAAGGACCGCAACGACCGGCTCTTCCCCCTCGATGACTCACGCAAGCCCGAATGCCCCATAGAGCGGCCTTCAACACCGTCTTCTTCCTCGATGCCGTGGATCACCGCCGTCGATTTAGCCGCGTATAGGGCCTACCCGAGCACTCTGAGCGTCTTCACGAGATCACCGTGAGCCCCCGCATCATCCCCCACTGTTTTCCCTCTTGTTTTCGTCCCCTAGCCTTGCCTCTCCGCTCGAATTCTTGAGCTTGTTGTGCTCCCCGCACCTCCAGGAGGCCGTAAAACTACTTGTCTTCCCCAATAATGCACCGTAGCGCTATTTTGCCACTTGCCCGAATTCCAGCCACCGCCGCCGTCGTGGTTGTCGTCGCCTCAGGCCACCCCAAAGCCTCCCACATGTTCCATTAGATGAGCGCGAGCGCTAGCCACCCTCAGCACCCATTCGCGCGTCGAATGGATGCCGGAGACGCGATTCCGGCGTGCCTCCGCCGTCGGCTGTGCTCGTCACCGGCCATGCTCTGGTGAGTGTCGACGTGGCCGTCATTAGAAGCTAACCCCGCCACCTAAGCAACCCTAATAGCCACTGACAGCGGGCCCTACTACAGGATCAAACCCAGTCAGCATTGGGTTTGACCGGGTTTAGCCCCTGTGTCACTGACGTGCGGGCCCGTCTTTGTTAATCTTTAGTTAGATTTAGATTAGTGCTAATTAGCCCTGACAGTTAGTTTAGACACTGACCAGTGGGCCCAGGCCCTAATTAACCTAGATTAGTACTAACATAACACTAACTACTCTGTTAGTTAGTTGTTACACTAACATGTGGGTCCCAGCCGTTAGGTTTGACCTCGGCTGGCGCCTTTGACCTGCTGACGTCACCCCGACATCATGCTGACGCAGTTAACCTTTTTCTGGATTTATTCTTCTTCATGAAATTCCAGAAAATAGCTAAAACTTCTAAAATTCATAGAAATCAATCTGTAACTCAGAATGAAATAAGTTATATATGAAAAATGATCAGAAAAATCCAATCTATCCATCTGTACTGGTTTCATGCATGTTAGAGCAACTTAACCTTGCTGTTTAGGTCAAACCTGTTAATGCACTTATATGAACCCATAACTTGAGTTTGTATTTGAATCTTTGGTTCAAATAAGCTCAAAACCTTCTGGTTGTAGTTGCATTAGCCCAACACACTCATATTGCCATGTCATGATCATGCATCATATTGTGCATTGCATTGATTGTGTTTCCTCTCTGTTGCCGGTGGTTGTCCCCTCTCGATAGACGTGGTTCAGACGATGAGTTCGATGACACCGATGACGAGCTATATTATCTTCAGAAGTGCTAGGCAAGCAAACCCCCCCCCCCCCTTGTTCATTCCGATACAATCCCACTCTCTCGCTCCTGCTCTCTTTTACTGCATTAGGACAACAACGATTCAACTGTTACATGTTGCCGTAGTTGAACCCCTTTCCTCTGCATGGCCTGACATTGCCACAGTAAATAGATGAAACCCACTAGCATGAGTAGGAGTTGTTTGAGCCCTAATGTGCCTACTCATTCATCCTTGCTATTGCCTAGAGTTATGTCAGGTCTAATTCATCGGGGATGAATTGGAAAGTTGTGAACATGTCCTACTATGTGTGAGCTAAGTGTGTTGAACACGATTTGGTAAAGGTATCGATGAGAGGCCATGTAGGAGTACATGGTGGGTGGTTTCATTGGAACCGTCCTTAAGCACCGAGATCTGTATGTGTGATTTAAGAACCAGCTACTACCATGCATTGGGCCCGAAACCAATGGACCCTCTCGGCTTCTTAACCACCCTAGTCCTTTGTCCAGGAGTTGCAACACTACAAAAAAATACACTTCCGTGATGATACATGTTTGTCATAGTAAGACGCTTTTTTGTCATGCTTGTGCATCCATGACAAATTTATGACAGAATCAAGATAGTCATACCTGTGCTGTCGTAGAAGTGTTCCATGACATTACAAAAATTATCATCACGGAAGTGTCCACTTCCATGACAATAAATCGCGCGTCACAGAAGTGCTTTCGTGAAGGGTGACCGACACATGGCATCCACCGTAACGGAACGTCATTAAGCTATCGGGTCGGGTTTTGGATCCGATAGCCCGTTAACAGCCCCGACCAATGGGGATTTTCCACATGTAAAATCATCATTGGCTAGAGGAAACACGTGTTGGCTCATCGTTGGGACAGATGTCATCCACTCACTGGACAGAAGGCGCCTATGATACGTCGACACGTGGCACGGCCCAACAGTGGCCCATTCATGTGAAAAGGCCAGCCCATTTGACTTGGTCAAAAGCTGGCGGGCTGGCCCATGGAAAGCCTGTTAACATCTTGTTCGCATATAGCCCATTAACAGCCCGCTAACCCAAGGCCCGTTGCACCTTATCCGAATTAGGCCTAGTAGCGTCATCTGGGCCGTCCAATATGATTCCAGCTCGTTTTCACTTCTGGCCCATGTATAGCCCATGACGTCTTTCGGCCCATATGAGGCCCTTTGTAACTCTTGGCCCATGAGTGGCCCGTGCTGAAACTGACCCGTAATGAACAGTGTATTACTTTACACCCATTAACGGCCCGTGGTGAAACTGGCCCATAATGAACAGTGTATCACTTTATACCCATTAACGGCCCGTTATTCCGTTGGGCCATTTCCAGCCCAAGTTAACTTTCGGCCTTCTAAGGGCCCATTTATTCTTGGGCTCATTTGCAGCATTCGGTTACTTACGGCCCGTTACTGTCATTTTCTGTTTGTGGGCCAAATTGAGCCCGTCGTTATAGTTGGCCCGTTTGCGGACCGTTAGTCTGTTGGGCCATTTTCATAGCATCACCAAATACGGCCTATTAACGGCCCATTATGGTCAGCCCATAAAACGTACGATTTCCATTAAAGGCCCATCTACGGCCCATTAAAGGCCCGTACAAGACCCATAAATGAGCCGGAAGCCCATGGATCCTACGAGACGTACAAGGCCCATGGATCCTACGAGACGTACAGGGCCCATGGATCCTACGAGACATAGAAGGCCCATGGATCCTACGAGACATAGAGGGCCCATGGATCCTACGAGACGTAGAAGGCCCATGGATCCGACGGCCCGTGAAGGGCCATGGTCGAGCGAATTGGCCCCCATTTGAACGATATAGCATATTCAAAGAATTATCCTACTCAATACTATCACCTCTAAAAAGCCTACACTATTACAACAAAGAGATCAAGGCATAGAAAGGTAGAATAATCCTACAATATACAATAAAGAAATTACAGCCAATTATACCCACTGGGCATTATGGTTCGGCACAGGTGATAATAAAGCATACAAAAATAGCAAATTACATACACTAGGCAAATATAGCTCATACATCATGGACGCGCATCAACTTAACTCCATTTGAACCATAATCTCTTTAGAAAATAGGATTGGCCGGATTCAGATAGCACAAATTTCAGTCTGCAAAATCTTGAATTCCTTCATGGTTACCTCAGTGTCTTGTTTCATTTTTTTGACTCTTGCATCTAATACCTGCATGTCCAGTCTCAACTTGTTGATTATACGTTGACAATCATGTACACATCATCTTAGCACCTCTAGTTGATGCTCGAGAACATCAGCACATTCCAATTCCAATCCATAATCATTCGGTAACAGCCATGCCGCACTGCTCGCAGATCTTTGTGTTGATGTCACTTCATCCTGAAATGTTTCTGTAAGTACACATGACTAGGGCAAAAATATAGTTACAATAGTGAAGCGAACAAGACACTACTTTGTACTACATGGCAAAACAGGACTAACAATAATGTTACGCGTCACTTTCAAAAAAATGTTACACGTCATGAAGCATAACCAGGTGATATTTTAAAAATTATAAAAAAGATAGTCTGTGCAGCCTACATACATAAATCCCTCTTAGCTCACCAGAGGAGCATGATGTTGGGGCCCAGTCGAAAACACAGACAAGTTACAAATTTAGACAGCACGTTGCGTATAAGTAGCAAGCAGTTGGCCGTTCTGTGCCTCAATTGAAGTCTTAGGGAGCATAATGAACAGCAGAGGGTTTCATACAAACATACTACAGCAGGCAAAACTATGCAATCATTAGGGTGGTATAAACTAGATTGTGAGCCTCATGCAATAATAGTTGGTTAATAGACTTCAAAGCTTCAGGCACACTTCGGTAGAGTAATTAAATGGTAAGGCCTTTAATTATGTCAACTAATACTGTTACAAGTACCGAACATCAGGCATGATTATTTGGGCATATCATTAACTAAGGACAAATAAAGCAATTGAAAAGTGAAAAATAACTATGCCTGAAACAAACAAGGAATTGAACTGTTGAGTTGCATACAGTGACTTACCTTAGGAGGTTGAAGAGGCTCAATGCAGCTCCTACTTCTCTTGCAAGGCTCCTTCCTAACATCTTGTACTTGGAAATCCTCAATCTTATCTTCATTGCACCCCCTCTGCAAGGTGACACAAACTAGTTACTCGTCTCCTTGGAAGATAAATATGCATTCTTTCCAGTCTGTGAACATAAAAGAATGAGATTATAACAAAACAACACCACATAATGAAACATGCCGCATCTCTTACAATTGCACACAATGAAATGAGCATTTACTATGTCTGCACTATGTAAAAACTAGGCATACCTTCGAACTGGATCTCCAGGTACTCTTGGAGAGCCTACTGTAGTGTAAAACCAAACCTTTATATCACCTATGAGTTAGACAAGGCCCCACTACAGCAACCCTTAGTGTTTAAATCATTAACAAGCTCTGTTAGAGTGTTATGTCAAGAACAGCAAGTAATCAAAGCAAACAGTCCTAGTATGGCTGGCTGATGCAAACAAGCAATTGAATAGATGTGTGAGCAAATCTTACATATCAAGAAAAGAAGCAAAGAAGGAGGCTTAAAGACCATCACTTGACTGACCAGATTTAAGGGGCATTTAAACATCATGTGCAACGTATGAACTAACATAAACATTGGATATTCCAGATTCTACAATGGAATGCACATGTATTAGGTTATGCCATGTATGATGATGCCTAAATGTACAGATAGCAGGCAGGAGTGATTCATCATTGCACGCACAATTGAATTGCGGGTTAAGGGCCAGTTCGATTCCGCCTTTTCAGGGCATGTTGTCAAAATAAGCCATAAACGATGTAAAGAAGTCATTTTTGAGTTATGGGCTTGGGCTTAACTAATTTTTCTTTGGAGGGGGTGTGTTTCGGGTAGAACCTCACTAAAAATTGAAGGGAAGGGTAATAGTGAAATGACTCTGTTGTCTGCCTATATTACACTCAAAATGCAACTGCTGACGCCCGTGTCACACCTGACCCTCAAGTAAAAACAAACACGCAAGCATTCATTGCCCTACCTGCTTGCATCTCCTCTCCCCTTTCCACAATACGATGAATTGCTATGAGCTGCTTCTGCTGTTGCTTTATGATGCATTGCTATGAGCTGCTCCTGCTGCTGCTATATGATGAATTGCTATGAGCTGCTGCTGCTGTATGATGAGTTGCTATGAGCTACTGATGCTGCTGCTATATGATGAATTGCTATGAGCTACTTCTGCTGCTATATGATGAGTTGCTACAAGCTGCTCCTCCTGCTGCTATTTGATGAGTTGCTACAAGCTGCTCCTCCTGCTGCTATATGATGAATTGCTATGAGCTGCTCCTGCTGCTGCTATATGATGAATTGCTATGAGTTGCTCCCGCTGCTGCTATATGATGAATTGCTATGAGCTGCTGGTGGTATATGATGAATTGCAGACTGCTGCTGTTGTATGATGAGTTGCTATGAGCTGCTGCTGCTATATGATGCTTTCAGGTAGTGCTACTATACGATAATAACCAGCCACTTGGAGCATCGAATTTCAATAAATAATTGTTCTTCATTTAAATGTGGGTCATGTGTTCTTCGTTTAAATTAGGCAATGGGATCTCTATGGAAAACATTGACCAAAGTAGATTGTGCCAAGTAGATGGTATCTTTGTATTTGCATTTTGAGCAAATAGTGATGGTCAGTTTTCCTATCATATTAATTACTGCACTGGGTTCAATTTGTGATGTTTGCAAGTCAAATTAATTTCCATATGGGCAGCAAAATGAAAAAAATATAATGCAATCTAGACTTTCCACTGATCATACCAAAGATAAGGTGAAAACGCAATGAAAAGAACTAGTTGGCTTATTAGATGGAGCTTATATTCACAGGTGCTTATTTTCTTAGGATAACTCGTAATAACTGTCCCTAAGAAACTTGGCTAATAGAAATGGCATACAAATAACATGTCACAATGATTGCAATGGAGGAGTGACATACCATGGCACACTGTATAGGCTCACCGCTGCCTCTCCTTTTTTTGCAATGTTCCATCAATTGCCACATACATCTTGTACTTTTTCATTGTGTAACCCTATCTGCAAGTTGACACGGATAATTTCAGACATCTCTACATGATACTACATTGCATATCCCTTGTAAATATTTAAACCACCAATTAACGATTGTGTGCGTACCATAAACTAGCCATGACTCTGTATGCTGGACTAGCAAGCACTCTAAGCGAGCCTGATGTAGTGCACTGGAATTCCTACATGCCACCTACGATTTTGTGTAATGTACTGCCCCTATTCCTAAATATATGTCTTTGTAGAAATTCCAGTATGGACCACATACAGATGTATATAGATGCATTTTCGAGTGTAGATTCCATCATTTTGCTCTGTATGTAGCCTATCGTGGAATCTCTAGAAAGACTTATATTTAGGAACGGAGGTACGAGGTAGTATCATGTATGACATCTACATATCTAATTAGCAGCCAGTAGTAGAAATCATTGTCTGCACAAAGGGATTACTGGTCGAAAATCCTAGCAAAGCACGCTGGCAGGCACAAAACAATACAAGAGAGAGAGAGAGACGCGCTTACAAGATCATAGCAATGCCTCAGTCCAGGATCTTGGTTGGCCAAGCTGTTAGATCCAGAAGAAACATAGTCGTTGTAGTTTTTGCTAGCTGCATAATAGGTAACAGTGACCGGTTAGTATATTTGAAGTACATCGGGCAGGTGATGCTGGCCGGGTTTAAAGGTGACAAGTACCTAGGCCGTGGCGGGTGCTTGGCATCTCTCCAGACTGTGGGAATCAGGTTAGAAACGTCGAGGGTGATGACGCTGTGCTGGCTGTCGGGGTCCGGTAAGGAGATCTAGAACCGTCGAGTAGGGTGTTTGTGGAGCGGCTCCGGTAGGGTGGACTATGGTGTGGGCGAAGCAGATCTATGGCCGTGGACGAGGGAATAGGTGAAGCTGCTCCGGTGGTTGGGTTAAGGATGGTGTCGATGATGCGGATCTGCGGCCGTGGACGGGGCGTCAGAAGCTGCTCCAGTGGTTGGTTTAAGGGTGGTGTCGATGATGCGGATCTGCGGCCGTGGATGGGCGTCAGAAGCTGCTCCTATAGGTTGGATGAGGGTGCGAGGAAGCAGATCTGAGGTCATGGACTTGTGAGTTGGCAAAGCAGCCCTGGTAGGATTGAGAATGATATAGGCGAAGCTACTCTGGTAGGGTTGAGGAAGGTGTCGGCGAAGCGGCTCCGGTAGGGTTGAGGAAGGTGTCGGCGAAGAGGATCAGAGGCCGTCGACGGGGGCGTCGGTGGGGCGGCTCCGAGGGGTGTGGATGAAGCGTCTCCGGTGGGGAGTACGAATGAGGCGCTGCAGATGCGCGGCGGTTGACGAGAGTACCGGCGAAGCATATCTGGCGCCGTGGACAAGGCCATCACTGAATGGGCTGTGGTACAGTGGTGGATGAGCAGTCTGCTTGTTTCTAGGGGAGGTGGGAGGGGTAGATGCGGCCGCAGAAGCAGATCCGGCAAGGTGGACGCCGCTAGCAGTGAATGGGCTATGGTACGCGGGTGGATGAGCAGTCTAGGGTTTCGAGAGGGGAGGGGAGAAAGGGCGATGAAGTACGGACGGCGTGATGTAAGATGCTCTGGTGCTGTGGAGTTAGTCGTTTTTGCAGGAGGGGGGAGGAAATGGGGGTGCTGTGTAGTGGGGGAATTGGAAGTTACCAAAGCAGCCCCGACCTATCATGTAGATGAGGGCGGTATTGTAACTGTTGGTCTCGGTGCACCAAGGACAAATGGGGGATTTCACATGCTAAAGACTAAGGTGGCGGATATTTTAGAAGGAGGCGGGAGATTTTGCCGCCCGCGGGATCGTTCGTATCCAGTTTCAACTAATTTTGGACCATGCTAGCGGGAAGGTCATGCTAGACTGTGTACACGTGGCACGCGTCAGCAGTTAATAACTGGTGTGAAGTCCACCCCAGAAAAAAGACAATAACTCGGGATGATGCGCCGATAACTTGGACATTCACACGGGCACGACCAATCGTACGGGTGTAGTGGCGCATTCACAAAAAAGGGATCAAACGCTCAGCCTATGTATTTCTCGTGTAAATAGATAATTTAGTGCCATTG
Source organism: Triticum monococcum (assembly GCA_034509565.1). Lineage (NCBI taxonomy): Eukaryota > Viridiplantae > Streptophyta > Magnoliopsida > Poales > Poaceae > Triticum > Triticum monococcum. The sequence goes on along the minus strand of CM067842.1, from coordinate 477,145,481 downwards.
GTTATTTACTTTAAACATAATGCATTGATGTGTTAGTGTAGAGGCGCACAAAAAGAAATGGATATTGTAGTCAACTACTTAAAAGTGTTACCTCATATGATTACATAGCCTCCATTTCATAAATTGCGTACCCGTTGAATTCACATATGAATATTACATATAATACTTCAAAATAGAAACGTAAATCATCCAAGACTAATGAATTTGAATGCAAGAGTAACAATGGTGCATGTTCATGATAGCTACATTGGTTGTTTGAAGTAACATCACTGTAACTTTGGCATGCACAACTAAAAAGGCTTATTTAAATAGAAAAAATGTGATATGTGAGTGTCCAATCTTTATAGCGTTGAATCGATATTGTACCTTTGGCCACGATACGAAGTAGATATTGACTTATGTTCAAGCGATGCACGTCCACAATCGCTAGATAGTGATACGTGAATGAACTGTGCAATCTCTCTCACACGCATACATATCTCATTTCCCTGTGGGCATCGCAATCACACACGCGCACTTCGTTTATTTCTCTCCCTCCTTCAGGGTTAAATTCGTCTTTCTACCCCGTCCTACAAGTCTCTCACACAGAAACACACACGCTCTCTATGTCTAACATGCCCACCCCTTTAATTCCGCCCACCCACAGCCACTAATGTCTCTCACACATATGCTATCTACCTATCCCTTAATATAGCTAGATATGTGTCACACAAACTTCTTCTCCCTACTAGCAAGATGCCTATGCGTTGCATGGAACATCAAGATGCATTTGTATGAGAAGTTTATCTTGTGGGAGAAAAGGATGAACGAGGGAATGCCTTATTTTCAAATGTGGAGAGGGGTGTGGGTATCTTTTTGCAAAATTGCCATAGTTTCCTTCCTGTCCATCGGATATAAATTGGTTGGCCTATATTGCAGGATGGCAGGAACACCATCATTACCAACTCTGTTTTTCATAAGAGTAGAGATATGTGAGTGTCATTGCCCCCCCCCTCCCCCACACACACACACCGACACTTCCCAACACCAAAGGAGTAGGGTGACACCTCGATCTTGATACTAATCTATCGACTGGCTTCTCTCTCAAACATACACACACACACACTACTCGGCACCGAAGGAGTAGGGTGGCACATCGATCTTGATAATAATCTATCTACTCCTCTTTTAAACACACACACACATACACACTCTAGTTGTGCCTCTGTGCCTACCGCGCACACTCTCGATACGTCTTTCTCTCCATCCCCCCCCCCCCAACAATGACAGCAGAAGGGTGACAACTCGATCTGATCATAATCTGTCAATTGGTTTCTCTCTCAAACATTGTGTCTTGGTGCCTCGCTCGGTAGCCCCCTTGATATGTAGACTTGTCGCGCACGCACATCTGTAGTGACGATGACGCTGAACCCAGTGTGCCTTTTTTTACCGGCCTCATGTGATAGTTTTCGCCCTGTTTTCTGTTAATTAACAAGGCAACCTTTTCTTTGTTACTACTAGTGAATCTGAAATCATTCGGGGTAGACATAAAATATATCACTTCAACCCAATTATCGCAGCAACTATTTAAAAAGAAATAAGCTAGCTGCCCGTGCGTTGCACGGAACATCAAGATGCATTTGTATGAGTAGTTTATCTTGTGAGAGAAGAGGTTGAACGAGGGAAGGCCTTATTTGTGAATGTGGAGAGATGTGTGGGTATATTTTTGCAAAATTGCCATAGTTTCTTTCCTATCCATTAGATATAAATCCGACGGCCACTATTGCAGGATGGCACGCACACCATCATCACCAACTCTGTTTTCGACTCCCTCCGTCCTAAAATACTTGTCATCAAAATGAATAAAAAGAGATGTATCTAAAACTAAAATACGTCTAGATACATTTCCTTTTATCCATTTTGATGACAAGTATTTTCGGACGGAGGGAGTATTTGTCTTTTTTAGAGATTTCAACAAGTGACTATGACCGGACCTTACCAACATACTCAAAAAAGTAGTCCATAATTTTGATGTTACCCTCTTTTCTTGGCGGTGCAGTGCCATATGGATACCTCATAAATAAATAAAGTACTACATGATACTAATATATGATACATGGCGCAGGAGTACTAAGTATTATTAATACAGTTTTGCTAGAACTCATCTAGATGAGATATAATTTGGTATCATTCATCTTTTATAGCCATTGGATGTGATGCTATATAAGATGCCTAAGATGCGTGTGTGCTGACGTGGGTTGTATTTGTTCTTGTGCAACGAATTGACCACTGCATGTCATGTTTGATAGTCTCAAGTCATTAAAAGCATACAAGCCCCACATCTCTTCTTGGTTGATTCCTCTATTTATGTCAAAAAATAAGAAACAACGTGAGAGTTAATGCACCACGTCGATGTGTTTACTATTTGGTTTTCGTAAGATGACTTAATACTCACCTAGACGGAGGGAGTATTCGATTTGACAGTGGGCGGCGCAGTTCCCGATACGGCTTTAATGCAGACGAGGGAGGGAGTAGCGGTTCCCGATATGTTGAACCGCCAATGCATCCTTCTTCAATTAATGCATGAGGGAAGTAATGGGAGGAGGTTCGGGAAAAGAGGCTGCACGATGTGAATGCAATGCAGTTTTCCCTCATTGCCCTAGTATAAAGGCGCCCCTCCATTCCAATGCATCTACCACATCGTACGCACCAAAGCATTTTCCTAAGAACCTACACTAAGCGCAAAAGAGCTCACTCCAGACCCATCGCGGCAATGCTCGTGAGCGGCCAGCGGTTGCGCCAGATGGTCCACGACGCCGGCCTGCGGCATGGCGCCGAGGAAAGTCTCCAGACGGTGTTGGAGACCGGCTGGTGGATGGCCGCCTTCAACGCCAACTACGACTCTCAGTTGGACCAGATGATCGTTGCCACCAGCAAGAAGTTCACCGTCCTCAAGAAGATCGCGGATGACATCACCGTACTCCTCCAGCCCGCGCGCCCAGGCTCCTCATTGCCTGCCACCCTAATCGGCCTCCATGGCTGGAACCTCTTTCAAGCACTGGTGGCCCTGCGACTGCCCGCCGACGCCATGAAGAATGTCCACCTGGAGGTCGCGCTCGCCGCAAGGCGCCTCGCCCTGCAAGAATTCGTCGACCTACACATCCACATGTACGAGGAAATCGTGTACATAGGTATCTACAAGGCCAGTGAGTACGCTACGACGTTGGCCTTCCTCAACCGGCTGGAAGCCTTGGATGCCTTTGCTGAGAAGCACCTTGACCGCGCCACAAAAGCTGCCGCTCCTTAGCCGCCGGTCGGTGGCCCGACGCACTAAGTTGAGGAGGAGGAGGAGGAGGTCGTATGTTCGTGGATCCATCATTCTTCTTGCCTTCTATAACCACCACTGCAATCGCATCATCGTGGCCTTAATTCTTATTGTGCTGTTGCATTCTCGTTCCAGTCAATACCGACATGTGCGATCCCTTTGCTTAATTATATGCATCACCGTAACTAGTACTCCATCTGTCAATTTATAAGTTGTGCTTACCTTTTCCATCAACTTCATGCAATGCGCGGGCATCTTGCTAGAAACATTAGAATATGTCTATATAATCCGTATGTGATAGTCCATTTGAAATCTCAAAAAAGACAAATATTTAGGTACGGAGGGAGTAATATATTAGGAGTATATCAAAACAATAGTGATTTCTTTCAAGTTTGTGAACAAATACTACTATTCTACTACTTTGGATCCGTCGCAACCCACGAGCACATTGCTGGTAAAAGGAAAAGGCCTGCCGCGTTCGCGTCGCACCCCCACACGCCCGGGAATCGGGAGTACAACACGGCCCATCCGGCACGACACATGGCTTAGGGAAGGCATGTTGCCTAGCATTTTTACTTTCATGTGGGACCTTCGTTGAGCAAACCGACACCCCGCCCGCCGCCGGGTTGGAAAAAAGAAACGAGGGGAAGATCTAGCTGTAGCACGGAAGCCAAGAAATTTGGTGTCAGACGGGGCTCGTTGATAGAGTAGGAGCATTACCTACTTGTACTACTCCTACTAGTACCAAGTTTGTACTCCTAATACTATATTACTAGTACTACCACTATACAACTATTAGGTATGTGCACGGCACAACATCGTAGGAACAAAAAATGGGAAGATCTTGTTTTGGGTGATTTATCTTTTTTTTCAATCAACGTAGTATGAATAATATGATGTGGGGGGCACCCATGAAGCTTATGTGGCTTGGTTGCATGGCTATGGAAGGTTAGAGAAAAATAAATAGAAAATGTGTTTAGAGTGCACTCCACTAAATAGATATATATACTTTGGATCCATTGCAATGGACTGGCACATCTATATCTATACCCCTATATAGTGTGTGAAAAACTTTGAAAGTTGGTCATTGGATGAAGCCAATCCGACGGTACAAAGATGGCCAATCCGAGCACTACTGGCCGTTGGATATCATCCACCAGATTCTGCCACATGTATAATCTAGAAGACTCCATGGTTGAACTTAATTCATGACTAAGGGCCTCTTTGATTCATAGGATTGCAGAAACACAGGAATAGGAAAAAAGTAGGATTGGAATGGCATGTTCATTGGATCCCTATAGGATTTGAGTTTGTTTGATTTTGTCACATGAAAAACAAAGGATTTCTTTCAAGAGGTTGGAGTGCACGTTAGAATTCCTGTGAAATGTAGTACAAATGAATCCTTAGGAAAATATTCTACATGATTCAATCCTATGAATCAAATGACCAACGTAGGAAAAATTCCTAAGGATTCTAATCCTTCAAAGATCCTATGAAAATCCTTTGAATCAAAAAGACCCTAACTTTGCCACAACTAAGCTTAGGCAAAGTTATTAGTTCTTCAAAACGAGAGAAACAAGTTGGCAAGCCTAAGGGAATCTTGCCACATTTTTTGTGTGTATGTCATGTGGGGCCTTAGTGGGGCTTGCCTAAGGTGTGGCTTGAATCAAACACTCGCCTAAGTTAATCAAACTTGCCTAACCTTACATTCCACCAGATTTTGCCACATGTTAGAATCCAGAAAGCTCCACATGTAGAAGCATAATGCACAAACCACTAGAATCTCATGCGTGCAATGCACGTGTACCTTACTAGTACTAGTTGGTAGTAGTAAGAAACAAGGCCTGCCGCAGGAGTTACATTTCCCTCTCGGGGCCCACAGGACCGAACTTCAGTGGCTTAGTGGTAGAAACAAGAAACATGATGGTCGCCGTGGTTCAACTTCCATGGACAAGCTGTCATGTCTGCTGACACATGTATATCGAAACTAGAGCTTTTATTTTTCAAGCACGTGAACAAGTATTATTCTACTACTTTGGATCCATTGCAACGCACGGGCCAGCACATTGGTAGTAGTAGTGTCCATCTCTATCTCTAGAGGCCTTCCCTCGTTCATCCTTTTCTCTCACAAGATAAACTACTCATACAAATGCATCTTGATGTTCCGTGGAACGCACAAGGATGTTTCCTTGGGGGTCTCTCCAGCGCGGCGTGGCCATAGTTGCAAGTTGACGCCCCATGAGATGTCGATGTTGAGGGGCACTCGGATTTCCTCCGATGAGCAAGTAAGATGAGTTTGATCACGTAGTAAATGCATTCTAAAGACTAGTTCCGTGTCCATTTCCTAATTCTCCCCATGCCCACTGTTTCACAGGTTAGGCTCGGTGCGAGTGGAGATTAGCTTGCATATGTACGGGAGGGTACCAACATCAATTTGCACAACATTTAAAATGGTGAAACCGTTCCCGTAGAACCTTTGTCCAACATTGGGATCAGCCATGCAACGGGCCACCGCATGAATTGGTACGATGGAACCACGGTGAGATTGAATAAGATAGCACGAACCTTGCACATGGCGGTCAAAGGCGGACCATGCTGTTTGCAGCCGATTTGTTGTCGTACGAGTAGGAAGACGCTGTGCTCCTTTCTAACCGCATCTTTGCGGTGACAAACCAGGGGACTTATTATGTATGGGACACATCCTACGATATACTCCATCTCTCCTAGTTTATTTGTTTTGAATCTTTTCATTTTATAAGTTTCAAATTCAAATTTAGAGCTCCCCATCACATGTTGAGATTACAATGTCCATTAAATCGTTGCATGCATGTATAGTAAAGAAACAAATCTCGAGTTTGGCATGAGTTCGTGCCGCAGGAGCACCACAAGCCCTGGCGGAGGAGTTACATTTCCCTCTCAGGGCCGTCGGGACTGAGCTTCAGCACCTTACTACACCTACCTTTGAGTCAATAACATGTGGACCCGATAGGTGACTGTTCCACATGTAATGCTCCCATAGGAAGAGGGGCAGTGGGGCCAAGAGGGGTGAGCCGCAGGTCGGGGACGTGTGGTTTCATGGGTTCGAGCGGCGTCGTGGGAATCGCGGGTGGCTGTGGTAGAAACTTGATGCTCGCCGCATTTTAGGTGGCCCACATGTCATGCGCACAAAGGCAGAGGGACGGTGCGGCCGAGAGGGGTGAGGTGCACGTCGGGGGGTGTGGTGCCGTGGGTTGGAGAGGCGTCGTGGGAATCGCGAGATGAAACGTGATGGTCGCCGTAGTTGAACTTCCATGGACAAGCTATCATGTCTAGGGACACATGCACTGCATACCGATCACTAGAAGGAGTAGCAGAGAAAGCTATATATGCGGATAAATAGTTCCTTATAGTCAAGCTGACCCATGCTACTACTCTGTTCCAAAGACATGCACACCATCGAAATAGTCCATCTATATCAATATACACCGAGAGGGAATAATTTTTTTTAAAAGAGAGGAAATAGTTCATCCATCCATAATGCCCTCCTGCTGGTGCAGCCTTTTCTTATTCTTCTTCTTCTTCTTCTTCTTCTTCTTCTTCTTCTTCTTCTTATCATTCTCTGGGGGAGACGGCTTCGCAACAAGCTCTTTGGACCTTGCAGCTATCTCAAAATGCACACGGGCATCAAGGGCAGCATATTTTATCCGCTCGTACGTCAAGGGATAATTCTCCCATCCAGACGACCTTAATGCCACCGTCTCGTCACCCTTCTGAAGATTTGTACCAAGCACAAAATTTGCTACGTCGAATAGGGATGGTGTCTGTTTATCACAAACTTCTATAGGAATTTTGATTCTGGTTTGTAGGTCAGCGATGCTATTCAAATCAAGGTTGTACGGCTCCAGCTTCTGTTTGTCCCCTTCGATGGCTGCCCCGCAGAAGTATACGTCCTCCCGAGACAAGAAATCGTGAAGCTCACCTGGTATGGAGGGCGAGTGTATGATGTGGTACACAAAAACATCATTTTCGAAGCACAACTGAAGGATGGTGGCGCGCTAGATCTTCCCAGGGGCACGCTCCGTGTACTCTGCGTCGAGACCGATGACCCTCGTCTCTACCTTTTCGAGGGAGTTGAATACATTGTTGATCCACTGTCGAACAACCCTTGGGTGGACAGTGACGGTGGCAACTATGCGCATCGAGCCTTCGACGAGGACATGTTGGATGCTAAAAAGCTGCATCTCAATCTCTATCGCCATTTGGAACCGCTGGAACGGAGGGCTATGGTTTGGAGCATTAGGATTAGATGGCTAGTCTAACTGAAGTAGTAGATGATTATTTAAAGAGGTTAAAACAATGTGAACGCAGTGGGGTTTGGATGCAAATGAATACGAAGGGGAGGTGAAGAAGCCGAGGAGAATCGGTTCCCGATGGAGAAGTAAATGGGAGAAGTGGCGTGCAGGCAGTTGATTAGACGGCTAGGTAGACTGAACGAAAAGGCCATGTGGGTAGACTCATGAGTCGTACTTGTTCATGTACATGCCCATCCTTCCTGATAGGTGGGACCTATGCAAACAGATAAAAAAATGTGTCGTAGTTTTTTTTTGAGCGCGTGAGTGGGAGACACAACATTCTCTGGTTAAGGAATACTCCCTCCGTTTAGGTGAGTATAAGTCATCATATGAAAATCAGGTTTTCCCAAAACCTTTAGGCATGGAGCTTTAACTTCCTGCTCGATCCCCTCCCAGCCTCGTTAGCCAGTGTTCTCTTCCTCTGCTGCCGCGTTCTACCTTTCCATTTTTCCTCTTCTCAAGTGTGGAACGATCTGCATGCCGTCCTTGATGCACCAGAACGACCACTGCATGCATCGCGGCAGAGCGTTGATTGGGCATGCACGAGAATTTGGTTCTGCTCGCAATATGGATGATACCTGAACGATGAAATGAACAGGCATGCTAGCACGGGAGACCTATTTATGCTATACAATACTGAAGTACTCATGTAGTACCTACTAGTAGTAGTAGTAGTACAACTGTGGTACACTTGATGGTCAAAATACTATTCATCCGGTCCTCACAGTGAAGTGACAACACCCTGCGCCTGACACTAGTCCAGGCGGCATGTTCGGGTTACCAAAGTCAGCCTCACCCTGTGCACAGTGCAGTCTGTCACCGCCACTGTACAGCACATTGGCGCCTCGCCTCGTCTCCCTCTCCGCTCCCATAGCACCACTCCATCTCCATCTCCTTCTCCGTCTCCATCTGACTGTGCCCCCGTGTACCGTCGCCTCACTCGCCTCCCCCAGTACCACTATTCCCTCGCTAGCCGCTCCAGCACCGACATCCTTCTCCCCCGTAAATCAAGCCCCCTTCCAAACTCCACCATGGCCGAACGCGAACCGAGCAGCATCCATATGAGCCGCGATTGGAGCAATCTCCCCAGCGACATCCTCGACCTCTGTTGTTCGTGTATGGATATGTTGAGCACCCTGCGGCTGGCTGCATGCTCGAGGGACATGCACACGGCCATCGTCGAAGGGAGGCCTAAGCTTTTCAAGACACCCTGCTTGCTGCTATCTGGTCTTGCGAGATTGGCTCACCATGATACGGAGGCGTGCATGATGCCCCTCGACTTCAATCCGATCTTCATTAGCCGAAACTTCTTTGCAGGTATGTAGTGGGTCATCGTACATCATTTCCCTCGACATCGATCAGATCACCATCACCCGAAACTTCTTGGCAGGTATGTACTGGGTCGGCATGAACTCCCACTGGATGGCTGCCTTCAGAGAAGACGGTAAAACGTTGGTGCTCGTGAACTTCCAGACCTCCCATGAGATTATCCTTCCTTCGTTGGATTATATAGAGTATTACCATCGCGGTCCAAGTCATCTAGATTACTACGTCAGTTGGACAGACCTTGTTTTACAGAAGATTGTAATCTGCCAAGTGCCCACACGACATGCGAATTACGCAGACTTCAAGCTACTTGCCTTGTTCGACCGTGAACTCGCCTATCTTTACGCCGGTGCCTTCTATAGCTGGAGACAACTCGGCTCGTAGTGGATCATCGTCAAAGCTGATACACACTTCTGTGATGCTATTGAACACAATGGCATCATCTACGCGATCGACAAAGCACATGGCACCACGTATTGCGGGGATGGCACGTGTAAGTTGTTTCCTCTCATGTTAATGATGACGCCATGACACTGTTTGAACTTTTTGTGATGATAGGCATATCTCTGTTGGAGCAGAATTTGAGTAGAACTATGGCAATGTAATAGAGACGCCGTAAATCAGCTATATTTGGAATGAGTTAATTCATGCGATTGTGACCATGTCATTACAGCCAATTTGTACCCTGAATAATCAAACGGTTAGGAATATATGGATATTATCCTTATTTTACAGTAATCTATATACTACTACTAAATATGAGTGTGTATCAATGGCCATGGTAGTTTCCTCATTTTCATGATGTAGAAACATGCACCACACTGTTGGTTTCATCTAACCATACATTAGGGAAGTAAATGTGCATATGGAGAACTCTATATTTGGAAGTAGTGAAATCCTACAATGCTTACCATGTGTACATACCTATATTCGCCCTTCAGCAATCAATGGCTAGAATAATATCCTCACAAAATTTTTCCCCACAGAACACGAGTATATAACAATGCATGGTCTGTTAGTTACCTTGAAGAATTTGTTTGTGAGGACAGAACATGATTCCATAACATGCATGACATGGTAGTTTCCTGTGAAGAATCGACTGCGAGATAACATGAGTATAACCATGCATGGCACTTCTATATTTTCGAACCTAGTATAAATTTCTATCGGTGTCAAAACCAGCGGATCTCGGGTAGGGGGTCCCGAACTGTGCATCTAGGCGGATGGTAACAGGAGGCAGGGGACATGATGTTTTACCCAGGTTCGGGCCCTCTTGATGGAGGTAAAACCCTACGTCCTGCTTGATTAATATTGATGATATGGGTAGTACAAGAGTAGATCTACCACGAGATCAGAGAGGCTAAACCCTAAAAGCTAGCCTATGGTATGATTGTTGTTCGTCCTACGGACTAAAACTCTCGGGTTTATATAGACACCGGAGAGGGCTAGGGTTACACAGAGTCGGTTACAACGGTAGGATATCTACATATCTGTATCGCCAAGCTTGCCTTCCACACCAAGGGAAGTCCCATCCGGACATGGGACGAAGTCTTCAATCTTGTATCTTCATAGTCCAGGAGTCCGGCCGAACGTATAGTCCGGCTATCCGGACACCCCCTAATCCAGGACTCCCTCAGTAGCCCCTGAACCAGGCTTCAACGACGACGAGTCCGGCACGCAGATTGTCTTCGGCATTGCAAGGTGGGTTCCTCCTCCAAGTACTTCGTAGAAGATTTTGAACACAAAGTTAGTGTCCGGCTCTGCAAAACAAGTTTCCACATATTGCCATAGAGAGAATAATATTTACAAAAATCTAATCTGCTGACATATTCCGCAGCGTGACATCACACCACGGCCAAGTCTTTATTCGTTTTACTATTCCACCTCAGGGCGTCTAGCGAGGCGGTTTCCTTGGCACGTCTTGTCAAAGCAGAGGTCGTGTCCCCTTATTTCGGGATTGTCATCAATACGGGCGTGGGTAACCCAATCGCGCCATTGATTACGGCGCTTGGGAGATAAGTGAGTTTTACCAGGCTGGTGGGGACACGTAGTTGCGCCCGCCCATATAAGGGGATAAGGATCCACCTTTTCATCCATGCCTTCTTCCTCCTTTGCCTATCCATTTCCGCGCACTCGAGCTCCGGCGCCCAAGTCCACACTCCCACCTCAACCTTCTCCAGCCATGTCCGGAGCGGGAGGCAAGTGGATGGTCTCCTCCGTTACGGAGGGACACATCAAAAAACTGAGGAAGGCCGGATACTTGTCTAATGACATTGCGCACCGGCTTCCCGAAGAGGGGCAGCTCATCCCCACCCCTAGGCCCCATGAGAGGGTGGTGTTCCTCCCCCATTTTCCTCCGTGGACTGGGCTTCCCTCTCCACCCATTTGTCCGGGGGCTCATGTTCTACTATGGCCTGGATTTCCACGATCTGGCCCCGAATTTTGTCCTAAACATCTCGGCGTTTATCGTCGTGTGCGAGGCTTTCTTCCGCATCTGCCCCCATTTTGGCCTATGGCTCAAGACTTTCAATGTCAAGCCGAAGGTGGTGCGCGGCACCCAAGCAGAGTGCGGAGGCGCCATGGTGGGCAAGATTCCCAACGTCCTATGGTTCGAGGGCTCCTTCGTGGAGTACCTAAAGGGGTGGCAGTCGGGGTGGTTTTACATCACCGAGCCGCGCGACCCTGAATGGGTCGCAGCCCCCGAGTTCTGATCCGGACCCCCTATGCGGCTCGCCTCTTGGAAAGTGACGGGCATGTCGTGGGGTAAAAAAGGAGAGCTGACCGGACTCCAAACATGCGTCCAAACCCTGGTGGATATGAATCTCAAACTTGTCAACGTAGTCCAGGTAATGCTCATCCATCGGATCCTCCCGTGTCAACAACGGGCTTTCAACCTATGGGAGTTCGACCCGGAGCGGCACCAAACTCTGAGCAGGCTCTTCGATACGACGTACGAAGATGCCTGGAAGGTGCTTTTCAAGGGCGCCGAGGCCCCCGCATCCGCTACCGAGGATCGCAGATTCAGCACACCGCATCACGCTCGTGCGGTAAGCTGTTTTCACCTTTTACAGGGTATTAGTTTTTCATAGTTTGACTCCATGCGGGATCTAAGTTCCCTTACCTTTGACAGGATTGGCAGGAGACGTCTGGACAGATCAACTATCCGGCTCCTTTGCCCGAAGGCCCAGCGGACGCTCGCTTGGCGAAGCTGCTGGTTCTGGCACCTTATGTGGTGCCGGAGAAGAAGGCCAAGAAGAAGGCCACGGGGACTTGAAAGAGTGCTCGGCGCCAGGAGGTGTCGGATTCACCATACGACGACTCCAAGGCGCACTCCTCCCATAAAGACAAGGAGGAGGAAGAAGAGACCTCTCCCCCCAGCAGGGGGAGGGAAGAAAAGGAAGGTCGCCCCAACCGGGGAGGCCAAAGGGTCCAAGAGGGGGAAGACCCCTCCTCCGGACAACTCCACCAACGCCGACGACGGCGAAGATGAGTGGCCGCATGGGGCCAAGCCCCTGGCGAAATCGTAAGTGTCCGGATACCAGAGTGATTCATAGTATTCCCACATTGCATAGCTTTTCCTTACGTCGAACATGATTGTGCAGTCCGCCCAAGGCCGGGCTCGACGAGTCGTCGAGCGGCTCCCTGGACTCGTCGGGTGTGAATTCGCTTCCGACGGCTTCCTCCCCCCACCCTACGGACGGCGCCGAGGTGGCATCCCGACAGGTTCCAAGCCAGGAGGAGGTGGTCCTGGAAGCGCCGCAAGGCAACCTCCCGGACTCCAGGCGTAAAGGGGATAGAACCCCCAAGGGCTCCAAGTCCGGCTTTGAGCCGGGCACCGCGCCGGAACCTTCAACGGTTCCCGACTCCGGTAGGCAGCCTCCTTCCAAGAGGAGTAAGCCTACCGAGCCGGTGACCTCCGTCCAACCGGAGGCACCGGACAACTTGCTGGAGGTGCTTAATGGCGCCTCCATCAACGAGGAGCACCGCACTATTATGAGTGCAGTGATCCAGAAGGTTCAGTCCGCCAAGAGCGGACTGACTGAAGCCTGTGCCAGCCTTCTAATAGGCTTTGAGGTAAGTAAAGAATATGTAAAAATATTAACGCATAGGCAGTAGCCCCTGATGCTCTGTTCGGTGTTCGAAAAGAAAAGCCGAATAGAGGATCTAAATGACATTCGCAGGAGTCTAACAAAAGTAAGTCAATATGCGTATGCAGGCTTCACTGCTAGCATCTGCCACACTGACTGCGGAGGTGGGCACGCTGAAGCAGAACCTCGAGCGGTCCGAGCAAGAGCTCGGTCTAGCCAAGCAGCAGCTCGAGGAGAAGGAAGGTTAGAAATACCTTAGTTAAATATGTGAAAGGCGTGATTGCAAAAAGTGACAGGATTAACATGGCTATTGTAGGGGCCACAACAGAGGTGGCGACCCTTAAGCAAGCGCTGTCCGAGGCCGAGAAGAGCGCGGCCATGGAGCGCACCGAGCGGGAGAAGCATGAGGCGCAGGTTGGCGAGGTGCGGCAAGAGCTCCAGGCTCTTATGAAAAAACACGAGAGTTTGGAGCTTGACTCGAAGACGTGATAGTCTGAGCTCGCGGCGGCCATTGAAGATGCCAAGTCTGCCAAGGCCGAAGCCCATAAGGCCCTCCAGGAGGTTAGTCGATAAAAAAGATAGCGGCGGGTAAGGCATTTTTTCTGCAAAGCAAGCACGTAAAAGTGAATTACTTGTTACTTACCCGAATACGGAGCTCTCTAGGAGCGTTCGCAGACTTGCCCCATAGCGTGTCGAATGCCGCCGCCTTCTACCGAGCCGAGGAGGGAAGCTCGACGGAGAAGGTGTTCTGGTCTCAGTATGCTGAGGCCGAACACCCGGTGCCCTTAAGCGACCAGCTGAAACAGCTGGTCGAGCTCCATAAGGTGGCCGAACAGGCCATGAAGAGCCTCATAGTCCAGCTGTGGCCTGGAACGGCCATGCCTGGGAGCTACTTCGGGCTGGTGAGGCGGCTGGTGGAGGCCTGTCCAAGGCTCGAAGTCATCAAGCGCTCCGAATGCATCGAGGGTGCCCGTAGGGTGCTTGCCCGCGCGAAAGTGCATTGGGGCAAGCTGGATGCTGAGAAGCTTGTGAAGGACGGGCAACCACCGGGCAAGGAGCATCGCAAGCCCGAGATGTATTATGAGGGCGTTCTGAAGGGTGCCCGCCTTGTGGCGGATGAATGTTCCATGGATGTAATTTTTCAGTAAACTCGCTTGTTTTGTCATGTGCGCTAAAAACTTGTTCATGTGTGCTAAGCAATGCTTTTTGAATTTAAAATATTACCTTCTGTGCGGCCTTTTATCAAATTTGAGAGATGGAGAGTCGTCGGCTTCTACCCCCATGCCACGAGTGCTGGGGTGTTCGGGACAAATATGAGCGGTCTTTTTCCCATTCTTGGGTCCTTCGAGGGAGGTGCTCAACACAACGAACAAGGCAATCAGACTATAATGCTTGAACACTCTCACTTAGCCATAGAATTCTATAATTTTAAATTTCGGCGAAGCCCCTAGTGTTCAGAAGACCGAGTTCGGGGCGCTATCCACGCCTAGGCCGGACAAAGCCGACTCCTCACTCTAAGCGGCATAAGTCTTTAGGGACTCGAAAACCTCTCGAACCGCGACTAGCTCTCGCCTCATCATGACGGTCAGTTTTAGCTTTCTCTACTAAGGTGCTTAGCCCAGCTCAACTGGGGCACAATCGCAGTAGTTCTCCTAGTGCTACCTTAGCCGATATAACAGAACGTAAGGTACCAAAACATAGGAGCCAGGCAAACCCAACTATTGACCCAAGACATGATTCGGAGCCGATGCATATAATGCTATAAGTTCGGGGTGCCACACTTGTGAAAGATCAGACTTCTCACACCGTATTATGGGGTACTTAAGCCCCTGGCATATTGGCCGTACCAAAGTGTACGGGTGCAACATGTCATTAATGAACATATATTCGTAAAAAAAGAGTAATGCGATAATAGACGGAAGCTATGCATTGTTTATTTAAAAAAGATGCGATCAAAGCAGAACGATACAAATACTGCAATAAGCAAAAGATGGGACTATTTAACATGTCCTTTGCAGGGGCAAGCTGCGGAATGTTATGTGAAATAGGTATACTGCTCGTTATAGAGACCACCTTAGAGTTCCATAGTGCGGCGTAGTTTCTGCTTCCCTGGTTGTATCGTTTGTGCGGCAATTGTACAGCCGGACAAGCCTTCCGAAGAATGGTGTCCTGAAAATAAGAGAAAATTAAGAAATCGGCAGCCCCTAGTGCGGTTTAAGCCGCGTTTCGGGCATGTCGTGATGGTGCCCCTCCCCCTATGCCCATGGTATTTCCAGAGCGTAATTATGTACGTGCAGTGCTGGTTTCGCAAATTCGCGAGGGCTGGGGTTGGGGCCGTATTGCTATGCTTGCTCGGAACGTGCCAGGCGGTTTTGTTGTAGGTTACTCCGGGCGCGCTCGACGGTGTCCAGACGTTTAATGGCCGGACTGGAGAATTTCCTTGAGAGGCTACTTTGTACTTCCCCTGCGATAGCCGTCGTATGCTCCTCCGTTCGGAGAGAGCGTTCGGTGTTTCCATTGACCGTGATGACACCTCAAGGGCCTAGCATCTTAAGCTTGAGGTATGCGTAGTGCGGCACCGCATTGAACTTGGCAATTGCGGTTCGCCCGAGCAGTGCGTGATAGCCACTACGGAACGGGACTATGTCGAAGATTAACTCTTCGCTTCGGAAATTATCCGGAGATCCGAAGACCACTTCAAGTGTAACTGAGCCTGTACAGTTGGCCTCTACACCTGGTATGACGCCTTTAAAGGTCGTTTTGGTGGGTTTAATCCTCGAGGGATCGATGCCCATTTTCCGCACTGTATCCTTGTAAAGCAGGTTCAGGCTGCTGCCGCCGTCCATAAGGACTCTAGTGAGGTGAAATCCGTCAATAATTGGGTCTAGAACCAATGTGGTGAATCCGCCATGATGGGTGCTAGTGGGGTGGTCCCTTCGATCAAAAGTGATCGGGCAGGAAGACCATTGGTTGAACTTTGGGGCGACTGGCTCCATCGCGTATATGTCCCTTAGCGCACGCTTCCCCTCCCTCTTGGGGACGTGGGTTGCGTATATCATGTTCACCGTCCGTACTCGTGGGGGAAAACCTTTCTGTCCACTATTGTTCGGCGACCAGGGCTCCTCCTCGTCATCGCTATGCAGCCCCTTTCTGCTTTCGGCATTTAACTTTCTTGCCTGCTTGAACACCCAACAATCCCTGTTGGTGTGATTGGCTGCTTTTTTGGGGGTGCCATGTATCTGGCATGAGTGGTCGAGTATTCGGTCCAAACTGGACGGGCCCGGAGTATTTATTTTGGATGCCTTTTTCCGCTGACCGGGTTTAGAGCCTCTGAATCCGGCATTAACTTCCGTATCCTCAGTGTAGTCGCCATTAATGCGGCGCTTTTCCTTGTTGCGACGCGACCTGCCACTGCTGTCCTTGGTATCCGAATTACCAGGGCTCTTGGTCATGTTATTGCTGCGAGCTAGCCAGCTGTCTTCTCCCGCGCAAAAGCGGGTCATAAGTGTCGTGAGGGCTGCCATAGATTTCGGCTTTTCCTGTCCTAGGTGCCGTGCGAGCCACTCATCGCGGATGTTATGATTGAAGGCTGCTAGGGCCTCTGCGTCCGGACAGTCGACGATTTGATTTTTCTTGGTTAGGAACCGTGTCCAGAATTGTCTGGCCGATTCCTCTGGCTGCTAAATTATGTGGCCTAGGTCATCGGTGTCTGGTGGTCGCACATAAGTGCCCTGGAAATTGTCGAGGAATGCGGCTTCTAGGTCCTCCCAACAACCAATTGATTCTGCTGGCAAGTTCTTCAGCCAATGCCGAGCTGGTCCTTTAAGCTTGAGTGGGAGGTATTTGATGGCGTGTAAGTCATCACCGGGGGCCATGTGGATATGAAGGAGATAGTCCTCGATCCATACCGCAGGATCTGTTGTGCCATCATATGATTCGATGTTCATGGGTTTAAAACCCTCGGGGATTTGATGATCCATTACTTCATCTATGAAGCATAGTGGGTGTGCGGCGCCTCTGTACTGGGCTATATCACGATGCAGCTCAAACGAGCTTTGTCTGTTGTGTTTGGCCCAGCCGGATTTACTATATCCGGTGTGACGAGTACCGTCTCGTGCCGTGGGGCGCCCACGTGATCCGTAGATCGATCTGGTTTGCCTTGCCTTGTCCTCCAATATGTCTCACAGGTCTGGCGCATTTTCCCATGCCTTGGTATTTTTTGAGCGGCACCGGGGTGCGGCTTGAGTGGAGGGACGAGAGGCCTCTCTGTCGCGGCCATGGGGTGACCGGTCGGCCGCATCATGCGCTGGTGATTTAGGTGCTTCCTCCTCTAATTGGGGTAGCAACCTGCGCTTTGGGTAGCTCTTGGAGGGGCGTTCAAGTTCATACTCTTCGGCCGTAAGGACTTCAGTCCATCTGTTGGCTAGCAAATCTTGATCAGCTCTAAGCTGTTGCTATTTTTTCTTTAGGCTGCTCGCTGTGGCCATTAGCCTGCGTTTGAAACGCTCTTGTTCGACGGGATCCTCCGGCACGACAAATTCGTCGTCGTCGAGGCTTGCCTCGTCTTCGGAGGGAGGCATATAATTATCGTCCTCGACCTCTCTGTCTCCCGCTCTCTCATGAGGGTTGGCTTCTCTATCCTCCTGTGCTGAATCTTGCTGGAGGTGGTTGTCTTCTGGACTGTCCGGGGTGTTATTATCCCCCGTGCCAGAATCACCATTTTTGTTTTGGCAGGATTTAGAGTGGCATCGCTGACGCCGGTGCTTAGGCTGCTTCTTGGAGGGGTCATCCTCCGCTATTCCATCGCCATTGCCTTCTTTTGGGGTTTCCACCATGTATATATCATATGACGAGGTGGCTTTCCAGTGCCCTGTAGGCGCTGGTTCTTGATCGTCTCCTTCATCGGCGTCCAGACCGTCGATGTCCTCGGAGTAGAAGTCGAGCATGTCAGTTAAATCATCAATAGTGGCTACGAAGTGCGTGGAGGGTGGGCTTTGAATTTCTTCATCTTCCGCATCCCAACCTTGCCGACCATAGTCCGGCCAGGGCTCTCCTGACAAAGAGAGAGACTTTAGGGAATTCAAAATATTGCCGAAGGGCGAGTGCTGAAAGATGTCCGCGGCGGTGAACTCCATGATCGGCGCCCAATCGGGTTTGATCGGTCGGGGCGCGGAGGGCTCGGAGTCTGGAGAGGAGTCCGGCTCCTTGGAGTCACGGGCTTCGCAGAGAATAGGGCTGGTGTTCGGCTCGATCGCCGTAGAGATTGCAGCCCCCGAGGCGGTGTCTATCCACCCATCCTCGGTTGGTGTGATCAGCACCGAGCTAGGGGTCGGAGCGGACACAGGTGCGGCCTCTAGGGCACTATTCGGCGGCAGAGCTAAATCATACCCATCGTGACAGTGCGGCGTGCTCGGCTATGGCTCGAATCCGTCGAAGATCAAGTCTCCGTGGATGTCGGCCGTGTAGTTCAAACTTCCAAATCTGACCTGATGGCCAGGGGCGTAGCTTTCGATCTGCTCCAGATGACCAAGCGAATTGGTCCACAGTGCAAAGCCGCCGAATACGAAGATCTGTTTGGGGAGAAAAGTCTCACCCTGGATTGCATCGCTGTTGACGATCGGAGAAGCCATCGGGCCTAAAAGTGACGACATAGAGGAACTCTCAATGAAAGCACCAATGTCGGTGTCAAAACCGGCGGATCTCGGGTAGGGGGTCCCAAACTGTGCGTGTAGGCAGATGGTAACAGGAGGTAGGGGACATGATGTTTTACCCAGGTTCGGGCCCTCTCGATGGAGGTAAAACCCTACGTCCTGCTTGATTAATATTGATGACATGGGTAGTACAAGAGTAGATCTACCACAAGATCAGAGAGGCTAAACCCTAAAAACTAGCCTATGGTATGATTGTTGTTCGTCCTACATACTAAAACTCTCCGGTTTATATAGACACCGGAGAGGGCTAGGGTTACACAGAGTCGGTTACAATGGTAGGAGATCCACATATCCGTATCGCCAAGCTTGCCTTCCACGCCAAGGAAAGTCCCTTCCGGACATGGGACGAAGTCTTCAATCCTGTATCTTCATAGTCTAGGAGTCTGGCCAAAGGTATAGTCCGGCTATCCGGACACCCCCTAATCCAGGACTCCCTCATTTTCCCTGTATTTTCCTCCCAGTTCCAACAGGGACATATCAATGTTGTTTCTTGCATTATCCTGCTCATACTCTGAACAATGCTGATCTTACATTAACAATGCCTGTCCTTTTTGCTATGATGCAGTGTCCCTATAGTTACTGCCCTTTATAATCACACCACCTTTGCCAAAAACAGGGAAGCACAACTGGTTCCCCGCTCGATCAGACGATGGCAAAAGACTGATGATCATTCGGACACATGAGCCGGAGAAGTTATATTGCAAAAACCCCACTATATACAAGCACCGTGTAATACGTGAGTATCCGGACAGTGGCTGTTACGTCTATGAGCAGGATACCAGCTTGTTGGGGCCTTTAGGATTTTTTTAGTTGGAGGCGGGTAAACAGCCTTGGTTCACACTCTCTGTTTCTCGGACTCAATTATCCGATTAACCAGGAGATCACCGTTGGCAAGGACCTTGATGGCAGAGAGGCTCTGTTTGCTATGGAAAACTGTGTCTACACGGCGAGCCCTAGGAGTTCGGGAGCAAACTCCCCTGATTGTCAACGATACAGCCTGTAACCAAAAGAAGGTGAGAATGACAAAGGCATCCGGATTAACTTTGATCCTTGGATGTCTCAATTACGACAGGCAGTGATGTGGTTCGAGCCTTCAGGTTGATAGGTAATTGGGCTGTTGCATCGAAAGGGTGGAGTACCGGTGTCTCCGGATCACTGGTCGCTGAAGCGGGGCTGCAAATTATGATGGTGTTGATCATCTCTTCGAATGACTTTGTTGTCTTTGCTGCTGGTTCTGGATGGGTAGTTCTTTCTTTTGTTATGCATATTCCTTGTCATTTGGTCATCCTCGTCTATGTCACTCTTACCATGTAATAGTTGCTTCTGTTTAGACTGTCATTCTTGTCTGGATCATGAGAGTTTGAGCGCTATAGATGGGTGCGTTTTGGTGGTGTAGCAAAACTTCTTATGAACTATCATGTCTTGCTGTTTATGTCAGTAGTAGTCACCAGTCAATGTTTGAATGTTGTATATACCGTTGTTTCGAACTGTTTATTGTCTCGAACTACTGGTGGGCTAAATGAGGGCATCCCCATTCTCCAGTGTTTAGAGTATATCTCCTTTTTCAAGTTATATAATTTGAGCTCAGTGTCTTTTCGATGATGTACACTTGTTTGGGCCAGTGAGGTGTAACGCCATGCCAAGCAGGTCAATTATGACTCTCAGGCCGGGCTCTCAAAAGATCCTAAAAAAAAGGTCGGGCTCTCCAAAAAAGAATGAATAGGGACTCTTAGGCCGACATGTGGGTGCCACCGGTGTTTTCATGCGCTTGCGCGACGAGAGCATATTGTCGCGTGCTCGAAATTCATGCTACCTTTTCATCCGCAGTCTCCCACCCCTCCCCCACCTCTGGAATCTCAATTCCTACTCTAGTTCTCCCAAATCCCCCTCCTGTACTCCCTGTACTCAAGCGCACTATCATGTCGCCGGTCAACACAGATCTCCGAGCCGGAGATCCTGAGGTCCGTCCTGCCTTCGGTCGCTGCGTGCTGTCGCTCAACAGTGGCATGGCGGCGCTTGACGACCAGTTTGCCGGCAAAGTGCTGATGGTAACCATCAATGGCGACCGGCCTCCCGTCTCGCTGGATGACCTTGTCAAAGCTCTTGGCATTGCGCACGACATCCAAATAAGTGACTTGCTCGTCGAAGTCTGTCCGCCACCGACTGATTTCTTCGTCAGGTTCCGGACAACTTTTGACTGCAGTCGTGTGTTCGAATCTTCCCGGCGTTTGTTCTGCTATGGCGCGCTGGTGAGCTTTGATCGGTGGCACCCAGGATGGGTCTCGGTGCCCTCTGAGCTTGAGTTTTCAACAAAGCTTACCTTCCACGGAATGCCTCGACGTGCTTGGAACAGCGAGTCCATGAACGAGCTTATCAACGTCCTTGGAGGTGAGCTCGTAAGTATGTTTGTTCCTCCAGACAGCTGGGCTCTCACGGTTATGGCATGGGTGAAGAAGCCGTCCACCATACCAAAGGTGATTGGTGTTGAGATACCAGTGCAGGAACCGGGGTTGTACTATTCGTCGCCACCAAGGCCGCCGCAGACCACGTTAGGGATGTACCTGTATCGAGTGTTCGTGCATGTCGAAGAAGTGGTCAATCCATCAATCGAAGTCCTGCCGCCGCTGCTGGTGCCAGGGTCCATTGACGACGTCCATTACAAGAGTCAACGTCAGACTTTCCCCGTGTTGCTCGGAACGATGGATGGCACAGGGCCTACTCCATCGCGCGGCAGAGGCCACAGCTTCTTTGGGAGAAGAGGCGGGGTTGGCTGCTTGGATGTGCTCTAATTTGAGGTAACAACTAAATCTTGTCAGATACTAGTTAAATCCGAGCTATGGGTGTGAAGCACTGATATGCCAGTACATTTGATTGTGACCTGTTCTAATTTTGTACCTGAACTTTTTTTAGAAAGGGTTGTACATCAACTTAATGTGCTAGGAGAACTTATTGTGTTGTCTATCTATTTTCTTTGCACAACATTCAAGATATTTCCCCGTCATTGATAAAGACGATGAACCATTATGTACGACTTCGTTGGTTTCAACATAGCCCTTCCCATAGCTATCCACTTCTTCCATCCTGATTGTGTCGCATGCGTGAAATTTTTGTATGCAAGTTCAGTGTGCTATGATGTTCTATATGATTGTGTCAACTATATAAGTTTTTACTGAGCATCGGCAATGCATATGGCTGACAGATGTATTTACGAGCATCGGCCGATGGGTCACTCTCTCTATATCTATCTATCTCTCTCTCTCTCACACACACACACGCGCGCGTGCACGCGCGCACACGCACAAGTGGGACCCGTTGAATTATTTATTTTCTCGTGACAGCTTTTCATTAGGTTCCACTGTAATCTAACTTTTTTCTTAAGTTATTAATTGAGCTCGGTGACTTCAAAAAGTTGTACAGAAGCCTTGTTTGTGCCTTTCCGGCGTCGCTGAATGTGGGCTGAGTAACCATGTTAGGTTGTACTGTACTACACAGGCCTTTTTCGCTATTTTTTTAAATAATACACTTTTTATTAATTTTCATAAATATTACGCTGGGTAAAAAAATTTCAAAAATAATACCCCGTCCGCCCGCTGCAGGCCGACTGGGCCTAGTCGGCCCACAGCATGCCAATTGGATTCCAGTTGGCCTACAGCTGGCCTACTGGCCCTTGTCGGCCCATTGTGGGCCGACTGGCCCTTGTCGGCCCATTGTGGGCCGACTGGAGCTAATTGGCTCGTTGTAGGCTTGTTTTTGCAAAAGTGTTAATCATGTATTTAAAAATATGTGTATTGTGACCTCCTCCGCTCACTGTGGGCCCACTGTTGACTAAAAATATGTTTCAAAAAGTGTTAATCATGTATTTAAAAATTGTTAAATGTGTGTATAAAAATGCTCCTTATCTATACAAATTTTTTTAATGTGTGTATAAAAAATAGCTTTTTTCAACATCAACAATGCAACTGGGCCGATAGTTGTACGCAATATCAGGGTCAACTTGTTATTCTCCGCCCCGCTGGGCTGCAAACTTTCCTAGGAGGTATGCATTAGGCTTAACAAGAAAATGGACTTTAAGAAATAATAAATGGGATGTAATTATAATAACTGGACAGTTACTATGCACCAAACATGTAATTAGTTTGAAAAATATATTATTTTTGGAATTTGAAAATTTTAATTTCATTACTTGTTGCGCGCGCAATATTTCGTTGGATTTTAACGTAATACAACTTTATTTTGAAATTATATTGAACCTGACTAGAAATTTCGGATACAAATATTTTGGATCCCATCAAAATGTGGGAATTTTTTTTTGAATTCTGTTTTGAGCGGTTGTTTGATATTATTAATCGTTGTCCTAGCTAGAAGTTGGGTTGTACTTTTAACAAACTGTAAATGGGCTATAATAAATTCCATTAGAATTAAAAAATGGGTTGTTCATTCTTACAAATCGCAAATGGGCTATATGTTCTCAGCCAAATCCGAGTTGTGGGCCTACTAAGTTGTAACGCTCTCGATGCGGCTATATCTCCCACGTGTCGAGGCACGACTTAGAGGCATAACCGCATTGAAAGCAATGTCGCAAGGAAATCATCACAACATCCCATGTAATATATATAATAAAGGGGAGATACAATAGTTGGCTTACACTCGCCACGTCACATCAAAGTACATCAATAACATACATCATCCAAACAGTCATGGCCCGACTACGGCGCCAAAATAAAAGACAACCCAACAAGCGACATAGGTCCCGATCACCCCAACTGGGCACCACTACTGATCATCAGGAAAAGACACATAGGTCCCGATCACCCCAAAATAAAAGATAACTTATTCGCAAAAGAGAGCGAGAAGAGGAGGAGAAGCACGAGCGAGAAACTAGAGAGCAACCTGCGCAAACATAACTCCAACACCGTGTCCACTTCCCGGACTCCGCCGAGAAGAGGCCATCACGGTAACACACTCAGTTGATTCATTTTAATTAATTAAGGTTCAAGTTATCTACAACCGGACATTAACAAATTCCCATCTGCCCATAACCGCGGGCAAGGCTTTCGAAAGATCAATCCCTGCAGGGGGGGTCCCAACTTAGCCCATAACAAGCTCTCACGGTCAACGAAGGAATAGACCTCCACCCAAGACACACCGATCAGACTCGGTATCTCGGTACAACAAGACATTTTGACAGGTTAAAACAAGACCAGCAACACCACCCGCTGTGCCGACAAATCCCGATAGGAGCTGAACATATCTCGTTCTCAGGGCACACCGGATAAGCTAAGCGTACGGGAGCCAACGTAACCCAAGTTGCCAAGGGAAGGCCCCGCACGGTGCTCTAGGGTGGACCAACATTTAGAGGAGCACTGGCCCGGGGGGTTAAAATAAGATGACCCTCGGGCTCCGGAAACCCAAGGAAAAAAGAGGCTAGGTGGCAAATGGTAAAACCAATGTTGGGCATTGCTGGAAAAGCTTTAATCAAGGCGAACTATCAAGGGGTTCCCATTATAACCCAACCGCGTAAGGAACGCAACAATCCGGGAACATAACACCGATATGACGGAAACTAGGGCGGCAAGAGTGGAACAAAACACTAGGCGAGAAGCCGAGACTTCCACCCTTTACCAAGTATATAGATGCATTAAGATAACATGGCAATATAATGATATCCCAACAAGTAAATAAATGTCCCAACATGGAACGGCTCCAATCTTCACCTGCAACTAACAACGCTATAAGAAGGGCTGAGCAAAGCGGTAACATAGCCAATCAACGGTTTGCTAGGACAATGGTGGGTTAGAGGTTCAACATGGCAATTTGGGAGGTTGACAAGCAAGTGGTAGGCATCGTAGCATTGGCATAGCAAAAGAGCAAGCAAACTAGCATAGCAAAGATTGTAGTGATTTCGAGGGTATGATCATCTTGCCTACACTGTTGTCAGAGTTGACTGGATCCTCAAAAGCAAACTCAACGGGCTCCTCGTTAGCGAACTCGTCTCCCGGCTCTACCCAACAACACAAACAAGCAACAAGAATACAATCAACCACGTGCAAGGACAAACAATAAGATGCAAAGATGGTATGCTATGCGGGATGCGACGCGGGATGCAAAATGCAAGACATGACAGGAAATGCATGAACCTGGCCTCAACTTGGAAAACCAAGTGTGCCACTAGATAGAAGGGATGAAATCGCTTGAAAACGATATAAAGATCATAGGAATCGGAGTTACGGCTTGGAAATGGCAAGCGTTTTAAGAAATGAACCGGTCTGGGATTTACAGCAAGTAGGCACCTAAATGCAACGAAATGAACATGCTACAGCCACCAAACATGACAACAAAATACATGGCAGGGATGCCCACAAGATGCTTAACAAAACACTAACACTGAGCCACGGCCAAATTCATCCATTATGAGGTTCAAACAAGCATGGCAAAAACGCAAATGCATAACAGATTTCAGACTTAGTGAAATTAACACTAGTCTGAAATTTCGGATCACGAAGCTCTCTTCGGAGCAGCAAAACAACATGATACAAGGCCTGATTATGACAAGTAAGAACATGGCATGGAGCTACTCAACAAGCTTATCAAAAGTCCCAAAGTGACCTGGGGCCAAAAGGGATCACAAAATATACTAACAAGCACATGAACATAGCTCACGCACAATCAGTTTTCAGACTTAGTGAAAACCGAGACATGCTGAAATATAACTCACGAAGGCATGTAAACGAGCTCGATGCACTCACTACGGTGCAAGTCATGGCAAGGCAAGCATATATACATAAAGAAGGCACAAAATGCTAGCTAGACATGGCAAGAACAATGGCATAGCATGCACGGATCACTAACAATAGCATCGGCAAAATCGCAAACAAGTTGACGATCTGCCCAGATTTACCACGAAGCAAAAGTAGAGCTCGATTGACTCAAGCTAGAGTACTCCATATATGCAAACAAAGAAATGGATGGATAGAGCATAACATGATTAACAAAACTCCCTTACTGATCATCCTCAAAAGAGGCACGGACCACTAGGAAACAAGCTGAACATATGGCATCATGAACTAAACTATCCCAGACTTAGTGAAATCCACTAAGTCCCTGAAAACAGATCTACCAAGTGCCTCACTTTGCAAGCTCGCACAAGTCACCACACACATCCTAAAAATGGATGGGTGGCACCTCTAGAAAGAAGACAAAATGCTTAACAATTCATCCCAAAGACTCACAGGCATATCATGCACACAATAATCATGGCAAAATGACAAAAGTCTAAGATGAACTAGCAGATCTGACAATTATCTCACGAAGCCTCCTTCTAGCTGCATTTCGGGCATCAAAATGAACTCAAACAAAAATGATGCAATGGAATGAAATGATGTACATGTCGAGACGATCATTTTGATATACTATATGTCCAAAACGGAGCCACGGATGCAAAGATATGACCAGTCAAAGGTAGCACAAAAATTAAGGGGGAGAGGGAAGAAAGTCAACCCCAGATCTAGGGTTCGTCCGGCGCGCGAACCGAGGCGGCCGGATCTCGCCGGAACAGTGCTCGCCGGAGCTCGAGATGGGGCGCGGCGACCGGATCCGAGGGAGGGGTGGCGAGGAGGAGGCTGAAGCGGCGGCGTGGAGGAGGAGGCGGCGGCCGGCGCTCCCACGGCGAGGAGAGGCGGCGAGCGGCTTCGGTCGGCGCGGGCGCGGCGCGGCGAGGTGCTCCGGGCGGCGGCCGGCAATGGCATCGCGGCGGATGGAGCGGGCGAGCGTCGCTGGGCGCGGGGGCGGCGAGCGGTGGAAGGAGGCGGCGGCGGCGGG
The DNA here is from genome assembly GCA_034509565.1 of Triticum monococcum. Lineage (NCBI taxonomy): Eukaryota > Viridiplantae > Streptophyta > Magnoliopsida > Poales > Poaceae > Triticum > Triticum monococcum. Next base: position 477,118,903 of record CM067842.1, on the reverse strand, counting down.
CCGGGAGGGCCCCGCACGGGCCTCGCGGGCCCGCGGGGCGGCGGCGAACTGGGGACCGGCCCAGGGACACATGGCACGGCGTGATTCGTCCCGCGGAGCCGGGCGGACACGTCCGGCGCACGATTTTTGTCCGGCGGCGGCGGGAGGAGTTGGATCTAGGGCTAGGGGAGGAAGACCCGCGAATTAGGAATGGAGGGTGTATATATAGGCATAGAGGGAGCTAGGAGAGTCCAAATGAGGTGCGGTTTTCGGCCACGCGATCGTGATCGAACGCTCTAGGACATGGAGCAGAGTTTGGTGGGTTTTGGGCGAAATTGGAGGGGTGTTGGGCTGCAACACACACGAGGCCTTTTCGGTCCCTCGGTTAACCGTTGGAGTATCAAACGAAGTCCAAATGGTACGAAACTTGACAGGCGGTCTACCGGTAGTAAACCAAGGCCGCATGGCAAGTCTCGGTCCAATCCGGAAATGTTTAATCCCCACACACGAAAGAAAGCTAGAAATGGCCACCGGAGGAGAATGAAGCGCCGGAATGCAAAACGGGCAACGGGGAAAATGCTCGAATGCATGAGATGAACATGTATGCAAATGCAATGCACGTGATGACATGATATGAGACGCATGAAAACGAAAACAACACACGGAGACAAAGACCCGAACCCGAGAAATAAATATAACTTAACGCCGGAAATGGCAAGAGTTGGAGTACAAATTGGGAAAGTTATATCTGGGGCGTTACAACACTCCACCACTACGAAAAGATCTCGTCCCGAGATCTAGGACTGAAAGAACTCCGGGTACTCAGAACGGAGGTGATCCTCCCGTTCCCAGGTAGCTTCACGGTCGGAATGGTGTGACCACTTGACTTTGAGAAATTTGATTGACTTGTTGCAAGTCCTGCGTTCAGTCTCTTCAAGGATTGCAACTGGGTGCTCATGATAGGAGAGATCTTCTTGGAGCTCAATGTCCTGGAAGTTGACGGTGCGTTCAGGCGTCTTGAAGCACTTTCAGAGTTGGGAGACATGGAACACATCATGAACATTTGCAAAGTTTGAAGGAAGCTCGACTTGATAGGCGAGGTCGCCTCTCTTGCTGACAATATTGAAAGGTCCGACGTATCTAGGGGCAAGCTTCCCTTTGATACCGAAGTGACGAGTCCCTTTCATAGGAGAGACGCGGAGGTAAACATGATCTCCGATCTCGAAAGCCAAATCACGGTGCTTACTATCATAGTAGCTCTTCTGGCGGGATTGGGCTGCTTTGAGGTTATCATGAATGACCTTGCACATTTCTTCTGCCTCTGTGATTAAGTCATTACCCAGCAGCTGACGTTCACCGGTTTCAGACCAGTTGAGAGGTGTACGGCACTTCCTACCATACATAATTTCAAATGGGGCCTTGCCCGAACTTGCTTGAAAATTGTTGTTCTATGAGAATTTAGCATAAGGAAGACAATCCTCCCACTTCATGCCGAAGGAGATAACACAAGCCCTGAGCATATCTTCAAGAATCTGGTTGACACGCTCGATTTGACCGCTTGTTTGAGGATGGAAAGCAGTGCTGAAGCGAATGTTGGTGCCCATGGCCTTCTGAAAAGAATCCCAAAACTTGGAGGTAAAGATGCTGCCATGGTCTGAAGATATCAGTTGAGGAATACCGTGCAGAGAGACAATTCGAGAGGTGTAGAGTTCCGCTAATTGAGCTGCAGTTATCGACTCTTTGATAGGCAGAAAGTGAGCCACTTTGGTGAGCTTGTCGATGACAACGAATATAGCATCATTGCCACGCTTGGACTTTGGAAACCCAGTCACGAAGTCCATTTCAATGTGGTCAAACTTCCATTCTGGAATGGCAAGAGGTTGGAGGAGACCTGCTGGCCTTTGGTGTTCTGCCTTCACTCTTCTGCAGACATCACATTCATTCATGAATTGAGCGATCTCGCGCTTCATTCGAGTCCACCAATAAGTTTGCTTCAGATCCTGATACATCTTCGTGCTCCCAGGGTGGATGGAGAGGAGAGAATTGTGAGCCTCGTTCATGATCACTTTACGAAGTTCACCTTTGGGTACCACAATTCGATCCTCAAAGAAGAGAGTGTCCTTGTCATCAAGGCGGTAGCACTTGTACTTGGACTGACACTTTGCGATACCAATCTTCACCTTTTTCACCATAGCATCAAGAAGCTGGGCTTGGCGAATCTGGTCTTCCAAGGTGGGAGAGACTTGAAGGTTGGCGAGGAAACCTTGAGGAACAATTTGCAGATTAAGTTTGCAGAAAGCTTCACAAAGCTCGGGTTGATAAGGCTTCAGAATCAGACTGTTGCAATATGCTTTCCTGCTCAAAGCGTCAGCAATCACATTGGCCTTGCGTGGAGTATACTCGATACTCGGATTGTACTCTTGAATCATTTCGACCCATCGAGTTTGCCTGATGTTGAGATTAGGCTGGGTGAAGATGTACTTGAGACTCTTGTGATCAGTGAAAATATCCACTTTTCTTCCCAATAGAAGATGTCTCCAAGTCAACAAAGCATGCACAACTGCCGCCAACTCAAGATCATGAGTGGCGTAGTTCTTCTCATTAGGCTTTAACTGGCGAGAGGTATAAGCAACAACTTTCTTCTCTTGCATCAGTACAGCACCGAGACCTTGGAGAGAGGCATCACAAAAGACCTCGTACGGCTTGGTTTCATCAGGCGGAGTCAGAACTGGAGCAGTGATCAACTTCTCTTTCAAAGTGTTGAAAGCAATATCACACTTCGGAGACCAAACGTACTTGACGTGCTTCTGAAGAAGATTTGAGAGAGGCTTCGCGATCTTAGAAAAGTTTTCAACGAATCTTCGGCAGTAGCTTGCGAGACCGAGGAAGCTACGGAGTTGCTTCACGTTCTGAGGAGGTTCCCAATTAACAATTGCGGACACCTTCTCAGGATTCACGGCAATGCCCTTGGCAGAGATGATATGACCAAGATAAAGCACCTCATCGAGCCAAAATTCACACTTGGAGAACTTGGCGTAGAACTGATGTTCCCTGAGCTTGTCAAGAACCAAACGCAAGTGCTTGGCATGATCTTCCTTGTTCTTGGAGAAAACCAGAATGTCATCGAGATAGACCAAAACGAAGTCATTGGTGTAGGGGTTGAAGATGAAGTTTATCATGCGAGAGAACGTCGGAGGAGCGTTGGCGAGGCCAAAAGACATGACAGTGTATTCATATGACCCATAGCTTGTCCTGAAGGCCGTCTTGGGAATATCTTGCTCACGGATTCGAATCTGATGATAACCCATACGGAGATCAAGCTTGGAGAATACTTGGGTACCCTTGAGTTGTTCGAACAGCTCATTGATGTTGGGAAGTGGGTATTTGTTCTTGATGGTCTTCTTGTTCAATGGACGATAATCAACACAAAGTCGGTCCGTTCCATCCTTCTTCTTCACAAAAAGAACACCACAACCCCACGGAGAAGAACTAGGCCGAATGAGACCCATTCTTTCTTGAACATCGAGTTGTTTCTTCAGCTCCTTCAACTCTTCAGGGCCGATCTTGTAGGGATGCTTGCACACAGGTTCCGTACCGGGCTCAAGTTTAATAACAAATTCAACGGGCCGGTGCGGAGGCATTCCTAGGAGCTCTTCTGGGAAGACGTCTTGATACTCACAAACAACCGGAATCTGCGAAATAGCATCCAATTCACCCTTCTCATTGAGAGAAAACAACCGGATTGTATCATCACGAGCGGCAAAGACAATGACATCCTCAGACGAATGAGTCAGTTGAATCTGCCTGGCTGCACAATCGAGCTGAGCCTTGTGCATAGAGAGCCAGTCCATCCCGAGAATAAGATCGATATCTGAATTACCAAGAACCATAGGAGAAGCCAGGAACTTGAAATCACCAATCATGATAGAAATATCCGGGACTATTGAAGTAGCCCTCATAGACTTAGCCGGAGAAACCACTCCCATAGGTTTACCCAACATTTTTGAAACGAAGTCATGCTTGGAAACAAAAGATCTTGACATGAAACAATGCGAAGCACCCTTATCAAAAAGAACTTTTGTAGGAATATCATTAACAGGAAGGTTACCCATGATCACATCTGACGAATCCTCTGCCTGAGCTGCGTTCATCAAGTTGACCTTGGCGGACTTGGGGTTATCCTTGACCACAGCTGTACTTGCCGATCTGACAGGAGGAGGAGGAGGGAGACGCCTCTGGTTGAAACACTTGTTGGCGTAGTGACCCTTCTGTTGGCACTTGTTGCACGTGACCTCTGAAAGCGGACGGTGGAAGGAGCACTTGATCTTGGAGCTTGAGACGAAGTCTTGTTCTGAAAGCCTGGGTTGGGTGGGTGGGAAGAACCACTGCCACCTTTGCTCTTCTGCTGATACGGCTGATGGAACGGAGGAGGAGGAAGCCAATACTTCTGCTGCTTGGCCACTTGAGTAGAGGAAGAAGGCGTAGTGTCTCTGACTCGCTTCCTGGAATCATCACACCTCAACTGAGCAGCCTCTTGCTTCAGTGCCATGTTGTAGAACTCATCGTACCTCAACGGCTCAAAAAGGACAAGAGCGAGCTGAATATCTTCTCTGAGACCACCCCTGAACTGGTATATCATGCTCTTCTCATCAGGAACATCCTGCTTGGCAAAGCGGGTGAGCTTCTGGAACAACTTGTTGTAGTCATAGACAGACAAAGAGCCTTGCTTCAGATTGCGGAATTCTTCACGTTTGCTTTCAGTCACACTCTGAGGGATGTGATGAGCTCGGAAATCTCGACGGAAATCATCCCAAGTGATCAAACGTCCACCTCTGGAATCCTTGTACTGCTGGAACCACTCTGCAGCCTGATCTTTGAGCTGGAAAGAAGCGAACTTGACGAAATCTTCAGGCCTGACGTTGCTGCATTCAAAATGCTTGCCTAGATCCACTAGCCAATCGTCAGCATCGGTAGCCTCAACACAATTGCTGAACGTCTTTGGACCATTAGCGAGGAACTGGTTCAGTGTAGCAAAATGGTTCTGATTGTTGCCTTAATTCCCTTGACTGCCTTGATTGCGCTCTTGGAGGATTTGCATGATCAACTGTGTATTTGCATTGGTTGCGGCCATCACAGCTTGCCAAGCCTCCGGAGGAGGTGGAGGTGGTGGCGGATCGGGATTCGGAGTCGTGCGCGTTGGAGGAGCCATCCTGAAGAGGTTGACCACCATTAGCACATAGATAGACAAATATTGAAGCTGAATCCAACGGAATGAAAATAGCAACATAAAGTCTTCACATCCGAACAAAATGAACGAATGCACTTCTCTAGAAGTGGTCACATATTCCTAAATTGCGAAGCCACGAAGAATTAGGTAGAAGAGGTAAATCAACAAGGGGGTGGAATCAACATATGACTTCGAAGCAACTCGAATACCACTACACAAAATAAAACCAAGGATTCGCTTGCGAAATAAGCCGGAACAAACATATGATAGAGATTTCGTCCGAAGTTTTCGTGGTGGGACCTACACGGGCTCGATCGTACAGCACCATCATGTACAAGGCAGTGCACATGACATACGAAGCGTCCCCGAGTCAGCATAGCCAAGGACTCTTTAAGACACAACGAGACCACTGTAAAATCGACCGTGAATAGGCGAACCACTAGACGTCGAACCCCAATTTCATATCATACATTTGTCGGAAGGATATCCTAAGAGCTACTAGAATTCCCACCTATGAAACTCCCGAAACTTTCCGGTTATGCAATCAGGTGTTGGGGATACAGGGGAAGCATAATATCTCACCCAAACTAGCAATACCTACATCCAGCTGTATCCATCCTTCAACACATAACCAAGAAACCTTCGGAAACCATCTACCTCAACCTTCGAAAAGCATCCGTTATACAAGTTATGGCGACACTCCCGAACTCCCGCCCCAGTACTAGGTGGCGTCGAGGTTATCTCACCAACGAATTGCATAAAGGAGATTTTCGATGTCGGCGAACATATCTCAAGTATTCCAGAATTGCAACGATAAAATTATGATGACAACACCTCAGAGCTCAACTCCCCGGGACACTTCCACTAAACCCCTGACAGGAGGCACCAAGACAGTGTTCTCATCATAAGCCATCGGAACAAATCCAAGATACTCGCGTGATCCTAAAAAAAATTTAGTGAAATTTGAGAAGAGAAGAGTCAAAACTCTACGTCAGGATGCCTTACCAGAGCGATGAGGAGACCGGGAAGTAAAAAGAATTCCTAAGCTCTCTAATATATAATTCCTAAATGACTCAAAACATTTTTCTAGACACAACTCGGCTGCTAAAAACGATCAATCAGTGGGGGCTCCTAAGGTCGGGGAAGGCTCTGATTACCAACTTGTAACGCTCTCGATGCGGCTATATCTCCCACGTGTCGAGGCACGACTTAGAGGCATAACCGCATTGAAAGCAATGTCGCAAGTAAGGCAATCATCACAACATCCCATGTAATATATATAATAAAGGGGAGATACAATAGTTGGCTTACACTCCACGTCACATCAAAGTACATAAATAACATACATCATCCAAACACTCATGGCCCAACTACGGCGCCAAAATAAAAGACAACCCAACAAGCGACATAGGTCCCGATCACCCCAACTGGGCACCACTACTGATCATCAGGAAAAGACACATAGTAACGCTGAGAATCCTCGTCGTACTCCCACTTGAGCTCAAGCGCGCCATTTGGAGCTGTATCATCTGTCCCTGCATCTGGTGTAATAGTAATCTGTGAGCCACAGGGACTCAGCAATCTCGCACCCTCGTGATCAAGACTATTTAAGCTTAATAGGTAGGAAGGGGGTACATGTAGGTGGAGCTGCAGCAAGCGACTAGCATATATGGTGGATAACTTATTCGCAAAAGAGAGCGAGAAGAGGAGGCAAAGCACGAGCGAGAAACTAGAGAGCAACCTGCGCAAACATAACTCCAACACCGTGTCCACTTCCCGGACTCTGCCGAGAAGAGGCCATCATGGTAACACACTCAGTTGATTCATTTTAATTAATTAAGGTTCAAGTTATCTACAACCCGACATTAACAAATTCCCATCTGCCCATAACCGCGGGCACGGCTTTCGAAAGATCAATCCCTGCAAGGGGGTCCCAACTTAGCCCATAACAAGCTCTCACGGTCAACGAAGGAATAGACCTCCACCCAAGACACACCGATCAGACTCGGTATCTCAGTACAACAAGACATTTCGACAGGTTAAAACAAGACCAGCAACACCACCCGCTGTGCCAACAAATCCCGATAGGAGCTGCACATATCTCATTCTCAGGGCACACCGGATAAGCTAAGCGTACGGGAGCCAATGTAACCCAAGTTGCCAAGGGATGGCCCCGCATGGTGCTCTAGGGTGGACCAACACTCAGAGGAGCACTGGCCCGGGGGGGTTAAAATAAGATGACCCTCGGGCTCTGGAAACCCAAGGGAAAAAGAGGCTAGGTGGCAAATGGTAAAACCAATGTTGGGCATTGCTGGAAAAGCTTTAATCAAGGCGAACTATCAAGGGGTTCCCATTATAACCCAACCGCGTAAGGAACGCAACAATCCGGGAACATAACACCGATATGACGGAAACTAGGACGGCAAGAGTGGAACAAAACACTAGGCGAGAGGCCGAGCCTTCCACCCTTTACAAAGTATATAGATGCATTAAGATAACATGGCAATATAATGATATCCCAACAAGTAAATAAATGTCCCAACATGGAACGGCTCCAATCTTCACCTGCAACTAACAACGCTATAAGAAGGGCTGAGCAAAGCGGTAACATAGCCAATCAACGGTTTGCTAGGACAATGGTAGGTTAGAGGTTCAACATGGCAATTTGGGAGGCTGACAAGCAAGTGGTAGGCATCGTAGCATTGGCATAGCAAAAGAGCGAGCAAACTAGCATAGCAAAGATAGTAGTGATTTCGAGGGTATGATCATCTTGCCTGCACAGTTGTCAGAGTTGACTAGATCCTCAAAAGCGAACTCAACGGACTCCTCGTTAACGAACTCGTCTCCCGGCTCTACCCAACAACACAAACAAGCAACAAGGATACAATCAACCACGTGCAAGGACAAACAATAAGATGCAAAGATGGTATGCTATGCGGGATGCGACGCGGGATGCAAAATGCAAGACGTGACAGGAAATGCATGAACCTGGCCTCAACTTGGAAAGCCAAGTGTGCCACTGGATAGAAGGGATGAAATCGCTTGAAAACGATATAAAGATCATAGGAATCGGAGTTACGGTTTGGAAATGGCAAGCGTTTTAAGAAATGAACCGGTCTGCGATTTACAGCAAGTAGGCACCTAAATGCAACGAAATGAACATGCTACAGCCACCAAACATGACAACAAAATACATGGCAGGGATGCCCAGAATATGCTTAACAAAACACTAGCACTGAGCCACGGCCAAATTCATCCATTATGAGGTTCAAACAAGCATGGCAAAAACGCAAATGCATAACAGATTTCAGACTTAGTGAAATTAACACTAGTCTGAAATTTCAGATCACGAAGCTCTCTTTGGAGCAGCAAAACAACATGATACAAGACCTGATTATGACAAGTAAGAACATGGCATGGAGCTAGTCAACAAGCTTATCAAAAGTCCCAAAGTGACCTGGGGCCAAAAAGGGTCACAAAATATACTAACAAGCACACGAACATAGCTCACGCACAATCAGTTTTCAGACTTAGTGAAAACTGAGACATGCTGAAATATAACTCACGAAGGCATGTAAACGAGCTCGATGCACTCACTACGGTGCAAGTCATGGCAAGGCAAGCATATATCCATAAAGAAGGCACAAAATGCTAGCTAGACATGGCAAGAACAATGGCATAGCATGCACGGATCACTAACAATAGCATCGGCAAAATCGCAAACAAGTTGACGATCTGCCCAGATTTACCACGAAGCAAAAGTAGAGCTCGATTGACTCAAGCTAGAGTACTCCACATATGCAAACAAAGAAATGGATGGATAGAGCATAACATGATTAACAAAACTCCCTTACTGATCATCCTCAAAAGAGGCACGGACCACTAGGAAACAAGCTGAACATATGGCATCATGAACTAAACTATCCTAGACTTAGTGAAATCCACTAAGTCCCTGAAAACAGATCTACCAAGTGCCTCACTTTGCAAGCTTGCACAAGTCACCACACACATCCTAAAAATGCATGGGTGGCACCTCTGGAAAGAAGACAAAATGCTTAACAATTCATCCCAAAGACTCACAGGCATATCATGCACACAATAATCATGGCAAAAATGACAAAAGTCTAAGATGAACTAGCAGATCTGACAATTATCTCACGAAGCCTCCTTCTAGCAGCATTTCGGGCATCAAGATGAACTCAAATGAAAATGATGCAATGGAGTGAAATGATGTACATGTCGAGACGATCATTTTGATATACTATATGTCCAAAACGGAGCCACGGATGCAAAGATATGACCAGTCAAAGGTAGCACAAAAATTAAGGGGGAGAGAGAAGAAAGTCAACCCCAGATCTAGGGTTCGTCCGGCGCACGAACCGAGGCTGCCGGATCTCGCCGGAACAGTGCTTGCCGGAGCTCGAGCTGGGGGGCGGCGACCGGATCCGAGGGAGGGGCGGCGAGGAGGAGGCCGGAGCGGCGGCGTGGAGGAGGAGGCGACGGCCGGCGCTCCCACGGCGAGGAGAGGCGGCGAGGGGCTTCGGCCGGCGCGGGCACGGCGCGGCGAGGTGCTCCGGGCGGCGACCGGCAATGGCGCCGCGGCGGCCGGAGCGGGTGAGCGTCGCCGGGCGCGGGGGCGGCGAGCGGTGGAAGGAGGCGGCGGTGGCGGGCCGGGAGGGCCCCGCACGGGCCTCGCGGGCCCGCGGGGCGGCGGCGAACTGGGAACTGGCCCAGGGATACGTGGCGCGGCGTGATTCGTCCCGCGGAGCCGGGCGGACACGTCTGGCGCGCGATTTTTGTCCGGCGGCGGCGGGAGGAGTTCGATCTAGGGTTAGGGGATGAAGACCCGCGAATTAGGAATGGAGGGTGTATATATAGGCATAGAGGGAGCTAGGAGAGTCCAAATGAGGTGCGGTTTTCGGCCACGCGATCGTGATCGAATGCTCTAGGACATGGAGCAGAGTTTGGTGGGTTTTGGGCCAAATTGGAGGGGTGTTGGGCTGCAACGCACACGAGGCCTTTTCGGTCCCTCGGTTAACCGTTGGAGTATCAAACGAAGTCCAAATGGTACGAAACTTGACAGGCGGTCTACCGGTAGTAAACCAAGGACGCATGGCAAGTCTCAGTCCCATCCGGAAATGTTTAATCCCCACACAGGAAAGAAAGCTAGAAATGGCCACTGGAGGAGAACGAAGCGCCGGAATGCAAAACGGACAACGGGGAAAATGCTCGAATGCATGAGATGAACATGTATGCAAATGCAATGCACATGATGACATGATATGAGATACATGAAAACGAAAACAACACATGGAGACAAAGACCCGAACCTGAGAAATAAATATAACTTAACGCCGGAAACGGCAAGAGTTGGAGTACAAATTGGGAAAGTTATATCTGGGGCGTTACATAAGTTAACGCGTACCAAGGGCTTTGTCAACTTAGTCAATATAAACGATTCTAGCTGTAGTGATCGTACGATGTCCATCCAACGGCCGTAGTGCTTCTTCAACCTTTGCTCTTCTTGGTCCAGCCGCCCAAAGCAGCGCCGGTCGTGTCACGTGCTCCTGCCTCACGTGGCTGGATATGATGCCGCGGAGGCCTCACCGCCCCGTACTACTCCCACCGCTGGCCAGGCCATCCCTCTACTCACCCACACCCCCTGTTATTCTACAGCGATGACAGCCTCGCACCGCAGCCGAACCAGTGAACCCTCGTACTCCTCTCGGCGTGGGCTTCCACTGCTGCGTCTTTCGCGGCTCCGCGTCGTCCCCTTCCTAGGCCTCACCGTCGTCCAGACCACCGCCCTGGTGCTCTCGGCGCGGCGTGGTCAACGTGGTCAACGACCGACTTCCATCGGAAGAGTACTGTACGTGGAGAGGCTGACAGCTGGGTGCATGGCAGCCGCAAGGAAGTGCCTCCTTATTACGTGCAAAATAATTATTCCTCCACCTGACAGCAGGGACCCACCGGACGGGCCACCGTATTTCGCGAAAAAAATGATTCGCCCCCTGACTGCTGGGACCCACGAGCTACATCTTCGCACGCAAGGAAGTGCGTCTGGAAAAAAACGATTCGCCCCCCTCAATGCTGGGACCCACCAGGCCCCCGACTGCTGGGACCCACCAGCTACATCTTCGCATGCAAGGAAGTGCGTCCGGGGCAAAAACAACAAAACGATTCGCCCCCTGACTACTGGGACCCACCAGCTACATCTTTGCAGGCAAGGAAGTGCCTGACAATCGGGACCCACCTGGTCGAAGCGTACGTAGCATTGTCATTCTGGTCGCGAACGTGTACGTACATACTGGTCGATGTAGAGGCATGCACATGTCGTAGTAGAGGCGCGCACGTAGCATGTACACATACGTACAGCGGCCAGGGTGCAAGAAAGAAAATATGGCCACGTATATGTACATATGGGCGGGGTCTCGAACGCCTACTCGCGCATACGTACGGCCAGGGCTCGTGAACATGGATGCGTCGGAATGGACAAACAACAGTGTTGTTGTGTTCATGGGGAGGCAACGGAATGCGTCGTGTTCATGGGGAGGCAACGGAATGCGTCGTGTTCATCGGGAGGCAACGGAACGCGTGGGAGCCAACCAGCTGGGTCGGAACGGAATGCGTGGTTGTGTTCATCGGGAGGGCTTGGACGGAACAGGCGATGGAAACGAGGCCTGGCGTGCCGCAAAACGGAGGAAACGGCCTTGTGTTCGATCGGCCACGTTCGAAACGGGATCCTGTTGATCGGGAGGGGTCTGGCGTACCGCAAAACGGAGGAAACGGACCTCCTACGGTCGAAACGGGGTCCTATTGATCGGGGGGTGTGGCGTATCACAAAACAGAGGAAACGGACTTGTGTTGGAGCGCTACGGTCGAAATGGGGGTCCTGTTCATCAGGAGGGGTGTGGCGTACCATAAAACGGGACTCCACGGGATACTGTTCATCTCCACCGTCGACCTCCTCCAGCCTCCACGGGCTCCGGTTCATCCAGCCTCCACGGGCTCCTGTTCATCCAGCCTCCACCGTGCGCTACTCCATTGGCTACTGTTCAACCACCCCTTCACCGTCTACTGTTCATCCAGCCCTCCACACCACGGGGTCCTGTTCAACCACCCCTCCACGGGCACCCCTCCACCGTCTACTATTCATCCAGCCCTCCACACCACTAGGTCCTGTTCAACCACCCCCCCCCACCACCATCTACTGTTCATCCAGCCCTCCACACCACGGGGTCATGTTCATCCACCCCTCCACGGGCACCCTCCACCGTCTACTATTCATCCAGCCCTCCACCACACCACGGGGTCCTGTTCTTCCAGAGGCAACGCCACCGCTCACTGTTCATCCAACCCCCCCCCCCCCCCGCAACGCTCACTGTTCATCCCATTGATCGGCTTCAGTTAGCAGCAGTAGCGAAGGAATCGCTCGATCGGGTTCAGTTAACAGCCATCGATCAATCGCTTGGGCTCGGTAATGCGTAGCCTGCAGTGCAATCGCTCGGGTTTAGTTAGAGCCCAACGCCTCGCACACACGCGCGTACATGTACAAGAGAAACGCGCATCTCTCGGCCCCCGACCTCCCACCGTAACCGGGAACTCCCCGAAATTTTCCTCACCCTCGCTTCTACCATGGTTTTTTTCGTCATGGACTGCCCAAAGAATGTCCATGATAGAGGGAGAATCGCCACATAGCTCCTCCACCACCGCTATCTGATGGGTGACCGGCGGAGAGTTAATCTCCCTTTGGTCGGGTTTAAGCCCAATCCGATCATAGTCCATAGCGACTCCCAGAGCAGCGATGTGATCCAAGAGCTCGTTCAAAGAGGAGAGCTCCATTGGATCCATCTGCTCGGTGAATTTTGAGCCGATGTGGAGGCGATTTTCGATGACCCGAGAAGTCATCGTCGGTGCAGCGGCCGAGCGGGCGGTCATGAAGAAGCCGCCTAGTCGGAGAGTTTGGCCTACAGCCAGGGCTCCCCCAGAGGTGATGTTGTCCTTGACAACGAGACGAGCCATCCCCCCTTATGATGCCGACACAGTGGAACTCTCAATGAAAGCACCAATGTCGGTGTCAAAATTGGCGGATCTCGGGTAGGGGATCTCGAACCGTGCGTCTAAGGCGGATGGTAACAGGAGGCAGGGGACACGATGTTTACCCAGGTTCGGGCCCTCTCGATGGAGGTAATACCCTACGTCCTGCTTGATTGATCTTGATGATATGAGTATTACAAGAGTTGATCTACCACGAGATCGTAGAGGCTAAATGCTAGAAGCTAGCCTATGGTATGATTGTATGTTGTCCTACAGACTAAACCCTCTGGTTTATATAGACACCGGAGGGGGCTAGGGTTACACAAAGTCGGTTACAAGGGAGGACATCTACATATCCGTATTGCCAAGCTTGCCTTCCACGCCAAGGAGAGTCCCATCTAGACACGGGACGAAGTCTTCAATCTTGTATCTTCATAGTCCAAAGTCCGACCAAAGGATATAGTCCGGCTGTCCGGAGACCCCCTAATCCAGGACTCCCTCAGCGCTCTCCCAGCGATCGAGGGATACGCAATCGGCCGGATGATGAAGAGTCATCGAGGCAAGCTCTATGTCGACAATTCGGGCTGGGGCCCTGAGGCTGACTAGATCGAGTACGAGTACTGGATCCCCTTCGGCAACATCCACGTCTCCATCGGTGTACTCGGGGAATCTTATCCCGAGACGGACATCTTCTCCAACATCATCGAGCCGACTAGCCACGCCAAACCCAGCCGAGCTCAAGCCGGCTGGGCTCACATATTCGTCGGCTTCACTCCTGGAGTTTACCTAGTGGGAAATCCTGCATCTGGCGATGACAATCTCGTCTACTCCGACGGCGAGTCCTTAGTCGGTGATACTAAGTCGATTCTTTTGCTTTTCGACGATAAGCTTGGGGACTATTCCGATGACGAGATCAGTCCAGAGACCTTCGAGCCACCATGTCATGCAGCGGTTTACATGGCCGGAAACCAGAATCAAAACTTGGCTCGTACCGGGGCGGCTCAAAAGTCCACGGCTGTTGGAGCCATAACAGGGACGGGCACTTCGGCGCCGGATCCCGATGTAGCGGGCTCAGGCCAGACGCCGGCTCAAGCTTCGGCAGGACTAATAACCACTTTTGGGACTCTCCTGGCTCCTCCAGATACTTGAAAGAATCAAGACAAACGCAACGCGGAAGTAGCAAAGCTTCATGAGCAGATGGCCAAGGTCCACGAAGACATCAACGCTGAAAACACCCGTATGGCGGAAGTGCAAGCTCACATCCTTAGTGAAACTGAGCACCTGAAAGCGGAGAGAGCCGCGTGCTGCCTAGTTGTGCGAGCACACGGTTGTTTGATACACCACATGGTGTATCCATCCTAGGGGTAGGAACGAGTACGCCGAGTGGAGCGCCTGTCATACCCCAATTGACACAAGTTGTATTTGCGAATACGGCCCATTACAACCAGAGCCGGCTCAGAGGTACCAGCCAGTTCAATAGCATGTGCCGGCTCAACTGCACCTGACGGAACCAGCTCCTTTCCAAACATAGGAGGGTCATTACTCCAACCCAGTGAATAATGTATTGGCAACGACTCACAACCTTGCGGTGATTCCAATCACTGGAAATAGCCCAGTGGAAATCGAAGCCAGGAACGCTATTGAGATGTTGAAAACCGCAGTCACACAGCAGGCGAGCTACTCCTATAGCCAACAGTGGCTTCACTCTACGCCTTGCCCAAGTCATAGTAGGAGTCAACACGCCGAGTCACCGGTGGTTTCTAGAAGTGCACGTCGGCAGCGTGAGCAGCAGCAACAGGACCCGCTTCGGCCAACGGTCTCAGATGCTCAGGCAATCGTTGATGCGGCGTGAGCTATGCGGGAAGTAGGAGCAGGAGCAGGAAATACAGGAGTCGCACAGCCCCCACCCGCCATAGCCCAGCCAGCGTCACGAGGTGCTGGTGTCACCAGTCGGACCATTGGGATACCATGCTTAGCACCTGCCTTATGCAACGAGCATATGCCAACTGTCTTCAAAGGTCCTCGCAAATTCCCTAATTATATAGCTAATCCTGAGCAGGCCACATGGATCAAAAGCTACGAGCTAGCCATGGGTATGTTAAACATCAGTGATGCAGTATGCGCCAAGTGCCTAACCATGATGTTGGAAGGGCCAGCACATACATGGTTGAAAATTTTGCCCCCCTACTCCATCAACACTTTGGAGGAACCGAAGGAGCGTTTTATCAAAAACTTCCAATGAACTTGCAAGCGCCCAATGACGATTGTTGGTTGGGAGCATTGCATCCAGTGCAATGATGAGTCAGTCCACCACTCGTCTCGAGTGGTAGAGAATATTCACTCCTCTGACAGCATTTCAGCCGCTCGGGCATCTTGATCTTGGAAAAGAAGTGTCACTTCCAGCCTCTTGTTCAGAAACTTGGTCATCTCAAGCGGATAGTGAAAGACATGGGTGATCTCATGGGTGTTTTAACCCAATATGCCAAGTGTGATAACGCTAAGGATCCCACCTCAGACGACGAGATCTCTAGCAAGGGTAAGAAAAATCCTGGCAAGGGGCAGCAGAACAATGGTCACAATGGTGGTCAGGGGCACAATGGAAACCACATCAATAAGCACAAGAACACTGGCGGAAGTTCAGGTTTTGTCGCTAATACCAATACTAGCTTCAAAAATCAGCGTCCGAAACAATTGTTCTAGGAGACCCTACAATGGGAATCGATCTCGTAACTATGAGGAAGCCCTCCAAGCCTCGTGTCCTCAACACAGTTTTGATAGTAAGCTGGGAAATCCTTCTTGGGAAAATTGTTCCATCATGCAGGAGTTAAGAAAACAAACTTATCAGCATCATAATGGTGGAGGAAATGGTGGAAAACAGGAAATTCTGGAGCCGGTGGATCTAGAGCCGGCTTCCACGATGTCGGCTCACAGGGGCACGTCCCCAATGTCAGCTTTCAGGGGTCCGGTGCGCCCAACTCTGGTTTTTAGGGGGCTGGTACTCGTGGTGGAAATAATCGGTGATCTGGACAAGGAAATTAGCACCAGGGCAGTCAGTCTGGGTTTCAGAGCAATCCTAAATAGTTAGACAACGGGCAATATCATGTCTTCATGACTAGTACTTGCAAGCGCGGTCGAACACTCCAAAAGCGAGCCATCAACATGCTTGAGCCGGCCATCCCAGAATACCTAAATTGGTCGGTGCAGCCAGTGACTTGAAGTCGTGAGGATCATCCTCCCTGGGTTGAGAACTTGGGTTGGCTCGCTTTGGTAGTGGCATCGCAAGTCGATGGATACAAGCTCACGGAAGTAGTGATGGAAGGTGGAAGCAATATCACCATCTTGTACTATGATACCTTCAAACGGATGAATTGTTCGACAAACATCTCCTGCCCTCTTCAGCGGTGTTTCATGGGATCATTCCTGGGAAGTCAGCGTATCCTACTAGAAAGATTAAGCTGGAAGTTTCTTTTGGCACTGAATATAACTTCATGTCAGAGTTCCTGACGTTTGAGGTGGTCAAAATTAAAATTCCATATCACGCGCTGTTTGGACGTCCAGCCTATGCCCGGTTCCTGGCACGGCCTTGCTACGTCTACTTAAAACTCAAGATATCGGTACCTGAAGGGACTATCACAGTCAACGGGGACAGGTAATCGCTCTGGAATGTGAGGAAGGAGATGTGGCTTACGCCGAGTCGGCTTGTGCAACCAAGGAGTTGAAATTGTACAAAGACAACGTCGACCCGGCAGATATGACTTCCATGAAGAATCCCACTACTGAGTCTGATCCCCTACTCAAATTCAAGTCGGCTAAGGACACAAAGCAGGTTGACTTCACCCCTTCGCATCGCAAGTTTCCCCTCTTTTCTCATTTCAAGATATTTTCTGTCAGTGTTTTGAGCTCCTGGGCAGCATGTCTTCCTCCTCCACCAACAACATTGGGGATGATGCTTGGTTGCTGAAGATGGAGCTGGAAAGGGAGCTGATGGAAGAAACCACAATGGAGGAAGGATCAGGAGATTCGATCGGTGCCCAACCCCCTGCTTCGGAATGAGGTACTCTGGTCGGCTGAGGGAGTCCTAGATTAGGGGGTCCTCGAACATCCGGACTATATCCTTTGGTCGGACTGTTGGACTACGAAGATACAAGATTGAAGACTTCGTCCCGTGTCCGGGTGGGACTCTCCTTTGTGTGGAAGGCAAGCTTGACAATTTGGATATGTAGATCTCCTCCCTTGTAACCGACTCTATGTAACCCTAGCCCCTCTGGTGTCTATATAAACCGAAGGGTTTTAGTCTGTAGGACAACAACAATCATACCATAGGCTAGCTTCTAGGGTTTAGCCTCTCCGATCTCGTGGTAGATCAACTCTTGTAATACTCATATCATCAAGATCAATCAAGCAGGAAGTAGGGTATTACCTCCATCGAGAGGGCCCGAACCTGGGTAAACATTGTGTCCCCCGCCTCCTGTTACCATCCGCCTTAGACGCACAGTTCGGGACCCCCTACCCGAGATCCGCCGGTTTTGACACTGACATTGGTGCTTTCATTGAGAGTTCCACTATGCCATCACAATCAAGGCTTGATGGCTCCTTCGATCATCGGCAACGATGCGATCCAGGGTGAGGTTTTCCTCCCCGGACAGGTCTTCGTATTAGGCGGCTTTGTACTGCGGGCCAACTCGCTCGGCCATCTGGAGCAGATTGAGAGCTACGCCCCTGGCCATCAGGTCAGGTTTGGAAGCTTGAACTATACCGCCGACATCCGCAGAGACTTGATCTTCGACGGATTCGAACCCATGTCAGGTGCGCCGCACAGTCACAATGAGCATGATTTAGCTCTGCCATCGGACAGTGTTCGGGAGATCACACGTGTAACTACTCCGGCCCTCAGTTCGGAACAGATCGAGCCATCCGAGGACGAGTGGATGGACCCCGCCAGGGAGGCCGCACACTCAGCGGCGATAGAGCCGAATACTGACTTCACCTCCTATGAGACCTATGTTGCCGGACACTCGGATTCGTCCCCGGCCACAGACTCCGAACCGCTTGTGTCCATGCCCATCCAATCTGATTGGGCACCGATCCTGGAGTTCACCTCCGCGGATATCTTTCGGCACTCGCCCCTAGGCGACGTGCTAAACTCATTACGGTCTCTCTCCTAGTCACGAGACCCTTGGCCGAACTATGTCTGGCTCGAGTGGGAAGCGGACGGTGAATAAATTCGTTCCCCACCCACCACCCACTTAGTAGCCACTGTCGACGACCTAACCGACATGCTCGACTTCGACTCTGAAGACATCGACGGTATGGACAACGATGCAGGAGACAAAAAGGAACCACCGCCCACAGGGCGCTGGACTGCCACTTCATCACATGATATATACATGGTCGATACACCCAAAGAAAATGATGACGAGGAACGGGAGGAAGCTGCGAAGGACAATTTCCTCGAGAAGCAACCAAAGCGACGGCATAAGCGCCGCTCCAAATCCCGCCTCGGCAAAAACAGCGATAACAGTGCAAGAACGAGTAACACCCCGTTCGACCCCAAAGGAGACAATGACCACATGAACCCAGCGGTGGATGTCGGGACCCCGATCCTAAGTCACACCGATCAAGCATGTAACACTTCATATCACTTTGCGGCCTCACGCACGGTATTCCCACGGGCGCCACCTTACCTGGCCCGGGACCATTTGCGCCTTTTGGCTCACATATATGATAGTGTCGCTAGCGTCCATATGACAGAGAACCCGGGCCGACATGACTAGTCGTGAACCCAAAGTGGCACTAACTTACAGGGACAGGCATACATGAATCAACCTCAAGCATGTCGATCAACAGCGTATGAATCCGGGCTGTAGCACTGGGCTAACAGGACTCCGGGAACCCAGGCTGTAGCAGGCTAGGCAGGACTCCGGATGTCACCGCGTGACATTTCCCCGAAGGGACAGACACAGGAACGAAGTGAATCACATGCCAGCCAGTCAAGTGTTCCGGAGCAGTAGTGCTGGGCTAGCAGGACTCCGGTGAACCGGGCTGTAGCGGACTACTATGGCTCATGGAAGCACAAGACTACATTTCCCCATAAGAGAGGCTACCAGGGATAAACAACTAGGTTGTCGGATCCCACACATAGCAATAGACGTTACACGTATGCATAACATGGAAGTATGTGTTGTACAACATGGCATCACAACATAACTCAAACTCATATAGATAAAGGCCCAGAAGAGCCACATAGCATTCAATACAAACAGGGGTCTCATGACCCATCATTCGGAGCATACAAGCAACAGAAGCATTACATGTCAGACAACTGCAAAAGGAAAAGACTAAGAAGCCTGACTGAACACGAACCTCCCAAGGGTACAAGATCATAGCTGGGATACAAGCTACTCGTCGAAGTCACTAGTGTAACCAACTGCAAAACATAAATAAGCAAACGTGAGTACGAAGGTACTCAGCAAGTCTTACATCAGAACTATCTACATATGCAACATTATCAACAAGGGGGGTGGTGGAGTTAATAGCAGCAAGCCAGCTTTGACTCAGTGGCTAACCTATACTATGAGTATCAGAAACTTCTTTGAGGTGAGAAGATGCACACGAGTCCACATATTCACCATATCAATACTCCACTATGGATCCGTTCCTGTCTCCCTACGAGAAGGCCACCCATAGCACTCACGCTTATCTTGCGGATTTTAGAGTATCCACTTCAAGTTGTCTATGTACTACATAAGTCCTCCAAGTTTCCATATCCTAGGAAAACGGCTATTCGAATAGATAATATTGACCCTACAGGGGTGTACTTCTTCACACACGCTCTCGCCACTTATCGCCCTGTACACGTCATGTACCTCGGCAACCTTCAAGAGGAAGCCGGGCGAGGGTGTCGGCCATGACCTGACTAACCACACAAGTCTCTCGTCCAGGTTTATCGCCTATTCGAGTTCCATCCGCAAGGAGTTCCGGCCGAAATCTCTAGTACGGCCCCAAATGATGTGTGCAGGGTTCCCAAGCCCACCATCCGGGTGCCACTTGGTACACCGTGCCACGGTGCCTAGTATGTCCCAAGCCCGTCCCGTCGGACACCACCTGGTAGACAAGTAGCACTACCTACAAACGCCAGAAACTAGTTGCAACTCCTGGATAGAGATCAAGTGGATTAATAAGCCGAGAGGGGCCGGATAACCGGAACCCAATGTGTGGTAGTAACTGGACTTCGATAACATACACAGAACTCAGTGCTTAGGGACGGTTCTAATGAGACAACCCACCATGTACTCCTACATGGCCTCTCATCGCTACCTTTACCAAAACGTGTTCACACACTTAGCCTTTATCGATAGGACATGTTCACCACTCCGATTCATTCCCGATGAATCAGACCTGACACAACTCTAAGCATAGCCGGCATAAAGAAAACAAGCATGGATGAGTAGGCACATCAAGGCTCAAGCAACTCCTACTCATGGTAGTGGGTTTCAACTATTTACTGTGGCAATGACAGGTCATGCAGAGGAATGGGTTGAACTACCATAGCAGAAAAGTAGCAGTTGAATCATTGTTGTCCTAATGCAGTATAAGGAGCAGGAGCGAGAGAGTGGGATTTATCGAAATGCTCAAGGGGGTTTACTTGCCTGATAGAACGACGAAGGGGTACGGCTCCTCTGATAGGTACTCGGGAACACCTTCCGGAGTGGAACCTATCGAGAAGAAACGGTGCCGGCGATCAACACAAACAAATGCAACAAAATGATGCATGAACATGACATGTGCAAATGCTAGTGTTTGGGCTAATGCAAGATGCTACCAAGTTGGTTGAAGCCCATTTGAATCAAAGATTCAAATGCAATTCAAAATGAAGCATTTAAAATGCCCATATTATGTTTTCCCTTATACAGCATGTATAAGTTGGTTTTTCATGCATGGAACTGGCATAAATGGATTCCTTGCATTTTTCTCATGGGTATGCAACTGTCGGGATGCATAGGCAATCACATGACGATCCTGGAGGTTGAGGACCGTAGCGCGGAGCTAAAGGGCATGTCTAGGGGCGAGGGGGAGGCAGTGGCCGCGGTGGTGCTTGTCGGCGGCGACGGCAGCGCTTCAGCCGTCGCGGGAGAGGGTGACAGAGGAGGAGACGGGGACGAGGGAGAGTGAGAGGGGGTCGGGGAGGCTGCGTGGCAGCTCCAGGGACGTCCAGAGGGAGGTGGCAAGCAGGAGGTGGCAGGGCGTGCGCCGGCGTGCGTCGGCCACGCGCCTCTCATCCTCCTGGCGGGAGGTTGAGGGTGACTGGCACGGCCAGCTGGCTGGGCCGGCCAGCTGGGCCGCACAGTGCCAGGCCTCAGGTAAGTGTTTTCCCCTTTTTTGTTTTCTTTTCTATTTCTGACATTTGTTTTTGATTTAAAATAAATACTAGAACAATTCTAAAATGTTGGGATTCCTTATGACCACTAGTTATAATATACCAGAGGCCCTCACCAAATTCCAACATTTTTGGAGCCTTTAAAATATTTATATTATTTTAAACAGCTCCAATTCAAATACATATGGGTTCATTCAAAAATCCCAAAATGTTTAGCAAAAATGTGCATCACCTCTAGTTGTTGTTTCCAACAATTTCCAAAGACCATGAACATTTTTGAAAAGCATTTCGGGTTCATTGAAATTCCATTTTTAATTTGAACCTATTTGAATTTGCTTTGGTGCTAGGGTTTGAAACATCCCCATTTCAATTTCATTTGAAACTTAACATGATGCACAAAGCAAACCTAAATCATACCAGAACTAGGGATGTGACAACTCGCCCCCACTCGGAAGAATCTCGTCCCGAGATTCAAGAGTTGGCGGAAAGAAAGCGGGGTACTCAAGTCGAAGACGATCTTCTCGCTCCCAAGTAGCTTCTCTCTCGGCATGATGAGACCACTGAACCTTGAGAAACTTGATGTTATGACATCGAGTGACACGCTCTGCTTGATCCAGAATGCGAATGGGGTACTCTCGATAAGTGAGGTTATCTTGGAGATCAAGCGTTTCGTGGTCCACTCCGCGGATGGGATCCGAGAAGCAACGCCTGAGTTGAGAGACGTGGAAGACATCATGAACTCGAGAAAGATGTGGGGGTAGTTCCAATTGGTAGGCAATCTCTCCTCGTTTAGCGAGAATGCGAAAAGGACCGATGTAACGAGGAGCCAACTTGCCCTTGATACCGAAATGATGGGTACCCTTCAAAAGAGTAACCCGAAGGTAAGCCTTGTCGTCAACTTCATAAGCCACTTCCTTATGATGACGGTCATACTAGCTCTTTTGACGAGATTGGGCTGTTTTAAAATTCTCATGAATGATGTGAACTTGCTCTTCTGCCTCCTGGATCATATCCAGCCCAAAGAATTGTCTTTCACCGGTTTCTGACCAGTTCAAAGGTGTTCGACATCTTCGTCTATAGAGAATCTCAAAAGGAGCTTTCTTAAGACTAGATTGATAGCTATTGTTATAAGAAAACTCGACGAAAGGAAGACACTTCTCCCAATCCATACCGAATGAGATAACACAAGCTCTAAGCATGTCTACGAGAATTTGGTCGACCCTTTCCACCTGACCACTTGACTGAGGGTGGAAAGGGGTACTAAAAGAAAGATGGGTTCCCATGGCATTATGGAAACTTCCCCAGAAATGAGAGGTGAAAAGACTGCCACGGTCTGAATTGATCTCTAGTGGCACACCATGGAGTGACACTATTCGGGAGATATATAAGTCAGCGAGATGACTAGCAGTGATACTTTCTCGAACAGGTAGGAAGTGAGCCACTTTGGAGAGACGATCAATGACTACAAAGATAGCATTATTTCCTTTCTTGGTCCTGGGAAAGCCGGTGATGAAGTCCATACCAACTTTGTCCCATTTCCACTCGGGAATAGCTAAAGGTTGAAGGGTGCCAGCAGGTCTTTGATGCTCTGCCTTAACGCGACGACAAACGTCATAGTTGGCAATATACTAAGCAATTTCTCTCTTCATCCTAGTCCACCAGAACCTCTGGCGTAGGTCTTGATACATCTTAGTACTACCAGGATGAATCGTGAGAGGAGATTCATGGGCCTCCTTAAGGATCAGTTGCTGCATCTGTTGACATTTGGGAACCACCAAACGGTTTCCAAAGTAAACAACACCTCGTTCATCCATAGAGAAACAGCCAGCAACTCCCTTGGAAATATTTGTCTTGATTCGGGAGATTCCCGTATCATGCTTCTGAGCCTCTATGATCTGATCCATAAGGGTAGGTTTCGCCACCAAGGTAGAAAGGGAACCATGAGGAGCTATGTGAAGGTTAAGCTTACAAAATTCCTCATGGAGGGGTGGTTGACATTGTTGCAACATGAGGTTGTTGCAATAGGATTTACGACTTAGAGCATCAGCCATGACATTGGCTTTGCCTGGGGTGTAGGTGATTCCTAAGTCGTAATCCGAGATCAACTCCAACCAACGTCTCTGTCTGAGATTCAGATCCGGTTGGGTGAAGATATACTTGAGACTCTGATGGTCAGTGTAGATTTCGCAACGGTTACCAAGAAGGTAATGTCAGCAAGTCTTAAGTGCATAGACTACAGCTGCAAGCTCTAGATCATGTGTAGGATAATTTTCCTCATGGGTATGCAACTGTCGAGATGCATAGGCAATCACATGACGATCCTGCATAAGAATGCAAACTAGTCCTTGACGCGAAGCGTCGCAATAGATAACAAAGTCTTTAGTGAAATCCGGTGGCACGAGTATGGGCGCAGAAGTCAGGCGTCTTTTCAGTTCCTGAAAACTATGCTCACACTATGGGGTCCACTCAAACCTTTTATCTTTCTTGAGAAGTTCCATGAGGGGTTTGGCCACTTTGGAGAAGTTTTCAACGAAGCGGCCATAATAACTGGCTAGACCAAGGAAACTCCTAACTTTTTTGACCGTTTCGGGTGGAGTCCAATCGAGAACGGCTTTAACTCTCTCGGGATTGACAGCAATGCCCTTACCAGAGATCACGTGGCCCAGATAGGTCACTTCTGGCAACCAAAATTCACACTTGGAGAACTTGGCATAAAGGCGGTGCTCTCTGAGTTTTTCTAACACAAGTCTAAGATGTTCGGCATGCTCTTCCTCGTTCTTCGAGTAAATAAGAATATCATCAAGATAAACCACGACAAACTTATCTAAGTACTCCATAAAGATCGAGTTCATCAAGCGGGAGAAAGTAGCTGGAGCATTGGTTAGGCCGAAAGACATCACGGTGTACTCGTATTAACCATAACGAGTGACAAAGGCCGTTTTGGGGATCTCCCCATTTTTGATTCTCATTTGGTGGTAGCCTAACCTCAAATCCATCTTGGAAAAGACTGAGGATCCAGCGAGCTGATCATACAAGTCGTTGATCCTGGGGAGCGGATACTTGTTCTTTATCGTGACCACATTAACGGGACGATAATCTACAACCATCCGATCTGTACCATCCTTCTTCTTGACGAAGAGGACAGGACAAGCCCAAGGAGAAGAACTGGGACGGATGAAGCCCTTTTGCAAGGACTCATCAAGCTGTTTCTTAAGCTTGGCTAACTCCAAAGGTGCCATCTTGTATGGTCTCCTAGAGATTGGAACAGTTCCTGGGATAAGTTCTATGACAAACTCTACATCTCTGTCAGGTGGAACACCTGGCAGTTCTTCTGGAAAGACATCCGGGAAGTCATGGACTACCAGAATATCTTCAAGGTCTGGAAGAGGACTGGCATTAAGAGAATAGAGTTGATGCCTTGCAACTCTAGTGGAGACAGTGGCTATTTTGCCAGATGGATGTGTAAGTTGAACAGATCTGGTGTAACAATCGATCTTGGCATGATGAGCTGTCATCCAGTCCATGCCCAAGATGATGTTAATATCTGAAGACTTGAGAGATATCAAAGAAGCAAGGAATACCAGTCTGTCAACAAGGATTTCATTACCATGGCTTACCTTGGAGGTTTGCCATTTGGAACCAGGAGTCTGGATTATTAGTGGAGTTGGCATATCATAAAATGACATGTCGTGCAACCGAGCATAACCTTCGGATATGAAGGAGTGAGATGCTCCAGTATCGAATAGAACTGAAGCTGGGTGACAATTGACAAAAAGCGTTCCCAGTACGACGTCGGGATCATCTTGAGCTTCTGTAGCTGAGACATGGTGCACACATGCTTGTTCAATGGAGGCTGGCTTGGTACTGATCATCCTGCATGATGGCTTTTCACGGCCAACAGACCTCTCAGACTAGGGTGGAGTAGAACTGGACTGAGGGCAGTCACGTGCGTAGTGTCCTGGTTCTCCGCAGGTGAAGCAAGTTCCTGAGGTAGGACGTGGTCCTACATTGGCAAGTGGTCCACTAATAGGCCTAGGTGGAGCATGTTGCTGAACTGGGTGAGGCGCCACAGCGGATGGCCTCGGTGCATATCCAGGTGGAAGAGCTGAGTTCGGAATCCAAATTTGTCGCTTCTGAGAGCCAGAGCGGAAGGAAGAACCCAGATCACGGTTGTGCTTACGAGACTCCTCGTAAGTGAGCTGAGCTGTCTCTGCATTAATGGCCTTGTTCACAAGATCCTGGAAAGTATCACAATGCTGCAAGTGGAGATCACGATGCAACTTAGGGTTGAGACCCTTTCGGAACCTATCCTGCTTCTTAGCGTCCGTGGACACTTCTTATGTAGCATAGCAGGGGAGGTTTCCAAACTCTCTACTATAAGCATCAACAAGCAGCTTACCCTGGGTAAAACTACAGAACTCTTCCCTCTTGCGGTCAATGAGAGCCTGAGGAATGTGGTGCTCATGAAAAGCCTCGGTGAAATCCTTCCAAGTAGGAATCTGGCCAGCTGGAAGCATAGCCTCATAGCTCTGCCACCAAATACTTGCAGGACCTTCCAGGTGATAGGTAGCATAGGTGAACTTGTCACCTTCAGCTACATTCGCAGAATGCAACTTGTGAGTGATGCTCCAGAGCCAGTCATCTGCATCGAGTGGCTCAATGGAATGATGGAAGGTGGGTGGTTTCAGACCAATGAAGTCGGTGATGGAAACCAACTTCTTACGCTGAGGTGCGGTGTTCTACTCAATCTGTGCTAGCAAGCGGTTAGTCTCACGCTTGTTCCTCTCAGATGCTAACAAGAACTCTGCCATCAAAGGCTGGTTAGGAGGATCCTCATCCCTACCATCTCCGTGGTTCCTGCTATGAGCAACTGAACCTCGGTTAGCAGACGACATCCTGGCACAGAAACCAAGGAAACAAGGATGGGATTAGCATCGACATGAGGATGCGGAATGTAATGCAAAACCATTGGAAACTCTTGAAATCCTAGGACAATTTCCGCAGCATAACGGCTGTAAATGCTCAAAAGGATTTTGAGACATTCATCAAAGGAATAGCATAATCAATCAGCATCATAATATCAAGGTTCTGGGTCAAACTGATGACACACGGAAGTAATAGAACTGTACGGAGACACAACCCAACAATCCTAAGACTTTACGGTTTAGTAACACGTCATCCTGAGAGATAGAGGAGAAACCTAGGCCTTAACCCTCGTAGAAAAGAAGAAACTGACTCACAAAGAATAACGTGAGGTAAAGGAGTAAAAAGAGCCTTACGTTCCCTTCCACAATCAATTCCCTTATATAACTAAAGCATTTCTAGACTCAACTTCGACCAGTTTGGCTTGGTAATCCTACAGTCAGCCAGGCTCTGATACCAACGCTGTCGGGACCCTGATCCTAAGTCACACTGATCTAGCATGTAACACTTCATATCACTTTGCAGCCTCACGCACAGTATTCCCACAGGTGCCACCTTACCTGGCCCGGGACCGTTTGCACCTTTTGGCTCACGTATATGATAGTGTCGCTAGCGTCCATATGACAGAGAACTCGGGCCGAGATGACTAGTCGTGAACCCAAAGTGGCACTAACTTACAGGGACAGGAATACATGAATCAACCTCGAGCATGTTGATCAACAGCGTATGAATCCGGGTTGTAGCACTGGGCTAACAGGACTCCGGGAACCCAGGTTGTAGCAGGCTAGGCAGGACTCCGGATGTCACCGCGTGACATTTCCCCGAAGGGACAGACACGGGAACGAAGTGAATCACATGCCGGCCAGTCAAGTGTTTCGGAGCAGTAGTGCTGGGCTAGCAGGACTCCGGTGAACCGGGCTGTAGTGGACTACTATGGCTCATGGAAGCACAAGACTACATTTCCCCATAAGAGAGGCTACCAGGGATAAACAACTAGGTTGTCAGATCCCACACATAGCAATAGACGTTACACGTACGCATAACATGGAAGTATGTGTTGTACAACATGGCATCACAACATAACTCAAACTCATATAGATAAAGGCCCAGAAGAGCCACATAGCATTCAATACAAACAGGGGTCTCATGACCCATCATTCGGAGCATACAAGCAACGGAAGCATTACATGTCAGACAACTGCAAAAGGAAAAGACTAAGAAGCCTGACTAAACACGACCCTCCCAAGGGTACAAGATCATAGCTGGGATACAAGCTACTCGTCGAAGTCACTAGTGTAACCAACTGCAAAACATAAATAAGCAAACTTGAGTACGAAGGTACTCAGCAAGTCTTACATCAGAACTATCTACATTTGCAACATTATCAACAAGGGGGGTGGTGGAGTTAATAGCAGCAAGCCAGCTTTGACTCAGTGGCTAACCTATACTACGAGTATCAAAAACTTCTTTGAGGTGAGAAGATGCAAACGAGTCCACATATTCACCATATCAATACTCCACTATGGATCCGTTCCTGTCTCCCTACGAGAAGGCCACCCATAGCACTCACGCTTATCTTGTGGATTTTAGAGTATCCACTTCAAGTTGTCTATGTACTACATAAGTCCTCCAAGTTTCCATATTCAAGGAAAACGGCTATTCGAATAGATAATGTTGACCCTGCAGGGATGTACCTCTTCACACACGCACTCGCCACTTATCGCCCTGTACACGTCATGTACCTCGGCAACCTTCAAGCGGAAGCCGGGCGAGGGTGTCGGCCACGACCTGACTTACCACATAAGTCTCTCGTCCAGGTTTATCGCCTATTCGAGTTCCATCCGCAAGGAGTTCCAGCCAAAGTCTCCAGTACGGCCCCAAATGATGTGTGCAGGGTTCCCAAGCACACCATCCGGGTGCCACTTGGTACACCGTGCCACGGTGCCTAGTCTGTCCCAAGCCCGTCCCGTCGGACACCACCTGGTAGACAAGTAGCACTACCTACAAATGCCAGAAACTAGTTGCAACTCCTGGATAGAGATCAAGTGGATTAATAAGCCGAGAGGGGCCGGATAACCGGAACCCAATGTGTGGTAGTAACTGGACTTGGATAACATACACAGAACTCGGTGCTTAGGGACGGTTCCAACGAGACAACCCACCATGTAGTCCTACATGGCCTCTCATTGCTACCTTTACCAAAACATGTTCACACACTTAGCATTTATCGATAGGACATGTTCACCACTCCGATTCATTCCCGATGAATCAGACCTGACACAACTCTAAGCATAGCCGGCATAAAGAAAACAAGCATGGATGAGTAGGCACATCAAGGCTCAGCTACCGCAGCAGAAAAGTAGTAGTTGAATCGTTGTTGTCCTAATGCAGTATAAGGAGCAGGAGCGAGAGAGTGGGATTTATCGAAATGCTCAAGGGGGTTTACTTGCCTGATAGAACAACGAAGGGGTACGGCTCCTCTGACGGGTACTTGGGAACACCTTCCGGAGTGGAACCTATCGAGAAGAAACGATGCCGGCGATCAACACAAACAAATGCAACAAAATGATGCATGAACATGACATGTGCAAATGCTAGTGTTTGGGATAATGCAAGATGCTACCAAGTTGGTTGAATCTCATTTGAATTAAAGATTCAAATGCAATTCAAAATGAAGCATTTAAAATGCCCATATTATGTTTTCCCTTATACAGCATGTAAGTTGGTTTTTCATACATGGAATTGGCGTAAATGGATTCCTTGCATTTTTCTGATAATTTTTCATATATAAATGATTTCATTCCGAGCTACGGTTGAATTTCTATGAATTTTAGAAGTTTAAGCAATATTCTGGAATTTCCTAAGTTAAAATAATTCCAGAAATCATTTATTGCGTCAGCTTGAGGTCAGCACTGCGTCAGCAGGTCAACTGGGTTGACCCAGGTCAAACCTGACCAGTGGGACCCACTGGTCAGTGACTAACTAAACTAACCTAGTTTAATTAGCACTAACCTAGGTTAAACTAATTAGTGTTAAACCTAAACTAGACTAACTAACCGGGCGGGGCCCTCATGTCATAGACCCAGGGGAGGTCAAATCCCCTGGTCAACCGGGCAAAACTGTCGGCGGCTCGACGCCGGCGAGGCCAGGCGCGGCGGTGCGCTGCGGGTTTTGCCCACAGGGAGCCATTTGGCGCGCGGAGTGCAGCTACGGGATGCGGACGCTCGTTCGCATCCAGCCGTGGTGGTGGCGCGGCCGGGGAGTGGCCGGAGTGGCACCGGCGACAACGAGTGCGGCGGTCGGAGTTCGGCCAGGTGCGGGGACGCAGCTGCAGCGCTCGAGAGAGCGAGTTGGTGTGCGGGTTGGGTTCCTGGCGAGGTCTGGAGCACGTCCATGTGCGTAGGAGCGACGAACACGGCCTCTGGCCACGGCGGCGAGGAGCTCAGGCGGCGGCGCGAATCGGTCACCGACGGAACGGTGGCCAGAGAGGGAAATAGAGCACGGGGAGAGAGGAGATAAGCAGAGCAGCTCACAGCGAGGCTAACGGAGGGCTCGGCAAGCGCGGGGACGGCCGGTGGGCAGCAAATCGACGGCGAGGGTCTCCGGGCACCGAAGTTCAAGAAGACATCGGGGACGGTGTTGCAGGGCCTCCGGCGAAGCCTGGCTCGGCGTGGAGGTTGAGGACGGCAGCGCGGAGCTAAAGGGCATGTCCAGGGGGCGAGGGGGAGGAAGTGGCCGCGGTGGTGCTTGTCGGCGGTGACGGCAGCGCTTCGGCCGTCGCGGGAGAGGGTGACAGAGGAGGAGACGGGGACGAGGGAGAGTGAGAGGGGGTCGGGAAGGCTGCGTGGCGGCTCCAGGGACGTCTAGAGGGAGGCGGCAAGCAGGAGGTGGCCGGGCGTGCGTCGGCCACGCGCCTCTCATCCTCCTGGCGGGAGGTTGAGGGTGACTGGCAGGGCTAGCTGGCTGGGCCGGCCAGCTGGGCCGCACAGTGCCAGGCCTCAGGTAAGTGTTTTTCCCCTTTTTGTTTTCTTTTCTATTTCTGACATTTGTTTTTGATTTAAAATAAATACTAGAACAATTCTAAAATGTTGGGATTCCTCATGACCACTAGTTATAATATACCAGAGGCCCTCACCAAATTCCAACATTTTTGGAGCCTTTAAAATATTTATGTTATTTTAAACAGCTCCAATTCAAATACATATGGGTTCATTCAAAAATCCCAAAATGTTTAGCAAAAATGTGCATCACCTTTGGTTGTTGTTTCCAACAATTTCCAAAGACCATGAACATTTTTGAAAAGCATATCGGGTTCATTGAAATTCCATTTTTAATTTGAACCTATTTGAATTTGCTTTGGTGCTAGGGTTTGAAACATTCCCATTTCAATTTCATTTGAAACTTAACATGATGCACAAAGCAAACCTACATCATACCAGAACTAGGGATGTGATAGTGGAGCAGGGTGAACCAGCGGACGGCGAACATAGTACGGAGCCGCTATCCGGTCACGACGACCCCGAGGGTAAAACTCATCATCCTGTCTCCGGAGCCATGAATAGTCCAGACGGCGAGGCACACATCATCCCTGAAAGACACTTGGAACAAGAGAACCTTTATAAAAGGCTCATTGAAACTATGTGGAGCCTAAAGAAGCTGAAGCAAAGGCTTAAGACTGCGCAGAACACGCTCAACAGCAGATGGAATAAAGTGCTTGACACGGAAGAAAAGTACGGCGGTAATCGCCGCACAAAAAGCTATCCAAAGCGCAAGATGTTGCCTGAATTTGACGATGAGGCCTCGGAGCCACTCAGCTGGAAAATAAAACAGCCGATCAACCGGACCGGCCACCCCGTGGTCGCGACAGGGCGGCTAACGATGACGTACACAAGTCAGCACATGACCTACATGAGGACCTACACAAAAGAGCCGGTTTGACCAGGTCCATTTACGGACCTAGGAAGCGCGTTCGGACACACAATCATCGCCACCCAAATGACTATACTGACAGAATAATAGTTTGGAATCAAAACCGAACACTACAACCGTCAAACACACCCAAATACAGGGGTGCGTGGCACCCCCTATGCTTCACCGACGAGGTACTGGATCATCAATTCCCAGAAGGATTTAAACATGTGAACATAGAGGCATACGACGGAACGACAGACCCGGGGGTCTGGATCGAGGACTTTATCCTCCACATCCACATGGCTCGCGGAGATGATCTCCACGCCATCAAATACTTGCCCCTCAAGCTGAAAGGACCAGCTCGGCACTGGTTAAAGAGCCTCCCCGAAAACTCAATTGGAAGTTGGGAAGAGCTTGAGGATGCTTTTAGGGCCAATTTCAAGGGACTTATGTCCGACCTCTGGATGCAGATGATTTAAGTCACATAATTCAACAGTCCGGAGAGTCAGCCCGAAAGCTTTGGAACATATTCCTCACCAAGAAGAATCAAATTGTCGATTGCCTGGACGCCGAAGCCCTAGCGGCTTTCAAGCATAGTATCCGGGACGAATGGCTTGCCAGACACCTCGGCCAGGAAAAACCAAGGACAATGGCAGCCCTAACAAGCCTTATAACCCGCTTTTGCGCGGGCGAGGATAATTGGCTGGCCCATAGCGGCACCAGCAACCCAAGCACATCCGAAGTTAGGGATGGCAATGGAAAACCATGACGCAATAAAAGCAAGCGTCAAAGCAACGAAGACAACCCAGACAATACGGCGGTAAACGCCGGATTCAGGGGCTCTCGACCCGGTCAACGGAAAAGGCCATTCAAAGGCAGCAGAGATAGTCCATCCAGCCTAAACAAGATTCTGGACAAATTATGTCAGATTCACGGCACCTCCGATAAACCTGCAAATCACACCAACAGAGAATGTTGGGTCTTCAAGCAGGCCGACAAGCTAAACACCGAACACAAGGGGAGGGAGACACCAAGTGAAGACGAGGATGAGCCTCGCCAACAAAACACTGGGGGACAGAAAAAAATTCCCACCAGAAGTCAAAACAGTGAGCATGATTCACGTAACGAAGAGGAGGAACACATGGCACTCCGAGATGTATGTGCCGTATAGCCCGTTACCCCCAAGTTCAACCCTTGGTCGGCCTGCCCAATCAGTTTTGATCGCCGGGATCACCCGACTAGTATCCGGCATGGAGGATCGGCTGCCTTGGTACTAGACCCAATAATTGACGGATACCATCTCACCCGAGTCCTTATGGACGGCGGCAGTAGTCTTAATCTGATATATCAAGACACAGTACGCAAAATGGGGATAGACCCAACAAGAATCAGCCAAAGCAATACTACCTTTAAAGGAGTAGTACCAGGCCCAAAGGCCCGCTGCACGGGCTCTCTAGTACTAGAGGTTGTATTCGGTTCCCCCGACAACTTCTGAATTGAAAAATTAACCTTCGACATAGCTCCATTCCAAAGCGGCTATCAAGAACTACTCAGAAGATTAGCCTTCACTCATTTTAATGCAATACCGCATTACGCTTATCTTAAGCTTAAGATGCCCGGTCCATGTGGCATCATCATAGTTAGCGGAAACTCGGAGTGTTCCTTACATACGGAGGAATGTGCGTCGGCTTTCGCAGCCGAACACTGAACGACCCCTCCAACCAGAATAAATGATCGGTCGTCAAGACCGCGGACACGGCTAGATAAGTCCGGTGCACCCCTCGCTGTAACAGTTCAAATTAACCCGAGATTGGGTCGATGGATATACCCCCATAGGTGGTGCTAGGGGCTTCCCGCGTGTAAAAAGGACTATAGTTCGGCTGGACCTCACTTAGATTGAATTTCCACACGTAGACTTTCACCTGGGTTTTTTCTCTCTTGCAGATGACAATCGTGCTACACCCTTCCAGGAAACGGCACAACGGAGACATAGGCACACACGTGCAGCAGGCCCCGCTCAAAGGTTTCTTTTTAGATTAAGACCCTGTGTAAACCTTTCTCACCGTCTCTTGTTGCTTCACGCCCTCCGGATACTTAGCACATCTGAGAGGGATGCTGACATTATTGGCATTTTCACCACGTCAGACTGATGCACGTACCTAGAAATTTAGGGTTCATTATCAAGGACTTTGCTCAGCCAGTATATGTTGTAAAGTTCAAACACCTTAGGGAGTGTTCGGCATCGTGAGTTTGGTCTTATATGCATCAGCTCTAAATCATGTCTTTGGTCAAATGTTGGGTTTGCCCAGCTCCCGTGTTTTGCTACCTTACGTTGCACTCTATCGGCTAAGGTGGCATCGGAAGAACTACTGTGGTCGTGCCCTGGTTCATCTGGATGAGCACCTCAGTAGAGAAAGCTGAAAACTGACTGTCATGATAAAGCGCGAGACTGGTCAACCACTCGAGGACTCAGCGGAATCTTCGTGATTCCTCCACATTAATGAAGGACCGGTTTCCCGGTCATGTATGTACACGCACCATATTTGGATAAAGCGCGGAACTACCAGGGGCTATATAGTAGCCCCACTGTCAAACTCCTATGGCTAAGTGAAGGTCTTAAAGCAATATAGTCCGATTGCCTTGTTCGCTGTGCTATCACCTCCTTCATGGACCAAGATGTTGGATCAAGTGTGAATACGTGCTTTCCGAACACCCCCACATTATGTGTGTGGGGGCTGAAGCCGACGATTGCAAACTTTCAGGTTATATACTTACATAAATGGCCGCACATGAGGCATCACAATACCTTCAGGCAATAAATACAGCCTGTATAATTCAAATAATATTATGTTTACAATGGGGATACATGTCACTCGAACATGATACTCTTCGAGCAATGAGCCTCTATTAAACGAGCACCTTCTAGGACTTCTTCTAAATAGTGCTCGGCCGAGACCTGGCCTACGGCCGGACCTTGGGTTGCAATAGCGGTGGCCCATCTCTGCCCAGTATGTCTTAACACGGGCAAGAGCCATCCGCGCACCCTCTATGCACGCCAACCTCTTTACAGCATCAATATGCTGCACAACACCAAGGAATCGTTGCACTAAACCAAAATAACTATTCGGCTTTGGTCCTTGTCGGTGTCAAAACCGGCGGATCTCGGGTAGGGGGTCCCGAACTGTGCGTCTAGGCGGATGGTAACAGGAGACAAGGGACACAATGTTTTTACCCAGGTTCGGGCCCTCTCGATGGAGGTAAAACCCTACTCCTGCTTGATTAATATTGATGATATGGGTAGTACAAGAGTAGATCTACCACGAGATCAAAGAGGCTAAACCCTAGAAGCTAGCCTATGGTATGATTGTTGTTCGTCCTATGGACTAAAACCCTCCGGTTTATATAGACACCGGAGAGGGCTAGGGTTACACAGAGTCGGTTATAATGGGAGGAGATCTACATATCCGTATTGCCAAGCTTGCCTTCCACGCCAAGGAAAGTCCCATCCGGACACGGGACGAAGTCTTCAATCTTGTATCTTCATAGTCCAAGAGTCCGGCCAAAGGTTATAGTCCGGCTATCCGACTCCCTCAGTAGCACCCGAACCAGGCTTCAATGACGATGAGTCCGGCGCATAGATTGTCTTCGGCATTGCAAGGCGGGTTCCTCTCCAAATTCCGTGTACCTGTTTAAATAGTGTCCGGCTTCTTGTGAATGTTGCGCTCCTTGGCTTCCACGCCCAATAATGGCCACTTTCCACGTGTCGAGCGAATGTGAAGAGCCAGGGTGTTTTTACATTTACCCCCCTAGTTGTGTGAATGAGCTGCCTATTAAAGAGACGAGGATTCAGATCCAAATCACACCATCCTCCCTTGGCGAGCCTTCATCGGAGCGCATCCGACAGAGATCCATTCCATCATGGCCGGTCGACGCAGCTCCTCCTCTCGCTCCCCTAGCCCCAATCCTGGAGATTGGGAGAGATGTTCCGTCCCGCACAGAAAATTAGTGATGCTTCAGACCAAGGTATTTCTTCCCCCAGCATACATGGTCCCGGTTCGAGTCGGGCTCGCCACCTATAATGGCGGAGAGCAAGCGGAGAGCCTTCCCAATCCCTCCAAGGGAGAGCGGATATGCCTTGTCCCTCATTTGGTAAGAGGGCTCGGATTTCCAATTCATACGTT
This sequence comes from Triticum monococcum, assembly GCA_034509565.1. Lineage (NCBI taxonomy): Eukaryota > Viridiplantae > Streptophyta > Magnoliopsida > Poales > Poaceae > Triticum > Triticum monococcum. The sequence goes on along the minus strand of CM067842.1, from coordinate 477,083,268 downwards.
TCGTCGGGGGCTACTAGAGGTCTACGGCCTCCAGTTGCACAACCTTACGCCTGCCTACATATTGCATATCGCGGGCTTCGTAGCCCTTTGCGAGCTGTTTTTGGGCTGTGAGGCTCATTTCGCGATGTGGAAGAAGTTGTTCTGCCTTGTGCCCCGTTCTGAGGAGGGGTCAATATATCATGTGGGCGGAGCCGAAGTGTGGCGTATTGCCGGGACCAGATATCTATCCGGAACCCCAAAGAAGACGTCCGAAGACTGGCCTTCAGAATGGTTTTATATAGAAGATGTCCCCCTCCCGGACCCTATTGGAATCGGCCTCCCTGAGTTCGACAACGCTCCTTTGAAGAAGCGCCAGAGCTGGCGTCCACGGAGCCCCCAGGAGGAAGATGACAGGGACGTTCTTTACCTGATGAGTCGGATAAGTATGTTAGCTCGATCCGGATTGACCATGATCAAGGTCATGGCCACATGTATTATGCGGGGGGTGCTGCCGCTTCAGTATAGAGGCCACCCCATGTGGGATTTCAATGGGGAGTATGACGCCACCCGCTACGGCCGTAAAGGGCCGGAATCGGTTGCTGCTCTAATAAAGATCTTATCCACTTTGTACAAGGGAGAAGAGGAGGAATTCCTCCGTGTCAACCCGCAGGGCGGATTTTCTATGTACAATCCTCCGAGCTGGGTAAGCGGGCACTTTTTCTCGCCCATCCGTTTCATATTCCCATAGTTAAGTATTCAGTCTAGCGATTTCAACGCAGGAGCTGCGCCAGGCTGTAAGGGAGATAAACAGCCCTCCTCCACAACCCGAGGACCCGGAACGGTCCCTTGACCCGGCCTCCCAAGAGGATCCGGACATATCTATGGAGCTGATCGATGGGGTATTTTACCAATTGAGCAATGACAACGCCTTGGTGGCCATTACGGCCGGTTACCCTAGGCTACTTCCAGCCTCACATGTAACTAAGACCGAAGTCCCAGTACTTTGAAAAGGGATCCATCCTTGCGTGTTTTTGATTACCATATACAACCGTGTTTTGCAGGGGAGGTCCTCGAGGCGGAAGGTCGAGCCTGCGGCGACTAGCCAACAAGGGGCCGCGAGGCCAGGTAGGCTAAAAAGACACGCAGTCCGGATTGAGACACCAGCGCAGTGGTACGGCGCGCCGTCTTTATTCCAAGACATTATTCTCAGAGGCATACTAATGCCCATGCCTTCTTTTTAAGAAAAAGAGCGCTCGCCGGACTATATCCGGAGAGGCTACTAATCGCGCCTCCACCAGCCAGGTTCCAAGGCCGGATTCGGAGGCGGGCACGAATATGAGGTGTGCGTCGGGCGCTCCTCCGACAGAGGATGCGGATAGACTGTCCGCCACCAATTTCGAGGTGGAAAGTTCCATGAACCACAGGCGTCGCCGAACTGTTCTTCGTGACGCTTGTTTCTCCCAAGAGGCATTGGATGCCTTCAACTCGGGAGATGTGTACCTCCGTGCCGCTCAAAATGGTCTAGCCAGAGCCATGGAGCAGTATGTAAAAGACATACGGGTGAGAAAATTTGGTGATTATATATATCAGTAGCCCCTGAGACTTGAAACGGTTAGAATAACTGATTTAATGATCATTTGTTATGCAGGTTCTTACAGAAAAGAATACCCGACTGTCCCAGGAGCAGGAAGAGTGCAAAGCCCAACTTCAGGCTGCACTAGCCGCAGCAGGGGAGCCCAAAGAGACCCCCTCTGGTAATATATCCTTCAAATGATAAGTATCATATAAAGTGCGGCATATATGCAGATCTGATGGTGAAATTGCAGATAGCGTTGGAGTAAATCCGGATAAGAAACAGCTCCTACGCCAGCTAAAGGCCGGTGAGAGCATGCTTACGAGGGTGAGGGAGGAGAAGAATGATCTCCTAGATGCCAACACCAAGTTGGGCGTGGAACTAAAGGATGTTCGTGCCCAACTGTCGGACTCCGTTAAGGAGAATCGGCGGCTTCGATGTGGCATATTTAGTAAGTGCTTGAACAAACTTTGAAAAAGAGTTCGACGAGGAAGTTGGCTAACAGAGTTATGTCTGTAGGTATGCTAACAGGTCGTCCTACAGAGGAAATGCCCGGTTCTACGGGTGACCTTCTTCCCGAGCTCTCACAACTACACGAACGAGTTCGGCAGGTGATGCAAGGCGTCGCCTAGGCCTTGTGGCCATCCGTCTCCATGCTCGAAGGCCTTGGAGAGCTTGCAGAGAAGCTCAAGGGAGCATGGCCGAGGTTGGACCTATGGGGCCCGATGGGAAGGAGATCCCTGTGAGCTTAGTGTACGGCCAAGTAGAATTGGCCGCAAAGTATTCCCAACAGGACTGTGAACTAGACAGCCTGTTAGATGGTATTGAAGAGGAATTTAACTAGTCAAATTGACTATGTAATTGAAGGTGACATGTATAATGCCTTCTATCCGGATTATAGATCGTTTGTCATGGCGGACCTTTTCGCTTCAACCTCGGGACCCGACGGTCCAGAGTGTATCCGAATACCCTCTCGGTTATGTAAGAACCGGGGCATGCATGGAGACCAGGCGTTGGGGTCATTAGTGCTTAAACAGACAAGTGCCCAACTAGTTATGTCATATTACATGGTTAGTAAGAAACATCTTCCAGGGAGAATAGTTCCGTTAAGGGTTCCTTTCCCTGGGAGGCATGCCCTAAAGTGCATGTTCGGATTGCGAAAAGAGACGCAGAAAAAACATCTGGGGGTGCATAAGTAAATAAGTGAAAAATCATCTTTAGTTCACCGACCGAATATTCCCTTAAGAACGCTAGCTTTCGTCTTCACCCAGTCTAAGGTACACATCCGGCTGACCCGGCAGTAACAATCGCAGAGGTGCTCCCCTTATGCCCTAGCCGAATTAACGGGAACGTAGGGCATAAATACAAGAGCCAGGCAACCCAGCTTGGCCAAAACTTAAGTCATATCGATGCATATAATGGTGAATAAAGGGTACATGCGGAAGGATAACACATGTGTTGGGCATAAAGCCCGTATGAATAAGCTTCTGTTAAAGAAGCCCCCAGGTATAATGAGCGTGGATAGCGCGTCAGTTGCGTGCAAACAAGGCACGAATGGGCCTCTAAAGGCTGTGAGAGAAAAGAAAGGGAGAAGGAGAAAAATATAAGACAGATAGTGTATAAAAAATGGACAGAGGAAGGAGACGAACACAGAGTCCGGCGTTAGGCATAGAATCTTCGGAGTCGGGCTGCGTTCCAAGGGTTCGGCTTGACTTGATTATCCGATGCATCCCGTAGATGGTACGCTCCACCAGTCGGGACTTGGTCAATGATGAAGGGACCTTCCCATTTGGGCTTGAGTTTGTCCTTTTTCTTATCCGGCAGGCGTAGAACTAACTCGCCAACATTGTAAGTTTTGGCCCGTACTTCTCTGCTTTGGTATCTTCGAGCCTGCTATTGATAGAATGCGGAACGGGCTTTTGCCACGTCACGCTCCTCCTCCAAGGCGTCCAAACTGTCCTGCCGATCGAGCTCGGCTTCTCTTTCTTCATACATGTGCACTCGAGGTGAGTCATGAATTATGTCGCAGGGCAGAACCGCCTCTGCGCCGTATACCATAAAGAATGGTGTGTATCCGGTAGTGCGATTCGGCGTGGTCCGCAGCCCCCAGAGTACGGAGTCGAGCTCCTCTACCCAATGCATGTTAGATTCCTTGAGGGACCGCACTAATCTGGGTTTGATGCCGCTCATGATAAGACCATTTCCTCGCTCGACTTGACCATTAGTTTGTGGGTGATAGACTGAAGCATAATCGAGCTTGATGCCCATGTTTTAGCACCAGAGTTTTACCTCGTCGGCCATAAAGTTCGTGCCGTTATCAGTGATGATGATGTGGGGGACGCCGTAATGGTGTACGACCCCGGATATGAAGTCTATCACCGGTCTGGATTCGGCCGTCTTAACAGGCTTGGCTTCTATCCATTTGGTGAACTTATCCACCATGACCAGTAAGTATTTTTGCTTGTGGGTTCCTCCTTTAAGGGGTCCAACCATGTCAAGCCCCCAGACCGCGAAGGGCCAGGTGATGCGGATAGTATGGAGGGCGGTGGGTGGCATATGGCTTTGGTTTGCAAAAAGCTGGCAACCAACGCAACGTTGGACTAAGTCCTGAGCGTCTGCCCGGGCCGTCGGCCAATTAAAGCCTGTACGGAAGGCCTTGCTTACAAGGGCCCGAGCTGTAGCGTGGTGACCGCCGAGTCCGGCATGAATTTCCGCCACAAGATTCCGCCCTTCCTCTTCGGAGATGCACCTTTGAAGGACTTCGGTGGTGCTTTTCTTATAAAGCTCTCCCTCATGGACCTTATAGGCTCTAGATCGCCGCACTATGCAGCGTGCCTCGTTTTGGTCCTCGGGAAGTTCCTGCTTAGTTAGGTAGGCTAGGAATGGTTCTGTCCACGGGGCGATGACTGCCATTATTACGTGGGCTGAAGATGTTATTTCGTTGGCGGAGCCTCCAATTATGTCAGAATGCTCGGTGTCGGGCAGTGCGGTTGGGTCCGGCTGTTATTTCCTGGTTCCCCTTCCATACTATGGATGGCTTGAACAGCCTCTCCAAGAAGATGTTGGGAGGGACGGCATCGCGTTTTGCGCCGATGCATGCCAGGACGTCTGCTGCCCGATTGTTTTCCCGGGCTATATGGTGAAATTCGAGCCCGTGGAACCGAGCTAACATTTTTAGGACAGCGTTGCGATAAGCTGCCATTTTCGGATCCTTGGCATTGAAGTCTCCATTTATTTGGGATATCGCGAGGTTCGAATCCCCGCGCACCTCTAGGCGTTGAATGCCCATGGGTACTGCCATCCGGAGACCGTGTAGAAGGGCCTCATATTCGGCTACGTTGTTGGAGTCCGTATACATTATCTGGAGTATGTATTGAACTGTATCTCCTGTTGGGGACGTCAAAACGATGCCAGCCCCAGACCAGCCAACATTTTGGAGCCGTCGAAGTGCATGATCCAGTTGGAATATGTGTGGTACTCTTTAGGGAGTTCGGCTTCCGTCCATTCGGCGACGAAGTCGGCCAAAACTTGCGACTTAATAGCTCGCCATGGCTTGTAAGTTATGTCGAACGGGAGGAGCTCAATGGCCCATTTGGCAATCCGGCCTGTCGCATCGCGGTTGTTTATAATATCGTTAAGTGGTACTTCTGAGGCTACCGTTATCGAACACTCTTGAAAGTAGTGTCACAGCTTCCGGGATGCCATAAATACCGCGTATGCTATCTTTTGATAATGCAGGTACCGTGACTTGCATGGAGTAAGGACAGTGGACACATAGTAAACCGGCTTTTGAAGGGGGAGTTTGTGTCCGTCCGTTTCTCGTTCGACGACGAGCACTGCGCTTACAACTTGATGAGTTGCCGCAATGTATAATAGCATTGGTTCGCCAATATTTGGCGCGTCCAGGACTGGGTTTGTTGCCAATATGGCTTTTATTTCATCGAGTCCGGCCGTGGCGGCATCCGTCCACTCAAAGTGTTCGGTGCGCCGGAGGAGGCGATAAAGGGGTAATGCATTTTCTCCCAAGCGGAAGATAAAGCGGCTTAGAGCCGCCACGCATTTGGTCAATTTTTGTATTTGTTTGAGGTCCATTGGGATGTCCAATTATGACAGAGCTCGGATCTTGGCTGGATTTGCTTCAATTCCTCTACCTGATACAATGAAGCCCAAGAGCTTTCCGACTGGTACACCGAAAATGCATTTTTCCGGGTTGAGCTTGATGTCGTATGTTCAGAGGTTATCGAATGTGAGCCTCAAGTCGTCTACTAGATATTCGACATGCTTGGTTTTGACGACCACGTCATCTATGTATGCCTCCACTGTTTTGCCGATCTGGTTTGCTAGACATGTCTGAATCATGCGCTGGTATGTTGCGCCGGCGTTTTTGAGCCCGAAGGGCATTGTGTTGAAGTAGAATGGGCTGTATGCTGTGATGAATGCCGTTGCGGCTTGGTCTGGCTCTGCCATCTTAATTTGATGGTAGCCGGAGTATGCGTTGAGGAAACACAATGAATTGTGTCCTGCGGTAGCGTCGATAATTTGATCGATGCAGGGGAGGGGGAAGGGATCCTTTGGGCAAGCCTTGTTGAGGTCCTTAAAATCGACGCACAAGCACCAGGATATGTCCTTCTTTGGTACCATCACCAGGTTTGCTAGCCAGTCCAGATGTTTTATGTCTCTGATGAATCCGGCCTCCAATAGCTTGGCTAGTTCCTCTCCCATGGCTTGTCTCTTAGGTTCGGAGAAACGCTGAAGAGCCTGCTTGAATCCTTTTAGGATATTTAGGCTGTGCTCGTCCAGCCTGCGTGGGATTCCTGGCATGTCTGAAAGGTTCCAGGCAAAAATGACCCAGTTCTCGCATAGGAACTTCTCGTAGTGTGGCGTCTACATCAGGGTTTAATTGTGCCCCGATGGAAGCTGTTTTTGTAGGGTCCGTTGGATGGACTTGGAATTTGACTATTTCGTCTGCTGGTTTAAAGGAGGTGGACTTGGATCTTTTATCGAGTATCACATCGTCCCTGTTCACCGTGGAGCGCAGCGCAGTCAGTTCCTCGGCTGCTAGGGCTTCAGATAGTGCCTCGAGGGCAAGTGCGGCTGTTTTATTTTCGGCGCGGAGTGCTATGTCCGGATCACTAGCAAGAGTGATGATTCCGTTGGGCCCGGGCATTTTGACCTTCATGTACCCGTAATGGGGTATGGCTTGGAAGATTGTAAACGCCTCCCGCCCTAATAGAGCGTGGTATCCGCTACTGAACGGGGCCACTTGGAATGTGACCTCTTCGGACCTGTAATTATCCGGCATGCCGAACACCACATCTAGTGTGATTTTTCCTGTACAGCGCGCTTCCTGACTGGGGATTATTCCTCTAAAGGTTGTGTTGCTTCGCTCAATGTGGTTCCAGTCTATTTCCATTTTTCAAAGGGTTTCCTCATAAATGAGGTTCAATCCGCTGCCACCGTCCATGAGTACCTTGGTGAGTCGAACATCGTCCACTATTGGACTGAGGACCAATGCGGCTGGTGCTCGGGATGTTCAGAATTTAGGTTCGTCACTGGCATTAAAAGTAATAGCCGTGTCACTCCATGGGTTTATTGTTGCCACGTGGTAGAGTTCGGCAAGGCTGTGGAGTGTTCGTTTTCGCATATTATTTGATGCGAAAGTCTCGAAGACTGTTAATACCGTACTGGTATCCCTGGGCTGGTGCTCTGTGGCTTCTGGGGTTAGAAGATCTTCGCCACTTTTGGCCACCTGCCGGAGTATCCAACATGCTCTAAGGCTATGAGTTGGTGTGGCGCCCTCTGCACTGTGAATTTTATAGGGTCCATTGAGCCATCCCTCCAGTACGGTTCCATGCCCTGTAGAGGGTTTCTGCTTTTTGGTGTTTAACCCGGGTGTCTGGCGATAATGCACCCTTTTATTTCGGACTGGGTTTGTATTCAAGGCCGGATTGTCCCAAAACTTTATTTTGGTTTTCTAGGCGCTTTCCATCGCACAGTACATTCATACTATGGACGCCAAGTCGGCAAAGCGTGTAATTTCACAGCGACTTATGGCGTTGAGGATTCCCTTGTCCGTGCAATTATTGCAGAAGAATGAAATTGCATCTTCCTCGCGGTAGTCCTTTATCCTGTTCATGACCAGGAGGAATCTGTTCCAGTAATGGTGTATTGTTTCTTCGGGCTCATGCCTAATTTGGGATAGATCGCTTATGTTTGGGTGGGTGGGTGGAATTGAATCCGAAACCTCACCCAATCTGAGACTCAGGGGCCAAGGAGTTTCCGAACTCGGAAGTTTGGGTTCTTGGATGTTTTCCACTAGATCTAGCCTGCTGCCTGACTCTAGTATCTGGCTTGGAGGGGTCAGGAATCCGGACATAGCTAGTCCTTAAGATAGATGAAGGGTCGCTGCATTGTTCCTCCACCACTGCAACGTGATGGGTGACCTGGGGAGAGTTGATCTCTCTCAGATCGGGTTTAGGCCCAATCTGATCGTAGTCTGTAGCGACTCCCAGGGCGGCGATGCGATCCAAGAGCTCGTTTAGGGAAGAGAGATCCATTGGATCTAACTGCTCGGCGAGTTCCGAGTTGATGTGAAGATTGCTTTTGATGACCCGAGAAGTCATCGTCGGCGCAGCAGCCGAACAGGCGGTCATAAGAAAACCACCTAGCCGGAGAGTTTGGCCGACAGCCAAAGCTCCCTTAGCAACAGTGCCGTCTTTAAAGACGGGATGAGGCATCCTTCCTGAAGATGACGGCACAGTGGAACTCTCAATGAAAGCACCAATGTCGGTGTCAAAACCGGCGGATCTCGGGTAGGGGGTCCCGAACTGTGCGTCTAGGCGGATGGTAACAGGAGACAAGGGACACAATGTTTTTACCCAGGTTCGGGCCCTCTCGATGGAGGTAAAACCCTACTCCTGCTTGATTAATATTGATGATATGGGTAGTACAAGAGTAGATCTACCACGAGATCAAAGAGGCTAAACCCTAGAAGCTCGCCTATGGTATGATTGTTGTTCGTCTTATGGACTAAAACCCTCCGGTTTATATAGACACGGAGAGGGCTAGGGTTACACAGAGTCGGTTACAATGGGAGGAGATATACATATCCGTATTGCCAAGCTTGCCTTCCACGCCAAGGAAAGTCCCATCCGGACACGAGACGAAGTCTTCAATCTTGTATCTTCATAGTCCAAGAGTCCGGCCAAAGGTTATAGTCCGGCTATCCGGACACCCCCTAATCCAGGACTCCATCAGTCCTTCCGGCCAAAAATGATCCACAACAGACCTCATGGCAAGCCCGGACAACCTATGGAGCTCAGCCCACTCGGCCATTTGCTCATTTAACAGCAGCAGACGCGTCGGAGCACTGAACTGCGACCAGAACAACGTCTCCACTTCGTGATCTTCTTGATGTTTGAAAAACTCAGGCGCATCAGCAGCACTCATTACCAAGTCCGAATAAGCGTCTGCAGCACTCCATAATTGATCTAGAGGGGCATACTTTGGATCTCTGAACTTCATCCGCACCAAAAAGGGCTTCCCAGCCGTGACATCTCCGGCTTGACGGAGCTCCTCCTTTGCCGCTCTGATTTGAGAACGGGTTTCCTTGGCTGCCTCCATGGCTCTCTTCAGGTCAGCCGCTCTCTTTTGGCTTTCCTTTTCAAGAAGCTCATATCGGTCGGCAGCATCTTTCAGCTCAACAGCCATCTTGGCTATTTCATCCTCGCTCTTGCGATGAGCAGCCTATTCAGCTCTTAAGTATTCGGCCGCCTTTAGGGTGGCCACATCACTTCTTCTGGCTTGTTCCTTGCCTCGGGCAAGTTCTGCCCGAAGGGTCTCCACGGCGGCAGCTCCATCTGCAGTCAAAACATATTATAGATACTAGCATCATGCTCCTCTTAATACTTGTTGACTACCCGAAAATGCATACCATGTGCCTCGTCAAGCCGCTTGTTCACAAGCACAATGTCGGCAACTGTCGGATGTGCGGTTCCGGCAAACCCTTAAGGTTCGAACACTGGGGTGCGCACGAAGTCTCTTCCTCCCACCGATCTAGGCCCTAGCTCGCTAAGATCTCGTGGACGAACTCGACGAACCCGCAACACAGAAAGACACAGGATTTATACTAGTTCGGGCCACCGTTGTGGTGTAACACCCTACTCTAGTGTGGTGGTGGTGGATTGCCTCTTGGGTTGATGATGAACAATACAAGGGGAAGAACAACCTCCTGAGGTTGAGGTGTTCTTGTGCATGGCTAACTTGTGTGGGTGAGAGAGTGATCAAAGATGCCGACCCCCGCCCCCCGATGGTGGCTAGTCCTACTTATAGATGCCCTGATCCTCTTCCTAAATATTGAGCGGGAAGGGATGTAGGGGAACGTAGTAATTTCAAAAAAAAATTCCAACGCACACGCAAGATGATGGTGATGCATAGCAATGAGAGGGGAGAGTGTTGTCTACGTACCCTCGTAGACCGAAGCGGAAGCGTTGACGCAACATAGAGGAAGTAGTCGTACGTCTTCCCGATCCGACCGATCCAAGCACTGTTACTCCGGCACCTCCGAGTTCTTGGCACATGTTCAGCTCGATGACGATCCCCGGGCTCCGATCCAGCAAAGCGTCGGGGAGGAGTTCCGTCAGCACGACGGCATGGTGACGATCTTGATGTTCAACCGTCGCAGGGCTTCGCCTAAGCACCGCTACAATATGACCGAGGTGTAATATCATGGAGGGGGGCACCGCACACGGCTAAGGAACGATCACAAAGATCAACTTGTGTCTCTAGGGTGCCCCTTGCCTCAGTATAAAGGATGGAGGAGGAGGAGGCCGGCCAAGGCAATTGGTGCGGCCAGGATGTGGAGTCCTACTAGGACTCCAAGTCCTAGTAGGAGTCCACCAAGAGGGGAGGAAGGGAGAAGGAAGTAGAGGAGAAGGAAAGATGGTCGGCCCCCTTTTCCCTAGTCCAATTCGGACCAGAGGGGAGGGGGCGCAGCAGCCCCTTGGCCCTTTCTCCTCTTCCCACTAAAGCCCATCAAGGCCCATTGCTTCTCCCGTAACTACCCGGTACTCCGAAAAATACCCGAATCACTCGGAACCTTTCTGATGTCCGAATATAGTCGTCCAATATATCGATCTTTACGTCTCGACCATTTCGAGACTCCTCGTCATGTCCCCGATCTCATCCGGGACTCCGAACTCCTTCGGTACATCAAAACTCATAAACTCATAATATAACTGTCATCGAAACCTTAAGCGTGCGGACCCTACGGGTTCGAGAACAATGTAGACATGACCGAGACACGTCTCCGGTCAATAACCAATAGCGGGACCTGGATGCCCATATTGGCTCCTAAATATTCTACGAAGATCTTTATCGGTCAGACCGCATAACAACATACGTTGTTCCCTTTGTCATCGGTATGTTACTTGCCCAAGATTCGATCGTCGGTATCCAATACCTAGTTCAATATCGTTACCGGCAAGTCACTTTACTCGTTCTGTAATACATCATCCCGCAACTAACTCATTAGCTGCAATGCTTGCAAGGCTTAAGTGATGTGCATTACCGTGAGGGCCCAGAGATACCTCTCCGATGATCGGAGTGACAAATTCTAATCTCGAAATACGTCAACCCAACATGTACCTTTGGAGACACCTATAGAGCACCTTTATAATCACCCAGTTAAGTTGTGACGTTTGGTAGCACACAAATTGTTCCTTCGGCACACGGGAGTTACATAATCTCATAGTCATAGGAACATGTATAAGTCATGAAGAAACCAATAGCAACATACTAAACGATCGGGTGCTAAGCTAATGGAATGGGTCAAGTCAATCAGATCATTCAACTAATGATGTGATCACGTTAATCAAATAACAACTCTTTGTCTATGGTTAGGAAACATAACCATCTTTGATTAACGAGCTAGTCAAGTAGAGGCATACTAGTGACACTCTGTTTGTCTATGTATTCACACATGTATTATGTTTCCGGTTAATACAATTCTAGCATGAATAATAAAAATTTATCATGATATAAGGAAATAAATAATAACTTTATTATTGCCTCTAGGGCATATTTCCTTCAGTCTCCCACTTGCACTAGAGTCAATAATCTAGATCACATCGCCATGTGATTTAACATCAATAGTTCACATCTTTATGTGATTGGTTCACATCTCCATGTGACTAACACCCAAAGGGTTTACTAGATTCAATAATCTAGTTCACATATGTATGTGATTAAGACCCAAAAAGTACTAAGGTGTGATCATGTTTTGCTTGTGAGATAATTTTAGTCAACGGGTCTGTCACATTCAGATCCGTAAGTATTTTGCAAGTTCTATGTCTACAATGCTCTACACGGAGCTACTCTAGCTAATTGCTCCCACTTTCAATATGTATCTAGATTGAGACTTAGAGTCATCTAGATTAGTGTCAAAACTTGCATCGATGTAACCTTTTACGACGAACCTTTTGTCACCTCCATAATCGAGAAACATATCCTTATTCCACAATGGATAATTTTGACCGTTGTCCAGTGATCTACTCCTAGATCACTATTGTATTCCCTTGCCAAAATCAGTGTAGGGTATACAATAGATCTGGTACACAGCATGGCATACTTTATAGAACCTATGGCCAAGGCATAGGGAATGACTTTCATTCTCTTTCTATCTTCTGCCGTGGTCGGGTTTTGAGTCTTACTCAACTTCACACCTTGTAACACAAGCAAGAACTCTTTCTTTGACTGTTCCATTTTGAACTACTTCAAAATCTTGTCAAGGTATGTACTTATTGAAAAATCTTATCAAGCGTCTTGATCTATCTCTATAGATCTTGATGCTTAATATGTAAGTAGCTTCACCGAGGTCTTTCTTTGAAAAACTCCTTTCAAACACTCCTTTATGCTTTGCAGAATAATTCTACATTATTTCTGATCAACAATATGTCATTCACATATACTTATCAGAAATGTTGTAGTGCTCCCACTCACTTTCTTGTAAATACAGGCTTCACTGCAAGTCCGTATAAAACTATATGCTTCGATCAACCTATCAAAGCGTATATTCAAACTCCGAGATGCTTGCACCAGTCCATTGATGGATCGCTGGAGCTTGCATATTTTGTTAACACCTTTAGGATTGACAAAGCCTTCTAGTTGCATCGTATACAACTCTTCTTTAATAAATCCATTAAGGAATGCAGTTTTGTTTATCCATTTTCCGGATTTCATAAAATGCGGCAATTGCTAACATGATTCGGACAGACTCAAGCATAGATACGAGTGAGAAACTCTCATCGTAGTCAACACCTTGAACTTTGTCAAAAACCTTTTTCGACAAGTCTAGCTTTATGGATAGTAACACTACTATCAACGTCCATCTTCCTCTTGAAGATCCATTTACTTGCCGATCATCAGGCAAGTCAATCAAAGTCCATAATTTGTTCTCATACATGGATCCCATCTCAGATTTTATGGCCTCAAGCCATTTCGCGGAATCTGGGCTCATCATCACTTCCTCATAGTTCGCAAGTTTGTCATGGTCTAGTAACATGACTTCGAGAACAGGATTACCATACCACTCTGGTGCGGATCTCACTCTGGTTTACCTACGAGATTCGGTAGTAACTTGATCTGAAGTTACATGATCATCATCATTAGCTTCCTCACTAATTGGTGTAGTAGCCACAAGAATAGATTTCTGTGATGAACTACTTTCCAATAAGGGAGATGGTACAATTACCTTATCAAGTTTTCTACTTTCCTCCCACTCACTTCTTTCAAGAGAAACTCCTTCTCTGGAAAGGATCCATTATAAGCAACGAATGTCTTGCCTTAGGATCTGTGATAGAAGGTGTACCCAACAGTCTCCTTTTGGGTATCCTATGAAGTCATATTTCTCCGATTTGGTTTTGAGCTTATCAGGATGAAACTTTTTCACATAAGCATCACAACCCCAAACTTTAAGAAACAACAACTTTGGTTTCTTGCTAAACCACAGTTCAGATTGTGTCGTCTCAACGGACTTAGATGGTGCCCCTTTTTAACGTGAATGCAGCTGTCTTTAATGCATAACCTCAAAAACGATAGTGGTAAATTGGTAAGAAACATCATAGATTTGCACTATATCTAATAAAGTACGGCTATGACGTTCGGACACACCATTATGTTGTGGTGTTCCGGGTGGCACGAATTTGTGAAACTATTCCACATTGTTTTAATTGAAGACCAAACTCGTAACTCAAATATTTGTCTCCGCGATCAGATCGTAGAAGCCTTATTTTCTTGTTACGATGATTCTCCACTTCACTCTGAAATTCTTTGAACTTTTCAAATGTTTCAGACTTATGTTTCATCAAGTAGATATACTCATATCTGCTCAAATCATCTGTGAAGATCAGAAAATAATGATACCTATCGCGAGCCTCAATATTCATCGGACCACATACATCAGTATGTATGATTTCCAACAAATCTGTTGCTCGCTCCATTGTTCTGAAGAACAGAGTCTTTAGTCATCTTGCCCATAAGGCATGGTTCGCAAGCACCAAGTGATTCATAATCAAGTGATTCCAAAATCCCATCAGCATGGAGTTTCTTCATGCGCTTTACACCAATATGACCTAAACGGCAGTGCCACAAATAAGTTGCACTATCATTATTAACTTCGCATCTTTTGGTTTCAATATTATGAATATGTGTATCACTACGATCGAGATTCAATGAACTATTTTCATTGGGTGTGTAACCATATAAGGTTTTATTCATGTAAACAGAACAACAATTTATTCTTTTACTTAAATGAATAACCGTATTACAATAAACATGATCAAATCATATTCATGCTCAACGCAAACACCAAATAACACTTATTTAGGTTCAACACTAATCCCGAAAGTATAGGGAGTGTGCGATGATGATCATATCAATCTTGGAACCACTTCCAACACACATCATCACTTCACCCTTAACTAGTCTCTGTTCATTCTGCAACTCCCGTTTCGAGTTACTACTCTTAGCAACTGAACTAGCATCAAATACTGAGGGGTTGCTATAAACACTAGTACACATCAATAACATGTATATCAAATATACTTATGTTCACTTTGACATCCTTCGTATCCGCCAATCACTTGGGGTAGTTCCGCTTCCAGTGACCAGTCCCGTTGCAGTAGAAGCACTTAGTCTCAGGCTTAGGACCAGACTTAGGCTTCTTCACATGAGCAGCAACTTGCTTGCTGTTTTTCTTGAAGTTTTCCCTTTTTCCTTTTGCCCTTTTTCTTGAAACTAGTGATCTTGTCAACCATCAACACTTGATGCTCTTTCTTGATTTCTACCTTCATCGATTTCATCATCATGAAAAACTCGGGAGTCGTTTTCGTCATCCCTTGCATACTATAGTTCATCATGAAGTTCTACTAACTTGGTCATGGTGACTAGAGAATTCTGTCAATCACTATCTTATCTGCAAGATTAACTCCCACTTGATTCAAGCGATTGTAGTACCCAGACAATCTGAGCACATGCTCACTAGTTGAGCGATTCTCCTCCATCTTTTAGCTATAGAACTTGTTGGAGACTTCATATCTCTCAACTCGGGTATTTGCTTGAAATATTATCTTCAACTCCTGGAACATCTCATATGGTCCATGACGTTCAAAACGTCTTTGAAGTCCTGATTCTAACCCATTAAGCATGGTGCACTAAACTATCAAGTAGTCATCATATTGAGCTAGCCAAACATTCATAACTTCTGCATCTACTCCTGCAATAGGTCTGTCACCTAGCGGTGCATCAAGGACATAATTTTTCTGTGCAGCAATGAGGATAAACCTCATATCACGGATCCAATCCGCATCATTGCTACTAACATCTTTCAACATAGTTTTTCTCTAGGAACATATCAAAATAAACATAGGGAAGCAACAACGCGAGCTATTGATCTACAACATGATTTGCAAAATACTACCAGGACTAAGTTCATGATAAATTTAAGTTCAATTTAATCATATTACTTAAGAACTCCCACTTAGATAGACATCCCTCTAATCCTCTAAGTGATCACGTGATCCAAATCAACTAAACCATGTCCGATCATCACGTGAGATGGAGCAGTTTCATTGGTGAACATCACTATGTTGATCATATCTACTATATGATTCACGCTCGACCTTTCGGTCTCCGTGTTCCGAGGCCATATCTGTATATGCTTGGCTCGTCAAGTATAACCTGAGTATTCCGCGTGTGCAACTGTTTTGCACCCGTTGTATTTGAACGTAGAGCCTATCACACCCAATCATCACGTGGTGTCTCAGCACGAAGAACTTTCGCAACGATGCATACTCAGGGAGAACACTTCTTGATAATTAGTGAGAGATCATCTTAAAATGCTACCGTCAAACTAAGTAAAATAAGATGTATAAAAGATAAACATCATATGCAATCAAAATATGTGACATGATATGGCCATCATCATCTTGCACCTTTGATTTCCATCTCCAAAGTACTGTTATGATCTCTATCGTCACCGGCATGACACCATGATCTCCATCATCTTGATCTATATCAATGTGTCGTCACGTGGTCGTCTCGCCAACAATTGCTCTTGCAACTATTGCTATCGCATAGCGATAAAGTAAAGTAGTTATTGGGCGCTTGCATCTTATGCAATAGAGAGACAACCATAAGGATTTTGCCAGTTGCCGATAACTTCAACAAAACATGATCATCTCATACAACAACTAATATCTCGTCACGTCTTGACCATATCACATCACAACATGCCCTGCAAAAACAAGTTAGACGTCCTCTACTTTGTTGTTGCAAGTTTTATGTGGCTGCTACGGTCTTAGCAAGAACCGTTCTTACCTACGCATCAAAAACCACAACGATAGTTTGTCAAGTTGGTGCTGTTTTAACCTTCGCAAGGACCGGGCGTAGCCACACTCGGTTCAACTAAAGTTGGAGAAACTGACACCCGCCAGCCACCTGTGTGCAAAGCACGTCGGTAGAACCAGTCTCGCGTAAGCGTACGCGTAATGTCGGTCCGGGCCGCTTCGTCCAACAATACCGCCGAACCAAAGTATGACATGCTGGTAAGCAGTATGACTTATATTGCCCACAACTCACATGTGTTCTACTCGTGCACATAACATCAAACCATAAAACCTAGGCTCTGATACCACTGTAGGGGAACGTAGTAATTTCAAAAAAATTCCTACGCACACGTAAGATCATGGTGATGCATAGCAACGAGAGGGGAGAGTGTTGTCTATGTACCCTCGTAGACCGAAGCGGAAGCGTTGACGCAACGTAGAGGAAGTAGTCGTACGTCTTCCCGATCCGACCGATCCAAGCACCGTTACTCTGGCACCTCCGAGTTCTTGGCACACGTTCAGCTCGATGACGATCCCCGGGCTCCGA
Organism: Triticum monococcum; assembly: GCA_034509565.1. Lineage (NCBI taxonomy): Eukaryota > Viridiplantae > Streptophyta > Magnoliopsida > Poales > Poaceae > Triticum > Triticum monococcum. The sequence continues at coordinate 477,066,287 of CM067842.1, read as the reverse complement.
TCCAGCAAAGCGTCGGGCAGGAGTTCCGTCAGCACGATGGCGTGGTGATGATCTTGATGTTCAACCATCGCAGGGCTTCGCCTAAGCACCGCTGCAATATGACCGAGGTGTAATATCGTGGAGGGGGGCACTGCACACGGCTAAGGAACGATCGCGAAGATCAACTTGTGTCTCTAGGGTGCCCCTTGCCTCAGTATATAAAGGATGGAGGAGGAGGAGGCCGGCCAAGGCAATTGGTGCGGCCAGGATGTGGAGTCCTACTAGGACTCCAAGTCCTAGTAGGAGTCCACCAAGAGGGGAGGAAGGGAGAAGGAAGTAGAGGAGAAGGAAAGGTGGCCGGCCCCCTTTTCCCTAGTCCAATTTGGACCAGAGGGGAGGGGGCGCAGCAGCCCCTTGGCCCTTTCTCCTCTTCCCACTAAAGCCCATCAAGGCCCATTGCTTCTCCCGTAACTACCCGGTACTCCGAAAAATACCCGAATCACTCGGAACCTTTCCGATGTCCGAATATAGTCGTCCAATATATCGATCTTTACGTCTCGACCATTTCGAGACTCCTCGTCATGTCCCCGATATCATCCGGGACTCCGAACTCCTTCGGTACATCAAAACTCATAAACTCATAATATAACTGTCATCGAAACCTTAAGCGTGCGGACCCTACGGGTTCGAGAACAATGTAGACATGACCGAGACACGTCTCCGGTCAATAAACAATAGCGGGACCAGGATGCCCATATTGGCTCCTACATATTCTACGAAGATCTTTATCGGTCAGACCGCATAACAACATACGTTGTTCCCTTTGTCATCGGTATGTTACTTGCCCGAGATTCGATCGTCGGTATCCAATACCTAGTTCAATCTCGTTATCGGCAAGTCTCTTTACTCGTTCCGTAATACATCATCTCGCAACTAACTCATTAGCTGCAATGCTTGCAAGGCTTAAGTGATGTGCATTACCGAGAGGGCCCAGAGATACCTCTCCGGCGATCGGAGTGACAAATTCTAATCTCGAAATACGTCAACCGAACATGTACCTTTGGAGACACCTGTAGAGCACCTTTATAATCACCCAGTTACGTTGTGACATGTGGTAGCACACAAAGTGTTCCTCCGGCACACGGGAGTTACATAATCTCATAGTCATAGGAACATGTATAAGTCATGAAGAAAGCAATAGCAACATACTAAACGATCGGGTGCTAAGCTAATGGAATGGGTCAAGTCAATCAGATCATTCAACTAATGATGTGATCCCGTTAATCAAATAACAACTCTTTGTCTATGGTTAGGAAACATAACCATCTTTGATTAACGAGCTAGTCAAGTAGAGGCATACTAGTGACACTCTGTTTGTCTATGTATTCACACATGTATTATGTTTCCGGTTAATACAATTCTAGCATGAATAATAAACATTTATCATGATATAAGGAAATAAATAATAACTTTATTATTGCCTCTAGGGCATATTTCCTTCAAGGGAGCCAACAACGGCGGGCTAATTTGAAGTGGGGCAGCTAGTACAAGCTATCCTGATAAAAGGTGGTCTACGCCTGCGAAAGGCTCTGGTGGTGACGCCATCTTGGGCTCCATGATGACCTTTGTCTTGCCGTCCTTCTGGTCTTGGTCTTGTTGCACCAAAATGGCAACCTTTGCCTGATGCCTCGGTACTCCTCGCCTGCGCTAGTTTCCTTAGCACCAAAGAGGAAACAAGGACGATGCACGTGCTAGCGCCCGCCTGGTGTCGATCGTCATGGCTCACGCCACGAGAGCCTCGTGAGGTTCGCCTCGCCTTGATATCTCCGCTCCTCGTGAGCTTGCCTGACTAGGCCGCTCCAGAGGAGGTCTCGTGTCATCCTCCTCGTGAGGCTTGGCCCCTCACGAGGGTCTTGGATGTCTTGTTGGTGAAGATGGGTCGTACGGCCTGCTGGCTCAGCCACGCAGCGGGCCGCAGGTAGGCAAGTCTGGGGACCCCTGTTCCCAGGATGCCGACAGTAGCCCTCGGGACCAAGGTGCGCTCGGGCTTGGCTTCATGGCGAAGCCAAGGACCAAGTACGGAGCACCGCGGGCCCCCAAAGCCTGCGTCCTTGGTTGACGCGTGGTGGTTGATTGGACGTGGGCGTCTCCGCTTCCCCATGCTGCCTCGGCAACTTCACGACTTGACGAGTCCATGCAACATGCAAGGGAAACCATCATTACCTGCGGTCGTGGGATGTGTCGGTTGGCCTTCTTTTGCTATAAATGGGGAGGGGGCAGAGCCCCCGTCGCCCATCTCTTCCTCGCTTGCTGCTTCTTCTTCCTCACTCCACTCCTAGCTTCTTCTTCCTCGCTTCGTTGCTCGTCGTGCCACCAATGGCGCCACGAAGGAAGTTCTCCGCCGCCGAGAAGGGAAAGGCCCCTCGCGAGGGGCCCGGCTCGCCGGCGCCCAAGCGCAGACGTGGCCGTCCATGCAAGCACACCGCGTCCCCTGTCGTGGCCCACTGTCGAAGTGGCGCCACGGCACACGGAGTGGGTCATCCCAGCCACGGCGATCCAGCTGACGAGGGGAGGCGTGCTTTGGTGGCGCCCCCCCCCATCCGCGCTTCCACGTGGTGTAAGTGTCGCCGGAGTTTGTCGTCTGGTCGGAGAACCCGGCCGGCAACTGGCTCCAACTTCCGTGCTTCTTTGCCAACGAGCTGTCGGCCCCCAGTCCAGGCAGACTCTGGCTGCAGGCGGATGGTTGCTGCAGCAAGGCCTCTTGGGTTGCAGTCGCGACCTCCGCCACGGGCAACATAGCCCTGGCCCGCGGTTGGCAGACGTTCGCCCCCACGTGCGGCCTGGGTTGGCGGTGCGCCCTCCACTTCAAGTATGACGGCGAATCAACCCTCTACGTGAGGGTGTTTGGGGAAGATGGTCGCCGCGCCGGGTGCTGCCCCGAGGCGAACGATGGTGAGGAGGTGCTCGGCCTCAGGGACAGTCGCGACGAGGATGGGGGCGAGCCTTCCCTCGGGGGCGGCTGTGTCTTGTCCTGCTACGGCGGCTCTTCCTCCAGTGATAGCTCCAGCAGTAGTGGCCACGACCAGCCACCATGCCGATGCGCCCGCTTTGGAGGCGGTAGTGGGTCATCCCGTTGCCGCGCCTCCGTCAAGCATGAAGAAGGATCCAGCTAGGTTCGGGGTGCCGCTAGGGGCCTGCCTCCGCAGATTGCTCTGATGCTGCTTTTGTTTTACTCTTTTTCCTGCATCAAGAATGTAAACAGTTTGGGCCCAGGGGGCGTGTATCGAACTATGGTTCCTCGATTGTGGCACCGTGCGTGTTGTGTTGTTATTTCGTGCAAAGATGAGTTAACCTGGTATATCTGGGACGCCCTCTTCCTCACGAGGTGCTCATTTCCTCGTGCCTATCTTGCCTTGGTGGCCTGCATCTACTGGGGAACTACGAAAGCTCGTTAGGAAGTGCATTAAAGGATTTGCCGCTCGCCCTGGTCCTGGCCTGGCGCCTTGTATCGCGGTACCCGTGGGGCATGGACTAGGAGAGGCACGCCAGCTTTTGGGCTCGAAGGAGGGTGGCTCGCGAGAAGGAAGAGAAGGGAGAAAAAGCTCGCGATGGCACCTGCCCAGGCCCCTCGTGAGGCATGCAAGAGAGAGAACACGAGCTAACCCGAGCCGGAAAAACGCAGCGAGAAGCAAGAGGGTCAACTCAGCAAGGAATGCCAAAAGCAAATTTCAATTAAGGAAAAGGGAGCCAAATACGGAAAGCAAATGAAAAGCCGCATCCAGCACCTAATCTAGTCTTCAAGTCTTCTCACCAGTGCGAAGCTAAGTGCTGTCCACTAGGCGTGGGCGGGAGCCCCAGGGCCTGAGGCTGGCACCCCTGAGACTCCGGGGCGTGTACAGCCCCAACTCATTATTACGTGAGAGTGTCACGTGCGGTGATTCTTCACTGGCACCGGGCCTTCTTCACAGGCTTTGGGCCTTTCTTCTCAGGTTCTGGGCCTTGCTTCACAGGCTCTGGGCCTTGCTTCACAGGCTCTGGGCCTTGCCTTATGGGTAAAACCTCCGGAGGTGCTGGATGTTCTAGGCGTTTTGGACTGGTACTCCGTCTTGTGTCTCCAGGCACACGGCGCCAGGCCTGGAGATGTGGACGACCTTGAACAGGCCCTCCCACATTGGTGAAAGCTTATGCAGCCCTTCCCTGGAGAGGACCCGCCTCAGGATTAGGTCTCCCGTCTCGAGTGTCCTGGAGCGGATGTTGCGGCAGTGGTATCGCCGTAGTGCTTGCTGGTACCCCGCCGCCTGCAGCGCAGCTCCATGGCGATGTTCCTCCACTAACACGAGGTCCATCCCCCGCGTGGCGTCCTACTGTGTTTCGTTGAATGCCAGGACCCGTGCGGAGTGATGCTTGACCTCATGAGGGAGGACTGCTTCGGCTCCGTAGACAAGGAAGAATGGAGTCCCTCCTGTTGGCTTGGTGGTGGCGGTCCGGATGGACCACAGTACGGACTAGAGCTCGTCGTCCTAGCCCCTGCCGTAGGCCTCCAGCTTCTTCTAGAAGGTCCTGGTCTTGAGGCCCCTTAGGACAACTGCGTTAGCACGTTCGGCCTAGCCATTGCTCCTGGGGTGGGCCATCGAAGCGTAGCAGATCTGCGTTCCAAGGTTAGCACATTAGGTTTTGAAGAGGTTTCTAGTAAACCGCGAACCGTTATCTGTGATGATGCGGTTGGGGACCCCAAAGCGGCTCACGAGGCCCTTGATGAACTTGACAGCAGAACCGGCTAGGATGGTATGGACGGCTTCCACTTCCGCCCACTTGGTGAACTTGTCGATGGCGACGTAGAGGTAACGGTAGCCCCCTGGCACCCGAGGGAACGGGCCTAGGATATCCAGCCCCCAGACCGCGAACGGCCATGTGAGTGGGATAGTTTGAAGGCCCTAAGCTGGTTGATGGATTTGCTTGGCGTGGAATTGGCAGGCTTCGCAAGACTTCACCAGCTCGGCTGCGTCGTTGAGTGTTGTAGGCCAGTAGAATCCACTACGGAACACCTTGCCGACGAGGGTCCGTGATGACGAGTGGTGTCCGTAGTCCCCGCCGTGTATGTCAATCAGCAACTCCCTTCCTTGGTCGCTGGATATGCAGTGCAGTGTGACATCATTTGGTCGTTTCCTATATAACTCGCCGTCTTGGATACAGTATGTCGTGGCTTGCCAGGCCACGCGCTCCACCTCCTCTTCCTTTTCCGGCAACATCTCGTGCGTTAAGTACTCCTTGAATTCCTTGGTCCAGCATTCCTCCTGAGGTTCAAGCGCCAAGAGCAGTCGAGCTCCGGAGGTCGGTCCACAGGTCGGGGCTCCCGTGGCCGGAGGCTGGGGGAGCTCCTCCCGAGGCTGGGTCGTGCTTGAAAGAGGTGGCGCAGCTGATGGCTTGAAGAGCCGCTCCTCAAACACGCCCGGCTCCTGCGGTTGTGAAAGTGCAACTATCCCCGGGTGGTTTTGGTAATTTCTAACAACATATAGCTCATTGAGCTAACATTATTCCAAGATTAATATTTCAGGAAAAGCTCAATGAATGGCATGGCATGGATGAGGAAAGTGGATCCCTCAAAATTCTAAGGACAAAAAGTTTGGCTCAAGCTTGAAGCTCAAGACTCAACATTTTATATTTTAGTGATCCAAGATCACATTGAGTCTATAGGAAAAGCCAATACTATCAAGGAGGGATGAGGTGTTGCTTAATGGCTTGCTTGCTCAAAATGCTTAGTGATATGCTCCAAAAACCCTAAACTACCTTCCCACATCCACATATGACCTAAACCAAAAGTCAAACTCGGCCCCACCGATTCTTTCTATCCGGCGCCACCGAGTTTCAAATGTCATAGCCACTGCCACAAACCCTAGGAAAGTCGGTCTCACCGAGATGGGATTGTAATCTCTCTATTTCCCTTCGTAACGTTTCGGTCTTACCGAGATGAGCAATCGGTCCCACCAAGATTGCAATGTAAACTCTCTGTTTCCCTTTTGTAACATTTCGGTCTCACCGAGATGAGCGAATCGGTCCCACCGAGTTTACCTAACCAACTCTCTGGTTAGCTTATTACCAAAATCGGTCCCGCCGAGTTTGTGTAATCGGTCACATCGAGATTACGTTATGCCCTAACCCTAACCATATCGGTCCTGCCGAGTTGCATCTCAGTCCCATCGAAAATCCTAACGGTCACTAGGTTTGCTGAATCGGTCCGACCGAGTTTAACCATTCGGTCCCACCGAGTTTGGCAAATTGTGTGTAACGGTTAGATTATGTGTGGAGGCTATATATACCCCTCCACCCACTCTTCATTCGTGGAGAGAGCCATCAGAACATACCTACACTTCCAATACACATTTTCTGAGAGAGAACCACCTACACTTGTGTTGAGGTCAAGACATTCCGTTCCAATCATATGAATCTTGATCTCTAGCCTTCCCCAAGTTGCTTTCCATTCAAATATTCTTTCCACCAAATCCAAATCCTGTGAGAGAGAGTTGAGTGTTGGGGAGACTATCATTTGAAGCACAAGAGCAAGGAGGTCATCATAAACACACCATTTGTTACTTCTTGGAGAGTGGTGTCTCCTAGATTGGCTAGGTGTCACTTGGGAGCCTCCGACAAGATTGCGGAGTTGAACCAAGGAGTTTGTAAGGGAAGGAGATCGCCTACTTCATGAAGATCTACCGCTAGTGAGGCAAGTCCTTCATGGGCGACGGCCATGATGGAATAGACAAGGTTGCTTCTTCGTGGACCCTTCGTGGGTGGAGCCCTCCACGGACTCGCGCAACCGTTACCCTCCGTTGGTTGAAGTCTCCATCAACGTGGATGTATGATAGCATCACCTATCGGAACCACGACAAAAACATCTGTGTCTCCAATTGCGTTTGAATTCTCCAAACCCTTCCCTTTACATTCTTGCAAGTTGCATGCTTTACTTTCCGCTGCCCATATACTCTTTGCATGCTTGCTTGAATTGTGTGGAGATTGCTTGACTTGTGCTAAGATAGCTAAAATCTGCCAAGAACTAAAATTGAGAAAAGGCTAGATTTTTATTTGGTCAAGTAGTCTAATCCCCCCCTCTAGACATACTTTCAATCCTACAAGTGGTATCAGAGCTTTGGTCTCCATTCGCTTTGATTTCCATAGCTTTTGATGGTCATAGCCTTGGTTTCACAACCTAGGAGAGTATGGCGTCTAGCGAGGGAAATTATCACCGTAGAGGTCCTTACTTTGATGGTACTAATTTTGCTAGTTGGAAGCATAAGATGAAAATGCATATTCTTGGACATAACCCCGCCATTTGGGCTATTGTGAGTGTTGGCTTGCAAGGTGAATTCTTTGATGGGAGAGAACCGAATCGTGAAGCTACCGCGGATGAGTTGAAGATGCTACAATACAATGCTCAAGCTTGTGATATCCTCTTCAACGGATAGTGCCCCGAAGAATTCAACAAAATCAGCCGTCTTGAGATTGCAAAGAAATTTGGGATACTTTGATTGATATGCACGAAGGTACCGACTCCGTCAAGGAATCCAAATTGGATGTGCTTCAAAGTCAACTTGACAAGTTCAAAATGAAGGATGGTGAAGGTGTCGCTGAAATGTACTCTAGGCTTGCTCTTATCACAAATGAGATTGCCGGCTTAGGGAGTGAAGAGATGACCGATAGATTCATCATCAAGAAGATCCTAAGAGCCTTGGATGGAAAATATGATACCGTGTGCACATTGATCCAAATGATGCCCAATTACAAAGATCTCAAGCCAACGGAAGTCATCGGAAGAATTGTTGCTCATGAGATGTCACTCAAGGATAAAGAGGAACTTCACAACAAATCAAGTGGTGCTTAAAAAGCCTCGTGTGAAGCCCCCACATCATCGAGTGAGAAACAAACCTTCAATGAAGAATTGAGCTTAATGGTGAAGAACTTCAACAAGTTCTACAAGAGTAGAAGCAAAGAGAGAAGCTCCAAGTCAAGGTCCTACAATGAAAAAAGATCTTCTAGTTGAGAGCAAAACTGCTACAATTGTGGAAGGCCCAGACACTATTCCAATGAGTGTACGCCCCCCTACAAGAGAAGAGAAGATTCTCCCAAGAGAAGAAGTAGAAGAGAAGAATCACCATCTAGAGAAAGAAGGAGTAGAGATGATCGTTATGAACGAAGACCCTCACGGAGAAGCAAGGATTCGGAAAGAAAGGACAAGTCATCAAGGAGCTACACAAAACGAAGACATCAAGCTCACGTTGGTGAATGGGTATCCGGCTCCGACTCCTAATATACTCAAGATGAAGGTGTTGCCGATCTAGCACTTGTGACAACCAACTCCTACGACATATTTGACTCACCAAATGAAGGAGTTGGAACATGCTTCATGGCTAAAGGCCCAAATGTATCACACCCCGAGTATGTTGATTTCAATAGTGATGAAGATGACTTATTAGGTGATGATGATTTACTTGTTGACAACTCTAGTGATGAATACTATGATGAAACGTCAATTAATCATGCTAATCAAGATAAAATGAATGACAATGATAACGAGAAGATTGAGTCTCTAACTAAAGAACTAAACACTCTTAAGTTAGCTCATGAAACTATCGTAGGAGGTCATCGAGAACTTTTAAGGACTCATGAGAAATTACGCTTTGAAAAGCTCAACCTTGAGCAAGAGCATGAGGTCTTAAAAGCAATCAATGATGATCTTCGTAAGAAAAGTTCTTCTTACATTGCCAAGCGTTTACTCTTATCCACTTAAATGCCTCAAGTCAAGTCTAGTAACAAGAACAAGAAAGATTTTTCCTCTAGTAGTAACAATAATCATGCTAAATCCAATATTGTTGCTTCTAGTAGTTCTCTTGATTCCACTAATGATTCTCTTAGCCAAGTTACACTTGAGCAAGAAAATAGCTTATTGAAGGGAATTGTAGAGAAAGATGTTTACAAGAGCCTTGCCGGAAGTAAGCAATTCAAGGAAATTGTACGCAAGCAAGGAATGCACCAGAAGAATCAAGGTGTTGGTTTTGAACGTAAGTTCAATGCCAATGGAGTTGAGTGGGAAGAAGATCAATACCCCAAGACAAAGTTTGTTCCTCAACAAGAGAAGTATGATCCTACTTCTCCCAAAGGGACACAAGCTCAAGATGATCTTCCACCACAAGACCACAAGCAAAAAGGCAAGGACAAGCTTCAAGAGGAAATTGATGCATTTGAAGAAGCTCCTAAGGCCTTGGTCAAGTGGGTTCCCAAGACTACTTCAAGTTCCACTTCAGCAAGTACAACTACAACACCGAGGATTCCAATCAAGATGGTGTGGATCCCGAAGAAGAAGAACTAGAGAGTTCTTGAGGGTGACTCCGCCAACATACTTCACTCTTATCATCTTGGCAAGAACAAGTGCAATCAACTTCCACATCTTGCACTAGTTCAAAGAGTCACAAACCCTCTTGTTGGTAAGACAAGGGACAAGGTAACCTAAAAGCTTTCATAGACATCATCTTGTGTGTGCATCACTCTATGTCTATGGATATCCTTGTTTGTTCCTTGTGGGACTAACCCGTGTAGGTATTGAAAGTGCAACTCACTCTAATGGATAGCTCCAAATGATTTACATCAACATTGAGCATCCACATCTTCAACATCTACATGAAGTCATCATCGACAAAACCCAAGGTTAGTTCATCCCTCTTAGGGGGGATCTCACATCTAGGCGGAGCTTTACTCTAAGAATTGAGCTAAAGCAACTCTAATGGTGTGAACACATCAATGCTTTATGTAAAAGTGGTAACCCCACTTGTGCTTAAACAATGAGTATGACCTATGATCAAATGTTCTCATTTGACTCCTAAGTCAATATACTCATATATAGATGACCTAGTCATCGCAAATTGTTTGATAGATGCTAGAATTGGTTGTGCATGCTTTGCCACATATTTAAATTGCCATTTTATTGTGTGAGCATGTTGATTGCATATTTTACTCATTCAAGGACATCCACTTGTTGTTTTGATTGATTGGTTTTTTTTCTTTTGCCAAGTGGATGGACAAGAATGCCTAAGAACCCTCTCTAGCTATCTATGCTTTTCTCGTCTCAAACTCTATTCATGCTACATCACAAAATTTGAACAAGTCAGATTCAAACCACTCTGTGTGAGGAGCACTCGGAGTCCCCGATTCATCATAGACTTAAACTTCCAAAACTTCTTTGTGCTTTTCGGTCTGACCGATTCATCCATTTCGGTCATACCGAGATCACTAAGTCGATATATGTTTTCAATCTCGGTGCAACCGATTTGAACTTTTCGGTCACACCGAGTTGCTGTAACTGTCAACAGTTATGCATCTCGGTGCCACCGAGTTGTTCCACTCGGTCACACCGACAGGGTCGGGCTATATATACTCACGGGAAAAAATTTGGAAATTTCTCCGAAACCCCTTCACCCGTGCATAGCTCGCTCTGCCTCCTGGGTCTCTGGATCGTCTTCCTCGTCGCCAGCCGCCTCCTGTCGCTGGTCTCCGCCACCGTCAACGGAATTCTTCCCCGCCGTTGCCGCCGTAGCGAGTTCATCGCTGAACTAGGGTATGGACTCGATCACAGTGCTATCCCCGTCTGATTCCTAGCACATTGTGTTCATTATGATTCTTACCACGATTGAAACGCTTCTATCCAGTCAAAACACTCCGTATATTAGAGTTGAATCAAAAATTTAGGGTTAGGTTTCCGCCGAAACCATCTCGGACCCACCGGGTTGCAGAACTCGGTTCCACCGATTCGGCCAAGGCCATTGCACATGTGGTTATCGGTCTGGCCGAGAATTGCAAATTGGTGTGACCAAGTTCAGGACTTTGTGAAACCATAGCAGTCTCGGTGCCACCGAACTGTGACTCGGTCTGACTGAGTTCACTAGTTTAGGTTCCAACAGCTGCTTCTGTATCACCGAGTTTGCAAATCAGTTGATCTGAAATGCTTTCTGTGGAAAACTAAAACTAAGTTTTTGACTCATTCTTTTGCAAAAATCTCTGCATTTTTTGATGCTCATCCACTCTATCTCATCTATATCTATTCACAAGGTCTGCTACAACATGTCTGACCAGAGTGACAGCCAGAACAGGTCAGAGGAGCAGGTTCACCTGAGTGAGGGCACTAGTCCCTCTAGCGGTTCAGATGATGGTAGCAGGAGCACCCCAAGCAATTTGCCAAAGGCTGCCACTAGAGCAAGCAAGAAGAGAACTTCAGAGTCTGAGGATGAAGACTATGTGGCCACTAAGGATGAGGCTACATCAAAGAAGAATGTGGTTAAGAAGGAGTACAGCTCAGCTCAGTTAAGCCAGGGATGAAGATCAAAAGGCCAGCAGGAAGACAACCAATGTCTAAGGCCAGAGCATCCTCTCAAGCATCTTTGGAATCTCAACCCAAAGAGCCTACTGCAGAAGGAAAGAAAAGGAATGAAAGGGTCAATAAGACCATGGCCAGAGTGATTGGAAAGGCTTCCATGATGGAAGAAGAAGAGGAAGAAGAGGTTGCTGCACCAACACCTAAGGCCCAGAAGCTTATGTGTGATGCTATCAGGACAGGGGCTGCATCATCAAAGCTCAAAGAAGCACCCAAAGCTGCCTCCAAGCCCAAGACTGCACCAAAGAGAAATACCAGAAACATACCAGCTGCTGAGAAGAACAAGGCCCCGGTGCCTGAGACTGTTGCGGAAGAAGAAGATGAAGAGCATGTTGTGAGAAAATTGAAGCCAAAAATTCCAGACCACAATGATGCTCATCCTGTGGCTGAGAACATGAAGATCAGGAGAGACTCAGGGCTGAGGAAATGGAGAGAGACAGATCCATATGCTACCAGGAGAAGGACTGCTGTTGATTACAGGTTCCACACAAAGGAACAGCAGGATTTCTATGAGACAATTTTGTTGGACAAGAAGCCTATAGTGTGTGATATGAGGTGGGTCAACTGGACCTACATGAAGGAAAATGAGGAACACTATCCTGGTGTGTTTAACAGCTTCCGTGCTTGTGGAGTTGCAGACTTTGTTGGGCAGAAGCTCACAAAGTGGAATGAGGAGCTCATAATGCAATTCTACTCCACAACACACTTCTATCCAGATGGCAGGATAGTATGGATGTCTGAAGGTACGAGATACTAATAAACTATTGAGGAATGGGCCAATCTGATCAATGCCACAAAGGAAAGTGAAGATGACTTGGATGTTTATGCCAAGAAAAATATGGATCACAATTCTATGTCACAGATGTACAAGGAGATTCCTGAAGATGCTCTTGAGACTTTCAAGTTTGGGTCAGTCCATTTCCTTCTGTCAAGACTGCCAACGATCAACTGGATCCCAAGGCACAGTCTTTTGCCCAAGTCAGGTGACCACAACATGATCAGAGGGCATGCAATTAACTTGCTACATATATTTGATGTGCCATAGAAGTTCAAGGTCATGAGCCTTATAGTTGAGACTCTCAAGAGGACAGCAGCTGACCAGAAAAGAAGTTGTGGATATGCCCCACAAATCTAGGAGTTGATAAACTCAAAGATGGGCACAGGCACATACTTGTTGGATAAGGAACACTTGCCCATCTATCCTGACTTCAAGGACAACCAAGTTGTCATGGATGAAGATGAACCCTCCTTAGTGCAAGCGCAAGCAAAGAAGGAGAAGGCAAGGAAAGAGAAGGCTGCCAAGATGCCAACTCAAGAGGAGGCATCTGAGTACTTTTTGAAAAGAAAGCTGGACCAGCTTGGTTACTTGATAGCATCATCTCTGAGGATTGAGAAGGGGTTGGCCACCCTAACTCAAAACCAGGAGAGCCTGGAAAGAATCATGGAAAAAAATTATATGATTTAGATGTCAAAGTAACTGAGATTCAGTCTGTTGTGGAGCAGCTACAGGATGACATGCAGGAGAGGAAGGGCAAGACAACCACTGATGCATTTGCCAGAGTGCCTCGAGCTTAGAGATCAGCTGTAGTGCCTGTTCCAGACACCAGAGCCATGTCATCTGCACCAGCTACAGCTTCAGTGCCACCAGCTCCAGCACCTACCCCATCACCTTCGTCTACTTCGACTGAAGCCTTCGTCCTTGGAGTTCTCTGGACACCACCACCTAAAGACCAAGCCTGAGAGACCTTCTAGTGCTACGCGTTTTTTATGAACTTTTTGGTAACTTGTTGCCAAAGGGGGAGAAAAATGTATAGATCATAGGCTTCGAGAGAGAGCGTTGCATTTTATTCTCTCTTGCTTTGGTGGCTGAACTTTGTTTGCTTTTGATTGCTTGAGATACTACGCTATTATCTGCGAGACATTGATGATCATGTGGTTGATCATAAGCTACACTTATGCTTGTTAGATGATATTATCTTACTTATCCTTATATGATCATTCACTTTGCTTGGTGATGAGTGCATGTATTTAATTCTTATCATTTTGAGCGCTCCACCAAGATGTATGTGACATGGAAGAGTAACCCATGATCCTAACTCATTGTGCATTTGCAGTCCAAAGCAAATCTTAAGATATGCACAAATTTAGGGGGAGCTCTTGCTTTTCACATACTTCTCAAAGCGACGATATCTTTCACTCTTATTATCATTTGTCGAAGCTTTGATCTATATGTTGTCATCAATTACCAAAAAGGGGGAGATTGAAAGTGCAACTATCCCCAGGTGGTTTTGGTAATTCCTATCAACATATCGCTCATTGAGCTAACATTATTCCAAGATTAATATTTCAGGAAAAGCTCAATGAATGGCATGGCATGGTTGAGGAAAGTGGATCCCTCAAAATTCTAAGGACAAAAGGTTTGGCTCAAGCTTGAAGCTCAAGACTCAACATTTTATATTTTAGTGATCCAAGATCACATTGAGTCTATAGGAAAAGCCAATACTATCAAGGAGGGATGAGGTGTTTCTTAATGGCTTGCTTGCTCAAAGTGCTTAGTGATATGCTCCAAAAACCCTTAACTACCTTCCCACATCCACATATGACCTAAACCAAAAGTCAAACTCGGCCCCACCGATTCTTTCTATCCAGTGCCACCGAGTTTCAAATGTCATAGCCAAAGCCACAACCCTACGCAAATCGGTCTCACCGATAGGGATCTCGGTCTCACCGAGATGGGATTGCAATCTCTCTATTTCCCTTCGTAACGTTTTGGTCTTACCGAGATGAGCGATCGGTCCCACCAAGATTGCAATGTAAACTCTATGTTTCCCTTTTGTAACATTTCGGTCTCACCGAGATGAGCGAATCGGTCCCACCGAGTTTACCTGACCAACTCTCTAGTTAGCTTATTACCAAAATCGGTCCCACCGAGTTTGTGTAATCGGTCACACCGAGATTACGTTATGCCCTAATCCTAACCATATCGGTCCTACCGAGTTGCATCTCAGTCGCACCGAAAATCCTAACTGTCACTAGGTTTGCTGAATCGGTCCGACCGAGTTTAACCATTCGGTCCCACCGAGTTTGGCAAATTGTGTGTAACGGTTAGATTCTGTGTGGAGGCAATATATACCCCTCCACCCACTCTTCATTCATGGAGAGAGCCATCAGAACATACCTACACTTCCAATACACATTTTCTGAGAGAGAACCACCTACACTTGTGTTGAGGTCAAGACATTCCATTCCAATCATATGAATCTTGATCTCTAGCCTTCCCCAAGTTGCTTTCCACTCAAATCTTCTTTCCACCAAATCCAAATCCTGTGAGAGAGAGTTGAGTGTTGGGGAGACTATCATTTGAAGCACAAGAGCAAGGAGTTCATCATCAACACACCATTTGTTACTTCTTGGAGAGTGGTGTCTCCTAGATTGGCTAGGTGTCACTTGGGAGCCTCCGACAAGATTGTGGAGTTGAACCAAGGACTTTGTAAGGGCAAGGAGATCGCCTACTTCGTGAAGATCTACCGCTAGTGAGGCAAGTCCTTCGTGGGCGACGGCCATGATGGAATAGACAAGGTTGCTTCTTCGTGGACCCTTCGTGGGTGGAGCCCTCCGTGAACTCGCGCAACCGTTACCCTCCGTGGGTTGAAGTCTCCATCAACATGGATGTACGATAGCATCACCTATCGGAACCATGACAAAAACATCTGTGTCTCCAATTGCGTTTGAATTCTCCAAACCCTTCCCTTTGCATTCCTGCAAGTTGCATGCTTTACTTTCCGCTGCCCATATACTCATTGCATGCTTGCTTCAATTGTGTGGAGATTGCTTGACTTGTGCTAAGATAGCTAAAATCTTCCAAGAACTAAAATTGGGGAAAGGCTAGATTTTTATTTGGTCAAGTAGTCTAATCCCCCCCCCCCTCTAGACATACTTTCGATCCTACAAATGGTATCAGAGCTTTGGTCTCCATTCGCTTTGATTTCCATAGCTTTTGGTGGTCATAGCCTTGGTTTCACAACCTAGGAGAGTATGGCGTCTAGCGAGGGAAATTATCACCGTAGAGGTCCTTACTTTGATGGTACTAATTTTGCTAGTTGGAAGCATAAGATGAAAATGCATATTCTTGGACATAACCCCGCCATTTGGGCTATTGTGTGTGTTGGCTTGCAAGGTGAATTCTTTGATGGGAGATAACCGAATCGTGAAGCTACCGCGGATGAGTTGAAGATGCTACAATACAATGCTCAAGCTTGTGATATCCTCTTCAACGGATTGTGCCCCAAAGAATTCAACAAAATCAGCCGTCTTGAGAATGCAAAGGAAATTTGGGATACTTTGATTGATATGCACGAAGGTACCGACTCCGTCAAGGAATCCAAATTGGATGTGCTTCAAAGTCAACTTGACAAGTTCAAAATGAAGGATGGTGAAGGTGTCGCTGAAATGTACTCTAGGCTTGCTCTTATCACAAATGAGATTGCCGGCTTAGGGAGTGAAGAGATGACCGATAGATTCATCATCAAGAAGATCCTAAGAGCCTTGGATGGAAAATATGATACCGTGTGCACATTGATCCAAATGATGCCCAATTACAAAGATCTCAAGCCAACGGAAGTCATCGGAAGAATTGTTGCTCATGAGATGTCACTCAAGGATAAAGAGGAACTTCACAACAAATCAAGTGGTGCTTACAAAGCCTCATGTGAAGCCCCCACATCATCGAGTGAGAAACAAACCTTCAATGAAGAATTGAGCTTAATGGTGAAGAACTTCAACAAGTTCTACAAGAGTAGAAGCAAAGAGAGAAGCTCCAAGTCAAGGTCCTACAATGACAAAAGATCTTCTAGTTGAGAGCGAAACTACTACAATTGTGGAAGGCCCGGACACTATTCCAATGAGTGTACGGCCCCCTACAAGAGAAGAGAAGATTCTCCCAAGAGAAGAAGTAGAAGAGAAGAATCACCATCTAGAGAAAGAAGGAGTAGAGATGATCGTTATGAACGAAGACCCTCACAGAGAAGCAAGGATTCGGAAAGAAAGGACAAGTCATCAAGGAGCTACACAAAACGAAGACATCAAGCTCACGTTGGTGAATGGGTATCCGGCTCCGACTCCTAATATACTCAAGATGAAGGTGTTGCCAGTCTAGCACTTGTGACAACCAACTCCTACGACATATTTGACTCACCAAATGAAGGAGTTGGAACATGCTTCATGGCTAAAGGCCCAAATGTATCACACCCCGAGTATGTTGATTTCAATAGTGATGAAGATGACTTGTTAGGTGATGATGATTTACTTGTTGACAACTCTAGTGATGAATACTATGATGAAACATCAATTAATCATGCTAATCAAGATAAAATGAATGACAATGATAACGAGAAGATTGAGTCTCTAACTAAAGAACTAAACACTCTTAAGTTAGCTCATGAAACTATCTTAGGAGATCATCGAGAACTTTTAAGGACTCATGAGAAATTACGCTTTGAAAAGCTCAACCTTGAGCAAGAGCATGAGTTCTTAAAAGCAATCAATGATGATCTTCGTAAGAAAAGTTCTTCTTACATTGCCAAGCGTTTACTCTTATCCACTTAAATGCCTCAAGTCAAGTCTAGTAACAAGAACAAGAAAGATTTTTCCTCTAGTAGTAACAATAATCATGCTAAATCCAATATTGTTGCTTCTAGTAGTTCTCTTGATTCCACTAATGATTCTCTTAGCCAAGTTACACTTGAGCAAGAAAATAGCTTATTGAAGGGAATTGTAGAGAAAGGTGTTTACAAGAGCCTTGTCGGAAGTAAGCAATTCGAGGAAATTGTACGCAAGCAAGGAATGCACCAGAAGAATCAAGGTGTTGGTTTTGAACGAAAGTTCAATGCCAATGGAGTTGAGTGGGAAGAAGATCAATACCCCAAGACGAAGTTTGTTCCTCAACAAGAGAAGTATGATCCTACTTCTCTCAAAGGGACACAAGCTCAAGATGATCTTCCACCACAAGACCACAAGCAAAAAAGGCAAGGACAAGCTTCAAGAGGAAATTGATGCATTTGAAGAAGCTCCTAAGGCCTTGGTCAAGTGGGTTCCCAAGACTACTTCAAGTTCCACTTCATCAAGTACAACTACAACACCGAGGATTCCCATCAAGATGGTGTGGATCCCGAAGAAGAAGAACTAGAGAGTTCTTGAGGGTGACTACGCCAACATACTTCACTCTTATCATCTTGGCAAGAACAAGTGCAATCAACTTCCACATCTTGCACTAGTTCAAGGAGTCACAAACCCTCTTGTTGGTAAGACAAGGGATAAGGTAACCTAAAAGCTTTCATAGACATCATCTTGTGTGTGCATCACTCTATGTCTATGGATATCCTTGTTTGTTCCTTGTGGGACTAACCCGTGTAGGTATTGAAAGTGCAACTCACTCCAATGGATAGCTCCAAATGATCTACATCAACATTGAGCATCCACATCTTCAACATCTACATGAAGTCATCATCGACAAAACCCAAGGTTAGTTCATCCCTCTTAGGGGCGATCTCACATCTAGGGGGAGCTTTACTCTAAGAATTGAGCTAAAGCAACTCTAATGGTGTGAACACATCAATGCTTTATGTAAAAGTGGTAACCCCACTTGTGCTTAAACGATGAGTATGACCTATGATCAAATGTTCTCATTTGACTCCTAAGTCAATATACTCATATATAGATGACCTAGTCATCGCAAATTGTTTGATAGATGCTAGAATTGGTTGTGCATGCTTTGCCACATATTTAAATTGCCATTTTATTGTGTGAGCATGTTGATTGCATATTTTACTCATTCAAGGACATCCACTTGTTGTTTTGATTGATTGGTTTTCTTTTCTTTTGCCAAGTGGATGGACAAGAATGCCTAAGAACCCTCTCTAGCTATCTATGCTTTTCTCGTCTTAAACTCTATTCATGCTACATCACAAAATTTGATCAAGTCAGATTCGAACCACTCTGTGTGAGGAGCACTCGGAGTCCCCGATTCATCATAGACTTAAACTTCCAAAACTTCTTTGTGCTTTTCGGTCTGACCGATTCATCCATTTCGGTCATACCGAGATCACTAAGTCGATCTAGGTTTTCAATCTCGGTGCAACCGATTTGAACTTTTCGGTCACACCGAGTTGCTGTAACTGTCAACAGTTATGCATCTCGATGCCATCGAGTTGTTCCACTCGGTCACACTGACACGGTCGGGCTATATATACTCATGGGAAATTTTTTGGAAATTTCTCCGAAACCCCTTCACCCGCGCATAGCTCGCTCTACCTCCTGGGTCTCTGGATCGTCTTCCTCGTCGCCAGCCGCCTCTTGTCGCTAGTCTCCGCCGCCGTCAACAGAATTCTTCCCCGCCGTTGCCGCCGTAGCGAGTTCATCGCCGAACTAGGGTATGGACTCGATCATAGTGCTATCCCCGTCTGATTCCTAGCACATTGTGTTCATTATGATTCTTACCACAATTGAAACGCTTCTATCCAGTCAAAACACTCCGTATATTAGAGTTGAATCGAAAATTTAGGGTTAGGTTTCCGCCGAAACCATCTCGGACCCACCGGGTTGCAGAACTCGGTTCCACCGATTCGGCCAAGGCCATTGCACATGTGGTTATCGGTCTGGCCGAGAATTGCAAATTGGTGTGACCGAGTTCAGGACTTTGTGAAACCATAGCAGTCTCGGTGCCACCGAACTGTGACTCGGTCTGACCGAGTTCACTAGTTTAGGTTCCAACAGCTGCTTTTGTATCACCGAGTTTGCAAATCAGTTGATCTAAAATGCTTTCTGTGGAAAACTAAAACTAAGTTTTTGACTCATTCTTTTGCAAAAATCTCTGCATTTTTTGATGCTCATCCACTCTATCTCATCTATATCTATTCACAAGGTCTACTGCAACATGTCTGACCAGAGTGACAGCCAGAACAGGTCAGAGGAGCAGGTTCACCTGAGTGAGGGCACTAGTCCCTCTAGCAGTTCAGATGATGGTAGCAGGAGCACCCCAAGCAATTTGCCAAAGGCTGCCACTAGAGCAAGCAAGAAGAAAACTTCAGAGTCTGAGGATGAAGACTATGTAGCCACTGAGGATGAGTGTGGGGACCCCGACTCATAAGTAGTGATCACCGAATGCACGTGTACAGTGATCCCAGAGATCAATGCTCACTGAACACACAGAAGCTGAATAACAAGAGTCTTACATCCATACATACCGTATTACACAAGTAGGACCATTATGGTCAAGTCTTGAGTATAACATCGTAGCGGAAATCTTCGTCGATAACTTGGACCCATGCCATCTGCCTTAATCCTACAGGCATTCTGACTGGGAAGCGTCCTAGCTCGCATGTTTGTCACCGAGGTACTCTTCTTCATATCATGTTCTTTCATGCCTGGCCAATAAAATAACCAGTGGCAAGCCAATGAGTACTTTGAATGTACTCGCAAGCAACCCATGTTTTGGTTCAAGATACAACAATGCATGATATAGGTAAACTTTTGCAGAAAGCTAGTTTTGAGTGCAATGACATGTTCAACAACTTGTAAGACATGCATCAGGAGAATTCAAGTAACCATAAGGACAGGTTATAGATATCAACATAAATAGAGTGGGCACCAACCCAACTCAATCATGTCAAGTCCTTTGACTTGACCCAAGTAGTTCTTCCCACTTATCCAAACACACACACTGGTTTGTAAACATGTGGACGTAGCCCAAGAGCGGTTACCCAACTGTCCTTGACCGTGGACACGGCTATTCGAATAGTTTTACACTCTGCAGAGGTTGCACACTTTACCCACAAGATCCGGGGAACTTCCATGTCATCCACGACCCGCGATACCTCAAGTACCCGGGGTAAGCACCCGATCACTATCTTTCCCTAGACGACACTAACAAGGAGTCTACTCGTTGTTCCGTATCCTCACGATGTACATCATACGAGACACGCTCGAGATCGTAACATCCGAGAGGGGACATAACGGTGTATCCGGTGCCCTGTGAAAATAGTCATGGCCGCCCTACCTGGCACGACCCCGTCCCGAGAGAGCGCACCAACAAATCTCCCGTCACTAGTAATGCGGGCTCCGAGCTAGTATCGGCCTAGGTAATCAAGAATGCCCTTTCCCATACAAGGGTAGAGTGGTTGTGCATGTAAGGTTGGAATAACGGTCGCAACTTAAACCAATCCGT
The DNA here is from genome assembly GCA_034509565.1 of Triticum monococcum. Classification (NCBI taxonomy): domain Eukaryota; kingdom Viridiplantae; phylum Streptophyta; class Magnoliopsida; order Poales; family Poaceae; genus Triticum; species Triticum monococcum. The sequence goes on along the minus strand of CM067842.1, from coordinate 477,045,672 downwards.
TTTGAAAAAACAACACACACACTTGCCTCGGTACACCACTTCGTCATCAAGTGGTTACCCATCTCATTATCTCCCTCGGGCATAAGTGGCACTCGAGGGGTTTTCAAAAAGTCCTTTGAAAGTACTTTGTCTCCATCACTATGCATATTCCCGTCCCTTTTTGCGTAGCACTACTTTAGCATCCTATCTATTCCCACCGGCATAACCCTCATAAGGAGGTAGGGTCATGCACAATGCAAGTATCAATAAGGAGGAAATGAAGGCAACCCACCAAGGTGGCTGCCCTCTCATCATGATTCCGATGCAACAATAACAAAGTGCTATATGAAATGCATAAAAAGGGTTTCATAGACATGGTCAAAGGGTTGCTTGCCTGTTTTAACAAAGTCTTCGAGGTCTTCAAATATCTCTGGTCCAACTCCAAGCATTTCGTCTACTTCGTCAACTATCGTCGAAAGCAACCAGAATAAGCAACACAACAAGGCAGAAATAAAAGTGCTCCAAAAATATTGGTTTGACTTTTCTAGGATACCTCTGGTCATGTGAGGAATGACCAAAGTGATTTCACTGGAATTGGATCAATGGATATTTCTAAACATTTTGATATGATGGAATCAAGGGGTTTATGGATTTGCAAGAAGTGTAGAGAAACATATTTTTGAAAAATGAGCCAAGGCACCCATTTAACAAAACATGATTTTAGAAGCATCTAGGAGTTGGTTTCACAGGATTTGGAGTTCAAATGATTTTCCTATGAATTTGCAAAGTTGACAAATATGAAGAAATAGACCATTATTTGCGGTGATATAGAAAGTATTAGTAAAAATCTTCAAAAACTAAGTTTTGAACTTAGAAACATCTAGGAATTTGAATCATGGCATTTGGATCAATTTTGAGCTCTCTGTGATTTTCTAAAGTTTGTCACAGAATTAAGAAAATTGGAATTTACTAAATAAGTGTGAAGGAAAGTTCTATGGAAAAATGTGCAAGCTCCTCTAAGAGGTAGATCATGATTTATAGAGTCACTAGAAATTTGAATCATCAAATTTGGACACTGTTTGACTTGTTTAGAGATTTTTTAAGTTCACTGGATAAAGAAAATGAGAAAAGGGGTTTTATACCTAATCTCACGCGCTGAGCGTAATTTAGCCGGGCAGCGCACTGGGCCTGGCCCAGCTCCTCGCGGACACCCGATGGGAGGCCACGCTGAAGGCGTATTCCCGGGTGATGCTTTCGCCGAAGGGAGGCGTAGAACGTGTGGCCCGTCTCCACTTAAATGACGTGGCCGGCCGGCGGGGTCACTGGCCTGTGGGGCCCACCCGTAGGGTCTTCTTCCTCCTCCCGTGCTCGCGACAGGAGGGGATCGAGCCCCATCTGCGCGCCGGCCGACGCCTTCTCCCGGTGACACAGGCCACCTCTGGCCAAGCCGCGGCCACCGGAGGGGTCGCCGAGGAGAGGCGCGTCAGGGGAAGCCCTCGGAGATGGCAGGGGATGGCCGGAGCGCATCTGGCGACGGTCGTGGCGGACGGCCCCATCAGGCATTGGCAGCGCCGGCACCACGAGGCACGGGACGAGGCGGAGAGGAGAGGAGCAGGGAAGCTCCGTAGCCTAGCGAAGGCTCTCCTGGAGGTCGAAGGAGAGGGGGAGGGGCTCTGGTTCACCGGAGCAAAGTGCAGGCCGACGGCGAACATGGTGGACATGGAGAGGGCAGGAGGGCACGAGGAGGGATGAGGGGGTGTCTGAGAGGTGCACGGGAGAGAGGAGGTTCGAACCGAGGCGAGAGAAAGAGTCGGGGTTGCTTAAATGGGCGTGGCCGCGGAGCACCATGGGCAGCGTCCACGGACGCGCTCGGGTGAGCCTGTAGAGGGGAGAGGAGAGAGGTTCTGGAGGGGTCCGGCAGCGTGGCGTGTCCCAGACGCCGAGGCCACCTCGGGAGACATCACCCCGACGCCCAAGGCTGTCGTATTCCCTTGGCATGGGTGAGCTACAGTGCAGGAGAGCACTGTAGCGTGCTCCAGAGCGCGAGCTCTGCATGCACTGGCATTGTTTATGTGCCATGAGCATGTCCTTTTGTGTCTTGGGGTTTTGGGGGTGAGTAAACAATGTAGGAGTGGCATTGGATGCCCTAGAGAGCCAGTAGGAGAGGAGGGAGGTTGAAGAAGAGGGAGAGAGGGGCTGTCCAGGGAGGTAAATGGGCGTATTTTACCCCTCAATCATCGAGCAAAGGCCAGGGGAGAGTTACTGGAGGTAGGAGAGGACTAGGAGGGGTTGTGGTAAAGAGTTGAGGCCATGGAGAAGAGTGGAAGTGGTCAAAACAGGGGTTTTAGTAAAATGGCAGAAGGTGTTTGTTGCTGGTTTGGGCAAGAAAATGAACTCCAATTGCTATCATACTTAACAGGATGGAATGACACTTAGAAATAGGGTGTGCCACCAAATTTGAGCTCATTTGGGCAAAGTTTCCTATGCAACTTTTGTAAACCCTAGAAATCAACAGAAATGGCTTTACCAAGATTTAGTCATGCAAATCTATTCTCCTTGATGCACCACTTGGTGTAGTGTCATCATTTGAGGTTATGAACATGTCCACAAAAGTTGGGATCAAAAGGAGAAAGTTGCCAATGTAGAGTTGTTCAAATTTGGTTCTGAACAGGAAGGGTTTTCGGGTACTTTGAGCAAGATAACATTCTCTCCAACTTGTGCCATGTGGTCTAGATGAATTATTAGACCATTTGAGCATGTTTACAAGGTTTGAGAACATTTGGACATGTTTGGCAATGTAAAGTTGCTCAAACTTCAAAATGGACAGAAATGGTTTTGAGGAGGTTTCATGGGGTTATACTATTCTCCATGAAATGATACTTGGCAAGATCATCAAACATGTCATATGTGACATGCTAGAATTTTCTTGGAATTGTTGGGGAATATTTCCTGTAGAAATATTTCAAATCCTTGAAATGGGCAGAAATTGTTTTTGATGGGTTTGACCAATATTTTGAACATGACCATGTGTTGAAACTCTTATATATGGACAATATATGTCCATTGAGTTTCCCTGATTTTTCTCAAATATTTTTGAAACAATAAAATAATTTTTCCCTATTAAAGACCATTTCTGGCCTTAAGAAAAAGCTTTTAAATAAAATAGGAAAATAACTTTTAAAATTATATTTTTGTGGTTTCTGGGTATCCTATATCTGATAGGAGTCAAACATATTTTTGGAAAGATTTTTACTGCCCTGAATTAAGTACTTGTAGTACAAATCTTAATTCAGGGTTTTTGGAAAACTAATTTTTGAAAATACTTTTTGGCCAAATTATTTTTGCAAGAAAATACTATATTGCTCTATACACATGGCATGATCATTGGTTCAAGAGTTTGGAGCAAGGAGATGAAGTATAGGAGTTGGAGGATTTATTTGATTTTTAGAGCACTTGCAAAAACAGACAAAATCCAAACAAGGCAAGGTCCAAAACACTCAAAAGTTTTGTCAAACCACATTTTATCATGATTTATTAGCTTAAGTGTTGTGGAATGAAAATCAGGGTGTGACAATGAGGCTACATCAAAGAAGAATGTGGTTAAGAAGGAGTACAACTCAGCTACAGTTAAGCCAAGGATGAAGATCAAAAGGCCAGCCGGAAGACAACCAATGTCTAATGCCAAAGCATCCTCTCAAGCATCTTTGGAATCTCAACCCAAAGAGCCTTGTGCAGAAGGAAAGAAAAGGAAGGAAAGGGTCAAGAAGACCATGGCCAGAGTGATTGGAAAGGCTTCCATGATGGAAGAAGAAGAGGAAGAAGAGGTTGCTGCACCAACACCTAAGGCCCAGAAGCTTATGGGTGATGCTATCAGGACAGGGGTTGCATCATCAAAGCCCAAAGAAGCACCCAAAGCTGCCTCCAAGCCTAAGACTGCACCAAAGAGAAGCCTTTGTCCTTGGAGTTCTCCGGACACCACCACCTGAAGACCAAGCCTGAGAGACGTTCCAGTGCTATGCATTTTTATGAACTTTTTGGTAACTTGTTGCCACAGGGGGAGAAAAATGTATAGATCATAGGCTTCGAGAGAGAGCATTGCTTTTTATTCTCTCTTGCTTTGGTGGTTGAACTTTGTTTGCTTTTGATTGCTTGAGATACTATGCTATTATCTGTGAGACATTGATGATCATGTGGTTGATCATAAGCTACACTTATGCTTGTTAGATGATATTATCTTACTTATCCTTATATGATCATTCACTTTGCTTGGTGATGAGTGCATGTATTTAATTCTTATCATTTTGAGTGCTCCACCAAGATGTATGTGACATGGAAGAGTAACCCATGATCCTAACTCATTGTGCATTTGCAGTCCAAAGCAAATCTTAATATATGCACAAATTTAGGGGGAGCTCTTCCTTTTCACATACTTCTCAAAGCAATGATATCTTTCACTCTTATTATCATTTGTCGAAGCTTTGATCTATATGGTGTCATCAATTACCAAAAAGGGGGAGATTGAAAGTGCAACTATCCTCGGGTGGTTTTGGTAATTCCTAACAACATATAGCTCATTGAGCTAACATTATTCCAAGGTTAATATTTCAGGAAAAGCTCAATGAATGGTATGGCATGGATGAGGGAAGTGGATCCCTCAAAATTCTAAGGACAAAAAGTTTGGCTCAAGCGTGAAGCTCAAGACTCTACATTTTATATTTTAGTGATCCAAGATCACATTGAGTCTATAGGAAAAGACAATACTATCAAGGAGGGATGAGGTGTTGCTTAATGGCTTGCTTGCTCAAAGTGCTTAGTGATATGCTCCAAAAACCCTCAACTACCTTCCCACATCCACATATGACCTAAACCAAAAGTCAAACTCGGCCCCACCGATTCTTTCTATCCGGCGCCACCGAGTTTCAAATGTCATAGCCACAGCCACAAACCCTAGGCAAATCGGTCTCACCGATAGGGATCTCGGTCTCACCAAGATGGGATTGCAATCTCTCTGTTTCCCTTCGTAATGTTTCGGTCTTACTGAGATGAGCGATCGGTCCCACCAAGATTGCAATGTAAACTCTCTGTTTCCCTTTTGTAACATTTCGGTCTCACCGAGATGAGCAAATTGGTCCCACCGAGTTTACCTGACCAACTCTCTGGTTAGCTTGTTACCAAAATCGGTCCCACTGAGTTTGTGTAATCGGTCACACCAAGATTACGTTATGCCCTAACCCTAACCATATCGGTCCTACCGAGTTGCATCAGTCCCACCGAAAATCCAAACTGTCATTAGGTTTGCTGAATCGGTACGACCGAGTTTAACCATTCGGTCCCACCGAGTTTGGCAAATTGTGTGTAACGGTTAGATTCTGTGTGGAGGCAATATATACCCCTCCACCCACTCTTCATTCGTGGAGAGAGCCAACAAAACATACCTACACTTCCAATACACATTTTCTGAGAGAGAACCACCTACACTTGTGTTGAGGTCAAGACATTCCATTCCTACCATATGAATCTTGATCTCTAGCCTTCCCCAAGTTGCTTTCCACTCAAATCTTCTTTCCACCAAATCCAAATCCTGTGAGAGAGAGTTGAGTGTTGGGGAGAATATCATTTGAAGCACAAGAGCAAGGAGTTCATCATCAACACACCATTTGTTACTTCTTGGAGAGTGGTGTCTCCTAGATTGGCTAGGTGTCACTTGGGAGCCTCCGACAAGATTGTGGAGTTGAACCAAGGAGTTTGTAAGGGCAAGGAGATCGCCTACTTCGTGAAGATCTACCGCTAGTGAGGCAAGTCCTTCGTGGGCGACGGCCATGATGGAATAGACAAGGTTGCTTCTTCGTGGACCCTTCATGGGTGGAGCCCTCCGTGGACTCGCGCAACCGTTACCCTCTGTGGGTTGAAGTCTCCATCAACATGGATGTACGATAGCATCACCTATCGGAACCATGACAAAAACATCCGTGTCTCCAATTGCGTTTGAATTCTCCAAACCCTTCCCTTTTACATTCTTGCAAGTTGCATGCTTTACTTTCCGCTGCCCATATACTCTTTGCATGCTTGCTTGAATTGTGTGGAGATTTCTTGACTTGTGCTAAGATAACTAAAATCTGCCAAGAACTAAAATTGGGAAAGGCTAGATTTTTATTTGGTCAAGTAGTCTAATCCCCCCCCTCTAGACATACTTTCGATCCTACAGGTTGCCGTTTGGATGCTCTCCGGGCGATGTCATCGGCTTCCTTGTTGGTGCCCCGGGGTACGTGCTGCAACTCGAGGCCCGAGAACTATTTCTCCATCTTGCGCACCTCCGCGAGGTAGGCCTCCATATGCTCGTCCTTCGGCTCATATACCTTGTTGGAGAAGTTGATGAGGAGTTGTGAGTCGCCTCTGAGAGTGAGGCGCTTCACCCCTAGGGCCGCTGTAGCCTTCAGGCCAGCTATGAGGCCTTCGTACTCCGCGATGTTGTTGGAGACCTTCTCGCCGTGCTGAAAGCAGAGTTGCACGGGCGTAGTAGAGCTGGAACTGGGTGGGCGAGATTAGCATTGCTCCAGCCCCCGTGCCCTGTTGTGCGACGGCGCCATCGAAATGCATGACCCAACCGTCCGGAGCCTCACTTCCTGGGAAGGTGGACCGGTCTTCTCCTTCCTCAAGTGTCGGGGCATCGGTCCATTCTGCCACAAAGTCAGTGAGTGCGGCCCCCTTGATGACCCTGGTAGTGCTGAACTCCAACTGGAATGCTTGCAACTCAATGTTTCACTCTACGACCCTTCCGGCTAAGTTAGGGCTACTAAGTATCCTTTCTAGTGGGTAGGCTGAGACGACCTTGACGGGGTCGCCATGGAAGTAGTGTCGCAGCTTGCGTGAGGCCACCAGGAGTGTGAGCAGGAGCTTCTGGGGCATGGGGTAGCATGCTCTCGCATCTCGCAGTATGGTGATGACAAAGTACATCGGGTGTTCGACGAGGGCTGGCATGCTGTCGAGGCTCGGGTCCTGCGGAGATCGGGACATATCCTGAGGTGGAAGGGTCCCTGAGACCCTGGTGTCCTTGGGAGCTTCTACAACGTCACCCTACTGAGCTTGGCCTTCCACCGCTAATGCCTTTGTTGCACCTTCCTGGCCCCACGCTACTTCAGCATTGGCCTGGCGGGGCGCGCCCTTGACTTGGCGCTCCTCCCGAACTTCCACCAATGCCGCGCTGGCAGAGTACGGGGTGGCAGCAAGGTAGAGTACCAGAGGCTCGAGGGGTCGCGGTGCCACCTTCACTAGGGGGCTAGTAAGGTATTTCTTGAGGTCTTGGAAGGCCCGGTCGGCCTCCGGGTTCCACTCGAACGGGACCTTCCTCTTCATGAGCTTGAAGAATGGTAAGGCGCACTCTCCCAATTTGGAGATGAAATGCCCTAACACGTTCACCCACCCTGCTAGCTCCTGTATCTCTTTGAGGGTCCGCGGCGGTCTCATGTCCTCGATAGCCTTGACTTTCTCTGGGTTCGCCTCGATCCCCTTGTGGGATACAAGGAATCCCAGCAGCTTGCCGGAGGGGACACCGAACATGCACTTCTCCGGGTTGAGCCTTAAGTTCACTTGGCGCAGGCTCTCGAAGGTCTCCTCCAAGTCTTGAATCAATGTCCTTGCCTCACGAGACTTGACCACTATGTCATCGACGTAAGCCTTGGCGTTCCTCTCGAGCTGCCGCCCAGAGCGATGTGCATCAACCGCTGAAAGGTCGCGCCCGTGTTGCGTAGCCCAAAGGGCATGCAGGTGTAGCAGTACACCCCACGGTGTGTCAGGAAGGCCGTCTTCTCCACATCTTCCACCGCCATCTTGATTTGATGATACCCTGAGAATGCGTCCAGGAAGCACAGCAGGTCACACTCGGCGGTGGAGTCAACAATCTGGTCGATGCGCGGGAGTGGGAATGGGTCTTGAGGGCAGGCTTTGTTAATATTGGTGAAGTCGACGCACATCCGTTCCTTCCCGCCTTTTTTCGGCACTACAACAGGGTTCACCAGCCATTCGGGGTACCGGACCTCTCGGATGGCACCTGCCGCTTCTAGCTTGCATGTCTCTTAGAAGATGAAGGCCTGCTTCTCAATGTACTACCGTCTCGCTCGCTGCTTCACGAGGCGGACATTGGGGCATACCCTTAGATGAGGCTGGATCACTTCCCTCGGGACCCCTGCCAGCTGATTTGGCTCCCACACGAATATTTTCTTGTTCGCGCGCAAGAACCTCACCAGAGCTTCTTCTTGTTCCCGGCCGAGACCGGCTCCTATGGTAAAGGTGGCTCCTAAAGGCCCGTCCTCGCTGACCGGTACCTGCTTGGTTTCCGCCTTGTCTTGGGTGAACAGCTGCTTCTTGGTGGGCGCAGCCTCCCTGGCCGCGGGGGCATCGGCGTCGGCGGGTTGTGCTGCTGCCACGGTATTGAAGGCGAGCCTGAGCGCCGTCACGGCCTCCTTAGTGTCCCCCTTGATGGTGAGAACGCCCTTTCTCCCTGGCATCTTCATGAGGTTGTAAGTCGGGTGAGTCGCCACCATGAATTGAGCGAGAGCCGGGTACCCGAGGTTGGCGTTGTACGGGAGGCCGATGCGAGCGATGTCGAAGTCCACCAGCTTGGTGCGGTAGTTGCCGCGTGTGCCAAAGGTGACAGGGAGGCGGATCTGTCCCAGGGAGTGAGCAGCTCCACCACCCACTCCTGAGTAGGGCTTACTGAGGCCGAGCCGCTCGAGTGGCACGTGGAGAAGGCTGAAGGCTTCCACAGAAAGTAAGTTGAGGCCGGCACCACCGTCGATGAGGGTCTTGGTGACGGCCACGTTGCAGATGGTGGGTGTGCAGAGCATCGGAAGCACTCCGGAGTCGGCGGTGGAGTCGGGGTGGTTTTCTGAGCCGAAGGTAAGGTCGGCCTCTGGCGCAGCCCAACCCGGCGGAGCCCCCGGGCGCCTGGAGGTGGTCCCGATCTAGCGGAGGAACGGCTTGGCGTGGCGGTCCGACGACGGTGCTTGAGAGCCGCCCAGCAGGGCCACAACTGTGTGGTGCGCCGGCACCGTGTAGCGAGCAGTGAAGAGGTCGCGGAGCTCCTCCCAAGATGCCACCGTGGATCTGGGAAGGTTGAGTAGCCAGGTGCGTGGCTCACCGGCGAGGGCCATGGGAAGCCAGTTGGCCATGACCTTGTCATCGCCCCGGCTTCGAGGACGGCCTCCTCATACGCCAGCAGGAAAGCTGATGGGTTCGCCACGCCGTCGTAGCGCGGTGGCATCTCCGGCCTGAACTTGGGCGGCCACTGCACCCGCCGCGAGGCGGGGGCCAGAGCTCGGAGCCCCCTGGCCCCGTCATCGATGCTGACCGTCGGAGTCGGCGGTAGGGCGCCTGCCATGTGGGCGAAGCGCGGTGGAGACAGAGCGCAGATCGACGGAAGGGAAGCCGCGGCGTACCACTACCTGGGCACCAAATGTCGGGTGTGGGGTTTCGGCAAACCCTTAAGGTTCGAACACTGGGGTGCGCACGAAGTCTCTTCCTCCCACCGATCTATGCCCTAGCTCGCTAAGATCTCGCGGACGAACTCGACGAACCCGCAATACAGAAAGACACATGATTTATACTGGTTCGGGCCACCGTTGTGGTGTAACACCCTACTCCAGTGTGGTGGTGGTGGATTGCCTCTTGGGCTGATGATGAACAATACAAGGGGAAGAACAGCCTCCTGAGGTTGAGGCGTTCTTGTGCGTGGCTAACTTGTGTGGGTGAGAGAGTGATCTAAGATGACGACCCCCGCCCCCCGATGGTGGCTAGTCCTACTTATGGAGGCCCTGGTCCTCTTCCCAAATATTGAGCGGGAAGGGAGCCAACAACGGCGGGCTAATTTGAAGGGGGGCAGCTAGTACAAGCTATCTTGACAAAAGGTGGTCTACGCCTGCGAAAGGCTCTTGTGGTGACGCCGTCTTGGGATCCACAATGACCTTCGTCTTGCCGTCCTTCTGGTCTTGGTCTTGTTGCACCAAAATGGCAACCTTTGCCTGATGCCTCGATACTCATCGCCTGCGCTGGTTTCCTTAGCACCAAAGAGGAAACAAGGACACTGCGCGCTGGCGCCCGCCTGGTGCCCGCCTGGTGCCGATCGTCATGGCTCACGTCACGAGAGCCTCGTGAGGTTCGCCTCGCCTTGATATCTCCGCTCCTCGTGAGCCTGCCTGACTAGGCCGCTCCAGAGGAGGTCTCGTGTCGTCCTCCTCGCGAGGCTTGGCCCCTCGCGAGGGTCTTGGATGCCTTGTTGGTGAAGATGGGTCGTACGGCCTGCTGGCTCAGCCACGCAGCGGGCCGCAAGTCGGAAAGTCTGGGGACCCCCGTTCCGAGGACACCGACAACATCTGCCGCGTCCAGTTGCCGGCTCAGTCCGGCCAACTCAGCAGTCCGGCCAGCCACTGGACCATCCGCTGCCTGCACATGAAAGCAGCGCGATCATTACCTAGGACTATGATCCTCTGTTTGCCGCCTAGGGACAGCAACCAGAGTCTCAAGGGCTACTATTTGTATAGAGCACACCTAACATGTGTGGTACCGTCAAACAAAAATTTTATATTACTTTGCGTACCTCAAAGCCTTTTAGCAGGCTCATAAAAGCTTCATGCAACCCACTTTTGGCAGATGAGATCCTCTCAACCACCGTACCCATTAAAGTACGATGCTCCTCTGAGATAGTCGCTTGCTCCAAGAGACCTGTCAGTATGTCCGGTTGCGCACTGGACAATCCCGGATTCTTTCTATTGCTCCCCTTAGGAGCCAAATATTCCAGACTTTGGGTGGCTGAAGGTTTACCTTCTGGCCTCGGCGGATCAGGAGAAATCCTCCGTGATGACCCTTTAGGGTCATCCGGCCCAAGAGGCGGGGAGACAAGGGGAGGCGTTTCGCTCTCCATCATCTCCGGAAGATCCCCTGAAGACGAACTCTGTCGGGAAGGACTATGATCCGGACTGCAAGACATATGTCTCGGTTATGGTCCGCGGAAATAAAGTAGAATATATTTACCAAAAGTACTTTTGTTCACATACAGCTCAGTGGAGGGCTGACCCCTTTGCGAGCACTGTGCGGTAAGGATGCCCACCGAGTCAGGGCCCCTGGTGAGGGTTTCTTCTCTCGTTTGGAAACCCTTGTTTCCAAGTCTTCAGGAGCGGTCCTTTTCCTTCCTTGGGGAGAGGGAATTTCAGATTCTTCTCCCCGATTATCCTCCTTTGTGGAGGTACTAATTCCCCCGGTTTGGATGAGTAATGCGTGAGGCTTGCTTTCGGCTTTTTCGTCTCTCCCTTTATCTCCCCCCGAGGGCACTTGATAAGGTGCGTACTCCAGCATCCTGACTAGTACATGAACCGGCGAGCCTTCAGGAAGGGGAGCCGAACACCTGATCATCTTTGCCTCTCTTATCCAGTCCTGGCCAAGAGCAATTTTTTCATAATTATGTTATGGCAAATTAAAAGACAGCGTGTTCGGTCGAGGAAATACTTACCTGGGTATCTAAACGATTACAGTTGAGACCCGCATCCTTGATGGTGTCCGGACACTTTATTCGTGATCCGAAGAACAATCCATACATCTCTTCGAGCGTCATGCCGAAGAACTGTTGGATAGTTCGCGGTCCTTCCGGGTTGAACTCCCACATACGGAGATATCGACGTTGGCATGGCAGGACCCGACGAACTAGCATAACTTGCATTACTTTGACGAGACTGACATCCCTCTTGAGGAGATCTCGGATGTGACTTTGCAATGTTGGCATGTCATTAACCGGCCCCCAGTCTAGCCCCTTGTTGACCCATGACGCCAGTTGTGGTGGGGGCCCGAACAGAAGGCGGGGGCAGCCACCCACTTAGTACTTCGGGGAGCTGTGATGTAAAACCACTCCCGCTGCCGTAAGTTGGACATCTCCGGGAAGGAACCCTTTGGCCATGGGGCATCGACACCTTTGCTTATTGTGGCACCTCCGCATTCTGCGTGTCGCCCATCGATCATCTTTGCCTTCGGCTTCACATTGAAGGTCTTGAGCCATAAGCCGAAGTGTGGGGTGATGCGGAGGAAGGCTTCACATAGGACCATAAACAACGAGATCTGAAGGATGGAATCCAGAGCTAGATCGTGGAAGTCGAGCCCATAATAGAATATGAGCCCTCTGACGAAGGGATCAAGACTAAAGCCTAGCCCTTGGAGGAAGTGGGAAACAAATACAACACTCTTGTTAGGTTCGGGAGTGGGGATGACCTGCCCTCGGGCAGGCAGCCTGTGCGAGATTTTGGGGGTCAGATACCTGGCCTCCCTTAGCTTCTTGATGTCCTCCTATGTGACAGAGGAAGCCATCCACCGGCCCTGAAGATTGGATCCGGACATGATTGAAGGTCTGAAGTGCTTCGCCTGAGCCTTGGGTATTGGAACTCGGGGTGGGGGAAGGGAGGGATTGAGCGCGAGAAGAAAAGGACAGGCTTTGGCCCCTTTATAAAGAGGGCGAATATCAAGCGTCCTCCATGTGGCCATTTGGAACTTGCCTAAAATTGAGGAGTCATACTAATGAGCACGATTGGGTTACCCACACCCATATTGATGAGAATCCCATGATAAGGGGACACGATCTCTGCTTCGATAAGACGTGCTAATAAAACCGCCTCGCAATATGTGCAGTAGCTGGTTGAGAAAAACGGTTCGAATAATGACCGGGCCATGGCGTGATGTCACATTATGAAAAATTGTCAGCAGATTAGATTTGTGGAAATATTATACTCTCTACGGTGGTATGTGGAATTTGTTTTGCAGAGTCGGACACTATCCTTGTGTTCAAAATCTTCTATGGAGTATTCGGAGGAGGAACCCGCCTTGCAATGTCAAAGACAATCTGCATGCCGGACTCGTCGTCATTGAAGCCTGGTTCAGGGGCTACTGAGGGGGTCCTGGATTAGGGGGTCCTCGGACAGCCAGACTGTTGGACTATGAAGATACAAGATTGAAGACTTCATCCCGTGTCCGGGTGGGACTCTCCTTTGCGTGGAAGGCAAGTTTGGCAATTCGGATATGTAGATCTCCTCCCTTGTAACCGACTCCGTGTAACCCTAGCCCCTCTAGTGTCTATATAAACCGGAGGGTTTTAGTCCGTAGGACAACAACAATCATACCATAGGCTAGCTTCTAGGGTTTAGCCTCTTCGATCTCGTGGTAGATCAACTCGTGTAGTACTCATATCATCAAGATCAATCAAGCAGGAAGTAGGGTATTACCTCCATCGAGAGGGCCTGAACATGGGTAAACATTGTGTCCCCCGCCTCCTGTTACCATCCGCCTTAGGCGCACAGTTCGGGACCCCCTACCTGAGATCCACCGGTTTTGACACCGACACCGGCATCTCCACTACTCTAAATCCATGTCAAGCCATGAAGACAACGGGAAGTCAGCCAGATCACGAGGTTTTAGAGGGGTCTGTTTAGAGGAGACCCCCAGGAAGGTTACACATAAACAACTTTCATAACTTCATCCATAACTATGGGGTTGAGAATACTTCCTGTATGCATATATCTTCCAACTGGGATATCTCTCGTCCGAGTGAAAGTCATGCAAGAGAAGGGTTCATGGTGGCTTGAAAATAAGCATATAATGACTGAAATGCAAAATAATGCTGCCATGGTTCAACACTTGCTCCATGAAATTCAGAGTTTAAAGGAGATCTTGATAAACCTCGCGGAGGATGACAAGCCTACCGCCTCATCACCACCATCTCCGAAGGAGGAAACTTGAGTACTCGGGTATGGGCACCACCCTTGGCTTGTTCCAAGCTTGGGGAAGGTGCTCCGGTATTGTATCACCATCATTTTATCATTACTATATATCTTAGTTTGATCTTTAGTTATTTCATGATTTAAAAAAGTATTAGTATGAAGTAATTTGACTGTTTGTTTTGTCCCTGTGCTATCAATGTAATCATGTATGAAAGTTATAATAAATAGTAGTATGAGTTAGAGTATTCTTTTGTTTTTATTCCTTTGCTTAAATCTTAGTAAAATTAATAAAAATTTCGTATGTTGATCCCATGGGGAGTAATGACTTCACATAAAAATAGTGTAATTGATAAAAATTTGTTGGAAGATGACAAACATAGCATTGGTCACTAAGGCAATTCATGAAAGAATAATAAAGGAAGAGGAATTTCACATCTAGATATGTTATCTTGGACATCTTCTATGATTGTAAACCCCCATTAATTGTTTTCAAACCTGATAAAATAGTTGATGTTGGACAAGGAAGACAACATAATGAGTTGTGTTTGCTTATATTTGCATAGAAGTTACATTGTCATGGATTCTCTAACATGTGGTGCTTGTCTATAATATTTTCTAGCCAAAAAATTATGTACTAAGTAGAGATGTTAGGTGTGCATCCAAATACCCTTAAAACAAGTTTTTTGTCATGAGAGTCCATCATATCTACCTATGAATTGAATAAGATCCCTCAAGTAAGTTGTCATCGGTGCAAAGCAATAAAAATTTCTCCTAAATATGTATTGTCTTTTATTGTAAGGGAAAATAAGCTTTATGCAAACTTATGATGGTAACGCAATAAAAGCGACGGACTGCTCAATAAAGGTTGATATCACAAGGGGCAATATATGTGACGTTCCTTTGCATTAAAAGTTTGCACATCCAAATTAAAAGCGCATCACTAGTACAACGACGTCTTAAACAAACGGTTTAAAACCCCTTTCCGCGATGGCATTTGGAACCATCGCCAAGTGAGTGTGGGTGATAGGGGGGTCCTTCCCACACGACCCATAAATCATCGGGGATAGGCCCTCGAGGGACCCAGGCTGGGGCCGTGTGCGATCGAGCGAGGCATGGAAACCCAATCATTTCCGTAGGTATGTACATCCCACACGGTGAATCGCAGAAATCATTTCCATAGGTATGTACATCCCACACAGTGAATCCCATAAATCATTTCCGTAGGTATGTACATCCCACACGGTGAATCCCAGAAATCATTTCCGTAGGTATGTACATCCCACACGGTGAATCACGGGAATCATTTCTGTACGTATGTACATCCCACACGGTGAATCCCAGAAAATCATTTCCGTAGGTATGTACATCCCACACAGTTCTTCGTATGGAAACGTTTGTGCAAGGTGGCCTAGCGCAAACAGTTCGCTGCCGGAAGCCGTGTGTGATTGTTAGTTGATCGAACACGCCTAGTTTCTAGAAACCGTGCGGGTTGTTTGAGTTCATCGCCCACGGTGCTATCTGAGTAACCGTTTGCAATAGAAAACCCCAATAAGCAGGGTAATTAGCCTATTATTGATAATCCATGTACTAATCAAACTAATATTTCTTATAAAACACGCCAGATATTTCATATCCGTATAAAAGCAACCAGGATTTCATAATCGAATTACATCAGAAAGCTTCCGCACTCAATTACGCCATTACACAACAGCACCAAGTTTCACATGCAGCATCAAAAACCTTTGGAAAGTAGCATCATACACGGTAAATAGACAGATGAATCTCATCTGGGAAACTGCAAAAGCGGAAGGCAAATATTGAGCCTTCAGTGATGTCGAATGTCCTTGCAACTTTAGGCCAGTGGCTATGGATAATTGCCGGCCCAACCTTCGTCCTCTTCAGCAAGACTTCAATATTGTACCATCGGTGTTGAATGAATACCTTCCTCGCCTGTTGACCATGCAGGTGGTTTGAGAGCTAATCATTGGTGAACTGCTTTGAAAAGTATTGGAAACAAAGCTATGCATAAATTGTTGTTGTAAATTTTGAAATGGTGCAAGGGGTAAAAACAAGGTAAAAGAGTTGGTACCATCCTATAGTTGACTGATGTCTTCTTCATTGTGCAAACAAAGATCTTGCTGTTATTCGTCGCAAGTTTCTTCATCCTAACAATCATTCTGAGTTTCTTGACTTGACTGATATTCATGGACATCTCATTTCCCCATATGCAAAATGGGTCGAACAGTGGGTATAAGCCTCTGACAGCAGGACCTACATGTGCAAGACCAAATTGTAAGAAACCTAAATATTAGAATGATTCCTGCAACTGCACAATAATGTGCTATTAGCCAAAGGACCCTACTTGAACAAACCTCGATGGTAAACTACAGTGTCTCCCATTGTTTCCCTGCAACACACATAAGGAAGATCTTGATCAGGTTAACTGAGAGTTTTCATACTATCAGTAGAATATGTATTGAGTACAGCCAAATTGCAGAACTGAACCAAACAGTTAAATGGACAGCAGACCAAATGAACCAAAATAGTTAATGGAGCACGACATTGCAGAGTAGAAACATGTATGAGGAGATAAGACAGTTAATAAAGCAAAGAATGCTTGAGAACAGTACTACGAAATGTAGCAATTGTTGGACCAAAGTGTTAACTAAACATTACATTTCAGAGGACCAAACTGTTAACTGAACATCAAATTGCATATTAACATTACGGAGGACAAATCACTAGAAGGCACTTGCGGTGGCCTCGAGAAAACATCACGAACTGTATTTTAAAGTAGACAACCGCACGGCGGTGTCGACGGTGGCCTCGAAGACGAGGTGCTCCTCCAAGATCTGGCGGTCGACACACATGTCAGCCATAGCGACCCTGTTCGAGCGTGTGGCCGCATGCTACTCAGCTCCATGTTATATTGCGCGTAAAATGCCTGTGGGCAGTGCTTAATTGGAGGAGGGGGCAGTGATTTCGGTGGAAGGTGTCGCTCTGTCAGTCAGGGCATGTGGGACGGGAAACGAGGAGGATGGTGTGGGTGTGATACGTCTCCAATGTATCTATAATTTTTGATTGTTCCATGCTATTATATTATCTGTTTGGGATGTTTAATGGGCTTTAATTTACCTTTTTATATTATTTTTGGGACTAACCTACTAATCAAACGCCCAGTGTAAATTGTTGTTTTTTTTGCCTATTTCAGTGTTCCGTAGAAAAGGAACATCAAACAGAATCCAAACAGAATGAGAACTTCGGGAGAGTTAGTTTTGGAATAAACGTGATCCAAGAGACTTGGAGTGGACGTCAAGAAAGAAGCGAGGAGGACACGAGGCAGGAGGGCACGCCCCCCACCCTCATGGGCCCCTCGCAGATCCACCGATGTACTTCTTCCTCCTATATATACCCATATACCCCGAAAACATCCAGGATCACCACGAAACCCTATTTCCATCGCCGCAACCTTCTGTACCCGTGAGATCCCATCTTGGGGCCTTTCTGGCGCTCTGCCGAAGGGGGAATTGATCACGGAGGGCTTCTACATCAACGCCATAGCCTCTCCGATGATGTGTGATTAGTTTACCACAGACCTTCAGGTTCGTAGTTATTAGCTAGATGGCTTCTTCTCTCTCTTTGGATTTCAATACAAAGTTCTCCTCGATTCTCTTGGAGATCTATTCGATGTAATTCTTTTTGCGGTGTGTTTGTCGAGATCCGATGAATTGTGGGTTTATGATCAAGATTATCTATGAACAATATTTGATTATTCTCTAAAATCTTTTTATGCATGATTTAAAAATCTTTGCAAGTCTCTTCGAATTATCAGTTTGGTTTGGCCTACTAGATTGATCGTTCTTGCAATGGGAGAAGTGCTTAGCTTTGTGTTCAATCTTGCGGTGTCCTTTCCCAGTGACGGCAGGGGCAGCAAGGCACGTATTGTATTGTTGCCATCAAGGATAAAAAGATGGGGTTTATATCATATTGCTTGAGTTTATCCCTCTACATCATGTCATCTTGCCTAATGCATTACTCTATTCTTATGAACTTAATACTCTAGATGCATGCTGGATAGCGGTCGATGTGTGGAGTAATAGTAGTAGATGCAGAATCGTTTCGGTCTACTTGTCACGGACGTGATGCCCATATACATGATCATGCCTAGATATTCTCATAAGTATTCACTTTTCTATCAATTGCTCGACAGTAATTTGTTCACCCACCGTAGAATTTGCTATCTTGAGAGAATCCACTAGTGAAACCTATAGCCCCCGGGTCTATCTTCCATTATATTAATTCCATATCAACTTGCTATTTCTATTACCATTTATTTTGCAATCTTTATTTCCCAATCTATATCATAAAAATACCAAAAATATTTATCTTAGGATCTCTATCAGATCTCACTTTCGTAAGTCACCGTGAAGGGATTGACAACCCCTTTATCGCGTTAGTTGTGAGGTTCTTGTTTGTTTGTGCAGGTACTAGGTGACTTGTGTGTTATCTCCTACTGGATTGATACCTTGGTTCTTAAAAACTGAGGGAAATACTTACGCTACTGTGTTGCATCACCCTTTCCTCTTCAAGGGAAAACCAACGCATGCTCAAGAGGTAGCAAGAAGGATTTCTGGCGCCGTTGCCGGGGAGGTTGCATCAAGTCAAGACATACCAAGTACCAATCAGAAACTCTTATCCCTCGCATTACATTATTTTCCATTTGCCCCTCGTTTTCCTCTCCCCCACTTCACCCTTGCCTTTTTATTTGCCCTTTTTCCGCTTGCCTCTTTTTCGTTTGCCTCTTTTTGCTTGCCTCTTGCTTTCTTGTGTGTTGGATTGTTTGTCACGATGGCTCGAGATAATACTAAATTGTGTGACTTTTCCAATACCAACAATAATGATTTTATTAGCACTCCAATTGCTCCTCTTACCGATGCTGAATCTTGTGAAATTAATACTGCTTTGCTGAATCTTGTCATGAAAGATCCGTTTTCTGGCCTTCCTAGTGAAGATGCCACTACCCATCTAAACAGCTTTGTTGATTTGTGTGATATGCAAAAGAATAAAGATGTGGATAATGATATTGTTAGATTGAATCTATTCCCGTTTTCGCTTAGAGATCATGCTAAAACTTGGTTTTCCTCTTTACCTAAAAATAGTATTGATTCATGGAATAAGGGCAAATATGCTTTTATCTCTAAGTATTTTCCTCCCACTAAGATCATCTCTCTTAGAAATGATATTATGAATTTTAAGCAACCTGGTCATGAGCATGTTGCACAAGTTTGGGAGAGGATGAAATTAATGATACGTAATTGCCCTACACATGGTTTGAATTTGTGGATGATCATACATTTTTTATGCTGGATTGAATTTTGCTTCTAGAAATCTTTTAGATTCGGCCGCGGGAGGCACTTTTATGGAAATCACTTTAGGAGAAGCTACTAAACTCCAAGATAATATTATGGTTAATTATTCTCAATGGCACACTGAAAGATCCACTAGTAAAAAGGTTCATGCTGTAGAAGAAATTAATGTTTTGAGTGGAAAGATGGATGAACTTATGAAATTGTTTGCTAATAAGAGTATTTCTTCTGATCCTAATGATATGCCGTTGTCTACTTTGATTGAGAATGATAATGAATCTATAGATGTGAATTTTGCTGGTAGGAACAATTTTGGTAACAACGCGTATAGAGGAAACTTTAATCCTAGGCCGTTCCCTAGTAATTCCTCTAATAATTATGGTAATTCCTACAACAAGTCTTATGGAAATTTTAATAATATGTCCTCTGATTTTGAGACTAGTGTTAAGGAATTTATGATTTTGCAAAAAAAATAATGATTTGCTTGAAGAAAAGTTGCCTAAGATTGATGAGTTGGCTAGGAACGTGGATAGAATTTCTCTTGATGTTGATTCTTTGAAACTTAGATCTATTCCACCTAAGAATGATATCAATGAGTCTCTCAAAGCCATAAGAATTTCCATTGATGAGTGCAAATAAAGAATCGCTAGGATGCGTGCTAATAAAGATTGCTTTATAAAAGCGTGTTCTTCTAGTTTCCATGATAGTAAGGATGAAGATCTAAAAGTGATTGATGTGTCTCCTATTAAATATTTGTTTTGCAATATGAATCTTGATAATGATGTGACTGGAGATGAGTCAACTTTAGTTAAAAGGCATCCCAATGATTCGGAGTTTTTAGATCTTGATGCAAAAAAATGGTAAAAGTGGGCTTGAAGAGGTCAAAACTTTACATAGCAATGAACCCACTATTTTGGATTTCAAGGAATTTAATTATGATAATTGATATTTAATAGATTGTATTTCCTTGTTGCAATCCGT
Organism: Triticum monococcum; assembly: GCA_034509565.1. Lineage (NCBI taxonomy): Eukaryota > Viridiplantae > Streptophyta > Magnoliopsida > Poales > Poaceae > Triticum > Triticum monococcum. Next base: position 477,025,598 of record CM067842.1, on the reverse strand, counting down.
GTTAAATTCTGCTCATGCTTATAGTCAAAATAAAGCTTTTACCAAACATATCGTTGATGCTTTAATGAAATCCCATGAAGAAAAGCTTGAATTAGAAGTTTATATCCCTAGAAAACTTTATGATGAGTGGGAACCTACTATTAAAATTCATATTAAAGATCATGAATGCTATACTTTATGTGATTTGGTTTCTAGTGTTTCCACGATTCCAAAAACTTTGTGTGATGTAATAGGTTTCCGTGAATTTGATGGTTGTTCTTTAAATTTGCATCTTGCGGATTACACTATTAAGAAACCTATGGGAAGGATTAATGATGTTCTTATTGTTGCAAATAGGAATTGTGTGCCCATAGATTTCATTTTTCTTGATATAGATTGCAATCCTACATGTCCTATTATTCTTGGCAGACCTTTCCTTAGAACGATTGGTGCAATTATTGATATGAAAGAAGGGAATATTAGAATACAATTTCCATTAAGGAAAGGCATGGAACACTTTCCTAGGAAGAAAATTAAATTAGCTTATGAATCTATTATGAGATCCACTTATGGATTGCATACCAAAGATGATAATACCTAGATCTATTCTTGTTTTTAAGCTTAGCTAGGGGCATTAAACGATAGCGCTTGTTGGGAGGCAACCCAATTTTATTTTTGTTTCTTGTTTTTTGTTCCTGTTTAGTAATAAATAATTCATATAGCTTCTTTTTATATGTGGTTTTATGCTTTTAATTAGTGTTTGTGCCAAGTAGAACCTTTGGGAAGACTTGGGGGAAGTCTTTCTAATCTTGCTGTAAAAAACAGAAACTTTAGCACTCATGAGATTTGCTTCCATTTTTTACTGGAGAGTGCGATTAGGTTGATTCTTTTGGCAGATGATTAATAGACAAATTCCTCACATCCACCAACTTATTTCAGAATTTTTGGGGTTACATAAGTATTTGAAACCTACAGATTACTACAGACTGTTCTGTTTTGGACAGATTCTGTTTTTCATGTGTTGTTTGCTTATTTGATGAATCTATGGCTAGTATCGAGGGGTATGAACCATAGAGAAGTTGGAATATAGTAGTTTTAACACCAATATAAATAAAGAATGAGTTCATTACAGAACCTTGAAGTGGTGGTTTGTTTTCTTATACTAACGGAGCTCATGAGATTTTCTGTTGAAGTTTTGTGTTGTGAAGTTTTCAAGTTTTTGGGTAAAGATTTGATGGGTTTTGGAATAAGGAGTGGTAAGAGCCTAAGCTTCGTGATGCCCAAGGCACCCCAAGGTAAAATTCCAGGAAAACCGAAAGCCTAAGCTTGGGGATGCCCCAGAAGGCATCCCCTCTTTCGTCTTCGTCTATCGGTAACTTTACTTGAGGCTATATTTTTATTCACCACATGATATGTGTTTTGCTTGGAGCGTCTTGTATGATTTGAGTCTTTGATTTTTAGTTTACCACCATCATCCTTTCTGTACACACCTTTTGGGAGAGACACACATGAATCGGAATTTATTAGAATACTCTATGTGCTTCACTTATATCTTTTGAGCTAGATAATTATGCTCTAGTGCTTCACTTATATCTTTTTAGAGCACTGTGGTGGTTTTATTTTATAGAAATTATTGATCTCTCATGCTTCAGTTATATTATTTTGAGAGTCTTATAGAACAGCATGGTAGTTTGCTTTGGCTATAAAATTAGTCCTAATATGATAGGCATCCAAGATGGGTATAATAAAAACTATCATAAAAAGTGCATTGAATACTATGAGAAGTTTGATACTTGATGATTGTTTTGAGATATGAAGATGGTGATATTAGAGTCATGCTAGTTGAGTAGTTGTGAATTTGAGAAATAGTTGTGTTAAAGTTTGTGATTCCCATAGCATGCATGTATGGTGAACCGTTATGTGATGAAGTCGGAGCATAAGTATGTGAGTTCTTATGACTAATGTTAAGTCCATGGATTATACGCACTCTCACCCTTCCACCATTGCTAGCCTCTCTAGTACCGCGCAACTTTCGCCGGTACCATAAACCCACCAATTACCTTCCTCAAAACAGCCACCATACCTACCTATCATGGCATTTCCATAGCCATTCCGATATATATTGCCATGCAACTTACCACTGTTCCGTTTATTATGACACGCTTCATCATTGTCATATTGCTTTGCATGATCATGTAGTTGACATCGTATTTGTGGCAAAGCCGCCATTCATAATTCTTTCATACATGTCACTCTTGATTCATTGCACATCCCGGTACACCATCGGAGGCATTCATATAGAGTCATATTTTGTTCTAGTATCGAGTTGTAATTTTTGAGTTGTAAGTAAATAAAAGTGTGATGATCATCATTATTAGAGCATTGTCCCAAGTGAGGAAAGGATGATGGAGACTATGATTCCCCCACAAGTCGGGATGAGACTCCGAACGAAAAAGAAAAAAAGGAAAAAAAAAAAGGAGAAAGGCCATAAAAAAGAGAAGGCCCAAAAAAGAGAGAAGGGACAATGCTACTATCCTTTTACCACACTTGTGCTTCAAAGTAGCACCATGATCTTCATGATAGAGAGTATCCTATGTTGTCACTTCCATATACTAGTGGGAATTTTACATTATAGAACTTGGCTTGTATATTTCAATGATGGGCTTCCTCAAAATGCCCTAGGTCTTCATGAGCAAGCAAGTTGGATGCACACCCACTTAGTTTCTTTTTGAGCTTTCATACACTTATAGCTCTAGTGCATCCGTTGCATGGCAATCCCTACTCACTCACATTGATATCTATTGATGGGCATCTCCATAGCCCGTTGATACGCCTAGTTGATGTGAGACTATCTTCTCCTTTTGTCTTCTCCACAACCACCATTCTATTCCACCTATAGTGTTATGTCCATGGCTCACGCTCATATATTGCGTGAAGATTGAAAAAGTTTGAGAACACCATATGTATGAAACAATTGCTTGGCTTGTCATCGGGGTTGTGCATGATTTAAATACTTTGTGTGGTGAAGATAGATCATAGCCAGACTATATGATTTTGTAGGGATAACTTTCTTTGGCCATGTTATTTTGAGAAGACATGATTTCTTTGTTATTATGCTTGAAGTATTATTATTTTTATGTCAATATTAAACTTTTGTCTTGAATCTTTCGGATCTGAACATTCATGCCACAATAAATAAAATTACATTGAGAATTATGCTAGGTAGCATTCCACATCAAAAATTCTCTTCTATCATTTACCTACTCGAGGACGAGCAGGAATTAAGCTTGGGGATGCTTGATACGTCTCCAACGTATCCATAATTTTTTATTGTTCCATGCTATTATATTATCTGTTTTGGATGTTTAATGGGCTTTAATTTACCTTTTTTATATTATTTTGGGGACTAACCTACTAACCAAAGGCCCAGTGCAAATTGCTGTTTTTTGCCTATTTCAGTGTTTCGCTGAAAAGGAATATCAAACGGAATCCAAACGGAATGAAACCTTCGGGAGAGTTATTTTTGGAACAAACGTGGTCCAGGAGACTTGGAGTGGGTGTCAAGAAAGAAGCGAGGAGGCCACGAGGCAGCAGGGCGCGCCACCCATCCTCGTGGGCCCCTCGCAGCTCCACCGACATACTTCTTCCTCCTATATATACCCATATACCCCGAAAACAACTAGGAGCACCACGAAACCCTATTTCCACCGCCGCAACCTTCTGTACCCATGAGATCCCATCTTGGGGCCTTTTCCGGCGCTCTTCCGAAGGGGGAATCGATCACGGAGGGCTTCTACATCAACACCATATCCTCTCCGATGATGTGTGAGTAGTTTACCACAGACCTTCGGGTCCATAGTTACTAGCTAGATGGCTTCTTCTCTCTCTTTGGATCTCAATACAAAGTTCTCCTCGATTCTCTTGGAGATCTATTCGATGTAATTCTTTTTGCGGTGTGTTTGTTGAGATCCGATGAATTGTGGGTTTATGATCAAGATTATCTATGAACAATATTTGATTATTCTCTAAAATCCTTTATGCATGATTTAGATATCTTTGCAAGTCTCTTCGAATTATCAGTTTGGTTTGGCCTACTAGATTGATCGTTCTTACAATGGGAGAAGTGCTTAGCTTTGGGTTCAATCTTGCGGTGTCCTTTCCCAGTGACAGCAGGGGCAGCAAGGCACGTATTGTATTGTTACCATCGAGGATAAAAAGATGGGGTTTATATCATATTGCTTGAGTTTATCCCTCTACATCATGTCATCTTGCCTAATGCGTTACTCTGTTCTTATGAACTTAATACTCTAGATGCATGCTAGATAGTGGTCGATGTGTGGAGTAATAGTAGTAGATGCAGAATCGTTTCGGTCTACTTGTCGTAGACGTGATGCCTATATACATGATCATGCCTAGATATTCTCATAAGTATTCGCTTTTCTATCAATTGCTCGACAGTAATTTGTTCACCCACCCTAGAATTTGCTATCTTGAGATAAGCCACTAGTGAAACATATGGCCCCCGGGTCTATATTCCATCATATTAATTCCATATCAACTTGCTATTTCTATTACCGTTTATTTTGCAATCTTTATTTTCCAATATATATCATAAAAATACCAAAAATATTTATCTTATTATCTCTATTAGATCTCACTTTCGTAAGTGACCGTGAAGGGATTGACAACCCCTTTATCGCGTTGGTTGTGAGTTCTTGTTTGTTTGTGCAAGTACTAGGTGACTTGTGTGTTATATCCTACTGGATTGATACCTTGGTTCTCAAAAACTGAGGGAAATACTTACGCTACTGTGCTGCATCACCCTTTCCTCTTCAAGGAAAAACCAACGCATGCTCAAGAGGTAGCAGGGTGGGGTGTGGGTTACTTGACCATATCGACATGGCCGCGTAGCAAGAAGAAGGGTCAGCGGCGAGGAGGCCGCACAGCAAGAAGAAGGGTTACTGGCGAGGAGGCGGCGCTGCAAGAAGAAGGGTCGCCGGTGAGGAGGCGGCGCTGCAAGAAGAAGGGTAGCCGGCGAGTAGGCGGCGTTGCAAGAAGAAGGGTCACTGCGAGGAGGCTGAGCTGCCAGTAAGCAGCAGTGGAGGTTTAAACTTGGAAAGCAAGGAGGAACGGTGGAAATGTGGCTTTTGGTAGGAAGGAGGGGGCGGGGAGATAGATATTTCCTAAGTGGCAAAAAAAATTCGCTCGGTGCCGTGAGAAACTAGCGCGCAAGTGTGGTTCAAGTGGGGGCGGTGGGCTGTAGACGACGAAGCTTCCTACGTAAGCCAGACAAGATGGTGCGCCAAGATATCTTATATCGCATCCCACACGATTCTTTCTAGTAAACTGTTTGTGGTATACCTGATTTTTTTTCATTATGTTTTGAAAGACAAAATGGTGTTATGGAGGGAAAGGATGGTGTTTGTATTGCTAGAACATTTACGTACAGTGAACATGCAACTAGTACATGAGTGTCATCTTTAAATTTTGGAATTATTCCGGGTTCGTTTGGCATTTTTATGCATTAATTGAGTTTTTGGGCATTTAATGTGCATAATTCAAATTTGAACTACAAACACATGCTCCAATGCACCAAAGTTTGTTGAAAAATCACATGTGTGTCTTTGGGTGAATTTATAGGTCCCATGCAAGAAATGGGAATAAAATTCAAACATCTGGGTGTCGTGGCTCGGCCAGAATGATCGAGAAACTTGGTTTTTTAATTCCTGTAAATCCAAAACATGGCTGAAAATCATGGAACTTGGCATGGTGTCATGACATGGCACCAATTTGGTGCGGTAAATTTTTTGGCCGAATTGGGACAAGCTTTGGTGTAAACATCTTGCAAACCGGAGCTTTCCTCAAGAAGGCTCCTGGTTCCGAGAGGGAACGTGTCACCTCAGTGTGCGAAACGACATACGTACACTGCCTTCTCCCGCCTTAATTTTTTTACACACGCAGATTAGACCAAATAGAAGCATCGTGCTAAATTTTGGAATTATTCTGTGTTCGTTTGGCCTTTTTTATACATTAATTGAGTTTCTGGGTATTTAATGTGCATAATTCAAATTTGAACTACAAGCACAGGCTTCAGTGCACCAAAGTTGTTTGAAAAATTACATGTGTGTCCTTGGGTGAATTTCTAGGTCACATGCAAGAGATGGGAGTGCAAACATCTGGGCGTCGTGGCTCGGCCAAAAAGATTGAAAAACTTGGTTTTTTAATTCCTGTAATTCCAAAACACATCTGAAAATCATGAAACTTGGAATGGTGTCATGACATGGCACCAATATGCTGCGGTAATTTTTTGGTCGAATTGGGACAAGCTTTGGTGTAGGCTTCTTGCAAACCGGAGCTTCCCTCAAGAAGGCTCGTGGTTCCGAGTGGGAACGTGTCACCTCCGTGTGCGAAATGACATACGTATACTGCCTTCTCCCACCTTAATTTTTTACACAGCCATATTAGACCAAATAGGAGTACCGTGCTAAATTTTGGAATTATTCCGGGCTACTTTCGCCTTTTTTATACATTAATTGAGTTTCTGGGCATTTAATGTGCATAATTCAAATTCGAACTGCAAGCATAGGCTCCAGTGTACTAAAGTGGTTTGAAAAATCACATGTGTGTCCTTGGGTGAATTTCTAGGTCCCATGCAAGAGATGGGAGTGAAATTCAACCTGGGCGTCGTGGCTCGGCCGGAAATATTGAGAAACTTGGTTTTTTAATTCATGTAATTCCACAACACGCCTGAAAATTATGAAACTTGGCATGGTCTCATGACATGGCACCAACATGTTGCCGTAATTTTTTTGGCCGAATTGGGACAAGCTTTGGTGTAAGCTTTTTGCAAACCGGAGCTTGCCTCAAGAAGGATCGTGGTTCCAAGAGGGAATGTGTCACCTCAGTGTGCGAAACGACATACGTACACTGCCTTCTCCCGCCTTAATTTTTTTACACACGCAGATTAGACCAAATAGAAGCATCGTGCTAAATTTTGGAATTTTTCTATGTTTGTTTGGCCTTTTTATACATTAATTGAGTTTCTGGGCATTTAATGTGCATAATTCAAATTTGAACTACAAGCACAGGCTCTAGTGCACCAAAGTTGTTTGAAAAATCACATGTGTGTCCTTGGGTGAATTTCTAGGTCCCATGCAAGAGATGGAAGTGAAACTCAAACATCTGGGCGTCGTGGCTCAGCCGAAAAGATTGAAAAACTTGGTTTTTTAATTCCAGTAATTCCAAAACACGTCTGAAAATCTTGAAACTTGGAATGGTGTCGTGACATGGCACCAATATGTTGCGGTAATTTTTTGGCCGAATTGGGACAAGCTTTAGTGTAGGCTTCTTGCAAACCGGAGCTTCCCTCAAAAAGGCTTGTGGTTCTGAGAGGGAACGTGTCATCTCCGTGTGCGAAATGACATACGTATACTGCCTTCTCCCACCTTATTTTTTTACACAGCCAGATTAGACCAAATAGAAGTATCGTGCTAAATTTTGGAATTATTCCGGGCTCGTTTCACCTTTTTTATACATTAATTGAGTTTTTGGGCATTTAATGTGCATAATTCAAATTTGAACTGCAAGCACAGGCTCCAGTGCACCAAAGTGGTTTGAAAAATCACATGTGTGTCCTTGGGTGAATTTCTAGGTCCCATGCAAGAGATGGGAGTGAAATTCAAACTTCTGGGCGTCGCGGCTCGGCCGGAAAGATTGAGAAACTTGGTTTTTTAATTCATGTAATTCCAAAACACGCGTGAAAATCATGAAACTTGCCATGGTCTCATGACATGGCACCAACATGCTGCCGTAATGTTTGTGGCCGAATTGGGACAAGCTTTGGTGTAAGCTTCTTGCAAACCGGAGCTTCCCTTAAGAAGGATCGTGGTTCCGAGAGGGAACATGTCACCTCGTGTGCGAAACAACATATGTACACTACCTTCTCCCGCCTTAATTTTTTCACACAACCAGATTAGACCAAATAGAATTACCGTGCTAAATTTTTGAATTATTTCGGGCTTGTTTTGCCTTTTTTATATACTGATTGAGTTTCTAGGCATTTAATGTGCATAATTCAAATTTGAACTACAAGCACAGGCTTCAGTGCACCAAAGTTGTTTGAAAAATCACATGTGTGTCCTTGGGTGAATTTCTATGTCCCAAGCAAGAGATGGGAGTGAAATTCAAACATCTGGGCGTCGTGGCTCGGCCGAAAAATTGAGAAACTTGGTTTTTTAATTCCTGTAATTCCAAAACACGCCTAAAAATCATGAAACTTGGCATGGTGTCATGACATGGCACCAACATGATGCGGTCCTTTTTTTGGCCGAATTGGGACAAGCTTTGATGTAAGCTTCTTGCAAACCGGAGCTTCCCTCAAGAAGGCTTGTGGTTCCGAGAACGAACGTGTCACCTCTGTGTGCGAAACGACATATGTACACTGCCTTCTCCCGCCTTAATTTTATATATAGCGAGATTAGACCAAATAGAAGTACCGTGCTAAATTATGGAATTATTCCTGGCTCGTTTTGCCTTTTTTATACATTAATTGGGTTTCTTGGCATTTAATGTGCATAATTCAAATTTGAACTACAAGCACAGGCTCCAGTGCTCCAAAGTTGTTTGAAAAATCACATGTGTGTCCTTGGGTGAATTTCTACGTCCCATGCAAGAGATGAGAGTGAAATTCAAACATCTGGGCGTCGTTGCTTCGCCAAAAAGATTGAGAAATTTGGATTTTTTTAATTCCTGTAATTCCAAAACACGCCTCAAAATCATGAAACTTGGCATGGTGTCATGACATGGCACCAACATGCCGCGGTAATTTTTTTGGCCGAATTGGGACAAACTTTGGTGTAAGCTTCCTGCAAACCGGAGTTTCCCTCAAGAAGGCTTGTGGTTTCGAAAGGGAACGTGTCACCTCCGTGTGCGAAACGACATACGCACACTACCTTCTCCCACCTTAATTTTTTTACACAACCAGATTAGACCAAATAGAAGTATCGTGCTAACTTTTGGAATTACTTCGGGTTCGTTTGGCCTTTTTATATATTAATTGAGTTTCTGGGCATTTAATGCGCATAATTCAAATTTGAACTACAAGCACGTGCTCCAGTGCACCAAAGTTGTTTGAAAAATCACATGTGTGTCCTTGGGTGAATTTCTAGGTCCCATGCAAGAGATGAGAGTGAAATTCAAACATCTGGGCGCCGTGGCTCGGCCGGAAAGATTGAGAAACTTGGTTTTTTAATTCCTGTAATTCCAAAACACGCCTGAAAAACATGAAACTTGGCATGATCTCATGACATGGCACCAACATGCTGTGGTAATTTTTCTGTCCGATTTGCGAAGGCGCACACATTAACAATCAACAAAGTCATTTTGGAACAAGTGTTGTCACGTTACAAATCGGAAACACAAGTATTATTGAAACCGTGGACGCTCGACTTACCAATTACCTGTGGCCACGCGTCCCTTTTTTTATTGGCTAGGAGGTGCCGTGCGGGGTAGCTATTTGAGTACGGGAGGCGTGCGATCAGACCCCTGCGCGTGCTCATCGGGAGGAGAGCCCTTTTGACCGCTAACCGCCACACAACTCCCTCCCAACGTCTCCATTAATGGCGCCCGAGCACCTGTTCTACGGCATGGCTATATGTCTCACTGGACTGAGATTTAAGAGAGAAAAATGAAAATCTAAAAAGAAAGTTTTGCACGGATCTTGATGTAAGATCCGACGGACCTCTATAGCATCGACTGCGACTTATAGCAAGCATGATGAATATAAGGACGATGACATTGGATAATAATTGTCTTACATATTTATAAACATAATTAAAAAACCACATGCGGCAACGCCCGATATACACAGGGAAAAAGAAGAAGGAAGACAACTAGTCTCCGCGGCGGGCGGCGATGAGCTCTTTCTTGTCCTCAAGATGCTGGTTGAGAGCATCCACGTATTCCTCCACCAGCCTTCTGCGCTCGATGCGCAGCATGGCATTCTCGTCCATAAGTTTCTCGCTAATGACGCCGGTCCTCTTCAACAAGGCAGTGGTCTGCTCCTGCTGCTCCGCACGTCTGACGATTTTCGCCCTCAGCAGGTCGTGCTCGGCCCGAGGCTTCGCATTACTCTCATTTGGTTGCCGGATGATGTCGTTAGACTGTTCAAACGAGGCTTGCAGGTCATCCTGCAACCTCGCCCACCTGAAGATCTGATCCATCTGCTTAAGGACGAGGGCACGCATGCGTCTGTAAGAGTCATCACCTGCCCGCGAGGCAGTTTCCCAGGCCACCGCGGCGCGGGAGGACATCTCTGCCGCATTCGTGGAGCGGCGAGACATCTCTTATGCTTCCGCGGCGCGGCCGGACCAGTCTGCTGCTTCGACAGCGCGGCGGGTTCTTCGTGCTGCTTCAGCGGCGCGGCAGGACCTCTCTGCTGCTACGGCCGTGCGGCAGCACATGTTGGCTGCTTTCACGGCGAGGTGGGACATCTCTCGTGCTCCCGCTTCCAGGCTCGCCTCTCCCTGGTGGCAATCTCTTGACCCAGAACTCACACTGGCCATGGCAGACGCAAGGGAACGATGATGAATGACTTGTTTGTTTTTGACTTTTTGTGGATGAGAAGTTGAGGAGGAATGTGCAGTCATCTTGGAGTAGTAGTATTTATAACCACGTAGTAATACGCTCCTAAGTGGGAAACCGTTTAGGTTTTGATCAGTGTGAACAGGTTTGCAATTTGGAATGTGACGGGACGCGGCCTCCCTGTTCTTCTAAAAAAATTGTGATGGGACGCATGCTCAAAATTTACTGACGGTTATAAGTGTGGCACTATTCTCGGAAGGCGTAACATGGGCACGTACGTCTTCTCGGCCGCGTACGTGGCGTTTGCACCATAGGGTGCACCGCAATAGGCAATGCCAGCACCATCGCACATGGTTCTTTTAATTAGAATGTGTGTGCCCGTCTAGCACACACACGTTGATTTTATCTAACTATTTTAGTTTGTTGTGGCTAATCGTAAACAGTTCATCCATGTGAAGTGTATGCCATCAATCGCAGACACTTTGATATGGCTGACCCATTTCTGTTCTGTTGCCTAATCGCAAACAGTTAATCCTTCCGAAGCGTATGCCCTCAATCACACACACCTTGATCTAGCTGACCGTTTTTTGTGTTGCCTAATCACAAACGGTTCATCCGAGTGAACCGTATGTTGTGTATCGCACATGCCTTTATCTGGCTGCCCGTTTCTTTTGTTCCTCCTCATCGCAAACAGTTAATTGAACTAAACTGTATGCCCTTCATCGCACACGCAACTAAAATCTGAACCGTGTTTGATGCATCCGTCATCGCAAATGTTTTATACATTTCTGACGGTTTTCATACAGCACCGTTTGCGATTATTGCAGTGCACACAGTTTCTCGAAGGGTCTCTGATCGTAGTGTTGCGTTAGGAGCATCCTGTAGTAGTGCATGACAACCTCTGCTTCCCTCTGTGAAGGGCCTATCTTTTTTTGACTGGGAAGGGCCTATCTTTCAATGTTTAATATTTACTTTCATGCAAGAGTCAAAAATATTTACTCCTATTCCAATCTCAATTATTCTCTGCTTGGCAAGAACCATGTGGTAGGGAATGATCCAAACATATATATCCATTTAAATATATGTAATCATGATTTATTATTGTTGACATTATCCCCAAGATAAATAAGTTGGGAGGTGAAACATTAAACCCCCGTCTTCCTTTGCGTCGGATTGAAACATTTTGTTCTAAAAATATGCTTTGAGTACTAGCAATCATGGAAGATTATACGAGAGTTTAGTATGTGAAGTTTGCTTAGCCAAAAGCTCTTACATAGACCCTTACTGGAAATATGATAAATTACAATAGCTTTGATAACTGAGAACATAGTTTGTTAGTTTTCAAGAAAGTTTATTTCCTACTCTTTAGCTTTTGAATGAATTGTTACTTGATCATGAGAAGTTTTATGATTGATAATTGTTGTTATAATAATGATCATGATGCTACTTGTCCATATTTTATTTTATTGACACCACTCTCTCTAAATATGCGGTCATGATTATTGAGCTCGATATTCGCTTGAGGACAAGCGTAGTATGAGCTTGGGGGAGTTGAAATGTCCATTTTCCATCAACATTTTCCTACTATTATTATTATTGCTTTAAAGTTATACTTCACATTTTGATGCAATTCTAGTGTCTTTTCTCTCTTAAATTGCAAGTTATATCACAAGAGGGAGACTGACAGTAGCTGGAATTCTGAGCTTGAAAAGAGCTACAACAGAGATACCTATTATCCAGAGGTCCAAATGACCTGAAAACTTATGGAGATTTATTTTGGAATATATAAAAAATACTGGAAGAAAAAGATATCGGAGAATAATGTCCATGGGCCCACGAGCTCAGGGGGCGCCCCCCTAGGGTACGCCACCTGCACTTGTGGGGCCCATGGAGGTCCACTGATGCCCCTCTTTTGCTATATGAAGCTATTTTCCCTAGAAAAAAAATTAGAAGAAGACTTCCGAGACGAAGCGCCGTCGTCTTGAGGCGGAACCTAGGCAGAAGCACTTTTTCTCTCCAGCGGAGCGATTCCACCGGGGATACTTCCCATCGGGAGGGGGAAATCATAGCCATCGTCATCACCAACACCCCTCTCATCGTGGGTGGACTCATCTCCATCAACATCTTCACCATCACCATCTCATCTCCAAACCCTAGTTCATCTCTTGTATCTAATCTTTGCCTCAAACCTCATATTGGTACCCGTGGGTTGCTAGTAGTGTTGATTACATCTTCTAGTTGATGCTAGTTGGTTTACTTGGTGGAAGATTATATGTTCAGATTGTTAATCATATGTTTATCTCCTCTGATCATGAACATGAATATGATCTGTGAGTAGTTACGTTTGTTCTTGAGGACATGGGAGAAGTCTTGTTATAAGTAATCATGTGAAATTGATTTTTGTTCAATATTTTGATGATGTGTTATGTTGTTCTTCCTCTACTAGTATCGTGTGAACGTCTACTACATGACACATTACCATGTTTGTGTCTAGGGGAAGGCATTGCAGAATTAGTTTATAGATGATGGGTTGCGGGGCGACAGAAACCTAAACCCCGATTTATGAGTTGTTTCGTAAGAAGCTATTTTGGATCCATATGTTTAATGTTATGGTTAGATTTATCTTAATCCTTCTCTTCTAGTTGCGGATGGTCGCGGGAGGGGGTAATCATAAGTAGGTTGTTTGTTCAAGTAAGAACAACACCTTAGCTCTAGTCCACACACATAACAAATTATCAAAGCAGTGAATGCGAGTCAATGAATCTTGGCGAAAGTAACTAGACGAAATTCTCGTGTGTCCTCGGGAATGTTTTAATCACTATAAGAAGTAATCACGGCTTATCCTTTGCAATAAAAATATTGGGCACCTTGCTGCACCTTGCTACTTTGGTTGTTACTTATTAGGAATTATCTTGCTATCAAACTATCTGTCACAACTGTTCTATAACACTTGTAGAGAATACCATGCTGAAAACCGCTTATTAATTCCTTCAGCTTCTCATTGGGTTCGACACTCTTACTTATCAAAAGGACTACGATTGACCCCGTATAGTTGTGGGTCATCAGCGATCACAGACGAACACGTCAGCAAGTCTTTGTCATTCGCGCTGGACCGCTACAACCACGAGGCTGACCCGTCCATGGCTATCGTGGACCTCATCTCCACCGGCAACGTTCTTGCCGTAGACTCCCAATGAGAAAGAGTAGGGCAATGGAGACGGAGGGGTTCGTATCCCATGTGGGGCCTTCCGTGTCCCATGTCTTACTCTTCCTCGCTGATGACCTGCGACTTCACTTCCCGGAGCTCACGGTGGGTGAAGATATTGGACATGGGGAACAACAATGACTTGGATGGATGCCGACAAAGATTTATACTAGGTTAACTTCTATTTGATGAAATATATTAAAAAAATGTCATGAATTTGTTTCGGTTTAAATGAAAATCGTCTGGCTTGCATGAAAACCATCTGATTTGTTTAAAATTATTTTGAAATGTTTTCGAACATCTGAGATACACGGTTGGATGACCGTTTCTTGTATTAAGGCACCTCCAACGCTGACCCTCAAACCACCCGCAACCGTCCGAACCGCGCGGTCTCGACATGTTGTGCCCTGCAACATGGGCCTGTATCGGTCCGCTTGACAGTCCTAACGTGTTTTTTCGTGCAATCCGGAGACAAAGTGGGGAGGGGGGCTTTGCGGGCGTCGGGACCACTGCCACGCCCACGTTTGACTGTGCTAGTCCACCATTAACCCCTCCCTCGCCCGCGCTTGCTTCACGCCCGAAATGGTCAGCGCCGCTCCAGAGCGTCAGTGTCGTATTCATGCCCGGCCAGAGTGGACGCGACCTCTCACTGCTCCTGGCATTAAAGCGACGCACCGGCTAATAGCGCCGCACACGCCGCTTCCTGGTACACACGATGTCCCTCCGCATTCAAACGCCATCCGCCTCCCTTAAGTAAACATACGCGGTTGCCGAGGAACCCACTCCGACGTCACTCGTCCGTCCGTCTGCCGCCCACCATTAACCACAGCACTGTGGCTCATTGCCATCCACCCGCTATATAAACCCCAGCCCCGACCATAGCCACAACCATCCTCCTCCAATCCTTTTTCCTCTCTGCACTACACCCTCCATGGCCTCCTCATGCTCCAAAGCCCTCTGGGACACCCTCTCCTCAGAGCAAAAGAAGGAAATGGCTGAGACGGAGGTCGACGACACCCCAATGGAGGACGAGCCGGTGCCACCCTCCTCGCCGGTGCATGCCGGCCTCACCATTGGCGAGGCTCGTGCACACTACACGGACATGCTGCAGGAGGAGTAGGAGGTCAAGTTCCGACAGCGTAGGTCAACTAGGCCTACAACCTCGCCCTCCTCAAGGAGCACCAGCGTGCGGAGGAGCAACTCATTGTAGGCACGACCATCATGTCAAACATGGATGTGGCGGAGCAGGAGGCGCTGGTCGACTCCTACCACTCCACCGGCGAGATCTTTCATGACCGCTGGCGGTACCGCCTCCATCGGGCGGAATTGGCGACCGCCTACAGGGAGTTTGACAAGGCGACGGATGAGGTGTGGGGCAAGAGTGACAACGATGAGGATATCGTCAGCTTCGGCCCGGCCGCGTCCCGCCGCCATGAGGTGCTGCGAGCAGCGAGGAAGAGTAGTGCATGGTAGGTCGTCGTCGTTCGGGTCCCAAGAAGGTCGCCGCTCTTTCCCTCCCCATTGAAGCCATGCTTGGTGGGCTGAATATCGTCGGCCGATTAGCCGCATGAGGGCGATGTGGAGGCGGACAATTTCACTTCCCGGGGCTCTGGAGGTGAAGCCGGAGAGCGTAGAGGCGGAACCGGAGAAGGCGAAGGCAATAGCCGGAGTTTCAGTTCTTAGGGCTCATGGCCGGACATGAGGAATGCCCGCTGATGATCTTAGATTAGGTTTAGAGTATGATTTAGTTCGATTTATATGAAAACATAAAATGAATTTCGTTCTGGTTATACAAAAAATTTGAAATGTAATGAATTTTGTTCGATTTACATGAAATCTGCCGTGTTTCGATTTACATGAAATCCGTCGTATTTACATGAATTTCATCCGTTTAATTTAAATAATAGTTAAAATATATGTCGATAATGTTAGATGGTCAACTTCTGTATCCGTGTCCACGGAGACGAAAGCGAAGCAACATTCGATGTGCTCAGGTCGGTTACCAGCGTCGTGGACCATACGGTAGTCGGTACCGACTCGCTAGCCAGGTCGTCTTGTCCACCAACCGTTTACTGAGCACAGCATTTTACAGTAAAGTATCCGCACAGCACACGTGGCAAAGCCGGGGCGACAACGGGCCTACACGGACCTCCCACCCGTCTCTCCCAACCCAGCGGCTCGGCGCACGCATCCCACGCCTTCCCCCAGAAATGGCCAAGCCGCCGCCGGCGGAGGAGGAGGCTGCGGCGCTACGAAGACGGCTGCGGAGACTCGTGGCCACCATCACCGCCGGTGGTGCCGGCGCTGAGGCGTTCGACGAGGCGGCCGCGGCTCTCGCAGCGCTCAGGGAGGCGCAAGTCGGCGGGAGCCGAAAGGGTGCCCGCGGAGAGGAGACTCGATCCGCGAAGGAGGCGGAGTCCGTGCCCGCGCAGTTCTTGTGCCCGATCTCGTCCAAGATCATGAGGGATCCCGTCGTCGTCGAGTCTGGGCAGGTGAGGACCGGCGCGCTTCTTTTGCTAATTTCGGGGTGTTCCTTGTTATTTTGGATTCACCATTGTGTTCGTTCATATGCGGTTTTCTTGATGTTCTTTTGACTCCTGGCAGCAAATGTCGGTGCTCAGGATTTCCTATCGTTATGGTTTAAAACTTTCAGTTATTGGACATAAATGTGATCACTTATTTACTGTTCCTGAATCTTCATTCCTGGTGCGAATCGCCGGAATGTATCACCATAATCGAAACACTTAAACACATTGTTCAGCTTCAATATAATTTTTTTATCAGCGGCATCCATGCTTTGGATTGGATCGAAAGCAGAATGCTTGCACTCTGTGAGTTGAACATCTGCGGATGTCACAATTGTATATTCAGGTTTCTGAAGATTAGGATCTTATATAATACTGCGTAGTGGCAGCTCTGCTTATATTTGGATTATTTTGTACGATTAATTGACGGTACATATTCTGATTACTTTTTGTTGCATCCCGGCATAATTAACAGTACATATATGGATTATTATGGTTTGATGAATGATGGGGTGTGTGAATGGAAGAACTGCAAATTTCACATCTATTTGTTTCATTGCAATCACAATTACATAAAATATTCAAAAGCTGTAGAGAAGATCTTATTTCATTCAACTCATGTAATTGGTGATTTCTTACATGTGAAACATGTGGATTTGAATCATTGTTGGAAGTGAATTTTGTTCCCATGTAATACTTATTCAGTAGGTATCACCCAAATTGCAATGCAATTTTCCCCCAGAAGTTCAGTAAACAATAATATTTTAGTCTATTTTATCCCTAGAAACTTCAGGCTTTGACCATGTGAAGCATGTGACTTAAGATGCCTTTTCACATTGACGCCACATGGGTGTTGGATATGTGACATATTATACCATGTCTGTACTATAGCTGTTCCCCAATGCTAGATTTAGTGTGAATTCTTCAACTCATTCATCTTTGGACCAACCAAAAGTAAATGCAGTTCACATTGTTGGCATGTTTTGAATTTTATGAGCATCGAGGGAAGTATTCATGTTTCATATGGGGACAATTTTGACTGGAAGTCTCAAGGAAAATAAATAGCTGACATATATGTTACAATATCTAGATTAAAAAAAATCTCTAGTACATTCATCAGTCTTTGTGAGACCTTATGTGTTTAGTTAAAAAAATATATGACCCATTGATCTTCCTCCAATGCAGACCTATGATCGTCGTTACATCGCGGAGTGGTTTAGTGCAGGGAACCAGATGTGCCCGCAGACCCAGCAAGTGCTTTTAAACACAACTCTCATTCCTAACCTCCTCATCCGGAGCCTGATAGCAGAGTGGTGCACAGAGAATGGGTTTGCCCTTTCACCACTTGAGAAACAGGAGGAAGATCATATTTGCAACAGTGAGCAAAGAACATTTGATGAAATATTCAACAAGATAACTTCATCATCAAACAGTACTGAACGGAAGCAAGCAATTAAGGGTCTTCGGCTCCTTACCAAGCGTAGCAGTGAATTTAGAGCTGTTTTAGAAGAGAGGCCAGATTCCATATCACAAATGACCTTTGCACGGTTTTCTAACCCAGGATTACAAAATGATCCACAAGTAGTGGAGGACATGGTGACTATAATTCTCAACTTTTCACTACATGATAGTAATAAGAAAATAATTGGAGATGATCCAGAAGCAATCCCGTTTCTCATATGGGCACTAAAATCAGGAGACATGGGGAGCCGCAGCAATTCGGCAGCTGCCATCTTCACTCTGTCCGCTCTTGACTCCAACAAGGAGAAGATTGGTGAGTTGGGGGCAATTGAACCTTTGATTGATCTTCTTGAACATGGCAGCATCATAGCAAAGAAAGATGCGGCATCAGCTATTTTCAATCTTTGTATGCTCCATGAGAACAGATCAATAGCTACAAGGAGTGGGATCGTCGATGTGGCAATCAGAGCCATCGGTGATCAGTCTCTTGTTGAGGAATTCTTGGCTATACTTGCTTTATTGTCAAGCAACTATGACATGGTAGAGCTCATGATAGAGTTTGGTGGTGCCACTTGTATGCTCCAAGCAATGAGGGAGAGTGAGTGCAAGCGCAGCAAAGAGAACGCGGCGGTAGTCCTCTTCTCAATCTGTATGTACAATAGGGCAAAGCTGAAAGAGATCGAGGCAGACGAGAATACAAATGGCTCACTGGCTTCTCTTGCACAGAATGGGACTCCAAGAGCAAGGAGGAAGGCTGCCGCCATTCTGGAGATGATGAAGAAAACAAAAGCCATCCACATGCACAACAGGCATAGTTCTTGTTAGGATCGGCAACAGAGATGTAGCTGCAGGAACAAGGAGGATGTTCAGTTGGTGTACATATTGAGATACATACAGAGCCATCTTCCTTTTCAGTATATAGGCATTGTATAGATGCAAAGCTAGTGCTAAAGGGTTTTCTCACTGGAACAGGCAGCTCTTGTTCATTTGAAAAATATAGCGTCGTGAATTTCCCCCGGAATGTCGAAGGTAAGGCTTTCCCCAGAGTAGTATTTGCGGAATGGGGAGAACTAATATTCTGTTTCCTTGGTTCTTTTCTTTCATACTAAGAATCTCTCTAGCTGTAACACCCCCTGCCAGCCTCCATTAGTCAGTTTTTTATACAATTGAGGATATCACTTTAAATCTCCTTCCAAGAAAAACATTTAAACCTATTATAGTAGAAAACTACCATTGGCTGCTAGATAGTACTGTCAAGTGTCAAATAATCAGAACATGTTCGGAGGCATTGTAGACTACCTTAAATCTCCTTAAATCTTCTGATATCGTGTAATCAGCGATTTCAGATTGCGAGAGAAGCAGTTATGACTTACGTACAACAGCAGCAAATCCTTTTGTCAGGTGTGCCAATATCACTTGCAGAAATCTTGCTGTTTGGACTTTTTGGTTGCGGTCTGGTAGTGTGAATGGTAACCTGCAATGAAGAAAACAATTTAATGAATAATTTATGCTTGTGAGATATGTTTCCTGTTATGTACTCCCTCCATTCACAAATATAAGATGTTCTAACGTTTTCTGGATCGGACACATGTAGACATGTTTTAGTGTGTTTGTTCACTCATCCTCCTGTATGTAGTCCATATTGAGATAATCAAAACATCTTATATTTGTGAACGGAGGGAGTAGTTTACAGCACTTTGGTTTAACAGAAAGATACCACTTATTGTTTCTCCTTTTCAGAACTCCATTTTTGTATAGATTGATTGTTACACATGATGTTTGTAGGCTTGTAGCTCCAGTTTGAGACCATTGAAATCACAAATCCGTATGATTATTTCTCTATTTCCGAACTCCATTTTTGTATAGATTGATTGTTACACATGATGTTTGTCCAGTTTAAGACCATTGAAAACGCAGATCCGTATGATTGGCGAAATTCTTAGGATTGCAGCTGCTGCTCTCCATTTTCAGAGAACGTTGGTATTTTGTTGATTAAACAAACATACTATTACATAGGGTCTCCCGGATACACTTCGGAGCAGAAATAAAAACAAAAAGACCACTAAGTTCATACATGGTTTACCTAGAACCTGTGTTGCTGCATTAAGTTGCCGACAAATGTGCTTGTAGATGGCATCATGGTCGCGTTTGGTATCATGCACTGTTTTTCGGCCCCTTGCATGTGTGACCCAACTGGGCCTGGTTGAGCGAATTCAAGCTCAAAACCATGTTGTGCACATAGTTTGATAGCCTACATTGCATCAATAGCCGGCCATATTATGCTTTTTATTTGGTGGTCTGCATTTGTGCTTCAGGGGTGAGCAGATGCAAACCACGGTTGTTTAGTTGTGTGCAACACAACACAATTAACACTATTTATAGACCATTAACACTCAATTTAATAATGCATACGATGGATTAAACGCTACCACGTAGGTTTAAAGATGGGATGCCCCTGCACAACCCCAAGGTGTTGATCCCTGGGCAAAATATACACTTTGACGGCAAATCCATGACAAGTTCAGAACAATGCACCCAAACTGACAAGAAGTTTAACAACTAACTAGACATGAGGAAGAGCATGATGGATGTCGCCCTGGCAGCAGTGCTTTTGGCACCTGATCCTACACATGGTGGAGGTGGAGGTGCTATGGATCTGCGCCTTGAAGCTTAGGCCAGACAGCCTCAAGGCAAGCAAGTCATTGGGGACGATCTTGTGCTTCTGACAGAAGTAGTCTCAGCCCCTCCCCAGCACCATTTGCTCATGGAAGATCTAGACCTAGACCCAAAACTCGCAACATTTGTTAGTAGACAACCTGAGGAGGCGAGGAGGCTTCAAGACGAGCCACTCTTCATCACCGTCCGGAAGGCCTCCAGGATGACAAGCATGGAATGTCGTCCATGTCCTTGATGGACACGTAGAACCTAAGTGGATCTCGTGCCCCCTCCTCGTGGCCAAGCCTAGGCCCGCAGAAAATGCCCAGCGACTTGCTCATCTCAGCCATCCTGCTCGGCACGTCCACCCTCTTCAATCACTTGTTCATCGGGATGATGTCCTCGACCGCCTCGGCGCCAACAATGGCATGCGCCCCTCAACCGGCTTTGTCCCACTCCGTCTTCACGACCTTGTCAGTTTAGAGGACAAGAGTAAGTAAACAACGCATCGTACAAGTGGCACTAATCATGGTAATTGGCATCGTTATGATCAGTGCACCATTGCACAGAGCATACAACTGCCATGATCACTAGTAGTTGGCATTGTTATGATCAGTGCACCATTACATAGAGCATACAACTGCCATGATCACTAGCAGTTGGCATTGTTATGATCAGTGCACCATTGCATGAAGCAGGCAGTACTATGCTCTGATCATAGCACTGCGCTACTGCAACTGCCACTGATCATGGTTGTTGCAATTGGGTAGTGCTATGATCATATCATAACATTGACAACTGCCGCCCACTAACATGGTAGTTGCAATTAGGCAGCGTTATGATCAGTGCATCATAGAACTGCCCAAAATGCATGCACGTTTGTCCTGGGTGATCATGCATGCATACTTGTCCTACTGTTTATAGCATGCACATGCATTGTCCTACTATGATCATGCAAAAACGTAGCACCTACTGTGATCATGCACCAAAAAACTTCTCATTCTGATCATAGCAAGAACCCACTAACCAGCAATGCAAGAACTACCAATCTGATCATACCAATAGCACACTAACTAGCATTGCAAGAACTACCAATCTAATCATAGCAAGAACAAACTAACTAGCAATGCAAACCCTACCAATCCGATCATACCAGTAACACACTAGCAATGAAAGAACTACCAAGAACAACCTAGTAAGCATGCTCTAAGCTGACACAAAGCATGGCTCCGAATCGATTTGAATCCAATCTAGTGCAATCCAAAATACATGAGGCAAAAAAGGGGAACAAGTAGTGGTTGTCGTCGGGGGGAACACCGACCACGGACCAAACCTTAGCTGGAACAAGGGGCCGACCCGATGCGGATGACTCGACCATTGCAGGGCCACTAAGGGCCCTTGCCACTTCAGCGGCGCTCCTCATGACACACGTGGTGGAGGAAGAGGGTGCTATCGTCGATGCTCCAACTGCGCTCCCCTCAGCTTGGCCTGGAGCCAAGGAGAAAACCTTTGAATGGGGGTAAAAAAACTTATGGGCATGACCAATGGGCTTCTCGTGGCCGCCACTATCGCAGCCGACGTGCTACCATCTGCCATCATTGCAGATGAGCTTCCCTCCGTGGCTGCACCGACGAGCACAGACACCGATGGTCGGTCAATGCCCGCTAACCATGACCTGATGGAGATGGCGGAGGGGCCCAGATAGTCACCATGAGGTCGATGCCTTGTCGGGCCAGGCCGGCCACCCACCGGTCTTGGATGAGGTTGCTGTCGATGAGGATGAGAGTGAGACAGCACGGATGAGGGTCGGCCATCGGAGATCGTGAAGGGATCAGACGGTGGGAGAAAGTGAGCGAGTGTGGTGTGAATGGGATGGGGCGATGACGGGAAAGAGGGGAGGAGTTATGAGACGTCATGTCATCTCCCGTGCTTCCCAACGCATGCTGGTGAGAGCCACATGCGGCTCGTAAAAAATGGCTGAATTGGTCGTTCCACCTCAGCCTGGCCTGAGAATGCTTTAAGTTTCATGTAGGCCGAGAAACGCATGCAACCCAGCCTACCAAATGCCCTTTTTTGCATTGCCCAGGCCTGGTTGGGCCTCCTGGAGGCTACCAAACACATGCAAATAGATGCTTGGTCCAGGTAGGACAGTTGAAGTGTTGCACCAGTGATAGGCAAACAAAAGCGAAGATCAATGTTTTGAAGTAATTTCCCAAGCCAAATATACAGCATGGTGAAGGGTCGTCACCTCAACCAGTCGGGAGCCAGGGCACTAGGTAGAGATTTGGTACATGCAGCAACATAATGAGGAGTACAGTACCTGACAATGCTGGAGATAAAAAAAAGAGCTTCTTGTAGCGATCCGACCTGTCAAATCTCTGTGCATAAGTGTCATCCCTAGATCGGTAATGCTGACACACACAATACTTGAAGGATTTATAGCAGAGTTCAATCACACACTTATTACATCGAATATCTCAAAAGAGAGTACTTAATACAATAATATGGCGGAAGGCCAACTAATGAAGATAACAGCAGAAGGCTTAGAAGGTAAAATGAGTCCATCAACTCCAATGGCATAGCTGAGTGCAAGACAACGACCTAGCGCACCTTACTCTTCGTCTAAAAAGTCTGCAACATAATACGTTGCAGCCCGAAACAGGTTAGCACATGGAATATGCTGGCAAAATAACACTGTAAATCAAAGAACAAGTAGTAGCTAAAACTATATGCATATTTGGCTGGTGGAGGCTCTATGGTTATTTTTGGCGGAAAGCTAGTTTTTTCCTACAATAAAGGAATATATTTTATTTAACTACAAAGTTTGTTGAAAACATTGAGAATGGTAAGCCCATCTCAATCCCAATTAAAGTAATCATTAACCCAACAAGTTAATTAAATAAAGTGATGATATCAACATAATAATTCAAGCACCAGATACTCAAGATGTTCATAACCGGGGACACGGCTAATCATGATTAGTTTGTACACTTTGCAGAGGTTTGCGCACTTTTCCCCACAAGACTCGATCTCCTCCGTTGATTTCTCGCACTACATGATGTTTGAGAAATGGATGACC
Organism: Triticum monococcum; assembly: GCA_034509565.1. Classification (NCBI taxonomy): domain Eukaryota; kingdom Viridiplantae; phylum Streptophyta; class Magnoliopsida; order Poales; family Poaceae; genus Triticum; species Triticum monococcum. Next base: position 477,002,113 of record CM067842.1, on the reverse strand, counting down.
GAGACATGGTCTTTCAGAAGCGTTAGCCCTTTCGACGAGTAAACCGTACCACCTACATCCCCTACATCTGCTAGTTTACCATTGAAAGAGGTCACACAACATACTCAACTATGCTAGAGCCCATATTGGCTTGTGGCTGCACACGGAAGTTTCCAGCATGAATAACAATATGATCCCTTTGAGCCTGGGTGACGGACCTTAGGATGATCACACGGATTCCCCGGGATCTCCTTGGACAGCACTGGATTGCCCCAGGTGCCCACAAACAATCCACCCAGATGTGTGTTGAAGTAGCCACCTTAAATAATCCCTTAGTTCATAAAAATACTCACATCTGTCATGAATCACTCAAACAAAACCACGTCTACGAGCATAGCATAGCAGTATAAGCATAACGTAGAAGTAACTCCCAGGGTTTGAATGAAAAGGGCAATAGGTACTACCTCCACTACTACTTCCCAATACCCACATGTTTAAGTAGATCCTACTCATGTAATGTTTGAGGGTGAAACTAATAAATAAAAACTAGGTATGGAAAGTATGATCAAAGTGTTACTTGCCTTGCTGACGATCTGAAAACCCTAGTGACTCGTAGTAGCACGCTTCACACTACAGAAACTCTATCGCAAACAAACAATAGCATACATAAGCACTCAAGCAGTAGATGCAAGGGTAAAACTCAAAGGAAAATATCCAAATCGAAGGTACAAGAGAAGAGCTTCGATTTGCAAAAAGAATCAATCGAATCGGAGTTACGAAACTCAAACTGCGGTCAAAAAAGTTCAAATTCAAATCTGCTTGCAACCAAATGTTAATTTGTCAAAACCATGTTTAAGTTGATTAACTGGAAAGAGGGGTTCGAGACAAAGATTTTGGTGTTGGTTTCACTGGATTTGGACAAACGGTTAAAAAGTTACGAGCGTTTGAAGATCAGGGGCTAATCTACGATAAAAATAATCGCGGATAGGTCCCTGGTCGAAAATAAAATAAAAAGAAAAGACTAACGAACGAACGTTCGCTAGCAGAGACAAACGGATGAAAAATGTTCGTGAACAAGGACGTTCGGGTGAACCTTCGCTAAATAGATCCGAGCGGAAAGCCGAGAAAACCCTAACCCTAAAAATAAAACCGACCGAAAACCGGAAAAAAACCGGCGGCGGCTTTTACCGGTTCACGACGAAAACCGAGACGACTGCGGTGAGGTCCGGCGAGACGGCGAGGCGGGGCTTCGGCGGACGGCGGCGCGGGGCTGCGGGCGGCGGCGCAGCGGCGGGAGGGGCAGCGGCTGCAGCGACGGCGGCTGTTGCTTGCGGCGGGAGGCGGCGGGTGGTGGTGGAGAAAGAGGGGGCGGCGGGCTCCTTATATAAAGGGGTCGGGGAGGGGGCTTCGGCTTGGAGGAGGGGGCGCCGGGTCGGGGTCGGCCTCGGGAGGCGTGCCCCGGCCGGATTCGTCTGGCGGCGGCGCGGACTCCTCGCGCGGGAGGGAGGCGGAGGCGGCGGCGACTTGGTCCGGCTGGGCTGGGCGCGGCCCAGTTCGGTCGGCCCAAAAAAGATTCTTTAAAAAAAATTCCGCCGAATAGAAATCCTAATATATATATATATATATATATATGCGAAAAACAATTTTCACCATCTAAATAAAATATTTAGAACAAAGTGAACATTTTTATGGCCTAAAAATGTAGTTTTCAAAAATGCAAATGTTTCTAATTCAAATAAAATCCAAATAAAATATTTATTTGAATTTTAAATTTTTCCTCTCTTTTTGAAGAAGTCATATTATCTTCTCTCTTTTATTTTTAAATTGGAAAAATTGGAGAGAAAAATATTAAAATCAAAGTGATCCCTCTTTTCAAATTTGAGAAAATTCTAATATGAAAAATAAATGAAAATCCCCAACTCTCTCCTTGGGTCCTTGAGTTGCTTAGGATTTCTAGGATCACAACCAAAATGCAAATAAAATATGATATGCATATGATGACCTATGTATAACATCCAATTTGAAAATTGGGACGTTACAAACCTACCCCCCTTAAGATGAATCTCACCCTCGAGATTCGGGTTGGCTAGAAAATAGGTGTTGGTGGACTTTCCGTAGGTCTTCTTCTCGCTCCGAGGTGGCTTCATCCTCGGTATGGTGGCTCCACTGAACTTTGCAAAACTTGATAACCTTGCTGCATGTTACTCGGCTGGCAAACTCGAGGATCTTGACGGGTTTCTCCTTGTAGGTTAGATCACTCTCCAACTGAATTGCTTCCAGTGGCACTGTATCTCTTAGGGGAATATCGGCCATCTCTACATGGCACTTCTTCAACTAGGAAACATGAAACACATCATGAACTCCTGAAAATCCTTCGGGTAACTCCAATTTGTAGGCAACCTCTCCCATACGTTCCAAAACTTGGCATGGTCCTACAAACCTCGGGGCTAACTTTCCCTTAACTCCAAATCGTTTAACTCCTCGCAGTGGTGACACTCGAAGATACACTCGATCTCCAATTTCATAGACTACCTCCTTGCGTTTGGTATCGGCATAACTCTTTTGCCTGGACTGAGCTACATTCAATCTATCTCAAATCAACTTAACCTTCTCTTCGGACTCTTTGATCAGATCTGGTCCAAAAAACTGACGATCTCCAACTTCATACCACATTAACAGGGTCCTGCATCTCCTTCCATACAAGGCTTCAAAAGGTGCCATCTTCAAACTAGCTTGATAACTGTTGTTGTATGAGAACTCTGCGTAGGGCAAATTATCATCCCAACTAGATCCATAATCTAGCGCACAAGCTCTCAACATGTCCTCCAGAATCTGATTGACTCTCTCTGTCTGTCCATCGGTCTACGGATGAAAGGCTGTACTGAACTCTAGCATGGTACCCAAAGTCTGGTGCAATTGATTCCAAAACTTCGAGGTAAACTATGTCCCTCTATCTGATACGATGGTCCTCGGAACTCCATGCAGACATACGATCCCGGTCATATATATCTTGGCCAACTTCGCGCTTGTATAGGTGCTTTTCACTGGGATAAAGTGAGGTACCTTGGTCAAGCGATCAACTACTACCCAGATAGAATCATATCCCGATCGGGTCCTGGGTAATCCGATGATTAAATCCATGCCAAGCTTGTCCCACTTCCATTCGGGTATCGACATAAGCTGCAGTAATTCTACTGGCTTCTGATGTTCTGCCTTCACTCTCTGACATACATCACACACTGCTACATACTCGGCAATATCCTTCTTCATATCTGTCCACCAGAAATGCTCCTTCAAATCCAAATACATCTTGGTGTTTCCGGGGTGAATCGAGTATGGCGAGTCATGAGATTCCTAAAGTATTAACTTCCCGATCTCAGCATTATTGGGCACATATATACGATCCTCAAACCATAAGGTCTCGTGCTCATCCTGACGGAAACCCTTGGCTTTTCCCTTGCTCATTTTCTCCTTTATCTCAGCTATTTCCTTATCATCCTTTCGAGCTTCCCGAATCTTTCCCAATAATGTAGACTGAACCTCCATTGTTGCAACAAAACCTCTTGGAACTATCTCCAAACGAAGCTCCTTGAGATTCTCGACTAACTCCTGCAGTAATCCTCCACTTACAAGGGTATTGGCATAACTCTTCCGGCTCAAAGCGTGTGCTACGACATTGGCATTTCTTGGATGATAATGCAATTTCATATCATAATCCTTTATGAGCTCCAACCATCTCCTTTGCCTGAGATTTAACTCCTTCCGCATGAAAATTTACTTCAAACTCTTGTGATCCGTGTACACATCACATCTGTTTCAAATCAGAAAATGTCTCCAGGTCTTAAGCGCATGCACTATGCCTGCTAACTCCAAATCATGGGTGGAATAATTCAACTCATGAGGTCAAAGTTGTCGTGAGGCATATGAAACAACTCTTCCGTCTTGCATAAGTACACCTCCAAGTCCTAAGCGAGAAGCGTCGCAATACACTTGGAAATCCTTGCGTATATCCGGAAGAATCAACACTGGGGCTGTAACCAAACATTTGTTCAACTCCTGAAAACCGGCCTCACAATCTTCAGTCCATTTGAACTTGGTGTCCTTCTTCAACAACTCGGTCATGGGTTTCGCAATCTTGGAGAAATTCTCAATGAACCTCCGGTAATATCCTGCGAGTCCCAGAAAACTGCGGATCTCTCCAACTGAAGTGGGTGCCAACCACTTAGTGACAGACGGAACCTTGGTGGGGGTCTACTGCTATACTTTCTCCTAATATAACATGTCCAAGAAATCCAACTTCCTTCAACCAAAACTCACACTTGCTAAACTTGGCATACAACTGATGTTCCCTGAGCTTCTTGAGAACTAAGCGCAAGTGTTCCTTGTGTTCCTCTTCATTCTTCAAGTACACCAAAATATCATCAATGAACACCACTACAAACGTATCCAAAAAATCCATGAACACTTTGTTCATCATACTCATAAAATAGGTAGGGGCATTAGTCAATCCAAATGACATGATCGTGTACTCATACAGCCCATACCTTGTGGTAAAAGTTGTCTTAGGTATATCCCATTCTCGGATCTTCAATTGGTGGTATCCTGATCGCAGATCGATCTTGGAAAATACTTTAGCTCCTTGCAGCTGGTCAAACAAATCATTGATCATCGATAGTGGGTACTTGTTCTTGTTTGTCACTTCATTCAATGCTCGATAATCAACAACCATTCTCAAAGATCCATCCTTCTTCTCAACCAAGAGCACTGGGGCTCCCCACGGTGACGAACTTCGTCGAATGTAACCTTTCTCCAATAACTCCTTAATCTGTTTTTTAATTTCCTCCAGATCATTTGCGAGCATCCGATACTGTCTCTTTGATATTGGTCCGGTGCCTGGCAACAACTCTATCAAAAACTCAATGTCTTGATCTGGCGGCATGCCTGGTAATTCCTCTGGAAATATATCCGGGTAATCCTTCACAACAAGCACTTCTTCCTAAACAACTCCCGAGAGAGAATTCACTTGGGTCCTCCTTGGCGCATGCCTGGACACATACTTGATCCTTTTTCCCTCCGGGATGGTGAGTAAAATTGACTTACTAGCACAATCGATGTTTCCTCCATACTTTGATAACCAATCCATGCCTAATATTATATCCAATCCTTGGGACTCCAAAATTATTAGGTCTGAGGGGAAACATGGCTACCAATGGTTAAGGGTATCTGGTCACACCATTGGTTGGCCACATACGCTGCTCCTGGCGAGCTTACTGACATGGGTGACCTAAGGGCTAAGGTTGGTAACTTAAACTTGTCCACAAACCCCCTTGATATGTATGAATGTGATGCACCAGTATCGAAAAGAACAAGTGTGGTAAATGACTTAATCAAAAACTTACCGATCACTGTGTCAGGCTGATCTTCAACCTCCTCCATGTTGATGTGGTTCACCTGACCTCTGGTGAAGGGATTGGGCTTCTTCCCAGAGTTTCCATTTCCATTGCCATTCTTCAACTCAGAACAATCGTTGGCGTAGTGCCAAGTCTTCCCGCATTTGTAACAGGTAACATGGATCAGGTCCTTCTTGGCGGGCGTTACTGGGTTGGGACGGTTCTGGTTACTGCTTGCTCCATTCACGTTTCCATTCTTAGGCCCACTGTGGTTATGTGAGCTTCCTCCATTGTTGGTATGGCCTCCATGGTTATGGGTGTAACCTTCGGAGTTAGGGGTAAAGCGAGGCTTCTGCTGAGCTCCAGAATTGTACTTCCCCTGTCCATACTTCCATTTGCGGCTCTCTATCTGCTACTGTTTGCTTTCAATCATAAGGGCCCGGTCTACCAACTCCTGGTAGTTAGTGAATGTTGCCACCATTAACCGCATACTCATCTCATCATTCAGCCCTTCCATAAACTTCTCCTGCTTCGCGGCATCTGTGGCCACATCATCTAGGGCATAGCGGGCTAACTTGCTAAACTCATCCACGTACTGCCCTACAGTATGATTTCCCTGGCGTAAGTGGCGAAACTCATGCTTCTTCTATTCATTGCTCCTATAGAGACAGGGGCTATGCGGAAAGCTTACCGAAACTGATCCCATGTGACATTGGCTATGGGAAAAGTGGCTGTGTAATTCTCCCACCATGAGGCTGCGGGTCCATCCAATTATTGTGCGGCAAAACGCACCTTCTCAGCATCTGTGCAACCTATGGTGGTCAGCTCCCTTCCAATCCTACGGAGCTAGTCATCAGCAACAATCGGCTCGGTGCTACTAAAAAACATCGGCGGATTCAACCTCAGAAAACGGGCTAAGTTGTCAACTAGTGGTGGTGGTGGCGAGTTGTTGTTATTGTTCTTGCCTTGGTTCTGGACTAATAGCTACATCAAGGTATCCTGCTGCTGGATCAGCTAGGTGAGCTCCGGTGGGAAAACAAATCCGGGGTCACGTCTCGGAGGCATCTGATGGGTTTAGAGGGAAGATATTAGAATAGAGTGAGATCTAAGGAGAAAATCACTACCCATATGCATATGAGACAAACACAATCATATCACATCACTCAATTCAATCAAGGGCATACAATCGATCTAGCTACCGTTACAAAGTACTCGGACTAGTCTATATACATGGGGGAATACTACTGATAATATGGTGGTCGACTAAAAATTTTGATCGGAAGAAGTGTAACACCCCGGATATGATTTACCCAATATGTAATCCAACTCTTGCCGTTTCCGGCGTTAAGTTACTTTATTTCCTCGGGTTCGGATCTTTGTCTCCGTGTGTTGTTATCGTTTTCATGCATCTCATATCATGCCATCATGTGCATTGCATTTGCATACGTGTTCATCTCATGCATTCGAGCATTTTCCCCATTGTCCGTTTTGCATTCCGGCGCTTCGTTCTCCTCCGGTGGTCAATTCTACCTTTCTTTCATGTGTGGGGATTAAACATTTCCGGATTGGACCGAGACTTGCCAAGCGGCCTTGGTTTACTACCGGTAGACTGCCTGTCAAGTTTCGTATCATTTGGACTTTGTTTGATACTCCAACGGTTAACCGAGGAACCGAAAAGGCCTCGTGTGTGTTGCAGCCCAACACCCCTCAACTTTGGCCCAAAACCCACCTAACACTGCTCCATCATCTAGAGCATTCGATCATGATCGCGTGGCCGAAAACCGCACCTCATTTGGACTTTCCTAGCTCCTTCTATGGCTATAAATAGACCCCCCCCCTCGAAATTCGGATCTCCTTCTCCCCCGAAACCCTAAAAATCCACCTCGCGCGCACCGGACATGTCCGTTCCGGCCGGACGCCCCGCCGCCGCCGCCCCAGACCAATAGGCAAGCGCCACGTGGCCCCTGCGCCGCCACTCCCACCGCGGCCCACGGGAGCCCAGAGCCGCCCCCCGGCCCGCGCGCGCGCCCGCTTCGCCCGCCTCCCCGCGCCGCCTTCTTCTCCCGAGCCGGCGCCGCGCTCCGCCGCCCTCGCCGGCCGGAGCTCGCCCGGCCGCCGCAGCCGCTCGCCGCCGTGCACCTCCTCGCCAACCCGCCGGACCACCGCCGCCCGCCGCCTTCTTTGTTGCTCCGGCGAGCCCGCGCCTCCTCTCCGACGCCGGCGCCGTCCAGCCGGTCCGGCGACCTCGCCCCGCCGGCCGTTTCTTCTCCGACGACGGTCATCATCGGGAACCGTGCCGCCGCTACAGTGTTCCGGGCCCGATCCAGATCTGGAAAACCCTAGGTCGTTTTGTTTCTCCCAAGTCCTAGATTCTCAGATCCAAGTGCTCCTGTCCATGGCCTCGTAACTTTGCATCCGTAGCTCCGATTCATGCATATAGCATATCAAATTGTTCGTCTTAGAGAGTACATCATTTCATTCCATTGCATCATTTTCATTTGAGTTCATCTTGATGCCCGAAATGCTATTAGAAGAGGGCTACTTGAGTTAATTGTCAGATCTGCTACTCCATCTTAGACTTTTGTCATTTTTGCCATGATTATTGTGTGCATGATATGCCCTGATGCTCTACATGTGTTTTGTTAAGGGTTTTGTCATCTTTCCAGAGGTGCAACCCATGTATTTTTGTGATGTGTGTGGTGACTAGTGCAAGCTTGCAAAGTGAGGCACTTGGTACTTCTGTTTTCAGGGACTTAGCATTTCCACCAAGTCCTTGAGCTGTTTAGTTCATGATGCCATATGTTCATGTTGTTTCCTAGTGATCCGTGCCTCTTTTGAGGATGATCAGTAAGGATGTTTTGTTAATCTTGTAGTGCTCTATCCATCCATGTCTTTGTTTGCATATATGGAGCACCCTAGCTTGAGTCAATCGAGCTCTACTTTTGCTAGTTTGTGAATCTGGGCAGATTGTCAACTTGTTTGCAATTTCGCCGATGATGTTGTAGTTGATCCGTGCATGCTATGTTATTGTTCTTGCCATGTATAGGTTGTATTTTGTGTGTTCTTGATAGATGTGTGCTTAGCTTATCATGACTTGCTCCGTAGTGAGTGCATCGAGCTCGTAAACATGCCTACTTGATATCTGTTTTCAGCACGTCCCAGTTTTCACTAAGTCTGAAAACTGATTATGTTTTTGCTATGTTCACGTGCTTGTTAGTATATTTTCTGATCCTTTTTGGCTCAAGGTCACCAAGGGACTTTTGTTAAGCTCTTTGAGTAGCTCCATGCCATGCTTTACTTTGTCATGTTCAGGTCCTGTAGCATGTGGTTTTGTTGCTCCAAAGAGGGCTACCTGATCTGAAATTCCAGACAAGTGTTAATTTCACTAAGTCTGAGATCTGTTTACCATATGCATTTTTGCCATGCTTGTTTGAACCTGTTAATAGATGAATTGACCATAGCTCAGTGCTAGACTTTTGTTAAGCATCTTGAATGCATCCCTGCCATGTATTTTGTTGCCATGTTTAGGTGCTGTAGCATGTTCATCTCATTGCATTTAGATGACTACTTGCTGTAAATCGCAGACCGGTGTCATATTTGAATCGCTTGCCATTTCCAAATCGCAACTCCGATTCCGGTGATCATTATATCGTTTCAAGCGATTTCATCTCATATTTCCAGTGGCACACTTGGTTTTCCAAGTTGAGGCCAGGTTCATGCATTCCCTGTCACATCTTGCATATGCATCCCGCATCGCATCCCGCATAGCATATCATCTTTGCATCATATTGTTTGATCCTTGCACGTGGTTGATTGTGTTCTTGTTGCTTGTTTGTCTTGTTTGGGTAGAGCCGGGAGACGAGTTCGCTAACGAGGAGCCCGTTGAGTTTGCTTTCGAGGATCCAGTCAACTCTGACAACTTTGCAGGCAAGATGATCATACCCTCGAAATCACTACTATCTTTGCTTTGCTAGATGCTCGCTCTTTTGCTATGCCAATCCTCTGATGCCTACCACTTGCTTTCAAGCCTCCCAAATTTCCATGTTCAGCCTCTAACCCACCATTGTCCTAGCAAACCGTTGATTGGCTATGTTACCGCTTTGCTCAGCCCCTCTTATAGCGTTGCTAGTTGCAGGTGAAGATTGGAGACCGTTCCTTGTTGGAACATTTATTTACTTGTTGGGATATCATTATATTGCCATGTTATCTTAATGCATCTATATACTTGGTAAAGGGTGGAAGGCTCGGCCTCTCGCCTAGTGTTTTGTTCCACTCTTGCCGCCATAGTTTCCGTCATATCGGTGTTATGTTCCTAGATTTTGCATTCCTTACGCGGTTGGGTTATAATGGGAACCCCTTGATAGTTCGTATTGATTAAAGCTTTTCCAGCAATGCCCAACCTTGGTTTTACCATTTGCCACCTAGCCTCTTTTTCCCTTGGGTTTCCGGAGCCCGAGGGTCATCTTATTTTAAACCCCCCCGGGCCAGTGCTCCTCTGAGTGTTGGTCCAACCGAGCGATGTCCGGGGCTACCAGGGGAAACTCTGGGCTGGCCTACCCGACGTCTGGCTCATCTGAGTGTGCCCTGAGAATGAGATATGTGCAGCTCCTATCGGGATTTGTCGGCACATTCGAGCGGTGTTGCTGGTTTTGTTTTAACCTGTCGAAGTGTCTTGAAGAACCGAGGTACCGAGTCTGATCGGAACGTCTCGGGAGGAGGTCTATTCCTTCGTTGACCGTGAGAGCTTGTCATGGGCTAAGTTGGGACTCCCCTGCAGGGATTTGAACTTTCGAAAGCCATGCCCGCGGTTATGGGCAGATGGGAATTTGTTAATATCCGGTTGTAGATAACTTAAACATTAACTTAATTAAAATGAATCAACTGTGTGAGTTACCGTGATGGCCTCTTCTCGGCGGAGTCCGGGAAGTGGACACGGTGTTGGAGTAATGTTTGCCGCAGGATTTCCCTCTTTAGTTATGCATTCGCGCTTTGCCTTCTCTTCTCGCTCTCTTTTGCGAATAGGATAGCCACCATATATGCTCGTCGCTTGCTGCAGCTCCACATATTTTACCTTGCCTTACCTATTAAGCTTAAATAGTCTTGGTCGCGAGGGTGCGAGATTGCTGAGTCCCTGTGGCTCACAGATTACTATTACACCAGATGCAGGGCCTGATGATGCAGCTCCAGATGGCGCGCTTGAGCTCAAATGGGAGTTCGACGAGGACTCTCAGTGTTACTATCTTTCTTTTCCTGATGATCAGTAGTGGTGCCCAGTTGGGGTGATCGGGACCATGTTGCTTGTTGGGTTATCTTTCATTTTGGCGCCGTAGTCGGGCCATGAGTGTTTGGATGATGTATGTTATTTATGTACTTGATTGACGTGGCGAGTGTAAGCCAACTATGTTATTCCTTTTATTTATCTATATTACATGGGATGTTTGTGATGATTGCCTGACTTGCGACATATGCCTTCAATGCGATTATGCCTCTAAGTCGTGCCTCGACACGTGGGAGATATAGTCGCATCGAGGGTGTTACAAGTTGGTATCAGAGCCTTCCTCGACCTTAGGAGCCCCCACTGTTTGATCGTTTTTAGCGGCCGAGTTGTGTCTAGAAAAATGTTTTGAGTCATTTAGGAATTATATATCGGAGAGTTAGGAATTCTTTTTTACTTCCCAGTCTCCTCATTGCTCTGGTAAGGCATCCTGATGTAGAGTTTTGACTCTTCTCTTCTCAAATTTCATTAAAAAAAATTAGGATCACGCGGGTATCTTGGAATCGTTCCGATGGTTTTATGATGAGAACATTGTCTTGGTGCCTCCTGTCAGGGGTTTAGTGGAAGTGTCCCGGGGAGTTGAGCTCTGAGGTGTTGTCATCATAATTTTATCGTTGCAGTTCTGGAATACCTGAGTTTAGTACGCCGACATGAAAAATCTCTTTTATGCAGTTCGTTGGTGAGATAACCTCGACGCCACCCAGTACTGGGGCGGGAGTTCGGGAGTATCGCCATAACTTGTATAACGGATGCTTTTCGAAGGTTGAGGTAGATGGTTTCCGAAGTTTTTCTTGGTTATGTGTTGAAGGATGGATACAGCTAGATGTAGGATTTGCTAGTTTGGGTGAGATATTATGCTTCCCCTGTATCCCCAACACCTGATTGCATAACCGGAAAGGTTCGGGAGTTTCATAGGTGGGAATTCTTGTAGCTCTAGTTCTTCTTCCACGGATATTGGTTTGAGATTGGGATTTCTTATCGATTATTCGTTCTTGATCCGTACCTTGTTGATTTATTTCTTCTATCTAAATTCTACGTGGCTTCTCAATTTATGGATATGTGACCATTTCAAGAGGAATGCATTCGTTCATTTTGTTCGGATGTGAAGACTTTATGTTGCAATTTTCATTCCGTTGGATTCAGCTTCATTTTATCTGTCTATGTGCTAACGGTGGTCAACCTCTTCAGGATGGCTCCCGCTAAGAGCACCAATCAGAATCGGAATCAAGATCGGCCACCACCTCCACCTCCTCCGGAGGCATGGCAAGCTGTGATGGCCGCAACCAATGCAAACACGCAGTTGATCATGCAAATTCTTCAAGAGCGCAATCAAGGCAACCAAGGGAATCAAGGCAACAATCAGAATCACTTTGCTACACTCAACCAGTTCCTTGCTAATGGGCCAAAGACTTTCAGCAATTGTGTTGAGGCAACCAATGCTGACGATTGGCTTGTGGATCTGTCCAAGCATTTTGAGTGCAGTAACGTCAGGCCTGAAGATTTCGTCAAGTTCGCTTCCTTCCAACTCAAAAATCAAGCTGCAGAGTGGTTCCAGCAGTACAAGGATTCCAGTGGTGGACGTGTGATCACTTGGGATGAATTCCGTCAAGATTTCCGAGCTCATCACATCCCTCAGAGTGTGACTGAAAGCAAGCGTGAGGAATTCCGCAACCTGAAGCAAGGCTCTTTGTCTGTCTATGACTACAACAAGTTGTTCCAGAAGCTCGCCCGCTTTGCCAAGCAGGACGTTCCTGATGAGAAGAGCATGATATACCAGTTCAGGGGTGGTCTCAGAGAAGAAATTCAGCTAGCTCTTGTTCTCTTTGAGCCCTTGAGGTACGATGAGTTCTACAACATGGCACTGAAGCAAGAGGCCGCTCAGTTGAGGTGTGATGCTTCCAAGAAGCAAGTCAGAGACACTACTCCTTCTTCCTCTACTCAAGTGGCCAAGCAGCAGAAGTATTGGCTTCCTCCTCCTCCGTTCCGTCAGCCGTATCAGAAGAGCAAAGGTGGCAGTGGTTCTTCCCACCCACCCAACCCTGGCTTTCAGAACAAGACTTCGTCTCAAGCTCCAAGATCGAGTGCTCCGTACCACCATCCGCTTTCAGAGGTCACATGCAACAAGTGCCAACAGAAGGGTCACTATGCCAACAAGTGTTTCAACCAGAGGCGTCTTCCTCCTCCTCCTCCTCCTGTCAGATCGGCAAGTACAGCTGTGGTCAAGCATAACCCCAAGTCCGCCAAGGTCAATTTGATGAATGCAGCTCAGGCAGAGGATTCGTCAGATGTCATCATGGGTAACCTTCCTGTTAATGATATTCCTACAAAAGTTCTTTTTGACATGGGTGCATCGCATTGTTTCATCTCGAGACCATTTGTTTCTGAGCATGAGTTGCCTTTACAAGATTTGCCTAGACAGTTATCTGTTGTTTCTCCGGGTAAATTCATGAATGCAAGCGCTATCGCCCCGGATGTTACTATCGCGTTGGGCAACTACAAGTTTCTCTCTTCTCCGGTGGTTCTTGGTAACTCGGATAATGATCTTGTTCTCGAAATGGATTGGCTTTCTAAGCACAAGGCGCATCTTGATTGTGCAGCTAGGCAGATTCAATTGACTCATTTGTCTGAGGATGTAATTGTCTTTGCCGCTCGTGATGGTACTATCCGTCTGTTTTCCCTCAATGAGAAGGGTGAACTGGATGCTATGTCGCAGATTCCAGTTGTTTGCGAATATCAAGACGTCTTTCCAGAAGAGCTTCTAGGAATGCCTCTGCACCGGCCAGTTGAATTCGTCATTGATCTTGAGCCCGGCATGGAACCTGTATGCAAGCGTCCTTACAAGCTCGGACCTAAAGAGTTGAAGGAGTTGAAGAAGCAACTCGATGTTCAAGAAAGAATGGGTCTCATCCGGCCTAGTTCTTCTCCGTGGGGTTGTGGTGTTCTTTTTATGAAGAAGAAGGATGGAACGGACCGACTTTGTGTTGATTACTGTCCATTGAACAAGAAGACCATCAAGAACAAATACCCACTTCCCAACATCAACGAGCTGTTCGAACAACTCAAGGGTGACCAAGTATTCTCCAAGCTTGATCTCCGTATGGGTTATCATCAGATTCGAATCCGTGAGCAAGATATTCCCAAGACGGCCTTCAGGACAAGCTATGGGTCATATGAATACACTGTCATGTCTTTTGGCCTCGTCAATGCTCCTCCGACGTTCTCTCACATGATGAACTTCATCTTCAATGCCTACACCAATGACTTCATTTTGGTCTATCTCGACGACATTCTGGTTTTCTCGAAGAACAAGGAAGATCATGCCAAGCACTTGCGTTTGGTACTCGACAAGCTGAGGGAACACCAGTTCTACGCCAAGTTCTCCAAGTGCGAATTTTGGCTCTATGAGGTTCTTTATCTTGGTCATATCATCTGTGCCAAGGGCATTGCCGTGAATCCTGGGAAGGTGTCTGCAATTGTGAATTGGGAACCTCCTCAGAACATGAAGCAACTCCGTAGCTTCCTCGGTCTCGCAAGCTACTGTCGAAGATTCATTGAAAACTTTTCTAAGATCGCGAAGCCTCTCTCAAATCTTCTCCAGAAGCACGTCAACTACGTTTGGTCTCCGGAGTGTGATATTGCTTTCAACACTTTGAAAGAGAAATTGATCACTGCTCCAGTTCTGACTCCGCCTGATGAATCCAAGCCATACGAGGTCTTTTGTGATGCCTCTCTACAAGGTCTCGGTGCAGTGTTGATGCAAGAGAAGAAAGTTGTTGCTTATACTTCCCGCCAGTTGAAGCCTAATGAGAAGAACTACCCCACTCATGATCTCGAGTTGGCGGCAGTTGTGCATGCTCTTTTGACTTGGAGACATATCTTATTGGGAAGAAAAGTGGACATTTTCACTGATCACAAGAGTCTCAAGTACATTTTCACTCAGCCTAGTCTCAACCTCAGGCAAACTCGATGGGTCAAAATGATTCAAGAGTATAATCCGAGTATCGAGTATACTCCAGGAAAGGCCAATGTGATTGCTGACGCACTGAGCAGGAAGGCTTATTGCAATAGTCTGTTTCTCAAGCCTTATCAACCCAAGCTTTGTGAAGCTTTCCGCAAACTTAATCTGCAAGTTGTTCCTCAAGGTTTCCTCGCCAACCTTCAAGTCTCTCCTACCTTAGAAGACCAGATTCGCCAAGCCCAGCTTCTTGATGCTATGGTGAAAAAGGTGAAGATTGGGATTGCCAAGAGTCAACCCAAGTACAAGTGCTACCGCCTTGATCACAAGGACACTCTCTTCTTTGAGGATCGTATTGTTGTGCCCAAAGGTGAACTTCGTAAAGTGATCATGAACGAGGCTCACAATTCTCTCCTCTCCATCCACCCTGGGAGCACGAAGATGTATCAGGATCTCAAGCAGGCTTATTGGTGGACTCGAATGAAGCGCGAGATTGCTCAGTTCGTGAATGAGTGTGATCTCTGCAGAAGAGTGAAGGCAGAACACCAAAGGCCAGCTGGTCTCCTCCAACCTCTTGCCATTCCAGAATGGAAGTTTGACCACATTGAGATGGACTTCGTGACTGGGTTTCCAAAGTCCAAGCGTGGCAATGATGCTATATTCGTTGTCATTGACAAACTCACTAAAGTGGCTCATTTTCTGCCTATCAAAGAGTCAATCACTCCATCTCAATTGGCGGAACTCTATACCTCTCGGATTGTCTCTCTGCACGGTATTCCTCAAGTAATCTCTTCAGACCGTGGCAGCATCTTTACCTCCAAGTTTTGGGATTCTTTTCAGAAGGCCATGGGCACCAACATCCGCTTCAGCACAGCTTTCCATCCTCAAACAAGCGGTCAAGTCGAGCATGTCAACCAGATTCTTGAAGATATGCTCAGGGCTTGTGTGATCTCCTTCGGCATGAAGTGGGAGGATTGTCTTCCTTATGCTGAATTCTCCTACAATAACAGTTTTCAAGCAAGTTCGGGCAAGGCCCCATTTGAAATTATGTATGGCAGGAAGTGCCATACCCCTCTCAACTGGTCTGAAACCAGTGAACGTCAACTTTTGGGCAATGATTTAATCACAGAGGCAGAGGAAATGTGCAAAGTCATTCGTGATAACCTCAAAGCAGCCCAATCCCGCCAGAAGAGCTACTATGATAGTAAGCACCGTGATTTGGCTTTCGAGATCGAAGATCATGTTTACCTCCGCGTCTCTCCTATGAAAGGTACTCGTCGCTTCGGTATCAAAGGGAAGCTTGCCCCCAGATACGTGGGACCTTTCAAGATTGTCAGCAAGAGAGGCGACCTCGCCTATCAACTCGAGCTTTCTTCAAACTTTGCAAATGTTCATGACGTGTTCCATGTCTCTCAGCTCCGAAAGTGCTTCAAGACTACTGACCGCATAGTCAACTTCGAGGACATTGAGCTCCAAGAAGATCTCTCCTATCATGAGCACCCAGTTGCTATCCTTGAAGAGACTGAACGCAAGACTCGCAACAAGTCGATCAAGTTCCTCAAAGTCAAGTGGTCACACCATTCTGACCGTGAAGCTACCTGGGAACGCGAGGATCACCTCCGTTCTGAGTACCCGGCGTTCTTTCAGTACTAGATCTCGGGACAAGATCCTTTCGTAGTGGTGGAGTGTTGTAACACCCCGGATATGATTTACCCAATATGTAATCCAACTCTTGCCGTTTCCGGCGTTAAGTTATTTTATTTCCTCAGGTTCGGGTCTTTGTCTCCGTGTGTTGTTATCGTTTTCATGCATCTCATATCATGTCATCATGTGCATTGCATTTGCATACGTGTTCATCTCATGCATTCGAGCATTTTCCCCGTTGTCCGTTTTGCATTCCGGCGCTTCGTTCTCCTCCGGTGGTCAATTCTACCTTTCTTTCGTGTGTGGGGATTAAACATTTCCGGATTGGACCGAGACTTGCCAAGCGGCCTTGGTTTACTACCGGTAGACCGCCTGTCAAGTTTCATATCATTTGGACTTCGTTTGATACTCCAATGGTTAACCGAGAAACCGAAAAAGCCTCGTGTGTGTTGCAGCCCAACACCCTTCCAATTTGGCCCAAAACCCACCTAACTCTGCTCCATCATCTAAAGCGTTCGATCACGATCGCGTGGCCAAAAACTGCACCTCATTTGGACTCTCCTAGCTCCTTCTATGGCTATAAATAGACCCCCCCCACGAAATTCGGATCTCCTTCTCCCCGAAAACCCTAAAAATCCACCTCGCGCGCACCGGACATGTCCGTTCCGGCCGGACGCCCCGCCGCCGCCGCCCCGGACCAATAGGCAAGCGCCACGTGGCCCCTGCGCCGCCACTCCCACCGCGGCCAGCGGGAGCCCGGAGCCCGCGCGCCCGCTTCGCCCGCCTCTCCGCGCCGCCTTCTTCTCCCGAGCCGGCGCCGCGCTCCGCCGCGCTCCACCGCCCTCGCCGGCCGGAGCTCGCCCGGCCGCCGCAGCCACTCGCCGCCGCGCGCCTCCTCGCCAACCCGCTGGACCACCGCCGCCCGCCGCCTTCTTCGTTGCTCCGGCGAGCCCGCACCTCCTCTCCGACGTCGGCGCCGTCCAGCTGGTCCGGCGACCTCGCCCCGCCGGCCGTTTCTTCTCCGGTGATGGTCATCATTGGGAACCGCGCCGCCGCTACAGTGTTCCGGGCCCGATCCAGATCTGGAAAACCCTAGGTCGTTTTTTTCTCCTAAGTCCCAGATTCTCATATCCAAGTGCTCATGTTCATGGCCTCGTAACTTTGCATCCGTAGCTCCGATTCATGCATATAGCATATCAAATTGTTCGTCTCAGAGAGTACATCATTTCATTCCATTGCATCATTTTCATTTGAGTTCATCTTGATGCCCAAAATGCTGTTAGAAGAGGGCTACTTGAGTTAATTGTCAGATCAGCTACTCCATCTTAGACTTTTGTCATTTTTGCCATGATTATTGAGTGCATGATATGCCCTGATGCTCTACATGTGTTTTGTTAAGGGTTTTGTCATCTTTCCAGAGGTGCAACCCATGTATTTTTGTGATGTGCGTGGTGACTAGTGCAAGCTTGCAAAGTAAGGCACTTGGTACTTCTGTTTTCAGGGACTTAGCATTTCCACTATGTCCTTGAGCTGTTTAGTTCATGATGCCATATGTTCATGTTGTTTCCTAGTGATCCGTGCCTCTTTTGAGGATGATCAGTAAGGATGTTTTGTTAATCTTGTAGTGCTCTATCCATCCATGTCTTTGTTTGCATATATGGAGCACCCTAGCCTGAGTCAATCGAGCTCTACTTTTGCTACTTTGTGAATCTGGGCAGATTGTCAACTTGTTTGCAATTTCGCCGATGATGTTGTAGTTGATCCGTGCATGCTATGTTATTGTTCTTGCCATGTCTAGCTTGTATTTTGTGTGTTCTTGATAGATGTATGCTTATCTTATCATGACTTGCTCTGTAGTGAGTGCATCGAGCTCGTAAACATGCCTACTTGATATATGTTTCCAGCATGTCTCAGTTTTCACGAAGTCTGAAAACTGATTATGTTTTTGCTATGTTCGCGTGCTTGTTAGTATATTTTCTGGTCCCTTTTGGCTCAAGGTCACTAAGGCACTTTTGTTAATATCTTTGAGTAGCTCCATGCCATGCTTTACTTTGTCATGTTCAGGTCCTGTAGCATGTAGTTTTGTTGCTCCAAAGAGGGCTACCTGATCTGAAATTCCAGACAAGTGTTAATTTCACTAAGTCTGAGATCTGTTTACCATATGCATATTTGCCATGCTTGT
This sequence comes from Triticum monococcum, assembly GCA_034509565.1. Lineage (NCBI taxonomy): Eukaryota > Viridiplantae > Streptophyta > Magnoliopsida > Poales > Poaceae > Triticum > Triticum monococcum. The sequence goes on along the minus strand of CM067842.1, from coordinate 476,983,688 downwards.
TTGAACCTGTTAATGGATGAATTGACCGTAGCTTAGTGCTAGACTTTTGTTAAGCATCTTGAATGCATCCCTGCCATGTATTTTGTTGCCATGTTTGGGTGCTATAGCATGTTCATCTCATTGCATTTAGATGACTATTTGCTGTAAATCGCAGACCGGTGTCATATTTGAATCGCTTGCCATTTCCAAACCGTAACTCCGATTCCGGTGATCTTTATATCGTTTTCAAGCGATTTCATATCATCTTTCCAGTGGTATACTTGGTTTTCCAAGTTGAGGCCAGGTTCATGCATTCCCTGTCACATCTTGCATATGCATCCCGCATCGCATCCTGCATAGCATATCATCTTTGCATCATATTGTTTGATCCTTGCACGTGGTTGATTGTGTTCTTGTTGCTTGTTTGTCTTGTTTGGGTAGAGCCGGGAGACGAGTTCGCTAACAAGGAGCCCGTTGAGTTTGCTTTCGAGGATCCAGTCAACTCTGACAACTTTGCAGGCAAGATGATCATACCCTCGAAATCACTACTATCTTTGCTTTGCTAGATGCTCGCTCTTTTGCTATGCCAATGCTACGATGCCTACCACTTGCTTTCAAGCATCCCAAATTTCCATGTCCAGCCTCTAACCCACCATTGTCCTAGCAAACCGTTGATTGGCTATGTTACTGCTTTGCTCAGCCCCTCTTATAGCGTTGCTAGTTGCAGGTGAAGATTGGAGACCGTTCCTTGTTGGAACATTTATTTACTTGTTGGGATATCATTATATTGCCATGTTATCTTAATGCATCTATATACTTGGTAAAGGGTGGAAGGCTCGGCCTCTCGCCTAGTGTTTTGTTCCACTCTTGCCGCCATAGTTTCCGTCATATCGGTGTTAGGTTCCCGGATTTTGCGTTCCTTACGCGGTTGGGTTATAATGGGAACCCCTTGATAGTTCGTCTTGATTAAAGCTTTTCCAGCAATGCCCAACCTTGGTTTTACCATTTGCCACCTAGCCTCTTTTTCCCTTGGGTTTCCGGAGCCCGAGGGTCATCTTATTTAACCCCCCCCCCCCCCGGCCAGTGCTCCTCTGAGTGTTGGTCGAACTGAGCGATGTCCGGGGCTACCAGGGGCAAGTATGGGCTGGCCTACCCGACGTCTGGCTCATCTGAGTGTGCCCTGAGAACGAGATATGTGCAGCTCCTATTAGGATTTGTCGGCACATTCGGGCGGTGTTGCTGGTTTTGTTTTAACCTGTCGAAGTGTCTTGAAGAACCGAGGTACCGAGTCTGATCGGAACGTCTCGGGAGGAGGTCTATTCCTTCGTTGACCATGAGAGCTTGTCATGGGCTAAGTTGGGACTCCCCTGCAGGGATTTGAACTTTCGAAAGCCGTGCCCACGGTTATGGGCAGATGGGAATTTGTTAATATCCAGTTGTAGATAACTTAAACATTAACTTAATTGAAATGAATCAACTGTGTGAGTTACCGTGATGGCCTCTTCTCGGCGGAGTCCGGGAAGTGGACACGGTGTTGGAGTAATGTTTGCCGCAGGATTGCCCTCTTTAGTTATGCATTCGCGCTTTGCCTTCTCTTCTCGCTCTCTTTTGCGAATAGGATAGCCACCATATATGCTCATCGCTTGCTGCAGCTCCACATATTTTACCTTGCCTTACCTATTAAGCTTAAATAGTCTTGGTCGCGAGGGTGCGAGATTGCTGAGTCCCTGTGGCTCACAGATTACTATTACACCAGATGTAGGGCCTGATGATGTAGCTCCAGATGGCGTGCTTGAGCTCAAGTGGGAGTTCGACGAGGACTCTCAGCGTTACTATGTTTCTATTCCTGATGATCAGTAGTGGTGCCCAGTTGGGGTGATCGGGACCATGTCGCTTGTTGGGTTATCTTTCATTTTGGCGCCGTAGTCGGGCCATGAGTGTTTGGATGATGTATGTTATTTATGTACTTGATTGACGTGGCGAGTGTAAGCCAACTATGTTATCCCTTTTATTTATCTATATTACATGGGATGTTTGTGATGATTGCCTGACTTGCGACATATGCCTTCAATGTGATTATGCCTCTAAGTCGTGCCTCGACACGTGGGAGATATAGTCGCATCGAGGGTGTTACAAGAAGACTCCATGATATCTGCTCCAGCTTCATCTTCATAGTCATCATCACTGTCGGGGTCAGAGTCGGTGTCCTTGATGATGATGTAGTCCCCCGGGTGGTTGTCACCTCCTGGCGCAGGGTCTCCCATGAATACTCCTAGCTTCTTCTTCAAATCTTCATTCTTCTCTAGTAGAACTGAAATTTCCTCTTCATATCCATCGCGTGTAGACTTGAGTTCCTCTTCTAGCTCCATGTTCCTGGTCATCACCTTCTTCAGGTCTATCATGCTGGCGCACATCTGGTTCTCCTATCAACGAATGTGTTGGTTTAACTCCTAGATGTAGGATGCAATGGACTTGTCCCTCCTGGTGCTGATCATCTCCCATTGCTCATCTTGGCGTCCACATATCTGGTAGATGGTGTCCTTAAGATCCTTGTGGTAAACTTGGTGAAAGATCGTGGATGTCACCTAGAGGGGGGGGGGTGAATAGGCGTTTTAAAATAATTATGGTTTAGGCTTTGAACAAATGCGGAATAAACCTAGCATTTAATTTGTAAAGCACAAAACCTAAAACAACTAGGCTCACCTATGTGCACCAACAACTTATGCTAAGCAAGATAAGCAACTAAGTGATAGCAAGATATATGACAAGAAACAATATGGCTATCACAAATTAAAGTGCATAAGTGAAGGGCTCGGGTAAGAGATAACCGAGGCACGCGGAGACGACGATGTATCCCGAAGTTCACACCCTTGCTGATGCTAATATCCATTTGGAGCGGTGTGGAGGCACAATGCTCCCCAAGAAGCCACTAGGGCCACCGTAATCTCCTCACGCCCTTGCACAATGCAAGATGCCGTGATTCCACTAAGGGACCCTTGAGGGCGGTCACCGAACCCGTACAAATGGCAACCCTTGGGCGCAGTCACCGAACCCATACACTTTGGCAACCCTTGGGGCGGTCACCAGTACCGTACAAATTGCTCGGGGCGATCTCCACAACCTAATTGGGTACCCCGACGCTTGCCAGGAGCTTTACACCACAATGATTGAGCTCCGAACACCACCAACCGTCTAGGGCGCCCAAGCACCCAAGAGGAACAAGCTCAAGGGTACCAAGCACCCAAGAGTAATAAGCTTCTCAACTTGTAACTTCCACATATCACCATGGAGAACTCAAACCAATGCACCAAATGCAATGGCAAGGGCACACGGAGTGCCCAAGTCCTTCTCTCTCAAATCCCACCGAAGCAACTAATGCTAGGGAGGAAAATGAGAGGAAGAACAAGAAGGAGAACACCAAGAACTCCAAGATCTAGATCCAAGGGGTTCCCCTCACATAGAGGAGAAAGTGATTGGTGGAAATGTGGATCTAGATCTCCTCTCTCTTCCCCCCCCCCAAAAAAAAAACTAGCAAGAATCCATGGAGGGATTGAGAGTTAGCAAGCTCGAAGAAGGTCAACAATGGGGGAAAAACACAAGCTCCAAGGATAAGATTCATTGAGGAAGAAGACCCCCCTTTTATTGTAGGGGAAAAATCCAATCGTTACATACTCAGCCCGCACACGAGCGGTACTACCACTCCATGAGCGGTACTACCGCTCAGGCGGAAGAAGCAGGGAAAGGAGCAACAAAACATGAACCTTGGGGCGGTAGTACCGCATATAAGCGGTAGTACCGCTCACCCCAGCGGTACTACCGCTGGAGGAGCAGAACATGGGACCAAAAGAGGCAGGGCAGAGCAGAGTATAGCGGCAGTAATGCAGGAGCGGTACTACCGCCCGACCGGAGCGGTACTACCTCTTATAGGCGGTAGGCGGAACTACTGTGCCTTACTGCCGTGCAACTACTGCTAAACCCGACACGAAAAGGCAGGACCCAAAATCGAGGCACTAGTAGAGCGGTATTGGAGTGGTACTACCGCTTGATGCTACAAGCGGTACTACCGCTGCCCACCGCGGTACTACCTAAGGGAGAAAACCAGAACTGCCATAACTTCTTCATAAGAGCTCCGAATTGAGCAAACTCAAGCTTGTTGGATACAAGACGACGAGTAGCATCAAAACCTCCAACATCGAAAATGCTACCTCCTGAGCATTGCGTTGGTTTTCCCTTGAAGAGGAAAGGGTGATGCAGCAGAGCAGTGTAAGTATTTCCCTTAGTTTTTGAGAACCAAGGTATCAATCTAGTAGGAGGCCACGCATGAGTCCCTCACACCTACACAAACAAATAAACTCCTCGCAACTAACGCGATAAAGGGGTTGTCAATCCCTTCACGGTCACCTAGATATGATAAGATAATATTTTTGGTATTTTTATGATAAAGAGAAATAAAGATGCAAGTAAAATAAATGGCAAAGGAAATAACTAAGTATTGGAGGATTAATATGATGGAAAATAGACCCGAGGGCCATAGGTTTCACTAGAGGCTTCTCTCGAGAGCATAAGTATTATGGTGGGTGAACAAATTACTGTTGAGCAATTGACAGAATTGACCATAGTTATGAGAATATCTAGGTATGATCATGTATATAGGCATCACGTCCGATACAAGTAGACCGACTCCTGCCTGCATCTACTACTATTACTCCACACATCGACCGCTATCCAGCATGCATCTAGAGTATTAAGTTCAAGAGAACAGAGTAACGCTTTAAGCAAGATGACATGATTTAGAGGGATAAACTCATGCAATATGATATAAACCCCATCTTGTTATCCTCGATGGCAACAATACAATGCATGCCTTGCTGCCCCTACTGTCACTGGGAAAGGACACCGCAAGATTGAACCCAAAGCTAAGCACTTCTCCCATTGCAAGAAAGATCAATCTAGTAGGCCAAACCAAACTGATAATTCGAAGAGACTTGCAAAGATAACCAATCATACATAAAAGAATTCAGAGAAGATTCAAATATTGTTCATAGATAAACTTGATCATAAACCCACAATTCATTGATCTCAACAAACACACCGCAAAAGAAGATTACATCGAATAGATCTCCACAAGAGAGGGGGAGAACTTTGTATTGAGATCCAAAAAGAGAGAAGAAGCCATCTAGCTAATAACTATGGACCCGTACGTCTGAAGTAAACTACTCACACTTTATCGGAGAGGCTATGGTGTTGATGTAGAAGCCCTCCGTGATCGATACCCCCTCCGGCGGAGCTCCGGAAAAGGCCCCAAGATGGGATATCGTGGATACAGAAAGTTACGGCGGTGGAATTAGGCTTTTGGCTCCGTATCTGGTAGTTTGGGGGTACGTAGGTATATATAGGAGGAAGGAGTACATCGCTGGAGCAACGTGGGCCCCACGAGGGTGGAGGGTGCGCCTAGGGGGTAGGCGCACCCCCTACTTCGTGCCTTCCTCATTGATTGCTTGACGTAGGGTCCAAGTCCTATGGATCATGTTCGTTCCGAAAATCATGTTCCCGAAGGTTTCATTCCGTTTGGACTCCGTTTGATATTCTTTTTCTGCGAAACCCTAAAATAGGCAAAAAACATCAATTCTGGGTTGGGCCTCCGGTTAGTAGGTTAGTCCCAAAAATAATATAAAAGTGTATAATAAAGCCCATTAATTTCCAAAACAGGATATAATATAGCATCGAACAATCAAAAATTATAGATACGTTGGAGACGTATCAGAAAACATCATAGAAGATGCATGTGAACTCCATTTTCAATTAACTCAAGCTTGTCATCAAGATGACCATAAGCTCTAAGACTCACAAAGAGAACCAAACAAGAACCAAGAAAGATGATGCAAGGATGCAATGGTTTGAGCTCTCTACGAACGATACGATCAAGCTACTCATCGAGAGCCCCCCTTGATAGTACGGCAATCGATCCTATAACCCGGTCTCCCAACCACCACTATGGGACCGGTAAAATAGAAAACCTATCAATGGTAAACCTTTGTCTTGCACATAGTCCACTTGAGCTAGATGATGACGATCTTGACTTCCTCAAGTTGGACCACCTTTCTTGATTGTGTTGGCTCGATGAAGACTAGTTGATTGCTCCCCCATACTCCACTATGGGTGAGCCACTCTTTGGCACATCTTCATAAATCCATTGTTACCATAATGGACGGCAAGCTTCAAGCATTTGATCTCTTCGTGATGCTCCACTTGAACTTGCACATCACAACCTAACCCCACAAAGAACTCTCACGAAAACCATGGGTTAGCAAACAAAGCATAATGGACAATGCTTACCATACCATGGGATCACTTGATCCCTCGGTACATCTTGTATGCTTTTGTGTGTTGATAAACTTGATTAATTCTTCACTTAATCTTGATCAACCTTGAATCTTTCCAATTCTCTTCATTTGGATGATGTCTTGAAGGTAGACATGAATGATCACACAATCTTCTTCTTAAAGACATGCTTGCAATAAGCTCAACACTCACATGACCAATCTTTGGATAATTCCTTGAATAGCACCTTGGTCGAACACCAATTCTCCTTGAAACCAACACATGTACTCCAAGAAAAGCCTATGGACAAAACCTTCAAATATAACTCAAGGCAACCATTAGCCCATAGAGATTGTCATCAATTACCAAAACCAAACTTGGGGGCACCGCATGTTCTTTCACTTGGCCGATGCACCCCATGGCAATGTAAGCTGCCATGCTCTTTCCTAGACTCCAGGTTGGTGCATCGAACGAAAACTCTATGGGCTCCGTGACTGGTGTAAATGTCCTTCCTGGAACATGTACTCGAACAGTCCAGCGCTCTTCTTCCGGTAGAGTGGCGGTGTAGGTCCCGGTGAAGCTTGGTATTCCGATGCTCAGGCACTTAGTGACCTCCTTTAGATGTTGTCCAAAAGGGGTGTCTTCATCCGGTTGAGCAAACTTGTTCCGTGGGTCCGCCATCTATAAAGTGGGAAGTGGAGAAGAGTCAGAAATGAGTAGAGAAGAGTGTCCTATGGCTCATCTTAGTGGTCGCGTCCTACATTCAGCGTGTGCTTTGATACCATCTTGTAGCGATCCGACCTCAAATGGTTAAATCTCTGTGCATAAGTGTCATCCCTGGATCGGTAATGTTGACACACAGTACTTGAAGGATTTATAGCAGAGTTCAATCACAAACTTATTACATCAAATATCTCAAAAGAGAGTACTTAATACAATAATATGGCAGAAGGCCAACTAATGAAGATAACAACGGAAGGCTTCGAAGGTAAAATGAGTCCATCAACTCCAACGGCATAGCTGAGTGCAAGACAACGAAATAGCGCACCTTACTCCTCGTCTGAAAAGTTTGCAACATAATATGTTGCAGCCTGAAACGGGTCAGCACATGGAATATGCTGGCAAAATAACACTGTAAAGCAAAGAACAAGTAGTAGCTAAAACTATATGCATATTTGGCGGGTGGAGGCTCTATGGTTATTTTTGGCAGAAAGCTAGTTTTTTCCTATAACAAAGGAATATATTTTATTTAACTACAAAGTTTGTTGAAAACATTGAGATTGGTAACCCCATCTCAATCCCAATTAAAGTAATCATTAACCCAACAAGTAATTAAATAAAGTGATGAGATCAACATAATAATTCAAGCACCAGATACTCAAGATGTCCATAACCGGGGACATGGCTAATCATGATTAGTTTGTACACTCTGTAGAGGTTTGCGCACTTTTCCCCACAAGACTCGGTCTCCCCCATTGATTTCTCGCACTACATGATGTTTGAGAAACGGATGACCGAGACACATTCTTTCAGAAGCATTAGCCCTTTCGACAGGTAAACCATACCACCTACATCCCCTACATCTGCTAGTTTACCACTGAAAGAGGTCACACAACATACTCAACTATGCTAGAGCCCATATTGGCTTGTGGCTGCACACGGAAGTTTCCAGCATGAATAACAATATGATCCCTTTGAGCCTGGGTGGCAGACCTTAGGATGATCACACGGATTCCTCGGGATCTCCTTGGACAGCACTGGATTGCCCCAGGTGCCCACAAACAATCCACCCAGATGTGTGTTAAAGTAGCCACCTTAAATAATCCCTTAGTTCATAAAAATACTCACATCTGTCATGAATCACTCAAACCAAACCACGTCTACGAGCATAGCATAGCAGTATAAGCATAATGTAGAAGTAACTCCCAGGGTTTGAATGAAAAGGGCAATAGGTACTACCTCAACTACTACTTCCCAATACCCACATGTTTAAGCAGATCCTACTCATGCAATGTTTGAGGGTGAAACTAATGCATAAAACTGGGTATGAAAAGTATGATCAAAGTGTTACTTGTCTTGCTGACGATCTGAAAACCCTAGTGACTCGTAGTAGCATGCTTCGCACTCCGGAAACTCTAGCACAAAAAAACAATAGCATACATAAGTAGTCAAGCAGTAGATGCAAGGGTAAAACTCAAAGGAAAAGATCCAAATCGAAGGTACAAGAGAAGAGCTTCAATTTGCAAAAAGAATCAATCGAATTGGAGTTACGAAACTCAAACCGCGGCCACAAAAAGTTCAAATTCAAATCTGCTTGCAACCAAATTTTAATTTATCAAAACCTTGTTCAAGTTGATTAACTGGAAAGAGGGGTTCGAGACGAAGATTTTGGCGTTGGTTTCACTGGATTTGGACAAACAGTTAAAAAGTTGCGAGCGCTTGAAGATCAGGGGCTAATCTGCAATAAAAATAATCGCGGATAGGTCCCTGACCGAAAATAAAATAAAAAGAAAATACTAACGAATGAACATTCGCTAGAAGAGACAAACGGATGAAAAACTTTCACGAACAGGGACGTTCGGGTGACCGTTCGCTAAATAGATCCAAGCGGAAAACCGAGAAAAACCAAGAAAACCTTAACCCTAAAAATAAAACCGATCTAGACCGAAAACCTAAAAAACAGCGCCGGCTTTTACCGGTTCACGACGAAAATCGGGACGACGGCGGCGAGGTCCGGCGAGACGGCAAGGCAGGGCTTCGGCGGACGGCGGCGCGAGGCGGGACAGCGGCGAGCGACGAGCGGTGGCGGTGACTCCGGCGGCCGCTACTTGCGGCGGGAGGCGGCGGGTGTTGTTGAAAAAGAGGGGGCGGTGGGCTCTGTATATAAAGGGCTCGGGGAGGGAGCTTCGGCTTGGAGGAGGGGGCGCCGGGTCAGGGTCGTCCTCGGGAGGCGTGCCCCAGCCGGATACGTCCAGCAGTGGCGGCGTAGACTCCTTGAGCGGGAGCGAGGCGGAGGCGGCGGCACAGACTCCTCGCACAGGAGGGAGGCGGAGGCGGCGGCGACTTGGGCCGGCTGGGCTGGGCGCGGCCCATTTCGGTCGGCTCGAAAAAGATTATTTTTAAATAAATTCCACCGAATAGAAATCCTAGAAAAATATAAAATAAAGTCTAAAATGCCAAAAACAATTTTCACCGTCTAAATAAAATATTTAGAACAAAGTGAACATTTTTCTGGCCTAAAAATGTAGTTTTCAAAAAATACAAAATTTTCTAATCTCAAATAAAATCCAAATAAAATATTTATTTGAATTTATAATTTTTCCTCCAATATTCCTCTCTTTTTTAAGAAGTCATATTATCTTCTCTCTTTTATTTTTAAATTGGAAAACTGGAGAGAAAAATATTAAAATCAAAGTGACCCCTCTTTTCAAATTTGAGAAAATTCAAATATGAAAAATAAATGAAAATCCCCAACTCTCTCCTTGGGTACTTGAGTTACTTAGGATTTCTAGGATCACAACCAAAATGCAAATAAAATATGATATGCATATGATGACCTATGTATAACATCGAAATTGAAAATTTGTTACACTTCACCTCCTTCCACACATGTGTTGCAAATGGGAAAAAGAGGAGAGCATGTTAAATACCTTCAGTGCACCCACAATAGATGCACAAATCCGATGCCGACACATGCTGACGGTGTAGTACTAAAGTTACAACCTGGACCAAAGGAAAACATGAGCCAAATGCCATAGAACCACCTTCATTTTGTTAGGAGCTTTGATAGATGATAGAGGTCAAGGTGTCCCGATGTTTCGATGAGATATATATCGTTTTCGGTGGAAGTCGACTTTGACGATCTAACTACGAACATGTGAAGATGTCGCGCCTTAGCAATCGCTAAACCAACTCCAAGAGGTTATTGACCACGCCGGAGCACGACCAACCTGAGCACGAGGGCCTATTTCCTGCAAGCAAACGAAGAACAAGTAAGAAACTGAGATTGCAATCTAGATATTATGAATATAAGAGGAAAGTTTTATTAATCAAGTGGGGTTCTGTGACGTTTTGGTCTGGTCGTTGAACACAAAAGAAGGACGCGAGTTGCAGCTATGACGAACTTTAATCTAAACAAAACCCGTAGTCTAAAACGACGCCTAAAGCTGTATTTATAGGGAGACAGAGGGGAACTTCGTCCACCCTTGGCAAGGTGGGCCTAAATTCTGTCCTAAGTCGTGTTCCCTATTAATACGGACTCTAACAGCAGCGTATTAAGTGTATTTCAAAATTACACGGGCCTGTCCCAAAAATAAGGTGTCGCAACACCTATATTAAGCTATGGATGAAATTTATGAAATACCATCTTGTATATTTCGTCCATGTCCTTGTATATCATCATGACAGCTCCAAAGTGCTAAAAACTGCACTAGAAACGTTGTTCTTGTCCCCCTTGCGCATGACATCCCTTCCATGCTCCAATGTTCATCGTTCTTGTCCATGTTGGGCCCTTCATTTATAAGCAAAACAAATGTATCCAATTTAGGCAACATTATATTCTCATGAACATTAGAATCATTACCAAGAAATGAAAGTACCTGGTAATTTAATTGGCGTGTGCGAGCTCTAGTAATTGATCTAGTATATGTAGCAGCTCGGGCTATGGGTGTAGCTGTGGTAGTGATGTCCTCATCATCGTTCCCTTCTTAAATTGAAGTTTTCCTCGACGGAAGCTCCTGAGGTTACTAAGGATGCCGGAAGCAGGATCAGCCTGACCATGAGGGTCTATTTCCTGCAAGCAAACAAAGAACAAGCAAGAAACTGAGATTGCAATCTAGATATTGCGAATATAAGAGGAAAGCATTATTAATCAAGTGGGGTTTTGTGACGTATTGGTCTAGTCATTGAACACAAAAGAAGGACGCGAGTTGCGGCTATGGCGAACTTTAATCTAAACAAAATCCCCAGTCTAAAACGACTCCTAAAGGTTATATTTACAGGGAGACAGAGGGGAACTTCGTCCACCCTTGGCAAGGTGGGACTAAATTTTGTCCTAAGTCGTGTTCCTATTAATACGGACTCTAAAACCATCCTATTAAGTGTATTGCAAAATTACATAGGCCTGGCCCAAAAATAAGGTGTTGCGACACCTATATTAAGCTATGGACGAAATTTATGAAAGACCATCTTGTATATTTTGTCCATGTCCTTGTATATCAGCATGGCGGCTCCAAAGTGCTGAAAACTACACTAGAAATGTTGTTCTTGTTCCCCTAGCGCACACCATGCCCTCCATGCTTGTTCATGCTCCAGTTTTCATCGTTCTTGTCCATGTTGGGCCCTTCATTTATAAGAAAAACAAATGTATCCAATTTAGGTAACATCATATTCTCATGAACATTAGCATCATTACTAAGAAACGAAAGTACCTAGTAATTTAATTGGCATGCGCGAGCTCTAGTAATTGGTCAAGTATATGTAGCAGTAGAGACGGTGGGTGTAACTGTGGTAGTGATGTCCTCATCAATAGACCAAACCGCCTTCCACAGTTTTCTTCCATTAATCCAAGATTCTTATTTCTATAAACACACTTTGCATTGCATTCTCCAGCAACCTTAACTCTCTTGAACTCGTCCCGCACAACAGAGGTGAGTATTCTTTTGGAAGCAACTTCCTCCTCCTCCTGATCCTCTTCAGCCCCATCTTCTCCCACTTCACCCCCTCCAGCCCATCTTCCTCTCCATTCGAAATGCATATAGGATCTACAAACTCATGATAATCAACGGTCTCATTGAAGTCAGGTTATTCCCCTTCCATGTGATTAGTTTGAGGTACACTCCCCATCCCCAAATGCGCAACTACAACTTGGACACTACTATCTTTTGGCGGACTCAACATGCTACGGCTGGACAAGTTAAAGTTAACAAGATTATGCATTAAAAGCATACATTTATCCTACAAGCCCAACTAGGATATGAACTATCTGCATATACTCCTACAAACAAGCCTAAGTAGTAAAGTAGTGCAAGATCTGAGTGATTTTCTTACCTAATCATCGAGTTCTTGCCAATGATGGATGAGGATGGACTCGCGGGAGGCTTGCCGGTGATGGGTGGGTATGTAGTTGATAGAGACTTTAGTTTGGGGGGCGGGGTGTCCTCCTCCTCTCCTAAAATCAACCCGTCCTCCACCACACACTGGTCAGGTGGTAGGAGACAGACGAACAAAAGCTCATGGGGCATCGACGTATGTCGATGGGGTGGATTGAGAGAAGATGGAGGCCTGGTCGTCGAAATTGGCTGGAGGCGTGTGGAGGCTATGTTGTGACTCACGATGAGTGGTAGAGGCTGCCGTCAGTGTCAAAACCGGCAGATCTCGGGTAGGGGGTCCCAAACTATGTGTCTAAGGATCGAAGGTAACAGGAGGCAGGGGACACGATGTTTACCCAGGTTCGGGCCCTCTTGATGGAGGTAAAACCCTACGTCCTGCTTGATTGACTTTGATGAGTATAGGGGTTACAAGAGTTGTTCTACCACGAGATCGTAATGGCTAAACCCTAGATGTCTAGCATGTATGATTATGACTGCCTCTATGGACTAAACCCTCCGGTTTATATATATACCGGAGGGGGCTAGGGTTTGTACAGAGTCAGTTTACAGGGAAAGGAATCTTCATATCCGAATGCCAAGCTTGCCTTACACACCAAGGAGAGTCCCATCCGTACACGGGGGAAGCCTTCTATCTTGTATCTTCATGGCCCACCAGTCGGCCCACGTCACATAGCCTGGACGCCCGGGGGCCCTCTAATCCAGGACTCCCTTAGTAGCCCCTGGACCAAGCTTCAATGATGATGTGTCCGGTGCACAGATTGTCTTCGGCATTGCAAGGCGGGTTCCTCCTCCGAATACTCCAATGTAGTTGATGAAAAGAACTATATCCGGCTCTGTACACTAGTTACAACCATGGGCCGTGAGGGCAAAGTACTTTAAACAAAAATAGATTATGTCTTCTGACAACTTTTTCGACGAGGTATTGTGTTCCGTCCTTATTATTATTTCGAACTGTTTTCCAACCTCCTGTTTCACGTTTCGAGATGCGGTATTCATTGACACATCTTGTCAAAGCAGAGATCGTGTACCCTTATTGCAGGATTCTCATCAATATGGATTTGGGTAATCCAGCCGTGCCACTCGCATGACTCCTGGAGAGTAGGCGAGTTTTAAGGCTCGTGGGGGGGGGGGTACGCTTGATATTCACTGCCTTTATAAGGAGACAAGGATCCACATTTTTTACCCTATGCCTTCTTCCTCCTTAGCCCATCTTCTCTCGAGATCCAGCGCCCAAGCTTCAACCCTTTCCATCCCAACAAACGCTCCAACCATGTCCGGATCTGGAGCACAGGGCAAGTGGATGGCCTCCTCCGTCACGGAGGAGCACATGAAGGAACTCCAGGAGGCGGGGTATTTAGCTAAGGAAATCGCCTATCGACTCCCTGCCAAAAAGCAGATCATTCCCATAGTAGAGCCCAATGAGAGGGTAGTATTCATTTCCCACTTCCTTCGCGGGCTAGGGTTTCCTCTCCACCCTTTCATCTGCGGGCTCACGTACTATTATGGGATAGATTTCCATGATCTAGCCCCAAATTCATTCCTCAACATCTTGGCGTTCATCGTCGTGTGTGAGACGTTCCTCCGCATCCCCCCCACTTTGGCCTATGGCTCAAGGTATTCAGTGTGAAGCCAAAAGTGGTCGAGGGTCAACACCCGGAGTGCGGCGGCGCCATGGTGAGCAAGCTCCCTAATGTCACCTGGCCCAAGGGGACCTTCATAGAGACTGTGAAGGGGTGGCAATAGGAGTGGTTCTACGTTACGGAACCTCACGACGCCTCATGGGCCGCCACTCCTAAGTTCAAAACTGGTCCGCCAATGCGGCTCACATCATGGCTCAAGAAGGTCCTAGATTGGGCATCATCCGACGAGGTGGTGATGCTGCAAAAGCGCGTCAAGATCACGGTGGACAAGAACACCAGCCTTGCCAGCGTGATCCAGGTGATGCTATTTCGCCGGATTCTCCCCTACCAACGTCGGACTCCCCATATGTGGGAGTTTGATCCGGCAAGTCCCTAGACATTGCAGCGGTTCTTCGGCACGAAGCACAAAGATATATGGAAGCTGCTTTTTAAGACCCAAAAGACGTGGCCGCAGACGACCGAAGACCTCGGCCACGACTGTGCTCATCCAGCCACTCAAGTGACTTTTTCAGCTTTCTAATCATGTCCTTGATTTGTAGATCCAAGGAGTAAGTTTAAACCTTCCTCTTGTCCCCCAGGGCTGGACGAAGAAGGCAGAGCGGATCAAGTGTTCGGCTCCCCTGCCCGAAGACCCAGCTATTCCTCTTCTGACAAAGATGTTGGTTCCGACGTCGTACTAGACGCCAGAAAAGAAGGCCAAGAAGAAGGGCAAGGAGGTCCGAAGTGGTATTCGCTGCAAAGGTGCTTCGGACATATCATCCGAAGATACTGAAGCTCTCCGCTCCCACGATGAAGACGACGAGGAGGAGGAGGAGCAGAATTCTCCCCTTAAGGGGGAAAGAAGAAAAGGGGAGCTTCCGCAGATCTAGAGGTGGAAGCGTCCAAGAAGGGGAAACTCTCCCTTTCAGACGATTCGGAATCGGACGCCAAAGACGTCCCTGAATGGAACCCCAGGTCGAAGCCTTCGGCCGAATCGTAAGTATTTAAGGATAATGTATATATCCGGCTTTATGCCTTGTGATCCTAACACACAAAATCACATATTGTAGTCCGGCCCGCGATCTCCCCCGGCAATCATCGTCTTCTGGGAATTTGCTGGGCTCACACATGATGGAGAGCGAGTCGGCTCCACCGGTGTCCGCTAAGGACAAAACTGAAGTGTTGTCCCGGGGGACCTTTCCAAGCCATGGAGAGGTGCGGGAAGCCATCGAGGTGGTGCCAGAGGGTAATACCTCTGCTACCGAAAACATGGGGGAACCGACCCCTATGGAGGCCGGCGACGGGGGCCATGCCCAATTCGGCCCCCAACCGAATATCATTTCAGAGGCCGATACGGCTTCGGAATCAGGCGAGCAGCCTCCTTCGAAAGAAGGGGTGCGTCGACTCCACCGGCGATCTCGGTCAATCCGAAGGCGCCGAATACTCTAATGGAAGCGCTTCAGAGCACCTCCATTGTTGAGGAACATCGTGCCCTTATGGGTACGATGGTTGAAAAGGTTCGGTCCGCTAAAAGCGGATTGAACGAGGCCTATACTAGCCTTCCGACAGGCTTTGAGGTACGTGATTTAACTATAAAAAGAATACTTGTGTATAGTTAGTAGCCCCTGAGACTCTGGTCGGCGTTCGTTTAAGAAAGGCCAAACAGAGGATCAAATAGTCTTCGCAGGAGATTAACATACATTTGTATTTGAACAAACAGACGTCGAAGTTAGCGGCAGCCACCCATGCCGATGAAGTGTTTGAACTAAAGCGGCGGCTGGAGTGGGCCGATGAAGAGCTCATCCGAACCAACAAACTATTGGAGGAGAAGCATGGTATGCAATACCTATTCACATCTGACATGATATGTCTTGTTGTGGTGCTATCTTGCTCGGTTTTGTAATTATGCTCATAGTTGACGCGTCTGAGGTCGAGACCTTCAAGAATGCACTAGCCGAGGCCAAGAAGGAGGCGGAGGGGGAACGAGTCTCCCGCCAAAAGCATGAATCACGGGTGGAGGAAGTCCAGCAAGAGCTCCAGGATGCCATAGGCAAATGTGAGTCCTTGGAGTGCAAGATTACAGATCAAGATGCCGAACTTGCTAAGGCCCTCCAAAGCGCGCAGGAGGCCCGGGTTGAAGCCCAAGGTGCCTTCCGGGAGATTCAAGAGGCCAAGAAGATTGCGGCGGGTAAGGCCTTTATTATGCAGAGCAAATTTGTGAGGAGAAGGTACCTCTTACTAACCCGGGTCTGGAGTGCTCCAGGAGCATTTGCAGATCTGCCCCGGAGTATTGCTGATGCTACAGAGTTCTTCCAAGCCGAAGAGAGGAGCTCGACTGAGAAGTTGTTCTGGTCGCAGTACCTTGCGCCAGAGCATCCGGTGCCCCTCAGCGATCAGCTGAAACAGTTGACCGAACTGCATAGGGTGGCCGTATTAGCTATGAGGGATATTATAATCCATCTCTAGCCCGCCGAGCCCATGCCCGACAACTACTTCAGGCTCGATAAGCGGCTAGTCAGTGCCTGCCCCCTGCTGGATGCCATAAAGTGGTCGGTTTGTATCGAAGGTGCCCGGATGGCCTACGCCCGCTCAAGGTATAGTGGGCGAAGATGAACGCCGAAAAGCTGGCAACCGAGGGACCGCCCGGAGTCAAGGAGCATCATACTCCGGAGCGGTATTTTGACAAAGTCTTGGAAGGTTCCCGCATTGTAGAGGGCCAGTGTTTGAAAGACACTATTTTCGAATGAATGTACCTGTAATGCCCGTACTTTGTATTATAAAACAAGGCTTATGTATAATGTGTTGCTTGTTTTACTTTGAAAACCTTTCCTCCTGTGCGGCCGTTTACGGTATCTGAGAGTTGGCCAGCCGTCGGCTTTAGGCCCCACGTAGGTAGTACGGGGGTGTTCGGAATGGCACCTAGACACACTTGACCCAACCAGCATGGTCCTTGAAGGAGGTGTCAGTGCGGCGAACCAGGCAATCAGACTATGTGGCTTTATCGCTCTCACTTAGCCATAGGTGTTTGACAATGAGGTTATAGGCGCAGCCCTGATGTTGCTCGATTATCCGAACTTGAGTGTTGTAGACGCCTGACCAGGCATAGACCGGTCCTTCGCATAATGCGGGCAAAATCGCAAGAGATTTGTAGTTACTTGCCGAGTAGCTAACCAGCTCTCGCCGCACCATGACAGTCAGTTTTCGGCTTTCTCTACTGAGGTGTTTATCCGGATGAGCTAGAAACACAATCGCGGTAGTTCTCCCTTTACTGCCTTAGCCGAACAAGCAGAACGTAAGGCAATAACCACAGGAGTTGGGCAACCCAACTATTGACCAAAGACATGATTCGGAACCGATGCATATAATGTTATATTCGTGATGCCGAATTTGCACTATAAAAGTGTTTCAGACTTATTTATATTTTTAAGACATGTACGTGGCCAAATGGAGCCCCTGGCGATTTAGGTCGTACCAAGGTGTACATGGCAATTAGACGAGAAATAAAAAGAAGGGAGACAAATTTAGGAAATAAGCCAGTGCCGAATACGTTGGGCGAAAGACTGTTTCCATTATAGTCTGATTGATACATCAAAACGTATTTTTACAAATGATGTGACAAGCATCGAGGCTATTTTACATGCCGAATACCAGGGAAAGCTGTGTACGGGTCCTAAAGAGGAAGAGGCAATCTTTAAAGATCCTTTAGATACTCTACCGCACGTCTGCGTCGCGTTGCTCCTTGGTGTGTGATCCTTCAAGAGGATCAACGATCGGTTTTTCATAAAGGGACTGGAAAAGGTGCCCTTGATACCATCAAAAGTTGACGTGGGTTTAAGGAACCTGAAAAATAAAAAATAAGGAAAAGAGAAATGATATGGGGGTCCAGATAGGGTTGAGCCGTATTGTGGATTTTATTTTTAATATGCCTCCGTCTTTGCCCAAGGTATCTTCAGTGCGAAGTTATGTACATGTGGTACATATGCTGCGATGCGGTTGGGGCTGAGATGGAGGCCGAACTGCTAATCTAGCTCCTGACGGTCTTGATCATCGCTCTGTAGGGTGGTCCGGACGCATTTAACAGTGTCCGGGGGCTTGACTGCCGATGTAGTATTTGGCTTGATAAGGCCATTTTGGACTTCCGCTGCAAGGGCCACGGTGTGCTCCTCAGTACGGAGGGAGCGCTCCGTGTTTCCATTGACTATTATGACACCACGAGGTCCGGGCATCTTGAGTTTGAGGTAGGCATATTGCGGGATCGCATTGAAGCGAGCGAACGTGGTTCGTCCGAGTAGTGCATGATAGCTGAAGGAAATATGCTCTAGAGGCAACAATAAAGTTATTATTTATTTCCTTATATCATGATAAATGTTTATTATTCATGCTAGAATTGTATTAACCAGAAACATGATACATGTGTGAATACATAGACAAACAGAGTGTCACTAGTATGTCTCTACTTGACTAGCTCGTTGATCAAAGATGCTTATGTTTCCTAGCCATAGACAAAGAGTTGTCATTTTATTAACGGGATCACATCATTAGGAGAATGATGTGATTGACTTGACCCATTCCGTTAGCTTAGCACTTGATCGTTTAGTATGTTGCTATTGCTTTCTTCATGACTTATACATGTTTCTATAACTATGAGATTATGCAACTCCCGTTTACCGAAGGAACACTTTGTGTGCTACCAAACGTCACAACATAACTGGGTGATTATAAAGGTGCTCTACAGGTGTCTCCGAAGGTACTTGTTGGGTCGGCGTATTTGGAGATTAGGATTTATCACTCCGATTGTCGGAGAGGTATCTCTGGGCCCACTTAGTAATACACATCACTTAAGCCTTATAAGCATTGTAACTAATGAGTTAGTTACGGGATGATGTATTACGGAACGAGTAAAGAGACTTTCCGGTAACGAGATTGAACTAGGTATTGAGATACCGACGATCGAATCTCGGGCAAGTAACATACCGATGACAAAGGGAACAACATATGTTGTTATGCGGTTTGACAGATAAAGATCTTCATAGAATATGTGGGAGCCAATATGAGCATTCAGGTTCCGCTATTGGTTATTGACCGGAGACGTGTCTCGGTCATGTCTACATAGTTCTCGAACCCGTAGGGTCCGCACGCTTAAAGTTCGATGACAGTTATATTATGAGTTTATGTGTTTTGATGTACTGAAGGTAGTTCGGAGTCCCGGATGTGATCACGGACATAATGAGGAGTCTCGAAATGGCCGAGA
This sequence comes from Triticum monococcum, assembly GCA_034509565.1. NCBI lineage: Eukaryota > Viridiplantae > Streptophyta > Magnoliopsida > Poales > Poaceae > Triticum > Triticum monococcum. Next base: position 476,964,408 of record CM067842.1, on the reverse strand, counting down.
CGTAAAGATCGATATATTGGACGACTATGTTCGGACACCGGAATGGTTTCGGGGAGTTTCGTGCATATACCGGAGTATCGGGGGGGGGGGGGGTACTGGAACCCCCCGTGGAGACTAATGGGCCTATTGGGCCCTAGTGGAGAAGAGGAGGAGCGACCAAGGGCAGCCGCGCGCCCCCTTCTCCCCCAGTCCGAATTGGACAAAGGAGGGGGGCGCCCCCCTTTCCTTTCCCGCTCTCTCTCCTTCCCTCTCCTCTCCTACTCCCATATGGAAAGGGGGAGTCCTACTCCCGGTGGGAGTAGGACTCCTCATGGGGCGCACCTAGGGTGGCCAGCCCCCTCCCCCTCCTCCACTCCTTTATAAACAGGGATGGAGGCACCCCTTGGAGATACAACAATTGATCTCTTGGATCTCTTAGCCGTGTGCGGTGCCCCCCTCCACCATAATCCACCTCGATAATATTGTAGCGGTGCTTAGGCGAAGCCCTGCGTCGGTAGAACATTATCATCGTCACCAGGCCGTTGTGCTGATGGAACTCTCCCTCAAAGCTCAGCTAGATCGGAGTTTGAGGGACGTCATCGAGTTGAACGTGTGCAGAACTCGGAGGTGTCGTGTGTTCGGTACTTGATCGGTCGGATCGTGAAGACGTACAACTACATCAACCGTGTTGTGCTAACGCTTCCGCTTTTGGTCTACGAGGGTACGTGGACGCACTCTCCCCTCTCGTTGCTATGCATCACCATGATCTTGCGTGTGCGTAGGATTTTTTTTGAAATTACTACGTTCCCCAACAGTGGCATCCGAGCCTGGTTTTATGCGTTGATGTTATATGCACGAGTAGAACACAAGTGAGTTGTGGGCGATACAAGTCATACTGCTTACCAGCATGTCATACTTTGGTTCGACGGTATTGTCGGATGAAGCGGCCCGGACCGACATTACGCATACGCTTACGCGAGACTGGTTATACCGACGTGCTTTGCACATAGGTGGCTGGCGGGTGTCAGTTTCTCCAACTTTAGTTGAACCAAGTGTGGCTACACCCGGTCCTTGAGAAGGTTAAAACAACACTAACTTGATGAACTACCATTGTTGTTTTGATGCGTAGGTAAGAACGGTTCTTTCTCAGCCCACAGCAGCCACGTAAAACTTGCAACAACAAAGTAGAGGACGTCTAACTTGCTTTTGCAGGGCATGATGTGATGTGATATGGTAAAGACATGATGCTATATTTTATTGTATGAGATGATCATGTTTTGTAACCGAGTTATCGACAATTGGCAGGAGCCATATGGTTGTCGCTTTATTGTATGCAATGCAATCGCCCTGTAATTGCTTTGCTTTATCACTAAGCGGTAACGATAGTCGTAGAAGCAATAGTTGGCGAGACGACAATGATGCTACGATGGAGATCAAGGTGTCACGTCGGTGACGATGGTGATCATGACGGTGCTTCGGAGATGGAGATCACAAGCACAAGATGATGATGGCCATATCATATCACTTATATTGATTGCATGTGATGTTTATCTTTTATGCATCTTATTTTGCTTTGGTTGATGGTAGCATTATAAGATGATCTCTCACTAAATTTCAAGATAAAAGTGTTCTCCTTGAGTAGCACCGTTACCAAAGTTTGTCGTGCCCAGACACCACGTGATGATCGGGTGTGATAAGCTCTACGTCCATCTACCACGGGTGCAAGCCAGTTTTGCACATACGGAATACTCAGGTTAAACTTGACGAGCCTAGCATATGCAGATATGGCCTCGGAACACTAATACCGAAAGGTCGAGCGTGAATCATATAGTAGATATGATCCACATAGTGATGTTCACCATTGAAAACTACTCCATTTCACATGATGATTGTTTATGGTTTAGTTGATTTGGATCACGTGATCACTTAGATGATTAGAGGGATGTCTATCTAAGTGGGAGTTCTTAAGTAATATGATTAATTGAACTTAAATTTATCATGAACTTAGTACCTGATAGTATTTTGCATGTCTATGTTTGTTGTAGATAGATGGCTCGTGTTGTTGTTCCATTGAATTTTAATGTGTTCCTTGAGAAAGCAAAGTTGAAAGATGATGGTAGTAATTACACGAACTGGGTCCGTAACTTGAGGATTATCCTCATTACTGGACAGAAGAATTACGTCCTTGAAGCACCACTAGGTGCCAAACCTACTGCAGGAGCAACACTAGATGTTATGAACGTCTGGCAGAGCAAAGTTGATGACTACTTGATAGTTCAGTGTGCCATGCTTTATGGCTTAGAACCGGGACTTCAACGACGTTTTGAACGTCATGGAGCATATGAGATGTTCTAGGAGTTGAAGTTAATATTTCAAGCAAATGCCTGAATTGAGAGATATGAAGTCTCCAATAAGTTCTACAGCTGCAAGATGGAGGAGAATAGTTCTATCAGTGAGCATATACTCAGAATGTTTGGGTATAACAATCACTTGATTCAACTGGGAGTTAATCTTCCGAATGATAGCGTCATTGATAGAATTCTTCAATCACTGCCACCAAGCTACAAGAGCTTCGTGATGAACTATAACATGCAAGGGATGGATAAGACAATTCCCGAGCTCTTCGCAATGCTAAAGGCTGTGGAGGTAGAAATGAAGACGGAGCATCAAGTGTTGATGGTCAATAAGACCACCAGTTTCAAGAAAAAGGGCAAAGGGAAGAAGAAGGGGAACTTTAAGAAGAACAGCAAACAAGTTGCTGCTCAAGAGAAGAAACCCAAGTCTGGACCTAAGCCTGAGACTGAGTGCTTCTACTGCAAGCAGACTGGTCACTGGAAGTGGAACTGCCCCAAGTATTTGGCGGATAAGAAGGATGGCAAGGTGAACAAAGGTATATGTGATATACATGTTATTGATGTGTACCTTACCAGAGCTCGCAGTAGCACATGGGTATTTGATACTAGTTCTGTTGCTAATATTTGCAACTCAAAACAGGGACTACGGATTAAGTGAACACTGGCTAAGGACGAGGTGACGATGCGCGTGGGAAATGGTTCCAAAGTCGATGTGATCGCCGTTGGCACTCTACCTCTACATCTACCTTTGGGATTAGTTTTAGACCTAAATAATTGTTATTTGGTGCCAGCGTTGACCATGAACATTATATCTGGATCTTGTTTGATGCGAGACGGTTATTCATTTAAATCTGCGAATAATGGTTGTTCTATTTATATGAGTAATATCTTTTATGGTCATGCACCCTTGAAGAATGGTCTATTTTTGATGAATCTCTATAGTAGTGATACACATATTCATAATTTTGAAGCCAAAAGATGCAGAGTTGATAATGATAGTGCAACTTATTTGTGGCACTGCCGTTTGGGTCATATTGGTGTAAAGCGCGTGAAGAAACTCCATACTGATGGACTTTTGGAATCACTTGATTATGAATCACTTGGTACTTGCGAACAATGCCTTATGGGCAAGATGACTAAAACGCCGTTCTCCGGAACTATGGAGCGAGCAACTGATTTGTTGGAGATCATACATACTGATGTATGTGGTCTAATGAATGTTGAGGCTCGCGGCGGGTATCTTTATTTTCTCACCTTCACAGACGATTTAAGCAGATATGGGTATATCTATTTAATGAAACATAAGTCTGAAACATTTGAAAAGTTCAAAGAAGTTCAGAGTGAAGTTGAAAATCATTGTAACAAGAAAATAAAGTTTCTACGATCTGATCGTGGAGGAGAATATTTGAGTTACGAGTTTGGTCTACATTTGAAACAATGCGGAATAGTTTCGCAACTCACGCCACCCAGAACACCACAGCGTAATGGTGTGTTCGAACATCGTAATCGTACTTTACTAGATATGGTGCGATCTATGATGTCTCTTACTTATTTACCGCTATCATTTTGGGGTTATGCTTTAGAGACGGCCGCATTCACGTTAAATAGGGCACCATCAAAATCCGTTGAGACGACACCTTATGAACTATGGTTTGGCAAGAAACCAAAGTTGTCGTTTCTTAAAGTTTGGGGCTGCGATGCTTATGTGAAAAAGCTTCAACCTGATAAGCTCAAACCCAAATCGGAGAAATGTGCCTTCATAGGATACCCAAAGGAAACTGTTGGGTACACCTTCTACACACAGATCCGAAGGCAAGACATTCGTTGCTAAGAATGGGTCCTTTCTAGAGAAGGAGTTTCTCCCGAAAGAAGTGAGTGGGAGGAAAGTAGAACTTGATGATTTAACAGTACCTGCTCCCTTACTGGAAAGTAGTTCATCACAGAAACCGGTTCCTGTGACGTCTACACAAATTAGTGAGGAAGTTAATGATGATGATCATGAAACTTCAGATCAAGTTGTTACCGAACCTCGTAGGTCAACCAGAGTAAGATCCGCACCAGAGTGGTACGGAATCCTGTTCTGGAAGTTATGTTACTAGACCATGACGAACCTACGAACTATGAAAAAGCGATGGTGAGCCCCGATTCCGCAAAATGGCTTGAGGCCATGAAATCTGAGATGGGATCCATGTATGAGAACAAAGTGTGGACTTTGGTTGACTTGCTAGATGATCGGCAAGCCATCGAGAATAAATGGATCTTCAAGAAGAAGACTGACGCTGATGATAATGTTACTGTCTATAAAGCTCGACTTGTTGCAAAAGGTTTTCGACAAGTTCAAGGAGTTGACTATGATGATACCTTCTCACCCGTAGCGATGCTTAAGTCTGTACGAATCATGTTAGCAACTGCGGCATTTTATGATTATGAAATTTGGCAAAAGGATGCCAAAACTGGATTCCTTAATGGATATCTTGAAGAAGAGTTGTATATGATGCAACCATAAGGTTTTGTCAATCCTAAAGGTGATAACAAAGTGTGCAAGCTCCAGAGATCCATTTATGGACTGGTGCAAGCCTCTCGGAGTTGGAATATATGCTTTGATAGTGTGATCAAAGCATATGGTTTTATACAGACTTTTGGAGAAGCCTGTATTTACAAGAAAGTGAGTGGGAGCTCTGTAGCATTTCTAATAGTATATGTGGATGACATATTGTTGACTGGAAAGAATACGGAATTTCTGAATAGCATAAAAGGATATTTGAATAAGAGTTTTTCAATGAAAGACCTCGGTGAAGCTGCTTATATATTGGGCATCAAGATCTATAGAGATAGATCGAGATGCTTAATTGGACTTTCACAAAGCACATACCTTGACAAAGTTTTGAAGAAGTTCAAAATGGATCAAGCAAAGAAAGGGTTCTTGCCTGTGCTACAAGGTGTGAAGTTGAGTAAGACTCAATGCCCGACCACTGTAGAAGATAGAGAGAAAATGAAAGATGTTCCCTATGCTTCAGTCATAGGATCTATCATGTATGCAATGTTGTGTACCAGACCTGATGTGTGCCTTGCTATTAGTTTAGCAGGGAGGTACCAAAGTAATCCAGGAGAGGATCACTGGACAGCGGTCAAGAACATCCTGAAATACCTGAAAACGACGAAGGATATGTTTCTCGTTTATGGAGGTGACAAAGAGCTCGTTGTAAATGGTTACGTCGATGCAAGCTTTGGCACTGACCCGGACGATTCTAAATCGCAAACCGGATACGTGTTTTTATTAAACGGTGGAGCTGTTAGTTGGTGCAGTTCTAAACAAAGCGTCGTAGCGGGATCTACATGTGAAGCGGAGTACATAGTTGCTTCGGAAGCAGCAAATGAAGGAGTCTGGATGAAGGAGTTCATATCCGATCTAGGTGTCATACCTAGTGCATCGGGTCCAATGAAAATCTTTTGTGACAATACTGGTGCAATTGCTTTGGCAAAAGAATCCAGATTTCACAAGAGAACCAAGAACATCAAGAGACGCTTCAACTCCATCCGGGATCAAGTCCAGGTGGGAGACATAGAGATTTGCAAGATACATACGGATCTGAATGTTGCAGACCCATTGACTAAGCCTCTTCCATGAGCAAAACATAATCAGCACCAAGGCTCCATGGGTGTTAGAATCATTACGGCGTAATCTAGATTATTGACTCTAGTGCAAGTGAGAGACTGAAGGAAATATGCCCTATAGGCAATAATAAAGTTATTATTTATTTCCTTATATCATGATAAATGTTTATTATTCATGCTAGAATTGTATTAACCGGAAACATGATACATGTGTGAATACATAGACAAACAGCATGTCACTAGTATACCTCTACTTGACTAACTCGATGATCAAAGATGTTTATGTTTCCTAGCCATAGACAAAGAGTTGTCATTTGATTAACGGGATCACATCATTAGGAGAATGATGTGATTGACTTGACCCATTCCGTTAGCTTAGCACTTAATCATTTAGTATGTTGCTATTTCTTTCTTCATGACTTATACATGTTCCTATGACTATGAGATTATGCAACTCCCGTTTACTGGAGGAACACTTTGTGTGCTACCAAACGTCACAACATAACTGGGTGATTATAAAGGTGCTATACAGGTGTCTCCGCAGGTACTTGTTGGGTTTGCATATTTTGAGATTAGGATTTGTCACTCCGAATGTCGGAGAGGTATCTCTAGGCCCAGTCGGTAATACACATCACTTAAGCCTTGCAAGCATTGTAACTAATGAGTTAGTTACGGGATGATGTATTACGGAACGAGTAAAGAGACTTGCCGGTAACGAGATTGAACTAGGTATTGAGATACCGACGATCAAATCTCGGGCAAGTGACATACCGATGACAAAGGGAACAATGTATGTTGTTATGCGGTTTGACCAATAAAGATCTTCGTAGAATATGTGGGAGCCAATATGAGCATCCAGGTTCCGCTATTGGTTATTGACCGGAGACGTAACTCGGTCATGTCTACATAGTTCTTGAACCCATAGGGTCCGCACGCTTAAAGTTCGATGACGGTTATATTATGAGTTTATGTGTTTTGATGTACCGAAGGTAGTTCGGAGTTCCGGATGTGATCACAGACATAGCGAGGAGTCTTGAAATGGTTGAGACATAAAGATCGATATATTGGACGACTACGTTCGGACACCGGAATGGTTTCGGGGAGTTTCGGGCATATACCGGAGTACCGGGGGGTTACCGGAACTCCCCGAGGAGACTAATGGGCCTATTGGGCCCTAGTGGAGAAGAGGAGGGGCGGCCAAGGGCAGCCGCGCGCCCCCTCCCCCCCCCCCAGTCCAAATTGGGCAAGGAGGGGGGCGGCGCCCCCCTTTCTTTTCCCCCTCTCTCTCCTTCCCTCTCCTCTCCTACTCCCACATGGAAAGGGGGAGTCCTACTCCCGGTGGGAGTAGGACTCCTCATGGGGCACGCCTAGGGTGGCAGGCCCCCTCCCCCTCCTCCACTCCTTTATATACGGGGAGGAAGGCACCCCCCTGGAGACACAACAATTGATCTCTTGGATCTCTTAGCCGTGTGCGGTGCCCCTCCACCATAATCCACCTCGATAATATCGTAGCGGTGCTTAGGCGAAGCCCTGCATCGGTAGAACATCATCATCGTCACCATGCCGTCGTGCTGACGGAACTCTCCCTCAAAGCTCGGCCGGATCAGAGTTCGAGGGACATCATCGAGTTGAACGTGTGCAGAACTCGGAGGTGCCGTGTGTCGGTACTTGATTGGTCGGATCGTGAAGACGTATGACTACATCAACTGCGCTGTGCTAACGCTTCCACTTTTGGTCTATGAGGGTACGTGGACACACTCTCCCCTCTCGTTGCTATGCATCACCATGATCTTGCATGTGCGTAGGAAATTTTTTGAAATTACTACCTTCCCCAACAATAGCCACTATGGAAGGCCACGATGTCGAAGATCAAGTCTTCACTTCGGAAGTTGCCTGGCGAGCCGAAGACGACTTCCAATGTGATTGAGTCCATGCAACGGGCCTCTGCTCCAGGTATTACTCCTTTAAAGGTAGTTTTGGTGGGTTTAATTCTTGACGAATCAATACCTAGTTTACGGACCATGTCCTGATAAAGCAAGTTAAGACTGCTACCGCCATCCATGAGGACTTGCGTAAGGTGGAATCCATCGATAATTGGGTCGAGGACCAATGCGGCCGAGCCTCCGTGACGGATACTAGTCGGATGGTCTCTGCGATCGAAAGTGATCGGGCAGGCTGACCATGGGTTGAATTTTGGAGCGACTGGCTCTATCTTGTAGACGTCCCTCAGAGCGCGCTTGCGCTCCCATTTGGGGATATGAGTAGCGTATATCATATTCACCATTTTGACTTCGGGGGGAAATTTCTTCTGTCCCCCTGTATTCGGGGGATGAGGTTCGTCGGGGTCATCCTTGCTAGGCGACCCCTTCTCCTTATGTTCGGTATTCAGCTTACCGACCTGTTTGAAGACCCAACAGCTTTTGTGGGTATGGTTGGCAATCTTGTCTAGGGTGCCATGAATCTGGCAAGGTCGATTGAGTATTCGGTCCAAGTTAGATGAATCGCCTTTATTCTTTTTGAATGGCCTCTTCCATTGACCAAATTTAGAGCCATTGAATCCGGCATTGACCGCTGTGTCTTCGGTATTATCATTGTTTCTTCGATGCTTGTGTTTGTTGCGTCGGGGCCTGCCATTGCCATTTCTGGTTTCAGAGGTACCTGCGTCGCTGGTACCATTGTTGTTGCGGGCTAACCAGCTATCCTCTCCCGCGCAAAAGCGGGTCATGAGTGTTGTAAGGGTTTCCATGGACTTTGGCTTCTCTTGGCCAAGGTGTTGGGCGAGACATTCGTCCCGAATGCTGTGTTTAAAGGCCGCTAGGGCTTCGGCGTCCGGACAGTCGACAATTTGGTTCTTTTTAGTTAAGAACTTTGTCCATAGTTTCCGGGCTGACTCTCTGGGTTGCTGAACTATGTGACTGAGGTCATCAGCGTCTGGGGGCCATACATAGGTACCCTGGAAGTTTTCTCTAAAGGCATCTTCCAGATCTTCCCAGGTGCCAGTAGAATTCTCTGGGAGGATGTTTAACCAGTGCCGAGCTGGTCCCTTTAATTTGAGCGGGAGGTACTTGATGGCATGTAGATCGTCACCGCGAGCCATGTGAAAATGGAGAAGAAAATGTTCTATCCAGACTGCGGGATATGTCGTGCCATCGTATGATTCGATGTTAATGGGTTTAAACCCTTCTAGGAACCGATGTTCCATTACTTCATCGGTGAAGCATAGGGGGTGTGCGGCGCCTCTATACCGGGCGACATCATGGCGTAGTTAGGACGGAGGCCGTACGCGGTTTTCGGCCCGTGTGAGGTTATGCCTGTCATGCCAAGTCTGATGGCCATCCTTGCATGTTGGAGCATGCCCCCTTGATACGTAGATTGATCTAGTCTGGCCGGCTCTATTGTCTAGGTCCTGTCGTAGGTCATAGGTGTATCCTGGGGCCGCTGTTTCTCTACCACTACGGCGAGGTGGTGCGGGATGGTGTTCGGCTTGAGTTGCCGCTTTGTCCCGGCCGTGCGGCAGTCGGTCAGGTCTGTCAGCATCGCGCATTGGCGGTATGGTATCCAAAGCCTCGTCGTTAAATTGTGGCAGTAGCTTGCGCTTCAGGTAGCTCTTTGGGGGTGCGAGGCCGTATTCCTCGGCTGCCAGGATGTTAGTCCATCTGTCATTGAGCAAATCTTGATCACCTTGAAGCTGTTGCTGCCGCTTTTTCAGGCTTCTCGCAGTGGCGATTAGTCGGTGCTTAAAGCGCTCTTGTTCGAGGGGTTCCTCTGGCATGATGAAGTCTTCATCGCCGAGGCTCACATCCTCTTCGGAGATTGATAGGTAATTACTATCCTCCGAGTCCTTGTTCCCGACGGGATTGTCGGGGTTTACTTGCCCATCCTCCCAATCATCATGTTTGGATGTTGGATCTACAAGGGCTCCAGGGTCTTCGGTGTTCTCCAGAGTGTTATTCTCTTCGGTGCTGGTATTGTTGTCTTTTTGGCGACGCGATTTTGAGCGGCGCCGCTGACTTCAATGTTTTGGAGGTGCTTCGGTAGGCTTGTCCTCAACCGGATTCTCCTTGCCATCGCCGCCATCCTCTTTGGGTGTTTCCACCATGTACACGTCGTATATGGAGGTGTCCTTCCATCGTCCAATAAACGGAGGGTTTTGGCCTTGTTCGTCTCCAGCATCGTCGTCCATACAGTCGATGTCTTCGGAGGCATAGTCCAGTATGCTGGTTAGATCCTCGACAGTGTCTATGAAGTGGGTGGTGGGTGGGACATAAAATTCCCCGCTCTCAGCCCTTAGTCTGGGCTGGGCATAATTCGGAAGCGATCCTTCCGCAATGGTGAGTGATTGCATTAAGTCCAGAGCCTCGTTTAAAGGCGAGGGTTGGACAAAGAAGTGAGAGTCCGTGGGGCTGTCTAGAGTTGGAGCCTCCTGGCGGCGCCCACTTGGCACGAACCTCGAGAGTTTCGACTTAGAGTCCGGCGGATTGTCCGGCGCTTCTCCGGTTGCAAGCTCCATAAGTGTGGAGAGTCTGGCGGGCTCTAGACTCCCGTCTTTGGACCTGACGGCCTGCTCTCGATCTGAGGCCAGAGCGGCAATCAGGGTTGCGAACCCTTCGAGGATCAAATCTCCTTGGATATCGGCAACATAGTTTAGGTTCCCGAAACTAATCTGATGACCAGCGGCATAGCTGTCGATCTGCTCGAGGTGACCAATCGAGTTGGCTCGCAGCGCGAAGCCGCCGAACACGGAAATTTGGCCCGGGGGGAAATCTCCCCCGAAACAGCATCATTGTGGATGATCGAACGAGCCATCGAATCCTTCGTAGACGACACAGAGGAACTCTCAATGAAAGCACCAATGTCGGTGTCAAAACCGGCAGATCTCGGGTAGGGGGTCCCGAACTGTATGTCTAAGGATCGAAGGTAATAGGAGGCAGGGGACGCGATGTTTACCCCGGTTCGGGCCCTCTTGATGGAGGTAAAACCCTATGTCCTGCTTGTTTGACTTTGATGAGTATAGGGGTTACAAGAGTTGTTCTACCACGAGATCGTAATGGCTAAACCCTAGATGTCTAGCCTGTATGATTATGACCGCCTCTACGAACTAAACCCTCCGGTTTATATAGATGCCGGAGGGGGCTAGGGTCTATACAGAGTCGGTTTATAGGGAAAGGAATCTTCATATCCGAATGCCAAGCTTGCCTTCCACGCCAAGGAGAGTCCCATCCGGACACGGGGAAGCCTTCTATCGTGTATCTTCACGGCCCACCAGTCCAGCCCACATATAGCCCGGACGCCCGGGGACCCCCTAATCCAGGACTCCCTCAGCTGCAGCGACTGGAGGAGTGAAGATAGATGGTTGGAGCAGCTAGACTAGAGGAGTGAAGGTAAAGGTTGTTGGCTACAGTTGTCTAGGGTGCATCGGTTGTGTCCTATGTGGTGGTGCTCGGGGCAGAGGCGGTCGTTGTGCATGAAGTGAACGAGAGAGACTGAAAGAGAGGAGGGTTAGCAGGCAACTAGGTTTGGTTAGGGTTTCTCTTTGGCCTTTTGGGTCAGTTGGGCTGGAGGGGTTGAAATTTTAGGTGTAGTGGGGTGGGAAGAGTGTGTGGAGTATACTAATTTTTAGGGCCCACATGTAAGTCACAGGTAATATCATCCGGTCCCCATCTCCATTTAATAGCTCTTCTATGTACATTAAAATTGACATATCCATGTCCCTAACAAATTAATTACCAGTGGCACATGGATAATGGTTAACCATTGCCAACTTGAGCCAAATAAGATTTTAGGCCATGTACAACGGCAAGTGCTTAGACAACTGCCTGAGAAAAAACCTATGTTTCCCCTTGAGACTGGATTACACGGGTGCTTAGAAAGGAGGCAGAAGCAAACTTTTTCTTCCGGTGCCAGCCGGTGCTTGGAAACAATAATCGCTCCCTTCAACTCAATGCATCCATTGTTAGAGAAAAAGGCATGGATAGCACGCCACACCAAGCACTCTACGTTGCGGAGTAGCGAAATTTCCGAGACGTGGCACAACTAGCACCGACGGACTAACATCTACGTTGTACAAGGCCTTAGGGGTACCTATACTTTTCTCTCTGCATATTGGTCGAAAGACTCTGGAGGGGGCCAACTATGGGGCCTAGGCTGCGATTATAGCTACCAGCAGGAACCCCCAGTAAACGAGCCTGACACGATACGTCACGTGAAGGCCCATTTATAAGAGGGATGTACCGCGTCGACATGCGATCGCCCTCACCCCTGGCACAAGCACAACACATAAGGTGAATGGGATGGTCCGAAATTTTCGGCCTTTTGGGTTGTTTTTGCCCATTTTGGCCTTTTGAGGTAATAACTTGGCAGAAAAGCAGAAAAAAAAATCAAAGGATTGTGACACACACCAGACACATGGGTACCTTTTTTTAGATAAAGACACATGGGTACCTTTTTTACTGGCAGCAACTTTTAAAAAAACACACATCTTTATTCATTTGCAATAACAAGTACATCACTTACGAGGCGGGGTACAATTTCACCCAAGGGCTCCTCAAACCAACTAAAAGTTGAAGAAAATCTAGCTAACTTAGCAAGTTCATGGGCAACCCTATTGGCTTCCCTATTACAGTTCTCAAATCTAGTAATGGGAAAATCACAAACCAAAAAATAACAATCATCAAACATTGCCGACGTTGTACTTGTTGTCCATCCTCCATTATTCAGGGTTTCGATTGTTGGAAATAATAATAGTTTTATTATTATATTTCTATATTCATAATTAAAGAGTTTATATTCTATGTTATAATTGCTATGATCCTGGAATATGTGATCCAGTGGAAAACTTATATGCACATGTGGAATGATAAACGGTTAAATGAAAGGATCTTAGTCTTGCCTCTAGGACTAGCTCAAGTATTGTTGGTGATCATGTTTTCCGGATCTTAGGACATTTTGAAGTGTTAAATGATAGCCCTAAAACAATATTGAGATTATGACGTTGGAAGAACGATCATATTGAATGGGCCCAAACTTGTCTGTTATGAATTGAGTTTATATCGTCTGTAATCAATTATAATAACACAGAGTGTTAACATGTGATTTTGATCCTTAGACCATGAGGGTACCATAGTCACTTCTTACCCTACGGTGGACTTTGAGCTTGCTCAAACGTCACCTGTAACACGGTGATCATAACGATAACTTACAGGCTCATCAAAAAGTTTGAGAAGGGACTAGATAGGTTGAGTGTGGGATTTTCTCCTCCAACGAAGATATATTCTTAGGGCCCTCTCTATGTGACGGCATCCATCATCATCTAGCTAGACACAGGTGACTACATCACGGAGATGTCGGACCATGACAACAAGAATGAAGAACAAAACCAGTAATGAGGATAACGGTGGTATAGTGAGCATCTGATGACTCAGGAGGATATCGATACATCCCGGGTTTTGTGAAATATCACGAGCATAGGGAGCATCACATGATAACCAAAAGTTCACTCGAATTTCATTCGTGTGCTCATCGGGATCGATACGGGCGTCCACGATTCCGCTATCGGTCATTGAATGAACGATTTCGTTCATATCTATGAGTTACCAAACCTATGGGGTCACAAGCTTAAGGAAATCATGATCTGTTGAGTGTTAGTAGGACAAGAGTGGTGAGAGTATATTTGTTGAATTTTTTCATAAATATTCGGAATAGTTCCAAGAGGATCCGGAAGCGTTTCGGGGACACTGGAAGGGTTTTGGAGTTTATCGGGCAATATTAGGTATCCTCGATAATTTTTATATAGGTGAAAAGTGTTTCTGATGATGTTAAACTATATTTAAAAGGGTCTATAATCATTATTAGGCTTTTATGTTAATTTAAATATCAACGGGCCTTAAAAGGCCATGAGGAGGAAGGTAACTTGTGCCACAAGGGCCCAAGTGGAGGAGGTCCCCCTTCCTTGTGGTGGTGGTGGGGGGGCGAATCCTAGTGGGGAGGAGTCCAACTCCTCCCCCCCTAGCCGGCGCACCAAGGAGGGACTTTCCCTCCTTGCTGGCAGCCCCTCCTCTATTTGAGATATAAGTTTTGGAGCCTCCTCTAGTTCTTATAGTTCTAGTTGACTAATTAGAGCTAGGTCTAGTTCCTCTAATCCTCATAATTAGAAGTCCATGCAGTTCTAATATCTCCCTCCCCCCCCCCCCCCCCCCAATTCTTCGATGATGATTAGCTCTGGGCGGCAAAGCGTTGCCAGATCATGAAGGTTGCACACTTGCAACCAAGCAGAGAGGCCGTCCTTTCGGTCTTCGGTTTGAGGGACTAATTGTGGGTGGTTCGTGAAGGAAATATTCCCTAGAGGCAATAATAATGTTGTTATTTTAAGTTTCCTTATTCATGACAAAGGTTTATTATTCATGCTAGAACTATATTGATCGGAAACTTAAATACATGTGTGAATACATAAACAAACACCGTGTCCCTAGTGAGCCTCTACTAGATTAGCTCGTTGATCAAAGATGGTTAAGGTTTCCAAACCATGGACATGAGTTGTCATTTGATAGCGGATCACATCATTAGGGGAATGATGTGATGGACAAGACCCATCCGTTAGCTTAGCATAATGATCGTTCAGTTTTATTTCTATTGCTTTCTTCATGTCAAATACATATTCCTTCGACTATGAGATTATGCAACTCCCACCGAAGGAATGCCTTGTGTGCTATCAAACATCCAACATAACTAGATGATCATAAAGATGCTCTATAGGTATCTCCGAAGGTGTTTGTTGGGTTGGCATAGATCGAGATTAGGATTTGTCACTCCGAGTATTGGAGAGGTATCTCTGGGCCCTCTCGGTAATACATCATAAGCTTGCAAGCAAATGACTAAGGAGTTGGTCACTAGGTGATGTATTACGGAACGAGTAAATAGACTTACCGGTAACCTGATTGAATTAGGTATGAAGATACCGACGATCGAATCTCGGGCAAGTAACATACCGATGGACAAAGGGAATTACGTATGTTGTCATAACGGTTCGATCGATAAAGATCTTCATAGAATATGTAGGAGCCAATATGGGCATCCAGGTTCCTCTATTGTTTATAGACCGGAGGGGTGTCTCGGTCATGTCTACATAGTTCTCAAACCTGTAGGGTCCGCACGCTTAACATTCGACGACGATATTGTATTATGTGAGTTATGTGATTTGGTGACCTAATGTTGTTCGGAGTCCCGGATGAGATCATGGACATGATGAGGAGTCTCGAAAGGGTCTAGAGGTAAAGATTGATATATAGAACGATAGTATTCGGACACCGGAAGTGTTCCGGAATGTATCGGGTATTTATCGGAGTACCGGGGGAGTTACCGGGACCCCCGGGGGGAATATATGGGCCATGAGAGGAGAGCACACCAGCCCACAAGGGGTGGCGCACCCCCCTATGGCAGGTGAACGAATAGGAGAAGGAGAAGATGGATTTCGCCCCCTTCCTTCTCTTCTTCCCCCTTCCTTTCTTCTCCAATGGAAAAAGGAAAGGGGGCGCCACTTGGGGAAACCCGAAGTAGGATTCGGATCCTACTTGGGGTGCCCCTGGCTTCCTCTCCTTCCCTCCCACCTATATATGTGGGGAGGGGATGCCTAGAACACACAACATCAATTGTTAGCCGTGTGCGGCGCCCCCTCCACAGTTTACACCCCGGTCATATTCTCGCGGTGCTTAGGCGAACCCCTGCGCGAATCACTTCACCATCACGATCACCACGCCGTCGTGCTGACAGAACTTGTTGTGGATTTGTCATGACAGATGTCCTTAGGGAAAAGGACTTAGTCGTGAGGACAACGCATCTAATTGGTAGCTTGAGAGGGGTTGAACGGGACGAGAGACGCTAGTTTTTACCCAGGTTCGCCCCTCACGGTGGAGGTAAAATCCTACATCCTGCTTCATTGATATTGATCATGGTGTTCATGATTACAATGGTGCTCTTTGGCTACCTATCTCTCAAGAGCTATTGAATTTTCTGTCTAACACTTGTTCCTCTTGGGGTGCCCTATCCCTCCTTATATAAGTTGGAGGGGCAGGTTGCAAGTGGAATCTTAGTAGGATTAGGACTACTCTATTACAAGTGGAATCGTAGTCTTGCTTCCTTTGTAAGGGAATATTCCTTATATCTTTCTTCTTAAGCCGGCCTCCATAACATGAGCCGACCTACTGGGCCTTGGGCCTTGTCATCCATCTGACCCACCGATGGGGTCATTATTGAGTCGCCATACTAATGAGTCACCAAACCAGTGAGTCGCCAGTCTTCAGGCGGGTTACCAATGAAGCGCCAAGTCTTGGTCGGGTCATACCGCAGGGTTAATCCCCGACATTATCCCCCACTTTAATTTGGATTTATCCATGTTAAACTGATCCTGCAAAATAAACACAAGAACAAATTTGATAGGTTGTGCTCCGTGTTAAAAAAAATTCTTAACCGGCACCTAATCATCCTTAAGTCCTTGTCATTTCCTTCTTGATACGTGTCCATGATCTCATAGCAAATCCCCTTTAGCAGATATGTTCAAACTTTGCCAATGCAAAAAATCCAGGTACTTCTTCTGAAAAAGTTCGGGTCAATAGGCCAGCTTAAAAATTAATTTGCTCACATTGGTTTCTTGCAGAAAAATATTATAAAGAATAATCCATTTAATTCGGCTTCCAATCCTCTAGTTTGACAAAATATTGGTCTTGAAATACCCATTTGATTATCAGCCAGCTTGAAGATGTAGATCTTGCCGATTTATGATTGCCAAAATTGCCGGATTATAAAACCGATGATATCGGGTCATGATTGTTACAGACGCCGGGTTATATAATTTGTCTTGCTGAGTTTTTAGGCCAAATCCTTATAAAATGAATCCTCACAGTCTGGGTTTTCCTGGCCCGGGTCAATCTTGTGGTGCCTTGGTGCTTGCCTTCTGTAAATATAACTTCCAGTCATTGAGTCAGCTCTCCGTGCCCTTCTATGAATATCTCAGGGGAGATAAAATTTGCAAATTTCTCCACTAAGAATATGATACCAGGTCTTCTCAAAGTTGAGAACTTGAAATGTGTACCTCTCTTTTATCCATATTACCTGTAGCCCCCAAGTCATAAGAGGAGAATGTAGTGATAGCTTAAGACTTCCTTTATATAAATGCTGCAACTTTGGAGAAATACGGATTGTTCATGTAAGTCACCAATCCAGATTGGTCACTAGGTGATGTATTAAGGAACAAGTAAAGAGACTTACCGGTAACGAGATTGAACTAGGTATGAAGATACCGACGATCGAATCTCGGGCAATTAACATACCGTTGGACAAAGGGAATTACGTATGTTGTCATAATGGTTCGGCCGATAAACATCTTCATAGAATATGTAGGAGACAATATGGGCATCCAGGTTCCGCTATTGGTTATTGACCGAAGAGGTGTCTCGGTCATGTCTACATAGTTCTCGAACCCGTAGGGTCCACACGCTTAACGTTCAATAACGATATTGTATTATATGAGTTATGTGATTAGGTGAACAAATTTTGTTCGAAGTCCCAGATGAGATCACGAACATGACGAGGAGTCTCAAAATGGTCGAGAGGTAAAGATTGATATATATAGTACGATAGTATTCGGACACCAGAAGTGTTCCGGAATGTATCGGGTATTTATCGAAGTACCGGTAACCCCCCCCCCCCCCGGGGGGGGGGGGAATATATGGGCCATATGGGCCATGAGAGGGGAGCACACCAGCCCACAAAGAGGTGGCGCACCCCCCTATGGCAGGTGGCTGAATAGAAGAAGGAGAAGAGGGGGTTCGGCCCCCCTTCCTTCTCTTCTTCCCCCTTCCTTTCTTCTCCGGTGGAAAAAGGAAAGGGGGCGCCACTGGGGGAAACCCCAAGTAGGATTCGGATCCTACTTGGGGCTCCCCCTGGCTGCCTCTCCTCCCCTCCCACCTATATATATATGTGGGGATGGGGGTGCCTCGAACACACAACATCAATTGTTAGTCGTGTGCGGTGCCGCCCTCCAAAGTTTACACCCCCGGTCATATTCTCGTGGTGCTTAGGTGAAGCCCTGCGCAGATCACTTCACATCACCATCACCACGCCGTCGTGCTGATGGAACTTGACGTGTATTTGTCACGGCAGATGTCCTTCGTGAAAAGTACTTAGTCGTGAGGCCAACACATCTAACTGGTAGCTTGAGAGGGGTGGAGCGGGATGAGAGACGCGAGTTTTTACCCAGGTTCGCCCCTCATGGTGGAGGTAAAAGCCTACATCCTGCTTCATTGATATTGATCATGGTGTTCATGATTACAATGGTGCTCTTTGGCTACCTCTATCTCGAGAGCTATTGACTTGTCTATCAAAAACTTGTTCCTCTTGGGGTGCCATGTCCCTCCTTATATAAGTTGGAGGGGCAGGTTACATGTGGAGTCCTAGTAGGATTAGGACTAATCTATTACAAGTGGAATCCTATTCTTGCTTCCTTTGTAAGGGAGTATTCCTTATATCTTTCTTCTTAAGCCGGCCTCCATAACATGAGCCAGCCTACTGGGCCTTGGGCCTTGTCATCCATCTGACCCGCCGTCGGGGTCATTATTGAGTCGCCAGAGTAATGAGTCACCAAACCAGTGAGTCGCCAGTCTTCAGGTGGGTTACCGATGAAGCGCCAAGTCTTGGCTGGGTCATATATCTAGCCGGATCATACCGCAGGGTATATCCCCGACATTAGCCCCCACGTTAATTTGGATTTATCCATGTTAAACTAATCCTGCAAAATAAACACAAGAACAAATTTGACAGGTTGTGCTCCGTGTTAAAAGTTTTTCTGAACCGGTACCTAATCATCCTTATGTCCTTGTCATTTCCTTCTTGATACGTGTCCATGATCTCATAGCAAATTCCCTTTATCAGATATGTTCAAACTTTGCCAATGCAAAAAATTCAGGTACTTCTTCTAAAAAAAGTTCGGGTCAATAGGCCAGCTTAAAAATCAATTTTCTCACATTGGTTTCTTGCAGAAAAATAATATAAAGAATAATCCATTTAATTCGGCTTCCAATCCTCTAGTTTGACAAAAATATTGGTCTTGAAATACCCATCTGAGTTTCAGCTAGCGTGAAGATGTAGATCTTGCCGATTTATGATTGCCAAAATTGCCGGATTATAAAACCAATGATATTGGGTCATGATTGTTACAGACGTTGGGTTATATAAATTGTCTTCCTAAGTTTTCAGGCCAATCCTTATAAAATGAATCCTCACAGTCTGGGTTTTCCTAGCCAGGGTCAATTGTGGCGACTTGGTGCTTGCCTTCTGTAAATATAACTTCAAATCATTGAGTCAGCTCTCCGTGCTCAGGGGAGATAAAATTTGCAAATTTCTCCACTAAGAATATGATACCCGGTCTTCTCAAAGCTGAGAACTTGAAAGGTGTACCTCTCTTATATCCATATTACCTGTAGCCCCCACGTCTTAAGAGGAGAACGTAGTGATAGCTTAAGGCTTGCTTTAATATGAATGCTGCAACTTTGGAGAAATCCCAATTGTTCATGTAAGTCGCCAATCCAGATTGGTCACTAGGTGATGTATTACAGAACAAGTAAAGAGACTTACCGGTAACGAGATTGAACTAGGTATGAAGATACCGACGATCGAATCTCGGGCAAGTAACATACCGATGGACAAAGGGAATTACGTATGTTGTCATAACGGTTTGACCGATAAAGATCTTCGTAGAATATGTAGGAGACAATATGGGCATCTAGGTTCTGCTATTGGTTATTGACCGAAGAGGTATCTCGGTCATGTCTACATAGTTCTCGAACCCGTAGGGTCCACACGCTTAACGTTCAATGACAATATTGTATTATATGAGTTATGTGATTTGGTCACTGAATGTTGTTTGGAGTCCTGGATGAGATCACGAACATGACGAGGAGTCTCAAAATGTTCGAGAGGTAAAGATTGATATATAGGACGATAGTATTCGGACACCGGAAGTGTTCCGGAATGTAACGGGTATTTATCGGAGTACCGGTAACCCCCCGGGGGAATATATGGGCCATATGGGCCATGAGGGGGGAGCACACCAATCCAGAAAGGGATGGCGCACCCCCTATGGTAGGTGGATGAATAGGAGAAGGAGAAGAGGGGGTTCAGCCCCCTTCCTTCTCTTCTTCCCCCTTCCTTTCTTCTCCGGTGGAAAAAGGAAAGGGGGGCCGCCACTTGGGGAAACCCCAAGTTGGATTCTGATCCTACTTGGGGCGCCCCCTGGCTGCCTCTCCTCCCCTCCCACCTATATATATGCGGGGATGGGGGCGCCTGGAACACACAACATCCATTGTTAGCCGTGTGCGTTGCCCCCCTCCAAAGTTTACACCCCCGGTCATATTCTCGCGGTGCTTAGGCGAAGCCCTGCGCAGATCACTTCTCCATCACCATCACCACGCCATCATGCTGATGGAACTTGACGTGGATTTGTCACGGCAGATGTCCTTAGTGAAAAGGACTTAGTCGTGAGGCCAACGCATCTAACTGGTAGCTTGAGAGGGGTTGAGCGGGACGAGAGACGCGAGTTTTTACCCAGGTTCGGCCCCTCACGGTGGAGGTAAAAGCCTACATCCTGCTTCATTGATATTGATCATGGTGTTCATGATTACAATGGTGCTCTTTGGCTGCCTCTCTCTCTCGAGCTATATTGACTTGTCTGTCTAAAACTTGTTCCTCTTGGGGTGCCATGTCCCTCCTTATATAAGTTGGAGGGGCAGGTTACATGTGGAGTCCTAGTAGGATTAGGACTAATCTATTACAAGTGGAATCCAAGTCTTGCTTCCTTTGTAAGGGAATATTACTTATATCTTTCTTCTTAAGCCGACCTCCATAACATGAGCGGGCCTACTGGGCCTTGGGCCTTGTCATCCATCTGACCCGCCGTCGGGGTCATTATTGAGTCGCCAGACTAATGAGTCACCAAACAAGTGAGTCGCCAGTCTTCAGGCGGGTTACCGATGAAGCGCCAAGTCTCGGCCGGGTCATATATCTGGCCGGGTCATACCGTGGGGTATATCCCTGACAGAACTCATCTACTTCCTCGATGTCTTGCTGGATGAAGAAGACGAGGGACGTCACCGAGTTGAACGTGTGCAGAAGTCGGATGTACCGTACGTTCGGTGCTTGATCGGTCAGAGCTAGAAGAAGTTCGAGTACATCAACCACGTTGTCAAACGCTTCCGCTTTCAGTCTACGAGGGTACGTAGACACACTCTCCCCCTCGTTGCTATGCATCTCCATGGATAGATCATTGTGTGTGCGTAGAATATTTTTTGTTTTTCCATGCAACGTTTCCTAAAAGTGGCATCATGAGCCAGGTCTATGCGTAGATGATATGCATGAGTAGAACACAAAGAGTTGTGGGCGGCGATAGTCATACTGCTTACCACCAACGTCTAATTTTGATTCGGTGGTATTGTGGGATGAAGCGGCCCGGACCAACCTTACATGTCCACGCACATGAGACCGGTTCCACCGACTGACATGCAACTAGTTTTGCATAAAGGTGGTTAGCGTGTGTCTGTTTCTCCTACTTTAGTTGAATCGAATTTGACTGCGGCCGGTCCTTGAAGAAGGTTTAAACAGCAAACTTGACGAAGCACCGTTGTGGTTTTATGCGTAAGTAAGAACGGTTCTTGCTAGAAGCCTGTAGAAGCCACATAAAACTTGCAACAACAAAGTAGAGGACATCTAACTTGTTTTTGCAGGGCATGTTGTGATGTGATATGGTCAAGCCATGATGTGATAAACATTATTGTATGAGATGATCGTGTTTTGTAAGTTATCAGCAACCGGCAGGAGCCTTATGGTTGTCTCTTTATTATATGAAATGCAAACGCCATGTAATTGCTTTACTTTATCACTATGCGTTAGAGATAGTTGTAGAAGCAATAGTTGGTGAGACAACCATGACACAAGGATGGAGATCAAGTGTCGAGCTGGTGATGATGGAAATCATGACGATGCTTTGGAGATGGAGATCAAAAGCACAAGATGATGATGGCCATATCATCTCACATATTTTGATTGCATGTGATGTTTATCCTTTATGCATCATATTTTTCTTAGAACGGTGGTAGCATTATAAGATGATCCCTTCACTTAATTTCAAGATAATAGTGTTCTCCCTGAGTATGCACTGGTGCTATAGTTAATCGTTTCGAGACACCACGTGATGATCGGGTGTGATAGACTCTAGGTTCACATACAATGGGTGTAAGACAGTTTTACACATGCAGAATACTTGGGTTAGACTTGACGAGCCTAGCATGTACAAACATGGCCTTTGAATACTGTAGACCGAAAGGTCAAACGTGAATCATATAGTAGATATGATCAACATAGAGATGTTCACTATTGATGACTACCCCATCTCACGTGATGATCAGACATGGGTTAGTTGATTTGGATCACGTATCACTTAGATGACTTGAGGGATGTCTATTTAAGTGGGAGTTATTAAGTAATTTGATTAATTGAACTTAATTTATCATGAACTTAGTCATGATAGTATTTGCATATCTATGTTGTAGATCAATAGCTCACGATATAGCTCCCCTATTCTTGATATGTTCCTAGAGAAAAATAAGTTGAAAGATGATAGTAGTAACGATGCGGACTGGGTCCGTGATCTGAGGATTATCCTCATTACTACATAGAAGAATTATGTCCTTGATGCACCGCTAGGTGACAAACCTGTTGCAGGAGCAGATGTAGACGTTATGAACGTTTTGCAAGCTCGATATGATGACTATTTCATAGTTTAGTGCGCCATGCTTTATGGCTTAGTGTCGGTGTCAAAACCGGCGGATCTCCGGTAGGGGGGTCCCGAACTGTGCGTCTAAGGTCGATGGTAACAGGAGACAGGGGACACAATGTTTACCCAGGTTCGGGCCCTCTCTATGAAGGTAATACCCTACTTCCTGCTTGATTGATCTTGATGAATATGAGTATTACAAGAGTTGATCTACCACGAGATCGTAATGGCTAAACCCTAGAAGTCTAGCCTGTCTGACTATGATTATGAGGATCTCTATCTACGGACCTAGCCCTCCAATTTATATAGACACCGGAGGGATCTAGGGTTACATAAGGTCGGTTACAGAGAAAGGAATCTTCATATTTGTACGCCAAGCTTGCCTTCCACGCCAAAGAGAGTCCCATCCAGACACGGGTAGAGTCTTCGGTCTTCGTATCTTCACAGCCCATCAGCCCGGCCCATGTCTAATAGGTCGGACGCCTGAGGACCCCTTAGTCCAGGACTCCCTCAGTAGCCCCTGGCCAGGCTTCAATGACAAGGTGTTCGGCGTGCAGATTGTCTTCGGCATTGCAAGGCGGGTTCCCCTTTCCGAATACTCCAAGATAGTCTTTGGACACAATGAACGTGTCCGGATCTGCAACACAAGTACCACACACAAGCGCAGAGAGTATAATATATCACGAGCCCAATCCGCCGACAACTTTTGGTAATGTGACATCACGTTTGCCCCGTCATTATTTCAAACCATTTCTTGTCCTTCCATTCCATGTTTTGAGGCGCGGTTTTTATTGGCACGTCTTGTCGAAACAGGGATCGTGTCCCATTATTGCAGGATTCTCATCAATACGGGCATGGTAACCCAACCGTTCCATTGGAATGATCCCTTCGGAATAGGTAGGTTTTCAGGCTTAGGAGGAGGCGCTCGATATCCGTTGCCTTTATAAAGGGGCCAAGGGCAGTCTTATTTTGCGCCGACCCTTTCCTCGGCCCTTCCAACTTCGAGTTCTAGCACCCGAGGTTCGAGTTCATTGCTTCAAGCTGCCCAATCATGTCCGGACCCAGCCCATAGGGCTGATGGGTGGCTTCCTCTGTTATAGAGGAGGACATTGCGAAGCTTCATGCGGCCAGATACCTGACCGCGGAGATCCCCCATAGGCTTCCTGCTCGAGGACAGGTTATTCCTACTCCCAGATCCGGTGAGAGGGTTGTATTCATCTCCCACTTCCTGCGAGGGCTAGGATTCGCTCTTCATCCCTTCGTCCGGGGGCTCATGTTTTACTACGGACTAGATTTTCACGATCTTGCCCCAGATTTTTTCCTTCACATCTCGACGTTCATTATCATGTCCGAGGCCTTTCTCTGTATTCCCCCACACTTTGTCTTATGGCTCAAGACCTTTAGTGTGAAGCTGAAGGTAGTCGACGGGGAACAAGCAGAGTGCAGAGGTGCTACAGTGAGCAAGCTTACCAATGCTCCCTGGCCAAAAGGCTCTTTCACCAAAACTCCCAACCTATGGCAGTGGGAGTGGTTTTACGTCACTGAATCACGCAGTACCAAGTGGGCGGCTATACCCGTGTTTCGATCTGGCTCTCTGTTACGGCTTGCATCATGGATTAATAAGGGGCTGACTGGGGATCAATTGACGAAGTGCAGACTCTACAGAGCCGCATCCGGAGCCTCCTTGAGAAGGAGGTTGGTCTTATCAACATGGTCCAAGTAATGCTGGTCCGCCGGGTTCTGTCGTGCCAGCGACGGCCTCTCCGTATGTGGGATTTTAATCCAAAAGGACCACAGACCATCCAAGACTTCTTCGGTACTACACACAAAGGAATGTGGAAGTTGTTTTTCGAGAAACGAAAACAGTGGTCGGACACCACCGAGGACATCGGCCTCGACCGCAACCATCCAGATACCTCGGTAAGTGCCCGACTTCCGAACAATTTTTAGCAATGTATGCCATAATGCGATACTGATCACACTATCTTCTTCCAGGGCTGGATAAAGAAAGCGGAGTGAATTAGGTGTACGGCCCCCCTTCCCGAAGACTCAGCGGATCTCATATTAACAAGGATGCTGGCCCCGACACCGTACCAGATGCTTGCTAAGGAGGACAAGACGAAGAGAGGGAGGACTGAAGGTGGCCTCCATCCCGAAGATATATTAGATGTTGTGTCCAAGGGGATCAAAATCCCTTCGCCCGAAGACAAAAGTAAAGGAGAAGACAACATTCCTTCTCCCCATGGTAAGAAAAAGGTTGTCTCTAAAGATTGGGAGGAAAAGGCTCCTAAGCGAGGCAAGGTGCCCCTGTCGGGCGGCTCGGGCTTGGAGGACGACGTCATCACGCAGTCCCCCGGCGAGGGCAAGCCTAAATCGTAAGCGAACAAGGGTGTTTTAAACATATCCCGTTCCTCTCCTGTGACCAGGGTAACATCTAGAATATATGTTTTCGCAGTTTGGCACTTGGTCTTCTTCAACAATTCTCTTCCTCGGGGGATCCTCTCGCGGAGATGATGGAAAGCGAGACGCCTCCACCGGTCTCCTCGCCCAATAGGGCGGACGACTTCGAGGTGTCATCCCGGAGGGTCTCTCCTAATCAACAAGTGATGCGAGGGATGATGAAAACACTAACCAAAGGTGATACTTCGGTAGCCCAGGGTCCGAGGGCCAACAATAAAGGCCCCGGACTGTCCGGCTTACAGCCGGAGACAACTCTAGGGGTGAATGAACGGATCCCTTCGAAGGGAGGTCGTGCTGCTACAGCAGCTTCCAGAGATCCAGAAGCGCCAGATATATTGACGAACATGCTGCGACAGGCATCCGTCTCCGAGGACCATCGTACCTTGATGGGTACGGTGGTTGAAAAGGTCCTGTCTGCGAAAAGCGGATTGAATGAGGCCTTCACGAGCCTGCTAAGACGCTTCGAGTTTGTACTGTAATGCTTTCGATTGTGTTTTATTCACAAAATACTCATGTGTATAGATAGTAGCCCCTGAGACTCTGATTAGCTTCCCAAGGGAGGCAATCAGAGGATCAAAAAGATATGTCAGGAAATAATCTGACTACTTGGAACACAGGTTGTTACCTCCTCGGCTACTGCCTGATCCATAGAGGTTGCAGATCTACAGCGGAAGATTGATGAGGCGGATGATGACATCACGCTTATCAATAGGCGGCTTGACGAGGCACAAGGTATGTTTTTGGGGCAGTCAGTATATGTATGTATGATAATATATGCACAAAGCTAGAATTGTATACTGAGACGCGCATAACTGCAGATGGTGCTACCACGGTGGAGGCCCTTCGGGCTGAACTTGCTCTAGCCAAGGAGCAAGCCCGGATGAGTAATTTGGCTGCCAATAAGGCAGCGGATGAATTAAAAACCGAATAGGCTGCTTGGCACCAGTGTGAGGAGAGAATTTCTGTCATGGCGCCCGTGCTAAAGGAAACCACTGTCCAGTGCGAATTCCTTGAGAGGGATAACAAAGCCAAAGCGGCCGATCTCGACAAGGCCTTACAAGAGGCGAGAGAAGCACGATCCGAGTCTAGAGCGGCTCGGGAGGAGATCCGGCAAGCTGGGGAGATAGCGGCTCGTAATACTTTCTTGTTATATACTAAATTCGGTGATCCGAAGTATTCCCCACTTAATTAGATGTGGAGCTCTCTAGACGCATTCTTGGACCTGCCGAAGAGCACCTCGGATGCGGCGCAGTTTTACCAAGCGCAGGAAGGGTGTGCCACAGAGAAGCTTTTTTGGTCACAATTCGGCGCGCCAAAGCATCCGCTATTACTGAACGAACAGATGGCCCAGTGGGCCGAGCTCCACGGGATATCCGGTTCTTCCACGAAGGACGTCATGGTCCGTCTGTGGCCTACTGAGCCAATTCTGAATAGTTATTTCGGTTTGGTGCAACAGCCGGTTGATGTGGTGCCGCATATCGATATTGTTAAGCGTTCAACGTGCATTGAAGGTGCACGGATGGCCTTTGCCCACGTCAAGACATACTGGGCAAAGATGAAGGCCACTGACATTGCAGCGAGGAGTCCCCCAAAGGGCAAGGACCATCACGCACTAGAGCATTATTTCGAGGACGACTTAGAGGGTGCCCGCTTGATAGAGGGTCAGTGCTCGAAAGACATGATATTCGAATGAAATGTGTTGAAATTGTAAAAGACAATATTATGATAATATTATGATATTCGCTTAAAAGCTTTGGTTCCTCCTGTGCGGTCGTTTTTGTACAATCTGCAAGTTTTC
The DNA here is from genome assembly GCA_034509565.1 of Triticum monococcum. Classification (NCBI taxonomy): domain Eukaryota; kingdom Viridiplantae; phylum Streptophyta; class Magnoliopsida; order Poales; family Poaceae; genus Triticum; species Triticum monococcum. Next base: position 476,937,386 of record CM067842.1, on the reverse strand, counting down.
CAGTCGCCGGCTTCAGCCCCCTCGTAGAAAATACGGGGGTGTTCGAAAAAGCACTTGATCACTCTTAACCCAACGTCTTGGTCCATGAAGGAGCTGTCAATGCGGTGAACGAGGCAATCGGACTATAGGGCATTAACACTTTCACTTAGACATAGGAGTTTTATGGTGGGTCTACTATATAGACCCTGGTATGTATGCGGTTATCCCGACATGGTGCGTTACATGTATGACCTGAAGAAAGGTTCTTTGTGTAATACGGAGGGAATCACGAAAGATTCCGATAAGTCATCGAGTGGTTGACCAACTCTCGCCGCATCATGACAGTCAGTTTTCAGCTTTCTCTACTGAGGTGTTTGACCAGATGAACCGGAAACACAATCGCAGTAGTTCTCCCTCTACTACCTTAGCCGATAGAGCGGAACGTAAGGTAGCAAGCACAGGAACCGGGCAACCCAACTATTGACCCAAGATGATTCAGAGCTGATGCATATAAGGCAAAACTCGCGACGCCGGAGTATGCTATAAAGCTATTCGGACTTGTTGGCAATTTATTTGTTCCCATATCGAGCCCCTGGCGAGTTTTGTTAGGGTGTGTGAAATAACACAAGGAGCAAAATTCAGTTCTTTTAGAGAAAAGTGAATACTGGATACAGATTATGTTCACTAGAAATTGAGTGATATGCCAATCGTTTTTTTGTATATAATAACACCACGACCCCGGCTATTTGACATGCCAGGGGTCGACGACTGAGGAAGAAGGAACTTTACAGGCTCGGAAAATAGAGAGTGCGGTCTACAAAAATTTGTTTCGAACCTCCTGTCGCACGTCTGCGCCGCCTTTCCTCAGTGAAGCGGCTCCTTAACAGGAGTAGCCTTTGGGTGAATGTACAACCCCAAACTTCGATAGAGTCAGTGAGATGACCAGCCTTTGAGTCACATGTGGTAAAGGATAATGAAAAAGAAAGAGTAGTTAGAAAAAAAGGAGATTATGGGAGTACTTGTAAGCCCGTCCGTATTGTGCTTCTGCCAATGCCCATGGTATTTTAAGTGCATAGTTATGTATGCACGGTACAGATTTCGCAGGTGTATGAGGCGGGTGGCGGAAGCCAAACTGCTAGTCCCGCTCCAAAATTGGTCGATCCTGCCGAATGGAGACCAGCGGCTTAATGGCCGACAAGGCATGCGGTTTAATAAGACCGCTTTGTACTTCGACTGAAGTAACCGTAGTACGATCCTCAGTCCGGAGGGAGTGCTTCTCATGCTCCCCTGTAGAGGTGTGTGTCACGTATACCATGTTCACTGTTTTTACTTCGGGGGGAAATTGCTTCTGACCCTCGGTATTTGGTTGGTGAGTCTCTTCGTCATCGCTATCACCGGGCGGCCTCTTCACCTTGTGTTCGGCATTGACCTTGCCGGCCTTCTTGAAGACCCAACAGCTTCTGTTGGTGTGATTAGCTGGTTTATTGGGGTGGCCATGAATCTGGCAGGGCCGATCCAATATCTTGTCTAAATTGGATGGTCCGTCTCTGTTTGCCTTGAATGGCTTTTTCTATTGACCAGGTTTGTGGCTGCTGAATCCGGCGTTGACCGCTGTGTGGCGTGTTCTTTCATTATCATTGCGACGTTTGTGTTTGCTGCGTCATGGTTTGCCATTGCCGTCTCGGACTTCAGAAGTGCCCGGATCGCTGGCGCTGTTGGTTCTACGAGCGAGCCAGCTGTCTTCTCCCGCACAAAAGTGGGTCATCAGGGCGGTAAGGGTTGACATGGATTTTGGTTTTTCTTGACCGATGTGGCAGGCGAGCTACTCGTCCCAGACACTGTGTTTGAAAGCCGCTAGGGCTTCCACATCCGGACAGTCGATGATTTGGTTGTTTTTAACTAAGAACCTAGTCCATAGCTTCCTGGCTGACTCTTCAGGCTGCTGGACGATGTGACTTAGGTCATCGGCATCTGGTGACCGGACATATGTACCTTGGAAGTTGTCGCGAAAGGCATCTTCCAAATCCTCCCAACTTCCAATAGAGTTTTCGAGCAAACTGTTTAACCAGTGCCGAGCTGGCCCTTTGATTTTTAGTGGGAGGTATTTGATGGCATGAAGGTCATCTCCGCGGTCCATGTGGATATGGAGAAGGAAATCCTCGATCCATACTGCGGGATCAGTTATTCCATCATATGATTCGATATTCATGGGTTTAAACCCTTCTGGGTATTCGTGCTCCATTACTTCGTCTATGAAGCAAAGAGGGTGTGCGGCGCCTCTATGTTGGGCCACATTGCGACGTAGCTCCGATGGAGTCCGTCTATGGTTTTCGGCCCGGGTGTGACTAGGCTTGTCACGTCCGAATAGATAGCCGTCGTCATGTGTCGAGGCACGTCCTGGCGATCCGTAGATCGATCTAGTATGTCCTGCTCTATTGTCCAGGTCCTCCCGAAGGTCATATGTGTGACCACGAGCTGTGTTGTCTCCGCCTTTACGGTGAGGTGAGGCGAACTGGTGTTCGGCTTGAGTTGCCGCTTTGTCCCGACCACGTGGTGGTCGGTTGGCCGCATTGTGCGGTGATGGTATGGGCTCCGGCACCTCGTCATTGAACTGAGGTAGCAATTTGCGCTTCGGGTAAATTTTGGCTGGGTGCTTGAGGCCGTATTCTTCGGCTGCTAGGACATCAGTCCATCTATCATTGAAGCTGCTGCTACTTATTTTTCAGGGTCCTTGTAGTGGCTATTAGCCGGCTCTTAAAGCGCTCCTGCTCCTGAGGTTCCTCAGGCATGATAAAATCCTCGCTGCCGAGGCTCACCTCATCCTCGGAGAGTGGAAGATGATTACTGTCCTCCGAGTCATCGTTCATGGCCTACTCGTCAGGGCTAACTTGCCTGTTTTCCCGATCGTCCTGTTCGGCAGTTCATTCGTTGGGATCTTCTCTATCTTCGGCACCGTTTGAAGTGTTATCGTCTCCCGTGTCAGTGTTGCTGTCTTTGCTGCGGCGTGATTTAGAGCGGTGCTGCTGACACCGGCGCTTTGGTTCTGTCTTAGGAGGTTCATCCTCAACTGGATTCTCTTTGTCATCGCCGCTATTTTCTTTTGGTGCATCCACCATGTATACGTCATATGAGGAGGTGGCCGTCCATCGTCTAGTGAACGGCGGGTTTTGGGCCTCCTCTTATCCTGCATCATCGTTCATACCATCGATTTCTTCGGAACCATAATCGAGCATGTCGGTTAGGTCCTCGACAGTGGCTATGAAGTGGGCGGTGGGTGGGAAACGAAATTCTCCCTCATTAGCCTCTAGTTCGAACCGAATATATTTCGGCTGAGAGTCCCCCGCCAGGGATAGATTTTTTTAGTGAGTTTAGCACGTCTCCCAAAGGCGAGTGTCGGAAGATGTCCGCGGAGCTGAATTCGACGATCGATGACCGATCAAGCTCGACGTACGCGGACGCACAAGGTTCGGAACCTATAGCCGGAGACGAGTCCATGGTTCCAGTGGCACAGATGTCACTTGAAGTTAGGTCTGTGTGCGGATCCAGCGCCGCTGAGTTTGCAGCTTCCGCGACGGGATTGAGCCTCCCGTCTTCGGATGGCGCGATCTACTCCGGCTCTAGGACCAGAGCAACTGCAGGTACTATTTCCTGGGTATGGTCCGATGACAGATTTACGTCATGTTCATCGTGGTGGCAGGGAGCGGCTCCCGTGGTCTCGAATCCTTTGAAGATCAAGTCTCCGCGGATATCCGCGACATAGCTCAAGCTTCCAAATCGGACCTGATGGCTAGGGGCGTAGCTTTCGATCTACTCCATATGGCCAAGCGAGTTGGCCCGCAGTGCGAAGCCATCGAATACAAAGATCTGTCTGGGGAGGAAGGTTTCCCCTTGGGCAGCATTGTTGTAGATGATTGAAGGAGCCATCAAACCTTTTGATGACAGCATAGAGGAACTCTCAATGAAAGCACCAATGTCGGTGTCAAAACCGGTGGATCTCGGGTAGGGGGTCCCGAACTGTGCGTCTAAGGTCGATGGTAACAGGAGACATGGGACACAATGTTTACCTAGGTTCGGGCCCTCTCTATGGAGGTAATGCCCTACTTCCTTCTTGATTGATCATGATAAATATGAGTATTACAATAGTTGATCTACCACAAGATCGTAATGGCTAAACCCTAGAAGTCTAGCCTGTCTGACTATGATTATGAGGATCTCTGTCTACGGACCTAGCCCTCTGGTTTATATAGACACCGGAGGGATCTAGGGTTACATAAGGTCGGTTACAGAGAAAGGAATCTTCATATTTGGACACCAAGCTTGCCTTCCACGCCAAAGAGAGTCCCATCCGGACACGGGTAGAGTCTTCGGTCTTCGTATCTTCACATCCCATCAGTCCGACCCATGTCTAATAGGTTGGACCCCTTAGTCTAGGACTCCCTCACTTAGAACCGGGACTTCAAAAACATTTTGACCGCCACAGAGCATATGAGATGTTCCAAGAGCTGAAATCGGTATTTCAGACTTATGCCCATGTTGAGAGGTATGAGACCTCTGACAAGTACTTTGCCTACAAGATGGAGGAAAATAGCTCAGCTAGTGAGCATGTGCTCAGAATGTCTGGGTACTACAATCGCTTGAATCAAGTGGGAGTTAATATTCCAGATAAGATAGTGATTGACAGAGTTCTCTAGTCACTATCACCAAGCTACTAGAACTTCGTGATGAACTATAATATGCAAGGGATGGCGAAAATGATTCTCGAGCTCTTCGCGATGCTGAAATCGGCGAAGGTAAAAATCAAGAAAGAGCATCAAGTGTTGATGGTTAACAAGACCACTAGTTTCAAGAAAAAGGGCAAGGGAATGAAAGGGAACTTCAAGAAGAATGGCAAGAAAGTTTTCACTCCAGGGAAGAAGCTCAAAGCTGGACTCAAGCTTGAAACTGAGTGCTTCTACTGCAAAGGAAATGGTCACTGGAAGTGGAACTGCCCCAAATACTTGGCGGATAAGAAGGATGGCAAAGTGAACAAAGGCATATTTGATATACATGTTATTGATGTGTATTTTACTAGTGTTCGTAGTAGACCCTAGGTATTTGATACCGGTTTAGTTGGTAAGATTAGTAACTTGAAATAGGAGTTGTAGAGACTAGTTAAAACCAAGGTGACGATGTGTGTTGGAAATGATTCCAAGGTTGATATGATCACCATCGCACACTCCTTCTACCTTCGGGATTAGTGTTGAACCTAAATAAATGTTATTTGGTGTTTGCGTTGAGCATGAATATGATTACATCATGTTTATTGCAATACATTTATTCATTGAAGTCAGAGAATAATTGTTGTTCTGTTTACATGAATAAAACCTTCTATGGCCATACACCCAATGTGAATGGTTTATTGAATATCGGTCATAGTGATACACATATTCATAATATTGATGCCAAAAGATGCAAACTTGATAATGGTAGTGCAACATACTTGTGGCACTGCCGTTTAGGTCATATTGGTGTAAATCACATGAAGAAACTCCATGCAGATGGACTTTTGGAATCACTTGGCTATGAATCATTTGATACTTACGAACAATGCCTCATGAGCAAGATGACTAAAACTCCGTTCTCCGAAACAATGGAGCGAGCTAATGACTTATTGGAAATAATACATATCGATGTATGCGGTCCGATGAGTGTTGAAGCACACTGCAGGTATCATTATTGCTGACCTTCACAAATGATATGAGTAGTTATGGGTATATCTACTTGATGAAACACAAGTCTGAAACATTTGAAAAGTTCAAAGAATTTCAGAGTGAAGTGGAGAATCATTGTAACAAGAAAATAAAGTTTCTACGATATGATCACGGAGGAAAATATTTGAGTTATGATTTTGGCCTTCATTTAAAACAATATGGAATTGTTTCACAACTCACACCATCTGGAACACCACAGCATAATGGTGTGTCCGAACGTCATAACCGTACTTTATTAGATAAAGTGCGTTCTATGATGTCTCTTACCGATTTACCACTATCGTTTTGGGGTTATGCATTAGAGATAGTTGCATTCACGTTAAATAGGGAACCATCTAAATCCGTTGAGACGACACCATACGAACTATGGTTTGGTAAGAAACCTAAGCTATCGTTTCTTAAAGTTTGGGGTTGCAACACTTATGTCAAAAGGCTTCAGCCTGATAAGATCGAACCCAAATTGGAGAAGTGCGTCCTCATAGGATACCCAAAAGAAACTATTGGGTATACCTTCTACCCAGATCCGAAGGCAAGATATTTGTTGCTAAGAATGGGTCCTTTCTAGAGAAGGAGTTTCTCCCAAAAGAAGTGAGTGGGAGGAAAGTAGAACTTGATGAGGTAGTTGTACCTTCTCCCGAATTGGAAAGTAGTACATCAGAGAAAACCGTTCCCGTGATGCCTACACCAACTAGAGAGGAAGCTAATGATAATGATAACGAAACTTCATATCAAGTTACTACTAGACCTCGAAGGTCGAACAAAGCACGTTCCGCACCAGAGTGGTACGCTAATCCTGTCCTGGAAGTCATGTTACTAGACCATGGCGAACCTACGAACTATGTGCTACCTCTTGAGCTTGCGTTGGTTTTTCCCTTAAAGAGGAAAAGGTGATGCAGCAAAGTAGACTAAGTATTTCCCTCAGCTTTTGAGAACCAAGGTATCAATCAAGTATGAGACAACGCAACAAGCCACCGAATACCTGCACAAACAAACACCAACTTGCACCCAACGCGACAAAGGGGTTGTCAATCCCTTCACGGTTATTTGCAAAGTGAGATCTGATATAGATGGATAAATGGTAAAGTCATATTTTTGGTATTTTTGGTTTATGGAACGGAAAGTAAAATATTGCAAAGAAAGTAAATAGGAAACTAAAATTGTAGATTAGAAACTTATATGATGGAAAATAGACTCGGGGGCCATAGGTTTCACTAGAGGCTTCTCTCAAGATAGAAAATATTATGGTGGGTGAACAAATTACTGCTGAGCAATTGATAGAAAAGCGCAAAGTTACGACGATATCTAAGGCAATGATCATGAACATAGGCATCACATCCGTATCAAGTAGACCGAAATGATTCTGCATCTACTACTATTACTCCACACATCGACGGACTCCTGCCTGCATCTAGAGTATTAAGTTCATGATAACAGAGTAACACATTAAGTAAGATGACATGATGTAGCGGGATTAACTCAAGCAATATGATGAAAACCCCATGTTGTTATCCTCGATGGCAACAATACAATGCGTGTCGGTTCCCCTTCTGTCACTAGGATCGAGCACCGCAAGATTGAACCCAAAGCTAAGCACTTCTCCCATTGCAAGAAAAACCAATCTAGTTGGCCAAACCAAATCGATAGTTCGAAGATACTTGCAAAGATATCAAATCATGCATATAAGAATTTAGAGGAGATTCAAATAATATTCATAGATAATCTTATCATAAATCCACAATCCATCGATCTCGGCAAACACACCTCAAAAAAGTATTACATCGAATAGATCTCTAAGAACATCGAGGAGAACTTTCTATTGAGAATCAAAGAGAGAGAAGAATCCATCTAGCTACTAGCTATGGACCCATAGGTCTGTGGTAAACTAATCATGCTTCATCGGAGAGGCAATGGTGTTGGTGTAGAAGCCCTCCGTGATCGAATCCCCTCCGGCAGGATGCCGGAAATGGCCCCTAGATGGGATCTCACGGGCATAGAAGGTAGCGGCGGTGGAAAAGTGGTGTCATGGCTCTCTTGGAAGGTTTTGGGGTATTTGAGAATATATAGGCGGAAGCAATTGGTCTACAGAGTCACGAGGGGCCCACATGGGTGGGGGCGCGCCCTCCAACCTTGTGGCCGCCTCGTGGCTCGTCTCGCTTGCACTCCAAGTCCTCTGGATGTCTTCTGGTCCAAGAAAAATCATCGCGAAAGTTTCATTCCGTTTGGACTCCATTTGGTATTCCTTTTCTGCGAAACTCTCAAACAAGGAAAAAAACAGAAACTGTCACTAGGCTCTAGGTTAATAGGTTAGTCCCAAAAATCATATAAAATAGCATATTAATGCATATAAAACATCCAAGACAGATAATATAATAGCATGGCACAATCAAAAATTATAGATACGTTGGAGACGTATCAGGCATCCCCAAGCTTAATTCCTGCTCGTCCTCGAGTAGGTAAATGATAAAAACAGAATCTTTGATGTGGAATGCTACCTAACATATTTATCCATGTAATTATCTTTATTGTGGCATGAATGTTCAGATCCATATGATTCAAAACAAAAGTTTAGTATTGACATAAAACAATAATACTTCAAGCATACTAACAAAATAATTATGTATTCTCAAAACAACATGGCCAAAGAAAGCTTATCCCTACAAATCATATAGTCTGGCTATGCTCCATCTTCATCACACAAAATATTCAAATCATGCACAACCCCGATGACAAGCCAAGCAATTGTTTCATACTTCTGATGTTCTCAAAACCTTTCAACTTTCACGCAATACATGAGCGTGGTCCATGGACATAGCACTGTAGGTGGAATAGACAGTGGTTGTGGAGAAGACACAAAGAAGGAGATAGTCTCACATCAACTAGGCGTATCAACGGGATATGGAGATGCCCATTAACAGATATAAATGTGAGTGAGCAGGGATTGCCATGCAAAGGATGCACTAGAGCTATAAGTTTATGAAAGCTCAAAGCGAGAACTAAGTGGGTGTGCATCCAACTCGCTTGCTCACAAATACCTAGGGCATTTTGAGGAACCCATCATTGGAATATACAAGCCAAGTTCTATAATGAAAATTCCCACTAGTATATGAAAGTGATATCATAGGAGACTCTCTAGCATGAAGATCATGGTGCTACTTTGAAGCACAAGTGTGGTAAAAGGATAGTAACATTGCCCCTTCTCTCTTTTCTCTCATTTTTTTATTTGGGCCTTCTCTCATTTTTTTGGCCTCTTTTTTCGTCGGAGTCTCATCCCGACTTGTGGGGGAATCATAGTCTCCATCGTCCTTTCCTCACATGGGGCAATGCTCTAATAATGAAGATCATCACACTTTTATTTACATACAACTCAAGAATTACAACTCGATACTTAGAACAAAATATGACTCTATGTGAATGCCTCCGGTGGTGTACCGGGATGTGCAATGAATCAAGAGTGACATGTATACAAAATTATGAACGGTGGCTTTGCCACAAATACGATGTCAACTACATGATCATGCAAAGCAATATGACAATGATGGAGCGTGTCATATAAATGGAACGGTGAAAAGTTGCATGGCAATATATCTCGGAATGGCTATGGAAATGCCATAATAGGTAGGTATGGTGGCTGCTTTGAGGAAGGTGTATGGTGGGTTTATAGTACCGGTGAAAGATGCGCGGTACAAGAGAGGCCAGCAATGGCGGAAAGCTGAGGGTGCGTATAATCCATGGACTCAGCATTAGTCATAAAGAACTCACATACTTATTGAAAAAATATATTACTCATCAAAACAAAGTGCTACACGCATGCTCCTAGGGGGATAGATTGGTAGGAAAAGACCATCGCTCGTCCCCGACCACCACTCATAAGGAAGACAATCAATAAATAAATCATGCTCCGACTTCATCACATAACGGTTCACCATACATGCATGCTACGGGACTCACAAATTTTCACACAAGAATTTCTCAAATTCACAACTACTCACTAGCATGACTCTAATATAACCATCTTCATATCTCAAAACAATCGTAAGGAATCAAACTTCTCATAGTATTCAACGCACTTTATATGAAAGTTGTTATTATATCCCTCTTGGATGCCTATCAATTATTACTAATTCTATAACCAAACAAAATTACCATGCTGTTTTAAAGACTCTCAAAATAGTATAAGTGAAGCATGAGCGTTCAACAATTTCTATAAAATAAAACTACCGCCGTGCTCTAAAAAGATATAAGTGAAGCACTAGAGCAATTTTGCCTAGCTCAAAAGATATAAGTCACTAGTAGAAAACAGTGCTTTCGTCATAGCTCAATGTACACATTAGTCCTGGTTGCATTACGAACCGGGACTAATGTGAGCATTAGTCCCGGTTCGAGCGCCTAGGGCGTCGAGAAGGCATTAGTCCCGGTTCAAATGAGACCTTTAGTCCTGGTTTGAGACACGAACTGGGACTAAAGGGTGCGATGCCCTTTAGTCCCGGTTCGTATCTCAAACCGGGACTAAAGATTAGACCTTTAGTCCCGGTTTGAGACATGAACCGGGACTAAAGGGCATCGCACCCTTTAGTCCCGGTCCGTGTCTCTAAACGGGACTAAAGGGGTTCGTGTCTCAAACTCTACCCCCCCCCCCCCCCTCGTGTATCGCCATTGTAGTGTTGAAAAAACAAAAGAAAATGATTAAAACTTCAAAAAATAAAATCCTTCGAGATGTAGTTATATTACTACATCTACTAGTTAGGAAAATTAAAAAAACTTAAATTTGGACATGTTTTGGAAAAAAGTGTTACGAAAAAGTAAAATGGCTATAACTTTTGCATACGATGTCGGGAAAAACGTATAATATATCAAAATGTTCAACACGAAAATCCGCATCCGATTTTGACCGCCATATGCCGTTTTGCAAATTTTTAGAATCCTCAAATTCTAAAAGGAAAAAAGTTATGCTCAAATTCAGTTTTTTTTTATTTTGGTTAAATCTGGTCAAACTGTGGTCAAACTACTTATTCAAGAAGTATTAGTGTTACTAAATAATTATTCAATAATATTGGCGTTACTAAATAATTATTTCAGTTTTTTTGAATTTTGGTCAAACTATGGTCAAACTACTTATTCAAGAAATATTAGTGTTACTAAATAAATATTGTTTTTTGAATAATAGTTTCAAACTCTAACAGTGAAACATGTGACTTCATGCTCAAGCTAAACTCCTGAGGGTTAATAGGATTGATATCTTACTATTGTCAGGAAAACAACAAGTGCAGACTTGGAAACTAGGGGGAATATAACTCGGAAGTTAAGCATGCTCAGGCTGGAGTAGTGACGGGATGGGTGACCGGCCGGGAAGTTAGACGATTTGGAATGAGGAGGGGTCATTAGAGAATAGAGATTATAGATTAAATTGAACAGTGATGAGGGGTGATTTGATATTAAATTGTAAAATAATTCAGAAATTTGAAAATCAGGAAAAATTAAAAAAATCAAAAAATTCCTTTACCAACCGGGACTAAAGATGGAGCTCCAGACAGCGGCCACGTGGAGGGCCTTTAGTCCTATTCATAACATGACCGGGACTAAAGGCCCGTTTTCTACTAGTGAGTGAAGCACATAGAGTATTCTAATAAATCATGATTCATGTGTATTTCTCTCAAAAGAGGTGTACAGCAAGGATGATTGTGGCAAACTAAAAAGTAAAGATTCAAATCATACAAGACGCTCCAAGCAAAACACATATCATCTGGTGAATAAAAATATAGCCTCAAGTAAAGTTACCGATGGATGAAGACAAAAGAGAGGATGCCTTCCCGTGGCATCCCCAAGCTTAGGCTCTTTGGCATCCTTGAATATTACCTTGGGGTGCCTTGGGCATCCCCAAGCTTAGGCTCTTGCCACTCCTTATTCCATAGTTCATCAAATCCTTACCCAAAACTTGAAAACTTCACAACACAAAACTTCAATGGAAAATCTCGTAAGCTCCGTTGGTATAAGAAAATAAATCACCATTTTTGGTACTATTGTGAACTCATTATTTATTTATATTGGTGTAATATATAATGTATTCCAATTTTCCATGGTTCATACCCCCTGATACTAGCCATAGATTCATCAAAATAGGCAAACAACATGCGAAAAACAGAATCTATCAAAAACAAAACAGTCTGTACCAATCTGGAGATTTCGAATACTTATTTAACTCCAGAAATCCTTAGAAATTAGGAAGTCCTAGGAAATTTGTTTATAAATCCTCCGCAAAAATAATCTGTATTTTATCGCGTTTTTGTTAAAAATGAAAACTAATCTCCTGGGCGCAAAAGTTTCTATTTTTCAGCAGGATCAAATCAACTATCACCGTAAGCTATCCCAAATGTCTTACTTGGCACAAACACTAATTAAAACATAAAACCACATCTAACCAGAGGCTAGATGAATTGTTTATTGCAAAACAGAACCTAAAATCAAGAAAAAAATAAAGTTGGGCTGCCTCCCAACAAACACTATTGTTTAACGCCCTTAGCTAGGCATAAAACACGAATAGATCTAAGTCTTATCATCTTGGTATGCAATCCATAAGTGGCTCTCATAATAGATTCATAAGTCAATTTAATTTTATTTCTAGGGAAGTGCTTCGTGTCTTTCCTTAACAGAAATTGAAATCTAATGTTTCCTTCTTTCATATCAATAATTGCACCAATCGTTCTAAGAAAAGCTCTACCAAGAATAATAGGACATGTAGGATTGCAATCTATATCAAGAACAATGAAATCTACATGCACATAATTCCTATTTGCAACAATAAGAACATCATTAATTCTTCCCATAGTTTTCTTAATAGTGGAATCCGCAAGATGCAAATTTAAGGAACAATCATCAAATTCACAGAAACCTAACACATCACATAAAGTTTTTGGAATCATGGAAACACTAGCACCCAAATCAGAAAAAGCATAGAATTCATAATCTTTAATCTTAATCTTAATAGTAGGTTCCCACTCATCATAAAGTTTTATAGGGATAGAAACTTCCAATTTAAGCTTTTCTTCAAAAGATTGCATCATAGCATCAACGATATATTTAGTAAAAGCTTTGGTTTGATTATAAGCATTAGGAGAATTCAACATGGATTGCAAAAAGGAAATACAATATATTAAAGAACAATTATCATAATTAAAGTCCTTGAAATCCAAAAGAGTGGGTTCATTGCTACCTAAAGTTTTGACCTCTCCAATCCCACTTTTATCAATTTTTGCATTAAGATTTAAAAACTCTGAATCATTAGGACGCCTTTTAACTAAAGTTGACTCATCTCCAGTCCCATATTTATCAAGATTTACATTGGAAAACAAAGATTCAATAGGATTCACATCAATCACTTTAAGATCTTCCATCATTATTTTCACGGAAACTAGAAGAACACGCTTTTATAAACCAATCTTTTTAGCATGCATCTTAGCGGTTCTTTCATTGCACTCATCAATGGAAATTCTCATGGATTTGAGAGACTCATTGATATCATGCCTAGGTGGAATAGATCTAAGTTTTAAAGCATCAACATCAAGAGAAATTCTATCCACGTTCCTAGCCAAATCATCAATCTTAAGCAATTTTTCTTCAATCAAAGCATTGAAATTATTTTGCAAACTATAAATTCTTTAACACTATTCTCAAAATCAGAGGGCATCTTATTATAATTTCCATAAGAATTGTTGTAGGAATTACCATAATTATTAGAGGATTTACTAGGAAACGGCCTAGGATTAAAATTACCTCTATACGCGTTATTACCAATATTGTTCCTACCAAAAAAATTCACATCCATAGATTCATTATTATTCTCAATCAAAGTAGACAAAGGCATATCATTAGGATCAGTAGGATCACTCTTACTAGCAAATAATTTCATAAGCTCATCCATATTTCCACTCAAAACATTAATCTCTTCAATCCTAGGCCATTTCTGATATTATATGTGGATGACATATTACTGATCGGAAATGATACTGAATTTCTGAATAGCATAAAAGGATACTTGAATAAGAATTTTTCAATGAAAGACCTCGGTGAAGCTGCTTATATATTAGGCATCAAGATCTATAGAGATAGATCAAGACGCTTAATTGGACTTTCACAAAGCACATACCTTGATAAAGTTTTGAAGAAATTCAAAATGGATCAAGCAAAGAAGGGGTTCTTTCCTGTGTTACAAGGTGTGAAGTTGAGTCAGACTCAATGCCCGACCATTGTAGAAGATAGAGAGAAAATGAAAGTCATTCCCTATGCTTCAGCCATAGGTTCTATCATGTATGCAATGCTGTGTACCAGACCTGATGTGTGCCTTGCTATTAGTTTAGCTGGGAGGTACCAAAGTAATCCAGGAATGGATCACTGGACAGCGGTCAAGAACATCTTGAAATACCTGAAAAGGACTAAGGATATGTTTCTCGTTTATGATGGTGACAAAGAGCTCGTTGTAAACAGTTACGTCGATGCAAGCTTTGACACTGATCCGGATGACTCTAAGTCACAAACCGGACACGTATTTTTATTGAATGGTGGTGCTGTCAGTTGGTGCAGTTCCAAGCAGAGTGTCGTGGCGGGATCTACGTGTGAAGTGGAGTACATAGCTGCTTCAGAAGGAGCAAATGAAGGAGTCTGGATGAAGGAGTTCATGTCCGATCTAGGTGTCATACCTGGTGCATCGGGTCCAATGAAAATCTTTTGTGACAATACTGGTGCAATTGCCTTGGCAAAGGAATCCAGATTTCACAAAAGAACCAAGCACATCAAGATACACTTCAATTCCATCTGTGATCAATTCAAGGAGGGAGACATAGAGATTTGCAAGATACATACGGATTTGAATGCTGCAGAGCCGTTGACTAAGCCTCTCTCACGAGCAAAACATGATCAGCACCAAGACTCCATGGGTGTTAGAATCATTACTATGTAATCTAGATTATTGACTCTAGTGCAAGTGGGAGACTGAAGGAAATATGCCATAGAGGCAATAATAAAGTTGTTATTTATATTTCCTTATATCATGATAAATGTTTATTATTCATGCTAGAATTGTATTAACCGGAAACTTAGTACATGTGTGAATACATAGACAAACTGAGTGTCACTAGTATGCTTTTACTTGACTAGCTCGTTAATCAAAGATGGTTGAGTTTCCTAGCCATGGACATGAGTTGTCATTTGATGAACGGGATCACATCATTAGAGAATGATGTGATTGACTTGACCCATCCGTTAGCTTAGCACTATGATTGTTTAGTTTATTGCTATTGCTTTCTCCACAACTTATACATGTTCTTACGGCTATGAGATTATGCAACTCCCAAATACCGGAGGAACACTTAGTGTGCTATCAAACGTCACAACGTAACTGGGTGATTATAAAGATGCTCTACAGGTGTGTCCGATGGTGTTTGTTGAGTTGGCATAGATCAAGATTAGGATTTGTCACTCCGATTGTCGGAGAGGTATCTCTGGGCCCTCTCGATAATGCACATCACTATAAGCCTTGCAAGCAATGTGACTAATGAGTTAGCTACGGGTTGCATTACAGAATGAGTAAAGAGACTTGCCGGTAACGAGATTGAACTAGGTATTGAGATACCGACGACCGAATCTCGGACAAGTAACATACCGATGACAAAGGGAACAACGTATGCTGTTATGCGGTCTGACCGATAAAGATCTTCATAGAATATGTAGGAACCAATATGAGCATCCAGGTTCCGCTATTGGTTATTGACCAGAGATGAGTCTCGATCATGTCTGCATAGTTCTCGAACCTGTAGGGTCCGCACGCTTAACGTTCGATGATAATATGTATTATGAGTTATGTGATTTGATGTACCGAAGATAGTATGGAGTTCCGGATGTGATCACAAACATGACAAGGAGTCTCGAAATGGTTGAGACATAAAGATTGATATATTGAAAGGCCATGTTTGGACATCGGAAAGGTTTCGGATAGGTTCGGGCATTTTCCGGAGTACCGGGGGGTTGCCGGAACCCCCCGGGGAGTTAATGGGCCTTAATGGGCCATGGTGGGAGAGAGGAGGAGGCATCCAAGTGGGAGGCGCGTGCTCCCAAGCCCAATCCGAATTGGGAAGGGGGGGCGGCCCCCCTTTCCTTCTCTCCCTCTCCCTCTTCCTTCTTCTCCTACTCCAACTAGGGAAAGGGGAAACCTACTCCTACTAGGAGTAGGAATCCCCCCCTTAGGGCGCGCCATAGGAGGCCGGCCCTCCCCTCCTCCACTCCTTTATATACGGGGGAGGGGGCACCCCATAGACACACAAGTTGATCTCTTAGCCGTGTGCGGTGCCCCCCTCCACAGATTTCTACCTCGGTCATATTGTCATAGTGCTTAGGCGAAGCCCTGCGTCGGTAACTTCATCATCACTGTCAACACGCCGTCGTGTTGACGAAACTCTCCCTCGGCTGTGACGCCCAGATAATTAAGCTACAGTAACCCTAATATAAAATAAAGTCCAACGGGAAAAGTTTTCAAAAGTCAAATCTAAAATGTTCGAAGTGTAGCAAATAAACCATAGATGATTATGGTGATGACTCCAAATTAACATACAATGTTTAAATGCACTAGATAATAGAAATATAGCTGAAACAATTATTTAAACATCTCTTAAATAATTAAATTATTGAAAACTACTTTTTATAACTACCGGAATAATTGTGGCGGTGGTATAATTACTATTAGTAATTTAGGTGCTAACTATATGCTTTACAAAACTAAAACAATGTGAAAGATTAAGTAAAAAACAAAACAAAACAAAAACAAAAGAAAAGAAAGAAAGAAAGAAAAGAGGACTACCCCCCCCCCCCCGACGCCGCTGCCTCGGCCCCATCCATTGTCCACGACGCCTGAAGGCCTCCCCTTCCTCGCCGGACCTCGCTGGAAGCCCTCGCCTCCTCAGCGTGCCGAAACCCGTCATCGGATCGCCGCCGCCCGGAGCTGCCCTCGCCGGACCGTCCTGCCTCGCCTCTCCTTCGACGGTCATTGTCGAGCCTCGTCGGTCCCCGATCCCCTGCAAACGGGGGTGAGCCGCCGTCCTCCACTCCTCTCCTCTTCCCTGTAGATTGAACGCACCTGCCCTCGCCTAGCGCCACCACGCCGCTCGCCCGCTCCCCTGCACACTGCTCGAGGCACGCCCTGCACGCGCTCACCCGCGCCCCGTTGCTGCGCCCTGCCTCGCCCACGGCCACCGCTGCCGGTCGCCCCTGTCCCGCGCCCGCCTGCGCCCCTCGACGCCCGCGCCCCACCGCTCCTCACCGAGGCCAGCCGGAGCTCTGCCACTCCGCTCGCCGCGGCCACCCGCACGCACGCGCGCCCTCCTCCCTGCCCGCTCGCAAGCCCCTGCTCCACCGCCGCCCGTCGCTCTGCTTTCTCCCCCAGTCCAGCCACCGCGCGCCCGCGCTGACCGCTGCTGCCTCACTCGCTGCGCACCGTTGCCGGCCGCCGCAGCCGTTGCCTGGGTCGCGCCTGACCACGCTCGGGCACCCACGCCCGACGCCCGCAACGCCCGCAGTGCCTGCGCCCATAACCCGCGTGCCCGCTAAGGCCCCCCTGCCTATGACATATGGGCCCTACCCATAGAAAAAAATTAATAAAAATTAATATTAAAATTAACTAAAATATTAATTAATTAATTAATTAATCCTGATTAGATTAACCTAATCACTTAGTTTAGTTAATTAATCTGTTAGGTTAGTTAACAGTCAATGACATGCGGGACCCACACGTCAGTTTGACCCAGTCAACGCCCTGTTGACTGCTGACGTCATGTTGACATCATGATGACGTCAGCATGCACTATTCTGGATATTGTTGTTCCAAAATATTTAAATAAATCCTAAAAATGCATTAAATCTTTAGAAATTAATATAAAATAATCCGTAGCTCGGATGGAAAAACTTTGTACATGAAAGTTGCTCAGAACGATAAGACGAATTCAGATACGTAGCCCGTTCGTCCGCCACACATCCCTAGCATAGTGAACACGCAAATTTCCCCCTCCGGTTCATTTGTCTGAAAACGTGAAACACCGGGGATACTTTTCCGAATGTTTTCCCCCTTCGCCGGTATCACCTCCTACTGCGTTAGGGTACACCTGGCACCGTTACTTGTCTTGTTATGCATTGATATGCATATGTTTTCATTGTATTCATTGTTTCTTCCCCCTCTTCTCTCCGGTAGACTACGAGATTGACGTCACTGCTGGTGCCCCGATCGACTACGTTGTTGACGACCCCTTCTTGCCAGAGTGTAACGCCCTCGATGCGGCTATATCTCCCATGTGTCGAGGCACGACTTAGAGGCATAACCGCATTGAAAGCAATGTCGCAAGTTAGGAAATCATCACACATCCCATGTACATAAATAATATAAAGGGGAGGAACATAGTTGGCTTACACTCGCCACGTCACATCAGAGAACATAAATAACATCCATCATACAAATCACTCATGGCCCGACTACGGCGCCAAAATAGAAAAGACCCCCAACATGCGACAAGGCCCTGAATCTAACCCCGATTGGGCACCACTACTGATCATCAGGAAAAGACACATAGTAACGCTGAGAGTCCTCGTCGTACTCCCACTTGAGCTCGAGCGCGCCATCTGGAGCTGTATCATCTGTCCCTGCATCTGGTGTAATAGTAATCTGTGAGCCACAGGGACTCAGCAATCTCGCACCCTCGCGATCAAGACTATTTAAGCTTAATGGGTAGGAAACGGGTAATGTATAAGTGGAGCTGCAGCAAGCGACTAGCATATATGGTGGCTAACTTATTCGCAAAAGAGAGCGAGAAGAGGAGGCAAAGCACGAGCGAGAAACTAGAGAGCAACCTGCGCAAGCAAAACTCCAACACCGTGTCCGCTTCTCGGACTCCGCCGAGAAGAGGCCATCACGGCAACACACTCAGTTGATTCATTTAATTAATTAAGGTTCAAGTTATCTACAACCGGACATTAACAAATTCCCATCTGCCCATAACCGCGGGCACGGCTTTCGAAAGATCAATCCCTGCAGGAGGTCCCAACTTAGCCCATAACAAGCTCTCACGGTCAACGAAGGAATAGACCTCCACCCCAAGACACACCGATCAGACTCGGTATCTCGGTACAACAAGATGATTCGAGAGGTTAAAACAAGTCCAGCAACACCACCCGCTGTGCCGACAAATCCCGATAGGAGCTGCACATATCTCGTTCTTAGGGCACACCGGATAAGCTAAGCGTACGGGAGCCAACGTAACCCAAGTTGCCAAGGGACGGCCCCGCACGGTGCTCTAGGGTGGACCAACACTCAGAGGAGCACTGGCCCGGGGGGGTTAAAATATGATGACCCTCGGGCTCCGGAAACCCAAGGGAAAAAGAGGCTAGGTGGCAAATGGTAAAACCAATGTTGGGCATTGCTGGAAAAGCTTTAATCAAGGCGAACTATCAAGGGGTTCCCATTATAGCCCAACCGCGTAAGGGACGCAACAATCCGGGAACATAACACCGATATGACGGAAACTAGGGCGGCAAGAGTGGAACAAAACACTAGGCGAGAGGCCGAGCCTTCCACCCTTTACCAAGTATATAGATGCATTAAGATAACATGGCAATATAATGATATCCCAACAAGTAAATAAATGTTCTAATAAGGAACGGCTCCAATCTTCACCTGCAACTATCAACGCTATAAGAAGGGCTGAGCAAAGCGGTAACATAGCCAATCAACGGTTTGCTAGGACAATGGTGGGTTAGAGGCTCAATCATGGCAATTGGGAGGCTGACAAGCAAGTGGTAGGCATCGTAGCATTGGCAAAGCAAAAGAGCGAGCAAACTAGCATAACAAAGATAGTAGTGATTTCGAGGGTATGATCATCTTGCCTGCACAGTTGTCAGAGTTGAATGGATCCTCAAAAGCAAACTCAACGGGCTCCTTGTTAGCAAACTCGTCTCCCGGCTCTACCCAACAACACAAACAAGCAACAAGGATACAATCAACCACGTGCAAGGACAAACAATAAGATGCAAGGATGGTATGCTATGCGGGATGCGATGCGGGATGCAAAATGCAAAACGTGACAGGAAATGCATGAACCTGGCCTCAACTTGGAAAACCAAGTGTGCCACTGGATAGAGGGGATGAAATCACCTGAAAACGATATAAAGATCATAGGAATCGGAGCTACAGTTTGGAAATGGCAAGCGTTTTACGAAACGAACCGATCTTCGATTTACAGCAAGTAGGCTCCTAAATGCAACGAAATGAACATGCTACAGCCACCAAACATGAAAACAAAATGCATGGTAGGGATGTACACAAGATGCTTATCAAAACACTAGCACTGAGCCATAGCCAAATTCATCCATTATGAGGTTCAAACAAGCATGGCAAAAACGAATAAGCAAAACAGATTTCAGACTTAGTGAAATTAACACTAGTCTGAAATTTCAGACCACAATGCTCTCTTCGGAGCAGCAAAACAACATGATACACAACCTGAACATGGCAAGTAAGAACATGGCATGGAGCTACTCAACAAGCTTAACAAAACACCCAAAGTGACCTGGGGCCAAAAGGGTTCACAAAATACTCTAACGAGCACACGAACATAGATGAAACACAATCAGTTTTCAGACTTAGTGAAAACTGAGACATGCTGAAATTATAACTCACGAAGGCATGTAAACGAGCTCGATGCACTCACCATGGTGCAAGTCATAGCAAGGCAAGCATATATCCATAAAGAAGGCACAAAATGCTAGCTAGACATGGCAAGAACAAAGGCATAGCATGCACGAGTCACTAACAATGGCATCGGCAAAATCGCAAACATGTTGACGATCTGCCCAGATTTACCACGAAGTAAAAGTAGAGCTCGATTGACTCAAGCTAGAGCACTCCACATATGCAAACAAAGACATGGATGGATAGAGCATAACATGATTATCAAAACTCCCTTACTGATCATCCTCAAAAGAGGCACGGATCACTAGGAAACAAGCTGAACATATGGCATCATGAACTAAAATATCTCAGACTTAGTGAAAATCACTAAGTCCCTGAAAACAGAATTCTCAGGTGCCCCTCTTTGCAAGCTTGCACAAGTCACCACACACATCCTAAAAATGCATGGGTGGCACCTCTGGAAAGAAGACAAAATGCTTAACAATTCATCCCAAAGACTCACAGGCATATCATGCACACAATAATCATGGCAAAAATGACAAAAGTCTATGATGAGCTAACGGATCTGCAATTTAACTCACGATGCCTCCTTCTAACAGTATTTTGGGCATCAAGATGAACTCAAATGCAAATGATGCAATGGAATGAAATGATGTACTCGTCGAGTCGAAGATTTTGATATATCATATGTCCAAAACGGAGCCACGGATGAGGAGATATGGCAGGTCAAAGATAGCATAAAAATTAAGGGGGAAGAGGGAAAAGTCAACCGAGTGGATTGGATCCAGATCTAGGGTTCGTCCGTTACTGTAGCAGCGGCGGCCGGATCTTCGCCGGAAAGGAAGCGCGGCGGCCGGAGACGACGTGGAGGCCGGCGGAGCTCGCCGGACGGTGAGGTTGACGGCGGGGATGGAGGCGGCGGCCATCGGGCGCGGCGCGGGCGGCTTGCGGGCGAGGAGGCCGGCTCGGGCGGCCGGATCCGAGTGCGCCGGCTCGGGGCGGCGATGGCGATGCGGCGGCGCCGGCCACCGGAGCCGAGGAAGGCGGCGGCGCGCGGCGCTGGAAGCAGGGAGGCGCGGGCGGCGGCGAACGGGCCCGCGTGGGCCGGGCGGGCCTCGGGCGGCGGCGGCGATGCGGTCCCTCCCCGGGGACAGGTGGCGGCGGCGGATTGGATGGCGGTGGCGGGCGGACGCGTCCGGCTCCGTCCGGACGTGTCCGGTGGCGGCGGAGACGAATTTTTAGCGTTAGGGGGGAGAAGAACCGAGATTTGGAATGGGGGGAGCTATATATAGGCATAGAGGGAGCTAGGAGAGTCCAAATGAGGTGCGGTTTTCGGCCACGCGATCGTGATCGAACGCTCTAGGACATGGAGCAGAGTTTGGTGGGTTTTGAGCCAAATTGGAGGGGTGTTGGGCTGCAACACACACGAGGCCTTTTCGGTCCCTCGGTTAACCGTTGGAGTATCAAACGAAGTCCAAATGACCCGAAACTTGACAGGCGGTCTACCGGTAGTAAACCAAGGCCGCATGGCAAGTCTCGGTCCAATCCGGAAATGTTTAATCCCCACACATGAAAGAAAGCTAGAAATGACCACCGGAGGAGAACGAAGCGCCGGAATGCAAAACGGACAACGGGGAAAATGCTCGAATGCATGAGATGAACATGTATGCAAATGCAATGCACGTGATGACATGATATGAGATGCATGAAAACGAAAACAACACACGGAGACAAAGACCCGAACCCGAGAAATAAATATAACTTAATGCCGGAAACGGCAAGAGTTGGAGTACAAATTGGGAAAGTATATCTGGGGCATTACAACACTCCACCACTACGAAAAGATCTCGTCCCGAGATCTAGGACTGAAAGAACTCCGGGTACTCAGAACGGAGGTGATCCTTGCGTTCCCAGGTAGCTTCACGGTCGGAATGGTGTGACCACTTGACTTTGAGAAATTTGATTGACTTGTTACGAGTCCTGCGTTCAGTCTCTTCAAGGATTGCAACTGGGTGCTCACGATAAGAGAGATCTTCTTGGAGCTCAATGTCCTCGAAGTTGACAGTGCGTTCAGGCGTCTTGAAGCACTTTCGGAGTTGGGAGACATGGAACACATCATGAACATTAGCAAAGTTTGAAGGAAGCTCGAGTTGATAGGCGAGGTTGCCTCTCTTGCTGACAATCTTGAAAGGTCCGACGTATCTGGGGGCAAGCTTCCCTTTGATACCGAAGCGACGAGTCCCTTTCATAGGAGAGACACGGAGGTAAACATGATCTCCGATCTCGAAAGCCAAATCACGGTGCTTACTATCATAGTAGCTCTTCTGGCGGGATTGGGCTGCTTTGAGGTTATCACGAATGACCTTGCACATTTCTTCTGCCTCTGTGATTAAGTCATTACCCAGCAGCTGACGTTCACCGGTTTCAGACCAGTTGAGAGGGGTACGGCACTTCCTACCATACAGAATTTCAAATGGGGCCTTGCCCGAACTTGCTTGAAAACTGTTGTTGTATGAGAATTCAGCATAAGGAAGACAATCCTCCCACTTCATGCCGAAGAAGATAACACAAGCCCTGAGCATATCTTCAAGAATCTGGTTGACACGCTCGACTTGACCGCTTGTTTGAGGATGGAAAGCAGTGCTGAAGCGGATGTTGGTGCCCATGGCCTTCTGAAAAGAATCCCAAAACTTGGAGGTAAAGATGCTGCCACGGTCTGAAGATATCACTTGAGGAATACCGTGCAGAGAGACAATTCGAGAGGTGTAGAGTTACGCCAATTGAGCTGCAATGATTGACTCTTTGATAGGCAGAAAGTGAGCCACTTTGGTGAGCTTGTCGATGACAACGAATATAGCACCATTGCCATGCTTGGACTTTGGAAACCCAGTCACGAAGTCCATTTCAATGTGGTCAAACTTCCATTCTGGAATGGCAAGAGGTTGGAGGAGACCTGCTGGCCTTTGGTGTTCTGCCTTCACTCTTCTGCAGACATCACATTCATTCACGAATTGAGCGATCTCGCGCTTCATTCGAGTCCACCAATAAGTTTGCTTCAGATCCTGATACATCTTCGTGCTCCCAGGGTGGATGGAGAGGAGAGAGTTGTGAGCCTCATTCATAATCACTTTACGAAGTTCACCTTTGGGTACCACAATTCGATCCTCGAAGAAGAGAGTGTCCTTGTCATCAAGTCGGTAGCACTTGTACTTGGACTGACTCTTTGCGATACCAATCTTCACCTTTTTCACCATAGCATCAAGAAGCTGGGCTTGGCGAATCTGGTCTTCCAAGGTAGGAGAAACTTGAAGGTTGATGAGGAAACCTTGAGGAACAATTTGCAGATTAAGTTTGCGGAAAGCTTCACAAAGCTTGGGTTGATAAGGCTTGAGAATCAGACTGTTGCAATATGCTTTCCTGCTCAAAGCGTCAGCAATCACATTGGCCTTGCCTGGAGTATACTCGATACTCGGATTGTACTCTTGAATCATTTCAACCCATCGAGTTTGCCTGAGGTTGAGATTAGGCTGGGTGAAGATGTACTTGAGACTCTTGTGATCAGTGAAAATATCCACTTTTCTTCCCAATAGAAGATGTCTCCAAGTCAACAAAGCATGCACAACTGCCGCCAACTCGAGATCATGAGTGGGGTAGTTCTTCTCATTAGGCTTCAACTGGCGAGAGGTATAAGCAACAACTTTCTTCTCTTGCATCAGTACAGCACCTAGACCTTGGAGAGAGGCATCACAAAAGACCTCGTACGGCTTGGTTTCATCAGGTGGAGTCGGAACTGGAGCAGTGATCAACTTCTCTTTCAAAGTGTTGAAAGCAATATCACACTCCGGAGACCAAACGTACTTGACGTGCTTCTGAAGAAGATTTGAGAGAGGCTTCGCGATCTTAGAAAAGTTTTCAACGAATCTTCGGCAGTAGCTTGCAAGACCGAGGAAGCTACGGAGTTGCTTCACGTTCTGAGGAGGTTCCCAATTAACAATTGCAGACACCTTCTCAGGATTCACGGCAATGCCCTTGGCAGAGATGATATGGCCAAGATAAAGCACCTCATCGAGCCAAAATTCACACTTGGAGAACTTGGCGTAGAACTGATGTTCCCTGAGCTTGTCAAGAACCAAACGCAAGTGCTTGGCATGATCTTCCTTGTTCTTGGAGAAAACCAGAATGTCGTCGAGATAGACCAAAACGAAGTCATTGGTGTAGGGGTTGAAGATGAAGTTTATCATGCGAGAGAACGTCGGAGGAGCGTTGGCGAGGCCAAAAGACATGACAGTGTATTCATATGACCCATAGCTTGTCCTGAAGGCCGTCTAGGGAATATCTTGCTCACGAATGCGAATCTGATGATAACCCATACGGAGATCAAGCTTGGAGAATACTTGGGCACCCTTGAGTTGTTCGAACAGCTCATTGATGTTGGGAAGTGGGTATTTGTTCTTGATGGTTTTCTTGTTCAATGGACGATAATCAACACAAAGTCGGTCCGTTCCATCCTTCTTCTTCACAAAAAGAACACCACAACCCCACGGAGAAGTACTAGGCCGAATGAGACCCATTCTTTCTTGAACATCGAGTTGTTTCTTCAACTCCTTCAACTCTTCGGGGCCGAGCTTGTAGGGACGTTTGCACACAGGTTCCGTACCGGGCTCAAGTTTAATAACAAATTCAACCGGCCGGTGTGGAGGCATTCCTGGGAGCTCTTCTGGAAAGACGTCTTGATACTCACAAACAACCGGAATCTGCGAAATAGCATCCAATTCACCCTTCTCATTGAGAGAAAACAACCGGATAGTATTATCCCGAGCAGCAAAGACAATGACATCGTCAGACGAATGAGTCAGTTGAATCTGCTTGGCTGCACAATCAAGCTGAGCTTTATGCTTAGAGAGCCAGTCCATCCCGAGAATAAGATCGATATCAGAATTACCAAGAACCATTGGAGAAGCCAGAAACTTGAAATCACCCAACATGATGGAAATATCCGGAATCTCGTGGTTGGCGAGCAAACATTTACCAGGAGAGACCACTGCTAACGGACTATGCATAGCTTGGGAAATCAACTCATGCTTAGATGCAAAAGGCTTCGAGATGAAACAATGCGATGCACCCGTATCAAAAAGTACTTTTGCAGGAATATCGTTAATAGGAAGGTTACCCATGATCACATCTGACGAATCCTCTGCCTGAGCTGCGTTCATCAAGTTGACCTTGGCGGACTTGGGGTTATGCTTGACCACAGCTGTACTTGCCGATCTGACAGGAGGAGGAGGAGGAGGAAGACGCCTCTGGTTGAAACACTTGTTGGCGTAGTGACCCTTCTGTTGGCACTTGTTGCACGTGACCTCTGAGAGCGGACGATGGTACGGAGCACTTGATCTTGGAGCTTGAGACGAAGTCTTGTTCTGAAAGCCTGGGTTGGGTGGGTGGGAAGAACCACTGCCACCTTTGCTCTTCTGTTGATACGGCTGACAGAACGGAGGAGGAGGAAGCCAATACTTCTGCTGCTTGGCCACTTTAGTAGAGGAAGAAGGCATAGTGTCTCTGACTCGCTTCCTGGAAGCATCACACCTCAACTGAGCAGAGTCTTGGTTCAGTGCCATGTTGTAGAACTCATCGTACCTCAATGGCTCAAAGAGGACAAGAGCGAGCTGAATTTCTTCACGGAGACCACCCCTGAACTGATAGATCATGCTCTTCTCATCAGGAACATCCTACTTGGCAAAACGGGCGAGCTTCTGGAACAACTTGTTGTAGTCATAGACAGACAAAGAGCCTTGCTTCAGATTGCGGAATTCCTCACGTTTGCTTTCAGTCACACTCTGAGGAATGTGATGAGCTCGGAAATCACAACGGAAATCATTCCAAGTGATCAAACGTCCACCTCTGGAATCCTTGTACTGCTGGAACCACTCTGCAGCCTGATCTTTGAGCTGGAAAGAAGTGAACTTGATGAAATCTTCAGGCCTGACGTTGCTGCATTCAAAATGCTTGCCCAGATCCACTAGCCAATCGTCAGCATCGGTAGCCTCAACACAATTGCTGAACGTCTTTGGACCATTAGCGAGGAACTGGTTCAGAGTAGCAAAATGGTTCTGATTGTTGCCTTGATTCCCTTCACTGCCTTGATTCCGCTCTTGGAGGATTTGCATGATCAACTGTGTATTTGCATTGGTTGCGGCCATCACAGCTTGCCAAGCCTCCGGGGGAGGTGGAGGTGGTGGCGGATCAGGATTCGGAGTCGTGCGCGTTGGAGGAGCCATCCTGAAGAGGTTGACCACCATTAGCACACAAATAGACAAATATTGAAGGTGAATCCAACGGAATGAAAATTGCAACATAAAGTCTTCACATCTGAACAAAATGAACGAATGCACTTCTCTTGAAATGGTCACATATTCCTAAATTGCGAAGCCACGAAGAATTAGGTAGAAGAGGTATATCAACGAGGGATGGAATCAGCATACGACGTCGAAGCAACTCGAATACCACAACTCAAAATAAAACCAAGGGTTAGCTTGCGGAATAAGCCGGAACAAACATATGATAGAGATTTCGTCCGAAGTTTTCGTGGTGGGACCTACACGGGCTCGATCGTACAGCACCATCATGTACAAGGCAGTGCACATGACATACGAAGCGTCCCCGAGTTAGCATAGCCAAGGACTCTTTAAGACATAACGAGACCACTGTAAAATCGACCGTGAATAGGCGAACCACTAGACGTCGAACCCCAATTTCATATCATACATCTGTCAGAAGGATATCCTAAGAGCTACTTGAATTCCCACCTATGAAACTCCCGAAACTTTCCGGTTATGCAATCAGGTGTTGGGGATACAGGGGAAGCATAATATCTCATCCAAACTAGCAAATCCTACATCCAGCTGTATCCATCCTTCAACACATAACCAAGAAACCTTCGGAAACCATCTACCTCAACCTTCGAAAAGCATCCGTTATACAAGTTATGGCGATACTCCCGAACTCCCGCCCCAGTACTGGGTGGCATCGAGGTTATCTCACCAATGAACTGCATAAAGGAGATTTTCGATGTCGCGAACATATCTCAAGTATACTAGAATTGCAACGATAAAATTATGATGACAACACCTCAGAGCTCAACTCCCCGGGACACTTCCACTAAACCCCTGACAGGAGGCACCAAGACAGTATTCTCATCATAAGCCATCGGAACAAATCCAAGATACTCGCGTGATCCTAAAAAAAATTTTAGTGAAATTTGAGAAGAGAAGAGTCAAAACTCTACGCCAGGATGCCTTACCAGAGCGATGAGGAGACTGGGAAGTAAAAGAATTCCTAAGCTCTCCGATATATAATTCCTAAGGACTCAAAACATTTTTCTAGACACAACTCGGCTGCTAAAAACGATCAAGCAATGGGGGCTCCTAAGGTCGGGGAAGGCTCTGATTACCAACTTGTAACGCCCTCGATGCGGCTATATCTCCCACGTGTCGAGGCGCGACTTAGAGGCATAACCGCATTGAAAGCAATGTCGCAAGTTAGGAAATCATCACACATCCCATGTACATAAATAATATAAAGGGGAGGAACATAGTTGGCTTACACTCGCCACGTCACATCAGAGTACATAAATAACATCCATCATACAAATCACTCATGGCCCGACTACGGCGCCAAAATAGAAAAGACCCCCAACATGCGACAAGGCCCTGAATCTAACCCCGATTGGGCACCACTACTGATCATCAGGAAAAGACACATAGTAACGCTGAGAGTCCTTGCCGTACTCCCACTTGAGCTCGAGCGCGCCATCTGGAGCTGTATCATCTGTCCCTGGATCTGGTGTAATAGTAATCTATGAGCCACAGGAACTCAGCAATCTCGCACCCTCGCGATCAAGACTATTTAAGCTTAATGGGTAGGAAAGGGGTAATGTATAAGTGGAGCTGCAGCAAGCGACTAGCATATATGGTGGCTAACTTATTCGCAAAAGAGAGCGAGAAGAGGAGGCAAAGCACGAGCGAGAAACTAGAGAGCAACCTGCGCAAGCATAACTCCAACACCGTGTCCGCTTCCCGGACTCCGCCGAGAAGAGGCCATCACGGCAACACACTCAGTTGATTCATTTAATTAATTAAGGTTCAAGTTATCTACAACCGTACATTAACAAATTCCCATCTGCCCATAACCGCGGGCACGGCTTTCGAAAGATCAATCCCTGCAGGAGGTCCCAACTTAGCCCATAACAAGCTCTCACGGTCAACGAAGGAATAGACCTCCACCCAAGACACACCGATCAGACTCGGTATCTCGGTACAACAAGATGATTCGAGAGGTTAAAACAAGTCCAGCAACACCACCCGCTGTGCCGACAAATCCCGATAGGAGCTGCACATATCTCGTTCTCAGGGCACACCGGATAAGCTAAGCGTACGGGAGCCAACGTAACCCAAGTTGCCAAGGGACGGCCCCGCACGGTGCTCTAGGGTGGACCAACACTCAGAGGAGCACTGGCCCGGGGGGGTTAAAATATGATGACCCTCGGGCTCCGGAAACCCAAGGGAAAAAGAGGCTAGGTGGAAAATGGTAAAACCAATGTTGGGCATTGCTGGAAAAGCTTTAATCAAGGCGTACTATCAAGGGGTTCCCATTATAGCCCAACCGCGTAAGGGACGCAACAATCCGGGAACATAACACCGATATGACGGAAACTAGGGCGGCAAGAGTGGAACAAAACACTAGGCGAGAGGCCGAGCCTTCCACCCTTTACCAAGTATATAGATGCATTAAGATAACATGGCAATATAATGATATCCCAACAAGTAAATAAATGTTCCAATAAGGAACGGCTCCAATCTTCACCTGCAACTATCAACGCTATAAGAAGGGCTGAGCAAAGCGGTAACATAGCCAATCAACGGTTTGCTAGGACAATGGTGGGTTAGAGGATCAATCATGGAAATTGGGAGGCTGACAAGCAAGTGGTAGGCATCGTAGCATTGGCAAAGCAAAAGAGCGAGCAAACTAGCATAACAAAGATAGTAGTGATTTCGAGGGTATGATCATCTTGCCTGCACAGTTGTCAGAGTTGACTGGATCCTCAAAAGCAAACTCAACGGGCTCCTTGTTAGCAAACTCGTCTCCCGGCTCTACCCAACAACACAAACAAGCAACAAGGATACAATCAACCACGTGCAAGGACAAACAATAAGATGCAAGGATGGTATGCTATGTGGGATGCAAAATGCAAAACGTGACAGGAAATGCATGAACCTGGCCTCAACTTGGAAAACCAAGTGTGCCACTGGATAGAGGGGATGAAATCACCTGAAAACGATATAAAGATCATAGGAATCGGAGCTACGGTTTGGAAATGGCAAGCGTTTTACGAAACGAACCGATCTGCGATTTACAACAAGTAGGCTCCTAAATGCAACGAAATGAACATGCTACAGCCACCAAACATGAAAACAAAATGCATGGCAGGGATGTACACAAGATGCTTATCAAAACACTAGCACTGAGCCATAGCCAAATTCATCCATTATGAGGTTCAAACATGCATGGCAAAAACGAATAAGAAAAACAGATTTCAGACTTAGTGAAATTAACACTAGTCTGAAATTTCAGACCACGATGCTCTCTTCGGAGCAGCAAAACAACATGATACACAACCTGAACATGGCAAGTAAGAACATGGCATGGAGCTACTCAACAAGCTTAACAAAACACCCAAAGTGACCTGGGGCCAAAAGGGTTCACAAAATACTCTAACGAGCACACGAACATAGATGAAACACAATCAGTTTTCAGACTTAGTGAAAACTGAGACATGCTGAAATTATAACTCACGAAGGCATGTAAACGAGCTCGATGCACTCACCATGGTGCAAGTCATAGCAAGGCAAGCATATATCCATAAAGAAGGCACAAAATGCTAGCTAGACATGGCAAGAACAAAGGCATAGCATGCACGAGTCACTAACAATGGCATCGGCAAAATCGCAAACAAGTTGACGATCTGCCCAGATTTACCACGAAGTAAAAGTAGAGCTCGATTGACTCAAGCTAGAGCACTCCACATATGCAAACAAAGACATGGATGGATAGAGCATAACATGATTATCAAAACTCCCTTACTGATCATCCTCAAAAGAGGCACGGATCACTACGAAACAAGCTGAACATATGGCATCATGAACTAAAATATCTCAGACTTAGTGAAAATCACTAAGTCCCTGAAAACAGAATTCTCAGGTGCCCCTCTTTGCAAGCTTGCACAAGTCACCACACACATCCTAAAAATGCATGGGTGGCACCTCTGGAAAGAAGACAAAATGCTTAACAATTCATCCCAAAGACTCACAGGCATATCATGCATACAATAATCATGGCAAAAATGACAAAAGTCTATGATGAGCTAACGGATCTGCAATTTAACTCACGATGCCTCCTTCTAACAGCATTTTGGGCATCAAGATGAACTCAAATGCAAATGATGCAATGGAATGAAATGATGTACTCGTCGAGTCGAAGATTTTGATATATCATATGTCCAAAACGGAGCCATGGATGAGGAGATATGGCAGGTCAAAGATAGCATAAAAATTAAGGGGGAAGAGGGAAAAGTCAACCGAGTGGATTGGATCCAGATCTAGGGTTCGTCCGTTACTGTAGCAGCGGCGGCCGGATCTTCGCCGGAAACGGAGCGCGGCGGCCGGAGACGACGTGGAGGCCGGCGGAGCTCGCCGGACGGTGAGGTTGATGGCGGGGATGGAGGCGGCGGCCACCGGGCGCGGCGCGGGCGGATTGCGGGCGAGGAGGCCGGCTCGGGCGGCCGGATCCGAGTGCGCCGGCTCGGGGCGGCGATGGCGATGCGGCGGCGCCGGCCACCGGAGCCGAGGAAGGCGGCGGCGCGCGGCGCTGGAAGCTGGGAGGCGCGGGCGGCGGCGAACGGGCCCGCGGGGGCCCCGCGTGGGCCGGGCGGGCCTCGGGCGGCGGCGGCGATGCGGTCCCGCCCCGGGGACAGGTGGCGGCGGCGGATTGGATGGCGGCGGCGGGAGGACGCGTCCGGCTCCGTCCGGACGTGTCCGGTGGCGGCGGAGACGAATTTTTAGGGTTAGGGGGAGAAGAACCGAGATTTGGAATGGGGGGAGCTATATATAGGCATAGAGGAAGCTAGGAGAGTCCAAATGAGGTGCGGTTTTCGGCCACGCGATCGTGATCGAACGCTCTAGGACATGGAGCAGAGTTTGGTGGGTTTTGGGCCAAATTGGAGGGGTGTTGGGCTGTAACACACACGAGGCCTTTTCGGTCCCTCGGTTAACCGTTGGAGTATCAAACGAAGTCTAAATGACCCGAAACTTGACAAGCGGTCTACCGGTAGTAAACCAAGGCCGCATGGCAAGTCTCGGTCCAATCCGGAAATGTTTAATCCCCACACACGAAAGAAAGCTAGAAATGACCACCGGAGGAGAACGAAGCGCCGGAATGCAAAACGGACAACGGGGAAAATGCTCGAATGCATGAGATGAACATGTATGCAAATGCAATGCACGTGATGACATGATATGAGATGCATGAAAACGAAAACAACACACGGAGACAAAGACCCGAACTCGAGAAATAAATATAACTTAATGCCGGAAACTGCAAGAGTTGGAGTACAAATTGGGAAAGTATATCTGGGGCGTTACACAGAGCAACCAGGCAAGCCCCCCCCCCCTTGATCAACCAGATATCGCCCACTCTGTCTTCTCTTATTATTGCATTAGGTTTGCTATTGTTATTGATTCGATAGCTCCTAATCTGTTGCATAGCCTGTCATTGTTGCTACAATTATTGATACCTTTACCTGTTATACTAATGCTTAGTATAGGTTGCTAGTATTACATCAGTGGCCCTACACTCTTGTCCGTCTGCCATGTTATACTATCGGGCCATGATCACTCGGGAGGTGGTCACGGGTATATACTATACATATTGCACATAATACATGTTGTGACTAAAGTCGGGTCGGCTCGTTGAGTACCTGCAAGTGATTCGGATTTGGGGGCTGAAGGGGCAGGTGGTTCCATCCAAGTAGTGGTGGGCCTGGGTTCCCGACGGCCCTCGACTGTTACTTTGTGCCGGAGCGACAGGGTAGGTTGAGACCACCTAGGAGAGAGGTGGGCTTGGCCCTGGTCGGCGTTCGCAGTTACTTCAAAATAACACGCTTAACGAGATCTTGGTATTTGATTTGAGTCTGCCACTGGCCTATACACACTAACCAACTACGCGGGAACAGTTATGGGCACTCGACGTCGTGGTATGAGCCGAAGCCTTCTTGACGTCAGCGATTGAGCGGCCCGCGCCGGGTTGGACCACGTAACGCAACTTCCTTTGTAATGGAGGTTGCTAGGTCTGCTCACCGGCCACGTACGCAACGTGCTGGTGTGCAATGGGAGATGGGCCCAGACCCCTGCACGCACAGGAATTAGACCGGCATGCTGACCTCTCTATAGTGCCTAGGTAGAGCTGCGACGTGTTGATCCTCCGAGGCCGAGCATGACCCAGGAAAGTGTGTCCGGCCAGAGGGATCAAGCATGTTGGGTTATGTGGTGCACCCCTGCAGGGAAGTTGATCTATTCGAATAGCTGTGTCCCTCGGTAAAAGGATGACCCGTAGTTATACCTTGACCTTACGACAACTAGAACCGGATACTTAATAAAACACACCCTTTCAAGTGCCAGATACAACTCGGTGATCGCTCTCTCATAGGGCAACGAGGGAAGGATCGCCGGGTAGGATTATGCTATGCGGTGATACTTGGTTAACTTACCATCTACTCTCTTCTTCTGCTTCAAGATGGAGGCTGCCAAAAGCGTAGTCTTCGATAGGACTAGCTATCCCCCTCTTATTCTGGCATTCTGCAGTTCAGTCACATATACGACCCCTTTCATTGATACCAATGCATATGTAGTGCAGCTCCTTGCTTGCGAGTACTTTGAATGAGTACTCATGGTTGTTTTGCTCCCCCTTTTTCCCCTTTCTATACCCCGTTGTTGCGTCCAGACGTTGGAGTCCAGGAGCCAGATGCCACCATCGACGATGGCTCCTACTACACTGGAGGTTCCTACTACTATGTGCAGGCCGCCGACGACGATCAGGAGTAGTTTAGGAGGATCCCAGGCAGGAGGCTTGCGCCTCTTTCGATCTGTATCCCAGTTTGTGCTAGCCATCTTATGGCAACTTATTTAACTTATGTATGTACTCAGATATTATTGCTTCCGTTGACTCTTGTGTCTTCAAGCATTTGTATTCGATCCTTCGAGGCCCCTGGCTTGTAATATAAAGCTTGTATTATTTTAATTTGTGTCTAGAGTTGTGTTGTGATATCTTCCCGTGAGTCCTTGATCTTGATCGTACACATTTGCGTGTGTGATTAGTGTACGGTCAAATCAGGGGTGTCACATCGGCCTCAGCTGGATCTAGAGTTCGAGGGAGATCACCGAGTTGAACGTGTGCAGATCGTGGAGGTGCCGTGTGTTCGGTACTTGATCGGTTGGATCACGAAGACGTTCGACTATATCAACCGCGTTACTTAACGCTTCTGCTTTCGGTCTACAAGGGTACGTAGACACACTCTCCCCTCTCGTTGCTATGCATCCCTAGATAGATCTTGCGTGATCGTAGGAAAAAAAATTGAAATATTGCGTTCCCCAACAGGGACTTCAAAAATGTTTTGAACGACATGGAGCATATGAGATGTTCCAAGAGTTGAAATTGGTATTTCAAACTCATGTCCGTGTTAAGAGGTATGAGACCTCTGACAAAGTACTTTGCCTACAAGATGGAGGAGAATAGCTCAGCTAGTGAGCATATGCTGAGAATGTGTGACGCCCAGATAATTAAGCTACAGTAACCCACTGCTAATGATGCCACATCACCACGATTACTGTTGTTAATCTTGCGATGATTCAAATCCCGTTCAAATTTCAAATTTAAAATCAAGTCAAACAGTTAAAGTTTTCAAAAGCCAAAACTAAAATGTTCGAAATATGACAAATAATTCATAAGTTATAATGGTGGTGAAACCAAATTTTCATAAAATGTCTAAATGCTCTATATAAACAAAACAACAACAAAAACAATTAAATTAAAGGCCTTTTGTAGTTTATAAAATATTAAACTAATTTATTTTGGAGTAAAGCTTTTTGTGGCTGTCCCATTTAATGCAATTTGAATTATGAGGCAAGTTACACTTTTTACGAAAGACAATTGGTGGCACTACTTAATGTAAAACCATGTAGAAAAACTAAACAGAAAAAGAAAATATAAAAGAGGTAAAACCTAGTGTACGCTTGGCTTTAATTCTACGGTATAAGTCCCAGCCCACCCTGCACCTTTCTCCTATCTCTGTTCACAAAGGACGTGTTGGACGAGCAGCGCTCGTCCATGGCTCAGATGGCCGCGTGTCGAGCACCCGCCGGCTCCCTCGTCCGATAAGGTCGCCCTGGCCCTCTCTCCCTCCTCGCACCGAACCCTAGCCCCCAGTAACCCCCTCTCACTCTCTCCTTCTCGGATGAAGCTTGCGCCCGAGTAGCCGTCATCGCGCCTTCCATGTTGCCGTGGCGACCGGCCACCACTCGCCGTTCCAAAGTGTCCGACAGGACCGCCGGGTTCGTCTTCATCGACTACCGCTCCGGATCGAGACCGAGGTGCACCTGCGACGCCGGGCGCGTTGGTTCCCTTCGCCTCAGAGGACGCGTCGATCTACTCGCTCCAACCGTCCCCAGCACCCTCGAGCCTTCCCAAGGCATCAATGTGAGCTCCGTGTCGATCTTCTTTTCCTCTAGGCGTCGCTTACGTCCTTTGGCCGCCGTTCCAGGAGCTCCGTGCTCCGGCCGCCGCCATGGCCGAATAGCTCCAGGCTCCTGAGCTTCTCTGCTCATTTGCATTGCGCCAATGAGCTCTTGGTGACCCGTAGATGTCGCTTGCATGTTTCGTTGGCTCGAACCCGTCGCGAGGCGAGGAATTAATCGAGCTCTGCTCTGACCGCCGCCGCGCTCGACGTTGCGGCTACACCCGTGCTGCGCCCCGCCGTGCGCGCCTGCCCGCACATACGCGCGCCTGTCGTCGCTCGTGCGCATGCCAAGTGGTGGAGACAAGGGGGGCGAGCAGAGGCCTGGCCCCCTATCGATAGTCGAAACGTTCAAGCAGGTAGGTCTAACTACCGATATATGTGATTTCCCATACTCGCCCCCCCTAAGCGTAAATTCTGGGAGACAATGAAAGCCCATGAGAGAAAAAAGGAAAAGCCAATGAGAAAGTCCAATCGACAGATCGACCTCCTATGCTCCTACTCCTAGGTCCTGGCGTCAAGCGTTGCATCTATGATCGGTCCCATGATTAGCACATGAGGGCGATTAGGTTGCGCCGCTGCTCTCCTACTGCCTCCAGCCCTTCCCCAAACTGCTCGCGGTCAGATTTGACAGCGACCCAAGTGCTGCAAGGACGCAGCTTCAGTGACGTTGTGAAGCCAAGTCACACAGCGCCTTAGCCCACTATATCAGCCCCTCGTTCTACATCCAATGGATAGGATTCACTCAAGGCAAAAGAGGCCCAGCCTTGGTAGTTTTCAGGTGTACAGTGACATGAATAAAGCAGTGAGGCGCTGGACACTCTCCAGCCTTAATATTTTCACATAGAAAATATCTGATGTTGAAAATAATATGAAATGAACAGTAGTCCCATTATACAAGGGAAAATATGACTATAACATTGAAAAATGCAAGCAATTAACTTCATTGTATAATCTGTACAACACTGAAAATTGCAAGCACTATATATCAAATGTCTGAAGCAAACAGAGAAAGAAACACTGTACATCATAACCATGAAATTTGCAAGCACTTATCATTCGTGCAACTCTGTAGCACAAATATTCAAGCACTTGACATTGATATTCTGAACCATGTCATTCAAATTCTGTAGCAACAAGTACTACCAATGAATAACCATCCAAGTATGTTACATAATAGGCCATTCACTTGTACACTTAGGCCACAAAAGACTATAGTTAGCCACCAAAATACCACCACATAACTATAGTTAACCCCCAAAGTAT
Organism: Triticum monococcum; assembly: GCA_034509565.1. Taxonomy (NCBI): domain Eukaryota; kingdom Viridiplantae; phylum Streptophyta; class Magnoliopsida; order Poales; family Poaceae; genus Triticum; species Triticum monococcum. The sequence continues at coordinate 476,900,836 of CM067842.1, read as the reverse complement.
CATCTAACCAACATCTAGATATTAGAACAAATTTTCACCATAAAGACGATCATCTTCACAAGTAGGGGGAGCTGTGAGGAGCTGAGTAAAGCTCTCAATGGCAATGTACTGCCCATTTTCCACATTTGCGCTTCTCTTGTTGCCATCATTCTTCACTTCCCCTTGGGGCTGTACATCTACATTTTTCTTTTTTTGCTGCCAGTGAAAGCTCAACCTTTTAGTGTATTAACAAATGACAAAACAAATTATTATCTTCAGATTAGAACATACCTTTGGTCCTTTCTTGGTCGAAACAACAGGTTTAGTTGCCTTGCGCTTGGCCTTGTGCAACCTATCAAGCCAATTTTTCTTTCTCTTTGAATTTTTGGGCTGAACCTCCTTTTTCTTCAGTTTAGCAGCTCTTAGCAAGTCATCTCTTTGCTGCACATTTGGGTCAACATTTTCTTGGTCATTACTTGGTTCATTCATAGCACTACTAGATGCATTGAGTTTTTCCTCCAACCGTGGACCAACGCAATCAAGCTACCAATAGATACAACATATTTGTTTCCATCCAATACTCTACTACATGCAGCCATAGATCTTTCATACTCACTTTGGAAAGCTTCAAAAATTGTTGGAGTGTACACTTTGCTTGCTTGTACCAACATAGGCGTGCTCATCTTGATTCTTGGTATGTTTTTTCTTGCTTCAAATTCAGATTCCAGCTCTTTGTTCTAGGTTGCCTTCCATTATGCGCACCTAGGAAAGTTTCAAAGAGCCATTTGAATGAGGCTAATGTTTCGTCAAACATTAGTGCAGCACCAAAAACTGTAGTCTCCCTAAACTGATTGAGCCCAAGAAAAACACCAAATGGCCTATATTCCTTGTTTGTGCCAAAAGTAGTGTCAAATGTGACAACATCGCCAAAGTGTGCATAGTCTAACATCATTTTAGCATCAGCCCAGAAAATGTTAGATATATGCTCCTCACAATCTAGTTGCAAAGCATATTGAAATGATGGATTTTCAGCAACTTTCCCACCAAAGTACTTTAACATGCTGCCTGCCTGACCAAAAGCCAACTCTCTTTGCCTCTTGCTTTGCAAAAGATTTCTGTGACCATCCGAACCTACGTGTATAGCTGAAGCACCACTCCACGGTGGAGCATTGGCCATGCCCTGAGATTAAGTGGTCCACCAACCTGACGAGTAGCGAGCTCATATGCAGCTTTAGCCCTAATTCCAGAATCATCCGCAGCTTCAATTTCATATGCTTGAAATTCTGATATTTTCCTTTGCGACACCATGAGGTGGCGGGTTTGTGGCAAGTGAAGCAAGTGATTATGTTCAAGAACTGCATCCGTGACTTCCAAATTTCCAGACTCTCGATCCAATGTAAGAGTCATTCGAGCTTTACAATCAGTTCTTGTCTCAGCTCTAAAGCACTTTCGAATGGATTCTCTTTGCGTTTTTTTTCGATGACCTTCATTGGCACAAACATATCTGCAGGAAGTTACCTTACCATCAAATTTGCTCACATTGGTGTACCTTTTCCTCACATCAAAGCCTACACGACCACCATATGCTATCAAAAACAACCAAGACTCCTCTTGACTTTTGAATATCATGCCAACTTGAGGCATCCCCTTATCAGATTGTGCCATTGCACACCACCCAACTTATCTGCCATTGACAACATATATAATCAGCTGACTAAATTGCAGAACACCAACTAATATTCTAGATGCAAATCTGAAACAAATACTAATACTAAACTTGCGCTAGCAGTACTACAAAATTCAGATTATTCTACTTCTGAATATCTGGGGTGTGTGCGTGTGTGGTGAGTGATCTGAACTTGCACAACCATGTAATATATCTGGTGTGTGTGATCTGGACTGATCAAGAATTACTACAACTTGCAGAACCATGTAATCCCATAAAAATTCCAAAGCATTACTACTAGTGAAATCATAATCTCAACTTCTGAATAATTAGGTGCTCACGGTTTGAGCTTGGCTGCAGTAAAATTCGACTAAAATCAGAATTACCTCCGGCGAACGACGATTGTATCTTCTCGGTGGAATCGAGGGGCGGATCGGGTGAACGAAATCTGCGGCCGCTCTGTATCTTCTCAGAAGCTCCCGGGCGGCGAGGCCCTCCTCCCCGTCGCCTCCGCGGCGGCACGAGGCCGCCCTACTTTGTCTCCAATGAATGTGGCGCGACGACCTCCTCTGCTCTGGACGGAACAGAGCTCCAACCCTCTCCTCCACAGCGACGTGTCTCGCCTCTCTCTCAGGCTCTCGGAGGTGGCTCTCCCGCCAAACCCTCGCCGCCGCGCGGGAGAACTGGATGCCGCCTCGCCCCGCCGTCCCTCGTCTTTTCCGCTGAAACTGCTGACGCTGGGTCTTTTTTTTTTGCCTTGAGTGAATCCTATCCATTGGATGTAGAACGAGGGGCTGATATAGTGGGCTAAGGCGCTGTGTGACTTGGCTTCCCAACGTCACTGAAGCTGCGTCCGTGCTGCAACGGGGCGCGCTGCACTCACCAATTTTCCACACTCCAATCAAAAGGTGAACACTATCCTGTAACCTGTCTCTGTTTTTCTTTCTTGCGGGGAGTAATCTATCTCAATCACATGTAGAATAATCTCTCTCGGTTCTTATCCCCTTGGTGTCAAATTTATACATCAGATGCAAGTTCTGAGATTTGTAGCTTGACAGTTAATTATGGAGAGAAAAAGAAAATCAGATTAATTCAGGCTTTTCAATCCTGGGACGCCCCATCTAGCTTCAGTGTGGCAGGCTTTTTAGGGTATATATAAATTAATTGACTTGTTATGGCTGCACATTATTTCCTTGTTATGGCCGTAGAACTATAGTCTTCATGATATTTTCGGTTTTTTTAAGCATCAGTACAGACACAAGCGCTCATATACACGCGCATACACTCACCCCTATGAACGCACACACGCATACCCTACCCCTATGAGCACCTCCGAAAGACTGAGGCGGCATATCATCTTGAGATTTACAAAGTCACCATAGGCGCCTCGTCGTCGACGGGAACGTCTCCTCCCACTGAAAGCGCATCGCCGGAAATCCTGAAATAAATCTAGGAATAATGCGAGCACCAGGATTTGAACCCTGATGGGTTGGGGACGCTTCATGATATTTTCGTTGGATCACAAGACAGATGTTACATTATACTCCCTCCATTCAGGAAAAGTTGTCCTCTACTTAGTTCATTTATAATTTTGCAAAAAAAAACCCTTCTAGCTTCAAATCTGTTCCTAATCAGACCCCGCTGCTTCTTCCTCCTTTCTCCGTCGCCGGCGCGCACCGTGGTCGCCCGCGCCACCGTCGGCACCCACCATAGGGCCGAGTGCCTGACGAAGGCCAGGGCCTGCACCACCACTGTGAACCACCGACGCCCATGCCCACCTGCGCCGCCCGAGGCGAGCTGCGCCGTCCGCACGGAGGCGAGCTGCGCCGCGCCGTCCATCTCCTCCTCCGCGGTGACCACCTCGACGGGCGGCGGCTCCAGTGCTGAAGGGCGCTGCTCCGCCGCCATCCTCTCCCGCCGTGATCCCTCCCGCCGCCCAGGGCTGCGTCTCTATCCCCTCCCGCCGCCCAGGGCTGCGCTGCTATCCCTCCCGCCGCCCAGGGCCTGCGCCAGTGCCGCACAGGACCTGCGCGCACCTGGGTCTCAAGCGCCTGGACCTGGAGCTCCAGGCGGGCCTGGAACTCAAGCTCATCCTCAACCTCGAGCTTCTTCTGCTGCTAGTCTGCAAGTTACTGCTCCTCCCCGGCGGGCCTGCCCGTGCTGCAGCCCGGAGCTCCCCTGCATTCATTTTGATTCAGTCAATGTACAACCAGAGTGAATGATCCAGTGACTAAATTCAGTTTAGTTCAGTCAATGTACATTCTTTTGTGTGATCCAGTGACTAAATTCAGTGAATGATCTAAACAAGAGTGGTCTGCTGGTACTACTGCATCCACATTGTAACAAATGCTATATGGAATTAGTTGGGAGTGTGCTATCTGTATGTGGTGTAAAAAAAGGAAGATCTCTTTCCTGATACATGCATGTAATGGTGGAGTATAATATCTGAAAAACACATGAATCGAACTCTGAAACTGTTAGTTCAAGCCATAGTTTGATGTATGGCCTCAAACTGTTGCTGTTAATTTTTCTGCTAAGCCATAGTTTAAATTTTCTGCTCCGCAAACTATTGCTACTTGGAGTAATTGACATGATGAACTTGCTGTCAATAAAAAAGCACTGTTGTGATGTTAGGAAAATTGGCTGCAGTAATAAAAGAATATGATCATGTTCAGTAGTGATCACTGCTTGTCAAGGAGTAGTTTGATGTTGATCATAGTCTTACCTTTCAGTGAGCTCTGTTTTGTTGTTGATTATTTCGATCAGATTTGAACTCAACATGATTACTATCAAATCTGAACTCAAGATTTGGGTTAGGAGTGACACCATACTGTAATTTTGTTTCCAGGCATCAAGCCCTGTAACCACTACTGTGATTTACACCTGACAATTTGAACTGGACATGATTACTATCAAATCTTTCTGAATGTTTATCCTGCAGTAAAGTCTACTAAGATTGTCATCAACAATAGTACAGGCATTTTGCAGCAAAGAATTGTCATGTTTGGTCATTGTAATGTTCATTTCATAGCGAATTCAGAAGTTAACAACAATGTTACTGTATTTTATCAAAACTGTACAAATTAATGACACCAAATTCAGAAATTGACAGCAAATGGCACTTTAAGAAATCAACAACAAATTCCACAACATGTGCTGCTGCTACTACCAGAAGTATGCCACCTTGCTACCACAACAACAACATATTCAGTCTATCTGCATTGAACCACGCATGCCAGCCTGCTGCCCTTTTTCTGATGGATCTTCACTTCAGTTCAGGACATATACAGGAGATGCCGTGCTTGGCGAGCTTGCCGGGGAGCACGAGGCGGACCGCGTTCTGCACGTCGCGGGTGCGTGAGCGTGGCGCGCCCGGCGTACTGCGCCAGCCGCGACACCTCCGTAGCCAGCCTCTTCTTGGTCCCGTCGGTGGCCTCGTCCTTGTATGCGTAGGGCTCCTCCTGCGTCTCCTGGCTCTGCAGCGACTCTTGCGTCTTGCTGGCGCCTCTCTTGCGCTGTTGTTGCCCCGTCGGAGGCCAGCGACACCGCCGTGTATCCGGAGGCGCGGAGGGGGCGTTGAAGAGGATCCAGGAAGCAACGGAGGCCGCTAGCAGCAGCGCGCTCAGGTCCGCCCGGCCTCGGCGCCACAGCACGTCGGAGCCGGCAAATCGAGCGCTTTGCAGAGAAGGGGGTCCCTTTCCTCTTGATCTCCCCTCCCCTCCCCCCTCGTCGGGATCAGGCAACGAGGACGAAGAAAGGCGGCGATATGAAGGGGAGAAGGCAGCCGGCGCGCGGCGAGGCGACGGAGCAGGCGGCCGGGGGAGAGGATGTCGCCGTCGCCGTTGCAAAATCGAGGAGGAGAGGATGGGGGGACGCGGTGTGGGCTGTGTCGTTTGTCGAATTAAAGCAAGGGGGTTTTTCGTAAATTGTCATCGGAGACAACTTTTATCGGACGGAGGGAGTATATTCTTATTGCATTATATATTCATACTAAAATTTATTATATTTTTACATTATGTCGCTTATCCGATCATTGCTATTTGATCCCCGGTCAATGGATTTTTGCGCCTCCCCATGCTTAAATCCTGGCTCCGCCCCTGCGCATGCCCGTCCGCCCGCTGATGCTCGTGCACGCCCGCGCCGCGCCTAGCTACTGTCGCTGCTACTACTCGCTTGCTGCTTGCCTCTAGCACTGCCGCCGCCGCTGCTTCTTGCTGCTACTGCTAGCTGCTACTCTCCGCTGCTACTCTGCGCTGCTACCTGCGGCTCCTGCCATGCCTCGGGCTACAGCCGGCTGCTCCCATGAGCATCGCCGATGGTTCTAGCTGCCAGCGTGCGTGTAAAGCCATGGCCATAGCTGGCTATGCACTAGTACTACTAGTTGACCGTTGCATCAAATGGCGTAAAGACTCGCTAAAGTCATGTTGTCAATGAAAAGAGTTTCATTTAGCAAGGGCATATTCGACTCGCTAAAGTCATGTTGTCGATGAAAAGAGTTTCATTTAGCAAGGGCATATTCGATACCCGTAGTAGAAAGCTCATGTGTTAAACCATGCTATTTTGAAAATGTCTTATCACATTGCGAGATCCAAGTTTGAAAAAAATGTATAACCCGCCAAAAAATTATATTTGTATAACATGACCCATTGTGACAAATGGCGTAGAGTCCCATTTAAAACCATGTACTTGTTAAAAATATTTGCATTTTTTTAGTAACTATGTTTGAGCAAATACATACGATAAGAGTTTAATTGATTGTGTACATAAAAGGCAAGATAGCAACATCAGAGTACAATTGTACGATGCGCAACAGCAGTAAAACTTAGTTAGCTAATAAATTGTTTGAAGGGAATTAAACATTTCAGAGTAGTTTATCCCACATCTCGTTCTCCTCGAAAATGAGCCCAAGCGGCCATCAACAAAAATACAATTGTTTTGATACAACAACGGTAACAGAAATGAGTAACCATGGAGGAGAGTTGCATGTAAACTTAAGGCCAATGTCAAAGAACAACATGTTGACATACTCATCCCGCTCTCGGTTCTGGTCATCAGTCCAGGTAATCAACTCCTGACCAACGCCTTCAGCAACAACCACAACAACATGCCCCTTCTTATTTACCCTTTCATACAGGAACTCAAATAGGTCTCCATTCCATTCAACGTGGAAATCAATCTCAACCAGCAGTCAACATCTCGGCTGCTCAGAGTGGCATGAAGAGTAATGTGGCCCGCGCTCCTGCTCATAAGTATGACAAGACTAGTGCCATTCACAGCTCTCATAGCCTCCACATGTGCCGCGTTGATCGCCTGCTGAGCAATCGAGAAAGAGCCTACACACTGCACTCGACAACGCAGTTCAACTTATGAAACTAAGAAACTAATCTACGAAAAAGCATCTGCTTGGCTACTTGGCATCCAACCATAAAAAGTAAAATCACAGTGAGAAAAAGAATAACATAGGGCTTTATGGATCATGACTTTGCCGCTCCTCATGCATCATCTCCATTGGATAGGGTTTTTTCTGAACCACTGTACGAGGGACCTGGAAGAAACCAAGACAAAAATATAACTCAGTAAATGAAGACTGTATTTTCCCATAAATTGAGGCCTAGTCTAGAAAAAGAGCCAAGGCTTGAGGCAGCAACTAAAATGTACAGAATGAAAGAAGCTATCAAAAGTGACCCAAAAAAGGAGAAGGGAAGAAGATTGATAACTGAAAACAAATACTAAGATTTATAATTTTTGAACTCAAATTGAAATAGTATGCTAGCTCAGATTCAAATATTATTAGCTCAACAATACTCCTATATGCAACATCTGGATAAATAACCCATAGGATAATAAAAAACAAGTTGGTTTGCCGTATAAGAAGCATCACCAAGATTACTAACGCCATCATGACTCCAGCTTCAGCAACGCCTACTTTTTTGTAGAGAATAGTATGAGAAACAAATGAGATGTTTTCTTTGCTGAGAATAAAGAACATCATATGCAGTGTCCATAGTGAAATGGAGTTGTAACTGGCCATCAGTAGATTATTACACAACACATGAAGTATGTTAGAACATGGAAAGAAGCTGGAAAGCATTGTTAAATAGGTTACTAAACACCTTACCTGGTACAGAACCATAAAACATGCTTTCTACAGCAAGTGGATGCTTCATTAAATATGCATCTTGTCTCTAAAATGTCTTGTATTTATGAACAGAGGGATTATTAATTGACCAAAGCAAACACTTTATAACCAATAATGAAAGAGTTCCTAATTGGACTCAAGAGGTGTAACAGTTAGATTACATGAGGGCCGATATTTGCAGGCATCCAATAGCTCCAAAGTGCGCGCAAACTTATAATTTTAGACTGGAGGCTATCTATTGTCAAATTCTTTATTTTTCCATGGCCTGTGAAAATATATTGTAGTGTAGTGTCACATTGTTGGTACAAAAAACGCTGTTGCAATAATGAGAACAGAAATATATTTTAGGACTGTTAGATGGATAAATCTTGATTTGAAACGTTAGTAGCGAATTCGTTCTTTTGCTCATGATGTGATTTCTTTTGCTAGGACGAATTAAGCCTGGGTAGGGTATTACCCAAAAAACGGTGTGTTGTTGTGTACAATGAGATATATGTACACACATTCTTATTTGGTGGTATAAAGTCCCATTTTAAATCATGTTTCCGGCCACCGTCGATCCCATGCTCCGATTCGGGTGCTCGGTGTTAGGCAACTGGGAAGTGGGAGAAGGATCCAGGAGTGGATCAAGCCGCCACCAACCACCAGGTCATAGCTGACCTAGCCGGCAGGGAAGTGTAAGAAGGATCCAAGAGTGGATCGAGCCGCCACCACCCACCAGGTTGTAGCTGACCTAGCCGGCAGGGAAGTGTAAGAAGGATCCAAGAGTGGATCAAGCCGCCACCACTCACCAGGTCGCACCTCGCAAGCGACAACTTGCAAAAGCAGATACAAAGGATGTATCTAATGAGTATAAGGTTGGACCCATAAAATTTGGCTAGCCATAAGTATGATTATAAGAACATACTTTGATTGTATGCAGCATCAACAATATAAGATTATTCACAAAATAGGATAATATTGGGGACACAAAAAGGTCGTTCCTAGATGTTCCGGACAATCTAATAGTTTGAAAAGACAAACTGAGAACCATACAACAATATAAACTTGCTATCTTTTTTGCTTAGGCAAAAACACACATTAGAAACCAAACTGGATGTATCTTTTTCTATGTAGTGATCATGGGAGAGTCCTAGCTCAGACGCAACTCCACATCCAACTGATGAGCAACCTGGTCCTGCATGTACACAGAACAAAAATAATGTTTATTATCCTTCAGGTATGCACCCCAAGTAGCAACTGAAACATTATTGAACTACAAGCAGCTCAAGATAATAACTACAAAATCTTTCCAGAAATAAGTGACTAAGTAAAAAAATTAAAAACAAGAGAATGAGGTAAGTAAGAAATCCCAATTGAGCTTGAGAAGGAGAGGCTGTGCATGAGCATCCAAGAACCAGTAGAAGAGCGTCCTCCCACTCTGCTTGTTCATGGTGACATGCCCAGAGAACCGAGAGATGTGTGAACTCCTTGGCTAACCAGGGAGAAATACCACCCTATTAGCTACCTACTCGCTGTAACCGGCCAAGTAGCAGCGCCAACACCCTAGCAGGCAAAGACAATGCATGCCTAAACACACACGTCTCTAATCCAACAAGCACACACACAACAAGAACCCGTAGCAAGCAAGTGCAGGGGACAGGAGGGGAGTTGGGACTGAAAAGAAATTACCATGGTGGCAACCGGATTTAGATGGAAAAACAACAAAACGAAATTTCGTAAAAAGAAAAGCTGCTATAGTCCTTCAATATGTATTTCTAAAACTGATATATCATCTTCATAACATGTTTATTTTCTATCCAAGGCTTGACTGTAGCATAAAATTACACCATGGTAAATCTTGAGAAAGACCATGCTTCAATTTCAGGTTTAATCGCTTGGTCACAAATTTTAGGAGAAGGGAAGACAACGGCCAGCGGTCACAAGATGAATTGTGCCTGCTAGTTCAGAAACACCAATACACCTAAACAGAGGAACTTACTTCATGTGCCTGAGCCACCGATACAACTTTACCAGTGCCAATGGGCTACACTGGTTCGTGCGTGACGACCACATTGCCCAGTCCTTGATCCTGTCTGCAAATAAAACGATCATCTCAGCCTACACCTTTTAGGTGACAATATATGATGATGTTAACAAAACAAATTTCATAATTCAGATCAGGAAAAATTATTCTAGAAAGTTGATTAATAGCAAGATCTTGTCCCTGCCAAGCAAAATAAAAGTGCAATCATCTGTTAATAAGCACATAAACAACTAAGTCAGCTACTACTCAAATGAATTAAAAGGATTGTAATTAATAGGATGGACTGCTCATTTGAAGAAATTTATTAACAAAAACTTTGGGTGGTTCAGGTGGATCTGAAACGACCTTTGTTCTCACCTCAGGCAAAACATCGCACTTTATCCCGCAGGTGATTGTCAGCCTAAGGAAGTAGGCGGCGATCTGTTGGCTTCTCGAAATGCGCTAACCTTAAGCCATTGCCATGCTTTCTAATGGGCTTCAGAGGTCATCTACACAAAGCAAGCACCTCCAAAGCATCAGTGGTAGGTTCACGGAGGAAAATAGAAACGGTCTGAAGTCCATAGTCAACAACACAGACCATCTTCCAAGATCATACAAAGGAACCCACTCCACTACAAGCTTTCTTTCCATAGCTACTGATGTGTGCAGAAGAGCCTGGAACAGCGGTCAAACAAGATAAATCAGCCAACCATACAGTTCCAAGGTAGCATCAGGATTAGTATTGATAACTAATCCGGTAATCGTCCAAGAGCGCAATGAACTAAGAGGAGATTTACCAGATTTGAGTGTCGGGGAGCGGAGAGGTGGAGGAGGGAGTTGGAGCTGAGCCGTGCCAGCTGGGATCTCGATCCAACTCCGGCCGATCAGCCCTGTCATCGCCGGTGAGACCACCCCGTACAACGCGCCCGAGCCCCAGCCTCGTCGCAGCTCCCGATCCAGGAGTGGATCGAGCCACCGCCAACCTCCAAGTCGCGTCCAGGTCGGGCCCGTCCTCTCCGACGTCGGCCGATGATCCTCTCTCCTGTCAGCCGCCGCACCTCCCTTTCCTCTTTCCTCTCTCTTTCTCCCTCCTCTCATTCCTTCTCTCTCTCCCCCTCATTTTGTCTCTCAGCTAGGGTTCGTGCGCGAGGAGGGGTGCAGGCCGACGCCGGCCGGTCACCCTCTCCCGTCCGCTGTCGGACCTCCCTCTCCTCTCCCCTTTCTCTCCCTTGCATCTTCCTATCTCTCTCTCCTAGGGTTCGTGCGGGATGAGGGGACCGGAGTGTGCACGGCGTGCGGGACGAGGGGATTGGGTTGCGTTGGGTGCGGGCGTGGCGCGGATGGGACAAATTCTCTCTCACCCGGTTGTCGCTTACCCAGCCAATACAGACACGAGACGAGCCCATCAGTCATTGGGCAGAAAAATGAACCGTGGGGTGAAAATAATTTAATAATAAATGAAGATCTAACGGCTCAGACATGTTAAAAAGGCAGATCTGACGGCCGATGAAGCTTTAATCGGGGGAGCCTTGTGAAGGTGACTTGACTAGCCTCTTTATAGTTTTATAAATGAGACTTCCGTGTACTATACGTGGGGCTGGCTTATTAGTTAGTCCTAAGACTTAATTAGTCAGGGCTTAATTTTAATGTTAGCTAGCCTATTGTGTCAATGGCCGGTGGGCCCAATCTGTTTAGGATAGATCTCATTTAGTTTATTAGCGGTGTGTCTATAACATGTGGATCTACACCTCCCCTGTTGACCCAGTCAACTGCTGACAGGACTAGACCCAGTCACTGACTTATGGGTCCCCTTGACCCAGTCGACCAGTCAGCATTGACTGGTCAACTGTTGACTCAGCACCCCCACTGGCCTACTGTCAGCCTCTGATGCAAATAGTTGGGTACACTTATACCCATAGCATTTAAATATTAAATTAATTTTGAATTGAATTAAATCCAAAAATTAGAAAACCATTTAAATCTTTGAAAATTAAATAAAATAAACCGCAGCTCGGATGAAAATACCTTGTACATCAAAGTTGCTCAGAAAAACGTGAGGATTTTGAATACGCGATCCGTTCGTTTGTCACACGCTCCCAACATAGCGAACGGGCAACCGCCCCCCTCTGGTTCGTTTGTCTGAAAATGCTAAACACCGAGAATACTTTCCCGGATGTTTTCCTCCTTCGCCGATACCACCTATCCCTGCGTTAGATCACCCTGGCACCACGTATTGCCTTGATATATTTTGTGATGCTTTGTTTGCTCCATATTTACTGTTCCCCCCTCTTCTTCTCCGGTACACCCCGAAACCAGCGTTGATGCGACTGAGTACGACTACGTCACCGACGACCCTTCTCTTGTGCAATAGAGCTTCCAGGCAAGGCCCCCCCCCCTTTGATCAACCCGATATCACCTATTTATTCTCTCTACTGCTTGCATTAGAGTAGTGTAGCATGTTACTGCTTCCGGTTAATCCTATTCTACTGCATAGCATGTCATTGTTGCTACAGTTGTTATCCTTACCTACAATCCTAAATACTTAGTATAGGATGCTAGTTTTCCATCAGTGGCCCTACGCTCTTGTTCGTCTGTCATGCTATACTACTGGGTCGTGATCACTTCGGGAGGTGATCACGGGCATATACTATATAGTTTATACGGTTACATTACTTATAATACTGTTCAGAGATGGGGGCTGAAGGGGCAGGTGGTTCCATCCAGGTAGTAGTGGGCCTGGGTTCCCCACAGCCCCCGAGTGTTACTTTGTGGCGGAGTGACAGGGCAAGTTGAGGCCATCCTAGGTGAGAGGTGGGCCTGGCCCCGGGTCGGCGTCCGCGGTTACTTCGAAATAACACGCTTAACGAGATCTTGGTATTTGATCTGAGTCTGGCCACAGGCCTATACACACTAACCAACTACGCGAGAACAGTTATGGGCACTCGACGTCGTGGTATCAGCCAAAGCCTTCTTGACGTCAGCGACTAAGCGGCGCGCGCCGGATTGGACTGGAACGCCTGCTCTTGTATTAGGGAGGTTATGTTTACCGGCCGCATACGCAACGTCAGGTGTGCAACGGGCGATGGGCCTAGACCCCTGCGCGCTTAGGATTTAGACCGGCGTGCTAACCTCTCTGTTGTGCCTAGATAGTGCTGCGACGTGTTGATCTTCCGAGACAGGGCATGACCCAGGAAAGTGTGTCCGGCCAGAGGGATCGAGCGTGTTGGGTAATCTGGTGCACCCCTGTAGGGAAGTTTTATCTATTCGAATAGTTGTGTCCCTCGGTAGAAGGACGCCCGGAGTTGTACCTTGACCTTATGACAACTAGAACCGGATACTTAATAAAACACACCCTTTCAAGTGCCAGATACAACCCGGTGATCGCTCTCTAACAGGGCGACGAGGAAAGGATCGCTGGGTAGGATTATGCTATACAATGCTACTTGGTTAACTTACCATCTACTCTCTTCTACTGCTTCAAGATGGAGGCTGCCAGAAGCATAGTCTTCGATAGGACTAGCTATCCCCCTCTTATTCTGGCATTCTGCAGTTCAGTCCACATATACTACCCCTTTCATTGATACCAATGCATATGTAGTGTAGTTCCTTGCTTGCGAGTACTTTGGATGAGTACCCACAGTTGCTTTGCTTCCCCCCTTTTCCCCTTTCTATACCCGGTTGTTGCGACCAGATGCTGGAGCCCAGAAGCCAGACGCCACCGTCGACAATGTCTCCTACTACACCTGAGGTGCCTACTACTATGTGCAGGCCGCTGACGACAACTAGGAGTAGTTTAGGAGGATCCCAGGCAGGAGGCATGCGCCTCTTTCAATCTGTATCCTAGTTTGTGCTAGCCATCTTATGGCAACTTGTTTAACTTATGTCTGTACTCAGATATTGTTGCTTCCGCTGACTCGTCTATGATCGAGCACTTGTATTCCAGCCCTCGAGGCCCCTGGCTTGTATTATGATGCTTGTATGACTTATTTTATTTTTAGAGTTGTGTTGTGATATCTTCCCGTGAGTCCCTGATCTTGATCATACACGTTTGTGTGTATGATTAGTGTATGATTGAATCGGAGGCGTCACAAGTTGGTATCAGAGCCAACTCCGTGTAGGAATCCCTTTTCCAAACTCCTTGGCCGAAGTCGAGTCTAGACATTGCAAAACTTTTTACTAACATGGTTGTGTGTCTTACGGGCCCACATCACCATTTGGATGGTATTAAGATCTTTTATTCCTCGTCTATACTCTAAGACTCTGATCTCTCTTCTATTCGGGTTTAATTGAAATTATTAACTCTAACATTAGGGTCTCGTGATCACATCCACCCGGAGAGCCCCTTGTTACAGATGATCGCCTGCTCTACCGAAGGATTTCGAAGATACTCTCCGTTGTTCTCTTCCCTACCATCGAAATATCCCTATGGATAAATACCTACACCTGTCATTCTTACTTTTATTCCTGGTTAATCTTGTTATTACAAGATACCTCGAAATTCTCTCTATTGTTACGAAAATACTTTGTGCCCACTGCCCATGCAGTTCTTTGCAACCTGAATACCCCGACGAATAATTTCTCGCACTTATCAAGTATCCGCTCATCCCCAGTGGATACATGTATTTCGCAAAAGTCTTCGAAATACCATTCGATCTTCCAAAAATCCTCAACAACTTATTGCTCTTGAAATTCTTGCTTGCTTGCAATATGATTATCCCCATAAGTCTGGTAATCTTATTGACATCCTTTGTCATTATCATTTTGTGTTCGTTGATTCGATATGATTGTGAATGGTCGCAATCATCAATCAAAACTAAAATTCATCCTCCCGGCTCAGACGTCTTTTTGAACATGAGCTGGATCTCGACCAATCATATTGCCATCGATTGTATCCCTAAGCCTACTCAACATATCCATCCTTAATCAGAGCGTTTGCTTCTGATCACTTGATTTGGAAATCACAATTCCTTTGCTTTTGAGCTTTGAAATAGTTAGTTGTTTCTATAATCCAATGCCTTTGCATTGTTTTTTCCTCTGGTTGAGTACCGATGCTTACATCAGATCCCTTGAGGACCATCGAATCCTTTGTTAGATTTTATCCGACAACGCCCTTCATATTCAATCACTTTGGAAGTTCTTGCTCTGATATATAATGCCATTGGTAAATCCTATTCTCTGATTGGCCAACCATGCTTTGCTTTTGAGCTGGAGATATTTACTTTGAAACTTGTGGTATATGTTTCTAAGAAGCCCTATGGGTTGAACATATGCCTTCTTTAAACCGTGTGAATCCGAAAGTTTTCATGAGTCATACTCTTCTAGTGCTTCGCTAGATAAAAATTTCAACACTACAACTTCTTTGAAGACGAGAAGTGAATGAAAGGTGATGCATTAAAGAAGTGGGATTCGACCTTGAACTTTGTGTTCATGCCCATGGACCCAATGTGGAACTTATCATGGAAGCTTCTTGCAAAATATTTAATCATTTGGCCAATTCTTTCGGTATCATTAAATTGGATCCCTTGCAGCTATGGTTCCGACTATGTTGTTCTTCTTTGATCCCATTTCTCACGAAAGTTTAAACATTTGTCTTCTGTGGATCAATACCCCAGTCCAACCTTTACTTTGATCTACCATCAAGTATTACACTCCGGTATCTTGAGAATATCATGGAACTGCATAACTTTTTATGGGTTCTTCATCAACTGTTATTTCTCACCGATTCCAATTTTCCTGGGTTTTGGGTTGTCGTCAACCAAGAACACCAAATAGTGAATCGAGTACACACTCTGATTCAATAACTCTAAGTAATTTTTGTTGCTTACGAGTTTAATAATCCTTCAAGTCATTCCTAGCCTAATCGGCTATACCATTATTGTGCTAAATTTTAATTGTGCTACCTGGTCCTTCCAAGAGCACAATTTTCGACGATGAGCTAACCTTACGTCGATCTTCCTGGTCTTATAGTTTCACCTTGAACATCAAGCTTGATTCTGAGTTGGCATCGTACCCTTGGTTCCAATAACCTTTCGCTTCATCATTCCTTTGACTTGATGTCATCACCAAACGATTACATCTTCATGAAACCTTTTGACAAATATGTCGTGATCATCATCAACATTCTAAGCGTTTCCAGGATATCGATCGAATTCATGGTGAGAGATATCATCCTCCCCCCCCCCCTCGATGATTTGTATTAACATCGACAACATTCTTGCATTCCCTCCAACATAGAACTTGTTCTTGTTTTGTGTTATACCTTGAGTTCCTTGTTATCCGACTTATGTTATGCACTACCTTGGAGTACTACCATCTTTTATGTTAAGAATGTTGTGAGAATTTTACCATATCTTATGAATTCTTGATATAAGTAATACTTCTCGCCATCTCCGTTCATTCCCCGGTCCCCGTGTTCTTTCTAACCGGAAACCCGACAATTGAACTGTTGTGTGCGAATCCAAAACTTCTAGTAATCCTATTGCTTGGAGCCAATGAGCGATAATTTCATTCTTAGTCTATTGGCTTTGAATCGCCATTCTAACATTGATCATGCTACTTAGCCCATATTTCTAGTTGCACTTTTCAATCAATGTTTAATTGTGGATGTTCTCCCTGAACATACTCTATTTCACACCTTGGTATGCCCAATGCTATCACCTTGTTCGCATAATTACGAAATCCTTGTTCATGGAAATCTCGAAGGATTATTGCTGAGCCCATCGGCCACATTTTCATCTCTTTCCTTGTTGAAATTGTAAGGCTTATTCTATAAGTTGTTCCTGATGGATCCTTTGTGTATCCAAAGTCTAACCTTTGCTTCAAGACCATGCCGATGCTATCTTGAAGCATGTATGTGGTACTTCAGTCATCAATAAGAACATTTGAAGCGCAATGCTAAATGTTTCTTACACGGTTATCCAAACACCATTGTATGGGTAACATCATGAAATCCCTTGCCCCTTTACCTAATTGGCTGTCTACTTGCTGCCCTGTCATGGATGGGAAAGGTATACCCTTGATATTCAGGTATCACCACATTTTCCTTTCCATTGTTCTGATTAGCATACTAATCACTTTTCCTTTTCCATTGTTTGGTTTAACCTTTCTTGTGATCTATATGATCTAAGCAGTAATATTCTCCTGCTTATGTAAACACCTCGGTGTAAAATTCTGTCAGCAAGACCCTGATACTTTTGTTGATGACATTCCGATAGCCACCGATGGACGAGAACTTTGCCTATTGGTCCGCCTCGTTCAACGAGCAGGAAAATGGTTCTCTTCGTCCCTCGCCCTTGACGTTGTTGCCAATATACTGATAGGCTATGCTCTCGACCTGCATTGCTATCATGACAGTGCATGATGTCAACGCCCTTCCTACCTTTAACCCACAGTTCCACAGAATTGAAACCTGACACTTCTGTACATCCCAGTTATCGAAATTATTCCTCGCACTTGGCTTCATAGGTAATTCATGAGCCACCTTCCTTGAGATGATCTATTCTAGTTTTAGCCGCAATACTTATTCCGATGCTCTGAATCCCTCTCAAACTCTGTTTCAAGCATCGCACGTTTGCGTACCCGCTTGAAAATTCTCATGCTTACTATTATTTCTCTCGATGTATTTTCTGAGTTCCAGCTCGAGAGATACTCATATGTTAATTCATGGGTTAACCCCAAATGAATACTCTCTTAGCATTCTAACATTGCCGAGCTGCCCTTACCTATTTGTAAGTACGATGGGATTCTCAAAGGAAGGATGACGACTTCATCATGATGACCTGAAGCAGAGAAATGAAGACATCAACATAATGGATCGACCTCTTCGAGAAGAGCAACCAAGACCAAGAAGATTCGTTAGAATTCCGTAACCCGATCTTTCCCCCTTACTCCACCTCTTAAATCTCGGGACGAGATTTCTTGTAGCAGAGGAGAATTGTGACGCCCGAATAATTAAGCTATAGTAACCCACTGCTAATGATGCCACGTCACCATGATTACTGTTGTTAATCTTGCGATGATTCAAATCCCGTTCAAATTTCAAATTTAAAATCAAGTCAAACAGTTAAAGTTTTCAAAAGCCAAAACTAAAATGTTCGAAATATAACTTGGTGGTGAAACCAAATTTTCTTAAAATGTCTAAATGCTCTATATAAACAAAACAGGAACAAAAACAATTAAATTAAAGGCCTTTTGTAATTTATAAAATATTAAACTAATTTATTTTGGAGTAAAACTTTTTGTGGCAATGCCAATTAATGCAATTTGAATTATGAGGCAAGTTACACTTTTTACGAAAGACAATTGGTGGCACTACTTAATGCAAAACAATGTAGAAAAACTAAACAGAAAAATAAATATAAAAGAGGTAAAACCTAGTGTACGCTTGGGCTTTAATTCTACGGTATAAGTCCCAGCCCACCCTGCACCTTCCTCCTATCTCTCTTCACAGAGGACGTGCTGGACGAGCAATGCTCGTCCATGGCTCCAATGGCCACGTGTCGAGCATCCGCCGGCTCCCTCGTCCGATAAGGTCGCCCTAGCCCTCTCTCCTCCCCGTACCGAACCCTAGCCCCCAGTAACCCCCTCTCACTCTCTCCTTCTTGGATGAAGTTTGCGCCCGAGTAGCCGTCATCGTGCCTTCCCTGTTGCCGTGGTGACCGGCCACCACTCGTCGTTCCAAAGTGTCCGGCAGGACCGCCGGGTTCGTCTTCATCGACTACCGCTCCGGATCGAGACCGAGGTGCACCTGCGACGCCGCGTGCGTCGGTTCCCTTCGCCTAGGCGGACACATCGATCTACTCGCTCCGACCGTCCCCAGCACCCTTGATCCTTCCCCGGCATCAATGTGAGCTCCGCGTAGATCACCTTTTCCTCTAGGCGTCTCTCCCGTCCTCTTGCCGCCGTTCCATGAGCTTCGTGCTCCGGCCACTGCCATGGCCGAATAGCTCCAGGCTCCTGAGCTTCTCTGCTCATTTGCATAGCGCCGATGAGCTCTTGGTAACCCATAGATGTCGCCTGCATGTTTCGGTGGCTCGAACCCGTCGCCAGGCGAGGAATTAATCGAGCTCTGCTCTGACCACCGCTGTGCTCGACGTTGCGGCAGCGCCCATGCTGCGCCCCGCCGTGCGCGCCTGTCTGCACCTGTGCGCGCCTGTCGTCGCTCGTGCGCATGCCCATCCCGCCGTCCGCCCGCTGATGCTCATGCATGCCCGCGCCACGCCTAGCTATTGTTGCTGCTTGCTGCTACTACTCGCCTGCTTCTTTCCTCTAGCACCGCCGTCGCAGCTGCTTCTTGCTGCTACTGCTAGCTGCTGCTCTGCGCTGCTACCTGCGGCTCCTGCCATGCCCCGGGCTACAGCCGGCTGCTCCCATGAGGGTCGCCGATGGTTCTGGCTGCCAGCGCATATGTGTGTGCGTGCAAAGCCATGGCCATAGCTGGCTATGCACTAGTACTATGGGACTTCCGTATACCATACGTGGAGCTGGCCTATTGGTTAGTCCTAAGACTTAATTAGCCCGGGTTTAATTTTAGTGTTAACTAGCCTATTGTGTCAATGGCCAATGGGCCCAATCTATTTAGGATAGATCCCATTTAGTTTATTAGCAGTGTGTCTATGACATGGACCTACACCTCCCCTGTTGACCCAGTCAACTGCTGACTGGGCTAGACCCAGTCACTAACTTGTGGGCCCCCCTGACCCAGTCGACCAGTCAGCATTGACTGGTCAACTGTTGACTCAGCACCCCCACTAGCCCATTGTCAGCCTCTGATGCAAATAGCTGGGTACACTTGTACCCATAGCATTTAAATATTAAATTAATTTCGAATTGAATTAAATCTAGAAATTAGAAAATCGTTTAAAATTTTGAAAATTAATATAAAATAAACCGTAGCTCGGATGAAAATACTTTGTACATCAAAGTATTGCTTAGAAAAACGTGAGGATTTTGAATACACGATCCGTTCGTCTGTCACACGCTGCTAGCATAGCGAACGCGGAACCGCCCTCTCTGATTCTTTTGTTCGAAAATGCTAAACACCGAGAATACTTTCCCAGATGTTTTCCCCCTTCGCCGGTACCACCTATCCCTGCGTTAGATCACCCTGGCACCACGTATTGCCTTGATATATTTTGTGATGCTTTGTTTGCTCCGTATTTACTGTTTCTTCTCCCTCTTCTTCTCTGGTAGACCTCGAAACCGGCGTTGATGTGAATGAGTACGACTATGTCACCGATGACCCTTCTTGTGCAACAGAGCTTCCAGGCAATCCCTCCTTTGATCAACCCGATATCGCCTATTTATTCTCTCTACTGCTTGATTAGAGTAGTGTAGCATGTTACTGCTTTCAGTTAATCCTATTCTACTGCATAGCCTGTCATTGTTGCTACAGTTGTTACCCTTATATGCAATCCTAAATACTTAGTATAGGATGCTAGTTTTCCATCAGTAGCCCTATGCTCTTGTCCGTCTGCCATGCTATACTACTGGGCCGTGATCACTTCGGGAGGTGATCACGGGCATATACTATATACTTTATACTGTTACATTACTTATAATATTGTTCGGAGATGGGGCATGAAGGGGCAGGTGGTTCCATCCAGGTAGTGGTGGGCATGGGTTCCCAACGGCCCCCGAGTGTTACTTTGTGGCAGAGCGAGAGGCCAGGTTGAGACCACCTAGGTGAGAGGAGGGCCTGGCCCGGGGTCGGCGTCTGCGGTTACTTCAAAATAACAGGCTTAACGAGATCTTGGTATTTGATCTGAGTCTGGCCATTGGCCTATACACACTAACCAACTACGCGGGAACAGTTATGGGCACTCGACGTCGTGGTATTAGTTGAAGCCTTCTTGACGTCAACGACTGAGCGACGCGCGCCGGATTGGACTGGAACGCCTGCTCTTGTATTAGGGAGGTTAGGTCTGCTTACCGGCCGCGTACGCAACGTGCAGGTGTGCAACGGGCGATGGGCCCAGACCCCTGCACGCTTAGGATTTAGACTGGCGTGCTGACCTCTCTGTTGTGCCTAGGTAGAGTTGCGACGTGTTGATCTTTCGAGGCCTGGCATCATCCAGGAAAGTGTGTCCGGCCAGAGGGATCGACTGTGTTGGGTAATCTGGTGCACCCCTGCAGGGAAGTTTATCTATTCAAATAGTCGTGTCCCTCGGTAAAAGGACGACCCGGAGTTGTACCTTGACCTTATGACAACTAGAACCGGGTACTTAATAAAACACACCCTTTCAAATGCCAGATACAACCCGGTGATCACTCTCTAACAGGGAGATGAGGAGAGGATCGCCAGGTAAGATTATGCTATACGACGCTACTTGGTTAACTTACCATCTACTCTCTTCTACTGCTTCAAGATGGGGGCCGCCAGAAGCGTAGTCTTCGATAGGACTGGGTATCCCCCTCTTATTCTGGCATTCTGCAGTTTAGTCCACATACACTACTGTAACACCCACGGTGTTGCTATATCTCCTACGTGTCGGAGCACGACTTAGAGGCATAACCGCATGGTAGGCATGTCGCAAGAGGGGTAACCTTTACACATCCCATGTACTGAATAAGAAAGGGATAAAGAGTTGGCTTACAATCGCCACTTCACACAATACATAAATATATCATACATCATCCAGAATACAATCAAGGTCCGACTACGGTACCAAAATAAAGAAAGACAACCCCAAATGCTAGATCCCCGATCGCCCCAACTAGGCTCCTCTACTGATCAACCGGAAAAGACACATAGTAACGGCCCGAATCCTCGTCGAACTCTCACTTGAGTTCGATAGCATCCCCTGCACTGGCATCGTCGGCACCTGCATCTGTTTGGACGTAACTGTGAGCCACAGGGACTCAACAATCTCACACCCTCGCGATCAAGACTATTTAAGCTTAAAGGTAGGAAAGGAGTAGTGAGGTGGAGCTGCAGCAAGCACTAGCATATATGGTGGCTAACTTACGCAAATGAGAGTGAGAAGAGAAGCAAATCACGGTCGAGAAGCTATAATGATCAAGAAGTGATCCTGAAACTACTTACGTTCAAGCATAACACGAGACCGTGTTCTCTTCCCGGACTCCGCTGAAAAGAGACCATCACGGCTACACACGTTGTTGATTCATTTTAATTAAGTTTAGTTCAAGTTCTCTACAACCAGACATTAACAAATTCCCATCTGCCCATAACCGCGGGCACGACTTTCGAAAGTTCAAAACCCTGCAGGGGTGTCCCAACTTAGCCCATCACAAGCTCTCATAGTCAACGAAGGATATTCCTTCTCCCAGGAAGACCCGATCGGACTCGGAATCCCGGCTACAAGACATTTCGACAATGGTAAAACAAGACCAGCAAAGCCTCTCAATGTGCCAAAAAATCCCGATAGGAGTCGCACGTATCTCGTTCTCAGGGCACAGCAGATGAGACATCCTACAAGTAAAACCAAACCTCAAGTTGCCTTGAGGTGGCCCCGCAGTCTACTCGGTTCGGACCAACACTCAGAGGAGCACTGGCCCGGGGGGGTTTAAAATAAAGATGACCCTTGAGTCCGCGAAACCCAAGGGAAAAAAGGCTTAGGTGGCAAATGGTAAAACCAAGGTTGGGCCTTGCTGGAGGAGTTTTATTTAAGGCGAACTGTCAAGGGGTTCCCTGTGATAGCCTGGCTTAATAGGGATGATAGACTACTCATATCAATAAGGAATTCCTTCTTTTCTAGAAGCCCATTCGGACAGAACTCCAAAGTTAAGCGTGCTCAGCTTGGAGTAGTTTCAGGATGGGTGACCGACCGGGAAGTTGCTCCCGGGTGCACACAAGTGAGGACAAAGTGCGCAGAAAAGACTAGTATTGATATGTGGGGCTAGTCTAGATCCCGTCAGGAGTAACGACCATCGGCGGGTGTGTCCGGGGCGTTACAAGTTGGTAATCAGAGCCTTCCCCGACTTAGGAGCCCCCTGCTTGATTGAATCGCTGGTGTTGTTGAGTCTAGAAAAATGTTTTGAGTCTTTTAGGATTATATATATCAGAGAGTAGGATTCTTTTTACTCCTCAGTCCCTTCGTCGCTCTGATGAGGCCTCCTGACGTAGAGTTTTTGACTCTTCTCCTCTCAAATTTCATGAATTTTTTTTAGGATCACGAGGGTATCTTGGAACCGTTCCGATGGTTTTGTGACGAGAACATTGTTCTTGGTGCCTCCTGACATTTAGGGGTTGTGGCAGTGTCCCGGGGAGTTGAGCTCCAAGGTGTTGTCATCACAATTTTATCGTTGCAATTCTAGAATACCTGAGTTCGCCGACATCGAAAATCTCTTTTATGCAGTTGTTGGTGAGATAACCTCAATGCCACCCAGTACTACGGCGGGAGTTCGGGAGTATTGCCATAACTTGTATAACGGATGCTTTTCGAAGGTTGAGGTAAATGATTTCCGAAGGTTTCTTGGTTATGTGTTGAAGGATGGATACAGCTAGATGTAGGATTTGCTAGTTTTGGGTGAGATATTATGCTTCCCCTGTATCCCCAACACCTGATTGCATAACCAGAAAGTTTCGGGAGTTTACAAGTGGGAATTCAAGTAGCTCCTAGGATATCTTTCCGACAGATGTATGATATGAAATTGGGGTTCGACGTCTAGTCGTCCGCCTATCCACGATTGGTTTTACAGTGGTCTCATTGTGTCTTAAAGAGTCCTTGGCTATGCTGACTCGGGGATGCTTCGTATGTCATGTGCACTGCCTTGTACATGATGGTGTTGTACGATCGAGTCCGTGTGGGCCCCACCACGAAAACTTTGGATGAAATCTCTATCATATGTTTGTTCCGGCTTATTTTGCAAGCCAATCCTTTGTTTTATTTTGATTTGTGGTATTCGAGTTGCTTCGAAGTCAAATGTTGAGTCCATACCTTTCCTAAGCGGTGTTCTCATATTTCTATGGGAATACTAATCCTTCATGATAATCGAGATTGTCATGTCAATCCTTCTCAGCCGGTGTGTTTTCTCTTCAAGTAGATCCAATCTTGTCAACATTCGCAAGATCAACTCAAGTCTTCTCAACGTTGTTTGTTTCATCCGTCCCAAATTGCCTTTGTTTTTTCCGCCCTCCCACCCTATTTCTTCGAGGACTCATATATCTTAATAAAGTATCCTTTTATTGATGAGAAGTCTATTTCTTCTTTTCTGTCACTGTTCTTATCCAGTGATTCTCATGAAGATGTTCTACTAGCTCATCATTATTCGTTCTTTTTTCTTCTCAAGTGAATTCAATTCAAGCTTTGTCGATCATATCTTTTCCTCGATTCAAATGTTTTCTCATGCTGGTGCACCTCATAACCATTCACCTATCTCTATTCAATTATTTCAGAGTGCCGAAGATATCTCAGAAGACTTGTCTTTTCATTCAAGATCCGTTCAACCTATTTCAAGGTTGTTACCTCATTCAAGCTATTTTAATCCAACCGGTGCAATCTATCTTTTAAATCGTTCAACGATGTTTCTTTTGAGTGGGCCCTAATGTTGGGGAACGTAGTAATTTCAAAAAAATTCCTACGCACACGCAAGATCATGGTGATGCATAGCAACGAGAGGGGAGAGTGTTGTCTACGTACCAACGCAGACCGACTGCGGAAGCGATCACACAACATAGAGGAAGTAGTCGTACGTCTTCTTCCCGATCCGACCGATCCAAGCACCGTTACTCCGGCACCTCCGAGTTCTTAGCACACGTTCAGCTCGATGACGATCCCCGGGCTCCGATCCAGCAAAGCTTCGGGGAGGAGTTCCGTCAGCACTACGGCGTGGTGACGATCTTGATGTACTACCGACGCAGGGCTTCGCCTAAGCACTACAACGGTATGATCGAGGTGGAATTTGGTGGCAGGGGGCACCGCACACGGCTAAGGAACGATCTCAAGGATCAACTTGTGTGTCTTGGGGTGTCCCCTGCCCCCGTATATAAAGGATGGAGGGGGGGAGGCTGGCCGGCCAAAGGAGGGAGGCGCAGGAGGAGTCCTACTCCTACCGGGAGTAGGACTCCCCCCTCCAATCCTAGTCCAACTAGGATTCCTTAAAGGGGAGAGAGAGAGAGGGTGGCCGGCCCCTTCTCCTAGTCCTAATAGGACTAGGGGGAGGGGGAGGTGCGCAGCCCTTGTGGGCAGCCCTCTCACCTTTCCACTAAGGCCCATGTAGGCCCATTTGGCTCCCGGGGGGTTCCGGTAACCCTCCCGGTAATCCGGTAAAATCCTGATTTCACCCGGAACACTTCCGGTGTCCAAACATAGGCTTCCAATATATCAATCTTTATGTCTCGACCATTTCGAGACTCCTCGTCATGTCCGTGATCACATCCGGGACTCCGAACTACCTTCGGTACATCAAAATGCATAAACTCATAATAACTGTCATCGTAACGTTAAGCGTGCGGACCCTACGGTTCGAGAACAATGTAGACATGACCGAGACACGTCTCCGGTCAATAACCAATAGCGGGACCTGGATGCCCATATTGGCTCCTACATATTCTATGAAGATCTTTATCGGTCAGACCGCATAACAACATACGTTGTTCCCTTTGTCATCGGTATGTTACTTGCCCGAGATTCGATCGTCGGTATCCAATACCTAGTTCAATCTCGTTACTGGCAAGTCTCTTTACTCGTTCCGTAATACATCATCTCATAACTAACATCTTAGTTATTATGCTTGCAAGGCTTATGTGATGTGTATTACCGAGAGGGCCCAGAGATACCTCTCCGACAATCGGAGTGACAAACCCTAATCTCGAAATACGCCAACCCAACATCTACCATTGGAGACACCTGTAGTACTCCTTTATAATCACCCAGTTACGTTGTGACGTTTGGTAGTACCCAAAGTGTTCCTCCGGTAAACGGGAGTTGCATAATCTCATAGTTATAGGAACATGTATAAGTCATGAAGAAAGCAATAGCAACATACTAAACGATCGGGTGCTAAGCTAATGGAATGGGTCATGTCAATCAGATCATTCAACTAATGATGTGACCTCGTTAATCAAATAACAACTCTTTGTTCATGGTTAGGAAACATAACCATCTTTGATTAACGAGCTAGTCAAGTAGAGGCATACTAGTGACACTCTGTTTGTCTATGTATTCACACATGTATTATGTTTCCGGTTAATACAATTCTAGCATGAATAATAAACATTTATCATGACATAAGGAAATAAATAATAACTTTATTATTGCCTCTAGGGCATATTTCCTTCAGTCTCCCACTTGCACTAGAGTCAATAATCTAGATTACACAGTAATGATTCTAACACCCATGGAGCCTTGGTGCTGATCATGTTTTGCTCGTGGAAGAGGCTTAGTCAACGGGTCTGCAACATTCAGATCCATATGTATCTTGCAAATCTCTATGTCTCCCACCTGGACTAGATCCTGGATGGAGTTGAAGCGTCTTTTGATGTGTTTGGTCCTTTTGTGAAATCTGGATTCCTTTGCCAAAGCAATTGCACCAGTATTGTCACAAAAGATTTTCATTGGACCCGATGCACTAGGTATGACACCTAGATCGGATATGAACTCCTTCATCCAGATTCCTTCGTTCGCTGCTTCCGAAGCAGCTATGTACTCCGCTTCACATGTAGATCCCGCTATGACGCTTTGTTTAGAACTGCACCAACTGACAGCTCCACCGTTTAAAGTAAACATGTATCCGGTTTGCGATTTAGAATCGTCCGGATCAGTGTCAAAGCTTGCATCAACGTAACCTCTTACGATGAGCTCTTTGTCACCTCCATATACGAGAAACATATCCCTAGTCCTTTTCAGGTATTTCAGGATGTTCTTGACCGCTGTCCAGTGATCCACTCCTGGATTACTTTGGTACCTCCCTGCTAAACTTATAGCAAGGCACACATCAGGTCTGGTACACAGCATTGCATACATGATAGAGCCTATGGCTGAAGCATAGGGAACATCTTTCATTTTCTCTCTATCTTCTGCAGTGGTCGGGCATTGAGTCTGACTCAACTTCACACCTTGTAACACAGGCAAGAACCCTTTCTTTGCTTGATCCATTTTGAACTTCTTCAAAATCTTGTCAAGGTATGTGCTTTGTGAAAGTCCAATTAAGCGTCTTGATCTATCTCTATAGATCTTTATGCCTAATATGTAAGCAGCTTCCCCGAGGTCTTTCATCGAAAAAATTTTATTCAAGTATCCCTTTATGCTATCCAGAAATTCTATATCATTTCCAATCAGCAATATGTCATCTACATATAATATCAGAAATGCTACAGAGTCCCACTCACTTTCTTGTAAATACAGGCTTCTCCAAAAGTCTGTATAAAGCCAAATGCTTTGATCACACTATCAAAGCGTTTATTCCAACTCCGAGATGCTTGCACCAGTCCATAAATGGATCGTTGGAGTTTGCATACTTTGTTAGCTCCCTTTGGATCGACAAAACCTTCTGGTTGCATCATATACAACTCTTCTTCCAGAAATCCATTCAGGAATGCAGTTTTGACATCCATCTGCCATATTTCATAATTATAAAATGCGGCAATTGCTAACATGATTCTGACGGACTTAAGCATCGCTACGGGTGAGAAGGTCTCATCGTAGTCAACCCCTTGAACTTGTCGAAAACCTTTTGCGACAAGTCGAGCTTTATAGACAGTAATATTATCGTCAGCGTCAGTCTTTTTCTTGAAGATCCATTTATTCTCAATTGCTTGCCGATCATCGGGCAAGTCAACCAAAGTCCATACTTTGTTCTCATACATGGATCCCATCTCAGATTTCATGGCCTCAAGCCACTTTGCGGAATCTGGGCTCACCATCGCTTCTTCATAGTTCATAGGTTCATCATGATCTAGTAGCATGACTTCCAGAACTGGATTACCGTACCACTCTGGTGCGGATCTCACTCTGGTTGATCTACGTGGTTCGGTAGTATCTTGTCCTGAAGTTTCATGATCATCATCATTAGCTTCCTCACTAATTGGTATAGGTGTCGTAGAAACAGTTTTCTATGATGTAGTATTTTCCAATAAGGGAGCAGGTACAGTTACCTCGTCAAGTTCTACTTTCCTCCCACTCACTTCTTTCGAGAGAAACTCCTTCTCTAGAAAGTTTCCGAACTTAGCAACAAAAGTATTGCCTTCGGATCTGTGATAGAAGGTGTATCCAATAGTTTCCTTTGGATATCCTATGAAGACACATTTCTCCGATTTGGGTTCGAGCTTATCAGGTTGAAGCTTTTTCACATAAGCATCGCAGCCCCAAACTTTAAGAAACGACAACTTTGGTTTCTTGCCAAACCATAGTTCATAAGGCGTCGTCTCAACGGATTTTGATGGTGCCCTATTTAACGTGAATGCGGCTGTCTCTAAAGCATAACCCCAAAACGATAGCGGTAAATCAGTAAGAGACATCATAGATCGCACCATATCTAGTAAGGTACGATTACGACGTTCGGACACACCATTACGCTGTGGTGTTCCGGGTGGCGTGAGTTGCGAAACTATTCCACAATTTTTCAAATGTATACCAAACTCGTAACTCAAATATTCTCCTCCACGATCAGATCGTAGAAACTTTATTTTCTTGTTACGATGATTTTCAATTTCACTCTGAAATTCCTTGAACTTTTCAAATGTTTCAGACTTATGTTTCATTAAGTAGATATACCCATATATGCTCAAATCATCTGTGAAGGTGAGAAAATAACGATATCCGCCACGAGCCTCAATATTCATCGGACCACATACATCGGTATGTATGATTTCCAATAAATCTGTTGCTCTCTCCATAGTAACGGAGGACGGTGTTTTAGTCATCTTGCCTATGAGGCACGGTTCGCAAGTACCAAGTGATTCATAATCAAGTGGTTCCAAAAGCCCATCAGTATGGAGTTTCTTCATGCGCTTTACACCGATATGACCTAAACGGCAGTGCCACAAATAAGTTGCACTATCATTATCAACTCTGCATCTTTTGGCTTCTACATTATGAATATGTGTATCACTACTATCGAGATTCAACAAGAATAGACCACTCTTCAAAGGTGCATGACCATAAAAGATATTATTCATATAAATAGAACAACCATTATTCTCTGATTTAAATGAATAACCGTCTCGCATTAAACAAGATCCAGATATAATGTTCATGCTCAACGCTGGCACCAAATAACAATTATTTAGGTCTAATATTAATCCCGAAGGTAGATGTAGAGGTAGCGTGCCGACCGCGATCACATCGACTTTGGAACCGTTTCCCACGCGCATCGTCACCTCGTCCTTTGCTAGCGTCCGCTTATTCTGTAGTCCCTGTTTCGAGTTGCAAATATTAGCAACAGAACCAGTATCAAATACCCAGGTGCTACTGCGAGCTCTAGTAAGGTACACATCAATAACATGTATATCACATATACCTTTGTTCACCTTGCCATCCTTCTTATCCGCCAAATACTTGGGGCAGTTCCGCTTCCAGTGACCAGTCTGCTTGCAGTAGAAGCACTCAGTTTCAGGCTTAGGTCCAGACTTGGGTTTCTTCTCCTGAGCAGCAACTTGCTTGCTGTTCTTCTTGAAGTTCCCCTTCTTCTTCCCTTTGCCCTTTTTCTTGAAACTAGTGGTTTTGTTAACCATCAACACTTGATGCTCCTTCTTGATTTCTACCTCCGCAGCTTTCAGCATCGTGAAGAGCTCGGGAATAGTCTTGTTCATCCCTTGCATATTATAGTTCATCACGAAGCTCTTGTAGCTTGGTGGCAGTGATTGGAGAATTCTGTCAATGACGCAATCATCTGGAAGATTAACTCCCATCTGAATCAAGTGATTATTATACCCAGACATTTTGAGTATATGCTCACTGACAGAACTATTCTCCTCCATCTTGCAGCTATAGAACTTATTGGAGACTTCATATCTCTCAATTCGGGCATTTGCTTGAAATATCAACTTCAACTCCTGGAACATCTCATATGCTCCATGACGTTCAAAACATTGTTGAAGTCCCGATTCTAAGCCGTAAAGCATGGCACACTGAACTATTGAGTAGTCATCAGCTTTGCTCTGCCAGACGTTCATAACATCTGGCGTTGCTCCAGCAGCAGGCCTGGCACCCAGCGGTGCTTCCAGGACGTAATTCTTCTGTGCAGCAATGAGGATAATCCTCAAGTTACGGACCCAGTCCGTGTAATTGCTACCATCATCTTTCAACTTTGCTTTCTCAAGGAACGCAACTAAATTCAACGGAACAACAGCACGAGCCATCTATCTACAATCAACATAAACAAGCAAGATACTATCAGGTACTAAGTTCATGATAAGTTTAAGTTCAATTAATCAAATTACTTAAGAACTCCCACTTAGATAGACATCCCTCTAATCCTCTAAGTGATCACGTGATCCAAATCAACTAAACCATAACCGATCATCACGTGAGATGGAGTAGTTTTCAATGGTGAACATCGTTATGTTGATCATATCTACTATATGATTCACGCTTGACCTTTCGGTCTCCGTGTTCCGAGGCCATATCTGTATATGCTTGGCTCGTCAAGTATAACCTGAGTATTCTGCGTGTGCAACTATTTTGCACCCGTTGTATTTGGACGTAGAGCTTATCACACCCGATCATCACGTGGTGTCTGGGCACGACGAACTTTGGCAACGGTGCATACTCAGGGAGAACACTTCTTGATAATTTAGTGAGAGATCATCTTATAATGCCACCGTTAATCAAAGCAAGATAAGATGCATAAAAGATAAACATCACATGCAATCAATATAAGTGATATGATATGGCCATCATCATCTTGTGCTTGTGATCTCCATCTCCGAAGCACCGTCATGATCACCATCGTCACCGGCGCGACACCTTGATCTCCATCGTAGCATCGTTGTCGTCTCGCCAATCTTATGCTTCCACGACTATCACTACCGCTTAGTAATAAAGTAAAGCATTACATCGCGATTGCATTGCATACAATAAAGCGACAACCATATGGCTCCTGCCAGTTGCCGATAACTTGGTTACAAAACATGATCATCTCATACAATAAAATCAGCATCATGCCTTGACCATATCACATCACAACATGCCCTGCAAAAACAAGTTAGACGTCCTCTACTTTGTTGTTGCAAGTTTTACGTGGCTGCTACGGGCTTAAGTAAGAACTCATCTCACCTACGCATCAAAACCACAATGATAGTTTGTCAAATAGACTCCGTTTTAACCTTCTCAAGGACCGGGCATAGCCACACTTGGTTCAACTAAAGTTGGAGAGACAGTCTTCCGCAAGCCATCTATGTGCAAAGCACGTCGAGGGAACCGGTCTCGCGTAAGAGTACGCGTAAGGTTGGTCCGGATCGTCTCGTCCAACAATACCGCTGAACCAAAGTATGACATGCTGGTAGGCAGTATGACTTGTATCGCCCACAACTCACTTGTGTTCTACTCGTGCAAATAACATCAAACCATAAAAAACTAGGCTCGGATGCCACTGTTGGGGAACGTAGTAATTTCAAAAAATTTCCTACGCACACGCAAGATCATGGTGATGCATAGCAACGAGAGGGGAGAGTGTTGTCTACGTACCAATGCAGACCGACTGCGGAAGCGATCACACAACATAGAGGAAGTAGTCGTACGTCCTCTTCCCGATCCGACCGATCCAAGCACCGTTACTCCGGCACCTCCGAGTTCTTAGCACACGTTCAGCTCGATGACGATCCCCGGGCTCCGATCCAGCAAAGCTTCGGGGAGGAGTTCCGTCAGCACGACGGCGTGGTGACGATCTTGATGTACTACCGACGCAGGGCTTCGCCTAAGCACTACAACGGTATGATCGAGGTGGAATTTGGTGGCAGGGGGCACCGCACACGGCTAAGGAACGATCTCAAGGATCAACTTGTGTGTCTTGGGGTGTCCCCTGCCCCCGTATATAAAGGATGGAGGGGGGGAGGCTGGCCGGCCAAAGGAGGGAGGCGCAGGAGGAGTCCTACTCCTACCGGGAGTAGGACTCCCCCCTCCAATCCTAGTCCAACTAGGATTCCTTAAAGGGGAGAGAGAGAGAGGGTGGCCGGCCCCTTCTCCTAGTCCTAATAGGACTAGGGGGAGGGGGAGGTGCGCAGCCCTTGTTGGCAGCCCTCTCACCTTTCCACTAAGGCCCATGTAGGCCCATTTGGCTCCCGGGGGGTTCCGGTAACCCTCCCGGTAATCCGGTAAAATCCCGATTTCACCCGGAACACTTCCGGTGTCCAAACATAGGCTTCCAATATATCAATCTTTATGTCTCGACCATTTCGAGACTCCTCGTCATGTCCGTGATCACTTCCGGGACTCCGAACTACCTTCGGTACATCAAAATGCATAAACTCATAATAACTGTCATCGTAACGTTAAGCGTGCAGACCCTACGGTTCAAGAACAATGTAGACATGACCGAGACACGTCTCCGGTCAATAACCAATAGCGGGACCTGGATGCCCATATTGGCTCCTACATATTCTACGAAGATCTTTATCGGTCAGACCGCATAACAACATACGTTGTTCCCTTTGTCATCGGTATGTTACTTGCCCGAGATTCGATCGTCGGTATCCAATACCTAGTTCAATCTCGTTACTGGCAAGTCTCTTTACTCGTTCCGTAATACATCATCTCATAACTAACATCTTAGTTATTATGCTTGCAAGGCTTATGTGATGTGTATTACCGAGAGGGCCCAGAGATACCTCTCCGATAATCGGAGTGACAAACCCTAATCTCGAAATACGCCAACCCAACATCTACCATTGGAGACACCTGTAGTACTCCTTTATAATCACCCAGTTACGTTGTGACGTTTGGTAGTACCCAAAGTGTTCCTTCGGTAAACGGGAGTTGCATAATCTCATAGTTATAGGAACATGTATAAGTCATGAAGAAAGCAATAGCAACATACTAAACGATCGGGTGCTAAGCTAATGGAATGGGTCATGTCAATCAGATCATTCAACTAATGATGTGACCTCGTTAATCAAATAGCAACTCTTTGTTCATGGTTAGGAAACATAACCATCTTTGATTAACGAGCTAGTCAAGTAGAGGCATACTAGTGACACTCTGTTTGTCTATGTATTCACACTTGTATTATGTTTCCGGTTAATACAATTCTAGCATGAATAATAAACATTTATCATGACATAAGGAAATAAATAATAACTTTATTATTGCCTCTAGGGCATATTTCCTTCACCTAACCCACAGGTCTTTTCCCAGGATCTTACCTGACTCTTCTAATTTTCCTGGAGCTATCCTAAATTCTTTTCGAGGTTTGACGTAAGAATGAATTATCATCAGTCATATGTATTTCTCCAAGATATTTCAAATTCTTTTCATTGTTGGCTCAACCTCTTCGCTTTTCATTATTCTGGAGTGCCTCAATAATTCATGGTGGTCCTTGTCATCGTCATTCTCAGATTTGAAGACCGAAGAAGAGTTTCTCTTAAATCTTGCTCCATTCTCTTCAAGATTCACGGGTCTGGCTTGATGCCATCCTTTCATAATTGTTTTTGATAGTGAGAATTATTTTCATCTATCCGGAGCAATTCAGGAGTCTTTTCAGTTCTGCCTCCGAAGGCCATCATTTCGGGGTTACTCATTCCAGCTTTCAGCTATTGTTCCCCAAATCTTACCGGTGCATCATTCAATATTCTCTAATTAGCTCGTGATCTCTTTGTTTCAGTTGTATCTAAATCCCCTCAAGTATCCTCATTCGTTCTCTAATTCTTACCGGTGATTCATCCCTTTACTTCGTTCATTTCCAATTCTTATGGTGGTTCATTCAAGTTTTTCTCTTCCTTCGTTGTCATATCAATTTATTCATTGTTTCAATCCTACCGGTGGTTCGTTGAAGACCTTCTCAAGTTTGCGCTATATCTATCTTAACCCTTTTTCTACAAGAATAAGTAGTATGCCAAATCCATTGCTTGTCATCAAGCTACAGTGGTGAAGGATACGCATAATGTAATTCTTATTATTGTTTCATCCAAGGGATTAATTCCTTATTCCGGAGGTTCATCAAAATTCTTGATTTCTTTTGTTCATCTTTCTTTTCCGGAGTTCTAGGTCTTCAGCATTATCTCGTCGCGAAGCTCCATCTAAATCATCGCAAGGCTTCACCTTGTGTTTTCAACTTCACTTTCCTTTCGTTTGATCATTCTTTGTTACCAGAGTTCTTCATGGAGGCTCTACATGATGGTTCATTAAGGATTTAATTCCTTCTCGAAGCGTTCATCAAGATTCGTTTCAGAGGAGGTCGAGCTTTCTTCATCTTGCAATCCAATGTGAAATTCTTCCATATCTCATCTTTTGAGGTGGTGTTATGTCATTCTTGATAATTTCCCTTCGTGTTTCATGATTCACAAGTTATCAAGAATGAGGTATTTTAAATCCATCAATCTCTTCTGTGGATTTATCTTGTGTCATATTTCACCTAAATATTTCCCTAAGGATGTTGCCTATTGTGGTGTCTATAAATGACCCAAGTTCTTCATTTATCCTTCCGGTGAATAAGTTTCTCGTCTCCTTGCTCATATCATTCCAATCTATTGTTTCCATTAGTGGCAGAATTTCACCTCTTGATTTCGAGATGTTTTCCATAAGCCCACAACAAGCTTACTCTTTTCGTTGTTGGTTTTCCAACAACTCCGTCCGAACCTTCTCCTAAAGATGCTTTTTCAAGCTCATTTGAGGTAGAAGATGTTGTTTTCTTCTCCGTTCTTTTAATTCCATTCTTTTATTTTCTTTCGGAGGCTTTGTGATGTTGTTGCTATTTTCACCCATCATCTCGTTTGGTCAAAGATCATGTTCTTTTCGTGCTTATCCATTTAACCGGAGTGTCGTGTCCTTCATTCAAGTTCTCTCATCTTATCAAGTTTTTCCATCCCTTCTCAACTGGAGTGCTGTCTGAAATCATTCTTATCCCTTGTGCCATTCTTTCAATAGTTCCGGAGGGAGTATGTTGTGATTTCATCAAGTATCTTCTCATCTTATCAAGTTCTTATTCAATTCCTTTTCTTTTCAGACAGAGTGCTGTCCAAATTATATCATTCTTAATCCTTCTCTATGTTGTTTTAACCGGAGTGGTTTCAATATATATCTTGCCCTTCAACCTCAAGGTTCTCATAATATTCCTTGTTCCTCTTGTCTAACGGAGTGTTTGCAACTTTGTTCTTCTTCGTTGCATTCTTTCTTTCAATTTGTTCAACCTCGCAAGGTTCTTTGGTTTCACTCTTTTGTCAAGAAGCAACTTTGTTTTACCTCTTCCTCTTCCATTTCTCTCCGGTGCCATCCTAGATCTCCGGACGAGATCCTCTTGTAGTGGTGGAGTGTTGTAATGCCCCGAGACCGTTGCGCCAGGTGTCTTCCAGTTATTCGATGTTGTTGCCTTGTCATTCGCTTGCGTGTTGCATCTTGTCATGTCATCATGTGCATTGCATCATCATGTTTTCAAACTTGCATCCGTCCCGGCCTCCTCGTTCCTTCCATTGTCCATTCTGAGTACAGACACCCTTGCACGCGCCCGCAGCACGTCCGAAATATTATTTTATAAGTGGCCAGAAAATGTTCTCGAATTGGGTTGAAAGTTGGCGTGTGGTCTTATTATAGTGTAGATAGACCGCCTGTCAAGTTTCATCGCATTCGGAGTTCGTTTGATAGCCCAACCGTTAAACTATAGCGGCATTATAGTCGGGCACACGTCGGACATTTTCGGTCTCCGGAAACAGTCGCCGGGTCTCTCTTCTCTTCTCTCAGCCCAAAGCTTTCTGCACAGTCCGCTATCAACCGCCAGGCCCCAAAACCCCTCCTTGCATGGTGCATCGACCCCCTCACGTGCGCGTCCGAAAGTTGTCCCGAACCCGACCCGGACAGTCGTCACCGTTGGATTTGGATCATCCCCAAACATCTACAAAACATCACCATTTTCTTATTTGGGCTCCCTAGCCTATTTTTCCCGACCGTCCGATTTTGATCGGAGGGACGATAGTGTTGGGGAACGTAGTAATTTCAAAAAAAAAAATCCTACGCACACGCAAGGTCATGGTGATGCATAGCAACGAGAGAGGAGAGTGTGATCTACGTACCCTTGTAGATCAACAACGGAAGCATTTGGTTGATGTAGTCATACGTCTCCACGGCCCGACCGATCAAGCATCGAAACTACGGCACCTTCCGAGTTCTAGCACACGTTCAACTCGATGACGATCCTCGGACTCCGATCCAACAAAGTGTCGGGGAAGAGTTCCGTCAGCACGACGGCGTGGTGACGATCTTGATGTACTACTGTCGCAGGGCTTTGCTTAAGCACCGCTACAATATTATCGAGGACTATGGTGGAAGGGGGCACCGCACACGGCTAAGAATATGATCACGTGGATCAACTTGTGCGTCTCTGGGGTGCCCCTGCCTCCGTATATAAAGGTTCAAGAGGGGGAGGCCGGCCGACCATCATAGGGCGCGCCAGGAGGAGTCCTACTCCCTCTGGGAGTAGGACTTCTCCCCCAATCCTAGTTGGAATAGGATTCGCGAGGTGGGAAAAGAGGGAGAGAGAAGGAGGGGGGCGCCGGCCCCCTCTCTCCTTGTCCTATTCGGACTAGGGGGGAGGGGCGCGCGGCCCAGCCCTGGCCGCCTCTCCTCTTCTTCCACTAAGGCCCACTAAGGGCCATATAGCTCCCGGGGGGTTCCGGTAACCTCCCGGTACTCCGGTAAAATCCCGATTTCACCCGGAACACTTCCAATATCCAAACATAGGCTTCCAATATATCAATCTTTATGTCTCGACCATTTCGAGACTCCTCGTCATGTCCGTGATCTCATCCGGGACTCCGAACAACCTTCGGTACATCAAAACGTATAAACTCATAACATAACTATCATCGAAACCTTAAGCGTGCGGACCCTACGGGTTCGAGAACAATGTAGACATGACCGAGACACGTCTCCGGTCAATAACCAATAGCGGAACCTGGATGCTCATATTGGTTCCTACATATTCTACGAAGATCTTTTATCGGTCAGACCGCATAACAACATACGTTGTTCCCTTTGTCATCGGTATGTTACTTGCCCGAGATTCGATCGTCGGTATCCAATACCTAGTTCAATCTCATTACCGGCAAGTCTCTTTACTCGTTCCGTAATACATCATCCCGCAACTAACTCATTAGTTGCAATGATTGCAAGTCTTAAGTGATGTGCATTACCGAGAGGGCCCAGAGATACCTCTCCGACGATCGGAGTGACAAATCCTAATCTCGAAATACGTCAACCCAACATGTACCTTTGGAGACACCTGTAGAGCTCCTTTATAATCACCCAATTACGTTGTGATGTTTGGTAGCACACAAAGTGTTCCTCCGGCAAACGGGAGTTGCATAATCTCATAGTCATAGGAACATGTATAAGTCATGAAGAAAGCAATAGCAACATACTAAACGATCGGGTGCTAAGCTAATGGAATGGGTCATGTCAATCACATCATTCTCCTAATGATGTGATCCCGTTAATCAAATGACAACACATGTCTATGGTTAGGAAACATAACCATCTTTGATTAACGAGCTAGTCAAGTAGAGGCATACTAGTGACACTTTGTTTGTCTATGTATTCACACATGTATTATGTTTCCGGTTAATACAATTCTAGCATGAATAATAAACATTTATCATGAAATAAGGAAATAAATAATAACTTTATTATTGCCCCTAGGGCATATTTCCTTCAACCTCCCACTTGCACTAGAGTCAATAATCTAGATCACATCGCCATGTGATTTAACATCAATAGTTCACATCACCATGTGATTAACACCCATAGTTCACATCGTCATGTGACCAACACTCAAAGGGTTTACTAGAGTTAGTAATCTAGTTCACATCTATATGTGATTAACACCCAAAGAGTACTAAGGTGTGATCATGTTTTGCTTGTGAGAGAAGCTTAGTCAACGAGTCTTCCAAAGTTTAGATCCGTATGTATTTTGCAAATTTCTATGTCTACAATGCTCTGCACGGAGCTACTTTAGCTAATTGCTCCCACTTTCAATATGTATCCAGATGAAGACTTAGAGTCATCCGTATCAGTGCCAAAAACTTGTATCGACATAATCCTTTTACGACGAACCTTTTGTCACCTCCATAATCGAGAAACATATCCTTATTCCACTAAGGATGATTTTGACCGATGTCCGGTGATCTACTCCTAGATCACTATTGTACTCCCTTGCCAAAATCAGTGTAGGGTATACAATAGATCTGGTACATAGCATGGCATACTTTATAGAACCTATGGCCGAGGCATAGGGAATGACTTTTATTCTCTTTCTATCTTCTGCCGTGGTCGGGCTTTGAGTCTTACTCAATTTCACACCTTGTAACACAGGCAAGAACTCTTTCTTTGACTGTTCCATTTTGAACTACTTCAAAATCTTGTCAAGGTATGTACTCATTGAAAAAACTTATCAAGCGTCTTGATCTATCTCTATAGATCTTGATGCTCAATATGTAAGCAGCTTCACCAAGGTCTTTCTTTGAAAAACTCCTTTCAAACACTTCTTTATGCTTTACAGAATAATTCTACATTATTTCCGATCAACAATATGTCACTCACATATACTTATCAGAAATGCTGTAGTGCTCCCACTCACTTTCTTGTAAATACAGGCTTCACCGCAAGTCTGTATAAAACTATATGCTTTGATAAACTCATCAAAGCATATATTCCAACTCCGAGATGCTTGTACTAGTCCATAGATGGATCGCTGGAGCTTGCACATTTTGTTAACACCTTTAGGATTGACAAAACCTTCTGGTTGCATCATATACAACTCTTCTTTAAGAAATCCATTAAGGATTGCAGTTTTGTTATCCATTTGCTAGATTTCATAAAATGCGGCAATTGCTAACATGATTCGGACAGACTTAAGCATAGATATGAGTGAGAAACTCTCATCGTAGTCAACACCTTGAACTTGTTGAAAAACTTTTACGACAATTCTAGCTTTGTAGATAGTAACACTACTATCAGCGTCCGTCTTCCTCTTGAAGATCCATTTAATCTCAATGGCTCACCGATCATTGGGCAAGTCAATCAAAGTCCATACTTTGTTCTCATACATGGATCTCATCTCAGATTTCATGGCCTCAAGCCATTTCGCGGAATCTGGGCTCATCATCGCTTCCTCGTAGTTCGTAGGCTCGTCATGGTCAAGTAACATGACCTCCAAAACTGGATTACCGTACCACTCTGGTGCGAATCTTACTCTGGTTTTACCTACGAGGTTCGGTAGTAACTTGATCTGAAGTTACATGATCATCATCATTAGCTTCCTCACTAATCGGTCTAGTAGTCACAGGAACAGATTTCTGTGATGAACTACTTTCCAATAAGGGAGCAGGTACAGTTACCTCATCAAGTTCTACTTTCCTCCCACTCACTTCTTTCGAGAGAAATTCCTTCTCTAGAAAGGATCCATTCAAAGCAACGAATATCTCGCCTTCGGATCTGTGATAGAAGGTGTACCCAACATTTTCTTTTGGGTATCCTATGAAGACGCATTTTTCCGATTTGGGTTTGAGCTTATCAGGTTGAAACTTTTCACATAAGCATTGCAACCTCAAACTTTAAGAAACGACAACTTTGGTTTCTTGCCAAACCACAGTTCATACGGCGCCGTCTCAACGGATTTAGATGGTGCCATTTTTAACGTGAATGCAGCTGTCTCTAATGCATAACCCCAAAACTATAGTGGTAAATCGGTAAGAAACATCATAGATTGCACTATATCCAATAAAGTACGGTTATGACGTTCGGACACACCATTATGCTGTGGTGTTCCAGGTGGCATGAATT
Organism: Triticum monococcum; assembly: GCA_034509565.1. Lineage (NCBI taxonomy): Eukaryota > Viridiplantae > Streptophyta > Magnoliopsida > Poales > Poaceae > Triticum > Triticum monococcum. Next base: position 476,861,162 of record CM067842.1, on the reverse strand, counting down.
TGTGAAACTATTCCACATTGTTTTAATTGAAGACCAAACTCATAACTCAAATATTTGTCTCTGCGATCAGATCGTGGAAACCTTATCTTCTTGTCATGATGATTTTCCACTTCACTCTAAAATTCTTTGAACTGTTCAAATGTTTCAAACTTATGTTTCATCAAGTAAATATACTCATATCTGCTCAAATCATCTGTGAAGATCAGAAAATAATGATACCCGCCGCGAGCCTCAACACTCATCGGATCGCATACATCAGTATGTTTTATTTCCAATAAGTCAGTTGCTCGCTCCATTGTTCCGGAGAACGGCGCTTTAGTCATCTTGCCCATGAGGCATGGTTCGCAAGCATCAAGTGATTCATAATCAAGTGATTCCAAAAACCCATCAGCATGGAGTTTCTTCATGCGCTTTACACCAATATGACCTAAACGGCACTGCCACAAATAAGTTGCACTATCATTATTAACTTTGCATCTTTTGGTTTCAATATGATGAATATGTGTATCACTACGATCGAGATCCAATGAACCATTTTCATTGGGTGTGTAACCATATAAGGTTTTATTCATGTAAACAGAACAACAATTTATTCTCTTATTTAAATGAATAACTGTATTACAATAAACATGATCAAATCATATTCATGCTCAACGCAAACACCAAATAACACTTATTTAGGTTCAACACTAATCCCGAAAGTATAGGGAGTGTGCGATGATGATCATATCAATCTTGGAACCACTTCCAACACACATCGTCACTTCACCCTTAACTAGTCTCTATTTATTTTGCAACTCCCGTTTCGAGTTACTAATCTTAGCAACTGAACTAGTATCTAATACTAAGGGGTTGCTATAAACACTAGTAAAGTACACATCAATAACATGTATATCAAATATACTTATATTCACTTTGCCATCCTTCTTATCCGCCAATCACCTGGGGTAGTTCCGCTTCCAGTGACCAGTCCCTTTGCAGTATAAGCACTTAGTTTCAGGCTTAGGACCAAACTTGGGTTTCTTCACTTGAGCAGCAACTTGCTTGCTGTTTTTCTTAAAGTTCCCCTTTTTCCCTTTGCCTTTTTCTTGAAACTAGTGATCTTGTCAACCATCAACACTTGATGCTCTTTCTTGATTTCTACCTTCATCGATTTCATCATCATGAAAAGCTCGGGAGTCGTTTTCGTCATCCCTTGCATACTATAGTTCATCACGAAGTTCTACTAACTTGGTGATGGTGACTAGAGAATTCTGTCAATCACTATCTTATCTGGAAGATTAACTCCCACTTGATTCAAGCGATTGTAGTACCTAGACAATCTTAGCACATGCTCACTAGTTGAGCGATTCTCCTCCATCTTTTAGCTATAGAACTTGTTGGAGACTTCATATCTCTCAACTCGGGTATTTGCTTGAAATATTAACTTCAACTCCTGGAACATCTCATATGGTCCATGATGTTCAAAACGTCTTTGAATTCCCGATTCTAAGCCGTTAAGCATGGTGCACTAAACTATCAAGTAGTCATCATATTGAGCTAGCCAAACGTTCATAACGTCTGCATCTGCTCCTGCAATAGGTCTGTCACCTAGCGGTGCATCAAGGACATAATTCTTCTGTGCAGCAATGAGGATAAACCTCAGATCACGGATCCAATCCGCATCATTGCTACTAACATATTTCAACACAATTTTCTCTAGGAACATATCAAAATAAACACAGGGAAGCAACAACGCGAGCTATTGATCTACAAGATAATTTGCAAAATACTACCAGGACTAAGTTCATGATAAATTTAAGTTCAATTAATCATATTACTTAAGAACTCCCACTTAGATAGACATCCCTCTAATCCTCTAAGTGATCACGTGATCCAAATCAACTAAACCATGTCCGATCATCACGTGAGATGGAGCAGTTTCATTGGTGAACATCACTATGTTGATCATATCTACTATATGATTCACGCTCGATCTTTCGATCTCAGTGTTCCGAGGCCATATCTGCATATGCTAGGCTCGTCAAGTTTAACCTGAGTATTCTGCGTGTGCAAAACTGGCTTGCACCCGTTGTAGATGGACGTAGAGCTTATCACACCCGATCATCACGTGGTGTCTGGGCACGATGAACTTTGGCAACGGTGCATACTCAGGGAGAACACTTTTATCTTGATAATTTAGTGAGAGATCATCTTATAATGCTACCGTCAATCAAAGGAAGATAAGATGCATAAAAGATAAACATCACATGCAATCAATATAAGTGATATGATATGGCCATCATCATCTTGTGCCTGTGATCTCCATCTCCGAAGCACCATCATGATCACCATCGTCACCGGTGCGACACCTTGATCTCCATCATAGCATCGTTGTCGTCTCGCCAATCTTATGCTTCCATGACTATCGCTACCGCTTAGTGATAAAGTAAAGCATTACAGCGCGATTGCATTGCATACAATAAAGCGACAACCATATGGCTCCTGCCAGTTGCCGATAACTCGGTTACAAAACATGATCATCTCATACAATAAAATTTAGCATCATGTCTTGACCATATCACATCACAACATGCCCTGCAAAAACAAGTTAGACATCCTCTACTTTGTTGTTGCAAGTTTTACGTGGCTGCTACGGACTTAAGCAAGAACCAATCTTACCTACGCATCAAAACCACAACGATAGTTTGTCAAGTTGGTGCTGTTTTAACCTTCGCAAGGACCAGGCGTAGCCACACTCGGTTCAACTAAAGTTGGAGAAACTGTCACCCGCAAGCCACCTATGTGCAAAGCACGTTGGGAGAACCGGTCTTGCGTAAGCGTACGCGTAATGTCGGTCCGGGCTGCTTCGTCCAACAATACCGCCGAACCAAAGTATGACATGCTGGTAAGCAGTATGACTTATATCGCCCACAACTCACTTGTGCTCTACTCGTGCATATAACATCAACACATAAAACCTAGGCTCGGATGCCACTGTTGGGGAACGTAGTAATTTCAAAAAAAATTCCTACGCACATGCAAGATCATGGTGATGCATAGCAACGAGAGGGGAGAGTGTGATCTACGTACCCTTGTAGATCGACAATGGAAGCGTTTGGTTGATGTAGTCGTACGTCTCCACGGCCCGACCGATCAAGCACCGACACTACGACACCTTCCGAGTTCTAGCACACGTTCAGCTCGATGACGATCCCCGGACTCCGATCCAGCAAAGTGTCGGGGAAGAGTTCCGTCAGCACGACGGCGTGGTGACGATCTTGATGTACTACTGTCGCAGGGCTTTGCTTAAGCACCGCTACAATATTATCGAGGACTATGGTGGAAGGGGGCACCGCACACGGCTAAGAATATGATCACGTGGATCAACTTGTGTGTCTCTGGGGTGCCCCTGCCTCCATATATAAAGGTTCAAGAGGGGGAGGCCGGCCGGCCATCATAGGGCGCGTTAGGAGGAGTCCTACTCCCTCCGGGAGTAGGATTTCTCCCCCAATCCTAGTTGGAATAGGATTCGCGAGGTGGGAAAAGAGGGAGAGAGAAGGAGGGGGGCGCCGGCCCCCTCTCTCCTTGTCCTATTCAGACTAGGGGGGAGGGGCGCGCGGCCCAGCCCTGGCCGCCTCTCCTCTTCTTCCACTAAGGCCCACTAAGGCCCATATAGCTCCCGGGGGGTTCCGGTAACCTCCCGGTACTCCGGTAAAATCCCGATTTCACCCGGAGCACTTCCGATATCCAAACATAGGCTTCCAATATATCAATCTTTATGTCTCGACCATTTCGAGACTCCTCGTCATGTCCATGATCTCATCTGGGACTCCGAACAACCTTCGGTACATCAAAACGTATAAACTCATAACATAACTGTCATCGAAACCTTAAGCGTGCGGACCCTACGGGTTCGAGAACAATGTAGACATGACCGAGACACGTCTCCGGTCAATAACCAATAGCGGAACCTGGATGCTCATATTTGTTCCTACATATTCTACGAAGATCTTTTATCGGTTAGACCGCATAACAACATACGTTGTTCCCTTTGTCATCAGTATGTTACTTGCCCGAGATTCGATCGTCGGTATCCAATACCTAGTTCAATCTCGTTACCGGCAAGTCTCTTTACTCGTTCCGTAATACATCATCCCGCAACTAACTCATTAGTTGCAATTCTTGCAAGTCTTAAGTGATGTGCATTACCGAGAGGGCCCAGAGATACCTCTCCGACGATCAGAGTGACAAATCCTAATCTCGAAATACGTCAACCCAACATGTACCTTTGGAGACACCTGTAGAGCTCCTTTATAATCACCCAGTTACATTGTGATGTTTGGTAGCACACAAAGTGTTCCTCCGGCAAACGGGAGTTGCATAATCTCATAGTCATAGGAACATGTATAAGTCATGAAGAAAGCAATAGCAACATACTAAACGATCGGGTGCTAAGCTAATGGAATGGGTCATGTCAATCACATCATTATCCTAATGATGTGATCCCATTAATCAAATGACAACACATGTATATGGTTAGGAAACATAACCATCTTTGATTAACGAGCTAGTCAAGTAGAGGCATACTAGTGACACTTTGTTTGTCTATGTATTCACACATGTATTATGTTTCCGGTTAATACAATTCTAGCATGAATAATAAACATTTATCATGAAATAAGGAAATAAATAATAACTTTATTATTGCCTCTAGGGCATATTTCCTTCAGATAGCCCCTAATCTAACCCACTCACTATATAAACTAGACCAACCCGATCCTAGGCAGTTTGTCTCTTCCATCCATCCCATCCGCCGGCACTCTCCTTGTTTTCAACGCCGGTCAATCCCCACTATTTTCGATCGATCCATCCATCCAACTACATCTCCCATCGGCAGCCTCATCCGCATCCCCGCCTCCTCTTTCCTCAGTGTTCCCCGCAGCAAGCCGGCGCCCGATCCAGGATGGATCGAGGCCACGGCCTCGCGCGCCTCTGCCTCGCCGGTGGTTGCCGGCCACTCAAACAGGAGCAGCAGTCCGGAGCCCCACAGGTCGTCGTCTCCCTCCTCCCATCTTCCTTTCCTCCCGCGTTCTCCCATTGCTTGTCTCTTATCTCTGTGTCTCTCCCGTGGTCAGGAGAACCCCGCCGCCAGAACGCACGGGAGCAGCATCCTGCCATCGCCCGCTCGCTCTGCTGCCTACCGGACTCGCCCGAGCGCTTGCGTTGACCCAGCCATGCGCCGCCCGGAGCTCCTCGACGCCGGCCGGATCCGTCGTCCTGGAGACCCGCCTCCCTGCTGCTCTCTCGTCCGGTTCCAGCCACCTCTGCAGCCGTTCTGCGCCACCCGGGAACCGTCGCCCCGCCAAGTCCCTCGTCACCTGCTGTTGCCGTCGCCTTCCTCCAGCGTCGCCGGCCTCACCTGCTGCTGCCACTGCTCCCCTGTCGAACGAACCAGCATGACCCAGCGAGGTCCCAATCGACCCCCCCTGCGTTGACTGCGCTGGACAGCTGCGTGGGCTGCCAGTTGCGCCAGATCCGGCCTGCCAAGCCCTTCCCCGACTGGGCGTCAGCCCGAAGTGAGCAGCCCCGCCCCTGTTGCTAGTTGGGCCGGCCTCTGTTTTGGCCCATTCATGTTTTTTTTCAGATCTACGAATTTCCTAATTATTCCAGTAAAACAGTTTTGCAGAAAGCCCCCTAGACTTCATGCATATCATATCTTCCAAACCATGCATCGGAATTAAACAAACTTTATATGAAAGTTGCTTAGAATTTTATGTAGTTTCATAATATGCCACTCCCAATCATGTTTAAAATGTCTAAAATGATGTTTGCACATATTTTGCCTTTTACCTTGTTAAAATGTTTTATTCCATAACTAAACAACCGTAGCTCCAAACCTAACAAACTTTATATGTAAATGGGGTAGAAAAATGCCTAGTTTAACATGGTGTTTTACTTTGCATGTTTAACAACTCTAAAATTGTGTTTAGGGCAGAATAGTACCAAACCAAAAATATGCATATGATGTTTTACTGGACTTGTTGCTTGTTGTTTCCGGCCTCATTTAAACTTGCCTAGTTAGGTAGTTTTATTGTGCTTCACCTCTTGCATGCTTAACAACATTTAATACTGTTGAGTACATAAGCGAGATCGAACTAAATAATTGATGTGGTGTTCCATCAATATGCATCCCGATACATATTGTGCTCCACTTAACTTGTAGTGTTGTTTGTGCACTTTTCCATGCCATGCCTCATTAAACCGGACATGCATCATACTTGGTTGTGCATCATGCCATGTTTATATGATGGTTGTTTACTATGTTGTTTGCTTCTTTCCGGTGTTGCTTCTTTGAGTTAGTTCCGATAACGTCGCGTTTGTGAGGATCCGTTCGACTACGTCCGTTTGTCTTCTTCATGGACTCGTTCTTCTTCCTTGCGGGATCTCACGCAAGATGACCATACCCTCGAAATCACTTCTATATTTGCTTGCTAGTTGCTCGCTCTTTTGCTATGCCACGATTCCTACCACTTGCTATATCATGCCTCCCATATTGCCATGTCAAGCCTCTAACCCACCTTGTCCTAGCAAACCGTTGTTTGGCTATGTTACCGCTTTGCTCAACCCCTCTTATAGCGTTGTTAGTTGTAGGTGAAAATGGAGTTTGTTCCGTGTTGGAACATGGTTATTGTTGGGATATCACAATATCTCTTATTTACTTTAATGCACCTATATACTTGGTAAAGCGTGGATGGCTCGGCCTTATGCCTGGTGTTTTGTTCCACTCTTGCCACCCTAGTTTCCGTCATACCGGTGTTATGTTCCTTGATTTTGCGTTCCTTACGTGGTTGGGTCAGTTCGCCTTGAATAAAACTCCTCCAGTAAGGCCCAACCTTGGTTTTACCATTTGCCACCTAAGCCTTTTTCCCTTGGGTTCTGCAGACTCAAGGGTCATCTTTATTTTAAACCCCCGGGCCAGTGCTTCTCTAAGTGTTGGTCCAACCTGAGCGATGTCCGGTGCCCCTGGGCAACCAGGGTATATGCCAACCCGACGTCTTGCTCATCCGGTGTGCCCTGAGAATGAGATATGTGCAGCTCCTATCGGGATTTGTCGGCACATTCGGGCGGCTTTGCTGGTCTTGTTTTACCATTGTCAAAATGTCTTATAACCGGGATTCCGAGTCTGATCGGGTTGTCCTGGGAGAAGGAATATCCTTCGTTGACCGTGAGAGCTTATGATGGGCTAAGTTGGGACACCCATACAGGGTTTTGAACTTTCGAATGTCGTGCCCGCGGTTATGGGTAGATGGGAATTTGTTAATGTCCGGTTGTAGAGAACTTGACACTTAACTAATTAAAATGCATCAACCGCGTGTGTAGCCGTGATGGTATCTTTCCGGCGGAGTCCGGGAAGTGAACACGGTTCTTGTGTTATGTTTGAACGTAAGTAGTTACAGGTTCACTTCTTGATCACTTCTAGTTCACGACCGTTCTTTGCTTCTCTTCTCGCTCTCATTTGCGTAAGTTAGCTACCATATATGCTAGTGCTTGCTGCAGCTCCACCCCACTACCTTTTCCTACCCATAAGCTTAAATAGACTTGATCGCGAGGGTGTGAGATTGCTGAGTCCCCGTGACTCATAGATTACTTCCAAAACCAGCTTGCAGGTGCCGATGATACCGTGCAGGTGACGCAACCGAGCTCAAGGAGGAGCTCGTTGAAGATCGTGTTCGTGTGTTGTTTCATTTCCTTTCGATCAGTAGTGGAGCCCAGTCGGGGCGATCGGGGATCTTTTGCATTAGGGGTTGTATTTCTTTATTTTGGTTCCGTAGTCGAACCTTGATTGTATTCTGGATGTTGTAATGCTATTTATATGTATTGTGTGAAGTGGCGATTGTAAGCCAACTCTTTATCCCTTTCTTATTCAGTACATGGGATGTGTAAAGATTACCCCTCTTGTGACATGCCTACCATGCAGTTATGCCTCTAAGTCGTGCTCCGACACGTGGGAGATATAGCCGCATCGTGGGTGTTACAAGTTGGTATCGGAGCCGACCCTCGCGGTTACACGGATGTTTGCGGACAGGTGCTCGGTCATGTTGTTCATGACGTTTGTGACCCGTCATGGCACATGGCATGGCACATGTACCGGACTGGATGCACAGACGCTTGTGCCAAGAGGGAACGTTCCTGTGGCCCGACGAGGACGTTGGTTCCTCTGAGTGGGGGTGTATGTGATAGCCTGGCTTAATAGGGATGATAAACTACTCATATCAATAAGGAATTCCTTCTTTTCCGGAAGCCCATTCGGACAGAACTCCAAAGTTAAGCGTGCTCAGCTTGGAGTAGTTTCAGGATGGGTGACCGATCGGGAAGTTGCTCCCGGGTGCGCACGAGTGAGGACAAAGTGCGCAGAAAAGACTAGTATTGATCTGTGGGGCCAGTCTAGATACCGGCAGGAGTAACGACCACCGACGGGTGTGTCCGGGGCGTTACATTCCCATAACACCCAACCGCGTAAGGAACGCAAAAATCAAGGAACATAACACTGGTATGACGGAAACTAGGTCGGCAAGAGTGGAACAAAACACCAGGCATAAGGCCGAGCCTTCCACCCTTTACCAAGTATATAAGTGCATTAAGTAAACAAGATATAATAATGATATCCCAACAATATCCACGTTCCAACATGGAACAAACTCCATCTCCACCTGCAACTAACAACGCTATAAGAAGGGCTGAGCAAAGCGGTAACATAGCCAAACAACGCTTTGCTAGGAAAGGTGGGTTAGAGACTTGACATGGCAATATGGGAGGCATGATATGGCAAGTGGTAGGTATCGCGGCATAGCAAAAGAGCGAACAACTAGCAAGCAAAGATAGAAGTGATTTCGAGGGTATGGTCATCTTGCCTGCAAAGTTCTCCGAGTTGACGAAAGCTTGATCCTCGTAAGCGTACTCAACGGGTTCCTTGATCACGTAATCGTCTCCCGGCTCTACCAAAAACAAGAACACAAGCAAAGGAAACAACAATCAACCACGGTGCAATGCGCAAGCAACATGATGCAAAACATGGCATGATATGCGGGATGTGATATGCAATGCATATGCGTGCACCGTATGGAAAAGATTGATCAAGGCATCAACTTGGCAAACCAAGTGCGCCACTGGAAAGATGAGTTGATTTCGGTCGAAATTGATATAAAGATCACCGGAATCGGATGCACGGTTTGCAAATAGCAAGCAAAACAAGAATGGTACAATTCTGCGATTAATAGCATGATGCCATCTAGAATGCAACAAAAAACTAAGCTACTGCACTCCAACATAACAACAAAGCACATGGTAGTGATCTACTCAAGATTCTTGACAAAATATGAACAATGAGCTATGGCTAAATCACACTAGAGCAGGTTCAAACAAGTATGGCAAAAGTGCAAAAGATATCAGCTTCGCAGACTTAGTGAAAATACTAACATGCCAGGAATTAACATCAGGAAGCAATGTTTAGAGCAAGCAAACGACATGATGAAGGATCATATCATAGCAAAAAAGGCATGGCATGAATCTACTCAAAGGATAGAAAAAAATACCGTACTGACCATGAGCCAAAAAGGCACAGAAGATATTATGGCACCCATGTAAACATAACAAATTTCGTTAACAGATTTAGACTTGGCAGAAAACTGAGCATGGCATAAAAAGAGTTATGAAGGCCTCTTTGCGAGCTCGATTCACTCACCACAAGGCATTGCATGACCATATAAGCATATAAATAGCAAGAATACAAGTTCAAGAAGCTAACCATGGCAATATCAAGTTTATAGCATGCTTGGATCAACTACAACAACCATTGCAAAATTGATTAACATGTAAACAATCTGCCAGAACATTTTATAGCAAAAGTAGAGCAAGATTAAGTCATGCTAGGGCACTCCATAAATGCAAACAGGGGCATGTATGGATAGAGCATAACCATATGTCCAAATCATCCTTACTGAAGTAACTCACAATAAGCATGGATCTCACTGTACCAACATGGATACATGGCATAAAAATAACAGCATATCAAGGACTTAACAAAATCCTGAGATCCTGAAATCAACAATAACACGAAGGCTACTTTGCGTGCTTGTGCTAGTCACCACAAAGATCAAAAAAATGCATGGCATACACCCCTATAAAGATGGCATGGCATAGATCAAAATACATGTCGAGCTCATGCCCATATGCAACACACAACAAATGTAGAAAAAATGACAAATGCTCATAATCTGATAAGAATCAACACCTAACAATTTATAGCACTCTTGCATCAGAGATTTTGGCATCAAGATGGACTCAAACAAGCATGCCACAATGGAACAAAACGAAGAGCACATCATGATGAACATTTTGATATATCATACATGCAAAACGGATCTACGAATGAGGAGTTATGGATGTTGAACAGGGCTTCAGAATGCAAAATCTCAGGGACTTAGGATATTTTCTGGGTCAACCTTAGGGTTTCCAGATCTAGATCTAGGGCAGCACGGTTCCCGATGTTCGCCGGAGTTCGTCCTCGTGGTGGCCGAAGCACCTGAGGGCAGAGAGAGAGCACGGGTGAGGGAGGATGAGAGGAAGGAGAAGGAGGGCAGGGCCGGACGGCGCGGCTCACCAGGCGGCGATGCACGTCGTGGGGTGTCGCCGGGGCTGGGCGGCGCGCGGCCGGAGCGGCGGCGGGATGCTCCACGGTGGCGCAGGCGCAGCACGGGCGGCGGGGAGGCAGAAGGACAGCGCGGGGGCGACACTGCATGATGCGGGCTGCGGGGCCCCGCACAGGCCGAGCGGGCCAGCGGCGGTGGGCGGCGTTGCAGTGCCACATGGCGCGCTGGGATTCGACAGGCGGCGGCGGCGGACGTGTCCGGCTGTCGCGGACGCGTCCGGTGGCGGCGGGGAAGGTTAGAACTAGGGTTTCGCCTAAAATTTGGAGAGGGTTGCACATATTTATACCTATAAGGAGGTGGGAGTGTCCAAATGAGGTGTAGTTTTCGACCACGCGATCGTGATCCGATGGTGGAGGACATGAGATAGGTTTGGATGGTTTATTGCGCCACCTTGGAGGTGTGTTGGGCTGCAACACACACGAGGCCTTTACGGTCCCCTGGTTAACCGTTGGAGTATCAAACGGACTCCAAATGGCACGAAATTTGACAGGCGGTCTACCGGTGGTGTACCAAGGCCGCTTGGCAAATCTCGGTCCATTCCGAGAAAGTTTAACAGCCGCTCACGAAAAGAGGGAAAAGGGGGTGCCGGAGGACGTAGGAGTGTCGGATTGCAAAACGGACAATAGGGAAAATGCTCGGATGCATGAGATGAACACGTATGCAAAAGCGATGCACATGATGACATGATATGAGATGCATGACATGAACAAAATGCAAAACGCAGACAAAACCCAACCACGAGGGAATCTCATAACTTAAAGCCGAAAATGGCAAGAGTCAGAGTACAAATATGGCAAGTTACATCCGGGGTGTTACAACACTCCACCACTACGAAAGGATCTCGTCCCGAGATCTAGGACTGAAAGAACTCTGGATATTCAGAACGGAGGTGATCCTCGCGTTCCCAGGTGGCTTCTCGGTCGGAATGATGTGACCACTTCACTTTCAGGAATTTGATAGACTTGTTGCGAGTCTTGCGCTCGGTTTCTTCAAGAATAGCAACGGGATGCTCATGATAAGACAAGTCTTCTTGGAGATCAATCTCTTCGAAGTTGAAGGTGCGGTCAGGAGTCTTGAAGCACTTGCGAAGCTGAGACACGTGAAACACATCGTGCACATTTGCGAAGTTGGTTGGAAACTCAAGTTGATAGGCGAGGTCGCCTCTTTTGCCAATGATCTTGAAAGGACCCACGTATCTAGGGGCAAGTTTCACTTTGATACTGAAGCAACGAGTACCTTTCATTGGGGAGACGCGGAGGTAGACATGGTTTCCGATCTCGAAAGCCAAGTCACGATACTTGCTATCATAGTAACTCTTCTGGCGCGATTGCACGGCTTTGAGATTTTCACAGATGACTTTACACATTTCTTCAGCTTTTGTGATTAAGTCATTGCCAAGAAGTTGGCATTCACCAGTCTCTGACCAATTAAGAGGAGTACATCACTTTCTGCCATAGAGAATCTCGAATGGGGCCTTGCCCGAACTCGCTTGGAAGCTATTGTTGTAGGAGAACTCGACATATGGAAGACAATCTTACCATTTCATACCGAAAGAAATGACACAAGACCTGAGCATAACTTCAACAATTTGATTGACTTGCTCGACTTGGCCACTAGTTTGAGGATGGAAGGTTGTGCTAAAGCAAATGTTGGTGCCCATGGCCTTCTAGAAGGAGTCCCAGAACTTAGAAGTGAAAATGCTTCCATGATCTGAAGATATCAACTGCGAAATGCCATGCAAGGAGACAATCCTGGAGGTATATAGCTCTGCCAGCTGAGCTGTTGTGATAGATTCTTTGATAGGAAGAAAATGAGCCACTTTAGTAAGCTTGTTGATGACAACAAATATAGCATCATTTCCACGCTTGGACTTGGGAAATCCAGTCACGAAGTCCATCTCAATATGGTCAAACTTCCATTTCGGAATAGCAAGAGGTTGGAGGAGACCAGCTGGTCGTTGGTGTTCTGCTTTCACTCTTCTGCAGACATCACATTCATTCACAAACTGAGCAATTTCTCGCTTCATTCGAGTCCACCAATACGACTGCTTGAGGTCATGGTACATCTTTGTACTTCCAGGATGAATGGATAGAAGGGAATTCTGCGCCTCGTTCATAATGACTTTACGTAGATCACCCTTAGGAACCACAATTCGATCCTCGAAGAATAGAGTATCCTTGTCATCAAGGCGATATCACTTGTATTTGGGTTGGCTCTTGGCGATCCCATTTTTCACCTTCTTTACCATGGCATCAAGAAGTTGTGCCTCACGAATTTGATCTTCCAAAGTAGGAGAGACTTGTATGTTGGCAACAAAGCCTTAAGGAACAACTTGGAGATTTAGTTTGCCGAAAGCTTCACAAAGGTCCAGTTGGAAGGGCTTGAGAATTAAGCTGCTGCAGTAAGCATTCCTGCTCAAAGCGTCTACAATGACATTGGCCTTGCCTGGAGTGTATTCAATACTCGGATTGTACTCTTAAATCATTTCGACCCAACGAGTCTGCCTGAGGTTGAGGTTGGGCTGAGTGCAGATGTACTTGAGGCTCTTATGATCAGTGAAGATGTCCACTTTCCTTCCCAACAAGAGATGTCTCCATGTTAAAAGAGCATGGACAACTACCGCTAGCTTGAGGTCATGAGTGGGGTAGTTCTTTTCTTTGGGCTTCAAATGGCAAGAGGTATAAGCCACAACTTTCTTCTCTTGCATTAACACAGCACCGAGACCTTGTAGGGAGGCATCACAGAAAACTTCGAATGGTTTGGATTCATCGGGAGGAGTCAAAACATGAGCCGTGATTAACTTCTCTTTGAGGGTGTTGAAAGCCACATCACATTCAGGCATCCAAACATACTTCACATGCTTCTGGATGAGGTTGGACAGAGGCTTTGCAATCTTAGAGAAATTCTCAACGAATCTTCGACAATAGCTTGCAAGCCCAAGAAAGCTGTGGAGCTGCTTGACATTCTGAGGCGGTTCCCAATTCACAATTGCACACACCTTCTCAGGATTAACAGCAATGCCCTTGGCGGAGATGATATGTCCAAGGTATAGAACCTCATCGAGCCAAAACTCACACTTTGAAAACTTCGCATATAATTGATGTTCTCCGAGTTTGTCCAGCACCAATCTCAAATGCTTGGCATGATCCTCCTTGTTCTTGAAAAAGACCAAGATGTCATCGAGATACACCAAGACGAAATCATTTGTGTAAGGGTTGAAGATGAAGTTCATCATGCGAGAGAACGTTGGAGGAGCGTTAACAAGGCCGAAAGACATGACAATATATTCTTAAGAACCATAGCTTGTTCTGAATGCTATCTTGGGGATATCTTGTTCACGAATGCGAATCTGATGATAACCCATACGGAGGTCAAGCTTGGAGAATACTTGGGCACCCTTGAGTTGCTCGAAAAGCTCATTGATGTTGGGAAGTGGGTACTTGTTCTTTATTGTTTTCTTGTTCAATGGACGGTAGTCAACGCAGAGTCGTTCCGTGCCATCCTTCTTCTTGACAAAAAGAACACCACAACCCCATGTAGAAGAACTCGGTCGGATCAGACCCATACGCTCTTGTTCAACGAGTTGTTTCTTCAGCTCCTTCAACTCTTCTGGTCCAAGCTTGTAAGGACGTTTGCAAACAGGTTCCGTGCCAGGCTCAAGATCGATGACGAATTCAACTGGCCGGTGAGGAGGCATTCCTGGAAGCTCTTCTGGAAAGACGTCTTGATATTCACAAACGACTGGAATCTGAGAGATGGCATTCAACTCGCCCTTCTCATTGAGAGAAAACAGCCGAATGGTTTCATCACGAGCGGCATAGATGATCACATCCTCAGACGAGTGTGTCAATTTAATCTGCCTGGCAGCACAATCAAGCTGAGCCTTGTGCTTAGAAAGCCATTCCATGCCGAGAATTAGATCAATATCAGAGTCTCCAAGAACAATTGGAGAGGACAGAAACTTATAGTCTCCAAACTGGACAAAGACATCGAAAGCAACCGAACTAGAAGTCATAAGCTTTCCCGGAGAAACAACTTGCATGACTTTGGACAAAACCTATGTGTCAACATTGTGCTCTGATGCAAATGGGAATGACATGAAAGAATGTGATGCACCAGTATCAAACAATACTTTTGCAGGAAAAGAGTTAACTAGAAGGTTACACATGATCACTTCTGAAGAGTCCTCTGCCTGAGCTGCGTTCATCATGTTGACCTTAGCATGCTTGGAATTATGCTTGACCACTGCATTGCTGGCAGATCTCACAGGAGGAGGAGGCGGAAGGCGCCTTTGGTTGAAGCATTTGTTTGCATAGTGCCCTTTCTGCTGACACTTGTTGCAAGTAACCTCTGAGAGCGGACGGTGATAAGGAGCACCTGACCTTGGAGCATGAGACTGCGCTTTCTTCTGATAGCCTGGGTTGGGTGGGTGGGAAGATCCATTGCCACCTTTACTCTTCTGCTGGTAAGGCCGACGGAACGGTGGAGGAGGCAACCAGAACTTCTGCTGCTTAGCTGCCACTTGAGTTAGAGAAGAAGATGGAGTTGCATCCCTGACTCTCTTCTTAGATGCAGCGCACTTGAGCTGAGCGGCTTCTTGCTTTAGTGCCATGTTGTAGAATTCATCAAACTTGGTCAGCTCAAACAACACGAGAGCTAAATGCAGATCTTCTCTGAGGCCACCTCCGAATTGATAAATCATGCTCTTCTCATCAGGGACGTCTTGTTTAGCGAAGCGAGCGAGCCTCTGAAACAGGATGTTGTATTGGTAAACAGACATGCTGCCTTGCTTGAGATTGTGGAACTCCTCGCGCTTACTCTCAGCAACACTTTGTGGAATGTGGTGAGCTTTGAAGTCTCGGCGGAAATCATCCCAGGTAATCACACGACCTCCTCTGGAATCTTTGTATTGTTGATACCACTCAGCAGCTTAGTCTTTGAGTTGGAACGAAGCAAACTTGACAAAGTCCTCAGGCCTAACATTGCTACACTCAAAATGTTTGCAGATATCCATGAGCCAATCGTCGGCGTCTGTGGCCTCGACACAGTTACTGAAGGACTTCGGCTGGTTTGCGAGGAACTGATTGAGGGTAGCAAACTGAGCTTGATTGTTGCCTTGGCCTTGATTTCCTTGGTTGCACTCTTGCAAGAGTTGCAAAAGCATCTGAGTGTTGGCGTTGGTGGCGGCCATGACAGCTTGCCATGCCTTCGGAGGTGGAGGTGGTGGCGGAGGTTCTGGATTCTGACACGTTGGAGGAGCCATCCTGAAGAGGTTGACATCCGTTAGCATCTTGAAAGACATATATTCAAGCTGAATCAATGGGTCGAAATTGCAACATATAGCCTTAACATTCGAACAAGAATGAACAAATGAATTCCAAAGTAAATCATCACACTTCCATAAGGTTGAGAAGCCACTTAGATAAATGTAGAAGAATAAAGCAACAAGGTACCGATATGAACAAATAATTGGTAAGGGTTACCCAATCTCGAACGAAATATCTGCGGGAAGAAATACTAGAGCTACATGAATTCCCACCTATAAAACTCCCGAAACTTTCTGGTTATGCAATCAGGTATTGGGGATACAGGGGAAGCATAATATCTCACCCAAAACTAGCAAATCCTACATCGAGCTGTATCCATCCTTCAACACATAACCAAGAAACCTTCGGAAATCATTGACCTCAACCTTCAAAAAGCATCTGTTATACGAGTTATGGCAATACTCCTGAACTCCCGCCCCGGTACTGGGTGGCGTCGAGGTTATCTCACATACAACTACATAAAGGAGATTTTCGATGTCGGCGAACTCAGGTATTCTAGAACAGCAACGATAAAATTGTGACGAAACACCTCGGAGCTCAACTCCCCGAGACACTGCCACAACCCCTAAATGTCAGGAGGCACCAAGAACAATGTTCTCGTCACAAAACCATCGGAACGATTCCAAGATACGCGCGTGATCCTAAAAAAATCGTGAAATTTGAGGAGAGAAGAGTCAAAACTCTACGTCAGGAGGCCTCACCAGAGCGACGAAGGGACTGAGGAGTAAAAAGAATCCTACTCTCCGATATATATAATCCTAAGACTCAAAACATTTTGTTCTAGACTCAACAACGTCAGCGATTCGATCAAGCAGGGGGCTCCTAAGTCGGGGAAGGCTCTGATACCAACTTGTAACACCCACGATGCGGCTATATCTCCCACGTGTCGAAACACGACTTAGAGGCATAACCGCATGGTAGGCATGTCGCAAGAGGGGTAATCTTTACACATCCCATGTACTGAATAAGAAAGGGATAAAGAGTTGGCTTACAATCGCCACTTCACACAATACAAAAATATATCATACATCATCCAGAATACAATCATGGTCCGACTACGGTACCAAAATAAAGAAAGACAACCCCAAATGCTAGATCCCCGATCGCCCCAACTAGGCTCCTCTACTGATCAGCCGGAAACGACACATAGTAACGGCCCGAATCCTCGTCGAACTCTCACTTGAGTTCGATAGCGTCCCCTGCACTGGCATCGTCAGCACATGCATTTGTTTGGAAGTATCTATGAGCCACTGGGACTCAGCAATATCACACCCTCGCAATCAAGACTATTTAAGCTTAAAGGTAGGAAAGGAGTAGTGAGGTGGAGCTGCAGCAAGCACTAGCATATATGGTGGCTAACTAACGCAAATGAGAGCAAGAAGAGAAGCAAAGCACGGTCGAGAAGCTATAATGATCAAGAAGTGATCTTGAAACTACTTATGTTCAAGCATAACACGAGACCGTGTTCTCTTCCCGGACTCCGCCGAAAAGAGACCATCACGGCTACACACGTTGTTGATTCATTTTAATTAAGTTTAGTTCAAGTTCTGTACAACCGGACATTAACAAATTCTCATCTGCCCATAACCGCGAGCACGGCTTTCGAAAGTTCAAAACCCTGCAGGGGTGTCCCAACTTAGCCCATCACAAGCTCTCACAGTCAACGAAGGATATTCCTTCTCCTAGGAAGACCCGATCAGACTCGGAATCCCGGTTACAAGACATTTCGACAATGGTAAAACAAGACCAGCAAAGCCTCCCGATGTGCCGACAAATCCCGATAGGAGTCGCACGTATCTCATTCTCAGGGCACATCGGATGAGACATCCTGTGAGTAAAACCAAACCTCAAGTTACCCCGAGGTGGCCCCATAGTCTACTCGGTTTGGACCAACACTCAGAGAGCACTGGCCCAGGGGGTTTAAAATAAAGATGACCCTTGAGTCCGCGGAACCCAAGGGAAAAAAGGCTTAGGTAACAAATGGTAAAGCCAAGGTTTGGCCTTGCTGGAGGAGTTTTATTCAAGGCGAACTGTCAAGGGGTTCCCATAACACCCAACCGCGTAAGGAACGCAAAAATCAAGGAACATAACACCAGTATGACAAAAACTAGGGCGGCAAGAGTGGAACAAAACACCAGGCATAAGGCCGAGCCTTCCACCCTTTACCAAGTATAATGATATCCCAACAATATCCATGTTCCAACATGGAACAAACTCCATCTCCACCTGCAACTAACAACGCTATAAGAAGGGCTGAGCAAAGCGGTAACATAGCCAAACAACGGTTTGCTAGGAAAGGTGGGTTAGAGGCTTGACATGGCAATATGGGAGGCATGATATGGCAAGTGGTAGGTATCGCGGCATAGCAAAAGAGCGAACAACTAGCAAGCAAAGATAGAAGTGATTCCGAGGGTATGATCATCTTGCCTGCAAAGTTCTCCGAGTTGACGAAAGCTTGATCCTCATAAGCGTACTCAACGGGTTCCTCGATCATGTAATTGTCTCCCGGCTCCACCCAAAGCAAGAACACAAGCAAAGGAAACAACAATCAACCACGGTGCAATGCGCAAGCAACATGATGCAAATCATGGCATGATATGCGGGATGTGATATGCAATGCATATGCGTGCACCGGAAGGAAAAGATTGATCAAGGCATCAACTTGGCAAAGCAAGTGCGCCGATGGTAAGATGAGTTGATTTCGGTCGAAATCGATATAAAGATCACCGGAATCGGATGCACGGTTTGCAAATGGCAAGCAAAACAAGAATGTCACAATTCTGCGATTAACAACATGATGCCATCTAGAATGCAACAAGAAACTAAGCTACTACACTCCAACATAACAACATAGCACATGGTAGCGATCTACTCAAGATGCTTGACAAAAGATGAACACTGAGCTATGGCTAAATCACATCAGAGTAGGTTCAAACAAGCATGGAAAAAGTGCAAAAGATATCAGCTTCACAGACTTAGTGAAAATACAACATGCCAGGAATTAACATCAGGAAGCAATGTTTAGAGCAAGCAAACAACATGATGCAGGATCAGATCATAGCAAACAAAGGCATGGCATGAATCTATTCAAAGCATAGAATAAAAATCACTTACTGACCATGAGCCAAAAAGGCACAGAAGATATTATGGCAACCATGTAAACATAGCAAGTTCCGTTAACAGATTCAGACTTAGCAGAAAACTGAGCATGGCATAAATAGAGTTACGAAGGCCTCTTTGCGAGCTCGATTCACTCACCACAAGGCATTGCATGACCAGATAAGCATAGAAATAGCAAGAAGACATGTTTAAGAAGCTAACCATGGCAATATCAAGTTTATAGCATGCTTGGATCAACTACAACAACCATGGCAAAATTGATTAACATGTAAACAATGTGCCAGGAACATTTTATAGCAAAAGCAGAGCAAGATTAGGTCATTCTAGGGCACTCTATAAATGCAAACAGGGGCATGGATGGATAGAGCATAACCATATGTCCAAATCATCCTTACTAAAGGAACTCATAAGAAGCATGGATCTCACTGTACCAACATGGGTACATGGCATAAAAATAACAGCAGAGCAAGGACTTAGCAAAATCCTGAGATCCTGAAATCAACAATAACACGAAGGCTACTTTGCATGCTTGTGCTAGTCACCAAAAAGATCACAAAAATACATGGCATACACCCCTGTAAAGATGGCATGCCATAGATCAAAATACATGTAGAGCTCATGCCCATATGCAGCACACAACAAATGTAGAAAAAATGACAAATGCTCATAATCTGAGAAGAATCAGCACCTAACAATTTATAGCACTCTTGCATCAGAGATTTTGGCATCAAGTTGGCTTCAAACAAGCATGCCACAATGGAACAAAATGAAGAGCACATCATGATGAACATTTTGGTATATCATGCATGCAAAACAGAACTACGGATGAGGAGTTATGGCATGTTGAACAGGGCTTCAGAGTGCAAAATCTCAGGGACTTAGGATATTTTCGGGGTCAACCTTAGGGCTTCCAGATCTGGACCTGGGGCGGCACGGTTCCCAATGTTCGTTGGAGTTCGTCCTCGCGGTGGCTGGAGCACCTGAGGGCAGAGAGAGAGCACGGGTGAGGGAGGATGAGAGGAAGGAGAAGGAGGGCAGGGCCGGATGGCGCGGCTCACCGGGCGGCGATGCATGGCGCGGGGCGTCGTCGGGGCTGGGCGGCATGCGGCTCGCAGCTGGAGCGGCGGTGGGATGCTCCGCGGCAGCGCGGGCGGAGCACGGGCGGCAGGGAGGCGGAAGGACGACGTGGGGGCGGCGCTGCGCGGTGCGGGCCGCGGGGGCCCCGGATGGGCCGAGCGGGCCGGCGGCGGTGGGCGGCGCTGCGGTGCCATGTGGCGCGCTGGGATTCGACGGGCGGCACCGGCGGACGTGTCCGGCCATCGCGGACGCGTCCGGTGGCGACGGGGAAGGCTAGAACTAGGGTTTCGCCCGAAATTTTGAGAGGGTTGCACATATTTATACCTAGAAGGAGGTGGGAGTGTCCAAATGAGGTGTAGTTTTCGACCACGCGATCGTGATCCGACGGCGGAGTTCATGAGATAGGTTTGGATGGGTTATTGGGCCACCTTGAAGGTGTGTTGGTCTGCAACACACACGAGGCCTTTACGGTTCCCCGGTTAACCGTTTGAGTATCAAACGGACTCCAAATGGCATGAAATTTGACAGGCGGTCTACCAGTGGTGTATCAAGGCCGCTTGGCAAATCTCGGTCCACTCCGAGAAGGTTTAACACTCACTCATGAAAAGAGGAAAAAGGGGGCGCCGGAGGATGTAGGAGTGTCGGATTGCAAAACGGACAACGGGGAAAATGCTCGGATGCATGAGACGAACATGTATGCAAAAGCGATGCACATGATGACATGATATGAGATGCATGACATGAACAAAATGCAAAACGAATACAAAACCCAACCATGAGGGGATCTCATAACTTAAAGATGAAAATGGCAAGAGTCGGAGTACAAATATGGCAAGTTACATCCGGGGTGTTACAACTACCCCTTCCATTGATACCAATGCATATGTAGTGTACTTCCTTGCTTGTGAGTACTTTGGGTGAGTACTCACGGTTGCTTTGCTTCCCCCTTTTCCCCCTTCTATACCCGGTTGTTGCGACCAGATGCTGGAGCCCAGGAGCTAGACGCCACCGTCGACAATGTCTCCTACTACACTGGAGGTGCCTACTACTACGTGCAGGCCGCCGACGACGACTAGGAGTAGTTTAGGAGGATCCCAGGCAGGAGGCCTACGCCTCTTTCGATCTGTATCCCAGTTTATGCTAGCCATCTTATGGCAACTTGTTAAAGTTATGTTTGTACTTAGATATTGTTGCTTCCGCTAACTCGTCTATGATTGAGCACTTGTATTCGAGCCCTCGAGGCCCCTGGACTGTATTATGATGCCTGTATGACTTATTTTATTTTTAGAGTTGTGTTGTAATATCTTCCCGTGAGTCCCTGATGTCTACTACACAACCTTCTTCTTGTAGACATTGTTGGGCCTCCAAGTGCAGAGGTTTGTAGGACAGTAGCAAATTTCCCTCAAGTGGATGACCTAAGGTTTATCAATCCATAGGAGGCGTAGGATGAAGATGGTCTCTCTCAAGCAACCTTGCAACCAAATAACAAAGAGTCTCTTGTGTCCCCAACACACCCAATACCATGGTAAATTGTATAGGTGCACTAGTTCGGCGAAGAGATGGTGATACAAGTGGTATATGGATGATAGATATGGGTATTTGTAATATGAAAAATATAAAAACAGCAAGGTAACTAATGATAAAAGTGAGCACAAACGGCATTGCAATGCTAGGAAACAAGGCCTAGGATTCATACTTTCACTTGGGGGCTACATTATTCAGATTGAGATTATATTAAATATGCAAGTCCCATGTCACTGCCAGCATGCACCATGGCACTTGGGGGCTAATGCAAAGTCATTTTTACTGGGCCTTATTATTGAAGACCCGACTCATCACATCATAATGAGATGGCCCTTGGAGGCTACCAACTGCTCCTGTCAAAAATTCAAGATACACAAGCCTCAGTCCATTATATTGAAGGATCAACTTCTCAGTTGATAAAGCACAAGGCTCTTAATCTTGTGGACGTGGGTTCAAGCCCCATGATGGGGGTTACATCATATGATATTATTGTCAATGAAGTATATATAAAGTCCCAGCTCAGTATTATCTTACTAAGCCGGCCCTTGGGGGCTACACGTTGCTGCTAAAGTTTACATGATCATATTTACAAAGTCCCTGCTCATTATTGCATAATGACCCGGCCCTTGGGGGCTACACTGGTTGAAAGTTTTATGAGCATAAGGCAATTACAAGTCCCAGGTTGCTGCAAGCATGACAACACGACACTTGGGGGCTACAGGTAATATGCATATAAAGGAGGAACATCTTCAAATTTTTCAGTTTTGGGCAAATCAGGAAGATTAATTGTGTGACCCGGCGTTGGCAAACAATAATAACCCGGCGTCTATAAACGGTCATGACCCGGGATCATCAGTTCTTATAACCCGGCAATTTTGGCAATGATAAACCGGCAAGTTCTACATTTTCAAACCGGCTGAATATCAGTTGAATATTTCAAGACCAATATTTTTGTCAAATCAGAGCATTGAAGGCCGATTCAAATGGATTCTTTATTTACAAAATATCTTCTGCAAGTAAATTGATTATGAAGCTGGTCTATTGACTCGAATTTTTTTAGAAGGAAGAAATGGCAAGGACCTAAGGATGATCAAGTGCCGGTTTATAAGAATATTTAACCCGGAGCACAACCCGCCAAATTTATTCTTGTGTTTATGTTGCAGATCATTTTAACATGGATAAATCCAAATTAAACTGGGGGCTAATGTCGGGGATATACCCGGCGGCGTAACCTGGCCGGACTTGGCGCTTCATCATAACCCGCCGGAAGACTGGCGACTTATGGGTTTGGCGGTTCACTGGTCC
Organism: Triticum monococcum; assembly: GCA_034509565.1. Lineage (NCBI taxonomy): Eukaryota > Viridiplantae > Streptophyta > Magnoliopsida > Poales > Poaceae > Triticum > Triticum monococcum. The sequence continues at coordinate 476,838,118 of CM067842.1, read as the reverse complement.
GATGATTCACGAGCCTGGCGACTCACGGATGGCCCCGACGACGGGTCAGATAAAGGACTAGGCCCAAGGCCCAGTAGGCCAGTTCGCATAATGGTGGGCCGGTTTAAGAGGAAAGGCATAAGGAATATTCTCTCCTACAAAGGAAGCAAGACTAGGACTCCGCTTGTAATAGAGTAATCCTAATCCTACTAGGACTAATCATGTAACCCACCCCTTCAACATATATAAGGAGGGGCAGGGCTCCGCAAAAAGGGGCAACAAGAAACAATTTGTAGGGCTAGACACAAAGGGGGGGGGGGGCTTATGCGGCGGCTCTCTCATGAGCATAATGAGATCTATACACAGGCAGCATGTAGGGCTATTACCGGATGATGTTTCCCGGGGCCCGAAGCTGTCTAAATCTGTGACGCCCCGAGTCCGACGCGCCAGGTGTCTTCCAGTTATTCGCCGTCGTTGCCATGTCATTTTCTTGCGTGTCATGCATTGCATATCATGTCATCATGTGCATTCCTTTTGCATACATGTTCGTCTCATGCATCCGAGCATTTTTCCCGTTGTTCGTTTTGCAATCCGGCGCTCCTATGTCACCCGGTGTCCCTTTCTACCTCTTTTCGTGTGCAGGTGTTAAACGTTTTCGGATTGGACCGAGACTTGTCATGCAACCTTGGTTTACCACCGGTAGACCGCCTGTCAAGTTTCGTTCCATTTGGGCTTCGTTTGATACTCCAACGGTTAACCGAGGGACCGAAAAGGCCTCGTGTGTGTTGCAGCCCAACACCCCTCCAAAGCGGCCCAAAACCCACCTAAACCTGTTCCATCATCTATAGCATTCGATCACGATCGCGTGGCCGCAAACCGCACCTCATTTGGAGCCTCCTAGCTCCCTCTACCTATAAATATGTGTGCCTGTCGGATTTTTCGCGCAGATGAAACCCAAGTCTTCCTCTACCTCGCGCCACCGGACAAAACCCCCGCTGCCGAACATGCCCGCCCTCCACCTCGCTCTGGCCAATGGCGTCGCGCCACGTCACCATTCCACGCCGCCGCCACCAACCAGCAACCGCCACCTGTCCCCGCCACCTTCTCTCTCCTCGCCTGCGCCGCCGCGGCCCTGCGGGCCCACGACCGGCCCAAGCGCCCCACGCGCCTGCCCCGCCGCCTGAGAGCGCCCGCGCCGCCTCGCCCGTAGTGCACCACCGCCGCCTCGCCGTGCTCGCCGCCGACCATCGCCGCCTCACTGCGCCTCGCCGTCTGGCCACCGCACCAGCGCGCCGCCGCCTCGCGAGATCCGGCCGCGGGAGGCCGAGCCCGACCGGATCGACCGGAGGCGCTGCCTGCCGACCTCGCCGGCGTCCCCGCGATCTCGCCGGAGATCCCTCGCCGCCCGAGCCTCTCCGGCCTCCTCCCTCGTTGCAGGCGTCCTCCCCGTCCTCTTCTCCAGCGAGCCTGCGCCGCCGACCTCGGTTCGCGCGCCGGCTGCTACAGTGCCCCACGCCAGATCTGGATCTGGAGATTCCATCCGGTTGACTATTCCCCCGAAACCCTAATTATTTTAGCACCTTCATCAGTGCATAACTTCCTCATCGTAACTCCGATTCGTGCATGTAGCATATCAAAATATTCGTCTCGACGAGTACATCATTTCATCTCAGTGCATCATTTCCATTTGAGCTCATCTTGACGCCCGAAATGCTATTGGAAGAGGGCTATGTGATGATAGTTTCAGATCTGTTTCAGCAAATGCACTTTTGTCATTTTTGCCATGATTAATGTGTGCATGCTATGATCCTGAGCTCTACATATGTTTTGAAGTATGCCATGCCATCTTTACAGGGGTGTATGCCATGTATTTTTTTTGATCTTTGTGGTGACTAGCACAAGCATGCAAAGTAGCTTACTCAATGATGCTGATTTCAAGGACTTAGAATTCCACTAAGTCCTTGCCCTGTCATTATTTTTATGCCATATGTTCATGTTGTTTCCGAGAGATCCGTGCCTCTTTTAAGCATGATCAGTAAGGATGTTTTGTAGATAATATTGTGCTCTATCCATCCATATCTTTTGTTGCAATTATGTAGCACCCTAGCTTGAGTCAATCGAGCTCCACTTTTGCTATAAAATGTTCCTGGCAGATTGCTAACATGTTTAGCACTTTTGCCGAGGTTGTTGTAGTTGATCCGTGCATGCTATGTTGTTGTTCTTGCCATGTCTAGCTTCTATGCCATGTCTATTTGCTGGGTGTATGCTTAATTTATCATGCAATGCCTTGTGGTGAGAGCATCGAGCTCGTTAACATGCGTACTTGATATATGTTTTGCATGCTCCAGTTTTTCACCAAGTCTGAATCTGTTTATGTTTTTGCTATGTTCACATGCTTGCAATTGTATTTTCTGATCCCTTTTGGCTCATGGCCACTAAGGGACTTTTGTTCTATGCTTTGAGTAGCTTCGTGCCATGCCTTGCTTTTCCATGATATATTCATGTAGCATGTAGTTATCATGCTCTAAACATTGCTTCCTGATGTTAAATTCCTGACATGTTAATTTCACCAAGTCTGAAACCTGTTATCTTTTGCATTTTTGCCATGCTTCTTTGAACCTGCTATTGATTGAATTAGCCATAGCTCAGTGTTCATCTTTTGTCAAGCATCTTGAGTGGATCCCTGCCATGTATTTTTTTTCCTATGTTTGAGTGCAGTAGCTTAATTATCTTGATGCATTTAGAAGGCTATTTGCTGTTTATCGCAAACCGATGCCATATTTGTTTTGCTTGTCATTTCCAAACCATGCATCCGATTCCGGTGATCTTTATATCGATTTCGACTGAAATCAACTCACCTTTCCAGTGGCACTCTTGGTTTTCCAAGTTGAGGCCAGGTTCAATCATTCCTTTTCAAATCATGCATATGCATCGCATACCGCATCCCGCATATCATGACATGTTTTGCATCATGTTGCTAGTGGATTGCACGTGCTTGATTGTGTCTCCCTTTGTGTAACACCCTCGATGCGACTATATCTCTCACGTGTCGAGGCATGACTTAGAGGCATAATTGCATTGAAGGCATATGTCGCAAGTCAGGCAATCATCACAAACATCCCATGTAATATAGATGAATAAAATGGATAACATAGTTGGCTTACACTCGCCACGTCAAACAAGTACATAAATAACATACATCATCCAAACACTCATGGCCCGACTACGGCGCCAAAATAAAAGATAACCCAACAAGCGACATGGTCCCGATCACCCCAACTGGGCACCACTACTGATCATCAGGAAAAGAAACATAATAACGCTGAGAGTCCTCGTCGTACTCCCACTTGAGCTCAAGCGCGCCATCTAGAGCTGTATCATCTGGCCCTGCATCTGGTGTAATAGTAATCTGTGAGCCACAGGGACTCAGCAATCTCGCACCCTCGCAATCAAGACTATTTAAGCTTAATAGGTGGGGTAAGGTAAATATATGTGGAGCTGCAGCAAGCGACTAGCATATATGGTGGCTAACTTAATCGCAAAAGAGAGCGAGAAGAGGAGGCAAAGCACGAGCGAGAAACTAGAGAGCAACCTGCGCAAACATTACTCCAACACCGTGTCCACTTCCCGGACTCCGCCGAGAAGAGGCCATCACGGTAACACACACGGTTGATTCATTTTAATTAAGTTAATGTTTAACTTATCTACAACTGGGCATTAACAAATTTCCATCTGCCCATAACCGCGGGCACGGCTTTCGAAAGTTCAAATCCCTGCAGGGGGGTCCCAACTTAGTCCATGACAAGCTCTCACGGTCAACGAAGGAATAGACCTCCTCCCGAGACATTCCGATTAGACTCGGTATCCCGGTACAACAAGACATTTCGACAGGTTAAAACAAGACCAGCAACACCGCCCGAATGTGCCGACAAATCCTGATAGGAGCTGCACATATCTCGTTCTCAGGGCACACTCAGATGAGCTCTCCATACAACTAAAACCAAACCTCGAGTTTCCCCGAGGGGGCGCTGCACAGGACTCTAGTTCGGACCAACACTCAGAGGAGCACTGGCCCGGGGGGGGGGGTTCAAAATTAGATGACCCTCGAGCTCCGGAAACCCAAGGGAAAAAGAGGCTAGGTGGCAAATGGTAAAACCAAGGTTGGGCATTGCTGGAAAAGCTTTAAACAAGATGAACTATCAAGGGGTTCCCATTATAACCCAACCGCGTAAGGAACGCAAAATTCGGGAACATAACACCGATATGACAGAAACTAGGGCGGCAAGAGTGGAACAAAACACTAGGCGAGAGGCCGAGCCTTCCACCCTTTACCAAGTATATAGATGCATTAAGATAACATGGCAATATAATGATATCCCAACAAGTAAATAAATGTTCCACCAAGGAACGGTCTCCAATCTTCACCTGCAACTAGCAACGCTATAAGAGGGGCTGAGCAAAGCGGTAACATAGCCAATCAATGGTTTGCTAGGACAATGGTGGGTTAGAGGCTGAACATGGCAATTTGGGAGGCTTGAAAGCAAGTGGTAGGCATCGTAGCATTGGCATAGCAAAAGAGCGAGCAAACTAGCATAGCAAAGATAGTAGTGATTTCGAGGGTATGATCATCTTGCCTGCAAAGTTGTCAGAGCTGACTGGATACTCAAAAACAAAGTCAACAGGCTCCTCGTTAGCGAACTCGTCTCCCGGCTCTACCCAAACAAGACAAACAAGCAACAAGGACACAATCAACCACGTGCAAGGATCAAACAAGATGATGCAAACATGGTATGCTATGCGGGATGCATATGCAAGATATGACAGGAAATGCATGAACCTGGCCTCAACTTGGAAAACCAAGTGTGCCACTGGAAAGATGAGATGAAATCGCTTGAAAACGGTATAAAGATCACCGGAATCAGAGTTACGGTTTGGAAATGGCAAGCGATTCAAATATGACACCGGTGTGCGATTTACAGCAAGTAGGCATCTAAATGCAATGACATGAACATGCTACAGCACCCAAACATGGCATCAAAATACATGGCAGGGATGCATACAAGATGCTTAACAAAAGTCTAGCACTGAGCTACGGCCAATTCATCCATTAGGAGGTTCAAACAAGTATGGCAAAAACGCAAATGGGAAAACAGATCTCAGACTTAGTGAAATTTACACTTGTCTAGAATTTCAGATCATATAGCCCTCTTCGGAGCACCAAAACAACATGTTACAGGACCTGAACATGGCAAAGTAAAACAAGGCATGGAGCTACTCAAATAGCTTAACAAAAGTCCCTTAGTGACCTTGAGCCAAAAGGGATCCGAAAATATACTAACAAGCACACGAACATAGCAAAAACATAATCAGTTTTCAGACTTAGTGAAAACTGGGACATGCTGAAATCATAACTCAAGTAGGCATGTTTACGAGCTCGATGCACTCACCACGGTGCAAGTCATGGCAAGACAAGCATACATCCATTAAGAAGGCACAAAATTCAAGCTAGACATGGCAAGAACAATGGCATAGCATGCACGGATCAACTACAACATCATCGGCAAAATCGCAAACAAGTTGACGATCTGCCCAGATTCACAACGAAGCAAAAGTAGAGCTCGATTGACTCAAGCTAGGGTGCTCCATATATGCAAACAAAGACATGGATGGATAGAGCACTACAATATTAACAAAACACCTTTACTGATCATCCTCAAAAGAGGCACGGATCACTAGGAAACAGCATGAACATATGGCATCATGAGATAAACAATCCCAGGACTTAGTGAAATTACTAAGTCCCTGAAAACGGAGTTACTGAGTGCCTCACTTTGCAAGCTTGCACTAGTCACCACACACATCACAAAAATACATGGGTTGCACCTCTGGAAATATGACAAAAACCTTAACAAAACATATGTAGAGCATCAGGGCATATCATGCACACATTAATCATGGCAAAAATGACAAATGTCTAAGATGAAGTAGCAGATCTGACAATTAACTTAAGTAGCCCTCTTCTAACAGCATTTCGGGCATCAAGATGAACTCAAATGAAAATGATGCAATGGAATGAAATGATGTACTCTCAGAGACGGACATTTTGATATGCTATATGCATGAATCAGAGCTATGGATGCAGAGATATAGCATGATGAAGAAGGGCACATGAGCTAGGGTTTCAGAAGAAAAAGTCAACCGTCTCAGATCCAGATCCGGATCTCGCCAGAGCACTGTAGCAGTTCGACGGAAATACTGTTCACTAGAGAAGCTCGTGGCGGCCGGAGAAGAGGACGGGCGTGGGGCGGCGGTGGCCGGGGCGGCGAGCGCCGGCGTCGAGGAGGCGGCGGCTTCGGGCGGCGGGAACGGCGCGGCGGGGCGGCGCCGGACCGAGGAGGCGGCGCCGGGCAGCGATGTCGACCGCGGCGGTGTGGTGGCCCGGCGACGAGGTAGAAGAGTGGCGCGGCGAGGGGACTCCGGGCGCGTGCGGCGAGGCGGCTTCGGGCCGGGAGGGCCCGCGGCGGGCTTGCGGGCCTCGGGCGGCGGCGGTTCGCCGGGGTGCCACGTGGCACTGCGCGGTTGGCGGCGGTGGGATCCGGACATTGTCCGGCTCCGTCCGGACACGTCCGGCGGCGACGGAGACGAATTTTTTTAGGGTTAGGGGGGAGAGGATCCGCGAATTTGGAATGGGGGGTGTATATATAGGCATAGGGGGAGCTAGGAGAGTCCAAATGAGGTGCGGTTTTCGGCCACGCGATCATGATCGAACGCTCTAGGTGATGGAGCAGAGTTAGGTGGGTTTTGGGCCAAATTGGAGGGGTGTTGGGCTGCAACACACACGAGGCCTTTTCGGTCCCTCGGTTAACCGTTGGAGTATCAAACAAAGTCCAAATGATACGAAACTTGACAGGCGGTCTACAGGTGGTAAACCAAGGCCGCTTGGCAAGTCTCGGTCCAATCCGGAAATGTTTAATCCCCACACACGAAAGAAAGTTAGAAATGACCACCGGAGGAGAACGAAGCGCCGGAATGCAAAACGGACAACGAGGAAAATGCTCGGATGCATGAGGCGAACATGTATGCAAATGCAATGCACATGATGACATGTTATGAGATGCATGACAATGATAACAACACACGGAGACAAAGACCCGAACCCGAGAAAATAAATTAACTTAAAGCCGGAAACGGCAAGAGTTGGATTACATATTGGGAAAATCATATCCGGGGTGTTACACTTTGCTTGTTGTTCTTGCTTGGGTAGAGCCGAGAGACGAGTTCGTGTTCGAGGACCCGTTGAGTTCGTGTTCGAGGATCAAGTTTTCGTGTTCTCGGAGATCTTGGCAGGCAAGATGACCATACCCTCGAAATCACTTCTATCTTTGCTTGCTAGTTGCTTGCTCTTTTGCTTGCCTATGCTACGATGCCTACCACTTCCTTATGATGCCTCCCATATTGTTAAGCCAAGCCTCTAACTGACCTTGTCCTAGCAAACCATTGTTTGGCTATGTTACCGCTTTGCTCAGCCCCTCTTATAGCGTTGTTAGTTGCAGGTGAAGATTGGAGTTTGTTCCATGTTGGAACATGGATATTTGTTGGGATATCACAATATCTCTTATTTAATTAATGCATCTATATACTTGGTAAAGGGTGGAAGGATCGGCCTTATGCCTGGTATTTTGTTCCACTCTTGCTGCCCTAGTTTCCGTCATATCGGTGTTATGTTCCCGGATTTTGCGTTCCTTACACGGTTGGGTTATAATGGGAACCCCTTGACAGTTCGCTTTGAATAAAACTTCTCCAGCAAGGCCCAACCTTGGTTTTACCATTTGCACTAACAACCTAGCCTTTTCTCTTGGGTTTCGCGGACTCAAGGGTCATCTTTATTTTAACCCCCCCGGGCCAGTGCTTCTCTAAGTGTTGGTCTGAACCGAGTAGACTGCGGGGCCACCTCGGTGCAACTTGAGGGTTGGTTTTACTCGTAGGATGTCTCATCTGAGTGTGCCCTGAGAACGAGATATGTGCAGCTCCTATCGGGATTTGTCGGCACATTCGGGAGGCTTTGCTGGACTTGTTTTACCATTGTCGAGGATGTCTTGTAACCGGGATGCCGAGTCTGATCGGATTGTCTTGGGAGAAGGAATATCCTTCGTTGACCATGAGAGCTTGTGATGGGCTAAGTTGGGACTCCCCTGCAGGGATTTGAACTTTCTAAAGTCGTGCCCGCGGTTATGGGCAGATGAGAATTTGTTAATGTCCGGTTGTAGAAAACCTGAAGTTTATCTTAATTAAAATACATCAACCGCGTATGTAGCCGTGATGGTCTCTTCTCGGTGGGGTCCAGGAAGTGAACACGGTGTTGGAGTTATGTTTGACGTAGGTTGTTATAGGATCACTTCTTGATCATAGTTGTTCGACCGTGCCTTGGCCTTCTCTTCTCACTCTCATTTGCGTATGTTAGCCACCAAATATGCTAGTCGCTTGCTGTAGTTCCACCTCATACCTTTTTACCCTACCTGAGGGAGTCCTGGATTAGGGGGTGTCCGGATCGCCGGTCAAGAACCTGGCCTCTCTCAACTTCAGCACGTCCTCCTCCGTGACGGAGGAGGGCATCCATTAGCCTCGAAGGTCAGAACCGGACATTGTCGAAGGTCCGAAGCGCCTGAAATCTGGAGCCTTGGGTGTTGGAACTCGAGGCGAAGGGCGAATTCGTTTGAGATTGAAAGAAAGGAGTAGGGCCTTGGTCGCTTTATAAGAGGTTGAATAGCAAGGGCCCTCCCCGTGACCGTTTGGGACTCGCCTTTGATCGAGAAAACATACCAACGGGTACGGTTGGGTTACCCACGCCTGTATTGATGAAAATCCCGGAATAAGGGGACACGATCTCTGCTTTGACAAGACGTGCCAAGGAAACCGCCTCGCTAAACGCGCTGAGGTGGGACAGTAAAACGATTCAAATAAAGACTTGGCCGTGGTGTGATGTCACACGATGGAATACGTCAGCAGATTAGATTTTTATAAATATTATTCTCTCTATGGCAATATGTGGAAACTTATTTTGCAGAGGCGAACACTGCCTTTGTGTTCAAAATCTTCTGTGAAGTACTTAGAGGAGGAACCCGCCTTGCAATGTCGAAGACAATCTGCACGCCGGACTCGTCGTCATTGAAGCCTGGTTCAGGGGCTACTGAGGGAGTCCTGGATTAGGCGGTGTCCGGATAGCCGGACTATACCTTCGACCGGACTCCTGGACTATGAAGATATAAGATTGAAGACTTCGTCCCGTGTCCGGAAGGGACTTTCCTTGGCGTGGAAGGCAAGCTTGGTGATACGGATATGTAGATCTCCTACCATTGTAACCAACTTTGTGTAACCCTAGCCCTCTCCGATGTCTATATAGACCGGAGGGTTTTAGTCCATAGGACGGACAACAATCATACCATAGGCTAGCTTCTAGGGTTTAGCCTCCTTGATCTCGTGGTAGATCTACTCTTGTACTACCCATATCATCAATATTAATCAAGCACGACGTAGGGTTTTACCTCCATCGAGAGGGCCCGAACCTGGGTAAAACATCGTGTCCCCTACCTCCTGTTACGATCCGCTTAGACGCACAGTTCAGGACCCCCTACCCGAGATCCGCCGGTTTTGACACCGACATTGGTGCTTTCATTGAGAGTTCCTCTGTCTCGTCACTTTTAGGCCCGATGGCTCCTCCGATCATCAACGACGATGCGATCCAGGGTGAGACTTTTCTCCCTAGACAGATCTTCGTATTTGGCAGCTTTCCACTACGGGCCAATTCGCTTGGCCATCTGGAGCAGATCGAGAGCTACGCCCCTGGCCGTCAGGTCAGATTTGTAAGTTTAAACTACACAGCAGACCTCCGCGGAGACTTGATCTTCGACGAATTCGAGCCGCAGCCGAGCGCGCCGCACTGTCACGATGGGCATGATCTAGCTCTGCCGCCGAACAGTGCCCTGGAGGCCGCACCCGCATCAGCTCCGACCCTTAAATCGGAGCCAACTGCGCCAATCGAGGATGGGTGGTTGGACACCGCCTCGGGGGCTGCAATCTCTACGGCGATTGAACCGAACACCAGCCCTATTCTCTGCGAAGCCCATGACTCCAAGGAGCCGGACTCCTCTCCAGACTCCGAGCCCTCCGCGCCCCTACCGATCGAACCCGATTGGGCGCCGACCATGGAGTTCACCGCCGCGGATAACTTTCAGCACTCGCCCTTCGGCGATATTCTAAATTCACTCAGGTCTCTCTCTTTGTCAGGGAGAGTCCTGGCCGGACTATGACCGGCAGGATTGGGATGTGGATGACGAAGAAATTCGATGCCCGCCCACCACCCTCTTCGTAGCCATTGTCGATAATTTAAACGACGTGCTCAACTTCGACTTCGAAGACATCGACGGTATGGACGACGATGTAGGAGATGAACATGAACCAACGCCTACAAGGAACTGGACAACCACCTCATCTCATGATATATACATGGTGGACACACCCAAAGGAAGCGACGACGAGGAACACATGGACGCAACAAGGGATCATTCACTCGAAAAGCAATCAAAGGGGCGACGTAAGCGCCGCTCCAAGCCCCACCTCGACATAGACAGCAGCCATACAGACCCAGCCATAGAGCAGGACGAGCCAACGGACGACGAACATCCCTTCGAGCAACCGTCCGAACATCTCAACTTGGATAAACAAACTGAACACCCCATCCTCGGCGAAAACAACAGTCCGGACGACCTTACGCCGGATAGGCTCATGGAGCAGAAGAACCTCCACAAAAGGCTTGTCGCCACTGCGCGTAGCCTGAAAAAGCAGAAGCGGAAGCTCAAAACTGCGGAAGATGCACTCAGAATCAGATGGAGCAAAGTACGCAACACCACAGACAAATATGGTGGCAGTCGCCGCACAAAAAGCTATCCAAAGAGAAAGCTACTACCTGAAATTGACAAAGAGGGCTTAGAGCCCCCGCAGTCAAAAAATAGGAAAACCACCCGGTCGGATAGACGACCGCATGGCCAGTATGGAGCAGCAAGCAGCGCCGCACACAAGCCGGCACGCGATCCACCAAAGGACCCGCATCAAAAAGATGGGCCAGCCAGATCTATCTACGGGCCAAGAAAGCAAGCTCTAGTAAGCAATACAACACAACAAATATCCGAACATCACGGCACACCCAAATACAGGGGTGGGCGCACACCCACTATATTTCACCGATGAGGTGCTGGACCATGAATTTCCAGCGGGATTCAAGCCCGTAAACATAGAGGCGTACGACGGAAGAACAGACCCTGGGGTTTGGATCGAGGATTATATCCTCCACATACACATGGCCAGAGGAGATGACCTCCACGCCATAAAATACTTACCCCTCAAGCTTAAAGGGTGTCATGCCCTCGATGCGGCTATATCTCCCACGTGTCGAAGCACGACTTAGAGGCATAACCGCATTGAAAGCAATGTCGCAAGTGAGGTAATCTTCACACAACACATGTAATACATAAGGGAAAGATATACATAGTTGGCTTACAATCGCCACTTCACACAATTACATGAATAAAGCATTACAACATCCAAATACAATCAAGGTCCGACTATGGAACCAAAATAAAAGAAGAACCCCAAATGCGACACGGTCCCCGATCGACCCCAACTGGGCTCCACTACTGATCAACTAGAACGAAACAACACAAAGGACAAGATCTTCATCGAGCTCCTCCTGAGCTTGGTAGCGTCATCTGCACGGACTCAACGACACCTGCAAACTGGTTTTGGAAGTATCTGTGAGCCACGGGGACTCAGCAATCTCGCACCCTCGCGATCAAAACTATTTAAGCTTATGGGTAAGGTAAAGGGATGAGGTGGAGCTGCAGCAAGCGACTAGCATATATGGTGGCTAACATATGCAAAAGAAAGCGAGAAGAGAAGGCAAAGCACGGTCGATAAAAGTATGATCAAGAAGTGATCCTAAAACAACCTACGTCAAGCATAACTCCAACACCGTGTTCACTTCTTGGACTCCGCAGAAAAGAGACCATCACGGTTACACACGCGGTTGATGCATTTTAATTAAGGTCAACTTCAGGTTTTTCTACAACTGGACATTAACAAATTCCCATCTACCCATAACCGCGGGCACGGCTTTCGAAAGTTCAAATCCCTGCAGGGGTGTCCCAACTTAGCCCATCACAAGCTCTCACGGTCAACGAAGGATATTCCTTCTAGCGGGAAGACCCGATTAGACTCGGAATCCCGGTTACAAGACATTTCGACAAGGTAAAACTAAACCAGCAGCACCGCCCGAATGTGCCAACAAATCCCGATAGGAGCTGCACATTTCTCTTTCTCAGGGCACACTCAGATTGTCTAAACTTCCGGTAGGCCAGCCCAGAGTTGCCCCTGGTGGCCACCGGCGGCTGACAGTTTGGACCAACACTCAGAGGAGCACTGGCCTGGGGGGGGGGGGGTAAAATAATGATGACCCTTGAGTCTGCAGAACCCAAGGGAAATAAAAGGCTAGGTGGCAAATGGTATAACCAAGGTTGGGCATTGCTGGAGGAGTTTTATTCAAGGTGAACTGTCAAGGGGTTCCCATTATTACCCAACCGCGTAAGGAACGCAAAATCCGGGAACATAACACCGATATGACGGAAACTAGGGCGCTAAGAGTGGAACAAAACACCAGGCATAAGGCCGAGCCTTCCACCCTTTACCAAGTATATAGATGCATCAAAAAAATAAGATATATTGTGATATCCCAACAAGTAAACATGTTCCAACAAGGAACAACATCTCCATGTTCCAAAAGGAACAAACTTCAATCTTCACCTACAACTAACAACGCTATAAGAGGGGCTGAGCAAAGCGGTAACATAGCCAAACAATGGTTTGCTAGGACAAGGTGGGTTAGAGGCTTGGTTCAACAATATGGGAGGCATGATAATCAAGTGGTAGGTATCGCGACATATGCATAGCAAAAGAGCGAGCAACTAGCAAGCAAAGATAGAAGTGATTTCGAGGGTATGGTCATCTTGCCTGAAATCCCGCAAGGAAGAAGAACGAGTCCATGAAGAAGACAAACGGACGTAGTCGAACGGGTCCTCGCAAACGCGATGTTACCGGAACCAACCCGAAGAAGCAACACCGGAAAGAAGCACACAACATAGTAAACAACCAACACATAAACATGGTAGGATATGCGGGATGCGGTATGCGATGCATATGCATAATTTTTAAAGGAATGCTTGAACCTGGCCTCAACTTAGAAAACCAAGAGTGCCACAGGAAAGGTGAGGTGATTTCAGTTGAAATCGATATAAAGATCGCCAGAATCGGATGCATGGTTTGGAAATGGCAAGCAAAACAAATATGGCACCGGTCTGCGATATACACCAAATAGCCATCTAAATGCAACAAGATGAACATGCTACAGCACCCAAACATGACAAAAAATACATGGAAGGGATCCAGTCATGATGCTTAACAAAAATGAACACTGAGCTACGGCCAATTCATCCATTAACAGGTTCAAACAAGCATGGCAAAAATGCATTTGGTAAACAGATTTCAGACTTAGTGAAATTAACACTTGTCTGGAATTTTAGAATAGGTAGCACACTTTGGAGCATGAAAACTATATGCTACAGGAACTTAACATGGCAAAGTAAAGCATGACATGGAGCTACTCAAAGAGCTTAACAAAAGTCCCTTAGTGACCTTGAGCCAAAAGGGATCAGAAAATACATTTGCAAGCATGTGAACATGGCAAAAACATAATCAGTTCTCAGACTTGGTGAAAAACTGGAGCATGCAAAATCAGATATCAAGTAGGCATGTTTACGAGCTCGATGCACTCACTACAGAGCAAGGCATGAAAAACTAAGCATACACCCATCAAGAATACACATTATACAAGCTAGACATGGCAAGAACAATAACGTAGCATGCATGGATCAACTACAACATCCTCGGCAAAATTGCTAACAAGTAGACAATCTGCCCAGATTAACGAAATAGCAAAAGTAGAGCTTGATTGACTCAAGCTAGGGTCCTCCATAATTGCAAACAAAGACATGGATGGATAGAGCACTACAAGATTAACAAAACATCCTTACTGATCATCCTCAAAAGAGGCACGGATCACTAGGAAACAACATGAACATATGGCATATTGATATAAACAGTCCAAGGACTTAGTGGAAATGCTAAGTCCCTGAAATCAGCATTAACGAATGCACCACTTTGCAAGCTTGTGCTAGTCACCACACACATCACAAAAATACATGGGTTGCACCTCTGGAAAGATGGAAAAGCATATAACAAAACTCATGTAGAGCTCAGGGGCATATCATGCACACAATAATCATGGCAAAAATGACAAATAGCTAATTGGAGCAGCAGATCTGACAATTAACTCAAATAGCACTCTTCCAACAGCATTTAGGGCATTAAGATGAGCTCAAATGAAAATAATGCAATGAGATGAAATGATGTACTCTCTGAGACGAACATTTTTATATGCTATATGCCCAAAACGGAGTTACGGGTGCAAAGTTACGGCACGATGAAATATGCTAAAAGTTAGGGTTTCAGGCAAAAAGTCAACCTCTCGTCTAGATCCAGATCCGGATCTCGCCGGAGCACTGTAGCAGTTCGACGGAATTACTGTTCACCGAAGAAGCAAAACGAGGAGGAAGCCGGAGGAGGGCCGGATCCGGTGGCCGGAGAGGGTGCCGGCGACGAGGAGGGCCCGGCACAGCGGCGCGGCTGCAAGGCGCGGCGAGGCACCGGCAATGGGCGGCGGATGCGGCGTGCCGCGGCAGACGTCGGCGGCCGGCGAGCTCCGGCCTCAGGAGTGGGGCGGCGCGTGGAGGAGCAGACGCCCGATGCGGCGGTGAAGAGCAGCGCCGGCGAGCTTCGGCGAAGGGCGGCGGTTGGCGGGGAGGTTCGGAGGCGGCGCAGGCATCTTCCGGTGGTCGCGGCGGTGGTCGGCGCAGCTCCGGCAGCCGGAAGCAGCGAAGACGGCGGGCGGCGCGCGCGGGATCACCCGCTGGTGGCGGCTGCGGCGGTTGGGCCCCGCGGGCCCGATTCGGGCCGCGCGGGCCGGCGGCGGGGATGGCAGGCGTGGGACACATGGCACGTTGCCACTGGCCAGGAGCGGCGGCGGGATTTCGTCCGACGGGCGCGGACAAGTCCGGCGGCGTGCGGGGGAAGTTTTAGGGTTTCATCTGCGGAAATTGACGGGGATGCACATATATATAGGTAGAGGGAGCTAGGAGAGTCCAAATGAGGTGCGGTTTTCGGCCACGCAATCGTGATCGAATGACCGAGATGATAGAAGGGGTTTAGGTGGGTTTTGGGCCAAATTGGAAGGGTGTTGGGCTGCAACACACATGGGGCCTTTTCGGTCCCTCGGTTAACCGTTGGAGCATCAAACGAAGTCCAAATGGTACGAAACTTGACAGGTGGTCTACTTGTAGTTAACCAAGGCCGCTTGGCAAGTCTCGGTCCAATCCGGAAATGTTTAATCCCCACACATGAAAGAAAGGTACAAATGACCACCGGAGGAGAACGGAGCGTCGGAATGCAAAACGGACAACGGGGAAAATGCTCGGATGCATGAGACGAACACGTATGCAAATGAAGTGCACATGATGACATGATATGCAATGCATGACACGCAAGCAATGAGATGGCAACAACAGCGAATAACAGGAAGACACGTGGCACATCGGTCTCGGGGCGTTACAACACTCCACCACTACGAGAGGATCTCGTCCCGAGATCTAGAATGGCACCGGAGGGAAACGAAAGAGAAAAAGAAGAGGTAAAACTAAGTTGCTTCTTTGACAAACGAGTGAAACCAAAGAACCTTGAAAAAGGTTAAGCAATTTCGAGAAAACATATAGCGGAGATGAGCGAAGTTGAAAGCACTATGTTTGGAAAGAGGAACGAGGAAGAAGAAAGTCGGACAGCACTCCGGTTGAAAAAGAGATGCAAGGCTTGATAAGGCGAAAAGAACTTGAGTAAAAGGGCACAACACTCCGGCTAAATGGATAAGCATGAAAAGAACAAGATCTTGACAAAATGAGATGATGGGTGAAAAGAACAAACGAAGCAAAGCCTCCGGAACGAAAGAATAGAAGATATATAAATGAAATAGGAGAATGGAGAAGAAAATGCCAACTTCTGCCACAAAAGAGTTTGAAAAGGCATCTTTAGGAAAAGGGTCGAACGGAGTTGTTGGAAGACCAACAACGAAAAGGATAATCTTGATATGATCTTATGGGATACATCTCAAAACCACGAGTTGAAATTCTGCCACTGACCGAAACGATAAATTGGCTTGAAATCAAGAAGGAGACGAGAAACTTATTCACCGGAAGGATAAAATAAGAACTTGGGTCATTTATAAACACCATAAATAGCAACAATCCTTAGGGAAAACTTTAGGTTAAATATAACCCAAGATAATTGCAATGAAGAGATTGATGGGTTTAAATATCTCAATCTTGTAAATGAAGAATGATATATTACCACCTCAAAAGATAAGGGAGAAACAATTGCACTCCGAATTACAAGATGAAGAAAGCATGAGCTCCTCGGAAAAGAATCTCAATGAAAAACTTCTAGACGGAATTAAATCCTTTATGAACCAACATGTAGAGTCTTCATGAAGAACTCCGGTTACAAAAGAATGATCAAACAAAAGGAAAGATAAGTTGAAAGGAACTCCGGTAGGAGCCTTGTAATGATTTAGATGGAGCTTTGCGATGATGTAACCGAGAAAACTTGGAACTCCGGAAAAGAAAGATGAGCAATTGAAACCAAGAATTTTAATGAACCTCTGAAATAAGGAATTGAATTTACTTGATGAAACAAGAATAAGAATTACATTATGCTTATCCTTCACCAATTTAAATTGATGACAAGCAACGGATTTGGCATACTACTTATTCCCGTAGAAAGGATTAACATAGATATTGCATAAATTTGAGAAGGTCTTCGACGAACCACCGGTAGGATGAAAGAACGAATGAATCGATACAATAACAAAGGAAGAGAAATCTTGAACGAGCCACCGATAAGAATTGAAAATGAACGAAGAGAAGATAAAGAAACACTGGGAAGAATTATAAAATGAACGAAGATGCTTTAGAGAATTTAGATCCATGAGAACGATGAGATTACGAGCTGATTAGAGAGTCCTTGATTTAAACACCGGTATGATTTAGAGTAAGAGAGCTGAAAGCTGAGAATGAATCATTCTGAATTGATAGACTCCAGATAATCAAACTGAGAAGACTCTTGAATTGCTGCGGATAGGTGAAAATAATTCTCACAATCAAACAATTATGAGAGGACGGCCTCGAACTAGAACCACGAATCACTGAGAGAACGGATAAGATATGGAGGTAAAACTCTTCTTCGGTCTTCAAATGATGAGAATGCCAACGAGAAACACCACCAAGAATTATTGAGGCACACCGGAATGAAGAATAGAATGGTTGAGCCAACGATGAAAAGAATTTTGAAAGATCTTGGAGAAAAACATATGACTGATGACAATTCATTCTTACGTCAAACTTGGAAAAGAATTTGATAATATCTCCGGGAAAATTAGAAGAGTCAGGTAAGATCCTCGGAAAAGACCTGTGGGTTAGGGCCCACTCAAAAGAAACACTGTTGAACGATTTAAAAGAGAGATTGCGCCGGTTGAATTAAAAGACTTGAATGAGATAACAACCTCGAGATATCTTGAGCACTCCGGAATAATTAAATAGCGAGAAGTGAATGAATATGATGAGCACCGGTATGATAAAACTTCTGAAACGAGGAAAGGATATGATCAATCATCAAAAGCTTGAATTGAATCCACCGGAGAAGAAAAATGAGTGAAGGGTGACGAACTTGAAGCTCCGTTGGCATCTTCCTGAGAAACAACGAATAAGAACATTGACGTAAAAAGGAATGGAGAGACTTCACATGAATAAGATGGCCACTTGATCAAGAAATCTGAATCCTTGAAGAAAAATGGATGGGTGGGCGGGAAAACAAAGACAATATGGGATGGATGAAACGAACACCGTTGAGAATAAGTGATAATTGATCTTGCGGAAGTTGAAATGATCGGATCCACTTGAAGAGAAACACACTAGTTGATAAGGATTGACATGACAATCTCGATTATCATGAAGGATTTGTATTCACATAGGAGTATGAGAACACCACTTAGGAAAGGTATGGAATCAACATTTGACATTGAAGCAACTCGAATACCACAACTCCAAATAAAAACAAAGGATTGGCTTGCAGAATAAGCCGGAACAAAGCTATGATAGAGATTTCGTCCGAAGTTTTCGTGGTGGGGCCTACACGGGCTCGATCATACAGCACCATCATGTACAAGGTAGTGCACATGACATACGAAGCGTCCCCGAGTCGGCATAGCCAAGGACTCTTTCAGACACAACGAGACCACTGTAAAACCAACCGTGAATAGGCGGACCACTAGATGTCGAACCCCAATTTCAAATCATACATCTGTCGGAAAGATATCCTAAGAGCTATTTGAATTCCCACTTATAAACTCCCGAAATTTTCCGGTTATGCAATCAGGTGTTGGGGATACAGGGGAAGCATAATATCTCACCCAAAACTAGCAAATCCTACATCCAGCTGTATCCATCCTTCAACACATAACCAAGAAACCTTCGGAAATCATCTACCTCAACCTTCGAAAAGCATCTGTTATACAAGTTATGGCAATACTCCCGAACTCCCGCCCCAGTACTGGGTGGCGCCGAGGTTATCTCACCAACGAACTGCATAAAAGAATTTTCGATGTCGGCGTACTAAACTCAGGTATTCCAGAACTACAACGATAAAATTGTGACGACAACACCTCGGAGCTCAACTCCCCGGGACACGGCCACAACCCCTAAATGATAGGAGGCACCAAGAACAATGTTCTCGTCACAAAACCATCAAAACGATTCCAAGATACCCGCGTGATCCTAAAAATAATTTTGTGAAAAATTTGAGAAGAGAAAAGTCAAAACTCTACGTCAGGATGCCTTATCAAAGCGATGAGGAGACTCGGGAGTAAAAAGAATTCCTAAACTCTCCGATATATAATTCCTAAATGACTCAAAACATTTTTCTAGACTCAACAACGGCTGTTAAAAACGATCAAGCAATGGGGGCTCCTAAGGTCGGGGAAGGCTCTGATACCAACTTGTCACGCCCTCGATGCGGCTATATCTCCCACGTGTTGAAGCACAACTTAGAGGCATAACCGCATTGAAAGCAATGTCGCGAGTGAGGTAATCTTCACACAACCCATGTAATACATAAGGAAAGAGATACATAGTTGGCTTACAATTGCCACTTCACACAATTACATGAATAAAGCATTACAACATCCAAATACAATCAAAGTCCGACTACGGAACCAAAATAAAAGAAGAACCCCAAATGCGACACGGTCCTCGATCAACCCCAACTGGGCTCCACTACTAATCAACTAGAACGAAACAACACAAAGGACAAGATCTTCATCGAGCTCCTCCTGAGCTTGGTTGCGTCATCTGCACAGACTCAACGGCACCTGCAAACTGGTTTTGGCAGTATCTGTGAGCCATGGGGACTCAGCAATCTCGCACCCTCGCGATCAAAACTATTTAAGCTTATGGGTAAGGTAAAGGGATGAGGTGGAGCTGCAGCAAGCGACTAGCATATATGGTGGCTAACATACGCAAAAGAGAGCGAGAAGAGAAGGCAAAGCACGGTCGATAAAAGTATGATCAAGAAGTGATCCTAAAACAACCTACGTCAAGCATAACTCCAACACCGTGTTCACTTCCCGGACTCTGCCGAAAAGAGACCATCACGGTTACACACGCGGTTGATGCATTTTAATTAAGGTCAACTTCGGGTTTTCTACAACCGGACATTAACAAATTCCCATCTGCCCATAACCGCGGGCACAACTTTCAAAAGTTCAAATCCCTGCAGGGGTGTCCCAACTTAGCCCATCACAAGCTCTCACGGTCAACGAAGGATATTCCTTCTAGCGGGAAGACCCGATCAGACTCGGAATCCCGGTTACAAGACATTTCGACAAGGTAAAACTAAACCAGCAACACCGCCCGAATGTGCCGACAAATCCTGATAGGAGCTGCACATATCTCTTTCTCAGGGCACACTCAGATTGTCTAAACTTCCGGTAGGCCAGCCTAGAGTTGCCCCTGGTGGCCACCGGCGGCTGACAGTTTGGACCAACACTCAGAGGAGCACTGGCCTGGGGGGGGGGGTAAAATAATGATGACCCTTGAGTCTGCGGAACCCAAGGGAAAGAAAAGGCTAGGTGGCAAATGGTAAAACCAAGGTTGGGCATTGCTGGAGGAGTTTTATTCAAGGCGAACTGTCAAGGGGTTCCCATTATTACCCAACCGCGTAAGGAACGCAAAATCCGGGAACATAGCACCGATATGACGGAAACTAGGGCGGCAAGAGTGGAACAAAACACCAGGCATAAGGCCGAGCCTTCCACCCTTTACCAAGTATATAGATGCATTAAATAAATAAGATATATTGTGATATCCCAACAAGTAAACATGTTCCAACAAGGAACAACATCTCCATGTTCCAACAAGGAACGAACTTCAATCTTCACCTGCAACTAACAATGCTATAAGAGGGGCCGAGCAAAGCGGTAACATAGCCAAACAACGGTTTGCTAGGACAAGGTGGGTTAGAGGCTTGGTTCAACAATATGGGCGGCATGATAAGCAAGTGGTAGGTATCGCGGCATAGGCATAGCAAAAGAGCGAGCAACTAGCAAGCAAAGATAGAAGTGATTTCGAGGGTATGGTCATCTTGCCTGAAATCCCGCAAGGAAGAAGAACGAGTCCATGAAGAAGACAAGCGGATGTAGTCCAACGGGTCCTCACAAACGCGACGTTACCGGAACCAACCCGAAGAAGCAACACCGGAAAGAAGCACACAACATAGTAAACAACCAACACATAAACATGGTAGAATATGCGGGATGCGGTATGCGATGCATATGCATGATTTTCAAAGGAATGATTGAACCTGGCCTCAACTTAGAAAACCAAGAGTGCCACTAGAAAGGTGAGGTGATTTCGGTTGAAATCGATATAAAGATCGCCGGAATCGGATGCACGGTTTGGAAATGGCAAGCAAAACAAATATGGCACCGGTCTGCGATATACAGCAAATAGCCATCTAAATGCAACAAGATGAACATGCTACAACACTCAAACATGACAAAACAATACATGGCAGGGATCTATTCATGATGCTTAACAAAAGATGAACACTGAGCTACGGCCAATTCATCCATTAACAGGTTCAAACAAGCATGGCAAAAATGCATTTAGTAAACAGATTTCAGACTTAGTGAAATTAACACTTGTCTGGAATTTCAGAACAGGTAGCGCACTTTGGAGCATGAAAACTATATGCTAAAGGAACTTAACATGGCAAAGTAAAGCATGGCATGGGGCTACTCAAAGAGCTTAACAAAAGTCCCTTAGTGACCTTGAGCCAAAAGGGATCAGGAAATACATTTGCAAGCATGTGAACATGGCAAACACATAATCAGTTCTCAAACTTAGTGAAAAACTGGAGCATGAAAAATCAGATATCAAGTAGGCATGTTTACGAGCTCGATGCACTCACTACAGAGCAAGGCATGACAAACTAAGCATACACCCATCAAGAATACACATTATACAAGCTAGACATGGCAAGAACAATAACATAGCATGCACGGATCAACTACAACATCCTCGGCAAAATCGCTAACAAGTAGACAATCTGCCCAGATTCACGAAATAGCAAAAGTAGAGCTCGATTGACTCAAACAAGGGTGCTCCATAATTGCAAACAAAGACATGGATGAATAGAGCACTACAAGATTAACAAAACATCCTTACGGATCATCCTCAAAAGAGGCACGGATCACTAGGACACAACATGAACATATGGCATATTGATATAAACAGTCCAAGGACTTAGTGGAAATGCGAAGTCCCTGAAATCAGCATTAACGAATGCACCACTTTGTAAGCTTGTTCTAGTCACCACACACATCACAAAAATACATGGGTTGCACCTCTGGAAAGATGGCAAAGCATATAACAAAACTCATGTAGAGCTCAGGGGCATATCATGCACACAATAATCATGGCAAAAAATGACAAATAGCTAATTGGAGCAGCAGATCTGACAATTAACTCAAATAGCACTCTTCCAACAGCATTTAGGGCATTAAGATGAGCTCAAATGAAAATGATGCAATGAGATGAAATGATGTACTCTCTGAGACGAACATTTTTATATGCTATATGCCCAAAACGGAGTTACGGGTGCAAAGTTACAGCACGATGAAATATGCTAAAAGTTAGGGTTTCGGGCAAAAAGTCAACCTCTCGTCTAGATCCAGATCCGGATCTCGCCAAAGCACTGTAGCAGTTCGACGGAATTACTGTTCACCGGAGAAGCAAAACGAGGAGGAAGCCGTAGGAGGGCCGGATCCGGTGGCCGGAGAGGGTGCTGGCGACGAGGAGGGCCCGACACAGCGGCGCGGCTACAAGGCGCGGCGAGGCACCGACAATGGGCGGCGGATGTGGCGTGCCGCGGCGGACGTCGGCGGCCGGCGAGCTCCGGCCTCAGGAGTGGGGCGGCGCGTGGAGGAGCAGGCGCCCAAGGCGGCGGCGAAGAGCAGCGCCGGTGAGCTCCGGCGAAGGGCGGCGGTTGGCGGGGAGGTTCGGAGGCGGCGCAGGCATCTTCCGGTGGTGGCGGCGGTGGCCGGCGCAGCTCCGGCGGTCGGAAGCAGCGAAGACAGCGGGCGGCGCGCGTGGGGTCACCTGCGGGTGGCGGCTGCGGCGATTGGGCCCCGCGGGCCCGATCCGGGCCGCGCGGGCCGGCGGCGGGGACGGCGGGTGTGGGACATGTGGCATGTTGCCACTGGCCAAGAGCGGCGGCGGGATTTCGTCCGGCGGGCGGACAAGTCTGGCAGCGTGCGGGGGAAGTTTTAGGGTTTCATCTGCGGAAATTGATGGGGATGCACATATATATAGGTAGAGGGAGCTAGGAGTGTCCAAATGAGGTGCGGTTTTCGGCCACGCGATCGTGATCGAACGACCGAGATGATAGAAGGGGTTTAGGTGGGTTTTGGGCCAAATTGGAAGGGTGTTGGGCTGCAACACACATGGGGCCTTTTCGGTCCCTCGGTTAACTGTTGGAGCATCAAACGAAGTCCAACTGGTACGAAACTTGACAGGCGGTCTACCCGTAGTTAACCAAGGCTGCTTGGCAAGTCTCGGTCCAATCCGGAAATGTTTAATCCCCACACACGAAAGAAAGGTAGAAATGACCACCGGAGGAGAACGGAGCGTCGGAATGCAAAACGGACAACGGGGAAAAATGCTCGGATGCATGAGATGAATGCATATGCAAATGAAGTGCACATGATGACATGATATGAAATGCCTGGAACGCAAGCAATGACATGGCAACAACAGCGAATAATAGGAAGACACATGGCACATCGGTCTCGGGGCGTTACAAAGGGCCAGCCCGGCATTGGCTCAAAAGCCTTCCCGAAAACACCATTGGAAGTTGGGAAGAGCTTGAGGATGCTTTCCGGGCATATTTTCAAGGGACCTATGTCCGCCCTCCAGATGCAGACGATCTTAGTCACATAACTCAACAGCCCGGAGAGTCAGCCCGAAAATTCTGGAACAGATTTCTTTCTAAAAAGAATCAGATGGTCGACTGTCCGGACGTCGAAGCCCTAGCAGCTTTTAAGCATAATGTTCGAGATGAATGGCTCGCCAGACACCTCGGCCAAGAAAAGCCAAGAACACTGGCCGCATTAACAAGCCTCATGACCCGCTTTTGCGTAGGAGAGGACAGCTAGTTGGCAAGATGTAGCACCAGCAACCCAAGTACATCCGAAGTTAGGGATGGAAACGGAAAACCCTAATGCAGCAAGGACCAGCGCCGGAATAAGGGCAACAGCCCAAAGAGCATGGCGGTCAACGCTGGATTCAAAAGCTCGCGACAGAATCAGAGAAAGCCGCCCCTCAAGGATAACAGGGACGAGCTATCCAACTTAAACAAAATCTTGGACAAGATATGTCAAATACACAGTACTCCCGGGAAGCCTGCGAACCATACCCACAGAGATTGTTGGGGTTTCAAGCAATCCGGCAAACTCAACGCCGAACACAAGGGGCTCGACACACCAAGTGAGGGCAACGACGAACCCCACAAGCAGAGCACCGGGAAACAAAAGGATTTCCCACAAGAAGTCAAAACAGTAAACTTACTTCACGTGACGAACAGAATGGCGCCAACAGAGATACGCGCCATACGGCCTATCCCAAAGGAGTCTCGCCAATGGTTGTTAAAACCGATCACCTTCGACCATCAAGATTACTCTAGAAGTATCCGGAACGAAGGTTGGACTGCCATGGTATTAGATCCAATAATCGGCGGACTCCACTTTACAAATGTCCTGATGGACGGCGGCAGTGGTCTAAACCTGTTATACCAGGACACAATCCGCAACATGGGGATAGACCCAACAAAAATTCGCCATAGCAAAACCTCATTTCAAGGGGTAACGCCAGGCCCGGATGCCCGTTGCATGGGTTCTCTCCGGCTAGAAGTTATGTTCGGCTCCCCCGATAACTTCCGTCGCGAACAGCTAACTTTCCACATCGCCCCATTTTCAAGTAGCTATCAAGCACTGCTGGGACGCGAAGCTTTCGCCCGCTTTAATGCAATACCGCATTATGCATCTCTTAGGGTTAAGATGCTCGGTCCACGAGGCATCATCTCATTAAAGGGAAAACATTGAGTGTTCCTCCCACACGGAAGACAGTGCGGCTGCCTTGATAGCCCCACAATAAAGCAGCTTCACCAGCTAAAGCACCTAAACAGGTCGTCAAGACCACAGACACGACTAGACGAGTCCGGCATAAACATACAATTGATAAAGGCTTAATAGCCGTATGCCCCTGTACTCGGGGCTCCGCGCATATAAAACAAGAGACAATAAAGCTCAATTTTACCCATTTCGATTTATACTTCGTTTATTTAGTATAACTCATGTTTGGCATGATCTTTCCTAAACTAAGTTCCTCTCTTTTACAGATGAACACCGTGCTACGCCCGTCCAGGATACGGCACAACGGAGACACAAGCGCAGACGTGCAGCAGGGACCCGTTCCAAGGATTCTTTTCAGATTAAGACCCTGCATAAACCTTTTTTACTGTCTCTTGTTGATACACATCCCCTAGTTTCTTGGTATAATCAAGGAGGAGGCTGGCGTTTTGGCATGTGGCCATGTCAGAGTTTTGCGCGTACTTGGACACTAGGGGCTTATTACTAAGGGCGTTATCCCGCTCGCCCTCATAAAGACCGAATACCTTAGGGAGTGTTCGGTGTCGCGAGTTTGGCCTTATATGCATCAG
Source organism: Triticum monococcum (assembly GCA_034509565.1). Taxonomy (NCBI): domain Eukaryota; kingdom Viridiplantae; phylum Streptophyta; class Magnoliopsida; order Poales; family Poaceae; genus Triticum; species Triticum monococcum. Next base: position 476,812,600 of record CM067842.1, on the reverse strand, counting down.
CTCCGTATCATGTCTTTGGTCAAATGTTGGGTTTGCCCGGCTCCTGTGTTTTGCTACCTTACGTTCCGCTCTATCGGCTAAGGCGGCACCAGGAGAACTACTGCGATTGTGCCCCGGTTCGGCTAGGCGAGCACCTCAGTAGAGAAAGCTGAAAAATGACTGTCATGATATAGCGTGAGACTGGTCAACCACTCGATGACTTACCGGAATCTTTAGGATTCCTCCGCATTAACGAAGGGCTGCTTCCCGGCCAGGCACATACGCGCCCCGAGTTCGGGCGAGCGCAGGCGCCACCAGGGGCTATATAAGTAGCCTCACTGTCAAACTGTAACGCCCCGAGACCGATGTGCCAGGTGTCGTGCAGTTATTCGCTGGTCTTGCCTTGTCATTGCTTGCGTGTCATGCATTGCATATCATGTCACCATGTGTATTTCATTTGCATACGTGTTCGTCTCATGCATCCGAGCTTTTTCCCCGTTGTCCGTTTTGCAATCCGGCGCTCCGTTCTCCTCCGGTGGTCTTTTCTACCTTTCTTTTGTGCGTGGGGATTAAGCATTTCCGGATTGGACCGAGACTTGCCATGTGGCCTTGGTTTACTACCGGTAGACCGCCTGTCAAGTTTCGTATCATTTGGACTTCGTTTGATACTCCAACGGTTAACCGAGGGACCGAGAAGGCCTCGTGTGTGTTGCAGCCCAACACCCCTCCAATTTGGCCCAAAACCCACCAAACTCTGCTCCATCATCTCGGTCGTTCGATCACGATCGCGTGGCCGAAAACCGCACCTCATTTGGACTCTCCTAGCTTCCTCTACCTATAAATATGTGGGCATCCCCGAGAAATCGCGGATGAAACCCTAACTTCGTCTTCCTCGCGCCACTGGACGCGTCCACCCCGCGCCCGGACGTGTCCACCCAGCCGGCCACCTCACCGCGCCCAATGGGCAGCCGCCACATCAGCCGCGCCGCCTCCCTCCACCTATCCCGCGCTGCCACATCAGCCTCACCCCGCCTCCACTCCCTCTCCTCAGCCGCCGCCTCCACCGCGTGGCCCGCGGGACCCGGATCGGGCCCGCGCAAGCCCGCACCGCCGCCGTCGTCAGCCTGCATCGCGGCCACGCCTACGCCGCCCGGCTGCCCGCAGGCCTCGGCGCCGGCCACCGCCGCCTCGCCGGATGCCGCCTCTCCGCCCGCCGCCAGGCCACTCCCGAGCCGGGCCGCCGTTTTCCCTGCACAACCGCCGCCCATGTCCGTTCTCTTCAACATCTCCGGTCGCCGGAATCGCCCGCCGGAGCGCTCCGCCTCGCTGGCGCGGTTCCCCACTCTCGTCGCCGGCCATCCTCGCTTTGCGCGCCACCGGAGCTTCACCCCGCCGCCTCGTCAGGGTCGTCGTGGGCTCGCCGACCTCGTCCGTCGCCGGATCCGGGGACCCCACGCCCGGATCCGCGCGTCCCCTTCCCTCGCCGGCCTCCTCCGCCCCTCATCGCCGTTGCCCGCCGGCGAACGGAGCCGCCGCCGCCCCCTGCCTCCCTCGATCCAGGCGGGATCGAGGAGGAGGACGCCCTGCGCCTCGTGGGCCCTGACAGCCCCCGCTTTCGGCCCAGATCCCAGGCCCATCTCCAGCGCAGCGCCCCGCCTCAGCCTACCTCCTCTCCCTCCGACCGGGCCGAGCCCACTGGGTGAGGCCTCCCCAACGCCTCCTGTTTTTTTTCTCTCCTGTTGGGCTTGCCTCAGATTCGGCCCGATGCACGTTTTTTTTCCTGTCCAGCGATTTAGCTATTTTTCCCAGAGATGGCAGTTTTGCAGAATAGCCCCTGTTCTTCATGCATATAATATCTCACAAACGGTGCATCACATGTAAAAACTTAATATGTGAAACTTGCTTAAAATTGTGTCTAGTTTCATAATATGCAACTTTCACCTATGTTTGAAATGTCTAAAATGATGTTTGATTAAATTTGCCCCTATGCCATGCTAAAATGATTTAATTCATAACTAAATATCCGTAACTCCGAATTTAATAATCTTTATATGTAAATGGGGTAGAATTTTGCCTAGTTTAACATGGTGGCATCATCTTGCATGTCTAATAACTCTAAAATTGTGTTTAGGACAGATCAGGACCAAACCTAAAATATGCTATGGGGAGTTTCCGGAATTGTTGTTCGTTGCTTCCGGCCTCATTTAACCTTGACTAGATAGGTAGTTTTGCTTCGCTTCACCCTCTTGCCATGTTTAACAACATTTAATATTGTGGGTACATAACCGAGAGAGAACTAAATAATTGATGTGGTGTTTTGTCAATATGCGTCCCGATGCATATTGAGCTCCACTTAATTTGTAGGATTGTTTATGCTCTTTGCCATGCCATGCATATTTAATCCGGACATGCATCATACTCGTTTGTGCATCATGCCATGTTGATGTCATGGTTGTTTACTATGTTGTGTGCTTCTTTTCCGGTGTCGCTTCTTCGGGTTGATTCCGGTAACGTCGTGTTGTGAGGATTCGTTCGACTACGTCCGTTTGTCTTCTTCATGGTCTCGTTCTTCTTCCTTGCGGGATTTCAGGCAAGATGATCATACCCTCGAAATCACTACTATCTTTGCTATGCTAGTTTGCTCGCTCTTTTGCTATGCCATTGCTACGATGCCTACCACTTGCTTGTCAGCCTCCCAAATTGCCATGTTGAGCCTCTAACCCATCTTTGTCCTAGCAAACCGTTGATTGGCTATGTTACCGCTTTGCTCAGCCCCTCTTATAGCGTTGTTAGTTGCAGGTGAAGTTTGAAGTTTGTTCCTTGTTGGAATGTGGAGTTACCGTTCCTTGTTGGGACACTTATTTACTTGTTGGGATATCACTATATGGCTTATTTAATTAATGCATCTATATACTTGGTAAAGGGTGGAAGGCTCGGCCTTATGCCTGGTGTTTTGTTCCACTCTTGCCGCCCTAGTTTCCGTCATATCGGTGTTATGTTCCCGGATTTTTGCGTCCCTTACGCGGTTGGGCTATAATGGGAACCCCTTGACAGTTCGTCTTAAGTAAAGCTTCTCCAGCAATGCCCAACATTGGTTTTACCATTTGCCACCTAGCCTTTTCTTTCCCTTGGGTTCTGCAGACTCAAGGGTCATCGTTATTTTACCCCCCCGGGCCAGTGCTCCTCTGAGTGTTGGTCCACCTGTCAGCTGCCGGTGGTCACCAGGGGCAACTCTGGGCTGGCTTGCCCGTACCTAAGACAATCTGAGTGTGCCCTGAGAAAGAGATATGTGCAGCTCCTATCGGGATTTGTCGGATCATTCGGGCGGTGTTGCTGGTTTAGTTTTACCCTGTCGAAATGTCTTGTTGTACTGGGATACCGAGTCTGATCGGAATGTCTCGGGTGGAGGTCTATTCCTTCGTTGACCGTGAGAGCTTGTGATGGGCTAAGTTGGGACACCCCTGCAGGGATTTGAACTTTCGAAAGCCGTGCCCGCGGTTATGGGCAGATGGGAATTTGTTAACGTCCGGTTGTAGAAAACCTAAAGTTGACCTTAATTAAAATGAATCAACCGCGTGTGTAACCGTGATGGTCTCTTTCCGGCGGAGTCCGGGAAGTGAACACGGTTGTTGGGGTTATGCTTGGCGTAGGTAGCCTAGGATCACTTCTTGATCATATTTTATCGACCGTGCTTTGCCTTCTCTTCTCGCTCTTATTTGCGTATGTTAGCCACCATATATGCTAGTCGCTTGCTGTAGCTCCACCTCATACCTTTACCTTACCCATAAGCTTAAATAGTCTTGATCGCGAGGGTGCGAGATTGCTGAGTCCCTGTGGCTCACAGATTACTTCCAAAACCAGCTTGCAGGTGCCGTTGAGTCCGTGCAGTTGACGCAACCCAGCTCAGGAGGAGCTCGATGAAGACCTTGTTCATTTGTGTTGTTTCTTGCTAGTTGATCAGTAGTGGAGCCCAGTTGGGGTCGATCGGGGACCTTTGTCGCATTTGGGGTTCTTCTTTTATTTCGGTTCCGTAGTCGGATCATGAGTGCATTTGATTGATGTAATGTTTATTCATGTAATTGTGTGAAGTGGTGATTGTAAGCCAACTATGTACCTCTTTCCCTTATTATTATTACATGGGTTGTGTGAAGATTACCTCACTTGCGACATATGCCTTCAATGCGATTATGCCTCTAAGTCGTGCCTCGACACGTGGGAGATATAGTCGCATCGAGGGTGTTACACAAACTCCTATGGCTAAGTGAAAGTGATAAAGCATCATAGTCCGATTGCCTAGTTCGCTGCGCTATCACCTCCTTTGTAGGACCAAGACGTTGGATCAAGTGTGAAAATGCGCCTTCTGTGAACACCCCCGCATTATGTGCGTGGGGCCTGAAGCCGACGACTGCCATCTTTCAGATTATATATATACACATGTTAAACGGCCGCACAGGAGGTATTATAATACTTGAAGGCACAAGTATAAAAAGCTTCTACAATTTATCAAAACATTGTTTTACAATAATATATGCTATTCGAATATAGTATCCTTCGAGCACTGCGTCTCTATTAAACGAGCACCTTGAAGAACTTCCTGAAAATAGTGCTTGGCAGGTACTCGGCCTCCATCCGAGTCTGGGGATGCAATAGCGGTGGCCTCCATTTCCGCCCAGTATGTCTTCACACGGGCAAGAGCCATCCGCGCACCCTCTATGCACAATGACCTCTTCATCACATTGATATGCGGCGCCGCACCAAGGAACTATTGCACCAAGTTAAAATAACTTTTCAGCTCTGGCCTCTCTGGCCACAGATGACTCATGACATACTTCATGGCGAGTCCGGACAACCTATTTAGCTCGGCCCATTCGGCCAAACGATCGGCTAATGACAGTGGACGCTCCGGATTGTGGAACTGCGACCAAAAGAGCTTTTCCACTTCACGATCTTCTTGATCTCGGAAGTGTTCGACCGCATCTGCGGCACTCGCTGCCAAATCCAGATAGGTGTCCGCCATACTCCACATCCGGTCTAACGGAGCATGTTTAGGATCACATAACTTCCTCCGCAGCATAAAGGGCTTTCCAGCCGCGATCTCTCCGGCCTGACGCAGCTCCTCCTTCATAGCTCTCATTGCAGAGCGAGCATCCTTGGCATCGGAAACGGCCTTCTCCAGGTCCGTCTGTTCCGCCCGATCTTCTTTTTCAAGAAGCTTGCAATGGTCAGCAGCGTTCTTCAGCTTCACGGCCATCTCGGCCATTTCCTTCTTGCTTCGGCAGTGAGCAGCTTGTTCGGCTTTCAGCTCTTCAATTGCCTTTCCGGCAGCCGCATCACTTTTCCTGGCTTGCTCCTTGGCTCGGGCAAGTTCCGCCTGAAGATTCTCCATGGCAGCAGCACCATCTGCATCAAGCGCACACATCGTAAGATACTGGCATAAAGCTCCTCTTACCAGGTGCCGCCAGAGGAATTACATACCTTGTGCCTCGTCAAGCCGCTTGTTGACAAGCGCGATGTCAGCATCTGCCACGTCAAGTTGCCGCTTTAGCTCGGCAAATTCATCAGTCCGGCTAGCCACCGGATGCTTCGCCACCTACGTATGAAGGTGGCACATTAGACCTGGGATTATGATCCTCTGCGCGCCGTCATTTTCGACAATGCATAGAGTCTCAGGGGCTACTATCTATGCAGGGCGCATCTTATTTATGTGCAACTGTCCAAAAAGGGTACATTATTTCGCGTACCTCAAAACCTGTCAGTAAACTCCTGACGGCCTCGTGCAATCTGCTCTCCGCGGATGAAATCCTCTCAATCACCGTACCCATCAATGCACGGTGATCCTCTCAGATAGATGCTCGCCCTAGCAGAGCCTTTAGTTCCTCCGACCGCGCACCAGACGGGGCCGGACTCGTCCGATGGCCCTTTTCGAAGGCCGAACGCGGAGGGCTTTGGGGGGCCATATGACTACCTTCCGGCCCTGCGGGATTCGGAGAAACCCTCCGCAATGATACCTCAAGATCGCCCGCCTCGCAAGGTGGTACGGCAGGGGGAGGTGTTCCGCTCTCCATCATCTCTGGAAGAAGATCCCCCGAAGACGAGCTCTGCTGAGAAGGGCTAAGGTCCGAGCTACAAGGTAAATTTTCGATTAATTTTCTCAGATATAAAGCATGGATTTCTCTCGTTTCTTAAAAAGAAAAATCCTCTCTACTTACGGGTCGCTGGAGGGCTGATCCCCTTGAGGGCATAATTCGGCCGAAGTATCCCCCAGCACAGGACCCTCTGGCGAAGATTTCTTCCCCCGCTTTGAGGCCATGGTCTCTGGGTCCTCAGAGGCGGTCCTCTTCTTCCCCTGAGGAGAGGAATTTTTGATTCCTCCCTTCCAGACAACCTCCTTCGAGGAGGCTGTAGCTTCCTTGTCCCCTCCCTCACTTTCCTTTGAAGGCACAACCTCCAACATCCTGACTAGCATGGGACCCGGCATGGTCTCGGGGAGGGGGGCCGGACACCTGATTAGCTTTGCTTCCGCTATCCACTCCTGTTTAAAGGACATCTCTTTTAGGGGCAATTTTATGATAAATATATGAATAGCGAGTCCGGGCATAAGGCTACTTACTTGAGTATCTGGACGATTGCATCTGACCTGCGTCCTCCGTAGAATCCGGACACACTACTTGTGGTCCGAAGAACAATTTGTACATCCCCGCGGGCGTCATGCCAAGAAAATGTTGGAGAACTCGTGGTCTCTCCGGGTTGAACTCCCACAGGCGGAGGGGGCGACGTTTGCAGGGCAGAACTCGGCGAATTAACATAACCTGCATCACCACAACCAGACTGATGTCTCTTTCTAGGAGATCTCGGATGCGGCCCTGCAACAGGGGCATGTCCTTTGACGACCCCCAGTCCAGCCCCTTATTGACCCATGACGCCAGTCGTGGCGGGGGGCCCGAGCGGAAAGCAGGCAGCGCCACCCACTTGGTGCTCCTGGGGGCTGTGATACAAAACCACTCTCATTGCCATAAGCTGGACTCCCCTTGAAAAGAGCCCTCGGGCCATGGAGCGCCAGCATTCTTGCTTATAAAAGCACCTCCGCACTCCGTGTGCCGTCCCTCGATCATCTTCGGCTGTACTTTGAAGGTCTTGAGCCATAGTCCGAAGTGAGGAGTAATACGGAGGAAGGCTTCACACACGACGATGAATGAGGAAATATGGAGGATGGACTCTGGAGCTAAGTCGTGAAATTCCAGCCCATAATAAAACATGAGCCCCCTCACGAAGGGATCCTTCGGGAAGGCTAGCCCCCGAAGGAAGTGAGACATGAACACCACACTCTCACCAGGCTTGGGAGTGGGAATGACCTGCCCTTGAGCAGGCAGCCTATGCGAGATTTCGCCGGTCAAGAACCTGGCCTCTCTCAACTTCAGCACGTCCTCCTCCGTGACGGAGGAGGGCATCCATCAGCCTCGAAGGTCGGAACCGGACATTGTCGAAGGTCCGAAGCGCCTGAAATCTGGAGCCTTGGGTGTTGGAACTCGAGGCGAAGGGCGAATTCGTTTGAGATTGAAAGAAAGGAGTAGGGCCTTGGTCTCTTTATAAGAGGTTGAATACCAAGGGCCCTCCCCGTGACCGTTTGGGACTCGCCTTTGATCGAGAAAACATACCAACGGAAACAGTTGGGTTACCCACGCCCGTATTGATGAGAATCCCGGAATAAGGGGACATGATCTCTGCTTTGACAAGACATGCCAAGGAAACCGCCTCGCTAAACGCGCTGAGGTGGGATAGTAAAATGATTCGAATAAAGACTTGGCTGTGGTGTGATGTCATGCTATGGAATACGTTAGCAGATTAGATTTGTATAAATATTATTCTCTCTATGGCAATATGTGGAAACTAATTTTGCAGAGCTGAACACTGCCTTTGTGTTCAAAATCTTCTGTGAAGTACTTAGAGGAGGAACCCACCTTGCAATGTCGAAGACAATCTGCGCGCCGGACTCGTCATCATTGAAGCCTGGTTCAGGGGCTACTGAGGGAGTCATGGATTAGGGGGTGTCCGGATAGCCGGACTATACCTTCGGTCGGACTCCTGGACTATGAAGATATAAGATTGAAGACTTCGTCCCGTGTCCGGAAGGGACTTTCCTTGGCGTGGAAGGCAAGCTTGGCGATACGGATATGTAGATCTCCTACCATTGTAACTGACTCTATGTAACCCTAGCCCTCTCCGGTGTCTATATAAACCGGAGGGTTTTAGTCCATAGGATGGACAACAATCATACCATAGGCTAGCTTCTAGGGTTTAGCCTCCTTGATCTCGTGGTAGATCTACTCTTGTACTACCCATATCATCAATATTAATCAAGCAGGACGTAGGGTTTTACCTCCATCGAGAGGGCCCGAACCTGGGTAAAACATCGTGTCCCCTGCCTCCTGTTACCATCCGCCTAGACGCACAGTTCGGGACCCCCTACCCGAGATCCGCCGGTTTTGACACCGACACTACCCATAAGCTTAAATAGTCTTGATCGCAAGGGTGTGAGATTGCTGAGTCCCCGTGACTCATAGATACTTCCAAAACCAGTTTGCAGGTGCCGATGAATCCGTGCAGGTGACACAGCCGAGCTCATGGAGGAGCTTGATGAAGACCTTATTCGTTTTGATGTTTCGCTTCCTTTTGATCAGTAGTGGAGCCCAGTTGGGACGATCAGGGATCTGTGTAGCATTTGGGGTAGTCTTCTTTTATTTTGGTTCCGTAGTCGGACCTTGAGTGTATTTGGATGAATGTAATGCTTTATTCATGTATTGTGTGAAGTGGCGATTGTAAGCCAACTATGTATCTTTTTCCCTTATGTATTACATGGGTTGTGTGAAGATTACCTCACTTGCGACATTGCTTTCAATGCGGTTATGCCTCTAAGTCGTGCTTCGACACATGGGAGATATAGCCGCATCGAGGGCATTATAAGTTGGTAATCAGAGCCTTCCCCGACCTTAGGAGCCCCCTGCTTGATCGAATTGTTGGCGTTGTTGAGTCTAGAAAAATGTTTTGTGTCATTTAGGATTATATATATCGGAGAGTAGGAATTCTTTTTACTCCTTAGTCCCTTCGTCGCTCTGGTGAGGCATCCTGACGTAGAGTTTTGACTCTTCTCTTCTCAAATTTCACTAAAAAAATTTAGGATCACGCGGGTATCTTGGAATCGTTCCGATGGTTTTGTGACGAGAACATTGTTATTAGTGCCTCCTGACATTTAGGGGTTGTGGCAGTGTCCCGGGGAGTTGAGCTCCGAGGTGTTGTTGTCACAATTTTATCGTTGAGATTCTGGAATACCCGAGTTTCGCCGACATCGAAAATCTCTTTTATGCAGTTGTTGGTGACATAACCTTGACGCCACCCAGTACTGGGGCGGGAGTTCGGGAGTATTGCCATAACTCGTATAACGGATGCTTTTCGAAGGTTGAGGTAAACGATTTCCGAAGGTTTCTTGGTTATGTGTTGAAGGATGGATACAGCTGGATGTAGGATTTGCTAGTTTTTGGTGAGATATTGTGCTTCCACTGTATCCCCAACACCTGATTGCATAACCGGAAAATTTCGGGAGTTTATAAGTGGGAATTCAAGTAGCTCTTAGGATATCTTTCCGACAGACGTATGATATGAAATTGGGGTTCGACGTCTACTGGTCCGCCTATCCACGGTTGATTTTACAGTGGTATCGTTGTGCCTTAAAGAGTCCTTGGCTATGCTGACTTGGGGATGCTTTGTATGTCATGTGCACTGCCTTGTACATGATGGTGTTGTACGATCGAGCCCTTGTAGGCCCCACCACAAAAACTTCGGACGGAATCTCTATCATATGTTTGTTCCGGCTTATTCTGCAAGCCAATCCTTTGTTTTGTTTTGAGTTGTCGTATTCGAGTTGCTTCGAAGTCAAATGTGGAATCCATACCTTTCCTAAGCGGTGTTCTCATATTTCTATGTGAATACTAATCCTTCTCGATCATCGAGTTTGCCATGTCAATCCTTGTCAGCCGGTGCGATTCTCTTCAAGATGATCCTATCAATTGTCTCATCCGTAAGATCAACTCCAAGTCTTCTCAATGTTGTTTGCTTCATTCATCCCAAGCTGCCTTTGTTTTTCCCGCCCACCCATGCTTTTTCTTCAAGGACTAAGATTTCTTTATCAAGTATCTATCTTATGATTATGAAGTCTCTCCATTCTTTTCCCGTCAATGTCCTTACCCGGCGGTTCTCATGAAGATGCTCTACTAGTTCATCATTCTTCGTTATCTTTCTTCTCCGGTGGTTTCAATTCAAGTTTTCGGTGTTTGATCACATTCTTTCCCTTGTTTCAATGTTTTCTCATGCCAGTGCAATTCTTAATCATCCACTTCTCGCTGTTCAATTGTTCCGAAGTGCTCAAGATATCCCGAAGATTCGTGCTTACACTCTGCTTTCGTTCAAGATCTTTCGAGGATGTTATCTCATTCAAGCCATTCAATTCAACCGGTGAAATCTCTCTCTTTAAATCATTTCAACGGTGTATCTTTTGAGTGGGCCCTAACCCACAGGTCTTTTCCCAGGATCTTACCTGACTCTTCTTATTTTCCCGGAGCTATCCTAAATTCTTTTCAAAGTTTGACGTAAGAATGATTCATCATCAGTCATATGTATTTCTCAAAGATCTTTCAAATTCTTTTCATCGTCAGTTCAACCTTTCTAACATTCATTCTCCCGGAGTATCTCAACAATTCATGGTGGTGTTTCTCGTTGTCATGCTCGGATTTTGAAGACCGAAGAAGAGTTTCTCTTTAATCTTGCTCCATTCTCTTCAAGATTCATAGTGCTAGCTTGTTGCCATTCTCTCATAATTATTTTCGATTGTGGGAATTATTTTCACCTATCCGGAGCAATTCAAGAGACTTTCTCAGTTTGTTATCCGGAGTCCATCAATTCAGGTTTATTCATTCTCAGCTGTCAGTTATCATTCTCCAATCTTATCGGTGCATCGTTCAAGTGATCTGTAATCAGTCCGTGATCCCTTCGTTCTCATGTATCTAAATTCTCACAAGCATCTTTGTTCATTTGCTAAAATCTTCCCGATGTTTTGCTTATCTTTTCTTTGTTCATTTTTAATTCTTACGGTGGTTCATTCAAGAGTTCTCTTCCTTGGTTATCATATCAATTTGTTCATTCTTCCAAATTCAAACGGTGGTTCGTGGAAGACATTCTCAAGTTTATGTTATATCTCTCTTAATCTTTTCTACGAGAATAAGTAATATGCCAAATCCGTTGATTGTCATCAATTAAATTGTTGAAGGATACGCATAACATAATTCTTATTCTTGTTTCACACAAGTGATTAATTCCTTATTCCGAAGGTTCATCAAAATTCATGATCTCAATTATTCATCTTTCTTTCCCGGAGTAACAAGTTCTCTCAATTATATCGTCGTGAAGATCCATCTAATCGTTGCAAGGTTTCACCTTCAGTTTTCAACTTCTCTTCGTTATCTTTTGTTTACCGGAGTTCTTCATGGAGGCGCAACATCATGGTTCATCACGGATTTAATTCCTTCTCGTAGTGTTCATCGAGATTATTTTTAGAGGAGCTCATGCATTCTTCATCTTGCAATCCGGAGTGCAAATCTTTCACGCATATCTTTTGAGGTGGTGTTATGTCATTCTTGATAATTTCCCTTCGTGCTTCGTGAGTCACAAGTTATCAAGAATGAGATATTTTAAATCCATCAATCTCGTCATTGGAATTATCTTGGGTTGTATTTCACCTAAAGCTTTTCCCTAAGGAATGTTGCTATCTATGGTGCTCATAAATGAACCAAGTTCTTCATTTATCCTCCCGGTGAAATAAGTTTCCCGTTTCCTTGTTCTTATCATTCCAATCTATCGTTTCCGTCAGTGGTAGAATTTCAACTCGGTTTTGAGATGTTTTCCATAAGCCCACTTAAAGTTTATCTTTTCGTTGTTGGTTTTCCAACAACTCCGTTCGACCTTTCGCTTAAGGACGCCTTTTCAAGTTCTTTGTGACAGAAGTTGGCATATTCTTCTCCATTCTTTTCTTTCAATTATCTATCTTCTATTTCTTTCTTCCGAAGGCATTGTGAAGTTGATCTTTTCAACCCATCATCTTGTTTTGTCAAAGATCATGTTCTTTTCATGCCTACCCATTTAACCGGAGTATTTTGCCCATTTGCTCTAGTTCTTTTCGCCTGATCAAGCCTTGCATCTCTTTTCAACCGGAATGTTGTCTGATATCTTTCTTGCCCATTGTTCCAACCATTCAATAGTTCCAGAGGCAGTATGTTGTGATTTCATCAAGTATCTTCTCATCTTACTTCTTATGCATTTTTTCTCTTCTTTTCAACCGGAGTGCTGTCTGAATTTGTTCTTCCTTGTCCCTCTTTTCTAACGGAGTGTTTCCAACTTTGTTCATGTTCGTTGTGTTCTTTCTTTCAATTTGTTCAACCTCTCAAGGTTCATCGGTTTCACTCTTTTGTCATAGAAGCAACTTTGTTTTACCTCTTCCTCTTCCGTTTCCCTCCGGTGCCATTCTAGATCTCGGGACGAGATCCTCTCATAGTGGTGGATTGTTGTGACGCCCCGAGTCCGACGCGCCAGGTGTCTTCTAGTTATTCGCCGTCGTTGCCATGTCATTTTCTTGCGTGTCATGCATTGCATATCATGTCATCATGTGCATTCCTTTTGCATACATGTTCGTCTCATGCATCCGAGCATTTTTCCCGTTGTCCGTTTTGCAATCCGGCACTCCTATGTCACCCAGTGTCCCTTTCTACCTCTTTTCGTGAGCGGGTGTTAAACGTTTTCGGATTGGACCAAGACTTGTCATGCAGCCTTGGTTTACCACCGGTAGACCGCCTGTCAAGTTTCGTGCCATTTGGACTTCGTTTGATACTCCAACGGTTAACCGAGGGGCCGAAAAGGCCTCATGTGTGTTGCAGCCCAACACCCCTCCAAAGTGGCCCAAAACCCACCTAAACCTGTTCCATTATCTATAGCGTTCGATCATGATCACGTGGCCGCAAACCGCACCTCATTTGGAGCCTCCTAGCTCCCTCTACCTATAAATATGTGTGCCTCTCGGATTTTTCGCGCAGATGCAACCGTAGTCTTCCTCTACCTCGCGCCACTGGACAAAACCCCCGCCGCCAGACATGTCCGCCCTCCACCTCGCTCCGGCCCACGGCGTCACGCCACGTCACCCTTCCACGCCGCCGCCACCAACCAGCAACCGCCACCTGTCCCAGCCGCCTTCTCTCTCCTCGCCTGCGCCGGCACGGCCCTGCGGGCCCACGGCCGGCCCGCCCGGCCCGAGCGCCCCACGTGCCTGCCCCGTTGCCTGAGAGCGCCCGCGCTGCCTCGCCCGTAGTGCACCGCCGCCGCCTCGCCATGCTCGCCGCCGACCATCGCCGCCTCGCTGCGCCTCGCCGTCCGGCCACCGCACCAGCGCGCCGCCGCCCCGCGAGATCCGGCCGCGGGAGGCTGAGCCCGACCGGATCGACCGGAGCCACTGCCCGCCGACCTCGCCGGTGTCCTCGCGATCTGGCCGGAGATTCCTCGCCACTCGAGCCTCTCCGGCCTCCTCCCTCATCGCCGCGTCCTCCTTGTCCTCTTCTCCGATGAGCCCGCGCCGCCGACGTCGGTTCGCGCGCCGGCTGCTACAGTGCCCCGCGCCAGATCTGGATCTGGAGATTCCATCCGGTTGACTATTCCCTTGAAAACCCTAATTATTTTAGCATCTTCATCAGTGCATAACTTCCTCATCGTAGCTCCGGTTCGTGCGTGCAAAATGTTCGTCTTGACGAGTACATCATTTCATCTCATTGCATCATTTCCATTTGAGCTCATCTTGATGCCCGAAGTGCTGTTGGAAGAGGGCTATGTGATGATAGTTTCAGATCTATTTCAGCAAATGCACTTTTGTCATTTTTGCCATAATTAATGTGTGCATGCTATGATCCTGAGCTCTACATATGTTTTGAAGTATGCCATGCCATCTTTACAGGGGTGTATGCCATGTATTTTTGTGATCTTTGTGGTGACTAGCACAAGCATGCAAAGTAGCTTACTCAATGATGCTGATTTCAGGGACTTAGAATTTCACTAAGTCCTTGCCCTGTCATTATTTTTATGCCATATGTTCATGTTGTTTCCGAGAGATCCGTGCCTCTTTTGAGCATGATCAGTAAGGATGTTTTGTAGATAATATTGTGCTCTATCCATCCATGTCTTTGCTTGCAATTATGGAGCACCCTAGCTTGAGTCAATCGAGCTCTACTTTTGCTATAAAATGTTCCTGGCAGATTGCTAACATGTTTAGCACTTTTGCCGAGGTTGTTGTAGTTGATCCGTGCATGCTATGTTGTTGTTCTTGCCATGTCTAGCTTCTATGCCATGTCTATTTGTTGGGTGTATGCTTAGTTTATCACGCAATGCCTTGTGGTGAGAGCATCGAGCTCGTTAACATGCCTACTTGATATTTGTTTTCCATGCTCCAGTTTTTCACTAAGTCTGAATCTGTTTATGTTTTTGCTATGTTCACATGCTTGCAATTGTATTTTTTGATCCCTTTTGGCTCATGGCCACTAAGGAACTTTTGTTCTATGCTTTGAGTAGCTTCATGCCATGCCTTGCTTTGCCATGATATGTTCCTGTAGCATGTAGTTATCATGCTCTAAACATTTCTTCCTGATGTTAAATTCCTGACATGTTGTTAATTTCACAAAGTCCGAAACCTGTTATCTTTTGCATTTTTGCCATGCTTGTTTGGACCTGCTATTGATTGAATTAGCCGTAGCTCAGTGTTCATCTTTTGTCAAGCATCTTGAGTGGATCCATGCCATGTATTTTGTTGCTATGTTTGAGTTCGGTAGCTTAATAATCTTGATGCATTTAGAAGGCTACTTGCTGTTTATCACAGACCGGTGCCATGTTTGTTTTGCTTGTCATTTCCAAACCGTGCATCTGATTCCAGTGATCTTTATATTAATTTTGACCGAAATCAACTCACCTTTCCAGTGGCACTCTTGGTTTTCCAAGTTGAGTCTAGGTTAAATCATTCCTTTTCAAATCATGCATATGCATCGCATACCGCATCCCGCATATCATGACATGATTTGCATCATGTTGCTAGTGCATTGCACGTGGTTGATTGTGTCTCCCTTTGCTTGTTGTTCTTTCTTGGGTAGAGCCGGGAGACGAGTTCGTGTTCAAGGACCCGTTGAGTTCGTGTTCGAGGATCAAGTTTTCGTCCTCTCGGAGATCTTGGCAGGCAAGATGAGCATACCCTCGAAATCACTTCTATCTTTGCTTGCTAGTTGCTCGCTCTTTTGTTTGCCTATGCTGCGATGCCTACCACTTGCTTATCATGCCTCCCATATTGTTAAGCCAAGCCTCTAACTCACCTTGTCCTAGCAAACCGTTGTTTGGCTATGTTACCGCTTTGCTCAGCCCCTCTTATAGCGTTGTTAGTTGCAGGTGAAGATTGGAGTTTGTTCCATGTTGGAACATGGATATTTGTTGGGATATCACAATATCTCTTATTTAATTAATGCATCTATATACTTGGTAAAGGGTGGAAGGCTCGGCCTTATGCCTGGTGTTTTGTTCCACTCTTGCCACCCTAGTTTCCGTCATATCGGTGTTATGTTCCCGGATTTTGCGTTCCTTACATGGTTGGGTTATAATGGGAACCCCTTGACAGTTCGCTTTGAATAAAACTCCTCCAGCAAGGCCTAACCTTGGTTTTACCATTTGCACTAACAACCTAGCCTTTTCCGTTGGGTTTCGCGGACTCAAGGGTCATCTTTCTTTTAACCCCCCCGGGCCAGTGCTTCTCTAAGTGTTGGTCCGAACCGAGTAGACTGCGGGGCCACCTCGGGGCAACTTGAGGGTTGGTTTTACTCATAGGATGTCTTATCTAAGTGTGCCCTGAGAACGAGATATGTGCAGCTCCTATCGGGATTTGTCGGCACATTCGGGAGGCTTTGCTGGACTTGTTTTACCATTGTCGAGGATGTCTTGTAACCGGGATGCCGAGTCTGATCGGATTGTCTTGGGAGAAGGAATATCCTTTGTTGACCGTGAGAGCTTGTGATGGGCTAAGTTGGGACTCCCCTGCAGGGATTTGAACTTTCGAAAGCCGTGCCCGTGGTTATGGGCAGATGGGAATTTGTTAATGTCCGGTTGTAGAAAACCTGAAGTTTATCTTAATTAAAATACATCAACCGCGTATGTAGCCGTGATGGTCTCTTCTCGGCGGGGTCCGGGAAGTGAACACGGTGTTGGTGTTATGTTTGACGTAGGTTGTTATAGGATCACTTCTTGATCATAGTTGTTCGACCGTGCCTTGGCCTTCTCTTCTCGCTCTCATTTGCGTATGTTAGCCACCAAATATGCTAGTCGCTTGCTGCAGTTCCACCTCATACCTTTTTACCCTACCCATAAGCTTAAATAGTCTTGATCGCGAGGGTGTGAGATTGCTGAGTCCCCGTGACTCACAGATACTTCCAAAACTAGTTTGCAGGTGCCGATGAATCCGTGCAGGTGACGCAGCCGAGCTCATGGAGGAGCTTGATGAAGACCTTATTCGTTTTGATGTTTCGCTTCCTTTTGATCAGTAGTGGAGCCCAGTTGGGACGATTGGGGATCTGTGTAGCATTTGGGGTAGTCTTCTTTTATTTTGGTTCCGTAGTCGGACCTTGAGTGTATTTGGATGAATGTAATGCTTTATTCATGTATTGTGTGAAGTGACGATTGTAAGCCAACTATGTATCTTTTTCCCTTATGTACTACATGGGTTGTGTGAAGATTACCTCACTTGCGACATTGCTTTCAATGCGGTTATGCCTCTAAGTCGTGCTTCGACACGTGGGAGATATAGCCGCATCGAGGGCGTTATAAAATCCTTGTCTTGTGTTGCGTCTCTCGATTCTGCTCAACCCCTCTCAAGCTACTACAAAGATGCATTGGCGTCATGACTAAGTCCTCACACTAGGACATCTGCCGTGACAATTCCATGACAGTTGGCGCCCACCACGGGGCCTGCGCATGGTGGTGTTGAGTTCTTGAAGGGATCTCTCTCAGGGATCGAGAAACTCGCAATTGAATCGGATGAAAACGAATCGGCACGGGGCGATCGCATGAGCTACCGGACAACCACACGTAGAGCCGGCAAAATTTGTCAGAATTAGAGTTAAACTTTGATACGGATAGATACGTGATTGATCAGAGATGAAGAGATTTTAGGGTTTTATGTGCGCTGCCCTGTGCATGGCTCGGCGACTCGCCGAATCCAAAGATTGATCAATATCTGATGCAGCAACCGCCATACAAACCAAGACGACGTCTACTTCAGCGAGTCATATGTGTCCTGGTCGGATTCTTGGTTAAGGCTGCTCGCTGAATAAGCAAAAAACAACAAACAGTGACAGGAGTAACTCCCGAGAGGATTGAAACACTGCTGCTGCTACGATCAAGGAAATCACAACCAAGTACTACTAGTTGCATGTTTTACGAGATCTGTTTGACTTTGGAATAGTACTACAAGCTACTCCTAGTACGTGAGCTTTATTCAGAGCAAGTTTGGATGGGTCAACTCCTATTCATCACGTGAAGACACGAGAAAGATCAAGTGGAGTACTACTTTGATTCCAAGATGGACTTGGTAACCTGCCTCCGAGCCGCCGTAGATCCGCGCGATCGCCGAGTTGCGGTGCCGCCGGCGCCCGCTATTGCTACTTGTTTCTGCTCTGACCTGCTTGAGCGTGTCGCTTCCAAGCAGGCCGCACCTCTGTTCCGAGCCGCCGTTGTTCTCCTGCAACGCCCTTCCTGTGTGGTCGCACCAGACCGACCCTGCTATGGTCTCAGTGTTGGGGAACGTAGTAATTTCAAAAAAAATTCCTACACACACACAAGATCATGGTGATGCATAGAAACGAGATGGGAGAGTGTAATCTACGTACCCTTGTAGATCAACAGCGGAAGCGTTGACGCAACGTAGAGGAAGTAGTCGTACGTCTTCCCGATCCGACCGATCCAAGCACCGTTACTCCGGCACCTCCGAGTTCTTAGCACACGTACAGCTCGATGACGATCCCCGGGCTCCGATCCAGCAAATCGTCAGGGAGGAGTTCCGTCAGCACGACGGCGTGGTGACGATCTTGATATTCTACCGTCGTAGGGCTTCGCCTAAGCACTACTACAATATGATTGAGGTGGAATATGGTGGCAGGGGGCACCGCACACGGATAAGGAACGATCTCAATGATCAACTTGTGTGTCTAGGGTGCCCCCTGCCTCCGTATATAAAGGAGCCAAGGGGGATGGGGCGGCCGGCCAGGAGGAGGGCGCAGGAGGAGTCCTACTCCTACCGGGAGTAGGACTCCCCCCCCCCAATCCTAGTTGGAATAGGATTCCCCGAGGGGGAAAGAGAGAGAGGGGGGGCCGGCCACCTCTCCTTGTCCTAATAGGACTAGGGGAGGGGGAAGGCGCGCGACCACCTTTGGGCTGCCCCTTTCTCCTTTCCACTAAAGCCCATTAAGGCCCATATGGCTCCCGGGGGGTTCCGGTAACCTCCCGGTACTCCGGTAAAATCCTGATTTCACCCGGAACACTTCCGATGTCCAAATATAGGCTTCCAATATATCAATCTTTATGTCTCGACCATTTCGAGACTCCTCGTCATGTCCGTGATCACATCCGGGACTCCGAAGTAACTTCGGTACATCAAAATGCATAAACCCATAATAACTGTCATCGTAACATTAAGCGTGCGGACCCTACGGTTCGAGAATAATGCAGACATGACTGAGACACATCTCCGGTCAATAACCAATAGCGGGACCTGGATGCCCATATTGGCTCCTACATATTCTACGAAGATCTTTATCGGTCAGACCGCATAACAACATACGTTGTTCCCTTTGTCATCGGTATGTTACTTGCCCGAGATTCGATCGTCGGTATCAAATACCTAGTTCAATCTCGTTACCGGCAAGTCTCTTTACTCGTTCTGTAATACATCATCTCGTAACTAACTCATTAGTTACAATGCTTGCAAGGCTTATGTGATGTGCATTACCGAGAGGGCCCAGAGATACCTCTCCGACAATCGGAGTGACAAATCCTAATCTCGAAATATGCCAACCCAACATCTACCTTTGGAGACACCTGTAGAGCTCCTTTATAATCACCCAGTTACATTGTGACGTTTGGTAGCACACAAAGTGTTCCTCCGGGAAACGGGAGTTGCATAATCTCATAGTCATAGGAACATGTATAAGTCATGAAGAAAGCAATAGCAACATACTAAACGATCGGGTGCTAAGCTAATGAAATGGGTCATGTCAATCAGATCATTCAACTAATGATGTGACCTTGTTAATCAAATAACAACACCTTGTTCATGGTTAGGAAACATAACCATCTTTGATTAACGAGCTAGTCAAGTAGAGGCATACTAGTGACACTAAGTTTGTCTATGTATTCACACATGTATTATGTTTCCGGTTAATACAATTCTAGCATGAATAACAAACATTTATCATGATATAAGGAAATAAATAATAACTTTATTATTGCCTCTAGGGCATATTTCCTTCAGTCTCCCACTTGCACTAGAGTCAATAATCTAGATTACACAGTAATGATTCTAACACCCATGGAGCCTTGGTGCTGATCATGTTTTGCTCGTGGAAGAGGCTTAGTCAATGGGTCTGCAACATTCAGATCCGTGTGTATCTTGCAAATCTCTATGTCTCCCATCTGGACTAGATCCCGGATGGAATTGAAGCGTCTCTTGATGTGCTTGGTCCTCTTGTGAAATCTGGATTCCTTTGCCAAGGCAATTGCACCAGTATTGTCACAAAAGATTTTCATTGGACCCGATGCACTAGGTATGACACCTAGATCGGATATGAACTCCTTCATCCAGACTCCTTCGTTTGCTGCTTCCGAAACAGCTATGTATTCCGCTTCACATGTAGATCCCGCTACGACGCTTTGTTTAGAACTGCACCAACTGACAGCTCCACCATTTAATGTAAACACGTTTCCGGTTTTCGATTTAGAATCGTCTGGATCAGTGTCAAAGCTTGCGTCAATGTAACCTTTTACGGTGAGCTCTTTGTCACCTCCATATACGAGAAACATATACTTAGTCCTTTTCAGGTATTTCAGGATGTTCTTGACCGCTGTCCAGTGATCCACTCCTGGATTACTTTGGTACCTCCCTGCTAAACTTATAGCAAGGCACACATCAGGTCTGGTACACAGCATTGCATACATGATAGAGCCTATGGCTGAAGCATAGGGAACATCTTTCATTTTCTCTCTATCTTCTGCAGTGGTCGGGCATTGAGTCTGACTCAACTTCACACCTTGTAACACATGCAAGAACCCTTTCTTTGCTTGATCCATTTTGAACTTCTTCAAAATCTTGTCAAGGTATGTGCTTTGTGAAAGTCCAATTAAGCGTCTTGATCTATCTCTATAGATCTTTATGCCTAATATGTAAGCAGCTTCACCGAGGTCTTTCATTGAAAAACTCTTATTCAAGTATCCCTTTATGCTATCCAGAAATTCTATATCATTTCCAATCAGCAATATGTCATCCACATATAATATCAGAAATGCTACAGAGCTCCCATTCACTTTCTTGTAAATACAGGCTTCTCCGAAAGTCTGTATAAAACCAAATGCTTTGATCACACTATCAAAGCGTTTATTCCAACTCCGAGAGGCTTGCACCAGTACATAAATGGATCGCTGGAGCTAGCACACCTTGTTAGCTCCCTTTGGATCGACAAAACCTTCCAGTTGCATCATATACAACTCTTCTTCCAGAAATCCATTCAGGAATGCAGTTTTGACATCCATCTGCCAAATTTCATAATCATAAAATACGACAATTGCTAACATGATTCGAACAGACTTAAGCATCGCTACGGGTGAGAAGGTCTCATCATAGTCAACCCCTTGAACTTGTCGAAAATCTTTTGCGACAAGTCGAGCTTTATAGACAGTAACATTACCGTCAGCGTCAGTCTTCTTCTTGAAGATCCATTTATTCTCAATTGCTTGCCGATCATCGGGCAAGTCAACCAAAGTCCATACTTTGTTCTCATACATGGATCCCATCTCAGATTTCATGGCTTCAAGCCACTTTGTGGAATCTAGGCTCACCATCGCTTCTTCATAGTTCATAGGTTCATCATGATCTAGCAGCATGATTTCCAGAACAGGATTACCGTACCACTCTGGTGCTGATCTCACTCTGGTTGATCTACGAGGTTCAGTAGTATCTTGTCCTGAAGTTTCATGATCATCATCATTAGCTTCCTCACTAATTGGTATAGGTGTCACAGAAACAGTTTTCTGTGATGTACTACTTTCCAATAAGGGAGCAGGTACAGTTACCTCGTCAAGTTCTACTTTCCTCCCACTCACTTCTTTCGAGAGAAACTCCTTCTCTAGAAATGATCCATTCTTAGCAACGAATGTCTTGCCTTTGGATATGTGATAGAAGGTGTACCCAACAGTCTCCTTTGGGTATCCTATGAAGACACATTTCTCCGATTTGGGTTCGAGCTTATCAGGTTGAAGCTTTTTCACATAAGCATCGCAGCCCCAAACTTTAAGAAACGACAACTTTGGTTTCTTGCCAAACCATAGTTCATAAGGCGTCGTCTCAACGGATTTTTATGGTGCCCTATTTAACGTGAATGCGGCCGTCTCTAAAGCATAACCCCAAAACGATAGCGGTAAATCAGTAAGAGACATCATAGATCGCACCATATCTAGTAAAGTACGATTACGACGTTCGGACACACCATTACGCTGTGGTGTTCCGGGTGGCGTGAGTTGCGAAACTATTCCACAATTTTTCAAATGTACACCAAACTCCTAACTCTAATATTCTCCTCCACGATCAAATCGTAGAAACTTTATTTTCTTGTTACGATGATTTTCAACTTCACTCTGAAATTCTTTGAACTTTTCAAATGTTTTAGACTTATGTTTCATTAAGTAGATATACCCATATCTGCTTAAATCATCTATGAAAGTGAGAAAATACCAATATACGCCACGAGCCTCAATATTCATCGGACCACATATATCGGTATGTATGATTTCCAACAAATCTGTTGCTCTCTCCATAGTACCGGAGAACGGTGTTTTAGTCATCTTGCCCATGAGGCATGGTTCGCAAGTACCAAGTGATTCATAATCAAGTGGTTCCAAAAGGCCATCAGTATGGAGTTTCTTCATGCGCTTTATACCGATATGACGTAAACGGCAGTGCCACAAATAAGTTGCACTATCATTATCAACTCTGCATCTTTTGGCTTCAACATTATGAATATGTGTGTTACTACTATCGAGATTCATGAAAAATAGACCACTCTTCAAAGGTGCATGACCATAAAAGATATTACTCATATAAATAGAACAACCATTATTCTCTGATTTAAATGAATAACCGTCTCGCATCAAACAAGATCCAGATATAATGTTCATGCTCAACCCTGGCACCAAATAACAATTATTTAGGTCTAATATTAATCTCGAAGGTAGATGTAGAGGTAGCGTGCCGACCGCGATCACATCGACTTTGGAACCGTTTCCCACGCGCATCGTCACGTCGTCCTTCGCCAGTGTTCGCTTCATCCGTAGTCCCTGTTTCGAGTTGCAAATATTAGCAACAGAACCAGTATCAAATACCCAGGTGCTACTGCGAGCTCTAGTAAGGTACACATCAATAACATGTATATCACATATACCTTTGTTCACCTTGCCATCCTTCTTATCCGCCAAATACTTGGGGCAGTTCCGCTTCCAGTGACCAGTCTGCTTGCAGTAGAAGCACTCAGTGTCAGGCTTAGGTCCAGACTTGGGTTTCTTCTCTTAAGCAGCAACTTGCTTGCCGTTCTTCTTGAAGTTCCCCTTCTTCTTCCCTTTGCCCTTTTTCTTGAAACTAGTGGTCTTACTGACCATCAACACTTGATGCTCCTTTTTTATTTCTACCTCCGCAGCTTTCAGCATTGCGAAGAGCTCGGGAATAGTCTTGTTCATCCCTTGCATATTATAGTTCATCACGAAGCTCTTGTAGCTTGGTGGCAGTGATTGGAGAATTTTGTCAATGACGCAATCATCTGGAAGATTAACTCCCATCTGAATCAAGTGATTATTATACCAAGACATTCTGAGTATGTGCTCACTGACAGAACTGTTCTCCTGCATCTTGCAGCTATAGAACTTATTGGAGACTTCATATCTCTCAATCCGGGCATTTGCTTGAAATATTAACTTCAACTCTTGGAACATCTCATATGCTCCATGACGTTCAAAACGTCATTGAAGTCCCGATTCTAAGCCGTAAAGCATGGCACACTGAACTATCGAGTAGTCATCAGCTTTGCTTTGCCAGACGTTCATAACATCTGGTGTTGCTCCAGCAGCAGGCCTGGCACCCAGCGGTGCTTCCAAGACGTAATTCTTCTGAGCAGCAATGAGGATAATCCTCAAGTTACGGACCCAGTCCGTGTAATTGCTACCATCATCTTTCAACTTCGCTTTCTCAAGGAACGCATTAAAATTCAACGGAACAACAGCACGAGCCATCTATCTACAATCAACATAAACAAGCAAGATACTATCAAGTACTAAGTTCATGATAAGTTTAAGTTCAATTAATCAAATTACTTAAGAACTCCCACTTAGATAGACATCTCTCTAATCCTCTAAGTGATCACATGATCCAAATCAACTAAACCATAACCGATCATCACGTGAGATGGAGTAGTTTTCAATGGTGAACATCATTATGTTGATCATATCTACTATATGATTCACACTCGACCTTTCGGTCTCCGTGTTCCGAGGCCATATCTACATATGCTAGGCTCGTCAAGTTTAACCTGAGTATTTTGCGTGTGCAAAAACTGGCTTGCACCCGTTGTAGATGGACGTAGAGCTTATCACACCCGATCATCACGTGGTGTCTGGGCACGACGAACTTTGGCAACGGTGCATACTCAGGGAGAACACTTCTTGATAATTTAGTGAGAGATCATCTTATAATGCTACCGTCAATCAAAGCAAGATAAGCTGCATAAAAAGATAAACATCACATGCAATCAATATAAGTGATATGATATGGCCATCATCATCTTGTGCTTGTGATCTCCATCTCCGAAGCACCGTCATGATCACCATCGTCACCGGCGCGACACTTTGATCTCCATCGTAGCATCGTTGTCGTCTCGCCAATCTTATGCTTCCACAACTATCGCTACCGCTTAGTGATAAAGTAAAGCATTACATCGCGATTGCATTGCATACAATAAAGCTACAACCATATGGCTCCTGCCAGTTACCGATAACTCGGTTACAAAACATGATCATCTCATACAATAAATTTAGCATCATGTCTTGACCATATCACATCACAACATGCCCTGCAAAAACAAGTTAGACGTCCTCTACTTTGTTGTTGCAAGTTTTACGTGGCTGCTACGGGCTTAAGCAAGAACCAATCTCACCTACGCATCAAAACCACAACGATAGTTTGTCAAATAGACTCCGTTTTAACCTTCGCAAGGACCGGGCATAGCCACACTCGGTTCAACTAAACTTGGAGAGACAGTCGCCCGCAAGCCACCTGTGTGCAAAGCACGTCGGGGGAACCGGTCTCGCGTAAGCGTACGCGTAATGTTGATCTGGGTCGTCTCGTCCAACAATGCCGCCGAACCAAAGTATGACATGCTGGTAGGCAGTATGACTTGTATCGCCCACAACTCACTTGTGTTCTACTCGTGCATATAACATCAAACCATAAAACCTAGGCTCGGATGACACTGTTGGGGAACGTAGTAATTTCAAAAAAAAATCCTACGCACACGCAAGATCATGGTGATGCATAGCAATGAGAGGGGAGAGTGTAATCTACGTACCCTTGTAGATCAACAACGGAAGCGTTGACGCAACGTAGAGGAAGTAGTCGTACGTCTTCCCGATCCGACCGATCCAAGCACCGTTACTCCGGCACCTCCGAGTTCTTAGCACACATACAGCTCGATGACGATCCCCGGGCTCCGATCCAGCAAAGCGTCGGGGAGCAGTTCCGTCAGCACGACGGCGTGGTGACGATCTTGATATTCGACCGTCGTAGGGCTTCCCCTAAGCACTACTACAATATGATCGAGGTGGAATATGGTGGTAGGGGGCACCGCACATGGCTAAGGAACGATCTCAATGATCAACTTGTGTGTCTAGGGTGCCCCCTGCCTCCGTATATAAAGGAGCCAAGGGGGAGGGGGCGGCCGGCAGGAGGAGGGCGCAGGAGGAGTCCTACTCCTACCGGGAGTAGGACTCCCCCCCAATCCTAGTTGGAATAGGATTCCCCGAGGGGGAAAGAGAGAGAGGGGGGCCGACCACCTCTCCTTGTCCTAATAGGACTAGGGGAGGGGGAAGCCGCGCAGCCACCTTTGGGCTGCCCCTTTCTCCTTTCCACTAAAGCCCATTAAGGCCCATATGGCTCCCGGGGGGTTCCGGTAACCTCCCGGTACTCCGGTAAAATCCTGATTTCACCCGGAACACTTCCGATGTCCAAATATAGGCTTCCAATATATCAATCTTTATGTCTCGACCATTTCGAGACTCCTCGTCATGTCCGTGATCACATCCGGGACTCTGAACTAACTTCGGTACATCAAAATGCATAAACTCATAATAACTGTCATCGTAACGTTAAGCGTGCGGACCCTACGGTTCGAGAATAATGCAGACATGACTGAGACACATCTCCGGTCAATAACCAATAGCGGGACCTGGATGCCCATATTGGCTCCTACATATTCTACGAAGATCTTTATCGGTCAGACCGCATAACAACATATGTTGTTCCCTTTGTCATCGGTATGTTACTTGCCCGAGATTCGATCGTCGGTATCCAATACCTAGTTCAATCTCGTTACCGGCAAGTCTCTTTACTCGTTCTGTAATACATCATATCGTAACTAACTCATTAGTTGCAATGCTTGCAAGGCTTGTGTGATGTGCATTACCGAGAGGGCCCAGAGATACCTCTCTGACAATCGGAGTGACAAATCCTAATCTCGAAATACGCCAACCCAACATCTACCTTTGGAGACACCTGTAGAGCTCCTTTATAATCACCCAGTTATGTTGTGACATTTGGTAGCACACAAAGTGTTCCCCCGGGAAACGGGAGTTGCATAATCTCATAGTCATAGGAACATGTATAAGTCATGAAGAAAGCAATAGCAACATACTAAACGATCGGGTGCTAAGCTAATGAAATGGGTCATGTCAATCAGATCATTCAACTAATGATGTGACCTCGTTAATCAAATAACAACACCTTGTTCATGGTTAGGAAACATAACCATCTTTGATTAACGAGCTAGTCAAGTAGAGGCATACTAGTGACACTAAGTTTGTCTATGCATTCACACATGTATTATGTTTCCGGTTAATACAATTCTAGCATGAATAACAAACATTTATCATGATATAAGGAAATAAATAATAACTTTATTATTGCCTCTAGGGCATATTTCCTTCACCCAGGCCACCCGCTGGCTGCCGTGGATGGATCTGCCAGGCTCCGCTTCTGATGTGGTTCGCCGTGGCCGCTGTACCTCGGTCGAATTGCCTCCGCCGCTGACGAAGTGTACCACAAGCCGCCCGGCATCTGCTATGACCCGCCGCTCCAAGTTGCCTACTCAAATCGCCGAGCTCTGCCTCGCGGCCACCGTCGAGCCGCTGGGGTTGTTGTGTCTCTCTACAAACTAGCCGGCTGCCGTGGATGGATCCGCCAGGTGACTATTCCCGCCTGTGACCTCCTACTGTTGGTCGCGGCTCGTGTTAAGCCGCTGGCCCCCTCCTCGTGCAAGTCGCCGCTTCCAACTTACCCAACTTCACAGCCGCGCCCCGCGCTAGCTCTGAACCGCCGTTGTGGTGTTACCCGGCCTTCCGAGCCGCTCAAATCACCAACTCTGCCATGTTTATGCCAAGCCACCGGAACAAGCTTCAAGCTGTCACTTCTCCCTCCTAAGCCAACTCGCTTCGCGCTAGATGCCTCCTCAAATGGTCGGGTTGCCCCGCCTTGTCACGCGCCACCGCCACCGTCTCATCCTTGCGGCGTGCCGCCGCAGCACTGCGGCCTTGAGCCGCCTCCGCCGTTGCTTGCTTCCACTTCTGAGTCACCGGCGCCTTTGCGTGCTTCTTCCATGGCTCGTTTGAAGACTAACAGCAGTAGACCGATCGTGCCTATACTGTCCCATGATGGCTTGAGCCGCCCTCTGCTACGTCTTGAGCTTGCCTTTGTTTTCCCCAAAGAGGAAGGGATGATGCAGCAGAGTAGCATAAGTATTTCCCTTAGTTTTTGAGAACCAAGGTATCAATCCAGTAGGAGGCCACGCGCAAGTCCCTCATACCTACACAACACAAAGAGCTCAACGCAACCAACGCGATTAGGGGTCGTTAATCCCTTCACGGTCACTTACGGCAGTGAGATCCGATAAATAATATTTTTGGTATTTTTGATATAAAGATGCAAAGTGAAAAGTAAAAGGCAAAGTAAAAAAACAAGATTAAAGTGATGGAGATTGATATGATGAGAATAGACCCGGGGGCCATAGGTTTCACTAGTGGCTTCTCTCGAGAGCATAAGTTTTCTACGGTGGGTGAACAAATTACTGTTGACCAATTGACAGAATTGAGCATAGTTATGAGAATATCTAGGCATGATCATGTATATAGGCATCACATCCGTGACAAGTAGATCGAAACGATTCTGCATCTACTACTATTACTCCACTCATCGACAGCTATCCAGCATGCATCTAGAGTATTAAGTTAAAAATAGAGTAACGCTTTAAGCAAGATGACATGATGTAGAGAGATAAATTCATGCAAAGAGAGAAGAAGCCATCTAGCTACTAACTATGGACCCAAAGGTCTGAGGTAAACTACTCACACTTCATCGGAGGGGCTATGATGATGTAGAAGCCCTCCGTGATGACGGCCCTCTCCGGCAGAGCTCCGGAACAGGCCCCAAGATGGGATCTCGTGGATATAGAAAGTTGCGGCGGTGGAATTAGGTTTTTGGCTCCTGTTCTGATCGTTTGGGGGTATGTGGGTATATATAGGAGGAAGGAGTATGTCGGTGGAGCACCGAGGGGCCCACGAGGCAGGGGGCGCGTCCTGTAGGGGGGGCGCGCCCCTACCCTCGTGACCGCCTCCGGTACTTATTGGAGTAGGGTCCAAGTCTCCTGGGTCTTATCCGAGAAGAAAATCACGTTCCAAAAAGGATTTTTCTGTTTGGACTCCGTTTGATATTCTGTTTCTTCGAAACACTGAAATAGGCAAAAAAACAACAATTCTGGGCTGGGCCTCCGGTTAATAGGTTAGTCCCAAAAATAATATAAAAGTGGAAAATAAAGCCCAATATAGTCCAAAACAGTAGATAATATAGCATGGAGCAATCAAAAATTATAGATACATTGGAGACGTATCACCCTCGCTGTTGCTACCCGCCTTGTCGCTCACCTTTGGTTAAAACGGCTCATATATTGACACCAATGGCGGCGAAAACAATGATACCGTGTCAGGCTACCAGTCAAAATTATCAAGGCCTGTACTCTCGACGAAAAGTGACGTTCAACGGATGTTTCAAGTACTAGTGAATCTTCGTTTAACAAAAGTACCAGATTCCTGATTATTGGGTCATGTTGCGTCTTGAGCAACCTCAAGTTCTTGTATGACACAACATGTGATACTAAAGACAAGTTACCAAGATTGAGATCATGCAAAAAAGAGCTCTACGCATGTGAGTGACATGCTGCTACAGGAGAAGAAACATGCACGTCCCAAACTTTATGGGCAAGTGGTACCCTGTTGAAAATGACACAACAATTGCATGCAACCGTTGATCATCAAATGTTTACATTAGATGGGTCATACCATCGCTAGTTTGTCTACGGAGTTACATTCGGATCATCTGTCATTTGGGCAAATCAGGTGATGTCCATCCAAATTTATTTTATTAACACATATTATTTTTATCAAAGAACAATTACTTGGTCTATGATATTTTTTCAGGACCATTATTCCTTACTAAAAGGTGTCGCAAAAGGGGCGTGAGCAAATATTATTTTTGCACTAGCTCTCGTCCTGCGCAAGTTGCCACCCCCGCTACACCAACACACGCGACTGACTCATTGTCCGTGCCCATGGCCGACTTACCTACGTCCGTGCCGTTTCCAAATATCGTGATTGATTCACCATCCGCACGGCTTACCGCGCCTGCGATTGACTCGCCTAACCGCACCGACTTACAACGCCACGGAAGACTCGCATGTCTGCCCTCACGGCCGTTTCACACGTCTGCGCCGGCTTACAACGAGGAGGACAACTTGCTCGTCTGCACCGGCTTACAACGCTGCGGCCGTCTCATCTACCTGCTCCCGTGGTCGACTCGGTCGTGATTGATTTCAGCTTCACCAAGATGATCATCAACTCCGCGATGGATAATTGCTGGCTTGACGTATCAGGTGAAATCCATATAGTATATTTTTATATTACATATTGCTTTCTTTAAAAAAGCAATTACTCGGGCTTGCAAGTTCTCAAATGCAGGACAAGTTATATCACTGAGTTGTTGACTGACTCATACCGGTTTACATCACGGTCAAATATGGAGAATCTCAAGACAACTCCTCGAGCCACCTTAAGACTCGGGGGCTACAATGGCATGACTTGGCAAAATTGGCTAGTATCAATATAGCAGTAGTCTCCGAGGCCGGGTTATTTTTTTCCCTCCAATGACCCAGAGTTCTGGATTATTGATAAGAATTTAAAGGTCATCAGAAAATGTCCGATTCAAAATGAAGATTGCTGGTTTAAAATCTGGCTCAAGGTAAACTTGTCTCCCACAAAGCTTTGAAGCTCTCAATATCCGGTTTGAAATTCCGGTTTAAAAGAATTCATCTCTTGCAATTTCGAGTTTTCAGAGAAAAAATTACAGGGACCAAAGAGAGTTTGTTGCACAGCACAACTCAAACATAGGCACCCGACGAGCACAACTCAGAAATATATCATTTGGGGGCTTCCGGTTTATTGAGCTAAGCTATGATTACCCTTTGATCCGGCTCATAGCCACAGTTACAGGTCATTTGGGGGCTTCCTGTTCAAACATAGGTCATATTCAAACCAAAGAGAACATAGCTGTCGGTACCCTCTTGATCGGCGCAATGCCAAACTCACAAGGGGGCTTCTTGATCGTATTCGAATCATAGCTTAACCCCTTTTGGGTCCGACTTGGATCGTATTCGAATCAGGGTCGTTAAAAACCTCTCAAGGTCATTTGGGGGCTTCCTGTTCAAACATAGGTCGTATTCGAACCAAAGAGAACATAGATTTCGGTACCCTCTTGATCGGCGCAACGCCAAAGCCACTGGGGGCTACATGATCGTATTCGAATCCTAGCTTAACCCCTTTGGTCCGCTTTACTGATCTTATTCGAATCAGAAGCCTCAAAAATTTTCTCTCTGTTTGATTTAAGTTTTTGAAAACAGTCTTTTGGGTTTGTCTAGAGACTTTTTGCTCATATCTAAAGCATATATATGTGGTTTCTATTAACCCAGCTTGACTTTGGATGATAACTCGCCATATATGACAATCATAAACATTTGAAAGTTTTGGCTTCTAAAGATTGGGTTATCACCCTTACTGCACAGGTATCCTAAACCGGCAGTATGATTCAATATCACAGGTATGATATTGTTTATACATGATTATGTTCAAACAGGCCCTGGCTATGGACTTTAAGTCGCCAGTATATTTTGGATTGCGCCATTGGAATCATGCGCTTATCAATCATTGGATTATTGCTGTTATTCGATACGGCGATGTAAGCCAGCAGTATGAGCTAATTCCACAGGATTTGCAGAACTATGACTTATATAAATGCTTAAGTCCAACCTCATCATTAAAATTGATGCTTTAAAATGATTACCTGCTCTGGATTTTCTCAAAGGCTATAAGCCGCCGGGTTATAAAAATTCTGGCTTACAATGGAGGCGTATTAAATCGCCATCGGCCAAGAGCCATCGGGTATTTAAACTCCGGATTTACTTGTCAAGAGATAAGGTATTCAAAGTCGCTTTGGCGCAATGGCTATTATTTTATCAATGGATATGATTTATTCCACATTGGAAGGAATATTCCCGAGTCGCTATAGGCTTACGACCCGGCACTTGGGGGCTACATTATTCAGATTGAGATTATATCAAATATGCAAGTCCCATGTCACTGCCAGCATGCACCATGGCACTTGGGGGCTAATGCAAAGTCATTTTTTACTAGGCCTTATTATTGAAGACCCGACTCATCACATCATAATGAGCCGACCCTTGGGGGCTACCAACTGCTCCTGTCAAAAATTCAAGATACACAAGCCTCAGTCCATTATATTGAAGGATCAACTTCTTAGTTGATAAAGCACAAGGCTCTTAATCTTGTGGACGTGGGTTCAAGCCCCATGATGGGGGTTACATCATATGATATTATTGTCAATGAAGTATATATAAAGTCCCAGCTTGGTATTATCTTACTAAGCCGGCCCTTGGCGGCTACACGTTGCTGCTAAAGTTTACATGATCATATTTACAAAGTCCCTGCTCATTATTGCATAATGACCCGGCCCTTGGGGGCTACACTGGTTGAAATTTTTATGAGCATAAGGCAATTACAAGTCCCGGGTTGCTGCAAGCATGACAACCCGACACTTGGGGGCTACAGGTAATATGCATATAAAGGAGGAACATCTTCAAATTTTCAGTTTTGGGAAAATCAGGAAGATTAATTGTGTGACCCGGCGTTGGCAAACAATAATAACCCGGCGTCTATAAACATTCATGACCCGGGATCATCAGTTTTTATAACCCGGCAATTTTGGCAATGATAAACCGGCAAGTTCTACATTTTCAAACCGGCTGAATATTAGTTGAATATTTCAAGACCAATATTTTTGTCAAATCAGAGCATTGAAGGCCGATTCAAATGGATTCTTTATTTACAAAATATCTTCTGCAAGTAAATTGATTATGAAGCTGGTCTATTGACTCGGATTTTTTTAGAAGGAAGAAATGACAAGGACCTAAGGATGATCAAGTGCCGGTTTATAAGAATATTTAACCCGGAGCACAACCCGCCAAATTTATTCTTGCGTTTATGTTGCAGATTAGTTTAACATGGATAAAACCAAATTAAACCGAGGGCTAATGTCGGGGATATACCCCGCGGTGTAACCCGGCCGGAAGTATGACCCGGCCGGACTTGGCGCTTCATCATAACCCGCCGAAAGACTGGCAACTTATGGGTTTGGCGGTTCACTAGTCCGACGATTCACAAGCCTGGCGACTCACGAATGGCACCGACGACGGGTCAGATAAAGGACTAGGCCCAAGGCCCAGTAGGCCGGTTCGTATAACGGTGGTCCGGTTTAAGAGGAAAGGCATAAGGAATATTCTCACCTACAAAGGAAGCAAGACTAGGACTCCACTTGTAATAGAGTAAACCTAATCCTACTAGGACTAATCATGTACCCGCCCCTTCAACATATATAAGGAGGGGCAGGGTTCCCCAAAAAGGGGCAACAAGAAACAATCTGTAGGGCTAGACACAAGGGGGGGCTTATGCGGCGGCTCTCTCATGAGCATAATGAGATCTAGCCACAAACAACATGTAGGGCTATTACCGGATGATGTTTCCCGGGGCCCGAAGCTGTCTAAATCCTTGTCTTGTGTTGTGTCTCTCGATTCCGCTCAACCCCTCTCAAGCTACTACAAAGATGCGTTGGCCTCACGACTAAGTCCTCACACTAGGACATCTGCCGTGACAATTCCACGACAAAACCACCTCAAAGTTATCCTTTCTAATCGATCTATTCAATAGTCTGTAGTAAAATAACATGAAGCTATTCTTTCCGTTCAATCTATCCTAGAGTTCGTACTAGAATAACACCTTAAGACACAAATCAACCAAAACCCCAATGTCACCTAGATACTCCAATGTCACCTCAAGTACCCGTGGGTATGATTATACAATATGCATCACACAATCTCAGATTCATCTATTCAAACCAACACAAAGTACTTCAAAGAGTGCCCCAAAGATTCTACCGGAGAGTCAAGACGAAAACGTGTGCCAACCCCTATGCATAGCTTCATGACCGGAACCCGCAAGTTGATCACCAAAACATACATCAAGTGGATCACGTGATATCCCATTGTCACCACAGATAAGCACATGCAAGACATACATCAAGTATTCTCAAATCCTTTTAAGACTCAATCCGGTAAGATAACTTCAAAGGGAAAACTCAATCCATTACAAGAGAGTAGAGGGGGAGAAACATCATAGGATCCAAATATAATAGCAAAGCTCGCGATACATCAAGATCGTATCACCTCAAGAACATGAGAGAGAGAGAGAGAGAGAGAGATCAAACACATAGCTACTGGTACATACCGTCAGCCCCGAGGGAGAACTACTCCCTCCTCATCATGGAGAGCACCGGGATGATGAAGATGGCCACCAGAGAGGGATGCCCCTCCGGCAGGGTGCCGGAACGGGTCTAGATTGGTTTTCGGTGGCTACGGAGGCTTCTGGCGGTGGAACTCCCGATCTATTGTGCTCCTCGAAGTTTTAGGGTATATGGATATATAGGAGGAAGAAGTACGCCAGGGGAGCCACGAGGGTGGAGGGCGCGCCCAGGGGGGTGGGTGCGCCCCCTGCCTCGTGCCTTCCTCGTTGCTTCCCTTACATACACCCCAAGTCTTCTGGATTGCTTCCGTTCCAAAAATAAGTTCCGTGAAGTTTCAGGTCAATTGGACTTCGTTTGATTTTCCTTTTCTGCGATACTCTAAAACAAGGAAAAAACAAAAACTGGCACTAGGCTCTAGGTTAATAGGTTAGTCCCAAAAATAATATAAAAGTGCATGGTAAAGCCCATAAACATCCAAAACAGATAATATAATAGCATGGAACAATCAAAAATTATAGATATGTTGGAGACGTTTCAGCATCCCCAAGCTTAATTCCTGCTCGTCCTCGAGTAGGTAAATGATAAAAACAGAATTCTTGATGTGGAATGCTACCTAACATATTTCTCTAAGTAATTCTCTTCATTTTGGCATGAATGTTCAGATCCATAAGATTCAAGACAAAAGTTTAATATTGACATAAAAATAATAATACTTCAAGCATACTAACTAAGCAATCATGTCTTCTCAAAATAACATGGCTAAAGAAAGCTATC
Source organism: Triticum monococcum (assembly GCA_034509565.1). Classification (NCBI taxonomy): domain Eukaryota; kingdom Viridiplantae; phylum Streptophyta; class Magnoliopsida; order Poales; family Poaceae; genus Triticum; species Triticum monococcum. Next base: position 476,778,237 of record CM067842.1, on the reverse strand, counting down.
CCTACAAAATCATATAGTCTAGCTATGCTCCATCTTCACCACACAAAGTATTTAAATCATGCACAACACTGATGACAACCCAAGCAATTGTTTCATACTTTTGATGTTCTCAAACTTTTTCAATCTTCATGCAATACATGAGTGTGAGCCATGGACATAGCACTATAGGTGGAATAGAATGGTGGTTGTGGAGAAGACAAAAAGGAGAAGATAGTCTCACATCAACTAGGCGTATCAACGGGCTATGGAGATGCCCATTAATAGATATCAATGTGAGTGAGTAGGATTTCCATGTAATGGATGCACTAGAGCTATAAATGTATGAAAGCTCAACAAAAGAAACTAAGTGGGTGTGCATCCAACTTGCTTGCTCACGAAGACCTAGGGCACTTGAGGAGGCCCATTGTTGGAATATACAAGCCAAGTTCTATGATGAAAATTTCCCACTAGTACATGAAAGTGATAAAACAAGAGACTCTCTATCATGAAGATCATGGTGCTACTTTGAAACACAAGTGTGGAAAAAAGGATAGTAGCATTGTCCCTTTCATTTTTTTATTTTTTTATTTGGACTTTCTTTTTTTCTTTTTTTATTTGGCCTTTTTTGCCTTTCTTTTTTTATTTGGCCTTTCTCTCTTTGGGGGGGGGGGGGCAATGCTCTATTAATGACGATCATCACACTTCTATTTATTTACAACTCAAGAATTACAACTCGATACTAGAACAAAGTATGACTCTATATGAATGCCTCCAGTAGTATACTGGGATAGCAATGATGCATGAGTGACTTATATGAAATAATTATGAATGGTGGCTTTGCCACAACTAAAATGTCAACTACATGATCATGTGAAGCAATATGACAATGATGGAGCGTGTCATAGTAAACAGAATGGTGGAAAGTTGCATGGCAATATATCTCGGAATGGCTATGGAAATTCCATAATAGGTAGGTATGGTGGCTGTTTTGAGGAAGGTCTATGGTGGGTTTAAGGTACCGGTGAAAGTTGCGCGATACTAGAGAGGCTAGCAATGGTGGAAGGGTGAGAGTGCGTATAATCCATGGACTCAACATTAGTCATAAAGAACTCACATACTTATTGCAAAAATCTATTAGTTATCTAAACAAAGTATTACGCGCATGCTCCTAGGGGGATAGATTGGTAGGAAAAGATCATCGCTCGTCCCCGATTGCCACTCATAAGGAAGACAATCAATAAATAAATCATGCTCCGACTTTGTCACATAACGGTTCATCATACATGCATGCTACGGGAATCACAAACTTCAACACAAGTATTTCTCAAATTCACAACTACTCAACTAGCATGACTCTAATATCACCATCTTTATATCTCAAAACAATCATCAAGTATCAAACTTCTCATAGTATTCAATGCGCTTTATATAAAAGTTTTTATTATATCCCTCTTGGATGCCCATCATATTAGGACTAAATTCATAACCAAAGCAAATTACCATGCTATTTAGAGACTCTCAAAATGATATAAGTGAATCATGAGAGTTCATCTATTTCTTCAAAATAAAACCACCGCCGTGCTCTAAAAAGATATAAGTGAAGTACTAGAGCAAATGACAAACTACTCCGAAAGATATAAGCGAAGCTCAATGAGTAGTCAAATAATTATGCAATTATATGAAGATTCTCTAACATTTAAGATTTCAGATCTTGGTATTTTATTCAAACAGCAATCAAAACAAAATAAAATAAAATGACGCTCCAAGCAAAACACATATCATGTGGAAAAATATAGCTCCAAGTAAAGTTACCGATGAACGAAGAAGAAAGAGGGGATGCCTTCCGGGGCATCCCCAAGCTTAGGCTTTTGGTTGTCCTTGAATATTACCTTGGGGTACCTTGGGAATCCCCAAGCTTAGGCTCTTTCCACTCCTTATTCCATAGTCCATCGAATCTTTACCCAAAACTTGAAAACTTCACAACACAAAACTTAACAGAAAACTCGTAAGCTCCGTTAGTATAAGAAAATAAATCACCACTTAGGTACTGTTGTGAACTCATTCTTTATTTATATTGGTGTTAAACCTACTATATTTGTCAGATTTCGGGTTCCGGCAGACCCTTATGGTTCGAACTTTGGGGTGCGCACGGAGATCTTTCCACTACCGACTCGTGCTTCTACGGCTCGCGAGAAATCTACGCTGGAAAGAAGAACACACAGAGGACACGAGGTTTATACTGGTTCGGGCCACCGATGTGGTGTAATACCCTACTCCAGTGTGTGGTGTGGTGGATTGCCTCAGGGGCTGATGATGAACAATACAGGTGGAAGAACGGCCTCGCGAGAGGTGTTCTTGAGCTGGTGTGGTATGTTCTACTTGGTCCGGATCCCCCTTCCCTCTATGGTTGCTAGTCCTACTTATAGAGGCCCTGGTCCTCTTCCCAAAATGTGAGCGGGAAGGGCGCCAACAATTGGCCGTTTTGAAGGGGAACATCTAGTACAAGTTATCCTGACCAAAGGTGGTCTTCAGCTGCCAAAAGCACTGGTGATGACGCCGTCTTGGGCTCCATGATGACCTCCGTCATGCCGCTCTGCTGGTCTTGGTCTCGTTGCACCGGAATGGTAACCTTTGCCCGATGCCTTGGACTGTGCTTGTTCCCTTTGCACCGAAGGGGAAACAAGGACACTGCACAGGTCGGTGCCCGCCTGATCTCGATCGTCATGGCTTGCGTCATGGACTCCTCGCGAGGTGCCCCTGCCTTGATCTCTCCGCCTCCTCACGAGCCTGCCTGATGAGGCTGCTCCTGAGGAAGCTTCCTGTCCTCCGCCCCGCAGGGCTTGGCCCCTCACGAGGGTCTTGAGTTTGAGCTGATGAAGCTGGGCCGCACTGAGGCCCCACTCGAGCCACACCGCATGCCGCAGGCAGGCAAGTCTGGGGACCCCCGTTCCCATAACGCCGACAGTAGCCCCCGGGCCCGAGGCGCGTCTGGGCTGGGCCTAGCAAAGAAGCGAAGGGGCAAGCGCGAAGCGTCGTGGGCCCCAATAGCCTGCAGCCTTGGGCGCCGCCTGGCGACAGATTGGTCGTGGGCGTATGCGCTTCCCCACGACGCCTCAGCAACCGCACGACTTGGCAAGTCCCTGCATGCAGAGAAATGGGTCATGATTACCTGCGATTGTGGTGGTCGGCGGTTGGCCTTTGATGACCCACAAGTATAGGGGATCTATCGTAGTTCTTTCGATAAGTAAGAGTGTCGAACCCAACGAGGAGCAGAAGGAAATGATAAGCGGTTTTCAGCAAGGTATTCTCTGCAAGTACTGAAATAAGTGGTAACAGATAGTTTTGTGATAGGATAAATTGTAACGAGCAACAAGTAACAAAAGTATATAAAGTGCAGCAAGGTGGCCCAATCCTTTTGTAGCAAAGGACAAACCGGAACAAACTCTTATATTAGGAAAAGCGCTCCCGAGGACACATGGGAATATCGTCAAGCTAGTTTTCATCACGTTCATATGATTCGCGTTCGATACTTTGATAATTTGATATGTGGGTGGACAGGTGCTTGGGTGCTGTTCTTACTTGAACAAGCATCCCACTTATGATTAACCTCTATTGCAAGCATCCGCAACTACAACATAAGTATTAAGGTAAACCTAACCATAGCATGAAACATATGGATCCAAATCAGCCCCTTACGAAGCAACGCATAAACTAGGGTTTAAGCTTCTGTCACTCTAGCAACCCATCATCTACTTATTACTTCCCAATGCCTTCCTCTAGGCCCAAATAATGGTGAAGTGTTATGTAGTCGACGTTCACATAACACCACTAGAGGCTAGACAACATACATCTTATCAAAATATCAAACGAATACCAAATTCACATGACTACTAATAGCAAGACTTCTCCCTTGTCCTTAGGAACGAACGTAATTACTCACAAAGCATATTCATGTTCATAATCAGAGGGGTAATAATATGCATATAGGATCTGAACATATAATCTTCCACCAATTAAACCAACTAGCATCAACTACAAGGAGTAATCAACACTACTAGCAACCTACTAGCACCAATCCCGGACTTTGAGACAAGAATTGGATACAAGAGATGAACTAGGGTTTGGAGATGAGATGGTGCTGGTGAAGATGTTGATGGAGATTGCCCTCTCCCGATGAGAGGAGCGTTTGTGATGACGATGGTGATGATTTCCCCCTCCCGGAGGGAAGTTTCCCCGGCAGAACAGCTCTGCTGGAGCTCTAGATCTGTTCTGCCTCGGTTCCGCCTCGTGGCGGCGGAGTCTCGTCCCGAAAGGTTGCTTCTTATTTTTTTCTCATCGAAAGACTTCATATAGGAGAAGATGGACATCGGAGACCCACCAGGGGCCCACGAGGTAGGGGGCGTGCCCTAGGGGGGCGCACCCCCCACCCTCGTGAGCAGGGTGTGGGCCCCCTGGCCTTCATCTTTGGCGAGGATTTTTCTTTATTTATTTTGAGACGTTCTGTGGAGTTTCAGGACTTTTGGTGTTGCGCAGAATAGGTCTCTAATATTTATCCTTTTCCAGCCCAGAATTCCAGCTGCCGGCATTCTCCCTCTTTATGTAAACCTCGTAAAATAAGAGAGAATAGCCACAAGTATTGTGACATAAAGTGAAATAACAGTCCATAATGCGATAAATATCGATATAAAAGCATGATGCAAAATGGACGTATCAACTCCCCCAAGCTTAGACCTTGCTTGTCCTCAAGCGAAAAGCCGATAACAATAAATATGTCCTCATGTTTAGAGGTAGAGGCATCGATAAAAAGAAAATACGGACATGAAGGCATCATGATTATTCTCATAACAACAACATATATAGATTTTGTCATATGATTACTTATATTCAAGTGATGCTCTATTCACAATGCAAAAGTATAAATCATAAACCTTATTGGGCTCTGACAAACTATAATCTCAGTCATTGAAGCAATTGCAATTTATCATAACATCGGAAAGAGTCTATGTCAGAGCTAAAAAGAAAGTCCACATACTCAACTATCATCTAGTCCTTCATGATTGCTAACACTCACGCAATACTTGTGGTTATGGAGTTTTAATCGGACACAGAGAAAGATAGGGGCTTATAGTTTTGCCCCACAACCTTTTACCTCAAGGGTAATGTCAACAATAATGGTTCATGCTCCCCTACATCCAATTATATGTTCTTTCCAACATGCTAAGCTTGCCAAAGGATAAAGTGAAAAAGGAAAGGTGAAGATCACCATGACTCTGGCATAAGGTGGAAGATAATAATAAAGGATAGGCCTTCGCAGAGGGAAGCAGAGGTTGCCATGCGCTTTTATGGTTGGATTCACAAAATCTCAATGTGAAAGAACGTCACTTTATATTGCCCCTTGTGATGTGAACCTTTATTATGCAGTCCGTCGCTTTTATTACTTCCACATCACAAGATTGTATAAAGCTTATTTCTCCCACACCAATCAATCATACATATTTAGAGCAATTTTTATTGCTTTGCACCGATGACAACTTACTTGAAGGATCTTACTCAATCCATAGGTAGATATGGTGGACTCTCATGGCAAAACTGGTTTAAGGGTATTTGGAAGCACAAGTAGTATCTCTACTTAGTGCTGAGAATTTGGCTAGCATGAGGGGGAAAGGCAAGCTCAACAAGTTAGAGGATCCATGACAACATACTTTATCTCAGATATAAGAAATACATAACTCATTACATTGTCTTCCTTGTCCAACATCAACTCTTTAGCATGTCATATTTTAATGAGTGCTCCAAATCATAAAAGATGTCAATGATAATATATCTATATGTGAAACCTCTATTTCCTTATTACTTCCTATTAATTGCAACAATGACCAAAGCTATGTCTGCCAACTCCCAACAACTTTTAATCATCATACTCCTTCTATGTGAAGCCATTACTCTCAATAAGATCAACATGAACTTTTTTGTTTCTTTTTCTCTTTTCTTTATTCACCCAAGATCATGGGAAAATAATCAGGCCCTTAACTCAACACTAATCTTTATTATAGCTCACGGACTTGATTACAAAGAGAGATCATAAAGCAAAACTCAAAACTAGATCATGCTAAACTTTATTCTACTAGATCAAGATACTACTAATAGGATCGAACTAAGAAAAACGGTAAAGATAGGAGATGTGATTGTGATACGATACCAGGGCACCTCCCCCAAGCTTGGCAGTTGCCAAGGGGAGTGCCCATACCCATGTGATTATATCTCCTTGGTCGGTGAAGAAGGTGGTGGTGATGGATAATCACACATCGAGCGTAAGAGGTCCTCCAGCTTGCGGATAATGCCCTTGAGTGCGACAATATGCTCCATGAACAAAATATTTTCTTGTGTGAGATACTTATTCTGTATACGAGCTAACTCAATCATCTTGAAAGCTTTGATCTCAGTTGGGGTAAGAAGGTTATGATCAAGTTGAAGGATGTCTTTTGCTGCCGGAGCTTGATCCTTCGTGGCCTTCTTGATCCTTTCATCCTTGTTGACCTTCGTGGGTTCTTCCCCCTTCAGATCTATCCTCATTAGCCAAGCATGGTTGTCACCATTGTTGGAGGAGGGGGACGACATGATGCCTGGCCTTGAAAACCCTGACAGAAAACAGCTCAAAACAAGAACAGAGGAGATTTGCGTGATACGGGGGTCAAAGCCTTCGGGAGAATATATAATGATTTTTACCAACCAAAATACGTATCGTACAAGAAAACGAAGTCCGGAAGGCACACGAGGTGCTCACGAGGTAGGGGGCGCACCCACCACCCTCATGGAGCCCTCGTGTCCTTCCTGGACTGCTACTTATTTTTATATTTTTCTAAATATTCCAAAACGGAGAAATATTGCCTTAGAAATTGTTTTGGAGTCGGTTTACTTACCGTACCACATACCTATTCTCTTTCGGAGTCTGAAACGTTCCGGAAAGTGTCCCTTATGTATTCCTCCGGGGTTACGGTTTCAATAATGTTGGTTTCAACATTTATGGGATTACCTGAGATATAATGTTTGATTCTTTGACCGTTTACCACCTTCAGATTTGTGCCTTCGAAGTTGTTGATTTTTATTGCACCGGAACGATAGACCTCCTCGATAACATAGGGGCCTTCCCATTTAGAGATAAGTTTTCCTGCAAAAAATCTTAAACGAGAGTTGTATAGCAATACATAATCACCTACATTAAACTCACGCTTTTGTATCCTTTTGTCATGCCATCTTTTAACTTTTTCTTTAAATAACTTGGCATTTTCATATGCTTGGGTTCTCCATTCATCAAGTGAGCTAATATCAAATAACCTCTTCTCACCGGCAAGTTTGAAATCATAATTGAGCTCCTTAATAGCCCAATATGCCTTATGTTCTAGTTCGAGAGGTAAGTGACATGCTTTTCCATATACCATTTTATATGGAGACATACCCATAGGATTTTTGTATGCAGTTCTATATGCCCATAATGCATCATCAAGTTTCTTGGACCAATTCTTTATAGACCTATTAACAGTCTTTTGCAAATTTAATTGAGCTCTCTATTTCTCAACTCTACTTGACCACTAGACTGTGGGTGATAAGGAGATGTAATTCTATGATTAACATCATATTTAGCAAGCATTTTACGGAAAGCACCATGAATAAAGTGTGAACCACCATCAGTCATTAAATATCTAGGGACTCCAAACCTCGGAAAAATACCTTCCGTAAGCATTTTGATAGAAGTGTTATGATCAGCACTACTAGTTGGAATAGCTTCTACCCACTTAGTAACGTAATCAACAGCAACTAAAATATGTGTATATCCACTAGAGGCAGGAAAAGGTCCCATATAATCAAAGCCTCAAACATCAAACGGTTCAATAACAAGAGAATAATTCATAGGCATTTCTTGACGTCTACTAATATTACCAATTCTTTGACATTCATCACATGACAAGACAAACTTACGGGCATCCTTGAAGAGAGTAGGCCAATAAAAACCAGATTGCAATACCTTATGTGCAGTTCTATCTCCAGCGTGGTGTCCTCCATAAGACTCGGAATGACACTTGCGTAGGATCTATTCCTGTTCATGCTCAGGTACACAACGTCTAATAACACCATCTACTCCTTCTTTATAAAGATGTGGGTCATCCCAAAAGTAATGTCCCAAGTCATAGAAGAATTTTTTTTCCTTTGCTGGTATGTGAAGCTAGGTGGTATAAACTTAGCAACAATATAATTAGCATAATCAGCATACCACGGAGTACTACGAGAAGTACTTATAACATTTAATTGTTCATCAAGAAAGTCATCATTAATAGGTAGTGGGTCATCAAAAATATTTTCTAACCTAGATAAGTTGTCTGCAATGGGGTTCTCAGCTCCCTTTCTATCAACAATATGCAAATCAAATTCTTGTAGCAAGAGAACCCATCTAATAAGTCTAGGTTTAGCATCTTTCTTTTCCATAAGGTATTTAATAGCAGCATGATCAGTGTGAATAATTACTTTAGAATCAACAATATAAGGTCTGAACTTATCACAAGCAAATACAACTGCTAAAAGCTCTTTTTCAGTAGTAGCATAATTTCTTTGAGCATTGTCTAGAGTCTTACTAGCATAATGAATAAAATTTAATTTCTTATCAACTCTTTTCCCTAGAACAGCACCTACAGCATAATCACTAGCATCGCACATAATTTCAAAGGGTAAATTCCAATCAGGTGGCTGAACAAGAGGTGCAGAGACTAATGCTTTCTTAAGTATTTCAAATGCTTCTACACAATCATCATCAAAGACAAATGGTATATCTTTTTGCAATAAATTAGTCAGAGGCCGAGAAATTTTTGAGAAGTCCTTAATGAACCTCCTATAAAATCCGGCGTGACCAAGGAAACTTCTTATACCTTTGATGTCCTTGGGACATGGCATCTTTTCAATAGCATCAACCTTGGCTTTATCAGCTTCAATACCTCTTTCAGAAACTTTGTGCCCCAAGACAATACCTTCATTAACCATAAAGTGGCACTTTTCCCAATTCAAGACAAGATTTCACATCTCTATAAAACTCGATCAAGATTGCTCAAGCAATTGTCAAAAGAGGAACCATAGAACGAAAAGTCGTCCATGAAAACCTCACAAATCTTTTCACAAAAGTCAGAGAATATAGCCATCATGCATCTTTGAAAGGTAGCATGTGCATTACATAGACCAAAAGGCATACGTCTATAAGCAAAAGTACCAAAAGGGCAAGTGAAAGTAGTCTTTGATTGATCTTTAGCCGACACAGGTATTTGAGAGAAACTAGAATAACCATCTAGAAAGCAATAATGTGTGTGTTTGCATAATCTTTCTAGCATTTGATCAATAAAAGGTAAGGGGTAATGATCTTTCTTAGTAGCTTGATTTAATTTGCAGAAATCAATTACCATCCTATAACCTGTGATAATTCTTTGTGGAATCAATTCATCTTTATCATTAGGAACAACAGTAATACCTCCCTTCTTAGGGACACAATGGACAGGACTTACCCACTCACTATGAGCAACGGGATAAACTATACCTACCTCCAGAAGCTTGAGTATTTCTTTTCTTACCACTTCTTTCATTTTAGGATTCAAACGTCGTTGAGGATCACGAACTGGTTTGGCATCTGCTTCCAAATTTATTTTATGTTGACATAGAGTGGGACTAATGCCCTTAAGATCATCAAGAGTATATCCAATAGCAGCACGATGCTTCTTCAGATTTTTCAATAATCTTTCTTCTTCATGCTCTGAAAGGTTAGCAGTAATAATAACAGGATATATCTTCTTTTCATCAAGATAAGCATATTTAAGATTATCAGGCAATGGTTTAAGCTCAAACACGGGATCACCCTTGGGTGGAGGAGGATCTCCTAAAATTTCAACAGGCAAATTGTGTTGCAGAATAGGTTCCTATTTAAAGAATACTTCATCTATTTCCCTTCTTTCATTCATGAACATATCATTTTCATGGTCTACCAAATAGTGTTCTAAAGGATCACTAGGAGGTACAACAATAGAAGCAAGACCAATAATTTCATCCTTACTAGGTAATTCTTCCTCACGATGTTGTTTACTAAATTTAGAGAAATTAAACTCATGAACCATATCATCCAAACCAACAGTAACAATATTCTTAGTGCAGTCTATGGTAGCATTGACAGTATTTAAGAAGGGTCTACCAAATATACTGGGACAAAAGCTATCTTGTGGAGAAGTAAGAACAAGAAAATCAGCAGGATATTTAGTTTTCCCACACAAGACTTCAACATCTCTAACAATTCCAATTGGTGCAATAGTATCTCTATTAGCAGGTTTAATAGTAACATCAATATCTTCTAACTCAACAGGTGCAATTTCATTCTTAATTTCTTTGTATAAAGTATGCGGTATAACACTAGCACTAGCACCCATATCACATAAGCCATGATAACAATGATCCCCTATTTTAACAGAAATAACAGGCACGCCTACCACGGGTCTATGTTTATATTTAGCACAAGGTTTAGCAATTCTAGCAGTTTCACCTTCGAACTGAATAACATGCCCATCAATATTATCAAACAAGAGATCTTTAACAATAGCAATATTAGGTTCTACTTTAACTTGCTCAGGAGCTGTATAAGTTCTAATATTGCTTTTACGAACAACAGTTGAAGCTTTAGCATGATCCTTTATTCTAACAAGGAAAGGTGGTTTCTCAATATAAGAAGTAGGAACAATAAGATCATTATAAGTGACAGTCTTTTCTTCAACTTTAATAGGTGCAGCTACTTTTACTTCTATGGGAGGATGATATTTAAACCACTTCTCCTTAGGGAGATCAACATAGCTAGCAAAAGATTCACAGAAAGAAGCTACTATCTCTGAATCAAGTCCATATTTAGTGCTAAACTTACGGAAAATATCGGTATCCATAAAAGATTTAACACAATCAAACTTAGGTGTCATACCTGACTCCTTACCTTCGTCGAGGTCCCAATCTTCAGAGTTGCGTTTAATTCTATCCAATAAATTCCATCTGAATTCAATAGTCTTCATCATAAAAGAGCCAGCACAAGAAGTATCGAGCATGTTGCAATTGTTTTCAGAAAGCCGAGCATAAAAACTTTGCATAATTATTTCTCTTTGGAGCTCATGATTGGGGCACGAATATAACATTGATTTAAGCCTCCCCAAGCTTGAGCGATGCTTTCTCCTTTGACGTCTTCTCACCAGCACAGAGCTAAGTGCTGCCACTGGGCATGGGCGGGAGCCCCCGAGGCCCGAGGGCGGCACTCTGGAGACTCCGGGGCGTGTACAGCCCCACTCATTATTACGTGAGAGTGTCACGGGCGGCGAGCTTCACAAGCATTGGCCTTCTTCACAGGCATCGGGCCTTTCCCAAAATGCAGCAGTTTCATAGGCATTGGCCTTCTTCACAGGCACTGGGCCTTTCCCAAAACGCGGCAGCTTCACAGGCATTGGCCTTCTTCACAGGCACCGGGCCTTTCCCAAAATGCGGCAGCTTCATAGGCATTGGCCTTCTTCACAGGCACCGGGCCTTTCCCAAAATGCGGCAGCTTCACAGGCACCGGGCCTTTCCCAAAATGCGGCAACTTCACAGGCATTGGCCTTCTTCACAGGCACTGGGCCTTTCCATAGGCGCTAGGCCTCGCTCAGGGATAGAACCTCCGGAGATGTTGAATGTTCCACGCGTTCTGGACGGGTACCCCCTCCGGGGTCTCCAAGCGCGCGGAGCCAGGCCTGGAAACATGAACAACCTTGAATGGGCCCTCCCACATGGGAGAGAGCTTGTGTAGCCCCTCCCTGGAGAGAACCCGTCTGAGCACGAGGTCCCCTACCTCAAGAGTTCTAGGGCGAATGTTGCGACAGTGGTATCGCCGCAGCGCCTGTTGATACCTTGCCGCTCGTAGCGCGGCTTCTCGACGGCGCTCCTCCCCAGCACGAGATCCGTCCCCCGCATGGCGTCCTGCTGCATCTCGTCGAACACCAGGACCCGCGCGGAGCGACGCCTGACCTCGTGAGGGAGGACAACTTCTGCTCCGTAGACAAGGAAGAACAGGGTCTCGCCAGTCGGCTTGGCCGCGGTTGTGCAGATAGACCACAACACGGACTGGAGCTCGTCGTACCAGCCCCTGCCGCAAGCCTCCAGGCTCTTCTTGAAGGTCCTGGCTTTGAGGCCCCTCAGGACCTCCGCGTTGGCTCGCTTGGCCTGGCCGTTGCTCCAGGGGTGCGCCACCGAGGCGTAGCATATCTGCGTTCCAAGGTTAGCACAGTACGTTTTGAAGAGATTACTGGTGAATTGTGAACCATTGTCGGTGATGATGCGGTTAGGCACCCCAAACCGGCTCACGAGACCCTTGATGAACTTGACTGCGGAGCCTGCTGGGATGGTGCGGACAGCTTCAATCTCAGCCCACTTGGTGAACTTGTCCACAGCGACGTAGAGGTAGCGATAGCCCCCTGGCACCCGAGGGAACGGGACTAGAATGTCTAGCCCCCAAACTGCGAACAACCACGAGAGGGGTATAGTCTGTAGACCCCCCGCCGGCTGATGGATCTGCCTAGCATGGAACCGGCAGGCCTCACAAGCCTTCACCAGCTCAACGGCATCGCCAAGTGCTGTGGGCCAGTAGAATCCACTACGGAATGGCTTGCCGACGAGGGTTCGCGATGATGAGTGGTGCCCACAGTCTCCGCCGTGTATGTCCGCCAGCCGCTCCTTCCCTTGCTCTCTGGAGATGCAACGTAGGACACGTCATTTGGTCGCTTCCGGTAGAGCTCCCCATCCTTGATGCAGTAAGTCGTGGCCTGCCGCGCTACACGCTATGCCTCCTCCTCGCTCTCCGGCAGGGTCCCTTGCATCAAGTAGTTCTTGAGCTCTGCGATCCAACACCCTTCCTGAGGCTCTAACGCCAGGAGCAGGCGTGCCCTTGAAGCTGGGCCGCAGGCCGGAGCTCCCGAGGTAGGCGGCTGAGGAAGCTCCTCCCTTGGTTGCGCCGTGCTCGATAGTGACAGTGTCGCTGAGGGTTTGAAGAGCCGCTCCTCGAAGACGCCAGGCTCATGAGGCAGCCGCCTGGATGCCCTCTTGGCAATGTCATCAGCCTCTTGATTGGTGCCGCGAGGCACATGCTGCAACTCCATCCCCTAGAACTGCTTCTCCATCTTGCGAACCTCAGCAAGGTAGGCTTCCATGTGCTCGTCCTTTAGTTTGTATATCTTGTTGGAGAAGTTAACGAGGAGCTGCGAATCGCCCTTGATGATGAAGCGCTTTACCCCTAAGGTGATTGCGGCTTTCAAGCCTGCTATCAGGCCTTTGTACTCTGCTATGTTGTTGGAGACCTTTTCTCCGTGCTGGAAACAGAGTTGCACGACGTAGTAGAGTTTGTCCTGAGTGGGGGATACGAGCACTGCGCCAGCTCCTGCGCCGTGTCGGGAGAATGCCCCGTCGAAGTACATGACCCAGCCGTCTGGTGCCTCACTTCCCGGGGAAAGTGATCGGTCCTCGCCTGCCTCGAGACCCGGTGCTTCTGCCCATTCTGCCACGAAATCCGCAAGTGCGGTCCCCTTGATGACTCTGGTCGTACTGAATTCTAGCTGAAATGCATGTAGTTCGATGTTCCATTCAGCGACTCTTCCAGCTGAATTCGGGCTCCTAAGTACCCTTTCCAAGGGGTATGCTGAGACGACTTTGATGGGATGGCCTTGGAAATAGTGCCGCAGCTTGCGTGAGGCCACTAATAGCGCGAGGAGGAGTTTTTGAGGCATGGGGTACCGCGCCCTTGTGTCCCGTAGCATCGTGCTGACGAAGTACATGGGATGCTCGACGAGGTTGAGGGTGCTGGCGAAGCTTGCATCCTCCAGAGGTCGAGGCGTCTCCTGAGATGGTGGAGCCCCCAGTGCTTGGTCGCTTGAAGAGGCCTCTCCTGCCCCAGGTGCGTTCTCCTGCTGCGGCTGTTCTGCTCCGGCTGTGGTCATGGTCCTCGCGAGGCCCTTTTGGCTTTGCTTTGCTTCAGCCCGGACGGTGGTTGCGGCCTTGGTCCCGCGCTCCTCCCTGACTGCCACCAGGGTTGCGCTAGCGGAGTAGGGGGTGGCCGCAAGGTAGAGCACCAGGGGCTCCCGTGGACGCGGAGCTACCATCACTGGTGGGCTGGTAAGGTACCTCTTGAGATCTTGGAATGCCTTGTCGGCCTCTTTAGTCCATTCGAAGGGGCCATTCTTCTTCATCAACTTGAAGAAGGGCAGTGGTTTTTCCCCCAGCTTGGAGATGAAGCACCCTAGCGCGGTTACACGCCTAGTGAGCTTCTGCTTCTCTCTAAGGGTCCTTGGCGGGCTCATGTCTTCTACTGCTTTAACCTTCTCTGGGTTGGCCTCGATGCCCCTGTGGGACACGAGAAAACATAGGAGCTTGCCCGAGGGGACCCCAAACACGCACTTCTCCGGGTTGAGCCGTAGGTCCACTTTGTTGAGGCTCGCAAAGGTTTCTTCTAGGTCTTGTATCAGGGTTTTTGCCTCCCGGGACTTCACCACAATGTCATCGACGTAAGCTTCAGCGTTCCTCCCGAGCTACCGGCCTAAGGCGATGTGCATCAGCCGCTGAAAGGTTGCGCCTGCGTTGCGCAACCCAAATGGCATGCACATGTAGCGGTACACTCCACATGGGGTCAGGAAAGCCGTTTTTTCCATGTCTTCTACCGCCATCTTGATCTGGTGATAGCCTAAGAAGGCATCTAGGAAGCACAATAGGTCACACTCTGCGCTAGAGTCGACTATCTGGTCAATGCGGGGGAGCAGAAATGGATCATGTGGGCAGGCTTTGTTGAGGTTGGTGAAGTCGACACACATGCGTTCCTTTCCTCCATTTTTCGGCACAACGACCGAATTAGCAAGCCAATCTGGGTAACGGACCTCGCGGATAACTCCTGCCGCTTCTAGCTTCCGGGTCTCCTGAACGATGAAAGCTTGTTTCTCAGTGGACTGTCTCCTCGCCTTCTGCTTCATTGGGCGCACGTTGGGGCACACGTTAAGGTGATGCTCAATCACACCCCTCGGGACCCCTGCTAACTGATCAGGTTCCCATGCGAACACCTTCTTGTTCGCACGCAAGAACCTCACCAGGGCCTTCTCCTGCTCGGGATCGAGGTTGGCTCCTATGGTGAAGGTAGCGTCAGTGGACCCATCCTCGTCGACCGGTACCTGCTTGGTTTCCTCCTTGTCTTGGGTGAACAGCTGCTTCTTTTTAGTCGGCGCAGCCCCCTTGGGCCCAAGAGCGTCGGTGCTGGTGGGCTGCGCCACCGCGGCCGCCCTGAAGGCAAGCTTGAGCGCCTGCAGCGCATCCCTTGTGTCTCCTGACACGGTAAGGACGCCGCTGCTTCCGGGCATCTTCATGAGGTTGTACGCCGGGTGAGTTGTTGCCATGAACCGGGCCAAGGTCGGATTGCCGAGGATGGCGTTGTAGGGAAGGCCGATGGGGGCAATGTCGAAGTCGATCAGCTTTGTGTGGAAGTTGTCGTGGGTGCCAAAGGTCACCGGGAGGCGGATCTGTCCCAAGGAGGCGGTGGAACCGACTCCGACACCCGAGAAAGGCCTGCTAGGCAGAAGCCGGTCTAGCAACACGTGGAGGAGACTGAAGGCCTCCACCGAGAGCACGTTGAGGCCGGCACCGCCGTCGATGAGGGTCCTGGTGACGGCCACCTGGCAGATGGTGGGGGTGCACAGCATCGGGAGCGCGCCCGAACTGATGGGGTTGATGGGGTGATCATCCAAGTCGAAGGTTAGATCGGCCTCGGGTGCCACCCAGCCGAGGGGGCTTCTCGACGCTTTGGAAGCGGTGCTGATCCGACGGGTGAACGGCTTGACGTGGCGGCTCGAGGGTGGTGCCTGTGAGCCACCCAGGAGAGCTGCGACTATGGGCGACACTGGTGCGGCATAACGGACGAGGAAGAGGTCGCGTAGCTCCTCCCAGGAGGTCCCAGAAGCCACCGGCAGGTGGAGGAGCCATGCGCGCGGGTCACCGGCGAGGGCCATGGGGAACCAGTTGGCCATCACTCGATCATCGCCCCGGGCTTTGAGGACGGCCTCCTCATATGCCAGCAGGAAAACCAGCGGATCTGTCGCGCCGTCGTAGCGCGGCGGCGCCTCAGGCTTGAATTTGTACGGCCACTGCACCTGTCGCAAGGTGGGGGCCAAGGCTCGGAGCCCCCCGGCCCCAGTGCCGGCATTGATTGCCAGAGCGGGCGGCACGTTGTCCGCCATGGGGGTGAAACGCGATGTTGGTGGAGAGCGGGTCGTCGAGAGGGAGAACTTCGGCGCACCCCTACCTGGCGCGCCAAATGTCGGATTTTGGGTTCCGGCAGACCCCTAAGGTTCGAACTCTGGGTGCACACGGAGATCCTTCCACTACCGACTCGCGCTTCTATGGCTCGCAAGAAATCTAGGCTGGAAAGAAGAACACACAGAGGACACAAGGTTTATACTGGTTTGGGCCACCGATGTGGTGTAATACCCTACTCCAGTGTGTGGTGTGGTGGATTGCTACAGGGGCTGATGATGAACAATACAGGGGGAAGAATGGCCTCGCAAGAGGTGTTCTTGAGCTGGTGTGGTATGTTCTACTTGGTCCGGATCCCCCTTCCCTCTATGGTTGCTAGTCCTACTTATAGAGGCCCTGGTCCTCTTCCCAAAATGTGAGCGGGAAGGGCGCCAACAATTGGCCTTTTTGAAGGGGAACATATAGTACAACTTATCCTGACTAAAGGTGGTCTTCGGCTGCCAAAAGCACTAGTGATGACGCCATCTTGGGCTCCACGATGATCTCCGTCCTGCCGCTCTGCTGGTCTTGGTCTCGTTGCACCGGAATGGTAACCTTTGCCCGATGCCTTGGATTGTGCTTGTTCCCTTTGCACCGAAGGTGAAACAAGGACACTGCACAGGCCGGTGCCTGCCTGGCGCCCGCCTGATCTCGATTGTCATGGCTTGCGTCACGGGCTCCTCGCGAGGTGCCCCTGCCTTGATCTCTACCTCCTCACGAGCCTGCCTGATGAGGCTGCTCCTGAGGAAGCTTCCTGTCATCCGCCCCGCAGGGCTTGGCCCCTCGCGAGGGTCTTGAGTTTGAGCTGATGAAGCTGGGCCGCACTGGGCCCCCACTCGAGCCATGCCGCAGGCCGCAGGCAGGCAAGTCTGGGGACCCCCGTTCCCAGAACGCGAACAGTATTCCAACTTCTCTATGGTTTATAAACTATTTTACTAGCCATAGATTCATCAAAATAAGTAAACAACACATAGAAAACAGAATCTGTCAAAAACAGAACAGTCTAGAGTAATCTGGATCAAACGTATATTTATGGAACTCATAAAATTCTCAAATAAATTTCTGGACCTGAGGAATTTATCTATTAATCATATTCAAAAAGAATTAACTAAATATCATTTTCCAAATAAAAATGGCAGCAATTCTCGTGAGCGCTAGAGTTTCTGTTTTTTACAACAAGATCTACAAGACTTTCCCCAAGTCTTCCCAACGGTTCTACTTGGCACAAACACTAACTAAAACATAAAAACTCAATAATAAAAGAGGCTAGATAAATCATTTATTGCTAAACAGGAGCAAAAATCAAATAACAAAAATAAAGTTGGGTTGCCTCCCAGCAAGCGCTATCGTTTAACGCCCCTAGCTAGGCATGATGATTTCAATGATGCTCGCATAAAAGATAAGAATTGTAACATAAACAGAGCATCATGAAGAATATGACTAGCACATTTAAGTCTAACCCACTTCCTATGCATAGGGATTTTGTGAGCAAACAACTTGTGGGAACAAGAATCAACTTGCATAGGAAAGCAAAACAAGCATAACTTTAAAACTTTAAGCACATAGAGAGGGAACTTGATATTATTGCAATTCCTACAAGTATATATTCCTCCCTCATAATAATTTTCAGTAGCATCATGAATGAATTCAATAATATAAACATCACATAAAGCATTGTTTTCATGATCTACAAGCATAGAAAATTTACTACTCTCTACATAAGCAAAATTCTTCTCAATGAGAATAGTGGGAGTATCATAGGAGACTCGAATACTATAAATTGTTTCCACATTAAAAGAGTAATGCTCAGAAAAAGGGTAATCATAATCATGACAAGCTTTATGAATATAATCATCACCACTTTTTATAGCATGTGTATCATCACAATAATTATCATAAGTAGCAACTTTGTTCTCATCATAATCGATTGAAACCTCTTCCAAGATAGTGGAATCATCACTAAATAAAGTCATGACCTCTCCAAATCCACTTTCATCAATATAATCATCATAAATAGGAGGCATGCTTTCATAATAATAAATTTGCTCATCAAAACTTGGGGACAAAAAATATCATCTTCATCAAACATAGCATCCCCAAGCTTGTGGCTTTGCATATCATTAGCATCAAAGATATCCAAGGAATTCATACTAACAACATTGCAATCATGCTCATCATACAAAGATTTAGTGCCAAACATTCTAATGCATTCTTCTTCTAACACTTTGGCACAATTATCAGAATCCTTATTTTCACGAAAGGCATTAAAAAGATGAAGCATATGAGGTAACCTTAATTCCATTTTTTGTAGTTTTCTTTTATAGACTAAACTAGTGATAAAACAAGAAACTAAAAGATTCGATTGCAAGATCTAAAGATATACCTTCAAGCGCTAACCTCCCCGGCAATGGCACCAGAAAAGAGCTTGATGTCTACTACACAACCTTCTTCTCGTAGACGTTGTTGGGCCTCCAAGTGCAGAGGTTTGTAGGACAGTAGCAAATTTCCCTCAAGTGGATGACCTAAGGTTTATCAATCTGTAGGAGGCGTAGGATGAAGATGGTCTCTCTCAAGCAACCCTGCAACCAAATACAATGGTAAATTGTATAGGTGCACTAGTTCAGTGAGGAGATGGTGATACAAGTGGTATATGGATGATAGATATGGGTATTTGTAATCTGAAAATATAAAAACAGCATGGTAACTAATGATAAAAGTGAGCACAAACGGTATTGCAATGCGTTGAAACAAGGCCTAGGGTTCATACTTTCACTAGTGCAAGTTCTCTCAACAATAATAACATAATTGGATCATATAACTATCCCTCAACATGCAACAAAGAGTCACTCCAAAGTCACTAATAGCAGAGAACAAACGAAGAGATTATGGTAGGGTACAAAACCACCTCAAAGTTATCCTTTCTAATCGATCTATTCAAGAGTCCGTAGTAAAATAACATGAAGCTATTCTTTCCGTTCAATCTATCCTAGAGTTTGTACTAGAATAACACCTTAAGACACAAATCAACCAAAACCCTAATGTCACCTAGATACTCCAATGTCACCTCAAGTATCTGTGGGTATGATTATACGATATGCATCACACAATCTCAGATTCATCTATTCAAACCAACACAAAGTACTTCAAAGAGTGCCCCAAAGATTCTACCGGAGAGTCAAGATGAAAACGTGTGCCAACCCCTATGCATAGGTTCATGGCCGGAACCCGCAAGTTGATCATCAAAACATACATCAAGTGGATCACGTGATATCCAATTGCCACCACAGATAAGCACATGCAAGACATACATCAAGTATTCTCAAATCCTCAAAGACTCACTCTGATAAGATAACTTCAAAGGGAAAACTCAATCCATTACAAGAGAGTAGAGGGGGAGAAACATCATAGGATCCAAATATAATAGCAAAGCTCACGATACATCAAGATCGTATCACCTCAAGAACACGGGAGAGAGAGAGAGAGAGAGATCAAGCACATAGCTACTGGTACATACCCTCAGCCCGAGGGAAAACTACTCCCTCCTCGTCATGGAGAGCACCGGGATGATGAAGATGGTCACCGGAGAGGGATGCCCCCTCCGGCAGGGTGCGGGAATGGGTCTAGATTGGTTTTCGGTGGCTACGGAGGCTTCTGGCGGCGGAACTCCTGATCTATTGTGCTCCTCGAAGTTTTTAGGGTATATGGATATATATATATATAGGAGGAAGAAGTACGTCAGGGGAGCCACAAGGGGCCCACGTGGGTGGAGGGCGTGCCCAGGGGGTGGGCGCGCCCCCTGCCTCGTGCCTTCCTCATTGCTTCCCTTACGTACACCCCAAGTCTTCTGGATTGCTTCCGTTCCAAAAATAAGTTCCGTGAAGTTTTAGGTCAATTGGACTCCGTTTGATTTTCCTTTTCTGCGATACTCTAAAACAAGGAAAAAACAGAAACTGGCACTGGGCTCTAGGTTAATAGGTTAGTCCCAAAAAAATATAAAAGTGCATAATAAATCCCATAAACATCCAAAACAGATAATACAATAGCATGGAACAGTCAAAAATTATAGATACGTTGGAGACGTATCAGTCCCTGATCTTGATCATACACGTTTGCGTGTATGATTGAATCGGGGGCGTCACAGAATGTCTGGGTACTATAATCGCTTGAATCAAGTGGGAGTTAATCTTCCAGTTAAGATAGTGATTGACGGAGTTCTCTAGTCAATATCACCAAGTTACTAGAACTTCGTGATGAACTATAATATGCCAGGGATGACAAAAACGATTCCCAAGCTTTTCGCAATGCTAAAATCAGCGAAGGTAGAAATCAAGAAAAAGCATCAAGTGTTGATGGTTAACAAGACCACTAGTTTCAAGAAAAGGGCAAGGGAAAGAAAGGGAAAAACTTCAAAAGAATGGCAAGAAAGTTTTCACTCCCATGAAGAAGCCCAAAGCCAGACCCAAGCCTGAAACTGGGTGCTTCTACTTCAAAAAGAAATAGTCACTGGAAGTGGAACTGCCCTAGATACTTGGTGGATAAGAAGGATGGCAAAGTGAACAAAGGTATATTTGATATGCATATTATTGATATGTACTTTATTAGTGTTTATAGCAATCCCTCGGTATTTGATACTGGTTCAGTTGCTAAGAGTAGTAACTTGAAATAGGAGTTGCAAGATAAACATAGACTAGTAAAGGACAAGGTGACGATGTGTGTTGGAAGTAATTCCTAGGTTGATACGATCACCATCGCACACTCCCTCTACCTTCGGGATTAGAATTGAACCTAAATAAATGTTATTTGGTGTTTGCGTTGAGCATTGATATGATTATATCATCTTTATTGCAATACGGTTATTCATTTAAGTCAGAGAATAATTGTTGTTCTGTTTATATGAATAAAACCTTCTATGGTCATACACCCAATGTGAATGGTTTATTGAATCTCGATCGTAGTGACACACATATTCATAATATTGATGCCAAAAGATGCAAAGTTGATAGTGATAGTGCAACATATTTGTGGCACTGCCGTTTAGGTCATATTGGTGTAAAGCGCATGAAGAAACTCCATGTTGATGGGCTTTTGGAATCACTTGATTATGAATCACTTGATTCTTGCGAACCATGCCTCATGGGCAAGATGACTAAGACTCCGTTCTCCGGAACAATGGAGCGAGCCACTGACTTACTGGAAATAATACATACCGATGTATGCGGTCCGATGAGTGTTGGGGCTCATGGCGGGTATCATTATTTTCTGACCTTCACAGATGATTTGAGCAGATATGGGTATATCTACTTAATTAAAAATAAGTCTGAAACATTTGAAAAGTTCAAAGAATTTCAGGGTGAAGTAGAAAATCATCGCAACAAGAAAATCAAGTTTCTATGATCTGATCATGGAGGTGAATATTTGAGTTATGAGTTTGTACTTCATTTGAAACAATGCGGAATAGTTTCGCAACTCACGCCACCTAGAACACCACAGTGTAATGGTGTGTCTGAATGTCGTAACCGTACTTTATTAGATATGGTGCGATCTATGATGTCTCTTACCGATCTACCACTATCGTTTTGGGGTTATGCATTAGAGACAGTTGCATTCACGTTTAATAGGGCACGGTCTAAATCCGTTGAGACGACACCGTATGAACCATGGTTTGGCAAGAAACCAAAGTTGTCATTTCTTAAAGTTTGGGGTTGTGATGCTTATGTGAAAAAGCTTCAGCCTGATAAGCTCGAACCCAAATCAGAGAAGTGTGTGATACCCAAAAGAAACTGTTGGGTACACCTTCTATCACAGATCCGAAGGCAAGATATTCATTGCTAAGAATGGGTCCTTTCTAGAGAAGGAGTTTCTCTCGAAAGAAGTCAGTGGGAGGAAAGTATAACTTGATGAGGTAATTGTACCTTCTCCCAAATTGGAAAGTAGTTCATCACAGAAGTCAGTTCCAATGATTCCTACACCAATTAGTGAGGAAGCAAATGATGATGATCATGAAACTTCTGATGAAGTTACTACCGAACCTTGTAGGTCAACGAGAGTACGATCCGCAATAGAGTGGTACGGTAATCCTGTTCTGGAGGTCATGTGACTTGACCATGACAAACCTACGAACTATGAGGAAGCGATGATGAGCCCAGATTCCGCAAAATGGCTTGAGGCCATGAAATCTAAGATGGGATCCATGTATGAGAACAAAGTATGGACTTTGATTGACTTGCCCGATGATTGGTGAGCCATTGAGAATAAATGGATCTTCAAGCGGAAGACGGACGCTGATAGTAGTGTTACTATCTACAAAACTCGACTTGTCGAAAAGGGTTTTTGACAAGTTCAAGGTGTTGACTACGATGAGATTTTCTCACTCATATCGATGCTTAAAGTTTGTCCGAATCATGTTAGCAATTGCCACATTTTATGAAATCTGACAAATGAATGTCAAAACTGCATTCCTTAATGGATTTGTTATAGAAGAGTTGTATATGATGCAACCTGAAGGTTTTGTCAATCCTAAAGGTGCTAACAAAATGTGCAAGCTCCAGTGATCCATCTATGGACTGGTGCAAGCATCTCGGAGTTCGAATATATGCTTTGATGAGTTGATTAAAGCATATAGTTTTATACAGACTTGCGGTGAAGCCTGTATTTACAAGAAAGTGAGTGGGAGCACTACAACCTTTCTGATAAGTATATGTGAATGACATATTGTTGATCGGAAATGATGTATAATTTTCTGGAAAGCATAAAGGAGTGTTTGAAAGGAGTTTTTCAAAGAAAGACCTCGGTGAAGCTGCTTACCTATTGGGCATCAAGATCAATAGAGACAGATCAAGACGCTTGATAAGATTTTTCAATGAGTATATACCTTGACAAGATTTTGAAGTAGTTCAAAATGGAACAGTCAAAGAAGGAGTTCTTGCCTATATTGCAAGGTGTAAAGTTGAGTAAGACTCAAAATATGACCACGTCAGAAAATAGAAAGAGAATGAAAGTCATTCCCTATGCCTCAGCCATAGGTTCTATAAAGTACGCTATGCTGTGTACCAAACCAATTGTGTATCTTGCCATGAGTTTGGGCAAGGGGGTACGATATTGATCCAGGAGTGGATCACTGGACAGCGGTCAAAATTATCCTTAGAAGACTAAGGAGGTATTTCTCGGTTATGGAGGTGATAAAGAGTTACGTTGATGCAAGCTTTTACACCGATCCAGATGACTCTAAGTCTCAATATGGATACATATTGAAAGTGGGACAAACTAGCTAGAGTAGCTCCATGCAGAGCATTGTAGACATAGAAAATTTGCAAAATACATATGGCTCTGAATGTGATAGACCCACAGACTAAGCTTCTCTCACAAGCAAAACATGATCACACCTTAGTACTCTTTGGGTGTTAATCACATAGTGATGTGAACTAGATTGTTGACTCTAGTAAAACCCTTTGGGTATTAGTCACATGGCGATGTGAACTAATCACATAAAGATGTGAACTATTAGTGTGAAATCACATGACGATGTGAACTAGATTATTGACTCTAGCGCAAGTGGGAGACTGAAGGAAATATGCCCTAGAGGCAATAATAAAGTTGTTTTTTATATTTCCTTATGTCATGATAAATGTTTATTATTCGTGCTAGAATTCGTGTCATTTGATGAACGGGACCACATCATTAGGAGAATGATGTGATGGACAAGACCCATCTGTTAGCTTAGCATAATGATCATTTAGTTTTATTGCTATTGCTTTCTTCATGACTTATACATGTTCCTCTGACTATGAGATTATGCAACTCCCGAATACCGGAGGAACACCTTGTGTGCTATCAAATGTCACAACGTAACTGGGTGATTATAAAGATGCTCTACAGGTGTCTCCAATGGTGTTTGTTGAGTTGGCATAGATCGAGATTAGGATTTGTCACTCCGTGTATCGGAGAGGTATCTCTGGGCCCTCTCGGTAATGCACATCACTATAAGCCTTGCAAGCAGTGTGACTAATGAGTTAGTTGCGAGATGATGCATTACAGAATGAGTAAAGAGATTTGATGGTAACGAGATTGAACTAGGTATGAAGATACTGACGATCGAATCTCGAGCAAGTACCATACCGATGACAAAGGGAACAACGTATGTTGTTATACAGTTTGACCGATAAAGATCTTCGTAGAATATGTAGGAGCCAATATGAGCATCCAGGTTCCGCTATTGGTTATTTACCAGAGATGTGTCTCGGTCATGTCTACATAGTTCTCGAACCCGTAGGGTCCGCACGCTTAATGTTCGATGACGATTTGTATTATGAGTTATGTGATTTGATGACCGAAGATTGTTCGGAGTCCATGATGAGATCACAGACATGACGAGGAGTCTGTAAATAGTCGAGATGTAAAGATTCATATATTGGAAGGTTGCATTCGGACATCGGAATGGTTCCGGGTGATTCGGGCATTTTTCCGAAGTACCGGGAGGTTACCGGAACCCCCCGGGGGAAATCATGGGCCTTATGGGCCATGGGAGAGAAGAGGGGACAACCCACAAGGGGGAGGCATTGTCGTGGATCTAAGACTAACAGTAGAATGGGGGGTAGGTATGAGGAGCCAAGATCTTAGCTTTGGCGAAGTTGTACACACGAGTTTTATGAGTTCAGGCCCTTCGCGGAGGAAGTAACATCCCTACATCTCGGTGCCCGGAGGCGGTCGACTGGATTATGTATGTGTGTGTGTTTTACAGGGGGGTGCGAACCCTTGTGCCAGTGGAGAGGGTGGCTTATATAGAGTGCGCCTAGACCCCAGCCAGCCCACGTTACAAGGGTTTTAAGGTACATCAAGAGGGGGGGCAATTAAGTGACATAAATGCCTATTAAGCCTATGAAGTAAACATCCGACCGTTGTCGTGCAGAGTGTCTTTAGATCTTCTGTCTGTCGTGTGGTCGAGTGACTTTGAGTCTTCTGAGTGGAATGCCTCGTAGTCGAGCGGATGATGCTATCCCTTGAATGCTTCTGGTTTTAGGACCGTGCCCTAGGGGAGGGTGTCTAGGTCAGGCCTATGACCCTACCCTAGGTACATAGCTTCATCATTAGCCCCCAAACGGTTCAGGGTTTGAGTGGAGAAGGAGTTGAGAACACCTGCGATTCAATTTTCGCACTTCGAAAGCGCCTAATTGGGATCGAGTGAGCAATCATGATGACTTCAACTTCTTTTTCAGTCGCCTTGATCCATTCTTGGTTCTGCCAAGTGAACTTTTACTGCTACGCTTTGAGTGCTGATATGGGAAAAATCTTCCGTCTGGCAGGTTGCTCTGCTGCTCGCGGATATTGTGGGATTCGAATTTCGGGAAGTGCGTGGGGCGGAGGAGTCCGCGGTAATCGGGTTGGATTAGGCAGGGCCGCCTCGATCGCTGCGCCACCTTTTTTGCCACGTATTGTGCGCGCGACTGTTGCGGGATTTGATAGGATCGCCCGGACCCACCGGTCAGCCACTCGGAAACGGCCTCATATAAGGTGCCGGATTGGGGTTTTTTGCACAGTGCGCTCCCATTCTTCTTCTTTCTCCCCTGCTTTCTCCGCCACATCCACCTCTGCTCCCGGCGCCGCCGTTCTGCTCGAGCTCTTCCCGCTGCAATGGGGAAGGATAAGACGGTGGCCTTGGAGCGTGCGAAGAAGGCGACAGCAAAGGCGAAGGGGAAGAAGTCCAGCCGGGGCGGATCTTCGTCGAGGTCCGGCCTGCCGTGCGGCTGGATCCAGGGTGACTGGATTCTGTCGATGATTCGTCAGGACGACATCGACGATTTGGTTGAGGGAGGATTGATTCCCCACGAATCGGCGTGGCTCCCAGAGGGCAAGACCGGACCGCATCCGCAGGAGGGTGACTGCGTTCTCCTCTCCACCCATGTTGACCGCAGATTCTCTTTGCCTCCCCATCCTTTTTTCCGAGGCTTCTTGAACTTCTTTGGAGCACAACTCCACCACTTTTCCCCCAACACCATCGTGTACCTCGTTGCCTTCATGTCCATGTGCGAGAATTTCTTGGGTTGTCGGCCACACTGGGGCCTCTTCAAGCACATTTTCACATGTCGTTCCCAGTCGATCAAGAAGGCCAACCCGAGTGATGAGAGGACGCGCGTGATCCAGATGTGTGGGGGTCTTGGGATTCAAATGAGAGGTAAAAGCACTTTCCCAGCCATGATCCTTCCTGAGTCAGTCCGAGGGTGGCAGTCGACCTGGTTCTATTGCAAAGACCAGCCGACTCCAGGTCAGTCGACCGGACTTCCTCCCTTCTCCATGGCTTGGGTCGAGAAGCCCTCCGCCTTGAAAGTGATCCCGGAGGAGAAAGCGCAGGTGAAGGTGTTGGTCAAGCGGGTGGTCCAACTCGTCCGTGATGGCGTGACTGGCATGGATCTGCTGGAGGTCTTCCTTAAACGACGTATTCAGCCGCTTCAACCTCGTGACCATCCGATGTGGATGTATTCGGGCATTGATGATTCCACTCAGATCCACCCAGAAGAGGTCGATGAGGACACGGTGGAGAAGTGGCTGAGAGGTATCACTGGCTACAAGGATAACCCTAGGGGGTCTAGGAGAGTCCCTCCACTCGACAACTCGCGCCAACCAGACAAGGTCCAGCTCTAAACTGCCGAGTGTTCTCTTGATTTATCATGTAACTGCTTGTTGTCAACCGACTGATTTCTGCTTTGCTTGTCGTCTTTCAGGCCCTTACTGAGATGTACTCGATGCCCTACGGGGAGCAGGAGCGGGACCCAGAGGGGGAGGTGAGCGGAGGCGAGAGCGGCGAGTGGCACTCTGATGAAGAGGAGGACGAGGAGAGTGACGATCCGAGTGATGAAGAATAGGTCGACTCACCTCCCTGTAGGGAAAAGCGATCCAAGCACGCTCATGACCCGGCAAGCATCCATGAAAAAGCGACCGCACCGACTGGGCATTCGTCGAAGCACCCTTGGACGTCTTCTCCAGTGCCGACTGAGAGGGCACCGAAGCAACCGAAAGCTGCACCGTCTCCAGCGCCAACTGATAAGGCGCCGTGTAACGCCCCGTACGTAATTTACCATATTTGTATTCCAACTCTTGCCATTTTTGGCTCTAAGTTATGATATTTCCCTCGTGGTTGGGTTTTGTCTTCATTTTGCATTTTGTCCATGTCATGCATCTCATATCATGTCATCTTGTGCATCGCATTTGCATACATGTTCGTCTCATGCATCCGAGCATTTTCCCCGTTGTCTGTTTTGCGATCCGGCACTCCTATGTCCTCTGGCGCCCCCTTTTTGCCTCTTTTCATGTGCGGGTGTTAAACATTCTCGGATTGGACCGAGATTTGCCAAGCGGCCTTGGTACACCACCGGTAGACCGCCTGTCAAGTTTCATGCCATTTGGAGTCCGTTTGATACTCTAACAGTTAACCGGGGAACCGTAAAGGCCTCATGTGTGTTGCAGCCCAACACCCCTCCAAAGTGGCCCATAACCCATCCAAACCCCCTCCATCATCTCGACCGTTCAATCACGATCGCGTGGCCGAAAACCGCACCTCATTTGGACTCTCCTAGCTCCTTCTACCTATAAATTGGTACCTTCCCTGAAATCCCGCAGTCCAAACCCTAGATCTTCCCCTCTCCCCCGACGGACATGTCCGTCCCGGACCGGACGAAATAGCGCCACCGCCCTCGCCCAGTCCGGAGCTGCCACGTGGTGCCGCCGCGCCATCCCCGCCACCGGCCCGCCAGGCCTGTCGCGGGCCCGCGGGAGCCACCGCCGCTCGCCCACGTCTTCCCCGCCACTCGCCTGACTCCTCCTCGCCGCTCCGCCGCCTTGGACCTCCGCCGACGGCGCGCCTCCGCCGGCTCCTCGCCGGCGCGTCACCGCGCCACCTTCGCCCGTCGCCTCGCCCGCCGCGGACCTCGCCGCCCTGTCGTCCCGCGGCCGGATCCGGCCTACCCGGCCCTGGATCCAGCGAGTCTCCCCATCTCCGGCGAGTTCTACCTCCATCTCCGGTGAGCTCGCGCCCTCCTTGGTTCGCGTGCAAATCCGAAGAACCCTAGATCTGAGGTGGTTTTCACTAAGTCTTCGTCCCTGCTCATATTTTCATGCATTATTCATCATGCCATAACTTCCCGTGTGATGCTCCGTTTCGTGCGTGTGGCATATCAAAATGTTCATTAGGATGTCCTCTTCATTTTGTTCCATTGCATCATGCTTGTTTGAGTCCATCTTGATGCCTAAAATGCTGTTGCAAGAGTGCTATAAAATGTTAGTTCCTATTTCTTAACAGATCTTGAGCATTTGTCATTTTTGCCATGTTTTTTGTGTTCTGTATATGAGCATGAGCCCTACATGTGTTTTGGGCTATGCCATGCCATCTTTACAGGGGTGTATGCCATGTATTTTTGTGATCGATGTGGTGACTAGCACATGCATGCAAAGTAGCTCTCGTGATGTTGCTGATTTCAGGGACTTAGAATTTCACTAAGTCATGTTCCTGTTGTTATTTTTATGCCATGTATTCATGTTGCTAAAGAGTGATCCATGCCTCTTTTGAGTATGTTCAGTAAGGATGATTTGGGCATATGGTTGTGCTCTATCCATCCATGTCCCTATTTTCATTTATGGAGTACCCTAGCATGACTCAATCTTGCTCTACATTTGCTATAAAATGTTCCTGGCAGATTGTTTACGTGTTAATCAATTTTGCCAAGGTTGTTGTAGTTGATCCTTGCATTCTATGAGATGCTTCTTGCCATGGTTAGCTTCTTGAACATGTCTTCTTGCTGGGTGTATGCTTATCTTGTCATGCAATGCCTTGTGTTGAGTGCATCGAGCTCGCAAAGAGGCCTTCGTAACTCTGTTTTTGCCATGTCTAGTTTTCTGCTAAGTCTGATTTTGTTAACGAAACTTGCTATGTTTACATGGGTGCCATCATATCTTATGATCCTTTTTGGCTTATGGTTAGTAACGGACTTTTGTTATATGCTTTGAGTGGATTCATTCCATGCCTTTGTTTGCTATGTCCTGATCCTATAGCATGTTGTTATCTTGCTCTAAGCATTGCTTCCTGATGTTAATTCCTGGCATGTTGTTATTTTCACTAAGTCTGTGAAGCTGATATCTTTTGCACTTTTGCCATGCTTGTTTGAACCTACTCGTGTGTGATTTAGACGTAGCTCAGTGTTCATCTTTTGTCAAGCATCTTGAGTAGATCACTTCCATGTGCTTTGTTGCTATGTTAGAGTGCAATAGCTTATTTTCTTGTTGTATTTTAGATGGCATCATGCTGTTAATCGCAGAATCGTGCCATTATTGTTTCGCTCGCCATTTGCAAACCGTGAATCCGATTCCGGTGATCTTTATATCGATTTTGACCGAAATCAACTCGTCTTTCCAGCGGCGCACTTGGTTTGCCAAGTTGAGGCCTGGTTCAATCTTTTCCTTCTGGAGCACGCATATGCATTGCATATTACATCCCGCATATCATGCCATGTTTTGCATCATGTTGCTTGCGCATTGCACTGTGGTTGATTGTGGTTTCTTTTGCTTGTGTTCTTGCCTTGGGTAGAGCCGGGAGATGAGTTCGTGATCGAGGAACCCATTGAGTAAGCTTACGAGGATCAAGCTTAAGTCAACTCGGAGAACTTTGCAGGCAAGATGACCATACCCTCGAAATCGCTTCTATCTTTGCTTGCTAGTTGCTCGCTCTATTGCTATGCCTATGCCGCGATACCTACCACATGCTTTATCATGCCTCCCATATTGCCATACCAAGCCTCTAACCCACTTGTCCTAGCAAACCATTGTTTGGCTATGTTACCGCTTTGCTCAGCCCCTCTTATAGCGTTGCTAGTTGCAGGTGAAGATTGGAGTTTGTTCCTTGTTGGAACATGTTTATTGTTGGGATATCATTATTACATCTTGTTTACTTTAATGCACCTATATACTTGGTAAAGGGTGAAAGGCTTGGCCTTATGCATGGTGTTTTGTTCCACTCTTGCCGCCCTAGTTTCCGTCATACCGTTGTTATGTTCCTTGATTTTGCGTTCCTTACGCGGTTGGGTTATAATGGGAACCCCTTGACAGTTCGCCTTGAATAAAACTCCTCCAGCAACGCCCGACCTTGGTTTTACCATTTGCCACCTAAGCCTTTTTCCCTTGGGTTCCGCGGACTCAAGGGTCATCTTTATTTTAAACCCCCGGGCCAGTGCTCCTCTGAGTGTTGGTCCAAACTAGAGCACTGTGCAGGGCCGTCCCTTGGCAACTTGGGTTACGTTGGCTCCTGTATGCTTAGCTTATCCGGTGTGCCCTAAGAACGAGATATGTGCAGCTCCTATCGGGATTTGTCAGCACATCGGGTGGTCTTGCTGGTCTTGTTTTACCATTGTCGAAATGTCTTCTAACCGGGATTCCGAGTCTGATCGGGTTGTCCTGGGAGAAGGAATATCCTTCGTTGACCGTGAGAGCTTGTGATGGGCTAAGTTGGGACACCCCTGCAGGGATTTGAACTTTCGAAAGCCATGCCCGCGGTTATTGGCAGATGGAAATTTGTTAATATCCGGTTGTAGAAAACCGGACACTTAACTTAAATTAAAATGAATCAATAGTGTGTGTAGCCATGATGGTCTCTTTTCGGCGGAGTCCGGGAAGAGAACACAGTCTCTTGTTATGCTTGAACGTAAGTAGTTCTAGGATCACTTCTTGATCGTATAGCTTCTCGACCGTGCTTTGCTCCTCTTCTCGCTCTCATTTGCGTAAGATAGTCACCATATATGCTAGTGCTTGCTGCAGCCCCACCTCACTACCTTTTCCTACCCATGAACTTAAATAGTCTTGATCGCGAGGGTGTGAGATTGCTGAGTCCCCGTGACTCACAGATTACTTCCAAAACCAGATGCAGGTGCCGATGATGCCAGTCCAGGGGATGCGACCGAACTCAAGTGGGAGTTCGACGAGGATTTAGGACGTTACTATGTTTCCTTTCCAGACGATCAGTAGTGGAGCCCAATTGGGGCGATCGGGGATCTTATGCATTTGGGGTTGTCTTTATTTTGGTTCCGTAGTCAGACCTTGATTGTATTCTGGATGATGTAATGCTATATTTATGTATTGTGTGAAGTGGCGATTGTAAGCCAACTCTTTATCTCTATCTTATTCAGTACATGGGATGTGTAAAGATTACCCCTCTTGCAACATGCCTACTATGTGGTTATGCCTATAAGTCGTGCTCCGACACGTGGGAGATATAGCCGCATCGTGGGTGTTACACGCCGAAACAACTGAAAGTTGTGTCGTCAAAACCGCCGAAGGCCTTGCCCAAGATCAAAGTGGCCATTCCTACTATTTTCGGGTAATATTCAGACCTGATTTCTTGGTTTAGTACGAGTCGAATTTTGGTTGACCCACCGTGATAGGCGTGACCGACTGAATCTTGAAATTTGCAGTGCTGCTACCTCCAGGACTTCCACCCACAAGTATGAAGATGAAGAAATGGAAGATGCAGTCACTTCCAACCCGGGTACAACTCTCGTAATCATGTCTTCAGTTACTCGGTCGATTAAATTCTGACGATTAATCTGGGGTCGACTGATCTTTTTGCAGCTCCTCCCAATGTCATTGAGCTTCCAGATGATGACGAGGACGTGCCGTTGAGGCCCAGGAAGAACAAGAAGGCATCAGCTGGCAAGACATCCCAATCAGTGCTAGTGGTAGAGCCAGTGATTCAACAGCCTGAAGATGTGACTCGGGCTTCTATTACTTTTGCTGATCCAGTATCGACTGAACGCCCCACATCATCGACTGTACCAGTGCTTGCTTCAACCATCCAGGTTCATGCCTCGGAACTTCAAGCTGCCGCATCTGGACCGTCAGTCCCATTCTTCACCACTCATCATGTTCCAGAAAGCCAGGCGGACGTTGCTGCAGAAGCCATTCGCCAAGCTGGCATAATGATGGAGCGAGTGAAGGTGGTGCACAAAAATAGTCAGGCTGCTTACGACGCCAGCGCGGCCCTTTGAGCCAATGTTCAGGTAAGTTGGCTTCTGACTGAACTTGTTCTGTTAGGATATGCTACCTGAAAACCTTTCTCCGTGCAATTTCTTGTTATCCTGCACTTCGCATCTGCGCACCCACTGGGTGTTTGGCATCTTTGTTGTTTTCACTCATCCACTCGGTCTGGGCGGACCTTGTCGAGCAGAATCTGAACTAGTGGGGGCACGCTAAGTGCACCCACTGGGTGTAGTCCCCGAGACCACAGTCGTCTGCTGGCAGTCGGTTGGGTCTAAGTATGTCTTTCTCTTTTCTTTTTTATTATTTCTTCCACTCGGTCTGGGCGGAACATGTCGAGCGGAATTTAAATTAGTGGGGGCACGATAAGTGCACCCACTGGGTGTAGTCCCCGAGACTACTGTAGAATGTTTGATTCTGCGGTGGTCTTAAAGTTTTATTCACTCGAAAGTAAATGATCTTTGATCTTCTCCATTGACGTGTCTTTTGCTCATTGTAGAAATCCTGTTTACTTATCTCCAAGTTCGCTGAATTCAAGGAAAAACAGAGACAACTCAACCTTGACTTGGAGCTGGCCCATCAGAACTTGAAAAAGGCTAAAGATGAAGTGGCTGGTACGGAAGTAACGACATGTGAATTGTTTATTTTGACTCAAGTTATCTCTTCGTTCTTCTGTCTGACCCGAGTGTATATCTTGCAGAGAAAATGAGGCTTGCTCTGGTGAAGAAGGACCTCGATCTTGCAGCTGCGCAAAAGGAGGCTCAGGAGAAGACTGCACTTGCTGACAAAAAGTTGGCTTCAGTCGGTGCGCTAGAGGAGGAAATCACCAAGCTGAAGACGTCTCTTACCGAGTCCAACCTAGAGGCGACTCGTCTGAAGAAGGATAAGGTGACTCTGAACGAGCAACTAGAAAGCATGTCTCGTAGGAGAAACGACCTGGAAGCTTATCTGAAAGCACTCGCCAAGAAGCTCTTCCTTATGCTTGAAGGTACTTTTCTTTATCCGACTGATTCACTATTTGCAAGTCATCATGAATCGGTCGACTCATTAACTCCTTGAATCTGCAGAATTCTGCCAAAACTTTGAAGAAGAAACCGGACGGATCGAGACAGGCTTGGACCCTATCCTTTCTCCAGTGGGCGATGAGGCTGCCATGAACGTGCTCCGACTGGAATGTCATGTTGCCAGTGTTACAAGCTATCTTGCTCACCTGAAGGTGGCGGTGTCGCGCATTGATACATCACTCTGGCCAAGGGCTACATTTCAAAATGACCTCGAGTCCCTGATGACTCGACTCAATGAGGTTCCTGGTCGAGTGCAGGAATGGAAGAAGTCTTCTGCCCGATGCGGTGCTGACGTGGCTCTGTCGCTGGTTAGGGTCCACTGCAAAGAAGCTCGAGAAGAGAAGCTGGCGGTGATCAAGGTTGCCAACACCAAAAGGCATGACTTCCAATCCTTCATGGAAACCTTCATTGTTGCTGCCACTCGAATCGCTGATGGAATTGATCTAGACGAGTTCGTCGAGCCTGCAAGCCCTCCTCCTATGGAGTGAACAAAATTTATACCTCACCTTAAATTTGCCTCGGAATGCCGAGTGATTTTGTAACCGTTAAACTCCTTCAGGCCTGATGCCCGAGTACTTTTATCTTCGTTCTGGAACTTTAGGATTTATCTGAACTTGGTTTATCTTCTGAATGTGCTTGCGTTTGCCTTCGAGTGGAACTTGTTCTTCACTTAGAATATTCTTTGTACTTGAGATGCAGTTCTGAGGAGGATGTCCCAGTCGACCTGCACTTCGTCGTCCTTGCGGATGAGGATGGAGCGCGCGTTGTATTTGTGGCGTAGCTCTGAAGAGAAGGTTGTAGTCGACCTGCACCTCATCGTCCTTGCGGATGAGGATGGAGCGCACCTTGTATTTGTGGCACAACTCCGAAGAGAAGGTTGTAGTCGACCTGCACCTCATCGTCCTTGCGGAAGGGGATGTGTTTCAAATTAAGCGAGTATTGGACTGCAGCTAAGCCCCTGAGTGTGAGGGTTGCTCATCACTCGGTAGGATTTTCTAAACTTAGGCGAGTACTGGACTGTAGCTAAGCCTCCGAGTGAGAGGTTTGCTCACCACTCGGTAGGATTTTCCAAACTTAGGAGAGCACTGGACTGCAACTAAGCCCCCGAGTGTGAGGGTTTCTCATCACTCAGTAGGATTTTCTAAACTTAGGCGAGTACCGGACTGCAGCTAAGCCTCCGAATAAGAGGCTTGCTCACCACTCGGTAGGATTTTTTAAACTTAGGCGAGTGCTGGACTGCCGCTAAGCCCCCGAGTGAGAGGCTTCCTCACCACTCGGTAGGATTTTTTAAACTTAGGCGAGTACTGGACTACAGCTTAGCCCCCGAGTGAGAGGCTTCCTCGCCACTCGGTAGGATTTTTTAAACTTAGGCGAGTACTGGACTGCAGCTAAGCCCCCGAGTGAGAGGCTTGCTCACCACTCGGTAGGATTTTTTAAACTTAGGCGAGTACTGGACTGCAGCTAAGCCCCCGAGTGAGAGGCTTGCTCACCACTCAGTAGGATTTTTTAAACTTAGGCGAGTACTGGACTGCAGCTAAGCCCCCGAGTGAGAGGCTTGCTCACCACTCGGTAGGATTTTTTAAACTTAGGTGAGTACTGGACTATAGCTAAGCCTCCGAGTGAGAGGGTTGCTCACCACTCGGTAGGATTTTTTAGACTTAGGCGAGTACTGGACTGCAACTAAGCCCCCGAGTGAGAGGCTTGCTCACCACTCGGTAGGATTTTTTAAACTTAGGCGAGTACTGGACTGCAGCTAAGCCTCCGAGTGAGAGGGTTGCTCACCACTCAGTAGGATTTTTCAAACTTAGGCGAGTACTGGACTACAACTAAGTCCCCGAGTGAGAGGCTTGCTCACCACTCGGTAGGATTTTTTAAACTTAGGCGAGTACTAGACTGCAGCTAAGCCCCCGAGTGAAGGCTTGCTCACAAACTCGATAGGATTTTTTAAACTTAGGCGAGTACTGGACTGCAGCTAAGCCTCCGAGTGAGAGGCTTGCTCACCACTCAGTAGGATTTTTCAAACTTAGGCGAAATGGATTCGCAGCTAAGCCTGCGAGTGAGAGGCTTGCTCATCACTCGGTAGGATTTTTCAAACTTAGGTGAAACGGATTCGCATCTAAGGCACCCACTGGGGGATTTAGAACATATAAAAAAGGAACAACAATCATTTAAGAGACTGTAAAACTGTGTCTTTGATAATCGAACTAAAGGGTATTTCTTAGTACATCTCAACAGTCTGAATGCTTAAGTGTAAAAGGGGCGGAGCAGCTCCGCATTCCAAGCGTGTGGCTCGTCTTTCTTGTGCTCGACATTGTATAAGTGGTATGCTCCGTTGTGGAGCACTCTCGTGATAATGAAGGGGCCTTCCCAAGTAGGGGCAAGCTTGTGTGGTTTCTATTGATCCACTTGAAGAACCAAGTCTCCTTCTTGAAATGCTTGACCTCTCACGTTTCTGGCATGGAACCGATGCAGGTCTTGCTAATAAAT
This sequence comes from Triticum monococcum, assembly GCA_034509565.1. NCBI lineage: Eukaryota > Viridiplantae > Streptophyta > Magnoliopsida > Poales > Poaceae > Triticum > Triticum monococcum. Next base: position 476,742,349 of record CM067842.1, on the reverse strand, counting down.
GGTTAACCGGATCAGGGCCATATCTCTTTCCTCTTCCAGGAGATCAACTGCGTCTTGCCGAGCTTGTTCTGCTTCATCTTCTGAGAAAAGCTCGACTCTGGGTGCATTATGTAGCAAGTCACTGGGAAGAACAGCTTCAGCTCCATAGACTAGGAAGAATGGAGTTCGACCAGTCGACCGATTAGGAGTTGTCCTCAAGCCCCAAAGCACTGATGGAAGTTCATCGACCCAGGCGCCTGCAGCATGCTTGAGATCACGCATCAGTCCGGGTTTCAGTCCTTTGAGAATCAGTATGTTTGCTCTTTCAGCTTGTCCATTTGAGTGGGGATGGGCGACTAAAGCATAGACGGCCCGAGTGCCTTGGGAAGCGTAGAAGGCTCTGAACTCATCAGAATCGAAGTTCGACCCATTGTCAGTGATGATGCTATGCAGAACACCATATATGAATGTTAACTCTCTGATGAAACTGACCGCAGTACTGGCTTCAAGACTTTTGATAGGTTTGGCTTCAATCCATTTGGTGAACTTGTCGACTGCCACGAGTACATGAGTGAAGCCGCTCCTACCCGTTCTCAGAGGTCCCACCATGTCCAAACCCCAAACAGCGAAGGGCCAGACAAGTGGAATGGTCTTCAGGGCTGACACAAGCTTGTGAGACATGTTGGAGTAAAACTGGCAACCTTCACATCTGTCGACTATTTCTTGTGCCATCTCATTTGCCCGTGGCCAAAAAACTCCCGCTCGGTATGCTTGGCCACGATGGTCCGAGAAGACGCATGGTGACCACAGGTCCCCGAGTGGATGTCGTTGAGGATCACTCGACCTTCTTCTGGTGTTATGCATTTCTGGCTGACTCCAGTTACACTTTCTCTGAACAGCTGCCCTCTTATCACAATAAAGGCTTTAGATCGGCGGATGATCTGTCAGGCCTCTTCTTCGTCCTCTGGGAGTTCTTTCCTAAGAATGTATGCGGTGTAAGGCACTGTCCAGTCGGGAGTGATGGCCAACACCTCCATGATCAAGTCGACTACGGTCGGGACTCCGACTTCAGTCGGATCAGCGGCGCTTTTTGGTTGTGGGGTCTCTTCAGTGAAAGGATCTTCCTGGACTGAAGGTGTATGAATATGTTCCAAAAACACATTACTGGGAATGGCTTCCTTCTTGGAACATATCTTCGCCAAATCATCCATTGCTTGATTTTTCAGTCGAGGTATGTGATGGAGCTTGATAACCCACAAGTATAGGGGATCGCAATAGTTTTCGATAAGTAAGAGTGTCGAACCCAATGAGGAGCTAAAGGTAGAACAAATATTCCCTCAAGTTCTATCGACCACCGATACAACTCTACGCACGCTTGACGTTCACTTTGTTGGGGATCGTAGCAGAAATTTAAAATTTTCTACGCATCACCAAGATCAATCTATGGAGTCATCTAGCAACAAGAGGGAGAGGAGTGCATCTACATACCCTTGTAGATCGCGAGCGGAAGCGTTCAAGAGAACGGGGTTGATGGAGTCGTACTCGTCGTGATCCAAATCACCGATGATCCTAGTGCCGAACGGATGGCACCTCCGCGTTCAACACACGTACGGAGCGGAGACGTCTCCCGCGCCTTGATCCAGCAAGGAGGAGGGAGAGGTTGAGGAAGAGAGCTCCAACAGCAGCACGACGGCGTGGTGGTGGAGGAGCGGCAGTACTCCGGCAAGGCTTCGCCAAGCACTTAACGGAGGAGGAGAGGTGTTGGGGAGGGGAGGGGTTGCGCCTTTGATGAGGTGTGCAGCCCTCCCCTTGCCCCCTCTATTTATAGGGGAAGGAGGAAGGGGCCGGCCCCCTCTAGATGAGATCTAGAGGGGGGCGGCCAAGGGGAGGGACTTGCCCCCAAGCAAGGGGGCGCCCCCTCTAGGGTTCCCCCCCCCCAACCCTAGGCGCATGGGCCCAAGGGGGGATGCGCCCAGCCCACTTGGGGCTGGTTCCCTTTCCTCTACGGCCCATGAGGCCCTCCGAGAGAGGTAGACACTCCCGGTGGACCCCCGGAACCCCTCCGGTGGCCCCGGTACAATACCGATATGCCCCCGAACCTTTCCTGTGACCGTATGACAACTTCCCATATATAAATCTTCACCTCCGGACCATTCCGGAACTCCTCGTGACGTCCGGGATCTCATCCGGGACTCCGAACAACATTCGGTAATCACATACAAGTCTTCCTAATAACCCTAGCGTCATCGAACCTTAAGTGTGTAGACCCTATGGGTTCGGGAACCATGTAGACATGACCGAGACAACTCTCCGGCCAATAACCAACAGCGGGATCTGGATACCAATGTTGGCTCCCACATGTTCCATGATGATCTCATCGGATGAACCACGATGTCGAGGATTCAAGAAATCCCGTATGCAATTCCCTTTGTCAATCGGTACGTTACTTGCCCGAGATTCGATCGTCGGTATCCCAATACCTCGTTCAATCTCATTACCGGCAAGTCACTTTACTGGTTCCATAACACATCATCCTGTGACCAACCCTTAGTCACATTGAGCTCATTACGATGATGTCTTACCGAGTGAGCCCAGAGATACCTCTCCGTTCATATGGACTGACAAATCCCATTCTCAATTCGTGCCAACCCAACAGACACTTTCAGAGATACCCGTAGTGCACCTTTATAGTCACCCAATTACGTTGTGACATTTGGCACACCCAAAGTATTCCTACAGTATCTGGGAGTTGCACAATCTCATGGTCTGAGGAAAAGATACTTGACATTAGAAAAGCTTTAGCAGACGAACTACACGATCTTGCGCTATGCTTAGGATTGGGTCTTGTCCATCACATCATTCTCCTAATGATGTGATCCCGTTATCAATGACATCCAATGTCCATGGTCAGGAAACCGTAACCATCTATTGATCAACGAGCTAGTTAACTAGAGGATCACTAGGGACATGTTGTGGTATATGTATTCACACATGTATTACGATTTCCGGATAACACAATTATAGCATGAACAATAGACAATTATCATGAACAAGGAAATATAATAATAACCATTTTATTATTGCCTCTAGGGCATATTTCCAATAGTCTCCCACTTGCACTAGAGTCAATAATCTAGTTACATTGTGATGAATCAAACACCCATAGAGTTCTGGTGTTGATCATGTTTTGCTCGAGGAAGAGGTTTAGTCAACGGATCTGCGACATTCAGGTCCGTATGCACTTTACAAATATCTATGTCTCCATTTTGAACATTTTCATGAATGGAGTTGAAGCGACGCTTGATATGCCTGGTCTTCCTGTGAAACCTGGGCTCCTTGGCAAGGGTAATAGCTCCAGTGTTGTCACAGAAGAGAGTCATCGGGCCCGACGCATTGGGAATAACTCCTAGGTCGGTAATGAACTCCTTCATCCAGACTGCTTCTTGTGCTGCCTCCGAGGCTGCCATGTACTCCGCTTCACATGTAGATCCCGCCACGACGCTTTGCTTGCAACTGCACCAGCTGACTGCCCCACCTTTCAAAATATACACGTATCCGGTTTGTGACTTAGAGTCATCCAGATTTGTGTCGAAGCTAGCATCGACGTAACCCTTTACGACGAGCTCTTTGTCACCTCCATAAATGAGAAACATATCCTTAGTCCTTTTCAGGTACTTCAGGATGTTCTTGACCGTTGTCCAGTGTTCCATGCCGGGATTACTTTGGTACCTTCCTACCAAACTCACGGCAAGGTTTACATCAGGTCTGGTACACAGCATGGCATACATAATAGACCCTATGGCCAAGGCATAGGGGACGACACTCATCTTTTCTCTATCTTCTGTCATGGTCGGGCATTGAGCCATGCTCAATATCATACCTTGCAATACAGGCAAGAACCCCTTCTTGGACTGATCCATATTGAACTTCTTCAATATCTTATCAAGGTACGTACTTTGCGAAAGACCAATGAGGTGTCTCGATCTATCTCTATAGATCTTGATGCCTAATATATAAGCAGCTTCTCCAAGGTCCTTCATTGAAAAACACTTGTTCAAGTAGGACTTTATGCTTTCCAAGAACTCTATATCATTTCCCATCAATACGATGTCATCCACATATAATATGAGAAATGCTAAAGAGCTCCCACTCACTTTCTTGTAAACACAGGCTTCTCCACAAGTCCGCGTAAACCCAAACGCTTTGATCATCTCATCAAATCGAATGTTCCAACTCCGAGAGGCTTGCACCAGCCCATAGATTGAGCATTGGAGCTTGCACACCTTGTCAGCATTCTTAGGATCGAAAAAACCTTCCGGTTGCATCATATACAATTCATCCTTAAGGAAACCATTAAGGAATGCCGTTTTGACGTCCATTTGCCATATCTCATAATCATAGAATGCGGCAATTGCTAACATGATTCGGACGGACTTCAGCTTCGCTACGGGTGAGAAAGTCTCATCGTAGTCAACCCCTTGAACTTGTCGATAACCCTTAGCGACAAGCCGGGCCTTATAGATGGTCACATTACCATCCGCATATGTCTTCTTCTTAAAGATCCATTTATTTTCTATGGCTCGCCGATCAACGGGCAAGTCAGTCAAAGTCCATACTTCGTTTTCATACATGGATCCTATCTCGGATTTCATGGCTTCTAGCCATTTGTCGGAATCTGGGCCCGCCATCGCTTCTTCATAGTTCGAAGGTTCACCATTGTCTAACAACATGATTTCCGGGACAGGGTTGTCGTACCACTCTGGTGCGGAACATGTCCTTGTGGACCTATGAAGTTCAGTAGCAACTTGAACTGAAGTTTCATGATCATCATCATTAACTCCCTCTCTAGTCGGTGCGGGCACCTCAGGAACATTTTCTTGAGCTGCGCCACTCTCCAGTTCAAGAGGCAATACTTCATCAAGTTCTACTTTCCTCCCACTTACTTCTTTCGAGAGAAACTCTTTCTCTAGAAAGGGTCCATTCTTGGCAACAAAGATCTTGCCTTCGGATCTGAGGTAGAAGGTATACCCAATAGTTTCTTTAGGGTATCCTATGAAGACGCATTTTTCCGATTTGGGTTCAAGCTTTTCAGGTTGAAGTTTCTTAACATAAGCATCGGATCCCCAAACTTTCAGAAACGACAGCTTAGGTTTCTTACCAAACCACAATTCATACGGTGTCGTCTCAATGGATTTCGACGGAGCCCTATTTACAGTGAATGCGGCAGTCTCTATAGCATAACCCCAAAATGATAGCGGTAGATCGGTAAGAGACATCATAGATCGCACCATATCCAATAGAGTGCGATTACGATATTCGGACACACCATGACGCTGTGGTGTTCCAGGTGGCGTGAGTTGTGAAACTATTCCACATTACCTTAAGTGCGTGCCAAATTCATGACTCAAATATTCTCCCCCATGATCTGATCGCAAGAACTTGATTTTCCTGTCACGTTGATTCTCAACCTCACTCTGAAATTCCTTGAACTTGTCAAAGGTCTTAGATTTGTGTTCCATTAAGTAGACATACCCATATCTACTCCATTCATCAGTGAGGGTGAGAACATAACGATAGCCACCGCGAGCCTCAACACTCATTGGACCGCACACATTAGTATGTATGATTTCCAATAAGTTGGTTGCTCGCTCCATTGTTTCAGAGAACGGAGTCTTGGTCATTTTTCCCATGAGGCATGGTTCGCACGTGTCAAATGATTCATAATCAAGAGACTCCAAAAGTCCATCTGCATGGAGTTTCTTCATGCGTTTGACACCAATGTGACCAAGGCAGCAGTGCCACAAGTATGTGGGACTATCATTACCAACCTTACATCTTTTGGCATTCACAGTATGAATATGTGTAACATCACGTTCGAGATTAAATAAGAATAAACCATTGACCAGCGGGGCATGACCATAAAACATGTCTCTCATATAAATAGAACAACCATTATTCTCAGATTTAAATGAGTAGCCATCTCGCATTAAACGAGATCCAGATACAATGTTCATGCTCAAAGCTGGTACTAAATAACAATTATTGAGGTTTCAAACTAATCCCGTAGGTAAATGCAGAGGTAGCGTGCCGACGGCGATCACATCGACCTTGGAACCATTCCCGATGTGCATCATCACCTCGTCCTTTGTTAGTCTCTGTTTATTCCGCAGTTCCTGTTTTGAGTTACAAATATGAGAAACTGCACCGGTATCAAATACCCAGGAGCTACTACAAGCGCTGGTTAGGTACACATCAATAACATGTATATCACATATACCTTTGGTATTGCCGAGCTTCTTATCCGCTAAGTACTTGGGGCAGTTCCACTTCCAGTGACCGTTTTCCTTGCAATAAAAGCACTCAGTCTCAGGCTTGGGTCCATTCTTTGGCTTCTTCCCGACAGCTTGCTTACCGGGCGCGGCAACTCCCTTGCCGTCCTTCTTGAAGTTCTTTTTACCCTTGCCTTTCTTGAACTTAGTGGTTTTATTCACCATCAACACTTGATGTTCCTTTTTGATTCCCACCTCCGCTGATTTCAGCATTGAATATACCTCAGGAATGGTCTTTTACATCCCCGCATATTGAAGTTCATCACAAAGCTCTTGTAGCTAGGTGGGAGGGACTGAAGGATTTTGTCAACGACTGCATCATTCGGGAGATTAACTCCCAGCTGAGACAAGCGGTTGTGCAACCCAGACATTTTGAGTATGTGCTCGCTGATGGAACTATTCTCCTCCATCTTACAACTGTAGAACTTGTCGGAGACTTCATATCTCTCGACCCGGGCATGAGCTTGGAAAACCATTTTTAGCTCTTGGAACATCTCATATGCTTCGTGTTGCTCAAAACGCTTTTGGAGCCCCGATTCTAAGCTATAAAGCATGCCGCACTGAACCAGGGAGTAATCATCACTACGCGTCTGCCAAGCGTTCATAACGTCTTGTTCTGCTGGGAAAACAGGTGCTTCACCTAGCGGTGCATCAAGGACATATGCTTTCCTGGCAGCTATGAGGATAATCCTCAGGTTACGGACCCAGTCCGTGTAGTTGCTGCCATCGTCTTTCAGCTTGGTTTTCTCTAGGAACGTGTTGAAGTTGAGGGCAACATTAGCGTGGGCCATTTGATCTACAAGACATATTGCAAAGATTTTTAGACTATGTTCATGATAATTAAGTTCATCTAATCAAATTATATAATGAACTCCCACTCAGATAAACATCCCTCTAGTCATCTAAGTGATACATGATCCGAATCAACTAGGCCGTGTCCGATCATCACGTGAGACGGACTAGTCATCATCGGTGAACATTTTCATGTTGATCGTATTTTCTATACGACTCATGTTCGACCTTTCGGTCTTCCGTGTTACGAGGCCATGTCTGTACATGCTAGGCTCGTCAAGTCAACCTAAGTGTATTGTGTGTGTAAATCTGGCTTACACCCGTTGTATGCGAACGTTAGAACCTATCACACCCGATCATCACGTGGTGCTTCGGAACAACGGACCTTAGCAATGGTGCACAGTTAGGGGGAACACATTCTTGAAATTATTGCGAGGGGTCATCTTATTTATGCTACCGTCGTTCTAAGCAAATAAGATGTAAAACATGATAAACATCACATGTAATCAAATAGTGACATGATATGGCCAATATCAGTTTGCCCCTTTTGATCTCCATCTTTGGGGCGCCATAATCATCATTGTCACCGGCATGACACCATGACCTCCATCATCATGATCTCCATCATCGTGTCTTCATGAAGTTGTCTCGCCAACTATTACTTCTACTACTATGGCTAACGGTTAGCAATAAAGTAAAGTAATTACATTACATTTATGTTGACACGCAGGTCATAAATAAACTAAGACAACTCCTATGGCTCCTGTCGGTTGTCATACTCATCGACATGCAAGTCGTGATTCCTATTACAAGAACATGATCAATCTCATACATCACATATATCATTCATCACATCCTTTTGGCCATATCATATCACACGGCATATGCTGCAAAAACAAGTTAGACGTCCTCTAATTGTTGTTGCAAGTTTTTACGTGGCTGATATAGGTTTCTAGCAAGAACGTTTCTTACCTACGCCAAAACCACAATGTGGTATGCCAATTTCTATTTACCCTTCATAAGGACCCTTTTCATTGAATCCGATCCGAATAAAGTGGGAGAGACAGACACCCGCTAGCCACCTTATGCAACTAGTGCATGTCAGTCGGTGGAACCAGTCTCACGTAAGCGTACGTGTAAGGTCGGTCCGGGCCGCTTCATCCCACGATGCCGCCGAATCAAGATAAGACTAGTAACGGCAAGTAAATTGACAAAATCGACGCCCACAACAACTTGTGTTCTACTCGTCCATAGAAACTACGCATAGACCTAGCTCATGATGCCACTGTTGGGGATCGTAGCAGAAATTTAAAAATTTCTATGCATCACCAAGATCAACCTATGGAGTCATCTAGCAACGAGAGGGAGAGGAGTGCATCTACATACCCTTGTAGATCGCGAGCGGAAGCGTTCAAGAGAACGGGGTTGATGGAGTCGTACTCGTCGTGATCCAAATCACCGATGATCCTAGCGCCAAACGGACGGCACCTCTGCGTTCAACACACGTACGGAGCGGAGACGTCTCCCGCACCTTGATCCAGCAAGGAGGAGGGAGAGGTTGAGGAAGAGAGCTCCAACAGCAGCATGACGGCATGGTGGTGGAGGAGCGGCAGTACTCTGGCAAGGCTTCGCCAAGCACTTAACGGAGGAGGAGAGGTGTTGGGGAGGGGAGGGGATGCACCTTTGATGAGGTGTGCAGTCCTCCCCTTGCCCCCTCTATTTATAGGGGAAGGAGGAAGGGGGTGGCCCCTCTAGATGAGATCTAGAGGGGGGCGGCGGCCAAGGGGGGGACTTGCCCCCCAAGCAAGGGGGGCGCCCCCTCTAGGGTCCCCCCCCCAACCCTAGGCGCATGGGCCCAAGGGGGGATGCGCCCAGCCCACTTGGGGCTGGTTCCCTTTCCTCTACGGCCCATGAGGCCCTCCGAGAGAGGTGGTCCCTCCATGTGGACCCCCGGAACCCCTCCGGTGGCCCCGGTACAATACCGATATGCCCCCGAACATTTCCGGTGACCGTATGACAACTTCCCATATATAAATCTTCACCTCCGGACCATTCCGGAACTCCTTGTGATGTCCGGGATCTCATCCGGGACTCCGAACAACATTTGATAATCACATACAAGTCTTCCTAATAACCCTAGCATCATCGAACCTTAAGTGTGTAGACCCTACGGGTTCGGGAACCATGTAGACTTGACCGAGACAACTCTCCGGCCAATAACCAACAGCGGGATCTAGATACCCATGTTGGCTCCCACATGATCCACGATGATCTCATCGGATGAACCACGATGTCGAGGATTCAAGCAATCCCGTATGCAATTCCCTTTGTCAATCGGTACGTTACTGGCTCGAGATTCGATCGTCGGTATCCCAATACCTCGTTCAATCTCGTTACCGGCAAGTCACTTTACTCGTTCCATAACACATCATCCCATGACCAACCCTTAGTCACATTGAGCTCATTACGATGATGTCTTACCGAGTGGGCCCAGAGATACCTCTCCGTTCATACGGAGTGACAAATCCCATTCTCGATTCGTGCCAACCCAACAGACACTTTTGGAGATACCCGTAGTGCACCTTTATAGTCACCCAGTTACGTTGTGAAGTTTGGCACACCCAAAGTATTCCTACAGTATTCGGGAGTTGCACAATCTCATGGTCTGAGGAAAAGATACTTGACATTAGAAAAGCTTTAGCAGACGAACTACACGATCTTGCGCTATGCTTAGGATTGGGTCTTGTCCATCACATCATTCTCCTAATGATGTGATCCCGTTATCAATGACATCCAATGTCCATGGTCAGGAAACCGTAACCATCTATTGATCAACGAGCTAGTTAACTAGAGGCTCACTAGGGACATGTTGTGGTCTATGTATTCACACATGTATTACGATTTCCGGATAACACAATTATATCATGAACAATAGACAATTATCATGAACAAGGAAATATAATAATAACCATTTTATTATTGCCTCTAGGGCATATTTCCAACACGCTTTACCTAGAACAAGTATGAAACTAGAAGTACTTTGTAGGTGTTGTTGGATAGGTTTGCAAGATAATAAAGAGTACGTAAATAAAAAGTAGGGGCTGTTTAGATAAAGAAACAATAAAGTAAATATAGTGAGTGTGGAAAAGTGTTGGTAGGAGTTGCGAAAATGCCCCTAGGCAATTGACTACTTTACTAGACCGATAGCAAGTATTATGTGGGAGAGGCCACTGCTAGCATGTCATCCCTGACTTGGAATTCTATGCACTTATGATTGGAACTATTAGCAAGCATCCGCAAGTACTAACATTCATTAAGGTAAAACCCAACCATAGCATTACGATATTTTGGTCCCCCTTCAATCCCGTATGCATCAATTTCTATGCTAGGTTGAAGCTTCTGTCACTCTTGCCCTCCAATACGTAGTCCTATCAACATACAACTAACCCTATGGTGTGATCCACGCGTGCTCTCATATGATGGGCACCAAAGGACAGCAACATAACCACAATCAAATTAAATCAATCATGGCAATTCATCAACCACCGATAGGACAACGAAAATCTACTCAGACATCACAGGACGGCAACACATCATTGGATAATAATATGAAGCATAAAGCACCATGTTCAAATAGAGGGTACAGCGGGTTGCGGGAGAGTGGACCGCTGTAGATAGAGGGGGGAAGGTGATGGAGATGTTGGTGAAGATGGCGGAGGTGTTGGTGTAGATCGCGGTGATGATGATGGCCCCCGGTGGCACTCCGGTGCCACCGGAAGCAAGGGGGAGAGATCCCACCTCCTTCTTCTTCTTCCTTGCCCTCCTCCCTAGATGGGAGAAGGGTTTCCACACTTGTCCATGGCCTCCATGGCACGGGAGGGGCGAGAGCCCCTCCGAGATTGGATCTGTCTCTCTGTCTCTCTCTGTTTCTGCGTTCTCCTCTTGCTCTGTTTCACCATTTCGTGTATATATGGAGATCCGTAACTCCGATTGGCCTGAAACCTTCGCCGTGATTTTTTTTTCCGAAAATTAGCTTTCTTGCGGCAAAAGAAGAGCATCAACCGCCTTACGGGTAGCTCACGAGGGTAGGGGCGCGCCCCCTGCCTCGTGGCCACCTCGGGCACCGTCTCGCGTGGATTTTTCTTCCGGAATTTTCCAAATATTCCAAAAACTGTCTCCGTCCGTTTTTATCCCGTTTGGACTCCGTTTGATATGGATATTCTGCGAAACCAAAAACATGCAACAGACAGGAACTGGCACTGGGCACTGGATCAATATGTTAGTCCCAAAAATAGTATAAAAAGTTGCCAAAAAGTATATGGAAGTTGTAGAATATTGGCATGGAACAATTAAAAATTATAGATACGGTGGAGACGTATCAGCATCCCCAAGCTTAATTCCTGCTCGTCCTCGAGTAGGTAAATGATAAAAAAAGATAACTTTTGATGTGGAATGCTACCTAGCATAATCTTGATCATATATCTAATCATGGCATGAATATTAAGATACGAGTGATTCAAAGCAATAGTCTATCATTTGACATAAAAACAATAATACTTCAAGCCTACTAATAAAGCAATCATGTCTTTTCAAAATAACATGGCCAAAGAAAGTTATCCCTACAAAATCATATAGTCTAGCTATGCTCCATCTTCACCACACAAAATATTCACATCATGCACAACCCTGATGACAAGCCAAGCAATTGTCTCATACTTTTGACGTTCTCAAACCTTTTCAACTTTCACGCAATACGTGAGCGTGAGCCATGGACATGGCACTATAGGTGGAATAGAATATGATGGTGGAGAAGACAAAAAGGAGAAGATAGTCTCACATCAACTAGGCGTATCAACGGGTATGGAGATTCCCATCAATAGATATCAATGTGAGTGAGTAGGGATTGCCATGCAACGGATGCACTAGAGCTATAAGTGTATGAAAGCTCTAACTGAAACTAAGTGGGTGTGCATCCAACTTGCTTGCTCATGAAGACCTCAGGCATTTGAGGAAGCCCATCATCGGAATATACAAGCCAAGTTCTATAATGAAAATTCCCACTAGTATATGAAAGTGATAACTCAAGAGACTCCCTATATGAAGAACATGGTGCTACTTTGAAGCACAAGTGTGGAAAAGGATAGTAGCACTGCTCCTTCTCTCATTTTCTCTCTTTTTCTCTCTCTCTTTTTCTTTTTTTATTATTTTTTGGTGGGCTTCTTTGGCCTCTTTTTTATTTGGGCTTCTTTGGCCTCTTTTATTTTTTTGTAAAGTCCGGAGTCTCATCCCGACTTATGGGGGAATCATAGTCTCCATCATCCTTTCCTCACTGGGCCAATGCTCTAATAATGATGATCATCACACTTCTATTTACTTACAACTCAATATTCCAATCAATGTCTAGAACAAAGTATGACTCTATATGGATGCCTCCGGCGGTGTACCGGGATGTGCAATGATCTAGCGTAGCAATGACATCAAAAAACGGGCAAGCCATGAAAACATCATGCTAGCTATCTTACGATCATGCAAAGCAATATGACAATGAATGCTCAAGTCATGTATATGATGATGATGAAAGTTGCATGGCAATATATCTCGGAATGGCTATGGAAATGCCATGATAGGTAGGTGTGGTGGCTGTTTTGAGGAAGGTATATGGTGGGTTTATGGTACCGGTGAAAGTTGCGCGATACTAGAGAGGCTAGCAATGATGGAAGGGTGAGAGTGCGTATAATCCATGGACTCAACATTAGTCATAAAGAACTCACATACTTATTGCAAAAATCTATTAGTCATCGAAACAAAGTACTACGCGCATGCTCCTAGGGGGATAGATTGGTAGGAAAAGACCATCGCTCGTTCGCGACCGCCACTCATAAGGAAGACAATCAATAAATAAATCATGCTCCGACTTCGTTACATAACGGTTCACCATACGTGCATGCTACGGGAATCACAAACCTCAACACAAGTATTTCTACAATCCACAACTACCCACTAGCATGACTCTAATATCACCATCTCTATATCGCAAAACTATTGCAAGGAATCAAACATATCATATTCAATGATCTACAAGTTTTATGTAGGATTTTATGACTAACCATGTGAATGACCAATTCCTGTCATCTCTCTAAATAGATATAAGTGAAGCAAGAGAGTTTAATTTTTTCTACAAAAGTTATGCCCATGCTCTAACAAATCTAAGTGAAGCAAAAGAGCATTCTACAAATGGCGGTTTTCTATGTAAAGAGAAACAGGCAATCCAAACTTCGAATGATATAAGTGAAGCACATGAAGCATTCTATAAAGCCATACTCAAAAGATATAAGTGAAGTGCATAGAGCATTCTATAAATCAACCGGACTATCTCATACCAGCATGGTGCATAAAATAAAAATGAAAACTAAATGCAAAAGACGCTCCAAGATTGCACATATCGCATGAACGAAACGAAACCGAAAACATACCGATACTTGTTGAAGAAAGAGGGGATGCCTTCTGGGGCATCCCCAAGCTTAGATGCTTGAGTCTCCTTGAATATTTACTTGGGGTGCCTCGGGCATCCCCAAGCTTGAGCTCTTTCCTCTCTTCCTTCTTCTCACATCGAGACCTTCTCGGTCATCGAACACTTCATCCACACAAAACTTCAACAGAAAACTCGGTAAGATCCGTTAGTATAATAAAGCAAATCACTACTCTAAGTACTGTTGCAAACCAATTCATATTTTGTTTTTGCATTGTGTCTACTGTAATATAACTTTTTCATGGCTTAATCCACTAATATAAATTGATAGTTTCATTAAAACAAGCAAACTATGCATCAAAAACAGAATCTGTCTAAAACAGAACAATCTGTAATAATCTGAACATTCACCATATTTCTGATACTTGAAAAATTCTACCAAAATTAGGAAAATAAAAAATTTGTATAGTAAGACAGTGCAAAAAGAATCAGAACCATTTGACGTTCCAGCTAAAAATGTAAAATCGCGCACTACAGCCAAAGTTTCTGTCCTGCACCACACAAACCATGAAGCAAATGTAAACATCCTAAAGGCAAACCTCGGGACATTATTTCTATAATACAATGGAATTGTACAAGGGGATAATTATTTTTATTGAAAAGTTTCTGAAATCAAGATTCACAAAGTTTCCGTGAGCATGAACAAAGTTCAAGGCTAGCTCCCACTTCAACAATGCTTGTCTTTCTCACTTTCGCTTTCCTTTTTGAAAAAGTTTTGGGTTCCCCTCTTTATTTTTGTTGTTTTTAAACTATCTAAAAGCACTAAACAGAAATAAATGACTCTCTAAAACTTCCGGGTTGTCTCCCCGGCAGCGCTTTCTTTAAAGCCATTAAGCTAGGCATAAAGTGCTCAAGTAATGGATCCACCCGGATCCCAAGGTATATCAAAGCCAATTTTAATTAACAATGATTTGTAATTTAGTGGTGAGCACAAAGCAACATATATCAAGTAATGACGAAGTCTAACTCTCTTCCTATGCATCGGCATGTCATAAAAGAACAATTCATGCACACAAAGTAAAGGCCAATGCATAGTACAAATAGTTTCTTGCAATTTTATCATATTGGAAACATAGAGAGGTGGAGATATAGTTCCTCTCTCATAATAATTGCAAGTATGAGCAGCAAGCACATGCATATTATATTCATCAAAATCATCATGTTCAACGGTAAAAGGCAACCCATCAATATAATCCTTAATAAGTGCAAACTTCTCCGATATAGTGTAGTCGGGAGAATTCAAAAAGATAATAGGACTATCATGCGCGGGTGCAATAGCAACAATTTCATGTTTAACATAAGGAACTATAGCAAGTTCATCTCCATAAGCATAATTCATATTGGCATCTTGGCCACAAGCATCATCAAAAAGGGATATTTCAAAAGAATCCAAGGGATCATAACAGTCATCATAGCAATCATCCTTCGGTAAGCACGAAGGGGAATTAAAAAATGTATGAGTTGGAGAGTTACTCTCATTAGAAGGTGGGCACGGGTGATCAATCCGCTCTTCCTCCTTTTGTTCTTCGCTCTCTTCCTCATCTTTTTCATCCGATGAGCTCACAGTTTCATCAATTTCTTCTTCCATAGATTCCTGCAAAATATTAGTCTCTTCTTGGACAGCGGAGACTTTCTCAATAAGTGCATTAATTTCAGAATTGTATTCATAATTCTCATAGCAATATTTGAGGATAGCTAAATTTTCAGATCTATAAACAGCATCATCAAAATCTTCAAACTCTTTACACATAGATTCAATTTCATAAGCACCCATAAAAGCAACAAATTCGTCTATTTGTTCCACATCATAGTAATCATATATACCATTAGCATAATAAGCTAAGGTTTTATTATCATTGAATTTGCATGAAAAGGGAAGGTGCGGAGCCTTCATCCTAGAGCAACAAGTATAATCATAACTCATGCAAAGTTGCCAAGCATACCACTTCAATATATGAATTTGATCCCATAATAGTTTCCCTTTTGTGTCAAGCGGTAATCCCTAAAGTATTCACGTTGATCCAATGTTACTCCCATTACATAATTGAATGGGGTTTTCTCGGGATTATTAAAGTAGTACATAATATTTTTCACATAACCAGCATCGAGGGTTTTAGGAGGTTCCCCATCTCCATGAGCAGCAAGTACACCTAATTTTTTTGGTATTTCATGTTCCATATCCATAACTAAATATAGAGAACAACTAAGAACAGCAAATAAAAATTACTTAGTGATAAAGCAAACAAGCAAACACGAGAATATTCACCCCACGCTATTGCTCCCCGGCAACGGCGCCAGAAAAATGTCTTGATAACCCACAAGTATAGGGGATCGCAACAGTTTTCGGTAAGTAAGAGTGTTGAACCCAACAAGGAGCTAAAGGTAGAACAAATATTCCCTCAAGTTCTATCGACCACCAATACAACTCTACGCACGCTTGACGTTCGCTTTACCTAGAACAAGTACGAAACTAGAAGTACTTTGTAGGTGTTGTTGGATAGGTTTGCAAGATAATAAAGAGTACGTAAATAAAAAGTAGGAGCTGTTTAGATAAAGAAACAATAAAGTAAATATAGCGAGTGTGGAAAAGTGGTGGTAGGAGTTGCGAAATTCCCCCTAGGCAATTGACTACTTTACTAGACCGATAGCAAGTATTATGTGGGAGAGGCCACTGCTAGCATGTCATCCCTGACTTGGAATTCTATGCACTTATGATTGGAACTATTAGCAAGCATCCGCAACTACTAACATTCATTAAGGTAAAACCCAACCATAGCATTAAGATATATTGGTCCCCCTTCAATCCCGTATGCATCAATTTCTATGCTAGGTTGAAGCTTCTGTCACTCTTGCCCTCCAATACATAGTCCTATCAACATACAACTAACCCTAGGGTGTGATCCACGCGCGCAATCATATGATGGGCACCCAAGGACAGCAACATAACCACAAGCAAATTAAATCAATCATAGCAATTCATCAACCACGGATAGGACAACGAAAATCTACTCAGACATCATAGGATGGCAACACATCATTGGATAATAATATGAAGCATAAAGCACCATGTTCAAGTAGAGGGTACAGCGGGTTGCGGGAGAGTGGACGCTGTAGATAGAGGGGGGAAGGTGATGGAGATGTTGGTGAAGATGGCGGAGGTGTTGGTGTAGATCGCGGTGATGATGATGGCCCCTGGTGGCACTCCGGTGCCACTGGAAGCAAGGGGGATAGAGCCCCCCTCCTTCTTCTTCTTCCTTGACCTCCTCCCTAGATGGGAGAAGGGTTTCCCCTCCGGTCCATGGCCTCCATGGCACGGGAGGGGCGAGAGCCCCTCCGAGATTGGATCTGTCTCTCTGTCTCTCTCTGTTTCTGCGTTCTCCTCTGGCTCTGTTTCACCGTTTCATGTATATATGGAGATCCGTAACTCCGATTGGCCTGAAACCTTCGCCGTGATTTTTTTCCAAAAATTAGCTTTCTTGCGGCAAAAGAAGAGTGTCAACCGCCTTACAGGTGGCTCACGAGGGTAGGGGGCGCGCCCCCCTACCTCGTGGCCACCTCGGGCACCGTCTCGCGTGGATTTTTCTTCTGAAATTTTCCAAATATTCCAAAAAGTATCTCCGTCTATTTTTATCCCGTTTGGACTCCGTTTGATGTGGATATTCTGCGAAACCAAAAACATGCAACAGACAGGAACTGGCACTGGGCAGTGGATCAATATGTTAGTCCCAAAAATAGTATAAAAAGTTGCCAAAAAGTATATGGAAGTTGTAGAATATTGGCATGGAACAATCAAAAATTATAGATACGACGGAGACGTATCAGAGCTCTAAACCCTCGAACTTCTTCACTAACTTTCTCACTGCATTGCAGTAGCCAATCATAGTCGAGCTTCTGACGTCCCACTCCTTCATTACTTGATTTACCACCAAATCTGAGTCGTTGTAGACCATGAGGCGGCGGACGTCGAGTGAAATGGCCATACGCAACCCGTACGAAAGTGCCTCATATTCAGCTTCATTGTTGGAGGAATCGAAATGAATCTAGAGAACATAGCGGAGCTTGTCACCTCGGGGGGATACCAATACTAACCCAGCACCAGAACCATTCAGCATCTTAGATCCATCAAAGAACATGGTCCAATGGTCCAAGTGAATCTGAGTCGGCAATTGTTGTTCGATCCACTCGGCAAGGAAATCCGCTATTGCCTGGGACTTGATAGCTTTCTTTGCCTCAAACTTGATATCCAAGGGAAAGAGTTCAGTCGCCCGTTTTGCCACTCGACCAGTTGCATCTCTGTTGTTCAGAATTTCCGACAATGGTGCATCGCTGACGACTGTAATGGAGTGATCAGAGAAATAATGTGCAACCTTCTTTGTGGTCATGTAAATCCCATAACAAGCTTCTGATAATGTGGATATCTTTGCTTGGATGGAGTTAAAACTTCAGAAACATAGTATACTGGGCGCTGAACTTTATAGGCTTTTCCTTCTTCTTCCTGCTCGACCATGAGTACTATACTGACAACTTGTCCAGTGGCTGCAATGTAAAGCAGTAAAGGCTCTTTGCTGATTGGGGCAGCGAGCACCGACTGGGTGGAAAGCAGGGATTTGAGATCTACAAACGCTGCATCAGCTTTAGGAGTCCACTCGAACTTGTCAGATTTCTTCATCAGTCGGTAAAGAGGCAATGCCTTTTCACCGAGGCGAGAAATGAATCAACTCAAGGAGGCCAAACAACCAGTAAGCTTCTGGACATCATGCACGCACACAGGGCACTTCATCTGGAGTATGGCACCAACTTTCTCTGGGTTTGCATCGATCCCTCGTTCGGAAACAAGGAAGCTGAGTAACTTTTCGCCAGGAACTCTGAATGTGCACTTTGATGGGTTAAGCTTGATATCATATCTTCTCAAGTTGGCAAAGGTTTCAGCAAGGTCAATCAGCAGGTCGAAAACTTTACGCGACTTGACCACAATGTCATCCATGTATGCTTCCACATTCCGACTGATTTGAGTGAGTAGACACTTCTGAATCATCCTCATGAATGTAGCTCCAGCATTCTTGAGACCGAACGGCATGGTGACATAACAGAAACACCCGAATGGTGTGATGAAAACTGTTTTTATCTCATCGGGTCCATACAGTCGGATCTGATGGTACCCAGAATAGGCGTCTAGAAAAGACAAACACTCACACCCCGCAGTTGAGTCGACAATCTGGTCGATGCGGGGGAGAGGAAAATGATCTTTCGGGCAGGCCCGATTGATATGCTTGAAGTCAATGCACATGCGAAGTGAGTCGTCCTTCTTGGGGACCATAACAACATTGGCGAGCCACTCAGAGTGGTAAATCTCTCGGATGAACTCAGCTGCCAGGAGCCGAGCCACTTCCTCACCAATTGCTTTTCTTCTCTGTACGGCGGACCGTCGAAGATGTTCTTTGACTGGTTTTACTTTCGGGTCGACTCGCAAACGATGCTCAGACAGTCCCCTGGGTACACCTGGCATGTTAGAAGGTTTCCATGCAAAGATGTCCTAGTTCTCACCGAGGAACTGGATGAGCGCTTCTTCCTATTTGCTGTCGAGTGAAGTTGAGATATGAGTAGGAGCACCATTAGGATCGGTCAGGTGAATATGAATCGGCTTGGTTTCACCGGACGACTGAAATGCAGAATCTGTGGCAGGCTTCTTGGAGCGCAGCAAATCACTCGAATCCGCGTTTCTCTGGTATTCTTGCATTTCGACTGCTGCCATTTGTGCATCGGCGATTTTTGAGCCCTTCTGGAAGCACTCTTCTGCTTTCTGCTGATTGCTAGTGATAGTGATCACTCCTCTGGGACCAGGCATTTTCAATTTGAGGTACACGTAACATAGTCGAGCCATGAAACGTGCATAGGCAGGCCTGCCCAGAATGGCATGATAAGCACTCTTGAAATCCACTACTTCAAATGTCAACTTTTCTTTGCGGTAATTTCTGGAATCACCAAAAACCACATCAAGGGTGATCTGGCCGAGTGATTCAGCCTTCTTGCCAGGTATAACGCCATGAAAACTCATATTGCTTTCGCTGAGCTTGGACATCGGAATCCCCATTCCCTTCAAGGTTTCAGCATAAAGGATATTCAGGCCGCTACCACCATCCATCAGCACTTTAGTTAGTCAAGTGCCTTCGACAACTGGGCCGACCACCAACGCTTGCCTCCCAGGGGTGGCTATACGTGCCAGATGGTTAGATTGGTCGAATGTGATGGCAGTCTGGGACCACTTCAAATAACTTGGTGTTGTCGGAGCAGCCATGTTCACTTCTCTGTTGATAACTTTCAATCGACTTTTGCTCTCAACATCAGCAAAAATCATCAGAGTGGAGTTGACGTTGGGAAAACCATCATCATCCTCTTCCTTATCCTCATCCTTGTCCAACTATTTTTCCTTCTCCTTGGGTTGTTTCTCTCGGAACTGCTGGATCAGGAGTCGACACTGCCAGTGGTGTGCTTAGGATAAATCAGATTACCCTCTTCATCTTTCTTGGTGTGAATGTGACATGGCAAATCCAACACATCATTTCCATCTTGATCTTTCACTTTCTTGGGATTCCAGGGCCCTTTGGGCTTCCCCTTGAACTTTCCTTGAGCCACAACTAAAGCCTCACCAGGAGCAGCTGGCTCGGCCTTACACTTCTGTTTTTGATTGGAAGTACCTCCACCGGTGTCCTGGGCGACTGTTTTGTGCTTGCCACTCCGGAGTCGGTCTTCTTCTTTGTCGTTAGCGTATTTGGTGGCAACCTACATCATCCGAGTCAGGGACATATCTCCTGTCCAACCGAATTTCAGATTCAACTCCCTATACTTAACACCTTCCTTGAAGGCACAAACTGCTTGGTGATCTGACACGTTCTCCACTGTATGGTGTAACGTGATCCATCTCTGGATATAGTCTCTCAGGGTTTCATTCGGTTTTTGCACACAACTCTGCAATTCAGTCAACCCCGCTGGTCTCTTGCAAGTACCTTCAAAAGTCCTAACAAACACTCGGGCGAGTTCCTCCCAACTGAATATACTGTCGGGTGCCAACTGGTTCAGCCATGCCTTGGCCGAGCCTTCCAACATCAGGGGGAGGTGCTTCATGGCGACTTCATCGTTGCCACCACCAATTTGTATAGCTACTCGATAGTCCTCAAGCCAAGTGTCAGGCTTAGACTCACCCATAAACTTGCTGACTCCAGTCGCCAACCTGAAATTGGGAGGAATCACTACGGCCCTGATGGCTCTGTTGAAACACTCGGGACCTGAAACGTGCACTCTGCTGCCAGTCGGATAATCTCTGTCATGGCCTTCTCTGTGTGCTCTGTTCCTGTCAACCAGACCATGAACGAGGATAGATCTCGCATCAAAGCATGGCTCCCTTGGGTCGACTGGTATTCTTCGCTCGCCGCTGTGAGGGCGTCTCTCATCATGCCGTCGGGGCACATATGACCCACTCCTCGGAGGAGGCGTGGGCACTCGACGCCGATCGTCGTGGCCGAGGCGGTGATCATATTGCTCATGGTTTCTGTACTGATCTTGCATGTGCCCACGTCCCTCACGCCGCGGGGGCGATCTTGGGTTGTGGGCCGACTGCACTGTATCCGCCACCGCAGACCTGCTATGAATCCTATTCCGCGACTGGGAAACTGTTGTGTTTTGCTCCCCAGCTGCTCGGAGCAAGGCCCGGATCTGCATCAAACCTCTGCCTGCCTCCGACTGGGACGGTTGGATTGACTCTGCTATTCGTGCTGCAGCTGTGAGATTTTGAATCGGAGTGCGGTATACCTGAGTTTGAGGCGGAAAAAGCTGTCGTCGACTGGATTCAGGGATCCGCTGCTGAGCACGCTTGTCGAGTGCATACTGCAGGTTCTCCAGTCGAGTGCACTCAGCCAAGTTGGCCAGGCACACTTCCTCCAAGGCTCAGGCCTCGGGGGTTTCTCCAACGATAGGAGTGTGAAGTGCATCCATATTGCGGCGGCAAAGCTCTTCCCTCCACTGTGAAGAAAGGGGCTCAGGGCGGTACTCCTCGTGGATGCGCGACGGATCACCACCACCATCACCACCGTCGTTACGGGGGAAGCCAGGAGGACTGGGTGGTCCACTGACCATCAAGACTTCTGCCGCGGGATCGCTATGTCACACTCGGATGCAGTCTCGACGGAGCTAGTCGACAGGTCAAACAGGCCGTAGAGAGTTTCGTCGGGCTCGATTGTCGCGACTTGTGAGGTGGCCGACTGGCGGGCCACCGCGTGTCTCACCCATCGCTGGAGCCGCGACCGATCGAAACGCTTGTGCCAGCGAGCGGCGGGAGATGAGGACACCATAGGAAACGACCGATACTGGGTCGACAGTTGCCGGAGAAGGATGTCGTGGACGCACGCGCGAAAGTGCGTCGCCCTGCGGACGGGGAGCGCAACGACGTCGAGTGGGGCTTCCTGGAGCCAGGCGGAGTCATCGGCGATGAACACGAGCGCGCAAAGACGGATCTCGCGGCCCTCAACCAGTCCGCTGGCGGAAACCATGATGATGAGAATCGGAAAAATCGCAACTCCACCAAAAAGTCGCTAAGACACCTGCCCCAAGGTGGGTGCCAACTGTCGTGGATCTAAGACTGACAGTAGAATGGGGGTAGGTATGAGGAGGCAAGATCTTAGCTATGGCGAAGTTATACACACGAGTTTTACGAGTTCAGGCCCTTCGCGGAGGAAGTAACAGCCCTACGTCTCAGTGCCCGGAGGCGGTCGACTGGATTATGTATGTGTGTGCGTTTTACAGGGGGTGCGAACCCTTGTGCCAGTGGAGGGGGTGGCTTATATAGAGTGTGCCTAGACCCCAGCCAGCCCACGTTACAAGGGTTTTAAGGTACATCAAGAGGGGGCGTTACTGGTAATGCTAGCAATTAAGTGACATAAATGCCTATGAAGTAAACATCCGACCGTTGGCGTGAAGAGTGTCTTTAGATCTTCTATCCGTCATGTGGTCGAGTGACTTTGAGTCTTCCGAGTGGAATGCCTCGTAGTCGAGTGGATGATGCTATCCCTTGAATGCTTCTGGTTTTAGGATGGTGCCCTATGGTAGGGTGTCTAGGTCAGGCCTATGACCCTACCCTAGGTACATAGCTTCATCAGGCCACTACAACAAGAACCCCCCTACAGCAACGCATCAATGCATTGTCTTATGTCCATATATATGTTGCTAAGGTCTACACCAACAGATTAGTATCCGTTGCTTTTGGTGGCGTTGGAAGGATCTACAACAACGTATATGCATCCATTGGTAAACAGCGTGTAGAAGCGTTGTTAGATAGCAACATATAAAGCTAGAGACCAACAGCACTTCATATGCGTTGGTGGCAACCCTGTACAAAAGGATTTTTAAATGGACGTAACAAAGCATTCCAACAACTTTAAGCTTCATTAGATAGCATGAACAATTAATGACATCTTATATATTGTCATCCACAATTATTAGGTCAATGCCGATAGTGCATAGGAGGCACAATATAAAAAAACAAAAGATCTCATATATTAAATCGACTATGTGCATTACAAAGAAGATGATCCAAAGATTACAGATCTCATATATTAAATCGACTACGTTGCATTACAAAGAACATGATCCATTACAAGAGGTGAAACTATAATATTTGAAACATTGATCCTAAAATGGCATTCTAATTATCTTGTAGTAGCTCCATTCTTAACCTTGCAATGAACATCTGAGCCATGCATCATCTATTTATTTCAATGATCTACAACAACAATATGAGGTGAGTAACTTACAGTAGAGAAAATCAGGCTAATAGAGAAGTAAAATTTAAATGGCCACCGTACAAATGTGATTAACCATGACGTAGATTTATATATAGATGTGAGGCAATTAATAATCTAAATAGAAAAACTTCTTTAACATGAATTTATTAAACAACATTGAAGATTATGCAGCCTATATCAGTGTACCAATTTATTATTTTCATCTTTGATCAGCAAAACACCAAGCACCTTCGACCTATCGAATTTGCATGTACATTGTGAAAACTATCAGCTTGTCTTTACTACTAAAAATTATCCAAACATCATATTATACCAACAAGAGGAGATGAATTCAGCAAGGATAATGACAAGTAGACCTCTCCCTTCTGCAACATAGAGTTAAAGCAGCCCATAGAGCTGCGTTCATCACCTTTTGCACTTCTATTGTGTAAAAATACTCTTTCCCTTTTGTTGGAGCAACCACATCTTGGCTGACTCCTTGTGTGATGTGTTGTAAAAAGGATATGTCTATGTAAACCTCCCATTTATATAGATATATGAATATGCAGTAGGGGTTTTCCCCCTACTGTCTTCCCTGTCAAAAAAAAGGCTAATGACAAGTAGGTAACCAATAGGACCGATTACTAGAAAATTGAACATCTCCATTTTCTAGTGGTCTCTTAACTAATTAGCTTTTCATCACATTACTCCTATACTACTCAGCTTGGGATGATTCATTAGCCATGCTTGCTATGGTGTATTAGGAGAAACTCTCAGTGGGAGCAACATGAAAATCCTTAAATAATCTACATGACACAAAACTTTGTAGTTACCTGAGAACTACAAATTCACAATTATAATTTCCTGATCCACGAATAAGATTCTCAGAACCTGCATAAGAAACACGAAAAAAGCATCATCAGATTTGGGACATGTGGAGTTATCAACTCATGGCCACATCTTCTCTCCAATCAAACTTGGCGAGAGGCAACCAAACTGAATGCACGAAGAAAGAAAAAAAGTAGATCATCACCCCATCTGATCTAGTGTAGAACATTCTGTATACTATGTTATCGTATAGCTAGGAGATTTCATTTCAACTATAGCCAAATTTAAGCATACGAGGAACATCTAAAATGTTTTCAGGAACCAAGGCAGTGCTCAAACCAAGTCACGTGACACATATAGTAGTCAAATACCATGTAAGATCAAGGGTATCGTTAGTTAGCCATTACTTGCGGAGATGCATTTTATTACCTCGCACATGAGAGTCACACATGGCTCCATGGACACAACATTTAGTCATTTCAAAGAAAGATTAGGCATACCTGATTGCTAGAATGAACAGGAGTGCAGGCATAATGAGACATCTAATATCCAGTTGTCAGAAGAGGACACTCAAGTTACCAAATATGGAGTAGTTACTCACTAAACAAAAATTTTGAAAAAAAAACGAACTTGAGAAGAGGTCACTTGTGTTGGGTGCAGAAACAATCTATGGTTAAGCATTTGTGTATTAAACAACACATTTCCAAAAAAATCACGTATACAGTCCAAGGTAGCTGAGACAAACACACATGGCATGAATTTATTTGTTACAATGCAGAAGGTACAATATCTTCCTATTATAAATAGTAATGCAACGGGGCAAGCGCACACTGGTCCACATGTGGTTCAGTTAGGAAACAAAAGGAGCTATATGATAAATAAATTCATTAGAGGTACAAAAAAACTGAAATATCACAGATACCTCATTCTATATCCACTTGGAATTTAAAAGAGCCACCTGAAAGCAATGACCAAGGTAAAGTAATCACACAGGAAAATCAAGAAACAGAACTATAGGTACAAACAGTAAAGTAATGGCACTTACGATTGTTCCATGCCCAATTTAAATTTGCTAGCTCCACATGAACAAGGGTGAGTAGGAGGGCAAAGGGTGATGCAAATTCTGTGAGGAATAAATTGTTGGGGGCAAAAAATTAGAAGATCCGCTCACCAAATATAGAAAAGATGTAAGAGAATCGCTAGCTGGCACTTTCACCCCTTGACGAGGATAAGATGGGAGGAAGAAGACGTTGGTGAGAGGTTTAAGGGGTTGTGGGTAAGGATATGATGGCGTAGTTGCTGTCGGTAGCGCTATCTTGGGCGAGCGCTCGGAGAGGCTAGAGGGTCTTCTCCTTGCATTACACATCCATGCATAGAAAGAAGTTATGGATTGGATAGGAACGAAACAATGTGAGTCTGCACCGCGAGGTAGAAGTGTCAAGGATGGGGCGGCCATCTTCCGGCGGCAGCGACCGCGACACAGGTACATAGGTTATATCGAGACGGTTCTTGATCCTAGTTTCCTGCTACATCCTAGGTAAGGCTGAATTATCCAATTGTCCTAACCAACTAATCAGTTGTTGTGGGCATACATTTGGTTTTTTTGTTTTCCAGATTTGTGAAATCCACATAGTATTAATTATAGTTGATTACCAATATACTTACCAAGATACTTAGTATTTCCTGAATTATATCCAATTCTCCTCTGCTCTTAGTAACTGTGTAATGCCTTTGCAGTGAAGATTTAAACTGAGAAGCAACAAGCAAATAAGCCTTTGCTTTACCATTAATAAATGAGAATATATATACGAGCAATAACCATGGTAAACATACAGTTGGTTATCTAGAAAAAGCAATGTGATGATGCATTAATTGGGATCTATACACATTGATTCATGACTTTTTTATAATAAGAATAGTATGTGTACTTCAAATCTGTGTTTTGTTATCTGACATCATGATATAATAATTAACCCCTGTCAAACCCTGTACATTACCGAACAATATTCATATGAAGGGGAATAGTTGATGCAAGGGATTCAATCCCTATAGGGATCCAAATGACATGTGTTGATTGGTTCTGAGGAATAAATTGAACCGAACAAAGCAGGATACAGATAAAGAATTGCAGATGCGGGAGGGACAAAACAAGACCTGCTGAAATGTGGCAGTTGAGGAGGGCGGGTCCGTCGGTACTTGCGTTGTTCCTGGCTCTGCGGACAAACAACGATGGCGTCTGCATCGCCGGTCGCGCGGAAGAACGGCCGCGGCGTCTGCATCTCCAGTCGTGCGGAGGAACATCAGGGGCGATGCCTTCCCCGATGCCTACCCCGACACAGGAGGATGGGCGACGATGCATTATGCATCCTCGATGAGCGGAGGAATTGGCGAGGGAGGCGAGCTTGGAGGAGGAACGGGGGCAGGCGGCCGAGGAAGATGGGGCGGGCGCGGGGGCGGTGGGAGGTGGCGAGGGAGGCGATCTTGCTGGAGGAACGGGGGTAGGCGGCCGAGGGCGAGGGGGCGAGGGCGGGGCCGGGTGTAACGCCCCGAGACCTTTGTGGCAGGTGTCCTCCAGTTATTCGTTGTTGTTGCCTTGTCATTCGCTTGTGTGCTGCGTCTTGTCATGTCATCATGTGCATTGCATCATCATGTTTTCAAAACTTGCATCCGTCCGTGTTCCCCCAGCCCGTCCGTTGTCCGTTCTGAGCCCAGACACACTTGCACGCGCCTGCGGCATGTCCGATATATTATTTTATAAGTGGCTGGAAAATGTTCTCGGAATGGGATGAAAGTTGGCATGCGGTGTTGTTTTGTTGTTAGTAGGCCGCCTGCCAAGTTTCATCACGTTCGGAGTTCGTCTGATAGCCCAACCATTAAACTATAGCAGCATTATAGCCGGGCACACATCGGACGTTTTCGGTCTCCGAAAACAGTCGTCGGGCCTCCCTCTCTTCTCTTCT
The DNA here is from genome assembly GCA_034509565.1 of Triticum monococcum. Classification (NCBI taxonomy): domain Eukaryota; kingdom Viridiplantae; phylum Streptophyta; class Magnoliopsida; order Poales; family Poaceae; genus Triticum; species Triticum monococcum. Next base: position 476,715,159 of record CM067842.1, on the reverse strand, counting down.
CTCAGCTCGAGACCGTCTACACTCACTACCTACCACCAGGCCCTACCTAACCTCTCTCGTCAGCCCGCGACCCTCCTCGCGCGCGCGCCCGAAAGCTGTCCCGGACCCGACTCGGGCGGTCGCTACCGTTGTGTCCGGATCATCCCCGAACATCTACAAAACATCACCGTTTTCTTATTTGAACTCCCTACCTATTTTATTCTCGTCCGTCGGATTTCGATCCGATGATCCAAATCCCTCTCCTTTAATCCTTTTGCTATATATATCTAGCCTAACCCTAAAACCTAGGAGGCTTGTCCCTCCCCGCCGCCACTCCTCACCCACATCGGGATTTCCTCCCGATCCAAATCCATCCCCTCCCAAATCCCTCTCGTTTTTAACACTAGACCAACCCGAGCTCCTCCCTCGCTTGAACATGCCGCCGCCGGCCACTCTTGCTCGATCTCCACTGCAACCGGTGCTCAAGCCCTCATCGCCCCCACCTCCTTCCTCTCCCTTCCATGTCTTTCTCCCTCACCTCACATCTCTCCCTCTTCGTTTGCTCGAACAGGAGACCACGTCGTCGCCCAGGGACGCCAAGCCATCAAGCTCCGTCGTCACCGAGAGCAAGTTCCTCCTGCCCCATGGAGCTACACTGCAGGACCTCTTCTGCATCGAACCCAAGTCTGGCGCCCATGTCGACCAACCCTCGTTGATCCGCTTCTGCTTCGGCCTGCGTCGGATCCCGGTGTCCCCAGCTCGCCTCCTGCGCCGCCAAGTCCGGTCAGCCTGGTCTTCGCCGTTTCCCGCTCCTCCTGCGCCCGCACCTGCAGATCGCCGCCGAACCAGATCCTCGCGGCCTCTCTGTTTCTTTAGACGAACAGGAGCTCCAGGAGTCCATGGCGCCGCCCTTGCCTCGTCTCGCTCCGGGGGATTCAAACGCAAAGTGCCTCTGCCCCGTCCTCGCCTCGCCGGAGAGGTTTCTCCTTCGCCAAGTCCAGCGTCGCGCCTTGCTTCCTCTGAATCGAAGACGCACGCAGCCAGCGCCCCTGATCCTCGCGTTGACCGCGCCATGTACCCGCTCCTTCCATGTCCCTCCAGACAGAGCTCGATCCAGCCGACTCGGGCTCGTCCCACCGCTGCGCAAGGCCCAGCTCCTCCCGAGCCGGCTCCTCTCCACTTCGCCAGGCCCAGCCGATGGCCAGATCCGGCCCCGTGCACCCCAGCCCATCACCTCTGATGGCCCAAGGCCCAGGGTGAGCAGCCCCTGGTTTTTTTCCTCTATTCATTGGGCCAGCCTTCAGATTCGGCCCATATCATGTTTTTTCCAGCACCTGCGAATTTAGTATTTGTTCCAGAGAACGCAGTTTTACAGAAAAGTCCTTCTTATTCATGCATTTAATATCTCCACAACCGTGCATCGGATTAAAACAAATTATATATGAAAGTTGCTTAGAATTTTGTCTAATTTAATAATATGCAATTTTCATCTATGTTTAAAATGTTTAAAATGTTGTTGGTTTAAATTTGCTTAATAACTTGCTAAAATGATTTATTTCATAACTAAATAGCCGTAACTCGAAATTTAATAAACTTTATATGTAAATGGGGTAGAAAATGCCTAGTTTAACATGGTGTACTTGTTTTGCATGTTTAACAACCCTAAAATTCTGCTTAGGGCAGATCAGTACCAAACCTAATATATGCATATGAGGAGTTCCCGGACTTGTTGTTTTGTTGTACCGGCCTCATTTAAACTTGCCTAGATTAGATAGTTTCATCATGCTTCACCTCTTGCCATGTTTAACAACATTTAATATTGTTGGGTACATAAATGAGATCCAACTAAATAACTTGTCGTGGTGTTTCGTCAATATGCAACTCCGTGGCATATTGAGCTCCACTTAATTTGTAGTGTTGTTTGTTGCACTTTGCCATGCCATGCTTCATTAAACCGGACATGCATCATAATTGTTTGTGCATCATGCCATGTCTATGTGGTGGTTGTTTACTATGTTGTCTACTTCTTTCCGGTGTGCTTCTTCGGGTTGTTTCCGGTAATGTCGAGTTTGTGAGGACCCGTTCGACTACGTCCGTTTGTCTTCTTCATGGACTCGTTCTTCTTCCTTGTGGGATTTCAGGCAAGATGACCATACCCTCGAAATCACTTCTATCTTTGCTTGCTAGTTGCTCGCTCTTTTACTATGCCTATGCTGCGATACCTACCACTTGCTTATCATGCCTCCCATATTGTTGAACCAAGCCTCTAACCCACCTTGTCCTAGCAAACCGTTGTTTGGCTATGTTACCGCTTTGCTCAGCCCCTCTTATAGCGTTGTTAGTTGCAGGTGAAGATTGAAGTTTGTTCCTTGTTGGAACATGGAGATGTTGTTCCTTGTTGGAACATGTTTACTTGTTGGGATATCACAATATATCTTATTTAATTAATGCATCTATATACTTGGTAAAGGGTGGAAGGCTCGGCCTTATGCCTGGTGTTTTGTTCCACTCTTGCCGCCCTAGTTTCCGTCATATCAGTGTTATGTTCCCGGACTTTGTGTTCCTTACGCGATTGGGCTATAATGGGAACCCCTTGACAGTTCGCCTTGAATAAAACTCTTCCAGCAATGCCCAACATTGGTTTTACCATTTGCCACCTAGCCTTTTCTTTCCCTTGGGTTCTACAGACTCAAGGGTCATCATTATTTTAACCCCCCCCCCCCCCCCCCGAGCCAGTGCTCCTCTGAGTGTTGGTCCAACCTGTCAGCCGCCGGTGGCCACCAGGGGCAACTCTGGGCTGGCCTACCGGAAGTTTAGACATTCTGAGTGTGCCCTGAGAACGAGATATGTGCAGCTCCTATCGGGATTTGTCGGCACATTCAGGCGGTGTTGCTGGATTTGTTTTAACTTGTCGAAGTTGTCTTGTAGAACCAGGATACCGAGTCTGATCGGAATGCCTCGGGAGAAGGTATATCCTTCGTTGACCATGAGAGCTTGTCATGGGCTAAGTTGGGACACCCCTGCAGGGATTTGAAGTTTCAAAAGCCGTGCCCGCGGTTATGGGCAGATGGGAATTTGTTAACATCCGGTTGTAGAAAACCTGAAGTTGACCTTAATTAAAATACATCAACCGTGTGTGTTACCGTGATGGTCTCTTTCCGGCGGAGTCCGGGAAGTGAACACGGTGTTGGAGTTATGCTTGACGTAGGTTGCTATAGGATCACTTCTTGATCATACTTTTATCGACCGTGCTTTGCCTTCTCTTCTCGCTCTCATTTGCGTATGTTAGTCACCAAATATGCTAGTCGCTTGCTGCAGCTCCACCTCATACCTTTACCTTACTCATAAGCTTAAATAGTCTTGATCGCGAGGGTGTGAGATTGCTAAGTCCCCGTCACTCATAGATACTTCCAAAACCAGTTTGTAGGTGCCGAGGTTACCGTGCAGATGACGCAACCAAGCTCAAGGAGGAGCTCGATGAAGAGCTTGTCCTTTTGTGTTGTTTCGTTCTAGTTGATCAATAGTGGAGCCCAGTTGGGGTCGATCGGGGACCTTGTCGCATTTGGGGTTCTTCTTTTATTTTGGTTCCGTAGTCGGACCTTGATTGTATTTGGATGATGTAATGCTTTATTCATGTAATTGTGTGAAGTGGCGATTGTAAGCCAACTATGTATCTCTTTCCCTTATGTATTACATGGGTTGTGTGAAGATTACCTCACTTGCGATATTGCTTTCAATGCGGTTATGCCTCTAAGTCGTGCTTCGACACATGGGAGATATAGCCGCATCGAGGGCATGACAAGTTGGTAATCAGAGCCTTCCCCGACCTTAGGAGCCCCCACTGATTGATCATTTTTAGCAGTCATTGTTGAGTCTAGAAAAATGTTTTGAGTCATTTAGGAATTATATATCAGAGAGATTAGGAATTCTTTTTACTCCCCAGTCCCTTCATCGCTCTGGTAAGGCATCCTGACGTAGAGTTTTGACTCTTCTCTTCTCAAATTTCACAAAAAAAAATTAGGATCACGCGGGTATCTTGGAATCGTTCCGATGGATTTGTGACGAGAACATTGTTCTTGGTGCCTCTAGTCATTTAGGGGTTGTGGCAGTGTCCCCGGGAGTTGAGCTCCGAGGTGTTGTCGTCACAATTTTATCGTTGCAGTTCTTGAATACCTGAGTTTAGTTCGCCGACATCGAAAGTCTCTTTTATGCAGTTGTTGGTGAGATAACCTCGACGCCACCCAGTACTGGGGCGGGAGTTCGGGAGTATTGCCATAACTTGTATAACGGATGCTTTTCGAAGGTTGAGGTAGATGATTTCTGAAGGTTTCTTGGTTATGTGTTGAAGGATGGATACAGCTGGATGTAGGATTTGCTAGTTTTGGGTGAGATATTATGCTTCCCCTGTATCCCCAACACCTGATTGCATAACTGGGAAAATTTCGGGAGTTTATAAGTGGGAATTCAAGTAGCTCTTAGGATATCTTTCCGATAGATGTATGATATGAAATTGGGGTTCGACGTCTAGTGGTCCGCCTATTCACGGTCGGTTTTACAGTGGTCTCGTTGTGTCTTAAAGAGTCCTTAGCTATGCTGACTCGGGGACGCTTCGTATGTCATGTGCACTGCCTTGTACATGATGGTGATGTACGATCGAGCCCGTGTAGGCCCCACCACGAAAACTTCGGACGAAATCTCTATCATATGTTTGTTCCGGCTTATTCTGCAAGCCAATCATTGTTTTGTTTTGAGTTGTGGTATTCGAGTTGCTTCAAAGTCAAATGTTGATTCCATCCCTTGTCTAAGTGGTGTTCACATACTCCGATGTGGATACTAATCCTTCTTGGTAATCGAGATTGTCATGTCAAACCTTTTTAACCGGTGTGCTTCAATTCAAGTGGATCTGATCATTTCAATTTCCGCAAGATTAATTATCAATTCTTCTCAACGGTGTTTGTTTTCATCCATCTCCAAGTTGCCTTTGTTTTTCCCACCCTCCCACCCTTTTTCTTCGAGGACCCAGATTTCCTTTCCAACTATCCATTTTATCGATGGAGGTCTCTTTGTTATTTTCCTTCACGTTCCTACACGGGGGTTCTTTTGAAGATGCCCTACTCGTTCATCATTCTTCATTCTTTTTCTTCTCTGGTGGAACCAACTCAAGCTTTCATGTTGATCATATCCTTTTTCCTCGTTTCGGTGCACCTCATAATATTTCACTTCTCGCTATTCATTTGTTCCGGAGTGCTGAAGATATCTCAGAAGGCTCGTCTTTTCATTCAAGATCCGTTCAGACCTATCTCGAGATTGTTATCTTATTCAAACCATTTAATTCAACCGGTGCAATCTCTCTTTTCAAGCAATCGTTCAATGGTGTATCTTTTGAGTGGGCCCTAACCCATAGGTCTTTTCCCAGGATCTTACCTGACTCTTCTTATTTTCCCGGAGGTATTCTCATATTCTTTTCGAAGTTTGACGTAAGAATGATTTATCATCAGTCAAATGTCTTCTCCAAGATCTGTCAAAATCTTTTCATCGTTGGCTCAACCTCTTCATTTTGATTATTTCGGAGTGTCTCAATAATTCATGGTGGTGTTTCTCGTCGTCATTCTTAGATTTTGAAGACCGAAGAAAGGTTTACCTCCATATCTTATCCATTCTCTCAGAGATTCGTGATTCCAGTCGAGCCATCCTCTTATATTTGTTTTCTATTGTGGGAATTCTTTTCACCCATCCGGAGCTATTCAAGAGCCTTCTCAGTTTGATTATCCGGAGTCCATCAATTCAGGTTTATTCATTCTCAGCTTTCAGTTATCATTCTCAAATCTTACTGGTGCATCATTCAAGTATTCTCTTATCAGCTCGTGATTGCTTCGTTCTCATGTATCTAAATTCTCTCAAGCTTCTTCGTTCATTTGCTAATTCTTCCCGGTGTTGTCCTTATCTTTTCCTCGGTCATTTTAATTCTTACGGTGGTTCGTTCAAGATTTCTCTTCCTTCGTTATTGTATCAATTTATTCGTTGTTTCAACCCTACTGGTGGTTCGTTGAAGACCTTCTCAAGTTTATGCTATATCTATCTTAATCCTTTCTACGAGAATAAGTAGTATGCCAAATCCGTTGCTTGTCATCAATTTAAATTGGTGAAGGATAAGCATAATGTAATTCTTATTTTTGTTTCATCGAGTAAATTCAATTATTCCGGAGGTTCATCAAATTCTCGGTTTCACTTGATTCATCTTTCTTTTCCGGAGTTTAAAGCTCTCTCCATTATTTTATCACGGAGATACATCTAAATTATTACGAGGTTTCACCTTGTGTTTTCAACTTCTCTTTCTTTTCGTTATCCTTTTGTTTACCGGAGTGGAGTTATTCATGGAGGCTCTACATGTTGGTTCATCAAGGAAATAATTCCTTCTCCAAGTGTTCATTGAGATTCTTTTCAAAGGAGCTCAAGCCTTCTTCATCTTGCAATCCGGAGTGCAATTCTTTCACGCATATCTCTTGAGGTGGTGTTATGTCTTTCTTGATAATTTCCCTTCGTGCTCCGGGATTCACAAGTTATCGAAATGACATATTTAAATCCAGCAATCGCGTCATTGGAGTTATCTTGGGCTATATTTCACCTAAAGCCTTCCCTAAGGGTTGTTGCTATTTATGGTGCTCTTAAAGGACCCAAGTTCGTCTTTTATACTTCCGGTGAATAACTTTCTCGTCTCCTTGTTCATACCAATCCAATTCTTTTTCCTGTGAGTGGCAGGTTGTCACCTCATAATTTGAGAAGTTTTCCATAAGTCCACTACAAGCTCACTCTTTTCGTTATTGGTCTTCCAACAACTCCATTCGACCCTTCTCCTAAAGATGTTGTCCAAGCTCATTTGAGGTAGAAGATGTTGTTTTCTCCTCCGTTCTTTTGATTCTATTCTTACATCTGTTCCGGAGGCATTGTGATGTTGCTCTCTTCAACCCATCTTCTTGTTTTGTCAGGATCGTGTTCTTTTCTTTTGCTTATCCTTTTAACCGGAGTGTTGTGTCATCCATTCAAGTATCCTCTCATCTTGTCAAGTTCTTGTTAATTCCTTCCATTTTCAGTCGGAATGCTGCCCAAATTATATCATTCTTTTTCCTTCTCTATTTTGTTTTAACCGGGGTGTTGTGGCTATCATTCCTCTTTTAGCTGGATTCCCATCCAAGTGCCTTCTTTTTGCCAACTTCTTATTCTTTACCTTCCTTTTTCCAACCGGAGTGCTATCGTAATTGATCTTTATCGCTCCTTGTACATCTTGTTTCTACCGGAGTGTTTGCATGTACTTCTTGCCCATTGTACCCCTTCTCTTATGTCTTTCAAAGTACAAGGTTCTAGTAATGTTCCTTATTCCTCTTTTCTAACGGAGTGTTTTCAACTTCGCTCATCTGCGTTGTATTCCCCTTTCAAATTGTTTAACCTCTCAAGGTTCATGGTTTCACTCATTTGTCAAAGAAGCAACTTAGTTTTACCTCTCCTCTTTCTCTTCCGTTGTCCCTCCGGTGCCATTCTAGATCTCGGGACGAGATCCTCTCGTAGTGGTGGAGTGTTGTAACGCCCCGAGACCGTTGTGCCAGGTGTCCTCCAGTTATTCGCTATTGTTGCCTTGTCATTCGCTTGCGTGCTGCATCTTGTCATGTCATCATGTGCATTGCATCATCATGTTTTCAAAACTTGCATCCGTCCGTGTTCCCCCAGCCCGTCCGTTGTCCGTTCTGAGCCCAGACACACTTGCACGCGCCCGCGGCATGTCCGATATATTATTTTATAAGTGGCCGGAAAATGTTCTCGGAATGGGATGAAAGTTGGCATGCGGTGTTGTTTTGTTGTTAGTAGGTCGCCTGCCAAGTTTCATCACATTCGGAGTTCGTCTGATAGCCCAACCATTAAACTATAGCGGCATTATAGCCGGGCACACGTCGGACGTTTTCAGTCTTCGAAAACAGTCGCCGGGCCTCCCTCTCTTCTCTTCTCTCAGCTCGAGACCATCTACACAGCTCACTACCTACCGCCAGGCCCTACCTAACCTCTCTCGTCAGCCCGCAACCCTCCTCGCGCGCGCGCCCGAAAGCTGTCCCGGGCCCGACTCGGGCTGTCGCTACCGTTGTGTCCGGATCATCCCTGAACGTCTACAAAACATCATTGTTTTCTTATTTGAACTCCCTACCTATTTTATTCTCGTCCGTCGGATTTCGATTCGATGATCCAAATCCCTCTCCTTTAATCCTTTTGCTATATATATCTAGCCTAAACCTAAAACCTAGGAGGCTTGTCCCTCCCCGCAGCCACTCCTCTCCCACATCGGGATCTCCTCCCGATCCAAATCCACCCCCTCCCAAATCCCTCTCATTTTCAACACCAGACCAACCCGAGCTCCTCCCTCGCTTGACATGCCGCCGCCAACCACTCTTGCTCGATCTCCACTGCAGCCGGTGCTCAAGCCCTCATCGCCCCCACCTCCTTCCTCTCCCTTCCCTGTCTTTCTCCCTCACCTCACATCTCTCCCTCTTTGTTTGCTCAAACAAGAGACCACGTCGCCGCCCAAGGACGCCAAGACATCAAGCTCCGTCGTCACCGAGAGCAAGTTCCTCCTGCCCCATGGAGCTACACTACAGGACCTCCTCTGCATCAAACCCAAGTCAGGCGCCCATGTCGACCAACCCTCGCTGATCCGCTTCTGCTTCGGCCTGCGTCGGATCCCGGTGTCCCCAGCTCGCCTGTTGCGCCGCCAAGTCCGGTCGGCCTGCTCTTCGCCGTTTCTCGCTCCTCTTGCGCCCGCACCTGCAGATCGCCGCCAAACCAGATCCTCGCGGCCTCTCTGTTTCTTCAGACGAACAGGAGCTCCAGGAGTCCATGGTGCCGCCCTTGCCTCGTCTCGCTCCGGGGGATTCGAACGCCAAGTGCCTCTGCCCCGTCCTCGCCTCGCCGGAGAGGTTTCTCCTTCGCCAAGTCCAGTGTCGCGCCCTGCTTCCTCTGAATCGAAGACGCACGCAGCCGGCGCCCCTGATCCTTGCGTTGACCGCGCCATGTACCTGCTCCTTCCATGTCCCTCCAGACAGAGCTCGATCCAGCCGACTCGGGCTCGTCCCACCGCTGCGCAAGGCCCAGCTCCTCCCGAGCCGGCTCCTCTCCACTTCGCCAGGCCCAGCCGATGGCCAGATCCGGCCCCGTGCACCCCAGCCCATCACCTCTGATGGCCCAAGGCCCAGGGTGAGCAGCCCCTGGTTTTTTTCCTCTATTCATTGGGCCAGCCTTCAGATTCGGCCCATATCATGTTTTTTCCAGCACCTGCGAATTTAGTATTTGTTCCAGAGAACACAGTTTTACAGAAAAGTCCTTCTTATTCATGCATTTAATATCTCCACAACCGTGCATCGGATTAAAACATATAATATATGAAAGTTGCTTAGAATTTTGTCTAGTTTAATAATATGCAATTTTCATCTATGTTTAAAATGTTTAAAATGTTGTTGGTTTAAATTTGCTTAATAACTTGCTAAAATGATTTATTTCATAACTAAATAGCCGTAACTCGGAATTTAATAAACTTTATATGTAAATGGGGTAGAAAAATGCCTAGTTTAACATGGTGTACTTGTTTTGCATGTTTAACAACCCTAAAATTCTGCTTAGGGCAGATCAGTACCAAACCTAATATATGCATATGAGGAGTTCCCGGACTTGTTGTTTTGTTGTACCGGCCTCATTTAAACTTGCCTAGATTAGATAGTTTCATCATGCTTCATCTCTTGCCATGTTTAACAACATTTAATATTGTTGGGTACATAAACGAGATCGAACTAAATAACTTGTCGTGGTGTTTCGTCAATATGCAACTCCGTGGCATATTGAGCACCACTTAATTTGTAGTGTTGTTTGTTGCACTTTGCCATGCCATGCTTCATTAAATCGGACATGCATCATAATTGTTTGTGCATCATGCCATGTCTATGTGGTGGTTGTTTCCTATGTTGTCTGCTTCTTTCCGGTGTGCTTCTTTGGGTTGTTTCCGGTAACGTCGTGTTTGTGAGGACCCGTTCGACTACGTCCGTTTGTCTTCTTCATGGACTCGTTCTTCTTCCTTGCGGGATTTCAGGCAAGATGACCATACCCTCGAAATCACTTCTATCTTTGCTTGCTAGTTGCTCGCTCTTTTACTATGCCTATGCTGCGATACCTACCACTTGCTTATCATGCCTCCCATATTGTTGAACCAAGCCTCTAACCCACCTTGTCCTAGCAAACCGTTGTTTGGCTATGTTACCGCTTTGCTCAGCCCCTCTTATAGCGTTGTTAGTTGCAGGTGAAGATTGAAGTTTGTTCCTTGTTGGAACATGGAGATGTTGTTCCTTGTTGGAACATGTTTACTTGTTGGGATATCACAATATCTCTTATTTAATTAATGCATCTATATACTTGGTAAAGGGTGGAAGGCTCGGCCTTATGCCTGGTGTTTTGTTCCACTCTTGCCGCCCTAGTTTCCGTCATATCGGTGTTATGTTCCCGGATTTTGTGTTCCTTACGCGGTTGGGCTATAATGGGAACCCCTTGACAGTTCGCCTTGAATAAAACTCTTCCAGCAATGCCCAACATTGGTTTTACCATTCGCCACCTAGCCTTTTCTTTCCCTTGGGTTCTGCAGACTCAAGGGTCATCATTATTTCAACCCCCCCCCCCCCCCCGGGCCAGTGCTCCTCTGAGTGTTGGTCCAACCTGTCAGCCGCCGGTGGCCACCAGGGGAAACTCTGGGCTGGCCTACCAGAAGTTTAGACATTCTGAGTGTGCCCTGAGAACGAGATATGTGCAGCTCCTATCGGGATTTGTCGGCACATTCGGGCGGTGTTGCTGGATTTGTTTTAACTTGTCGAAGTTGTCTTGTAGAACCGGGATACCGAGTCTGATCAGAATGCCTCGGGAGAAGGTATATCCTTCGTTGACCGTGAGAGCTTGTCATGGGCTAAGTTGGGACACCCCTGTAGGGATTTGAACTTTCGAAAGCCGTGCCCGCGGTTATGGGCAGATGGGAATTTGTTAACGTCCGGTTGTAGAAAACCTGAAGTTGACCTTAGTTAAAATACATCAACCGCGTGTGTTACCGTGATGGTCTCTTTCCGGCGGAGTCCGGGAAGTGAACACGGTGTTGGAGTTATGCTTGATGTAGGTTGCTATAGGATCACTTCTTGATCATACTTTTATCGACCGTGCTTTGCCTTCTCTTCTCGCTCTCATTTGCGTATGTTAGTCACCAAATATGCTAGTCGCTTGCTGCAGCTCCACCTCATACCTTTACCTTACCCATAAGCTTAAATAGTCTTGATCGCGAGGGTGTGAGATTGCTGAGTCCCCGTGACTCATAGATACTTCCAAAACCAGTTTGCAGGTGCCGAGGTTACCGTGCAGATGACGCAACCAAGCTCAAGGAGGAGCTCGATGAAGATCTTGTCCTTTTGTGTTGTTTCGTTCTAGTTGATCAGTAGTGGAGCCCAGTTGGGGTTGATCGGGGACCTTGTCGCATTTGGGGTTCTTCTTTTATTTTGGTTCCGTAGTCGGACCTTGATTGTATTTGGATGATGTAATGCTTTATTCATGTAATTGTGTGAAGTGGCGATTGTAAGCCAACTATGTATCTCTTTCCCTTATGTATTACATGGGTTGTGTGAAGATTACCTCACTTGCGACATTGCTTTCAATGCGGTTATGCCTCTAAGTCGTGCTTCGACACGTGGGAGATATAGCCGCATCGAGGGCGTGACACCGGGGCGGCGGTGGGAGGCTACTGGCTTTGTCTCCCAATTTTTCTTAACGAAGGGAAGGAGATTTCCCCCTTCGTGCGCGAGCGTTGACAACGCAAAAAAGATGGAGGTGGGAAGGGATGGAGGTGGCTACGTGGAGGTTAGCGCTAAGTGGGGAAGGTGGATTCAATCAAACAACACATTGTGGTATCGTCGTTGCTAGACATGTGCTGCTGTAGGGGGGTGTTTGTTGTAGTGGGAGCCCCCCCCCAAGTGGAGTCTGAATAGGAAGGGGAGGGGCGCGGGCCCCCTTTCCCTCTTCCCCTCCTATCCTTCCCCCTTTCCCTCTCCGTAGAAAGGAAATAGGGGGGTCGAATCCTACTTGGACCGGGAGTCCAAGTAGGACTCCCCCCTTGGCGCGCACCCTCTAGGGCCGGCCTCCTCTTCCCCCTCCTTTATATATGTGGGAGGGGGGCACCCCAAAGGCAAACCAAGTCTTCTCTAAGCCATGTGTGGTTCCCCCCTCCACAGTTACACACCTCGGTCATATTGTTGTAGTGCTTAGGCGAAGCCCTGCGCCGGTAACTTTATCATCACTGTCAACACACCGTCGTGCTGACGAAACTCTCCTTCGTCCTCAACTGGATCAAGAGCTCGAGGAACGTCATCGTGCTGAACGTGTGCTGAACACAGAGGTGTCATACGTTCGGTGCTAGGATTAGTTGGATCGTGAAGACGTTCGACTACATCAACCGTGTTACTAAACGCTTCCGCTTTCGGTCTACGAGGGGACGTGGACACACTCGCCCCCCCCCCTCGTTGCTATGCATCTTCTAGATAGATCTTGCGTGATCGTAGGAATTTTTTTGAAATTGCATGCTACGTTCCCCAATAGTAAACTCTTTGGGTAATGATCATATGGCGATGTGAACTATGGGTGTTAATAACATGGCAATGTGAACTAGATTATTGACTCTAGTGCAAGTGGGAGACTGAAGGAAATATGCACAGTGGCAATAATAAAGTTGTTGTTTTATATTTCCTTATTCATGATAAAGGTTTATTATTCATGCTAGAATTGTATTGATCGGAAACTTAAATACATGTGTGAATACATAAACAAACACCGTGTCCCTAGTGAGCCTCTACTAGACTATCTCGTTGATCAAAGATGGTTAAGGTTTCGTAACCATGGACATGAGTTCTCATTTTATAGCGGGATCACATCATTAGGAGAATGATGTGATGGACAAGACCCGTCCATTATCTTAGCATAATGATCGTTCAGTTTTATTGCTATTGCTTTCTTCATGTCAAATACATATTCCTTCGACTATGAGCTTATGCAACTCTCGGATACCGGAGGAATGACTTATGTGCTATCAAACGTCACAACGTAACTCGGTGATCATAAAGATGCTCTACAGGTATCTCCGAAGGTGTTTGTTGGTGATACGTCTCCAACGTATCTATAATTTTTGATTGTTCCATGCTATTATATTATCTGTTTTGGATGTTAATGGGCTTTTTTTACACTTTTATATTATTTTTGGGACTAACCTATTGACCTAGAGCCCAGTGCCAGTTTCTATTTTGTTTCCTTGTTTTTGAGTTTTACAGAAAAGGAATACCAAACGAAGTCCAATTCACGTGCCAATTTTTTACGAATTTTTATGGACCAAAAGAAGATCCCGGAATGAAAGAGTTGGGCCCGAGGAGTCCTGGGCCGTCCACGAGGGTGGGGGCGCGCCCACCCCCACCCCCCAGGCGTGTGGGCCTACCTCGTGGATGACTCGGGCACCTCCTTGACGTGACACCGATGCCAAAAATTCCTATAAATACAGAAACCTCCAGAAAATAACCTAGATCGGGAGTTCCGCCGCCAGAAGCCTCCGTAGCCACCAAAAACCAATCTAGACCCGTTCTGGCACCCTGCCGGAGGGGGGAATCCCTCTTCGGTGGCCATCTTCATCATCCCGGCGCTCTCCATGACGAGGAGGGAGTAGTCCACCCTCGGGGCTGAGGGTATGTACCAGTAGCTATGTGTTTGATCTTTCTATATCATGTTCTTGATTCGGAACAATCTTGATGTATCGTGAGCTTTGCTATTATAGTTCGATCTTATTATGTTTCTCCCCCTCTACTCTCTTGTGATGAATTGAGTGTTCCCTTTGAAGTTATCTTATCGGATTGAGTCTTTAAGGATTTGAGAACACTTGATGTATGTCTTGCATGTGCTTATCTGTGGTGACAATGGGATATCACGTGATCCACTTGATGTATGTTTTGGTGATCAACTTGCGAGTTCCGTGACCTCATGAACTTATGCATAGGGGTTGGCACACGTTTTCGTCTTGACTCTCCGGTAGAAACTTTGGGGCACTCTTTGAAGTTTTTTGTGTTGGTTGAATAGATGAATCTAAGATTGTGTGATGCATATCGTATAATCATACCCACGGATACTTGAGGTGACATTGGAGTATCTAGGTGACATTAGGGTTTTGTTTGATTTGTGTCTTAAGGTGTTATTCTAGTACGAACTCTAGGATAGATTGAACGGAATCAATAGCTTCATGTTATTTTACTACGGACTCTTGAATAGATCGATCAGAAAGGATAACTTTGAGGTGGTTTCGTACCATACCATAATCTCTTTGTTTGTTCTCCGCTATTAGTGACTTTGGAATGACTCTTTGTTGCATGTTGAGGGATAGTTATATGATCCAATTATGTTATTATTGTTGAGAGAACTTGCACTAGTGAAAGTATGAACCCTAGGCCTTGTTTCCTAGCATTGCAATATCGTTTGTGCTCACTTTTATCATTAGTTGCCTTGCTGTTTTTATATTTTTTAGATTACAAAAACGTATGTCTACCATCCATATTGCACTTGTATCACCATCTCTTCGCCGAACTAGTGCACCTATACAATTTACCATTGTATTGGGTGTGTTGGAGACACAAGAGACTCTTTGTTATTTGGTTGCGGGGTTGCTTGAGAGAGACCATCTTCATCCTATGCCTCCTACGGATTGATAAGCCTTAGGTCATCCACTTGAGGGAAATTTGCTACTGTCCTACAAACCTCTGCACTTGGGGGCCCAACAACGTCTACAAGAAGAAGGTTGTGTAGTAGACATCAAGATCTTTTCTGGCACCATTGCCGGGGAGGTTAGCGCTTGAAGGTATATCTTTAGATCTTGTAATCGAATCTTTTAGTTTCTTGTTTTCTCACTAGTTTAGTTTATAAAAGAAAACTACAAAAAAATGGAATTGAGGGTACCTCATATGCTTCATCTTTTTAATATCTTTCATGAAAATAAGGATTCCGATAATTGTGCCAAAATGCTAGAAGAAGAATGTATTAAAATGTTTGGCACTAAATCTTTAGATGATGAGCATGATTGCAATATCGTTAGTATGAATTCTTTGAATATCCATGATGCTAATGATATGCAAAGCCACAAGCTTGGGGATGCTATGTTTGATGAAGATGATATTTTTTGTCCCCCCAAGTTTTGATGAGAAAATTTATTTTGATGATAGCATGCCTCCTATTTATGATGATTATATTGATGAAAGTGGGTTTGGAAGAGTGTCAACTTAGGAAGTAATGATCCCACTATTTTGGAGGGTGTCGAATCTTATTGTGATAATTATGGAAGTGGGTTTGGAGAGGTCATGACTTTAGTTAATGTTAATCCCACTATTTTGGAAGAGTGTCAACTTTGCATGCTTGTAGATCATGAAAAGAATGCTTTATATGATAGTTATATTGTTGAATTCATCCATGATGCTACTGAAATTTATTATGAGGGATTAATATATGCTTGTAGGAATTGTAATGATATCAAATTTCCTCTCTACATGTTGAAAATCTTGAAGATTTGCTTGTTTTGCCTTCCTATGCCAGTTGATTATTGTTCCCATAAGTTGTTTGCTCATAAAATCCCTATGCATAGGAAGTGGGTTAGACTTAAATGTGCTAGTAATATTCTTCATGATGCCCTCTTTATGTTTCAATTCTTATCCTTTATGTGAGCATCATTGAAATCATCATGCCTACCTAGGGGCGTTAAACGATAGCGCTTGTTGGGCGGCAACCCAATTTTATTTTTGTTCCTTACTTTTTGGTTCTGTTTAGTAATAAATAATTCATTTAACCTCTGTTTATATGTGGTTTTATGCTTTTAATTAGTGTTTGTGCCAAGTAGAACCTTTGGGAAGACTTGGGTGAAGTCTTTGCGATCTTGCTGTAAAAACAGAAACTTTAGCGCTCACGAGATTAGCTGCCATTTTTTACTGGAGAGTGCGATTAAGTTGATTCTTTTTGCATATGATTAATAGACAAATTAATCACGTCAACCAATTTATTTCATAATTTTATGGGTTCTATAAGTATACGTTTGATACAGATTACTACAGACTGTTTTGTTTTTGACAGATTCTGTTTTCTATGTGTTGTTTGCTTATTTTGATGAATCTATGAGTAGTATCGGAGAGTATGAACCATAGAGAAGTTGGAATACAGTAGATATTACACCAATATAAATAAATAATGAGTTCACAACAGTACCTAAGTGGTTATTTATTTTCTTATACTAACAGAGCTTACGAGTTTTCTGTTAAGTTTTGTGTTGTGAAGTTTTCAAGTTTTGGGTAAAGATTCGATGGACTATGAAATAAGGAGTGGCAAGAGGCTAATCTTGGGGATGCCCAAGGAACCCCAAGGTAATATTTAAGGACAACCAAGAGCCTAAGCTTGGGGATGCCCCGGAAGGCATCCCCTCTTTCGTCTTTGTTCATTGGTAACTTTACTTGGAGCTATATTTTTATTCACCACATGATATGTGTTTTGCTTGGAGCGTCATTTTATTTTCTTTTGTTTTGATTGCTATTTGAAGATATGAAATTATTAAATGTTAGAGAGTCTTCACATAGTTGCATAATTATTCAACTACTCATTGATCTTCACTTATATCTTTCGGAGTAGTTTGTCATTTGCTCTAGTGCTTCACTTATATCTTTTTAGAGCACGGCGGTGGTTTTATTTTGAAGAAATGTATGAACTCTCATGATTCACTTATATTATTTTGAGAGTCTTTAGAACAGCATGGTAGTTTGCTTTGGTTATGAAACTAGTCCTGATATGATGGGCATCCAAGAGGGATATAATTAAAACTTTCATATAAAGTGCATTGAATACTATGAGAAGTTTGATACTTGATGATTGTTTTGAGATATGAAGATGGTGATATTAGAGTCATGCTAGTTGAGTAGTTGTGAATTTGAGAGATACTTGTGTTAAAGTTTGTGATTCCCGTAGCATGCACGTATGGTGAACCGTTTTGTGATGAAGTCGGAGCATGATTTATTTATTGATTGTCTTCCTTATGAGTGGCAGTCGGGGACGAGCGATGGTCTTTTCCTACCAATCTACCCTCCTAGGAGCATGCGTGTAGTACTTTGTTTCGATAACTAATAGATTTTTGCAATAAGTATGTGAGTTCTTTATGACTAATGTTGAGTCCATGGATTATACGCACTCTCACCCTTCCACCATTGCTAGCCTCTCTTGTGTTGCGCAACTTTCGGCGGTACCATAAACCCACCATTTACCTTCCTCAAAACAGCCACCATACCTACCTATTATGGCATTTCCATAGACATTCCGAGATATATTGCCATGCAACTTTCTACCGTTCTATTTGTTATGACACGCTCCATCATTGTCATATTGCTTTGCATGATCATGTAGTTGACACCGTATTTGTGGCAAAGCCACCGTTCATAATTCTTTCATACATGTCACTCATGAGTCATTGCACATCCCGGTACACCGTCGGAGGCATTCATATAGAGTCATATTTTGTTCTAAGTATCGAGTTGTAATTCTTGAGTTGTAAGTAAATAAAAGTGTGATGGTCATCATTATTAGAGCATTGTCCCATGTGAGGAAAGGATGATGGAGACTATGATTCCCCCACAAGTCGGGATGAGACTCCGAACAAAAAATTAAAAAAAGAGAAAAAAGTGGCCATAAAAAAAGAGAAGGCCCAAAAAACAAAAAAATGAGAGAAAAGAGAGAAAGGGCAATGCTACTATCCTTTTACCACACTTGTGCTTCAAAGTAGCACCATGATCTTCATGATAGAGAGTCTCTTATTTTGTCACTTTCATATACTAGTGGGAATTTTTCATTATAAAACTTGGCTTGTATATTCCAATGATGGGCTTCCTCAAATGCCCTAGGTCTTCGTGAGCAAGCAAGTTGGATGCACACCCACTTAGTTTCTTTGATGATCTTTCATATATTTATAGCTCTAGTGCATCCATTGCATGGCAATCCCTACTCCTTGCATTGACATCAATCGGTGGGCATCTCCATAGCCCATTGATTAGCCGCGTCAATGTGAGACTTTATCCCTTTTTGTCTTCTCACACAACCTCAATCATCATATTCTATTCCACCCATAGTGTTATGTCCATGGCTCGCGCTCATATATTGCGTAAAAGTTGAAAGAGTTTGAAAAGGCTAGGTATGAAACAATTGCTTGGCTTGTCATCGGGGTTGTGCATGATGATAGCATTTTGTGTGACAAAAATGAAGCATGGCCAAACTATATGATTTTGTAGGGATACATTTTCTTTGGCTATGTTATTTTGATAAGACATAATTGCTTGATTAGCATACTTGGAGTATTACTATTTTTATGTCAACAATAAACTTTTATCTTGAATCTTTCAGATCTAAACATTCATGCCACAATAGAGAAAAATACATTGAAGAACATGCTAGAAATCATTCCATATCAAAAATTTTGTTTTTATCATTTACCTACTCGAGGACGAGCAGGAATTAAGCTTGGGGATGCTTGATACGTCTCCAATGTATCTATAATTTTTGATTATTCTATGCTATTATATTATATGTTTTGGATGTTAATGGGCTTTATTTTACACTTTTATATTATTTTTGGGACTAACCTATTAACCTAGAGCCTAGTGCCAGTTTCTGTTTTTCCCTTGTTTTTGAGTTTTACAGAAAAGGAATACCAAACGGAGTCCAATTGACGTGCCAATTTTTGACGATTTTTATGGACCAAAAGAAGACCCCGGAGTGAAAGAGTTGGGCCAAAGGAGTCCCGAGCCGTCCACGAGGGTGGGGGGCGCGCCCACCCCCCAGGCGCGTGGGCCTGCCTTGTGGACGACTCGGGCACCTCCTTGACGTGAGACCGACGCCAAAAATTCCTATAAATACAGAAACCTCCAGAAAATAACCTAGATCGGGAGTTCCGCCGCCAGAAGCCTCTGTAGCCACCGAAAACCAATCTAGACCCGTTCCGGCACCCTGTCGGAGGGGGGAATCCCTCTCCGGTGGCCATCTTCATCATCCCGGTGCTCTCCATGACGAGGAGGGAGTAGTCCACCCTCGGGGCTGAGGGTATGTACCAGTAGCTATGTGTTTGATCTCTCTCTCTCTCGTGTTCTTGATTCGGAACGATCTTGATGTATCGCGAGCTTTGCTATTATAGTTGGATCTTATGATGTTTCTCCCCCTCTACTCTCTTGTGATGAATTGAGTTTTCCCTTTGAAGTTATCTTATCAGATTGAGACTTTAAGGATTTGTGAACACTTGATGTATGTCTTGCATGTGCTTATCTGTGGTGACAATGGGATATCACGTGATCCACTTGATGTATGTTTTGGTGATCAACTTGCGAGTTCCGTGACCTCGTGAACTTATGCATAGGGGTTGGTGTTGGGGAACGTAGTAATTTCAAAAAAATTCCTACGCACACGCAAGATCATGGTGATGCATAGCAACGAGGGGGAGAGTGTTGTCTACGTACCAACGCAGACCGACTGCGGAAGCGATCACACAACGTAGAGGAAGTAGTCGTACGTCTTCTTCCCGATCCGACCGATCCAAGCACCGTTACTCCGGCACCTCCGAGTTCTTGGCACACGTACAGCTCGATGACGATCCTCGGGCTCCGATCCAGCAAAGCATCGAGGAAGAGTTCCGTCAGCACGACGGCGTGGTGACGATCTTGATGTACTACTGATGCAGGGCTTCGCCTAAGCACTGCAACAATATGATCGAGGTGGAATTTGGTGGCAGGGGGCACCGCACACGGCTAAGGAACGATCACCAAGGATCAACTTGTGTGTCTAGAGGTGCCCCCTGCCGCTGTATATAAAGGAGCCAAGGGGGAGGGGTGCGCCGGCCAGGGAGAGGGCGCAGGAGGAGTCCTACTCCCACCGGGAGTAGGACTCCCCCCCCCCCAATCCTAGTTGGACTAGGTTTCCCAAAGGGGGAAAGAGAGAGAGGGGGTCGGCCCCTTCTCCTAGTCCTAATAGGACTAAGGGAAGGGGGGCGCGCGGCCACCTATGGGCTGCCCCTTTTCTCCTTTCCACTAAGGCCCATGAAGGCCCATATGGCTCCCGGGGGGTTCCGGTAACCTCCCGGTAATCCGGTAAAATCCCGATTTCACTCGGAACACTTCCGATATCCAAATATAGGCTTCCAATATATCAATCTTTATGTCTCGACCATTTCGAGACTCCTCGTCATGTCCGTGATCACATCCGGGACTCCGAACAACCTTTGGTACATCAAAATGCATAAACTCATAATAACTGTCATCGTAACGTTAAGCGTGCGAACCCTACGGTTCGAGAACAATGTAGACATGACCGAGACACGTCTCCGGTCAATAACCAATAGCGGGACCTGGATGCCCATATTGGCTCCTACATATTCTACGAAGATCTTTATCGGTCAGACCGCATAACAACATACGTTGTTCCCTTTGTCATCGGTATGTTACTTGCCCGAGATTCGATCGTCGGTATCCAATACCTAGTTCAATCTCGTTACTGGCAAGTCTCTTTACTCGTTCCGTAATACATCATCCCACAACTAACATATTAGTTGCAGTGCTTGCAAGGCTTATGTGATGTGCATTACCGAGAGGGCCCAGAGATACCTCTCCGACAATCGGAGTGACAAATCCTAATCTCGAAATACGCCAACCCAACATCTACCTTTGGAGACACCTGTAGTACTCCTTTATAATCACCCAGTTACGTTGTGACGTTTGGTAGTACCCAAAGTGTTCCTCCGGCAAACGGGAGTTGCATAATCTCATAGTCATAGGAACATGTATAAGTTATGAAGAAAGCAATAGCAACATACTAAACGATCGGGTGCTAAGCTAATGGAATGGGTCATGTCAATCAGATCATTCAACCAATGATGTGACCTTGTTAATCAAATAACAACTCTTTGTTCATGGTTAGGAAACTTAACCATCTTTGATTAACGAGCTAGTCTAGTAGAGGCATACTAGTGACACTAAGTTTGTCTATGTATTCACACATGTATTATGTTTCCGGTTAATACAATTTTAGCATGAATAATAAACATTTATCATGATATAAGGAAATAAATAATAACTTTATTATTGCCTCTAGGGCATATTTCCTTCAGTTGGCACACGTTTTCGTCTTGACTCTCCGGTTGAAACTTTGAGGCACTCTTTGAAGTTCTTTGTGTTGGTTGAATAGATGAATCTGATATTGTGTGATGCATATCGTATAATCATACCCACGGATACTTGAGGTGACATTGGAGTATCTAGGTGACATTAGGGTTTTAGTTGATTTGTGTCTTAAGGTGTTATTCTAGTACGAACTCTAGGATAGATTGAACGGAAAGAATAGCTTCATGTTATTTTACTACGGACTCTTGAATAGATCGATCAGAAAGGTTAACTTTGAGGTGGTTTCGCACCCTACCATAATCTCTTCATTTGTTCTCCGCTATTAGTGACTCTTCGTTGCATGTTGAGGGATAGTTATATGATCCAATTATGTTATTATTGTTGAGAGAACTTGCACTAGTGAAAGTATGAACCCTAGGCCTTGTTTCCTAGCATTGCAATACCATTTGTGCTCACTTTTATCATTAGTTACCTTGGTGTTTTATATTTTCATATTACAAAAACCTATATCTACCATCCATATTGCACTTGTATCACCATCTCTTCGCCGAATTAGTGCACCTATACAATTTACCATTGTATTGGGTGTGTTGGGGACACAGGAGACTCTTTGTTATTTGGTTGCAGGGTTGCTTGAGAGAGACCATCTTCATCCTACACCTCCCACAGATTGATAAACCTTAGGTCATCCACTTGAGGGAAATTTGCTACTGTCCTACAAACCTCTGCACTTGGAGGCCCAACAACGTCTACAAGAAGAAGGTTGTGTAGTAGACATCAGTTGGGTTGGCATAGATCGAGATTAGGATTTGTCACTCCGAGTATCGAAGAGGTATCTCTGGGCCCTCTCAGTAATACACATCATAAGCTTGCAAGCAAATGACTAAGGAGTTGGTCAGTAGGTGATGTATTACGGAACGAGTAAAGAGACTTACCAGTAACGAGATTGAATTAGGTCTGAAGATACCGACGATCGAATCTCGGGCAAGTAACATACGGATGGACAAAGGGAATTACGTATGTTTTCATAACGGTTCGGCCGATAAAGATCTTCGTAGAATATGTAGGAGTCAATATGGGCATCCAGGTTTCGTTGTTGGTTATTGACTGGAGAGGTGTCTCGGTCATGTCTACACAGTTCTTGAACCCGTAGGGTCCGCGCGCTTAACGTTCGATGACGATATTGTATTATATGAGTTATGTGACTTGGTGACCGAATGTTGTTCGGAGTCCTGAATGAGATCACGGACATGACGAGGAGTCTCGAAATGGTCGAGAGGTAAATATTGATATATAGGACAATAGTATTCGGACAACGAAAGTGTTCTGGAATGTATCGTGTATTTATCGGAGTACTGGGGGGTTACCGGACCCCCCCCCCCGGGGGGATATATGGGCCATATGGGCCATGAGAGGGGAGCACACCAGCCCACAAGGGGTGGCGCACCCCCCCCCCCCCCCATGGCAGGTGGCCGAATAGGAGAAGGAGAAGAGGGGGTTCGCCCCCCCCCCCTCCTGCTCTTCTTCCCCCTTCCTTTCTTCTCCGACGGAAAAAGGAAAGGGGGCGCCACTTGGGGAAACACCAAGTAGGATTTGGATCCTACTTGGGGCACCCCCTAGCTGCCTCTCCTCCCCTCCCACCTATATATATGTGGGGAGGGGGCGCCTAGAACACACAACATCAATTGTTGGCCATGTGCGGCGCCCCCTCCACAGTTTACACCCTTGGTCATATTCTCGCGGTGCTTAGGCGAAGCCCTGCGCGGATCACTTCAATATTACCGTCACCATATTGTCGTGCTGACGGAACTCATCTACTTCGTCGACGTCTTGCTGGATCAAGAAGACGAGGGACGTCACCGTGTGAACGTGTGCAAAACTTGGAGGTGCCGTACGTTCGGTGCTTGATCGGTCGGAGCTAGAAGAAGTTCGACTACATCAACCGTGTTGTCAAACGCTTCCGCTTTCAATCTACAAGGGTACATAGACACAGTCTCCCCATCATTGCTATGCATCTCCATGGATAGATCATTGCGTGTGCGTAGAATTTTTTTTGTTTTTCCATGCAACGCTTCCTAACAGTTCGTGGGATCGTTCATCGATGGTTCGAGGGACTCCAAGTACGACCTACACCGTCATGTTCTTTTTCCGCTACAACTCGGTGACGGTAACGATCGTGATCTCGACCCCTAATGCATCTTCATATTGATCTTGGGTGTGCGTAGGTGTGATTTTTGTTTTCTACTATGTTTCCCAATATCGATGACCTACAAGTTATGTGAGTTAATAACAAGATGGTTGCAACCCGCCCTTTGAACAATTTATAAACCATATCTAAGTTCCAAAGCTTCAACCATCAGGACATCCGTGCACCAATAAATTCTCCAGTTCCCCCTGCAATGATTTATTCTCTATCGTCCCTCGAAACAACACCGGCCATGCCTCTAAGTACGTCATGATCAAAAGAGGCATCCACATTAAGTTTTACAAAACCCCTCGGAGGTTGGACCCAACCCTCTCTTTTCATAGTAGCCTTTGGTGATATAGCAATAACATAGTTTAACGTAATAGCATGAATCCCCATAGAGATATGGTTAGCATATTGGGTTTTCTCTTTATGGACCAATTTTCGCCTCTCCCACCATAAGTACCAAGTTGTAATTACAATCATCTCACGACATTCGGAACACCCAAGATAGTCAGCTCCCGTTCAGGCATAGAAAGTAAAAAAAATCAAGAACCGCCTCACCAGCATAATCAACTTCACAAGCTCTTTTAATGACCTGATCTAGTCCTAGCACTCTACAAACCTCCTTTACTTTTTGACATTGAAATAACATATGCTTTGTATCTTCTGATCCAAAGGGACAAGCAGAACAATTGGGGGTAACTTTTATGTGTCTATTCGCCAAAGTAACTCTACACGGAAGAGTGCCATGCAATGTGTACCAAATGATTTTTTACCTTCGAGGGGCAAGATAACTTTCAAACCCCACTCCAAATAGGATTAATAGTTACATATCTCATATCATCATTTCTTCTTAGTTTTCCCTTGTGTTGGCGTACTCATTGCACAACATAGGCTGATCAAACAGAAAATGTTCCATTCTTTGAATAGTTCCAAGCGACAAAATCCAACATGTCATGTTGGGGCAATGAAATTGCAAGGACCCTATGTGCGTCAACTGCACAACATTTGTGTAACTAAATTTTGGTCCCAATTATTAGTAACAAGATCAAGATCAATTAAATCAGATACCATCAAATTACTCTCTCTAGGTGTGATTACTTAATTTGCACAATTCGGGATCAAGCATCTTCCCAAATATCAATATTGCGACCATTTCCAACATGTCATATATAACCATGATTTAGACAATTAACCCCTGCCATAATACTTTGCCAAGTAAAGAGGAACCCTTCTTTAGCTTTGCATTCGATAAATTGCCATTTGAGTGGCAACAACTTTATTTAACTAAGAATCTATTCGAGAATACAAACGATGTCCTGTAAAACTTGAAGCCATACATGACGACCAAATGGTAAAGTAGTTGTTGCCTTTGAGAGCTTAAAGACACATGGGTACCTCGACGGGCGAGCACGGCAGATGGCACACAGCGTGCCACGGGCGGCCAGGCATAGCCCATTTAGTCCTCTGCCGGGCACGCAAAATTCGATCGGTTTGGCCACATCTATAGCCGCGGGGGAAGTTTCACGTGATACCACCCCTTATATGTTACCGTGGTACCGGCTCCTGGGCCGTTGGATTGGATCTAGGGATGGCAATTTTATCCACGGATCTGGATATTCATGGATACCCGACCCAGTTGGGTAAGGGTATGGAGCACATTTTTGCCCATGGGTCCATGGATATGGATACCCACGAACAGCTGGGTTGGGCATGGTTATAGTTTGTGCTCCATGGATATCCAATGGATACCCATATGACATGTGGGGCCATATGCCAGTGATAGTAGAAAGCGCGAATCAATAAGAAGTGGCAGGAAATATGCAACTTGTTCCATGAGCTATATGCTGGAGAATCAACCTCTGGTATGTCATACTTAAGGACTCATCGTATTACTTGTTGCCTACTTATGCATGTAGCTTATGTTGTCATTTGTGAGTGAATGATGATGAGTTAATTTGCTCTTTGGGAAGGCTTCATGCTGACTTTTCTATGCCCATGGAGCTCCATGGGTATGTGGGTATCTAGTGGGTTTGGACATGGGCACAAGTTTTGCCCATGGATAATTTGATGGATGGGCAGAGAGTAGGAAGATGGGTCATGGGTTGGATTTGGACCAGCTCCACCCGCCCCAAACCCGGCCCATTGCCATCCCTAATTGGATCTCATGTCTGACGCATATGAGAAGTTGATGGACCTGCGTGCAATTTTAAAACTCTTGAATGGCTTTTGTGCAAGTATTCAAGAGCTCCTAGGATCCATTGGATCTAAGATCCAACGGTTCCTAGTAGACTGTATCATGGTATTACGTGAGCCTCGGGAGCACCCGATATTCACCCATACTAGCTGTGATCCAAAAAAAGAATTTACTCCCTCATTAGTAACAAGGGATGTATGGTGAATTCAGGTGGGCGAATAAACATCTAACATGGTCACGTATGCGGCAACTCCATCAGGGTCAGTCCTTACCGTGGCTCCTGATTGGCGACCTCAATGAAATTCAGTTTTTGCGTGAGAAGGAAGGGGGCAACCCGCGGCCGGTTCAATATATGCAAGCTTTTCAAGAGGCAATTGACGACTACGAGTTGCACGACATGGGGTTCCTTGGAGACCCGTTTACTTGGCGCCGTGGAAGGATAAGAGAAAGGCTAGACAGGGGATTAGTGAATGATGCATGGTCGAACCTCTTCCCCCACGCGGCACTACAGAACCTGGAATTTAACCACTCTGATCACAGGCCGCTGTTGGTGGACACAGAGTATTACATACTACCGGCTACTAACTCGAATAATGTACGTGTGAAGAGATTTGAGGCGCGGTGGTTGAGAGAACAGAGCTTCAACGAGACAGTTGAGGAGGCGTGGAATGAAGCTACAGCCGATCCAACTGCTACAACTATTTATGAGAAGTTGAATAAAATGCACAACCGGTTCCATGATTGGGACCAACGGGTCCTCAAAAAACCCAAAAAGCGGCTCCGTAAAGCTCAAAGAGAACTTGAAAAGGTCATGGTTGGGCCTATGAATGGTGATAGTGAAGAGAAAAGAAGAGAACTCTCAGAGCTAATAGAGTACCTGCTGGAATTAGAGGAGATCCAAGCCAGACAACACTCCAGAGCTACATGGTTAAAGGCGGGGGATCGCAACACGGCCTTCTTCCAGGCTTTTGCTTTAGCAAGGAGGAAACGGAATTTCATCAAGAGGTTGAAGGACGAAACAGGAAACTGGCTAGAAGGTAGTGCTGAACTAAATGCGCATATATTAAACTACTTTACTAACCTGTTCTCCTCTGAAGTACAACAAATAGATCCTGTTATTTTGGAACGAGTCCAACACAAGGTGTCAGACCAGATGAATAATTTTCCGATGGTCCCATATACAGCAGAAGATGTAAAGAAGGCGATCTCAAGTATTGGCGACATTAAGGCGCCCGGGCCAGATGGGCTGCATGCATTTTTCTTTAAGAAATATTGGCATATAATTGGAGATGAAATTACCCAGGAAGTTATGTTGGACATTAACTCAAGAAAGATTCCAGCTGAATGGAATGATACAACCATCGTGATGATCCCTAAAACCGAGTCTCCAGAGTTGGTAATGCAATATAGACCTATCAGTCTGTGCAATGTTCTTTACAAAATTATCTCCAAAATGCTAGCTCTACGGCTAAAAAACATTCTCCCAGAAATTATTTCTCCTACCCAAAGTGCTTTTGTTCCTGGGAGAATGATCACAGATAATATCTTGATCGCTTATGAATGTGTGCATAAGATAAAGAGTAAAAGGGCTGGCCAATTTGGTTTATGCGCGGTAAAACTTGATATGCATAAGGCCTACGATAGAGTGGAGTGGTCTTTTCTACACGACATGATGATCAAGTTAGGATTTCATGAGCAATGGTTGCAATGATTATGGAATGTGTGAAATCTGTAACATACAAGGTGAGATTTAATTCACAGGAAACAGAAGGTTTTAGCCCGACAAGGGGAATTAGGCAGGGGGACCCCCTCTCCCCCTATCTGTTCCTTCTTTGTGCAGAGGGTCTATCCAGTCTTTTGCAGTATGAAGAAGAAGCTGGTGGCATAGAAGGGATTAGAGTGTGCAGAAATGCACCGTCAATATCACACCTCTTATTCGCTGATGATTCTCTAATTCTTATGAAGGCAGACACGCTAAATGCAGCTTCCTTACAGCATGTTCTGGATACTTATTGCCAAAGCTCGGGGCAAATGGTGAGTGTTGCTAAGTCGAGTATTTTCTTTAGTCCTAATACTCCAGTTGCTTCTAAGGCTGAAATATGTCAATCGTTGCATATTGATACTGAGGCCTTATCTGATAAATATCTTGGACTAACTGCAATGGTGGGAGCGGACATAAGTGATTGCTTCAAGCATTTTGTTGAAAGGATTAAGGAAAGGCTTAAGGGATTGATGGAAAAGCAGCTATCCATGGGGGGGAAGGAGATCCTTCTCAAGTCTGTGGCACAAGCTATTCTTGTTTTTGCTATGTCAGCCTTTGGTTTACCTAAAGGAATATGCAAAGAGATAACAGATTTAATTTCCCAGTTATGGTGGGGGGATGATGAAGAACATAAGAGAATGCATTGGTACACTTGATGGAAACTTTGCTATCCAAAGAGTGAAGGTGGATGGGATTCCGTGATCTATATTCCTTTAATCTGGCAATGCTCTCTAAGCAATGTTGGAGATTAATAAATAACCCGGAGTCGTTATGTGCAAGAGTATTAAAGGCAAAGTATTTCCCTAATGGGAGCTTATTACAGGCCACTCTTAAGAATGGGGCTTCTTTTACATGGCAAAGCATTATGAAGGGCTTAGAGACCTTCAAACTGGGATACATCTGGCGGATTGGGACTGGAGATCAAGTGAACATCTGGAGGGATCCCTGGATTCCTAACAGTGCAGATAGGAGGGTGATTACCCCGCGTGGACAAACTGTCCTAACCACTGTTAATGACCTCATCGACCCCACAAGTGGCAATTGGGACGAGGATTTAATCACTTCTATTTTCAACCCTGTTGATGTCCGTAGAATTCTGGAAATTCCACTTAACTACAACGCCTTTGAGGATTTTATAGCGTGGCATCCAGATTGCAGAGGTATTTTTTCAATCCGTTCAGCTTATCACACTCAATGGTTTCAAACTTTCCGGGCACATGCAAATGGGCTAGCGTAGCCAGGAAGGTCTAGTACCCCAGTTGTTTGGAGTACATTGTGGAAGCTTCAAATCCCACGTAAAATTCAAATTTTTTGTTGGCGGGTACTCCATGGAATTTTACTTCTAAAGTCCATAATCACTAATAGGCATGTCGGTTCAGATGGAGCTTGCCCCATTTGTCACCGAGCGGCTGAAGATGTAAAGCATCTTCTTTTTGAATGTTCCTATGCTATAGAACTTTGGTCACGCCTAGGAATATTGGACTACATCAATGAAGTGAAACTGGTTGACCGTTCTGGGTCGATCGTCTTGGAGTATATCCTCTTAGTTCCAGCAAGACAAGTGCCGCTCAAGCCCAACCTGGATGTAAAGCAACTTATCGCGGTCGGAGGATTGTACCTCTGGTGGATTAGACGTGAGACCACTCACAATGGCTCTCCCCCACTGTCTTTTAAATGGCCAATGTCAATTCTGGCTATAGCTAATAACTTCCAGCAAGCGAATGCAAAGAAAATTGCACCAGTGCAAGATAGATGGAAGAAGCCAGAGTCCAGGTTTGTAAAACTTAATGTTGATGCAGCATTTTATGTGGCAGAAAAAGAAGGAGCTACTGCAGCAGTGATCAGGGATGCGAATGGATCTTTTCTAGCTGCTCGGTGTACTTATATCCCTCACACATCCAGCGTGGTGATGACCGAGGCATTGGCAATGCAGGACGGTCTGAATTTTGCAAGCTCGCTAGGCTTCCCACGGGTAGAAACGGAGTCGGACTCGTTGATAGTAATTGAATCTTGTGCAGGCGATACGAGATGGTGGGATGAAGCTGCGGCAATTTTTGCTGAATGTGTGGATATTTCGTCGTTGATCGGAAAGGTCAAATTCAAGCATTGCTATCGTAGTTCAAACCAAGCGGCACATGTGCTAGTGAATTATAGTTATTGTAATAAACTTTGTAGTCATTAGACGGATGAGCCATCAGGCTGTCTTGTCTCAAACCTCGTGGACGATGTAATCTCTAATAATAAACCAGCTATTGCTTCTGGTTCTTAGCGTCGCTGCAATTTTACAGAAAAATCCCTCTGTTATTTAGAATTCAACCCGCAGTCCTTTTTTAAGTGACTACATGAGATACCGTTTCATTTTTTCAGAAACGTCCCTGTAGTTTAGTACATTCAACCCGCATCCCTCAAATCATACATCACGCCACGATCCCCTTCCTGTCTCCCACGCACGGGCGGTCGCCGCCGCCGCCTTCCTCGCTGAGTCCGCGGCCGAAATCCACGCCGGGAGAAGAGGTATCCATCCCTTCGACGCATTCCTCTCCCTCAAGCCTCGACCTCGCCGGCAGCCCTCCTCCTGTCCCAAGTCCAGGAGACGCATGGGAACGGCGGCGGTGGCGAGGCGTCTCGCGCGCACGGACACCCCCACCCTACGCCCGCTCGTGCGCGCTGCCCTGCGCGGTTTAAGGCATCGCGCCTGCTGCGCTCCCTTGTGGCGATGATGTGGCTTACTGCTGCCATACAGCGCCTCATCGAGGAGTAGAGCAGCTGCCCCATGCCAGCCAAGATCTTCCAGATCCTCTCCACCCTGCCACCGTCATTGCAGGAGGACTTTAACGAGTGGTCACCAAGAAGCTGCCCCAAATCCTACAAAAGGCTCAGGTAAGAATACATACGTACATTAACCTCAATATCTACTTGATTAATTCAGTTATAACACTTTCCTTTTGAACCAATATATGCACTTTCAGTTGAGGACACTCATCTTGCTAATTAAATTGTGTGGAAAATCTTACATGGGCAAAATTTTTTTTCAAAAAGAAAATAAAAGACTATTTCAATTCCTATATAATTTAATTGTGTGATTGCTGAGTGGTCCAGTGAGTAGTGCTTCTATAAGCAAGGGAATGATAGAATGATGCACGATTCTACAGGTTAGATGAGCCGCTGACAAAGACACACATCTATTCTGAATTTTTACATGTGAAGATGGACCATCAGCTACGGAATATGTTGGCTAACCTCTCACAGGTTGCTAACAAATTTTTTCTTATTGTCATCTTGGTAATTGACATTGGTGGTATTGTCTTTTAGTTCAACAGAAAGTTGTTCAAGTGAAAATTCAGAGGAACATGTGGAACAAAAGACATGGTATAAAAAGGAAAGGAAAGACTAAACAGTACAATGATGCAGGTTCAGGTTTCATATGTTGTCTTTGCTGCCTCATGAATATGCTAGCATGGTTGTCTTCTGGATTATGCACATGTCTTCGTTTGCCATATACTCTCGACGCATCGTGTAGTATGTACTAATTCTAGGGAGACTGATCTCATATTGTTCACTCTTCAGAATTAGTATTTATAAGTTTTTGTGTGGTTTTAGCACCTCAGTTAAGAAATAAATATTAGCCTTCTCTAAAGAGGTTTGTTGCCTTGCTTTTTAACCTTTTCCCCTGTTCAAATTGTCAGATGATGGCTACAGATATGGACACCTGTATACATATGGGATGTTTCCTCTGTCAATGCCGTCCTTTAATCCAGTTAATGATGCTGAAGTTTTCAATGGCTTTGGCACCGCATACATATGGGATGTTTCCTCCGTCAATGGCTCAATGCTGTCCTTTAATCCAGTTAATGATGCTGAAGTTTTTAATGGCTTTGGCATGCAAAGCCATCCAAATGTGGAAAATAGATCTCTTGGTTGCAATGAGGGAGTTGTATATGAAGAAGCTCTATAGGTATATAATGTTACGAGTCACTGTAGAAATAGTATATGCTTAATTGCCTGGTTACTTTGATCGAAATCTAATTACTATGGATGGTAAACAGAACTTTTATGCAGCATATCAGTCAAGAAACAAAGGAAGAAGATCTGTCTCAAGGTGCGTCGGGTCGGCGATGGGTCTCTGTTAGGCATGAACTGAGCTATCAATAATTTGTATATGTTTAGTCTGTTAGTACAATTTGCCAGGTTATTTGGAGAAGGGAAACCAGTAGAAACAATTATAATTGATAAAAAATGCATGGTTGCATGTGCTTTCTCTTTACACTAAGCAATGGATAAATATTCCAGCTTTATTTTTCCTTTTGTATTTGGCTTTTTTTCTTGGTGGCTAATCTATAACTACCCAGTAGTAATGACTTTCTCTTTTTACATCAGCGGGATTTAATCGATGGAGTTCCGCTGCTAAAGGACGTGAGAGGCAGTCCCATCATTGGAAGTTTACTGTTTGAATCACAGGGATCTGGGATTACATAAGCACATACTTTACTGAATTCTATAGTTCTATTCGTTGGCACATCGGTTGATCAGTTTTGAGGTAAAGCGAAGTTGTTATCCGAAAAATACTTACCTACTTTAAGAAGGTCCAAATAGAAAAAAATGTTGGTTTTCAGGTATGCTAGCATTCAAATCTACTTCGGACACCAGATCACACATCAAAAATTTGATACCTGAAATGTTAGCTTCAGAAGAAGGGTATCAAAATAGATTCATGGTCTCTTTGCTTAGTTCTATGCTTCTCAAAATGCTTTAGTATATGCCCATAATATCATAGTACGAATTGTTCTATGAGCAGTTTCCTTTGTCTACCATCAGGGATAGTAATTCATTCGGTAATCTGATATGTATATGTTCTGCATTTCTGACTGAAATAATGGTAAGTTTGGCTTTGGCAATTGGTGTGTGTAGTTTCTTCAGTTGATATAATTTGATCATGCTGAAGGCAAGATATACATCATGGTTACTTCAGGTAGCTTAAAGGGTGTGGGTCAGTGTTAAATGTGAAATAGCTTCACCGGGCAAGTTGTTTCACTTCTTTACATTCAAGAGTTAAACCAGGGACGAAGCACAATCAGACACTCTGTTTTTGCAAAATATTTTCTACCTTCCTCTGTCGTTGAAGTGTATTGGCTTTCTTTCTTACAATACAAAACTGAAAAGTATTGTTTAATAAACTATAATCGAATTTTTCTAAGGTGGAGATGAGAAAAATTGAAAAATTGTGAACAAGATAGAACACACTCAGTATGGTACCTGTGTTTCTTAATCAAGGTCCTGGATTTAGCTTGACGAACTATCAATTCAAATAGATCATAGAACAATGGTTATAACTTTAGTAGGGCATTCTGTCCTGGAAATACAATTGTTGATAGATCTGCTTTCCTGCGATCAAGAGACAAAGAAAACTGGAACGAAGCAATCATGTTACTGAATTTTCGTATATATACGTGCGTCATCCCTCAAGAGAACTCTTAGTCAGAGTCGAACTCTGCATCCTCTCCGCCTTCCCTAACCCCTCTCATAAATATCGTCTTCGGTGGCTTGGGGGAGAGGAGCGGAGTGGGGTTTGGATCCCGTGGATGCGGACAAGAGAAGCAAAACATTGACGCCGGCGGCAAGGGCCTTTTCGAGACCGGAGGCTCGCCGCCGTTGGGATCCGGCCACCACGGGCTCCCAGCGTCAGATCCGTAGGTACCGGAACCAATCTTGCAGCCACCGTTGGTTTCTCTCGGAGCAAGTGCCACCATTGGGATCCGGCTACCACAAGCTCCCCAGGGTTGGATCCGTCTGTCCTGGAGCCGACCCTGCACCCTGTGCTCCTTTCTCTCGGAGCAAGCAAGCGATTGACGCAGCAGCGGCACGAGGGAGCGAGCTCTGCCTTGAGGTGCCACTGGGGCAGACAACCACGAGCTCCTCCACCACCATCTCCTCCCCTACCCGGGTTCATCTGCTCATCTGCACCGTCATGGCGGCTAGCATCAGTACCTCTATCCTCCACACCAGTTACGTCACACACCGATATTAATAGGGATTGTACCTTGCTTCGTTCCGACGCGTGGAGGCTGGCCTCCTCACCCACCCCGTACTGCACTGCTGCAAGGTCTGCATTGCTCAAAATTCTCTCTCTACACCTGCTCTCCTTTTATACCTATAGCATGGCATGCTAAAGAACTTGATCAATTCCAAAAAATATTCAGTTTTTACATTACAAGTTGGTGTATGCCACATGTTAGATATTTTTCCTACAATAACCTAAACTTCCTTTTCATAATGGCAGGACAAACCAACCCAGGAGGAGGCAAATAATGTAGTCAAGCAAATGCGCATAGTACTATAGGGTCTGATCACTTCCTGTGTGTACATTGGTACTGAGTTCAGAATGCATGCCATCCAACTCATGCATCATATATAAGTGATGGCATGCTGTTGCTGAATTGTGAACCATACATCTACAAAGAAAATCATGGGAAACTTCCTTCCGTGTAAATTGTGTTTGTACAGATCAACTGCAGCTGTGTATGTATTCTGAATGTTTATGATATGCAGAGGGTTGTACACACATATTTTCAAGGGGAGTAAAAGGGCAGTTGTTGTCAACCTGCTTGTGCTCTATAATAGACTTGCTTACTAATCATGTTGGAGGATGTCGATGCTGCCATAAACATGTCTATGATTTAATGACCTGCATCCCAGCTCAAATCTTGTGCCTCCATTGATTTTGTTGTTTTTGCATAGCTTCTCAAGGTCAATGTAGCCAGTGAGTGTTCCCTCGAAATCAACGTCCTTCATATTAGCATCGTCGAAGGTTGGTCCTAACAAGATGACGTTCTTAAAGATTGCAGCTTTGACATCAGCTTCTTGCATCTCACTGACACTGGGCCCGAGAAACGGCAGAAAGCAAAAGGTGTGAACCTTGTAATCTTTTCTATACAGAAAAACAGACCCTCTTCGAAGCTGAACGTTGTGGGGCATTGCTATCAGCAGAACATTTCCTAGTGTGTAGGCGAATTTTAAGGTGATAAAAAGGCAGCGAAGTGTTCCAGCGGCCAGCCACGACGCTCGCCCCGTTTTTCAAAAAGAATTGAGAGCTTTCAGCTTTTCCAAAATTGGCAGCATTCGTGAAGCTCGTGCCTGGAAGTATTTCGAAGAGAAGTGTCTATCTTCATGTTCATAATGAAACATGCTTGGAGCAAAGTTATATCCCAAAGAGTTTGTATTTGGGAGAAATCACAACAATACATTATGGTGAATAAACAAGCATTTTATGTCTTCCTATGATCAATGTGAGGGTACATATGAAAGGGTCAGTATTTGAAAGCAATGAAAACAATGAACAAAGCAGTGTGGTATAAAACCAATTAACATGTGTAGTTATGTTTCTGTTACCTTTGAAACATGCACCAACAGCATAAGCCTTGAAAAATGACAACTTCTATCAAGTTAGCATCTTCAAACTTTACGTCCAACATAAAAGCCGCGGGTAGAGTCTTGCCTTTCAGATTATCTTTATCGTTTGCGAAATTATAGAACCGGAGATGGTGCTACACACCTACACCCCAGTTGCCTGACCAATCGTGTTACCATAAAATCCAGCCTCACATCTCTTTGGATTGGTTGATGGTAGAGGCAACCTCCAACAACCATAGCAATCAGGGAATAATGTTACATCAGAAAATATTTTCTAATTGACAAGCTCATGATCTTTCATATAGTAGCTTGGATGGTTAAATTGGAGCCAGAAATTGCTGCCCGTCAACTTCAGGTATAACTGTTCTTCGATATTCAGTAGTCTGTATGCATGTTGGTTAAGAAACTTCAGGTTTGATATTTTGTTAGTACATCTCTCAACTGACTTGGGATATTCTATTAGTGTAATCCCATGTGATATTTTGTTCAAGCATATCCACAAAATCATACACTTCTGACTTATTTTCTTAAGCAGGCGAGTTTTCTTTCAATATTACATGACCAAGTGAAAATGGAACACAATTATACATTTTAATTGGATTCTAGCATTTGCTCAGTAGCGTTGTGCTACACTTACTGTATTCTCCCGTTTCAACGCACGGGCATTTTTTCTAGTTCCTATCTAAATTAATAAAACTATCCATGATGGCCTTTCCTAAAAAATATACTCCCTCCGTTCCTAAATATAGGGTGTATAATTTTTGGCACGAAAATTAAAGAACGCACGTGGAGTAAAAATTTCACAAGTTTTGGGCGAGATTACACCTGACTAATTGACATGAGAAAATAGAGGAGTTTGCCTAATATAAGTAATGTAACCAAATCTCTAAAAAAAACATTCAAACGAGTAGTGCAACGCAAGACACCTTATATTTCAAATTTTTTCTACAAAATCTATACACCTGAGGGAGTATGACGGAGTAGCTGTGACCTCCGGCCCGAGGCCTACCGCGTCCCATCGAACATCGAACTAAACCCTAACTGGGAACGGCACCGCCATCAGGTTCCAAGCCCAAACCCGTACCCCCAAAATGGCGCCGCCGTCGCAGGCGGCCACCGGCAAGCGGGAGAAGCAGCACAAACCCGCCAAGAGCCTCGCCGTGAAATCAACCAATCCCGTCTCGAAGAAGACGCACAAGCAGAAGAAGCCGCGCCCACCTGCTGAGCAGGACCAAACCAACGATGCCGCCGCCGCCGCAGGTGAACCCGCGGGCGGTGGCGTCCTCTTGTCGGCCGCGCTTCCGCCGGCGCGGCAGCTCGAGTTCCTCCTCCGCAGCTTCGAGCGCGCCGCCAAGATGCGCCTCTCCCCACTCGAGCTCGGCGCCTACTCCGGTATGTTCACATTCAGACGAACCACTGTGCCGGGTCCTGTCCAACTCGATTCAGCGTGTCTCTATGCTCTTCTTGCTGTAAGTGTTGGATGGATTATAAAAGATTTCCGGATCCGCCGCGCTCTGTGTAGAGGGGTGCATGGTGCAGCTCGCGGAGGGGGCGAGCCAGGACGTTGAGAGCTTCGGTGACCATGTGAAGGGGGCCTTCGGAGCGACGTGGAAGGGGGAGCTCTGTGAGGGGAAGCTCGTTGAGGGGTCGATCGATGCGGGCAGCCCGGCGCTCCTGGTTATCAGCTTGGGTGCACTGAGATCACTGGAGCTTCTGAGGTAGCTGTTGTTATGATACTTTATCTTGTGAAACTGCTGTTGTTATGAATTAAATCGCTGCGCTTGCACTGCCACTACATCGTTTTGAAAAACTATCGTGGACGAGAACTGTCAGAAGTTTCTATCATGTATATCTTCAAATTATGGTTTGAAGCGGCTGTTGCCCTGTTTTCATATCATCAACATTTGGTTTCTAGGGGGTTAAAGATGTTTACTAGAGGATGCCATTCAGTAAAGCTCTTTGCCAAACACATGAAAGTGGAGGAGCAGGTACGCTTTGTCTCACATTGAAAATTTTCTGTAGCATCATGCTATTGCAATTTTCTAGTCATGCTGTACACCCGTACCCAAAATATGGGTGCATCCATCTTCAGTGCTAGTTGCAAACGCTGAATCGCTAGGGTTGCTACCAAGATTTTTGAGTCGCCGAGTCAAGTAGAGTCATTATGACTCCGACTCAGCGATTAGTCGGGCCTAGTCGACAATTAGCTTCCCAAGTCGCTGCATTTTCCTGCCCTGCCTCGGCGACTCAAAACCATTGGTTGCTACCTTATTGCTTGTTGTATCCTGTTTGCCTGTAACGTTCACAAATAAAGCAGCTCTGTGCCTCTGTGATTCTGCTACAAATGCTCTACCTCGATTTGGTACCTTGATGTTGAAAGAAACCACAACATTATTTTATCATTATTTTTGTGATATCTGCAACCTAGCTGTCGTATTCGTGGCTCCCTCTGAACCATGGTCATTACTCTATCTGATGGGTGCTTTGCCATTGTTCTAATTCTTTTGGAGACACGACCTGTTTGGCAAAAAGTAGCTAACCCTATGGCAGCGCAAGACAGCAAAGTAGAAAGCAGAAACAACATGTCAGCAAAATGGCAGGAAATAGTCATCCTGCCCGAGCGCAACCATAGTTTCACAGTATTCTAGGTAGCAGGGTGAGCAACATCCGTCTAGGGTGGTGGCCCAATCATGACGCCTTTTCTCACCTTTTCCCAGTCTTGTTTCTCCCTCTTGTTCAACCCCCTTCTCCTCTCTCCGTGTTGTGTGAGACCGTCAGCGGTGGCTCGGTTTGGAGGGGGTGAGAAAACTTGATGCTCTTAGTCACATAGGACGGGTCAAAGCATATGGGCACCTTTTTTTTTTATTTGATTGTTCTTTATTTGCAGAATAGCAAACAAGATTGTTGTTAATTACGGCACGGGCATTCTGATTTATTTTCCTGGCCTCATACTAGTTTTTATTCAGTTATCTCATTCTCTGTGCTAATTTTCACATATAGGTCACGCTACTTAAAGATCGAGTTAATATAGCCTGTGGTACACCCAGCAGGTATGCGATCTTGAATGCTCAGGCTTTTGTCTGGCTTATGTCTTTATGTTTAATCAGCACACAATGAGAGCTTAGTATTTGGTGGATTCAAGACCAATTGGGTTCACAACTTTTAACTTGTGGGATTTAAGATTTATTTTAGCTTTTAATAGTTGGAAGTGCTGTGATTCATCTTGTTCACATATAAAAGGATACGTCCCTGTCGATTTGCTAGATTCAAGGTTTTATATTTGTCTTCCTCAGAACAGAGCATTTATTGTTTATTGTTGCAGCATATATTGTTTACTCCCCCCCCCCCCCCCCCCTCCCCTATTAATAGTTTCATGAAATACCATAATATTTTAAGGAACAGTGTCTAACTTGCAAATTTCGGTACGGCACGTTTGATTTATAGCTTGGCAAAACTAAGCTAAGGCAAGTGCAGCTTGCTACAAAAGTGTGGGTAAGAAAAACTGGACACAAGCGTGGCAAGATTTAGCAAAAGTTAAGTGTGACACATGACCGTAGAATATTAAAGTGCAGCAATGCTTATAATTCATATTAGACACATACCTAAAAAACTATGGTTCGCCTAAGGTTAGGTATAGCAAACTGTGGCTGGGAATTGCATGTGCCCTTGGTTACGTAATTTTGTGGATCTTGAGCATATGCTGGTATTATGACGCCTTATAATTCGTATTAGCACTAGTTATTGTCTGCGTCCCAACAGAAACAATAAAAAGTTGGCTGACAAAGCTACTACCCATGTTCTTTTCTATTGTTGTTTTAGACATTAGAGTTTGTTGTCGAAGGGGAATTACTGCTTTACTACGATCTCATTGAAGAAACAAAGTCATGGAGAACTGATAGCGGCTTCTGCTTGGTCATTGATGCCATCTCATGTTGCATACTTTATTCGCCGTGGGCATTGGGCTTGGGCGTTACAGTGTTGAGATTAAACTTCTTGATTATTAGTTGCTCCAACTTTGGTGTAAAATCTTGTCTGTTTCCATGCGAAGCATGGGATATTATATCTTCTATTTATCAAGTTTGATAAGTAGGTCATATCTAAGAACACTTGTTTTTCTTCTCATGTACTCCCTCCATCCCATAATATAAGAGTGTTTTTTGACACTACACTAATGTCAAAAATGCTCTTATATTATGGGACGGAGGGAGTATTATGTTG
Organism: Triticum monococcum; assembly: GCA_034509565.1. Classification (NCBI taxonomy): domain Eukaryota; kingdom Viridiplantae; phylum Streptophyta; class Magnoliopsida; order Poales; family Poaceae; genus Triticum; species Triticum monococcum. The sequence goes on along the minus strand of CM067842.1, from coordinate 476,676,142 downwards.
CTAAGCATGTTATAGGATTACGGCAGTTAATGTTAGAAGTTGACTGAACTCTTACCGTAAATACTAAATAGTCTAGTGGAGGAAAAGATTGCGTGCTGTTCAACAGTAATACATGTACATTGTCATTCTTTTGTCAAGGTAGCAACATAAATTTTGTGTGCTTTATAGAACAGTTTTGCATTTTTCTTTCATTTAATCTTTTCCCTTATGCTTATTCATTTCTTGATCAGAATCAAGAAACTAATTGACATGGAAGCTTTATCGCTGTCACGCTTGAAATTAGTGGTACTCGACATGCAGAGGGACCCGAAGTCGTTTAATTTGTTTACGCTACCGCAAGTCAGGTACCACATACGTCAACAACTTCGGACATTCAGAAATGCTATATGCAACCAGTGCCATTTCCATCTTATTGTATTTTCATATCACTTTTGATGCAGCAACGAGTTTTGGGACCTGTACAAGGGATATCTAGATGAGAAGGTTAGAGGAGGCGACACAAGAATATGCTTTTATGGTGCTGTTTCTGAGAAAGATGCCAAGAAAGTCCTAACGCCTGCTGAGTAAATGTCTATACCGTGAAGTAGTGCCCCAAGTACACTTACCAATCGTACTTTGCAGCAAGATATTACTCCCTCCGATCCAAAATAAGTGTGGTTGTTTCAGTTCAAAGGGAGTAGGAATTTTGGTCGGGTGAGAAAATTAGGAGTTTTGGTTGCGATTTTCCAATGTACCTTGCCACTCCTTGCTGAATGAGCAAGTCTGCAAGACATACAATGTTTCCATGAGACTGAAGCGGCGGTGTTGGAATTCATATCAACTAATGAAAACTCATGAACTCAAGCTAGGATATTTATGAACTCCTGTGTAGTGGTGTACATCTGCTATGCTAGTGTTAAACAACAAACTAATTTGGACTTGACACCTTTTACTACTCGTAATATAGTTTTGTTTTCCGAGGGAAGGTCATTGTGACTGGTTTTATTGATTTGAAAACATGGCTACAGCATTCACAATTACACTCATGATAAAGCCATCCAGTTACAAGGTATGCGAGAAGAATGTGTTGCTGCATTCGCCCGTCTTGGACAATGTGTGAATTCAACCTTCCTACCGTTGTAAAACGCTCTGCACTAGTCTGTTGCTGATTTCTGATTAGTTGGATTCCGCCTGAACAAAACTATAGCAGATCAAATTAGCCAAATCAAGCCCATTCTTCCTCCATAGTAACACCAGGGACAATGAAGACCTCATTCGTGTCTGGGATGATAGCACGTGCTGCCCCTAAGAAGGATGGGAATGGCGTGGTATGTGTTGGCCCGCGTGCTTTATTCGGGGACATGGAGCCGACCCGATAGACCGGGTGACTCGCCTCATGTCCCTCTGGGTAACATGTTTTGACACACTTTAATACTAAATTTGCACAAAATAGAGAGTGGTAAGAGCATAGTCAAGTGTCTCAAACCCGCCTCAAATGCCCGAACGGACGGCCCAGTCATTGACCGGTCACAAAAATCCAACTTAGACTGGCTTCTTAAACGGGCCTCAAACATTCGGGCTGGCCAGCATCCCTCGTATCCAGCCCAAATATGGGGCATTCGGGCGCGTCCGTCATGTCGGACCTGACAGCCCTACCCCACCACAATTTGCATCAATTCCATCAAACCTTCCTCCTCCCGCCGCCCTCCTACCTTTCCCGCGCCCGAGCTTTCGCTGTCCGCCACCCTTGCTCCCATCCTTACCACCGGTCCCGATCCGCCGCCCTACATGTCGTCCAGCCCGTCCCCGACCGCCACGACGGAGACTGCGTCCACCTCGCCCGTCGGCGCCCCTTCCTCTGCTCCGTCGTGCAAGGAGGAGAACATCGCCCGGAAGATGCGGTGACGCTGGCAATGAGAGAGCGAAGTGGTGGCGGTGTAGGGAGGTGCGGACATGGACGAACAGCCCAGATGTAGGCGGAGCATGCTGCAAGGATGCAAGAGGAGCAGGCAACCCAGATGCAGGCAAAACAAGATGCAAGCATGGCTTTGGAGCAGGCAGCATAGATTGCGTCCGGCCAATGATCCTCATCTGTCACACTCGAACATGGATTTTATTTTGGCAGGTCTGGTTTGTTGAATTATAATTTGCTTTGCTTTGTTTCGAACTATTGAATTTGGACAATTTGTATCGCATGGTCCACGCGCATGGATTGCATGGATTTGATGATCCGCATTTGAGGTATGTGGGTGTGCAGCGCAAGATACGAGGGGCCGGTGGGAGCTCTCTGCAGTACTTTGATTCAAATTATCATTATTCATTACTTAGATAATCTCCCTGATAGCATTAATAATTGATGAGCTAGACTGAAACCCTTATATGCCTCCATTTGTTCCTTGCCATACCAATATAGTGCAAGGAGTCCTATTAGTGAACCACCAGTTTCAAAAGAATATTATGAAGTGTTCACCGACAACATAGTCATGGTAAGATTTTAGAGAAACCGGAACTCTCTAACCCTCTCGTTGCAGATATATGAGAATGCATGTTCACCATGCTCAGTGCACCATCTCTCACTTGAAAGGAGTACTTATTACTTCGAAAGGTAAATAAAAATAGCGTAACAATTTTTTCAATTTTGCTGCACACCTCCTTATATTTTTTTGCAAAAATACAGTATCTAATTAACATGAGGAGGGAGGACAAAATTTTTCACCAAATCGTGTAGCTCCAGAAGGGAAGATGGGTGCAGTACGACCGGGTTCATACCAGCTCCAGCAGCGAGAAGAAAACAGTTCCAGACGAGAAGATAGGGTTCAGTACTTGCGAAATCTAGGAATACCATGTTTCTGAAAACGGGTGCACTGCCAATTTGGAACCTTTTTTTTTGGTGTATCACAAACTAACAAAATGCAAAATTTACCCATACATGCTCTCCTCAGTGAGCAAAATACTGACGTAAACAAATTTCTCAAACAACCCATGTGTTGAACTTTGATTGGCAAAGGAAGGTTTTGTGCTCTAGGAAACACCTTACCAGCAGGATGGCTGTTGCACGCCAAAGGGGTAAAACTCTGTGATTGCGATGAGCTAAACAGAACCTAGATGAACTAACTACCTATCAAAATTATTGTTGTCTAAGTAGTTCATCAAACTTCAACATCCAACTCAGATACCTACAATAAAGTGATGAAAAACTAAAGTATGTCAGTACGAGAACATAATGCCAACAGATCAAAGTTCTGTTTAGAAAGTAAAACTAATTACGTATCAAAGCAATTCGCCAACAGATTTCTGAGAATATAACTACAGAACTAATTTCTGGTGTGCATTTAAGAAGGTTTTGCATAAATGCCACCAGCGATTCTCACAGGCTTCTGAGAATTCTAAATGTACATCAGTTCTGTCAGTATTAACAGCCTTTTCCTGATTCCACATGAAGTAATGGATACGGAAGGTGTGCAATTGCATCTTGATCCGAAGTATGTAATGTATTTAATCTTCAAAATCACTCCCTCCGTCTCATAATATAAGATGTTATTACGACCGATAGTGGCCGCTATCGGTTAGCAGCCACTATCGGTTGTAATAACATCTTATATTATGGGACAGAGGGAGTAACATGCAAGGTAAATCAAGAAAATGGTTTACTTCTATGTGGCTTTCAGGTTTTATTCACATGTTGATGCAAAGTGCAATAAAATTCTTCTCCTCAGCTTTTCAGGGTCTCACTACAGAAATACCACAAACAAACAGGCAACAAAGATGCAACTTTCAGTTAATATATAAACATATGAACAGCATCCTGAACAAAGATTTAAATATATCCGATGAAGCTCGCCATTTTATGTAAGCAAGCAGTTGCTATAAAAACATACAAATAAAGTAATGTAATACATATATTAAGTTTGTTTGTTTATGGAAATGGTAGAGTCCTGCTATCTTTTCCAAGGAACGTTACATCTTTGATTGAATGATACCATTTTAGAACTATTCAGTGAAGAGGACTGGTGGTGGAAGCTGGTAAAAAAGATAAACATCAGGTTGGTTAAATTTTGTCAGTTCAAGGTAGTACGACCTTGATGGCTGTATCCATATCCAATACATAATACCCAGCACAAACACTCATATACGTGAGTATGGGGTGCATAAACAATTAAAAAAAATATCATTGCCCGTGGGAAATTTGTGTACACATTGTAGACACATCCAGGTACAGCCTGGCCCAACATGAGGTGCGGGATGTAACCTAATTGAGGCCACTGTCCTCCCCGTCCAAGGGAGCAGACACTCAAGCGTGCTCCTCCATGTTGCAAAGCTAAAGAAGTACAAACAGCAAAGCCAAAACATGTGTTCTTCACATCTACCACTGGGAATGATTGTGCAAGTGCTGCTTCATCAAGCTTGAACACCGGAGGGCACCTAATTATTTTTATGACATATTAAGTATCATCCATTACCGAAAATAATTTTTAAAATGTATCTCATGCATCTCTATCATGATGCATAGGCTGTACCTGGCTACATCTTGGCAGATGCAGAACCCTACTTCAGTACTACCTACATCACTTTCTTATGTGTAAGTACTTGATATGTATGGAAAATCCATTTTAACACTACCTAACAGTAGAGCAAAACCCGGTCCAGAAAAAATAGGACAACTACTGGGTGTGGCGCTTAAGATTGGCCTTCGCTTACAGAACTCATTGTAGAAAAACTAGGCCCACAAAAAATAACATGAACCAATAATTATGCATGAGTAGCATCTGCATGAGATGCAATGCAAGCAAATAGGTGAAGAAAATTTATTCGAGCCAGGCCCTTTCCAGGCAAAGGTTGTCAACTGAAATTCCTGCCAGTTCAAAACTAAAAGGGTACCCTAACTAAAAGGATAGAATTCCATAGCGAAGTTATTACGAATGCATGCTTCGAAACTAACAGGAAGTCCTTTTAAAAGATCGGTTGTGAACGGGAAACATATGCACCCTACATGATGTTCCGATATTTTTGATTACTTAAAATTAGATGGAAATTTGATTGGTGAGACAAATATAAGCAAGAAAATGCACTAAAAATTAACAATTTCCCATATTCAGGAACTGTAACGGACTGTCACTACAATCGCAGCAGAAATAGTAAAGCATTTTCTGCATAAGGATACAGAAAAAGGATACAGCTGACGGTATTAACCCAGATGCCTGTATTACACAGTATACTGCAAGATCATGTCAAACAGCTGTGTAAAATTAAGTGCCAAACAATAAAAAGAACAAAAAATATTGCAAATGAGTAAGCATACCTGAGATCACCAGGAAAATGTACTCTATTCCTCAGTAATTCAGATCACGCATCATGGTATGCTTCACGAAGATCCTCACCAGAACATCTGCTTTTGGGATCATATCTATCACTGAACTGGTCTTTGTTCCCAGGTATTGATCCATGTCTGTTCTGAGTAGTTCTGGTTCTATCATTGCTTTTATCTCCTGGCATGCCGCCGTATTCTCTTTCTGAGGATTTTGGTGTTCGTGTGGACCATGCTGAACGATCACTTGATTCAGAATGGTAATCTGGGATGTTCTTTTTATACTTATTACCATATTTCCTATGATCATTGGTGTTTCTTTTATGTGTGTAATCATGCCGGTCAGAATAGCCTCGATTCATTGCATTTCCTGATTCTCTGATCCCTCCTTTCTCATGCTCAGATACATTTTGGTGATGATGTCCACTATTTTCATATCTTATGTTCATATATGAATCCTTTGTGTCATGGCTCCTTGATGCAGTATGCGGTGAGTTCTCACGACTAGGTAATCGAGAACCCAAAATAGCCTTATCACAAGAGCTTCCTTGGTAAGCGCCTCCACTAGAAATGGTCTCAAGTATATTTTGTGCAATGTCACCAGGAGGTTCCCGCAGACCTGCTTGTTTTATTTCCGCCATGTGCTCATCAATTATGTCTCTTAATATCTTCAAGATATAGAAAAGAAATTGAAATGCGTCAAACATGAGACCCATATCTTGGTCCAGACAAGTTTCAGAAATTAACTTAGCAAGAGGGTATGCAGCATGCACAAAGGTTTCATCAACATGTAAGATTGATTAAGCTTAAAAAATGAAACTAACTTAAAACAAACAATTTAGACCTAATCAGATACAAATAGGACATTATACTGGGATGACATTCCCTGTCAGGCATATCCAAACAGTAAATAATGTTGCACACAACAAAATTTCAATGTTAAATCTACTCCATGTTAGTCCCGTGCATCGATAGATACAAAATTTCGCGATGCATAGCTTTGTAAAACACTTTATTTCTGAGATGGATATTATCAATGCGTTGCCCCGCGCATCGACGAACAATTCACCTATACGCTTGGCTGGTCAGCCGAGCTGGAGCTTGGAGGCCACCCCCGATGCGGCAGATGAAAATCAATGTGGACTGTGGGCTTTCCAACACTAATGGGGTAGGAGCAGCGGCAGCAGTATGTAGAGATCATAACGGATTGTATCTGAGTTCTTTGGCATTGGTGGTTCCCGGAATTACTGATCCGGCTGTCTTGGAGGCCATAGCCTGTCGCAAGGCACTTGCACTAGCAGAAGATCTATCTCTTCAGAGCTTCATGGTGGCGTGTGATTGCAAGCCAGTAGTTGATGACATACATGATGGAAAGGGAGGAGCTCATTTGACAGTGATTAGAGAAATATTGCTTCATAGATCGAATTTTAGTAGCTGTAGTTTTATTTATGAAAAGTAGAGCATCGAATGTTTTTTTTTTTGACAGAAAGACTGTAAGGGAACCAACCCCCTACAGTATAATTGGTGCAACAAACCCAAATTGCAAGTACCATGCCTTGAACCTGGGTGGGTGGGAAGGCATCAACCCCTTCCCCCCACTAGGCTATGCCTTAGTCTGCGTAGAGCATCGAATGTTGATGCACACAACCTTGCCAAACACTCTTTGTTGCTTGATCAGGGTCGCCACTTGTGGCTTTTCTCCCCGCATGACCCAGCTTGTATCCCTCTTAATGTCCGAGTTAATCAATAAAGTGTTGGCACCCCTAAAAAAACATTATTTTTGTTGTTGCTTGACGTTATAAAAAGAAAAGCAACAGGGGGAGAGGTGGTCTACTGTGATACAAGGTGGGATTGGTTTTTCTGATTTATTTTTTAAGCAAACAAAGTATATGTTAATTTATTTTTTGAAAAGTTATATAAAAGTTCTATTTTTCTATTGTGTATTGTTCTTTCTTTTATTTAGACTTTGTCATGTTACATGAGAACAGATGAACAGGAGACAAGTCTAACCATGACAGCGAAGACCTCCAATGGCTCTGACCTCTGAGTATGTCTTTCATTCAGAAGAAAGGTCAAATAGAATTTACATTTTGGGGATGGTTTGGGAGAAGTATTTCTCTGATTAATAACATATATATGAGTAATTTTCCATCTCAAAAAATTAACATGCATACAATCTACTCAAAGATTTAATATTTTCCATGTGGGCTCAGCACTATGCCCTGCAAGTTTAAGTCTTAGGAAGTCTGATTTGAGTACAATGGTTTTTTTTGTTCCGTAGAAGGTTTCCCTACTGTGTTCAGGTCCGAGTCAGTTTAAAGAGTCTTTAGTTTCTAGGTGATGTAAACCGCAGGCTATATTATATCACAGACTAGTATTGAGAAAAACAAGCAGTAAACATATATAAACAGAAAAGGGAGGGTCCTCCTCCACAGCCTTATCTCCCCTTGACATCACGGTGTCACACACTCCCCTTCAGCCAACCAAGATACGCCTCAAGTGGAGGCGGACAGAGGGGTTCAGCTGCAGCAGAACCAGGACGAGGCTACGCGTGAAGAAGACCAGGACCCACCATCAGAAGAGGAGAACTAGTCGCTAGCGTGTGTGTATGACAATGGGGCCCCAAGCCAACTGGCTGGTCTATTTAATGTAACAGGGTTGCTGTACATTGTTCACGTATGAAGAAAAGTCTGAAACGCTCTCACCAACTCCTTCTCATACCTCTCGATCCCCTCCTGTTCCACCACTGCGCAACATCCCTCTGATCGGCCGTAAAATCCACCGTGAAGGGTGCCCGGTTGCTCCGGCGACTAGACGCAAAATCCCAAGCAGGGTAGGCTCGATTCGAGGCGTCTGCAACGACGCCGCAAGCCATGCCCTCTAAAAGGACAGACCCAGTGCATAGAAGCTCCCACACAAGGTGGGGCCTGGGGAGGGATTATAGGAACCTAGTCTTACCCCTGCAAAGTGCAATGCAGAGAGGCTGGTTCGAACCCAGGACCTCTTAGCACAAGCGAAGACGAAATTCATGTTGCAGGCCATGGAAGGGGCCCAAAAAACTCTGGAGCTGCTCCAAAAAATTTCGTCCCTCTCCACCTAAGTCCAGCAACTAGGCACTCAATTGGCGGGTTTCGGCAAGGGCCTCGACACAGTCAAGCACCAGCAGGCGACCTAGGAGGTGGCGACTTGCACTGCAGCGTCGACAGCGATCGGGACCGCTGTCCTCACCTACCATGGGCCGCCTCTCCTCAACCTACCCCAACGTCCGCCCACCGTGCCCAAGCGTCGCATCGAGCACCAGGAGCAGCCCCGGGGACACAACGACCGCCACCACTCCCCTTCCACAGTTGTCGCGCGACCACTTCCTCCACAAGCCACCGAAGCACGATTTCCCATGCTTTGTGGGCAACGTGCCACTGGTTCAACCTCTGTCGCACCTACTTCGACCTCTACCAAACGCCACCGAAGCAGTGGGTGGCCACCAACGTTTTGTGCATGGAAGGCCACGCTATGCTGTGGTGCCAAGCGAACAAGCGTCCCCACCAACTTGGTGACTTGCCACGTTCATCGCGGCGATGCACGCGGAGTTCGGCCAGGACGAGTTCGACGGCCTCCTCCACCGTCTGCACCACCTCAAGCAGACGGGCACCATCACTAACTACCGCACGGCCTTTGAATCGTTTATGTGCCGTCATGGAGTTCATCATGCTGGATCCAACCTTGAATCAAAAATTCTTGTCTCTCAGTTCGTCAATGGTTTGCGTGGCGAGGCGCAAATGGGTGTTCATCAGCATGCACCAATAAGTGAGTCGAGAGCGGCGTCTGTGCCACGCATCACGCATCCAAGAGGAGGAAGCGGAACACAATTGTCCACGGGGTCGCCCTCTAGTGTTCGCGCGTGTTCCGCCTCCACCATCGATGCCAGCGGTCGCAGTTGGGCCGGTGCAGCCACGCATTTATGGCGCCAAACAAGGCCTGGCGACTTTGGCCGCGAGCGGCAACTTTGGGAGTTTCGGCGCACCAACGACATGTGTTTCAAGTGCGGCGACAAGTACAGTAAGTACAACCACGTCAGCCAGCTCCTAACCATCGAGGTTGGCGACCATGGGAAGCTCCTGTTCGACGATGCAATCCATGCCCTCGAGTCTTTGTACACGTTGTCGTGGGCACTCACATGCACGATGCAGTATGGGCTCTGGTGGGTAACCAGGTCATGCTACTTCTCTCATCCACTTCGGCAACAACACCCACACGTTCGTCAACGTCACCTTCGCCGAGCGCGGGGGGTGTACCGTGCAAGACGCCATCCCGATGACCTTTGACACGAACGGCGACACACTGCAATCCACACGTTCACCACCGACATGCGTCTTCCTGAGCTGGGCGTCTACTATGCAGTTCTCGACGTGTAATAGCTAGCCCAATTCAGCCTGATGAACCGTCATCGAAGCCTCAAGACCATGGAGTTCCACCATGACAACATCAAACTACAAGGTGTGCCAACTCCTAGCGCCCGCCCTCACAGAGATTCACGTCGAGTAGCTCTGCAAATGGCTGCAAGGCTGCAAGGAAACGAGGTGTGGGCGCTTGCGATCGTCGACTCGACTCACCTTGCCGACCAAGATGCACCACTACCAGTGGCGGAGCTTTGTGGAGAGCAACCTGGGCCATTGCCCCCCCAACCCATGAGAAAGTTAGCAAATATCCCCTAGTATTCAGCCCATATGTCAAGTTAAAATCAGCCTAAAAACAAGTTTCTTGCCCCTCCAGCCCATTTGCCCCTCCACAATTTCAGCCCAAGCTCCGCCACTAACCACTACCGCCGCCTTTGCAAGCTCTTGTGGACGACTACGGTGATGTCTTCCAATAGCCCAAGACGCTGCCGCCACATCGCGTGTTAGATCACGCAATCCTGCTTGAGTCGGGGCTTCGCCACCCAACACTCCCATACCGCTATTCACCACTCACGAAGGACGAGATCAAGCGTTGGCCCTCCGCTGCTCCGGTGCTCCTCGTCAAGAAGGACGATACCTGGCTGTTCTGCGTCGACTACCGCCGCCTCAACACATTACCGTGAAGAACAAGTTTTTGATGCCGATCGTCAACGAGCTCCTTAACGAATTGGCCAGTGAGCGCTATTTCTCCAAGGTCGACCTTCATGCCGAGTATCATCAGATATGCACGTGCCCAAGCGACGAGGCCGAGCCGGCATTCAAGACCGACCATGGTCACTTCCAATTTCGGGTGATGTCGTTCGACCTCACGAATGCGCCAGCAACCTTCCAGTGCCTCATGAACTCTGTCTTCGCTCTCGTGACGCACAAATTTGCCATCGTCTTCCTGGATGATATCCTGACGTACAACGCCTCTTTCAACGAGCACTTGGTTGATCAACACTTCCCCAACATCAGCTCTACGCCAAGTGCTCCAAATGCTCGTTCACTTGGCTCTCCATCCACTACCTCGGCCACGTCATCTCGACTGCTGGCGTCGCCACTGAACTGGAGAAATCAGCCATCCATCGCTAGCCCCAACCATCCTTTCCGACGGAGCCGCGGGCCTTTCTCGACTTTACCGATTATGATCGCAAATTCGTGCACAATTACAGTGTGATCACCAAGTCCCTGGAATTGCTCCTCGGCAAAAATGATTTCAGTGGTCAAAAGCCACAACGACAACTTTCCAGCAACTGAAGTAGGCAATGACTACTACCCCGGTGTTGGACCTGCCAGATTTTTCGCTGCCATTCACCGTGGAGACAAATGCCTGGGACACTGGAATCAATGTTGTCTTGATGCAACAAGGCCATCAGCCACGCGCTCAATGTGAACAGCCGCAAGCTCTCAGTCAACGAGAAAGAATTTTTGGCGGTGATGATGGCAGTGGATCATTGTCGCCGTACCTTCAACGCGTCCAATTCACCATGTTGACCAACAACAAGTCTATGCACACTCGGCGAGCAATAGCTGGGGTTCGATCTTGAGCGCAAAGCCATAGCCAAACTAGGCGGCCTGCAGTTCAGCTTCAAGTACCGGCACGGGGCGGAGAAGCGGAGAACACGGCGGTAGATTCTCTATTGCATGTGGGCCATCTACTCATCATAACAACAACCTCATCTTGCCAACCCTCGTGGATCCAGGAGGTACACAACTCTTATGCAAGTGACATGAAAGCCTCTGAGCGCTGGCAGTTCGCAACCAAGATGACTAGGGCCATGAAGTGGATCGCGGCGTGATAAGTACCGCAACAGGCTGTCAATTGGTGACAATGTTGCGCTGCAGACAAAGCTCATCACCAAGCTGCACGCCTCCACCATTGGTGGCCATTCTGGCATTCGCGCCACTCACCTGCACCTCAAGAATCTGTTCTTCTGGCTGGCATGAAGGTCCATGTCGAGGAATTTGTCGAACAATGCGTCGTTTGCCAACAGACGAAGCACGAGCATGCTCACCCGACGGGCACACTACAACTGCCGCCGATTCCGGCACGCATATGGGGCGAAGTTACCTTGGACTTCATTGAAGGATTGTCGCGCTCGGCGGCACCGGCATCATCCTGGTGGTCGTCCACCCGTTGTCCAAGTACACGCCCACTTCATCCTGCTGCATCATCCCTTCACTGCTCCACAAGTCACGTACGCCTCCTTGGACAACTTCATCAAGCTCCATGGCGTCCCAGACTCCATTGTCTCGAACAAGATCTTCACCAGTTCCTTCTGGCAAGAGTTGTTCGCGCCTGTGGGCACAAAGCTGCTCTACACCACGGCTTATCATCCACAGGGCAACCAGAGCGAGCACGTCAACCACTGCGTCGAATACTACCTGAGCTGCGCCGTCAACGACACCCTCGCCGCTTGAGTTTTGGTACAACTCCGGCCACCATAGTACGACCGGTTGTACGCCATTCACTCTGACAAGACGATGAGCTTACAAGGTCTCACGAGGAAGCACCGACAATTCACCGACATGCTCAAGACCCATCTCCACGCTCAACACTGCATGAAGCATCAGGCGAACCGCAACCGCACGGAGAGCGAGTTCGCTGTCGGGGACCAAGTTCTATTGAAGCTGCAGCCCTACGTTCTATTGTAGGTCATCAGCAGGCCATTCCTGAATCTCACCTATAAGTTTTTCGATCCATACAAGATCCTCCGTCGCGTCGGTTCTCTCGCCTACAAGCTCGACTTACAACCGGACAGCAAGATCCATCCGGTTTTCCATGTTTCACAGCTCCAACCCTTTAAGGTGGATCACACTTCGGTATTCAGCAAACTACCTGCACCTCCCGACCTCACAACCGGTGACCTGCAGCCACAAGCAATTCTCGAGCGTCGTCTCGTCAAGAAAGGTAACGCGGCTATTCCACGGGTGCTCGTTCATTGGGCCACTCTGTCGTAGCGAGCACGACCTGGGAAGACTATCACGTGCTCCAGCAACGTTCCCCGGGAATGGACCTCGACGGCGGAGATCCATCCCAAGGAAAGGCAAATGTCATGCACTCCCCTTCAGCCAACCAAGATACGCCTGAAGTGGAGGCGGACAGAGGGGTTCAGCTGCAGCAGAACCAGGATGAGGCTAGGCGTGGTGAAAAAGAAGAGTGGGACCCGCCAGCAGAAGAGGAGAACTAGTGGTCGCTAGCGTGTGCTTGACAGCGGGGCCCCAAGCCAACTGGATGGTCTATTTACTGTGACAGGGTTGCTGTACAAGTGTTCACGTATGAAGAAAAGTCTGAAACACTCTCACCTCTCTCTCTCTCTCTCTCTCTGCACTCACCTACTCCTTCTCCTACCTCTTGATCACCCTCTTCTCACCTACCAATCCATTCCCTCATGTTTGATCCATAGCAGGGTCGTACACACACCACCCAAATGCAACCTTCCCGTCCCCGACCTCCCACCAGCCACCACTATCAACTATCCCCTCAAGAACTTATGCCAATGACAACTTTTAGGATGACTTAAGAGAAATGAAATTACTTGCAAATTTGAAATTTAAAATGTACCTCTGTTGGATTTCGCTTCATTTTCTTCCCACGGTAAGACATTCTTCTTCTCTTGTAATCCCGTTCTTCAGCTAGCAGCTCCTCCCTTGTCTTGGACCAACCAGATTCCTTTTCAAGTGACGAAGAGAAGTAAATAATTAAACTCTAGTAAATTCGATAATAGTGATAATTTATGAAATTTGATCATTTATCACCACTCATTCATAATTTTTATGTAAAATATCTTTATATCCCTGTGTAAATAAAATTTAAGGCCCATTGAGAACGCAGGAATTCAAAAACGTAGGATGACTGCAGCAATTGAGATGCCATGTAACATCAATTCCTACACTAACCCAAAGCATAGGAATACTTTAAAACTGTCATTTGGATACCACAAAGGAAAAATGCAGAAAATCTGGACACAAGGAGAAGAAAACATGAGGCAAGACCTCATGTTTGTTTTTCTCCAAACTTAATATAAATTGCCCAATTTCATAGGGATTTCATAGGAATCTTTGTGAGCCATTCCTTTATTCCAAACAGCACCATAGGAAGTTTTCCTATAGGAATTAAATCTCCAAAATTCATACCATTTTCCTTTGTTCCAATCATATTATGTTTTTCGATGACTCGGCAAAACCTTGATTTAATAAATATTAGTAAGCAAAGAGAATAAGCATGGAAAAATAGTACTCCCTCTGATCCATGGGAATACATAGAGATCAAGGTTCAGAAAAGAAAAAGAAAAATCCTAGCACTGCTACGGCATGAACCAGCATAAATTGAAAATTCCGCATACATTATGTTCACAAAATTTTTGTCAATAGTAGGTTAGTGTAAATCAAGAGAACACTGGAACATGTAGAAATATCAGCATGGTATCTGGATTCTAGAGAAGTACTCCCTCCGGTCCTTTTTACTCTGCATATTAGAATTCTTTAGAGTCAAACTTCACAAAGTTTGACCGTATTTATATGAAAAAATATCAACATCTGCCATGCTAAAGTTATATAATATGAAACTTTAAGTCATGACACATCTAGCGGTATTGATTTCAGATTGTGAATGTTGGCACTTTTTTCTACAAAGTTGATCAAACTTTACGAGGCTTGACTTCAGTCAAATCTTATATGCGAACTAAAAAGGACCGGAGGGAGTACTTCTGACGAAGTGCATGACTTTACCTGGTTATCCATTTGACGTGGTAGAATTCCATCATAATCCAGAACAGCTCTGTAGTTTGGTCGCTTTGAACGCTCATCACAGCCTTGCTTCAGTATTTGTGAATATTCAAGTAACCTGTCGAGAATCAAATGTATTGGTCATGGTTGAAATTTCTTACCAAACCAAACTAAACTAATTAACTAATCACAATCTGAGGGAATGCATTCCAATGATGATTACTCATCATCATCACAAATTACAATCTATGTGCAACACACTCCTTAAGCAAGATCTGCATGAGCAGTGTCAGAGTTTGTTTTTGACTGAACTGGAGAAATATTCACTTGATCTGCGATGTTGGATTAAGTAAGTAACAGTAAGGTTCAAGAAAGCATACAGCTGATATTTGGATGGGCGTGGTGCTTGCAGAGCCCTAATCTTCTTATCCAGGGACAACCTCTCATGTAAGGCTGCAATGGCAGCAACAACCTGGGAGACAAAAATAGGGCATGTCCCAGTATCTCTCAACTCACATCCTTTTTCACTAGCGCCTCCAGCAACACCATCTCCAACACCAACAGCCAAACAAGACCCCAACCTAAGAATTGCCTCCTTCACCGCCGTAATCGCGAAGAACCAGCCATTGCCCTTCCCATACAAAACCTCGAGCTGCCTCGCCAACCATGAAACACCATCAACCAGCCTGGGGCACTCGAACCGCACAGCCCTCGGATCAAGACGAAACTCCTCGCTCTCCCCCTTGGGCAGGCGTTCCAGCGAGCACCCTGCCTCCGCCGCCGCCGCCTTCAGACACAGCCTGACCAGCACAAACACATGGTCTCGACTGGCCGCGTCAATCACGATACCATATCTCGGTGAGCTCGCGAGCAACCAGCGCCGCAGCTCGACTTCCCACTGCAGGGCACCTAGCCGCAGTGCCTCCACCACGCGGGCCGCAGCGTAGGAGTACGCCCCGGGGGGATGGTGGCTGCCCCAGGAGTCCACCTCCCGACGCAGGAGGCAGAGCTCAGACGGGAGGATGCGGGGAGGAGAGGAGAGGGTTGGGGCGGCAGTGGAGGAGGCGAAGTCTGCACACTCGGCGGCGAGGAAGGCGGGGAGGGAGGACGAGGCGGGCGGTTGGTTGGTGGTGCGGACGACGGCTGGGCAGTCGTGGTAGGGGGCGGGCGCAGCCGGGAGGGGGAGGGGGATTTCAGAGGTCGGTGAAGAGGGGAAAGATGGGAGCGGGGTGGTGGGCGCAGGTGCGGGGAGTGTGGAGGAGGTGGCGATGGTGGAGCAGGGGAGGAGTGGGGAAGGGAGGGAGGATAGAGCGGAAGAGGCGGCGGAGAGGAGGGACCGCAGGTGGGCGAGAACGGACGGCACCGCGGGTGGTGGAGGCGGCGTCTCCATGGGAGGCGAATGAGGAACCTGGTTCGGTCGGCGGAGGAAGAGATCCACTATATTCTCGCCGGCCTGTAAAATTCCGGCGGTTTTACAGCTTCCTAAATCAAGTGCAGATGTGCGCGTTTGTTTTCTCCAGCACACAGGACATGAGGGCCGCTAAATCCTATTTGGCGCCTTATGCGCCCGCTACAGTACAACTCGCAATCGGGCGCATACCCCACCTCTCCGCTGGGCCGGCCCGTCTAGATTTTTTCCTCTGTTTTTCAAATCGCGAAATAAATCTGGTACTGCTTTGATTCGAAACCGAGACCACCTGCTTAACAATAAGCTGCATAACCACCCCGCCACCCCCAACTGGACGCTACTTTCATGTTTCTACGCCTTTTACTTTGTTCTTTTTTTCTTCTGTTTTCCTTTTTCTGGTTTTCTCTTTCTTTTTTCTTTTTTGTTTTTCTTCTCCCTGGGTTTGATGAACTTTTTTTTGAAATTCGTGAACATTTTCTTAACATCGATCAACTTTTGTCAAATGCGTTAAACTTTTTTCAAATTTGATGAATCTTTTTCAAATTTGATGAACTTTTTCCAAATTGGATGAACTATTTTTCAAAATCGATGAACTTTTTTCAAATTAGATGAACTTTTTCAAAAATCGATAAACTTTTTCAAAATCGATGAACTTTTATTAAAACTGATGAACTTTTTTCAAAATTAGGTGAAGTTTTTCAAAATTTGATGAACTTTTTCTAAATTTCGTGAACTTTTTCCAAATTTTGTTGAACTTTTTTTTCTAAATTCATGAACCTTTTATCAAAATTGGTGAACTTTTTTCTAATTCGTGAACTTTTTTAAAGTTTGATGAACTTTTTTAAAAAAGTTTGAAAAAAGAATCTTGAAAGTCGATGGTCAATGGCTCACCGGTCTACCATGAAACGATCTAGCGCTTTTTCATTTTTTTTATTTTGAGTAAACGAAACGATCGAGCGGGATAGCTGGGGAAGCAAGCGTCGTACGAGCTCGTCGGCTCGTTCATGGGCCGGCCCACTTAGCCAGGCGCGTGGGCGCTAGTTTCGTCTTGCGGCGCATAAAGCGCTGGCGAGGAGCACTCGTGAGGGCCGGCCTGTCTCGCGCGGGATGTAAACGGGCCGTCTGCTTTTACTGTTCGGCCTGCATGACACGAACCTTAAAGCACTCCTGGGCCTGGTTCCATGAGAACCCTCGAATCAGCAGTTTCTCCAAGATCAGACCCGAGCAGTGCACGTGGGCGGCCACACTCGACAAGCCACGTTGCTTCGCGAAGCGCCGGGAGTTATTAGCCTCACCGCTCCCTCTCCCCACTCTCCCAACTCTTACCGGCGGCGGCGGATCGAAGGAGAGCAAGAAGACCACCGGACTCCATCACCGGCGAGCGGATCATCACCTGGCCCACGGCAATGGTGGTAAGCACTTCTCTGTTCGTCATGCACTACTTTTTCGCATTTGATCCGCGATAGATTCGATCCACGGCAGAGAGGGGAATGGGAAATAGAGGTAGATAAGCATGGCAGTTCATACTAGTTCATGCAAGATCGTAATAGAGGTAGATGCGGATGGAGTAGAAGGGGGATTGGGGATTGGGGGTACAGAACAGACACCGGCTAACCGTGGAGGCCGTCACCGACGTGCGGAGCGGCGGGCCGAGTGGCTGGCAATTCATCTTCTTGTCCATCGCCGTGTGGGGCGGCGGTTCGTCGTCGCTGTCGGAGGAGTTGAGGTCGATCTGCCAGGTACGACAGCTTGGCTCCGGCGCCCTCGCTGGCATCTGCACCCGTTCTTCATCCTCCTTAGGCTCCCCACCGATGACCGTCGGCGGCACGATTGTCGTCTCCCAGTACACTGCGGCATGGCGGTCATTAGGAACCCAGTAGTTCTTGTACTTGGACCACTTCTTCCTCTGTTTAGCGTATTCAGAGACGGTCTAATTCATGGCCTAGCGAATGATGTCGACTACCATCACGCCCTTTGCTGGGTCAGGAATCAACGTCTTCAGCTCTTGCGCAGTGGCCCTTATGAGCACTGCATCAGATTCCTTCTGCATGTCAGGCATGGAGCCAAAGTTCGAGCACACCTCCATGGTGTTCCCGAACTTGGTGTGGTCACTAGCCAACCACCCGAGGAAGAAGGCCCTCCAGCCAATCCCCTAAGGGAAGGGGTTGGCGTTGGAGCTGGAGCTAGAGCTCATGGCGATGGAGAGGAGGAAGGTTGATAGTGAGAGAAGAGAGGGGTGGGTAAGTAGTGGTGGGCAGGGTGAGTAAATATAGGCGCGATGGAGAGGAGGGAGAGTGACAGTCATGCCGTTTTAACTACACGCTCTTCAATAAGCCATGAACTTTGTATTGTGCCTGACTCCATGAATTATGTGCAGATCGAGGAGAGCAATGAGATGGGCATGGAGGTGCTCCCGGTCGTTGACAACAAGGGCAAGCAGTCGGTTCATCCAATGCCCGAGGTTGTGTTGCCGCCCACCGTCGAGGAAGAACCGAAGACGGCTGAGGTGACGACGAGCGCATGGAGGAGCCCCCCAGCAGCAAGCGCCGCAACTATGACCACTATCATGAGGAGGATGGCCCAACTCACTTCTGCAAGGTCATCCTTGCACCAAAGTTTGAGTGCATCCCCATGCCCCTGGACTTCACACCAAGCACTTCCTCGCAGTGCCGACGGAGTTCAAGCTCAGGAACAACAACGGCTGCTCCTAGAAGGTGACGGCGAAGCTGATGAACGGTAGGGTGACCCTGGATCAGGGTTGGTCCACCTACACCGCCGTTCATCAGATCAAGATCGGCTACATGGTGACATTCAGGCTCCTCACTCCCGACACCCTCAAGGTCATCATCTTCGACGACGATGGCATTGAGGTGGTCAACAAGTGTGGGAAGCACGACGAAGCCTTCACCGCCAAGGACTAGGGCCGAGGCAGCTCCTTCCTAAGTACTATCGAGTTTGCTTTATGGTTTATGCATTGAACTGTTTGAACTATCGTTATGATGTGTGGTACTATGTTATCTGAACTATGCTGTTAAGTAGTGGATGCTCTGTTTATGCTCTGCTCTGCTTATGATGTGTGGTACATGGTTGTGCCAAAGTGTGTTGGTAACCTCACCAACTAGCCAAAGAGGTTACCACACACTAGATGTTGCATCCAACCAAACACCATGTCTTTGGGTTTGTCCACTAACATACATGCAATGAAACACCAGGCAGTGTGGTTCTGCCCATGCAGGCAAGAGGGCATGCAAGCAACCAAACAACTTGCAGATGGTGCATTTGAGGCTGCATTTGCATAGCCAGGCTGAGTTGAGAAGGCTATGCAATGCAGCTACTGTAGACTACGGCAACCAAACACACCCACAGTCTCTGCGTCGTCGCTGGATCCGCATATCAGGGACACCAGGCGTTGCGCTGTGCCATTTGTAGGATCGAAAGTATGTCTAGAGGGGGGTGATTAGACTACTTGACCAAATAAAAATATATCATTTTCCCAAATTTAAGTCTTGGCAGATTTTAGCAACTTAGCACAAGTCAAGCAATCAACCTACACGTGCAATTCTAAGAGTATAGCAGCGGAATGTAAATCATTGCATATGAAGGTAAAGGAGAGGAGTTTGGAGGGAGCAAACGCAATGTAGACACAGAGATTTTTGGCGTGGTTCTGATAGGTGGTGTTATCATACATCCACGTTGATGGAGACTTCAACCCACAAAGGATAACGGTTGCACGAGTCCATGGAGGGGTCCACCCACGAAGGGTCCATGAAGAAGCAACCTTGTCTATCCCAGCATGGCCATCGCCCATGAAGGACTTGCCTCACTTGGGTAGATCTTCACAAAGTAGGCGATCTCCTTGCCCTTACAAACTCCTTGGTTCAACTCCACAATCTTGACGGAGGCTCCCAAGTGACACCTACACAATCTAGGAGACACCACTCTCCAAAGGGTAATAGATGGTGTGTTGACGATGAACTCCTTGCTCTTGTGCTTCAAATGATAGTCTCCCCAACACTCAACTCTCTCACACATATTTGGATTTGGCGGAAAGATGATTTGAGTGAAAAGCAACTTGGGGAAGGCTAGAGATCAAGATTCTTGGGGTTGGAATGGAATACCTTAGTCCCAACACATGAGTAGACGGTTCTCTCTCAGAAAATGTATGGTAGAAGTGTAGGCACGTTCTTGAAAGTGCGTTATATTGACTAGAGGGGGGGCGAATAGGCGATTTTTATGAATTCTTCACTGAGGAATTTCAGAGTGAGGAAATTCCTTAGCGAAGAACTACTTGCAGCGGAATAAGTACTCAGAAGTAAACATAACAGAACACAAGCATGGTCATCATGATGAAATAAAGACAAGCACAGAGTACGGAAAGCGTAAACACAGGATAACACAGGATGCAGACAAACAGACTGAAGAAATTGAACTGTGGAAATTGAGTAAGTCTTCAATCAAAGTCTTCAAACAGATATGAACAAGCACTCAACACATAAATGAGGAAATGGAACCAGGTAGCTTGGTGAAGACAATGATTTGGTAGACCAGTTTCAACTGATGTGATAGTTGTCGTCTGGTTAGGGCGGCTAGGTATTTAAACCTGAGGACACACAGTCCCGGACACCCAATTCTGAACACGCAGTTCAGAACACTCAGTCCTCACCGTATTTCCCTTGAGCTAAGGTCACACAGACCTCACCCAATCACTCGTGGTAAGTCTTCAGGTGACTTCCGAACCTTCACAAACTTGGTCACTCGGCGATCCACAATTCCTCTTGGATGCTCTAGACCATGACGCCTAACCGTCTGGAAGAAGCACAATCTTCAAAGGTAACAAGCGTCGGATCCACACAGGATCAATCTCTTCAGTGATGCTCAATCACTTTGGGTTTGTAGGTGTTTGGGTTCGGGTTTTCCTCACTTGATGATTTTCGCTCAAAGTCCTCAGATGATGGGATGCTCTCAAATGACAAGTGTCAGTTTCTCTCGGAGCAGCCAACCAGCTAGTGGTTGTAGGGGGCGGCTATTTATAGCCTAGGGAGTAGCCCGACATGATAAGACATAAATGCCCTTCAATGATATGACTGTTAGGTGGGTAGATATTTTGGGACAGCTGGCGCATAGCACAGCAACGGTCGGAAATTTGAGTATCAAATTCCTCAGGGCTATCATGTTCCTCACCGTGTAGGCAATCCGCACTGGCGAATTCCTAACTCCTCAGTCAGAACAAATTCCTCAGAGACCAGAAGAACTTCGTCTTTGTCACTGAAGAATATGACTGAACTGTATGATATTTCCAATGGCTTCACTCGAAGGGATTGGTAGGTGTAGGATTTTGAGTCGAGCATCACATGGAAATTTTTCCTTAGTATTTCCTCGACCCCCTTTAATAGTGTGTTTCCTATGACTCAAGAAAGAGAAAATGAAACTACAAAAACAAAAGTCTTCATGCTTCATGTTCCTCGAATGAATGCCAAGTCTTCAAAGGTCACACCAATTTCTTCACTTTCAAAGTCTTCAGAAAGTCTTCATAAATTCAAAGTCTTCAGTCAAAGAACTTCATTTTTAGGGGTCGACTTTTTCTGTAAATATCAAACTCCTCATAGACTTATAGACCTGTGTACACTCATAAACACATTAGTCCCTTAACCTATAAGTCTTCAATACACCAAAATCACTAAGGGGCACTAGATGCACTTATAGTTCTGATAGCTCTCTCCACGAATGGAGGAAGGATGGAGGGGTATATATAGCCTCCACACAAAATCTAACCATCACACACAATTCACCAAACTCGGTGGGACCGAATACACAAACTCAGTCAGACCGATTCGGTTCAAAATGTGAATGTTAGGCTTTTCGGTGGGACCGATACGATCAACTCGGTGGGACCGATTTCATTAGGGTTAGGGCATAAAGTAATCTCAGTGAGACCGGTCACATGAACTCGGTGGAACCGATTTTTGTAATAGGTAGACAAAGAGTTGGTCAGGCAAACTCGGTGGGACCGATCACTCATTTCGGTAAGACCGAAACGTTACGAAAAGGAAACAGAGAGTTTGCATTGCGAACTCGGTGGGACCGAGTTTGACTTTTGGTTTAGGACATATGTGGATATGAGAAAGTGGTTGAGGGCTTTTGGAGCATATCACTAAGCATTTTGAGCAAGCAAGCCATTAAGCAACACCTCATGCCCTTTTAATAGTATTGGCTTTTCCTATGGACTCAATGTAATCTTGGATCACTAAAATGAAAATGTAGAGTCTTGAGTATTTGCCAATATGTGTCCTTAGCATTTTGAGGGGTCCACATTCCTAGTCCATGCCATCCAATCCTTGAACTTTCTGAAATGATCATCTTGAAAGAGCATTAGTTTAATGAGCTATATGTTGTTAGAAATTACCAAAACCACCCAGTGATAGTTGCACTTTCACCGTTGGATCCGCATCATGCGGACACCAGGCACCGCGTTGTCTACCGTGCGTCGCGTGGTCTGTTTCGCGTTGAGCGTGCCAGGTATCGCCTGGTCAGGCTGTCTGGGGTGAGGCCCGTTGGGTGCAGCCATCATCGCGGGTCCCACCATTTCTTCCTCCTCGTCTACCCCTCGCCACTATCGTCTCCCATTTCAAAACCGCCCAGCGATTTCATCGCTCCACCAACTGCCCAACGAGTTCATCCCATCCCAAATCCTGCAAATCAGGCGGGATGGCAACCTTGGCGGTGATTCCGTGACCAATTTTCCGTCGGAGTTGGAGCGATTGACCGTGTGCGGCGACAAGAGGGTTGTATGGCGACCAGGGGCGTGCGGCGACCAGGGGCGTGCTACCACCGCGGGGTACTAGGGGCGGTATGCTAGGAGTAGGTCGCACCGGAAGGAGCAACAGTAGCGGAGACGCGACCGAGGAGAACGATCGTTGTGTTGTTGGCGCAGAAGGGCAGAGTCGCTGCAAGCTATCCCTGGTAAGCTCATTGGTCTCGATTTTGCGCTTCTCCCCGTTTGGCCAAACCGGCGAGTACATGGTGGAATGGATGAAGCACTCGTTAATTTTGAGATGGATGACGACATGGGGCATTCAGTGTGCAATGGTTTTTAGGCTACTAGTGAGCTAGGGTTTGAAGGCAAGGCTTGATGTTGTAGATTTGAGGTGTGGGGGTGTGTTGGGGTTAGGATGCTCACGAAGGATGTAGATCAGATGAGGTGGGTGTTGTAGATTTGAGTTTTCAGATTCATGATTTGTTTTTCCTCTAGTTTTGTGATCAACTTGCCCAACATGGGCTTAGTTGTTGCCTACACATAATGTGAGTGCTTGATCTTGTTTGAGTTTAGGACAGTATTGTGTGAACAATGCAAATCTACACATAATGTGTGTGTGTGTGTGACGTAGGAAGTCATTCACTAGAGGGAGGGGAATAGTTTCAGTTCTTAATGAACAATCGACTTTTATGAAGTCACTGAGCGATATGTTTAGGTGCTTGATGTGTTTCAGATTTTTGTACCCGTAGTTGCCTAATTTTGTTCAGATTTTTTGCTCTTTTGTATGTTGCTCTGCCACTTAAGTCCTTTTAATGTTGCAACATAGTGAAATTCTGTTAATGGACAATCCTATTTTTCCAACACTTTGACACTTAGTTGCCTGATATGGTACTGTTTTTTGCCTAGTTTTGTTGATGTTTCTTGCTTGTTTTGTTGTTGTGTGAGTTTGCTACAGGACTTGGCAGTATATAAAGTCAGAACTGAAAATTGATTTCATGATGATGTCATTTCTCTTTGTATGTAGCAAAAAACAAAATGGTTCGGACAAGCAAAAAGGGCATTCATGATGACCCTCCTGCATCTAGTCATGGTGACCATCTGTCCCATGCCACCGAAGAGTAACAAACACAGGTGTGCAAAGTGCATCTGTGGATCAACCTCGAAATTCAAAGTGTTAGAAGATCGGAGGAACTGAGGTATTTTCAAAGTTGCCTCACCTGTCAAAACAGTTACCCAACAATGTTGTCTAAGTTGCCTATCCAATAGTATAAAGATTCTTACTAATTTTTCTTTTGACAATTTGTTTTGCCATAGGGTCATAGAAACAGGGCATCCCCTACAGGGTTGTTCAAATTGAAACAAAGACTTGGTTTATGCTCAAGTAGGAGTCATCATTGCAAAAGAGTTTGGCGGCCTGCTGGACCTTGCAGCGAGTAGCATGCTTGGAAATCTTAGCCAATGGATAATGAAGCATTATGATCCTGGTATTTTACAGATAATTACTCCAGAAAGGGGGGGGATTCGAGTAGATGCCGCAAGCGTTCGTAGGATATGGGGTTTGCCAAATAGGGGAAGAAAGGTGTGCTTTGATAATCGGCCAGACATCACAAAGGCAATGTACAACATTTACAATATCACCTCCAAGAATTCACCAACTCTCACATCATGGTGCAAGATGATTAAAGACATGAATGGATCTCATGATGATGACTTCCTCGGCGCTTGGCTAGCTCTTGTTTTTTCCTCCTTCCTTTCCCCGTGAACAAGTTTGAGCATTTCCCCAAAAAGCTTCCCGACGGTCATGGATGCTAATGGAATAACAAAAACCAGGATATGCCAGTTTGTTGTTGATCAACTAAAGCTAGCATTCACATCGGGTCGTGACACTGGCAACAAGAAGGTTGTTTCTTGCTGCGTTTTCCACCCCGTCGTAAGTGCATCTAATGATGAACCAACTTTTTTCACACTTCTTATGTTTTTTGCAATCATCGGGTAACTTAAACTTGTGTTTTATTTTTTCTCATGCACCTGTTGTATCTAGACTCATTGGATGTTGATGAGCCAATCCCTAGCTTGATACCAAGGGTGTCAATTTGGAATTCAGATTTAATTGCTAAAGTTATCAAGAAGGACAGGAAGGCCCCGGGGGAATATGGCAACCTGCAGGTAACCTCATTTCCTTTTTCTTTTTTTCATATGAAAATATGCCCTTTTTGTTTGGATAGACATGTGGTTAGGGAACTCTATTGTGCTAGAGGAGGCAATCGAATTTCAAAGTCCAAGCAAGTTGATATAATTTTTTGGGCAATTGTTTTACATATATTTTATGTAGTTTTTAGTCTTTGGGACCCTGCTAACTGTCCCAAAATGTTCATGCACATACCTAGATAATATGAGAGGAATGATTTGAGGCATTAATGGTAGCTATTGTAGGATATTAAAAAAAGAGTAGGCAGGTCATGCATTAAACCCCTAGCAAGCTATATGTTGAACAGTAGCAAGTTTTTTCTGCAACTCTAGCAAGTTATGTATTGAAAACTAGCAAGCTACATACTGAACCCTAACTCTCCATTATAGTAATACTAGGCAACAAGCAAGCACACAGTGGATGCAAAGCATACATGTTTTTGTAAAATATCAAGTTCATTTTTCTATGGCTTTGCATATCATTAGCATCATGGATATTCATAGAAAGCACACTAATAACATTGCAATCATGCTTATCATTCAAAGATTTTATGCCAAACATTTTATTGAACTCTTGTTCTAACACTTTGGCACAATTTTCCAATCCCTCATTTTCAAGAAAGATGTTATAAAGATAACGCATATGAGGCAACCTCAATTCCATTTTTTGTAGTTTTCTTTTATAAAATAAACTAGTGATAAAACAATAAACTAAAAGATTCAATTGCAAGATCTAAAGATATACCTTCAAGCACTCACCTCCCCAGCAATGGTGCCAGAAAAGAGCTTGATGTCTATTGTGCAACTTTTATTCTTGTAGACGTTGTTGGGCCTCCAATTGTAGAGGTTTATAGGACAACAACAAATTTTCCTCAAGTGGATGACCTAAGGTTTATCAATCTGTGGGAGGCATACGATGAAGAAGGTCTCTCTCAAACAACCCTGCAATCAAATACAAGAAATGTCTTATGTCCCCAAGACACCCAATACAATGGTAAATTATATAGGTGCACTAGTTCGGCGAAGATGGTGATACAAGTGTAGTATGGATAGTAGATATAGGTTTTTGTAATCTGAAAATATAAAATAGTAAGGTAGCAAGTGATAAAACGGAGCACAAACGGTATTGCAATGCTTGGGAACAAGACCTATGGTTCATACTTTAACTAGTGCAATCTCTCAACAACGCTACCATAATTGAATCAAATAGCAATCCCTCAATGAGCGACAAACACTGGTACGCATCGGTCCTATACAAACGGTTTTTAACCCCTTTTTGCGACGCCATTTGGAATCGTCGCCAAGTGAGTGTGGGCGATAGGGGGGTCCTTCCCACATGACCCAGAAATCGTCGGGGATATGCCCTCCTGGCACACACACTCGGCAAAAGGAGGTCGTGTGCGACCGGTGAGCGCTCAAATACGGAAATACATACAGTAGAGCTAAAAATACAAGTATACGACGAAATTGTTTTCAGTCACAAGTACATCCCACACAGTCCGTCCACGCTAAACGTTTCCGTTCATATGTACATCCCACATAGTCGCTCCAAGGAAAACGTTTCCGTTCACAGGTACATCACACACATTTTTTCCCATTAAATCATTTGCATTATTGAATGCATCACAGACGGTCTGTAGAAGAAACTATGTGGCAAAGGTTTTCCATCACACACAGTTTTTATGTGGTAAACGTTTGCACAAGGTGGCCTAATGCAAACAGTTTTCAAGAAAAAGTCATGTGTGATTGTTCATTGATCCAACACAGTTTATTCCTAGAAATTGTGTGCATTGCCTGAGGTCATCGCCCACGGTATTTTCTTAACAACCGTTTGCAATAGCAAAACCCAATTAGCAGGCTAATTATCCGATTATTCATAATCCATTTATTAATCTAATTGACATTTCATATTAAGCACACAATATATTTCATTTTCATAATTGAAATACATCAGAGTACAACATCATATAGCTTCAGCACTCAGCTACCCCATTACACAACTACACTAGGACCAAGTTTCACATGCAACATCTATAACCTTTCGAAATTAGCATCATAGACAGTACATAGACAGATGTATCTCATCTGGAAAACTGCTGAAGCAGAAGGCGAATATTGAGCCTTCATTGATGTTGAAGGTCTTTGTAACTTTAGGCCAGTGCCTGTGGATGATTGACCGTTCATCCTTCGTCCTCTTCAGGAACACTTCAATATTGAACCGTGGGTGTTGTATGAATACCTTCCTCGCCTCCTGACCATATCGGTGCTTTGAGAGGTAATCATCAGTGAACTGCTTTGGAAAGGCCTGAAAACAAGGATGTGCATAAAATATCTTCTCTATATTGGAAATGGGGCAAAGGAATAAAAAAGGCAAGGTATAATAGTTAGTACCATCCTTTAGTGAATTGATGTCTTCTTCATTGTGCAGACAAAGATCTTGTTGTTTTTTGTCGCTAATTTCTTTATTCTAACAATCTTTCTGAGTTTCTTGACTTGACTGATATTCATGGACAACTCATTTCCCCATATGCAAAAAGAGTCGAATAGTGGGTCAAAACCTCTGACAGTAGGACCTACATGTGCAAGACCAAATTGGTAAAAACCTAAATATTAGAATGGTTCCTGCAATTTCCCAATAATGTGCTATTAGACAACGGACCATGCACGTGCTAACCTCGATTGTAAACATCAGTGCTTCCCATTGTTTCCCTGTAACACATATAAGGTAGTTAGTCATCAGGTTAAGTAGGAGTTCGCATGCTATCAGTAAAATATGTTGATGAAAAATAAGCACATTGCAGATTCATCATATTAATTCAAGCCACATGGAAAACCCATTTATCCAAACCAAGCATGATTAAGAACTAGGAAATATAGCACTTGTATATGTTCCTCATGTATCAAGTGCAGCCAAATTCGATTTATTTCTCACATGGTATACAATAAAAGAATGCACCCACAACAATTGAACATTGCATTGCAGAATTGAACGAAATAGCCAACCGCGTCACGTCGTCGGCGCGCGAGGCATTGATGGTGGCCTCGACGGTGAGGTGCTCCTCTAAGATCTGGGGGTCGACACGAATGGCAACCATCGCGACCTCATCCACACGTGCGGCCGCGATTTGCTTCTCCGCCGCCAAATGGTCCTTGGGATCCTGGCTATACCGCGCACCATGGCTTAGGGCGGCGCTTATTTGGTGGAGGGGTCAGTGATTTGGGTGGAAGGTGTTGCGCCGGCGGTCGGGGCATGTGGGATGTGGAAGGAGAAGGAGGATGGGGTCGGTGTGGATTACCTTCTTGGATAGGCGAGGCCGAGCAGCGTGGAGGAGGGTCGCCGGCGAGGAGGCGGCTCTGCAAACAAGGAGTGAAGGTTTCAACTTGGAAAGGAAGGCTGAAATAGGGAAAATGTGGCTTTTGGTAGGGGGGGGGGGCGGGGAGGTAGATATTTCCATGGAAGCCGAAAATTTGGAATCGCTTCAGCGAAAAAACTAGCGCGCAAAGTATCATCAGACACAGTCCCTTATTTGGAACTGTGTACGATATGTGGACATCACAAACGATTCAGATAGCTTAACCCGTGTGTGTTGAGTTTGAACGTCAAAAATTTTGGTTCAAATTTCTCTGGTTACAGTGGTCATCCACGTCATTACATAATTTGGGTACACAAAGAAGACTAACTTCTTAATCGAGCAAGTTCAGCAATTAAACAGAGCTAGCTGACCAAAACTTTACTCTAACAAACTAAAGACCGACGCTCTTAATTAAACAAAATAAAGAGTACTACTACGGCTGGTGCTCGTCGATCTCCACCGCCGCCTCCATGTCCAGCTCACGCCCGACGGTCTCCTGGGGAAGGGGCTCCATGGCATCAATTGCACCATACTCGGCAAGCATCTCGCCATCCGCGTCCGCCATACCTTTGGAATAGGCCGCCACGAGCTGGGCGTGGGCGGCCGCGATCTGGCTTTGGCGGGCTTCGTCGTGCAAGGTATGTCGCGCTGGAACGGACAGCTGCTCGAACTCTCTCGACGATTGCCAACTCTTCGACCATGGGTTGCCGACCGTTGTCAGAGAAGCTTCGTTCGATTTGTGCGGTGACCGCCACGAGCTGGGCGTGGATGGCCTCGACATGTTAGTGGGAGGCCTCCATCAGGGCTAAGGCCGCCGTTGTGGAACGGACAGCTGCTGTGCCGCTCACGCTAGTTGCTATCCCCAAGGCAGATGCTGTTGCCGCCACCTGAGAAGCAACAACGGCCGTTTGGGCTGCCTTGGCCGCCTGGACGCAGACTGCGGTCGCCCTCATGAAGCTTGTTATAGCATGCGCCTGGTGGTTGCGGCCACGCTCTCGCCGGAGTGGGCCGCCGAAGTTGCCCTCACGACATGGGTCCACGTCCCCATCTTTCATCGACGACGAATGAACAATGAAATGATATTTGGGGAGTGAGCTAGTGTGCTTGACACGCCAGCTGTGGACTGTAGCCGATGCAACTTCTCGCGTAAGCCATAGGCGTACTATACACCGACGGTGCTCCAAGATATGTTGTGCTACATCTCACACAGTTGGTGATAATAAACTGTGTGCGATCTACTTGATTTATCGTCTTGATTTGAATTACGTAATGGGTTCACAGTGTAGGATCGAAAGTATGTCTAGAGGGGGGTGATTAGACTACTTGACCAAATAAAAATCTAGCTGTCGGTGTCGAAACCGGCGAATCTCGGGTAGGGGGTCCCGAACTGTGCGTCTAGGCCGGATGGTAACAGGAGACAAGGGACACAAAGTTTTACCTAGGTTCGGGCCCTCTCGATGGAGGTAAAACCCTACGTCCTGCTTGATTAATATTGATGATATGGGTAGTACAAGAGTAGATCTGCCTCGAGATCGAGGAGGCTAAACCCTAGAAGCTAGCCTATGGTATGGTTGTTGATGTGTATGTTGTCCTACGGACTAAAACCCTCCGGTTTATATAGACACCGGAGAGGGTTAGGGTTACACAAAGTTGGTTACAATGGTAGGAGATCTTCATATCCGTATCGCCAAGCTTGCCTTCCATGCCAAGGAAAGTCCCTTCTAGACACGGGACGGAGTCTTCAATCTTGTATCTTCATAGTCCAGGAGTCTGGCTGAAGGTATAGTCCGGCTATCCGAACACCCCCTAATCCAGGACTCCCTCAGTAGCCCCTGAACTAGGCTTCAATGACGACGAGTCCGGCGCGCAGATTGTCTTCGGCATTGCAAGGCGGGTTCCTCCTCCAAGTACTTCATAGAAGATTTTGAACACAAAGATAGTGTCCGGCTTTGCAAAATAAGTTTCCACCTATTGCCATAGAGAGAATAATATTTACGCCAATCTAATCTGCTGACGTATTCCGTAGCGTGTCACACCGCGGCCAAGCCTTTATCCGAGTCGTTTCATTATCCCACCTCAGCGCGTCATGCGAGGCGGTTTCCTTGGCACGTCTTGTTAAAGCACAGATCGTGTCCCCTTATCCTGGGATTCTCATCAATACGGGCGTGGGTGACCCAACGGCGCCATTCATTACGGCGCTTGGAGATAAGCGAGTCTTACCAGGCTGGTGGGGACATGTAGTTGCGTCCACCCATATAAGGGGATAAGTTTCCACCTTTTTACCTACGCCTTCTTCCTCCTTCGCCTATCCATTCTTGCGCACTCGAGCTCTAGCGCCCAAGTCCGCACTCCCCACCTCAACCTTCTCCAGCCATGTCCGGAGCGGGAGGCAAGTGGATGGTCTCCTCCGTCACGGAGGGACACATCAAAAAGCTGAGGAAAGTCGGATACCCATCTAACAACATCGCATACCGGCTTCCCGAAAAGGGGCAGCTCATCCCCACCCCTAGGCCCCATGAGAGGGTGGTGTTCCTCCCCCATTTCCTCCGCGGACTGGGCTTCCCTCTCCACCCATTTGTCCGGGGGCTCATGTTCTACTACGGCCTGGATTTCCACGATCTGGCCCCGAACTTCGTCCTCAACATCTCGGCGTTTATCGTCGTGTGCGAGGCCTTCCTCCGCATCCGCCCCCATTTCGGCCTATGGCTCAAGACTTTCAACGTCAAGCCGAAGGTGGTGCGCGGCAACCAGGCAGAGTGCGGAGGCGCCATGGTGGGCAAGATGGCCAACGTCCTATGGCTCGAGGGCTCCTTTGTGGAGACCCTGAAGGGGTGGCAATCGGGATGGTTTTACATCACCGAGCCGCGCGACGCCGAATGGGTCGCACCCCCTGAGTTTCGATCCAGACCCCCCTACGCGGCTCACCTCCTGGAAGGAGATAGGCCTATTATGGGGTAAGAAGGGAGAGCTGACCGGACTCCAAACATGCGTCCAAACCCTGGTGGACAAGAAGCTCAAACTTGTCAACGTAGTCCAGGTTATGCTCATCCGCTTGATCCTCCCATGTCAACAACGGGCTTTCAACCTGTGGGAGTTCGACCCGGTGTGGCACCAAACTCTGAGCAGGCTCTTCGACACGACGTACGAAGATGCCTGGAAGGTGCTTTTCAAGGGCGCCGAGGCTCCCGCATCCGCTATCGAGGATCGCGGATTCAGTGCGCAGCATCATGCACTCGCGGTAAGCTGTTTTTTTCTTTTACAGGGTGTCAGTTTTTCATAGTCTGACTCCATGCGGGATCTAAACTCCCTTACCCTTGACAGGATTGGCAGGTG
This sequence comes from Triticum monococcum, assembly GCA_034509565.1. Lineage (NCBI taxonomy): Eukaryota > Viridiplantae > Streptophyta > Magnoliopsida > Poales > Poaceae > Triticum > Triticum monococcum. Next base: position 476,644,659 of record CM067842.1, on the reverse strand, counting down.
ACATCCGGACAGATCAACTGTCCGGCTCCTTTGCCTGAAGGCCCAGCGGACGCTCGCCTAGCGAAGCTGCTGGTTCCGGCACCCTATGTGGTGCCGGAGAAGAAGGCCGCAAAAAAGGCCGCGGGGACTCGAAAGAGTGCCCGGCGCCAGGAGGTGTCGGATCCATCATCCGACGGTTCCGAGGCGCATTCCTCCCATGAAGACGAGGAGGAAGAAGAAGAGACCTCTCCCCCTCCAGCGGGGGGAGAGAAGAAAAGGAAGGCCGCCCTCTCGGGGGAGGCCGGAGGGTCCAAGAAGGGGAAAACCCTTCCTCCGGACTGCTCCACCAACGCCGACGGCGGAGGAGAGGAGTGGTAGCCCAGGGCCAAGCCCCTGGCAAAATCGTAAGTATCCGGATACCAGAGTAATTCATAGTATTCGTTTATTGCACAGCTTTCCCTTACGTCGAATATGTTTATGCAGCCCACCCAAAGACCGGCTCGACGCGTCATCGAGCGGCTCACTGGACTCGTCGAATGTGAACTCGCTTCCGACGGCTTCCTCCCCCCGCCCTACGGACGACACCGAAGTGTTGTCCCAACAGGTTCCAAGCCGAGAGGAGGTGGTCCTGGAGGCGCCGCAAGGCGACCTCCCGGACTCCAAGAGTAAAGGGGATGAAACCCCCCGGGGCTCCAAGTCCGGCTCTAGGCTGGACACCTCTCCAGAACCTTCAGAGGTTCGAGAGTCCGGTGGGGAACCTCCTTCCAAGAGGAGCAAGTCCACCGTGCCGGTGGCCCCCGTCCAACCGGAGGCGCCGAACAATATGTTGGAGGCGCTCCAAGGCGCCTCCATCGACAAGGAGCACCGCACTATTTGAGTGTGGTGGTCCAGAAGGTTCAGTCCGCCAAGAGCGGACTGACTGAAGCTTGTACTAGCCTTTTAACAGGCTTTGAGGTAAGTAAAGAATGTGTAAATAATATTACCGCATAGACAGTAGCCCCTGATGCTCTGTTTGGCGTTCGGGAGGAAAAGCCGAATAGAGGATCAAATAAAATTCGCAGGAGTCTAACAAAAATGAGTCAATATGCATGTGCAGGCTTCTCTGCTTGCGTCCGCCGCACTGACTGCGGAAGTGGACACGCTAAAGCAGAACCTCGAGCGGTCCGAGCAAGAGCTCGGGCGTGCCAAGAAGCAGCTCGAGGACAATGAAGGTGAGAAATACCTTGTTTTTAAATATATATAAAAAGGTGCAATTGCAAAGAATGACAGGATTATCGTGGCTATTGTAGGGGCCACGTCTGAAGTGGCGACCCTTAAGCAAGCGCTGGTCGAGGCCAAGAAGAGGGCGGCCTCAGAGCACACCGAGCGGGAGAAGTATGAGGCCGAGGTTGGCAAGGTGTGGCAAGAGCTCCAGGCTCTCATGGAAAAACATGAGAGTTTGGAGCTTGACTCGAAGACGCAAGCGTCCGAGCTCGTGGTGGCTATTGAGAATGCCAAATCTGCCAAGGCCGAATCCTAGAAGACCCTCCAGGAGTTGGATGAGGTGAAGAAGATAGCGGCAGGTAAGGCATTCTTTATGCAAAGCAAACACATAAACGTGAGTTACTTGTTACTTACCCGAATCCGGAGCTCTCTAGGAGCGTTCGCAGATCTTCCCCAGAGTGTGTCCGATGCCGCTGCATTCTATCGAGCCGAGGAGGGCAGCTCGACGGAGAAGGTGTTCTGGTCTCAGTATGCTGAGGCCGGACACCCCGTGCCCCTGAGCGACCAGCTGAAGCAACTGGTCGAGCTCCACAAGGCAGCCGAACAGGCCATGAAGGGCCTCATTGTTCGGCTGTGGCCTGGAGGGGCTCTGCCTGGGAGCTATTTCGGGCTGGTGCGGCAGTTGGTGGAGGCTTGTCCAAGGCTCAAAGTCATCAAGCGCTCCGTCTGCATTGAGGGTGCCCGTAGGGCCCTTGCCTGTGCTAAGGTGCACTGGGGCAAGCTGGATGCTGAGAAGCTTGTGAAGGACGGGCCACCGCCGGGGAAAGAGCATCGCAAGCCCGAGAATTACTATAAGGATGTTCTGAAGGGTACCTGCCTTGTGGCGGATGAATGTTCTAGGGGTGTAATTTTTGAGTGAAACTTGCTCGTTTTGTCCTGTGCACTGAAAACTTGTTTATATGTGCTAAGCAATGCTGTTGGAATTTAAAATATTACCTTCTGTGCGGCTGTTTATCAATTCTAAGAGATGGCGAGTCGTCGGCTTCTGCCCCCGTGCCGCTAGTGCTGGGGTGTTCGGGGATAAACCCGAGCGCTCTTTTTCCCATGTTTGGGTCCTTCGAGGGAGGCGCTCAGCCCAACGAACAAGGCAATCGGACTATAATGCGTGAACACTCTCACTTAGCCATAGAATTCTATAATTTTAAATTTCAGCGAAGCCCCTGGTATTCGGAAGACCGAGTTCGGGGTGCTATCCACGCCTTGGCCGGACAGAGCCGGCTCCTCGCCCAAAGCGGCATAAGTCTTTAGGGACTCGAAAAAACCTCTCGAACAGCGACCAACTCTCGCTTCATCATGACGGTCAGTTTTAGCTTTCTCCACTGAGGTGCTCGACCCAGCTCAACTGGGGCACAACCGCAGTGGTTCTCCTAGTGCTACCTTAGCCGATATAGCGGAACGTAAGGCACCAAAACATAGGAGCCGGGCAAACCCAACTATTGACCCAAGACATGATTCGGAGCCGATGCATATAATGCTATAAGTTCGGGGTGCCGCACTTGTTAAAGTGTTCGGACTTCTCACACCATATTGAGGGGTACTAAAGCCCCTGGCGTATTTTGGCCGTACCAACGTGTACGAGTGCAACATGTCGTTAAGGAACATATATAAAGAAAAAGGTAATGCAAAAATAGATGAAAGCTATGCATTGTTTATTAAAAAGGGGTGCGATCAAGGCAGAACGATACAAGTAATGAGATAAGTGGAAGGTTGGACTAGTTAACATGTCCTTTCCAGGGGCAAGCTGCAGAATAGTATGCGGGACAGGTATACTGCTCGTGATAGAGACCACCTGGGAGTTCCGTAATGCGGCGTGGCTTGTCTGCTTCCCTGGTTCTTGCATCATTTGTGCGGCAATTGAACTGCCGAACAGGCCTTCCGAAGGATGGAGTCCTGAAAGTAAAAGAAAATTAAAAAGTCGGTAGCTCCTTGGACGGTTTAAGCCGTGTTTTGGGCGTGCCGTGATGGTGCCCCTCCCCCTGTGCCCATGGTATCTCTAGAGCGTAGTTATGTACGCGAAGTACTGGCGTCGCCTTTTTGCGAGGGTTGGGGTTGGGGCCGCATTGCTACGCCTGCTCGGATCGTGCCAGGCGGTCTTGTTGTTGGTTACTCCGGGCGCGCTTGACGGTGGCCGATCGTTTAGTGGCCGGACTGGAGAACTGCCTGGAGAGGCTGCTTTGTACTTCCGCTGCAAGGGCCGCCGTGTGCTCCTCCGTTTGGAGGGAGCGTTTAGTGTTTCCATTGACCGTAATTACTCCTCGAGGGCCTGACATCTTGAGCTTAAGGTATGCGTAATGCGGTACCGCATTGAACTTAGCAAATGCGGTTCGCCCGAGCAGTGCGTGATAACCACTGCGAAACGGGACTATGTCGAAGATTAACTCCTCGCTTCGGAAATTATCCGGAGATCCGAAGACCACTTCAAGTGTGACTGAGCCTATACAGTTGGCCTCTACACCTGGTATTACGCCTTTAAAGGTCGTTTTGGTGGGCTTAATCCTTGAGGGATCTATGCCCATTTTCCGCACTGTATCCTGGTAAAGCAGGTTCAGGCTGCTGCCGCCGTCCATAAGGACTCTAGTGAGATGAAATTCGTCAATAATTGGGTCTAGAACCAATGCGGCGAATCCGCCATGACGGATGCTAGTGGGATGGTCCCTTCGATCAAAGGTGATCGGGCAGGAGGACCATGGGTTGAACTTTGGGGCGACTGGCTCTACCGCGTATACGTCCCTTAACGCGCGCTTCCGCTCCCTTTTGGGGACGTGGGTTGCGTATATCATGTTCACCGTCCGCACTTGTGGGGGAAACCCTTCTGTCCATTGTTGTTCGGCGGCCGGGGCTCCTCGTTGTCATTGCTATGCAGCCCCTTGTCTTAATTTTCGGTGTTTAACTTGCCTGCCTGCTTGAACACCCAACAATCCCTATTGGTGTGATTGGCCGGCTTTTCGGGGGTGCCATGTATCTGGCACGAGCGGTCGAGTATTCGGTCCAAACTGGACGGGCCCCTAGGATTCCTTTTGAATGGCTTTTTCCGCTGACCGGATTTAGAGCCTCTGAATCCGACATTAACTGCCGTATCCTCAGCATTGTCGATGTTAATGCAACGCTTCTGCTTGTTGCGACGCGACCTGCCACTACTGTCCCTGGTGTTCGAATTACCAGGGTTCTTGGTCATATTGTTGCTACGAGCAAGCCAGCTGCCTTCTCCCGCGCAAAAGCGGGTCATGAGTGTCGTGAGTGCTGCCATAGATTTCGGCTTTTCCTGTCCAAGGTGCCGGGCCAGCCACTCGTCACGGATATTGTGCTTGAAGGCTGCTAGGGCCTCGGCATCCGGACAGTCGACTATTTGATTTTCCTTTGTTAGGAACCGTGTCCAGAATTGCCTGGCCGATTCCTCTGGCTGCTGAATTACGTGACTTAGGTCATCGGCATCTAGGGGTCACACATAAGTGCCCTGGAAATTGTCGAGGAATGCGGCTTCCAGGTCCTCCCAACAACTGATTGATCCTGTTGGCAAGCTGTTAAGCCAATGCCGAGCTGGTCCTTTAAGCTTGAGTGGGAGGTATTTGATGGCGTGGAAATCATCGCCGCGGGCCATGTGGATATGAAGGAGATAATCCTCGATCCATACCGCAGGATCTGTTGTGCCATCATATGATTCGATGTTTACGGGTTTGAAACCCTCGGGGATTTGATGATCCATTATTTCGTCTATAAAGCAGAGTGGGTGTGCGGCGCCTCTGTACTGGGCTATATCATGACGTAGCTCCAATGAGCCTTGTCTACTATGTTCGGCCTCGCCGAATTTGTGGCCGGCGTGACGGTTACCATCTCGAGCCGTGGGGCGCCCACACGATCCATAGATCAATCTTGTTTGCCTTGCCTTGTCCTCCAACATGTCTCGTAAGTCCAGCGCATATTCCCGTGCCTTGGTACGGGGTGCGGCTTGAGTGGAGGGCCGAGAGGCCTCTCTTTCGCGACCACGAGGTGGCCGGTCGGCCGCATCAAGTGCTTCCTCCTCTTATCAGGGTAGCAACCTGCGCTTTGGGTAGCTCTTGGAGGGGCGTTCGAGTTTATGCTCTTCGGCCGCAAGGACTTCAGTCCATCTATCGACTAGCGAATCTTGATCAGCTCTAAGCTCTTGCTGTTTTTTCTTGAGGCTTCTTGTCGTGGCCATAAGCCTGCATTGAAAACGCTCTTGCTCGATGGGATCCTCTGGCACGACGAATTCGTCGTTGTCGAGGCTTGCCTCGTCTTCGGAGGGAGGCATATAATTATCGTCCTCGACCTCTCTGTCTGCCGCTCTCTCATGAGGGCTGGTTTCTCCATCCTCCTGTGCTAAATCTTGCTGGAGGGGGTTTTCTTCGGCGCTTTCCGGAGTATTATTATCTCCCGTGCTGGAATCACCTTATTTGTTTTGGCGGGATTTTGAGCGGCGCCGCTGACGTCGGTGCTTAGGCTGTTTTTTGGAGGGGTCATCCTCTGCTGTTCCATCGCCATCTCCCTCTTTTGGGGTGTCCACCATGTATATGTCATACGACAAGGTGGCTTTCTAGGGCCTAGTAGGCGCTGGTTCTTTATCATCTCCTTCATCGGCGTCCATACCGTCGATGTCTTCGGAGTCGAAGTCGAGCATGTCGGTTAAGTTGTTGACAGTGGCTACAAAGTGGGTGGTGGGTGGGCTTTGAATTTCTTCATTGTCCATACCCCAACCTTGCTGACCGCAATCCGGCGAGGGCTCTCCTGACAAAGAGAGAGACTTCAGTGACTTCAGGATATCGCCGAGAGGCGAGTGCTGAAAGATGTCGTGGCAATGAACTCCATGATCAGCGCCCAATCGGATTCGATTGGCAGGGGCGCGGAGGGTTCGGAGTCTGGAGAGGAGTCAGGCTCCTTGGAGTCACGAGTCTCGCAGAGTACGGGGCTGGTGTTCGGCTCAATCGCCATTGGGGTCGCGGCCCCCAAGGTGGCGTCCAACCGCCCATCCTCGATCGGCGTAGTTGTCTCCAAATTAAGGGTCGGAGCTGACGCGGGCGCGGCCTCCAGGGCACTGTTCGGTGGCAGAGCTAAATCATGCTTGTCGTGACAGTGCGGCGCGCTTGGCAGTGGCTCGGATCCATCGAAGATTAAGTCCCCGCGGATGTCAGCCGTGTAGTTTAAACTTCCAAATCTGACCTGACGGCCGGGGGCATAGCTTTCGATCTGCTCCAGACGGCCAAGCGAATTGGCCCGCAGTGCGAAGCCGCCGAAGACGAAGATCTGTCCGGGGAGGAAGGTCTCACCCTGGACTGCATCGCTATTGATGATCGTAGGAGCCATCGAGCCTGATGGCGACGACACAGAGGAACTCTCAATGAAAGCACCAATGTCGGTGTCGAAACCGGCGGATCTCAGGTAGGGGGTCCCGAACTGTGCGTCTAGGCCAGATGGTAACAGGAGACAAGGGACATGAAGTTTTACCCAGGTTCGGGCCCTCTTGATGGAGGTAAAACCCTACGTCCTGCTTGATTAATATTGATGATATGGGTAGTACAAGAGTAGATCTACCTCGAGATCGAGGAGGCTAAACCCTAGAAGCTAGCCTATGGTATGGTTGTTGATGTGTATGTTGTCCTACGGACTAAAACCCTCCGGTTTATATAGACACTGGAGAGGGTTAGGGTTACACAAAGTCGGTTACAATGGTAGGAGATCTTCATATCCGTATCGCCAAGCTTGCCTTCCACGCAAAGGAAAGTCCCTTCCGGACACGGGACGGAGTCTTCAATCTTGTATCTTCATAGTCCAGGAGTCCGGCTATCCGAACACCCCCTAATCCAAGACTCCCTCACTAGCCTTTTCCCAATTTTAAGTCTTGGCAGATTTTAGCAACTTAGCACTAGTCAAGTAAACAACCTACACATGCAAGTCTAAGAGTATAGCAGTTGAATGTAAAACATTGCACATGAAGGTAAAGGGAGGAGTTTGGAGGGAGCAAACACAATGTAGACACGAAGATTTTTGGCATGGTTCCGATAGATGGTGCTATCGTACAACCACGTTGATGGAGACTTCAACCCATGAAGGGTAACGGTTGCGCGAGTCCACGGAGGGCTCCACCCATGAAGGGTCCACAAAGAAGCAACCTTGTCTATCCCACCATGGCCATCACCCACGAAGGACTTGCCTTACTAGGGTAGATCTTCATGAAGTAGGCGATCTCCTTGCTCATACAAACTTCTTGGTTCAACTCCACAATCTTGATGGAGGCTCCCAAGTGACACCTAACCAATGTAGGAGACACCACTCTCCAAAAGGTAATAAATGGTGTGTTAATGAGGAACTCCATACTCTTGTGCTTAAAATGATAGTCTCCCCAACACTCAACTCTCTCACACAGATTTGGATTTGGTGGAAAGATGATTCGAGTGGAAAGCAACTTGGAGAAGGCTAGAGATCAAGATTCATATGGTTGGAATGGAATATCTTGACCTCAACACATGAGTAGATGGTCCTCTCTCAGAAAATGTATGATGGAAGTGTAGGCATGTTCTGATGGCTCTCTCGACGAATGAAGAGTGGGTGGAGGGGTATATATAGCCTCCACGCAAAATCTAACCATTACACACAAATCACCAAACTCGGTGGGACCGAATAATGAAACTCGGTTGGACCGATTTAATTCAAAATGTGAACGTTAGGATTTTTGGTGGGACCGTCATGTCGACTCGGTGAGACCGATTTCATTAGGGTTAGGGCATAATGTAATCTCGGTGAGACCAATTACACAAACTCGGTGAGACTGACTTTGGTAATAAGCTAACCAGAGAGTTGGTCAGGCAAACTCGGTGGGACCGATTCGTTCATCTCGGTGAGACCGAAACGTTACGAAGGGGAAATAGAGAGTTTGCATTGCGAACTCGGTGGGACCGATCGCTCATTTCGGTTGAACCGAAATGTTACGAAGGGAAACAAAGATTTACAATCCCATCTCGGTGACACCGAGATCCCTACAGTGAGACCGAAAAGACTAGGGTTTTGTGACAGTGGCTATGTCAACTTAACTCGGTGGCGCCAGATAGAAAGTTTCGGTGGGGCCGAGTTTGACTGTTGGTTTGGGACATATGTGGATATGAGAAAGTGGTTGAGGGTTTTGGAGCATATCACTAAGCATTTTGAGCAAGTACCCATTAAGCAACACCTCATCCCATTTTAATAGTATTGGCTTTTTCTATGGACTCAATGTGACCTTGGATCACTAAAAGGTAAAATGTAGAGTCTTGAGCTTTAGAGCTTGAGCCAATCTTTTGTCCTTAGCATTTTGAGGGGTCCACATTTCTAATCCATGCCATGCCAATCATTGAGCTTTCCTGAAATTTTTATCTTGAAATAGTATTAGCTCAATGAGCTATATGTTGTTAGGAATTACCAAAACCACCTAGGGCTAGTTGCACTTTCAATCTCCCCATTTTTGGTAATTGATGAAAACATATAGATCAAAGCTTTGGCAAATGATTATAAGATTGAAATACATCATCGCTTTGAGAAGTATGTGATAAGCAAGAGCTCCCCCTAAATTTGTGCATTATTTAAAATTTGCTTTTGAATGCAAATGCACAATGGATTAGGATCATGGGTCACTCTTCCATGTCACATACATCTTGGTGGAGCGCTCAAAATGATAAACATTAAAAACATGCACTCATTACCAAGCAAAGTGAATGATCATATATGGAATATAAGAGATAATATCATCCAAGCAAGCATTAAGGTTGCATATGATCAATCACATGATCAAACAAGTATCTCACACAGATAAAGACATAGTGTATCAACCAAGCGCATAAAAAGGTTCAACCAAGAACAAGAGAGATAAAAGGCAAAACACACACACTCTCTCAAAGCCTATGATCTATAGATATTTCTCCCCCTTTGGCAACAAGTTACCAAAAAGTTTGAAAATGCATAGTGCTATGCGTCTCTCAGGCTCGGTCTTCGGGAGGTGGTGTAGAGAGAACTCCAAGGACGAAGGCATCTATTGATGTAGTTGGAGCTGGTGGAGTGGCTGCTGGAGGTGGCACTGAAGCTGTGGCTGCTAGTGCAGATAATGTAGCTCTAGAAACAGGTACAGGCACTGCAGCAGACCTCTGACTCCTTGGTACCCATTGAAAAGCATCACTAGTCTCCTTCCTTTTCCTCTCTTCTGCTTCCTCCTGGAGCTGCTCAACTGCAGTCTGTATCTCAATTACCTTGAGGTCAAGATCATAAAATTTTGTCTCAACAATCCTCTCCAGGGTCTCCTGATCCTGAGTCAGGGTGGCCAAACCCTTCTCAATCCTCAGTGTAGCTTGAATCAGATAACCCAATTGATCTTGTTTTGACTTGAGGAACACCTGAGATGCTTCTCCTGCACTTGGCATCCTTGTAGCCTTCTCTGCCTTAGCTTTGGCTGTCCTCTCTTGTGCTTGAGCTGATGATGGTTCATTCTCATTCATGACAACTTCATTATCTTCAAATTCAGGATATAGGGGTAGATGCTCCTTGTCCAACAAGTATGCTCTTATGCCCATCTTAGAATTGATGAGCTCCTGAATATGTGCATGATACGTCTCCAACGTATCTATAATTTTTTATTGCTCCATGCTATTATATATATGTATATATATATATATATTCTGTTTTGTATGTTTAATGGGCTTATTTATACACTTTTATATTATTTTTGGGACTAACCTATTAACCGAAGGCCCAGCCCAAATTGTTGTTTTTGCCCATTTCAGTGTTTCGCAGAAAAAAGAATATCAAACGGAGTCCAAACGGAATGAAACCTTTGGGAGCATGATTTTTGGAACAAATGTGATCCAGAGGACTTGGAGTGGACGTCAAGCAATCAACGAGGAGGCCACGAGGCAGTAGGGCACGCCCTCCACCCTTGTGGGCCCCTCATGGCTCCACCGACCTACTTCTTCCTCCTATATATACCTACGTACCCTGAAAACATCAGAGAGCACCACGAAAACCTAATTTCACCGCCGCAACCTTCTGTACCCGTGAGATCCCATCTTGGGGCCTTTTCCGGCGCTCCGCCGGAGGGGGCATTGATCACGGAGGGCCTCTACATCAACACCATAGCCTCTCCGATGATGTGTGAGTAGTTTACCTCAGACCTTCAGGTCCATAGTTATTAGCTAGATGGCTTCTTCTCTCTCTCTTTGGATCTCAATACAAAGTTCTCCTCGATTCTCTTGGAGATCTATTCGATGTAATCTTCTTTTGCAATGTGTTTGTTGAGATCCGATGAATTGTGGGTTTATGATCAAGATTATCTATGAACAATATTTGAATCTTCTCTGAATTCTTTTATGTATGATTGGTTATCTTTGCAAGTCTCTTTGAATTATCAGTTTGGTTTGGCCTACTAGATTGATCTTTCTTGCAATGGGAGAAGTGCTTAGCTTTGGGTTCAATCTTGCGGTGCTCGATCCTAGTGACAGTAGGGGAAACGACACGTATTGTATTATTGCCATCGAGGATAAAAATATGGGGTTTATATCATATTGCATGAGTTTATCCCTCTACATCATGTCATCTTGCTTAAAGCATTACTCCGTTCTTATGAACTTAATACTCTAGATGCATGCTGGATAGCGGTTGATGTGTGGAGTAATAGTAGTAGATGCAGGCAGTAGTCGGTCTACTTGTCACGGACGTGATGCCTGCATATATGATCATACCTAGATATTCTCATAACTATGCTCAATTGTATCAATTGCTCGACAGTAATTTGTTCACCCACCGTAATACTTATGCTATCTTGAGAGAAGCCACTAGTGAAACCTATGCCCCCCAGGTCTATTTTCCATCATACAAGTTTCCAATATATTTTATTTTGCAATCTTTACTTTCAATTTATATCATAAAAATACCAAAAATATTTATCTTATTATTATTATCTCTATCAGATCTCACTCTTGCAAGTGGCCATGAAGGGATTGACAACCCCTTTATCGCGTTGGTTGCGAGGTTCTTATTTATTTGTGTAGGTACGATGTGACTCGCGCGTGGTCTTCTACTGTATTTATACCTTGGTTCTCAAAAACTGAGGGAAATACTTAAGCTGCTTTGCTGCATCACCCTTTCCTCTTCAAGGGAAAACCAACGCATGCTCAAGAGGTAGCAAGAAGGATTTCTGGCACCGTTGCCGGGGAGATCTATGCCAAGTCAAGACATACCAAGTACCCATCACAACTCTTACCCTTCGCATTACATTATTTGCCATTTGCCTCTCGTTTTCCTCTTCCCCACTTCATCCTTGCTGTTTTGTTCGCCCTCTTTTCCTTTTGCCCTCTCTTTCCGTTCACTTTTTGTTCGCTTGTTTGCTTGTGTGTTGGATTGCTTGCTTGTCACGATGGCTCAAGATAATACTAAATTGTGTGACTTTGCCAATACCTACAATAATGATTTTATTAGCACTCCGATTGCTCGTCTTACAGATGCTGAATCTTGTGAAATTAATACTGCTTTGTTGAATCTTATCATGAAAGATCCGTTTTCTGGCCTTCCTAGTGAAGATTGCGCTACCCATCTAAACAACTTTGTTGATTTGTGTGATATGAAAAAGAAGAAATATGTGGATAATGATATTGTTAAACTTAAGCTATTTCCGTTTTTGCTTAGAGATCGTGCTAAAGCTTGGTTTCCGTCTTTGCCTAAAAATAGTATTGATTCATGGAATAAGTGCAAAGATGCTTTTATCTCTAAGTATTTTCCTCCCGCTAAGATCATCTCTCTTAGAAATGATATTATGAATTTTAAGCAACTTGATCATGAGCATGTTGCACAATCTTGGGAGAGGATGAAATTAATGATACGTAATTGCCCTACACATGGTTTGAATTTATGGATGATTATACAAAAAATTTATGCCGGATTGAATTTTGCTTCTAGAAATCTTTTAGATTCGGCCGTGGGAGGCACTTTTATGGAAATCACTTTAGGAGAAGCTACCAAACTCCTAGATAATATTATGGTTAATTGTTCTCAATGGCACACTGAAATATCTACTAGTAAAAAGGTGCATGCAATTGAAGATATTAATGTTTTGAGTGGAAAGATGGATGAACTTATGAAATTGTTTGCTAATAAGAGTACTCCTACTGATCCCAATGATATGCCTTTGTCTACTTTAATTGAGAATAATAATGAATCTATGGATGTGAATTTTGTTTGTAGGAACAATTTTGGTAACAACGCGTATAGAGGTAATTTTAATTGTAGGCCGTTTCCTAGTAATTCCTATAATAATTATCGTAATTCCTACAACAATTCTTATGGAAATTATAATAAGATGCCCTCTGATTTTGAATCTAGTATTAAATAATTTATTAGTTCGCAAAAGAGTTTCAATGCTTTGATTGAAGAAAAATTGCTTAAGATTGATGAGTTGGCTAGGAACGTGGATAGAATTTCTCTTGATGTTGATTCTTTGAAACTTAGATCTATTCCACCTAAGCATGATATCAATGAATCTCTCAAAGCCATGAGAATTTCCATTGATGAGTGCAAGGAAAGAACCGCTAGGATGCGTGCAAAAAAGGCTTGCTTTGTGAAAGTGTGTTCTTCTAGTTTTCATGATAATAAGTATGAAGATCTAAAAGTGATTGATGTGTCCCCTCTTAAATCCTTGTTTTGCAATATGAATCTTGATAATGATGGGACTGGAGATGAGTCAACTTTAGTTAGAAGGCGTCCCAAAAATTTGGAGTTTTTAGATCTTGATGCAAAAATTGGTAAAAGTGGGATTGAAGAGGTTAAAACTTTAGATAGCAACGAACCCACTATCTTGGATTTCAAGGAATTTAATTATGATAATTGCTCTTTGGTAGATTGTATTTCCTTGTTGCAATCCGTGCTAAATTCTCCTCATTCTTATAGTCAAAATAAAGCTTTTACTAAACATATCGTTGATGCTTTAATGCAATCTTACGAAGAAAACTTTAGTTGGAAGTTTCTATCCCTAGAAAACTTTATGATGAGTGGTGATATGTCTCCAACGTATCTATAATTTTTGATTGCTCAATGCTATTATATTATCTATTTTGGATGTTAATGGGCTTTATTTTACACTTTTATATCATTTTTGGGACTAACCAACTAACCGGAGGCCCAACCCAAATTGCTGTTTTTTTTGCCTATTTTAGGGTTTCGAAGAAAAGAATATCAAATGGAGTCCAAACGGAATGAAACCTTTGGGAATGTGATTTTCTCAACAAACATGATCCAGGAGACTTGGAGTGGCCGTCAAGAAACAAGGAAGGAAGGCACGAGGCAGGGGGGCGCGCCCTCCACCCTCGTGGGCCCTTCGTTGCTCCATTGACGTACTTCTTCCCCAAACATATAGGAGCACCACGAAAACCTAATTCCACCGCCGCAACCTTCTGTACTCGAGAGATCCCATCTCGGGGCCTTTTCCGGAGCTCCGCCGGAGGGGGAATTGATCGCGGAGGGCCTCTACATCAACTCCATGGCCTCTCCGGTGATGTGTGAGTAGTTTACTTCAGACCTACGGGTCCATAGTTATTAGCTAGATGGCTTCTTCTCTCTCTTTTGATCTCAATACAAAGTTCTCCTCGATCTTCTTGGAGATCTATTCAATGTAATCTTCTTTTGCGGTGTGTTTGTCGAGATCCGATGAATTGTGGGTTTATGATCCAGATTATCTATGAAGAATATTTGATTCTCCTCTGAATTCTTTTATGTATGATTGGTTTATCTTGGCAAGTCTCTTGGAATTATCTGTTTGGTTTGGCCTACTAGATTGATCTTTCTTGCAATGGGAGAAGTGCTTAGCTTTGGGTTCAATCTTGCGGTGTTCGATCCCAGTGACAGAAAGGGAACCGACACGTACTGTATTGTTGCCATCGAGGATAAAAAGATGGGGTTTATATCATATTGCATGAGTTTATCCCTCTACATCATGTCATCTTCCTTAAAGCATTACTCTGTTCTTATGAACTTAATACTCTAGATGCATGCTGGATAGCGGTCGATGTGTGGAGTAATAGTAGTAGATGCAGAATCGTTTTGGTCTACTTGTCTCGGACGTGATGCCTATATACATGATCATACCTAGATATTCTCATAACTATGCTCAATTCTATCAATTGCTCAACAGTAATTCGTTTACCCACCGTAATACTTATGCTCTTGAGAGAAGCCATTAGTGAAACCTATGGCCCCCGGGTCTATCTTCCATCATATTAATCTTCCAACACTTATTTATTTCCTTTGCCATTTATTTTACTTTGCATCTTTATCATAAAAATACCAAAAAATAGTATCTTATCATATCTATCAGATCTCACTCTCGTAAGTGACTGTGAAGGGCTTGACAACCCCTTTATCGCGTTGGTTGCGAGGTTCTTATTTGTTTGTGTAGGTGCGTGGGACTTGAGCGTGATCTCCTACTGGATTGATACCTTGGTTCTCAAAAACTGAGGGAAATACTTACGCTACTTTTCTGCATCACCCTTTCGTCTTCAAGGGAAAACCAACGCAGTGCTCAAGAGGTAGCAAGAAGGATTTCTGGCGCCGTTGCCGGGGAGATTTGTGCCAAGTCAAGTCAAGATTTGACTCCAACAACGAGTCATTTTTGGCACCATTACCAAGTACCCATCACAAACTCTTATCCCTCACATTACATTATTTGCCATTTGCCTCTCGTTTTCCTCCCCCCACTTCACCCTTGCCATTTTATTCGCCCTCTCTCTCCGTTCCCCTTCTCTTTCTCTATTTGCCACTTTTTCGCTTGCTTCGTTGTTATGGCCAGTCCTTTATCTTCTCCATTGTCTTCTGAGAATGAAGTTCTTAATTTTAAACAAAGGGAGGAAGAAAATATAAAAGATGCTTGGTATAGAATTTGCAATGCTCAAAATAGATCTATCAGGAAGCAATCTACTTCCGTTCTTCTCCGCAATTTTTTATGTAGGCATCATGCCTCAGAATAGATATATTCTTGATACCATTAACGGAGGAAATTTCTTGGGTAGCCACACTTTCGATTCTTATAATGCTATGATAGATTTGTTTGGCCCACCACCTCTTTTGGTTAATGGAACTATGTTAACTTTGGAACATGTGATGCAAATGCTTGACATTATTGAGAATAGAGTTGCTACCGGAGAGTTGATTGATAATTTGGATAAAAATATCCACAACCAAATTACCCAATATGGATCTAAGGTGGGAGTTACTTTGAAATTTTTTAAGGAAAAAGAACCCATAGGTAATGAAAGAATAGATCAAGATTCTACTAGAATCGATAAACTTGAGGGAATTATCACCAACTTGGGATCCGATTTTTCTTCCGTTAAAAATACTCCAAATCCTCCTACTAAAATTGCCAAGCTTGTTTATGTTCCTAAAAATAAGGGTGAATCCTCTAGTAAGGAAACTGCGGATTTAAAATCAACAAGTGTTCATCCTAATCTTTTTTCTATCATTAAGGAACCGTTTGCTACAAATGATTTTCTTGATTTTGTGCCTAGGAGTTTGATAATTAATAAAAAGTTAGAAACTCCTAAGAATTATAGGTGTCTCATTGAAGAATTACCTACCAAAGATGGCAATACCTAGATCTATCTTCGCTTTTATGCCTAGCTAGGGGCGTTAAACGATAGCGCTTGTTGGGAGGCAACCCAATTTTATTTTTATTCCTTGCCTTTTGCTCCTGTTTAGTAATAAATAATTTATCTATACTCTGTTTTGGTTGTGTTTTTTGTGTTTAATTAGTGTTTGTGCCAAGTAGAACCGTTGGGAAGACTTGGGGAAAGTCATTTTGATCTTGCTGCAGAAAACAGAAAATTTAGCGCTCACGAGAATCGCTGCCATTTTTATTTGGAAGGTGATATTTAGTTAACTATTTTTGAATATGATTAATAGATAAATTCCTCACGTCCAGCAATTTATTTTAGAATTTTTGGGGTTCCAGAACTTGCGTTAGCTACAGATTACTACAGACTGTTCTGTTTTTGATAGATTCTGTTTTTCGTGTGTTGTTTGCTTATTTTGATGAATCTATGGCTAGAAAAAGAGTTTATAAACCATAGATAAGTTGTAGCATAGTAGGTTTAACACCAATATAAATAAATAATGAGTTAATTACAGTACCTTGAAGTGATGTTTTGTTTTCTTTCGCTAACGGAGCTCACGCGATTTTCTATTTTGAGTTTTGTGTTGTGAAGTTTTCAAGTTCTGGGTAAAGATTTGATGGATTATGGAACAAAGAGTGGAAAGAGCCTAAGATTGGGGATTCCCATGGCACCCCAAGGTAAAATTCAAGGATACCAAAAAGCCTAAGCTTGGGGATGCCCCGGAAGGCATCCCCTCTTCCGTCTTCGTCTATCGGTAACTTTATTTGGAGCTATATTTTTATTCACCACATGATATGTGTTTTGCTTGGAGCGTCTTGTATAATTTGAGTCTTTGCTTTTTAGTTTACCACAATCATCCGTGCTATACACACCTTTTGAGAGAGACTCACATGATTTGAAATTTATTAGAATACTCTATGTGCTTCATTTATATCTTTTGAGCTATATAGTTTTTGCTCTAGTGCTCCACTTATATCTTTTAGAGCACGACGGTGGATTTGTTTTATACTCCCTCCGTTCCGAATTACTTGTCTTGGATTTGTCTAGATACAAATGTATCTAGACTCATTTTAGTGCTAGATACCTCCATATCTAGACAAATCTAGGACAAGTAATTCGGAACGGAGGGAGTAACTATTGTTTTCTCATGCTTCACTTATATTATTTTGAGAGTCCTTTAGAACGACATGGCAATAATTCATATAAGTGCATTGAATACTATGAGAAGTTTGATACTTGATAATTGTTTTGAGATATGGAGATGGTGATATTAGAGTCATGCTAGTTGAGTAGTTGTGAATTTGAGAAATACTTTTATTGAAGCTTGTGATTCCCATAGCATGCACGTATGGTGAACCGTTATGTGATGAAGTTGGAGCATGATTTATTTATTGATTGTCTTCCTTATGAGTGGCGGCCGGGGACGAGCGATGGTCTTTTCCTATCAATCTATCCCCCTAGGAGCATGCACATAATACTTTGTTTCGATAACTAATAGATTTTTGCAATAAGTATGTGAGTTCTTTATGACTAATGTTGAGTCCATGGATTATACGCACTCTCACCCTTCCACCATTGCTAGCCTCTCTAGTATCGCACAACTTCCGCTGGTACCATAAACCCACCATATACCTTCCTCAAAACAGCCACCATACCTACCTATTATGGCATTTCCATAGCCATTCCGAGATATATTGCCATGCAACTTTCCACCGTTCTGTTATTATGACACGCTTCATCATTGTCATATTGCTTGCATGATCATGCAGTTGACATCGTATTTGTGGCAAAGCCACCGTTCATAATTCTTTCATACATGTCACTCATGCATCATTGCACATCCCGGTACACCGTCGGAGGCATTCACATAGAGTCATATTTTGTTCTAAGTCTTGAGTTGTAATTCTTGAGTTGTAAGTAAATAAAGTGTGATGATCATCATTATTAGAGCATTGTCCAAGTGAGTAAAGTATGATGGAGACTATGATTCCCCCACAAGACGGGATGAGACTCCAGACGAAAAATAATAAAAAAAAAGAGAGAAAAGGGGCAAAAAAAGAAGGCCCAAATAAAAAAAAGGAAAAATGAGAGAAAAAGAGAAAAGGGACAATGCTACTATCCTTTTCCACACTTGTGCTTCAAAGTAGCACCATGTTCTTCATGATAGAGAGTCTCCTATGATATCACTTTCATATACTAGTGGGAATTTTTCATTATAGAACTTGGCTTATATATTCCAATGATGGGCTTCCTCAAAATGCCCTAGGTCTTCGTGATCAAGCAAGTTGGATGCACACCCACTTAGTTTCTTTTGTCGAGCTTTCATATACTTATAGCTCTAGTGCATCCGTTGCATGTCAATCCCTACTCACTCACATTGATATCTATTGATGGGCATCTCCATAGCCCATTGATACGCCTAGTTGATGTGAGACTATCTTCTCCCTTTTTGTCTTCTCCACAACCACCATTCTATTCCACCATAGTGCTATATCCATGGCTCACACTCATATATTGCCTGAAGACTAGAAAAAGTTGAGAACATCAAAAGTATGAAACAATTGCTTGGCTTGTCATCGGGGTTGTGCATGGTTTAAATATTTTGTGTGGTGAAGATAGAGCATAGCCAGACTATATGATTTTGTAGGGATAACTTTCTTTGGCCATGTTATTTTGAGAAGACATAATTGCTTAGTTAGTATGCTTGAAGTATTATTATTTTTATGTCAATATTAAACTTTTGTTTTGAATCTTTCGGATCGAACATTGATGCCACAATAAAGAAAAATTACATTGAGAAATATGTTAGAAATTATTCCACATCAAAAATTCTTCTTTTATCATTTACCTACTCGAGGACAAGCAGGAATTAAGCTTGGGGATGCTTGATACGTCTCCAACGTATCTATAATTTTTGATTGCTCGATGCTATTATATTATCTATTTTGGATGTTAATGGGCTTTATTTTACACTTTTATATCATTTTTGGGACTAACTTACTAACCGGAGGCCCATCCCAAATTGCTGTGTTTTTTTCTATTTTAGGGTTTCGAAGAAAAGGAATATCAAATGGAGTCCAAACGGAATGAAACCTTCGGGAACATGATTTTCTCAACAAACATGATCCAGGAGACTTGGAGTGGCCATCAAGAAACAAGGGAGGAAGGCACGAGGCAGGGGGGCACGCCTACTCCCCTAGGCGCGCCCTCCACCCTCGTGGGCCCTCCGTTGCTCCACCGACATACTTCTTCCTCCTATATATACCCACGTACCCCCAAACATCTAGAAGCACCATGAAAACCTAATTCCACCACCACAACCTTCTGTACTCGAGAGATCCCATCTCGGGGCCTTTTCCAGAGCTCCGCCGGAGGGGGCATTGATCACGGAGGGCCTCTCCGGTGACGTGTCAGTAGTTTACTTCAGACCTACGGGTCCATAGTTATTAGCTAGATGGCTTCTTCTCTCCCTTTGGATCTCAATACAAAGTTCTCCTCGATCTTCTTGGAGATCTATTCGATGTAATCTTCTTTTGCGGTGTGTTTGTCGAGATCCGATGAATTGTGGGTTTATGATCCAGATTATCTATGAACAATATTTGATTGTCCTCTGAATTCTTTTATGTATGATTGGTTTATCTTTGCAAGTCTCTTCGAATTATCAGTTTGGTTTGTCCTACTAGTTTGATCTTTCTTGCAATGGGAGTCACTCCAAAAAAAGGCACATCTGTGACATTTTGGGCCAAACGATTTTTTTTCCTGTCATACATATGACACTTCTATGACGATAATTGTGACAAAACCCGGTATCATCATAGATGTGGTGGGCTCCTACTTCTATGACAAAAAATCATGACAGAAAATGGGCTTTTCGTCCTGGGCGAGCCGGAGACGCAGTTGCATGAAATTCTTTGGGCTGTCTATGACGGAAAAAACCATGGTAGAAGCGAGGGGAGGAAAATTTTGGGGAGTTCCCGGTTACGGTGGGAGGTCGGGGGCCGAGCGATGCGCATTTCTCTCGTACACATATGCGCGTGTGTGCGAGGCGTTGGGCTCTAAATGAACCCGAGCGATTGCACTGCAGGCTACGCGTTACTGAACCCGAGCGATCGATCAATGGCTGTTAACTGAACCCGATCAAGCGATTCCTTCACTACTGCTACTAACTGAAGCCGATCAATGGGATGAACAGTGAGCGTTGCGGGGGGTTTGGATGAACAGTGAGTGGTGGTGTTGCCTCTGGATGAATAGGACCCCGTGGTGTGGTGGAGGGCTGGATAAATAGTAGACGGTGGAGGGGTGGATGAACAGGACCCCGTGGTGTGGAGGGCTGGATGAGCAGTAGACGGTGGAGGGGTGGTTGAACAGGACCCCGTGGTGTGGAGGGCTGGATGAACAGTAGACGGTGGAGGGGTGCTCGTGGAGGGGTGGTTGAACAGGACCCCATGGTGTGGAGGGCTAGATGAACATTAGACGATGGAGGGGTGGTTGAACAGTAGCCGGTGGAGTAGCGCATGGTGGAGGCTGGATGAACAGGAGCCCGTGGAGGCTGGATGAACAAGAGCCCGTGGAGGCTGGAGGAGGTCGATAGTGGAGATGAACAGTATCTCGTGGAGTCCTGTTTTGCGGTACGCCACACCCCTTCCGATGAATAGGACCCCCGTTTCGACCGTAGCGCTCCAACACAAGTCCGTTTCATCCGTTTTGCGGTACGCCACACCCCTCCCGATCAACAGGACAGCCGTTTCGACCGTAGGAGGTCTGTTTCCTTCGTTTTGCGGTACGCCAGACCCATCCAGATGAACAGGATCCCGTTTCGAACGTGGCCGGTCGAACACAAGGCCGTTTCCTCTGTTCTGCGGTACGCCAGGCCTTGTTTCCATCGCCTGTTCTGTCCAGGCCCTCCCGATGAACACGACGCATTCCGTTGCCTCCCCATGAACACGACGCATTCCATTGCCTCCCCATGAACACGACGCATTCCATTGCCTCCCCCATGAACACGACGACGATGCTGTTTCTCCATTCCGACCCAGCCATGTACACGAGCCATGGCCGTACGTATGCGCGAGTAGGCGTTCGAGACCCCGCCCGTATGTACACATACATGGCCGTATTTTCTTTCTTGCACCCTGGCCGCTGTACGTACGTGTAAATGCTACATGCGTGCCTCTACTACGACACGTGCACGCCTCTACTACGACACGTGCGCGCCTCTACATCGACCAGTGTGTACGTACACGTTCGCGACCAGAATGACAACGCTATGTACGCTTCGACCAGGTGGGTCCCGACTGTCAGGCACTTCCTTGCCTGCGAAGATGTAGCTGGTCGGTCCCAACAGTCAGGGGGCGAATCGTTTTTTTTGCCTGGACGCACTTCCTTGCGTGCGAAGATGTAGCTGGTGGGTCCCGGCAGTCAGGGGAAACGTTTTTTTTCGCAAAATACAGTGGCCCGTCCGGTGGGTCCCAGCTGTCAGGTGGAGGAATCATTATTTTCCGTGTAATAAGGAGGCACTTCCTTGCTGCAGCCGTGGACCCAGCTGTCAGCCTCTCCACGTACAGTCCACGTCCGATGGAAGTCGTTCCTTGACCACGTTGACCACGCCGCACCGAGAGCACCAGAGCGGTGGACGACGGCGAGGCCTAGGAAGGGGACGACACGGAGGCAGGGAAGACTCGGCAGCTGTTTCCCACGCGGAGGGGAGTACGACTATATGAGGGTTTACTGGTTCGTCTGCCATCGCCGAAGAATAACAGCAGGTGTGGGTGAGTAGAGGGATGGCTAGGCCAGCGATGGGAGTACGGTCGGGCGGTGAGGCCCGCGCGGCAGCATAGTCGGCCGCGAGGAGGAGGGAGCAGGCAGTCCCGCCGGCGCTTGTTTGAGTGGTTGGAGTAGGAAGAGCAGAGATTGAAGAAGCACGACGGCCGTTGGATGGACATCCAACAGTCAGTGCTTGTGCGTCAACATTTTTTTAGGAAAGACTCAAATCTGTGGAAAACAGCATACAGCCCATCTGCCATTATTTCTAATAATTTACAGCCCATTTGCTAATTCTTAAGGTTTTTTTTGGAACCCATATTCTTTTTGTTAGCATTACAGCCCATATTGTGGCAACAGTTAAAAAATTATACGAAATTTTGCATATTTCGGTGCGGTCCGAACTATTTTTAATCCCGAAATTTCGACTCACATTCAAACTGATTTTAAAAATAAATGTATATCAATATAAAATCCAATAAATTCTCCACACATAAAAATTAATGTAATTTAAAATCTTGAAATGGAAAAAAGATATTTGAAACTAATTGCCGGTTTGATGTGTTTAAAAAATGTACAACCCATTTCTCATTACTGATGATCCATTTTCTTGGCCAGCCGAATGAAAGCTCTCCTCGTCTTGAAAGATTTGCAGCCCAACAGGCCTGACAAAGTGACTTACTTGGCAAATCACAAAAAACTGGGTTGTGGCCGTGGACCCAGCTGTCAGCCTCTCCACGTACAATACTCTTCCGATTGAAGTCGTTCCTTGACCACGTTAACCACGCCGCGCGGAGAGCACCACGGCGGTGGACGACGGCGAGGCCTAGGAAGGGGACGACGCGGCAGTGGAAGCCCGCGTGGAGAGGACTACAAAGGTTCACTGGTTCGACTGCGGTGTGAGGCTGCTGTCGCCGCAGGGCCTGGCCAGCGGTGAGAATAGTAGGGGGCGGTGAGGCCTCTGCGGTAGCACAGCCGGCCACGGGAGGCAGGAGCATGCGGCACGACCGGCGCTGCTTTGGGTGGCTAGAGCAAGAAGACCAGAGGTTGAAGAAGCACTACGGCTGTTGGATGGACATCGTACGGTCACTGGAGCTAGAATCGTTCATATTGACTAAGTTGACAAAGCCCTTCGTCCCCGTCAACTTAGTAGGCCCACAAGTTAGCCTCCCTGCAAGGTGGGTCCCAACTAGCCGGGGGAGTATTCATTTTTTTGCGTAATAAGGAGGCACTTCCGGTGGGTCCGAGCTGACAGCGGGGGGAACGTTTTTGCACAAAATACGATGGCCCGTCCGGTGGGTCCCAACAGTCAGGGGAAATGATTTTTTTCGCGAAATACTGGTGGCCCGTTCGATGGGTCCCCGCTGTCAGGTGGAGGAATAATTATTTTCCGCGTAATAAGGAGGCACTTCCTTGCGGCTGCCGTGGACCCAGCTGTCAGCCTCTCCACGTACAGTACTCTTCCGATGGAAGTCGGTCGTTGACCATGTTGACCATGCCGCGCCGAGAGCACCAGGGCGGTGGACGACGACGAGGACTAGGAAGGGGACGACTCGAAGCCGGGGAAGACGCATCAGTGGATGCCCACGCGAAGAGGAGTACGAGGGTTCACTGGTTCGACTGCGGTGTGAGGCTTCTGTCGCTGTAGAATAACAGGGGGTGTGGGTGAGTAGAGGGATGGCCTGGCCAGCGGTGGGAGTAGTAGGGGGCGGTGAGGCCTCCGCGGCATCACAGCCGGCCACGGGAGGCAGGAGCACGCGGCACGACCGGCGCTGGTTTGGGCGGCTATAGCAAGAAGACCAGAGGTTGAAGAAGCACTACAGCCGTTGGATGAACATCGTCTGGTAACATGAGCTAGAATCGTTCATATTGACTAAGTTGACAAAGCCCTCCGTCCCCGTCAACTTGGTAGGCCCACAAGTTAGCCTCCCACTATGCTGGGTTCCAGCTGGCAGGGGGAATATTCATTTTTTGTGCGTAATAAGGAGGCACTTCCTTGCATGCGAAGATAGCTGGTGGGTCCGACATGTCAGCGGGGGGCACTTTATTTTGCGAAATACAAAGCCCTTCCGGTGGGTCCCAGATGTCAGGTGGAGGAATCATTATTTTGCACGTAATAAGGAGGCATTTCCTTGTGTGCGGCCGTGGACCCAGCTGTCAGCCTCTCCATGCACAGTCTACTTCCGATGGTGTCGTTCGTTGACCATGTTGACCACGCCGCGCCGAGCGCATCCAAGGTGATGGACGACGGCGAGGCCCGGACAGCAACGAGCCGGAGATGGGAAGACGCGGGAGTAGAGTCGCAGACAGAGAGGTGTACCAGGGTTAACTGGTTCTAGTGCGGTGTGGTTCGGCAGTCGGTGGAGAAGAACAGGAGGTGTGGAGGGGTGGATGGATGACCTGGCCAACGATGGAGTAGTGCTTCATAGCGAAGCGTGCTAAGCAAAGCTGCTAGCAGGAGGAGGCGGGAGGTGGTCCCGGCGGCGCTGGAGGAAGAAGACGAGAGATTGAAGATGGATGCTGGTCGTTGGATGTAAATCCAACGGCTAACATGTCAGAATCATTTTTTGACTAAATTGACAACGACTTGCATTGGCTTCGACCTATTGGCCCACATTTCAGCCTCCAAAAATGTGGCACGTATTCAACCCATTTTTTCAGAATTTACAGTCTTTTTGCGCAGTAGAATTTACAGTCAATTTGATCTTTTTTTTGAATTATAGCCATTAGCTGGGCTGGGTGAACAAATAATGTAGCGTCCATGTGGCCCATTTATTTTATTTCCTAAAAAATTACAGGCCATTTGCACTTTCTCGAAATACATGATTTTGCTGGGCTGATTCTAATTATAATGTTGGGTTGGGCCAGCAATGTTATCAACAAATAAAAAGGGGCTGAGCATTTTGTTATAAATATATTTAAATAATAAGTGATATTATTACATTTGTCCTTAAATCTTACCAAGCTTTTGTACACAATCACTAGGATTTTCGTGCCAAAACAATCCATGATTTTATTTGTTAAGAAATTATTTTTATAAGTTAATAAGATGTGGGATATTGTTTTCTTACATATGTAAGTATCTGTTAAATATATGATGACAATAAAAATAATATATAATAACATATAAAATAATTTTTTTAGAAAAACAGGGAGCATCTCCCCGGTTCCATTGCTGAGAACGAAACCACAACATATTCTGATACAGCAGCTCAAAGAGCAGTTCGAAAGCAAAGGTAGAAAAGCTACAAACTAGGGGGGGTGGATGAACAAGTTCTCTGAATAACACAAATCACCCGAGCGGTGCCAAAGGCAGAGCAGAAAGAGAACTCAAATGACACAAGGAGGGTCTAGCAAAGCCTTCATGGTCTTCAGCCGAGGGGCCGTGTCAGCCTGCAGCGACCAGTAAGCAAGCAGAGACACCGGGATGGAAGGCGTAGCATGGTGGATGTCCCTCTTTTTTGGTGCCAGGTGCCCATCATCTTCATCAGAGATCTTGAGACGAGCCCACAGGTCCAGCCCCAGAGCAGGTCGAGACTTGTTCAGCCACAAGTGATCGCCAACGGTTTCTGGAGGGATCTTGTTAGGGTTTCCACGAAGCTCATCAACTTGTCCTTGTCTGATCCGGAGGAGAGAATCGCCCAGTTCCTCACCATGTTCCTGATCAACCTCAAGACCCGCGGAATGGAAATCCAGGAGGTGTTACTGAAAATCATAGCGTTTCTATATTTCCAGAGGCACCAAAGGACAGTTGAGTTAACAGTGTTTAAAACTGAGCACTTTTTGGTAGCAATCCAGAATCTGGCGACAGATTCAAAGGATGAGCCAATCTGACTAGAGAAATATTCCTCAATGTGGGCCCAGAGATGTTTAGCAACTATACATTCAAAAAATAGGTGAGAACAAGACTCTTGTTCCAAGCAGTAAACACAATCAAGGGGTTTGATGATGTGTCTCTTCCTAAGGTTATCCCTAGTCATCAATTTGTTTTTGGAGAGAAGCCAGAGAAATACATGAATTTTAGGGGGAACTCTCAATTTCCAGACAGCAGGGATAAACATGGGTTGAACCCCTCTAAAGTTGATAACATGATAGAGGGAGCTGGAGGAATACTTCCCCTTATTGTCCAGCTGCCAAATCAGGGCATCCGGCTCGGCAGTAAAGGTAATGCTTTTGGCAATTTCCTCCAACTGGAACCATTGTTCCATGAGACTATCACTAAAGTTCCTTCTAAACGAGAGTTTTAGGCATTGACCGTCCCAAACTTCATTGACACTTTTGTTAAGCTCATTGCGGACAGAGTAAATAGGCCAAAATTGGACTGCTAGGGGGGATGTGCCAAACCAAGTATCTTCCCAGAACCTGGTTCTGCTCCCATCCCCCATGTTCCATCTGTAGCCAAATTTCACAGCATGCATAATAAATTTTAATCCTTTCCAGAATCTAGAGGTCTTAGGGTTGGAGGAAGGGACAAAAATATTAGGTTTATTTCCTAGGTATTTATGGGCAATAAGAAGCTTCCAGGGTTTCAGGTCTTCCTCATATAATCTTTTAATCCAAGACTCTAGAAGACATATGTTAATTTTTTGGAGGTTAGGTATGCCTAGGCCTTCAAAATCTTTTTTCATAGAGACTAGGGCCCAATTAGCAAGGTTTAGCTTCCTATTTCCCTCAAAATCATTCCACAAGCAATGAGACATCTGAGAATTGATGAGGTTCACTGCCCATTTAGGGAACTTGAAGAAGGAGAGGATATACACTGGAATGCTAGCCAAACAAGCTTGTATGAGGATCAATCTACCTTTGTAAGAGAGAAGTTTGCCCCTCCACCCAGCAATCCTTTTAATGATTTTATCCAGAAGGGGTTGGATATCCTCTCTCCTCAGTTTATCATAGTGGAGAGGGATACCTAGGTACTTAATGGGGAAGTTACCTTTATTACAGACTAGAATAGAGAGGAAGTCAGCTAACTCCTGATCATCCATGTTGATAGGGATGAGTTCACTTTTAGAGTAGTTGATTCTCATGCCTGAGACTTGTTCAAACCAGGTTAGAACAGTTTTCAGATTGCTAGCGTGTGTGGAGTCATTGTCTAAGAAAAGGATGGTATCATCTGCATATTGAAGGCAGATGATGCCACCAGGGCAGACCTCAGGACAGAGCCCTACAATCAGACTATGATCAGCAGCTTTGCTCAGCATTTTAGTAAGAACGTCCACTACTAAATTAAACAAAAGCGGGGAGATGGGGTCACCTCGCCTAAGGCCTTTACCAACAAGGAAAAAAATCACTTTCACAGTTATTTAACTAGACCCCAACAGACCCCCCATGAGTAAGTTGCTGGATCCAACTCTCCTCTATGAAAGGCTTGGAAAAGATCTAAGAGATCATTTTTCACCAAGTCCCAAAAATGCTGGTAAAACAAGAAGGGAATCCCATTAGGACCAGGAGCCCCATCAGGATAAGAGCTAAAAATGGCTTCCTTCACCTCTGTCTCTGAAAAAGGGGCTTCTAGCAGCTCATTTTCAGCAGGAGAGACTTTTTCAGAAGCAGAGAAAAAATTGTTTTGTAGAGAGAACCCAGAAGGGTTTTCTTTCTTAAATAGGTCTTTGTAGAAGTCACTAGCCATTTTCAGCATCTCATCTACCTCAGTAATAGGGCCATTAGGGCCATCAAGGGAGTGAATGAGGGTTTTCCTCCTCCTCTGGTTAGCTACTACATGGAAGTAAGCAGTATTTCTATCACCCTCCTTAATGTTCCTATCTCTAGACCTTTGTTTGGCTTCGATTTCTTCTTGAAGCCAAATTTTCTTGAGCTCTCCATGGACAAAGTTTAATCTATTAGTCTCAGCCTCAGAGAGGTCAGTGGTTTCTGCCTTAATATCTAGAGAACCAAACTCAAGGAGGAGAAGCCTTTTGTATCTTCTAAGATTAGCTTCCTCATTGGAGTTCCACCCTTTGGTAGTTCTTCTAAATCTCCTGATTTTGATCTGCCAATTTTCTAGGGGGCAACTGCTCCCAGTAGGCTCATTCCAGATTTTCCTGACTAGCTCAGTAAAATCTTCTCTAAGCAACCACCACTTTTCAAATTTAAAACTATTGCTCTTTGGAGTTTGGTTAAGACCAGAGTCCTAGAGCAAAGGAGTGTGGTCACTACCACATCTGGGCAGAGCTCTACAACTAGAAAAGGAAAAGAAACTATCTAATTGTGTGTCACAGAAAATTCTGTCAATGGTGGACATAATCCTGGAGCAGCACTTCCAACATATCTAGCAGAACTGTGGGTTTTCCTTCTGACAGGGCAATTCTCAACTTTATGGGTAACCATTTTGCAGATAAAACAACTCTTGGGCTTGACACATTTATCCAAATGATGCCCTGGTTCCCCACAGTTGTAGCAGATCACCTCAGAGTATGCCATAAGGCCCGAAGCAGGGGCAGGAGCAGTTTTCTGGATGTCCTATCTCTTCTTCTGTTGATTCTTGCCTTGAGATTTCCCACTGATCTGAGAGTCAGAACCACCAACAGATTGATCTTGGGCAATTACAGGAGCCTGCCCAGATTGTGCCCCCATTTGGGGCAGAGGTGGGCCATACCACTGCCCAACCGGCGCTCCTCCCATTGTGATAGGGGAAATTCATCGGAGTTCCTGGTTCCTTCTCATCCTCCAGCCAGATGTTGTCTCTCAGGAAGCAGAAATAACCACCAGACAGCTCAATTGAAGCAGATTGCAAGCCTAATTTCAATCTTCTGCAAGTTTGGGGGAGAGGTAAGGTAGGGGATCCACCTGCTTCGGCTCCGGTGGCGTGCTGGCGGGCAGGAGTCCAGCCAAGCATTCCCATCTCGCAGCACGACGTGGATCTCCTGAATTCACTTCTCCTTTCGCCCATCGAACGAACGCAATCGGCGGCTCACTGGGGTGGGGCATCCTGTGCTTCTCCGAGAAATCTCCTTCAAAGTAGATCCGCAAGGCTAGATTCAGCAGCTCCCAATCCACATGATCCTTGCACATCCGAGCATACCTGCGCGAGTGAGAGAACGGATTTGGTCCCTCCTCGGCTTCCTCCCTCGCAGCTTCCTCCTCTGCTTCCCTCCATTCGCGCGTGCACTGGGTCTAGGAGAGAGCGTCGTCGTGGATCCGCATCGCCCGCTCCCTCCATCTCCTCCCTCGAGTCTCCCGCAGCACCGCCGGCGCGACGGAGTCGAGCGGTTGGAGCATCCGTGGGAAGGCTTTGTAGACATGTGGGAGATGCATCTTGTACATCTGCCTGTCTTCCAACCATTCCCGCGTGGATATGACCGGCGACTCCATGGGGCGCGCGAGCGGACTTGCTGAGGGGGGCAGGCGCGCCCGGAGTCAGGAGGCGGGGGGTGGCGGCGAGATCTATTTGCCAATTACTCCCTCCTTTCGGTTTATAGGGCTCAATTCAAAAATCTCACCAACCAAGGTAGATGATGAATGGTGGAATACTTTTTGTAGTTTGCAAAAGCACCTAATTAATGCACTTGTTTTCCTCAAAGAATTATGTTTATCAATGCATAAATTGCAATGCATGCATGCATAAAGTACATGCATTGGTCAATTTTCTCTTAATACTTGCATGCAATGATTTAATGCACCTTGGAATCTGAACATGTGATGGAAAACAACCAAATTGAGCCTTATAAAATGGAAAAACTAAAATTTTGAGATAAGCCCTATAAACCGAAAAGGAGGGAGTATGTGAACTAAATAGTCAACATATAAAATAATTTAAATATATATAATATAGTTAGAAGGGAAACATAAGTTGAACCTGGCGTTCCTATTCTTATATAGAAAAATAGAACAGACCTCTGCGTTTTCTTCAAAAAAATACATAAATTGGGATGCCAAAAATAAAACCTCGGATGGGAGGTCCATAGGCCGGTCGATACATGACAGCCCTAAGAAAATACAAACAGGCCTATGGACCTCCCATCCGAGGTCGTGGGCTGCGCATGTTAAAAATGAAAGCCTAGACGGGGCAGCCCAAAACCACGTCCAACACTTGCCAAAACTTCGTCCCTCGTTTTCTCTATGTTTCGCACACTCGACATTGTGTGGGCATTTTGACTGTGCATCATATGAAGATGTGTTATGCATGAATGTTGATCAACATGATGTTAACTGGCTGGTAGTTCCATTTTCGACCATGAATAAAACTTCCAACATGATATTAACCCTGTTTGAAAAGGCCGTGTTAATATAAATGCTCTGCCTCTGAAAGTTGCAGTTTCTTATCTGAAACTGAACTTGCACTTTCTTATCTGAAACTGAAACTTGCAGTTTCTTCTCTGAGAATCACATTGTCTGCACTTTTATACTCCTATGAAACTACATTTTTAAGTGCTAAAAATAGATCTCTAGAATTCATAAAATACTTTATATGCTCAATACTGCAAATCTGAAATTCAAAAGACATTCGTATCTGAAAGTACTCTCAAAATACACAACACAAAACACAATTCACAACCTGCAAATACTGACAACCCTAAGCTCCTCCTGACAATTCACAACCTGCCTGACTATTGGGCTGGGGGGGGGGGCAGCCCCCTCCTATTCCTCGGCGGCAGACAGCCGCCCCATGAGATGGTGTGAACGGCGAGGGAGACGCTGGCGGGAAAGCATCGTCGGGCAAACTGCTTTTCTCCTCTTGCAGTTGGGTTTGGTCGAAGACTCCATCGGCTCGCTCTGGCAGGACACCCTCACAAACGGCACTCTATAGATGCTCGATCCTTCAATCTCCGATGGATGCTCCATCTGGGATCGATACTCCCACCACCGCTCCCTCACGATCGGATTCGGTGAATCTGTTTGCTCCATGGCCCAGAGGAGCAGCTCTATGTACTCCGGCGCGACTCCCTCCGGGAGTATCGCCGCCTTTTTGCTCTGTTGCAGATATTTGGCCATGGATGTCACCATCGCCGCTAGTTGGTCCTTGTTGTCAAACCAAGACCGTATCTCTAACATCCTAGCTAGCTTCACAGGGTTACCGTCTGCGATCCTCACGTATCGGTTGTACTCCTCCATCGATGTACTTCTCCACAGCACCTTCACTCGCCAGCGGTGGTTTTTGAATGGAAGAGGAGAGGAGCAGCGCTGGTTTTGGATTAGAACGGCAGTTCCACTAATCCTAACCCTCCTCCCAAATCCATGGCGTTCCAAATCTCCACGATCGGCGGTGAGTACAAGGTTAGAACCATCACCGGCGATGAGTCCGACGTCATCTACACCCGTTCTTCCGCGACGGTGAAAGGATGCCTTTCTTTCTTTAGACGCATGTTCGAAAACTCAGATGATGAGTGGGTCGCTGGGCTAGATGTTGAGTACACCACAATCCTGGGACGAGAGAAGGATCTAAAGGACGAAGAGAGGAAGAAGCCCGCCGTGATCCAGGTTTGCGTACATAAAGTTTGCTTGGTCTACCACATATGCCATGTCGATGTTGAGTGCCAGGATTTTAAGAACTTCCTCGAGAGCAACCTAGTCAAATTCTTACTGTAGACTTTGGTAACGACAAAGAAGTCCTGCGTCGGATAGGCCTCATTGTAGGCAACACCTTCGACCTTCAGAAGAATCGGCTGGTGTCCTCTCGTCAGCCTTCAATGCTGACCCTGGCAGGAGCCATGGTTCATCCTTCGTACGGTAAACTGGAGAAACCTCATTACACGTTTCATCATCATGCATGGCAGCGGAATGTACTAGATATAGACCAGACCCACTACGCTGCAATGGATGGCTACCTTTGCTTCAATATCTACAAGGGTTGGATGAAGACCAACAGCCAAGTGTGCAGTTCAAGCAAAGAAGTATCGGCCAAGAGGAAGAGGGACAAGGACGAAGTCGAGGACGTGGACGAGGACTCCGAGTAAGGTGGCAGTGTCGTTGCTCATGGTGGTTCCAATGCAGTGTCTATAGGAATAGTTGCAAAGTTTAATTTCAGGTGTGCTTAATTTAATTTGAGGGGTGTGTTGTGCTGAGCCCCCAGCAGAACTATGTTACGTTTCTTCTCATTACTTTAACTCTTCAGTACGTACATACTAGTATTTCTTACATTTCATCTTTTAGTTGGTATAGTACTACCACTCGTTTCTTCACATTATATACGTACAATATATATGGCCAACATCATATAGCCAGCAGTTTAGTTGTCAAAGAATTTCAGGGTGCTTAGTTTTGTTAAAAAATTCCAGGATGCTTAGAGGGTGCTTGGATCCAAGGGACTTATTTTAGTCTGACTAAAAATAGTCTCTTTAAGAGGCTAAAGTTCTAAGCACCCCTGACTAAAGAGGGGCTAAAATGCGGATTAGTCCTCTCTCTACTCATTTAACTCCTCTCCTTTAACACAGGCGAGTTCTGGATTGGAGGGTTTGGAGGATAATAAATGCTCATTAACTTGATTTTAGCCTTTTTAGTATTTGGATCCAAGCATGGGTGAGGCTAGCATGTTTTAGTCCCACTACTTTTAGTCATGGGACTAAAACGTATCCAAGCACCCTCTTAGTTTTATTTGAGGGGTGGGTTGTGCTGGACATCATTATTATGACTAGCCTTTTTAATAGTACTATATGCATAATTTGGCGACGAGCGCTCTCTATATGTACCACCTTTTTTTAATTTCAAGTTTTGCTCCATGGCGCAATCCATCGATACTACCGCTATACAAAAGTATACATTTTTTAAAAGGCTAGAGGGCGGGGCAGTCTAGCTTGGTCGGTTTCACGAGAGGCGAGGGCCTTTGTGATTTGATGGCTCATTACTGCTGGAAGGCGGGGCCTTGTGATTTGACTGCTCGTGTAAATGCGCCGACGACCTGATCGAGGAGGAGCAAAGAACCGTGCGGTATACTCAAGTTTTCCACTGGAGTAGTACTGCGACGGAGGAGCACGAAACACGGCAGCCCAGTGCCATATGGAGATAAAAAATGATCTAATCTGCTAATCATCTCATTGTTAGCATTGTTCTATTCATTCCCTCAAAAAAACATTGTTCTATTCATGCCTCGCAGAGAACGTGACACATGCGGCGAAACACCCGAAGCAAAAGATGAAACACATGAGCAAAAGAAGAAGGAAGATTATCACCCCAAATGATCTAATTCGCCGCGGAGTCGTAACTGCTTCTTCATCGCCTCCATGACCTCCATCTCCTTGCGCGTCTCCTCCGCCATCTTCATCATTGTGTCTATGACGTGCCATTTCTCGATGTGAGCCTTCATCATCTGTTCCATGACCATATTACGTACCTTGACAGCAGCCGGGTGCTCGATGCGGAGCTTCACCAACTCTTCCTTCTGTTCCATGGCGAGGGCCTATAGCATCTTCATCGAGGAACTACTATTCTCATGCGGCTTCTTCCAGCCGGCGTTCTTCTCCTTCAACAGGTCGATCTCGTGGCAGAGCTTCGCATTGTCCTCCCGAAGTCGCAGGATTTCGCCGGTCACCTTCTTCTCCGAGGCAATGCTCTTCTTCAGCAGCATCACCAAGTCGGCGGTCAACTCCCCCTGCTGATTGAGCTCAGTGGGCATGTCGTCGAGGCTCTCCTTCAGCAACTCCATCAAGCCTTGGATGAACTCCTTCTGCTTATTGAGCTGATCGGGCATGCCGTCGAGGGATAACGACTCCAGCTCCGCTGGCTCGGCATGTTCGCCTCCGCGGCTAAGGCGCTCCTGGGAGCCGTCGCCTGCCTGTGAGAGATCTTTCGAGGTCTCTGCATGGCGGTGAGCCCTCTCTTTTTTTCCGGCAGCCTTGGTTGCCGCTCCCTTGTTACGAGTAGTTCTCGACCTAGAGCTCTGCTCACCAGCCATGGCAACGATGGACGAAGAAGAAGCACTTATGAGGAGGAAAGGTAGAGTGATTTTTCGGTTAGGTAGTTCCCCTTTTTATAACCTAAGTACTATCACTAGTACTAATACCTGCATAGTGGGAACATGTTCAGGTTTGGTACGTACTACTAGTAGGTGTGAGCAGGCTTACGAATGTGATGGGAACAAGGTAAAGATTAATTGATGGTTTTGGTTTCGAGGCCCGAAACGGCTCCCGATGAGTTTAGCGGAACATAAATTTCAAGTACTGCACTGCTCAAATGCGTAAATATTATGTTACTATCAAAAATTCACACAAAATACGAAGGAGACCAATGGAAGTACTACTACCAACCCACAATTTAACTACTCGCATGCGCACAGTGGAGTAATAATGTCTTTCTTCCGCCCTCACGTCCACTCAATTTGCATGCGCTGTATTAATTGACCATCAATGAAGTGAACGACTTTACACGTGTCAAATTATCACATGGGGTGGATCTTGGTACAAAATTGCGTCCGCCCGTGTACCCGCATGTGCGTGCGAGGAATGAGTGCGTGCATGGCATGCATGCACATCTTCGCTTCGTGCATGTACCGCCAGTATGGCTCAGGGAGGACGAGTACATTCTTCTGGAACCAGCAGCACGTCACTGTGATCAATCCACGCAAGGAGGTCGCGATGACGCCTACACATGTGCCACATGGCTTCATGAACTGTAAGAGAGACACTGTGTAGTGTGCCATTGGTATTCTAATTTACGTGTTTTGCACATACTCGAAGTACTAGTAAGTCACACGTGCATTGCATGCATCAGATTTTGCAACCAAATTATGAATAAATACCACACTATAGCATGTAAGCTCTGAGTCATATATTCCTGATGTAGCCCTTCGTTTAATTCTTATAGTTCATCTCATTCAAAATGAATTAGTTTTTATAAAAAAGCTAAGAACGCAGGAATAGGAAAAAACATGGGATTATAGTGGAATGTCGTATTGAATCCTATAGGATTGTACGAGTGTTTGATTGTGCATAGAAAAAACGCAGAATTCTTTCAAAGCGGTTTGAGTGGATGGGATGTTTCCTATGAAATCTAGTGCAAATGAATCATATGGAAAAATTCCTATGGTTTACAATCCTACGAATCAAACAATCAAGATAGGAAAAATTCCTAATGATTAGAATCCTCCAAAATTCCTTTGAGAATCCTTTGAATCAAAGAAGCCCTTAATCTATTTTATGATTCATGGAATTGTGCGTTGTAAAGCATAAAGTAAAAACAAATAATGGCAATTCAACTAGAAAAAAGTTTGGGCAGTTATGAGACGGAAGATTCTAGAAGAAAAGAGAACCACTGTTGTTTTGAGGTTTGTGCATTATGCTTAAGTTCAACTGTAGCGACCAGACCTCAAATGGTCCAATCTCTGTGCTCAGGTGTCATCCCTGGATCAGTAATGCTGACACCACACAGTGCTTGAAGGATTTATAACAGAGTAGCGATCACACACTTATTACATCAAGTGTCTCAAAAGAGAACTTATTACAATAAATATGGCTTAAGGCCATCTAATAACGATAACAGCGGAAGGCTTGGAAGATAAGTGGGTCCATCAACTCCAACGGCATCACTGAGTATAGAACCACGACCTAAAACTCCTTAATCGTCATCTGAAAAGTCTGCAACATTAATGTTGCAGCCCGAAACGGGTCAGCACATGGAATATGCTGGTAAAATAACACATAGAGAGTAATGGAATGAAACAGGCTATTCTATATGCATGTTTGGCTGGTGGAAAGCTCTATGGTTATAGTTTTTGCGGAAAGCCAATTTTTCCTACTTCAAAGGAATAAATTTTGTTTAACTATCATGGTAGTTGTTAAACATTGAGAATTGTTGACATCATTCTCAATCCCAATTAAGCATCATCATTAAACAAAACCCAACAAAATTAATTTCAGAGTAACATGTTGAGATTCACATGATAATCCAGGTACTAGATACTCAAGATGTCCATAACCGGGGACACGGCTAACCATGATTAGTTTATACACTCTGCAGAGGTTTGCGCACTTTTCCCCACAAGACTCGATCTCCTCCGTTGGATTTCTCGCACTACATGGTGTTTGAGAAACGGATGACCGAGACATAGTCTTTCAGAATCGCTAGCACCTTATGAACGGGTAGACCGTACCAACCTACATCCCCTATATCTGCTAGTCTACCACTGTAAGAGTTCGCACGACTTAGTCAACTATGCTAGAGCCTATAATAGCTTGTGGCTGCACACGGAAGTTTCTAGCATGAATAATCTCATGATCCCTTTGAGCCTGGGTGGCGGTCCAAAAGAAAAACAGGCAATCGCTGGAATACCCAGGTGCCTCAATCCACCCAGATGTGTATTTAAGTTGCCACCTTAAGTAAACCATTAATTAACAATCTCACATCTGTCATGGATACACTCACCCAATCCACGTCTACTAGCATAGCATGGCATAATAAGCAAACGTAGAAGTAACTCCCAAAGGTTTGATAATAACAGGTAATAGGTACTACCTCAACTACTTCCCAAACCCACAATTTAATTAGATCCTAATCATGAAATGTGTGAGGATTGATCTAATGCAATAAAACTGGGTAGTTGGAAAGCATGATCAAAGTGTTACTTGCCTTGCTGATGATCCGGGAAACCTAGCGATTCGAAGTAGCAACCGGCGCACTCTGGGTACTCTATCGCAAACAAACAAGCATACAACAAGTACTCAACTAATGCATAGGTAAAACTCACATAAGAGATCTAACCAGAAAGTTCAACTTAAGAACTCCGGTTGTCAAAAAGAATCAAAACGAACGAAGCAATGAAAGACAAACGGCAAAAGAAACAGGCTTCATTTACTATTCTAGATCTAGGGAAAATTTTACAGTGGCAAAAACTTGTTTAAGTTGGTTGAACGGAAAGAGGGTTTCGAGACGAAACTCCAGGGGCTTGAATCGCCTGATTCCGATAAACGAGCGAAAAGTTAGACTAAAACAAAAATCGGATTAGAAATCACGATCAGAAAAATCGTGGATTTAATCCGAGAAAAAGAAAAACGACGAACGTTCGTTAAAACGAACGAACGGGCGAACGCTAGCTATTTAAATAAACCAGAAATACCGATCAATTTAAAAAAACCGAAACAAAAAAACAAGCAAAACCGTCGGAAAATCGAAACAATTTTTTTGAGAAAAACGAAGGAGAAAAAAAACTACCTCCGGCGACTCCGGCAAACGGCGGCGGGGCCGGCTAGGGTTAGGGTTAGGGCGGGCGGGGGGGGGGGGGGGGGGGGGGGCTGGGCTTCGGCCGGGGGCCTCGGGGCGCTTATAAGAGGCCCGGCCAGGAGGAGTCCTGGCCGGTTACGGCCCAAGGTCGGTTCAGACTTTCTTTTTAAATAATTACGCTCGAAAAAACAAAAGAAATACTAAACGGACTCTAAAAATCCCGAAATAAATTTTCCCCGGCTTCTAAAATCAAGCCGCACAGGATGAACATTTATTTGGGGCCTAAATGCAATTTTGAAAAACGTGCATTTTTCCTAAATTCAAATAAAATAGCAAATAAAACCAAAATAAATTCTTATTTGATTTTTTTATTAAATCCTCAATATTCCTTTATTTTGGGAAAGTCATTTTATTCCCTCTCTCATATTTTTGTAATAGAAATAATTGAAGATAAAATAAATAAAATCAAATGATCCTATTTTCAAAATTTGAGGCAACTCAAATGTGAAAATAACGAAATCCCCAACTCTCTCCGAGGGTCCTTGAGTTGCGTGAAATTTTTAGGATCAACCAAAGTGCAATAAATATGATATGCAATGATGATCTAGTGTATAACATTCCAAATTGAAAATTTGGGATGTTACAAACCTACCCCCCTTAAGATGAATCTCGCCCTCGAGATTCGGGTTGGCTAGAAAATAGGTGAGGGTGGTCCTTCAGCAAATCTTCCTCTCACTCCTAGGTGGCTTCATCCTCCGTGTGGTGGCTCCACTGAACCTTGCAAAACTTGATAACCTTACTGCGGGTGACTCGACTGGCATACTCTAGAATCTTAACTGGTTTCTCCTCATAGGTCAAATCACTGTCCAACTGAATTGCTTCCAGCGGTACCGTATCTCTCAGCGGTATATCAGCCATCTCTACATGGCACTTCTTCAACTGGGAAACGTGGATCACGTCGTGAACTCCCGACAATCCTTCGAGCAATTCCAACTTATAGGCAACTTCTCCCATACGCTCCAAAACTTTGTATGGGCCTACTAAACGTGGCGCTAACTTTCCCTTAACTCCAAAGCGCTTAACTCCTCGAAGTGGTGATATTCGAAGATAAACTCGATCTCCAGCATCGTAAATTATCTCCTTGCATTTAGAATCTGCATAACTCTTCTGCCTGGATTGAGCTACCTTGAGCCTATCGCGAATCAATTTCACTTTCTGTTCAGACTCCTTAATCAGATCCGGTCCAAACAACTGACGATCTCCAACTTCATCCCAAGATAATGGGGTCCTGCACCTCCTTCCGTATAAGGCTTCGAAAGGGGCCATCTTCAAACTGGATTGATAGCTGTTGTTGTAAGAGAACTCTGCATACGGCAAATTCTCGTCCCAACTAGATCCGTAATCTAGCGCACAAGCTCTTAGCATATCCTCCAAAATCTGATTGACTCTCTCAGCCTGTCCATTTGTCTGCGGGTGGAAAGCTGTGCTAAACTCCAGTCTAGTTCCCAAAGTTTCATGCAACTAATTCCAGAACTTTGAGGTAAATTTGGTTCCTCTATCTGATACTATGCTCCTTGGAACTCCATGCAGACAAATGATTCTGGTCATATATATCTTTGCCAACTTTGCACTGGTATAGGTAGTCTTCACGGGAATGAAATGAGCTACCTTTGTCAAACGATCGACTACAACCCATATCGAGTCATAGCCTGAACGTGTTCTGGGCAATCCTGTAATAAAATCCATGCCTAGCTTATCCCACTTCCATTCGGGTATCGGCAATGGTTGTAGCAATCCTGCTAGCTTCTGATGCTCTGCCTTTACTCTCCGACATACATCACAAACTGCTACATATTCCGCACTATCCTTCTTCATTCCAGTCCACCAGAATATATCCTTCAAATCCAAATACATCTTGGTATTTCCTGGGTGAATCGAATAAGGTGAATCATGGGCCTCCTGTAAGATTAACTTCCTGATCTCCGAATCATTTGGCACATAGACACGGTCTTCAAACCATAAGGTATCGTGCTCATCCTCACGAAATCGCTTAGCTTTTCCTTTGCTCATTTTCTCCTTAATAGAGGCAATCTCCTTGTCGGTCCTTTGAGCTTCTCTGATCTTATCCATCAAGGTAGACTGAATTTCCAATGCTGCTACATAGCCTTTCGGGACTATTTCCAAACATAGCTCTCGAAGATTTTCGGCTAACTCCCTTGGTAAATCTCCCGTCATTAGGGTGTTGAAATGACTCTTACGGCTTAACGCGTGAGCTACTACGTTAGCCTTTTTGGGGTGATAATGCAATTTCATATCATAGTCCTTGATGAGCTCCAACCATCTCCTTTGTCTGAGGTTCAACTCCTTCTGTGTGAAAATATACTTCAAACTCTTGTGATCCGTGTACACCTCGCAATGGTTTCCAATCAGAAAATGTCTCCAAGTCTTCAATGCATGCACTACGGCTGCTAACTCCAAATCATGCGTAGCATAATTCAACTCATGAGGCTTAAGCTGTCATGAGGCATATGAAACAACTCTTCCTTCCTGCATAAGAACTGCTCCAAGTCCTTGACGTGAAGCGTCACAATACACCTCAGAATCCTTGGTTTGATTCGGTAAAATCAACACTGGTGAGGTAACCCAACGTTTCTTCAACTCCTGAAAACTAGCCTCACATTCCTCAGTCCATATGAACTCGGTATCCTTCTTCAACAACTCCGTCATAGGCTTCGCAATCTTTGAGAAATTCTCAATAAACCTCCGGTAGTATCCTGCGAGTCCAAGAAAACTCCGGATCTCTCCAACTATTGTTGGCGCTTCCCACTTGGTCACAGTTTCAACTTTAGTGGGATCGACTGCTATACCTTCTCCGGATATAACGTGTCCGAGAAATCCAACTTCCTTCAACCAAAGCTCACATTTGCTGAACTTGGCATATAGTTGATGTTCTCTGAGTTTACCAAGCACCAAACACAAATGCTCCTTATGCTCCTCTTCATTCTTTGAGTAAACCAGGATATCATCAATGAACACTACGATGAACTTATCCAAGAACTCCATAAACACTTTGTTCATCATGTTCATAAAATATGTAGGTGCGTTAGTCAGACCAAATGGCATAACGGTATACTCGTACAACCCATACCTGGTGGTAAAAGCCGTCTTGGGTATATCCTGTTCTTGAATCTTCAACTGGTGGTATCCTGATCACAGATCGATCTTGGAAAATACCTTAGCTCCTTGCAATCGATCAAACATATCATTGATCATCGGTAGTGGGTACTTGTTCTTGATGGTTACTTCATTCAAACCTCGATAATCAACAACCATCCTTAATGATCCATCCTTCTTTTCCACTAGAAGTACTGGCGATCCCCAAGGTGATGAACTTGGGCGAATATATCCTTTATCCAGTAACTCCTTAATTTGCTTCTTAATTTCCACCAAATCCTTTGCAGGCATCCTATATGGTCTCTTTGATATTGGCCCTGTGCCTGGCAAAAGCTCAATCAAAAACTCAATATCTCTATCTAGTGGCATGCCTGCCAACTCTTCTGGAAATACTTCGGGGAAATCCTTCACCACTAGTACTTCCTCCTGCACAATTCCTGTTAAACAATTTACTTGAGTCCTCTTCGGCACATGCCGGGATACATACTTGATCCTTCTCCCTTCTGGGGTGGTAAGCAAAATTGACTTACTGGCACAATCAATGTTTCGTCCATACACTGACAACCAATCCATGTCTAATATCACATCCAATCCTTGAGATTCAAACACTATTAGGTCTGAGGGAAATACGTAGTTACCAATCCTTAATGGCAACCGATCACACCATAGGCTAGCCATATATTCTGCTCCAGGCGAGGTTACTAACATGGGTGACCTAAGGGTTTGGGTTGGCAGTTTATACTTATCCACAAATCCCC
The DNA here is from genome assembly GCA_034509565.1 of Triticum monococcum. Taxonomy (NCBI): domain Eukaryota; kingdom Viridiplantae; phylum Streptophyta; class Magnoliopsida; order Poales; family Poaceae; genus Triticum; species Triticum monococcum. The sequence continues at coordinate 476,604,008 of CM067842.1, read as the reverse complement.
TTGATATGTATGAATGCGATGCACCAGTATAAAAAAGAATGAGTGCAATAAATGACTTAACCAAAAACTTACCAATTACTGCATCCCGCTGCTCTTCAACCTCCTCCATGTTAACATGGTTCACCTGTCCCCTATTGAAAGGGTTCGGCTTCTTCCCAGAGCTTCCATTGCCGTTTCCATTCTGTGATTCAGGACATTCATTGGCATAATGTCTGGTCTTCTGGCACTTAAAACAAGTGACTTGGCTCAGGTCTCTCTTGGCTGGGGTCGATGGGCTGGTGCGGTTCTGGCCGTTACTTCCTCCATTCCCATTACCATTCTTGGTGCCATTGTGATTGTGCGAGCTACCTCCTCCATGGGTATGCTGAAAATGTCCTCCCAGTCTAGGGGTAAAACGTGGCTTCTGCTGAGCTCCTGAATTGTGCTTCCCTTGTCCATACTTCCTCTTGCGATTCTCAATCTGCTGCTGCTTCTCTTCAATCATGAGAGCATGATCTACCAACTCCTGGTAGTTGTTGAAGGTTGCTACCATCAACTGCATGCTCAACTCATCATTCAGTCCTTCCAGAAACTTCTCCTGCTTTGCTGCATCCGTAGCAACATCATCTGGGGCATAACGTGCTAATTTACTAAAGTCCTCCACATACTGGCCAATTGTCCGTCCTCCTTGGCGCAAGTTGCGAAACTCTCGCTTCTTCATGGCCATAGCTCCTGCTGAAACATGGGCAGTTCGAAAAGCCTGCTGAAACTGGTCCCACGTGACAGTGTCGACAGGGAAAGTGGCTGTGAAATTCTCCCACCATGATGCTGCGGGTCCTTCAAGTTGATGTGCGGCAAACTTCACCTTCTCCGCATCCGTGCATCCTGCTGTGGTCAACTCTCTAGCTGTCTTGCGGAGCCAATCATCTGCCACTATCGGCTCGGTGCTACTGGAAAACACCGGCGGATTCAGCCTAAGAAAACGGGCTAAGTGATCAACAGGTGGTGGTGGTGGTGGTGGTGGGTTGTTGTTGTTGTTGTTCCCCTGGTTATGATTCTGGACTAGCAACTGCATCAATGTGTTCTGCTGCTGGATCAACTGAGTGAGCTCCAGTGGAAAGGTAAATCTGGGGTCACGTCTCAGAGGCATCTGAGGGTTTAGAAAAGATGAGATTTAAGAATAGAGAGGGGTCTAAAGAGAAAACACTACCCATATGCACATGAGGCAAAAGAAAACAATTCACTTCATTCAATCAATCAAATAAGGGCATACAATCGATCTAACTATCGCAAAAGTGCTCGGACTACTATATTTACATGGTGGACTACTACTACTGTTGGGGTGGTCTACTAGAAATATTCTTCGGTTGCAGACTCCATGATATCTGCGCCAGCTTCATCAACATAGTCATCATCGCTATCATCTGGATCCGAGTCGGTGTCGTCGATGATGATGTAGTCTTCCGGACGAATCTCCTTGGGTTCTTCGTCTTCTTCTACTGGTGTAGGGCCTCCCATAAATATTCTGATCTTCTTGATCAGATCGTCATTCTTCTCCACTAATACTTCGATTTCCTCTTCATAATCTTCACGTGTAGCCTTGAGTTCTTCCTCTAGTTCCTTGATTCTTGTCCTTGCCTTCTTCAGATCTATCATGTCTGCGCACATCTGGTTTTCCTGACGTCGAATGTGCTGGTTTAACTCTTGGATAAAAGCTGCAACTAATCTATCCTTTCTGGTGCTGATCATCTCCCAATGCTCATCTCGACACCCACAAATCTGGTAGATAGTATCCTTGAGATCATTGCGGTAAACTTCTCCAATGCGTCCCATGGCGATGTGAGCTGCCATGCTCTTTCCTAGACTCCAAGTTGGTGCATCAAAAGAAAACTCTATGGGCTCAGTGACTGGCATGAACGTCCTTTCTGGAACTTGAACTTGAATCATCCAGCGCTCCTCTTCAGGTAAAGTGGCATTGTAGGTTCCGGTGAAGCTTGGTACTCCTATGTTCAGGTATCTAGTGACTTCCTTCAAGTGACGTCCAAAGGGTGTATCTTCATCCGGTTGCGTGAACTTGTTCCTTGCATCCGCCATCCTAAAAGAGTAGAAAAGATGAGAAGTCAGAAAAGAGAGGAGAGTGAGTAGTGATATAGGTCTTTAGCTTAGTGGTCGTGTCCTACAGTCAGCGTGTGCTCTGATACCATCTTGTAGCGACCAGACCTCAAACGGTCCAATCTCTGTGCTCAGGTGTCATCCCTGGACCAGTAATGCTGACACCACACAGTACTTGAAGGATTTATAACAGAGTAGCAATCACACACTTATTACATCAAGTGTCTCAAAAGAGAGCTTATTACAATAAATATGGCTTAAGGCCATATAATAACGATAACAGCGGAAGGCTTGGAAGATAAGTGAGTCCATCAACTCCAACGGCATCACTGAGTATAGAACCACGACCTAAAACTCCTTAATTGTCGTCTGAAAAGTCTGCAACATTGATGTTGCAGCCCGAAACAGGTCAACACATGGAATATGCTGGCAAAATAACACATAGAGAGTAATGGAATGAAACAAGCTATTCTATATGCATGTTTGGCTGGTGGAAAGCTCTATGGTTATAGTTTTTGCGAAAAGCCAATTTTTCCCTACTTCAAAGGAATAAATTTTATTTAACTATCATGGTAGTTGTTAAACATTGAGAATGGTTGACACCATTCTCAATCCCAATTAAGCATCATCATTAAACAAAACCCAACAAAATTAATTTCAGAGTAACATGTTGAGATTCACATGATAATCCAGGTAGTAGATACTCAAGATGTCCATAACCGGGGACACGGCTAACCATGATTAGTTTATACACTCTGTAGAGGTTTGCACACTTTTCCCCACAAGACTCGATTTCCTCCATTGGATTTCTCGCACTACATGGTGTTTGAGAAACGGATGACCGATGCATAGTCTTTGAGAAGCGCTAGCACCTTATGAACGGGTAGACCGTACCAACCTACATCCCCTACATCTGCTAGTCTACCACTGTAAGAGTTCGCACGACTTAGTCAACTATGCTAGAGCCCATAATAGCTTGTGGATGCACACGGAAGTTTCTAGCATGAATAATCTCATGATCCCTTTGAGCCTGGGTGGCGGTCCAAAAGAAAAACAGGCAATCGCTGGAATACCCAGGTGGAATAAGTACTCAACTAATGCACAGGTAAAACTCACATAAGAGATCTAACTAGAAAGTTCAACTTAAGAACTTCGGTTGGCAAAAAGAATCAAAACGAACGAAGCAACGAAAGACAAACGGCAAAAGAAACAGGCTTCATTTACTATTCTGGATTTAGGGAAAATTTTACAGTGGAAAAAACTTGTTTAAGTTGGTTAAACGGAAATAGGGTTTCGAGACAAAACTCCAGGCGCTTGAATCGCCTGATTCCGATAAACGAGCGAAAAGTTAGACTAAAAGGAAAATCGGATCAGAAATCGCGATCGGGCGAACGCTCGCTATTTAAATAAACCGGAAAAACCGATCTATTTAAAAAACCGAAACAAAAAAACGAGCAAAACCATCGGAAAACCGAAACGGTTTTTTTTGAGAAAAACCAGAGGCGAAAAAAAACTACCTCCGGAGACTCCGGCGAACGACGGCGGCGGGGTCAGCTAGGGTTAGGGTTTGGGCGGGGGGGGGGGGGGGGAGGGGGCGGCTGGGCTTCGGCCGGGGGCCTCGGGGCGCTTAAAAGGCCCGGCCAGGAGGTGTCCTGGCCGGTTACGACCCAAGGTCGGTTCGGACTTTTTTTTAAAATAATTACGCTCGGAAAAAAACAAAACAAATACTAAACGGACTCCAAAAATCCCGAAATAAATTTTCCCCGGCTTCTAGAAGCAAGCCGCACAGGATGAACATTTATTTGGGGCCTAAATGCAATTTTGAAAAATGCACATTTTTCCTAAATTCAAATAAAATAGCAAAGAAAACCAAAATAAATTCTTATTTGATTTTTTATTAAATCCTCAATATTCCTTTATTTTGGGAAAGTCATTTTATTCCCTCTCTCATATTTTTGTAATAGAAATAATTGAAGATAAAATAAATAAAATAAAATGATCATATTTTCAAAATTCGAGGCAACTCAAATATGAAAATAACGAAATCCCCAACTCTCTCCGAGGGTCCTTGAGTTGCGTGAAATTTCTAGGATCAACCAAAATGCAATAAATATGATATGCAATGATGATCTAGTGTATAACATTCCAAATTGAAAATTTGGGATGTAACATCAACCATGGAGTCTGCTAGATTGTACATGTGGCAAAATCCGGTGGGGGGCTAGAAGATGGTGTGAGGGGCCGAGTGGAGGGAGACTATGAAGGAATGCACAAGTGCGAGATCGATATTTAGAGAGAGGGGCGAACACGTGCGCTGATGCGCGCAGTGGCGGAGCCATGAAAAATAAATGAGCTAGGGGACCAAGCATTGCTAATCCTTTACGAGGAGGGTCAATTCATGAACTTAAACCATTTTTAGCAGCAATTGTCTAATGATCACATTCATATTAGCCTTGATATATAGTGATGTTAGGGGGGGAGGGGGGCTGGGCCCTTACTGCCCCCTGTCTTCGCCATTGTGCACGCGTCTGAGAGATGAAGTGGAAGGCATGGATGATGAGAGGGGGATGTTGGATACATAATTAATGTGGGTGTATTAGCTATATATGTTAATCCTATATAGAGAGGTATAGATTGATCGATGTGGACGTGGGAAAGAGGGTGAGACCTCACTAGATATATCGATTGATCGGTTTGTGTGGAAAACTATGAAAGACCTAGCTATATACACACATACATAGAGGAACATCGATCGTTGCGCATGCACGCATGAGAGATAAAGAATGCCCGATATGATGGAGAGGGGGATGTGTGTTGGTGTGTGCCTTCATGAGAGACCGACCTGAAGAAAAAGATTGCATGCGTGCGATGGATAATGCCGACTAGTAGTGTGTGTGCATGCATGCACGAGAGAAAGTTAGTGGTACAATTATAAAGAGAAGACTACTGTGTGGGTGTAAAAGAATAGCTGAATAGGTGAGGTCACAATCAATGTAAAGTTGAATTCAAATATTTGAATAAGAGATCCTGATGTTTGAAACCCATGCATGCATGCATATAACGGAGATCTGCGCGGTGTGGTTTGGAAATGAGCATGTTGTAATGTATACACATTGAACAAGGTCAGACTGATTTGAATTTGAGATACCGATGGCAGACATCATTTGGCCACGTCGCATCCGTGCATGGACACACTATTCTAATTGGAGATGATGGACGGCTTTTGCATCACATATCTATATCTATACCCCTATATATATATTATATTTTATATTTTTTTATATTGTGTGCGGGTAACTTTAACTTTGAAAGATGGTCGTTGGATGAGGCGAATCCGATGGTCCAAAGATGGCAAATTTGAGCACTACTGGCCGTTGGATATCATCTAGATTCCACCAGATTTCGCCACATGTATAATCTAGAAGACTCCATGGTTGAACTTAAGCATAATGCACAAACATCAAAACACAAGCACTTCTTATTTGTTCTAGAATCTCCCGTATCAGAATTGCCCAAATGTTTTTCTACATGATTTTCCATTATTTGTTTTTACTTTATGTCTTACGACGCACAATTCCATGAATCTTAAAATAGATTAGCTTTCTTATAAAAACTAGATGATTTTGAATGAAATGAACTATAAGAATTAAACGAACATCTACATCATGCATATATGACTCAAAGCTTGCATGCTATAATGTGGTATTTATTCATAATTTGGTTGCCAAATCTCATACGTGCAATGCACGTGTACCTTACTCTAGTCTAAATGGTGTTTGTGTGTGTGTGTGTGTGTGTGTGTTGTGCGTGTTGAGGTGCAAATTGTCTTTTTATGGGTACACGTTAAGCTTGTTCTTCCGAAATTTCAAGCCGCGCCTTGTTATGCCGAAAATTCAAGCTAGCGTCTCTGTCTATCGTGCTGTAAAATTCCCGCCTCTTCAACTCGCGCCTTGTTAGCCCAAAATATTTAAGATATATCTTTGTCTCGTTGTGCTCCGACAACTCCCTCCATCTCAACCCGCGCCTTGCTATTCCGAAATTACAACGCGCACGAAAACTCCCACCTCCTGTGAAATCCCGACACGCGAAATGCCCGTGGTACCCCTGAACCGAAAGAACCGCCTCAAATCGGTGGGGGTACTTTCGTAACTTACCCCACATTTCGGACAAGCGCATCTCTAAGCCATGGTTCCCCACTGCCAACCCATCCGCCCACCCATTCGTACACCGAGGCTGCGAAAACCCGCGACGAAACCCCACACCCTACTCCGTCCGCCACCCAGCCGGAGCCTCTTCCCCGACGACGTCGTCCACAGCAACACCTCGACGTCCCTCATCCACCGTACCGGATGAGGATCCGTCATCGATCTCATCGTCCCGCCGGTTCAGCCACCCCGTCCTCCACCTCCAAGGAGCTGCCCTGATGTTCCCCTCGTCTTTCGCGCCACCTCCATTCCCACACCGCCGTCTTCACCTGCACCACCGGAAGAGCATCATCATCACCGTTTCCTCGGATGAAGCTGCAGCCTAATCGCCGCCACCAAAGAGGTTGTACACTAATCGCCGCATTTTCTTCTTGATTCGATCTCACGGTGCTGCCGGCGCTCGGTCCCGAGCCGACACGGCGCGACTCCATCCACGGCGGCGTCGCCGGCCACTTCCTCCATGGCGTCTCTCCCTCGGCGGCAACGTCCACATCAGTAGGACCTGCTGCTGCTTTAGCTCTCGCTCGCGTTGCTGCTCTGCTCTTGCTCTCGGTCCCCTGCCTGGTCTGCTCTTGCTATTGCTCTTGCTCACGCTGCTGCTCTCGCTCTTGCTCTTGCTTGCGATGCTACTCCGATTTAGCTACACTTCACTCCGATGCCGCCGGGTTGAAGGAAGAACAAGCCGCAGCGGGGAGGGGGGCTCACCGGAGAGGTACCCCACTATCTATCTTAGGGTTCAGGATGGGGGCGGTGGTTGCCGGCGGTGGCGGGGCATTGGCGGGGCGGTGGCGTGGGGATCGCCGGAGAAAAAGCTCGGCACGGGGGGCCCTAGAGGGATGGCTGGGGCGGCGGCGGACCGGCGGTGGGGAGTGTTTTCGGGGCAGGCAGGGCGGCGCATCGCTGGCCGCGGGCGGCGAGGGGCTGCTGTTTGGCCGGCTCAGGGGGGTGGAGGTTGAAGATGAACCGCAGGCCCTTGATTTCGTATCCAATGGCTGCAAAATCAACTGACCAGAGATGAAAAAGTCAGTCGACCGACGTGTAGCTTCACCTTGCTAGTGCGTTCAGTTTCGACAGCAAAAATGCAGTTTCGACAGTTAAGTTCAGTTTCGACAGTTAAGTTCAGTTTCGACAGTTAAATTCAGTTTTGACAGTTAAGTTCAGAGATGAGCGGCCGATGTATTTTACATCTAGCACTTTGTGGTTATGTATTTTACGTCATGTATTGGAGATGCTATTAGAATTCAACTCAGGTTAACGTTGCTCGTTGTCTCTCTTGTCCTGCTTCAGCCTCAGCGTCGTACAACTCACCGGAGCTGCTCCAACGACGAAACCTTCCATCACAGCCGAGCAGTACCTCGGGCTCCATCTCCAGACGCCTAAGATCTTCTTCCCTCCTCCGACAGCCAAGTCAGCTGGAGCATCCTCACCGGCCAACCCAATCACGCTGAGATCGACATGGCTTCGCCAAAGAGGTTGTACACTTGTTGCATCTCTTTTTTACTCTACATGTTATATATATTGTCCACTGAGCACTCGTAGTAACGGGAAATATGATTATTTTATCCTACTATATGACAAGCTGTGAGGTACCAGGCAACTTAGCTATCGTGATGGACTCTCTTGAATGCCATCATTATTTATCTTTGCGTGTTTGAGCTGTGCATTTGTCGATGGGCCTGGGAGTTGAGCTAGTATGGCAGTGGCCTGGGTCCAAAGTAATAGAAGTAGCACAAAAACATTTTTAGTGTAGGATTTTCCTTGCTCAAGCCTCTCTACTAGAATCGCCGGTGCTTGAAAGGAAAAGTGAATGAAAAACATCGGAATTGGAAAGTTTCCTATGGTACTACTTTTCATGAATTTGGTGCAAAGGAATGGAGCAAAGGAAAATTGTAGGATTTGTTTTTAGTGTCTCCTTTAAAGAAAAACCATAGGAATTCTAATTTCCACTTCTCCTCCTTTTCATATTCCTATTCATCAAGCACAAGACTAAGATATAGTAGCATAATAGCATTATAACCGTACATTTTCTTGTGGTTTGACTTAATCTCACCATGCTTTTTTGCATCCTGTGATCTTCCAATTGTTGTGAATCAAACACCCAGATTGGCAGAAATCCTGTGTTTTGAAATTCTCTGTTTTGCACGTGCATTCCTATCCTATTCCTATCTATTTCCTATCCCTGCATTGTTAGAATCCTCAAATTCAAACAAGCCCTTACTCAATTACTTATGTTACAGATATGTGTCAAAGAAAACCTTGTGTGGTTTGTCCTGCTCCTGCGGCACTGTGTTCCACCCCAGTTCAGCTGCTCCAACGACGGAAGGGTTCACCACAGTAGGGATCCGCTCTCCAGACTGTCTTTCGCCGCCTCAGATCTTCTTCCCCGCCGCCGGCAGCCACGGCAGCTGCATTACCATCATCGACTAAGCAGATGACCTTGAGGACTACACGGGTTCGCAAGAGAGGTCGCACTCTTCCGTGTCTGCTTACGTTATGCGTCGCTTAATATGATGACATGCTACATTATCGTCGTGTTCACCTATTAGATTCTGAGTCAGGTCCAAACGAATGCTGAAACTTGAGTTTTTAAATGGTTGTGGGGTACATATTGGGGCAGCAATCAGTACTATTTGTCTACTATCTGGTTAATCTCCGGTGTCTACTATGAGTTTCATGTTGGGTGCAAACAAACATTAAAGAGCCTATCTGTATTTTTTAACTAAAGCTATTATCTGCCTGCTATCATTGGTTTTGGGTCTATCCACAGTTTGCTACCATCGCTCTGGATTTGTGCATGCACTCCTTACATAATCTCACTATGTTTTATTCCTATGCATGCTAGTTATTGTACACAATGGAACTGATCATGTAGAGCAAAAGAGACGAGCCTTACGTGGCAATAAAATTTCATGCAAACGTCGTTCCATGGCGGGTGCAAAGGCAGCCCCCCTCCACCCATTTCGGATCGTAATCAAGAGGAAGATAATTGTTAGAGGGGGATTCAAAAGGAGAAGACCACTCCTATTTACCCCATGAGGTCTTCGCTCTAACTTGGCATGCTGATGTTGGTAATATCATGCATATGGTGCCTTGCATTGCTTACTGTATACATTAAAGATGTCATCTGCTTAGTTTAGACATGCTTTGTGTCAATGCCATATGTTTAGTTTCTTTATCGTATATGTGAATCATGCAATGCCATCTTGTCTAGCCAGGCATCATATATGTGAATTTTGCAATGCCACCCTGGTTAGCCAGTCATCTTATATGTGAATTATATCATGCCATCATTTTTTTATTACGTGTTAAATTTGTCAACAATTTTAGTACATTCAATTACTCTTCCTGTGCATCAGCCATTTGGCACGGTCATGGAAAAATCTGGAGTGGAAACAAGGTCTTCAGAGCAGACAATGCTATCTGACGAAGCGTATGTCTTGCTGGTTACCGATAGCTCCTCAGAGGAGGATTCAGAGATAGATGACCAGTCATATTCCCCCCCCCCCTGAGGTGCATGCCCTAACTTGGCAGGGTTATGTTGCTCATATCGTGCGTATGGTATCTTGCATTGCTATGTCATTTGCTTAGTTTAGACATGCTTTGTGTGAATGCCACCTGTTTAGTGTCTAATTACCATATATGTGAATTATGCAATGCCATCTTGTTGCAAGACATTATATATGTGAATTATGCAATGTTATCTTGTTGCAAGGCATTATGTATGTGAATTATGCAATGCCATGCTATTTAGGCAAGCGTCATCTATGTGAATTATATCATGCCGTCCTTTTTTGTATTTCTCATTGCTTTTGTGGACAATGTTTGTATATTCAACTGCTCTTCCTGTGCATCAGCCATTTGAATTGGTGATGGAGAAATCTGGAGTGAAAACAAGGTCTTCAGAGCAGACAATGCTACCTGCTGAAGCAGATATCTTGCTGGTTACAGATAGCTCTTCAGAGGAGGATTCAGAGGCAGATGACCAGTCCTATTATCCCCCTAAGGTGTATGCTCAAACTTGGTAGGGTTATATTACTCATATAATGCATATGTTGTATTGCAATGCTTAGTTTTTACATCATATACACAATATTGAATGCCATCTCCTTAGTTGACACATCATATATGCGATTGCCCTCTGCTCACTTCCTTAGTATATAAATCATATATTTGAATTATGTCATGCCATGATGTTTACATAGACAACATGTATCTGAATTATGGCATGCCTACCCATTTTCTAAAGACATAATATAGTTATATCATCTCATCCTGTTTACATAGTCATCATATTTAAATTATGTCATTCTATCCGTGAATTATATCATGCCATCATGTTTCCATCGACGGCATGTTTGTGATTTATGGCATGCCAACCACTTTAATAGACACATCGTATAGTTATATCATGTCATCCTGTTTACATAGTCATCATATTTTGAAGTATGTCATTCTATCCTATTTAGTTAGCCATCATACACGTGAAATTGTGTCATGCTATCCTATTTAATTAGCCATCATATATGTGAAATTATGTCCTGCTATTCTGTTTGCTTAGACAACATAAATGTGAATTATTTCATGCCCTATTTTCTTCCCTACTATCCATTGCACCTGTCTATCTTACAATGTCTGTACATTCAATTACTTTTCTTGTTTATCAGCCATTTCAATTGGAGGGAGTGATGGCAGTATCTGTGGGAGTAAAAACATGGTCTTCAGAAAAGATCGTGCTACCTGTCGATGCAGATAGAACCACGGTTGTACTTGCCCAAGAACCAGCCCCACCACACATAACCCACACTCATGCAGATTGTACCCCTACCCAGTTGGACAGAGAACTAGCTACACCCCTTCTAACCCCAACCCCAGCAGATAGACACCCAGTTCCCGTTGACACAGCACCGTCTCCACCACAGAGCACCCAAACATGAGCAGTTAGTAAGGCAACTGCAGTGCCCAAATCACGAGGACAACCACTCTGAACCCGAAGTCAACGCTTAAAGCAGAAGAAGAATTGTTCTCGGGTCAGGTTCCGTAGCTATGGTTCATACTACTTTGCTCTTGCATCACTGTATTTACTGATACCAACTAATTTCAAATTTGAAGGATGCAATTGAAACTCCAATGGCACAACAGGTATGTTTTAAACCTGTTTCTTCAACGTGTTTGGCTGTTTGCTATTGTAACTTGCTCTATGTTGATTTCAGTTTCAATTGAATAAACAGTTATGTTCTCATGCCATGCACATTACAAGTGTTGTTATTGCTGTGTAGTTTCCCACACTTATATTCTATCTATGCTGCTTTGTCTTAAATAGATATGATTCGAACTGTATCTATCTTGATTTGGCAACATAAACTAGAATGATATAGACCATACAATGACCATACTACATAGAATATGTTTGTTTCATGCTGTTATCCCGTCCACCTTACTACTGAACTGGTTTACCAAAATGAGTTTCATATACTACATTGTAAACCTGAGATGTGTTTGTTTGTTTCTCTTTTAGAACGCGGATAAAATATTTTAGAAGAGTACCTTGTTATGCAATGGTAAAGGAAGTAATGCAAATAAGGTTCAAGATAGTGAGACATCCCTGTTGGTCTCCAAGAAAGCTGATAAAAACTATATTGAAGACACTGAGACAACCCCAAAGTCCTGTCTTGATGTAGTGTTCGAGTTACTGGCTACCACTGCTGGCACCAGCTCTTCGAACTCATTGCCTGAATCAGTTCGGCTTCTCGAGTCTCAACTTCAAGTTGAAAGACATCGATCAGATGTTATGCGACAGGAAGCCGAAGGACTGAGGAAGTCCCTGCCGAATTCAGATGCATATTTCCTGGTGCAACAGCAAGCGCTGGAGGACTTAAGTGCCAAACAAGAGAAAGTTAATAAGCTTGCTAAGCATCTTGCCAGCATTATGGGTACCCAGGATATTGTTTCTTGAGCTCTTCTGAAGTGGTTTCAGTTCTGGACTTGTTTTGCTGCGACATTTATATGCTGCTGTGTTCCCTATATTTGCACTGGTGGCGAACTTTGATGCCCAGTGGATGCAATATGTGTAATAGCCGTGATAGCCTAGTGTAAGTTGCTTGCTTATTTATTTCCTTGTTGTCTTGTTTATTTGTTTGCTTGTAGTCAGTGCAGTTCTTTTTCTGCAGTTTGCTAGTGGCTGCAATAACCTATTTTTAAAAACTAGGCCACAAGAACCATGGGCTAATATTTACTGTAGTGACACTGGGCCTCCTACGAGCTGTAGAAACAGTGGGCCTTCTATGGACCGTAGAAGCAGTGGGCCTTCTATGGGTCGTAGAAACAATGGGCCTTCTATGGGCCGTATCATCAATGGGCCTTCTACGGGCCATATCATCAATGGGCCTTATACGGGCCGTATGATCGATTGGCCAAACAAACCGCATTCTAGCCGTAAACGGCTAGAGTTGGAATCGTTCGTTCATGGGCCGACCATAATGGGCCATCATTAATAGGCCGTATTTGATGACTCTATGAAAATGACCCAACGTATTAACGGACCACAAATAGGCCGACTGTAACCACGGGCTGAATTTGGCCCACAAGCAGAAAATGACAGTAACGGGCCGTAAGTAAACGAATGCTGGAAATGAGCCCAAGGATAAATGGGCTCTGAGAAGGCCGAAAGATAAAATGGGCTGGAGACAGCCCAACGGAATAACGGGCCATTAATGGGTATAAAGTGATACACTATTCATTACGGGCCAGTTTCACCACGGGCCATTAATGGGTGTAAAGTGATACACTGTTCATTACGGGCCAGTTTCACCACGGGCCATTAATGGGTGTAAAGTGATACACTATTCATTACGGGCCAGTTTCACCATGGGCCGTTAATAGGCCAAGAATTACATAGGGCCCCATATGGGCCGAAAGACGTCATGGGCCATACATGGGCCAGAAGTGAAAACAGGCTGGAATCATATTGGATGGCCCAGATGACGCTACTGGGCCTAGTTCGGATAGGGCGTAATGGGCCTTGGGTTAGCAGGCTGTAAATGGGCTATATGCGAACAAGCCGTTAACAGGCTTTCCATGGGCTGGCCCGCCACCTTTTGACCAAGTCAAACGGGCCGACCTTTTCACAGGAATGGGCCTCTGTTGGGCCGTGCCACATGTCAACGTATCATAGGCGCCTTCTATCCAATGAGTGGATGACATCTATCCCGACGATGAGCCGACACGTGTTTCCTCCAGCCAATGATGATTTTACACGTGGAAAATCCCCATTGGTCGGGGCTGTTAACGGGTTATCGGATCCAAACCCCGACCCGATAGCTTAACGGCGTTCCGTTATGGTGGATGCCACGTGTCGGTAACCCTTGATGAAAGCACTTCTATGACGCGCGATTTATCGTCATGGAAGTGGACACTTTCGTGATGATAATTTTGGTAATGTCATGGAACACTTCTACGACAACACAGGTATGACTATCTTGATTCTGTCATAAATTTGTCATGGATGTACATGCATGAAAAAATGTGACCTACTGTGACAAACACATATCATCACGGAAGTGTATTTTTTTTGTAGTGAGAAGTGCTTAGCTTTGGGTTCAAACTTGCGGTGTTTGATCCCAGTGACAGAAAGGGAACCAACACGTATTGTATTGTTGCCATCGAGGATAAACAGATGGGGTTTATATCATATTGCATGAGTTTATCCCTCTACATCATGTCATCTTCCTTAAAGCATTACTCTATTCTTATGAACTTAATACTCTAGATGCATGCTGGATAGCGGTCGATGTGTGGAGTAATAGTAGTAGATGCATAATCGTTTTGTTCTACTTGTCTCGGACGTGATGCCTATATACATGATCATACCTAGATATTCTCATAACTATGCTCAATTCTATCAATTGCTCGACAGTAATTCGTTTACCCACCGTAATACTTATGCTCTTGAGAGAAGCCATTAGTGAAACCTATGGCCCCCGGGTCTATCTTCCATCATATTAATCTTCCAACACTTAGTTATTTCCTTTGCCATTTATTTTACTTTGCATCTTTATCAGAAAAATGCCAAAAATATTATCTTATCATATCTATCAGATCTCACTCTTGTAAGTGATCGTGAAGGGCTTGACGACCCCTTTATCGCGTTGGTTGCAAGGTACTTATTTGTTTGTGTAGGTGCGTGGGACTTGAGCATGATCTCCTACTGGATTGATACCTTGGTTCTCAAAAATCGAGGGAAATACTTACGCTACTTTGCTGCATCGCCCTTTCCTCTTCAAGGGAAAACCAACGCAGTGCTCAAGAGGTAGCAAGTGGAAACCTACAATTAAAATTAAAATTAAAGACATGAATGCTATGCTTTGTGTGATTTGGGTGCTAGTGTTTCCATGATCCCAAAAACTTTGTGTGATTTGCTAGGTCTCCATGAATTTGATGATTATTCATTAAACTTGCACCTTGCGGATTCCACTATTAAGAAACCTGTGGTAAGAAGTAATGATGTTCTTATTGTTGCAAATAGGAATTATGTGCCCATAGATTTCATTGTTCTTGATATAGATTGCAATCCTTCATGTCCTATTATTCTTGGTAGACCTTTCCTTAGAACGATTGATGCAATTATTGATATGAAGGAAGGGAATATTAGATTCCAATTTCCATTAAGGAAAGGCATGGAACACTTCCCTAGAAATAAAATTATATTACCATATGAACCTATTATGAGAGCCACTTATGGATTGCCTACCAAAGATGGCAATACCTAGATCTATCCTCGCTTTTATGCCTAGCTAGGGGCGTTAAACGATAGCGCTTGTTGGGAGGCAACCCAATTTATTTTTATTCATTGCTTTTTGTTCCTGTCTAGTAATAAATAATTTATCTAGCCTCTGTTTTGGTTGTGTTTTTTGTGTTTAATTAGTGTTTGTGCCAAGTAGAACCTTTGGGAAGACTTGGGGAAAGTCTTTTTGATCTTGCTGTAAAAAACAAAAACTTTAGCGCTCGTGAGAATTGCTGCCATTGTTTTATTGGAGAGTGCTATTTAGTTAATTCTTTTTGCATATGATTAATAGATAAATTCCTCACGTCCAGAAATTTATTTTATAATTTTTGGGGTTCCAGAAGTATGCGTTTTATACAGATTACTACAGACTGTTCTGTTTTTGACAGATTCTGTTTTTCATGTGTTGTTTGCTTATTTTGATGAATCTGTGGCTAGTAATGGATTTTATAAACCATAGAGAAGTTGGTATACAGTAGGTTTAACACCAATATAAATAAAGAATGAGTTCACCACAGTACCTTGAAGTGGTGTTTTGTTTTCTTTTGCTAACGGAGCTCACGAGATTTTCTGTTAAGTTTTGTGTTGTGAAGTTTTCAAGTTTTGGGTAAAGATTTGATGGATTATGGAACAAGGAGTGGCAAGAGCCTAAGCTTGGGGATGCCCAAGGCACCCCAAGGTAAAATCCAAGGACACCAAAAAGCCTAAGCTTGGGGATGCCCAGGAAGGCATCCCCTCTTTTGTCTTCGTTCATCGGTAACTTTACTTGGAGCTATATTTTTATTCACCACATGATATGTGTTTTGCTTGGAGCGTCTTGTATGATTTGAGTCTTTGATTTTTAGTTTAACACAATCATACTTGCTGTACACACCTTTTGAGAGACACACACATGAATCGGGATTTATTATAATACTCCATGTGCTTCACTTATATCTTTTAGAGCACAGTGGTGGTTTTATTTTATAGAAATAATTGATCTCTCATGCTTCACTTATATTATTTTGAGAGTCCTTTAGAACAACATGGTAATTTGCTTTTAGGCATAATAAAAACTTTCATATAAGTGCATTGAATACTATGAGAAGTTTGATACTTGATAATTGTTTTGAGATATGGAGATGGTGATATTAGAGTCATGCTAGTTGAGTAGTTGTGAATTTGAGAAATAATTGTGTTGAAGTTTGTGATTCCCGTAGCATGCGTGTATGGTGAAGCATTATGTGATGAAGTCGGAGCATGATTTATTTATTGATTGTCTTCCTTACGAGTGGCGGTCGGGGACGAGCGATGGTCTTTTCCTACCAATCTATCCCCCTAGGAGCATGCATGTAGGTTTCGATAACTAATAGATTTTTGAAATAAGTATGTGGGTTCTTTATGACTAATGTTGAGTCCATGGATTATACGCACCCTCACCCTTCCACATTTGCTAGCCTCTCTATTACCACACACTTTTCGCCGGTATCATACACCCACCATATACCTTCCTCAAAATAGCCACCATACCTACCTATTATGGCATTTCCATAGCCATTCCAAGATATATTGCCATGAAAGTTTCCACCGTTCTATTTGCTATGACACGCTTCATCATTGCCATATTGCCATGCATGATCATGTAGTTGACATCGTATTTGTGGCAAGGCCACCTTTCATAATTTTTTCATACATGTCACTCCTGATTCATTGCATATCCCGGTACACCGCCGGAGGCATTCACATAGAGTCATATTTTGCTCTAAGTATTGAGTTGTAATTCTTGAGTTCTAAGTAAAAAGAAGTATGATGATCATCATTATTAGAGCATTGTCCTAGTGAGGAAAGGATTATGGAGACTATGATTCCCCCACAAGTCGGGATGAGACTCCGGACGAAAAAAGAGACCAAAAAAAAGAAAGAAGGCCCAAATAAAAAAATGAGAGAAAAAGAGAGAAGGGACAATGTTACTATCCTTTTTCCACACTTGTGCTTCAAAGTAGCACCATGATCTTCATGATAGAGAGTCTCCTATGTTGTCACTTTCATAAACTAGTGGGAATTTTACATTATATAACTTGGCTTGTATATTCCAATGATGGGCTTCCTCAAATTGCCCTAGGTCTTCAAGCAAGCAAGTTGGATGCACACCCACTTAGTTTCTTTTGTTGAGATTTCATACACTTATAGCTCTAGTGCATCCGTTGCATGGCAATCCCTACTCACTCAGATTGATATCTATTGATGGGCATCTTTATAGCCCGTTGGTACGCCTAGTTGATGTGAGACTATCTTCTCCTTTTTGTCTTCTCCACAACCACCATTCTGTTCCACCTATAGTGCTATGTCCATGGCTCACGCTCATGTATTGTGTGAAAGTTGAAAAAGTTTGAGAACATCAAAAGTATGAAACAATTGCTTGGCTTGTCATCGGGGCTGTGCATGATTTAATATTTTGCGTGATGAAGATAGAGCATAGCCAGACTATATGATTTTGTAGGGATAACTTTCTTTGGCCATGTTATTTTGAGAAGACATGATTGCTTAGTTAGTATGCTTGAAGTATTATTATTTTATGTCAATATTAAACTTTTATCTTGAATCTTTCGGATCTGAACATTCGTGCCACAATAAAGAAAATTACATTGAAAAATATGTTAGGAAGCATTCCACATCAAAAATTCTGTTTTTATCATTTACCTACTCAAGGACGAGCAGGAATTAAGCTTGGGGATGCTTGATACGTCTCCAACGTATCTATAATTTTTGATTGTTCCATGCTATTATATATTCTGTTTTGGATGTTAAATGGGCTTATTTATACACTTTTATATTATTTTTGGGACTAACCTATTAACCAGAGGCCCAACCCAAATTGCTATTTTTTGCCTATTTCAGTGTTTCGCGGAAAAAAGAATATCAAACGGAGTCCAAACGGAATGAAACCTTTGGGAGCGTGATTTTTGGAACAAACGTGCTCCAGAGGACTTGGAGTGGACGTCAAGCAATCAACGGGGAGGCCACGAGGCAGTGGGGCGCGCCCTCCACCCTCGTGGGCCCCTCGTGGCTCCACCGACCTACTTGTTCCTCCTATATATACCTACATACCCTCAAAACATCATAGAGCACCACGAAAACCTAATTCCACTGCCGCAACCTTCTGTACCCGTGAGATCCCATCTTGGGGCCTTTTCCGGCGCTCCGCCAGAGGGGGCATTGATCACGGAGGGCTTCTACATCAACACCATAGCCTCTCTGATGATGTGTGAGTAGTTTACCTCAAACCTTCGGGTCCATAGTTATTAGTTAGATGGCTTCCTCTCTCTCTTTGGATCTCAATACAAAGTTGAAAGGATCGATATGGTTGACTAGAGGGGGGGGGGGGTGAATAGGCACCTACCAATTTTTAACTTTTCTTTACCAAATTAAACTTTGCATCAAAGTAGGTTGGCTAGATGTGCAACTAGGTGAGCAACCTATATGATGCAATAACAACAAGCATACAAGCAAGCAAGAGAAGTAATGAAAGTGCTTTATATCGACTAGAGGGGGGTCAATAGGCGATTTTTATGAAAGTCTTCAAAACGTGAAGGTTATGAAGACAAACAGTATAGATATGCCAATCACTTAAGCAGCGGAAGTTAGATTACACTAGGCAAGCCATGGTCAAGTATTCAATAGAGTGAAAGCACAAGACAAGTAGCTGCAGTGTAATAAGGATCAGGTAGGAAGAAGTTATGAAGCCAAACAAATCATACAGTTATGTTGTGAAGACGGAAGATAAAGCAAGCATGCAATGGCTTCACAGTGTGTAACAGAAAGTAAAAGGAAGTGAAGATGAAACCAGTGACACGCTGAAGACAATGATTTGTTGGACCAGTTCCAGTTGCTGTGACAACTGTACGTCTGGTTGGAGCGGCTAGGTATTTAAACCAAAGGACACACAGTCCCGGACACCCAGTCCTGAACACGCAGCTCAGGACACCCAGTCCTCACCGTTTTCTCCTTGAGCTAAGGTCACACAGACCTCGCCCAATCACTCTGGTGAGTCTTCAAGGTAGACTCCCAAACCTTCACAGACTTCGTTCACTGGCAATCCACAATTTCTCTTGGATGCTCAGAACGCGACGCCTAACCGGCTGGAGGATGCACAGTCCTCAAGTGTAATAAGTCTTCAGATCACTCAGACACGAAGACTTAAGTGATGCCCAATTTACTCTGGCTCTGGGTGGTTAGGGCATTTCTCCTCGCTAGGAATTTTCTCTCAAAGGCTTCGAGGTGGGTTGCTCTCAAACGACAAAAGCCGTGCACTGAAATCTGAGCAGCCAACCGTTTATGGTTGTAGGGGGTGGACTATTTATAGCCACTGGGCAACCCGACCTGATTTGTCCGAAATGACCCTGGGTCACTAAGGAACTGACACGTGTACCAACGGTTAGATTTCAAACTCACACGGCAACTTTACTTGGGCTACAAGTAAAGCTGACTTGTCCGACTCTGGACAAGATTTGCTCTCATAGTCTTCGCTCGAAGATATAGGTTTTGAATTAGGCATCACTTCAGTCATTCTGACTGGTTCTCTTGGACCCCACTTAACAGTACAGTGGTTCCTATGACTCAACACAAATGAAATAGAACTACGAAGAATCTAAGTCTTCGAGTTCCATATGCTTCACGTGGTGTCTTCTCTTGTCATAGTCTTCAATGTGAATATCTTCAAATACCACCATTGTCTTCAATGTCTTCGTACATTTTTAGGGGTCATCTCTGGTAGTAAAACCAAATCAATGAGGGACTTCTACCTGTGTTATCCTGCAATTCTCACAAACACATTATGTAGCGACCCGACCCGAATGGATCAGGTCTATTGTGCTCCGGTGTCATCCCTGGATCAGTAATGCTGACACCACATAGTACATCGAAGGATTTATAGCAGAGTGGCAATCACACACTTATTACATCGGTGTCTCAAAAAAGAACTTATTACAATAATATGGCTTAAGGCCATCTAATGTCGATAACAGCGGAAGACTTGGAAGGTAAATGGGTCCATCAACTCCAACGGCATCACTGAGTATAGAACCACGACCTAAAAGCACCTTAATCGTCATCTGAAAAGTCTGCAACATTAACGTTGCAGCCCAAAACGGGTCAGCACATGGAATATGCTGGCAAGGTAATGCATAGAGAGTAATGGAATGAAACAGCTATACTATATGCATATTTGGCTGGTGGAAAGCTCTATGGTTACTGTTTTTGCGTAAAGCCAATTTTTCCCTACTGAAAAGGAATAAATTTATTTAACTATCATGGTGGTTGTTAAACATTGAGAATGGTTGACAGCATTCTCAATCCCAACTATAGTAATCATTAAAAACCAAACAATATTAATTAGAAGTAACATGACGAGATTCACATGATATTCAAGTACTAGATACTCAAGATTGTCCATAACCGGGGACACGGCTAATCATGATTAGTTTGTTACACTCTGCAGAGGTTTGCGCACTTTTCCCCACAAGACTCGATCGCCTTCGTTGGATTTCTCGCACTACTGGTGTTTGAGAAACGGATGACCGAGACACAATCTTTCAGAAGCGTTAGCACCTTACGATGGATAGACCGGTACACCTACTTCCCCTACATCTTCTAGTCTACCCTGTAAGAGTTCGCACGACTTAGTCAACTATGCTAGAGCCCATAATGGCTTGTGGCTGCACACGTAAGTATTTAGCATGAAAGATCTTATGATCCCTTTGAGCCTGGGTGGCGGTCCAAAAAAACAGGCAAGTCCTGATAGACATCAGGTGCCTCAATCCACCCAGATGTGTGTTTAAGTTGCCACCTTAGATAAACCCTTAAAATTATCAATCTCACATCTGTCATGGATATCACTCACCCAATCCACGTCTACTAGCATAGCATGGCATAATAAGCAAACGTAGAAGTAACTCCCAAAGGTTTCATAATAAACAGGTAATAGGTACTACCTCATCTACTTCCCATCCCACAATTTAATTAGATCCTAATCATGCAATGTGTGAGGATGGATCTAATGCAATAAAACTGGGTTGTAGAAAAGGTATGATCAAAGTGTTACTTGCCTTGCTGATGATCCGCGAGTCCTAGAGATTCGAAGTAACAGGCGGCGCAATCCGGGTAATCTATCGCAGACAAACAACAAGCATACAATAAGTACTCATCTAATGCACGGGTAAAACTCGAACAAGAGATCGAACCAGAAAGTTCAACTTAAGAACTCAAGTTACAAAGAGAGAAAGAACCGAACAAAGAAACCGAAAACAAACGGCGGAAAACAACTCGGTTCTAGCAAGTTGAAACTAGGTCAAATTTTACCGTAGCAAAAACTTGTTTAAGTTGATTAGTCGGAACGGCGGTTTCGAAACGAAACTCCAGGCGCTTGAATCACCTGATTCCAATAAACGAGCGAGAAGATAAACTAGAACGAAGATCGGATCTGAGATCGCGATCGCGGAATAAATCCGACGAGAAGAAAAAGAAGAACGGTTAAACGAACGGACGTTCGTTAACCTAGAAGAATCCGGTGATCACGTTCGTTAGGACGAACGGTCCGGCGAACGGTGTCGAGGCAACTAAACCAGAAAAGAAGACGAATCCGATCTAGGGTTTCGAGAAAAGAAAACCGAACAAAAAACCGATCTAGAAAATGAATCGGAAGAGAAGAAAAGAATCGGAACGGTTTAGAAGAAAACCGATCCGAGGAAAAGAAGAGATGCGGCGCGGGGCTACCTCCGGCGAGGCTCCGGCGAGGGGCTCCGGCGGCGGCGAGCAAGGGCGGCGGCGGCGGCACAAGGGCGGCGCGGCGCGGGGTGAGGCGCGGCTTGGGGCTTGGGGCTTGGTGTGGGGAGGAAAAGGGGGGGGGTGTTGGTATTTATATAGGTGAGGGAAGAGGAAACTTGGGGGAGGGGGCAAGAAAAAGAGAAGGAGAGGAAAGAGGAAAGAGGAAAGAGGAGATTGGAGTCCAAGTAGGACTCCTACTAGGGGCGGCGGCTTGGGGCTGCGCAGGCGCGCTGCGCGCGAGGGAAGGCCTGGCCGGCCGGCCTGCTGGCTGGGCCTTGGCCGAGGTGCGCGGCGATTTTTTTTAAACGGTTACGCGCGCAGAAAAACACAGAAAATAAAATCTAAACGAACTCCAAAACTCTCAAAGTAAATTTTCCCCGACTCCTAAAAATGAGTCGAACAAAATGAACTTTTCTCAGGACCTAGAATGCAATTTTTGAAAACACGCATTTTTCCCTATCCAAATAAAAGGCAAATGAAACTCCGACAAATCCAATGATCCTCTTTTCAAAATTTGAGAAAACTCAAATATGAAAATGACGAAATCTCCAACTCTCTCCGAGGGTCCTTGAGTTGCATGAAATTTCTAGGATCGACAAAAATGCAAGAAAATATGATATGCATGATGATCTAATGTATATATTCCAAATTGAAAATTTGGGATGTTATAAACCTACCCCCTTAAGATGAATCTTGCCCTCGAGATTCGGGTTGGCTAGAAAATAGGTGAGGGTGGTCCTTGAGCAAATACTCTTCTCTGTCCCATGTGGCTTCATCTTCGGAGTGGTGGTTCCACTGAACTTTGCAAAACTTGATAACCTTGCTGCGGGTAACTCGGCTGGCAAACTCGAGAATCTTGACTGGTTTCTCTTCATACGTTAAGTCGTCCTTCAACTGAATCGCTTCCAATGGCACGGTATCTCTTAACGGTACCTCCGCCATCTCGGCGTGACATTTCTTCAGCTGAGACACATGGAATACATCATGAACTCCTGACAGTCCCTCTGGTAATTCCAACTTATACGCGACTTCTCCCATACATTGCAAGATCTTATATGGTCCAACGAAACGCGGTGCTAATTTTCCCTTAACTCCAAAGTGCTTAACTCCTCGTAGTGGGGATACTCGGAGATACACCCTGTCTCCGGTTTCGTAAACTGTCTCCTTGCATTTAGAATCTGCGTAGCTCTTCTGCCTGGACTGGGCTACCTTGAGCCTATCGCGTATCAACTTAACTTTCCGTTCAGACTCCTTAATCAAATCGGGTCCAAACAACTGACGGTCTCCAACTTCGTCCCATGACAACGGTGTCCTGCACCTCCTTCCGTACAAAGCTTCGAAAGGTGCCATCTTCAGACTGGTTTGGTAACTGTTGTTATAAGAAAACTACGCATACGGCAAGTTATCGTCCCAACTAGATCCATAATCTAGTGCACAAGCTCTCAGCATATCTTCCAAAATCTGATTGACTCTCTTGGTCTGTCCATCTGTCTACGGATGAAAAGCGGTGCTGAACTCTAGCCTGGTTCCCAAAGTTTCATGCAACTGATTCCAAAACTTTGAGGTAAATTGGGTTCCTCTGTCTGATACAATACTCCTCGGAACTCCATGCAAACAAATGATCCTAGTCATGTATATCTTTGCCAACTTAGCACTGGTGTAAGTGGTCTTAACTGGAATGAAATGTGCTACCTTCGTTAAACGATCAACTACTACCCATATCGAGTCATATCCTGCTTTCTTCCTGGGTAGTCCTGTGATAAAATCCATGCCTATCTTATCCCACTTCCATTCGGGTATCGGCAATGGTTGTAACAATCCAGCTGGCTTCTGATGCTCTGCCTTTACTCTATGACATACGTCACAAACTACTATATATGCTGCAATATCCTTCTTCATTCCGGTCCACCATAATGTTTCCCTTAAATCCAAATACATCTTGGTATTTCCTGGGTGAATCGAATAGGGTGAATCATGTGCCTCTTGTAGAATCAACTTCCGGATCTCCGGGTCATTTGGCACATAAACACGATCCTCAAACCATAGGGTATCGTGCTCATCCTCATGAAATCCCTTTGCTTTTCCTTTGCTTAGTTTCTCCTTTATAGCAGCAATCTCCTTGTCAGATTTCTGAGCCTCTCTGATTTTATCCATCAATGTTGACTGAATCTCCAATGCTACTACATAGCCTTTCGGAACTATCTCTAAACTTAGTTCACGAAGGTTTTCTGTTAACTCCTTGGGTATTTCTGCCGTCATTAACGTATTGACATGGCTCTTGCGGCTCAATGCATCTGCTACTACATTAGCTTTACCGGGATGGTAATGCAATCTCATATCATAATCCTTGATGAGCTCCAACCATCTCCTTTGTCTGAGATTCAACTCCTTCTGCGTGAAAATGTACTTCAAACTCTTGTGATCCGTGTACACCTCACAATGATTTCCAATGAGGAAATGTCTCCATGTCTTCAATGCATGCACTATGGCTGCTAACTCCAAATCATGCGTAGCATAATTCAACTCATGGGGCTTCAGTTGTCGTGAAGCATACGAGACAACTCTTCCTTCTTGCATAAGTACTGCTCCAAGTCCTCGATGTGAAGCGTCGCAATACCTCATAATCCTTGGTCTGATCTGGCAAAATCAACACTGGTGAGGTAACCAAACGTTTCTTCAACTCCTGGAAACTAGCCTCACACTCCTCAGTACAATTGAACTTGGTATCCTTCTTCAACAACTCCGTCATAGGCTTCGCAATCTTTGAAAAGTTCTCAATGAATCTCCGGTAGTATCCCGCGAGTCCAAGAAAACTCCGGATCTCTCCAACTGTCGTTGGTGCTTCCCATTCGGTTACGGTCTCAACCTTTGCGGGATCAACTGCTATCCCTTCTCCGGATATAACGTGTCCGAGGAATCCTACTTCCTTCAACCAAAACTCACATTTGCTAAATTTGGCATATAACTGATGTTCCCTTAGTTTCTCCAAAACCAAACGCAAATGTTCCTTATGCTCTTCTTCATTCTTTGAATAAACCAGGATATCATCAATGAACACTACGACGAACTTATCCAAAAACTCCATAAACACTTTGTTCATCAGGTTCATAAAATAGGCAGGTGCGTTAGTCAATCCAAATGACATAACGGTATACTCATACAGTCCATATCTTGTGGTGAATGCTGTCTTAGGTATGTCCTGCTCTCGAATCTTCAACTGGTGGTACCCTGATCGCAAATCGATCTTGGAAAACACTTTAGCTCCTTGCAAACGATTGAACAGATCATTTATCATTGCCAGTGGGTACTTGTTCTTGATGGTCACTTCGTTCAATCCACGATAATCAACAACCATCCGTAATGATCCATCCTTCTTCTCCACTAGAAGTACGGGTGATCCTCAAGGCGAAGAACTTGGGCGAATGTAACCTTTCTCCAATAACTCCTTAATTTGATTCTTAATTTCTATCAAATCCTTTGCCGGCATCCGGTATGGTCTCTTTGATATTGGGCCTGTACCTGGCAATAACTCAATCAAAAACTCAATGTCCCTATCCGGTGGCATGCCTGGCAACTCTTCAGGAAATACATCAGGAAAATCCTTTACCACTGGTACTTCTTCCTGCACAACTCCTGTTAGGCAATTTACTTGTGTCCTAGTTGGCACATGCCGGGATACATACTTGATCCTTCTTCCTTCTGGCGTTGTGAGCAAAATTGACTTACTGGCACAATCAATATTCCCTTCATACTTTGATAACCAATCCATGCCTAATATCACATCCCATCCTTGAGATTCCAATACTATTAGGTCTGAGGGAAAAACCTAGTTACCAATCCTTAATGGTAAATCCGGGGTCACGTCTCAGAGGAATTTGATGGTTTAGAAAAGATGAGATATAAGAATAGAGTGAGGTCTAAAGAGAAAACACTACCCCAATGCACATGAGCAAATTCACACAGAATCACTTCATTCAATCAAACAAGGGCTTACAATCGATCTAGCTATCGCAAAAGTGCTTGAACTATAGTGTTTACATGGGGGGAAATACTACTAATATTTGGTGGTCATCTAGAAATTTGAGCCGGTGGAAGACCCCATGATGTCCGCTCCAGCTTCGTCTTCAAAGTTGGGTTCACTTGGATCCGAATCGCTGTCGTCGATGATGATGTAGTTGTCCGGACATGCGACGTACATGTCTTCCTTCCTGGAGGCTAACTCCCTCTTGAGTTCTTCAATCTCCTGCTTAAGATCGCAGTTGTGTCTTGCTAGAGCTACGATCTCGTCCATGTAGTCCTTGCGTGTAGCCTTCAGTTCTCCTTCTAGCTCGATGATCCTTGCCTTCGCATTCTTCAACTCGATCATATCATTGCACATCTGGTTCTCGTGGCATCGAATGTGCTGGTTTAACTCCTGGATGAATGCTGCAATGGATCTATCCTTCTTGGTGGTGACTAACTCCCATTTTTCATCTCGGCGTCCGCAAATCTGGTAGATAGTATCCTTGAGGTCTTCTTGATAAACTTCTCCAATGCGTCCTATGGTGATATGGGCTGCCATGCTCCTTCCTAGACTCCAGGTTGGTGCATTGAAAACACTATCTATGGGCTTCGTGATTGGCGCGAATGTCCTTCCCGGAACGTGAGCTTGAATCTTCCAGCGCTCCTCTTCAGGCAAAGTGGCATTGAAAGTTCTCGTGAAACTTGGTAATCCAATGTTTAGATACTTGGTGACTTCCTTCAGGTGAAATCCAAAAGGTGTGCCTTCATCCGGTTGAGCGTACTTAATCTTCGCGTCCTTCATCCTAAAGAGTAGAAAAGATGAGGAGTTAGAAAATGAGGAGAGAATAGTGATCTATGGCTTTAACTTAGTGTTCGTGTCCTATAGTCAGTGTGTGCTCTGATACCATCTCTGTAGCGACCCGACCCAAATGGATCAAGTCTACTGTGCTCCGGTGTCATCCCTGGATCAGTAATGCCGACACCACACAGTACATCGAAGGATTTATAGCAGAGTGGAAATCACACACTTATTACATCGGTGTCTCAAAAGAGAACTTATTACAATAATATGGCTTAAGGCCATCTAATGTCGATAACAGCGGAAGACTTGGAAGGTAAATGGGTCCATCAACTCCAACGGCATCACTGAGTATAGAACCACGACCTAAAAGCACCTTAATCGTCGTCTGAAAAGTCTGCAACATTAACGTTGCAGCCTGAAACGGGTCAGCACATGGAATATGCTGGCAAGGTAACACATAGAGAGTAATGGAATGAAACAACTATACTATATGCATATTTGGCTGGTGGAAAGCTCTATGGTTACTGTTTTTGCGTAAAGACAATTTTTCCCTACTGCAAAGGAAAAAATTTATTTAACTATCATGGTGGTTGTTAAACATTGAGAATGATTGACAGCATTCACAATCCCAATTAAAAGTAATCATTAAAAACCCAACAATATTAATTAGAAGTAACATGACGAGATTCACATGATATTCAAGTACTAGATACTCAAGATTGTCCATAACCGGGGACACGGCTAATCATGATTAGTTTGTTACACTCTGCAGAGGTTTGCGCACTTTTCCCCACAAGACTCGATCGCCTCTGTTGGATTTCTCGCACTACTGGTGTTTGAGAAACGGATGACCGAGACACAGTCTTTTAGAAGCGCTAGCACCTTACGATGGATAGACTGGTACACCTACTTCCCCTACATCTGCTAGTCTACCCTGTAAGAGTTCGCATGACTTAGTCAACTATGCCAGAGCCCATAATGGGTTGTGGCTGTACACGTAAGTATTTAGCATGAAAGATCTTATGATCCCTTTGAGCCTGGGTGGCGGTCCAAAAAAAACAGGCAAGTCCTGATAGACATCAGGTGCCTCAATCCACCCAGATGTGTGTTTAAGTTGCCACCTTAGATAAACCCTTAAAATTATCAATCTCACATCTGTCATGGATATCACTCACCCAATCCACGTCTACTAGCATAGCATGGCATAATAAGCAAACGTAGAAGTAACTCCCAAAGGTTTCATAATAAACAGGTAATAGGTACTACCTCATCTACTTCCCATCCCACAATTTAATTAGATCCTAATCATGCAATGTGTGAGGATGGATCTAATGCAATAAAACTGGGTTGTAGAAAAGGTATGATCAAAGTGTTACTTGCCTTGCTGATGATCCGCGAGTCCTAGAGATTCAAAGTAACAGGCGGCGCAATCCGGGTAATCTATCGCAGACAAACAACAAGCATACAATAAGTACTCATCTAATGCACGGGTAAAACTCGAACAAGAGATCGAACCAGAAAGTTCAACTTAAGAACTCCGGTTGCAAAGAGAGAAAGAACTGAACAAAGAAACCGAAAACAAACGGTGGAAAACAACTTGGTTCTAGCAAGTTGAAACTAGGTCAAATTTTACCGTAGCAAAAACTTGTTTAAGTTGATTAGTCGGAACAACGGTTTCGAAAAAACTCCAAGCGCTTGAATCACCTGATTCCGATAAACGAGCGAGAAGATAAACTAGAACGAAGATCGGATCTGAGATCGCGATCGCGGAATAAATCCGACGAGAAGAAAAAGAAGAACGGTTAAACGAACGGACGTTCGTTAACCTAGAAGAATCCGGTGATCACGTTCGTTAGGACGAATGGTCCGGCGAACGGTCTCGAGGCAACTAAACCGGAAAAGAAGACGAATCTGATCTAGGGTTTTGAGAAAAGAAAATCGAACGAAAAACCGATCTAGAAAACGAATCGGAAGAGAAGAAAAGAATCGGAACCGTTTAGAAGAAAAGAATCGGAACGGTTTAGAAGAAAACCGATCCGAGGAAAAGAAGAGATGCGGCGCGGGGCTACCTCCGGCGAGGCTCCGGCGAGGGGCTCCGGCGTCGGCGAGCAAGGGCGGCGGCGGCGGCACAAGGGCGGCGCGGCGCGGGGTGAGGCGCGGCTTGGGGCTTGGTGTGGGGAGGAAAAGGGGGGGGTGTTGGTATTTATATAGGTGAGGGGAGAGGAAACTTGGGGGAGGGGGCAAGAAAAAGAGAAGGAGAGGAAAGAGGAAAGAGGAGATTGGAGTCCAAGTAGGACTCCTACTAGGGGCGGCGGCTTGGGGCTGCGCAGGCGCACTGCGCGCGAGGGAAGGCCTGGCCGACCGGCCTGCTGGCTGGGCCTTGGCCTAGGCGCGTGACGATTTTTTTTTAAATGGTTACGTGCACAGAAAAACACAGAAAATAAAATCTAAACGAACTCCAAAACTCTCAAAGTAAATTTTCCCCGACTCCTAAAAATGAGTCGAACAAAATGAACTTTTCTCGGGACCTAGAATGCAATTTTTGAAAACACGCATTTTTCCCTATCCAAATAAAAGGCAAATGAAACTCCGACAAATCCAATGATCCTCTTTTCAAAATTTGAGAAAACTCAAATATGAAAATGACGAAATCTCCAACTCTCTCCGAGGGTCCTTGAGTTGCCTGAAATTTCTAGGATCGACAAAAATGCAAGAAAATATGATATGCATGATGATCTAGTGTATACATTCCAAATTGAAAATTTGGGATGTTACACATTAGTCCCTCAACTAGGTTTGTCGTCAATACTCCAAAACCAACTAGGGGTGGCACTAGATGCACTTACAATCTCCCCCTTTTTGATGATTGATGACAAACTAGTTGAAGTTTTCAACGGGGAATATAATTTGTGAAATTGTAAAGGAATTGTCTTCATAAGCTGCAAGGGCTCCCCCTGAAGATGTGCATATAAGTAATTTGCTTCTGGAACGCAAATGCACATGGCAGGTTGTAATCCACTTCAACTTATGATGACAATCCACCATGCATGTAAAAGTATATGAAGAGAATGACATGCATAATGAAAAATGGACGTCTGCGGAATGATATAAGTGCGGAAATTATCGTCGTACATGCGGAATTTATCTTTGCAAAAACATAGTGGCAAACAAGTAGCAGACGACCATCGAGTTTAAGTGTTACAACTCAAAGAACCAAGTGTAGCAAAACGAGAGTTGTAAGCACGAAGCAAAATGTAGCAAAATATAAAGGCACCCGCCCATAGTGACCCGCTTGAAGACTATAAACATCATATGCTTCTCCCCCTTTTGTCAGTGATGACCAAAAAGGTTTGAAGACATAGAGTTTTCTACGCGTTCCCAGGCGCAGCAGGGTCGGTGGAGGCGTTTGGCGGTGCAGACGAGTTGGGTGCAGATTCGACGCGCGCTGAAGGACGTGGAGGTGATGTAACGTCGTCTTCTTCTTCGATAATCCTGGCAGTTACGGTGGCAGCAGAGGAAGAGAACTCCGAATCTTCAAGTGATGGAGTTCTGCGAAGCATTGCCCTTCGAGGAGGCGTGGAGTCAAATTTGAAGCGCTCTGTGAAGCCATCCTCTTGAAGTTCAGCTTCAGGACACATCATCGTGAGTCCTTTCCAAGTGCGGCGACAGGTTTTGTGTGCAACAAATGCATTCTTGGTTGCAAGATTCCTGATACGATTGACATCCTCCATGATGCTTTTCATCTGCCTCTTGAGCCAGTCGTGATGCCTGTCCTGCTTTTGGTGAAGAGCCACAAGAAGCTCTCGGTCATTGAGGGCACGAGCATGCTTCTTGGGTCGCTGATCAGTTGGGCTGTCAGTGGCTTCAGTAGATGCAGGTGCACGTGTGGTGCCAGCCAACGGATACACTCTGGAGATGGCTGCAACACCGTCATCATTCTGAGTGAAGCTTTGGTGTTCTGCATTCTGAAGACTTAATGGTTGCTTGGCAGGTTCAGGATATATAGCTTCAGCAGAGGTGTCCACATCTGGCAAGAAGATCCGATGGTTGCGGGCTGAGGGCTGATATGAAATCGCATAATGAAGCTTGATCAGCCGCATAACCCAAGGAGCATAAAACTTCAAGCCAAATAAATCTGAGCCGGATGCCGCAAGCTGGCGTATGAAGAAGTCCTGCGCATTGAAGCATTTGCCATGAAGGATGTAGAATATGAGAGTCTTCATTGCACCCTCAACCTTGGCATATGGAGAGTGTCCCTTGAGGGGCCAGAGAGTCCGCCTGATGATGTGATATATGGTTCTGGGCAGGTACTCTAAGTCTTCAACGAAGAACTCAGTTGGATAGGGTGCATCATGGGGCAATGGCTTCATCATTGAAAGCATCTGACTCATATTTGGTTCAGGCCTCTGGAATATGCTTTCAATTGCTTCAGCATGTAATTGGCAGCCTTCTTCGAAGAATTCACCAGGAGTGGGCAGGTCGGTAAGCTCAATGATATTGAATGCATTGGCTTCATGATGGACATTTCCGGTCATCCACTCCAGGACCCAAGTCTTCGGATCTCTGTTGTAGCCTTTGATATGAAGAGTGGCATAGAATTGAAGCAGAAGCTCTTCATTCCAGTGCTCTTCATCTGTGATGAACGGCAGCAAACCCACTTGCTTGAAGCAATCCAGTGCTTCTTCCAGGCCGGGCAGACCAGCAACAGCTTCAACCTCAAGGCGCTTGTGCGGGAAGATGCGGCCTTGGTTGTATAGGATGCATGAGTAGTAGCTGCGTTGTGGATAGCTCCAGAACCTATCTGATACAATCCGTTCCCTTGAGTAAGGGTTCTTGGAGCTGTTGAAAAACGTGTTGTCTGCCTTGAAGCTATTGACATTAAAGGAGCCAGGAGCTGATGCAGGACCTGGGAACCTTGGCAGTCGTGGGATCGGCTTCTGAACCTGAGGCCTGTGCGCAACATGATAGTTGAATTGTGGACCGGCCGCAGACTCAGGCACAGAAGTGTCAAGGGCAGTAGCTTCAGTGTCTTCGGAAGCTGTTGTTGGGGAGGGCTCCACATTGGCTTCAAGGTTGGTGGTGGCAGCCTCCATGTTTTC
This sequence comes from Triticum monococcum, assembly GCA_034509565.1. Lineage (NCBI taxonomy): Eukaryota > Viridiplantae > Streptophyta > Magnoliopsida > Poales > Poaceae > Triticum > Triticum monococcum. Next base: position 476,572,229 of record CM067842.1, on the reverse strand, counting down.
CGCCTCCACTTGACTGGCTGGAGGGGCAGACGCAGGCACGTTCTCCTGGAGAACGGGTTCTTGGTGGAGCGGGGAAGTGGCTTCTGGTGGTGCTTCTTCAGTATCTTCGGCAGATGCAGCCGGAATGTCTTCAGCCGAATCTTGAGGCCGTGGTCCTTTGCGAAGCCTGCGGAATGCAGACGACGCCTTTGGAGTTGGAGTGGGCTGGGCCTCAGATTCTTCTTCTTGTGGGCGATCCGCCCATGATGCAGCTTGTGCGATTGGCGTCACAGGATGACCAATGCTGATCAGTTCGCTTGTCTCAAGTTGAGGAAGGGCTGCATCATCTTGTACATGGTCATGATGACCAATATCTTCAGCAGCGATGGGGTCGGCTACTGGAATATCTTCAGCTTCAGGAGCCTCTGTGGGAGCAGGCTCATGAACTGTCAGCTGACGATCTGCGTCAGGGTAGATGACAGATAGGGATTCAACTATCAAGGGCTCTGTGGGAGCAGCCCGAGCTTTCTTGATCTTGCGCTTCTTCTTGGTGGGGTCAGAAGGAGAGGCTTCAGAGTGTTTCCTCTTCCTTGCTTCGGCTTCGGCTGTCCGTGTCTTCTTGAGCTCTGAAGCGGTTGACCGGCTCTTTGGCTTCGAGCCAGTCATAGCAGTGGGGAAGACAGTCGGAGCAGCTTCTTGTCTTGGTGCCTCTGGTTCAGGCACAACAGGCTTCTTCTTCTTCTTCGCGGCCATCCTGGGGTCGATGCCGGGACGTCCAAGAGCCTTGCACTTCTCGGCCTCATTGTAGGCCTGCACACAACGATCAGCCAGAGTCTTCATTCGCTCCCGCGAACCCTGAGCTTCTACACGTTTCTTCAGAAAGTTTTCCTTTAACTCGTGCAACATGATCTTGAAGTCCTTGACTTCTTGGATGCTGAGCCTGGCCATATTCTGCTTGAACTGAGCCTTTTCAAAATCAATTTTCTGCTTCAGTTCAACAATGCGCTGGGCAATTGCAAGTTCTGAAGCAATAGCGCCTTGGAAGGCGACGCTGAGGCCAATGGGCAGCTGCAGATCATCGAAGCTGATATTTGGTGTAGCAAACCACTCATCGATGAAGTTGTGGATGATTGCTACATCAAACAAAGGCAGATTGTTGAAGATTTCAGCCTCCTCCTTGCTCTTGATGAGCTGCTCAAGAGCATCATCTCCAAGATCTTCGTCGCTGGATAGATCAATGGTTTCGCTGCGCAGAATGGCAGCAGCTGTGAGCTCTTTGCCTGTGTGTGGCTGAGGCTTCTTTGCTTCCTGGGGCTTGGAGACTTGAGATAAGTCTTCAGACTGTGCACTGGCTTCAGGAGGTGCAGTTGCCAATGGCTTCACCCTTGAGATTTTGGGTGAAGGGGTCTGCTTTGAAGCTTTTTGGCTTCTTTGCCTGCTTTGGCTTCGGTGCAGCAGGTGCTTCATCAGATTCAGAGTCAGTAGGAGGGTCATTGACGGCAGTCCCTTGGACTAAGATGCGGGTGATGAGGCCCTCAAGATTTGCATATGGACCGATGATATTGGGGTCGGCCTCACATGTGCCATCTGCCCTTGGTGCGGAGGGACCAGGGTTGAAGTCTAAACCCAATTTCTTCTTGTTGTGCTTCGCTGACCTCTGGGCAAACTGGAAGTTGCGCTTGAATAGATTGTCCTCACGACACAAGAGTAGTGACGACGGATGAGCATCAGCAGGCTGCGGTCCTCTGACCATGCATGGATAGAAGCCTTGAGCAATGGCTTCGTCTCTGGACCTGGGCACGAGATTTTTGTATAGTACGTCTCCCCATGGTCTCTTGATGGCGCTTTTCTCAGCGTACTCCTTGGTGACGAAGCGGTATTGGAACCATTGCTCCGCCCAATAGCGTCGAATCCATTGGATTCGTGTCTTGCGCTGATTGTAATCTTCTTCAGGATCTGTATTGTACAGCTCTAAGAGGTAATCGGGCAGATCTCTTGATGTTTCCCCTCGACGCTTTCTGCCACCCTTCCTTGCTGGTTTTTTTGCAGCCATGAAGCTTAACTTGGAAGGCTTCAATACGTTCAAAGGCTTCAAAGGCTTTCTTTTGCTGGACCAACAGGAACTGGCTTCAGGAGAATTGATGTGACGCTGTAAGAACTCTGCAAATGAATGCAGACTATGAGAACCAAAAGATTCTCCCACGGACATGTACCTGTGACAACATTAAGGTGCGAGGGAAGGGGAAGAGGTCATATGCATTCTCAGAAGATTTTGAACATAAATCAGTTTAGAAGATATTGACCTCATCGTGCGAAGACATTCACTTATAGAAAAGAAGTTGGTTCCAGATTCGTATGAACCCATAGATCAGTACGAGTGAGGAATCTAACTACTTCATGAAGCACAAGTGAATATACTAGGCAAGTTATGAGATGCAGACTGAGACAGATCTAACTTGTGTGAATAGAAACTTCTTATGGCAGAAAGTGACCAAACTATAGGATCAAAAGAGGCTGTAAAAAGAGGTTTTATTTACCACACTTGGAACTGCTAGACGGAGTGGGAGATGAGGCTGAGCAGTTTGATCCTCCGTGCCCTAACTTGGCGACGGAAGACACCTACGGCGACAGCGGAGAGAGTGATGTCCGCGGTCGGCGTGAAAATGGCGTCGGAGAGGTTGCGGTAGTGAAGCGCTTCGTCGCCGGCGTCGTCGAGAGCTAGCGGTGGCGCTAGGGTTTGTGCGAGGGAGGAAGAAGGAGAAGGAGATAATGACCGTGGTGAGTGTGTCTTTATAGTCACACGGGCTGCACTGCGCTATTACACAGGTGCCCCTGGCGATTCGCATCTGAACAGCACGTGGCCATCATGCGGAGTCTCGGGGGCAGTTCCACAACCCACGCACGCCTGGATTGTCGGGTGGTCGTTCCTACTTCTTCGGATTTCTTGTGGATGAATGAGCATTGAAAACGGTTTTAAAGTTTGTCTCTGTGTCTTTTGCTGACAAGGACGCAGAGAAGACATTCGACAGTTTCAATAGGATGCATATGACTTGGAGAGATAGAATTTGAGATAGAAAGCATGGAGAGATTAGGGTCCGATCACATTCACTTAGTTCAAAAGATTCAAAACAAGAAGACATAGCTATAAGTGAATGCTGTAGAGGACAGAACACTAGTATATATATATATCTATATAATCCTCGTAGTGAAGATAATCATGAAGACATGTAGAGATTGAAGCCAAACCAAATGTGAAGACATTGCTAGGTAACGCCATGAGTGAAGCACTTCAAAAAATAGAACGTTTGGTGGTGGCGTTACCCACCGTATAGGAAGTATTAGACTCAGACACGGCGCACAATTATCGTGGCGCTCCGAAGTCAATTTCCACATTAATGTATTCACACTTAGAATATATGTCTTCATTGATTGAAGATATACGTTACTTTGTGTGTTGCACATCTAAGTCATCAATATGCATAAGTGTTAGGATGTGTGCCTGATCACAGGACATTTGAGGATTCCAAGATATTTAGCTCACACCGTAACTTGCAAAATCTCTTCTCATCCAAGGGCTTGGTGAAGATATCTGCCAATTGCTCTTCAGTGTTGACGTGTATGATATCAATATCTTCCTTTGCAACATGATCTCTGAGAAAGTGATGACGAATTTCAATGTGCTTTGTCTTCGAGTGCTGAACTGGGTTGTTGGCGATCTTGATGGCGCTTTCGTTGTTGCAGTAGAGAGGCACTTGCTTTAGTTGAATGCCATAGTCCTTGAGGGTTTGCTTCATCCACAGAAGCTGAGCGCAGCAAGATCCAGCAGCAATGTATTCAGATTCAGCAGTGGAGAGAGATACACAGTTCTGCTTCTTTGAAGACCAACACACAAGTGATCGTCCCAGAAAGTGACATGTGCCTGATGTAGACTTTCGATCAACCTTGTCACCAGCATAATCAGCATCCGAGAATCCAACCAGATCAAACTCTGAGCCCTTTGGATACCACAATCCTAGAGTTGGGGTGTGAGCCAAATATCGAAGAATTCGCTTCACTGCTAAGTGATGCGACTCCTTTGGTGCCGCTTGAAATCGAGCACACATGCAAACACTAAGCATAATATCTGGCCTAGATGCACATAAATAAAGCAAAGAACCAATCATGGAGCGGTATACCTTTTGATCGAACTCTTTACCATTGTCGTTAGGACCCAGATGATGTTTGGCTGACATTGGTGTTGTGAAGCCTTTGCAGTCTTGCATACCGAACTTCTTCAGGCAATCTTTGAGATACTTCTCTTGAGATATGAAGATGCCATTGCGTTGTTGCCGTATCTGAAGACCGAGGAAGAATTTCAGCTCCCCCATCATAGACATCTGGTATTGCTCTTGCATCATATATCCGAACTCCTCACTGTACTTTTGATTGGTGCAGCCGAAGATAATGTCATCCACATATATTTGGCACACAAACAGTTCACCATCATATGTCTTCGTGAAGAGAGTGGGATCTAGGGAGCCAGGTATGAAGCCTTTGCTCTTCAGGAAGTATTTGAGTGTGTCATACCAGGCCCGAGGGGCTTGTTTGAGGCCATATAGTGCCTTATTGAGCTTGTAAACCATGTCAGGATGTTTTGGATCTTCAAACCCAGGTGGTTGTGCAACATACACTTCTTCTTCAATCTTGCCATTGAGAAAGGCACTCTTCACATCCATTTGATATAAAAGTATGTTATGATGATTTGCATAGGCCAGCAGTATACGGATGGCTTCAAGTCTGGCCACAGGAGCAAATGTTTCATCGAAGTCAATGCCTTCCACTTGAGTATATCCTTGAGCAACGAGACGAGCTTTGTTTCTGACAACTTGACCATGCTCATCTTGCTTGTTGCGGTATATCCATTTGGTGCCTATTATGTTATGCTTCCGTGGACCAGGACGCTTAACCAATTCCCATACATTGTTCAGCTCAAACTGATGAAGCTCTTCTTGCATTGCTTGAATCCACTCAGGTTCCATAAAAGCTTCTTCAACTTTCTTGGGTTCTGTGATTGAAACGAATGCGAAGTGTCCGCAGAAATTTGCCAGTTGAGTTGCCCTTGAACGAGTCAGTGGACCAGGTGCATTGATGTTGTCAATTATTCTGTCAATCTGCACTTCATTGGCAACACGAGGATGTATGGGTCGAAGACTTTGCTCTTGCTGATCTATGTTGTCGTGGGGAGGAATGTCTTCAGGCTGAGCATTGTCTTCATGTGGATCAGGTGCTGAGATGATAAGTTCTTCTTCAGGATGGGCTTCAGAAGGTATAATTTCTCCAGCTCCCATTAGCTTGATTGATTCATTGGCTGGAACTTCATCTAGCACATCTGGCAGTTGCTCTCTTTGTGAACCATTGGTCTCATCGAACCGCACATCCACTGTTTCAACCACTTTGTAGTGAAAGAGATTGAAGACTCTATAGGAGTGCGAATCCTTTCCATATCCAAGCATAAAGCCCTCATGTGATTTTGGTGCAAATTTTGAGGTGTGGTGTGGGTCCTTGATCCAGCATCTTGAGCCAAATACTCTGAAGTAACTGACATTTGGCTTCTTGCCAGTTAGAAGTTCATAAGATGTCTTGTTCAGAAGCTTGTGAAGATAAACACGGTTGATTGTATGGCATGCAGTGTCAATGGCTTTAGGCCAAAATTTTCTTGGAGTCTTGTACTCATCTAGCATTGTTCTGGCCATCTCAATGAGTGTTCTGTTCTTGCGTTCGACGATGCCATTCTGCTGTGGCGTGTATGGAGCTGAGAATTCATGTGTGATGCCCAAGGTATCCAGATATGTATCAAGGCCAGTGTTCATGAATTCAGTGCCATTGTCACTTCTGATGTGCTTTATCTTGGCGCCATAATTGTTCATAGCCCGATTTGCGAAGCGTCTGAAGACATCCTGCACTTCAGTCTTGTAAAGGATTATGTGCACCCAAGTATATCTAGAGTAATCATCAACAATGACAAAGCCATAGAGGCAAGCAGTAGTGGAAGAAGTTGAGTAGTGAGTGGGACCAAAGAGATACATGTGAAGCAGTTTGAAGGGTTGAGTAGTGGTCATGATTGTCTTCGAAGGATGTTTTGCCCTTGTCATCTTCCCTGCTTCACAGGCACCGCATAAGTGATCTTTCTTGAACTTGACGCCCTCGATGCCTATGACATGCTTCTTCTTCGCAAGGGTGTGGAGGTTCCTCATGCCAGCATGCCCAAGCCTCCGATGCCAAAGCCAGCATTCTGAAGCCTTTGCCAGAAGACATACTGCAAGCTGTGGCCCTGCTGAGAAATCTACCACATACAGATCATCTTTCCGATACCCTTCAAACACTAGAGACTTGTCAGATTCCATTAGTACTAGGCAACGATATTTTCCAAAAATTACAATCATGTTCAAATCGCAAAGCATTGAGACAGACATTAAGTTGAAACCAAGGGATTCAACAAACATGACTTTATCCATGTGTTGATCCTTTGAGATTGCAACTCTACCTAGACCCAATACCTTACTTTTACCAGTGTCAGCAAATGTGATGTGGCTCTTGTCGGATGGACGTAAGGTTAAGTCCATAAAAAGACTTCTTTTGCCAGTCATGTGATTTGTACACCCACTGTCAATAATCCATTCTGAAGACTCTGAAGGCGCTTGTGTCGTACCCTACAGTGCAGTTAGGGGGATAGGCTTCACGAAGAGAATTGTGAAGCAAAAACATTTGACGAACCAGTGGGTTATGAAAACTTAGATCCAGGTTAGGACTAATAGGAAGAGTAGCATGCGTTTCAGGTACGAAATACATAGTGATGCCATTCGGGCATTTGATCTTGCGCCCCACAAGATTTTTAAGGTCCCCAGCAATAGCGCCAGAAGATTTTGGTTTTCTGCTGGGGACCTTTCCCTGCAAAAGAGAGTTAAGCTTTCTTAACCACCCACATCTTCAAGGGTGGCTTAGAAGCAATAAGTCTAAGTGCAGCATCTGAGAATTTTGGCTTTGGAGCCCTAGCAAACAGTCTAGCAGGCAGGCAATAGTACTCATAAGAATAGGCAGAATAGTTCTTGGTCATATGAACATGACGGTTTGAAGAACCGCTCTCATATGCCTGAGCATGGTTTCCCTGCAAAACATTTGCGTTAGTGCGACTCAGGTGAGTCCTCTGCCTGTATGAAGCCTTTGGACCATATGAAGCCTTTGGTCTGAGGTTTGTCTTCTTCATGTGAGGTGTCATGAGGACATTCACAGGAAGATTCTCCAGACACGTTTTTGGAACCCAGATCTTCTTCATAGGCGGTCCATTCCTGTGGTTAGTACCAATGTACCTGGCAAATACTTTACCATTCTGATTCTTAAACAGTTTATAGTTTGCATCAAAGGATTCATCAATGATAATGGGGTTAGCACAATTGAAGCCAGATAGATTGGATGGATCTGCTGAGGATTCCTTTGCAGCAACCCATGTGGTTTTGGGGTACTGCTCAGGTTTCCAGTAAGAGCCATCAACATTCATTTTCCTCACGAACCCAACACCCTCTTTCCTAGGGTTTCGGTTCAGAATCTGCTTCTTGAGGACATCACATAATGTCTAATGTCCTTTGAGACTTTTGTACATCCCTGTTTCAAGCAATGTCTTCAACCTAGCATTCTCATCAGCAATAGCAGTGGTATCCTTAGCAGAGGGGTTAGTTACCACTTCAACAATTGAAGATATTGCAATAGCAGTAGCAGTGGAACATTCAGCAACAGAAGTAGCATTATCACGCTCAATGCATTTAAGGCATGGTGGTTCAAATCCTTCCTGAGCGGAACTGATCTGTTCGGCGCGAAGTGACTCGTTTTCCTTTTGAAGATCTTCATGAGCCGCTCTCAATTTCTCAAGATCTTGCTTCCTTTGAAGATAATCATAGGAGAGCTTTTCATGAGTTGTTGAGAGAGTATCATGACGATCTTCAAGTTCCTGATACTTAACATGAAGATTTTTTATGTCTTCAATTAAGGATTCAGATCGAGTCATTTCAGCACCCAACAGATCATCGCTTCTGTCTAACAGTTTTTGAATATGTTCCATGGCTTTCTGTTGTTCAATGGCAATTTTAGCAAGTGTTTTGTAGCTGGGTTTTGAATCACAATCAGAGTCATCGTCACTGGATGTTTGATAGTGAGTAGTGCGTGTGTTTACCTTGGCACCGCGTGCCATGAAGCAGTAGGTAGGAGTAGAGTCGTCCTTGTCATTTGCATCGGTGTTGGTGATGAAGTCATTGTCTTCAGTGTTGAAGATGGACTTGGCGACGTATGCTGTAGCCAGACTCGCAATGCCAGAATCAGACTCCTCCTCAGACTCCACCTCTGCCTCCTCAGAAGCGGACTCCTCCTCTGAATCCATTTCCTTGCCAACAAATGCACGAGCCTTGCCAGTTGAGCTCTTCTTGTGTGATGAAGACTTTGAGGAAGACTTGGAAGAAGACTTTGAGTATTTCTTCTTCTTCTTGTCGTCAGAGTCATATTCCTTGCTCTTCTTCTTCTTTCTGCTCTCATTGTCCCACTGTGGACACTCAGAGATGAAGTGTCCAGTTTTCTTGCACTTGTGACATGTTTTCTTCTTGTAGTCATGAGCAGAAGCTTCATCATTCCTTGAGCTTGATTGTGAAGACTTTCTGAAGCTTTCTTCTTGGTGAATTTCTGGAACTTCTTCACTAGCATTGCAAGTTCCCGTCCAATGTCTTCAGGATCATCAGAACTGCTATCAGATTCTTCTTCAGATGAGGACACAACTTTTGCCTTCAAGGCACGAGTTCGCCCATAGTTTGGACCGTAGATATCTCTTTTCTCAAAAAGCTGAAACTCATGTGTGTTGAGCCTCTCAAGTATGTCAGACGGATCGAGTGTATTGAAGTCTGGACGTTCTTGAATCATCAGGGCTAGGATGTCAAACGAACTGTCAAGTGATCTCAGCAGCGTCTTGACGATTTCATGTTTGGTGATCTCAGTGGCGCCGAGGGCTTGAAGCTTATTTGTGATGTCAGTGAGCCAGTCAAATGTGTGTTGGACATTCTCATTGTCATTTCGCTTGAAGCGGTTGAAGAGATTGCGAAGAACACTGATTCTCTGATCTCTCTGGGTTGAGATGCCTTCATTGACTTTGGAGAGCCAGTCCCAGACCAGCTTGGATGTCTTCAAGGCACTCACACGGCCGTACTGTCCCTTGGTCAGATGACCACAGATGATATTCTTGGCAGTAGAGTCCAGTTGAGTGAACTTCTTGACATCAGCAGCAGTGACACCTTCTCCAGCCTTGGGAACGCCGTTTTCGACGACATACCATAGGTCGACGTCAATGGCTTCAAGATGCATGCGCATATTATTCTTCCAGTAGGGATATTCAGTTCCATCGAAGACGGGGCACGTAGCGGAGACTTTAATTATCCCTGTAGTCGACATAGCTAAAACTCTAGGTGGTTAAACCGAATCACACAGAACAAGGGAGCACCTTGCTCTGATACCAATTGAAAGTGCTTTATATCGACTAGAGGGGGGGGTGAATAGGCAATTTTATGAAAGTCTTCAAAACGTGAAGGTTATGAAGACAAATAGTACAGATATGCCAATCACTTAAGCAGCGGAAGTTAGATTACACTAGGCAAGCCATGGTCAAGTATTCAATAGAGTGAAAGCACAAGACAAGTAGCTGCAGTGTAATAAGGATCAGGTAGGAAGAAGTTATGAAGCCAACCAAATCATACCGTTATGTTGTGAAGACAGAAGATAAAGCAAGCATGCAATGGCTTCACAGTGTGTAACAGAAAGTAAAAGGAAGTGAAGATGAAACCAGTGACACGCTAAAGACAATGATTTGTTGGACCAGTTCCAGTTGCTGTGACAACTGTACGTCTGGTTGGAGCGGCTAGGTATTTAAACCAAAGGACACACAGTCCCGGACACCCAGTCCTGAACACGCAGCTCAGGACACCCAGTCCTCACCATTTTCTCCTTGAGCTAAGGTCACACAGACCTCGCCCAATCACTCTGGTAAGTCTTCAAGGTAGACTCCCAAACCTTCACAGACTTCGTTCACTCGCAATCCACAATTTCTCTTGGATGCTCAGAAGGCGACGCCTAACCGGCTGGAGGATGCACAGTCCTCAAGTGTAATAAGTCTTCAGATCACTCAGACACGAAGACTTAAGTGATGCCCAATTTACTCTGGCTCTGGGTGGTTAGGGCTTTTCTCCTCGCTAGGAATTTTCTCTCAAAGGCTTCGAGGTGGGTTGCTCTTAAACGACAAAAGCCGTGCACTGAAATCTGAGCAGCCAACCGTTTATGGTTGTAGGGGGTGGACTATTTATAGCCACTGGGCAACCCAACCTGATTTGTCCGAAATGACCCTGGGTCACTAAGGAACTGACATGTGTACCAACGGTCAGATTTCAAACTCACACGGCAACTTTACTTGGGCTACAAGTAAAGCTGACTTGTCCGACTCTGGACAAGATTTGCTCTCATAGTCTTCACTCGAAGATATAGTTTTTGAATTAGGCATCACTTCAGTCATTCTGACTGGTTCTCTTGGACCCCACTTAACAGTACGGTGGTTCCTATGACTCAACACAAATGAAATAGAACTACGAAGAATCTAAGTCTTCGAGTTCCATATGCTTCACGTGGTGTCTTCTCTTGTCATAGTCTTCAATGTGAATATCTTCAAATACCACCATTGTCTTCAATGTCTTCGTACATTTTTAGGGGTCATCTCTGGTAGTAAAACCGAATCAATGAGGGACTTCTACCTATGTTATCCTGCAATTCTCACAAACACATTAGTCCCTCAACTAGGTTTGTCGCCAATACTCCAAAACCAACTAGGGGTGGCACTAGATGCACTTACAAGTGACACTAAAGAGCTTGCACAAGTAAAGGTAAGAGATAACCAAGAGTGGATCCGGTGAAGACGAGGATGTGTTACCGAAGTTCCTTCCTTTTGAGGGGAAGTACGTCTCCGTTAGAGCGGTGTGGAGGCACAATGCTCCCCAAGAAGCCACTAGGGCCACCGTATTCTCCTCACGCCCTCACACAATGCGAGATGCCGTGATTCCACTATTGGTGCCATTGAAGGAGGCAACCGAACCTTTACAAACAAGGTTGGGGCAATCTCCACAACTTAATCGGAGGCTCCCAACACAACCACGAAGCTTCACCATAATGGACTATGGCTCCGTGGTGACCTCAACCGTCTAGGGTGCTCAAACACCCAAGAGTAACAAGATCCGCTAGGGATGAGTGGGGGAATCGAAAATCCCTTGGTGGAAGTGTAGATCGGGGCCTTCTCAACCACTCCCGAGCAAATCTACAAGTTTGATTGGCTAGAGAGATAGATCGGGCGAAAATGGAGCTTGGAGCATTTAATGGAGCTTGAGCATTAATGGAGCTTGAGGGGGAAGAGGTGGGTCAAAGGAGAAGAAGGGGACCCCCTTTTACAGTGGGGGCAACAATCCAACCGTTGCCCCACCAACCAGCCCCGCACAGGGCGGTAGTACCGCTAACGGGGGCGATACTACCACAGAGCCAGCGGTACTGCCGCTCCAGCGAGCGGTACTACCGCGCAGAGAAGAGCAGCAGGGATCTGGACCCAGCGCGGTACTACCGCGGTGGTAAGGGCGGTACTACCGCTCCGAAACGGTACTACCGTCCCTACAACCGCAACTAGTGCCGCAAAACCCGACACGAGAAAAAGAGCCCTCGGGCCGAGGCGGTAGGAGCCACACAGCCCAGCGGTAGTACAGCAGCGGGGTCACAGGCGGTACTACCGTTGCGGAGCGGTACTGCCGCTTGTGACCCTTCGGCGGTACTACCGCTAGGACACAGAAGAGAGAGAGAAGATCCCTCCATCGAGGCTGAGGACGAGGCGGTGGTGCCAGGCAGGCCAGCGGTAGTACTGCTGTGGAGTCACGGGCGGTACTACAGCTGTGGAGCGGTACTGCCGCTTGTGACTCCTCAACGGTACTACCGCTGGGTTGCGCGGTACTACTGCTGGAACCCAGACAGGACATAGAAGAGAGAAGGGATCTCTCCAATGAAGTGGAAGAGCTCGGAGGGTGAGAAGCTGACGTGTACGTGTTGATTCCACCCATGCAATACCCTAGCGGACCCCCTCTTGATAGTACGGCGCCCTCTACGCAACTAGTCCACCAAAAGAGAAACGAAAGAGCTACACCGTCTTGAATGACACTTCGAAGGGAAGAAAACATCTCGTGCCAAGGATGAATCTGTGAACTACTCAAAGCACATGATTAGTCCGCAAACATGTTGTCATCAATCACCAAAACTACCTCGAGAGAGATATGCCTCAACAATCTCCCCCTTTTTGGTGGATTGATGACAACTAGGGATTTGCACAAGTAAAAGATATAAAGAAGGAAAACTAAGAACTACAAAATATAGACGAGCTCCCCCTGAATGTGTGCACCTAGTTAGAGGAGCATTAGGAAAGCAAGACACACACATCCGGATCAACACCCCACTATATTTTATAGTCCATCAATTCTAAGCACAAGATATATGAGAGAAGAGTATAAACAGGACAAGCATGCAACTCATAATAGACTACATTACCGAATAGACATAAGTAATAAGGTAGCGATAGGGAGCATATGTCTCACACCATATGTCTAGAACTCAGGTCTCACAGGCACCAAACCAAACCAAACAAAGACACTGAGAGAACACACAATAAAACACAAGACGACACACACACACACACACACACACACACACACACTCAAAGCACGGCAACAACACAAATCCCTACACTCTCTCCCCCTTTGGCAGCGAGACACCAAAAAGGGCAAAGAGTGACGCTACGACTCCAGGTGATGGGAAGCTGAGGATCTCGAACATCACATCTCAGCGTGATCGTCTGCATCTTCGTCGTAGGTAAAAAACTGCTCGGCATCGGAGTCGGTCCAAGGGCAATGCTGATGAATCCATTCCTCCTCTTCAGTGATCTGACCCTCAGAACCACTGGCAACTGTCGCTCCCATCTGACGCATGAGCTCCTTGTGGCGCACCCTGGCATGCTTCTCCGCCACATGAGTCATGTACTGACCATGAGACTCCATGCAGAAAAGCTTCTTCATCTTGTGTTTAAGCTTCTGTGCCCACGACGGTTCTGCACTAGAGGGCCCAAAGTCCTCCTCGTGATCATCAGTGGCAGCCCCACCCTCGGTCTCCATGGCAGCAGCAGCAGCAGACGGACCCCCGGTTTGAGGCGCTGGGGTGACCCAATTGTCCTTCTTCCTCAAACGCTTGATCTCATGAGAAACCAAGTCTCCAGTTTCCAGCAACACTCTAGGATAGATCTGTGCCCATGCCCTCTCAATGAGCCTCATGATGAATGGACCATATATTGGGCACTTGCGCTCAGACACGACAGAGAGAAGTTCAGACCACATGACATGAGAAATATCTAGGCTCTCTCTAGTGTTAGCTTCCTTCTCATGCTGACAGAACAGAAGCATGTCCACGAGATAAGAGTGGACCATATCCAGATTCCCGATGCGAGGAAAGAGAGTCTCACGGAAGATACGATGAAGAATGTCCAGATACAGAGATAGCTCATAGGTTTTCTTCTTAGTCACTGGGTGAACTTTCACAGTACAGTAGGGCCAAAGGGCTTGCTTGTGAGTGGACGTAGCATTGCGGTGAGGGCGGAAACCGACTGAACTCTCAAGCCCACGATCCTCCACATCAAGTAACTCCATGAAGGCCTTCCACTTGACGGAAAGCAACTTTCCATTGGTCATCCAAGTCAGAGTCCTATTGGCATCCATTCCAAGATGAACGGTAGCATAGAATTGAGCCACCAAATCTGCATCAAAATCCTTGTTGAACTGCATGATCCTGAGAATGTTCAGCTGAGTGCACATCTGAAGGGCTTCGCCAAAGTACTCAGGGTCCTTCTCCATAGCATCAGTGTCAATGGAGCGAACATCAACAAAGAGATTCTTCTTGGCCTTGATCACAACCAAATTGATGGCCAACTGAAATCGGTTCCAGAACGGGCGGTTGACCAAAGTGGGTTCTTGGTCCACCTCATAGGGATTGCGGCGACGCCTTCCCCAAAACTCCTTGGCAGTCATCTCAGTCATAGTCTTCCCTTTTGGCTTGTTGGCGGATCTCTTCGACTGCTGAGGAGGTGGAGGAACACTTGTGGATGCACCTGCTGGTGGCGGTTGGGTGCTAGAGGAACCACCGGCTGGCTTAGAGGTGCGGTAGTGTTTTGATGTTGCACGCCCGGGGTTGATACGGCGAGCTTGATGCTCAGGATGGTCATCACCTGGAGCGAAACACAAGAACACGCAAAACAACCAGAAAGAACGAGCATAAGCCAACAAACAAAACAAAAAGGATCAAGGAAAGGCAGGAATATGATGGAATTTGGCAGGCAGCGGTAGTACCGAGACATGCCCGCGGTAGTACTGCCCAAGCGGTAGTACCGCTCCAAAGAGAGCGGTAGTACCGCTCAAGGTCAAGCGGTAGTACCGCTCCAACGAGAGCGGTAGTACTGCTCGAGGCGGAGAAACAGCGGTTTCCTACTTCACGAGGCGGAGAAACAACGGTTTCCTACTACCGTGGTCAGATCCGGCACTACCGGCCTGCCAAATTCAAAAATATTCCTACCAAACTCTAATCAAGATAGTCTAGTTGCCTTCTCCAACCTACTCAAGCCTAGATTTAGCCAAAAATCTAAAGATGCAACCACCATTGCCCCTAAGAAACAAGATCTGAAAACGAGACAAAAGGAGAGAAGGAACGGGGGCAATACCGGCATCCATGGCAAGAGAACGAGGTGGGGATCGACTCCACCAAAGGAAATGGAGAGAGATGCCCCGGAGACGGAGATCCGCCGGAGCCCTCCCGCGGCGAGTTGAGGCTAGAGAGAGGAAGAGGATAGAGGGGGCGAAGCAAATGGGTATGGGGGAGAAGAAACCTCCCCCTGCCCTGATATAACCCCCTGGTCCGGTCCCTCAGTGGTAGTACCACGCTGGGGGCGGTAGCACCGCTTATGAGGGGTAGTACCACGCACCACCAGCGGTAGTACCGCCCAGCACACCACAACAACCAAACAACATGGCTTTTGCTCGAAGGAAAAACAAAACGGCAAGAAAAGAGGGCACACCAGCAAACAACCAAGACACACCTCTTCAAGAGAGGGCGGTGGCCGAGGCCACCTATGTTTGAGTCCAGAGGTATGGCGCCGCGAAGATTTTAACCTTGGGCCCATGACCAAAACTCGTCTTTGAAACACAAGTACCATCAACAATGGCTAAAGTGAAAGACTTGATCAATTTATGCATAATGGGGGGAGGGAGAGTTCATTGAGAGAACAACACTCCCCCTATGTCCATGCCTACACCTAAACTAGACAACAAATTGAGCGTGGTGGGGTGTGCAAGGGTTCAAGCCATATTGCTCGAATCAATGATATTTAGCTCATGCCTTAACTCGCGAAATCTTGCTTCATCCAAGGGCTTCGTGAAAATATCTGCAAGGTTATCATGAGTGTTGACATAGTTGAGCTCGATCTCTCCTCGCCTAATGTGATCCCGGATGAAGTGATACCGAATCTCAATATGCTTCGTATTGAAGTGTTGCACCGGGTTGAGAGAGATCTTGATGGCATTTTCATTGTCACACCAAAGAGGCACTTTGTCACAAGTGACACCGTAATCTTTTAAAGTTTGCCTCACCCATAGGAGTTGTGCACAACAACTACCGGCTGCTACATACTCCACCTCGGTGGACGAGAGAGACACACAACTTTGCTTTTTGGAAGACCAACTTACCAAAGAGCAACCAAGGAATTGGCACCCTCCGGAAGTGGACTTCCTATCCACTTTGTCTCCCGCCCAATCGGAATCCGAGTACCCTACAAGCTTGAAGTTTGATCCTCTTGGGTACCATAAGCCAAAGTTTGGGGTATGAGCCAAATATCGAAAGATTCATTTAACCGCCACATAGTGACTTTCCTTAGGTGCGTCTTGAAACCGTGCACAAATTCCCACACTCAACATGATATCCGGTCTAGATGCACAAAGGTAAAGCAAGGGTCCAATCATGGAGCGATATACCTTTTGATCCACCACTTTACCATTGGGATCTATGTCAAGTTGGCACTTGGTGGGCATTGGAGTGGAAGCCGGCTTGACGTCACTTAGCTTGAATCTCTTGAGCATGTCTTGAGTGTATTTGGATTGGTTGATGAAGGTTCCTTCTCTTCTTTGCTTCACTTGGAACCCTGGAAAGAACTTCAACTCTCCCATGGAAGACATCTCAAACTTTGAGGTCATGAGAGCGGCAAATTCCTCATTGAAAGCTTTGTTAGGGGAACCAAAGATGATATCATCAACATATAATTGGCACACAAACAATTCCCCTTTGACCTTCTTAGTAAAAAGAGTGGGGTCGATTAGCCCAACTTCAAAACCACGGTCTTGTAACAACTCGGTAAGGTGGTCATACCATGCACGTGGGGCTTGTTTAAGGCCATAGATTGCCTTATCGAGTTGATACACATGATCGGGAAAGTAGGGATCCTCGAATCCGGGGGGTTGCTTGACATAAACCAATTCATTAATGGGACCATTAAGAAAAGCACTCTTCACATCCATTTGTTGTAACTTAAAGTTATGATGAGAAGCATAAGCAATCAACATGCGAATAGATTCAAGACGAGCAACAGGAGCAAGGGTTTCACCGTAGTTGATACCCTCGACTTGGGAGTAGCCTTGTGCTACCAAATGAGCCTTGTTGCGAATGATAATCCCATGGGCATCTTGCTTGTTCTTAAATATCCACTTGGTTCCAATGACATTGTGATTCCCCATCGGTCTTGGCACCAATCTCCACACTTTGTTGCGCTCGAAGTTGTTGAGTTCTTCATGCATGGCATTGAGCCAATCCGGATCTTCTAGCGCCTCATAGACCTTGTGGGGTTCCACACAAGAGACAAATGCGTGATGCTCACAATAATTTGCTAATTGTCTATGAGTGCTTACCCCCTTTCTTAAGCTTCCAAGAACATTCGTCATGAGATGATCCTTGGTGGAGAGCTTGGAAGCAACCTTGGCGGCACGACGCTCTAGTTCCTCCTCGGGGGTGAGACGAGGAGTGGTCATTTGATCATCTTGAGCGTCGTCTTGGGCTTGTTCTTGTTCTTGAACTTGCTCGGAGGAGAGAACTTGACCTTGGGCATCACTTGATGTGTCAACACCGTCTTGAGTGTGATCTTGCCACTGGTCATGTTCTTGAGGATGAGGGCCTTCATGTTGTTCTTCGGAAGCATGTGGGCCTTGGGTTGGTGATGGCTCCATTTGAGTGGAGCTTTGTCCTTCTCCTTCGGGCACAAGGGGTTCCTCAATGGGTAGGATAAAGCCAACACCCATTCTTCTTATGGCTTGGGGAGGAATTTCATCACCTACATCACAAGTGCCACTTTGCTCCACTTGGGAGCCGTTATTCTCAGCAAACTCCATGTTACACGTCTCCTCAATAAGTCCCGTGGATTTATTGAGGACACGGTAAGCATGAGAGTTTGTAGCATAACCAACAAATATGCCCTCATAAGCTCTAGCCTCAAACTTAGACAACCGAACACCTTTCTTGAGAATGAAACACTTACACCTGAATACCCGGAAGTACTTGAGGTTGGGCTTGTTACCGGTGAGTATCTCATATGGAGTCTTGTTCAAGCCCTTGAGGAGGTAGAGCCGATTGGATGCATGACACGCGGTGTTGATGGCTTCGGCCCAAAAGTTTTACGGAGACTTGAACTCCGCCATCATGGTCCTTGCTGCATCCATCAACGTCCGGTTCTTCCTCTCCGCAACACCATTTTGTTGAGGGGTGTAAGGTGCGGAATATTGATGCTTGATCCCCTCATCACTAAGAAACTCATCCAAGGTGTAGTTCTTGAACTCGGTGCCGTTGTCACTTCTTATTGTCAAGATCTTTGCATTGTGTTGACATTGTGCTTCATTTCCAAAGTCAATGACGATTTGTTGGGTCCCGCTCTTCCTCTTGAAGAAATACACCCACGTGTATCTTGAGTAGTCATCCACAATCACCAAGCAATACTTCCTACCTCCAAGACTATCGAAGGATGGAGGCCCAAAGAGATCCATGTGAAGGAGCTCCAAAGGCCTATTTGAGTAAATGATAGCCGTGGGAGGGTGATCCTTCTCATGTAGCTTTCCTTTGATACAAGCACTGCAAGCACGATCTTTAGCAAAACTAACATTCGTTAGTCCACGGACATTGTCCCCCTTGAGGAGACTTTGCAAAGATCTCATATTGATATGGGCTAAACGGTGGTGCCAAAGCCATCCCACATCAACTTTAGCCATTAGGCATGTCACGATCTTAGTGGGTCGCTCCGAAAAGTTAATCACATATAGACCGTTCTCGACATGCCCAACAAAGGCCACTTTAAGAGTCTTGCTCCACAAGAGGGCCACGGTATCGATATCAAAGAAAGTGGCAAAGCCCATGATTGCAAGTTGACGAACGAAAAGCAAATTATATGCAAGGGACTCAACAAGCATGACCTTCTTGATCGTGAGATCATGAGAGATGACCACCTTGCCAAGTCCCAATACCTTGGAGGATGAGGCATCACCCCACTCGACATTGGTGGGCATAGATGGAATCTTGTGCACGTCCACCACCAAGTCCTTGCTTCCGGTCATATGATTTGTAGCTTCGCTATCGAGCAACCATGATCCCCCACCAGAAGCAAACACCTACAAGAGATTAATGCTTGGTTTTAGGTACCCATTTTGTAATGGGTCCTTTGATGTTAGTAACAAGGGTCTTTGGAACCCAAATAGACCATTCAATGTATTCATGAAGAGAACCAACGAATTTGGCATAGACATGCCCATCACTAGCACGACATAACACATAAGAAGGATTAAAGTCGTTGGCTTTGATGCGAGGAGTGACATTGCCCCTTTTGACAACGCCACCCTTCGCATTGTTCTTCTTCTCCTCGGAGGCACTTTTTCCCTCCTTCACAAAGGTTTGCATGAGGGGAGGAGGTCGTTTGGTCTTGTCATTCTTCTTCTTGTTCTTGGAGTCGGGCACGTACCCAACCCCTTCCTTGGCTACAACTCCCTTTTGGTTGATCAAGAGATCGTTGAGGTTCTTCTTGCCTTGTATGCAAGTTGCAAGACCTCTCTCAAGTTGCCCCTTTAGCTTAGCGTTCTCCTCAACGAGATGCACATGCTCACAACACGGGTTAGTAGCATTTGCATTATCAATTAACATCATATGAGGGAAAGCGGCTTTTTCCTTGGTTGGCTTTACTTGAAGTTGATCATGAGACTCTTTGAGGCTAGCATGAGCACCCTTCAAGACCTTGTGAGCCTTGTCAAGTAGATCAAACTCCTCTTTGAGTCTAGCAAGATCAACCTCAAGTTCGGCCTTCTCGGAGTAGCACATGAGAAACAATGAGGACATGATCATAATCTTTCTTTAACTTAGCATGATCAACGTTGTGTGACTCCTCAAGAGCCAAACGAAGACCACGCTCTTCCTCAAGAGCATTGGAAATATCCGAAATCTCATCGGCATAGTCACGACTATGCCCTTCCATCTTAGTGATGGTGTCTTCGTGAGCCTTGATCATGTCATTGGCTTCACCAAGTTGTTCCAAGAGAGCAACAAAGTGTTTTCCCATAAAGGCCTCAAACTCATTAGCCTCCACATTAGCTCCCTCAAGTTCATTAATGCTATTCGTCGGAGAAGGATGATTAATGATGGTAGTTTTGATGTTGGGGGTTACCTTGTTGGTGGCTTTAGCCATGAGGCACTTGGCGGTGATGCTCTCATTGGGTGAGTCGAAGAGAGACACCCGTGGAGTCGTCGCAATGGCAACAGAGGCCATGGCAACCGACTCATCACCTTCATCATCGTCATCATCCTCATTGTACTCTTCTTGTACCACCAATGCCTTGGGAGGAGTCTTCTTGGTGAAGTTGCTCTTGTTGGGGAACGACTTGGCCTTGTCCTTTCGGATGAGCTTGCCACCATTGTCTTCCCTCTTCTCATACGGGCACTCCGCAACAAAATGACTCATGTTGCCACAATTGTAGCAAGTCCTTACACGTTGCTTGCTCTTTGTGCCACTTGAGTTGTTTTTGCTAAAGTTTGGCCTCGAGTTTTTCTTGCTCCAAAATTGCCTTGAAGCAAGTGCCATGTGTTCATGATATGCATACTTCGTATCTTCGGGGTTGCTCTCCTCTTCTTCCTCTTCTTCTTATTCAACGGTGAGCTTGGCCTTCAATGCAAGGTTAGGCTTCTTTGCCCTTTGAGAACGGAGCACCGCATTGTCGGCGGTCTTGTCCAAAATGTTCATGGCCACAAACTCATCCAACACTTCGCTTGAGGTCAAAGTGTGGAAGTCCGGTCTTTGACGAATGACGGAGGACATGGCCTTGTGGTAGGGCATCATTGCCTTGAGAAATTTGCGCTTGATCCAATTTTCATCCGTGTCCTTGCTCCCTTGATCTCGTAGTGAGACTGCGAGTTTGGTTACTCTACGATAAAGCTCACGAGGTTCTTCATCTTCTTTCATTGCAAACTCATCGGCCTCATCTTGCACCCCTTCATAGTTGGAGCATTGAATGCTTGCGCTTCCCCGGTAGAGAGAGACAACACAATGCCATGCATCTTTGGCCAAGGCGAAGGGACGACGATGAGGTAGGTCTTCGGGTGGAATTACATCTTGAATGATGAAGAGAGCATTCTCATTGAATTGATTATCCGCGGCTTCTCGACGAGTGAAGTTGCTTGGATCATGCGGATAGAAACCTTCTTCAATTATTCTCCAAAGGTTAGTGTTCACATGATTTAAATTACGTTTAAATCCGTAAACCCAAGAATCAAAGTCCTCTTTTTTCACAATCTTAGGGGGAGGACCGGCATGATTCAAATGAGTAGAAGGAACTGGTCCACCATAGACAAGTGGTGGTTCCACATGAGCAAAGATGCCGGTGCCATTTTTACCAATAGAAGAAGGAGCCTTTTCACTACTAGCTTCCCCCTTGTCGGGGATAGCATCCGTCACCTTGTCGGTGGGGTCACCCACTTTCAATGATGCGGTGGATAGTTTAAGCCCCTCAAGAAATTTAGTAAACATGCTTTCAACCACGGTCGTCATGGAGGTTTTCAATGTCTCCAAGGCCACATTGAACTCCTCACGAGAGACCGAAGTTCCCCCATCGCCCGTAGACGAGGTCGGATTCACACCAGAGTGTTCCTCCACACCGTCTACGGTATCAACCATACTCTTTGGACGGTAAAGTCTTTAATAAAGAGATGAGGCTCTGATACCAATTGAAAGGATCGATATGGTTGACTAGAGGGGGGGGGTGAATAGGTAACTACCAATTTTTAACTTTTCTTTACCAAATTAAACTTTGCATCAAAGTAGGTTGTCTAGATGTGCAACTAGGTGAGCAACCTATATGATGCAATAACGACAAGCATCCAAGCAAGCAAGAGAAGTAACACTAAAGAGCTTGCACAAGTAAAGGTAAGAGATAACCAAGAGTGGATCCGGTGAAGACGAGGATGTGTTACCGAAGTTCCTTCCTTTTGAGGGGAAGTACGTCTCCGTTAGAGTGGTGTGGAGGCACAATGCTCCCCAAGAAGCCACTAGGGCCACTGTATTCTCCTCACGCCCTCACACAATGCAAGATGCCGTGATTCCACTATTGGTGCCATTGAAGGAGGCAACCGAACCTTTACAAAAAAGGTTGGGGCAATCTCCACAGCTTAATCAGAGGCTCCCAACACAACCACGAAGCTTCACCACAATGGACTATGGCTCCATGGTGACCTCAACCGTCTAGGGTGCTCAAACACCCAAGAGTAACAAGATCCGCTAGGGATGAGTGGGGGAATCGAAAATCCCTTGGTGGAAGTGTAGATCGGGGCCTTCTCAACCACTCCCGAGCAAATCAACAAGTTTGATTGGCTAGAGAGATAGATCGAGCGAAAATGGAGCTTGGAGCATCTAATGGAGCTTGAGCATTAATGGAGCTTGAGGGGGAAGAGGTGGGTCAAAGTAGAAGAAGGGGACCCCCTTTTATAGTGGGGGCAACAATACAACCGTTGCCCCACCAACCAGCCCCGCACAGGGCGGTAGTACCACTAACGGGGGCGGTACTACCGCAAAGCCAGCGGTACTGCCGCTCCAGCGGGCGGCACTACCGCGCAGAGAAGAGCAGCAGGGATCTGGACCCAGCGCGGTACTACCGCGGTGGTAAGGGCGGTACTACCGCTGCGAAATGGTACTACCGTCCCTACAACCACAACTAGTACCGCAAAACCCGACACGAGAAAAAGAGCCCTCGAGTCGAGGCGGTAGGAGCCAGACAGCCCAGCGGTAGTACAGCAGCGGGGTCACAGGCGGTACTACCGCTGCGGAGCGATACTGCCGCTTGTGACCCTTCGGTGGTACTACCGCTGGTAGTGCGGTACTACTGCTGGGACACAGAAGAGAGAGAGAGAGAGAGAAGATCTCTCCATCGAGGCTGAGGACGAGGCGGTGGTGCCAGGCAGGCCAGCGGTAGTACTGCTGTGGAGTCACGGGTGGTACTACCGCTGTGGAGCGGTACTGCCGCTTGTGACTCCTCAACGGTACTACCGCTGGGTTGCGCGGTACTACCGCTGGAACCCAGACAGGACATAGAAGAGAGAAGAGATCTCTCCAATGAAGTGGAAGATCTCGGAGGGTGAGAAGCTGACGTGTACGTGTTGATTCCACCCATGCAATACCCCAGCGGACCCCCTCTTGATAGTATGGTGCCCTCTACGCAACTAGTCCACCAAAAGACAAACGAAAGAGCTACACCATCTTGAATGACACTCCGAAGGGAAGAAAATGTCTCGTGCCAAGGATGAATCTGTGAACTACTCAAAGCACATGATTAGTCCGCAAACATGTTGTCATCAATCACCAAAACTACCTCGAGAGAGATATGCCTCAACAAAAGTTCTCCTCGATTCTCTTGGAGATCTATTTGATGTAATCTTGTTTTGCGGTGTGTTTGTCGAGATCTGATGAATTGTGGGTTTATGATCAAGATTATCTATGAACAATATTTGAATCTTCTCTAAATTCTTTTATGTATGATTGGTTATCTTTGCAAGTCTCTTCAAATTATCAGTTTGGTTTGGCCTACTAGATTGATCTTTCTTGCAATGGGAGAAGTGCTTAGCTTTGGGTTCAATCTTGTGGTGCTCGATCCCAGTGACAGTAGGGGAAACGACACGTATTGTATTATTGCCATCGTGGATAAAAAGATGGGGTTTATATCATATTGCATGAGTTTATCCCTCTACATCATTTCGTCTTGCTTAAAGCGTTACTCCGTTCTTATGCACTTAATACTCTAGATGCATGCTGGATAGCGGGTGATGTGTGGAGTAATAGTAGTAGATGCAGGCAGGAGTCGGTCTACTTGTCACGGACGTGATGCCTATATACATGATCATACCTAGATATTCTCATAACTATGCTCAATTCTATCAATTGCTCGACAGTAATTTGTTCACCCACCGTAATACTTATGCTATCTTGAGAGAAGCCACTAGTGAAACCTATGGCCCCCGGGTCTATTTTCCATCATACAAGTTTCCAATCTATTTTATTTTGCAATCTTTACTTTCAATTTATATCATAAAAATACCAAAAAATATTTACCTTATTATTATGTCTATCAGATCTCACTCTTGCAAGTGTTTGTGAAGGGATTGACAACCCCTTTATCGCGTTGGTTGCGAGGTTCTTATTTGTTTGTCTAGGTACGAGGTGACTCACGCGTGGTCTCCTACTGGATTGATACCTTGGTTCTCAAAAACTGAGGGAAATACTTATGCTGCTTTGCTGCATCACCCTTTGCTATTCAAGGGAAAACCAACGCATGCTGAAGAGGTAGCAGTGGAGCATACCCACAACTTCTCTTTTGGTCAGCAGCTGTCCTCTTGACTGTCTCTACAATCAGGCTGATGACTTTAAACTTTTGAGGGACATGTTGATGGAATGTCCTCTAACCATCTTGTGATCTCCAGACTTGGGTAGCAATATGTGCCTTAGGATGGTGTTGATGGTAGGAAGACCAGACAACAAGTAATGTACAGATCCAAGCTTGTGAGTCTCCAAAGCTTTATCAGGGATCTCTTTGTACATGTTTGCCATGGAGTTGTGATCTTTCTCCTTCTTGGCATACACATCCAAGTCATCCTCAAGTTCCTCTGGGGCATTGATCAGCTTGGCCCATTCTTCAACAGTGGATTGGTACCTAGTATCTTCAGACATCCAAACTATCTTCCCATCTAGGTAAAAGTGAGTAGTGCAGTAAAACTGCATGATAAACTCATCATTCCATTTTGTGAGCTTCTATCCAACAAACTCATCTACTCCACATGCTTTGAAGTTGTCATATACTCCTGGGAAGTGATCTTCATTCTCCTTGATGTATTCCCAATCAACCCATCTCATGTCACAAGCAATGGGCTTCTTGTCAAGCAAAATTGTCTCATAGAAGTCTTGCTGTTCTTTGGTATGAAATCTGTAATCAACTGCAGTCCTCCTCCTAACATGTAGCGACCCGACCTCAAACGGTCAAGTCTCTGTGCTTCAATGTCATCCCTGGATCGGTAATGCTGACACACATAGTACTCGAAGGATTTATAACAGAGTGGCAATCACACACTTATTACATCGAATGTCTCACAAGAGAACTTATTACAATAAATATGGCTTAAGGCCATCTAATACGATAACAGCGGAAGGCTTGGAAGATAAAGTGAGTCCATCAACTCCAACGGCATAGCTGAGTGCATGACAAACGACCTATCGCACCTTACCCCTCGTCTGAAAAGTCTGCAACATGATACGTTGTAGCCCGAAAAACGGGTCAACACATGGAATATGCTGGCAATGTAACACAGGAGAGTAATGAACAGATAAAAGCTATCACTACATGAATATATGGCTGGTGGAGGCTGTATGGTTAATATGTTTTGCGAAAAGCCAATTTTTCCCTACAACAAAGGAATATATTTTATTTAACTATCATGGTAGTTGAACAATATTGAGAAGGTTCCTCCAACTCAATCCCAATTAAAAGTAATTATCAACCCAACAAATTAATTTAGAGTGATGAGATCCATATGATAATCCAAGAGCCAGATACTCAAGATGTCCATAACCGGGGACACGGCTAACCATGATTAGTTTATACACTCTGCAGAGGTTTGTGCACTTTCCCCCAGACTCGGTCTCCTCCGTTGGATTTCTTGCACTACAGGGTGTTTGAGAAACGGATGACCGAGACACAATCTTTGAGAAGCATTTGTTCTCTACTCCGGGCGGACTGGTACACCTACAATCCCCTACATCTGCTAGTCCACCTCTTCAAGAACTCACGCAACTTACTCAACTATGCCAGAGCCCATAATGGCTTGTGGCTGCACACGGAAGTTTCTAGCATGAATAGTCTTATGATCCCTTTGAGCCTGGGTGACGGACCGTAGGATGATCACACGGGTACTCTGGGATATCCTAGGACAACAGTGGATTCTCCAGGTGCCCACAAGCAATCCACCCAGATGTGTATTAAAGTTGCCACCTTAAGTTGAACCATTAATTAACAACTCACATTTGTTATGGATACACTTAAACCCAATCCACGTCTACGAGCATAGCATGGCAATATAAGCATAATGTAGAAGTAACTCCCAAGGGTCTGATAACAAAACAGGGAATAGGTTCTACGTCATTATCTACTTCCTAGACCCACATGTTAAGATATCCTACTCATGCAATGTGTGAAGGTTGAAACTAATGCATAAAAACTGGGTGATAAAGGGGTATGATCAAAGTGTTACTTGCCTTGCTGACGATCCGCAAATCCTAAAGACTCGTAGTAGCACGCTTCGCACTCCGGGTGTTCTATCGCAAACAAACAATAGCATATATAAGCAACCAAGCAAGGATGCACGGGTAAATCTCAAATGAGAAGATCTAACCAGAAAGTTCAACTGAAGAACTCCGGTTTGCAAAAAGAATCAAATCAAACGGAGCAACGAAACTCAAACTGCAAAAGAAACAGGATCAGATTACTAATCTGGACTAAAGTCAAATTTTACAGTACCAAAATCTTGTTCAAGTTGCTTAAACAGAAAGAGGGCTTCGAGACGAAGATACAGGCGCTTGAATCGCCTGATTCCGTTAAATGAGCGAAAAGATAAACTAAAACGAAAATCAGGGCAGAAATCGCGATCGAAAATAATCACGGAAAACCCTGGAAAAAGAAAACTGACGAACAGGCTAACGATTGAACGTTCGCTATCTGCGGTTAACGGGTGAAAACCGTTCGTTAAAACGAACGTACGAACGGGCGTTCGCTAAGTAACTAAACCAAAAAACGATCTAAAAAAGCATCTAGGTTTTCATATAAAAACCGAACGATTTTAGAATAAAACCGACGGCTACCTCGCGGATCGGGACCACGGCGGCGATGGCAAACTCTGGTGGCGGCGGGGTCGGCGGTGCTGAGGTGGCGACGGCAAACTCCGGCGGCGGCGGCGCGGCGAACTCTGGTGGCGGCGGCACGGATTTTGAGGCGGGGTGGGGCGCTAGGGTTTGGGGCTGGGGCGGCTCGGGCCTCGGCCTTAAAAAGGCCGGCCGGGCGCAGTGTCCTAGTCGGACACGGCCCGGTAAGGCGGTTGACTTTTTTTTAAAAAAATTCTGACACGCAGAAAAACGAAGAAAAGGAATACTAAATGGACTCCAAAAATCCTAAAATAAATTTTCCCCGTCCTCTAAAAATACGCCGGACAAGGTGAACATTTATTTGGGCCTCTAAAGCAATTTTGAAAAATGCATATTTTCCTAATTCAAATAAAATAGCGATAAAACCCCAAATAAAAATACAAATTGATTTTAATATTTTTCCTCCAACATTTCATTTATTTTGGAGAAGTCATATTATCTCCTCTCATATAATTTTAATATGAAATATTTTCAGGGAGGAAAAATAATTAAAGCCAAAGTGATCCTTGTTTCAATATTTGAGAAAAGTTCAAATATGAGAACGAGGCAAAATCCCCAACTCTCTCCGAGGGTCTTTGAGTTGCTTAGGATTTCGAGGATCACAAAACGAAATGCAATAAAATATGTTATGCATGAATGACCTATGTATAACATTCCAAATTGAAAATTTGGGATGTTACATAACAACATAGGGATCAGACTGTCTCCACAATCTCAGTCCAGCATCTTTTCTGATGAGCATGTCTTCAACCACTGGATGAGCATCATTATGGTCTGGGATCTTGGGTTTCAATTTCCTCAAAACAAGAGACTCATCATCCTCTTCTTTAGCTTGAGGCACTGTGGCCTTGTCTTCTCTTCTGCAGGAATACTTCTAGTGTTTCTCTTGGGCTTTGACTTCTGAGTTTGAGCTTTGGGAGCAGACTTGGGCTTTGATGTTGTAGCCCCTGACTTAATTGCATCTCCCATGAGCTTCTGAGCTTTGGGTGCTGGAGCATCCTCTTCCTCTTCCTCTTCTTCCGCGGGATCCTTAAACATGGATGATCTCCCTATGACTCTGGCAGTGGTCTTCTTGACCCTCTCTTTTCTTTTCTTGCCTTCTCCAACCTCTTTGGGTTCAAGAGTGAACTCCATAGTCTCTTCCAAGGCTGCTTTCCTAGGCTTGGATGTTGGCACTCTCTTGGCAGGTGCCTTCTTGTGCATCCCAAGCTTTGTTGCAGCAACTAACCCATATTCCTTCTTCAAGACTTTCTTCTTTGAGGTGGCCTCATCCTCAACAGCCACATAATCTTCATCCTCAGAGTTTGAGGTTCTCTTCTTCCTTGCTCTAGTGGCTGCCTTGGGCAAGTTACTAGGTGTGCTTCTACTGCCCTCATCATAGCTTCTTGAGGGATCTGAACCCTCACTCAATTGCACATGTTCTTCAGACCTGTTCTGACTGTCACTCAGGTCAGACATCTTGGCAATCACTGACAGCAAACCCTGTGAATAGATGTAGATGAGGTAGAGTGGATGAGCATCACAAAGTGCAAAGTTTTTGCAAAACAGATGAGTCAAAAACTTAGTTTTAGTTCTCCATATAAAGCATTTCGGAGCTACCGATTTGATAAACTCGGTGATACCGAAGCAGCTTTTGGAACCTAAACTAGTGAACTCGGTCAGACCGAGTCACAGTTCGGTGGCACCGAGACTGCTAGGGTTTCATAGAGAATCGAACTCGGTCACACTGATTTGCAATTTTTGGTCGGACCGAAAATGCATGTGTTATGGTCTAAGCCAAATCGGTGAGACTGATTTCTACAACTCAGTCGGTCCGAGATGAGTCCGGCGGGGACCTAACCCTAATTTTTTTCAAAGCCAATATGACCTAAAGGAAGTTTCCAGTGGATGGATTATTTGCATACGTGGTCGTGATCATGGCAAAGTAATGTGCTATGAATCAGAGTTAAGGAATTAGCACATAGAGTCGAACCCATACCCTAGTTCGGCGGAGGTTCGCTACGGCGGCAACGGCATAGAAGATTTCTGTTGACGGCGATGGAAACTAGCGGCGGGAGGTCACTGGCGATGAGGAGACGATCTGGAGACCCGAGGAGGCAGAGCAGCACACACGCGCGGGCTGAGGAGTCTGAAGAAATTTCCAAAATCTCACCCGTGGGTATATATATCCCGACCCTGTCGGTGTGACCGAGTGGAACAACTCGGTGGCACCGAGATGCAGAATTGCGAGCGATTACTACAACTCGGTGTGACCGAAATGTTCAAATCGGTTGCACCGAGATGGAAAACCTAGATCAACTTAGTGAACTAGGTGTGGATGACTCGGTCATACCGAAATGCACAAAGAGGTTTTGGAAGTTTAAGTCCATGACAAATCGGGGACTCCGAGTGCTCCTCACACAGAGTGGTTCGAATCTGACTTTATCAAACTTTGTGATGTAGCATGAATGGAGTTTGAGACGAGAAAAGAATAGATAGCTAGAGGGGGTTATTAGGCATTCTTGTCCATCCACTAGGAAAAAGAGAAAAACGCAAAACAATCAAAACAACAAGTGGATGTCCTCGAATGAGTAAAATATGCAACCAACATGCTCACACAATAAAATGGCAAATGAAATATGTAGAAAAGCATGCACAAACACTCTAGCATCTATCAAGCAATTGGCGATGACTAGGTCATCTATATATATGATTATATTGACTGAGGAGTCAAATGAGAACATTTGATCATAGGTCATACTCATCGTTTAAGCACAAGTGGGGTTGCCACTTTTACATAAAGCATTGTTGTGTTCACACCATTAGAGTTGCTTTAGCTCAATTGATTAGAGTAAAGCTCCCCCTAGATGTGATATCCCCCCTAATAGGGATGAACTAACCTTGGGTTTTGTCGATGATGACTTCATGTAGGTGTTGAAGATGTAGATGCTCAATGTTGATGTAGATCATTTGGAGAAATCCATTAGAGTGAGTTGCACTTTCAATACCTACACAGGTTAGTCCCACAAGGAACAAACAAGGATATCCATAGACATAGAGTGATGTTCACATAAGATGATGTCCATGAAAGCATTAGGTTACCTTGTCCCTTGTCTTACTAACAAGAGGGTTTGTGACTCCTTAAACTAGTGCAAGATATGGAAGTTGTTTGCACATGTCCTTGCCAAAAGATATGAGTGAAGTATGTTGGCGGAGTCACCCTCAAGAACTCTCTAGTTCTTTTTCTTCGGAATCCACACCATCTTGATGGGAATCCTTGGAATTGTAGTCGTACTTGATGAAGTGGAACTTGATGTAGTCTTGGGAACCCACTTGACCAAGGCCTTGGGAGCTTCTTCAAATGCATCAATATCCTCTTGAAGTTTGTCCTTGCCTTTTTGCTTGTGGTCTTGTGGTGGAAGATCATCTTGAGCTTGTGTTCCTTGGAAGGAAGTAGGATCATACTTCTCTTGTTGAGGAACAAACTTCGTCTTGGGGTATTGATCTTCTTCCCACTCAACTCCATTGGCATTGAACCTTCGTTCAAAACCAATTCCTTGATTCTTTCGGTGTCTTCCTTCCTTGCGTACAATTTCCTAAAAGTGCTTACTTCCGGCAAGGCTCTTGTAAACACCTTTCTCTATAATTCACTTCAATAAGCTATTTTCTTGCTCAAGTGTAACTTGGCTAAGAGAATCATTAGTGTAATCAAGAGAACTACTAGAAGCAACAACATTGGATTTAGCATGATTATTGTTACTACTAGAAGAAGAATCTTTCTTACTCTTGTTGCTAGATTTAACTTGTGGCATGTAAGTAGACAAGAGTAAATGCTTGGCAATGTAAGAAGAACTTTTCTTATGAAGATCATCATTGATCGCTTTTAGGAACCCATGCTCTTGGTCAAGGTTGAGCTTTTCAAAGCGTAACTTTTCTTGAGTCTTTAAAAGCTCTTGATGATTTTCCAAGGTAGTTTCATGAGCTAACTTAAGAGTGTTTAGTTCTTTAGTTAGACGCCCAATCTCCTTCTTATCATCGTCATTCATTTTATCTTGATTAGCATGATTAATAGTAAGTTCATCATAGTTTTCATCACTAGAATTGTCAACAAGTAAATCATCATCACCTAGCAAATCATCTTCATCACTATTGAAATCAACATACTCGGGGTGTGATACCTTTGGGCCTTTAGCCATGAAGCATCTTCCAATTACTTCATTTGGTGACTCAAATATGTCGTAGGAGTTTGTTGATACAAGTCTAGACCAGCAACACCTCCATCTTAAGTATATTCGGAGTCGGAGTGATAACTTCTCTCAGAGTGATTGTCAGAGTCGGAGCCGGATACCCATTCACCAACATGAGCTTGATGTCTTTGTTTTGTGTAGCTCCTTGATGATTTGTCCTTCCTTTCTGAATCCTTGCTTCTCTGTGATGTTCTTCGTTCCTAACGGTCATCTTTATTCCTTCTATCTCTTGGTGGTGATTCTTCTCTTCTACTTCTTCTTTTGGGAGAATCTTCTCTTCTTTTGTAGGGAGCCGTACACTCATTGGAGTAGTGTCCAGGTCTTCCACAATTGTAGCAATTACGTTCATGACTTGAAGATCTTTTGTCATTGTAGGACCTTGACTTGGAACTTCTTTCTTTGCCTCTATTCTTGTAGAACTTGTTGAAGTTCTTTACCATTAGGCTCAATTCTTCATTAAAGGCTTGTTTCTCACTTGATGATGTGGGAGCATCACATGAGGCTTTGTAAGCACCACTTGACTTGTTGTGAAGCTCTTCCTTATCCGTAAGTGACATCTCATGAGCAACAATTCTTCCAATAACTTCTGTTGGCTTGAGATCTTTGTAATTGGGCATCATTTGGATCAATGTGCACAAGGTATCATATTTTCCATCCAAGGCTCTTAGGATCTTCTTGATGATGAATCTATTGGTCATCTCTTCACTTCCTAGGCCGGCAATCTCATTTGTGATGAGAGCAAGCCTAGAGTACATTTCAGCGACACCTTCACCATCCTTCATTTTGAACTTGTCAAGTTGACTTTGAAGCACATCCAATTTGGATTCCTTGACGGAGTTGGTACCTTCGTGCATATCAATCAAAGTGTCCCAAATTTCCTTTGCATTCTCAAGACGGCTGATTTTGTTGATTTCTTCAGGGCACAATCCATTGAAGAGAATATCACAAGCTTGAGCATTGTATTGCAGCATCTTCAACTCTTCCGTGGTAGCTTCACGGTTTGGTTCTCTCCCATCAAAGAATTCACCTTGCAAGCCAATACACACAATAACCTAAACGGTGGGGTTATGTCCAATAATAAGCATTTTCATCTTATGCTTCCAACTAGAAAAATTAGTACCATCAAAGTAAGGACCTCTACAGTGGTAATTTCCCTCGCTAGATGCCATACTCTCTTAGGTTGTGAAACCAAGGCTATGATCACCAAAAGCTATGGAAATCAAGGAAAATGGAAACCTGGCTCTGATACCACTTGTAGGATCAAAAGTACGTCTAAGGGGGGGGGTGATTAGACTACTTGACCAAATAAAAATCTAGCCTTTCCCCAATTTTAAGTCTTGGTAGATTTTAGCAACTTAGCACTAGTCAAGTAAACAACTACACATGCAAGTCTAAGAGTGTAGCAGCGGAATGTAAAACATTGCACATGAAGGTAAAGGGAGGAGTTTGGAGGGAGCAAACGCAATGTAGACACGGAGATTTTTGGCATGGTTCCGATAGGTGGTTCTATCGTACATCCACGTTGATGGAGACTTCAACCCACGAAGGGTAACAGTTGCGCGAGTCCATGGAGGGCTCCACCCATGAAGGGTCCACGAAGAAGCAACCTTGTCTATCCCACCATGGCCATCGCCCACAAAGGACTTGCCTCACTAGGGTAGATCTTCATGAAGTAGGCAATCTCCTTGCCCGTACAAACTTCTTGGTTCAACTCCACAATCTTGAAGAAGGCTCCCAAGTGACACCTAACCAGTCTAGGAGACACCGCTCTCCAAAAGGTAATAAATAGTGTGTTGATGATGAACTCCTTGCTCTTGTGCTTCAAATGATAGTCTCCCCAACACTCAACTCTCTCTCTCTCACAGATTTGGATTTGGTGGAAAGATGATTCGAGTGGAAAGCAACTTGGAGAAGGCTAGAGATCAAGATTCATATGGTTGGAATGGAATATCTTGACCTCAACACATGAGTAGGTGGTTCTCTCTCAGAAAATGTATGATGGAAGTGTAGGCATGTTCTGATGGCTCTCTCCATGAATGAAGAGTGGGTGGAGGGGTATATATAGCCTCCACACAAAATCTATGTGGGGACCCCGACTAATAAGTCGTGATCACCGAATGCACGTGTACAGTGATCCCAGAGATCAATGCACACTGAACACACAGAAGCTGAATAACAAGAGTCTTACATCCATACATACCGTTTTACACAAGTAGGACCATTATGGTCAAGTCTTGAGTGTATCATCGCAGCGGAAATCTTCAATAACAACTTGGACCCATGCCATCTGCCTTAACCCTACAGGCATTCTGACTGGGAAGCGTCCTAGCTCGCATGTTCGTCACCAAGGTACTCTTAATTATATCTTGTTCTTTCATGCCTGGCCAATAAAATAACCAGTGGCAAGCCAATGAGTACTTTGAATGTACTCGCAAGCAACCCATGTTTTGGTTCAAGATACAACAATGCATGATATAGGTAAATTTTTCCAGAAAGCTAGTTTTGAGTGCAATGACATGTTCAACAACTTGTAAGACATGCATCAGGAGAATTTAAGTAACCATGAGGACAAGTTACAGATATCAACATAATTAGAATGGGCATCAACCCACTCAATCATGCCAAGTCCTTTGACTTGACCCAAGTAGATCTTCCCACTTATCCAAACACATACACTGGTTTGTAAACATGTGGACGTAGCCCAAGAGCGGTTACCCAACTGTCCTTGACCGTGGACACGGCTATTCGAATAGTTTTACACTCTGCAGAGGTTGCACACTTTACCCACAAGATCCGGGGAACTTCCGTGTCATCCACGACCCGCGGTACCTCAAGTACCCGGGGTAAGCACCCGATCACTATCTTTCCCTAGACGACACTAACATGGAGTCCACTCGATTGGTAGTAACCCCCATGCCCAACATTTCACAACTTAAAATTGTGGAGCCTCGCTCCCATATTCATCACATACCACTGGCACGGGGTACCAACGGTGTGTCCGGTGCCCCATAAAAATGTTCTTGGCCGCCCTACCTGGCACGACCCCGTCCTGAGAGAGAGCACCAACTCTCCCCCGTCACTAGTAATGCAGGCTCCAAGCTAGTATCGGCCTAGGTAATCAATAATGCCCTTTCCCATATAAGGGTAGAGTGGGTGCGCATGTAAGGTTGGAATAATGGTCGCAACTTAAACCAATCCGTTTTTGAAAGCAACACACACACACACACACACTTGCCTCGGTACACCACTTCGTCATCAAGTGGTTACCCATCTCATTATCTCCCTCGGGCATAAGTGGCACCCGACGGGGTTTTCGAAAAGTCCTTTCAAAATACTTTGTCTCCATCACCATGCATATTCCCATCCCTTTTTGCGTAGCACTACTTTAGCATCCTATCTACTCCCACCGGCATAACCCTCATAAGGAGGTAGGGTCATACACAATGCAAGTATCAACGAGGAAGTAAGAGGCAACCCATCAAAGTGGTTCCACCTCATCATGATTCCGTTGCAACAACAATATGGTGCTATATGTCATGCATAAAAAGGGTTTCATAGACATGGTCAAAGGGCTGCTTGCCTGTTTTAACAAAGTCTTCGAGGTCTTCAAATATCTCTGGTCCAACTCCGAGCATTTCGTCTACTTCGTCAACTATCGTCGAAAGCAACCACAATAAGCAACACAACAAGGTAGAAAATAAAAGTGCTCTAAAAATGTGACTTGGACTTTTCTAGGATACCTCTGGTCATATGAGGAATGACCAAAGTGATTTCAATGGAATTGGATAAGTGAATATTTCTAAACGTTTTGATATGATGGAATCAAGGGGTTTATGGATTTCCAAGAAGTGTACAGAAACATATTTTTGAAAAATGAGAAAATGTACCCATTTAACAAATCATGATTTTAGAAGCATCTGGGAGTTGGTTTCACTGGATTTGGAGTTCAAATGAATTTCCTATGAATTTGCAAAGTTGACAAATATGAAGAAATGGCTCATTATTTTATGTGGTGCAGAAAGTATTAATAAAAATGTTCATAAACTAAGCTATGAACTTAGAAACATCTAGGAATTTGAATCATGGAATTTGGATCAAAAAAGGGCTCTCTGTGATTTTCTAAAGTTCATCACAGAAATGGAAAATGGGGTTTTAATAAATATTTTTGAAGAGAAAGTTTCTGGAAAAATGTGCAAATAGCACCATGTGATAGATCATGATTTGTGGATCCCCTAGAAATTTGAATCATCAAATTTGGAGTTGATTTGATTTATTTGTGGATTTTACAAGTTTACAGAAAAAGAAAAAGAAAAAGGCCACTGTGTAACTGGGCCTATTCGGCCATAGTGCAGCAGGCCCAGGGGGAATCCAGCCCGCGCAAGGCTGCCACGTCGAAGGCGTATTTGGGAATTACGCCTGCAGCCGACGCAGCAAACCGGTGCGCGCGCGTGCGTGTTTAAACCTGACGGGTGGGGGCCCACCCGTCAGTATGTGAGGCTGACTTACAGGCCCCACGGCCGTCGTCGTCAACCTAGGGTCAGAGAGGGCGGCAAGCTCACCGGCGACGTTTCCGGGCACGGCGGGGTGAGCTGATGGCACCGCTGGACTCCTCGTCGTGTCGCCGTTCGGGTGGTGCCGGAGTTGGTCGCCGGGGTGGCCTGGTTCGCCGGCGATGAGGAGGGACGGCGGAGGAGCTTTGGGAGGTGCTTGGTTAGCTCGTTCCGAGCTGCAATAGGAGCGGGAGAAAGAGGGGAATGGGTCAGTGAGGTCTGGTGGTTCCAGATCGAGCAAGAGCGGGGGCGGAGAGGGGCTGTACCGCGAGATCAACGGTCGACCGAGGCGGCGGAGCTCCGGTCGATCCCGAGCATAGAAGCTCTCCGGGGTTGATTGGGTGGTGCGGGCGCGTTCTTGGGGGTATGAGGAGGAGGCGGATGCCACTGGAACGGCCCGGGGCGGGATTATATAGCCGCGCGATGGTCCACCGTGGACTTGCGCGCCAGCGAGCTCGTTGCCGTCGCCACGGGTCACGGGGGCCTGTTTGAGTGTGTCTGGGGTGCTCGTGGGGATCGACTACGCCCAGGGGGAGAAGAGAGGGAGTGGGGAATGCGGCAGAGCGGGTCCCCATCGCGGGCAATGACTGGCGCGCTCGGGCGGCGCTCTGTCCGCATGCGAGGAGAGCTGGAGAGGGAGAGAGAGGAGGGGGCCGACAGTGTAGCGTGATGCGGACGTTGAGGAGCATCGTCGGGCGCGCTAGGGAGGCCCGAGGTGGCCGGAGGTGCTTGGTGGGGGCGGCTACAGTGCGGGTGTGCACTGTAGCGCGCTCTGGAGCATGCCAATTGCATGCCAGGGCATGCCT
Organism: Triticum monococcum; assembly: GCA_034509565.1. Lineage (NCBI taxonomy): Eukaryota > Viridiplantae > Streptophyta > Magnoliopsida > Poales > Poaceae > Triticum > Triticum monococcum. The sequence continues at coordinate 476,536,024 of CM067842.1, read as the reverse complement.
TTGGCTTGTAGGGCGCGGCCACTTGTGTCTAGATTGTTTAGGGAGGAGTAAACAAAGGGGAGAGGGCCTTGGATGCCCTGGTCAGCCAGTAGGAGAGGAGAGAGGTTGAGGGAGAGAGGGAAATGGGCTGTCCAGAGAGAGAAAGTGGGGTTTTACCCCTCCAATAATTGAGCTATGGGTTTGCTATTGCTACTGGAGGTGCAAGGGGACTAGGAGGGGCTGTGGTAAAGAGTTGAGGCCATGGAGAAGAGTGGAAGTGGTCAAAACAGGGGTTTTAGTAAAATGGTAGAAGGTGTTTGTTGCTGGTTTGGGCAAGAAGATGAACTCCTATTGTCATGAGGCTTGACAGGGTCAAATGGCATGAGATAATAAGGGGTTCCACCAAGATTGAGTTCATTTGGGCAAAGTTGCCAATGCAGCTTTTGTAAACCCTAGAAATTAGCAGAAATAAACTTGTGTAGATCTAGTTGAGCAAATCACTTCCCCTTAACGCACCACTTGGTGTAGTGGCCTCACTTGGTCATGTGAACATGCCCACAAAAGTTTGGGTCAAGGAGAGAAAGTTGATAGTACAAACTTGTTCAAATTTGGTTCTGGACAGAAAGGGTTTTGGGGTACTTTGAGCAAGATAACATTCTCTCCAACTTGTGCTATTTGGTCTAGATGAATAATTATACCATTTGAGCATGTTCACAAGGTTTGAGAACATTTGGACATGTTTGGCAATGTAAAGTTGCTCAAACTTCAAAATGGACATAAATGGTTTTGAGGAGATTTCATGGGGTTATACTATTCTCCATGACATGATAATTGGCAAGATCATCAAACATGTCATATGTGACATGCTAGAATTTTCTTGGAATTGTTGGGGAATATTTCCTGTAGAAATATTTCAAATCCTTGAAATGGGCAGAAATGGTTTTTGAGGGATTTGACCAATATTTTGAACATGACCATGTGTTTAAACTCTTATATATGGACAATATATGTCCATTGAGTTTCCCTGATTTTTGTCAAATATTTTTGAAACAATAAAATAATTTTTCCCTATTAAAGACCATTTCCGGCCTTAAGAAAAAGGTTTTAAATAAAATAGGAAAATAACTTTTAAAATTATATTTTTTTGGTTTATGGGAGTCCTATATCTAATAGGATTCAAATATACCTTTTGAAATATTTTTCACACCCCAAATCAAGTACTTGCAGTGCAAACCTCAATTCAGGGGTTTTGGAAAACTAATTTTAGAAAATACTATTTGGCCAAATTATTTTTGTAAGAAAATACTATATTTCTCTATACACATGGCATGATCATTGGTTCAAGAGTTTGGAGCAAGGAGATGAGGTATAGGAGTTGGAGGATTTATTTGATTTTTAGAGCACTTGCAAACAACAGACAAAATTCAAACAAGGCAAGGTCCAAAACACTCAAAAGTTTTTGTCAAACCACATTTTATCATGATTTATTAGCTTAAGTGTTGTGGCATGAAAATCAGGGTGTGACAATCTAACCGTTACACACAAATCACCAAACTTGGTGGGACCGAATAATGAAACTCGGTTGGACCGATTTAGTTCAAAATGTGAACGTTAGGATTATCGGTGGGACCGACATGTCAACTCGGTGAGACCGATTTCATTAGGGTTAGGGCATAACGTAATCTCAGTGAGACCGATTACACAAACTCAGTGAGACCGACTTTGGTAATAAGCTAACCAAAGAGTTGGTCAGGCAAACTCGGTTGGACCGATTCGCTAATCTCGGTGAGACCGAAACGTTACAAAGGGGAAACAGAGAGTTTGCATTGCGAACTCGGTGGGACCAGTCGCTCATTTCGGTTGGACTGAAATGTTACGAAGGGAAACATAGAGTTGACAATCTCATCTCGGTGGGACCGAGATCCCTATCGGCGAGACCGAAAAGACTAGGGTTTTGTGGCAGTGGCTATGTCAACTGAACTCGGTGGCGCCGGATCGAAAGTTTCGGTGGGGCCGAGTTTGACTTTTGGTTTGGGACATATGTGGATATGAGAAAGTGGTTGAGGGTTTTGGAGCATATCACTAAGCATTTTGAGCAAGTACCCATTAAGCAACACCTCATCCCCTTTTAATAGTATTGGCTTTTTCTATGGACGTGATCTTGGATCACTAAAAGGTAAAATATAGAGTCTTGATCTTTAGAGCTTGAGCCAATCTTTTGTCCTTATCATTTTGAGGGGTCCACATTTCTAATCCATGCCATGCCAATCATTGAGCTTTCCTGAAATATTTATCTTGAAATAGTATTAGCTCAATGAGCTATATGTTGTTAGGAATTACCAAAACCACCTAGGGATAGTTGCATTTTCAGTCTCCCCCTTTTTGGTAATTGATGACAACATATAGATCAAAGCTTCGACAAATGATTATAAGATTGAAATACATCGTCGCTTTGAGAAGTATGTGATAAGCAAGAGCTCCCCCTAAATTTGTGCATTATTTAAAATTTGCTTTTGAATGCAAATGCACAATGTATTAGGATCATGGGTCACTCTTCCATGTCACATACATCTTGGTGGAGCGCTCAAAATGATAAACATTAAAAACATGCACTCATCACCAAGCAAAGTGAATGATCATATATGGAATATAAGAGATAATATCATCCAAGCAAGCACTAAGGTAGCATATGATCAATCACATGATCAAACAAGTATCTCACATAGACAAAGACATAGTGTATCAACCAAGCGCATAAAAAGTTTCAACCAAGAACTAGAGATAAAAGGCAAAACACTCTCTCCTGAAGCCTATGATCTATACATATTTCTCCCCCTTTGGCAACAAGTTACCAAAAAGTTTGAAAATGCATAGTGCTATGCGTCTCTCAGGCTCGGTCTTCGAGAGGTGGTGTAGAGAGAACTCCAAGGATGAAGGCATCTGTTGATGTAGTTGGAGCTGGTGGAGTGGCTGCTGGAGGTGGCACTTGATATGTCTCCAATGTATCTATAATTTTTGATTGTTCCATCCTATTATATTATCTGTTTTGGATGTTAATGGGCTTATTTATACACTTTTGTATTATTTTTGGGACTAACCTACTAACCCAAGGCCTAGTGCAAATTGCTGTTTTTTTGCCTATTTCCATGTTTCCCAGAAAAGGAATATCAAACGGAATCCATACGGAATAAAACCTTTGGGAGAGTTATTTTTGGAACAAACGTGATCCAGGGGACTTGGAGTGGATGTCAAGCAACCAACGAGGAGGCCACGAGGTAGGGGGGCGCGCCTACCCCCTGGACGGACCCTCCCCCCTCGTGGCCCACCGACCTACTTCTTCCTCCTCTCTCTCTCTCTCTCTCTCTCTATATATATATATATATATATATATATATATTCATATACCCCGAAAACATCCAGGAGCACCACGAAACCCTATTTCCACCGCCGCAACCTTCTGTACCCAAGAGATCCCATCTTGGGGCCTTTTCCTTAGCTCTGCCGAAGGGGGACTCGATCATGGAGGGCCTCTACATCAACTCCATGGCCCCTCCGATGATGTGTGAGTAGTTTACCTCAGACCTTCGGGTCCATAGTTATTAGCTAGATGGATTTTTCTCTCTCTTTGGATCTCAATACAATGTTCTCCTCGATCTTCTTGGATATCTATTTGATGTAACTCTTTTTGCGGTGTGTTTGTCGAGATCCGATGAATTGTGGGTTTATGATCAAGTTTATCTATGAACAGTATTTGATTCTTCTCTGAAACCTTTTATGTATGATTGGTTATCTTTGCAAGTCTCTTCGAATTATCAGTTTGGTCTGGCCTACTAGATTGATCTTTCTTGCAATGGGAGAAGTGCTTAGCTTTGGGTTCAATCTTGCGGTGTCCTTTCCCAGTGACAGCAAGGGCAGCAAGGCACGTGTTGTATTGTTGCCATCGAGGATAAAAACATGGGGTTTATACCATATTTCTTGAGTTTATCCCTCTACATCATGTCATCTTGCCTAATGCATTACTCTGTTCTTATGAACTTAATACTCTAGATGCATGCTGGATAGCAGTCGATGTGTGGAGTAATAGTAGTAGATGTAGAATCATTTCAGTCTACTTGTCGCGAACGTGATGCCTATATACATGATCATGCCTAGATATTCTCATAATTATGCACTGTTCTATCAATTGCTCGACATTAATTTGTTCACCCACCATAATACTTATGTTATCTTGAGAGAAGCCACCAGTGAAACCTATGGCCCCGGGTCTATTCTCCTTTATATTAATCTACCATCAACAAGCTATTTTCTATTACTATTTTTTGCAATCTATATCATAAAAATACCAAAAAATTATCTTATTATTATTATCTCTATCAGATCTCACTCTCGTAAGTGACAGTGAAGGGATTGACAACCCCTTTATCCCGTTGGTTGCGAGGTTCTTATTTGTTTGTGTAGGTATGAGGGACTTGCGTGTAGTATCCTACTGGATTGATACCTTGGTTCACAAAAACCGAGGGAAATACTTACGCTACTTTGCTGCATCACCCTTTCCTCTTCAAGGGAAAACCAACGCAGTGCTCAAGAGGTAGCAAGAAGGATTTCTGGCGCCATTGCCGGGGAGATCTACGCACAAGTCAAGACATACCAAGTACCCATCACAAACTCTTATCCCTCGCATTACATTATTTGCCATTTGCCTCTCGTTTTCCTCTCCCCCACTTCACCCTTGCCGTCTTATTTGCCCTCTTTTTCCTCCCTGCCTTATGTGTGCTCGTTCTTTTTTGCAATTTGTTGCCATCATGTCTGAAACTAGGGAGGTTATCGTTGATAAGGATAATAATATGGAAAACTTTGATGCTATTGATGATCCTCTTGAAAATTCTACTATTTTACACACTAAAAAGTTTGGATTGGTAGCGGTAATATTATTGGTAAGGGAGTTATGCAAGATTTCTTTACTTGTGCCGGTGCTTTACCCACCATGAGCGGGTCTATTCTTCATAAAACTAGTAGTCAGATGCTATATCTTTGCTCATACTTGAACTTGAAAGACAATTTTTACATATGCATCCTTCCATACAAAGGATTTTCCTATAATTTTCTAATATTGAGCATTCTTCTGTTAAGTGAGTAGCGACCATCTTTTTAGCTCATGAGTTCAAATTTATAATAAAAGAGGCGAATGAAATTTTTGCGCACTATAAGGTGGATGCTGGCCGTCCTCCCTTAGGAAAAAGGTTCCTATCGATGTTCTTGTTAACAGGATATCTGAACTTAATGATAATTTTGCTATCCAGAATAATGGGTTATGTTTTTCCCTTGAACAAAGGCTCATGACTTTTGGCCAAAAGAATGCTTATAATGATGAATTGGTTGTGCAATATGAGGGGCCAAAGGAGGAACCAATACCTCCCGAGCTTGATCTTGGGGACTTTTGTCCCATTAAATTTAGCCCTTTTGATTATTTTTGCTTGCCACAAAGAAAGATTGCTGCTGAACATAGGGAGTATGAGATGAGTTTTCACGATTTACCTTATCATTATCATGATAACACCTAGATCTATTCTTGCTTTTATGCCTAGCTAGGGGCGTTAAACGATAGCGCTTGTTGGGAGGCAACCCAATTTTATTTTTTCCTTGATTTTTGGTTCTGTTTAGTAATAAATAATTCATCTAGCCTCTGTTTAGATGTGGTTTATGCTTTTAATTAGTGTTTGTGCCAAGTAGAACCTTTGGGAAGACTTGGGGAAAGTCTTTGCGATCTTGCTGTAAGAAACAGAAACTTTAGCGCTCACGAGATTTGCTGCCATTTTTTACTGGATAGTGACATTAAGTTGATAATTTTTGAAGATGATTAATAGATAAATTACTCACGCCCAGCAATTTATTTTAGAATTTTTGGGGTTACAGAAGTATTCGAAACCTACATATTACTACAGACTGTTCTGTTTTTGACAGATTCTGTTTTTCGTGTGTTGTTTGCTTATTTTGATGAATCTATGGCTAGTATCGGAGATTATGAACCATATAGAAGTTGGAATACAGTAGGTTTAACACCAATATAAATAAAGAATGAGTTCATTACAGTACCTTAAGTGGTGGTTTGTTTTCTTTTACTAACGGAGCTCATGATATTTTCTATTTAAGTTTTGTGTTGTGAAGTTTTCAAGTTTTGGGTAAAGATTTGATGGATTATGGAACAAGGAGTGGCAGATACTAAGCTTGGGGATTCCCATGGCACCCCAAGGTAAAATACAAGGACAACCAAAAGCCTAAGCTTGGGGATGCCCCGGAAGGCATCCCCTCTTTCGTCTTCTTCTATCGGTAACTTTACTTGAGGCTATATTTTTATTCACCACATGATATGTGTTTTGCTTGGAGCGTCTTGTATGATTTGAGTCTATGCTTTTTATTTTACCACCATCATCCTTGATGTACACACCTTTTGGTAGAGACACACATGAATTGAAATTTATTAGAATACTCTATGTGCTTCACTTATATCTTTTGAGCTAGATAATTTTGCTCTAGTGCCTCACTTATATCTTTTAGAGCACGGTGGTGGTTTTATTTTATAGAAATTATTGATCTCTCATGCTTCAATTATATTATTTTGAGAGTCCTTTAGAGAAACATGGTAATTTGCTTTAGTTATGAAACTAGTCCTAATATGATAGGCATCCAAGATGGGTATAATAAAAACTATCATAGAAAGTGCATTGAATACTATGAGAAGTTTGATACTTGATAATTGTTTTGAGATATAAAGGCGGTGATATTAGAGTGTGCTAGTTGAGTAATTGTGAATTTTAGAAATACTTGTGTTGAAGTTTGCAAGTCCCGTAGCATGCACGTATGGTGACCGTTGTATAACAAATTTGAAACATGAGGTGTTCTTAGATTGTCTTCCTTATGAGTGGCGGTCGGGGACGAGCGATGGTCTTTTCCTACCAATCTATCCCCCTAGGAGCATGCGCGTAGTGCTTGGTTTTTGATGACTTGTATATTTTTGCAATAAGTATGTGAGTTCTTTATGACTAATGTTGAGTCCATGGATTATACGCACTCTCACCCTTCCATCATTGCTAGCCTCTTCGGTACCGTGCATTGCCCTTTCTCACCTTGAGAGTTGGTGCAAACTTCACCGGTGCATCCAAACCCCGTGATATGATATGCTCTATCACACATAAACCTCCTTATATCTTCCTCAAAACAGCCACCATACCTACCTATCATGGCATTTCCATAGCCATTCCGAGATATATTGCCATGCAACTTTCCACCATTTCATTTATGACACGCTTCATCATTGTCATATTGCTTTGCATGATAATGTAGTTGACATTGTATTTGTGGAAAATCCACCATGCATAATTTTTCATACATGTCACTCTTGATTCATTGCCCTTCCCGGTACACCGCCGGAGGCATTCATATAGAGTCATATTTTGTTCTAGTATCGAGTTGTAATCATTGAGTTGGAAATAGATAGAAGTGTGATGATCATCATTAACAGAGCATTGTCCCAAATAAAAAAAAGAGAAAGTCCAAATAAAAAAAAGAAAGGCCCAAAAAAATAAAAAAGGAAAAAAAGAGAAAAGAAATAAAAAGGGGCAATGCTACTATCTTTTTTTCCACACTTGTGCTTCAAAGTAGCACCATGATCTTTATGATAGAGAGTCTCTTGTTTTGTCACTTTCATATACTAGTGGGGATTTTTCATTATAGAACTTGGCTTGTATATTCCAACAATGGGCTTCCTCAAATGTCCTAGGTCTTCGTGAGCAAGCAAGTTGGATGCACACCCACTTAGTTTCTTTTGTTGAGCTCTCATACATTTATAGCTCTAGTGCATCCGTTGCATGTCAATCCCTACTCCTTGCATTGACATCAATTGATGGGCATCTCCCTAGCCCGTTTATTAGCCTTGTCGATGTGGGACTTTCTCCTTTTTTTCTTCTCCACATAACCCCCTATCATTATTGTATTCCACCCATAGTGCTATATCCATGGATCATGCTCATGTATTGCGTGAAAGTTGAAAAAAGTTTGAGATTACTAAAGTATGAAACAATTTCTTGGCTTGTCATCGAGGTTGTGCAAGATGAGAGCATTCTTGTGTGACGAAAATGAAGCATGACCAAGCTATATGATTTTGTAGGGATGAACTTTCTTTTGCCATGTTATTTTGAGAAGACATGATTGCTTAGTTAGTATGCTTGACGTATTATTATTTTTATGTCAATATTAGACTTTTGTCTTCAATCTTTCGGATCTGAATATTCATGCCACAATAAAGAAAATTACATTGAGAATTATGCTAGGTAGCATTCCACATCAAAAATTCTATTTTTATCATTTACCTACTCGAGGACGAGCAGGAATTAAGCTTGGGGATGCTTGATACGTCTCCAACGTATCTATATTTTTTGATTGTTCCATGCTATTATATTATCTGTTTTGGATATTAATGGGCTTATTTATACACTTTTATATTATTTTTGGGACTAACCTACTAACCCAAGGCCCAGTGCAAATTGCTGTTTTTTTGCCTATTTTAGTGTTTCACAGAAAAGGAATATCAAACGGAATTCAAACGGAATAAAACCTTCGAGAGAGTTATTTTTGGAACAAACGTGATCCAGGGGACTTGGAGTGGACGTCAAGAAACCAACGAGGAGGCCACGAGGCAGGGGGCGCCCCTACCCCCTGGGCGCGCCCTCCCCCTCGTGGCTCCACCGACCTACTTCTTCATCCTATATATATTCATATACCCCGAAAACATCCAGGAGCACCACGAAACCCTATTTCCACTGCCCCAACCTTCTATACCCAAGAGATCCCATCTTGGGGCTTTTTCCGGAGCTCCGCCGGAGGGGAAATCGATCACGGAGGGCCTCTACATCAACTCCATGGCCCCTCCGATGATGTGTGAGTAGTTTACCTCAAACCTTCGGGTCCATAGTTATTAGCTAGATGGCTTCTTCTTTCTCTTTGGATCTCAATACAATGTTCTCCTCGATCTTCTTGGAGATCTATTTGATGTGACTCTTTTGGCGATGTGTTTCTCGAGATCCGATGAATTGTGGGTTTATGATCAAGTTTATCTATGAACAATATTTGATTCTTCTCTGAAATCTTTTATGTATGATCGGTTATCTTTGCAAGTCTCTTCGAATTATCAGTTTGGTTTGGCCTACTAGATTGATCTTTCTTGCAATGGGAGAAGTGCTTAGCTTTGGGTTCAATCTTGCGGCGTCCTTTCCCAGTGACAGCAGGGGTAGCAAGGCACATATTGTATTGTTGCCATTCAGGATAAAAGATGGGGTTTATATCATATTGCTTGAGTTTATCCCTCTACATCATGTCATCTTGCCTAATGCATTACTCTGTTCTTATGAACTTAATACTCTAGATGCATGCTGGATAGCGGTCGATGTGTGGGTAATAGTAGTAGATGCAGAATCGTTTCGGTCTACTTGTCGCGGACGTGATGCCCATATACATGATCATGCCTAGATATTCTCATAATTATGCACTTTTCTATCAATTGCTCGACAGTAATTTGTTCACCCACCGTAATACTTATGTTATCTTGAGAGAAGCCACTAGTGAAACCTATGGCACCCGGGTCTATTCTCCTTTATATTAATCTACCATCAACAAGCTGTTTTCTATTACCGTTTATGTTGCAATATTTATTTGCCAATCTATATCATAAAAATACCAAAAATATTTATCTTATTATTATTATTATCTCTATCAGATCTCACTCTCGTAAGTGACCGTGAAGGGATTGACAACCCCTTTATCGCGTTGGTTGCGAGGTTCTTATTTGTTTGGGTAGGTACGAGGGACTTGCGTGTAGTCTCCTACTGGACTGATACCTTGGTTCTCAAAAACCGAGGGAAATACTTACGCTACTTTGCTACATCACCCTTTCCTCTTCAAGGGAAACCAACGCACTGCTCAAGAGGTAGCAGCACTGAAGCTGTGGCTGCTGGTGCAGATAATGTAGCTCTAGAAATAGGTACATGCACTGCAGCAGACCTCTGACTCCTTGGTACTCGCTGAAAAGCATCAGTTGTTTCCTTCCCTTTCCTCTCTTCTGCTTCCTCCTGGAGCTGCTCAACTGCAGTCTGTATCTCAGTTACCTTGAGGTCAAGATCATAAAATTATGTCTCAACAATCCTCTCTAGGCTATCTTGATTCTGAGTCAGGGTGGCCAAGCCCTTCTCAATCCTCAGTGTAGCTTGAATCAGATAGCCCAATTGATCTTGTTTTGACTTGAGGAACACCTGAGATGCTTCTTCTACACTTGGCATCCTTGCAGCTTTCTTTGCCTTAGCTTTGGCTCTCTTCTCTTGTGCTTGAGCTGATGACGGTTCATTCTCATTCATGACAACTTAATTATCTTCAAATTCCGGATATAGGGGTAGATGCTCCTTGTCCAACAAGTATGTTCATGTGCCCATCTTAGAATTGATGAGCTCCTGAATATGTGATTTTTAAACACCCTGCCACCGTCACTCGACCGCAAATATTGAGATACTTGGTTTTTAAATTCTAGTAAATCCAGAACTCGTCTATAATTCATGAACCTTGGCATGCTATCATGGAGCGGCATCAACATGCAGTGGTAAAAATTTGTCCCATTTGGGGCAGGTTTGGGTATAAGCTTCTCACAAACCTTAGCTTCTCACAACAAGCGTGATGGTTTCGGTAGGGAACGTGCCACCTTTGGGTACGAAACGATATCCATTGCCTCTTATTGCTTTCAAAAAATTTCAAGTGTCAACATAGAACAACGGGAGTATTGTGTTCAATTTTGGAATTTTTTAGGGTTTGTCTGGACATTTTTATACATTAACTGGGTTTTCCAGACATTTTATGTGCATAATTCAAATTTGAACTACATGCACATTCTCCAGTGCATATAAACTGGTTGAAAAAACAAATATGTGTCCTTGGTTGCATGCTTAGGTCCCATGCAAGAAATGGGAATGAATTTCAAACACATTGCCACCATCACTCGGCCACAAACATTGAGATAATTGGTTTTTAAATTCTAGTAAATCCAAAACTCGTCTGAAATTTATGAAACTTGGCATGCTATCATGGAGCGGCATCAACATGTCGTGGTATATTTTTTGTCCCATTTGGGGCAGGTTTGGGTATAAGCTTCTCACAAACCATAGCTTCTCACAACAAGTGTGATGGTTTCGGTAGGGAACGTGTCACCTTTGGGGTCGAAACAATATCCATTGCCTCTTATTGCTTTCAAAAAATTTCTAGTGTCAACATAGAACAACAGGAGTGTTGTGTTTACTTTTGGAATTTGTTGGGGTTCGTTTGGACATTTTTATACATTACCTAGGTTTTCTAGGCATTTCATGTGCATAATTCAAATTTGAACTACATGCACAAGCTCCGGTGCATATAAATTGGTTGAAATATCAAATCCGTGTCCTTCGGGGCATGCTTAGGTCCCATGCAAGAAATGGGAATGAATTTCAAACACCAGGGCACTGTTGATTGCCGACAAAACATTGAGATACCTGGTTTTTAAATTCTAGTAAATCCAAAACTCGTCTGAAATTCATGAAACTTGGCATGCTATCATGGAGCGGCATCAACATGACGTGGTAAAAATTTTGTCCCATTTGGGGCAGGTTTGGGTATAAGTTCTCACAGCAAGCGTGATGGTTTCGGTAGGGAACGTGCCACCTTTGGGGACGAAACGATATCCGTTGCCTCTTATTGCTTTCAAAAAATTTCTAGTGTCAGCATAGAACAACAGGAGTGTTGTGTTTACTTTCAGAATTTTTCGGGGTTCGTTTTGACATTTTTATACATTAACTGGGTTTTCTAGGCATTTCATGTGCATAATTCAAATTTGAACTACACGCACAAGCTCAAGTGCATATAAATTGGTTGAAAAATCAAATATGTGTCCTTCAGGGCATGCTTAGGTCCCATGCAAGAAATGGGAATGAATTTCAAACACCAGGGCACTGTTGATTGCCGGCAAAACGTTGAGATACTTTGTTTTTCAATTCTAGTAAATCCAAAACTCATCTGCAATTCATGAAACTTGGCATGCTATAATGGAATGGCACCTGACATGCTGTGGTATTTTTTGTGTTCATTTTGAGAGAAGGCACACTCGAATAACAGCCAACAATGGAACTTTGAAACAAATAGCTGCCACTGTAACATCTCAAACATTTTGTATAATTTAAATTGTGTGCATTCTGTTAACCATTCACGTGACGCCACACCTCACTCTTTTAATGGCTGGGAGGTGCCGTGCAGATATGTGCTTGAGTGCTTGACTAAACGGAAGGCGTGCCGACGGCTTCCCTAGGAAGCCAAGAGAAAATGTGCCGAGCAAGATTTCTGCAGCTCTTGATCACAAACGTTTTAGATAGAACACTCATATGCAAAGTAGTAGCCACCTATGTAATTATGCATGTAATAGTTTACTTTGGTGTGTGCAAATGCCATGGTTGTAGTAGCCACCTATGTAAGTGGATGTTTAATTTGGTTATGCAAGCATGTCCTTATAAGTGTGTGTGTGTGTGTATATATATATATATATATGTTGTTCTATATGCAATCCCATCGCACAACACACACGTCTTATTAGCAGCAACCGTCTGTGTTATTATCGGTCTTCACACACATTTTTTATTATAGACCTATTTTCCGCGTATCACACACATCTTGTTAAGTTGAACCATTTCTGTTCCCATGTCTCAACGCAAACAGTTCATCCGAATGAACCGCATGCCGTATATCGCACACACCTTCATCTAGCTGACCGTTTCTTTGGTGTTGCCTAATCACAAACAGTTCATCCGAGTGAACCGTATGTTGTGTATCGCACACACCTCCATCTGGCTGCCCGTTTCTTTTGTTCCTCCTCATTGCAAACAGTTAATTGAACTGAACCTTATGCCCTGCATCACACACACAACTAAAATCTGTACCATGTTTGATGCATCCTCCATTGCAAACATTTTACACCTTTTTTGACGGTTTTTTACATCACCATCTGCGATAATGGCATCACACACAATTTCGTCGAAGGGTCTCTGATCATAATGTCGCGTTAGCAGCATCCTGCAGTAGTGAAAGAATCACTCCAAAGTGAAGGAAATATGTCCTAGAGGCAATAATAAAGTTGTTATTTATATTTCCTCATATCATGATAAATGTTTATTATTCATGCTAGAATTGTATTAACCGGAAACTTAGTACATGTGTAAATACATAGACAAACAGAGTGTCAATAGTATGCCTCTACTTGACTAGCTCGTTAATCAAAGATGGTTAGGTTTCCTAACCATAGACATGAGTTGTCATTTGATAAACGGGATCACATCATTAGAGAATGATGTGATTGACTTGACCCATCCGTTAGCTTAGCATTCTGATCATTTAGTTTATTGCTATTGCTTTCTCCATAACTTATACATGTTCCTATGACTATGAGATTATGCAACTCCCGAATACCGGAGGAACACTTAGTGTGCTATCAAACATCACAACGTAACTGGGTGATTATAAAGATGTTCTACAGGTGTCTCCGATGGTGTTTGTTGAGTTGGCATAGATTGAGATTAGGATTTGTCACTCTGATTGTCGGAGAGGTATCTCTGGGCCCTCTCGGTAATGCACATCACTATAATCCTTGCAAGAAATGTGACTAATGAGTTAGTTACGGGATGTTACATTACGGAATGAGTAAAGAGACTTGCTGGTAACGAGATTGAACTAGGTATGATGATACCGACGGTAGAATCTCGGGCAAGTAACATACCGATGACAAAGGGAACAACGTATGTTGTTATGCGGTTTGATCGATAAAGATCTTCTTAGAATATGTAGGAACCAATATGAGCATCCAGCTTCCACTATTGGTTATTGACCGAAGATGTGTCTTGGTCATGTCTACATAGTTCTCGAACCCACAGGGTCCGCACGCTTAACGTTCGATGATGATCGGTATTATGAGTTTATGTGTTTTGATGTACCGAAGGTAGTTCGGAGTCCCGGATGTGATCACAGACATGACGAGGAGTCTCGAAATGGTCGAGACATGAAGATTGATATATTGGAAGGTTATGTTTGGACACCGGAATGGTTTCGGATGAGTTCGGGCATATACCGGAGTACCGGAGGGTTACCGGAGCCCCCCGGGGGCTTAATGGGCCTACTTAGTGGAAGAGAGAGGAGGCGGCCAAGAGGTGGGGGTGCCCCCCAAGCCCAATCCCCCCTTTCCTTCTTCTCCTCTTCCCCTTCCTCCCCCTCTTATTAGGACTAGGAAAGGGGGGAAGCCTACTCCTAGTAGGAGTAGGAATCCCCCCTTGGGGCGCACCATGAGGGCCGGCCGGCCCCTCCTCCCCTCCTTTATATACGGGGGAGGGGGCACCCCATAAACACACAAGTTGACAATTGTTTTAGCCTTGTGCGGTGTCCCCTCCACAGATACACACCCCGATCATATTGTCGTAGTGCTTAGGCGAAGCCTTGCGCCGGTAACTTCGTCATCACCATCAACATGTTGTAGTGCTGATGAAACTCTCCCTCGGCCTTAACTGGATAAAGAGTATGAGGGACGTCACCGAGCTGAACGTGTGCAGATCGCGGAGGTGCCGTGCATTCGGTACTTGATCGGTTGGATCACGAAGACGTTCGTCTACATCAACCGCGTTTCATAACGCTTCCGACTTTCGGTCAACGAGGGTACATACACATACTCTCCCATCTCGTTGCTATGCATCCCTAGATAGATCTTGTGTGATTGTAGGAATTTTTTTGAAAAACTGTGTTCCCCAACAGTGGCATCTGAGCCAGGTCTATGCGTAGATGTTATATGCACGAGTAGAAAACAAAGGAGTTGTGGGCGTGGGTATATACATATTGCTTGCCGTTACTAGTTGTTTCTTGATTCGGCGGTATTGTTGGATGAAGCGGCCCGCACCGACATTACATGACCGCGTTCATGACACTGGTTCTACCGACGTGCTTTGCACACAGGTGGCTGGCGGGTGTCTGTTTCTCCAACTTTAGTTGAATCAGATTCAATGATCAGGGTTCTTTCTAAAGATCAAAAAGCAATCATTATACCATGTTGTGGTTTTTATGCCGTAGGTAAGAACGGTTCTTGCTAAGCCCGCAGCAGCCACGTAAAAATTGCAACAACAAAGTAGAGGACGTCTAACTTGTTTATGCAGGGCATGTTGTGATGTGATATGGTCAAGACATGATGAGATATAAATTGTTGTATAAGATGATCATGTTTTTGTTAAAGCTATAGGCAACTGGCAGGAGCCTTATGGTTGTCTCTTTATTTCATAAGATGCAAGCGCCATATAATTGCTTTACTTTATTGATGACCCACAAGTATAGGGGATCTATCATAGTCCTTTCGATTAGTAAGAGTGTCGAACCCAACGAGGAGCAGAATGAAATGATAAGCGGTTTCTAGCAAGGTATTCTCTGCAAGTACTGAAATAAGTGGTAACAAATAGTTTTGTGATAGGATAATTTGTAATGAACAACAAGTAACAAAAGTAAATGAAGTGTAGCAAGGTGGCCCAATACTTTTTGTAGCAAAGGACAAGCCTAGACAAACTCTTATATAGAGAAAAGCGCTCCCGAGGACACATGGGAATATTGTCAAGCTAGGTTTCATCACGAGCATATGATTCGTGTTCGGTACTTTGATAATTTGGTATGTGGGTGGACCGGTGCTTGGGTACTGTCCTTACTTGGATAAGCATCCCACTTATGATTAACCTCTATTGCAAGCATCCGCAACTACAACAAAAGTATTAAGGTAAACCTAACCATAGCATGAAACATATGGATCCAAATCAGCCCCTTATGAAGCGACGCATAAACTAGGGTTTAAGCTTCTGTCACTCTAGCAACCCATCATCTACTTATTACTTCCCAATGCCTTCCTCTAGGCCCTAATAATGGTGAAGTGTTATGTAGTCGACGTTCACATAACACCACTAGAGGAGAGACAACATACATCTCATCAAAATATCGAACGAATACCAAATTCACATGATTACTAATAGCAAGACTTCTCCCATGTCCTCAGGAACAAACATAACTACTCACAAAGCATATTCATGTTCATAATCAGAGGGGTATTAATATGCATATAGGATCTGAACATATGATCTTCCACCAATTAAACCAACTAGCATCAACTACAAGGAGTAATTAACACTACAAGCAACCCACAGGTACCAATCCCAGACTTGGAGACAAGAATTAGATATAAGAGATGAACTAGGGTTTTGAGAGGAGATGGTGCTGGTGAAGATGTTGATGGAGATTGCCCTCTCCCAATGAGAGGAGCGTTGGTGATGACGATAACGATGATTTCCCCCTCCCGGAGGGAAGTTTCCCCGGCAGAACAGCTCTGCCGGAGCCCTAGATTGGATCCGCCAAGGTTCCGCCTCGTGGCGGCGGAGTTTTGTCCGAGGGCCACCAGGGGGCCCACGAGGTAGGGGGGTGCGCCCAGGGGGTAGGGCGCGCCCCCACCCTCGTGGGCACGGTGTGCCCCCATGGTGAACTTCTTGCGCTCAGTATTTTTTATATATTCTGAAATTGACTTCTCTGAAGTTTCAGGATTTTTGGAGCTATGCAGAATAGGTCCCTAATATTTGCTCCTTTTCCAGCCCTAAATCCCAGCTGCCGGCATTCTCCCTCTTTACGTAAACCTTGTAAAATAACAGAGAATAAGCATAAGTATTGTGACATAATCTATAATAACATCCCATAATGCAATAAATATCAATATAAAAGCATGATGCAAAATGGACGTATCAACTCCCCCAAGCTTAGACCTCGCTTGTCCTCAAGCGAAAGCCGAAATCGGAAAATATGTCCACATGTTTAGAGATAGAGGTGTCGATAAAAGTAAAATACAGACATGAGGGCATCATGATCATTCTTAGAACATCAACTTACATAATTCCTGTCATATGATTTCTTATGCTAGAGTAATAATTCAATCACAATTTCAAGTATGAATCATAAACTTCATTGAAAACTAACAAACTATAATCTCAGTCATTGGAGCAATTGCAATTTATAATAACATAGGAAAGAGTCAATATAAGAGCTTTTCAGCAAGTCCACATACTCAACTATCATATAGTCTTTCGCAATTGCTGACACTCACGCAATACTTATGGGTATGGTGTTTTAATCGGACACAGAGAAAGATAGGGGCTTATAGTTTTGCCTCCCAACGTTTTACCTCAAGGGTAATGTCAACAATAATAGTTCATGAAAACTCACATCCAATTAGCCATATATACCAGGATCTTTCCAACATACTGTGCTTGCCAAAGGATAAAATGTAAAAAGGAAGGGTGAAGATCACCATGACTCTTATGCAAGGTAGGAGATAAAATTAAAAGATAGGCCCTTCGCAGAGGGGAGCAGAGGTTGTCATGCGCTTTTATGGTTGGATGCACAAAATCTTAATGCGAAAGAATGTCACTTTATATTGCCACTTGTGATATGGACCTTTATTATGCAGTCTGTCGCTTTTATTTCTTCCATATCACACGATCGTATAAAGCTTATTTTCTCCCACACTAATAAGTCATACATATTTAGAGAGCAATTTTTATTGCTTGCACCGATGATAACTTACTTGGAGGATCTTACTCAATCCATAGGTAGGTATGGTGGACTCTCATGGCAAAACTGGTTTAAGGGTATTTGGAAGCACAAGTAGTATCTCTACTTGGTGCAATGAATTTGGCTAGCAAGAGGGGGAAAGGCGAGCACAACCATGTTGGATGATCCATGACAATATAATTTATCTCAGATGTAAGAAAACATAACCCATTACGTTGTCTTCCTTGTCCAACGTCAACTCTTTAGCATGTCATATTTTAATGAGTGCTCACAATCATAAAAGATGTCCAAGATAATGTATTTATATGTGAAGACCTCTCTTTCTTTATTACTTCCTATTAATTAGAACGATGACCAAAACCATGTTTGTCAACTCTCAACAACTTTTATTCATCATAATTTTCTATGTGAGCTCATTACTCTCCATAAGATCCATATGATCTCTTTGTTTCTTTTTATTTATTTCTCTTTTCTTTTATTCACTTAGGATCATGGCAAAATAATCAAGCCCTTGACTCAACACTAATCTTTATTATATATAGCTCATGGACTCGATTACATAGAGGGATCATAAAGCAAAACTCAAAACTAGATCATGCCATAAACTTTATTCTACTAGATCATGCCATAAACTTTATTCTACTAGATCAAGATATTACCAAAAGGATCGAACTAAGAAAAACGGTAAAGATAAAAGTGATGGTGATACGATACCGGGGCACTCCCCCAAGCTTGGTAGTTGCCAAGGGGAGTGCCCATACCAGATACTCAATTCTTCTTTGTTGGTGGAGAAGGTGATGGTTTTGTTGATGGCGTAGGTTTCTTCCTTAATTTACGCTTGAGGACAGAGTTTTGTTCCCTTAGGTCATCAATCTCCTGCTCCAGGCTGAGTATATTTTTGCATAGTTCCTGCTTGTTTTCCTGCAAGAGGCGAAAAGGGATAAACTCGATCTTAGGTTTCTTTACTCTATCCGGGAGGCTTGACTTTTTGAACTCCACATGCATGTCCCCAGGTTGAGGTAATACGACTTCATCTTCTTCTGAGCTCGTCTCCTCCCTTCTCTTGGGTTCATAGTCCTCTTCTTCTTCCGTAGTCCAACCACAATGCTCCACATCCTCATAGACCTTAGGATCTGCAAGGTAATCAACCACATAGCTTTCTCCTTCCGAATCCTGGGACGACATGTTTCTTTAATCTACAGCAGGACAACTCAAAACAAAAACAGAGAATATTTGCGTGATACAGGAGTCAAAACCTTCGGGAGATTATATAATGAATTTTTACCGACCAAAATATGTGTCGTGTAAGAAAAAGGAGTCCGGAGAGCGCACGAGATGCCCACGAGGTAGGGGAGCGCGCCCAGGAGGGTAGGGCGCGCCCTCCACCCTCATGGAGCCCTCGTGTCCTTCCCGGACTACTTGTTATTTTTCTATTTTTCTAAATATTCCAAAACAGAGAAATATTGCCTTAAAAACTGTTTTGGAGTCGGTTTACTTACCGTACCACATACCTATTCCTTTTCGGAGTCTGAAATGTTCTGGAAAGTGTCCCTTATGTATTACTCCGGGGTTACGGTTTCAATAACATTGGTTTCAACATTTATGCAATTACCTGAGATATAATGTTTGATTCTTTGACCGTTCACCACCTTCGGATTTGTGCCTTCGAAGTTGTTGATTTTTATGGCACCGGAATGATAAACCTCCTCGATAACGTAAGGACCTACCCATCTAGAGAGAAGTTTTCCTGCAAAAAATCTTAAACAAGAGTTGTCTAGCAATACATGATCACCTACATTAAACTCACGCTTTTGTATCCTTTTATCATGCCATCTTTTAACTTTTTCTTTAAACAACTTGGCATTTTCATAGGCTTGGGTTCTCCATTCATTGAGTGAGCTAATATCAAATAACCTCTTCTCACCGGCAAGTTTAAAATCATAACTGAGCTCTTTAATAGGCCAATATGCCTTGTGTTCTAGTTCGAGAGGTAAGTGACATGTTTTTCCATAAACCATTTTATACGAAGACATACCCATAGGATTTTTATATGCAGTTCTATAGGCCCATAATGCATCATCAAGTTTCTTGGACCAATTCTTTCTAGACCTATTGATAGTCTTTTGCAAAATTAATTTGAGCTCTCTATTACTCAATTCTACTTGACCACTTGACTGAGCGTGATAAGGGGATGCAATTCTATGATTAACATCATATTTAGCAAGCATTTTATGGAAAGCACCATGAATAAAATGTGAACCACCATCAGTCATTAAATATCTAGGGACTCCAAACCTTGGAAAAATAACTTCTTTAAGCATCTTAATAGAGGTGTTATGATCAGCACTACTAGTTGGAATAGCTTCTACCCACTTAGTAACGTAATCAACAACAACTGAAATATGTGTATATCCATTAGAGGCAGGAAAAGGTCCCATATAATCAAAGCCCCAAACGTCAAATGGTTCAATAATGAGTGAATAGTTCATAGGCATTTCTTGACGTCTACTAATATTACCAATTCTTTGACATTCATCACAAGAAAAGACAAACTTACGTGCATCTTTGAAGAGAGTAGGCCAATAAAAACCAGATTGCAATACCTTATGTGCAGTTCTATCTCCAGCATGGTGTCCTCCATAAGCTTCAGAGTGACACTTGCATAGGATCTATTCCCGTTCATGCTCAGGTACACAACGTCTAATAACACCATCTACTCCTTCTTTATAAAGACGTGGGTCATCCCAAAAGTAATGTCTCAAATCATAGAAGAACTTTTTCTTTTGCTGGTATGTGAAACTAGGTGGTATGAATTTGGCAACAATGTAATTAGCATAATCAGCATACCATGGAGCAATATGAGAAGCATTTATGACATTTAATTGCTCATCAGGAAAGCTATCATCAATAGGTAGTGGGTCATCAAGCACATTTTCTAACCTAGACAAGTTGTCTGCAACGGGGTTGTCAGCTCCCTTTCTATCAATAATATGTAAATCAAATTCTTGTAGCAAGAGAACCCATCTAATAAGTCTAGGTTTAGCATCTTTCTTTTCCATAAGATATTTAATAACAACATGATCAGTGTGAATAGTTACTTTAGAATCAACAATATAAGGTCTGAACTTATCACAAGCAAATACAACTGCTAAGAATTCTTTTTCGGTAGTAGCATAATTTCTTTGAGCATTGTCTAGGGTTTTACTAGCATATTGAATAACGTTTAATTTCTTATCAACTATTTGCCCTAGAACAACACCTATAGCATAATCACTAGCATCACACATAATTTCAAAGGGTAAATTCCAATCAGGTGGCTGAACAATAGGTGCAGAAACCAATGCTTTCTTAAGTATTTCAAATGCTTCTACACAATCATCATCAAAGACAAATGGTATATCTTTTTGTAATAAATTAGTCAGAGGCCGAGAAATTTTTGAGAAGTCCTTAATGAACCTCCTATAAAATCCAGCGTGACCAAGGAAACTTCTTATACCTTTGATGTCCTTGGGACATGGCATCTTTTCAATAGCATCAACCTTGGCTTTATCAACTTCAATACCTCTTTCGGAAACTTTATGCCCCGAGACAATACCTTCATTAACCATAAAGTGGAACTTTTCCCAATTCAAGACAAGATTAGTTTCTTCACATCTCTGCAAAACTCGATCAAGGTCGCTCAAGCAATAATCAAAAGAAGATCCATAGACGGAGAAATCGTCCATGAAAACCTCACAAATCTTTTCACAAAAGTTAGAGAATATAGCCATCATGCATCTTTGAAAGGTAGCAGGTTCATTACATAAACCAAAAGGCATACGTCTATAAGCAAAAGTACCAAAAGGGCAAGTAAAAGTAGTGTTTGATTGATCCTTGGCTGACACAGGTATTTGAGAGAAACCAGAATAACCATCTAGAAAGCAAAAATGTGTATGTTTGGATAATCTTTCTAGCATTTCATTAATAAAAGGTAAGGGGTAATGATCCTTTTTAGTGGCCTTATTTAATTTGCGGAAGTCAATTACCATCCTATAACCTGTAATAATTCTTTGAGGAATCAATTCATCTTTATCATTAGGAACGACAGTAATACCTCCCTTCTTAGGGACACAATGGACATGACTTACCCACTGACTATCAGCAATGGGATAGATTATACCTGCCTCAAGGAGCTTTAGTATTTCCTTTCTTACCACTTCTTTCATTTTAGGATTCAACCATCATTGATGATCACGAACTGGTTTAGCATCTTCTTCCAAATTTATTTTATGTTGACATAGAGTGGGACTAATGCCCTTAAGATCCTCAAGAGTATACCCAATAGCAGCACGATGCTTCTTCAGAGTTTTCAATAATCACTCTTCCTCATGCTCTAAAAGGTTAGCACTAATAATAACAGGATATATCTTTTTCTCATCAAGATAAGCATATTTAAGAGTATCAGGCAACGGTTTAAGCTCAAACACGGGATCCCCCTTGGGTGGAGGAGGGTCCCCTAGGATTTTAACATGCAAATTGTGTTTCAGAATAGGTTCCTATTTAAAGAATACTTCATCTATTTCCCTTCTTTCATTCATAAACATATCATTTTCATGGTCTAGCAAATATTGTTCTAAAGGATCACTAGGAGGTACGACAATAGAAGGAAGACCAATAATTTCATCCTTACTAGGTAATTCTTCTTCACGGCATTGTCTACTAAATTTAGAGAAATTAAATTCATGAGACATATCATCTAAACCGATAGTAACAACATCCTTTTTGCAATCTATCTTAGCATTAACAGTGTTTAAGAAGGGTCTACCAAATATAATGGGACAAAAACTATCTTGTGGGGAACCAAGAAGAAGAAAATCAGCAGGATATTTAGTTTTCCCACATAAGACTTCAACATCTCTAACAATTCCCATTGGTGAAATAGTATCTCTATTGGCAAGTTTAATTGTGACATCAATATCTTCTATCTTAGCAGGTGTAATATCATGCATAATTTCTTTGTATAAGTCGTAAGGTATTGCACTAGCACTATCACCCATATCACATAAGCCATGATAACAATGATCTCCTATTTTAACAGAAATAACAGACATGCCTACCATAGGTTTGTTTTTATCTTTAGCACAAGGTTTAGCAATTCTAGCAGTCTCATCAAGGAAATGAATAACATGCCCATCAATATTATCAGCCAGGAGATCTTTAACAATAGCAATATTAGGTTCAACTTTAACTTTCTCAGGAGGTGTATATGTTCTAATATTGCTTTCACGAACCACAGTTGAAGCTTTAGCATGATCCTTTATCCTAACAGAAAAAGGTGGTTTCTCAACATAAGCGGTAGGAACAATAGGATCATTATAAGTGATAGTATTTTCTTCAACTTTAATAGGTGCAGCTACTTTTACTTCTATGGGAGGATGATATTTAAACCACTTCTCCTTGGGAGATCAACATAAGTAGCAAAAGATTCACAGAAAGAAGCTACCATCTCAGAGTCAAGTCCATATTTAGTGCTAAATTTACGAAAAACATCGGTATCCATAAAAGATTTAACACAATCAAACTTAGGTGTCATACCTGACTCCTTACCTTCGTCGAGGTCCCAATCTTCAGAGTTGCATTTAATTCTTTCCAATAAATCCCATTTGAATTCAATAGTCTCCGTCATGAAAGAGCCAGCACAAGAAGTATCGAGCATGGTGCGATTGTTATCAGAAAGCCGAGCATATAAATTTTGAATAATTATTTCTCTTGAGAGCTCATGATTGGGGCATGAATATAACATTGATTTAAGCCTCCCCCAATCTTGAGCGATGCTTTCTCCTTCGCGAGGCCAAAAATTATATATATAATTGCGATCACGATGAACAAGATGCATAGGATAAAACTTCGGATGAAATTCCAATTTCAATCGTTTGTAGTTCCATGACCCCGTATCATCACATAGCCTATACCATGTCAATGCATCTTCCTTCAAAGATAAAGGGAAGACCTTCTTCTTAATAACATCTCCGGGTACACCTGCAAGCATAAATAATCCACAAACTTCATCCACATATATTAGGTGCTCATCAGGATGCGTTGTTCCGTCTCCTGCAAAAGGATTAGCTAGCAGTTTTTCTATCATACCCGAAGGAATTTCAAAGTAGACATTTTCATTTTCAGTCGGTTTATTAGGTCGAGGAGCAACTCTTTGCTATACTGGTCGGGGTGAAGATACCCCGAACAAGCCCCTTAGAGGATTACTTTCCATAGTAACAAGTGACAGTAAATTTCAGCACACTATATAAATTTTCCTTACCAAATTCCACCTACCAAAGGCGCTTCACTCCCCGGCAACGGTGCCAGAAAAGAGTCTTGATGACCCACAAGTATAGGGGATCTATTGTAGTCCTTTTGATAAATAAGAGTGTCGAACCCAACGAGGAGCAGAAGGAAATGATAAGCGGTTTCCAGCAAGGTATTCTCTGCAAGTACTGAAATAATTGGTAATAAATAGTTTTGTGATAGGATAATTTGTAACGAGCAACAAGTAACAAAAGTAAATAAAGTGCAGCAAGGTGGCCCAATCCTTTTTGTAGCAAAGGACAAGCCTGGACAAACTCTTATATAGAGAAAAGCGCTCCCGAGGACACATGGGAATATCGTCAAGCTAGGTTTCATCACGATCATATGATTCACGTTTGGTACTTTGATAATTTGGTACGTGGGTGGACCAGTGCTTGGGTACTATCCTTACTTGGACAAGCATCCCACTTATGATTAACCTCTATTGCAAGCATCCGCAACTACAACAAAAGTATTAAGGTAAACCAAACCATAGCATGAAACATATGGATCCAAATCAGCCCCTTACGAAGCAACGCATAAACTAGGGTTTAAGCTTCTGTCACTCTAGCAACCCATCATCTACTTAGTACTTCCCAATGCCTTCCTCTATGCCCTAATAATGGTGAAGTGTTATGTAGTCGATGTTCACATAACACCACT
Organism: Triticum monococcum; assembly: GCA_034509565.1. Taxonomy (NCBI): domain Eukaryota; kingdom Viridiplantae; phylum Streptophyta; class Magnoliopsida; order Poales; family Poaceae; genus Triticum; species Triticum monococcum. The sequence goes on along the minus strand of CM067842.1, from coordinate 476,511,376 downwards.
AGAGGAGAGACAACATACATCTCATCAAAATATTGAACGAATACCAAATTCACATGACTACTAATAGCAAGACTTCTCCCATGTCCCCAGGAACAAACGTAACTACTCACAAAGCATATTCATGTTCATAATCAGAGGGGTATTAATATGCATATAGGATCTGAACATATGATCTTCCACCAATTAAACCAACTAGCATCAACTATAAGGAGTAATTAACACTACAAGCAACCAACAGGTACCAATCCCAGACTTGGAGACAAGAATTGGATACAAGAGATGAACTAGGGTTTTGAGAGGAGATGGTGCTGGTGAAGATGTTGATGGAGATTGCCCTCTCCCGATGAGAGGAGCGTTGGTGATGACGATGACGATGATTTCCCCCTCTCGGAGGGAAGTTTCTCTGGCAAAACAGCTCTGCCGGAGACCTAGATTTGATCCGCCAAGGTTCCGCCTCGTGGCGGCGGAGTTTCATCCGAGAAGATGGCTTATGATTTTTTCCTCATCAAAAGACTTCATATAGCAGAAGATGGACATTGGAGGGCCACCAGGGGGCCCACGAGGTAGGGGGCGCGCCCAGGGGGTAGGGCGCGCCCCCACCCTCGTGGGCAGGGTGTGGCCCCCCTGGTGAACTTCTTGCGCTCTATATTTTCTATATATTCTGGAATTGACTTCCGTGAAGTTTCAGGACTTTTGGAGCTGTGCAGAATAGGTCTCTAATATTTGCTCCTTTTCCAGCCCAGAATCCCAGCTGCCGGCATTCACCCTCTTTATGTCAACCTTGTAAAATAAGAGAGAATATGCATAAGTATTGTGACATAATGTGTAATAACAGCCCATAATGCAATAAATATCGATATAAAAGCATGATGCAAAATGGACGTATCATTTATCGCTATGCGATAGCAATAGTTGCAAAAGCAATAGTTGGCGAGATGACCATGTGACGACACATTGATAAAGATCAAGATGATGGAGATCATGGTGTCATGCCAGTGACGATGGAGATCATGTCGGTACTTTGGAGATGGAGATCAAAGGCACAATATGATGATGGCCATATTATGTCACATATTTTGATTGCATGTGATGTTTATCTTTTATGCATCCTATTTTGCTTAGTACGGCGGTAGCATTATAAGATGATCTCTCACTAAATTTCAAGGTATACGTGTTCTCCCTGAGTATGCACCGTTGCTACAATTCATCGTGCCGAGACACCACGTGACGATCGGGTGTGATAAATTCTACGTTCACATACAATGGGTGCAAGCCAGTTTTGCACACGCAGAATACTCGGGTTAAACTTGATGAGCTTAGCATATGCAGATATGGCCTCGGAACACTAAGACCGAAAAGTCGAGCGTGAATCATATAGTAGATATGATCAACATAGTGATGTTCACCATTGAAAGCTACTCTATCTCACGTGATGATCGGACATGGTTTAGTTGATATGGATCACGTGATCACTTAGATGATTAGAGGGATGTCTATCTAAGTGGGAGTTCTTAAGTAATATGATTAATTGAACTTAAATTTATCATGAACTTAGTCCTGATAGTATTTGCATATCTATGGTGTAGATCAATTGCTCGCATATAGCTTTCCCGTTTTATTTATGATATGTTCCTAGAGAAAACTATGTTGAAAGATGTTAGTAGCAATGATGCAGACTAGCTCCGTGATCTGAGGATTATCCTCATTGCTGCACAGAAGAATTATGTCTTTGATGCACCGCTTGATGACGGACCTATTGCAAGAGCAGATGCAGACGTTATGAACTTTTGGCAAAGCTCAGTATGATGACTACTTGATAGTTTAGTGAACCATGCTTAATAGCTTAGAACTGGGACTTCAAAAATGTTTTGAATGCCACAGAGCATATAAGATGTTCCAAGAGATGAAATTTGTATTTCATACTCATGCCTGAGTCAAGAGGTATGAGACCTCTGACAAGTATTTTGCCTACAAGATGGAGGAGAATAGCTCAACCAGTGAGCATGTGCTCAGAATGTCTGAGTACTACAGTCGCTTGAATCAAGTGGGAGTTAATCTTCTAGATAAGATAGTGATTGACAGAGTTCTCTAGTCATTATCACCAAGTTACTAGAACTTTGTGATGAACTACAATATGTAAGGGATGAAGAAAACGATTCCTGAGCTCTCCGCGATGCTGAAATCAGCGAAGGTAGAAATCAAGAAAAAGTGTCAAGTGTTGATGGTTAACAAGACCACTAGTTTCAAGTAAAAGGGCAAGGGAAAGAAAGGGAACTTCAAGAAGAATGGCAAGCAAGTTGCCACTCCCGTGAAGAAGCCCAAAGCTAGACCCAAGCTTGAAACTGAGTGCTTCTACTGCAAAGGAAATGGTCACTAGAAGTGGAACTGCCCTAGATACTTGGCGGATAAGAAGGATGGCAAAGTGAACAAAGGTATATTTGATATACATGTTATTGATGTGTACTTTACTAGTGTTTATAGCAACCCCTCAGTATTTGATACCGGTTCAGTTGCTAAGAGTAGTAACTCGAAACGGGAGTTACAAAATGAACAGAGACTAGTTGAGGGCGAGGCAACGATGTGTGTTGGAAGTGATTCCAAGGTTGATAAGATCACCATCGCATACTCCCTTTATCTTTTGGATTAGTGTTGAACCTAAATAAATGTTATTTGGTGTTTGCATTGAGCATGAATATGATTGGATCATGTTTATTGCAATACGATTATTCATTTAAGTCAGAGAATAATTGTTGTTCTGTTTACATGAATAAAACCTTCAATGCTCATACACCCAATGTGAATGGTTTGTTGAATATCGATCGTGGTTATACACATATTCATAATATTGATGCCAAAAGATGCAAAGTTGATAATGATAGTGCAACATATTTGTGGCACTGCCGTTTAGGTCATATCGGTGTAAAGCGCATGAAGAAACTCCATGCGGATGGGCTTTTGGAATCACTTGATTATTAATCATTTGATGCTTGTGAACATGCCTCACAAGCAAGATGACTAAGACTCCGTTCTCCGGAACAATGGAGCGAGCCACTGACTTATTGGAAATAATACATACCGATGTATGCGGTTCGATGAGTGTTGAGGCTCGCGGCGGGTATCGTTATTTTCTGACCTTCACAGATGATTTGAGCGAATATGGGTATATCTACTTAATGAAACACAAGTCTGAAACATTTGAAAAGTTCAAAGAATTTCAGAGTGAAGTTGAGAATCATCGTAACAAGAAAATAAAGTTTCTACAATCTGATCACGGAGACAAAATATTTGAGTTACGAGTTTTGTTGGGGATATAACTATTAGGTATGACCCGCCCAGGAGGGGCCGGGTCATCCCTATGATGATTCTTCACAATGAAGCCCAAGATCATATGGCGGTTCATAGATAGGCTTGGTAGAGGGCCTAGACCCGAAGGCGGCTTAAGGCCCATGGATATAATCCAGCATGTATGTAAGCTTGTATTGTAAGGAATGTAAGAAAGGTCACCGAAACGGATACGTTGTATAAGCCGGCCGGGACTCTGTAGCCCGCAGGGCGTCAACCCGTGTATATAAGGGGATGACCTAGCGGCGACTTTGGACAAGAAATAACAGATCGAGAGCCGGGTCAAGCATATTGGCTCCCTGCTCATCGAAACCCTAGCAATACCATCTACAGACTGGACTAGGCTTTTACCTTCATCGTAAGGGGCCGAACCAGTATAAACTCCTCGTGTCCTTTGTCCTGATTAACCCATTTAAGCTAACCACATCGCGATGGCTCCATGACTAAGTCCTCACACTAGGACATCTGCCGTTACAATTACACGACAGTTGGCGCCCACCGTGGGGCTATCGCACGATGGTTTCAAGTTCTTAGAGGGAAACTTCAAAGGGATCAAGGGATACGCTATGGGCCAGATGACCAAGAGTCGTCGCGACAAGCTCTACATCAACGACGCAGGCTGGGGCCCCGAGGCCGACTCAATTGAGTACAGGTACCGGGTCCCCTTCGGCGGAATTGACGTCTTCATCGACAAGATCGGCGAACCGGGCCCTGAGCCGGACATTTGCACCGGCATCGTCGAGACGGCTCAGCGTGCGAGACCCGCCTGGGTTTGGCCTGCCATGAATCGTGCCTTCGTGGGATTTATCCATGGAGTAGAATCGGAGGACAGACCGACATCTGGTGGTGAGACCGTCGTTTACTCTAATGGCGAGTCATCCACCGGTGAGACAGAGTCATTGTATCAACTGCCGGACGGCCGACTTGGGGGCTGTTCCGATGGCGACAGTATTCCGGACCCTTGTGAGCCACCAAACCAGGTTGCAATCTTCATGGCCAATACACAGCCCGTGCAGCATTCATCAACGGCAGCAGAGTTGATTTCTGGGTCAGCGGCTGCCGGGGCAGGAGGCCCTGAGCGCCCGCCAGTTCAGGTCTTAACCGACTTACTGGATAACCTAACAGCGTTGTTAACAGCGGTGGTTAACCCGACAGATCAAGATCAACATAATGCGGCAATCACAAAGCTGCGTGATGAGATAGCACAGGCCAAGGAGGAGCTAAACATAGAAAACGCTAGGATGGCCGAGGAGCGGGCCGCTTTGGATGCTCAGGCACAACAGATTGAGTCACAATCTTACCGGCTCATGTTAGATCAGAACGCTTCCAATGAAGTCATGAGGAGGAGGCATCAGACTCGTCTACCTTCAGTTTATGAGGCAAGGAATCTCTTTAACACGCCAGGAGCAGGAACCAGTAACCCGGCAGTAGTAAACCAGGTCGAGGCGCCTGGGACGGGTATGCCGGTTTAGGCACGTGCAACAGACCCTCCTCGTTAGAACAATAACCCGCTGCAGCATGTGCCAACGCCGCCGATTCATTATTCTAACCCTTTGGATAACATGATCGCTGCAGCGTCACGATTGGCGGCTCTCCCGATTGATGGTGAGTCGCCAATGGCGGTTGAGACACGGAGGGCTAGAGAGCTTCTCCAGACGGCACTGACTCAGCAGCAGGCTTATTCCTACAGTCATGATAGTATTCATTCCACCGCTCGCCCGAGCCGAAGTTACAACAGACATCTTGATGAGCCGGCGGTGTCAAGCAGTAGACGGAACCATAACTCGCCGCACAGACATAACCCGACGGGCGGTGGTGCTGATGCTTAGAATGTGGTGGATCAAGGAAGAGCCCGTCGAGAGGCCAAGTTAGCGGCACAATATGCGGCCCGTCAACCCACTCCGGTTCATCCAACCACTTCTGTGGATCCAAGTGTAACCTTTAGAAATTTGGGCGTGCCATGCTTAGTGCCGGATCTGCGTGATGAGCGCCTGCCCAAGGATTTCAAAGGTCCTCGTAAGGTGCCTAATTATACCGCCGATTTAAGTCCTGAGGCATGGAGTTATGACATGGCCATGGAATTGCTGGATGTCAGCAAGGCTGCATGTGCTAAATATTTCCCCCTGATGTTGGAAGGAATGGCCCGTACTTGGTTGAAGGGGCTCCCTGCGAAATCCATCGGGTCATGGGCCGAGTTAAAGGCCCGATTCATCCAGAACTTCGAAGACACATGTAAACAACCCATGCCAATTGTGGAGCTGGCCTCCTGTGTTCAAGAAGAAGGCGAGTCAACAACCCATTGGGTGCGCCGGGTCTCAACAATCTTGCATTCGTCAGATCGCATCAATGCCGACTTAGCAGTGTTGATGTTGGAAAACAATTGTCGTTTCACACCCTTAAAGCAGAAGCTAGGGCGACTCAAACGTCATTGCAATGACATGGGGACGCTCATGGCGGCTCTGGTTAAGTATGCTGACTCTGATAGTACCAAGGACCCCGAGTCTAATGATGAAAAGCCGGGGAAGGGAAGAAAGAGCAGCAACGCTAAGGGGTAGCAGCATAACCTGGCAAACCAGGGAGGCAACGGTAAGCGCAAGGCTGATAATAGTTTTGACTTTGTGGATAACACCAATGCACAAAATAATGGTTAGCGTCGCAAGGGTAAACCGCCCCCACAGGCCAGAGGATCCAGTATGAATCTTGAATAGATGTTAGATCAGCCCTACCCAAGACATGGTACGAGGGAAAGACCATCCGGGCACCTCTGTAAAGATTGTCACATTATGAAAGTGTACAAGAATTCCAATCTTTTTCAAGACAGTCATGGGCCAGGTGGTGGTTCTGGATCCGGCTTTCACGGTTCGGGTTATGGCGGTGGCAGTTCTAACTCTGGATTCTAGGGAAATCAAGGTAATCACGGCAATTAAGATGGTTACAACCAGTAGAGTAGTCAGGGGGAAAACATCAGCAACAGTCTGGTTATCAGAGCAACCCAAAGCAGTTGAACAGTGGGCAGTATCATGTTTTTACCACTAGCTTGTGTAAACGTGACCAGAAGCTTCATAGGAGGTCAGTCAATGCTGTTGAGCTGGCGGTTCCTCGTTATCTGCGCTGGTCTGAGTAGCCCATCGTGTGGAGTCAGGAAGATCACCCGCCCCGGGTTGATAATTTGGGTCATTTGGCTTTGGTGGTCGCACCTCAGGTCGGAGGGTATAAGTTTACCAAAGTACTCATGGACGGAGGGAGTAATATCAATATCCTTTATTATGAAACTTTCCTTCGCATGGGATTGACTAATAAAAATCTTAAGCCGTCAAACACTGTTTTCCATGGCGTGGTGCCTGGTAAGTCAGCATATCCAGTTGGTAAGATAGCTCTCGAAGTTGTCTTTGGAGATGATCATGACTCTAGATCAGAGACATTGACCTTTGAAGTAGTCAAGATCCACATCCCATATCATGCTCTGTTTGGACGGTCGGCATATACCAAGTTCATGCCACGACCGTGTTACGTGTATCTTCAGCTCAAGATGTCGAGTCACAAAGGAACCATTACAGTGCATGGGAGCCGTAAGATAGCTCTGGAATGTGAGGAAGGGGACGCAACTTATGCTGAGTCAGTTTGTGCAACGAAGGAGTTAAAATTTTACAAGGACAATGTTGACCCGGCAGATATGACATCTTTGAAAAAGCCAACCACAAAGCATGATCCGGTTTTAAGGTTTAAATCAGCGGATGATACCAAGATGGTTGATTTTGTTCCTGGCGACTCATCCAAGTAGTTCAGCATAAGTGCTAATCTGGATCCGAAATAGGAAAGCACGCTCATCGAGTTCATCCATGAGAACCGGGACATCTTTGCATGGAAGCCTTCACACATGCCGGTGATAACCCACAAGTATAGGGGATCACAATAGTTTTCGAGGGTAGAGTATTCAACCCAAATTTATTGATTCGACACAAGGGGAGCCAAAGAATATTCTCAAGTATTAGCAACTGAGTTGTCAATTCAACCGCACCTTGATAACTTAATATCTATAGCAAGGTATTTAGTAGCAAAGTAATATGATAGTAGTTGTAACAGTAGCAAAAGGTAATGATAACAGAAGTAATGTTTGTCGGTATTTTGTAGTGATTGTAACAGTAGCAACGGAAAATTAAATAAGCGAAGAACAGTATATGGAAAGCTCATAGGCAATGGATCAGTGATGGAGAATTATGCTGGATGCGGTTCATCATGTAACAGTCATAACCTAGGGTAACACAGAACTAGCTCCAATTTATCGATGTAATGTAGGCATGTATTCCGAATATTGTCATACGTGCTTATGGAAAAGAACTTGCATGACATCTTTTGTCCTACCCTCCTGTGGCAGCGGGGTCCTAACGGAAACTAAGGGATATTAAGGCCTCCTTTTAATAGAGTACCAGACCAAAGCATTAACACATAGTGAATACATGAACTCCTCAAACTACGGTCATCACCGGTAAGTATCCCGATTATTGTCACTTCGGGGTTAACGGATCATAACACATAATAGGTGACTACAGACTTGCAAGATAGGATCGAGAACTCTCATATATTGATGAAAACATAATAGGTTCAGATCTGAAATCATGGCACTCAGGCCCTAGTGACAAGCATTAAGCATAGCAAAGTCATAGCAACATCAATCTCAGAACATAGTGGATACTAGGGATCAAACCCTAACAAAACTAACTCAATTACATGATAGATCTCATCCAACCCATCACCGTCCAGCAAGCCTACGATGGAATTACTCACGCACGGCGGTGAGCATCATGAAATTGGTGATGGAGGATGGTTGATGATGACGATGGCGACGGATTCCCCTCTCCGGAGCCCCGAACGGACTCCAGATCAGCCCTCCCGAGAGGTTTTAGGGCTTGGCGGCGGCTCCGTATCGTAAAACGTGATGAATTCTTCTCTCTGATTTTTCTCTCCCCGAAACCAAATATATAGAGTTGGGGTTGAGGTCGGAGGAGCTCCAGGGGGCCCACGAGGTAGGGGCGTGCCCTAGGGGGGCAGGCGCGCCCCCACCCTCGTGGACAGGTGGTGGGCCCCCTGGTCTTCATCTTTTGCAAGGATTTTTTATTATTTCTGAAAAGATGTTCCGTGAAGTTTCAGGTCATTCCGAGAACTTTTGTTTCTGCACATAAATAACACCATAGCAATTCTGCTGAAAACAGTGCCAGTGCGGGTTAGTTCCATTCAAATCATGCAAGTTAGAGTCCAAAACAAGGGCAAAAGTGTTTGGAAAAGTAGATACGACGGAGACGTATCAACTCCCCCAAGCTTAAAACTTTGCTTGTCCTCAAGCAATTCAGTTGATAAACTGAAAGTTATAAAGAAAAACTTTTACAAACTCTGTTTGCTCTTGTTGTTGTAAATATGTAAAGCCAACATTCAAGTTTTCAGCAAAGATTATGACTAACCACATTCACAATAATGCTTAGGTCTCAAGTTTACTCATATCAATGGCATAATCAACTAGCAAGCAATAATAATAAATCTCGGATGACACCACTTTCTCAAAACAATCATAATATGATATAGCAAGATGGTATCTCGCTAGCCCTTTCTGAGACCGCAAAACATAAATGCAGAGAACCTTTAAAGATTAAGGACTGACTAGACATTGTAATTCATGGTAAAAGAGATCCAGTCAAGTCATACTCAATGTAAACTAACCGTAATGAATGCAAATGACAGCGGTGCTCTCCAACTGGTGCTTTTTAATAAGAGGATGATGACTCAACATGAAAGTAAATATATAGGCCCTTCATAGAGGGAAGCAGGGATTTGTAGAGGTGCCAGAGCTCGGTTTTGAAATAGAGGTGAATAATATTTTGAGCAGTATACTTTCATTGTCAACATAACAATCAAGAGATGGCGATATCTTCCATGCTACACACATTATAGGCGGTTCCCAAACAGAATGGTAAAGTTTATACTCCCCCTCCACCAACAAGCATCAATCCATGGCTTGCTCGAAACAACGAGTGCCTCCAACTAACAACAGCCCCAGGGGGAGTTTTGTTTGCAATTATTTTGATTTAGTTTGCATAAAGCATGGGACTGGGCATCCCGGTGACCAGCCACTTTCTCGCGAGTGAGGAGCGGAGTCCACTCCTCTTGAGAATAACCCGCCTAACATGGAAGATGCGGACAACCCTAGTTGATACATGAGCTATTCGAGCATACAAAACAGGATATTTATTTGAAGGTTTAGAGTTTAGCACATACAAATTTACTTGGAACGGCAGGTAGATACCGTATATAGGTAGGTATGGTGGACTCATATGGAATAACTTTGGGGTTTATGGAGTTGGATGCAGAAGCAGTATTCCCACTTAGTACAGGTGAAGGCTAGCAAAAGACTGGGAAGCCACCAGCTAGAGAGCGACAACAGTCATGAACATGCATTAAAATTAATCAACACCAAATGCAAGCATGAGTAGGATATAATCCACCATGATCATAATATCGTGAAGGCTATGTTGATTTTGTTTCAACTACATGCGTGAACATGCGCCAAGTCAAGTCACTTAAATCATTCACAGGAGGATACCACCCTATCATACCACATCACAACCATTTTAATAGCATGTTGGCACGCAAGGTAAACCATTATAAGCTCCCAGCTAATCAAGCATGGCATAAGAAACTATGATCTCTAGTTGTCATTGCAAACATGTTTATTCATAATAGGCTGAATCACGAACGATGAACTAATCATATTTACAAAAACATAAGAGGTCGAGTTCATACCAGCTTTTCTCATCTCAGTTAGTCCATCATATATCGTCATAATTGCCTTTCACTTGCACGACCGAATGATGTGAATAATAATAATAGTGCACGTGCATTGGACTAAGCTGGAATCTGCAAGCATTCAATAAACAGGAGTAGACAAGGCAATATGGGCTCTTTTGTCAGATCAACAATTATGCATATAAGAGCCACTTCAACAATTTAATCATGGTCTTCTCCTATCGACCCCCAAAGAAAAGAAAATAAATAAAACTATTTACACCGGAAAGCTCCCAACAAGCAAAAGAAGAACATGAAATCTTTTTGGGTTTTCTTTTTAATTACTACTACAAGCATGGAAAGTAAACTAATTAAAAGCTACAACTAATTTTTTTTCTTAAAGTTTATTAAACACACAAGAAGAAAGCATAAAAAGGAAATAAACTAGCATGGATGATACAATGAAAAAGTATGAGCACCGACATCTAGCAATGCGTGTGTGAACATAAATGTAATGTCGGTGAGAAATATGTACTCCCCCAAGCTTAGGCTTTTGGCCTAAGTTGGTCCATGGCCACGGCTGGCCTGGCGGATATGCATAATAATAGTTGCGGTTGTACTGAGATGGAGCGGCTATCGCCTCCTGAGCTGCACCGTGGTGACGAGCGGCCTTAGCCCTCCTCTCGTACTCATCTGCCTCCTCTCTGGTAATAACATATCTTCCTTTTGCCTGATAATCAAAGAAGTGTAGCGACCAAACCTCAACCGGTCTGATCTCTGTGCTCCGGTGTCATCCCTGGATCAGTAATGCTGACACCACACAGTACTTCGAAGGATTTATAGCAGAGTGGCAATCACACACTTATTACAACGATGTCTCAAAAGAGAACTTATTACAATAATATGGCTTAAGGCCATCTAGTGTCGATAACAGCGGAAGACTTGGAAGATAAATGGGTCCATCAACTCCAACGGCATCACTGAGTATAGAACCACGACCTAAAAACACCTCAATCGTTGTCTGAAAAGTCTGCAACATTAACGTTGCAGCCCGAAACGGGTCAGCACATGGAATATGCTGGCAAGGTAACACATAGAGAGTAATGGAATGAAACAGCTATACTATATGCATATTTGGTTGGTGGAAAGCTCTATGGTTACTATTTTGCGTAAAGCCAATTTTTCCCTACTGCAAAGGAATAAATTTATTTAACTATCATGGTGGTTGTTAAACATTGAGAATGGTTGACAACATTCTCAATCCCAATTAAAAGTGAACAATTAAAACCCAACAATATTAATTAGAAGTAACATGATGAGATTCACATGATATTCAAGTACTAGATACTCAAGATTGTCCATAACCGGGGACACGGCTAATCATGATTAGTTTGTTACACTCTGCAGAGGTTTGCGCACTTTTCCCCACAAGACTCGATCGCCTCCGTTGGTTTTCTCGCACTACCGATGTTTGAGAAACGGATGACCGAGACACAGTCTTTCAGAAGCGCTAGCACCTTACGATGGAGTAGACCGTACCACCTACATCCCCTACATCTGCTAGTCTACCCATATAAGAGTTTGCACAACTTAGTCAACTATGCCAGAGCCCATAATGGCTTGTGGCTGCACACGTAAGTATTTAGCATGAAAGATCTCATGATCCCTTTGAGCCTGGGTGGCGGTCCAAAAAAAAACAGGCAAGTCCTGATAGACATCAGGTGCCTCAATCCACCCAGATGTGTGTTTAAGTTGCCACCTTAGATAAACCATTAAAATTATCAATCTCACATCTGTCATGGATATCACTCACCCAATCCACGTCTACTAGCATAGCATGGCATAATAAGCAAACGTAGAGGTAACTCCCAAAGGTTTCATAGTAACAGGTAATAGGTACTACCTCATCTACTTCCCATCCCACAATTTAATTAGATCCTAATCATGCAATGTGTGAGGATGGATCTAACGCAATAAAACTGGGTTGTAGAAAAGGTATGATCAAAGTGTTACTTGCCTTGCTGATGATCCGCGAGTCCTAGAGATTCGAAGTAACAGGCGGCGCAATCCGGGTAATCTATCGCAGACAAACAACAAGCATACAATAAGTACTCATCTAATGCATAGGTAAACCTCGAACAAGAGATCGAACCAGATAGTTCAACTTAAGAACTCCGGTTGCAAAGAAAGAAAGAACCGAACAAAGAAACCGAAAACAAACAGCGGAAAACAACTCGGTTCTAGCAAGTTGAAACTAGGTCAAATTTTACCATAGCAAAACTTAGTTAAAGTTGATTAGACGGAACGGCGGTTTCGAGACGAAACTCCAGGCGCTTGAATCACCTGATTCCGATAAACGAGCGAGAAGATAGACTAGAAAGAAGATCGGATCTGGGATCGCGATCGCGGAATAAATCCGACGAGAAGAAAAAGAAGAACGGTTGAACGAACGGACGTTCGTTAACCTAGAAGAATCCGGTGATCACGTTCGTTAGGATGAATGGTCCGGCGAACGGTCTCGGGCAACTAAATCGGAAAAGAAAACGAATCCGATCCAGGGTTTCGGAGAAGAAAACCAATCGAAAAACCGATCTAGAAAACTGGAACGGTTTGGCGAAGAAAAAACGAATCGGAGAAAAAGAATCGGAACGATTAGAAGAAAACGATCCAATGAAAAGAATAGATGTAGCGCGGGCTACCTCCGGTGAAGTCTCCGGCGAGGGGTTCCGGCGGCGTGGGCGTTGGCGGCGGCAAGGTGCAGCGGCGCGGGTGTGGGGCGCGGCGCGACGGCGATGGGGCACTAGGGCGGCGCGGCACGGGTGAGGGGCGTGGTGGTGCTTGGGGCTTTGGGGCTTTGGATTTGATGTGTTTAGAGGGGGGGTGGGAGTATTTATATTGGTGAGGGGGGGGGGAGAAAACTTGGGGTAGGGGTCAAGGAAATAGACTAGGACTAGGAAAGAAAAGAGAAAAGACATCTAGAAAAAAACGAAATAGGATGAATCCTACTAGGACAAGGAAACGGCGGCGGCGGTGGCCTCCTGCGCCTGGGGCGCGCGCGCTGGCGCCTGGCGCCTGGCCGGCTCGATGGCTTGGGCCTTAGGCCCAAGTCGCTGGAGCTCTCTTTTTTTTTAAACGGTTCCGTGCTCGGGAAAAAAAACAAAACGAGATCTAAACAAACTCCAAATCTAATAAAGTAAATTTTCCCCGAATCCTAAAAATGAGTCGAACAAAATGAACTTTTCTCCGGGCCTAAAATGCAAAATTTTAAAACGCGCATTTTTCCCTATCCAAATAAAAGGCAAATGAAACTCCGACAAAAACCAATGATCCTTTCTTCAAAATTTGAGAACGACTCAAATATGAAAAAGACGAAATCTCCAACTCTCTCCGAGGGTCCTTGAGTTGCGTGAAATTTCTAGGATCGACAAAATGCAAGAAAATATGATATGCATGATGATCTATGTGTAATACATTCCAAATTGAAAATTTGGGATGTTACAAACCTACCCCCCTTAAAATGAATCTCGCCCTCGAGATTCGGGCTGGCTAGAAAATAGGTGAAGGTGGTCCTTGAGCAAATCTTCTTCTCTCTCCCAGGTGGCTTCATCCTCTGAGTGGTGGTTCCACTGAACTTTGCAAAACTTGATAACCTTGCTGCGGGTAACTCTGCTGGCAATCTTGAGAATCCTGACTGGTTTCTCCTCATACGTTAGGTCGTCCTTCAACTGAATCGCTTCAAGCGGCACTGTATCTCTTAACGGTACCTCCGCCATCTCGGCGTGACATTTCTTCAGCTGAGAAACATGGAATACATCATGAACTCCTGACAGTCCCTCTGGTAATTCCAACTTATACGCGACTTCTCCCATACATTGTAAGATCTTATATGGTCCAACGAAACGCGGTGCTAGTTTTCCCTTAACTCCAAAGCGCTTAACTCCTCGAAGTGGGGATACTCGGAGATAAACTCTGTCTACGGTTTCGTAAACTGTCTCCTTGCGTTTAGAATCTGCGTAGCTCTTCTGCCTGGACTGGGCTACCTTGAGCCTATCGCGAATCAACTTCACTTTCTGTTCAGACTCCTTAATCAAATCTGGTCCAAAGAATTGACGGTCTCCAACTTCGTCCCATGACAACGGTGTCCTGCACCTCCTTCCGTACAAAGCTTCGAAAGGTGCCATCTTCAAACTGGTTTGGTAACTGTTGTTATACGAAAACTCCGCATACGGCAAATTATCGTCCCAACTAGATCCATAATCTAGTGCACAAGCTCTCAGCATATCCTCCAAAATCTGATTGACTCTCTCGGTCTGTCCATCTATCTGCAGATGAAAAGCGGTGCTGAACTCTAGCCTGGTCCCTAAAGTTTCATGCAACTGATTCCAAAACTTTGAGTTAAATTGGGTTCCTCTGTTTGATACAATACTCCTCGGAACTCCATGCAAACAAATGATCCTAGTCATGTATATCTTTGCCAACTTAGCACTGGTGTAAGTGGTCTTAACTGGAATGAAATGTGCTACCTTCGTCAAACGATCAACTACTACCCATATCGAGTCATATCCTGCTTTCGTCCTGGGTAATCCTGTGATAAAATCCATGCCTATCTTATCCCACTTCCATTCGGGTATCGGCAATGGTTGCAACAATCCTGCTGGCTTCTGATGCTCTGCCTTTACTCTATGACATACGACACAAACTGCTACATATGCTGCAATATCCTTCTTCATTCCGGTCCACCAGAATGTCTCCTTCAAATCCAAATACATCTTGGTATTTCCTGGTTGAATCGAATATGGTGAATCATGCGCCTCTTGCAGAATCAACTTCCTGATCTCTGGGTCATTTGGCACATAAACACGGTCCTCAAACCATAGGGTATCGTGCTCATCCTCACGAAATCCCTTTGCTTTTCCTTTGCTTAGTTTCTCCTTTATAGCAGCAATCTCCTTGTCAGATTTCTGAGCTTCTCTGATTTTATCCATCAACGTTGACTGAATCTCCAATGCTACTACATAGCCTTTCGGAACTATCTCTAAACTTAGTTCACGAAGGTTTTCTGCTAACTCCTTGGGTATTTCTCCCGTCATCAACGTATTCACATGGCTCTTGCGGCTCAATGCGTCAGCTACTACATTAGCTTTACCGGGATGGTAATGCAATCTCATATCAAAATCCTTGATGAGCTCCAACCATCTCCTTTGTCTGAGATTCAACTCCTTCTGCGTGAAAATGTACTTCAAACTCTTGTGATCCGTGTACACCTCACATTGATTTCTAATGAGGAAATGTCTCCATGTCTTCAATGCATGCACTACGGCTGCTAACTCCAAATCATGTGTGGCGTAATTCAACTCATGAGGCTTCAGTTGTCGTGAAGCATACGAAACAACTCTCCCTTCCTGCATAAGCACTACTACAAGTCCTCGACGCGAAGCGTCGCAATACACCTCATAATCCTTGGTCTGATCTGGCAAAATCAATACCGGTGAGGTAACCAATCGTTTCTTCAACTCCTGGAAACTAGCCTCACACTCCTCAGTCCAATTGAACTTGGTATCCTTCTTCAACAACTCCGTCATACGCTTCGCAATCTTTGAAAAGTTCTCAATGAATCTCCGGTAGTATCCTGCGAGTCCAAGAAAACTCTGGATCTCTCCAACTGTCGTTGGTGCTTCCCATTTGGTTACGGTCTCAACCTTGGCGGGGTCAACTGCTATCCCTTCTCCGGATATAACGTGTCCGAGGAATCCTACTTCCTTTAACCAAAACTCACATTTGCTAAACTTGGCATATAGCTGATGTTCCCTTAGCTTCTCCAATACCAAACGCAAATGTTCCTTATGCTCTTCTTCATTCTTTGAATAGACCAGGATATCATCAATGAACACTATGACGAACTTATCCAAAAACTCCATAAACACCTTGTTCATCATGTTCATAAAATAGGCAGGCGCATTAGTCAATCCAAATGACATAACAGTATACTCATACAGTCCATATCTTGTGGTGAATGCTGTCTTAGGTATGTCCTGCTCTCGAATCTTCAACTGGTGGTACCCTGATCGCAAATTGATCTTGGAAAACACTTTAGCTCCTTGCAAACGATCAAACAGATCATTTATCATTGGTAGTGGGTACTTGTTCTTGATGGTTACTTCATTCAATCCTCGATAATCAACAACCATCCTTAATGATCCATCCTTCTTCTCCACTACAAGTACGGGTGATCCCCAAGGTGAAGAACTTGGGTGAATGTAACCTTTCTCCAATAACTCCTTAATCTAATTCTTAATTTCTACCAAATCCTTTGCTGGCATCCTATACGGTCTCTTTGATATTGGTCCAGTGCCTGGCAATAACTCAATCAAAAACTCAATGTCTCTATCCGGTGGCATGCCTGGCAACTCCTTTGGAAATACATCAGGAAAATCCTTTACTACTGGTACTTCCTCCTGCACGACTCCTGTCAGGCAATTTACTTGTGTCCTATTTCGCACATGCCGGGATACATACTTGATCCTTCTTCCTTCTGGCGTTGTAAGCAAAATTGTCTTACTGGCACAATCGATGTTTCCTCCATACATCGACAACCAATCCATACCGAGGATTACATCCAATCCTTGGGATTCCAATACTATTAGGTCTGAGGGAAAAACATAGTTACCAATCCTTAATGGTAACCGATCACACCATCATCTAGCCATAAACTCCGCTCCTGGTGAGCTTACTAACATGGGTGACCTAAGGGCTTGGGTTGGCAGGTTATATTTATCCACAAATCCCCTTGATATGTATGAATGCGATGCACCAGTATCAAAAAGAACAAGTGCGGTAAATGACTTAACCAAAAACTTACTGATTACCGCATCAGGCTGATCTTCAACCTCCTCCACGCTAACGTGGTTCACCTGTCCCCTATTGAAAGGGTTCGACTTCTTCCCTGAGCTCACATTGCCATTTCCATTCTGGCCTTCAGGACATTCATTGGCATAATGTCCGGTCTTGGAACACTTGAAACAGGTGACTTGACTCAGGTCTCTCTTGGCTGGGGTTGATGGGGTGGTCTTGTTCTGGCCGTTGCTTCCTCCATTCCCATTACCACTCTTGTGGCCATTGTGGTTGTGCGAACTACCTCCTCCATGGGTATGCTGAAACTGAAATCCCGATTTAGGGGTGAAACGGGGCTTCTGCTGGGCTCCAGAGTTATGCTTCCCCTGTCCATACTTCCTCTTGCGGTTATCAATCTGCTGCTGCTTCCCTTCAATCATGATGGCATGATCTACCAACTCCTGGTAGTTTCTGAAACTTGCTACCATCAACTGCATGCTTAACTCATCATTCAATCCTTCTAGAAACTTCTCCTGCTTAGCTGCATTCGTAGCAACGTCATCTGGGGCATAACGTGCTAGTTTGCTGAAGTCGTCAACATACTGGCCAACTGTCCTTCCTCCTTGGCGTAAGTTGCGAAACTCACGCTTCTTCATGGCCATAGCTCCTGCTGAAACATGTGCAGTGCGGAAAACTTGCTGGAACTGATCCCATGTGACAGTGTCAACTGGGAAAGTGGCTGTGAAATTCTCCCACCATGCTGCCGCGGGTCCTTCCAACTGATGGGCGGCAAACTTCACTTTCTCACCATCCGTGCATCCTGCCGTGGTCAACTCCCTTCCTATCTTGCGGAGCCAATCGTCTGCTACTATCGGCTCGATGCTACTAGAAAACACCGGCGGATTTAGCCTAAGGAAACGGGCTAAGTGGTCAACAGGTGGTGGTGGTGGTGGGTTGTTGTTGTTGTTGTTGTTCTGCTGGTTCTGGACTAACATCTGCATCAATTGATTCTGTTGTTGGATCAACTGAGTGAGCTCCGGTGGGAATCCATTGTCACGTCTCGGAGGCATCTGATGGTTTAGAATAGAAGAGATATAAGAATAGAATGAGGTCTAAAGAGAAAACACTACCCCAATGCACATGAGCAAATTCACACAAAATCACTTCATTCAATCAAACAAGGTCATACAATCGATCTAGCTATCGCAAAAGTGCTCGAACTATAGTGTTTACATGGGGGGGGGGGAACTACTAATATTTGGTGGTCATATAGAAATTTGAACCGATGGAAGACTCCATGATGTCCGCTCCGGCTTCGTCGTCAAAGTCGGGTTCACTTGGATCCAAATCGGTGTCGTCGATGATGATGTAGTTGTCTGGGCATGCGACGTACTCGTCTTCCTCCTTGGATGCTAACTTCCTCTTGAGTTCTTCAATCTCTTGCTTAAGATCGACGTTGTGTCTTGCTAGAGCTACGATCTCGTCCATGTAGTCCTTGCGTGTAGCCTTCAGTTCTCCTTCTAGCTCGATGATCCTTGTCTTCGCATTCTTCAACTCCATCATATCATTGCACATCTGGTTCTCGTGGCGTCGAATGTGCTGGTTTAACTCCTGGATGAATGCTGCAATGGATCTATCCTTCTTGGTGGTGACTAACTCCCATTGTTCATCTCGGCGTCCGCAAATCTGGTAGATAGAGTCCTTGAGGTCTTCTTGATAAACTTCTCCAATGCGTCCTATGGTGATATGGGCTGCCATGCTCCTTCCTAGACTCCAGGTTGGTGCATTGAAAACACTATCTATGGGCTTCGTGATTGGCGCGAATGTCCTTCCCGGAACGTGAGCTTGAATCTTCCAGCGCTCCTCTTCAGGTAAAGTGGCGTTGAAGGTTCCCGTGAAACTTGGTAATCCAATATTCAGGTACTTGGTGACTTCCTTCAAGTGAAATCCAAAAGGTGTGCCTTCATCCGGTTGAGCGTACTTAATCTTCGCGTCCTTCATCCTAAAGAGTAGAAAAGATGAGGAGTTAGAAAATGAGGAGAGAATAGTGATCTATGGCTTTAACTTAGTGGTCGTGTCCTACAGTCAGCGTGTGATCTGATACCATCTCTGTAGCGACCAAACCTCAACCGGTCTGATCTCTGTGCTCCGGTGTCATCCCTGGATCAGTAATGCTGACACCACATAGTACTTCGAAGGATTTATAGCAGAGTGGCAATCACACACTTATTACAACGATGTCTCAAAAGAGAACTTATTACAATAATATGGCTTAAGGCCATCTAGTGTCGATAACAGCGGAAGACTTGGAAGATAAATGGGTCCATCAACTCCAACGGCATCACTGAGTATAGAACCACGACCTAAAAACACCTCAATCGTCATCTGAAAAGTCTGCAACATTAACGTTGCAGCCCGAAACGGGTCAGCACATGGAATATGCTGGCAAGGTAACACATAGAGAGTAATGGAATGAAACAGCTATACTATATGCATATTTGGTTGGTGGAAAGCTCTATGGTTACTATTTTGCGTAAAGCCAATTTTTCCCTACTGCAAAGGAATAAATTTATTTAACTATCATGGTGGTTGTTAAACATTGAGAATGGTTGACAGCATTCTCAATCCCAATTAAAAGTGAACAATTAAAACCCAACAATATTAATTAGAAGTAACATGATGAGATTCACATGATATTCAAGTACTAGATACTCAAGATTGTCCATAACCGGGGACACGGCTAATCATGATTAGTTTGTTACACTCTGCAGAGGTTTGCGCACTTTTCCCCACAAGACTCGATCGCCTCCGTTGGTTTTCTTGCACTACCGGTGTTTGACAAACGGATGACCGAGACACAGACTTTCAGAAGCGCTAGCACCTTACGATGGAGTAGACCGTACCACCTACATCCCCTACATCTGCTAGTCTACCCCTATAAGAGTTTGCACGACTTAGTCAACTATGCCAGAGCCCATAATGGCTTGTGGCTGCACACGTAAGTATTTAGCATGAAAGATCTCATGAAACCTTTGAGCCTGGGTGGCGGTCCAAAAAAAAAACAGGCAAGTCCTAATAGACATCAGGTGCCTCAATCCACCCAGATGTGTGTTTAAGTTGCCACCTTAGATAAACCATTAAAATTATCAATCTCACATCTGTCATGGATATCACTCACCCAATCCACGTCTACTAGCATAGCATGGCATAATAAGCAAACGTAGAGGTAACTCCCAAAGGTTTCATAGTAACAGGTAATAGGTACTACCTCATCTACTTCCCATCCCACAATTTAATTAGATCCTAATCATGCAATGTGTGAGGATGGATCTAATGCAATAAAACTGGGTTCTAGAAAAGGTATGATCAAAGTGTTACTTGCCTTGCTGATGATCCGCGAGTCCTAGAGATTCGAAGTAACAGGCGGCGCAATCCGGGTAATCTATCGCAGACAAACAACAAGCATACAATAAGTACTCATCTAATGCACAAGTAAAACTGGAACAAGAGATCGAACCAGATAGTTCAACTTAAGAACTCCGGTTGCAAAGAAAGAAAGAACCGAACAAAGAAACCGAAAACAAACGGCGGAAAACAACTCGGTTCTAGGAAGTTGAAACTAGGTCAAATTTTACCATAGCAAAACTTAGTTCAAGTTGATTAGACGGAACGACAGTTTCGAGACGAAACTCCAGGCGCTTGAATCACCTGATTCCGATAAACGAGCGAGAAGATAGACTAGAAAGAAGATCGGATCTGAGATCGCGATCACGGAATAAATCCGACGAGAAGAAAAAGAAGAACGGTTGAACAAACGGACGTTCGTTAACCTAGAAGAATCCGGTGATCACATTCGTTAGGACGAACGGTCCGGCGAATGGTCTCGGGCAACTAAATCGGAAAAGAAAACGAATCCGATCCAGGGTTTCGGAGAAGAAAACCGATCGAAAAACCGATCTAGAAAACCGGAATGGTTTGGCGAAGAAAAAATGAATCGGAGAAAAAGAATCGGAACGATTAGAAGAAAACGATCCGATAAAAAGAATAGATGTAGCGCGGGCTACCTCCGATGAAGTCTCCGGCGAGGGGTTCCGGCGGCGGGGGCGTGGGCGGCGGCAAGGTGCGGCGGCGGCGCGGGTGGTGCGGCCGTGGTGGGGTGCGGCGGCGCGGGTGTGGGGCGCGGCGCGGCGGCGATGGGGCACAAGGGCGACGTGGCACGGGTGAGGGGCGTGGTGGTGCTTGGGGCTTTGGGGCTTTGGATTTGATGTGTTTAGAGGGGGGGTGTGGGAGTATTTATATTGGGGAGGGGGGAGAAAACTTGGGGTAGGGGTCAAGGAAATAGACTAGGACTAGGAAAGAAAAGAGGAAAGAGATCTAGAAAAAAACGAAATAGGATGAATCCTACTAGGACAAGGAAACGGCGGCGGCGGTGGCCTCCTGCGCCTGGGGCGCGCGCGCTGGCGCCTGGCGCCTGGCCGGCTCGGTGGCTTGGGCCTTAGGCCCAAGTCGCTGGAGCTCTCTTTCTTTTTTTTAAAACGGTTCCGCGCTCGGAAAAAAAAAACAAAACGAGATCTAAACGAACTCCAAATCTAATAAAGTAAATTTTCCCCGACTCCTAAAAATGAGTCGAACAAAATGAACTTTTCTCCAGGCCTAAAATGCAAAATTTTAAAACGCGCATTTTTCCCTATCCAAATAAAAGGCAAACGAAACTCCAACAAAAACCAATGATCCTTTCTTCAAAATTTGAGAAGGACTCAAATATGAAAAATACGAAATCTCCAACTCTCTCCGAGGGTCCTTGAGTTGCGTGAAATTTCTAGGATCGACAAAATGCAAGAAAATATGATATGCATGATGATCTATGTGTAATACATTCCAAATTGAAAATTTGGGATGTTACAAGAAGGCAGGAGCAGGGAGAGTAATACGGACAACACGCCGTCTGTCAAAGATTAGTCGATAATGGAGAGGTGGTTCACTCCTCTCAACAAACTGGTGGTGAACCATAGCATTAAAATCTAGGAAAGTGGGAGGCAATTCAATATCATCCTCGCATATGGTTACACCAAGAAAATCAGCTAAGCGGGTTGCATAAATTCCACCAAAGAAATCTCTATTAAATCTATTAAGATGCAACCTGCGTGCAACAATGGCTCCCAAATTATAGGATTTGTCTCCTAAGACAGCACTCCTAAGAATACCGAGGTCAGGAACACACATATGAGATGCTTCATCTTTACCATTTATGCATCTACCTATGAAGAGAGCAAAATAATGTATAGTAGGAAAATGAATGCTCCCTGTGGTAGCTTGTGTTATATCTCTAGATTCCCCCACAGTTATACTAGCAAGAAAATCTCTAAATTCAGATTTGCGAGGTTCCATGACACTACCCCATTGTGGAAGTTTGCAAGCAGTGGTAAAATCCTCTAAGTCCATAGTATAAGATTTTTCATAAAGATCAAACAAGACAGTTGGAGAATTACGTGAAGATGAAAATTCAAACCTCCTCACAAAGGAACTAGTGAGATAGTGATACTGGCTACACTTCTCTTCCTCGAATCTCACAAGATCCGCGTTACGCAAATATGCATTAAATTCTTCCTTAATTCCCGCTCGATCCATAAAGTTCTCAGAAGGCCATTCACAAGGATGCACTGGGGCGTCTCTTGGTGGTTCTTCATCAGCATCACGCATTGCAAACCTGGGTCCTTGCTTCCTTGAAGAACCACCTTGGAACATTTTCCTAAGCATATTTCTTCCTCTGAAAAATTTCTGAAATGTTTTAGTAACTTCAAAATAAAAGTAAGCCAAACTCAATAATATTGGTAGCAACTACTCATACAAGTGCCTAGAGCCTATATCATGCATCAAAACTACTTGGAACCATATAAATTTGACATGCAAGCTCAAGAACATGGTCACCTAGGTAGCACAAATTTGCAATGAATAAAGCACTAGAACAAAAACTAATTGGACCAATGGAGGAGTCACATACCAAGGAACAATCTCCCCAAGCAGTTTTGTGAGAGGTGCTTTGAGCAAGGAGATCGAAAATGGCAGCAAAATGAGCTAGAACTCGTGCTTGAGCTGGATATTCATGTTTGTGGGAGGAAGAAGTGTGTGCGTGCAGGAATAAGTGGAGGAGGGCCACCGTGGGCCCACAAGGCAGGGGCGTGCCCAGGGGGGTAGGGCGCGCCCCTAACCCTCGTGGCCAGGTGCCAACTCCTCCTGCTGTGTTCTCAGTGCCAAATATTCTCAAATATTTCAGAAAAAAATCATATTTAAATTTCAGGGCATTTGGAGAACTTTTATTTTCGGGGTATTTTTATATTGCATGGATAAATCAGATAATAGACAGAAAAATACTATTTTATTTTATTTTATATAAATAACAGAAAGTAAGAGGAAGGTACAGAAGGTTGTGCCTTCTAGTTTCATCCATCTCATGCTCATCAAAAGGAATCCACTAACAAGGTTGATCAAGTCCTGTTAACGAACTCATTCCGAATAACATGGAACCGGAGAAATTTCGAATAACACTATGTTACCTCAACGGGGATATGCACATCCCCAATAATAAGAATATCATATTTCTTCTTGACAGTAGGAAGAGGAAATTCAAAACCTCCAAATATAATCGATGGAATTTTTTCAATAGAGTTGATACTATGAACTTGAGGTTGTTTCCTCGGAAAGTGTACCGTATGGTCATTACCATTAACATGAAAAGTGGCATTGCCTTTAGTGCAATCAATAACAGCCCCTGCAGTATTCAAAAAGGGTCTTCCAAGAATAATAGACATACTATCGTCCTCGGGAATATCAAGAATAACAAAGTCCGTTAAAATAGTAACGTTTGCAACTACAACAGGCACATCCTCACAAATACCGACAGGTATAGCAGTTGATTTATCAGCCATTTGCAAAGATATTTCACTAGGTGTCAACTTATTCAAATCAAGTCTAAGATATAAAGAGAGAGGCATAACACTAACACCGGCTCCAAGATCACATAAAGCAGTTTTAACATAATTTCTTTTAATGGAGCATGGTATAGTGGGTACTCCCGGATCTCCAAGTTTCTTTGGTATTCCACCCTTAAAAGTATAATTAGCAAGCATGGTGGAAATTTCAGCTTCCAGTATCTTTCTTTTATTTGTAACAATATCTTTCATATACTTAGCATAAGGATTCATTATGAGCATATCAGTTAATCGCATACGCAAAAATATAGGTCTAATCATTTCAGCAAAGCGCTCAAAATCCTCATCATCCTTTTTCTTGGATGGTTTGGGAGGAAAAGGCATGGGTTTCTGAACACAAGGCTCTCTTTCCTTACCGTGTTTCCTAGCAACAAAGTCTTTCTTATCATAACGTTGATTCTTTGATTGTGGGTTATCCAGATCAACAGCAGGTTCAATTTCTATATTATTATCATTACTAGGTTGAGCATCATCATGAACATTATCGTTAACATTATCACTAGTTTCAGGTTCATTACCAGATTGTGTTTCAGCATCAGAAATAGAAATATCATTTGGATTCTCAGGTGTTTCAGTAATAGGTTCACTAGAAGCATGCAAAGTCCTATCATTTTTCTTTTTCTTCCTTTTAGAAGGACTAGGTGCATCTATATTGTTTCTCTGAGAATCTTGCTCAATTCTCTTAGGGTGGCCTTCAGGATACAAAGGTTCCTGAGTCATTCTACCAGTTCTAGTAGCCACTCTAACAACATTATCATTATTCTTACTATTCAATTCATTGAGCAAATCATTTTGAGATTTAAGTACTTGTTCTACTTGAGTGGTAACCATAGAAGCATGTTTACTAATAAGTTTAAGTTTACCTTTAACATTAGCCATATAATCACCCAAGTGTTCAAGCATATTTGAATTGTATTTCAATTGTCTACCAAAATAAGCATTAAAGTCTTCTTGCTTAGCCATAAATTTATCAAACTCATCTAAGCATGGGCTAGCAAATTTAGTAAATGGGATTTCAGCTTTATCATATCTATAGAGAGAATTTACCTTTACTACCTGTGTCGGGTTATCAAGACCATGAGTTTCTTCAATACGTAAAGGATTAAGATCGTATGTTTCTTCAACAGACGGTAAATTAAGACTATGTATTTCTTCAATAGGAGGTAAATTCTTAACATCTTCAGCTTTAATACCCTTTTCTTTCATGGATTTCTTTGCCTCTTGCATATCTTCAGGACTGAGAAATAGAATACCCATTTTCTTCGGAGTTGGTTTAGGAATAGGCTTAGGAGCTGGCTCAGGAAGTGTCCAATTATTTTCATTTGTCAACATATTATTCAATAGAATTTCAGCTTCATCCGGTGTTCTTTCCCTGAAAACGGAACCAACACAACTATCCTGGTAACCTCTGGAAGCATCAGTTAGTCCATTATAAAAGATATCAAGTATTTCATTTTTCTTAAGAGGATGATCAGGCAAAGCATTAAGTAACTTGAGAAGCCTCCCCCAAGCTTGTGGGAGACTCTCTTCTTCAATTTGCACAAAATTATATATATCCCTTAAAGCAGCTTGTTTCTTATGAGCAGGGAAATATTTAGCAGAGAAGTAATAAATCATATCCTAGGGACTATGCACACAACCAGGATCAAGAGAATTAAACCATATCTTAGCATCACCCTTTAATGAGAACGGAAATATTTTAAGGATATAAAAGTAACGAGTTCTCTCATCATTAGTGAATAGGGTAGCTATATCATTTAATTTAGTAAGATGTGCCACAACAGTTTCAGATTCATAACCATGAAAAGGATCAGATTCAACCAAAGTAATTATATCAGGATTAACAGAGAATTCATAATCCTTATCAGTAACAAAGATAGGTGAAGTAGCAAAAGCAGGGTCAGGTTTCATCCTAGCATTTAGAGATTGCTTATTCCATTTAGCTAATAACCTCTTAAGTTCGTATATATCTTTGCAAGCTAAAATAGGTAGAGCAGCTTCTTTTTCAAAAATATAACCCTCAGGAATAACAGGTGAGTCTTCATCATCACTTTCATCAATATTATCAGATTCAATATTTTCACTCTCTCTAACCCTAGCAAGTTGTTCATCAAGAAATTCACCAAGTGGCACAGTAGTATCAAGCATACAAGTAGTTTCATCATAAGTATCATGCATAGCAGAAGTGGCATCATCAATAACATGAGACATATCAGAACGAATAGCAGAAGCAGGTTGAGGTGTCGCAAGCTTACTCAAAACAGAAGGTGAATCAAGTGCAGAGCTAGATGGCAGTTCCTTACCTCCCCTCGTAGTTGAGGGATAAATCTTGGTTTTTGGATCTCTCAAGTTCTTCACAATGATAAGCAGATATAAATCCCAAGTGACTCAAAGAATAGAGCTATGCTCCCCGGCAAAGGCGCCAGAAAATAGTCTTGATAACCCACAAGTATAGGGGATCACAATAGTTTTCGAGGGTAGAGTATTCAACCCAAATTTATTGATTCGACACAAGGGGAGCCATAGAATATTCTCAAGTATTAGCAGCTGAGTTGTCAATTCAACCACACCTGGATAACTTAATATCTGCAGCAAGGTATTTAGTAGCACAGTAATATGATAGTAGTTGTAACGGTAGCAAAAGGTAATGATAACAGAAGTAATGTTTTTGATATTTTGTAGTGATTGTAACAGTAGCAACGAAAAAGTAAATAAACGAAGTACAATATATGGAAAGCTCGTAGGCAATGGATCAGTGATGGAGAATTATGCCGGATGCGGTTCATCATGAAACAGTCATAACCTAGGGTGACACAGAACTAGCTCCAATTCATCGATGTAATGTAGGCATGTATTCCGAATATAGTCATATGTGCTTATGGAAAAGAACTTGCATGACATCTTTTGTCCTACCCTCCCGTGGCAGCGGGGTCCTAACGGAAACTAAGGGATATTAAGGCCTCCTTTTAATAGAGTACCGGACCAAAGCATTAACATATAGTGAATACATAAACTCCTCAAACTACAGTCATCACCAGTAAGTATCCCGATGAAATGACATTAACGGATCATAACACATAATAGGTGACTATAGACTTGCAAGATAGGATCAAGAACTCTCATATATTGATGAAAACATAATAGGTTCAGATCTGAAATCATGGCACTCGGGCCCTAGTGACAAGCATTAAGCATAGCAAAGTCATAGGAACATCAATCTCAGAACATAGTGGATACTAGGGATCAAACCCTAACAAAACTAACTTGATTACACGATAGATCTCATCCAACCCATCACCGTCCAGCAAGCCTATGATGGAATTACTCACGCACGGCGGTGAGCATCATGAAATTGGTGATGGAGGATGGTTGATGATGATAATGGCGACAGATTCCCCTCTCCGGAGCCCCGAACGGACTCCAGATCAGCCCTCTCGGGAGGTTTTAGGGCTTGGCGGCGGCTCCGTATCATAAAACGCGATGAATTCTTCTCTCTGATTTTTTCTCCCCGAAACCAAATATATAGAGTTGGGGTTGAGGTCGGAGGAGCTCCATGGGGCCCACGAGGTAGGGGCGTGCCCCCACCCTCATGGACAGGTGGTGGGCCCCCTGGTCTTCATCTTTTGCAAGGATTTTTTATTATTTCCGAAAAGATGTTCTGTGAAGTTTCAGATCCTTCCGAGAACTTTTGTTTCTGCACATAAATAACACTGTAGCAATTCTGCTGAAAACAGCGTCAGTCCGGGTTAGTTCCATTCAAATCATGCAAGTTAGAGTCCAAAACAAGGGCAAAAGTGTTTGGAAAAGTAGATACGACGGAGACATATCAGCTGGGTGTACCGAGAGAACTTGCTGAGCACACTCTTAATATTGATCCAAAGTTTAAGCCAGTCAAACAGTTTCTTCGTCGTTTTAATGAGGAGAGACGGAAGGCCATCAGAGAGGAAGTAGCCCGGCTCTTGGCAGCGGGGTTTATCATCGAAGTTTTCCATCCTGAGTGGTTGGCTAACCCAGTGCTAGTACTTAAGAAGAAGGACACTTGGGATATGTGTGTGGACTACACGGATTTGAAAAAGGCTTGTCCGGCTGATCCTTTTGCTCTCCCACGTATTGAACAGATTATTGATGCTACGGCGGGTTGTGAGCGTTTGAGTTTTTTGGATGCTTATTCTGGTTATCATTAGATCAAGATGGTAGTTAAGGACCAGGAGAAGACAACTTTCATAACTCCTTTTGGAGACTTCTGCTATGTGTCTATGCCTTTTGGGCTCAAGAGTGCCCAGGCGACTTATCAGAGAAGTGTGCAAAATTGCCTTCATAATCAAATTGGGCGTAACGTCCATGCTTATGTGGATGATATTGTGGTGAAGTCCAGAGAGAAAGAGACATTGATAGATGATTTGAAGGAAACCTTTGATAATCTCAGGGTCTATAAGATGATGCTTAACCCGGCCAAGTGTCTTTTTGGTGTGCCGGCAGGCAAGCTCTTGGGTTTTCTGGTGTCTAACAGGGGCATTGAAGCTAATCTGGAGAAAATCAAGGCCATTACTTCTCTGGCTAAGCCGGTGTGTGTGTCAATGGTGTTCAACGTCTGGCGGGCTGTATTGTGACGTTAAGCCAGTTCAGAAGCCGATTGGGAGAGAAAGCTATCCCTCTGTATCAGATGATGAAAAAGACAGATAATTTTATCTGGAGTGATGCTGCCAATGAAGCGTTTGAGGATTTGAAGAAACAGCTGGCTGAGCCGCCCGTGCTTGCTGCCCCTGTTGATAAAGAGCCTTTATTATATGTGGCTACTAATAGCCGGGCTGTCAGTGTAGCCATTGTGGTGGAAAGGAAGGAGGCAGGCAAGGAATATCTGGTTCAAAGGCTGGTTTACTATATCAGTGAGGTGCTTATTGAGTCCAAGCAGAGATATCCGCACCAGCAGAAGCTTGTATATGGGGTGTTCTTGGCTAGCTGGAAGCTTAAACACTATTTTCTGGGTCATCCCATCACTGTGGTTAGCTCTGCTCCTTTGGGAGATATCATCCAAAACAGGGAGGCAACTGGCTAGGTTGCTAAGTGGGCTATTGAGCTTGGACCTCACGGGTTAAAATATGTGCCTCGAATGGCCAACAAGTCTCAGGCACTGGTGGATTTCATCAATGAATGGACAGAGCTGCAGATGCCTAAGGAAAAGACAGATAACACGTATTGGAGTATTCACTTTGAAGGGTCCAGGCAGTTGGAGGGCTCGGGGGCTGGAGTTGTGATTGCTTCCCCTCGAGGTGATAAATTTTGTTATGTTCTCCGTTTGATGTTTCCTTGCACTAACAATGCAGGTGAGTATGAGGCCTTTCTCCATGGTCTTCGGATGGCTAAGGAGATGAACTTAAGTCAGGTTAGGTGCTTTGGCGACTCAGACTTGGTGGCCCAGCAAGTCTCTGGTACTTGGGATTCTAAGGATCCACTCATGGCGGCTTATCGGCGGGAGGTGGACGTTATTGCTGGTCACTTCAAGGGTTATCAAGTTGAGCACGTTGATAGGAGGAAAAATGAAGCGGCGGATTCTTTAAGCCGGTTGGTTTCCCAACGTAAGCCGGTGCTGCCTAATGTTTTTCTTGATGTTTTGCACAACCCATTGGTCAAGTTACCTACAGAGGAGGATTTGGCTATCCCTGACCTGGAGGCTCAGTTGGTGGCGGCTCTTCACATAATTCCGGATTGGACAGTTCCTTGTTTGGCTTATATGACCTCGGGAGAGTTACCTGAGGATGAAATCTTAGCCAGACAGATAACCCGACGGTCTAAGTCAATGACAATTGTTAATGGAGAGTTACACCATCGCAGTGTCACGGGAGCATTTCAACGTTGTGTTTCTCCAGAGGAGGGCTGTGAGATCCCGCGTGAGATTCATGAAGGAGATTGTGGTCATCATGCCGGTTCAAAATCTCTCATGGTTAAAGCTTTTCGTCATGGATTTTATTGGCTAACAGCTCATGCTGATGCGGAGGACCTGGTCAGAACGTGTGATGGATGTCAAAAAATTTCACGACGAGCTCATGTGCCAGCTCAAGAATAGAGGATGATTCCAATTACTTGGCCGTTTGCAGTTTGGGGCTTGATATGGTTAGACCTTTCAAAAGATCCAAGGATAAAAAGACCCACCTTTTGGTGGCGGTTGACAAGTTCACTAAGTGGGTAGAGGCAGAGCCAGTCAGTAAGGGTGAGGCAACAACGGCGGTTCAATTCATAAAGAAGGTGATCTTCCGTTTTGGCTTTCCACACAGCATCATAACTGACAATGGCACTAATCTCTCTAAGGGTGCTATGGAAGAATTTTGTCAACGTGAGCACATCCGGCTTGATGTGTCGTCAGTGGCTCACCCTCAATCTAATGGTCAAGCGGAGAGAGCCAATCAAGAGATCTTGAAAGGCATCAAGCCCCGTCTTATGGTTCCCCTGCAGAGAACGCCGGGTTGTTGGGTGGAGGAGTTACCTTTCATGTTATGGAGCATCAATACCACCCCTAACAGATCTACGGGATACATGCCTTTCTTCATGGTTTACGGAGCAGAGGCGGTTCTCCCTAGTGACATCCATCATGACTCACCTCGGGTGGCGGCTTATGTTGAAGTCAACAATGAAAAGGCACGTCAGGAAGCACTTGACTTGCTGGATGAAGAGTGTGACATTACGGCGGCTCATTCAGCGATTTACCAGGAAGATCTACGCCGTTACCATAGCCGCCAGGTTAAAACCAGAACTTTCCAAGAAGGCGATCTGGTGCTCCGGCTTATCCAGGGTCAGACTGATATTCACAAGTTATCCCCACGTTGGGAAGGACCCTTTGTGGTCAGCAAGGATCTTAATAATGGGTCATATTACCTTATTGATGTTCGAGACCACCAGGACTCACGCACGTCGGAGGAAGAGATCCGCCGGCCGTGGAATATTGCTCATCTTCGGCCTTACTACATGTAGCGACCCGACCTCAGACGGTCAAGCCTCTGTGTATCGGTGCCATCCCTGGATCAGTATGCTGGCACACACAATACATCAATGTATATATCAAAGTGCAATCACATGTATAATTAATGTAAACTGATATATACCTTATAAGTCTTAGCGGAAACAATCAACGGGTGTGGAGTCCCATCAACACCATCGGTAAGTTGAGTGTAGACCGTAACCCGGTATCGTAACTCTTACTCGTCGAAGACATATCTGCAACATGATACATTGCAGCCGTGTAGGTCAGTACATTGAATGTACCGGCAAGATCACTATAAGAGAAAACAAATGATAAACTATACTATATGCAATATGGCTTTGTGGCTTTGTATCTAAGTTTTGTTTGCATAAAAGCTGGTTTTATTTTCCCTACATCAAAGGAATTAACCGGAGTCTGTACTACGGATTTTTCTATCATGACATGGTTCCGCCAACCGATGTCTCATAGCCCGAATCATCATAAGTTGCCCACAATTAAGCTATCAATCCGGTGTTGACAGTTCCGAGATAGATCCAAGTCCAGAGGCTCAAGTTGTCTGTAACCGGGGACACGGCTAATCGATTAGGTTTTAACCCTCTACAAAGGTTTTTACACTTTACCCGCAAGATTCAATCCCTCTCTTTACATTCTCGCACTTCAGGGTGTTTGAGAACAAGATGACCGAAACATGGTCTTCCGAAGAGTTCCTCTGACCACTGTCCGATGCTCATCCAATCCTACCATAGTTCTACATCTGCTCGCACCGTCCCAGCCAGAGTCACCACTAAGGTCAACCAAGCCAGAGCCCATAGTGACTTGCGGTTGCACAGGTAAGCTTCCAGGCATGAAGTATTCTTCCATCTCTTTGAGCCTGGGTGAAGCTTTCTGCAAGATGTCATGGCGCTTCTCCATGCATCCCGGCCATCCACTGGTTGCTCCAGGGTGCCCGTCAACCGTCCTTCACCCAGTAGTGTGTATTGAATTCTTGTCTCGAGTCTTGAAGTCTTGAGGCTGCAGTCCTTGCAGATTCCATCATGGAGTTGTTGTTATTGACGTAGAGTCCTCCTTCTTCACACCACTCTCATGCACTCATACCAAACCCAGTCTACTATAGCGTAGCATCAAAACTAGATAACGTCCCGGGTTTGGTAACAGGTAAATGGGTTCCTACCTCATGCATTCTACTCAACTACAAGATTCAATAACACTACTGAAGGGATTGTTGAAAGGGTGCTACTACATGCAAATAAACATAGTTATGAAAAACATGGTCAAAGTGAACTTGCCTGGTATTACTTGATGAAGATAATAACGCTCTCAGAATCTTTGATAAACTATTCGTCACTCTGAGAAAATCTATATAGTCAAACACTATATTCACATAAGTAATAATCCTAGCAAACAATACTAGCAATCAAAATAACAACCAAAAAGCAATAAATAAAACAATACTGACGTCAAAGAAAACTAAATAGAATTAAAAAACTTCAAGAAAGCAAGGGAGAAACCAACTCACACAATAACAGACAATACTCTCGTAGCAACACCAAATTACTCTAATAATTTTTTCTACAACAAAGAAAATATAATTCCAATGAAACAACAGAAAATAATTTACTAAGGCATTCACTAGCAAAAAGAACTAGTATAAAAACTATTATAACTATCTAGTTAACACTAGAACAACTATAACAACTAGAAAACACTAAGACATTAGTAAACAGTACTAAAATAATTTATGAAAACTTATTTTACTTCTAAATAACAGAACCAATAACAACATATATTGAAGTGGCAAAAAGAAATACATTAAAACTAATAAAACTATTTTTATCAACTATCACTATGAACTAAACAAACAAATACTAAAACAGTAGCTAAACACTGATAAAAAACTACAAAAATTTATCTACTGTAGTCTAACAGAAACATATGACAACATGTAAAAATCTACAAAAAGAATTAACTAAAAATAATTAAAACCACTAATTATATGACTAAAACAACTACATAAGAAAACAATACTGTTTTCGCAATAAACCTAATTAAAATAAACTAAAAATAAATAACTATAAGCTACTGGATAGACAAAACAGTAGAAAAAAAATGAACCAAAAATATTTCATAAAACTCAGGATACGGCCAAAATAGTGATTTGAATAAATTTCATCAAATTCAATTTTAAACTACTCAAATTTTAAATCCAATGGTACAAACAGAAACTTCAACAAATTTTGAATCTAATGCAAAAAGAATCTCTCAATTTGGATCTAAAACATAAAGTTATAACCAATCTAAAACAGAAAAAACACCACGATCGGTCAAAGGCCACGTGGCGCTACGCGGCTGGACTAAAGCGCTGGCCGAAAAGAGCTAGCGGATGGACGACCTAACCGTAACAGAAAACGGTTTGGGGCAAAAAAAAGAGATCAAGTCTAACGCGTCCGATGCAGATCTAACGGTGGAGTGGGAGTGGAGAGCTCACC
Organism: Triticum monococcum; assembly: GCA_034509565.1. NCBI lineage: Eukaryota > Viridiplantae > Streptophyta > Magnoliopsida > Poales > Poaceae > Triticum > Triticum monococcum. The sequence goes on along the minus strand of CM067842.1, from coordinate 476,477,978 downwards.
GTGGTGGTCGACGGCGGCGTGGGCTTCAGGCGTCGTTGGCGAGGCATATCCAGTGGTCGGCGGCATCGAAAAAGGCCACAGGCAGGTGCAGCAGCGCGTGGCGTCCCCAACGATGGTCGTGGCGTCGATAGAGGTGGTCAGAGACGGTCAGCGGCGAGCTTGAGGCGGAGACGGCGCTCGGTGGTCGTCGGCGTTGGTCCTACGGCGGTCCCCTGGTGAAAAAGGGAATCGGGTGACGCGATAGAGGGTGGCGCGGCTGCTGGTGGTGTTGGGAGAGGTCGGGGGTGAGCGTGGGCCGCGGAGTGAGCGACGGCGTGCGGCGGCGGAGGCGGACTCCGGCGAGAAATTGCGACGGGGAGAGGCGACGGGAGTAGGGGCTTTAAGGGGGAATCGGACGAGGGGCGAGAGGTATATATAGGGGAGTGTGCTTGGAGAAGGGGGCGAGGGGATTCGTGATCCCGAGAAGATCGGGATTCGGGCGGCGGCATGACTTGGCGTGGGGAGGAAGAAGAGGAGGAGCGGGTCGGGACGGACGGCCCTGCGCGTCAGCGGCAGTGGGGAAATGAGGAGCGAGGGGGCGGGCAACCGATGCGGAGGTGGTTCGGGCGCGAGCGTGGTAAGTGGGCCGAGGGAGGGAGAGATAGAAGGGTAGGTGGGCCTCGGTCCGTCGGCTTCGGCCATTTTTTTCTTTTTTGAAATAAGCATAGACAAGAAAACTAAATAAAGGAAAAACATTAAGACTTTTATATAGACATATTATATACCAACATTTTCAGAAAACTAAATCCTAAAACATGCACATATTTTTATGTACAAATAGAAGCCACAAAAATTCGAATAAAGCAGACAATGCCATTGTTGCAATAAAACCTAATAAAAATCATTTTTAAAATACCAAAATGATTTCAAAATTATTTTCTCCTAATTTTCCATTAAAGGGAATCATTTTACCCTTATTTCCATTTATTTATTTTAGGAGAAAAATAATTTGATTAAAAGTCAAATAACTCCTAAATGGTTTTGAAATTGAAATTCAAACCACTTCCAAATCTTTTCTGTTTTTCGTCATTCAAATATATTTCAAATTTGCCCCTGGTTTGGAGTGTCATATTACTCCTCTCTTTATTTTGCAATGGGTCAGAGGAATTTGAAACTATTCAAATGGGAGGGATTCCAAATGGAATTTCAAAAGTGGTTTAACTCCCCACTCTCTTTCATTTAAACTTTGAAGAAGTCATTTCATCTCCTCTCTTGAAAGTCCTTGAGTGGCATGAAGTTTGCATTACTTTCAAATGAGGTTTCAAATCATTTCAGATGGAAACACTTTTGGGAAAGTCCGTTTATTCCCTCTCATTCAACTTTCAAAAAGTTTCAAATTGCACTCAATTTCACCCAATCATTCACACAACAATCAAACAAACAATCAAAACTATTTATTTAATATAACATTCCAAAATTTTGAATTTTGGGATGTTACACTACACTTGAGCCACTGGCTCTTTCAATGTACATATTCTGACAATGTATATATTATGATTGATATAATAAAGCCGAGATCCCTGCTAAAGTAGGGCCTCTGTCGCTTTTCCTCTTCAATAATGAGTTTTTGGTCACATGGGGGCTTCTGCTTTATACAGCAAAGTTATGATTACCCTTTGATCCGGCTTATAATCCACATAAAAAACTTGGGGGCTTGCTACCCAGGTTAAAGATACCAAAGAGAGTCTGTTGCAAAAGCACAACTCAAACATAGGTACCCCTTGAGCACAGCTCAAAATATTGCTTGGGGGCTCTTTTGCTCTCAAGAACAAAGAGTTTGTAACCTTGTGATAGGCTATAAAAGCCAGGTGTATTCACCTAAAACCCCGGGTTATCCTGCCTTTTTAAATAAGTCACTCCGCCCAGGTAATCCTGGAAAGACCCGTCGAACGTTTGACAAGTCAATCTTATACAGACCATGAACTTGTCAAAGTTAAAATGATGATTGGTTAATGCGAGGTCCATCTTATAAGGTTTGTAAAATGGTTTAACTCAATGGCTTGGCAGCCCATGAAAAGCCTTGTTTTGGGCCTGGCAGCCCATGAAAAGCCTCGCTTCTCGTTTGTTTTTTAGCAGATTCTTTCTTTTGAGATTTATTTGATAAAGTTTATAAAGTGTTATGATTATAATAACCGGTGTTTGTTGACCCGGCCTGGCTTTGACTATAAGTCGCCAGTATAAGATAATATCCAGTGTTTATTGACCCGACCTGGTTTTCGATTATAAGTCGCCAGTATGAAATAAAGATAATATCCAGTGTTTATTAACCCGGTCTGGCTTTGTTCATAAGCCGACAATCTCTGATAATTACCAGTGCTCGGAGCTTTGGGCTATCACCCTTACTACACTGGCTTGATAAACCAACAAGTGTGATCAAATATCACAGGTATGACATATTTTAATCATACATGATTATTATTTCATCCAGCCTTGGTTATAAATCATGATAAGTTCATATTGGGGCATTATAACCCGTCCAGCGGTAAACCGCCAGGACACTTTTCATCTGTTGTATGCAGGAACAGATTCAAAATTGATAATAGCATAAGGCATATATGGAATATCTTCGCATGGCAGATAAATAAGTATCATAAACAGCACAATATGCACGATGGCATAATAGAACAAGAAGTTTAAATCTATCCTATTACAAGGCGCTTGGTGCCCAAAAGGATAATTGTTTTTCAGTTTTCACATACAACAGATGATAAACCGGCCCTGGTTTATGAGTCTTGGCCTGGCTGACTTGAAGGTTGCGACTCATCCCTTATCGGTTCGTCCTCCTCTATCGTCTGGAAGTTGGGTTTGGACCAGTCAAAGCCACATATGGCGACAAATTCAGCCTCGTCATCAATCAGATCAGACGGATCAATATCAGGGGCGAAAGTGTGCTTACGAATCAGCGGGATTAAGTCCATCACTTTATATGAAGGAGTCGCCATCTTCTGATTATCTGCATCATAACCCGGCTGATACTTGGTGAGGTTGGTGTCTTCGGCAATGATTGTTGCATGAGGGCGAATCTCCTTGACACAAGCAGCAAAGTCTTGTTGGTCAAAAGGAGTTCCTTCTTCCGTGAGACTAGGATACCCACTAGCTACGTCTGCCGGGTCTAACTCTGGTACCCAGGCTTTGGCACAGCTCAAAGCTATCATAGCTCCGGCTCTAGCACAAGATCGCTTGATTTCTTGGAACCTAGTGGGCAAGATGGACAGTTTCTTCAAGACATCACTCAGTAGATTTGGTCCTTGATTCGCTGGGGAGGTAGTGGCGAGATCCAGTGTATAATTGTTCAACAAGCGTGTAAACCGCCTTGAGCTTTACTAGTGTATCTCGGCTCAGATTGCTACTCTTGGGACCTGTAAAGATTACACAATTGGTTAAGTGGCGGCTTATATTATGATGACAAATACTCACTTTGGGTAAATAACACGGTGACTTACCGAAGATTGCAGAAACCATCTGAGACACATGATTATTTAAACCGGTGAGTTCAGTGGTAACCTCTTCCAGAGCCGCCTCGGCTTTCTCAGCACGCTGTGTCAAGGCAGTCTTCTCATTTGCGCAAGCCTCTTTCTCCGCAGTAAAGCTGGTCTTCAATTTTTCTGCTTCAGATACACTCACCTGGAATTTTGATTCAGACTTTTTTGTCTCAGTCTCCTGAGCCGCCAGCCGGGTCTTGGCCTCGAACAATTGAGTTTCCAGATCGATGGTCGCAACCTGCACACATCATAAGTTCGTTAAGTTTCATGGCAGATTACAAAATACAAGTCCCAAGTGCTTTGCAAGCAACAACACTTGGCACTTGGGGGCTAATGTCTATCAATGAATTTTTTTCAAAGGAATTAGCTCTTTCTAAAAAGTCCCAAGTGCTTTGCAAGCAATAACACTTGGCACTTGGGGCTAATGCATATTGCTTGTTTTCTTGTCAAGGATGAGCCGGGTGTGCTATTGACAGTCCCAGCTGACTCATGAGGGATATCTTGTTAAATCTTGGTCTTTTACATAATGACTAATAAGACCGACTAATTCATATTGATTAAGCCGGCCCTTGGGGATTACAAATGCTATCATCATAATCCGGTTTAAAGTTTTTAAACCGGACTTGGAGGGAGTCTAGAACAGAAGATTGTAAATATTTCAAGTCTACAGATCATTCAAGTTTCTCATAATCAGAAGACTTGGGGGCTGGCAAGATATAGATATAAGACGGATAATATACCTCATACTTCTGGTGCCTTTGCTTCACCATTTGAATCTCCAAGTCACGACCGGAATGCACTTCACTGACATAGCCAGATAAAACTTCACTAATACTCAGGTGAGCATAGCGGGAGAAATCAAACCTCACTTTCTGTCTTTCCATGACTTCTTGTTTGGCACAGTGTCTCGCTAGTACAGTTGGATTCCCCGGTTCAACGAATCTGCTGCTAGTGATCAAAACATCATCACCATGAGTCTCTGGCGGGTTAGCTGAGCTTGATGGTTCAATACTTGATGGATCAACAGCAGTCTCATCAATAGACGGCTTAGGTAAATCCGGTTGAACATTGAGAGCAGGGTCTTCTGGTTGTTCAGGGTGTTCTGGCACAAGGGTTGACTGATCCAGTTCAGCAGCTTCCGGATCTACGGTCGGCTTCGTCACCTTTGCTTTTTTGTTGGGCTTTGCTTGACCGCTAAAAAGAATTTTGACAAGTCAGCATAATGATGAAGATATAAAGGAACAGAAGAGAGATAATTATCTTTACCCAGGGGTAGTCTTGAAAGCCGGTAGTTGAGTCTGTGATGAGTCGCCAGAAGAGGAACGGGAAATTTCCTACAAAGATGGAATCAAAATTGAGTGATTAATGAAAATAACTCACTGGTAAATACAAGAGTTAAGGTTGAAAGAACCTCATTTTGCCGTTTCTGAGGGGTGTTTGGTAAACCGGAGGTTAAATCTTCATCTCCACCGGTCTGGGTCTAGCGGCGGCTCTCATGTTGCTGTCGTTTGAAAAGAAAATGATGATCTAAATAAGCCAAGGGGTGTGAAAACCTTACTTTCCGGGTTACCCGCCAAAGTTTCTGCCTTGGTAAAGGTTCCGAGTTGGAGGAAATAATAGTTACCTCTTCTTCGACTGCCTGGCTGGCCTCCGTGTCATCCTGGCAATAGTCAGTGTCAATAAGGTTGTTAAAAAACAAGCCAAGAGAATCAAGGGCTACCTCCGACTCAGAGGCGTCATCCAGCTTTAGCAATTCAGAGGCGCTTGGCTTTTTTCTAGACCGCCTGCTAGTATTTTTGGCGGCTCTCGCAACAGCCTTAGCCTTTTAGCAGCCTCATGGTCATATATGGCCTTCTAGAAGTCAGATTTAGCCTGTAGAAGGATAACATATTGGAGTTCATGCAATGTTTAAGTGTTGAAGGAGAAAGAAGTCAAAAATTTTACCTCTGGCACTGGGTTAAGCTTGCAGAAAGGATTCAAACCCACTTTGCTGCAGTCTTCATATTTACCATTTTCATGTGTGGTCGCCATTTCAACGGTGGCCTCTTCAGTCAGTCGCAGAGAGCTATGTCGTAAGGGATCATCTGTTTCTCCGGTATAGTTACACATCTAGCCGGATCGGCAGCTTAAGGGGATGATCCGCCATGCAACCCAACAGCGGATTAAATCGACTCCAGTTAAGCTGTGTCCCAGCAAAGCTTGAACTTTTTTGATTGTAGGGACAAGTTTCTTGCGTTCGGCGGCAGTAAGTTTGTCAGGGAGTTGGTACTTTGATCGAGGCACTCAGGCCGATAACCCGACAACGGATTCTCATCAGATGGAGAGATGTCCTTGCAATAGAACCATGTTTGGTTCCATTCTTTAGGATGGCTTGGCAGAGCTACTTGGGGGAAGATGGCATCTCATCTGCATTGAATTGAAATCCCACCAAGTTCCAAGCTGGGCCCATTTGTGAACTCGTTTTGCCGGTTCAAGTAGAAATACTCTCTGAAAAGCTCAGCACTAGGCTCTTCTTGAAGGTATACCTCACAAAAGACTTGGAAGTTATAGATGTTTGATATGGAATTGGGTCCAATGTCTTGCGGATGGAGTTTGAAGAAGTGTAGGATATCTCTGAAGAATTTAGAGCCGAGTGGCGAGAAACCCCGGTTCATATGATCAGTAAATACGATAACTTCACCGTCCTTAGGCTGAGGCTTCTCTTCGCCCGGGTTAGGAACATGGTAATGCATCACACTCTTATCTGGCAAATATCCAACGGTGACGGAATCCTTCAAGGTGTCCTCAGTGACTGTGGAGGGAACCCAGTTGCAGGTCGTGATTGTTTTGGGCGGCATGGTGAAAGGACAACCTAAAAGACAAGAAAGAATTTGCCGGCTCAAGATGGTTGTTAAAATTGCAAGTTAACAAATACAATGCATGTTCAGAAATGGCGGCTTAAGCAAGGGTTAATCTCTCCCTAATAATAAAGCACGGATTGACTCCATGGGTTCACCCTCACAATACGCTTTCTGCCTATGAAACTACATTTTCAGTTTGAATTTAAAACATATTTAAGGTGGTACTAAATTTAAGTTAGGCCGTCATCCGCCGCTCCCTGCCTGGCCCACGTATCCACCAAACCAATCCGAGCAGGACTCTAAGCCACACAATATGATTAAGAAGCACCGAGCCTTGACGCCCCATCCCCCGACCCGTTTTTCGCCAAAGAGAATTGACGGTTGTCGCCGCACCCGACCAATATGATGAGGCCTGCGCGCCACCTCCCGGCTCCTCCCATCCCTGATCCGGAGCACCAACCTCTTCTTCTTCCTTCATCATGATCTGGCAGCAGCGCCAAGAGCTAGGCGACTCATCAGCAACTCCGATACCTCTCCAGCCCCATAGCCATGCGTCTGCAGCGTCGTCTACCCATGCACCCACCTGAGCGGTGAGGAGCAGCAAAGGACACGCGCATGGAGTAGCTCCTGCGTTGATTTCCTTCGCGTATAAGTACGCGGATCTCTGGATGGACAAAAGCTATACGCATACACAAATCTCCTATGCGGGCGAGCGGACTTCAGCCGACTTGGATATAGACGATACACGGCGAGCAACGACTGGGCACACGACCGTCAGCCATGCCACATGCATGCGTGGCCTCCAAAGACACGTGAACACCCACAGAATCACTGCGTTTGCATGCAGCCGGCGTACGTGTGCTACTCATGCCGGCAAGACTGATCACATCAGCATGCAAGCACAGGACCGACCGCGTCACCCATGATACGTCTACAATATTGGAACACCAGCCGGTACACCGACACACCTAGACAACATCCGCGCCAGCGAACCTGCAATGTTGCATCAAGTAGCCACCGAACGACTGCACCTAGTGATTTGCATCAAACCACTGATCTCTGCACCAACCCCACGCCACGAAGTTCTGTATGATTGCATCACGCTAAATAAAAAAGAACTATTCATCGAGCACGTCTTCGAGAAGCGACTCCGACATGCACCATCCACACACCAGCTATTGTGAAAAGAGATGCAATTCTTCACCGACTTTTCCAGTATGACACCTCATCGTCACTTCATTGCCGCGACGGACGTCTCCAAGAGATGCATAATCATCGGCAAGCCGCTGCAATGCCAGTCGATTTACCCAAGCTACTTCAGCCATGATTGATTTTAGTGGCGCACTGGGAGGAGACAAACAAATATGGCAAAAAGCATGAGATGAAATAGGAAAAGTGTTGTTTTGAGGAAAACAGATGTGCAATAAACATAAACATTTTATTATATACGTACGTCTCGGCTGTGCTGCTGACTCAGGACCAGATCAGTGATCTAGGTCTGGGCGATTTACACATTGATAAATTTGGTACCCAAAGCACTGACATGATCAGCACACTGGCTGTCCTGATTGCCATAGAACATGTGCATTAAAGTTAGTCCAATTATGATGCATGACTGTTTGAGCAAAACCATAAGCACGGATTGACTCCGTGGGTTCACCGTCATAATACGTTTCTTTCTGTGAATTTATGTTTTCAGTTTGAATATAAAACATATACGCGAGGTGGTACTAATTCAGGGAACCGTCTGTAGTTTCGTCCGTCATTACGATGATTTCGTCTGCCGTCAACGATCCATATTTTGTCGTCCATCGTCGCTAATTTTTTTCAAATGTCTATCTGGCCCAAGTCAGCCGGCCCAACTTCCGTATAAAAAGAAGGCAGAAAAAAACTGCTCTTCGGTGGGATCAAACTCAAAACCTCCACACCTAACATGACAAGCCGTTGCCAGTTGAGCAAGGATGTTTTTGTGTTTGAAAAGAAGGTTTCGCACCTGTCAAATAATCCCAGGCGGCCGATGCAAAAAACTCTGGACTAAGCTGGATCGCAACATATGAGAACTAGATGATACCCCCGCACGTTGTTACGGGAACATTTTACAACATATTTCAATGTGATTCATTGTATGAAACATGAATATTTGAAGTAATAATATAAAAGGCTAAAACTAAAAATGATATAACTTATTATGTTTGATTACTATATAGTTGTTAAATATATTTTAAATATATATACCATAATAGAATGAAAATTCTCATGTATGTTTGCATATTGAGATGGTTTTTTTCGTGCATGTCATGATAAAGTGGCATGCTTGCATGTTGAGAGAGTATGGTAGTGGGGGTGGACCTTTTCTCATGCATGTTGTGCGATGATATGGCATGCTTGCATATTAAGAGAAATAGTTAGTGGGGGCTAGCTATTTAGATATAGAAGATATAATGTTGATTAACCTATTATATAGGGATCCGGCTTGTCTGCTCCCTCCTCATGCTCCCATCCGTGCTCCCACTTTATCCTACGGCTGTCTTTTTTTTCCCTTTTTCTTTCTAATCTAATCATCTCCCCCCTGATTTTAAGAGGGTGGGGCCGGACTTTATTTTGTTCCAATCAAATCAAGCCACGTACGCGGGAGCACAGATGGGAGCATGCGCGGGGAGCATGCAAGTCTTGTCCATTAAATAGTCCCACCTCGCCCCCTTAGATCTAATTTTCCTAATTTATATACGTCTTGATTTTCTTTTGGATATCGAGGAGTCATCTCAAGAATCATTACGGAGGAAATCAGACATCTCGTAATAAGGAAGGAAAGAGGCATTGATAGAATATAAGGAAAGAAAGAGGGATTGAGATAATAAGGAAAGAACGGGGGATTTCAGATGTGATTAAAAACCAAACAAGGAATGAGGAATTAAATCATGACTGGGGATGAGAGAAGGAAGCTTCTATGTGCGCCATATTTGGAACAAAAAGCATGTACGCCGCACTCCATTATGAGTCAGAAATATATTAAAAAAACATGCGTACAATTTTTTTTATGGAACATGCAAGTTGAGGCTTGAGCACATACAAAAAAACATGAGCATATACAAAATTAGTTGTCTTTACATTGGAGAAAAACTTAGATCGTGGCCAATCAAAATTTTGAGTTTTTGAAAAAAAAATTGCAGGGGAGTTATTCAAGAAATTAATGTGATGTGTGAACACACGGCTTACACAACATCACGCACGGCGGACATGACAGGATCATGCAATCGGATCATCATCACATGTGCGACCGATCTCCCAGATCAGACGGTCTGGTGCAAAAATATCATCATCTACCTACATGGTCGAGGCTGATGAATTTCTTCTTTTGTGTCTAAATTTGTTGAACCGCTTCATTTGAAACTGAATTGGTAGGTGTTTTCTTTAGGTGCATATGCCACAGTTGAACCACTTCTTTATATCAGAACTGTTGACGTCAAGAACTAAGATATGACATTGTAATACTAATATTTGACATATCGAAATTTTTTAACTCAAGAGAAAAATATTACGTATAACACATGAAAAAAATATGTCTAAAGCACAATAAAAAGGTGTTCATTTTTTGTTGGTCATGTGCTATACTTTTCTAAGAACAGAAAACATCTTTACTCTTATTTTTCTGATCAACTGACTAGCACCCGTCACCAAAGTATAAGGAATCGGACTTGGAGTCCCTACTACGTGCGACTCAAACTCCGCACTTTTCTCTGTTATACCTTAGAAAGATGTGTGATCTTTGTAAAACGCTCCTCATATTACTATGTTGTTTCTCATGTGACAATGTGGAGGATTTCATGGAGTTTGTTGATATCATCATGTCTCATGATGTGAGCTAATGCATTAGTAAACTGGTTTTTTGTCTCCCGTCGCAACGCATGGGTATTTGTGCTAGTGATATATAAAGTAACAATAAACTGGCAGAATAAGCCGCCATGACTAAAGGCATTCAAGATCTACCAAGGCTATAATTTGCTAAGTATTAGGACAAACAGATTCTGCAGATTGAGGTTGCAAATTTGGATCTACCGCTGTTCAGAAAAAGGAAATAAATTCGAAATTTACAGAGGTGATAGTGGAAAAATAGAGGTTCCCTAGAGGAGATCTGTCACGGTGGGGATATATTCCAGTGTCAAGAACAAGTGCTAAAACTACTACCGCACAAGATTCATATGGTTTTTGGATCTAATCCATGGAACTAAACATAGAGAATGAAGGGCGGAGACGAACGCTGACGAACACCAACAAAACCTAATGAGAGATCTATGGCAAAGAAAAAAAGGACTTATTGATGTTGTTAGGACAGCGGAGTGGCGCCGCAGTTGTCTTGTCTATTCAGGGCGATGCAGCGGCCGGCGTTGAGGTAGGAGACGGAGGTCGACGGCGGCGAGGCTCGTGTGGGTTGGTGCGTCGTGAGGAGGAAGAAAGGAGAAGGAGAAGAATGAAAGATGGCTCTATGGTCCTATTTATAAGGAAACAGAAAACAGGCACGCGTGAAAGACGAGGAGGCTGAATGATGGTTATCCAGCTAATTGGACGCCTCGATTTTCGAAAAGACATTAAGATAAAGATCCGTTAGAGATGACGTCGTGGCGGGTTTCCGAAATTCTTGGAGATGACGTCATGGCAGGTTATAAGGGTTGTGCAACAGATGTGGAAGGATTTTTCTAAGTGTTGAAGATTGACATGAACAAGTTCAAATCAACCTGGGGCCTAATGTTGGGGATATAACTATTAGGTATGACCCGCCCAGGAGGGGCCGGATCATCCCTATGACGATTCTTAACAATGAAGCCCAAGATCATATGGCGGTTCATAGATAGGCTTGGTAGAGGGCCCAGACCCGAAGGCGGCTTAAGGCCCATGGATATAAACCGCCATGTATGTAAGCTTGTATTGTAAGGCATGTAAGAAAGGTCACCGAGCCAGATACGTTGTATAAGCCGGCCTAGACTTTGTAGCCCGCAGGGCGTCAACCCATGTATATAAGGGGATGACCTAGCGGCGGCTTAGGACAAGAAAGAACAGATCGAGAGCCGGGTCAAGCATATTCGCTCCTTGCTCATCGAAACCCTAGCAATACCATCTACAGACTGGACAAGGCTTTTACCTTCATCATAAGGGGCCGAACCGGTATAAACTCCTCGTGTCCTTTGTCCTGATTAACCCCTTTAAGCTAACCACATCACGATGGCTCCACGACTATGTCCTCACACTAGGACATCTGCCGTGACAATTCCATGACAAGTTTGGCCTTCAGTTGAAACAATGTCGAATAATTTCACAACTCACGCCACGTGGAACACCACAGCGTAATGGTGTGTCCGAACGTCATAACCATACTTTATTAGATATGGTGCGATCTATGATGTCTCTTACCGATTTAAGTATCATTTTGGGGTTATGCATTAGAGACAACTACATTCACGTTAAATAGGGCACCATCTAAAAATCCATTGAAATGACACTGTATGAACTGTGGTTTAGCAAGAAACCTAAGCTGTCGTTTCTTAAAGTTTGGGGTTGCGATGCTTATGTGAAAAGTTTCAGCCTGATAAGCTCAAACCCAAATCGGAGAAGTGCGTCTTCATAGGATACCCAAAAGAAACTGTTGGGTACTCCTTCTATCACAGATCCGAAGGCAAGATCTTTATTGCTAAGAGTGGATCCTTTCTAGAGAAGGAGTTCCTCTCGAAAGAAGTGAGTGGGAGGAAAGTAGAATTGATGAGGTAATTGCACCGTCTCCCGAATTGGAAAGTAGTTCATCACAGAAATCAGTTCCAGTGATGCCTACACCAATTAGTGAGGAAGTTAATGATGATGATCATGAAACTTTAGATCAAGTTACTACCGAACCTAATAGGTCAACCAGAGTATGTTCCGCACCAGAGTGGTACGGTAATCCTGTTCTGGAAGTCATGTTACTAGACCATGACGAACCTACGAACTATGAGGAAGCGATGATGAGCCCAGATTCCGTGAAATGGCTTAAGGCCATGAAATCTGAGATGGGATACATGTGTGAGAACAAAGTATGGACTTTGATTGACTTGCCCAATGATCGGTGAGCCATTCAGAATAAATGGATCTTCAAGAGGAAGATGGACGCTGATAGTAGTGTTACTATCTACAAAGCACGAATTGTCGCAAAAGGTTTTCGACAAGTTCAATGTGTTGACTACGATGAGATTTTTCTCACTCGTATCGATGCTTAAAATTCTATCCGAATCATGTTAGCAGTTGTCGCATTTTATTAAATATGGCAAATGGATATCAAAACTACATTCCTTAATGGATTTATTAAAAAGGGAGTTGTATATGATGCAACTAGAAGGTTTTGTCAATCCTAAAGGTGTTAACAAAGTGTGCAAGCTCCAACAATCCATCTATGGACTAGTGCAAGCATCTCGGAGTTGGAATATACGCTTTGATGAGTTGAACAAAGCATATAGTTTTGTACAGACTTGCGGTGAAGCTTGTATTTACAAGAAAGTGAGTGGGAGAACTACAACCTTTCTGATAAGTATATGTGAATGACATATTGTTGATCAGAAATAATGTAGAATTTTTTGGAAATCATAAAGGAGAATTTGAAAGGAGTTTTTCAAAGAAAGAATTGCCTGTAAAGCTACTTACATATTGGGCATCAAGATCTATAAAGATAGATCAAGACGCTTGATAAGACTTTTGATGAGTACATACCTTGATAAGATTTTTAAGGAGTTCAAAATGGATCAGTCAAAGAAGGAGTTCTTGCCTGAGTTGTAAGGTGTGAAATTGAGTAAAGACTCAAAACCCGGCCACAACAGAAAATAGAAAGAGAATGAAAAGTCATTCCCTATGCCTCAGTCATAGGTTCTATAAAGTATGCTATGCTGTGTACCAGACCTATTGTATACCTTAGCATGATTTTGGCAAGGGGGTACAATAGTGATCTAGGAGTAGATCACTTGACAGCGGACAAAATTATCCTTAGAGGACTAAGGAAATATTTCTCGGTTGTGGAGGTGATAAAAGAGTTCATCATAAAGAGTTACGTCGATGCGATCTTTTTACACCGATCTAGATGACTCTAAATCTCGATCTAGATACATTTTGAAAGTGGGAGCAATTAGCTAGAGTAGCTTCGTGCAGAGCATTATAGACATAGAAATTTTCAAAATACATACGGATCTGAATGTTGCAGACCCGTAGACTAAACTTCTCTCACAAGCAAACCATGATCACTCTTTGGGTGTTAATCACATAGCGATATTAACTAGATTATTGACTCTATTAAACCCTTTGGTATTAGTCACATGAAGATGTGAACTATTCACATAAAGATGTGAAGTATTAGTGTGAAATCACATGACGATGTGAACTAGATTATTGACTCTAGTGCAAGTGGGAGACTGAAGGAAATATGCCCTAGAGGAAATAATAAAGTTGTTATTTATATTTCCTTATATCATGATAAATCTTTATTATTCATGCTAGAATTGTATTAACCGGAAACTTAGTACATGTGTAAATACATAGACAAACAGAGTGTCACTAGTATGCCTCTACTTGACTAGCTCGTTAACCAAAGGTGGTTAAGTTTCCTAACCATAGACATGAGTTGTCATTTGATAAACGGAATCACATCATTAGAGAATGATGTGATTGACTTGACCCATCTGTTAGCTTAGCATTATGATCGTTTAGTTATTGCTATTGCTTTCTCCATAACTTATACATGTTCCTATGACTATGAGATTATGCAACTCCCAAATACCGGAGGAACACTTAGTGTGCTATCAAACGTCACATCACTATAAGCCTTGCTAGCAATGTGACTAATGAGTTAGTTACAAGATGTTACATTACGAAACGATTAAATAGAGTTGCCGGTAACGATATTAAACTAGGTATGATGATACCGACGATCGAATCTCGGGCAAGTAACATACCGATGACAAAGGGAAAAACGTATGTTGTTATGCGGTTTGACCGATAAAGATCTTCATAGAATATGCAAGAACCAATATGAGCATCCAGGTTCGCTATTGGTTATTGACCGGAGATGAGTCTTTGTCATGTCTACATAGTTCTCGAACCCGTAGGGTCCGCACGCTTAACGTTCGATGACGATCGGTACTACGAGTTTATGTGTTTTGATGTACCGAAGGTAGTTCGGAGTCCTAGATGTGATCACGAACATGACGAGGACTCTTGAAATGGTCGATACATGAAGATTGATATATTGGAAGGTTATGTTTGGACACCGGAATGGTTTCGGATGAGTTCGGGCATATACCGGAGTACCGGAGGGTTAGCGGAACCCCCCGGGGCTTAATGGGCCTGCATGGGCTTTAGTGGAAGAGAGAGGAGGCGGCCAAGAGGTGGGGGGCGCACCCCAAGCCCAATCCGAATTGGGAGGGGGGCTGGCCCACCTTTCCTTCTTCTCCTCTTCCCCTTCCTTCCCCCTCCTATTAGGACTAGGAAAGGGGGGAACCTACTCCTAGTAGGAGTAGGAATCCCCCTTGGGCGCACCACTAGGGCCGGTCGGCCCCCTCCTCCCCTCCTTTATATACGGGGGAGGGGGCACCCCATAGACACACAAGTTGACAATTGTTTTAGCCGTGTGTGGTGCCCCCCTCCACAGATAGACACCTCGGTCATATCGTCGTAGTGCTTAGGCGAAGCCCTGCACCGGTAACTTCATCATCACCGTCAACACGCCGTTGTGCTGACGAAAATCTCCCTCGGCCTCAACTGGATCAAGAGTATGAGGGACGTTACCGAGCTGAACGTGTGCAGATCGCGGAGGTGCCGTGCATTCGGTACTTGATCGGTTGGATTGCGAAGACATTCGTCTACATCAACCGCGTTTCTTAACGCTTCCGCTTTCGGTCAACAAGGGTACGTAGACATACTCTCCCCTCTCGTTTCTATGCATCCCTAGATAGATCTTGCGTGATCGTAGGATTTTTTTTTGAAATACTGCATTCCCCAACACAAAGTTCTTATCAAGCACAGAACATAAGATGAAATTGTTTGTAGGGTACGAAACCACCTCAAAGTTATCATTTCCGATTAATCTGTTGAGCTATTCATATAAGTATCACAAACAGCCCTAGAGTTCGTACTAAAATAAGACCATCTGATACACATCAACTAATTCTAATACCACCTAGATAATCCAATGTCACCACAAGTATCCGTGACTTGATTCAATCCAACACAAAGAACTTCAAAGAGTGCCCCAAGATTTCTACCGGAGAAAGTAGGATGAAAACGTGCATCTGTTAGAAGGGAGACAGGGATTGGTGGAATATGATGGACGTATTATTGATCATAGAGGGAGAGTATATATTGAGTACAAGACTTGGAGGGCAAGACACCTCTCCTGGAGATAATGTAGGAGACAGATTACAAATCCTAGACTACCAAATACTGTTGGAAATATGCCCTAGAGGCAATAATAAATTAGTTATTATTATATTTCCTTGTTCATCATAATCGTTTATTATCCATGCTAGAATTTTATTGATAGGAAACTCAGATACATGTGTGGATACATAGACAACACCATGTCCCTAGTAAGCCTCTAGTTGACTAGCTCGTTGATCAATAGATGGTTATGGTTTCCTGACCATGGACATTGGATGTCGTTGATAACGGGATCACATCATTAGGAGAATGATGTGATGGACAAGACCCAATCCTAAGCCTAGCACAAGATCGTGTAGTTCGTATGCTAAAGCTTTTCTAATGTCAAGTATCATTTCCTTAGACCATGAGATTGTGCAACTCCCGGATACCGTAGGAATGCTTTGGGTGTACCAAATGTCACAACGTAACTGGGTGTCTATAAAGGTGCACTGCGGGTATCTCCGAAAGTGTCTGTTGGGTTGGCACGAATCGAGACTGGGATTTGTCACTCCGTGTAACGGAGAGGTATCTCTGGGCCCACTTGGTAGGACATCATCATAATGTGCACAATGTGACCAAGGATTTGATCATGGGATGATGTGTTACGGAACGAGCAAAGAGACTTGCCAGTAACGAGATTGAACGAGGTATCGGGATAACCATGATCGAATCTCGGGCAAGTATCATACCGATAGACAAAGGGAATTGTATACGGGATTGATTGAATCCTTGACATCGTGGTTCATCCAATGAGATCATCATGGAGCATGTGGGAGCCAACATGGCTATTCAGATCCCCCTGTTGGTTATTGACCGGAGAGTTGTCTCGGTCATGTCTACATGTCTCCCGAACCCGTAGGGTCTACACACTTAAGGTTCGGTGACGCTAGAGTTGTAGAGATATTAGTATGCGGTTAACCGAAAGTTACTCAGAGTCCTGGATGAGACCTCGGACGTCACGAGGAGTTCCGGAATGGTCCAGAGGTAAAGATTTATATATAGGAAGTCCAATTTTGGCCACCGGGAGACTTTCGGAATCATCGGTATTGTACCGGGACCACCGGAAGGGTCCCGGGGGTCCACCGGGTGGGGCCACCTATCCCGGAGGGCCCCATGGGCTGAAGGGGCGTGGGAACCAGCCCCTGGTGGGCTGGTGCGCCCCCCCTTTGGGCCTCCCATGCGCCTAGGGTTGGAAACCCTATGGGGTGGGGGCGCCTCCACTTGGCTTGGAGGCCAAGACACCCCTAGGGTTGCCACCCCCCTCCCTAGATGGGATCTACAAGGGGCCAGCGCCCCCTAGGCCCCTATATATAGTGGAGGGGAGGGAGGGCAGCCACACCTGAAGCCCTGGCGCCTCCCTCCCTCCCGTGACACCTCTTCCTCCCCGCTTGTGCTTGGCGAAGCCCTGCCGGGATCCCGCTACTTCCACCACCACGCCGTCATGATGCTGGATCTCCATCAACTTCTCCTCCCCCCTTGCTGGATCAAGAAGGAGGAGACGTCTCCGCTCCGTATGTGTTTTGAACGCGGAGGCGCCGTCCGTTCGGCACTAGGATCATCGGTGATTTGGATCACGACGAGTACGACTCCATCAACCCCGTTCTCTTGAACGCTTCCGCTTAGCGATCTTCAAGGGTATGAAGATGCACTCCTCTCTCTCGTTGCTAGTCTCTCCATAGATTGATCTTGGTGACACGTAGGAAAAAAAATTAAATTTCTGCTACGATCCCCAACAGTGGCATGATGAGCTAGGTCTATGCGTAGATTCTATGCACGAGTAGAACACAAAGTAGTTGTGGGCGTTGATTTGTTCAATTTGCTTGCCATTACTAGTCTTATCTTGATTCGGCGGCATTGTGGGATGAAGCGGCCCGGACTGACCTTACACGTACGCTTACGTGAGACTGGTTCTACCGACTGACATGCACTTGATGCATAAGGTGGCTGGCGGGTGTCTGTCTCTCCCACTTTAGTCGGATCGGATTCGATGAAAAGGGTCCTTATGAAGGGTAAATAGCAATTGGAATATCACCGTTGTGGTTTTGCGTAGGTAAGAAACGTTCTTGCTAGAAACCCATAGCAACCATGTAAAATATGCAACAACAATTAGAGGACGTCTAACTTATTTTTACAGGGTATGCTATGTGATGTGATATGGCCAAAAGGATGTGATGAATGATATATGTGATGTATGAGATTGATCATGTTCTTGTAATAGGAATCACGACTTGCATGTCGATGAGTATGATAACCGGCAGGAGCCATAAGAGTTGTCTTAATTTATTTATGACCTGCGTGTCAATGAAAACGCCATGTAATTACTTTACTTTATTGCTAACCGTTAGCCATAGTAGTAGAAGTAATAGTTGGCGAGGCAACTTCATGAAGACACGATGATGGAGATCATGATGATGGCGATCATGGTGTCATGCCGGTGACGATGGTGTTCATGCCGCGCCTCGAAGATGGAGATCAAAGGCGCAAGATGATATTGGCCATATCATGTCACTTTATGATTTGCATGTGATGTTTTTCATGTTTTTACATCTTATTTGCTTAGAACGACGGTAGCATAAATAAGATGATCCCTCATTAAAATATCAAGAATTGTGTTCCCCCTAACTGTGCACCGTTGCTAAGGTCTGTTGTTCTGAAGCACCACGTGATGATCGGGTGTGATAGGTTCTAACGTTCGCATACAACGGGTGTAAGCCATATTTACACACGCAATACACTTAGGTTAACTTGACGCGCCTAGCATGTACAGACATGGCCTCGGAACACGGAAGACTGAAAGGTCGAACATGAGTCATATAGTGGATACAATCAACATGAAGATGTTCACCGATGATGACTACTCCGTCTCACGTGATGGTCGGACACGACCTAGTTGACTCGGATCATCTATCACTTAGATGACTAGAGGGATGTCTATCTGAGTGGGAGTTCATTAAATAATTTGATTAGATGAACTTAATTATCATGAACATAGTCAAAAGGTCTTTGCAGATTATGTCGTAGCTTACGCTTTAGTTCTACTGTTTTAGATATGTTCCTAGAGAAAATTTAGTTGAAAGTTGTTAGTAGAAATTATGCGGACTGGGTCCGTAAACTGAGGATTGTCCTCATTGCTGTGCAGAAGGATTATGTCCTTAATGCACCGCTCAGTGAGCTGAACCTCGAGCGTCGGTTGTGGATGTTGCGAACATCTGACATACATGTTTTGATGACTACATGATAGTTCAGTGCGTAATGCTAAATGGTTTAGAATTGAGGCACCAAAGACGTTTTTGAAACATCGCAGAACATATGAGATGTTCCAAGGACTGAAATTGGGATTTTAGGCTAGTGCCCACGCCAAGAGGTATGAGACCTCTGACAAGTTTCCTAAGCCTACAAACGAAGGAGAAAAGCTCAATCGTTGAGTATGTGCTCAGATTGTATGAGTACTACAATCGCTTGAATCGAGTGGGAGTTAATCTTCCAGATGAGATAGTGATAGTTCTCCATAGTCACTGCCACCAAGCTATTAGAGCTTAGTGATGAACTATAACATATCAGGGATAGACATGATGATCCTTGAGCAATTCGCGATGTTTGACACCGTGAAAGTAGAAATCAAGTAGGATCATCAATTGTTGATGGTTAGTAAAACCACTAGTTTCAAGAAGGGCAAGGGAAAGAAGGGATACTTCATGAGACGGCAAATCAGTTGCTGCTCTAGTGAAGAAACCCAAGGTTGAACCAAACCCGAGACTAAGTGCTTCTGTAATGAGGGGAACGGTCACTAAAGCGGAACCACCCTAGATACTTGGTAGATGAGAAGGCTGGCAAGGTTGACAGAAGTATGTATTGGACATATATTAAATGTGTACTTTACTAGTACTCCTAGTAGTAGCAGGGTATTAGATACCGGTTCGGTTGCTAAGTGTTAGTAACTCGAAATAAAAGGCTACAGAATAAATGGAGACTAGCTGAAGGTGAGATGACGATATGTGTTGGAAGTGTTTCCAAGGTTGATATGATCAAGCATCACATGCTCCCTCTACCATCGAGATTGGTGCTAAACCTAAATAATAGTTATTTGGTGTTTGCGTTGAGCATAGACAAGATTGGATTATGTTTATCGCAATACGGTTATTCATTTAAAGAGAATAATGGTTACTCTATTTATTTGAATAATACCTTCAATGGTCTTGCACCTAAAATGAATGGTTCATTGAATCTCGATCGTAGTGATACATATGTTCATGACAAAAGATATAAGATAGTAATGATAGTACCACATACTTGTGGCACTGCTATTTGAGTCATATTGGTATAAAACGCATGAAGAAGCTCCATGTTGATGGATCTTTGGTCTCACTCGTTTTGAAAAGATTGAGACATGCGAACCATGTCTATTGGTAGATATGCATGAAGAAACTCCATGCAGATGGATCGTTTGGACTCACTTGATTTTGAATCACTTGAGACATGCAAATCATACCACATGGGCAAGATGACTGAAATACCTCATTTTCAGTAAGATGGAACAAGAAAGCAACTTGTTGGAAGTAATGCATTTTGATGTGTGCAGTCCAATGAGTGCTGAGGCATGCAGTGGATATCGTTATGTTCTTACTTCACAGATGATTTGAGTAGATGTTGAGTATATTTACTTGATGAAAGAAAAGTCTGAATTATTGAAAGGTTTAATTAATTTCAGAGTGAAGTTGAAGATCGTCGTGACAAGATGATAAAATTTCTATGATATGATCATAGAGATGAATATCCGAGTTACGAGTTTGGCACACAATTAAGACATTGTGGAAATTTTTTCACAACTAATACCGCCTGGACCACCATAGTGTGATGGTGTGTCTGAACATCATAACTGCACCCTATTGGATATGGTGCATACCATGATGTCTCTTATCGAATTACCACTATCATTTATGGGTTGGGCATTAGAGACAACCGCACTCACTTTAAATAGGGCACCACACAATTCCGTTGAGACGACACCGTATGAACTATGGTTTAGAGAAACCTAAGCTGTCGTTTCTTAAAAGTTTGGGGCTAAGATGCTTATGTTTCAGGCTGATAATCTCGAATCCAAAGCGGATGAATGCATCTTCATAGAATACCCAAAACAGATGGGTATACCTCCTATTTCAGATCCGGAAGCAAAATTGATTGTTTCTAGAAACGGGTCTTTTCTTGAGGAAAAGTTTCTCTCGAAAGAATTGAGTGGGAGGATGGTGGAGACTTGATGAGGTTATTGAACGGTCACTTCAACTAGTGTGTAGCAGGGCACAGAAAGTTGTTCCTGTGGCACCTACACCAATTGAAGTGGAAGCTTATGATAGTGATGATGAAACTTCGGATCATGTCACTACCAAACCTCATAGGTCGACAAGGATGTGTACTACATCAGAGTGGTACGTAATCCTGTCTTGGAAGTCATGTTGCTAGACAACAATGAACCTAAGAGCAATGGAGAAGCGATGGTGGGCCCGGATTCCGACAAATGGCTCGAGGCCATAAAATCCGAGAGAGGATCCATGTATAAAACAAAGTATAGACTTTGAAAAGAACTACTTGATGGTCGTAAGGCAGTTGGGTGCAGATGGATTTTAAAAGGAAGACGGACAATGATGGTAAGTGTCACCATTAAGAAAGCTCGACTTGTCGTTAAGATGTTTCCCGACAAGTTCAATGAGTTGACTATGATGAGACTTTCTCACTCGTAGCGATGCTAAGAGTCTGTTGGAATTATGTTAGCAGTTACTGCATTATTTTTGAAATCTTGCAGATAGGATGTCAAAACATTGTTTCCTCGACGTTTTTCTTGAGGAAAGGTTGTATGTGATACAACCAGAAGGTTTTGTCAATCCTGAAAGATGCTAACAAGTATGCAAAGCTCCAGCAATCCTTCTAAGGACTGGAGTAAGCATCTCGGAATTGGAATGTACGCTTTGATGAGATGATCAAAGATTTTGGGTTTATACAAAGTTTATGAGAAACTTGTATTTCCAAAGAACTGAGTGGGAGCACTATAGAATTTTTGATGAGTATATGTTGTTGACATATTGTTGATCAGAAATGATGTAGAATTTCTAGAAAGCATGCAGGGTTATTTGAAAAGTGTTTTTCAATGGAAAACCTGAATTAAGCTACTTGAACATTGAGCATCAAGATCTATAAGGATAGATCAAAAACACTTAATAGTACTTTCAAACAAACACATACCATGACAAATTTTTGAAGGAGTTCAAAAATAGATCGGCAAAGAAGGAGTTCTTGGCTGTGTTATAAGGTATGAGTATTGAGTAAAACTCAAGACCTGACCACGGCAGAATAGAGAGAAAGGACGAAGGTCGTCCCCTATGCTTTAGACGTAGGCTCGAAAGTATGTTATGTTGTGTACCGCACCTGAAGTGTGCCAAGCCATGAGTCAGTCAAGGGGTACAAGTGTGATCTAGGAATGAATCACAGGACAACGGTCAAGGTTATCCTTAGTAACTAGTGGAGTAAGGAATTTTCTCGATTATGGAGGTGGTAAAAGAGTTCGTCGTAAAGGGTTACGCCGATGCAATCTTTGACACTAATCTGGATGATTCTGAGTAGTAAACCGGATTCGTATAGTAGAATAGTTATTTGAAATAGCTCCAAATAGAGTGTGGTAGCTGCATCTACAAGATGACATAGAGATTTGTAAAGTACACACGATCTGAAAGGTTCAGACCCGTTGACTATAACATCTCTCACAAGCATAACATGATCAAACCCAGAACTCATTGAGTGTTAATCACATGGTAATGTGAACTAGATTATTGACTCTAGTAAACTCCTTGGGTGTTAGTCACATGGGGATGTGACCTTGAGTGTTAATCACATAGTGATGTGAACTGGATTATTGACTCTAGTGCAAGTGGGAGACTGTTGGAAATATTGAAGGAAATATGCCCTAGAGGAAATAATAAAGTTATTATTTATTTCCTTATATCATGATAAATGTTTATTATTCATGCTAGAATTGTATTAACCGGAAACATAATACATGTGTGAATACATAGACCAACAGAGTGTCACTAGTATGCCTCTACTTGACTAGCTCGTTAATCAAAGATGGTTATGTTTCCTAACCATGAACAAAGAGTTGTTGTTTGATTAACGAGGTCACATCATTAGTAGAATGATCTGATTGACATGACCCATTCCATTAGCTTAGCACCCGATCGTTTAGTATGTTGCTATTGCTTTCTTCATGACTTATACATGTTCCTATAACTATGAGATTATGAAACTCCCGTTTACCGGAGGAACACTTTGGGTACTACCAAATGTCACAACGTAACTGGGTGATTATAAAGGAGTACTACAGGTGTCTCCAATGGTATATGTTGGGTTGGCGTATTTCGAGATTAGGGTTTGTCACTCCGATTGTCGAAGAGGTATCTCTGGGCCCTCTCGGTAATGCACATCACATAAGCCTTGCAAGCACTGCAACTAATATGTTAGTTGTCAGATGATGTATTACGGAACGAGTAAAGAGACTTGCCGGAAACGAGATTGAACTAGGTATTGGATACCGACGATCGAATCTCGGGTAAGTAACATACCGATGACAAAGGGAACAACGTATGTTGTTATGCGGTCTGACCGATAAAGATCTTCGTAGAATATGTAGGAGCCAATATGGGCATCCAGGTCCCGCTATTGGTTATTGACCGGAGACGTGTCTCGGTCATGTCTACATTGTTCTCGAACCGTAGGGTCCGCACGCTTAACGTTACGATGACAGTTATTATGAGTTTATGCATTTTGATGTACCGAAGGTTGTTCGGAGTCCCGGATGAGATCACGGACATGACGAGGAGTCTCGAAATGGTCGAGACGTAAAGATTGATATATTGGAAGCCTATGTTTGGACATAGGAAGTGTTCCGGGTGAAATCGGGATTTTACCGGAATACCGGGAGGGTTACCGGAACCCCCCGGGAGACTAATGGGCCTATTGGGCCTTAGTGGAAAAAGAGAAAAGGGGCAGCCCATAAGCTGGCCGGTGCCCCCCTTTCCCCAAGTCCTAGTAGGACTAGGAGAAGGGGCCGCCCCCCCCCCCTCTTTCTCCTTCCCCCCGAGAGTCCTAATTGGAATAGGATTGGAGGGGGGAGTCCTACTCCCGGTGGGAGTAGGACTCCCCTGCGCCTCCCTCTCCCTGGCCGGCCGGCCCCCCTTCCTCCAACCTTTATATACGGGGGCAGGGGACACCCCAAGACACACAAGTTGATCCTTGAGATCGTTCCTTAGCCGTGTGCGGTGCCCCCTGCCACCAAATTCCACCTCGATCATACCGTTACAGTGCTTAGGCGAAGCCCTGCGTTGGTAGTACATCAAGATCGTCACCACGCCGTCGTGCTGACGGAACTCCTCCCCGAAGCTTTGCTGGATCGGAGCCCGGGGATCGTCATCGAGCTATACGTGTGCTAAGAACTCGGAGGTGCCGGAGTAACGGTGCTTGGATCGGTCAGATCGGAAAGAAGACGTACGACTACTTCCTCTACGTTGTGTGATCGCTTCCGCAGTCGGTCTGCGTTGGTACGTAGACAACACTCTCCCCTCTCGTTGCTGTGCATCACCATGATCTTGCGTGTGCGTAGGAAAATTTTCGAAATTACTACGTTCCCCAACAGTGGCATCCGAGCCTAGGTTTTATGGTTTGATGTTATTTGCACGAGTAGAACACAAGTGAGTTGTGGGCGATACAAGTCATACTGCCTACCAGCATGTCATACTTTGGTTCGGCGGTATTGTTGGGTGAGACGATCCGGACCAACCTTACGCGTACTCTTACGCGAGACCGGTTCCCTCGACGTGCTTTGCACATAGATGGCTTGCGGAAGACTGTCTCTCCAACTTTAGTTGAACCAAGTGTGACTACGCCCGGTCCTTGAGAAGGTTAAAACGGAGTCTATTTGACGAACTATCGTTGTGGTTTTGATGCGTAGGTGAGATGAGTTCTTACTTAAGCCCGTAGCAGCCACGTAAAACTTGCAACAACAAAGTAGAGGACGTCTAACTTGTTTTTGCAGGGTATGTTGTGATGTGATATGGTCAAGGCATGATACTGATTTTATTGTATGAGATGATCATGTTTTGTAACCGAGTTATCGGCAACTGGCAGGAGCCATATGGTTGTCACTTTATTGTATGCAATGCAATCGCGATGTAATGCTTTACTTTATTACTAAACGGTAGTGATAGTCGTGGAAGCATAAGATTGGCGAGACGACAACGATGCTACGATGGAGATCAAGGTGTCGCGCCGGTGACGATGGTGATCATGACGGTGCTTCGGAGATGGAGATCACAAGCACAAGATGATGATGGCCATATCATATCACTTATATTGATTGCATGTGATGTTTATCCCTTTTTATGCATCTTATCTTGCTTTGATTGACGGTAGCATTATAAGATGATCTCTCACTAAAAATTATCAAGAAGTGTTCTCCCTGAGTATGCACCGTTGCCAAAGTTCGTCGTGCCCAGACACCACGTGATGATCGGGTGTGATAAGCTCTACGTCCAAATACAACGGGTGCAAAACAGTTGCACACGCAGAATACTCAGGTTATACTTGACGAGCCAAGCATATACAGATATGGCCTCGGAACACGGAGACCGAAAGGTCGAGCGTGAATCATATAGTAGATATGATCAACATAACGATGTTCACCATTGAAAACTACTCCATCTCACGTGATGATCGGTTATGGTTTAGTTGATTTGGATCACGTGATCACTTAGAAGATTAGAGGGATGTCTATCTAAGTGGGAGTTCCTAATTAATTTGATTAACTGAACTTAAACTTATCATGAACTTAGTACCTGATAGTATCTTGCTTGTTTATGTTGATTGTAGATAGATGGCTCGTGCTATTGTTCCGTTGAATTTTAATGCGTTCCTTGAGAAAGCAAAGTTGAAAGATGATGGTAGCAATTACATGGACTGGGTCCGTAACCTGAGGATCATCCTCATTGCTGCACAGAAGAATTACGTCCTGGAAGCACCGCTGGGTGACAGGCCTGCTGCTGGAGCAACGCCAGATGTTATGAACGTCTGGCAGAGCAAAGCTGATGACTACTCGATAGTTCAGTGTGCCATGCTTTACGGCTTAGAATCGGGACTTCAACGACGTTTTGAACGTCATGGAGCATATGAGATGTTCCAGGAGTTGAAGTTAATATTTCAAGCAAATGCCCGAATTGAGAGATATGAAGTCTCCAATAAGTTCTATAGCTGCAAGATGGAGGAGAACAGTTCTGTCAGTGAGCATATACTCAAAATGTCTGGGTATAATAATCACTTGATTCAGATGGGAGTTAATCTTCCAGATGACTGCGTCATTGACAGAATTCTCCAATCACTGCCACCAAGCTACAAGAGCTTCGTGATGAACTATAATATGCAAGGGATGAACAAGACTATTCCCGAGCTCTTCGCAATGCTGAAAGCTGCGGAGGTGGAAATCGAGAAGGAGCATCAAGTGTTGATGGTTAGCAAAACCACTAGTTTCAAGAAAAAGGGCAAAGAGAAGAAGAAGGGAAACTTCAAGAAGAACAGCAAGCAAGTTGCTGCTCAGGAGAAGAAACCCAAGTCTGGACCTAAGCCTGAAACTGAGTGCTTCTACTGCAAGCAGACTGGTCACTGGAAGCGGAACTGCCCCAAGTATTTGGCGGATAAGAAGGATGGCAAAGTGAGCAAAGGTATATGTGATATACATGTTATTGATGTGTACCTTACTAGAGCTCGCAGTAGCACCTGGGTATTTGATACTGGTTCTGTTGCTAATATTTGCAACTCGAAACAGGGACTACGGAATAAGCGGACGCTAGCAAAGGACGAGGTGACGATGCGCGTGGGAAACGGTTCCAAAGTCGATGTGATCGCGGTCGGCACGCTACCTCTACATCTACCTTCGGGATTAATATTAGACCTAAATAATTGTTATTTGGTGCCAGCGTTGAGCATAAACATTATATCTGGATCTTGTTTAATGCGAGACGGTTATTCATTTAAATCAGAGAATAATGGTTGTTCTATTTATATGAGTAATATCTTTTATGGTCATGCACCTTTGAAGAGTGGTCTATTCTTGTTGAATCTCGAAGATAGTGATACACATATTCATAATGTGGAAGCCAAAAGATGCAAAGTTAATAATGATAGTGCAACTTATTTGTGGCACTGCCGTTTGGGTCATATCGGTGTAAAGCGCATGAAGAAACTCCATACTGATGGGCTTTTGGAACCACTTGATTATGAATCACTTGGTACTTGCGAACCGTGCCTCATAGGCAAGATGACTAAAACACCGTTCTCCGGTACTATGGAGAGAGCAACAGATTTATTGGAAATCATACATACCGATGTGTGTGGTCCGATGAATATTGAGGCTCGTGGCGGATATCATTATTTTCTCACCTTCACAGATGATTTAAGTAGATATGGGTATATCTACTTAATGAAACATAAGTCTGAAACATTTGAAAAGTTCAAAGAATTTCAGAGTGAGGTTGAAAATCATCGTAACAAGAAAATAAAGTTTCTACGATCTGATCGTGGAGGAGAATATTTGAGTTACGAGTTTGGTGTACATTTGAAAAATTGTGGAATAGTTTCGCAACTCACACCACCCGGAACACCACAACGTAATGGTGTGTCCGAACGTCGTAATCGTACTTTACTAGATATGGTGCGATCTATGATGTCTCTTACTGATTTACCGCTATCGTTTTGGGGTTATGCTTTAGAGACGGCCGCATTCACGTTAAATAGGGCACCATCAAAATCCGTTGAGACGACACCTTATGAACTATGGTTTGGCAAGAAACCAAAGTTGTCGTTTCTTAAAGTTTGGGGCTGCGATGCTTATGTGAAAAAGCTTCAACCTGATAAGCTCGAACCCAAATCGGAGAAATGTGTCTTCATAGGATATCCAAAGGAAACTATTGGATACACCTTCTATCACAAATCCGAAGGCAAGACTTTTGTTGCTAAATTCGGAAACTTTCTAGAGAAGGAGTTTCTCTCGAAAGAAGTGAGTGGGAGGAAAGTAGAACTTGACGAGGTAACTGTACCTGCTCCCTTATTGGAAATTAGTACATCACAGAAAATTGTTTCTGCGACACCTATACCAATCAGTGAGGAAGCTAATGATGATGATCATGAAGCTTCAGAACAAGATACTACTGAACCACGTAGATCAACCAGAGTGAGATCCGCACCAGAGTGGTACGGTAATCCAGTTCTGGAAGTCATGATGCTAGATCATGATGAACCTACGAACTATGAAGAAGCGATGGTGAGCCCAGATTCCGCAAAGTGGCTTGAGGCCATGAAATCTGAGATGGGATCCATGTATGAAAACAAAGTATGGACTTTGGTTGACTTGCCCGATGATCGGCAAGCAATTGAGAATAAATGGATCTTCAAGAAAAAGACTGACGCTGACGGTAATATTACTGTCTACAAAGCTCGACTTGTCGCGAAAGGTTTTCGACAAGTTCAAGGAGTTGACTACGATGAGACCTTCTCACCCGTAGCGATGCTTAAGTCCGTCAGAATTATGTTAGCAATTGCCGCATTTTATGATTATGAAATATGGCAGATGGATGTCAAAACTGCATTCCTGAATGGATTTCTGGAAGAAGAGTTGTATATGATACAACCAGAAGGTTTTGTCGATCCAAAGGGAGCTAACAAAGTATGCAAACTCCAGCGATCCATTTATGGACTGGTGCAAGCATCTCGGAGTTGGAATAAACGCTTTGATAGTGTGATCAAAGCATTTGGCTTTGTACAGACTTTTGGAGAAGCCTGTATTTACAAGAAAGTGAGTGGGAGCTCTGTAGCATTTCTAATATTATATGTGGATGACATATTGCTGATTGGAAATGATATAGAATTTCTGGATAGCATAAAGGGATACTTGAATAAAAGTTTTTCGATGAAAGACCTCGGGGAAGCTGCTTACATATTAGGCATA
This sequence comes from Triticum monococcum, assembly GCA_034509565.1. NCBI lineage: Eukaryota > Viridiplantae > Streptophyta > Magnoliopsida > Poales > Poaceae > Triticum > Triticum monococcum. Next base: position 476,449,155 of record CM067842.1, on the reverse strand, counting down.
AAGATCTATAGAGATAGATCAAAACGCTTAATTGGACTTTCACAAAGCACATACCTTTGACAAGATTTTGAAGAAGTTCAAAATGGATCAAGCAAAGAAACGTTTCTTGCCTGTGTTACAAGGTATGAAGTTGAGTCAGACTCAATGCCCGACCACTGCAGAAGATAGAGAGAAAATGAAAGATGTTGCCTATGCTTCAGCCATAGGCTCTATCATGTATGCAATGCTGTGTACCAGACCTGATGTGTGCCTTGCTATAAGTTTAGCAGGGAGGTACCAAAGTAATCCAGGAATGGATCACTGGACAGCGGTCAAGAACATCCTGAAATACCTGAAAAGGACTAAGGATATGTTTCTCGTATATGGAGGTGACAAAGAGCTCACCGTAAGAGGTTACGTTGATGCAAGCTTTGACACTGATCCGGACGATTCTAAATCGCAAACCGGATACGTGTTTACTTTAAACGGTGGAGCTGTCAGTTGGTGCAGTTCTAAACAAAGCGTCGTAGCGGGATCTACATGTGAAGCGGAGTACATAGCTGCTTCGGAAGCAGCGAACGAAGGAGTCTGGATGAAGGAGTTCATATCCGATCTAGGTGTCATACCTAGTGCATCGGGTCCAATGAAAATCTTCTGTGACAATACTGGTGCAATTGCCTTGGCAAAGGAATCCAGATTTCACAAAAGAACCAAACACATCAAGAGACGCTTCAACTCCATCCGGGATTTAGTCCAGGTGGGAGACATAGAGATTTGCAAGATACATACGGATCTGAATGTTGCAGACCCGTTGACTAAGCCTCTTCCACGAGCAAAACATGATCAGCACCAAGGCTCCATGGGTGTTAGAATCATTACTGTGTAATCTAGATTATTGACTCTAGTGCAAGTGGGAGACTGAAGGAAATATGCCCTAGAGGCAATAATAAAGTTATTATTTATTTCCTTATATCATGATAAATTTTTATTATTCATGCTAGAATTGTATTAACCGGAACCATAATACATGTGTGAATACATAGACCAACAGAGTGTCACTAGTATGCCTCTACTTGACTAGCTCGTTAATCAAAGATGGTTATGTTTCCTAACCATGAACAAAGAGTTGTTGTTTGATTAACGAGGTCACATCATTAGTAGAATGATCTGATTGACATGACCCATTCCATTAGCTTAGCACCCGATCGTTTAGTATGTTGCTATTGCTTTCTTCATGACTTATACATGTTCCTATAACTATGAGATTATGCAACTCCCGTTTACCGGAGGAACACTTTGGGTACTACCAAACGTCACAACATAACTGGGTGATTATAAAGGAGTACTACAGGTGTCTCCAATGGTATATGTTGGGTTGGCGTATTTCGAGATTAGGGTTTGTCACTCCGATTGTCGGAGAGGTATCTCTGGGCCCTCTCGGTAATGCACATCACATAAGCCTTGCAAGCACTGCAACTAATATGTTAGTTGTCAGATGATGTATTACGGAACGAGTAAAGAGACTTGCCGGAAACGAGATTGAACTAGGTATTGGATACCGACGATCGAATCTCGGGCAAGTAACATACCGATGACAAAGGGAACAACGTATGTTGTTATGCGGTCTGACCGATAAAGATCTTCGTAGAATATGTAGGAGCCAATATGGGCATCCAGGTCCCTCTATTGGTTATTGACCGGAGACGTGTCTCGGTCATGTCTACATTGTTCTCGAACCGTAGGGTCCGCACGCTTAACGTTACGATGACAGTTATTATGAGTTTATGCATTTTGATGTACCGAAGGTTGTTCGGAGTCCCGGATGAGATCACGGACATGACGAGGAGTCTCGAAATGGTCGAGACGTAAAGATTGATATATTGGAAGCCTATGTTTGGACATAGGAAGTGTTCCGGGTGAAATCGGGATTTTACCGGAATACCGGGAGGGTTACCGGAACCCCCCGGGAGACTAATGGGCCTATTGGGCCTTAGTGGAAAAAGAGAAAAGGGGCAGCCCATAAGCTGGCCGGTGCCCCCCTTTCCCCAAGTCCTAGTAGGACTAGGAGAAGGGGCCGCCCCCCCTCTTTCTCCTTTCCCCCCGAGAGTCCTAATTGGAATAGGATTGGAGGGGGGAGTCCTACTCCCGGTGGGAGTAGGACTCCCCTGCGCCTCCCTCTCCCTGGCCGGCCGGCCCCCCTTCCTCCAACCTTTATATACGGGGGCAGGGGACACCCCAAGACACACAAGTTGATCCTTGAGATCGTTCCTTAGCCGTGTGCGGTGCCCCCTGCCACCAAATTCCACCTCGATCATACCGTTACAATGCTTAGGCGAAGCCCTGCGTCGGTAGTACATCAAGATCGTCACCACGCCGTCATGCTGACGGAACTCCTCCCCGAAGCTTTGCTGGATCGGAGCCCGGGGATCGTCATCGAGCTGTACGTGTGCTAAGAACTCGGAGGTGCCGGAGTAACGGTGCTTGGATCGGTCGGATCGGAAAGAAGACGTACGACTACTTCCTCTACGTTGTGTGATCGCTTCCGCAGTCGGTCTGCGTTGGTACGTAGACAACACTCTCCCCTCTCGTTGCTGTGCATCACCATGATCTTGCGTGTGTGTAGGAAAATTTTCGAAATTACTACGTTCCCCAACAAATATGCCCTAGAGGCAATAATAAATTAGTTATTATTATATTTCCTTGTTCATGATAATCGTTTATTATCCATGCTAGAATTGTATTTATAGGAAACTCAGATACATGTGTGGATACATAGACAACACCATGTCCCTAGTAAGCCTCTAGTTGACTAGCTCGTTGATCAATAGATGGTTACGGTTTCCTGACCATGGACATCAGATGTCGTTGATAACGGGGTCACATCATTAGGAGAATGATGTGATGGACAAGACCCAATCCTAAGACTAGCACAAGATCGTGTAGTTCGTATGCTAAAGCTTTTCTAATGTCAAGTATCATTTCCTTAGACCATGAGATTGTGCAACTCCCAGATACCGTAGGAATGCTTTGGGTGTACCAAACGTCACAACGTAACTGGGTGGCTATAAAGGTGCACTGTGGGTATCTCCGAAAGTGTCTGTTGGGTTGGCACGAATCGAGACTGGGATTTGTCACTCCGTGTAACGGAGTGGTATCTCTGGGCCCACTCGGTAGGACATCATCATAATGGGCACAATGTGACCAAGGAGTTGATCACGGGATGATGTGTTACGGAACAAGTAAAGAGACTTGCCGGTAACGAGATTGAACGAGGTATCGGGATACCGACGATCGAATCTCGGGCAAGTATCGTACCGATAGACAAAGGGAATTGTATACGGGATTGATTGAATCCTTGACATCGTGGTTCATCCGATGAGATCATCGTGGAGCATGTGGGAGCCAACATGGGTATCCAGATCCCGCTGTTGGTTATTGACCGGAGAGTTGTCTCGGTCATGTCTACATGTCTCCCGAACCCGTAGGGTCTACACACTTAAGGTTCGGTGACGCTAGAGTTGTAGAGATATTAGTATGCAGTTAATCGAAATTTGTTTGGAGTCCCGGATGAGATCCCGGACGTCACGAGGAGTTCCGTAATGGTCCGGAGGTAAAGATTTATATATAGGAAGCCCAGTTTCGGCCACCAGGAGAGTTTTAGAGTCATCGGTATTGTAGCGGGACCACCGGAAGGGTCCCGGGGGTCCATCGGGTGGGACCACCTATCCAGGAGGGCCCCATGGGCTGAAGGGGCGTGGGAACCAGCCCCTGGTGGGCTGGTGTGCCCACCTTTGGGCCTCCCATGCGCCTAGGGTTGGAAACCCTAAGGGGTGGGGGCGCCTCCACTTGGCTTGGAGGCCAAGCCACCCCTAGGGCTGTCGCCCCCTCCCTAGATGGGATCTACAAGGGGCCGGCGCCCCCCTAGGCCCCTATATATAGTGGAGGGGAGGGAGGGCAGCCACACCTGAAGACCTGGCGCCTCCCTCCGTCCCGTGACACCTCTTCCTCCCCGCTTGTGCTTGGCGAAGCCGTGCCGGGATCCCGCTACTTCAACCACCACGCCGTCTGCTGTTGGATCTCCATCAACTTCTCCTTCCCCCTTGCTGGATCAAGGAGGAGACGTCTCCGCTCCGTACGTGTGTTGAACGCGGAGGTGCCGTCCGTTTGGCGCTAGGATCATCGGTGATTTGGATCACGACGAGTACGACTCCATCAACCTCGTTCTCTTGAACGCTTCCGCTTAGGGATCTTCAAGGGTATGAAGATGCACTCCTCTCTCTCATTGCTAGTCTCTCCATAGATTGATCTTGGTGACACGTAGGAAAAATTTTAAATTTTTGCTACGATCCCCAACAAATACATGTATCCCAAATATATCTCTAACATCCCCCCACAGCCATAGCGGTAGCTTTCTGAACAGCAAGAGCGTCGCGGACTGTCAGACTGGAGAGAATAGCAGTTGACGGGCTGACATCCCCACGCAGTCGTAGCGGGAGCGTCATGGATGGTGTCGCGTGGCGGACCTGTTGACTATAGAGGAAGCTGAGGAGTTGCTCAAGAGGATGATAACATTTTGTGCCAGTGTCGAGGTAGCCGAGAGCATAGGGTGGTGTAGCCGAGGTCGAGGTAGCCATGCAAAGAATATTGTGGTTGATGTTGAGTCGGGGCGGCCGGTGTCGAGGAAGTCACCACGGAGCCATGGGCGCAAGGAGGCACCGAGTTAGTCATGGGCACAGTGATGTCGAAGTAGTGGTGTGCCGGGTAGAGGACGGTGTTGACGAGGCATCGCGGTGGGTTTGCCAAGCCCGGAGACACGTCGTGGATGAAGGCACGCATCGATGTTGCCAGCACCGGGCTGTTGGGGAACGTAGTATTTCAAAAAAATTCCTATGATCACGCAAGATCTATCTAGGAGATGCATAACAACGAGAGGGGAGAGTGTTTCTATGTACCCTTGTAGACCGAAAGCAGAAGCGTTAAGTAACACGGTTGATGTAGTCGAACGTCTTCGCGATCCAATCGATCAAGTACCGAACACACGACACCTCCGCGATCTGCACACGTTCAACTCGGTGACGTCCCTCGTACTCTTGATCTAGCTGAGGCCGAGGGTGAGTTCCGTCAGCACGATGGCGTGTTGACAGTGACGATAAAGTTACCGACGTAGGGCTTCGCCTAAGCACTACGACAATATGACCGAGGTGTAAAACTGTGGAGGGGGGCACCGCACACGGATAAAGATCAACTTGTGTGTCTATGGGGTGCCCCTCTCCCCGTATATATAGGAGGGGAGGAGGAGGAGGGCCGACCCCAAGGGGTGCGCCCAAGGGGGGAATCCTACTCCTAGTAGGAGTAGGTTCTCCCTTTTCCTAGTCCTAGTAGGAGAAGAAGGGACGAGAGGAAGAAGAGAAGGAAAGGGGGCCGCCCCCTAGCCCTACTCCAATTTGGTTCGGGCTAGGGGGGCGCGCGCCACACCTTGGCCTACCTCCTCTCTTCCACCATTAGGCCCATGAGGCCAAATAACTTCCCGGTGGGGGGGGGGGTCCGGTAACCCCCGGTACTCCGAAACTTGTCCGAAATGACCCGAACCATTCCGGTGTCTGAATGTAGCCTTCCAATATATGAATCTTTATGTCTCGACCATTTTGAGACTCCTCGTCATGTCTGTGATCTCATCCGGGACTCCAAACAACCTTCGGTACATCAAATCACATAACTCATAATACATATCGTCATCGAATGTCAAGCATGCGGACCCTACGGGTTCGTGAAATATGTAGACATGACTGAGACACATCTCTAGCCAATAACCAATAGCAGAACCTGGATGCTCATATTGGTTCCTACATATTCTATGAAGATCTTTATCGGCCAAACCGCACAACAACATACATTGTTCCCTTTGTCATCGGTATGTTACTTGCCCGATATTCGATCGTCGGTATCATCATACCTAGTACAACCTCATCGCCGGCAAGTCTCTTTGCTCGTTCTGTAATGAATCATCCCGCAAATAACTCATTAGTCACATTTCTTGCAAGGCTTATAGTGGTGTGCATTACCGAGAGGGCCTAGAGATACCTCTCCAACAATTGGAGTCAGATATCCTAATCTCGATCCATGCCAACTCAACAAACACCATCGGAGACACCTGTGGAGCATCTTTATAATCACCCAGTTATGCTGTGACATTTGATAGCACACTAAGTATTCCTTCGGTATTCGGGAGTTGCATAATCTCATAGTCATAGGAACATGTATAAGTCATGAAGAAAGCAATAGCAATAAACTAAGCGATTATAGTGCTAAGCTAACGGATAGGTCTGGTCCATCACATCATTCTCTAATGATGTGATCTCGTTCATCAAATGACAACACATGTCCATGGCTAGGAAACTTAACCATCTTTGACTAACGAGCTAGTCAAGTAGAGGCATACTAGGGACACTATGTTTGTCTATGTATTCACACATGTACTAAGTTTCCGGTTAATACAATTCTAGCATGAATAATAAACATTTATCATGATATAAGGAAATATAAATAACAACTTTATTATTGTCTCTAGGGCATATTTCCTTCAGTCTGCCACTTGCACTAGAGTCAATAATCTAGATTACACAGTAATGATTCTAACACCCATGGAGTCTTGGTGCTGATCATGTTTTGCTCGTGAGAGAGGCTTAGTCAATGGGTCTGCAACATTCAGATCCATAGGCATCTTGCAAATCTATATGTCTCCCTCATTGACTTGATTGCAGATGGAATTGAAGCGTCTTTTGATGTGCTTGGTTCTCTTGTGAAATCTGGATTCCTTTGCCAAGGAAATTGCACCAGTATTGTCACAAAAGATTTTCATTGGACCCGATGCACTAGGTATTACACCTAGATCGGATATGAACTCCTTCATCCAGACTCCTTCATTTGCAGCTTCCGAAGCAGCTATGTTCCGCTTCACACGTAGATCCCGCCACAACGCTCTGCTTAAAACTGCACCAACTGACAGCTCCACCATTCAATAAAAATACGTATCCGGTTTGTGACTTAGAGTCATCTGGATCAGTGTCAAAGCTTGCATCGACGTAACCATTTACGACAAGCTCTTTGTCACCTCCATAAACGAGAAACATATCCTTAGTCCTTTTCAGGTATTTTAGGATGTTCTTGACCGCTATCCTGTGATCCACTCCTGGATTACTTTGGTACCTCCCTGCTAAACTAATAGCAAGGCAGACATCAGGTCTGGTACACAGGATTGCATACATGATAGAACCTATGGCTGAGGCATAGGGAATGACTTTCATTTTCTCTCTATCTCATGAAGTGGTCGGGCATTGAGTCTGACTCAACTTCACACCTTGTAACACAGGCAAGAACCCTTTCTTTGCTTGATCCATTTTGAACTTCTTCAAAACTTTATCAAGGTATGTGCTTTGTGAAAGTCCAATTAAGTGTATTGATCTATCTCTATAGATCTTGATGCCCAATATATAAGCAGCTCCGCCAAGGTCTTTCATTGAAAAATTCTTATTCAAGTATCCTTTTATGTTGTTCAGAAATTCAGTATCATTTCCGATCAACAATATGTCATCCACATATAATATGAGAAATGCTATAGAGCTCCCACTCACTTTCTTGTAAATATAGGCTTCTCCAAAAGTCTGTATAAAACCATATGCTTTGAGCACACTATCAAAGCGTATATTCCAACTCTGAGATGCTTGCACCAGTCCATAAATGCATCACTGGAGCTTGCACACTTTGTTAGCACCTTTTGGATCGACAAAACTTCCGGTTGCATCATATACAACTCTTCTTTAAGATTTCCATTAAGGAATGCAATTTTGACATCCGTTTGCCAAATTTCATAATCATAAAATGCGGCAATTGTAACATGATTCAGACGGACTTAAGCATCGCTACGGGTGAGAAGGTCTCATCGTAGTCAACTCCTTGAACTTGTCGAAAAACTTCCGCAACAAGTCGAGCTTTGTAGACAGTAACATTACCGTCAGTGTCAGTCTTCTTCTTGAAGATCCATTTATTCTCTATGGCTTGCCGATCATCGGGCAAGTCAACTAAAGTCCACACTTTGTTCTCATACATGGATACCATCTCAGATTTCATGGCATCAAGCCATTTTGCGGAATCTGGGCTCATCATCACTTCCTCATAGTTCGTAGGTTCGTCATGGTCAAGTAACATGACCTCCAGAACAGGATCACCGTACCACTCTTGTGCGAATCTTAGTCTGGTTGACCTACAGGTTCGGGAGTAACTTGATCAGAAGTTTCATGATCATCATCATTAGCTTCCTCACTAATTGGTGTAGGAATCACTGGAACCGATTTCTGTGATGAACGACTTTCCAATAAGGGAGAAGGTACAGTTACCTCATCAAGTTCTACTTTCCTCCCACTCACTTCTTTCGAGAGAAACTCCTTCTCTAGAAAGGATCCATTCTTAGCAACGAATATCTTGCCTTCGGATCTGTGATAGAAGGTGTACCCAACAGTCTCCTTTGGGTATCCTATGAAGACACATTTCTCCGATTTGGGTTCGAGCTTATCAGGTTGAAGCTTTTTCACATAAGCATCGCAGCCCCAAACTTTAAGAAACGACAACTTGGGTTTCTTGCCAAACCACAGTTCGTATGGTGTCGTCTCAACGGATTTCGATGGTGCCCTATTTAACGTGAATGCAGTCGTCTCTAAAGCATAACCCCAAAATGATAGCGGTAAATCAGTAAGAGACATCATAGATCGCACCATATCTAATAAAGTGCGGTTACGACGTCCGGACACACCGTTACGCTGTGGTGTTCTAGGTGGCGTGAGTTGTGAAACTATTCCGCATTGTTTCAAATGAAGACCAAACTCATAACTCAAATATTCACCTCCACGATCAGATCGTAGAAACTTAATTTTCTTGTTACGCTGATTTTCCACTTCACTCTGAAATTCTTTAAACTTTTCAAATGTTTCAAACTTATGTTTCATTAAATAGATATACCCATATCTGCTCAAATCATCTGTGAAGGTCAGAAAATAATGATACCCGCCACAAGCATCAACACTCATCGGACCACATACATCAGTATGTATTATTTCCAATAAGTCTGTTGCTCGTTCCATTGTTCCGGAGAACGGAGTCTTAGTCATCTTGCCCATGAGGCATGGTTCGCAAACATCAAGTGATTCCAAAAGCCCATCAGCATGGAGTTTCTTCGTATGCTTTACACCAATATGACTTACACGGCAGTGCCACAAATAAGTTGCACTATCATTATTAAACTTATATCTTTTAGCTTCAATACTATGAATATGTGTATCACTACTATCGAGATTCACTAAAAATAGACCACTCATCAAGGGTGCATGACCATAAAAGATATTACTCATATAAATAGAACAACCATTATTCTCTGATTTAAATGAATAACCATCTCGCATCAAACAAGATCCAGATATAATGTTCATGCTTAACGCTGGCACTAAGTAACAATTATTCAGGTCTAATTCAAATCCCGAAGGTAGATGTAGAGGTAGCGTGCCGACCGCGATCACATCGACTTTGGAACCATTTCCCACGCGCATCGTCACCTTGTCCTTAGCCAATCTTTGCTTAATTCATAGCCCGTGTTTCGAGTTGCAAATATGAGCAATAGAACCAGTATCAAATACCCCAGCGCTACTGTGAGCATTAGTAATGTACACATCAATAACAGGTATATCAAATATACCTTTCACTTTGTCATCCTTCTTATCCGCCAAATACTTGGGGCAGTTCTGCTTCCAGTGACCAGTCCCTTTGCAGTAGAAGCACTCAGTCTTAGGCTTAGGTCCAGACTTGGGCTTCTTCACTTGAGCAGCAACTTGCTTTCCATTCTTCTTGAAGTTCCCCTTCTTCCATTTGCCCTTTTTCTTGAAACTAGTGGTCTTGTTAACCATCATCACTTGATGCTCCTTCTTGATTTCTACCTCCGCAGCTTTTAGCATCGCGAAGAGCTCGGGAATTGTCTTATCCATCCCTTGCATATTATAGTTCATCATGAAGCTTTTGTAGCTTGGTGGCAGTGATTGAAGAACTCTGTCAATGACACTATCATCAGGAAGATTAACTCCCAGTTGAGTCAAGTGGTTGTGGTACCCAGACATTCTGAGTATATGTTCATTGAGAGAACTATTCTCATCCATCTTGCAGCTATAGAACTTATTGGAGACTTAATATCTCTTAATCCGCGCATTTGCTTGAAATATTAACTTCAACTCCCCGGTACTCCGAAACGACCCTAACCATTCCGGTGTCCGAATGTAGCCTTCCAATATATGAATCTTTATGTCTCGACCATTTCGAGACTCCTCGTCATGTCCGTGATCTCATCCGGGAGTTTCTACCTCTTGATCATGCATTGGTTTTCCCTTGAAGAGGAAAGGGTGATGCAACAAAGTAGCGTAAGTATTTCCCTTAGTTTTTGAGAACCGAGGTATCAATCCATTAGAAGGCGACACACAAGTCACCTAGTACCTACACAAACAATCAAGAACCTCGCAACCATTGCGATAAAGGGGTTGTCAATCCCTTCACAGTCACTTGCGAAAGTGAGATCTGATAGAGATAATAGGATAATTATTTTTGGTATTTTGTTGTATAGATTGGAAAGTAAAGATTGCAAAATAGTAAACGAGATGCGATAATAAAAGAGATGCAATATGATAAGAAAGAGACCCAGGGGCCATAGGTTTCACTAGTGGCTTCTCTCATGATAGCATGTATTACAGTGGGTGAACAAATTACTGCCGAGCAATTGACAGAAAAGTGCATAGTTATGAAGATATCTTGTAACATCCCAAATTTTCAATTTGAAATGTTATACAACAGATCATCATTGCATATCATATTTTATCACATTTGGTCGATCCTAAAAATTTCACGCAACTCAAGGACCCTCGGAGAGAGTTGGGGATTTCGTTATTTTCATATTTGAGTTTTCTCAAATTTTGAAAATAGGATCATTTGATTTTATTTATTTTATCTTCAATTATTTCTACTATAAAAAAATTATGAGAGTGGGAATAAAATGACTTTCCCAAAATATAAAAATATTGGGGATTTAATAAAAAATAAAATAATATTTTATTTTGGTTTTATTTGCTATTTTATTTGAATTTAGGAAAAATTGCACGTTTTCAAAAATTGCATTTAGGGCCAAGAAAATGTTCATCCTGTTCTAAATATCTTATTTACACGGTGAAAATTTGTTTTGGCATTTTTAGAATTTTATTTATTTTTCTAGAATTTTTTTAGTCGCAGCGAAATTGTTTTTTTAAAGAGACCCCGCGCCCGACTGGGCCAAGGGCCCAGCCGCGCAGGCCGGCCCAGCCAGCTGCCGCCGCCTCCCGCCGGGTCGGGGCAGGAGTCCCGACCGCCGCCGTCGCCCGAGTCCGGGGAGGACCCGCCTCCCGAGGCTGACCCCTCCCCCAAGTCGTCGCCTTCCCCCTTTATAACCCCGCCGCCCCCTGGAGCCCACACCCGCCGCCGCCCCCCATGCCTCCAGCGCCGACGCCGCACGCCGCCCGCGCCGCCGCCGTACGCCGCCGCGCCGCCTGCCGTCCCGCACCACCCACCGCCCGCCGGAGCCTCGCCGGAGCCCCAAGCCGAGGTAGCCGCCGCCCCAGTTTTTTTTGAGAAAAGCCGTTTCGGTTTTTTTTGAAAACCCTAGTTTTCGTTTTTTAATAGATCGGTTTTTCTCCGGTTTATTTTTTTTAGCGAGCGTTCGCTCGTCCGTTCGTTTTAACGAACGCGTTTTTTGTTTAGTTCCTGTTAACGAACATTCGTTTGTTAACCTGTTCGTCATTTTTCTTTTTCTCGGATTAAATCCGCGATTTTCTGATTGTGATTTCTGATCCGATGTTTGTTTTAGTTTAACTTTTTGCTCGTTTGTCGGAATCAGGTGATTCAAGCGCCTGGAGTTTCGTCTCGAAACCCTCTTTCCGTTTAACCAACTCAAACAAGTTTTTGCCTCAGTAAAATTTGACCTAGATCCAGAATAGTAAACGAAGCCTATTTCTTTTGTCGTTTGTCTTTCGTTGCTTCGTTCGATTTGATTCTTTTTGCCAACTGGAGTTCTTAAATTGAACTATCTGGTTAGATCTCTTATTCGAGTTTTACCTGTGCATTAGATGAGTACTTATTGTATGCTTGTTTGTTTGTGATAGAGTACCCGGAGTGCGCCACTTGTTACATCGAATCGCTAGGTTTTGCGGATCATCAGCATGGCAAGTAACACTTTGATCATACCTTCCTACTACCCTGTTTTATTGCATTAGATCAATCCTCACACATTGCATTGACTAGTATCTAATTAAATTGTGGGTTTGGTAAGTAGATGAGGTAGTACCTATTACCTGTCATTATCAAACCTTTGGGAGTTACTTCTACGTTTGCTTATTTTGCCATGCTATGCCAGTAGACGTGGTTTGGGTGAGTGAAATCCATGACAGATGTGAGTTTGTTAAATTAAGGGTTTATCTAAGGTGGCAACTTAAATACACATCTGGGTGGATTGAGGCACCTGGGTATTCCAGCAATTGCCTGTTTTTTTCGGACCGCCACCCAGGCTCAAAGGGATCATGAGATTATTCATGCTAGAAACTTCCGTGTGCAGCCACAAGCTACTATGGGCTCTAGCATAGTTGACTAAGTCGTGCAAACTCTTACAGTGGTAGACTAGCAGATGTAGGGGATGTAGGTGGTACGGTCTACCTATCGTAAGGTGCTAGCGCTTCTGAAAGACTATGTCTCGGTCATCCGTTTCTCAAACACCATGCAGTGCGAGAAAACCAACGGAGGAGATCGAGTCTTGTGGGGAAAAGTGCGCAAACCTCTACAGAGTGTATAAACTAATCATGGTTAGCCGTGTCCCCGGTTATGGACATTTTGAGTATCTAGTACTTGGATTATCATGTGAATCTCATCATGCTACTCTAATTAATTTGTTAGTTCTTAATGATGATGCTTAATTGGGATTGAGAATGCTTTCAACCATTCTCAATGTTTAACAACTACCATGATAGTTAAATAAAATTTATTCCTTTGCAGTAGGGAAAAAATATGCTTTACGCAAAACTGTAACCATAGAGCTTTCCACCAGCCAAATATGCATACAGTTTAGCCTATTTTCTTTATTTGCTCTCTATGTGTTACATTGCCAGCATATTCCATGTGCTGACCCATTTCAGGCTGCAACGTTCATGTTGCAGACTTTTCAGATGACAAGTAAGGTGCTTTTAGGTCATGGTTCTATACACAGTGATGCCGTTGGAGTTGATGGACTCACTTATCTTTCAAGCCTTCCGATGTTATCGTTATTAGATGGCCTTAAGCCATTATTATTGTAATAAGTTCTCTTTTGAGACTCTCGATGTAATAAGTGTGTGATTGCTACTCTGTTATAAATCCTTCAAGTACTGTGTGGTGTCAGCATTACTGATCCAGGGATGACACCTGAGCACAGAGATTGGACCATTTGAGGTCTGGTCGCTACAAGATGGTATCAGAGCACACGCTGACTGTAGGACACGACCACTAAGCTAAAGCCCTAGATCACCACTCACTCTTCTCATTCTGACCTCTCATCTTTTTCTACTCTTTTAGGATGGTGGATGCAAGGAACAAGTTCATGCAACCGGATGAAGATACACCCTTTGGATGTCATTTGAAGGAAGTGACAAGATACCAGAACATAGGAGTACCAAGCCTCACCGGAACCTACAACACCACATTACCTGAAGAAGAGTGATGGATGATTCAAGTTCAAGTTCCAGGAAGGACGTTCATGCCAGTCACTAAGCCCATAGAGTTTTCTTTTTATGCACCAACCTGGAGTCTAGGAGAGAGCATGGCGGCTCACATTGCCATGGGACGCATTGGAGAAGTTTACCACAATGATCTCAAGGATACTATCTACCAGATTTGTGGGCACTGAGATCAGCACTGGGAGATGATCAACACCAGGAAGGATAGATCAATTGCAGCTTTTATCCAGGAGTTAAACCAGCACATTCGACGTCAGGAGAACCAGATGTGCGCCGACATGATAGATCTAAAGAAGGCGAGGACAAGAATCAAGGAACTGGAGGAAGAACTCAAAGCTACACGTGAAGATTATGAAGAGGAAATCGAAGTACTAGTGGATAAGAATGCCGACCTAACAATGAAGATCGGAATATTTAGGGGAGGCCCTACGCTAGTAGAAGAAGACGAAGAACCCAAGGAGATTCGCCCGGAAGACTACATCATCATCGACGACACCGACTCGGATCTAGATAATAGCGATGATGACTATGTTGATGAAGCTGGAGCAGATATCATGGAGTCTGCAACCGAAGAATATTTCTAGAAGACCACCCCAACAGTAGTAGTAGTAGTCCACCAGGTAATTATAGTAGTCCGAGCACTTTTGCGATAGTTAGATCGATTGTATGCCCTTTGTTTGATTGAATGAAGTGAATTGTTTGCTTTTGCCTCATGTGCATATGGGTAGTGTTTTCTCCCTAGACCCCTCTCTACTCTTAAATATCATCTTTTCTAAACCCTCAGATGCCTCCAAGACGTGACCCCGGATTTACCTTTCCACCGGAGCTCACCCAGTTGATCCAGCAGCAGAACACATTGATGCAGTTGCTAGTCCAGAATCAGAATCAGGGGAACAACAACAACAACAACAACCCACCACCACCACCACCTGTTGATCACTTAGCCTGTTTTCTTAGGCTGAATCCGCCGGTGTTTTCTAGTAGCACCGAGCCGATAGTGGCAGATGATTGGCTCCGCAAGATAGCAAGGGAGTTGACCACGGCAAGATGCACATATGCGGAAAAGGTGAAGTTTGCTGCACACCAGCTTGAAGGACCCGCAACATCATGGTGGGAGAATTTCACAGCCACTTTCCATGTCGACACTGTCACATGGGACCAGTTCCAGGAGGCTTTCCATACTGCCCATGTTTCAGCAGGAGCTATGGCCCTAAAGAAGCGAGAGTTTCGCAACTTGCGCCAAGGAGGATGGACAGTTGGCCAGTATGTGGAGGACTTTAGTAAGCTAGCACGTTATGCCCCAGATGACGTTGCTACGGATGCAGCTAAGCAGGAGAAGTTTCTGGAAGGACTGAATGACGAGTTGAGCATGCAGTTGATGGTAGCCACCTTCAACAACTACCAGGAGTTGGTAGATCGTGCTCTCATGATTGAAGGGAAGCAGCAACAAATTGAGAACCACAAGAGGAAGTATGGACAATGGAAGTACAATTCTGGAGCTCAGCAGAAGCCACGATTTACCCCTAGGCTGGGAGGACATTTTCAGCATACCCATGGAGGAGGTAGCTCGCACAATCACAATGGCACCAAGAATGGTAATGGGAATGGAGGAGGTAACAGCCAGAATCGCACCAACCCATCAACCCCAGCCAAGAGAGATCTGATCCAAGTCACTTGCTTTAAGTGCTAGAAGACCGGACATTATGCCAATGAATGTCCTGAAGCCCAAAATGGAAATGGCAACGGAAGCTCTGGGAAGAAGCCGAACCCTTTCAATAGGGGACAGGTGAACCACGTAAATGTGGAGGAAGTTGAAGCCCAGCCCGATGCAGTAATAGGTAAGTTTTTGGTTAAGTCATTTACTGCACTCGTTCTTTTTGATACTGGTGCATCGCATTCATACATATCAAGGGGATTTGTGGATATGTATAAACTGCCAACCCAAGCCCTTAGGTTACCCATGTTAGTAACCTCGCCTGGAGCAGAGTATATGGCTAGTCTATGGTGTGATCAGTTACCATTAAGGATTGGTAACTATGTTTTTCCCTCGGACCAAATAGTATTGGAATCTCAAGGATTGGATGTGATATTAGGCATGGATTGGTTATCGAAGTATGAAGGGAACATTGAATGTGCCAGTAAGTCAATTTTGCTTACCACCCGAGAAGGAAGAAGGATCAAGTATGTATCCCGGCATGTGCCGAAAAGGACTCAAGTAAATTGCCTAACAGGAGTTGTGCAAGAGGAAGTGCCAGTAGTGAAGGATATCCCTGATGTTTTTCAAGAAGAGTTGCCAGGCATGCCACCGGATAGAGATATTGAGTTTTTGATTGAGCTTTTGCCAGGCACAGGGCCAATATCTAAGAGACCATATAGGATGTCCGCAAAGGATTTGGTGGAGATTAAGAAGCAGATTAAGGAGTTACTGGATAAAGGTTATATTCGCCCAAGTTCTTCACCTTGGGGATCGCCAGTACTTCTAGTGGATAAGAGGGATGGATTGTTAAGGATGGTTGTTGATTATCAAGGATTGAATGAAGTAACCATCAAGAACAAGTACCCACTACCGATGATCAATGATTTGTTTGATCGGTTGCAAAGAGCTAAGGTATTTTCCAAGATCGACCTGCGATTAGGATACCATCAGTTGAAGATTCGAGAACAAGATATTCCTAAAACGGGTTTTACCACCAGGTATGGGTTGTACGAGTATACCGTTATGTCATTTGGTCTGACTAACGCACCTGCATATTTTATGAACATGATGAACAAAGTGTTTATGGATTTTTTGGATAAGTTCGTCGTAGTGTTCATTGATGATATCCTGGTTTACTCGAAGAATGAAGAGGAGCATAAGGAGCATTTGCGTTTGGTACTTGGTAAGCTCAGAGAACATCAATTATATGCCAAGTTTAGCAAATGTGAGTTTTGGTTGAAGGAAGTTGGATTTATCGGACACGTTATATCTGGAGAAGGTATAGCAGTGGATCCCACCAAGGTTGACACTGTGACAAATTGGGAAGCGCCAACAATAGTTGGAGAGATCCGGAGTTTTCTTGGACTTGCAGGATACTACCGGAGATTTATTGAAAATTTCTCTAAGATTGCGAAACCTATGACGGAGTTGCTGAAGAAGGATACCAAGTTCATATGGACTGAGGAATGTGAGGCTAGTTTCCAAGAGTTGAAGAAACGCTTGGTTACATCACCAGTGTTGATTTTGCCAGATCAGACAAAGGATTATGAGGTGTATTGTGATGCTTCACGTCGAGGACTTGGAGCAGTGCTTATGCAGGGAGGAAGAGTTGTCTCATATGCCTCACGACAACTCAAGCCTCATGAGTTGAATTATGCTATGCATGATTTGGAGTTAGCAGCCGTAGTGCATGCATTGAAGACTTGGAGACATTTTCTCATTGGAACCCATTGTGAGGTGTACACGGACCACAAGAGTTTGAAGTACATTTTCACGCAGAAGGAGTTGAATCTCAGACAAAGGAGATGGTTGGAACTCGTCAAGGATTATGATATGAGATTGCATCATCACCCTGGAAAGGCTAACGTAGTAGCTGACGCGTTGAGCCGTAAAAGTCATGTCAACACCTTAATGACAGGAGATTTACCAAGGGAGTTAGCCGAAAATCTTCGTGAGCTATGTTTGGAAATAGTTCTGAGAGGCTATGTAGCAGCATTGGAGATTCTGTCTACGTTGATGGATAAGATCAGAGAAGCCCAGAAGACTGACAAGGAGATTGCCTCTATTAAGGAGAAAATGAGCAAAGGAAAAGCTAAAGGATTTCGTGAGGATGAGCACGATATCTTATAGTTTAAAGACCGTGTTTATGTGCCTAATGATTCGGAGATCAGGAAGTTAATTCTGCAAGAGGCCCATGATTCACCATATTCGATTCACCCAGGAAATACCAAGATGTATTTGGATTTGAAGGATATTTTCTGGTTGACCAGAATGAAGAAGGATATTGCGGAGTATGTAGCAGTTTGTGATGTATATCAGAGAGTAAAGGCGGAACATCAAAAGCCAGCGGGATTGCTACAGCCATTGCCGATACCCGAATGGAAGTGGGATAAGTTAGGCATGGATTTTACCACCGGATTGCCCAGAACTCGTTCAGGCTATGACTCGATATGGGTTGTAGTCGACCGTTTGACAAAGGTAGCTCATTTCATCCCAGTGAAGACTACCTATACCAGTGCGAAGTTGGGAAAGATATACATGACTAGAATCGTATGTCTGCATGGAGTTCCAAGGAGCATTGTATCAGATAGAGGAACCCAGTTTACCTCAAAGTTCTGGAATCAGTTGCATGAAACCCTGGGTACCAGGCTAGAATTCAGTACAGCTTTCCATCTGCAGACAGATGGACAGACCGAGAGAGTCAATCAGATTTTGGAGGATATGCTGAGAGCTTGTGCGCTAGATTACGGATCTAGTTGGGACGAGAATTTGCCATACACAGAGTTCTCCTATAACAACAGTTATCAATCCAGTTTGAAGATGGCCCCTTTCGAAGCTCTGTACTGAAGGAGGTGTAGGACACCATTGTCGTGGGATGAAGTTGGAGACCGCCAGTTGTTTGGACCGGATCTGATTAAGGAGTCTGAACAGAAGGTAAAATTGATTCGTGATAGGCTCAAGGTAGCCCAGTCTAGGCAGAAGAGCTACACAGACTCAAAACGCAAGGAGACAGTTTACGAAGTCAGAGACCGGGTTTATCTTCGAGTATCTCCACTTCAAGGAGTTAAGCGCTTTGGAGTTAAGGGAAAGTTAGCGCCCCGTTTTGTAGGACCATACAAGGTTTTGGAACATATGGGAGAAGTAGCTTATAAGTTGGAATTGCCCGAAGGATTGTCAGGAGTTCATGACGTGTTCCACGTTTCCCAGTTGAAGAAGTGCCACGCAGAGATGGCTGGCATACCATTGAGAGACACAGCGCCGCTGGAAGCGATTCAGTTCGACATTGATTTGACCTATGAGGAGAAACTAGTCAAGATTCTTGAGTATGCCAGCCGAGTCACCCGCGGCAAAGTTATCAAGTTTTGCAAAGTTCAGTGGAGCCACCACACGGAAGATGAAGCCACCTGGGAACGAGAGGAAGATCTGTTGAAAGACCACCCTCACCTATTTTCTAGCCAACCCGAATCTCGAGGGCGAGATTCATCTTAAGGGGGGTAGGTTTGTAACATCCCAAATTTTCAATTTGGAATGTTATACAATAGATCATCATTGCATATCATATTTTATCGCATTTGGTTGATCCTAGATATTTCACGCAACTCAAGGACCGTCAGAGAGAGTTGGGGATTTCGTTATTTTCATATTTGAGTTTTCTCAAATTTTGAAAATATGATCATTTGATTTTATTTATTTTATCTTCAATTATTTCTACTATAAAAAAATTATGAGAGTGGGAATAAAATGACTTTCCCAAAATATAGAAATATTGGGGATTTAATAAAATAACCAAATAAGACTATATTTTGGTTTTATTTGCTATTTTATTTGAATTTAGGAAAAAATGCACGTTTTCAAAAATTGCATTTAGGGCCAAGAAAATTTTCATCCTGTTCTAAATATTTTATTTAGACAGCAAAAATTTGTTTTGGCATTTTTAGAATTTTATTTATTTTTCTAGAATTTTTTTAATCGCAGCGAAATTGTTTTTTTAAAGAGACCCGGCGCCTGACTGTGCCAAGGGCCCAGCCGAGCAGGCCGGCCCAACCAGCCGACGCCGCCTCCCGCCGTGTCGGGACAGGAGTCCCGATTGCCGCCGTCGCCCGAGTCCGGGGAGGACCCGCCTCCCGAGGCCGACCCCTCCCCCAAGTCGCCGCCTCCCCCCTTTATAACCCCGCCACCTCCCACGACTCCATCACCGCTGCTGTACGCCGCCACGCCGCAGCCGTCGCCCCACGCCGCCTGCCGCCCCGCCGCCGCGTCAGAGCTGCCGCCCCGCACCACCCGCCGCCCGCCGGAGCCTCGCCGGAGCCCCAAGCCGAGGTAGCCGCTGCCCCGTTTTTTTTTGAGAAAAGTCGTTTCGGTTTTTTTGAAAACCCTAGTTTTTGTTTTTTTAATAGATCGGTTTTTCTCCGGTTTATTTTTTAGCGAGCGTTCGCTTGTCCGTTCATTTTAACGAAGACGTTCTTCATTTAGTTCCTGTTAACGAACGTTCGTTCGTTAACCTGTTCGTCGTTTTTCTTTTTCTCAGATTAAATCCGTGATTTTCTGATTGCGATTTCTGATCCGATGTTCGTGTTAGTTTAACTTTTTGCTTGTTTGTCGGAATCAGGCGATTCAAGCGCCTGGAGTTTCGTCTCGAAACCCTCTTTCCGTTTAACCAACTCAAACAAGTTTTTGCCTCAGTAAAATTTGACCTAGATCCAGAATAGTAAAGGGAGCCTGTTTCTTTTGCCGTTTGTCTTTCGTTGCTTCGTTCGATTTGATTCTTTTTGCCAACCGGAGTTCTTAAATTGAACTATCTGGTTAGATCTCTTATTCGAGTTTTACCTGTGCATTAGATGAGTACTTATTGTATGCTTATTTGTTTGCGATAGAGTACCCGGAGTGCGCCACTTGTTACTTCGAATCGCTAGGTTTTGCGGATCATCAGCAAGGCAAGTAACACTTTGATCATACCTTCCTACTACCCAGTTTATTGCATTAGATCAATCCTCACACATTGCATTGACTAGGATCTAATTAAATTGTGGGTTTGAGAAGTAGATGAGGTAGTACCTATTACCTGTTATTATCAAACCTTTGGGAGTTACTTCTACATTTGCTTATTTTGCCATGCTATGCCAGTAGACGTGGTTTGGGTGAGTGAAATCCATGACAGATGTGAGTTTGTTAAATTAAGGGTTTATCTAAGGTGGCAACTTAAATACACATCTAGGTGGATTGAGGCACCTGGGTATTCCAGCGATTGCCTGTTTTTCTTCGGACCGCCACCCAGGCTCAAAGGGATCATGAGATTATTCATGCTAGAAACTTCCATGTGCAGCCACAAGCTACTATGGGCTCTAGCATAGTTGACTAAGTCGTGCGAACTCTTACAGTGGTAGACTAGTAGATGTAGGGGATGTTGGTGGTACGGTCTACCCATTGTAAGGTGCTAGCGCTTCTGAAAGACTATATCTCGGTCATCCGTTTCTCAAACACCATGCAGTGCGAGAAAACCAATGGAGGAGATCGAGTCTTCTGGGGAAAAGTGTGCAAACCTCTGCAGAGTGTATAAACTAATCATGGTTAGCCGTGTCCCCGGTTATGGACATTTTGAGTATCTAGTACTTGGATTATCATGTGAATCTCATCATGCTACTCTAATTAATTTGTTGGTTCTTAATGATGATGCTTAATTGGGATTGAGAATGTTGTCAACCATTCTCAATGTTTAACAACTACCATGATATTTAAATAAAATTTATTCCTTTGCAGTAGGGAAAAATTGCCTTTACGCAAAACTATAACCATAGAGCTTTCCACCAACCAAATATGCATATAGTTTAGCCTATTTTCTTTCTTTGCTCTCTATGTGTTACATTGCCAGCATATTCCATCTGCTGGCCCATTTCCGGCTGCAACGTTCATGTTGCAGACTTTTCAAACGATGAGTAAGGTGCTTTTAGGTCATGGTTCTATACTCAGTGATGCTGTTGGAGTTGATGGACTCACTTATCTTTCAAGCCTTCCGCTATTATCGTTATTAGATGGCCTTAAGCCATTATTATTGTAATAAGTTCTCTTTTGAGACTCTCGATGTAATAAGTGTGTGATTGCTACTCTGTTATAAATCCTTCAAGTACTGTGTGGTGTCAGCATTACTGATCCAGGGATGACACCTGAGCACAGAGATTGGACCGTTTGAGGTCTGGTCGCTACATATCTAAGGCAATGATCATGAATATATGCATCACATCCGTGTCAAGTAGATCAAAACGATTCTGCATCTACTACTATTACTCCACACATCGACCGCTATCCAACATGCATCTAGAGTATTAAGTTCATAAGAACAGAGTAACACATTAAGCAAGATGACATGATGTAGAGGGATAAACTCATGCAATATGACATAAACCCCATCTTTTTATCCTCGATGGCAACAATACAATACGTGCCTTGCTGCCCCTACTGTCACTGGGAAAGGAGACCGCAAGATTGAACCCAAAGCTAAGCACTTCTCCCATTGCAAGAAAGATCAATCTAGTAGGCCAAACTAAACCGATAATTCAAAGAGACTTTCAAAGATATTAAATCATCCATATAAGAATTCAGAGAAGAAGCAAATAATATTCAAAGATAATCAAGTTCATAAACCCACAATTCATCGGATCTCGGCAAACACACCGCAAAAGAGTATTACATCAAATAGATCTCCAAGAACATCGAGTAGAACTTTGTATTGAAGATCAAAGAGAGAGAAGAAGCCATCTAGCTAATAACTATGGACCCAAAGGTCTGTGGTAAACTACTCACGCTTCATCGGAGAGGCTATGGTGTTGATGTAGAAGCCCTCCGTCATTGATTCCCCCTCCGGCAGATCCCCGGAAAAGGCCCCCAGACGGGATCTCACGGGTACAGAAGGTTGCGGTGGTGGAAAAGTGGTTTCATGGCTCCCCTTGATGTTTCTAGGGTATAAGAGTATATATAGGCGAAATAAGTACGTCGGTGAAGCTCCATGGGGCCCACAAGGGTGGGGGAGCCTACCCCCCTGGGCGTGCCCTCCTGCCTCGTGGCCGCCTCACGGAGTTCCAGACTTCCACTCCAAGTCTCCTGGTTTTCTTTCGGTCCAAGAAAGATCATCGCGAAGATTTCATTCCGTTTGGTATTCCTTTTCTGCGAAACACTAAAATAGGCAAAGAAAACAGAAACTGGCACTGGGTCTCTAGTTAATAGGTTAGTCCCAAAAATAATATAAAAGAGCATATTAAAGCCCGTTAAACATCCAAAACAGATAATATAATAGCATGGAACAATACAAAATTATAGATACGTTGGAGATGTATCAAGCATCCCCAAGCTTAATTCCTGCTCGTCCTCGAGTAGGTAAATGATAAAAACAGAATTCTTGATGTGGAATGCTACCTAACATATTTATCAATGTAATTCTCTTTATTGTGGCATGAATGTTCAGATCCGAAAGATTCAAGACAAAATTTTAATATTGACATAAAAATAATAATACCTCAAGCATACTAACAAAGTAATTATGTCCTCTCAAAATAACATGGACAAAGAAAGTTCATCCCTACAAAATCATATAGTTTGGTCATGATCCATCTTCGTCACACAAAATATTCAAATCATTCACAACCCCAATGACAAGCCAAGCAATTGTTTCATACTTTAGTAATCTCAAACTTTTTCAACTTTCACACAATACATGAGCGTGAGCCATGGACATTGCACTATAGGTGGAATAGAGTGGTGGTTGTGGATAAGACAAAAAGGAGGAAGATGGCCTCACATCAATTAGGCGTATCAATAGGCTATGGAGATGCCAATCAATAGATATCAATATGAGTGAGTAGGGATTCCCATGCAACAGATGCACTAGAGCTATAAATGTATGAAAGCTCAACAAAAGAAACCAAGTGGATGTGCATCCAACTTGCTTGCTCATGAGGACCTAGGGCATTTGAGGAAGCCCATCGTTGGAATATACAAGCGAAGTTCTATAATGAAAATTTCCCACTAGTATATGAAAGTGACAAAATAAGAGACTCTCTATCATGAAGATCATGGTGCTACTTTGAAGCACAAGTGTGGAAAAAGGATAGTAGCATTGTCCCTTCTCTCTTTTTCTCTCATTTTTTCTTTTTTTGGGCCTTCTTCTTTTTTTATTTGGCCTTTCTTTTTTTCTTTTTTTTAATCTTATTTCCTCACATGGGACAATGCTGTAATAATGATGATCATCACACTTCTATTTATTTACAACTCAAAGATTACAACTCGATACTTAGACCAAAAATATGACTCTATATGTGTGCCTCCGGTGGTGTACCGGGATGTGCAATGAATTAAGAGTGACATGTATGAAACAAATATGAATGGTGGCTTTGCCACAAATACGATGTCAACTACATGATCATGCAAGGCAATATGACAATGATGGAGCGTGTCATAATAAACAGAATTGTGGAAAGTTGCATGGCAATATATCTCGAAATGGCTATGGAAATGCCATAATAGGTAGGTATGGTGGCTGTTTTGAGGAAGGTAAATGGTGGGTTTATGGTACCGGCAAAAGTTGCACGGTACTAGAGAGGCTAGCAATGATGGAAGGGTGAGAGTGCGTACAATCCATGGACTCAACATTAGTCATAAAGAACTCACATACTTATTGCAAAAATCTACAAGTCATCAAAAACCAAGCACCACATGCATGCTCCCAGTGGGATAGATTGGTAGGAAAAGACCATCGCTCGTCCCCGACCGCCACTCACAAGGAGGACAATCAAAGAAATACCACATGCTTCAAATTTGTTACACAACGGTTACCATACGTGCATGCTACGGGACTTGCAAACCTCAACACAAGTATTTCTAAAATTCACAACTACTCAACTAGCATGACTCTAATATCACCATCCCCATGTCTCAAAACAATCATCAAGTATCAAACTTCTCCTACTATTCAACGCACTTTATATGAAAGTTTTTATTATACCCACCTTGGATGCCTATCATATTAGGACTAATTTTATAGCCAAAGAAAGTTACCATGCTGTTCTAAAATACTCTCAAAATAATATAAGTGAATCATGAGAGATCAGTAATTTCTATAAAATAAAACCACCACCGTGCTCTAAAAAGATATAAGTGAAGCACTAGAGCAAAATTGTATAGCTCAAAAGATATAAGTGAAGCACATAGAGTATTCTAATAAATTCCAATTCATGCGTGTCTCTCCCAAAAGGTGTGTACAGCAAGGATGATTGTGGTAAACTAAAAAGCAAAGACTCAAATCATACAAGATGCTCCAAGCAAAACACATATCATGTGGTGAATAAAAATATAGCCTCAAGTAAAGTTACCGATAGACGAAGACGAAAGAGGGGATGCCTTCCGGGGCATACCCAAGCTTAGGATTTTGGTTGTCCTTGAATTTTACCTTAGGGTGCCTTGGGCATCCCCAAGCTTAGGATCTTTCCACTCCTTGTTCCAAAACCCATCAAATCTTTACCCAAAAACTTGAAAACTTCACAACACAAAACTCAACAGAAAATCTCATGAGCTCCATTAGTATAAGAAAATAAACCACCACCTTAAGGTACTGTAATTAACTCATTCTTTATTTATATTGGTGTTAAACCTACTGTATTCCAACTTCTCTATGGTTCATACCCCCCGATACTAGCCATAGATGCATCAAAATAAGCAAACAACACGCGAAAAACAGAATCTGTCAAAAACAGAACAGTCTGTAGAAATCTGGATTTTTCCAATACTTCTGTAACTCCAAAAATTCTGAAAAATTAGGAAGACCAGGAAAATTTGTATATTGATCTACTTCAGTTGGAATTGGTACTTTATCACTCTCTGGTAAAATATTAAAATTATTTTCGTGAGCGCATACTTTCTGTTTTTATCAGCAGGATCAAACAACAATCACCCAAGAAGATCCTAAAAGCTTTACTTGGCACAAACACTAATTAAAATATAAAAAAACACAATCATAACCTAGGCTAGATAAATTATTTATTACTAAACAGTAACAAAAAGTAAAGAGCAAAAATAAAATTGGGTTGCCTCCCAACAAGCACTATAGTTAACGCCCCTAGCTAGGCATCTATAATTTTTATGATGCTCACATGAAAGATAGCAATTGAAACACGAAGGGAGCATCATGAAGCATATGAAAATCTCATCTAAGTCTAACATAATTCCTATGCATATGCATTATATAAGCACACAAATTATCAAGACAAGCAAAAACTAGCATATGCAAGGAAGCGGGAAGAAACAATAGCAATCTCAACATAACGAGAGGTAATTTAGTAACATGAAAATTTCTACAACCATATTTTCCTATCTCATAATAATTACATGTAGGATCATAAGCAAATTCAACAGTATATCTATCACAAAACATATTCTTAACACGATCCACATGTATGCAAAGTTGATGCTCTTCCAAAATAGTGGGATTAACATTAACTAAAGTCATGACATCTCCAAACCAACTTTTATGAAAAACTTCATAAGATTGAACATTCTCCAAATATGTGGGATCTAAAGTTGACACTCTTCCAAACCCACTTTTAATATTATTGCAAACATTATTATCAATCTCATATTCATCATGGGGCTTAAATAAATTTTCAAGATCATAAGAATAATCACCCCAATCATGATCATTGCAATAAATAGTAGTCATAGAAAAACTAGCATCCCCAAGCTTGAGGTTTTGCATATCATTAAAACAATTGACATTAAGAGAATTTATAATAATATCATTGCAATCATGCTTTTCATCGAAGGAACTACCAAGTATGGGTGCAATAGCAACAATCTCATGTTTAACATAAGGAACTATAGCAAATTCATCTTCACAAATATTGGCATCATGGACACAAGAATTGTAAGCATCATGTTCATCAAGGGATTTTTCAATCAAATCATCGAATCATAATTATCTATAGATTCATGCATATCATTATTTTCTTCCAAAGCAACGGTCGTTCTTTCAATAAATTCTTTGAAATAGACATTATGAGCATAGTTTTCATAGAAATATTTAAGTATGTCAAAATTTTCAGATTTGTAGAGAGTAATATCATACTTTTCAATCAAAGAAGCAACTTCATAAGCACCCTTGAAAGCAACAAATTCTTTAATTTGTTCGATATCGTAGTAAATATAAACACCCTTTGCATAAGAAGATAGGATTTTATTATCATTAAACTCACATAGGTAGGGGAGGTGTTTTTAGGGTTCTTAGAGCAACAAGTAAAATCATAAATTTCACAAAGATTCCAAGCATAACACTTCAATCTGTTTATTTGATCCCATAAGAGTCTCCCTTTTTCAGACAAACGGTGACACACAAAATGAGCATGTGATGACCCACAAGTATAAGGGATCTATCGTAGTCCTTTCGATAAGTAAGAGTGTCAAACCCAACGAGGAGTAGAAGGAAATGATAAGCAGTTTTCAGTAAGGTATTATCTGCAAGCACTGAAATTATCGGTAACAGATAGTTTTGTCATAAGGTAATTTGTAACGGGTAACAAGTAATACAAGTTAATAAGGTGCAGCAGGATGGCCCAATCCTTTTTATAGAAAAAGACAAGCCTGGACAAACTCTTATATAGAGGAAAGCGCTCCCAAGGACACATGGGAATTATCGTCAAGCTAGTTTTCATCACGCTCATATGATTCGCGTTCGGTACTTTGATAATTTGATATGTGGGTGGACTGGTGCTTGGGTACTGCCCTTACTTGGACAAGAATCCCATTTATGATTAACCCCTCTTGCAAGCATCTGCAACTACAAAAGAAGTATTAAGGTAAACCTAACCATAGCATGAAACATATGGATCCAAATCAGCCCCTTACAAAGCAACACTTAAACTAGGGTTTAAGCTTCTGTCACTCTAGCAACCCATCATCTACTTATTACTTCCCAATGCCTTCCCCTAGTCCCAAACAATGGTGAAGTGTCATGTAGTTGATGTTCACATGACACCACTAGAGGAGAGACAACATACATCTCATCAAAATATCGAACGAATACCAAATTCACATGACTACTTATAGCAAGACTTCTCCCACGTCCTCAGGAACAAACGTAACTACTCACAAATCATATTCATGTTCATAATCAGAGGGGTATTAATATGCATAAAGGATCTGAACATATGATCTTCCACCAAATAAACCAACTAGCATCAACTAAAAGTAGTAATCAACACTACTAGCAACCCACATGTATCAATCTGAGGTTTTGAGACAAAGATTGGATACAAGAGATGAACTAGGGTTTGAGATGAGATGGTGCTGGTGAAGATGTTGATGGAGATTGACCCCCTCCCAATGAGAGGATCGATGGTGATGATTTCTCCCTCCCGGAGGGATGCTTCCCCGGCAGAACAGCTCCGCCGAAGCCCTAGATTGGTTCCACCTCGTGGCGGCAGAGTTTCATCCCGAGAGCTTGCTTATGATTTTTTCCAGGGCAAAAGACTTCATATAGCCGAAGATGGGCACCGGAGGCCTGCCAGGGGGCCCACGAGACAGGGGGCGCACCCATGGGGGTAGGGCGCGCCCCACCCTCGTGGATGGTGGGTGGCCCCCTCTGGTGCTTCCTTCACCCAATATTTTTTTATATATTCTAAAAATGACTTCCGTGGAGTTTTAGGACTTTTGGAGTTGTGCAGAATAGGTTTATAATGTTTGCTCCTTTTCCAGCCTAGAATTCCAGCTGCCGGCATTCTCCCTCTTCGTGCAAACCTTGTAAAATAAGAGAGAATATGCATAAGTATTGTGACATAATGTGTAATAACAGCCCATAATGCAATAAATATCGATATAAAAGCATGATGCAAAATGGACATATCAACTCCCCCAAGCTTAGACCTCGCTTGTCCTCAATCGGAAGCCAAAATCGAAAAATATGTCCACATGTTTAGAGATAGAGGTGTCGATAAAATAAAATATGAACATGAGAGCATCATGATCATTCTTAGAACAACAATATATATATATATATATAGTCATATGATTTCTTATGCTAAAATAACAATTCATTCACAATTTCAAGTATGAATCAGAAACTTCATTGAAAACTAACAAACTATAATATCAGTAACTGAAGCAATTGTAATTTATCATAACATCGGAAAGAGTCAATATAAGAGCTTTTCAGCAAGTCCACATACTCAACTATCATTTAGTCTTTCACAATTGCTAACACTCACGCAATACTTATGGGTATGAAGTTTTAATCGGACACAGAGAAAGATAGGAGCTTATAGTTTTGCCTCCCAACCTTTCACCTCAAGGGTAATGTCAACAATAATAGTTCATGAAAACTCACATCCAATTAGCTATATATATCAGGATCTTTCCAACACACAGTGCTTGCCAAAGGATAAAATGTAAAAAGGAAAGGTGAAGATCACCATGACTCTTGTATGAAGTATAAGACAAGAATAAAAGATAGGCCCTTTGCAGAGGGAGGCAGAGGTTGTCATGTGTTTTTATGGTTGGATGCATGAAATCTTAATGCAAAAGAACGTCACTTTACATTGCCACTTGTGATATGGACCTTTATTATGCAGTCCATTGATTTTATTTCTTCCACATCACAAGATCGTATAAAGCTTATTTTCTCCACACTAATAAACCATACATATTTAGAGAGAAATTTTTATTGCTTGCAACAATGACAACTTACTTGAAGGATCTTACTCAATCCATAGGTAGATATGGTGGACTCTCATGGCAAAACTGGATTTATGGATATTTGGAAGCACAAGTAGTATAAGAAATTTGGCTAGCATGAGGGGGAAAGGCAAGCTCAACATGTTGGATGATCCATGACAATAAAATTTATTTCGGATGTAAGAAAACATAACCCATTACGGTGTCTTCCTTGTCCAACTTCAAATTTTTAGCATGTCATATTTTAATGAGTGCTCACAATCATAAAAGATGTCCAAGATAGTATATTTATATGTGAAAACCTCTCTTTCTTTATTACTTCCTATTAATTGCAACGATGACCAAAACTATGTTTGTCAACTCTCAACAACTTTTATTCATCATACTCCTTATATGTGAAGTCATTACTCTCCATAAGATCAATATGATCTCTTTATTTCTTTTTATTCTTACTTTTATTCCCTCAAGATCATAGCAAGATAACCAAGCCCTTGACTCAAAACTAATCTTCATTATATATAGCTCACAGACTCGCTTACATAGAAGGATCATAAAGCAAAACTCAAAAATAAATCATACTAAAACTTTATTCTACTAGATCAAGATATTAACAGAAGGATCGAACTAAGAAAAACGGCAAAGATAAAAGTGTGATGGTGATACGATACGGGGGCACTCCCCCAAGCTTGGCGGTTGCCAAGGGGAGTGCCCATACCGGTGTATTTATGTCTCTTTCTTCGGAGGTGGAGGAGATGGTGATGATGCTGAAAATTGTGCCTTCAGCTTTTTCATGTTGTAATTGAGAAGAGCGATCTCCTCCTTTAATCATTGACCTCCAATTCTAGCTTCAAGATTTTGTCACATAAATCTCCTTTGCTTTTCTGCCGAAAACAAGAAGGAATAGATCGGTTGTTAGACAATTTAGCCCTCTTACGGAGACTAGACTTCTTGAACTTCATGTGCATATCCCCAGGTTGAGGTAGAGGAACATCCTCCTCCTCCGAACTTGAATCATTGATCATCCTCAAATGAGCATCCTCCTCATCATCCGTAGTTCGCCCACAAGGAAATAGGTCCCCGTAGGTCTTTTGGTCAGCAATGAGATGTGAGACATAGCTCTCTCCGTTGGAGTCTTGAGATGATATCTTGCTCTAAATCTACAGCAGAAACATCTCAAAACAAAAACTGACGATATTTGCGTGGTACGGTGGTCAAAACCTTCGGGAGATTATATAATGAATTTTTCCCGACCAAAAGAAGTATCGTGCAAGAAAATGGAGTCCGGAGGGCACACGAGGTGCCCAGGAGGCAGGGGCAGGCCCCCACCAATGTGGGTGCCTCGTGTCCTTTCCGGGCTGCTTCTTATTTTCCTATTTTCTTAAATATTCCAAAACAGAGAAAAAAGACTATTAGAACTGTTTTGGAGTCGGTTTACTTACCGTACCACATACCTCTTCCTTTACGGAGGCTGAAACGTTCTGGAAGGTGTCCTTTATATACTCCTCCGGGTTTACGGTTTCAATAACATTAGTTTCAACATTTATGGGATTACCTGAGATATATTATTTGATGCTTTGACCGTTCACCACCATCGGATTTGTGCCTTCGAAGTTGTTGATTTTTATGGCATCAGAACGATAGACCTCCTCGATAACGTAAGGACCTTCCCATTTAGAGAGGAGTTTTCCTGTAAAAAATCTTAAACGGGAGTTGTATAACAGAACATAATCACCTACATTAAACTCACGTTTTTGTATCCTTTTATCATGCCATCTTTTAACCTTTTCTTTAAACAGTTTGACATTTTCATAGGCCTGGGTTCCCCACTCATCAAGTGAGCTAATGTGAAATAGTCTCTTCTCACCGGCAAGTTTGAAGTCATAATTGAGCTTTTTAATGGCCCAATATGCCTTATGTTCTAGTTCGAGAGGTAAGTGACATGCTTTTCCATAAACCATCTTATACGGAGACATACCCATAGGATTTTTATATGCAGTTCTATAGGACCATAATGCATCATTAAGTTTCTTGGATCAATTCTTTCTAGATCTATTAACAGTCTTTTGCAAAATTAATTTTAGCTCTCTATTACTCACTTCTACTTGACCACTAGACTGTGGATGATATGGAGATGCAATTCTATGATTAACATCATACTTATCAAGCATCTTCCGAAAAGCACCATGAATAAAATGTGAACCACCATCGGTCATTAAGTATCTAGGGACTCCAAACCTTGGAAAAATAACTTATTTAAGCATCTTAATAGAGGTGTTATGATCAGCACTACTAGTTGGAATAGCTTCTACCCACTTAGTAACATAATCAACAACAACTAAAATATGTGTATACCCATTAGAGGAAGGAAACGATCCCATATAATCAAAGTCCCAGACATCAGATGGTTCAATAACAGGTGAATAATTCATAGGCATTTCCTGACGTCTACTAATATTACCAATTCTTTGACATTCATCACAAGACAAGACAAACTTACGGTCACCCTTGAAGAGAGTAGGCCAATAAAAACCGGATTGCAATACCTTATGTGTAGTTCTTTCTCCAGCATGGTGTCCTCCATAAGCCTCGGAGTGACACTTGCGTAGGATATGTTCCTATTCATGCTCAGGTACACAATGTCTAACAACACCATCTACTCCTTCTTTATAAAGGTGTGGGTCATCCCAGAAGTAATGTCTTAAATCATAGAAAACCTTTTTATTTTGCTGGTATGTGAAACTTGGTGGTATAAATTTAGCAACAATGTAATTGGCATAATCAGCATACCATGGAGCAGTACGAGAAGCATTTATGATAGCTAATTGTTCATCAGGTAAGCTATCATCAATAGGTAGTGGGTCATCAAGAATATTCTCTAACCTAGACAAGTTGTCTGCAACGGGGTTCTCAGCTCCCTTTCTATCAATAATATGCAAATCAAATTCTTGTAGTAGAAGAACCCATCTAATAAGTCTAGGTTTAGCATCTTTCTTTTCCATAAGATATTTAATAGCAGCATGATCAGTGTCAACAGTTACTTTAGAATCAACAGTATAAGGTCTGAACTTATCGCAAGCAAATACAACTGCTAAAAATTCTTTTTCAGTAGTAGCATAATTTCTCTGGGCACTGCCTAGAGTTTTACTAGCATATTGGATAACATTTAATTTCTTATCAACTATTTGTCCTAAAAACAGAACCTACAACATAATCACTAGCATCACACATAATTTCAAAGGGTAAATTCCAATCAGGAGGCTAAACAATGGGTGCAGAAATCAAGGCTTTCTTAAGTATTTCAAATGCTTCTACACAATCATCAGCGAATACAAAAGGAACATCTTTTTGAAAGAGATTAGTCAGAGGCCTGGAAATTTTTGAGAAGTCTTTAATGAACCTCCTATAAAAACCGATATGACCAAGGAAACTTCTTATACCTTTAATGTCCTTTGGACACGACATGTTTTCAATAGCATCAACTTTAGCTTTATCAACTTCAATACCTCATTCAGAAATTTTATGCCCCAAGATAGTACCTTCATTAACCATAAAGTGGCACTTCTCCCAATTCAAGACAAGATTAGTTTCTTCACATCTCTGCAAAACTCAATCAAGGTTGCTTAAGCAATCATCAAAAGAAGTTCCATATACAGAAAAATCATCCATGAATACCTCAACAATCTTTTCACAAAAGTCAGAGAATATAGCAGTCATACATCTTTGAAAGGTAGCAGGTGCATTACATAAACCAAAAGGCATACATCCATAAGCAAAGGTACCGAAAGGACAAGTAAAAGTGGACTTTTCCTGATCCTCTTTTGACACAAGTATTTGAGAGAAACCAGAATAACCGTCTAGAAAGCAAAAATGTGTATGTTTGGATAATCTTTTTAGCATTTGATCAATAAAAGGTAAAGGGTAATGATCCTTTTTAGTAGCTTTATTGAGTTTCCGGAAGTCAATTACCATTCTATAACCTGTAACAATTCCTTGTGGGATCAATTCATCTTTATCATTAGGAACAACGGTAATACCTCCCTTCTTAGGGACTCAATGGACAAGACTTCCCCATTGACTATCAACAACAGCATAAATTATACCTTCCTCCAGAAGCTTTAGTATTTCTTTTCTTACCACTTCTTTCATTTTAGGATTTAACTGTCGTTGGTGATCAACAACCGGTTTAGCGTCTTTCTCCAATTTTATTTTGTGCTGGCATAGAGTGGGACTAATGCCCTTAAGATCGTCCAGAGTATATCCAATAGCAGCATGGTGCTTCTTCAGATTTTTCAATAATTTCTCTTCTTCCTGCTCTGAAAGGTTAGCACTAATAATAACAGGATATATCTTATTTTCATCAAGATAAGCATATTTAAGAGTATCAGGCAACGGCTTAAGCTCAAACACGGGATCACCCTTGGGTGGAGGAGGATCCCCTACAATTTCTACATGAAAGTTGTGTTTCAAAATAGGTCCATGTTTAAAGAATACTTCATCTATTTCCCTTCTTTCATTCGTAAACATATAATTTTCATGATCTAGAAAATATTGTTCTGAAGGATCATTAGGAGGCACGACAATAGAAGCAAAACCAATAATTTCATCTTTACTAGGCAATTCTTTATCATGGGGTTGTCTAGGAAATTTAGCAAAATTAAAATCATGAGACATATCCCCTAAACCAACAGAAACAATATCCTTTTTGCAGTCTATCTTAGCATTAACAGTATTCAAGAAGGGTCTACCAAATATAATGGGACAAAAGTCATCTTGTGGGGAACCAATAACAAGAAAATCAGCAGGATATTTAACTTTCCCACACAAGACTTCAACATCTCTAACAATCCCAACTGGTGAAATGGTATCTCTATTGGCAAGCTTAATTGTAACATCAATACCTTCTAACTCAGCAGGTGCAATATCATGCATAATTTCTTCATATAAAGAATGAGGTATTGCACTCGCACTAGCACCCATATCACATAAGCCATGATAGCAGTGATCTCCTATTTTAAAAGAAATAACAGGCATGCCTACAATAGGTCTATGTTTATTTTTGGTATCGGGTCTAGCAATTCTAGTTGCTTCATCACAAAAGTAAATAACATGCCCATCAATATTATCGGACAAGAGTTCTTTAACCATAGCAATACTAGGTTCAATTTTAATTTGCTCAGAGGGTGTAGGTGTTCTAGTATTACTCTTACGGACCATAGTTGAAGCTTTAGCATGATCCTTTATTCTAGTAGGAACAATAGGATCAACATTATAAGTGATAGTATTTTCTTCAACTTTAATAGGTTCAACTACTTTTACTTCAATGGGGGGATGATATTTAGGCCACTTCTCCTTAGGAAGATCAGCATGAGTAGCAAATGATTCACAGAAAGAAGCTACTTTCTTAGAGTCAAGTCCATATTTAGTGCTAAATTCATTAAAAGCATCGGTATCCGTAAAAGATTTAACACAATCAAACTTAGGTGTTATACCTGACTCCTTACCTTCGTCGAGTTCCCAATCTTCACAGTTGCGTTTAATTCTTTCCAATAAATCCCATTTGAATTCAATAGTCTTCATCATAAAAGATCCAGTACAAGAAGTATCGAGCATGGAGCGATTATTGAGAGAAAGCGGATTATAAATTTTTTGAACAATAATTTCTCTTGAGAGCTCATGATTGGGACATGAATATAACATTGACTAAAGCCTCCCCCAAGCTTGAGCGATGCTTTCTCCTTCACGAGGCCAAAAATTATATGTATAATTACGATCATGATGAACCAGATGCATAGGATAAAACTTTTGATGAAATTCTAATTTCAATCGGCTGTAGTTCCATGATCCAATATCATCACATAGCCTAAACCATTTCAATGCCTTTCCCTTCAAAGATAAAGGGAATACCTTCTTATTGATAACATCCTCGGGCATACCTGCAAGCTTAAATAATCCACAAACTTCATCCACATAGATTAAGTGCAAATCGGGATGCAATGTTCCATCTCCTGTAAAAGGATTAGCTAGCAATTTCTCTATCATACCCAAAGGAATTTCAAAGTAAACATTTTCAGTAGGTTCAGTAGGTTGAGGAGCAACTCTTTGCGCTACTGGTCGGGGTGAAGATACCCTGAACAAACCCCTCAAAGGATTACTTTCCATAGTGTAGCGATCCGACCTCAGACGGTCAAATCTCCGTGTTCAGTGTCATCCCTGGATCGGTAATGCTGACACACACGGTACTCGAAGGATTTATAATAGAGTAGCAATCACACACTTATTACATTGAATGTCTCAAAAGAGAACTTATTACAATAAATATGCCTTAAGGCCATCTAGATAAGATAACAACGGAAGGCTTGGAAGGTAAAGTGAGTCCATCAACTCCAATGGCATAGCTGAGTGCGTGACAAATGACCTAGAGCACCTTACTCCTCGTCTGAAAAGTATGCAACATGATATGTTGTAGCCCGAAAATGGGTCAGCACATGGAATATGCTGGAAATATAACACAGTACATTAATGAACAGATAAATGCTATCACTATATGCATATATGGCTGGTGGAGGCTGTATGGTTACAATGTTTTTGCGAAAAGCCAAATTTTCCCTACAACAAAGGAATCTATTTTATTTAACTATCATTGTGGTTGAAACATTGAGAATGGTACCCCCATCTCAATCCCAATTAAAAAGTGTACATTAGCAACCCAACAAATTAATTTTGAGTGATGAGATCAAACCAATAATTCAAGTACCAGATACTCAAGTTGTCCATAACCGGGGACACGGCTAACCATGATTAGTTTGTACACTCTGCAGAGGTTTGCGCACTTGTCCCCACAAGACTCGATCTCCTCCATTGGATTTCTCGCACTACATGCTGTTTGAGAAACGGATGACCGAGACACATTCTTTCAGAAGCATTAACTCTAACCCCTGGTAGACAGTACCAACCTACATCCCCTACATCTGCTAGCCTACCACTGGAAGATGTCATGCAACATACTCAACTATGCTAGAGCCCATAATAGCTTGTGGCTGCACACAAAAGTTTCTAGCATGAATAATCTTATGATCCCTTTGAGCCTGGGTGGTGGACCATAGGAGGATCACACGGTATAACCCCGGGATCTCCTAGGACAACACTGGTATAACCCCAGGTGCCCAAACCAACAATCCACCCAGATGTGTATTAAAGTTCCCACCTTAAGTTGTACCATTAGTTAACAATCTCACATCTGTCATGGATACACTCAAACCCAATCCACGTCTACGAGCATAGCATAGCAATATAAGCATAACATAGGAGTAACTCCCAAGGTTTGATAATAAAACAGGTAATAGGTTCTACCTCATCATCTACTTCCCAATACCCACAAGTTAAAAACATCCTAATCATGCAGTGTTTGAGGAATGTAACTAATGCATAAAAATTGCATATGAAAAGAGTATGATCAATGTGTTACTTGCCTTGCTGACGATCCGCAAAACCTAGTGACTCGTAGTAGCATGCTTCGCACTCCGGGAATTCTACCACAAACAAACAATAGCATACATAAGCACTCAAGCAAAGATGCACGGGTAAAACTCAAATAAGAATATATAACCAGAAAGTTCAACTGAAGAAGTTCGGTTTGCAAAAATAATCAAATCAAACGGAGCAACGAAACTCAAACTACGAAATAAACAAGATCCGTTTACTAATCTGGACTAAAGTCAAATTTTACAGTACCAAAATCTTGTTCAAGTTGGTTAAACAGAAAGAGGGCTTCGGGACAAAGATCTAGGCGCTTATTTCACCTAATTTGGATAAACGAGCGAAAAGATAAACTAAAATGAAGATCAGGGCAGAAATCGCGATCGAAAATAATCGCGGAAAAACCCTGGAAAATAAAACGAGACGAAAGGCTAATGAACGAACGTTCGCTGTATGCGGCTAACTGACGAACACTGTTCGTTAAAACGAATGTTCGGAAGAATGTCCGCTATTTAACTAAACCGAAGAAAACCGAACAAAAACCGATCTAGGGTTTTCACCGAAAACAAAACCGACGAAAACCGGCGAAGAAAACCGGTGGCGCGAACTCCGGCGAGGCGACAGGTGGTGGCGCGGGAGGCAGCGCGATGGTGCTAGGGCTAGGGTTTGGGGCGGCGGCGGCTGGGCCTCGGGGCGCCTCGGGCTTGGGCTTATAAAGCTTGAGCTCGGACAAGTCTGGCTCAGGCACGGCCCGATAGGTCGGTTGACTTTTTTTTAAATAATCCTGATGTGGAAGAACTAACAAAAGAAATACTAAACGGAGTCTAGAAATCCTGAAATAAATTTTCACGGTCCTCTAATAATATTTCGGACAAAGTGAACATTTATTTGGGCCTCTCATGCAATTTTGGAAAACGCATATTTTTCCTAATTCAAAATAAAATAGCAATAAAATCCAAATAAAATTATTTATTTGATTTTAACATTTTCCTCCAATATTTCTTTTATTTTGGAGAAGTCATATTATCTCCTCTCATATATTTTAATATGAAATATTTTCAAAGGGAAAAATAATTAAAACCAAAATGATCCTTGTTTCGATATTTGAAAAAATAAATAAATATGAAAATCATGAAATCCCCAACTCTCTCCGTGGGTCCTTGAGTTGCTTAGGATTTTTTAGGATCACAAAACAAAATGCAATAAAATATGATATGCATGAATGACCTATTTATAACATTCCAAATTAAAAATTTGGGATGTTACAAACCCACTCCCCTTAAGATGAATCTCGCCCTCGAGATTCGGGTTGGCTAGAAAATAGGTGTGGTTGGTCTTTCCATAGATCATCTTCTCGTTCCTAGGTGGCTTCATCCTCGGTATGGTGGCTCCACTGAACTTTGCAAAACTTGATAACCTTGTTGTGTGTAACTCGGCTGGCAAACTCGAGAATCTTGACGGGTTTCTCCTCATAGGTCAGATCACTATCCAACTGAATTGCTTCCAGGGGCACTGTATCTCTCAAAGGGATATCGGCCATTTCATCATGGCACTTCTTTAACTGGGAAACGTGAAACACATCATGAACTCGTGACAGTCCTTCGGGTAACTCCAACTTGTAGGCCACCTCTCCCATACGTTCCAAAACTCGGTATGGTCCTACAAATCTCGGGGCTAACTTTCCCTTTACTCCAAAGCATTTAACTCCTCGTAGTGGTGACACTTGAAGATATGCTCTATCTCCGATTTCATAGACTACCTCCTTGCGTTTTGAGTCTGCATAACTCTTCTGCCTAGACTGATCTACCTTTAGTCTATCTCGAATCAGCTTAACCTTCTCTTCTGACTCTTTAATCAAATCCGGTCCAAACAACTAATGGTCTCCAACTTCATCCCACATCAACGGTGTCCTGCACCTCCTTCCATACGAAGCTTTGAAAGGTGCCATCTTCAAACTGGCCTGGTTGCTATTGTTGTATGAGAACTCCACGTAGGGTAAATTGTCGTCCAAAGTAGATCCATAATCTAGTGCACAAGCTCTCAGCATGTCCTCCAGAATCTGATTGACTCTCTCGGTCTGTCCATCTGTCTGCGGTGAAAAGCTGTACTGAACTCTAGCCCGATATCCAAAGTCTGGTGCAGCTAGTGCCAAAATTTTGAAGTAAACTGCGTTCCTCTATCTGATACGATGGTCCTCGGAACTCCGTGCAGACATACAATCCTGGTCATATATATGTTGGCCAACTTTGCACTTGTATAGGTGGTCTTCACTGGGATAAAGTGAGCAACTTTGGTCAAACAATCCACTACTACCCAAATAGAATCATATCTCGATCGGGTCCTGGGCAATCCGGTGATGAAATCCATGCCAAGCTTGTCCCACTTCCATTCGGGTATCGGCATAGGCTGCAGTAATCCTGCTAGCTTCTGATGTTCTGCCTTCGCTTTCTGACATACATCACATACAGCCACATACTCGGCAATATCTTTCTTCATTCCAGTCCACCAGAAACGCTCCTGAAAATCCAAATACATCTTGGTGTTTCTGGGGTGTATTGAGTAGGGCGAGTCATGAGCTTCCTGAAGTAATAGCTTCCTAATCTCTGCATTATTGGGCACATAAACATGGTCCTCAAACCACAAGGTGTCGTTCTCATCCTCCCGAAAACCTTTGGCTTTTCCTTTGCTCATTCTCTCCTTTATCTCGGCAATTTCTTTGTCATCCTTCTGAGCTTCTTGATTCTTTCCCAATAATGTTGACTGAACCTCCATTTCTGCAACAAAACCTCTAGGGACTATCTCCAAACGAAGCTCCCTGAGATCCTTGGCTAACTCCTTTGGCAATCCTCCGCTTACGAGGGTATTGGTGTAACTCTTACGGCTCAAGGCATCTGCTATGACATTGGCCTTACCTGGATGATAGTGAAACTTCATATCATAATCCTTTCTGAGCTCCAACCATCTCCTTTGCCCGAGGTTCAGCTTCTTCTGCATGAAAATGTACTTCAAACTCTTATGATCCGTGTACACATCACAACGGTTTCCAATAAGAAAATGTCTCCAGGTCTTGAGCGCATGCACTATGGCTGCTAACTCCAAATCATGCGTGGCATAATTAAACTCATGTGGTCGAAGCTGTCGTGAGGCATATGAAACAACTCTTCCGTCTTGCATAAGTACTCCTCCAACTCCTAAGCGAGATGCGTCGCAATACACTTGGAAATCCTTGCGTATATCTGGCAAAATCAGCACTGGGGTTGTAACCAAACGTTTCTTCAACTCCTGGAAAATTGCTTCACATTCTTCTGTCCATTTGAACTTAGTATCTTTCTTCAACAACGCCGTCATAGGCTTTGCAATCTTGGAAAAATTCTCAATGAATCTCCGATAGTATCCCACGAGTCCAAGAAAACTGCGGATCTCTCCAACTCAGGTGGGTGCCAACCACTCAGTGACTGACTGAACCTTGGTGGGATCCACCGCTATACCTTCTCCTGATATAACTTGTCCAAGAAATCCAACTTCCTTCAACCAAAACTCACACTTGCTGAACTTGGCATATAACTATGTTCCCCGAGCTTCTCCAGAATTAAACGCAAATGCTCCTTGTGTTCCTCTTCATTCTTCGAGTATACCAAAATATCATCAATGAACACCACAAAAAACTTATCCAAGAACTCCATGAATACTTTGTTCATCATGCTCATAAAATAGGCAGGGGCGTTAGTCAATCCAAATGACATGACCGTATACTCATATAGCCTGTACCTTGTGGTGAAGGCGGTCTTAGGTATATCCTGTTCTCGGATCTTCAACTGGTGGTATCTTGAACGAAGATCGATCTTGGAGAATACTTTACCTCCTTGCAGCTGGTCAAACAGATCATTGATCATCAGCAGTGGGTACTTGTTCTTGATCATCACTTCATTCAACGCACGATAATCAACAACCATTCTTAATGATCCATCCTTCTTCTCAACCAAGAGCACTGGGGCTCCCCATGGTGACGAGCTTCGTCGAATGTAACCTTTCTCCAATAACTCCTTAATCTGCTTCTTAATCTCCTCCAGATCATTTGTGGGCATCCGGTATGGTCTCTTTGATATTGGTCCAGTGCCTGGCAATAACTCTATCAAAAACTCAATGTCTCGATCTGGCGGCATGCCTGGTAACTCCTCTGGAAGTACATCTGGGTAATCCTTCACTACAGGCACTTCCTCCTGAACAACTCCTGAGAGAGAATTTACTTGGGTTCTCCTTGGCGCATGCCTGGATACAT
Source organism: Triticum monococcum (assembly GCA_034509565.1). NCBI lineage: Eukaryota > Viridiplantae > Streptophyta > Magnoliopsida > Poales > Poaceae > Triticum > Triticum monococcum. The sequence continues at coordinate 476,408,201 of CM067842.1, read as the reverse complement.
ACTTGATCCTTTTGCCCTCCGGGGTGGTGAGTAGAATTGACCTACTAGCACAGTGAATATTTCCTCCATACTTCGATAACCAATCCTTTCCCAGTATCACATCCAATCCTTGTGACTCCAAAATTATTAGGTCCGAGGGGAAAACATGGCTACCAATGGTTAAGGGTATCCGATCGCACCATCGGCTGGCCATATACTCTGCACCTGGTGAGCTTACTAATAAGGGTGTCCTAAGGGCTACGGTGGGTAACTTAAACTTGCCCACAAATCCCCTTGAAATGTATGAATGCGATGCACCAGTATCAAATAGAACAAGAGCGGTAAATGACTTAACCAAAAACTTACCGATAACTGCATCTAGATGCTCTTCAACCTCCTCCATGTTCACATGGTTCACTTGTCCCATGTTGAAAGGGTTGGGCTTCTTCCCAGCGCTTCCATTGCCATTTCCGTTCTTCAACTCCGGACAATCATTGGCGTAGTGCCCAGTCTTCCCGCACTTGAAATAGGTAATGTGACTTTGATCCTTCTTGGCGGGTGTGGCTGGGTTAGAGCGGTTCTGATTGCTGCCTGCTCCATTCCCGTTTCCGTTCTTGGGGCCACTATGGTTATGCGTACTTCCTCCATTGTGAGTGTGGCCTCCATGGTTATGGGTATATCCTCCCGAGTTCGGGGTAAATTGAGGCTTCTGCTGGGCTCCTGAATTGTACTTCCCTGGTCCATACTTCCTTTTGCGGTTCTCAATCTGCTGCTGCTTCCCTTCAATCATAAGAGCCCTGTCTACCAACTCCTGGTAGTTAGCGAATGTTGCTACCATCAACTACATGCTCATATCATCATTCAACCCTTCCATAAACTTCTCCTGCTTCGCGGCATCTGTGGCCACATCATCTGGGGCATAGCGAGATAACTTACTGAACTCATCTACGTACCGAGCCACAGTACGATTTCCCTGGCGTAAGTTTCGAAACTCATGCTTCTTCATACTCATAGCTCCAGTTGAGACATGAGCAGTGCATAATGCTTGCTAAAACTGATCCCAGGTGATATTGGCTATAGGGAAGGTGGATGTGTAATTCTCCCACCATGAGGCTGTTGGTCCATCCAACTGATGTGCAGCAAAACACACCTTCTCTGCATCTGTGCAGCCTGCGGTGGTCAACTCCCTTCCAATACCGCGTAGCCAGTCATCTGCAACTATTGGCTCGGTGCTACTGGAAAACACTGGCGGCTGCAACCTCAGAAAAGGGCTAATTTGTCAACTGGAGGTGGTGGTGGCGGGTTGTTGTTGTTGTTGTTGTTGCCTTGGTTCTTGACTAATAGTTGCATCAAGGCATTCTGCTGCTGGATCAACTGGGTGAGCTCCGGTGGGAAGGCAAATCCAGGGTCACGTCTCGGAGGCATCTGATGGGTTTATAGGGGAGAGATTAGAATAGAATGAGGTCTAGTGTGGGAACACTACCCATATGCACATGAGTCAAACACAATCATATCACACCAAATCAATTCAAGCAAGGGCACAATTGGTCTAGAACTATTGTTACAAAAGTGCTCGGACTACTACTATATACATGGGGGAATACTACTAATCTTATGGTGGTCATCTAGAAATTTTGATCGGTGGAACACTCCATGATATCCGCTCCAGCTTCGTCTTCATAATCATCATCACTAGTGTCGGGATCGGAGTCGGTGTCGTCGATGATGATGTAGTCTTTAGAACGGATTTCCTTCGGTTCGTCGTCTTCTCCTCCTGGCGCGGGGTCTCCCATGAATACTCCGAGCTTCCTTGTCAGGTCGTCATTCATCTCCACTAGTATTGTGATTTCCTCCTCATATCCGTCACGTGTAGACTTGAGTTCCTCTTCTAGCTCCATGTTCCTGGTCATCGCCTTCTTCAAATCTATCATGCTTGCGCACATCTGGTTCTCCTATCGACGGATGTGCTGGTTTAACTCCTGGATGAAAGTTGCAATGGACATATCCTTCCTGGTGCTGATCATCTCCCATTGCTCATCTCGGTGCCCACATATCTGGTAGATAGTGTCCTTCAGCTCCTGTTTGTAGACTTCTCCAATTCGTCCCATAGCAATGTGGGCTTCCATGCTCTTTCCTAGACTCTAGGTGGGTGCATCAAAGGAAAACTCTATGGGCTCAGTGACTGGCGTGAATTTCCTTCCTGGAACTTGAACTCGAATCATCCAACGCTCCTCTTCTGGTAAAGTGGCAGTGTAGGTCCCGGTGAAGCTTGGTATTCCGATGTTCAGGTACCTAGTGACTTCCTTCAAGTGTCCTCCAAAAGGTGTATCTTCATCCGGTTGTGCAAACTTGTTCCTTGAGTCCGCCATCCTCAAGGGTAGACAATGGAGAGGAGTCAGAAATGAGTAGAGAAGAGTGACCAATGGCTCATTTTAGTGGTCGTGTCCTACATTCAGCATGTGCTCTGATACCATCTTGTAGCGATCTGACCTCAGACGGTCAAATCTCTGTGTTCAGTGTCATCCCTGGATCGGTAATGCTGACACACTCAGTACTCGAAGGATTTATAATAGAGTAGCAATCACACACTTATTACATCGAATGTCTCAAAAGAGAACTTATTACAATAAATATGGCTTAAGGCCATCTAGATAAGATAACAATGGAAGGCTTGGAAGATAAAGTGAGTCCATCAACTCCAACGGCATAGCTGAGTGCATGACAAACGACCTAGCGCACCTTACTCCTCTTCTAAAAAGTCTGCAACATGATATGTTGCAGCCGGAAAACGGGTCAGCACATGGAATATGCTGGCAATATAACACAGTAGAGCAATGAACAGATAAATGCTATCACTATATGCATATATGGCTGGTGGAGGCTCTATGGTTATAATGTTTTTGTGAAAAGCCAAATTTTCCCTACAACAAAGGAATATATTTTATTTAACTATCATTGTGGTTGAAACATAGAGAATGGTACCCCCATCTTAATCCCAATTAAAAAGTGTACATTAGCAACCCAACAAATTAATTTAGAGTGATGAGATCAAACCAATAATTCAAGTACCAGATACTCAAGTTGTCCATAACCAGGGGCACAGCTAACCATGATTAGTTTGTACACTCTGCAGAGGTTTGCGCACTTTCCCCCACAAGACTTGATCTCCTCCGCTGGATTTCTCGCACTACATGGTGTTTGAGAAATGGATGACCGAGACACAATCTTTCAGAAGCATTAACTCTAACCCCGGGTAGACAGTACCAACCTACATCCCCTACATCTGCTAGCCTACCACTGGAAGAGGTCATGCAACATACTCAACTATGCTAGAGCCCATAATAGCTTGTGGCTGTACACAAAAGTTTCTAGCATGAATAATCTTATGATCCCTTTGAGCCTGGGTGGCGGACCATAGGAGGATCACACGGTATAACCCCGGGATCTCCTAGGACAATACTGGTATAACCCCAGGTGCCCAAACCAACAATCCACCCAGATGTGTATTAAAGTTGCCACCTTAAGTTGTACCATTAGTTAACAATCTCACATCTGTCATGGATACACTCAAACCCAATCCACGTCTACGAGCATAGCAATATAAGCATAACGTAGAAGTAACTCCCATGGTTTGATAATAAAATAGGTAATAGTTTCTACCTCATCATCTACTTCCCAATACCCACAAGTTAAACACATCCTAATCATGCAGTGTTTGAGGATTGTAACTAATGCATAAAACTGGGTCACGGTCAACGAAGGGTATTGCTTCTCCCACGAAGACCCGATCAGCCTCAGAATTCCGGTTACACGACATTTCGACAATGGTAAAACAAGACCAGCAAAGCCTCCCGATGTGCCGACAAATCCCGATGGGATTCGCACATATCTCATTCTCAGAGCACACCGGATGGGCAAGACGTTGGGTTGGCATAAACACTGGTTGCCCAGGGGGCGCCGGACATCGCCCAGTTTGGACCAACACTCAGAGGAGCACTATCACGGGGGTTTAAAATAAAGATGACCCTTGAGTCCGCGGAACCCAAGGGAAAAAGGCTTAGGTGGCAAAATGGTAAAACCAAGGTTGGGCCTTGCTGGAGGACTTTTATTCAAAACGAACTGTTAAGGGGTTCCCATAACACCCAACCGCGTAAGGAATGCAAAATCAAGGAACATAACACCGGTATGACAAAAACTAGGGCGGCAAGAGTGGAACAAAACACCAGGCATAAAGCTGAGCCTTCCACCCTTTACCAAGTATATAGGTGCATTAAAGTAAATAAGAGATAATAATGATATCCCAACAATATCCATGTTCCAACATGGAACAAGCTTCATCTTCACCTGCAACTAGCAACGCTATAAGAGGGGCTGAGCAAAAGCAGTAACATAGCCAAACAACGGTTTGCTAGGAAAGGTGGGTTAGAGGCTTGACATGGAAATATGGGACGCATGATATAGCAAGTGGTAGGTAGCGCGGCATAGCAATAGAGCGAACAACTAGCAAGCAACGATAGAAGTGATTTCGAGGGTATGGTCATCTTGCCTACAAAGTTCTCAGAGTTGTCGAAAGCTTGATCCTCATAAGTGTACTCAACAGGTTCCTCGGTCACGTACTCGTCTCCCGGCTCTACCCAAAGCAAGAACACAAGCAAAGGACCAACAATCAATCACGGTGCAATGCACAAGCAACATGATGCAAAACATGGCATGGTATGCGAGATGTGATATGCAATGCATATGCGTGCTCCGGAAGGAAAAGAAAGATCAAGGCATCAACTTGGCAAACCAAGTATGCCGCTAGAAAGATGAGATGATTTCAGTTGGAATCGATATAAAGATCACCAGAAAAGGATGCACGGTTTGCAAATGGCAAGCAAAACAAGGAAGGCACAAATCTATGATTAACAGCACGATGGCATCTAGAATGCAACAAAACTAAGCTACTGCACTCCAACATAACAACAAAGCATATGGCAGTGATGTAATCAAGATGCTTGACAAAACATGAACACTGAGCTACGGCTAAATCACACAAGAGCAGGTTCAAACAAGCATGGCAAAAGTGCAAAAGATATAAGCTTCACAGACTTGTTGAAAATACTAACATGCCAGAAATAACATCAGGAAGCCATGTTTAGAGCAAGAAAACAACATGCTAAAGGAACATATCATAGCAATAAAAGAGATGGCATGAATCTACTAAATGCATAGACCAAAAGTCTCTTACTGATCATGAGCCAAAAAGCACAGAAGATATGATGGCACCCATGTAAACATAGCAAGTTTTATTAACAGTTTCAGACTTAGCAGAAAAACAGAGCATGGCATAAACAGAATTATGAAGGCAACTTTGCGAGCTCAAGCCACTCATCACAAAGCATTGCATGACAAAACAAGCATACTAACAGCAAGAAGACATGTTCATGAAACTAACCATGGCAAGAGCAAGTTCATAGCATGCATGGATCACTAGCAACAACCATGGCAATATTTATTAACATGTTAACATTCTGCCAGGAACATTTTATAGCAAAAGTAAAGTAAGAACAAGACATACTAGGGCACTCCATAATTGCAAACAGGGGAATGGATGGATAGAGCATAACCACACGTTCAAAACATCCTTACTAAAGCATCTCAAAATAAGCATGGATATCACTGTAGCATCAAGTTTACATGGCATCAAAATAACATCAGGCAAAAGACTTAGCAAAAACCCAAGTCCCTGAAAATAGCAATATCATGAAGCCCAGTTTGCATGCTTGTGCTAGTCACCACATAGATCACAAAAATACAAGACAAGCACCACTGTAAAGATGGAATGACATAGTTCAAAACACATGTAGAGCTCATTCCCATATGAAGCACACATCAAATGTGGAAAAAAATGACAAATCATCATAAACTGATAAGTAGCAACAGTAAACATTTTATAGCACTATTTCATCAATGATTAGGGAATCAAGACGAACTCAAACAAGCATGCCCCAGTGGAATGTAATGAAGAACATCTCACAATAAACATTTTGATATATAATATGCATGAAACGGAGCTACGGTCATGGAGATACGAGGCAATGAACAGGACATGAAAACGTTGCAGGGGAAAAGACTTAGGCGAAAATCAACCTTCCAAATCTAGGGTTTGACCCGGCACGTGGATCAAGGTTCATCGGGGAGGCGGTCGGAGTTCGCCAGAGTTGGGGAAGGAGGAGGCCGGAGCGAGGAGGTCACCGGAGATGCGTGCTCGCCAGCGGTTGGCGGCGGTGGTCGGCGGAGGCGGCGCAGCGCGGCGGTGGGGCGGCACGGCGAGAGGCGGCAACGGCCAGCGGAGGCGGCGCGGCTCGCGGGCACGGGCGGAGGAGAAGCGGGCGGCGGGGTGGCGGACGCGCGGGCCAGGGAGGGCCCGCCTCGGGCCTCGGCGGGCCGGCGCGGGGAGCGGCCATGTGGGCGCGGGCGTGTGGGCGACGTGGCGCCCCGCGGTTGGCTTGGGCGGCCGTGGAGGCGACGTGGCGCGCCCCGATTCGTCGGGGTGACGCGGCCAGTGGACGCGTCCGGCGCGAGCGGACACGTCCGGCGGCGGAGTGGGAAGTTTGCTAGGGTTAGATCGTGAATTTTGACGGGGTGCACATATTTATAGCTAGGAGGAGGTAGGAGTGTCCAAATGAGGTGTAGTTTTCGCCCACACGATCGTGATCTGACGACGGAGGACATGGAAGAGGTTTGGATGGGTTATTGGGCCGTTTTAGAGGGGTGTTGGGCTGCAACACACAAGAGGCCTTCGCGGTTACCCGGTTAACTGTTGGAGTATCAAACAGACTCCAAATGGAACACAATTTGACACGCGTTCTACCGGTGGTGTACCAAGGCTACTTGGAAAATCTCGGTCCATTCCGAGAACGTTTAACACCCGCTCATGAAAAGAGACAAGAGGGGTGCGCCGGTGCATGTAGGAGTGTCGGATTGCAAAACGGACAACGGGGAAAATGCTCGGATGCATGAGACGAACACGTATGCAAATGAGATGCACATGATATGGAATGCATGACATGAACAAAATTCAAAACGAAGACAAAACCCAACCATGAAGGGAATCTCATAACTTAAAGCCGAAAATAGCAAGAGTCGGGGTTACAAATATGGCAAGTTACATCCGGGTGCCTTGCTACCAATCCGCAAAACCTAGTGACTAGTAGTAGCACGCTTCGCACTCCGGGAATTCTATCGCAAACAAACAATAGCATACATAAGCACTCAAGCAAAGATGCACGGGTAAAACTCAAATAAGAAGATATAACCAGAAAGTTCAACTGAAGAACTCCGGTTTGCAAAAAGAAACAAATCAAACGGAGCAACGAAACTCAAACTACGAAAGAAATAAGATCCGTTTACTAATCTAGACAAAGTCAAATTTTACAGTACCAAAATCTTGTTCAAGTTGGTTAAACAGAAAGAGAGCTTCGGGACGAAGATCTAGGCGCTTGTTTCACCTAATTTGGATAAATGACTGAAAAGATAAACTAAAATGAAGATCAGGGCAGAAATCACGATCGAAAATAATCGCGGAAAAAACCTTTAAAATAAAATGAGACGAACAGGCTAATGAACGAACGTTCGCTGTCTGTGGCTAACTGACGAAAACGTTCGTTAAAAGGAACGTTCGGATGAACGTCCGCTATTTAACTAAACCGAAGTAAACCGAACAAAAATCAATCTAAAAAAATAAAACCGATGTAGGGTTTTTAACAAAAACAAAACCGACGAAAACCGGCGGCACGAACTCCGGTGAGGCGGCGGGCGGCGGCAAGGAGACGGGCGGCGGCGCGGGAGGCAGTGCCGTGGCGGTGCTAGGGTTAGGGTTTGGGGCGGCGGCAGCTGGGCCTCGGGGCGCCTCAGGCTTGGGCTTATAAAGCGTGAGCTCGGACAAGTCCGGCTCGGGCACGGCCCGATAGGTCGGTTGACTTTTTTCGAAATAATTCTGACGCGGAAAAACTAACAAAAGAAATACTAAACGGAGTCCGAAAATCCTGAAATAAATTTTCACGGTCCTCTAATAATATTGCGGACAAAGTGAACATTTACTTGGGCCTCTAATGCAATTTTGAAAAACACATATTTTTCCTAATGCAAAATAAAATAGCAATAGAATCCAAATAAAATTATTTATTTGATTTTAACATTTTTCCTCCAATATTTCTTTTATTTTGGAGAAGTCATATTATCTCCTCTCATATATTTTAATATGAAATATTTTCGACGGGAAAAATAATTAAAACCAAAATGATCCTTGTTTCGATATTTGAAAAAAAATTCAAATATGAAAATCATGAAATCCCCAACTCTCTCCGTGGGTCCTTGAGTTGCTTAGGATTTTCTAGGATCGCAAAACAAAATGCAATAAAATATGATATGCATGAATGACCTGTTTAGAACATTCCAAATTGAAAATTTGGGATGTTACACATAGTAACAAGTGACAGTAAATTTCAGCACACTATATAAATTTCTCCTTACCAAAGGTGCTTCACTCCCCGGTAACGGCACCAGAAAAGAGTCCTGATGACCCACAAGTATAGGGGATCTATCGTAGTCCTTTCGATAAGTAAGAGTGTCGAACCCAACGAGGAGCACAAGGAAATGATAAGATATTTTCAGTAAGGTATTCTCTGCAAGCACTGAAATTATCTGTAACAGATAGTTCTATTTCTATGATAAGGTAATTTGTAACGGGTAACAAGTAATAAAAGTAAATAAGGTGCATCAAGATGGACCAATCCTTTTTGTAACAAAAGACAAGCCTGGACAAACTCTTATATAGAGGAAAGCGCTCCCGAGGACACATGGGAATTATCGTCAAGCGAGTTTTCATCACGCTCATATGATTCGCGTTTGGTACTTTGATAATTTGCTATGTGGGTGGACCGGTGCTTGGGTACTGCCCTTACTTGGACAAGCATCCCACTTATGATTAACCCATCTTGCAAGCATCCGCAACTACAAAAGAAGTACTAAGGTAAACCTAACCATAGTATGAAACACATGGACCCAAATCAGCCCCTTATGAAGCAGCGCATAAACTAGGGTTTAAGCTTCTATCACTCTAGCAACCCATCATCTACTTATTACTTCCCAATGCCTTCCCCAAGGCCCAAACAACGGTGAAGTGTCGTGTAGTCGATGTTCACATGACACCACTAGAGGAAAGACAACATACATCTCATCAAAATATCAAACGAATACCAAATTCACATGACTACTTATTGCAAGACTTCTCCCATGTCCTCAGGAACAAACGTAACTACTCACAAATCATATTCATGTTCATAATTAGAGGGGTATTAATAAGTATAAAGGATCTGAACATATGATCTTCCACCAAATAAACCAACTAGCATCAACTACAAGGAGTAATCAACACTATTAGCAACCCACAGGTCCAATCTGAGGTTTCGAGACAAAGATTGGATACAAGAGATGAACTAGGGTTTGAGATGAGATGGTGCTGGTGAAGATGTTGATGGAGATTTACCCCCTCCCGATGAGAGGATCGATGTCGATGACAATGGTGATGATTTCCCCCTCCCAAAGGGATGCTTCCCCGGCAGAACAGCTCCGCCGGAGCCCTAGATTGGTTCCGCCAAGGTTCCGTCTCATGGCGGTGGAGTTTCGTCCCGAGAGCTTTCTTATGATTTTTCCAAGGAAAAATACTTCATATAGCCAAAGATGGGCACCGGAGGCCTACCAGGGGGCCCACAAGACAGGGGGTGTGCCCAGGGGGGTAGGGCGCGCCCCCACCCTCATGGATGGTGGGTGGCCCCCCTCTGGTGCTTCCTTCGCCCAATATTTTTTATATATTCTAAAAATGACTTGTGTGGAGTTTCAGGACTTTTGGAGTTGTGCAGAGTAGGTTTCTAATGTTTGCTCTTTTTCCAGCCTAGAATCCTAGCTGCCGGCATTCTCCCTCTTCGTGCAAACCTTGTAAAATAAGAGAGAATAGGCATAAGTATTGTGACATAATGTGTAATAACATCCCATAATGCAATAAATATCGATATAAAAGCATGATGCAAAATGGACATATCATCATGCTCATCTAAAGATTTCCCATCAACTAGGCTAGTTGGGGTTTCAGCAGGACCGCATAAGGATCGAAGATGATCTAAGTAGAACACTTTAAGTGGATCCATATCAATAGATATTTAGCAAGCGAAGATGCAAGCTAATAGAAGGCACACGGTAACACGAGCAAACATAAGGACGAACGGAAGAAGGGCGAAGGAAAGGCAAAGGTTTTTGAAAATCGTTTTAGAAGTGGGGGGGGGGAGGAAAACAAGAGGCGAATGGCAAATAATGTAATGTGAGGGAGAAGAGTTTATGATGGGTACTTGGTATGTCTTGACTTGGCATAGATATCCTCGGCAACGGCGCCAGAAATCCTTCTTGCTACCTCTTGAGCATGCATTGGTTTTCCCTTGAAGAGGAAAGGGTGATGCAGCGAAGTAGCGTAAGTATTTCTCTCAGTTTTTGAGAACCAAGGTATCAATCCAGTAGGAGACGACACACAAGTCACCTAGTACCTGCACAAACAATCAAGAACCACACAACCAACGCAATAAAGGGGTTGTCAATCCCTTCACGGCCACTTGCGAAAGTGAGATCTGATAGAGATAATAAGATAAATATTTTTGGTATTTTGTTGTATAGATTGGAAAGTAAAGATTGCAACATAGTATACGAGACACGGTAATAAAAGAGGTGCAATATGATAAGAAAGAGACCCGGGGGCCATAGGTTTCACTAGTGGCTTCTCTCATGATAGCATGTATTACGATGGGTGAACAAATTACTACCGAGCAATTGATAGAAAAGTGCATAGTTATGAAGATATCTAAGGCAATGACCATGAATATAGGCATCACATCCGTGTCAAGTAGATCGAAACGATTCTGCATCAACTACTATTACTCCACACATCGACCGCTATCCAACATGCATCTAGAGTATTAAGTTCATAAGAACAGAGTAATGCATTAAGCAAGATGACATGATGTAGAGGGATAAACTCAAGCAATATGACATAATCCCCATCTTTTTATCCTCGATGGCAATAATACAATACGTGCCTTGCTGCCCCTACTGTCACTGGGAAAGGACACCGCAAGATTGAACCCAAAGCTAAGCACTTCTCCCATTGCAAGAGAGATCTCTAGTAGGACAAACTAAACCGATAATTCGAAGAGAGTTGCAAAGATATCAAATCATGCATATAAGAATTCAGAGAAGAACCAAATAATATTCATAGACAGTCAACTTCATAAACCCACAATTCATCGGATCTTGGCAAACACACCGCAAAAGAGTATTACATCGAATAGATCTCCAAGACCATCGGGGAGAACTTTGTATTGAAGATCAAAGAGAGAGAAGAAGCCATCTAGCTAATAACTATGGACCCGAAGGTCTATGGTAAACTACTCACGCTTCATCGGAGAGGCTATGCTGTTGATGTAGAAGCCCTCCATGATCAATTCCCCCTTTGGCAGATCGTCAAAAAAGGCCCCCAGATGGGATCTCATGGGTACAGAAGGTTGCGGCGGTGGAAAAGTGGTTTCGTGGCTCCCCTTGATGTTTCTAGGGTATAAGAGTATATATAGGCGAAAGAAGTACGTCAGTGGAGCTCCATGGGGCCCACGAGGGTGGGGGCGTGCCCTCCTGCCTCGTGGCCACCTCACAGAGTTCTAGACTTCGACACCAAGTCTCCTAGTTTTCTTTCGGTCCAAGAAAGATCACCACGAAGGTTTCATTCCATTTGGTATTCCTTTTCTGCAAAACACTAAAATAGGCAAAAAAACAGAAACTCGCATTGGGCCTCCGGTTAATAGGTTAGTCCCAAAATTAATATAAAACAGCATATTAAAGCCCGTTAAACATCCAAAACAGATGATATAATAGCATGGAACAATAAAAAATTATAGATACGTTGGAAACATATCAGGACTCCGAACAACCTTCGGTACATCAAATCACATAACTCATAATACATATCGCCTTCAAACGTTAAGCGTGCGGACCCTACGGGTTCGAGAACTATGTAGACATGACCGAGACACATCTCCGGTCAATAACCAATAGCAGAACCTGGATGCTCATATTGGTTCCTACATATTCTACGAAGATCTTTATCGGTCACACCGCACAACAACATACGTTGTTCCCTTTGTCATCGGTATGTCAATTGCCCGAGATTCGATCGTCGGTATCATCATACCTAGTTCAATCTCGTCACCGACGAGTCTCTTTACTTGTTCCGCAATGAATCATCCTGCAACTAACTTATTAGTCGCATTCCTTGCAAGGCTTATAGTGATGTGCATTACCGAGAGGGCCCAGAGATACCTCTCCAACAATCGGAGTGACAAATCCTAATCTCGATCTATGCCAACTCAACAAACACCATCAGAGACACCTGTAGAGCATCTTTATAATCACCCAGTTACATTGTGACGTTTGATAGCACAGTGTGTTCCTCCGGTATTCGGAGGTGCATAATCTCATAGTCATAGGAACATGTATAAGTCATGAAGAAAGCAATAGCAATAAACTAAACAATCATAGTGATAAGCTAACTGATGGGTCTAGTCCATCACATCATTCTCTAATGATGTGATCCCATTCATCAAATGACAACACATGTTCATGGCTAGGAAACTTAACCATCTTTGACTAACGAGCTAGTCAAGTAGAGGCATACTAGGGACACTCTATTTGTCCATGTATTCACACATGTACTAAGTTTCCAGTTAATACAATTCTAGCATGAATAATAAACATTTATCATGATATAAGGAAATATAAATAACAACTTTATTATTGCCTCTAGGGCATATTTCCTTCATGGGCATGCGTAGACGGACGAAGACGAAGTTGATGAAGCGCTGCACCAGGCTTGCGTAGATTGGGACATGCATGAACTATATGCCTTGTTAGAGAAGTCGGAGAGGCCGGCAGAGAAGGACTCGATGATGGTTGCGGCGCCAATCAGTGTGGGGCGGATGTCGCCCACGGTTATCGGAGTAGATGAAGTAGTCAGGGTAGATGACGGCAATGCTGGTGACGGGCTGGTGCTGGACGGAGATGAAGGGGGTGGACGGGCGGCGTCGGCGGCTACTGGGGTAGCAGCGGCGATGGCCAAAAAAGAGCGGTGGTGGCAGCCTGACAGCGGCGTCGGCAGCTAACTTAGGAGCACGGTGGCGGTGCTCGAAGTAGGTGCCCAGGCAGCGAGGCCCGCGCGACCAAAGTAGCAGCGGCGCCCGAGCTGAGGCAGCCAGCCCAGCGCATCTGGGGATGAGGTCGGCAAGGCACACCGGAAGGCCGTCGTGCAGATGCAGAGGAGGCGGGTGGCATGGTCAGCATGCGAGCGGCGACTATGATGGGCCGCCACATGGCGCGAGGACACCTGGTCGGGGCGATGCAGGAGTCCCAGTCAGAGCAGGGCGGAGACGACCGATGCAGGGCGACGGGCGAGCCGACGCGCGGATGGTGGCTCGTCTGATGGGCCGCCTCGGCGCGCGTGGCCACTGGGTTGGGGGAGAAGCCAGCTGGTCGCGCCAGGTTTGAAGTAGAGGTGTGCTTGTGTCGACGACGACGACGGGTGATGCAAACCAATCAAGCATATATTGGAAAACCAAAAAGAAAAATGCCGATCCAGATGATCGGCGGAGAGGGGAGAAAACCCAGAGCAAGGACTCGAGAAAAAGACTCTCTAGGGCAGTTGGTCAACACGACCGACGGACGAACCCTAGGTACGGGTGGCACGGCCCCCGACGGTGGTATGTTACTTCTTTAGCTTGTGTTGCTTTTTCCCTTGAAGTGGAAAGGGTGATGCAGCAAAGTAGAGTAAGTATTTCCCTCAGTTATGAGAACCAAGGTATCAATCCAGTAGGAGACAACACGCAAGTCACCGAATACCTGCACAAACAAACACCAACCTGCACCCAATGCGATAAGGGGTTGTCAATCCCTTCACGGTTATTTGCAAAGTGAGATCTGATAGAGATGGATAATCGGTAAAGTAATATTTTTGGTATATGGAATGGAAAGTAAAAGATTGCAAAGAAAGTAAACAGGAAACTAAAAGATCGGAAATTTATATGATGGAAAATAGACCTGGGGGCCATAGGTTTCACTATAGGCTTCTCTCAAGATAGAAAATATTACAGTGGGTGAACAAATTACTACCGAGCAATTGATAGAAAAGCACATAATTATGATCATATCTAAGGCAATGATCATGAATATAGGGACCACGTTCGTATCAAGTAGACCGACTCCTGCCTGCATCTACTACTATTACTCCAAACATCGACCGACTCCTGCCTGCATCTAGAGTATTAAGTTCATAGAACAGATGTCGGGGAACTAATCCACGAGCACCTATGGGACCGGCGGACCGAGCCCCTTTCGGTTCGGCCGGGGGGGCGGAGATCGCACGAAGAGTAGATCGAGGTGAAACACACGAGCAGTTTACCCAGGTTCAGGCCGCACGGATGCGTAAAACCCTACTCCTGCTTTGTGGTTTGTATTGAGTTCTTGCTCGGGAGCGCTGAGTGCTACAGTAGACACCAGCAGCTAACGAGACCGAGCGTGAGTGTTCTCTCCTTCCCACCCCCCTCTACGTTGCGCATGGGCCTCCTTTTATATGCTCAAGGGGTCACCGACAGGTGGCAACGTAGACAAGGGTAAAAATGGAAAGGTGTTGCGGTTGGTACAGCTACCTGCTACAGTGTATCATACCTAACCCTGACGGCAGGGGACAAGGGCATTAAATGCCCATCTGTGTCGCCCAAATAGTACAAAAGGGACCGTCAGGGACGCCACCGCTCGCCATGGTGGCAATCTTGTCAGCGCCGCTTGCCACCACGCACCGCTGGCTACACAGCCTCCCGCCACGTACGCCTGGAAGGGTCCCAGAGCGACACGTTGGTGGATGTGTTGGAGCGTGGGTACAGAGTGGTGGCTTGCCGCAGCAAGCGCCTTGCCGCGGTCGTTGTCTTGTCGCGTCCGGGAGCTTGTCGCACACCGGGCCTTGCCGGGACGCGTGGCGCGTCGCGGCAAGTTCCTTGAGATGCCTTGGTTGGCCTTCCCGGCAAGCTCCTCTTGCCGGGGTCTTGTCTCCTTGGCTTGGATACTTTGTCCTTGAATGGCTCCAAAGGAACCACGGAGGACCTTGGCGGTCACCCGGCAAGCCTTGTCGCGGGACGCTGCGACTGCCCGTGCACAAGTTCGGGATACTAGGGTACCCCTACTCTAGTACACCGACAGGGAGCCCCCGGGCCTGGGCCATACACGGTGCCGAGCGCTGTTGGGCCAGGCCCAAAACAGGGCACGGGTACGCGCGGCCTGGGTTACGCCGTATCTCTCCCCGTATCCACCGCGCCCTCCCCGAACGGCACGTGTTGAATGCGGCGTCGTGGGAGAGATCGTGGGTGGTTTCTTTATTCGGAAAGGCGGAACGTCCGCCCCCTCCCTCTTTATAAGCAGGGGAAACAGGGGTAGTTCGCCCATTCGCCGGTTGCTACTCCAATCTCGGAAACTTCTGCCGCTCCCCTGTCTTCCCAAAGCTGAAAGAGAGCAGCGCCCTGCCCCCCATCGCCACCAGCACCACCAACACCGTCGACCTCCTCCACCACTTCCGCCATGGCTCCGAAAGCCGACAAGGGGAAGGTTGTGAAGTCGACCGAGGCGCAGCGGCTTGCGGCGCTGCGAAAGGAGCGGGCAATCTCCCCCCCCCCCCCCAAGCTCGCCGCGAGGGAGCTGAGGGAGTATTACTACCTCTTCTGGTCGACGGAGACGCGAGCGCATCCACGCACGAAGGTACTTCCAGCCGTCGCTTGGAAAATGGCTCCAAATGGATATCCTTTCTTCGCCTTGTTCTTCTACTGCGGGCTCTGCCCGCCTTTCTCTGAGTTTTTCTGCGATATTATGAACACCTACGGGTTCTACCTCCTTGACTTCACCCCCAATGATGTTCTGACCATGGCAGTTTCCGCACATCTCTGCGAAAACTTTGTCGAAGTCTATCCAAATGTAGCCCTTTTTCGCCACTTCTTTATGCCCCGAGTAGAGAGAGGAGAGCCTTTATCCGGCGGAATCGCCTGGATCTCGAGGGCCGGCAAGAAGGACGCTTATCTGGAGGGAGAGTTCCGCGCCAAGTGGGAGGAATGGAGAGCAGACTGGTGCTGGATTGTTGAGGAGAACCCGCAGCCGTTTACCGCCTGGCGCCAAGCCCCAGTAGCACGCGGCAGCGATTGGAGCAACGTGGCCCCGGAAGACGATAGGCTGAAGATTGCCGTCACCCGGATCCAACGCCTCAGGCTTGCCGGGCTCACTGTAGGCGCTGTTGGCGCAGATTTTCTTCGCCGCCGCATCGCCCCCCTGCAGGAATGGAGGAGACCCGCCTAGGAATTCAAGAATGCGGCGGATATCATGAGGCTGCGTCCGGGCCTTAACTTCAACTTCACTGTTCTGGAGCTTAACGCGATGCTCCAGGAGCTGTTCAAGTACGACCCTCAACATCCCGAAGTGTTCAGGTTGCCGACGGGTGTCGTTCCGCTGTGCAACAACTCCGCGCTCGACCGCATCCGTGCAATGATGCCGCTGTGCGATTCGCATGGAATTGTCCCAACTTGGCAAGAGCCTGCAGACGACGTCGTGCAGGAGTTCTTTGACGGCTTGGTAGAAGTGCCGGTCCGCTCCGACGAAAAGAAAAGCCTCACTCGCGACACCACCGATGCGGAGATGAAACGCATCGCCACCAGGCTGGAAGAGGCGGCGGCAGCCGCAGCCGCGGGCGAGTTTGGATTCACCGTGGAGGAGGCAGAGGCAGCAGAGGCGGCAAGCCGTACCGAGCGAGAGGAGCTTGCCGACGAGGAAGAGCTTGCCGGGCATGATGTCGAGTCGAGCGAGCCCGCCAAGGATACGAGCGGCTCATTGGAGATCAACTCCTCTTCCTCCTCATCCTCAGACAGCTCGCCGCAAGCAGAGCCCCCAGCTCCACCAAGAAGGCGTCTCCGCAAGGCCGGGGACGTAGCGGGGCGGCGGGCGAGTCGACAGTCGCCGCGCCGTGTAACACGCTCCACCGCGGCAAGCACTGTTGCCGTGGGAGCACCTCACGCTGCTGCGGCAACTGGAGCGGGGTCCACCCGGACCACCACTTCTGCTCCTGCCGCTTCTCATGCTGCGGCGGCAGTCGGAGCGGGGTCATCTCAGACCACCACCACTGTTCCCGCCAAGTGGCCAAGGGAACCTACTCCTCCGCCTCCTTGTGCCGGACATGAGCCGGACTTCGACTTCTCCGTGTTCAGCTCCGACGAGGAAGAAGAAGAGTAAGATTCTCTTGTTGTACTTGTAGTTCTTCAATTCTTGCTGTTTTGTCTTGTATCTCATTTGCTTTACTCTGAAATTATTCCTTTTTAGGACTCTGGCCCAGAGAGCAGCGAAGAGAGCCAAGGTCCTGGTGATTATCATCGAGGATGAACCCACCGCGACAGCAGGGGGTGCGTCCGAGACAACCTTGCCGGACCCGGCAACTGTTCTCCAGAGCAGCCCCCAGCGTAAGTATATGGTTCGCTTTCCGCTGTTAGGCACGCATGGATACTCTTTCTTTGCTGACATCTGACTGTTGGTTTGTGTAGGAGCAGAGCAGCCCCACCAGGAGCGCCCGGAGGCCGCCCCCGAAATGCCAAGGGAGAGTCCTCCGCAAGGGAGAGGTCCCCGGCAAGGGAGAGCACCAGCGGCCCCCCGGCGGCGGAGACCACGACTGCAGAACCCGGTACAGGTAATCCTCTCGCTTCAAAACTTCCCTTGGGTTCTTCTTCTTTTTCTCTTCTTTTTTGGATCTTTGCTTGACTCTTCTCCCTTTTCCGGCCGTCAGACCCATCTGCTGCGGAGCCGATGGAGACCGAGGTTGCCGCCGACGACGCCGCTGCCACCGAAGAAGCAGCCGACGCTGATGATCCCGCCGGCGCAGAGGCCGCCAAAGCGGCCGCCGCAGAAGCAGGCGGGGGGGGTCTGGCGATCGCACTGACGGCCCTGAGGCCGCAGGAGCGCCAGGTGCTACGTCGACCGCCGATCCCTCCGCCGCTGCCGCAGCGTCAGGCTCCGAAGAGCCCCAGCCAGGCGTCTACTTGAAGGCCGGCGATGGCGTCTTCATCAACCTCCCCTGGGCGTCAAGCTCCAGGGTGCCGGTCGAAGGAGAGAGCTTTGACGGAGAGGTGCTCGCCTCCGCTGGGCTGACGCTGGTTGACGCGCCGAGCAGCAGCAGCAGCGAGCCTGAGGAGGAGTGACTGCTGCGGAAGCTGGTGTCGCTCTACTGTGCTCGGCAAGCCAAGCTGGAATCCCGTGAGGCGCTTGTTGCGAAGGCGGGAGTGGACATCGAAAAGCGCGCGGAGGAGCTCTGGGGTCTCAACCAGGAAGCTCTCCGGTCCCTGGCAGAGGAACGGGCGCAACTCACCGAGGAGCAGAAGGCCTTCCTCCTCGAGAGGGCTGAAGTCGAAGAGCAACAGCGGCTTGCCGCTGAAAAGCTGTCTGCGCAGGAGGGCGAGCTGGGCAGCGGAAGGTCAACCTTGACGGCCACGAGGAGGAGCTTGCCGCGCGCGAGCGAACATTCAGCGGAGCCCTCAAGCAAGCAGAGGATGCTGCCGCAGCTGCCGAGGCCGCCAAGAAGGAGCTGGAGACGAAGGTGGCGCAGCTGGAGGCCGATCTCATGGCGAGCGGTGAAGGGCTTTCCGTGCTCAAGCGTGAGTGGGAGAAGGACGCCTACAGCCACTCAGAGCTGCAGGCTCGTCTCGCCGAGAAGGGCAAGGAGCTTAGCGCCGCCGAGGACTCCAACACAGATCTTGAGTTGAAGCCGACTACTTTGACCAAGACGCTGGACGGCGCCAGGGAGCAGGAGGCGGCCTTGAAGGAGGAGGTCAAGGCCGACAAGGCGCTATTGGCGAGTGCTGCTGCCGCCCAGAACACTTTTAGGGAGAATGTGGAGCACTGGACGGAGGGTCTCGTGAATGTTGCCGCAGACATTGACAGGGAGCTGGCGCAGCTGGGGATGGAGGATCTCGGGTATCCCTCCGACGAGAACCTCCAACCCAGCGCCAAGCTCACCTCGTTCTTCAAAGGCGTGGCGACGGCCCTCCAGCGACTCCGGGAGAGGATCCCAAAGCAGCTGGCCGACGAGTCGCGCAAGATCTGCGCGGGAGCTCTTCAAAAGGTGTTGGTGAAGGTGGCCTTCCACAACCCGGGCCTCAACCTCACCAACGTCCTCAAGACCCTGCTGCCGGATGCTGATCTGGAGGCGCTCAAGACCCTTGTCGCACCCATTGTGGACAAGGTGAGCGGGATCAAGAGGGTTGAGGGCGATCGCGCAGACTAGGCCGCCCATTTTCTTCTCTTCTTGTCGCTGCTGGTCATGTTATGAGAACAATCTGTTAGAGCCGCGACAAGCTACCTTATAATATAACTCTATTCCGGGTAATGATTGCAATGTTATTTCCTTTACTTGATTCCTTCCTTTGTATGTTTTTGCCCTACGCTTTTAGGGAACTTGCCGGCGCAGGCACCTTAGCCACGAGCGCTGAGTGCGGGACGTCAGCAGCCTGCTGGCAGTGCCGCTACCGACAAGAAACCTTGTCGCAACTAGTCGCAGCACACTTAAGTTGTTGAGCGGACTCGAAACAAAGTAAGGGCGCAACTAGCTACGAGTTGGTTCCTCCGTGCATAGGTCTTCCATACAAAGCATGGTCGTTCAAGGAAGATAACTTAAAAATTTTAAAAAACTGATTGCTCAAACTTTGGCAACTTAGCTTTTCTGTTGTTTGCTTCCCGGTAAGGCGAAACTTTCTTAAACGACGCCTGGTCCATACCATTATCTTCTCCTTTCCCCCCCGAAACACTTGTGCGCGAGGGAACCTTCCTTTCCTTGAGAAAAAAGAAAGAGGAGAAAATAAAGATATGGAGCCTTATGGCTCGTTGTTGCTTACCGGGGGTAGGTGCTGCACAAAGTGTCAGATAACACATGCAAAAAATCGAAAGCATGAAATTGACAAGATGTGCAGAGCACATGAGCTTTATGCACGGGGTCTGCGCCCGGCTTTGTACAAAGGATTACATGCAACAGCGGCAAGACTTGTACAAAAGGTGGTTGCCGGAACGGGCTCCGGCAACCGCGCCTTACGGGTAAAACTTAAGAAGATGCTCAATGTTCCAGGAGTTGCTCACTGGAATGCCATCTTCGGTCTCAAGGCGGACAGCGCCAGGCCTAGTGACTCGTTTCACCCGGTAAGGGCCTTCCCACTTCGGCGTCAACTTGTTGGAATTCTTGGCGGACTGAACATGCCGAAGAACAAGGTCGCCTTTGTCAGGACCCCGATTCTAAGCCACATCGATCTAGCCGGTAACACCTCATATCACTTTGCGGCCTCACGCACGGTATCCCACGGGTGTCGCCTTACCATGGCCCGGGACCGTTTGCGCCTTTTGGCTCGCGTATATGACAATGTCGCTAGCATCCATATGACCGAGAACCCGGGCCGACATGGCTAGTCGTGAACCCAAAGCGGCACAGACCTATGGAGACAGGCATACATGAATCACATCGAACATGTCGGTCATCAACGAGTGATTCTGGGCTGTAGCACTGGGCTAACAGGACTCCGGGGATCCCGGGCTGTAGCAGGCTAGACAGGACTCCGGAGATCACCGCGTGACATTTCCCCGAAGGGACAGACATAGGGACGAAGTGAAACACATGCCGGCCAGTCAAGTGTCCTGAACAGTAGTGCTGGGCTAGCAGGACTCCGGTGAACCGGGCTGTAGCGGACTACTATGGCTCGAGGAGCACTTGACTACATTTCCCCATAAGAAAGGCTGCGAAGGACAAACAACTAGATTGTCGGATCCCACTCATACCAAGCATTTCAATCATTCACACAATATGCCCGATATGAGTACATACAACATGGCATCACAACAAAA
Source organism: Triticum monococcum (assembly GCA_034509565.1). Lineage (NCBI taxonomy): Eukaryota > Viridiplantae > Streptophyta > Magnoliopsida > Poales > Poaceae > Triticum > Triticum monococcum. The sequence continues at coordinate 476,387,192 of CM067842.1, read as the reverse complement.
CTCTACAACTCAAGTACTTTATTTAAAGGCTCCAGGGAGCCATACATAACATATTCATACAGGTAGGGTCACATGACCCGACACTCAAGTCATACAGTCATACAAGCACATGCGGAAGCAACTAGTCTGAGTACAGACTCTAGAAAGAAAGAAGGCTTCTCGAAGCCTGTCTATCTACATAGGGCCCTCCATGGCCTGGATCACCACCTGGGTGGCTAGTCACTCATCGACGTCAAGGTCTACGTAAAACCCATCGGAGGGGGCAGTGTTGTCGTCTGAAAACAATAAATAAGCAAACATGAGTACAAAGGTACTCAGTAAGTCTTACATCAGAACCTACTATACATGCTCATTCTCAAGAAGGTGGTGGGGTTTATGCAGCAAGCCAGCTTTGACTCTTGGCTAAGCTATCCTACGGAACCTTTTAGCAAAATAGTTTTCGCACTCGAGTCCACTACTCACCATCACAATACTCCACCGTGGATCCTCCCTCGTATCCTGCGAGAGGGCCATCCTCGGTACTCACACTTATCTTGAGTCTTTTAGTAGTATCCATTAACTTGTCTATGAACTGTATAGGCAACCAAGTAGTCCTTTACCGCGGACGCGGCTATTCGAATAGTTTTATACCCTGCAGGGGTGTACTTCGTCATACACGCTTTCACCGCTTACCGTCGTCTACACGACATGTACTCGGCAACCTTCAAGTGGAAGCCCAGCGAGGGTGTCGGCCACGGCCTACCTAAACACCTAAGCCCCTAGTCCAGGTTATCGCCTATCCAGGTTCCATCCGCAGGGAGTCCGGCCGAGGTTTCCACATACGGCCCCGAACAATGTGAACAGGGTTCCCGAGACACCAAACGGGTGACTCGGTACACCGTGCCACGGTGTATCTACCGCAACATAGCCCACCCCTAGGGTCAGCGCTACGCACGGCCGCCAACACATATCCTACAAACACCAGAAACTATTTGCAACTCCTGGACAGAGTACTAGGGTGGCTAAGAAGCCGAGAGGGTCCATTTGTTTCGGGCCCAATGTACGGTAGTAACTTCATCTTAAATCACACATACAGATCTTAGTTCTTATGGACGGCCTCAATGAAACAACCCACCATGTACTCCTACATGGCCTCTCATCGATACCTTTACCAAAACATGTTCAACACACCCCACATATTACTGGCACAAGCATTTCACTCTAGCCCATCACCCAGATGAACCAGACCTGACACAACTCTAAGCATAGCAGGCATAGCAAGGTAGGAATCACAAAACATGGCTCAATCAACTCCTACACATGCTAGTGGGTTTCATCTAGTTACTGTGGCAATGACAGGTCATGCAGAGGATAAGGGTTCAACTACCATAACACACAGCAGTTTGAATCGTGTTGTCTTAATGCAGTAAACAAGAGCAGGAGCGAGAACATGGGTTGTATCGGAATGATCAATGGTTGCTTGCCTGATGGAGTGGTAACGGGATACTGCCCTTCAGTTGGATACTCGTGAATATCCTCGGAGGCAGAACCTACCACGAAGAACACAACCGAGCACAATCAACACATGACGATATGCAACAATATGATGCATGCTATGACATGGCAATATGGATGTGTCTTGGCCTAATGCAAGCTAAAACAGAAGGGTAATTGCTTATTTGAACCAAAGGTTCAAGTGTTAGCTCATTTAACTTGATCATATTAGTGCATCACCTTATATTGCATAAATAGCAGGTTTAACTTGTTCTGACATGCATGAAACCAGTACCAATGGATAGCTTGGATTTTTCTGACAATTTTTCATATATAATTTGTCTCATTTGGAGTTATGGTTGAATTTCTATGAATTTTTGAAGTTTAGGCAATTTTCTGGAATTTTCTATATAAAATTAAATCCAGAAAAGAGTTACTGCGTCAGCATGACGTCAGCAAGTCAAAGGCGGTGTCCAGGTCAAACCCGACCAGTGGGGTCCACTGGTCAGTGACTCTAGTTGGTTTCTGTGGCTGACGTGTGGGACCAGGTCAACTGTGACGTGGCAAAGTCAAACTGACAGGTGGGGCCCTCCTGAGACCGGTGCTAATCTAATAGAATAGTTAACTAACTAATTAAGCACTAGGGCCCACATAGTAGTGACTCTAGAGGGGTGGTTAGTGGTTAATTAACCGCTACTGACGGCCACGTCGGCTACCGGCATTTAGCTGCCGGCGACCTCAGATCGCGGCGGCGTCCGCGTCGGGATTTCGCTATAGGCGATGGTTTGGCGTGCTGGGGGCACCAGGGAGGAGCTCGTGCTCGTGCGCAACTAGGGAGACCAACGGGAGGTGCGGGGGTGGCCGGAGCTGACGGCGGCGAGCTCTTTTGCGGCCGCCGGAGTTCGGGTAAGGTTGGGGTTGGCACTAGGGGGCACGGCAGGTCGAACGGGTGGGTGCGTTAGGCTCCTGGGGACGCGTTGAAGGCGGTGGTGCACTCGGACGCGTGCTTGCACGGCCGTAGCCACAACGGCGTCGAGGCTCAACGGCGGCGAGCTTCGGGTGCTCGCAGGGTAACGGCTACGGGGCGAAATCGACGGCGTGGCTAAGGGGAAAGGGACCGGGAGCTCACAGCGGTGTCGTAGGGGTGGCTAGCGGGCTCGGGGGCGACCTTGACGGCGCGAATCGACGGCGAGGAGCTCGGGCGGCCGAGGTTGAAGATGACGGTGGTGGTGACGTTCCAGGCTCTCCCGGCTCGCGTAGCTCGGTGGGGAGGACGAGGAAGACACGGCGGTGCTTCTGGGCTCAGCGGCAGGGCGAGGGGAGCACGGGGGCTGCGTCTACGGCGTACGGCGGCGACGAGGCTCCGCTCGGTGGAAGAGAGAGGGAGCCAGGGGGAGAATGGGGAAGAGAGAGTGAGCGAGAGGGTTCCAGGGGAGGCGTGGCACTCGTCTAGGGGGGGTCAGGAAGCAGGAGGTGGCCAGCAGGGTGGAGGTGGCGCGCTCTCGTGCCGGCGAGCGTCGGGCACACGCCCGCGTCCTTCTGTCCGAGGAGGGGGACGACAGGATGCAGCGGGGTGGGCTGGGCCGCCAGCTGGAGATGGGCCAGGTAAGTGGCCCAGTGGCCTTTCCCTTTTTATTTTTTTTGTGTTTTTCTATTTCTGTTATTTTGTTTTGATTTAGTTTAAATACTAAATCATTTTATAAAATCCTGAAAATATTTATGGACACTTACTGAAATATTTCAGTGGCCAAAAAAATAGTTCCAACATTATTTGAGCATTTGAATTATTTAATAGCATTTAAATGCCCAAATTCAAATACTTATGATTTAAATCAATGCCCCTTTTGTTGACCTAAAATTATGTGCACCATTTTTCCCAAGGGTTCTAACCCAAGGCAAAGAGGGTGAACATTTTTGAAGGGCATTTCAGGTTCATTGAATTTATTTTTAGTAAACCCTAGTTGATTTCAGGGGGGGTGCTGGGGGTTCTTCTTTCCCATTTCAATTTTCTGATGAAGGTAAACATGATGCACACTCTAATGCATAATCTAGCTAGGGTGTGACAGCCTTCCTCGAGACTTCTGGCGTTAACTTTGCGGCTATGGTAGTGGCGCAAAGCTTGCTGGTAGCGAGCAGCTCGTACAGCATCCTGAAGGCGGTCTTCCTCAAGGAGCAGCGCGTCATCTTGTCGCAGCTGCTCTTGCTCAAGCTCATCATAAGCGAGCACTCGAGGTGACCCGTATACGAGTTCCGTGGGGAGAACTGCCTCTGCTCCATAGACTAGAGCGAAAGGTGTCTGGCCAGTGGCTCGATTTGGCGTCGTCCTGATCGACCAAAGAACCACCGGCAGCTCCTCAATCCAGTTTCTTCCGCACTTGTGCAGCCTGTCGAAAGTCCTTGTCTTGAGCCCACGCAGCACTTCAGCATTTGCCCTCTCCGCTTGACCGTTGCTTCTCGGGTGAGCAACAGAAGCGAAGCAGACCTTGGCGCCAAGATCTTGGACATACTGCATGAAGGTGCGGCTCGTGAATTGTGTACCGTTGTCGGTGATTATCCTGTTAGGGATCCCGAAGCGGCAAACAATCGACCTGAAGAACTTGACTGCTGACTGTGCTGTCACCTTCCTCGCTGCTTCCACTTCCGGCCACTTTGCGAACTTGTCGATTGCAATGTACAAGTACTCAAAGCCCCCGACTGCTCGGGGAAAGGGGCCGAGGATGTCGAGCCCCCAGACCGAAAATGGCCAGGATAAAGGGATCGTCTGGAGAGCTTGAGCTGGCTGGTGTATCTGCTTGGAATGGAACTGGCACGCTTCACACTTGGTTACTTGTGCAGTTGCATCCTGGAGGGCTGTCAGCCAAAAGAAACCTTGCCTGAATGCTTTGCCAGCAAGTGCTCTTGCGCCAATGTGGTGACCACATATGCCTCCATGTATCTCTGCCAACAGCTTTTGTCCATCTTCCCGGTGAATACACTTCAATTTCACACCGTTGAGTCTTCTTCTGTACAATGTGTTGTCGACAAACTGGTACATACTTGACTGTCGGGCTACTCTTTCCGCTTCTTCTTGCTCTTCGGGAAGTTCTCCTGTCTGAAGGAAATGGACAATCTGCTGTGCCCATGCTGGAGCTTGTGGCTCGACAACAAGGACTAAAGGCACATCTGCTGCTGCGGGAACATCCGCTTCTACGGCGAGAACCTGCGGCTCAGCCGGAGCTTGATGTTCCCCGGCAAGCTTGCCGGAGCAAAACTTGTCGGGAGCCTCTGCTTCAACGGAACAAACCCTAGGGCTTGCCAGAGCAGACTGCTCGTCAGCACTCTTGGTGTTGATCTTGGGGACCTTCTTGGCGGCGGCTTCAGGAAGCTCTGCCGGAAAATAGTCACCAGAAATCAACTTCCTCTTCTTGCTCTGTCCAGTTGATGGCGTTACGGACGGTCGAGTCATCTTGAGAACAAAGATCCCTGGTTCCACAGGTAACTTAAGTGCGGCGCACTTTGATAGGCCATCAGCAATGTCGTTCTAAGCTCTTGGAACATGCTCCATCTGTAGGCTGTCAAAGTGCTCTTCTAGCTTTCTCACTTCGTCAACGTAGGCTTCCATCAACGGACTCTGATAACTCTTGTTCACTTGGCAGACGACAAGTTGCGAGTCACCCCTGACAATGAGCTTCTTGATCCCAAGGTCTGCCGCGATCCTGAGACCAGCAAGCAAGCCTTCATACTCTGCAGTATTGTTTGTTGCTTGCTCCTTGGGAAAGTGCATCTGGACTACGTACTTGAGGTGCTCTCCGGTGGGTGCGACAAGTAGCACGCCAGCGTTGGCGCCTTGAAGTGAGAAGGCACCATCAAAGTACATCAGCCACTCTTTGCTTGCTTCCTCGACGGGGATGCTCATTTCTGGAATTTCTTCATCTGGTGTTGGCGTCCACTCTGCTATGAATTCTGCCAATGCTCTGCTTTGGAAAGTTGAAGTACTCTCAAACTTGAGGCCAAAGCTTGATAGTTCCAGTGCCCACTCAACAATCCTGCCTGTTGCTTCTGGATTCTGTAGTATCCTCTTCAGCGGAAAACGAGTGACGACTGTGATCTCATGTGCTTGGAAGTAATGGCGCAGCTTTCTCGAGGCCATGAGAAGGCCGAAAAGCAATTTCTGCACATCAGAGTACCTTGACCTAGCCCCCTGCAGAAGGGAACTGACAAAGTAAACTAGGCGATGTACCATTCTCTTCTGTATCTCCTCGCGCGCCTGCGTAGATCCATCTTTGTCGGGACCAGAGCTTGTCGGGGAAGCCCCCTGCTTGTCGCTGGATGCGCCTGCCGTGGTTGTTGGCTCGTCATCTGCCTCCCTCTCTGCTACTAACGCAGCACTAACCACTTGATTGGTTGCCGCTATATACAGCAGCAACTTCTCTTGTGGCTTAGGTGCGACAAGTGTTGGAGTGGAGGACAGGTATCTCTTCAAGTCTTGCAGCGCAGCCTCCACTTCCGGAGTCCATTTCATTGGACCTGCCTTTTTCAATATTTTGAAAAACGGCAGGGCGCGCTCACCAGACCTAGAGAGAAACCTGCTGAGAGCAGCCACGCAACCGGCAAGCCTTCGGACATCCTTGACGCGCTTTGGTGCTTCAATCTACTCAATGGCCTTGATCTTGTTGGGATTGGCTTCAATTCCCCGCTGAGACACGAAGAACCCGAGAAGCTTGCCGGAGGGGACTCCAAACACACACTTCTCGGGGTTGAGCTTGAGGCTGATCTTGCGCAGATTTGCAAAGGTCTCGTCTAAATCTTGAATCAGAGTTGCCTTGTCCTTGCTCTTGACCACTATGTCATCCATGTAGGTTTCCACATTTCTGTGTATTTGTGGCTCAAAAGCGACATGGACTACCCTTGCAAATGTTGAACCAGCATTTAAACCAAAAGGCATCCGTATGAAACAGTACGTGCCACATGGAGTGATGAATGTGGTCTTCTCCTCATCCTCTTCTGTCATGAAGATTTGATGGTATCCTGAGTATGCGTCAAGAAATGAAAGCAAGTCACATCCGGCCGTGGAGTCAACAATCTGGTCAATGCACGGCAAGGGAAATGGGTCTTTGGGACAAGCTTTATTAACATCGGTAAAGTCGATGCAAAGCCTCCATTTCCCGTTTGCCTTGCGCACGACTACAGGATTGGCCAACCACGTAGGATGGAGCACTCCTCTGACAAGGCCTGCTGCTTCCAATTTCTTGATCTCTTCTGTGATGAATTCTTGGCGCTCCACTGCTTGCTTCCTAACCTTCTGCTTGACGGGCCGCGCATGGTGCTCAATTACTTTCCTGGGAACACCGGGGATGTCAGACGGTTGCCACGCAAACACGTCGACGTTCGCCCGCAGGAAAGCAATGAGCGCGCTTTCCTATTTAGGGTCAAGAGTGGCACTGATGGTGAAGGTACCACCAGTGTTGTCCTCCTTGGCGGACACCTTCTTGGTCTCTGGCGGAGCTGCCATTGTCTTCTTACACTTGCCGGTGGAGCTCGATGGTGCGTCCTCGACGGTAGTGCAGCACTCCGAAGAGGTGCGCTTGCCGGAGTGGGCATCAGAACTCTTGCCGGACTTGGTCTTCTTCTTCCCCCCGGGAGCTTCAACGGCAGGTGACTTGCGATCTGTTGCGGCTGCCGCTTCCCGGTAGATCTTGTCGGCGCAGATAAGAGCATCCTTCTTGTCGCCAGGGATAGAGATGACGCTTATCGGGCCTGGCATCTTCAGCATGTTGTATGTGTAGTGAGAGGCTGCCATGAACTTGGCGAGTGCTGGACGGCCGAGTATCCCATTGTAAGGCAATGGAAAATCGGCAACGTCAAAAGTGACCCTCTCAGTCCTGAAGTTCAACTCGCTGCCAAATGTTACTAGCAACGTGATCTTCCCCTTCGGCTTGCTCCTTCCCGGGTTGATTCCTTGGAATGTGCCGGTCTCTTCAAGCTCGCTGTCAGGGATCTGGAGTTTCTGGAGTACAGCGGAGGAGATCAGGTTCAAGCCGGCCCCGCCGTCAACTAGCATCTTAGTGACCTTGAGGTTGCGGATAGTTGATGAAACCAACATCGGCAAGCACCCGACCGCAGTTGTGCGATTAGGGTGGTCCTCAATATCAAAGATGATAGGCGTGCTCGACCATTTCAGAAGCTTGCGTGACTCGACAGGTGGTTCCGCCGCATTGACTTCCCGCACCCACTGTGGCGGTGCGAAGTATGCAGAGAAGCACCGCCGTCAACGCACAAGACCTCTGTGGCTTTCTGGAACTCCTGCTCACTGGTCTCGACATCATCCATGTCTTCGTCGTCGTCATCATCTTCATCCTTGTCGCGGCCGCGGGGAGGTCTGTCTCCTTGCCGCTGCTTGGCCTTGCCGCGGCGTCCTCCCCAGCCGGCGCGCTTCTTGCCGGATTCTCCAGTGCCTCCTTTGGCCCTCTCCTTGTCGCGTCGCTTGTATTCAGATTTTTGCTGCTGGACAAGCTGCTCGACCTTCTTGCAGCTCTGGAGGTCATGGCCCTTGGTGCGGTGGATCTTGCAGTACTGCTTGTCGGTGCCGTCCTGCTTGTCGGCGACCACCACAGCCTGGCAGTTGGTGCATGCGGCAATCTCCTTGCCGGAGCTACCAGCTTTGGCTTTCTTGGCGCCACCTTCGTTGCCGGACTGCTCAACGACTAGCACATCTTTGCCTTTCTGCTTCCTGTTGTTCCGCCGCCTGTTTTTCTTTGCCGGGGCAGCATCCTTGCTGTCAGATCCTCCTGCTCCTGTATTCTCTCCGGGGAGTTTCCTCCCTTCCTCAGCACGTGCACACTTGTCGCCCAGGGCATACAGCTCACTGACGTCTCTGATCTTGCACATCGCCATCTCCTCCCGCATCCTGCGGTTACGCATGTTCTGATGGAACGCGCTGATGACCGCGGCAGGGTGGACATCTGGGATGTTGTGCTGTACACGGCTGAATCTCTGAATGTACTTGCGCAGGGGCTCTCCTTCCTTCTGGGCGAGCAGGTGAAGGTCACTCTCTTGGCCATGAGGTTTGTGGCCGCCTGTAAAGGCACCGACAAACTGATGGCATAGGTCTGCCCAGGAGGATATGGAGTTGTCCGGCAAATGCATGAGCCAGGACCTGACGTTGGGCTTGAGCACCAGCGGGAAGTAGTTGGCAAGGATCTTGTCGTCCTGCCCCCCGGCAGCTTGCACCGCGATGGTGTAGATGCTGAGGAACTCCGACGGATGCGACTTACCGTCGTACTTCTCTGGTACGTCTGGCTTGAAATTCTTCTTGCTGGGCCACTGGACTTGCCGCAGCTCACGAGTAAACGCAGGTCAACCTACAACGTACGGCAAGTCGCCTGGTTCCCCTGGCGCATGCAGGTCGATAGAGGGCCCAGCGCGCTGGTCTGATTGATGCCGCGCTTCTCTTCGGCGCTTGATGCAAGTACGAGCGTCTTCTTGCTGTCGTTCGTGAAGAACTTGGCGCTGATCGCGACGAGCTCGTGGATCTGATGACGCGGTGGAGTCGCTGTCGAGATGGATCCGGCGAGTCGGCGATCTTGGCCTTCGGGACGGAGAGTGCACGGTGGTTGCACCCCCACTGGTCTTGTCGCCACCGGCTCGTGCCTGGCTGACTTGCCGCGGCTGCGATGTACTCGGCTGCCATGGAGTGTCGCCGTTGGCGAAGCCGATGAGACTCTGAATGGTGGCCCTCCAATCGTCGATCTTGTCTGCCACTGGAGGGTAGTCTAGGAGCAGTTGAGCTCGCGCCAAAGCTTCTGCTGAAGTGGCGGGTGGCGGCGGCGAACGGTGTGAGGAGAGGGATATGCTCGGACTTCTAACTATGTTAGAAGGAGCAGTATCTCGTCCAGGCGACCATGCCCCGCTCGTGCCAGCATGTTGGCGTGCATGCTGGTCTTGAGCACTCCGAGATCCACCAGCTCGATCTTGGTCCAGCAAATGTATGGTACCATGAGTACCATGACGCTGCCAGTCCCGCGCCTCCTGGGATGGGCACGGTGCATGTACGGACGCCGAGGTCTTGGAGTGCGCCCGGTCGTTGTGGGGGCCGAATGCGCCGCCGATGGGCAGCACAGCCTTGTCCTTGGACCTGGCAGCACCGTGAGCTCCCTCGTCGACGCCCGTTCTTCCGTCGGCGTCTACCCCACCAGCCGTTTGCTCCGGCGATGGTGGGTTCGGTGCGGACGGAGCAGCCGCCTCCGAAGCCTTCTTCTTCCGCGGCATGTCGATGAAGACGATGAAGATTTAGCTCGTGTGAACGCCGGATCAGGTTCACACAACCTTGACGCACCCCCTACCTGGCGCGCCAAAGATGTCGGGGAACTAATCCACGAGCACCTATGGGACCAGCGGACCGAGCCCCTTTCGGTTCGGCGGGGGGGGGGGGGGGGGGGGGCAGAGATCGCACGAAGAGCAGATCGAGGCAAAACACACGAGCAGTTTACCCAGGTTCGGGCCGCACGGATGCGTAAAACCCTACTCCTGCTTTGTGGTTTGTATTGAGTTCTTGCTCGGGAGCGCTGAGTGCTACAGTACACACCAGCAGCTAACGAGACCGAGCGTGAGTGTTCTCTCCTTCCCACCCCCCCCCCCCCCCCTCTATGTTGCGCATGGGCCTCCTTTTATATGCTCAAGGGGTCACCGACAGGTGGCAACGTAGACAAGGGTAAAAATGGAAAGGTGTTGCGGTTGGTACAGCTACCTGCTACAGTGTATCATACCTAACCCTAACGGCAGGGGACAAGGGCATTAAATGCCCGTCTGCGTCGCCCAAATAGTACAAAAGGGACCGTCAGGGACGCCACCGCTCGCCACGATGGCAATCTAGTCAGCGCCGCTTGCCACCGCACACCGCTGGCTGCACAGCCTCCCACCACGTACGCCTGGAAGGGTCCCAGAGCGACACGTTGGTGGATGTGCTGGAGCGCGGGTACAGAGTGGTGGCTTGCCGCGGCAAGCGCCTTGCCTCGGTCGTTGTCTTGTCACGTCCGGGAGCTTGTCGCTCACCGGGCCTTGCCGAGACGCGTGGCGCGTCGCGGCAAGTTCCTTGAGATGCCTTGGTTGGCCTTCCCGGCAAGCTCCTCTTGCCGGGGTCTTGTCTCCTTGGCTTGGATACTTTGTCCTTGAATGGCTCCAAAGGAACCACGGAGGACCTTGGCGGTCACCCGGCAAGCCTTGCCGCGGGACGCTGCGACTGCCCGTGCACAAGTTCGGGATACTAGGGTACCCCTACTCTAGTACACCGACAACAGAGTAATCCATTATGTAAGATGACATGATGTAGCAGGATAAACTCAAGCAATATGATGAAAACCCCATCTTGTTATCCTCGATGGCAACAGTAAAATACATGTAGGTTCCCCTTCTGTCACTGGGATCGATCACCGCAAGATTGAACCCAAAGCTAAGCACTTCTCCCATTCCAAGAAAAAACCAATCTAGTTGGTCAAACCAAATTGATAGTGCGAAGAGACTTGCAAAGATATAAAATCATGCATATAAGATTTCAGAAGAGATTCAAATAATATTCATAGATAAGCTGATCCTAAATCCACAATTCATCGAATCTCGGCAAACACACCGCAAAAGAGTATTACATCGGATAGATCTCCAAGAACATTGAGGAGAACATGGTATTGAGAATCAAAGAGAGAGAAGAAGCCATCTAGCTACTAGCTATGGACCCGTAGATCTAAGGTAAACTACTCACGCTTCATCAGAGAGGCAATGGTGTTTATATAGAAGCCCTTCGTGATCGAATCCCCCTCCAGTAGAATGCCGAAAAAGGTCCCTAGATGTAGGTTTTCGAATATTTGAGAATATATAGGAAGAAGAAATAGGTCGGTGGAGTCACGAGGGGCCAACAAGGGTGGGGGCGCGCCCTACCCCCCTGAGGGCGCCTTTCATCTTTGTGGGTGCCTCGTGGTTTCCCTGACGTGTACTCCAAATCCTCTGGATGTATTCTGGTCCAAGAAAACTCATCGCAAGAGTTTCATTCCGTTTGGACTTCGTTTGGTATTCCTTTTTTACGAAACTCTAAAACAAGGAAAAAATAGGAACTGGCACTAGGCTCTAGGTTAATAGGTTAGTTCCGAAAATCATATAAAATAGCATAATAATGCATATAAAACATCCAAAACAGATAATATAATAGCATGGAATAATAAAAAAATTATAGATATGTTGGAGACGTATCAAGCATCCCCAAGCTTAATTCCTGCTCGTCCTCGAGTAGGTAAATGATAAAAATAGAATTTTTGATGTGGAATGGTACGTAACATATTTATCCATGTAATTTATTTATTTTGGCATGAATGTTCAGATTCGTATGATTCAAAACAAAATTTTAATATTGACATAAAAACATAATACTTCAAGCATACTAACAAGGTAATTATGTCTTCTCAAAATAACATGGCCAAAGAAAGCTTATTCCTACAAAATCATATAGTCTGGCTATGCTCCATATTCATCACACAAAATATTCAAATCATTCACAACCCCGATGGCAAGCCAAGCAATTGTTTCATACTTTTGATGTTCTCAAACTTTTCCAACTTTCACGCAGTACATGAGCATGAGCCATGGACATAATACTATAGGTGGAATAGACGGTGGTTGTGGAGAAGACACAAAGAAGGAGATAGTCTCACATCAACTAGGCATATCAACGGGCTATGGAGATGCCCATTAATAGATATCAATGTGAGCGAGTAGGGATTGCCATGCAACGGATGCACTAGAGCTATAAGTTTATGAAAGCTCAAAAAGAAACTAAGTGGGTGTGCATCCAACTTCCTTGCTCACGAAGACCTAGGGCAATTTGAGGAAGCCCATCATTGGAATATGCAAGCCAAGTTCTATAATGAAAAATTCCCACTAGTATATGAAAGTGAAAATATAGGAGACTCTCTGTCTTGAAGATCATGGTGCTACTTTGAAGCACAAGTGTGGTAAAGCATAGGAGACAGATTACAAATCCTAGACTACGAGATACATGTATCCCTAATATATCTCTAACAGCATCAACCCCTATGCATAGATTACCATAGTGTCACTTCAGGAATCTGCGAGTTGAGTGCCAATACATATATCAAGTGAATTAGTATAATACCCCATTGTCACCACGGGTATTCATATGCAAGACAATATGCAAGACATACATCAAGTGTTCTCAAATCCATGAAGGTATTTAATCCGATAATAGTGAAACCTCAAAGGTAAAACTCAATTAATCACAACAAGATAGAGAGGGAGAAACACCATATGATCCAACTATATTAACAAAGCTCATGATACATCAAGATTGTGAAAAATCAAGAACACGAGAAAAGAGATCAAACACATAGCTACTGGTACATACCCCCCCCCCCCAAGGGTGAACTACTCCCTCCTCATCATGGAGACCGCCGAGATGATGAAGATGGCCTCCAGTGATGATTTCCCCCTCCAGCAGGGTGCCAAAACAGGGCTCCGATGAAGATTGCTTTGGTACAGAGGCTTGCGGCGGTGGAATAACTCATCTAGGTTAAGTTTCATAGGTTTTCCAATATATAGGAATTTTCATCATTGGCTTCACTTCATGGGGGTGCCCGAGGGGCCCACAAGCTCGGGGGGCGTGCCCTAGGCCCCCTAGGCTTGTAGCTCCCTCGGCCACTTCCTGGTCCAGCTCCGGTGCTTCGTGGGTCTATTTTGGTCCATAAAATCACCATAAATTTTAATCCCATTCCGAGAACTTCTGTTTCTACACAAAAAACAACACCACGGTAGTTCTACTAAAAACAGCGTCAGTCTGGGTTAGTTCTAATCAAATCATACCAAAACTATATAAAATTGTTGTAAACATGGCATGAATACTTCATACGACGACACGCGCACCTTCCCTCCGCCCATCCTTCGGAGCACGCCGTCGGCCTTGACATGCTCGAGGGTCGGAAGAGGCCATCGAGACGTCATCGGGCTCTTGATTTCGTGCCTCCCGTGCTAATTGCCGCGACGGGGAATGCACCGTGAGGGTGGCCCCTTCCGCATGGCTAGCAGCACGAGCCGATGTCGTCTTCTAGGGAGGCCGTGGCGGGCCAGCTCGCTGCGAGCCCCCAGCCTCAGCAAAGCCGATCAAATTTTGAATGGTGGATCTCCACTCATCCATCTGATCAGCTACCGGCGGAAATCTAAACGGGAGCTGGGCCCGCGCCATGGACTCTGATGCAGTGCTTGGCATTGGTGAAGATGATGTAGACCACAGCATCGCCCGGCTCCTGATGGTGCTAGCGGTGGCTGCATCGGGCTCCCGTTGTCGGGATCCAGTTGCTGGAGTGGCATGATGACGAGGTGATGGCGCGCGCAGACCAATGACTCCGTTAGGGGCATTGGTTGGGCCATTTTGCTCCAGGGGCGGTGTATGCCCTGTGACTGCACCCACGGCGGGAGCGGCCGTAGGATTGTGATTCACCTCAGGATGAGCATCACTGCTGTGGCTATGCCTCTCGGCTGTGCCAAGAAGGACAGACGGAATAATATCTCTACCCGTACCTCGCAAAGCGTGGGCACCGGGATGTTGTTGGTGTAGCTCTTCTCCGGTGCCTCCCGCTCTCGTTTCGGCGGCGGGGGAGGTGGTGATAACACCGCCTGTGTCGACCATGTCCCCCGCAGCACCCACATCCTCGTGCACCTCCGCATTCAATGTGGCATCCGCGGCCGCGGGCGGCGGGGCCTTCGAGGTGGATGGGTGAGCTGCAACACCAGACTTCTTCTTAGGCACCATGGTCGATGGAGCCATTGATGATGAAAATGGCGGTGAAAATGACGCGCTTCTCACGCTGTCGGGTTCGCGCAAGAGATCCTCATACCTGGCGCGCCAAGATCTCATGGGAAACCATGGCCACCTACGGGACCAAGGGCCCCTTTTGGTTCGGCGGGGGGATGGGTGATACGTCTCCAACGTATCTATAATTTTTTATTGTTCCATGCTATTATATTATCTGTTTTGGATCTTTTATATGCATTATTACGCTATTTTATATGATTTTTGGGACTACCTATTAACCTAGAGGCCAGTGCCAGTTCCTGTTTTTCCTTGTTTTAGAGTTTCGCAGAAAAGGAATACCAAACAGAGTCCAAACGAATGAAACTTTCGCGATGATTTTTCTTGGACCAAAAGACATCTAGAGGACTTGGAGTACACGTCAGGGAAGCCATGAGGCACCCACAAGGACAGAGGGTGCGCCCAGGGGGTAGGGCACGCCCCCACCCTTGTGGGCCCATCGTGACTCCACCGACCTATTTCTTTCGCCTATATATTCTCAAATATTTCAAAATCTACCAGGAGAGCCACGAAAACACTATTCCACCGCTACAACCTTCTGTACCCGTGAGATCCCATCTAGGGGCCTTTTCCGGCGTCCTGCCATAGGGGGATTCGATCACAGAGGCACTGGTGCGCGTCGGTCCTAAACAAACGGTTTTTAACCCCTTTCCGCGACGGCATTCGGAACCGTCGCCAAGTGAGTGTGGGCGATAGGGGGGTCCTTCCCACACAACCCAGAAACCGTTGGGGACATGCCCTCCTTGCACAAACGCTCGGGAAAATGAGGTCGTGTGCGACCGGCGAGCGCTCAAATATGTAAATACGTACAGTAGTGCTAAAAATACAATTATACGACGAAATTGTTTCCGGTCGCAAGTACATCCCACACAGTTAGTCCCCGCTAAACGTTTTCGTTCGTATATACATCCCACACAGTCGCTACAAGGAAAACGTTTGCGCAAGGTGGCGTAATGCAAACAGTTTTAAAAAGAATGCCATGTGTGATTGTTCATTGATCCAACATGGTTTATTCCTAGAAACTGTGTGTGTTGCCTGAGGTCATCGCCCACGGTGTTTTCTCATTAACCGTTTGCAATAGGAAAACCCAATTAGCAGGCTAATTGCCCTATTATTAGTAATCCATTTACTAATCTAATTGACATTCATATTACGCACATAATATATTCCATTTCCATATTAAGGAAGCAGGATTTCATAATTGAAATACATCGGAGTACAACATGATATAGCTTCAGCACTCAGCTACCCCATTACACAACTGCACCAGTAGTAAGTTTCACATGCAACATCTAGAATCTTTCAAAATTAGCATCATAGATAGTACATAGAGAGATGCATCTCATCTGGAAAACTGCTAAAACGGAAGACGAATATTGAGCCTTCATTCATGTTGAAGGTCTTTGCAACTTTAGGCTAGTGCATGTGGATGATTGACCGTCCATCCTTCGACCTCTTTAGGAACACTTCAATATTGAACCGTGAGTGTTGTATGAAAACTTTCCCCGCCTCCTGACCACAGAGGTGGTTTGAGAGGTAATCATTAGTGAAGCCTGAAAACAAGGATGTGCATAAATATCTTCTCTATATTGGAAGTGGGGCAAAGGAATACAAAAAGTCAAGGTATATTATAGTTAGTACCATCTTGTAAACCTTAGTGCTTCCCATTGTTTCGCTACAACACATATAAGGTAGTTAGTAATCAGGTTGAGTAAGGGTTCGCATGCTATCAGTAAAATATGTTGATGATAAATAAGCACATCGCAGATTAATCAGATTAATTCAAGCCACATGGAAAACCCATTTATCCAAACCAAGAATGATTAAGAACTAGGAAATGCAACACTTGTATATGTTTCTCATGTATTTAGTACAACCAAATTCGATTTATTCCTCACATGGTATACAATAACAGAATGCAGCCACAACAATTGAACATCGCATTGCAGAATTGAACCAAGCAGTTCACTAAACACTACAACATGTGAACCAAATGTTAACTGAGCACCACATTGCAATACAACATGCTCCTAATAGAAGATCAGATAGTTAACCAAACCAAGCATGCTTAACAACTTAGAAATATAGCAATTGTATTTGTTTCTCATGTATTTAGTACAACCAAATTCGATTTATTCCTCACATGGTATACAATAACAGAATGCATCCACAACAATTGAACATCGCATTGCAGAATTGAACCAAGCAGTTAACTAAACACCACAACAAATGAACCAAACGTTAACTGAGCACCACAATGCAATATAACATACTCCTAATAGAAGATCAGACAGTTAACGAAACCAAGCATGCTTAACAACTTGGAAATAGAGCAATTGTATTTTGTTTCTCATGTATTTAGTACAACCAAATTCGATTTATTCCTCACATGCTATACAATAAGAGAATGCAGCCACAACAATTGAACATCACATTGCAGAATTGAACCAAGAAGTTAACTAAACACCACAACAAATGAACCAAAGGTTAACTAAGCACCACATTGCACAATATAACATACTCCTAATAGAAGATCAGACAGTTAACCAAACCAAGCATGCTTAACAACTTGGAAATATAGCAATTGTATTTGTTTCTCATGTATTTAGTACAACCAAATTCGATTTATTCCTCACATGTTATACAATAACAGAATGCACCCACAACAATTGAACATCGCATTGCAGAATTGAACCAAGCAGTTAACTAAACACCACAACAAGTGAACCAAGCCACAACAAATGAACCAAGCAGTTAACTAAACACCAATTGAACAATATAACATACTCCTAATAGAAGATCAGACAGTTAACCAAACCAAGCATGCTTAACAACATGGAAATATTGCACCCTGAAGAATTGAGCATCACATTTGCAGAATTGAACCAAGCAGTTAATTGAAAACTACATTGCACGACATACAGAACATATACACTATAGCAGAAGATTGCATGGTAAAAGTAGATAGCACAAAAAAATTTAAGGAAAGGAAGTAGCTAGCAAACTGAACATGGGTCCTTATAGTGAGCTAATAAGACAAGCTACTCCCCATTGTCGGAGATATCAATGACGATTGGTCCTTGGACATGGAAGAGGGTGAGGCCTCCGCATCGTGGGTGCCCTCGTTGTAGTGGTGAGTTGCCTGAGCCGCTTCGGCACCAACCTGCTGGCTCTCGAGATGAGGTAAGCACGTGCACGCTGAGAAAACACCTCATAGTCTTCGTCGAAGGCACCGATGGCGGCCTCGAGAAAATGCCATGAACTATCATTTAAAGCAGCCAACCGCGTCTCAGCGTCGGTGCGCGAGGCATCAACAGTGGCCTCGACGGTGAGGTGCTCCTCCAAGATCAGGGGGTCGGCACGAATGGCAGCCATCACGACCTCATCCGTGCATGCAGCCGCGATTTTCTTCTCCGCTGCCAAATGCTCCTTGAGGTCCTAGCTATACTGCGTGCACCATGGTTTAGGCTGGCGCTTATTTGGTGGAGGGGTCGGTGATTTGGGTGGAAGGTGTCGCGCTCGCGCCGGCGGTCGGGGCATGTGGGATGTGGAAGGAGGAGGAGGATGGGGGTCGGGTGTGGATTACCTGCCTGGATAGGCGAGGCCGAGCGGCGTTAAGGAGGGTCGCCGTCGAGGAGGCGGCAGCGCTGCAAGCAAGGAGTGAAGGTTTCAACTTGGAAAGGAAGGCGAAAAGAGGGGAAATGTGGCTTTTGGTAAGGGGGGGCGGGGAGGTAGATATTTCCGCGGAAGCCAAAAATTTGGAATCACTTCAGCCAAAAAACTGGCGCGCAAAGTGTCATCAAACACGGTCCCTTATTCAGACATGGTCCGAAGATATTTTGTGCTGCATCTCACATGGTCGGTTATAATAAACTGTGTGGGATCTACTTGATTTTTCGTCTTGATTTGAATTACATAATGGGGTCACAGCGGCCATGGACGGTTTTTGAATTGCTAGACCTTTTATCTGCAGTGATCATAAAAGAATTGGAATTATTCAGGGTTCGTTTGGACATTTTTATGCATTAAGTGAGTTTTCAATGCATTTATGTGCATAATTCAAATTTGAACTACATGCACATGCTCCAGTGCATATAAATTCTTTGAAAAATCAAATCTTTGCCCTTGGGTGCATGCTTAGGTCCCTTGCAAGAAATGGGAATGAATTTCAAACACCATGGCATCGTTGATTGCCGGCAAAACAATGAGATGCCTGGTTTTTAAATTCTAGTAAATCCAAAACTCATATGAAATTCATGAAACTTAGCATGCTATCATGGAGCGGCATCAACATGCCGTGGTAAATTTTTTGTCCCATTTGGGGCAGGTTTGGGTATATGATTCTCACAAACCGGAGCTTCTCACAACGAGCATGATGGTTTTCGGTAGGGAACGTCCCACCTTTGGGGATGAAACAATATCCATTGCCTCTTATTGCTTTCAATTTTTTTCTCATCTCAACATAGAACAACATGAGTGTTGTGTGAATTTTTGTGGTTTTTCGAGGTTTGTTTGGACATTTTTATGCATTAAGTGAGTTTTCAATGCATTTATGTGCATAATTCAAATTTGAACTACATGCACATGCCCCAGTGCATATAAACTAGTTGAAAAAACAAATCTGTGTCCTTGGGTGCATGCTTAGGTCCCACGCAAGAAATGGGAATGAATTTCAAACACCATGGCACCGTTGATTGCCGGCCAAACATTGAGATGCCTGGTTTTTAAATTCTAGTAAATCCAAAACCCCTCTGAAATTCATGAAACTCGGCATGCTATCATGGAGCGGCATCAACATGTCGTGGTAAAAATTTTGTCCCATTTGGGGCAGGTTTGGGTATATGCTTCTCACAAACCGGAGCTTCTCATAACAAGCATGATGGTTTTCGGTAGGGAACGTCCCACGTTTGGGGAAGAAACGATGTCCATTGCCTCTTATTGCTTTCAAATTTTTTTCTCGTGTCAACATAGAACAACAGGAGTGTTGTGTGAATTTTTGTGATTTTTCGGGGTTCGCTTGGACATTTTTATGATTAAGTGAGTTTTCAATGCATTTATGTGCATAATTCAAATTTGAACTACATGTGCATGCTCCAGTGCATATAAACTGGTTGAAAAATCAAATCTTTGTCCTTGGGTGCATGCTTAGGTCCCATGCAAGAAATGGGAATGAATTTCAAACACCATGGCACCGTTGATTGGCGGCAAAACATTGAGATACCTGGTTTTTAAATTCGAGTAAATCCAAAACTCGTCTGAAATTCATGAAACTTGGCATGCTATCATGGAACGGCATCAACATGCCGTGGTAAAAAAATTATCCCATTTGGGGCAGGTTTGGGTATATGCTTCTCACAAACTGGAGCTTCTCGCAGCAAGCATGATGGTTTTCGGTAGGGAACGTCCCACCTTTGGGGACGAAACGATATCCATTGCCTCTTATTGCTTTCAAATTTTTTCTCGTGTCAACATAGAACAACAGGAGTGTTGTGTGAATTTTTGTGATTTTTTGGGGTTCGTTTGGACATTTTTATGAATTAACTGAGTTTTCAATGCATTTATGTGCATAATTCAAACTTGAACTACACGCGCATGCTCCAGTGCATATAAATTGGTTGAAAAATCAAATCTGTCTCCTTGGGTGCATGCTTAGGCCCCATGCAAGAAATGGGAATTAATTTCAAACAACAGGGCACTGTTGATTGCCGGCAAAACATTGAGATGTCCGGTTTTTAAATTCTAGTAAATCCAAATCTCATTTGAAGTTCATGAAACTTGGCATGCTATCATGGAGCGGCATCAACATGTCGTGGTACAAATTTTGTCCCATTTAGGGCAGGTTTGGGTCTATGCTTCTCACAAATCGGAGCTTCTCACAACAAACATGATGGTTTTAGGTAGGGAACGTCCCACCTTTGGGGACAAAACGATATCCATTGCCTCTTATTGCTTTCAATTTTTTTCTCGTGTCAACATAGAACAACACGAGTGTTGTGTGAACTTTTGTGATTTTTCAGGGTTCGCTTGGACATTTTTATGCATTAACTGATTTTTCAATGCATTTATGTGCATAATTCAAGTTTGAACTACATGCTCATGCTCCAGTGCATATAAATTGGTTGAAAAATCAAATATATGTCTCCTTGGGTGCATGCTTAGGTCCCATGCAAGAAATGGGAATGAATTTCAAACACGAGGGCATCGTTGATTGCCGGCAAAACATTGAGATGCCTGGTTTTTTAATTCTAGTAAATCTAAAACTCGTTTGAAATTTATGAAACTTGGCATGCTATCATGGAAGGGCACCCGACATGTTGTGGTATTTTTCGTGTCCATTTTGAGAGAAGGCGCACTCAAATAATGACTGCCAAAAAAGGCAGTTTGAAAAAAATAGCTACCATTTTTATATCTCAAACGGTTGTATAATTCAAACCGTGTGCATTCGGTTAACCATTCACGTGACACCATGTGTCTTGGTTTTAATGGCTATAGGTTTTAATGGCTCTTGATCGCAAACGTTTTAGATAGAACACCCGTATGCAAAGTGAGAGCAAGATTTGTGCATCTCTTGAACACAAACGGTTCTTTTGGATGACCCGTGTGAACCACTTACAAACAATTTGGTGCGATTTGCATCTGCCATATTAGGTATGTTGCCATTTGTCAAACTAGAAAGATTGACATTTGTTGATCTAGTAACATTGCCATTTGCCAACCTTGTAACACTATGATTTGTCAAAATATGAAGCTAAAAATCACTAGCAGTATCTAATTTTTGCAACTAAAATTCAGTAATTAAGCATAGATGGAGGCAAGGAGGCGTGTTCAGCCGGGCATGCAGCGGGTGGCGCGGTACTATTCGATTTGACAGCGGGCGGCGTAGTTCCCGATACGGCTTTAATGCAGACAAGGGAGAGGGTAGCGGTTCCCGAAATGTTGAACGGCCAATGATGCATCCTCCTTCAATTAGGATCATGTGAATGCATGAGGGTATAATGGGAGGACAACCGGGAAAAGAGGCAGCACGATGTGAATGCAACACAGTTTGCACTCATATAAAGGCGCCCCTCCATTCCAATGCATCTACCACATCGTACGCACCTAAGCATTTGCCTCAGCACCTACACTAATAAGCGCAAAAGTGCTCACTCCAGACTCATGGCGGCGATGCGCGCGAGCGGCCAGCAGCTGTGCCAGATGGTCCATGACACCGGCCTGCGGCATGACACCATGGATTTTCTCCACACGGTGTTGGCGACCGACTGGAGGATGGTCGCCGTCGACACCAGCTACGACTCTTAGTACGACCAGATGATCGTTCACACCACCAACAGGTTCACCGTCGTCAAGAAGCTCGCGGGTGACATCTCCGTACTCCTCTACCCCACGCGCCCGGGCTCCTCATTGCCTGCCACCCTAATCGGCATCCATGATCGGAATCTCTTTCAAGCACTGGTGGCCCTGCGACTGCCTGCTGACGCCACGAAGAATGTCCACCTGGAGGTCGTGCTCGCCACGAGGCGTCTCGCCCTGCAAGAAACCATCGACCTACACATCCATGTGTATGAGCGAATCATTTACATAGGTATCTACAAGGCCAGTGAGGACGCTACGATGTTGGCCTTCTTCAACCGGCTGGAATCCTTGGATGCCATTGTTGAGAAGCACCTTGACCTCGCCACAAAAGCCGCCGCTCCTTAGCTGCCAGCCGATGGCCCGGCGCACTGAGTTGAGGAGGAGGAGGTCGTACGTTGATGGATGCATCTTTCTTCTTGCCTAATCATATGCATCACTGTAACTAGTACTCCATCCGTCAATTTATAAGTTGTGCTGCTAGTGTCTATCTCGTAACTTGTTGATAATTTTTGTTTTTTGAGCACATGTTGATTGGCTTGAATGAAGGTCTATCCTGTCGTTAGGCGCCGGAGCACGATATGCTCGCTGTTAGGCACCACGGCGCACTCTGCTCGCGCCCGTCGGCGCGCTCGGCTTCTGGATAGCTTTTCCTTGCGCGTTCAACTGCTATATGCATATATATATATATGGTTGCTCGCCATTGAGGCGACCACGGAGCGCTCTACTCGCATCCCTCTGCACGCGCTCTGCCAGCGGTTGAGCGTGCGCACGATCACATCGCCCCCCCCCCCCATATGCATGCGGTTGCGCCGCGCGCGTTGCCACGCGATGTAGTTACGTGCGGCACAATGGAGTTACGCGCTGCAAATTAGAACTGCCATCAGGGCTTGCCGATATTCCTGGTCGTCCGACTTCCACTTTAATTCCCATGGCCATTATAAACTTAGTCTCTTCAACCTTCAATCGTGCCCCACAACACAACAAGCACACCCACGACGACACATAGAGAGGGGATGTCTAGCGGCACTCCAATGGAGTTTGGCGAGCATAGAGTGGAGACCCACGCGAGCGAGACAGATCTCTCGGTGGTGTACACCATCGACTTGGCCGTGGTGGACGACTACATCAACAGCGTTGAGCAGTTGCTTGCTCGAGACAAGTACAAGGTGGTCGGCATCGACCTCCAGTACACCGCCAGTCATCCTGACATAGATCAGAAGGTTTCCATCGCCCAGTTATGCGTGTGCGATCATGTCCTCATCTACCACTACTACATGGCCATAGAGCCTTGCGACTGTTTCAACAGGTTTGTCAACAGCACCGACTACAAGTTCGCCACGGTGGAAACCAAAGACGATGTAAAAGCGCTCAGTGTTATGGGCTTGGCCTGCAAGAACCTTGTCAAAATCCATGACCACTACAGGGTCTGGGGCAGCACGAAGCAGGACTCCCTGGTCAAACTCACCTCGGCCATCATCGACCCCTACTACGAAAAGATGAAGCGGGATGCCCAGAGAACAAGTCCCGCATCCTGGCACAAGGCTTGGATGCGGCTACTGGATGAACCTCACCTCAGGTTCGCAGCCAAGAGCGTGTACACATGCTACGAGATGCACAGGCAGATCGTTGACATGAGAATTGCCTCGTTACCCAAATCGACGAGCCCGGATCGAGCCACAAGCAGAGCAAGCGTCACAAGAAGTAAATGATGATAAGATGATCGTTTATGCTAGTTAATCATGCATGTAATATATAGTTTACTTTATTGGTGTGTGTAAATGTCATGTGTATAATAGCCACCTATGTAATTATGCATGTAATAGTTTACTTTGGTGTGTGCAAATGCCATGGTTGTAGTAACAACCTATGCAAGTGGATGTTTAATTTGGTTATGCAACCATGTCCTTATAAGTGTGTATATAATGTTGTTGTTATGTATGCAATCCCATTGCACAACACACACGTCTTATTAGCAGCAACCTTCTGCGTTATTATTGATCTTCGCACACATTTCTGATTACAGACCTGTTTGCCGCGTATCACACACATCTTGTTATATTGAACCATTTCTGTTCTCTTGTCTCAACACAAACAGTTCATCAGTGTGGACCGCATGCTGTATATCGCACACACCTTGAATCTGGCTGGCCGTTTCTTTTGTTATGCCCAATCACAAACAGTTCATCCGAGTGAACTGTATGTTTTATATCGCACACACCTTCATCTGGTTGCCCGTTTCTTTTGTTCCTCCTCATCGCAAACAGTTAAGTGGACTAAACCGTATGCCCTGCATCGCACACGTAACTTAAATCTGAACTGTGTTTGATGCATCCTCCATCACAAATGTTTTGCACCTTTTTGACAGTTTTTTTACACCACCGTTTGCGATTATGGCATCGCACACAGTTTCGTGGAAGGGTCTCTAATCATAGTGTCACGTTAGAAGCGTCCTGCAGTAGTGAGGGCTTCTACATCAACACCATTGCCTCTCCAATGAAGCGTGAGTAGTTTACATCACACCTACGGGTCCATAGCTAGTAGCTAGATGGCTTCTTCTCTCCCTTTGATTCTCAATACCATGTTCTCCTTGATGTTCTTGCAGATCTATCTGATGTAATACTCTTTTGCGGCGTGTTTGCCGAGATCTGATGAATTGTGGATTTATGATCAGCTTATCTATGAATATTATTTGAATCTCCTCTGAATTCTTATGCATGATTTGATATCTTTGCAAGTCTCTTTGAACTATCGATTTGGTTTTGCCAACTAGATTGGTTTTTCTTGCAATGGGAGAAGTGCTTAGCTTTGGTTCAATCTTACGGTGCTCGATCCCACTGACAGAAGGGGAACCGACATGTATTGTATTGTTGCCATCGAGGATAATAATATGGGGTTTTCATCACATTGCTTCAATTTATCCTGCTACATCATGTCATCTTACTTAATGCATTACTCTATTCTATGAAGTTAATACTCTACATGCAGGCAGGAGTCGGTCGATGTGTGGAGTAATAGTAGTAGATGCAGGCAGGAGTCGGTCTACTTGATACGGACATGATGCATATATTCATGATCATTGCCTTAGATATCGTCATAATTATGCGCTTTTCTACCAATTGGTCGGCAGTAATTTCTTCACCCACCGTAATATTTTCTATCTTGAGAGAAGCCTCTAGTGAAACCTATGCCCCCAGGTCTATTTTCCATCATATAAGTTTTTGATCTACAATTTTAGTTTCCTATTTAGTTTCTTTGCAATCTTTTACTTTCTGTTCCATAAACCAAAAATATTACTTTACCGTTTATCCATCTCTATTAGATCTCACTTTGCAAATAACTGTGAAGGGACTGACAAGCCCTTATCGCGTTGGGTCAAGTTGGTGTCTGTTTGTGCAGGTATTTTGTGACTTGCGCGTTGTCTCCTACTGGATTGATACCTTGGTTCTCAACTAAGGGAAATACTTACTCTACTTTGTTGCATCACCCTTTCCTCTTCAAGGGAAAAACCAACGCAAGCTCAAGAAGTAGCAGGAAGAATTTTTGGCGCCGTTGCCGGGGAGATCTATGCCAAGCCAAGACATACCAAGTACCCATCATAAACTCCCATCTCTCGCATTACATTATTTATCATTCGCCTCTCATTTTCCTCTCCCCCACTTCTAAACAATTTCTGAAAAGATTTGCCTTTTTCTTCGCCCCTCTTTCGTTCGCCTCCTCCGCTTGCTTTTTGTGTGCTCGTGTGTTGGATTGTTTGCTTTGTCACAATGACTCAAGAGAATACCAAATTGTGTGACTTTTCCAACACCAATAGCAATGATTTTATTAGTACTCCGATTTCTCCCGCTAGTAATCCGGAATCCTCTGAAATTAATACCGCTTTGTTGAATCTTGATATGAAAGATCAATTTTCCGGCCTTCCCAATGAAGATGCCGCATCTCATCTTAATAATTTCATTGATTTATGTGATATGAAAAAGAAAAAAATATGTGGATAATGATATTGTTAAATTGAAGCTATTTCCGTTCTCACTTCGAGATCGTGCTAAAACTTGGTTTTCATCTTTGCCTAAAAATAGTATTGATTCTTGGAATAAGTGTCAAGATGCTTTTATTTCCAAGTATTTTTCCCCCCGCTAAGATCAGGAACAATATTATGAATTTTAAGCAACTTGATCTTGAACATGTTGCACAATCTTGGGAGAGGATGAAATTGATGATACGAAATTGCCCTACTCATGGTTTGAATTTGTGGATGATTATACAAAAAAATTATGTCGGATTGAATTTTGCTTCGAGAAATCTTTTAGATTCGTCCATGGTAGGTACTTTTATGGAAATTACTTTAGGAGAAGCTACTAAACTCCTCGATAATGTTATGGTTAATTATTCTCAATGGCATACCGAAAGATCTTCCACTAGTAAAAAAGTGCATGCGATTGAAGAGATTAATGTTTTGAGTGGAAAGATGGATGAGCTTATGAAATTATTTGCTAGCAAGAGTACTCCTATTGATCCTAATGATATGACTTTGTCTACTTTGATTGAAAATAATAATGAATCTATGGATATGAATTTTATTGGTAGGAACAATTTTGGTAATAACCTGTATAGAGGTAATTTTAATCTTAGGCCTTTTCCTAGTAATTCCTCTAATAATTATGGTAATTCCTACAGAAATTCTTATCAAAATTATAATAAGATGTCCTCTGAATTTGATAATAATGTTAAAGAATTTATGAGTTCGCAAAAGAATTTCAATGCTTTGATTGAAGAAAAATTGCTCAAGATTGATGATTTGGCTAGGAACGTGGATACAATTTCTCTTGATGTTGATTCTTTAAAACTTAGATCTATTCCACCCTAGCATGATATCAATGAGTCTCTCAAAGACATGAGAATTTCCATTGATGAGTGCAAAGAAAGAACCGCTAAGATGCGTGCTAAAAAAGATTGGTTTCTTAAAGCGTGTTCTTCTAGTTTCCGTGAAAATAATGATGAAGATCTTAAAGTGATTGATGTGACTCCTATTGAATCTTTGCTTCCCAATATAAATCTTGATAAAGATGGGACTGGAGATTAGTCAACTTTAGTTAAAAGGCGTCCCAATGATTCGGAGTTTTTAGATCTTGATGCAAAAACTGATAAAAGTGGGATTGGAGAGGTCAAAACTTTAAGTAGCAATGAACCACTCTTTTGGATTTCAAGAAATTTAATATGATAATTGCTCTTTAATAGATTGTATTTTCTTGTTGCAATCCATGTTGAAATTCCCTCATGCTTATAATCAAAACAAAGCTTTTACTAAACATATTGTTGATGCTATGATGAAATCTTTGGAAGAAAAGCTTGAATAGGAAGTTTCTATCCCCAGAAAACTTTATGATGAGTGGGAACCTACTATTAAGATTAAAGATTATGAATGGCATGCTTTATGTGATTTGGGTGCTAGTGTTTCCACGATTCCAAAACCTCTTTGTGATGTGTTAGGTTTCCTTGAATTTGATGATTGTTCTGTAAATTTGCATCTTGCGGATTCCACTATTAAGAAACCTATGGGAAGAATTAATGATGTTCTTATTGATGCAAATAGGAATTATGTGCCCATAGATTTCATTGTTCTTGATATATATTGCAATCCTACATGTCCTATTATTCTTGGTAGACCTTTCCTTATAACGATTGGTGCAATTATTGATATGAAAGAAGGAAACATTAGATTTCAATTTCCGTTAAGGAAAGGCATGGATCATTTTCCAAGAAATAAAATTAAATTGCCTTATGAATATATTATGAGAGCCACTTATGGATTGCATGCCAAAGACGTTAATATCTAGATCTATTCGTGTTTTATGCCTAGCTAAGGGCGTTAAACAATAGCACTGGTTGGGAGGAAACCCAATTTTATTTTTATTTTTTGCTTTTTAGGTCCTGTTACGCATTAAATAATTCATCTAGCCTCTGGTTAGATGTGGTTTTGTGTTTTAATTAGTGTTTGTGCCAAGTAAGACCTTTGGGATAGCTTACGGTGATAGTTGATTTGATCTTGCTGAAAAACAGAAACTTTTGCGCTCAGGAAAACAATTCGCATTTTTAACAGAAGTGCGATAAAATATTGATTATCTTTGAAGAAGATTAATAAACAAATTTATTAGGCCGTCCTAATTTTTCAGAATATTTTGAGTTACATAAGTATTCGAAATCTCCATATTGCTACAAACTGTTCTGTTTTTGACAGATTCTATTTTCTATATGTTCTTTGCTTATTTTGATGAATCTATGGCTAGTATCGGGGGTATGAACCATGGAAAAGTTGGAATACAATAGATATTACACCAATATAAATAAAGAATGATTTCACAACTGTACCAAAAGTGGTGATTTATTTTCTTATACTAATGGAGCTTACGAGATTTTCTGTTGAGTTTTGTGTTGTGAAGTTTTTAATTTTTGGATAAGGATTTGATAGACTATGGAATAAGGAGTGGAAAGAGCCTAAGCTTGAGGATTCCCAAGGCACCCCAAGGTAATATTCAAGGATACCAAGAGCCTAAGCTTGGGGATGCCCCGGAAGGCATCCCCTCTTTCGTCTTCGTCTATCGGTAACTTTGCTTGAGGCTATATTTTTATTCACCACATGATATGTGTTTTGCTTGGAGCGTCTTGTATAATTTGAGTCTTTGCTTTTAGTTTGCAAAAATCATCCTTGCTGTACATACCTTTTTAGAGAGATACTCTTGAATCGTGATTTATTAGAATACTCTTTGTGCTTCACTTATATCTTTTGAGCTAGGCAATATTGCTCTAGTGCTTCATTTATATCTTTTAGAGCACGGTGGTGGTTTTATTTTATTGAAATTGATGAACTCTTTTGCTTCACTTATATTATTCTGAGAGTCTCTAAACGCATGGTAATTTGCTTTGGTTATAAATTTAGTCCTAATATGATAGGCATCCAAGAGGGATATAATAAAAAACTTTCATATAAAGTGCATTGAATACTATGAGAACTTTGATTCCTTATGATTGTTTTGAGATATGAAGATGGTGATATTAGAGTCATGCTAGTAAGTAGTTGTTAATTTGAGAAATACTTGTGTTAAAAGCATGCACGTATGGTGAACCATTATGTGATGATGTCGGAGCATGATTTATTTATTGATTGTCTTCCTTATGAGTGGCGGTCGGGGACGAGCGATGGTCTTTTCCTACAAATCTATCTCCCTAGGAGCATGTGTGTATTACTTCGTTTCGATAACTAATAGATTTTTGCAATAAGTATATGAGTTCTTTATGACTAATGTTGAGTCCATGGATTATAGGCACTCTCATCCTTCCACCATTGCTAGCCTCTCTTGTGCCGCACAACTTTTGCCGGTACCATAAACCCACCATATACCTTCCTCAAAATAGCCACCATACCTACCTATTATGGCATTTCCATAGCCATTCCGAGATATATTGCCATGCAACTTTCCACCGTTTTGTTTATTATGACGCGCTCCATCATTGGCATATTGCTATGCACGATCATGTAGTTGACATCGTATTTGTGGCAAAGCCGCCATTCATAATTCTTTCATACATGTCACCAAGGTTGTCAGAATCGCAATTTTGAATCGGATCGGAGCTCCGATGGTAGGATTGCAAATAGTAGAATCTTCACTATCAGGATTGTATAAACGTAGATTCTATGAACTAAAATCATAGAATCACAGGGGTTAGTTTGGATCGTAAAGTCGTATAATCGTACTACAGAATCGTGATTCTGACAACCTTGCATGTCACTCTTGATTCATCGCACATCCCGGTACACCGTCGGAGGCATTCACATAGAGTCACATTTTGTTCTAAGTATCGAGTTGTAATTCTTGAGTTGTAAGTAGATAAAAGTGTGATGATCATCATTATTAGAGCATTGTCCCATGTGAGGAAAGGATGATGGAGACTATGATTCCCCCACCAGTCGGGATGAGACTCCGGACGAAAAAAAGGCCAAACAATGAGAGAAGGCCCAAATAAACAAATGACAGAAAGGAGAGAAGGAGCAATGCTACTATCCTTTTACCACACTTGTGCTTCAATGTAGCACCATGATCTTCATGATAGAGAGTCTCCTATACTGTCACTTTCATATACTAGTGGGAATTTGTCATTATAGAACTTGGCTTGTATATTCCAATGATGGGCTTCCTCAAATTGCCCTAGGTCTTCGTGAGCAAGCAAGTTGGATGCACACCCACTTAGTTTCTTTTTGAGCTTTCATAAACTTATAGCTCTAGTGAATCCGTTGCATGGCAATCCCTACTCACTCACATTGATATCTATTAATGGGCATCTCCATAGCCCGTTAATATGCCTAGTTGATGTGAGACTATCTCCTTCTTTGTGTCTTCTCCACAACCACCGTCTATTCCACCTAAAGTGCTATTTCCATGGCTCACGCTCATGTATTGCATGAAAATTGAAAAAGTTCGAGAACATCAAAAGTATGAAACAATTGCTTGGCTTGTCATCGGGGTAGTGCATGATTTAAATATTTTTTGTGATGAAGATGGAGCATAGCCAGACTATATGATTTTGTAAGGATAAGCTTTCTTTGGCCATGTTATTTTCAGAAGACATAATTACCTTATTAGTATGCTTGAAGTATTGTTGTTTTTATGTCAATATTAAGCTTTTGTTTTGAATCATATGGATCTAAACATTCATGCCACAATAAAGAAATTACATGGATAAATATGTTAGGTAGCATTCCACATCAAAAATTCTATTTTTATCATTTACCTACTCAAGGACGAGCATGAATTAAGCTTGGGGATGCTTGATACGTCTCCAACATATCTATAATTTTTTATTGTTCCATGCTATTATATTATCTATTTTGTATGTTTTATATGCATTATTATGCTATTTTATAAGATTATTGGGAGTAACCTATTAACCTAGAGCCCAGTGCTAGTTTCTATTTTTTTCCTTGTTTTA
The DNA here is from genome assembly GCA_034509565.1 of Triticum monococcum. Taxonomy (NCBI): domain Eukaryota; kingdom Viridiplantae; phylum Streptophyta; class Magnoliopsida; order Poales; family Poaceae; genus Triticum; species Triticum monococcum. Next base: position 476,356,534 of record CM067842.1, on the reverse strand, counting down.
GTGTTTCGCCGAAAAGGAATACCAAACGGAGTCCAAACGAAATGAAACTTTTGCGATGAGTTTTCTTGGACCAGAAGACATCCAGAGGACTTGGAGTACACATCAGGGAAGCCACGAGGCACCCACAAGGACGGAGGGCGCGCCCAGGGGGTAGGGCGCCCCCACCCTTGTGGGCCCCTCGTGACTCTACTCACCTATTTCTTCCGCCTATATATTCTCAAATATTCCAAAACATACCAGGAGAGCTACGGAAACACTTTTGCACCGCCGCAACCTTTTGTACTCGTGAGATCCCATCTAGGGGCCTTTTCTGGTGTCCTGCCGGAGGGGGATTTGATCACGGAGGGCTTGTACGTCAACACAATTGCCTCTCCGATGAAGCGTGAGTAGTTTACCTCAGACCTATGGTTCCATAGCTAGTAGCTAGATGGATTCTTCTCTATCTTTGATTCCCAATACCATGTTCTCCTCGATGTTCTTGGAGATCTATCCTATGTAATACTCTTTTGTGGTCTGTTTGCCGAGATCCGATGAATTGTGGAATTATGATCAGCTTATCTATGAATATTATTCGAATCTCCTCTGAATTCTTATGCATGATTTGATATACTTGCAAGTCTCTTCGAACTATCGATTTGGTTTTGGCCAACTAGGTTGGTTTTTCTTGCAATGGGAGAAGTGCTTAGCTTTGGGTTCAATCTTGCGGTGCTCGATCCCAATGACAGAAGGGGAACCGACACGTATTGTATTGTTGCCATCGAGGATAACAAGATGGGGTTTTCATCATATTGCTTGAGTTTATCCCGCTACATCATGTCATCTTACTTAATGCGTTACTCTGTTCTATGAACTTAATACTCTAGATGCATGCAGGAGTCGGTCGATGTGTGGAGTAATAGTAGTAGATGCATGCAGGAGTCGGTCTACTTGATACGAACATGATGCCTATATTCATGATCATTTCCTTTGATATCGTCATAATTATGCGCTTTTCTATCAATTGCTCGGCAGTAATTTGTTCACCCACCGTAATATTTTCTATCTTGAGAGAAGCCTCTAGTGAAACCTATGGTCCTCGGGTCTATTTTCCATCATATAAGTTTCCGATCTACAATTTTAGTTTCCTATTTACTTTCTTTGCAATCTTTTACTTTCCATTCCATAAACCAAAAATACCAAAAATAGTACTTTACCATTTATCCATCTCTATCAGATCTCACTTTGAAAATTACCGCGAAGGGATTGACAACCCCTTATCGCGTTGGGTGCAAGTTGGTGTTTGTTTGTGCAGGTATTCGGTGACTTGCGTGTTGTCTCCTACTAGATTGATACCTTTGTTATGAAAACTAAGGGAAATACTTACTCTACTTTGCTGCGTCACCCTTTCCTCTTCAAGGGAAAAACCGACGCAAGCTCAAGAAGTAGCAATGGGCACGTTGCACAAAGAGTGGAGAAGTGTGGCGCAGCGCAACAGAGATCACACAGGCAATTTTACCCAGGTTCGAGCCGCCGTGAGGCATAAAACCCTGCTCCTGCTTTGGTAGATTGATGGTGGAAAGTGGTGGAGAAGCGCAACGCTCTTTCCCAGCAAGGTTGCCTCAGGGCGAAAGGAGCTATGTGTATATGAGTGTGAGGGGCTCATAATCCTCTCTATGTTTGCCATGGGCCTCCTTTTATAAATTAAGGGAAAACCACAGTGGCAAATTAGTCTTTACATACTGATTAGGTAGCAAACAGTGCTATCATACCTAACTCTGCAGGCTGACAGAGCGCATTAAATGCGCCGCTCAACGTCACATCATGGCTCTCTTGGTAGGCCCTACCGAGCTGTTTTGCCAGCTTCGCACCTGCTTGCTTGACATGTCTCGGGACGGGTGTCGCTTGGAGGTATTTCTGTAGGAAGTGGCTACCATGTGGCGAATAGTAGCCACTTAGTCACTTTGCGGCTTGACACCACACTGATCAATGACTTGCCTCGCTGTGAGGTGGACCGGTGGAGTGTTTTGCCTCCATAAGCCCCGGCAGGCCTGCCGGGATGGTGTGGAAACTTGCTTCCGCGGCAAACCCACCCTTGCCAGGCTCTCCTCCCCGACAAGGGAGGTTTTCCCCTTTGGTTGTATCCAGTCTCCCTGGTTAGTCTTGATCTTCTTGTGCTGCATGTTTGTCCTTCGAAGAACCGATCCCTTGTGCTCTGATCTGATCTTGGTGCTTGTAATCTTGCTCTTGTGCATGTGCATAGTCTGGGCAACGGACCTAGGGTTTGTTGCACTAACATCCGGGAGCCATGGAGGCCAAGGACCAGAGGGTGAACCCTCCTCCCATCTAGGGGGGGAGGCCAAGGAATAAGGAGGAGGGGGCTCTCCCCCTCTCTCCCTGTGGTGTCGGAGTGTCATCGAGGGAATCATCGTGATGACAATCTACACCAACAACTTCACCGCTGTCAATGCCAACTCTCTCCCTCTCCTTACAGCGGTGCAACTTCTCGTTTACCGCTGTAATCTCTAAGTAAAACATGGTGCTTTATGCCACACATACTTTCCAATGATGTGTTGCCATCCTATGATGTTTGAGCAGATCCCTTTTGTCCTACGGGTTAATTGGGGTATGGTGTGATTGATATGAGTTGTATGTTGATATGGTTCTGTCCTATGGTGCCCTCCGTGTCACGCACATGTGTTGGAATTCTCGCTATACGGTGTTGCAATACGTTCATGATTCGCTTATAGTGGGTTGCCAGAGTGACCAAAGCTTAAGCCTAAGTAAGGGGGTTGTTGCGTATGGGAGTAAAGAGGACTTGTTACTTAATGCTATGGTTGGGTTCTACCTTAATGGTCTTCAGTAGTTGTGGATGCTTGCTAGAGTTCCAATCATAAGTGCATATGATCCAAGTACGGAAAGTATGTGAGTGTATGCCTCTCCCTCATTGCATATGATAAGTATGTATCGTGTTATATTCAATTGCCTATGGACAATTTTTCTCATCGTTCTACAAAAAGCTCTCTATTAAACAAATTAACTTTATTAATCTCGCAAAGTACTTCTAGTTTTATTATTGCAAATTAGTTTTATACTTGTTCTAGGTAAAGCAAAGGTTTGTGTGCATAGAGTTGTATCGGTGGTTGATATAAACTATCCCCTATAAGCTTAGAGTTGTATCCTCTCCCTAATTTAGCTCCTTGTTGGGTTGGAAACTCTTACTTATCGAAAAAGGCTACAAACTATCCCCTATACTTGTGGGTTATCAAGACTTTTTTCTGGCGCCGTTGCTAGGGAGCCGGGGTGAATATTCTCGTGTGCGCTTGTTGGCTTTATCTCTAAGTAATTTTTATTTTGTGTTCTTGTTTTCTATCTATAGTTATGTGTAGGAAATGTAAGATACCAACAGAAAATAGTTGTACTTGCTCACAAAATGGTCGAGGAACCACCCAAAATCTTCACTACTTTTGAAGCTTTCTACTTGGCTCATCTTCGATCCATTTGTGCTCATGCTAAAAACCCAACTAGCTTAGTTGAGGGAAAATCATTAGATGAGCATGCTTATTACGTGTGTTACTACTTATCTCAAAAGGGGAAACACTTGTGGGATCAAATACCTCGATTAGAATGTTATGCTTTGAATTTATGCGAAATATATCATTTTACTTGTTTCTCTAGAAAGGACCCTAAGAAACACATTCCTTATGAATGCGAGTTATTGATAATGAGGTCTTATCTTCTTATGTCAAGGATGTTTATAGTTATTACGATATTGAAAAAATTGAAGAATTTGTCGCTTTCAAGGGTGCCTATGAAATTTCTTTTTGATTGAAAAGTATGATGCCACTCTTTACAAATTTGAAAAAAAAATCTGTACTTAAATATCACTATGAAACTATGCTTCTAATGCTCATATTGATGAATTTATTGTGAGAATGTTTGCTGCCCTAAGAGAATAATATTTTGCAGGCTCCTATGGAAGAAGAAATTGTTGAAACTGTGAGCTCATTAGATGAAAAGATGAGGAGGAGAGCGAAGAACAAAAGGAGCAAGAGCGGATTGATCACCCATGCCCACCTTCTAATGAGAGTAACTCTTTATCTCATGCATTCTTTAATTTCCCTTCATGCTTACCGAAGGATGAATGCTATGATAATTGTTATAATCCCTTGGATTTGTTTGAAATTTCCCTCATTGGTGAACTTGATGCCTGCTAGGCTTGTGGCAATGATGCTAATATGAATTATGCTTATGGAGATTGATACATCTCCAACGTATCTATATTTTTTTTATTGTTCCATGCTATTATATTATCAGTTTTGGATGTTTATGGGCTTTATTATACACTTTTATATTATTTTTGGGACTAACCTATTAACCCAGAGCCCAGTGCCAGTTTCTGTTTTTCCTTGTTTTAGAGTATCGCAGAAAAGTAAAATCAAACGGAGTCCAATTGACCTGAAACTTCACGGAACTTATTTTTGGAACGGAAGCAATCCAGAAGACTCGGGGTGTACGTAAGGGAAGCAACGAGGAAGGCACAAGGCAAGGGGGGGCGCCCACCCCCCTGGGCGCCCCCTCCACCCTCGTGGGCACCTCGTGCCCCCTGACGTATTTCTTCCTCCTATATATATCCATATACCCTAAAAACTTTGAGGAGCACAATAGATCAGGATTTCCACTGCCAGAAGCCTCCGTAGCCATCGAAAACCAATCTAGACCCGTTTTGGCACCCTGCCGGAGGGGGAATCCCTCTCCGGTGGCCATCTTCATCATCCCGGCGCTCTCCATGACGAGCAGGGAGTAGTTCTCCCTCGGGGCTGAGGGTATGTACTAGTAGCTATGTGTTTGATCTCTCTCTCTCTCTCTCTCTCTCTCTCGTGTTCTTGAGGTGGTACGATCTTGATGTATCGCGAGCTTTGCTATTATAGTTGGATCTTATGATGTTTCTCCCCCTCTACTCTCTTGTAATGGATTGAGTTTTCCCTTTGAAGTTATCTTATCGGATTGAGTCTTTAAGGATTTGAGAACACTTGATGTATGTCTTGCGTGGGATACCAGTGGTGACAATGGGGTATTCTATTGATCCACTTGATGTATGTTTTGGTGATCAACTTGCGGGTTCCGCCCATGAACCTATGCATAGGGGTTGGCACACGTTTTCATCTTGACTCTCCGGTAGAATCTTTGGGGCACTCTTTGAAGTTCTTTGTGTTGGTTTGAATAGATGAGTATGAGATTGTGTGATGCATATCGTATAATCATACCATAGATACTTGAGGTGACCTTAGGGTTTTGGTTGATTTGTGTCTTTAGGTGTTATTCTAGTACGAACTCTATGATAGATTGAACAGAAAGAATAGCTTCGTGTTATTTTACTACGGACTCTTGAATAGATCGATCAGGAAGGATAACTTTGAGGTGGTTTCGTACCCTACCATAATCTCTTCGTTTGTTCTCCGCTATTAGTGACTTTGGAGTGACTCTTTGTTGCATGTTGAGGGATAGTTATATGATCCAATTATGTTATTATTGTTGAGCAAACTTGCACTAGTGAAAGTATGAACCCTAGGCCTTGTTTCAATGCATTGCAATACCGTTTGTGCTCACTTTTATCATTAGTTACCTTGCTGTTTTTATATTTTCAGATTACAAAAACCTTTATGTGTCATCCATATTGCATTTGTATCACCATCTGTTCGCCGAACTAGTGCACCTATACAATTTACCATTGTATTGGGTGTGTTGGGGACACAAGAGACTCTTTGTTATTTGGTTGTAGGGTTGCTTGAGAGAGACCATCTTCATCCTACGCCTCCTACGGATTGATAAACCTTAGGTCATCCAATTGAGGGAAATTTGCTACTGTCCTACAAACCTCTGCACTTGGAGGCCCAACAACGTCTACAGGAAGAAGGTTGTGTAGTAGACATCAAGCTCTTTTCTCGCGCTGTTGCCGGGGAGGTTAGCGCTTGAAGGTATATCTTTAGATCTTGCAATCAAATCTTTTAGTTTCTTGTTTTATCACTAGTTTAGTTTATAAAAGAAAGTTACAAAAAAATGGAATTGAGTTTGCCTCATACGCTTTATCTTTTTAATATCTTTCGTCAGAATGATGGAAAGGAAAATTTTGCTCAAGTGCTAGAAGAAGAATGCATTAGAATGTTTGGCACTAAATATTTGAATGATGAGTATGATTGCAATGTTGTTAGTATGAATTCCTTGAATATCCATGATGCTAATGATATGCAAAGCCACAAGCTTGGGGAAGCTATGTTTGATGAAGATGATATTTTTTTGTCCCCCAAGTTTTGATGAGCAAATTTATTATGATGAAAGCATGCCTCCTATTTATGATGATTATATTGATGAAAGTGGATTTGGAGAGGTCATGACTTTATTTTGTGATGAATCCACTATTTCGGAAGAGGTTCCAATTGATTATGAGAACAAAGTTGCTATCTATGATGATTATTGTGATGACTTGTATGCTATAAAGAATAATGATATCCATGAAACTTGTCATCATGATTTTAGTTTTCAATTGGATTATGCCTCACATGATAATTATTTTGTTGAGTTTACTCCCACTATTCCGAATGAGAAGAATTTTGCTTATGTGGAGAGTAATAAAATTTCTATGCTTGTAGATCATGAAAAGAATGCTTTATGTGATGGTTATATTGTTGAATTAATTCATGATGCTACTGAAAATTATTATGAGGGAGGAATATATGCTTGTAGGAATTGCAATAATATCAAGTTTCCTCTCGATGTGTTGAAAATCTTGAACTTGTTTTGCCTTCCTATGCTAGTTGATTATTGTTCCCACAAGTTGTTTGCTCACAAAATAACTATGCATAGGAAGTGGGTTAGACTTAAATGTGCTAGTCATATTCTTCATGATTCTCTCTTTATGTTTCAATTCTTATCTTTTATGTGAGCATCATTGAAATCATCATGCCTAGCTAGGGGCATTAAACGATAGCGCTTGTTGGGAGGCAACCCAACTTTATTTTTATTGCTTGCTTTTTGTTCCTGTTTAGTAATAAATAATTCATCTAGTCTCTGTTTAGATGCGGTTTTATGCTTTTAATTAGTGTTTGTGCCAAGTAGAACCTTTGGGAAGACTTGGGGAAAGTCTTTGCGATCATGCTGTAAAAAACAGAAACTTTAGCGCTCACGGGAATTAATGCCATTTTTTATTGGAGAGTGCTATTTAGTTAATTATTTTTTAAGATCATTAATAGATAAATTCCTCTCGTCCAGAAATTTATTTTAGAACTTTTGGGGTTCCAGAAGTTTGAGTTAGTTACAGATTACTACTGACTGTTCTGTTTTTTACAGATTCTGTTTTTCGTGTGTTGTTTGCTTATTTTAATGAATCTATGGCTAGTAAAAGAGTTTATAAACCATAGAGAAGTTGGAATACAGTAGGTTTAACACCAATATAAATAAATAATGAGTTCATTACAGTACCTTTAAGTGGTGTTTTGTTTTTTTTCGCTAACAGAGCTTAGGAGTTTTTTGTTAAGTTTTGGGTAAAGATTCGATGGACTATGGAATATGGTGTGGCAAGAGCCTAAGCTTGGGGATTCCCAAGGCACCCCAAGGTAATATTCAAGGAAAACCAAGAGCCTAAGCTTGGGGATGCGCCGGAAGGCATCCCCTCTTTTGTCTTCGTTCATCGGTAACTTTACTTGGAGCTATACTTTTATTTACCACATGATATGTGTTTTGCTTGGACCGTCATTTTATTTTATTTTGTTTTGCTTGCTGTTTGAATAAAATACCAAGATCTTAAAATCTTAAATGTTAGAGAGTCTTCACATAGTTGCATAATTATTCGAGTACTCATTGATCTTCACTTATATCTTTTGGAGTAGTTTGTCATTTGCTCTAGTGCTTCACGTATATCCTTTTAGAGCACGGTGGTGGTTTTATTTTATAGAAATAGATGAACTCTCATGCATCACTTATATTATTTTGAGAGTCCTAAACAGCATGGTAATTTGCTTTGGTTATGAAATTAGTCCTAATATGATAGGCATCCAAGATTGGTATAATAAAAACTTTCATATAAAGTGCATTGAATACTATGAGAAGTTTGATACTTCATAATTGTTTTGAGATATGGAGATGGTGATATTAGAGTCATGCTAGTTGAGTATTTGTGAATTTGTGAAATACTTGTGTTGAAGTTTGTGATTCTCGTAGCATGCACGTATGGTGAACCGTTATGTGACGAAGTCGGAGCATGATTTATTTATTGATTGTCTTCCTTATGAGTGGCGGTCGGGGATGAGCGATGGTCTTTTCCTACCAATCTATCCGCCTAAGAGCATGCGCGTAGTACTTTGTTTCGATAACTAATAGATTTTTGCAATAAGTATGTGAGTTCTTTATGACTAATGTTGAGTCCATGGATTATACGCACTCTCATCCTTCCACCATTGCTGGCCTCTCTAATACCGCGCATTTTTCACCGGTATCATAAACCCACCATATACCTTCCTCAAAACAGCCACCATACCTACCTATCATGGCATTTCCATAGCCATTCCGAGATATATTGACATGCAACTATCCACCGTTCCGTTTACTATGACACGCTCCATCATTGTCATATTGCTTTTGCATGATCATGTAGTTGACATTTTAGTTGCGGCAAAGCCACCGTTCATAATTCTTTCATACATGTCACTCATGAGTCATTGCACATCCCGGTACACCGTCGGAGGCATTCATATAGAGTCATACATTGTTTTAGTATCGAGTTGTAATCATTGAGTTGTAAATAAATAGAAGTGTGATGATCATCATTAATAGAGCATTGTCCCAAAAAGGCCAAAAAAAGGAAGGCCAAATAAAAAAAAGGCCAAATAAAAAATAAAAGGGACCATGATCTTCATGATAGAGTCTCCTGTGATATCACTTTCATATACTAGTGGGAATTTTTCATTATATAACTTGGCTTGTATATTCCAATGATGGGCTTCCTCAAAATGCCCTAGGTCTTCGTGAGCAAGCGAGTTGGATGCACACCCACTTAGTTCCTTTTGTTGAGCTTTCATATACTTATAGCTCTAGTGCATCCGTTGCATGGCAATCCCTACTCACTCACATTGATATCTATTAATGGGCATCTCCATAGCCCGTTGATACGCCTAGTTGATGTGAGAGTATCTTCTCCTTTTTGTCTTCTCCACAACCACCATTCTATTCCACCTATAGTGCTATGTGCATGGCTCACACTCATGTATTGCGTGAAGATTGAAAAAGTTTGAGAACATCGAAAGTATGAAACAATTGCTTGGCTTGTCATCGGGGTTATGCATGACTTAAATACTTTGTGTGCTAAAGATGGAGCATAGCCAGACTATATGATTTTGTAGACATAGCTTTCTTTGGCCATGTTATTTTGAAAAGACATGATTGCTTTATTAATATGCTTGAAGTATTATTATTTTTATGTCAATATTAAACTTTTGTCTTGAATCTCATACATCTGAATATTCTGGCCACAATAAAGATAATTACATGGATAAATATGTTAGATAGCATTCCACATCAAAAATTCTGTTTTTATCATTTACCTACTCGAGGACGAGCAGGAATTAAGCTTGGGGATGATGATACGTCTCCAACGTATCTATAATTTTTGATTGTTCCATGCTATTATATTATTTGTTTTGGATGTTTATGGGCTTTATTATACACTTTTATATTACTAGTACAAATGCTCGTGTGTTGCACTGGGCGATTATTTTTTTTTGAAAAAAAACTGCTCTGGGTGCCACTACAGGCCTTTTTATATCCAATTCTGACAAACGTCGAGAATAACATCATTCTTTATAAGGTGAATATGCCTCTGTTGCCACTGGTTGAATTATCGCTTTCCGGACCATGAATTGTGGATTTGAAGAAGTCACCCTAACGTCCTTCGTCGGCCTTATCCAGCTCCGCACTGCCATCGGATGGAAGAGTAGCGGCACATGGAATAGCCTTTGAGCATGAGAAACATACATTGTAATTGTTACATCTTACATGCTCTTCGATATTTTAAGAATGCATGTAACTAAATTACCATGAATTCAAATTTATAAGATCTGTATGTTCATACAAATTCTAGTATTTACTTTTATATTGAGAAATGTAACTAAATTTGTAGTTAGTAACAAAAATAGTCAAAAAATCTACACATGTACTATCAGACCTTTAAAGAAAAAAAATCTTGAAGCAGTAGTAGATAAGCACGATTGGTCACTTATTTATTTTTTCTTGGTGAACTAAATAAACGTAAATCCTTGACAGAAGTGTCAACCATCAATCAGTTGGGGAGGCAGAGATAGCAGCATGACTCGCAATCCTTTCCTTCCACCCCCATACACAGACTTTGAATTCAAACACAGAACCATGCAACAATGCATTTGTGTTATATTTCATAATATTTACATTCATCAATCCAATAATATATATGCAGAATTGTTTTTGAACTTCTAAAAGCTCCACATTTCGAATATATTCATCCAGTTGGTGCGCATGAAGCTAGGTGCACAAAATCAGCTCTTGTGACTCTTGTTCTACCTATGTATGAGGTAAAAAAATCACCGAGGAGTACCTCAGGAAAACCTTGAACTGAAACCACGACAATAATTATATAACGGAAGAAGTACAGAGTGATGTACGCACCTGATGATTATTTCATGGACATTATGTCCCATAATGTATACTGAGTGTAGTTTTCAGATGACAAACAGTATAAGCACAGATTCAGAATAGAAAGATGTCTAAACTAAGCCTAATGACCACACCAACTCAACAAATCTATTGGGAAATCAGAGAGGTTGTTCAAGAATAAAAGCAAGACCAGGATAAAATAGTACATAAGGTTGTCACACTTACACCAGCAATTACTTCTGCTCACTGTCATAGAATTCATCTCACCTTTTTTAGCAACGGAAGAAATTTAGGTATCTCCCTGCAAAAAAAATTTAGTTACCAATTGCAGGAAAACAAATTGCACCGCGTGGAAACATACTTATTGGCATAAAACATAATAAAATAGGACAAAATACTATTTACACATATTGTTTGTGTAATCCTACCATATGTTTAAAGTTTATAGAAATTGGCTGCGAGCAACAATAACCAAACAACAATATGAAATAATTATTTCTATGCAAGCCTACAGATATATTTTAGTGGCTCTTGCAGAGTTAACTGGGTTGTACAGAGAATTACATAGTAGAGACTACATGCCGAAGAACCATGAGCATGGAGATGTACTAAATTTTTGGCTATGTAGTAGAAGGGAAAGAAGTAGAGATAGCACGGTAGAAGAGGAAGAGGTAGCTCCAATATATCTACTGGGAAGCCATACAAAAATAATAATCATACTGTACTAAGCTCACAAACTAGCTTAGAAGATTGTATAATTAGAACAACCAATAGGATTTTACCTGGTTGAAGCACACAACAAAAGAATCCATTCATTTTCTTCAAGAAATTCATCGAACGTTTGGTGCGCGACAACAATGGAACCATAACTGGATATGTTGTAAAAGTACCCTAGTAACCAAATTTCTAATCTGCATGACATGTAACATGATGATTATATAACAAAGCAACATTTTCCTATTTTATAGAAGACAAATCACAAAAGTGGATTGGTAGGCTTTGGTGTTGGAGTTGCGGTTACCAATTAGCAAGTTCTCTCTCCTCTATCCCTTGCTTGCACGCAAGTGCTCCCTCCAAACCTGACCGCCGAGGGAGGCAGGTACTGCACCATAGAACCAGGTCCAGGAGAGGTGAACAAACTTTGGGCTGGTGGTGCTGGATAGCAGCAGCATCCCGCGACCCTGGGGCAATCTGCCGGGGCGCCATAGTGATGGGAGGGCACTAAAATAGGTCAAGGCAGAGATGAGAAACCACATGCAGTAGCATAATAACAAACGATGTGTCATCAATTAAAGTGCTCTCATTAGATTAATCCTGCTGGCAATCTAAGGGCAAGAAGTAGAGGGCACTGAAGAAGGTAGAACAACACGGAGGCGGAGCCACGTGTGCCGCAGTGCACTGCAAAACAAAAAATGTACTGAATAGTGAAATCTGAACAACAGTTCAGGCGACATGAGAAAACTTAAAATAGTCATGTAGTCAGGTTTCATCAATAAGGAAAAGGCCGGTAGAAAGCACAATGTGCTTGATTCATGATGCATGTCTCACTGGTCCATATCTCTTTCTTTAGCAACATTGAAATCCTCTTGAACCTTTAGGGAATGCCGCTGCAGTCTACTAAAGAAATCAAACAGACCCAACTGCTCAACTACAAATTTCTTAGGATTAATCTATCGCACACATGCACCTCATACCGAGGTTAAATAATTCATAATGATTGAGGAAGCTAAAATCTAAAGACAACTTAAGATTACTGAAAACTGCCCAAATCAATAATATGACTGAATTGTTAGATGGAACCGAAAAGGAAATTGTATTTATCAAGTTTATTAATCTGCACGAACTAAGACAGTCTCCGATATTCAAGAATGTAGTGGCTCTTGATTTTTAATCAGAGATAACAAATGACCAGATGCGTACAACAGAGGGAAGGAGAAGATACTCACATGTGTAGCGCACTTGAATTTCCTGCAAGTAAGAAAGGGTAGGGAAGAGAATTACAGTAGAAGGAATCAACTGAGTGGTGAAAACTTCCCTGTTTCCGTGGGACAACATCGACCAGAACAGGCAGCGAGGTTGAAGCTATCCTCACCGGTCTTGCAGAGGAGGGGCCTGCTTCCATGGGACACCACACGCTTGGCTGCCGGGGCGGTGCCCAGCTGGAACAAATCTGGGCGCAGGGAGATGGGGAGCGGCCTCACGCCGAGGCTGTTTTCCTACTTTGAGCGCTCGGTGTGGGCGTAGCGGAGGAGCGGGCCGCCGGATTTTGACTCTATGGAGGGTCTGGGATGGGGAGTTGCCGATGATGGACCGCCAAGCCGAACCATCTCGGGACGACTCAGGGGGACTGGGAGCAGCAAGGCGGTAGGGCTGGTCTTCTGGATGGGGCGCTCGGTGTGGCCGTCGAGGAGCGGAGGCCATATATTCAACCTGTGAAGGACGGGAAGCTAGCGAGGAGATGAATCGGCCGGTCGGTGCTACCGAGTCACCGCCGTCGCCTACCTGTGCTTAGAGCCAGCATAGCCGCCGGTCGGCTGCTTCCCCCCCCCCCCCCCCCCCCCCCCCCCCCGACCCGTCCATGGCTTGAAATCCGGCGGCGTGTTTAGATCGAAGCCCAACCTGAACTCCATAGATCGATTCCCTTCTATTTGATGTGGACTATAGATCGATCGATTTTCGATTTGTATTTGGAATCGGTCTCCAACTCGATCCAAATCACGACACGGGAGTAGGAGACATTGGAGATTGAGGAAGAAAGAATCACGGGTTGAGTACTAAAAAGTGCAGGGTTCTATTTGTAAAAATGAATCATTTTTCACATCCACTTAAACAGGGACTGCGGGTTTAATATCTAAAAAGTATAAGGACTATTTTGCAAAATGTGTGCGACGGTGAACCCGAAGACTCAATCTGTGCTTTCTTATTAGGGAGAGATTTTTGGGACTAACCTATTAACCCAGACCCAGTGCCAGTTTCTGTTTTTTCCTTGTTTAGAGTATCGCAGAAAAGGAAAATCAAACGGAGTTCAATTGACATGAAACTTTCCAGAACTTATTTTTGGAACGGAAGCAATCCAGAAGACTTGGGGTGTACGTAAGGGAAGCAACGAGGAAGGCATGAGGCAGGGGCGCCCACCCCCTGGGCGCGCCCTCCACCCTCGTGCCCTCCCCCCCCCCCCCCCCCCGACGTATTTCTTCCTCCTATATATATCCATATACCCTAAAAACTTCAAGGAGCACAATAGATTGGGAGTTCCGCCGCCAGAAGCCTCAATAGCCATCGAAAACCAATCTAGACCCGTTCCGGCACCCTGCCGAATGGGGAATCCCTCTCCGGTAGCCATCTTCATCATCCCGGCACTCTCCATGACGAGGAGGGAGTAGTTCTCCCTCGGGACTGAGGGTATGTACCAGTAGCAATGTGTTTGATCTATCTCTCTCTCGTGTTCTTGAGGTGGTACGATCTTGATGTATCGCGAGCTTTGCTATTATAGTTGGATCTTATGATGTTTCCCCTCTACTCTCTTGTAATGGATTGAGTTTTCCCTTTGAAGTTATCTTATCGGATTGAGTCTTTAAGGATTTGAGAACACTTGATGTATGTCTTGTGTGGGATACCCGTGGTGACAATGGGGTATTCTATTGATCCACTTGATGTATGTTTTGGTGATCTACTTGCGGGTTCCGCCCATGAACCTATGCATAGGGGTTGGCACACGTTTTCGTCTTGACTCTCCAATAGAATCTTTGGGGCACTCTTTGAAGTTCTTTGTGTTGGTTTGAATAGATGAATCTGAGATTGTGTGATGCATATCGTATAATCATACCCACGGATACTTGAGGTGACATTGGAGTATCTAGGTGACATTAGGGTTTTGGTTGATTTGTGTCTTAAGGTGTTATTCTAGTACGAACTCTATGATAGATTGAACGGAAAGAATAGCTTCGTGTTATTTTACTACAGACTCTTGAATAGATCGATCAGAAAGGATAACTTTGAGGTGGTTTCATACCATACCGTAATCTCTTCGTTTGTTCTCCACTAGTAGTGACTTTGGAGTGACTCTTTGTTGCATGTTGAGGGATAGTTATATGATCCAATTATATATGATCCAATTATGTTATTATTGTTGAGAGAACTTGCACTAGTGAAAGTATGAACCCTAGGCCTTGTTTCAACGCATTGCAATACTGTTTGTGCTCACTTTTATCATCAGTTACCTTGCTGTTTTTATATTTTCAGATTACAAAAACCTTTATCTATCATCCATATTGCACTTGTATCACCATCTCTTCGCCAAACTAGTGCACCTATACAATTTACCATTGTATTGGGTGTGTTGGGGACACAAGAGACTCTTTGTTATTTGGTTGCAGGGTTGCTTGAGAGAGACCATCTTCATTCTACGCCTCCTACGAATTGATAAACCTTAGGTCATCCACTTGAGGGAAATTTTCTACTGTCTTACAAACCTTTGCACTTGGAGGCCCAACAACGTCTACAAGAAGGTTGTGTAGTAGACATCAGAGATGAACTTGCTATAGTTCCTTATGTTAAAAATGAAATAGTTGCTATTGCACCCACACATGATAGTCCTGTTATCTTTTTGAATTCTCCCAACTGCACTATATCGGAGAATTTTGCACTTATTAAGGATTATATTGATTGGTTGTGTTTTACCGTTGCACATGATGATTTTAATGGATATAATATGCATGTGTTTGTTGCTCCTACTTGCAATTATTATGAGAGAGGAACCAGATCCCCACCTCTCTATATTTCCAATACGATAAAATTGCAAGAAACTACTTGTGCTATGCATCTACCTTTATTACGTGTGCATGAATTGTTCTTTTATCACATGCTGATGCATAGGAAGAGAGTTAGACTCCGTTGTTACATGATATATGTTGCTTTATGCTCACTACTAAATTACAAAATCATTTTTAATTAAAATTGGCTTTGATATACCTTGGGATCCGGGTGGATCAATTACTTGAGCACTGTATGCCTAGCTTAATGGCTTTAAAGAAATGGTTGCCTGGGAGACAAACCGGAAGTTTTAGAATCATTTTGTGTGCTTTTAAAAAGTTTAAAAACAAAAAAATAACAACCGGAGTGCTACCTGCATCGACACGTAGCACTGTCTTTTCTGAAGATCGTGTTTTTACTCAGTTTGTATGGTAGAAAAATGCAATAGATAGTGGGGAAAAGAGGGCCTGATTCACATATATTTTGTCTAACTAAGCCGGACAGTGCTTACTCCCGCAGGAATTGTTGAGATTCCCCCAAGAGAAGGATGAAGCAGCAAGCAACAAATATTTCCTTCGGTTAGAGAACCAATATTATCAATCCAGTAGGAGCTTCCAAGTGATAAGTATCCAATGTATCTATAATTTTTTATTATTCCATGTTGTTATATTGTCAATCTTGGATGTTTTATATTCATTTACTAGCAACTTTATATCATTTTTTGGGACTAACCTATTGACATAGTGTCGAGTGCCAGTTGCTATTTTTTTGCTTGTTTTTTACTTTGGAGAATATCAATACCAAATGAAGTCCTAATGCAATGAAACTTTTTGGAGAATTTTTTCTGGAAAGAAGACACCCAGGGAGCCAAAGGAGCACATAGGAGGAGGCCTGTGGGGCCCACTAGGCACCAGGGCGTGCCAGAGACCCCAGGCGCGCCCTGGTGGGTAGTGGAGCCCACGGGAAGCTTCCTGGCCTACCTCCACCTCTATAAATACTCTAAAATCCCAAAAACCCTAGGGGAGTCATGAAAACACTTTTCCAACCGCCGCAAGTTCCAAAACCACGAGGTCCAGTCTAGAGGCCTTTTTTGGCACTCTGCCGGAAGGGACAACGATCACGGAGGGGTTCTTCATCATCCTTGTTGCCCTCCGATGATGCGTGAGTAGTTTACCACAGACCTCCGGGTCCATAGCTAGTAGCTAGATGGCTTCTTCTCTCTTTTTGATCTTCAATACAATGTTCTCCTCGATGTTCTTGGAGATCTATTTGATGTAACTCCTTTTTGTGGTGTGTTTGTTGGGATCCGATGAATTGTGGGTTTATGATCAGTTCTATCCATGAATATTATTTGAGTTTTTTTAACTCTTATATGCATGATTGTTATAGCCTCGTATTTCTTCTCCGAAATTTTGGTTTGGTTTGACCAACTAGATTGATTTTTCTTGCCATGGGAGGAGGTGCTTTGTGATGGGTTCGATATTGCAGTCCTCAATCTCAGTGACAGAAAGAGACATGACACGCATGTATCGTTGCTATTAAGGGTAACAAGATGGGATTTATTCATACGTGAGTTTAATTCATCTACATCATGTCATCGTTCTTATTTCATTACTCCGTTTTCCATGAACTTAATACACTAGATGCATGCTGGAGAGCGGTCGATTTGTGGATTAATAGTAGTAGATGCAGAATCGTTTCACTCAATCTCACTGACAGAAAGAGACATGACACACATGTATAGTTGATATTAAGGGTAACAATATGGGGTTTATTCATACATGAGTTTATTTTGTCTACGTCATGTCATCGTTCTTATTGCATTACTCCGTTTTTCCATGAACTTAATACACTAGATGCATGTTGGATAGCGGCCGATGTGTGGAGTAATAGTAGTAGATGTAGAATTGTTTTGGTCTACTAATCTTGGACGTGATGCCTATATACATGATCATTGCCTTGGATATCGTCAAGATTATTCGCTTTTTTATCAATTGCCCAATAGTAATTTGTTTACCCACCGTATGCTATTTTCTTGAGAGAAGCCTCTAGTGAAAACTACGCCCCCGGGTCTATTTCCTATCATATTAAGTCTAAAAATACCTTGCTGCACTTCTTCTTTATTTATTTTATTTTGTGTTTTAATTTGATATATTTATCAAATCTCATACAATTTAATCTATCTCTATACCGAGGAGGGATTGACAACCCCTCTTACGCGTTGGGTTGCAAGTATTTGTTGTTTGTGTGCAGGTGTTGTTTACATAGTGTTGCTTGATTCTCCTACTGGATTGATAACCTTAGTTTCATAACTAAGGGAAATACTTACCTTTGTTGTGCTGCATCATCCTCTCCTCTTCAGGGAATTACCAACACAGATACAAGCAATCAGGAAGAATTTTCTGGCGCTGTTGCCGGGGAGACATCATCAACATCTATCAAGTACCTACACATAAACTCTCATCTCCTTGCAATTTATTTATTTGCCATTTGCCTCTCGTTTTCATCTCGCCCACTTCTGAAAAGTTTTTACAAAAAAATACAAAAATATTTTTCGTTTGCCGTTTTCTTGCTTGCTTCTTTGTTTGTTTGCCCACTTTATCGCTATGGATAGCTCCTCCTTTTCCTCGTGCACCCCTGAGAATGAAGTTCTCAATTTTAAACAAAGGGGAGGAGAAAATTTAAGAGATGCTTGGTATAGGATTTGCAACGCTCATAATAGATCAACCCGTAAGCAATCTACACTACAAAAAATACACTTCCGTGATGATACGTGTTTGCCATAGTAGGTCACGTTTTCTGTCATGCATGTACATCCATGATGATTTTATGACAGAATCAGGATAGTCATACCTGTGTTGTCGTAGAAGTGTTCCGTGACATTACCAAAATTATCATCACTGAAGTGTCCATTTCCAGGATGATAAATGGCGCGTCATGGAAGTGCTTTCGTCAAGGGTGATCGACACGTGGCATCCACCATAACGGGTTGCCATTAAGCTATCGGGTCTAGTTTTGGATCCGATAACCCGTTAACAGCCCGGAACAATGGGGATTTTCCACGTGTAAAATTCTCATTGGCCGGAGTAAACACGTGTTGGCTCACCACTGGGATAGATGTCATCCACTCACTCGACAGGAGGCGCCTATGATACGTCGACACGTGGCACGGCCCAACAAAGGCACATTCTGGTGAAAAGGTTGGCCCGTTTGACTTGGTCAAAGAGGTAGCTGTCGGTGTCAAAATAGGCCGATCTCGGGTAGGGGGTCCCGAACTGTGTGTCTGAGGATCGAAGGTAACAGGAGGCAGGGGACATGATGCTTACCCTGGTTTGGGCCCTCTTAATGGAGGTAATACCCTACTTCTTGCTTGATTGACATTGATGAGTATAGAGGTTACAAGAGTTGATCTACCTCGAGATCGTAATGGCTAAACCCTAGATGTCTAGCCTATATGATTATGATTGCCTCTACGGACTAAACCCTCCGATTTATATAGACATGGAGGGGCCTAGGGTTGTACAGAGTCGGTTTACAGAGAAAGGAAACTTCATATCCAGACGCCAAAGCTTGCCATCCACGCAAAGGAGAGTCCCATCCAGACACGGGGGAAGGCATTCTATCTTGTATCTTCACGGCCCATCAATCTGACACATGTCACGTAGCCCGGAAGCCTGGGGACCCCCTAATCCAGGACTCCCTTAGTAGCCCTTGAACCAGGCTTCAATGACGATGTGTCCAGCGCACAGATTGTCTTCGGCATTGCAAGGCGGGTTCCTCTTCCGAATACTCCAAAGCAGCTGAACCAAAGAACTATATCCGGTTCTGTACAATAGTTACAACCCTAAACCACGAGGGTGAAATACTTAAGCAAAATAAGTCATGTCTACTGATAGCTTTTTCGGCGAGATGCTATGTTCTGGCCTTATTATTATTTCGAACTGTTTTTCGCCTCCCGCTTCGCGTTTCGAAGCGCGGTCTTCATTGACACGTCTTGTCAAAGCAGAGATCGTGTCCCCTTATCACGGGATTCTCATCAATACGGGTTTGGGTAATCCAACCGTGCCGTTTGCATGACCCCTCGGGAATAGGCGAGTTTTAAGGATCATGAGGGGGCGCTTGATATTCACTATCTTTATAAGAGGATAAGGATGCATCTTTTTACCCCACGCATTCTTCTTCCTCATCCCATCCACCCTCGAGCTCCAGCGCTCAAGTTTCCATCTTTCCCATCAACACCAAACACTATAGCCATGTCCGGATCTGGCTCTCAAGGCAAGTGGATGGCCTCCTCCGTGACAGAGAGGGACATCAAGGAGCTCCAGGAGGCGAGGTATTTGACTGCAAAAATCACACATAGTCTCCCGACGGAGGGGCAAACCATCCCCACACCAAAGCCCGGCGAGAGGGTGGTATTTATCCCTCACTTTCTCCACAGCCTAAGGTTTTCACTTCATCCCTTTGTACGCGGACTCATGTTTTACCACGAGCTAGATTTCCATGACCAAGCCCCACACTCCTTTCTTCACATCCCGGCCTTCATCATTGTGTGTGAGGCATTCCTCCGCATTCCACCTCACTTCAGCCCGTGGCTCAAAGTTTTCAATGTGAAGCCAAAGGTGGTAGGCGGGTAGCACGCCGACTGCGACATCGCCATGGTGAGAAGACTTCCCAACACCACTTGGCCCGAGGGAGACTTTGTGGAGACCGTGAGGGTGTGGCAACAAGAGTGGTTTTTTTATCACCGAGCCTTGTGGTACGAAATGGGCGGCCACTCCCGAATTTAGATCTGGTCCTCCTATGCGGCTCGCGTCTTGGACCAACAAGGGTCTGGACTGGGGGTCAACCGACAAAGTGATGATGCTGCAGAAGCGCATCAAGAGCATGATGAAGAACAATACCAGTCTCACCGATGTGATCCAGGTGATGCTCTTCTGCCGGATCCTCCCATGCCAATGTTGTTCTCTCTGCATGTGGGAGTTTAATCCGGCCGGCCCCCAAACCCTGCAACACTTCTTCGGTACAACACACGAAGAGATCTAGAAACTGCTTTTAAGACCTAGAAGTCGTGGCCGGAGAAGACCAAAGATGTTGGTCTTGACAGCGCATATCCGGCTACTGAGGTAAGCTTCTTACTTTCGAACATAATCTCGGTCCATAAGTCAAGGGGTATACTGAGACACCAATTCCTGATTCAGGGCTGGATAGCAAAGGCGAAGCGAATCAGGTGTTCGGCCATGCTACCAGAAAACCCAGTTGATCCTCTGTTAACGAGGATGTTGGTCCCTGCGTTGTACAAGGCGCCGGAGAAAAAGGCCAAGAAGAAGGGTAAGGAGGCTAGAGGCGGCCTCCGCCGAAAAGGTTC
The DNA here is from genome assembly GCA_034509565.1 of Triticum monococcum. NCBI lineage: Eukaryota > Viridiplantae > Streptophyta > Magnoliopsida > Poales > Poaceae > Triticum > Triticum monococcum. The sequence continues at coordinate 476,335,761 of CM067842.1, read as the reverse complement.
CACGGACGCTATGTCCGAAGATACCGAAGCTCCCTCCTCCCACGAGGGAGATGAAGACGAAGAGGGGGAGGAAGAGAGCAATCCTCCCGTCGAGGAGAAGAAAAAGAGAGCGGCCGCTGGTGACCTAGAGTCGGAGGCGTCCAAAAGGGGGAAGATATCCCTCTTCGATGGTTTGGGTTCAGACGCTGAAGCCATCCCATAGTGGCGTCCCAGGGCGAAGCCCCTAGCCGAATCATAAGTATTTAAAGATACTATGTATATATCTCGATGTTTACAAATTGTAGTATAACATATTGTTTATGTATTAGGCCCCTGAGACTCTGTTCGGCTTTTGAAAAAAAGGCCGAACAGAGGATCGATAATATTTGCAGGAGATAATGTACCTGTCTATTTTGATAAACATGTTTCACTGTTAGCGGCAACCGCCCAGGCTGCCGAATTAACCGAGCTCAAGCGGAAGATGGGGCTGGCCGATGAGTATCTCGTCCGCATCAAAAAGAGGATTGATGAGGCGCAAGGTATGTTGTGAAAAGAATGTTTGCACATCCGAAGTAGTATGCCCTTGCGGAGTTTAAGCTCCCGTGGTGTCATGTTCATTATTGCAGGTAGTGCGGCTATAGTTGAGACCCTAAAAGGCGAACTTGCCCGAGCCAAGGATCAGGCACAGGTGAGTCAGGCGTCCGCTGACAAAGCGGCCGTAGATTTACAGGCCGAGCAGGTTTCCCTCCGCTGCTACGAGGAGCGGGTGACCGAAGTAGAGCAAGAGCTCAAGGATGCCGCCAGCAAGTGCGAGTCTTTGGAAGAGGAGAATAAGGCCCAAGCGACCGAACAGGCCAAGGCTCTCCAAGGGGCCAAGGAGGCACGGACCGAGTCCCATGCGGCGCGTGAGGAGATCGAGCAAGCCAAACAGATAGCGGCTGGTAAGCCCTTTCTTTTACAGAGTAAATTCGTCAATCAGAAGTATTCCTTACTCACTCAACTGTGGAGTGCTCCAGATGCCTTTGTGGATCTCCCAAAGAGCACCGCCGACGCCGAGCAGTACTTCGAGGCCCAGGAGGGACACGCGACGAAGAAGCTCTTCTGGTCACAATTCGCGACGCAGGAGCGCCAAACATTGTTGAACGACTAGATGATGCAGTGGGCAGAGCTGCATAGGATGTCCGAATTAGCCATGAGGGACGTCATAGTCCGACTGTGGCTATTCGAACCCATTCCGAGCAGCTACTTCGTCCTGGTGCAGCGACTTGTCAGCGTGCCGCCCCGAATTGATGCGGTCAAGCGGTCAGTATGTATAGAAGGTCCGCGAATGGCCTTCGCTTGTGTCAAGATGCACTGGGCGAAAATGAAGGCCGCTGTCGTGGAAGTTGAGGGTCCGCCCGGAGGCAAGGACCACCGCAAGCCGGAGCGCTATTTTGAGGACGTTTTAGAGGGTGCCCATTCGACAGAGGGTCAATGCTTGAAGGATATTATGCTTGGGTGAATGCACCTGAGCTGCCCAGACGTTGTATTATAAACCAAGGCTTTTGCAATATATCTATGCTTTCATCCAAACTAATTTCCTCTTGTGCAGCCGTATGTTATTATTTTGAAAGATTGCTAGTCGTCAGCTTTAGCCCCCACGTAGATACTACGGGGGTGTTCGGAATAACGTTTAATCACTCTTGACCCAATGTCTTGGTCCGTAAAGGAGGTGATTTACGTAGCGAACCAGGCAATCAGACTATGCGGCTTTAGTACCTTCACTTAGCCATAGGAGTTTGACGGGGGGTTAAGTACTAGCCCCTGGTGTGCATGCGGCTGTCCGCACTGGGATGCCTTAGGCGTGCGACTGAGCCGAAGCCGGTCCTTCATGTAATACGGAAAAATTCACGAAAGATTTATATTAAGTCACCGAATAGCTGACCAGCTCTCGCCGCATCATGATAGTCAGTTTTCTGCTTTCTCTGCTGAGGTGTTTGACCAGACGAGCCAGAAACACAATCACAGTAGTTCTCCCTTTACTACCCTAGCCGAACGGCAGAACGTAAGGTAGTAACCATAGGAGCCGGGCAACCCAACTATTGACCAAAGACATGATTCGGAGCTGATGCATATAATGATATATTCGGGACGCCGAAGTGTACTATAAACGTGTTCGGACTTCTTTTTTGAAAAATATGTGTGGCTGGGTAGAGCCCCTAGCGATTTAAGTTGTGCCAAGGTGTATATGATAATCGAATGAAAATAGGGAATACATATTAGGGGATAAGACAAGACTGAATAGGTTGGGCAAAAATTGTTTCCATTATAGTCGGATTAATACATTAAGACGTATTTTTATAGAGCATGCCATAGGCCTCGAGGCTATTTTACATGCCGAGAATAAGGGAAAGCTGTATACAGGTCCTAGAAAATAAAAAGGTGATCTTGAAGATCCTTTGGAGACTGTGTCGCACGTCTGCGCTGCTTTTCGCCTTGATGTGTGATCCTTTGAGAGGATGGACGATCGAGTACACTTAAGGGGCCTGGAAAAGGGCCCTTGGTACCATCGAAAAGTGATGTGGATTGTAAAGAACCTGGAAAAAGAAAGGAAGAATATGAGGGTCCAGGTAGGATCGAGCCGTATTGTTGACTTTAATATGTCTCCGTCCTTGCCCATGTTATCTTTAGTGCGTAGTTATGTATGCGTGGTACATATGTCGCAATCGTGTTGGGGTTGTGACGGAGGCTGCATTTGTAATCTAGCTCTTAATGAGCTGGACTGTCATTCTGCAGGGTAGACCGGACTCGTTTGACAGTGTCCGGTGGCTTGACTGCCAATGTAGTATTCAGCTTGATAAGGCCACCATGTACTTCGGTTGCAAGAGCCGCAGTGTGCTCCTCGGTACGGAGGGAACGCTCCATGTTTCCATTGACTGTTATAACACCGCGGGGTCCGGGCATTTTGAGCTTTAAGTAAGCATAATGCAGGACCGCATTAAAGCAGGCGAAAGCGGTTCGCCCGAGTAGTGCATGATAGCCACTACGGATGGGGACGATGTTGAAGATCAAGTCTTCACTGCGGAAATTATCTGCTGAACCGAAGACTACTTCCAGCATGATGGACCCTGTACAACAGGCCTCGACGCCTATCGGATTTCGGGTTCTGGCAAAACCCTTAAGGTTCGAACACTGGGGTGCGCGCGAAGATCTCTCCCTCACCAATCACGTCCTCAAGCACTTCGCGATCTCAAAGGCTAGCTCGACGAACTCGCAACACAAGAGACATAAGATCTATATTGGTTCGGGACACCATTGTGGTGTAACACCCTACTCCAGTGTGGTGTGGTGGATTGCCTCTTGGGCTGATGATGAACAGTACAAGGGGAAGAACAACCTCCTGAGGAGAGGTGTTCTTGTGCCTGGTTGGTGTGTGGCTAAGGATGTGATGGCTCAGATCTAAGGTGAGGTCGATCCCCCCCTCTACCGTGGTGGCTAATCCTATTTATAGAGGCCTTGGTCCTCTCCCCAAATATTGAGCGTGAAGGGAGCCAACAATGGCCAATTTGAAAGGGGACAACTAGTACAAGTTATCCTGAAAAAGCAGTCTTCGCCTGCCAAAGGCTCTGGTGGTGACGCCGTCTAGGGCTCCACGGTGACCTCCGTCCTGCTGTCCTGCTGGTCTTGGTCTCGTTGCACCGATATGGAAACTTTGCTTGATGCCTCGGTACTCTTCGTCTGTGCTTGCTTCCTTAGCACCAAAGAGGAAACGAGGACACTGTGAGCGCTGGCGCCCGCCTGGCACCCGCCTGGTCTCGATCGTCATGGCTCATGTCATTGGAACCTCGCGAGGTTTTCCTGGCCTTGATCTCTCCGCCCCTCGCGAGCCAGCTTGGCGAGGATACTCCTAAGGAGGTCCTGTGTCGTCCACCTCGCGAGGCTTGGCCCCTCGCGAGGGTCTTGAATGCTTGTTGGTGAAGATAGGTCATACGGGCCCACCCGTAGCGCCACGTCGTGGGCCGCAGGCAGGCAAGTCTGGGGACCCCCATTCCCAGAACACCGACAGTAGCCCCTAGGCCCAAGGCGCGCTCGGGCTTAGCTTCGAGGCAAAGCCAAGGGGCAAGTGCGGAGCGTCGCAGGCCCCAATAGCCTGCGGCCTTGATCGACGCGTGGCGGCTAATTGGACATGGGCGTCTCCGCTTCTCCACGCAGCCTTGGCAACTGCCCGATTTGACGAGTCCCTGCTGCATGTAAAGAAAAACCATCATTACCTACGATCGTCGGGGGTGTTGGTTGGCCTTTTTCACGATAAATGGGGAGGGGGGCAGAGCCCCCATCGCCCATCTCTTCCCATTCCGCTCACTTCTCTGCCTTTGCTCCATCGCCAGTTGCGACACCAATGGCGCCGTCGAAGAGGTTCTCCGCCGCAGAGAAGGGGAATGCCCCTTGCGAGGGGCCCGGCTCTCCGGTGCCTAAGCGTGGTCGCGGCCGTCCCCCTGCGCGGCCGTGACGATGCCGCTTCGCGTGGCAGGGGCCGCTCTAGTCATGGCAGTCCTGTTGATGAGGGGAGACGTGCCATGGTCGCGCGGCCTCCTAGGCCACGCTTCCACTCGGCGGAGGTGCTGCTGCAGTTCGTCGTCTGGTCGGAGAACCCAGCCGGCAACTAGCTTTAGCTCCCGCGCTTCTTTGCTGATGAGCTACCGGCCTCAGGTCTCGGCGGGCTCTGGCTACAGGCGGACGGCTGCTGCAGCAGGGCTTCCTAGGTCGCGGTTGAGGTCTCCGTTGCAGGCAACATAGTCCTGTCCCGCGGCTGGCAGACGTTTGCCTGCGTGTGCGGCTTGGGAAGGCGGTGCACCCTCCATTTCAAGTATGACGGTGACAAGACCCTCTATGTGAGGGTGTTTGGGGAAGATGGTCGCCGCGCCGGGTGCTGCCCCGAGGTCAAGGACGGTGAGGAGGTGCTCGGCCTTGGCAATGGTCGTGATGAGGATGAGGGCGAACCCGCCCTTGGGTCCAACCATGTCTCGTCCAGCTACGGCGGCTCTTCCTCCGACGACAGCTCCAGCAGCAGCGATTACGACCAGCCACCGTGCCCGCTTCGAAGGCGGCAGTGGGTCGTCTTGTCGTCGCACCTCCATGAAGCACGAGGAGGGGCCTGGCTGATCTCGGGACGGTGCCAAGAGCCCACCCTCGCGGATTGCTGTGGGGGCCCATGCCGCTTTTATTTTCCTCTTCCTTTCCTTCCCACGCCAAGAAAGAAACCAGTATGGGCCTCGGACGGGTGTGCAACGAACTGTGATTTCTCAATTATTATGCTATGTTTATTATTTCTGTGCTATGCCGCAACATTGTCGTTTTATGTATAGATAACTTAGCTTGACTTGCTTGGAGTAGTCTCCTCCTCACGAGGCGCTTGCTCCCTGGTGCTTGCCGAGGCCTCCTTGGCCTGGTAGGCACTTAGGAACTGCAAAAAAATTCGTTAAGAGGCTTATTGTTCACCCGAGCCTTGGTCACAGGCGCCGTTGGCCTTGACCTAGTGCTTCATATCGCGGTACCCGAGGGGCACAGATTAGGAGAAGTGTGCCAGCTTGCGGGCTCAAATGAGGGTGCCTCGTGAAAAAACAGAAAAAGGAACTCGAACGAGGGTACCTGCTCAGCCCCCTCGCGAGGGACGCGAGAGAGAGTACAGGTCGACCAGAGAAATGAAGGCATAAAGTGACAGGACGAGACCAGAAAGAGACACCAGAAGGCAAATTTCAATTAAAAGAGGGGCAAGCCAACTTCAGAAAGCAAATGAAAAGCCGCGTCCGGCACCTAGTCTACTCTTCATGTCTTCTCACCAGCGCAGAGCTAAGTGCTGCCACTAAGACGTGGGAGGGACATCCCGAGGCCCAAGGGCGGCACTCCTGAGACTCCAGGGCAGGTACAGCCCACTAATTATTACGTGAGAGTGTCACAAGCGGAGACCTTCACAGGCACGTGGCCTTGCTTCATAGGCGATGGGCCTTTCTTCACAGGCGATGGGCCTTTCTTCAGGGGTAGAACTTTCAGAGGTGCTGGATGTTTCAGGCGTTCTGGATGGGTACCCCGCCCTGTGTCTCCAGGCACACGGCGCTAGGCCCAGAGACATGGACGACCTTGAATGGGCCCTCCCACATGGGTGAGAGCTTATGCAGCCCTTCCCTGGAGAGCACCCGCCTCAAGACAAGGTCACCCACCTCGAGCGTTGACGGTGCCCTGGACTAGGGGGTATTCACCACGTCGTCTCCCGGTCAGTTAGATTGGGCCGAGGACCCTCATGGCCGTATACTCATGGGCCAGTTTGGACACCTGCCGCATACAAGGAAGATTCCACAAGACTTGGTGGTCAAGACGAGGACTCCTCCCCCACCGGCGTATTCAGCTAGGACTCTTGTTATCCTAGGCCTCTAGTGCATTATATAAACTAGGGCAGGCTAGTCGATAGATATACAAACAATCATACCATAGGCTAGCTTCTACGGTTTAGCCACTATGATCTCGTGGTAGATCAACTCTTGTAATACTCATATCCTCAAGATTAATCAAGCAGGAAGTAGGGTATTATCTCCATCGAGAGGGCTCGAACCTGGGTAAACATCGTGTCCCCCGCCTTCTGTTACCATCTGCCTTAGACGCATAGTTCAGGACCCCCTACCCGAGATCCGCCGTTTTTGACACCGACATTGGTGCTTTCATTGAGAGTTCTGTTGTCTGATCGGCAAAAGGATTGATGGCTCGTCTGCAGGTTGACTGCGACATCGACATCTTCATCACCGACTCGACTGGTCATCTTGGCTTGACCGAGGACTGTGCCCTGCCTCCGATCGTCATGTTCGGACGAGGGCCTTCATCAACACCAACTCCGATCTCTATCAAGATCATGGAGGAATCGTCCATGGAGCTCGGGGTTTTAACGTCAACATTGCCCTCGGGCGACCATGCTGTTTTTCTGGATAGCGAACGCGTATCCGCCGCCACCACCTCCTCAAGTGTCGTTTTAACGATCGCCTCAATGGAATTGTGCGGAATCAAGTCTACAACAACCTTGGAAAATTTCGGCGAGTTCCGATAGAGGAATTTCTGACAATCTACGATATACCGGAGCCCTGTCAAATCCAGACGGGAATCTGGACGAGTTTAGGGCGTGGTCTCCAGAGCCCAGATCGGAAGTCCTTTGGAAAATCCAACCGTTCATCAGCTGTGGAATTCCCATATCTACCACCCCTCAAAATTTCAGCTCGATCCGACCGTCCAAACTCCGGGAACCTTCCGATTAGTGCATCACTTTTCAGATCAGTTTTCTGTGCGAATACGGATCCGACCCGAATTCATGTTTCTTTATGAACGTGATATTTGACAACCTTTTTAAAAGGAATTTTCTTCTAAGGTATTGTGTGTTGTTTTTAATACACGCCCATAAAATTTTAATCCCCCTTTGAGGTAATCTTCGCCATCACGCTGGTGTCAAACCAGTCCGGCAATATAGCTCCACGACTGCCGACCTGCACTAGACATGTCGTCGCTTTTTTAGCCGAGCTCAACTTATTCGGATCCTCACCTCGGCGAGCCGAATAAGAGTTCGGAATCGCCAAGGATAAATCATCACCAACATCACCGCCCTACGGATTACACGGAGCAGGCACACCGGCATCGCCGCATGGTCACTTCATCAGACCAACATTGGCCGCGTCACAAGTTACGACCTAGGTCGGCATGGCTGCACTATTGCTTCTTCGAGCCAATGTCCATCACGCCGAACTAATTCAACACCTCGGCTGATATGGCAGCTACAACAACTCCTCACCGGCCTGCTCCGTCACCTCGGCTAGACCGGGGACTTGCTATTTATTCATCAACATACTCCGGTGACTTCGGCGTCACCAGCCGACCAGCTTTGTCACGTTAGCTGGACCAAGGGCTTCCCACAGCAAGCCAACCTTTGCCAGCATCACTAGGCCATCGCTTTATCACCCATCAGGCAATGGGTGTGCGGATCGATTCACGATTTTGGGAGTCACTTTTCTTCGAAATGCTACAACAAATAAACCAGGTGCTATTAATCCTAACAATTTTTGCTTGTTGGGTTTATTTTTCTTAAGGAATTATTACTCTGGTTTGTTCCATCATCTGTACACAGGTCTATCAAATGGCGGACACATTAAAAATGGTCGCGTGGTGGTTCGGTCAATTTCCGTGCATAGTTGGGCGAACGCCGCATCCGGAGCCCGGACCGCCCTGCAAATTCATGCTTTGTCACGCCTTCACTGCATCACATTGACGCCCTGCATCGACATTGGATTCGGCGCCAGGCCACATTTCTTCAAATAAATTATGTTTGCATAAAGCAATTATGCAATGATTATATATATATATATATTATTATTATTATTTCCTGGACCGCACTGTTTTATGTGTGCATGTAATCAATTTTGACTACGTTAGGTGGTCGCTACTCCGGAGTGCCAAACTCCTTGCTCGGACACCTCGGGCCTGGGGGCTGGGACCTCGGCCATGCCGAGGACTATGAATCTTGTCGGATCTGTCACAGATTCATGGGCGTCTTTATCCCGCCACGAGCCCGAATCGCATCTGAAAGGATCGATATGGTTGCCTAGAGGGGGGTGGGGTGAATAGGCAACTAACAATTTTTAGGTTTTCTTTAACAATTTAAACTTTGCATCAAAGTAGGTTGCCTAGATATGCAACTAGGTGAGCAACCTATATGATGCAACAAGGATAGGAACACAAGCAAGCAAGATATATGAAACAAATAAGCTTGCACAAGTAAAGGCATGAGATAACCAAGAGTGGAGACGGTGGAGACGAGGATGTGTTGCCGAAGTTCCTTTCTTTTGAGAGGAAGTACGTCTCCGCTGGAGTGGTGTGGAGGCACAATGCTCCCCAAGAAGCCACTAGGGCCACCATATTCTCCTCACGCCCTCACACAATGCGAGATGCCGTGATTCCACTATTGGTTCCCTTGGAGGCGGCGACCGAACCTTTACAAACTAGGTTGGGGCAATCTCCACAACTCAATTGGAGGCTCCCAACGACACCACGAAGCTTCACCACAATGGACTATGGCTTCGCGGTGACCCCAACCGTCTAGGATGCTCAAACACCCAAGAGTAACAAGATCCGCAAGGGATTAGTGGGGGGAATCAAATATCTCTTGGTGGAAGTGTAGATCGAGGCCTTCTCAACCACTCCCGAGCAAATCAACAAGTTTGGTCGGCTAGGGAGTGAGATCGGGCGAAAATGGAGCTTAAAGCAATAATGGAGCTTAGGGTTGGAAGAGGTGAGTCAACGGGGAAGAAGGGGACCCCTTATATAGTGTGGGACAAAGATCCAACCATTACCCACCAACCAGCCCGCGGCCAGCGGTACTACCGCGCCTGGCCAGCGGTACTATCGCAAGGCCGCGCGGTACTACTACTTGCAACCAAGCGGTACTACCGCATGGCTATGCGGTACTATCGTACCGACCCACGGTACTGCCGCAACCCCAACGGCAGTAAAGATAAACAGACGCTCATGAACAGGGGACGGTACTTCCGCAAGCGCAGTACTACCGCGCTCCCCATGTGGTACTACCGCAAGGCAAAAAACCCCTGCCAGGGGAAGGGAACTTCCGTGCCTACTTCCGCAAAGGAACGGAAGTAGCGAACACCCGACACGGTAGTACCGCCGAGGGGCGGTACTATTGCCTGACTGCATAGCACGGTACTACCGCGCGGCAAAAACGGTACTACCGCGGTAGGTGCGGATATAAAAAATTACATCCGCCCCTACTACCGCAAAGGGGCAGCACTAGCCTGGTGGGCAGCGGTAGTGCGGCTCCAGGGAAGCGGTACTACCGTGGGCACCTGCGGTACTACCGCGCCACCACGCGGTACTACCGCGGATGCCTACGGTACTACCGTTTTCCTGGGAGCAGTACTATCGCGACCAACCACAGCAGCCAAACAAGGGAGGCAAGAAAATGGAGGAAGCTCCAAGGAAAAAGGAGGGGACAAGAAGAAGACGTGTACATGATGATTCCACCCAAACCTTTCCAACGTGGACCCCCTCTTAATAGTACAGCTTTCCTACGACTCAAATCCACCAAAAAGAAATGTAGAAAAGACGTCGTCTTCATCAGTCTTCGAGGGGCACCCAACCGTCTTGTGCCTAGCAATGAAGTGTCTGGAATACTCAAGGCACACGATTAGTCCGCAAATGCGTTGTCATCAATCACCAAAACACTTAGGGATAAATATGCCCTTACAATCTCCCCCTTTTTGGTGGATTGATGACAATACGGGATTTGCACAAGGAAAATAATAATAAGTAAATGCAAACCCCTCCTTTCTAGAATATAGACGGGCTCCCCCTAGATGAGTGCTTTGGACTGCACGGCACACGAATACTAGACTCAAAGCCCCCCTATATTATAGAGACAAGGCATATCTATCACTAGACAAGATAGCACAAACATAAGTTAACTACGATAGATAAAGTGCATATGTCTTACACCATATGAGGAAAGTTCTCGAAAGCACAAACCAAAAAAGAGCAAACAAGCACAAACGAGGTCCAAAAGACAAATCAAATAAACGCACCAAGCACGACACAATGCAAATCCCTACTCTCTCTCCCCCTTTGGCATCGAGACGCCAAAAAGGCAGAGAGGACACCTACACACACGGGGTGGCTCAAGCAGAGAAGTCGTCCCACTGCTCCTCGTGCTCCTCGTCAGACTCAGCGGCGGGGATAGTCTCCTCGAAGTCATCCTCTGAACTGGTCCACTTGTATCCCTGCTTTGACATCCAGGCAGCCTCAGGTGTGATGACGTCCTCAGACCCGCCAGACACATCCTCTCCAAAGAGCCTCATAACCTTCTTGTCACGGCGGCGACTCTCCTTATCTGCCACGTGAGCCCTGTACTGTCCCTTTGCCTGCATGCAAAAGAGAGTCTTCATCTTGTCCTTTAGCTTCTTGGCCCATGAAGGCTCGGAGGAAGGAGTGGTGGACCTAGCAGCATGATCCTTAGCAACATTCTCAGCAGCAGCCTCCTCCTCACCAGCAGACCTCCTAGCAGAAGAGGCCTCAGCACGGTTAGTGGTGTTGGCCCAGTTGGGCTTGATGCGAGGCTGATGGACTCATGGCGAATCCAGTCTGGAGCAAGGAACTCATCACCAGGGTACATCTTCTCCCAAGTGGCGGAGAGCAGCCGAAAACAGGTATGGTCCATAGATAGGTACCTTGCGAGTGAACACCGCAAACCGAAGCTCACACCACATGATGTGTGAGACATCAAGTGGCTGAGTCTGAGAAGAACGTGCCTCTGCACACAGGAGCAACATGTCCACTAGATATGCATGGACCTTGTCCTTGTCGCCAATGCGTGGGAACGGAGTGTTGCGGAAGATGCGATGCATGATATCCAGAAAGGAGTTCAACACCCAAGTTGACTTGCCATTGGGGAGCACCTTCTCAACAAGGAAAGGCTGAAGCAGGTTCTTGTTGGCAGACTCAGAGTTGGCATGGGGGCGAACGCCAACGGGGGTCTGAAGCCTGTCATCAGGAATGTGCAGCAGATCCATGAACTCTTTCCATGTAGCAGACATCTGACGGCCGTTGGTCATCCAGGTCATCCTCCGCTCCTCCCCGGGATGAAAGTACACTGAGGCAAAGAACTGATAGATGAGCTCAGGGTCATAGTCAAGGTGAAAGGAGATCACCGGCTCAATAGCAAACTGCTCCACCAAGTCAAGAGCCTCTCCAAAATAGTCACGAAACTTGTCCTTCCGCATGTGATGCATGTCTATCCACTTGACATCCACGAAGGTATTCTGCTTGCTCTTGATCACATCCAGATAGATGAGAACCTGTCGCTTGTTCCAGAACATCTCGGTGCCTCTGAGCACACCCCGAGGAGTCACATAGGGATTGATCCTTCGGCGTTCGACATACTCAAAGACAGAAATCTCGTCCATGCCCTTAGCAGGTTCCTTTTGCTTGCTGGCAGTGGTCTTGACATTGCGCTTGGGGGCATTGGAGCCCTCTGGGGCTTCATCTTGGGGGTTGCGCAGACACTTGGAGCCAGTGTCACGACTGGGATTGGAACGGCGAGAGCCACCACCTGAGACACAAAAATGCAAAACACCCACAACAACCAAGAGGGATTAATGCAAAGACCACAACAAAGCAAGAGAAACAAGTAGAAAGCACACATGATAAAATGCCTAGAGAGAGATTTGATCCCTACGGTAGTACTGCCAAGTGCTGCGAAGCTAAGATAGTAGTACTGCTCTTAGACGCGGTAGTACCGGGTCTAGGAGCGGTAGTACGACCTTAGTGCCTCAGCTAGCATGGTAGCACCGCGACCGCTGAGCGGTAGTACCGCACAAGCTAGCACGGTAGTACCGCACCTGACAGGCGGTAGTACCGCACATCAGACACGGTAGTACCGCACCGCGTTAGATCTGAACGAGTTCAAATCTGAGAAAAGCCCGCGAAACTGCGGCGGTACTACGGTTGGACAAAGCTACCACAAGACAGCATATCAAGTATGATTCCTACACATCACGACTCTCCTACATCCTACTCTTGCATAGATTTGGCCTAAAATCTCAAGAACAACAAGTTTCTCCCCAAAAACCTAGAAGCAAGAGAACAACCAAGAAAAAGAGGGATTTGGGGAAAAAACCTTGATCCATGGCAAGAGGAAGTGGTGGGGAACGATCCCACCGGTCGGAATCCGAGGAGAGTGGCCGGAGACGGAGATCCGGCGAGGGCCTCCGGTGTCGTTCTTGAGCGAGAGAGAGAGAGAGACATGGGGAGAGAGACAAATGAATGGGTATGGGGGGTTGGAACTCCCCTGCCCGAGTCATAACCCCCACGCTCCCTCGACGGCGCGGTAGTACCGTGCCCCAACGCGGTAGTACCGCCCGGCGTGGTACTTCTGAAGTACCGCACCTGAGCGGTAGTACCGTGCTGTGGTGCAGTAGTACCATGCCTCCCAAAGCGGTAGTACCACGGCCAGCCGCGGTAGTACCGTGGGCTCAAGAAGATGCATGTTTCGAGCACACGAAAAACTGGGTCTTTGCACAAACACTCGAGCCAACACGACACCACAAGACCACGCAACACACAAAGCTAGAAAGGCACACGACAAACGAAGCAACCACGAGACACCACCTCTCCAAAGAGAGGGCGGTGGCCATAGCCACCTATGTTTGAGTCAATTGGTATGGCACCGCGAAGAATTATCCTTGGGCCCATGACCAAAACTCATCTTTGAGGCACAAGTACCATCAAACATGGCTAATGTGAAAGACTTGATCGATTTATGCATAATGGGGGGAGGGGGAGTTCATTGAGAGAACATCACTCCCCCTATGTCCATGCCTACATCTAAACAGGACAACACGTTGAGTATGGTGGGGTGTGCAAGGGTTCAAGCAACATTGCTCGAATCAATGATATTTAGCTCATGCCTTAACTCGCAAAATCTTGCTTCATCCAAGGGCTTCGTGAAGATATCTGCAAGGTTATCATGAGTGTTGACATAGTTGAGCTCGATCTCTCCTCGCCTAATGTGATCCCGGATGAAGTGATACCGGATCTCAATATGCTTCGTCTTGAAGTGTTGCACCGGGTTGAGAGAGATCTTGATGGCACTTTCATTGTCACATCAAAGAGGCACTTTGTCAAAAATTACACCGTAATCCTTTAAAGTTTACCTCATCCATAAGAGTTGTGCACAACAACTACCGGCCGCCACATACTCCGCTTCGGTGGGCGAGAGAGACACACAACTTTGCTTTTTGGAAGACCAACTTACCAAAGAGCAACCAAGGAATTGGCACCCTCCGGAAGTGGACTTCCTCTCCACTTTGTTTCCCACCCAATCGGAATCCGAATACCCTACAAGCTTGAAGTTTGCTCCTCTTGGGTACCATAGGCCAAAGTTTGGGGTATGAGCCAAATATCGAAAGATTAGTTTGACCGCCACATAGTGACTTTCCTTAGGTGCGGCTTGAAACCGTGCTCAAATTCCCACACTCAACATGATATCCGGTCTAGATGCACAAAGGTAAAGCAAGGAACCTATCATGGAGCGATATACCTTTTGATCCACCGCTTTACCATTGGGATCTATGTCAAGTTGGCACTTGGTGGGCATGGGAGTGGAAGCCGGCTTGACATCACTTAGTTTGAATCTTTTGAGCATGTCTTGAGTATATTTGGCTTGATTTATGAAGGTTCCTTCTCTTCTTTGCTTCACTTCGAACCCTAGAAAGAACTTCAACTCTCCCATGGAAGACATCTCGAACTTTGAGGTCAATAGAGCGGCAAATTCCTCATTGAAAGCTTTGTTAGGGGAACCAAACATAATATCATCAACATATAATTGGCACACAAACAACTCCCCTTTGACCTTCTTAGTAAAAAGAGTGGGATTGATTAGCCCAACTTCAAAACCACGGTCTTGTAACAACTCGGTAAGGTCGTCATACCATGCACGTGGGGCTTGTTTAAGGCCATAGAGTGCCTTATCGAGTTGATACACATGATCGGGAAAGTAGGGATCCTCGAACCCGGGGGGTTGCTTGACACAAACCAATTCATTAATGGGACCATTAAGAAAAGCACTCTTCACATCCATTTGTTGTAACTTAAAGTTATGATGAGAAGCATAGGCAATCAACATGCAAATAGATTCAAGATGAGCAACGGGAGCAAAGGTTTCACCGTAGTCGATACCCTCGACTTGGGAGTAGCCTTGTGCTACCAAACGAGCCTTGTTGCAAATGATAATCCCATGGGTATCTTGCTTGTTCTTAAATATCCACTTGGTTTCGATGACATTGTGGTTCCCCGTCGGTCTTGGCACCAATCTCCACACTTTGTTGCGCTCGAAGTTGTTGAGTTCTTCATGCATGGCATTGAGCCAATCCGGATCTTCTAGCGCCTCATAGACCTTGTGGGGTTCCACACAAGAGACAAAGGCATGATGCTCCCAATAATTTGCTAATTGTCTATGAGTGTTTACCCCCTTTCTTAAGCTTCCAAGCACATTCGTCATGAGATGATCCTTGGTGGAGAGCTTGGAAGCAACCTTGGCGGCACGACGCTCTAATTCCTCCTCGGGGGTGAGACGAGGAGTGGTCACTTGATCATCTTGAGCGTCGTCTTGAGCTTGTTCTTGTTCTTGAACTTGCTCGGAGGAGAGAACTTGACCTTGGGCATCACTTGATGTGTCAACACCATCTTGAGCGTGATCTTGCCCTTGGTCATGTTCTTGAGGATGAGGGCCTTCATGTTGTTCTTCGGAAGCGGGTGGGCCTTGGGTTGGTGATGGCTCTGCTTGATTGGAGCTTTGTCCTTCTCCTTCGGCCACAAGGGGTTCCTCAATGGGTAGGATAAAGCCAACACCCATTCTTCTTATGGCTTGGGGAGGGATTTCATCACCTACATCACAAGTGCCACTTTGCTCCACTTGGGAGCCATTATTCTCATCAAACTCCATGTTACATGTCTCCTCAATAAGTCCCGTGGATTTATTGAGCACACGGTAAGCATGAGAGTTTGTAGCATAACCAACAAATATGCCCTCATAAGCTCTAGCCTCAAATTTAGACAAGCGAACACCTTTCTTGAGAATGAAACACTTACACCCGAAAACCCGGAAGTACTTGAGGTTGGGCTTGTTACTGGTGAGTATCTCATATGGAGTCTTGTTCAAGCCCTTGCGGAGGTAGAGCCGATTAGATGCATGACACGCGGTGTTGATGGCTTCGGCCCAAAAGTTGTATGGAGACTTGAACTCCGCCATCATGGTCCTTGCCGCATCCATCAACATCCGGTTCTTCCTCTCTGCAACACCGTTTTGTTGAGGGGTGTAAGGTGCGGAGTATTGATGCTTGATCCCCTCATCACTAAGAAACTCATCCAAGGTGTAGTTCTTGAACTCGGTGCCGTTGTCACTTCTTATTGTCAAGATCTTTGCATTGTGTTGACGTTGTGCTTCATTTGCAAAGTCAATGACGGTTTGTTGGGTCTCGCTCTTCCTCTTGAAGAAATACACCCAAGTTTATCTTGAGTAGTCATCCACAATCACCAAGCAATACTTCCTACCCCCAAGACTATCGAAGGATGGAGGCCCAAAGAGATCCATGTGAAGTAGCTCCAAAGGCCTCTTTGAGTAAATGATAGTCGTGGGAGGGTGAGCCTTCTCATGTAGCTTTCCTTCTATACAAGCACTGCAAGCACGATCTTTAGCAAAACTAACATTCGTTAGTCCACAGACATGGCCCCCCTTGAGGATACTTTGCAAAGATCTCATATTGACATGGGCTAAATGGCGATGCCAAAGCCATCCCACATCAACTTTAGCCATTAGGCATGTCGTGGTCTTAGTGGGTCGCTCCAAAAAGTTAATCAAATATAGACCGTTTTCGACATGCCCAACGAAGGCTACTTTAAGAGTCTTGCTCCACAAGAGGGCCACGGTATCGATATTAAAGGAAGTGGCAAAGCCCATGATTGCAAGTTGATGAATGGAAAGTAAATTGTATGCAAGGGATTCAACAAGCATGACCTTATTGATCGTGAGATCATGAGAGATGACCACCTTGCCAAGTCCCAATACCTTGGAGGATGAGGTGTCACCCCACTCGACATTGGTGGGCATAGAGGGAATCTTGTGCACGTCCACCACCAAGTCCTTGCTTCCGGTCATATGATTCGTAGCTCCGCTATCGAGCAACCATGATCCCCCACTGGAAGCAAACACCTTGTTGGTGGCTTTTGCCATGAGGCACTTGGCGGTGATGCTCTCATTGGGTGAGTCGAAGAGATACACCCGTGGAGTCGTCACAATGGCAACGGAGGCCATGGAAACCGACTCGTCACCTTCATCATTGTCATCATCCTCATTGTACTCTTCTTGTACCACCAATGCCTTGGGAGGAGTCTTCTTGGTGAAGTTGCTCTTGTTGGGGAACGACTTGGCCTTGTCCTTTCGGATGAGCTTGCCACCATTGTCTTCCCTCTTCTCGTACGGGCACTCCGCAACAAAATGACTCACGTTGCCACAATTGTAGCAAGTCCTTACACGTTGCTTGCTCTTCGTGCCACTTGAGTTGTTTTTGCTAAAGTTTGGCTCGAGTTTTTCTTGCTCCAAAATTGCCTTGAGGCAAGTGCCATGTGTTCATGATACGCATAATTCGTATCTTCGGGGTTGCTCTCCTCTTCTTCCTCTTCTTATTCTTCAACGGTGAGCTTGGCCTTCAATGCAAGGTTAGGCTTCTTTGCCCTTTGAGAACGAAGCACCGCATTGTCGGCGGTCTTGTCCAAAATGTTCATGGCCACAAACTCATCCAACACTTCGCTTGAGGTCAAAGTGTGGAAGTCCGGTCTTTGACGAATGACGGAGGACATGGCCTTGTGGTAGGGCATCATTGCCTTGAGGAATTAGCGCTTGATCCAATTGTCATCCGTGTCCTTGCTCCCGTGATCTCGTAGTGAGACCGCGAGTTTGGTTACTCTCCGATAAAGCTCACGAGGTTCTTCATCTTCTTTCATTGCAAACTCATCGGCCTCATCTTGCACTACTTCATAGTTGGAGCGGTTAATGCTTGCGCTTCCCCGGTAGAGAGAGACAACACAATGCCATGCATCTTTGGCCAAGGCGAAGGGACGAAGATGAGGTAGGTCTTCGCGTGGAATTGCATCTTGAATGATGAAGAGAGCATTCTCATTGAATTGATTATCCATGGCTTCTCGAGGAGTGAAGTTGCTTGGATCATGCGGATAGAAACCTTCTTCAATGATTCTCCAAAGTTTAGCGTTCACATGATTTAAATGACGTTTAAAGCGGTAAACCCAAGAATCAAAGTCCTCATTTTTCACAATCTTAGGGGGAGGACCGACATGATTCAAATGAGTGGAAGGAACCGGTCCACCATAAACAAGCAATGGTTCCACATGAGCAAAGATGGCGGTGCCATTTTTACCACTAGAAGAAGGAGCCTTTTCACTACTAGCTTCCCCCTTATCAGAGATAGCATCCGTCACCTTGTCGGTGGGATCACCCACTTTCAATGGTGCGGTGGATAGTTTAAGCCCCTCAAGGAATTTAGTAAACATGCTTTCAACCTCGGTTGTCATGGAGGTTTTCAATGTCTCCAAGGCGACATTGAACTCCTCATGACAGACCGAGGTTCCCCCATCACCCGTAGACGAGGTCAGATTCGCACCGGAGTGTTCCTCCACACCGTCTACGGTATCAACCATACTCTTCAGACGGTAAAGTCCTTAATAAAGAGACGAGGCTCTGATAACAATTGAAAGGATCGATATGGTTGACTAGAGGGGGGGGGGGTGAATAGGCAACTAACAATTTTTAGCTTTTCTTTAACAATTTAAACTTTGCATCAAAGTAGGTTGTCTAGATATGCAACTAGGTGAGCAACCTATATGATGCAACAAGGATAGGTACACAAGCAAGCAAGATATATGA
The DNA here is from genome assembly GCA_034509565.1 of Triticum monococcum. Lineage (NCBI taxonomy): Eukaryota > Viridiplantae > Streptophyta > Magnoliopsida > Poales > Poaceae > Triticum > Triticum monococcum. The sequence continues at coordinate 476,317,271 of CM067842.1, read as the reverse complement.
AACAAATAAGCTTGCACATGTAAAGGCACAAGATAACCAAGAGTGGAGACGGTGGAGACGAGGATGTGTTGCCGAAGTTCCTTCCCTTTGAGAGGAAGTACGTCTCGGTTGGAGCGGTGTGGAGGCACAGTGCTCCCCAAGAAGCCACTAGGGCCACCGTATTCTCCTCACGCCCTCACACAATGCAAGATGCCGTGATTCCACTATTGGTGCCCTTGGAGGCGGTGACCGAACCTTTACAAACTAGGTTGGGGGCAATCTCCACAACTCAATTGGAGGCTCCCAACGACACCACGAAGCTTCACCGCAATGGACTATGGCTTCGCGGTGACCTCAACCATCTAGGATGCTCAAACACCCAAGAGTAGCAAGATCCGCAAGGGATTAGTGGGGGGAATCAAATATTTCTTGGTGGAAGTGTAGATTGAGGCCTTCTCAACCACTCCCGAGCAAATCAACAAGTTTGGTCGGCTAGGGAGTGAGATCGGGCGAAAATGGAGCTTAGAGCAATAATGGAGCTTAGGTTTGGAAGAGGTGAGTCAACGGGGAAGAAGGGGACCCCTTATATAGTGTGGGACAAAGATCCAACCATTACCCGCCAACCAGCCCGGGGCCAGCGGTACTACCGCGCCTGGCCAGCGGTACTACCGCAAGGCCGCACGGTACTGCTGCTTGCAACCAAGCGGAACTACCGCATGGCTGTGCGGTACTACCGTACCGACCCACGGTACTGCCGCAACCCCAGTGACAGTAAAGATAAACAGACGCTCAAGAACAGGGGACGGTACTTCCGCAAGTGCGGTACTACCGCGCTACCCATGCGATACTACCGCAAGGCAAAAACCCCCAGCTAGGGGGAAGGGAACTTCCGTGCCTACTTCCGCAAAGGAACGGAAGTAGCAAAAACCCGACACAGTAGTACCGCCGAGGGGCAGTACTACTGCCTGACTGCATAGCGCGGTACTACCGCGCGGAGAAAACGGTACTACCGCGGTAGGTGCAGATGTAAAAAATTACATACGCCCCTACTACCGCAAAGGGGCGGCACTAGCCTGGTGGGCAGCGGTAGTGCGGCTCCAGGGAAGCGGTACTACCGTGGGCACCTGCGGTACTACCGCGCCACCGCGCGGTACTACCACGGAGGCCTACGGTACTACCATTTTCCTGGGAGCAGTACTACCGCGACCAACCATAGCAGCCAGACAAGGGAGGCAAGAAAACGAAGGAAGCTCCAAGGAAAAAGGAGGGGACAAGAAGGAGACGTGTACGTGATGATTCCACCCAAACCTTTCCAACGCGGACCCCCTCTTAATAGTACGGCTTTCCTACGACTCAAATCCACCAAAAAGAAACATAGAAAAGACGTCGTCTTCACCAGTCTTCGAGGGGCACCCAACCATCTTGTGCCTAGCAATGAAGTGTTTGGAATACTCAAGGCACACGATTAGTCCGCAAATGCATTGTCATCAATCACCAAAACACTTAGGGATAAATATGCCCTTACAGCTGTTGGGGAACGTAGTAATTTCGAAAATTTTCCTACGCACACGCAAGATCATGGTGGTGCATAGCAACGAGGGGGAGAGTGTTGTCTACGTACCAACGCAGACCGACTGCGGAAGCGATCACACAACGTAGAGGAAGTAGTCGTACGTCTTCTTCCCGATCCAACCGATCCAAGCACCGTTACTCTGGCACCTCCGAGTTCTTAGCACACGTTCAGCTCGATGACGATCCTCAGGCTCCGATCCAGCAAAGCATCGAGGAAGAGTTCCGTCAGCACGACGGCGTGGTGACGATCTTGATGTACTACCGACGCAGGGCTTCGCCTAAGCTCTACAACGATATGACCGAGGTGGAATTTGGTGACAGGGGGCACCACACACGGCTAAGGAACGATCAACAATGATCAACTTGTGTGTCTATGGGGTGCCCCTGCCCCCGTATATAAAGGAGCAGGGGGAGGGGTTCGGCCGGCTAGGGAGAGGGCGCGGGAGGAGTCCTACTCCTACCGGGAGTAGGACTCCCCCCCTCAATCCTATTCCAACTAGGACTCCCAAGGGGGAAAGGAGAGAGAGGGGGGCCGGCCCCTTCTCCTAGTCCTAATAGGACTTGGGGAAGGGGGGGGGGGGCGGCCAGCTATGGGCCGCCCCTTTTCTCTTTTCCACTAAGGCCCAATAGGCCCATTTGCCTCCCGGGGGGTTCCGGTAACCCTCCCGGTATTCCGGTAAAATCCCGATTTCACCCGGAACACTTCCGATGTCCAAACATAGCCTTCCAATATATCAATCTTTACGTCTCGACCATTTCGAGACTCCTCGTCATGTCCGTGATCACATCCGGGACTCCGAACAACCTTCGGTACATCAAAATGCATAAACTCATAATAACTGTCATCGTAACGTTAAGCGTGCGGACCCTACGGTTCGAGAACAATGTAGACATGACTGATACACGTCTCTGGTCAATAACCAATAGCGGGACCTGGATGCCCATATTGGCTCCTACATATTCTACGAAGATCTTTATCGGTCAGACCGCATAACAACATACGTTGTTCCCTTTGTCATCGGTATGTTACTTGCCCGAGATTCGATCGTCGGTATCCAATACCTAGTTCAATCTCGTTACTGGCAAGTCTCTTTACTCGTTCTGTAATACATCATCTCATAACTAACATCTTAGTTATTATGCTTGCAAGGCTTATGTGATGTGTATTACCGAGAGGGCCCAGAGATACCTCTCCGACAATCGGAGTGACAAACCCTAATCTCGAAATACGCCAACCCAACATCCACCATTGGAGACACCTGTAGTACTCCTTTATAATCACCCTGTTATGTTGTGACGTTTGGTAGTACCCAAAGTGTTCCTCCAGTAAACGGGAGTTGCATAATCTCATAGTTATAGGAACATGTATAAGTCATGAAGAAAGCAATAGCAACATACTAAACGATCGGATGCTAAGCTAATGGAATGGGTCATGTCAATCAGATCATTCAACTAATGATGTGACCTCATTAATCAAATAACAACTCTTTGTTCATGGTTAGGAAACATAACCATCTTTGATTAACAAGCTAGTCAAGTAGAGGCATACTAGTGACACTCTATTGGTCTATGTATTCACACATGTATTATGTTTCCGGTTAATACAATTCTAGCATGAATAATAAACATTTATCATGATATAAGGAAATAAATAATAACTTTATTATTGCCTCTAGGGCATATTTCCTTCAGTCTCCCACTTGCACTAGAGTCAATAATCTAGATTACACAGTAATGATTCTAACACCCATGGAGCTTTGGTGCTGATCATGTTTTGCTCGTGGAAGAGGCTTAGTCAACGGGTCTGCAACATTCAGATCCGTATGTATCTTGCAAATCTCTATGTCTCCCACCTGGACTAAATCCCGGATGGAGTTAAAGCGTCTCTTGATGTGTTTGGTCCTTTTGTGAAATCTGGATTCCTTTGCCAAAGCAATTGCACCAGTATTGTCACAAAAGATTTTCATTGGACCCGATGCACTAGGTATGACACCTAGATCGGATATGAACTCCTTCATCCAGACTCCTTCGTTCGCTGCTTCTGAAGCAGCTATGTACTCCGCTTCACATGTAGATCCCGCTACGACGCTTTGTTTAGAACTGCACCAACTGACAGCTCCACCGTTTAAAGTAAACACGTATCCGGTTTGCGATTTAGAATCGTCCGGATCAGTGTCAAAGCTTGCATCAACGTAACCTCTTACGGTGAGCTCTTTGTCACCTCCATATACGAGAAACATATCCTTAGTCCTTTTCAGGTATTTCAGGATGTTCTTGACCGCTGTCCAGTGATCCACTCCTGGATTACTTTGGTACCTCCCTGCTAAACTTATAGCAAGGCACACATCAGGTCTGGTACACAGCATTGCATACATGATAGAGCCTATGGCTGAAGCATAGGGAACATCTTTCATTTTCTCTCTATCTTCTGCAGTGGTCGGGCATTGAGTCTGACTCAACTTCACACCTTGTAACACAGGCAAGAACCCTTTCTTTGCTTGATCCATTTTGAATTTCTTCAAAATCTTGTCAAGGTATGTGCTTTGTGAAAGTCCAATTAAGCGTCTTGATCTATCTCTATAGATCTTTATGCCTAATATGTAAGCAGCTTCCCCGAGGTCTTTCATCGAAAAACTTTTATTCAAGTATCCCTTTATGCTATCCAGAAATTCTATATCATTTCCAATCAGCAATATGTCATCCACATATAATATCAGAAATGCTACAGAGCTCCCACTCACTTTCTTGTAAATACAGGCTTCTCCAAAAGTCTGTATAAAGCCAAATGCTTTGATCACACTATCAAAGCGTTTATTCCAACTCCGAGATGCTTGCACCAGTCCATAAATGGATCGCTGGAGTTTGCATACTTTGTTAGCTCCCTTTGGATCGACAAAACCTTCTGGTTGCATCATATACAACTCTTCTTCCAGAAATCCATTCATGAATGCAGTTTTTACATCCATCTGCCATATTTCATAATCATAAAATGCGGCAATTGCTAACATGATTCTGACGGATTTAAGCATCGCTACGGGTGAGAAGGTCTCATCGTAGTCAACCCCTTGAACTTGTCGAAAACCTTTTGCGACAAGTCGAGCTTTATAGACAGTAATATTACCGTCAGCGTCAGTCTTTTTCTTGAAGATCCATTTATTCTCAATTGCTTGCCGATCATCGGGCAAGTCAACCAAAGTCCATACTTTGTTCTCATACATGGATCCCATCTCAGATTTCATGGCCTCAAGCCACTTTGCGGAATCTGGGCTCACCATCGCTTCTTCATAGTTCGTAGGTTCATCATGATCTAGTAGCATGACTTCCAGAATTGGATTACCGTACCACTCTGGTGCGGATCTCACTCTGGTTGATCTACGTGGTTCAGTAGTATCTTGTCCTGAAGTTTCATGATCACCATCATTAGCTTCCTCACTAATTGGTATAGGTGTCACAGAAACAGTTTTCTGTGATGTACTATTTTCCAATAAGGGAGCAGGTACAGTTACCTCGTCAAGTTCTACTTTCCTCCCACTCACTTCTTTCGAGAGAAACTCCTTCTCTAGAAATGATCCATTCTTAGCAACGAATGTCTTGCCTTCGGATCTGTGATAGAAGGTATACCCAACAGTTTCCTTTGGGTATCCTATGAAGACACATTTCTCCGCTTTGGGTTCGAGCTTATCAGGTTGAAGATTTTTCACATAAGCATCGCAGCCCCAAACTTTAAGAAACGACAACTTTAGTTTCTTGCCAAACCATAGTTCATAAGGCGTCATCTCAACGGATTTTGATGGTGCCCTATTTAACGTGAATGCGGCCGTCTCTAAAGCATAACCCCAAAATGATAGCGGTAAATCAGTAAGAGACATCATAGATCGTACAATATCTAGTAAAGTACGATTACGACGTTCGGACACACCGTTACGCTGTGGTGTTCCGGGTGGCGTGAGTTGCGAAACTATTCCACAATTTTTCAAATGTACACCAAACTCGTAACTCAAATATTCTCCTCCACGATCAGATCGTAGAAACTTTATTTTCTTGTTACGATGATTTTCAACTTCACTCTGAAATTCCTTGAACTTTTCAAATGTTTCAGACTTATGTTTCATTAAGTAGATATACCCATATCTGCTTAAATCATCTGTGAAGGTGAGAAAATAACGATATCCGCCACGAGCCTCAATATTCATCGGACCACATACATCGGTATGTATGATTTCCAATAAATCTGTTGCTCTCTCCATAGTACCGGAGAATGGTGTTTTAGTCATCTTGCCTATGAGGCACGGTTCGCAAGTACCAAGTGATTCATAATCAAGTGGTTCCAAAAGCCCATCAGTATGGAGTTTCTTCATGCGCTTTACACCGATATGACCTAAACGGCAGTGCCACAAATAAGTTGCACTATCATTATCAACTCTGCATCTTTTGGCTTCTACATTATGAATATGTGTATCACTACTATCGAGATTCAACAAGAATAGACCACTCTTCAAAGGTGCATGACCATAAAAGATATTACTCATATAAATAGAACAACCATTATTCTCTGATTTAAATGAATAACCGTCTCGCATTAAACAAGATCCAGATATAATGTTCATGCTCAACGCTGGCACCAAATAACAATTATTTAGGTCTAATATTAATCCCGAAGGTAGATGTAGAGGTAGCGTGCCGACCGCGATCTCATCGACTTTGGAACCGTTTCCCACGCGCATCGTCACCTCGTCCTTTGCTAGCGTCCGCTTATTCCGTAGTCCCTGTTTCGAGTTGCAAATATTAGCAACAGAACCAGTATCAAATACCCAGGTGCTACTGCGAGCTCTAGTAAGGTACACATCAATAACATGTATATCACATATACCTTTGTTCACCTTGCCATCCTTCTTATCCGCCAAATACTTGGGGCAGTTCCGCTTCCAGTGACCAGTCTGCTTGCAGTAGAAGCACTCAGTTTCAGGCTTAGGTCCAGACTTGGGTTTCTTCTCCTGAGCAGCAACTTGCTTGCTGTTCTTCTTGAAGTTTCCCTTCTTCTTCCCTTTGCCCTTTTTCTTGAAACTAGTGGTTTTGCTAACCATCAACACTTGATGCTCCTTCTTGATTTCTACCTCCGCAGCTTTCAGCATTGCGAAGAGCTCGGGAATAGTCTTGTTCATCCCTTGCATATTATAGTTCATCACGAAGCTCTTGTAGCTTGGTGGCAGTGATTGGAGAATTCTGTCAATGACGCAATCATCTGGAAGATTAACTCCCATCTGAATCAAGTGATTGTTATACCCAGACATTTTGAGTATATGCTCACTGACAGAACTGTTCTCCTCCATCTTGCAGCTATAGAACTTATTGGAGACTTCATATCTCTCAATTCGGGCATTTGCTTGAAATATTAACTTCAACTCCTGGAACATCTCATATGCTCCATGACGTTCAAAACATCGTTGAAGTCCCGATTCTAAGCCGTAAAGCATGGCTCACTGAACTATCGAGTAGTCATCAGCTTTGCTCTACCAGACGTTCATAACATCTGGTGTTGCTCCAGCAGCAGGCCTGGCACCCAGCGGTGCTTCCAGGACGTAATTCTTCTGTGCAGCAATGAGGATAATCCTCAGGTTACGGACCCAGTCCGTGTAATTGCTACCATCATCTTTCAACTTTGCTTTCTCAAGGAACGCATTAAAATTCAACGGAACAACAGCACGAGCCATCTATCTACAATCAACATAAACAAGCAAGATACTATCAGGTACTAAGTTCATGATAAGTTTAAGTTCAGTTAATCAAATTACTTAGGAACTCCCACTTAGATAGACATCCCTCTAATCCTCTAAGTGATCACGTGATCCAAATCAACTAAACCATAACCGATCATCACGTGAGATGGAGTAGTTTTCAATGGTGAACATCGTCATGTTGATCATATCTACTATATGATTCACGCTCGACCTTTCGGTCTCTGTGTTCCGAGGCCATATCTGCATATGCTAGGCTCGTCAAGTTTAACCTGAGTATTCTGCGTGTGCAAAACTGGCTTGCACCCGTTGTAGATGGATGTAGAGCTTATCACACCCAATCATCATGTGGTGTCTGGGCACAACGAACTTTGGCAACAGTGCATACTCAGGGAGAACACTTCTTGATAATTTAGTGAGAGATCATCTTATAATGCTACCGTCAATCAAAGCAAGATAAGATGCATAAAAGGATAAACATCACATGCAATCAATATAAGTGATATGATATGGCCATCATCATCTTGTGCTTGTGATCTCCATCTCCGAAGCACCGTCATGATCACCATCATCACCGGCGCGACACCTTGATCTCCATCGTAGCATCGTTGTCGTCTCGCCAATCTTATGCTTCCACGACTATCACTACCGCTTAGTAATAAAGTAAAGCATTACATCACGATTGCATTGCATACAATAAAGCGACAACCATATGGCTCCTGCCAGTTGCCGATAACTCGGTTACAAAACATGATCATCTCATACAATAAAATCAGCATCATGCCTTGACCATATCACATCACAACATGCCCTGCAAAAACAAGTTAGACGTCCTCTACTTTGTTGTTGCAAGTTTTACGTGGCTGCTACGGGCTTTAGGTAAGAACTCATCTCACCTATGCATCAAAACCACAACGATAGTTTGTCAAATAGACTCCATTTTAACCTTCTCAAGGACCGGGCGTAGCCACACTTGGTTCAACTAAAGTTGGAGAGACAGTCTTCCGCAAGCCATCTGTGTGCATAGCACGTCGAGGGAACCGGTCTCGCGTAAGAGTACGCGTAAGGTTGGTCCGGATCGTCTCGTCCAACAATACCGCCGAACCAAAGTATGACATGCTGGTAGGCAGTATGACTTGTATCGCCCACAACTCACTTGTGTTCTACTCGTGCAAATAACATCAAACCATAAAAACCTAGGCTCGGATGCCACTGTTGGGGAACGTAGTAATTTCGAAAATTTTCCTACGCACACGCAAGATCATGGTGATGCATAGCAACGAGGGGGAGAGTGTTGTCTACGTACCAACGCAGACCGACTGCGGAAGCGATCACACAACGTAGAGGAAGTAGTCGTACGTCTTCTTCCCGATCCAACCGATCCAAGCACCGTTACTCCGGCACCTCCGAGTTCTTAGCACACGTTCAGCTCGATGACGATCCTCGGTCTCCGATCCAGCAAAGCGTCGAGGAAGAGTTCCGTCAGCACGACGGCGTGGTGACGATCTTGATGTACTACCGACGCAGGGCTTCGCCTAAGCTCTACAACGATATGACCGAGGTGGAATTTGGTGACAGGGGGCACCGCACACGGCTAAGGAACGATCAACAATGATCAACTTGTGTGTCTATGGGATGCCCCCTGCCCCCGTATATAAAGGAGCAGGGGGAGGGGTTCGGCCGGCTAGGGAGAGGGCGCGGGAGGACTCCTACTCCTACCGGGAGTAGGACTCCCCCCCTCAATCCTATTCCAACTAGGACTCCCAAGGGGGAAAGGAGAGAGGGGGGGGGGGGGGGCCCCTTCTCCTAGTCCTAATAGGACTTGGGGAAGGGGGGGGGGGCGGCCAGCTATGGGCTGCCCCTTTTCTCTTTTCCACTAAGGCCCAATAGGCCCATTTGCCTCCCGGGGGTTCCGGTAACCCTCCCGGTATTCCGGTAAAATCCCGATTTCACCCGGAACACTTCCGATGTCCAAACATAGCCTTCCAATATATCAATCTTTACGTCTCGACCATTTCGAGACTCCTCGTCATGTCCGTGATCACATCCGGGACTCCGAACAACCTTCGGTACATCAAAATGCATAAACTCATAATAACTGTCATCGTAACGTTAAGCGTGCGGACCCTACGGTTCGAGAACAATGTAGACATGACTGAGACACGTCTCCGGTCAATAACCAATAGTGGGACCTGGATGCCCATATTGGCTCCTACATATTCTACGAAGATCTTTATCGGTCAGACCGCATAACAACATACGTTGTTCCCTTTGTCATCGGTATGTTACTTGCCCGAGATTCGATCGTCGGTATCCAATACCTAGTTCAATCTCGTTACTGGCAAGTCTCTTTACTCGTTCCGTAATACATCATCTCATAACTAACATCTTAGTTATTATGCTTGCAAGGCTTATGTGATGTGTATTACCGAGAGGGCCCAGAGATACCTCTCCGACAATCGGAGTGACAAACCCTAATCTCGAAATACGCCCACCCAACATCCACCATTGGAGACACCTGTAGTACTCCTTTATAATCACCCAGTTACGTTGTGACGTTTGGTAGTACCCAAAGTGTTCCTCCGGTAAACGGGAGTTGCATAATCTCATAGTTATAGGAACATGTATAAGTCATGAAGAAAGCAATAGCAACATACTAAACGATCGGGTGCTAAGCTAATGGAATGGGTCATGTCAATCAGATCATTCAACTAATGATGTGACCTGGTTAATCAAATAACAACTCTTTGTTCATGGTTAGGAAACATAACCATCTTTGATTAACGAGCTAGTCAAGTAGAGGCATACTAGTGACACTCTGTTGGTCTATGTATTCACACATGTATTATGTTTCCGGTTAAAACAATTCTAGCATGAATAATAAACATTTATCATGATATAAGGAAATAAATAATAACTTTATTATTGCCTCTAGGGCATATTTCCTTCAACAGTGTCATCAACGCCGAGCACATTAACCAGCTAAGTTGCTTTCATGCTCAAAAACTTTCAGTTTTAAATTTTGTTCGGCTCGACCAAGCATTATAATTTTCGGCACAAAGTTGTTTGTGACAAAGTTCCTTGTCAAAACTTTGTTTGTGACGCGCATATTCAAATACCCTGTTTATTTGGGGGCTCCCTTGATGGAGCTTTTCCTCTTGCATATGATTATACTTGTATGGCTTAATTCCTTGTTCGTGTATTATGCGACAGTATGCACCATATTGACCTAAGCGATTTGCAAGCTGGGTTGCCTAGCTCCTGTGCTTACCCCTACGTTCCCGATTGTTCAGCTAGGGAGTAAAGGGAGCACCTTTGTGATTGTCACGACCGGGTCATCCGAGCTCTGACCTCAAACTGGGTGAAGCCGAAAGCTAGCGCTCTTATTGTTTTCAATCATGGTCGGCACACAACGGAACTCATGAGTACAAAAATCTATTGCAGAAGTCTCATAGTAATAATGAGCACCGAAGAAAGGTATCAGTGGGGGTACTATTTTCTTCGAAGATGCTTCTTACACTTCGTCAGTAATATAGCATAAGTTCCCTGAGCGCGCTTTGTCTGTTACAGCCTTATGGCCTGATTGCCTGGTCATCGGAAACACCGTCGATACTCTCGACAGGTGGAGTACATGACACTATTCAGCCCTTGGCCGAAGAGGGAGAAGTCGACGGTCGGTTAAGACGCGTTTAAAGTTTGGGTGAACACAGATATGATATAAGTACTTCGGTACATACAATCATTATACATAAAATTCTTTTACCCAAGTCACTTGGGGGCTCTTAAAATTTATATGAGTTGCTTTATAGTAAATGTGTTTTCTTCTTGGTCGTTGCAAAGTCTTTTTCTACCGCTCCTTTTTCGACTCGAGTTTATGGTCAATAGCCGGATAGCCTGTCTTGTCTCTGAAAGCCGCTTGAGTTTAGTTTGCTAAACTGACCTCGAAGAAGTACTTCGCCTTTGGGATAAGGAGCTTGAAGCCGTAGGCTGACCCACGTGAAGTCTTGAGATCGGATGTGTCATGTTAAAGCACGACATAAGCACAAATTTTTCCTATTTTCGGATTGGCACCGGACACTTGATCTTGTTCGGACGTCAAGTTTTTACTGACATTTTTTGGTTTTCCAAGCTTATGGCACTTTCAAACTATTTGTGTGTTTTCAACACAAGTCTCACAGTGCAACGCCGGACACCTTTAGAGATTCGGCAAAAAACATTCTCGGATATTGCTATATATGCATCGGTTTCGAATTGGGTCTTCGGTCAATAGTTGGGTTGCCCGGCTCCTGCGCTTGCCTCCTACGCTCCGCTTTGTTCGGCTAGGTGTGCAAAGGGAGAACCACGACGATTATGCTTCCAGCTCACATGGTTAAGCACCTCAGTGGAGAAAGCCGAAAACTGACTGTCACAATAAGCATAAACTAGTCAGCGATCCGATGACCGTGTCAAATGGCGGGCCATTCATAACATTGGCCGAAGTGTTTACGGCTTGACCTCGACTATCGCCGAACACTACTGGGGGCTAGTAACTGGCCTCCCAAACTAAATCCTCAATATCTTGCTCTTACATTACAGCTTAGGTTTCATGATCATGCTTAGCATAACAACCCAAAGAAAGGAACCAATAGCGGGACTATTTTCTTTGGAAGACATTTCTTATGTTAAACAGTAATATAACATATCTATCTACGTACCTTTGTTTATAAAACTGTATGGCCAGATTTCCTTGTTTGTCGTAAATCTTTGCCCTCATAAAGGCTTTATAAAGTAAGACAAACACTCCTCGGGTACTGGCCGAGGAGGTGGAAGCCGATGGTAGGTCAACAAAGTTTTGTACAATGTGGATCCGAGCATTAATTACGTAAAATACTTGGATACATAGAGTCATTGCACATAATTTCTGATTTTACTATGGATATCGATCCTTAATTCGGCCACCCATGCCCGCATTAAGGCTCGGGGGCTACTGGGCTTCGGGCTTATTATTTACAAATATTAAAGGGGCACATCGATCCCCTGATCTGGTGTTGCCACCCGACCAGTGTCTCGGGGGCTACTGCATTGCCTGTCCAATGCAAAAAATTTAAGTGCAATACAGTTTCCGAGGAGATTTTGATCCTCAGGTTGGTCGGCCGCACCCAACCCGAGTCTCGAGGACTGAGCACGCCATGTTTTGTGTCCCGAAGTATTCTACCGAGCTAGGACTTGATCCTCAGGCCGATTTTGCAAATCAACCGGAGTCACAGTGGCTACTGGGATCAATAGTCTTACGTCATCCTTCAGGTGCATCTCGGGTTTTAGACCGATACACACCTTGAGGGCTACTGGCTATATATCTCGGCAGAGAATATATTGCACCAATAAAAAATATTGACAAAAAATTGACCCACAGTCGGGGTGGTGCACCACCTCGGAAGAAGTCCAGCATAAAGCTCAGGCGCGAGTGGCTGGCTCCATAGAGGGCATTTCCGGCATTAAGCTCGGCTAAACTCCTTCGACTTTTTTGAACCAAGGTGATATGACACCTCGGATATAGTCCGGCGTTGGAGCCCGGATACAGTCCGGCATTGGAGTTTGGACATAGTCCGGCGTTGGAGCTCAGAAAGCGGTCCGGTGTTGGTGCTCAGCTGCAAAAGATACATCGAATGCAGTCCGGCGTTGGAGCTCGGACGCAAGAGGACGCTGCCGCCCGGGAACAAATTCAAACCCGAGGTGTGGCATAAAAATAACAAGGCATTGATAAAGGCCGAAGACTTAAAGGGCTCCTCGGATACCCGGCGTGTGAGATCTTCAGATTTAGCTCGACAATCCTCAAGATAGAAGATGGGAAGATTTGTTGAACCAGTTTTCAAGACCGACGACCGAAGACAAAGAACAGTTCGGAAGAACCGAGGAGCGTCCCCAACTTGAAGACCGGTTCAGGGGGCTACTGACGGTGTCCTGGACTAGGGGGGGGGGGTACTCACCATGTTGTCTCCCGGTCAGTTAGATTGGGGCGAGGACCCCCATGGCCGTATACTCATGGGCCAGTTCGGGAAGATTCCACAAGACTTGGTGGTCAAGACGAGGACTCCTCCTCCACCGGCGTATTCGGCTAGGACTCTTGTTATCCTAGGACTCTGGTGCATTATATAAACCAGGGCCAGGCTAGTCGATAGATATACAAACAATCATACCATAGGATAGCTTCTAGGGTTTAGCCTCTACGATCTCGTGGTAGATCAACTCTTGTAATACTCATATCTTCAAGATCAATCAAGCAGGAAGTAGGGTATTACCTCCATCGAGAGGGCCCGAACCTGGGTAAACATCGTGTCCCCCGCCTCCTGTTACCATCCGCCTTAGACGCACAGTTCGGGACCCCCTACCCGAGATCCGCCGGTTTTGACACCGACAAGCGTCCTGGAGCGGACGCTGCGATAGTGGCACCGCCGCAACGCCTGCTGGTATCTTGCCGCTCGCAGTGCAGCCTCGCGGCGGCGTTCCTCCCCCAGCACGAGGTCCATCCTCCGCGTGGTGTCCTGCTGCGTCTCATCAAACACCAGGACCCGTGCAGAGCGATGCATGACCTCGTGAGGGAGAACCTCTTCTGCTCCGTAGACGAGGAAGAATGGGGTCTCTCTCGTTGGCTTGGTGGCGGTGGTGCGGATGGACCACAACAGGGACTAGAGCTCATCGTGCCAGCCCCTGCCGCAGGCTTCGAGCTTCCTCTTGAAGGTCCTGGTCTTGAAGCCTCTCAGGACCTCTGCGTTGGCGCGTTCGGCTTGACCATTGCTCCGGGGGTGCGTCACCGAAGCGTAGCAGATCTGTGTTCCAAGGTTAGCATAGTACATTTTGAAGAGATTACTGGTGAACTACAAACCATTATCGGTGATGATGCGGTTGGGGACCCCAAAACGGCTCACGAGACCCTTGATGAACTTGACCGCGGAGCTAGCTGGGATGGTGCGGATGGCTTCCACCTCCGCCCACTTAGTGAACTTGTCGATGGCGACGTAGAGGTATCGGTAGCCCCCGGGCGCCCGAGGGAACGGGCCCAGGATATCCAGCCCCCAGACTGCGAACGGCCACGAGAGTAGAATGGTCTGGAAGCCCTGAGCTGGCTAGTGGATTTTCTTTGTGTGGAATTGGCAGGCTTCGCAGGACTTCACGAGCTCCACTGCGTCATTGAGTGCCATAGGCCAGTAGAATCGATTGTGGAATGCCTTGCCGACGAGGGTTCGTGACGACGAGTGGTGCCCGCAGTCCCCGCCATGTATGTCGGCTAGCAGCTCCTTCCCCTATTCCCTGGAGATGCAACACAGTGAGACGTCATTTGGCCGCTTCTTATATAACTCATCGTCCTCGATGTAGTATGTCGTGGCATGCCGGGCCACACGCTCCGCATCCTCCTCCTTCTCTGGCAACGTCCCTTGCATCAGGTATTCCTTGAATTCCTTGGTCCAGCACCCCCCGGGGCTCGAGCGCCAAGAGTAGACGCGCTCCAGAAGTTGGGCCATAGGCTGGGCCTCCCGAGGCAGGTGGCTGCGGGAGCTCCTCCCTAGGCTGCGCTGTCCTTGAAAGCGGTGGTGTCGCCGACGGCTTGAAGAGCCACTCCTCAAAGACGCCAAGCTCTTGGGGCTGTCGCTTGGATGCCCTTCTAGCAATGTCGTCGGCTTCCTTGTTGGTTCCTCGGGGCACGTGCTGCAACTCCAACCCCATGGACTGCTTCTCCATCTTGCGTACCTCCGCGAGATAGGCCTCCATGTGTTCGTCCTTCGGATCATACAGCTTGTTGGAGAAGTTGACGAGGAGCTGCGAGTCACCCTTGATCGTGAGACGCTTCACCCCTAGTGCCGCCGCAGCCTTCAGGCCGGCTATGAGGCCCTCGTACTCTGCAATGTTGTTGGAGACCTTCTCACCCTGCTGGAAGCAGAGTTGCACGGTGTAGTAGAGCTTGTCCCGAGTGGGCGAGATGAGCACTGCCCCAGCCCCCGTGCCCTGGCACGCGAAGGCACCATCGAAATACATGACCCAGCCGTCAGGCGCCTCACTTCCTGGCGAGAGAGACCGGTCCTCGCCTATTTCAAGCGTCCGGGCGTCCGTCCATTCTGCCACAAAATCAGCGAGCGCAGCCCCCTTGATGACCCTAGTGGTGCTGAACTCCAACTGGAATGCCTGCAGCTCGATGTTCCACTCGACTACCCTCCCAACGGAGTTGGGGCTCCTAAGCACCCTCTCCAGTGGGTAGGCTGAGACGACCTTGATGGGGTGGCCTTGAAAGTAGTGTCACAGCTTTCGTGAGGCCACAAGGAGCGCGAGTAAGAGCTTCTAAGGCATGGGGTACCGTGCTCTTGCATCCCGCAACACCGTGCTGTCGAAGTATACCGGATGCTCGATGAGGGTAGGCGCGCTGATGAGGTTTGCGTCTTCCGGGAGTTGGGGTGCCTCCTGAGGTGGTGGAGCCCCCAATGCTTGATCGCTTGTCGGGGCCTTTGCGGGTTCGGGAGCGTTGTCTTGCTGAGCTTGACCCTCTGCTGTTGCTGCTGCGGCCCTTGTTGTTCCCTCCTGGTCTTGCGTCATCTTTGCTGGGGGTGTGGCTCAGGCGATGCACCCTTGGCTTGGTGTTCTTCTCGAACCGCCACTAGAGCCACGCTGGTGGAGTAGGGAGTGGCAGGAAGATAAAGCACTGGGGGCTCAAGAGGTCGCGGCGCCACCATCACCGGGGGGCTGGTCAGGTATCTCTTGTGGTCTTGAAATGCTCGGTCGGCCTCCGGGGTCCATTCGAATGGGCCCTTCTTCTTCATCAGCTTGAAGAAGGGTAGGTCATGCTCTCCCAACTTGGAAATAAAGTGTCCCAACGCAGTCACCCGTCCAGCAAACTTCTGCATTTCCTTGAGGGTTTGTGGTGGACTCATGTCTTCAATGGCCTTGACCTTCTCTGGGTTGGCCTTGATCCCCCCTGTGGGACACAAGGAAGTCCAGCAGCTTGCCGGAAGGGACGCCAAACACACACTTCTCCGGGTTGAGCCACAAGTCCACCTGGCAGAGGCTTTCAAAGGTTTCCTCCAGGTCTTGGATCAAGGTCCTCGCCTCCCGAGACTTCACCACGATGTCGTCGACATAGGCTTCAGCGTTCCTCGCGAGCTGCCGACCCAAGGCGATGTGCATAAGCCGCTGGAAGGTTGCGCCTGTGTTGCGTAGTCTGAAAGGCATGCAAGTGTAGCAGTACACCCCGCACGGGGTCAGGAAGGCTGTCTTCTCCACATCTTCTACCGCCATCTTGATCTGGTGATATCCTGAGAATGCGTCCAGGAAGCACAGTGTCGGTGTCAAAACCGGCGGATCTCGGGTAGGGGGTCCCGAACTATGCGTCTAAGGTTGATGGTAACAGGAGACAGGGGACACGAAGTTTTACCCAAGTTCAGGCCCTCTTGATGGAGGTAACACCCTACGTCATGCTTGATTGATATTGATGAATATGAGTATTACGAGAGTTGATCTAGCACGAGATCGTAATGGCTAAGCCCTAGAAGTCTAGCCTGTATGACTATGGTATTGAGTATCCCCTATCCGGACTAAGTCCTCCGGTTTATATAGACACCGGGGGGATCTAGGGTTACATAGAGTCAGTTACATAATATGGAATCTTCATAGTTGTTCGCCAAGCTTGCCTTCCACGCCAAGGAGAGTCCCATCCGGACACGGGTACAGTCTTCGGTCTTCGTATCTTCACAGCCCATCAGTCTAGCCCATAAACAGGTTGGATGCCCGAGGACCCCTTAGTCCAGGACTCCCTCAGGAGCCCATGTACCTGGCTTCAATGACAAGGTATCCGACGCGTAGTGCTGTCTTCGGCATTGCAAGGCGGGTTCCTCCTTCCGAACTCCCAAATAGTCTTCGGACGAAACGAATGTGTCCGGATCTACAACACACAGCTGATGGTATAGCACTTTTATGAATCCGATCTGCTGACAACTTTAATAATGTGATGTCACGCCCTCCCGGCCTTTATTTCGAACCGTTTCCTGTCCCTCCATTCCACGTTTGGGGGGCGTGTTTTTACTGGCACATCTTGTCGAAGCAGGGATCGTGCCCCCTTATTGCAGGATTTTCATCAATACGGGCGTGGGTAACCCAACCGTCCTGCGGGAAAGATTCCTAAGGAATAGGCTGGTTCTTAGGCTTTAGGAGGAGGCGTTCAATACCGGAGGCCTTTATAAAGGAACCAAGGGCCGTCTTTTTTATGCCAAACTTCTCCTCAGCCTTCCCAACCCCGAGTTCCAGCACCCAAGGTTCGACTCCATTGCTTTCAGCCTTCCCATCATGTCCGGATCCAGCTCTCAAGGTCGACGGGTGGCTTCCTCTGTTACAGAGCAGGATATTGCAAAACTTCGGGCAGCCAGATATCTGACTGCAAAGATCCACCACCGGCTTCCTGCTCAAGGACAAGTTATTCCGACCCCCAGATCCGGCGAGAGGGTTGTGTTCATCCCCCACTTCCTCCGGGGGTTAGGGTTTGCGCTTCAACCCTTCGTCTGGGGGGCTAATATTTTATTACGGACTGGATTTTCACGACCTTGCCCCGGACTCGATTCTCCATGTCTCTGCGTTTATTATTACATGCAAGGCCTTCCTTCGAATCCCCCCACACTTCGGCTTATGGCTCAAGACCTTTAGTGTGAAACCAAAGATAGCCGACGGGGAACAAGCGGAGTGTGGCGGCGCTACAATCGGCCAACTCGCCAACACTCCCTGGCCAAAAGGTTCCTTTACCGAGACATCCAATTACTGGCAGCAGTGGTGGTTTTACATTACAGAGCCCCGCAGTACTAAGTGGGTTGCTGCACCCACTTTCCATCCTGGCCCACCGTCACAGCTTGCATCATGGGTCAACAAGGGGCTGGACTGGGGATCGGTTGATGAAGTGCGGACTTTACAAAGTCGCATCCGAACCCTCCTTGAGAGAGATATTGATCTCGTTAGTGTGATTCAAGTGATGTTAGTCCGCCGAACCCTGCCCTGCCAGCGCAGGCCTCGCAGCATGTGGGAGTTTAATCCAGAAGGACCACAGACCCTCCAACACTTCTTCGGCGACACACACAAAGGGATGTGGAAGTTATTTTTTGGGAAGTAGAAACATTGGCTGGATACCACTGAGGACGCTGGCCTCAACTATAATCGTCCGGATACCCCGGTAAGCACTCGGCTCTCGAATACTTTGCGATCATGCATACCGTAATATGATACTGAGCAGGCTATCTTTTTCCAGGGCTGGACAAAGAAGGCAGAGCTGATTATGTGTTCGGGTCCTTTGCCCGAGGGTCCAGCAGATCCTGTCCTAACAAGGATGCTGGCCCCAGCACCATACCAGATGCTGGAGAAGGAGGATGAGGCGGAGGACAAGAGGACCAAGGATGGCCTCTATTCCAAAGGGACCTCGGACTTTGTGTCCGGAGGAATAAAAATCCCCTCATCTGAAGACAAAAGTAAAGGGGGGGCACTATCTCTTTCCCTCCCAAGAAGAAGAGGGCTGCTTCCGAAGATTGGGAGAAGCAGGCTCCTAAGCGAGGCAAGATGCCTCTGGGAGGCGGCCCAGTCCTGGAGGACGTCGAAGCGCAGTCTCATGACGAGGACGAGCCTCCGGCCCAATCATAAGTGAACAAGGCTGTTCTAAACATATCCCGTTCTTTTCATATGATGCCTAAAATATACATTTTTTGCAGCCCAACGCGTAGTCCCCTTCAACAATCCTCTTCCTCGGGGGACCTTCTCCCAGAGATGATGGAAAGCGAAACGCCCCCATCGGCCTCTCCGTCCAATAGGGCAGACGATCTTGAGGTGTCGTCATGGAGGGTCTCCCCCGACCAACAAGTGGTGCAAGGGATGACGAAGATGCTATACGAAGGTGATACTTCGGCGGCCCAGGGTCCGGGGAACAACAATGAAGACCCCGAACAGTCTGGAATGTCATGGGATACAAATAAACAGATCCCTTCAAAGGGTGGCCGTACTCCCGTGGCTGCCTCCGAAGACCCAGAGGTGCCGGATATCTTGACGAACATGCTATGGCAGGCGTCTGTTTCAAAGGACCATCGTACATTGATGAGTACGGTGGTTGAAAAGGTCCTATCCGCGAAGAGCGGGTTGAATGAGGCCTTTGAGAGCCTGCTAAGAGGCTTCGAGGTTTGTAATGTAACATGTGCAATTGTGTTTTATTCAGAAAATACACCTGTGTATAGACAGTAGCCCCTGAGACTCCGGTTGGCTTCCCCTGGGAGGCGAATGGAGGATCAAGAAGAAATTTTGGAGGACCAAACTGATTAACTTTGAACACAGGCTGCTTCCCCCTGGCTACTTCCCAGACTGCGGATATTGCCGAACTTCAACGGAAGCTTGATGTGGTCAGGGATGACATTACGTTGATCAATATGCGTCTTGATGAGTCGCAAGGTATGTATACAGAGCAGTCTCTGTACGTACGTTTTTGTGATATAAGCATGACGCTGAAAGCTGTACCTAGCTCCATATTGTGCTGCCACCATTGAAATTCTTCGGGCAGAGCTAGCTCGGGTCAAAGAGCTGGCCCGGTGTAGTAATGCGGCTGCCGAGAAGGCATCGATTGAGTTAGAAGCCGAACGGGCTGCTCGGCATCAAGACGAGGAGAAGATATCCATGATGGCGCTTGAGCTATAAAGTGCTGCCAGCCGCTGTGAGCTCCTTGAGAAGGAGAAAGAATCCAAAACGACTAAAATTGAAAAGGCTTTACGAGAAGCAAGAGAAGCGCGGTCTGAATCCAGAGCGGCCCGTGAGGAAATCTGGCAAGCTGGGGAGATTGCGGCTGGTAAGCCATTTTTACTACAGGCTAAGTTCGGCGACCCGAACTATGCTCAGCTGAACCAATTGTGGAGTTCTCCGGACGAGTTTTTAGACTTGCCGAAGAGTTCTTCCGATGCGGTGCAGTATTATCAGGCGCGAGAGGGGTACGCAATGGAGAAGCTTTTCTAGTCACAATTCAGCGCATCGAAGCGCCCCCTGTTGCTGAATGAGCAGATATCCCAGTGGGCCGAGCTTTATAGGATATCCGGTGCTGCTATGAAGAACATCATAATCTGGTTATGGCCAACTGAGCATGTTCCGAATAATTACTTTGGCTTGGTGCAGCGGCTTGTTGAAGCAGTGCCGCGTATCGACGTTGTGAAGCAATCGGTGTGCATCGAGGGTGCCCGGATGGCTTTTGCCCGAGTCAAGACATTCTGGGGGAATATGAAGGCCATCGACGTTGTGGTGAAGAGTCCGCCCAAGGGTAGGGACTGCCATGATCCGGAGCATTATTTTGAAGACATCCTAGTAGCCGCCCGCTTGATAGAGGGTCAATGCTCAAAAGACATAATGTTCAAGTGAGGTGTATAAGAATTGTACGAGACAATTTTATAGTGAATCTATTTGTATATTGTGCTTGAAAGCTTGTGTTCCTCCTATGCGGCCATTTTAATATAAAATGGAAGATTTCCAGTCGTCGGCTTCAGCCCCCTTGTAGGAAGTACAGGGGTGTTCTAAAAAGCATATGATCACTCCTGACCCAACGTCCTGGTCCATAAAGGAGGTGTCAATGCAGTGAACCAGGCAACCATACTATAGGGCGTTAACATTTTCACTTAGCCATAGGAGTTTTATGGTGGGTCTATGACATAGCCCCTAGTATGTATGCGGCTTATTTATACCTCTTGAGCACTGCGTTGGTTTTCCCTTGAAGAGGAAAGGGTGATGCAGCAGAGCAGCGTAAGTATTTCCCTCGGTTTTTGAGAACCAAGGTATCAATCCAGTAGGAGGCCACGCACAAGTCCCTCGCACCTACACAAACAAATAAACTCCTCGCAACCAATGCGATAAAGGGGTTGTCAATCCCTTCACGGTCACCTACGAGAGTGAGATCTGATAGATATGATAAAATAATATTTTTGGTATTTTTATGATAAACAAAAATAAAGAGCAAGTAAAATAAATGGCAAAGGAAACAACTAAGGATTAAAAGATTAATATGATGGAAAGTAGACCCGGGGGCCATAGGTTTCACTAGAGGCTTCTCTCGAGAGTATAAGTATTACGGTGGGTGAACAAATTACTGTTGAGAAATTGACAGAATCGAACATAGTTATGAGAATATCTAGGTATGATCATGTACATAGGCATCACGTCCGAGACAAGTAGACCGAATCCTGCCTGCATCTACTACTATTACTGCACACATCGACCGCTATCCAGCATGCATCTAGAGTATTAAGTTCAAGAGAACAGAGTAACGCTTTAAGCAAGATGACATGATGTAGAGGGATAAACTCATGCAATATGATATAAACCCCATGTTGTTATCCTCGATGGCAACAATACAATACGTGCCTTGCTACCCCTACTGTCATTGGGAAAGGACATCGCAAGATTGAACCCAAATCTAAGCACTTCTCCCATTGCAAGAAAGATCAATCTAGTTGGCCAAACCAAACTGATAATTCGAAGAGACTTGGAAAGATAACCAATCACACATAAAATAATTCAGAGAAGAATCAAATATTTTTCATAGATAAACTTGATCATAAACCCACAATTCATGGGTCTCAACAAACACACTGCAAAAGAAGATTACATTGAATAGATCTCCACAAGAGAGGGGGAGAACTTTGTATTGAGATCCAAAAAGAGAGAAGAAGCCATCTAGCTAATAACTATGGACCCGAAGATATGAAGTAAACTACTCACATTTCATTGGAGGGGCTATGGTGTTGATGTAGAAGCCCTCCGTGATCGATGCCCCCTCCAGCGGAGCTCCGGAAAAGGCCCCAAGATGGGATCTCGTGCATACAGAAAGTTACAGCAGTGGAATTAGGGTTTTGGCTCCGTATCTGGTAGTTTGGGTGTACATAGGTATATATAGGAGGAAGGAGTACATCGGTGGAGCAACATGGGCCCCACGAGGGTGGAGGGCGCACCTCGGGGGGTAGGCGCGCCCCCTACCTTGTGCCTTCCTGGTTGATTGCTTGACGTAGGGTCCAAGTCCTCTGGATCATGTTCGTTCTGAAAATCACGTTCCCGAAGGTCTCATTCCTTTTGGACTCCGTTTGATATTCTTTTTCTGCGAAACCCTAAAATAGGCAAAACAACAGGAATTCTGGACTGGGCCTCCGGTTAATAGGTGAGTCCCAAAAATAATATAAAAGTGTATAATAAAGCCCAATAATGTCCAAAACAGGATATAATATAGCATGGAACAATAAAAAACTATAGATACGTTGGAGATGTATCAAGCATCCCCAAGCTTAATTCCTGCTCGTCCTTGAGTAGGTAAATGATAAAAAACAGAATTTTTGATGTGGAATGCTACTTGGCATAATTTCAATGTAATTCTCTTAATTGTGGTATGAATATTCAGACCCGAAAGATTCAAGGCAAAAGTTCAATATTGACATAGAAATAATAATACTTCGAGCATACTAACTAAGAAATTATGTCTCTTCAAAATAACATGGCCAAAGAAAGTTATCCCTACAAAATCATATAGTCTGGCTATGCTCCATCTTCACCACACAAAGTATTTAAATCATGCACAACTCTGATGACAAGCCAAGCAATTGTTTCATACTTTTGGTGTTCTCAAACTTCTTCAATCTTCACGCAATACATGAGCGTGTGCCATGGACATAGCACTATATGTGGAATAGAATGGTGGTTGTGGAGAGGACAAAAAGGGAGAAGATAGTATCACATCAACTAGGCGTATCAACGGGCTATGGAGATGCCCATTAATAGATATCAATGTGAGTGAGTAGGGATTGCCATGCAACGGATGCACTAGAGCTATAAATATATGAAAGCTCAACAAAAAGAACTAAGTGGGTGTGCATCCAACTTGCTTGCTCACGAAGACCTAGGGAATTTTGGGGAAGCCCATCGTTGGAATATACAAAGCCAAGTTCTATAATGAAAATCCCCACTAGTATATGAAAGTGATAACATAGGAGACTCTCTATCATGAAGATCATGATGCTACTTTGAAGCACGAGTGTGGGAAAAAAAGGATAGTAGTATTGCCCCTTTTTATTTATTTATTCTTTTTTGCCTTTCTATATTTTTTATTGGTACAATACTCTATGAATGATGATCATCACACTTCTATTTATTTACAACTCAATGATTACAACTCGATACTAGAACAAAGTATGACTCTATATGAATGCCTCCGACGATATACCGGGATAGCAATGATGCATGAGTGACTTATATGAAAGAATTATGAACGGTGGCTTTGCCACAACTAAAATGTCCACTACATGATCATGTGAAGCAATGTGACAATGATGGAGCGTGTCATAGTAAACGGAACGGTGGAAAGTTGCATGGCAATATATCTCGGAATGGCTATGGAAATGCCATGATAGGTAGGTATGGTCGCTGTTTTGAGGAAGGTATATGGTGGGTGTATGATACCGGCGAAAGGTGTGCGGTATTAGAGAGGCTAGCAATGGTGGAAGGGTGAGAGTGCATATAATCCATGGACTCAACATTAGTCATAAAGAACTCACATACTTATTGCAAAAATCTATTAGTTATCGAAGCAAAGTACTACGCGCATGCTCCTAGGGGGGTAGATTGGTAGGAAAAGACCATCGCTCTTCCCCGACCGCCACTCATAAGTAGGACAATCAATAAATACATCATGCTCCGACTTCTTAATATAACGGTTCGCCATACGTGCATGCTACGGGAATCACTAACTTCAACACAAGAATTTCTCAAATTCACAACTACTCAACTAGCATGACTCTAATATCACTATCTCCATATCTCAAAACAATTATCAAGTTTCAAACTTCTCATAGTATTCAACACACTCATAAGAATATATTTTTATTAATCTTGAATGCCTACAATAATTAAAGAAAATTACCATGCTGTTTTGTAGGACTCTCAAAATAATCTAAGTGAAGCATGAGAGAACAAAAGTTTCTATAAAACAAATCCACCATCGTGCTCTAAAAGATATAAGTGAAGCACTAGAGCAAAAACTATATAACTCAAAAGATATAAATGAAGCACATAGAGTATTCTAACAATTTCCAAATCTTGAGTGTCTCTCTCAAAAAGGTGTGTGCAGCAAGGATGATTGTGGAAAACTAACAAATAAAGACTCAAATAATACAAGACGCTCCAAGCAAAACACATATCATGTGGTAAATAAAAATATAGCTCCAAGTAAAGTTACCGATAGAAGTAGACGAAAGAGGGGATGCCAAGCTTTGGCTTTTAGGTGTCCTTAGATTATCTTGGGGTGCCATGGGCATCCCCAATATTAGGCTCTTTCCACTCCTTGTTCCATAATCCATCAAATCTTTTACCCAAAACTTGAAAACTTCACAACACAAAACTTAAAGTAGAAAATCTTGTGAGCTCCGTTAGCGAAAGAAAACAAAATACCACTTCAAGATACTGTAATGAAATCATTCTTTATTTATATTGGTGTTAAACCTACTGTATTCCAACTTCTCTATGGTTTATAAACTATTTTACTAGCCATAGATTCATCAAAATAAGCAAACAACACACGGAAAACAGAATCTGTCAAAAACAGAACAGTCTGTAGTAATCTGCAGCTAACGCAAGTTCTGGAACCCCAAAAATTCTAAAATAAATTTCTGGACGTGAGTAATTTATCTATTAATTATCTGCAAAAATAATTAACTAAATATCACTTTCCAAATAAAAATGTCAGCAGTTCTCGTGAGCGCTAAATTTTCTGTTTTTTACAGCAAGATTAAAAAGACTTTTCCCAAGTCTTCCTAACGGTTCTACTTGGCACAAACACTAATTAAACACAAAAAACACAACCAAAACAGAGGCTAGATAAATTATTTATTACTAAACAGGAGCAAAAAGCAAGGAATAAAAATAAAATTGGGTTGCCTCCCAACAAGCGCTATCATTTAACGTCCCTAGCTTGGCATCAAAGCAAGGATAGATCTAGGTATCTTTAGTTGGTAATTCTTTAATGAGACATCTATCACCCTTAGGAGTTTCTTTATTTTTATTAATTATCAAACTTCTAGGCACAAAATCAAAAAAATCATTAGTAGCAAACGGTTCCTTAATGATAGCAAAAAGATTGGGATGAATACTTATAGATTTGAGATCCGCAGTTTCCTTGCTAGAGGATTCACCCTTATTTTTAGGAACATACATAAGCTGGCAATTTTAGTCGGAGTACTAGGAGTATTATTTACGAAACAAAAAGTGGTTCCCAAGTTGGTAATGATACCCTCAAGTTTATCGATTCTAGTGGAATCATGATTTATTCTTTCATTAACTATGGGTTCCTTATCCTTCATATTTTTTAAAGTGACTCCTAATTTAGATCCATATTGAGTAATTTGGTTGTGGATCTTTTTATCCAGATTTTCAACTAACTCTAAGGTAGCAACTTTATTTTCAATAATTTGAAGTTTTTGCATTACATGCTCCAAAGTTAACATAGTTCCATTAACCAAAAGAGGGGGTGAGCCAAACAAATCTGTCATAGCATTATAAGAATCAAAAGTGTGGCTACCCAAGAAATTCCCTCCGGTAATGGTATCAAGGACATATCTGTGCCAAGGCATAACGCCTGCATAAAAATTGCGGAGAAGAATGGAAGTAGATTGCTTCCTGGTAGATCTATTTTGAGCATTGCAAATTCTATACCAAGCGTCATTTAGATTTTCTCCCCCCCTTCTATTTTGAGCATTGCAAATTCTATACCAAGCGTCTTTTAGATTTTCTCCCTCCCTTTGCTTAAAATTGAGAACTTAATTTTCGGGAGACAACAGGGAAGATAGAGAACTAGCCATAATGACGAGCAAGCAATCCGACACACAAGCAAACAAGAAATGGGCAAAAAGAGGCGAATAGAGAAAGAGAGGGAGGATGGAGAGAGAGATGGAGAATAAAATGGCAAGGGTGAAGTGGGGGAGAGGAAAACGAGAGGCAAATGGAAAATAATGTAATGCGGGAGATAAGGGTTTGTGATGGGTACTTAGTATGCTGACTTTTGCATAGACTCCCCGGCAACGGCGCCAGAAATCCTTCTTGCTACCTCTTGAGCACTGTGTTGGTTTTCCCTTGAAGAGGAAAGGGTGATGCAGCAGAGCAGCGTAAGTGTTTCCCTCAGTTTTTGAGAACCAAGGTATCGATCCAGTAGGAGGCCACGCACGAGTCCCTCACACCTACACAAACAAATAAACTCCTCGCAACCAACGCGATAAAGGGGTTGTCAATCCCTTCATGGTCACCTACGAGAGTGAGATCTGATAGATATGATAAAATAATATTTTGGGGATTTTTATGATAAAGAGAAATAAATATGCAAGTAAAATAAATGGCAAAGGAAATAACTAAGTATTAGAAGATTAATATGATGGAAAATAGACCCCGGGGCCATAGGTTTTACTAGAGGCTTCTCTCGAGAGCATAAGTATTACGATGGGTGAACAAATTACTATTGAGCAATTGACAAAATTGAGCATAGTTATGAGAATATCTAGGTATGATCATGTATATAGGCATCACGTCCGAGACAAGTAGACCGACTCCTGCCTGCATCTACTACTATTACTCCACACATCGACCGCTATCCAGCATGCATCTAGAGTATTAAGTTCAATAGAACAAAGTAATGCTTTAAGCAAGATGACATGATGTAGAGGGATAAACTCATGCAATATGATATAAACCCCATCTTGTTATCCTTGATGGCAACAATACAATACGTGCCTTGCTGCCCCTACTGTCACTGGGAAAGGACACCGCAAGATTGAACCCAAAGCTAAGCACTTCTCCCATTGCAAGAAAGATCAATCTAGTAGGCCAAACCAAACTGATAATTCGAAGAGACTTGCAAAGATAACCAATCATACATAAAAGAATTTAGAGAAGAATCAAATATTGTTCATAAATAAACTTGATCATAAACCCACAATTCATCGATCTCAACAAACACACCGCAAAAGAAGATTACATCGAATAGATCTCCACAAGAGAGGGGGAGAACTTTGTATTGAGATCCAAAAAGAGAGAAGAAGCCATCTAGCTAATAACTATGGACCCGAAGGTCTGAAGTAAACTACTCACACTTCATCAGAGGGGCTATGGTGTTGGTGTAGAAGCCCTCCATGATCGATGCCCCCTCCGGCGGAGCTTCGGAAAAGGCCCCAAGATGGGATCTCGTGGATACAGAAAGTTATGACGATGGAATTAGGGTTTTGGCTCCGTATCCTGTAGTTTGGGGGTACGTAGGTATATATAGGAGGAAGGAGTACGTCGGTGGAGCAACATGGGCCCCACGAGGGTGGAGGGCGCGCCTGGGGGGGTAGGCGCGCCCCCCTACCTCATGCCTTCCTGGTTGATTGCTTGACGTTGGGTCCAAGTCCTCTGGATCATGTTCTTTTCGAAAATCACGTTCCCGAAGGTTTCATTCCGTTTGGACTCCGTTTGATATTCTTTTTCTGTGAAACCCTAAAATAGGCAAAAAAAATAGCAATTCTGGGTTGGGCCTCCGGTTAATAGGTTAGTCCCAAAAATAATATAAAAGTGTATAATAAAGCCCAATAATGTCCAAAACAGGATATAATATAGCATCGAACAATCAAAAAATATAGATACGTTGGAGACGTATCAATGAGTTTACATAATTAACCGGAAAAGAGGTCCTTCGTGTGACACGGAGGAATCGCTAGACTCTGATAAGTCATCGAGTGGTTGACTAGCTCTCGCCGCATCATGACAGTTAGTTTTCGGCTTTCTCTACTGAGGTGCGTCACCAGGTGAACTGGTAGCACAATCGCAGTAGTTCTCCCTTTACTACCCTAGCCAATAGAGCGGAACGTAGGATAGCAAACACAGGAGCCGGGCAACCCAACTAGTGACCCAAGACATGATTCAGAGCTGATGCATATAAGACCAAACTCGTGACGCCGAAGTACGTTATAACAGTTGTTCGGACTTTATTGGCAACTCATTTGTTTCTGTACCGAGCCCCTGGCAAGTTAAGCCAGGGTATGTTTGTGAAACAACCATGGGAGGCGTATTCATTTGCGGAAAGACGCGGGTGATTAATTCGGATAGTATGAACTGGGACGTGAGTGATATGCCAATGATTAATTAATATATATATATATATGTATGTATGCCACGACCTCGGTCATTTGATATGCCCTGGGTCGAAGGTAGAGGAAAAAGGCATGTTACAGGCTCTAAAAAAGAGTGTGGTCAACACAATTTTATTTTGGACCTCCTGTCGCACATCTGCGCCGCCTATCCTCAGCGAGGGGAATCCTTGAAGGAGGTAGCCCCGTAGGTTAGTGTATGGATCCGAACTCCGATGGAGTCGGTCTTAAGTGATTCTCCTTTGCGCTACCTGCTTTTGAGAAGTATTAAAAAAAGAAAGTATATAAAAACGTTACCGGAATGTTTGCAGACTTATATGTATTGTCCTTCCATCGATGCCCATGGTATCTTAAGTGTGTAGCTTTGTATGCACGGTATAGCTTCATCGTGTATATGAGATGGGTGGCAGAAGCCGGACTGCTATTTCTGTTCCAAATTTGGTCGATCTTCAGGGGGAGATTCCTTCTGGCTCTCTGCATTTAGCTGTTGAACCCTTCCGTCGTCCCTATTACCTTGCGGCCCCCTTCCCTTGTGTTCAGTGTTGAGCTTGCCAGCCTGCTTAAGGACCCAACAACTTCTGTTGGTATGATTGGCTGGTTTACTGGGGTGGTCGTGTATCTGGCAGGGTCGGTCTAGTATCCTGTCTAGGTTGGATGGTTCGTCTTTGTTCGCCTTGAATGGCTTTTTCCGTTGTTCGGGCTTGGGATTGCTGAATCCGGCGTTAACCGCTGTGTCGCGTGATCTATTGCTATCATTGCGATTGTTGTATTTGCTCCGTCGTGGCTTGCCATTGCCGTCTCAGATTTCGGAAGTGCCCGAGTTGCTGGTGCTATTGCTTCTACGAGTGAGCCAGTTGTCTTCTCCCGCGCAAAAGCGGGTCATTAGAGCGGTTAGGGCTGTCATGGATCTAGGTCCTTCTTGACCGAGGTGGCGTGCAAGCCATTCATCCCGGACACTCTGTTTGAAGGCCGTGAGGGCTTCCGCGTCCGGACAGTCGATGATTTGGTTCTTTTTAACTAAGAACCTCGTCCAGAGCTTCCTTGCTGACTCTCCGGGCTGCTGGACAATATTACTTAGGTCATCAGCATCCGGTGGCCGAACATATGTTCCTTGGAAGTTGTTACGAAAGGCGTCTTCCAAGTCCTCCCAGCTGCCAATAGAATTTTCTGGCAGACTGTTTAACCAGTACCGAGCTGGTCCTTTGAGTTTTAGTGGTGGGAATTTGATGGCATGAAGGTCATCTCCGCGGGCCATGTGGATATGGAGGAGGAAGTCTTCAATCCATACCGCGGGATCCATTGTTCCATCGTATGATTCGATATTCATGGGTTTGAACCCATCTGGGAATTGATGCTCCATTACTTCATTTGTGAAGCACAGAGGGTGTGCGGTGCCTCTATGTTGGGCCACACTGCGACGTACCTTTGATGGAGTCCATTTGCGGTTTTCAGCCCGGGCGTGGCTAGGTTTGTCACGTCCGAATAGGTGGCCATCGTCGCATGTCGAGGTGTGTCCTTGCGATCCGTAGATCGCTCTTGGGTATCCTGTTTTACTACCCCAGCATTGTTGAAGGTTGTATGTACAACCTTGAGCTGTTTTGTTCTTGCCTTTACGGTGAGGTGGGGCGGTCTGTAGTTCGGCTTGAGTTGCCGCTTTAACAGGACCAGGTTGTGGTCGACCTGCCGCATTATGTGATGATCGTACGAGCTCGAACACCTTATCGTCACCCTGGGGTAGCGATCTATGCTTCGGGTAGCTTTTGGCTGGGCTACCAAGGCCATATTTTTCGACGGCTAGGACTTCGGTCCATCTATCATTAAGCAGATCTTGGTTAGCTTGAAGCTGCCGCTTCTTCTTCTTCAGGCTCCTTGCAGTGGCTATTAGTTGGCGCTTTAAGCGCTCCTGCTCACGAGGTTCCTCGGGCATGATCAAATCTTCGGCGCCGAGGCTCACCTCATCCTCAGAGAGCGGAAGGTAATTGTCATCCTCCGAATCTTCGTGTGTGGCCTGTTTACCGGGGCTATCCTGCCCGTCGTCCCGTTCATCCTTAATTGTATCAACGGGGTCTTCGTTGTCTTTGGCGTCATTGTCCATGTCGTCAATATTCTCGGAGTCATAATCAAGTGTTTCGGTCGAATCCTCAACCGTGGCTATGAAGTGGGTGGCGGGTGGGAAGCAAAAATCTCCATCGTCAGCCCCTAGTTCGAGCTGGATATAGTTCGGCTGAGAGTCCTCCGCCAAGGACAGGTTTTTTAACGAGTTTAACACGTCGCCCAAAGGCGAGTGCTGGAAGATGTCTGCGGCGCTGAATTCGAGGATTGATAAAGAATCAAGCTCGGCGTCCGCGGGCTCGCGTGGTTCGGAACCCACAGCCGGAGATGAGTCCGATGTTCCGGTGGCATAAGCATCGAGTTAGACCAGGTCCCTGTGCGGCTCTGACGCCGTGGAATCTGCGGCCTCTGTGGTGGGGTTAATCCTCCCATCTTTGGATGGTGTCGCCTACTTCGACTCTAGGGCTAGAGAGGTTACAGGAGCCATCTCCTGGATGCGGCCCGATGACAGATTTAAGTCATGATCATCGGGGTGATCGGGAGCGGCTACCGCGGTATCGAATCCGGCGAAGATCAAGTCTCCACGGATGTCTGCAACGTAGTTTAAGCTCCCGAATCTGACCTGATGGCCAGGGGCGTAGCTTTCGATCTGCTCCAGATTGCCAAACGAGTTGGCCCGCGGTGTGAAGCCGCCGAACACAAAGATCTGCCCGGCGAGGAAAGTTCCTCCGCAGACAGCGCCATTATTGACAATTGAAGGAGCCATCAAACCTTTCAGCGACAACACAGAGGAACTCTCAATGAAAGCACCAATGTCGGTGTCAAAACCGGCGGATCTCGGGTAGGGGGTCCCGAACTGTGCGTCTAAGGTTGATGGTAACAGGAGACATGGGACACGAAGTTTTACCCAGGTTCGGGCCCTCTTGATGGAGGTAACACCCTACGTCCTGTTTGATTGATATTGATGAATACGAGTATTACAAGACTTGATCTACCACGAGATCATAATGGCTAAGCCCTAGAAGTCTAGCATGTATGACTACGGTATTGAGTATCCTCTATCCGGACTAAGTCCTCCGGTTTATATAGACACCGGGAGGATCTAGGGTTACATAGAGTCGGTTACATAATATGGAATCTTCGTAGTTGTTCACCAAGCTTGCCTTCCATGCAAAGGAGAGTCCTATCCGGACACGGGTACAGTCTTCGGTCTTTGTATCTTCACAGCCCATCAGTCCGGCCCATAAACAGGCCGGACGCCCGAGGACCCCTTAGTCCAGGACTCCTTCACACAGCAAGTCACATTCTGTAGTGGAGTTGACGATCTGGTCGATACGTGGAAGGGGGAACGGATCTTGGGGGTAGGCCTTGTTGAGGTTGGTGAAGTCGACGCACATCCGCTCCTTCCCGCCTTTCTTGGGGACGACGACGAGGATTGCCAGCCACTCGGGGTACCGAACCTCGTGAATGACACCCGCAGGCTCCAATTTGCAGGTCTCTTGGACGATGAAAGCTTGCTTCTTTGTGGACTATCACCTCGCCTTCTGCTTTACGGGGCGTACATTGGGGCACACCTTCATGTGGTGCTCTATCACCCCTCTTGGGACCCCTACCAGCTGATCGGGCTCCCAAGCGAACACTTCCTTGTTTGCGCGCAAGAACTTCACCAGCGGCTCCTCCTGACCAGGCTCGAGGTTGGCGCCTATGGTAAAGGTTGCCCCTGAGGACCCGTCCTCCTCGACCAGCACTTGGTTGGTTTCTGCCTTGTCCTGAGTGAAAAATTGCTTCTTCTTAGTTGGTGCGGCTCCCTTGGCCTTGGAGGTATCTGCGTTGGCGGGCTGCGCTGTTGCGGCGGTCTTAAGCGTCATCAAGGCTTCCTTGGTGTCCCCAACTACTGTGAGGACACTCTTTCTCCCGAGCATCTTCATGAGGTTGTAGGCCGGATGGGTGACCGTCATGAACTGAGCCAGGGCCGGGTACCCGAGGATGGCGTTGTACGGGAGGCCGATGTGGGCGATGTCGAAGTCGATGAGCTCGGTGCGATAGTTGTCGCGTGTGCTGAAGGTCATGGGGAGGCGGATCTGCCCCAGGGAGCGGACGGAGCCTCCACCAACCCCTGAGAAAGGCTTGCTAGGGCGGAGCCGCACGAGCGGTACGTGGAGAAGGATGAAGGCCTCGACGGAGAGCACGTTGAGGCCGGCGCCACCGTCGACGAGTGTCTTGGTGATGGACACGTGGCAGATGGTGGGTGTGCAAAGCATTGGGAGCGCACCGAGCCGACGGTAGAGGCGGGATGATCCCTTGAGTTGAAGGTGAGGTCGGCCTCGGGCACAACCCAGCCCGGCGGAGCCCCCAGGCGCTTGAAAGTGGCGCCGATCTGGCGAAAGAACGGCTTGACGTGACGATCCGAGGGCGGCACTTGGGAGCCACCAAGGAGGGCCACAACCGCGTGATGCATCGGCGCTGCGTAGCGCGCAACAAAGAGGCCGCACAACTCCTCCCAAGACTCCATTGTGGATCCGGGGAGGTTGAGCAACCAGGCGCGCGGTGCGCTAGTGAGGGCCATGTGAAGCCAGTTGGCCATGACCTTGTCGTCGCCCCCGGCCTTAAGGACGGCCTCCTCATACGCCAGTAGGAAAGTGGATGGGTCCGTCGCACCGTCGTAGCGCGGCGGCATCTTCGGCTTGAACTTGGGTGGCCACGGCACCTGCCCCAGGGTGGGAGCAAGGGCTCGGAGCCCCTGTGCGTCACTGTGGGCACCCGTAGATCTAGCTAGAAGGGCTGCGCTAGCCATGGAGAATGGGCGTGAAGACGGTGGAGTGCGAGTCGACGGAAGGAAAACTCCGGCGCACCCCCTACCTGGCGCACCAAATGTCGGATTTCGGGTTATGGCAAAACCCTTAAGGTTCGAATACTGGGGTGCGCGCGAAGATCTCTCCCTCACCGATAACGTCCTCAAGCACTTCGCGATCTCAAAGGCTAGCTCGACGAACTCACAACACAAGAGACACAAGATTTATACTGGTTCGGGCCACCGTTG
This sequence comes from Triticum monococcum, assembly GCA_034509565.1. Lineage (NCBI taxonomy): Eukaryota > Viridiplantae > Streptophyta > Magnoliopsida > Poales > Poaceae > Triticum > Triticum monococcum. The sequence continues at coordinate 476,283,726 of CM067842.1, read as the reverse complement.
CGGTGTAACACCCTACTCCAGTGTGGTGTGGTGGATTGCCTCTTGCGCTGATGATGAGCAGTACAAGGGGAAGAACAGTCTCCTGAGGAGAGGTGTTCTTGTGCCTGGTTGGTGTGTGGCTAAGGATGTGATGGCTCAGATCTAAGGTGAGGCCGATCACCCCCCTCTACTGTGGTGGCTAATCCTATTTATAGAGGCCCTGGTCCTCTCCCCAAATATTGAGCGAGAAGGGAGCCAACAACGGCCAATTTGAAAGGGGACAGCTAGTACAAGTTATCCTGACAAAAGCAGTCTTCGCCTGCCAAAGGCTCTGGTGGTGACGCCATCTTGGGCTCCATGGTGACCTCCGTCCTGCCGTCCTGCTGGTCCTGGTCTCGTTGCACCGATATGGAAACCTTTGCTTGACGCCTTGGTACTCTTCGTCTGTGCTTGCTTCCTTAGCACCAAAGAGGAAACGAGGACATTGTGAGTGCTGGCGCCCGCCTGGCACCCGCCTGGTCTCGATCGTCATGGCTCACGTCATTGGAACCTCGCAAGGTTTGCCTAGCCTTGATCTCTCCGCCCCTCGCGAGCCAGCCTGGCAAGGCCGCTCCTGAGGAGGTCTTGTGTCGTCCGCCTCACGAGGCTTGGCCCCCTCGCGAGGGTCTTGAATGCTTGTTGGTGAAGATGGGCCGTACGGGCCCACCCACAGCGCCACACCGTGGGCCGCAGGCAGGAAAGTCTGGGGACCCCGTTCCCAGAACGCCGACAACACCGGGTATCACTCCTTTAAAGGTTGTTTTAGTGGGCTTGATCCTTGACGGATCAATACCCATTTTTCAAACAGTGTCCTGATAAAGCAGGTTAAGGCTGCTGCCGCCATCCATAAGGACTTGCTTGAGATGGAATATGTCGATGATTTGATCGAGGACCAGTGTTGCCGAACCTCCGTGATGGATACTGGTCGGGTGGTCTCTGCGATCAAAGGTGATCGAGCAAGCCGACCATGGGTTGAATTTTGGGGCGACTGGCTCTATGGCGTAAATGTCCCTGAGTGCGCGCTTGCGTTCCCGCTTGGGGATATTAGTGACATAGACCATCTTCACTGTTTTTACCTCGGGGGGAAATTACTTTTGCCCCCCTGTGCTTGATGAATGAGGCTCGTCATCATCCTTGCTAGGTGCTCTTTCCCCTTATGTTCGGTGTTTATTTTACCGGCCTGTTTAAAGACCCAAAAATTTCTGTTATTATGATTGGCAGGCTTGTCCGAAGTGCCATGGATCTAGCAAGGCCGATCTAGTATTCGATCAAGACTAGATGGACCATCTTTGCTTCCTTTGAATGGTGCCTTCCGCTGACCGGCTTTAGAGCGGCTGAATCTGGCGTTGGCCGCCGTATCTTCAGTATTGTTGTTATTGCTTTGATGCTTATGTTTGTTGTGACGTGGCTTGTCGTTGTCGTCTCTGACTTCGGAGGTGCCAGGGTCGCCGGTGCCGTTGCTTCTATGAGCTAGCCAGCTATCTTCTCCTGCGCAAAACTGGGTCATGAGTGCGGTGAGGGATGCCATAGACCTTGGCTTTTCTTAGCCGAGGTGTCGGGCGAGCCACTCGTCATGGACGCTGTGTTTAAAGGCCGCGAGGGCTTCGGTGTCCGGACAATTGGCAATTTGGTTCTTTTTAATTAAGAACCTGGTCCAGAGTTTCCGGGCTGACTCTCCGGGTTGCTGGACAATGTGACTAAGGTCATCGGCATCTGGAGGCCGAACATAGGTGCCTTGGAAGTTGTCTCTGAAGGCATCTTCCAAATCGCCCCAGCTACCAATAGAGTTTTCTGGTTGGCTATTTAACCAGTGTCGTGCTGGTCCTTTGAGTTTTAGGGGGAGGTACTTGATGGCATGAAGATCTTCACTGCAAGCCATGTGAATGTGGAGAAGGAAATCTTTGATTCATACTGCGGGATCCGTTGAAAGTGCAACTATCCCTAGGTGGTTTTGGTAATTCATAACAACATATAGCTCATTGAGCTAATGCTATTCCAAGATGATTATTTCAGGAAAGCTCAATGATTGGCATGGCATGGATGGTGAAAGTGGAACCCTCAAAATGCTAAGGACAAAGGATTGGCTCAAGCTCAAAAGCTCAAGACTCTTCATTTTATATTTTAGTGATCCAAGATCACATTGAGTCTTTAGGAAAAGCCAATACTATCAAGGAGGGATGAGGTGTTGCTTAGTGAGCCTCTTGCTTCATGTGCTTAGTGATATGCTCCAAAACCCTCCACTACTTTCCCATATCCACATATGACCTAAACCCTAAGCCAAACTCGGTCCTACCGATTCTTCCTATCCGGCGCCACTGAGTTTCACTTGTCATAAGCCACTGCCAAACCCTAGCAAATCGGTTCTACTGATAGGGATCTCGGTCTCACCGAGATGGGATTGCAAACTCTCTGTTTCCCTTTCGTAACTTTTCGGTCTCACCGAAAGAGCGGATCGGTCCCACCGAGATTGCAATGTAAATTCAGTGTTTCCTTTTTGTAACTTTTCGGTCACACCGAAAGAGCAAATCGGTCCCACCGAGTTTGCCTGACCAACTCTCTGGTTAGCTAATTACCAAAATCGGTCTCACCGAGATTACGTTATGCCCAAACCCTAACCAAATCGGTCCTACCGAGTTGCATGTCAGTCCCACCGAAAATCTCTAACGGTCACTAGGTTTACTATTTCGGTCTGACCGAGTTTGTTGATTCGGTCCCACCGAGATTGGAAAACTGTGTGTAACGGTTGGATTTTGTGTGGAGGCTATATATACCCCTCCACCTCCTCTTCATTCATGGAGAGAGCCATCAGAACACATCTACACTTCCAACTCATATGTTTTGAGAGAGAACCACCTACTCATGTGTTGAGACCAAGATATTCCATTCCTACCATATGAATCTTGATCTCTAGCCTTCCCCAAGTTGCTTTCCACTCAAATCTTCTTTCCACCAGATCCAAATCCTATGAGAGAGAGTTGAGTGTTGGGGAGACTATCATTTGAAGCACAAGAGCAAGGAGTTCATCATCAACACACCATTTGTTACTTCTTGGAGAGTGGTGTCTCCTAGATTGGCTAGGTGTCACTTGGGAGCCTCCGACAAGATTGTGGAGTAGAACCAAGGAGTTTGTAAGGGCAAGAAGATCGCCTACTTCGTGAAGATCTACCGCTAGTGAGGCAAGTCCTTCGTGGGCGATGGCCATGGTGGGATAGACAAGGTTGCTTCTTCGTGGACCCTTCATGGGTGGAGCCCTCCGTGGACTCGCGCAACCGTTACCCTTCGTGGGTTGAAGTCTCCATCAACGTGGATGTAGGATAGCACCACCTATCCGAACCACCGGAAAAACATCCGTGTCTCCAATTGCGTATGAATTCTCCAAACCCTTCCCTTTACATTCTTGCAAGTTGCATGCTTTACTTTCCGCAGCCAATATACTCTTTGCATGCTTGCTTGAATTGTGTGATGATTGCTTGACTTGTCCTAAAATAGCTAAAATATGCCAAGAACTAAAATTGGGAAAAGCTTAAGTTTTTATTTGGTCAAGTAGTCTAATCACCCCCCTCTAGACATACTTTCGATCCTACAAGTGGTATCAGAGCCTTGGTTTCCATTTGCTTTGATTTCCATAGCTTTTGGTGGTCATAGCCTTGGTTTCACAACCTAGGAGAGTATGGCGTCTAGCGAGGGAAATTATCACCGTAGAGGTCCTTACTTCGATGGTACTAATTTTGCTAGTTGGAAGCATAAAATGAAACTGCATATTCTTGGACATAACCCCGCCGTTTGGGCTATTGTGTGTGTTGGTTTGCAAGGTGAGTTCTTTGATGGGAGAGAACCAAACCGTGAAGCTACCGTGGATGAGTTGAAGATGTTGCAATACAATGCTCAAGCTTGTGATATTCTCTTCAACGGATTGTGCCCCGAAGAATTCAACAAAATCAGCCGTCTTGAGAATGCAAAGGAAATTTGTGACACTTTGATTGATATGCACGAAGGTACCGACTCTGTCAAGGAATCCAAATTGGATGTGCTTCAAAGTCAACTTGACAAGTTCAAAATGAAGGATGGTGAAGGTGTCGCTGAAATGTACTCTAGGCTTGCTCTCATCACAAATGAGATTGCCGGCTTAGGAAGTGAAGAGATGACCGATAGATTCATCATCAAGAAGATTCTAAGAGCCTTGGATGGAAAATATGATACCGTGTGCACATTGATCCAAATGATGCCCAATTACAAAGATCTCAAGCCAACGGAGGTAATTGGAAGAATTGTTGCTCATGAGATGTCACTTAAGGATAAAGAGGAACTTCACAACAAATCAAGTGGTGCCTACAAAGCCTCATGTGAAGCCCCTACATCATCAAGTGAGAAACAAAACTTCAATGAAGAATTGAGCTTAATGGTGAAGAACTTCAACAAGTTCTACAAGAGTAGAAGCAAAGATAGAAGCTTCAAGTCAAGGTCCTACAATGACAAAAGATCTTCTAGTCGAGAGCGAAACTGCTACAATTGTGGAAGACCCGGACACTATTCCAATGAGTGTACGGCTCCCTACAAGAGAAGAGAAGACTCTCCAAAAAGAAGAAGCAAAAAGAGAAGAATCACCACCAAGAGAGAGGAGTAGAGATGATCGTTATGAATGAAGATACTCACAGAGAAGCAAGGATTCGGAAAGGAAGGAAAAATCATCAAGGAGCTACACAAAACGAAGACATCAAGCTCATGTTGGTGAATGGGTATCCGGCTCCGACTCCGACGACCACTCCGAGAGAAGTTATCACTCCGATTCCGAATATACTCAAGATGAAGGTGTTGCCGGTCTAACACTTGTGTCAACCAACTCCTACGACATATTTGACCCACCAAATGAAGGAATTGGAAGATGCTTCATGGCCAAAGGTCCTAAGGTAACACACCCCGAGTATGTTGATTTTAATAGTGATGAAGATGACTTGTTAGGTGATGATGATTTGCTTGTTGATAACTCTAGTGATGAATACTATGATGAAACGTCAATTAATCATGCTAATCAAGATAAAATGAATGACAATGATAAGGAGAAGATTGAGGCTCTAACTAAAGAACTAAACACTCTTAAGTTAGCTCATGAAACTATCTTTGAAGATCATCGAGAACTTTTAAGAGCTCATGAGAAGTTATGCTTTGAAAAGCTCAATCTTGAGCAAGAGCATGAGTTTTTAAAGGCAATCAATGATGATCTCCGCAAGAAAAGTTCTTCTTACATTGCCAAGCATTTACTCTTATCCACTTACATGCCTCAAGTCAAGTCTAGTAATAAGAACAAGAAAGATTCTTCCTCTAGTAGTAACAATGATCATGCTAAATCCAATATTGTTGCTTCTAGTAGTTCTCTTGATTCCACTAATGATTCTCTTAGCCAAGTTACACTTGAGAAAGAAAATAGCTTATTGAAGGGAATTATAGAGAAAGGAGTGTACAAAAGCCTTGCCGGGAGTAAGCAATTCGAGGAAATTGTGCGCAAGCAAGGAATGCACCGGAAGAATCAAGGTGTTGGTTTTGAACGAAAGTTCAATGCCAATGGAGTTGAGTGGGAAGAAGATCAATACCCCAAGACAAAGTTTGTTCCTCAACAAGAGAAGTATGATACTTCCTTCAAGGGGACACAAGCTCAAGATGATCTTCCACCACAAGACTACAAGCAAAAAGGCAAGGACAAGCTTCAAGAGGAAATTGATGCATTTGAAGAAGCTCCTAAAACCTTAGTCAAGTGGATTCCCAAGACCACTTCAAGTTCCACTTCATCAAGTATGACTACAACTCCAAGGATTCCCATCAAAATGGTGTGGATCCAAAAGAAGAAGAACTAGAGAGTTCTTGAGGGTGACTCCGCCAACATACTTCACTCTTATCATTTTGGCTAGAACAAGTGCAATCAACTTCCACATCTTGCACTAGTTCAAGGAGTCACAAACCCTCTTGTTGGTAAGACAAGGGACAAGGTAACCTAAAAGTTTTCATGGACATCATCTTGTGTGTGCATCACTCTATGTCTATGGATATCCTTGTTTGTTCCTTGTGGGACTAACCCATGTAGGTATTGAAAGTGCAATTCACTCAAATGGATAGCTCCAAGTGATCTACATCAACATTGAGCATCCACATCTTCAACATCTACATGAAGTCATCATCGACAAAACCCAAGGTTAGTTCATCCCTCTTAGGGGGGATATCACATCTAGGGGGAGCTTTACTCTAAGACTTGAGCTAAAGCAACTCTAAAGATGTGAACACAACAATGCTTTATGTAAAAGTGGTAACCCCACTTGAGCTTAAACGATGAGTATGACCTATGATCAAGTGTTCTCACTTGAATCCTAAGTCAATATACTCATATATAGATGACCTAGTCATCGCAAATTGCTTGATAGATGCTAGAATTGGTTGTGCATGCTTTGTCACATATTTCAATTGACATCTTATTGTGTGAGCATGTTGGTTGCATATTTTACTCATTCGAGGACATCCACTTGTTGTTTTGACTGTTTGGTTTTATTTCCTTTTGCCAAGTGGATGGACAAGAATGCCTAAGTACCTCCTCTAGCTATCTATGCTTTTCTCGTCTCAAACTCTATTCATGCTACATCACAAAATTTGATCAAGTCAGATTCGAGCCACTCTGTGTGAGGAGCACTCGGAGTCCCCGATTCGTCATAGACTTAAACTTCCAAAACCTCTTTGTGATTCTCGGTCTGACCGATACCCCACTTTCGGTCTTACCGAGATCATTAAGTTGATCTATGTTTTCGATCTCGGTGCAACCGATTTGAACCATTCGGTCACACCGAGTTGCAATAACTGTATACAGTTATGCATCTCAGTGCCACCGAGTTGTTCCACTCAGTCACACCGACAGGGTCGGGCTATATATAGTCACGGGCAAAAATTTGGAAATTTCTCCGAACCCCTTCGCCTGCGCGATAGCTCGCTCCGCCAACGTGGTCTCCGGATCGTCTCCTCGCCGCCAGCCGCCTCCAGTCGCTGGTCTCCGTCGCCGTCAACGGGACTCAACCCCGCCGTTGCCGCCGTAGCGAGTCTCCGCCGAACTAGGGTATGGACTCGATCTTTGTGCTATTCCCCAATCCGATTCTTATCACATTGTGATCATAATGATTCTTGCCACATTTGGTAAACTTCTATCCAGTCAATGAACTCGTAGATTAGGTTTGATTAGAAAATTTTAGGGTTAGGTTTCCGCCGAAACCATCTCGGACCCACCGAGTTGAAAAACTCGGTCCCACCGATTTGGCTTATGCCATTGCACAAGTGAGACTCGGTCTGACCGAGTATTACTAATCGGTGTGACCGATTTTGGAACTTTGTGAAACCCTAGCAGTCTCGGTGCCACTGAACTGTGACTTGGTCTGACCGAGTTCACTAGTTTAGGTTCCAAAAACTGCTTCGGTATCACCGAGTTTAAAAATCGGTAGATCCGAGATGATTTCTGTGGGAAACTAAAACTAAGTTTTTGAATCATTCTTTTGCAAAAATTTCTGCATTTTGTGATGCTCATCCACTCTACCTCATCTATAAACTATTCACAAGGTCAGCAGTCAGCTTGTTCATCATGTCAGACCAAAGTGATAGCCATAATTTGTCAGAGCAGCCAGTGCAAATGAGTGAGGGCACTAGTCCCTCCAGTTCTTCAGATGATGGTAGCAGGAGCACCCCTAGCAACCTGCCAAAAGCTGCCACAAGACAAAGAAAGAAGAGAACTTCAGATTCTGAGGATGAAGATTATGTGGCAGAGGAAGAGGAAGCCACATCAAAGAGAGTTGTGCTCAAGAAAGAATATGGCCCAGCACATAGCATAAAGCCAGGGATGAAGGTCAAAAGGCCAGCAGGCAGGCAGCCTATGCCAAAGGCCAGAGCCTTAACTCAAATTCCTGAAAAGCCTGAACCCAAAGAGGCTGCTGCAGAAGGAAAGAAAAGGAAGGAGAGGGTCAAGAAGACCGTAGCCAAAGTGCTTGGAAAGGCTTCCATCATGGAAGAAGAGGAAGAAGAAGAGGTTGCTGCACCAGCACCTAAGGCACCCAAGCTGATGGGCGATGCCATAAGATCAGGGGCAACTTCTTCCAAGGCCAAGCCAGCTCCAAAGCCAAAACCAAAGAGGAATACAAGAAGCATCCCAGCTGCTGAGAAGAACAAGGCCCCAGTGCCTGAAGTTGCTGAAGAAGATGATGAAGAGCATGTTCTGAGGAAGCTCAAGCCCAAGATCCCAGACCACAATGATGCTCATCCTGTGGCTGAGGACATGAAGCTCAGAAGAGACCCAGGGCTGAGGAAGTGGAGAGAAGTAGATCCGTATGCTTCAAGGAGAAGAACTGTTGTTGATTACAGGTTTCACACCAACGAACAGCAAGATTTTTATGAGACAGTGCTGCTAGATAAGAAGCCCATTGTTTGTGACATGAGATGGGTTGATTGGAAATATATCAAGGAAAATGAAGAGCACTATCCTAGAGTGCAAGACAGCTTCAATGCTTGTGGAGTAGCAGACTTTGTTGGGCAGAAGCTCACAAAGTGGAATGAGGAGCTTATCATGCAGTTCTACTCCACAACACATTTTTATCCAGATGGGAGGATTGTTTGGATGTCTGAAGGTACGAGGTACCAGTCAACACTTGCTGAGTGGGCACAGCTTATCAATGCCCCGGAGGAAAATGAAGATGACTTGGATGTCTATTCCAAGAATAAGATGGATCATAACTCAATGTCAAACATGCACAAGGAGATTCCAAATGAAGCACTTGATACGTTCAAGTTTGGCTCAGTGCATTATCTTCTGTCGGGGCTGCCAACCATCAACTGGATCCTTAGGCACACACTTTTGCCCAAGTCTGGAGATCACAGGATGATCAGAGGTCATGCCATTAACTTGCTACATATCTTTGATGTGCCTCAGAAATTCAAGGTCATGAGCCTCATGGTAGAGACTATCAAGAGGACTGCAGCAGATCAGAAGAGGAGCTATGGATATGCCCCTCAGATCCAGATGTTGATTAACTCAAGAATGGGCACAGACACATACTTGTTGGACAAGGAACATTTGCCTATCTATCCAGATTTCGAGGACAACCAAGTTGTGATGACCAAAGATGAACCATCTTTAGCCCATGCACAAGCCAAGAAGGAGAAGGCAATAAAGGAGAAAGCTGCCAAGATGCCAACTCAAGAGGAGGCATCTGAGTACTTCTTGAAGAACAAGCAAGAGCAGCTCAGTTACTTGATTGCATCCACCCCGCGGATTGAGAAAGGACTAGCCACCCTAACTCAGAACCAGGCAAGCCTAGAGAGAATCGTAGAACAAAAGTTCTATGACTTGGATATCAAGGTGACAGAGATTCAGACTGCAGTGGAGCAGCTCCAAGATGACATGCAGGAGAGGAAAGGGAAGACAACCACTGATGCATTTGCCAGAGTGCCACGAGGTCCGAGGTCGTCTGCAGTGCCAGTTCCTGACACAAGAGCTACCGCCTCAGCTCCAGCCGCAGCACCAGGCCAACCTGCTCCAGCATCTACTTCAGCTTCAACTCCAACCGCGTCTACGGAAGCCTTCGTCCTTGGAGTGATCCGGACTCCACCACCACCTGAAGATCAAGCCTGAGTGTCGATTTAGCACTATGCATTTTCTAGGAACTTTTTGGTAACTTGTTGCCAAAGGGGGAGAAAATGTATAGATCATAGGCTTCGAGAGAGAGAGAGAGAGTGTTGCTTTTCTCTCTTGCTTTATTTGGTGGTTTTTTGAACATTGTTTGCTTTTGGTCGAGATACTTTGATATGCTTGTGAGACATTGATGATCATGTGTTTGATCATAAGCTACACTTATGCATGCTTGATATATCTTATCTATCTTATGTGGTCATTCACTTTTCCTTGGTGATGAGTGCGTGTATTTCATTCTTATCATTTTAAGCGCTCCACCAAGATGTATGTGACATGGAAGAGTAACCCATGACTCTAACTCTTTGTGCATTTGCAGTCCAAAGAAAATCTTAAATATGCACAAATTTAGGGGGAGCTCTTACTTATCACATACTTCTCAAAGCGACGATGTAATTCATTCTTATTATCATTTGTCGAAGCTTTGATCTATATGTTGTCATCAATTACCAAAAAGGGGGAGATTGAAAGTGCAACTATCCCTAGGTGGTTTTGGTAATTCATAACAACATATAGCTCATTGAGCTAATGCTATTCCAAGATGATTATTTTAGGAAAGCTCAATGATTGGCATGGCATGGATGGTGAAAGTGGAACCCTCAAAATGCTAAGGACAAAGGATTGGCTCAAGCTCGAAAGCTCAAGGTTCTTCATTTTATATTTTAGTGATCCAAGATCACATTGAGTCTTTAGGAAAAGCCAATACTATCAAGGAGGGATGAGGTGTTGCTTAATGAGCCTCTTGCTTCATGTGCTTAGTGATATGCTCCAAAACCCTCAACTACTTTCCCATATCCACATATGACCTAAACCCTAAGCCAAACTCGGTCCTACCGATTCTTCCTATCCGGCGCCACCGAGTTTCACTTGTCATAAGCCACTGCCAAACCCTAGCAAATCGGTTCTACCGATAGGGATCTCGGTCTCACCGATATGGGATTGCAAACTCTCTGTTTCCCTTTCGTAACTTTTCGGTCTCACCGAAAGGGCGGATCGGTCCCACCGAGATTGCAATGTAAATTCAGTGTTTCCTTTTTGTAACTTTTCGGTCTCACCAGAAGAGCAAATCGGTCCCACCGAGTTTGCCTGACCAACTCTCTGGTTAGCTAATTACCAAAATCGGTCTCACCGAGTTTGTGTAATCGGTCTCGCCGAGATTACGTTATGCCCAAACCCTAACCAAATCGGTCCTACCGAGTTGCATGTCAGTCCCACCGAAAATCTCTAACGGTCACTAGGTTTACTATTTCGGTCTGACCGAGTTTGTTGATCCGGTCCCACCGAGATTGGAAAACTATGTGTAACGGTTGGATTTTGTGTGGAGGCTATATATACCCCTCCACCTCCTCTTCATTCGTGGAGAGAGCCATTAGAACACATCTACACTTCCAACTCATATGTTCTGAGAGAGAACCACCTACTCATGTGTTGAGACCAAGATATTCCATTCCTACCATATGAATCTTGATCTCTAGCCTTCCCCAAGTTGCTTTCCACTCAAATCTTCTTTCCACCAGATCCAAATCCTATGAGAGAGAGTTGAGTGTTGGGGAGACTATTATTTGAAGCACAAGAGCAAGGAGTTCATCATCAACACACCATTTGTTACTTCTTGGAGAGTGGTGTCTCCTAGATTGGCTAGGTGTCACTTGGGAGCCTCCGACAAGATTGTGGAGTAGAACCAAGGAGTTTGTAAGGGCAAGGAGATCGCCTACTTCGTGAAGATCTACCGCTAGTGAGGCAAGTCCTTCGTGGGCGATGGCCATGGTGGGATAGACAAGGTTGCTTCTTCATGGACCCTTCATGGGTGGAGCTCTCCGTGGACTCGCGCAACCGTTACCCTTCGTGGGTTGAAGTCTCCATCAACGTGGATGTAGGATAGCACCACCTATCCGAACCACGGGAAAACATCCGTGTCTCCAATTGCGTTTGAATTCTCCAAACCCTTCCCTTTACATTCTTGCAAGTTGCATGCTTTACTTTCCGCTGCCAATATACTCTTTGCATGCTTGCTTGAATTGTGTGATGATTGCTTGACTTGTCCTAAAATAGCTAAAATCTGCCAAGAACTAAAATTGGGAAAAGGTTATGTTTTTATTTGGTCAAGTAGTCTAATCACCCCCCCTCTAGACATACTTTCGATCCTACATCCGTCATACCATCGTATGATTCAATGTTCACGGGTTTAAACCCTTCTGGGAATTGGTGCTCAATTACCTCATCTGTAAAGCATAAGGGGTGTGCGGTGCCTCTGTATCGGGCGACATCACGGTGCAGTTAAAATGAAGCCCGTTGGCGGTTTTCGGTCCTAGTGAGGTTATGCCTATCGGGCCAAGCCTGACGGTCGTCTTCTCACGTTGGGGCACGCCCCCTTGATCCATAGATTGATCTTGTTTGGCTTGCTCCATTGACCAGGTCTTGACGAAGGTCGTAGGTGTACCATGGAGCCGCTGTCTCTCTGCCTATACGGCGAGGTGGTGCGGGTTGGCCTTCGGTGTAGGTGGCCGCTTTATCTCACCCACATGGTTGCCGGTCTGGTTCATCGGCATGGTCATGTCTTGATGGTATGGGCTCAAGGGCTTCATCGTCAAATTGTAGTAATAGCCGATGCTTCGGATAACTCTTTGCTGGGCGTTGAAGGCCGTACTCTTCGGCGGCTAGGACTTTGGTCCACCTGTCGTTGAGTGTATCCTGTTCGGCTTGGAGCCGCTATTGCTGCTTTTTTAGAATTCTCGCAATGGCGATTAGCTGGCGCTTAAAGCGCTCCTGCTCGAGTGGTTCCTCTGGCATGATGAAGTCTTCGTCGCCGAGGCTCACATCGTCTTCGGAGAGCGGTAGATAATTACTGTCTTCCGAGTCCCCGTTCCCGACCAGATCGTCGGGGTTGACTTGCCCCTCTCTCACATCGCCTTGTTCGGATGTGGGCTTGATGGGGGCTTCGAGCTCTTCTGCACCCTCCGGAGTGTTATCGTCTCCAATACCGGTATTACTGTCTTTGCCACGACGCGATTTTGAGCGGCGTCACTGGCGTCGACGTTTCCGTGGTGCCTAATCAGGTTTGTCCTCTACCGGATCTTTCTTGTTTGCATCGTCATCCACTTTGGGTGTGTCCACCATGTATACAGCATATTTGGAGGTGGTCGTCCAACGTCCGGTAATCGGCAGGTCTTGGCCTTGTTCGTCTTCCACAACGTTGATATCTTCAGAGGCATAATCCATCATGTCAGTTAAATCTTCGACAGTGGCTATAAAGTGGGTGGTGGGTGGAACGTAAAATTCCCCGCTCTCAACCCCTAGTCCGGGCTGGGCGTAGTTCGAAAATGATTCCTCTATAATGGCGAGGGATCGAATTAAGTCCAGGACCTCGTTTAATAGCGAGGTTTGTATAGGGAAACGAGAGTCCGCGGGGTTGGCTGGGGCGAAGGCCTCTTGGCCATGCTTGCTTGGCGTGGACTTTGAGAGCTCAGACTCGATATCCAGGGGCGAGTCCGTTCTTTCAATAATAGGGGGAATCCGATCTAATCCCGAATTCATCATGGACCTAATCGCCTCCAGATCCTTAGTAATGCGGTTCACGACAGAGAGTCCGGTGGGCTCCAAACTCCCATCTTCGGACCTGGTGGTTTGCTCTGGATCTAAGGCCAGAGTTGTGATCAGGGTCGCGAAACCTTCAAAGATTAAGTCTCCTCGGATATCAGCGACATAGTTTAGGTTCCCAAAACTGATCTAATGACCAAGGGCGTTGAGGGAGTCCTGGATTAGGGGGTCTCCGGACAGCCGGATTATATCCTTTGGCCGGACTATTGGACTATGAAGATACATGATTGAAGACTTCGTCCCGTATCCGGATAGGACTCTACTTGGCATGGAAGGCAAGGTAGGCAGCACGGATATGGATATCTCCTCCTTTGTAACCGACCTTGTGTAACCCTAGCCCTCTCCGGTGTCTATATAAACCAGAGGGTTTTAGTACGTAGGACAACATACAATCATACCATTGGCTAGCTTCTAGGGTTTAGCCTCTCCGATCTCGTGGTAGATCAACTCTTGTAATACCCATATCATCAAGAATAAATCAAGCAGGACATAGGGTTTTACCTCCATCAAGAGGGCCCGAACCTGGGTAAAACATCGTGTCCCCTACCTCCTGTTACCATCCGCCTAGACGCACAGTTCGGGACCCCCTACCCGTGATCCACCGGTTTTGACACCGACATTGGTGCTTTCATTGAGAGTTCCTCTGTGTCGTCGCCGTTAGGCTTGATGGCTCCTACGATCATCGATAGCGATGCAGTCCAAGGTGAGACTTTTCTCCCCGGACAGATCTTTGTGTTCGGCGGCTTCGCATTGCGGGCCAACTCGCTTGGCCATCTGGAGCAGATCGAAATTTACGCCCCTGGCCACCAGGTCAGGTTTGGAAGCTTAAACTACACGGCCGATATCCGCGGAGACTTGATCTTCGACGGATTCGAGCCCCTGCCTTGTGCGTCACACGGTCACGATGAGTACGATTTAGCTCTACCATCGGAAAGTGTTCAGGAGATCGCACCGGCAGCCGCTCCGACCCTCAATTCGGAGCCAGTTGCGTCGTCCATGGACGGGTGGATGGACCCTGCCACGGAGGCCTTATCCTCAGTGGCGATCGAGCCGAACATCGACCTTACCCTGCACGAGAGCCGTGTTGTCAAACTGCCGGATCCTTCTCCGGCCACGGACTCCGAACCGCCTGCGCCCGTTCCTAGCGAATCTGATTGGGCGCCGATCATGGAGTTTACCTCCGCGGATATTTTTCAGCACTCGCCCTTTGGCGACATACTGAACTCATTAAGGTCTCTCTCCTTGTCGGGAGGATCCCGGCAGGATTGGGATGCGGATGACGAAAAATTCGCTGCCCACCCACCAACCACTTAGTAGCCACTGTCAACGACTTAACCAACATGCTCGACTTCGACTCCGAAGACATCGACGTTATGGACGACAATGCGGGAGAGAAGAGGAACCACTGCCCACAGGGCACTGGATAGCCACCTCATCATACAATATATACATGGTGGACACACCCAAAGAAGGCAATGGCGACGTGACAGCGGAGGATGACCCCTCCAAGAAGCAACCCAAGCGCCGACGTCAGCGGCGCCGCTCTAAGTCCCACCAAAGCAAAAGTGGTGATACCGGCACATGAGATAATAGCACTCCGGATAGTGCCGAAGATGGCAATAATCCCCTCCAGCACGATTTAGGGCAGGAGGATGGAGAGGCCAGCCCTCCTGAGAGAGCGGCAGATGAGGAGGATGATAATTACATGCCTCCCTCCGAAGACGAGGCAAGCCTTGACGATGAAGAATTCGTCGTGCCAGAGGATCCCGTCGAACAAGAGCACTTCAAGCGCCGGCTTATAGCCACGGCAAATAGCCTTCATAAAAAGCAGCAGCAGCTTCAAGCTGATCAAGATCTGCTAGCTGACAGATGGACTGAAGTCCTGGCGGCCGAGGAATATAAACTCGAACACCCCTCCAAGAGTTACCCAAAATGCAGGTTGCTACCCCGACTGGAGGAAGAAGCGTATGACACAACTGACCGTCCACCTCATGGCCGCGACAGAGAGGCATTCCAGCCAAAAGCTCAGCCTGCACCCCGACGCCATTCAAATAAAAAGGCATGGGGAAATACGCCAGACCTGCGAGACGTATTGGAGGACAAGGAAAAACACGCAAGATCGATCTACGGATCGCGGGGGCGTGCCACTACGCGAGACGATAATCGTCACGCCGGATACAGTAAAAGTAAATCCGGCCGGGCCGAGCACATTGGGCAAGACTCATTGGAGCTGCATCGCGATATAGCCCAGTACAGAGGCACCGCACACCCCTTATGCTTCACAGACGATGTAATGGATCATCAAATCCCAGAGGGTTTTAAACCCGTGAATATAGAATCATACGACGACACAACAGATCCTGCGGTATGGATCGAGGATTTCCTCCTGCATATCCGCATGGCACGCGGTGATGATCTACACGCCATTAAATACCTCCCACTCAAACTAAAAGGACCAGCTCGGCATTGGCTCAATAGCCTGCTAGCAGAGTCCATTGGCTATTGGGAAGATCTGGAAGCCGCATTCCTCAACAACTTTCAGGGCACTTATGTGCGACCACCAGATGCCGATGACTTGAGCCACATAATTCAGCAGCCAGAGGAATCGGCCATGCAATTCTAGACACGGTTCCTAACAAAGATAAATCAAATTGTCGACTGTCCGGATGCAGAGGCCCTAGCAGCTTTCAAGCACAACATCCGCGACAAGTGGCTAGCCCGACACCTTGGTCAGGAAAAGCCGAAATCTATGGCAGCCCTCACAACACTCATGACCCGCTTTTGTGCGGGAGAAGACAGCTGGCTGGCTCGCAGTAATAACATATCAAAGAACCATGGTAGTTCGGATACCAAGGACGGCAATAGCAGGTCACGTCGCAACAAACATAAGTGCCGCATTAATAGCGATAATACTGAGGATACGGCAGTCAATGCCGGATTCAAAGGATCTAAACCCGGTCAGCGGAAAAAGCCATTCAAACGAAGCACTTCGAGCCCGTCCAGTTTGGACCATATACTCGATCACTCGTGTCAAATACATGGCACCCCAGACAAGCCAACCAACCACACCAACAGGGATTGTTGGGTGTTCAAGCAGGTCGGCAAGTTAATTGCCGAAAACAAAGATAAGGGGCCACATAGCGATGACGAGGAACATGATATATGCAACCCACATCCCCAAGAGGGAGCGGAAGCGTGCGCTCAGGGACGTGTATGCGTTGGATCCAGTCGCCCCAAAGTTCAACCCATGGTCCTCCTGTCCGATCACCTTCGATCGCAGGGACCACCCCACTAGTATCCGTCATGGCGGATTTGCCGCACTGGTCCTAGACCCAATCATTGACGGATTTCACCTCACTCGAGTCCTTATGGATGGCGGCAGCATCCTGAACCTGCTTTATCAGGACACAATGCGCAAAATGGGTATAGACCCCTCAAGGATCAAACCCACAAAAACGACCTTTAAAGGCGTCATACCAGGTGTAGAGGCCCATTGCACAGGCTCAGTCACACTGGAAGTGGTCTTCGGATCCCCGTATAAGTTCCGAAGCGAAGAGTTAATCTTAGATATAGTCCCGTTCGGCAGTGGTTATCATGCACTGCTCGGGCGAACCGCATTTGCGAGATTCAATGCGGTACCGCATTATGCATACCTTAAGCTCAACATGCCAGGACCTCGGGGGGTCATTATAGTTAATGGAAACACAGAGCGCTCTCTCCGAACGGAGGAGCACACTGCGGCCCTCGCAGCGGAAGCGCAAAGCAGCCTCTTAAGGCGATCCACTAGTTCGGCGTTTAAGGACCCGGACACCTTCAAGCCCGCTCGGAGTAATCGGCAACAGGACCGCCTGGCACGTTCCGAGCTCGCATAGCAATGCGGCCCCCACCCCGGTCAAAGCCAAACGGCAAAATCTGTGCCACACGTACATAATTACGCATTAAAAATACCATGGGCACAGGCGGGGAAGGGGGCACGACTACGGCACGCCCCAAGATGCGGCTTAAACCGCACTAGGGGCTTCCCGCTTTGTTATTTTTCTCTCTTTCAGGACATTAATCTCTGGAAACCCTGTCCGCCACCAGGATTGCCGAACACATGATGTAGCAACCAAGGAGGCAGAAAGCTACATCACACCACGAAACTCCCAGGTGGATTACGAGAACGAGTGAAATACTTGCTTTAATATTATTCCTCAGCTTGCCCTTGGAGGGGACATAGTCCTACTTTTTTCTTATCGCACTACTTGTATCATTCTGCTTTAACGCACCCTTTTTGATTAAAAAATGCATAGCATTAAGACTATCATTGCATTCTTCTTTATATATATATTATATATATATATATGTTCATTTATGACATCCAGCACCCGTACATTCTGGTACGGCCAATACGCTAGGGGCTTAAGCATACCCCATAATATGGCGTGAGAAGTCTGAACACTTTCGATAGTGCGGCACCCCGAACTTATAGCATTATATGCATCAGCTCCGAATCATGTCTTGGGTTAATAGTTGGGTTTGCCCGGCTCCCATGTTTTGGTACCTTACATTCCGCTATATCGGCTAAGGTAGCACTGGGAGAACTACTGTGATTGTGCCCCGGTTCTGCTGGGCTAAGCACCTCAGTCGAGAAAGCTAAAACCGACTATCATGATAAGGCGAGAGACTGGTCGCTGTTCGAGATGTTTTGAGTCCCTAAAGGCTTATGCCGCTTAGAGCGAGGAGTCGGCCCTGTCCGGCTTATGGTGTGTATCCCGCCCCGAATTCAGCCTTCCAAATACTAGGGGCTTCGCCGAAATTTAAAATTATAGAATTCTATGGCTAAGTGAGAGTGATAACACATTATAGTCCGATTGCCTTGTTCGTTGTGCAGAGCACCTCCCTCGAAGGACCCAACAATGGGAACAAGAGTGCTCAGGTTTATCCCAGACACCCCAGCACTCGTGGCGTGGGGGCAGAAGCCGACGACTAGCCATCTCTCAAATTTGATAAATAGCCAAACAGAAGGTAATATTTTAAATTCAAACAAGCGTTGCATAGCGCATATGAACAAGTTTTCATAAATACAGGATTACACGAGCGAATTTACTCGAATATTATATCTTTAGTACACTCGTCCGCTACGAGACGAGCACCCTTTAGAACACCCTCATAGTACATCTCGGGGTGGCGATGCTCCTTGCCCTCCGGCGGCCCTTCCTTAATCAGCTTCATGGCGTCCAGCTTGGCCCATTGCACCTTCACACGGGCGAAAGCCCGGCATGCACCTTCGATGTAGACGGACCGCTTGATGACTTCCAGCCGTGGGCAGGCATCCACAAGACGCCTCACCAGGCCAAAGTAGCTATTAGGAAGGGCGTCGCCAGGCGACATCTGGACTATAAAGCCCTTCATGGCATGTCCGGCCGCCTTGTGCAGCTCGATCAGCTGCTTCAGCTGGTCGCTCAGAGGCATCGGGTGTTCGGTCCAAGTATATTGAGACCAGAACAGCTTCTCCGTTGAGCTTCCCTCCTCGGCCTGGTAAAACTGTGCAGCATCCGACACGCTGCGGGGAAAATCTGCGAATGCTCCTGGAAAGCTTCGGATTCGGGTAAGTAACAGGTAATTTACTTTCACATGTTTGCTTTGCATATAGAATGCCTTACCCGCCGCTATCTTCTTCATCGCTTCAATATCCTGGAGGGCCTTTTGGGCTTCGGCCTTGGCATTCTTTGCGCTCTCAAGGGCCGCGGCAAGCTCGGACTCTCGCGTCTTCAAGTCAAGCTCCAACGCATCATGCTTCGTCATGAGAGCGTCGAGCTCTTGCTGCACCTCGCCCACCCGTGCCTCATGCCTTTCCCGCTCGGTGCGCTCCTTGGCCGCTTTGTTTTCAGCCTCGGATAGCGCTTGCTTTAGGGTCGCCACCTCGGTCGGGGCCCCTGGCAAATTTATGATAATTCTGTCATTTTGCAATCGCTTTCCTTTTATATAGATCCATAGACTAGGTACTACTTACCTTTGTTCTCCTCGAGCTGCCTCTTGGCAAGGCGAAGCTCTTCCTTGGACCCTTTAAGGTCCTGCTTCAGTGCGGTGACCTCCGCAGTCAGTGCGGCAGAGGCCAGCAGCAAAGCCTACATACGCATATCGACATACTTATATTAGACTCCTACGATATTGTTTGATCCTCCGTTCGGCTTTTCTTTGTGAACACCGAACAGAGCATTAGGGGCTACTGTCTATGCGGTAATATTTCTCCTATATTTCAAAAACTTACCTCAAAGCCTGTTAGAAGGCTGGCACAGGCTTTAGTCAGTCCGCTCTTGGCAAACTGAACCTTCTGGACCACCGCACTCATAATAGTGTGGTGCTCTTCATCAATGGAAGCGCTGCGAAGCGCTCCCAACAGATTGTCGGCAGAGGTCACTGGCACAGGCGTCTTGTCCCTCTTGGAAGGAGGCCGCCTGCCCGAGTCCGGAACCACTGGAGGTTCCGGCGCGGTGTTCGGCTGAGGGCCGAACTCGGAGCCCTCGGGGGCTTTGCTCCCCCTGCTCCCGGAGTCCGGAAGGTCACTTTGAGGCGCCTCGAGGACTGTCTCCCCTCGACCCAGTGCCTCTTGAGACAACACCTCGGCGTTGTCCGTAGGGCAAGGGGAGGTGGCATTCGGAAGTGGATCGCTATCCATATCCAACGAGCCCAGGGAGCCGTCCGACAAGGATACGTCGATACGGGTTCGGGGCGGTCTGCACAATCATAATTTGGCGTTAGGAGAAGCAGTGTGACAAAGGAATGCTATGAGTTACTCTGGTATCCGAATACTTACGACTTCGCCAGGGGCTTGGCCCTGAGCAGCCACTCGTCTTCGCCTTCGGCGGCGGTGGTTGAGTAGTACGGAAGGAGAGTCCTTCCCTTCTTGGACCCTTCGTCCCCCCCAGTAGGGGCGGCCTTCCTTTTCTTGTCTCCCCCGACTGGAGGGGGAACATCTTCATCTTCCTCCTCGTCTTCGGGGGAGGAGTGCGCCGCGGAGTTATCGGACGATTAGTCCGATAACACCTGGCGCGGAGAGCTCTTTTGGGTTCCCTTGGCCTTCTTGGTCTTCTCCGGCACCTTGTAAGGAGCTGGAGTCAGCATCTTCGTCAGGAGAGCGTCCGCAGTGTCTTCAGGCAGAGGGGCCGGACAGTTAATCTGCCCCGACATCTCCACCTAGTCATGTCAAAGGCATGGAGATCAGACCCCGCACATGGTTAAGCTAGGGGAAATAAATATCCTACCGGATGTATAGAACTCACCGAATGCGCTCGGCGCTTCACGCTTAGCCTGCGGTCCTCGGTGAGAGAGGGAGGGACCTCGGCGCCCTTGAACAGCACCTTCCAAACGTCCTTGTGCGTCGTGTCGAAGAGCTCGCTCAGAGTCTGGTGCTGGGCCAGGTCGAACTCCCACAAGTTGAAGTCCCGTTGTTGGCACGGGAGGATCCGGCGGATGAGCATGACCTGGACTATGTTAACAAGCTTGAGCTTCTTGCTTGTCATGTTCAAGATACATTTCTGGAGTCCGTCCAGCTCCACCGATGAACCCCACGACAGGCCCTTCTCTTTCCAGGAAGTGAGCCGTGTAGGGACTCCGGATCGAAACTTGGGGGCAGCCACCCATTTGGTGTCTCGCGGCTCGGTGATGTAGAACCATGCCGATTGCCACCCCTTTATGGTCTCCACGAAGGAGCCTTCAAGCCATATAACATTGGGCATCTTGCCCACCATGGCTCCGCCGCATTCTGCTTGTTGGCCGCCCACCACCTTTGGCTTGATATTGAAGGTCTTTAGCCATAGGCCGAAGTCGGGGCGGATGCGGAGGAAAGCCTCACAGACGACGATGAACGCCGAAATGTTGAGGATGAAGTTTGGGGCCAGATCATGGAAGTCCAGCCCGTAGTAGAACATGAGACCGCGGACGAATGGATGAAGGGGAAACCCCAGTCTGTGGAGGAAGTGGTGGAGGAAAACTACCCTCTCATGGGGTTCTGGGGTAGGGATGATTTGCCCCGCAGCGGGCAGCCGATGCGCGATATTCGCGGCTAAGTATCCGGCTCCGCGCAGCTTTTTGATGTGTTCCTCCATAACGGTGGAAGCCATCCACTTGCCTCCCGCTCTGGACATGTTTGGAGAAGGTTGAGGAGAAAGATGTGGACTTGGGCGTTGGGGCTCGAGTGCGCAAGAATGGATGGGCAAGGAGGAAGAAGGCATGGGTAGAGAAAGGTTAAACCTTATCCCTTTATAAGGGCGGCCGAAACTATGCGCCCCCACTAGCCTGGTAAAACTCGCTTATCCCCCAAGCGCCATAATCGATGGCGTGGTTGGGTTACCCATGCCCGTATTGATGAGAATCCCGTAATAAGGGGGACACTATCTCTGCTTTGACAAGACGCGTCAAAAAACTGCCTCGCGCTATGTGCGGGGCTAGTTAAAGGAAACGGTTCGAATAATCACCGAGCCATGGCTTAATGTCATGTTGCCAAAACAAGCCAACATATTAGATTTGTGGAAATATTATTCTCTCTACGGTGGTATGTGGAACTTATTTTGCAGGCTCAGACACTATCCTTTATTTGAACTCTTCTGTGGTATATCCGGAGGAGGAACCCGCCTTACAATGCCGAAGACAACACTGCACGCCGGACTCATCGTCATTGAAGCCTGGTTCAGGGGCTACTGAGGGAGTCCTGGATTAGGGGGTCTCCAGACAGCCGGATTATATCCTTTGGTCGAACTGTTGGACTATGAAGATACACGATTGAAGACTTCATCCCGTGTCCGGATAGGACTCTACTTGGCGTGGAAGGCAAGCTAGGCAGTACGGATATGGATATCTCCTCCTTGTAACTACCCTTGTGTAACCCTAGCCCTCTCTGGTGTCTATATAAACCGGAGGGTTTTAGTCCGTAGGACAACATACAATCATACCATAGGCTAGCTTCTAGGGTTTAGCCTCTCCGATCTTGTGGTAGATCAACTCTTGTAATACCCATATCATCAAGAATAAATCAAGCAGGACGTAGGGTTTTACCTCCATCAAGAGGGCCCGAACCTGGGTAAAACATCATGTCCCCTGCCTCCTGTTACCATCCGCCTAGATGCAAAGTTCGGGACCCCCTACCCGAGATCCGCCGATTTGACACCGATAGGCGTAGTCGTCGATCTATTCAAGGTGGCAAATCGAGTTGGCACGCAGAACGAAGCCACCGAATACAAAAATCTAGCCGAGGAGGTAAGCTTCCCGGAGACGGCATCGTTGTAGATGATCAAACGAGCCATCGAGCCTTCTGTTGACGGCACAATGGAACTCTCAATGAAAGCACCAATGTTGGTGTCAAAACCGGCCGATCTCGGGTAGGGGTCCCTGTCGGCGTTCTGGGAACGGGGGTCCCCAGACTTGCCTGCATGTGGCCTGCGGCGTGGCTCGAATGGGGGCCCAACATGGCCCATCTTCACCAACACGAGACTCAAGACCCTCGCGAGGGGCCAAGCCTCGCGAGGCGGACGACACGGCGCATCCTCAGGC
This sequence comes from Triticum monococcum, assembly GCA_034509565.1. Taxonomy (NCBI): domain Eukaryota; kingdom Viridiplantae; phylum Streptophyta; class Magnoliopsida; order Poales; family Poaceae; genus Triticum; species Triticum monococcum. The sequence continues at coordinate 476,260,877 of CM067842.1, read as the reverse complement.
GCAGCCTCCTCAGGCTGGCTCGCGAGGAGACGGAGATATCAAGGCGGGGTGCCTCGTGAGGCGCCCATGACGCAAGCCATGACGATCGAGGGCGCCAGGCGGGCGCAGTGTCCTTCTTTCCTCTTTGGTGCAAAGGGGGCAAGCGCAGCCGCGGAGTACCGAGGCATCATGCAAAGGTTGCCATTCCGGTGCAACAAGACCAGGACCAAGCGGACTACGAGACGGAGGTCACCATGGAGCCCAGCACGGCGTCACCACAGAGTCGTTCGCAGGCGAAGACCACCTTTAGTCAGGATAGATGTACTTGCTGTCCCCCTTCAAATTAGCCCGCCATTGTTGGCTCCCTTCCCTCTCAATATTTGGGAAGAGGACCAGGGCCCCTATAAATAGGACCAGCCACCCACGTAGCAAAGGGTTCAGAAAGGTTCGGTTTTTAGGTTGAGGGGATCGAAAATTAGAGAGAGAGAGAGAGAGAGAGAGAGAGAGAGAGAGAGAAGGGCGACTGAACTCCTAGCAGTTCATCGCCCCAGCCAAGAACAGACCCTCGCGAGGCTGTTCTTCCTTCTATTGTTCTTCATCACCAGCCCCAGGAGGCAATCCATCCACCACACATTGGAGTAGGGTGTTACACCGCAATGGTGGCCCGAACTAGTATAAATCTTGTGTCTCTCGTGTGATTCCTTTAGTAGTTTAGATCTTTATGAGACGGGGAGGTTGAAGACGTGATTTCCGCGCGCACCCTAGTGTTCGAACCTTAGGGGTCCGCCGGAACCCGAAATCCGACATTTGGCGCGCCAGGTAGGGGTGCGCCGGAATTCGTCTCCCACTGCTCCGTTCTCCTCCGACCGTCGCATGCATGTCCGACGCTCGTCGGGCCCGCGCCGAGCGCCGGGCCGCCATCGCTTCTCGCGTCGCCCAGACGGCCTCCGTCGGTGGGCGTCCTCGTCGTTCCCCGTCGCCCGCCGTCAACGCAGCCACCAGCCCGGCGGGGGGCGAACAGCAAGCATCGTCTCAGCACCCGTCCGTGCGGCAAGACGGCCGCACCGCTACTGCATCACTCACTCCAGCCGGTTCTTCATCCCGCGCGCTCCGCGCACCCTTGGAGGCTCGAGCTGCGCTCCTCGCGGCAAACGAGCTCCTGCGCTACCGCCCCGTTGACAACGTCTACAAAGAGTGGCTCGACCGCGTCGCTGAGCTTGTCCGCGCCGCAGGGGGCTCTTCCGCGCCGTCCGTCCCTCTACGCCGCACTCCGCCCCGCGCGGGCAAAGAAGCTCCAGAGTTGCACCAGCCGCCTCGCCTCCAAGAAGATGCCAGGGCTCCAAGGCGCTGGGCCCCTGGGCGGAACCCGCTCCGTCAGGCGCTAGCGCAGCAAGAGGGGAGCTGCCAAGAAGTTCCTCGCGCCTCAAGGGGCTGCCAGGGCGCTCCCTGCTCCGGCGCGCTGTGACCCTGCTCCAGCTCCGGCGCGCCAAGACCCCACCCTGCTCCTAGCTGCAGCGCGTGGACACCCTCAGGACCAAGCTCTCCACCAACCGAGGCCTTTTGTGGCCACCGCGGGCTGCCACTCCTACACCACTGAGCTGCGCAGCGTCGCGTGGCCCGGCAAGTTCAAGCCCGACCTGCCTCCTCGCTACGACGCCACAACCGATCCCGCAGAATTCCTCCAGCTCTATGAGTTGAGCATCGAGGCTGCCGGCGGGGATGAAAAGGTCATGGCGAACTAGTTCCCCATGGTGCTCAAGGAAGGAGCTCGAACCTGGCTCCTGAATCTGGCTCCAGGCACGATCTCCTCCTGGGACCAGATGCGCGCCCGCTTCGCCAACTTCCAAGGTACTCGCGATCGGCCGCCCGCCGTGAGCGACATGCACCGCATCAAGCAGCAACCCGGAGAGACCCTGCAAAAGTACATTCAACGCTTCAATAGCGCGCGCCTCAAGATCCCCAAGGTGTCCGAGGAGGCCATCATCTCGGCCTTCTCCGACGGCGTGCGCGATGTCAAGATGAAGGAAGAGCTGGCGATGCACGAAGACGTCTGCACCTCCCTGGAGCTGTTCAACTTGGCGAACAAGTGCGCTAGGGCTGAGGAGGGACGTCTCTCCCTCCTCGAGCTGCCTGCCGCGGACCTAGAAGAGAAGAAGCCCAAGGCCAAGGACGCGAAGCACAAGGGGGCTGCCGTACTCGCGGCAGAACCAGACACAAAGCGGGGCAAGGATCTGCCCGAACCCTCCAGAGGCAGCCGGTACTGTGTGTACCATGACCTCCACACCCACAACACCAACGAATGTCAAGAGCTCCGCACCGTGCGAGAAGGAAGGATCGGCCGTCGCCCCGACCGAGCTGACCAGGGCTACGGCCGGGGAGGAGGAAGAAACCCAGGACGCTGGGAAGATCGCGGCCCGCGCCCGGGGTGGCGCGACCAGCCTCGCAAGGACCACTGGCGGGACCTGCCTCGCGAGGGAGACTGGAGGGATCAGCCTCGTGAGGACCACCCTCATGGCAATGCAGGCCTACCTCCGCTGCCGCCTCAGCCAAGGAGGAATGAAGACCGCCATCAAGACGAGGGGGCTGGGGGCTTCCAGGACCCGTGCACAATCGCCTGCATCCTGGGCGGAGCTCAAGCCCCAGCCTCCCAACGTATCTTCAAGCAGTTTGCGCGCGAAGTGAATGCAGTTCTCCCCAAGCTCGAAGCAACGTGCCCCCTCAGGTGGTCGGCGTGCCCCATCACGTTCAGCTCGGCAGACCAGCTCAAGTGCGCGGCCACGGCAGGAGTCCTCCCGATGCTCTGCTCCCCAGTCATCAGCAACGTGCTGGTCACCAAGACCCTCATCGATGGCGGGGCAGGGCTCAACGCCCTGTCCGTGGAAACATTCAACAATCTCCAAGTGCCCTATGACTAGCTTCAGCCGACCAAGCCTTTCTCCAGGATCACCGACGGTTCCACAGTCCCGATCGGGCAGGTCCGCCTCCCTGTCACCTTTGGGGCCCGCAGCAACTACCGCACCGAGCTCATCGACTTCGACGTCGCCCACATCCGCCTGTCGTACAACGCCATCCTCGAGTACCCAGCGCTGCCAAGTTCATGGCTGCGACCCACCACGGCTACAACGTCCTCAAGATGCCAGGAAGTGGTGGCATCATCACGGTGCCCTGTGAAGAGAAGGATGTAGTGTGTTCCCTAGAGCGGGCCTATCAGGCCGCGTCGCTAGAAGACCCAGATCGCGGAAGCAGGAGGCTTCCTCAGACCACCCCCAAGAAGAAGAAGACATCGTCAGGCTCGGCCCCTCAGGAGGCAGGCCCCTCAGGAGGCAGGCCCCTCAGGGCCCATGTCTACCCAGGGAGACCCTCCTTCCATCGCATAGGAAAGCACGCCCGGCGCCCTCCTCAGGCAGGGCTCGGGGGCTCTCACCTGGAGGGCCACCGACCTAGCCAGGGTCACAAGGGAGGCGCTTGGGCACCATGTGGAAGCGTGCTTCGCAGCACGTTTCCCTCGAGGAGGAGCCAGGCGAGGAAGGTCAGACCAGCAGGGGTTCGTCAGCAAGGCCATTCAAGAGCTACAGGAGACAAGGATCATGAGAGGTTGCCGCCGCCTACCAGCTGTGGCCCCACATCCAGGCGAGGATGGCGGGCTGTGCGTCTGCGTCGACATACCAGGGCTCAATCAGGTTGCCATGGCGGAGCGTCTCTGGCCCTCACAAGTGGGGCGCTGCGGGGGTCCGCCCCACAGCTATGTTCGCATGCCCTACGGCCTGCCGAGCATGGTCGCGGCGCACTAGCGCCTCATGAGGGGCATCATGGAGGCTCAGGAAGACAGATGTTCCGCGGCCTTGGCGTAGATGAAGACAGCTCGTGAGGAGTCACCAGTGCCTCCGGAGCCTCCCGAGGCCCCGGGGCCTGGGGGCTCGTGAGGATAGGCTTCTGCAGCCCGTCAAGTCTGCTGCACCAACGCCACTACACCGAGGACATCCTCAGGTGACATCTTTCAAGTTCCATTCTCAGCTGGGAGCACCCTCCCAGGGTTGCATCACTCACAGGCCGCGTGGGTCCGTCCCCGCGGCATGTATCTGCATTTACTTTTCGGTCGTTAGTTTGCTTTGATTGGGGGCGCCCCTCGGGCTGCATCATCCCCAAGCCGCTCGAGCCAGACCCAGCGGCATGTATCTCCCTAGCGTTTATTACCAACTATGCATTTGCCTATCACGCTTAACTGCATGGTGCCCGTCCACGGCATCCTTTCTTCCCATGTCGTCCGCTTGCACGTTAAAGGGGGGGGGGGTGCCTGAGCATCGCGACTCAGGGCTCTTACTGGCTCTCCAGCCCTCACCCTCTGGCCTTGTCCATGGCATCGCGACCTGGCATACCAGCGACGGCTGAGACAAGCTCGAGGGCCGGGACCCGAGGACGTAGAGTACCGGCATCTAACCAAATTTTGCAGGGACACATCTCAAGATACGGCCCAGTGCCGGGCGCAACCCGCCCAGAGGTAGGGCCTCGTGAGTCCCGTGCTGGCTCACGGGTGCCCAGATACACCTCACCTAGCCCTACCGTGCTGGTCACATGTCAGGGCGGGGCTGTATACGCCCCGGGGGCTCCTCCCGTAGGGGAGCCCCCTCCCACGTGCCAGTGGAAGCACCATGCTCCGCGCTGGCTGACGACACTGTCGAGGAGCGGCTATGCCCGTACACATACGGAAGCGCTATGCTCCGCGCTGGTGATAAACAACTGAGGGTGGCCTCTGGGCTGCATTAACCTCAGGGAGCCCAGAGCTCAGTGGCTGGCCTCATTGCAACGCCTCCCCTCGGGAGTGCCGCGCGAGGGGGCCAGGCACGGGGGCTACGACTGGGTCACGCCCAGGCGTACGCCGCCCAGCCGGGCCCCTCGGGCTTGGTTCGCCGTGCGTCTCTCCCCGAGCGGAGCCAAGGTATGAAGGCCGTTTGCGCGTCAAGGGGGACCCCTGAGCATCGCGACTCAGGGGCCTAACTGGTCCCGTAGCCCCTCACTCCTTAGTTCCAAAAGGCTATGCTGGGTGAGGTACGCACGGGGCCGGGCTCTGCAGACGTAGAACGGTAGCCACGCTTACATCTCGCCTCATCACCCGCTGTTCGCGCGTCAAGGGGGACTCCTAAGCATCGCGACTTAGGGGCCTAACTGGCTTCGTAGCCCCTCACTCCTTAGTTCCGAAAGGCTATGCTGGGTGAGGTACGCGCGGAGTCGGGCTCTGCAGAGGTAGAACGGAAGACACACCTACATCATGTTTCCCTACTTGTTGTTCGCGCGCCAAGGGGGACTCCTGAGCATCGCGACTCAGGAGCCTAACTTGTCACGTGGCCCCTCACTCCTTTGGTCCTGTCCTGGTTTCTGGTCGGGGCTAATGCTGGGTGAGGCATGCGCGGGGCCGGGCTCTGCCGGCGTAGAACACAAGCAAGTAGGGAAGAAAAGCATAAAATCCAAGGAATTTAAAAGCAAATATTACAATCCATATTGTCATCTCGATGCCAAACGCAAGTTTAAATGCCTCCCCGAGGCGTGATGCATGTGCAGGAACTGAAAGAAGAACAGGGATGGAACGGAGTCACTTGGCGGCGGTGAAGCTGTGCGGAGCGGCTTCGTCTCATGGAGCAGCGGGGCCGGCAGCGCCTTGCCTTAGCTTGGTGCTGAAGGCCCGAAACTTCTCCAGCAGCGCCTCCGCGCGCCCTTTCACGGCTTGGACAGTGGCGGCAGCACCCTCGCCGCTTACCGGTTCCAGCAGGCCGTCGAGGTCGGCGTTGGGATCGCGAAGATAGACGTGGGCGAAGACCCGCGTCAGCGCAGCAGAAGACAAGACGTGCGCCTCGGCCTCGGCCGCGGGGCCGATGCCAAGGGCGACATCCCCAAGAGCCTTAACCAGGAAGGGAAGCAGCTTGGCGGGGCCGTCCTCGTCACCAGCTAGCGGGCTGTCCAGGCCGCTCTCGTACATCATCTTCAGCGAAGCGCGGGCGTCCTTCTCCATGTCTGCGAAGGCCACGCGATCCTCGGCAAGAACCCGGGCCTTGGCGTCCAGCTCGGCCTTCGTCACTTCCAGCTCCTTCTTCAATGCGCCTAGGTGGTTGCGGCGCTTCTTGAGCTTGGCCTCTTGGTCCTCGAGCGCCGCCTCGCGCACTTTCGCCCCCTTCTCCAGATCTTGGCGCAGGCGGACCTCCTCCGCAAGCTGGCCCCGCAGGCCTTGCAGCTCGTCCTCCAGTGCCTTGCAACGGCCGCGGACTTCAACCGCCTCTCCCAGGGCCGCGTCTCGAGCAGCCTTCGCCTCGAGGGTGGCCTCCCTCTCTCCGTCGCAGGCCGTCGAGGCCTGAACCAACGCCGCCCAAATCGAAGCATCAGAGCGAATCCACCCCGAAGCCAGTTCCAGGCGCCCGGCCACTAGGCGAGGGTCGACGCTGAGAAGGTCCTGCCGCAGCCGGTCCAGTTCAGCAGCGGCACGCTCCAAGATGGAAGAAGAAGACAGAGTAGCATCGGCATGCTCCAGGACAACAGGAGGAGCTGAGGAAGCAACGGCCAGTAGAACGGGAGGAGAAGGTAACGACGGCGAGGCCGTAGTGTCCCGAGGCGGAGCCCGCTGCGCCTCCACAGCCGTAGCAGCGTCGCCAGACGAGGGCACCTCCGGAGTCACTTGGGCCATGGGGGCTGAGCTCGCCCCAGCCAGCTCGGCCAAACCTCGCAAGGATGCGCGGGCAGGAGAGGCCCGCGCGTCACGATCTGCCTCCCCTGCAGGCGAAGGCGTCGCCGCAGGTGGGACCTCAGGAGCCACCTTCGGTTTCTTCGCCACGGGCGCCCGCCTACTCAAGAGAAACAATCATCAAGCATCGTCGGCGGAACGAGAGACAAAAGATCAAGGATCAAGCACTTACGGGTCTTCACCGGTGAGCTCGGGCAGCCTCCGGCCTAACTTGAAGCCGGACAGCCGGCTGGAAGGGTCGACCTCAGAAGCAGAAGGCGCGTCCATGGTTCGCCCCGGAGTCAGGACGGACCCGCGGGAGATTAGCGCGGTCCTGTCCTTCTTCGGAATCGCGGGTGAGCTCCCGCTACCCAGAGCGTCATCATCATCATCATCATCGTCATCATCGCTCGGCGAAAGGCGGAGAGTGCGCGACACGCGCCGGGAGAGGGTAGCACTCGACTCTCCATCAGTCGCCCCAGAGTCGGGCCCCTCTCCCCGCTCCTCTTCCTCCTCCTCATCGCTGGAGTCGCCGGAGGGCACATCCACCGGCCCTTCAGAAGCCAGCGCGGGCACGAGCCCGTCCCTGTTAAAAAGGGCATGGACTTCACCACCCGCTTCCAGTCGTTGCGAAGGAACAAGGGCTTGGGAGCGCCCTTCGGCCTTGCCACCTCGCCCCCGACCAGAGATTGGAGAACCGCGGTCACATCCTCTTCGTCCACAGCCTTGGGGCACGGATGAGGCCTCCACATTGGAGGAGAGTACTCCCGGACCGGGGCCAGCTGGTGCTCCAGGAACTCCTTCAGCAGCGATGCACCGGTCAACTTCGCCATCGCCAGGTTGGCCGACCTCAGGTCCGCGTCCATCTTCTCCAGCACCGGCTTCGCGCGGGGGTCCGTGAGCTCCGCAGGGCACCAGTCGCTGGTGCTCACGGGTTGCTCTGTGGGCAAGATCAGCCGAGGGTGGATGCGCCCGACATTTGCCAAGACCCACTTGCTCCTGAAGCCCTCAATCCTCTTCCCGGGACTCGAGATGGTAATGGTGCCACTATACACGACGAAGCCCGCACACGCAGAAAGAGAGCTGTCGGAGACCCGGAGGGAGAAGTAGTGGTGCAGCAGGGCCACCGAAGGCTGCACCCCCACGTGGGCCTCGCAGTAGTAAGCGAGGATCGCCAGGAGAAGGGCAGAGTTGGGATGGAGATGCAGAGCCTGCAAGTTGTAGTGGCAGAGGACAGAGAAGAAGAACTCGGAGAAGGGAGGCACCAAGCCCGCAGCAATGGAGCTCACGAAGAGAGGATAAAAGGTGCTCCCTCGGTCCTCGGGGGTGGCGGAGCCGGCCTTGAACACCTCCGCCCCGTTGACGCCCTGCGCCGTCACCATCCGGCACAGCCGGGTGAAGCTCGCTTTGGACACATTCGACGGATCCAGAGCAGGGGAGTACCAAGCTTTGGCCGGAGGCTGGCGAGGCGCCATGGCTTCCTAGGTCACGCAGCTGGAGTAGATCTGGAAGTTTAGAGGAAGAAAGGGAAGGCGCAAGAAAGGGGATCTGAGCGACGACCGGAGAGAGCAAAAGGCGAAGTCTGGGCAGATGCCGCTCCTTTAGCAACCTGCGTGGTTGCTGAAGCACCCACGTCCAATCAACCGCCACGCGGCGCCCAAGGCCGCGGGATGTTAGGGCCCGCGGTGCTTCACCCTTGCCCTTTCGCCTCTCGGCACGGCCAAGCCCATGCGCGCCTCGGGCCCGGGGACTACTGTCGTCGTTCTGGGAACGGGGGTCCCCAGACTTGCCTGCCTGCGGCCTGCGGCGTGGCTCGAATGGGGGCCCAACATGGCCCATCTTCACCAACACAAGACTCAAGACCCTCGCGAGGGGCCAAGCCTCGCGAGGCGGACGACACGGCGCATCCTCAGGCGCAGCCTCCTCAGGCTGGCTCGCGAGGAGAAGGAGATATCAAGGCGGGGTGCCTCGTGAGGCGCCCATGATGCAAGCCATGACGATCGAGGGCGCCAGGCGGGCGCCAGAGCATGCACCGTCCTTCTTTCCTCTTTGGTGCAAAGGGGGCAAGCGCAGCCGCGGAGTACCGAGGCATCATGCAAAGGTTGCCATTCCGGTGCAATGAGACTAGGACCAAGCGGACTACAAGACAGAGGTCACCATGGAGCCCAGCACGGCGTCACCACAGAGTCTTTCGCAGGCGAAGACCACCTTTAGTCAGGATAGATGTACTTGCTGTCCCCCTTCAAATTAGCCCGCCATTGTTGGCTCCCTTCCCGCTCAATATTTGGGAAGAGGACCAGGGCCCCTATAAATAGGACCAGCCACCCACGTAGCAAAGGGTTCAGAAAGGTTCGGTTTTTAGGTTGAGGGGATCGAAAATCAGAGAGAGAGAGAGAGAGAGAGAGAGAGAGAGAGAGAAGGGCGACTGAACTTCTCCTAGCAGTTCATCGCCCCAGCCAAGAACAGACCCTCGCGAGGCTGTTCTTCCTTGTATTGTTCTTCATTCACCAGCCCCAGGAGGCAATCCATCCACCACACACTGGAGTAGGGTGTTACACCGCAATGGTGGCCCGAACCAGTATAAATCTTGTGTCTCTCGTGTGATTCCTTTAGTAGTTTAGATCTTTCTGAGACGGGGAGGTTGAAGACGTGATTTCTGTGCGCACCCCAGTGTTCGAACCTTAGGGGTCTGCCGGAACCCGAAATCCGACAGTCCCGAACTGTGCGTCTGAGGATCAAAGGTAACAGGAGGCAGGGGACATGATGTTTAGCTAGGTTCGGGCCTTCTTAATGAAGGTAATACCCTACTTCCTGCTTGATTGACTTTGATGAGTATAGGGGTTACAAGAGTTGATCTACCTCGAGATTGTAATGGCTAAACCCTAGATGTCTAGCCTGTATGATTATGATCTCCTCTACGGACTAAACCCTCCGGTTTATATAGACACCGGAGGGGCCTAGGGTTGTACAGAGTCGGTTTACAGAGAAAGGAAACTTCGTATCCGAATGCCAAAGCTTGCCATCCACGCAAAGGAGAGTCCCATCCGGACACATGGGAAGGCCTTCTATCTTGTATCTTCACGACCCATCAGTCCGGCCCATGTCACATAGCCCAGACGCCCGGGGACCCCCTAATCCAGGACTCTCTCAGTAGCGGTCGGGCCCACGGAAAGCATGTTAACGGCCCATATAGCCCATATACAACCCGCTAGGTCTTGGCCTATTACAGCTTACCCGAATTAGGCCTAGTAGCGTCATCTGGGCCGTCTAGTATGATTCCAGCCCATTGTAACTTCCGGCACATGTCTGGCCCATGACGTTTTTTGCCCATATGAGGCCCTTTGTAAATCTTGGCCCATTAACGGCCCGTGGTGAAACTGGCCCGCAATGAACAGTCTATCACTTTATACCCATTAACGGCCCATTAGTCCGTCGGCCGTTTCCAGCTCATGTTAACTTTCGGCCTTCTAAGGGCCCATTTATTCTTGGGCTCATTTCCAGAATTCGATTACTTACAGTTCATTACTGGCCTGTTCAGCTAGTGGGCCAAATTCAACCGTGGTTACAGTCGGCCTGCTTGTGGCCCGTTAACACATTGGGATGTTTCCATAGCGTCGTCAATTACGGCCTATTAACGACCCGTTATGGTTGGGCCATAAAACAGATGATTTCCACTCTAGCCTTGTCGGCGTTCTGGGAACGGGGGTCCCCAGACTTGTCTGCCTGCGGCCCACAACGTGGCTCCATCAGCGGCCCTGTACGGCCCATCTTCACCAGCAAACACTCAAGACCCTCGCGAGGGCCAAGCCTCGCGAGGCAGACGACACAAGACCTCCTCGGGGGCAGCCTCACCAGGCCGGCTCGCGAGGGGCGGAGAGATCAAGGAAGGGGACACCTTGCAAGGTTTCTGTGATGCAAGCCATGACGACTGGAGCCAGGCGTGCGCGAGCACGCGCAGTGTCCTTGTTTCCTCTTTGGTGCTAAGGAGGCAAGCGCAGGCGAGGAGTCTCGAGGCATCAGGCAAAGGTTTCCATATCGGTGCAACAAGACCAAGACCATCAGGACGATAGGACGGGGGTCACCATGGAGCCAGGTAGGGGTGCGCTGAAGCTTGCCTCTGATGGCCACGCCGCTCCGATCGGCTCTCATGGACACCATCGCTTTTCTGACTGGATTGATGGGCGCCCTCCACAGCGTTGTGGGGCTCCGGGCCTTCACCCCCGCCTTGCGGTGGGTGCGGTGGCCGCACAAGTTCAAGCCACAGATGCCGCCCCGTTACGATGGTGCGACAGATCCGGCGGCCGTCCTGCTGGCGTATGAGGAGGCCGTCCTGGAGGCCGGGGGTGACGATAAAGTCATGGCCAACTGGCTCCCAATGGCCCTCGCTGGCGTGCTGCGTGCCTAGCTCCTCCATCTGCCAGAATCTTCTATGGCCTCATGGGAGGAGTTGCGCGACCTCTTCATCGCGTGCATTGGGGGACCAGCACCCCCTGTCGTCGCGGCTCTCCTCGGTGGCTTGCAGGCGCTGCCGTCAGACCATCACACCAAGCTGTTCTTTCGCTAGATCGGCGCCGCCTCCACGCGGCAGGGGGCTCCCCCGGGTTGGGTGGCGCCCAAGGCCGATCTGACCTTCGACTCGAGGGATCACCCAATCACCATTGCCGGTTCGGGCATGCTCCCGATGCTTTGCATGCCCACCATCTGCAGTGTAGCTGTCACCAAGACCCTCATTGACGGCAGTGCCAGCCTCAACGTGCTCTCCGTGGAGGCTTTTAGTCTCCTTCGCGTACCGCTTGAGCGGCTCCGCCCCAGCAAGCCGTTCTCCGGAGTCGGCGGCGGCTCCTCCAACCCCCTGGGGCAGATCCGTCTCCCCGTGACCTTCGGCACACGCAACAACTACCACACCAAGCTAATCAACTTCGACATCGCCCGCATCGGCTTACCATACAACGCCATCCTCGGGTACCCGGCGCTGGCCCAATTCATGGCAGCTACCCATCCTGCCTACAACCTCATGAAGATGTCAGGGAGCAAGGGCATCCTCACCGTGGTTGGAGACACAAAGGAAGCCTTGGCGGCCCTCAAACTCGCCTTCAGGGACACGGCGATAGCTTGCGCGGCCGACAAGGCCGTGCCCAGGAAGGGGGCTGCGCCGACCAAGAAGAAGCAGTTATTCACTCAAGGTCAAGCCAAGATGAACCAGATACCGGTCGACGAGGACGGGGCCTCTGGCGCCACTTTTACTATAGGTGCCGACCTCGTCCTAGATCAAGAAAGGGAGTTGGTGGACTTCTTGCAGGCAAACAAGGAAGTATTTGCCTAGGAGCCCAAGCAGCTGGTTGGGGTCCCAAGAGGAGTGATTGAGCGTCATCTGAGGGTATGCCCCAATGTGCGCCCTGTGAAGCAGAGGCCGAGGCGGCAGTCCATGGAGAAGCAGACTTTCATCACTCAGGAAACCCGCAAGCTGGAGGCAGCAGGTGTCATCCACGAAGTCCGGTACCTAGAGTGGCTAGCGAACCTGGTCATCGTGCCGAAGAAAGGAGGGAATGAGCGCATGTATGTGGACTTCACCAACCTCAACAAGGCTTTCCCACAAGACCCATTCCCGTTGCCGCGCATTGACCCGATTATCGACTCCACCGCCAAGTGTGATTTGCTATGTTTCCTGGATGCGTTCTCATGCTACCACCAGATCAAGATGGTGGTGGAAGATGTGGAGAAAACGACTTTATTGACCCCATGCAGGGTATACTGCTACACTTGCATGCCATTAGGACTGCACAATGCATGAGCAACCTTCCAGCGGCTGATGCACATTGCCTTGGGGTGGCAGCTCGGAAGAAACGCTGAGGCGTACATCGACGACATTGTGGTGAAGTCTCGGGAGGCAAGAACTTTGATTCAGGACCTGGTGGAAACCTTCGCGAGCCTGCGCCAGGTGGACTTGCGGCTCAACCCAGAGAAGTGCGTGTTTGGTGTTCCTTTCGGCAAGCTGATGGGCTTCCTCGTGTCCCACAGGGGGATCGAGGCCAACCCGGAGAAGGTCAAGGCAATCGAAGACATGAGCCCACCACAAAACCTCAAGGAGATGTAGAAGCTTGCAGGCTGCGTGACTTCGCTGGGGTGCTTCATCTCCAAGTTGGGGGAGCGCGCCTTGCCATTCGTCAAGCTGATGAAGAAGAAGGGTCCATTCGAGTGGACCCCCGAGGCTGACCTGGCATTTCAAGACCTCAAGAGATACTTGACCAGCCCGACGGTGATGGTGGCGCCTCGTCCTCTCGAGCCCTTGGTACTATACATGTCTGCCACACCCCACTCCGCCAGCGTGGCGCTGGTGGTCCTCAGAGAGGAGCCCCAGATCAAGGGCCCGCCAAAGGGAGCTGCCAAGCCAGATGAGGCAGCACAACACCAAGGCGATGGTCCTGAGACAATGGCTGCCCCGGTTGGTCATCGAGCCCCTGAAGCTGGGGACCCACGGGAAATGCCTCAGCCCCCGGGAGCCGAAAACTCCGTCAGCTCTCCCGCCCTTGTCGAGCACCCAGTGTACTTTGTCAGCACAGTGCTACGAGATGCGAGAGCATCATACCCCATGCCTCAGAAGCTCTTGCTCGCGCTCCTGGTGGCCTCGCGCAAGCTGCGCCACTACTTCCAGGGTCACCCCATCAAGGTCGTCTTGCCTTACCCGTTGGAGAGAGTGCTCAGAAGCCCCAATGCTGCGAGAAGGGTCGCCGAATGGAACATTGAGCTGCAAGCGTTTGACCTGGAGTTCAGCACAACCAGGGTCATCAAGGGTGCTGCACTCTCCGACTTTGTGGCAGAATGGACCGACACCCCAGAGCTCGAAGCAGGCGAGAACCGATCCCTCTCGCTAGGGAGTGAAGCGCCGGATGGCTGGGTCATGTACTTTGATGGCGCGTTTTCAGACCAGGGCGCGGGGGCTGGAGCCATGATCATCTCGCCCATTCAAGACAAACTTTACTATGTCGTGCAGTTCTGCTTCCAGCGAGGTGAGAAGGCCTCCAACAACATCGTAGAGTACGAGCGTCTCATCGCCGGCCTCAAGGCTGCGGTGGCCCTGGGGGTGAAATGCCTCACCATCAAGGGAGACTCGCAGCTCCTCGTCAACTTCTCCAACAAGGTGTACGAGCCAAAGGATGAGCACATGGAAGCATACCTCACAAAGGTACGCAAAATGGAGAAGCAGTTCTTGGGCCTGGAGCTACAGCATGTGCCTCATGGCACCAACAAAGAGGCCAACGACATCACCAAAAGAGCACCCAAGCGGCTACCCCAAGATCTTGGCGTCTTCGAGGAGCGGCTCTTCAAGCCTTCGGCGGCACCTCCACCTGTGGAGCCAACGCCACCTCAGGAGGAACTCCCCTAGCCACCAGCCTCGGGAGCCCCCGCCTGCGGCCCGACCTTGGGAGCGCGCCTCCTCTTAGCGCTTGAGCCTCAGGAGGGGTGCCGGATCGAGGAGTTCAAGGCGTACCTGACGCAAGGCACGTTGCTGGAGAAGAGGAAGACGCAGAGCGTGTGGCCCGGCAGGCTAAAGTGTACTGCATTCAAGACGGTGAGCTATATAGGAAGCGGCCAAATGATGTTTCTCTACGATGCATTTCCATTGAACAGGGGAATGAGCTGCTGGCTGACATACATGGCGGAGACTGCGGGCACCACTCGTCGTCACGCACCCTAGTCGGCAAGGCTTTCCGCAGTGGGTTCTACTGGCCCACGACACTCAACGACGTGGCCGAGCTGGTGAAATCCTGCGTGGCCTGCCAATTCCACGCCAAGTAGATCCACCAGCCGGCTCAGGACCTCCAGACTATCCCAATCTCATGGCCATTCGTGGTCTGGGGGCTACATATCCTGGGCCCATTCCCTCGAGCGCCTGGAGGTTACCGCTACCTCTACGTCGCCATCGACAAATTCACCAAGTGGGCGGAAGTGGAAGCCGTCCGCACCATCCCAGCTGGGTCAGCAGTCAAGTTCATCAAGGGCCTCGTAAGCTTATTTGGGGTCCCTAATCGCATCATCACCGACAATGTCTCAAAGTTCACTAGCAATCTCATCAAAACATATTATGCTAACCTTGGAACGCAGATCTGCTACGCCTCTGTGGCGCACCCCAGGAGCAACGGCCAGGCCGAATGCGCCAATGCAGAAGTCCTGAGGGGTCTCAAGACTAGGACCTTCAAGAAGAAGCTCGAGGCCCGCGGAAGGGGCTGGCACGACGAGCTCCAGTCCATGTTGTGGTCCATCCGCACCACCGCCACCAGGCCGACAGGCGAGACCCATTCTTCCTCGTCTATGGAGCAGAAGCGGTTCTCCCACACGAGATCAGGCATCGCTCCGCGTGGGTCTTGGCATTTGATGAAACGCAGCAGGAGGCCATGCGGGGGATGGACCTCGTGTTGGGGGAGGAACGCCGCCGTGAAGCCTTGCTTCGAGCTGCGAGGTACTAGCAGGGCGCTGTGGGGATACCACTGCCGCAGCGTCGGCTCCAGGACACTCGAGGTGAGTGATCTTGTCCTGAGGCGGGTTCTCTCTAGGGAAGGGCTGCACAAGCTCTCACCCATGTGGGAGGGCCCATTTCAGGTCTGCCATGTCTCCAGTCATGGCATCGCGTGCCTGGAGACGCAGGACGGGAACCCCATGCAGAACGCCTGTAACATCCAGCACCTTCGGAAGTTCTACCCATGAAGCAAGGCCCGACGCCTGTGAAGCAAGACCCAATGCCTATGAAGATCTCCGCTCGTGACACTCTCCCGTAATAATGAGTGGGGCCGTACATGCCCCGAAGTCTTAGGAGTGCCGCCCCCGGGCCTTGGGGGCTCCCTCCCACGTCCTAGCGGCAACACTTAGCTCCACGCTAGTGAGAAGACAAGAAGACTAGACTAGGTGCCGGACGCGGCTTTTCATTTGCTTTCCACAGTTGGCTTCCCCCTTTTTTAGTAAGAATTTGCTTTCTGGTGTTCCTCGTTGGCCTCATTCCATTGCCTTTTTGCCTCCTTTTCTGCTCTCGGTTCCTTGTTTTTTTACACGTACTCTCCCTCGCATGCCTCGCGTTTTCGTTTTCTTGTTTTTTGCAAGGCACCCTCGCTCGAGTTCGCAAGCTGGCGCATCCCTCTCAATCCGTGCCCCTGGTACCGTGATGCGAAGCACTGGGTCATGGCCGGCAGTGCCTGCGACCAAGATTCGAAAGAATAAGAATTTCCTAACGAATTTTTACAGTTCCCAGACGCCTTTCGAGCATAGGAGGCCCCGCCAGGCACTGGGGAACGCGCGCCTCGCGAGGCAGAAACTACTTCAGGCACATCAAGCTAAGTTATTCCTACACGCATACATAAGATGTTGACGCTGCAACACAACACAAGAGCGATAAACATAGCATAGCCACTTGGAAACCATAATTGTTGCACGCCCCAGCGGGGCCCCATACTTATCTCTCTCTTAATGCAGGAAGGAAAAGAAGAACGAAACAAAAGCGGCATGTGCTCCCGTGGCAGGTCATGAGGATGGACCCATGGCGCTCTCCTGAGCTCAGCCAGACCCCTCCTCGCGCTTCACTGAAGCGCGGTGAAGAGACAACCCGCTTCCACCTTCTAAGTGGGCGTGGCAGCATGGCGGCTGGTCCTAGCCGCAGCTGCTGGAGCTGTCACCGGAAGAAGAGTCGTCGTAGCTGGACGAGCCATAGCCGGCGTCGAGGGCGAGCCCGCATTGACTCTCGTCGTGGCCGTCGCCGAGGCCGAGCACCTCACCACCGTCGTTGTCCTCGGGGCAACACCCAACGCGGCGACCATCTTCCCTGAACACCCTCACGTAGAGGGTCGCGTTGCCATCGTACTTGAAGTGGAGGGAGCACTACCAGCCCAGGCCGCGCGCGTGGGCAAACGCCTGCCAGCCGTGGGCCAGGGCTACGTTGCCTGCGGCGGAGACCTCGACCACGACCCACGAAGCCTTGCTGCAGCATCCGGCCGCCTGCAGCCAGAGTCCCCCTAGACTAGTGGCTGGCAGCTCACCAGCAAAGAAGCCAGGGAGCTGAAGCCAGGTGCCGGTCGGGTTCTCTGACCACACGATGAACTCCGGCAGCACTTCCGTAGAATGGAAGTGCGGCCTGGGCGGCCGCGCGACCATGGAGTGCCTTCCTTCATCGACGGGGCTCCCACGACTCGGGCGACCACCACCACATGAAGAGGCGCCACCGCGACCGCGAGGGGCCGCGACGGGGGGTCATGATGTGCTTGCGGGGACGGCTGCGGCCCCTCCTGGGCAGCGATGAGCCAGGCCCCTCCCGGCGAGCCTTCCCCTTCTCTGTAGCCGAGAGCCTCTTCGCAGGCGCCATGGGTGTCGCTGCCGGTAGTGAAGCGAGGAAGAAGAAGGAGAAGGAGAAGCAAAGGAAGAGATGGGTGACAGGGGCTCTGCCCCCCTCTTACCATTTATAGCCAAGGGGAGGCCAACCGCTGGCCTCCATGATCTAAGGTAATAATGATCTTCTTCTGCATGCAGCAAGGACTTGTCAAGTCGGCCAGTTGCCGAGGCGGCATGGGGAAGCGGAGACACCCACGTCCAATAAATCGCCACGCATCAAGCGGGGTCGCGGGCTGTTGGGGCCCGCGGCGCTCTGCACATGCCCTTTTGCTTCGCCTCGAAGCCAAGTCCGAGCGCGCCTTGGACCCGGGGGCTACTGTCGGTGTTCTTGGAATGGGGTCCCCAGACTTGCCTGCCTGCGGTCCATAGTGTGGCTCCATCAGCGGCCCTGTAGGGCCCATCTTCACAAGCAAACACTCAAGACCCTCGCGAGGGGCCAAGCCTCGTGAGGCAGACGACACAAGACCTCCTCAGGGGCAGCCTCACCAGGCCGGCTCGCAAGGGGCGGAGAGATCAAGGCAGGGAACACCTCGCGAGGTTTCTGTGACGCAAGCCATGACGACTGGAGCCAGGCGGGCGCGAGCGCGTGAAGTGTCCTTGTTTCCTCTTTGGTGCTAAGGAGGCAAGCGCGGGCGAGGAGTCCCGAGGCATCAGGCAAAGGTTTCCATATCGGTGCAACAAGACCAAGATCAGCAAGACGACAGGATGGGGGTCACCATGGAGCCCAAGATGGCGTCACTAGCAGAGCATTTGGCAGGCGAAGACTACTTTTGTCAAGATAAGTTGTACTAGTTGTCCCCCCTTCAAATTTGGCCATTGTGGGATCCCTTCCCCCTCAATATTTGGGAAGAGGACCGGGGCCTCTATAAATAGGACTAGCCACCACCGTAGAGAGTAGATTGGATCGGGGCCATTCCATCCATAGCCTCACACAAGTTCGCCAAGCACAAGAACACCTCTCCTCAGGAGGCTGCTCTTCCCTTGTAACTGTTCATCCTCAGCCCAAGAGGCAATCCAGCACACCACACTGGAGTAGTGTATTACACCACATCGGTGGCCCGAACTAGTATAAACTCTTGTGTCACGCGTTCTTTGGGTTCGTCGAGCTAGGCCGTGAGATCATGATGTGTGCGAGTTAGAGGGGGGAGAGATCTTCGTGCGCACCCCAGTGTTCGAACCTCAAGGTTTTGCCGGAACCCGAAATACGACGAGCCTGTTTACGGCCCATTTTGCGATCCGTCATTAGTCCATGAATAGTACGACCCATGTTTGGTGAAACGATTGTACGACCCATAGAAGGCCCGTAGATGAGTTTGCCCGTAGAAGGCCCATGGATCTTATGGCCCGTAGAAGGCCCATGGATCCTACGGCCCGTAGAAGGCCCATGGATCCTGCGGATCGTAGAAGGCCCACGGATCCTACGGCCCATGGAAGGTCCATGGATCATACAACCCATGGAGGGCCATGGTCACTATGCAGGTAGCAGGACCATGGTCACAACAGTCCATGTGTTGACATGGTTATCGTGTCCTAGTTTATTGTGGCCACTAGAAAAACATGGAAAAATATAGTGACTACAAGCAAACAACTAAACAAAACAATAAGGAAATAAATAAGCAAGTAACTGTCGACGTTCTGGGAACGGGGGTCCCCAGACTTGCCTGCCTACGGCCTGCGGCGTAGCTCAAAAGGGGGCCCAGCGCGGCCCATCTTCATCAACACAGACCCAAGACCCTTGCGAGGGGCCAAGCCTCGCGGGGCGGACGACACGGAGCTTCCTCAGGCACGGCCTCATCAGGCTGGCTCGCGAGGAGGCGGAGAGATCAAGGCGGGGTACCTCATGAGATTCCCGTGACGCAAGCCATGACGACCAAGGGTGCCAGGCGGGCGCCAGCCTGCGTAGTGTCCTCCTTTCCTCTTTGGTGCAAAGGGAGCAAGCGTAGGCGAGAGCATCAAGCAAAGGCACCCGTTTCGGTGCAACGAGACCAAGACCAGTCCAACGGCAGGGAGGAAGTCATTGTGGATCCCAAGCCAGCGTCACCACCAGAGCCTTTGGGAGGCGAGGACCAATTTTAGTCAGGATAAGTGTACCAGATGTTCCCCTTCAAAATGGCCAATTGTTGGTGCCCTTCCCGCTCAATATTTGGGAAGAGGCCTAGGGCCTTTGCCTATAAATAGGACTAGCCACCCACAGGGTAGAGGGATGGAGATCGAAATCGGAGAGAGAATCGAGAAGAGAGAGAGAGAAGGGTGACGGAACTCCTCCTAGCAGTTCATCCCCTCAGCCAAGAACATACCCTCGCGAGGTTGTTCTTCCTTGTATTGCTCATCATCATCAGCCCAAGAGGCAATCCACCACACCACACACTGGAGTAGGGTATTACACCACAACGGTGGTCCGAACCAGTATAAACCCTATGTCTCTTGTGCTGTTCTTTCCATAGCTTAGATCTTAGCGAGGCGGAGGGGTGCAGGTAGGTAGAAGGCGAAATCTCCGCGCGCCCCCCAGTGTTCGAACCTCAAGGGTCTGCCAGAACCTGAAATCCGACATTTGGCGCGCCAGGTAGGGGTGCACCGGAATTCGTCTTCCACCACCCCGTTCTCCTCCGACCATCGCGTCCATGTCTGACGCTTGTCGGGCCCGCGCCGAGCGCCGCGCCACTCTCGCTTCCCGCGTTGCCCAGATGTTTCCTGTCGGCGGGCGTCCTTGCCGTACCCTGTCACCTGCCGTCAACACCGCCACCGGCCCGGCGGGGAACGAGCAGCAAGCGTCGTCTCAGCATCCGTCCGTGCAGCAAGACGGCCGCACCGCTACTCCCTCGCTCACCCCAGCTGGTTCTTCGTCCCGCGTGCTCCGCGCACCCATGGAGGCTCGAGCTGCGCTCATCCCGGCAAACAAGCTCCTGCGCTACCGTCCCGTCTACGACGTCTATGAAGAATGGCTCAACCGCGTCGCCGAGCTCGTCCGCGCCGCAGGGGGCTATCCTGCGTCGTCCGTTCCGCTGCACCGCACCCCGCCCCGCGCGGGCGACGTAGCTCCGGGGGCGCCCCAGCCGCCTCCTCCTCAAGAAGGTGCCATGGCTCCAAGGCGCGTGGCCCCTGGGCGGAACCCGCTCCGTCAGGCGCCAGCGCGGCAAGAGCAGAGCTGCCAAGAAGTCCCTCGCCCGCAAGAAGCTGCCCGGGCGCTCCTTGCTCGAGCACGTCGCGACCATGCTCCTGCTCCCGCACGTCAAGACCCGGCGCTGCTCCCAGCTGCAGCGCGTGGGGACATGCAAGACCAAGCTCTCCGTCACCCAAGGCCTCTCGTGGCCACAGGAGGTTGCCATGCCTTCACCACCGAGCTACGCAGTGTCGCATGGCCCGGCAAGTTCAAGCCAGACCTGCCTCCTCGCTACGACGGCACGGCCGACCCTGCGGAGTTCCTCCAGCTCTATGAGCTGGGCATCGAAGCTGCCAACGGAGACGAGAAGGTCATGGCGAACTGGTTTCCCATGGCGCTCAAGGACGGGGCTGCACCTGGCTCCTGAACCTGGCTCCAGGCACGATCTCCTCCTGGGACGAGATGCGCACCCGCTTCATCGCCAACTTCCAAGGTACTCGCGACCGGCCACCCGCCATGAGCGACATGCGCCGCATCAAGCAACAACCCGGAGAGACCCTGCGGAAGTACATCCAGTGCTTCAACAATGCACGCCTCAAGATTCCCAAGGTGACCGAGGAGGCCATCAACTCAGCTTTCTCCGACGGCGTGCGCGATGTGAAGATGAAGGAGTAGCTGGCGATGCATGAAGACCTGTGCACTTCCTTGGAGTTGTTCAACTTGGCAACCAAGTGCGCCAGGGCTGAGGAAGGGCGTCTCTCCCTCCTCGAGCTGCCTGCCGCAGACCCAGAAGAGAAGAAGCCAAAGGCCAAGGATGTGAAGCGCAAGGGGGCTGCCGTGCTCGCGGCAGAACCAGACACCAAGCGGGGCAGAGATCAGCCCGAGTCTTCCAAGGGTAGTCAGTACTGTGTGTACCACGACCTCCACACCCACAACACCAATGAATGTCAAGAGCTCCGAGCCGTGCGAGAAGGAAGGATCGGCCGTCGCCCCGACCACGGTGACCGGGGCTACAGTCGAGGAGGAGGAAGGAACGCAGGACGCAGGGAAGACCGCTGCCCACGCCAAGGGTGGCGCGATCGACCTCACGAGGATCGCTGGCAAGACCCGCCTCGCGAGGGATACTGGAGGGATCAGCCTCGCGAGGATCGCCCGCAAGGCAACGCAGGCCTCCCTCCGCTGCCGCCGCAGCCAAGGAGAAACGAGGACCGCCATCAGGACGAGGGGGCTGGGGGCTTCCAGGAGCCGCGCGCGATCGCCTGCATCCTGGGCGGGGCTCAAGCCCCAGCCTCTCAACGCATCTTCAAGCAGTTCGCTCGCGAAGTGAATGCAGTCCTCCCCAAGCTCGAAGCCACACGCCCTCTCAGGTGGTCGGCGTGCGCCATCACGTTCAGCTCAACAGATCAGCTCAAGTGTGCGGCCACAGCCGGAGTCATCCTGATGCTTTGTTCCCCAATCATCAGCAACATGGTGGTCACCAGGACCCTCATTGATGGCGGGGCAGGGCTCAACGTCCTGTTCGTGGAAACGTTCAACAATCTCCAAGTGCCTACAAGCAGCTTCAGCCAACCAAGCCTTTCTCCGGAGTCACTGGCGGCTCCACGGTCCCGATTGGGCAGGTCCGCCTCCTTGTCACCTTTGCGACATGCGACAACTACCGCACCGAGCTCATCGACTTCGACGTCGCTCACATTCGCCTGCCGTACAACGCCATCCTTGGGTACCCAGCGCTGGCCAAGTTCATGGCCGTAACTCACCATGGCTACAACATCCTCAAGATGCCAGGAAGTGGCGGAGTCATCACGGTGCCCTGTGAAGAGAAGGACGCGGTGTGTTCCCTGGAATGAGCCTTTCAGGCCGCATCACTGGAAGACCCGGATCGCGGAAGCAGGAGGCTTCCCAAGACCGCCCCCAAGAAGAAGAAGACATCGTCCGACCTGGCCCCTTAGGAGGCAGGCCCCTCAGGGCCCGCGCCTGCCCAAGGGGAACCTCCTTCCATCGCATAGGAAAGCGCGCCTGGCGCCCTCCTCAGGCAGGGCTCGGGGGCTCTCCCCTGGAGGGCCACTGACCTGGCTAAGGTCACGAGGAAGGCGCTTGGGCACCACATGGAGGCGTGTTTCGAAGCACGTTTCCCTCGAGGAGTAAGGCAAGGAGAGCCAGACCCTCAGGAGTTCGTCAGCAAGGCCATTCAGGAGCTACAGGAGTGAAGAGTCATCAAAGGCGGCCGCCGCCTACCGGCTGTGGCTCCCCATCCAGGCGAGGATGGTGGGCTGCGCGTCTGCATCGACATACCAGGGCTCAATCGAGTCGCCTCTCTGGAGCACCTCTGGCCCTCGTGAGTGGGGCGCTGCGAAGGTCCACCCCACAGCTACGCTCGCATGCCTTACGGCTTGCCGAATGCGGCTGCCACGTACCAGCGCCTCAAGAGGGGCATCATGGAGGCTCAAGAGGCCAGGCATTCTGCAGCCTTGGCGGAGATGGAGATGGTCCGCGAGGAGCCACCAGCGCCTCCGGAGCCTCCCGAGGCCCCTGGGCCTGGGGGCTCGTGAGGATCGGCTTCCGCAGCCCACCGAGTCTGCTACACCAACACTCCTGCGTCCTCAACATCATCAGGTGACATCTTTCAAGTTTCATTTCTAGCTGGGAGCGCCCCCCAGGGCTGCATTATTCCCAGGCCGCGTGGGTCCGTCCCTGCGGCATATATCCCTTTTATTTCATGTTGTTAGCTTACCTTGTTGGGGGCGCCCCTTGGGCTGCATCATTCCCCAAGTCGCTCGGGCCTGACCCAGTGATGTCCGCCTTCCCAGCATCTATTTGAATGAATCCACTCCTTCGCGGCTAATGTGTTTGACCTAGTTGCCCGCTCAACTGACGCCAACTGACGGAGCTGCTCCCAAACGGCATGACGCTTGCACATGGGTCCGTCCCAGCAACGCCGGCAAACCTGAATGGCTGAGCTCTGGCCGCAGCAGCCCCGCATGGCGCCACCTCATCAAGCCTTCAGTGCCTCATCGCCCCTCGGAAGCAACCAACGGCTGGCTGTCAATTGTCATGGCAACCCCTTGTTCTTTCTATGATGGGTCTACAGGATCTCCTAAAGGAGCTGCGTCAGGCGAGGCCCTTGCGATATCTCCTTCACTCTCATCGGCGCGAACCGCTTGCACATTAAAGGGGGGGTGCCTGAGCATCGCGACTCAGGGCTCCTACTGGCTCTCCAGCCCTCACCCTCTGGCCTTGTCCACGGCATCCGCGACCTGGCATACCAGCGACGGCTGAGACTCGCTCGAGGGCCGGGACCCGAGGACGTAGAGCAGAAAGGGGAGCAAAGGTGAGAGGGGAGGGACACGCGAGGACCTCGCCGAGAAACCTCACGCCTGCCGATGCACAGACCCGGCTACACACCAGAGAGCGGTCCCTGATTCTTGAGATAAGTCACCACCCGGAAGCACCTGCTACCGTGGCACCATCCCCGCACCTAATGCAATCCCGTGTTAGCGACACCGCTCTCCTTTCTCACTGAACGACGGCTGCTTGAGCGCCAAAGGGGACCTCCTGAGCATCGCAACTCAGGGGCTCTTACCGGACCCCGGGTCGCTCACCTCCTGGCCTTGACCACGGAATCGCGACCTGGCATACCAGCGACGGCTGAAGCCGCCTTGGGACTGGGACCTGTCGGCGCAGAGCACCAAGCCCTCGTGAGGTTCGAAAGGGAGAACTGAGCTAAGACGGAATGAGCAGCTCACACAATTCTACGACTAGGGTTATATTAACAAAACAGGATCACAGGCACCTTACAAGCCCCCACGGGACACGTCTTTGATTCCTCGTAGGGAACAGATCCTAAAAGGACACTAACTACACACGCCCTTGCAAAAGACGCCATCATCAACAGTGGGCCGTCAAGCACCGGCGCCAACCCCATCTAGATCTGAGTCGGCGACGGCCTGACGAGCCTGCCCAGCTCCAGGAGCGGCGCCGGCTCGGGGGCTCGTAGCTGTCGTCGCTCGTCTCCGACATCCAGAAGAGCTCGCCGGAGTCGCTAGAACCTCCGACGCCTCCGCCACCTGAGAAGCCGCCAAGGGAGCGGTCGGCGGGCCCAATCTTCGCCGTAGCAGGGTCCCGACCACCTCTCCCGGGGTAGCACTCCAGCCGGCGCCCATTCGCATCGAAGACCTTGAAGAACATCACCAAAGCACCGTCATACTCCAAGTGGATCGCGAAGGCGCCTCTTGTCCTACAAACCCGGGCGATTTCGCTCCAGCCTCGAGTCATGAAGACCTCGCCCGGGGCAACGACCGCGACCTCTGCCTCGGTAGCGAGGGTGCTGCAGCCGGCGTGCTGCAGCCAAAGCTCCAGGAGTTCTCCCTGCAGGATGATGGAGGCGAAGAAGGGAGGAAGGCGAATCCAAGACTAAGGAGGCATGGCGGCATGGAGCACGAACTCTCGGGAGGAGCCCTCGGTGTGGACCCCAGGGGGGACGACCCACACCTTCGTGACCCGTCGGCACGGACGACGGCACCGCCCGTGGCGATCGGCATCGACTCCTTCAGAGCCCTCGATGTGGTCGTACAAGGGAAGCGGGAACCCCGGCGGTGGCCGCTCGCACCAGGGCCTCGACACCACCTGATGGGCCCCCTCGTCCCGGCCGCGGAGGGCGAGCCGTTTCTTCGGCGGGAGCGGGTCTGGTTCCTCTCGGGGAGCCTTTCCCTTCTCTGCCGCCGAGAACCGGCGGATCGGAGCCATCGCAGCAAGACGGAGCAAGGACCGAGAAGAAGGAGAAGCAAGAAGGGATGGACTGGAAGGGCGCGCGCCGTTCCGTACTTATGGCCGGCGAAGGCCAATCGCCGACCTCCACGATCGTAGGTAATCATGACCCGCTTTGCATGCAGGGACTTGTCCGATCCGTGTAGTTGCCGAGCCGCCGTGGGGAAGTGGAGACGCCCACGTCCAATCAACCGCCACGCGACGCCCAAGGCCGCAGGCTGTTAGGGCTCGCGGTGCTTTGCTCTTGCCCTTTCGCCTCCCTGCACGGCCAAGTCCGGACGCGCCTTGGGCCTGGGGGCTACTGTCGGCGTTCTGGGAATGGGGGTCCCCAGACTTGCCTGCCTGCGGCCTGCGGCGTGGCTCAAAAGGGGACCCAGCGCGGCCCATCTTCATCAACACAAACCCAAGACCCTCGCGAGGGGCCAAGCCTGGCGGGGCGGACGACACGGAGCTTCCTCAGGCACGGCCTCATTAGGCTGGCTTGCGAGGAGGCGGAGAGATCAAGGTGGGGTACCTCACGAGGTGCCCGTGACGCAAGCCATGACGACCAAGGGTGCCAGGCGAGCGCCAGCCCGCGCAGTGTCCTCCTTTCATCTTTGGTGCAAAGGGAGCAAGCGCAGGCGAGAGCATCAAGAAAAGGCACCCGTTTCGGTGCAACGAGACCAAGACCAGTCCAACGGCAGGGAGGAAGTCATTATGGAGCCCATGCCAGCGTCACCACCAGAGCCCATGGCAGGTGGGGACCAGATGTTCCCCTTCAAAATGGCCAATTGTTGGCGCCCTTCCCACTCAATATTTGGGAAGAGGCCCAGGGCCTTTGCCTATAAATAGGACTAGCCACCCACAGGGTAGAGGGATGGAGATCAAAATCGGAGAGAGAATCGAGAAGAGAGAGAGAGAAGGGTGACTGAACTCCTCCTAGCAATTCATCCCCTCAGCCAAGAACAGACCCTCGCGAGGCTGTTCTTCCTTGTATTGCTCATCATCATCAGCCCAAGAGGCAATCCACCACACCACACACTGGAGTTGGGTATTACACCACAACGGTGGCCCGAACCAGTATAAACCCTGTGTCTCTTGTGCTGTTCTTTCCATAGCTTAGATCTTAGCGAGGCGGAGGGGTGCAGGTAGGTAGAAGGCGAAATCTCCACGCGCACCCCAGTGTTCGAACCTCAAGGGTCTGCCGGAACCTGAAATCCGACAGTAACTAACGCTAGTCTTTTACAGGTATTACATATATTACATCCACAGGGCATCAAAGTTTGCCACTAGTGCAAATATAGGGAACAAAGCAGCATATTACATACACTGGCCATCTAAATTGGCCACCAGTGCAAATAAACATGGCAACAAAAGAAGTCCATAGCTGAAACAACTTCAGAAGAACTCAAGAAACGTTATCCTGGGTATCCACCATGCTGGCAATAAGCTTAGCAATCTTATTAGCTTTGTCCTATTTGGCGCTAAAATCCTCCAATGCTTGTTGTTGCACCAGAAAGTATGCATCTGAATGCTCCAGGGACTTCCGCAGTCCTTCCGCTTCTTGTCGCAACATAGCTGATCGATGTCTTTCAGCTTGTAGTTGAGACTCAAGAAACCGAACTGATTCAGACAGTGAGTTTGTATAGCTTGTGCAAGCGGTAGTGGCCAGTAACTCGAACACTAAACCAGGACAGGACTTTGGGGTTGTCTCACTGTCTTCAAGACAGTCTTCCTTAGTTGTTTTATCAGCTTTGTTAGAGACCAACAAGGATGTATCACTATCCTGAACCTTATCTGCATTACTTCCTTTACCATTGCTTAATAAGGCACTCTTCCCCAATATTCTGTCAGCATTCTAAAAGAAGAAACAAGCAGACACATAACAGGTTTAGCATGTACTAGTATATGAAACTCATTTTGGTGAATCAGTTCATTAGTAAGGTGGATAGGATTACACTACCAAGTCTTCTATTGCCAAGTAGTACATAATAAAAGCATCAAACGAACATATATCTATGTCCTATGGTCACTGCATTGTCTTGCCAAATCAAAATAGAGACACGGTTCAAATCATATCAGTTCAAGACAAAGCATCAGTGAAAGAATACAAAGCGTGGGAAACTACACGACACAACAAGATTTCAGATGGGTACCACGGGTCTACATGTCCAACAACACTATTGGCTCTGTTGTGATGCTAGTAATGTGCATGATATGAAAAGTCAACTGTATACACAATTGAAATTGAAATCAACAAAGCTATTGATAAGAGCAAACCTCTTAAAGAAACATGCATGAACATTCCTGATGTGCCATTGGAGTTTCGATTGGATCCTTCAATTTAAAAATAATTTTGTATGAGTAAATACAGTGATACAAGAGCAAAGCAGTATGCACGTTAGCAATTGAATCTTAAATTAGAACAGTTGTTCTTCAGGTTTAAGCACTTGTTCTACATGAACAGAGTACAGTAAGACGCAAGAATATAGTACTTAAAAATAGGAAATGAGCTCATAGACCTTACCACATTCTTGGTTCGGGACCAATACAGAACAAGGCGTTCCCAGTCATCGTACAGTAAATGTGTCTCAGGAGAACGTAAGGGAATTTGATGAGTTTCTTTGCCAGTGAAGTACGTTTTCTTTAGGTAATTCCGATACTACCACCAAGCATTCTGGTAGATAGCAGAGGTATTAGCACATGTTACCTCATCCTGAGTTTCCAAATCGGTCCTTCTCTATAAAGAAAAATGGGAAAATTTGTTATATTATAACCATCATGGAGGTAGAATGTATGGGACAAAGCAAAGTAATTGCCACGAATAACATTACTTACACATAACTCCTGGACAAACACCTACAACTAGCATTTTCCTTCATCTTCAGTATAATATTTCCAAGATGGGAAGATACACACATAGGATTTAACAACATCAAATGTGATAGATGCTAAACTACGACTGGCTGGTTGTGCTTCCTCTGGTTCGAGAGGAGAACATGGTTGGGTTATGTTTGAACGAAAGTAGTTCGGGATCACTTATTGATCATCACTAGTTTGCGACCGTTTGCGTAGTTTCTCATCTTACTCTTGTACTTGTAAGTTAGCCACCATACTTTGCTTACTCGCTGTTGCAACCTCACCACTTATCCTTTCCATACCCATTAAGCTTTGCTAGTCTTGATACCCATGGTAATGGGATTGCTGAGTCATCGTGACTCACAAATTACTACAACAACAGTTGCAGGTATAGGTAATGCGATGATCATGACGTGAGAGCAATTTTTGCTTGTACTGGAGTTCTTCTTCTTCTTCTTCGTCAATCTTGGGTTAGGTTCCTGGTCGGAAGCCTGGGCTAGCAGGGTGGATGTCATTTGAGTTTCTGTTTGTGTTTCATCCGTAGTCGGATGTTGTTCTCTTGTATGATGTTGATGTATTCTTGTGGCATTGTATGCCTTTTGCATGTATCCCAACTATTATGTAATGGTACAACGTAATGATATCCACCTTGCAAAAGCATGTCAATATGCGGTTCTATCCTTGGTGGGACCTTCGAGTTCCTTTAGGATAGAGTCGCATATTGGGCGTGACAAGTTGGTATCAGAGCCAGGTTGGCTACGGGGTGATACGTCCATTTTGCATCATGCTTTTATATCGATATTTATAGCATTATGGGCTGTTATTACACATTACGTCACAATACTTATGCCTATTCTCTCTTATTTTACAAGGTTTACATAAAGAGGGAGAATGTCGGTAGCTGGGATTCTGGGCTGGAAAAGGAGCAAATATTAGAGACATATTTTGCACAGCTCCAAAAGTCCTGAAACTTCACGGAAGACGTTTTCAGAATACATAAAAAATACTCAGCGGAAGAGATTCACCAGGGGGGCCACACCCTGCCCATGAGGGTGGGGGCGCGCCCTACCCCCCTGGGCGTGCCCCCCTACCTCGTGGGCCCCCTGGTGGCCCTCCGGTGGCCATCTTCTGCTATATGAAGTCTTTCGATGGGAAAAAAATAAGAAGCCATCTTCTCAGAAGAAAATGCGCCGCCACGAGCCGGAACCTTGGTGGAACCAATCTAGGGCTCTGGCGGAGCTGTTCTGCCGGGGAAACTTCCCTCCCGGAGTGGGAAATCATCGCCATCGTCATCACCAACGCTCCTCTCATCGGGAGAGGGCAATCTTCATCAACATCTTCATTAGCACCATCTCCTCTCAAAACCCTAGTTCATCTGTTGTATCCAATTCTTGTCTCCAAGTCTGGGATTGGTGCTAGTAGGTTGCTAGTAGTGTTAATTACTCCTTGTAGTTGATGCTAGTTGGTTTATTTGGTGGAAGATCATATGTTCAGATCCTATATGCATATTAATACCCCTCTGATTATGAACATGTTTATGCTTTGTGAGTAGTTACGTTTGTTCCTGAGGACATGGGAGAAGTCTTGCTATTAGTAGTCATGTGAATTTGGTATTCATTCGATATTTTGATGAGATGTATGTTGTCTCTCCTCTAGTGGTGTTATGTGAACGTCGACTACATGACACTTCACCATTATTTGGGCCTAGAGGAAGGCATTGGGGAGTAATAACTAGATGATGGGTTGCTAGAGTGACAGAAGCTTAAACCCTAGTTTATGCGTTGCTTCGTAAGGGGCTGATTTGGATCCATATGTTTCATGCTATGGTTAGGTTTACCTTAATACTTTTGTTGTAGTTGCGGATGCATGCAATAGAGGTTAATCATAAGTGGGATGCTTGTCCAAGTAAGGATAGTACCCAAGCACTGGTCCACCCACATACCAAATTATCGAAGTACTGAACACGAATCATATGAGCATGATGAAAACTAGCTTGATGATATTCCCATGTGTCCTCGGGAGCGCTTTTCTCTATATAAGCATTTGTCCAGGCTTGTCCTTTGCTACAAAAAGGATTGGGCCACCTTGCTGCACTTTATTTACTTTTGTTACTTGTTGCTCGTTACAAATTATCCTATCACAAAACTATCTGCTAGCACTTCTTTCAGTACTTGTAGAGAATACCTTGCTGGAAACCGCTTATCATTTCCTTCTGCTCTTCGTTGGGTTTGACACTCTTACTTATCGAAAGGACTATGATAGATCCCCTATGCTTGTAGGTCATCAAGACTCTTTCCTGGCGCCGTTGCCGGGGAGTGAAGCGCCTTTGGTAGGTAGAATTTGGTAAGGAAAAATTTATATAGTGTGCTGAAATTTACTGTCACTTGTTACTATGGAAAGTAATCCTCTGAGGGGCTTGTTCGGGGTATCTTCACCCCGACCAGTAGAGCAAAGAGTTGCTCCTCAACCTACTGAACCTACTGAAAATGAAAATGTCTGCTTTGAAATTCCTTCGGGTATAATAGAAAAACTGCTAGCTAATGCCTTCTTAGGAGATGGAACAAAACATCCTGATGAGCATCTAATATATGTGGATGAAGTTTGTGGATTATTTAAGCTTGCAGGTGTACCCAGAGATGTTGGTAAGAAGAAGGTCTTCCCTTTATCTTTGAAGGGAGATGCATCGACATGGTATATGCTATGTGATGATATGGGGTCTTGGAATTACAAACGATTGAAATTGGAGTTTCATTAGAAGTTTTATCCTATGCATCTTGTTCATCGTGATCACAATTATATATATAATTTTTGGCCTTGCGAAGGAGAAAGCATCGCTCAAGCTTGGGGGAGTCTTAAATCAATGTTATATCCATGCCCCAATCATGAGCTTGGGGGAGGATAAAGGATCATGCTAAAGGTTCGACTGTGGTTCGTAAAAGCAATATTAAAACCTATACACCTCCTGAGGAAGTTAAAGTTAAACCTAATATTGCTATTGTTAAAGATCTCTTGTCTGATAATATTGATGGGCATGTTATTTATTTCTGTGATGAAACTGCTAGAATTGCTAAACCGTGTGCTAAAGATAAACCTAGACCTATGGTAGGCATGCCTGTTATTTCTGTTAAAATAGGAGATCATTGTTATCATGGCTTATGTGATATGGGTGCCAGTGCTAGTGGAATACCTATTAGCCTTTATAGAGAAATTACGCATGATATTGCACCTGTTGAGCTAGAAGATATTGATGTCACAATTAAACTTGCCAATAGAGATACTATTTCACCAATGGGAATTGTTAGAGATGTTGAAGTCTTGTGTGGGAAAACTAAATATCCTGCTGATTTTCTTGTTCTTGGTTCCCCACAAGATAGATTTTTTCCCATTATATTTGGTAGACCCTTCCTGAACACTGTTAATGCTACCATAGATTGCAAAAGGGATGTTGTTACTATCGGTTTAGATGATATGTCTCATGAATTTAATTTCTCTAAATTTAGTAGACAACGCCGTGAAGAAGAATTACCTAGTAAGGATGAAATTATTGATCTTGCTTCTATTGCCGTACCTCCTAGTGATCCTTTAGAATAATATTTTCTAGACCATGAGAATGACATGTTTATGAATGAAAGAAGGGCAATAGATGAAGTATTCTTTAAACAGGAACCTATTCTGAAACACAATTTGCCTGTTGAAATCCTAGGGGATCCTCCTCCACCCAAGGGTGATCCCGTGTTTGAGCTTAACCCGTTGCCTGATACTCTTAAATATGCTTATCTTGATGAGAAAAAGATATATCTTGTTATTATTAGTGCTAACCTTTCAGAGCATGAGGAAGAGAGACTATTGAAAACCCTGAAGAAGCACCGCGCTGCTATTGGGTATACTCTTGATGATCTTAAGGGCATCAGTCCCACTCTATGTCAACATAAAATTAATTTGGAAGAAGATGCTAAACCAGTTCGTGATCATCAATGACGGCTGAATCCTAAAATGAAAGAAGTGGTAAGAAAGGAAATACTAAAGCTCCTTAAGGCAGGTATAATTTATCATGTTGCTGATAGTCAGTGGGTAAGTCCTGTCCATTGTGTCCCCAAGAAGGGAGGTATTACTGTCGTTCCTAATGATAAAGATGAATTGATTCCTCAAAGAATTATTACAGGTTATAGGATGGTAATTGATTTTCGCAAATTAAATATGGCAACTAAAAAGGATCATTACCCCTTACCTTTTATCGATCAAATGCTAGAAAGATTATCCAAACACACACATTTTTGCTTTCTAGATGGTTATTCTGGTTTCTCTCAAATACCTGTGTCGGCCAAAGATCAATCAAAGACTACTTTTACTTGCCCTTTGGTACTTTTGCTTATAGACGTATGCCTTTTGGTTTATGTAATGCACCTGCTACCTTTCAAAGATGCATGATGGCTATATTCTCTGACTTTTGTGAAAAGATTTGTGAGGTTTTCATGGATGATTTCTCCGTCTATGGATCTTCTTTTGATGATTGCTTGAGCAACCTTGATCGAGTTTTGCAGAGATGTGAAGAAACTAATCTTGTCTTGAATTGCGAAAAGTGCCAGTTTATGGTTAATGAAGGTATTGTCTTGGGGCATAAAGTTTCTGAAAGAGGTATTGAAGTTGATAAAGCCAAGGTTGATGCTATTGAAAAGATGCCATGTCCCAAGGACATCAAAGGTATAAGAAGTTTCCTTGGTCATGCCGGGTTTTATAGGAGGTTCATTAAGGCCTTCTCCAAAATTTCTCGGCCTCTGACTAATTTATTACAAAAAGATATACCATTTGTTTTTTATGATGATTGTGTAGAAGCATTTGAAATTCTTAAGAAAGCATTGATCTCTGCACCTATTGTTCAGCCACCTGATTGGAATTTACCTTTTGAAATTATGTGTGATGCTAGTGATTATGTTGTAGGTGCTGTTCTAGGGCAAAGAGTTGATAAGAAATTAAATGTTATTCAATATCCTAGTAAAACCCTAGACAATGCTCAAAGAAATTATGCTACCACTGAAAAAGAATTCTTAGCAGTTGTATTTGCTTGTGATAAGTTCAGACCTTATATTGTTGATTCTAAAGTAACTATTCACACTGATCATGCTGCTATTAGATATATCATGGAAAAGAAAGATTCTAAACCTAGACTTATTAGATGGGTTCTCTTGCTACAAGAATTTGACTTACATATTGTTGATAGAAAGTGAGCTGAGAACCCCGTTGCAGACAACTTGTCTAGGTTAGAAAATGTGCTTGATGACCCACTTCCTATTGATGATAGCTTTCCTGATGAGCAATTAAATGTTATAAATGCTTCTCATACTGCTCCATGGTATGCTAATTACATTGTTGCTAAGTTTATACCACCTAGTTTCACATACCAGCAAAAGAAAAAGTTCTTCTATGATTTGAGGCGTTACTTTTGGGATTACCCACATCTTTATAAAGAAGGAGTAGATGGTGTTATTAGACGTTGTGTACCTGAGCATGAACAGGAATAGATCCTACACAAGTGTCACTCTGAAGCTTATGGAGGACACCATGCTGGCGATAGAACTGCACATAAGGAATTGCAATCTGGTTTTTATTGGCCTACTCTCTTCAAGGATGCCCGTAAGTTTGTCTTATCTTGTGATGAATGTCAAAGAATTGGTAATATTAGTAGACGTCAAGAAATGCCTATGAATTATTCACTCGTTATTGAACCATTTGTTGTTTGGGGCTTTGACTATATGGGACCTTTTCCTTCCTCTAATGGATATACACATATTTTGGTTGCTGTTGATTACGTTACTAAGTGGGTAGAAGCTATTCCAACTAGTAGTGCTGATCATAACACCTCTATTAAGATTCTTAAAGAAGTTATTTTTCCAAGATTTGGAGTCCCTAGATATTTAATGAATGATGGTGGTTCACATTTTATTCATGGTGCTTTCCGTAAAATGCTTGCTAAATATGATGTTAATCATAGAATTGCATCTCCTTATCACCTACAGTCTAGTGGTCAAGTAGAATTGAGCAATAGAGAGCTCAAATTAATTTTGCAAAAGACTGTTAATAGATCTAGAAAGAATTGGTCCAAGAAACTTGATGATGCATTATGGGCCTATAGAACTGCTTATAAAAATTCTATGGGTGTGTCTCAGTATAAAATGGTTTATGGAAAAGCATGGCACTTACCTTTCGAACTAGAACATAAGGCATATTGGGCTATTAAAGAGCTTAATTGTGATTTTAAACTTGCCGGTGAGAAGAGGTTATTTCATATTAGCTCACTCGATGAATGGAGAACCCAAGCCTATGAAAATGCCAAGTTGTTTAAAGAAAATGTTAAAAGATGGCATGACAAAAGAATACAAAAGCGTGAGTTTAATGTAGGTGATTATGTATTGCTATACAACTCTCGTTTAAGATTTTTTGCAGGAAAACTTCTCTCTAAATGGGAAGGTCCTTACATTATCGAGGAGGTTTATCGTTCCGGTGCCATAAAAATCAACAACTTCGAAGGTACAAATCCGAAGGTGGTGAACGGTCAAAGAATCAAACATTATATCTTAGGTAATCCCATAAATGTTGAAACCAATATTATTGAAACCTAACCCTGGAGGAATACATAAGAGACACTTTCCAGAACGTTTCAGACTCCAAAAAGGGATGGGTATGTGGTACGGTAAGTAAACCGACTCCAAAACAGTTTTAAGGCAATATTTCTCCGTTTTGGAATATTTAGAAAAACAGAAAAATAAGTAGCAGTCCGGGAAGGACACAAGGGCTCCATGAGGGTGGAGGGCGCGCCCTACACCCCTGGGCACGCCCCCTACCTCGTGGGCACCTCGTGTGCTCTTTGGACTCCGTTTTCATACACGACATGTATTTTGGTCGGTAAAAATTCATTATATAATCTCCCAGGGGTTTTGACTCCCATATCACGCAAAAATCTCTTGTCTTTGTTTCAAGCTGTTTTTTGGCAGGGTTGTCAATGCCAGGCATTATGTTGTCTCCCTCCTCCTCCAACCATGAGGGCAACGATGCTTGGCTAATGAAGATAGAGCTGAAGAGAGAAGAACCCCTTGAGATCAACAAGGATGAAGGGATCAAGAAGGCTACGGAGGACCAAGTCCCGGCAACAGAAGACATCCTTCAACTTAATCACAATCTTCTTACCCCAACTAAGATCGAAGCTTTCAAGATGACTGAGTTAGCTCGTATACAAAATAAGTATCTCACATGTGAAAATATTTTGTTGAAGGAGCATATCATCGCACTCAAAGGCATTATCCGCAAGTTAGAAGACCTCCTCCGCTCGGTGTGTGACTATCCATCATCTACAACTCCACCTTCTTCACCAGCAAAGAAGAACTGAGCATCAGGTATGGGCACTCCCCTTGGCAACTGCCAAGCTTGGGGGAGTTCCCCGGTATCGTATCACCATCACTTTTATCTTTACCGTTTTTCTTAGTTCGATCCTTTTGATAATATTTTGATCTTGTAGAGTAAAAGCTTTTAGTATGATCTAGTTGTGATTTTTGCTTTATGATCCCTCTATGTAATCGAGTCCGTGAGCTATATAATAAAGATTAGTGTTGAGTCAAGGGCTTGATTATTTTGCCATGATCCTATGGGAATAAAAGAAAAGAGAAAGAAATAAAAAGAAACAAAGAGATCATGTGGATCTTGTGGAGAGTAATGAGCTCACATAGAAAAAGTATGATGAATAAAAGTTGTTGAGAGTTGACAAGCATATTGGTCATCGTTGCAATTAATAGGAAGTAATAAAGAAAGAGAGGTCTTCACATATAAATATACTATCTTGGACATCTTTTATGATTGTGAGCACTCATTAAAATATGACATGCTAAAGAGTTGACGTCGGACAAGGAAGACAACGTAATGGGTTATGTTTTCTCACATTTGAGATAAATTATATTCTCATGGATCATCCAACATGGTTGAGCTTGCCTTTTCCTCTCATGCTAGCCAAATTCATCGCACCAAGTAGAGATACTACTTGTGCTTCCAAATACCCTTAAACCAGTTTTGCCATGAGAGTCCACCATACCTACCTATGGATTGAGTAAGATCTCCAAGTAAGTTGTCATCGGTGCAAGCAATAAAAATTGCTCTCTAAATATGTATGACTTATTAGTGTGGGAGAAATAAGCTTTATACGATCATGTGATATGGAAGAAATAAAAGCGATAGACTGCATAATAAAGGTCCATATTACAAGTGGCAATATAAAGTGACGTTCTTTCGCATTAAGATTTTGTGCATCCAACCATTAAAGCGCATGACAACCTCTACTTCCCTCTGTGAAGGACCTATCTTCTACTTTTATCTCCTACTTTGCATAAGAGTCATGGTGATCTTCACCCTTCCTTTTTACACTTTATCCTTTGGCAAGCACAGTATGTTGGAAAGATCTTGGTATTTATGGCTAATTGGATGTGAGTTTTCATGAACTATTATTGTTGACATTACCCTTGAGGTAAAACGTTGTACTACAAAAAAATACACTTCTGTGATGATACGTGTTTGTCACAGTAGGTCGCTTTTTCTGTCATGCATGTACATCCATGACAAATTTATGACAGAATCAAGATAGTCATACCTGTGCTGTCGTAGAAGTGTTCCATGACATTACCAAAATTATCAACACGGATGTGTCCACTTCCATGACGATAAATCACGCATCATAGAAGGGTGACCGACACGTGGCATCCACCATAATGGAACACCGTTAAGCTATCAGGTCGGGTTTTGGATCCGATAACCCGTTAACAGCCCCGACCAATGGGAAATTTCCACGTGTAAAATTCTTATTGGCCGGACGAAACACGTGTCAGCTCGTCAGTGGGTCAGATAGGCGCCTATGATACGTCGACACGTGGCACGGCCCAACGGAGGCCCATTCCTGTGAAAAGGCCGGCCCGTTTGACTTGGTCAAAAGGTGGCGGGCCGGCCCATGGAAAGCCTGTTAACGGCATGTTCGCATATAGCCCATTTACAGCCCGCTAACCCAAGGCCCGTTACGCCCTATCCGAATTAGGCCCAGTTGCGTCATCTGGGCCATTCAATATGATTCCAGCCCGTTTTCACTTCTGGCCCATGTATGGCCCATGACGTCTTTTGGCCCATATGAGGCCCTATGTAACTCTTGGCCTATTAACGGCCTAGTGAAATTGGCCCATAATGAACAGTGTATCACTTTACACCCATTAATGGCCCGTGGTGAAACTGGCCCGTAATGAACAGTGTATCACTTTATACCCATTAACGGCCCGTTATTCTGTTGGGCCATTTCCAGCCCATGTTATCTTTCGGCCTTCTCAGAGCCCATTTATTCTTGGGCTCATTTCCAGCATTCGTTTACTTACGGCCCGTTACTGTCATTTTCTGCTTGTGGGCCAAATTCAGCCTGTGGTTATAGTCGGCCCGTTTATGGTCCATTAATACGTTGGGCCATTTTCATAGCGTCATCAAATACGGTCTATTAATGATGGCCCATTATGGTCAGCCCATGAACGGACGATTCCAACTCTAGCCCGTTTACCGCCATAATGCGGCCTGTTATTGTCCCATGTTTGGCCAATCGATCATACGGCCCGTATAAGGCCCATTGATGATACGGCCCGTAGAAGGCCCATTGTTTCTACGGCCCGTAGAAGGCCTATAGTTTCTACGGCCCATAGAAGGCCCACTGTTTCTACGGCCCGTAGGAGGCCCAGTGTCACTATAGTAAATATTAGCCCATGGTTATTGTGGCCTAGTTTTTAAAAATAGGTTATTGCAGCCACTAGTTAACTGCGGAAAAAGAACTGCAATGACTACAAGCAAACAAATAAACACGACAACAAGGAAATAAATAAGCAAGCAACTAACGCTAGGCTATCACGGCTATTACACATATTACATCCATTAGGCATCAAAGTTCGCCACCAGTGCAAATATAGGGAACAAAGCAGCATATCATATACACTGGCCATCAAAATTGGCCACCAGTGCAAATAAACGCGGCAGCAAAACAAGAGCATAACTGAAACAACTTCAGAAGAGCTCAAGAAACGTTATCCTCGGTATCCACCATGCTGGTAATAAGCTTAGCAAGCTGATTAGCTTTTTCCTGTTTGGCACTAAAATCCTCCAACGCTTGCTGTTGCACCAGAAAGTATGCATCTGAATGCTCCAGGGACTTCCGCAGTCCTCCCGCTTCTTGTCGTAGCACAGCTGATCGATGTCTTTCAGCTTGTAGTTGAGACTCAAGAAACCGAACTGATTCAGATAGTGAGTTTGAATAGCTTGTGCAAGCGGTAGTGGCTAGTAACTCCAACACTAAACCAAGACAGGATGTGTCACTATCCTGAACCTTATCTGCATTACTTCCTTTACTGTTGCTTAATAAGGCACTCTTCCCCAATATTCTGTCAGCATTCTAAAAGAAGAAACAAGCAGACACATAACAAGTTTAGCATGTACTAGTATATGGAACTCATTTCGGTAAACCAGTTCATTAGTAAGGTGGACAGGATTAAACTACCAAGTCTTCTCTATTGCCAAGTACTAGTACATAATAAAAGCATCAAACAAACATATATCTATGGACTATGGTAGCAATGGAATCTTAAATTAGAGCAGTTGTTCTTCAGGTTTAGGCACTTGTTCTACATGAACAGAGTATAGTCAGACGCAAGAATATAATACTTAAAATAGAAAATGAGCTCATAGACCTTACCACATTCTTGGTTCGGGACCAGTACAGAACAAGGTGTTCCCAGTCATCGTCCAGTAAATGTGTCTCAGGAGAACGTAAGGGAATTTGATGAGTTTCTTTGCCGGTAAAGTACGTCTTCTTCAAGTAATTCCGATACTGCCACCAAGCATTCTTGAAGATAGCAGAGGTATTAGCACAGGTTACCTCATCCTGAGTTTCCAAATCAGTCCTTCTCTATAGAGAAAAATGGGAAAATTTGTTGTATTATAACCATCATGGAGGTAGGATGTATGGGACGAAGCAAAGTAATTGCCATGAATAACATTACTTATACATAACTCCTGGACAAACACCTGCAACTGGCATTTTCCTTCATCTTTAGTATAATATTTCCAAGATGGGAAGATACGCACATATGGTTTAACAACATCAAATGCGATAAATGCTAAACTATGACTAGCTGGTTGTGCCTCCTCGACAGGAATAGGCGTACTAACTGGTGGAGTTGGGGTTCGCCGTGATAGTACTGGCCCTTTGGGCACTGGAGCTGCCTTACTAACTGCTCTTGTTTGGAGCTCTATGGTGGAGATGGTGATGTGTCAACAGGAACTGGGTTACCATCGGCCGGGGTTGGGGTTAGATTGGATGAAGCTGGTTCTCTGTCCATCGTAGTAGGGGTACAATCTGCGAGAGTTTGGGTTATGTGTGGTAGGGCTGGTTCTTGTGCATGTACAACCGGGGTGCTATCTCCACCAAGAGGTAACACTGTTTTATTTGAAGACCGTGTTTTTAGTCTGCTAGATATTGGCATCACCTGCTCCAATTCAAATGGCTGATAAATAGGAAACATAGTTGAATGTACAGACATTGTATGAGAGACATATGCAATAGATAGTGTGGAAAAAAGAGGGCATGAAATAGTTGACATGTATATTGTTTAACTAAAACGGATAGCATGACATAATTTCACATATATAATGTCTATCTAAACTGGATAGCATAGCATAACATAATTCAAAGATATGATGAATAACTAAACAGGATCGCATGACATAATTCACCTACATGTTATCTAAGTAATCATAATTGCATCATTTAATTCACGTATGTGATTTATATACTAAACAGAGGGCATTCGATATGATGTCTGAACTAAGAACATGGTATTGAATATTGTGTATATGATGTCTAAACTATGCAATGCAAGACACCGTATGCATGATACGAGCAGTATAGCCGTGCCAAGTTAGAGCATACACCTTAGTGGGGGAATAGGACTGGTCATCTGTCTTTGAATCCATCTCTGAGGAGCTATCGGGACCCAACAAGAGATCTGCTTCGACAGGTAGCACTGTCTGCTCTGAAGGCCTTGTTTTCACTCCAGATTTTTCCATCTCCCACCCAAATGGCTGATTCACAGGAAGAGTAGTTTAATGTACAAACCTTGTCGACAAATGGAAATGTAATGAAGAAAAGGATGGGCAAGATATCATTCAAATATATGATGCCTGGTTAAACAGGATGGCATTGCACATTTCACATATATTATGGCTGGCTAAAAGACATGAGACTGCATAATTCCCATATATGATATCGAAACTAAACATGTGGCATTACAGAACATGTCTAAACTAAGCAGATGACACATATGATGTCAAAAGTAGGCAGTGCAAGGCAACATATGCATGATATGACTAACATCATCATGCCAAGGTAGAGCAAACACCTTGGGGGGTAAATAGGAGTGGTCAGCGGCGTCCGAATCCGCCTCAGAACAGATATCTTCCTCTGGATTACAATCTGGAGAGGGGTGGGGAGGGTTTGCCATTGAACCCACCATGGAGCGATGTCTGCATGACATTGTATTGCCGCGCAAAACTCTTCTCTTTTTCTCTACATGTTCAGCATGACTGTGTACAATATCTGACATGCATACAAAAAAATATGGTGAGATT
This sequence comes from Triticum monococcum, assembly GCA_034509565.1. Classification (NCBI taxonomy): domain Eukaryota; kingdom Viridiplantae; phylum Streptophyta; class Magnoliopsida; order Poales; family Poaceae; genus Triticum; species Triticum monococcum. The sequence continues at coordinate 476,220,435 of CM067842.1, read as the reverse complement.
ATGTAAGGAGAGCAAGCAGAAATTTAGAGTGATGGTAACAACCAGCGGATCGATGTTTTTCCGTTGAACCAAAATAGCCCTAATGGATCGACGTGAATGTATAGTAATAAGTGATGCAACAAGTGTACAACCTCTTTGCCGTAGCCGTGTCGACCTCAGCATCATTGGGTTGGTCGCTGAAGCAGTTGAGGCAGAGGTGGCTGTCGGAGGTGTGGAGGAAGATCTAAGGAATCTGTAGACGGCGTCCAGGGCACTGCTCTGTTGTGATGGATCGTTCTGTCGTTGGAGCAGCTCCGGTGAGCCGTAAGACGTCAAGGCTGAAGCAGCACAAGACAGACATCGTCAATCTCAAGTGGGATTCTAATAGCATCTCCAATATATGATGTAAAATGGATGTAAAATTAACATCACCAAAAACCACCTGACTACAACAGATGAGGTAAAAACTGTTGACTCTAAACTTAACTGTCGAAACTGAAATTTACTGTGGAATATGAATGCTACTGTCGAAATGAATGCAATGGTAGCAGAGAAGCACTTGACATGTAGTTTAGGGAGGGCCTGCAGTTCATCTTCAACCTGCACCCCCCAGCGCCGCCTCGCCGCCCCGAAACAACTCACCACCGCCACCCCGTCCAGCCCTCCAGCCGCCCCCCCTCCCTGAACCCTAAGATAGATAGTGGGGTACCTCTCCGGCGAACCCCCGTCCCCACTACGGGTGGTTCTTCCTTAACTCCGGCGAGCCCCCCCAACCCTTGAAAATCGACTGACCCAAAAGTCGATTCAGTCAACTGAAGTGTGGCTTAATCGGAGCAGAGCAGCAGCACGAGCGAGGGGGAGAGCAGCAGCAACAGCTGGGCGAGTGAGCGATCGAGCGAGAGCTGGAGCAGCAGCAACAGATCTGGCTGGTATGGATGCCGCTGCCAAAGGGGCCTCGCACTGGGGGAGAGCCGTCGTGGAGATGTCGCCCGCGGCACCAGCTTCAAGGTAGCCGCTCGATGGGGGTGCGGGATGGAGCACCATCGGTTCCGGGAGGTCGAGTTAAGGAGAAGGTGCGATGCGATGAGTGTACAACCTCTTTGGTGGCGCCGAGTAGGCCTCGGCTTCATCCGAGGAGTCGGTGAGGATGCTGCGGTTCTGGTGGAGCAGGTTAAGGCGGCGCTGTGGGGATGGAGCAGCCGCGATAGATGAGGCGATCGTCGGAGCAGCTCCTTGGAGATGGAGGACGGGGCGGCTGAACCGGTAGGATGGCGAGATGGACGACGGATCCTCATCCAGGGAGGTGGACGAGGGACGTCGAGCTGTTGCGGTGGACAACGTCGTTGGGGAAGAGGCTCCGGCTGGGCAGCAAAGACGTGGCGGACGGAGGAGGGTGGGGTTTCGTGGCTGGAGCGAAGAGGTTATGGCAGCCTGGGATTTCGAATGCCGAAAAGGGGGCGATGGGAGGGAGTGAAGCATGACTTAAGAACGCGCTTGTCCAAAATGTAGGGTGTGTTACAAAAGTACCCCCCACCGATTTGAACTTGCGGCCCTTTGGGCTCAAGGTTAGAAGGGGGATTTCGCGTGTCGGGATTTGGCAGCTAGAGGGAGTTTTCGCGCGCGTTGTAATTTCGGGACAGCAAGGCGCGGGTTGTGAAGGCACCAGTTGTGAAGGCACCAGTTTTGGGAGCACGATATCTGAATTTTCGGGATATAACAAGACGCGGGTTGAATTTTAGGGACAAGCCTAACATGTAGTAATATTGTACTTGTACGTACCAAATCAATTTGCACTTCCCTCAACCAAAAAGGAAACGAAAAAAATAAAACTATTCACACCACACAAAGAGAGAGTCTTGCCCCGTTTTACTATACAAATGCTATTTAAAGCTACTCCCTCCTTCCATCTATATAGGGCCTAATGCGTTTTTCGATGCTAACTTTGACCAAATATTAGAGCAATGATATATGACGTGCAACTTACACAAAGCACACCGTTAAATTCGTCTGTGAAAGGTTCTTTCAATGATATAATTTTCACATTGTGCATGTCATGTACTATTAATCTCATCAATAGTCAAAGGCGGTCTTAAAAATCTCATTACACCCTATATAGATGGAAGGTGGGAGTATGAATCCATGTTATGTCCGATTAAATTTTTTCGCTTGCTGTATAATGCATGTAACCTACTCATACCAACATTTTAGTGCATTCCAAATGTCTATACTACCGCTGCAATTCGAACTAAATTTGAATTCTTTTCTCTATTTCAATAAGAATCTACAATCATGATTGTTGCCAACTTCAACCATCATCGTTTCCTTGCTATCCGCCAGATATAAATCAGATGGCCTATAATGCAGGATGGCAGACACACCATCATCAACAACTCCGTTTTTTATAAGAGTAGAGATAAAATATATTAAATGCAGTATACCATGTTCATAACCACACCATGTGTATCACCGTTATATATATTCACACATCCCTCGGTTTGAAACACTATGATAAATTCTTAAAATATCCGAATTCGCTATTTATAATGAAGTATATATGATCTCTATTCGTCTTTTACACCCACACAACCCTCTTATCTTTGTAGCTAGCGCTAACTTTCTCTTGTGCATTCATACGTCTCCAACGTATCTATAATTTTTGATTGCTCCATGCTATATTATCTACCGTTTTGGACTATATTGGGCTTTATTTTCCACTTTTATATTATTTTTGGGACTAACCTATTAACCGGAGGCCCAGCCCAGAATTACTGTTTTTGCCTATTTCAGTGTTTCAGATAAACAGAATATCAAACGGAGTCCAAACGGAATAAAATCTTCGAAAACGTGATTTTCTCACCGAACGTGATCCAGGAGACTTGGACCCTACTGCAAGGGATCAAAGAGGTGGTCACGAGGGTGGGGGGCGCCCCCCCAGGGCGCGCCCCCTGCCTCTTGGGCCCCTCGGTGCTCCACCAACGTACTCCTTCCTCCTATATATACACACGTACCCCCAAACAATCAGAACACGAGCCAAAAACCTAATTCCACTGCCGCAACTTTCTGTATCCACGAGATCCCATCTTGGGGCCTGTTCCGGAGCTCCGCCGGAAGAGGGCCGTCATCACGGAGGGCTTCTACATCATCCTGGCCCCTCCGATGAAGTGTGAGTATTTTACCTCAGACCTTCGGGTCCATAGTTAGTAGCTAGATGGCTTTTTCTCTCTCTTTGAATCTCAATACAAAGTTCTCCCCTATCTTGTGGAGATCTATTCGATGTAATCTTGTTTTTGCGGTGTGTTTGTTGAGACCGATGAATTGTGGGTTTATGATCAAGTCTATCTATGAATAATATTTGAATCTTCTCTGAATTCTTTTATGCATGATTGGTTATCTTTGCAAGTCTCTTCGAATTATCCGTTTGGTTTCGCCAACTAGATTGGTAGTTCTTGCCATGGGAGAAGTGCTTAGCTTTGGGTTTGATCTTGCGGTGTCCTTACCCAGTGACAGAAGGGGCAGCAAGGCACGTATTGTATCGTTGCCATCGAGAATAACAAGATGGGGTTTATTTCATATTGCATGAATTTATCTCTCTACATCATGTCATCTTGCTTAAGGCATTACTCTGTTTTTAACTTAATACTCTAGATGCATGATGGATAGCGGTCGATGAGTGGAGTAATAGTAGTAGATGCAGAATCATTTCGATCTACTTGTCATGGACGTGATGCCTATATACATGATCATGCCTAGATATTCTCATAATTATGCTCAATTCTATCAATTGCTCAACAGTAATTTGTTCACCCACCGTAGAATACTTATGCTCTTGAGAGAAGCCACTAGTGAAACCTATGGCCCCCGGGTCTATTCTCATCATATCAATCTCCATCACTTTTATATTGTTTTGCTATTTACTTTGCTTTTACTTTTTACTTTGCATATTTATATCAAAAATACCAAAATATTCTATCTATCATATCTCACTCTCGTAAGTGACCGTGAAGGGCTTGACAACCCCTAATCGCGTTGGTTGCGAGTAGCTATCGCTTTGTGCAGGTATGAGGGACTTGAGCGTGGGCTCCTACTGGATTGATACCTTGGTTCTCAAAAACTGAGGGAAATACTTACGCTACTCTGCTGCATCATCCCTTCCTCTTCGAGGAAAACCAACGCAAGCTCAAGACGTAGCATGCATGCACACGCCCGCATCCCTCTCACCCTCCCTCAGCATTCTCTAGCTCCATCGCGCAAATTCCTCTTTTCACTTTAGGTCGTTCACCACGGTGTGTGTAGGCCCCCCAGCTCCTTTACGGCACACATCGATTGATATGCCTCTCTAGCCAGATGTGCCTAGCACAAACACAAGCTTCCCCTCTTCTCTTGTCACCGTCCATGCATCACTCCCACCACTCTTTTCATCGTTCTCGTACTCGCACACTCCTCCCCCTCGATATAGTATGCCTCTCATACCACCTCCTACATGCATCCCTCTCTCTCTCTATCCTTCTCCTCGTGCCTCATTTGTTCGAACACACACATGCATGTATACCGATCGATCTCCCAACATATACCTAGATCGACTTTAACTACCCCCCCATCGATTGACGTACCTCACAAGTTATGTCTCTCCTTTCTCTTACAAAGGGCGACTGATCTTCCTATGTAGTTACGTCTGCTTACCACAGCCACATCGTCCCTCCTCATCATCCGTGCGTGCCTCCTGACCCGTCTCTCACACGCACGTGCACAGACAACGAGCAGCCATCTCCTCTCTTATTGATATTGCGAGCGTGCCCTCTGTTTGTCTAACAAGCCTATCCCACCATTTGTTAGAAGCAACTCCACTACCACCCCCTCCAACACTCTAGCTCTGTCTTTCTCCCAACCTTATTCATCTCCTGCACATATGCATGGATGCCGATTGGTCTCCCTTAATACATGAGGCAGATCGATCTTAATACATGAGGTAGGCCTCTCTCCTCCTCCACACATATACCAGCCATTGTACCTCTATAGTTAATTGGGCCTCCCTCTTCCCCCACCACACACCGATAGTCGAGCACTGCAGGTAGGTATCCATGCCATAGAGACAAACTGCACATGTCCCATCTCATGTTCCAGTAGGCCAGCCACTCTATATCTTTGACGTGGGCACACACAAATTCGATGGCACTCTTTATCGATCACGCGCGCGCGCGCGCACACACACACACATCATCATCCCTCTCTTCGATTCTATGGACACCTCAAGCCGATGATACCTCCACTCTCTTCTCGTGGATCGCCCCCTCTATATATATGTTATATCCAGGACTCTCTTTCACACACATTGCATATGTTAAATATTTTGATTGACCCCCCCCCCCCACAAAAAAACTCTCAAGAACCCACACACTATATCTCTCTAGGTTTGTATCTCTCTCACACAACCCCACATAGGTGGTGTATGTATACAAGAAGAGAATAGGTGCACCGTGCACGTACTCACGCTTCGTGCCCAGCCACACCCACGCGGGTACATGGTGGAGCTCATTTCTTTACGAAATGGCAGCCCACGTGCTAATTTGAACGCCTGTAGCTGGTTTTTACCTAGGGAGGTCGTGTACCATGCGTGCATGAAACAAAGTTCGACTTGACGCGTTGCCGCGTTATTTTTAAATAAAGTTATAGCGCTCAATGGCACGTACACAGAATATAAAACGATTTTTATGGAGGAAAAGGTAGTCCACTCTTCAGAGTATCTCACACAAGGCTCCAGTGGCCTCTCTCTCTCTCACCGTTGGTCACTGATCCGGCCGCATCCCGTCCGCCGGGGGAAAGGGAGTGCGGTGGCCTCGCTCTCTCTCACCGTTGGTCACTGATCCGGCCGCATCCCGTCCGCTGGGGGAAAGGGAGGAAGTGCATCATTTCTCCGTTCGACGGCGCCGAGGCAGCACGCCCCGATCTGTGGTACACGATGTTCTCTCTGACCAAGCTCCGGCGCGGCAGGGCCTACGCCACCTGCTCGCAGATTCCGCCCGCCGCCGCTCACCTAGTTACATCCCGACGACCTCTAGGTATCCCCTCCGGCCTTGCTCCACTGCCCATTTTCCCACGTCGCTGCATGTGGATCTTCCATAGTTCTTTGCCCAAAACGTAGCTCGTCCGGCGTACTTTCCATATTGCATTCTCGTCCTCACACCGTTTTAGACAAACACAATCGTGTTGTTATCTTCCCTTAGGACAAGGAATATGCTTCTTTTTTGTCGTCGCATGTGTCATCAACTGTTATTGGCCAGTAATTGTTTCCTTTCTACCTCTTTTTTGCAAACAGGGCTATCCATTTCACCTCCTTGCTATTGCGACCTTTTGGTGAACTGCACAAATCACTTTTTTCTTAAGTGTTTTGTGCAGTTGTACTAAAATGTCACACGGGCAACGTCTCTACATTTCAGTGCGACTGCACAAAGGGAGATTGGTTTTGCTCTATCCTCCTCATCCAACTCCGAGCCTAATCTTCTCAAACTAGTTAGTCTTAAGAGAGACTACAAAGGTGACTGGCTTCTATTTGTGTGCTTATTGTTTCATCAGCAGTTCTCTATTATCGTAATCACACTTGATATCTTTGGAACAGGGACGCTCAGCTCTATTTTAGTGGAACTGCACAAAAAGATCGGAATGTTGCATGCTCCAGACAGCTACTTTTTCCCAACATGCCTTGTTGATTTAGACAGAGCTGGGGGGACATTGCTGCTAATGAAAGCATGGATCAATTTTAATTTAACACCTTCTCACAACTTTGTCTCCAGTTGTGATGTAATTATTAGCTCTGATCTGCTAATAATTGGCATGCATTAGTAAGGAAGTTAGTTTTTTATTGTTTCCGAAAGAGCATCGATGGCAAGACACGCTGTAGCGACCCAGCCCGAATGGATCAAGTCTCTGTGCATAAGTGTCATCCCTGGATCGGTATGCTGACACACACAGTACTCGAGGATTTATAACAGAGGTAAATCACATGTATAAGTAACGTAAATACTATTACCTCAATCCAAATAGCAGAAGTAACAAGGTTGTGGATTCCCATCAACACCAACGGCAAAGTTGAGTGTAGAAATCGTAACCCTAACGTATCACTTACTCGTCGTAAGATAATCCTGCAACATGAGACGTTGCAGCCACAAAGGGTCAGTACATTGAATGTACTGGCAAATTCACACCATAGAGAATGATGAATAAAGGCTATCACTACATGCATATTTGGCTGGTGGAAAAGCTCTATGGTCATAAGGTTTTTGCGAAAAGCCAATTTTTCCCTACTACAAAGGAATACATTTTAATTAACTATCATGGTGGTTGTTGAACATTGAGAATGGTTGACAGCATTCTCAATCCCAATTAAGTAACATCACTAAAACCCAACAATATTCATTTATAGTAACATGATGAGATTCACATGATAATCCAGGTACTAGATACTCAAGATGTCCATAACCGGGGACACGGCTAATCATGATTAGTTTATACACTCTGCAGAGGTTTGCGCACTTTTCCCCACAAGACTCGATCGCCTTCGTTGGATTTCTCGCACTACATGGTGTTTGAGAAACGGATGACCGAGACACAGTCTTTCAGAAGCACTAGCACCTTACGATGGATAGACCAGTACACCTACTTTCCCCTACATATGCTAGTCTACCCTGTAAGAGTTTGCACGACTTAATCAACTATGTCAGAGCCCATAATGGCTTGTGGCTGCACACGGAAGTTTCTAGTATGAAAAATCTCATGATCTCTTTGAGCCTGGGTGGCGGTCGAAAAGAAAACAGGCAAGTCCTGGATTACCCAGGTGCCTAGACAGGCAATCCTAGAATAACCAGGTGCCTCAATCCACCCAGATGTGTGTTTAAGTTGCCACCTTAAGTAAACCATTAATTAACAATCTCACATCTGTCATGGATACTCTCAAAACCCAATCCACGTCTACGAGCATAGCATGGCAATATAAGCATAACGTAATAGTAACTCCCAAGGGTTTGATAATAAACAGGTAATAGGTACTACCTCATCTACTTCCCATCCCACAGTTTAATTAGATCCTAATCATGCAATGTGTGAGGATTGATCTAATGCAATAAAACTGGGTAGTAGAAAAGGTATGATCAAAGTGTGAACTTTCCTGCAATGTTGATGAAGATGATTCACACTCAAAAATCTTGATAGCTCTACTTGTCACACTCCGGTCAATCTATTGTAATCAAGCAATAGTAACCACACATAAGCAATCACTCAAAAGACCAGAAAGATCGAAGAAGACAATTCGGAAAACATCTAAACCAAGCAAATAACTCTTGCAACATAAAACAATTTCTAACAGTACCAAAATTATGTGAATTTGGCCTTATCAGAATGTTTAGGTCAAGAGCTTCGATTTGCAAAAAGAATCAACTCAAACGGAGCTACGAAACTCAAGTTATGATCAAACGAAGTTTGAATTCAATTCTGATCTAATTCAATTTTTAAACTTTTCAAAAACATGTTTGAGTTGGATTAATGGTTAGAGGAGATCATAACGAAGATGTGAGTGTTGGTTTCGTTGGATTTGGACTAACGGGTAAAAAGTTATAGTCATTTGAAGTACAGGGACTAATCTATGAAGAAATTTATCACGAATAGGTCCCTGGCCGAAATTAACAGAAAAAGAAAAATTTATCGAGCGAACGCTCGCTACAGAACCTAAACCGACGAAAACCGTTCGCTCCGAAGGGATAGACAGCGAACGTTCTCTGTATAAGACTAACCCCAAAAAACGATCTAAAAGGAAACCAAAAAACCGGATAGGGTTTTGCGGGTCCTTACCGGTCGGGCAAATAAAACGGTGGCGGCGGCGGTTTAGACCGGTTCAATCGGTTTTTCGCCAAAAAAACCGGCGGTGGCGGCGGTTACTCCAGCGAGAGCAGCGCGCTCCGGCGCGGCAGCGGCGCAGGAGAGCAGGGCGCGGCGAGGCGACGGAGGGGCGCGGCGCGGTGGCGCAGGCGAGCAGCGAGGGGAGGTGGCGAGCGGCGCGGCAAGCGGCGTGGCGCGCGGCAGCTCCGGCGAGATGCAGGGGCAGGCGGCAGCGGCGGGCAAAGAGAAGGGGCCCGGGGTCGGGGCATGCCTTTTAAAGGCCAGGGGAGGGGCGATGGCGTGCGGGAGGGGTTGGGGCAGCACGGAGTCCGGCGGCGGCACGAGTCGCCGGCGACGACGGCTTCGCTCGGGACTCTGTCCCGAGCCGAAGATGGGGGCGGTGGCGCGAAGGTGGGCTGGGCCGCGGCTTGGCTGGGTTGGCTGGGCCGGCCCAGTCGGGGAAGTCCTCTCTTTTTTTAAACATTTTTTTTGCAGACAAATAAAATAATAAAAGCAAAATAAATAAAATATTATATAGGCATATAATATATCAAAATTTTCAGAAAAAGATTTTCTACACGGTGAACATTTTTATAACTTCAAATAAAATCCACACAAATTCAGATAAATCAAAGAGTGCTACTGGTCTATTAAAATCCAACAAAAATCATTTTTAAAATACCAAAATGATTTCAAATTAATTTTTCTCCAACTTTCTATTGTAGGGAATCATGTTACCCTAATTTCCATATATTTTATTTTTGGAGAAAATAATTTGAAAAAAACTCAAATAACTCTAAATTGAAAATAAATTCAAAAGAACTTTGAATTTAATTCTTTGAAACTCCCAACTCATATTTCATATAATTTGAAGAAGTCATTTTATCTTCTCTCATGAAAATCATTGAGCTGCATGAAGTTTCTGAATTGAAATATTTTCCAAATGAAATTCAAATATTTTCAACACCCCATGTCATTTAAATAAATGGAAGAAGTCATGTCATCTTCTCTCCAGGGTTTTGTGTTTGAAAAGAATTTGAATTCATGGAGATCAGAAAGAAAATATGAAAGTTTGGGAAAGTCCTTTTATTCCCTCTCATTTAACTTTCAAAACGTTTCGAATTCACTCACTTTCAGACAATCAGTCAAACAATCAATCAATTCTATCTATTTATTATAACATTCCAAAATTTAGAATTTTGGGATGTTACAAACCTACCACCCTTAAAATGAATCTCGTCCTCGAGATTCGGAGAGGCTAGCAAGAAAGGTTAGGGTTTGGGGTCTCCTCAAAATTCGTCGATCATCACAGGGGTCTGGGGGGCTACCACCCTTAGAAGCATGGTTACTGTTCCATATATACTCCATCCTTATTCTTGACAGTGCCGGTCTTCTCAGATTTTCTATATAATTGCTTCTCTGGCTCTTTCGGTAGTGGCATAACCTTTTCCTCAATTCTTCTGTCCTTTCCTCTTGGTAAGGTTATTCCGAGATTGGGTCTTCTTAGCTGACGGGTCTGGTGTCAAAACTAAACAACTATCGATATCTCATGGTGGTCAACAATTTATGGTTTCTCCTACAGGAAATGGGTCTAGGTTGAATCTCACCGTATAACCTACAGTTGGCAACAACTGCCGTGTACAAGGGAAAAATACTTATACCATTCTAAGTTTAAACAGGGTTTTGATCATCGTCTCTTTACTATAGGTAAGTCACTTAGATTTACCATCCCACATAGCAAGGCGAATAATAAGAGTAAGTCGGTATGGTGATCAATCCATCCCGCACCCAAATCATTACCTTGTATACGGTTTAGCGAATCTCGCATTCTAACACTCGGTCATCCTCACAAGCATTGCAGAATTTCTCTTATCGACGAACCAAGTTCGGATAAATCCATTGATTCTGCAAACCAAACAAACATCTATCGTTTCTTCACAACTCTCAGGTTTTGCATTACTCCTATAAAATCGTCTGCCGACAAACGTCGTATCTTCCTCTAGGGTTTTTCCTTCAGCAAGAATGTGCTTGCTTCTTGGCAGGTCCTGGGCCTATGGGTTATGGCCCATCTCATCACTTGTAATCCTTGAACTTATCATCAGGCACCTGATCATTATTCCAACTTCCAACTTCCTAGTATTCTTAAATCCATCCAATTGTATTATCTTCCTGTTGGAAATATGCCCTAGAGGCAATAATAAAAGCATTATTATTATATTTCCTTGTTCATGATAATTGTCTTTATTCATGCTATAATTGTGTTATCCGGAAATCGTAATACATGTGTGAGTAATAGACACCAACATGTCCCTAGTAAGCCTCTAGTTGACTAGCTCGTTGATCAACAGATAGTCATAGTTTCCTGACTATGGACATTGGATGTCATTGATAACGAGATCACATCATTAGGAGAATGATGTGATGGACAAGACCCAATCCTAAACATAGCATAAGATCGTATAGTTCGTTTGCTAGAGTTTTTCCGATGTCAAGTATCCTTTCCTTAGACCATGAGATCGTGTAACTCCCGGATACTGTAGGAGTGCTTTGGGTGTACCAAACGTCACAACGTAACTGGGTGACTATAAAGGTATACTACGGGTATCTCCGAAAGTGTCTGTTGGGTTAACACGGATCAAGACTGGGATTTTTCACTCCGTATGACGGAGAGGTATCACTGGGCCCACTCGGTAATGCATCATCATTATGAGCTCAAAGTGACCAAGTGTCTAGTCACGGGATCATGCATTACGGTACGAGTAAAGTGACTTGCCGGTAACGAGATTGAACAAGGTATTGGGATGCCGACGATCGAATCTCGGGCAAGTAACATACCGATTTACAAAGGGAATTGTATACATGGTTGCTTGAATCCTCGACATCGTGGTTCATCCGATGAGATCATCGAGGAGCATGTGGGAGCCAACATGGGTATCCAGATCCCGCTTTTGGTTATTGACCGGAGAGCAATCTCGGTCATGTCTACATGTCTCCCGAACCCGTAGGGTCTACACACTTAAGGTTCAGTGACGCTAGGGTTGTAAAGATATGTATATGCAGTAATCCGAAAGTTGTTCGGAGTCCTGGATGAGATCCCAGACGTCACGAGGAGTTCCGGAATGGTCCAGAGGCAAAGAATTATATATAGGAAGTGCAGTTTCGGCCATCAGGAAAGTTTCGGGGGTCACCGATATTGTACCGGGACCACCGGATGGGTCCCGGGGGTCCACCGGGTGGGGCCATCCATCCCGGAGGGCCCCATGGGCTGAAGTGGGAAGGGGAACCAGCCCTTAGTGGGCTGGTGCGCCCCCCTAGGCCCACCCCCTGCGCCTAGGGTTGGAACCCTAGGGTGGGGGGCGCCCCACTTGCCTTGGGGGGGCACTCCACCCCCCTTGGCCACCGCCCCCCTTGGAGATTGGATCTCCCAAGGGCCGGTGCCCCCCCAGGGGGCCTATATAAAGGGGGGAGGGAGGGGGCAGCCGCGCCCTTGCATCTTGGCGCCTCCCTCTCCCCTGCTACACCTCTCCCTCTCGCGCAGACGCTCGGCGAAGCCCTGCTGCACGTGACAGCTACATCCACCACCACGCCGTCGTGCCGCTGGATCTTCATCAACCTCTCCTTCCCCCTTGCTGGATCAAGAAGGAGGAGACGTCATCCGCTCCGTACGTGTGTTGAACGCGGAGGTGTCGTCCGTTCGGCGCTTGGTCATCGGTGATTTGGATCACGGCGAGTATGACTCCATCATCCATGTTCTAGTGAACGCTTCCGCTCGCGATCTACAAAGGTATGTAGATGCATCCGATCACTCGTTGCTAGATGAACTCTTAGATGGATCTTGGTGAAACCGTAGGAAAATTTTTGTTTTCTGCAACGTTCCCCAACAGTGGCATCATGAGCTAGGTCTATGCGTAGTTCTTCTTGCGCGAGTAGAACACAATTTGTTGTGGGCGTAGATGTTGTCAACTTTCTTGCCGCTACTAGTCTTATCTTGCTTCAACGGTATTGTCGGATGAAGCGGCCCGAACCAACCTTACACGTACGCTTACGTGAGACCGGTTCCACCGACTAACATGCACTAGTTGCATAAGGTGGCTGGCGGGTGTCTATCTCTCCCACTTTAGTTGGAGCGGATTCGATGAAAAGGGTCCTTATGAAGGGTAAATAGAAGTTGACAAATCACATTGTGGCTTTCACATAGGTAAGAAAACGTTCTTGCTAGAACCCTATTACAGCCACGTAAAACTTGCAACAACAATTAGAGGACATCTAACTTGTTTTTGCAGCAAATGTTCTGTGATGTGATATGGCCAAAGTTGTGATGAATGATGAATGATATATATGTGATGTATGAGATGTTCATGCTATTGTAATAGGAATCACGACTTGCATGTCGATGAGTATGACAACCGGCAGGAGCCATAGGAGTTGTCTTTATTTTTTGTATGACCTGTGTGTCATTGAGAAACGCCATGTAAATTACTTTACTTTATTGCTAAACGCGTTAGCCATAGTAGTGGAAGTAATAGTTGGCGAGCAACTTCATGGAGACACGATGATGGAGATCATGGTGTCATGCTAGTGACAAGATGATCATGGAGCCCCAAGATGGAGATCAAAGGAGCTATGTGATATTGGCCATATCATGTCACTATTATTATTTGATTGCATGTGATGTTTATCATGTTTTTGTATATATTGTTTACTTAGAACGACGGTAGTAAATAATATGATCCCTCATAATAATTTCAAGAAAGTGTTCCCCCTAACTGTGCACCGTTGCGACAGTTTGTTGTTTCGAAGCACCACGTGATGATCGGGTGTTAGATTCCAACTTTCACATACAACGGGTGTAAGACAGATTTACACATGCAAACACTTAGGTTGACTTGACGAGCCTAGCATGTACAGACATGGCCTCGGAACACAGAAGACCGAAAGGTCGAGCATGAGTCGTATAGAAGATACGATCAACATGAAGATGTTCACCGATGTTGACTAGTCCGTCTCACGTGATGATCGGACACGGCCTAGTTAACTCGGATCATGTTATACTTAGATAATTGGAGGGATGTCTATCTAAGTGGGAGTTCATTGAATAATTTGATTAAGATGAACTTAATTATCATGAACTTAGTCTAAAATCTTTACAATATGTCTTGTAGATCAAATGGCGAATGTTGTCATCAACTTCAACGCGTTCCTAGAGAAAACCAAGCTGAAAGACGATGGCAGCAACTATACGGACTGGGTCCGGAACCTGAGGATCATCCTCATAGCTGCCAAGAAAGATTATGTCCTACAAGCACCGCTAGGTGACACACCCGTCCCACAGAACCAAGACGTTATGAACGCATGGCAGACACGTGTTGATGACTAGTCCCTCGTTCAGTGCGGCATGCTTTACAGCTTAGAGTCGGGGCTCCAAAAGCGTTTTGAGAGACATGGAGCATATGAGATGTTCGAAGAGCTGAAAATGGTTTTTCAAGCTCATGCCCGGGTCGAGAGATATGAAGTCTCCGACAAATTCTTTAGCTGTAAGATGGAGGAAAATAGTTCTGTTAGTGAGCACATACTCACTATGTCTGGGTTACATAACCGCTTGACTCAGCTGGGAGTTAATCTCCCGGATGATGCGGTCATTGACAGAATCCTCCAGTCGCTTCCACCAAGCTACAAGAGCTTTGTGATGAACTTCAATATGCAGGGGATGGAAAAGACCATTCCTGAGTTATTTTCAATGCTGAAATCAGCAGAGGTAGAAGTCAAGAAGGAACATCAAGTGTTGATGGTCAATAAAACCACTAAGTACAAGAAGGGCAAGGGTAAAAAGAACTTCAAGAAGGACGGCAAGGGAGTTGCCGCGCCCGGTAAGCAAGCTACCGGGAAGAAGCCAAACAATGGACCCAAGCCCGAGACTGAGTGCTTTTATTGCAAGGGAAGTGGTCACTAGAAGCGGAACTGCCCCAAATACTTAGCGGACAAGAAGGCCGGCAAAACAAAAGGTATATGTGATATACATGTAATTGATGTGTACCTTACCAGTACTCGTAGTAGCTCCTGGGTATTTGATACCGGTGCAGTTGCTCACATTTGTAACTCAAAGCAGGAGCTGCGGAATAAGCGGAGACTGGCAAAGGACGAGGTGACGATGCGCGTCGGGAATGGTTCCATGGTCAATGTGATCGCCGTCGGCACGCTACCTCTACATTTACCTTCGGGATTAGTTTTAAACCTTAATAATTGTTATTTAGTGCCATCTTTGAGCATGAACATTGTATCGGGATCTCGTTTAATTCGAGAGGGCTACTCATTTAAATCCAAGAATAATGGTTGTTCTATTTATATGAGAGATATGTTTTATGGTCATGCTCCAATGGTGAATGGTTTATTCTTAATGAATCTCGAGTGTAATGCCACACATGTTCATAGTGTGAATACCAAAAGATGTAAGGTTGATAATGATAGTCCCACATACTTGTGGCACTGCCGCCTTGGTCACATAGGTGTCAAACGCATGAAGAAGCTCCATGCAGATGGACTTTTAGAGTCTCTTGATTATGAATCATTTGACACGTGCGAACCATGCCTCATGGGTAAAATGACCAAGACTTCGTTCTTAGGAACAATGGAGCGAGCAACCAACTTATTGGAAATCATACATACTGATGTGTGCGGTCCAATGAGCATTGAGGCTCGCGATGGCTATCGTTATGTTCTCACCCTCACTGATGACTTGAGTAGATATGGGTATGTCTACTTAATGAAACACAAGTCTGAAACCTTTGAAAAGTTCAAGGAATTTCAGAGTGAGGTTGAGAATCAACATGACAGAGAAATCAAGTTTTTGTGATCAGATCGTGGAGGAGAATACTTGAGTCACGAATTTGGCACACACTTAAGAAAATGTGGAATAGTTTCACAACTCACGCCGCCTGGAACACCTCAGCGTAATGGTGTGTCCGAACATCGTAATCGCACTCTATTAGATATGGTGCGATCTATGATGTCTCTTACCGATTTACCGCTATCTTTTTGGGGCTATGCTTTAGAGACTGCCGCATTCACTTTAAATAGGGCTCCGTCGAAATCCATTGAGACAACACCGTATGAATTATGGTTTGGGAAGAAACCTAAGCTGTCGTTTCTAAAAGTTTGGGGATGCGATGCTTATGTCAAGAAACTTCAACCTGAAAAGCTCGAACCCAAGTCGGAAAAATGCGTCTTCATAGGATACCCTAAAGAAACTATTGGGTATACCTTCTACCTCAGATCCGAAGGCAAGATCTTTGTTGCCAAGAATGGATCCTTTCTAGAGAAAGAGTTTCTCTCGAAAGAAGTAAGTGGGAGGAAAGTAGAACTTGATGAAGTATTACCTCTTGAACCGAAAAATGGCGCAACTCAAGAAAATGTTCCTGAGGTGCCTGCACCGACTAGAGAGGAAGTTAATGATGATGATCATGAAACTTCAGATCAAGTTAATACTGAACTTCGTAGCTCCACAGGGACATGTTCTGCACCAGAGTGGTACGGTAACCCTGTCTTGGAAATCATGTTGTTAGACAACGGTGAACCATCGAACTATGAAGAAGTGATGGCGGGCCCGGATTCCGACAAATGGCTAGAAGCCATGAAATCCGAGATAGGATCCATGTATGAAAACGAAGTATGGACTTTGACTGACTTGCCTGTTGAGCGGTGAGCCATAGAAAATAAATGGATCTTTAAGAAGAAGACAGACGCGGATGGTAATGTGACCATCTATAAAGCTCGGCTTGTCACTAAGGGTTATCGACAAGTTCGAGGGGTTGACTATGATGAGACTTTCTCACCGGTAGCGAAGCTAAAGTCCGTCCGAATCATGTTAGCAATTGCCGCATACTATGATTATGAGATATGGCAAATGGACGTCAAAACGGCATTCCTTAATGGTTTCCTTAAGGAAGAATTGTATATGATGCAGCCAGAAGGTTTTATCTCGATCCTAAGAATGCTGACAAGGTGTGCAAGCTCCAACGCTCGATTTATGGGCTGGTGCAAGCATCTCGGAGTTGGAACATTCGCTTTGATGAGATGATCAAAGCGTTTGGGTTTACGCAGACTTATGGAGAAGCCTGCGTTTACAAGAAAGTGAGCGGGAGCTCTGTAGCATTTCTCATATTATATGTAGATGACATACTTTTGATGGGAAATGATATAGAACTCTTGGACAACATTAAGGCCTACTTGAATAAGAGTTTTTCAATGAAGGACCTTGGAGAAGCCGCATATATATTAGGCATCAAGATCTATAGAGATAGATCAAGACGCCTTATAGGTCTTTCACAAAGCACATACCTTGATAAGATATTGAAGAAATTTAATATGGATCAGTCTAAGAAGGGGTTCTTGCCTGTGTTACAAGGTGTGAAATTGAGCTCAGCTCAATGTCCGACCACGGCGGAAGATATAGAAGAGATGAGTGTCATCCCCTATGCCTCAGCCATAGGTTCTATTATGTATGCCATGCTGTGTACCAGACCTGATGTAAACCTTGCCGTAAGTTTGGTAGGAAGGTACCAAAGTAATCCCGGCAAGGAACACTGGACAGTGGTCAAGAATATCCTAAAGTACCTAAAAAGGACTAAGGAAATGTTTCTCGTTTATGGAGGTGACGAAGAGCTCGTCGTAAAGGGTTACGTCGACGCTAGCTTCGACACAGATCTGGATGACTCTAAGTCACAAACCGGATACGTGTATATTTTGAATGGTGGGGCAGTAAGCTGGTGCAGTTGCAAGCAGAGCGTCATGGCGGGATCTACATGTGAAGCGGAGTACATGGCAGCCTCGGAGGCAGCGCATGAAGCAATTTGGGTGAAGGAGTTCATCACCGACCTAGGAGTCATACCCAATGCATCGGGGCCAATCAAACTCTTCTGTGACAACACTGGAGCTATTGCACTTGCCAAGGAGCCCAGGTTTCACAAGAAGAACAGGCACATCAAGCGTCGCTTCAACTCCATTCTTGAAAATGTTCAATATGGAGACATAGATATTTGTAAAGTACATACGGACCTGAATGTAGCAGATCCGTTGACTAAACCTCTCCCTAGAGCGAAACATGATCAACACCATAATTCCATGGGTGTTCGATTCATCACAATGTAACTAGATTATCGACTCTAGTGCAAGTGGGAGACTATTGGAAATATGCCCTAGAGGCAATAATAAAAGCATTATTATTATATTTCCTTGTTCATGATAATTGTCTTTATTCATGCTATAATTGTGTTATCCGGAAATCGTAATACATGTGTGAGTAATAGACACCAACATGTCCCTAGTAAGCCTCTAGTTGACTAGCTTGTTGATCAACAGATAGTCATGGTTTCCTGACTATGGACATTGGATGTCATTGATAACGAGATCACATCATTAGGAGAATGATGTGATGGACAAGACCCAATCCTAAACATAGCATAAGATCGTATAGTTTGTTTGCTAGAGTTTTTCCAATGTCAAGTATCCTTTCCTTAGACCATGAGATCGTGTAACTCCCGGATACCGTAGGAGTGCTTTGGGTGTACCAAACATCACAACGTAACTGGGTGACTATAAAGGTATACTATGGGTATCTCCGAAAGTGTCTGTTGGGTTGACACGGATCAAGACTGGGATTTGTCACTCCGTATGACGGAGAGGTATCACTGGGCCCACTTGGTAATGCATCATCATTATGAGCTCAAAGTGACCAAGTGTATGGTCACGGGATCATGCATTACGGTCCAAGTAAAGTGACTTGCCGGTAACGAGATTGAACAAGGTATTGGGATGCCGACGATCGAATCGCGGGCAAGTAACATACCGATTTACAAAGGGAATCGTATACGGGGTTGCTTGAATCCTCGACATCGTGGTTCATCCGATGAGATCATCGAGGAGCATGTGGGAGCCAACATGGGTATCCAGATCCCTCTGTTGGTTATTGACCGGAGAGCAATCTCGGTCATGTCTACATGTCTCCCAAACCCGTAGGGTCTACACACTTAAGGTTCGGTGACGCCAGGGTTCTAAAGATATGTATATGCAGTAATCCGAAAGTTGTTCGGAGTCCCGGATGAGATCCCGGACGTCACGAGGAGTTCCGGAATGGTCCGGAGGTAAAGAATTATATATAGGAAGTGCAGTTTCGGCCATCGGGAAAGTTTCGGGGGTCACCGGTATTGTGCCGGGACCACCGGATGGGTCCCGGGGGTCCACCGGGTGGGGCCACCCATCCCGGAGGGCCCCATGGGCTGAAGTGGGAAGGGTAACCAGCCCTTAGTGGGCTGGTGTGCCCCCCTAGGCCCACCCCCTGCGCCTAGGGTTGGAACCCTAGGGTGGGGGGCGCCCCACTTGTCTTGGGGGGCACTCCACCCCCCTTGGCCGCCGCCTCCCTAGGAGATTGGATCTCCCAAGGGCCGGCGCCCCCCCCCCCAGGGGGCCTATATAAAGGGGGGGAGGGGGCAGCCGCGCCCTTGCATCTTGGCACCTCCCTCTCCCCTGCTACACCTCTCCCTCTCGCACAGACGCTCGGCGAAGCCCTACTGCACGTGATAGCTGCATCCACCACCACGCCGTCGTGCTACTGGATCTTCATCAACCTCTCCTTCCCCCTTGCTAGATCAAGAAGTAGGAGACGTCATCCGCTCCGTACATGTGTTGAACATGGAGGTGCCGTCCGTTCGGCGCTTGGTCATCGGTGATTTGGATCACGGCGAGTACGACTCCATCATCCACGTTCTAGTGAATGCTTCTGCTCGCGATCTACAAAGGTATGTAGATGCATCCGATCACTTGTTGCTAGATGAACTCTTAGATGGATCTTGGTGAAACCGTAGGAAAATTTTTGTTTTCTGCAACGTTCCCCAACACTTCCTTCCTTCTATTGGCACCAACTAAGATGTGATTACTCAGACTCATCATGGAGTTTCCATTGATCCATATTTCCGACATCATACCTCCTTTATATCCAATAGTAATTCATCTCTTCATCCTCGTGGGATATCCCACATACCAGGATAAAAACGTATACTTATGAAGTCCATATTCTACTTCGTGGAACATCATTATCCTTTCCAGCGTCAAGCGTCCTTATAGGGGAATATTGGCCATTACTCCCATATGCTTCAAAACTCGGTATGGTCCTACAAATCTCGGGGCTAACTGTCCCTTAACTCCAAATCGTTTAACTCCTCATAGAGGGGTCACACGAAGACATGCTCTGTCTCCAATTTCATAGACTACCTCCTTGCGTTTTTAAGTCTGATAACTCTTCTGCCTGGACTGAGCTACCTTCAGTCTATCTCGAATCAACTTAACGTTGTCTTCCGACTCCTTGATCACATTTGGTCCAAACAACTGACGGCCTCCAACTTCATCCCACACACTCTTGGGGTATCACACATATCGAGACAAAACTCGTATTCATTTCGTCCGAAATCCACTCAGTGGAGTATCCTTATCTTTTCCAGGGGTCAACGGTTCTTACAGGGTACTACCACCCTTAAAATCCACAAATCTTCCATAGATCATATTTCTCATATCCTCAGAATGGCCAAAATCCTTCTTCATAGAGTAACAACTCATAAAATCCATATCAGTACCAACGATGCTAACTTTGCTCATTCTCAAATGATTATCTCTCGCTCCTCCATTACATGTCTCAACTCAACACCTCAATATGAAGGAAAATGTTCTCACTTCTACTACTCCATTTCTTTTGTTGCAAACTCAACTATCTAGCACAAGTTTCCTTCTCCTTGGGGCATTCTCTGGCAAAGTGCCCTTCTCCATTACAACTAAAATATATTACTTTTGGCGAGTATCGAGGTTTCCTTTTTGGGCAACTGTTGAGGTAGTGCCCTGACTCCTTGCACCTGTAACATGTAATATGACTCAGGTCCTTCCTAGAATCCAATCTACTTCTCTTCTTGGACCTTTCCATGCCAATCATGGCTTCTATTTCCTGTGGGTCATATTCTACTTCATCTATTGGGAATTCTACTGGATCCCCATTCAAACAATTTTGGGAGATGTGTCCTCCTTCTCCACATGAATAGCAAGACTTAGTGCAGGGTTTACTCGGGTATTCTTTAGGTGTGTCCTCCATCTCTTCCTTCATCACGGTTTCTTCTAAAATTTCCATAAGGTCTCCTTTCATTACTTCTTTCTTCTGCTGGATGGTTCGTTGTACCATGGGGTAAATGTGACACTGAGCAAGATAGTGGGTAGTCCCTTCACACAAGAAACAAGTAACCTGCCTAATTGGGCATTCTTCAACTGGGTGACTTCCTTCACAATTAGGACATTCATCCTTGTGTTCTTTATGGGTGTGTCCTATTTCTCCACAAATCTTGCATGCACAAGGTTTCTTCATATCCTTTCCATAAGGCTTCAACTTCTAGGACACAAGCCGAGACTTTGGCAAATTCAACTTTAATTCTTCCCAAGTGGTTACTCCTTTCCATCCATTCATGGTTTGGTATATCCTCCACCAAGTAGCAGCACCTCTTTCAAAGCACTGAAGAGCATGCTGGGTCATATCATTTCCAACTATAGGGTTATTCTCCATGTGATCCTCCATGGTCTGAATCCATCGGTCTGTCTCCAACTGACTCATCGGTCTAGAAAAATACAAGCTCATCTTTATTCATCCTCTATTGGGTCCATGGGTTTGGGGTGAGATAAGAGAGATAGAGAGGGATACACACAATACAACAAAAGTTTTAAAAAAAGACAGATTTTTATTTGTGGCTGTCGGGAAAACATCAAACAAATGATAGCTCACAATCGTCGCATCTAACATAGGTATATGACAGGGGTTTGGTCTTCTAAAGGTCAATAAATCTTCAAGGTCGTCTAACTCTACGAGTCTTGTTCATGTCTCCAATGGCTTCTTCCGGTCATACTTGTCTTTCTCAAGTTCTTTTGCTAGATCAACTCTGTTGACGCGAAGTCTCTTGTGACGTCCTTTAATATTTATGGAGTTGCATTCCAAACTTCTGGGTTTCAACATCCTTGGCATGAATCACGGTCCTACTATCCTTCAGTTCCTGACGTATCTCCTGTATCTCAAAGTTTTGCTCCTCCAGCTTGGCTACTTTCAGCTTCTGGATCCTGAGTTCTCCACAAAATGCTCCTGGTCAAATATAGCTTCCTAAAGGTCCATCTTAACTTCTTGATGTAACACTCCAGATCCTGGTGATACACTAGCTAAGGTTAAAACTTCACCTCTTGCTGATAGATGCTCCATCAGCCTTCTACCATCCAATCCTTCCATGCATATGCATGCTTAACTCAGCACGGTGACAATAGCATAAGCGGGAGATAACTTCATGGATAGCTGTGTTTCTGCTCTTGTCATTTCCATGAGCTATCATTCCATAGTTGATATCTCATGCCTTCGGGTTTTCTTGACAAATCCTTGAGTTCTTCACTCTACATGCTCCGGTCTTTCTCCGATACACCTTGATCTCGGGTATTGACGGCTTCCTTAGTCTGCCAAGTTCCATAAGGGTAGCCTTCCTAGGTCATACAAATCTGGGAATTCTTCAGGGCCTTCAAATTCTAAGTGTCTTCGGTCTTCAACCGTTGTAGTTTCCATTATTCAGATGCACGGAAAATACTCTTCATTCCGAAGTGGTCTTAGTTGTCCGATATCTTGTACTTCTTGGAGTGGTCTCATCAGTCAAATCTTCGTGTGGTCAAAAGGGGAAAGGGGTATGGTCTCACTAAAGGGAATTTTTGAATAAGTTCAGAAGAGAAGAGAGGTAAAAATATTTTTGAAAGGGAAAGTTGTAGAGAAAAATCTTTGCTATGGGCTTGCCAGTTTCTAGGGTCACGTCCTACAGTCAACATGTGCTCTGATACCATCTTGTAGCGACCCGACCCGAATGGATCAAGTCTCTATGCTTAAGTGTCATCCCTGGATCGGTATGTTGACACACACAGTACTCGAGGATTTATAACAGAGGTAAATCACATGTATAAGTAACATAAATACTATTACCTCAATCCAAATAGCGGAAGTAACAAGGTTGTGGATTCCCATCAACACCAATGGCAAAGTTGAGTGTAGAAATCGTAACCCTAACGTATCACTTACTCGTCGTAAGATAATCCTGCAACATGAGACGTTGCAGCCACAAAGGGTCAGTACATTGAATGTACTGGCAAATTCACACCATAGAGAATGATGAATAAAGGCTATCACTACATGCATATTTGGCTGGTGGAAAAGCTCTATGGTTATAAGGTTTTTGCGAAAAGCCAATTTTTCCCTACTGCAAAGGAATACATTTTAATTAACTATCATGGTGGTTGTTGAACATTGAGAATGGTTGACAGCATTCTCAATCCCAATTAAGTAACATCATTAAAACCCAACAATATTCATTTATAGTAACGTGATGAGATTCACATGATAATCCAGGTACTAGATACTCAAGATGTCCATAACCGGGGACACGGCTAATCATGATTAGTTTATACACTCTGTAGAGGTTTGCGCACTTTTCCCCACAAGACTCGATCGCCTCCGTTGGATTTCTCGCACTGCATGGTGTTTGAGAAATGGATGACCGAGACACAGTCTTTCAGAAGCACTAGCACCTTACGAGGGATAGACCGGTACACCTACTTTCCCGTACATCTGTTAGTCTACCCTGTAAGAGTTTGCACGACTTAATCAACTATGCCAGAGCCCATAATGGCTTGTGGCTGCACATGAAAGTTTCTAGTATGAAAAATCTCATGATCCCTTTGAGCCTGGGTGGCGGTCCAAAAGAAAATAGGCAAGTCCTGGATTACCCTGGTGCCTAGACAGGCAATCCTAGAATAACCAGGTGCCTCAATCCACCCAGATGTGTGTTTAAGTTGCCACCTTAAGTAAACCATTAATTAACAATCTCACATCTGTCATGGATACTCTCAAAACCCAATCCACGTCTACGAGCATAGCATGGCAATATAAGCTTAACGTAATAGTAACTCCCAAGGGTTTGATAATAAACAGGTAATAGGTACTACCTCATCTACTTCCCATCCCACAGTTTAATTAGATCCTAATCATGCAATGTGTGAGGATCGATCTAATGCAATAAAACTGGGTAGTAGAAAAGGTATGATCAAAGTGTGAACTTGCCTGCAATGTTGATGAAGATGATTCGCACTCAAAAATCTTGATAGCTCTACTCGTCACACTCCGGTCAATCTATTGTAATCAAGCAATAGTAACCACACATAAGCAATCACTCAAAAGACCAGAGAGATCGAAGAAGACAATTCGAAAAACATCAAAACCAAGCAAATAACTCTTGCAACATAAAACAATTTCTAACAGTACCAAAATTATGTGAATTTGGCCTTATCAGAATGTTTAGGTCAAGAGCTTCGATTTGCAAAAAGAATCAACTCAAACGGAGCTACGAAACTCAAGTTATGATCAAACGAAGTTTGAATTCAATTCTGATCTAATTCAATTTTTAAACTTTTCAAAAACATGTTTGAGTTGGATTAATGGTTAGAGGAGATCATAACGAAGATGTGAGTGTTGGTTTCGTTGGATTTGGACTAACGGGTAAAAAGTGAAGGAAATATGCCCTAGAGGCAATAATAAAGTTATTATTTATTTCCTTATATCATGATAAATGTTTATTATTCATGCTAGAATTGTATTAACCGGAAACATAATACATGTGTGAATACATAGACAAACAGAGTGTCACTAGTATGCCTCTACTTGACTAGCTCGTTAATCAAAGATGGTTATGTTTCCTAACCATGAACAAAGAGTTGTTATTTGATTAACGAGGTCACATCATTAGTTGAATGATCTGATTGACATGACCCATTCCATTAGCTTAGCACCCGATCATTTAGTATGTTGCTATTGCTTTCTTCATGACTTATACATGTTCCTATAACTATGAGATTATGCAACTCCCGTTTACCGAAGGAACACTTTGGGTACTACCAAACGTCACAACGTAACTGGTTGATTATAAAGGAGTACTACAGGTGTCTCCAATGGTAGATGTTGGGTTGGCGTATTTCGAGATTAGGGTTTGTCACTCCGATTGTCGGAGAGGTATCTCTGGGCCCTCTCGGTAATACACATCACATAAGCCTTGCAAGCATAATAACTAAGATGTTAGTTATGAGATGATGTATTACGGAACGAGTAAAGAGACTTGCCAGTAACGAGATTGAACTAGGTATTGGATACCGACGATCGAATCTCGGGCAAGTAACATACCGATGACAAAGGGAACAACGTATGTTGTTATGCGGTCTGACCGATAAAGATCTTCATAGAATATGTAGGAGCCAATATGGGCATCCAGGTCCCGCTATTGGTTATTGACCGGAGACGTGTCTCGGTCATGTCTACATTGTTCTCGAACCGTAGGGTCCGCACGCTTAACATTACGATGACAGTTATTATGAGTTTATGCATTTTGATGTACCGAAGGTAGTTCAGAGTCCCGGATATGATCACGGACATGACGAGGAGTCTCGAAATGGTCGAGACATAAAGATTGATATATTGGAAGCCTATGTTTGGACACCGGAAGTGTTCCGGGTGAAATCGGGATTTTACCGGATTACCGGGAGGGTTACCGGAACCCCCCGGGAGCCAAATGGGCCTACATGGGCCTTAGTGGAAAGGTGAGAGGGCTGCCCACAAGGGCTGCGCACCTCCCCCTCCCCCTAGTCCTATTAGGACTAGGAGAAGGGGCCGGCCACCCTCTCTCTCTCCCCTTTAAGGAATCCTAGTTGGACTAGGATTGGAGGGGGGAGTCCTACTCCCGGTAGGAGTAGGACTCCTCCTGCGCCTCCCTCCTTTGGCCGGCCAGCCTCCCCCCTCCATCCTTTATATACGGGGGCAGGGGACACCCCAAGACACACAAGTTGATCCTTGAGATCGTTCCTTAGCCGTGTGCGGTGCCCCCTGCCACCAAATTCCACCTTGATCATACCGTTGTAGTGCTTAGGCGAAGCCCTGCGTCGGTAGTACATCAAGATCGTCACCACGCCGTCGTGCTGACGGAACTCCTCCCCGAAGCTTTGCTGGACCGGAGCCCGGGGATCGTCATCGAGCTGAACGTGTGCTAAGAACTTGGAGGTGCCGGAGTAACGGTGCTTGGATCGGTCGGATCGGGAAGAAGACGTATGACTACTTCCTCTACGTTGTGTGATCGCTTCCGCAGTCGGTCTGCGTTGGTACGTAGACAACACTCTCCCCTCTCGTTGCTATGCATCACCATGATCTTGCATGTGCGTAGGAAGATTTTTGAAATTACTACGTTCCCCAACAGTGGCATCCGAGCCTAGGTTTTTATGGTTTGATGTTATTTGCACGAGTAGAACACAAGTGAGTTGTGGGCGATACAAGTCATACTGCCTACCAGCATGTCATACTTTGGTTCGGCGGTATTGTTGGACGAGACGATCCGGACCAACCTTACGCGTACTCTTACGCGAGACCGGTTCCCTCGACGTGCTTTGCACATAGATGGCTTGCGGAAGACTGTCTCTCCAACTTTAGTTGAACCAAGTGTGGCTACGCCCGGTCCTTGAGAAGGTTAAAACGGAGTCTATTTGACAAACTATCATTGTGGTTTTGATGCGTAGGTGAGATGAGTTCTTACTTAAGCCCGTAGCAGCCACGTAAAACTTGCAACAACAAAGTAGAGGACGTCTAACTTGTTTTTGCAGGGCATGTTGTGATGTGATATGGTCAAGGCATGATGCTGATTTTATTGTATGAGATGATCATGTTTTGTAACCAAGTTATCGGCAACTGGCAGGAGCCATATGGTTGTCGCTTTATTGTATGCAATGCAATCGCGATGTAATGCTTTACTTTATTACTAAGCGGTAGTGATAGTCGTGGAAGCATAAGATTGGCGAGACGACAACGATGCTACGATGGAGATCAAGGTGTCGCGCCGGTGACGATGGTGATCATGACGGTGCTTCGGAGATGGAGACCACAAGCACAAGATGATGATGGCCATATCATATCACTTATATTGATTGCATGTGATGTTTATCTTTTATGCATCTTATCTTGCTTTGATTGACGGTAGCATTATAAGATGATCTCTCACTAAATTATCAAGAAGTGTTCTCCCTGAGTATGCACCGTTGCCAAAGTTCGTCGTGCCCAGACACCACGTGATGATCGGGTGTGATAAGCTCTACGTCCAAATACAACGGGTGCAAAACAGTTGCACACGCAGAATACTCAGGTTATACTTGACGAGCCAAGCATATACAGATATGGCCTCGGAACACAGAGACCGAAAGGTCGAGCGTGAATCATATAGTAGATATGATCAACATAACGATGTTCACCATTGAAAACTACTCCATCTCACGTGATGATCGGTTATGGTTTAGTTGATTTGGATCACGTGATCACTTAGAGGATTAGAGGGATGTCTATCTAAGTGGGAGTTCTTAAGTAATTTGATTAATTGAACTTAAACTTATCATGAACTTAGTACCTGATAGTATCTTGCTTGTTTATGTTGATTGTAGATAGATGGCTCGTGCTGTTGTTCCGTTGAATTTTAATGCGTTCCTTGAGAAAGCAAAGTTGAAAGATGATGGTAGCAATTACACGGACTGGGTCCGTAACTTGAGGATTATCCTCATTGCTGCACAGAAGAATTACGTCCTGGAAGCACCGCTGGGTGCCAGGCCTACTGCTGGAGCAACGCCATATGTTATGAACGTCTGGCAGAGCAAAGCTGATGACTACTCAATAGTTCAGTGTGCCATGCTTTACGGCTTAGAATCGGGACTTCAACAACGTTTTGAACGTCATGGAGCATATGAGATGTTCCAGGAGTTGAAGTTGATATTTCAAGCAAATGCCCGAATTGAGAGATATGAAGTCTCCAATAAGTTCTATAGCTGCAAGATGGAGGAGAATAGTTCTGTCAGTGAGCATATACTCAAAATGTCTGGGTATAATAATCACTTGATTCAGATGGGAGTTAATCTTCCAAATGATTGCGTCATTGACAGAATTCTCCAATCACTGCCACCAAGCTACAAGAGCTTCGTGATGAACTATAATATGCAAGGGATGAACAAGATTATTCCCGAGCTCTTCGCAATGCTGAAAGTTGCGGAGGTAGAAATCAAGAAGGAGCATCAAGTGTTGATGGTTAACAAAACCACTAGTTTCAAGAAAAAGGGAAAAGGGAAGAAGAAGGGGAACTTCAAGAAGAACAGCAAGCAAGTTGCTGCTCAGGAGAAGAAACCCAAGTCTGGACCTAAGCCTGAAACTGAGTGCTTCTACTGCAAGCAGACTGGTCACTGGAAGCGGAACTGCCCCAAGTATTTGGCGGATAAGAAGGATGGCAAGGTGAACAAAGGTATATGTGATATACATGTTATTGATGTGTACCTTACTAGAGCTCGCAGTAGCACCTGGGTATTTGATACTGGTTCTGTTGCTAATATTTGCAACTCGAAACAGGGACTACGGAATAAGCGGACGCTAGCAAAGGACGAGGTGACGATGCGCGTGGGAAACAGTTCCAAAGTCGATGTGATCGCGATCGGCACGCTACCTCTACATCTACCTTCGGGATTAATATTAGACCTAAATAATTGTTATTTGGTGCCAGCGTTGAGCATGAACATTATATCTGGATCTTGTTTAATGCGAGACGGTTATTCATTTAAATCAGAGAATAATGGTTGTTCTATTTATATGAATAATATCTTTTATGGTCATGCACCTTTGAAGAGTGGTCTATTCTTGTTGAATCTCGATAGTAGTGATACACATATTCATAATGTAGAAGCGAAAAGATGCAGAGTTGATAATGATAGTGCAACTTATTTGTGGCACTGCCGTTTAGGTCATATCGGTGTAAAGCGCATTAAGAAACTCCATACTGATGGGCTTTTGGAACCACTTGATTATGAATCACTTGGTACTTGCGAACCGTGCCTCATAGGCAAGATGACTAAAACACCGTTCTCCGGTACTATGGAGAGAGCAACAGATTTATTGGAAATCATACATACCGATGTATGTGGTCCGATGAATATTGAGGCTCGTGGCGGATATCATTATTTTCTCACCTTCACAGATGATTTGAGCAGATATGGGTATATCTACTTAATGAAACATAAGTCTGAAACATTTGAAAAGTTCAAGGAATTTCAGAGTGAAGTTGAAAATCATCGTAACAAGAAAATAAAGTTTCTACGATCTGATCGTTGAGGAGAATATTTGAGTTACGAGTTTGGTATACATTTGAAAAATTGTGGAATAGTTTCGCAACTCACGCCACCCGGAACACCACAGCGTAATGGTGTGTCCGAACGTCGTAATCGTACCTTACTAGATATGGTGCGATCTATGATGTCTCTTACTGATTTACCGCTATCGTTTTGGGGTTATGCTTTAGAGACAGTCGCATTCACGTTAAATAGGGCACCATCAAAATCCGTTGAGACGACGCCTTATGAACTATGGTTTGGCAAGAAACCAAAGTTGTCGTTTCTTAAAGTTTGGGGCTGCGATGCTTATGTGAAAAAGCTTCAACCTGATAAGCTCAAACCCAAATCGGAGAAATGTGTCTTCATAGGATATCCAAAGGAAACTATTGGATACACCTTCTATCACAGATCCGAAGGCAAGACTTTTGTTGCTAAGTTCGGAAACTTTCTATAGAAGGAGATTCTCTCGAAAGAAGTGAGTGGGAGGAAAGTAGAACTTGACGAGGTAACTGTACCTGCTCCCTTATTGGAAAATAGTACATCACAGAAAACTGTTTCTGCGACACCTATACCAATTAATGAGGAAGCTAATGATGATGATCATGAAACTTTAGGACAAGATACTACTGAACCACGTAGATCAACCAGAGTGAGATCCGCACCAGAGTGGTACGGTAATCCAGTTCTGGAAGTCATGCTACTAGATCATGATGAACCTACGAACTATGAAGAAGCGATGGTGAGCCCAGATTCCGCAAAGTGGCTTGAGGCCATGAAATCTAAGATGGGATCCATGTATGAGAACAAAGTATGGACTTTGGTTGACTTGCCCGATGATCGGCAAGCAATTGAGAATAAATGGATCTTCAAGAAAAAGACTGAGCTGACGGTAATATTACTGTCTATAAAGCTCGACTTGTCGCAAAAGGTTTTCGACAAGTTCAAGGGGTTGACTACGATGAGACCTTCTCACCCGTAGCGATGCTTAAGTCCGTCAGAATCATGTTAGCAATTGCCGCATTTTATAATTATGAAATATGGCAGATGGATGTCAAAACTGCATTCCTGAATGGATTTCTGGAAGAAGAGTTGTATATGATGCAACCAGAAGGTTTTGTCGATCCAAAGGGAGCTAACAAAGTATGCAAACTCCAGTGATCCATTTATGGACTGGTGCAAGCATCTCGGAGTTGGAATAAACGCTTTGATAGTGTGATCAAAGCATTTGGCTTTATACAGACTTTTGGAGAAGCCTGTATTTACAATAAAGTGAGTGGGAGCTCTGTAGCATTTCTGATATTATATGTAGAAGACATATTGCTGATTGGAAATGATATAGAATTTCAGGATAGCATAAAGGGATACTTGAATAAAAGTTTTTCGATGAAAGACCTCGGGGAAGCTGCTTACATATTAGGC
The DNA here is from genome assembly GCA_034509565.1 of Triticum monococcum. Lineage (NCBI taxonomy): Eukaryota > Viridiplantae > Streptophyta > Magnoliopsida > Poales > Poaceae > Triticum > Triticum monococcum. The sequence continues at coordinate 476,189,904 of CM067842.1, read as the reverse complement.
ATAAAGATCTATAGAGATAGATCAAGACGCTTAATTGGACTTTCACAAAGCACATACCTTGACACGATTTTGAAGAAGTTCAAAATGGAACAAGCAAAGAAAGGGTTCTTGCCTGTGTTACAAGGTGTGAAGTTGAGTCAGACTCAATGCCCAACCACTGCAGAAGATAGAGAGAAAATGAAAGATGTTCCCTATGCTTCAGCCATAGGCTCTATCATGTATGCAATGCTGTGTACCAGACCTGATGTGTGCCTTGCTATAAGTTTAGCAGGGAGGTACCAAAGTAATCCAGGAGTGGATCACTGGACAGCGGTCAAGAACATCCTGAAATACCTGAAAAGGACTAGGGATATGTTTCTCGTATATGGAGGTGACAAAGAGCTCATCGTAAGAGGTTACGTTGATGCAAGCTTTGACACTGATCCGGACGATTCTAAATCGCAAACCGGATACGTGTTTACTTTAAACGGTGGAGCTGTCAGTTGGTGCAGTTCTAAACAAAGCGTCGTAGCGGGATCTACATGTGAAGTGGAGTACATAGCTGCTTCGGAAGTAGCGAACGAAGGAGTCTGGATGAAGGAGTTCATATCCGATCTAGGTGTCATACCTAGTGCATCGGGTCCAATGAAAATCTTTTGTGACAATACTGGTGCAATTGCTTTGGCAAAGGAATCCAGATTTCACAAAAGGACCAAACACATCAAAAGACGCTTCAACTCCATCCGGGATCTAGTCCAGGTGGGAGACATAGAGATTTGCAAGATACATACGGATCTGAATGTTGCAGACCCGTTGACTAAGCCTCTTCCACGAGCAAAACATGATCAGCACCAAGGCTCCATGGGTGTTAGAATCATTACTATGTAATCTAGATTATTGACTCTAGTGCAAGTGGGAGACTGAAGGAAATATGCCCTAGAGGCAATAATAAAGTTATTATTTATTTCCTTATATCATGATAAATGTTTATTATTCATGCTAGAATTGTATTAACCGGAAACATAATACATGTGTGAATACATAGACAAACAGAGTGTCACTAGTATGCCTCTACTTGACTAGCTCGTTAATCAAAGATGGTTATGTTTCCTAACCATGAACAAAGAGTTGTTATTTGATTAACGAGGTCACATCATTAGTTGAATGATCTGATTGACATGACCCATTCCATTAGCTTAGCACCCGATCGTTTAGTATGTTGCTATTGCTTTCTTCATGACTTATACATGTTCCTATAACTATGAGATTATGCAACTCCTGTTTACCGGAGGAACACTTTGGGTACTACCAAATGTCACAACGTAACTGGGTGATTATAAAGGAGTACTACAGGTGTCTCCAATGGTAGATGTTGGGTTGGCGTATTTCGAGATTAGGGTTTGTCACTCCGATTGTCGGAGAGGTATCTCTGGGCCCTCTCGGTAATACACATCACATAAGCCTTGCAAGCATAATAACTAAGATGTTAGTTATGAGATGATGTATTACGGAACGAGTAAAGAGACTTGCCAGTAACGAGATTGAACTAGGTATTGGATACCGACGATCGAATCTCGGGCAAGTAACATACCAATGACAAAGGGAACAACGTATGTTGTTATGCGGTCTGACCGATAAAGATCTTCGTAGAATATGTAGGAGCCAATATGGGCATCCAGGTCCCGCTATTGGTTATTGACCGGAGAGGTGTCTCGGTGATGTCTACATTTTTCTCGAACCGTAGGGTCCGCACGCTTAACGTTACGATGACAGTTATTATGAGTTTATGCATTTTGATGTACCGAAGGTAGTTCGGAGTCCCGGATATGATCACGGACATGACGAGGAGTCTCGAAATGGTCGAGACATAAAGATTGATATATTGGAAGCCTATGTTTGGACACCGGAAGTGTTCCGGGTGAAATCGGGATTTTACCGGATTACCGGGAGGGTTACCGGAACCCCCCGGGAGCCAAATGGGCCTACATGGGCCTTAGTGGAAAGGTGAGAGGGCTGCCCACAAGGGCTGCGCACCTCCCCCTCCCCCTAGTCCTATTAGGACTAGGAGAAGGGGCCGGCCACCCTCTCTCTCTCTCCCCTTTAAGGAATCCTAGTTGGACTAGGATTGGAGGGGGGAGTCCTACTCCCGGTAGGAGTAGGACTCCTCCTGCGCCTCCCTCCTTTGGCCGGCCAGCCTCCCCCCTCCATCCTTTATATACGGGGGCAGGGGACACCCCAAGACACACAAGTTGATCCTTGAGATCGTTCCTCAGCCGTGTGCGGTGCCCCCGCCACCAAATTCCACCTCGATCATACCGTTGTAGTGCTTAGGCGAAGCCCTGCGTTGGTAGTACATCAAGATCGTCACCACGCCGTCGTGCTGACGGAACTCCTCCCCGAAGCTTTGCTGGATCGGAGCCCGGGGATCGTCATCGAGCTGAACGTGTGCTAAGAACTCGGAGGTGCCAGAGTAACGGTGCTTGGATCGGTCGGATCAGGAAGAAGACGTACGACTACTTCCTCTATGTTGTGTGATCGCTTCCGCAGTCGGTCTGCGTTGGTACATAGACAACACTCTCCCCTCTCGTTGCTATGCATCACCATGATCTTGCGTGTGCGTAGGAAATTTTTTGAAATTACTACGTTCCCCAACAAAAAGCTGTAGTCATTTGAAGTACACGGACTAATCTGTGAAGAAATTTATCACGAATAGGTCCCTGGCCGAAATTAACAGAAAAAGAAAAATTTATCGAGCGAACGCTCGCTACAGAACCTAAACCGACGAAAACCGTTCGCTCCGAAGGGATAGACAGTGAACGTTCTCTGTATAAGACTAACCCCAAAAAAATGATCTAAAAGGAAACCGAAAAAAAACCGGATCGGGTTTTGCGGGTCTTTACCGGTCGGGCAAATAAACCGGCGGCGGCGGCGGTTTAGACTGGTTCGATCGGTTTTTCACCAAAAAAAACCGGCGGCGGCAGCGGCTACTCCGGCGAGAGCAGCGCGCAGTGGCGTAGGAGAGCAGGGCGCGGCGAGGGGAGGTGGCGGAGGGGCGCGGCGCGGTGGCGCAGGCGAGCAGCGAGGGGAGGCGGCGAGGGGAGGCAGCGCGCGGCGGCTTCGGCGAGATGCAGGGGCAGGCAGCAGCGACGGGCAGAGAGAAGGGGCCCGGGGTCGGGGCCTGCCTTTTAAAGGCCAGGGGAGGGGCGATGGCGTGCGGGAGGGGTTGGGGCGGCACGGAGTCCGGCGGCGGCACGAGTCACCGGCGACGGCGGCTTCGCTCGGGACTTTGTCCCGAGCCGAAGATGGGGGCGCTGGCGCGAAGGTGGGCTGGGCCGCGGCCTGGCTGGGTTGGCTCGGCCGGCCCAGTCGGGGAAGTCCTCTCTTTTTAAAAAAAACATTTTTTCAGACAAATAAAATAATAAAAGCAAAATAAATAAAATATTATATAGGCATATAATATATCAAAATTTTCAGAAAAAGATTTTCTACACGGTGAACATTTTTATAACTTCAAATAAAATCCACACAAATTCAGATAAATCAAAGAGTGCTACTGGTCTATTAAAATCCAACAAGAATCATTTTCAAAATACCAAAATGATTTCAAATTAATTTTTCTCCAATTTTCTATTGTAGGGAATCATGCTACCCTAATTTCCATATATTTTATTTTTGGAGAAAATAATTTGAAAAAAACTCAAATAACTCTAAATTGAAAATAAATTCAAAAGAACTTTGAATTTAATTGTTTGAAACTCCCAACTCATAGTTCATATAATTTGAAGAAGTCATTTTATCTTCTCTCATGAAAATCATTGAGCTGCATGAAGTTTCTGAATTGGAAATATTTTCCAAATGAAATTCAAATATTTTCAACACCCCATGTCATTTAAATAAATGGAAGAAGTCATGCCATCTTCTCTCCAGGGTTTTGTGTTTGAAAAGAATTTGAATTCATGGAGATCATAAAGCAAATATGAAAGTTTGGGAAAGTACTTTTATTCCCTCTCATTTAACTTTCAAAACGTTTCGAATTCACTCACTTTCAGACAATCAGTCAAACAATCAATCAATTCTATCTATTTATTATAACATTCCAAAATTTAGAATTTTGGGATGTTACACACGCGAAACAAAAGCTGAAAGCTCACACCATTGTACAATTTCATGTCGCTGGAAAATTATTTGTATAGTACGTCAATTATGTAAACAAATGATGGAAGCTTGATAGCATTGCCAGAAGCCTCTTCATCATCCGGGTCCATGTGCCATGCACAAAATTATACTCCTTCGTTCCTAAATATTTGTCTTTTTACAAATTTCAAATGGGCATATTTTAGAGTGTAGATTCACTCATTTTGCTTCGTATGTGTACTCCCTTCGTTCCTAAATATTCTATTCGTCTTAACAGAGATTTCAACAAGTGACTACATACGGAGCAAAATGAGTGAATCTACACTCTAAAATATGTCTATATACATCTGTATGTGCCAGTCCATTTGAAATCTCTAAAAAGACAAATATTTGAGTAGTCACTTGTTGAAATCTCTAGAAAGACAAATACTCCGGAGTATATTTAAGAACCGAGGGGGTAGTGCACAACTGCATGGGAGACTCAGCCCGGTCGTTGCACCGCATTAATAGTGAGTAATGAGCAGTCAAATCATAAGCCCCACCTTTCCCACTGTAAGTTGCTCTGAAGAAGCAACCATCAATACGCTCTTCATTGAATCCGCTCATACTACTCCATCTGTCACTGTTTATACAGCGCGCTTCAGAAAAAAGAAAAAAATCTATGGGACCAAGTCAACTAGCGATCGGCCTGAAAAATAGCATTGGTAGTTATAGCACGGTGTCTATTACTAGAGGGAATAATGCGTATACACATGCATGCAGTGCTTCCACCCCGGGTACACACATGCATGCACTCCGTAGTAGTACAGTACATGGAGAGAAAATTGTGGACTTGATTGCGGTTACCATGCCCTTATTAATTGAGCATTAAACCAAACGCGTCTAAAGTCTCTCTGGTGGTGGAAATGCATTGAGAGAAATGCATCATAATGAAGCGCGCCCTGTAAACTGTGACGGAGGGTGGAGTAGTATGAAGGTGCAAAACCAAGTACGCGTACTACTGCGCTTGGCTCTTCGCCCCTTCGTGAAGTCGAACAATGATGGTACTCCGCATGTTGGGTACTACAGTGTATGCCTCTGACAATCTAACACCGAATGGACTGATGCATGTCCACCGAGGTTAGGTTGCATTAGTCAAAAGGCGTAAGCGAGCTTCACCTTGTCCTGCAAGCTTCTCCTCGTTCTGCGAGTTGACGGGACACACCAAAAAGTAGTGCTAGTCCATACTCCCTCCTTTCCAGTTAATATGGCTTAATCTTTTTTGCGGGTAAATGAGAGAGCTTTATTCATATATAAGCATTCTTAGGACGATCAGCCAAGACACTAGTCACTAGGAAGCGAGGTACCCCGCAAAAAAGAAGTAGGAAGCGAGGTGTTTCATCAAGCCAGCTCTCGGCCACATTCAAAGTGCAGCAAGCACGGTTCGCACGAAGATGAGCCGCATGGTTTGCTGACCTGTTTACATGCTGAATAACAAAAAAAGAGGAAATATTACTGAGCGCTACTATTTGTAACAGGATATGAGCCAGAATTAAGCGAGAATTGTGGCGAGTGTTCCATGCAATCGACTTCCATTATCACATGCGAGAACCCTCGAAGAGAACCAAATGTGTTGAAGATTGCTTTATCACATTTTAAAATTATAATAAGAGTGCAGACGCTCCTCCATACGGTTCCTAGTACTAGTATAGTACGTACCTTTATGGACTATAGTAGTAGTACTAGTAAACTTTGCGCTTGGCTGTTCGGGAAGTCGAACAATAATAGCACTAGTAGTATAGTGTATGCTTCTGGCAATCTGACACCGAATTAACTGTTGCACGTCCACCGCCTGAGCGAGGAGAGCTTGCATTAGTCAAAAGTTTCTCCTTGTCCTGTGAGCCACCGCGTGCAAGCTTCTCCCGTCCTGCAACCTTCTCCTCATTCAGCAAGTTGACGGGACACAACAAAGTAATGCTAGTCCATGCTGCCTCCTCTCTGGTTAATATGGCTTAATTTCAAACGAGATAAATATATTGTCTGTCATTGTATATTTGTAAAAATACGGTCAGTGGACTTCATAATACGCTCATTGCGCTCAATATATATGTTCCGGTGTTCATACGGTCACTAGCTCACCCTGACTGAGTATGTGTGTGCATGCACGTGTAGGTTGAGCACTTGAGCGTGACCGTGTGTGTTCCGTCGTGTGCTTGGACATGCATGCATTAGGGCGTCGCGCGTGTTTTTGCGTCCATGTGTACGTGTGACTATTGCATACACGTAGGGGGAGTACGTGTAGGGGCCACTAAGGAGTCAAATCACACAGTAAGTTAGTCGGAAGAAGCAACCATCATTTCACTCTAGAATGACACGTACGTAATATAAAATGGTTGATATGGAGAGAAAAAGAAAACCACTATATATACACTAGCAGGAGCCTAAGCTACAAGCCTACTTGCTTAGGTTGCTCTCTTCACAAGCATAGAACGACGGGCCTGATCCTGCAGCTGGGGGAAGGGAACAATGTTCTACGTAGACGCGGTCGACATCAGCGAGGGAGAAAACCCACAGTTGGTGCGTCCCAATCGGGGGTCACCGTGATATGGGCCGATGCCGCATCCCAACCGCCCTTCTAGCTATAGCCCGACGTCCCAGGTAGTCCATCTTCCTTTTGGAGCCGGCTTGCTCCACTACCGTAGCTCCATCTCCATGTCGATCTTTCTCTACTTCTACCGGCTTCTACTTGTGATGAGTTTATGTCTCATGAACTAGTGCCAGTACTATTATTCTAATCACACTTCTTCAATATCTTTGCCATCGAGGATGCTCAGGTTGATTTTAGTGGAACTGCACAAAAGCATCGTATGATCCGAGGGTGCCAGCCGTCTTTCCTTCGACAGGTTCTACCTGGCCAGGAAATTAAATCATGTTTAGGGTTTAGGGTTTAAGTCGTAGTGACCCCATCAGTAGTTTTTCTATCGTACACGCGCTCACAACTTTTTTTTCTTTAGTTGTGAAGTAAATGTTGGCTATGATCTGTGAATCATGAGATGCATCAACATGTGTGTTAGTTTTCCTTTGTATTTGATGGAATGTTGTAACGGGGCAACCTTGGAATAGGAATGAAAATGGAGTGGAAAAGTTTCCATTTTCCGAAGAAAAAATGGAAACAGAGAGAAACCAATGTTTCGTTTCGTTGGATCATGCCATCAAGCAAAACCAAAATTTAAATCACGTCTGTCGTGTTCGTGTCTCACCCTCCTCCACGGCTCGACCCCACACGGTCGCTCGGCATGCCACTCACCGCAAACCGAGTAGTATAACATAACTTTCCCGCCTGCTTGTCTATGGATCGTGCCATGGAGTACTAGCACTACTGGAAGAGATTGACGAGTTGGGGGAGGACAGCTAGCTGTAGCACGGACTCCCAAGAACTTACTACTGGAAGAGATCGCGCATGTTGTAGCCGGCTATTGCGACCTTTGAACATGGAGCAGCCGCGTGCACCCGGAAGCGGCGCAGGCGACGCTCTCTCCGTTCTGGCCGGGCATGTCCGCTCTGGCCGGGCATGAATGCGGCACTGACCGTTTCGGGCGGGAAGCACGGGCGGGTGATGAAGAGGGTTCGGGTTGGTCAGGACCGGCCGTGGCAGCGGTCCGGACGTGCGCAAACAAGAGATGATGCACGTTAATATTGTTGCGTATATAATTAACAACGTAAATAATGTGCATGTTGGACAAATATGATTGGAGATGGAGATGGAGATGGAAATGGAATTTTACGTAAACACGGATATGCATGTCCATGTCTATGTGTGTGTGCGCGACGACTCTCACGACCTGGAAGCGGGGGCGTGTTTTTGATCGAGTTTTCTTAAGGGAGGGTAGTCTACCACACGTGAAGGACAGGAAGTGCGACCAGGACGCGTGGGCGTGGATCGTTAGTTCATCGGAAGTAGTACTAGTTTTCTTCACTGTACATTAAATAAAGAGTTCCGTTTCGTACTTACATAATTTAAAACGATTGTTATGGAGAGAATAAGAAAACCACTCCACTATATTTTAGTTGTATACACGAGAGTACTATATGGACGCAGCTTCATTGACTTAGTGCACCTGCCTTTGGTTTACGACAGGTGGGCCCAAAATGTGGCTGGCTCACCTGTCATACAGCCAAAAGCAAGTGCAGTGAAGGCACCGGAGCTCAGTCCATACTACAGTAGTATATATATAAGCGGGAGCCTCAGTGCTTGTTCGCTAGGGTTTGCACTCTCCACACGCTCACCGCACTACATATATGTTACACACTGGAGGCTCAACGTTCATTTGCTAGGGTTTGCTACATTCACAGTCTCTCACCCTCTCTTCACCAGATCTAAACAAGACTGAGTTGGCCTCTTGTCTCTCTCTCCCCCCTCACAGCTGGTGAAGGAGGCGTCCGTATCCCGTCGCACCAGGAAGGGGAGGAGGTGCGACGTTCACTCTATCGCCTTCGGCGAGGGAGGCAATCCACTGCCGGCTGCGATGTTCTCTTTCACCCCGCGCATGTGCGGGAGGGCCACCGACCCCTTCTTCATCGCTGTCGTATGTAGTGTGGGCAGATCCGGCCTCCCGCCGCACGCCTTGCCACATCCCGACGACCCTAAGGTATAAGTTTCTTTGAAACCGTCGTTGCTCTAGCTGCATGTGGATCTTTTTCGATCTGTACTCAAATCTAGGTCTTGGTTCAAAGAGGAAAGAAGGGTGCGATGGGCTGGAGCAAGAATCTAGGACGTGGTTCAATGAGGAAAGGAGGGTGGAAAGTAGTATAGACTGGCTATCCAGCCGCTTTGTAGGTCAAAAAGGCAAAAGGGGGGTAACCCAGTACACACATCTGTAAGGAACCGATCTCTTTGTTGAAAAGGGAAAGAAACTGGGGGTCGGGTAGTTTGTGCACGACTAGATTTGCTGCCGTCACATAGGAAGAAGGTTCAAAGAGAACAAATATGGGACCAGCGCATATATGTTGCTTGGCTGCATACTCTGCATCACCCATTTATACGTGTGGACGCACATGGTGCTGGCATGTCCCATGCAGCTATTTTGCTGTTGTTAATCACAAAATTAACTACTGATCTGTTTTAAAAGAATTTCTCTGTTAATATGAATCAATGCAACCATTTTAGAAATGCTACTGTCCTATACTTTGTTTTCCATCAAGATAAGGTAGATGCTTCTTTTTGTGGCCGCATGTTTCATCCTCCTTTATTGGCCAGTAATTGTTTTCTTTTTTGCCTCTTAAAATAGGGATATCTATTCAACTTGTTGCTATAGAAAACTTAAATGTCACACCGGCAACTTTGCTTGATTTCAGTGCAACTGCACAAAACTTGATTCGATTTCCTATTCGTGTTGGTAGATTCGTATTTTATGTTGGTCGTCTCATGAAAGGTCAGTACAGGCCTTCATCCACATGATTGTGCAGTGTGCTTTGAGATGTTGTGCTACTTGTATTGGTACTATTTTAAATAAATGATGAATTGAAGCTATTGTATTGCTGCCTTTTCCCATTAAGTAGTGAACAAAAATGGGACCAACCCAGACATGATGCTTGTTGCTTTTTTACAACAAATTCAGCATCACCCCCTTTATAAGCCAGTAATTGTTGCCACTCTCAGAATTAACTACTGAATCTTATTTCAAAACTGCAACACTTGTTAGGAATTGGCGGGATTACCATTTTTGTGGCCGCATGTTTCATCCTCCTTTATTAGCCAGTAATTGATTCCTTTTATCCTCTGTTTATACAGGGATATCTATTCAACTTGTTGCTATTGTGACATTTTGCTTCGCTACGCGAAACACTTTGCTTGATTTCAGTGCAACTGCACAAAACGAGATTGGATTTCCTATTCGTGTTGGCAGATTCGTACGTGATCTTGTGTGCGTCATGACAGGTTGGTACTTGCCTTCATCCACATGATCGTGTAGTGTGTTTTGAGATGTTGTGCTACTTGTATTGGTACTATTTTAAATAAATGATGAATTGAAGCTATTGTATTGTTGTATTTTCCCATTAAGTAGTGAACAAAAATGGAACCAACCCAAACATGATGCTTGTTGCTTTGTTACAACAAATTCAGCATCATCCCCTTTATAAGCCAGTAATTGATGCCACTCTCAGAATTAACTACTAAATCTTATTTCAAAACCGCAACACTTGTTAAGGATTGGCGGGATTACCATTTTTGTCGCCGCATGTTTCATCCTCCTTTATTAGCCAGTAATTGATTCCTTTTTTGCCTCTGTTTATACAGGGATATCTATTCAACTTGTTGCTATTGCGACATTTTGCTTTGCTACGCGAAACAGTTTGCTTGATTTCAGTGCAACTGCACAAAACGAGATTGGATTTCCTCTTCGTGTTGGCAGATTCGTATTTTATCGTTGTCGGTCTCATGAAAGGTCAGTACAGGCCTTCATCCACATGATTGTGTAGTGTGCTTTGAGATGTTGTGCTACTTGTATTGGTACTGTTTTAAATAAATGTTGAATTGAAGCTATTGTATTGTTGTCTTTTCCCATTAAGTAGTGAACAAAAATGGAACCAACCCAGACATGATGCTTGTTGCTTTGTTACAACAAACTCTGCATCACCCCCTTTATAAGTAGATGGAAGCACATACTGTTGTTGCACCCACTCTACCCTGGAACTGAATCTTAGTTCAAAACTGCAAACACTTGTTAGGGATCTTCAGGAGTACCATTTCTGTTAGGGATCGGCCGGAGTACATGTTTAAGAAATGTATTGTTCAGATAATGTCTTTGTTATTATATATCAGTTACAGACTTACAGTGTTTTACAAATGGTACTATCCTGCTTTGTAGTTCTTTCTACATGTTTAACCAAGGTATTGTTAAGATAATGTCTCTGTTAAAATGAATCAGTCGCATTGTTTTAGGAATGATACTTTTCTGCTTTTTCGTTCTTTATACATCTTGAAACAAGGCATTGTTAAGATAATGTCTCAGTTAATATGAATGAATCACACTGATTGAGAATTGCTACTCTCCTACTTTGTTTCCCATTAAGATAAGGTAGATCAGTAGATGTTTTCCTTTTGGGAGTACAAGTCATCAACCGTTATTTCTCAGTAATTGTTTCCCTTATACCTTTTGTTCTTACAGGGATATCAAAATTAAAGCTCGGTTTTATTCCGACTTCGATTTTAGTTCAAATGCACAAAAAGAGCCAATGTGTCCAAGGCCAACTGCTGCATTACTGGGTCCAGTTGGTCGTTCCACTTTGCAGAAAGAAGCAGTCATTGTTTGCACTACATTATAGAAGGAATGACCGAGAAGCTTTACAGAGTATTAGGCCTTCCACTATGTAGGCCAAAAGAGGTGCCAATTTCACCTTTTCTTAGTTTGGCACCGAATCCCTCCATTGCTACAGCCGGTGCCATAAATATTAGACACCGGTGACATGACTAGTCTGCAGAGACCATTGGCAATTTAACAACACGTGGAGTGCCCTGGGCAAGAAGTGCCCAAACAATTACAAGAAGCGACAGGACTCCACGATCATAGGCATTACATATTTTGAATGGGAAAAGCTTGTCAAAGTTTAATCATTGATGTTAGCAAGAAGCGACAGGACTCCACGATCATAGGCATTACATATTTTGAATGGGAAAAGCTTGTCAAAGTTTAATCATTGATGTTAGCAAGAAGACGTTAGTTTAATATATTGGAATTGGAAAACCTTGTCAAAATTTGCTCATTGATGTTAGCCAGAAGACATGCATTTGATATTTTTGAGTGGGACGCCCTTGCTGTGAGCAGTGTCGAGTGTTTTTTCCTATTCCTGTGTTCAATTTAGAAGTAAATAGTTACTCTGCTGAGATATTCCTGTGTTAAGAGTTTGTTCTGAATATTGTCTATGTAATGCCAGGCCTTGTGTTTGATTGCAAAGTTGAGCTTGGAATCTTGTGGCATGTGGCATCACGAGTTGTTCACCGTGCCTGCTGAGAATAATGCTTCGTATTGTTTTATATGTCGATCTAATGCCAGTGATTTGCTTGTTAAGAAGATCATCCTCTTCTGTTGTTTCCGTGCTTAAGAAGTTCATCATCTGATGTTTCATTCATAGCCTATACGACAAGTCGGGTAGGTTAGACGTGAAACCATATGATCTTCCGACCAACTCATGATATTAGGCCGTGATTGGATCGTCGTTTTCCAACCAAAACCGCTTGTAAAACTGACGCTTGTCAATTAAAGCAGATGGTCTCGGGCGAAGGCGCTTGGTTGGTCGATTTCGACTAGTAAAATATTGGAAGTACTTGACACACGATAAATACGCTGAACGACACTCGGATGATTGCTAATCCAGTCATTAGCTGTTGTTTCAGCCTTGCCCATGGATGGCATGATACGCACGTCGTGCATGTATCGTCTGGTAATGTCGTCCATATAGCAGTGCTCGTAAAATATACACTGGTCTCTCAAATTACACGCGTAACCCGCCGGTTTTACTTACAGACCTCGGGCCCTCGGTTTCATTACGCCTGTATTTTACGCGTTGTTTTCGATGATGAGTAAATTACACTTGTATGTTAATATAGGTTTGAAATAAACCAGAGCTCCCAAACGCGTCCTTACCGTTTCATGTCGTCTCAGTTTCTTGAAGGTGCTCATAGGTGTCCGATGATCCTGGCTTCCTGAATGAGTAGAGGGCGTTGTATCAGACCATCTGTAGGGCCTGTGAGGCCCTCTCCATTGTCCTTCGAGTTGTTGCACTCACCGTGGCACCGAGCATTGTTAACATCGTCAACGAACATGAGGATTCAGGAGATGAGTTTATTTTGACTGGATGACACTAGGGACCCGCTAGGGACATAGCCGTACGTACGCAAGTTCCTCCTCATTATGTACAACTATATTTTTTTGCTTTCTCCTGGTTTCCTGACATCACGGTCCCACACCATTGTCAACCTATGTAGTCAATATAAATGAGAGAATTGCACAAGGTGCGGCCGACAGCTGGGACCAAGCAGCTCGAGCAGTATTTGTGTTTTTGAGGCGTGAGCACTGCAGAGTTTTTCTTGGCGATGACTTTGTTGTTGTTCAGAGGAGAGCAGGGTATTAAGTGGGCAGGATGTGGCCCGTCTAGCCTAGGCCAGATATCCAGCCCAGATACTAATTTTTTCCAAGATGAAAATGGCTAGCCCAGCTATACGTCTTTTTGAGGAATACCCAGGCAAGGTCAACTTGTTATTCTCCGCCCCGCTGGGCTGCAAATCTTTCCTAGGAGGGATGCATTAGGCTTAACAGGAAAATGGGCTTTAAAAATAATGAATGGGATGTAATTATAAAAACTGGGCAGTAACTATAAAAAAATGCACCAAACACGAAATTAGTTTATAAAATATTATCTATGGATTTTGAAAATCTTATTTTCATTGTTGCACGCGCAATGTTTTCTTGGATTTTTACGTAATACAAATTTATATTTAATCTGACTAGAAATTTCGGGATAAAAATATTTCGGAGCCCATCAAAATGTGGGAAATTTTATTGAATTCTGTCTTCAACGGTTGGTTGAAATTATTAATCATTGTCCTAGCTAGAAAATGGGTTGTACTTTTAACAAACTGTAAATAGGTTGTTGTAAATTCCATTAGAATTCCAAAATGGGTTGTACATTCTTACAAAACGCAAATGGGCTATAAGTTCTCTGCCACACACTTGTGGGCCTACTAAGTGACGCGTCCCCTAAAAAAATAAGTTGACGCGTATGCAAGGCTTTGCCAACTTATTATAGTCAACACACGGTTCTAGCAGCAGTGGCCGTTGGATGTCTATCCAACGGATGTCGTGCTTCTTCTTCAATCTCGGATATTCTTAGCTTCGGCCGCCCAAAAAATGATTCCTCCCCCTGACATCTGGGGCGCACCATTTCGGAGGCTGACCTGTGGGCCTACTAAGTTGGAGCGTACCAAGGGCTTTGTCAACTTAGTCAATAATAAACGTTTCTAGCTTCAGTGACCGTACGATGTCCATCCAACGGTCGTAGTGCTTCTTCAACCTCTGGTCTTCTTGGTCCAGCCGCCCAAAGCAGCGCCGGTCGTGCCGCCTGCTCCTGCCTCCCGTGGCCAGCTGTGCTGCCGCGGAGGCCTCACCGCCCCCATACTACTCCCACCGCTGGCCAGGCCATCCCTCCACTCACACACACCCCCTGTTATTCTGCGGCAACGGCAGCCTCACATCACAGCCAAACCAGTGAACCCTCGTACTCCTCTCCGCGCGAGCTTCCATTGCTGCGTCCTCCCCGGCTCTGCGTCGTCCCCTTCCTAGGCCTCGCCGTCGTCCATACCACCGCCCTGGTGCTCTCGGCACGGCATGGTCAACGTGGTCAACGACCGACTTCCATCGGAAGAGTACTATACGTGGAGAGGCTGACAGCTGGGTCTAGGCGGCCGCAAGGGAGTGCCTCCTTATTACGCGCAAAATAATTATTCCTCCACCTTATAGTAGGGACCCACCGGATGGGCCACCTTATTTCGCCAAAAAAACATTTCCCCCCTGACTGCTCGGACCCACTGGACGGGCCAGCGTATTTTGCGAAAAAATGTTCCCCCCACTGTCAGCTCGGATCCACCGGAAGTGCCTCCTTATTACGCACAAAAAAATGAATACTCCCCCTGCTAGCTGGGACCCACCATGGTGGGAGGCTGACTTGTGGGCCTACTAAGTTGACTGGGACGGGGGCCTTTGTCAACTTTAGTCAATATGAACGATTCTAGCTCCAGTGATCGTACGATGTCCATCCAACGGCCGTAGTGCTTCTTCAACCTCTGGTCTTCTTGCTCCAGCCGCCCAAAGCAGCGCCGGTCGTGCCGCATGCTCCTGCCTCCCGTGGCCGGCTGTGCTACCGCGGAGGCCTCACCGCCCCCTACTATTCCCACCGCTAGCCAGGCCCTGCGGTGACGGCAGCCTCACACCGCAGCCGAACCAGTGAACCCTCGTACTCCTCTCCGCGCGGGCTTCCACTGCCACGTCTTCCCCGGCTCCCCATCGTCCCCTTCCTAGGCCTCACCGTCGTCCACCGCCCTAGTGCTCTCGGTGTGGCGTGGTCAACATGGTCAAGGAACGACTTCCATCGGACGTGGACTGTACGTGGAGAGGCTAACAGCCGGGTCCACGGCCACAGCAAGGAAGTGCCTCCTTATTACGTGCAAAATAATTATTCCTCCACCTGACAGTGGGGACCCACCGGACGGGTCACCGTATTTTGCAAAAAAAGTTTCCCCCCTGACTGCTGGGACCCACCAGCTACACCTTCGCACGCATGGAAGTGCGTCCGGGCAAAAAAACAAAACGATTGGCCCCCCTGACTGTTGGGACCCACCAGCTACATCTTCGCACGCAAGGGAGTGCTTGACAGTCAGGACCCACCTGGTCAAAGCGTACGTAGCGTTGTCTTTCTGGTCGCGAACATGTACGTACATATATACTGGTCGATGTAGAGGCGCGCATGTGTCGTAGTAGAGGCGCGCACGTAGCATGTACACGTATGTACAGCGGTCAGGGTGCAAGAAAGAAAATACGGCCACGTATGTGTACATACGGGCGGGGTCTCGAACGCCTACTCGCGCATACGTACGGCGAGGGCTCGTGTACATGGCTGGGTCGGAATGGAGAAACAGCATCGTCGTCGTGTTCATGGGGAGGCAATGGAATGCGTCATGTTCATGGGGAGGCAACGGAATGCGTCGTGTTCATCGGGAGGGCTTGAATGGAACATGCGATGGAAACGAGGCCTGGCGTACCGCGGAACGGAGGAAACGGCCTTGTGTTCGACCAGCCACGTTCGAAACGGGATCCTGTTGATCGGGAGGGGTGTGGCGTACCGCAAAACGGAGGAAACGGACCTCCTACGGTCGAAACGGGGGTCCTGTTGATCGGGGGGGTGTGGCGTACCGCAAAACGGAGGAAACGGACCTCCTACAGTCGAAACGGGGGTCCTATTGATCGGGAGGGGTGTGGCGTACCGCAAAACGGAGGAAATGGACTTGTGTTGGAGCGCTACGGTCGAAACGGGGGTCCTGTTGATCGGGAGGGGTGTGGCGTACCGCAAAACGGAGGAAACGGACTTGTGTTGGAGCGCTACGGTCGAAACGGGGGTCCTGTTCATTGGGAGGGGTGTGGCGTGCCGCAAAACGGGACTCCATGGGATACTGTTCATCTCCACCGTCGACCTCCTCCAGCCTCCACGGGCTCCTGTTCATCCAGCCTCCACCGCGCGCTACTCCACCGGCTACTGTTCAAACACCCCTCCACCGTCTACTGTTCATCCAGCTCTCCACACCACGGGGTCCTGTTCAACCACCCCTCCACGGGCACCCCCTCCACCGTCTACTGTTCATCCAGCCCTCCACACCACGGGGTCCTGTTCAACCACCCCTCCACGGGCACCCCTCCACCGTCTACTGTTCATCCAGCCCTCCACCACACCACGGGGTCCTGTTCATCCAGAGGCAACGCCACCGCTCACTGTTCATCCCAGAGGCAGCATCGATCGGCTTCAGTTAGCAGCAGTAGCGAAGGAATCGCTCGATCAGGTTCAATTAACATCCATCGATCGATCGCTCGGGTTTAGTAACGCGTAGCCTGCAGTGCAATCGCTCGGGTTCAGTTAGAGCCCAACGCCTCGCTCGGGTTCAGTTAGAGCCAACGCCTCGCACACACGCGCGTATGTGTACAAGAGAAACATGCATCGCTCGGCCCCCGACCTCCCACCAGAACCGGGAACTCCCTGAAATTTTCCTCCCCCTTGCTTCTACCATGGTTTTTTCCGTCATGGACGGCCCAAAGAATGTCATGCAGCTGCGTTTCTGGCCCGCCCAAGACGAAAAGCCCATTTTCTGTCATGATTTTTTGTCATAGAAGTAGGAGCCCACCACATCTATGATGATATCGGGTTTTGTCACAATTGTCGTCATAGAAGTGTCATATGTATGACAGAAAAAAAATTCGTTCGGCCCAAAATGTCATGGATGTGTCTTTTTTTGTAGTGTTGGGAGGCAAAACTATAAGCCCCTATCTTTCTCTGTGTCCGATTAAAACTCCATACCCATAAGTATTGTGTGAGTGTCAGCAACTGTGAAAGACAATATGATAGTTTAGTATGTGGACTTACTGAAAATCTCTTATACATTGACTCTGTCCTATGTTATGATAGATTGCAATTGCTTCAATGACTGAGATTATAGTTTGTTAGTTGTCAATGAAGTTTATGATTCATACTTGAAATTGTGATTGAATTATTACTCTAGCATAAGAAATCATATGACAAGAATTATGTAAGTTGCTATTCTAAGAATGATCATGATGCCCTCATGTCCATATTTTATTTTTATCGACACCTCTATCTCTAAACATGTGGACATATTTTTCGATTTCGGCTTTTCGCTTGAGGACAAGCAAGGTCTAAGCTTGGGGGAGTTGATACGTCCATTTTGCATCATGCTTTTATATTGATATTTATTGCATTATGGGTTGTTATTACACATTATGTCACAATACTTATGACTATTCTCTCTTATTTTACAAGGTTTACATAAAGAGGGAGAATGCCGGCAGTTGGGATTCTGGGCTGGAAAAGGAGAAAATATTAGAGACATATTCTGCACAGCTCCAAAAGTACTGAAACTTCATGGAAGACGTTTTCAGAATATATAAAAATACTCAGCGGAAGAGATTCACCAAGGGGGCCACGCCCTGCCCACGAGGGTGGGGGCGCGCCCTACCCCCTGGGCGCGCCCCCCTACCTTGTGGGCCCCCTGGTGGCCCTCCGGTGGCCATCTTCTGCTATATGAAGTCTTTCCATGGGAAAAAACAAGAAGCCATCTTCTCGGACGAAACTCCACCGCCACAAGGCGGAACCTTGGCGGAACCAATCTAGGGCTCTGGCGGAGCTGTTTTGCCGGGGAAACTTCCCTCCCGGAGGGGGAAATCATCGCCATCGTCATCACCAACGCTCCTCTCATCGGGAGAGGGCAATCTTCATCAACATCTTCATCAGCACCATCTCCTCTCAAAACCCTAGTTCATCTCTTGTATCCAATTCTTGTCTCCAAGTCCGGGATTGGTGCTAGTAGGTTGCTAGTAGTGTTAATTACTCCTTGTAGTTGATGCTAGTTGGTTTATTTGGTGGAAGATCATATGTTCAGATCCTATATGCATATTAATACCCCACTAATTATGAACATGTTTGAGCTTTGCGAGTAGTTACGTTTGTTCCTGAGGACATGGGATAAGTCTTGCTATTAGTAGTCATGTGAATTTGGTATTTGTTCGATATTTTGATGAGATGTATGGTGTCTCTCCTCTACTGGTGTTATGTGAACGTTGACTACATGACACTTCACCATTATTTGGGCCTAGAGGAAGGCATTGGGAAGTAATAAGTAGATGATGGGTTGCTAGAGTGGCAGAAGCTTAAACCCTAGTTTATGCATTGCTTCGTAAGGGGCTGATTTGGATCCATATGTTTCATGCTATGGTTAGGTTTACCTTAATACTTTTGTTGTAGTTGCGGATGCTTGCAATAGAGGTTAATCATAAGTGGGATGCTTGTCCAAGTAAGGACAGTACCCAAGCACCGGTCCACCCACATACCAAATTATCGAAGTACCGAACGCGAATCATATGAGCGTGATGAAAACTAGCTTGATGATATTCCCATGTGTCCTCAGGAGCGCTTTTCTCTATATAAGAGTTCGTCCAGGCTTGTCCTTTGCTACAAAAAGGATTGGGCCACCTTGCTGCACTTTATTTACTTTTGTTACTTGTTGCTCGTTACAAATTATCCTATCACAAAACTATCTGCTAGCACTTGTTTCAGTACTTGCAGAGAATACCTTGCTGGAAACCGCTTATCATTTCCTTCTGCTCCTCGTTGGGTTTGACACTCTTACTTATCGAAAGGACTACGATAGATCCCCTATACTTGTGGGTCATCACGGGGGTGCTGGAAGGTGAGGTGGCGCGCGGGGGTTGGTGATAACCCACAAGTATAGGGGATCAATTGTAGCCTCTTTCAATAAGTAAGAGTGTCGAACCCAACGAGGAGCTAAAGGTAGAACAAATATTCCCTCAAGTTCTATCGACCACCGATACAACTCTACGCACGCCTAACATTCGCTTTACCTAGAACAAGTATGAAACTAGAAGTACTTTGTAGGTGTTGTTGGATAGGTTTGCAAGATAATAAAGAGCAAGTAAATAAAAAATAGGGGCTGTTTAGGTAAAGACACAACTAAATTAGTTTTAGTAGAGAGCTTTTGTCAACAAGAAGGTTATTTGTCCCTAGGCAATCGATAACTAGACCGGTAATCATTATTGCAATTTTATTTGAGGGAGAGGCATAAGCTAACATACTTTCTCTACTTGGATCATATGCACTTATGATTGGAACTCTAGCAAGCATCCGCAACTACTAAAGATTCATTAAGGTAAAACCCAACCATAGAATTAAAGCATCAAGTCCCCTTTATCCCATACGCAAACAACCTACTTACTTGGGTCTCTACTTCTGTCACTCACGCCACCCACCATAAGCAAATCATAAGAATATTGCAAACCCTACAGCGGGAACCCCTCGCGCTTGCGCGGCACGGAGAGCACCATAGGACAGCACCAATAATAAAACATACAACTCAAACCAATCACGATCATCAAATGGCCATTAGGACAAAACAGATCTACTCAAACATCATAGGATAGCCATACATCATTGGGAAATAATATATAGCGTTGAGCATCATGTTTAAGTGGAGATTATAGCGGGTAAGAGAGAGGTTACACCGCTGCATAGAGGGGGTAGAGTTGGTGAAGATGGCGGTGATGATGATGGCCCCGGCAGTGCTCCGGCGCCACCGGAAGCAAGGGGGAGAGGGCCCCCCTTCTTCTTCTTCTTCCTTGACCTCCTCCCTAGATGGGAGAAGGGTTTCCCCTCTGGTCCTTGGCTCCCATGGCGTGGGAGGGGCGAGAGCCCCTCCGAGATTGGATCTATCTCTCTGTCTCTCTCTGTTTCTGCGTTCTCAGATTCTTCCCTTTCACCGTTTCTTATATTCTCGGAGATCCGTAACTCCGATTGGGCTGAAATTTTAACATGATCTCTATCTAGAAATTAGCTTTCTTGCGGCGAAAGAAGGGCTCCAACCGCCTTACAGGGTGACCACGAGGGTCAGGGGCGCGCCTGACACCCTGGGGCGCGCCCCCCTACCTTGTGGGCCCCTCGAGCATCGTCTCGCGTGGATTCTTCTTCCCGAAAATCATATATATTCCAAAAAAAATCTCTGTCAGTTTTTATTCCGTTTGGACTCCGTTTGATATGGATATTCTGCGAAACAAAAAACATGCAACAAACAGGAACTGGCACTGTTAGTCCCCAAAATAGTATAAAAAGTTGCCAAAAGTATATGAAAGTTGAATAATATTGGCATGGAACAATCAAAAATTATAGATACGACGGAAACGTATTAGCATCCCTAGCATAATCTTTATCACATATCTAATCATGGCATGAATATTAAGACACGAGTGATTCAAAGCAATAGTTTATCATTTGACATTAAGACAATAATACTTCAAGCATACTAATAAGGCAATCATGTCTTTTCAAAATAACATGGCCAAAGAAAGTTATCCCTACAAAATCATATAGTCTGGCTATGCTCCATCTTCACCACACAAATATTCAAATCATGCACAACCCCGATGACAAGCCAAGCAATTGTTTCATACTTTTGACGTTCTCAAACCTTTTCAACTTTCACGCAATACATGAGCGTGAGCCATGGACATAGCACTATAGGTGGAATAGAATATGATGATGGAGGAGACAAAAAGGAGAAGATAGTCTCACATCAACTAGGCATATCAACGGGCTATGGAGATGCCCATTAATAGATATCAATGTGAGTGAGTAGGGATTGCCATGAAACGGATGCACTAGAGCTATAAGTATATGAAAGCTCAAACTGAAACTAAGTGGGTGTGCATCCAACTTGCTTGCTCATGAAGACCTAGGGCATTTGAGGAAGCCCATCGTTGGAATATACAAGCCAAGTTCTATAATGAAAATTCCCACTAGTATATGAAAGTGATAACTCAAGAGACTCTCTATATGAAGAACATGGTGCTACTTTGAAGCACAAGTGTGGTAAAAGGATAGTAACATTGCCCCTTCTCTCTTTTTCTCTCATCATTTTTTTGTTTTCTTTTTTTTCTCTTTTTTTGGGCCTTCTCTTTTTTTGGCCTTTCTCCTTTTTTTATTTTTTTATTTATTTTTTTCGTCCGGAGTCTCATCCCGACTTGTGGGGGAATCATAGTCTCCATCATCCTTTCCTCACTGGGGCAATGCTCTAATAATGATGATCATCACACTTTTATTTACTTACAACTCGATATCTAGAACAAAGATATGACTCTATATGAATGCCTCCGGCGGTGTGCCGGGATGTGCAATGATCTAGCGTAGCAATGATATCAAAAAACGGACAAGCCATGAAAACATCATGCTAGCTATCTTACGATCATGCAAAGCAATATGACAATAAATGCTCAAGTCATGTATATGATGGTGATGGAAGTTGCATGGCAATATATCTTGGAATGGCTATCGAAATGCCATAATAGGTAGGTATGGTGGCTGTTTTGAGGAAGATATAAGGAGGCTTATGTGTGATAGAGTGTATCATATCACAGGGTTTGGATGCACCGGCGAAGTTTGCACCAACTCTCGAGGTGAGAAAGGGCAATGCACGGTACCGAAAAGGCTAGCAATGATGGAAGGGTGAGAGTGCGTATAATCCATGGACTCAACATTAGTCATAAAGAACTCACATACTTGTTGTAAAAATCTATTAGTCATCGAAACAAAGTACTACACGCATGCTCCTAGGGGGATAGATTGGTAGGAAAAGACCATCGCTCGTCCCCGACCGCCACTCATAAGGAAGACAATCAATAAACACCTCATGCTCCGACTTCGTTACATAACGGTTCCCCATACATGCATGCTACGAGACTTGCAAACCTCAACACAAGTATTTCTCAATTTCACAATTACTCAACTAGCATGGCTCTAATATCACCACCTTTATATCGCAAAACTATTGCAAGGAATCAAACATATCATATTCAGCGATCTACAAGCTTATGTAGGATTTTATGACTAACCATGTGAATGACCAGTTCCTGTCATCTCTCTAAACAGATATAAGTGAAGCAAGAGAGTTTCATTCTTTCTACAAAAGATATGCCCACGCTCTAACAAATATAAGTGAAGCAAAAGAGCATTCTGCGAATGGCGGTTGTCTAAGTAAAGAGAAACAGGCAATCCAAACTTCAAATGATATAAGTGAAGCACATGAAGCATTCTATAAAGCCATACTCAAAAAAATATAAGTGAAGTGCAAAGAGCATTCTATAAATCAACCAAGGACTATCTCATACCAGCATGGTGCATAAAAAGAAAAATAAAAACCTAAATGCAAAAGACGCTCCAAGACTTGCACATATCGCATGAACGAAACGAATCCGAAAACATACCGATATTTGTTGAAGAAAGAGGGGATGCCTCCCTAGCATCCCCAAGCTTAGACGCTTGAGTCTCCTTGAATATTTACTTGGGGTGCCTCGGGCATCCCCAAGCTTGAGCTCTTGCCTCTCTTCCTTCTTCTCACATCGAGACCTTCTCAATCATCGAACACTTCATCCACACAAAACTTCAACAGAAAACTCGGTAAGATCCGTTAGTATAATAAAGCAAATCACTGCTCTAAGTATTGTTGCAAACCAATTCATATTTTGTTTTTGCATTGTGTCTACTGTAATATAACTTTTTCATGGCTTAATCCACTGATATGAATTGATAGTTTCATCAAAACAAGCAAACTATGCATCAAAAACAGAATCTGTCTAAAGCAGAACAGTCTGTAGCAATCTGAACATTCACCATACTTATGATACTTGAAAACTTCTTCCAAAATTAGGAAAAATAAAAAAAATATAGGAAGACAGTGCAAAAAGAATCAGACCCATTTGACGTTCCAGCTAAAAATGTAAAATCGCGCACTACAGCCAAAGTTTCTGTCCTGCACCGTACAAACCATCAACCAAATGTAAACATCCTAAAGGCAAACCTTGGCACATTATTTTTATAATACAATGGAATTGTACAAGGGGATAATTATTTTTATTGAAAAGTTTCTGTAATCAAGATTCACAAAGTTTCCGTGAGCATGAACAAAGTTGAAGGCTAGCTCCCACTTCAACAATGCTTGTCTTTCTCACTTTCGCTTTCCTTTTTGAAAAAAATTGGGTTACCCTCTTTATTTTTGTTGTTTTTAAACTATATGAAAGCACTCAACAGAAATAAATGACTCTCTAAAACTTCCGGGTTGTCTCCCTGGCAGCGCTTTCTTTAAAGCCATTAAGCTAGGCATATAGTGCTCAAGTAATGAATCCATCCGGATCCCAAGGTATATCAAAGCCAATTTTAATTAGCAATGATTTGTAATTTAGTAGTGAGCACAAAGTAATATATATCATGTAATGACGAAGTCTAACTCTCTTCCTATGCATCGGCATGTCATAACAGAACAATTCATGCACACAAAGTAAAGGCCAATGCATAGTATAAACGGTTTCTTGCAATTTTATCGTGTTGGAAACATAGAGAGGTGGAGATATAGTTCCTCTCTCATAATAATTGCAAGTAGGAGCAGCAAGCACATACATATTATATTCATCAAAATCATCATGTGCAACGGTAAAAGGCAACCCGTCAATATAATCCTTAATAAGTGCAAACTTCTCCGATATAGTGTAGTCGGGAGAATTCAAAAAGATAATAGGACTATCATGCGTGGGTGCAATAGCAACAATTTCATGTTTAACATAAGGAACTATAGCAAGTTCATCTCCATAAGCATAATTGATATTGGCATCTTGGCCACAAGCATCATCATAAAGGGTTATTCAAAAGAATCCAAGGGATCATAACAGTCATCATAGCAATCATCCTTCGGTAAGCACGAAGGGGAATTAAACAATGTATGAGTTGAAGAGTTACTCTCATTAGAAGGTGGGCACGGGTGATCAATCCGCTCTTCCTCTTTTTGTTCTTCGCTCTCTTCCTCATCTTTTTCATCCAATGAGCTCACAGTTTCATCAATTTCTTCTTCCATAGACTCTTGCAAAATATTAGTCTCTTCTTGGACAGCGGAGACTTTCTTAATAAGCGCATTAATTTTGTAATTGTATTCTAATTCTCATAACAATATTTTAGGATAGCTAAATTTTTAGGTCTATAAACAGCATCATCAAAATCTTCAAACTCTTTAAACATAGATTCAATTTCATAAGCACCCTTAAAAGCAACAAATTCTTCTATTTGTTCCACATCATAGTAATCATATATACCATTAGCATAAGAAGCCAAGGTTTCATTATCATTAAATTCACATGAAAAGGGAAGGTGTGGAGCCTTCACCTTAGAGCAACAAGTATAATCATATCTCAAGCATAGTTGCCTAGCATACCAATTCAGTATATGAATTTGATCCCATAATAGTTTCCCTTTTTGTGTCAAGAGGTAATCCCTAAAGTATTCACGTTGATCCAACGTTACTCCCATTACATAATTGAATGGGGTTTTATCAGAATTATTAAAGTAGTACATAATATCTTTCACATAACCAGCATCGAGGGTTTTAGGAGGTTCCCCATCTCAATGAGCAGAAAGTACACCTAATTTTTTGGTATTTCGTGTTCCATATCCATAACTAAGGATAGAGAAAAACTAAGAACAGCAAATAAAAATTACTTAGTGATAAAGCAAATAAGCGCACACGAGAATATTCACCCCACGCTATTGCTCCCCGGTAACGGCGCCAGAAAAAGGTCTTGATAACCCACAAGTATAGGGGATCAATTGTAGCCTCTTTCGATAAGTAAGAGTGTCGAACCCAACGAGGAGCTAAAGGTAGAACAAATATTCCCCCAAGTTCTATCGACCACTGATACAACTCTACGCACGCCTAACGTTCGCTTTACCAAAAACAAGTATGAGACTAGAAGTACTTTGCAGGTGTTGTTGGATAGGTTTACAAGATAATCAAGAGCAAGTAAATAAAAAATAGGGGTTGTTTAGGTAAAGACACAACTAAATTAGTTTTAGTAGAGAGCTTTTGTCAACAAGAAGGTTATTTGTCCCTAGGAAATCGATAACTAGACCGGTAATCATTATTGCAATTTTATTTGAGGGAGAGGCATAAGCTAACATACTTTCTCTACTTTGATCATATGCACTTATGATTGGAACTCTAGCAAGCATCTGCAACTACTAAAGATTCATTAAGGTAAAACCCAACCATAGCATTAAAGCATCAAGTCCCCTTTATCCCATACGCAAACAACCTACTTACTCGGGTCTGTGCTTTTGTCACTCACGCCACCCACCATAAGCAAATCATAAGCATATTGCAAACACTACAGTGGGAATCCCTCACGCTTGCGCGACACGGAGAGCACCATAGGACAGCACCAATAATAAAACATACAACTCAAACCAATCACGATCATCAAATAGCCATTAGGACAAAACAGATCTACTCAAACATCATAGGATAGCCATACATCATTGGGAAATAATATATAGCGTTGAGCACCATGTTTAAGTAGAGATTACAGCAGGTAAGAGAGAGAGGTTACACCACTGCATAGAGGGGGGAAGAGTTGGTGGTGATTGCGGTGAAGTTTTTGGTGAAGATGGCGGTGATGATGATGGCCCCGGCAGCGCTCCGGCGCCACCGGAAGCAAGGGGGAGAGGGGCCCCCTTCATCTTCTTCTTCCTTGACCTCCTCCCTAGATGGGAGAAGGGTTTCCCCTCTTGTCCTTGGCTCCCATGGCGTGGGAGGGGCGAGAGCCCCTCCGAGATGTTGGGGAACGTGGTAATTTCAAAAAAAATCCTACACACACGCAAGATCATGGTGATGCATAGCAACGAGGGGGAAAGTCTGATCTACGTACCCTTGTAGATCACAACGGAAGCGTTGACACAACGTAGAGGAAGTAGTCGTACGTCTTCTTCCCGATCTGACCGATCCAAGCACCGTTACTCCGGCACCTCCGAGTTCTTAGCACACGTTCAGCTCGATGACGATCCCCGGGCTCCGATCCAGCAAAGCTTCGGGGAGGAGTTCCGTCAGCACGATGGCGTGGTGACGATCTTGATGTACTACCGACGCAGGGCTTCGCCTAAGCACTACAACGGTATGATCGAGGTGGAATTTGGTGGCAGGGGGCACCGCACACGGCTAAGGAACGATCTCGAGGATCAACTTGTGTGTCTAGAGGTGCCCCCTACCCCCGTATATAAAGGATCCAAGGGGGAGGGGCTGGCCGGCCAAGGAGGACGTGCAAGAGAGTCATACTCCCACTGGGAGTAGGATTCCCCCTCCAATCCTAGTCCAACTAGGATTCCTCGGAGGGGAAAAGAGGAGGAGGTGGCCGGCCACCCTTTCCTAGTCCTAATAGGACTAGGGGAAGGGGGAGGCGCGCAGCCCATCTAGGGCAGCCCCTTCTCTTTACCACTAAGGCCCATTATGGCCCATTTAGCTCCCGGGGTGTTCCGGTAACCCTCCCGGTATTCCGGTAAAATCCTGATTTCACCCGGAACACTTCCGACGTCCAAACATAGGCTTCCAATATATCAATCTTTATGTCTCGACCATTTCAAGACTCCTCGTCATGTCCGTGATCACATCCGGGACTCCGAACAACCTTCGGTACATCAAAATGCATAAACTCATAATAACTGTCATCGTAACGTTAAGCGTGCGGACCGTACGGTTCGAGAATAATGTAGACATGACCGAGACACGTCTCCGGTCAATAACCAATAGCGGGACCTGGATGCCCATATTGGCTCCTACATATTCTACGAAGATCTTTATCGGTCAGACAACATAACAACATACGTTGTTCCCTTTGTCATCGGTATGTTACTTGCCCGAGATTTGATCGTCGGTATCCAATACCTAGTTCAATCTCGTTACTGGCAAGTCTCTTTACTCATTCCGTAATACATCATCTCACAACTAACATCTTAGTTAATCTCATAGTCATAGGAACATGTATAAGTCATGAAGAAAGCAATAGCAACATACTAAATGATCGGGTGCTAAGCTAATGAAATGGGTCATGTCAATCAGATCATTCAACTAATGATGTGACCTCGTTAATCAAATAACAACACATTGTTCATGGTTAGGAAACTTAACCATCTTTGATTAACGAGCTAGTCAAGTAGAGGCATACTAGTGACACTCTGTTTGTCTATGTATTCACACATGTATTATGTTTCCGGTTAATACAATTCTAGCATGAATAATAAACATTTATCATGATATAAGGAAATAAATAATAACTTTATTATTGCCTCTAGGGCATATTTCCTTCAGTCTCCCACTTGCACTAGAGTCAATAATCTAGATTACATAGTAATGATTCTAACACCCATGGAGCCTTGGTGTTGATCATGTTTTGCTCGTGGAAGAGGCTTAGTCAACGGGTCTGCAACATTCAGATCCGTATGTATCTTGCAAATCTCTATGTCTCCCACCTGGACTAGATCCCGGATGGAATTGAAGCGTCTCTTGATGTGTTTGGTCCTTTTGTGAAATCTGGATTCCTTAGCCAAAGCAATTGCACCAGTATTGTCACAAAAGATTTTCATTGGACCCGATGCACTAGGTATGACACCTAGATCGGATATGAACTCCTTCATCCAGACTCCTTCGTTCGCTGCTTCCGAAGCAGCTATGTACTCCGCTTCACATGTAGATCCCGCTACGACGCTTTGTTTAGAACTGCACCAACTGACAGCTCCACCGTTTAAAGTAAACACGTATCAGGTTTGTGATTTAGAATCGTCCGGATCAGTGTCAAAGCTTGCATCAACGTAACCTCTTACGGTGAGCTCTTTGTCACCTCCATATACGAGAAACATATCCTTAGTCCTTTTCAGGTATTTCAGGATGTTCTTGACCGCTGTCCAGTGATCCACTCCTGGATTACTTTGGTACCTCCCTGCTAAGCTTATAGCAAGGCACCATCAGTTCTGGTACACAGCATTGCATACATGATAGAGCCTATGGCTGAAGCATAGGGAACATCTTTCATTTTCTCTCTATCTTCTGCAGTGGTCGGGCATTGAGTCTGACTCAACTTCACACCTTGTAACACAGGCAAGAACCCTTTCTTTGCTTGATCCATTTTGAACTTCTTCAAAATCTTGTCAAGGTATGTGCTTTGTGAAAGTCCAATTAAGCGTCTTGATCTATCTCTATAGATCTTAATGCCCAATATGTAAGCAGCTTCACCGAGGTCTTTCATTGAAAAACTCTTATTCAAGTATCCCTTTATGCTATCCAGAAATTCTATATCATTTCCAATCAGCAATATGTCATCCACATATAATATCAGAAATGCTACAGAGCTCCCACTCACTTTCTTGTAAATACAGGCTTCTCCAAAAGTCTGTATAAAGCCAAATGCTTTGATCACACTATCAAAGCGTTTATTCCAACTCCGAGATGCTTGCACCAGTCCATAAATGGATCGCTGGAGTTTGCACACTTTGTTAGCTCCCTTTGGATCGACAAAACCTTCCGGTTGCATCATATACAACTCTTCTTCCAGAAATCCATTCAGGAATGCAGTTTTGACATCCATCTGCCAAATTTCATAATCATAAAATGCGGCAATTGCTAACATGATTTTGACAGACTTAAGCATCGCTACGGGTGAGAATGTCTCATCGTAGTCAACCCATTGAACTTGTCGAAAACCTTTTGCAACAAGTCGAGCTTTATAGACAGTAACATTACCGTCAGCGTCAGTCTTTTTCTTGAAGATCCATTTATTCTCAATTGCTTGCCGATCATCGGGCAAGTCAACCAAAGTCCATACTTTGTTCTCATACATGGATCCCATCTCAGATTTCATGGCCTCAAGCCACTTTGCGGAATCTGGGCTCACCATCGCTTCTTCATAGTTCGTAGGTTCATCATGATCTAGTAGCATGATTTCCAGAACTGGATTACCGTACCACTCTGGCGCGAATCTTGCTCTGGTTGATCTACGAGGTTCAGTAGTATCTTGTTCTGAAGTTTCATGATCATTATCATCAACTTCCTCACTTATTGGTGTAGGTGTCGCAGAAACAATTTTCTGTGATGTACTACTTTCTAATAAGGGAGCGGGTACAGTTACCTCGTCAAGTTCTACTTTCCTCCCACTCACTTCTTTCTAGAGAAACTCCTTCTCAAGAAAGTTTCCGAATTTAGCAACAAAAGTCTTGCCTTCGGATCTGTGATAGAAGGTGTATCCAATAGTTTCCTTTGGATATCCTATGAAGACACATTTCTCCGATCTGGGTTCGAGCTTATCAGGTTAAAGCTTTTTCACATAAGCATCGCAACCCCAAACTTTAAGAAACGACAACTTTGGTTTCTTGCCAAACCACAGTTCATAAGGCGTCGTCTCAACGAATTTTGATGGTGCCCTATTTAACGTGAATGCGGCCGTCTCTAAAGCGTATCCCCAAAACGATAGCGGTAAATCAGTCAGAGACATCATAGATCATACCATATCTAGTAAAGTACGATTACGACGTTCGGACACACCATTACGCTGTGGTGTTCCGGGTGGCGTGAGTTGCGAAACTATTCCACAATTTTTCAAATGTATACCAAACTCGTAACTCAAATATTCTCCTCCACGATCAGATCGTAGAAACTTTATTTTCTTGTTACGATGATTTTCAACTTCACTCTGAAATTCCTTGAACTTTTCAAATGTTTCAGACTTGTGTTTCATCAAGTAGATATACCCATATCTGCTTAAATCATCTGTGAAGGTGAGAAAATAACGATATCCACCACGAGCCTCAATATTCATCGGACCACATACATCGGTATGTATGATTTCCAATAAATCTATTGCTCTCTCCATAGTACCGGAGAACGGTGTTTTAGTCATCTTGCCTATGAGGCACGGTTCGCAAGTACCAAGTGATTCATAATCAAGTGGTTCCAAAAGTCCATCAGTATGGAGTTTCTTCATGCGCTTTATACCGATATGACCTAAACGGCAGTGCCACAAATAAGTTGCACTATCATTATCAACTCTGCATCTTTTGGCTTCTACATTATGAATATGTGTATCACTACTATCGAGATTTAACAAGAATAGACCACTCTTCAAGGGTGCATGACCATAAAAGATATTACTCATATAAATAGAACAACCATTATTCTCCGATTTAAATGTATAACCGTATCGCATTAAACAAGATCCAGATATAATGTTCATGCTCAACGCTGGCACCAAATAACAATTATTTAGGTCTAATATTAATCCCGAAGGTAGATGTAGAGGTAGCGTGCCGATCGCGATCACATCGACTTTGGAACCATTTCCCACGCGCATCGTCACCTCGTCCTTAGCTAATCTTCGCTTAATCCGTAGTCCCTGTTTCGAGTTGCAAATATTAGCAACAGAACCAGTATCAAATACCCAGGTGCTACTATGTGCATTAGTAAGGTACACATCAATAACATGTATATCACATATACCTTTGTTCACCTTGCCATCCTTCTTATCCGCCAAATACTTGGGGCAGTTCCGCTTCCAGTGACCAGTCTGCTTGCAGTAGAAGCACTTAGTTTAAGGCTTAGGTCCAGACTTGGGTTTCTTCTCCTGAGCAGCAACTTGCTTGCCGTTCTTCTTGAAGTTCCCCTTCTTCTTCCCTTTGCCCTTTTTCTTGAAACTAGTGGTTTTGTTAACCATCAACACTTGATGCTCCTTCTTGATTTCTACCTCCGCAGCTTTCAGCATTGTGAAGAGCTCGGGAATAGTCTTGTTCATCCCTTGCATATTATAGTTCATCACGAAGCTCTTGTAGCTTGGTGGCAGTGATTGGAGAATTCTGTCAATGACGCAATCATCTGGAAGATTAACTCCCATCTGAATCAAGTGATTGTTATACCCAGACATTTTGAGTATATGCTCACTGACAGAACTGTTCTCCTCCATCTTGCAGCTATAGAACTTATTGGAGACTTCATATCTCTCAATCCGGGCATTTGCTTGAAATATTAACTTCAACTCCTGGAACATCTCATATGCTCCATGACGTTCAAAACGTCGTTGAAGTCCCGATTCTAAGCCGTAAAGCATGGCACACTGAACTATCGAGTAGTCATCAGCTTTGCTCTGCCAGACGTTCATAACATC
Source organism: Triticum monococcum (assembly GCA_034509565.1). NCBI lineage: Eukaryota > Viridiplantae > Streptophyta > Magnoliopsida > Poales > Poaceae > Triticum > Triticum monococcum. The sequence goes on along the minus strand of CM067842.1, from coordinate 476,158,453 downwards.
TGGTGTTGCTCCAGCAGCAGGCCTGGCACCCAGCGGTGCTTCCAGGATGTAATTCTTCTATGCAGCAATGAGGATAATCCTCAAGTTACAGACCCAGTCCGTGTAATTGCTACCATCATCTTTCAACTTTGCTTTCTCAAGGAACGCATTAAAATTCAACAGAACAACAGCACGAGCCATCTATCTACAATCAACATAAACAAGCAAGATACTATCAGCTACTAAGTTCATGATAAATTTAAGTTCAATTAATCATATTACTTAAGAACTCCCACTTAGATAGACATCCCTCTAATCCTCTAAGTGATCACGTGATCCAAATCAACTAAACCATATCCGATCATCATGTGAGATGGAGTAGTTTCATCGGTGAACATCATTATGTTGATCATATCTACTATATGATTCACGCTCGACCTTTCGGTCTCCGTGTTCCGAGGCCATATCTGTATATGCTTGGCTCGTCAAGTATAACCTGAGTATTCCGCGTGTGCAACTGTTTTGCACCCGTTGTATTTGAACGTAGAGACTATCACACCCGATCATCATGTGGTGTCTCAGCACGAAGAACTTTCGCAACGGTGCATACTCAGGGAGAACACTTCTTGATAATTTAGTGAGAGATCATCTTATAATGCTACCGTCAATCAAAGCAAGATAAGATGCATAAAAGATAAACATCACATGCAATCAATATAAGTGATATGATATGGCCATCATCATCTTGTGCTTGTGATCTCCATCTCCGAAGCACCGTCATGATCACCATCGTCACCGGCGCGACACCTTGATCTCCATCGTAGCATCGTTGTCGTCTCGCCAATCTTATGCTTCCACGACTATCACTACCGCTTAGCAATAAAGTAAAGCATTACATCGCGATTGCATTGCATACAATAAAGCAACAACCATATGGCTCCTGCTAGTTGCCGATAACTTGGTTACAAAACATGATCATCTCATACAATAAAATCAGCATCATTCCTTGACCATATCACATCACAACATGCCCTGCAAAAACAAGTTAGACGTCTTCTACTTTGTTGTTGCAAGTTTTACGTGGCTGCTACGGGCTTAAGCAAGAACTCATCTCACCTACGCATCAAAACCACAACGATAGTTTGTCAAATAGACTCCGTTTTAACCTTCTCAAGGACCGGGCGTAGCCATACTCGGTTCAACTAAAGTTGGAGAGACAGTCGCCCGCAAGCCATCTATGTGCAAAGCACGTCGAGGGAACCGGTCTCGCGTAAGCGTACGCGTAAGGTTGGTCCGGGTCGTCTCGTCCAACAATACCGCCGAACCAAAGTATGACATGCTGGTAGGCAGTATGACTTGTATCGCCCACAACTCACTTGTGTTCTACTCGTGCAAATAACATCAAACCATAAAACCTAGGCTCGGATGCCACTGGTGGGGAACGTAGTAATTTCAAAAAAATTCCTACGCACACGCAAGATCATGGTGATGCATAGCAACGAGGGGGAAAGTCTGATCTGCGTACCCTTGTAGATCGCAATGGAAGCATTGACACAACGTAGAGGAAGTAGTCGTACGTCTTCTTCCCGATCCGACCGATCCAAGCACCGTTACTCCGGCACCTCCGAGTTCTTAGCACACGTTCAGCTCGATGACGATCCCCGGGCTCCGATCCAGCAAAGCTTCGGGGAGGAGTTCCGTCAGCACGACGGCGTGGTGACGATCTTGATGTACTACCGACGCAGGGCTTCGCCTAAGCACTACAACGGTATGATCGAGGTGGAATTTGGTGGCAGGGGGCACCGCACACGGCTAAGGAACGATCTCAAGGATCAACTTGTGTGTCTAGAGGTGCCCCCTGCCCCCGTATATAAAGGATCCAAGGGGGAGGGGCTGCCCGGCCAAGGAGGAGGCGTAGGAGAGTCCTACTCCCACTGGGAGTAGGATTCCCCCTCCAATCCTAGTCCAACTAGGATTCCTCGGAGGGGAAAAGAGGAGGAGGTGGCCGGCCACCCTTTCCTAGTCCTAATAGGACTAGGGGAAGGGGGAGGTGCGCAGCCCATCTAGGGCAGCCCCTTCTCTTTTCCACTAAGGCCCATTATGGCCCATTTAGCTCCCGGGGGGTTCCGGTAACCCTCCCGGTATTCCGGTAAAATCCCGATTTCACCCGGAACACTTCCGATGTCCAAACATAGGCTTCCAATATATCAATCTTTATGTCTCGACCATTTCGAGACTTTTCGTCATGTCCGTGATCACATCCGGGACTCCGAACAACCTTTGGTACATCAAAATGCATAAACTCATAATAACTGTCATCGTAACGTTAAGCGTGCGGACCCTACGGTTCGAGAATAATGTAGACATGACCGAGACACGTCTCCGGTCAATAACCAATAGCGGGACCTGGATGCCCATATTGGCTCCTACATATTCTACGAAGATCTTTATCGGTCAGACCGCATAACAACATACGTTGTTCCCTTTGTCATCGGTATGTTACTTGCCCGAGATTCGATCGTCGGTATCCAATACCTAGTTCAATCTCGTTACTGGCAAGTCTCTTTACTCGTTCCGTAATACATCATCTCACAACTAACATCTTAGTTATAATGCTTGCAAGGCTTATGTGATGTGTATTACCAAGAGGGCCCAGAGATACCTCTCCGACAATCGGAGTGACAAACCCTAATCTCGAAATACGCCAACCCAACATCTACCATTGGAGACACCTGTAATACTCCTTTATAATCACCCAGTTACGTTGTGACGTTTGGTAGTACCCAAAGTGTTCCTCCGGCAAACGGGAGTTGCATAATCTCATAGTCATAGGAACATGTATAAGTCATGAAGAAAGCAATAGCAACATACTAAACGATCGGGTGCTAAGCTAATGAAATGGGTCATGTCAATCAGATCATTCAACTAATGATGTGACCTCGTTAATCAAATAACAACACATTGTTCATGGTTAGGAAACTTAACCATCTTTGATTAACGAGCTAGTCAAGTAGAGGCATACTAGTGACACTCTGTTTGTCTATGTATTCACACATGTATTATGTTTCCGGTTAATACAATTCTAGCATGAATAATAAACATTTATCATGATATAAGGAAATAAATAATAACTTTATTATTGCCTCTAGGGCATATTTCCTTCACGAGATTGGATCTATCTCTCTGTCTCTCTCTGTTTCTGCGTTCTCAGATTCTTCCCTTTCACCGTTTCTTATATTCCCGGAGATCCGTAACTCCGATTGGGCTGAAATTTTAACACGATCTCTATCCGGAAATTAGCTTTCTTGCGGCGAAAGAAGGACTCCAACCGCCTTACGGGGTGACCACGAGGGTCAGGGGCGCGCCCCCCTACCTCGTGGGCCCCTCGAGCATCGTCTCGCGTGGATTCTTCTTCCCAAAAATCATATATATTCCAAAAAAAAATCTCCGTCAGTTTTTATTCCGTTTGGACTCCGTTTGATATGGATATTCTGCGAAACAAAAAACATGCAATAAACAGGAACTGGCACTGGGCACTGGATCAATATGTTAGTCCCCAAAATAGTATAAAAAGTTGCCAAAAGTATATGAAAGTTGAATAATATTGGCATGGAACAATCAAAAATAATAGATACGACGGAGACATATCAGTTGGCCGGGACGGCGGCTCGGTGGATTTGGCGGCAACAAGTGGTGGGGCAAGGCTGGCCGAGCATGGAAATTGAGGCGAGCGTGGCGGCTGCGGGTTAGGGAAGGGTAGGGGCTAGGCTAGGGTTCCAAAATAGACAAGATGGGGGTCTATTTATGGAAAGGGGGCTAGGATTAGGGGTTTTGGAGCCCTCCGATCACGATCGGACGGTTCCAGACGCAAGGAGGGGTAGGTTGGGCCTAGAGGATGGTAGTGGGCTATGTAGAGGGGGCCTGGGGCTGAGAAGAGAGAAGATAGAGAGAGTGGCCCGGCGACAGTTTTCGGAGACCGAAAACGTCTGCCAAGAGGTAGCACTGTTTTATTTGAAGACCGTGTTTTTACTCCGCTAGTCCGCCGCCGGCCCGGCCAGCCCTCTAGCCCCCCCCCTCGCGCCAAGCTTTTTCTCTGGAAATCTCCACGCCACCGCCCCACCACCGCGCCCCCCACCGCCGGCAACCACCGCCCCCACCCTGAACCCTAAGATAGATAGTGGGGTACCTCTCCGGCGAGCCCCCCTCCCCGCTGCGGGTGGTTCTTCCTTAACTCCGGCGTGCCCCTACCCCCCACCCCCTGGAAAATGACTGACCCAAAAGTCGATTCAGTCGACTGAATTGTAGCTAAATCGGAGCAGAGCAGCAGCACGAGCGGGGGGCAGAGCAGCAGCAGCACAAGTGAGCGAGTGACAGCCGGAGCAGCAGCAGTAGATCCGGTTGGTATGGACGCCGCCATCGAAGGGGCCTCGCAATGGGGGAGAGCCGTCGTGGAGATGTCGCCCGTGGCGCCGGCTTCGAGGTAGCCGCTCCATGGGGGTGTGGGATGGAGCACCGTCGGCGCCGGGAGGTCGAGTTAAGGAGAAAGTGCGATGCGATGAGTGTACAACCTCTTTAGTGGCGCCAAGTAGGCCTCGGCTTCTTCCGAGGAGTCCGTGAGGATGTTGTGGTTCCGGTGGAGCAGGTTAAGGCGGCGCTATGGGGATGGAGCAGCCGCGATAGACGAGGCAATCGTCGGAGTAGCTCCTTGGAGGTGGAGGACGGGGCGGCTGAACCGGCGGTACGACGAGATGGATGACGGATCCTCATCCAAGGAGGTGGGTGAGGGACGTCGAGCTGTTGCGGTGGACGACGTCATTGGGGAAGAGGCTCCGGCTGGGCAGCGGTGAGGTGGAAGACGAAGGAGGGTGGGGTTTCACGGCTAGAGCGGAGAGGTTATGGCGGCCTGGGATTTCGAATGGTGAAAAGGAGGCGATGGGAGGGGGAACCATGACTTAGGGACGCGCTTGTCCAAAATGTAGGGTGTGTTACAAAAGTACCCCCACCGATTTGAACTAGCGGCCCTTTTGGCTCAGGGTTAGAAGGGTGATTTCGCGTGTCGAGATTTGGTAGCTGGAGGGAGTTTTCGCGCGCGTTGTTTTTCGGGAAAGCAAGCCGCGGGTTGTGAAGGCGCCAGTTTTGGGAGCACGATATTTGAATTTTTGGGATATAATAAGGCGCGGGTTGAATTTTAGGGACAAGCCTAATGTGTAATGTTGTACTACTTGTATGTACCAAATCAATTTGCACTTCCCTCAATGAAAAAAAACGAAAAAATAAAACTATTCACACCACACAAAGAGAGTCTTATCCCGTTTTTACTATACAAATGCTATTCAAAACAGAGTATGAATCCATGTTATGTCCAATTAATTTTTTTTACTGGCTGTATAATGCATGTAACCTACTCATACCAACATTTTAGTGCATTCCAAATGTCTATACTACCGCTGCAATTCGAACTAAATTTGAATTCATTTCTCTATTTCAATAAGAATCTACAATCATGATTGTTGCCAACTTCAACCATCATTCATGTATTACCTTAACAACACACCACATGATTACTATAGAGATAGATATGAACTATGTGTACTATATGAACTCGAATTCAATTTTTTGAATACACTTGATCTTGATTCCAAATAATAGTACATTTGATGTACTAACTATATATTCATAATCTAAAGCATGTTCCATACGTACACCATGTTTACCACACAAAGTATAGTGCCCCGCCCCCTACATTATGACAAGTATTTAGCCATGAGCTACAAAAGCCACACATTAGCCCAAATTATAATCAATGTTCTACATTATGATATCTTCCTCAAGTATCCGTATCCACTTTTTTATAATGAATTATGATCTCTGTTTGTCTTTTACACCTTCAGATCCTCTTCTCTTTGTAGCTAGCTAGCACTAACTTTCTATTGTGTATGCACGCGCCCGCCCCCTCTCACCCTCCCTCGGCGTCCCCTCCATCGTGCATGTTCGTTATTTCTCTTTAGGTCGTTCACCCGTGGTGTGTGTAGGCTCCCCGGCTCCTTCTTTCCGGCACACACCGGTCAATATACCTCTCTAGCCAAGTGTGCCTACCACAAACACATACTTCCCCTCTTCTCTTCTCACCGTCCATGCCCCCCTATGTCCAATACGGTTCCACGCAGGTGCACACTCCCGCCCCTCTTTTCATTGATCTCATACTCGCACACTCCTCCCCCCCCCCCGACATGATAGGCCTCTCGCGCCACCTCCTAGCCGCACCCCTCTCCCCCTGTCTGTCTCTCCGGAGCTTATTTGCTTCTAACACATCCATGCATGTATATGTACCGATCTCCCTACATATAGCCAGGTCGACTATAATTCGTTTTGCCCATGCACCGATAGACTTACCTCACTAGTTATGTCTCTCCCTTTCTCGGACACACAACGATGGATCTTCCTATGTAGTTATGTATGCTTACCACAACCATATCGTATCCCCTCATCATCCTTGCATACCTCCCGACCCATCTCTCACACGCACGTGCATAGACAGATAGACATCACCGGCCCTCTCTTATTGATATTGCACTCGTGCCCTCCGTTTTTCTAGCAGGCCTCTCCCCCCCATTTATGAGACGCCACTCCACCACCAACCCTCCGACACTCTACCTTTGTCTTTCTCCCAACCTTATTCCTCTGCTACACATATCCATGGATGCCGATCGATCTCCCTCAATACATAGCTAGGGCTCTCTACTTCTCCACACATATACTAGTCGATCTACCTCTCTATAGTTAGGTCTCTGCCCCCTCCCCCCCCCCCCCCACACACACACCGATAGTCGAACGTTGTAGGTAGGTATCCATGCCACAGAGAAAAACTGCACCTCTGCCCTCTCAAATTCTAGTAGGCCAACCACCCTGTATCTTTGACGTGGGCAAACACAAATTCGATGGCACTCTTTATCGACCGCGCAGCCACACACTTCATCCCTGTTTTAGATTCTATCGATATCTCACGCCGATGATCCCTGCATTCTCTTCTTGTGATCGCTCCCTCTATATATGATATATCCATGACTCTGTTTCACACACATTGCATCTGTTACGTTTTTTGGTTTGAGATATCATCGACACATTGCCTCTGTTTCGCACAAACCATCTCTCTCACACCCACGCACGTACATACCTGCACCTAAAGAAGAGGTGCACACAGGATGCACGTACTCATGTCTCGTTCCCGGCCATACCCGCGCAGGTACACGGTGGAGTTCATTTCTATACGAAAAGACAGCCCATGTGATAATTTGACGCGTGTAGCGGCTGTTTACTCGAAGGAGGGTCAGGTACCATGCCTAGACAGAACAAAGTTCGACTTGACACGTTAGTACTAAATAAAGTTATATATTCCTCAATGGCACGTACAAAATATAAAACGATTGCCATGGGGAAAATGGAAAAATCCGCTCCACTATATACAACGGAGCCTGCCTGCCGGGGTTTGTCTCTCGTCAGACCATCTCACACAAGGCGGCGCTGGCCTCTCTCTCTCACCGTTGGTCAGTGATCCGGTCGCATCCCGTCCGCCGGCGGAAAGGGAGGATGTGCATTGTTTCTCCGTGCGACGGCGTTGAGGTAGCACGTCCCAATCGGTGGTACGTGTCGTTCTCTCTGACCAAGCTCCGGCGCAGTAGGGCCTTCGCCACTTGCTCGTTGCCGCAGTATGGGCAGATCCCGGCCGTCGTCGCCCTCCTAGTAACATCCCGACAACCCTCGGGTACAGCTTCCTCTGGCCTTGCTCCACTGCCCATCTTCCCACGTTGCTGTATGTGGATCTTCTTTAGTTGTTTGCTTAAAATGTATCTCGGCCGGCGTACTTTCCATCTTGCAATCTCGTCCTCAAACCATTTTTGAGAAACCACCATGTTGCTATCTTTCCCTTATTACATGGAATATGCTTCTTTTTTGTCGGCGTATGTGTCTTCAACTCGTGTTGTTGGGCAATAATTGTTTCTTTTCTACCTGCTTAACAGGGCTATCCGTTTCACCTCGTTGCTATTGCAACCTTTTGGTGAACTGCACAAATCACTTTTTTCTTAAGAGTGTTTTGTGCAGTTTCGCCAAAATGTCACGCGGGCAACGTTTTTACATTTCTGCGGGACTGTAGAAAGGGAGATTGGTTGTGCTATCCTCCTCATCCAACTCCGTGCCTAATCTTCTCCGACAAGTAGTTAGTCCTAAAGAGAGATCGTAGGGATGGTCGGCTTCTATTTGTGTGTGTTATGTTTCATCATCTAGTTCCACTATTATTGTAATCACACTGACTGGATATCTTTGCAAACAGGGATGGTCAGCTCGATTTTACTGGAGGTGCACAAAATGATCGGATTGTGGTGTCCTCCATACACCTATTTTTTGGCTACAGAGTTAGGTGAAACTAGCTGCCAAGCAATGAACATTGTGCCCAGGAAATGGAGTCATGCATACGAACAGCATCGATCAATTATATATTTTTCTTTATTTGTACACCTTCTCACAACTTTGACTTCAGTTGTGATGTGAATATTGGCGTTGATCTGCGAACCATTAAGATGCAGTAGCAGCCATGGTAGTTTCATTTGTATTTGATGGAATGTTGTAACGAGATAATCCTGAGGCAAGAGGACACATGAATCCTAGGTTGAAACCTTTTTTCCTGCGGGAACCAAAGTTGAAACATTCATAGCATCACAGTACAATTTCATTAAAATTATGCGTACATATAAACAAATCCTGAAGGATTGATAGCAATGCCAGAAACAATTCAACTTCGTTTCACCGACATGTGGGACATCCTTCATCCGGCTCCACCTTCCATGCAGCAATATTGAGTGCACAACTGCAGGGAAAGATTCACCCCGATCATTGCACCGCAGTGGTAATGAATAGTGAGTAGTCAAATCATAGAGCCCCACCTTTGCCATAGTAAGTTGCTCGGACGAAGCAACCAACATTTCTTTGTTCCTTGAATCTGCTGGTACTCCCATATTCCCAGAGTAATTGCTCGGGCGAAGCAACCATCACTTCACCTTTCCCACGGTAAGTACTAGTACCTCCTTCCTTTTACTCTAGAAACAACCACATGCGAATATTGGACGGTAGCAGCACAGCAACTGAATCAAAAATCAAAACCAACCAATAAACTACTACTAATGGTGAGCGTTTGCTAATCATGTACTCCGTCTGTCCATGTATATAGGGCTTAATGTGTTTTTCGAGACTAAATTTGGCCCTGTTTGGATCCATGGGTTATAGTTAGTTTGAGCTAGTTGGGGCTCAAATAGCCCTAAAGTATCCAAGCATGAGGGTTAAATTGGAGCAAGTTGCACCGAACCCACCAAAAAAACTATCCCATCAAAGAGGTGCTAATTGGAGATAGTTCTCATTGGGCCCACTAAAAAACCACTTTTCTCTCTCCATCAAGTGCATTTATTGTCAATCTAACCCTGTCACCCAAACACCTCTTTGTCTATAGTTAGTTCAGGGTTAGTCATGAGTTAGTTTAACCTCTAGCTAAGTTAGAGTATCCAAACCGGAGCAGTATAGGACATGTAAGTTGCTCAAAGCATACAGTCAAATTCATACGCGAAAGGATCTTTTTTTTAAACGGAACGTGAAAGGATCTTCGAATGATATAATTTTCAAATTATATAAAATCTTATAAATAGTCAAAGGCATCCTCGAAGAATACATTAGGCCCTATATAAAATCTTATCAATAGTCAAAACCAAGTGTTACTACTACAGCAAACAAGTTCAAAACGAGAAACTAGACCCACTCGCGGCACGGCATGCCTGTCTCATTTGGTCCTTCGGTCAAAGCGCTTCCTCTTCTTGGCATAACAATAGAGTATAATTTTTTTAGAATGCTCTTGGCATGTCGCTAACATGTGATGAGTTAACCACAGTGGGAGTAACATAGATGGTAACATCACACATCTCAAGGCAAAACAGATGATGTGGCGAGTAATTAATGAGAAAAGAGAAGCATGTGGTAACATAGCTAGTTACTGTAACATCACACGTACCAAGACAAGATGAGTCTACAACCTAATAAATGAAGTGTTGCATGACACCACACATACTCCCCACTATAGAGGTAGTACTCTAAGTTACTACCCATTGTGACTAGTCTTACTTTTTCATCACTCTTTCCTCCACATAGGCAAAAAATGCTATGTAAGCGGGCTATAAGCCCACTATTATACTTGCGGGAGAGAGATGTGAAAAAATAAGGGGAGTGGGCTCTCATGCAAGAGCCTAGCTATATACGCATTCCTAGGTAAATGCAATAAATGTGAAGAAAGAGATAGAGAGAAGATGGAAAAAAGTACTAATGTATTAATAGCCAACCTTATAGCCCACACTATTGCATGAGTGCATATATATGATGACTGTAGATGACATGGAAGTTCCTTGTAGCCATCCGTTGGCTATATTACTAACCATGCTAAGGCTAGTCATAGTGGGCAGTAATTTAGACTGGTAACATATGCATGTTACTAGTTTATTTTACTATCATGATAGTGGGTAGTAACATAAATGTAGTGTCATGCAAGCCTTCATTTATTAGTATGTTGTAGACTCGGTTTGCATTGGTGTGCGTTATGTTAGGATAACATATTATGTTACTACAAAAACCTCTCTCCTCATTAACTCCATGCCACATGAGCATATATGTCTTGGGATGCGTTATGTTCAAAAAACCTTTGATTAACATGTGTTCAAAAAACAAAAAATGTCAAAAATTACAAAACAAAGACCTCAATATTAACTAGACGGATGGATCGCTGCAAAGGTTTATAATAAACCTTTGTGGTAACCCATCCCTCTAGTTAACATTCAGTCCACTTCCCATCCAGTCACCCATCTCATGACTACACCAGCCTCAACACAGTTAACTTGGGAGTTCTGTTAGATGAGCTATCGGTAGGGAAGTTGGTCCTTGCTGATATAGGATGCCTCTTCGTATCCTTTATGGCGTACCCGGATGACCGCATGTTGTCGCCCAATAGCCAATGCCACGTCCCCTACGAATGTAGAATTTTCCCTCCCTCGAGCAAGTATAATAAGCTTATGTAAGCAGGCTGTAAGGGTTAAAAAAATATTTTTCTGTTGACATGGAGGGGAGAGAAGAGGAGAGAGAAGATGAGCCGACTATAGAATAAGAGCCAACTGCAACACGTGCTCCTATGCAGTATGTTAGAGTGGAGTGGGCCTTGTATTGATGAAATAACACATCTTTGTATCTTACTATTATACTTGAAGGCTACAAGGTTGGCTATAGACGACGTGGCAATGTCATGTAGCCATGAGCTGGCTATACTATTAAGAGCATGCTTAATAGTATAGCCAACTGCTGGCTATAAGCCATTGCCATGTCATCTATAGCCCATCTTAGTAACATAGCGCACTTCAAGAAAATTTTGCTTACATGTCATGTAGTTAACGAGAAGTGGTAACATAATATGTTACTGTAACATAGCGCTTCTCAAGACAAGATGAGTCTACAATCTAATAAATGAAGTCCTCATGACACTAGTACTATGATACTTTGCACTATGAAGGTAGTAATTTAGAATAGTGCCATATACATGACACTAGTATAAGTTACTCCCCACTATGAACAGCCTATAGCCAATATGTACACTAGTTAATTAGAAAAGTGTATTGCTTTTTTATTATATGGCCCACCTTTCACTCTCACAAAGTGCCTAGGAGCACGTGCTAGAGCTGGCTCTTCACCAAGAGCCCGCTTACCTTCTCTCTCTTCTTTTCTTTCCTCCAACTAAGCAAGAATATACTAGTTTATTTCTTATAGCCAGCTAACTCAGCTCTATTGTACTTGCTCTAACCATGTTCTTAGTTGGTTCGCGTGTTTTCCTTGTTTTAAGCCGCCTACCCACCTATAGAACTGCCTTGCGCTGGCCAATTCCTCTCCAAACACCTAGGGAGGCGGTTGAACCGAACAAGTCTAACTTGTTTCTAGTGGGTACATTGACGTCGCATCGTAAGGGTGTGATAGCTGACTCTGGCAAAATAATTGACTAGTACCACGTTGGCATACACGAGCATGGGGCCCAGACACATCAAAAGTAGTGCATTAATCTCCAAAAAGGGTTGACCATGTCCATGGCTACCATCCCATTCTTGGTCATTTAGTGTGTGCTTCTCGTCATTCTGCGAGTTGACGGGACACATCAAAGTTAATATGTATTTAGTACTCTCTCCAAAATAGGCCGACCATGTCCATGGCTACCACCCCGTACTCGGTCATTGAGTACATGCACTATTCACGTGCCACCGAGGAGGGAAAATATTGTGTAGCACTAGGTGCCATCGTAGTGCATGACTCACTTACGCACTGTTTATCTCCATTTTCTTGCATGACACGTGCACCTTGATGCTAGATGTCCCGCGTGTTGGCAAAAGGATGAACAAAGCTCACGTCAAAAAAAGAGTGGAAGAACATAGATTCCCGAGGACCGAAAAGGAGCAAGGAACCTCGTGGTGGAGCGTCTGCACTCATAATATTTTATATTATTTAGAGATATAAAATCAACAAATCATCTCAGCAGCCTAGTGTAGTTACATCATACTACATGGCTAACCTACGATATCACCATATTTCTTGGCCTCCGTGCGACACCTAGGTCTAGTAATCCACCAGCCCGTATCGCTTCTCGCTCCTCGTCTCTCTCAAAGTGCGGCGGGCTGGCATTTTGGCCATCTATTGAGGTCAGTTAACTCATCACATGTTAGTGACTCTTGGGTGGGATAGTTTTTTTTGGTGGGTTTGGGGCAACTTGCTCCAATTTAACCCTCATGTTTGGATACTTTAGGGCTATTTGATCCCCAACTAGCTCAAACTAACTCTAACCATGGATCCAAACAGGGCCAAAGTTAGTCTCGGAAAACGCATTAAGCCCTATCTACATGGACAGACGGAGTACATGATACTAGCAAACGCTCACCAGTAGTAGTAGTTCATTGGTTGGTTTTGATTTTTGATTCAGTTGTTGTACTGCTACCGTCCAATATTCGCGTGTGGTTGTTTCTAGAATAAAAAAATGAGGTACTCCTACTTATGTTACTCCCACTATGGCTAGCCTAAGGTTAGTAGGTGACCTTGCGCTTGTCTCTTCGCCTCTTCCGAAAGTTGAACAACAATGATGGTACTACAATAGTACTTCTGGCGATCTAACACCTAATGAACTGCTGCACGTCCACCGCTTGTAAGCAAAAGTTTCTCCTCATGCTGCGAGCCACCACGCACGCATTGGCGAGGGAGAAGGCGTAGTAAGCAAGCTTCTCGTCGTTCTGCGAGTTAATGGGACACATCAAAGTTATTTAGTATGTACTCTCTCCAAACAAGGGTTGACCATGTCATGGCTACCATCCCGTGCTCCATCATTGAGTACGTGCACTATTCACGTGCCATCGAGGAAAAAAAATTGTGTGGTACTAGGTGCCATCGAAGTGCACAACTCACTTACGCACTGCTTATCTGATTACCTCCATTTTCTTGCATGACATGTGCACCTTGCTACTAAATGTCTCGTGTGTTGGAAAAAGGATGAACAAAGCTCATGTAAAAAAAGAGTGGAAGAACATAGATTCCCGACGATCGAGAAGGAGCAAGGAACCTCGCGGTGGAGCGTTTGCAAGGAACCTTGAGCGTTTTCCCCTGTTTTTTGCCACCTGCCCACCTATAAACAAATAAAAGAACATGAACTCTTCACTAACCACTAGAGAAAATACATCAGGATGCTAAGTTGAAGATATTTTATAGTTTATATTGATAACCACGCAAGAAGCCACGCATGTACAGGACGCATGCAGCCACGCATGTACATACGCCAATGCACTAACTCATGCCAATCCAACTCATCCACATACGCGCACGGCATGGAGCACACAACGCACGTACACAACACATGCATGCACACACACTCGGCCGCAGAATGCACCTGAATAACACATGCATGCGCGCACACTCGGCTACATGGAGGCATGCGCCATCTGCGGCGGTGTCTGGTTCGTCGTGCTATGGCGAAGCTCACACACAACGGCGCCTATGCATCTCTTGCAGCATCTCTTTGCCGTCGTTGCTCAAGGACTAGTCAGAGATGAAGACGATCGCAGCCTCAGCCTTAGAGCTAGCACCGATGGAAAAGCACGCATGTTGCACGCACACGAGCACGTACGGAGTTACCACGACGTGGTGCGTCCCCAGTCGCCTCTACTCCTTCTGCACACGTTTTCTATAAAGGGGGTTGCATGCCTAATGATGATGTGTGTGAGATCTTCTAGGACTCAGATGATGACGAGGAAAATTATGAGAAGTGTGTCTCCAACAGTGTTCCTCAACTCGCGCCTCTTGCATCATGGTGGTCGAGCTTAGAGTCATTCATCTAGTACATGTGGCATCTCAGATCTGGACACAAGGTGAGGTACACCGTCAAGGTCCATGGTCAAGGGGGTCAGGGTGGACGCAACCTTGCACTGTGTCCGCCATTTGAAGCGACGCGCCGGCCCATGGCGCCGCCCGCTACACTCCCAGTTGTACCCGCCTCCTCGCTGCATTCAAAAACCTACATTAAAACCCGTGTGGAATGCGAGAAACCAACTCACACACGTCCGTTCAGGAGCAAGACGCCGGCCAAGCTCCTCCTTCCACCATTTTGTCCACTCTTTCGGCAGCATCCGACGAGCAGGAAGAGCAGTTCTCCGGCATAAAAGCCGTCTGGGTGGCCCGCCGAGCCCGGCAGTTACGAGCGAGGCAGCTAGCTTCTCCACCGACCTCGCCTAGCCCATCGGAGGTAGTTGCCGCACTAAGCCAGCGTGTGGTTCCGTAGCTGGCCTCTCCAATACAGCTCGAGGAAGAGTGCCGACTTGCTCTACGCCGGCTTGTCGGGGAGCACGGCGGCACGGGCATCATCGCTGCCCTCGACGCCGCCGTGTCGTACATCGCCTCCAGTGTCTGTGACTGCGCCATCCGTCGTCGACGCGCACGTAGCTGCGACATGCAGGGAGAGAAAGAAGCCACCGCGGATGTCGACGAGGTGATGTGGCTAAGCAGATGTCGACGAGGTGACGGGCATCATGTCCCCGCCCGCTGCCAACATCAAGGAGAAGTAGAACATGGGAGGCCGCCGCCGATTGTATCCCATGAAGGCCACCGCCGAGGCAATGCCAGCGAATACAGCCGGTGTCTTGCACGATTCTTCTTCTGCCGGATGCTGGAGGAGGACAAAGAGATCGGGCGGCGACCATTTAGATTAGGTATTTTAATTCTACCAGGCTGGTTGTAATGGGAGTATTATAAGTAGTATCATGCATGCCAACTAGTAGTACTCCCTCCGTCTACGTGTGGGTACGAATTATAAGTAGTATCATGCATGCATGCATAAAGTACGTGCATTGGTCAATTTTATCTTAATACTTGCATGGAATTATTTAATGCACCTTGAAATCTAAACTTGTGATGGGGAACAACCAAATTGATCCTTATAAAATGGAAAAACTAAGATTTTGAGATAAGCCCTATAAACTGGAAAGGAGGGAGTAGTAACATAGACTAGTGTCATATGCATGAAACTAGTGAGTATGGGAGCACATGATATTTCCCCGTATGGACCGATCCCAAGTTGGCTTCTCACCTTCTTGGCCCACCAAAAAAACCCTCCCCCTCCCCCGCGCGCTTCCCGGCTGGCGCCAGCTGAGCCCGCCGCTCCACATTGATGGTAAGTCAGGGCGACGCGACCTCTCACTGCTTCCGCCATTGAAGCGGCGCGCCGACCGAGGGCACCGCCCGCTGCACGCCCTGCATTTCAGACTACACAGTGGAGAGTAACTTTAGAGCAAGTATTACAATTAGATGACATAAGCAGGCTATAAGGATATAAATATAGTATTTGTGCTTAGTTGAAGGAGAGAGAAGAGAAGCGGGTTGTAAACTTGTAGCCGGTTGTAGCAGGACCTCCAACATACTTTGTGAGACAAAAGGTGGGGCCATTATTAATGATATAGTATTATACTAAAGGGACTAACTATTGTACTAGCAGGCTATTAGGTTGGTTCTAGATGATGTGTCAACTTCATATAGCCGGATGTTGGCTATACTATTAACCATGCTCTAAGTGTGGTGTGAGTGGGACTAAAGTTTAGTCCTATACTGCTAGTAGGTGAGTGTGAGTTGCACCACTTTATAATGTGATCTAATCTAGCATTTGCATGAGCATGATAATAGGAAACCTACACGCGCGCTCTTCGGGAATGAGCCTGTCCAAGGACAAAAGCTATGCACGTGGTCTATATTTTTCTTGGTCGGAAAATTTATTAAGTCATTAATTAATAATTAACAGACACCTTAATTACTCAGCCGTTTCTAATTCTTTTGGCTAGTGGGGCTATTATTGACTTGGACGTGGGGTTTGGGCCAAAGGCCTACCACTATTATACTTGGTCTTACTCGCACGACCGACCTGACAGGCTCTACCCTAGCCGTCGTTGTATCATATGGTTTCGCACCGTTTCAGATCTTAGCGCCGCCACGCAATTCTTCTCCATCCCTCCTTCCGGCGTGCATCGCGAGAAGGGACAGCAGTCCTCCGAACCACGCCTTTCGTGATCCTGTACGGAAGAGGGGCGATCAGGTTTTTGGGGAGCACACTCCTGTGACTGCTGCCAGCGATGACTTCCTCAATGACAGCCTTCTTCCCCGACCTCGGTAACCTCTTCATCAATGACATGAGTGACAACATCAACCACAGTGGTTCTGCTCCCGCTGTACAATATGTGATTATGTCCTCCTGGTTTAGTCTGCATCATTACTTTGATCTTTGCAATTGTCGTCATGATCTATTTACTGTTGATTTAGATTAAATCTCATAGTAAATTGCTCATATATTCAACAATCCAATCCAAAAACCTGATTATAGGCAATTTACTTCGAGTGGTTTTGCCGCACTTTTGAAGCTGCCTACTTTTAAGGGGGTGTAGTATAAAAGGTGGCGCACAAGAGGAGTATATTGGTTTCAGATCATGTACTACTATGACGCCACTAAGGGTAAGCCTAAGGGCTATCTTAATCCTACACAGCATGAAGCTTTTGAGAACATGGATACCCTCTTCAAAGCCGCCATGCTAAGTGTTCTTGATGATTCCATTGTGGATTCATATATGTCGTTTGACAGCGGCAAAGACATATGGGCTGCGCTCGAGGCCACGTTTGGGGCCTGGGCGCTGGCAATGAGTTGTATGTCATGGAGCAATTCTGTGACTACAAGATGACTGATGAGCACTCTGTTGTTCAGTAGACTCATGAGATACAGTCACTCGCTAAGGAACTTGAGTACTTTAAGTGTGTGTTGCCGAACAAATTTGTTGCTGGGACCATCATTGCCAAGCTTCCACCTTCGTGGAACAATTTTGCTACTTCTCTAAAAAAACTAAAGACATGATTTTTTCCGTTTCGGATCTCATTAGCACTCTTGATTTTGAAGAGAAGGCAAGAGAAAAAGACACATGTGCTTGGGTCGCTTTGGGAGCTTCTACTGCCCACATGGTACACAAGAAGAACTTCGAGCCCAACCAGCCCCAAAATAACAAGAACAAATCTCAGGGGAAAGGCAAGTTTGATGCAAAGAACAAGCCGTCACATTCTACCAACTTCAAGAAGAATTCTCATAACGGGAAGGGATACAGACCTCAATTTTGGTAGCACCGCACAAAATTTATATGGCTGCATCTACCTACTGTCAGCTAACCTCATGGTGCTCCAGGTATTCCTACATTCGTAACTAGGTTCAATGCCCACTACAAGATGAAATAAGCTTATTCGTACGTTGACTTGCTGATTGCAGTGCGGAACGATCCTGTCATGTGTGGAGGAGCAAACAAGCAGTGCAGCCGAAGGTGGAAATCAACTAAGGACTTATGAAATTATATATAGTCTTCCTCAAGCAGGTCAGTATCCCCTTCATACAGATGATCGTGTTTTGTCATGCTGAGCTATTGATATGTGATACTGTTTTGCAACACCGTTTAAGTATAGCTATTGTTTTCCTATCTTTTCATATTCAGGACAATGAAGATGATTTCAGGGGAACTGCACAATATGGACTCATGTTGATTCATCTCTATTGCCTCATCTGTTTGCTGCAAATGTGTCAGCATCAATTGCAAGATGAGGCAGCTAGCTAGTTGTGGAGTTGCCAACATGCTCAAAGTGCTCGCAACATTGAGAAGAAACAAGCATGCCCAGGAAATTATTGCGTGCGCAGGGACGCCCTTTGCTCAGAGAAGCATCGACTGATTTTCTTTATTTCCACACCTTCTCACAGCTTTGCATTGGTTATAGTATGGTGAATCATTAAGATGCATAAACATGCTGAACTTTTGTTCTTTTGAATGTTAGCATGCATACCGTATCTTCTGAAGCTTAGTTTAATGTGAATGTTGACTAGCCTGTGAACCTTCACAATCTAGTAAGTATATTGTAGGCCTATTATTTGACACCTCACTTTGTCGTGCTACGCGACCAGTGTGAGTGTCTGCATCCAGTACCGCATCCTCTAATTTGGTGGATGCCAAGTTGAAAAAGGTTACCGATGAGTAGCCATAAGATGGAGGCGTCTCTTTTTTCTTTCAAATGGGCAATAAGCTGGAGAGTGTCTCGGACTGCCTCTAGCTCAAGGCCCTCCAGTACGAAACACGGGCAGCCGACTGTGCCGATAGAAAAGCCTATACATCTTAAAGCCCATTTGTTTTTTTTGCGAGGAGAAGCCCATATTTCTTAAAGAGGGGGCGATCCCAGAAAAACCCTCCTTCCTCCTCGCTTCCACTTATACTGCAGCTCGCTCTCCCGCTTCCATCTCCCCCCAATTCCCCCGCTCCCCATCTTCCTCACTCATATAGAAAACCCCCGCTCACCTTCTTCCTCACTCATATAGAAAACGCATGCTCCTCTTCTTCCACTCCTACAGAAAACCCCAGCCCTCCTTCTACCCCACTCGCACTGCCACTAGGCTCATCTCTGGCTACTCTGCTCAAACCCGTGAGCTCGACGCGACGCCCACAAGGAAAATGGAGTCGGCTGGCCCCAGTGCCAAGAAGATGAGGCTCCTGCCAGCGGCGACACCGGTTGTAGATCCCGCACCTGGCAGCGCGGGGAGAAGCAGTGAGCCCCCTCCCCACCCGGATCTGAGGAACCGATAGAATCTCCGGTGGGACGCATCAGCAATCTCCTGGACGTCATCCTTGAGGAGATCATCTCGCTTCTCCCCACCAAGGATTGCTGCCGCACACAAGTCCTCTCAACTCGGTGGCGCCCTCTAAGGCGCACCGCGCCCCTCAATGTCGACTGTCGTCAGATATATGTCCTTCCTGAATTTGATCTCCTCAGAGCCACCGTCTCCTCTCACCAGCAGGGCCCTGTTCAACACCTCTGCATCCCGACATGCTACCTGTTGTCCATACCCGGCATGGTAGATGCTTGGCTGACATCCCCTGAATTTGGAAAAATCCATCAGTTTGAGTTCTACCATTACCACGGACACACCAAGAATTCATGCCCACACCACCGTTGTCCATCTCACGGTTTTCCTCCTCTCTCCACACCCCACCTACGCCCGGTGCCATCTACCAGATGATCTGGTACAGGTGCTTCGACTCCCACTTGCTAAAAAAACTTTAGCTTGTGGTGGTTTATCTATCGGAGACCTCACTGCATAGCATCATCCACTCTAGTTGCCCTGCCCTGGAGCGCTTGCTGATTGTTTTGGGAATAGAAATCCCTATCAGTTGTCTCCAAATAAAGTCGCCTCACCTTAAAAGCATTGGAATTTGTTTTGAAGGACAGCAGCTCATCATCGAAGATGCCCCTTCACTTCAAAGGTTGCTCCTTGATGATTGTTATAAACCTTCGCAAATAATTGTCGTCTCTGCGCCCAAACTGGAGACCTTGGGTGTAATTCATGATCCGTTTAATGATCACAGGAAGTTGGTGTTTGGCTCCTCACTTTTTCAGGTGCCGTATATTATCATCTACACATTTGTAATCATAAGCTACATTTTTCATTTGTGCGCATAAGTTTTATATCATCTTGGATTACACTTTGGGTACTAATATTATGTTATATGCTTAATGAGGAGTTCTTCCATGGATAGCCTATCAATGCTACTGGATTCTATCAAGATCTTATATGTCGGAATGTTTAGTTTTGATCTGAACATAATTATTGGCTTGCTGCCATGCTTTCGATCTCTGGAGAATTTAAATAGAGGTGATGATTTCATGCACATTGAAAGCCCGTATATATTGTACTAGAATTAACCGTTCAGTTGTCGCTCTTTCGACATACTCTTTTTTCAGAAATTAACTGTTTTCAATCTTCATGTCTACTTAGGCACTGCTACCACATGGAGAAAAACGTATAACCAATCGGCGGCGTAATAAGCACCAGGATTTTCTCAGTTCTCATGACTTTCGTTTGAGGACAATAACGATGGATGGATATGCATCCAACCAGGCAAACAGAAGCTTTGTCACATTCTTCCTAGTGAATGCGAGGTTACTATTGTCCATGAGGCTTAAGTTTTTCGTAAAGATATTTCTCACGGACGAACATGTTGAATAGCAAAAAAAGAAGTTCCATGTGGAAAATGGGCTTCTGAACGTGTTCGGCTTCTATTTACAATAACTTGTAGTCATCCTCCAATAAATTTTTTTGCACAGGATGTTGATTTTATGGATCAGACCGATCCATTTGTTTGTGACTGCGAAAAAGACGGGTTGGGTTAGATGTTATTGCCATGTTCAATCTGGGTCTTGTCTAAATTTGATGAAAAATTAATCCTTGGGCTTTTTGTACTGTTTGTAAGCTTCAGTTACATGTTTTTGCCCTTGTACTACCCTCCGCCTGCCACTACACTGTCGCACCTTCCACTGCTCCGGTCTGTTCCCGTCCAAGGCCTCGCTGTTGTTCTCCACCTTGGTTCCCTCGTTGTGCCCGCCGCCGTCTGGCGTTGTCGACATGGTCAACAACTGAGAGGAATCAAGAGATGACTGTACGTGGAGAGGCTGATAGTAGGGACCCACCAGGGTCATTGCTTACGCAAGCAGGTGCCTCGTTATTACTCCTACAAGGCCAAAAAATATTTCCTCCTAATTGTTTGACAACTAGGTCCCACGCCATTATCAATGTAGTCAACAAATGAGAAAATTACACAACGAGCGAATAACACCAGGGACGCAGCAGCTCGCCCAGTTGTTTTTTAGTTTTAGAGACAGAGCGCAACTGCATGTTGTGCGGGGGCTGTGGCCCGTCTAGCCCATGCTTACGCTTTTATTTAAGCACATGACGAGCCCTATTGATATATTTTTTCTTTCTGAAAATGGCTAGCCCGGTTCTTTTTTTTGGAGAATACCCAACCGAGGCCTACTTGCTTTTCTCAGCCCTGCTGGGCCACAAATCTTTCAAGACGAGGAGGGATATGTAAGTAGTAAGAAATGGGCTGTAAATTTTTAAACCAAAGCCAACCGGCAATTACATTAAAATATTGTTTTTTCTGGATTTCTCCACTCTTATAAAAAGTAGAGTTGGTGATGATGGTGTGCCTGCCATCTAGCAATATAAGCCATCCGATCTATATATAACGTATAGGAAGGAAACTATGACAATTTACCCGCACTCCTCTCCACATTTGTAGATAAGGCCTTCCCTCGTTCATCCTTTTCTCCCACAAGATTAACTACTCATACAAATGCATCTTCATGTTCCGTGCAACACACGGGCATCTTGCTAGTAAATATTTTAAATTTCATTCATTTTTTGGCGGAGATTTTTTTTGAATTTTATTTTGATATAATTTTTTGAAGTTATTTTTAACGTGACTCGGAATTTCATGATTAAAAGAGTTCGGACCCCACCGAAATATGAAATATTTCGTTGAATTTTTTAGCAGTGCCCAGAATATATGGTCTGTAATGCTAATAAAAAAGAATATGGGCTCCAAAATATCCTTAAGAATTAGCAAACGGGCTATAAATTATTAAAAATAATGGCTAATGGGTTGTATGTTGTTTTGCACAGATTTGGAGGCTCACTTCTGGGCCTACTAGGTTCATGATGACGCTGTCCTAAAAAACTTTGACGTGTACGCAAGGCTTTGTCAACTTAGTCAACACAGAGGCGTGACTATTGGATGTCCATCCAACGGCCGACGTGCTTGTTCAATCTCTGATCTTCCCGCTCCAGCCG
This sequence comes from Triticum monococcum, assembly GCA_034509565.1. Lineage (NCBI taxonomy): Eukaryota > Viridiplantae > Streptophyta > Magnoliopsida > Poales > Poaceae > Triticum > Triticum monococcum. The sequence goes on along the minus strand of CM067842.1, from coordinate 476,136,186 downwards.
CCCAAACCAGCGTCGGTAGGACTGCCTGCTCCCTCCTCCTGTGGCCGGTTGTGCTGCTGCCAGGCCATCCCTCTACCCACCCACACATCCTGTTATTTTCCAGCGACGTCAACCTCACCCCGCAGCCAACCAGTCAGCGCTCGTACTCCCCTCAGCGTGGGCATCCACTGTCGTGTCTTCCCCGGCTCCGTGACGTTCCCTTCCTAGGCCTCACTGTCATCCACCTCCCTGGTGCTCTCGACGCGGCATGTCAATGTGGTCAACGAATGACATCCATTGGAAGTGAATGGTACGTGGAGAGGCTGACAGCTAGGTCCATGGCCGCACACAAGGAAATGCCTCCTTATTACACGCAAAATAATGATTCCTCCACCTAACAGCTGGGACCCACCGGAAGGGCCTCTGTATTTTGCACACAAAAAAAGTTCCCCCGCTGATAGCTCGGACCCGCTAGCTATATCTTCGCACGCAAGGAAGTGCCTCCTTATTATGCACAAAAAAATGAATACTCCCCCTGCTAGCCAGGACCCACCATAGTGTGAGGCTGACTTGTGGGCCTACTAAGTTAATGGGGACGGAGGGCTTTGTCAACTTAGTGAATATGAACGATTCTAGCTCCAGTGACCATACGATGTCCATCCAACGGCCGTGGTGCTTCTTCAACCTCTGGTCTTCTTGCTCTAGCCGCCCAAACCAGTGTCGGCCGTGCCGCCTGCTCCTACCTCCCGTGTCCGGTTGTGCTGCCACCGCTGGCCATGCCATCCCTCTATACTCACCCACACCTCCTGTTATTCTCCGGCGACGGCAGCCTCACACCGCAGCAAAGCATTCAACCCATGTACTCCCATCCGCGTGGGCATCCACTGTCGCGTCTTCCCCGGCTCCGCGTCGTCCCCTTCCTAGGCCTCGCCGCCGTCCACCGCCCTGGTGCTCTCGACACGGCGTGGTCAACGTGGTCAAGGAATGACTTCCATCGGAAGAGTACTGTACGTGGAGAGGCTGACAGCTGGGTCCACGGTAGGAGCAAGGAAGTGCCTCCTTATTACGCGCAAAATAATTATTCCTCCACCCGACAACAGGGACCCACTGGATGGGTGACATTATTTCATGAAAAAACGTTCCCCCCTGACTGCTGGGACCAACCAGCTACATCTTCGCATGCAAGGAAGTGCCTGACAGTCAGGACCCACCTGGTCGAAGCGTACATAGCGTTGTCATTCTGGTCGCGAACGTGTACGTACATACGATTGGTCTGTCTGCAGGCTGCAGCGATGAACCGTGGCAGTGTAAGCAAGGGCACGTGTCGTAGTATAGTCGCGCACGTGTCGTAGTATAGGCGCGCACGTAGCATGTACACGTATGTCCAGCCAGGGTGCAAGAAAGTAAATACGGCCATGTACGTACATACGGGCGGGGTCTCGAACGCCTACTCGCGCATACATATGGCCAGGGCTCATGTACATGGCTAGGTCGGGAGAGAGAAACTGTGTCGTCGTCGTGTTCATGGGGAAGCAACGGAATGCGTCGTGTTCATCGGGAGGCAATGGAATATGTCGTGTTCATCAGGAGCCAACTGGCTGATGTCTACTACGCAACTTCATTCTTGTAGATATGTGTTGGGCCTCCAAACGCAAAGTTTTGTAGGACAATAACAATTTTCCCTCAAGTGGATGACCTAAGGTTTATCAATCCGTGAGAGGTGTAGGATGAAGATGGTCTCTCTCAAACGACCCTGCAACCAAATACAAGCAATCTCTTGTGTCCCCAACACACCCAATAAAATGGCAAATTGTATAGGTGCACTAGTTCGGTGAAGAGATGGTGATAAAAGTGTAATATTGATGGTTGAAATATATTTTTATAATCTGAATAAATAAAACAGCAAGGTAGCAAATAATAAACGGGCACAAAAACGGTATTGCAATTCTTAAAAATGAGGCTTAGGGTCTGTACTTTCGCTAGTGCAATCTCTCAACAGTGCTAACATAGTTGGATCATATAATTATCCCTCAAAGTGCAATAAAGAATCAGTCCCGAGTTCCTATTAGCAGAGAACAAAAGATAGGAATTCTTTGTAGGGTACGAGACCACCTCAAAGCTATTCTTTCCACTCGATCTATTCAAGAGTTCGTATTAAAATAACGCAAAGCTATTTTTTCCGTTCGATCTATCCTAGAGTTCGTACTAGAATAACACCAAAGCATATTCATATTCATAATACTCAATCTATACAAAGAAGTACCTAGAGACCCCAAAGTTTCTATCGGAGAAAACATAATAAAAATGTGCATCAACCCCTATGCATAGATTACCCAAATATCACTGCGGGAATCTACGAATTGAATGCCAAAACACATATCAAGTGAATCAATATGATACCTCATTGTCACCTCAAGTATTCATACCGCAAGACATACATCATGTGTTCTCATATCTGAATATTCAATCCGACAAGACAAAACTTCAAAGGGTAAAGACTCAATTCATCACAACAAGAGTATAGAGGGGAGAAACATCATATGATCCGACTATATTAACGAAGCCCATGATATAGATCACGAGAGAGAGAGGGAGAGATTGGACACATAGCTAATGGTACAAACCCTCATCCCCGAGGGTGGACTACTCCCTCCTCATCGTGGTGGCCGCCGGGATAATGAAGATGGCCATCGGAGATGATTCCCCCCTCCGGCAGGGTGCCCGAACGGGTCTAGATTGGTTTTTGGTGGCTATAGAGGCATGTAGCGGCGGAACTTTTGATCTAGGTTAACCCCGAGGGGTTTTGGAATATTTGGGAATTTATAGTGCAAAGAAGGGGTACGGGAGGCCACCGAGGTGGGCACAACCCACCTGGGCGCGCCAGGGGGCCCTGGCGTGCCCTGGTGGGTTGTGCCCCCTCGGGGCACCCCCTAGGTGTTTCTTTGGCCCATCGGGAGTCTTCTGGCCCATAAAATCCACATAAAATTTCTCGGTGTTTGGACTCCGTTTGATATTGAGTTTTTGCGATGTAAAAAACAAGCAAAAAAACAACAGCTGGCACTGGGCACTGCATCAATAGGTTAGTCCCAAAAAGTGACATAAAGTTGCTATAAAATGATTGTAAAACATCCAAGAATGATAATATATTGGCATGGATACTTCATAAATTATAGATACGTTGGAGACGTATCAGCATCCCCAAGCTTAATTCCTACTCGTCCTCGAGTAGGTAAATGATAAAAGAAATAATTTCTGAAGTGTGAATGCTAGCAAAGTGCATAAGTTTGATCAATGATAATTTCAATCACTTTTCCTAACATCATAACAGCAATTCTTTCTTATAAAACTTCTCATGTTATCGTGGCAACCAATTCACATGTTAAGGTTCAAACAATGAATTCTCTTGAAATCCAACAACCTATGTTCTTAGTCACCAAGCAATTGCAATTCAACTTATTCAACAGAGTTTAAGTAAGAGCTCCGCATACTCAACCATCATATAGTCTTCTATGATTGCTAACACTCACCGCATACACATGAGCAAAACGTTTCAGCCAGACACATATAAAGATATTGGCTTACTGTTTTGCCTCCCATTGTATTCACCTCAAGGGTGATGTCAACAATAATAACTCATGCTACCCATATTCAACTGACATATGTGCCTAGATCTTTCCTCGCCACATGATGCTTACCAAAAGAGAAAATAAAAAGGAATAGAGAGGAATACTTTGACTCTTTGCATAAAAGTAAATACTGAAAAGTAAAGGATAGGCCCTTCGTAGAGGAAAGCAGAGGTTGCCACACGCTTATTTGTTTGTATGCTCAATCCCTTAGTGAAAAAGAATGTCACGTTATATTGCCCCTTGTGATAGCAACCTTTATTATGTAGTCTGTTGCTTTTATTGCTTTACCATCACAAGTTCATACAACGCTCAATTTTCTCTTACACTAAATGATCTTACACTTTTAGAAGCAATTTTTATTGCCTTATTGCACCGATGACAACTTACTTGAAGGATTTTGCTCAATCCTTAGGTAGGTATGGTGGACTCTTGAAAATAAGATTTGGGTTTAAGGATTTTGGATGCACAAGTAGTATCTCTACTTGGTGCGGAATTTTTGGCTAGCAAAGATGGGGGGCAAGCACCACATGTTGAAGGATCTATGACAATATAACTTCTATGTGAATATGAAGAAACATAAACCATTACATTATCTTCCTTGTCCAACGTCAACAATTTTGGCATATAATATTTTTATGGGGGCTCACAGTCACAAAATATTTCCATGATAGTGTATTTATATGTGAAAGTTCTCTTCCTTATACTAATTATTAGGGAATTGCTTGTATGACCAATATTGTGATTGTGAAGCCTCAAAACATTTCACTTTTTGAACCCAATGTGAGGCTACCACTAGGCATGATATGATTTCAACTTCATGACATTCAGTTTATTCAACAATTTACTCATAGGATATAAGTGAAGCACATGAGTAAATGACATAAAAAAGAGCTTCATTGACGGGATGTGAATGTCACTTACTTAGCCTCCTGGCAACGATTTGAGGACTCTATTTTATTTAAAAACTTTCAGATCTAAGCAATTTATTAAAGCAGCAAGCAAAACAAAGTAAAATGGCATTCCAAGGACAGCACACATCATGTGAAGAATCAAAAACTTAGGCTCAACCGATACTAACCGATAATTGTTGAAGACGAAAGGTGGGATGCCTACCGGGGCATCCCCAAGCTTAGATGCTTGAGACTTCTTGATATTATCTTGGGATGTCTTGGGCATCCCCAAGCTTGAGCTTTTGTGTCTCCTTAATTCCTCTCATATCACGGTTTTTCGAAATCTCAAAGCTTCATCCACACAAAACTCAACAAGAACTCGTGAGATAAGTTAGTATAAACCAATGCAAAAACCTTATCATTCTCTACTGTAGAAAATCACAAAAATTATTATTCAACATTGCATACTAAATTCCTCTGCATATTTAATACTCCTATCCTCAAATATAATCATTAAACGAGCAAACATATGCAAACAATGCAAACATAACAGCAATCTGCCAAAACAGCACAGTCTGTAAAGAATCCAAGAGTATCAATACTTCTTAAACTCCAAAAATTATGAAAATTTACCACACTTTAGAAAAATTATCAGAGCTTATTTTTCAAAAAGTTTAAAGATTTTATCGCATTCTTACGTTTCTAGGGAATTTTTGCAACAGCGCTAAACTTTCTGTTTTCAAACAGCAACATGTATACTTGCAAAATAAGCATGGCAAAGGCTATCATTGCCACTTTTATTGAAATAAAAGATGCAAAACATTATTATAAATAATAGCAAGCAAATACTAGCAAAATAAAATGATTCTCCAAGCAAAAAACATATCATGTGACGAATGAAAACATAGCTCCAAGTGAGGTTACCGATAATGTTGGAGACGAAAGAGGGGATGACTTCCGGCGCATCCCCAAGCTTAGTTGCTTGGATCTTCCTTGAATATTTCCTTGGGGTGCCTCGGGCATCCCCAATCTTAGGGTCTTGTCACTCCTTATTCTCCTCATATCGACATCTCACCCAAAACTTGGAAACTTCAATCACACAAAACTTAACAAAACTTTGTGTGATAGGTTAGTATGATAAAGAGCAAACCATTTCACTTTTGGTACTACCAAAGACAAGATTCATAATTTTTATCACACAATGCCTACTGTAGCATAACATTTACACAATTTATATTGAGTAATATAAGCCATAGAAACTTGAAAACAAGCAAGCTATGCATTGAAAACAGAATTTGTCAAAAACAGAACAGTCTGCAGTAATCTGTACTCCAACCATACTTCTACTATTCCAAAAATTCTGAAAAAATAGGACAACCTGGAAAATTTGTCTATTAATCTTCTACAAAAAGAATCAGAATCTTATCACACTTATTTTAAAAATAATAATTTTTTCCTGAGCACAAAAGTTTTTGTTTTTCAGCAAGATCAAATCAACTATCACCATAGGTCATCCCAAAAGTCTTGGCACTTTATTGAAACAAAAGCTATAAAACATGATTAATACAGTAGCATAATCATGTGAACACACAAAAACAGTAGGTAAAAGTGTTGGTTTGTCTCCCAACAAGCGCTTTTTCTTTTATGCCTTTTAAGCTAGGTATGATGATTTCAGTGATGCTCGCATAAAAGATAAGAATTGAAACATGAAGAGAGCATCATGAAGCATAGGACTAGCACATTTAGGTCTAATCCCCTTCCTATGCATAGGGATTTTGTGAGCAAACAACTCATGGGAGCAGGAATCAACTAGCATAGGAAGGCAAAACAAGTGCAACTTCAAAACAATCAACACATAGAGAAGAAACTTGATATTATTGAGGTAGGTAAGAGCATAAGTTCCTTCCTCATAATAATTTTCATAAACATCATGAATGGATTCAACAATATAACTATCACATACAACTCTCTTTTCATGATGCACAAGCATAGAAGATTTATCACTCTTTATGGCATAGATGTCATCATAATAATCATCATAGATAGCAACTTTATTGTCATAGTCAATTGAAACCTCTTCCAAAATAGTGGATGCATAGTGGATGTAACCAGATTCAACACCCTCCAAAATAGTGGGATCACTACTACCTAGAGTTGACACTCTTCCAAACCCACTTTCATCAATATAATCATCATAAATAGGAGGCATGCTATCATCATAATAAATTTTCTTATCAAAAGTAGTAGGAATAAAAGGATCATAATCATTAAGCAAAGCATCCCCAAGCTTAGGACAAGCATGATTTCCAGCAAATAAATCTTCAAAAATATCATACACATTAAACATAGCATCCTCAAGCTTGTGGTTTTGCATATCATCACAATCATTCTTATCAATAGCATGAATGGCACCAATAGCATAGCAAACATTATTATCATATTCTTCTCAGCAAGTACTAAAAAGATTTTCAAGATCATAAGGGATATCATTGTGTTCCCAATCATAATCATTACAAAAAGTAGTAGGTATCACAAAATCATACTCAATATCATCATCCTCCATCAACATATTTGATTCACTTTCATGAGGCACAATGGTGATATGAGCAACATTATTTGGGATAGATACCTTTTTACCTCTATTCTTTCTTCTTTTCTTCTTCTTCACCACATCATGTGTGTGTTTAATTAATATTTTCAAGCTTCTTATTGAAGAGATTGGTTGGATAGGAAGCTCCTCCTCGTTACCTAATTCATCGTAATAAACACTAGGAGGGTATTGGGAAATATTTTCCCTTTCATTAGTACTCTCTTCATATTCTATTTGTTTTCTTGACTTTAGATAGTTGGCAATATAAGGATTCTCAATGCAATTTACTGCACAAAACATATAAATTTCCTCTAGATCAAAATCAAGAAATCTCTCGAGATTAAATTTTGGAATACCCTTAGTTATACATTTAATCACTTCATACCCCAAAAGAAGACTAAGGTCTTTATGATGCTCAAGGGTAATCAAGTTATCACAATTTTTGGAGACGATTTGATCATCAAATAATTTGCATTGGAGATTTAAATGACCACATTCATTGCAAAGCTCACAAGGATGGTGAAAAAAATTAAATCTTTCAGCACAATCATCTAGCCTCTCTTGCAAATTTTTCCTTTCTAAATATTTATGCTTCTTACAAAATCTATCTTCCCTTTTTGGTGTGCAATTGCAGTCCCAATTCACTCCGCAAAAAGTGACATGCTTATAAGAAACATTTTTGTCATGACTTGTGCAATCATCATTAGCATTTTGGATATTCAAAGAATTTATACTAACAACATTGCAAGCATGCTGATCATTCAAATATTTTGTGCCAAACATTTTATTGAATTCTTCTTCTAACAATTGAGCACAATTTTCTGAACCATCATTTTCAAGAAAGATATTATAAAGATGATCAATAATATGATGCAACCTCAATTCCATTTTTTATGTAGTTTTCTTTTATAAACCAAACTAGTGATAAAACAAGAAACTAAAAGCTTCGATTGCAAGATCTAAAGATATACCTTCAAGCACTCACCTCCCCGGCAACGGCGCCAGAAAAGAGCTTGATGTCTACTACGCAACTTTATTCTTGTAGACACGTGTTGGGCCTCCAAGCGTAGAGTTTTGTAGGACAGTAGCAATCTTCCCTCAAGTGGATGACCTAAGGTTTGTCAATCCGTGAGAGGTGTAGTATGAAGATGGTCTCTCTCAAACGACCCTGCAACCAAATACAAGCAATCTCTTGTGTCCCCAACACACCCAATACAATGGAAAATTGTATAGGTGCACTAGTTCGGCAAGAGATGGTGATAAAAGTGTAATATTGATGGTAGAAATATATTTTATAATCTGAATAAATAAAAACAGAAAGGTAGCAAATAGTAAACGGGCACAAAAACGGTATTGCAATGCTTAAAAATGAGGCCTAGGGTCCATACTTTCGCTAGTGCAATCTCTCAACAGTGCTAACATAGTTGGATCATATAATTATCCCTCGAAATGCAACAAAGAATCACTCCTGAATTCCTATTAGCGGAGAACAAAAGATAGAAATTGTTTGTAGGGTATGAGACCACCTCAAAGCTATTCTTTCCACTCAATCTATTCAAGAGTTCGTGTTAAAATAATGCAAAGCTATTTTTCCGTTCGATCTATCCTAGAGTTTGTACTAGAATAACACCAAAGCATATTCATATTCATAATACTCAATACACACAAAGAACTACCAAGAGAACCCAAAGTTTCTATCAGAGAAAAGATAATAAAAACGTGCATCAACCCCTATGCATAGATTACCCCAATATCACCGCGGGAATCCGCGAGTTGAATGCCAAAACACATATCAAGTGAATCAATATGATACCTCATTGTCACCTCAAGTATTCATACCGCAAGACATACATCATGTGTTCTCATATCTTAATATTCAATCCAACAAGACAAAACTTCAAAGGGCAAAGACTCAATTCATCACAACAAGAGTATAGAGGGGAGAAACATCATATGATCCGACTATATTAACAAAGCCCATGATATAGATCACGAGAGAGAGAGAGAGAGAGAGATTGGACACATAGCTACTAGTACAAACCCTCATCCCCGAGGGTGGACTACTCCCTCCTCATCATGGTGGCCGCCGGGATGATGAAGATGGCCACTGGAGATGATTCCCCCTCTGGCAGGGTGCCCGAACGGGTCTAGATTGGTTTTCAGTGGCTACGGAGGCCTGCAGCGGCGAAACTTCTTATCTATGTTAACCCCAAGGGGTTTCGGAATATTTGGGAATTTATAGTGCAAAGAAGGGGTACGAGAAGTCATCGAGGTGGGCACAACCCACCTGGGCGCGCCAGGGGGCCCTGGCGCGCCCTGGTGGCTTGTGCCCCCTCGGGGCACCCCCAGGTGTTACTTTGGCCCATCGAGAGTCTTCTGGCCCAAAAAAATCCACAAAAAGTTTCGTGGTGTTTGGACTCTGTTTGATATTGATTTTCTGTGATGTAAAAAACAAGCAAAAAACAACAACTAGCACTGGGCACTGAATCAATAGGTTAGTCCCAAAAATTGATATAAAGTTGCTACAAAATGATTGTAAAACATCCAAGAATGATAATATATTGGCATGAATACATCATAAATTATAGATATGTTGGAGACGTATCACCGGCTTGGACGGAACTGCCGATCGAAACGAGGCCTGGCGTACCGCAGAACGGAGGAAACGGCCTTGTGTTCGGCCGGCCACGGTCAAAAAAGGATCCTGTTCATTGGGAGGGGTCTATCGTACCGCAAAACAGAGGAAATGGACTTCTCTTGGACCTCCTACGGTCGAAACGGGGTCCTATTGATCGAGAGGGGTGTGGCGTACCACACGGAGGAAACGGACTTGTGTTGGAGCGCTATGGTCGAAACGGGGGTCCTGTTCATCGGGAGGGGTGTGGCGTACCACAAAACAGGACTCCACGGGATACTGTTCATCTCCACCGTCGACCTCCTCCAGCCTCCACGGGCTACTGTTCATCCACTGTCGACCTCCTCCAACCTCCACCTGCGACTTTTCATCCACGGGCTCTTGTTCATCCAGCCTCCACCGCTCCTCCACCGACTACTGTTCAACCAGCCCTCTCCACAGGGTCCTATTCAACCACCCCTCCACGGGCTACTGTTCATCCAACCCTCAACCAGCTACTATTCAACCAGCCCTCCACCGCGTCCTATACATCCACCCCCAACCGGCTCGATCGGGGTCCTATTCATCCAGCGGCAATGGCCTCTACTACCACGGGGTCCTGTTCATACAATGTGACGCCCCCGATTTAATCGTACACTAATCATACACGCAAACGTGTACGATCAAGATCAGGGACTCACGGGAAGATATCACAACACAACTCTACAAATAAAATAAGTCATACAAGCATCATATTACAAGCCAGGGGCCTCGAAGGCTCGAATACAAGAGCTCGATCATAGACGAGTCAGCGGAAGCAACAATATCTGAGTACAGACATAAGTTAAACAAGTTTGCCTTAAGAAGGCTAGCACAAACTGGGATACAGATCGAAAGAGGCGTAGGCCTCCTGCCTGGGATCCTCCTAAACTACTCCTGGTCGTCATCAGCAGACAGCAGGTAGTAGTAGGCACCTCCCGAGTAGTAGTAGTAGTCATCGTCGAAGGTGGCGTCTGGCTCCTAGGATCCAACATCTGGTTGCGACAACCAGGTAGAATGGATAGGGGGAAAAGAGGGAGAAAGCAACCATGAGTACTCATCCAAAGTACTCGCAAGCAAGGAGCTACACTACATATGTATGCATTGGTATCAACTGGAATAAGGCTATTATATGTGGACTGAACTGCAGAAAGCCGGGATAAGGGGGGATAGCTAGTCCTTTCGAAGACTACGCTTCTGGCAGCCTCCGTCTTGCAGCATGTAGAAGAGAGTAGACTGAAATCCTCCAAGTAGCATCGCATAGCATAATCCTAACCGATGATCCTCCCCTTGTCGCCCTATGAGAGAGCGATCACCGGTTGTATCTGGCACTTGGAAGGGTGTGTTTTATTAAGTATCCGGTTCTAGTTGTCATAAGGTCAAGGTACAACTCCAAGTCATCCTGTTACCGAAGATCACGGCTATTCAAATAGATTAACTTCCCTGCAGGGGTGCACCACATAACCCAACACGCTCGATCCCATTTGGCCGGACACACTTTCCTGGGTCATGCCCGGCCTCAGAAGATCAACACGTCGCAGCCCTACCTAGGCCCAATAGAGAGGTCAGCACGCCGGTCTAAATCCTATGGCGCAGGGGTCTGGGCCCATCGCCCTTTGCACACCTGCACGTTGCGAAGGCGGCCGGAAGCAGAACTAGCCCCCTTAATACAAGAGCAGGCTTACGGTCCAATCCGGCGCGCGCCACTCAGTCGCTGACGTCACGAAGGCTTCGGCTGATACCACGATGTCGAGTGCCCATAACTGTCCCCGCATAGATGGTTAGTGCGTATAGGCCAGTAGCCAGACTCAGATCAAATACCAAGATCTCGTTAAACGGGTTAAGTATCCGCGAACGCCGACCAGGGCCAGGCCCACCTCTCTCCTAGGTGGTCTGAACCTGCCCTGTCGCTCTGCCACAAAGTAACAGTCGGGGGCCGTCGGGAACCCAGGCCCACCACTACCTGGGTGGAACCACCTGCCCCTTCAGCCCCCATCTCCGAACAGTATCATAAGTAAGGTAACTGTGTAAAGTATATAGCATATGCCCGTGATCACCTCCCGAAGTGATCACGGCCCAGTAGTATAGCATGGCAGACGGACAAGAGTGTAGGGCCACTGATGGAACACTAGCATCCTATACTAAGCAGTAGGATAGCAGGTAAAGGTAACAACAGTAGTAGCAAGGACAGGCTATGCAGCAGTATAGGATTAACGAAAAGCAGTAACATGCTACACTACTCTAATGCAAGAAGTAGAGAGAAGAGTAGGCGATATCTGGTGATCAAAGGGGGGCTTGCCTGGTTGCTCTGGCAAGAAGGAGGGGTCGTCGACACCGTAGTCGAACTGGGGGAGCCGGCAGTCTCGGGGTCTACCGAAAAGAAGTAACGGGGGGGAATACAATAAATAATAGAGCAATCAAAGTATCACAAAGCATAACAAGACAATATGCGGTGCTAGGGGTGCCCTAACGCGGTATGAGGTGGTATCGGCGAAGCGGGGAAACCTCCGGGAAAATATCCCCGGGGCTTCGCGTTTTTGAACAAATTAATTGGAGGGGAAAAGTTGTGTGTTCGCTATGCTAGGGACGCATGGTGAACGAACTAAATGTGTATTCGGATTCGTCTTATTTTTCTGATCATTTTTCATATATAAATTATTTTCATCCGGGTTAGTATGAATTAGTTATGATTTTTCGAAGTTTATACAATTTTCTAAAGATGTTTAATACGAGTTTGACTAACTCAAATTGACTGGTCATATAGAGAAGGGGTGGCCCACATGTCATAGGCTATCCCTAAACAAATAAATAAATCTAACTTATTTAAATGGGGCTCTACATGTCTTTTTTCGAGAGTACGCCAAAGGCGTACCTTATCTTTATAGAATGGGGCTCTACATGTCATCTACTACTAGACTCACTTAGCACTAGTTTAATCCTAAACTAGACTAAACAAGATCTGGCTCATACACACACCTACGCACACACGGCCGAGTACAGGGCCTTGGCGGCCATGCCCAAGAAGCAGTAGCAGCAGCAATACGCAGTAGCTAGAGCAGTACAAAGTAGCAGCAATGTAAAGTAGTCAAGTAGCAGGGCAGCGCAAGGAGCAGCAGCTAAGTCGTAGCGGCAGCAGGAGGAAGTAGCAGCGGCAAGCAAGCAGTATGCGGGAGCAGCAGCAGGTAGAGCAGCGCGCGGCCACTGCTTGAGCCCGCTGGGCACGGCCGGGGCGCCGTGTACACAATGGCAGGGAGCGCACGGGGTCGCGCGTGGGGGCGCAGGGAGTGGCCAGGGCACGCGAGCACGACCATGGGGAGCCGGTCACAGCCAGAGGCCGGGGTGAGCGCACACATACACAGGAGCTCGGGACACGACATACAACAACGTAACGAGGCACGGATCGAAGGGGGAAATGGGTGGAATCGACTGTGGAGCTCACTGCGAAGCTCATAGATGTGGATAGGAGGCGCGGGGGCGACCGGATGTGACGAGCTCGACGACGAGAGACGACGGCCGTGGCGGAAAATCAGCTCGATCCCGAGCGTACAGTGCGGCTCCGGTTGAACGGATGCACGGGGGTGATGGAGTCGAAGACGAGGAAGCCCTGGACGACCTCCCAGTCGCCGGGGAGGCCAGTGGCCGCAGGGACGGCGATGACGCGCAGATAGCGGCTCGGGCACGAGGTCCAGAGGAGAAGCGCGAGAGGGAGAGGGGAAATTTCAGAGGCTAGGGTTTCGGGGGTCGAGGAGGGGGTCTTGTGGACGTTAGGGCGTCGTTGGATGGTCGACACGAGACCGGGGCGCCATGGGATGGCCGCCATGATCCCCTGCGTGTCTCCTGTAGCCAAAGGAGGGAGACAAGTGGTGGATGTGGGCTGGGCCTTCCATTTTGCTATATGGGCCTCAATGCTCAGTAGATTAGGTCCTTCTCTTTTCTTTGTTTTTATACTATTTTATTTACTTCACCTGTTTTATATTTTAAATAGTTGCCAAAATAATGTTGTTATTTATGAAAAGTGGCACATAAATACCGTGTATTATTAGTTTGGAGGCAGTTTGGAGTTAAGTAAATAATGGTTTATTTTGAAAAGGTCATTTTCTTTGTTGTTGGACCACTTGTTAATTTCCTAGGAATTATTTGGTGATTCAAATGATGTTGGCTGCAACATGAAAATCATCAGGGGGTGTTATACAATAATTTGGACATTTTAGTTTTATTGGTTGAGATGTTTTAAATTTCACATATTATTTGAATTTGAAAACAAGTGGAGTTTCAAATGAGAAATTGATCAAAGTGACTAAGCACGGTTTTGGCAAAATGATTAGCTTGACCTCAAGGATTACTGTAGCTTAATTATTCGGGCGTTACAATTCTCCTCCACTACAAGAAATCTCGTCCCGAGATTTAAGAGAGGAGTATGGGAAAGATGTGGCTACGAAATTCTATCGAGTCTTCTCGGTCTTGGTTGCTCTTCTCGGAGAGGTCGATCCTTTACATCGACGCCTTCATTCCTCATGCTTCAGGTCATCATCAGGAAGCCATCATTCTTTTCTTCGGGAATTCCAACGTACTTACTAATAGGTAAGTGGCAGCTCGGTTACGACAGCATGCTTACGAGGGAAACAATCTGGGTTTAACCATGATTGAGCATAAGATTATCTCTCGAGTTGAACATATAAAATACATCGAGAGTACAATACGAAGGTACCATGAGAGGGCCCAAGCAGATAGATAGCTGCTCAAAGTCTGAACCAGAGTGAGAAAAGGGTTCAGAGCGGCGAGAGTAAGCATTGCGTCTGATACCAGAATAGAGCAGTAGGAAGGTGGCTCGCGAATTACCTATGAAGCCAAGCATAAGGGATAACTTTGAAGCAGGGATGTACAGGAGAGTCAGATTTCGATCCTGTGGAACTATGGGTTATGGGCCCACCATGTGGGTTAAAAGTAGGAAGGGCGGTGATGCCTTGCACGATCATGTAAGCAAGGTATGTCAGAGGATAGCCTATCATTTATGTCAGAAACAACATCAGTACCAAGGGCGAGGGACGAAGAGAACCATTTTCCTGCTTGTTGAACGAGGCGGACCAATAGGCAAGTTCTCGTCCATCGGTGGTTACCGGAATGTCAACAACAATAGTAACAGGGTCTTACTGACAGATTTGTACACCGAGGGGTTTACATAAGCAGTGAATTATTACGGCTTAGTTTATATAGATCACAAGAAAAAGGCAAACAAACCAATGGAAAGAAAAATATGATTATCAGATTAAACAGAACAATGGAAAGGAAAATGTGTTGAAACACATATTCCAGGGGTATATCTTTCCCAAGGATAAGCAGAGCATGATATCCACGACATGATATAACGTAGAAAACCCTTTTAGGTAAGGGGAGAGGAATTTCATGACATTACCCATACAACGGTGTTTGGATAATTGAGCAAAAAACATTTAGCATTGGGCTTCAAATGTTCTTGTTAAAAATCAAAGTACCAGTGACATTCTTCGAGATAGCCTTGACATGGCCTTCAAGCAAGGTCAGACCTTGGATACACAAAGGACCCATCAGGAACAACTTATAGAATAAGTCTTACAATTTCCTCATGGAAGAATGGATAACCTTGCAGAAAAGGAATCTATAACAATAGGTCCTCCGGCCAGTTGTGCTAGGCATGACATCACCTTATCGGATCATATAAAGACCAATGCTATAACTCTTGGAAATATGTTCCAACCATCATATCCGACCGAGATTCAGATCTGATTGGGGCCAGGATACCTCAGACTCAGGATGTCTGAGAAGAAAAGGTGTACCACAAATTTGACGGGATGACAATGTAAGATTCTCGGGAATTGAACTATGAAAGCGATTTCCACAACAAGAGTTCATCATTAAACCAAGGAGAGCATGAGGATGTGGCTGATGGACTCAGCGACAACTCATCGAGATTTCCAAAAAGATGGGATTCCACAAGTATGTGAACAAGGAGATAACAGTTGTCAGATCAAGTGATATAATGATGTATGCTCGAGGAAAACATACAGAATTAAACATTGGTTGAAAGGTACGCCCGAATTATGGGTTGGGTTGCCCGAATTATGGTGATTCAATAATCAATAGTCTAAGAATGAACGGATATGGCAAGAAGTATCACTTGTACCAAGAATGCATAAGAGGTGGTGAAATTCCCACAACATTCTTGACATAAAAGGTGGTAATATCCAAGGTAAAGAAGTACAATGCTGGGTAGCAAGTAACTCAAGGTATAACACAAAACACGAACAAGTTTGTGTTGAACGGAAGGCAATAAAGTGGTAGATGATAAAACAAATCATCAAGGGCAACGATGGTATTTCTCATCATGAATTCGATATATATCTTGGAAGAGCTCAAGATGTTGCTGATGACCACGACACATTTGTCGAGAGATTTCATGAAGATGTAATCGGTCGGTGATGACATCAAGTCAAATGATGATGCAGCGAAAGTCAAATAATACTTGAAGAAGAACTCATAAGAAGTTATGCAGTTCCGTGATAATCTCGAGATACCAGAGGGGGTAATACTCGATGACAGAACAAAGTAGAGGTTGGACTGGGGTATTGCTCTACAGAAGACAAGCGCTTAAACTTGCACGCGAAATGGTATTTAAAGGAGAACATGGTCGGAACCACGTTTGCAAAAGGCCAGATCCCGGATATAAGATGAACTTATACCAAAGGAATAATTTAATTTAAGAGAAGCTTTAATGATAAGATCTACATCATGTCCATGGGCATGAACACAAAGTTCAAGGTTGACTCCCACTTCTCCAATGCATAACCTTTCATTCACTTCTCACTTTCAAAGAAGTTGTAGTGCTGAAATTTTATCTGCCAAAATACCAGAAGTGTATGACTCATGAAAACTTTCGAGTTCACACGATTTAGAGAAGGCATATGTTCAACCCATAGGGGCTTCTTAGAAACATATACCACAAGTTTCAAGAGTAAATATCACAAGCTTGAAAGTAGAGCAAGGTTGAGAAAGTAGATGATACAATTACCAAAGGCATTATGTATCTGAGGGAAGGCTCACAAGGTTATTAAATATGAAGGACGTTGTCGGATAAAATCCATTAAAGGATCTGCCGGTCCATAACAGAGCTGATGTGAGCATTGACACACCACCAGAGGAAGTAACAATGCAAATGCATTGGATTATGGAAACAACTAACTAATCCAGAGCTCAAATGCAAAGGAATTATGATTTTCAAATCAAGGGATCAGAAGCAATGTTCTGATTAGGGATGGATAAGTTGAATAGCCTTAGGGGTACACTCGACGGCAATTGGATTTGTTGAGAACCAGCTCATGTTTAAAATGACGTCTGAGCCGGAAAATTAATTCAAAAGGCTCAACTGATGATTGCGTGCATTTGCACTCATGTTGAATCAAAGGGATCAAAATGACGGTGGCTAAGGATACTAACAAATATTGCCAGACATATGGAAAGCATCCATCATGCAAGCAGACAAGAATTGCAGAGCAATAAGCTACTAAGGATTTTTGGAGGATCGAATAGTATTTCGATGACCATTGTGAAACACATGAACAACTGGGGGATGAGCGGGTACTCGGTAAGTGCGAGAATTATCCGTAGGGGTATTCAGGTGACAAAGAACAGCAAGGCAGTAAGCCCAAAGGATTATCGAAACAACGATGAGTATTTCGGGGTATCTTGTAATAACAAGACCAACTGGGAAGCATTGTATGAATGGTGAGTATATGTGGTTATCCATAGGGGTTTATCGATGGAGGGGAATTGCAAAAGTGATGCCATAAAGTCTCTAGAGAACATCAGAGAGTATCTTCGGATTCTTCTAGTGCAGCAGGCGATCATTTGAAGAGAGGGGCTCTCCGGGAGAAAGTACTTTCGAGAACCTAAAGTTAGTTTTGTTTTTAGCAAAATCATTTAACCCGAATAGAAGAGAGATCAGAGTCCCAGAGTATAGGTCGAGGAATAAAAGATGCTAATACCACCCAATGGTGACGTGGGCCCATGGACCGCACAGCCATGTTAGTAAAGCAGTTTTCATCGACTAGACTCGACTTCGGCCAAGGAGTGTGGAAGGGGGATTCCTACAGGCAGTCGGCTCTGATACCAACTTGTGACGCCCCCGATTTAATCGTACACTAATCATACACGCGAACGTGTACGATCAAGATCAGGGACTCACGGGAAGATATCATGACACAACTCTACAAATAAAATAAGTCATACAAGCATCATATTACAAGCCAGGGGCCTCGAAGGCTCGAATACAAGAGCTCGATCATAGACGAGTCAGCGGAAGCAACAATATATGAGTACAGACATAAGTTAAACAAGTTTGCCTTAAGAAGGCTAGCACAAACTGGGATACAGATCGAAAGAGGCGCAGGCCTCCTGCCTGGGATCCTCCTAAACTACTCCTGGTCGTCATCAACAGACAGCACGTAGTAGTAGGCACCTCCCGAGTAGTAGTAGTCGTCGTCGAAGGTGGCGTCTGGCTCCTGGGCTCCAACATCTGGTTGCGACAACTAGGTAGAAGGGATAGGGGGAAAAGAGGGAGAAAGCAACCGTGAGTACTCATCCAAAGTACTCGCAAGCAAGGAGCTACACTACATATGTATGCATTGGTATCAACTGGAATAAGGCTATTATATGTGGACTAAACTGCAGAAAGCCGGGATAAGGGGGGATAGCTAGTCCTTTCGGAGACTACGCTTCTGGCAGCCTCCGTCTTGCAGCATGTAGAAGAGAGTAGACTGAAATCCTCCAAGTAGCATCGCATAGCATAATCCTAACCGATGGTCCTCCCCTCGTCGCCCTATGAGAGAGCGATCACCGGTTGTATCTGGCACTTGGAAGGGTGTGTTTTATTAAGTATCCGGTTCTAGTTGTCATAAGGTCAAGGTACAACTCCAAGTCGTCCTGTTACCGAAGATCACAGCTATTCAAATAGATTAACTTCCCTGCAGGGGTGCACCACATAACCCAACAAGCTCGATCCCATTTGGCCGGACACACTTTCCTGGGTCATGCCGGCCTCGGAAGGTCAACACATCGCAGCCCTACCTAGGCCCTACAGAGAGGTCAGCACGCCGGTCTAAATCCTATGGCCCAGGGGTCTGGGCCCATCGCCCTTTGCACACCTGCATGTTGCGAACGCGGCTGGAAGCAGAACTAGCCCCCTTAATACAAGAGCAGGCTTACGGTCCAATCCGGCGCGCGCCACTCAGTCGCTGACGTCACGAAGGCTTTGGCTAATACCACGACGTCGAGTGCCCATAACTGTCCCCGCGTAGATGGTTAGTGCGTATAGGCCAGTAGCCAGACTCAGATCAAATACCAAGATCTCGTTAAACGGGTTAAGTATCCGCGAACGCCGACCAGGGCTAGGCCCACCTCTCTCCTAGGTGGTCTGAACCTGCCCTGTCGCTCCACCACAAAGTAACAGTCGGAGGCCGTCGGGAACCTAGGCCCACCACTACCTGGGTGGAACCACCTGCCCCTTCAGCCCCCATCTCCGAACAATATCATAAGTAAGGTAACTGTGTAAAGTATATAGCATATGCCCGTGATCACCTCCCGAAGTGATCACGGCCCAGTAGTATAGCATGGCAGACAGACAAGAGTGTAGGGCCACTGATGGAACACTAGCATCCTATACTAAGCAGTAGGATAGCAGGTAAAGGTAACAACAGTAGTAGCAAGGACAGGCTATGCAGCAGTATAGGATTAACAGAAAGCAGTAACATGCTACACTACTCTAATGCAAGAAGTAGAGAGAAGAGTAGGCGATATCTGGTGATCAAAGGAGGGGGGCTTGCCTGGTTGCTCTGGCAAGAAGGAGGGGTCGTCGACACCGTAGTCGAACTGGGGGAGCCGGCAGTCTCGGGGTCTACCGAAAAGAAGTAACGGGGGGAATACAATAAATAATAGAGCAATCAAAGTATCACAAAGCATAACAAGACAATATGCGGTGCTAGGGGTGCCCTAACGCGGTATGAGGTGGTATCGGCGAAGGGGGAAACCTCCGAGAAAATATCCCCGGGGTTTCGCGTTTTCGGACAGATTAATTGGAGGGGAAAAGTTGCATGTTCGCTATGCTAGGGACGCATGGTGAACGAACTAAATGTGTATTCGGATTCGTCTTATTTTTCTGATCATTTTTCATATATAAATTATTTTCATCCGGGTTAGTATGAATTAGTTATGATTTTTCGAAGTTTATACAATTTTCTAAAGATGTTTAATACGAGTTTGACTAACTCAAATTGACTGGTCATATAGAGAAGGGGTGGCCCACATGTCATAGGCTATCCCTAAACAAATAAATAAATCTAACTTATTTAAATGGGGCTCTACATGTCTTTTTTTCGAGAGTACGCCAAAGGCGTACCTTATCTTTATAGAATGGGGCTCTACATGTCATCTACTACTAGACTCACTTAGCACTAGTTTAATCCTAAACTAGACTAAACAAGATCCGGCTCATACACACACCTACGCACACACGGCCGAGTACAGGGCCTTGGCGGCCATGCCCAAGAAGCAGTAGCAGCAGCAATACACAGTAGCTAGAGCAGTACAAAGTAGCAGCAGTGTAAAGTAGTCAAGTAGCAGGGCAGCGCAAGGAGCAGCAGCTAAGTCGTAGCGGCAGCAGGAGGAAGTAGCAGCGGCAAGCAAGCAGTATGCGGGAGCAGCAGCAGGTAGAGCAGCGCGCGGCCACTGCTTGAGCCCGCTGGGCACGGCCGGGGCGCCGTGTACGCAAGGGCAGGGAGCGCAAGGGGTCGCGCGTGGGGGCGCAGGGAGTGGCCAGGGCACGCGAGCACGACCATGGGGAGCCGGTCACAGCCAGAGGCCGGGGTGAGCGCACACATACATAGGAGCTCGGGACACGACATACAACAACGTAACGAGGCACGGATCGAAGGGGGAAATGGGTGGAATCGACTGTGGAGCTCACCGTGAAGCTCGTAGATGTGGATAGGAGGCGCGGGGGCGACCGGATGCGACGAGCTCGACGACGAGAGACGACGGCCTTGGCGGAAAATCAGCTCGATCCCGAGCGTACAGTGCGGCTCCGGTTGAACGGATGCACGGGGGCGATGGAGTCATCGACGAGGAAGCCCTGGACGACCTCGCAGTCACCGGGGAGGCCAGTGGCCGCAGGGACGGCGACGACGCGTAGACGGCGGCTCGGGCACGAGGTCCAGAGGAGAAGCGCGAGAGGGAGAGGGGAAATTTCAGAGGCAGGGACGGCGATGACGCGCAGACGGCGGCTCGGGCACGAGGTCCAGAGGAGAAGCGCGAGAGGGAGAGGGGAAATTTCAGAGGCTAGGGTTTCGGGGGTCGAGGAGGGGGTCTTGTGGACGTTAGGGCGTCGTTGGATGGTCGACACGAGACCGGGGCGCCATGGGATGGCCGCCATGATCCCCTGCCTGTCTCCTGTAGCCAAAGGAGGGAGACAAGTGGTGGATGTGGGCTGGGCCTTCCATTTTGCTATATGGGCCTCAATGCTCAGTAGATTAGGTCCTTCTCTTTTCTTTGTTTTTTATACTATTTTATTTGCTTCACCTGTTTTATATTTTAAATAGTTGCCAAAATAATGTTGTTATTTATGAAAAGTGACACATAAATACCGTGTATTATTCGGAGCAAGCACACAAAGTTTGGAGGCAGTTTGGAATTAAGTAAATAATGGTTTATTTTGAAAAGGTCATTTTCTTTGTTGTTGGACCACTTGTTAATTTCCTAGGAATTATTTGGTGATTCAAATGATGTTGGTTGCAACATGAAAATCATCAGGGGGAGTTATACAATAATTTGGACATTTTAGTTTTATTGGTTGAGATGTTTTAAATTTCACATATTATTTGAATTTGAAAACAAGTGGAGTTTCAAATGAGAAATTGATCAAAGTGACTAAGAACGGTTTTGGCAAAATGATTAGCTTGACCTCAAGGATTACTGTAGCTTAATTATCCGGGCGTTACAATTCTCCTCCACTACAAGAAATCTCGTTCCGAGATTTAAGAGAGGAGTACGGGAAAGATGTGGCTACGAAATTCTATCGAGTCTTCTCGGTCTTGGTTGCTCTTCTCGGAGAGATCGATCCTTTACATCGACGCCCTCATTCCTCATGCTTCAGGTCATCATCAGGAAGCCATCATTCTTTTCTTCGGGAATTCCAACGTACTTACTAATAGGTAAGCGGCAGCTCGGCTACGACAGCATGCTTACGAGGGAAACAATCTGGGTTTAACCATGATTGAGCATAAGATTATCTCTCGAGTTGAACATATAAAATACATCGAGAGTACAATACGAAGGTACCATGAGAGGGCCCAAGCAGATAGATAGCTGCTCAAAGTCTGAACCAGAGTGAGAAAAGGGTTCAGAGCGGCGAGAGTAAGCATTGCGTCTGATACCAGAATAGAGCAGTAGGAAGGTGGCTCGCGAATTACCTACGAAGCCAAGCATAAGGGATAACTTTGAAGCAGGGATGTACAGGAGAGTCAGATTTTGGTCCTGTGACACTGTGGGTTATGGGCCCAACATGTGGGTTAAAAGTAGGAAGGGCGGTGACGCCTTGCACGATCATGTAAGCAAGGTATGTCAGAGGATAGCCTATCATTTATGTCAGCAACAACATCAGTACCAAAGGCGAGGGACGAAGAGAACCATTTTCCTGCTCGTTGAACGAGGCGGACCAATAGGCAAGTTCTCGTCCATCGGTGGTTACCGGAATGTCAACAACAATAGTAACAGGGTCTTACTGACATATTTGTACACCGAGGTGTTTACATAAGCAGTGAATTATTATGGCTTAGTTTATATAGATCACAAGAAAAAGTCAAACAAACCAATGGAAAGAAAAATATGATTATCAGATTAAACAGAACAATGGAAAGGAAAATGTGTTGAAACACATATTCCAGGGGTATATCTTTCCCAAGGATAAGCAGAGCATGATATCCCCGACAGGATATAACGTAGAAAACCCTTTTAGGTAAGGGGAGAGGAATTTCATGACATTACCCATACAACGGTGTTTGGATAATTGAGCAAAAAACATTTAGCATTGGGCTTCAAATGTTCTTGTTAAAAATCAAAGTACCAGTGACATTCTTTGAGATAGCCTTGACATGGCCTTCAAGCAAGGTCAGACCTTGGATACACAAAGGACCCATCAGGAACAACTTATAGAATAAGTCTTACAATTTCCTCATGGAAGAATGGATAACCTTGCAGAAAAGGAATCTATAACAATAGGTCCTCCGGCCAGTTGTGCTAGGCATGACATCACCTTATCGGATCATATGAAGACCAATGCTATAACTCTAGGAAATATGTTCCAACCATCATATCTGACCGAGATTCAGATCTGATTGGGGCCAGGATACCTCAGACTCAGGATGTCTGAGAAGAAAAGGTGTACCACAAATTTGACGGGATGACAATATAAGATTCTCGGGAATTGAACTATGAAAGCGATTTCCACAACAAGAGTTCATCATTAAACCAAGGAGAGCATGAGGATGTGGCTGATGGACTCAGCGACAACTCATCGAGATTTCCAAAAAGATGGGATTCCACAAGTATGTGAACAAGGAGATAACAATTGTCAGATCAAGTGATATAATGATGTATGCTCGAGGCAAACATACAGAATTAAACATTGGTTGAAAGGTACGCCCGAATTATGGGTTGGGTTGCCCGAATTATGGTGATTCAATAATCAATAGTCTAAGAATGAACGGATATGGCAAGAAGTATCACTTGTACCAAGAATGCATAAGAGGTGGTGAAATTCCCACAACATTCTTGACATAAAAGGTGGTAATATCCAAGGTAAAGAAGTACAATGCTGGGTAGCAAGGAACTCAAGGTATAACACAAAACACGAACAAGTTTGTGTCGAACGGAAGGCAATAAATTGGTAGATGATAAAACAAATCATCAAGGGCAAGGATGGTATTTCTCATCATGAATTCGATATATATCTTGGAAGAGCTCAAGATGTTGCTGATGACCACGACACATTTGTCGAGAGATTTCATGAAGATGTAATCGGTCGGTGATGACATCAAGTCAAATGATGATGCAGCGAAAATCAAATAATACTTGAAGAAGAACTCATAAGAAGTTATGCAGTTCCGTGATAATCTCGAGATACCAGAGGGGGTAATACTCGATGACAGAACAAAGTAGAGGTTGGACTGGGGTATTGCTCTACAGAAGACAAGCGCTTAAACTTGCACGTGAAATGGTATTTAAAGGAGAACATGGTCGGAACCACGATTGCAAAAGGCCAGATCCCGGATATAAGATGAACTTATACCAAAGGAATAATTTAATTTAAGAGAAACTTTAATGATAAGATCTACATCGTGTCCATGGGCATGAACACAAAGTTCAAGGTCGACTCCCACTTCTCCAATGCATAACCTTTCATTCACTTCTCACTTTCGAAGAAGTTGTAGTGCTGAAATTTTATCTGGCAAAATACCAGAAGTGTATGACTCATGAAAACTTTCGAGTTCACACGATTTAGAGAAGGCATATGTTCAACCCATAGGGGCTTCTTAGAAACATATACCACAAGTTTCAAGAGTAAATATCACAAGCTCGAAAGTAGAGCAAGGTTGAGAAAGTAGATGATACAATTACCAAAGGCATTATGTATCTGAGGGAAGGCTCACAAGGTTATTAAATATGAGGGCGTTGTCGGATAAAATCCATTAAAGGATCTGCCGGTCCATAACAGAGCTGATGTGAGCATCGACACACCACCAGAGGAAGTAACAATGCAAATGCATTGGATTATGGAAACAACTGACTAATCCAGAGCTCAAATGCAAAGGAATTATGATTTTCAAATCAAGGGATCAGAAGCAATGTTCTGATTAGGGATGGATAAGTTGAATAGCCTTAGGGGTACACTCAACGGAAATTGGATTTGTTGAGAACCAGCTCATGTTTAAAATGACGTCTGAGCCGGAAAATTAATTTAAAAGGATCAACTGATGATTGCGTGCATTTGCACTCATGTTGAATCAAAGGGATCAAAATGACGGTGCCTAAGGATACTAACGAATATTGCCAGACATATGGAAAGCATCCATCATGCAAGCAGACAAGAATTGCAGAGCAATAAGCTACTAAGGATTTTTGGAGGATCGAATAGTATTTCGATGACCATTGTGAAACACATGAACAACTGGGGGATGAGCGGATACTCGGTAAGTGCGAGAATTATCCGTAGGGGTATTCAGGTGACAAAGAACAGCAAGGCAGTAAGCCCAAAGGATTATCGAAACAACGACGAGTATTTCGGGGTATCTTGTAATAACAAGACCAACTGGGAAGCATTGTATGAATGGCGAGTATACATGGTTATCCATAGGGGTTTATCGACGGAGGGGAATTGCAAAAGTGATGCCATAAAGTCTCTAGAGAACATCAGAGAGTATCTTCGGATTCTTCTAGTGCAGCAGGCGATCATTTGAAGTGGGGGCTCTCCGGGAGAAAGTAGTTTCGAGAACCTAAAGTTAGTTTTGTTTTTAGCAAAATCATTTAACCCGAATAGAAGAGAGATCAGAGTCCCAGAGTATAGGTCGAGGAATAAAAGATCCTAATACCACCCAATGGCGACGTGGGCCCATGGGCCGCACAGCCATGTTAGTAAAGCAGTTTTCATCGACTAAACTCGACTTCGGCCAAGGAGTGTGGAAGGGGGATTCCTACAGGCAGTCGGCTCTGATACCAACTTGTGATGCCCCCGATTTAATCGTACACTAATCATACACGCAAACGTGTACAATCAAGATCAGGGACTCATGGGCAGATATCACAACACAACTCTACAAATAAAATAAGTCATACAAGCATCATATTACAAGCCAGGGGCCTCGAAGGCTCGAATACAAGAGCTCGATCATAGACGAGTCAGCGGAAGCAACAATATCTGAGTAAAGACATAAGTTAAACAAGTTTGCCTTAAGAAGGCTAGCACAAACTGGGATACAGATCGAAAGAGGCGCAGGCCTCCTGCCTGGGATCCTCCTAAACTACTCCTGGTCGTCATCAGCAGATAGCACGTAGTAGTAGGCACCTCCCGAGTAGTAGTAGTCGTCGTCGAAGGTGACGTCTGGCTCCTGGGCTCCAACATCTGGTTGCGACAACCAGGTAGAAGGGATAGGGGGAAAAGAGGGAGAAAGCAACCGTGAGTACTCATCCAAAGTACTCGCAAGCAAGGAGCTACACTACATATGTATGCATTGGTATCAACTGGAATAAGGCTATTATATGTGGACTGAACTGCAGAAAGCCGGGATAAGGGGGGATAGCTAGTCCTTTCGAAGACTACGCTTCTGGCAGCCTCCGTCTTGCAGCATGTAGAAGAGAGTAGACTGAAATCCTCCAAGTAGCATCGCATAGCATAATCCTAACCGATGATCCTCCCCTCGTCGCCCTGTGAGAGAGTGATCACCGGTTGTATCTGGCACTTGGAAGGGTGTGTTTTATTAAGTATCCGATTCTAGTTGTCATAAGGTCAAGGAACAACTCCAAGTCATCCTGTTACCGAAGATCACGGCTATTCAAATAGATTAACTTCCCTGCAGGGGTGCACCACATAACCCAACACGCTCGATCCCATTTGGCTGGACACACTTTCCTGGGTCATGCTTGGCCTCGGAAGATCAACACGTCGCAGCCCTACCTAGGCCCAACAGAGAGGTCAGCACGCCGGTCTAAATCCTATGGCGCAGGGGTCTGGGCCCATCGCCCTTTGCACACCTGCACGTTGCGAACGCGGCCGGAAGCAGAACTAGCCCCCTTAATACAAGAGCAGGCTTACGGTCCAATCCGGCACGCGCCACTCAGTCGCTGACGTCACGAAGGCTTCGGCTGATACCACGACGTCGAGTGCCCATAACTGTCCCCGCGTAGATGGTTAGTGCGTATAGGCCAGTAGCCAGACTCAGATCAAATACCAAGATCTCGTTAAACGGGTTAAGTATCCGCGAACGCCGACCAGGGCCAGGCCCACCTCTCTCCTAGGTGGTCTGAACCTGCCCTGTCGCTCCGCCACAAAGTAACAGTCGGGGGCCGTCGGGAACCCAGGCCCACCACTACCTGGGTGGAACCACCTGCCCCTTCAGCCCCCATCTCCGAACAATATCATAAGTAAGGTAACTGTGTAAAGTATATAGCCTGTGATCACCTCCCGAAGTGATCACGGCCCAGTAGTATAGCATGGCAGACGGACAAGAGTGTAGGGCCACTGATGGAACACTAGCATCCTATACTAAGCAGTAGGATAGCAGGTAAAGGTAACAACAGTAGTAGCAAGGACAGGCTATGCAGCAGTATAGGATTAACGGAAAGCAGTAACATGCTACACTACTCTAATGCAAGAAGTAGACAGAAGAGTAGGCGATATCTGGTGATCAAAGGAGGGGGGCTTGCCTGGTTGCTCTGGCAAGAAGGAGGGGTCGTCGACACCGTAGTCGAACTGGGGGAGCCAGCAGTCCCGGGGTCTACCGAAAAGAAGTAACGGGGGGAATACAATAAATAATAGAGCAATCAAAGTATCACAAAGCATAACAAGACAATACGCGGTGCTAGGGGTGCCCTAACGCGGTATGAGGTGGTATCGGCGAAGGGGGGAAACCTTCGGGAAAATATCCCCGGGGTTTCGCGTTTTCGGACAGATTAATTGGAGGGGAAAAGTTGCGTGTTTGCTATGCTAGGGATGCATGGTGAACGAACTAAATGTGTATTCGGATTCGTCTTATTTTTCTAATCATTTTTCATATATAAATTATTTTCATCCGGGTTAGTATGAATTAGTTATGATTTTTCGAAGTTTATACAATTTTCTAAAGATGTTTAATACGAGTTTGACTAACTCAAATTGACTGGTCATATAGAGAAGGGGTGGCCCACATGTCATAGGCTATCCCTAAACAAATAAATAAATCTAACTTATTTAAATGGGGCTCTACATGTCTTTTTTTTCGAGAGTACGCCAAAGGCGTACCTTATCTTTATAGAATGGGGCTCTACATGTCATCTACTACTAGACTCACTTAGCACTAGTTTAATCCTAAACTAGACTAAACAAGATCCGGCTCATACACACACCTACGCACACACGGCCGAGTACAGGGCCTTGGCGGCCATGCCCAAGAAGCAGTAGCAGCAGCAATACGCAGTAGCTAGAGCAATACAAAGTAGGAGCAGTGTAAAGTAGTCAAGTAGCAGGGCAGCGCAAGGAGCAGCAGCTAAGTCGTAGTGGCAGCAGGAGGAAGTAGCAGCGGCAAGCAAGCAGTATGCGGGAGCAGCAGCAGGTAGAGCAGCGCGGCCACTGCTTGAGCCCGCTGGGCACGGCCGGGGCACCATGTACGCAAGGGCAGGGAACGCACGGGGTCGCGCATGGGGGTGCAGGGAGTGGCCAGGGCGCGCGAGCACGACCATGGGGATCCGGTCACAGCCTGAGGCCAGGGTGAGCGCACACATACACAGGAGCTCAGGACACGACATACAACAACGTAACGAGGCACGGATCGAAGGGGGAAATGGGTGGAATCTACTGTAAAGCTCACCGCGAAGCTCGTAGATGTGGATAGGAGGCGCGGGGGCGACCGGATGCGACAAGCTCGACGACGAGAGACGACGGTCGTGGCGGAAAATCAGCTCGATCCCGAGCGTACAGTGCGGCTCCGGTCGAACGGATGCACGAGGGTGGTGGAGTCGTCGACGAGGAAGCCCTGGACGACCTCCCAGTCGCCGGGGAGGCCAGTGGCCGCAGGGACGGCGATGACGTGCAGACGGTGGCTCGGGCATGAGGTCCAGAGGAGAAGCGCGAGAGGGAGAGGGGAAATTTCAGAGGCTAGGGTTTCGGGGGTCGAGGAGGGGGTCTTGTGGATGTTAGGGCGTCGTTGGATGGTCGACACGAGACCGGGGCGCCATGGGATGGCCGCCACGATCCCCTGCCTGTCTCCTGTAGCCAGAGGAGGGAGACAAGTGGTGGATGTGGGCTGGGCCTTCCATTTTGCTATATGGGCCTCAATGCTCAGTAGATTAGGTCCTTCTCTTTTCTTTGTTTTTTATACTATTTTATTTACTTCACCTGTTTTATATTTTAAGTAGTTGCCAAAATAATGTTGTTATTTACGAAAAGTGACACATAAATACCGTGTATTATTCGGAGCTAGCACACAAAGTTTGGAGGCAGTTTGGAATTAAGTAAATAATGGTTTATTTTGAAAAGGTCATTTTCTTTGTTGTTGGACCACTTGTTAATTTCCTAGGAATTATTTGGTGATTCAAATGATGTTGGTTGCAACATGAAAATCATCATGGGGAGTTATACAATAATTTGGACATTTTAGTTTTATTGGTTGAGATGTTTTAAATTTCACATATTATTTGAATTTGAAAACAAGTGGAGTTTCAAATGAGAAATTGATCAAAGTGACTAAGCACGGTTTTGGCAAAATGATTAGCTTGACCTCAAGGATTACTGTAGCTTAATTATCCAGGCGTTACATACAACCCCCACCGGGAACTATGCATCCAACCCCCCCCCCCAACAACGCTCATTGTTCATCCAAAGGCAGCATCGATCGGCTTCAGTTAGCAGCAGTGTGGCGAAGGAATCGCTCGATCGGGTTTAGTTAACAACCATCGATCGATAGCTCGGGTTCAGTAACAAGTAGCCTGCAGTGCAATCGCTCTGGTTCAGTAGGCGAACGCCTCGCTCGGGTTCAGTTAGAGCCCAACGCCTCGCACCCACGCGCGTACGTGTACGAGAGAAACGTGCATCGCTCGGCCCCTGACCACCCACCGTAAGCGGGAAGTCCCTGATATTTTCCTCGCCCTCGCTTCTACCATGATTTTTTCAGTCATGGACGGCCCAAAGAATGTCATGCAGCTGCGTCTCCGGCCGGCCCAGGACGAAAAGCCCATTTTCTGTCATGATTTTTTGTCATAGAAGTAGTACACCACCACAGCTATGATGATACCGGGTTTTGTCACAGTTATCATCATAGAAGTGTCATAAGCATGACAAAAGAATCCGTTCGGCCCAAAATATCTCGGATGTGTCTTTTTTTTTGTAGTGCTAATCCCATTCTTCTTCATAATTTTTATGTGGGAATAACTGCTTGGTATAGATTTGTGCTTGACACTATTACCAGAGGGAATTTCTTGATGTGTCCCTCTACAAATTCTTTTAATGCTATGGGAAATTTAGTGGTATTGCCACCTATCATTATCAATGAAACTATTTTTACTCTTGAGCTTGTTATGCGAAGGATGGATGCTATTGAAAAGAAAATGCTCACCGAAGCTCACTTAAGAGCATATTGAAAATTTGGATAAAAGGATCCATAATCTTGCTAATCGGATTGGGTCAAAGATGGGAGATACTCTTAAAACACTAAAAGAGAAAAGACCCGTAGTTAATGAAAGGGTAGAAGAGAGCCTTGTTCGAATTGATAAGTTAGAAGAAATTGTTAGTAACTTGAGTTCTGCTTTTTCTTCCATTAAAACTATTTAAAAGACTCCTTCTAGTAAGAATACCAAGTCTACATATGCTTCTAAGAACAAGGGTGCCACTTCTAGTAGCAACCACGAAGATCTTAATATGATTAAAGTTCACCCCAATTTCGTAGATTTTATAAAAGAACCAATTTATAAAAATATGTCTCTTGATTTTGCTCCTAGGAGTTTGATTGTCAAAAATATATGTACTAGAACCCCTAAAAATTATGGTTGCATAATTGAGGAATTGGAAACTAAATATGACAACACTTGAACCTATGCATTATACCTAACTAGGGGCATAAAACAATAGCGCTTGCTGGGAGGCAACCCAATAAATAAAATAAAATTTTCACTTTTTTATATTCTTGTGTGTTTACACAATTATGCTACTGTAATGATTATTTTTTTTGTGTTTTAATTAGTGTTTGTGCCAAGTAAAGCCTTTAGGATTATGTTCGGTGATAGTTGATTTGATCTTGTTGGAAAACATAAACTTTTGCGTCCAATAGCAAAACTGTTAAAATTCACTGGAGCGTGATAAAATTCAGATTTTTTTACACATGATTGATATATGAATTGCCTACATTGTACTATTTTCAGTTTTTTTGGAGTTATAGAAGTATGGTTAAAGTACATATTACTACAGACTGTTCTGTTTTTGACAGATTCTATTTTCGTTGCATTGTGTGCTTATTTTGATGAATCTATGGATTGTATCAGGGGTTATAAGCCATGGTAATGTTAGAATATAGTAGGTATAATGCAATAATAAAATATGAATGGGTTTGCAACAGTATTTAAAGTGGTAATTTGCTTTATTATACTAACGGATCTCACAAAGGTTTTGTTAAGTTTTGTGTGATGGATGAAGGAATAAGGAGCAACAAGAGCCTAAGCTTGGGGATGCCCATGGCACCCCAAGGCAATATTCAAGGAAGTACCAAGCAACTAAGCTTGGGGATGCCCCGGAAGGCATCCCCTCTTTCTTCTAACGACCATCGGCAATTTTACTTGGAGCTATATTTTTATTCATCACATATCATGAGTTTTGCTTGGAGCATCTTGTATTATATGAGTATTTGCTTGTTTTGATTTTTAATTTGCCATAATCATCCTTGCTGGACACACCTATTTGAGATTGCCATAATGATGCTATGATTTTTTAGAATTGCTCTGTGTGCTTCACTTAAATTTTTTGAGCTATGGAAACGCTCTAGTGCTTCCCTTATATCATTTTGACCATAGTGGTGGTCTAAATTTTGAAGAAATACTCTCATGCTTCACTTAGATTATTTTGAGAGTTGGTGAAAATTTAAAGAAATATCCTCTCATGCTTCACTTATATTATTTTGAGAGATGAAAATTTTGAAGAAATATTTATGCTCTTGTGCTTCACTTAAATTTGTTTGAGAGCTTGTTAGTAGCAATGGTAAGATATGAAATTAGTCCCAAAGTGATAGATATTCAAGTGGGATATAATAAAAACTTTCATGAAGGTCATTTGATATTGTAAACTTGATTCCTTGTAATAGTTTTGAGATATGGAGATAGTAATATGTGAGTCATGTTGGTGAGTAAGTATGCTTTAGTAAGAATGTTGGTGTTAAGGTTTGTGATTCTCTATGCAAGAACGGAAGTCAATAGTTATGCAATGAAGTTATATCCTACTTGTGGTGCATTATTTGGTGTTAGTTATGTGTAATGCTCGTTTATGATAGTTTTCGTTTTTTGATTGGTTGCTTCTCAATCTATTTGCTAGCCTTTCCTTGTACTAAGCGGGAATACTGCCTGTGCATCCAAACTCCTTGAACCAAGTTGTGCCTAATGAGTCCATCATACCTACCTATATGCGGTATTTCCATGTTGTTCCAAGTAAATTTGTATGTGCCAACTCTAAATTTCAAAAAGAATTTCCTTTTGGTGTGCCCGTACCGCTGATGAAGCGGCAGGGGGAGGACAATATTTTCCATGCTAGGTAGGTTATTCTCGGTATGAGTGTTTATTCACTTGTCCTTGCACAAGAGTGTGGCAGGTAATAGAGATGCCCAGTCCCGAAATGAAAAAAATTATTTATGTTGTCAATAATAAATTCCTTGAAAAGTGTTGTGCTACCTCTTGAGCACTGCGTTGGTTTTCCCTTGAAGAGGAAAGGGTGATGCAGCAAAGTAGCATAAGTATTTCCCTCAGTTTTTGAGAACCAAGGTATCAATCCAGTAGGAGATCACGCCCAAGTCCCACTCACCTACACAAACAAATAAGAACCTCGCAACCAACGCGATAAAGGGGTTGTCAAGCCCTTCACGGTCACTTACGAGAGTGAGATCTGATAGATATGATAAGATAATATTTTTGGTATTTTTAGGATAAAGATGCAAAGTAAAATAAATGGCAAAGGAAATAACTAAGTATTGGAAGATTAATATGATGGAAGATAGACCCGGGGGCCATAGGTTTCACTAGTGGCTTCTCTCAAGAGCATAAGTATTACGGTGGATAAACGAATTACTGTCGAGCAATTGATAGAATTGAGCATAGTTATGAGAATATCTAGGTATGATCATGTATATAGGCATCACATCCGAGACAAGTAGACCGAAATGATTCTGCATCTACTACTATTACTCCACACATCGACCGCTATCCAGCATGCATCTAGAGTATTAAGTTCATAAGAACAGAGTAATGCTTTAAGGAAGATGACATGATGTAGAGGGATAAACTCATGCAATATGATATAAACCCCATCTTTTTATCCTCGGTGGCAACAATACAATATGTGTCGGTTCCCTTTCTGTCACTGGTATCGAACACCGCAAGATTGAACCCAAAGCTAAGCACTTCTCCCATTGCAAGAAAGATCAATCTAGTAGGCCAAACCAAACTGATAATTTGAAGAGACTTGCAAAGATAAACCAATCATACATAAAAGAATTCAGAGGAGAATCAAATATTGTTCATAGATAATCTGGATCATAGACCCACAATTCATTGGATCTCGACAAACACACCACAAAAGAAGATTACATCGAATAGATCTCCAAGAAGATCGAGGAGAACTTTGTATTGAGATCCAAAGAGAGAGAAGAAGCCATCTAGCTAATAACTATGGACCCATAGGTCTGAAGTAAACTACTCACACATCACCGGAGAGGCCATGGAGTTGATGTAGAGGCCCTTCGTGATCAATGCCCCCTCCGGTGGAGCTCCGGAAAAGGCCCCGAGATGGGATCTCTTGAGTACAGAAGGTTACGGCGGTGGAATTAGGTTTTCGTGGTGCTCC
This sequence comes from Triticum monococcum, assembly GCA_034509565.1. Classification (NCBI taxonomy): domain Eukaryota; kingdom Viridiplantae; phylum Streptophyta; class Magnoliopsida; order Poales; family Poaceae; genus Triticum; species Triticum monococcum. The sequence goes on along the minus strand of CM067842.1, from coordinate 476,102,582 downwards.
TGGATGTTTGGGGGTACGTGGATATATAAAGGAGGAAGAAGTACATCGGTGGAGCAACGGAGGGCCCACGAGGGTGGAGGGCGTGCCCAGGGGGTAGGCGCCCCCCTGCCTCGTGCCTTCCTCCCTTGTTTCTTGACGGCCACTCCAACTCTCCTGGATCACGTTTGTTGAGAAAATCATGTTCCCGAATGTTTCATTCCGTTTGGACTCCGTTTGATATTCCTTTTCTTCGAAACCCTAAAATAGGCACAAAAAACAGCAATTTGGGCTGGGCCTCCGGTTAGTAGGTTAGTCCCAAAAATGATATATAAGTGTAAAATAAAGCCCATTAACATCCAAAATAGATAATATAATAGCATGGAGCAATAAAAAATTATAGATATGTTGGAGACGTATCAAGCATCCCCAAGCTTAATTCATGCTCGTCCTCGAGTAGGTAAATGATAAAAGAAGAATTTTTTATGTGGAATGCTTTCTAACATATTTCTCAATGTAATTTTTCTTTATTGTGGCATGAATGTTCAGATCCGAAAGATTCAAGATAAAAGTTTAATATTGACATAAAAATAATAATACTTCAAACCTACTAACTAAGCAATTATGTCTTCTCAAAATAACATGGCCAAAGAAAGTTATCCCTACAAAATCATATAGTCTGGCTATGCTCTATCTTCACCACACAAAATATTTAAATAATGCACAACCCCGATGACAAGACAAGCAATTCTTTCATACTTTTGATGTTCTCAAACTTTTTCAATCTTCACGCAATATATGAGCGTGAGCCCTGGATATAGCACTATGGTGGAATAGAATGGTGATTGTGGAGAAGACAAAAAGGGAGAAGATAATTTCACGTCAACTAGGCGTATCAAGGGGCTATGGAGATGCCCATCAATAGATGTCAATGTGAGTGAGTAGGGATTGCCATTCAACGGATGCACTAGAGCTATAAGTATATGAAAGCTCAACAAAAGAAACTAAGTGGGTGTGCATCCAACTTGCTTGCTCACGAAGACCTAGGGCATTTTGAGGAAGCCCATCATTGGAATATGCAAGCCAAGTTCTATAATGAAAATTTCCCACTAGTATATGAAAGTGATATCATAGGAGACTCTCTATATGAAGAACATGGTGCTACTTTGAAGCACAAGTGTGGAAAAGGATAGTAGCATTGTCCCTTCTCTCTTTTTCTCTCATTTTTTTTATTTGGGCCTTCTTTCTTCTTCTTTTTTCTTTTGGCCGCTTTTCTCTTTTTTATTTTTTTATTATTTTTCGTCCAGAGTCTCATCCCGACTTGTGGGGGAATCATAGTCCCCATCATCCTTTCCTCAATTGGGACAATGCTCTAATAATGATGATCATCACACTTTATGTACTTACAACCCAAGAATTACAACTCAATACTTAGAACAAAATATGACTCTATGTGAATGCCTCCGGCGGTGTACCGGGATGTGCAATGATGCATGAGTGACATGTATGAAAGAATTACGAACGGTGGCTTTGCCACAAATACGATGTCAACTACATGATCATGCAAGCAATATGACAATGATGAAGCGTGTCATAATAACGAAACGGTGGAAAGTTGCATGGCAATATATCTCGAAGTGGCTATGGAAATGCCATAATAGGTAGGTATGGTGGCTGTTTTGAGGAAGGTATATGGTGGATTTATGGTACCGGCGAAAGTTGCATGATACTAGAGAGGCTAGCAATGGTGGAAGGGTGAGAGTGCATATAATCCATGGACTCAACATTAGTCATAAAGAACTCACATACTTATTGCAAAAATCTATTAGTTATCGAAACAAAGTATTACGCGCATGCTCCTAGGGGGATAGATTGGTAGGAAAAGACCATCGCTCGTCCCCGACCGCCACTCATAAGGAAGACAATCAATAAATAAATCATGCTCCAACTTCATCACATAACGGTTCACCATGCGTGCATGCTACGGGAATCACAAGCTTTAACACAAGTATTTGTCAAATTCACAACTACTCAACTAGCATGACTCTAATATCACCATCTCCATATCTCAAAACAATTATCAAGTATCAGACTTCTCATAGTATTCAATGCACTTATATGAAAGTTTTTTATTATTGCCATGTCGTTCTAAAGGACTCTCAAAATAATATAAGTGAAGCATGAGAGAATAATAGCTTCTATAAAACAAATCCACTGCCGTGCTCTAAAAGATATAAGTGAAGCACTAGAGCAAAAAACTATATAGCTCAAAAGATATAAGTGAAGCACATAGAGTATTCTAATAAATTTCAAATCATGTGAGTCTCTCTCAAAAGGTGTGTACAGCAAGGATGATTGTGCTAAACTAAAAAGCTATCATACAAGATGCTCCAAGCAAAACACATATCATGTGGTGAATAAAAATATAGCTCCAAGTAAAGTTACCGGTAGACAAAGACGAAAGAGGGGATGCCTTCCGGGGCATCCCCAAGCTTAGGATTTTTGGTGTCCATGAATTTTACCTTGGGGTGCCATGGGCATCCCCAATCTTAGGCTCTTGCCACTCTTTGTTCCATAATCCATAAAATCTTTACCTAAAACTTGAAAACTTCACAACACAAAACTCAAAATAGAAAATCTCTTGAGCTCCGTTAGCGAAAGAAAAGAAAACACCACTTCAAGGTACTGTAATGAACTCATTCTTTATTTATTTTATTTTGTGTTTTAGTTAGATCTATTTATCAAATCTCATACAATTTAATCTATCTCAATATCGAGGAGCAATTGACAACCCCTCTTACACGTTGGGTTGCAAGTATTTCTTGTTTGTGTGCAGGTGTTGTTTACATAGTGTTGCTTGGTTCTCCTACTGGATTGATAACCTTGGTTTCATAATTTAAGGACATACTTACCTTTGTTGTGCTGCATCACCCTCTCCTCTTCGGGGAATTACCAACGCAGATACAAGCAAGCAGGAAGAATTTTCTGGCGCCATTACCAGGGAGACATCATCAACATCTATCAACTACCTACGCATAAACTCTCATCACATTGAAATTACTTTATTTGCCATTTGCCTCTCGTTTTCATCTCCCCCACTTATAAAAAGTTTTTACAAAAAATACAAAAGTATTTGTCGTTTGTTGTTTTCTTGCTTGCTTCTTTGTTTGTTTGCCCACTTTATCGCTATGGATAGCTCCTCCTTTGCCTCGTGCACCCCTGAGAATGAATTTCTCAATTTTAAACAAAGGAGAGGATAAAATTTAAGAGATGCTTGGTATAGGATTTGCAACACTCATAATAGATCAACCCATAAGCAATCTACTACCATTCTTCTTCGTAATTTTTATGTGGGAATCACTACTTGGTATAGATTTGTGCTTGACACTATTACCGGAGGGAATTTCTTCATGTGTCCCTCTATGGATGCTTTTAATGCTATGATAAATTTAGTGGGATTGCCACAAATCATTATCAATGAAACTATTTTTACTCTTGAGCATGTTATGCAAAGGCTGGATGCTATTGAAAAGAAAATGCTCACCGAAGAGCATATTGAAAATTTGGATAAAAGGATCCATAATCTTGCTAATTGGATTGGGTCAAAGATAGGAGATACTCTTGAAACACTAAAAGAGAAAAGACTCGTAGTTAATGAAAGGTTAGAAAAGATCCATGTTCGAATTGATAAGTTGGAAGAAATTTTTAGTAACTTGAGTTCTGCTTTTTCTTCCATTAAAACTATTGAAAAGACTCCTTCTAGTAAGAATACCAAGTCTACATATGCTTCTCAGAACAAGGGTGCCACTTCTAGTAGCAACCAAGAAGATCTTAAGATGACTAAAGTTCACCCCAATTTCGTAGATTTGATAAAAGAACCAATTTATAAAACTATGTCTCTTGATTTTGCTCCTAGGACTTTGATTATCAAAAATATATGTGCTAGAACTCCTAGAAATTATAGTTGTTTAATTGAGGAATTGGAAACTAAAGATGACAACACTTGAATCTATGCATTATGCCTAGCTAGGGGCATAAAACAATAGCACTTGTTGGGAGGCAACCCAATAAATAAAATAAATTTTTCAGTTTTTTCTACTCTTGTGTGTTTACACAATTATGCTACTGTTACGATTGTGTTTTATGTTTTAATTAGTGTTTGTGCCAAGTAAAGCCTTTAAGATTATGTTGGGTGATAGTTGATTTGATCCTGTTGGAAAACAAAAACTTTTGCGTCCAGTAGCAGAATTGTTAAAATTCACTGGAGCGTGATAAAATTCAGATTTTTTTTACACATGATTGATATATGAATTGCCTACATTTTACTATTTTTCAGTTTTTTGGAGTTATAGAAGTATGGTTAAAGTACATATTACTACAAACTGTTCTGTTTTTGACAGATTCTGTTTTCGTTGCATTGTGTGCTTATTTTGATGAATCTATGGATTGTATCAGGGGGTATAAGCCATGGTAAAGTTAGAATACAATAGGTATAATGCAATAATAAAATATGAATGGGTTTGCAACAGTATTTAAAGTGGTAATTTGCTTTATTATACTAACGGATCTCACAAAGGTTTTGTTAAGTTTTGTGTGATGGATGAAGGAATAACGAGCAACAAGAGCCTAAGCTTGGGGATGCCCATGGCACCCCAAGGCAATATTCAAGGAAGTACCAAGCAACTAAGCTTGGGGATGCCCCAGAAGGCATCCCCTCTTTATTCTAACGACTATCGGCAATTTTATTTGGAGCTATATTTTTATTCGTCGCATATCATGAGTTTTGCTTGGTTTTGGTTTTTAGTTTGCCATAATCATCCTTGTTGGACACACCTATTTGAGAGAACCATAATGATGATATGTTTTGTTAGAATTGCTCTATGTGCTTCACTTAATTTTTTTTTTGAGTTATGGAATTGCTCTAGTGCTTCCCTTGTATCTTTTTGACCACAATGGTGGTCTAAATTTTGAAGAAATACTCTCATGCTTCACTTAGATTATTTTGAGAGTTGGTAAAAATTTAAAGAAATATCCTCTCATGCTTCACTTATATTATTTTGAGACTTGAAAATTTTGAAGAAATATTTATGCTATTGTGCTTCACTTAAATTTTTTTGAGAGCTTGTTGGTAGCAATGGTAAGATATGAAATTAGTCCCAAAGTGATAGATATTCAAGGGGATATAATAAAAACTTTCATGGAGATCATTTGATATTGTAAACTTGATTCCTTGTAATAGTTTTGAGATATGGAGATAGTAATATGTGAGTCATGTTGGTGAGTAATTATGCTTTACTAAAAATATTGGTGTAAAGATTTGTGATTCCCTATGCAAGCATGAAAGTCAATGGTTATGCAATGAAGTTATATCCTACTTGTGGTGCATTATTCGGTGTTAGTTATGTGTAATGCTCGTTTATGATAGTTTTCGTTTTTTGGTTTGTTGCTTCTCAATCTATTTGCTAGCCTTTCCCTGTACTAAGTGGGAATACTGCTTGTGCGCCCAAACTCCTTGAACCAAGTTGTGCCAAATGAGTCCATCATACCTACTGATACGTCCATTTTGCATCATGCTTTTATATTGATATTTATTGCATTATGGGTTGTTATTACACATTAATATCACAATTCCTATGCCTTTCCTCTCTTATTTTATAAGGTTTACATGAAGAGGAGAATGCCGGCAACTGGAATTCTGGACTGGAAAAGGAGCAAATATTAGAGACCTATTCTGCACAACTCCAAAAGTCCTGAAACTTCACTGAGCATGTTTTTGGAATATATAAAAAATATTGGGCGAAGAAAGTACCAGAGAGGGGCCACCAGCCAGCCACAAGGGTGGAGGGTGCGCCCTACCCCCTGGGCGCGCCCCCGACCTTGTGGGCCCCCTGGCAGGCCTCCGGTGCCCATCTTTGGCTATATGGTGTGTTTTGACCTGGAAAAAATTAGAAGGAAGCTTTCGGGACGAAGCGTCGCCGTCTCGAGGCGGAACCTGGGCAGAACCAATCTAGGGCTCCAGCGGAGCTATTCTGCCGGGGAAACATCCCTCCAGGAAGGGGAAATCGCCGCCATCGTCATCACCATCGATCCTCTCATCGAGAGGGGGTCAATCAACATCTTCACCAGCACCATCTCCTCTCAAACCCTAGTTCATCTCTTGTATTCGATCTTGGTCCCAAAACCTCAAATTGGTACCTATGGGCTGCTAGTAGTGTTGATTACCCCTTGTAGTTGATGCTAGTTGGTTTATCCGGTGGAAGATTATATTTTTAGGTCCTTAATGCTAATTAATACTCCTATGATCTTGATCATAAATATTTTTTGTGAGTAGTTGCGTTTGTTCCTGAGGACATGGGATAAGTCTTGTTATAAGTAATCGTGTGAATTTGGTATTTGTTCAATATTTTGATGAGATGTATGTTGTCTCTCCTCTAGTGGTATTATGTGAACGTTGACTACATGACACTTCACCATTATTTGGGCCTAGGGGGAGGCATTGGGAAGTAATAAGTAGATGATGGGTTGCTAGAGTGACAGAAGCTTAAACCCTAGTTTATGCGTTCCTTTGTAAGGGGCTGATTTGGATCCATATGCTTCATGCTATGGTTAGGTTTACCTTAATTCTTCTTTCATAGTTGCGGATGCTTGCGAGAGGGGTTAATCATAAGTGGGAGGCTTGTCCAAGGAAGGGCAGCACCCAAGCACCGGTCCACGCACATATCAAATTATCAAAGTAACGAACGCGAATCATATGAGCATGATGAAAACTAGCTTGACAACAATTCACATGTGTCCTCGGGAGCATTTTGCTTTATATAAGAGTTTTCCAGGCTTGTCATTTGCTACAAAAAGGATTGGGCCACCTTGCTACACCTTAGTTACTTTATTTACTTGTTACCCATTACGATTTATATTATCAGAAAACTATCTGTTACCGATAGTTTTCAGTGCTTGCAGAGAATACCTTGCTGAAAACCACTTATCATTTCCTTCTTCTCCTTGTTGGGTTCGACACTCTTACTTATAGAAATGACTACGATAGATCCCCTATACTTTTGGGTCATCAAGACTCTTTTCTAGTGCCAATGCCGGGGAGTGAAGCACCTTTGGTAAGTGGAATTTGGTAAGGAAATGATTATATAGTGTGCTGAAATTTACTGTCACTTCTTACTATGAAAATAATCCTTTGAGGGGCTTGTTCGGGGTATCTTCACCTTGTCCAGAAGAACAAAGAGTTTCTGCTCAACCTACTTCACCTACTGAAAATATTTATTAGGAAATTCCTTCGGGTATGATAGAGAAACTGCTAGCTAATCCTTATGGAGGAGATGGAACATTACATCCCGATATGCACCTAATATATGTGGATGAAGTTTGTGGATTATTTAAGCTTGTAGGTAAGCCTAAGGTTGTTGTCAAGAAGAAGGTCTTCCCTTTATCTTTGTAGGGAAATGCATTGACATGGTATAGGCTATTGGATGATATTGGATCATGGAACTACAACCAATTGAAATTGGAATTTCATCAGAAGTTTTATCCTATGCATCTGGTTCAATGTGATCGGAATTATATATAATTTTTGGCCTTGTGAAGGAGAAAGTATCCCTCAAGCTTGGGGGAGGCTTAAGTCAATGTTATATTCATGCCCCAATCATGAGCTCTCGGGAGAAATTATTATTCAAAAAATTTATGCCCGGCTTTCTCATAATCATCGATCCATGCTGGATACTTCTTGTATTGGTTCCTATATGAAGAAGGATATTGAACTCAAATGGGATTTATTGGAAAGAATTAAATTCAACTCTGAAGATTGGGAACTCGATGAAGGTAAAGAGTCAGGTATAAACCTTAAGTTTGATTGTGTTGAATCTTTTATGGATACCGATGCTTTTCGTGATTTTAGCACTAAATATGGACTTGACTCTGAGATAGTAGCTTCTTTCTGTGAATCATTTGCTACTCATGTTGATCTTCCCAAGGAGAAGTGGTTCAAATATCATCCTCCCGTTGAAGTTAAAGTAGTTGAACCCATTAAAGTTAAAGAAGAAACTATTACTTAAAATGTTGATCCTATTGTTCCTACTACTTATATTGAGAAACCATCATTCCCTGTTAGAATAAAGAATCATGCTAAAGCTTCAATTATGGTCAGCAAAAGTAATATTAGAACACCCAAACCCTTTGAGCAAATTAAATTTGAACCTAGTATTGCTATGGTTAAAGATCTCTTGGTTGATAATATTGATGGGCATGTTATTTATTTCTATGATGAAGCTGCTAGGATTGCTAAACCTGATATGAAAGATAAACATAGACTTGTTGTTCGCATGCCTGTCATTTCTGTTAAAATAGGAGATCATTGTTATCATGGCTTATGTGATGTCGGTGCTAGTGTGAGTGCAATTCCTTATACCTTATATAAAGAAATTATGAATGATATTGCACCTGCTGAGATAGAAGATATTGATGTTACTATTAAGCTTGCTAATAGAGATACTATATCACCAATTGGGATTGTTAGAGATGTTGAAGTCTTGTGTGGGAAGATAAAATATCCTACTGATTTTATTGTTCTTGCTTCCCCACAAGATAATTTGTGTCCCATTATATTTGGTAGACTCTTCTTCAATACTGTTAATGCTAAGATAGACTGCGATAAAGATATTGTTACTGTTGGTTTAGGGGATATGTCTCATGATTTTAATTTCTCTAAATTTTGTAGACAACCCCATGATAAAGAATTGCCTAGTAAGGATGAAATTATTGGTCTTGCTTCTATTGCAATGCCTCCTAATGATCCTTTAGAACAATATTTGCTAGACCAATTAAATGATATGTTTATGAATGAAAGAAGGGAAATATATGAAGTATTATTTAATCAAGGACCTATTTTGAAACACAATTTGCATGTTGAAATACTTGGGGATCATCCTCCACCCAAGGGTGATCCCGTGTTTGAGCTTAAACAATTACCTGATACTCTGAAATATGCTTATCTTGACGAAAAGAAGATATATCCTGTTATTATTAGTGCTAAACTTTCGGAGCGTGAAGAAAAGAAATTATTGAAAACTATAAAGAAGCACCGTGCCGCTATTGGATACACTCTTGATGATCTTAAGGGCATTAGTCCCACTCTATGTCAGCACAAAATTAAATTGGAGAAAGATGCTAAACCAGTTGTTGATCACCAATGACGGTTAAATCCTAAGATGGAAGAAGTGGTAAGAAATGAAATATTAAAGCTTCTGGAGGCACGTATAATTTATCCTATTGTTGATAGTCAATGGGTAAGTCCCGTTCATTGTGTCCCTAAGAAGGGAGGTATTACCGTTGTTCCTAATGATAAGAATGAATTGATTCCTCAAAGAATTGTTACAGGTTATAGAATGGTAATTGATTTTATGAAATTAAATAAATCCACTAGAAAAGATCATTACTCTCTGCCTTTTTATTGATCAAATGCTAGAAAGACTATCCAAACATTACTCATTTTTGCTTTTTAGATGGTTATTCTGGTTTCTCTCAAATACCTGCTTCAAAAGAGGATCAAGAGAAAACTACTTTTACTTGCCCTTTCGATACCTTTGCTTATAGACATATGCCTTTTGGTTTATGCATTGCACCTGCTACCTTTCAAAGATGTATGACTGCTATATTCTCTGACTTTTGTTAAAATATTGTTGAGGTTTTCATGGATGATTTCTCCGTTTACGGAACTTCTTTTGATGATTGCTTAAGCAACCTTGACAGAGTTTTGCAGAGATGTGAAGACACTAATCTTGTCTTGAATTGGGAGAAGTGCCACTTTATGGTTAATGAAGGTACTATCTTGGGGCATAAAATTTCTAAAAGAGGTATTGAAGTTGATAAAGCTAAAATAGATGCTATTGAAAAGATGTCATGTCCTAAAGATATCAAAGGTATAAGAAGTTTTCTTGGTCACGCTGGTTTCTATAGGAGGTTTATTAAAGACTTCTCTAAAATTTCTAGGCCTCTCACTAATCTCTTGCAAAAATATGTTCCTTTTGTTTTTGATGATGATTGTGTAGAACCATTTGAAATACTTAAGAAAACCTTGATTTCTGCTCCTATTGTTCAGCCACCTGATTGGAATTTACCCTTTGAAATTATGTGTGATGCTAGTGATTATGCTGTTGGTGCTGTTCTAGGACAAAGAGTTGATAAGAAATTAAACGTTATCTAGTATGCTAGTAAAACTCTAGACAGTGCCTAGAGAAATTATGCTACTGCTGAAAAAGAATTTTTAGTAGTTGTATTTGCATGTGATAAGTTCAGACCTTATATTGTTGATTCCAAAGTAACTATTCACACTAATCATGCTGCTATTAAATATCTTATGGAAGAGAAAGATGCTAAACCTAGACTTATTAGATGGGTTCTCTTGCTACAAAATTTTGATTTGCATATTATTGATAGAAAGGGAGTTGAGAACCCCGTTACAGACAACTTGTCTAGGTTAGAAAATGTTCTTGATGGCCCACTACTTATTGATGATAGCTTTCTTGATGAACGTTTAATCTACTACCCCTATAAAAGCACGAAAGGGCGGAGAACCAATTCATCCCATCCATCAAATCCTCTGATCTGATGGTCTACATCGCTCCATCATACTAAACGTGTTTTATGCCTTAATTACCCACCATGCCATTAACTGCTAACCTCTCCTACCCCTTTTCATCACAAGAAAAAAGAAAACTGCGGCCTGACCCTCCGCCGCCGCTCCTCCTCTTGGCCCTCGCCCCACGCACATCGTCATCGCCCAGATCGCGCCCACCCTCCAACCCAAACGCCCCATCTTCCCCGCCGTTGTCGGACACCGCGTGCGGACGCCGCGTCATCCCGCCATGACCGCCCGTCGCTGAACCCTTAGGCATACAACCCGATGGAGCCGCACATGCCGTTGACGAGCAGGCGGAATCCGCCGCCCAAGCTCTGTTTACCAAGACATCGTCGTGGGCTCGTTGTTCCTCTGCAAATCGACGTCCGCCCCTCCCCCATGACTCTCTCCCCGCCGGCTGTGACATCCCGGACACTGCTTATCCGCTCTTTACCCTGGCGTCCGGCTGCCTACTACGTCAGGTTCCCGTTTCAGCGACGGTGGTCAGTGCAATTCTGCATCGTGCTTTGCTTTGCCCCGTCGGCGGATGCAGTGCACGTGTGTGCACTGGCCTCGAGTCTAGCTTGGAGGCGGTGAGGTGGCTAGGCAGCGCTGCTTGCTCTGTTTCTACTGGCGCTGCTTGTTGTACCTGCTTCTTGTAAGTTCTTGCTCTAGCTGATGCCTGTACATTTTGGATGTCAGCAAAAAGTTTGCAATGCAAGTGGCAGGTGACAACTTATATAATTCGGAATTTTGTTATATCCACTTAACCACTTGGTGTAAATCTGATAGGTACTTATAAACTGCTTTTGATGTGTTTTCCTCATGAACAAATGTAAATGATATTAGAACTGAAATTTTATAAGGCTATGTACTTAAAAGTTTAGACTGATTCGATGCATCTTTAAAGACTGAATTACAGGATGTGTGCTATGGTTCACACATAATATGTCGGCGTTCTGGGAACGGGGGTCCCCAGACTTGCCTGCCTGCAGCCTGCGGCGTGGCTCAAAGGAGGCCCAACATGGCCCATCTTCATCAACACAGGACTCAAGACCCTCGCGAGGGGCCAAGCCTCGCGAGGCGGACGACATGGCGCATCCTCAGGCGCAGCCTCCTCAGGCTGGCTCGCGAGGAGATGGAGGAATCAAGGCGGGGTATCTCGCGAGGTGCCCATGATGCAAGCCATGACGATCGAGGGTGCCAGGCGGGCGCCAGCGCGCGCAGCGTCCTTCCTTCCTCTTTGGTGCAAAGGGGTCAAGCGCAGCCGCGAAGTATCCAGGCATCAGGCAAAGGTTGCCATTTCGGTGCAACGAGACCAGGACCAAGCGGACTACGAGACGGAGGTCACCATGGAGCCCAGCACGGCGTCACCGCAGGGTGTTTCGCAGGCGAAGACCAACTTTAGTCAGGATAAGTGTACTAGATGTTCCCCTTCGAATTGGCCAATTGTTGGCGCCCTTCTCGCTCAATATTTGGGGAGAGGCCCAGGGCCTTCGCCTATAAATAGGACCGGTCACCCACGTAGCAAGGGGGTTCACGGAGTTGGTTGGTCGGTTCAGCATGTGGATCTGACTAGCAAGTAGAGAGAGTAAGTGAGAGAGAGAGAGAGGTGACTGAACTCCTCCCAGCAGTTCATCACCCCAGCCAAGAACAGACCCTCGTGAGGCTGTTCTTCCTTGTAGTGTTCATCACCATCAGCCACAAGAGGCAATCCATACACCACACACTGGAGTAGGGTATTACACCACAATGATGGCCCGAACCAGTATAAATCTTGTGTCCCTTGTGCAGTTCCTTTAGTAGTTTAGATCTTTGTGAGACGGGGAGGTAGAGGGCATGATTTCCGTGCGCACCCCAGTGTTCGAACCTTAAGGGTCTGCCGGAACCCGTGAATCCGACATTTTGGCGCGCCAGGTAGGGGTGCGCCGGAATCTGTCCTCCGCCACTCCGTTCTCCTCCGACCGTCGCATCCATGTCAGACGCTCGCCGGTCCCGCGCCGAGCGCCGGGCCGCCATCGCTTCTCGCGTCGCCTAGACGGCCCCCGTCGGTGGGCATCCTCGTCGTTCCCCGTCGCCCGCCGTCAACGCCGCCACCGGCCCGGCAGGGGGCGAGCAGCAAGCGTCGTCTCAGCATCCGTCCGTGCGCCAAGACGGCCGCACCGCTACTCCATCACTCGCACCAGCCGGTTCTTCGTCCCGCGCGCTCCGCGCACCCTTGGAGGCTCGAGTTGCGCTCCTCGCGGCAAACGAGCTCCTGCACTACCGCCCCGTCGACGACGTCTACGAAGAGTGGCTCGACCGCGTCGCCGAGCTTGTCCGCGCCACAGGGGGCTCTTCCGCGCCGTCCGTTCCTCTGCGCCACACTCCACCCCGCGCGGGCAACGAAGCTCCAGAGGCGCACCAGCCACCTCCCCTCCAAGAAGATGCCATGGCTCCAAGGCGCTTGGCCCCTGGGCGGAACCCGCTCCGTCAGGCGCCAGCGCAACAAGAACGGAGCTGCCAAGAAGTCCCTCGCCCGCAAGGGGCTGCCAGGGCGCTCCCTGCTCCGGCACGCCGCGACCCTGCTCCAGCTCTGGCGCGCCAAGACCCCGCCCAGCTCCTAGATGCAGCGCGTGGGGACCCTCAAGACCAAGCTCTCCACCAACCGAAGCCTTTCGTGGCCACCGCGGGCTGTCGCGCCTACACCACCGAGCTGCGTAGCATCGCGTGGCCCGACAAGTTCAAGCCTGGCCTGCCTCCTCGCTACGACGGCACGACTAATCCGCAGAGTTCCTCCAGCTCTATGAGCTGGGCATCAAGGCTATCAGCGGGGATGAAAAGGTCATGGCGAACTGGTTCCCCATGGCGCTCAAGGAAGGAGCTCGAACCTGGCTCCTGAATCTGGCTCCAGGCACGATCTCCTCCTGGGACCAGATGCGCGCCCGCTTCATCGCCAACTTCCAAGGTACTCGCGACCGGCCACCCGCCGTGAGCGACATGCGCCGCATCAAGCAACAACCCGGAGAGACCCTGCAAAAATACATCCAGCGCTTCAACAGCGCGCGCCTCAAGATCCCCAAGGTGTCCGAGGAGGCCATCATCTCGGCCTTCTCCGACGGCGTGCGCGACGTCAAGATGAAGGAGGAGCTGGCGATGCACGAAGACCTCTGCACCTCCCTGGAGCTGTTCAACTTGGCGAACAAGTGCGCCAGGGCTGAGGAGGGACGTCTCTCCCTCCTCGAGCTGCCTGCCGCGGACCCAGAAGAGAAGAAGCCCAAGGCCAAGGACGTGAAGCGCAAGGGGGCTGACGTACTCGCCGCAGAACCAGACACCAAGCGGGGCAAGGATCTGCCCGAATCCTCCAGGGGCAGCCGGTACTGTGTGTACCACGACCTCCACACCCACAACACCAACGAATGTCAAGAACTCCACGCCGTGCGAGAGGGAAGGATCGGCCGTCGCCCTGACCGTGCTGACCGGGGCTACGACCGAGGAGGAGGAAGAAACACAGGACGCTGGGAAGATTGCGGCCCGCGCCATGGGTGGCGCGAACAACCTCGCGAGGACCGCTGGCGGGGCGTGCCTCGCGAGGGAGACTGGAGAGATCAGCCTCGTGAGGATCGCCCTCATGGCAACGCAGGCCTACCTCCGCTGCCACCTCAACAAAGGAGGAACGAAGACCGCCATCAAGACGAGGGAGCTGGGGGCTTCCAGGAGCCACGCGCAATCGCCTGCATCCTGGGCGGGGCTCAAGCCCCAGCCTCTCAATGTATCTTCAAGCAGTTTGCCCGCGAAGTGAATGCAGTTCTCCCCAAGCCCGAAGCGACGCGCCCCCTCAGGTGGTCGGCGTGCCCCATCACGTTCAGCTCAGCAGACCAGCTCAAGTGCGCGCCCACGGCAGGAGTCCTCCCAATGCTTCGCTCCCCAGTCATCAGCAACGTGTTGGTCACCAAGACCCTCATCGATGGTGGGGCAGGGCTCAACGTCCTGTCCGTGGAAACATTCAACAATCTCCAAGTACCCTATGACCAGCTTCAGCCGACCAAGCCTTTCTCCGGAATCACCAACGGTTCCACAGTCCCGATCGGGCAGGTCCGCCTCCCTGTCACCTTCGGGGCCCGCAGCAACTACCGCACGGAGCTCATCGACTTCGACGTCGCCCACATCCGCCTGCCGTACAACGCCATCCTCGGGTACCCAGCGCTGGCCAAGTTCATGGCCGTGACTCACCACGGCTACAACGTCCTCAAGATGCCAGGAAGTGGCGGCGTCATCACGGTGCCCTACGAAGAGAAGGATGCAGTGTGTTCCCTGGAGCGGGCCTATCAGGCCGCGTCGCTAGAAGACCTAGATCGCGGAAGCAGGAGGCTTCCTGAGACCACCCCCAAGAAGAAGAAGACATCATCAGGCTCGGCCCTTCAGGAAGCAGGCCCCTCAGGGCCCGTGTCTGCCCAGGGGGACCCCCCATCCATCACATAGGAAAGCGCGCCTGGCGCCCTCCTTAGGCAGGGCTCAGGGGCTCTCACCTGGAGGGCCACTGACCTAGCCAGTGTCATGAGGGAGGCGCTTGGGCACCATGTGGAAGCATGCTTCGCAGCACGTTTCCCCCGAGAAGGAGCCAGACAAGGAAGGTCAGACCAGCAGGAGTTCGTTAACAAGGCCATTCAAGAACTACAGGAGTCAAGGATCATGAGAGGTTGCCGCCGCCTACCAGCTGTGGCCCTACAACCAGGCGAGGATGGTGGGCTGCGCGTCTGCATCGACGTACCAGGGCTCAATCAGATCACCATGATAGAGCATCTCTGGCCCTCGCAAGTGGGGCGCTGCAGGGGACCACCCCATAGCTATGTTCGCATGCCTTACGACCTGCCGAGCATGGCTGCGGCGTACCAGCGCCTCATGACGGGCATCATGGAGGCTCAGGGAGACAGGCGTTCCGCGGCCTTGGTGGAGATGAAGACAGCTCGCGAGGAGCCACCGGTGCCTCCGGAGCCTCCCGAGGCCCCAGGGCCTGGGGGCTCGTGAGGATTGGCTTCTGCAGCCCATCAAGTCTGCTGCACCAACGCCACTACGCCGACGACACCCTCAGGTGACATCTTTCAAGTTCCATTCCCAGCTGGGGGCGCCCTCCCAGGGTTGCATCACTCCCAGGCCGCGTGGGTCCGTCCGTGCGGCATGTATCCCCTTTTATCTTTCGGTCGTTAGTTTGCCTTGTTGGGGGCGCCCCTCGGACTGCATCATCCCCAAGCCGCTCGGGCCAGACCCAGCGGCGTGTATCTCCCTCGCGTTTATTTCCAACTATGCATTGCCTATCACGCTTAACTGCATGGTGCCTGTCCGCGGCATCTTTTCTTCTCCATGTCGGCCACTTGCATGTTAAAGGGGGGGGTGCCTGAGCATCGCGACTCAGGGCTCTTACTGGCTCTCCAGCCCTCACCCTCTGGCCTTGTCCACGGCATCGCGACCTGGCATACCAGCGACGGCTGAGACAAGCTCGAGGGCCAGGACCCGAGGACGTAGAGTACCGGCATCTAACCAAATTTTGCAGGGACACATCTCAAGATACGGCCCAGTGACAGGCGTAACCCGCCTAGAGGTAGGGCCTCGTGAGTCCTGCGCTGGCTCACGGGTGCCCAGATACACCTCACCTAGCCCTACCGTGCCGGCCACGTGTCAGGGCGGGGCTGTACACGCCCCGGGGGCTCCTCCCGGAGGGGAGCCCCCTCCCACGTACCAGTGGAAGCACCATGCTCCGCGCTGGCTGATGACGCTGCCGAGGAGCGGCTATGCCCGTACACATACGGAAGCGCTATGCTCCGCGCTGGTGATAAACAACTGGGGGTGGCCTCCGGGCCACATTAACCTCAAGGAGCCCAGAGCTCAGTGGCTGGCCTCGTCGCAACGCCTCCCCTCGGGAGTGTCGCGCGAGGGGGCTAGGCACGGGGGCTACGACTGGGTCACACCCAGATGTACGCCGCCCAGCCAGGCCCCTCGGGCCTGGTTCGCCGCGCGTCTCTCCCCGAGCGGAGCCAAGGTATGAAGGTCGTTTGCGTGTCAAGGGGGACCCCTGAGCATCGCGACTCAGGGGCCTAACTGGTCCCGTAGCCCCTCACTCCTTAGTTTCGAAAGGCTGTGCTAGGTGAGGTACGCGCGGGGCCGGGCTCTGCAGACGTAGAACGGTAGCCCCGCTTACGTCGCACCTCATCACCCGTTGTTTGCGCGTCAAGGGGGACTCCTGAGCATCGCGACTCAGGAGCCTAACTGGCTCCGTAGCCCCTCACTCCTTAGTTCCGAAAGGTTATGCTGGGTGAGGTACGCGCGGAGTCGGGCTCTATAGACGTAGAACAGAAGATACACCTACATCGCGCCTCCCTACTTGTTGTTCGCACGCCAAGGGGGACTCCTAAGCATCGCGACTCAGGAGCCTAACTTGTCACGTAGCCCCTCACTCCTTTGGTCCCGTCCGGGTTTCCGGTCGGGGCTAATGCTGGGTGAGGCACGCGCGGGGCCGGGCTCTGCCGGCGCAGAACACAAGCAAGTAGGGAAGAAAAAGCATAAAACTCAAGGAATTTAAAAGCAAATATTACAGCCCATACTGTCATCTCAATACCAAATGCAAGTTTAAATGCCTCCCCGAGGCGTGATGCATGTGCAGGAATTGAAAGAAGAACAGGGATGGAACGAAGCCACTTGTCAGCGGTGAAGCTGTGTGGAGTGGCTTCGCCTCATGGAGCAGCAGGGCCGGCAGCGCCTTGCTTTGGCTTGGTGCTGAAGGCCCAAAACTTCCCCAGCAGCGCCTCCGCGCGCCCCTTCACGGCTTCGACAGCGGCGGCAGCGCCCTCGCCGCTCACCGGTTCCAGCAGGCTGTCGAGGTCGACGTTGGGATCACGAAGGTAGATGTGGGCGAAGACCCGCGTCAGCACAGCAGAAGACAAGACGCGCGCCTCGGCCTCGGCCGCGGGGCCGATGCCAAGGGCGACATCCCCAAGGGCCTTAACCAGGAAGGGAAGCAGCTTGGCGGGGCCGTCCCCGTCACCGGCTAGCGGGCTGTCCAGGCCGCTCTCGTAAAGCATCTTCAGCGAAGCACGGGCATCTTTCTCCATGTCCGCGAAGGCCACACGATCCTCGGCAAGAACCCGGGCCTTAGCGTCCAGCTCGACCTTCGTCACCTCCAGCTCCTTCTTCAACGCACCTAGGTGGTCGCGGCGCTTCTTGAGCTTGGCCTCCCGGTCCTCGAGCGCCGCCTCGCGCGCCTTCGCCCCCTTCTCCAGCTCTTGGCGCAGGCGGACCTCCTCCGCAAGTTGGCCCCACAGGCCTTGCAACTCGTCCTCCAACGCCTTGTAACGATCGCGGACTTCGACCACTTCCCCCAGGGCTGCGTCACGAGCAGCCTTCACCTCGAGGGTGGCCTCCCTCTCTCTGTCACAGGCCGTTGAGGCCTGAACCAACACCGCCCGAATCGAAGCATCAGAACGAATCCACCCCGAAGCCAGTTCCAGGCGCCCGGCCACCAGGCGAGGGTCGGCGCCGAGAAGATACTGCCACAGCCGGTCCAGTTCAGCGACGGCACGCTCCAAAATGGAAGAAGGAGGCGGAGAAACGTCGGGGCGCCCCAAGACAACAGGAGGAGCCGGGGAAGCAACGGTCAGTGGAATGGGAGGAGAAAGTAGCGGCGGCGAGGCCGCAGTGTCCTGAGGCGGAGTCCGCTGCGCCTCCACAGTTGTAGCAGCGGCGCCAGACGGGGGCGCCTCGGGAGCCGTTCGAGCCATGGGGGCTGAGCTCGCCCCAGCCAGCTCAGCCAAGCCTCGCAAGGATGAACAGGCAGGAGAGGCCCGCGCGTCACGATCCCCCTCCCCTGCAGGCGAAGGCGTCGCCGCAGGTGGGGCCTCGGGGGCTCCCTTCGGTTTCTTCGCCGCAGGCGCCAGCCTATTCAAGAGAATGTGACGCCCCAAGACCGGAGCTTCAGATGCCTTCCATGTTTCCGGGTTTTTCGTCGTGTGAGTTGTTGGTTTGTTGCATTCATCTTTGCATCATGTGCATTGCATCATGTCATAAATCTTTTGCATCTCAACTAAATAATTTGTGTGGATCTTCGATCCATTTAAATCGAGGGAAGGATGACTTCTATTTATAATATATCCTCCCGATATTAGTGGAGCTATTATAAAATAATCCAATCTTATGGAATCACCTAAAACACACTTGCATATTTCCCCATGCTTTTGTTATCTCGCTGCTTGACCTCGAACCTTGTTCGTAAATTCTCTCATCATTTTC
Organism: Triticum monococcum; assembly: GCA_034509565.1. Taxonomy (NCBI): domain Eukaryota; kingdom Viridiplantae; phylum Streptophyta; class Magnoliopsida; order Poales; family Poaceae; genus Triticum; species Triticum monococcum. The sequence goes on along the minus strand of CM067842.1, from coordinate 476,083,726 downwards.
CGGAGCTCCACCAAAAATCCGAACATTTTTGGACCTTCCTAACCCTCACTTCCTATTCGAACCATTTGAATTCAAATAAAATGAGTGTGAATTTAAACTTTGAAAAATGGCCACTCCATTTTCTTGGATCATACACATTTTTGCGAGTCCGGGAATATTGTCCCCATGCCCAGATTCCACCCCTTCCTCCTCTTTCTTTTTTTCTCTATTCTGTTTTGTTTTTAAATGGAAAAGGAGAGTTTAAGAGATGTGAGAGGGAGTGGAGAGCCCAGCGTCCCTGCCAGCTCTACCAGGCCGGACAACTAGCACCCTCCACCGCTTCGGCCCATTTTCCTAAGGCCCAGTCTCCTTTCCTAACCCTAGCCTTCCTAAGCCCGTTCCCTCGATGCCCATCCCTCTCCCTCTCGATCTCTCCCAGCGCCGCCAGGGAGACCGCTGCCCGACTCCTCTCCCGATCCCATCTCCTCCTCGCTTCCCTTCTGCAGCCACCCTTCTCCCATGATCCCCTCCCTCTCCTCTCGATCTCGCGCCTGCACCCGATGCCCTCGCGCACCCCGGCCATCCTCCTGCGCCCTTGTGCTCGCGAGCAGGGAACCCCGAGGACGCGAGCTGCCCTCCTCTACCAACCTGCGCTGCCCTCCTTCCTCTTCAGGCGGCCATGGCGCCCCGCCGCCGGCGCCCTGCAGCCACCGCCGCTCTACCGCCATGCTGCGCCCCACCTCCATGGCCATTGCACCCCTGCCGAACCTCCCGGTGACCTGCATCTTGTCCGGTGGCTCCGGCGTGCCTGCGCCACCTCGAGCGCCCAGCAGGAGCCTCGCGCTGCTCGCTCCCTTCGTCGTCTGCGTTGCCGGAGTTTGCCGGAGCCCCAGCATCGATCCCCAGCGTCGTCACCTTCCTGCCTCCATGGCCGGCCTCTCCGAGAGCTTGGCGGGAACCGCATCCTTCCACCCCGATAGCGCCCAAGGCTCCATGTCGCCATGTCCTTTGCTGGTGTTATGTTGTTGCTCCACACACGCCCCTGCTAGCTGCTTCGACTCTCTACCCGAGCTCCGTTTTTCGTCATGGACGTGGGGTAGCTGTTGAACCTCGCCATGGTTCTGTCCAACGCCGCAAGTCCGACGCCAAGACCACCTCAAGTTACGGCTACATGTAACACCGTGTACGACTACATATCCGGGATGCGTCAAAGTACCCCACCGTCAAGACTGGGACCGCCCGGAGACCACGAATCCGTGAGGTTCCACAACCGTCGCCGTGGATCCGACAAGTTCGCGAGTACCACTACCTCCCACGACGACCTTGTACAACTACCGTCGCAAGAACCGAGACCGGCAAGTCCGAAGACCCAAGTACCATGACGCCAAGTACCCCTTCGGATCACCAAGGTGGATCGCGAACGTTCACGAGGTTTCGTTAAGACCGTCGACGTGTACGACCTACTCCGTGAATGTGTACCACTACCGTCGCTCAAACGTTTACAGAACATGTACCGTCGACCCTCGAAGACCCGTGGACGGCAAGTTCCTTGTTGACCCCGAACACATATGGAGTGTGAACATCTACGAAGCGAGAACGACTACTTCCACTATCACCGTCGCGAGAACGCCTACTTCCCTCTACGAATGAGAGCCGTCCCCTTTGCACGCTCTGAAGGTATAACCCCGAGACGACGTCCATGAACGAATGCTTGCGATGTTTGAGATGCACCCGTTGCCTGCACCGTGTCCGAGTTGTCACTTGCTCGGTCCTCCTCTTTTGTCGCTAACCCGTGGGGACCCGGTATCCGGGAACACCCCACCATCCTTGCATGACACGCCCCGTCACTTTTCCTTTCGCACCGGCATCTCAATCGAGTTACCGGAAACCGGAATGTTGCCATGGCACCATTTCCGTTTCATTGTCGTGGCACCCCTTTCTTTCTACCACGGTGACAAATGCTTCATAATGCTCTTGTCAACTTTTAATAAACATTGCATAAACTTGCACATGTCATCCACATCATGATAACAACAATTAAAATGTTTAAAACTATTGTTTGCGTTAATTACTAAATGCACGTGGGGATTTACCGGATTTGTTGTTTGTTATATCCGGCCCATTTAAATTGTTTAGATGGTATAGTTTTGTTATGTTTCACCTCTTGACATGCTTAACAACATTTAATATTGTTGGGTAGATAAACGAGATCGAACTAAATAACTTGAATGTGGTGTTTCGTCAATATGTAACGGAGTTGCATATTGAGCTCCACTTAATTTGTAGTGTTGTTTGTGGCACTTTGCCATGCCATGTATCATTAAACCGGACATGCACCATACTTGTTGTGCATCATGCCATGATCGTGTGATAGTTGTTTACTATGTTGTGTGCTTCTTTCCGGTGTTGCTTCTTCGGGTTGGGTCCGATAACGTTGCGTTTGTGAGGATCCGTTCGACTACGTCTGTTTGTCTTCTTCATGGACTCATTCTTCTTCCTTGCGGGATCTCAGGCAAGATGACCATACCCTCGAAATCACTTCTGTCTTTGCTTGCTAGTTGCTCGCTCTTTTGCTATGCCTATGCTGCGATACCTACCACTTGCTTATCATGCCTCCCATATTGTTGAACCAAGCCTCTAACCCACCTTGTCCTAGCAAACCGTTGTTTGGCTATGTTACCGCTTTTGCTCAGCCCCTCTTATAGCGTTGTTAGTTGCAGGTGAAGATTGAAGTTTGTTCCTTGTTGGAACATGGAGATGTTGTTCCTTGTTGGAACATGTTTTACTCGTTGGGATATCACAATATATTTTATTTAATTAATGCATCTATATACTGGGTAAAGGGTGGAAGGCTCGGCCTTCCACTCTTGCCGCCCTAGTTTCTGTCATATCGGTGTTATGTTCCCGGATTTTGCGTCCCTTACGCGGTTGGGATATAATGGGAACCCCTTGACAGTTCGCCTTAAGTAAAGCTCTTCCAGCAATGCCCAACATTGGTTTTACCATTCGCCACCTAGCCTTTTCTTTCCCTTGAGTCGGCCGGCTCAAGGGTCATCGTTATTTTACCCCCCCCCCCCCGGGCCAGTGCTCCTCTGAGTGTTGGTCCAAACTAGAGTCCTGTGCAGCGCCCCCTCGGGGAAACTCGAGGTTTGGTTTTAGTTGTATGGAGAGCTCATCTGAGTGTGCCCTGAGAACGAGATATGTGCAGCTCCTATCGGGATTTGTCGGCACATTCGGGCGGTGTTGCTGGTTTAGTTTTACCCTGTCGAAATGTCTTGTTGTACCGGGATACCGAGTCTGATCGGAACATCTCGGGTGGAGGTCTATTCCTTCGTTGACCGTGAGAGCTTGTTATGGGCTAAGTTGGGACACCCTGCAGGGATTTGAACTTTCGAAAGCCGTGCCCGTGGTTATGGGCAGATGGGAATTTGTTAATGTCCGGTTGTAGAAAACCTGAACTTGACCTTAATTAAAATACATCAATCGCGTGTGTAACCGTGATGGTCTCTTCTCGGCGAAGTCCGGGAAGTGAACACGGTGTTGGAGTTATGCTTGACGTAGGTTGTTCTAGGATCACTTCTTGATCATAGTTTCTCGATCGTGCTTTGCCTTCTCTTCTCGCTCTCATTTGCGTATGTTAGCCACCATAAATGCTAGTCGCTTGCTGCAGCTCCACCCCATACCTTTACCTTACCCATAAGCTTAAATAGTCTTGATCGCGAGGGTGTGAGATTGCTGAGTCCCCGTGACTCACAGATACTTACAAAACCAGCTTGCAGGTGCCGATGAGTCCGTGTAGATGACGCAACCAAGCTCAGGAGGAGCTCGATGAAGATCGTGTTCTTTACGTTGTTCTGTTTTCTAGTTGATCGGTAGTGGAGCCCAGTTGGGGTCAATCGGGACCTTTGTCGCATTTGGGGTTCTTCTTTTATTTTGGTTCCGTAGTCGGACCTTGATTGTATTTAGATGTTGTAATGCTTTATTCATGTATTGGTGTGAAGTGGCGATTGTAAGCCAACTATGTAACTCTTTCCCTTATGTATTACATTGGTTGTGTGAAGATTACCTCACTTGCGACATTGCTTTCAATGCGGTTATGCCTCTAAGTCGTGCTTCGACACGTGGGAGATATAGCCGCATCGAGGGTGTTACAGAGAAGCAATCATCAAGCCTCGTCGGCGGAACGAGAAACGAAAGATCAAGGATCAAGCACTTACGAGTCTTCGCCGGTGAGCTCGGGCAGCCTCTGGCCCAACTTGAAGCCTGATAGCCGGCTGGAAGGGTCGGCCTCAGAAGCAGAAGGCGCGTCCACGGTTCGCCCTGGAGTCAGGGCGGACCCGCGGGAGATCAGCCCGGTCCTGTCCTTCTTCGGGATCGTGGGCGAGCTCCCGCTACCCTGCGCATCATCATCATCATCATCATCATCATCATCGTCATCGCTCAGGCGGAGAGTACGGGACCTGCGCCGGGGGAGGGGAGCCCTCGACTCTCCATCAGTCGCCCCAGAGTCGGGCCCCTCTCCCCGCTCCTCTCCCTCCTCCTCATCGCTGGAGTCACCGGAGGGCACATCCACCGGTCCTTCAGAAGCCACCGCGGGCACGAGCCCGTCCCCGTTAAAAACAGGCATGGACTTCACCACCCGTTTCCAGTCGTCATGAAGGAACAAGGGCTTGGGAGCGTCCTTCAACCTTGCCACCTTGCCCCCGACCAGAGATTGGAGAACCGCGGTCACATCCTCTTCGTCCACAGCCTCGGGGCTCGGATGAGGCCTCCACATTGGAGGAGAGTACTGCCGGAGCGGAGCCAGCTGGTGCTCCAGGAACTCCTTCAGCAGCGACGCACCGGTCAACTTCGCCACCGCCATGTTGGCCGGCCTCAGGTCCGCGTCCATCTTCTCCAACACCAGTTTCGCGCGGGGGTCCGTGAGCTCCGCTCGGCACCAGTCGCTGGAGCTCACGGGTTGCCCCACGGGCAAGATCAGCCGAGGGTGGATGCGCCCGGCATCTGCCAAGACCCACTTGCTCCTGAAGCCCTCAATCCTCTTCCCGGGATTCGAGATGGCAATGGTGCCGCCATACGCGACGAAGCCCGCGCACGCAGAAAGAGAGCTGCCGGAGACCCGGAGGGAGAAGTAGTGGCGCAGCAGGGCCACCGAAGGTTGCACCCCTACGTGGGCCTCGCAGTTGTAAGCGAAGATCGCCAGAAGGAGGACAGAGTTGGGGTGGAGATGCAGAGCCTGCAAGTCGTAATGGCGGAGGACGGAGAAGAAGAACTCGGAGAAGGGAGGCACCAGGCCCGCAGCAATGGGGCTTACAAAGAGAGGATAAAAGGTGCTCCCACGGCCCTCGGGGGTGGCGGAGCCGGTCTTGAACACCTCCGTCCCATTGACGCCCTGTGTCGTCGCCATCCGGCTCAGCCGGGCAAGGCTCGCCTTGGACACATTCGGCAGGTCCAGAGCAGGGGAATACCAAGCTTTGGCCGAAGGCTGGCGAGGCGCCATGGCTTCCTAGGTCGCGCAGCTGGAGTAGATCTGAAGTTTGGAGGAAGAAAGGGAAGGCGCAAGAAAGGGGATCTGAGTAGCGACCGGAGAGAGCAAAGGGCAAAGTCTAGGCAGATGCCGCTCCTTTACCAACCTGCGCGGTTGCTGAAGCACCCACGTCCCATCAACCGCCACGCGGCGCCCAAGGCCGCAGGCTGTTTGGGCCCGCGGCGCTTTGCCCTTGCCCTTTCGCCTCTCAGCACGGCCAAGCCCATGCGCGCCTTGGGCCCGGGGGCTACTGTCGGCGTTCTGGGAACGGGGGTCCCCAGACTTGCCTGCCTGCGGCCTACAGCGTGGCTCAAAGGAGGCCCAACATGGCCCATCTTCATCAACACAAGACTCAAGACCCTCACGAGGGGCCAAGCCTCGCGAGGCGGACGACATGGCGCATCCTCAGGCGCAGCCTCCTCAGGCTGGCTCGCGAGGAGACGGAGGAATCAAGGCGGGGTATCTCGCGAGGTGCCCATGACGCAAGCCATGACGATCGAGGGTACCAGGCGGGCGCCAGCGCGCGCAGCGTCCTTCCTTCCTCTTTGGTGCAAAGGGGGCAAGCGCAGCCGCGGAGTACCGGGGCATCAGGCAAAGGTTGCCATTTCGGTGCAACGAGACCAGGACCAAGCGGACTACGAGACAGAGGTCACCATGGAGCCCAGCACGGCGTCACCGCAGGGTCTTTCGCAGGCGAAGACCAACTTTAGTCAGGATAAGTGTACTAGATGTTCCCCTTCGAATTGGCCAATTGTTGGCGCCCTTCCCGCTCAATATTTGGGGAGAGGCCCAGGGCCTTCGCCTATAAATAGGACCGGTCACCCACGTAGCAAGGGGGTTCACGGAGTTGGTTGGTCGGTTCGGCATGTGGATCTGACTAGCAAGTAGAGAGAGTAAGTGAGAGAGAGAGAGAGAGGTGACTGAACTCCTCCCAGCAGTTCATCACCCCAGCCAAGATCAGAACCTCGCGAGGCTGTTCTTCCTTGTAGTGTTCATCACCATCAGCCACAAGAGGCAATCCATCCACCACACACTGGAGTAGGGTATTACACCACAATGGTGGCCCGAACCAGTATAAATCTTGTGTCCCTTGTGCAGTTCCTTTAGTAGTTTAGATCTTTGTGAGACGGGGAGGTAGAGGGCATGATTTCTGCGCGCACCCCAGTGTTCGAACCTTAAGGGTCTGCCGGAACCCGTGAATCCGACATAATACCTTGCTATTTAGATATTCTGCCTATTAGTGAAGTTTGATTAATCCGTTGATGTATATGGGTTTGTGTAAACTGAAATTGTGTGTGTAGCCTGATTTATGGAGCAATGGATAACAAGGTGTGAACTATATATTTTATTTGAGTCAAGGATTGTTGAGTACCATAACTAATCCATTATTTTTTCCATCTTGCAGCTCTTTGTGAGCTGGGCTATGTGGCGGCATCTATGATGAGTATCGCTACTAAGGGATGCTTGTTCATGTGAGGCAAAATTCGTCGTCTTCGATTTAACTAAAATCATGCTATAGCTTGATATGTACACCTCAATGAATGGTAGTTCTCCATTTATAAGTAGAGTCAAACATCATTATGAAAGCAAGCTGCCCAATTTATATGCGTTGATTTGCCTGATGCCATGTCATGATTTTCATTACCAATATGCATATTTGTCAACCATCGTGTTTATCTCATAGGTGATCTCTTGTCGCATGGCCCTCAGGTGGCCTGGTTTGGCTCAGATTTGGGTTGTAGTGCTGCTGGTGTTTGTTGTTTTTTCGTCCGTGTGGCCATCTACTCCCTCCGTTCTCTTATGGCTATGGCTGTGAAGCTACTGTAATTCACAAGGTTTTCTACCAGCTTTTTTTCACTACTTTCTACTGAGTGTACTGTATTTTTTGCTTTTTTTCTTTTCTTTCAGTACACTGTATCGAGTGATATGGTTGGAGAAGTAAAGTGTGTTTATCCTTACATTAAACAAATAGGTGCCATTCAAGTGTTAATACAAGTATCATACTCACCTGTCGAGAATCGAGATCAACAAGTGAACTGAAAATCTTTATTTGTTATGTTGTCAGGTGGACGAGGGCTTCAATGTCTTGGCCTGACGTCCACGGACCTAGCTGGATGGTCACCACCACAATTTGTGTCATTCATCAGCGTGCCAAACAGGACTGCTCACCACAGAATCGGATGCACCACAAGTATGAACACGCCGCCATCTGCTCACTCCTCCCTCGCCGTAGGTCGGCAAATGATGTGGAACTTCTATCCCATGGTGAGTTTCATTTGCCTTTAGGCGATTTGCCTCAGTAAGTTTGGGCTTTCTACAGTACACTACATTCTACTGACAGTGGATTAGGATTATCCTCGATCCATGACTTTCAATCATTCCTCTGCCATATCACGCTAGGCTTTAGATTATGGTAATGCAAATCCCTCTCCCTCCACCTCCTCAGTTTGGAATCATTGTTCCTGTAATAGTGAAGATGAAAAACAATTCTAACTGTCCTTTCTGGAAATTGTTTGATGGTGTCCATTGTAGGCTAAGTTTTATTGTTTTCCAAGTTTGAATCAAACATGCTGGTGCCAGTTCTGCCCTTAAAACTTGCACACTCCTATATTTCACACACATGAGTTTCTTTAAAAATGCACACGTGGTGTAATGGGGGAGGTTCTGAGTGTGTGATGCCTTCTTTGTCTCCTCTTTGCTAGGTTCAGGGCTAGGTATTGTGGCATTTGAGATATCGCATTAAGCCCTCCAACTCTCTAGCAAAATTATGTTTACATTATTCGTAGGTACTACAAAAAATTTGGTATAAACGATGGATGCCTCGGTGGTGATACTGAATCAAGAGATATAGCTTCTAATGAGAAAGGTGTGGTAACTCTTTAATTGAAATGCCTAATTTGACCCCCTCTTTACTAGGATCAGGGCTAGGTACTACGGCATCTGAGATATCGCATTAAGCCCTCCAACTCCCTAGCAATATTATGTTTACATTATTCATAGGTACTAAAAAAATTTGGTATAAATGGTGGGTGCCTCGGTGGTGATACTGAATCAAGAGATACATTTTCAAATGAGAAAGGTGTGGTAACTCAACTGAAATGTTCATGTTACCTAGTATGGTTTGGAAATGAGTCGAAAGGGTGCATTTTTCAGTATAGGATTGTATGGAACTGAATCATTCTCTTTTGAATAATGCATTTTTATGACGAATTGTCCAATGTTGTTAATGTGCAATAGAAGCATTTTCAAGATTTCAAGAAATAACACTCACGAATTGTAAAAAAACAATGGTGCTCTGCTATTTTTATTCAAACGAGCTATTCTATTTTCTTTCTTCACTTAGATCAACATAGATCATTTTCAAGCAAGAGAATTATAATAGTGCAAGCTCTAGATTGCTGCTTATAATTCAAAATACTCTTTGTTGTCTTGATAAAGTAGTTGTTCACTTGCAGGATGTGGGGTGTGGGGTTACGGTTGGAAGGTATAAACCTTGCTGGTTATCACCAAGCATTTGAAGAAAATGGTGCCAATGGAGAGTGTCTTGAAAGCATCTTCATGTTTACAACCGAACAGACTTATCAGGTTTTGTTATATGAAACAGAGAGATTGTACCACACGTTGTAAAATGTTGATCTACATTACATGTTGTCCCTTACTATGTTTTACGACATATCAAATTCACCACATACACCAATTTGCCCAACAGTTTCCTCCAATGACAATGAGGAAGATAGGAGGGAAGGAAAACGAGGAAGATAGGAGGGAAGGAAGGGAGGCGCTAGGGTCGCCACTCATGTCACTCGAGCAAGCGACATGGGGGCCTTTTCTTTCTCGAGAACAAACTTCCATGACTGACATGTCTGCCTTATCTTCTTTGAGCACGAACCTCCACAAATAGCCTCACAAATCTGGTTGTAATATTTATATAGACGTGCGTTGCACGTGCATGCTTACTAGTGTCATAAATGCTTCTCGTAATACTCCATGGTATACTGATTATGCTAATTATATTGTTGCTAAATTTGTACCACCTAGTTTCACATACCAGCAAAAGAAAAAGTTTTTCTATGATTTAAGACATTACATCTGGGATGACCCACACCTTTATAAAGAAGGAGTAGATGGTGTTATTAGACGTTGTGTACCTGGGCATGAACAAGAACAGATCCTATGCAAGTGTCACTCCGAGTCTTATGGAGGACACCACGCTGAAGATAGAACTGCACATAAGGTATTGCAATCCGGTTTCTATTGGCCCACTCGCTTTAAGGATGCCCATAAGTTTGTCTTATCTTGTGATGAATGCCAGAGAATTGGTAATATTAGTAGACGTCAGGAAATGCCCATGAATTATTCACTTGTTATTGAACCATTTGATGTTTGGGGCTTGGATTATATGGGACCTTTTCCTTCCTCTAATGGGTATACACATATTTTAGTTGCTGTTGATTATGTTACTAAGTTGGTAGAGGCTATTCCAACTAGTAGTGCTGATCATAATACTTCTATTAAGATGCTTAAAGAAGTTATTTTTCTGAGGTTTGGAGTCCATAGATATTTAATGATTGATGGTGGTTCACATTTTATTCATGGTGCATTCCGTAAAATGCTTCCTAAATATGATGTTAACCATAGAATTGCATCTCCTTATCATCCTCAGTCTAGTGGTCAAGTAGAATTGAGTAATAGAGAGCTTAAATTAATTTTGCAAAAGACTATTAATAGATCTAGAAAGAATTGGTCTAAGAAACTTGATGATGCATTATGGGCTTATAGAACTGCTTATAAGAATCCCATGGGTATGCCTCCGTATAAAATGGTTTATGTAAAAGCATGTCATTTGCCTCTTGAACTAGAACATAAGGCATATTGGGCTATTAAAGAGCTCAATTATGATTTCAAACTTGCCGGTGAGAAGATATTATTTGACATTAGCTCACTTGATGAATGGAGAACCCAAGCCTATGAGAATGCCAAGTTGTTTAAAGAAAAAGTTAAAAGATGGCATCACAAAAGGATACAAAAGAGTGAGTTTAATGTAGGTGATCATGTGTTTTGGTATACAACTCTCGTTTAAGATTTTTTGCAGGAAAGCTTCTCTCTAAATGGGAAGGCCCTTACATCATCGAGGAAGTGTATCGTTCCGGTGCCATAAAAATCAACAACTCCAAAGGCACAAATCCGAAGGTGGTAAATGGTCAAAGAATCAAACATTATATCTCAGGTACTCCCATAAATGTTGAGACCAATATAATTAATACCGTAACAAAGGGACACTTTCCAGAACGTTCCAGACTCCGAAAAGGAATAGGTATGTGGTACGTTAAGTAAACCGACTCCAAAACGTTTCCAATAATAAATTTTCTCCGTTTTGGAATATTTAAAAAATTAGGAAAATTAAAAGTAGTCCGAGAGGGACACGAGGCCACCACAAGGGTGGAGGGCGCGCCCTACCCCCTGGGTGTGCCCCCTCCCCCCCCCCCCCCCCCCCCCGTCCTTGTGGCCACCTCGTGTGCCCTCCGGGCTCTGTTTTCCTGCACGATACTTCTTATGATAAGTAAAAATTCATTATATAATCTCCTAAAGGTTTTGACCACCGTACCATGACAAAATCCCCTGTTTTCATTTTGAGTTGTTTCTGCAGCAGATTTGGAGTAAGATGTCGTCCCAAGACTTGGAGGGAGAGAGCTACATGGTTGATTATATCACAAACCCAAAGGTATATGGGGATGTGGAACATTATGGTTGGACCATGGAGGAAGAAGAATACTATGGTCCAAAGGGGAAGGAGGAGACAAGCTCCGATGAAGAGGACGATCCACTACCTCAACCTGGCGATATGCATATGGAGTTCAAGAAGTCAAGCCTCCCTAAGGTCCAATCTATCCCACCTTGTTTTTCACAGGACAGCAAGGCGGCATTATGCAAAAAGATAATGAAACTCGAGCTCGAGAATGAGGATTCGAGGGAGGAAAATTTTAGCCTCAGACGCAAGCTAGAGAAGAAGAATGCAACAACTCCTTCATCATCACCTCTGAAGAAAGAGATCTAAATACATGGGTATGGGCACTCCCCTTGGCAACTGCCAAGCTTGGGGGAGGTGCCCCGGTATCATATCACCATCACATATTTATCTTTATCGCTTTTCTTAGTTTGATCCTTTTGGTTACATCTTGATCTAGTAGAATAAAGTTTTAGTATGATCTAGCTTTGAGTTTTGCTTCGATCCCTATCTATGTAATCTAGTCCTTGAGATATATAATAAATAGAAGTTTTGAGATAAGGGCTTTGCTTTCTTGCTATGATCTTGAGGGAGTTAAATAAAGGAAAGAATAAAAAGAAATAAAAAAATTCATATATTGATCTTATGGAGAGTGATGACTTCACATATAAAGAGTATGATGAATAAAAGTTGCTGAGAGTTGACAAACATATTTTTGGTCATTGTTGCAATTAATAAGGAGTAATAAAGAAAGAGAGGCTCCACGTATACATATACTATCTTGGACATCTTTTGTAATTGTGAGCACTCATTAGAATATGACGGGCTAAAAAGTTGATGTTGGACAAGGAAGACAACATAATAGGTTATGTTTTCTTATATCCGAAGAGAAGTTATATTGTCATGGATCATCCAACATGTTGAGCTTGCCTTTCCCTCTCATGCTAGCCAAATTCTTTGCACCAAATAGAGATACTACTTGTGCTTCCAAACATCCCTAAACCCAGTTTTGCCATGAGAGTCCACCATACCTATCTATGGATTGAGTAAGATCCTTCAAGTAAGTTGTCATCGGTGCAAGCAATAAAAATTGCTCTCTAAATATGTATGATCTATTAGTGTGAAGAAAATAAGCATTATACAAACTTGTGGTATGGAAGAAATAAAAGGGACGGATAGCATAATAAAGGTCCTTATCACAAGCGACAATATAAAGTGACGTTCTTTTGCATCAAGATTTTGTGCATCCAACCATAAAAGCACATGACAACCTCTGCTTCCCTCTACGAAGGGCCTATCTTTTACTTTTATCTCCTATCCTTATACAAGAGTCATGGTGATCATCACCTCTTCTTTTTACACTTCCTTTGGCAAGCTCTATGTGTTGGAGAGATCCGGATATATATATGCACTCGGATGTAGGTTATCATAAAGTATTATTATTGACATTACCCTTGAGGTAAGAAGTTGGGAGGCAAAACTATAAGCCCCTATCTTTCTCTGTGTCTGATGGAAACTTTGTACTCATAAGTATCGCGTGAGTGTTAGCAATTGTGAAATATTAAATGATAGTTGAGTATGTGGACTTGCTAAAAAGCTCTTATATTGACTCTTTCCGATGTTATGATAAATTGGAATTGCTTCAATGACTGAGATCATAGTTTGTTAGTTTTCAATGAACTTTCTGATTCATACTTTACCTTGTGAACAAATTGTTACTTTAGCATAAGAAAGTATATGGCATTATATGTTGTTGTTATAAAGATGATCATGATGCCCTCATGTCCGTATTTTATTTTATCGACACCTCTATCTCTAAACATGTGGACATATTTTTCGATTTCGGCTTTCGCTTGAGGACAAGCGAGGTCTATGCTTGGGGGAGTTGATACGTCCATTTTGCATCATGCTTTTATATTGATATTTATTGCATTATGGGCTGTTATTACACGTTATATCACAATACTTATGCCTTTCCTCTCTTATTTTATAAGGTTTACATTAAGAGGGAGAATGCCGGCATCTGGAATTCTGGACTAGAAAAGGAGCAAATATTAGAGACCTATTCTGCACAACTCCAAAAGTCCTGAAACTTCACGGAGCATGTTTTTGGAATATATAAAAAATATTGGGTGAAGAAAGTACCAGAGGGGGCCACCAGCCAGCCACAAGGGTGGAGGGCGCGCCCCCCGACCTTGTGGGCCCCCTGGCAGGCCTCCGGTGCCCATCTTTGGCTATATGGTGTGTTTTGACCTGGAAAAAATCAGAAGGAAGCTTTCGGGACGAAGCGCTGCCGTCTCGAGGCGGAACCTGGGCAGAACCAATCTAGGGCTCCGGCGGAGCTATTCTGTCGAGGCTCAAAGCTTAAATTGAGAGCTCTGGCACCTCTACAAATCTCTGCTTCCCTCTGCGAAGGGCCTATCTATTTACTTTTATGTGGCTTTTACTTTTATTGAGTCTCCATCTTCTCTTATAAAGCACCAACTAGGGAGCACTATTATCATACATGTGCATTGGGAATGGCTAATATTTTGGTGTGTTTCATGAATGGATCAATGATTGAGCATAATGGGCTAGGGATAGCTTTCTTTAGCATTCATATTTTTAAAGACATGGCTTCTTGTTGATATGCTTGAGTATTGATGTCCTCATGTCAATTACAGGCTATTACTTTGAATCATCTAAAGTCCAAATGTACATGCTACAAAAGAAAAGAATTATGATGAACATGTTAGGCAGCACTCCACATCAAAATTCTGTTTTTATCATTTACCTACTCGAGGACGAGTAGGAATTGAGCTTGGGGATGCTGATACGTCTTCAACGTATCTGTAATTTTTTATTGTTCCATGCTGTTATATTATCAATCTTGGATGTTTTATATTCATTTACTAGCAACTTTATATCATTTTTGGGACTAACCTATTGACATAGTGCCCAATGTCAGTTGTTGTTTTTTGCTTATTTTTTACTTTGCAGAGTATCAATACCAAACGAAGTCCAAATGCAACGGAACTTTTTGGAGAATTTTTTCTGGACAGAAGACATCCAGGGAGCCAAAGGAGCACATGGGAGGAGGCCTGGGCACCAAGGCTCCAAAGGACCTAGGCGCGCCCTGGTGGGTAGTCGAGCACATGGGAAGCTTCCTGACCTACCTCCACCTCTATAAATACTGTAAAATCTCAAAAACCCTAGGGGGGTCGATGAAACACTTCTCTAGCCACCGCAAGTTCTAGAACCACCAGATCCAATCTAGAGGCCTTTTCCGGCACTCTGCCCGAGGGGGCAACGATCACGGAGGGGTTCTTCATCATCCTTGTTGCCCCTCCAATGATGCGTGAGTAGTTTACCACAGACCTACAGGTCTGTACCTAGTAGCCAGATGGCTTCTTCTCTCTTTTTGATCTTTAATACAATGTTCTCCTCGATGTTCTTGGAGATATATTTGATGTAATTCCTTTTTGTGGTGTGTTTGTTGGGATCCGATGAATTGTGGGTTCATGATCAGTTCTATCCATGAATATTATTTGAGTCTTTATTGAACTCTTATATGCATGGTTGTTATAGCCTCGTATTTCTTCTTCGAAATTTTGGTTTGGTTTGGCCAACTAGATTGATTTTTCTTGCCATGGGAGGAGGTGCTTTGTCATGGGTTCGATATTGCGGTGCTCAATCTCAGTGACAGAAAGAGACATGACACGCATGTATCATTGCTATTAAGGGTAACAAGATGGGATTTATTCATATGTGAGTTTAATTCGTCTACATCATGTCATCTTTCCTATTGCATTACTCTGTTTTTCCATGAACTTAATACACTAGATGCATGCTAGATAGCGATCGATTTGTGGATTAATAGTAGTAGATGCAGAATCGCTTCGCTCTACTAATCTTAGATCTGATGCCTATATGCATGATCATTACCTTGGATATTTTCATGATTATTCGCTTTTCTATCAATTGCCCAACAGTAATTTGTTTACCCACCGGATACTATTTTCTTGAGAGAAGCCTCTAGTGAAAACTACGGCCCAGGGGTCTATTTCCTATCATATTAAATCTAAAAATACCTTGGTGCACTTTTTCTTTATTTATTTTATTTTGTGTTTTAGTTTGATCTATTTATCAAATCTCATACAATTTAATCTATCTCAATACCGAGGAGGGATTGACAACCCCTCTTACGCGTTGGGTTGCAAGTATTTGTTGTTTGTGTGCAGGTGTTGTCTACATAGTGTTGCTTGGTTCTCCTTCTGGATTGATAACCTTTCTTTCATAACTGAGGGGAATACTTACATTTGTTGTGCTGCATCATCCTCTCCTCTTCGGGGAATTACCAACGCAGATACAAGGAATCACCAAGCTAGACAAGTCAACAACACATACACACATGGCACAAACAAACTTTTCCCCAACACAGCAAGAGGGTCGTCAAGCCCCTTGTCTTGCTAGTTACAAGGTACACAAGTGATAGAGGAAAATAGTAGCAAGGCGAGAACGACAAACAATAAATAGCAATTATGTAGAAGAATTCAGTAATGAAGAATAGACCCATGGACCATAGGTTCACTAGTGACATCTCTCTCGAAAACAACAAGTAGCATGGTAAATAAATTACAGTTGGACAATTGACCGAATTGCAATATTTTATGACTATGACCATTCATGGTATAATCTCATGTAGGCATTATGTCTGTTATAAGTGGACTGTTAATCCAATTACATCTACTACTAATACTCCACCCCAAAACCGCTATCTCAAGGTATTAAGTTTGCAAGAAACTAAGTATGCCAATAAGAAAGATGACATAATGTAGACAAGAAGAAGCCAATCAATATGACAAAAGCTCATCACTTTACCCTTGGTGACAATAATACAATACATGCCTTGGCCCTTATTGTCACCGGATTAGAGCATCGCAAGATTGAACCCACCAAAAAGCATCAGTACTCCTTCTGAAAAAAACATCGAAGTTGGACAAAGAAGATAGATAGATTGGAGAGCATGAAAAGCTATTTAATTATACAGCAAATAAAACCTCAAAAGATTCAGTTGATTTCAATGAACAATCTGGTTATAAGGTGACAATTCATCGTGTCCCAACAAACACACCACTGATTACATCGAATTGATCCCGATCATGTGAGAAGCTCACGGGAACATGGTATTGAAGATCCAAAAAGTGAGTCATCTGGCTACTACTATGGACCCTAAGGACCTGATGGTACTACTCACATATCATCATGGAGGCAGCAAGTTTGATGAAGAAGAATCTGGTAATGGATTCCACCTCCGACAGAACTCCAGAGTAGGCCTCCAAACGGGATCTTCGCGAAATAGAAACTTGAGGCGGCCATAAAATTCTTCTGAAGAGATGGCAGAGGGTTTTGGTATTAAAGGAATTTATGACGGTGGAATCGACATAAGGTGGTGCAGATGGGCCCCACATGCACAGGTGTGTGCGGCCTATCCCCGTGGCCGCATGGGGTGGCCATGTGAGCCCCCTTCTGATCGTCTTGTTCTCTCATAAGATTCCAGTGCTACTTGTTGCCCAAAAAATCATATTAAATCTGCAAGTGATTCTGGCCTTCGTAGATATTGGTTTCCTGCAAAATCAAAAGCAAGCAGAAAACAAAACTGACACTAGGCACTAAATTAATAGGTTAGTTCACAAAATAATATAAGTTGCTAACAAATATTTAATAATATAATAGCATGAAACAATAAAAATTATATATGCGCTTGATACATATCAGATAGCATGACATAATTTCACATATATGATGTATAACTAAACAGAATATCATGACGGTCATATATATGATGTCTAACTAAACAGACCGACATGGCATAATTATATGATGTCTTACTAAATAGCCTGGCATGACACATTCACATACATGTTGTCTAGGTAAACATGATGAAATGATATAATTCACATATATGATTTATATACAAAGGAAATGTCATTCGCATATATGATGTCTAAACTAAGCAGATGAAACTAAAATGTGTGTATATAATGTCTAAACTAAACAATACAAGACACCACATGCATGATATAAGCAGTATAACCCTGCCAAAGTTAGAGCATCTATCTTTTTTGCATGGTAATAAGTATCTCATTTATATCATAAGGATTACAGTACAAGCCACGTACATACCGACCTGGCAAAACTAAACAAATATCAGAACACTAGCCTTTGCACAAATGAACAACAACCAAGAAGTAAATTTATAAACAAGACTGAAGAAACCTCTCAGCTTGACACCAACGCCTGTCACCTGCCTCTAGCACCACCACAGCAACCACCAAAAAAATGACGGATCACCTCCACACTTGAGCTGGGCATGGCTCCATTGCTGATATGCAGCTTTGCGCACCACTAAGGTGGCTCGCCAAAGGTGAAACCATTATCGTTAAATGAATCAGACCAGGGCAACACCCCAGACACGCCATCGAACTCCACATCTAGCACCCCCACATGACTAAGATGTCGGAGGAAACCATATATGTCATCCACGTACCACGAACCCAGCACACTATCCACCGTCTTCTAGATGTCGTCGATGCAGACCACAATCTGCATCTGCTCCTAGACTACCTTCCAAGCTCCGTGCTGGCGTTGGAGCAAACGTCATTGCAACGGCGAAACCTGAGGACATAGATCCACCATGATGATGCCGCCACCACACCATCCTTACTTGAACAGACTGGATTCCAAATCCATCCCCAACCATAGGACCAACATCTCATTGGAGTAGAATATGAAGAAATTATATTCAGCGTCACCATCACCGTCGCCGAAGCCAAGACGATGACCATCCTAAAAACCAAGCTACTTTGTTCTAAAACTATCCACGTGCGTGGATCCGGAGACCCCCTCCCCCCCCCCTCCTCGGAGAACGTATCTTATGCACTGAGCGATCTGGTGCACTAGATGCTCCAGTATCTTGTGGCACATTTACAAAATAACCCTTGTTGTTTCATGGAATCAGTGATGCATTCTCCTGAAGCCAACTCATCGCTCTTCCTTGGTCGGTTTTGTACCATAGTACCAACGAGTTAGATATTTTTTGTTCCTGTTGCTCTCTTCTAGCTCTCAACCTTTCTTCTACCACTCAACGCTTCATGTAAAAAATCATATGAGTTGTGTTATAGAGAAAATTTTGAGCATGACTTTCTGTAAAATGGAAAGTTTTCACATAAAAAGGGTGTCCATGCACTGTTAACCAGGGATACAAAAACACCATAAAGTAGTTTTATGTACATTATATTACTCTCATATACACAACGGTCCAGAATTGAGTGTATCCACAAGGTAATTAAATTCACGAGGAAAAAATGTTCGAAAAAATCCTTCTAATTAAACAGGAGTGTTCTTGCTCTACGTCAACATTTTTTTTGATTGGGAACTGTAGGGAAACACCCCACAACCTTTGCAATTTTATTCCACAAAAATACAGTATTTACAAGTGGTTACCAAGAGCAACCAACAAAAGAAAAAAGAGGGGGGGAGCGGGAAACTACTCACCTAATTACAAAAGAAAAAAGAATGTATACATCAAGGGGGCAGGTAAGTCACCCATCTAACTAGATCATCCTTGAGCCTAGGCTTGATTCTATGGGCAAGGAGAGACATATCATGAATAAAAGCACCCCTCCAACGGTTGAAACTGGGCCTTTCCTTCCTAAACACCTTTCCATTTCTGATCAACCATATATTCCAGCAAGCAGTAAAGACCACCTCAGCAAAGAAAGGCTTGGCAAAATCCCTCATAGCTTGCACAGCAGCTTCAGACATAGTAAAGCCCAGACCCCAATCAATCTGCAAGTAGTTCCATACACGCTGACTGAAGTTACATGTGAAGAAAGGATGATCTCTATCCTCCTGAGCCTGAGTTGGACAGAGCACACATTGAATACCATCATCAATATGCCAGTGCCTTCTCTCCACCATATCCTTAGTGTTCAATCTGTCCATAATAAGCATCCAAGCAAAAACTTTGATTTTCATCGTGCGGCAACTTTTCCATACCCATAAAAGTAATGGGTTAAAGGAGAGGTGAGAGTGCATGGCAGTGTAAAAAGGCTTTGGAGTATATGGCTTAATAGAACCATGCCAAAACCAGACATCCTTAGAGTTGGGATTCCTCTCATGGGAAACAATGAGGGACTGCAAAGAGTTGAATTCCTGAAAAGCTTGCTCGGATAGAGGGGGATTAAACCAGGCAATGAGATCAGAACAAAGAAGGCCATCCTTAATAGAAACCATGGGTCATTAGCATAAGAAAAAAGCCTTGGAAATCTGTTCTGCAAAGGCAGCACTGAATCACCAATTTTCCATTTATCAAACCAGAACAAAGCAAAATCTCCTTGGTTAACCTGGACCCAAGAAAATTCTCTGAATTGATCAAGCAGCTTGAGTATGTCCTTCCACCAAAAGGAGCCACAAGGTGCAGTTCCTTGGGACACTAATTCATGGTAGTAGGAGTTCCAAATAAGATTAACCCAAGGAATATCAGCTCTATTGAGGAACTTGTGCAGGTGTTTCATGAGAAGGGCAGCATTTTGTATACCCAGGTTTAAGATGCCCAGCCCTCCTTTGTTCTTTGGCCTACAAATAAGCTCCCAAGCAGCAAGGGAGGGAGCAGGTTCTTGCCTGTTTTTCCTCCAAAGACATTATCTCTGAATTCTTTGTAGTTGCTTCAGAATGCCTGGGTTGATTAGCAAACTACAGAGGAAGAAAATAGGCAATGAGGATAGAGTAGAGTTCAAATATTGCAATCTCCCACCTTGAGCAAGAAAGGATGAGCTGGCAGACATTCTTCTTTCCATACAATCAACCAGGGGCATAAGATCAGACATCTTGGGTTTGGTTGTTCCAACAGGGAGGCCCAACTCTACGTCAACATTGTCGAACTCCTATATCTGCAATTGTTCCCCCACACATACATCTATTTGAACAGGTCCCATTGTGTACTGAAGCATTCAGAGTACAATAACTAAACCACCATTGTGTACTGAAGCTCTTCTGACCAGCTGAAAGAGATGCCACAACCTGCAAAAGGAGAAAAAAATCAACTCGAACACTAGCTTGGACAACAGGCAATTTTTTCTAGAGATGAACATGTAGCTAAACATCCAGAGAGGACCCAAAATACATAGACATCAGGTTTCAGATGTACATACAAAAATATAAACAAAACGATATGTTGGACAAAGATTAATCTCTGTATTGCTGAAACTTTCAGTAGTATTTGGTCTTACTTCGTACTCCTAAAATCCTTGTGGATTCATGATTAAAAGAAGCCTTTTGTGGTCCTTATCACACAATACATAGTCATTCAAGAGCTGCAGGGAACAAGTAAGATGACTGCCCTACTAACAAGCAGGCAAGCAGCACATATCAAAGGTGTTACTTTTTGGAGGATTACGGTAAAATAAAATCAGGATCAGAAATAAGTAGTACTGCTTTTACAAATTTTAAATTGGACATCGTAAGTGCACTTCCTATTTAAATTTGTAAAAAACAAGAAACAGAATAGAGAGCACATCATTTGTCTTTTTTTCATTCAAACTGTTGTGAAAGAGGATAAGACTATAAGGGTAAACTTGTAGCTCATGCATCCTCAAACAGTCACACCATTCCTAGTTTCGATCAACAACATAATGCATTTAAGTCAACTGGAACAACATTAGTCACAATATCTCCCAGCCATTAATTCAATGAATTAGGGAGAGAGTGGTGATGAATTACAAGAATAGAATATGAACTTGACACATGGCTAAAGGAAGAAGCAAATATGCGCAAGATTCTTGAACTGTTGCAGTTGTTCTCACTTGCTAAATTATGGTGCAAGAATTTTTTATGAACTTGCTATAGTACAGAGCAAGAATTTCTGATGCTGCTGCGAAAAATATATATTATGGATTATGCTAAAGTACAGAGCAATAAAACACAGAGGAAAAGATTAAATGGTGCTTTGCAGAGTTGAAAAATTGTCACATGAGGATGACATATAGCAGGCTGGCTACAAACGACAGTAACAATAAGAGAAACCAAATCCAAAAATATTCCCCTTCTATGCATTCATATTCCCAAATGCCACTCGTTTTAGACAAATTGGGGAAACTGATAAGCGGAAGAACTAAGTATGGATGCACATGGAAAATAGAAGAATCAAATTCATGCCCATACCTTAGATCACCTGATGTAAAGGATGATGGCCAGCTCCGATTCGACCGTAGTGTCGATATCTCCGGAGGTGTGGCGCCGCTATGCAGACACAATTGATCGCATCGAGCCGCGGATGGACCACATGATTTGGATCGAGAGAGAGAGAGAGAGCAGATTCCCCATTTTCTGTAACCCTATCTCAGCCTGGTCCGGTGGTAAAGGAAAAGGCCATGGGAGAGAGACGAACTGGATCGGGGGAGTCGATTCGCTAGATTTAACTGCACCTCGGGTCCGTTTTGTAAATGTGCCAGCAGGATTCCTCGTAGATGGATCAGGTGCCTTCCTTCCGCATCTAGTGGCCCAGGAGATATTGGAGCATCTGGTGCACCAGATCGCTCAGTGCACAGGATACGTTCTCCCCTCCCCCCCCCCCCCCTCCCCCTCTCCTCCTTCATCATCTTGGGAGGGGGGAATAGGACTGGTCATCTGTCTCTGAATACTACTCTGATAAGCTATCTGTAACCGGCCAAACATCTGCTTCGACAAGTATCATTATCTGCTCTAAAGACCTTCTTTTCACTTCAGATTTTTTTTTCATTGCCCACTCAAATGGTTGATACACGGGAAGAGTAATTAAAAATACAATAGTGTTATCAAATGAAATATGTAATGGAAAAAAACAATGATACCACATAATTCACATATATGATGTCTGACTAAATGGAATGACATTGCATAATTCATATAAATGATGTGTGGTTAAACAAGATGACATTGTATAATTCACATATTATTCCTATAAGGGGTGTATTGAGAGATCAACTCCTATAAAGGATGTATTGACAGATCAGGCCTGGCCCCCCGGATGTCATTGCTAAGTCTCAGACAACTTAGTAAGTCTGAGTCATGCTATATCCTTAAGATATCCGTGTAAAAAAAATTCAGCTTCTTTTCTTTCTCTCTTGCATGTAACCTTAGCCACACCTTGGGTGCGCGACCCATCTTCCCTGGACGGACAAGACGCGAAACTGTCCGGTCAGTCGCTGGAGCTCCCAGAAAATACTCTACTTTGGTGCGGTAGCACTAAGAGCTCCCAGAAAATACTCTACTTTGGTGCGGTAGCACTAATGCACGCAGTTTCGGGGCTCAAGCCATGTAGCCCATGCCTTTTTGTTCTTAGACTATATTTCGTGCACCTCTCTTTTTTTGTGTTATGAAAGCATAATAGAATTACTTGGCTTTGCTCATCGATCACTTAATTGGAAATGGCCTCCTTTGGAGAAGATCCATCAAGGATTCAAGACTTCCATCTCTAATAATTTGGAGAAGACCACCTCTCTAGATCTCTTCTCCATAGCCATCTTCCTTCAGTGATAGTTCTTCTCGAGTGTTTCTCTCAACCACCTTCAAAAAGAATGGGCACACAAGGCTTGACACATGAACAAGCAAAGCTCTGACAACAGGATTTAATAGGTCGAACACTGTTGACAGAATCCAGAGGCAGCGAGAAATCCAGTAACAGAAAATGAAAACCACCGAATACAAAGGCATGGAGAGCCGCGCAAAGCGCCTAATACCGAGAATTGGCGCAGGCTGGGGTAGCGGCTAGTCATCGTCTATCTCCAGAAAGAAAACAAGCCAACAATTGTGCAAAGATTCGATGATCAAAATTGCTTTGCTTCCATGATAGGTTTTCACACTGGATGGGTCCTTCGCAACTGCAGGAACCATACAAATCTAACATGCCTGAAAGGCAAAACTGGCAGCAAATCAACTTGGAGACTCAAGATCAAAATTTCACTGAACAGATGAAAATACTGCAAGGTAGAACAACACATAATAGAATCTGGATAGCTTTAGATCACAACCAAAACAGGCAAAACATTCTCAGTTCAACCTAGGACTCAAACCGTTTACAGAAAATGGTGTTCAGTATGTCTGCAAACATGACATGGACGCAACATCTAAGAAAATCCAACGAGTAACATGCAGCAGCTCTTCCGCCTAAGCTGTGGCACCCTTGCCCTTCTTCTTCTGGAGCTTCCTCATGTAGAACTCCAGCTCCTTGCCCTCCAGGATGTACCTGTAGTTTCAAGACACAAGTATTAACACCATAGCTAACAAGAAATTGTAGAGTACTGTTTTATGTTCTTCCAAAATTTAATATACAAGGGGTGATGAACAGATGAACTGTGATGCTTACCCATCAGCTCTGCCACACTGTCCAGGGCGAGACGAAATGCAGGCCAGCAGCCTTCCACCACTGAACTGCTCCTCAATGTGCGAGTCCAGTGTACGTCCCTGCTGGCGCTTCTCAAGCTTCCTCTGGACATTGTTGCTCTTCTTTGCTTCCTCTGTGGCAGCAGCAGCAACCTCAGCCTCTTGCCCCTGTGCATAAGAAAATCACACAAAGCAAACATAAGCAGTGAACAGGGATAAGACTGGATCAGGGATTGGATACAATCTAAGGGGAAAAGGGCATAATACAAACTAGGGGCCTTACTGGCAAAATGCAGCCATTTAAATAAGATGTTGAAAACATTAAAGTTTGTATCTACAAAGACCAATTGAAGGAATTTATTCATGAATGAAATACAATGAGCAAGGAGGCTGCATAAAAGTTGGAACTAACAGTCCAGAATGAAAGGATACTAATGCATGCAACCAGAATAAAAAAGAATTGGTGCTTGTGCTACAACTACAAATAAGAGTTGATCCGAATACAGAATTGAAATCCAAATCATTTCAACTAAGTAGCACATCCTAAACAAGCTATACAGTAATTACCAACCTCAGGATACAGAATTGAAATACAGAAACAGGAATAATACCTCAGCAGATTCCTTCTTGGCAGCTGCAGCAGCTTTCTTCTTCCTACCGATTTCGACTCCATAATGAGTCAGGTACCACTGCTTGAAGGGGGCAGCATCAACTTGCACAATGGCATTCTTGACAAGGGTCTGTGTCCTCACAAGCTCATTGTTTGACGAATTGTAAACCACGTCCAGGAGACGGGTCTTGCGGGTCACAGCCTCACTACCCCATGAGAAGTTACCAGTGTCAAGACGGAGAGCCCTCCACTTCACATTACCTCCGCGAACACGGACCCTCCTCACTGTCTTGTTGCTTGAAAGCTTAGTGTTGGCTGGCTGGCGGCCAAGCTCATACCTGATAAAAGATAAATGACAAAGTAAGATTCATAACAAAGTGTAAAGTTCTTGAAAGGAATCAAACAGCCTAATAGTTATAAGTACATTTGTTCAAATCATCAAATTTGCATATTCCAAAATGGAACAGAACCAAGTGCGGACATGGCTAAGAATAACTCCCAGAATACAAAATAAAAACATGTTTACGTATAGACAACATCATGTCTGAACACAGAATATTGTAAGTATGACGCTCTGGACATTCTGAAGCAAGAACACTGAATCACAAAACTTGTACTTCAAAACAACCATCGAAACAGCAGCATCACTACAAAAATGAGCGACGGACCCGGTTATATTGCCAACATCAAGTTCACGTTAGTTACAGCAAATTAACATGGACACATCAGAAGTTCGCATGTAGCCAGAACCATAGATGTGCGTAAACGGATGAAGGTTATCAAGCCACAAGAAAGCGGAATACCCGCGCTACTCGCGTAATTACCAGGCTAGTTACCACCAAGCTATCATACGAGATCTAGAAAATGCTAGTTACCGAGCTATCATCCTAAAGAGTACAGACGCGTCGGATAAACCCAGATATCCACCGCAGCAACGACAATTTATCCACGCCTGATCTAAGTAAACACGGATCTAACCTACGTAGAACATCCACACATCTTCACGAACCGTAAGGGAAGGGGGAAAGGGAGGGGATTCGCTCTTACTTTCGCTTCTTCCTCCAAGCCTTCTGCTTCCCACCGGTGGCCCGCCGCTTGTGCATGGAGTCACGCGAGATACCTGCAGAGCCACCATGGCGGCGATAAGCATCGTGCAAACCAGCCAGCCTCCGAGGGAACAACGAATAGTAGATCGGCGGAGCTTACCCATGGTGGCGTCGGCGGCTTGGTTCCGCTGCTGATTCGCCTCCTATGCGCGCGCCGCCGCAGCTTTGGTTTGGTCTCGCAAGGAGGAAGGAGGGGAACCCTAAGGGGGGTCGAGATTAAATAGGAAGGCATCCGGGCTTAGGGTTTACTCACAGGTGGGCCGCGAATGATCCAAAGGTGCACCATGGGCTAAAGCGCGCGGTCTAGTCGGACTTCGTCACCAAGCCCAAATGAGCAGACAGGACGCAACTTCTAAAAAGAAGTACAGACGACGCTACATAGTTGGCCCATGTCAAAAAAAAAAGTACATTTTTCATTGAGACCTCCTAGTCAACGCCAGAAGCGTCCGCTCGCTTCCTTAGTACGTTCCTGAATTTCGTTTTTTATTTTGTTTTGCATTTTTGTTTTGTTTTTCTAAATTTCAAAAAAATATAATACATATATTTCAAAAAAATACTTAATTTTGAAAAAAAAATGTGTGTGCAGCGTTAAAAATATGTTGGTGCAGCTTTTAGAAAATGCTGATAGCATTTCAAAAAATGTCTCAGGACGTATTAAAAAAATTAACACATGTTCGAACAACAATGTTCAAAAACATGTGTTTGTAAAAATGTTAATCGGGCATTTGAAAAATGAAAACATGTATAAACAATGTTCCGAGTGTATATATAAAGATATATAACGTGTATGAAAAATAGAGATCAAAACATAGATATGAAAAAATTATTAATTATGTATTTACAAAAAGCTAAACGTGTATAAAAATGTTTGTGTTGTATAAAATGTACAAGGTGTAATAAACAAGTAGACATCAAGAATATACAACAATTTAAAAAAATATTAATTATGCATTTCCTTGTGGGAATTTGAGAGCTTTGTTCAACACAATGAGTTCCTGAGACAGTTAGCTAATAAGTTGCTGATCAGGAAAGGTGGTTATGAGTCAAGCCAACTTTCGGTGATCATCAACGCGTAGGCTCGCTTGGTGCAAAGATGAACCAGAAGATTGGCCGACCTGTTTGCAAGTTGAATTACATAAGAAGAAAAAAAGCTAAAACAAGTTCTCCAATTTCTAAAAGAATATGTGGCACGACCAAATGAGAATCGCGGTGAGTGTTTCAGAGGTTAACTACCTCCACACAATTGGTCTCCACTACGACATGTGTGAATCCCCTGAGCTTCATGAAGATGACTCCATCCTTTACAACAAGCATCTATGTAATCGTCGGATAAGTTACTCCATTATGGGGTTTGCACTATGCGCCCACCAGGGTTGTTGGTGATCTAGCAACAACACCAGCACCCGCTTTGTTTTGCTCGGAATCAATAGCAACATAAATATTAATATTAATCCACTCAATCCCCGGCGGCCACCATCCATACCCCTGGCAAAACAATCAATGGTGTTGGAATATCAATGATAGAAAGATCTTCCTTAACACGCTTCACAAAGTAGCCCGGATCAGGGTGCTTCTCCTCGTGTGTCCAATTGTTTTTGGAGTTCCAAATGGCCCACGTCACTGAAATTATCTTGGCTATCTTCTGATCCGCAAAACGGTCATCATAAAGGATGTCGCGAGACCATGTGCCAGGATTGTCGGAGCTAAATCCAGCTGATCCGGGGTAGGGGGTGTTGGGATCTATGGTAGGGTGTGTCGACCGCAAATTAAAATTTCCTACCCGCAGAACATCCAGAAACATGCTAAGGGAGATGGATCACAGATCGTTGCCACTAGACGCGTAGTGCCGCACAGCGGAAGAACAGTTGGGGCAGCGCGTCCGCGAGGTGTCTCTTCCCCATCCGATCTTCTCGAATGGCTGATCATCGGATCCCACGTATAGGTTCGCCGTAGCGGCGCAAGTGCGCCACCTCTAACGATGTCCGCGTGTGCAGGAGGAACACTGTGCGGCGGATTGCTAATGTCGGTGTCAAAACCGGCAGACCCCGGGGTAGGGGGTCCCTAGCTGTGGATCTGGGATGGATGGTAATAGGAACAGAGAGACGGTGTTTTACCCAAGTTCGGGCCCTCTAGATGGAGGTAAAACCCTACATATGCTCTTGTTTATATTAATGGTTAGTATTAAGTACAAAGTTGATCTACAACGAGATCGTAATATGTGGTCTAACTCTAGGGCTAGATGAATGATATTGCGTTAATGTCCCCTCTACGGGCTAAACCCCATGGCTTATATACACGCCAGGTAGGGTATTTAGGGTTACAAGGTCGGTATCTAGGAGCGGGGCGGCAGGAGAAATCTTGGAGTATACGACAAGTCTTCGGTGGAGGTAGTCTTGATCACGCCTCCCACACAGGGCCTCCGGAGTCCACCTTGATCACGACTGAGGGCCCATTGGCCCAACCCAAGGAGCATGGGCCGACCAGGTTAGCACCCCATAATCCAGGACACCGTCAGTAGCCCTTGAACTGGTCTTCTATGCCGAGGACGACCCTCGTAACGAGAGCCACCTCGGATCCGGAGTCCTTGGCTCGATAGAAGAGTTCCCCTTTATAATTCTCAAACTACTCCTTTAAAGGAG
The DNA here is from genome assembly GCA_034509565.1 of Triticum monococcum. NCBI lineage: Eukaryota > Viridiplantae > Streptophyta > Magnoliopsida > Poales > Poaceae > Triticum > Triticum monococcum. Next base: position 476,055,738 of record CM067842.1, on the reverse strand, counting down.
AGATGCCAGCCAAGGCAGCCAAGCTCGTAACCTGCCCGAAGAGATCGGGTAACTTAGCCTCAAAGGCTAACCGTATAGGTATGAACAGTCCCATGTAGTCTGACAACCACTAGTACGCGTCGGTGTTATACAAATGGTTTTTAACCCCTTTCCGCGACGGCATTTGGAACCGTCGCCAAGTGAGTGTGGGTGATAGGGGGGTCCTTCCCACATAAACCTGTTTTGCACTGGCCAACTGGGAAAGTGTCTCCTCCTTCGCCAACATCATCTTAGCAAAGTTTGATTTAAAAAATCTGAGCTCATTCTCCACCTTCCTCTTTTTATCCCGCATCTTCAAATATTCTTCAGTGTTGACAATAGTTTCTATAAGCCTACGTCTGTTCTCTTCCTCATACATGCTCCAGAGCTTCGCTAGGCACATCCTCAAAGACTGTGGCCACTCTTGATCAACCCACTCCAGGTAAGAATACTTCTGTTCATCCTATAATTTTTAGAACTAGATGAGTAAAAATTATAGGGGAAATGAGTTTGTAGCAACATAGAAAATCACCAATGCTTATTTTGAAAAACTGAAGAAACATGTTAATTATGACATACCTTCTCAAAAAGATCAATGTGCAAATGAATTAATTGCTACTGAGACAAGAACCAAATTCTGGAACATCATAAGCTATAATTAACTACAACAACGCTACAAGTTCTTACTCATGTACAATAAATAACAAATTGAACATTTTATGAGAAAGCTAAATATAACTGCAACAACATAGCGACAGTGTTTGGATGACAACAAAGTGATACTAACAGATGTGTACATGCACAAATTTAGTAACATAGAACAAATAACACTAAGGTCGTCCACTATATATGCCAAAACTGGGGTAAAGACAACTGTTGCTACATCTCGCACCGGTGCCCTGCAGTGGCGAGCCGATGCAGTGGAAAAAAATCAGGGACCCGGACTCCGGAGCACGTAGTTACTCCGACCCAGTTCCTTCGTGCCATAAAGATTTAGTATTTTACTGCTTGTCTGCTCGGATGTGTGGATCAAAGTTGGCTGCACAAACTGTTGAAGCAGTGCCAAATAATTTTCTAATGGCACCATTGATGAGATGGCAACAATTTAAGATACTAGGTTCAACCTGTGACACTGTCTTACGATGCGTTTGGTCGAAGGTGTGGTATGAATGGGTTGGGACCGTGACAGTGTCTGATTCACATCTAACAAATGATTTGTAACAACGAAAGAGGGTATAACCTTCTCTGCACATGCCAGAAACTTCCTCCCACTGTCCACTGATTCAAACACAACTAGCTTCACGCATGGAGATTGATGGTGACAATGAGCAGATAGATCTTCAGCTACCCCGCTCCATTTGTTGCCACTGATGGTCCTAGGGAGCTACAAGAGGAAGAAATGACTCAAATCGACCGCCGGGTAAAAATCCTTCATTATAAGTCATAGCCCGAGAGAGAGAGAGGAGAGGCATACCCGGGTGGTGAAGGAGTCGACGCCGGAGGAGGAACCGCTGGAGAGGTCTTTGAAGAAGACCATGGCAACCCCGACGGTAGGATGCGAGACGGTGAGAGCGAGGAAGCGGCTATAGCTTAGGACGGAAGGAAGGAAGGAGGAAGCAGGGAAAATGTGACTTGTGGTCAGGAAGAAAAGAGGGTGGGGAAGGGGGCGAGGGTAGATATCTTGGCGGTAGGCCAAAATTTTGGAAATGTGAAGGGAAACTTTGCGCGCGGTGTCGCCGGACCATTCACTTTGAACGATTGTGTGCTTCGTTTGGACATTTTTATGCATTAATTGAATTTATGTGCATAATTCAAATTTGAACTACATGCACATGCTCTAATGCATATAAATTGGTTGAAAATCCAAATTTGTGACCTTGGTTGCATGCTAAGGTCCCATGCAAGAAATGGGAAATGAATGTCAAACACCCTGCCACTGTCACTCAATCGCAAACATTGAGATACCTGGTTTTTAAATTCTAGTAAATCCAAAGCTCGTCTGAAATTCATGAAACTTGGCATGCTATCATGGAGTGGCATCAACATGCCGTGGTAAATTTTTTGTCCCATCTGGGGCAGGTTTGGGGATATGATTCTCACAAACCAGAGCTTCTCAAAATAAGTCTGATGGTTTCGGTAGGCAACGTCCCACCTTTGGGGACGAAATGATATCCATTGCCTCTTATTGCTTTCAAAAAAATTCTCGTGTCAACATAGAACAACAGGAGTGTTGTGTCTTTTTTTGGATTTTTTCGGGGTTCGTTTGGACATTTTTATGCATTAACTGATTCAATGCATTTATGTGCATAATTCAAATTTGAACTACATGCACATGCTCTAATGCATATAAATTGGTTGAAAATTTAAATTTGTGTCCTTGGTTGCATGCTTAGGTCCCATGCAAGAAATGGGAATGAATGTCAAACACCCTGCCACGGTCACTCGGCCGCAAACATTGAGATACCTGATTTTTAAATTCTAGTAAATCCAAAACTCGTTCAAAATTCATGAAACTTGGCATGCTATCATGGAGCGGCATCAAAATGTCGTGCCAATTTTTTTGTCCCATTTGGGGCAGGTTTGGGGATATGCTTCTCACAAACCACAACTTCTCACAAGAAGCCTCATGGTTTCGGTAGGGAACGTCCCACCTTTGGGGACGAAACGATATCCATTGCCTCTTATTGCTTTCAATTTTTTCTCGTGTCAACATAGAACAACAGGAGTGTTGTATCAATTTTTGGGATTTTTCGGGGTTCGTTTGGACATTTTTATGCATTAACTGAGTTTTCAATGCATTTATGTGCATAATTCAAATTTGAACTACATGCACATGCTCTAATGCATATAAATTGGTTGAAAATTCAAATATGTGTCCTTGGGTATGTGCTTAGGTCCCATGCAAGAAATGGGAATGAATGTCAAACACCCTACCACGGTCACTCGGCCGCAAACATTGAGATACATGGTTTTTAAATTCTAGTAAATCCAAAGCTCGTCTGAAATTCATGAAACTTGGCATGCTATCATGGAGCGACATCAACATGCCGTGGTAAAAAATTTGTCCCATCTGGGGGAGGTTTGGGGATATGCTTCTCACAAACCAAAGCTTCTCACAACAAGCCTGGTGGTTTCGGTAGGGAGCGTCCCACTTTGGGGACAATACGATATCCATTGCCTCTTATTGCTTTGAAATTTTTACTCATGTCAACATAGAACAACAGAAGTGTTGTGTCAATTTTTGGGATTTTTCGGGGTTCGTTTGGACATTTTTATGCATTAATTGAGTTTTCAATGCATTTATGTGCATAATTCAAATTTGAACTACATGCATATGCTATAATGCATACAAATTGGTTGAAAATTCAAATCTCTGTCCTTGGGTGCGTGCTTAGGTCCTATGCAAGAAATGAGAATGAATGTCAAACACCCTGCCACGGTCACTTGGCCGCAAACATTGAGATACCTAGTTTTTAAATTCAAGTAAATCCAGAGCTCGTCCAAAATTCATGAAACTTGGCATGCTATCATGGAGCGGCATCAACATGTCATGGTATTTTTTTTGTCCCATTTGGGGTAGATTTGGGGATATGCTTCTCACAAACGAGAGCTTCTCACAATAAGCCTGATGGTTTCGGTAGGGAACATCTCACCTTTGGGGACGAAACGATATGCATTGCCTCTTATTGCTTTCAATTTTTTTCTCATGTCAACATAGAACAACAGGAGTGTTGTGTCAATTTTTAGGATTTTTCGGGGTTCGTTTGGACATTTTGATGCATTAATTGAGTTTCCAATGCATTTATGTGCATGATTCAAATTTGAATTACATGCACATGCTTTAATGCATATAAATTGGTTGAAAAATCAAATTTGTGTCCTTGGGTGCGTGCTAAGGTCCCATGCAAGAAATGAGAATGAATGTCAAACACCCTACCACGGTCACTAGGCCGCAAATATTGAGATACCTGGTTTTTAAATTCTAGTAAATCCAAAGCTCGTCCGAAATTCATGAAACTTGGCATGCTATCATGGAGCGGCATCAACAGACCGTGGTAAATTTTTTGTCCAATTTGGGGCAGGTTTGGGGATATGCTTCTCACAAACCAGAGCTTCTCACAACAAGTCTGATGGTTTCGGTAGGGAACGTCCCACCTTTGGGGACGAAACGATATCCATTGCCTCTTATTGCTTTCAGAAAATTTCTCGTGTCAACATAGAACAACAAGAGTGTTGCGTCAATTTTTGGGATTTTTCGGGGTTCGTTTGGACATTTTTATGCATTAATTGAGTTTTCAATGCATTTATGTGCGTAATTCAAATTTGAACTGCATGCACATGCTCTAATGCATATAAATTGGTTGAAAAATCAAATCCGTGTCCTTGGGTGTATGCTTAGGTCCCATGCAAGAAATGGGAATGAACTTCAAACACCAGGGCACCATTGATTGCCGGCAAAATGTTGAGATACTTTGTTTCTAAATTCTAGTAAATCCAAAACTCGTTTGAAATTAATGAAACTTGGCATGCTTTCATGGAATGGAACCCGACATGTTGTGGTATTTTTCGTGTCCATTTTGAGAGAAGGCGCACTCGAATAACAACCAATAAAGACATTTTGAAAAAATAGTTGTTACTTTAATATCTCAAACGGTTGTATAATTGAAATCGTGTGCGTTCTATTAACCATTCACGTGACGCCACGTGTCTTTGTTTGAATGGTTATAGAAGGTGCCGTGCGGATAGCCGCTTGACCTTGACAGGACGGGAGGCGTGCGAGCGGTGTCCGGTACGCAGGCTGACCAAGAGGCGTGCAAGCTGTCCTCCAATGTGCAGGCTCACCGGGTAGCGTGCGAGTTGTACGCTGTGTAGGCTCACTGGGAAGCGAGCCCTTTGACTTTCATGGCCGCTCGCCTTCCTCTCCATTAATGACGTCCGAGCTGCTGTTTAATACGGGCGGCCTTACTGTTCGCCTCCTATTCCCCTCCCTCCCGCAGACCTCCACCAACGCCATGGCGCAGAATGATCATCTCCCACTAGTCTTCAAGTTTGGTGAAGTCGACTCTGAGCCAGAGGAGATAGAAAATAAGGAGGAATGGGGCCTCATGGACATGAACCAGAACGAGCTGGCCGTGGCGGTTGCTGCCCCCGCTCCCGTCCCAGCTCCCATCCCCGCGCCCGCGCCAGCGACCATCCCCGTAGCATTGACGGGCTGGTCGCTGAGCACTATCTTAGAGCTAGAAGCCGAGGGCATCAGCGAGGTCTCCGTGGACCAGCGCGAGCTCATGTACATGCCAGCGCCAGCGCCCGTGCCCGTGCGCGCCCCTCCACCCACCGTGGCCCCGACCCCCGTGTGTTTGGCTGCAGCTGCCGCGCCCGTGCCCCTGCCTGTGCGCGCCCTCCACCCACCATGACGTTGGTCCCCGCGCATTTGGCTGCACCCGCCGTGCCCGTGCCCGTGCATGCGCCCCCCTCAGTGGCATGGGAAGCTGCTGTCGACCGCTACCTCTCAGCGGCGCCAGTTGCTGTCCTCCCGCGCCCCGCCCATCGATCGCGCGACGACATGATGTTTGATTTACATGTGAATAATATTTTGTGCTGCCTTGAGGACTTTAACAATGGCGTCCCGGAGGACGACAATGACGGCGCGGCACGCCGCCTCCACCGCCACCGAAAATAGTTTTTTGGGGTTTAATACTGTATCTCGAATTCTCGATCATATGAATATAAATTCGTAGTGTGACTGAATGAAAGATATGGTTTGAACGAACTTGCATTTTTCTCTCTTAATGTACAGACTTATCAAACGATTTTCTTTTGAAAAAAAAACGTCAATGGTATTTAAATATAAAACACTCATCACAAACGTTTTAGTTAGAGCACCTGTATGCAAATCGACAACTTCCCCAGGAAGCCATGGAAAATGTGCCGAGCAGGATTTCTGCAGCTCTTGATCGCAAATGTTTTAGATAGAACACCCATATGCAAAGTGAGAGCTATGGTCTTCCCTCGCAACGCATGATTTGTGCATCTCTTCAATGCGAACGGTTGTTTTGCATGACCCGTGTGCAACCACGTAGAAACAATTGGATAAGATTTACATCTGTCATTTTGGGTATGTTGCCATTTGTCAAACTAGAAAGATTGACATTTGTTTATGTAGTAACATTGCCATTTGTCAACCTTGTAACACCGCGATTTTTCAAAATATGCAGCTAAAAATCACTAGCACTATCTAATTTTTGCAACTACAATCACTAGCACTGTTCATATGGACACCACTAGCAGGCGTGAGTTGATGGACGCATATGCAAATGTACCATTGATTACATACAACAAGTCATCAACCAACAACGACAACGAGGATACACGTTGAATTATAGATCATTTCCAACAAAAAATTCTAGTAAAGTAAAGTTTTTCTCACACAACTAATAACAAAGCGATGAAATGAACTTCAGCTCAACCACTCGTCGGTGTTGGAAACACTTGCTTTGAACCAGAAGTGATTCTCTGGGAAGGGCCAACTACTGTCAATCTCGACCAACGCAGTACTGATCATCCAGGCTGAAGCGGCCTATGTCAGGACCCATATTGGGACAGTAGGGAAGCATAGCAATGTCCGAGGTATAGATACAGTCGCTTCTCATAAATGGTAGTAATGTTGTGTCAACAGAAGCTGGATCGCCTTCCACCATCATTGGATAGTTTTGTCCAAGGAAGAGCGAGTTCCCTGCAAGACTTTCAATACTGAACCAGGGAGAAGCTGTTGGCGCTAGTACACTAGTATCCATCTCGAATACCCTGCAACGGATATTGGAATAGGTCTGGAGAGTGCAACCATGCGAGACAACACCTGCTTCCTTAGTAACATCAGCAGTGCCCTGTATATAGACAATAAGAGGTGATCCATCGGAATAAGTTGACAGGCACCACTGAGTATATGGGTCCTGCTCGTCCTCATGATTGTGATCATCAACATCTTCATCTCCCCCTTGGTTATAAAATTTTTCAAGTATAGGTGGTGGAATGTTCACAGGACCTTGGAAACACATGAAGGTTAATTAGTAAAGGGAAACTAGCTAACCCGCATGCATGTGGATGAAACAATTATAATTACGGTGGAAGATAAACATATCGAAAGCATCAGGATTCCATGCAAAAAAGTGCCACGAGTGGTGGCAGCAAACACAAGACCCTTGTATTGAATTGCATCACAGTACTCATCCGTGTACAGCAATTGATTTTTGAGCAATATCCATCAAGGCGTGGAAGTAAGGATGACAACAAGCTTGTCGAAGATAGCAACAACTTCATAGTTCGTGTAATCCCAAGAGCGGTTGGGAACTCGAAAAATTGTATCTTCCGTAGACGACAATCACCATGATCGTATTTGAACTCACGTAGAATACCGGTGTACTCAACCTCCGGGCAGTCTGAGATTTTTGGAAGTGGAACCCGGTGACGAGTGTACACATTCACAAGTTCCCACTCGCAGTTGTACCCAATATAAACAACCCAATCTCCATTTGCGCCTGCCCAAGCCTTGCCCTCAAGCGATGGCATCTTAACATCACACGTATCATTATCAAGCGGCATCAACTTGCACAAGGAGAGGCTTCCCTCGTTCCTGCGCCAGTCAGCAGGGTCACGACAAAGAAGATAGGGGAGATCAAACCGCTCCTGGACCCTTGGGTTCCTTGTAATGATGTTATTAGTTGAGTCAAGAATGGTCTTGAACGAACCTGCCATGCTAGCCGAGGTGATGACGTCGCACCGATCAATGAGTTCCTCCACCACGTCATCTTTCAGATCGGGGCAAGAATAACGGGGTCGTTTCTGGCGTGTTCCTCCATGGAGAAGATGATCGAAAAATGGCAGAAGGAAGGGTGAAGGCAAATGGAAGGAGGAGGAGCGTGCGACAGCAGTTCCAAATTGAGAGGGAAAGGCGAAGAGGCGGTGCACGGTTGCCACGATACAAGAAGAGGCTAGTGGGGAGCGAATGGTTGCCACAGAGGTCACACATTGACGACAAGGCCGAGTGAACCGCATGTCGTATATCGCGCACACCTTGATTTGGCTGGCCATTTCTTTTGTGTTGCCTAATCACAAACAGTTCATCCGAGTGAACCACTATGCTATACATCGCACACACCTTCATCTGGCTGCCCGTTTCTTTTGTGTTGCCTAATCACAAACAGTTCATCCGAGTGAACCATATGTTGTACATTGCACACACCTTCATCTGGCTGCCCATTTCTTTTTTGTTGCCTAATCACAAACAGTTTATCTGAGTGAATCGTATGTTGTACATCGCACACACCTTCATTTGCCTAGCCGTTTCTTTTGTGTTGCCTAATCACAAACAGTTCATCCGAGTGAACCGTATGATGTGTATCGCTCACACCTTCATCTGGCTGCCTGTTTCTTTTGTTCCTCCTCATCACAAATAGTTAATTGAACTAAACCGTATGCCCTACATCGCACACGCAACTAAAATCCGAAGCGTGTTTGATGCATCCGTCGTCGCAAATGTTTTGCACCTTTTTTGTCGGGGTTTTTCACCACCATTTGCGATTATTGCATCACACACAATTTCGTCGAAGGGTCTCTGATCGTAGTGTCGCGTTAGCAGCATCCTGCAGTAGTGAACTTTAACGAAGCGGATACTGAGGGAGTCCTGGATTAGGGGGTCCACGGACGTATTGGCTATGTGATGTGGGACGGGCTCGTGGGCCGTGAAGATACAAGATGGATGGTGTTCCCCCGTGTCTGGATGGGACTCCCCTTGGCGTGGAAGGCAAGCTTGGCGTTAGGATGTGAAGATTCCTTTCTCTCAAACCGACTTTGTATTACCCTAGCTGAGGGAGTCCTGGATTAGGGGGTGTTCGGGTAGCCGGACTATACCTTCAGCCGGACTCCAGGACTATGAAGATACAAGATTGAAGACTTCGCCCCATGTCCGGATGGGACTTTCCTTGGCGTGGAAGGCAAGCTTGGCGATGCGGATATTCAAGATCTCTTACCATTGTAACCGACTCTATGTAACCCTAACCCTATCCGGTGTCTATATAAACCGGAGGGTTGTAGTCCGTAGGCAATCAACTCCATATACAACAATCATACCATAGGCTAGCTTCTAGGGTTTAGCCTCCTTGATCTCATGGTAGATCTACTCTTGTACTACCCATATCATCAATATTAATCAAGCAGGACGTAGGGTTTTACCTCCATCAAGAGGGCCCGAACCTGGGTAAAACATCGTGTTCCCTGACTCATGTTACCATCCGGCCTAGACGCACAGTTCGGGACCCCCTACCCGAGATCCGCCGGTTTTGACACCGACATTGGTGCTTTCATTGAGAGTTCCTCTGTGTCGTCGCCTTTAGGCCCGATGGCTCCTTTGATCATCAACGACGATGCGGTCTAGGGTGAGACTTTTCTCCCCGGACAGATCTTCGTCTTCAGCGGCTTTGCTCTGCGGGCCAATTCGCTCGGCCACCTGGAGCAGATCGAAAGCTACGCCCCTGGCCATCAAGTCAGGTTTGGAAGCTTAAACTACATGGCTGACATCCGCGGAGACTTGATCTTCGACAGGTTCGAGCCACGGCCAAGCGCGCCACACTATCTCGAGGGGCATGATATAGCTCTGCCTCCGGACAGTGTCCTAGAGGCCGCACACACATCGGTTCCGACCCCTAACTCGGAGCCTATTGCGCCAATCGAGGATGAGCGGTTGGACGTCACCTCGGTGTTGGAAATATGCCCTAGAGGCAATAATAAAAGCATTATTATTATATTCCTTGTTCATGATAATTGTCTTTATTCATGCTATAATTGTGTTATCCGGAAATCGTAATACATGTGTGAATAACAGACACCCACATGTCCCTAGTAAGCCTCTAGTTGACTAGCTCGTTGATCAACAGATAGTCATGGTTTCCTGACTATGGACATTGGATGTCATTGATAACGAGATCACATCATTAGGAGAATGATGTGATGGACAAGACCCAATCTAAACATAGCTTAAAGATTGTATAGTTCGTTTGCTAGAGTTTTCCAATGTCAAGTATCCTTTCCTTAGAACATGAGATCGTGTAACTCCCGGATACCGTAGGAGTGCTTTGGGTGTACCAAACGTCACAACGTAACTGGGTGACTATAAAGGTATACTACGGGTATCTCCGAAAGTGTCTATTGGGTTGACACGGATCAAGACTGGGATTTGTCACTCCGTATGACGGAGAGGTATCACTAGGCCCACTCGGTAATGCATCATCATAATGAGCTCAAAGTGACCAAGTGTCTGGTCATGGGATCATGCATTACGGTACGAGTAAAGTGACTTGCCGGTAACGAGATTGAACGAGGTATTGGGATACCGACGATCGAATCTCGGGCAAGTAACATACCGATGGACAAAGGGAATTGTATACGGGGTTGCTTGAATCCTCGACATCGTGGTTCATCCAATGAGATCATCGTGGAGTATGTGGGAGCCAACATGGGTATCTAGATCCCGCTGTTGGTTATTGACCGGAGAGTCGTCTCGGTCATGTCTACATGTCTCCCGAACCCGTAGGGTCTACACACTTAAGGTTCGGTGACGCTAGGGTTATAGGCATATGTATATGCAGTAACCCAAATGTTGTTCGGAGTCCCGGATGAGATCCCGGACATCACGAGGAGTTCCGAAATGGTCCGGAGGTAAAGAATTATATATAGGAAGTGCTGTTTTGGCCATCGAGACAAGTTTCGGGGTTATCGGTATTGTACCGGGACCACCGGAAGGGTCCCGGGGGCCCATCGGGTGGGGCCACCTGCCTCGGGGGGCCACATGGGCTGTAGGGGGTGCGCCTTGGCCTACATGGGCCAAGGACACCAGCCCCAAGAGGCCCATGCGCCTAGGGGTTCCAAAGGGGAGGAGTCCTACTAGTGGAAGGCACCCCCTAGGTGCCTTGGGGGGGAGGGAAACCTCCCTTGGCCGCCGCCCCCCTAGGAGATTGGATCTCCTAGGGCCGGCACCCCCCCTAGGCCCTCCTATATATAGTGGGGGAAGGAGGGCTTTTTGATACACGCCTTTGGTTGCCTCCCTCTCCCTCTCCAACACCTCCTCCTCCTCCATAGTGCTTGGCGAAGCCCTGACGGAGTACTGCAGCTCCACCATCACCACGCCGTCGTGCTGTTGTTGGAGCCATCTTCCTCAACCTCTTCTTCCCTCTTGCTGGATCAAGAAGAAGGAGACGTTACGCTGACCGTACGTGTGTTGAACGCGGAGGTGCCGTCCGTTCGGTGTTAGGATCTCCGGTGATTTGAATCACGACGAGTACGACTACGTCATCCACGTTCTAGTGAACGCTTCCGCTCGCGATCTACAAAGGTATGTAGATGCATCCGATGACACGTTGCTAGATGAACTCATAGATATATCTTGGTGAAACCATAGGAAATTTTTTGTTTTCTGCAACGTTCTCCAACAGTGGCATCATGAGCTAGGTCTATGCGTAGTTCTTCTTGCGCGAGTAGAACACAATTGGTTGTGGGCATAGATGTTGTCAACTTTCTTGCCGCTACTAGTCTTATCTTGCTTCAACGGTATTGTGGGATGAAGTGGCCCGGACCAACCTTACACGTACGCTTACGTGAGACCGGTTCCACCGACTAACATGCACTAGTTGCATAAGGTGGCTGGCGGGTGACTGTCTCTCCTACTTTAGTTGGAGCGGATTCGATGAAAAGGGTCCTTATGAAGGGTAAATAGAAGTTGACAAATCACGTTGTGGCTTTCACGTAGGTAAGAAAACGTTCTTGCTAGAACCCTATTTGAGCCACGTAAAACTTGCAACAACAATTAGAGGACGTCTAACTTGTTTTTGCAGTAAGTGCTTTGTGATATGATATGGCCAAAGTTGTGATGAATGATGAATGACATATATGTGATGTATGAGATGTTCATGCTATTGTAATAGGAATCACGACTTCATGTCGATGAGTATGACAACCGGCAGGAGCCATAGGAGTTGTCTTTATTTTTTTGTATGACCTGCGTGTCATTGAGAAACGCCATGTAAATTACTTTACTTTATTGCTAAATGCGTTAGCCTTAGTAGTAGAAGTAATAGTTGGCGAGCAACTTCATGGAGACACGATGATGGAGATCATGATGATGGAGATCATGGTGTCAAGCCGATGACAAGATGATCATGGAGCCCCAAGATGGAGATCAAAGGAGCCATGTGATATTGGCCATATCATGTCACTATTATTATTTGATTGCATGTGATGTTTATCATGTTTTTCATCTTGTTTACTTAGAACGACGGTAGTAAATAAGATGATCCCTCATAATAATTTCAAGAAAGTGTTCCCCCTAACTGTGCACCGTTGCGACAGTTCGTTGTTTCGAAGCACTGCGTGATGATCGGGTGTGATAGATTCTAACGTTCACATACAACGGGTGTAAGACAGATTTACACATGCAAACACTTAGGTTGACTTGACGAGCCTAGCATGTGTATAGACATGGCCTCGGAACACAGAAGACCGAAAGGTCGAGCATGAGTCGTATAGAAGATACGATCAACATGAAGATGTTCACCGATGTTGACTAGTTCGTCTCACGTGATGATCGGACACGACCTAGTTGACTCGGATCATGTTATACTTAGATGACTAGAAGAGGAATGTCTATCTAAGTGGGAGTTCATTGAATAATTTGATTAGATGAACTTAATTATCATGAACTTAGTCTAAAATATTTACAATATGTCTTGTAGATCAAATGGCCAACGTAGTCCTCAACTTCAACGCGTTCCTAGAGAAAACCAAGCTGAAAGACGATGGCAGCAACTACACGGACTGGGCCCGGAACCTGAGGATCATCCTCATAGCTGCCAAGAAAGATTATGTCCTACAAGCACCGCTAGGTGAAGCTCCCGTCCCACAGAACCAAGACGTTATGAACGCTTGGCAGACACGTGCTGATGACTACTCCCTCGTTCAGTGCGGCATGCTTTACAGTTTAGAGCCGGGGCTCCAAAAGCGTTTTGAGACACATGGAGCATATGAGATGTTCGAAGAGCTGAAAATGGTTTTCAAGCTCATGCCCGGGTCGAGAGATATGAGGTCTCCAACAAGTTCTTTAGCTGTAAGATGGAGGAAAATAGTTCTGTCAGTGAGCACATACTCACTATGTCTGGGTTACATAACCGCTTGACTCAGCTGAGAATTAATCTCCCGGATGATGCGGTCATTGACAGAATTCTCCAGTCGCTTCCACCAAGCTACAAGAGCTTTGTGATGAACTTCAATATGCAGGGGATGGAAAAGACCATTCCTGAGGTATTTGCAATGCTGAAATCAGCAGAGGTAGAAGTCAAGAAGGAACATCAAGTGTTGATGGTCAATAAAACCACTAAGTTCAAGAAGGGCAAGGGTAAAAAGAACTTCAAGAAGGACGGCAAGGGAGTTGCCGCGCCTGGCAAGCAAGCTGCCAGGAAGAAGCCAAAGAATGGACCCAAGCCCGAGACTGAGTGCTTTTATTGCAAGGGAAGCGGTCACTGGAAGCGGAACTGCCCCAAATACTTAGCGAACATGAAGGCTGGCAAAACAAAAGGTATATGTGATATACATGTAATTGATGTGTACCTTACCAGTACTCGTAGTAGCTCTTGGGTATTTGATACCGGTGCAGTTGCTCACATTTGTAACTCAAAGCAGGGGCTGCGGAATAAGCGGAGACTGGCGAAGGACGAGGTGACGATGCGCGTCGGGAATGATTCCAAGGTCAATGTGATCGCCGTCGGCATGCTACCTCTACATTTACCTACGGGATTGGTTTTAAACCTCAATAATTGTTATTTAGTACCAGCTTTGAGCATGAACAATGTATCGGGATCTCGTTTAATTCGAGATGGCTACTCATTTAAATCCGAGAATAATGGTTGTTCTATTTATATGAGAGATATGTTTTATGGTCATGCTCCTATGGTGAATGGTTTATTCTTAATGAATCTTGAGCGTAATGCTACACATATTCATAGTGTGAGTACCAAAAGATGTAAGGTTGATAATGATAGTCCCACATACTTGTGGCACTGCCGCCTTGGTCACATAGGTGTCAAACGCATGAAGAAGCTCCATGCAGATGGACTTTTAGAGTCTCTTGATTATGAATCATTTGACACGTGCGAACCATGCCTCATGGGTAAAATGACCAAGACTCCGTTCTCAGGAACAATGGAGCGAGCAACCAACCTATTGGAAATCATACATATTGATGTGTGCAGTCCAATGAGCGTTGAGGCTCGCGGTGGCTATCGTTATGTTCTCACCCTCACTGATGATTTGAGTAGATATGGGTATGTCTACTTAATGAAACACAAGTCTAAAACCTTTGAAAAGTTCAAGGAATTTCAGAGTGAGGTTGAGAATCAACGTGACAGGAAAAATCAAGTTTCTACGATCAGATCGTGGAGGAGAATACTTGAGTCACGAATTTGGCACACACTTAAGAAAATGTGGAATAGTTTCACAACTCACGCCGCCTGGAACACCTCAGCGTAATGGTGTGTCTGAACGTCGTAATCGCACTCTATTAGATATGGTGTGGTCTATGATGTCTCTTACCGATTTACCACTATCCTTTTGGGGCTATGCTTTAGAGATTGCCGCATTCACTTTAAATAGGGCTCCGTCGAAATCCGTTGAGATGACACCATTTGAATTATGGTTTGGGAAGAAATCTAAGCTGTCGTTTCTAAAAGTTTGGGGATGCGATGCTTATGTCAAGAAACTTCAACCTGAAAAGCTCGAACCCAAGTCGGAAAAATGCGTCTTCATAGGATACCCTAAAGAAACTATTGGGTATACCTTCTACCTCAGATCCGAAGGCAAGATCTTTGTTGCCAGGAATGGATCCTTTCTAGAGAAGGAGTTTCTCTCGAAAGAAGTAAGTGGGAGGAAAGTAGAACTTCATGAAGTGTTACCTCTTGAACCGGAAAATGGCACAACTCAAGAAAATGTTCCTGAGGTGCCTGCACCGACTAGAGAGGAAGTTAATGATGATGATCATGAAACTTCGGATCAAGTTGCTACTGAACTTCGAAGGTCCACAAGGACACGTTCCGCACCAGAGTGGTACGGCAACCCTGTCCTGGAAATCATGTTGTTAGACAACGGTGAACCTTCAAACTATGAAGAAGCGATGGCGGGCCCGGATTCCGACAAATGGCTAGAAGCCATGAAATCCGAGATAGGATCCATGTATGAAAACAAAGTATTGACTTTGACTGACTTGCCCGTTGAACGGCGAGCCATAGAAAATAAATGGATCTTTAAGAAGAAGACATACGCGGATGGTAATGTGACCATTTATAAAGCTCGGCTTGTCGCTAAGGGTTATCGACAAGTTCAAGGGGTTGACTACGATGAGACTTTCTCACCGGTAGCGAAGCTAAAGTCCGTCCAAATCATGTTAGCAATTGCCGCATTCTACGATTATGAGATATGGCAAATGGACGTCGAAACGGCATTCCTTAATGGTTTCCTTAAGGAAGAATTGTATATGATGCAGCCGGAAGGTTTTGTCGATCCTAAGAATGCTGACAAGGTGTGCAAGCTCCAACGCTCGATTTATGGGCTGGTGCAAGCATCTCGGAGTTGGAACATTCGCTTTGATGAGATGATCAAAGCGTTTGGGTTTACGCAGACTTATGGAGAAGCCTGCGTTTACAAGAAAGTGAGTGGGAGCTCTGTAGCATTTCTCATATTATATGTAGATGACATACTTTTGATGGGAAATGATATAGAACTCTTGGACAGCATCAAGGCCTACTTGAATAAGAGTTTTTCAATGAAGGAACTTGGAGAAGCTGCTTATATATTAGGCATCAAGATCTATAGAGATAGATCGAGACGCCTCATAGGTCTTTCACAAAGCACATACCTTGATAAGATATTGAAGAAGTTCAATATGGATCAGGCTAAGAAGGGGTTCTTACCCGTGTTGCAAGGTATGAAATTGAGCTCAGCTCAATGTCCGACCACGACAGAAGAGATAGAAGAGATGAGTGTCATCCCCTATGCCTCAGCCATAGTTTCTATTATGTATGCCATGCTGTGTACCAGACCTGATGTAAACCTTGCCGTAAGTTTGGTAGGAAGGTACCAAAGTAATCCCGGCAAGGAACACTGGACAGCGGTCAAGAATATCCTGAAGTACCTGAAGAGGACTAAGGAAATGTTTCTCATTTATGGAGGTGACGAAGAGCTCGTCGTAAAGGGTTACGTCGACGCTAGCTTCGACACAGATCTGGATGACTCTAAGTCACAAACCGGATACGTGTATATTTTGAATGGTGGGGTAGTAAGCTGGTGCAGTTGCAAGCAGAGCGTCGTGGCGGGATCTACATGTGAAGCGGAGTACATGGCAGCCTCGGAGGCAGCACATGAAGCAATTTGGGTGAAGGAGTTCATCACCGACCTAGGAGTCATACCCAATGCATCGAGGCCGATCAAGCTCTTCTGTGACAACACTGGAGCTATTGCACTTGCCAAGGAGCCCAAGTTTCACAAGAAGACAAGGCACATCAAGCGTCGCTTCAACTCCATTCGTGAAAATGTTCAAGATGGAGACATAGATATTTGTAAAGTACATACGGACCTGAATGTAGCAGATCCGTTGACTAAACCTCTCCCTAGAGCAAAACATGATCAACACCAGAATTCCATGGGTGTTCGATTCATCACAATGTAACTAGATTATTGACTCTAGTGCAAGTGGGAGACTGTTGGAAATATGCCCTAGAGGCAATAATAAAAGCATTATTATTATATTTCCTTGTTCATGATAATTGTCTTTATTCATGCTATAATTGTGTTATCCGGAAATCGTAATACATGTGTGAATAACAGACACCAACATGTCCCTAGTAAGCCTCTAGTTGACTAGCTCGTTGATCAACAGATAGTCATGGTTTCCTGACTATGGACAATGGATGTCATTGATAACGAGATCACATCATTAGGAGAATGATGTGATGGACAAGACACCATCTAAACATAGCTTAAAGATCGTATAGTTCGTTTGCTAGAGTTTTCCAATGTCAAGTATCCTTTCCTTAGACCATTAGATCGTGTAACTCCCGGATACCATAGGAGTGCTTTGGGTGTACCAAACGTCACAACGTAACTGGGTGACTATAAAGGTATACTACGGGTATCTCCGAAAGTGTCTGTTGGGTTGACACGGATCAAGACTGGGATTTGTCACTCCGTATGACGGAGAGGTATCACTGGGCCCACTCGGTAATGCATCATCATAATGAGCTCAAAGTGACCAAGTGTATGGTCACGTGATCATGCATTACGGTACGAGTAAAGTGACTTGCCGGTAACGAGATTGAACGAGGTATTGGGATACCGACGATCGAATCTCGGGCAAGTAACATACCGATTGACAAAGGGAATTGTATACGGGGTTGCTTGAATCCTCGACATCATGGTTCATCTGATGAGATCATCGTGGAGTATGTGGGAGCCAACATGGGTATCCAGATCCCGCTGTTGGTTATTGACCGGAGAGTCGTCTCGGTCATGTCTACATGTCTCCCGAACCCGTAGGGTCTACACACTTAAGGTTCGGTGACGCTAGGGTTGTAGGGATATGTATATGCAGTAACCTGAATGTTGTTCGGAGTCCCGGATGAGATCCCGGACGTCACGAGGAGTTCCAGAATGGTCCGTAGGTAAATAATTATATATAGGAAGTGCTGTTTCGGCCATCGGGACAAGTTTCGGGGTTATCGGTATTGTACCGGGACCACCGGAAGGGTCCCGGGGGCCCACCGGGTGGGGCCACCTGCCCCGAGGGGCCACATGGGCTGTAGGGGGTGCGCCTTGGCCTACATGGGCCAAGGGCACCAGCCCCAAGAGGCCCATGCGCCTAGGGGTTCCAAAGGGGAGGAGTCCTACTAGTGGAAGGCACCCCCTAGGTGCCTTGGGGGGGGGGGGGGGAGGGAAACCTCCCTTGGCCGCCGCCCCCCTAGGAGATTGGATCTCCTAGGGCCGGCGCCCCCCCTAGGCCCTCCTATATATAGTGGGGGAAGGAGGGCTGTTTGATACACGCCTTTGGTTGCCTCCCTCTCCCTCTCCAACACCTCCTCCTCCTCCATAGTGCTTGGCGAAGCCCTGATGGAGTACTGCAGCTCCACCATCACCACACCGTCGTGCTGTTGCTGGAGCCATCTTCCTCAACCTCTTCTTCCCTCTTGCTGGATCAAGCAGAAGGAGACGTTACGCTGACCGTACGTGTGTTGAACGCAGAGGTGCCGTCCGTTCGGTGCTAGGATCTCCGGTGATTTGAATCACGACGAGTACGACTACGTCATCCACGTTCTAGTGAACGCTTCCGCTCGCGATCTACAAAGGTATGTAGATGCATCCGATGACTCGTTGCTAGATGAACTCATAGATAGATCTTGGTGAAACTGTAGGAAATTTTTTGTTTTCTGCAACGTTCTCCAACACTCGGGGGCTTCGATCTCAAAGGCGACCGAGCCGAACGCTAGCCCCGCACTCTGCATGATCCGTGACTCCGAGGATCCGGACTCCTCCCCGGACTGCGAACCCCCCGCACCCTTGCCAATCAAATCCGATTGGGCGTCGATAATGGAGTTCACCGCCGCAGACATCTTTCAGCACTCGCCTTTTGGCGTCATCCTGAATTCTCTTAAGTCTCTCTCTTTATCAGGAGAGCCCTGGCCGGATTACGGTCAGTGAGGATGGGATACGGACGATGAAGAAATTCAAAGCCCACCCACCACCCACTTTGTAGCCACTATAGACGATTTAACCGACATGCTTGACTTCGACTCCGAAGACATCGACGGTATGGACGACGATGTAGGAGAAGAATAGGAACCAGCACCTGTAGGGCGCTGGAAGGCCACCTCGTCATATGACATATATATGGTGGATACTCCAAAAGATGGAGATGGCGATGGAACAGTGGGGGATGACACCCCCAAGAAACAGCCAAAGCGCCGGCGTCAGCGGTGCCGCTCTAAATCCCGCCAAAGCAAAAACGGTGATTCCGGCACGGGAGATAATACTACCCCGGATAACGCCGAAGAACACCCACCTCAACAAGATTCGGCACAGGAAGATGGAGAAGCCAGCCCTCATGAGAGAGCGGCAGACCGAGAGGTCGAGGATGATAACTATATGCCTCCCTCCGAAGACGAGGCAAGCCTCGATGACGACGAATTCGTCATACCATCAGACCCCGCCGAGCAAGAGCGTTTCAAACGCAGGCTTTTAGCCATGGCAAGCAGCCTCAAGAAAAAGCAGCAACAACTTAGAGCTGCCCAAGATTTGCTAGCTGACAGATGGACTGAAGTACTTGCGGCCGAAGAGTATGAACTCGAACGCCCTTCCAAGAGTTACCCAAAGCGCAGACCACTACCCCGATCAGAGGAGGAAGCACCTACATCACCAGCTCATGACATGGCAGACCGGCCACCTCGCGGCCATGACAGAGAGGCCTCTCGGCCCTCCACCCAGGCCATGCCCCGGTGCCGCTCAACTAAGGCACGGGAAAATGCGCCAGACCTGCGAGACGTACTGGAGGATAAGGCAAGACAAACAAGATCGATCTACGGATCGCGCAGGTGCCCTACGGCACGTGATGATGATCTTCACTCCGGATACAACAAATCCGGCCGGGCCGAATACAACGAACATAGCTCTTCCGAGCTGCGTCGTGATATAGCCCAGTACAGAGGCGCCGCACACCCGCTATGCTTCACGAATGAAGTAATGGATCATAAAATCCCAGAGGGTTTCAAACCCGTAAACATCGAATCATACGATGGCACAACAGATCCGACAGTATGGATCGAGGATTATCTCCTTCACATCCACATGGCACGCGGCGATGATCTACACGCCATCAAATACCTCCCGCTCAAACTTAAAGGACCGGCCCGACATTGGCTTAATAGCTTGCCAGCAGACTCAATCGGTTCTTGGGAGGACCTGGAAGCCGCATTCCTCGACAACTTCCAGGGCACTTACGTGCGACCACCGGATGCCGACGACTTAAGCCACATAATTCAGCAACCAGAGGAATCGGCCAGACAATTCTGGACACGGTTCCTAACAAAGAAAAACCAGATAGTCGACTGTCCGGACGCAGAAGCCCTAGCAGCCTTCAAGCATAACATCCGCGATGAATGGCTTGCCCGGCACCTGGGACAGGAAAAGCCGAAATCTATGGCAGCCCTCACGACACTCATGACCCGCTTTTGCGCAGGAGAAGACAACTGACTAGCTCACAGTAACAACTTATCAAAGAACCCTGGTAATTCAGATACCAAGGACAAAAGTGGTAGGACACGTCGGAATAAGCAAAAACGCCGCGTTAGCAGCGACAGCAATGAAGACACGTCAGTCAATGCCGGATTCAAAGGCTATAAATCCGGTCAGCGGAAAAAGCCATTCAAAAAGAATACTTAGGGCCCGTCCAGTTTGGACCGAATACTCGATCGCTTGTGCTAGATACATGGCACCCCCAAAAGGCCAGCCAATCACACTAACAGGGATTGTTGGGTGTTCAAGCAGGCAGGCATGTTAAGGGCCGAAAATAGAGACAAGGGGCTGCACAGCAACGACGAGGAGGAGCCCAAGCCGCCGAACAACAATGGACAGAAGGGCTTTCCCCCACAAGTGCGGACGGTGAACATGATATACGCAACCCACATCCCCAAGCGGGAGCGGAAGCGTGCGCTACGGGATGTATACGCGATGGAGCCAGTCGCCCCAAAGTTCAACCCATGGTCCTCCTGCCCGACCACTTTTGATCGAAGGGACCATCCCACTAGCATCCGTCATGGCGGCTTCGCCGCATTGGTTCTCGACCCAATCATTGACGGATTTCATCTCACAAGAGTCCTCATGGACGACGGCAGTAGCCTGAACCTGCTTTATCAGGATACAGTGCGGAAAATGGGCATAGATCCCTCACGGATTAAGCCCACAAAAACGACCTTTAAAGGCGTTATACCAGGTGTAGAAGCCAACTTTACAGGCTCAGTAACACTTGACGTGGTCTTCGGATCCCCGGACAATTTCCGAAGCGAAGAGTTAATCTTCGATATAGTCGCGTTTCGCAGTGGCTATCACGCCCTGCTCGGACGAACCGCATTCACAAAGTTCAATGCGGTGCCGCACTACGCATATCTCAAGCTCAAGATGCCAGGCCCTCGAGGAGTAATCACGGTCAACGGAAACACCGAACGCTCCCTCCATACGGAGGGGCACACAGCGGCTCTCGCAGCGGAAGTACAAAGTAGCCTTCTTAGGCAATTCTCCAGTCCGGCCGTTAAAAAGCCAGACACTGCCAAGCGCGCCCGGAGTAACCCACAGTAGGACCGCCTGGCACACTTTGAACAAGCGTAGCAATACGGCCCCAACCCCAGCTCTCGCGACATAGCGAAACCAGTACCTCGCGTACATAACTACGCCCTTGAAATACCATGGGCACAGGGGAAGGGGCACAATAACGACATGCCCAAAATACGGCTTAAAACGTACTAGGGGCTGCCGGATTCTTTTTTTTAATTTTTTCTTACTTTCAGGACTCCATACTTCGGACGACCTGTTCGGCAATTCGATTGCCGCACAAACGATGCAAGCTCCAGGGAGGCAGACAAGCCATGCCGCATTATGGAACTCCCAGGTGGTCTCTGTTACGAGCGGTATACCTGTTTTAAATATAATTCCGCGGCCTGCCCCTGGTCAGGACATACTAAATAGTCCAATATCTTTTGCTTACCGCACTATTTGTACCGTTCGGCTTTGATAAATAGCCTCTCTATAAACAATGCATAGCTCTCTGTCTATTTTTTGCATTATCATCTTTTCATATATATGTTTATGACATGTTGCACCCGTACACTGTGGTACGGCAAAATATGCCAGGGGCTTTAGTACCCATAAATATGGCGTGAGAAGTCCGTACACTTTCACCAGTGCGGCACCCCGAACTTATAGCACTATATGCATCGGCTCCGAATCATGATTTGGGTCAATAGTTGGGTTTGCCCGGCTCCTATGTTTTGGTGCCTTACGTTCCGCTATATCGGCTAAGGTAGCACTAGGAGAATCACTGCGATTGTGCCCCGGTTGAGCTGGGTTAAGCACCTCAGTGGAGAAAGCTAAAACTGACCGTCATGATGTGGCAAGAGACCGGTCGCTGTTCGAGAGGTTTTTCGTGTCCCTAAAGGCTTATGCCGCTTCGAGCGAGGAGCTGGCTTTGTCCGGCCAAGGCGTGGATAGCGCCCCGAACTCGGTCTTTCGAACTAGGGGCTTCGCCGAAATTTAAAATTATAGAGTTCTATGGCTAAGTGAGAGTGTTCAAGCATTATAGTCCGATTGCCTGGTTCGTTGTGCTGAGCGCCTCCCTCGAAGGACCAAACTATGGGAAAAAGAGCGCTCAGGTTTATCCCGAACACCCTGGCACTAGTGGCAAGGGGGCAGAAGCCGACGACTAGCCATCTCTCAATTTTTTGATAAACGGCCGCACAGAAAGTAATATTTTAAATTCAACAAGCATTGCTTGGCGCATATGAACAAGTTTTCAGCGCACAGGATAAACACGAGCGAGTTCATTCAAAAATTACATCCTTGGTACATTCATCCGCCACAACCCACAAGGCGGGCACCCGCAAGAACATCCTTATAGTAGTTCTCGGGCTTGCGATGCTCCTTCCCCGACGGCGGCCCGTCCCTCACAAGCTTCTCACCGTCCAGCTTACCCCAGTGCACCTTTGCATGGGCAAGGGCCCTACGGGCACCTTCGATGCAGATGGAGCGCTTGATGACCTCGAGCCTTGGACAGGCCTCCACCAGTCGCCGCACCAGCCTGAAGTAGCTCCCAGGCAGGGCCTCTCCGGGCCACAACCGAACTATGAAGCCCTTCATGGCCTGTTCGGCCGCCTTGTGGAGCTCGACCAGCTGTTTCAGCTGGTCACTCAAGGGCACAGGGTGTCCGGCCTCAGCATACTGAGACCAGAACACCTTCTCCGTCGAGCTGCCCTCTTCGGCTCGGTAGAATGCGGCGGCGTCGGATACGCTGCGGGGAAGATCTGCGAATGCCCCTGGAGAGCTCCGGATTCGGGTAAGTAACAAGTACTTTACTTTTATACTTCTGCTTTGCATAAAGAATGTCTTACCCGTCGCTATCTTTTTCATCTCCTCCAACTCTTGGAAGGCCTTTTGGGCTTCGGCCTTGGCATACTTGGCAGTCTCAAGGGCCGCCGCGAGCTCAGACGCTTGCGTCTTGGACTCAAGCTCCAAACTCTCATGTTTTTTCATGAGAGCCTGAAGCTCCTGCTGCACCTCGCCGACCTGGGCCTCAAGTTTCTCTCGCTCGGTGCACTCCGCGTCCGTTTTCTTTTTGGCCTCGGACAACGCCTGCTTGAGGGTCGCCACCTCAGTCGTCGCCCCTACAATAAGCAGTACAATCCTGTTATTTTTTGCAATCACGTCTTTTTATAGGCACTTTTTCTGTAAGGTATTTCTTACCTTCTTTCTCCTCGAGCTGCCGTTTGGCAAGGCCGAGCTCTTGCTCGGTCCGCTCGAGGCCCTGTTTCAGGGCACCCACCTCTGCAGTCAGTGCGGCGGTGGCTAGCAGCGAAGCCTGCATACGCATATTGACTCTTTGTTGTTAGACTCCCGCGAAATTTAATAGATCCTCTATTCGGCTTTTCTTTCCGAACGCCAAACAGAGCATCAGGGGCTACTGTCTATGCGGTTATATTTTTACATATTTTTTACTTACCTCGAAGCCTGTTAGAAGGCTAGCGCAAGCTTCACTCAGTCCGCTCTTGGCGGACTGAACCTTCTGGATCACCGTACTCATAATAGTACGGTGCTCCTCGTCGATGGAGGCGCCGTCAAGCACCTCCAGCAGATTGTTCGGCACCTCCGGTTGGACGGAGGCTGCCGGCTCAGAAGGCTTACTCCTCTTGGAAGGAGTTCGCCTACCGCGGTCCGGAATTGTTGTAGATTTCGGTGCGGTGTCCGGCTCAAAGCCGGACTTGGAGCCCTGGGGGGTCTTGTCCCCTTTACTCCTAGGGTCCGGGAGGTCGCCTTGCGGCTCCTCCAGGACCACCTCCTCCTGCCCCGGAGCTTGTCGCGACGCCACTTCGGTGTCATCCGCGGTGCGGGGGGAGACAACGGGCGGAACTGAGTTCACGTCCGATGAATTCAGGGAGCCGCTCGACGACTCATCGAGTCCGGCCCGGGGCGGACTGCATAATTACATTCGACATTAGGGAAAGCTGTGCAACAAAGGAACATCATGAGTTACTCTGATATCTGAACTTACGATTTCGCCGGACGCTTGGCCCTGTCTGGCCACTCCTCTTCGCCCTCTTCGGCGTCGGGGGCGTAGTCCGGCGGAGGGGTCTTCCTTTTCCTAGACCCCTCGGCCTCCCCCGTTGGGGCGGCCTTCCTCTTCTCTCCTCCCTCCGCTGGGGGGGGGGAGTTTTCTTCTTCCTCCTCCTCGTTTTCACGGGAGGAGGGCGTCTCGGACTCATCAGATGACGAGTCCGACACTACCATGTTGCGGGCACTCTTTCGAGTCCCCGTGGTCTTCTTCTTCTTGGCCTTCTTCTCCGGCACCACATAAGGCGCCGGAGCCAGCAGCTTCACTAGTAAAGCTGGAGCTGGGTCTTCAGGCAGCGGAGCTGGACAGTTAATCGGTACGGACATCGCCCGCCAAGCCTGTCAAAGGTAAGGGAGTTTAGATCCCGCATAGAGTTAAACTATGAAAAAAGCTTAACATCCTGTAAAAGGTGTAGATGGCTTACCTCGCTAGCGTGACGCTGCGAGCTGTATCCGCGGTCCTCGGAAGCGGATGCGGGAGCCTTGGCGCCCTTGAATAGCATCTTCCAGGCATCTTTGTACGTCGTGTCAAAGAGCCTGCTGAGGGTTTGATGCTGCGCCGGGTCGAACTCCCACAGATTAAAATCCCGTTGTTGGCACGGGAGGATCCGACGGACGAGCATAACCTGGATTACATTAACAAGCCGGATTGGCTTGTTCACTAGGGACTGGATGCATGTTTGCAATCCGGTCACCTCTTTTTCGTCACCCCATGACAGGCCCATCTCTTTCCAGGACACAAGCCGCGTGGGGGGTCCGGATCGGAACTCGGGGGCTGCGGTCCATTTCGGATCGCACGGCTCGGTGATGTAAAACTACCCGGATTGCCATCCCTTTAGGGTCTCCACAAAAGAGCCCTCGAACCATAGGACGTTGGCCATCTTGCCCGCCATGGCGCCTCCGCACTCCGCCTGGCTGCCGCGTACCACCTTGGGCTTGACGTTGAAGGTCTTGAGCCAGAGGCCAAAATGGGGGCAGACGCGGAGAAAAGCCTCGCACACGATGATAAACGCCGAGATGTTGAGGATGAAGTTCGGGGCCAGATCGTGGAAATCCAGGCCGTAGTAGAACATGAGCCCCTGGACAAATGGGTGAAGTGGAAAACCCAGTCCGCAGAGGAAGTGGGGAAGAAATACTACCCTCTCATGGGGCCTTGGGGTGGGGAGAAGCTGCCCCTTTTCGGGAAGCCGGTGCGCGATGTCCTTGGACAGGTATCCGGCCTTCCTTAGTTTCTTGACTTGGCCCTCCGTGACGGAGGAGACCATCCACTTGCCTCCTGCTCCGGACATTGCTGGAGAAGGTTGAGGTGGGAAGTGCGGGCTTGGGCGCCGGAGCTCGAGTGCGCAGGAGATGGATAGGCAAAGGAGGAAGAAGGCGTAGGTAAAAAGGTGGATCCTTATCCCCTTATATGGGCGGATGCGGTTGTGCGTACCCACCAGCCTAGTAAAACTCGCTTGCCTCCCAAGCGCCGTGATAAGTGGCACGGTTGGGTTACCCACGTCCATATTGATGAGAATCCTGCAAAAGGGGGGTACACGATCTCTGCTTTGACAAGACGTGCCAAGGAAACCGCCTCGCAAAACATGCTGAGGTGGAAAAGTGAAAATGATTTGAGTAAAGGACTTGGCCGTAGTGTGATGACGCACTGCGGAATACGTCAGCAGATTTGATTTGTGTTAATATTATTCTCTCTATGGCAATATGTGGAAGCTTGTTTTGCAGAGCCAGACACTACTCTTGGTGTTTACAATCTTCTATGAAGGACTTGGAGGAGGAACCCGCCTTGCAATGCCGAAGACAATTTGCGCGCCGGACTCGTTCTCATTGAAGCCTGGTTCAGAGGCTACTGAGGGAGTCCTGGATTAGGGGGTGTTCGGGTAGCCGGACTATACCTTCAGCCGGACTCCAGGACTATGAAGATACAAGATTGAAGACTTCGTCCCGTGTCCGGATGGGACTTTCCTTGGCATGGAAGGCAAGCTTGGCGATGCGGATATTCAAGATCTCTTACCATTGTAACCGACTCTATGTAACCCTAACCCTATCCGGTGTCTATATAAACCGGAGGGTTGTAGTCCGTAGGCAATCAACTCCATATACAACAATCATATCATAGGCTAGCTTCTAGGGTTTAGCCTCCTTGATCTCGTGGTAGATCTACTCTTGTACTACCCATATCATCAATATTAAATCAAGCAGGACATAGGGTTTTACCTCCATCAAGAGGGCCCGAACCTGGGTAAAACATCATGTTCCCTGACTCCTGTTACCATTCGGCCTAGACGCACAGTTCGGGACCCCCTACCCGAGATCCGCCGGTTTTGACACCGACACTAGCCCTCTCCGGTGTCTATATAAACCGGAGGGCTTAGTCCGTATAGACAATCATAATCATACATGCTAGACATCTAGGGTTTAGCCATTATGATCTCGAGGAAGTCAATCAAGCAGGAAGTAGGGTATTACCTCCATTAAGAGGGCCCGAACCTGGGAAAACATCGTGTGCCTGTCTCCTGTTACCTTTGATCCTAAGACGCACAGTTCGGGACCCCCTACCCGAGATCTTTCGGTTTTGACACTGATATTGGTGCTCTCATTGAGAGTTCCACTATGTCGTCGTCGAAAGGCTTGATGGCTCCATCGATCATCTAAAACAATGCCGCCGTGAAGGAGATTTTTCTCCCCGGCCAAATCTTTGCATTCGGCGGCTTCGCACTACGAGCCAACTCACTTGGCCACCTAGAGCAGATCGACAGCTATGCCCCTAGTCATCAGATCAGTTTGGGAAATTTGAACTATGCCGCGGACATCTGAGGAGACTTGATCTTCCAGGGGTTCGTGGCCCCAGCCACCACTCCGGCCTTAGATCCGGAGCACGTCACCAGGTCCGAAGACGGGAGTTTGGAGCCCACTGGACTCTCTGCAGCCATGGAGCTTGATTCCGGAGAACCAGAGGGGATAAGATCACCAGTAGGCCCGGAGGTACGTCAGGCTCCCTCTATCATCATGAAGCCGGACTTCTCTCCGGACACTAGCTTCGAACACTTGAAGTCCGCGTCCTGTGAGCTCGGCAAGGGAACTTCTGTCCCGCCCAACTTCACGGACCATCGCTTCCCTGCCCAAACCTCGCTCTTAAACGAAGCTTTGGACTTAATGTGATTCCTCTCTATCATAGAGGAATTGCTTTCGAATTGTGCCCAGCCCGGACTAGGGGCTGAGGGCAGGGAATATTTGCTTCCCACCCACCACCCACTTCATCGCCATTGTCGAGGATTTAACCGACATGCTCAATTACGCCTCTAAAGACATCGGCGGTATGGACGACGATGCCGGAGAGGAGCATGCTCAAAACCCGCCGTTTACCAGACGCTGGATGGCCACTTCCTCATATGACGTGTACATGGTGGACACACCCAAAGAAGGCGACGACCATGATGAGAAGGATCTAGTCGAGGATGAACCCCTGAGATGCCACCAAGGCGTCGACGTTAGCGGCACCGCTCTAAATCGCGTCGCGGGAAAGATAGCAATACCGAAGACGATAATACTTCGGAGAACGCCGAAGACCAAGAAGCCCCCATCGAACCAACATCCGAGTAGGATGATAGGGAGGACGGGCAAGTTGACCCTGACGAGCCAACAGGAAACGAGGACTCAGAAGATAGCAACTATCTAACACTCTCTGAGGACGACATGAGCCTCGGCGATGAAGATTTCATCATGCCAGAGGAGCCCCTTGAACAAGAGAACTTTAAGCGCCGGCTAATAGCCACTGCAAGAAGCCTGAAAAAGAAGCAACAGCAGCTTCAAGCCGATCAAGATCTGCTCAATGAAAGATGGACTAAGAGTTACCCAAAGCGCAAGCTGCTACCCCAATTCGACGATGAGGCACTGGAGCCCATACCGCCAATGCGTGATGTTGTTGATAGACCGGACCGACCCCCATGTGGCCAGGACAGGGCGGCAACTCAAGCCGAGCACTAGCCCGCACCACCTCGCCGCAAAGGCAGAGAAACAGGGGCTCTAGAATACACCTACAACCTACGACAGGACCTAGACAATAGAGCCGGTCAGACTAGATCAATCTACGGACCAAGGAGACGTGCCCCGGCACAAGAAGATGGCCATCAGGCCTGGCACGACAAGCACAACCTCACCTGGGCAGAAAACCGCATACGAACCTCATCCGAACTGCGTCGAGACGTTGCCCGATACAGAGGCGCCGCACACCCCCTATGCTTCACCGATGAGGTAATGGAGGACCAGTTCCCAAAAGGGTTTAAACCCATGAATATCAAATCATACGATGGTACGACAGACCCCATAGTCTGGATTGAAGATTTTCTTCTCCACATTCACATGGCTCGTGGCTACGATCTACATGCCATCAAATACCTCCCCCTAAAGCTTAAGGGACCGGCACGACACGAGCTAAACAACCTTCCAGAAAACTCCATCGACAGCTGGGAAGATTTGGAAGACGCCTTTAGGGACAACTTCCAAGGTACCTACGTATGCCCCCAGACGCCGATGACCTCAGTCACATAGTCCAGCAACCCGTAGAGTCAGCCCAGAAACTCTGGACCAGGTTCTTAATTAAAAAGAACCAAATTGTAGACTGTCTGGACGCCGAAGCCCTCGCAGTCTTCAAACATAGCGTCCGGGACGAATGGCTCGCCAGACATCTCGGCCAAGAAAAGCCGAAGTCCATGGCAGCCCTTACCGCACTCATGACCCGCTTTTGCGCGGGAGAAGACAACTGACTAGCCCATAGAAGCAATAGCACTAGCAACCCTGGCACCTCCAAAGCCAGGGACGACAATGGCAAGCCACAACGCAACAAGCACAAGCGC
The DNA here is from genome assembly GCA_034509565.1 of Triticum monococcum. Classification (NCBI taxonomy): domain Eukaryota; kingdom Viridiplantae; phylum Streptophyta; class Magnoliopsida; order Poales; family Poaceae; genus Triticum; species Triticum monococcum. The sequence continues at coordinate 476,026,414 of CM067842.1, read as the reverse complement.
CGGATCAGTAATGACGGTACCGAAGGTACGGCGGTCAATGCCGGATTCAGTGGCCCTAAACCCGGCCAACGAAAAGAGCCATTCAAAGGAAGCAGAGATGGTCCATCCAGTTTGGACAGAATACTCGATTGGCCTTGCCAGATTCATGGCACCCCCGATAAGCCTGCCAACCATACCAACAGAAACCGTTGGGTTTTCAAATAGGTCGGAAAACTCAACACTGAACACAAGGGGAAAGGGCCGCCCAGCGAGGACAACGATGAGCCCCGTCAACCGAGCACAGGGGGACAGAAGAAATTCCCCCCTGAGGTAAACACAGTAAATATGATATATGTCACACATATCCCTAAGAGGGAGCGCAAGCGCGCATTACGGGATGTCTACGCCATAAAGCCGGTCGTCCCAAAATTCAACCCATGGTCGGCTTGCCCGATCACCTTCGATCAAAAGGACCACCCAACCAGTATCCGTCATGGAGGTTCGGCAACTCTGGTGCTCGATCCAATCATCAACGGATTCCACCTCACGCGAGTCCTCATGGATGGCGGCAGCAGTGTCAACCTACTTTACCAAGACACCGTCCACAAAATGGGAATTGATCCATCAAGAATCAAGCCTACTAAAACTACCTTTAAAGGAGTAATACCTGGTGTAGAGGCCCACTGCACAAGCTCAATCACATTGGAGGTCGTCTTCGGTTCGCCGAACAACTTCTGGAGTGAAGACTTGATCTTCGACATCATCCCTTTCCGTAGTGGCTACCATGCACTGCTCGGACGAACCGCGTTCGCTCTCTTCAATGTGGTCCCGCACTATTCCTATCTAAAGCTCAAGATGCCCGGTCCACGTGGCATTATTACAATCAACGAAAAGATGGAACGCTCCCTCCGTAATGAGGAGCATACTACGGCCATCGCGGTCGAAGTACAAAGCGGCCCTGTCAAGCCGCACACCTCATTGGCTATTAAGCCGCCGGACTCTATTACACAAGACCGGCCAATTCCGCATGCTGACAGCTCGGCAATTCCAGAGTTGGATTAGCAGTTTCGCCTTCGTCGATCACCATGTACATCCATGAAATCCGTACCGCGCGTGCATAATTATGCGCTCAAAATTCCTTGGGCATCAGCAGAGGCACAATACGAGCAGTCCTATAGTACGGTTCGACCCTACAACCGTCCCCCCTTTTAATTATTTCTTCTCTTTTTACCACGGGTGAATCAAAACCTATTCATCCTACGGACTCACAAGGACTCTCTTCGAGCCCAGTTTCGTACAAATAGTCGAAGACCATTCCTCTCAAGGAATCTTTCTTTCTCAGGCGAAAGCGGCGCAGACATGCGGCAGGAAGGTCCAATGGATTTTGTAGACCAAAACTTTATTCAAGAACCTGTATAGAGCTTTCCCCTTAGACCCCCGGCATGTAAAATGGCCTTTGTGATTATGGTACCCTATGTAAGATTACGTGTTGACGTATTAATCAGATTCGAGTGAACACAATTTTCACACACCTTGGCACAAATTGCCAGTGGCTCTATATGGCAACATAGGTGTTGCCAAACAAAAGTCCGAACAGCTTTTCAGCACAATTCAGCATCCCGAGCTTGGCACTATATGCACCGGCTCCGAATCATGTCTTTGGTCAATAGTTGGGCTGCCCGGCTCCTGTGTTTGCCACCTTACGTTCCGTCTGATCGGCTAGGGTAGTAAAGGGAGAACTATTGCGATTGTGTTTCCGGTTCGTCCGGTTAAACACCTCAGTAGAGAAAGCCAAACACTGACTGTCATGATGCGACAAGAGCTGGTTAGCCACTCGGTGACTTATTAAAATCTTTTAGCTATTTTTCCCGTGTTTCACGAAGGACTGCTTTTCGGTCACATATGTAACGCATCTGTATTCGGATAGACGCGTACATACCAGGGGCTATCTCGTAGACACATCGTCAAACTCCTATGGCTAAGTGAGAGTGATAAAGCCTCATAGTCTGATTGCCTGGTTCGCCGCACTGTCACCTCCTTCAAGGACCAAGACGTTGGATCAAGTGTGACCATGTGCTATTCTGAATACCCCCGTAGTATCTACATGGGGCTGAAGCCGACGACTGGAAAACTCTCAGGAATACAAAAACGGCCGAACAGGAAGATAGAACTTTTAGATAAAGACACACATATATCGCAAAGTCTTAATACATAATGAAAACATCCAGGCAGTTCAGGTACATTCATTCGAACATAATGTCCTTTGAGCATTGACCCTCTATCAAGCGGGCGCCCTCTAGGACATCGTCTAAGTAGCACTCCGGCGTACGTTGGTCCTTGTCTCCAGGCAGGCCCTTAACTGCAACATCGGTGACCTTCATCTTCGCCCAGTACATCTTGACGCGGGCGAAGGCCATCCGCGCACCTTCTATACACACTGACCGCTTGACCGCATCAATTCATGGCATTGCATCGACAAGTCGTCCCACCAAGCCAAAATAGCTGCTCGAAAGGGGTTCGATTGGCCACAGCCGAACTATAACGTCCTTCATGGATGCTCCGGATATCTTATGCAGCTCGGCCCATTGCGCCATTTGGTCGTTCAGTAGCGCCGGGCGCTCCCGCGCCGTGAATTGTGTCCAGAATAGCCTCTCCGTCACATATCCCTCCTGATTCTGGAAGAATTGCGCGGCGTCGGCGGCACTCTTCGGAAGATCCACGAAAGCGTTTGGAGAACTCCATAGTCGATTAAGCAAGGCATATCTTTGATCGCCAAACTTAGTCTGTAAAAGAAAGGGCTTACCAGCTGCTATCTGTCCGGCCTGCCGGATCTCTTCGCAAGCCGCTCTTGATTCAGACCGAGCGTCTTTGGCCTCCTAAAGGGCCTTGTCGAGTTCGGTTGCCTTGGCTTTATTCTCCTTCTCGAGAGACTAGCACTTGCGGGCGGCATCCTTGAGTTCTTGCTCTACGACAGATATCCGCTCCTTGCATTGGCGTCGGGTGGCTTGTTCGGCCTTCAACTCCGCAGCTGCTTTATCAGTGGCCACATTGCTCACCCTAGCCTGTTCCTTGGCCTGGGTAAGTTCACCCCTGAGGGTCTCAACCCCGGCAGCGCCATCTACAGTTACACAAAATAATAACGTCTGAATTTCAACCTAGTGTTCGCACATTCATATAGGCATAAAAGGGATGTTCGAAGCACACCTTGCGCTTCATCGAGCTGCTTGTTAATTAGGACAATGTCCGCATCGGCCAGCTTCAGTTTTTGCTTTAGTTCGGAAACCTCCGTGGCCTAGGCGGTTGCCGCTAACAGTGAAGCCTATTTTTCCAATTAAATAAGTATGTTACTTCCCTCAGATATCTATAAATCCTCTATTCGCCCTTCTTCATGGGCCACCAGAGTCTCAGGGGCTACTATCTATATACAGGCGTATTTGTTCATATGGAAGGCGGCTAAAGACATTACATCGCATCCCTCGAAGCCTATTAGAAGGCTCGTGAAGGCTTCATTCAGCCCACTTTTTGCGGACTGAATCTTCTCAAACACCGTACCCATCAAGGTACATGCTCCTCCAAGACGGACGCACTCTGCAGTACGTCCATCAGGGTGTTCAGCCCCTCAGGTTCATGGAGGTCGCCGCAGTATTGGGCGCTCCCCCTCCCTTGAAGGGGGCTGCTCACCCGACTCCGGATCCGTCCCCGGAGCGGTATTCGGCTGGGGGCCGAATAGTCCAGGGCCCCCATCGTTGGTCTTCACGGGGGTCGCACCTCCTATGCCCTCAACAACCAAGGCATTCCCCTCCGGTGCAGTGTTGATGGTCCCCTGTACCTCTCGGCGATCCGAAGAAGTCCTCTGGGATGACACCTCAATGTTGTCCGCCTTTGGGGGCGAGGAAGCTTGTGGTGGTGTCTCACTCTCCATCATCTCCGGCGGTAGATCCCCCGATGACGATGATACTTGAGGGAGATCGTGGGCCGGACTGAACTACATAATTTGACATTATTCTCTCAATTCGCATAGGATTGAAAATATGTGAAGCATCCTTAGGTACTTACGATGCGGCAATAGGCTTGGTCCGGGGGCGGTGCTTGGGGATTGCTTCTGCGTCCGAATCCGAGTCGTCCGAAAAAAATATCCTTCCCCTCTTGGACGCTCCCTCCTCCGGATCTACGGAGGCTGCCCTCTTTTTCCCTTTGAGGGAAGGGCTCTCTTCTTCCTTCTCCCCCTCCTCCTCGTCTTCATCTTCCTCGTGGGAGGAAGGAGCCTCGGTCCCTCCAGACATAGCGCCCAAAGTACCTTCGTGGTGGAGGCCATCACCGGCCTCCTTTCCCTTCTTCTTGTCTTTCTTTGCCGGCGCCTGGTAGGGCGCCGGGACTAACATCCTCATTAGCAGAGGTTTGGCTGAGTCTTCGAGGAGTGGAGCCGGACATCTGATCTGCTTCGCTTTCTTTATCCAACCCTATTTAAGAGGCAGAATTTTTAGTACCCCTCCCTAAAGATTGACAATCTAGGTAGTGTTTGGAAATTTAACACTTACTGGGGAGGCTGGATTGTTGTAGTCAAGGCCGATGTCGTCAGACGTCTGTGGCCACATCTTCTGATTCTTGAAGAGCAGCTTCCAGATCCCTTTGTGCGTCGTGCAAAAGAATCGCTGCAAGGTCTGTAGCCCTTCCGGATTAAACTCCCACATGTTGAGAGGCCGTCGTTGGTAGGGGAGAGCTTGGCGGATAAGCATCACCTGGACCATGTCGGCAAGGGTGATGTCCTTTTCTATCATACTCTTGATGCATTTTTGCAGCATCAACACCTCATCAGAGGATCCCCGGTCTAGACCTTTGTTGGTCCAAGATGCAAGCCGCAGCGGGGGACCGCAGCTGAAAGCAGGAGCGGCCGCCCACTTGGTGCCGCGGGGTTTGGTGATGTAGAACCACTCCTGCTACCATACCTTTACTATGTGCACATATTTCCCTTTGGGCCAGGTAACATGGCAGAGCTTGCTCAACATAGCGCCACCGCACTCGGCGTGTTGACCGTCAACCACCTTTGGCTTCACATTGAAGACCTTGAGCCACAGGCCGAAGTGTGGGGGAACACGGAGGAATGCCTCACACATGACGATGAACGCTGAGATGTGAAGGAAGGAATTTGGGGCCAGATCATGGAAATCTAGCCCATAGTAAGACATGAGACCTCGGACAAAGGGATGGAGGGCAAAGCCGAGTCCTCGGAGGAAGTGGGGGATAAATACCACCCTTTCGCCGGACTTTGGGGTAGGGATGACCTGCCCTAGGGTAGGAAGCCTGTGTGTAATCTCCGCCGTCAAGTACCTCGCCTCCCATAGATCCTTGATGTCCTTTTTCATTATGAAAGAGGCCATCCACTTCCCTGGGAACCAGATCCAGCCATGGCTGGAGAAGTGGGGGTGAAGGGAAAGATTGGGATTGGGGCGCTGGAGCTCGAGGATGTAGAAGCATGTATGGAAGAAGGTGCGGGGACGAGGGATAGATCCTTATCCTTTTACAAAGGCAGTGAATGTCAAGCGCCTCCTCCCCAGCCTTAAATATTTGCCTATTCCCAAGGGTTCATGCGAACAGCACGGTTGGATTTCCCAAGCCCATATTGATGAGAATCCCGCAATAAGGGGACATGATCTCTGTTTTGACAAGACATGTCAATAGAGGCCATGCCTCGAGGCGCGGAAGCGGGAGGCCACAAAACGGTTCAAAATAATGATAAAATCAGAACATAACGTCTCGCCAAGAAAGCTGTCAGTGGACGTGATTTATTTTGTGTGAGTATTTCACCTTTGTGGTTCAGGGTTGTAACTGATTGTACAGAGCCGAATATAGTTCTTTTGTTCAGCTACTTTGGAGTATTCGAAGGAGGAACCCGCCTTGCAATGCTGAAGACAATCTGCGCGTCGGACATATCGTCATTGAAGCCTAGTTCAGGGGCTACTGAGGGAGTCCTGGATTAGGGGGTCCTCGGACGTTTGGGCTATGTGATGTGGGCCGGACTCGTGGGCCGTGAAGATACAAGCTGGATGGCATTCCCCAGTGTCTGGATGGGACTCCCCTTGGTGTGGAAGGCAAGCTTGGCGTTCGGATGTGAAGATTCCTTTCTCTGTAAACCAACTCTGTATAACCCTAGACCCCTCTAGTGTCTATATAAACCAGAGGGTTTAGTCCGTAGAGGCAATCATAATCATACAGGCTAGACATCTAGGGTTTAGTCATTACGATCTCAAGGTTGATCAACTCTTGTAACCCATATACTCATCAAAGTCAATCAAGCAGGAAGTAGGGTATTAACTACATTAAGAGGGCCCGAACCTGGGTAAACATCGTGTCCCTGTCTCCTGTTACCTTCGATCCTAAGACGCACAATTCGGGACCCCCTCCCCGAGATCTGTTGGTTTTGACACCGACAATCACCCCACGACAGGCCAGGCAGTTACTGCTTCCGTTAAATCGTGGCTCGAGGCGGCTTTTTACTGGCACATCCCAACGAGGTGGAGATCGTGCCTGCTTTCTTAGGGATATCATCAAGATTTTGTTTCCCCCATATGCTTAATGGCATCTTTCGTGCGAGTGTCGTTTTCATCAGCGTAGTAAGGGGGACTCTTGGCCTTTCAGCAACCTATAAGAGCAAAATAAAGGTTAGCGTAATCGACCATGCTCCCATTCTCCCCTCTATTCTTCGTCTAGCTCCAGCGCCCAGATCCAATCTCACACCCTTTTCCCTTCCAGCGAATCCAAGCTCCTACACCCAGTCATGGTCGACACCCTTAAGGGGCACTGGGATGGTTCCGTCGTTATGGATGGCACCATCCTAGAGTTGCGCAACGCGGGATACCTTTCCTCCAACATCGCCGCCCACGCTCTAGATGTGGGTCAGCTAGTGCCCGCTCCTAACACATGGGAGCGGGTGGTGTTCGTCCCCCACCTCATCTGAGGCATGGGGTTCCCGCTACACCCATTCATGCGCAGGGTTATGTTTTACTATGGGGTCGACTTCCACCATATGGCCCAAAACTCCATCCTCCACTTTGCCTCCTTTACCATGGTCTGCGAGGCCTTCCTCTGCTTTGAGCTGCACTTTGACCTATGGCTGAAGATCTTCAGGATAAAGCCAAAGTCCAGTAGCTCCGACCTTGCGGAGTGCGGAGAGGCCATGGTCATCAAGAACAAGGGGGCAAATGGTTCAATGGCACCTTCATCAAAATGGTGAATGAATGGCAGCGGGAGTGGTTCTACATCACCGAACCGCTTGCCCCCGGCCAAGCCGAGGTGTCAGCCTTCTCGGTCGGGCCTCCGAAGAAGCTCAGGTCCTGGAAGGAGAAGGGTGCCGCCTGGGGGAAGCTAGAGGAAGTGGAGGCCATGGTCAAGAGGATCAAATGGTGGTCCACTAGGAAGAACCTCCAGCTCATTGATGTCATCAACGTCATGCTCAACTGATGTATCCTTCCAATCGAACTTCAGACAACCACGATGTGGGCGCAAAAGCCCGAGTATGCGGGCCCCATCACCGCCTTCTTCCGCTCCACCTTGGCCACCATGTGGATGCGGCTACTGAAGCTGGCTAAGGACAAGATCCCCAAGGAGTGGGAGACCTCGGCTTTGAGGACGGCTACGAAGCCCCCCGGTAAGTGCTCTAACACACATGTATACATTTCCGTCTTCATATTGAGGGGTAGAGTTCAACGAATCGTTATGCATGATGTATGCAGAAGTGGTTAGTCTGGGTGCAGAAAGTGCACTGCTTGACCCCACTACCATAGGAGCAAAGAACCCCACTACTCAGGGCGCTCCTAGTCGAGGAGTCGCACGTGGTGGCCCCCAAAGGGGCGAAGTCCTTGAAGGGCAAAGTGGGTGCCCGGACCCAGGAGACCTCGGTCACCCAGTCCGGGGAGACCCATGCCTTCTCCGATGCGAAGGAGGATGAGGAGGAAGAGAACGCTCCTCCAAAAGGGAAGAGGGCGGTGTTAGAGGACGCCAAAGCCAGCATGCAGCCCAAGGGCTTGAAGAGGCTGAGGAAAACCTCGGCCAGGGCGGCTGGCAAGTCGTCGGGGAGAGTCGAGCTCTCTGACGACTCAGAAGAAGACCTCCTCCCTATGGGGAAGAAGAAACCGGCACCCCGAGGGTAAGTCGTTTGTCTTTACATTACATAATTTGATAAGTCCTTTTAGTAATGGTGAACTCATGAAGCGTCTATTTTACGTAGTCCTCCAAGGGTGCTCCCTAGCGGTTCCTTGAGTTGGGTGTCGTCTACCAGCGAGACTCCGGAGCCTACTGCTCCTGCCCCAACTCATGACGAGATGGAGGAGGCGACGTCCACTTTGCCCCCCCCAATCCAACACGACGGGGTTCAAAGAGTTGACTGTTATCGCCGAGGTCGACGGCTCGGCCCGATGAGACCTGGGGAGAAGCTCCTCGAGGTTATCGGAGAAGGGTTGGGCCAGTCATCGGCCCAACCAATGTCTACCTCAGCTCTGCCATCGCAGATGGAGACCACTCGGGCCAGCACCTCGGTGTCTGGGTTCGAGGTCATCCTGCTACACCCGCCTGCTACCCTAGGACGGGTTTAGCGCGGGGTGGACTGAAGAGATGGAGGAGACCTTAAGGGGCTCCTCACTTAAGGAAGATCACCGTGCCTTGATAGCCATGGCACTACAGGGCTTCCAGTCCGTAGGGGCCAGCCTACACGAGGTTTTCAAGAACCTCATGACGAGCTTCGAGGTACATCTCTACCTTTTAAACTTATTTGCTTTGAGGTTATCAATTTATGCGCCTGTCCGAGGACATAACATGTAGCGCCCAAGATGCGATTCTATCCCAATCACGTGATGAATTCATGATTGGGGCACAACCGCATTTCGAGCGCATAGCAAGGTGGATATCATTACAACATACCATGTACTGAATAGATGAGAATACAAGATAAGGCTTACACTCACCATAAGTTACAACATTCATACAACAAAACATCAATACATAGCAATCATCATACAGAAGAGCAGGATCCAATTATGGATGAAATCAAACGAAAAAGAAGAACGACATCCACCCTACTAATCCCAGGCTCCCTGACCCGGAACCTATCCCTTGATCGAAGAATAAGAAGCAGAAGAACTCCAAACAAGCAAGCATTGCACTCGCGTCAGATCATCGCATTACCTGTACCTGCAACTGTTGTTGTAGTAATCTGTGAGCCACGAGGACTCAGCAATCCCATTACCATGGATATCAAGACTAGCAAAGCTTAAAGGGTATGGAATGGATAAGTGGTGAGATTGCAGCAAGTGACTAAGCATGATATGGTGGCTAACTTACGAGTACAAGAGTAAGATGAGAAACTACGCAACGGTCGCGAACTAGTAATGATCAAGAAGTGATCCTGAACTACTTACGTTCAAACATAACTCAAACCGTGTTCTCTTCTTGAATGCACCCGAAAAGAGACAATCACGATTACGCATGCGGTTGATGTATTTTAATTGAGTTCACTTCAAGTTCACTACAACCGGATATTAACAAATTCCCATCTGCCACATAACTGTGGGCACAACTCTCCAAAGTTTAAACCCTGCAGGGGTGTCCCAACTTAGCCCATGACAAGCTCACGATCCGCGGAGACAATCCTTCGTCGCGGGACATCCGATCAAGCTTGGGATCCCGGTGCACAAGACATTTCGACAATGGTAAAACAAAACCAGCAAGACCGCCTGATGTGCCGACAAATCCCGATAGGGGCCGCACATATCTCATTCTCAGGGCACACCGGATGAGCGAAGCGTACATGGACCAAATACCCCAAGTTGCCTAGGGCGGTCCCACACGATGCTCTAGTTTGGACCAACACTCAGAGGAGCACTGGCCCGGGGGGTTGATTAATTATCCTCGGGTGCTAGCCGGTCCCTATGCAAGTTTTAGTTGTTATTAGGCAAATGGTAAAACCAGTGTTGGGCCTTCCTGAAAGAGTTTTATTCAAAGCGAATTATCAAGAGGGGCCCATAAACCGTCATTGTGTTAGGGACGCAAAATCAAGGAACATAACACCGGTATGACGGAAACTAGGGCGGCAAGAGTGGAAGAAAACACCAGGCAAAAGGCCGAGCCTTCCACCCTTTACCAAGTATATATGTGCATTAATTAAATAAGAGGTATTGTGATATCCCATGATATCCATGTCCCAACATGGAACAACCTGCAATTGCACATGCAACTAGCAATGCTATAAGAGGGGATGAGCAAAGCAGTAACATAGCCAAACAAACGGTTTGCTAGGAAGGGTGAAAAGGTTAGAGACTATTTCATGGCAATTTGGGAGGCTTGATAAACAAGTGGTAGGTAGCACGACATAGCGATAGCATCGATACAACTAGCATAGCAAAGATAGTAGTGAGATCCAAGGTGACGGTCATCTTGCCTGAGATCCCGCTAGGAAGAATATCAAGTCCATGAAGTAGACGAACCAACATGGTCGAACGAATCCTCACAATCGCAACGTAACCGGAACTATGAAGGAGAAGCGCAACCGGAAAGAAGCAAACAACACAGTAAACAACCATCGCATAAACATGGCATGATGCAGAACCAAGTATGATGCATGTCCATTTTAATGAGGCATGGCATGGCATGGCAAAGTGCAACAAACAACTCTACAAGTTAAGTGGAGCTCAATATGCAACTATGCAACGAGTTGCATATTGACGAAACACCACATTCGAATATTTTAGTTCAATCTATTTTATGTACACAACAAAATTAAATGTTGGTTAACATGGAAAGAGGTGAAGCATAAGTAAACTAACTATTTAGGCAAGTTTAAATGAGGCCGGAACAACGAACAACAATTCCAGAAAATCCTCATGTGCATATTTCAAAGTTGGTATTGTTCTGCCCTATACACAATTTTAGAGTTGTTGAACATGCAAAATAAGTGCACCATGTTAATCTATGCATTTTTCCACCCCATTTAGATATAAAGTTTATTAAATTCAAAGCTACGATTATTTAGTTATGAAATAAAGCATTTTAACATGACCTTTAACAAATTAAAAGCAAACAACAATTTTAGACATTTTTAGCATGCATGAAAGTTGGATATTATGAAACTACACGAAATTCTAAGCATTTTAGATATATAAAACGTTTTAACCTGATGCACAGTTGTGGAGTTATTAAATGCATGAACATGAAGGGTTTTTCTATAAAGTTGCAGTCTCTGAATAATAGCTAAATTCGTCCAGAGGAAAAAACATGACACGGGCCGAAACTGGCTGGCCCAACGGAAGGGGAAAAAGGGAGGCACTGGGGGTGGCCTCACCATGGGCCAAGGACCGACTTGGCAGAGGAGGCCAGCTTGGGGCGCTGGGCCTTGCACGGTATAGGGGAGCGGCTGGGCCGGCTCGCGCAGGGGGGAAAGCGGGACGTGGCGAGGCAACTGGTCAACGCGGTCGAGGAAAGGGATCGAGCAGGTGTCGCTGTCCCGCTTGATGCAGAGGGCGCCATGGCGGGGGCGGCGCTAGACGAAGACAAACGACGCGATGATCAAGCATGGGGACGAGACGAGGCTGATCCGGGCGCGGGACGAGGCGGCTCGAAGATCACTGGTGGGGCTCCTATATGAAACGAAGGGAGAGATGAGCAATCAGAGAGAGAGAGAGAGAGAGAGGGAGCAGCATGGGAGGTGATGAGGTGGCGCCGGTCACCGACGAGGTTCGGTCGAGGGGGAAGCAGCGGGCAGTTCCTGTCCAAGGCAGAGAGAGAGCCCTGAGAGAGAGATGAATACAAAGGGAGGAGGAAGAACGAGGGAAGGAGGTGGGGCATGGCGCTGGACCTGTGGCCGGCGACGGCGACGCTTGTAGGGAGTCTAGTGACCTGGGGAACTGATCCGGACAGTGAGGAGCTCCTGTGCAGCACGGGATCCCGCCTCCTGGTGGCTTGCACGGGCTGCAGGAGGGAGGCGCAGGGTTGCAAGGCCGAGGCAGAGCGGGGCTCGGGCAGAGTTGCTGCTCGCAGGGCTGCTGGCCATCGCTGGACGAAGGTAGCTGGAGGCCGGACATGTCCATGGGGACCGAGAGGAGCTCGGTTGCGTGAGGAATGGGTGTGGGAAGGATGGATGAGGATCGAGAGGTGGCGCCTGAGGTTTGGGTGGCGGCGGAAAACACGGGAATTGGTCGTGGAGGATCTGGATCAGGAGGAGATCCCGAGGTGGGAGGTGGAGTGGCAGCGGCGAGGGGGATTGGTGGGTTGGACATGATAGGCCAGGGTTTGACTGTTTAAATAGGTGGGGTGGCTAGATTAGGGGCTAAAAGGACCCTTCAATTTAGATCAGACGGGCGAGATAATTAGGTTGGGGAGTCCAATGAAGAAAATGAAGATATTTTAGGGACGTTTGAGGATGATCCGGACCCATTGGTCATGACTGCCCGGGTCGGGTTCGAGGCAGGTTTCGAACACGTGAGGGTTCCGTGGCTGTGCAGAGAGACAAGGCGGTGTATGCAAGAGGGAATCGAAACCCCGGTTGGTCTTGGAACGGTCAACGAAGGCAAGGAAGGGACGCGACAACTACGAACGGATGCAGGCTTTATGAAAACATGCGGATGCAATGCACACGATGCTATGATGAAATGCAACAAACAAATAAAAAACACGACGACAACGAGAAACATGGAAGGCGTGTGGAGCGTCGGTTTCGGGTCATTGCATAACATCACAGCCTTCCGAATGATGTAGTGTGTGAGTAGCCCCCAAGCTGGTTTCAAGAAACCGGCATTGGGGTCGTTCATATAGTAGGAGCTTGTCATGCAACCCTCAGGATGGTGCCAAAGGCAGTCCTTCTGGACTTCCAATACTTTGTGTGCGGGCTTTTTGTGAAAATTTCTTTTTGGCAGGTTTCGACCTTGGCTCCGGACTACGTCTCCGAGGAGATTGCGGAGATGAATCAGAAGCTCGAGAAGTCCCAGGAGGACCTCAACTTGGTGAACTAGAGGTTCAAGCAGCCTCAAGGTGAGCAACCCAGACTTGTTTTTGATGAGTGTTACTTTGCACAAAAAAGTTGTGTTGTTTTTGTGTTGCGTGGGAATAAGGCCGAACTGTTTTAATGACAACAACATTGGCCGAGCTTGAGGCGCTCAAGGCCGAGCTCAAAAAATCTTGGCTGGAGGTGAAGCAGCATAAGGCGGCGGGTGCAAAAGTGGAGGAGGCCCGAGCTGCAGAGAAGGTGGTTGGGGATAAGGACCGGGCACGGGTCTAGGAGGTCAAGGAGACCCTAAAGGGCATGTTCGAGGAATGCGACAAGCTTCAGGTGGAGGGGAAACAAGCGAAGGAGGAGCTTGAGAAGCTCCAGCTTGCCCACTCCAAGCTTAAGACCATGGCCCGAGCTGACCGCGAGGTACTCCAGCAAGTGGAGAAAATCGCCTCGGGTAAGCTATATTTATTACAGTGTGTGTTTGGTAGCAAGGGGTGCATCAAGATCACCCAGGTGTGGTGTTCCCAGAAGTCTTTGTGGATCTCCCACAGAGCATTGCAGATGTCATTGTGCACTTGGACCAGCTGGCTGGAGGAGTTCTGCGTGCTTTGAAGGAGCGTGGAGGGCGTATGCCTGTGTGAAGACGCACCTCCAAAAGGTCGATGCGGTGACGGTTTCCACGGGTCCTCCTGCAAACAACCCGCACACTGTAGAGCGATTTTTTGCCGAGGTGGAGGAGGGAGCCTGGGTTACCGAGGCCATGTGTCCAAAGGACACTTTGTATTTCTAGGTAGTACTTCGGGATGCCTAAGTTGTGAAATGTAAAAGACTTATGGTTTGATGGAATGAGTATGATTTTAAATTCCTTCATATGCGCGTACTTTTTTATTTTAGCTCATGTTCGACCATTTTAAACTGAAAGTGGCTAGTTTTGGCTTCTTCCCTAGTGTAGAATATACAAAGGGTGTTCCGAGGTGCACTTTTGACCCTTAGCCGACGTGTCGGTACACGGAGGCGGTCTCTACTCATAGTAACCAGGCAATCAGACTATAATGGCTTGAAAACTTTCAATTAGTCTTAGGAGTTTGATTGTGGGGGCCGATGACGAGCCCCTGGTATGAGAAGTGGTCGGCTTAGCAAGCCGATGTCTAAGTCATGACGCACTTCGGCTAGAAAGGAAAGCCCTTCTTAACACGGCTGATCTCTATTGTCACATTGCTTAACGCGGTCTGCGGATGGCCGGCCGGTTTACGCCTACCTAGATAGTCAGTTTTCGGCTTTCTCCACTGAGGCACTCTGCCAATTAACATGGCGGCATAATCGCAATGGTTATCCCATTACATCCTTAGCCGAATTCATCGAGAATGTAAGGGGTACATTTAGGAGCCGAGCAACCCAACTATTGACCAAAATCTAGGTTCGAAACTGATGCATATAAAGCAACATTCAAGATGTCGAATACTTCCGACTTGTGAGGCAGGGGAACAAGGACCCTTTAGTAGTTGTATCTTTAAAGACATTCTTTTAGCATAAGGGGCAGTGCTTGAACAGAAATATGATAAGGACCTCTAAAGGGCACGATTTATTTATTTCATAACTTCAAGACTTTACATGCCGAACTGCAGCGAGAGGAACTAAAAAGAATATGATGTAAACGAGTAAACAAAGAGGGAAGAGAAGCAAGGCAAATGTCATCGGGTTTTTAAGAACCCGGGCCGCGTCCTGCCGCATGTCTGTGCTTCTGAGCTGTTGACCAGCTTACCGTCGCAAGCGGTAAAGACTGAGTAGGACTGGTGCAGTCTCGACCCTTTATACGTTTCAGGCGTTTATTGGCCGAGCCCCCTGAAGGAGGTTGTGTAGGAGTCCGTTGTGTGGTTTAGGCCACATTGATGAAGTCATGGGAGCCGGTTCTTTGACAGAGACCTGCCGGTGTAAGGGCTCGAAGCCACGTTGGTCCTCAGTCGAGTCGTTCCGCCGTTTCAATAAATTTTGGCTCCTCGGCGGCCCAGGGAATCTTGAGTGCGAAATTATGCACCCTGGGTACATAGTGCCCCATCTAGAGAGGGCATGCAAGGAGCCCGTATCCCTATTTAGGGTGCGGGGGTATGTGGTCGAGGTTGATTTGTGCAACCCTGAAAGGATCGAGAAGAGGTGTTTGGAGGGGGGGGGGGTTATTAGACCCTCAACAAAGAAAAGTAGCAGTTTTTAAGTTCTTCAAGTTAAGGTGGAGTTTTCGCACAAGTTTAAACAGTCACAATACATTTCAAGCAAGCATGGCAAGAGTATATGAGGAGCGGAAAGTAAAGCATGCAAATTGCAAGAAAGTAAAGGGATGGGATTGGAGTGTGCAAACCAATAGGAGACGTGGAAATTTTTGGCGTGGTTCCGATAGGTGGTGCTATCTTACATCCACATTGATGGAGACTTCAACCCACGAAGGGTAATAGTTGCGCGAGTCCACGGAGGGCTCCACCCACGAAGAAGCAACCTTGTCTATCCCACCATGCCCATCACCCATGAAGGACTTGCCTCACTTGGGTAGATCTTCACGAAGTAGGCAATCTCCTTGCCCTTACAAACTCCTTGGTTCAACTCCATAATCTTGACGGAGGCTCCCAAGTGACACCTAACCAATCTAGCAGACACCACTCTCCAAAAGGTAATAAATGATGTGTTGATGATGAATTCCTTGCTCTTGTGCTTCAAATGATACTCTCCCCAACACTCAACTCTCTCACACATATTTGGATATGGTGGAAAGATGATTTGAGTGGAAAGCAACTTGGGGAAGGCTAGAGATCAAGATTCTTGGGGTTGGATTGGAATGTCTTGGTCTCAACACATGAGTAAGTGGTTCTCTCTTAGAAAATGAGTAGTGGAAGTGTAGGCACATTCTGATGGCTCTCTCACAAATGGAGAAGGGGGTGGAGGGGTATTTATAGCCTCCACACAAAATCTAACCATTACACACAATTTACCAAACTCAGTGGGACCGAATAGTGAAACTCAATGAGACCGACCTGGTTCAAAATGTGAACGTTAAGCTTTTCGGTGGGACCGATATGACTAACTCGGTGGGACCGATGTGCTAGGGTTAGGGTAAAACCTAAACTCGGTTTGACCGATTACACAAACTTAGTGAGACCGATTTTGGTAATAAGCAAACAGAGAGTTGGTAAAGAAAACTCGGTGAGACCGACTGCGTATCTCGGTGATACCAAAATAATTGCAACAGGCAATAGAGAGTTTGCAAGCCCATCTCAGTGAGACCGAGATCCCATCAGTGAGACTGAACTGATTAGGGTTTCTGGCAGTGGCTATGTCAAGTGAACCCGGTGGCGCCGGATAGATCAAATCGGTGGGGCCGAGTTTGACTTTAGGTTTAGGACATATGTGGAAATGAGAAAGTGGTTGAGGGCTTTGGAGCATATCACTAAGCACTTTGAGCAAGTAGACCATTAAGCAACACCTCATCCCCTTTTAATAGTATTGGTTTTCCTATGGACTCAATGTGATCTTGGATCACTAAAATAGAAATGAAGAGTCTTGAGCTTTTGCCAATCTTTGTCCTTAGCTTGTTGAAGGGGTTCCACATCCTCTTGTCGTGCCACTCCACTGTTGAACTCATCTGAAATATACTAGATTAAAATATTAGTCCAACAAGAGATATGTTGACACTAATTACCAAAATTACCCAGGGAGCACTTGTGCTTTCAATCTCCCCCTTTTTGGTAATTTATGACAACATACATCAAAGCTTCAGATAAAGATATGAAGTGAAACAAGTAAAGCTTTGGAAGGACATGTAACATGCATTGGCTCCCCCTGCATGTATGCAATCATGTAAATATAGAATATAAGAGCATGTGAATGCATAAGCATGTTAGAGTAAGCAATGAGTTACATGTGTCTTGGCTATATGCATCAGAGCAAATGATGTGAATATAGGAAAGATACCTTCATGCTCATGAGTACTTCTTGCAAACAGTATGTACATCAGCAAGAGATCGTCATGCACATTAGTGTGATGCATATACTAACCTTGTGGTCTTGAGCTGGCTTTGGAGGAGGTAAACTTGAGAAAACAAGGTTACGTAACACAAGAACACCTACTAAGCAAAGCAAGTTGAGAAAACCACAAGAGTACCAAGATTAGAAATGAACTCTTTCTCCCCTTGAATCTGATATTGGATAATGGGAGAAGATAGGGTAAAAGGAAATTAGAGCAAAACAATCATAACACATAACATACACTAACATGTCTTTCCCCTCTTAAAGACATGTGACTTCTCTCCTCTATTGTTGATAAGCTTTGATGTGCCCTCTCTCCCCCTTTGACATCAATTCCCAAGAAGGGGTCTGATGTCGCTTGAAGCTACGTCGGTATTTCCCCAAAGAGGAAGGGATGATGCAACAGAGTGGCAGTAGGTATTTCCCTCATATATGAAACCAAGGTTATCGAACCAGTAGGACAACCAAGCAACACAACATAAACATCACCTGCACAAAAATAACAACTACTCGCAACCCGACGTGTAAAAGGGGTTGTCAATCCCTTTCAGGTAGCGGCGCCCCAAGATGGGCAAACGGACGTGAGAGAGTTGTAAATATTGATAGATCGAACGCCTAATAAAATAAATTGCAGCAAGGTATTTTTGTATTCTTCGATTTAATAGATCTGAAAATAAAAGTCAAATAAAATAGATCGCAAAGGCAAATAATATGAGAAAGAGACCCGGAGGCCATAGGTTTCATTAGTGGCTTCTCTCGAGAAAAATAGCAAACGGTGGGTAAACAAATTACTGTTGGGCAATTGATAGAACTTCAAATACTCATGATGATATCCAGGCAATGATCATTACATAGGCATCACATCCAAGATTAGTAGACCGACTCCTGCCTGCATCTACTACTATTACTCCACACATCGACCGCTATCCAACATGCATCTAGTGTATTAAGTTCATGGAGAAATGGAGTAATGCAACAATAACGATGACATGTTGTAGACAAGATCTATATATATAGAGATAGACCCCATCCTTTTATCCTTAGTAGTAACGATACATACATGTCGGTTCCCCTTCTGTCACTGGGATCAAGCACCGTAAGATCGAACCCACTACAAAGCACCTCTTCCAATTGCAAGATAAATATATCAAGTTGGCCAAACAAAACCCTAATATCAAAGAAGAAATACGAGGCTATAAGAAATCATGCATAAAAGAGATCAAAGAAACTCAAATACTTTCATGGATATAAAAAGATAGATCTGATAATAAACTCAAAGTTCATCTGATCCCAACAAACACACCGCAAAAAGAGTTACATCATATGGATCTCCAAGAGACCATTGTATTGAGAATCAAACGAGAGAGAGAGAGGAATCCATCTAGCTACTAACTACGGATCCGAAGGTCTACAAAGAACTACTCATGCATCATCGGAGAGGCACAAATGAGGTGGTGAACCCCATCCGTGATTGTGTCTAGATTGGATCTGGTGGTTCCGGACTCTGCGGCGGCTGGAATTGATTTTCGTCGACTCCCCTAGGGTTTCTAGAATATTGGGGTATACTGGTTTAAAGGGTTTTGTCGACTCATGTGGTTTAAAGGATTTTCGTCGACTCATGTGGCAAAACTAGTTTAAAGGGTTTTGGATGCACAATTAGTGACCATACTTAGTGCAAAATGAAGGTTAGCAAAAGATTGAGAAGCGACCAACCAAGAAACGAATAATATCATAAGCGAGCATTAAGCATAACTAACACCGAATAATGCACCAGAAGTAGGATATATTTTCATCGCAAAGTTATTACTTTCGTGCTTGCATAGGGAATCACAAACCTTAACACCAACATTCGTACTAAAGCATAATTACTCATCAAGACGACTCACATATCGCATCATCATATCTCAAAACTATTACTAAGAATCAGGTTTATTTTGTCCAATGATCTTCATGAAAGTTTTTATTATATCCTTCTTGGATATCTATCACTTTGGAACTAATTTCCATGTGTTGCTTTTGACAAGCTCAAACAAATATAAGTGAAGATCATGAGCATAATTTTTCTTTCTCATAAAATAATTTAAGTGAAGCAAGAGAGAATTTCTTGAATTTTTTTACTAACTCTCGAACAAATCTAAGTGAAGCAAGCGAACATTTCTTCAAAAATACTAAAGCACACCGTGCTCAAAAGGATATAAGTGAAGTACTAGAGCAAGTCCATAGCTCATAAAAAATTTAAGTGAAGCATAGAGAGCAATTCTAACAAGTCATGACATAATTTTGGCTCTCTCAAATAGGTGTGTCTAGTAAGGAATCAAGACTTAAAACACAAAATAAATCAAGCAAAGAATCATATCATACAAGGCGCTCCAAGCAAAACACATAGTATGTGATGAATACAAATATAGCTTTGAGTAAAATACCGATGGTCGTTAGAAGAAAGAGGGGATGCCACTCGGGGGCATCCCCAAGCTTAGTTGCTTGCTCTCTTTTGGATAATAGCGGGGGATGTCGGGGCATCCCCAAGCTTAGACTATTCTTACTCCTTATTCCTTCATCCATCATAAGATAACCCAAAACTTGAAAACTTCAATCACACAAAACTTAACAAAACCTTTGTGAGATCCGTTAGTATAAGAAAATAAATCACTACTATAAGTGTTGTATCAAACCAATTAATATTTTGTTCTTGCATTATATCTACTGTATTCCAAATTTTCTATGGCAAAAACCCATCAAAAAAAAACATAGAGCCATCAAAACAAGCACACAACGCAAAGAAAACAGAATCTGTCAAAAATAGAACAGTCTGTAGCAACCTGGACGTTTCGAATACTTCTGTAACTCCAAAAATTCTGAAAAATTAGAACGACCTGAGAAATTTGTATATTGATCTACTTCATAAGGAATGGGTATTTTATCACTCTCTGGTTAAAAACTAGAATTATTTTCATGAGCGCAAAAGTTTCTGCTTTTTCAGCAAGATCAAACAACCATCACCCAAGAAGATCCTAAAGGCTTTACTTGGCACAAACACTAATTAAAACATAAAAACACAATCATAGCAGTAGCACAATTGTGCAAACACTCAAAAACAGAAAGCAAAAAGCAAAAATAAATTTTATTCATTGGGTTGCCTCCCAACAAGCGCTATAGTTTTTACGCCCCTAGCTAGGCATAAGATTTTATTGATGCTCATATGAAAGATAATAATTGAAACACAAATAAAGCATCATAAAAATATGTGACAAACATATTTAAGTCTAACATACTTCCTATGCATAGGCATTTCATAAGCAACCAAATTATCATGGCAAGGAATATTTATCATATGCAAGGAAGGATAAATAAATAATAGCAATCTCAACACCAAGAGAGGTAATTTAATAACATGAAAATTTCTACAAACCTATTTTCCTCTCTCATAATAATTCTATGTAGGATCATAATCAAATTCAACAATATAACCATCACATAAAATATCCTCTTCATGATTCACATGCATGCAAAGTTGACACTCTTCCAAAGTGGTGGGATTATCAAATAAATTCATGACCTCTCCAAGCCCACTTTTATCAAAAAATTCATAAGATTGAACACTCTCCAAATATGTGGGATTATTTTTACCTAAAGTTGACACTCTTCCAAACCCACTTTCAATATTATTGCAAACATATTCATCATGAGGTTTAAATAAATTTCTAAGATCATAAGAATCAATATCACCCCAATCATGATCATTGCAACAAGTAGTGGACATAACAAAACAAGCATCCCCAAGCTTGGTGTTTTGCATATCACTAACACAATTGACATTAATGTAATTTACAATAACATCGTTGCAATCATGTTTTTCATTCAAGGAGCTATCATGAATCACTTTATAAATTTTCCGTTTAACACTTAATCACAATTTTCAGATTCATGAATCTCAAGCAAAACTTCACAAAGATAATCTAGTGAACTCAATTCACTAGCAATTGGTTCATCATAATTGGATCCATATCAATAGATTTTAAGCAAGCAAAGATGCAAGCAAATAGAAGACACATGGCAACACAAGCAAACAAGAGATCCGACGAGAAAATGGCAAATGAAAAAGAGAGCGAATAAAACGACAAATTTTTGTGAAGTGGGGGAGATGAAAATGAGAGGCAAATGGCAAATAATGTAAATTTTGAGAAGATGAGATTTGTGATTAGGAACCTGGTATATGTTGAAGATCCTCCCCGGCAACGATGCTAGAAATTCCTTTAGATGTCGCTTGAAGCTACGTCGGTATTTCCCCAAAGAGGAAGGGATGATGCAGCACAACGGCGGTAGGTATTTCCCTCAGACATGAAACCAAGGTTATCGAACCTGTAGGAGAACCAAGCAACACAACGTAAACATCACTTGCACACAAATAACAACTAGTCGCAACCCGACGTGTAAAAGGGGTTGTCAATCCCTTTCGGGTAGCGGCGCCCCAAGATGGGCAAACGAACGTGAGAGAGTTGTAAATATTGATAGATCGAACGCCTAATAAAATAAATTGCAGCAAGGTATTTTTGTATTTTTGGATTTAATAGATCTGAAAATAAAAGGCAAATAAAATAGATCAAAAAGGCAAATAATATGAGAAAGAGACCCGGGGGCCGTAGGTTTCTCTAGTGGCTTCTTTCAAGAAAAATAGCAAATGGTGGGTAAACAAATTACTGTTGGGCAATTGATAGAACTTCAAATACTCATGACGATATCCAGGCAATGATCATTACATAGGCATCACGTCCAAGATTAGTAGACCAACTCCTGCCTGCATCTACTACTATTACTCCACACATCGACCGCTATCCAGCATGCATCTAGTGTATTAAGTTCATGGAGAAATGGAGTAATGCAATAAGAACGATGATATGATGTAGACAAGATCTATCTATGTAGAGATAGACCCCATAGTTTAATCCTTAGTAGCAACGATACATACGTGTTGGTTCCCCTTCTGTCACTGGGATCAAGCACCGTAAGATCGAACGGACTACAAAGAACCTCTTCCCGTTGCAAGATAAATAGATCAAGTTGGCCAAACAAAACCCAAATATCAGAGAAGAAATACGAGGCTATAAGCAATCATGCATAAAGAGATCAAAGAAACTCAAATACTTTCACGGATATAAAAAGATAGATCTGATTATAAACTCGAAGTTCACGCGATCCCAACAAACACACCGTAAAAAGAGTTACATCATATGGATATCCAAGAGACCATTGTATTGAGAATCAAACGAGAGAGAGGAAGCCATCTAGCTACTAACTACGAACCGGAAGGTCTACAAAGAACTACTCACGCATCATCGGAGAGGCACCAATGGAGGTGGTGAACCCCATCCGTGATGGTGTCTAGATTGGATCTAGTGGTTTTGGACTCTGAGGCAGCTAGAATTGATTTTCGTCGACTCCCCTAGGGTTTCTGGAATATTGGGGTGTTTATAGAGCAAAGAGGAGGTCCGGGGGGCACCCGAGGTGGGCACAACCCACCAGGGCGTGCCTGGGCCTCCTGGCGCGCCCTGGTGGGTTGTGCTCTCCTCCGAGCACCCCACAGGCATAGCCTTGGCCCATCAGGTGTCTTCTGGTCCATAAAAATTCTCCGCAAAGTTTTGTGGCATTTGGACTCCGTTTGGTATTGATTCTCTGAGATGTAAAAAACATGCAAAAAAACAACAACTGGCACTTGTCACTATGTCAATAGGTTAGTACCAAAAATGGCATAAAATGATTATAAAACATCCAAGATTGATAATATAACAACATGGAACAATCAAAAATTATAGATACATTGGAGACGTATCAGGGTCTTCTGGAGCATGAGTCAAATAGGATTGGTCCTTGAGTCACATTACAAAGCAGCATGTAATTTAAGATGCTAGTAGAGGACAAGAATCATCGAGTGGAGCTGGAAGGAGAAATAACAATGACAATGGCAAAATGTTTTCTCAGTAGGGAAATCAGTTACTCCGAGTTATTCTCGTCAGTGACACTGAGTTGGCAGTGTCATAGATGATGCATATCGGTCAGACCAGGTTTGTCCTTGTGGGTTGAACCGATGAACAATCTACAATGTAGCATTGTAGTTCGGTCTAGCCGGGATGTATAAATCGGTGAGACCGAGTTCAATACTAAAAAAAATTGTCATCTCAGCTCACTAGACAAATAAGATCTCACAAAGATTTCCAGGGAATTAACTAAAAGATTTGCAATGAATTAGATGCAGGAAATGCAGAACATAACAGAGAAAAGAAAAGAAATCTAGATGAAGTTTTTTTGAAGGGGGAACAAGCATGCAAGAGATAAATGCAAGAACACAGAAAACACTAGAGAACTTCATCTAGAATTGGTCAGCGACAAAGTCACCTATGTCAGAGTATATTTACTGAGGAGTCAAGTGAGAACACTTGATCATAGGTCATACTCATCGTTTAAGCTCAAAATGGGGTTGCCATTTTTCGTTTAAGCATTTTGATGTATTCACATCTTGTTGAGTTGCTTTGACCCATGGCTTGGCGTAAAGCTTCTCTAAGATGGAATGACATACCTTGGGTGGTGGTGTTGATCTTGATCATGTAGTTGAACTTGTGTAGGGTGCTCAAGGTTGATGTAGCTCATCAATAGTTGGGAGCATCTCTTGTAATTTGAGTTCATCTACCTACATGGGTTAGTCTTGCAAGGAAGAGCACTTATGTATCCAAAGTGACAATCATGAAATTTGATACCAAATGAAATTTGATATAAAGAAATTGTCAAAGGATATGTTGAAAGGTTTCATGCTTCCTTGTCTTCAACCACCATATTGTAGAGACTTGGTGATGTAGAGATTATTCAAGATATGAATGAGTTGCAATCTCATAGATTTGGATTCATCCAAGTACCTACAAGGGTTAGATGACATGCAAGGGCACAAATATAGATCCAATACATATGATCATCATCATAAGAGAAATATCAAGGATTAGTCAAAGCCTCATGCCTTGCATGCATCCAAATGGAGTTTCTACTCCAAGTTTGAGGCATCAATAATGTTCAATTCACCTCTCAAACGGCAAAATACTTTCTCATCAAGCGGTTTCGTGAATATATCCGCCAATTGCTTATCGATACGAACATGCTTAACATCGATGTCTCCTTTAGTAACATGATCTTGAATGAAATGATGAAGAACTTCAATATGCTTAGTTCGAGAATGTTGCACGGGATTGTGAGCAATCTTAATAGCACTTTCATTATCACAAAGTAATGGAACATGTTTCACATATATCCCATAATCTTTAAGAGTTTGGGTCATCCAAAGTAATTGAGCACAACATGAACCGGCGGCAATGTATTCCACGTCGGCGGTTGATAAGGATACCGAGTTTTGTTTCTTGGAGGACCAAGACACAAGAGATCTACCAAGAAATTGACAAGTACCCGAAGTGGACTTTCTATCAACCTTGTCTCCGGCATAGTCTGAATCGGAGTAGCCAACAAGATCAAAAAAAGACCTCTTAGGATACCAAATGCCAAAGTTTGGTGTGTGAATTAAGTATCTCAGTATCCTTTTCACAGCCTTAAAATGACATTCTTTAGGGGCCGCTTGATATTGTGCACACATGCACACACTTAGCATAATATCGGGACGGGAGGCACATAGATATAACAATGAACCAATCATAGAGCGGTAAACCTTTTGGTCAACCGGTTTGCCATCCTTAGTCAAGTCAAGATGTCCACTAGTAGGCATGGGTGTTTTCATACCTTTGCTTTCTTGCATGTTGAACTTCTTGAATAAGTCCTTGGTATACTTTGTTTGGGAAACAAATGTACCCTCCTTAGTTTGCTTGATTTGCAAACCAAGAAAGAACTTGAGTTCACTCATCATAGACATCTCAAACTTCTTTGACATTAGCCTTCCAAACTTTTCACTAAAATGAGGGTTAGTCGAACCAAATATGATATCATTAACATAAAGTTGGCACACAAATAATTCACCATTAACCCTTTTAGTAAAGAGAGTAGAATCAAAATTTCCAATCTCAAAGCATTTTTCAATAAGGAACTTGGTCAAGCATTTATACCACGCTCTAGGAGCTTGTTTAAGACCATAAAGAGCTTTGTGAAGTTTGTAAACAAGGTCAGGTTTATTAGGATTAACAAAGCCGGGAGGTTGTTTAACATAAACTTCCTCCTCAATTTCACCATTTAGAAAAGCACTTTTAATGTCCATTTGATACAATGTGATATCATGATGATTGGCATAAGCAAGTAAGATGCGTATGGACTCAAGTCTAGCAACGGGGGCATACACTACAAAAAATACACTTCCGTGATGATACGTGTTTGTCATAGTAGGTCACGTTTTCTGTCATGCATGTACATCCATGACGATTTTATGACAGAATCAAGATAGTCATACCTGTGCTGTCGTAGAAGTGTTCCATGACATTACCAAAATTATCACCACGGAAGTGTCCACTTCCATGATGATAAATCACGCATCATGGAAGTGCTTTCGTCAAGGGTGACCGACACATTGCATCCACCATAACGGGTCGCCGTTAAGCTATCGGGTTCCGGTTTGGATTCGATAACCCGTTAACAGCCCCAACCAATGGGGATTTTCCACGTGTAAAATTCTCATTCGTCGGATAATGCACGTGTGAACTAATCGTTGTGACAGATGTCATTCCTACAATGGACGAAAGACGCCTTTGATATGTCAACACATGGCACAACCCAACAGTGGCCCATTTTAGGTAAAAAGGTCGGCCCAGCTAAAGGCCCACCATGTTTTTTATACACTCGTGGGCTGGCCCATTAATAGCCTGCCATGTTTTGGGTCAAATTGAGGCCCATACCAGATCAGGCCCGTTCACAGCCTACCGTGTTTTGGGCCAAATTATGGCCCATATCGGATCAGGCCCGTTAACAGGCCACTGTTCTTTTGGGCCCATTCTAAGACAGGTTTGTATTTCAACATGTTAAATGCCTGTTTACCAGTTCGGCCCGATAATAGTTTCGGCCTGTTAGCGGCCCGTGGTGCATCCGGGATGTTGTCAGCCCGGTTTAACTTTAGGCCATTTAACGACCCATGCAGGAACTGGACCATTTCTTGTCTGAAGTAACTTTAGGCCTCTTAACGGCCCGTAGTCTTCATGGATAAATTTCAGCCCAACTGGCCTATCGGCCTGTTAATGGCCCGTGTAATAGTTGGGCCTAATTACAACCCGCGTTGAATCCGGCCTGCTTACAACCCATATGATAATGGCCCGTGTGGATACCAGCCTTCTTAAAGCCCATAATTTTATTGGGCCAAATAGGCCCGAGATATATTTTGGCCTGTTAACTGCTTGTCCTATTTGGGCCCAACATGGGCCTTAGGCAGTTTCGGCCTATATTGGCCCATGAATTTTTTTGGCTCAACGCTAGCCCAATCTAGGTTTTAGCCTGTTAAAAGCCCATGGTATTCTCTGGCCCAGCTGGCCAGACCTTTACTTGGCCTGTTAAAGGTGGGAAACTACTATAGGTTTAGACCTGCTAATGGCCCAAGATGATTATAGGCCCATGTTTTGGCCCATATGAGTAATGGGCCAGCCTGAAGACCAACAACACTGAGATCCACTGAACCTTCTGGCCTAAATTACAACATACCAACCAAAGAATAAACATAGACTACACAATAAAGAAATTACGGCATATTACATCCACTGGGAATCAAAGTTCGCTACAGGTGATAATAAAGTGCAACGTGACCGCGGATTACATACACTGGGCATCAAAGGTCGCCACCAGTGCATATAAACGCGCTGACAAAAGAATATACAAAACCAAGAGCACTTCAGAAGGCACTAGGCCTGGCCAGGATGAGCCCCGCAAGCAGCCGAACAAGCTGATGAGACCTCAGTTGTGTCAACGATAGATGCTCCATCCCTAGTTGTATGGCACCATAGTGTGCAAGGCAGTCCTCTGACATCTTCATTGCATCTTTGACTTCAAGTCGGAGCTGAGCTGAAGCAAGCCTTTCCACTTTAAGTTGAGACTGAAGAAGTCGAACTGATTGAGGCAGCGACTGCACAGAGGTTGTCTCACACCTGCTGGTGAGTAGCTTTAACTCATTGTCTTCATCAAGAAAGGACCTTGGGGTCATCTCGCTGTCCTCAAGATGGTTTGGCTCACTATCTTCCCTAAATTCTGTCTGGCATAAGAGATACGACTCTGAAAGAGAAACAAGGAGACACGTAACAGGTTTCACAATTATATAAGCAAATAAATGGATCTATTCTGCATAAGGAACATGTTTTTACAACTACAATTTAAAACTGGTAGTTGTTGCAAACATCCAATCAGATGTAAACAGCAAAATAAGCAGCAGTGGAGGAAATGATGCCTATCCAAATCTATATTAGAACAAAATTTGAAGGCTTGAGAAGGATGAACTTACATTACATGTTAACACGGGCTGGACAAAGCCCTTCTCCATATTGATGGAAGGATAATTCAATAAATTCCCCAAAGAAAATTATTTATAAGCGTTGCCATTATTCTACATTTTTGCAAAGAGTAAATATAGATCAAATAATATTGGAAGAAACAGAGGATAATGAAGCTCAGGTGTAGACTGATGATACATAATCAAATAGCAATTAATTAAGTACAACGTTACAAGGCAAAAGGTACTAACAAGAGGAATGCAGACATCAACGTGTGCGGTGGCATTGGCTTTATTCAACATTTTGGTAAGAGTAAATGTAGATATGATAATTTGGAGAAAGTGGAGGGCAGGGCAGATAAGATGGAGAGTAATGCTAGACAATCAACTATCTTGTGATACAAGTACAGTAATACCACCACCGTCCGTTGTCGGTGTCAAAACTGGCAGATCTTGGGTAGGGGGTCCCGAACTATGCATATGAGGATTGAAGGTAACAGGAGGCAGGGGATATGATGTTTTACCCAGGTTCGGGCCCTCTTAATGGAGGTAACACCCTACTTCCTGCTTGATTGACTCTGATGAGTATAGGGGTTACAAGAGTTGATCTACCTTGAGATCGTAATGGCTAAACCCTAGATGTCTAGCCTGTATGATTTGTCTTAGCCTCTATGGACAAAACCCTCCAATTTATATAGACACCGGAGGGGCCTAGGGTTGTACAAAGTCGGTTTACAGAGAATGGAAACTACACATACGGACGCCAAGCTTGCCATCCACGCAAAGGAGAGTCCCATCCGGACACGGGGAAGGCCTTCTATCTTGTATCTTCACGGCCCATCAGTCCGGCCCATATCACATAGCCCGGACGCTCGGGGACCCCCTAATCTAGGACTCCCTCAGTAGCCCCTGAACCAGGCTTCAATGACGATGTGTCCGATGCGCAGATTGTCTTCAGCATTGCAAGGCGGGTTCCTCCTCTGAATACTCCAAAGCAATTGAACAAGAGAACTATATCCAGATCTGCATAACAATTACAACCCTGAACCACAAGGGCATAATATTCAAACAAAATAAGTCATGTCCACTGACAACTTTTTTGGCGAGACGTTATGCCTGGCCCTATTATTATTTCGAACCGTTTTTAGCCTCCTGCTTCGTGTTTCGAGGCGCGGTCTTCATTGACACGTCTTGTCAAAGCAGAGATCGTGTCCCCTTATCGCGTGATTCTCATCAATACAGGTTTGGGTAATCCAACCGCGCAGTTCGCATGGCCCCTTTGGAATAGGCGAGTTTTAAGGCTCATGCGGGGGTGCTTGATATTCACTGCCTTTATAAGAGGATAAGGACCCATCTTTTTACCTCACGCCTTCTTCTTCCTCGGCCCTCTCCATCCTCAAGCTCTAGCGCCCAAGTTTTGATCGTTTTCATCGCCACCAAACACTCCAGCCATGTCCGGATCGGGCTTGCAGGGTAAGTGGGTGGCTTCCTCCGTCACGAAGAGGAATGTTAAGGAACTTCGGGAAGCGGGGTACTTGGCTGCGGACATCACCCACCGGCTTCCTGCCAAAAAGCAGATCATCCCCACTCCAGAGCCCAATGAGAGGGTAGTGTTCATCCCCCACTTTCTCCACGGACTAGGGTTTCCCCTCCACCCTTTCGTCTGTGGTCTCATGTTTTACTATGGTCTAGATTTCCATGATCTAGCCCCAAATTCCTTCCTCCACATTTCGGCGTTCATCGTCGTGTGTGAGGCACTCCTCCGCATTCCCCCCACTTCGTCCTATGGCTCAAGGTCTTCAACATGAAGCCGAAGGTGGTTGACGGGCAGCATGCAGTCTGCGGAGGTGCCTTGGTGAGCAAGCTCCCCAATGTCACCTGGCCAAAAGGGGCCTTCGTGGAGACTGTCAAGATATGGCAGTAGGAGTGGTTCTACATCACTGAACCCCGTGACGCCAACTGGGTGGCCGCTCTTGAGTTTAGATCCGGACCCCCAATGCGGCTTGCATCATGGATTAACAAGGGTTTGGATTGGGCATCATCCGATGAAGTAATGACATTGTAGAAGCACATCAAAAACATGATGGAGAAGAACACCAGGCTTGCTGATGTGATCTAGGTGATGCTTTTTCGCCGGATTCTCCCCTGCCAGCGCTGGTATCTCCAGTTGTGGGAGTTCAATCTGGCAGGCCCTCGGACCTTGCAAAGATTCTTCAGCATGATGCACGAAGAAATCTGGAAGCTGCTTTTCAAGGCCCAGAAATCGTGGCGAGAGACGACAGAAGACATCGGCCTCAACTGTTCTCATACGTCCACTCCAGTAAGTTTTATGATTTCCGGAAATAACTTCAATTTGTAAACCCAAGGGGTATGCTGAGCTTTCAATTCTTCCCTCAGGGCTGGACAAAGAAGGCGGAGCAGATACGATGTCCGGCTCCACTGCCCAAAGACCCAGCCATTCCTCTTCTAACAAAGATGCTGGTCCTGGCACCGTATCAGGCGCCGGAGAAGAAGGCCAAGAAGAAAGGCAAGGGGGCCAAAAGTGGCCTCCGCTATAAAGGTACTTCGAACGCGGTGTCCGGAGATACTGAAGTTCTCTCCTCCCACTAGGGAGACGAAGATGAAGAGGAGGAGGAGGAACAGAGCAATTCTCCCCTCAAGGAAGAGAAGAAGAAGAGGGCGGGCTCCGCCAACCTAGAGGCGGAGGCGCCCAAAAGGGGGAATATATCCCTCTCGGATGGCTCGGACTCGGATGCCGAAGCCCTCCCCCAATGGCGCCCCAGGGCAAAGCCCCTGGCCGAATCGTAAGTATTCAAAGACACTATACATATGTCTGGCCTTTTACAAACCGTAGGACACCATATCATTTATGTATTTCAGCCCGGCCTGTGATCTCACCCTATAATCATTGTCCTCGGGGAACTCTTTAGCGCCGGAGATGATGGAGAGCGAAACACCTCCGTGAGCCTCTCCGCCACATGCTGCGGATGACACCGAGGTGTTGTCCCAACGGACCTTTCCGGGCCAGGGAGAAGTGCGGAAGGCCGCTGAAACGGTGCCAGAGGGTAATGCCTCTGCGGTCAAAAACATGGGGGGCACAACCCCCATGGAAACTGATGACGGGGGCCCGGATCAGTCCGCCCCCAGCCGAATACAACTCCGGAGACCCACACGGCTCCAGAATCGAGCGAACAGACCCCTTTAAGGGAGGGGGAGTGCCGACTCCACCGGCGACCTCCATCAATCCGGAGGCGCCGGACACATTGAGGGAAGCACTTCAATGTGCTTCCGTCGTGGAGGAGCACCGTGCCCTAATGGGTATAGTTGTTGAAAAAGTTCAGTCCGCCAAAAATGGGCTGAACGAAGCTTTCACCAGCCTGTTAACGGGATTTGAGGTATGCAATGTGATATTCTTAGCAGTTTTTGCATGTGTAAAAATATGCCTGTGTATAGATAGTAGCCCCTCATACTCTGTTCGACTTTTTTGAAAAAGAGGCCGGATAGAGGATCAAATATTCATCGGAGTTAACATACTTATCTATTTTGGTGAACAGGCTTCACTTTTAGCAGCTTCAGCCAAGGACGCTGGAGTTTTCGAACTCCAGCCGAGACTGAAGCTGGCTGATGATGAGATCGACCGTATTAACAAGCGGTTCGATGAGGCCCAAGGTATGCTTGTAAAAGACCCCTAGCAAGCCTGAATTGTATTGGAACTCAGAGTTTGAGCTCATGTGATGTTATGTATATGATTGTAGGTAGCGCTACCGAGGTTGAGACCCTCAAGAGTGCCCTTGCCGAAGCCAAGGAGGAGGCGAGGGCGAGCAGAGCGGCTGCAGAAAAAGTGGCTATGGATTTGAAGGCCAAACAGGTCATTCGTCACCAACATGAGGAGAGGGTGACCAAAGTGGAGCAAGCGCTCCAGGAGGCCACCAACAAGTGTGAGTCCTCGGAGGAAAGTAATAAGGCCCAAGCGGCCCAACTCATCAAGGCCTTTCAAGAGGCAAAGGAGGCGTGGACCGAGTCCCAGGCGGCTCGCGAGGAGATCAAGCAAGCCGAACAGATAGCGACCGGTAAGCCTTTTCTTTTACAGAGTATATTTGGCGGTCGAAGATATGCTTTGCCGAATCGACTATAGAGTGCTCCATATGCCTTTGCAGAGCTCCTGAGGAGTGCTGCTGACGCCGCCTAGTATTTTCGGGCCCAAGAGGGGAACACGATGGAGAAGCTCTTTTGGTCGCAGTACTTGGCGCCGGAGCTGCATAGGATGTCTAGTTTGGCCATGAAGGACACCATACTCTAGCTATGGCCAGCCGGACCCGTTCTGAGCAGCTACTTCGGCCTAGTCAAGCGCCTCGGCGACGCCTTGCCCCGAGTTGAGGCTGTGAAGCGCTCGACGTGCATAGAAGGTGCGCGGATGGCCTTTGCCCGTGTCAAGATGCACTGGGCGAAGATGAAGGCCGCCGACGTGGCGGTTGAGGGTCCGCCCGGAGGCAAGGACCACTGCAAGCCAGAGCGCTATTTCGAAGATGTCCTCAAGGGTGCCCGTTTGATAAAGGGTCAGTGCTCGAAGGATATTTTGTTCGAGTGAATGTATCCGAACTGCCCCGACCTTGTATTGTGAACCAAGGCTTTGTAATATATCTATGCTTTTGTCCGAACTACATACCACCTATGCAGCCGTATTTTTATTATTCTTGAAAGTTTGCCAGTCATCGGCTTCAGCCCCCACGTAGATGCTACAGGGGTGTTCATAATAACATGTAATCACTCTTGTCCCAACATCTTGGTCCATAAAGGAGGTGACTTATGTAACGAACCAGACAATCAGACTATGCGGCCTTAGCACTTTCACTTAGCCATAGGAGTTTGACTATGGGGCTAAGAACTAGCCCCTGACATGCGTGCAGCTGTCCGAACTGGGATGCCTTAGGCGCGTGACCGAACTGAAGCCAATCCTTCGTATAATACGGAAAAAATCATAAGAGATTTACATAAGTCACCGAATAGCCGACCAGCTCTCAACATACCATGACAGTCAGTTTTCGGCTTTCTCTACTGAGGTGTTTGACCGAACAAACCAGAAACACAATCACAGTAGTTCTCCCTTTACTACCTTAGCCGAACAAGCGGAATGTAAGGTAGTAACCACAGGAGCCGGGCAACCCAACTATTGACCAAAGACATGATTCGGAGCCGATGCATATAATGTCATATTCGGGATGCCAAAGTATACTATAGAAGTGTCCGGACTTTTTTTGAGAAAAGAATTATATGTGGCTGACTAGAGACCCTAGCGATTTAAGTCGAGCCAAGGTGTATGTGCCAATCTGGCGCAAAGAGGGAATACAGATTAGGAAATAAGCCAATACCGAACAGGGTTGGGCGAAACTGTTTCCATTGTAGTCTGATTGATACGTCAAAACGTATTTTTACAGAGGATGCGATAAGCATCGAGGCTATTTTATGTGCCGAGCATAAGGAAAAGATGTATACAGGTCCTAAAAAGGAAAGGATGATCTTGAAGATTCTTTGGACATTCTGCCGCACGTCTGCGCTACTTTTCGCCTTGGTGTATGATCCTTTGAGAGGATCAACGATCGAGTATACATGAGGAGCCTAGAAAAGGGCCCTTGGCACCATCGTAAAGTGGTGTGGGTTGTAAAGAACCTAAAAGAAAACAAAAATAAAAATAAGAGGAAGAAAAGGAAGAATATGAGGGTCCAAATAGGGTCGAGCCATATTATGGACTTTATTTATGGTGTGCCTCCATCCTTGCCCATGGTATCTTTAGTGCGTAGTTATGTACGCGTGGTACGTATGCCACTATCAGTTTGGGGCTTGGACGAAGGCCGATTTGCTAATATAGCTCTGGACGAGCCGGACTGTCATTCTTTATGGAAGACCGGACTTGTTTAACGGTGTCTGGTGGCTTGACTGCCGATGTAGTATTCAGCTTGATAAGGCCACCCTGCACTTCGGCTAAGAGGGCCGCTGTATGCTCCTCAGTACATAGGGAGTGCTCCATGTTTCCATTGACTGTTATAACACCGTGTAGTCTAGGCATTTTGAGCTTTAGATAAGCATAGTGCGGGACCGCGTTGAAACGGGCGAATGCGGTTCGTCCGAGCAGTGCGTGATAGCCACTGCGGAAAGGGACGATGTCGAAGATCAAGTCTTCGCTTCGGAAATTATCCGGTGAGACGAAGACAACCTCCAGCGTTATGGAACCTGTGTAGTAGGACTCTATGCAGGGTATCACTCCTTCGAAGGTGGTTTTGGTGGGCTTGATTCTTGACGGATCAATACCCATTTTGCGGACAGTGTCCTGGTAAAGCAGGTTAAGACTGCTACTACTGTCCATAAGGACGCGCGTGATATGCAATCCATCGATAATTGGATCGAGGACCAATGTTGCTGAATCTCCATGACAGATACTGGTCGGATGGTCTCTGTGATCAAAGGTGATCGGACAGGATGACCATGGGTTAAATTTGGGGGCGACTGGCTCTATGGCATAAACGTCCCTTAGTGCGCGCTTGTGCTCCCGCTTGGGTATATGAGTGACATAGATCATGTTCACTTTTTTACCTCGGGGGGGGGGGGATTTCTTTTGCCCCCCGTTGTTTGTTGGCACTACAAAAAAGACACATCCGTGACATTTTGGGCCAAAAAAAAGACACATCCGCCTCTTGATGAACAATGAACATTATTGGGGGGTTTGGATGAACAGTTCCCGGTGGGGGGCTGGATGAATAGGACCCCGTGGTAGTAGAGGTTGTTGCCGCTGGATAAACAGGACCCTGATCGATCGAGCTGGTGGATGAACAAGACCCCGTGGAGGACTAGATGGACGGTAGCCGGTGGAGGGCTAGTTGAATAGTAGTTAGTGGAGGGCTAGATGAACAGTAGCCCGTGGAGGGGTGGTTGAACAGGACCCCATGGAGAGGGCTGGTTGGACAGTAGCCGGTGGAGGCTGGATGAACAGGAGCCCGTGGATGAACAGTCGCAGGTGGAGGCTAGAGGAGGTCGACGCTGGATGAACAGTAGCCCGTGGAGGCTGGAGGAGGTCGACGGTGGAGGTGAACAGTATCCCGTGGAGTCCCGTTTTGCGGTACGCCACACCCCTCCCGATGAACAGGACCCCCGTTTCGACCGTAGCGCTCCAACACAAGTCCGTTTCCTCCGTTTTGCGGTATGTCACAACCCTCCCAATCAACAGGACCCTGTTTCGACCATAGGAGGTCCGTTTCCTCTGTTTTGTGGTACGCCAGACCCCTCCCGATGAATAGGATCCCGTTTCCACCGTGGCCGGTCAAACACAAGGCCATTTCCTCTATTCTGCGGTACGCTAGGACTCGTTTCCATCGGCTGTTCCGTCCAAGCCGGTTGGCTCCCGATGAACAGCACGCGTCCCATTGCCTCCCGATGAACACGACGCATTCCGTTGCCTCCCCATGAACACGACGACGACGCAATTTCTCTGTTCTGACCCAGCCACAGCCATATACACGAGCCCTGGCCGTACGTATGCGCGAGTAGGCATTTGGGACCCCGCCTGTATGTACATACGTGGCCGTATTTACTTTCTTGCACCCTGGCCGCTATACGTACATGTACATGATACATGCGCGCCTCTACTACGACACGTGCTTGCCTCTACTACCACATGTGCCCTTCCTTACACGGCCACGGTTCATCGTTGCGGCCTGTAGACAGACCGATCGACCAGTATGTACGTACACGTTCGTGACAAGAATGACAACGCTACGTACGCTTCGACCGGGTGGGTCCCGACTGTCAGGCACTTCCTTGCGTGCAAAGATGTAGCTGGTGGGTCCCAGCATTCATGGGGGCGAATCATTTTTTTGCCCGTAATATAGACGCACTTCCTTGCGTGCGAAGATGTAGCTGGTGGGTCCCAACAGTCAGGGGGAGAAAACATTATTTTTATGGTAAAAAGGATGCAGTTGCATGCATGCATCCATGGGCATGGTGCGTCCCCACTGTCAGCCTCTCACGTACAGTCATCTTCCAATGACTATCGTTTGTTGACCATGTTGACCACACCGTGCCGAGCGCACCAAGGCCGGTGGATGATGGCGAGGCCCCAGACTAGAACGACCCGGAGATGGGGAAGACGTAGCAGTGGAGTCGCAGATGGAGAGGAGTGGGAAACTTGACTGGTTCGGGTGCGCGGCAGCATTGCTGCCCACGGGAGACAGGAGCAAGAACAAAGGTTGAAGAAGGAGCACGACTATTGGATTAACATCCAACGGTCTAGCTGCTAGAATCATTTGTTGATTATGTTGACAAAGCCCTGCGTACACTGATGTCTACTACAGAACCTTCTTCTTGTAGACGTTGTTGGGCCTCCATGTGCAGAGGTTTGTAGGACAGTAGCAAATTTCCCTCAAGTGGATGACCTAAGGTTTATCAATCCTTAGGAGGCGTAGGATGAAGATGGTCTCTCTCAAGCAACCCTGCAACCAAATAACAAAGAGTCTCTTGTGTCCCCAACACACCCAATACAATGGTAGATTGTATATGTGCACTAGTTTGGCGAAGAGATGGTGATACAAGTGTAATATGGATAGTAGACAAAGAAGGCGGAGTGGATACGATGTCCGGCTCCACTGCCCAAAGACCCAGCCATTCCTCTTCTAACTAAGATGCTGGTCCTGGCACCGTATCAGGCGCCGAAGAAGAAGGCCAAGAAGAAAGGCAAGGGGGCCAAAAGTGGCCTCCGCTATAAAGGTACTTCGGACGCGGTGTCCGGAGATACCGAAGTTCTCTCCTCCCACTAGGGAGATGAAGATGAAGAAGAGGGGGAGGAAGAGAGCAATTCTCCCCTCAAGGAAGAGAAGAAGAAGAGGGCGGCCTCCGCCAACCTAGAGGTGGAGGCGCCCAAAAGGGGGAAGATATCCCTCTCGGATGGCTCGGACTCGGATGCCGAAGCCCTCCCCCAATGGCGCCCCAGGGCAAAGCCCCTGGCCGAATCGTAAGTATTCAAAGACACTATACATATGTCCGACCTTTTACAAATCGTAGGACAACATATCATTTATGTATTTCAGCCCGGCCCGTGATCTCCCCCTACAATCATCGTCCTCGGGGAACTCTTTGGCATCGGAGATGATGGAGAGCGAAACACCTCCGCGAGCCTCTCCGCCACATGCCGCGGATGACACCGAGGTGTTGTCCCAACGGACCTTTCTGGGCCAGGGAGAAGTGCGGAAAGCCGCTAAAACGGTGCCAGAGGGTAATGTCTCTGCGGTCAAAAACATGGGGGGCACAACCCCCATGGAAACTGATGACGGGGGCCCGGATCAGTCCGCCCCCAGCCGAATACAACTCCGGAGACCCACATGGCTCCGGAATCGAGCGAACAGACCCCTTTAAGGGAGGGGGAGTGCCGACTCCACCGGTGACCTCCATCAATCCGGAGGTGCCGGACACATTGAGGGAAGCACTTCAATGTGCTTCCGTCGTGGAGGAGCACCGTGCCCTGATGGGTACAGTTGTTGAAAAAGTTCAGTCCGCCAAAAATGGGCTGAATGAAGCTTTCACCAGCCCGTTAAAAGGATTTGAGGTATGCAATGTGATATTCTTAGCAGTTTTTGCATGTGTAAAAATATGCATGTGTATAGATGGTAGCCCCTAAGACTCTGTTCGGCTTTTTTGAAAAAGAGGCCGGATAGAGGATCAAATATTCATCGGAGTTAACATACTTATCTATTTTGGTGAACAGGCTTCACTTTTAGCAGCTTCAGCCAAGGACGCTGAAGTTTTCGAACTCCAGCAGAGACTGAAGCTGGCTGATGATGAGATCGACCGTATTAACAAGCGGTTCGATGAGGCCCAAGGTATGCTTGTAAAAGACCCCTAACAAGCCTGAATTGTATTGGAATTCAGAGTTTGAGCTCATGTGATGTTATGTATATGATTGTAGGTAGCGCTACCGAGGTTGAGACCCTCAAGAGTGCCCTTGCCGAAGCCAAGGAGGAGGCGAGGGCGAGCAGAGCGGCTGCAGAAAAAGTGGCTATGGATTTGAAGGCCAAACAGGTCGTTCATCACCAATATGAGGAGAGGGTGACCAAAGTGGAGCAAGTGCTCCAGGAGGCCGCCAACAAGTGTGAGTCCTCGGAGGAAAGTAATAAGGCCCAAGCAGCCCAACTCATCAAGGCCCTTCAAGAGGCAAAGGAGGCGTGGACCGAGTCCCGGGCGGCTCGCGAGGAGATCAAGCAAGCCGAACAGATAACGGCCGGTAAGCCTTTTTCTTTTACAGAGTATATTTGGCGGTCGAAGATATGCTTTGCTGAATCGACTATGGAGTGCTCCAGATGCCTTTGCAGAGCTCCCGAGGAGTGCTGCTGACGCCGCCTAGTATTTTCGGGCCCAAGAGGGGAACACGATGGAGAAGCTCTTCTGGTCGCAGTACTTGGCGCCGGAGCGGCCAGCGTTGCTAAACAACCAGATGATGCAGTTGGCAGAGCTGCATAGGATGTCTAGTTTGGCCATAAAGGACACCATACTCTGGCTATGGCCAGCCGGACCCGTTCTAAGCAGCTACTTCGGCCTAGTCAAGCGGCTCGGCGACGCCTTGCCCAGAGTTGAGGCTGTGAAGCGCTCGACGTGCATAGAAGGTGCGCGGATGGCCTTTGCTCGTGTCAAGATGCACTGGGCGAAGATGAAGGTCACCGATGTGGCGGTTGAGGGTCCGCCCGGAGGCAAGGACCACTGCAAGCCAGAGCGCTATTTCGAAGATGTCCTCGAGGGTGCCCGTTTGATAGAGGGTCAGTGCTCGAAGGATATTTTGTTCGAGTGAATGTATCCGAACTGCCCCGACCTTGTATTGTGAACCAAGGCTTTGTAATATATCTATGCTTTTGTCCGAACTACATACCTCCTATGCAACCGTATTTTTATTATTCTTGAAAGTTTGCCAGTCATCGGCTTCAGCCCCCACGTAGATGCTACAGGGGTGTTCATAATAACATGTAATCACTCTTGTCCCAACATCTTGGTCCGTAAAGGAGGTGACTTATGTAACGAACCAGACAATCAGACTATGCGGCTTTAGCACTTTCACTTAGCCATAGGAGTTTGACTATGGGGCTAAGAACTAGCCCCTAACGTGCGTGCAGCTGTCCGAACTGGGATGCCTTAGGCGCGTGACCGAACTGAAGCCAGTCCTTCGTATAATACGGAAAAAATCATAAGAGATTTACATAAGTCACCGAATAGCCGACCAGCTCTCAACATACCATGGCAGTCAGTTTTTGGCTTTCTCTACTGAGGTGTTTGACCGAACAAACCAGAAACACAATCACAGTAGTTCTCCCTTTACTACCTTAGCCGAACAAGCGGAACGTAAGGTAGTAACCACAGGAGCCGGGCAACCCAACTATTGACCAAAGACATGATTCGGAGCCGATGCATATAATGTCATATTCAGGACGCCGAAGTATACTATAGAAGTGTCCGGACTTTTTTTTTGAGAAAAGAATTATATGTGGCTGACTAGAGCCCCTAGCGATTTAAGTCGAGCCAAGGTGTATGTGCCAATCTGGCGCAAAGAGGGAATACAGATTAGGAAATAAGCCAATACCGAACAGGGTTGGGCGAAACTGTTTCCATTGTAGTCTGATTGATACGTCAAAACGTATTTTTACAGAGGATGCGATAAGCATCGAGGCTATTTTACATGCCGAGGATAAGGAAAAGATGTATACATGTCCTAAAAAGGAAAGGATGATCTTGAAGATCCTTTGGACATTCTGCCGCACGTTTGCGCTACTTTTCGCCTTGGTGTATGATCCTTTGAGAGGATCAATGATCGAGTATACATGAGGGGCCTAGAAAAGGGCCCTTGGCACCATCGTAAAGTGGTGTGGGTTGTAAAGAACCTAAAAGAAAAAAATAAAAATAAGAGGAAGAAAAGGAAGAATATGAGGGTCCAAATAGGGTCGAGCCATATTGTGGACTTTATTTATGGTGTGCCTCCATCCTTGCCCATGGTATCTTTAGTGCGTAGTTATGTACGCGTGGTACGTATGCCACTATCAGTTTGGGGCTTGGACGAAGGCCGATTTGCTAATATAGCTCTGGACGAGCCGGACTGTCATTCTCTATGGAAGACCGGACTTGTTTAATGATGTCCGGTGGCTTGACTGCCGATGTAGTATTCACCTTGATAAGGCCACCCTGCAATTCGGCTACGAGGGCCGCTGTATGCTCCTCAGTACATAGGGAGTGCTCCATGTTTCCATTGACTATTATAACACCGCGTGGTCCAGGCATTTTGAGCTTTAGATAAGCATAGTGCGGGACCGCGTTGAAACGGGCGAATGCGGTTCGTCCGAGCAGTGCGTGATAGCCACTGCGGAAGGGGACGATGTCGAAGATCAAGGCTTCGCTTCAGAAATTATCCGGTGAGCCGAAGACTACCTCCAGCATTATGGACCCTATGTAGCAGGACTCTATGCAGGGTATCACTCCTTCGAAGGTGGTTTTGGTGGGCTTGATTCTTGACGGATCAATACCCATTCTGCGGACAGTGTCCTGGTAAAGCAGGTTAAGACTGCTACTGCTGTCCATAAGGACGCGCGTGATATGGAATCCATCGATAATTGGATCGAGGACCAATGCTGCTGAACCTCCATGACAGATACTGGTCGGATGGTCTCTGTGATCAAAGGTGATCGGACAGGATGACCATGGGTTAAATTTGGGGGCGACTGGCTCTATGGCATAAACGTCCCTTAGTGCGCGCTTGTGCTCCCGCTTGGGTATATGAGTGACATAGATCATGTTCACTTTTTTACCTCGGGGGGGGGGGGGGATTTCTTTTGCCCCCCGTTGTTTGTTGGCACTACAAAAAAAGACACATCCGTGACATTTTGGGCCAAAAAAAAGACACATCCGCCTCTTGATGAACAATGAACATTATTGGGGGGTTTGGATGAACAGTTCCCGGTGGGGGGCTGGATGAATAGGACCCCGTGGTAGTAGAGGTTGTTGCCGCTGGATAAACAGGACCCTGATCGATCGAGCTGGTGGATGAACAAGACCCCGTGGAGGACTAGATGGACGGTAGCCGGTGGAGGGCTAGTTGAATAGTAGTTAGTGGAGGGCTAGATGAACAGTAGCCCGTGGAGGGGTGGTTGAACAGGACCCCATGGAGAGGGCTGGTTGGACAGTAGCCGGTGGAGGCTGGATGAACAGGAGCCCGTGGATGAACAGTCGCAGGTGGAGGCTAGAGGAGGTCGACGCTGGATGAACAGTAGCCCGTGGAGGCTGGAGGAGGTCGACGGTGGAGGTGAACAGTATCCCGTGGAGTCCCGTTTTGCGGTACGCCACACCCCTCCCGATGAACAGGACCCCCGTTTCGACCGTAGCGCTCCAACACAAGTCCGTTTCCTCCGTTTTGCGGTATGTCACAACCCTCCCAATCAACAGGACCCTGTTTCGACCATAGGAGGTCCGTTTCCTCTGTTTTGTGGTACGCCAGACCCCTCCCGATGAATAGGATCCCGTTTCCACCGTGGCCGGTCAAACACAAGGCCGTTTCCTCTATTCTGCGGTACGCTAGGACTCGTTTCCATCGGCTGTTCCGTCCAAGCCGGTTGGCTCCCGATGAACAGCACGCGTCCCATTGCCTCCCGATGAACACGACGCATTCCGTTGCCTCCCCATGAACACGACGACGACGCAATTTCTCTGTTCTGACCCAGCCACAGCCATATACACGAGCCCTGGCCGTACGTATGCGCGAGTAGGCATTTGGGACCCCGCCTGTATGTACATAC
The DNA here is from genome assembly GCA_034509565.1 of Triticum monococcum. Classification (NCBI taxonomy): domain Eukaryota; kingdom Viridiplantae; phylum Streptophyta; class Magnoliopsida; order Poales; family Poaceae; genus Triticum; species Triticum monococcum. The sequence continues at coordinate 475,985,199 of CM067842.1, read as the reverse complement.
GTGGCCGTATTTACTTTCTTGCACCCTGGCCGCTATACGTACATGTACATGATACATGCGCGCCTCTACTACGACACGTGCTTGCCTCTACTACCACATGTGCCCTTCCTTACACGGCCACGGTTCATCGTTGCGGCCTGTAGACAGACCGATCGACCAGTATGTACGTACACGTTCGTGACAAGAATGACAACGCTACGTACGCTTCGACCGGGTGGGTCCCGACTGTCAGGCACTTCCTTGCGTGCAAAGATGTAGCTGGTGGGTCCCAGCATTCATGGGGGCGAATCATTTTTTTGCCCGTAATATAGACGCACTTCCTTGCATGCGAAGATGTAGCTGGTGGGTCCCAACAGTCAGGGGGAGAAAACATTATTTTTATGGTAAAAAGGATGCAGTTGCATGCATGCATCCATGGGCATGGTGCGTCCCCACTGTCAGCCTCTCACGTACAGTCATCTTCCAATGACTATCGTTTGTTGACCATGTTGACCACACCGTGCCGAGCGCACCAAGGCCGGTGGATGATGGCGAGGCCCCAGACTAGAACGACCCGGAGATGGGGAAGACGTAGCAGTGGAGTCGCAGATGGAGAGGAGTGGGAAACTTGACTGGTTCGGGTGCGCGGCAGCATTGCTGCCCACGGGAGACAGGAGCAAGAACAAAGGTTGAAGAAGGAGCACGACTATTGGATTAACATCCAACGGTCTAGCTGCTAGAATCATTTGTTGATTATGTTGACAAAGCCCTGCGTACACTGATGTCTACTACAGAACCTTCTTCTTGTAGACGTTGTTGGGCCTCCATGTGTAGAGGTTTGTAGGACAGTAGCAAATTTCCCTCAAGTGGATGACCTAAGGTTTATCAATCCTTAGGAGGCGTAGGATGAAGATGGTCTCTCTCAAGCAACCCTGCAACCAAATAACAAAGAGTCTCTTGTGTCCCCAACACACCCAATACAATGGTAGATTGTATATGTGCACTAGTTTGGCGAAGAGATGGTGATACAAGTGTAATATGGATAGTAGACAAAGAAGGCGGAGTGGATACGATGTCCGGCTCCACTGCCCAAAGACCCAGCCATTCCTCTTCTAACTAAGATGCTGGTCCTGGCACCGTATCAGGCGCCGAAGAAGAAGGCCAAGAAGAAAGGCAAGGGGGCCAAAAGTGGCCTCCGCTATAAAGGTACTTCGGACGCGGTGTCCGGAGATACCGAAGTTCTCTCCTCCCACTAGGGAGATGAAGATGAAGAAGAGGGGGAGGAAGAGAGCAATTCTCCCCTCAAGGAAGAGAAGAAGAAGAGGGCGGCCTCCGCCAACCTAGAGGTGGAGGCGCCCAAAAGGGGGAAGATATCCCTCTCGGATGGCTCGGACTCGGATGCCGAAGCCCTCCCCCAATGGCGCCCCAGGGCAAAGCCCCTGGCCGAATCGTAAGTATTCAAAGACACTATACATATGTCCGACCTTTTACAAATCGTAGGGCAACATATCATTTATGTATTTCAGCCCGGCCCGTGATCTCCCCCTACAATCATCGTCCTCGGGGAACTCTTTGGCATCGGAGATGATGGAGAGCGAAACACCTCCGCGAGCCTCTCCGCCACATGCCGCGGATGACACCAAGGTGTTGTCCCAACGGACCTTTCTGGGCCAGGGAGAAGTGCGGAAAGCCGCTAAAACGGTGCCAGAGGGTAATGTCTCTGCGGTCAAAAACATGGGGGGCACAACCCCCATGGAAACTGATGACGGGGGCCCGGATCAGTCCGCCCCCAGCCGAATACAACTCCGGAGACCCACATGGCTCCGGAATCGAGCGAACAGACCCCTTTAAGGGAGGGGGAGTGCCGACTCCACCGGTGACCTCCATCAATCCGGAGGTGCCGGACACATTGAGGGAAGCACTTCAATGTGCTTCCGTCGTGGAGGAGCACCGTGCCCTGATGGGTACAGTTGTTGAAAAAGTTCAGTCCGCCAAAAATGGGCTGAATGAAGCTTTCACCAGCCCGTTAAAAGGATTTGAGGTATGCAATGTGATATTCTTAGCAGTTTTTGCATGTGTAAAAATATGCATGTGTATAGATGGTAGCCCCTAAGACTCTGTTCGGCTTTTTTGAAAAAGAGGCCGGATAGAGGATCAAATATTCATCGGAGTTAACATACTTATCTATTTTGGTGAACAGGCTTCACTTTTAGCAGCTTCAGCCAAGGACGCTGAAGTTTTCGAACTCCAGCAGAGACTGAAGCTGGCTGATGATGAGATCGACCGTATTAACAAGCGGTTCGATGAGGCCCAAGGTATGCTTGTAAAAGACCCCTAACAAGCCTGAATTGTATTGGAATTCAGAGTTTGAGCTCATGTGATGTTATGTATATGATTGTAGGTAGCGCTACCGAGGTTGAGACCCTCAAGAGTGCCCTTGCCGAAGCCAAGGAGGAGGCGAGGGCGAGCAGAGCGGCTGCAGAAAAAGTGGCTATGGATTTGAAGGCCAAACAGGTCGTTCATCACCAATATGAGGAGAGGGTGACCAAAGTGGAGCAAGTGCTCCAGGAGGCCGCCAACAAGTGTGAGTCCTCGGAGGAAAGTAATAAGGCCCAAGCAGCCCAACTCATCAAGGCCCTTCAAGAGGCAAAGGAGGCGTGGACCGAGTCCCGGGCGGCTCGCGAGGAGATCAAGCAAGCCGAACAGATAACGGCCGGTAAGCCTTTTTCTTTTACAGAGTATATTTGGCGGTCGAAGATATGCTTTGCTGAATCGACTATGGAGTGCTCCAGATGCCTTTGCAGAGCTCCCGAGGAGTGCTGCTGACGCCGCCTAGTATTTTCGGGCCCAAGAGGGGAACACGATGGAGAAGCTCTTCTGGTCGCAGTACTTGGCGCCGGAGCGGCCAGCGTTGCTAAACAACCAGATGATGCAGTTGGCAGAGCTGCATAGGATGTCTAGTTTGGCCATGAAGGACACCATACTCTGGCTATGGCCAGCTGGACCCGTTCTAAGCAGCTACTTCGGCCTAGTCAAGCGGCTCGGCGACGCCTTGCCCAGAGTTGAGGCTGTGAAGCGCTCGACGTGCATAGAAGGTGCGCGGATGGCCTTTGCCCGTGTCAAGATGCACTGGGCGAAGATGAAGGTCACCGATGTGGCGGTTGAGGGTCCGCCCGGAGGCAAGGACCACTGCAAGCCAGAGCGCTATTTCGAAGATGTCCTCGAGGGTGCCCGTTTGATAGAGGGTCAGTGCTCGAAGGATATTTTGTTCGAGTGAATGTATCTGAACTGCCCCGACCTTGTATTGTGAACCAAGGCTTTGTAATATATCTATGCTTTTGTCCGAACTACATACCTCCTATGCAACCGTATTTTTATTATTCTTGAAAGTTTGCCAGTCATCGGCTTCAGCCCCCACGTAGATGCTACAGGGGTGTTCATAATAACATGTAATCACTCTTGTCCCAACATCTTGGTCCGTAAAGGAGGTGACTTATGTAACGAACCAGACAATCAGACTATGCGGCTTTAGCACTTTCACTTAGCCATAGGAGTTTGACTATGGGGCTAAGAACTAGCCCCTAACGTGCGTGCAGCTGTCCGAACTGGGATGCCTTAGGCGCGTGACCGAACTGAAGCCAGTCCTTCGTATAATACGGAAAAAATCATAAGAGATTTACATAAGTCACCGAATAGCCGACCAGCTCTCAACATACCATGGCAGTCAGTTTTTGGCTTTCTCTACTGAGGTGTTTGACCGAACAAACCAGAAACACAATCACAGTAGTTCTCCCTTTACTACCTTAGCCGAACAAGCGGAACGTAAGGTAGTAACCACAGGAGCCGGGCAACCCAACTATTGACCAAAGACATGATTCGGAGCCGATGCATATAATGTCATATTCAGGACGCCGAAGTATACTATAGAAGTGTCCGGACTTTTTTTTTGAGAAAAGAATTATATGTGGCTGACTAGAGCCCCTAGCGATTTAAGTCGAGCCAAGGTGTATGTGCCAATCTGGCGCAAAGAGGGAATACAGATTAGGAAATAAGCCAATACCGAACAGGGTTGGGCGAAACTGTTTCCATTGTAGTCTGATTGATACGTCAAAACGTATTTTTTACAGAGGATGCGATAAGCATCGAGGCTATTTTACATGCCGAGGATAAGGAAAAGATGTATACATGTCCTAAAAAGGAAAGGATGATCTTGAAGATCCTTTGGACATTCTGCCGCACGTTTGCGCTACTTTTCGCCTTGGTGTATGATCCTTTGAGAGGATCAATGATCGAGTATACATGAGGGGCCTAGAAAAGGGCCCTTGGCACCATCGTAAAGTGGTGTGGGTTGTAAAGAACCTAAAAGAAAAAAATAAAAATAAGAGGAAGAAAAGGAAGAATATGAGGGTCCAAATAGGGTCGAGCCATATTGTGGACTTTATTTATGGTGTGCCTCCATCCTTGCCCATGGTATCTTTAGTGCGTAGTTATGTACGCGTGGTACGTATGCCACTATCAGTTTGGGGCTTGGACGAAGGCCGATTTGCTAATATAGCTCTGGACGAGCCGGACTGTCATTCTCTATGGAAGACCGGACTTGTTTAATGATGTCCGGTGGCTTGACTGCCGATGTAGTATTCACCTTGATAAGGCCACCCTGCAATTCGGCTACGAGGGCCGCTGTATGCTCCTCAGTACATAGGGAGTGCTCCATGTTTCCATTGACTATTATAACACCGCGTGGTCCAGGCATTTTGAGCTTTAGATAAGCATAGTGCGGGACCGCGTTGAAACGGGCGAATGCGGTTCGTCCGAGCAGTGCGTGATAGCCACTGCAGAAGGGGACGATGTCGAAGATCAAGGCTTCGCTTCAGAAATTATCCGGTGAGCCGAAGACTACCTCCAGCATTATGGACCCTATGTAGCAGGACTCTATGCAGGGTATCACTCCTTCGAAGGTGGTTTTGGTGGGCTTGATTCTTGACGGATCAATACCCATTCTGCGGACAGTGTCCTGGTAAAGCAGGTTAAGACTGCTACTGCTGTCCATAAGGACGCGCGTGATATGGAATCCATCGATAATTGGATCGAGGACCAATGCTGCTGAACCTCCATGACGGATATCGGTCGGATGGTCTCTGCGATCAAAGGTGATTGGACAGGCTGACCATGGGTTAAATTTGGGGGCGACTGGCTCTATGGCATAAACGTCCCTTAGTGCGCGCTTGGGCTCCCGCTTGGGTATATGAGTGACATAGATCATGTTCACTTTTTTACCTCGGGGGGGGGGGGGGAATTTCTTTTGCCCCCCGCTGTTTGTTGGCACTACAAAAAAAAGACACATCCGTGACATTTTGGGCCGAAAAAAAGACACATCCGCCTCTTGATGAACAGTGAGCATTATTGGGGGGTTTTGATGAACAGTTCCCGGTGGGGGGTTGGATGAACAGGACCCCGTGGTAGTAGAGGCTGTTGCCGCTGGCTAAACAGGACCCTGATTGATCGAGCTGGTGGACTGACAAGACCCCGTGGAGGACTAGATGGACAGTAGCCGGTGGAGGGCTGGTTGAATAGTAGTCGGTGGAGGGCTAGATGAACAGTAGCCCGTGGAGGGGTGGTTGAACAGGACCCCGTGGAGAGGGCTGGTTGGACAGTAGCCGGTGGAGGCTGGATGAACAGGAGCCCGTGGATGAACAGTCGCAGGTGGAGGCTAGAGGAGGTCGACGCTGGATGAACAGTAGCTCGTGGAGGATGGAGGAGGTCGACGGTGGAGGTGAACAGTATCCCGTGGAGTCCCATTTTGCGGTACGCCACACCCCTCCCGATTAACAGGACCCCCGTTTCGACCGTAGCGCTCCAACACAAGTCCGTTTCCTCCGTTTTGTGGTATGTCAGAACCCTCCCGATCAACAGGACCCTGTTTCGACCGTAGGAGGTCTGTTTCCTCTGTTTTGTGGTACGCCAGACCCCTCCCGATGAATAGGACCCCGTTTCCACCGTGGCCGGTCAAACACAAGGCCGTTTCCTCTGTTCTGCGGTACGCTAGGCCTCGTTTCCATCGGCTGTTCCGTCCAAGCCGGTTGGCTCCCGATGAACAGCACGCGTTCCATTGCCTCCCGATGAACACGACGCATTCCGTTGCCTCCCCATGAACACGACGACGACGCAATTTCTCTATTCTGACCCAGCCACAGCCATATACACGAGCCCTGGCCGTACGTATGCGCGAGTAGGCATTCGAGACCCCGCCCGTATGTACATACGTGGCCGTATTTACTTTCTTGCACCCTGGCCGCTATACGTACGTGTACGTGTACATGATACATGCGCGCCTCTACTACGACACGTGCTTGCCTCTACTACCACATGTGCCCTTCCTTACACGGCCACGGTTCATCGCTGCGGCCTATAGACAGACCGATCGACTAGTATGTACGTACACGTTCGCGACAAGAATGACAACGCTACGTAAGCTTCGACCGGATGGGTCCCGACTGTCAGGCACTTCCTTGCGTGCGAAGAAGTAGCTGGTGGGTCCCAGCATTCATGGGGGCGAATCAATTTTTTTGCCCGTAATATGGACGCACTTCCTTGCGTGCGAAGATGTAGCTGGTGGGTCCCAACAGTCAGGGGGAGAAAACATTATTTTTAGGGTAAAAAGGATGCAGTTGCATGCATGCATCCATGGGCGTGGTGTGTCCCCACTGCCAGCCTCTCACGTACAGTCATCTTCCGATGACTCTCGTTTGTTGACCATGTTGACAACACCGTGCCGAGCGCACCAAGGCCGGTGGACGACGGTGAGGCCCCAGACTAGAATGACCCGGAGATGGGGAAGACATAGCAGTGGAGTCGTAGATGGAGAGGAGTGGGAAACTTGACTGGTTCGGGTGCGCGGCAGCATTGCCGCCCACGGGAGACAGGAGCAAGAACAGAGGTTGAAGAAGGAGCACGGCTATTGGATTAACATCCAACGGTCTAGCTGCTAGAATCATTTGTTGATTATGTTGACAAAGCCCTGCGTACACTGATGTCTACTACAGAACCTTCTTCTTGTAGACGTTGTTGGGCCTCCATGTGCAGAGGTTTGTAGGACAGTAGCAAATTTCCCTCAAGTGGATGACCTAAGGTTTATCAATCCTTAGGAGGCGTAGGATGAAGATGGTCTCTCTCAAGCAACCCTGCAACCAAATAACAAAGAGTCTCTTGTGTCCCCAACACACCCAATACAATGGTAGATTGTATATGTGCACTAGTTTGGCGAAGAGATGGTGATACAAGTGTAATATGGATAGTAGACAAAGAAGGCGGAGTGGATACGATGTCCGGCTCCACTGCCCAAAGACCCAGCCATTCCTCTTCTAACTAAGATGCTGGTCCTGGCACCGTATCAGGCGCCGAAGAAGAAGGCCAAGAAGAAAGGCAAGGGGGCCAAAAGTGGCCTCCGCTATAAAGGTACTTCGGACGCGGTGTCCGGAGATACCGAAGTTCTCTCCTCCCACTAGGGAGATGAAGATGAAGAAGAGGGGGAGGAAGAGAGCAATTCTCCCCTCAAGGAAGAGAAGAAGAAGAGGGCGGCCTCCGCCAACCTAGAGGTGGAGGCGCCCAAAAGGGGGAAGATATCCCTCTCGGATGGCTCGGACTCGGATGCCGAAGCCCTCCCCCAATGGCGCCCCAGGGCAAAGCCCCTGGCCGAATCGTAAGTATTCAAAGACACTATACATATGTCCGACCTTTTACAAATCGTAGGGCAACATATCATTTATGTATTTCAGCCCGGCCCGTGATCTCCCCCTACAATCATCGTCCTCGGGGAACTCTTTGGCATCGGAGATGATGGAGAGCGAAACACCTCCGCGAGCCTCTCCGCCACATGCCGCGGATGACACCAAGGTGTTGTCCCAACGGACCTTTCTGGGCCAGGGAGAAGTGCGGAAAGCCGCTAAAACGGTGCCAGAGGGTAATGTCTCTGCGGTCAAAAACATGGGGGGCACAACCCCCATGGAAACTGATGACGGGGGCCCGGATCAGTCCGCCCCCAGCCGAATACAACTCCGGAGACCCACATGGCTCCGGAATCGAGCGAACAGACCCCTTTAAGGGAGGGGGAGTGCCGACTCCATCTCAATCCGTAGCAGGCGTAGGATGAAGATGGTCTCTCTCAAGCAACCCTGCAACCAAATAACAAAGAGTCTCTTGTGTCCCCAACACACCCAATACAATGGTAGATTGTATATGTGCACTAGTTCGGCGAAGAGATGGTGATACAAGTGCAATATGGATAGTAGTTAAAGGTTTTTGTAATATGAAATTATAAAAACAGCAAGGTAACTAATGATAAAAGTGAGCGTAAACGGTATTGCAATGCGTTGAAACAAGCCCTAGGGTTCATACTTTCACTAGTGCAAGTTCCCTCAACAATAATAACATAATTGGATCATATAACTATCACTCAACATGCAACAAAGAGTCACTCCAAAGCCACTAATAGTGGAGAACAAACGAAGAAATTATGGTAGGGTACGAAACCACCTCAAAGTTATTCTTTCCAATCAATCCATTGGGCTATTCCTATAAGTGTCACAAAGAGCCCTAGAGTTCGTACTAGAATAACACCTTACGACACAAATCAACCAAAACCCTAATGTCACCTAGATACTCCAATGTCACCTCAAGTATCCGTGGGTATGATTATACGATATGCATCACACAATCTCAGATTCATCTATTCAACCAACACAAAAGTACTTCAAAGAGTGCCCCAAAGATTCTACCGGAGAGTCAAGATGAAAACGTGTGCCAAGCCCTATGCATAGATTCCCAAGGTCACGGAACCCACAAGTTGATCACCAAAACATACATCAAGTGGATCAATAGAATACCCCATTGTCACCACGGATATCCCATGCAAGACATACATCAAGTGTTCTCAAATCCTTAAAGACTCAATCCGATAAGATAACTTCAAAGGGAAAACTCAATCCATTACAAGAGAGTGGAGGGGAAGAAACATCATAAGATCCAACTAGAATAGCAAAGCTTGCGATACATCAAGATCGTGCCACCTCAAGAACACGAGAGAGAGAGAGAGAGAGATCAAACACATAGCTACTGGTACATACCCTCAGCCCTGAGGGAGAACTACTCCCTCCTCGTCATGGAGAGCACCGGGATGATGAAGATGGCCACCTGAGAGGGATTACCCCCCCTCCGGCAGGGTGCAGGAATGGGTCTAGATTGGTTTTCGGTGGCTACGAAGGCTTCTGGCGGTGGAACTCCTGATCTATTGTGTTCCCCAAAGTTTTTAGGGTACATGGGTATATATGGGAGGAAGAAGTACGTCGGTGGATGTCGGGGAACTAATCCACGAGCACCTATGGGACCGGCGGACCGAGCCCCTTTCGGTTCGACAGGGGGGGGGGAGATCGCACGAAGAGCAGATCAAGGAGAAACACACGAGTAGTTTACCCAGGTTCGGGCCGCACAGATGCGTAAAACCCTACTCCTGCTTTGTGGTTTGTATTGAGTTCTTGCTCGGGAGCGCTGAGTGCTACAGTACACACCAGCAGCTAACGAGACCGAGCGTGAGTGTTCTCTCCTCCCCCCTACGTTGCGCATGGGCCTCCTTTTATATGCTCAAGGGGTCACCGACAGGTGGCAACGTAGACAAGGGTAAAAATGGAAAGGTGTTGCGGTTGGTACAACTACCTGCTATAGTGTATCATACCTAACCCTGACGGCAGGGGACAAGGGCATTAAATGCCCGTCTGCGTCGCTCAAATAGTACAAAAGGGACCGTCAGGGACGCCACCGCTCGCCACGATGGCAATCTTGTCAGCGCCGCTTGCCAACGCGCACCGCTGGCTGCACAGCCTCCCGCCACGTACGCCTGGAAGGGTCCCAGAGTGACACGTTGGTGGATGTGCTGGAGCGCAGGTACAGAGTGGTGGCTTGCCGTGGCAAGCGCCTTGCCGCGGTTGTTGTCTTGTCGCGTCCGGGAGCTTGTCGCTCACCGGGCCTTGCCGGGACGCGTGGCGCGTCGCGGCAAGTTCCTTGAGATGCCTTGGTTGGCCTTCCCGGCAAGCTCCTCTTGCCGGGGTCTTGTCTCCTTGGCTTGGATACTTTGTCCTTGAATGGCTCCAAAGGAACCACGGAGGATCTTGGCGGTCACCCGGCAAGCCTTGCCGCGGTATGCTGCGACTGCCCATGCACAAGTTCGGGATACTAGGGTACCCCTACTCTAGTACACCGACAGGAGCCCCCGGGCCTGGGCCATACACGGTGCCGAGCGCTGTTGGGCCAGGCCCAAAATAGGGCACGGGCACGCGCGGCCTGGGTTATGCCGTATCTCTCCCCGAATCCACCGCGCCCTCCCCGAATGGCACGTGTTGAATTCGGCATCGTGGGAGAGACCGTGGGTGGTTTCTTTATTCGGAAAGGCGGAACGTCTGCCCCCTCCCTCTTTATAAGCAGGGGAAACAGGGGTAGTTCGCCCATTCGCCGGTTGCTACTCCAATCTCGGAAACTTCCGCCGCTCCCCCGTCTTCCCAAAGCTGAAAGAGAGCGGCGCCCTGCCCCCCATCGCCACCAGCACCACCAACGCTGTCGACCTCCTCCACCACTTCCGCCATGGCTCCGAAAGCCGACAAGTGGAAGGTTGTGAAGTCGACCGAGGCGTAGCGGCTTGCGGCGCTGCGAAAGGAGCGGGCAATCTTCCCCCCAAGCTCGCCGCGAGGGAGCTGAGGGAGTATTACTACCTCTTCTAGTCGACGGAGACGCGAGCGCATCCGCGCATGAAGGTACTTCCAGCCGTCGCTTGGAAAATGGCTCCAAATGGATATCCTTTCTTCGCCTTGTTCTTCTACTGCGGGCTCTACCCGCCTTTCTCTGAGTTTTTCTACGATATTATGAACACCTACGGGTTCCGCCTCCTTGACTTCACCCCCAATGCTGTTCTGACCATGGCAGTTTTCGCACATCTCTGCGAAAACTTTCTCGGAGTCTATCCAAATGTAGCCCTTTTTCGCCACTTCTTTATGCCCCGAGTAGAGAGAGGAGAGCCTTTATCTGGTGGAATCGCCTGGATCTCGAGGGCCGGCAAGAAGGACGCTTATCTGGAGGGAGAGTTCCGCGGCAAGTGGGAGGAATGGAGAGTGGCCTGGTGCTGGATTGTCGAGGAGAACCCGCAGCCGTTTACCGCCCGGCGCCAAGCCCCAGTAGCACGCGACAGCGATTGGAGCAACATGGCCCCGGAAGACGATAGGCTGAAGATTGCCGTCACCCAGATCCAACGCCTCAGGCTTGCCGGGCTCACTGTAGGCGCTGTTGGCGCAGATTTTCTTCGCCGCCGCATCGCCCCCCTGCAGGAACGGAGGAGACCCGCCTGGGAATTCAAGAATGCGGCGGATATCATGAGGTTGCGTCCGGGCCTCAACTTCAACTTCACTATTCTGGAGCTTAACGCGATGCTCCAGGAGCTGTTCAAGTACGACCCTGAACATCCCGAAGTGTTCAGGTTGCCGAAGGGTGTCGTTCCACTGTGCAACAACTCCATGCTCGACCGCATCCGTGCAATGATGCCGCTGTGCGATTCGCATGGAATTGTCCCAACTTGGCAAGAGCCTGCAGACGACGTCGTGCAGGAGTTCTTTGACGGCTTGGTAGAAGTGCCGGTCCGCTCCGACGAAAAGAAAGGCCTCACTCGTGACACCACCGATGCGGAGATGAAACGCATCGCCACCAGGCTGGAAGAGGCGGTGGCAGCCACAGCTGCGGGCGAGTTTGGATTCACCGTGGAGGAGGCAGAGGCAGCAGAGGCGGCAAGCCGTACCGAGCGAGAGGAGCTTGCCGGTGAGGAAGAGCTTGCCGGGCATGACATCGAGTCGAGCGAGCCCGCCGAGGATACGAGCGGCTCGTTGGAGATCAACTCCTCTTCCTCCTCATCCTCAGATAGCTCGCCGCAAGCAGAGCCCCCAGCTCCACCAAGAAGGCGTCTCCGCAAGGCCGGGGACGTAGCGGGGCGGCGGGCGAGTCGACAGTCGCCGCGCCGCGTGACACGCTCCACCGCGGCAAGCACTGTTGCCGCGGGAGCACCTCACGCTGCTAAGGCAACTGGAGCGGGGTCCACTCGGACCACCGCTTCTGCTCCTGCCGCTTCTCACGCCGCGGCGGCAGCCGGAGCGGGGTCGTCTCAGACCACCGCCACTGTTCCCGCCAAGCGGCCAAGGGAACCTACTCCTCTGCCTCCTCGCGCCGGACATGAGCCGGACTTCGACTTCTCCGCGTTCAACTCCGACGAGGAAGAAGAAGAGTAAGATTCTCTTGTTGTACTTGTAGTTCTTCAATTCTTGCTGTTTTGTCTTGTATCTCATTTGCTTTACTCTGAACTTATTCCTTTTTAGGACTCTGGCCCAGAGAGCAGCGAAGAGACCCAAGGTCCCGGTGATTATCATCGAGGACGAACCCACCGCGACAGCAGGGGGTGCGTCCGAGACAACCTTGCCGGACCCGGCAACTGTTCTCCAGAGCAGCCCCCAGCGTAAGTATATGGTTCGCTCTCCGCTGTTAGGCGCGCATGGATACTCTTTCTTTGCTGACATCTGACTGTTGGTTTGTGTAGGAGCAGAGCAGCCCCACCAGGAGCACCCAGAGGCCGCCCCCGAAATGCCAAGGGAGAGTCCTTCGGCAAGGGAGAGGTCTCCGGCAAGGGAGAGTTCTCCGGCAAGGGAGAAGTCTCCGGCAAGGGAGAGTTCTCCGGCAAGGGACAGCACCAGCGCCCCCCCTGCGGCGGAGACCACGACTGCAGAAGCCGGTACAGGTAATCCTCTCGCTTCAAAACTTCCCTTGGGTTCTTCTTCTTTTGATCTTCTTTTATTGGATATTTGCTTGACTCTTCTCCCTTTTCCGGCCGTCAGACCTATCTGCTGCGGAGCCGATGGAGATCGAGGTTGCCGCCGACGATGCCGCTGCCACCGAAGAAGCAGCCGGCGCTGACGATCCCGCCGGCGCAGAGGCCGCCAAAGCTGCCGCCGCAAAAGCAGGCGGGGGGTCTGGCGATCGCATTGACGGCCCTGAGGCCGCAGGAGCGCCAGGCGCTACGCCAACCGCCGATCCCTCTGCCGCTACCGCAGCGTCAGGCTCCGAAGAGCCCCAGCCAGGCGTCTACTTGAAGGCCGGCGATGGCGTCTTCATCAACCTCCCCTGGGCGTCAAGCTCCAGGGCACCGGTCGAAGGAGAGAGCTTCGACGGAGAGGTGCTCGCCTCCGTTGGGCTGGCGCTGGTTGACACGCCGAGCAGCAGCAGCAGCGAGCCTGAGGAGGAGCGGCTGCTGCGGAAGCTGGTGTCGCTCTACCGTGCTCGGCAAGCCAAGCTGGAATCCCGCGAGGCGCTTGTTGCGAAGGCGAGAGTGGACATCGAAAAGCGCGCGGAGGAGCTCTGGGGTCTCAACCAGGAAGCTCTCCGGTCCCTGGCGGAGGAGCAGGCGCAACTCGCCGAGGAGCAGAAGGCCTTCCTCCTCGAGAGGGCTGAAGTTGAAGAGCAACAGCGGCTTGCCGCTGAAAAGCTGTCTACGCAGGAGGGAGAGCTGGTGCAGCGGAAGGTCAACCTTGACAGCCACGAGGAGGAGCTTGCCACGCGCGAGCGAACATTCGGCGGAGCCCTCAAGCAAGCAGAGGATGCTGCCGCAGCTGCTGAGGCCGCCAAGAAGGAGCTGGAGACGAAGGTGGCGCAGCTGGAGGCCGATCTCAAGGCGAGCGGTGAAGGGCTTGCCGTGCTCAAGCGTGAGCGGAAGAAGGACGCCTACAGCCACTCAGAGCTGCAGGCTTGTCTCGCCGAGAAGGGCAAGGAGCTTAGCGCTGCCAAGGACTCCAACGCAGATCTTGAGTTGAAGCTGACTATTTTGACCAAGACGCTGGACGGTGCCAGGGAACAGGAGGCGGCCTTGAAGGAGGAGGTCAAGGCTGGCAAGGCGCTGCTGGCGAGTGCTGCTGCCGCCCAGAACACTTTTAGGGAGAATGTGGAGCACTGGACGGAGGGTCTCGTGAATGTTGCCGCAGACATTGACAGGGAGCTGACGCAGCTGGGGATGGAGGATCTCGGGTATCCCTCCGACGAGAACCTCCAACCCAGCGCCAAGCTCACCTCGTTCTTCAAAGGCGTGGCGACGGCCCTCCGGCAACTCCGGGAGAGGATCCCAAAGCAGCTGGCCGACGAGTCGCGCAAGATCTGCGCGGGAGCTCTTCAAAAGGTGTTGGTGAAGGTGGCCTTCCGCAACCCGGGCCTCAACCTCACCAACGTCCTCAAGACCCTGCCGCCGGATGCTGATCTGGAGGCGCTCAAGACCCTTGTCGCACCCATTGTGGACAAGGTGAGCGGGATCAAGAGGGTTGAGGGCGATCGCGTAGACTAGGCCGCCCGTTTTCTTCTTTTCTTGTCGCTGCTGGTCATGTTATGAGAACAATCTGTTAGAGCCGCGACAAGCTACCTTGTAATATAACTCTATTCCAGGTAATGATTGCAATGTTATTTCCTTTACTTGATTCCTTCCTTTGTATGTTTTTGCCCTACACTTTTAGGGAACTTGCCGGCACAGGCACCTAAGCGGCGAGCGCTGAGTGCGGGACGTCAGCAGCCTGCTAGCGGTGCCACTACCGACAAGAAACCTTGTCGCAACTAGTCGCAACACACTTAAGTTGTTGAGCAGACTCGAAACAAAGTAAGGGCGCAACTAGCTACGAGTTGGTTCCTCCGTGCATAGGTTTTCCATACAAAGCACGGTCGTTCTAGGAAGATAGCTTAAAAATTTTAAAAATCTGATTGCTCAAACTTTGGCAACTTAGCTTTTTTGTTGTTTGTTTCCCGGTAAGGCGAAACTTTCTTGAACGACGCCTGGTCCATACCATTATCTTCTCCTTTGCGAGGGAACCTTCCTCTCCTTGAGAAAAAAGAAAGAGGAGAAAATAAAGATATGGAGCCTTATGGCTCGTTGTTGCTTACCGGGGGTAGGTGCTGCACAAAGTGTCAGATAACACATGCAAAAAATAGAAAGCATGAAATTGACAAGATGTGTGGAGCACATGAGCTTTATGCACGGGGTCTGCGCCCGGCTTTGTACAAAGGATTACATGCAACAGCGGCAAGACTTGTACACAAGGTGGTTGCCGGAACGGGTTTCGGCAACTGCGCCTTACGGGTAAAACTTACGAAGATGCTCAATGTTCCAGGAGTTGCTCACCGGAATGCCATCTTCGGTCTCAAGGCGGACAGCGCCAGGCCTAGTGACTCGTTTCACCCGGTAAGGGCCTTCCCACTTTGGCGTCAACTTGTTGGAATTCTTGGCGGACTGAACACGCCGAAGAACAAGGTCGCCTTCCTCGAGACTTCTGGCGTTAACTTTGCGGCTATGGTAGCGGCGCAAAGCTTGCTGGTAGCGAGCAGCTCGCACAGCAGCCTTAAGACGGTCTTCCTCAAGGAGCAGCGCGTCATCTTGTCACAGCTGCTCTTGCTCAAGCTCATCATAAGCGAGCACTCGAGGTGACCCGTATACGAGTTCCGCAGGGAGAACTGCCTCTGCTCCATAGACTAGAGCGAAAGGTGTCTGGCCAGTGGCTCGATTTGGCGTCGTCCTGATTGACCAAAGAACCACCAGCAGCTCCTCAATCCAGTTTCTTCCGCACTTGTGAAGCATGTCGAAAGTCCTGGTCTTGAGCCCACACAGCACTTCAGCATTTGCCCTCTCCGCTTGACCGTTGCTTCTCGGGTGAGCAACAGAAGCGAAGCAGACCTTGGCACCAAGATCTTGGACGTACTGCATGAAGGTGCGGCTCGTGAATTGCGTACCATTGTCGGTGATTATCCTGTTAGGGATCCCGAAGCGGCAAACAATCGACCTGAAGAACTTGACTGCTGACTGTGCTGTCACCTTCCTCACTGCTTCCACTTCCGGCCACTTTGTGAACTTGTCGATTGCAACGTACAAGTACTCAAAGCCCCCGACTGCTCGGGGAAAGGGGCCGAGGATGTCGAGCCCCCAGACCGAAAATGGCCAGGATAAAGGGATCATCTGGAGAGCTTGAGCTGGCTGGTGTATCTACTTGGAATGGAACTGGCACGCTTCACACTTGGTTACTTGTGCAGTTGCATCCTGGAGGGCTGTCGGCCAAAAGAAACCTTGCCTGAATGCTTTTCCGGCAAGTGCTCTTGCGCCAATGTGGTGACCACATATGCCTCCATGTATCTCTACCAACAGCTTTTGTCCATCTTCCCGGTGAATACACTTCAATTTCACACCGTTTAGTCTTCTTCTGTATAGTGTGTTGTCGACAAACTGGTACATACTTGACTGCCGGGCTACTCTTTCCGCTTCTTCTTGCTCTTCGGGAAGTTCTCCTGTCTGAAGGAAACGGACAATCTGCTGTGCCCATGCTGGAGCTTGTGGCTCGACAACAAGGACTAAAGGCACATCTGCTGCTGCGGGAACATCCGCTTCTACGGCGAGAACCTGCGGCTCAGCCGGAGCTTGACGTTCCCCGGCAAGCTTGCCGGAGAAAAACTTGTCGGGAGCCTCTGCTTCAACGGAACAAACCCTAGGGCTTGCCGAAGCAGACTGCTCCTCAGCACTCTTGGTGTTGATCTTGGGGACCTTCTTGGCGGCAGCTTTGGGAAGCTCTGCCAGAAAATAGTCACCAGAAATCAACTTCCTCTTCTTGCTCTGTCCAGTTGATGGCGTTACGGACGGTCGAGTCAGCTTGAGCACAAAGATCCCTGGTTCCATAGGTAACTTAAGTGTGGCGCACTTTGATAGGCCATCGGCAATGTTGTTCTGAGCTCTTGGAACATGCTCCATCTGTAGGCCGTCAAAGTGCTCTTCTAGCTTTCTCACTTCGTCAACGCAGGCTTCCATCAACGGACTCTGATAACTCTTGTTCACTTGGCGGACGACAAGCTGTGAGTCACCCCTGACAATGAGCTTCTTGATCCCAAGGTCTGCCGCGATCCTGAGACCGGCAAGCAAGCCTTCATACTCTGCAGTATTGTTTGTTGCTTGCTCCTTGGGAAAGTGCATATGGACTACGTACTTGAGGTGCTCTCCGGTGGGTGCGACAAGCAGCACGCCAGCGCCAGCGCCTTGCAGCGAGAAGGCACCATCAAAGTACATCAACCACTCTTTGCTTGCTTCCTCGATGGGGATGCTCGTTTCTGGAATTTCTTCATCTGGTGTTGGCGTCCATTCTGCTATGAATTCTGCCAATGCTCTGCTTTGGATAGTTGAAGTACTCTCAAACTTGAGGCCAAAGCTTGACAGTTCCAGTGCCCACTCAACAATCCTGCCTGTTGCTTCTGGATTCTGTAGTATCCTCTTCAGCGGAAAACGAGTGACAACTGTGATCTCATGTGCTTGGAAGTAATGGCGCAGCTTTCTCGAGGCCATGAGAAGGCCGAAAAGCAATTTCTGCACACCAGAGTACCTTGACCTAGCCCCCTGCAGAAGGGAACTAACAAAGTAAACTGGGCGCTGTACCATTCTCTTCTGCATCTCCTCGCGCGCCTGCGCAGATCTATCTTTGTCGGGACCAGAGCTTGTCGGGGAAGCCCCCTGCTTGTCGCTGGATGCGCCTGCCGTGGTTGCTGGCTCATCATCTGCCTCCCTCTCTGCTACTAACGCAGCACTAACCACTTGATTGGTTGCCGCTATATACAGCAACAACTTCTCTTGTGGCTTAGGTGCGACAAGTGTTGGAGTGGAGGACAGGCATCTCTTCAAGTCTTGCAGCGCAGCCTCCGCTTCCGGAGTCCATTTCATTGGACCTGCCTTTTTCAATATTTTGAAAAACGGCAGGGCGCGCTCAGCAGACCTAGAGATAAACCTGCTGAGAGCAGCCATGCAACCGGCAAGTCTTCGTACATCCTTGACGCGCTTTGGTGCTTCAATCTGCTCAATGGCCTTGATCTTGTCGGGATTGGCTTCAATTCCCCGCTAAGACACGAAGAATCCGAGAAGCTTGCCGGAGGGGACTCCAAACACACACTTCTCGGGGTTGAGCTTGAGGTTGATCTTGCGCAGATTTGCAAAAGTCTCGTCTAAATCTTGAATCAGAGTTGCCTTGTCCTTGCTCTTGACCACTATGTCATCCATGTAGGCTTCCACATTTCTGTGTATTTGTGTCTCAAGAGCGACATGGACTACCCTTGCAAATGTTGAACCAGCATTTTTTAAACCGAAAGGCATCCGTATGAAACAGTACGTGCCACATGGAGTGATGAATGCGGTCTTCTCCTCATCCTCTTGTGTCATGAAGATTTGATGGTATCCTGAGTATGCGTCAAGAAATGAAAGCAAGTCACATCCGGCCGTGGAGTCAACAATCTGGTCAATGCGCAGCAAGGGAAATGGGTCTTTGGGACAAGCTTTATTAACATCGGTAAAGTCGATGCAAAGCCTCCATTTCCCGTTTGCCTTGCGCACGACTACAGGATTGGCCAACCACGTGGGATGGAGCACTCCTCTGACAAGGCCTGCTGCTTCCAATTTCTTGATCTCTTCTGCGATGAATTCTTGGCGCTCCACTGCTTGCTTCCTGACCTTCTGCTTGACGGGCCGCGCATGAGGACAAACGGTAAGATGGTGCTCAATTACTTTCCTGGGAACACCGGGGATGTCAGACGGTTGCCACGCAAACACGTCGACGTTCGCTCGCAGGAAAGCAATGAGCGCGCTTTCCTATTTAGGGTCAAGAGTGGCACTGATGGTGAAGGTACCACCAGTGCCGTCCTCCTTGGCGGACACCTTCTTGGTCTCTGGCGGAGCTGCCATTGTCTTCTTACACTTGCCGGTGGAGCTTGATGGTGCGTCCTCGACGGTAGCGCAGCACTCCGAAGAGGTGCGCTTGCCGGAGTGGGCATCAGAACTCTTGCCGGACTTGGTCTTCTTCTTCCCCCCGGGAGCTTCAATGGCAGGTGACTTGCGATCTGTTGCGGCTGCCGCTTCTCGGTAGATCTTGTCGGCGCAGATAAGAGCATCCTTCTTGTCGCCAGGGACAGAGATGACGCTTATCGGGCCTGGCATCTTCAGCATGTTGTATGCGTAGTGAGAGGCTGCCATGAACTTGGCGAGTGCTGGACGGCCGAGTATCCCATTGTAAGGCAATGGAAAATCGGCAACGTCAAAAGTGACCCTCTCAGTCCTGAAGTTCAACTCGCTGCCAAATGTTACTGGCAACGTGACCTTCCCCTTCGGCTTGCTCCTTCCCGGGTTGATTCCTTGGAATGTGCCGGTCTCTTCAAGCTCGTTGTCAGGGATCTGGAGTTTCTGGAGTACAGCGGAGGAGATCAGGTTCAAGCTGGCCCCGCCGTCAACTAGCATCTTAGTGACCTTGAGGTTGCGGATATGTAACGCCCTCGATGCGGCTATATCTCCCACGTGTCGAGGCACGACTTAGAGGCATAACCGCATTGAAAGCAATGTCCCAAGTTAGGAAATCATCACACATCCCATGTACATAAATAATATAAAGGGGAGGTACATAGTTGGCTTACACTCGCCACGTCACATCAAAGTACATAAATAACATACATCATCCAAACACTCATGGCCCGACTACGACGCCAAAATAAAAGACAACCCAACAAGCGACATAGGTCCCGATCACCCCAACTAGGCACCACTACTGATCATCAGGAAAAGACACATAGTAACACTGAGAGTCCTCGTTGTACTCCCACTTGAGCTCGAGCGCGCCATCTGGAGCTGTATCATCTGTCCCTGCATCTGGTGTAATAGTAATCTGTGAGCCACAGGGACTCAGCAATCTCGCACCCTCGCGATCAAGACTATTTAAGCTTAATAGGTAGGAAGGGGTAATGTAAGTGGAGCTGCAGCAAGCGACTAGCATATATGGTGGCTAACTTGTCCGCAAAAGAGAGCGAGAAGAGGACGCAAAGCACGAGCGAGAAACTAGAGAGCAACCTGCGCAAACATAACTCCAACACCGTGTCCACTTCCCGGACTCCGCCGAGAAGAGGCCATCACGGCAACACACTCAGTTGATTCATTTTAATTAATTAAGGTTCAAGTTATCTAGAACCGGACATTAACAAATTCCCATCTGCCCATAACCGTGGGCACGGCTTTCGAAAGATTAATCCCTACAGGGGTCCCAACTTAGCCCATAACAAGCTCTCACGGTCAACGAAGGAATAGACCTCCACCCAAGACACACCGATCAGACTCGGTATCTCGGTACAACAAGACATTTCGACAGGTTAAAACAAGACTAGCAACACCACCCGAATGTGCCGACAAATCCCGATAGGAGCTGCACATATCTCGTTCTCAGGGCACACTCAGATGAGCTCTCCATACAACTAAAACCAAACCTCGAGTTTCCCCGAGGGGGCGCTGCACAGGACTCTAGTTCGGACCAACACTCAGAGGAGCACTGGCCCGTGGGGGGCTAAAATAAAGATGACCCTCGGGCTCCGGAAACCCAAGGGAAAAAGGGGGGTAGGTGGCAAATGGTAAAACCAATGTTGGGCATTGCTGGAAAATCTTTAATCAAGGCGAACTATCAAGGGGTTCCCATTATAGCCCAACCGCGTAAGGGACGCAACAATCCGGGAACATAACACCGATATGACGGAAACTAGGGCGGCAAGAGTGGAACAAAACACTAGGCGAGAGGCCGAGCCTTCCACCCTTTACCAAGTATATAGATGCATTAAGATAACATGGCAATATAATGATATCCCAACAAGTAAATAAATGTTCCAACAAGGAACGGCTCCAATCTTCACCTGCAACTAACAATGCTATAAGAGGGCTGAGCAAAGCGGTAACATAGCCAATCAACGGTTTGTAGGACAATGGTGGGTTAGAGGCTGAACATGGCAATTGGGAGGCTAACAAGCAAGTGGTAGGCATCGTAGCATTGGCATAGCAAAAGAGCGAGCAAACTAGCATAGCAAAGATAGTAGTGATTTCGAGGGTATGATCATCTTGCCTGCACAGTTGTCAGAGTTGACTGGATCCTTACAAGCAAACTCAGTGGGCTCCTCGTTAGCGAACTCGTCTCCCGGCTCTACCCAACAACACAAACAAACAACAAGGATACAATCAACCACGTGCAAGGACAAACAATAAGATGCAATGATGGTATGCTATGCGGGATGCGATGCGGGATGCAAAATGCAAGACGTGACAGGAAATGCATAACCCTGGCCTCAACTTGGAAAACCAAGTGTGCCACTGGATAGAGGGGATGAAATCACCTGAAAACGATATAAAGATCATAGGAATCGAAGCTACGGTTTGGAAATGGCAAGCGTTTTACGAAATGAACCGGTCTGCGATTTACAGCAAGTAGGCACCTAAATGCAACGAAATGAACATGCCACAGCCACCAAACATGATAGCAAAAGACATGGCAGGGATGTACACAAGATGCTTATCAAAACACTAGCACTGAGCCATGGTCAAATTCATCCATTATGAGGTTCAAACAAGCATGGCAAAAACGCAAATGCATAACAGATTTCAGACTTAGTGAAATTAACACTAGTCTGAAATTTCAGACCACGATGCTCTCTTCGGAGCAGCAAAACAACATGATACACAACCTGATTATGACAAGCAAGAACATGGCATGAAGCTACTCAACAAGCTTAACAAAACACCCAAAGTGACCTGGGGCCAAAAGGGTTCACAAAATACTCTAACGAGCACACGAACATAGCTCATGCACAATCAGTTTTCAGACTTAGTGAAAACTGAGACATGCTGAAATTTAACTCACGAAGGCATGTAAACGAGCTCGATGCACTCACTACGGCGCAAGTCATGGCAAGGTAATCATATATCCATAAAGAAGGCACAAAATGCTAGCTATACATGGCACGAACAATGGCATAGCATGCATGGATCACTAACAATAGCATCGGCAAAATCGCAAACAAGTTGACGATCTGCCCAGATTTACCACGAAGCAAAAGTAGAGCTCGATTGACTCAAGCTAGAGCACTCCACATATGCAAACAAAGACATGGATGGATAGAGCATAACATGAATATCAAAACTCCCTTACCGATCATCCTCAAAAGAGGCACGGATCACTAGGAAACAAGCTGAACACATGGCATCATGAACTAAAATATCCCAGACTTAGTGAAATCCACTAAGTCCCTGAAAACAGAATTCTCAGGTGCCTCACTTTGCAAGCTTGCACAAGTCACCGCACACATCCTAAAAATGCATGGGTGGCACCTCTGGAAAGAAGACAAAATGCTTAACAATTCATCCCAAAGACTCACAGGCATATCATGCACACAATAATCATGGCAAAAATGACAAAAGTCCATGATGAACTAACGGATCTACAATTTAACTCACGAAGCCTCCTTCTACCAGCATTTTGGGCATCAAGATGAACTCAAATGCAAATGATTCAATGGAATGAAATGATGTACATGTCGAGACGAAGATTTTGATATATCATATGTCCAAAACGGAGCTTCGGGTGCGGAGATATGAACAGTCAAAGTTAGCACAAAAATACGGGGGAGAAGAGGGAAAGTCAACCTAGATCTAGGGTTTGCCCAGGTACTGTAGCAGGGCACGGTGGACGAGGTTCGTCGGCGAGGCGGCCGGCTCCGGCGAGCTCAGAACGGCGGCGAGGTGGCGGTGAGGAGGCGCGGACCCGGCCGGATCCGGTCCGCGGCGGCGAGGGAGGCGAGGCCGGGCGGCGAGGGGCGCGCGCTCCCTACTCCGGCCGGCGAGGTCACGGCGGCCGGCCGAGTGAAGTGCGGCGGAGCGGCGAGGTTGCCCGCGGCGGCGCCGGCCACCGGGCGTGGAGACGAGGGCGGCGGAGCGCGGGACGAAGGGCGGCGGCGGATCGGGCTCGCGGGGGCCCCTCCTGGGCCTCCCGGGCCGGCGGCGGCGGTGGGCAGGCGTTCCACGTGGCGGCTCCGGAGTGGCTGCGGGCGGCGGAGCGGACGCGTCCGGTCCGTCCGGACGTGTCCGGCGGCGGCGGCGGAGGAAATTAGGGTTTTGGAGGAGAGGGGAGATCCGAAAACGGGAGGGGGTTTAAATAGGCATAGAGGGAGCTAGGAGTGTCCAAATGAGGTGCGGTTTTCGGCCACGCGATCGTGATCGAACGCTCTAGGACATGGAGCAGTGTTTGGTGGGTTTTGGGCCAAAATGGAGGGGTGTTGGGCTGCAACACACACGAGGCCTTTTCGGTCCCTCGGTTAACTGTTGGAGTATCAAACGAAGTCCAAATGATACGAAACTTGACAGGCGGTCTACCGGTAGTAAACCAAGGCCGCATGGCAAGTCTCGGTCCAATCCGGAAATGTTTAATCCCCACACATGAAAGAAAGCTAGAAATGGCCACTGGAGGAGAACGAAGCGCCGGAATGCAAAACGGACAACGGGGAAAATGCTTGAATGCATGAGATGAACATGTATGCAAATGCAATGCACGTGATGACATGATATGAGATGCATGACAAGAAAACAACACACGGAGACAAAGACCCGAACCGGAGGAATAAATATAACTTAATGCCGGAAACGGCAAGAGTTGGAGTACAAATTGGGAAAGTTATATCTGGGGCGTTACAACACTCCACCACTACGAAAAGATCTCGTCCCGAGATCTAGGACTGAAAGAACTCCGGGTACTCAGAACGGAGGTGATCCTCGCGTTCCCAGGTAGCTTCACGGTCGGAATGGTGTAACCACTTGACTTTGAGAAATTTGATTGACTTGTTGCGAGTCCTGCGTTCAGTCTCTTCAAGGATTGCAACTGGGTGCTCACGATAGGAGAGATCTTCTTGGAGCTCAATGTTCTCTAAGTTGACGGTGCGTTCAGGCATCTTGAAGCACTTTCGGAGTTGGGACACATGGAACACATCATGAACATTTGCAAAGTTTGAAGGAAGCTCGAGTTGATAGGTGAGGTCGCCTCTCTTGCTGACAATCTTGAAAGGTCCGACGTATCTAGGGGCAAGTTTCCCTTTGATACCGAAGCGACGAGTCCCTTTCATAGGAGAGACGCGGAGGTAAACATGATCTCCGATCTCGAAAGCCAAATCACAGTGCTTACTATCATAGTAGCTCTTCTGGCGGGATTGGGCTGCTTTGAGGTTATCACGAATGACCTTGCACATTTCTTCTGCCTCTGTGATTAAGTCATTACCCAGCAGCTGACGTTCACCGGTTTCAGACCAGTTGAGAGGGGTAAAACATTTCCTACCATACAGGATTTCAAATGGGGCCTTGCCCGAACTTGCTTGAAAACTGTTGTTGTATGAGAATTCAGCATAAGGAAGACAATCCTCCCACTTCATGCCGAAGGAGATAACACAAGCCCTGAGCATATCTTCAAGAATCTGGTTGACACGCTCGACTTGACCGTTTGTTTGAGGATGGAAAGCAGTGCTGAAGCGGATGTTGGTGCTCATGGCCTTCTGAAAAGAATCCCAAAACTTGGAGGTAAAGATGCTTCCATGGTCTGAAGATATCACTTGAGGAATACCATGCAGAGAGACAATTCGAGAGGTATAGAGTTCCGCCAATTGAGCTGCAGTGATCGACTCTTTGATAGGCAGAAAGTGAGCCACTTTGGTGAGCTTGTCGATGACAACGAATGTAGCATCATTGCCACGCTTGGACTTTGGAAACCCAGTCACGAAGTCCATTTCAATGTGGTCAAACTTCCATTCTAGAATGGAAAGAGGTTGGAGGAGACCTGCTGGCCTTTGGTGTTCTGCCTTCACTCTTCTGCAGACATCACATTCATTCACGAATTGAGCGATCTCGCGCTTCATTCGAGTCCACCAATATGTTTGCTTCAGATCCTGATACATCTTCGTGCTCCTAGGGAGGATGGAGAGGAGAGAGTTGTGAGCCTCGTTCATGATCACTTTACGAAGTTCACCTTTGGGTACCACAATTCGATCCTCGAAGAAGAGAGTGTCCTTGTCATCAAGGCGGTAGCACTTGTACTTGGACTGACTCTTTGCGATACCAATCTTCACCTTTTTCACCATAGCATCAAGAAGCTGGGCCTGGCGAATTTGGTCTTCCAAGGTAGGAGAAACTTGAAGGTTGGCGAGGAAACCTTGAGGAACAATTTGCAGATTAAGTTTGCGGAAAGCTTCACAAAGCTCGGGTTGGTAAGGCTTCAGAATCAGACTGTTGCAATATGCTTTTCTGCTCAAAGCGTCAGCAATCACATTGGCCTTGCCTGGAGTATACTTGATACTTGGATTGTACTCTTGAATCATTTCGACCCATCGAGTTTGCCTGAGGTTGAGATTAGGCTGAGTGAAGATGTACTTGAGACTCTTGTGATCAGTGAAAATGTCCACTTTTCTTCCCAATAGAAGATGTCTCCAAGTCAACAAAGCATGCACAACTGCCGCCAACTCGAGATCATGAGTGGGGTAGTTCTTCTCATTAGGCTTCAACTGGCGAGAGGTATAAGCAACAACTTTCTTCTCTTGCATCAGTACAGCACCGAGACCTTGGAGAGAGGCATCACAAAAGACCTCATACGACTTGGTTTCATCAGGCGGAGTAAGAACTGGAGCAGTGATCAATTTCTCTTTCAAAGTGTTGAAAGCAATATCACACTCCGGAGACCAAACGTACTTGACGTGCTTCTAAAGAAGATTTGAGAGAGGCTTCGTGATCTTAGAAAAGTTTTCAACGAATCTTCGGCAATAGCTTGCGAGACCGAGGAAGCTACGGAGTTGCTTCATGTTCTGAGGAGGTTCCCAATTAACAATTGCAGACACCTTCTCAGGATTCACGGCAATGCCCTTGGCAGAGATGATATGACCAAGATAAAGCACCTCATCGAGCCAAAATTCACACTTGGAGAACTTGGCGTAGAACTGATGTTCCCTGAGCTTGTCAAGAACCAAACACAAGTGCTTGGCATGATCTTCCTTGTTCTTGGAGAAAACCAGAATGTCGTCGAGATAGACCAAAACGAAGTCATTGGTGTAGGGGTTGAAGATGAAGTTCATCATGCGAGAGAACGTCGGAGGAGCGTTGGCGAGGCCAAAAGACATGACGGTGTATTCATATGACCCATAGCTTGTCCTGAAAGCCGTCTTGGGAATATCTTGCTCACGGATGCGAATCTGATGATAACCCATACGGAGATCAAGCTTGGAGAATACTTGGGCACCCTTGAGTTGTTCGAACAGCTCATTGATGTTGGGAAGTGGGTATTTGTTCTTGATGGTCTTCTTGTTCAATGGACGATAATCAACACAAAGTCGGTCCGTTCCATCCTTCTTCTTCACAAAAGAACACCACAACCCCATGGAGAAGTACTAGGCCGAATGAGACCCATTCTTTCTTGAACATCGAGTTGTTTCTTCAACTCCTTCAACTCTTCAGGGCCGAGCTTGTAGGGACGTTTGCACATAGGTTCCATACCGGGCTCAAGTTCAATAACAAATTCAACGGGCCGGTGCGGAGGCATTCCTGGGAGCTCTTCTGGGAAGACGTCTTGATACTCACAAACAACCGGAATCTGCGAAATAGCATCCAATTCACCCTTCTCATTGAGAGAAAACAACCGGATTGTATCATCACGAGCGGCAAAGACAATGACATCCTCAGACGAATGAGTCAGTTGAATCTGCCTGGCTGCACAATTGAGGTGAGCCTTGTGCTTAGAGAGCCAGTCCATCCCAAGAATAAGATCAATATCAGAATCTCCAAGAACAATTGGGGAAGAAAGGAACTTGTAGTCGCCCAAGGTGATAGTAACATCCGGGACACAGAAATTAGCTGTCATTTGTTTGCCCGGTGACACAATTTGTAAAGAATTTTGCAGGTGCTAGTAATCGCAGTCATACTTTGATGCAAAAGGTTTGGAAATGAAGCAATGCGATGCACCAGTGTCAAAAAGAACTTTTGCAGGAATATCATTAACAGGAAGGTTACCCATGATGACATCTGACGAATCCTCTGCCTGAGCTGCGTTCATCAAGTTGACCTTGGCGGACTTGGGGTTATGCTTGACCACAGCTGTACTTGCCGATCTGACAGGAGGAGGAGGAGGAAGACGCCTTTGGTTGAAACAGTTGTTGGCGTAGTGACCCTTCTGTTGGCACTTGTTGCACGTGACCTCTGAAAGCGGACGGTGGTACGAAGCACTCGATCTTGGAGCTTGAGACGAAGTCTTGTTCTGAAAGCCTGGGTTGGGTGGGTGGGAAGAACCACTGCCACCTTTGCTCTTCTGCTGATACGGCTGACGAAACGGAGGAGGAGGAAGCCAATACTTCTGCTGCTTGGCCACTTGAGTAGAGGAAGAAGGCGTAGTGTCTCTGACTCGCTTCCTGGAAGCATCACACCTCAACTGAGCAGCCTCTTGCTTCAGTGCCATGTTGTAGAACTCATCGTACCTCAACGACTCAAAGAGGACAAGAGCGAGCTGAATTTCTTCACGGAGACCACCCCTGAACTGATAGATCATGCTCTTCTCATCAGGAACATCCTGCTTGGCAAAATGGGCGAGCTTCTGGAACAACTTGTTGTAGTCATAGACAGACAAAGAGCCTTGCTTCAGATTGCGGAATTCCTCACGTTTGCTTTCAGTCACACTCTGGGGGATGTGATGAGCTCGGAAATCTCGACGGAAATCATCCCAAGTGATCAAACGTCCACCTCTGGAATCCTTGTACTGCTGGAACCACTCTGCAGCCTGATCTTTGAGCTGGAAAGAAGCGAACTTGATGAAATCTTCAGGCCTGACGTTGCTGCATTCAAAATGCTTGCCCAGATCCACTAGCCAATCGTCAGCATCGGTAGCCTCAACACAATTGCTGAACGTCTTTGGACCATTAGCGAGGAACTGGTTCAGAGTAGCAAAATGGTTCTGATTGTTGCCTTGATTCCCTTGACTGCCTTGATTCTGCTCTTGGAGGATTTGCATGATCAACTGTGTATTTGCATTGGTTGTGGCCATCACAGCTTGCCAAGCCTCCGAAGGAGGTGGAGGTGGTGGCGGATCAGGATTCGGAGTCGTGCGTGTTGGAGGAGCCATCCTGAAGAGGTTGACCACCATTAGCACACAAATAGACAAATAATGAAGATGAATCCAACGGAATGAAAATTGCAACATAAAGTCTTCACATCCGAACAAAATGAACGAATGCACTTCTCTTGAAGTGGTCACATATTCCTAAATTGCGAAGCCACGAAGAATTAGGTAGAAGAGGTAAATCAACAAGGGATGGAATCAACATATGACTTCGAAGCAACTCGAATACCACTACTCAAAATAAAACCAAGGATTGGCTTGCGGAATAAGCCGGAACAAACATATGATAGAGATTTCGTCCGAAGTTTTCGTGGTGGGACCTACACGGGCTCGATCGTACAACACCATCATGTACAAGGCAGTGCACATGACATACGAAGCGTCCCCGAGTCAGCATAGCCAAGGACTCTTTAAGACACAACGAGACCACTGTAAAATCGACCATGAATAGGCGAACCACTAGACGTCGAACCCCAATTTCATATCATACATCTGTCGGAAGGATATCCTAAGAGCTACTTGAATTCCCACCTATGAAACTCCCGAAACTTTCCGGTTATGCAATCAGGTGTTGGGGATACAGGGGAAGCATAATATCTCACCCAAACTAGCAAATCCTACATCCAGCTGTATCCATCCTTCAACACATAACCAAGAAACCTTCGGAAACCATCTACCTCAACCTTCGAAAAGTATCCGTTATACAAGTTATGGCGATCCCGAACTCCCACCCCAGTACTGGGTGGCGTCGAGGTTATCTCACCAACGAACTGCATAAAGGAGATTTTCGATGTCGCGAACATATCTCAAGTATACTAGAATTGCAACGATAAAATTATGATGACAACACCTCAGAGCTCAACTCCCCGGAACACTTCCACTAAACCCCTGACAGGAGGCACCAAGACAGTGTTCTCATCATAAGCCATCGGAACAAATCCAAGACACTCGTGTGATCCTAAATTTTTTTTAGTGAAATTTGAGAAGAGAAGAGTCAAAACTCTACGTCAGGATGCCTTACCAGAGCGATGAGGAGACTGGGAAGTAAAAAGAATTCCTAAGCTCTCCGATATATAATTCCTAAATGACTCAAAACATTTTTCTAGACACAACTCGGCTGCTAAAAACGATCAAGCAATGGGGGCTCCTAAGGTCGGGGAAGGCTATGATTACCAACTTGTAACGCCCTCGATGCGGCTATATCTCCCACGTGTCGAGGCACGACTTAGAGGCATAACCGCATTGAAAGCAATGTCGCAAGTTAGGAAATCATCACACATCCCATGTACATAAATAATATAAAGGGGAGGTACATAGTTGGCTTACACTCGCCACGTCACATCAAAGTACATAAATAACATACATCATCCAAACACTCATGGCCCGACTACGACGCCAAAATAAAAGACAACCCAACAAGCGACATAGGTCCCGATCACACCAACTGGGCACCACTACTGATCATCAGGAAAAGACACATAGTAACGCTGAGAGTCCTCGTCGTACTCCCACTTGAGCTCGAGCGCGCCATCTGGAGTTGTATCATCTGTCCCTGCATCTGGTGTAATAGTAATCTGTGAGCCACAGGGACTCAGCAATCTCGCACCCTCGCGATCAAGACTATTTAAGCTTAGTAGGTAGGAAGGGGTAATGTAAGTGGAGCTGCAGCAAGCGACTAGCATATATGGTGGCTAACTTGTCCGCAAAAGAGAGCGAGAAGAGGACGCAAAGCACGAGCGAGAAACTAGAGAGCAACCTGCGCAAACATAACTCCAACACCAGGTCCACTTCCCGGACTCCGCCGAGAAGAGGCGATCACGGCAACACACTCAGTTGATTCATTTTAATTAATTAAGGTTCAAGTTATCTACAACCGGACATTAACAAATTCCCATCTGCCCATAACCGCGGGCACGGCTTTCGAAAGATTAATCCCTGCAGGGGGGTCCCAACTTAGCCCATAACAAGCTCTCACGGTCAACGAAGGAATAGACCTCCACCCAAGACACACCGATCAGACTCGGTATCTCGGTACAACAAGACATTTCGACAGGTTAAAACAAGACCAGCAACACCGCCCGAATGTGCCGACAAATCCCTATAGGAGCTGCACATATCTCGTTCTCAGGGCACACTCAGATGAGCTCTCCATACAACTAAAACCAAACCTCGAGTTTCCCTGAGGGGGCGCTGCACAGGACTCTAGTTCGGACCAACACTCAGAGGAGCACTGGCCCGCGGGGGGCTAAAATAAAGATGACCCTCGGGCTCCGGAAACCCAAGGGAAAAGGGGGGGTAGGTGGCAAATGGTAAAACCAATGTTGGGCATTGTTGGAAAAGCTTTAATCAAGGCAAACTATCAAGGGGTTCCCATTATAGCCCAACCGCGTAAGGGACGCAACTATCCGGGAACATAACACCGATATGACGGAAACTAAGGCGGCAAGAGTGGAACAAAACACTAGGCGAGAGGTCGAGCCTTCCACCCTTTACCAAGTATATAGATGCATTAATATAACATGGCAATATAATGATATCCCAACAAGTAAATAAATGTTCCAACAAGGAACGACTCCAATCTTCACCTGCAACTAACAATGCTATAAGAGGGGCTGAGCAAAGCGGTAACATAGCCAATCAACGGTTTGCTAGGACAATGGTGGGTTAGAGGCTGAACATGGCAATTGGGAGGCTAACAAGCAAGTGGTAGGCATCGTAGCATTGGCATAGCAAAAGAGCGAGCAAACTAGCATAGCAAAGATAGTAGTGATTTCGAGGGTATGATCATCTTGCCTGCACAGTTGTCAGAGTTGACTGGATCCTTACAAGCAAACTCAGCGGGCTCCTCGTTAGCGAACTCGTCTCCCGGCTCTACCCAACAACACAAACAAGCAACAAGGATACAATCAACCACGTGCAAGGACAAACAATAAGATGCAATGATGGTATGCTATGCGGGATGCGATGCGGGATGCAAAATGCAAGACGTGACAGGAAATGCATGACCCTGGCCTCAACTTGGAAAACCAAGTGCGCCAATGGATAGAGGGGATGAAATCACCTGAAAACGATATAAAGATCATAGGAATCGAAGCTACAGTTTGGAAATGGCAAGCGTTTTACGAAATGAACCGGTCTGCGATTTACAGCAAGTAGGCACCTAAATGCAACGAAATGAACATGCCACAGCCACCAAACATGATAGCAAAAGACATGGCAGGGATGTACACAAGATGCTTATCAAAACACTAGCACTGAGCCACGGTCAAATTCATCCATTATGAGGTTCAAACAAGCATGGCAAAAACGCAAATGCATAACAGATTTCAGACTTAGTGAAATTAACACTAGTCTGAAATTTCAGACCACGATGCTCTCTTCGGAGCAGCAAAACAACATGATACACAACCTGATTATGACAAGCAAGAACATGGCATGGAGCTACTCAACAAGCTTAACAAAACACCCAAAGTGACCTGGGGCCAAAAGGGTTCACAAAATACTCTAACGAGCACACGAACATAGCTCACGCACAATCAGTTTTCAGACTTAGTGAAAACTGAGACATGCTGAAATTTAACTCACGAAGGCATGTAAACGAGCTCGATGCACTCACTATGGTGCAAGTCATGGCAAGGCAAGCATATATCCATAAAGAAGGCACAAAATGCTAGCTATACATGGCACGAACAATGGCATAGCATGCATGGATCACTAACAATAGCATCGGCAAAATCGCAAACAAGTTGACGATCTGCCCAGATTTACCACGAAGCAAAAGTAGAGCTCGATTGACTCAAGCTAGAGCACTCCACATATGCAAACAAAGACATGGATGGATAGAGCATAACATGAATATCAAAACTCCCTTACCGATCATCCTCAAAAGAGGCACGGATCACTAGGAAACAAGCTGAACACATGGCATCATGAACTAAAATATCCCAGACTTAGTGAAATCCACTAAGTCCCTGAAAACAGAATTCTCAGGTGCCTCACTTTGCAAGCTTGCACAAGTCACCACACACATCCTAAAAATGCATGGGTGGCACCTCTGGAAAGAAGACAAAATGCTTAACAATTCATCCCAAAGACTCATAGGCATATCATGCACACAATAATCATGGCAAAAATGACAAAAGTCTATGATGAACTAACAGATCTGCAATTTAACTCACGAAGCCTCCTTCTACCAGCATTTTGGGCATCAATATGAACTCAAATGCAAATGATGCAATGGAATGAAATGATGTACATGTCGAGACGAAGATTTTGATATATCATATGTCCAAAACGGAGCTTCGGATGCGGAGATATGAACAGTCAAAGTTAGCATAAAAATACGAGGGAGAAGAGGGAAAGTCAACCCAGATCTAGGGTTTGCCCAGGTACTGTAGCAGGGCACGATGGACGAGGTTCGTCGGCGAGGCGGCCGGCTCCGGCGAGCTCGGAACGGCGGCGAGGTGGCGGTGAGGAGGCGCGGACCCGGTTGGATCCGGTCCGCCGCGGCGCGGCGGCGAGGGGCGCGCGCTCCCTACTCCGGCCGGCCAGGCGAAGTGCGGCGGAGCGGCTAGGTTGCCCGCGGCGGCGCCGGCCACCGGGCATGGAGACGAGGGCGGCGGAGCGCGGGACGAAGGGCGGCGGCGGATCGGGCTCGCGGGGGTCCCTCCTGGGCCTCCCGGGCCGGCGGCGGCGGTGGGCAGGCGTGCCACGTGGCGGCTCCGGAGTGGCTGCGGGCGGCGGAGCGGACGCATCCGGTCCGTCCGGACGTGTCTGGCGACGACGGAGGAGGAAATTAGGGTTTCGGAGGAGAGGGGAGATCCGAAAACGGGAGGGGGTTTAAATAGGCATAGAGGGAGCTAGGAGTGTCCAAATGAGGTGCGGTTTTCGGCCACGCGATCGTGATCGAAAGCTCTAGGACATGGAGCAGAGTTTGGTGGGTTTTGGGCCAAAATGGAGGGGTGTTGGGCTGCAACACACACGAGGCCTTTTCGGTCCCTCGGTTAACCGTTGGAGTATCAAACGAAGTCCAAATGATACGAAACTTGACAAGCGGTCTACCGATAGTAAACCAAGGCCGCATGGCAAGTCTCGGTCCAATCCGGAAATGTTTAATCCCCACACACGAAAGAAAGCTAGAAATGGCCACCGGAGGAGAACGAAGCGCCGGAATGCAAAACGGACAACGGGGAAAATGCTCGAATGCATGAGATGAACATGTATGCAAATGCAATGCACGTGATGACATGATATGAGATGCATGAAAAGAAAACAACACACGGAGACAAAGACCCGAACCGGAGGAATAAATATAACTTAATGCCGGAAACGGCAAGAGTTGGAGTACAAATTGGGAAAGTTATATCTAGGGCGTTACAGGATAGTTGGTGAAACCAACATCGGCAAGCACCCGACCGCAGTTGTGCGATCTGGGTGGTCCTCAATATCAAAGATGATAGGCGTGCTGGACCATTTCAGAAGCTTGCGTGACTCGACAGGTGGTTCCGCCGCATTGACTTCCCGCACCCATTGCTTGAGTTGGCGGTGCGAAGTATGCAGAGAAGCACCGCCGTCAACGCACAAGACCTCTGTGGCTTTCTGGAACTCCTGCTCACTGGTCTCGGCATCATCCATGTCTTCGTCGTTGTCGTCATCTTCATCCTTGTCGCGGCCGCGGGGAGGTCTGTCTCCTTGTTGCTGCTTGGCCTTACCGCGGCGTCCTCCCCGGCCGGCGCACTTCTTGCCGGATTCTCCAGCGCCTCCTTGGGCCCTCTCCTTGTCGCGTCGCTCGTATTCAGACTTTTGCTGCTGGACAAGCTGCTCGACCTTCTTGCAGCTCTGGAGGTCATGGCCCTTGGTGCGGTGGATCTTGCAGTACTCCTTGTCGGTGCCGTCCTGCTTGTCGACGACCGCCACAGACTGGCAGTTGGTGCATGCGGCAATCTCCTTGCCGGAGCTACCAGCTTTGGCTTTCTTGGCGCCACCTTCATTGCCGGACTGCTCAATGACTAGCACATCTTTGCCTTTCTTCTTCCTGTTGTTCCGCCGCCGGTTTTTCTTTGTCGGGGCAGCATCCCCGCTGTCAGATCCTCCTGCTCCTGTATTCTCTCCGGGGAGTTTCCTCCCTTCCTCAGCACGTGCACACTTGTCAGCCAGGGCATACAGCTCACTGACGTCTCTGATCTTGCACATCACCATCTCCTCCCACATCCTACGGTTACGCACATTCTGATGGAACGCGCCGATGACCGCGGCAGGGTGGACATCTGGTTGTGCTGTACATGGCTGAATCTCTGAATGTACTTGCGCAGGGGCTCTCCTTCCTTCTGGGCGAGCAGGTGAAGGTCACTCTCTTGGCCATGAGGTTTGTGGCCGCCTGTAAAGGCGCCGACAAACTAATGGCATAGGTCTGCCCAGGAGGATATGGAGTTGTCCGGCAAATGCATGAGCTAGGACCTGACGTTGGGCTTGAGCACCAGCGGGAAGTAGTTGGCAAGGATCTTGTCGTCCCGCCCCCCGGCAGCTTGCACCGCGATGGTGTAGATGCTGAGGAACTCCGACGGATGCGACTTGCCGTCGTACTTCTCTGGTACGTCTGGCTTGAAATTCTTCTTGCTGGGCCACTGGACTTGCCGCAGCTCACGAGTAAACGCAGGGCAACCTACCGCGTACGGCAAGTCGCCTGGTTCCCCTGGTGCATGCATGTCGACAAAGGGCCCAGCGCGCTGGTCTGATTGACGCTGCGCTTCTCTTCGGCGCTCGATGCGAGTACGAGCGTCTTCTTGCTGTCGTTCGTGAAGAACTTGGCGCTGATCGCGACGAGCTCGTGGATCTGATGACGCGGTGGAGTCGCTGTCGGGGTGGATCCGGCGAGTCGGCGATCTTGGCCTTCGGGGCGGAGAGTGCACGGTGGTTGCACCCCCACCGATCTTGTCGCCACCGGCTCATGCTTGGCTGACTTGCCGCGGCTGCGATGTACTCGGCTGCCGTGGAGTGTTGCCATTGGCGAAGCCGATGAGACTCTGAATGGTGGCCCTCCAGTCGTCGATCTTGTCTGCTGCTGGAGGGTAGTCTAGGAGCAGTTGAGCTCGCGCCAGAGCTTCTGCTGAAGTGGCGGGTGGCAGCGGCGAACGGTGTGAGGAGCGGGATATGCTCGGACTTCTAACTATGTTAGAAGGAGCAGTATCTCGTCCAGGCGACCGTGCCCCGCTCGTGCCAGCATGTTGGCGTGCATGCTGGTCTTGAGTACTCTGAGATCCACCAGCTCGATCTTGGTCCAGCAAACGTATGGTACCGTGAGTACCATGACGCTGCCGGTCCCGCGCCTCCTGGGATGGGCGCGGTGCATGTACGGACGCCGAGGTCTTGGAGTGCGCCCGGTCGTTGTGGGAGCCGACTGCGCCGCCGATGGGCAGCGCAGCCTTGTCCTTGGACCTGGCAGCACCGTGAGCTCCCTCGTCGACGCCCGTTCTTCCGCCGGCGTCTACCCCACTAGCCGTTTGCTCCGGTGATGGTGGGTTCGGCGCGGACGGAGCAGCTGCCTCTGAAGCCTTCTTCTTCGGCGGCATGTCGATGAAGACGATGAAGATTGAGCTCGTGTGAACGCCGGATCAGGTTCACACAACCTCGACGCACCCCCTACCTGGCGCGCCAAAGATGTCGGGGAACTAATCCACGAGCACCTATGGGACCAGCGGACCGAGCCCCTTTCGGTTCGGCGGGGGGGGGGGGGGGGAGATCGCACGAAGAGCAGATCGAGGAGAAACACACGAGCAGTTTACCCAGGTTCGGGCCGCACGGATGCGTAAAACCCTACTCCTGCTTTGTGGTTTGTATTGAGTTCTTGCTCGGGAGCGCTGAGTGCTACAGTACACACCAGCAGCTAACGAGACCGAGCGTGAGTGTTCTCTCATCCCCCCCCCCTACGTTGCGCATGGGCCTCCTTTTATATGCTCAAGGGGTCACCGACAGGTGGCAACGTAGACAAGGGTAAAAATGGAAAGGTGTTGCGGTTGGTACAACTACCTGCTACAGTGTATCATACCTAACCCTGACGGCAGGGGACAAGGGCATTAAATGCCCGTCTGCGTTGCTCAAATAGTACAAAAGGGACCGTCAGGGACACCACCGCTCGCCACGATGGCAATCTTGTCAGTGCCGCTTGCCACCGCGCACCGCTGGCTGCACTGCCTCCCGCCACGTATGCCTGGAAGGGTCCCAGAGCGACATGGTGGATGTGCTGGAGCGCGGGTACAGAGTGGTGGCTTGCCGCGGCAAGCGCCTTGCCGCGGTCGTTGTCTTGTCGCGTCCGGGAGCTTGTCGCCCACCGGGCCTTGCCGGGACGCGTGGCGTGTCGCGGCAAGTTCCTTGAGATGCCTTGGTTGGCCTTCCCGGCAAGCTCCTCTTGCCGGGGTCTTGTCTCCTTGGCTTGGATACTTTGTCCTTGAATGGCTCCAAAGGAACCACAGAGGATCTTGGCGGTCACCCGGCAAGCCTTGCCGCGGGATGCTGCGACTTCCCATGCACAAGTTCGGGATACTAGGGTACCCCTACTCTAGTACACCGACAGTGGACCTCCAGGCTGTCCACAAGGCAGGGGGCGCGCCCAGGGGGGTGGGGGGTGGGGGGGGGGGGGCGCCCCCACCCTCGTGGGCAGCTCGGGACTCCCCAGGTCCATCTCCGATACTCCGTGGGATTCTTTTGGTCCAAAAATAAGTTCCGTGAAGTTTCAGGTCAATTGGACCCCGTTTGATTTTCCTTTTCTGCGATACTCTAAAACATGGAAAAAACAGAAACTGGCACTAGGCTCTAGGTTAATAGTTTAGTCCCAAAAAATAATATAAAAGTGTTTAATAAAGCCCATAAACATCCAAAACAGATAATATAATAGCATGGAACAATAAAAATTACAGATACGTTGGAGACGTATCATACACGTCCGCTTAGTAGGCCCACAAGTCAGCCACCAAATCTGACGGGTCCCAGCTATCAATGGGAGGAATAGTTTTTTTTCGCATAACAAGGAGGCACTTCCTTCCGTGCGAAGATACAACTAGTGGGTCCCAGCTATCAGGGGGAGGAAACATTTTTTTAGCTTAATAAGGAGGAACTTTCCTTGCATGCAACCGTGGACCTCGTGGGTCCCAGCCGTCAGGCTCTCCATGTATAGTCCTCTTCCGATGACTCTCGTTTGTTGACCACTCCACGCCGAGCACATCGAGGCGATGGACGACGGCGAGGCCCCGGACGGGAACGACCCGGAGATGGGAAGATGCGGTAGTGGAGTAGCGCTTCATAGTGATGTGTGCTAAGCAGAGCTGCTAGTCGCCGGAGGCCGGACCAGGCGGTCCCGGCGATGCTGGAGGAAGAAGACGAGAGATTGAAGGTGCATGCCGGCCGCTGGATATAAATCCAATGGTTGTGGATGTTATAATCATTTGTTGACCAAGTTGACAACGCCCTGCGTAGGCTTCGACCTATTGGCACACATGTTAGCCTGCAAAAATGTGGCATATATTTAACCCATGTTTTCTAGAATGTACAGTCCATTTGCTGGGCTGGGTGAACAAATAATTTCGCGTCAATGCGGCCCATTTAATATTTTCTAAGAAATCCCAGCCCATTTGCACTTTCTTGAAATACACGAATTAGTTGGGCTCGTTCTATATACAGTATAATGTTAGGTTAGAAGGAGCAATTAATATAAAAAATAAAGCATTGCGACACATTTATATATATAAAATTAAGAAATTTAGCGAGTTATTGCTCAAAATAAAAATTAGCGCGTTATTATTACATTGGTCCTTAAAATCTTCGCAAGCTTTTGTACGCAATCACCAGGATTTTCCTACCTTTGAGTAAAAAACAACCAGGATTTTCCTTGCCAACTTCTGTTAAACATTTACTTTTATAAGTTAATAACACATGTGATGTTTTTATAATGTATATATAAGTCTCTATAAAATATACGATGATATAATTACATAAATATATATAATGTGGTTAGAAGGGAAAACATAAATTGGACACATCATTAGTATTCTTATATATAGATAAATAGAACAGAGATCTGCGTTTTATTAGGAAAATACATTGGGCTGCCGATCTTTAAGAAAGCATAAAATCTACGCTGGGAGGCCCATAGGCCGGTATGGACCTTAAAAAATAAGTTGAAACCACTGTCTCCGTATGTCGTGGGCTACGCATAGCTAGGCCTAGCTGATACTTGTTCACCCTCTGGAAAAAAATGATACCAGCTAGATCCCCGAGTGAACTAGATTAAAGAGGGGGCCGACGGCGCGACTGAAGAAGCACATCAGACATGATTTTTCTTCTTCAGTGGATGGCTCTCGATGGCATTTTTTACTTTCCTCTGCACCAGACAACTTGTATTTTAGCCTCCCAGTCCGTGGTGGACCAGCAGCCCATTTGCTGGGTGGGCCAACCTACAGAAACCAGCCTTGATTTTTCATCAAGCCCCCAAAACAACGCAATACTATGCTTGTTTTGAGGCTGAAAACATTACGGTAGGGGTTGAGCGGGGGAGGGGGGAAGACAGAGCAAAAATATTTAAAAAAAGCCGATGTGCCTTTGCTACCCTAACAAAGCAGGTGCAATTCTTCTCGGGAAGAAGGTGTGCCGTTGACACCCACACGTCACAGATCCCATAGTATACATACTAACAAGTTCACACACAAGTACAACAGAACAGGTAAACATTTGTATCAAACTCAGGTTAACAGGACACGTTCATATTCATAGACAACATTCACAATCAACAACTCAAAAGATTCATATATACACAAGTTCAACATGTCTATGCATCCAAATGATTGATAGATAACACGACAATATTCATAGATAATTCACAAAAAGATTCAGATATACACATGTTCAGTATGTTTATGCAAGCAAATGATTGAGATCACAGCCAATATCATCCATGGATGAACTTTAATTACCTAGGGTACAAACCGGTAAATGGTGTTCAGTTGGAGGTACTTCTTGCTAAAATTAATGTTTGTACGAGTAAACTTTCGAGTACATAAGAGGTAGCACAGACAATCTGAACTTTGCTTGTAGGTTTATCCTCAAATAGTGGCCTCGTGCCGAGGGAGGTTTGAGCAACTTGGCCACTACTTTCATCCAACTACTTTACTGGCTCATCTTGGTCCTGTAGCTCACAAAAATTCTACATTGCAGACAAGAAAGGAGGTGGTTGAGAAAATGAACCACCCAAATTTTTTTTGTGCAGTTCAACTGAAATGGAGCATCCCTGGCGTGTAGACTGATTAAGTGCCAGATGAATATACGCGTCAACCAACTTGTCTGGAATCTTTAGACTCCATGCCATACAGTTGGCTACCATATGTGCCGATAACCAAAAGGCACAAGTTGGGACCAAAGACTGGACTGCGTTTTTCCGGGCTATGCACCAAGCAATATTTTTGGCATTCACTCTCCTAATACTTGGAGTTTGACAACTTGTTGATGCCGATTGATACTTGAATGAATATAGGCACTTCTTCTTGTCAACATCGATGCTTGCCTGAGTGAACTTTGGAGTACATAGCAGTAGCATAAGTACCTGTCCATCTGATCTTTTTGTGCAGTTCTACTGAAATCACCCAATGTAATGATTTGCCTGTGAGTTCAGGCTCCAAGTTACTCCTTTATGAAATCGGCAAACAG
Source organism: Triticum monococcum (assembly GCA_034509565.1). Taxonomy (NCBI): domain Eukaryota; kingdom Viridiplantae; phylum Streptophyta; class Magnoliopsida; order Poales; family Poaceae; genus Triticum; species Triticum monococcum. Next base: position 475,945,471 of record CM067842.1, on the reverse strand, counting down.
TAGCACAATACCAAATTACCAATACACATGACAAGCACAATAATCAGGATAAAGACCAGTACCAACCTATGTGAGGTAGCATATCAATTACTATTTCCTTTGACTAGAAGCCGAGATAAGCCAAGCGACTAACAACAAAGGAAGGAAGCAAGCCCAGATTAGCGACTGACATGGAAGGAAGGAAGCTGTTGAGGCAATGAAGCACCCAAAGTTTTTGTGCAGTTCCACCAAAATCGAGCATCCCAGTTGGCACATATATTGAGAGACTGAGATTACTGTAATAGTGGGACTAGTTGATGAAACATACACTAACAAATAGAAGCACCCTCATTATCTTAATGGGTAAAGTTAGCAACATAGTAGTCTTGCTTAAAGAGAGGTATTAGTTTATTTAATCAGTGCCAATTAGCTCAACACTCAAAGCATTACCATGTGTCATAGGTTGCAAAACTTTAACGTGCAAAGATAAAGGAGTTTCTCATGACAGTAGCACAATACAAATAGAGATGACAGCAAACTAATATGGATGAAGGCCTTAGGCCGGTACCAACCTGAGAAAAAAAGCTTATTCATGTAGTCCCAGAAGAGATGATAAAGCACTCACTATAATCACTCAATAGTATATATTTTTGTGCACTTCAAATGTATGGTTGGAATCACTCTTGTTTACCAGTGCTGAGATTATATCTAAAGATTATCAAGAACTTCCAGCAGAGTTAAAGTACTGGCTGAGATATAGTTCATTGTATTGTCTTGTGTAGTTCCACTGAAATGTATGATTGGCAGAACATGATCCCTGTTTGCACAAGTAGGAACAAGGTGAAACCTTCATTAGCTTAGTGAGAAAGGATAGAAAGACATTAGCATATTACTCTAACAATAGCATCAAATTCATCATGGACAATACGCAGAAGTGGAAGGGCTCCCTGGAGGATCGTCTCACATGTAAGGTAGACATTGCCGGAGCCCTTGAATGGCCTCGACAGAGGCCTCGGCTTCATCAAGATCACCTTGGCACTATTTATTCTTGTTCTTCTTCCTCTTCATGCTCCGTTTCTCTTTCTCCTCACCAGTTGGTGAAACCAAGTACATGATTGGCCTTCTATTTCAGAATTGGTTTTGTCAATGAGGGAGTACAAGTGTACTAGTAAACAATAGCATTATTTTCTCATGGCAGTCGCAAAATAGAGATGAACACATGCATTAAATATCATTCTTACCTAAAGGAAGGTTATGGTGCCAATATGGATGATAATGATGCATGCAACCATCTTATGTGTGGATAGCAAATCTAGTCCTGGTCATACCACTGTGTACAACGTTTCTCCTATATTTCCCTTTTCGACCAAGAGACCAGCTGGATGACCAGTCTGTACTACTTTCACCCTCTATCCTTCCTATTTGTACGAAGTCCGATGTACATACTAAATCCCCCCACCCCCACTTTATTTCTTGTTTGAACCAAGTACAAGATTCAACTCCATGAAGTAGCTTTACCTCTAACAATAGAAGAAAAAAACTCCCTCTGCCCCAAAATTCTTGTCTTAGATAGATACGGATGTATCTAATACTAAAACGTGACTTGATACATCCGTATTTAGACAAATCTAAGACAATAATTTTGGGACGGAGGGAGCATGTGTCGTTTGACCATCCGATCGAGAGGGGCTGAGAGGTAGAAAATGATGCACATGCAGCAACGTAGCGAGATGGGGAAATAGAGCTAGGGCGGTTTTGAAGGAAGACATACCTGAAGGTCGTCGGGATGTGGATAGGTGGGTGGCGGGAGGCCAGATCTGCCCACACTAGGGCAACAACGAAGGGTTTGGAGGACCTCCCGCACCAGCGCTCGGCCAGAGATAACGATGCGGCTGATAGTGAGTCTCCTCCCTCACTATCGACGACGGCCTAAGCGCTGCCCCTCCTCCCCTTCACCGGGGAGGGGGATAATTCTGGATCTGTAACCAGCGGTGAGGATAGAAAGATAGTGTTTTTTGAAGGGAGAAAGATAGTGTTACCCCCGCTATATTGTTTAGATCTGGAGAGGATGAGAGTGTGTGAATAGAGCAACCCTAGCAAGCAAGCGCGGAGGCTCCGACCTATATGTACGTAGTGGGGTAGTTTTCCTTTTTCACTCCATTAAAACAATCGTTTAAAATAGTGTACATGCCAGGTCACCTTTTTTGAGTAGTTGATTGTTTTTTGACATAGCTACCCGCTTATTCCAAGTGGTGTTACGGCGTGCCATGTCGCACTTTGTATCGTTCAAGTCTGGTACAAGACCCTCCATTAAACGAACAACCACCCCCTCGTAAAATTTGTGAACAAGCCCATGGCTAAAATTATCGGAAATGTGCGCTGCCCCAACATGCATTATTATTTATATTTTCTACTTGGGAGTATCCTCAAAACAAAATGTGAGAGTACAATATGTATTGGGCCCCTTTGTAATTGGTGCTAAATTTTGACCAAAGATTTAACTGACAAAATGTTAGTGCATGTTAACAAAAATTATATCGTTTGATTCGTATTTGAACATAGTTTCAATTATGTAATTTTTTGTGACATGCATGAACATTTGGTTAGTTAAATTTATAGTCAAAATTTGGCAAGGTGCATTAAATCAACACATGCAAGTATCAAAAGGAGAGTCACGGCATGCATGCATGCGTTGTAATTAATGCATTGGTAAACACAAATTATTGAACTATATCGAGTGCAGTGCTTTGATCTGTCGTGTCAACTCATACAAGACCGAGAAGTTTGATTACTACAACGCCCTCTCCCTCGCAGACTGAGCTTCGGTGCCTTAACTGCACCTACCTTTGGCTGCATGACAGGTGGGCCACCCGCCTGTTGGGCCCATGTGTCATGCATGCAAAGGTAGGAGCAGTAAGTCAATGAAGCTATGTCCCTCCCTCGCCCATGAGCGTGGTGGCTGGCAGGACTAGGAGAAGCTTTCGTTCGCTACACGCTCTCTGTAGCGACCAGACCTCAAACAGTCTGATCTCTGTGCTCCGGTGTCATCCCTGGATCAGTAATGCTGACACCACACAATACTCGGAGGATTTATTGCAGAGTAGCAATCACACACTTATTACATCGAGTGTCTCAAAAGAGAACTTATTACAATAAATATGGCTTAAGGCCATCTAATAACGTTAACAGCGGAAGGCTTGGAAGATAAGTGAGTCCATCAACTCCAACGGCATCACTGAGTATAAAACCACGACCTAAAAACTCCTTAATCGTCGTCTGAAAAGTCTGCAACATTAACGTTGCAGCCCGAGAACGGGTCAGCACATGGAATATGCTGGCAAGGTAACACATAGAGAGTAATGAAATGAAACAACTATACTATATGCATATTTGGCTGGTGGAAAGCTCTATGGTTACCGTTTTTGCGTAAAGCCAATTTTTCCCTACTTCAAAGGAATAAATTTAATTACTACCATGGTGGTTGTTAAACATTGAGAATGATTGACAGCATTCTCAATCTCAATTAAGCATCATCATTAAACAAACCCATCAAAATTATCTTTAGAGTAACATGTTGAGATTCACATGATAATCCAAGTACTAGATACTCAAGATGTCCATAACCGGGGACACGGCTAACCATGATTAGTTTATTACACTCTGCAGAGGTTTGCGCACTTTTCCCCACAAGACTCGATCGCCTCCGTTGGATTTCTCGCACTACATGGTGTTTGAGAAACGGATGACCGAGACATAGTCTTTCAGAAGCGCTAGCACCTTACGTTGGATAGACCGGTACACCTACTTTCCCCTACATCTGCTAGTCTACCCTGTAAGAGTTCGCACGACTTAATCAACTATGCCAGAGCCCATAATGGCTTGTGGCTGCACACAGAAGTTTCTAGTATGAATAATCTTATGATCCCTTTGAGCCTGGGTGGCGGTCCAAAAGAAAAACAGGCTAGTCCTGATAGAAACCAGGTGCCTCAATCCACCCAGATGTGTGTTTAAGTTGCCACCTTAAGTAAACCATTAAAATTAACAAACTCACATCTGTCATGGATATCACTCACCCAATCCACGTCTACTAGCATAGCATGGCATAATAAGCAAACGTAGAAGTAACTCCCAAAGGTTTCATAATAAATAGGTAACAGGTACTACCTCATCTACTTCCCATCCCACAATTTAATTAGATCCTAATCATGCAATGTGTGAGGATTGATCTAATGCAATAAAACTGGGTTGTAGAAAAGGTATGATCAAAGTATTACTTGCCTTGCTGATGATCCGCGAAACCTAGAGATTCGAAGTAACAGGCGATGCACTCCGGGTATTCTATCGCAGACAAACAAACAAGCATACAATAAGTACTCATCTAATGCATAGGTAAAACTCAAATAGAAGATCTAACCAGAAAGTTCAACTTAAGAACCCTGGTTTGCAAAAAGAATCAAATCGAACGAAGCAAAAGAAATCAAACGGCGAAAGAAAACAACTTCATTCTAGTAATCTGGATCTAAGTCAAATTTAACAGTAGCAAAAACTTGTTTAAGTTGATTATTCGGAAAGAGGGTTTCGAGACGAAACTCCAGGCGCTTGAATCGCCTGATTCCGATAAACGAGCGAAAAGTTATACTAAAACGAAAATTGGATCAGAAATCGCGATCAGAAAATAACCGCGGAAAATCCGATGAAAAGAAAAACGACGAACGGAAAAAATATATATCTATATATAAATATTTTTTTTTTAAAAAAACTGCATGGAAATCGAGGCGCATCGGCGAACCCCGAAAGGCGCGCACTCCGGCGAGTCGGCGGCGGGGTCCGGCGGCAGCGGCGGGGCTGGGGTTAGGGTTTCGGGTGGCGGTGGCTGGGCTCTCGGGCCCCGGGGCGGCGGCTTATAAAGGCCCCGGCCAGGAGAGTCCTAGCCGAGTACGGCCCAAAGTCGGTTCAGTTTTTTTAAATAATACGCTCGAAAAAAAAGATATACTAAACAGACTCCAAAAATCACGAAATAAATTTTGCTGGGTTTCTAAAATCAAGCCTGATAAAGTGAACATTTATTTGGGCCCAAACTACAACTTTGAAAAACGCGCATTTTTCCTAAATTCAAATAAAAATACCGAAAAACTCCGAAATAAATCTTATTTGATTTTTTTATTAAATCCTCAATATTTCTATATTTTGGGAAAATCATTTTATTCCCTCTCTCATATTTTTGTAATAGAAATAATTGATGATAAAATAAATAAAATCAAATGATCCTATTTACACAATTTGAGAAAACTCAAAAATGTAAATAACGAAATCCCCAACTCTCTCCGTGGGTCCTTGAGTTGCTTAGGATTTTCTAGGATCAAAACCAAAAGCAAAATAAAATATGATATGCATGATGATCTAATGTATAACATTCCAAATTGAAAATTTGGGATGTTACACTCTCCCTCCCGCACGCGGTGGACATGCAGCAGTTCAATCGGTGTCAGATGGCCAGAAGCAGGTAGTAGTACTCCATCATTGTTCGACTTCCCGAAGAGGCGAAGAGCCAAGCACAGCCCGGACGCTCGTGTGGCAGTTTCATGTGTAGAGTAGTCTATGATAGCATGTACCGTGCCTGTAAGCTTAAAATCGTTGGGGTCGGCTCCATGCTTTCTTTTTTGATTAAAATAATCTTCTGGCCCTACCTGTCATCCTAGTGATTGTAGTTTTCACGCTCATCTGGTCAATACAGAAATATATATTTTAATTTGTGGTTGGGTAAATGTTAGAGGTTGCAGCAAATGGAGTATTGTACACTGCGGGTCTTTCAGCCAAGTTTAAAGGCAACCATGTGGGGCCAGTGCTATGATGTGTCGCGTCAACTTGTACAACGAGGAGAAGCTTGATTTTACTACTACACGCCTTCTCCCTCGCCCATGCGCACGGTGGCTCGCAGACGAGGACATGCTTTTGCTTAGGCTGGTCATAACGGAATACTAGTATCATGCATATGATACTACACATCCGTAGTGCAGAGTATCATATGTTAGTATCATCGATGACTTCATTTATTAGCATGCATGATACATAGTAGCACAACATTTAATATGATACGGTATGATGATATGATACTCAACCCTCTCTTTCTTCATTTACTTCTATGCCACCTCATCAAATTTGCCTAGTTGGCATGCATGATACTCCCCCATTCCTAAATATTTGTCTTTTTAGATATTTCAAATGGACTACCACATACAAATGTATATATATATACATATTTTAGAGTGTAGATTCACTCATTTTGCTCCCTATGTAGTCACTTGTTGAAATCTCTAGAAAGACAAATATTTAAGAACGAAGGGAGTACTACCTATGATACTCCCATTACAACTAGCCTTATAGAGTACTACAACAAGCTATCCCTCCTGCACACGGTGGACGGACATGCATCAGTGGATTCGATACTGTAGAAGTAGTAGTAACATCATTGTTCGTCTTCTCGAAGAGGCGAAGAGCCAAGCGCAACTCGAACGTGGCAGTTGCAAACGCTCGCCATAGTGTGTTTGGTTGCATTCTCATCTCAGCATAGTTGTTCCCTCTTCATGCATGCTCATTCCAGCACCCCTCTTCATGCACGCTCTTCTCATGCATGCTCCTAGTGTATTTGTGTTAAGCTAGTGTGTACTCATGCACCCTTCATACACCCTACCGAACAGCCAAAAGTGGGTCGAGAAGGGCTTGGAGCACACATATAGCCAGGCTCTTGCATGAGACAAAATTGCTATTTGAGCCCACTATTGTAGTACTACTTGCTAGTATAGCCTATAAACCGGAAAGGAGTATTTGCCTTTCTAGAGATTTCAACAAGTGACTACACTACACCCTAAATGAGTAGTACTAGAGCAAAATGAGTGAATCTACACCGTAAATAAATGCGTAGTTCTCTCGTTTTTCTCTCCGCCTTGGTCGCAGTGCACAATATTGAGTACTCCTATATGACTAGCCGCTCTATCTACATGCGGGACATCAAAGCATCCGGGCCCGCGTGCCATCCACCAAATCATAGTGAGGTGCTATAGTCGAGACTCACCGGTCAACCTGGTGTGGCCTCGAAGTGGCCTCGAAGTTGGACTGGATGAAGCAACCATCATTTCACTGGAATGCTCGTTGAAGCCCTTTCTCCCCATTCTTGAAGAAAGCCTCACTCCAGGCTACTCACTTCTGCCATTTTTCTTCTATACCGATGAAGGAAAGGTGGGCGAATCAGTGATGCTACTATATTTTCATTCCAAGAATCTTCTTTTTGCGAAGCACCGACCGATTCTCACAACCTATTCTTTTCCCGTTTTCATTGCGATTGTGGTTTCCTTTCGATTGCTTTTTGTTTGTCAGTTCATTGATGGATCATGGAGCACTAGCAAAGAGTTGCCGACGGACAACTCACTGGAGACAGCGATCTCCAGGAAGCGAGCACCGACCAATGAGTTGACCATTGTCGGTGTCAAAACCGGCGGATCTCGGGTAGGGGGTCCCAAACTATGCGTCTAAGGCGGATGGTAACAGGAGGCTGGGGACACGATGTTTACCCAGGTTTGGGCCCTCTTGATGGAGGTAATACCCTATGTCCTGCTTGATTGTTCTTGATGATATGAGTATTACAAGAGTTGATCTACCACAAGATCGTAGAGGCTAAACTCTAGAAGCTAGCCTATGGCATGATTGTATGTATATCTACCGACTAGCCTGGCTCTAGTTTATATAATGCACTAGAGGCCTAGGATAACAAGAGTCCTAGCCGAATACGTCGGTGGGGGAGGAGTCCTTGTCTTGACCACCAAGTCTTGTGGAATCTTCCTTGTATGCAGCAGTTGTCCGAACTGGCCCATGAGTATACGGCCATGGGGGTCCTCGGCCCAATCTAACTGACCAGGAGACGACATGGTGAGTACCCCCTAGAGGACACCGTCAGTAGCCCCCTGAACCGGTCTTCAAGTTGGGGACGCTCCTCGGTTCTTCCGAACTATTCTTTATCTTCGGTCGTCGGTCTTGAAAACTGGTTCAACAAATCTTCCCATCTTCTATCTTGAGGATTGCCGAGATAAATCTGAAGATCTCACGCGTCGGGTATCCGAGGAGCCCTTTAAGTCTTCGGCCTTTATCAATGCCTTGTTATTTTTATGCCACACCTCGGGTTTGAAGTTGTTCCCGGGCGGCAGCGTCCTCTTGCGTCCGAGCTCCAACACTGGACTGCATTCGAGGTATCTTTTGCAGCCGAGCACCAACACCGGACCGCTTTCCGAGCTCAAATGCCGGAATGTATCCGAGCTCCAACGCCGGACTATGTCCAAACTCCAACGCCGGACTGTATCTGGGCTCCAACGCCTGACTATATCCGAGGTGTCATAAATCACCTTGGTTCAGAAAAGTTGAAGGAGTTTAGCCAAGCTTAATGCCGGAAATGCCCTCTATGGAGCCAGCCACTGGCGCCCGAGCTTTATGCCGGACTGCTTCCGAGGTGGTGCACCACCCCGACTGTGGGCCGATTTTTTGTCAATATTTATGGTTGGTGCAATTTATTCTCTGCCAAGATATATAGCTCGTAGCCCTCAAGGTGTGTATTGGTCTAAAACTCGAGATGCACCTGAAGGATGACGTAAGACTGCTAATCCCAGTAGCCGCTGAGACTCAGTTTGATTTGCAAAATCAGCCTGAGGATCAAGTCCTAGCTTGGCAGAATACTTCGGGACACAAAAATCGGCGTGCTCAATCCTCGAGACTCGGGTTGGGTGCGGCCGACCAACCTGAGGATCAAAATCTCCTCGGAAACTGTATTGCACTGAAATTTTTCTGCATTGGACAGGCAATGCAATAGCCCCCAAGACACTGGTCGGGTGGCAACACCAGGTCAGGGGATCGATGTGCCCCTTTAATATTTGTAAATAATAAGCCCAAATCCCAGTAGCCCCCGAGCCTTAATGCGGGCACGGGTGGCCGAATTAAGGATCGATATCCATAGTAAAATCACAAATTATGTGTAATGACTCTATGTATCCAAGTACTTTACGTCATTAATGCTCGGATCCGCATTGTACAAAACTTTCTTTACCGACCATCGGCTTCCACCTCCTCGGCCAGTAGCCGAGGAGTGTTTGTCTTACTTTATAAAGCCTTTATGAGGGCAAAGATTTACGACAAACAAGGAAATCGGGCCACATGGTTTTATAAACAAAGGTACACAGAGAGATATGTTATATTACTGTTTAACATAAGAAATGTCTTCCAAAGAAAATAGTCCCGCTATCGGTTCCTTTCTTTGGGTTGTTATGCTAAGCATGATCATGAAACCTCAGCTCTAATGTAAGAGCAAAATATTGAGGATTTAGTTTGGGAGGCCAGTTACTAGCCCCCGGTAGTGTTCTGCGACAGTCGAGGTCAAGCCGTAAACACTTCGGCCAATGTTATGAATGGCCCATCATTTAACACAATCATCGGATCGCTGACCAGTTTACGCTTATTGTGACAGTCAGTTTTCGGCTTTCTCCACTGAGGTGCTTAACCATGTGAGTTGGAAGCACAATCGCAGTGGTTCTCCCTTTGCACACCTAGCCGAACAAAGCGGAACGTAGGAGGCAAGCGCAGGAGCCGGGCAACCCAACTATTGACCGAAGACCCAATTCAAAACCAATGCATATATAGCAATATCCGAGAATGTTTTTTTGCCGAATCTCTAAAGGTGTCTGGCGTTGCACTGCGAGACTTATGCTGAAAACACACAAATAGTTTGAAAGTGCCATAAGCTTGGAAAACCAAAAAAGGTCAGTAAAACCTTGACGTCCGAACAAGATCAAGTGTCCGGTGCCAATCCGAAAATAGGAAAAAAAATGTGCTTTTGTCGTGCTTTAACATGACACATCCGATCTCAAGACTTCACGCGGGTCAGCCTACGGCTTCAAGCTCCTTATCCCAAAGGCGGAGTACTTCTCCGAGGTCAGTTTAGCAAACTAAACTCAAGCGGCTTTCAGAGAGAAGACAGGCTATCCAGCTATTGACCATAAGCTCGAGTCGAAAAAGGAGCGGTAGAAAAGACTTTGCAACGACCAAGAAGAAAACACATTTACTATAAAACAGCTCATATAAATTTTAAGAGCCCCCAAGTGACTTGGATAAAAGAATTTTATGTATAATGATTGTATGTACCGGAGTACTTATATCATATCTATGTTCACCCGAACTTTAAACACGTCTTAACCGACCATCGGCTTCTTCCTCTTCGGCCAAGGGCAGAAAAGTGTCATGTACTCCACCTGTTGAGAGTATCGACGGTGTTTCCGATGACCAGGCAATCAGGCCATAAGGTTGTAATAGACAAAGCGCGCTCAGGGAACTTATGCTATATTATTGATGAAGTGTAAGAAGCATCTTTGAAGAAAATAGTACCCCACCGATACCTTTCTTCGGTGCTCATTATTACTATGAGACTTGTGCAATAGATTTTTTGTAATCATGAGTTCCGTTGTGTGCCGACCATGATTGAAAACAATAAGAGCGCTAGCTTTCGGCTTCACCCAGTCTGAGGTCAAAGCTCGGATGACCCAGTCGTGACAATCGCAGAGGTGCTCCCTTTACTCCCTAGCCGAACAATCGGGAACGTAGGGGTAAGCACAGGAGCCAGGCAACCCAGCTTGCAAATCGCTTAGGTCAATATGGTGCATATTGTGGCATAATACACGAACAAGGAACGAAGCCGTATAAGTATAATCATATGCAAGAGGAAAAGCTCCATCAAGGGAGCCCCCAAATAAACGGGGTATTTGAATATGCGCGTCACAAACAAAGTTTTGACAAGGAACTTTGTCACAAACAACTTTGTGCCAAAAAATATAATGCTTGGTCGAACCGAACAAAATTTAAAACTGAAAGTTTTTGAGCATGAAAGCAACTTAGCTGGTTAATGTGCTCGGTGTTGATGATGCAATTTGGGCTTGTCGCGGGACGAAGACGCCCATTAATCTGTGACAGATCCGACAAGGTTCGCAGTCCTCGGCATGGCCGAGGTCCCAACCCCCAGGCCCGAGGTGTCCGAGCAAGGAGTTCGACACTCCGGAGTAGTGACCACCTAACGCAGTCAAAATCGATTACATGCACACATAAAACAGTGCGGTCCAGGAAATAATAATAATAATATATATATAATCATTGCATAATTGCTTTACGCAAAAATAATTAATTTAAAGAAATGTGGCCTAGCGCCGAAGCCAATGTCGATGCAAGGCATCAGCGTGACGCAGTGAAGGCGTGACAAAGCCTGAATTTGCAGGGCGGTCCGGGCTCCGGATGCGGCGTTTGCCGAACTATGTATAGAAACTGACCGAACCACCACACGGCCATTTTTAATGTGGCCGCCATTTGATAGACCTGTGTACAGATGATGGAACAAACCAGAGTAATAATTCCTTAAGAAAAATAAACCCAACAAGCAAAAATTGTTAGGATTAATAGCAATTGGTTTATTTGTTGTAGCATTCCGAAGAAAAGTGACTCCCAAAATCAGGAATCGATCCGCACACCCATTGCCTGATGGGCGATAAAGCGATGGCCTGGTGATGCTAGCAAAGGTTGGCTTGCCGAGGTGAAGCCCTCGGTCCAGCTAACGTGACGAAGCTGGTCGGCTGGTGATGCCAAAGTCACTGGAGTATGTTGATGAAGAAACAGCCAAGTCCCCGGTCTAGCCGAGGTGACGGAGCAGGCCGGTGAGGAGTTGTTATAGCTGCCATGTCAGTCGAGGTGTTGAAATAGTTCGGCGCGATGGACATTGGCTCAAACAAGCAACAATGCGGCCATGCCGACCCAGGTCGTAACTTGTGACGCGGCTAATGCTGGTCTCATGAAGTGACCATGCGGCGATGCCGGTGTGCCTGCTCCGTGTAATCCGTAGGGCGGCGATGTTGGTGATGACTTATCCTTAGTGATTCCGAACTCTTATTCGGCTCGCTGAGGTGAGGATCTGAAGAAGTTGAGCTCGGCTAAAAAAGCGACGACATGTCTAGCACAGGTCGACAGTCGTGGAGCTATATTGCCGGGCTGGTTTGACACCAGCGTGATGGCGAAAATTACCTCACAGGAGGATTAAAATTTTATGGGTGTGTGTTAAAAACAACGCACAATACGTTAGAAGAAATTTCCTTTCAAAAAGGTTGTCAAATATCACGTTCATAAAGAAACATGAATTCGGGTCGGATCCGTATTCGCGCAGAAAACAGATCTGAAAAGTGATGCACTAATCGGAAGGTTCCCGGAGTTTGGACGGTCAGATCGAGCTGAAATTTTGAGGGGTGGTAGATATGGGAAGTCCGCAGCAGATGAACGGTTGGATCTTCCAAAGGACTTCCGATCTGGGCTCTGGAGACCACGCCCTAAACTCGTCCAGATTCCCGTCTGGATTTGACAAGGCTCCGGTATATCGTAGATTGTCAGAGATTTCTCCATCGTAACTCGACGAAATTTTCCAGGGTTGTTGTAGACTCGATTCCGCACAATTCCACCAAATCGATTGTTAAAACGACACTTAAGGAGGCGGTGGCGGCAGATACGCGTTCACTGTCCAGAAAAACAGCACAGTCGCTTGAGGGCAATGTTGAGGTTGAGCCCCCGAGCTCCATGGACGCTTCCTCCATGATCTTGATATAGAGATCGGAGTTGGTTTTGATGAAGGTCCTCGTCTAAACATGACGATCGGAGGTAGTGCACAGTCCTCGGTCAAGCCAAGGTGAGCAGTCGAGCCGGTGACAAAGATGTCGACATCGCACTCAATCTGCAGACGAGCCATCGATCCTTTTGCCGATCACACAACGGAACTCTCAATGAAAGGACCAATGTTGGTGTCAAAACTGGCGGATCTCGGGTAGAGGGTCCCGAACTGTGCGTCTAAGGCGGATGGTAACAGGAGGCAGGGGACACGATGTTTACCCAGGTTCGGGCCCTCTTGATGGAGGGAATACCCTACGTCCTGCTTGATTGTTCTTGATGATATGAGTATTACAAGAGTTGATCTACCACGAGATCGTAGAGGCTAAACCCTAGAAGCTAGCCTATGGCATGATTGTATGTATATCTATCGACTAGCCTGGCCCTAGTTTATATAATGCACCAGAGGCCTAGGATAACAAGAGTCCTAGCTGAATACGCCGGTGGGGGAGGAGTCCTTGTCTTGACCACCAAGTCTTGTGGAATCTTCCTTGTATGCGGCAGCTGTCCAAATTGGCCCGTGAGTATACGGCCATGGGGGTCCTCGGCCCAATCTAACTGACCGGGAGACGACGTGGTGAGTACCCCCTAGTCCAGGACACCGTCAACCATGTTGGCGGGCCAACCCATGGAGACGAAGAACTCCAAGAAACAAGCACTGGCCAAAAGAGTTGACGATGTTGGCAGATGAACTCCTCAAAGAAAGTTGGAAGAACAGCAAGGGCCCCACCGTGCCTACCCCAGAAACTCTAATGGCCACCTATGCGAGGCTCAAGGCCAAGTTTGAGGAGATAGTCGCTGTTGAGAAGAAGTATTCCCCTAGCAAGGTGATGCCCCCCATCGAGGACGAGGAGATGGCCCCCAGAGGGATGGGATCCCCCGGTGAGCTGCACAAGGTAAAAAATAATGGCTTACCATAGTTGTGGTTTTTGATTATTTGTAATGTGCTTGCTAATATGTTAGCATTGTGTAGGTGCCGGTGGATGTCCTTGATGACTCGGATATCGTCGCCCGTCCTGTGGATAACGCCCCAGAGATTGTTTTTGATATCACGGTCCGTCCTGTTGACATCACCACCGAGATCGATTTCGATGCCGCTGTCCATCCTGTGGACATCGCCCTAGAGATCGATTCCGATGTCGAGGTGGACATCGCCCCAGAGATCGATTCTCATGCCGCTGTCCGTGCTGTGGTCATTGCCTAAGAGATCAATGGAAAGAAATAGTTGGTCACGCTAATACTTCAGGGTAGTTTGCATTATGTTTAATTACCAGAACGATGCGTGTTATCAAACCATCTTAGGGCTAGTGCACTGTCTTGTGTGGGCGATACTTGCTACTTTTGTTTGATAGTGAATCATGCGAACCCTCTCCGAGTTGTAGAAACAGATGTATCCTCACCAACTTTTGATGTAATATATGGCATGCTTAGATGTAAGTTTGAACTGTTTATCATGTCAGCAGGGCTTGTTTGATGATTCTAGGTGTTAGTAGGCTAGCTACTGTGCGAGCTATAGTACTTGCAAAACACTCACCGAAGAGAAACATTGGGGCTGATGAGCTCATGGTACGCTTATATTGATCCGTCGTCGATGGGACAATAGCCCAAGCTCCTAAAATTGTAGGCTTAGCGATCGACCAGACAATAGTCGACAAGGATACATTCAGGCCTCATTTGGTTCATAGGGTAGGAAAATCATAGCAAAAGTACATAGACGTACAACACAAAATCATAGCAGTATAGAGACGTACTCCCTCTGTTCCAAAATAGATGAGTAAACTTTGTACTACTAACTTTGAAACGGAGGGAGTACAAATCCTAGGTGGGCTAGTTTGGCCTAGTGGGTTTCAGTGATATGACTTGGTACAGTGCCGTCCAGTCTTCGCATGTGGTAGTAGTACTGCGGGTACAATAAGTTTTCTTGAAGAAGCGGAATTCAATGAATTCATGATGGTTCCTTCGTCCAACCAACTTACAGTGGGAAAGGTTGGGCCTGCGCTATGACCGGGGTGGACCAGGATAATTTTGTGCATGGCAGGTGGACCAGGATGGTCGACGTCCCACATGTCGGCGAATGGAAGTATTCTTTCTGATATAGTGGACGAGCAACGAGTATTCATTGTTTATTTTTGATGAAACCTATTGTCTCCACTGTTACGACGGAGGAGTGTGAAACACGGCAGCCTAGTGAACTTGGCATGTGCACCACTCCCTCCTTCCTCATGTAATACTATAGTATTGACTATAAGGTTGTCTATAAGGTTACAACTTTTTTCTCACTTTCTCTCTATCTATTTCCTCTCAAATGTTTTTTACCTTTCTTTTGTAGACATAATTGTTTTTTATGCCTCTTTTTTTTAGAATTAGTTTTTTATACCTAGGAGCACGTGTAGAGACGGGCTCTTGCAGATCCCACTCCTTGACTTTGTCAATGCCTCTCTCTCCTCCACATAAGCGGGCTTAGGGCATGTACAATGGTTCTATTGTAGGGATGCCACATAGGATAAATGATGAGGTGGAGGATAGAGAAATCATAAGGCTTGTCTTCTCTTATTTAAGAGAAATAAGAGAAGACAAGAGATGATCTCTTAGCACAATATGTTTCACCATGTTTTTAGGAATAACTAGTTATTGAAGATAAGGCTAAGAGATGATCCATTGTACACATGTTTTTTTGTCATATCTAAATTACATGCAAGACTTATGATAAGACTATCTTATCAACCATTGTACATGCCCTTATAGCCCAGAATTTTACTGGTACTACTTGCTATGAATGCGGGCAGCTGGCGTCTAAGGGGGGAGCGCGCACAAGGAGGTGGTGGGGTGGTGGTGGTGGTGGTGGTGGTGGGGGGGGTGTTCTGGTGGGCCAGGGCGGTCAGAAGCGGGCTTGGAAGCGGTCCAGACTCCCGCATGGCCCACCTCACATTATCATCATATATTTCTTGGAGTCCATGCGCGGCGGGCAGGCGATCTCTTCTCCCTCCCCCGTCTCTCTCTTCTCAGCTGACACCCGCTGAGCGATTAGATTTCGGCTATCGATGATTTATTGAATTGCAGTCCCACATGTAAGTGAAAATGCAAGACAACGCGCGTCCCCTCTAGTGAGCGGCGTGCGAGCCTGACTGTTGGGGGTGCGACGTGAACGCGACGCGTACGAGTTGTAAGTGTGCCACCTTTTCCTTTTGAACTTGCAAAGTGTAACATTTTCGTGCGATCGGTCGATAGAAATCCAGAACAAAATGACGAGGGAGGTGCTTTCCCGCGCGTTAGGCAGGCTAGTTTGAGTGATATGACGTGCTAGAGTGCCGTCCACTTGCTCCATTTTTATGTAAGCAAGAGTCTACACTCTTACGTGGGAGGAGTGCGCAACACGGCGGATCTGATTTTGATCGAGGGATAACTATTCCCTGCGAAATAATGGAGCACTGTTAGCGATTATAGCATGATAGTTAGGGCATCTCCAGTGCTGGCCCTCAAATTTACACCGGCATATGTCTGTGGACACTGATGGATGCCATCCAATGTTGGCCGCATACCTTTCGACAACTATATGAACTAACCAGACAAAATTCGTGCAAACAAAGCAAATTTCAAATTAATCGAATGAAATTCATTACATTTCGAAAACTTTTCCTTTAAACCGAACGAAATTCATTACATATTTCGCACAAACCATACTAAAACCTAATCTAAACGATCGCCGGCGCCCGACCACCATGTCCGGCCATGAACCCAAGAAAGCCGGCCATTGCCTTTGCCTCCTCCTCATCCGCCTCGATAACCTCCTCCTCCGGAGCACAAGGTTATGATGATTTCCGCCTCCACGTCACCGTCAAGCGGCTAATTGGCCGTCGATGTTTATCCCACCAAGCTTGGCGTAGACTGAGTGGAGGGGCGGTGGCCTTCCTGGGACCAGAGTGGCGGCGACCTACCGTGTACTACTCTTCCTCGCTGCCGGCTGCGCCCTCACACGCGCGCCGACTTCGTGGTCGTGGCGGCAGAGGGCGGCCGGGGGGAGCCGGCGATCTCCTTCGTCTGCTCCTGCGACAGTACGTCTAAGAGAGCTTTGGAGTGCCAGGAGGCCATGGTTGGAGTGTTGCCAACAGAAGGAAGGGACCAGAGAAGAATGAGTGTGGGTCTTTGGCTATGGCTGGGAGCTGGGGCTCAAGTTAATATAGCGGGCGAATGGCAATGAGCCGTGGCAGACGGATGGACGGCTGGCGCCGGAGTAGGTTCGTCGGCAGCCGTGTGTCATTAATGTGGGCGACAGACGGAAGGATGGCCGTGGTGTCGTTAACGCGGAGTAGTCGCTTGCACCGGGATGCCGCGTGGGTGGTGCTCTCTCGGTCGTCGCGCTGCTGCAATGCCGGCGCTAGTGAGAGGTCGCGTCGGGCATGAATGCGGACGCTGCTTCAGTGACTTAACTGTAGGTGCATTGGTTCACTGACATGTGGGCCCAGTGGGCATCTGGCCCGCATGTCAGTGTAACAACTGCACCTGCAGTTAAGTCCGGTGAATGCGGCATTGACATTCTGGAGAGACGGTGACCGTTTCAGATGGGAAGCGCACACTAGCGTTGGAAGGGGTTTTGGTAGGCCAGGGCAGTCAGGCGCTGGCGTGGTGGTAAAATGTGAACTCATGGATGACGAGCCTTTGAAGCGTATGGGGCACGTATTGACAACCAGGCATCCATGCAACCGATCTTGTTGCCAGCTAGCCTTCGACAACCACCATTAGACACCACACAACCATGCATAACTTAC
Organism: Triticum monococcum; assembly: GCA_034509565.1. NCBI lineage: Eukaryota > Viridiplantae > Streptophyta > Magnoliopsida > Poales > Poaceae > Triticum > Triticum monococcum. Next base: position 475,928,000 of record CM067842.1, on the reverse strand, counting down.
GAATAATGGATGAATCGATCAGACACACACTCGTGTGCAGTGGCACTATGATCAGTTGCTCACGATAGTGCATACTCCGTACCATAGTACCCTCTATAGCTAGGCTGTTTTATAGATTGTCATTGTGATGGATGATATACATGAGCAAGGCGCCGAGTCACGAGTATGACCATTGGTGTTGAGCCAGGTGAATACATGCTCGGTGTTCGCAGAGGCCTCCAGCAAACGTCTAAACAGTAATGTCAGGCACCGCCGAGGCGCGCAGGTGACGTGCTCGCCATTTGCGTTGCGCCATGAGCAGGACCTTGATTGAAAGGGCGATGTGCATGCATTAGCATGGTTTGACAGTGTGAGCGTGAGTGTTTGGCTGTCTGCACACGTACATGCTACTTGCCTCTATGGACGGTGTGCGCTAATGTGTGCATCACGTATAATATAAAAAAATCCGTTTGTGCATTTAATGCAAAGTATTTCATTTTCATTTTGCTGACGAGTGTGCGTTGCAGCAACGAGTCTGTGGTTTGATTCCTCACATACGCATAATTTTGGTTTTTATTTCTTTCTCCATTGACAGGTAGGCCCGCATAGATAGATAGACAAAGAACATGAGCTGATGAGGCGCATGTGGACTGTTTGACTGGTCAACCAGACAAATACAGAGCTATACGCTGAGCCAATGACCGTATAATCACCATATCTCATATACAATGATAAAAGTGAGCTATCAAGACAAGTTCGATGACCGGCAATGAATTATACTTGATAATAAATGACCAGGATTGAAGGGAAATCCAAATTTCCTTCATCTTCTGTCCTTGAGCTCTTGACAAACCAATGCACTATACGGTTGTCCGGCCACTGCACACCAGAGCTATCACCAAGCATCGTTCATGCCACCGTGCCACACACTAACCGGTATGGAAGCGATGGCATCCCGCCGCGCCGAGTTCCTCGCCGCCCACGACCGCACACCGAATGGTAGGGAAGCAATGGCATCCCGCCGTGCCGAGATCGTCGCCGCTCGCGACCTCACACCTATGTGGGCGGACTTTGAATCTGCCAAGGCTGAATGGGCGGTAGAGCAAGAGGCGGCCAAAGCCGCATAGAGGGAGCAGAGAAGTCAGAAAGCACTCAACAAAAGAGAGGCCCACCACCGCAAGAAAGAAGAGGACGCACGCGCTGCTGCAGAGAGGTTGGCGGAGATCCAAGCATGGTGGGGTGTCACCGACAAAGCCGAGAAGGAGAATGACAACGTCTGGCCAGCATGTGAGAAGTAGTAGTACTAGTAGTTAGTGTGCGTGTCTGTGTCGCCCGTACATTTGTTTAATTAATCACAAGCATGTACCAGTACTACTCCCTCCGTCTAGGTGTATAAGTCATCTTAGGTTGTGCACGGCGACCAAGGCGGAGGGGAAAACAGAGAACTTAATGGTCTTGCTAATTAATAGCATTGCATGCAATGAACTAACCACTACATGTCATGTTTGGTAGTCTCAAGTAATTGAAAACATGCACTGCCCACATCTCTTATTGGTTGATGTGTCCCAAAACAAGAAACGAGAAGGGAGTTAATGTACCATGCCTAAGTGTTTTGGGATTATTTGATTTTCGTAACGTGACTTACACACCTAGACAGAGGGAGTAGTTACTACTGTAGTTTTTAGAGCAAATTACCAGTACATTAGCCGAGACTCAATGGAAAAATTCCTATCCTATGCATCAAATGAAATCTCTTTCTCTATAGGAATTGAGATGCATGTCATCTCACTTCCTATGATTTTCATATTCCTATAAAATTCCTATCCTATGAACCAAAGGAGGCCTCTGCTGGAGTAACTACTGTAGCTAGCAGTACTGTTGGTATAGTAGTTTTCTTCAAGAAGCGGAATTCAACGAAGTCATGATGGTTCCTTCGTCCGAGCAACTTCACAGTGGGAAAGGTTGGGCCTATGATTTGACGGCTCATTAGTAATTACTGCGGCACGACGACCGGGGTGACTCTCCCTTGGAGTTCTGCGGGCATGGCAAGTGGACCAGGATGGTCGACGTCCCACATGTCAGTGAACGGAAGTATTCTTTCCAATATCGAGGAGCAAGGAAACCGCGTGGTATAGTATCACTGCTGATTTATATTTATTTTTTATTTCTAGTGAATGCTAGCGCTTCAACTCTTATGACAAAGGAGTGCCAAACACGGCACGTGCTGGATGTCCCACATGTCAGCGAAAGGAGTGGGACATGAACAACGTGGTAGATCGTCTCCACTTCTGGGTCGGAGACCACACGTAGTAGTACTAGTGGTATGAACGATACAAAGTGCGACCCGGAGAGAAAGACACGTCTAGTTGGAAGGTCTCGGGCATACACGTAAACAAATATAAAACCTAATATGTGCCTCCAATTAATATAGTAGTAGTAGAGTAGGCACGTACTCCATAACATCACCGGACATTGAACGTACAACATTTAGTGGTAGTAAGAGACAAATGCCTATGTTTCACGCATGTTCATACTATTTGTGCCTTTCTACTTCACTTACTACGCTACATTACCCAGGTTCGTACGTCCGCTCCTAGGTACATGTCCGTCTCGTAGTTCTAGTCCCACGTGTTCTTCATAGATGGAACGATCCATAAATGTGGGCAACGGGAGTCCATATCATCGCAGTTAGTGTGGCTCCCCACGATGGAGACTCATCCAAACTATGGCCAGCCTCGACGCGGAACAGTCACGTGCACCGAGAACTGACGCTCTCTTGGCCGTCGCGCTGCTTCAAAGCCGGCGCCAGTGAGAGGTCGCCTCCGCTCTGGCCGGGCATTAATGCAGCACTGACTTTCCAGGGTGACGCTGACTGTTTCACGCAGGAAGCGTGCACCGGCAAGGGAGGGGGGGTTGGGTTGGCCAGGGCGGTCAGACGCGGGCGTGGTGGTGGTACTCGTAGTTTGCAAAACTACTCAATTATTGCACTCAGTTTCCTAAGAAAATGTGGTAAAAACGTTACTCCACAACCCGCTTCCCTTCTCCGTCCTCTTCCACCTCCCGCGCACGTCCGTGGGAAGCGACCGGTCAACCCTTATATAGGAGTGCCAGCACAAAAAGATGCATGCATGACCACTAAAATTTCCAGATTAAAATGTCGCTCCGGCGGGAATATGGCGTATGTCGTTACCCTCGGCCGGGCCATGGCTACCGGGCTACGACGACTAGAGAAGAGGCGGCGGGAGGGGAATGAATGCGGCTAGTGTTTGGGTTCCCCGCCCAGCTTAAATAAATGTGCACCATCACGTGTACCCGCGGGTGCACAAATTGTAACATACGTGTCTGCTTAAGTGGGCATCATGTAACTGGTGTGTGTGAGAGATTCTGAGAGACAGAGTGCGTGTGTGCGACTCTACTCTTCGGACATGTACCCAACCTTTTTGCATCTGGATATAAGTATAATGGTATTACACTTTAGCTAGTGATTTATGTGGCCATGTTAACGTGGTTGTGTAAAAACAAATGTCTCTTCCTGCTCATGATTTGCGTTATATAATTACTAGCAAGATGCTCGTGCATTGCACGGAACATCAATATGCATTTTTTACAGAACACCTATTGTGATTGACCCATGCAGGAGTAATCCCATATGTAAAAACTAATGATATCTCGAGAATTTTATCGGAAAACTGGTATCTCGACAATTTCATCGAAAAAATGAAAGATGAGAGATAAGGTGAGGAGGAGTGGAGCGTGGTGGTGACTGGTGGTCGTACTGGGCGGAGGCATGGGGATGGACGGCGTCGGCAGGCGGCAGCGGCTACCATGCTAGATTGTTCCAGAGACTTCCTTTTTAATTGCTCAGCAATGAGGTTGTGGGAGATAAGGACGATGAACGAGGCAAGGCGTCTATAAATGTGGAGAGAGGTGCGGGTATCTTTTGTAAAATTGTCATAGTTTGCTTTATATCCGTCAGATATAGATTGGATGGTCTATATTACAAGATGGTAGGCACACCATCATCACCAACTCGTTTTTTATAAGGGTAGAGATCATAAGTTTGCTAACTACTAAAGTAAAGTGGAATTTGTCCATGTTATACAAGTAAATTAAGGTGATTGCTTATCATACGGGTAAGGTTGGATGAAGGGTGGTAGGAACAAATGCTCCGCCTAGAGCATGTGTGTGTGAGATGGAGTCTTAGTGTGTGTGTGGGGGGGGGGGGAGGTGCATGTGTGTGTGTGACGCGGGGTCCTCGGTGGCGGATGTAACTTAAGTGTGTGTGGCTTCATCATAGTGTATGACAGAGGCCACCAACGAGGGGGTGCGAGAGAGAAAAGGCCCGTAGAGAGGGAAGAGAAGGCGTGTGTGCGTGAAAGGAGTCGACATCGAGAGAATGCGTTTGTTCGAGAGACGTCGAGGAAGACTACTATATATTGATGGTGCATGTAGGCGGGAATTAAACGAAGGGATGGTCTTATTGGTTTCAGGGATATTGGGGAAGAGTGAGAGGGGGGTAGCTAGAAGGAGATTGTTAAGTGTGAGTGTGTGTTTTACCCATCCAGGCGGAAGTTATGTGCACACAAGAAGAGAACGATTCGATGTGGCGTTAGCGTTGAGGGTAATTAACTATGTATGGAGACATAGGAGACCTTGAATGTGCATGTGCGAGAGGTATACATGTATACGTTGGATGTGTGTGTGTGTGCGCGTGAGCATGATCGAGATAAAAGAAAGGAGACATAAGTCATAAGATCAACGATATGGGAGAGATCGGTATGACAATATGCATGCATGTGAGAGTGCAGGGAAGAAGGCTCAATAATTGGGCATGTGTTTTTGTCTTTAAGAGATAGTGGCGTGGGCTGGAGCATGCATCTATGGAGAGCAGAGGGAGCGAGACACGACGATTGTGCAAAAGAGATCAACCTAAAAATGCATGTATGGAGAGACATATATAGTGTGGGTGATAGGAAGCAAGAGTGCGTGTGAGAAAGAAATGTTGACAGAGAAACTACAAATAGATACAGAGACAGAGATGCTAGCTAGAGGGACATCGGCTAGTTTGAGTGTTGGAGATGACCACCGGGTGGTTCAGAGGGTGAAGTTATGTGTGTGTGAGAGAAAGATAAAATGAGGGCACTTGACTGCATGTAGAGATAAACATATATAGTGTGCATGATAGGAAGCAAGAGTGAGGGAGAGAAAGAAGGTTGATGGAGAAACAGATAAATAGAAAGATAAAGATGCTAGCTAGTGTGTGTTAGAGATAGGAGTCGAGTGGATCAGAAGGCTGAGTTATCTGTATGGGTGTGAGAGAGATAGAGAGAGAGAGTGCATGTGAGTCACATACAAAAAAATATCAGAGAGAAATTAGATCCCGAGAGACGGATTTTTGTGTCCGCGAGAGAGAAAGATATTTCACAACGAGAGTGATAGCTAGAGAGACATATGAGGGAACACAAGATATCTCTAGGTAGAGAGAGAGAGTGTGTGAGCGACATACAAGATAATGGTGGAGAGATATGAGACCCTGGGAGATAGAGTTTGTGTTTGTGTGTGAGAAAGAGATATTTAAGAGGAAGAGTCGTAGCTTCTCATATACAAGGAGCGAAAGACATCTCTGTGTGAGAGTGGGTGTGCGAGTGGCACACAGGGGAATAGTAGAGAGAAATGAGACCCCGGGAGACGAAGTGTGTGTTTGTGTGAGAGAAAGAGATTTCACATGGAGAATCATAGTTAGAGACACATAGCAGGGAGCGAGATATACTTAGAAAGAGATAGAGTGATGAAGGTCGAGGGAGAGAGTACCGTCAGTGTGTTGCGAAGATAAAAGATCATTGTCGACATACAGGTAGCACGAGAGATACCCGAGAGATGATGAACACGTATAGGTCTAGAGAGATACTCCTATATAAGCATGAGTGATAGCTATATGAGACGAATATCTAGATTAAAGGGGATTCAAATATTTAAACTGGAGATCACAACATTGATAATATCATGACGCAAATTGGTGTATCAAACATGCATATTCATTTCAATTTGGGGACACGTGTAATGTTATATAGTTTATCAATATTAGTGATCCATAGATTCTTTAATTAGAGACAATGCATGATTTATATGCAATTAATGTATAAATGGGATTACACTATATGTTGTGTGTGTGGAACACATTATACATGTTTGAGAAGTAAAAAAACCACATGAAACACACATTAATTGGAGATAGTTAGCGAGGAATGCATACATTGTATTTCAACATAAAGTGGTTTCAAATATTTGGAAATCCAAATTAAGATGAATACAGCCTTATGAATCTGAGATCATGCCATTTGTAAACCATATTTATGTATAAAGGGTGTTGTGCTTTTGAAAGTATATATAAAAAGTTATGTATATAGAATTTTATTCGAATCGCAAATGGATCCTGTCCGAACAAAAATAGAATACAAACTAGATTCGAATTGAGTTGGCATGGTAAACATGCACTCTTGCTCTGCAAAAATTTGAATGAAGCAGGGAAAGTCGCAGTAACTGCCTGAAACCAAAATCTACGAGATGGAAATTACTGCCTATCCCTGACAGGCAAAGCCTATCAGCCCGATTTCTATAGGTTTCGATAGGGGTAGGTTTGTAATTTCACTCAAACATGACATAACCGCCTCTCACGTGGATTCATACACGGTGGGCGCCAAAACACAGTGTCTCATCGGCCGAAATCGACTCCCACCCCGATTCATACATGGTGGGTGCCAAAAAGAAACTCTCGTTGGAAAATATTCGGTGTATGCGAGATTACCATCCTATGCCCAACCGACTAATACTATTGTGATGTAGGAAATTTTAAACGGGAGCTAAGTTTGTAAATTTCCTCGCATTTGGGACAAGCGCGCCCTGAAGATATGGTTCCCCCTTCCTCTCTCCCTCCATTTCCCCATTCATACTCCGTGAGCGCCAAAATAGCCTCTCCACCCCAGCCTCCTCCGTCCGCCATCCCATACACCACCGTCCTCCTCCACCATGCCGGAGCTGATACCCTGACACCGTCATCCATTACAAGAGATCGACCTCTCTCATCCGTGGCTTCGGACCGGGATCCTTGCATCCCATCCTCTCGCTTCATCCCCGCCATCGTCCACCTTGCCGGCGCTGCCCCTACGATCGTCTCGTCCACTGCGCCCCGCCACCACCGTCTACCCTCCTAGATCTGCTTCCACGCCACCAACAGCCATCGCTACCGCAGCACCGTCAAATTCTCAGGAGATGCATACACGGTGTCGCACCTGAGGCGGTACTCTTTCGTATCTGCTCAACTTATTTATCGCAACAAGAAAATAGATCGCCACTGCATTACTCTGATTTTCTTGTCCATCACTTACTTGCTAGTTGAAAGCAAACATTGGTTGCGAAGTTGCCTTTGTCCGGTTTGCACCTTTAGATCCACCATGGCACGCTCAACACTATACTCGCAATGCTTATGGTTTTCCCCTTTTATATTCCACACTAGTTAAATGACAGTAGACTAAATTTCAAAATTGGGCCAGTCGATTTTTCAGAGCTCGCCGGAGTTCGCCAGTGTGAATGAAGGGGCTCGTGTGGGGACGGTGGTTGTGGGGGGCGGTGGTGGGGCCTCGCCAAATGAAGAAAACTCAACGTGGGTGGGGGCGGGGGTGGCGGAGGAACACAGGTGGTGGGGGCGGTTCAGGGGAGGGCGAGGGGTCAGGGCCGGTGGTTCGGCCGGCGGCCCGTGCGGTGTTCTGTATGGGAAGAATCAGAGACGAGGAAGAAGAAGGGTTAGGAGACATAGGATCTTCATCCAACCGCATGAAATGGTCGACTGACCCAAATGACAAAAGTCACACGACTTGCATGCAGACATGCAGAATATGCTTCCTCTTCTGTTCTTTAACATGTTCCTCTTCTGTTCTTCTTTAGTAAGCACAGTACGTTCCTTGTCAGGAAGGGGAGCAGGGACATCTGCGGTCGACACCTCTACTGGGCCGATTTTGCTAAATGATTTCGCACTTCGAGTTGGTCTGCCATAATACCCTGGAAATGGTGGGAGCCGCGCGATCTTTGATAGACTAAACTGATAGTAACAGCTGTGCACCTTTAGATGAATAGAGCTGGCCTGTAGGTGATCGATATGCTGCATATTAGTAGCGGCAAAATCCTATGTTTTCTAGCCAGTTCCGCTTTCCCGATTTATTTATGGTGTACCCCTATTATCTACACTATGATCTTCCTACTGGCTCTGCGCTCTCGTTATCATGGTTTGGCAATAAACTTTCTATAGGGTATATTATGAACCTATCGTCTACCAACTATCCTTACATCTGGGCCCTCCCAACAGGGAGCTTATTTTTTGTGTAGTTGTGCCAGATTATATTACTCTACTCACCATATTATAGCACACATGGGCTCTCTCATCAGAATCCAGTGATAACACACAAGGGCTTACAGGGAGCCTATATTATATTACAATATCCTCTGCATTACAAAGATAATCTCACTACTATTTGTGTTTTCATGCTTTACAGATATTGTACGTAATCACAATGAATATAAGAATGCGCACATCAGAAGAATATTGTGGAATAGTTCACTGGGTAACAAACTTGGCATCAAGGGATTGAGGTCCATTCTGGAAGCAATGAAACCCACATGCTCCCGACCTATAGATTCGTATTCAGAATATGATCCTAATGACTATTCTGAGCTCAAGGAGTCAAATGCAGATGGCCTATTCTGTTCACCCAATAAGGTGCCTGTTCTAATTTGGTAAGGTTTTATTGGTTGCACATATCTTGCGTAAGGTGTCTTGCATTTCTTTTGCTTCGTTGCACCGCCACCAGCTTATTTTCCCTTGTCCTCCATTTTTCTACACATCAGATCTACATTTACTCTTGCCAAAGTATTGAATAAAACCAATGTTATTGAAGAAGTTTAGCTCCGCATTGCTCTTGTCAGTGCCTTTTGCCCGTATGCTATATTTACATTTGTACTCTACATCTTAAGTTAAATAATTGCCATTTGTTCCTATATTTTCACATCTATATTTACTCTTAACAAAATGTAGAATAAAGGCAATACTCTTGAAGAAGAGTGTGCGGTAAACTTCTTGAATTGCCCCCCATCAATATGGACAAGACCTCTATAGAGCCTGTCTTCACTACTAATGTAAGTTTGTCCTCCTCCAGCCTTCAAACTTTGTTGTTTATATTTGGATAGCTATGAGTGCAAATGCTATTTATTTTTGTCGTCTGCATCAAATTGCTTGTTCAAAGTTTATAAAGTAGAAGTACATAAACATAAGTTTGTCCTTCTCAATTTCAGTCTTTAGTTGTACAATCTAGTTCCTTATTCGTACCATGTAAATTAAAATAAACATAGCAAGTTATCTTCTTTAGCACTATGTGTATGCTTGTGTTCTTGATCTGTAACATAATCCAGTGGTGTGGTGATACTACCAACAACATCACAATGTCATATCCTGCTATGTCTCAACTGTGAACAATGCTATATTATATTAATGTTATTTAAATTGTGTCTCTTTATTTACCAATCTGAAATGGTATAAATTGACAGTGCACTCACCATTCATGCTTATACGTTGTTTAGAACTACATCTATGCTTGTGTTCTTGATCTGTAATCCAGTGGGCTGGTGAAGCTGGCCGCTCCTGCACAATGCCATTTCTTGCCGTCTTAACTATGAACAATGCCTATTATGTTAATGCTACTTTAAACCATGTCTCTTTATTTCGGACAAAGAAATGAGATGAATTGACAGTGCTGATGCTTATACGTGCAAAACCTGTTATCTACCTACTTGTTTCTCTTTCAGGGTGACAACACTGCAGCTAGGAAGAACTGCCACAATGATAGTGAGACAAACCTATTGTTTGTCCCTCTAACACATATTCCAGAGGAGAAGGCAACACATATTGAGGGTAGGGATACAACCATGAAGTCACATATTGATGTAGTGTCAAACTTACTCAGTGACACAAGCTCGATGAAGTTGCCGCCTGAATCTGTTCGACTTCTTCATTCTGAAATTCAAGCAGAAATACATGCTTCCGCCGAAATATGACTGGAACTCCAATCTCTATGAAAGATTAACCATAAGTACATGACGTTTATTGATGCTATGCAGCTTAAGTTGGTGGATATGAGCGCCAAAGAAGCGCAGTCTCATCAGGTTGCTAAGCTGCTTGCGCTGTAGCTCCTGGGCTGGGCTAACCTTTCTTGAACTGTGTTGAAGTGCTATCGGTTCTGTCTATTATTTTGTCTGCCTGTTAACTTCCACTGGTGGTGACATGCCCAGTTTATGTAATCTGCTGTCTGGTTGCCCTTTATTATCACTGGCGACGAACTTTGATGCCGAGGGGATGTAATATGCTATAATTTCTTTGTTGTATAGTCTAGGTTTATTCTTGGTCGATATGCTATAATTTAGGCCGAAAGGTTCAGTGGATCTTAGTGTTGTCGGTCTTTAGGCTGGACCGTTACTCATATGGGCCAAAACCTGGGCCTATAATCATCTTGGGCCATTAGCGGGTCTAAACCTATAGTTTTTTCCCGCCTTTAGCAGGCCGAGTAAAGTTCTGTCTAGCTGGGCCAGAGAATACCATGGGCTTTTAACATGCTAAAACCTAGATTGGGATAGCGTTGAGCTGAAAAATTCATGGGCCAATACAGGCCGAAACTGCCCAAGGCCCATGTTTGGCCCAAATAGGATGAGCAGTTAACATGCCAAAATATATCTCGAGCCTGTTTGGCCAAATAAAATTATGGGCTTTCAGCAGGCCAGTATCTACGCGGGCCATAGGCCTAAAACTGTCATGGGCCATTATCATATGGGCTGTAAGCAGGCCGGATTCAACATGGGCTGTAATTAGGCCCAACTGTTACACAGGCCATTAACAGGCTGATAGGCCAGTTGGGCTGAAATTTATCCACAAAGTCTACGGGCCGTTAAGAGGCCTAAAGTTACTTCGGACAAGAAATAGCCCAGTTTCTGCATGGGCCATTAAATGGCCTAAAGTTAAACCGGGCCGACAACGTCCCAGATGCGCCATGGGCTGCTAACAGGCCAAAACTATTATCGGGCCGAACTGGTAAATGGGCATTTAACAGGCTGAAATATAAACCTATCTTACTATGGGCCCAAAAGAACAGTGGCCTGTTAACGGGCTTGATCCGATATGGGCCATAATTTGGCCCAAAACACGGCAAGCTGTGAACGGGCCTGATCCTATATGGGCCGTAATTTGGCCCAAAACACGGCAGGCTGTGAACGGGCCTGATCTGGTATGGGCCTCAATTTGGCCCAAAACATGGCAGGCTGTTAACGGGCAGCCCACTAGTGTCTAAAAAAACATGATGGGCCTTTAGCTAGGCCGACCTTTTCACCGAAATGGGCCTCTGTTGGGCCATGCCATGTGTCGACGTATCATAGGCGCCTCCTGTCCAATGAGTGGATGACATTTGTCCGAACGTTGAGCCGACACGTGTCTCCTCCAGCCAATGAGAATTTTACACGTGGAAAATTCCCATTGGTCCGGGCTGTTAATGGGTTATTGGATCCAAAAGCGGACCCGATAGCTTAACGGCATCCCGTTACGGTGGATGCCACGTGTCGGCCACCCTTGACGAAAGCACTTCTATGACGCACGATTTATTGTCATGGAAGTGGACACTTTCGTGATGATAATTTTGGTAATGTCATCGAACACTTCTATGACAGCACAAGTATGACTATCTTGATTCTGTCATAAATTTGTCATGGATGTACATGCATGACAGAAAACATGACGTACTGTGACAAACATGTATCATCACGGAAGTGTATTTTTTTTGTAGTGTGGGCGAGGCTCTTCATCGTCGTCCTCGCTGGGCGGCCCCTTCCCTTTATGTTCGGTGTTTAGTTTACCGGTATGTTTAAAGACCCAACAATTTCTGTTGGTATGGTTGGCAGGCTTGCCAGGGGTGCCATGAATCTGGCAAGGCCGATCAAGTATTCTGTCCAAGCTGGATGGACCATCCTGGTTTCCTTTGAATGGCTTCTTCCGCTGACCGGGTTTAGAGCCACTGAATCCGGCGTTGATCGTTGTATCTTCCGTATCTTCATTGTTGCTTCGATGCTTGTGTTTGTTGCATCGTGGCCTGCCGTTGCCATCTCTGGCTTCAGAGGTGCCGGGGTCGCTGGTGCTGTTGCTTCTATGAGCTAGCCAGCTATCTTCTCCCATGCAAAAGCAGGTCATAAGTGCAGTGAGAGCTTCCATGGTCTTTGGCTTTTCTTTGCCGAGGTGTCGGGTGAGCCACTCGTCACGGACGCTGTGTTTAAAGGCCGCGAGGGCTTCGACATTCGGACAATCGACAACTTGGTTCTTTTTAATTAAGAACCTGGTCCAGTGTTTCCGGGCTGACTCTCCGGGTTGTTGGACTATGTGACTAAGGTCATTAGCGTCTCAAGGCCGAACATAGGTGCCTTGGAAGTTGTCTCTAAAGGCATCCTCCAGATCTTCCCAGCTACCAATAGAGTTTTCTAGGAGGCTGTTTAACCACTGCAGTGCTGGTTCCTTGAGTTTTAGGGGGAGGTACTTGATGGCATGGAGATCGTCACCGCGAGCCATGTGAATGTGGAGAAGAAAATCTTCGACCCATACTACGGGATCCATCATACCATCGTATGATTCAATGTTCACAGGTTTAAACCCTTCTCGAAACTGATGCTCCATTACCTCATGAGTGAAGCATAAGGGGTGTGCGGCGCCTCTGTATCGGGTGACGTCACGACGCAATTCGGATGAAGTCCGTATGCAGTTTTCGGCCTTGGTGAGGTTATGCCTGTCAGGCCAAGCTTGACGCTCGTCTTCTCGTGTTGGGGTGTGCCCCCTTGATCCGTAGATTGATCTTGTTTGGCCTGCTCTATTGTTCAGGTCTTGTCGTAGATCGTAGGTGTATCCTGGAGCCGCTGTCTCTTTGCCCTTACGGTGAGGTGGTGCAGGTTGATGTTCGACATAGGTGGATGCTTTATCTCGTCCACGTGGTGGCCTGTCTGGTTCATCAGCACGGTTATGTCTTGAAGGTATGGGCTTGATGTCCTCGTCGTCGAATTGTGGCAGTAGCCGGTGTCGGTGTCAAAACTGGTGGATCTCGGGTAGGGGTCCCGAATTGTACGTCTAGGATCGATGGTAATAGGAGACAGGGGACACAATGTTTACCCAGGTTCGGGCCCTCTCTGTGGTGGTAATACCCTACGTCCTGCTTGATTGATATTGATGAATATGGGTGTTACAAGAGTTGATCTACCACGAGATCGTGATGGCTAAACCCTAGAAGCCTAGCCTATATGACTATGGTAATGAATGGTGTCCTTTCCGGACGATCCCCTCCGGTTTATATAGACACGGGGGGGATCTAGGGTTTACATAGAGTCGGTTACATAAGAAGAAATCTTCATAGTCGGTCGCCAAGCTTGCCTTCCATGCCAAGGAGAGTCCAATCCGGACTCACGTATAGTCTTCGGCCGTCATGTCTTCACAGCCCATCAGTCCGACCCACGGATAATAGGCCGGATGCCCGAGGACCCCCTAGTCCAGGACTCCCTCAGTAGCCCCTGAACCTGGCTTAAATGACGAGGAGTTCGACACGCAGATTGGCTTCGACATTGCAAGGCAGGTTCCCTTTTATCCGAACTTCAAAATAGTCTTCGGATGCGATGATAGTGTCCGAACCTGTCACACACACCATACAAAACTGTAGAGAGAATATATATATATATTTTAGCATGAGTCTAATCCGCTGACAGCTTTTACAATATGACATCACGCCTATCCGGTCATAATTTTGGACCGTTTTTTGTCTGCCGCTCCCGTTTCGAGACGCGGTTGCCATTGGCACGTCTTGTCAAAGCAGAGATCATGCCCCCTTATTACGGGATTCTCATCAATACGGGCATGGGTAACCCAACCTTACCGTTTATACAGCCCTTGGGAATAGGCGAATCTTAAGGCGGCTGAGGAGGCGTTCAATATTCGTTGCCTTTATAAGGGGATAAGGATTTCCTCTTCCTCCCTCACGCCCTCTCTCGGTCCTTCCAATCTCTAGCTCCAACGCCCAAGTTCTCGTCTCTTTCCCACCCAAGCAACCATGTCCGGATCTGGAGGTCAGGGCAAGTGGATGGTTTCCTCCGTCAAGGAGGAGAACATTACGGAGCTTCGAGCAGCCGGATACTTCGCAAAGGAGATCACTCACCGCCTGCTGGCCGAGGGACAAGTCCTCCCCACGCCGGAGCCCACCGAGAGGGTGGTGTTCCTTCCCCATTTCTTCCACGGGCTAGGATTTCCACTCCACCCTTTCGTCCGTGGGCTGATGTATTATTACGGGATATATTTCCATGATCTGTCCCCGAATTCCTTTCTCAACATCTCGGCGTTCCTCATCGTGTGTGAGGCCTTCCTCCGCATCCATCCCCATTTTGGGCTGTGGTCAAAGTCTTCAACGTGAAGCCGAAGGTGGTGGACGGCCAGCACGCGGAGTGCGGAGGAGCCATGGTGAGCAAGATATCGAATGTATCCTGGCCCAAAGGAACTTTTGTGGACACAGTGAAGGAGTGGCAGAAGCAGTGGTTCTACATCACAGAACCTCGCGGCACCACCGGGGTCGCAGCTGCTGAATTCCGCTCCGGCGCCCCCACGCTACTCGCCTCCTGGGTTGAGAAGAGTCCAGACTGGGGTTCGCCTGACGAGGTGATAGTGCTGCAGATGCGAGTCCAGAGCATGCCCACCAAGAGGGTCAAGCTCGTTGATGTGATCCAGGTGATGCTGGTTCGCCGGATCTTTCCGTGCCAGCGCCGAAGCCGTCCTCTATGGGAGTTCAACCCAAAGAGGGATCAGACTCTGGTGAGTCTCTTCGAGACTACTCACGAAGGCGCATGGAAGTTGCTCTTTAAGGGCAACGAGAAGCCCCCGACCACGGATTCAGACCATGGTCACGATTGTAGACACCTCGCCAGCGAGGTATGCTATTTTTTGATGCATCCCCAATTTAATCATTTCAAGGATGATTTCTGAGCTTATTATTACATTTCCAGGACTGGATGGAGAGGGCGAAGTGGATCCAGTGTCCGACTCCGCTACCTGAAGAACCGGTCATCCCGCGTCTAGCGAAGATGCTGGTGCCGGTGCCTTATAAGGCGCCCGAGAAGAAGGCCAAGAAGAAGGCCAAGGGGGCCAAGGGTGGCCCCCGTCACAAGGGCACTTCGGACATGGCGTCCGAAGATGACGAAGCCCATTCCTCTGTCCCTGAGGACAACGGCGAGGAAGAGGAGGAGGAGGAAGAAGAAGAGGGCGGCTTTGGTGCATCCGGAGGCGGACACGCCCAAGAAGGGGAAAACGCCCAGCGCTCAACATCGCATGGGACATTGGCAGCAGTCCGGAGAGACGCCCCCGCGCCAAGCCCTCGGCCGCATTGTAAGTGACATGGCTCTCTCATGCGCACATCCGGCCCTTTCTCTTTATTATTATGACATAATTAATTGCGCTATTGTAGTCCGGCTCACGACCTTACCCAACGATCCTCATCTGGAGGCTCGCTAGCTCCGTCAGAGATGGCGAGCATGTCGCCACCGCCTGCTTATTCTCCCGGGGCCAGGGATGACACCGAGGTGTTGTCCCGGAGGACCGCACCGAAGCGGGGAGGAGGCCAGGGCACTGCCCGGGAGGCGCCACAGGGCAAGACCTCCACTGTCGGACACATGGGGGAACCGATCCCCATGGAGATTGGCGTAGAGGGCTGCATATAGTTTGGACCTCAGCCGAATATGATTCTGGAGGCCCATATGACCCCGGAGTCTGATAACCCACAAGTATAGGGGATCACAACAGTTTTCGACAAGTAAGAGTGTCGAACCCAACGAGGAGCTAAAGGCAGAACAAATATTCCCTCAAGTTCTATCGACCACCGATACAACTCTACGCACGCTTGACGTTTGCTTTACCTAGAACAAGTATGGAACTATAAGTACTTTGTAGGTGTTGTTGGATAGGTTTGCAAGATAATAAAGAGCAAGTAAATAAAAAGTAGGGGCTGTTTAGATAAAGAAACAATAAAGTAAATATAGCGAGTGTGGAAAAGTGGTGGTAGGAGTTGCGAAATTGCCCCTAAGTAATTGACTACTTTACTAGACCGATAGCAAGTATTATGTGGGAGAGGCCACTGCTAGCATGTCATCCCTGACTTGGAGTTCTATGCACTTATGATTGGAACTATTAGCAAGCATCCGCAACTACTAATGTCCATTAAGGTAAAACCCAACCATAGCATTAAGATATATTGGTCCCCCTTCAATCCCGTATGCATCAATTTCTATGCTAGGTTGAAGCTTCTGTCACTCTTGCCCTCCAATACATAGTCCTATCAACATAAAATTAACCCTAGGGTGTGATCCACACGCGCAATCATATGATGGGCACCAAAGGATAGCAACATAACCACAAGCAAATTAAATCAATCATAGCAATTCATCAACCACCGATAGGACAACGAAAATCTACTCAGACATCATAGGATGGCAAGACATCATTGGATAATAATATGAAGCATAAAGCACCGTGTTCAAGTAGAGGGTACAATGGGTTGCGAGAGAGTGGGCCGCTGTAGATAGAGGGGGGGGGGGGAAGGTGATGGAGATGTTGGTGAAGATGGCGGAGGTGTTGGTGTAGATCGCGATGATGATGATGATGGCCCCCGGTGGCACTCCGGTGCCACCGGAAGCAAGGGGGGGGGGGGAGAGCCCCCCTCCTCCTTCTTCTTCCTTGACCTCCTCCCTAGATGGGAGAAGGGTTTCCCCTCTGGTCCATGGCCTCCATGGCATGGGAGGGGCGAGAGCCCCTCCGAGATTGGATCTGTCTCTCTCTCTCTCTCTCTCTCTGTTTCTGCGTTCTCTCCTGGCTCTGTTTCACCGTTTCGTGTATATATGGAGATCCATAACTCCGATTGGCCTGAAACCTTCGCCGTGATTTTTCCCGAAAATTAGCTTTCATGCGGCAAAATAAGAGCGCCAACCGCCTTACGGGTGGCTCACAAGGGTAGGGGGCGCTCCCAGGGGGGAGGCGCGCCCCCTGCCTCGTGACACCCTCGGGCACCGTCTCGCGTGGATTTTTCTTCCGGAATTTTCCAAATATTCCAAAAAGTATCTCCGTCCGTTTTTATCCCGTTTGGACTCCGTTTGATATGGATATTCTGTGAAACCAAAAACATGCAACAGACAGGAACTGGCACTGGGCACTGATCAATATGTTAGTCCCAAAATAGTATAAAAAGTTGCCAAAAGTATATGAAAGTTGCAGAATATTGGCATGGAACAATAAAAAATTATAGATACGACGGAAACGTATCAGCATCCCCAAGCTTAATTCCTGCTCTTCCTCGAGTAGGTAAATGATAAAAAAAATAATTTTTGATGTGGAATGCTACCTAGCATAATCTTGATCATATGTCTAATCATGGCATGAATATTAAGATATGAGTGATTCAAAGCAATAGTCTATCAGTTGACATAAAAACAATAATACTTCAAGCCTACTAATAAAGCAATCACGACTTTTCAAAATAACAAGGCCAAAGAAAGTTATCCCTACAAAATCATATAGTCTGGCTATGCTCCATCTTCACCACACAAAATACTCACATCATGCACAACCCCGATGACAAGCCAAGCAATTGTTTCATACTTTTGACGTTCTCAAACCTTTTCAACTTTCACGCAATACATGAGCGTGAGCCATGGACATAACACTATAGATGGAATAGAATGCTGGTTGTGGAGAAGACAAAAAGGGAGAAGATAGTCTCACATCAACTAGGCGTATCAATGGGCTATGGAGATGCCCATCAATAGGTATCAATGTGAGTGAGTAGGGATTGACATGCAACAGATGCACTAGAGCTATAAGTATATGAAAGCTCAAACTGAAACTAAGTGGGTGTGCATCCAACTTGCTTGCTCATGAAGACCTAGGGCATTTGAGGAAGCCCATCGTAGGAATATACAAGCCAAGTTCTATAATGAAAATTCCCACTAGTATATGAAAGTGATAACTGAAGAGACTCTCTATATGAATATAACACCCTTGATGTGACTATATCTCCCACGTGTCGAGGCACGACTTAGAGGCATAATCGCATTGAAGGCAATGTCGCAAGTGAGGTAATCTTCACACAACCCATGTAATATAATAGGGGGAAAAGTTACATAGTTGGCTTACAATCGCCACTTCACACAATTACATGAATAAAGCATTACATCAACCACATACACTCAAGGTCCGACTACGGAACCAAAATAAAAGAAGAACCCGAAATGCGACAAAGGTCCCCGATCGACCCCAACTGGGCTCCACTACTGATCAACTAGAGCGAAACAACATAAAGGACAAGATCTTCATCGAGCTCCTCCTGAGCTTGGTTGCGTCATCTGCACGGACTCATCAGCACCTGCAAACTGGTTTTGGAAGTAACTGTGAGCCACAGGGACTCAGCAATCTCGCACCCTCGCGATCAAGACTATTTAAGCTTATGGGTAAGGTAAAAGGTATGAGGTGGAGCTGCAGCAAGCGACTAGCATATATGGTGGCTAACATACGCAAATGAGAGCGAGAAGATAAGGCAAAGCACGGTCAATAAAAGTATGATCAAGAAGTGATCCTGGACTACCTGCGTCAAGCATAACTCCAACAACCGTGTTCACTTCCCGAACTCCGCCGGAAAGAGACCATCACGGTTACGCACGCGATTGATTCATTTTAATTGAGGTCAAGTTCAGGTTTTCTACAACTGGACGTTAACACATTCCCATCGGCCCATAACCACGGGCAAGGCTTTCGAAAGTTCAAATCCCTGCAGGGGTGTCCCAACTTAGCCCATAACAAGCTCTCACGGTCAACGGAGGAATAGACCTCCACCCGAGACGTTCCGATCAGACTCGGTATCCCGGTACAACAAGACATTTCGACAGGGTAAAACTAAACCAGCAACACCGCCCGAATGTGCCGACAAATCCCGATAGGAGCTGCACATATCTCTTTCTCAGGGCACACTCAGATGGTCTTAGGTACGGGTAGGCCAGCCCAGAGTTGCCCCTGGTGGCCACCGGCAGCTGACAGGTGGACCAACACTTAGAGGAGCACTGGCCCCGGGGGGGGGGGGGGGGGGGGTAAAATAAAGATGACCCTTGAGTCTGCAGAACCCAAGGGAAAGAAAAGGCTAGGTGGCAAATGGTAAAACCAATGTTGGGCATTGCTGGAGAAGCTTTACTTAAGGCGAACTGTCAAGGGGTTCCCATTATAGCCCAACCGCGTAAGGGACACAAAATCCGGGAACATAACACCGATAAGACGGAAACTAGGGCGGCAAGAGTGGAACAAAACACCAGGCATAAGGCCGAGCCTTCCACCCTTTACCAAGTATATAGATGCATTAATTAAGTAAGACATATTGTGATATCCCACCAAGTGAACATGTTCCAACAAGGAACAACATCTCCATGTTCCAACAAGGAACAAACTTCAATCTTCAC
This sequence comes from Triticum monococcum, assembly GCA_034509565.1. Classification (NCBI taxonomy): domain Eukaryota; kingdom Viridiplantae; phylum Streptophyta; class Magnoliopsida; order Poales; family Poaceae; genus Triticum; species Triticum monococcum. The sequence goes on along the minus strand of CM067842.1, from coordinate 475,908,428 downwards.
CTGCAACTAACAACGCTATAAGAGGGGCTGAGCAAAGCGGTAACATAGCCAAACAACGGTTTGCTAGGACAAAGGTGGGTTAGGGGCTGAACATGGCAATTTGGGAGGCTGACAAGCAAGTGGTAGGCATCGTAGCATTGGCATAGCAAGAGCGAGCAAACTAGCATAGCAAAGATAGTAGTGATTTCGAGGGTATGATCATCTTGCCTGAAATCCCGCAAGGAAGAAGAACGAGTCCATGAAGAAGACAAACGGACGTAGTCGAACGAATCCTCACAAACTCAACGTTACCGGATCCAACCCGAAGAAGCATTCACCGGAAAAGAAGCACACAACATAGTAAACAACCAACACATCAACATGGCATGATGCACAATCAAGTATGATGCATGTCCGGTTTAAAGAGGCATGGCATGGCAAAGTGCACAAGCAATCCTACAAATTTAAGTGGAGCTCAATATGCATCGGGATGCATATTGACGAAACACCACGTCAATTATTTAGTTCTCTCTCGGTTATGTACCCAACAATATTAAATGTTGATTAACATGGCAAGGGGTGAAGCAAATGAAAACTACCTATCTAGTCAAGGTTAAATGAGGCCGGAAGCAACGAACAACAATTCCGGTAAATCCCCATAGCATATTTTAGATTTGGTACTGTTCTTCCCTAAACATAATTTTAGAGTTGTTTAACATGCAAAGTAAGGTCACCATGATAAACTAGGCAAAATTCTACCCCATTTACATATAAAGTTTATTAAAATCCGGGTTATGGTTATTTACTTATGAATTAAACCGTTTTAGCATGGCATAGGGGCAAATTAATGCAAACAACATTTTAAACATTTCAAACATGGGTGAAAGTTGGATATTATTAATCTACACAAAATTCTGAGCAAGTTTCATATATAATTCATTTTAATCCGATGCACGGTTTGTGAGTTATTATATGCATGTTGTGCAAGGGGTTTTCTGTAAATCTGTAAATTCCTGGATAAATAGGTAAATCACTCCGCGGGAAAAAAAAGTGACATGGGCCAAATCTTCCTGGCCCGACAGTGTACAGGGGGCTGGAGGGGTGCTGCTCACCCAGTGGGCTTGGCCCGTGAAGGAGGAGGAGGCAGGCCGAGCTGGAGATGGGCCTGGCACGGCTGGGCTTGGAGGCGCGGCCCATGGCGCATTGGAGGCAGGCCAGGGGCGGGAGCTTCTAGCGCGCTGGGCTGTACTCGGGCGCTGGGCCTGGGAGGCCAAGGCGGCCCACGCGAGCGAGGGAGGCAGCCCAGGCGAGCGAGGGCATCATCCTCCTCGCGCCTGGCGCGCGAACAGGAACAGGGCGGCGGCGCCCTAGGTCAACGGCGAGGCGGCAGCGGGGACTCCGGCAGGCGGGCACGGCGGAGATCCGCGGGAATGGACGGATCTGGCCACAGGGATCCCAGATCCGGCGACGGAGGTAGCCGGCGGCGCTCGGGGAAGCGGAAGCCGGCGAAGTGGAGCTCGTCCATGGCGGCTCCCTTGGGGATGGCAGCGAATTGGAGGAGGGCCGCAGCAGGAACTTGGCGTCCATGGTGTCGGCTAGAGGAGTCCATGGCGTTTCCTGGTGCAGCACAAGAAAGAGAGAGGGAGATCGTGAGGAGAGAGGAAGAAATCGGGAGAGGGAGAAGAAGGAGACAGAGTGGCGCGGGTCAGCCTGTTGAACTTCGAGAGGAGCGCATCTCTCTGCGCCGACGAGGAGGTCGGGGAGGCTGGATGGATTTGGATCGGGGGGATGAGGCTGTTGATTGGCTCGCTGTTGATCCCGAGGGGAAAAACAAAGAGGAGACAAGGTGGAGGTTTTTGCGGCGGCGGGGAGAAAAATGATTGATGGGACTGCCTAGTCTAGGGTTTGGACTGATTTATATAGCAAGAGGATTTTTGGATAGGGGCATTAGGTCCCTCGATTAAAATCGGACGGACGCGAATAAAATAGCTAGGGAGTCCAAATAAGAAAATGGTGACGTTTTGTAGACGTTTGGAGATGTTCCGGACACAGCGGTAGCGACAGCCCGAGTCGGGTCCGGGACAGTTTCGGACACGCACGTGAGGGGTATCGATGCACTGAGCAGAGAGGGTCTCGGACCGTGCGATCGCATCGGACAACTCCAGAAGTGAAGAGGGGAAGGAGGATGGAACTAGGTGGGCTGGGTAGACGGTCTCGAGCTGAGAGGAGAGAAGAGAGGGAGGCCCGGCGATTGTTTCCGGAGACCGAAAACGTCCGACGTTTTGACCGGCTACTATTGCCGCTATATTTATCCGTTGGGGCGTCAAACGAACTCCGATTGCGATGAAACTTGCCAGGCAGTCTGTCTACACTATAATAAGACCGCACACCAAATTTCAACTCAATCCGAGAACACTTTCTGGCCACTTATAAAATACTATTTCGGACACGCCGCGGTCGCAGTGCAAGTGTGGTTGGGCTCAGAACGGACAACAGAGAGAACGAGGAGGCCGGGACGAATGCAAGTTTTGAAAACATGATGATGCAATGCACATGATGACATGAAAAGATGCAACACGCAAGCAAAAGACACGGCAACGACAACGAATAACAGAACGACACCTGGCACATCGGTCTCGGGGCGTTACAACACTCCACCACTACGAGAGGATCTCGTCCTGAGATCTAGAATGGCACCAGAGGGGAAAACGGAAGGGAAAGAGAAGAGGTAACGCTAAGTTGCTTCTTTGACAAACGAGTGAAACCAAAGAACTTTGAGAGGTTGAACAAATACAAGAAAAGAATACAACGGAGAAGAACAAAATTTGAAAACACTCCATTAGAAAAGAGGGACAAGGAAGAACAAAGTTGGAAGCACTCCAGTAGGGAAGATTAATAAGGAAGAACAAATTCGGACAGCACTCCGAATGAAAAGAAGGAGGATTAAATAAGAACTTGATAAGATGAGAAGATACTTGGTGAAATCACAATACACTGCCTCCGTAACTATTGAATGAATTGAAACAAAGGGTAAGAAAGATCTTGGACATCACTCCGGTTGAGAAGGGAGTCAAAATTTGATAAGATGAGAGAGCTCAAATGAAAACACGACACTCCGGTTGAGAAAGGGATGCAAGACTTGCTAAGGCAAAAAGAGCTTGAACAAATGGGCACAATACTCCGGTTAAGCAAGATAGGGAAGGAATAGTACAATTTGGGCAGCACTCCGACTGCAAGTGGAAGGAATTGAACTTGACAAGATGAGAGGATACTTGAAAAGAGGACACAACACTCCGGTTAAATGGATAAGCATGAAAAGAACATGATCCTGACAAGAACAAGAAGAAGGTTGAACAGAACAACATCACAATGTCTCTGGAACAAAAGTAAGAATGGAATGGGATGAACGAAGGAAAACAATATCTTGAGAGAGCACGGTTACAACAGAACCTAGAACGGAGTTGTTGGAAAACCAACAACGAAAATAATAGGCTTGATATGGTCTTATGGAATACCTCTCAAATTAAGAGATGAAAAACCTGCCACTCACGGGAAAAGAATTGGATTGATAAGAACAAAGAGACGAGAAACTTAATTCACCGGGAGGATAAAAGAAGAAACTTGGATCATATATAAGCACCATAATAGCAACCATCCTTAGGGAAGGCTTTAGGTGAAATATAACCCAAGACAATACCAACGAATAGGTTGATGGATTTAAAATACCCCATTCATAACTACATGTGAATCATGAAACATGAACCCAAATTATCAAGAATGACATAATACCACCTCCAATAATATGGTAGAAAGAATTGCACTCCGGATAGCAAGATGAAGAAGGCTTGAGCTCCTTAGAAAAGAAGCTCAATTAAAAAGTTGGAGAAGGAATTAAATCCTTGATGGACCATTATGTAGAACCTCCATTAAGAACTCCGGTAACGAAAGGATGATAAAAGAAAAAGAAGTTGAAAACACAAGGTGAGACCTTGTAATGATTTAGAAGGAGCTTCGCGACGAGATAATGCAGAAAAGGTAAGAACTCCGGAAAGAAATGATAAGAAGAGCAATTGAGATCAAAATCTTGATGAACCTCCGGAATAGGAAATTAATCACTTGGATGAAACAAGAATAAGAATTATGTTATGCTCGTCCTTCATCAATTAAATTGATGACAAACCATGGATTTGGCACACTACTTATTCTCGTAGAAAGGATTAAGAGAGATATAGCGCAAACTTAAGAAGGTATTTCGACGAAGCACCGGTAGAATTGAAAACAACGAATAAATAGATAAGATAAGGAAGAGAAATCTTGAATGAACCACCATAAGAATTGAAAATGAACGGAGTAAAGATAAGGAAACACCGGGAAGAATTAGCAAATGAACAAAGACGCTTCAGAGAATATGGACCCCTGAGAACGAAGAGATGACGAGCCGATTAAAGATCACTTGAACGAAGCACCGGTAGGATTGGAGAATGATAACTGAAAGCTGAGAATTAATAAATCTTAGATGATGGGCTCCGGAGAATCAAACTGAAAAGACTCCTGAATTGCTTCGGAAGGATGAAAAGAATTCCCACAATCGAAAAATAATTATGAGACGATGGCAACAAGCTAGAATCACGAATCTCAGAGAGAACAGATAGATATGGAGGAAAAGTCTTCTTCGGTCTTCAAATGATGAGAATGGCAACAAGAAGCACCACCAAGAATTATTTAGACACTCCGGAAGAATCGAAACGAAGAGGTTCATCCAACGATGAAAAGAATTTGACAGATCTTGGAGAAAATACATATGACTGATGATAACTCATACTTACGTCAAACTTCGAAAAGAATTTAGGATAGCTCCGGGAAAATAAGAAGAGTCAGGTAAGATCCTGGGAATAGACGTGTGGGTTAGGGCCCACTCAAAAGAAACACTGTTGGAATGATTAAAAAAAAGGGGTTGCAGCGGTTGAATTAAATGACTTGAATGAGGGAACATCCCCGAAAGAGCTTGAACGAAAGAAGAGTGGAAACACGAATCTTCGAGATATCTTGAGCACTCCGGAACAATTGAATAGCGAGAAGTGAATGGTTAAGAATTTGCACCGGCATGAGAAAGCATTGAAATGAGGAAAAGGATATGATCCACAAAGTTTGACTTGGATCCACCGGAGAAGAAAAAAGAATGAATAATGGTGCACTAGAAACTCCATTAAAATCTTCATGAGAATCACCGGATAAGAATATTGACGGAAAAAGGATGGAGAGACTTCCCATCAATAAAAGGATACTTGAATAAGAAATCTAAATCGTTGAAGAAAAACAAGGGTGGGAGGGAGGGAAAACAAAGGCAACTTGGAGACGGATGAAACAAACACCGTTCAGAAGAAACTGATACTTGATCTTGCGAATGTTGAAATGATCGGATCCACTTGAAGAGAAACACACCGGTGAAAAGGATTGACAAGACAATCTTGATGATCAAGAAGGATTGGTATCCACACCGGAGTATGAGAACACCATTTGGGGAAGGTATGGAATCAACACTTGACATTGAAGCAACTTGAATACCACAACTCAAAACAAAAACAAAGGGTTGGCTTGCAGAATAAGCCGGAACAAACATATGATAGAGATTTCGTCCGAAGTTTTCGTGGTGGGACCTACACGGGCTCGATCGTACAACACCATCATGTACAAGGCAGTGCACATGACATACGAAGCGTCCCTGAGTCAGCATAGCCAAGGACTCTTTAAGACACAACAAGACCACTGTAAAGTCGACCGTGAATAGGCGAACCACTAGATGTCGAACCCCAATTTCATATCATACATCTGTCGGAAGGATATCCTAAGAGCTACTTGAATTCCCACCTATGAAACTCCCGAGATTTTCCGGTTATGCAATCAGGTGTTGGGGATACAGGGGAAGCATAATATCTCACCCAAACTAGCAAATCCTACATCCAGCTGTATCCATCCTTCAACACATAACCAAGAAACCTTCGGAAACCATCTACCTCAACCTTCGAAAAGCATCCGTTATACAAGTTATGGCGATACTCCCGAACTCCCGCCCCAGTACTGGGTGGCGTCGAGGTTATCTCACCAACGAACTGCATAAAGGAGATTTTCGATGTCACGAACATATCTCAAGTATACCAGAATTGCAACGATAAAATTATGATGACAACACCTCAGAGCTCAACTCCCCGGGACACTTACACTAAACCCCTGACAGGAGGCACCAAGACAGTATTCTCATCATAAGCCATCGGAACAAATCCAAGATACTCGCGTGATCCTAAATTTTTTTTTAGTGAAATTTGAGAAGAGAAGAGTCAAAACTCTACGTCAGGATGCCTTACCAGAGCGATGAGGAGACTGGGAAGTAAAAATAATTTCTAAACTCTCCGATATATAATTCCTAAGGACTCAAAACATTTTTCTAGACACAACTCGGCTGCTAAAAATGATCAAGCAATGGGGGCTCCTAAGGTCGGGGAAGGCTCTGATTACCAACTTATAACACCCTCGATGCGACTATATCTCCCATGTGTCGAGGCACGAATTAGAGGCATAATCGCATTGAAGGCAATGTCGCAAGTGAGGTAATCTTCACACAACCCATGTAATATAATAGGGGAAAAAGTTACATAGTTGGCTTACAATCGCCACTTCACACAATTACATGAATAAAGCATTACATCAACCAAATACACTCAAGGTCCGACTACGGAACCAAAATAAAAGAAGAACCCCAAATGCGACAAAGGTCCCCGATCGACCCCAACTGGGCTCCACTACTGATCAACTAGAGCGAAACAACATAAAGGACAAGATCTTCATCGAGCTCCTCCTGAGCTTGGTTGCGTCATCTGCACAGACTCATCGGCACCTGCAAACTGGTTTTGGAAGTAACTGTGAGCCACAGGGACTCAGCAATCTCGCACCCTCGCGATCAAGACTATTTAAGCTTATGGGTAAGGTAAAAGGTATGAGGTGGAGCTGCAGCAAGCGACTAGCATATATGGTGGCTAACATACGCAAATGAGAGCGAGAAGAGAAGGCAAAGCACGGTCGATAAAAGTATGATCAAGAAGTGATCCTGGACTACCTGCGTCAAGCATAACTCCAACAACCATGTTCACTTCCCGAACTCCGCCGGAAAGAGACCATCACGGTTACACACGCGGTTGATTCATTTTAATTGAGGTCAAGTTCAGGTTTTCTACAACCGGACGTTAACAAATTCCCATCTGCCCATAACCACGGGCACGGCTTTCAAAAGTTCAAATCCCTGCAGGGGTGTCCCAACTTAGCCCATAACAAGCTCTCACGGTCAACGAAGGAATAGACCTCCACCCGAGACGTTCCGATCAGACTCGGTATCCCGGTACAACAAGACATTTCGACAGGGTAAAACTAAACCAGCAACACCGCCCGAATGTGCCGACAAATCCCGATAGGAGCTGCATATATCTCTTTCTCAGGGCACACTCAGATTGTCTTAGGTACGAATAGGCCAGCCCAGAGTTGCCCCTGGTGGCCACCGGCAGCTGACAGGTGGACCAACACTCAGAGGAGCACTGGCCCGGGGGGGGGGGGTAAAATAAAGATGACCCTTGAGTCTACAGAACCCAAGGGAAAGAAAAGGCTAGGTGGCAAATGGTAAAACCAATGTTGGGCATTGCTGGAGAAGCTTTACTTAAGGTGAACTGTCAAGGGGTTCCCATTATAGCCCAACCGCGTAAGGGACGCAAAATCCGGGAACATAACACCGATAAAATAGAAACTAGGGCGGCAAGAGTGGAACAAAACACCAGGCATAAGGCCGAGCCTTCCACCCTTTACCAAGTATATAGATGCATTAATTAAATAAGACATATTGTGATATCCCAACAAGTGAACATGTTCCAACAAGGAACAACATCTCCATGTTCCAACAAGGAACAAACTTCAATCTTCACCTGCAACTAACAACGCTATAAGAGGGGCTGAGCAAAGCGGTAACATAGCCAAACAACGGTTTGCTAGGACAAAGGTGGGTTAGGGGCTGAACATGGCAATTTGGGAGGCTGACAAGCAAGTGGTAGGCATTGTAGCATTGGCATAGCAAGAGCGAGCAAACTAGCATAGCAAAGATAGTAGTGATTTCGAGGGTATGATCATCTTGCCTGAAATCCCGCAAGGAAGAAGAACGAGTCCATGAAGAAGACAAACGGACGTAGTCGAACGAATCCTCACAAACTCGACGTTACCGGATCCAACCCGAAGAAGCAATCACCGGAAAAGAAGCACACAACATAGTAAACAACCAACACATCAACATGGCATGATGCACAATCAAGTATGATCCATGTCCGATTTAAAGAGGCATGGCATGGCAAAGTGCACAAGCAATCCTACAAATTTAAGTGGAGCTCAATATGCATCGGGATGCATATTGACGAAACACCACGTCAATTATTTAGTTCTCTCTCGGTTATGTACCCAACAATATTAAATGTTGATTAACATGGCAAGGGGTGAAGCAAATGAAAACTACCTATCTAGTCAAGGTTAAATGAGGCCGGAAGCAACGAACAACAATTCCGGTAAATCCCCATAGCATATTTTAGATTTGGTACTGTTCTGCCCTAAACATAATTTTAGAGTTGTTTAACATGCAAAGTAAGGTCACCATGATAAACTAGGCAAAATTCTACCCCATTTACATATAAAGTTTATTAAAATCCGGGTTACGGTTATTTAGTTATGAATTAAACCGTTTTAGCATGGCATAGGGGCAAATTAATGCAAACAACATTTTAAACATTTCAAACATGGGTGAAAGTTGGATATTATTAATCTACACAAAATTCTAAGCAAGTTTCATATATAATTCATTTTAATCCGATGCACGGTTTGTGAGTTATTATATGCATGTTGTGCAAGGGGTTTTCTGTAAATCTGTAAATTCCTGGATAAATAGGTAAATCACTCCGCGGGAAAAAAATGTGACATGGGACAAATCTTCCTGGCCCGACAGTGTACAGGGGGCTGGAGGGGTGCTGCTCACCCAGTGGGCTTGGCCCGTGAAGGAGGAGGAGGCAGGCCGAGCTGGAGATGGGCCTGGCACGGCTGGGCTTGGAGGCGCGGCCCATGGCGCATTGGAGGCAGGCCAGGGGCGGGAGCTTCTGGCGCGCTGGGCTGGACTCGGGCGCTGGGCCTGGGAGGCCAAGGCGGCCCACGCGAGCGAGGGAGGCAGCCCAGGCGAGCGAGGGCGTCATCCTCCTCGCGCCTGGCGCGCGAACAGGAACAGGGCGGCGGCGCCCTAGGTCAATGGCGAGGCGGCAGCGGGGACTCCGGCAGGCGGGCACGGCGGAGATCCGCGGGAATGGACGGATCTGGCCACGGGGATCCCAGATCCGGCGACGGAGGTAGCCGGCGGCGCTCGGGGAAGCGGAAGCCGGCGAAGTGGAGCTCGTCCATGGCGGCTCCCTTGGGGATGGCGGCGAATTGGAGGAGGGCCGCAGCAGGAACTTGGCGTCCATGGTGTCGGCTAGAGGAGTCCATGGCGTTTCCTGGTGCAGCACAAGAAAGAGAGAGGGAGATCGTGAGGAGAGAGGAAGAAATCGGGAGAGGGAGAAGAAGGAGACAGAGTGGCGCGGGTCAGCCTGTTGAACTTCGAGAGGAGCGCATCTCTCTGCGCCGACGAGGAGGTCGGGGAGGCTGGATGGATTTGGATCGGGGGGATGAGGCTGTTGATTGGCTCGCTGTTGATCCCGAGGGGAAAAACAAAGAGGAGACAAGGTGGAGGTTTTTGCGGCGGCGGGGAGAAAAATGATTGATGGGACTGCCTAGTCTAGGGTTTGGACTGATTTATATAGCAAGAGGATTTTTGGACAGGGGCATTAGGTCCCTCGATTAAAATCGGACGGACGCGAATAAAATAGCTAGGGAGTCCAAATAAGAAAATGGTGACGTTTTGTAGACGTTTGGAGATGTTCCGGACACAGCGGTAGCGACAGCCTGAGTCGGGTCCGGGACAGTTTCGGACACGCACGTGAGGGGTATCGATGCACTGAGCAGAGAGGGTCTCGGACCGTGCGATCGCATCGGACAACTCCAGAAGTGAAGAGGGGAAGGAGGATGGAACTAGATGGGCTGGGTAGACGGTCTCGAGCTGAGAGGAGAGAAGAGAGGGAGGCCCGGCGATTGTTTCCGGAGACCGAAAACGTCCGACGTTTTGACCGGCTACTATTGCCGCTATATTTATCTGTTGGGGCGTCAAACGAACTCCGATTGCGATGAAACTTGACAGGCAGTCTGTCTACACTATAATAAGACCGCACACCAAATTTCAACTCAATCCGAGAACACTTTCCGGCCACTTATAAAATACTATTTCGGACACGCCGCGGTCGCAGTGCAAGTGTGGTTGGGCTCAGAACGGACAACGGAGAGAACGAGGAGGCCGGGACGAATGCAAGTTTTGAAAACATGATGATGCAATGCACATGATGACATGACAAGATGCAACACGCAAGCAAAAGACACCGCAATGACAACGAATAATAGAACGACACCTGGCACATCGGTCTCGGGGCGTTACAATGAAGAACATGGTGCTACTCTGAAGCACAAGTGTGGTAAAAGGATAGTAACATTGCCCCTTCTCTCTTTTTCTCTCATTTTTTTGTAGGCTTCTTTGGCCTCTCTCTTTTTTTTGAGGGCTACTTTGGCCACTTTTATTTTGATAACCTCACATGGGACAATGTTCTAATAATGATGATCATCACACTTTTATTTACTTACAACTCAATATTACAACTCGATATCTAGAACAAAGATATGACTCTATATGAATGCCTCTGGCGGTGTACCGGGATGTGCAATGATCTAGCGTAGCAATGACATCAAAAAACGGACAAGCTATGAAAACATCATGCTACCTATCTTACAATCATGCAAAGCAATATGACAATGAATGCTCAAGTCATGTATATGATGATGATGAAAGTTGCATGGCAATATATCTCGGAATGGCTATGGAAATGCCATAATAGGTAGGTATGGTGGCTGTTTTGAGGAAGGTATATGGTGGGTTTATGGTACCGGCGGAAGTTGCGCGGTACTAGAGAGGCTAGCAATGGTGGAAGGGTGAGAGTGCGTATAATCCATGGACTCAACGTTAGTCATAAAGAACTCACATACTTATTGCAAAAATCTATTAGTCATTGAAACAAAGTACTACGCGCATGCTCCTAGGGGGATAGATTGGTAGTAAAAGACCATCGCTCGTCCCCGACCGCCACTCATAAGGAAGACAATCAATAAATACCTCATGCTCCAACTTCGTTACATAACGGTTCACCATACGTGCATGCTACGGGAATCACAAACCTCAACACAAGTATTTCTACAATTCACAACCACCCACTAGCATGACTCTAATATCACCATCTTTATATCGCAAAACTATTGCAAGGAATCAAACATATCATATTCAGTGATCTACAAGTTTTATGTAGGATTTTATGACTAACCATGTGAATGACCAATTCCTGTCATCTCTCTAAATAGATATAAGTGAACCAAGAGAGTTTAATTCTTTCTACAAAAGATATGCCCACGCTCTAACAAATCTAAGTGAAGCAAAAGAGCATTCCACAAATGGCAGTTGTCTATGTAAAGAGAAACAGGCAATCCAAACTTCAAATGATATAAGCAAAGCACATGAAGCATTCTATAAGGCCATACTCAAAAGATATAAGTTAAGTGCAATGAGAATTCTATAAATCAACCAAGGACTATCTCATACCAGCATGGTGCATAAAAAGAAAAATGAAAACTAAATGCAAAAGACACTCCAAGATTGCACATATCGCATGAACGAAACGAATCCGAAAACATACCGATACTTGTTGAAGAAAGAAGGGATGCCTTCTGAGGCATCCCCAAGCTTAGATGCTTGAGTCTCCTTTAATATTTACTTGGGGTACCTCGGGCATCCCCAAGCTTGAGCTCTTGCCTCTCTTCCTTCTTCTCACATCGAGACCTTCTCGATCATTGAACACTTCATCCACACAAAACTTCAACAGAAAACTCGGTAAGATCCGTTAGTATAATAAAGCAAATCACTACTCTAAGTACTGTTGCAAACCAATTCATATTTTATTTTTGCATTGTGTCTACTGTAATATAACTTTTTCATGGCTTAATCCACTAATATAAATTGATAGATTCATCAAAACAAGCAAACTATGCATCAAAAACAGAATCTATCTAAAACAGAACAGTCTATAATAATCTGAACATTCGCCATACTTCTGACACTTGAAAAATTCTACCACAATTAGTAAAAATAAACAATTTGTATAGGAAGACAGTGAAAAAAGAATCAGAACCATTTGAAGTTCCAGTTAAAAATGTAAAATCGCGCACTACAGCCAAAGTTTCTGTCCTGCACCGTACAAACCATCAAGCAAATGTAAACATCCTAAAGGCAAACCTTGGCACATTATTTTGTATTTAAACCTTATAAAAGCACACAACATAAATAAATGACTCTCTAAAACTTCCGGGTTGTCTCCCTGGCAGCGCTTTCTTTAAAGCCATTAAGCTAGGCATATAGTGCTCAAGTAACGGATCCACCCGGATCCCAAGGTATATCAAAGCCAATTTTAATTAACAATGATTTGTAATTTAGTAGTGAGCACAAAGTAATATATATCATGTAATTACAAAGTCTAACTCTCTTCCTATGCATCGGCATGTCATAAAAGAACAATTCATGCACACATAGTAAAGGCCAATGCATAGTATAAACAGTTTCTTGCAATTTTATCATATTGGAAACATAGAGAGGTGGAGATATAGTTCCTATCTCATAATAATTGCAAGTAGGAGCAGCAAGCACATGCATATTATATCTATCAAAATCATCATGTGTAAGGTAAAAGGCAACCCATCAATATAATCCTTAATAAGTGCAAACTTCTCCGATATAGTGTAGTCGGGAGAATTCAAAAAGATAATAGGACTATCATGTGTGGGTGCAATAGCAACAATTTCATGTTTAATATAAGGAACTATAGCAAGTTCATCTCCATACGCATAATTCATATTGGCATCTTGGCCACAAGCATAGAACGCATCATCAAAAAGGGATATTTCAAAAGAATCAATGGGATCATAACAATCATCATAGCAATCATCCTCCGGTAAGCACGAAGGGAAATTAAACAATGTATGAGTTGAAGAGTTACTCTCATTAGAAGGTGGGTATGGGTAGCTAATCCGCTCTTCCTCCTTTTGTTCTTCGCTCTCCTCCTCATCTTTTTCATCCAATGAGCTCACAGTTTCATGAATTTCTTCTTCCATAGACTCCTGCAAAATATTAGTCTCTTCTTGGATAGCGGAGACTTTCTCAATAAGTGCATTAATTTCGTAATTGTATTCATAATTCTCGTAGCAATATTTAAGGATAGCTAAATTTTTAGGTCTATAAACTGAAACATCAAAATCTTCAAACTCTTTAAACATAGATTCAGTTTCATAAGAACCCATAAAAGAAACAAATTCTTCTATTTGTTCCACATCATAGTAATCATATATACCATTAGCATAAGAAGCTAAGGTTTTATTCTCATTAAATTCACATGAAAAGGGAATGTGTGGAGCCTTCACCTTAGAGAAACAAGTATAATCATATCTCAAGCATAGTTTCCTAGCATACCAATTCAATATATGAATTTGATCCCATAATAGTTTCCCTTTTTGTGTCAAGCAGTAATCCCTAAAGTATTCACGTTGATCCAACGTTACTCCCATTACATAATTGAATGGGGGTTTTCTCAGGATTATTAAAGTAGTACATAATATTTTTCACATAACCAGCATCGAGGGTTTTAGGAGGTTCCCCATCTCCATGAGTAGCAAGTACACCTATTTTTTTGGTATTTCGTGTTCCATATACATAACTGAAGATAAAGAACAACTAAGAACAGCAAATAAAAATTACTTAGTGATAAAGCAAACAAGCACACACGAGAATATTCAACCCACGCTATTGCTCCCCGGCAATGGCGCTAGAAAAAGGTCTTGATAACCCACAAGTATAGGGGATCTCAATAGTTTTCGATAAGTAAGAGTGTCGAACCCAACGAGGAGCTAAAGGCAGAACAAATATTCCCACAGGTTCTATCGGCCACCGATACAACTCTACGCACGCTTGACATTCGCTTTACCTAGAACAAGTATGAAACTAGAAGTACTTTGTAGGTGTTGTTGGATAGGTTTGCAAGATAATAAAGAGCAAGTAAATAAAAAGTAGGGGCTGTTTAGATAAATAAACAATAAAGTAAATATAGCGAGTGTGGAAAAGTGGTGGTAGGAGTTGCGAAATTGCCCCTAAGAAATTGACTACTTTACTAGACCGATAGCAAGTATTATGTGGGAGAGGCCACTGCTAGCATGACATCCCTGACTTGGAATTCTATGCACTTATGATTGGAACTATTAGCAAGCATCCGCAACTACTAATGTCCATTAAGGTAAAGCCCAACCATAGCATTAAGATATATTGGCCCCCCTTCAATCCCGTATGCATAAATTTCGATGCTAGGTTGAAGCTTCTGTCACTCTTGCCCTCCAATACATAGTCCTATCAACATAAAACAAACCCTAACGTGTGATCCATGCGTGCAATCATATGATGGGCACCAAAGGACATCAACATAACCTGAAAGTGCAACTATCCCTAGGTGGTTTTGGTAATTCATAACAGCATATAGCTCATTGAGCTAATGCTATTCCAAAATGATTATTTCAGGAAAGCTCAATGATTGGCACGGCATGGATGGTGAAAGTGGAACCCTCAAAATGCTAAGGACAAAGGATTGGCCCAAGCTCAAAAGCTCAAGAGTCTTCATTTTATATTTTAGTGATCCAAGATCACATTGAGTCTTTAGGAAAAGCCAATAATATCAAGGAGGGATGAGGTGTTGCTTAATGAGCCTCTTGCTTCATGTGCTTAGTGATATGCTCCAAAACCCTCAACTACTTTCCCATATCCACATATGACCTAGACCCTAAGCCAAACTCGGCCCTACCGATTCTTTCTATCCGGCGCCACCGAGTTTCACTTGTCATAAGCCACTGCCAAACCCTAGCAATTCGGTTCTACCGATAGGGATCTCGGTCTCACCGAGATGGGATTGCAAACTCTCTGTTTCCCTTTCGTAACTTTTCGGTCTCACCGAAAGAGCGAATCGGTCCCACCGAGATTGCAATGTAAACTCTCTGTTTCCTTTTTGTAACTTTTCGGTCTACCAAAAGAGCAAATCGGTCCCACCGAGTTTGCCTGACCAACTCTCTGGTTAGCTAATTACCAAAGTCGGTCTCACCGAGTTTGTGTAATCGGTCTCACCGAGATTACGTTATGCCCTAACCCTACCAAAATCGGTCCTACCGAGTTGCATGTCAGTCCCACCGAAAATCTCTAACGCTCACTAGGTTTACCTTTTCGGTTCGACCGAGTTTGTTGATTCGGTCCCACCGAGATTGGAAATCTGTGTGTAACAGTTGGATTTTGTGTGGAGGCTATATATACCCCTCCACCTCCTCTTCATTCGTGGAGAGAGCCATCAGAACACATCTACACTTCCAACTCATATGTTCTGAGAGAGAACCACCTACTCATGTGTTGAGACCAAGATATTCCATTCCTACCATATGAATCTTGATCTCTAGCCTTCCCCAAGTTGCTTTCCACTCAAATCTTCTTTCCACCAGATCCAAATCCTATGAGAGAGAGTTGAGTGTTGGGGAGACTATCATTTGAAGCGCAAGAGCAGGGAGTTCATCATCAACACACCATTTGTTACTTCTTGGAGAGTGGTGTCTCCTAGATTGGCTAGGTGTCACTTGGGAGCCTCCGACAAGATTGTGGAGTTGAACCAAGGAGTTTGTAAGGGCAAGGAGATCGCCTACTTCGTGAAGATCTACCGCTAGTGAGGCAAGTCCTTCGTGGGCGATGGCCATGGTGGAATAGACAAGGTTGCTTCTTCGTGGACCCTTCGTGGGTGGAGCCCTCCGTGGACTCGCGCGACCGTTACCCTTCGTGGGTTGAAGTCTCCATCAACGTGGATGTAGGATAGCACCACCTATCCGAACCACGGGAAAACATCCGTGTCTCCAATTGCGTTTGAATTCTCCAAACCCTTCCCTTTACATTCTTGCAAGTTGCATGCTTTACTTTCCGCTGCCAATATACTCTTTGCATGCTTGCTTGAATTGTGTGATGATTGATTGACTTGTCCTAGAATAGCTAAAATCTGCCAAGAACTAAAATTGGGAAAATGTTAAGTTTTTATTTGGTCAAGTAGTCTAATCACCCCCCCCTCTAGACATACTTTCGATCCTACATAACCGCAAGAAAATTAAATCAATCATAGCAATTCATCAACCACCGATAGGACAACGAAAATCTACTCAGACATCATAGGATGGCAACACATCATTGGATAATAGTATGAAGCATAAAGCACCATGTTCAAGTAGAGGGTACAACGGGTTGCGGGAGAGTGGACCGCTGTAGATAGAGGGGGGAAGGTGATGGAGATGTCGGTGAAGATGGCGGAGGTGTTGGTGTAGATCGCGATGATGATGATGGCCCCCGGTGGCACTTCGGTGCCACCGGAAGCAAGGGGGAGAGAGCCCCCCTCCTCCTTCTTCTTCTTCTTCTTCTTCTTCCTTGACCTCCTCCCTAGATGGGAGAAGGGTTTCCCCTCTGGTCCATGGCCTCCATGGCACGGGAGGGGCGAGAGCCCCTCCGAGACTGGATTTATCTCTCTGTCTCTCTCTGTTTCTGCGTTCTCTTCTGGCCCTATTTCACCGTTTCGTGTATATATGGAGATCCGTACCTCCGATTGGCCTGAAACCTTTGCCGTGATTTTTTTCCCGAAAATTAGTTTTCTTGCGGCAAAAGAAGAGCGTCAACCGCCTTACGGGTGGCTCACGAGGGTAGGGGGCGCGCCCAGGGGGGCAGGCGCGCCCCCTGCCTCGTGACACCCTCGGGCACCGTCTCGCATGGATTTTTCTTCCGGAATTTTCCAAATATTCCAAAAAGTATCTCCGTCCGTTTTATCCCGTTTGGACTCCGTTTGATATGGATATTCTGCGAAACCGAAAACATGCAATAGACAGGAACTATCACTGGGCATTGGATCAATATGTTAGTCCCAAAAATAGTATAAAAAGTTGCCAAAAGTATATGAAATTTGCAGAATATTGGCATGGACCAATCAAAAATTATAGATACGACGGAGACGTATAAGAGTCGGGTGAGCGCCCCCCTTTAAAGGAGGGGGATGCGCCACTCCCACCGGTGGCCCTTGTCCGTCCAGGGGCGCCGGATAACCTGATGGAGGCGCTTCGAAGCGCCTCTCTCATGGACGAGAATCGTGTCCTTATGGGTGCAGTGATCGAGAAGATTCAGTCCGCCAAGGGTGGACTGCACGAAGCCTACAGCAGCTTGTTGACAGGTTTCGAGGTAAGAAAGAGAGAAACCCTGTGTAGCCAGTAGCCCGTGAGACACTGTCCGGTGTTTGGCAGGAATAACCGGACAGAGGATCCATTCTTCTGTTGCAGGAGACTAACGTAATATGTATGAATGAGCAGGCGTCGTTGTTGGCCGCGTCCTCCCATGCTGCAAAAGTCTCTGAGCTGAGGCAGAGGCTAGAGCGGACCGAGAACGAGCTCGGCAAGGTCAAGGTTCGGCTCCAGGAGAAGCAAGGTGAGTGACTACTTGCTGTTTGTTAGAAAGGACATGCGCTGTATATTGACCGATGTGTCGTAATGTGTGTAGGAGCCGCGACTGAGGTCGAGGCCCTGGGCGAGGCCAAGGAGAAGGCTGTCCAGCAGCAGGCTGTCGGTGTTCTAGGAACGGGGGTCCCCAGACTTGCCTACCTGCGGCCCGCAGCGTGGCTGAGCCAGCAGGCCGTACATCCCATCTTCACCAGCAAAGCATCCAAGACCCTCGCGAGGGTCCAAGCCTCACGAGGCGGACTATGCAAGACCTCCTCGGGAGTGGCCTAGCCAGGCAGGCTCACGAGGAGCGGAGATATCAAGGCGGGGCAAACCTCACGAGGCACTCGTGACGTGAGCCACGACGCATGGCATCAGGCGGGAGCCAGGCGGGCGCCAGCGCGCGCAGCGTCCTTGTTTCCTCTTTGGTGCTAAGGAGGCCAGCGCAGGCGAGGAGTACCGAGGCATCAGGCAAAGGTTGCTATATTGGTGCAACGAGACCAGGACTAGGAGGATGGGAAGAAGGAGGTCATCGTGGAGCCCAAGACGGCGTCACCACCAGAGCCTTTGGCAGGCGAAGACTACTTTTGTCAGGATAGCTTGTACTGGCTGTCCCCCTTCAAATTAGCCCGCCATTGTTGGCTCCCTTCCCGCTCGATATTTGGCAAGAGGACCAGGGCCAGTATAAATAGGACTAGCCACCACCTTAGAAGGGGACGGGATCATTCAGACCACCCTCAAACACACAAGCTCACCGAGCTCAAGAACACCTCAACCTCAGGAGGGTGTTCTTTCCTTGTACTGTTCATCACCAGCCCTAGAGGCAATCCACCACCACCACACTGGAGTAGGGTATTACACCACAACGGTGGCCCGAACTAGTATAAATCTTGTGTCTTTCTGTGTTGCGAGTTCATCGAGTTCGTCCGTGAGATCTTAGTGAGCTAGGGCATAGATTGGTGGGAAGGAAAGACTTCGTGCGCACCCCAGTGTTCGAACCTTAAGGGTTTGCCGGAACCCCACATCCGACATTTGGCGCGCCAGGTAGGGGTGCGCCGTAGCCTCCCTTCATCAGTTCATCGCTCTGTCATCTCCATGGCGGACGCTCGCTGTGCTCGAGTTGAGCGTCGGGCTGCCCTTACCGCCCGCGTCGCTCAGACGGCCCCCGTCGGCGGGCCACATCGCCGTTCTCCGTCTCCCGCCGCCAACGCTGCCACCGGCCTAGCGGCGAATGAGCAGCAGGCATCCTCGCTGCATCCTTCAGTGCAGCAGGACGGCCGCACCGCCACTCCATCGCTGACCCCTGCCGGTTCTTCGTCTCTCGCGCACCGTGCTCCCATGGAGGCGCGGGCCGCGCTCCTCACAGCAAACGAGCTCCTGTGCTACCGCCCCATCGACGACCTCTACGAGGAGTGGCTCGAACGCGTCGCCGAGCTCGTCCGCGCCGCAGGGGGCTCTCCGGCGCTGTCCCACTCTCTGCCTCCCCCTCAACCAGCCGCGAGCGACGGGGCTCATGGCGTGCCTCCAACACCTCAGCCCCAAGACGTCGCCTTGGCACCATGGCGCGCGGCTCCGCGGCGTGATCCACGGCGCCCGGCGCCCGCGCGCGAAGAGAGAAGTTGCCAAGAAATTCCGCGGCCGCAAGAAGTTGCACCTGCGCTCCCCGCGCCACCTCATCAAGACCACGCACCACCCGTAGCGGTGCAGCGCGCACCTCATCAAGACCAAGCTCCACCTCCGAGGCAGGCCCCGGCTACCACGGCTGGTTGCCGCGCCTTCACACTCGAGCCACGGCAAGTCCGTTGGCTGTCCATTCGCACATTCAAGCCAGAAATACCGGAGAATTATGATGGGAGGTTGAACCCGACAGAGTCCCTGAGCATCTACACCATCGCTGTTCAGGTTGCCGGGGGAAGAGATGAGAAGGTGTTTGCCAACTACTTCCCTTTGGCCCTCAAGTCCAATGTGAGGTCTTGGCTGATGCACCTACCGTACAACTCCATTTCATCATGGGCTGACCTCTGCCATGAGTTCATTGGCGCCGTCACGGGCTGCCATCAAGAACCAGGCAGGCCCAGCTGAGGGAGTCCTGGACTAAGGGGTCCTCGGGCGTCCGGCCTGTTATCCATGGGCCGGACTGATGGGCTGTGAAGACATGAAGGCCGAAGACTATACCTGAGTCCGGATTGGACTCTCCTTGGCATGGAAGGCAAGCTTGGCGACCGACTATGAAGATTCCTTCTTATGTAACCAACTCTATGTAAACCCTAGATCCCCTCGGTGTCTATATAAACCGGAGGGGATAGTCAGGAAAGGACACATTCATCACCATAGTCATATAGGCTAGGCTTTTAGGGTTTAGCCATCATGATCTCATGGTAGATCAACTCTTGTAACACCCATATTCATCAATATCAATCAAGCAGGACATAGGGTATTACCTCCATAGAAAGGGCCCGAACCTGGGTAAACATTTTGTCCCCTGTCTACTGTTACCATCAATCCTAGACGCATAGTTCGGGACCCCTACCCGAGATCCACCAGTTTTGACACCGACATTGGTGCTTTCATTGAGAGTTCAACTGTGCCGTTCACGAAGGTTCGATGGCTCCTTCAATCATCTACAACGATACTATCCAATGTGAAACCTTCCTTCCCAGACAGATTCTCGTGTTCGGCGGCTTTGTACTGCAGGCCAACTCGCTTGGCCATCTGGAGCAGATCGACAGCTATGCCCCTGGCCACCAGGTCAGGTTTGGAAGCCTAAACTACGCCGCAGATATCCGTGGAGACTTGATCTTCAATGGATTTGAGACCGCAGTGATCGCTCCCATTCGCTTCGATGAACATGACCTAAATCTGTCACCGGATCACATCAAGCGGATGGTCCCTGCTGCTGCAACGACCTTAGAACCAGAGCGAACCATGCCATCCGAAGCCATAGGGTCCCCGATGTTGGAGCCGCACACGGACTCGGCACCCCGCGATGTCTACGACAATGGAACTCCGGACTCGTCTCCGGACATGAGTTCCAAATCGGGTATGCCTGCGGACACCGAGATGGATCGGTTATCAATTTTCGAATTTAGCGCCGCAGACATCTTCCAGCACTCGCCCTTGGGTGATGTGCTAAACTCTTTAAGGAATTTGTACTTGGAGAAGGACTCATGGCTGAACTATGTTCGGTTCAAACCAAAGGCTGATGATTGGAAATTTTGTTTCCCATCCACCACCCACTTTATAGCCACTGTCGATGATTTAACCAGCGTGCTCGATTATGGCTCCGAAGACATCGACGGTATGGACGACGATGCCAACATGGAGCAAGGCCAAGACCCGCCGTTCACTGGACGTCGAACGACCACTTCTTCGTACGATGTGTACATGGTCGACACACCTAAAGAAGCTAGCGACGATGACAAAGGGGATCTAGTCGCGGACAGGCCTTCTGGGGCACAGTCCAAGCGCTGGCGCCCAAAACACCGCTCCAAGCCTCGCCACTCAAAAAATGACAACACTGGCATCGGAGAAAATGGTACTCCAGGCGATGCCGAAAACAATGAAGACCCTTTTGGAGCCGCATTCAAACAAAAGGAACAAGACAACGGGCAAGATGACCCTGATAAATAGGCCACGCCCAATGACTCGGATGATGATAGTTACCGTCCAGTCCCCAAAGATGAGGAGAGCCTCGGCAGCGAGGATTTCATCGTGCCTGAGGCACCCCTAGAGCAGGAACGCTTCAAGCGCCAACTAATAGCTACCGCCAGAAGCCTGAAAAAGAAACAACAGCTGCTCCAGGCCGATCAAAACTTGCTCATTGATAGGTGGACTAACATCCTGGCAGCCGAAGAACACGGCCTCGAGTGCCAAGTCAAGAGTTACCCAAAGCGTAGACTGCTACCACAGTTCGATGAGGAAGCACCAAATCCCATACCTCCCTCACGCAATGCGGACCGACGACCACACGGTCGGGACAAAGCGACAACCCAGGCCGAACAACATGCCGCCCCACCACCTTGCAAAAACAGGGATATAACAGCTCGAGACCATACATACGACCTTCGGCAGGAGTTGGATAGAAGAGAAGGACACACCAGATCAATATACAGATTGCGAGGACGCTCCCCGACTCAGGATGACGGCTACCTATTCGGGCGTGACAAACCTAGTCACACCCGGGCCGATAACCGCAGACGCACTCCATCAGGGGTGCGCCGTGATGCGGCCCGATATAGAGGCGCCGCACACCCTCTCTGCTTTACAGATGAGGTGGTGGACCACGAATTCCTTGAGGGGTTCAAGCCCGTTAATATCGAATCATACGGCGGAACAACCGACCCCGCAGTATGGATTGAGGACTTTATTCTCCACATCCACATGGCCCGGGGAGACGACCTCCACGCCATCAAATAACTCCAACTGAAACTCAAAGGGCCAGCTAGACACTGGCTGAATAGCCTGCCCGAGAATTCCATCGGCAGCTGGGAGCACCTGGAAGAGGCCTTTCTTGACAACTTCCAAGGTACATATGTCTGGCCACCCAATACCGACGACTTAAGCCACATAGTTCAACAACCTAGAGAATCAGCCAGAAAATTCTAGACTAGGTTCCTAACCAAAAAGAACCAGATCGTTGATTGTCGGGATGCCGAAGCCCTAGCGGCCTTTAAACACATCATCCATGACGAATGGCTAGCCCGCCACCTTGGCCAAGAAAAGCCAAGATCCATGGTAGCCCTGACGGCACTTATGACCCGCTTTTGCGCGGGAGAAGATAGTTGGCTGGCTCGCAGCATAAACACAGCCAATGAAGCAAGCCCCTCCGAGGCCAAAAATAGCACCAACAAGCTCCGGCACAACAGACACAAACACCGAAGCAATGGCAATAACACCAATGACACCACAGTTCATGCCGAATTCAGTGGCTCCAAATCTGGCCAGCGAAAGAAGCCCTATAAAAGGAACGGCGGAGGGCCATCCAGCTTGGACCGCATACTCGATCGTCCTTGCCAAATACATGGCACCCCAGACAAACCGGCCAACCATACTACCAGAGATTGCCGGGTCCTTAAGCAAGCCAGCAAGGTAAATAACGGAAACAAGGAAGGGGAATCGCAGAGCAAGGACGAAGACGAGGAACCTCCGCAGCCGAACAACGGGGGGCATAAGAAATTCCTGCCTCAAGTCAAAACGGTAAACATGATATACTCTACACACATCCCCAAAAGGGAGCGCAAGCCCGCACTTAGGGACGTTTACGCGGTAGAGCCAGTCGCCCCAAAATTCAACCCATGGTGGTCATTCCCGATCACCTTCGATTGTAGTGATCATCCAACTAGTATCCGTCACGGCGGTTCGGCTGCATTGGTACTGGACCCAATCATCGACGGATTTCACATGACACGAGTCCTAATGGACGGTGGTAGAAGTCTCAACCCGCTCTATCAGGATACAATACGCAAAATGGGCATTAATCCCTCACGAATCAAGCCCATGATAACTACCTCTAAAGGAGTTATACCAGGCATGGAAGCCCGCTATACGGGCTTGATCATGCTAGAGGTGGTCTTCGGTTCCCCGGATAACTTCCAAAGCAAAGAGCTAATCTTCGATATCATCCCCTTCCGCAGCGGCTACCATGCACTGCTCGGACGAATTGCGTTCGCCAAATTCAACGCGGTGCCACATTATGCTTATCTCAAGCTCAAGATGTCAGGCCCACGCGGCGTCATTACAGTAAATGGAAACACGGAATGTTCCCTCCGTACAGAGGAACATACCGCAGCCCTAGCAGCAGAAGTACAGAGCGGCCTTCTAAAGGGGCACCATAATCCGTCTGCCGAACCCATGGACATCGTCAAGAAAGTCCGGACTACACTGCAAAAGGGTAGTTCGGTTCGTCAAGAGCTGAATTAGTAAATTCGGCCTCCGTCCCAGCCCCGATGAGGAAGGAGGCACCCGTGCCGCGCATACATAATTACGCACTCAAACCTCATGGGTACTGACGGAGGCATAACCCGCTCGCGATCCACAATGCGGCTTGACCGACCTTCGGATTCACACACCTTTATTTTTTCTTTTTATTATCACGGGTCTTTTCTCTTTTCGAGGTCTATATGGACGACCCTCTTACAGAACACACCAAGGAGGCAAGAAGCTCTGGCATACAAGGGAATCCCCAGGTGGTCTCTATTAAACGATTGCCATACTTGTTTTACATACCCGCACGTAGCTCGGCCTTGGTTGCAACATGTCAAATAGCTTTACTTGCTTATCACATTACTCGCACAAAGTACGCCTCGACGTACTAATTACATCACAATGATTGATAAATGGTGAAGTCAGCTTATTACTTAATTTTTCCTGTTTCCTCACCTTTGTGTATATTATATATTACACGCGTACACTATGGTACGTATTACTGCGCCAGGGCTTCATTACACCCCCTTCTATGGCAATAAAAGTCCGAACACCTTTTTCAGTATAGTTCGGCACCCCGAACTTATAGCACTATATGCATCGGCTCTGAATCATGTCTTTGGTCAATAGTTGGGTTGCCCGGCTCCTGTGCTTACTACCCTATGTTCCGCTATATCGGCTAGGGTAGTAAAGGGAGAACTACTGCGATTGTGTCCCGGTTCTTCCGGACGAGCACCTCAGTAGAGAAAGCCGAAAAATGACTGTCATGATGCGGCGAGAGCCGGTCAGCTGTTCGAGAGGTTCCAAATCATTAGAGATTTTTACCGCTTCATGCGAAGAGTCGGTCCCTCCGATTAGGCGTGTATAAAGTCCCTAGGTCGGCCTTCCGAATACCAGGGGCTTCGCCAACTTTTTAAAATCGTCAAACTCCTATGGCTAAGTGAGAGCGGTAAAGGCTGCATAGTCTGATTGCCTTGTTCGTTGTGCTAAACACCTCCTTTAAGGACCAAAATGTGGAGTAAAGAGTGTTTAGATTTATCCCGAACACACCCATACTATATACGTGGGGGCAGAAGCCGACGACTGGTCAACTCTCAGATTTCATGAACGGCCGCACAGGAGGTAAAATGTAAATCATAAGGATTATAATACATAACATCACTACTCCACATTACAGGACAAGATAATACAAATGTTCTCATGGGAAAATGATATCCTTCGAACATTGTTCCGCCACAAGGCGGGACCCCTCCAGGACGCCATCAAAATAGAGCTCGGGTTGACGCTGCTCTTTGCCCTCCGGTGGCCCCTCAGTCATCAGCTTCTTGGCATCCAACTTTTCCCAATGTGTCTTGACGCGGGCAAAGGCCATACGCGCACCTTCAATGCAGACCGACCACATCATGGTTTCGAGCCGCGGACAGACATTTACAAGCCGCTTAACAAGTCCGAAACAACTTCTAGGTACAGGCTCCGCAGGCCACAGCCGAACTATCAGGTCCTTCATGGCTAGCTCTGCCGACTTGTGCAGCTCGACCAACTGCTTCAGCTGGTCGATGAAGGGCAACAGATGTTCGGGTCCAAGATACTGGGACCAGAATAGATTCTCTGTAGACATCCCTTCTTCGGCTCTGTAATACTAGGCAGCATCCGATATACTACGTGGCAGATCCGCAAACGCCCCTGGAAAACCTGAATTTGGATAAGTACATGGAACATTTCTTTTACATACTTGCTTTGCATGATGAAAGAATTACTTGCCGCAATCTCCTTGGCCGCCTGAATTTCCCGGAGGGCGTTCTGGGCTTCGGCTCGTGCATCCTGTGTGCTCCGGCGGGCCGTCGCCAGTTCGGACTCTTGCGCCTTACAATCAAGCTCCAAGGACTCAAATCTCTTGATCGCGTCCTGGAGCTGTTGCCGCGCCTCGCCGACCTGGGCCTCGTGCTTCTCACTCACGACACGCTCCTTGGCCGCTTTGTCCTTGGCCTCGGCCAGCGCATTCTCGAGGGCTGCCACCTCGGTCGCGGCCCCTAATAAAGTTCACGACAACTCAGTCTGGATGGACTTTTCATTTTTTTAAAGGTACCAGTAGATTAGCACATACCTTGGCTATCCTCTAGCTGCTTCTTTACGAGGCCGAGCTGTTCCTCGGCTCGCTCCAGTTTCCGCTTCAGTCCGGAGACCTCTCCAGCATGAGCGGTGGCAGCCTGCAGCGACACCTGCTTATTCACAAAGACAACTTATGTTAGACTCTTGCAATTTTCTCTCTTCGATCCTCTATTCGGCTTCTTGTTTCCGAACACCAAACAGAGCGTCAGGGGCTACTGTCTATACTGTGATACTCTTCCTACAAACGCATTACTCACCTCAAAGCCTGATAGAAGGCTAGTGCAGGCTTCGGTCAGTCCGCTTTTCACGAGCTGGACCTTCTCTATTACCGTGCCCATAAGGGTGCGGTGTGCATCCACAATAGAGGCGCCTCAAAGCGCCTCCAGCAGGTTATCCGGTGCCTCTAGTTGGATAGAGGTCACCGGTGGAACAGGCACACTCCCTCCGCCCGGAGCATGCCGTTTGCTGGACTACGGAGCCGCATAGGTCTCCGAAATGGTACTCGGCTCAGGTCCAAAGGGAACCCAGCCCCCGTCGCCGGTCCTCGTAGGGGCTTTTCCCCCCATGCGTCCGACAATTAAGGAATCGTCTGGGGGCACTGCCCCGACGATCTCTGGAAGCCCCCCGGCCGAGGATGATCTTTTGCGACACCACCTCGTCATCACCCTTGGGAGAGACGGAATGAGCAGGTTGCGGAGACATGCTAGCCATCTCCTTTGAGTCTAGCGATCCCTCGGACGAAGATCACGGGGAGCCATCGCGCGCTAGACTGCAATAACAAGGTTTATCAGTATTACGAACCGGGAAAGCTAGATGTTTTCAGATCGTGGTACTTATGAGTTGGCCTGAGGCTTGGTCCGGCGAGGTTGCTCTGGACTGCTGTCCACATCCCACACAGAGTTATCCCGTGGGAACCTCTAACCCTTTTAGGCGCTCCTGCCTCCGGATTTGTGGAGGCCGCTCTCTTCTTCCTCCCCACTTCAGGTGGGGAGTCGCTTTCTTCTTGCTCTTCGTCATCGTCGGCGGCGGACGAAGAGGAAGTCTCGTCTTCGGACATCATGCCCGGAGCGCCTTTTCAGCAAAGGCCCTTCTTGGCCCCTTTGGCCGTCTTCTCCGGCACCTCATAAGGTGCTGGAAAAAGCATTTTCGTCAACAGTGGGAATTCTTGGTCTTCGGGTAGTGGAGCCGGACTGTTAATCCCCTCCGCTATCTTGATCCAGGCCTAAAAACACGGGTAGGAAGGCTTAGGATTTTTCTCAAAATATGCTAGTAAAGGGTACACCTTGAAAACATTAGAAGAACTTACCGGGCGCCGCCACGCAGTTGGCGTCGCGCGGCTCGGTGATATAGAACCACCCCGATTGCCACCCTTTCACCATCTCCATGAATGAGCCTTTGGGCCAAGTAACGTTGGGCATCTTGCCCACCATGGTGCCTCCGCATTCTGCTTGTTGGCCGCTCACCACCTTCGGCTTCACATTGAAGGTCTTCAACCATAGGCTGAAATGAGGCGGGATGCGGAGGAAGGCCTCGCACACGACAATGAATGCCGTGATGTTGAGGATGAAGTTGGGGGCTAGGTCATGGAAGTCTAGCCCATACTAAAACATCAATCCACGAACGAAGGGGTGGAGAGGGAAACCCAGCCCACGGACGAAATGTGTGAGGAAAATAACCTTCTCGTGGGGCTTTGGAGTTGGGATGATCTGTCCCTTATCCGGGAGTCGGTGAACGATCTCCTTGGCCAGATATCCTTCCTCCCGGAGTGCCTTGATATCCTTCTTCTTGACGGAGGAGGCCATCCACTTACCCCAGCTCCGGATCCGGACATTTTTGTAGTGTTTTCTCGGTTGAGGGAAAAGCTAGAAGCTTGGGCGCTGGGCTCAGGGACGGAAAGGCTGAGGAGGGGCTGAGGTGTGGGTGAAGGCAGGGAATCCTTATCCCGTTATAAAGGCCGTGAATGTTAAGTGTCTCCCCACTCGCCTATTTCCAAGGGCCGTGCAAAACGGCACGGTTGGGTCACCCACGCCCGTATTGATGAGAATCTCATAATAAGGGGCACGATCTCTGCTTCGACAAGATGTGCCAATGGCAACCGCGTCTCGAAACATGGAGTGGCAGACGAAAAATGGTCCAAAATTATGACCGGACATGTGTGATGTCATATTGTAAAAGCTATCAGCGGATTAGACTCGTGCAAATATATATATATATATATATATATATATATATATATATATATATTCTCTCTACGGTTTTGTATGGTGTGTGTGACAGGTCTGGATACTATCATCGCATCCGAAGACTATTTTGAAGTTCGGATACAAGGGAACCTGCCTTGCAATGCCGAAGACAATCTGCGCGGCGAACTCCTCATCATTTAAGCCAGGTTCAGGGGCTACTGAGGGAGTCCTGTACTAGGGGGTCCTTGGGCGTCCGACCTGTTATCCATGGGTCGGACTGATGAGCTGTGAAGACATGAAGGCCGAAGACTATACCTGAGTCCGGATTGGACTCTCCTTGGTGTGGAAGGCAAGCTTGGCGACCGACTATGAAGATTCCTTGTTATGTAACCGACTCTATGTAAACCCTAGATCCCCTCGATGTCTATATAAACCGGAGGGGATAGTCTAGAAAGGACACATTCATCACCATAGTCATATAGGCTAGGCTTTTAGGGTTTAGCCATCACAATCTTGTGGTAGATCAACTCTTGTAACACCCATATTCATCAATATCAATCAAGTAGGACATAGGGTATTACCTCCATAGAGAGGGCCCGAACCTGGGTAAACATTGTGTCCCCTGTCTCTTGTTACCATTGATCCTAGACGCACAGTTCGGGACCCCCTACCCGAGATCCGCCGGTTTTGACACTGACACCAGCGACTTGCAGCTTCTCCAACAGAAGGAAGGAGAAACCCTCCATAAGTATTTTCAGAGATTCAGCAAAGTTCATAGAAATATCCCAAATATCCATCCGACAACTATAATAGCTGCCTTCCAGTCCAATATGCGCAACCGTCGTATTCATTCCAGGATGATCGTACGGTTGCCCAAGACTGTGAAGGAGCTTTACACTCTGGTATATAAGTGTGCCCGGATGGAGGAGGGAAGGAAGTTGCCCGGATAGGAAGATTGCACCAATAATGATTCAGAGGATGAGGACGAATCAACTAGTCAGAAGAAGAGCAAGGAGCACAGTAAGAAGCGGAGAGATAAGGCAGTGATGACAGTTGAAGGATCGGGTATTCCTAGTACCGACAAGAAGGACAAAGGTGAGGCCCCCGGCAAGGAAGCTGCCGTGTGCACTGACTGCCGGGAAGCCGCTACTACCAAGAAAGCCAGGAAAGGTGATGGGCCATACTGCAAGATTCATCGGACGAAGGGCCACGACCTTCAACAGTGTTATCAGGTTGAGCAGCTTTTCAAGAAACAGAGAGCAGAATATGAGAAGTGTGATAAGGAAAAATGTCAAAATGTTGTTGGCGGTAAGGGTTGGAGCGGTGAAGTAAATCGCCCTGGCAAACCCTTTCAGAATCAAGGAAAGCCCGCCAAAGGTCGAGAGAAGGAAACCTGTGATGATGAGAATGATGGAGGGGAAGAAGAGGAAACTAGTGAGCAAGGGTTTCAGAAGGCCACTGACACCATGTGCATTGACGGGGGTGCATCCCTGCACACTACTCACTGCCAGCTCAAGCGGTGGGCACTTGAGGTCAATGTCGTGGAACCAGTGCCAGAGGCCCGAAAGCTGCTCAAATGGTCTCGCACGCCTATCATCTTTGACGAGGAGGACCATCCTAGCCGTACCACTGTGGTAGGGTGTTTGTTGTTGTTGGTCTCCCCAACAATTCGCAACCTCAAGGTCACAAAGATGTTGGTGGATGGTGGGGCCGGGTTGAATCTTATTTCCCCGGCAGTTATCAGCATACTTCAGATAGGAGAGGAAGAGCTAGAGGTTACTGGAACGTTTCAAGGAGTTAATCCCGGCAGGAGCCATCCTAAGGGAAAGATCACGTTGCTGGTAACGTTTGGGGGAGAACTAAACAACCGAACTGAGAGGATTGTGTTTGATGTGGTTGATCTTCCCTTGCCGTACAATGGGATTTGTTGGACGCCCGACCCTGGCTAAGTTCATGGCGGCATCCCACTATGCCTATAACACCTTGAAGATGCCTGGGCCACTAGGAGTCCTCACCATCCCATCAGGTGAGAAGGATGAAATTATTTGTGTGGACAAGATGTGCCGGGACGCGTTCGTGGCAGAGACAGCGCCAGCTCTTGCCAAGGAAAGTAAAGGAAATAAGAGAGATTGTAGGAGCTCCGGCAAAGAGTCCGGGAAGCATGCCCCCACCGAGTGCACGACACCCATTGATGATGTGCCGGAGTGTTCTAACAACAAGATATCCAAGGTCATTGCACCCCAAGTGAAGAAGGTTCCGGCAGGGCTGGTTAGCGTTGATGGTACTTTCATTATCAGTGCCAACCTCGATGACAAATTGGAAAGCACGCTCGTTGCCTTCCCGCGGGAAAATACCGATGTGTTTGCCTAGCAACCATCTGATATCCCCGGTGTTCCCAGGGAGGTAATCGAGCACCACCTTGTTGTCTGCCCACATGCCCGACCTGTCAAGCAGAAAGTTCAGAAGAAGGCCTTGGAGAGGCAGCGGTTCATTGCAGAAGAGATCAAGAAACTTGAGGTAGCTGGTTTGGTCAGAGGAGTGCCACATCCTACGTGGTTGGCAAATCCAGTAGTAGTTCGGAAGGCTAACGGGAAGTGGTGGCTTTGCATAGATTTCACAGATCTCAACAAGGCTTACCCGAAAGACCCATTTCCCTTGCCGCATATTGACCAGATTGTGGATTCCACTACAGGTTGTGATTTGCTCTCATTTCTGGACACATGCTCTGGATATCACCAAATCTTCATGTCCGAGGAAGATGAAGAGAAGACGTCGTTCATCACTCCATGTGGTACGTACTGCTTTGTCCGCATGCCATTCAGATTAAAGAGTGTCGGGTCCACTTTTGCAAGGGCAATCCAGATTGGTTTTGAGCCATAGTTGCACAGAAACATAGAAGCCTATATGGATGATATTGTGGTCAAGACCAAGGATAGTGCCACCCTTATTCAGGATTCGAAGGAGACATTTGATAATCCGCGCAAGATTAATCTGAAGCTCAACCCGGAGAAGTGTTTGTTTGGTGTTCCCTCCGGCAAGTTGCTTGGGTTATTCGTATCCCACCGCGGGATCCAAGCCAACCCCGACAAGATCAAAGCTATCGAGCAGTTCCAAGCGCCAGGGACAGTTAAGGATGTGAGGTGTCTGATAGGGTGTGTTGCCGCGCTAAGCAGATTCATCTCCAAGTCTACCAAGCGCACCCTGTCGTTCTTCAAAATTTTGAAGAAGGCATGCCCTATGAAGTGGACCCCAGAAGCAGATGTAGCTTTGCAAGAATTGAAGGTTTTACTTGTCCTTTGTGCCTACCTTGGTTGCTCCCAAACCCCGGGAGCCGTTGTTGTTGTACTTGGCGGCAACCAATCAAGTGGTCAGTGCAGCCTTGGTAACACAACGAGAAGTGGATGAGGCAGAGAGTGAGCAGAGGCCGGCAGAGTCAGAGAAAGACCAGGACAACGAGGAGCACGACAACAAGAGCAACCCCAAGGACACGACAAGAAAGAAAGTGGTGCAGCGCCCAGTGTACTTCGTTAGCTCCCTGTTATAGGGGGCTAGATTGAGGTACACTGGCGTGCAAAAGTTAATTTTTGGTCTCATCATGGCCTCAAGGAAACTGTGCCACTACTTCCAAGCCCATGAGATCACAGTTGTCACTCGTTTCCCGTTGCAACGGATACTCCGAAACCCTGAGGCTACCGACAGAATAGTGGAGTGGGCTTTGGAGTTATCCAGCTTTGGTTTGAAGTTTGAGAGTACATCAACTATTCAGAGCAGGTCGTTGGCAGAGTTTATTGCAGACTAGACACCAAGCCCTGACGAGGAAGCGACAGAGACAGTTATCCCCGGCAAGGAGTTGCCCCAAGAATGGATTATGTATTTTGGTGGTGCTTTTCCCCTACAAGGTGCAGGAGCTGGCGTGCTTCTTGTCGCCCCTCCGGGGAGCACTTGAAGTACGTCATCCAAATGCATTTTGCCCGCGAAGAAGCCACCAACAATACAACCGAGTATGAAGGGCTCCTTGCCGGGCTCAGGATTGCAGCTGAATTGGGAATGAAGAAGCTGATCATTCGATGAGATTCACATCTTGTGGTGAGACAAGTCAACAAAGACTACCAAAGTCCATTGATGGAGGCATACATCAAGAAAGTGAGGAGATTGGGGGAGCGCTCTGACGGATTGCAAACATAGCACGTACCCCATGCGGAAAATAGCATAACTGATCATCTGTCAAAGTGTGCTACGCAGAAGCTTCCTGTGGAACCAAGGACTTTTGTTCTCCATCTCACTCAGCCCTCCGTATCCCCAGCAACAATGGCCCAGAAGAGGAGAAAGTTGGACTAAGGTAAGCCTGTCCCAGTAGAGCCGTCCGCTCCCGGTAGAGACCCTGTTGGAAACAACACCTCACAGCCTGCCGGACCACCCCCTCCAGCCGGGCCCATGGACCCCACGAACGAGGCTGGTGCTCCCGCAGTAGAGGAGGTGCCGCTAGTCCTCGTTGCTGAGCCCCAGGCTCCAACTTGGGCAAGGCACATTGTCCACTCTCTCCAAACCGAAGAGCTTCCCGGCGACCAAGATGAAGCTGAAAAAGTAGCCCAGAGGGCCAATATGTATTAGTTTGTCGATGACACTCTGTACAAAAGGAGGCCCAACAATATGAAATTGAAGTGTGTCTGCCGGGAAGAAGGAAAGGAATTGATGGCTGAGATTCACAGAGGAATGTGCGTCTCCCACATTGGATCAAGGGCACTAGTTGGCCCACAACCCTCCAAGATGCGGTCGAGCTAGTCATGAAATGTGAAGCCTGCTAGTTCGATTCCATGAAAACACACCTGCCTGCCAAAGCTCTTCAAACAATCCCTCTATCATGGCCATTTTTCGTCTGGGGGCTCGATATCCTCGGCCCTTCCCCCAAGCAATCGAGGGATTTTAATTCTTGTTCGTTGCCATCAACAAGTTTACAGAGTGGCTGGAAGTGACTGCTATAAGAAAGGTGACCGCTCAGTCAGCTATCAAGTTCTTGAAAGAATTAGTGTGTCGTTTTGGAGTTCCGGCAAGGATCATCACCGACAACGGCACCTAGTTCACGAGCCGTGCCTTCATGCAATATGTTCATGCCCTCGGATGCAAGATCTCATTTGCCTCTGTGGCACACCCCCAGAGCAATGGACAAGCTGAGAGGGCGAACGCTGAAGTGCTGCGCGGACTCAAGACAAGAACTTTTGATACACTGCAGAAGCACGACACGAGGTTGATCGAGGAGCTGCCGGTGGTTCTCTGGTCCCTCAGAACGACACCAAACCGAGCTACCGGGCAGACTACCTTCTCCCTGGTTTACGGGGCAGAAGTAGTTATCCCCACAGAACTCATTTACGGGTCCCCTCGAATGCTTGCCTACGATGAAGTAGCGCAAGTTGAGCACCGACGTGATGACGTTGTGCTACTCGAGGAGAACCGTCTCTGGGCTGCTACGCGTGCTACACGCTGTCAGCAAGCCCTGCGTTGCTACCACAGCCGCAGGGTTCACACCCAGTGTTTTGAGGAAGGTGACCTTGTCCTTAGGCGCGTTCAGTCCTCCAAGGGTTCAAACAAGTTGTCACCAAAGTGGGAAGGCCCTTACCTGGTAGTACGAGTCACCAGACCGGGCACAGTCCGTCTGGAGACCGGAGATGGCACCCAATTGCAAAACTCATGGAATATTGAGCATCTCCACAAGTTCTACCCATAAGGCGCAGCTGTCGGGCCTTGCCCGGCAGCCACGCTTTTGTACAGGCCTTGTCTCAGCTGCATGTAACCCCTTGTACAAAGCCAGGGCGATGTCCTGTGTAATAGAAAATAAAGAAGCGCTATAGGGGGCCCCCGACCAAGATCTGCATGCATGCATGAGCATTCCAAGACCACTGCATAAGCATTTCATGAGCATCTACATATGCATATAGATAGGATCGCATACTGCATTCATTCTCATCTGCATGAAGCTGCAGGTTCCTACCATAAACTTGGCTTTGACAAGGAGATGAGGAGATTGCCCGACACATCGATCCCTGGCAAGCCAGCCAGATAAGTTCTACCTCCTGTCCGTTATTGTTCTGTAAGCTATAACTTGTGCATAAGAAAGGCTCACCACTCTTTTGTGACTTAGGTGCTCCCATCCACGACTTGAACATTGCTTCGGTCAAGATGGTCGTAGTGGCCTCTGGTAAAAAGAACTTGGCGGGGGGTTGGTCCTTCTGTCTATTCCTCGGCAGACACAGCTCTCCGGTAGACAAAAAGGGTACCGACAGGATAGCTTGCCGGGGAAAAACTCGATTATTTATATTAAAGAGGCATCTCGCCTCTGCATGGACATACACATGCATGGGTTCCCGGCAAGGTTCATATTTTTCATTAATATGCTAATACAAGTACAAGCATTAAAGAACACAAACATGGACTCGATAGATTACATTATTTGAATTAAATTTGGCAAGTGCCGATAGGTTTAAGATTGAAAAAAGATAAGTGCTCCGTAATGCCCTTTATTGTCCCTCTCCTCCTAGGCACAACCGTCGAAGGGGAGGAGGGCAAAAGGAGCACCTGGGCGGGAGCCCAGCCCGCTCCCCTCGGGCTCTAGGAGTGGTAGCCTGACTGGAACGGGAGCACGAGGGAACACCTCAATTGAGATCACAGCGGAAGCAGCCCGTCGACCAGTGCCACTAGGGCCAGCAGGACTTGGCAGGGCTAATGGAGTTGCGGCCCAAGAGGAAGTCTGTCGGGGTCGAGCTGGAGGATTGCTGGAGGGGCCCGGGAGCACCATCCGCACCTCCAGATCCAACTCCTCGGCAAATCACATTGCCGAGGAGAATATGCGGATGCAGATGATGGTGCTGCCGCCTGATGAAGATGGTGCGGGCGGCGATCATCTGGAGTCAGAGTCGTCGCTCCCCGCCTGCTATCGTCGTCATCACCGTCACTGTCCTCCATGTCGCTTTCGCTCGAGGAGGAGCTTTCTTCATCGGCCGAGCTCTCCATGCAGCACCCTAAGCGACCTCCTGAGCGCCCGAAGATCTTGACAGAGAGCAAGCCATTATCCATTAATTTGAACTTGAGAACGTGCCCCTTTGAGAAGCCGTGGGCATGGGCAAAGGTCTTCCACACATGGCGGAGGTACATTACATGAGGGGCAGGGAAGTCGATGTCAACCCTCATACCTCTATTCCCACAACCACTCATGTGCAGCTGCAGAGCGTGCGGTTGCTCGAGCTCCATCTCCCAGGCGAAGGGAGTTGGGAGGCGAAGATGACCACACAAGGGCTTGTATAACCTAATGATGAACTCCCGAGGTTGGTCCCCGACGTGACCTTCCATCGGAGGAGGAACCGCCAGAGGAGGCGCAGCCAAGGTGCCACCCCGCCCTCCTCCTCCTCGAGCGTCGTGGCAACCTTTACCTCGGTCTCGCCCCCTTCCTCCTCCCCTCATGGCCGGTTCCACCACCGTAGGATCCGAGGGAGGAGGGACGCGTTGTCGAGTAGAAGCCCTCATCGCCGCCGCTGGGACACCACTGCGCCCTCGCCCTCTCACCATGCCTAGAAGGGAAGGGTTGCGAAGAAGAAGAAGGAGAAGTGTGTGCAGAGAAGCGCCGCCCCTGTCCCTTTTTATAGGGGGACAGGGTAGGGGCTGGCTCCTCGTATGGGAAATGGCCGCCCCGCTCCTCCAATACGGCCTCTATGCACCCTCTATGACTCCGAGAGTCAAGGCCGACCCTCTGCTCCAACCATCGGCGCTTGGTTTTCACCCATGGCGCTCCTCCCTGTGCCCTCCGCATCCACCACCTGCCATGCCCAATGCATGCGAAACACGTGGCAGGTGCATGCAAAACGGGAGGCAAGTAGGATGGCAGATTCCGCCCCGTGATCGTGGGGCGGGGAGAACCCGCATGCCACGATCGAAGTTCTTCCACAACGTTGCGCACGACGCATGGAGAAACCGAAAACTGGCCCGGAATCAAGGCTAATGAAGAAGCAAATAAGACTTCCAGAGACCAGCCTCTTCAGCAACTCTTGCTTGCGCACTTATTAGGCCCTACCCCAATGACGCTCGACAACGCGTTCAGGGCAGGCCTGGGGGCTTCTGTCGGGGCAACAAACCCTGGGTTTGTTGCCCAGATAGTGCACAGGCACGGGAACAAGATTGAGGCACCAGCCCAAATCAGAGTGCAAGAACCCCAGAGATTCGAAGGACCAACATGCAGATCAAAGGGACCAAGATCAAACCAAAGAAGCAGGATATCATCGAGAGAAAAGCCTCCCTTGCCGGACAGCCGAGCCCGGCAAGGGGTGAGGCCACCCCCAGAAACAGACAACCAAAGCACCCCGGCAGGGCCTGCCGGGGCTCATGGAAGCAAAACCACCTCACCAACCACTCTACCACGACCCACGTCGGCGATCAGTGCGGTGTCAAGCCGCAAAGTGATTAAGTGGCAGCCATTCGCCACATGGCATCCATTTTCTAAAGGAGAAACCCACCGACGACACCCATTCTGCAAAGTGTCAAGCGAGCAGGCGCAGAGCTGGCAAGATAGCCCGGTAAGCCTTGCCGGGCAACCAACGATGTGACATTGAGCGGTGCATTTAATGCGCCCTATCAACCCCCAGATTTAGGTATGATAGCACTGTTTGCTATCTTATTAGTGCGTAATGACTAGTTTCCAACTGTTGTAACCCCTTGATCTATAAAAGGAGGCCCATGGCAACCATAGAAAGGGTTAGAAGATTGGATAACTCACACCCCCATACGCGCGTAGTCGCTACTGCCCCAAGGCAATCAATCCACCAAAGCAGGAGTAGGGTTTTACGCATCATGGCGGCCCAAAACTTGGGTAGAATTGCTTGTGTGATCTCTGCCGTGCTACCCCACGCTCGTCTTCTCTTTATGCAACGCGTCTTCCCCCTGCCGAACCATTAAGGGGCCTCTTGGTCCCATAGGTGGCCGTGGTTTCCTGCGACACAAGGATAGGCATGTCGTCATGTAGGAGATCTAGCAACAAAAGGGAAAACAAACTTGGAGTAGAGGGTAAGTCGTTAGAAATCATAGTGGTCTCACACGTCGTGTCAACTATCTCACTCACTAGGTGATGTGGCTCACTCACTCCCTCTTGGATGCTCTGACTCGTATGGTTGGTGGAGTCACTCAAATGGCTCTCAAACTCACATAGGATGTGTGGCATGCTCACAAGTGTGGAGCTAGTGGTGGTCACACTCATCATCTCATAGGAAATGCACTCAATGTAACATATGGTGGAGTCACTCATGTCACTCATGTGGTGGTGGCTCTCCTCACATGGGAATTGGGGCATCTCATCATATGTAGGTGTCGGAGAGATGTAGGTGCAAATGTCTCCATGCTCAACTCTTATCGTCGCCTTGGTTTAAGGGATAGTCCCATGCTCAACCTCCTCATCCATAATGCCTCCAAAGATGAATGTCGTAGGATGTGTTAAAACATCACTCTCCTTCGAGACTAAAGATAATGTCTCATGTGCAGTCTCGTAGCTTGACCCAGAGTCCGAGTCTAATATGGGCGCCGTCTTGATGTTGTTGAAGAGGTTCATGCTCGTCACCGTAGTCGAGGGGGATGGGCCTAGCTCGACCTTCTTGTCGTCGTCTTGTTGTTGGAGGCCCATATGATGTGGCACCTCGTAGCTCGTCTCCATGACCGAAGGGAAATTCCCATGCCCGGTCATCTTCCTTGAGGGGCTTCCGAAGATGGAAGTGTCGCCCTCGCTCGTAGGTGGTTGCCATGTTGTTGAGGATGTCAATGTAGGCGAACTCATGGAAAGTAGGCGAAGATGCCTTGATAACACTGCGAAGATGCCGATGTGGTGGTGGTGGTAGCCATAGCATCCTCTTGGTGGTGCTTGTCTCGCGGTCTTCTCTTGTGCTCATGAAGTGTGGTCGTAGCTTAATGTAGAGCTTGTTGGGTCTTGTAGGTTTGCGCGTGTCTAACATCTTCATGATGATGGTGTCGTTGTCGTACTTGAGCTCGTAGTAGATGTCGTTCGTCGTCGTCGTGCACATGATGCTTCGAGCTGACTTGCCCTTCATGATGATTTGTATCACGAATGTGATGATGGTCACCATGTAGATGTGGACATGGACGAATTGCGCTTGCATCATGTGGTCACTCCGAAGATGATCGACTTTCTCGCCGCCGCCTTAAAGATGATGAAGGGGAAGTAGACTTGACCAAGGCCCGAATCTCCTCCATCCTTGCATCATTCTCCTCCTTTTGTGCGGAAAGCTTGTTGTCAAAGTAGTCTCTTGTACATAGCTCAGAGTGGCATATGTCGATGGCAAGGTTTTCGATGCGCTCTCGCAATCTTGATTGTGCACCTTCCATTTGTCATTGTAGATCGAAGATTGACGATTTGTTGATGTAGTTGTTCGCGCCGTCGTTGTAGTTAAAGACCGGGGATGAAATGCCTTGCATATCCATCACAAGATTCGAGCAAATATGAGTGGAAGAAAGGAGAGAACTATACCAGATGTACCTTGACCGATGTTGAAAATGGATCAATGATCACTCAATGATGTAACAAGGAAATAACACAATTGGTACCGATCTCGTCATTTCTCACACCTACAAAAATAAAGCTTGTGGTGTAGCTTGGTGAGGATAGAGGCACAAAAATTTGATGCAAAATTTGAGTGAGGGAGTCCTAGATTAGGGGGTCTCCGGACAGCCAGACTATATCCTTTGGTCGGACTGTTGGACTATGAAGATACAAGATTGAAGACTTCGTCCTGTGTCCGGATGGGACTCTACTTGGCGTGGAAGGCAAGCTAGGCAATACGGATATGTATATCTCCTCCTTTGTAACCGACCTTGTGTAACCCTAGCCCCCTCCGGTGTCTATATAAACCGGAGGGTTTTAGTCCGTAGGACAACATACAATCATACCATAGGCTAGCTTCTAGGGTTTAGCCTCTTTGATCTCGTGGTAGATCAACTCTTGTAATACTTATATCATGAAGAACAATCAAGGAGGACGTAGGGTATTACCTCCATCAAGAGGGCCCGAACCTGGGTAAACATCGTGTCCCCTGCCTCCTGCTACCATCCGCCTTAGACACATAGTTCGGGACCCCCTACCCGAGATCCGCCGGTTTTGACACCGACATGGGTGCTTTCATTGAGAGTTCCACCATGTCATCACCATAAGGCCTAATGGCTCCTTCGATCATCGCTAGCGATGCAGTCCAGGGAGAGGCTTTCCTCCCCGGACAGATCTTCATATTCGGCGGCTTTGCACTGCGGGCCAATTCGCTTGGCCATCTGGAGTAGATCGAGAGCTACGCCCCTGGCCATCAGGTCAGATTTGGAAACTTGAACTACACGGCCGACATCCATGGAGACTTGATCTTCGATGGATTCGAGCCCATTTCGGACGCATCGCATAGTCGCGACGAGCATGACGTAACACTGCCGTCGAACAATGTTCGGGAGATCGCATCCGCAACTACTCCGTCCATCAATCCGGAGCAAGTCGCGCCATCCGAGAGCGGAGGGATGGACCCCGCCATGGAGGCCGCACGCTCAGTGGCGATAGAGCTGGATACTGACTTCACCCCTTACGAGAGCTATGTCACCGAACCACTGGATTCATCTCCGGCCACGGACTCCGAGCCGCTCACATCCGTGCCCGTCGAGTCCGCCTGGGCGCCGATCATGGAGTTCCCCTCCACGGATATCTTTCAACACTCACCTTTTGGAGATGTGCTAAATCCATTAAGGTCTGTCTCCCTGTCAGGAGAACCTTGGCCGAACTATGTCCGGCTAGAATGGGATGCGGATGACGAAGAAATTCGCCGCCCACCCACCACCCACTTAGTAGCCACTGTCGACGACTTAACCGACATGCTCGACTTCGACTCCGAAGACTTCGACGGTATGGACGACGAAGCCGGAGACGAACAGGATCCACCGCCCTCGGGGCACTGGACCGCCACCTCATCATATGATATATACATGGTGGACACCCCCAAAGATGCCAATGGTGATGAGACGGCAGAGGATGACCCCTCCAAGAAGCAACCCAAGCACCGGCGTCAGCGGCGCCGCTCTAAGTCCCACCATAGCAAGAGCAGTGATACCGGCATAGGAGATAATAACACTCCGGACAGCGCCTAAGACAACAACAATCCCCTCCAGCACGGTGTAGAGCTAGAGGACGAACAAGCTAGCCCTCCAGAGCAGGCAGCAGATGGAGAACCGGAGGAGGACAATTACATGCCTCTCTCCGAAGACGAGGTGAGCCTCGGTGACGATGACTTTATCGTGCCTGAGGACCCCGTCGAGCAAGAGCGCTTCAAGCGCCGGCTTATGGCCACGGCAAATAGCCTGAAGAAAAAACAACAACAGCTTCAAGCCGATCAAGACTTGCTAGCAGACAGGTGGACCGAAGTCCTTGCAGCCAAGGAGCATGAACTCGAGCGCCCGTCCAAAAGTTACCCAAAACGCAGGTTGCTACCTCACCTCGAGGAGGAAGCATTGAAACCTCATTCACCAGTGTACGATGCGGCTGACCGGCCACTACACGGCCGAGCCAGAGAGGCGTTTCAGCCTAAAGTTCAGACTGCACCCCGTTGCCACTCAGTAAAAAATACTAAGGCCCGGGGCAACACAGAGGACCTGCGAGACATCTTGGATAGTAAGGCAAAAATCGCAAGGTTAATATACGGGACACGGGCACGTGCGCCCACATGGGACGATGATCGTCGCGTCGGATACATCAAGAGCAAATCCGGCCGGGCCGAATATAGCAGACAAGACTCATACGAACTACGTCGGGATATAGCCCGGCACAGAGGTGCCGCACACCTCCTATGCTTCACTGATGAAGTTATGAATCATGAATTCCCGGAGGGTTTCAAACCCGTAAATATCGAATCATACGATGGTACAACAGATCCCGCTGTATGGATTGAGGATTTCCTCCTTCACATCCACATGGCTCGCGGTGAAGATCTACATGCCATCAAGTACCTCCCACTAAAACTCAAAGGACCAGCTCGGCATTGGCTGAATAGCTTGCCAGCAGATTTCGTTGGCAGCTGGGAGGATCTGGAAGATGCAACAACTTCCAGGGCACTTATGTGCGGCCACCAGATGCTGATGACTTGAGCCACATAACATAGCAGCCAGGGGAATCGGCCAGACAATTCTGGACACGGTTCCTGACTAAGAAAAATCAAATTGTAGACTGTCCGGATGCAGAGGCCCTAGCGGCATTCAAGCATAACATCCGCGACGAGTGGCTCGCCCGCCACCTCGGCCAGGAGAAGCCGAAATCTATGGCAGCCCTCATGACACTCATGACCCGCTTTTGTGCAAGCGAGGACAACTGGCTGGTTCGCAGTAACAACACATCGAGGAATCCGGATACCTCGTATACCAAAGATGCTAACGGTAGGCAGCATCGTAATAGACCAAAGCGCCGCAATAACGGCGATACCATCGAAGATACGACAGTTAATGCCGGATTAAGAGGCTCTAGATCTGGTCAGTGGAAAAAGCCATTTAAAAGAAATACTCCGGCTCCATCCAGTCTGGATCGCATACTGGATCGCTCGTGTCAAATCCACGGCACTCCCGACAAGCCAGCCAATCACACCAACAGAGAATGCTGGGTGTTCAAGCAGGCCGACAAGTTAAATACCGAGAACAAGGACAAGGGGCTGCATAGCGATGATGAGGAGGAGCCCCGGCCGCCGAACACAGGAGGACAGAAGCGTGCACTAAGGGACGTCTATGTGATGGAGCCCGTCGCCCCAAAATTCAACCCATGGTCTGCATGTCCGATCACCTTCGATCGCAGGGACCACCCCACTAGCATCCGTGATGGCGGATCCACCGCACTGGTCCTAGACCCCATCATTGATGGATTTCACCTCACTCGAGTCCTTATGGACGGCAGCAGCAGCCTGAACCTGCTTTATCAGGATACAATGCGAAAAATGGGTATCGATCCCTCGAGGATCAAACCCAGCAAAACCACCTTTAAAGGCGTCATCCCAGGTGTAGAGGCCCATTGCACAGGCTCAATCACAATGGAAGTGTTCTTCGGATCACCGGATAACTTCCGAAGCGAAGAGTTAATCTTCGACATCGTCCCGTTTCGCAGTGGCTATCATGCACTGCTCGGACGGACATCATTTGCAAAATTCAATGCAGTGCCACATTACGCATACCTCAACCTCAAGATGCTAGGACCTCGCGGGGTCATAACAGTAAATGGAAACACAGAACGCTCGCTCCATACAGAAGAGCACACTACGGCCCTCGCAGCAGAGGCACAAAGCAGCATGTTCAGGCAGACCACTCATTCGGCGTCACAGCCCCCAAACACCTTCAAGCGAGTCTGGAACAAGCTGCAATAGGATCGCCTGGCACGATCAGAGCTCACCTAGCAATCCGGCCCCCATCCCAGTCATGGTGAAGCGCGAAATCCGTGCCGCGCGTACATAACTACGCATTGAAAATACCATGGACACAGGCGGGGGCGCAATCAGGACACGCCCCACATTGTGGCTTAACCACACTAGGGGCTGTATACCTTTGACATTCCTTTTCTCTTTCAGGGCCTGACTCTTTGGAAGCCCTTTCTGGCAGTTCGATTGCCGGACACATTCCGGAAGCAACAACCAAGGCGGCAAGAAGCTAAGATGAACACGGGAACCGCCATGTGGTCTCTAGTAATACTTGATATACCCGCTTTTTCACTATTTATGCGTAGCTTGCCCTGGGATAGGACACTTCGAATTGTCCTACTTTATGCTTATTGCACTACTTGTACCAGTACGCTTCAACGTATTGTTCAAATAACAATGCATATCATTAATCTGTCACTGCATTATTTAAGTTTTTCTATTTCTCTTATATGTCCATTTGCAACAATCCGCACCCGCACGTTCGGGTACGGTCAGTACACCAGGGGCTCTCGTTTACCCCATAATACGGCGCAAGAAGTCGAACACTTTCGACAGTGCGACACCCCGAACTTATATCATTATATGCATCAGCTCTGAATCATGTCTTTGGTCGAATGTTGGGTTGCCCGGCTCCCTTGCTTTGGTACCTTATGTTCCGCTATATCGGCTAAGGTAGCGGTGGGAGAACTACTGCGATTGTGTCCCGGTTCTTCTAGATGAGCACCTCAGTAGAGAAAGCCAAAAACTGACTGTCATGATAAGGCGAGAGACTGGTCGCTGTTCTAGAGGTCTCAAGTCCTTAAAGACTTTTTCCGCTTCGGGCGAGGAGTCGGCCTTGTCCAGCTAGGCGTGTATAGCACCCCAAATTCATCCCTCCGAATACCAGGGGCTTCGCCAAAAATTTAAAATCATAGAATTCTATGGCTAAGTGAGAGTGATAAAGCATTATAGTCCGATTGCCTGGTTCGTTGCGCTGAACACCTCCCTTGAAGGACCCAAAATTGGGGTAAAGAGTGTTCAGATTTACCCCGAACACCCCAGTACTAGTTACATGGGGATAGAAGACGACGACTGGCCAACTCTTAGATTTTATAAACGGCCGCAGAGAAGGTAATATTTTAAATTAAGAAAGCATCGCATGGCGCAAACAAACTAGTTTCATATTACAGGATCACGTGGGCATGTTCATTCAAAAATTACATCCTTGGCACACTCATCTGCCACTAAGCAGGAACCCTTCAGGACACTCTCATAGTAATTCTCGGGGCAGCGATGATCCTCGCCCTCTGGCGGCCCCTCCTTCACCAGCTTCATGGCGTCCACCTTCGCCCAGTGCACCTTCGCCCGGGCAAAAGCCCTGCGTGCACCTTCGATGCAGACGGACCGCTTGATGACTTCAAGCCGTGGGCAGGCTTCCACAAGCTACCTCAGCAGACCGAAGTAGCTATCGGACAGGGGCTCGCCAGGCCACATCCAGACTATAAGGCCCCTCATGGCCTGCTCGGACGCCTTGTGAAGTTCGACCAACTTCTTCAGCTGGTCGCTCAAGGGAACGGGGTGTTCGGTCTCAGTATACTGAGACCAGAACAACTTCTCCATTGAGCTCCCCTCCTCAGCCCGGTAAAACTCCACGGCATCCAGTACACTACGGGGAAGATCTACAAACGCTCCTGGAGAGCTCCGAACTCGGGTAAGAAAAAGGAAAGTCTCCTTCACGTGCTTGCTTTGCATAAAGAATGCCTTACCCTCTGTTATCTTCTTCACCGCGTCAATCTCCTGGAGGGCCTTCTGGGCTTCGGCCTTGGCGCTCCGGACGCTTTCAAGCGCTTGCGTGAGCTCAG
This sequence comes from Triticum monococcum, assembly GCA_034509565.1. Classification (NCBI taxonomy): domain Eukaryota; kingdom Viridiplantae; phylum Streptophyta; class Magnoliopsida; order Poales; family Poaceae; genus Triticum; species Triticum monococcum. The sequence continues at coordinate 475,864,145 of CM067842.1, read as the reverse complement.
ACTCTCGCATGTTAGAGTCAAGCTCCAAGGAGTCGTGCTTTTTGGCAAGAGCCTCGAGCTCTTACTGCACCTCGCCCACCCGGGCTTCTTGCTTCTCCCGTTCAATGCGTTCTTTGGCCGCTTTGTCTTCGGCCTCGGACAATGCCTTCCTCAGGGTCTCCACCTCGGTCATGGCCCCGGACAAATTCATGATGATCCTATTACTTTACACCTAAACTTCTTTTTAACTATATAGACAGGGGTATATCTTACCTTTTCTCTGTTCGAGTTGCCTCTTGGTAAGGCCGAGCTCGTCCTCGGACCGCTTCAGGTCCTGCTTCAACGTAGAGACCTCCGCAGTACATGCGGCACCGGCCAGCAGTGAAGCCTGCACATACACATAGACATACTCTAATTAGACTCCTGAGTTATCATTTGATACTCATTCGGCTTTTCTTCGCGAACGCCGAACAGAGCATCAGGGGCTACTATCTTATATTTTGAATGCTTACCTCAAAGCCTGTTAGGAGGCTGGCGCAAGCTTCGGTCAGTCTGTTTTTGGCGGACTGAACCTTCTTGACCACCGCACTCATGATAGTGCGGTGCTCTTCTTCGATGGAAGCACTGCGAAGCGCTTCCAGCAGGGTGTCCGATGCCTCTGGTTGGACAGAGGACACCGACACGGATGGTTGGCCCCCCTTAATGGGGGACCGCCTGCCGGAGTCCGGAACCATCGGAGGTTCCGGCGTAGTGTCCGGCTGGGGCCCGAACTCGAAGCCCGTAGGAGCCTTGCTCCCTTGGTACCCAAGGTCCGGGAGGTCGCCGTGAGGCACCCCCAGGATCACCTCCCCTTGGCTCGGTGCCTTCTGAGACAACACCTCGGCGTTGTCCGTAGGGTGAGGGGTGGAAGCGGTCGGAGGAGAACTGCTGTTCATATCCGACGAGTTTCGGCATGAGGAAAGGCAGTACAATAAAACATACCATGAAGTACTATGGTGTCCGGACACTTACGACTTCGCCAGGGCTTGTCCGTGGGTAGCCACTCGTTGACGCTGTCGGCAACCGTCATGGCACTGTCCGGAGGGAGGGTCTTCCCCTTCTTGGACCCTTCGGCCTCCCCGGATAGGTCGGCCTTCCTTTTCTTGTCTCCCCTGACTAGGGGGGGGGAGAACTTTTCTCCTCCTCCTTGTTTTTGTGGGAGGAGTGCGCGTCGGAGTCATCGGACGATGAGTCCGATATAACCTTGCGCCGGAGACCCTTTCGGGTCCCCGTGGCCTTCTTCTTGGCCTTCTTTTCTGGCACCTCGTAAGGTGCCGGAGTCAGCATCTTCGTTAGAAGAGCGTCTGCAGGATCTTCAGGCAGGGGGCTGGGCAATCAAGCTGCTCTGCTGTCTGTATCCAGTCCTGTTAATGACATGAAAGCTTAGATCCAGCACATAACTAAACCAGGGCAAATAAATACCCTGAGAGATATAAAAGCCTACCGGATGGGCGCGGCGCTTTGCGCTGAGTCCGCGGTCCTCGGTGAGGGAGGGACGCATCTCGGCGCCCTTGAACAGCACCCTCCAGACATCCTCGTGCGTCATCTCGTAGAGCTCTCGCAACGTCTGGTGCTTGGACGAGTCGAACTCCCACAAAACAAATGCCCGTCGTTGACACGGAAGGATCCGACAGAAGAGCATAACCTGGACCATGTTGACGAGCTTGATTTTCTTGTTCGTCATGTTCTCGATGCAGGTCTGGAGCCCAGTCATCTCTACCGGAGAACCCCAGGACAGGCCCTTCTTTTTCTAGGAGGTGAGCCGCGTGGGGATTCCGGATCGAAATTTGGGGGTCGCCACCCAGTTGGAGTCGCGCGGCTCGGTGATGTAGAACCACCCCGATTGCCACCCATTTATGGTATCCACGTAGGTGCCCTCGAGCCAGGTGACATTAGGCATCTTACCCACCATGGCGCCTCCGCACTCTCCTTGCTGGCCACCCACCACCTTCGGTTTGACATTGAAGGTTTTCAGCAATAGGCCGAAGTGGGGCCTGATGCGGAGGAAGGCCTCGCACACGACGATAAACGCCGAGATGTTGAGGATGAAATTGGGGGCTAGATCATGAAAATCTAGCCCGTAGTAGAACATGAGCCCGCGGACAAACGGGTGGAGAGTAAATCCCAGTCCGCGGACGAAATGGGTAAGAAAAACTACCCTCTCATGGGGTTCGGGCGTGGGGACGATCTGCTCCGCATTTGGCAGCCAGTGCGCGAGGTCCGCGGCCTAGTATCCGGCTTCCCGTAACTTTTTGATGTTCTCCTCCGTGATGGGGGAGACCATCCACTTGCCTCCTACTCCGGACATGATTGGAGTGGTTTGAGGAGAAGAACACGAGCTTGGGCGCTAGAGCTGGAGTGTGCGGGAATGGGTAAGCGAGAAGGAAGAAGGCGTGGGTGAAAAAAGTAAATCTTTGTCCCTTTATAAGGGCGGAGGAGGCAATGTGTCTCCCCACTTGCCTGGCAAAACCGCTTATTCCCTAGGTGCCGTAATTGATGGCGCGGTTGGGTTACCCACGTCCGTATTGATGAGAATCCCATGATAAGGGGAACATGATCTCTGCTTTGACAAGACGTATCAAGAAAACCGCCTCGCGATATGTGCAGAGCTGGTTGAGAAAAGCGGTTCAAATAATAACCGGGCCATGGTATGATGTCATGGTATCAAAACGTGTCAGCAGATTAGATTTTTGGAAATATTATTCTCTCTATGGTGGTATGTGGAACTTATTTTGTAGGGTCGGACACTATCCTTGCATTCAAACTCTTCCATGGTGTATTTGGAGGAGGAAACCGCCTTGCAATGCCGAAGACGACACTGTGCGCCGGACTCATCGTCATTGAAGCCTGCTTCAGGGGCTACTGAGGGAGTCCTGGATTAGGGGGTCTCCAGACAGTCGGACTATATCCTTTGGCCGGACTATTGGACTATGAAGATACAAGATTGAAGACTTCGTCCCATGTCCGGATGGGACTCTACTTGGCGTGGAAGGCAAGCTAGGCAATACAGATATGTATATCTCCTCCTTTGTAACCGACCTTGTGTAACCCTAGCCCCCTCCAGTGTCTATATAAATCGGAGGGTTTTAGTCCATAGGACAACATACAATCATACCATAGGCTAGCTTCTAGGGTTCAGCCTCTTTGATCTCGTGGTAGATCAACTCTTGTAATACTCATATCATCAAGAACAATCAAGCAGGACGTAGGGTATTACCTCCATCAAGAGGGCCCGAACCTGGGTAAACATCGTGTCCCCTGCCTCCTGTTACCACCCGCCTTAGACGCACAGTTCGGGACCCCCTACCCGAGATCCGCTGGTTTTGACACCGACAGTGAGCAAGAGTCAATAATGTTGAAAGGGATTCGCAAATTCGCAAGTGAAACAAGTAGACCAATAGCAATATGTGGCACACGGAAACACACACATATATAGATAGATGGGGTCATGCAACCAAGGAATGAGCACAAAATGTGGAATCTACGGAAAACGCTCGTGTTGCACAACTCAAGAGAGACGCTACCACGATTGCTCAATAGGCGGATACGACACTTGTGCACAACCTATAAGATGCAAAGTGTATGAACTTTCTATCCCAAGTATGGTATGTGTATGATGTTCCCGGTGTTTCTCTCAATTTGATCCAAGATGATCGGATATGACGATCTTATATGCAATGTGGTATGATGCTATGGCTATTGCTTACAAGCTTATTTGCTCTCTTTCTCTTTGCCTAAAAGCTTATTCTATTTTTTTTATGGCCACAATGCAAAATGCACAAACCAAGATAGCAATTGTATATATGCGGGAACAGACTTGTGACACAAGAGATGATACGATACCAAGATGAGACCAATATGATATGGTATGTATGCAATGGAAGGTGTAGATCGATGATCACTAATGTGCACAAGTAATGTTGCTCACAGTACTCAAAGGCTAGTCTCGATAGGCAAGTGACGCAAAATGGGCTAGGAGTTATCAATGCAATGGCAAGAATATATAATGAATGAATACCATGATACCAAGGTGATATAGAGGTTACTGTTCTCGCTTATGGTTAGAGTGTCAAAATGGTGAAGTGGTCGATGTTGATGACAAGCTCGTGGCGATGATTAGTGGTGGCGTTCTCGATGTAGACCCGTTCCTAATTAGCCGAAACAACTTAGGAAATGGAAAAACCGCAAACTCAAAATCTCAAAGGCAAATGTCAAATGGTGGTAGCGGAAAGCGGTTGCTTAAGTATTGGTGGAAACCCGGTCAAAATGGGTTATGGTGGTGGAAGGGTATGATGGGCTATACATGGTGTCAGAGTTGAAAGCACGGTCCCTAATTAGCCGAAACACCTTAGGAGACACAACTCTCAACACAACAAAATTGGGTTAAGTTGGGGTGGGGGAAGTGTATGGTGGTCAAGTCTATGCGAAAGTATTGGTGGTGGTTTATGAAGAAACAACCATCCCTAAGTAGCCAAAACTCCTTAGGAGACTCAAATCACAACTTAAACAACCTCAAATGCTAAGGGGAACAAAATGGGTTAGGTTGCGGAAGTTGGTACTGGTATTGCAGAAGATATGGCGGAATCCCTAGGCAAAGATGCCAAATTTCCAAAAGTTTGATGGAGTCAAATGGTGTTGGTGGTATTCTTGTGGGAAGGGGGATGTCAATAGCTTCAAAACGAGCTAAAGAACGTCAATATCGGACTCTGGATGAATTAGCTATGGTCAAAACGGTGAAACACGGGAGGCTGAATGCTCAGGGGTCGGGCATCCGGGGGTGGGGGCCGGATATCTGGGGGCTGATGTACAGAACCGTGCAGATTTTGTGCTCCAGGAGCCGGATGTTCGGCCTGACGATTCCAGATCGGGATTTGGACTTCGAAACTCGATTTGGGCGGAAATAGATGATTTTGGGGGCAAAATTGGGGAGATTTCATGGACAGAAGGTGGGCCAACTTGGGAAAAGCTAGACCCACTTGATACCAAGCAAATCCACGGAACAAAATCAACAAAACATCATCAAACCAACAAATCACAAAAAAATGGGGCCTATTTTTGGTGGGGATTTTCGAATTTAGGATGAAATCAACAAAATTAGGCTAGAAAACAAGGGGGTAGGTGATCCAAATTCATGATCAACCTGGCTCTGATCCAAGATGATGTAGGGTAGAACCCTAGATGCATGATCTTTCACGAAAGGAACGGATACCACCATGAACCCAAAGAACACGAGGGGAAAATATGAGGGGAAACACGAGAGAATCTGTCGGGGGTTTGGTGGGACATATGCCAAAGGATGGCTAATCATGATGGGGGCTAGTAAGACGTCGCCGGTGCCAGGAAATGGGATGAGGCAAAGATATGCACGCCGGTGAATCTTACCCAGGTTCAGGGCTCTCCTAGGAGATAACACCCCTAGTCCTGCTCTGCGGGGTCTTCGCATGATCACTAAGGCACTAGCAAGTACAATGGTGCTCCTCGAGCTGTACGCGAGAGGTGGAAGAAGGCAAGGCTAGCTTCCTCCTCTCTCTATGTGTCTCTAGATCTAACAATGCTGGGAACCCTTTGCATGGGTGCTTTGGGGGGTTTATATAGGCCTACCCCCAGGGGTACAATGGTAATCTTGCCGGGTGTAGGACTCGATTGTCCGTGTCTTCTGTCGCCGGCTCCTCCGCCGGCCGCTGGGGCCCGCCGCCTAGTGTGCCCTGCCGGCTGGTCTGATACGGAGCCGACTGGCCGCCTCCGCCGCTTGCGGGTCTGGCTGGCTGCTTGTTACTATAGTTGTAATGCTAATGACGCATGCTTGGTCGGGGGGCATGGCTACAGTCCCGCCGTCTGGTGGGAGATCACGGTAGCCGCACCATGTCTCCTCTGGTTGATGGCACGTGGACTCCGAGGGAAAAGTGGGCCGCCTGCTGGAGGCCGGCCTCCCCTGGGTCCGACTGGTCAGACACCGCTGCTCTCTGGGCTCTCGCTGCATGGTAGGGCCCGTCGCCTGCAGGTCGTACCGATAGGCCGTCGTGGGAACAGGGTTTCGCCTGACAGTGGCGACGTCAAGGGCGGGATGGCAACAATGCCGCACCGTCCGGAGATCTCGGCCGGTACGGGACATTGTGGCCACGCCCCGCCATGGATATGGGGGTGATGGGCTATGCTGTAGCCTCATCCCGTCTTGTCTTCTTTATGAGGGCACAGACTTTGAGGGTGCCGTGGGCTGCCTGCCAGGAGCCGCCTCTCTGGAGGCCGCCTGCTGGGAGGCGGCTCGTCTTGGGGCCGCCTTCTGGTACTTTGGCCATCCTTTGGCAACCGGCCGCTTTTGAGCCAGCCAGCCACCAGAAGGCGACGCTTCGTCCTTGACGCTTGTTAGGCACAGCCGGCCCAAATGTCTTGAAATGTTCACGGACTCGGGTTAGGCTACCCATGGTCCATTACTTCGACAGTAGTCCCCGAAGCTGGTGAGGCGGCGCGGTTGTCGAGCTGAGATGCCTTGGCAGTTTCCTTCTCCGCTTATTTTTGCTGAATGCTTCATCCGCCTTCTCGTGTGCCGCCTGCTGGAGGTCGGCCATGACCAGGTGGATGCGTCTGATGATCTTGAAATGTCAGGGCGGGAAGATAGGTGGCGTGCCGTGTAAGCCTCTTGCCCACCGCCCGTAGCGAGCGCGCCACGTGGCGCCAGTTAGCCGGGCCAGCCTGCCAGCCCACAAACACGATGGGACGCGACAGCAGGCTGGGCCCGCCGCGACCGGGCCTTGGCGTGCGGGCGGATCCGCTGCAGCCGAGGCGGACCGTTGCGATTCCACACGGAGTTATTGTGCATAGTAACTCGCGCAATAATCGTGGGAACGTGGGGTCATGGGCGCAGTTAATCCCACGATCCCACGCCCCCCTCGGCTTCGCAGCCTAGGGGCTATAAGTAGGGGGAAAGAGGGGGAGCGGTGGAGCACGCGCTCCCTCCTCGCCTTTGCCATTTTCATCCTCCTCCTCTTCGTTGCCGCCGCACTACTGCGCCCCGCTGAAGTGATGCCGCAGCTCGTCACCGGCAGCCTCCTCCGCGCCAAGCTTCTTGCCTCGCCGCGAACCTTGCCTCTGCCGCCGTGCCATTTCCCCGCTGAGTCCAGTCTCCATGTCGCGCGAGAAGGGAGGGGACTGGGATGGCTCGGTCGTCATCGCCGACCACCTCGCCTTCATTCGCACCACACGGCGGCTACCCGGCGCAGCCTACGTGAAGGTGCGCGTTCCGCCGGAGGAGGAGATCTCGCCGGCGCCGCAGGGAGGTGAGCGGGTCATCTTCCACTCGCACTTCCTCTGCGGCTTCGGCCTGCCGGAAGCAGATTCTTCCGCTCCTTCCTCGACTTCTACCACCTCCACCCGCATCACCTGACGCCCAACACCGTGAAGCTGCTGTCTGCCTTCGTCACAATGTGCGAGGGCTATGTCGGCATCCTCCCCACCATCGAGTTGTGGGGACCATTCTTCTACACCAAGCTGGGCACCTCCGCCAGGGAGAAGGCGGCCCACTGCGGCGCCTTCGTCGCGGTGCGCCATCCGTCGGCGAAGAACCTTCCCTGCCATTAAGCTGTCACAGTCGGTCAAACTGTGGCAGAAATCGTATTTTTACACAGAGAACGTCGACCCCGCCATGGACTTCATCAACCTGCCGCCCTACGAGGCCGGCCCTCCGGCCGAACCTCGGGCCAACCGGGGCTACAAGTCGAAGCCCCTGTCAGCCGATGCCATTGCCGCCATCAACCGGCTCCGGGTGCTGACGGACTCAGCCAGCCTCAAGGCGTACGACCTGCTGGTCTCCTTCGTCGAGCGCCGGGTTCTCCCGCTCTAAGGCCAGCCTCATCTGATCTCTTGGATGAGCGGGATTCAAGACCCAAGACGGATGTGCAGGAAGGACATGCCAGCTGTTGAGGTCACCCGCATGGTGAACGAGATCTCCGACCTCAAGCTGTCGGAGGGATCTTGGCGGTTCGGCATGCGGCCGTACTCCCGGGCCAACCCGCCACCTGCCGTAAGTTCTTCAACTCTTTCCTTTTTGGTTTTTGACTCGGTCTCGGTCTTGACGTCTTGACCAGTCGGTCCTTTGAAAGCAGATATTCATGTCTCCGGCGACGGCCGCCATCGTAGGGCCGCTGGAGACTACCTATCGGACCAGGCAGTGAGTGATGTGGACGAACCCGACTTGGGGGCGGCCGCCTTGGAGGATGACGCCATAGGCGGCGGCTGAGCGGGCGCCTCCGAAGACGTGGGAGGCATAGAGACCTGGCCCGATGATGATGAGGATAAAGACGAGCCGCGCCATGCGCGAGGCGCCGGCAGGGCGGATGCAGGCCCATTCGCCGAGTCGGCTGCCCAAGGCAGCACATGCAAGCGCAAACAAGGCGCCGCCTTGTTTGGCAGCGCGCCGAAGAATCCCAAGAACCCGACCGCCGCGACCAAGCGGAGGGAGGCTGCTGCGAAGGTGACCAAATTTCATAAGCTTCCAAAAGCGCCTCCCATGGTGTTGGGGTAAGTGTCGTTTCCTTGTGCTTTTTCCACTTCGGTTGTATCTATTTGAGCTTTTCTGCTTTACTTTCTTGTCTTAGGGCTCCGCTCTCTCTTGAGAAGTCGGCCGCCGCCTCCGTCATTGGGTCGGCGGAGACTTCTGCGTCCACCCGGTAAATCGATCCTGCAGCCGACCTCCGGGAGGCGCAGGAACAAAACGCGTGGGAGGTGCGCGAGGAGAGGGAAGCCGCCCGTAGGGAGAAGGCGGAGGCGGAGAAGGCGGAGGCCGCCGCACTGAAGAAGCTGGTGGAGGCGGAGGCTGACGCCGCGGCGAAGAAGTGGTCTGAAGAAGTCGCGTACCACCAAGCGCCGTTGTTCTTCATCCCCCTAAACTCCGCGCCGCCGCCTCCGGAGTTCACGGTGCCGACTGGGGGAACCGACGGCGAACAGCCGGTCACGGAGAGGGGAGCTGGCGACGTCGCCATTCTGGAGGTAGCCGTGCCTTCGCCACCGCCGGTTGACAGGTCGCGGGACAAGCAGCTGCCGGCTCCGCTGGTGCCACCAACCGGAAACAAGATGGTGACAGGCCCGACTCCTGGGGCGCACACACCATTGCGCTGCCGAGGCGCGAAGGCGACCTCGACGCCACGATCGCTGGAAGCCGGCGCCGTGAGCTCGTCAGCCCCGGAGGCCGAAGCAACCAGCGCTGCTCCTGTGGAATGGGTGCGCGGAGGAAGAACAGGCGTTTCGAACCAGGCGATCCTGGATGTCCAGGCCAAGCTCTGAGCCGAGGCCACCACTCTTCAGCAGTGCAACATGGCGTTCCTGGATTCGCGAGTGGCCATTCGGGTATGCTCTTCATTTCTTCGTCTTTGATTTTTGTACTTCTCTGGGGGGGGGGGGGGGCAGCACACCCGCTGGGTGTAGTCCCCAAGTTTCGGGCCGGCTGCTGAGCAGTCGACCTGGAACTTTACTTGGCGGGCTCCGAGTGCTAACTTTTCTTCTATCTTCACTGCAGGACTATCATAATCTTCGCGCGGCCACCTTCAACTCCAACGTCTGGGAGCTGGACCGACGGACCACTGACTTGTCGGAAAGCCGGAGTAAGTCCTTGTTTCCCTTCTCTACGGGGGCGCGATAGCGCACCAGCGGGCTGTAGTCCCCGAGATTCGGGCCGACTACCGAGCAGTCGGGCCAGATCTCCCCGGTAACTATACTTCCTCTTTTTTTGGTTACTGACATCTTTTGCTTTCTCCACTCTTGCAGAAGCCAATGCTCTTCTACAACGGCAACTGGGTGAGGCCAATACCACATTGCGTGCCAAGGAGGCAGAGTGCAACGAGCTGGCCCAGGAGCATGACCGACTGGCCACGCAACTGGCGGAGCAAGCGGAGCTTCTCTTAACGGCCCGGAAAGAGGCAGAGGTGAATGAGTCCAATCTCCTCGCCGAGTTCGAGACCGAACGCTCCACCTGGACCGACAAGGAGGCACTGCTGAAATCCGGCTTCGACAGGATTGAAGACATGGTCGATGGTAAGTTTTCTTCTTTTTCTTCTTCTTTTGGCTGCCGGCTGCTGACCGAGCCGGCCTCCAGCTTCTGACTTCTGACTTCTTTGCTTTCTGTCTGTACATACTTCTTTCCTCGCCATTCTGACGCCGCCAATGAGGCCAATGAGGCTTTCATGGGGAACGGAGGGCGGAAGGTGTGCGGATTGCCGCCGATGCCCCCCGGACCCTTAGCGAGCAGCTTCTCAGCATCCAAGCCCGCCTTCGGCCAGCTCATCGGATGTTGTGCCGCCTTCAGCATGTCGGGACCCAGGCGATCTCCGCCCTTTGGGCAGACATGCTGGCTCCGGGCACTCCCAGTCGGACTGCCAACTAGTTGGAGGTGGCGGTCGGCTAACTCGAGGCCTAGAAGGGCTCTTTAGCCCGGGCTGGAGCGTGCCGGGCCTTGGAGTTCATCAAGGCGTGGTATCCTGGGCTAAACCTAGCCAAGTTGACCACGTTTTGGGAGGAGTCCCAAGAGGAGCTGGTGGCGGTGGAGCGCGACCTCGTCAGACGGGCACACTACAAAAAAATACACTTCCGTGATGATACGTGTTTGTGATAGTAGGTCACATTTTCTGTCATGCATGTACATCCATGACAAATTTATGACAAAATCAAGATAGTCATACCTGTGCTGTCGTAGAAGTGTTCCATGACATTACCAAATTTATCATCACAAAAGTGTCCACTTCCATAACGATAAATCACGTGTCATAGAAGTGCTTTCGTCAAGGGTGACCGACACGTGGCATCCACCATAACGGAATGCTGTTAAGCTATCGGGTCTAGTTTTGGATCCGATAACCCGTTAACAGCCCCGACCAATGGGGATTTTCCACATGTAAAATCATCATTGGCTGAAGGAAACACGTGTCAGCTCCGTGTTGGCACAGGTGTCACTCATCAAATGGGCGAGATGCGCCTATGATATGTTAACATGTGGACCGGCCCAAAAGTGGCCCATAAAGTTTAAATGGACCGGCCCAAGTAGAGGTCCAAAAGATTTTGCGGACCACATGACGACCCAGCTAAAGGCCCACAAGATTTTGTGGGCCATAATGGGCCGGCCGAGGTAAAGGCCCCCAAGATTTTTGCGGGCCATAATGGGCCGGCCCAGGTGAAGGCCCACAAGATTTTTGTGGACCATAATGGGCCAGCCCAGCTAAAGGCCCACGAGATTTCGCCGACATTAATGGGCCGGCCCAGCTGTAGGCCCACAAGATTTTTAGGACCCTAGTAGGCCGGTCCATTAACTGGCTGCCATGTTTTGGGCCAAATGCCGGTCCATATTTCATCCGGTCCATTAATGGTCTGCCATGTTCCGGGCCTAATAATGCCCCATATGAGACCCGGCCCGTTAAAAGCCTACCACGTTCTGGGCCAAATTACGGCCCAGATCAGGTCCGGCCCTTTAAGATGCTTTGGGTTAAATTATGGCCCATATCAGATTCGGCCCGTCAACTGGACACTACGCTTTTGGGCCCATTTGCTAAAGGCCCATTTAGTAATTCGACATGATATTAGTTTCAGCCTTTTAAGGGCCCGTTTAACATTTCGGCCCTATATTAATTTCGTCCTGTTATAAGCCCGTCATATAGTTGGGCCTAACTACAGCCCGGTTTGCATCAGGCCTGCTCACAGCCGATAATCTGATTGGGCCAAACAAGGACCAAGACAATTTTGGCCTGTTATAAGCCCATGATTTGATTGGCACATTCATGTGTCGGGGTCTATTTCGGCCTGCTGTCGGCCCGTGAGCTGTTCGACACGTTTCAAGCCCAACCTACTTTTTAGCCTCCTAAAGGCCCATTGAGTTTTCTTGGGAAAATAGGCCGGGTGTTTACTCGGCCTATTAAAGGCCCGAATCTACTAGTGGGCCAGTTTACATTTAGGTCTGTTAATGGACCAAGATGACGGGGCCCATGATGCGGATCATACATGGTGATTTGCATGACGGCCCGATTATGTACCGTAGTTCTACGGTTTGGCTGGTTTACTGCGAAGACAGGATATATATACAGTAAAATAACTGCAGCATCGTGAATAAGAAAAAAACCTAGACTATACAATAAAGAAATTACGGCATATTACATACACTGGGCTTCAAAGATCGCCACCAGTGCAACTAAACACGCCAACAAAATAATATACAAAACCGACAACACTTCAGTAGAGTTCAAGAAAGGTTAGCCCTGCTCGGGAGCTGCAGCACAAGCAGCTGAGCAAGCTGGTGAGACTGCACTTGTTTGACACTTATATCCTCCTCACTCTGAAAGATAAACAAGCAGACAGATGACAGGTTTTGCACATATAAGTAACAGTGCTGATAATTCATCACATTTCTTACTGACGAATAAAGTGACATAGTTTAAAATAGCATTAACACAATATGGTATTGTTCAGGTCAAGACATGGCAGGAGATGACATTGTGAAGGAGTTGGTAGCTTCATGACACCACTAGATTACACATCAAGAACTCATAAGTATCAATGGTTAGTATGCTATCAATTTATCCCACTTCATATTGGCAAAATAAGATCACTTGCTCTGTATAGTTCAATTTACATGGTATGCAGAAGGAACTCGGTTGTACAACTGAAAATTTAAATTGAGAAGGACAAACTTTTTTTTATGAACTGGAGTACATAATAAACTTTAAACATGCAACTTGATGCAAACACCAAAAATAAACAGCTGTTGCAGTCTATAGGACCTTGAAGTAGATGTGTCTAGAGGGGGGTGATTAGACACTTCATGCCAAAGTTGCAATTTTTAAGCTTTTTCGGTTTGAGTGGAGTTTAAGCATAATTTCAACACTCACAATACATATCAAGCAAGTATGCAAAGTGTATATAGGCAGCAGAAAGTAAAGCATGCAACTTGCAAAAATGTAAAGGGAAGGGTTTGGAGAATTCAAACGCAATCGGAGACACGGATGTTTTTCCCGTGGTTCAGATAGGTGGTGCTATCCTACATCCACGTTGATGGAGACTTCAACCCACGAAGGGTAACGGTTGCGCGAGTCCATGGAGGGCTCCACTCACGAAGGGTCCACGAAGAAGCAACCTTGTCTATCCCACCATGGCCATCGCCCACGAAGGACTTGCCTCACTAGCGGTAGATCTTCACGAAGTAGGCGATATCCTTGCCCTTACAAACTCCTTGGTTCAAATCCACAATCTTGTCGGAGGCTCCCAAGTGACACCTAGCCAATCTAGGAGACACCACTCTCCAAGATGTAACAAATGGTGTGTTGATGATGAACTCCTTGCTCTTGTGCTTCAAATGATAGTCTCCCCAACACTCAACTCTCTCTGATAGGATTTGGATCTGGTGGAAAGAAGATTTGAGTGGAAAGCAACTTGGGGAAGGCTAGAGATCAAGATTCATATGATAGGAATGGAATATCTTGACCTCACCACATGAGTAGGTAGTTCTCTCTCAGAAATAGGATGCTGGAAGTGTAGGCTTAGTCTGATGGCTCTCTCTCGAATGAGGAGGAGGTGGAGGGGTATATATAGCCTCCACACAAAATCCAACCGTTACACACAGTTTTCCAATCTCGGTGGGACCGAATCAACAAACTCGGTCGGACCGAAATGGTAAACCTAGTGACCGTTAGAGATTTTCGGTGGGACCGATTGGAACAACTCGGTGGGACCGATGTGCTAGGGTTAGGGAAAATCCAAAACTCGGTTTGACCGATTACTCAAACTCGGTGGGACCGATTTGGGTAATAGGCGAAACAGAGAGTTGGCCAAGCAAACTCGGTGGGACCGATTGCATATCTCGGTTGGACCGAAGATATTGCAACAGGTAACAAAGAGTTTGCAAGCCCATCTCAGTGAGACCGAGATCCCATCGGTGAGACCGAATTGCTAGGGTTTGGCAGTGGCAAATGACAAGTGAAACTCGGTGGCGCCGGATAGATAGAATCGGTATGACCGAGTTTGGCTTAGGGTTTAGGTCATTTGTGGATATGGGAAAGTAGCTGAGGATTTTGGAGCATATCATTAAGCACTTGAGCAAGAGGCTCATTAAGCAACACCTCATCCCTCCTTGATAGTATTGGCTTTTCCTATGGACTCAATGTGATCTTGGATCACTAAAATGTAAAATGAAGAGTCTTGAACTTCAAGCTTTAGCCAATCCTTTGTCCTTAGTATCTTGGAGACCATTCCACACCCTTTAGTCCATGCCACTCCATTGTTGAACTTATCTGAAACATACTAGATGAAAACGTTAGTCCAACAAGAGATATGTTGTCATCAATTATCAAAACCACCTAGGGAGCACTTGTGCTTTCAATCTCCCCCTTTTTGGTAATTGATGGCAGCATACATTAAAGCTTTAGATAAAGATACAAAGAATAGTAAGTAAAGCTTTGGAAGGACATGTAACAAACATAGGCTCCCCCTACATGTATGCAATCATGTGAATATAAAATATAGAAGCATGTGAGAGCATAATCATGATAGAGGAGGCAATGTGTTACATGTATCTTGGCCATATGCATCAGAGCAAAAGATTAGTAAGGAAAATACCTTCATGCTCATGAGTCGTTCTTGCAAACAGTATGTACATAGGCAAGAATTCCTCATACTCATGATTTTGATGCATACACTTACCTTGTAGTCTTAAGTTGGCTTAGGATGGAATGAACCTGCACAAACAAGGTTAGATAACACAGGTACATCCACTAGCCAGAGCAAACAAAAGAAACCACAAGAATACCAAGAATGGGATGACATGTAGAGAGTGAGTACAAGGTACTACATTGAATTCAACATGTCCCCAAGAATAAAGATATGCATTGAATTTGACTAATTTCTTTCCTTTAGGTGTCTTGCTCCCCCTGAATCTTACATGGGATATTGGGAGAATATAGGGAACAGAAAATCAGAGCTGAAAGATACAAATGAATATGTCTTTCGCCCTAAAAAGACATGTGACATCTCTCCTCTTGAACATCAAGCATCTGGGATCCTTGAGTATTGTCTCTCCCCTAGAGATCTCTTTCTCCCCCTTAATACATTATCTGGGACGTCTGGGATCCTTGAGACTTTCTCTCCCCCTTTAGTGCTTTGATGTGATCTCTCTCTCCCCGAAGATAGGCTTTGATGTGATCTCTCTCTCCCCCTTTGACATCAATTTCCAAGAAGGTTTTTCTGGAATCCGTCGAATAGGGTTGGTCCTTAAGACTCAGCATAAAGCAAAGAATAAAATTGAGACAAGATTCATTGGGTGAAGCTGGATCAGAAGAAATATAGATCAAGTGGCAAACTGTTTTTCTGATTGCAAAGTCGGTGGCACCGAGTGGCATATTTCGGTGGTACCGAAAAGATTCGGTTGGACCGAAAATTGCAAGTCGGTGAAACCGAGTTCACACAGAGAAAAACACTTGTCACCTCAGCTCACTAGACATGTAGGAGCTCACAAAGATTTGCAATGAATTACCTGAAGGATTTGCAAGGAATTAAAATGCAGAAAATGCAGAACAAAAGCAAAGAGAAAAGAGAAGAAACTGAAAGATCTAGATGAAGTTTTTTTTTGAAAACGAGAAAGAAAATAAACATGCATGAGACAAATGCAATAACACAAAGAAGGAACACAAGAGAACTTCATCTAGAGTTGGGCGGTGACATAGTCACCTATGTTAGAGTATATTGACTTAGGAGTCAAGTGAAAACACTTGATCATAGGTCATACTCATCGTTTAAGCTCAAAATGGGGTTACCATTTTTCGTTTAAGCATCTTGATGTATTCACATCTTGTTGAGTTGCTTTGACTTCATGTCTTGGAGTAAAGCTTCTCTAAGATGGAATAACATACCTTGGGTGGTGGTGTGGTTCTTGCTCATGTAGTTGAACTTGTGTGGGTGCTCAAGGTTGATGTAGCTCATCAAGAGTTGGGAGCACCACTTGGAGTGTGAGTTCACCTACCTACATGGATTAGTTCTGGCAAGGAAAAGCACTTGTGTATCCAAAAATGACATTCATGAAGCTCAACATAGAATTTGTCAAAGGATATGTTTGAATGATTTTGTGCGTCCTTGTCTTCAACCACCATCGTGTAGAGACTTGGTGATGTAGAGATTGCTCAAGATGTGAGTGAGTCGCAATCTCATGGAATTAGATTCAACCAAGCACTTACATGGGTTAGACAACATGCAAGGTACAAATATATCCAAGACATAAGATAGTCATCATAAGAGATATATCATGGATTAGTCATAAGCTCATGTCTTGCATGTATCCAATGGAGTTCCTACTCCAAGTTCGAAGCATCAATGATGTTCAATTCTCCTCTCAACCAGCAAAACACTTTCTCATCAAGTGGTTTAGTGAATATGTCCGCTAATTGCTTATCGGTGCGAACATGCTTAAGATCAATGTCACCCTTAGCAACATGATCTCGAATGAAATGATGACGAACTTCAATATGCTTAGTTCGAGAATGTTGTATAGGATTATGACCAATTTTGATAGCACTTTCATTGTCACAAAGTAGTGGAACATGTTTCACATAGATCCCATAATCTTTAAGAGTTTGGGTCATCCAAAGTAATTGAGGACAACATGAACCAGGAGCAATGTATTCAGCTTCGGCGGTGGATAAGGATACGGAGTTTTGTTTCTTGGAAGACCAAGACACAAGAGATCTACCAACAAATTGACAAGTACCCGAAGTTGACTTTCTATCAACCTTGTCTCCGGCATAATCCGAGTCGGAATAGCCAACAAGATCAAAAGAAGACCTCTTAGGGTACCAAATGCCAAAATTTGGTGTATGAATTAAGTATCTAACTATCCTTTTCACGGCCTTAAGATGACATTCTTTAGGGGAAGCTTGATATCTTGCACACATGCACACACTTAGCATAATATCGGGACGTGAAGCACATAGGTATAACAATGAACCAATCATAGAGCGATAAACCTTTTGATCAACCGGTTCACCATCTTTGGTCAAATCATTATGTCCACTAGTAGGCATGGGTGTAGACATACCTTTGCATTCTTGCATATTGAACTTCTTGAATAGGTCCTTGGTGTACTTCGTTTGAGAGACAAATGTACCTTCCTTAGTTTGCTTGATTTGCAAGCCGAGAAAGAATTTGAGTTCACTCATCATAGACATCTCAAACTTCTCTGACATTAGCTTTCCAAACTTTTCACTAAAGAGAGGGTTAGTTGAACCAAATATGATATCATCAACATAAATTTGGCATACAAATAGTTCTCCATTAACCCTTTTAGTAAAAAGAGTAGAATCAATTTTAGCAATTTCGAAACCACTTGCAATAAGGAACTTGGTCAAGCATTTATGCCATGCTCTAGGAGCTTGTTTAAGACCATAAAGAGCTTTGTGAAGTTTGTAAACATGATTAGGTTTCTTAGGATTGACAAAGCCGGGAGGTTGTTTGACATAAACTTCCTCCTCTATTTCACCATTTAGAAAAGCACTTTTAATGTCCATTTGGTACAAGGTGATGTTATGGTGATTGGCATAGGCAAGTAAGATGCGAATGGACTCAAGTCTAGCAACGGGAGCATATGTCTCACCATAGTCCATACCTTCGACTTGTGTGTATCCTTGGGCGACGAGACGTGCTTTGTTGCGAACCACTTGTCCATCTTCATCCTGCTTGTTGCGAAACACCCATTTGGTACCAATGATGTTGTGGTTGTTGTCGGGCTTCTCAACCAATGTCCAAACTTGGTTTCTCTCAAAATTGTGTAGCTCTTCATGCATAGCGTTTATCCAATCCGGATCTTCCAATGCTTCTTCAACCTTCATAGGTTCAATGCTAGAGATGAATGAATAGTTTTCACAAAAGTTAGCTAAACGAGTTTTTGAGTGAGTGATTCTCCCGGTTTGTATATCATTGAAGATTTGCTCGATGGGATGATCTTTGGTGATTCTTGCTCGAACTTGTGAGAACTTTTGCTTGGGTCTTCGTTGAACATTTTCTTCATCTTGTTCTTCTTCTTGGCCTTCTTCATTGTTGACGTTGTCATTCTCTTGTCGTGGTGGAGAAGGAGGTTGTTGATGTTCGTCTTGATGCATTTCCTTGTCTTCTTCATCTTGGTGTGTCCCACTTGTGGATGCTTCCGTATCAATTCTTGGTTCACCTTGTTGTGAAGTAGAAGCCTCCACTTGGACGGATGAAGTACTCTCCTTCACCTCCGTTGGACGAACTTTGCCTATGGACAAGTCTTGGATTGCTTCTGAAGGGTCTTTGTCTCCTACGTCAATTGGCAATTGCTCTACTTGCGAGCCATTAGATTCATCAAACTTCACATCTACCGTCTCTTCAACCTTTCGGGTGAAATTGTTGTAGACACGGTAAGTGTGAGAGTTTGATCCATAACCAAGTAGAAAACCTTCATGAGATTTAGGAGCAAACTTTGAACGACGATGCTTATCAAGAATGTAGCACTTTGAGCCGGATACTCGAAAGTATCCAACTTGGGGTTTGTTACCGGTGAGGAGCTCGTATGCTGTCTTGCCGAGTAGCTTGTGAAGATACAAGCGATTTGTTGCGTGACAAGCTGTCTCAACCGCTTCTGCCCAAAAGTGCTTCGGCGTCTTGTATTCATGAAGCATCGTTCTTGCCATTTCGATGAGCGTCCGGTTCTTCCTCTCAACAACTCCATTTTGTTGAGGTGTGTACGTCGCCGAGAACTCGTGTGAAATCCCTTCTTCGTCAAGAAAGGTGTCCACATTTGCGTTCTTGAACTCCGTTCCGTTGTCACTCCGAACCTTCTTGATCTTCACGTCAAACTGATTTTGGGCCTTCCTAGCGAAATTTTTGAAGATCTTCTGAACCTGCGACTTGTCATTAAGAAAGAACACCCACGTAAATCTTGAAAAATCATCAACTATAACTAGACCAAAAGAATTTCCACCGAGACTCTTGTAGGCGTTGGGACCAAAAAGATCCATATGAAGTAGCTCGAGTGGCCTCCTTGTGGTCATGATGTTCTTCACGGGATGTCTTCCTCCAACCTGTTTACCTGCTTGACAAGCACTGCAAAGTCTATCCTTATCAAATATGACATCGTTAACTCCAAGGATATGATTTCCTTTAATAAGCTTGTCAAGATTTCTCATGCCAACGTGACCTAGTCGTCTATGCCACAACCAACCTTTTGAGGATTTAGCAATAAAGCAAGTTTTAGGTTGTGCCTTTTTAGAGAAGTCGACAATGTAAAGGTCACCTCCACGCATACCAGTAAAGACCATTTTATGATTGTCTCGACGAAACACTTGGCAATCTACCTCAGTAAACAGGACATTTAAACCGAAATCAGCAAGTCTAGATACTGAAAGTAAGTTGTAGCCGAGAGATTCAACGAGCATGACATTTTGAATGGAACTGTCATGTGAGATGGCCACCTTACCAAGGCCAACTACTTTACCCTTTGAATTATCACCAAAGGTGACATATTTTCGAGGGTCGTCATTTTCAGCAAGCTCACGGAACATCTCTTCATCTCCGGTCATATGATCAGTACATCCACTATCAAGAACCCATTCCTTTCCTCCTGATTCATATCCCCGAAGATTTGCCGTAAGACCAAAGTGTCTCATTGCATCATCAAGATTGAAGTCACCATCATCATCATCATCATCATCATCATCATCATCATCATAGTATCCATGTTCACCATGATCTTGTGACTCATCATTTCCTAGAGAGGGTAATTCATTAGATAAATGATCATCAAAATGGTCACTTTTATGAATTCTTATAGCTTCGAATATAATATCACTAATGATTCCAACATCTCCCTTAGCTCGCTTGAGATTGGCAAGCTCAAGTAGACAATCACCAAAGTTAGGATCACTAGAGTTCATCTTACTCAAGGCAATAGATTTATGGAGAATTTTGTCCAAAATTTTTAAGGAATGGTCGGGAAATCATTCCTCAAGAAATTTCCATATAGTATAAGCACAATTAAGAGTAGGCAAACTAGCAATCAAGTTTTTGGGCAATCCTCTAATGATGAGCTCAATAGTTCTAAGATTGCGAATCATGTCAATATCTTCATCTAGGGTAGGATGCAAGGGATCAATGTGAGGTGCACAAGGGCTAGCAATATACTTGTTTAAGTGATATTGATTGAAAATTACAAGCATCTCATTTTTCCACTCATGAAAATATTCTCCATCAAGAATAGGCACTCTATGTCTAAGACTCCCTAAAGTAGACACATCCATCTTCCTCCAATGGTGATTAAACCAAGGCAATGGATACCAAAGCTCTGATACCACTTGTAGGACCTTGAAGTAGATGTGTCTAGAGGGGGGTGATTAGACACTTCATGCCAAAGTTGCAATTTTTAAGCTTTTTTGGTTTGAGTGGAGTTTAAGCATAATTTCAACACTCACAATACATATCAAGCGAGTATGCAAAGTGTATATAGGCAGCGGAAAGTAAAGCATGCAACTTGCAAGAATGTAAAGGGAAGGGTTTGGAGAATTCAAACGCAATCGGAGACACGGATGTTTTTCCCGTGGTTCAGATAGGTGGTGCTATCCTACATCCACGTTGATGGAGACTTCAATCCATGAAGGGTAACGGTTGCGCGAGTCCACGGAGGGCTCCACCCACGAAGGGTCCATGAAGAAGCAACCTTGTCTATCCCACCATGGCCATCGCCCACGAAGGACTTGCCTCACTAGCGGTAGATCTTCACGAAGTAGGCGATCTCCTTGCCCTTACAAACTCCTTGGTTCAACTCCACAATCTTGTGGGAGGCTCCCAAGTGACACCTAGCCAATCTAGGAGACACCACTCTCCAAGAAGTAACAAATGGTGTGTTGATGATGAACTCCTTGCTCTTGTGCTTCAAATGATAGTCTCCCCAACACTCAACTCTCTCTGATAGGATTTGGATCTGGTGGAAAGAAGATTTGAGTGGAAAGCAACTTGGGGAAGGCTAGAGATCAAGATTCATATGATAGGAATGGAATATCTTGACCTCAACACATGAGTAGGTAGTTCTCTCACAGAAATAGGATGCTGGAAGTGTAGGCTTAGTCTGATGGCTCTCTCTCGAATGAGGAGGAGGTGGAGGGGTATATATAGCCTCCACACAAAATCCAACCGTTACACACAGTTTTCCAATCTCGGTGGGACCGAATCAACAAACTCGGTCGGACCGAAACGGTAAACCTAGTGACCGTTAGAGATTTTCGGTGGGACCGATGTGCTAGGGTTAGGGAAAATCCAAAACTCGGCTTGACCGATTACTCAAACTCGGTGGGATCGATTTGGGTAATAGGCGAAACAGAGAGTTGGCCAAGCAAACTCGGTGGGACCGATTGCATATCTCGGTTGGACCGAAGATATTGCAACAGGTAACAGAGAGTTTGCAAGCCCATCTCGGTGAGACCGAGATCCCATTGGTGAGACCGAATTGCTAGGGTTTGGCAGTGGCAAATGACAAGTGAAACCCGGTGGCGCCGGATAGATAGAATCGGTATGACCAAGTTTGGCTTAGGGTTTAGGTCATTTGTGGATATGGGAAAGTAGCTGAGGATTTTGGAGCATATCATTAAGCACTTGAGCAAGAGGCTCATTAAGCAACACCTCATCCCTCCTTGATAGTATTGGCTTTTCCTATGGACTCAATGTGATCTTGGATCACTAAAATGTAAAATGAAGAGTCTTGAACTTCAAGCTTTAGCCAATCCTTTGTCCTTAGTATCTTGGAGACCATCCCACACCCTTTAGTCCATGCCACTCCATTGTTGAACTTATCTGAAACATACTAGATGAAAACGTTAGTCCAACAAGAGATATGTTGTCATCAATTATCAAAACCACCTAGGGAGAACTTGTGCTTTCACAGTCATGCCTAACCAAATATATACAACAAAGTTTGAAGGCTTGAGAAGGACAAACTTAAATTATTGGTGAAGGCAGGCTCTATAAAGCCCTTGTCCATGCTGATGGGGGGCAATTCAAGAAGTTTACCGCAAAATCTTCTTCATAAGCATTGCCTTTATTCTACATTTTGTTAAGAGTAAATATAGATGCGACAATATAAGAAAAAATGGAGAATATTTAAGATAAGATGAAGAGTGATGCTACATAACCAAGTAGTTATAAATGTAAGTACAATGGTACAGGCAAAAGGTACAACCAAGAGCAATGCAGAGCTAAACTTCTTTAGTACCATCAGTGTTATCTAACCTTATGGTAAGAGTAAATATAGATCTTATGTGTAGAAAATGGAGGGCAACGTAAAATAAGTTTCAGAGTGATGGTACATGAACAACTACCTGTCAATATAAGTACACTGATAAAGGACATCAGGTACTTACGAGAACAATGCAGAGCTAAAAAAATTCATTGGCATTTGGATATATTCTACACTAATGTAACCATTCATATAGATCAGATAATTTGGAGCGAACAATCGATAAGCAAGCTATCATGCATACTGCTGTTACCTAATGAACCAGGTATGTATGCAAGTACAGTGATACAGGACAACATGTACTAATAAGAGCAAAGCAGCGGACAACATATTTGCGATATCCTGTCATTCTTTTCAAATCAGAATTCTTTTTCGAGCAGATTTCCTGCAAAAAAAGATCCGTAAGGCACATGCGGAAAAGTAGAAGTTCAAATTGTCATGCGATATCATAGACAGTACCTCATCCCCGAAACGAGACCAGTGCATAACAAGGTTTTTCTATTCAATGTCTTCTAAATTTAGCATAGGAGACTTCACCAGAAATTCGTTTATAGACTTGCCATCAAAGTGTGATTTCCTCAGATAACACCGATACTGCTGCAATGCTTCCTTGAAAAGCGCAAGCAAGCTTTGCTCGTCATGACTATCCAGATTGACCCTCGCCTACTTAAAACAATGTAATGTAAATCATTGATGTGTTCAATCAGCAGAAAACAGGAACATAATCACCATGAATAATAGCACTTACACGTAAGTGGGAAAGGAAGATGTGAAAATGGTGTTTGTCTTCACTATAATCTTCCCATGATGGGAATATATGCACGTAGTCCCTAACAACATTGAAAGCATTGTCTTTTAAACTAGGAATAACTGGAATGGGGTTCCAATATGCAGGAATTGGCCGTCTCTGCAGTTGGGATAGGTCTTCGGCTGGTGGACTCGCTGTACTTTTTACCGGAGTGGGATTTTGCTGTGGTACCGCTGGTGTTATGGCAATTGAAATCGACATACCTTTTGCTGGAGTGTAGGTCATGTGTGGTGCGGCTAGTGGTGTGGCCAGTGAAGTATGGGTACAGTCTGCTGGAGTCGGTCCTACGTTTTGTGTCACTGGTTGTACAAACAATATAAGTGGGGTGTTGTCTGATTTCTCCGGCACAACCATGTTTTTCAAGGACTTTGCTGGTGCTACTTCAGGTTCGGCAATCACCCTCTTCCTTTTTGATGTCTGATGCACAAGAACAACATTTGAGTGAAAAACATGGTATGATGACAGATGGAATATGTATTGATAATGGATGGGCATGGCATCTCGACATATATGATGAGTAAACTAAGCAGATGGCGATGCAACAAAGTAGAAGAAATGCACAACAACATATGCAAGATACATGCAACCAATAAAACCTTGCCAAATTAGAACAAGCACCTTGATGGGTGAACAAGACAGGCCATCTGTCTTTGACTCCTCGAGGTTAGAATAGTCATTAGGATCATATTCTGAACAAGAATCAACAGGTGGTGAGCGTATGAGTTTCATTGCATCCAGAATGGCATTCAGTGCCTTGGTGCCAATTTTGTAAGTCATTGCGGTATTTAGCTTCAAGAGTGGACTACTGCTAGTGCGACACAAAGCAGCTACACAGATCATAGTGTAGATACAACGGGAAAACCGTAAGCATCAAAGTAAAATTGGCAAAGTGGAACTTGCTGGAATATATGTGCTAGTATTGTCAGTACGGCTAGAAAGCCTTTGGATACCAGCTCTCTTCAACTGAAGGTGCGGTACTATTAATATCAGTGTAACTCTCAAAGGCGACACAGCTCCCCGCATTTCCTTCCTATTCTTATAGGATTCAAGTGGGCAGGCCACTACAAATCCTATTCCCATGTTCACAAAATCCTACGAATCAAAGAGGCCCGACGAGTTCAATGTGTCCATACCAACCGACCGTATAGACCTCGACACTGCAAATGTCCCTGCTCATATTGACTACAAGGAACATATTGTACTATCATACTCCCTCCGTTCCAAAATATAAGTCTTGGTAGAGATTTCCACTATGGATCACATATAGATGTATCCAGATACATTTTAGAGTGTAGATTCACTCCTTTTGCTCCATATGTACTCCATGGTGGAATCTATACAAAGACTTGTATTTAGGAACGGAGAGAGTACTTATTAAAGAAGAACGGAAGAGGAACATGCTAAAGAAGAGCAAGCAGATTTTGGATAATAAAATGTTCGTTGTGCAGTGCCCACACATGATGAACCAGAGCGCATTAAGAAAACAACTCCCTGCTGTCTCTTTATATGTGGTGCACGTGCTTTTTCGAAAGTAAAGTAGGAACATTACCTGACCAATTAAATGTTATCTGTTTTTGTAATATCAACATCATATCAGATTCGTACTTGAGCAACAAGTTTGGAATTATGAGTGGCACGTTGTTTAGCTTGATGGATTCAGGAGCAGTGCTAAGAAGGTACGATGATGGTACTGAATATAAAGGCATGTCTGCATTTGGGTCAGTCGACCATTTCAGGCGGTTGGATAAAGATCCTACATCTCCTAACCCTTCTTCTTCCTCGTCTCCGATTCTTCCCATACAAAACACCGCACGGGCCGCCGGCCGGACCATCAGCCCCCATCGCCCGTGTTCCTCCGCCACCCCACCCCCACCCCCGCCCCCACCCGCGTTGAGTTTTGTTCGTTCAGCGAGGCCCCACCACCGCCCCCAACAACCAAAGTCCCCACCCGAGCCCCTTTGTTCGCACCGGCGAACTCCGGCGAGCTCTGAAAAATTGACTGACCCAATTTTGAAATTTAGTCTACTATGATTTAACTAGTGTGGAATATAAAAGGCGAAAACCATAAGCATTGGGAGTATAGTGTTGAGCGTGCCATGGCGGATCTGATGGTGCAAACCGGACAAAGGCAACTTCACAACCAATGTTTGCTCTCAACTAGGAAGTAAGTGATGGAAAAGAAATCAAAGTAAAGTAGTGGCGATCTATTTTCTTGCTGCGACAAATAAGTTGAGCAGATACAAAAAAGTACCGCCTCTGGTGCGGCGCCGTGTATGCATCTGCTGAGAATTTGACGGTGCTGCGGTAGCGATGGATGTCAGTGGCGTGGAAGCAGATCTAGGTGGGTAGACGGTGGCGGCGGGGCGCGGTGGACGAGACGGTCATAGGAGCGGAGCCGGCAAGGTGGACGGTGGCGGGGATGAAGCGAGAGGACGGGATGCAAGGATCCTGCTCCGAAGCCGTGGATGAAAGAGGTCGATCTCTTGTAATGGACAACGGCGTCGGGGTATCAGCTCTGGCATGGTGGAGGAGGACGGCGGTGGATGGGGTGGCCGACGGAGGAGGCTGGGGTGGAGAGGGTGTTTTGGTGCCCACGGAGTACGAATGGGGAAATGGAGGTGGAGAGGAAGGGGGGAACCATGTCTTCAGGGCGCGCTTGTCTCAAATGCGAGAAAATTTACAAACTTAGCCCCCGTTTCAAATTTCCTACATCAAAGCAATATTAGTCGGTTGGGGATAGGACGGTAGTCTCGCATACACCGAATATTTGCCGACTTCGAGTTTGTTTTTGGCGCCCACCGTGTATGAATCGGGGGGGGGGGAGTCGATTTCGGCCGAGGACACACTGTGTTTTGGTGCCCACCGTGTATGAATCTGGGTGAGAGGCGGTTATGTCATGTTCGAGTGAAATTACAAACCTACCCCTATCGAAACCTACAGAAATCAAGCAGATAAGCTTTGCGTGGCAGGGATAGGCAGTAGTAATTTCTATCTCGCAGATTTTGGTTTCGGGCGGTTACTGCAACTTTCCCCGCTTCGTTCAAATTTTGTAGAGTGCATGTTTACCATGCCAACTCAATTCGAATCCTGTTTCTATTCTATTTTTTCGGGCGGGATCCATTTTTGATTGGAATAAAATTCTATATACATCATTTCTTAATATATACTTTCAAAAGCACAACAAAGAATTCTGCTCCTTTATATGTATAATATGATTCACAAATACAATGATCTCAAAATCATAAGGTTGAATTCAAAAAATTAAACCAAATTATGTTCTACTAAAATGTATGGATCAGTAATATCTACATATTAAATAACATAGATGCGCGTGAATTCATATGAGTATGCATGTTTTATAGATCAATTTTGGTTCGAGTATGTATTACATGTATCATCATCTCGAATTCAAATATTTGAATCCCTTTTATGTTCACTCCTTTCATGCCCATATCTGTCACACCCTAGCTAGACCATGCATTAGAGTGTGCATCATGTTTACTTTCATCAGAAATTTGAAATGGGGAAAGCAGAACCCCCAGCACCCCCCCTTGAAATCAACTAGGGTTTACTAAAAATAAATTCAATGAACCTGAAATGCCCTTCTAAAATGCTCACCCTTTTTGCCTTGGGTTAAAACCTTTGGGAAAATAGGTGCACATTTTTCTAGGTCAACAGAAGGTCACTGATTCAATTCATAAATATTTGAATTTGGGCATTTAAATGCTATTAAATAATTCAAATGCTCAAATAATGTTGGAACTATTTTTTGGGCCACTGAAATAATTCAGCAAGTGTCCATGAATATTTTCAGGATTTTATAAAATGATTTAGTATTTAAACTAAATCAAAACAAAATAACAGAAATAGAAAACAGAAATAAATAAAAGAGGGGAAGGCCACTGGGCCACTTACCTGGTCCTACCTGGCCCATCTCCAGCCGGCGGCCCAGCCCACCCCCGCTGCCTCCTATCGTCTCCCTCCTCGGACAGAAGGATGGGGGCGTGTGCCCGACGCTCGCCGGCACGCGCGCGTGCCACCTCCACCCTGCCTGGCCACCTCCTGCTTCCCGACCCCCCTAGACGAGCGCCACGCCTCCCCTGGAACCCCTCTCGCTCACTCTCTCGTCCCCATTCTCTCCTCTGGCTCCCTCTCACTTCCACCGAGCGGAGCTCGTCGCCGCCGTACGCCGTAGACGCAGCCCCCGTGCTCCCCTCACCCTCCTGCCAAGTCCAGAAGCACCCCCGAAGCCTCCTCGTCCTCCCAAAAGAGCTAGAAGACGCCGGGAGGCCCTGTTTCGATGCCGTCATGGTCATCTTCAACCTCGGGCACCCGAGCTCCTCGCCGTCGATTCGCGCCGTCAAGGTCGTCCCCGAGCCTGCTAGCCATCCCTACGGCACCGCTGTGAGCTCCCGATCCCTTCCCCCTTAACCACGCCGTCGATTTTGCCCCGTAGCTGTTGCCCCGCGAGCACCCGAAGCTCGCCGCCGCTGAGCCTCGACGCCGTCGTGGCTACGGCCATGCAAGCACGCGTCCGAGCGCACCACCGCATTCAGCGCGTCCCCGGGAGCCTAACGCGCCCACCCGTTCAACCTCCCGTGCCCCCTAGTGCCAACCCCGACCTTGCCCGAACTCCGGCGGCCGCAAAAGAGCTCGCCGCCGTCAGCTCCAGCCACCCCCGCACCTCCCATTGGTCTCCCTAGATGCGCACGAGCACGAGCTCCTCCCTGGTGCCCCCAGCGCGCCAAACCATCGCCTGTAGCGAAATCCCGACGCGGACGCCGCCGCGATCTGAGGTCGCCGGCGGCTAAACGCCGGTAGCCGACGTGGCCGTCATTAGCGGTTAATTAACCCGCTAACCACCCCTCTAGAGCCACTGCCATGTGGGCCCTAGTGCTTAATTAGTTAGTTAACTATTTTGTTAGATTAGCACCGGTCTCAGGAGGGCCCCACCTGTCAGTTTGACTTTGCCACATCACAGTTGACCTGGTCCCACACGTCAGCCACAGAAACCAGCTAGGGTCACTGACCAGTGGACCCCACTGGTCAAGTTTGACCTGGACACTGCCTTTGACTTGCTGACGTCATGCTGACGCAAGGCTGACGCAGTAACTCTTTTCTGGATTTAATTTTATATAGAAAATTCCAGAAAATTGCCTAAACTTCAAAAATTCATAGAAATTCAACCATAACTCCAAATGAGACAAATTATATATGAAAAATTATCAGAAAAATTCAATCTATCCATCTGTAATGGTTTCATGCATGACAAAACAAGTCTACCCTACTGTTTAAGCAGAATAAGGAAAAGCCTTATAAATGCAATAATTAATGAACTAATATTTGAATCTTGGATTCAAATGAGTTCACCCCTTTCTGTTTTAGCTTGCATTAGGCCAAAACACATTCATATTACCATGTCATAGCATGCATCATATTGTTGCATATCGTCATGTGTTGATTGAGCTCGGTTGTGTTCTTCGTGGTAGGTTCTACCTCCGAGGATATTCACGAGTATCCAACTGAAGGGCAGTATCCCGTTACCACTCCATCAGGCAAGCAACCATTGATCATTCCGATACAACCCATGTTCTCGCTCCTGCTCTTGTTTACTGCATTAAGACAACGCATTTCAAACTGCTGTGTGCTATGGTAGTTGAACCCTTATCCTCTGCATGACCTGTCATTGCCACAATAACTAGATGAAACCCACTAGCATGTGTAGGAGTTGATTGAGCCATGTTTTGTGATTCCTACCTTGCTATGCCTGCTATGCTTAGAGTTGTGTCAGGTCTGGTTCATCTGGGTGATGGGCTAGAGTGAAATGCTTGTGTCAGTGATATGTGGGATATGTTGAACATGTTTTGGTAAAGGTATCGATGAGAGGCCATGTAGGAGTACATGGTGGGTTGTTTCATTGAGGCCGTCCCTAAGAACTGAGTTCTGTATGCGTGATTTAAGATTTAGCTACTACCACACATTGGGCCCTGAAATATGACCCCGCTCGACTTACTGACCCCTCTCGCCTCAGTCCAGGAGTTGCAACTAGTTTCTGGTGTTTGTAGGATATGTGTTGGCGGCCGTGCGTAGCGCTGACCTTAGGGGTGGGCTATGTTGCGGTAGATACACCGTGGCCGGTGTACCGAGTCACTCGTTTGGTGTCTCGGGAACCCTGTTCACATCGTTCGGGGCCGTTGAGGACACCCCGGCCGGATTTCCTTGCGGATGGAACCCGAATAGGCGATGACCCTGGACTAGAGACTTGTGAGGTTAGTCAGGTCGTGGTCTACACCCACGTCGGTTTTCGCTTGAAGTCTGCCGAGCACATTTCGTGTGCAGACGCTAAGTGGTGGAAACATGTGTGACGAAGTACACCCCTGCAGGGTATAAAACTATTCGAATAGCTGCGTCCGCGGTAAAGGACTACTTGGTTGCCTATACAGTTCATAGACAAGTTAATGGATACTACTAAAAGACTCAAGATAAGTGTGAGTACCGAGGATGGCCCTCTCGCAGGATACGAGAGAGGATCCACGGTGGAGTATTGTGTTGGTGAGTAGTGGACTCGTGTGTGAAAACTATTTTACTAAAAGGTTCCGTAGGATAGCTTAGCCAAGAGTCAAAGCTGGCTTGCTGCATAAACCCCACCACCTTCTTGAGAATGAGCATGTATAGTAGGTTCTGATGTAAGACTTGTTGAGTACCTTTGTACTCATGTTTGCTTATTTATTGTTTCAGACGACAACACTGCCCCCTCCGATGGGTTTTACGTAGACCTTGACGTCGACGAGTGACTAGCCACCCAGGTGGTGATCCAGGCCATGGAGGGCCCTATGTAGATAGACAGGCTTCGAGAAGCCTTCTTTCTTTCTAGAGTCTGTACTCAGACTAGTTGCTTCCGCATATGCTTGTATGACTGTATGACTTGAGTGTCGGGTCATGTGACCCCTACCTGTATGAATATGTTATGTATGGCTCCCTGGAGCCTTTAAATAAAGTACTTGAGTTGTAGAGTTTTGTTGTGATGCCATGTTGTATGTACTCATATCGGGCATATTGTGTGTATGATTGAAATGCTTGGTATGAGTGGGATCCGACAATCTAGTTAGTTGTCCTTCGCAGCCTTTCTTATGGGGAAATGTAGTCTAGTGTTCCTCGAGCCATAGTAGTCCGCTACAGCCCGGTTCACCGGAGTCCTGCTAGCCCAGCACTACTGTTCAGGACACTTGACTGGCCGGCATGTGTTTCACTTCGTCCCTATGTCTGTCCCTTCGGGGAAATGTCACGCGGTGATCTCCGGAGTCCTGTCTAGCCTGCTACAGCCCGGGATCCCCGGAGTCCTGTTAGCCCAGTGCTACAGCCCGGAATCACTCGTTGATGACCGACATGTTCGATGTGATTCATGTATGCCTGTCCCCATAGGTCTGTGCCACTTTGGGTTCACGACTAGCCATGTCGGCCCGGGTTCTCTGTCATATGGATGCTAGCGACATTGTCATATACACGAGCCAAAAGGCGCAAACGGTCCCGGGCCATGGTAAGGCGACCCCCGTGGGATACCGTGCGTGAGGCCGCAAAGTGATATGAGGTGTTACCGGCTAGATCGATGTGGCTTAGAATCGCGGTCCTGACAATCTCTCTCGCATGCATGCTCCTTCATGTAGCTATCACTCTCTTTTCTCCAGCTCACCCGCACGCTCACTTCATGTTTCTCCTATCCTCACAAACATGGTCTCTCGACGTCTCCCTTGAGAAGTGTCACACTCTCCCAATCATTATACATTACACGGTTTTCATTATCTCTCACGTCTCTACCATTCCCTCGTATCACTAGGTACCTAAGCTTTCCTTTTCACCGCCACACACACAGTCTCCACTCGTCTTTCACTTTGTCTTTCTCTCTATGGGATTCTCTCACACACCCTATATGTCTCTAGATATGAATCATACCACTAAAATTACTCTCTCTCTCTCTCTCTCTCTCTCTCTCTCCTGTAGACACAACAATTTTTGCGGTCCCCTTTTTGTCTCCATCCCAGACTGACATTCTTCATTTGTTTACCGATCAGACAAACTCCCCCCCCTCTCTCTCACACACACACAACTCCTACTTCCACTCCCCTTCCCGACTAATCTCTCTCTCACACACAAAACTCTTGCTTTCGCACCCCCGTCTCGTATTTCTCTCACAAACATTTATCTTCTAGCCTCTAGATAGGTTTATAAACACGCACGCTCGTGCTTCCACTATTGCATACATGTCTCTCTCCCGCTCCTTGTATCTACGTAGATTTTTCTTCCCTTCTTGAGACACACCCTCTCGATCGTGCACACACACACTATCGCCTCATTTTAAGGTGATACCTCTCACACACACACTCTTTGTGTCTTTGTCACACATGCACTCCGTCCTCCTCCCCTCTCCCTCTCTCTCTCACACACATGGGCTTTTTGCAACAACTAGCAAGATGCCCATGCGTTGCACGGAACATGAAGATGCATTTGTACGAGTAGTTTATCTTGTGGGAGAAAAGGATGAACAAGGGAAGGCCTTATTTGCAAGTGTGGAGAGGGGTGTGGGTATATTTTTGCAAAATTACCATAGTTAACTTCCTATCCATCAGATATAGATCGGACGGCCTATATTGCAGGATGGCAGGCATACGATGATCATCGACTATGCTTTTTATAATAGTAGGGATAAAAATAGAGTTGGTGATGATGGTGGGCCTGCCATCCTGCAATATAGGCCGTCCGATTTATATCCAACGGATAGGAATGAAACTGTGGCAATTTACCCGCACTCCTCTCCACATTTGCAGATAAGGCCTTCCCTCGTTCATCCTTTTCTCCCACAAGATCTTGATGTTCCGTGCAACGCACTGACATCTTGCTAGTAAGAGTAGAAATTAGACATATACCACTTCTCGAATCTTGAAACCAACAACATTCCTCCCTTATCTCATCAAAACCGCCAAAGGAATATATTTTGAGTGAAACATAACATTTTTTAGTGATATACGTATTTCAAAACTAGACTTTTTTCTATCAAATCGGTGAATATGTATTAATCTACTCAGATCATGTGGCAACGCATTGGCACATTGCTCGTAGTTATTATAATTTTGTGGACACCAGACAAACGGTGGAGTACATATACGAAGAGAAGAGGCGCACACACGCAGTCGGTCTCTCGCTGTCTCGCACACATGAGTGTTACGTAAAGGCAACGTTAACAAATAAACCCTAAAACCCTAGGTGCATGATTGCTGCATTCGCGGGTACCCGGTACGTGGTGGAGCACACCTTTGTAGGAATAGTCAGCTCGCGTGATAATTTGATCCATAGGAGTTGATGGTCGGGACCACAGGTGAACGACTTGGAGGCGGTGGCTCGCCAGTTGCCACAGATCGAGTAGCCACGTTTAAAATATCATTTTTTTAGCGGGGTTAAGAGTTCCGATTTTCAATGGCGCATTATAAGTACTAAGTAGTTTTTAGAACGATTGGTATGGAGCGAAAATGGAATTCATAGTACTACCTACTACATACCTCCTTGGCATATGGTTGTATGGGTTTATGTTGCGAGATGTTGAACCTGGTAGTTCTAGGGCAAATACTATGTTTAGATTTAGATGTTGGTTTTCAGTAATGAAAATCGGAAGGGGGAAACCCTTATTTGATTAAAAAAAACTACTACCTCTGTTCTGGTTTACTAGTCCTCATCGTTTTGTGGGTCAAAGTTTGTCCATGAATTTTACTTGTAAAACGTGAATGGAAAACAAGATTTTGTTATACACAAACAAAAAAGGACTGGAGGGAGTGATTGCTCTGACATGGACACGACCTCTCATAGTGCAGGTGAGGGAGTCCTGGATTAGGGGGTGTTCGGATGGCCGGACTATACCTTCAGCCGGACTCCTGTACTATGAAGATACAAGATTGAAGACTTCGTCTCGTGTCCGGAAAGGACTTTCCTTGGCGTGGAAGGCAAGCTTGGCGATACGGATATGTAGATCTCATAACATTGTAACCGACTTTGTGTAACCCTAACCCTCTCCGGTGTCTATATAAACCGGAGGGTTTTAGTCCGTAGGACAACATATAGAACAACAATCATACCATAGGCTAGCTTCCAGGGTTTAGCCTCTCCGATCTCGTGGTAGATCTACTCTTGTACTACCCATATCATCAATATTAATCAAGCAGGACGTATGGTTTACCTTCATCAAGAGGGCCCGAACCTGGGTAAAACTTCGTGTCCCTTGCCTCCTATTACCATCCGTCCTAGACGCACAGTTCGGGACCCCCTACCCGAGATCCGCCGGTTTTGACACTGACATTGGTGCTTTCATTGAGAGTTCCTCTGTGTCGTCACCATTAGGCTTGATGGCTCCTACGATCATCAATAGCGATGCAGTCCAGGGTGAGACCTTCCTCCCCGGACAGATCTTCGTCTTCGGCGGCTTCGCACTACGGGCCAATTCACATGGCCGTATGGAGCAGATCGAAAGCTATGCCCCTGGCCGCCAGGTCAGATTTGGAAGTTTAAACTACACGGCTAACATCCGCGGGGACTTGATCCTCGACGGATTCGAGCCACTGCCGAGCGCGCCACACTGTCACGACGAGCATGATCTAGCTCTACTGCCGAACAGTGCCCTGGAGGCCGCACCCGCATCGGCTTCGACCCTTAATTCGAAGCCAACTGCGCCAATCGAGGATGGGTGGTTGGACACCGCCTCGGGGGCTATGATCCCAACGGCAATCGAGCCGAACACCAGCCCCGCACTCCGCGAGACTCGTGACTCCAAGGAGCCGGACTCCTCTCCGGACTCCGAACCCTCCGCGCCCCTGCCGATCGAATCCGATTGGGCGCCGATCATGGAGTTTACTGCCGCGGACATCTTTCAGCACTCGCCTTTCAGTGATATTCTGAAGACACTAAAGTCTCTCTCTTTATCAGGAGAGCCCTGGCCGGACTACGGTCAGCAAGGTTGGGATACGGACGATGAAGAAATTCAAAGCCCACCCACCACCCACTTTGTAGCCACTGTCGATGATTTAACCGACATGCTCGACTTCGACTCCGAAGACATCGACGGTATGGACACCGATGCAGGAGAAGATGAAGAACCAACGCCTATTGAGCCCTGGAAAGCCACCTTGTCGTATGACATATACATGGTGGACACCCCAAAAGAAGGAGATGGCGATGGAACAACGGAGGATGACCCCTCCAAGAAACAGCATAAGCGCCGGCGTCAGCGGCGTTGCTCAAAATCCCGCCAAAGCAAATATGGTGATTCCAGCACGGGAGATAATAACACTCCGGAGAGTGCCGAAGAAAACCCCCTCCAGCAAGATTCAGCACAGGAGGACGGAGAAGCCAGCCCTCATTAGAGAGCGGCAGACAGAGAGGTCGAGGGCGATAATTATATGCCTCCCTCCGAAGACGAGGCAAGCCTCAACGACGACAAATTCGTCATGCCAGAGGATCCCATCAAGCAAGAGTGTTTTCAACGCAGGCTTATGTCCACGGCAAGAAGCCTCAAGAAAAAACAGCAACAGCTTAGAGCTGATCAAGATTTGCTAGTCGACAGATGGACTGAAGTCCTTGCGGCCGAAGAGCATAAACTCGAACGCCCCTCCAAGAGCTACCCAAAGTGCAGGTTGCTACCCTGATTAGAGGAGGAAGCACTTAAACCTACATCACCAGCACTTGATACGGCCGACTGGCCACCTCGTGGCCGCGACAGAGAGGCCTCTCGGCCCTCCACTCAAGCCGCACCCCATACCAAGGCACGGGAAAATGCGCTAGACCTGCAAGATATGTTGGAGGACAAGGCAAGGCAAACAAGATCGATCTACGGATCGCGTGGGCGCCCCACGACTCGAGACCGTAACCGTCACGCCGGACACAAATCCGGTAGGGCCGAACACAGTAGACAAAGCTCATTGGAGCTATGTCGTGATATAGCCCAGTACACAGGCGCCGCAAACCCACTATGCTTCACAGACGAAGTAATGGATCATCAAATCCCCGAGGGTTTCAAACCCGTAAACATCGAATCATATGATGGCACAACAGATCCTGCGGTATGGATCGAGGATTATCTCCTTCATATCCACATGACCCGTGGCGATGATCTCCACGCCATCAAATACCTCCCACTCAAGCTTAGAGGACCAGCTCATCATTGGCTTAACAGCTTGCCAGCAGGATCAATCGGTTGTTGGGAGGACCTGGAAGCCGCATTCCTCGACAATTTCCAGGGCACTTATGTGCGACCACCAGACGCCGATGACCTAAGCCACGTAATTCAGCAGCCAGAGGAATTGGCCAGGCAATTCTGGACACGGTTCCTAACAAAGAAAAATCAAATAGTCGACTGTCCGGACGCAGAGGCCCTAGCAGCCTTCAAGCACAATATCCGTGACGAGTGGCTTGCCCGGTACCTTGGATAGGAAAAGCCGAAATCTATGGCAGCACTCACGACACTCATGACCCGCTTTTTCGCGGGAGAAGACAACTGGCTTGCTCGTAGCAACAATATGACCAAGAACCCTGGTAATTCGGATACCAGGGATAGTAGTGGAAGGTCGCGTCGCAACAAGCAGAAGCGCCGCATTAACGGCGACAATGCTGAGGATACGACAGTTAATGCCGGATTCAGAGGCTATAAATCCGGTCAGCGGAAAAAGCCATTCAAAAGAAATCCTAGGGGCCCATCCACTTTGGACCGAATACTCGACCGCTTGTGCCAGATACATGGCACCCCCGAAAAGCCGGCCAATTACACCAACAGGGATCGTTGGGTGTTCAAGCAGGCAGGCAAGTTAAATGCCGAAAATAAAGACACGGGGCTGCATAGCGATGACGACGAAGAGCCTCGGCCGCCAAACAACAGTGGGCAGAAGGGTTTTCCCCCACAAGTGCGGACGATGAACATGATATACGCAACCCACATCCCCAAGAGGGAGCGGAAGCGCGCGTTAAGGGACGTATACGCGGTAGAGCAGTCGCCCCAAAGTTCAACCCATGGTCCTCCTGCCCGATCACCTTCGATCGAAGGGACCATCCCACTAGCACCCGTCATGGTGGATTCACCGCATTGGTTCTAGACCCAATCATTGACGGATTTCATCTCACTAGAGTCCTTATGGACAGCGGCAGCAGCCTGAACCTGCGTTACCAGGATACAGTGCAGAAAATGGGCATAGATCCCTCGAGGATTAAGCCCACCAAAACGACCTTTAAAGGCGTAATACCAGGTGTAGAGGCCAACTGTACAGGCTCAGTCACACTTGAAGTGGTCTTCGGATCTCCGGATATATAATTTCTGAAGCGAGGAGTTAATCTTCGACATAGTCCCATTCCGAGTGGCTATCACGCACTGCTCGGGCGAACCGCATTCGCCAAGTTCGATGCGGTACCGCACTACGCATACCTTAAGCTCAAGATGCCAGGCCCTCGAGGAGTAATTACGGTCAATGAAAACACCAAACGCTCTCTCTGAACGGAGAAGCACATGGCGGCCCTTGTAGCGGAAGTACAAAGCAGCCTCTCCAGGCAGTTCTCCAGTCCGGCAGTTAAATGTCCGGACACCGTCAAGCGCTCCCGGAGTAACCTACAACCAGACCGCCTGGCATGTTCCGAGTAGGCGT
Organism: Triticum monococcum; assembly: GCA_034509565.1. NCBI lineage: Eukaryota > Viridiplantae > Streptophyta > Magnoliopsida > Poales > Poaceae > Triticum > Triticum monococcum. The sequence goes on along the minus strand of CM067842.1, from coordinate 475,827,397 downwards.
AGCAATGCGGCCCCAACCCCAGCCCTCACAAAAATGCGACACCAGTACTTCAAGTACATAACTACGCTCTAGAAATACCATGGGTACAGGGGGAGGGGCACCATCACGGCACGCCCAAAACACGAGTTAAACCGCACCAGGGGCTGCCAATTTTTTAATTTTCTCTTACTTTCAGGGCTCCACTCTTCGGAAGGCCTGTTCGGCAGTTCAATTGCCACACAAATGATGCAAGAACTAGGGAAGCAGACAAGCCATGCCGCATTACGGAACTCCCAGGTGGTCTCTATCACGAGCAATATACCTGTTTCGCATACCATTCCGCAGCCTGCCCCTGGAACGGACATGTTAAATAGTCCAACCTTTTGCTTATCGCATTATTTGTATCGTTCTACTTTGATCGCAGCCCTTTTTAATAAAAAATGCATAGCTTTTGTCTCTCTTTGCATTACCTTTTTTTAAATATATGCTCCCTAACGACATGTTGCACCCGTACACTTTGGTACGGCCAAAATACGCCAGGGGCTTTAGTACCCCTCAATATGGTGTGAGATGTACGAACACTTTAACAAGTGCGGCACCCCGAACTTATAGCATTATATGCATTGGCTCTGAATCATGTCTTGGGTCAATAGTTGGGTTTTCCCGGCTCCTACGTTTTGGTGCCTTACGTTCCGCTGTGTCGGCTAAGGTAGCACTAGGAGAACTACTGCGACTGTGCCCCAGTTGAGCTGGGTCGAGCACCTCAGTAGAGAAAGCTAAAACTGACTGTCATGCTGAAGCGAGAGATGGTCGCTGTTCGAGAGGTTTTCGAGTCCCTAAAGACTTATGCCGCTTAGAGCGAGGAGTCGGCTCTGTCCGGCCAAGGCGTGGATAGCGCCCCGAACTCGGTCTTCCGAATACCAGGGGCTTCGCCGAAATTTAAAATTATAGAATTCTATGGCTAAGTGAGAGTGTTCACGCATTATAGTCCGATTGCCTTGTTCACTGTGCTGAGCGCCTCCCTTGAAGGACCCAAACATGGGGAAAAGAGCGCTCAGGTTTATACCCGAACACCCCAGCACTAGCGGCACGGGGGCAGAAGCCGATGACTCGCCATCTCTCAAAATTGATAAACAGCCGCACGGAAGGTAATATTTTAAATTCCAGCAGCATTGCTTAGCGCATATGAACAAGTTTTCAGCGCACAGGACGAAACAAGCGAGTTCTACTCAAAAATTACATCCCTGGAACATTCATCCGCCACAAGGCGGGCACCCTTCAGAACATCCATATAATAATTCTCGGGCTTGCGATGCTCTTTCCTCGGCGGTGGCCCGTCCTTCACAAGCTTCTCAGCATCCAGCTTGCCCCAGTGCACCTTAGCACGGGCAAGGGCCCTACGAGCACCTTCAATGCAGACGGAGCACTTGATGACTTCGAGCCTTGGACAGGCCCCCACCAGCCGCCGCACCAGCCCGAAATAGCTCCCAGGCAGAGCCTCTCCAGGCCACAGCCGAACTATGAGGCCCTTCATGGCCTGTTCGGCCGCCTTGTGGAGCTTGACCAGTTGCTTCAGCTGGTCGCTCAGGGGCACGGGGTGTCCGGCCTCAGCATACTGAGACCAGAACACCTTCTCTGTCGAGCTGCCCTCCTCGGCTCGATAGAATACGGCGGCATCGGACACACTACGGGGAAGATCTGCGAACGCTCCTGGAGAGCTCCGGATTCGGGTAAGTAACAAGTAACTCACGTTTATGTGTTTGCTTTGTGTAATGCCCTCGATGCGGCTATATCTCCCACGTGTCGAAGCACGACTTAGAGGCATAACCGCATTGAAAGCAATGTCGCAAGTGAGGTAATCTTCACACAACCCATGTTATACATAAGGGAAAAGATACATAGTTGGCTTACAATCGCCACTTCACACAATTACATGAATAAAGCATTACAACATCCAAATACAATCAAGGTCCGACTATGGAACCAAAATAAAAGAAGAACCCCAAATGCGACACGGTCCCCGATCGACCCCAACTGGGCTCCACTACTGATCAACTAGAACGAAACAACATAAAGGACACGATCTTCATCGAGCTCCTCCTGATCTTGGTTGTGTCGTCTGCACGGTTCAACGGCACCTGCAAGCTGGTTTGGGAAGTATCTGTGAGCCACGGGGACTCAGCAATCTCACACCCTCGCGATCAAGACTATTTAAGCTTATAGGTAAGGTAAAAGTATGAGGTGGAGCTGCAGCAAGCGACTAGCATACATGGTGGCTAACATACGCAAATGAGAGCAAGGAGAGAAGCCAAAGCACGGTCGATAAAAGTTTGATCAAGAAGTGATCCTAGCACAACCTACGTCAAGCATAACTCCAACACCGTGTTCACTTCCCGGACTCCGCCGGAAAGAGACCATCACGGTTACACACACGGTTGATGCATTTTAATTAAAGTCAGCTTCAGGTTTTCTACAACCGGACATTAACAAATTCCCATTTGCCCATAACCGCGGGCACGGCTTTCGAAAGTTCAAATCCCTGCAGGGGTGTCCCAACTTAGCCCAACACAAGCTCTCACGGTCAACGAAGGATATACCTTCTCCTGAGACATTCAGATCAGACTCGGCATCCCGGTTCTACAAGACATTTCGACAAGTTAAAACAAATCCAGCAACACCGCCCGAATGTGCCGGCAAATCCCGATAGGAGCTGCACATATCTCGTTCTCAGGGCACACTCAGATGAGACATCCTACGAGTAAAACCAAACCTCAAGTTGCCCTGAGGTGGCCCCGCAGTCTGCTCGGTCGGACCAACACTCAGAGGAGCACTGGCCGGGGGGGGTTAAAATAAAGATGAACCTTGAGTCTGCAGAACCCAAGGGAAGGTGGTAGGTTGTTAGTGCAAATCGTAAAACCAAGGTTGGGCATTGCTGGAGGAGTTTTTATTCAAGGCGAACTGTCAAGGGGTTCCCATTATTACCCAACCGCGTAAGGAACGCAAAATCCGGGAACATAACACCGATATGACGGAAACTAGGGCGGCAAGAGTGGAACAAAACACCAGGCATAAGGCCGAGCCTTCCACCCTTTACCAAGTATATAGATGCATTAATTAAACAAGATATATTGTGATATCCCAACAAGTAAAACATATTCCAACAAGGAACAACATCTCCATGTTCCAGCAAGGAACAAACTTCAATCTTCACCTGCAACTAACAACGCTATAAGAGGGGCTGAGCAAAGCGGTAACATAGCCAAACAACGGTTTGCTAGGACAAGGTGGGTTAGAGTCTTGGTTCAACAATATGGGAGGCATGATAAGCAAGTGGTAGGTATCGCAGCGTAGGCATAGCAAAAGAGCGAGCAACTAGAAAAGCAAAGATAGAAGTGATTTCGAGGGTATGGTCATCTTGCCTGAAATCCCGCAAGGAAGCAGAACGAGTCCATGAAGAAGACAAACAGACGTAGTCGAACGGTTCCTCACAAACGCGACGTTACCAGAACCAACCCGAAGAAGCAACACCAGAAAGAAGCACACAACATAGTAAACAAAACTCACACGAACATGGCATGATGCACAACAAGTATGATGCATGTATGGTTTAATGAAGCATGGCATGGCAAAAGAGCATAAGCAATTCTACAAATTAAGTGGAGCTCAACATGCAACGAGTTGCATATTGACAAGACACCACATGACTTATTTAGTTCTCTCTCGTTTATGTACCCCAACAAGATTAAATGTTGTTAGCATGGCAAGAGGTGAAGCATGATGAAACTATCTAATATAGGCAAGTTTAAATGAGGCCGGTACAGCAAACAACAATTCCGAAAAAACCTCATGTGCATATTTTACAGTTTGGTACTGTTCTGCCCTAAACACAATTTTAAAGTTATTAAACATGCAAAGTAAGGCCACCATGTTAAACTAGGCAAAATTCTACCCCATTCACACATAAAGTTTATTAAATTCGGAGTTACGGTTATTTAGTTATGAATTAAATCATTTTAGCAAGTTATTTAAGCAAATTTAAACAAACATCATTTTAAGCATTTTAAACATGGGTGAAAGTGACATATTATGAAACTAGACACAATTTTAAGCAAGTCTCATATATAAAGTTTTAACATATGATGCACCATTTGTGGGTAATGAAATGCATGAAGTTTAGGGGTTGATCTGTAAAAGTGCAAATCCCTAGAAATTGACAAATTCATAGATCTGAAGAAAAAAACACTACACTGGGACGAATCTGGCCGGCCCAACAAAGAAGGAAAAAAAGGAGGGCGCTCGGGGGGCGGCCTCACCCATGGGCCTCGGCCCAGCTGGTGGAGAGGTAGGCCGGATCTGGGCTTGGAGGCTGCTGGCCCAGGCGTCTCGATGAGAAGTCAATGCAGGTGCGCGGCTCCGTCGTCCTCCTCTGGAACGGAGGCAGCGCAAAACTTGGGGACGAGCGTTCCTACGACGGGCAGCGCTGGCCTTGGAGATCTGGCACGGGAGGTCACGCACGCGAGGCAGGGGCCGGAGACAAAACGAGGGAGGCGGCACTGCGGGACTTGAGGCACAGGGCGAAGCAGAAGACGGCGCTGAGCTCGTTCCCGAGCAAGGGTGCAACACGGGCATGGCTCTCGCTCGAGCAACGCATGGGAAGAAGGCGCAACAGCATCGGTGACTAGGGACTTGGCGCATGGCTCTCGATCAGCAGCAAGGATGTACTCCCATGGGCATGTACATGTAATCGAGAGAGTTTCAGAGAGGAGAGATACAAAGAAGAAAACAAGAAAAACGGAGGGAAGGACAGGCGCAGTTGGCTGGCCGGGGCTTTGCCAGAGGCGTGCTGGCACGGCGGCGCTGGATCTGCTCTCCTTGCGGCGGCACCTGAGGCAAGCCCCTCGAGCACGAGCAGGAGGGAGGAGCAGTGGCACTGGTGCGAGCTTTGAGGCTAGCGAGGCGTTCGTCTCCTCGAACGCGACGAGGAGGAGGCGGCTCCTATGGTCGAAGGCGACAGGAAGAGGCCTGGCTCCATGGGGCTTGAGGACACTGCTTGTGAGGTGGAGTGATGGATCGGTAGTGGTTTGCCGATGGGGATCTGGGAGGATCCCAAGGAAGAAAAGACCAGAGGAGTGGTGGCGGCTAGGAGGATGGATGGGACAAACTCCCTAGAAGTTAGGGTTGGTTACATATATATATCATAGGGAGATTAGGATAGGGGCTATTTGGACTCTACGATTTAGATCGGACGGACGAGATAAATAGGTTAGGGAGACCAAAAAGAGAAACGGAGATGTTTTGTAGATGCTAGGGGATGATCCGGACCCAATGGTGATGACTGACCGGGTCGGGTTCGGGACAACTGTCGGATGCGCGTGAGAGGAGGGCTGCGGGCTGATGAGAGAGGTTAGGTAGGGCCTGACGGATTGTGAAGAGCGGGTTGGTCTGAGAGAAAAGGAGAGAGATGCAGCCCGGCACAGTTTCCGGATGCCGAAAACGTCCAACGTTAGACCGGCTATATTGCCGCTATAGTTATCCGTTGGGGCATCAAACGATCTCCGAATGCGATGAAACTTGACAGGCGGTCTATCTACACTATAATAAGACCACACGTCAACTCTCATCCCATTCCGAGAACATCTCCCGACCACTTATAAAATACTATTTCGGACATGCCGCGGGTGCGTGCAAGTGTGTCTGGACTCAGAATGGACAACGGAAGAAACGGGGAGAACCCGGACGGATGCAAGTTTTGAAAACATGATAATGCAATACACATGATGACATGATGAAATGCAACATGCAAGCAAATGACATGGCAACGACATCGAATAACTGGAAGACACCTGGCATATCGGTCTCGGGGCGTTACACTTTGCATAAAGAATGCCTTACCCGCCGCTATCTTTTTCACCTCATCCAACTCCTGGAGGGTCTTCTGGGATTCGGCCTTGGCAGACTTTGCATTTTCAATAGCCATCGCGATCTCGGACTCTCACGTCTTTGAGTCAAGCTCCAAACTCTCATGTTTTTTCATGAGAGCCTGGAGCTCTTGCCGCACCTTGCCAACCTTGGCCTCATACTTCTCCCACTCGGTGAGCTCTATGGCCGCCCTCTTCTCGGCCTGAGACAGCGCTTGCTTAAGGGTCGCCACCTCAGACGTGGCCCCTACAATAGCCATGATAATCCTGTCATTTTTTGCAATTGCACTTTTTTATATAAATTTAAAACAAGGTATTTCTCACCTTCCTTGTCCTGGAGCTGCTTCTTGGCACGCCCGAGCTCTTGCTTGGACTACTCGAGGTTCTGCTTTAGCGTGTCCACTTCCGCAGTTAGTGCAGCGGACGCCAGCAGAGAAGCCTGCATACGCATATTGACTCCTTTTTATTAGACTCCTGTGAATTTCATTTGATCCTCTATTCGGCTTTTCTTCCCGAATGCCAAACAGAGCATCAGGGGCTACTGTCTATGTGGCAATATTATGTACACATTCTTTACTTACCTCAAAGCCTGTTAAAAGGCTAGCACAAGCTTCAGTCAGTCCGCTCTTGGTGGACTAAACCTTCTGGACCACCGCACTCATAATGGCGCGGTGCTCCTCGTCGATGGAGGCGCCTTTGAGAACCTCCAACAGATTGTCCGGCGTCTCCGGTTGGACGGGGGTCACCGGCATGGTGGGCTTCCTCCTCTTGGAAGGAGGTCGCCCGCCGGACTTTGGAACCCTTGAAGGTTCCGGAGCGGTGTCCGGCCTAGGGCCAGACTTGGAGCCCTGGGGGTTTTATCCCCTTTACTCCTGGAGTCCGGGAGGTCGCCTTGCGGCGCCTCCAGGACCACCTCCTCCTGGCTTGGAACCTGTTGGGACAATACTTCGGCGCCGTCCGTAGGGCGAGGGGAGGCGGCCGTCGGAAGCGAATTCACATCCGACGAGTCCAGTGAACCGCTCGACGACGCGTCGAGCCGGTCTTTGGGTGGGCTGCATAATCATATTCGACATAAGAGAAAGCCGTGCAATAAAGGAATACTATGAATTACTCCGGTATCCGGATACTTACGATTTCAATAGGGGCTTGGCCCTGAGCGGCCACTCCTCTCCGCCGTCGTCGGCGTCGGTGGAGTAGTCCGGAGGAAGGGTTTTCCCCTTCTTGGACCCTTTGGCCTCCCCAGTGAGGGCGGCCTTCCTTTTCTTCTCTCCCCCCGCTGGAGGGGAGAGGTCTCTTCTTCCTCCTCCTTGTCTTCACGGGAGGAATGCGCCTTGGAGCCGTCGGATGATGAACCCGACACCTCCGGGCGCCGAGCACTTTTTCGAGTCCCCATGGCCTTCTTCTCCGGCACCACATAGGGTGCCGGAACCAGCAGCTTCGCCAAGCGGGCATCGGCTGGGTCTTCGGGCAAAGGAGCCGGACAGTCGATCTGTCCGGACTTCGCCTGCCAAACCTGTCAAAGGTAAGGGAGCTTAGATCCCGCATAGAGTTAAACTATGAAAAACTAATACCCTATAAAAGGTACAAACAATTTACCGCGCTAGTGTGACGCTGCGTGCTGAATCCGCGATCCTCGGTAGCGGATGCGGGAGCCTCAGCGCCCTTGAAAAGCACCTTCCAAGCATCTTCGTACGTCGTGTCGAAGAGCCTGCTCAGAGTTCGGTGCTGCGCCGGGTTGAACTCCCATAGATCGAAGGCCCGTTGTTGACACGGGAGGATCCGGTGGATGAGCATGACCTGGACTACGTTGACAAGCTTGAGCTGCTTGTCCACTAGGGTTTGGATGCATGTTTGCAGTCCAGTCACCTCTCCTTTGCTGCCCCACGACAGGCCCGTCTCTTTCCAGGATGTGAGCCGCGTTGGGGGTCCGGACTGGAACTCGGGGGCTGCGACCCACTCAGGGTCACGCGGCTCGGTGATGTAAAACCACCCCGATTGCCACGCCTTCAGGGTCTCCACAAAGGAGCCCTCGAGCCATAAGACGTTGGGCATCTTGCCCACCATGGCGCCTCCGCACTCCGCTTGGTTGCCGCACACCACCTTCGGCTTGACATTGAAAGTCTTGACCATAGGCCGAAATGGGGGCGGATGCAGAGGAAAGCCTCGCACACGACGATAAACGCCGAGATGTTGAGGATGAAGTTCGGGGCCAGGTCATGGAAATCCAGGCCATAGTAGAACACGAGTCCCCGGACGAATGGGTGGATAGGAAAGCCCAGTCCGTGGAGGAAGTGGGGAAGGAACACTACCCTCTCATGGGGCCTTGGGGTGGGGAGGAGCTGCCCCTCTTCGGGAATCCGGTACGCGATGTTGTTAGACAAGTATCCGGCCTTCCTCAGTTTTTTGATGTGTCCCTCCGTGACAGAGGAGACCATCCACTTGCCTCCCGCTCGGGGCATGGCTGGAGAAGGTTGAGGTGGGGAGTGCGGATTTGGGTGCTGGAGCTCGAGTGCGCGAAAATGGATAGGCAAAGGAGGAAGAAGGCGTAGGTGAAAAGGTGGATCCTTATCCCCTTATATGGGTGGACGCAACTACGTGTCCCCACCAGCCTGGTAAAACTCGCTTATCTCCAAGCGTCGTAATCAATGGCGCGGTTGGGTTACCCACGCCCGTATTGATGAGAATCCCGGAATAAGGGGACATGATCTCTTCTTTAACAAGACGTGCCAAGGAAACCGCCTCGCATGACGCGCTAAGGTGGGATAATAAAACGATTCGAATAAAGGCTTGGCCGTGGTACGTCACACTACGGAATACGTTAGCAGATTAGATTTGTGTAAATATTATTCTCGCTATGGCAATACGTGGAAACTTATTTTGTAGAGCCGGACACTATCTTTGTGTCCAAAATCTTCTATGAAGTACTTCATCCCGTGTGCAATGCCGAAGACAATCTGCGCGCCGGACTCATCATCATTGAAGCCTGGTTTAGGGGCTACTGAGGGAGTCCTAGATTAGGGGGTGTCCGGATGGCTGGACTATACCTTTAGCCGGACTCCTGGACTATGAAGATACAAGATTGAAGACTTCGTCCCGTGTCCGGAAGGGACTTTCCTTGGCGTGGAAGGCAAGCTTGGTGATACAGATATGTAGATCTCCTACCATTGTAACCGACTTTGTGTAACCCTAACCCTCTCCAGTGTCTATATAAACTGGAGGGTTTTAGTCCGTAGGACAACATACAGAACAACAATCATACCATAGGCTAGCTTCTAGGGTTTAGCCTCTTCGATCTCGTGGTAGATCTACTCTTGTACTACCCATATCATCAATATTAATCAAGAAGGACGTAGGGTTTTACCTCCATCAAGAGGGCCCGAACCTGGGTAAAACTTCGTGTCCCTTGTCTCCTGTTACCATCCGGCCTAGACTCACAGTTCGGGACCCCCTACTCGAGATCCGCCGGTTTTGACACCGACAGCAGGCATTGAACCGGCGCGCTGGCCAAGAGGGCCCCACTCGCTGTAGGCCCGGCTGAACACGCCTCCTCGCCGCATGCAACCGGCTTCAGACTGCCCCGCCTGCCTTCATTGAATCCGCACGTGTGCCGGCAACACGTCCTTCCAGGAGCCGGCCAGCATTTTAGAACACAAAAGTGACCAAAATATAATTAATTACACATGGTCTTTACTTGTTGTGCTCGCACTGGTAGCAGGAACTAGAGGTTTTTCTTTATTCATAACTCTCCTCAATTTGTTTGGCTTTCAAGTGAATCATGGTTGTGGACATTATGTATGAATGTGGAGATATTTGTGAGAAATGAGTTTGATGTGGAAGTTGAACTTGGAATGTCGAGCTTGCGCGTGAACTATACCATGTCCAATGCTTCGTCTGTTATTGTTTGGAAAGTAATTGATGTTATTACGTGACCCGAAAAAATATATTTTGTGCCACATCAGTAGATGCACGGACATCACAACAGGCATGCTGACTGGATAAACATTTGAACCTAGCTACTATGAAGGAAATTTTGTATTGACAACCGTTTTAGATAGCAGGAGACGCCTAGCCTGCTCTGCCTCTACTAGCTTATTTCTGGCTTCTTCCATCTCTTCTTTGGCATGGGTGAAGAGAGCATCTGACTGCTCTTTTTGCTTCTTCAGGAACTCAGCTACATTCTCAAGGGCTGCTGCACGCTTTCTTTCAGCCTTTACTAGAGCCACGAGGACACGAACAACTGACGACTCCACATGGCTTGTGTGTAATCTAGCATCATCTGGGAATTTGCACCTTGTGTCTAATCCAGCATCATTAGGGAACTGGCACCCTGTGTGTAATCCAGCCTCATTCTGGAAACAGGATCTCGAGGTTGACCATACTTCCCTCCTTGCAGGAACTACATCCTGACATGAAGTTACTTCTTTTTTAGATAATTACTTAGAGCAATCCAGATCCATTTAGTAGAAGCCAGATAAACAGAACTGGGAGAAGTGAATTCAAAAGGAAAAAAATATAAAACAGACTACAAGGTGAGAAAAACCACTTCCTACATCAAGATAAAAACGAAAGCATTAGGACGATTAAGACTCTTTTTATGACACATCGAAGAACACGATGCTTAAGAGAAACAGAAACTACAACATATACACATCGAAGAACACGAGGCTAAACGAAAGTAATTGAAAGGGTGTTACCTACCAAAGCTCGTTTTACAGGTTCGGTGCAGCTCCTCTTTAACTTGCCACGCTCCTTGAAGATGTCCCCAATATCCCGTGTTTGGTCTTCATTGCTCCTCTGCATGTTCGCACTCGTGGTTTTAAAATCTCAACATGGCAAGAAAAATATACTACTAGTAATACTCGCGCATCTTGTGGGAAACATTAAAGCACTCGTCTGCCATGTTAGAGCATCTCCAACAGAATCGCAATGTGCGGCACTTTAAAAAAGTGTTTACAGTGCTGAGATCGAGAAGTAGAGATAGAGAGTAGAGGATAGTTCTCAGCATAGATAGATAAAAAAAATAGATTATTCAACTACTCCTCGTCATCCGAATCCTCCTCGATGATGTCCTCCTCCGACGTCTGACTGTAGGCGTGAAGATATCGATCGTCGTCGGATTCCCAGGGCGACACTGCTCCTAGCCTCATGTTGAATTGAGCATCCGCTTTTCACCTACGCTTGTCCTCGCGATAGGCGGCTCGCTCCGCCCTCCTTTGCTCATAGAACTCGCGCTCGTTGATGATGTCCTGCCGGAAGCGTTGGCGCCAGAATGCCATGGCTTCTACGTCCATCTCGGCGATGCCGAGATGGTGCTCCTGCCTCTGGTTGTCGCGACGATCCTCGTCGGTGATAAGCCGCGACAGAGGCACGAGATCCTGTTCCCGCTCCTGCGTCGGCACGTTGGGGAAGTTCAATGTTCTATGAGCCCACCGGAGGTGCCACGCCGTCGTGTCGTACGCGCGGGCGGCCTCGTTAGTGGTGTCGAAATTGCTGAGGCCGAGGTGCATCCCGCGGAACCGGATCTTGGTGGAGAAGAAGCCGGAGGGGCGCGCGCGGACGCCGCGGTATCCCCAAGTTTCCCGGCGGCGCGGGGCATGGTGGCGAGGCGGCGGCGAGGCGAGAAAGAGCAGGGAGAGAGCGGTGGCGAGGCACAGAGCGGGGAGAGAGCGGTGGCAAGGCACAGAGCAGTGGGAGGGCGTTGGATTTTATAAAGCGCGCCAGACACCGCGTGCAAAAACTACCGCACGCCTGACCGTTTTTTCCCGCGCGCGCGCAATCCTTTCCCGACGTCTCTGCTATATCTACTCTCTTTTCTACTGTTATATTTATTTTATATTTACCGACGGATAGGAAGCAAACTGTGGCAATTTTGCAAAAAGATACCCACACCCCTCTCCGCACTTGCAAATAAGGCATTCCCTCGTTCATCCTTTTCTCCCACAAGATAAACTACTCATACAAATGCATCTTGATGCGTGCAACGCATGGGCATCTTGCTAGTTCTAAAAAACTATCCATCATTTGCCACACTACTAGTTGCAGATGAAATACCTACCCAAGCACAACGCGATACAGGAGCGACGCACAATTACAAGCTGATATTCTGTTGGACAATGGAGGCTATAACCACTTACTTTTACGGGAACAATAGCACCCAGGAAATTTGAAGGGTAGGTATGAACAAAATTGGAACTGCACATGTACTGCTAAGTGATTCAATACACACATTACCAATTGAGGAGGAGAACGATGGTCGCGGCGGCCTCTGTGAATCATGGTCGGCAACGGGAGTCAGTTCATTGTCCATGACGGTGGTGCTTCTGCGCTTGGCGTCGGCTTCTGGGAAGCCGATCTGAGACTGTGGAAGACGGTACTGGGGAAGAGTCTCCGTGTACGAAGACGACGGTGGACTGGCTCCAGTGCAGCGTACAAGGTCGTTGATGAGGCAGATGCACTGCGGTGGACGTGTGCGCCGATGTAGAAGGGGAGGAGCACAAAGGCTGCGGTGCCGTGGAGAAGTCTATTTTGCAGCGGGGATAGAAAATGGGGAGTATTCAGGTGTACTACTCTGGGTGCCGGGGTGGGGTTGGCTGGGTAGGGTGAACCTGAAGTTACGAAAATAGCCCCCTACCAACCGTCATCCATAGGCCCGTTCCGAAGGCTATGATGGTAACTTCCCACTGCTCGAATCAGGGACGCGGGAGATTTTCCCGCCGACCTCAAAATTTTGTGACACTGAACTCCCCGTGTGGCGTGTTGGGTGATTCGGCTAAGCAACTAGCGAGTAGTACTAGTAAACTCGGCATATTAGGTTTGACCAAAGTCAAACTTCCTAAAGTTTGACCAAGTTTATAGAAAAATATAAACATTTACCATAACAGATATGTATGATGTGAAAGCACATTCAATAATGAATCTAATGGTATTTATTTATTATTGTATATGTTAATATTTTTTGTTATAAACTTTCTGAGAGTTTACAAAACTTGACTTTGACCAATGCTAATACGCAGACTTAAATAAAATCGGAGGGTGTACACATTTTTTTTCTTAGTATGGAGTGAATTAATCATTTGTTGAAATTGTGAAATAAATATATTAGGCTACTCACTTCGAATGTAATGGTCTATACAATTCAATAGTTACAATCATTGTCGAATTCCAAGATGTATACGAGGTCTATAGTACTTCACAACATGCTCAAACTCGCATAATCCCAATCAAATGACAATCAAAATGTATTTCATAGTTATTACTTTGTAGGATGCAACAAAACCGACAATAACTCTACATCAGCCATTATAAAAGCAACATTTTGAACATATCCCAATGTGTGAATGAAATGTGCAGAGAGAGCTTGCGAAGATGGAGCAGATATGGCGGGAAAGATTGTATGTATGTGGACAAGAGAGTAGGAGACAAACCTAACGAAATAGAAAGAGGGAGATAGAGAGAGAAAGAGAGAGAGGAAGAAGTTAGGTCTGTGAGAAAGATGGAGACATGTAATATACGTGAGATGCGTGTGCATCCGGATTCTGTACATGTGGAAGGAGAAGAGACAACAGGTTTGATGAGAGAGCTAGAAAAACATGGACGAGAGGGGAAGGATCTCGTGGGTTGAGGGATTGATAAATTTGTGCGTGGGAGAGAGGGATTGGTAATTTTGTGCGAGAGAGAGAGAGGGTGGGGGGAGGAGTCAGTCAGACGTCGTCACATCATCCTGCTTCCAAATGGCCCCGCATTCTCTAGCGCAGTGTGGTCGCCATCTTCGATCTCCTCGATGCCTTCTTTGAAGATTGAGGTGTTATGCATGCTGGGGTGCGAAGAAGCACAAGCGAGAGTGGTTGCCATATAACCTTGGATGGGGATGAATTGTGTGCTCGGGGGAGGGTGTGTGTGTGATGTGTGTCGGCGTTCTGGGAATGGGGGTCCCCAGACTTGCCTGCCTGCGGCCTGCGGCGTGGCTCGAAAGGGGGCCCAACATGGCCCATCTTCATCAAGCACAAGACTCAAGACCCTCGCGAGGGGCCAAGCCTCGTGAGGCGGACGACACGGCGCATCCTCGGGCGCAGTCTCCTCAGGTTGGCTCGCGAGGAGACGGAGATATCAAGGCGGGGTGTCTCGTGAGGCGCCCGTGACGCAAGCCATGACGATCGAGGACACCAGGCGGGTGCCAGCGCGCGCAGCATCCTTCTTTCCTCTTTGGTGCAAAGGGGGCAAGCGCAGGCGCGGAGTACCGAGGCATCAGGCAAAGGTTGCCATTTCGGTGCAACAAGACCAGGACCAAGCGGACTAAGAGACGGAGGTCACCATGTAGCCCAGCACGGCGTCACCGCAGAGTCTTTTGCAGGCGAAGACCACCTTTAGTCAGGATAAGAGTACTTGTTGTCCCCCTTCAAATTAGCCCGCCATTGTTGGCTCCCTTCCCGCTCAATATTTGGGAAGAGGACCAGGGCACCTATAAGTAGGACCGGCCACCCACATGGCAAGGGGTTCGATCGGTTGGAAGATTAGACACACAGGGCTCGGTTCAGTCCGACTAGCAAGTAGAGAGAGAGAGAGAGAGGTGACCGAACTCCTCCCAGCAGTTCATCACCCCAGTCAAGAACAGACCCTCGCGAGGTTGTTCTTCCTTGTATTGTTCATCATCACCAGCCCCAGGAGGCAATCCATCCACCACACACTGGAGTAGGGTATTACACCACAATGGTGGCCCGAACCAGTATAAATCTTGTGTCTCTTGTGTGATTCCTTTAGTAGTTTAGATCTTTGTGAGACGGGGAGGTTGAGGACATGATTTCCGCGCGCACCCTAGTGTTCGAACCTTAAGGGTCTGCCGGAACCCGAAATCTGACAATGTGTGCTGTCTATGTGTGTGTGTGTGTTGGTGTGTGTGTGTGTAAGATATTGAGAGAAAATAAACCTAAGGAGAGAAATGTGTGTGTATGTGACGAAAAGCTACTTGCTAAACATGGTATTCATGAAGAGATTGTGCGTGCGAGATAGAGAGCGATGTGCGGGCCTTGAGGTGGGCAGGGGTCGGGTGAGGGTGTCAAGATGTGCGCGTGGATGCATGTGTTACATGCGATCGTGCGAGGGACGGACGAATCGAGAGAGATGGTTGTTGTGTTACGGCTGCTCCTCTCTCTCTCTCTCTCTCACACACACACACACAAGTAAAATAGAAGCCCGTTCTCTCATGTATACACAACGTATCAGCATCTGTCTATGTCTCACTCATGCATGATCATTTGCACATTCACACCTCTCAATGTCTCTATCACACGCACACCGTCTCCACATTGCCCTTCCGCCACAACACACATATGGATACATACACACGTTCTCTCTCAGTCACACACACAGGGGTTGTTTGGTTCGAGACTAAGTTTGCCTAAGGTTGCCACACCTAAGGTTAGGCAAGTTTGACCAACTTTGGTGGGTGTTTGGTTCAGGCCACACCTTAGGCAAGCCACATTAGGGTCCCACATTACATACACTCAAAAAGTGTGGCAAGATTCCCTTAGCCTTGCCAACTTGTGGCTCTCATTTTGAAGAACTAACCTTAGGCAAGTGTGGAAACATTGTCTCTATTTCAAGTGGGCCATAGGGGCAATAAAGTGTGGCAAGCAAAAGTGTGGCAAAAACCAAACACATGCCAACTAAACTGTGGCTGCCAAATTTTGGCTTGGCAAACGGTGGCTGGGAACCAAATAGCCCAGAAATAAGTATTAAAAAAACTAGGGCGCACCTAAAACGTCCAAATCCAAATAAACACGAACTAGAGCTAAATTCAAATATATGGAAATATTGTAGCGTCAAGAACTTTTCCCGGAAAAAAGTTGAGTAATATTCGGGGATTGTTTTCACACACACAAAAATGTTCGGTGGATGTCCTTCGAGCGCGACACGGTGACGCACCGTTCGATCGACCGCGCAGCCGCGGTTCACGCACTTGCACATGATTCCGTATCATGGCTGTGGTAACTAATAAAAGTGCTGCCTAAGTCTAATGTTTACGTGTACTAGTACTGTTTTCTTTTAAGTTTGACCAACCCTATATAAAACTAAACTAAGCTCCCATACGTGCACTCATCAATATGCCGCCGCTGCCATTGCGCATGCCGGCGCCCGCCTGCTCCGGCCAACAATTTCTCGCCCATCATCGCCGGGTCGCCGCCAAGCTGAGGGCTAGCCCGCTCACATCGTCTGCAGTCCCTCCTCGCGATGTCGCCACGCTGCCAAGCACGCGAGCAGCTAGTGGAGCCGCGTCTATGCATGCAGCGTACGAAGAGGAGGACGAGCGCGTGCTCCAGCACGCCGGCGAGGAGGAACCAGCGTGTCATTGTCGTCTCAGCCTGCGCGAAGGATGCGCACATGGTGGCTGTCGTGGTGGAAGCCGGTTGCGCGCATGTTGAGCCCACAAACCGGGTGCGGACGCGGAATCTACCTTCGAGACCTTGAATGCCACGTGGATCCTGCAATCTGAAGGAGCAATTTGGGTCAGTCGACTCTTGTGAGCCGTTTGATGCAACATGGATGGCTAGAAGGGCTTCTTCAACCTCCGAAATAGATGCACGGTTCATCTTCTCAGCCCGCCACACGCCTAACCGCCTGCCACCGCCGCCGCGCCCTCCCCTGAACCGCCTGCCACCGCCATGCTCCCCACACCCCCGCCATCCGTTTAACCCCGGGCACGATCCATTTTTTCCGGCGAACTGCATTCCACACCCAACACTCATAAGATAGATCATGGGCACCCTGCCGTCTTCTTCCTTCACTCCGTCGAACTTCTTTCACAAATCAACTAACTGAAATTATACTACTAGTACGAACGTATTAACTACACTAGGAACACGAAGATACGAGCAATAGTACCAACTGCAAGAAGAACAATAGTAAGACATAGTACTAGTACTACTGTACGTACTAAAGAGTTCAAATAACGAGAAAGAACATAAACATAGTTCTGCTGGGGCCTCAGCACAACACACCCTTGAAACTAAACTAAGAAACTACTACCTCCGTCTGGGCTTACAGGGCCCTTAAGCAACACATCTGTGTCTGCTTTTACTAGGCCGCTCCTATCGATTGTTATTCCATTAATTACGAGCCAGTCATTGCATGTGAGCGAGGCTGGCTGCATGCAAGCATCTATCCCGGGACCAGTGCTTCTTCCATTGCATGTGTAGAAGCCAGCCAATGCATGCAAAGGAAGCAGGTGCAAGCTCAATTGACAACTACAAGAATCGAGGAATTTGCATGCTCCTGCGCTTTGCCTTGGTCCGGGTGATTTAGTCGGCCGGACCAATAATCCTGGACGGAGGTAGTAGTCTGCTTGACACTGTAGTAGAACCAGCATGAGCGACGGCACTGCCACCTACTCGGAGTCTGAGTCCACGTCCTCGACTTTGTCCTCGTCCCTCTACCTCTTCACCGATGCTTCTTTGCTTGAACCGGACACTGGGCTCTGCTTCTTCATCCAACCCTTGTAGATATTTAAACAAAGGTAGGCATCCATTGCTGCGTACAGGATGTGATCTTCATCTAATGTCTTCGACTCCCATTCATGATCAAACTCATGATGAGGTTTCTTCAGTTTAGCGTACGAACGATCAATCATGGCTGCTGCCAGGGTTAGCATTGAAGGCTGAGAGGAGGACACCACTCCTTCCTTCTGGAGGTCGAAGGGGTCGCCTACAACGAGGCCTATCCGACCTAGGATTTCCTTGTCGTTCCTAAAATCTAAAGTAATGAATTTGACTCGGACGCCCTTGAGGAACTTCTTAAATTCCTCGCACTCAACATCGGCATGGCATATGTGGTAGACCAAGCATAAGTCATGCACGCAAACCTAGATCACAGCAGGCTTCTTCTCTGCCTCCTTTAGTTTCTTCTCGCTTCCCAGGACTATGGTGTACTCAACATCTAGCCCAGCGACCCACTCGTCATTTGAGTTTTCGAACGTGCGTTTGAAGCGAGCAAGGCATTCTTTGTCCGTTGTAGAAGAACGTGTGTAGATGACGTCGAACTCATCGCCGGTGATGGTTCTAACGTTGTAATCACCGCTGATAATGGAGATTTGGGACGCCATGGATTTGGGAGGAGGGTTAGGATTAGTGGAACTGCCGTAATGTGAAAGGACGGGATGACTGGGAGCGAACTGTTGTAAGGTACTATACTAGTAGAAGACGGGGACGAGTAGGGCGTGCGAACGGCGTGGGGTTGCTGGCTTGCCAGGTGGATAAACGGCTGCAAGCCCCCAAAGAGTTCTCGAGAACTATGTAGGACCCACTAGATGTCATGTCTACTATACCCATATAGTAGGCCTGACGGTATACTTCTGCCTGTTCGCACGCCATGCCAGCTTGTGTGTAACTTCAATTAATTCCGTCAACCGTCGTGCCTCCCACGACCTTCGCCTCCCTCGCGCGGT
Organism: Triticum monococcum; assembly: GCA_034509565.1. Classification (NCBI taxonomy): domain Eukaryota; kingdom Viridiplantae; phylum Streptophyta; class Magnoliopsida; order Poales; family Poaceae; genus Triticum; species Triticum monococcum. Next base: position 475,809,064 of record CM067842.1, on the reverse strand, counting down.
CGCGCCCTTTGAGACTTCGACCGGCTATAAATGAGAATTTTTTTTGCCTACTCCGCATGCATGATACTCCCTCTGGTCCTTTTTACTTCCGTCAACCATTTATACTAAAAATATCAATATCTACAATACTGATTATAATGAGTATAAAGCACCTCTTGGGTGGGTTAGATTTTTTTTGGGTTAGTTGAGTTCAAACTAACCCAAACTAACTCTAACACATGGATCCAAACAGGGCCAAGGTTAGCTATTAGAGTACTACTACCTCCCTTCTAGTTTAAAGGGCTCGATTAAAAAATTTGACCTACTCTTAGCAAGATAGAGGCGGTGGAATAGTTTTTGTAGTTCTTCACAAAAAAATGTGTTTACCAATGCATGCATGAACACTAGTTACTCTAACCCCCCCTCTCTTCTTTAATTCTTTGCCACATCAGCATGTTTTCTATTCCCGTGTGCATGATACCAGCTAAGATACCACCATTATGGCCAGCCTTAATCATCGCATGCAATAATTTAGTGCACCTTGAAATATGAACATGTGTGGGGTGTGTATGTTTTTAGTGACTTGAGACTATACCTAGCAGGGCATGTAAGATGAGACGTATTATGCACCGTTCCCCATACCTGCTGGAAGCCCGTTCATCTCCAAATCTTTTCCTCTCCATGTGTGGGAACAATATGCCCGCGAGACTCTCCTTCTCCCTCCGGCGGTCCCACCACTCCACCCCGTGTGGAAAAAATCTGCATGCATGACTCTCCTCACCACGCGCTCGTCCAATCCGTTGTGACCAGCAATATTTCCACCCGTTCCCTCCCCCGTAATTTACTCCAACAAATACACCCACGTAGTTGTTACTTAACTGCAGGTGCATTAGGTCACTGACATATGGGCCCAACAGGAGTCTGGCCCACATGTCAGTGACGCAACTGGACCAGCAGTTAAGTCAGTGCAGCTCAGTCCATATCTTATGTAGGCGTGCCATTACTCATTATAAATACTGCGCCTACCACTACATCGCTATCTCCTCCTCCTCATGTTCACGTTCATCGCTATCTCCTCCCCCTCCCTCTCACGTCAACCACCATGGCATCGCCCCTCCCAAGCCCTAGGCACCTCTCGCTGCACCGTGCGGACGGTCATGCGTCACCGTTCTGTTCCTCGCCGCCACTAGTCGAGGAGGACGCATCGGTGTTCCGCTCCTCGCCGCCACCAGTCGAGGAGGACGCATCGGTGTTCCGCTCCTTGCCGCGACGCATCGAGGTGGACGCGTCGGTGTTCCCAATCTCGCCAACACGCGCGTCGGAGGACACGTCGGCTCCCGCTATGAGGAGGACGCCGCGCCGCCCGCCGAGCCCCCAGCCTTGAGGAGCTTTGGAAAGAAATGGATGTCACCTCGTGGGAGGCTTTGCCTCCAGCAGAGTGCGCCAAAATAGAGGCAGAGAAGAAGGCCGAGTGTCGGTGTCAAAACTGGCGGATCTCGGGTAGGGGGTCCCGAACTGTGCTTCTAAGGCGGATGGTAAGAGGAGGCAGGAGACACGATGTTTACCCAGGTTCGGGCCCTCTTGATGGAGGTAATACCCTACGTCCTTCTTGGTTGTTCTTGATGATATGAGTATTACAGGAGTTGATCTACCACAAGATCGAAGATGCTAAACCCTAGAAGCTAGCCTATGGTATGATTGTATGTTGTCCTATGGACTAAACCCTCCGGTTTATATAGACACCGGAGGGGGCTAGGGTTACACAGAGTCGGTTACAAGGGAGGAGATCTACATATCTGTATTGCCTAGCTTGCCTTCCACGCCAAGGAGAGTCCCATCCGGACATGGGACGAAGTCTTCAATCTTGTATCTTCATAGTCCAATAGTCCGGCCAAAGGATATAGTCCGGCTGTCTGGAGACCCCCTAATCCAGGACTCCCTCAGTAGCCCCTGAACCAGGCTTCAATGACGATGAGTCCGGTGCGCAGTTTTGTCTTCGGCATTGCAAGGCGGGTTCGTCCTCCGAATACTCCATGGAAGATTTTGAACACAAGGATAGTGTCCGGCTCTGCAAAACAAGTTCCACATACCACCGTAGAGAGAATAATATGTCCACAAATATAATCTGCTGACACGTTTTGACAACATGACATCACACCATGGCCCGGTCATTATTCGAACCATTTTTCTCAACCAGCACCGCACATATCGCGAGGCGGTTTTCTTGTCAAGTCTTGTCAAAGCAGAGATCGTGTTCCCCTTATTACGGGATTCTCATCAATACGGACGTGGGTAACCCAACCGCGCCATCAATTACGGCGCTTGTGGAATAAGCGATTTTACCAGGCAAGTGGGGAGGCGCATCGCCTCTTCCGCCCTTATAAAGGGATTAGGATTCACTCTTTTCACCCATGCCTTCTTCCTCCTTGCTTACCCATTCTCGCACACTCGAGCTCCAGCGCCCAAGTTCGCGTCTTTCTTCTCAAACCACTCCAAGCATGTCCGGAGCGGGAGGCAAGTGGATGGTCTCCTCCGTCATGGAGGAGAACATCACAAAGTTATGGGAACTCGGATATCTGGCCGCAGATATCGCGCACCGGCTGCCAGATGCAGAGCAGATCATCCCTACGCCCGAACCCCATGAGAGGGTAGTTTTTCTTACCCACTTCGTCCGCGGACTAGGATTTCCTCTCCACCTGTTTGTCCGCGGGCTCATGTTCTACTACGGGCTGGATTTTCATGATCTGGCCCCCAATTTCATCCTCAACATCTCGGCGTTTATCGTCGTGTGCGAGGCCTTCCTCCGCATCAGGCCCCATTTTGGCCTGTGGCTGAAGACCTTCAATGTCAAACCGAAGGTGGTGGTTGGCCAGCAAGCAGAGTGCAGAGGCGCCATGGTGGGCAAAATGCCTAATGTCACCTGGCTCAAAGGCTCCTCTGTGGAGACCATAAAGGGGTGGCAATCGGGGTGGTTCTACATCACCGAGCTGCGCGACACCAACTAGGTGGCGGCCCCCAAATTTCGATCCGGAATCCCCATGCGGCTCACTTCCTGGAAAGAGAAGGGCATGTCCTGGGGTTCTTCGGTAGAGCTAACCAGACTCCAGACCTGCATCAGGAACATGATGAGCAAGAAAATCAAGCTCGTCAACGAGGTCCAGGTCATGCTCTTCCGCTGGATTCTCCCGTGTCAACGACGGGCATTCAATTTGTGGGAGTTCGACCCGGCCAAGCACCATACGCTGCGAGAGCTCTACGACACGACGCATAAGGACATCTGGAGGGTGCTGTTCAAGGGCGCCGAGGTACCTCCTTCCCTCACCGAGGACCGCGGACTCAGCGCAAAGCGCCATGCCAATCCGGTAAGTTTTGATATCTCATAGGGTATTTATTTGCCCCAGTTAAATCATGTGCGGGATCTAAGCTTCCATGTCATTAACAGGACCAGATAAAGACAGCGGAGGAGCTTGATTGCCTAGCCCCCCTGCCTGAAGATCCTGCAGATGCTCTCCTAATGGAGATGCTGGCTTCGGCACCTTACGAGGTGCCGGCGAAGAAGACCAAGAAGAAGGCCACGAGGACCCGAAAGGGTCTCCGACGCAAGGTTGTATCGGACTCATCATTCGATGACTCCGACCTGCACTCCTCCCATGAAAACAAGGAGGAGGAGAAGGAAAGTTATCCCCCCCCAGCTGGGGGACAAGAAAAGGAAGGCCGACCCAATCGGGGAGGCCTAAGGGTCCAAGAAGGGAAGGACCCTCCCTCTAGACTGCTCCACGACGGCCGGCTACAGCGGCGACGAGTGGCTACCCAGGGTCAAGCCCCTGGCAAAGTCTGTCCCGAGCTCATCTCGACGTATCTTCGTCGAGCGGTTCATTGGACTCGTCAGATATGAACAGTGGTTCTCTGCCGACTGCCTCCACCCCTCGCCCTACGGACAACTCCGAGGTGTTGTCTCAAAAGGAACCGAGCCAAGGGGAGGTAGTCCTGGGGGCGCCTCGAGGCGACCTTCCGGGCCCTAGGCGCAAAGGGAGCAGGACTCCCATGGGCTCCAGGTTCGGCCCCTAGCTGAACACTACACCTGAATCTTCGGTGGTTCCGGACTCCGGCGGGCGACCCCCCGTTAAGGGGGGCAAGCTGCCCGTGTCGGTGTCCTCTGTCCATCCAGAGGCACCAGACAACTTGCTGGAAGCGCTTCCATCGACGAAGAGCAACGCACTATCATGAGTGGGGTAATCGAGAAAGTTCAGTCCGCCAAAAACGGACTGACCAAAGCTTGCGCCAGCCTCCTAACAGGCTTGGAGGTAAGCAATCAAAATATTAGAAAATATTACCGCATAGATAGTAGCCCCTGATGCTCTGTTCGGCGTTCGAGAAGAAAGGCCGAATAGAGGATCAAATGATGACTCAGGAGTCTAATCAGAATATATATATGTGTATGTGCAGGCTTCACTGCTGGCCGCTGCCGCATGTACTGCGGAGGTCTCTGCACTGAAGCAGGACTTGGAGCAGTCCGAGAACGAGCTTGGCCTTACCAAGAGGCAGCTCGAGGAGAGCAAAGCTAAGCAATACCTTGTCTACGCTTTTAAAAGGAAGTTTGGTTGTAAAATAATAGGATCATCACGAATCTGCCAGGGGCCATGACCGAAGTGGCAACCCTGAAGAAGGCGTTGTCCGAGGCCGAAGGCAAAGCGGCCAAGGAGCGCATTGAGCGGGAGAAGCAAGAAGCCCGAGTAGGCGAGGTGCAGCAAGAGCTCGAGGCTCTCACCGAAAAACACGAGTCCTTGGAGCTTGACTCTAAGACACGAGAGTCCGAGCTCGCGCAGGCGCTTGAAAGCGCCCGAAGCACCAAGGCTGAAGCCCACAAGGCCCTCCAGGAGATTGATGTGGTAAAGAAGATAGCAGCGGGTAAGGCATTCATTATGCAAAGCAAGCATGTGGAGGAAACTTACCTTTTACGTACCCGAGTTCGGAGCTCTCTAGGAGCGTTCGCAGATCTTCCCCACAGTGTACTGGATGCGTCGGAGTTTTACCGAGCTCAGGAGGGGAGCTTGATGGAAAAGTTGTTCTGGTCTCAGTATACTGGGACCGAACACCTGATGCCCTTGTGCGACCAGCTGAAGCAATTGGTCGAGCTTCACAAGGTGGCTGAACATGCCATGAGGGGTCCGGATGTGGCATGGCGAGCCCCTGCCCGGCAGCTACTTCGGTCTGGTGAGGCGGCTTGTGGATTCCTGCCCACTGCTGGAAGTCATAAAGCGGTCCGTCTGCATCGAGGGTGCGGGCAGACCTTTTGCCCAGGCGAAGGTGCACTGGGCGAAGCTGCATGCCGTGAAGCTGGTGAAGGAGGGGCCGCCGAAGGGCAAGGAGCATCGCTGCCCCGAGATGTATTATGAGAGTGTCCTGAAGGGTTTCCGCCTTGTGGCGGATGAATGTGGCAGGGATGTAATTTTTGAATGAACGTGCTCATGTGATCCTGTAATGTGAAATGAGTTCATCTGCGCTATGCAACACTTTTTTAATTTAAAATATTACCTTTTGTGCAGCCATTTATAAAATCTAAGAGTTGGCCAGTCGTCAGCTTCTGCCCCCATGTAACTAGTACCAAGGTGTTCGGGGTGAACCTGAGCACTCTTTACCCAAATTTTGGGTCCTTCAAGGGAGGTGTTCAGTGCAACGAACCAGGCAATCGTACTATAAGGCTTTATCACTCTCACTTAGCCATAGAAGTCTGCAATTTTAAATTTTGGCGAAGCCCCTAGTATTCGGAAGGCCAAATTTGGGGCGCTATACACGCCTAAGCCGGGCAAGGCCGACTCCTCGCCCAAAGCGGAAAAATTCTTTAAGGACTTGAGACCTCTCGAACAGTGACCAGTCTCTCGCCTTATCATGACAGTTAGTTTTCGGCTTTCTCTACTGAGGTGTTTGTCTAGAAAAATTGGGACACAATCGCAGTAGTTCTCCCACCGCTACCTTAGCCGATATAGCGGAACGTAAGGTACCAAAGCATGGGAGCCGGGCAAACCCAACTATTGGCCCAAGACATGATTCGGAGCTGATGCATATAATGCTATAAGTTCGGGGTGCCACACTATCGAAAGTGTTCGGACTTCTCGCGTCATATTATGGGGTAAACGAAAGCCCCTGGCATACTGACTGTACCCGAATGTACGGGTGCGGATTTTCGTGAATGGACATATAAGAAAAAAAAGGATGAATAATGCAATAATAGTCTAATGCTATGCATTGTTATTTAAATAATAAGTTGAAGCGTATTGGTACAAGTAGTGCAATAAGCAGAAAGTAGGACTATTTCACATGTCCTATGCCAGGGCAAGCTGTGTATGGATAGTAGAAAGCGGGTATATTGATTAATATTAGAGACCACCTGAGGGTTCCCGTGTACATCTTAGCTTCTTGCCGCCTTGGTTGTTCCTTCCTGTAATGTGTCTGGCAATCGTACTGCCGGAAAGGGCTTCCAGAGAGTTAGGTCCTGAAAGAGAAAAAATGATAAAGGTATTGCGGGATGTGCCCTAGGGCGGTTAAGCCGCATTGCGGGACGTGCCCTGATCGTGCCCCCGCCTATGTCCATGGTATTTTCAGTGCGTAATTATGTACGCACGACATGGATTTCGTCGCTTGACTGGGACCGGGACGTGGGCCGAATTGCTAGGCGATCTCTGAACGTGCCAGGCGATCCTGTTGCAGTTTACTCCGGACTCGCTTGAAGGTGTCCGGGGGCTGTATCGCCGAATTAGTGGTTTGCCTTAAAAGGCTGCTTTGTGCTTCTGCTTCGAGGGCCGCAGTGTGCTCTTCCGTGCGGAGCGAGCGTTCTGTGTTTCCATTTACTGTTATGACCCCCCGAGGTCCTTGCATCTTGAGCTTGAGGTATGCGTAGTGCGGTACTGCGTTGTATTTTGCAAATGTTGTTCGTCCGAGCAGTGCGTGATAGCCACTGCGAAACGGGATGATATCAAAGATTAACTCCTCGCTTCGGATGTTGTCCAGTCATCCGAAGACCACTTCCAGTGTGATTGAGCCCGTGCAATGGACCTCTACACCTGGGATGACGCCCTTAAAGGTGGTTTTGGTGGGTTTGATCCTCGAGGGATCGATACCCATTTTTCACATTGTATCCTGATAGAGCAGGTTCAGGCTGCTGCCGCCGTCCATAAGGAGTCGAGTGAGGTGAAATCCGCCGATGATGGGGTCTAGGACTAGTGCGGCGGATCCGCCATGATGGATACTAGTGGGGTGGTCCCTACGATCAAAGGTGATCGGACAAGCGGTCCATGGGTTGAACTTTGGGGCGACGGGCTCCATCACATGGACGTCCCTTAGTGCATGCTTTCGCTCCCTCTTGGGAATGTGGGTTGCGTATATCATGTTCACCGTCTTCACTTGTGGGGGGGAACCCCTTCTGTCCTCCCATGTTCGGCGGCCGGGGCTCCTCCTCGTCATCACTATGCAGCCCCTTGTCCTTGTTTTTGGCATTTAACTTGCCGGCCTGCTTGAACACCCAGCATTCTCTGTTGGTGTGATTGGCTGGCTTGTCGAGGGTGCCGTGGATTTGACACGAGCGATCCAGTATGTGATCCAAACTGGACGGAGCCGGAGTACTTCTTTTAAATGGCTTTTTCCGCTGACCGGATCTAGAGCCTCTGAATCCGGCATTGACTGTCATATACTTGGTGTTATCGCCATTGTTGCGGCGCTTTGGTCTGTTACAACGTGGTCTGCCGTTGGCGTCCTTGGTGTCCGAAGTGCCCAGATTCCTTGATGTGTTGTTGCTGCGAGCCAGCCAGCTATCCTCGCCCGCGCAAAAGCGGGTCATGAGTGTCGTGACGGCTGCCATAGACTTCGTCTTCTCCTGGCCAAGGTGGCGGGCAAGCCACTCATCGCAGATGTTATGCTTTAATGCCGCTAGGGCCTCTGCATCCGGACAGTCGACGATTTGGTTTTTCTTAGTCAGGAACCGTGTCCAGAATTGCCTGGCCGATTCCCCTGGCTGTTGAGTTATATGGCTCAAGTCATCAGCATCCGGTGGTCGCACATAAGTGCCCTGGAAGTTGTCAAGGAATGCATCTTCCAAATCCTCCCAACTGCCGCTGGAGTCTGCTGGCAAGCTATTCAGCCAATGCCGAGTTGGTCCATTGAGTTTTAGTGGGAGGTACTTGATGTCATGTAGAACGTCACCGCGAGCCATGTGGATGTGAAGGAGGAAATCCTCGATCCATACAGCGCAATCTGCTGTACCATCATACAATTCGATATTAATGGGTTTAAAACCCTCCAGGAATTCCTGATCCATAACTTCATCAGTGAAGCATAGGGGGTGTGCGGCGCCTCTGTGCCGGGCTATATCACGACGCAGTTCATATGAGTCTTGTCTACTGTATTCGGCCCGACCGGATTTACCTTTGGTGTATCCGGCGTGATGATCATCGTCCCGTGTTGGCGCACGCGCCCGTGACCCGTATATTGACCTTGCAAGTTTTGCCCTGCTGTCCAATATGTATTGCAGGTCCCGTGTGTTGCCTCGGGCCTTGGTATTTTTGATTGAGTGGCGGTAGGGTGCAGGCTGAACTTCAGGCTGAAACGCCTTTCTGGCTCGGCCACATGGTGGCCGGTCAGCCGCATCATACACTGGTGATGGAGGTTTCAATGCTTCCTCCTCTAGCTGAGGTAGCAACCTGCTTTTTGGGTAACTCTTGGAGGGGCGCTCGAGTTCGTATTCCTCGGCCGCAAGGACTTCGGTCCATCTGTCTGCTAGCAAGTCTTGATCAGCTTGAAGCATTTGTTGCTTTTTCTTCAGGCTATTTGCTGCGTCCATAAGCCGGCGCTTGAAGCGCTCCTGCTCGACGAGATCCTCAGGCACGATAAATTCTTCGTCATCGAGGCTCACCTCGTCTTCGGAGAGAGGCATATAATTGTCCTCCTCCGGTTCTCCATATGCCGCCTGCTCTGGCGGGCTAGCTTGTTTATCCTCCCACTCTACATTGTATTGGAGGGGGTTGTGATTGTCTTCGGCACTATTTGGAGCATTATTATCTCCTGTGCCGGTATCACTACTTTTGCTGTGGCGGGACTTAGAGCGGCGCCGCTGACGTCGGCGCTTGGGTTGCTTCTTGGAGGGGTCCTCCTCCTTTGTCTCGCCGCCATTGCCCTCTTTGGGGGTGTCTACCATGTATATATCATATGATGAGGTGGTGGTCCAGCGCCCTGTGCGCAGTGGTTCCTGTTCGTCTCCTGCATCGTTGTCCATACCATCGATGTCTTCGGAGTCGAAGTCGAGCATGTCGGTTAAATCGTTGACAGTGGCTACTAAGTGGGTGGTGGGTGGGCAGCGAATTTCTTTGTCGTCCACATCCCATTCTAGTCGGACATAGTTCGGCCAAGGCTCCCCTGACAAGGAGAGAGACCTTAACGAATTTAGCACATCGCCGAAAGGCGAGTGCTGAAAGATATCCGCGGAGGTGAACTCCATGATCGGCGCCCAGTCGGATTCGATGGGCACGGATGCAGGCGGCTCGGAGTCCGTGGCCGGAGACGAATCCAGTGGTTCGGCGACATGGCTCTCATAAGGGGTGAAGTCAGTATCCGGCTCTATCACCACTGAGAGTGCGGCCTCCATGGCGGGGTCCATCCCTCCGCTCTCGGATGGCGCAATTTGCTCCGAATTGATGGCCGGAGTAGTTGCAGATGCGATCTCTCGAATACTGTCCGACGATAGAGTTATGTCATGCTTGTCATGACTGTGCGGCGCACCTGGCATGGGCGCGAATATGTTGAAGATCAAGTCTCCATGGATGTCGACAGTGTAGTTTAAGTTTCCGAACCTGACCTGATGGCCAGGGGCGTAGCTCTCAATCTGCTCCAAATGGCCAAGCGAATTGGCCCGCGGTGCGATGCCGCTAAATATGAAGATCTGTCCGGGGAGGAAAACCTCACCCTGGAACGCATCGTTACCGATGATCGAAGGAGCCATCTAGCCTTACGGTGACGGCACAGTGGAACTCTCAATGAAAGCACCAATGTCGGTGTCAAAACCGGCGGATCTCGGGTAGGGGGTGCCGAACTGTGCGTCTAAGGCGGATGGTAACAGGAGGCAGGGGACACGATGTTTACCTAGGTTCAGGCCCTCTTGATGGAGGTAATACCCTACGTCCTACTTGGTTGCTCTTAATGATATGAGTATTACAAGAGTTGATCTACCACGAGATCAAAGAGGCTAAACCCTAGAAGCTAGCCTATGGTATGATTGTATGTTGTCCTACAGACTAAACCCTCTGGTTTATATAGACACTGGAGGGGCTAGGGTTACACAGAGTCGGTTACAAGGGAGGAGATCTACATATCCGTATTGCCTAGCTTGCCTTCCACGCCAAGGAGAGTCCCATCCGGACACGGGACGAAGTCTTCAATCTTGTATCTTCATAGTCCAACAGTCTGACCAAAGGATATAGTCCGGCTGTCTGGAGACCCCCTAATCCAGGACTCCCTCACCGAGGAAGAGAAGCGCACCGCGAAACAAGCTGCCTGGGAGGCCTATGTCGCGTCCGTGAGAGTCAGCAAATTGGCTCTTTGGCAGAAGGCTCGTGCGAGGGCCATGAGGGTGGCGGAGGATGCCCGTGCCGACGCCCTGAGTGCAGTCGGGCCCAAGCGCCTCATCTACGCTTGGCGGTGCGTGGACCGGATGCATGCTTCCAGCGAGGAGGAGTACCTATTGGTGCCGGATCACCACACCGGTGAGATCACGCTCACCCGCCGGTAAGCCCCCAATCAGCACCTTGCGAGTTGCGAGGCTGAGGAAGAGGCGTTGTGTCGGCGCGCTGGGAAACGGCCGCGCACCAGGGCACTCGTGGCGCGCCGCAAGCGCTCCTGCGAGCGCCGTGGCTTTTAGGAGGAGTATAATTTTTGTTTCGTAAGGCTATCTCATTAGTTTTGGGATGCAAATGATAAATCCCGAATGTTCAGGAATTATTAGCATCCTTAATTAAGTATGTAAAAGGGAAAGTTTGGAAACCTTGTGTATTCGTACGCATTTTGCAAGTACGTGCATATAGCACAAACTTTACTATATACTATCGCACTACATATCACTCTCTCTCTCTATATATATATATATATGCTTGCAGACTGTGCTACTCCCTCCGTCCAGGTCAATAAGTCATCTTTGGTTGTGCACCGTGACCAAGAAGGAGGGAAGACTTATACACCTAGATGGAGGGAGTACTACTATTACTTATGTACGTGCAAATGCACGTTTTAACATTACGATGCGGTTTTTGTAAAAGTAGAAAAACGACACTAGTCAAGCTTGTGAAACGATTCAATGCAAAACAAATGCAAAAATGCTCGTTTGATTGTTTACTTTTAGCTTCCTTCTTTGTGGTTATTTCTCTGTCGTACGTTGTACGGAGTAACTCACTGGTTGGAAAGGCATGCAAATTCCCAAACCGCTTCCTACACCCTGTATCGAATTATTTGCCTAACAAGTTGTGCCGTGCAATTGGAATCCCAACTTGAGTACTACTACTAGTAGGAGTACCAGGGGCCAGTTCTTTTAGGCTTCTAGATTAGTAATCCCATAACTACTACCTCCGTCCTGGTTTATTGGTCCCCATTGTAATCCGTGTCAAATTTTGATCATAAATTTAACTAATGAAATGTTAGTGCATGTCACATGCACTAACATTTTATTAGTTAAATCTTTGGTCAAAATTTAGCACAAATTACAATGGTGAGGAATAAACCAGGACGGAGGTACTACTAGTAGTAGTTTAGAAGCCCAAATAAATGAGTGAGGTGCCTTAATGTTACTCTCCACTGTGACTAGTCTTATGGGAAAAGCTGGGGAAGCCGCCAAAAGAACTGGCCCTAGGAGTAGTAGCTAGGGATACTAGGAGTAGTAGCTAGGGATCGAGTGTGCGAGATGGACTGGAGAAAGTAAATGCGGAGAGATGAAATGCAAAAAAGACGGAGGGATGTGATGGTTGCTTGTCCATTTATTTTACCAGGCCACTTATTACTGGGAGTGGTTGGGCTTTGTGATATGACAGCTTTACTGCCGCGCCACGAGCGGGGTGAGACTCCCGTGCAACATCGCCCTCTACACTAGTACTACTACATCGGTCGTGGTTTATCCCCCATTGAATTTGACTGAAGATTTAACTGACAAAATGTTAGTGCATGTCAACAAAAATAATATCGTTTGATTTGTATTTGAACATAGTTTTCAATGATATAATTTTAGGTGACATGCATCATCATTTATCGTACTATATATAATGTTAGTTCAATTTTTTGTCATACTAATCTATAGTAAGGTGCCCGTGCATTGCACGGAAGAGTGAAATGCATTGATCGGGGAGTTGTTTATTTTGACAAAGGATGTGGAGGTCATCTCATGTGTAACTGGTATCGATAGGTTTGTTCGGATATTATCTCATCTCAAGAGCTCACAAACATCCGGGTGAAATAGATAAAAAAGTATCTTTTGCAAACAAAAGCGTTCAACTATTCAACCTGCATCCAAAACTTGTGAAGAAATAACTCTTATTGTGCATTGCAGGAAATGATCTTCAAGAATTAGTTTTTGAGTATCCATTGTTATACATGTTGGCTACAGATGACATGGCACTTTCTTATAGTCAACAGTTGGCTATACTATTTAAGTGTTAACCATGCCCTTATACACCTAGACGGAGGGATTAAATCAGGATGACTTGGAAGGGGCAGAGGATATGTAAGAAATGATTCATCATAAGTCTTTCACCAGTACTGTAGTAAAAATTCATACATGGAAGATTCTAGACTAAACCATAAATGGATACACTTTTATTCATGCGCGATACTCCAATAGAGCAAGATCATGGATGGAAGTCTCCACATGCTTAGACAGCGGATTACATTGAGTGAAGACTAATGATCAACATTTAACTTAGTAATGTAGATGTCCATGTGAACCTCCTTGGAGTCCCCATGCACATTGTTGGGGGTCAAATAATACCATGCGTCTTCCATGTCCACATCCGCGGGAAGGTCCCATCTCGGTAGAGTCCAAGTCAGCTTGACGTAGCCAATGTCGCCGCCCACGTACCTCCGAGGGGTAGTAATAGTGAGCACGCACCCGTACATCGGCCTCGTGTCAGTGTCAGCGTCAGCGGCGTCGCCCCTGACGCACACTACAGAGATGTGGTGGCGGCCTGCGCGGGCCTCGCCGGTGGCCACGATCAAGAGGAAGATGTTGTCGTCCTCCTCTGAGACTAGCAGGCAGCACTGATCCTCCAGCGACTCCTACTCCACTACTACTATACTCAAGCAAGTTAGGGCATAGTAGCAGGTACTGTAGGGAGTACCAGTACTGTGATCACTCAAGCAAGTTGTCTGACTTCGATATGACCCTACGCTGCTGGTATGTGTCTCGTAAGTCAAGCGGCGTGCTGTAGTCATCATCACCTGTCCACTTCCCACAGCACATATTCTCTTCTCCATCTTTGTCTGCTCTTCCATTCCCGCTAAGGCGCCTCCCCCCTCATCCAATATTCCATCCCCGCTAAGGCGCCTCCCCCCTCATCCGAAACCCAAGCACTAACAATGGAAGAACCGAAAGAGTGGCTGGAATTCGCTCCTAATCAAGCTCATTGTTTCGCGTGTGGACAATCTCAGAACTAGGCCACGTGCTTGTCGGGGCTGTACCGTTTCCTCAAAGCCCTCAGGCCAGAGCTTTTTAAGCCAGCTCCTTGCTTGCTGATGCCGCCTGATCTTCAGACACGGCGTGTCCCGCATCATAACAATCGTAGGGTGGCGAGCATCAACCCCCTTGACTGCGATCCGATCCCCGTCACCCTCAACTACATTAACGGTATGTACTGGGTCGGCATGAACATGTCTTGGATGCTGCTCGTCGACGGTCGCGGCAGCTGGATGCTCATGGAGGACTACAGCCGGCGATTGATCCCCCTTCCTTCGATTAACACTGCACTGTTTTGGCACCGCGGCCCAGAATACTCGGGATCTTATAGTAGCCAACATGATAGAAAGTTTGATTTTCTCAAGGTTGTAATCTGCCAAGTGCCCACAAGATCTGCGAATTATAAAGACTTCAGGCTAATCACATTCTTCAACCGCGGTCTCTCCTATCTGACAGGTCACTGCAGTAAGTGGATAAATTTGCACGTCCATCGCAGGATCATACATCCTCCATGGTTCTCTAATGCCATTGAACACAAGGGCTTTATTTACGCTGTCGACTCCTTCTATGGCTGGACGTATTGCTGGCCTACTCCAGTCGTCGCTACAAATAGCTGTTACAGCAATATGTTACTTTCCTATGATATCATCATGGCTTGCTTATATTACTGTCAACATTTATTGAAAAAATATTCATGCTCATAATATGCTGTTCTTAAGATTGACTACATCAAAGAGCCCTTTTTTATTTGACACCAACTTTTTTATGTTACTTTCCTATGATATCATGATGGCTTGCTTATATTACTGTCAACATTTACTGAAAAAATATTCATGCTCATAAGATGCTATTATTAAGATTGACTACATCAAGAGCCCTTTTCTATTTGACTCCAACTTTTTTTTGTGGGTTATTTGACTCCAACTTGATATGATGTTGTAGGCCGCCTGGTGTCCCTACCCTTCCTAATCCCAGAACCTTTCAAAGAAAAGTGGCATGGCAGTTGCAGGTGGTTCCTGGCTCAATCAGACGACGGTGAACGATTTATGATCGTTCGCACGTACTAGACGTGTTGTTTCGCCGAATACAATCACAGTCACTGTGAGATCTTTGAGCAGGATCCCAGCTTCTCTGGGCCATTTGGAATTTTTGACTGGAGGTTGGTAAGTAGCCTTAGTACACACTCTCTGTTTGTTGGACTGAATTATTCAATTAACCAGGAGATAACCGACGGCAAGGATCATGATGGCAGCGCGGTTTCGTTCATCAGGAAAAACTGTGTGTACACAGTATACCATGCATCTCTGCATGCACCATACCCTCATGTGTGCCGCCATGCTCTGCAGCCCAAAGTAGAAGAGAGGGTCGCAAGTATTAGACTTCGACCTGCTGGCTGGAGTTTCCCCCGTCAGGCACCCATTTGGTTCAAGTCATCAACCAATCTCCACAGCTTAATAAATAGTAACGTCTAACCGAGCCAGTTAGTTAGATGTGTACACTTGGTGTAGTAGGATCTTTATTTAGTTTGATGCATACACTTGTTCTTTTTTGGTAGCCCTTTTGTAATGATGGCTGATGTTTGGTTTGGAAGAGAGAGCTGCGTCTTCACTCTTCCGGCCTGCTTACTACTTCTGTTGCACCCCCAGCCCTGGTTGCTGCTGCTGTTTTCAATGTACAATCAGTAGTATATTTCGTCTGTTGGTTGAATAAATGTGTTGTTAGAACGACAAACACAATGGTTTTGAAGTCGTTGCATGGTTCGATCCTTTAGTGCCCCGTACCGTATGTAGCGCATACTATTTTTTGTACGGAACACATTTTCCACTTGTTGATAACATGCAGCCCACTGATGAAGGCCCAATAGAGAAGCCCATAATTAACTGGAAGGGAGGCTCTCACATGAATCCAGCCCAGGTACATGGTCATGGTCCCCTAAACATAAATAAGTAAATAAATAAACAAAGCTAAATGCTTATGCACTAGTTCTTTAAATTCACGATTTAACAGGAGGATATTATTTCCTATGATAGTGTCGTTACATTCAGTCGATATTATTCTTCGGGAAAGATAGCGACCAGTCTTCTTCCTCCCAGCATTTTCTTCCTACAACCAGCGGACCCATGCAATTCGTAGTTAACATCGTAAATAGATCCGGTCCATTTTTATTTTTCAATAAGAATGGCCAACCTAGCCCAACACATTGGCGGCAGCACTTTATCCTCTACCTTGGTGCGCTCGCCGCGGCGCCGCCGTCCGGCCCTGTCAACATAGTTTTTTCCGAAATGGTCCCTGTCAACATAGTGAATCGGGAGAGGACTGTAGTTGTGAGTATGACAGTACGGACCCACCAGGTCCACTCCCGAACACAAGCAAGCGCCTCTTTTACTACTCAGATGAACCCCTTGTTTTTTTACTCTAATCCACCCTGCTGATATCTGGGGCCCACATCATTTTTAACGTATAGTCAATTAACGAAAGAATTTCACAACTTTTTTAGTAGTAATTCGGAGGAGCAGGCTATAAACTGGGTTGTGCGGTCTCTATGGCCTGTCTAACAACATGACCAGCCCAGCAGTTTTTTCTTTGGGAAAATAGGTAGCCTAGTATTTCTTTTTGAAGAATACCCAAGCTAGGCCTATTTGTTTTCTCCGACTTACTGGGCTGCAAATCTTTCAAGACGAGGAGGGATGCATTCCGGCTAGCCAAAGAGTATGGTCAATGTCTGTTAAAAGTAATATCAAAAGGGGTTGAAAATTCCAAAAAAATATAGCAAATGGGATATTAGTTTCTTTTTTTGTTTTTGTTCTTCACTGATATCTTATACGTATTTCATTGGATTTAACATGACATAGTACTAATTTGTTTTTAAATTTGTTTTAGTATGGCTACTAATTTTTGGATTAAGAATATTTTGTTCCCCAGCAAAAAATTGCGAATTTTCAAAATTTCCCACATATTTAGTTAATTTTTTTAACCCTGGTACTGACCAGAAAATGGGCAGCAATTCTAAAAATGGAAAACGGGCTGCAATAAATTCCATATGAATTAGAAAATGAGTAAAAATTATAAAAAATAATAGCAAATGGGTTGTACACGCCACAGATTTCGAGGCTGACTTGTTTACGCAAGGCTTTGTCAGTCAACACACGATTGTAGCAGCAATGACTGTTGGATGTCCATCCAACGGCCGACGTGCTTCTTCAATCTCTGATCTTCCTACTCCAGCCGCCTAAACTAGTGCCGACGGGACTGCCTGCTCCCACCTCTTGTGGCCCGTTGTGATGCCGCGCAGGCTTCCCCGGCCCACCCTACTCCCTCCGCTGGCCTGGCCGGTCGCAATCAACTGCCTCCTTATTACATGAAAAAAATGATTCCTCCCACTCACATCTGGGGCACACCGGTTGGGAGGCTGACCTGTGGGCCTACTAAGTTGACGCTTACGCGGGACTTGTCAACTTAGTCAACAAACAATTCTAGCAGCAGTAACCGTTGGATTTGAATCGAACGGTCTTGCTGCTTCTTCAATCGCTGCTCTTCTTGCACCAGCCGCCCAAACCAGCGCCGGCGAGACCGCCTGCTCCTGTCTCCAGTGGCCGGCTGTGCTGCCGTTGAGGCCTCATCGCCCCTACTACTCCCACAACTAGCCAGGCCCTGCAGCGATGGCAGCCTCACACCACAGCCGAACCAGTGAACCCTCGTACTCCTCTCTGCGTGGGCATCCACTGTCGCGTCTTCCCCGGCTCCGCGTCGTCCCCTTCCTAGGCCTCATCGTCGTCCGTAGCCTTGGTGCTCTCAGCGCAGCATGGTCAATGTGGTCAACGACCGACTTCCATCAGAAGAGTACTGTACGTGGAGAGGCTGACAGCTAGGTCCACGGCCACCGCCCAGTTTTTTTGTGATTTGCCAAGTAATTCTCTTTGTCAGGCCTGTTGGGCTGCAAATCTTTCAAGACGAGGAGAGCTTTCATTCGGCTGGCCGAGAAAATGGCCTATCAGTAATGAGAAGTGGGTTATACATTTTTAAAACACACCAAACCGACAATTAGTTTCAGATTTGTTTTTTTCATTTCAAGATTTTAAATTGCATTGATTTTTATGCGTGGACAATTTGTTGGATTTTATATTGATATATATTTATTTATTTATTTTTAAAATCAGTTTGAACGTGACTTGAAATTTTGGGATTAAAAACAGTTCGGACCGCACTGAAATATGCAAAATTTCGTATAATTTTTTAACCGTGTCCACAATATGGGCTGTAATGCTAACAAAAAGAATATGGGCTCCAAAAAAACCTTAAGAATTACTAAATGGGTTGTAAATTATTCGAAATAATGGAAGATGGGTTGTATGATGTTTTCCACACATTTGAGGCTTTCCTAGAAAAAGGTTGATGCACAAGCAGTGACTATTGGATGTCCATCCAACGGCCGTCGTGCTTCTTCAATCTCTGCTCTTCCTGCTCCAGCCGCTCAAACAAGCGCCAGCGGGACTGCCTGCCTTCTCCTCCCCGTGGCTGGCTGTGCTGCCGCGCAGGCCTCACCGCCCCACCGTACTCCCATTGCTGGCCTAGCCATCCCTCTACTCACCCACACCTGCTGTTATTCTCCGGCGACGGCAGACGAACCAGTAAACCCGCATACAGTCGTACTCCCCTCCGTGTGGGAAACAACTGCCGAGTCTTCCTTGGCTCCGTGTCGTTCCCTTCCTAGGCCTCGCCGTCGTCCACCGCCCTGGTGCTCTTAGCGCGGCCTAGTCAACGTGGTCAACGACCGACATGCATCTGAAGTGGACTGTTCGTGGACAGGCTGACAACTGGGTCACGGCCGCACGCAAGGAAATGCCTCCTTATTACACGCAAAATAATGATTCCTCCACCTGACATCTGGGAACAATTGAAAGGGCCTTTGTATTTCGCGAAAAAATGTTACTGCCGCTGACAGCCCGGAGTGGCTAGCTATATCTTCCCACGCAAGGAAGTGCCTCCTTATTACGCACAAAAAAATGAATACTCCTACTGCCAGCTGGGACCCAGTATAGTGGGAGGCTGACTTGTGGGCCTACTAAGTTGACGGGGACGGAGGGCTTTGTCAACTTAGTCAATATGCATGGATTTAGCTCTAGTGACCGTACGATGTCCATCCAACGGCCGTAGTGCTTCTTCAACCTCTGCTCTTCTTGCTCCATCCACCTAAAGCAGCGTCGGTTATGCCGCATGCTCCTGCCTCCCGTGGCCGGCTGTGCTACCGCGGAGGCCTCGCCGCCCCCTACTACTCCCACGTTGTCCAGGCCCTACGGCAATGGCAGCCTCACACCGCAGCCGAACCAGTGAACCCTTGTACTCCTCTCCGCGCGGGCTTCCATTGTCGCGTCTTCCTCGGCTCCAATTCGTCCCCTTCCTAGGCCTCGTCGTCGTCCACCGCCCTGGTGCTCTCGGCGCAGCATGGTCAACGTGGTCAAGGAATGACTTCCATCGGAAGAGTACTATACGTGGAGAGGCTGATAGTTGGGTCCATGGCCATAGCAAGGAAGTGCCTCCTTATTATGCGCAGAATAAATATTCCTCCACCTGACAGCGGGGACCCACCGGACGGGCCACCGTATTTCACATAAAAATGTTTCCCCCTGACTGCTAGGACCCACCAGCTACATCTTCGCACGCAAGGAAGTGCCTGATAGTCGGAACCCACCTGGTCGAAGCGTACGTAGCGTTGTCATTCTGGTCGCGTACATGTATATACATACTGGTCGATGTAGAGGTGCACACGTGTCGTAGTAGAGGTGCGCACGTAGCATGTACACGTACGTACAATGGCCAGGGTGCAAGAAAGCAAATATGGCCACATACGTACATACGGGCGGGGTCTCGAACACCTAATCGCGCGTACATACGTCCAGGGCTCGTGTACATGGCTGGGTCGGAACAGAGAAACAACATTGTCATCGTGTTCAAGGGGAGCCAACCGGCTGGGTCGAAACAGAATGCGTCGTCGTGTTCATCGGGAGAGCTTGGACGGAACAGCCGATGGAAACGAGGCCTGGCGTACCGCAGAATAGAGGAAACGGCCCTGTGTTCGACCGGCCACGTTCGAAACGGGATCCTGTTCATCGAGAGGGGTCTGGCATACCGCAAAATAGAGGAAACGGGCCTCCTACGGTCGAAACGGGGGTCCTGTTGATCGAGAGGGGTGTGGCGTACCGCAAAACGGAGGAAACAGACTTGTGTTGGAGCGCTATGGTCGAAACGGGGGTCATGTTCATCGGGAGGGGTGTGGCGTGCCGCAAAACGGGACTCCACGGGATACTGTTCATCTCCATCGTTGACCCCCTCCAGCCTCCACGGGCTACTGTTCATCCACCGCCGACCTCCTCCAGCCTCCACCTGCGACTGTTCATCCACGGGCTCCTGTTCATCCAGCCTCCACCGCACGCTACTCCACCGGCTACTGTTCAACCAACCCTCTCCACGGGCTCCTATTCAACCAGCCCTCTCCACGGGCTCCTGTTCAACCACCCCTCCATGGGCTACTGTTCATCCAGCCCTCCACCGTCTACTGTTCATCCTGCCCTCCATGGGTGGTCCTGTTCATCCTGCCCTCCACAGGGGTCCTATTCATCCAGCCCCAACCGGCTCGATCGATCGGGGTCCTGTTCATCCAGAGGCAACACCACGGGGTCTTGTTCATCCACCCCCACCGGGAACTGTTCATCCAACCCCCCCCCCCAGCAACACTCACTGTTCATCCAGAGGCAGCATCGATCGGCTTCAATTAGCAGCAATAGCGAAGGAATCGCTCGATCGGGTTCAGTTAACAGCCATCGATCGATCGCTCGGGTTCAGTAACGCGTAGCCTGCAGTGCAATCGCTCGGGTTCAGTTAGGGCCCAACGCCTCGCTCAGGTTCAGTTAGAGCCCAACGCCTCGCACCCACGCATGTGCGTGTATGAGAGAAATGCGCATCGCTCGGCCCCAACCACCCACCGTAACTGGGAACACCTCGATATTTTCCTCGCCCTCGCTTCTACCACGGGTTTTTCTATCATGGACGGCCCAAAGAATGTCATGAAGCTGTGTCTCCAGCCCGCCCAGGACGAAAAGCCCATTTTCTGTCATAATTTTTTGTCATAGAAGTAGGACCCCACCACATCTATGATGATACCATGTTTTGTCACAATTATTTTCATAGAAGTGTCATAAGTATGACAGAAAAAATTTCGTTCAGCCCAAAATGTCACGGATGTGTCTTTTTTGTAGTGGCAGCGGCGATCGCCGACGACACCGACAACAGCATCTTCGTTCCTGAGCTGGCTGAGTATGTAGTCGAGGCGCCATCGGAGTGGTTCGGACTGAACCCGAAGGACGATGAAGACTCGGCCGAGGTGATCGACTCCAACGACGAGGGCGAGACGAGGGAGGAGGGCGAGGAAGGAAAAGAAGATGCGCCAGAGGTCGGAGCGGACGGCCAGCCCCAACTTGATCGTGCCTCGAACAACGAGCCGCACTCGATTACGCCGACTGTGGCTGGAGGCGACCAAGTGGAGACCGACCAGCCGTCCACTCCACCAACCGGCCCCACCGACTCCGCCAGCCAGCCGGACCCCTCTGCAGCTCCCTAGGCCGCCAACTTATCTTTATTTTCCCTCTTTTACCAGTCTCGACAAACTTTGTTAAATTTGCATAATTCCACCCGCGGGGTGTACTTGAAACTCTGTTGAATGCTGGCCAAGGGCCTTTTGTCATGTAAATATGCTTTCTCTGAAGTTATGCTTTTGCCGAGTTCTGACTTGTCTTGTTTTATGCCCCTTGGCCTTTTTCCTTTGCCGCCCTCCCTTGGTTGCCGTCTTGCCAGGCAACAGCTGCTCTGCGGACTGTTGGCTGGTCAAATACTTAGCTGCTTTTGGGAGGGAAAGTACTTAGCCGACTAGAGCATTAACAAGTTAAGTAGAAACTGGTCGGCCAGCTGTTTCAGCAGCCGACCGATGAGGCGGGAAGCCGCCCTGAACTATGTGCGTGCTTGGGGTCCTTAGCCATTGTTCATGTGGACACCCTTTCCTGCCTGTAACTCCTGCTCACCGGACAGTTGCTCTGCGAACTGTGGCTTCTGGCAGGAGAGGACTTGCGTGCCAACACACTACTTGTCCGACTGCAGGAAGCACCACATAGTACAAGGCAGCGAGGCCCCGGGCCGACTGGTCAAACCCGGTGGCGGGCGGAAATAATGAAATAACACATTCATAAGCATAACATTTATCATATATAGAAAAGAGGGTAGCGTGGTACATACTGCATCAACTGTAAATTCTTCGAAGGAGGTTTGCATTCCACAGCCACTCTGTCTCTTTGCCGGAGTCGTCTCTCTTGCGTGCTCTAGGCTTCTGAGCATCGATCAAGTAGTAGGAGTCGTTGCCCAAAACTTTACTAACGATGAATGGGCCTTCCCAAGGTGCCGAGAGCTTGTGCTGGCCGGCTGTTCGCTGGATCAGTCGGAGCACAAGGTCTTCCTCCCGGAAAGATCTTGGCTTGACCTTCCGATTGTAGTAGCGGTGTAGACTCTGGTGGTAGATGGCGGACCGGCTGAGTGCTAACAGCCGACCCTCCTCCAATAGATCGACACCGTCTTCACACGCTTCTCTTGCTTCTGCCTCGGTGTACATGGTGACGCGAGCTGAGTCGAACTCAATGTCTGTTGGGATGAGGGCCTCGGCACCGTAGACGAGGAAGAATGGAGTGAAGCCGGTTGACTTGTTCGGAGTGGTGCAGAGGCTCTAGAGGATGGCCGGCAGCTCATCAATCCAGCAGCCAGCCGACCGTTGCAGGGGCTCGACCAGTCGGGGTTTGACGCTGAAAAGGATGAGGCCATTTGCTCGCTCAACTTGGCCGTTTGACTGCGGATGGGCAACGGACGCTAGGTCCAGTCGGATGCCCTGCGTCGTGCAGAAACGGGCCATGGCTCCCTTGGCAAAATTTGTGCCATTATCCGTGATGATGTTGTCTGGTACTCCGTACCGAGTGGTGATATCTGCAAGAAAGGTCATGGCAATCGGACCATTCAACTTCTTGATTGACTTTGCTTCTATCCACTTAGTGAATTTGTCCTCCGCGACAAGCAGCTGGGTCATGCCGCAACATGCTGTCTTGAATGGTCCCACCATATCCAAGCCCCAGATGGCAAAAGGCCATGTTAAGGGAATGGTCTTGAGTGCAGAGGCCGGTAGATGTTGCTTCGAGCTGAACCTCTGACACCCTTTGCAATGCTTGACCAGATCCTTGGCATCCTCCAAGGCAGTCAGCCAGAAGAAACCGTGGTGGAAAGCTTTGGCCATGAGTGACCTGGAAGCCGCGTGGTGGCCGCACTCGCCTTGGTGGATGTCTTTGAGGATTGATTGGCCTTTCTCCGGCTCCAAGCAGTGCTGGTACACACCAGTGACACTGCACCTCACAAGTTCTCTGTTGACAATGGTGTATGCTCCTGCCCGACATTGCACTTGTCGGGCTGAGATCTCATCAGTCGGCAGCTCTTTGTTCACCAGAAAGATGAGGATGGTCTGCGCCCATGAAGGTGCTGCTATTTCTTCGACTGCCAGAACTGCAACTTGCACGAGGGCGGTTGGGTTGGGAGGTGGCGGGTTGGAGGCGGCCGCCGCTTGCTGTGTTAATGAAGTCCCCGGGCCGACTACCGCAACCCCCAGGCCAGGCTCTGAAGTCCCCGGGCCGGGTGCGACTGATGCAGTCCCCAGGCTGCTTGGTGAAGTCCCCGGGATGACTGTTGCAGTCCCGAAGCCGGATCCGACTGCTTCGGGAGGGGCCGGCATAGAGATGGATTCAGATTCTGGAGAAGGCTTGATCGATGGCTTGAGCAGGCGCTGAAGGGAGACACCGGCTGGTATTGCTTGTCGGGTGGAGCCGATTCGTGCCAAGGCATCTGCTTGCTCATTGTCAGCTCTTGGCACGTGAAGGAACTCGCACCCCTCGAAGTATCCACTGAGTTGCTGGACGAAAAAAATAGTAGCTTGCCATGTTTGCATCTTTGGTGTCCCAGTCGCCAGAAGACTGCTAGACCACCAAGTCGGAGTCGCCGTAGCACAGGATCCGGCGGATGCCGATTTCTTTCACCAACCGGAGGCTGTGTATTAGTGCTTCATACTCGGCCACGTTGTTGGAGACGGAAAAATGGATTTGCAACATGTACTTGAGCTTGTCGCCTTTGGGAGAGGTGAGGATGATGCCGCCTCCCAAACCAGTGCGCATCTTTGAACCATCCAAATGCATCCGCCAATGGGTGGAGTCCGGCGCTGGCGGCAGGTACTGGGTTTCGGCCCAGTCGACGAGGAAGTCGGCCAGTGCTTGGGACTTGATGGCAGTGCGGGGCTGGTAGTAGATGGTGTAGGGGGCCAACTCGATTGCCCATTTGGCCAATCGGCCAGAAGCATCTCTATTGCCAATGATCTTAGCAAGGGGAGCAGTGTAGAGAATAGTGATTGGGTGCTCTTGAAAGTATGGCTTCAGCTTCTTGGCGGAGAAATGCACGCCGTAGCACATCTTCTGATAGTGGGTGTAGTTTTGCTTGGAGGCGGACAATACTTCACTCAGGTAATACACTGCCTCTGGACTGGTAACGCCTTGCCATCTTCCTTGCGCTCCACAACTATGACTGTGCTGACCACCCGGCTGGTGGCGGCGATGTAAAGGTACATGGGCTCTTTAGTAGTCGGGGCCGCCAGGACAGGTGACGTGGTCAACATCTTTTTTAGCCGGAGAAAAAGCGTCATCCGCCTGGTCGTTCCACTCAAAATGAGTGGTCTTCTTCATGAGCTGGTATAGGGGAAGAGCCTTCTCGCCCAGCCGACTGATGAACCAGCTGATGGATTCTAAGCAGCCGGTGAATTTTTGGACATCTCGCAGTCGGGTGGGCTTCTCCATCCTCTCGATGGCTTGGATCTTCACAGGGTTGCACTCGATGCCGCGTTCTGAGACCAGGAAGCCAAGGAGCTGGCCGACTGGTACTCCAAACACGCACTTTTCTGGGTTGAGCTTGATTTGAAATTGACGCAGATTTTCAAAGGTTTCCTTGAGGTCTTCAAGGAGTGTGTTGCGCCTCTCTGTCTTTACCATGATATCGTCTACGTAGACATGGGCATTTCTACCGAGTTGCTTCAAGAGGCACTTCTGCATGCAATGTTGAAAAGTGGCACCGACATTCCTCAGGCCGAACGTCATGGTCAGGTAGCAGAAGGCTCCAAATGGTGTGATGAATGCGGTCTTCAGATGGTCTATCAGGTTCAGCTTGATCTGGTGATACCCTGAGTAGGCATCCAAAAAACTCAATAGCTCGCATACGGCTGTGGAGTCTATCACTTGGTCTATCCTGGCAGAGCAAATGGATCCTTCGGGCAGGCCTTGTCGAGGCTGGTGTAATCAATGCACATGCGCCACTTGTTATTCTTCTTCAGTACTAGGACTGGGTTGGCAAGCCATTCTGGGAAGAAAACTTCCATAATGAAGCCGGGTGCCAACAGACGGGCGATCTCTTCTCCAACGATTCTTCTCTTCTCCTCCGACAGTCAGCGGAGGAGTTGCTTGACTGGCTTGGCATCTTCTCTGACATGTAGCTTGTGCTCGAAGAAATCCGCCGGGACACCCGGCATGTCTTTGGGAGACCAAGCGAAGATGTCCCGATTCTCACGGGGGAAATCAACGAGCTCGCTTTCCTATTTGCTGTCAAGGTTTGCACCTATGATAGCGTACCTCTACGGGTGCTTTGGGTCCAACAATATCTTCTTTGTCTCCTTGGCCGACTTGAAGGATCCTTCGGCTTCCGACTCCTTTGGATTGTGGGGGATGTTCGGCTGCTTGCCGGCCATGGCCACAACCTGGTCAAGGAGCCGCTTTCTGGCAGCGATCACAAGGGACTCAGCTAACCGGCTGCTGGCGGCCGCACAGTCGGACGACTTCTGATAATCTCTGGAGATGGCGATGACTCCCTTGGCGCTTGGCATCTTCATCTTGAGGTAGGCATAATGTGGCACTGCCATGAACTTGGCTAAAGCAGGTCGGCCAAGTAGTGCGTGGTACGGGCTTTCCAAGTCGACCACCTCAAACCAGATGGGCTCTCGGCGGAAATGATCTTTATCCCTGAAGAGGACATCAATATGGATCTTGCCGATTGATGAGTGAGAAAGTGTAACGCCCCAGTTGTAACTTTCCCAATTTGTACTCCAACTCTTGCCGTTTCCAGCATTAAGTTATATTTATTCCTCGGGTTCGGGTCTTTGTCTCCGTGTGTTTTTTTCGTTTTCGTGCATCTCATATCATGTCATCACGTGCATTGCATTTGCATACATGTTCATCGCATGCATTCGAGCATTTTTCCCCGTTGTCCGTTTTGCATTCCGGCGCTTCGTTCTCCTCCGGTGGCCATTTCTAGCTTTCTTTTGTGTGTGGGGATTAAACATTTCCGGATTGGACCGAGACTTGCCACGCGGCCTTCGTTTACTACCGGTAGACGGCCTGTCAAGTTTCGGGTCATTTGGACTTCGTTTGATACTCCAACGGTTAACCGAGGGACCGAAAAGGCCTCGTGTGTGTTGCAGCCCAACACCCCTCCAATTTGGCCCAAAACCCACCAAACCCTGCTCCATCGTCTCGGTCGTTCGATCACGATCGCGTGGCCGAAAACCGCACCTCATTTGGACTCTCCTAGCTCCACTTATGCCTATATATACCCCCTCCATTCGGATCTCTCCTTCCCCCGTCCAAAAACCCTAAAAAAATAACATCTCCCCGCAGATCCGCCGCCGAAGGACGTGTCCGGTCCGCGCCGGACAACGTCCGCCGCTGCCCGCGCCAACCGGACGCCGCCACGTGTCCTCCGCCGGCCGTCTCCTCGCGCGGCCCGGCCGGCCCGCCTCCAACCCCCGCGGCCCATCCGAGGCGCGCCGCCAGCTCCCTCGCCCGCGCCTCCTCTTCCCCGACGTCGGTGCCGGCGCCCGCTGCTCCGCTGCCACCTCGACGCGGTTCGGCCGCCGCCGCCCGCGCCTCCTCTCGCCGCCCGGCGACGCCCGCCGCCCGCGCCTCCTCTCGCCGCCCTCGCCGGTCATCGCCGCCCTGCCGACGCCACCTTCCCCGGCCGGCCTCGTCCTCCTCATCCCCGGCGAGCCCAAGTCCGGCCGACGACCTCGGCAGCCATGCCGCTACAGTGCCCCGGACCGGATCTGGATCTGGGGGTTGGCCCCTCTCCCCGAAACCCGAATCTCCATTATTTTTATGCCTACTTTGACTGCTCATATCTCCGCATCCGTAGCTCCGTTTTGGACATATAATATATCAAAATCTTCGTCTCGACGAATACATCATTTCATTCCATTGCATCATTTGCATTTGAGTTCATCTTGTTGCCCAAAATGCTGTTAGAAGGAGGCATCGTGAGTTAAACTACAGATCCGTTAGCTCATCATTGTCTTTTGTCATTTTTGCCATGATTATTGTGTGCATGATATGCCTGTGCCCCTTTGGGATGAATTGTTAAGCATTTTGTCTTCTTTCTAGAGGTGCCACCCATGCATTTTTAGGAGGTGTGTGTTGTCTTGTGCAAGCTTGCAAAGAGGGGTACCTGAGTAATCTGTTTTTAGGGACTTAGTGATTTTCACTAAGTCTGGGATGTTTTAGTTCATGATGCCATATGTTCGGCTTGTTTCCTAGTGATTCGTGCCTCTTTTGAGGATGATCAGTAAGGGACATTTGTTAATCTTGTTATGCTCTATCCATCCATGTCTTTACTTGTTATGTTGGAGCACCCTAGGTTGAGTCATTCGAGCTCAACTTTTGCATTGTTGCTAATTTGGGCAGATCGTGAACTCTTTTGCGATTTTGCCGGTGCTATTGTTAGTGACTCGTGCATGCTATGCCATTGTTCTTGCCATGTATAGCTAGCATTTTGTGCCTTCTTTATGGATATATGCTTGCCTTGCCATGACTTGCACCGTAGTGAGTGCATCGAGCTCGTTGACATGCCTCCGTGAGTTTTAATTCCAGCATGTCTCAGTTTTCACTAAGTCTGAAAACTGATTGTGTTTCATCTATGTTCGTGTGCTCGGTAGAGTATTTTGTGAACCCTTTTGGCCCCAGGTCATTTTGGGTGTTTTGTTAAGCTTGTGGAGTAGCTCCATGCCATGCTCTTACTTGTCATGTTCAGGTTATGTTTCATGTTGTTTTGCTGCTCCGAAGAGAGCATCGTGGTCTGAAATTCCAGACTAGCGTTAATTTCGCCAAGTCTGAAATCTGTTTTGCTTATTCAGTTTTGCCATGCTTGTTTGAACCCCTTAATGGATGAATTTGGCCGTGGCTCAGTCCTAGTGATTTGTTAAGCATCTTGTGTAAATCCCTGCCATGTAATTTGTTTTCATGTTTGGTGGATGTAGCATGTCCATTTCGTTGCATTTAGGAGCTTACTTGCTGTAAATCGCAGATCGGTTCGTTTTGTAAAACGCTTGTCATTTCCAAACCGTAGCTCCGATTCCTATAATCTTTATATCGTTTTCAGGGGATTTCTTCCCCTCTATCCATTGGCATACTGGGTTTTCCAAGTTGAGGCCAGGTTCATGCATTTTCTGTCACGTCTTGCACTTTGCATCCCGCATCGCATCCCGCATGGCATACCATCTTTGCATATATTTGGTTGCCCTTGCACATGGTTGATTGTATCCTTGTTGCTTGTTTGTGTTGTTGGGTAGAGCCGGGAGACGAGTTCGCTAACAAGGAGCCCGTTGAGTTTGCTTGTGAGGATCTAGTCAACTCTGACAACTGTGCAGGCAAGATGATCATACCCTCGAAATCACTACTATCTTGCTTGTCAGCCTCCCAATTGCCATGATTGAGCCTCTAACCCACCTTTGTCCTAGCAAACCGTTGATTGGCTATGTTACCGCTTTGCTCAGCCCCTTCTTATAGTGTTGCTAGTTGCAGGTGAAGATTGGAGCCGTTCCTTGTTGGAACATTTATTTACTTGTTGGGATATAATTATATTGCCATGTTATCTTAATTCATCTATATACTTGGTAAAGGGTGGAAGGCTCGGCCTCTCGCCTAGTGTTTTGTTCCACTCTTGCCGCCCTAGTTTCTGTCATATCGGTGTTATGTTCCCGGATTGTTGCGTCCCTTACGCGGTTGGGCTATAATGGGAACCCCTTGATAGTTCGCCTTGATTAAAGCTTTTCCAGCAATGCCCAACATTGGTTTTACCATTTGCCACCTACCCCTTTTCCCCTTGGGTTTCCGGAGCCCGAGGGTCATCTTTATTTTAGCCCCCCACGGGCCAGTGCTCCTCTGAGTGTCGGTCCGAACTAGAGCCCTGTGCAGCGCCACCTCGGGGAAACTTGAGGGCTAGTTTTAGTTGTACGGATTGCTTATCTGAGTGTGCCCTGAGAACGAGATATGTGCAGCTCCTATCGGGATTTGTCGGCACATTCGGGCGGTGTTGCTGGTCTTGTTTTAACCTGTTGAATCATCTTGTTGTACCGAGATACCGAGTCTGATCGGTGTGTCTTGGGTGGAGGTCTATTCCTTCGTTGACCGTGAGATCTTGTTATGGGCTAAGTTGGGACCCCCCTGCAGGGATTGATCTTTCGAAAGCCGTGCCTGCGGTTATGGGCAGATGGGAATTTGTTATTGTCCGGTTGTAGATAACTTGAACCTTAACTTAATTAAAATGAATCAACTGAGTGTGTTGCCGTGATGGCCTCTTCTCGGCGGAGTCCGGGAAGTGGACACGGTGTTGGAGTTATGTTTGCACAGGTTGCTCTCTAGTTTCTCGCTCGTGCTTTGCCTCCTCGTCTCGCTCTCTTTTGCGAATAAGTTAGCCACCATATATGCTAGTCGCTTGCTGCAGCTCCACTTATACATTACCCCCTTTCCTCCTATTAAGCTTAAATAGTCTTGATCGCGAGGGTGCGAGATTGCTGAGTCCCTGTGGCTCATAGATTACTATTACACCAGATGCAGGGACAGATGATACAGCTCCAGATGGCGCGCTCGAGCTCAAGTGGGAGTACGACGAGGACTCTCAGCGTTACTATGTGTCTTTTCCTGATGATCAGTAGTGGTGCCTATTCGGGGTTAGATTCAGGGCCTTGTCACATGTTGGGGGTCTTTTCTATTTTGGCGCCGTAGTCGGGCCATGAGTGAATTGTATGATGGATGTTATTTATGTACTTTGATGTGACGTGGCAAGTGTAAGCCAACTATGTTATTCCCCTTTATACTATTTATGTACATGGGATGTGTAATGATTTCCCGACTTGCGACATATGCCTTCAATGCGATTATGCCTCTAAGTCATGCCTCGACACGTGGGAGATATAGTCACATCGAGGGTGTTACAGAAAGGCCAGGAACTATGCCGTGGAAGACAGTCCGACTGGGAAGGAGATGCTTGGGTTTGATCATCAACTTCTCCATGGTATCACGGTATAGGATGTTCATGCTGCTGCCGCCATCTATCAAGATTCGGGAGAAACGAGCAGCTCGCCTCTCCGTGGCAAAGGTGGCCTCCAACACCAAAGTGTAAGAACCCGGAGAAGGCATCACTTCCGGGTGATCAGCCTGGCTCCAACTGAGCAGCTCGCCTCTCCGACCAATGCATGAACTCTGGGGCTTCAATGGCTACAGCATTCACCTCACGAGACTGTTGATGCCTGCTGTTCCTGTCATCGGTCACACTGGTGAAAACAACGTATGCTCCATGTTCTTCAAGGAATTGATCTTGAATGGCGTCGACTACTGGATGGGCTGCCGGCTGCTGAGGAGGTGGAGGCGGCTGACCAGCAGGTAGCGGTGGTTGCGTCCCTTCGCCCTTGGAGATTCGAGTGAGCCAATGACACTTCTGGGTGGTGTGGTTGGACGGTTTCGCGCCGCTATGGAACTTGCAGGGAGCATCAAGAGTCTGTTCATAGGAGAAGGCGGGTAACCAGTTGGGCTTGCCACCCTTCTGGCGCTCGGGAGGAAGTTTGTCTTTCCGGTTGCCAGTCTTCAACTGCTGCCACCTGCCGGCTGGTGGAAGCTGGCATCGGGGCTTTCCGCTTGTTGTTGCTTTGCTGTTGTCGCCGACTGGTGTCACCAGCCGTGGTTCGAGGAGCTTGAGGAGCCACCTTGCGAGATGCATCAACCTGAATCTCCATCTTCATGGGGGAATCGGCCGTGGCGTACTTGTCCGCTATGATTAGCAGCTCATCGAGGGTCATCGGCTCATCCTAGAGGAGCCGGTGTTTGAGCAAAGGGCCTTCTCTGCACCCGGCTGTGAAGTACTCGATGGCCTGCACCTCGTGCATGCCCTTGCAAGAGTTGCGTAGCTTGACCCAACGCGTGAGGTAGTCGCGAGTCGATTCATTGGGGCCTTGGACGCACAAGGAGAGCTGGCGAGGCTTGGGCGGCCGCTTGTACGTGCTGGTGAAGTTGCGGACGAAGGCCTCAATGAAATACACCCAGTTGTTGATGCTGCGGGGCTTCAGGCTGTTCAGCCATGTCCGGGCGGTGCCCTGGAGCATGAGTGGAACATACTTCACAGCAACGCGCTTGTTGCCGT
The DNA here is from genome assembly GCA_034509565.1 of Triticum monococcum. Lineage (NCBI taxonomy): Eukaryota > Viridiplantae > Streptophyta > Magnoliopsida > Poales > Poaceae > Triticum > Triticum monococcum. The sequence goes on along the minus strand of CM067842.1, from coordinate 475,777,815 downwards.
TTGCTATGCTGACGGATGTGGAGTAGTCAACCAGCCAATCCTCCGGCTTCACGGAGCTGGTATATTTAGGCGTATCTCTTGGGAGCGTGAACCCTTTGGGGAAGGGCTCATCTCTGATGCGGGGGCCAAAGCAAGGCGGGCCCAGCGCGTCTTCTTCTTCTAGCGCCAGGGATCGATTGAGACGATCGATCCGGTGGCGGGCATCATTCTCTCCGATTCCTTCTCGAGGGCCAAGCCGGCCTCCAAGCCTCGGGTGATCGATACGCAATGGAGACATGTGCCTTTCTCTGCGCTGAGGAGGCCGGTAGCCACCTGGTCGTTCCACCGCGCGAGGGCGGCCATCTTGGTCGCACTCGATGGTGATGTGCGTCCGGCTAGAGCTAGCAGCCGGCTCCTTGTCTCTTCGTCCACGGTTGCCATCAGTCGATGTCCGGGACGTCGCACCATGCTCCTGGCGGGGAGGCGGGTCGTTGTTTCGCCAATTGGAGTCCTCGACATGGCAGCCGGCTTCTTGCTGCTCGCCAGCCGCATTGATGAGTCGCTGGACGCGCTCCGTCACGTCACGACGCTCGTCGCCTTCGAGGTTGTCCAGCTCATCTGCTGCCGCTTGGGCAGCTCGTATGTTCTCCATAGGCGTGCTGTAGACGGGGCGATCAGCCCCGAACATGCTGGCGATGGCCGCGCCGCGCTGCCGGACCGTACCGACGCGGCTGGGCCCGCCAGGAGTCGGCATGCCGCCAACGGCGCGGTCTATATCTCTCGTTGATAAGCCTCAGAAAGGCATCTCGTTCTAGCTAACTTCTTGGTGCTCTCGACAAGCTAGACGCGGCGGGCTTCCAGCATCTTGGCGTCCGCGTCTTCTGCGATGGGTGCAGACAGGTCTTCCAGCGTTGCCTGGAGCGGGTCCCGGGTACCATCACCGGAAACTCCATCGTGGCTGATGACGAGCACCTCCGTGACGGTGCTGGCGCAGTTGTTGGCGCGAGGGAGAGGATCACCAACGATCACCACATTGGTAGGGAATGCATCGAGCGACGTTGTGTTAGAGTCGACAAGCATCGGGGCGGTGGAGCCAACCGACTCCAAGTCGGCGGCCGGCTCGTTGGCGATGTGGAGCTGGTCGAGGAGGTTGATGAGACGGCTCTCGGGGCCATCGTTGCCCGCGTCGGATGCAGGCTCATCGGAGAGGAGGATCTCGCCAACAAGGTCGGCGAGGCAGCTCGCCGTGCAGGCGACCTCTGCGCCATGCAACGCGTCGGCGCAAACGCCGTCCTGTGTGCCTGGCTGGCTACGCTCGGCAGGGAGGAAGAGGGTTCCCGTCCAGAACAGATCTCCGAACAACAGTGCACCTAGCGCCACGGTGGGTGCCAAATGTTGGGGGTTTGATGCGACATATGCCAAAGGATGGCTAATCATGATGGGGGCTAGTAAGACGTCGCCGGTGCCAGGAAACGGGATGAGGCGAAGACATGCACGCCGGCGAATCTTACCCAGGTTCAGGGCTCTCCTAGGAGATAACACCCCTAGTCCTGCTCTGCGGGGTCTCCGCATGATCACTAAGGCACTAGCAAGTACAATGGTGCTCCTCGAGCTGTATGCGAGAGGTGGAAGAAGGTAGGTCTAGCTTCCTCCTCTCTCTATGTGTGTCTAGATCTAACAATGCTAGGAACCCTTTGCATGGGTGCCCTGGGGGGGTTTATATAGGCCTACCCCCAGGGGTACAATGTGTTGGAAATATGCCCTAGAGGCAATAATAAAATGGTTATTATTATATTTCCTTGTTCATGATAATTGTCTATTGTTCATGCTATAATTGTGTTATCCAGAAATCGTAATACATGTGTGAATACATAGACCACAACATGTCCCTAGTGAGCCTCTAGTTGACTAGCTCGTTGATCAATAGATGGTTACGGTTTCCTGACGATGGACATTGGATGTCATTGATAACGGGATCACATCATCAGGAGAATGATGTGATGGACAAGACCCACTCCTAAGCATAGCACAAGATCGCATAGTTCGTCTGCTAGAGCTTTTCTGAATGTCAAGTATCATTTCCTTAGACCATGAGATTGTGCAACTCCCGGATACCATAGGAGTGCTTTGGGTGTACCAAACGTCACAATGTAACTGGGTGACTATAAAGGTGCACTACAGGTATTTCCGAAAGTGTCTGTTGGGTTGGCATGAATCGAGACTGGGATTTGTCACTCCGTATGACGGAGAGGTATCTCTGGGCCCACTCGGTAATGCAGCATCATAATGAGCTCAGTGTGACTAAGTAGTTGGTGACGGGATCATGCATTACATCACGAGTAAAGTGACTTGCCGGTAACGAGATTGAACGAGGTATTGGGATACCGACGATCGAACCTCGGGCAAGTAACGGACCGATTGACAAAGGGAATTGTATACGGGATTGCTTGAATCCTCGACATCGTGGTTCATTCGATGAGATCATCGTGGAACATGCGGGAGTCAACATGGGTATCCAGATCCCGCTGTTGGTTATTGGCCGGAGAATTGTCCCGGTCATGTCTGCATGGTTCCCGAACCCGTAGGGTCTACACACTTAAGGTTCGATCATGCTCGGGTTATTAGGAAGACTTGTATGTGTCGGGTGGTAGGTGCGACATATGCCAACGGGTGGCTTATCATTGTGGGAGCCAATAAAACATCGCCGCTGCCTGGAAACGGGATAAGGCGAAGACATGCACACCGGCGGATCTTACCCAGCTTCAGGGCTCTCCGGGGAGATAACACCCCTACTGCTGCTCTGTGGGGTCTCCGCATGGTTACTAAATGAACCAGTAGCTACACAATGCTCCTTGAGCTGTTTTGGGTGGAAGGAGGAAGAAGGGCTCAGCTAGCTTGCTTCCTCTCCTTGTATGGTGTCTAGGTCTAACTTGAGAGTCCAACCCTTTGCATGGGTGCACCGGGGGGTTTATATAGGCCTACCCCCCGGGGGTACAATGGTAATCTAGCTGGGCACGGGGCCCAGCTGTCTGTGACTATGCTTGCCGGCTTCTACGCCGGCTACTGGGGCCCGCCAGCTGGTGGGTCCCGCCGGCTGCCGGCTCCTTGGTCCACAAGCAGGCCCCACAGGCCAGGGCCTGGTCGATGGCTGGTTACTGTTACTCCGTGTGGTTGACACAGGCTTGGTCGGGGTAAGCGTGGCTATAGTACCGCCGCCCTGGCGGGCGATTACTGTAGCCCCGCCGTATCTTGTCTCCTTAATGGGCGTCTCCTTCGAGGAAGGTGGCAGGCCGGCTATGGGAAGCCGGCCCTCTATCTTGCCGGCTTGAGAGGAGGTGCGGCCGCCTTCGGTATCTCTCTGCCCGAAGGGGCCCACCGCCTCGGGGGCCACGCTGGCGGCCCGTCGTGGATGGCGTCGGAGTCGCCGTGGCAACAGTGCCGCGCCGGACGGGTCATGGCCACCCGTACGGCGCACTGTACCAGGCGTGCTCCGGGTTTTGGGGGTGGCAGGCTCCACTGTAGCCACGCCCCGCTTCATCATCGCAGGGTGGACGCGTACATTGCGGGTACGGCTTTGACTGCTTTATGGGAGCCGGCTTCTCGTAGCCGGCCTTGCTTGTAGCCGGCTTCTCGTAGTCGGCCCTCCACAGCTTTCTTCATGAGGGTAAAGGGCGGGCCGCCCCCGAAGCCGGCCAGGAAGATAGTCAGCAAGGGGGGGGGGGCGGCCCAGGTCTTGAGTCTTCTTGAGAGCCGTACGGGCTCGTAATTTTTTCTGATGGGCCAGGGGAAGCCGGCTAGGCTACCCATGGCTATTTACTCCGACAGTAGTCCCCGAAGCTGGGCGAGCTTCACGGCGGACAGAGGGACGAGAAGCTTCGTCAGCTTCATACCCTGAGGAGCCGACCTTGCCGTCGTAGGCCGACTTCAGAGAACTTTCTTGTTTATTAATATGACCGTGGTTGACCCGCGGGCTGGCCGCGTGCCCCACGATGGGCCACGTGGCGGAGAAGTCCTGCTGTCGCACGCGCGCGACGGGACGCCGCCGCAGGCCCGGGCCCGCCACTCCTTGGCCTCGGCCCGGGCGCAGATCTTCTGTGGCCCGAGGGGACTGCTCGCCTCCCCGCGGCCGTTTCTTCGTGTCTTCAAGGCGCGCAATTAACGCGGGGCATGGGGGAGATGGGCATGATCGATCCCCACGATCCCCCACGCCGCGCCTCCTCGGCTCCAGCGCACGAGCCTACAAGTAGGAGGGGGAGGGGGAGAGACAAAGGCTTGCTCGCTCCCCCGCTCCCCGTCCCTCCTTGCTCTTCTTTCCTTTCTTCTTCCTCCGCGCCCGACGCAGCCTCTCGTCGCAGCCAGCCCACGCCGCCATGTCCATGGCGCTGTCGAGCTCGTGGGACGGGTCCAACGTCCACGAAGACCACATAGAGTTTCTCCGCCAGACCCGGCGCCTGCCCGCCGCCAACCTCGTGCAGGCTCGTCTGGCGCCGGAGGTGGAAATCTCGCCGGCCCCGGAGGAAGGCGAGCGCGTCGTCTTCCGCACGCATTTCTTGCGTGGCTTCGGCTTCCCGGCGAGTGGCTTCATGCGCTCCTTCCTCGACTTCTACCATCTCCAGCCGCATCACCTCACGCCCAATGCGGTGATGCAGCTGTCGGCCTTCGTCTCTCTCTGCGAAGGCTTCTTGGGAGTGCTGCCCACGCTGGAGCTTTGGGCGAAGCTCTTCCAAAACAAGCCCGGCACCGTCTCCGCCGGCGTGCCCGCCCCCTGCGGGGCCTTCGTCGCGATGAAGAGGTCAAGCGACAACAACCCCTTCCCGCACATCCCTTTGATCCAATCAGTCAAACTCTGGCAAAAATCTTATTTCTACGTCAAGAACGTCGCCCCGCAAGGAGACTACGTTAATCTGCCGGCTTACGAAGCCGGCCCGCCGGCTGGGAGGCGGCCGTCTTGGGGCTTCCGGTCCAAGTCCTTATCTCCGGCCGGGAACGCCGCCATCGCCCGGCTTCGGGTAATGATCCAGTCGGAAGGCCTGCGCAGAGCCGACTTGGTGGCCGCCTTCCTCGAGCGCCGGATCCTTCCCCTTCAGAGCCGGCCCCACATGTTATGCCAGATGAGCGGCCGCTTCGACCCTTGCCGGCTGGGCACATGGGAGATGCCCCATGCCGAGGTAGCGCTCATGGTGAACTACATCGCCAACCTCAAGCTCGCCGACGACTGGCAATACGGCAAGGCGCCGTACTCCCGCGCCCATCCTCCGCCCGTGGTAAGTCCTTCTTTCTGTCATCAGCCGGCTTGAGTCAGCCGGCTTCTGACCAGGCGGCTCTTCCCCCTCTCTCTCTTTTTTTTATCAGAACCCTCTTCTTCTGCCGCCAGCCGGGGCGGCAGGAGTCGAACGCCAGTATGCCCCGGACCGTACGGTAGACGACATCGACGACCCGGATTTGGCTGCGGTCGCCATGGAGGACGCCGCCACGGGGGACGTCGCCGAGCCCGGAGGCACGGGGCTCTCGGCCAGTTTTGACGACTGGCCGGATGACGCCGATGCCGAAGAAATCCCGCGCCACCAGCCGGGAGCCGATCGTCACAGCGCGGGCTCGTCCGCTGCGCCGGCTGCCGGTGGTGGAAAGTCGAAACGCCGGGCCACGCTTCCTCTCTTCGGCAGCCGGCCGAAAAAGACGAGGGCCTCCGCCGCGGCAACGAAGCGGCGGCGAAGGCGGCCCGTTTTCGGAAGGCGGTGAAGCAACCTCCAGTGGTTTCCTCGTAAGCCCTTGGGCCGCTTGCGTGCTTGTTTTTTTGTTGTCTTCTTTGTTCTAACCCTTCTCCGATTTCTAAGCAGGGCGCCGCTTTCCCTCGAGCGAGGCCCAGGCTGCTCTGTGGTCGAGCCGGGTGCTGGATCTTCAGGGCCCCGCCGCGTGGACCCCCGCGCCGATCTTGCAGAAGCCACGGAGCGGAACGCCCGCAAGGCGCGACAAGAGAGGGAGGCGGTGGAGCGGGAGGCCGCCTGGGCGGCGACGGAGCGAGCGGACGCGGCAGCCGAGACTCCATCGGAGCGGGCGATCGCGGAGACGGAGGCGGAGGGCACGCATAGCCGGCCTCCGCTGCTCGCCATCCCCCTCCACACCTTGGACCCGGACATCCCGCTGCCCACGGCGGAGGAGATCACCCCTGATCAGCCGCTGGTGCAGAGGGACGAGCTCTTCGAGGTCCTCGCGGAGAGGACGCCGCCAGCAGCGCCAGCCAGAGCGGGCGAAGGCGGCCAATCGTCGGCGGTGCCGGAGGAGCCGGCCCGGGCCGCACCCGAGGCCGGAGCCGGTCTTGAAACTCTGCTGGCGGCGAGCCAGTGCGCCAGAGGGAGCACGGCCCCGCCGGACACGCGCCAAGCCGCGGGGGCGAACCAGACGGCAGAAGCCTTGGAGGCGGCCAGTTTCGCCACGTCCGGGTGGACTCCCAGCGGAGGAAGTGGCGAGCTGAACGTGGCGGCCCAAGGGGTTCGAAGCCGGCTGCAGGCCCAGGCCGCCCTCCTGCAGCAATTTACTCAGGAGTTTCTATCGATGCGGTCCGCGATCCGGGTAGGTTTTTTACTTGTCGACCGCTCTGGTCCTCTGATTTTTTCCGTGGGGGCACGCTAGCGCACCCACTGGGTGTAGTCCCCGAGATCCGGGCCGACTGCAGCGCAGTCGGGTCGGATCTTTCCCAACGACTATCTTAACTCTGTTTTCTGTCTGATCTTTAGGATTATCACAACTCTCGTGCCGCCGCCTTCAACTCCCAGGCTCGGGAGCTGAGCCGGAGGACCGAAGACCTGGCCAACAGCCGACGTAAGTATATTGCTTTTATCTGTCTCTCATGGGGGCGCAACAGTGCACCCACTAGGTGTAGTCCCCGAGATTCGGGCCGACTGCTGAGCAGTCGGGTCGGATCTTCCTTGACGACCTTTCCCTTGCTGACTTTTTCTCTTTGTTTCTTGCTCGTGCAGGGGCCAATGCCGACTTGCGGAGGGAGCTCGGCGAAGTGCAGACCGCTCTTCGTGCCAGGGACGCCGAGTATGCCGACTTGGTTCAGGAACGCGACCGCCTGGTCAAGAGACTGGCTGACCAGGAGGAAAGCCATAAGGCGGCCTTGCAGAAGGCGCAGGACGGCGAGGCTGCCCTGAAGGCGGAGCTCGAGACCAAGGCGGCGAGCTAGGCCGAGACGCGCCAGGCGCTGGAGGAGGGTTTCGGCCGAATCGAAGATCTGATCGATGGTGAGCCGCCTTTCTTACCCTTCCTCCATCTGCCGGCCGCCTGAGGTTTTTATTCTGACTTGTGCTTGTTACTTTTGCACAGATTACTTTCCCGGCCATTCCGTCCTCGCCACCCAAGCCATCGAGGCCCATCGCGAGGCGCGCCGTTAGACTGGAGTTGTCATTCCACCGGATGCAAATCGAACGCTGTCGGAGCAGCTCATCGCCATCCAAGCGCGACTGCAGCCGGCCCATCGGATGCTCCGCTGGCTCCAACATGCTGGGGCGCAGGTGCTGGCCGCGCTCTGACCCGGCCAGGTGATTCCCCGCACCCCAAGTCGGACTACTGACTGGCTAGAAGTCGCAGTCGGCCGCTTCGAGGCTTGGAAGGCATCAGCAGCCCATCTCGGAGCCGGGCGTGCGTTGGAGTTCGTCCGCGCATGGTACCCAGGGTTAAGCCTGGACCAGCTGCGAACTTGGCGATTGGAGGCCGACGCGGAGCTGGAGGAGGTGCGGCCGGCGATCGTGCAGCGCGCCTCGACGATCGCCGAGTGCACCGACACCAGCGTCTTCGCGCCGGAACTCAGTGATGATGGCATCGCCCAGCCGGAGGAGTGGTTCGGGCTGAACCCGGCGGACGGCGAGGACTCAGCCGAGGAGATTGCCTCCAGCGATGAGGGTGAGGACGACGAGGAAGAAGACGGCGGAGACGCCGAGCCGACTGGTGAGACGACCGACCGGCCTCAAGCCGACCGTGCCTCCAGCAACGAGCCGCGCGGGAGCGTGCCCTCTGCCGGAGGTGATGATCAGGCCGAAGTTGGCCAGCCGGCCGCTCCTTCAGCCGGCACGACCGCCTCCACCGCCCAGCCCGGCTCGTCAGCGGCCCCGCTGGCTTGATCTGCCGTTCCTGTTGTTCCTACTTTTGCTTTTTCGAACAATTTTTAAGTTTCCGCAATTCCACCCACTGGGGGTGTATCGAACAATGTTGGATGCTGACCTCTCTGGAGGTCCTTTGTGTGAATGTTATTGTATGCATGTGTTGGCTTCCATTCAAGTGCACTTTTTTATCCTTAGGCTTTTTCCTTTGCCGCCTTCCCTCTTTGGGAAGGCAAGTACTCGAGCTTTCTTGGATTTGAAGCGGACTGAATGTAAGCCGGCCGGCCGGCTACTCTGGTAGTCGGTCGGCGGGAGGCGGCAAGCCGGCTTTTGTTATATAAGCCCGTTAGTCCCTAGCCATTTTTTGTGTGTGCACCCTTTCCGGCTTATGACTCTTGCCAGCCGGGCAGTCGGTTCTTCGAACTGCGATTTTGGCAAGAGCCAAGCCTGGGTGTCAGCACATTACTTGTCTGACCGCGGGTAGGGCTCCTAATATAACTCTAGTCGGCTAGTCCCCGGGCCGACTCGTCGAACCTGGTGCCAGACAAAATAAATGAACAGGTGATATCATACGCATGATAACTTTCGTTCATAAAAATAAAAGATGGCAGTCCCCGAGTCCTCCTCGGGGAGCCTATTGTTTCGTACTTAATACAAAAGTGGACATGATACATACTGCATTTTAACTGTAAAATTTCCGAAGAAGATTGGCATTCCATGGTCGTTCCGACTCCTTGCCGGAGTCGTCTCTCTTGCGTGCCTTCGGCTTCTGCGCGTCGATGAGGTAGTAGGCATCGTTGCCTAGAGCTCTGCTGACGACGAAGGGACCTTCCCAGGGGGCTGCGAGCTTATGCTGGCCGGCTGTTCGCTGGATCAGCCGGAGCACAAGGTCGCCCTCCTGGAAGGATCTTGGTCGGACCCTCCGGCTGTGGTAGCGGCGCAAACCCTGCTGGTAGATGGCAGACCGGCTGAGGGCTAATAGCCGGCCTTCTTCCAGCAGGTCGACATCGTCTTCTCTTGCTTCTTTAGCTTCTGCTTCCGTGTACATGGTTACCCGAGGCGCGTCGAACTCGATGTCTGTTGGGATGACTGCCTCGGCACCACATACAAGGAAGAAAGGAGTGAAGCCGGTTGATTTGTTTGGGGTAGTACGCAGACTCCATAGGACAGCCGGCAGCTCATCGAAACAAGAGCCGGCTGAACGCTCCAGAGGTACGACCAGTCGGGGCTTGATGCCGGACAGGATGAGGCCATTTGCTCGCTCCACTTGGCCGTTTGACTGCGGGTGTGCGACAGACGCAAGGTCCAGCCGGATACCTTGTGCAGCGCAGAACCGTGCCAAAGCACCTTTGGCAAAATTCGTGCCGTTATCGGTGATGATGTTGTGCGGTACGCCGTACCGGGTTGTTATATCTGCAATGAAAGTCACCGCAGTCGGCCCATTCAGTTTCTTGATCGGCTTCGCCTCAATCCACTTGGTGAATTTGTCAATGGCGACGAGCAAATGCGTCATGCCGCCGCGCGCCGTCTTGAATGGGCCCACCATATCCAGTCCCCAGACGGCAAAGGGCCAGGTGATGGGAATGGTCTTGAGTGCCGAAGCCGGCATGTGTTGCTTGGAGCTAAAAAGCTGGCAGCCTTTGCAGTGTTTGACTAGCTCTTTGGCGTTGTCCAAAGCAGTCGACCAGAAGAAACCGTGGCGGAAGGCTTTGGCGACAAGTGATCTTGATGCGGCGTGGTGGCCGCACTCTCCTTGGTGTATATCTCTGAGGATTGCAATGCCTTTCTCCTGCTCGACGCATCGCTGTAAGACTCCGGTGACGCTGCGCTTGACAAGCTCTCTGTTGACGATTGTGTATGCTCCGGCTCGACGTTGGACTTGTCTCGCTTCGGTTTCGTCAGCCGGCAGATCTTGGTTCACCAGAAAGTTGCGGATGGTTTGGGCCTATGATGGAGCTGCGACTTCTCCTGCCGCCAATGTGGCTACAGCCACCAGGGTGGGCGGGCTGGGTAATGAAGTGCTAGAATCGGCCGCCGCTTGCTGTGCTGAAGAAGTTCCCGGGCCGGCTACCGCAGTCCCCGAGCCGGGTACGGCAGTCCCCGAGCCGGCTACTGCAGTCCCCGAGCCGAGTATTGAAGTCCCCGGGCCGACTGCTTGATTCTTCGAGCCGGACCCGGCCCCATCGGGGTTAGGCGGCACGAAGATGGAGTCGGATCCTGGAGACGGCTTGATGGATGGCTTGAGGAGGCGCTGTAGGGCGATGCCGGTTGGTATTGCTTGCCGCGTGGAGCCTATTCGGGCCAGAGCATCTGCTGGCTCGTTGTCGGCTCGCGGTACATGGAGGAATTCACATCCATCGAAGTATCCACTGATTTGCTGCACTAGGAAGCGGTAGCTTGCCATGTTTGCGTCCTTGGCGTCCCAGTCGCCAGATGATTGCTGAACCACCAAGTCTGAGTCGCCATAGCACAGGATCCGGCGGATGCCGAGTTCCTTGGCAAGCCGGAGCCCGTGTATGAGCGCTTCGTACTTGGCTACGTTGTTGGAGGCGGCGAAGTGGATCTGCAGCGTGTATCTGAGCTTGTCGCCCTTAGGAGAGGTAAGGACGACGACGGCTCCCAAGCCGGTGCGCATCTTGGATCCGTCAAAGTGCATGCGCCAATGGGTGGAGTCGGGAGCTGGCGGTAAGTATTGGGTCTCGGCCCAGTCGACAAGGAAGTCGGCCAGTGCTTGCGACTTGATGGCGGTGCGGGGTTGGTAGAAGATCGTGTAAGGGGCCAGCTCGATGGCCCACTTAGCTACCCGGCCGGATGCATCCCGGCTGCCTATGATCTCGGCCAGCGAGGCAGTGCATACGACCATGATAGGATGTTCTTGAAAGTACGGCTTCAGCTTCTTGGTGGTGAAGTACACGCCGTAGCACATCTTTTGGTAGTGCAGGTAGTTCTGTTTCGAGGCAGACAGCACCTCGCTCAGGTAATAAACCGGCCTCTGGACCGGCTGGGCTCGGCCTTCTTCGGGGCGTTGGACCACAATAACGGTGCTGACCACCCGGCTAGTGGCGGCAATATAAAGGAGCATGGGCTCTTTCTCAGTCGGCGCCGCCAAGACAGGCAGCGTGGTCAGCATTTTCTTCAGCTCGTGGAAAACTTGGTTGGCCTGGTCATTCCACTCGAAGTGAGTGCTCTTCTTCATGAGGCGGTAGAGAGGAGAGCTTTCTCTCCAAGCCAGCTGATGAAGCGGTTCAGAGAGGCCAGGCACCCGGTGAACTTCTGGATCTCTTGAAGCTTGGTTGGGACCGCCATCCTCTCGATGGCCTTGATCTTCACAGGGTTGCACTCGATGCCGCGTTCAGAGACCAGAAAGCCTAGGAGCTGGCCGGCTGGCACTCCGAACACGCATTTCTCGGGGTTGAGCTTGATTCGGAACCGGCGCAGGTTCTCGAATGTCTCCTTCTGGTCTTCTAGCAGAGTGCCGCGCTTCTCCGTCTTCACCACGATATCATCCACATAGACGTGGGCGTTCTTGCCGAGCTGCGTGAGGAGGCACTTCTGCATGCAACGCTGAAAAGTGGCGCCGGCATTCCTCAAGCCGAACGTCATAGTCAGGTAGCAGAAGGCTCCAAATGGCGTGATGAAGGCGGTCTTCATTCGGTCATCCGGGTTCAGTTTTATCTGGTGGTATCCCAAATAAGCATCCAAAAAGCTCAACAGCTCGCATCTGGCTGTGGAGTCTATCACTTGGTCAATTCTAGGCAGGGCGAAGGGATCTTTTGGGCAGGCTTTGTTGAGGCTTGTGTAATCTATACACATGCGCCACTTGTTATTCTTCTTCAGCACGAGAACCGGGTTCGCGAGCCACTCGGGGAAGAAAACTTCCATGATGAAGCCGGCCCCAAGAAGCCGGGCTATCTCCTCCCCTACGATCCTTCTCTTCTCCTCTGACAGTCAGCGGAGAGGCTGCTTGACTGGTTTGGCGTCCTCCCGCACATGTAATTTGTGCTCGGCGAAATCCTTCGGAACACCCGGCATGTCCTTGGGGGACCATGCAAAGATATCCCGATTCTCACGGAGGAAATCGACGAGCTCGCCTTCCTATTTGCTGTCTAGGCTCGCCCCAATGACGGCAAACCTCTCGGGGTGCTCGGGGTCGAGCTGTATCTTCTTGGTCTCCTTGGCCGGCTGGAAAGATCCTTGGGCATCATACTCCTTGGAGTCGGCGGGCTGGTTTAGCTGCTTGCTGGCCAGGGCCACGACCCTGTCCAGCGTCTTCTTCTCTTCGGCAATCACGAGGGATTCAGCCAGCCGGCTGCTGGCCGCGGCGCAGTCGGCGGACTTCTTGTCGTCGCCGGTGATGGTGATGACGCCCTTGGAGCTTGGTATCTTCATCTTGAGGTACGCGTAGTGGGGGACCGCCATGAACTTGGCCAAGGCAGGTCGGCCAAGCAAGGCGTGGTAAGGGCTCTCCAGGTCCACCACCTCGAACCAGATTGCTTCCCGGCGGAAATGATCCTTGCCCCCAAAGAGTACATCGATCTTGATCTTGCTGATGGGGGCGCAGGACAAACCGGGCACGATGCCGTGAAACACCGTTTGAGTCGGCACAAGCTGCTTCGCCCTGACACCCAACTTCTCCATGGTGTCGCGGTACAGGATGTTGATGCTGCTTCTACCATCGATCAGCACGCGGGAGAAGCGCGCGGCACGTGTGTCTGTCGCAAGGGTGGCCTCCAGGACCAAAGTGTAGGAGCCGGGGGACGGCATCACCTCTGGGTGGTCGGCCCGGCTCCAGCTGATGGATTTCTCTGACCAATGCATGTGGCCGGCTGGGTTGGCGGCGGCCACATTGACTTCTTGTTGCTCTCGGCGCTTGCTGCGCCGGTCTTCGGGCTGGCTCGTAAAGACAACATAAGACGCTTGCTCGTCGGGGAACTCGTCCTGCACGGCGTCGACCGCGGGCCGAGCGGCCTTGGGCGGCGGAGCCGGAGGCGGCGGGCCGGCAGGCGGAGTCGGTGTGAGCCCTTCGCCCATGGAGATTCGGGCGAGCCAGTTACACTTTTGGGTCGTATGGTTGGACGGCTTCGCGCCGCTATGGAACTTGCACAGGGCGTCAAGGGTTTGCTCGTAGGAAAAGGCCGGCTGCCAAGCCGGCCGGCCGCCCTTGGGCTTCTTGGGCGCGGGCCGCCCCTCAGGCGGCGCATCTTCGACCGTGGCCACCTGCCGGCTAGCGGGAGGCGGCGCAGGGCCTTTGCGCTTCTGATCATTCTGGTGTTGGCGTCGGCCGGAATCTCCAGCCGGTGCTTTGGGCGCCGGATTGAGCACTTTCCCGGTCGCGTCCACCCGGAGCTCGGTCTTCATCGAGGAGTCGGCGGTGGCGTACTTGTCGGCGATGTTCAGGAGCTCGTCGAGGGTAGTCGGCTCATCGCAAAGAAGCTTGTGCTTGAGGAAGGTGCCCTCTCAGCACCCGGCAGTGAAGTATTCGATGGCTTGCACCTCATGCACCCCTTCGCAGGAGTTGCGGAGCTCGGCCCAACGCGTGAGGTAGTCGCGAGTGGACTCGGCTGGGCCCTGTACGCACAGGGAGAGCTGCCTGGGCTTGGGAGCCCGCTTGTAGGTGCTGGTGAAGTTGCGAACGAAGGCTTCAGTGAAATCTACCCAGCTGTTGATGCTGAGAGGCTTGAGGCTGTTAAGCCAAGTCCGCGCCGTGCCTTGCAGCATGAGGGGCACGTACTTTACGGCAACGCGCCGGTTGCCATTAGCGATGCTGACGGCTGTGGAGTAGTCGGTCAGCCAGTCTTCCGGCTTCACTGAGCCGTTGTACTTGGGCGTGTCTCTTGGGAGCGAGAACCCTTTGGGGAAGGGCTCGTCGCGGATGCGGGGGCCAAAGCAAGGGGGGCCGACATCGTCTTCTTCTTCCAGCGCCAGGGATCTGGCCAGGCGGTCGATCCAGTGGCGGGTGTCGTTTTCGCTGACTCCTTCGCGGCGACCAAGCCGGCCGCTGAGAGTCGGGTGCGCCACTGGAGGCGGGGTGGGGTATCTCTCTCCACGAGCTCGAGGCGGAGGCGGGGTGCCCCGCCATTCCATGGATCGGGGGCGGCCGTCCGCGTCTCGCTCGATGGAGATTTGGGTCCGGCTTCGGCTGGAAGCCGGCTCTTTCTCGCGCCACGCGCGGGTGTTGCTTATAGTCGGCGAGCGGGAAGTCGCGCCGTGGTCGCGGCGCGGGGGAGGTATCCCCGCACACGCGTTGGCTTCGTGCTGCCGAGCGGCCGCGTCAATTAGTTGCTGAATACGCCGCGTCATGTGGGGGAGGTCTTCGGCTTCCAAGCCGTCCAGCTCATCTACGGCCGCCTGGGCGGCACGCAGGTTCTCGAGCGGGGTGGCGTAGACCGGCCGATCGACTCCAAGCGTGTCGGCGATGACGGCGCCGCGTTGCCTGACAGCACCAGCCCGGCTTGGGCCAGCCGAAGCCGGCGTGCCGAAGGCGGCGCGGTCAGCTTCGCGCTGGTAGGCCTCGGTGAGGCGTCTTACGGAGGCCAGCCACCGGCCCTCCGCGAGGAGGGCGAGGCGGCGCGCCTCCAGTACTTCGTCGTTGGCGTCAGCCGGAAGGGGGGCGGACAAGTCGTGGGCCGCCACGCGTGGGGCGTCGCGGGCGCCCTCGTCAGTCGGGCCATCGTGGCCGATAACCATCACCTCAGCAGCGGCAGCATCACGATCGCTGGCCGGAGGGAGCGGGTCGTTGTAGATCGTGACGTTGGTGGGGAAGGTGTCGTAGGATGCCATGTCGGAGTCAACAGGCATCGGGTCGGTGGAGCCAACCGACTCCAAATCCGCAGCGAGCTCGCTGGAGACGTGGAGCTGGCTGAGGAGGTTGGCGAGGTGGTCGGTGCCCGCATCGGAGGCAAGCTCGTCGGAGATGCGGGCCTTGTCGAAGAGGTCGGCGAGGCTGCTTGCCGCGCAGATGTTGGCGACGCCATGCAGCGCGTCGTGGCAAGCGCCATCGGGCGAGCCGGGCTGGCTACGCTCGCGAGGGAGGAAAAGGGTTCCCGTCCAGAACAGGTCTCCGGGCGATGGTGCACCTGGCCCCACGGTGGGCGCCAAATGTCGGGTGGTAGGTGTGACATATGCCAACGGGTGGCTTATCATTGTGGGAGCCAATAAAACATCGCCGGTGCCTGGAAACGGGATAAGGCGAAGACATGCACGCCGGCGGATCTTACCCAGCTTCAGGGCTCTCCGGGGAGATAACACCCCTACTGCTGCTCTGCGGGGTCTCCGCATGGTTACTAAATGAACAAGTAGCTACACAATGCTCCTTGAGCTGTTTTGGGTGGAAGGAGGACGAAGGGCTCAGCTAGCTTGCTTCCTCTCCTTGTATGGTGTCTAGGTCTAACTTGAGAGTCCAACCCTTTGCATGGGTGCACCGGGGGGTTTATATAGGCCTACCCCCCGGGGGTACAATGGTAATCCAGCTGGGCGCGGGGCCCAGCTGTCTGTGACTATGCTTGCCAGCTTCTGCGCCGGCTACTGGGGCCCGCCGGCTGGTGGGTCCCGCCGGCTGCCGGCTCCTTGGTCGACAGGCAGGCCCCACAGGCCAGGGCCTAGTCGGTGGCTGGTTACTGTTACTCCGTGCGGTTGACACAGGCTTGGTCGGGGTAAGCGTGGCTACAGTACCGCCGCCCTGGCGGGCGATTACTGTAGCCCCGTCGTATCTTGTCTCCTCAATGGGCGTCTCCTTCGAGGAAGGTGGCAGGCCGGCTATGGGAAGTCAGCCCTCTATCTTGCCGGCTTGAGAGGAGGTGCGGCCGCCTTCGGTATCTCTCTGCCTGAAGGGGCCCACCGCCTCGGGGGCCACGCTGGCGGCCCGTCGTGGACGGCGTCGGAGCCGCCGTGGCAACAGTGCCGCGCCGGACGGGTCGTGGCCACCCGTACGGCACACTGTACCAGGCGTGCTCCAGGTTTTGGGGGTGGCAGGCTCCACTGTAGCCACGCCCCGCTTCATCATCGTACGGTGGACGCGTACATTGCGGGTACGGCTTTGACTGCTTTATGGGAGCCGGCTTCTCGTAGCTGGCCTTGCTTGTAGCCGGCTTCTCGTAGTCGGCCCTCCACAGCTTTCTTCATGGGGGTAAAGGGCGGGCCGCCCCCGAAGCCGGCCAGGAAGATAGTCGGCAAGGGGGGGTGGCCCAGATCTTGAGTCTTCTTGAGAGCCGGACGGGCTCGTAATTTTTTCTGATGGGCCAGGGGAAGCCGGCTAGGCTACCCATGGCCATTTACTTCGACAGTATGTGATTACCGAATGTTGTGCGAAGTCCCGGATGAGATCCCGGACGTCACAAGGAGTTCCAGAATGGTCCGGAGGTGAAGATTTATCTGTAGGAAGTTGTCATACGATCACCGGAAAGGTTCGAGGGCATATCGGTATTGTACCGGGGCCACCGGAGGGGTTCCAGGGGTCCACCGGGAGGGGCCACCTCTCTCGGAGGGCCTAATGGGCTGTAGAGGAAAGGGAACCAGCCCTACATGGGCTGGGCGCATCCCCCCTTGGGCCCATGCACCTAGGGCTGGGGGGAAACCCTAAGGGGGGCGCCCCCCTTGCTTGGGGGGCAAGCCCCCTCCCCTTGGCCGCCCCCCCCCCTCTAGATCTCATCTAGAGGGGGACAACCCCCTTCCTCCTTCCCCTATATATAGAGGGGCAAGGGGAGGGCTGCACAGACCATCCAAGGGGCAGCCCCTCCCCTCCCCAACACCTTTCCTCCTCTGCAAGAGCTTGGCGAAGCCCCGCCGGAGTACTGCAGCTCCACCACCACGCCGTCGTGATGCTGTTGGAGCCCTCTTCCTCAACCTCTCCCTCCTCCTTGCTGGATCAAGGCGCGGGAGACGTCCTCGCTCCATACATGTGTTGAACGCGGAGGTGCCGTCCGTTCGGCGCTAGGATCTTCGGTGATTTGGATCACGACGAGTATGACTCCATCAACCCCATTCTCTTGAACAGTTCCGCTCGCGATCTACAAGGGTATGTAGATGCACTCCTCACCCCTCGTTGCTAGATGACTCCATAGATTGATCTTGGTGATGCCTAGAAAATTTTAAATTTCTGCTACGTTCCCCAACAGTGGCATCATGAGCTAGGTCTATGCGTAGTTTCTATGCACCAGTAGAACACAAGTTGTTGTGGGCGTCGATTTTGTCAATTTACTTGCCGTTACTAGTCTTATCTTGATTCGGCGGCATCGTGGGATGAAGTGGCCCGGACCGACCTTACACGTACGCTTACGTGAGACTGGTTCCACCGACTGACATGCACTAGTTGCATAAGGTGGCTAGCGGGTGTCTGTCTCTCCCACTTTAGTCGGATCGGATTCGATGAAAAGGGTCCTTATGAAGGGTAAATAGAAATTGGCATATCATGTTGTGGTTTTGGCGTAGGTAAGAAACGTTCTTGCTAGAAACCTATAGCAGCCACGTAAAAACTTACAACAACAATTAGAGGACGTCTAACTTGTTTTTGCAGCATATGCCCTGTGATGTGATATGGCCAAAAGGATGTGATGAATGATATATGTGATGTATGAGATTGATCATGTTCTTGTAATAGGAATCACGACTTGCATGTCGATGAGTATGACAACCGGCAGGAGGCATAGGAGTTGTCTTAATTTATTTATGACCTGCGTGTCAACTTATACGTCATGTAATTACTTTACTTTATCGCTAACCGTTAGCCATAGTAGTAGAAGTAATAGTTGACGAGACAACTTCATGAAGACACGATGATGGAGATCATGGTGTCATGCCGGTGACGACGATGATCATGGCGCCCCGACGATGGAGATCAAAAAGGAGCAAAATGATATTGGCCATATCATGTCACTATTTGATTGCATGTGATGTTTATCATGTTTTACATCTTATTTGCTTAGAACGAAGGTAGCATAAATAAGATGGTCCCTCACAATAATTTCAAGAAAGTGTTCCCCCTAACTATGCACCGTTGCTAAGGTCCATTGTTCCGAAGCACCACATGATGATCGGGTGTGATAGGTTCTAACGTTCGCATACAACGGGTGTAAGCCAGATTTACACACGCAAAACACTTAGGTTGACTTGACGAGCCTAGCATGTACAGACATGGCCTCGGAACACGGAAGACCAAAAGGTCGAACATGAGTCGTATAGAAGATACGATCAACATGAAGATGTTCACCGATGATGACTAGTCCGTCTCACGTGATGATCAAACATGGCCTAGTTGAATCGGATCATGTATCACATAGATGACTAGAGGGATGTCTATCTGAGTGGGAGTTCATTAAATAATTTGATTAGATGAACTTAATTATCATGAACTTAGTCTAAAATCTTTACAATATGTCTTGTAGATCAAATGGCCCACGCCGATGTGAATAGATTCGAGCAACTTGACTCTCAAACGAAGAACATCATATGTGGCCATCTGAGCAAAGGGCAGTACGGCAGAGTGAGTGCTTTGGAGATAGCAAAGCTTATCTGGGACAGGCTGTCCAAGGTGAATGATGGAGTCTCAACACAGCGTGACTCTCGAGTTGATGTTCTTCGCAATCTCTTCAACCGCTTCAAAAGACTCGACAATGAAAATGTTCAGCAAACCTTCGATCGCCTCACTGACATCTCAAATGAGCTTCAAGCACTTGGTGCCACTGACATCACCAACCATGAGGTGGTGAAGAAATTGCTGAGATCGCTTGATTCCTCATTTGTTACTCTGGCATTGATGATACAAGAACGTGGAGACTATAAGTCACTTGATCCCGCTGATATCCTCGAGAGGCTAAACACTCATGAGTTCCAGCTTGCTGAGAAGAGAGATCTCTATGGACCAAGCTATGGCAGATCTCAAGCTCTAAAGGCCAAGGCAGTGTGTGAATCTGAAGGTGAAGATTCTGGTAGCAGCCTTGGTGATCCTAAAGAACTGAGCCAAGAGCTAGCAATGCTTGTGAGGAAATTCCATAAGTTCTCAAGACGTGGTCGTTTTGTAAAATCCTCAAGAAGTGATGACTTAAGATCAGATTCCTCATCCCGTGATTACAAGAAGAGACTCTGTCACAAATGCAAGAAATCCGGTCACTACATTCAAGATTGTCCTCAGTGGGAAAAGGAATCAAAGAAGAAGAAGTACAAGGACTACAGTTCTGATGATTCAAAGAAGAAGAAGAAATCTTCAAAGTCCTCTTCATCAAAATCTTCAAGGTCTTCATCTCACAAGAAGAGAAGCTCCAAGAAGGCTCGGGCATTCATTGGCAAGGAAATGGACTCTGAGGCTAAATCTGAGGAAAATGAAAAAGAGGAGGAATCTGAGGAGTCATACTCTGGTGTGGCGAGCCTAGCCCTCGCTACCGCATTCTTCGGCTAGTCCATCTTCAACTCTGAGGAAAAGGACCTCCCCAACACCACTGACGACGGCGATGATGACTACGCTCCCACCTATTGCTTCATGGCAAAAGGTGCAAAGGTACTCAAATATCCCTCCTCTAAATCAAGTGAGGATGAATCTGATGAAAATATCAAGCCTAGTTATTCTAAACTTGCTAAGATTGCTGTGAAACAACAAAAGGCTCTTGAAAAGGTTCAAAATATGCTAGACAAAAGCTATGATATGTTGGGTGATGATATGGATCACACTAAAACTTTGACTGAAAATCTTCAGAGACTTCAGACTAAGTTTGATAACCTTCAAAGTCATCATAACACTCTCTTATTTGATCATGAGAAACTCTCTTATGATTTTCTTCAAAAGAAAGCAAGATCTTGAATAGTTAAGAGTGAGTTATGAAGATCTTCAGAAGGAGCGTGATTCTTTACTTGCTCAACAAATCAGCGCTACTCAGGAAGAATTTATTCCTCCATGTTTGAAATGCATTGAACGTGAATCTGCTAATTCTTCACCTGAATGTTCAAATCCTCCTATTGCTGCAAATTCTTCACCTGTCTCTGCTATCACTAACTCCTCATCTAAGAACATTGCTAGTATCATTGATGATGCAGGGCTGAAGGAATTGTATATGACAGGCATGTACAAAAGCCTCAAAGGGCATCAAGCTCTTTGTGATGTGCTTAAAAAGTAGATACTTAACAGGAACCCTAGGAAAGAGGGTATTGCCTTTTAGAGGA
The DNA here is from genome assembly GCA_034509565.1 of Triticum monococcum. NCBI lineage: Eukaryota > Viridiplantae > Streptophyta > Magnoliopsida > Poales > Poaceae > Triticum > Triticum monococcum. The sequence goes on along the minus strand of CM067842.1, from coordinate 475,757,590 downwards.
AACTCAATGCTGATGGGACTTACTGGAAGCCTGAGCAGTATCCCAAAACCTCATGGGTTGCTGCAAAGGGACCTTCTATGGATCCATCTACTTTATCTGGCTTCACATGTGAATCTTCATATTCTTCTGATGAGTGATTTGACTCCAACTATAAACTATTCAAAAATCAGGATGGTAAAGTATTTGCTAGATATGTTGGCACAAACTGCAGGAACGGTCCCCCTATGAAGAAAATCTGGGTTCCCAAAAGATGCCTTAAAAGTCTTCAGGTGAATGTCATCATGACACCACCTGTGAAGAATAGGAACCTCAGATCAAATTCTTCATATGGACCAAATTCTTCATATGGATCCAAGTCCTCATACGGACCAAATTCCTCACGTGGATCAAATTCCTCAAAAGGATCAAAGTCCTCATATGAACATCATCATGCTAACCCTTCTGTTTCGCAGGGAAGATCTAAGGATTATGGATATGTGCATTATTCTTCAAATCATTATGTTCATAAATCCTCGAAGATTTTCTCTGCTTACTCTTATGCTTACCCTAACCCCTCTTATGTGAAACGAAGTGGATTGGTATCTATGCCACCTTTCTCTTATGGAGCTCGCAGAATGATGAACTCTTTGCCACCCCTTCAGATGTGGGTGGTGAAGAAAAAGACCTAATATCTTATGCATGGTCAGGTCTCGATACAAACTTAAACGTCTGAAGAATTTGCTGGAGAACTGAATATGCTTGAAAGGACACAAGCTAATCATGAAGAAATGAATTTTCATTTCTCACATCCTCATACTGCTTTATCTATTCTATTGCTTGATGAAATTGATCTGATGAAATTGATATCATATTCTTCACTAATGAAGTATATGAGTTCGTAAGCTGCACGAATTCATCTACAGGATGATCAACCCAAAGCCACTAAGTGGGTCCTCGATAGTGGATGTACAAATCACATGACTAGTGATAGGAGCTTATTGATGGACTCTGCTTTATCTCCATCACATCTGAAGCATATCACCTACGCTGACAAAGGCAAAATCAAGGTATTGGGTCTAGGTAAGGTTGCAATCTCAAAGGATAGACACATAGACAAAGTCATGCTTGTCGAGTACTTAGGGTTCAACCTCATGTTGTAAGTGCATCTAGTGCCCCTTAGTGATTTTGGTGTATTGAAGACTTATAGGTTAAGGGACTAATGTGTTTATGAGTGTACATAGGTCTATAAGTCTATGAGGAGTTTGTTACATACAGAAAAAGTCGACCCGTAAAAATGAAGTTCTTTGACTAAAGACTTTGAATTTCTGAAGACTTTCTAAAGACTTTGAAAGTGAAGAAATTGTGTGACTTTTGAGGACTTGGCATTCATTCGACGAACATGAAGCGTGAAGACTTTTGTTTTCGTAGTTTCATTTTCTCTTTCTCGAGTCATAGGAAACACCGTACTGTTAAAGGGGGTCGAGGAAATACTAAGGAAAAATTTCCATGTGATGCTCAACTCAAAATCCTACACCTACCAATCCCTTCGAGTGAAGCCATTGGAAATCTCATACAGTTCAGTCATATTCTTCAGTGAAAGAGACGAAGTTCTTCTGGTCTCTGAGGGATTTGTTCCGACTGAGGAGTTAGGAATTCGCCAGTGCGGATTGCCTACACAGTGAGGAACATGATAGCCCTGAGGAATTTGATACTCAAATTTCCGACCGTTGCTGTGCTATGCCAGATGTCCCAAAATATCTATCCACCTAACAGTCATATCATTGAAGGGCATTTATGTCTTATCATGTCGGGCTGCTCCCTAGGCTATAAATAGCCGCCCCCTACAACCACTAGCTGGTTAGCTGCTCCAAGAGAAACTGACACTTGTCATATGAGAGCATCCCATCCTCCGAGGACTTTGAGCGAAAATCATCAAGTGAGGAAAACCCAAACCCAAACACCTACAAACCCAAAGTGATTGAGCATCACTGAAGAGATTGATCTTGCGTGGATCCGATGCTTGTTACCTTTAAAGATTGTGCTTCTTCCAGATGGTTAGGTGTCATGGTCTAGAGCATCCAAGAGGAATTGTGGATCGCCGAGTGACCAAGTTTGTGAAGGTTCGGAAGTCACCTGAAGACTTACCACGAGTGATTGGGCGAGGTATGTGTGACCTTAGCTCAAGGACAATATGGTGAGGACTGTGTGTCTGGGACTGTGTGTCCAGGACTGTGTGTCCGGGACTATGTGTCCTCAGGTTTTAATACGTAGCAGCTCCAACCAGATGTACAACTGAGACAACAGTTGGAACTGGTCTACAAAATCATTGTCTTCACCAAGCTCACTGGTTCTATTTCCTCAACTCTTTCATTTCCTCATAACTATGTTGAGTGCTTGTTCATATCTGTGTTTGAAGAATTTGACTGAAGACTTTCTCAATTTCCTTAGTTCAATTTCTTCAGTCTGTTTGTCTTCATCCTATGTTATCCTATGTTTACGCTTTCTGTACTCTGTGCTTGTCTTCATTTCATCATGATGACTATGCTTGTGTTCTGTTATGTTTACTTTTGAGTACTTATTCCGCTGCTAGTAGTTCTTTGCTAAGGAATTTCCTCACCTGCAAATTCCTTGGTGAAGAATTCATAAAAATCGCCTATTCACCCCCTCTAGTCGACATAACGCACTTTCAATTGGTATCCGAGCAAGGTACTCCCTTGTTCTGTGTGATTTTGGTTTAACCACCTGGAGTTCTAGTTATGTTGACCGCAGGTATGATCAAGGTTTCTACTGGGTGTCCTACCTTCTATGGGATGGACTACCCCTACTGGAAGAATAAGATGCGCATGCATCTTGAGGCAATTGATAACGATCTCTGGTACGTTGTGGTGAATGGTGTTCCCTCTATCACTCCCACCATCAATGCTGCTGATGTGAAGAGATTCAAGCAACTCGACTCTCAAGCGAAGAATATCATATGCGGCCATCTGGGCAAAGGACAGTATGGCAGAGTGAGTGCTTTGGAGACAACCAAGCTTATCTGGGACATGCCGTCCAAGGTCAACGAGGGAGTCTCAACACAGCGTGACTCTCGAGTTGATGTTCTTTGAAATCTCTTCAACCTCTTCAAAAGAATCAACAATGAAAATGTTTAGCAAACCTTCAATCGCCTCACTGACATCTCAAATGAGCTTCATGCACTTGGTGCCACTGACATCACCGACCATGAGGTGGTGAAGAAATTGCTGAGATCGCTTGACTCCTCATTTGATACTCTGGCATTGATGATACAAGAACGTGCTGATTACAAGTCACTTGATCCCGTTGATATCCTCGAGAGGCTAAATACTCATGAGTTCCAACTTGCTGAGAAGAGAGATCTCTATGGTTCGAGCTATGGCAGATCACGTGCCCTGAAGGCCAAGGTAGTGTCTGAATCTGAAGATGAAGATTCTGGTAGCAGCCTTGGTGATCCTGAAGAACTGAGCCATGAACTAGCACTGGTCGTGAAGAAATTCCATAATTTCTCAAGACGTGGTCGCTTTGGAAAATCCTCACGGAGCAATGATTCCTCATCCAGTGACTACAAGAAGAGGCTTTGTCACAAATGCAAGAAACATGGACACTATATTCAAGATTGTCCTCAGTGGGAAAAGGAATCAAAGAAGAAGAAATACAAGGATTACAGTTATGATGAAGCGAAGAAAAAGAAGAAATCCTCAAAATCTTCATCACCAAAATCTTCGAAGTCTTCATCTTACAAGAAGAGCAGCTCCAAGAAGGCTCGAGCATTCATTGGCAAGGAAATGGACTCTGAGGCCGAATCTGAGGAACATGAGGAAGAGGAGGCATCTGAGGAGTCTGAGTCTAGTGTGGCGAGCCTGGCTCTCGCTACTGCTTTCGTCAGCAAGTCCATCTTTAACTCTGAAGAAAATGGCTTCACCAACAAGGCTGATGGAAACAATGATGACTACGCTCCCACCTATTGCTTCATGGCAAAAGGTGCCAAGGTACTCAAATACCCCTACTCTGAATCAAGTGAGAATGAATCTGATGAAAACCTCAAACCCAGCTACTCCAAACTTGCTAAGATTGATGTAAAACAACAAAAGGCTTTTGAAAAGGTTCAAAACATGCTAGACAAAAGTGATGATATGTTGGGTGAAGAAATGGATCGCACTAAAACCTTGACTAAAAATCTTCAGAGACTTTAGTCTAGGTTTGACAACCTTCAAGGTCATCATAACACTCTCTTATCTGATCATGAGAAGCTTTCATATGAATTTCTTCAAAGAAAGCAAGATCTTGAAAAGCTAAGAGTGAGTTATGAAGATCTTCAGAAGGAGCGTGATTCATTACTTGCTTAACAAATCAGCGCTTCTCGGGAAGAATTTTTTCCTCCATGCTTGAAGTGCATTGAATGTGAATCTGCTAATTCTTCACCTGAATGTTCAAATGCTGCTAATGCTTCAAATTCTTCACTGGCCACTGCTCTCACTAATTCCTCATCTGAGGACATTCCTAGTATCACTGACGATGCAGGGCTGAAGGAATTGTACATGGCAGGCATGTACAAAAGCCTCAAAGGGCATCAGACTCTTTGTGATGTTCTTAAAAAGCAGATCCTCAACAGAAACCCTATGAAAGAGGGTATTGCCTTTAGAAGGAAACTCAATGCTGATGGTACATATTGGAAGCCTGAGCAGTACCCCAAAACCTCATGGGTGGCTACAAAGGGACCTCCAGTTGATCCATCCAACTTATCTGGCTTTGCATGTGAATCTCCTCGTTCTGATGATGAGTCATTTGACTCCAACTATAAATTGTTCAAAAATCAGAATGGTGAAGTATTTGCTAGATATGTTGGCACTAACTGCAGGAACGGTCCTCCTATGAAGAAAATCTGGGTTCCCAAAAGGTGCCTTGAAAGTCTTCAGGTGAATGTCCTCAGGACACCACCTGTGAAGAATAGGGACCCCACATCAAATTCTTCATATGGACCAAATTCCTCAAAAAGGATCAAAGTCCTCATATGAATATCATCGTGCTAACAACTCTGTTTCATAGGGACGAGCCAATGGCTATGAATATGAGCATTATTCTTCTGATCATTATGTTCATAAGTCCTCGAACAATTTATCTGCTTATTCATATGCTTATCCTAACTCCTCTTATGTGAAACGAAATGGACTAGCTTCTATGCCACCTTTCTCGTATGGAGCTCGTAGAGTGATGAACTCTTTGCCACCCCTTCAGATGTGGGTGGTGAAGAAAAAGAACTAATCTCTTCTGTAGGGTCAGGTATCTAGATGTACGTGATCGTCTGAAGAATTTGCTGGAGACCTGAGTGTGCCTGAAAGGACGCATGCTAATCATGAAGAAATGAACTTTCATTTCTCACGTCCTCATACTGCTTTATCTGTTCTGTTGCTTAATGAAATTGATCTGATGAATTGATGTCATATTCTTCACTGATGAAGTATATGAAGTTCATAAGTTGCACTAATTCATCTACAGGATGATCAACCCAAAGCCACTGAGTGGGTCCTCGATAGTGGATGTACAAATCACATGACTGGTGACAAGAATCTATTGATGGATGCTCCCTTATCACCATCGCATCTGAAGCATATCATCTTCGCTGACAAAGGAAAAAGTCCGGTATTGGGTCTAGGTAAGGTTGCGATCTCAAAGGATCGACACATGGACAATATCATGCTTGTCGAGTCCTTAGGATACAACCTCATGTCTGTCTCAATGCTTTGCAATCTTGATATGGTAGTTGTCTTTGGCAAGTACCATTGTGTTGTGGTTATGGAAGCTGACAATTCCAAAGTCTTCGAAAGCTTTAGGAGAGGAGACCTGTGTATTGTTGATTTCTCTACAGGACCGCAACCAGCCGTGTGCCTACTTGCAAAAGCTTCAGAAGGATGGTTCTGGCATCGACGAATTGGTCATGCAGGCATGAGGAATTTGCACATGCTTGCGAAGAAGAAGCATGTCATTGGCATGGAGAATGTCAAATTCCTCAAGGATCACTTATGCGGAGCCTGTGAAGCTGGGAAGATGACAAAGGCTAAGCATCCAGCGAAGACTATCATGACCACCACTCGACCATTTGAATTGCTTCACATGGATCTCTTTGGTCCTAATCATTACTCAGCAGTCACAAATGATGCATCTCTCTATGGCTTTGTTATTGTTTATGATTACTCTCGTTACACATGGGTACACATTGTTACTTACAAACATGAAATGCAGGAAGTCTTCAAACGATTTTCCTCGAGGGCTTCAACCAACTTTGGTGTGAAGATCAAGCACATCAGAAGTTACAATGGAACTGAGTTCAAGAATTTTGGTCTTGATGACTATCTTGATGAACTTGGTATTACTCATGAGTTATCTGCTCCTTATACTCCTTAGCAAAATGGCGTCATGGAGCGCAAGAACAGGACCCTTGCTGAGATGGCTTGGACTATGCTTGATGAATACAAAACGCCTCGTCATTTCTGGATTGAGACAATTGATACTGCGTGCCACATCATCAATAGAGTTATCTTCACAAATTCTTCAAGAAGACTGCTTATGAACTCCTCACTGATAAGAAACCCAATGTAAGTTATTTAAAAGTCTTTGGTGTGCTAAATGTTGGATTGGAGATCCTCATCACAACTCAAAATTTGCACCGAAAGCACATGAAGGTTTTATGCTTGGTTACAGAAAGGACTCGCACACCTATAGAGTTTTCAACAACGTTCTTCACAAGGTTGTTGAAACTGTAGATGTGCGGTTCGATGAAACTAATGGCTCACAAAGAGAGCACCTACCTTCTGTGATAGATGAACCAGCACCTGAGGAAACTATAAAGTTCAAGGCTACTGAGGATGTCATTCCTACCAAAGAATCTGTTGAAGAATTCATTCCAGAACATGAAGAACGTCGAGCTAATGCACCTGAAGAAAATGGTGCTGAAGAAAATGCTGATCAAATTCCTCAACGACAACCAGCTCATCCTCGCGTTGCAAAAGAAGTGCAAGTTGAAAAGATCATCGATGACATTAAAGCGCCAGGTCCTCTCACACACTCAAAAGCTTCACATTTATCTAACTTTCGTAGGCACTATGCTTTTGTCTCTATCATAGAGCCCACTAAGGTAGATGAAGCATTTCTGGAGCCCGAGTGGATTCAAGCCATGCAAGAAGAATTACATCAGTTCGAGCTCAAGAACGTCTGGGAACTGGTCGAACGTCCAGATCCTCGCAACAACAATATCATTGGCACAAAGTGGATCTATCGCAACAAGCAAGATGAAAATGTCCTTGTGGTAAGGAATAAGGCACGGCTTATAGCTCAAGGCTACACACAGGTTGAAGGAATTAATTTCGATGAAATTTTTGCACCAGTTGCTAGACTTGAGGCTATTCGCATATTACTTGCTTATGCTAACCATCATGATATCACTCTATATCAAATGGATGTGAAAAGTGCATTCCTCAATGGTAAGCTTGAGGAAAAAAGGATATGTTTCTCAACCCCCAGGTACTGAAGATCAAAGCATCCTGACAAAGTCTTCAGACTCAATAATGCCCTCTATGGCCTCAAGCAGGCCCCTCGGGCGTGGTATGATACTTTGAAGGAATTCCTCATGAAGAAAGGCTTCAAACCCGGTTCACTCGACCCTACTCTTTTCACTAATGCTTATGATGGTGAACTATTTGTGTGCCAAATATATGTTGATGATATTATCTTTGGTTGTACTGACCAATGTTATAGTGATGAATTTGCCTATATGATGAGTGAAGAATATCAAATGTCTATGATGGGAGAATTGAAATTCTTCTTAGGTCTTCAAATTCGTCAACAATGCAATGGCATATTCATATCTCAGGAGAAATACCTCAAGGATGTACCGAGGAAATTCGGCATGCAAGATTGCAAAGGCGTCAAAATTCCTATGCCCAGAAATGGCCATCTATGCATTGATGAAAATGGTATCGACTTCGATCATAAGGTATACCGCTCCATGATTAGTTTTTTTATTGTACTTATGTGCATCTAGGCCAGATATAATGCTTAGTGTTTGCATGTGTGCCCGATTTCAAGCTACACCAAAGGAATCACACCATAAGGTTGTGAAGCATATTCTTTGATATCTAGCACACACACCAACACTTGGATTATGGTACCCCAAGGGCTCGGCTTTTGATCTCATTGGATATTCTAACTTTGACTATGCTGGTGATCGTGTGGACCGCAAGTCAACATCTGGTACATGTCATTTCCTCGGACGATCTTTGGTCTATTGGTCCTCGAAGAAACAGAACTGCGTATCACTATCTACTGCTGAAGCTGAGTACATTGCCGCTGGTTCTTGGTCTGCTCAATTGCTATGGATGAATCAAACTCTCAAGGACTACGGCGTCAACATGAAGAATGTGCCTCTCTTCTATGACAATGAGAGTGCCATCAAGATTGCTCACAGCCCAGTTCAGCACTTGAAGACAAAGCACATTCACATTCGTCATCATTTTCTTCGTGATCATGTGTTGAAGGGATACATTTCTATTGAGCATGTGAAGACTGAAGAACAGCTAGCCGATATCTTCACAAAGCCCTTGGATGAGAAGAGATTTAGCAAGTTGCGGTGTGAGCTAAATATCTTAGAATTTTCGAATGTTCTTTGAAAAGGACTGTCGGTGTCAAAACTGGCGGATCTCGGGTAGGGGGTCCCGAACTGTGCGTCTAGGCCGGATGGTAACCGGAGGCAGGGGACACGATGTTTTACCCAGGTTCGGGCCATCTTGATGGAGGTAAAACCCTACATCCTGCTTGATTGATATTGATGATATGGGTAGTACAAGAGTAGATCTACCACGAGATCAAGGAGGCTAAACCCTAGAAGCTAGCCTATGGTTTGATTGTTCTTCGTCCTATGGACTAAAACCCTCCGGTTTATATAGACACTGGAGAGGGCTAGGGTTACACAGAGTCGGTTACAATGGTAGGAGATCTACATATCCGTATCGCCAAGCTTGCCTTCCACGCCAAGGAAAGTCCCTTCCGGACACGGGACGAAGTCTTCAATCTTGTATCTTCATAGTCCAGGAGTCCGGCTGAAGGTATAGTCTGGCTATCCAGACACCCCCTAATCCAGGACTCCCTCAGTAGCCCCTGAACCAGGCTTCAATGATGACGAGTCCGGCACGCAGATTGTCTTCGGCATTGCAAGGCGGGTTCCTCCTCCAAGTAATTCATAGAAGATTTTGAACACAAAGGTAGTGTCCGGCTCTGCAAAATAAGTTTCCACATATTGCCATAGAGAGAATAATATTTACACAAATCTAATCTGCTGACGTATTCCGTAGCATGACATCACACCACGTCCAAGTCTTTATTCGAATCGTTTTACTGTTCCACCTTAGCGCGTTTAGCGAGGCGGTTTCCTTGGCACGCCTTGTCAAAGCAAAGATCGTGTCCCCTTATTCCGGGATACTCATCAATACTGGCATGGGTAACCCAACCGTACCCGTTGGTATGTTTTCTCGATCAAAGGCGCGTCCCAAACGGTGACGGGGAGGGCCCTTGGTATTCAACCTCTTATAAAGAGACCAAGGTCCTACTCCTTTCTTTCAATCTCAAATGAGTTCACCCTTCGCCTCGATTTCCAACACCCAAGGCTCCAGATTTCAGGCGCTTCGGACCTTCGACAATGTCCGGATCCGACCTTCGAGGCCGATGGATGCCCTCCTCCGTCACGGAGGAGGACGTGCTGAAGTTGAGAGAGGCCAGGTTCTTGACCGGCGAAATCTAGCATAGGCTGGCTGCTCAAGGGCAGGTCATTCCCACTCCCAAGCCTGGTGAGAGTGTGGTTTTCATGTCTCACTTCCTTCGAGGGCTAGGCTTCCCGACGGATCCCTTTGTGAGGGGGCTCATGTTTTATTATGGGCTGGAATTTCACGACTTAGCTCCGGAGTCCATCCTCCATATTTCCTCATTCATCGTCGTGTGTGAAGCCTTCCTCCGTATTACTCCTCACTTCGGACTGTGGCTCAAGACCTTCAAAGTAGAGCCGAATATGATCGAGGGACGGCACGCGGAGTGCGGAGGTGCTTTTATAAGCAAGAATGCTGGTGCTCCATGGCCCAAGGGATCTTTTCAAGCGGAGTCCAGCTTATGGCAACGAGAGTGGTTTTATATCACAGCTCCTAGGAGCACCAAGTGGGTGGCGCTGCCTGCTTTCCGCTCGGGTCCCCCGCCACGACTGGTGTCATGGGTCAATAAGGGGCTGGACTGGGGGTCGGCAAAGGACGTGCCCCTGTTGCAGGGCCGCATCGGAGATCTCCTAGAAAGAGACATCAGTCTGGTCGTGGTGACGCAGGTTATGTTAATTCGCCGAGTTCTGCTCTGCAAACGTCGCCCCCTCCGCTTGTGGGAGTTCAATCCGGAGGGACCACGAGCTCTCCAGCATTTCATGGGTGCAACGCCTGTGGAGATGTACAAATTGTTCTTTGGATCACAAGCAATGTGTCCGGACTTGACCGAGGACGCAGGCCTGAGCTGCAATCGCCCGGATACTCAAGTAAGTAGCCTTGTGCCCGGACTCGCTATCCGTATATTTATCATAAAATTTCCCCTAAAAGAGATGTCCTTTAAACAGGAGTGGATAGCGAAAGCAAGGCGAATCAGGTGTCTGGCCCCCCTCCCCGAGACCGCGCCGGATCCCGTGCTAGTCAGGATGTTGGAGGTTGTGCCTTCGGAGGAAAGCGAGGGAGGGGACAAGGAAGCTACAGCCTCCTCGAAGGAGGTTGTCCGGAAGGGAGGAATCGAAAATTCCTCTCCTCAGGGGAAGAAGAGGACCGCCTCTGATGACCCGGAGATCATGGCCTCAAAGCGGGGGAAGAAATCTTCGTCAGAGGGTCCTGCGCCGGGGGGATACTTCAGCCGAAATACGCCCTCAAGGGGATCAGCCCTCCACTGAGCCATAAGTAGAGAGGAGTTTTTCTTTTTAAGAAATGAGAGAAATCCTTGCGTTATATCTGAGATGAGTAATCGAAAATTTACCATGTAGCTTGGACCTTAGCCCTTCTCAGCAGAGCTCGTCTTCGAGGGATCTTCTTTCGGAGATGATGGAGAGCGGAACGCCTCCCCCTGCCGTACCGCCTTGCGAGGCGGGTGACCCTGAGGTATCGTCGCGGAGGGTTTCTCCGAATCCGGCAGGGCCCGAAGGTAGTCATATGGCCCCCCAAAGCCGTCCACGACCGGCCTTCGAAAAGGGCCATCGGACGAGTCTGGCACCATCTGGTGCGCGGTCGGAGGAGCTGAAGGATCTGCTAGGGCGAGCATCTATCTTAGAGGAGCACCGTGCATTGATGGGAACGGTGATTGAGAGGATTTCATCCGCGGAGAGTGGATTGCACGAGGCCGTCAGGAGTTTACTGACAGGTTTTGAGGTACGCGAAATAATGTACCCTTTTTGGGCAGTTGCGCATAAATAAGATGCGCCTTGTGTAGATAGTAGCCCCTGAGACTCTGTGCGTTGTAAAAAGTGACGGCACACAGACGATCATAATCCCAGGTCTAATATGTCGCCTTCATACATAGGTGGTGAAGTGTCGGGTGGCCAGCTGGACTGATGAATTTGCCGAGCTAAAGCGGCAACTTGTCGTGGCAGATGCCGACATCGCGCTTGTCAACAAGCGGCTTGACAAGGCACAAGGTATGTAATTACTCCGGTGGCACCTGGTAAGGGGAGCTTTATGCCAGTATCTTACAATGTGTGCGCTTGATGCAGATGGTGCTGCTACCATGGAGAATCTTCGGGCGGAACTTGCGCGAGCCAAGGAGCAAGCCAGGAAAAGTGATGCGGCTGCCGGAAAGGCAATTGAAGAGCTGAAAGCCAAACAGGCTGCTCACTGCCGAAGCAAGAAGGAAATGGCCAAGATGGCTGTGAAGCTGAAGAGCACCACTGACCGTTGCAAGCTTCTTGAAAAAGAAGATCAGGCGGAACGGACGGACCTAGAGAAGGCCGTTGCCAATGCCAAGGATTCTCGCTCTGCGATGAGAGCTATGAAGGAGGAGCTGCGTCAGGCCGGAGAGATCGCGGCTGGAAATCCCTTTATGCTGCGAAGGAAGTTCTGCGATCCTAAACATGCTCCATTAGACCGGATGTGGAGTACGGCGGACACCTATCTGGATTTGGCAGCGAATGCCGCAGATGCGGCCGAACACTTCCGAGATCAAGAAGATTGCGAAGTGGAAAAGCTCTTTTGGTCGCAGTTCCACAATCCGGAGCGTCCACTGTCATTAGCCGATCGTTTGGCCGAATGGGCCATGCTAAATAGGTTGTCCGGACTCGCCATGAAGTATGTCATGAGTCATTTGTGGCCAGAGAGGCCAGAGCCGAAAAGTTATTTCAACTTGGTGCAGCAGTTCCTTGGTGCGGCGCCACATATCAATGCGATGAAGAGGTCAGCGTGTATAGAGGGTGCACTGATGGCTCTTGCCCGTGTCAAGACATACTGGGCGGAAATGGAGGCCACCGTTGTTGCATGCCCAGACTCGGATGGAAGCCGAGTACTTGCCGAGCACTATTTTCAGGAAGTTCTGCAAGGCGCTCGTTTAATAGAGACGCAGTGCTCGAAGGATACTATATTCGGATAGCATATATTATTGTAAAACAATATTTTGATAAATTTTAGAAGCTTTTTATACTTGTGCCTGCAAGTATTATAATACCTCCTGTGTGGCCCTTTACCATATATGTATATATAATTTGAAAGATGGCAGTCGTCGGCTTCAGCCCCCACGCACATAATGCGGGGGAGTTCACAGAAGGCGCATTTTCACACTTGATCCAACATCTTGGTCCTACAAAGGAGGTGATAGCGCAGTGAACTAGGCAATCAGACTATGATGCTTTATCACTTTCACTTAGCCATAGGAGTTTGATAGTGAGGCTACTTATATAGCCCCTGGTGGCGCCTGCGCTCGCCCGAACTTGGGGCGCGTATGTGCCTGGCCGGGAAGCGGCCCTTCATTAATGTGGAGGAATCCTAAAGATTCTGGTAAGTCATCGAGTGGTTGACCAGTCTCACGCTATATCATGACAGTCAGTTTTCGGCTTTCTCTACTGAGGTGCTCGCCTGGCCGAACCGAGGCACAATCGCAGTAGTTCTCCTGGTGCCGCCTTAGCCGATAGAGCGGAACGTAAGGTAGCAAAACACAGGAGCCGGGCAAACCCAACATTTGACCAAAGACATGATTCGGAGCTGATGCATATAAGGCCAAACTCGCGACGCCGAACACTCCCTAAGGTATTCGGTCTTTATGAGGGCGGGCGGGATAACGCCCTTAGTAATAAGCCCCTAGTGTCCAGGTACGCGCAAAACTCTGACGTGGCCACATGCCAAAACGCCAGTCTCCTCCTTGGTTATACCAAGAAACCAGGGGATGTGTATCAACAAGAGACAGTAAAAAAGGTTTACGCAGGGTCTTAGTCTGAAAAGAATCCTTGGAACGGGTCCCTACTGCATGTACGTGCCTGTGTCTCCGTTGTGTCGTATCCTGGACGGGCATAGCATGGTGTCCGTCTGCAAAAGAGAGGAACTTAGTTGAAGAAAGATCGTGCCGAACATGAGTTATACTAAATAAACAAGGTATAAATCGAAATGGGTAAAATTGAGCTTTATTGTCTCTTGTTTTATATGCGCGGAGCCCCTAGTACAGGGGTATACGGCTATTAAGCCTTTATCAATCATATGTTTATGCCAAACTCGTCTAGCCATGTCCGTGGTCTTGACGACCTGTTTAGGTGCTTTGGCTGGTGAAGCCGCTTTATTGTGGGGCTGTCAAGGCAGCCACACTGTCTTCCGCGCGGGAGAAAACTCAATGTTTTCCCTTTAATGAGATAATGCCTCGTGGACCGGGCATCTTAAGCGTAAGAGATGCATAATGCGGTATTGCGTTAAAGCGGGCGAAAGCTTCGCGTCCCAGTAGTGCTTGATAGCTACTTGAGAATGGGGCGATGTGGAAAGTTAGTTGTTCGCGACGGAAGTTATCAGGGGAGCCAAACATAACTTCTAGCCGGAGAGAACCCATGCAACGGGCATCCGGGCCTGGCGTTACCCCTTGAAAGGAGGTTTTGCTATGGCGAATTTTTGTTGGGTCTATCCCCATGTTACAGATTGTGTCCTCGTATAACAGGTTTAGACCACTGCGGCCGTCCATCAAGACATTTGTAAAGTGGAGTCCGCCGATTATTGGATCTAATACCAAGGCAGTCCAGCCTGCGTTCCAGATACTTCTAGAGTAATCCTGATGGTCGAAGGTGATCAGTTTTAACAACCATTGGCGAGACTCCTTTGGGATAGGCCGTATGGCGCATATCTCTGTTGGCGCCATTCTGTTCGTCACGTGAAGTAAGTTTACTGTTTTGACTTCTTGTGGCAAATCCTTTTGTTTCCTGGTGCTCTGCTTGTGGGGTTCGTCATCGTCCTCACTTGGTGTGTCGAGCCCCTTGTGTTCGGCGTTGAGTTTGCCGGATTGCTTGAAAACCCAACAATCTATGTGGGTATGGTTCGCAGGCTTCTCGGGAGTACTATGTATTTGACATATCTTGTCCAAGATTTTTTTTAAGTTGGATAGCTCATCCCTATTATCCTTGAGGGGTGGCTTTCTCTGATTCTGCTGCGAGCTTTTGAATCCGGTGTTGACCGCCGTGCTCTTTGGGCTGTTTCTCTTATTCCGGTGGAGGTCCTTGCTGCATCGGGGTTTTCTATTTCCATCCCTAACTTCGGATGTACTTGGGTCGCTGGTGCTACATCTTGCTAACCATCTGTCCTCTCCTGCGCAAAAGCGGGTCATGAGGCTTGTTAATGCGGCCATTGTTCTTGGCTTTTCTTGGCCGAGGTGTCTGGCGAGCCATTCGTCTCGAACGTTATTTTTAAAAGCTACTAGGGCTTCGGCGTCCGGACAGTCGACTGTCTGATTCTTTTTAGTAAGAAATCTATTCTAGAATTTCCGGGCTGACTCTTCGGGTTGTTGAGTTATGTGACTGAGATCGTCTGCATCCGGAGGGCGGACATAGGTCCCTTGAAAATTTGCCCGGAAAGCATCCTCAAGCTCTTCCCAACTTCCAATGGTGTTTTCGGGAAGGCTTTTGAGCCAATGCCGGGCTGGCCCTTTAAGCTTGAGGGGTAAGTATTTTATGGCGTGGAGGTCATCTCCTCTGGCCATGTGTATGTGGAGGATATAATCCTCGATCCAGACCCCAGGGTCTGTTGTTCCATCGTACGCCTCTATGTTTACGGGCTTGAATCCCGCTGGAAATTCATGGTCCAGCACCTCATCGGTGAAACATAGGGCGTGTGCGGCACCCCTGTATTTGGGTGTGCCGTGATGCTCGGATATTTGTTGTGTTGCATTGCTTACTAGAGCTTGCTTTCTTGGCCCGTAGATAGATCTAGTTGGGCCATCTTTTTGATGCGGATCCTTTGGTGGATCGCGTGCCAGCTTGTGTGCGGCGCCGCTTGCCGCTCCATGCTGGCCATGCCGTCGTCTATCCGACTGGGTGGCTTTCCTATTTTTTGACTGCGGGGGCTCTAAGGCCTCCTTGTCAATTTCAGGCAGTAGTTTTCGCTTTGGATAGCTTTTTATGTGACGACTGCCGCCATATTTGTCTGTGGTGTTATGTACTTTGCTCCATCTGATTCTGAGTGCATCTTCCGCAGTTTTGAGCTTCCGCTTATGCTTTTTCAGGCTACGCGCAGTGGCGACGAGCCTTTTGTGGAGGTTCTTCTGCTCCATGAGCCTATCCGGCGTAAGGTCGTCCGGACTATTGTTTTCGCCGGGGACGGGGTGTTCGGTTTGTTTATCCAAGTTGCCCTGTTCGGACGGTTGCTCGAAGGCATGTTCGTCGTCCGCCGGCTCGTCCTGCTCTATGGCTGGGTCTGTATGGCTGCTGTCTATGTCGAGGCGGGGCTTGGAGCGGCGCTTACGTCGCCGCTTTGATTGCTTTTCGAGTGAACGATCCCTCGTTGCATCCCTGTGTTCCTCGTCATCGCTTCCTATGGGTGTGTCCACCATGTATACATCATGAGATGAGGTGGCTGTCCAGTGCCTTATAGGCATTGGTTCATGTTCATCTCCTACATCGTCGTCCATACTGTCGATGTCTTCGGAGTCGAAGTCGAGCACGTCGTTTAAGTTATCGACAGTGGCTACGAAGTGGGTGGTGGGTGGGCATCGAATTTCTTCGTCGTCCACATCCCAATCCTGCCGGTCATAGTCCGGCCAGGACTCTCCTGACAAAGAGAGAGACCTGAGTGAATTCAGAATGTCGCTGAAGGGCGAGTGCTGAAAGATGTCTGCAGCGGTGAACTCCATGATCAGCGCCCAATCGGATTCGATCGGTAGGGGCACGGAGGGCTCGGAGTCCGGAGAGGAGTCCGGCATCTTAGAGTCACGGGCTTCGCGGAGGACAAGGTTGGTGTTCGGCTTGATCGCCGTAGAGATTGCAGCCCCCGAGGCGGTGTCTAACCACCCATCCTCGATTGGTGTGGTCCGCTCCGAGCCAAGGGTCGGATCAGACACAGGTGCGGCCTCCAGGGCACTGTTCGGCGGTAGAGCTAGATCATGCCCACCGGGACAGTGCGGCGCGCTCGGCTGCGGCTTAGATCCGTCGAAGATCAAGTCTCCGCAGCCGTCCGCTGTGTAGTTTAAACTTCCAATTCTGACCTGACGGCCAGGGGCGTAGTTTTTGATCTGCTCCAGATGGCCAAGCGAATTGGCCCGCAGTGCAAAGCCGCCAAATACGAAGATCTGTCCGAGGAGAAAAGTCTCACCCTGGATCGCATCGTCGTTGATGATCGGAGGAGCCATCTGGCCTAAAAGTGACGACACAGAGGAACTCTCAATGAAAGCACCAATGTCGGTGTCAAAACTGGCGGATCTCGGGTAGGGGGTCCCGAACTGTGCGTCTAGGCCGGATGGTAACAGGAGGCAGGGGACACGATGTTTTACCCAGGTTCGGGCCCTCTTGATGGAGGTAAAACCCTACGTCCTACTTGATTGATATTGATGATATGGGTAGTACAAGAGTAGATCTACCACGAGATTAAGGAGGCTAAACCCTAGAAGCTAGCCTATGGTCTGATTGTTCTTCGTCCTACAGACTAAAACCCTCCGGTTTATATAGACACCGGAGAGGGCTAGGGTTACACTGAGTCGGTTAAAATGGTAGGAGATCTACATATCCGTATCGCCAGGCTTGCCTTCCACGCCAAGGAAAGTCCCTTCCGGACACAGGACGAAGTCTTCAATCTTGTATCTTCATAGTCCAGGAGTCTGGCCGAAGGTATAGTCCGGCTATCCGGACACCCCCTAATCCAGGACTCCCTCAAGGACACTCATCCTAACACTTATGAAAAATTGATGACTTAGATGTGCAACACATGAAGAAAACGTTTTCCTTCAACCAATGAAGAATAACACTCTAAGTGTGAAGAAATTAATGAAGAATTTGATTCTCAGAACCCTACGACAATTGTACGCGGTGTCTGAAATCATCATTCTTATACAGTGGGTCACGCCACCACCAAAAGTTGAAAATCTTCAATTTGAGTTTTTCCTCAGTTTTGAATTCCTCAATTGGTCAAATTCTTCAACTTTGCATTGTGTTCACTGTTTCCATCGTTTTTCTTCATTGGCCACGATCGTACACGATCTCCACTTCTCAGTACATGGGTGACACATGTTAAGCGAAAAAGAAGGGTCAGGGGCACGTTCGTCCAAATTCTTCGGGCGAACAGTTTTTCACCATGGCTATAAATACCCCCTTCCCCTTCCTCACTTCCTTTGCTCCGCTCGACCTCTCTACAGCTCAAACTTCTCAAACCCTAGCGCCGCCGCAACGTCATCGTCGCCGGTGAGGAAAAGCTTCACTGCCTCGACCTCATTGCCATCGTACTCGCGCCGGCCATGGAAATCTTCACTCCACCGCCACCATAGCCGTCTTCCTCCGCCAAGTTAGGGCATGGAAGATCTGCACTGACGAACTTCACATCTCCACATTCCAGTTCATCGTGTTCTTCGTCCAGGGTAATCAAAGGTTACTTTTACTGCCCTCTTTGATTCAAATTATTTCTACAAAATCCTCAAAGGTGTTTTTCTTCATATCTTCACACACTAAAACACCTCACATGCCATCTGTTCTTGATTCGTTTCTCTAAGCTGTGTTTTTCTTCAAGATTCCTCAAATGTGTGGATTTTCGATCTATACATCTCTGGAACCTAAGACAAAGAACGCTTAGTGAAATTCTTCAAGACACGTCTGGTCAAATTCCTCAAACTTGTTCTTTATAAAAAAACCTTCTGAGAACGCATATGACCTCTCCAAATTCCTCGCAACTATACTCTGTTCACAGGTACTCATGTCAGCTGCTGAATCACTAGGTTCTCATCAACATAACTCATTTGCAGCGTTCCTCGAAGAAAAGTTGCATTTGACGGTGTCCTGGACTAGGGGGTACTCACCACATCTTCTCCCGATCAGTTGGATTGGGCCGAGGACCCCCATGGCCGGTTACTCATGGGCCAGTTCAGACAGCCGAAGACATATACGAGGAAGATTCCACAAGACTTGGTGATCAAGACAAGGACTCCTCTCCACCGACGTATTCGACTAGGACTCTTGTTATCCAAGGCCTCTGGTATGTTATATAAGCCGACGCCAGGCTAGTCGATAGATTATGACATTGCTCATCATACCTGTAGGGTTTAGACCACAACATATGATCTCGAGGTAGATCAACTCTTGTAACCCCTATACTCATCAAAGTCAATTAAGCAGGAAATAGGGTATTACCTCCATCAAGAGGGCCCGAACCTAGGTAAACATCATGTCCCATGTCTCCTGTTACCATTGATCCTTAGACGCACAGTTTGGAACCCCCTACCCGAGATCTGCCGGTTTTGACACCGACAATGGTGCTTTCATTGAGAGTTCCGCTGTGTGTTCGGCAAAAGATTGATGGCTCGCCTGCAGATTAACTGCGACTTCGGCATCTTCGTCACCAGCTCGACTGGTCACCTTGGTTCGACCAAGAATTGCGCCCCGTGTTTGGATCACCATGTTCGGACGAGGGCCTTCATCAAACATCAACTCCGATCTCTATCAAGATCATGGAGGAATCATCCATGGAGCTCGAGGGCTCAACGTCAACATTGCCCTCGAGCGACCGTGCTGTTTTTCTGGACAGCGAACTCGTATCTGCCGCCACCGCCTCCTCAAGTATCGCTTTGACGATTTCTTCGGTGGGATTGTGAGGAATTGAGTCTACAACAACCATGCAAAATTTCAACGAGTTCTGATGGAGGAATCTCTGGCAATCTATGATATATCGGAGCCGTTTCGAATCTGGATAGGAATCTGGACGAGTTTGGAGTGTGGCGTCCAGCATCTAGCTCGGACGTCCTTTGGAAGATCCAACCATTGATCGGCTGCGAAATTCCTAAGTCTATCACCCCTCAAAATTTCAGCTCGATCCGACCGTTCAAACTCCGGGAAACCTCCGATGAGCGCAACGATTTTCGGATCCGTTTTTTGCGCGAATACGAATCCGGCCCGAGTTCACGTTTCTTCATGAACGGGATATTGGACACCCCTTTGAAGGAATTTTTTCTAGGGTATTGCGCATTGTTTTTAAACACATACCCATAAAATTTTAAGCCTCCTCCAAGGTAATCTTCACCATCACGCTGGTGTCAAACCAGTCCGGCAGTATTGCTCCATGGCTGTCGACCTGCCCTAGACACGTCGCCGCTTTATTGAGCCGAGCTCAACTCCTTCGATCATCATCTCGGCAAGCCGAACAAGAGTTCGGCATCGCGAAGGATAGATCATCATCAACGTCACTGCACCACGGATTACACGGAGCAGGCACACCGGCATTGCCACGTGGTAGCTTCATCAAGCTAGCGTCGATCGCGTCACAAGTATTGACCTGCGTTGGCATCACCATGCTGCCTCTTCTTCAAATCATCATCAAACACGCTGACCTGTTTTGACACATCGGCCGACAGGTAGACTCCGGCATCTCTTCGCTGAGGCGCTCCAACACCTCGGCTAGACCGGGGGCTTCATCATCTCTTCATCAACCTACTCCGGTGACTTTAGCGTCACCAGCCAACCAGCTTCTTCACGATTAGCTGGACCGAGGGCTTTGTCTCGGCAAGCCAACCTTTGCCAGCATCGCCATGTCGTCGCTTTATCACCCATCGGGCAATGGGTGTGTGGATCGAGTCCCAATGTTGGGAGTCACCTTTCTTCGGATTGCTACAATAAATAATCCAGGTGCTATTTATCCCAGTAATTTTTGCTTGTTTGGGTCTATTCTCCCCAAAGAATTATCACTCCAATTTGTTCCATCATCTCTACGCACGCCTGTCAAATGGCGGCCGCATTATCGACCAAGTGCCCTCTGATTATGATGAGGCTGATGATGAAGAACTAGCAGAAATCATCAAAGACGGGCAAGTCAGGGCCGCTAGAGCCAAGGGTACAAGTGTGCCTCTGCTTTTGGATCCAAAGTTGATCCTCGAATACATTGATGTTTGGCACAAGGACCCCAACACTCCCATGCATGACTTCAAGCTGACACCTGGCCAAAGTCATATGTTGACTCATTTCATGCAAGAAGAAAAATGGAAGTTCGAGAAGGCCAGGCAGATCAAGAAAGCACAGTACAAAAAGGAGCGCTACCTGAAGAAAAATGTTGTCTCTATGACAACCCAAGAACTCGTCAATATACAGTCTAAGATCAAGAAACTCGGTAATGAATTTGACGCATACCATGCTGATTGGCTGGGAGCCAAGGTTCGTTTTGTAAGACTTGCTGACAACTTCACCTCATATGTTGCAGCCCCAACGCAATAGGAAATTCCTCAGGTTGAAGCATCTGCTCAGCTGACTAAAGAACATGCCAGCACCGCTGATGAAAATCAGGCTGCTGAAGAAAATGTGAGTTCCAGGGCTGATGACTGCATTCCAGCCGCTGAAGAAATTGCCATGGCATCCACTAGTGGTGCGCCTGAAGAAAATGAAGAAGTCAGGGCAACTGCATCGGTTGCGCCTCAAGAAATTCAACCCAATTCCTCTGCTCCTGCGCCTACACCAACTCCGATCCTTCCATCTGCATCAGATGTGAAGAAAACTAAGGCTGTAGAGCATGCAACAGTGAAGAAAAGGAAGGAATCAACTTCATCAGATTCTTCAGCTCAGAAGAAGATGAAGCCACTGACTAGCTCATTTGCAAATCCAATTGATGTCGTTCCTATCTCAACCATGCCATCAAAGGACCTTGTTCCTTTTGATGAAGAATATGTGATTCCAAGTAAATCTGATGAAGAGAATCCCTCTGTTGCTTCGTCAGAGCATATGGATGAAGAAATTGAAGTGGACACAATCCCTTCAACACCAATTGTCTCCTCGCCTATGCCTCAGTTTACTGCTGAAGAGGACGGCGTTGAAGAAATGGGAGATGAAGATGTGGACATTGGATGTACAACACCCGTGCTAAGTGATGAATTTTGGGAAAGTCAGCACCCCAACTCTCCACTCTTCACACCATTACAACAAATTCCTCAGTCCCCAGTAACTACTGTACAAATGAGATCTGATGAACCACATGCCACATCGTCTGTCCATGAAGAAATTCCAGCCACTAGTGCTGAAGATCATGTAAATGAAGAATTGAAGTCCCAGGTTGCCACTGAAGCAATACCTGAAATTCCTCAGCCTGTGGAACCTGAGATCGAGATTCCGGAGGTTGTGATGCAATTGACTAACACTCCTCACCCCAAGCCAAAGGGTCCATTCTCAAAGAAGCAGAAATTCAAGGCTGATGATTTCTTTGGTGAGCAAGTGTTCTTCACTGACTACAATCCTTATGAATTTGCTCGTCTAAGGAGGAAGCGTTTCTGGACTGCAAGCCAGGCCAACTTCTACTCTTCACTGCTTTTCAACAAAGACAAAATCTTCTAACATGAGCATATTCCTCACGTGGACATGGAATCATTACCTTGCTTCTCTCCTGTGCTTAGTGTTCTTCATGATGCAGGCCTCCTCAACTTTTGCTCTGACATTGTTGATTGGAATGAAGAGCTTATTCTTCAGTTCTACACTACATTTGCATATCACAGGTGATCCTGAAGATATGAACACCTGGGTCTTGGACTGGATGACGGAAAATACTCACTATAAGGCACCTGCCTCTGAATTGCTTCACGCCATGCCCATCAGTCCACCCAGTGAAGGAGCTCGCTGCCTGTATCATGAACCAAAACTCACAGCTCATTACATGCAAGTTTTAATGAAGCCTTTGAAGCCCGGCCAAGCCCCAAGGACCAAATTCCTCATAAAGGATTTACTCTATGTGCCCAGAACCATCTATCGCATTCTAACGAGGACAATGAGTCCCATCAAAGGCTACGACTCATCTGATGAGGAAATAGTTGGGATCATGAAGAATCTTCTATACAACATCATTCATGGCATTCCTATCAACTATCACAATTTCTTCATGAGGACTCTGGCAAATGCTGCACTTTCTCCGTTTGAGCTGAAACCTTATGCACCTTGGATTATGAGATTCCTCAGGACAAGGTCTTCACTCAACTACAAGGCTGGTTTTCAGAATCACCTTAGCTATCTTCCCCCGATTGAAGCTCTCAAGTAGGCTTTTACTTCAACTAATGAAAAGGGCAAGGCTCCTGCTGTCATTGATGAAGGCATTCATCCATTGGATGGTCAGTTTCACAAAGCTGCATCTTATTCCACCAATGATGACTCTGCCACACATGACTCTGCTGCCAAGGCACCCAAGTCTACTCCTCAAGCCACTGCTCCTCGTGTGATGACTGACCGTGAGATTCTGCTTAGTCTTCACTAGAAGGTGGATCGAAACCATAAATGGGTTAAGCATTAGTTTGGTTCATTTCTTCACAACATGAATGCTACACACAATGAAGTGAAGAAAAACCACTACTACCTCCATGAAGTCTTCGATCGCACCTGGGCTATTCTATCACATCTGTACGGTGAAGAAAATCTCAAGAAAATGGGTCTCAAGGAAGATTTTGCCTGGTCTGCACCTCCACCGAAGAAATTCAAGAAGGTCAAGGTTCCTTCTTTGGTGTCCAGCTCATATTCTTCATCACGCGATACCGACGAATATGAAGACTTGGACAACATTGCGGCATGACCTTCAACAACAAACGACCCCAACAACGCTGGCGCTCCTTCATCAACTTGATATTCTTCAGGGGCGTTAGTCCTCATTTTCGATCCTTTTGGTCATTTGATGACAAAGGGGGAGAATTTTGAGTTAGTCTTCAAGCGGGTCTGTCTATATGGGTGTTTTTTGCTAAGTTACAACTCTCGTTCTTCTGAAACTTTATTGGATCGAGTTGTAAACTTAAACCTGATGGTGCTCTGATACTCTTGATGCATTTTTCTGCATGCTTATTCCTCAAATATGATAATGCACGCATGCTGAATTACATCAGTCGCCATATTTCATCATGCATTTCAAATTCTTCATTATGGTGTGCCAAATGCGTGTATGAATTACAAGATATAGGGGGAGATCTCCATGATTCTATTCTTCAAAGTGTGCAATGCTTCAAAAGCAAATTCCTCACTATGCACATCTTCAGGGGGAGTTCTTCTATATCTTGCAATCAAATTCCTCAATATCTGTATTTACACTTCATATGTTTATCCCCGTTGAAAACTTAACATATATTGTCATCAATCACCAAAAAGGGGGAGATTGTAAGTGCATCTAGTGCCCCTTAGTGATTTTGGTGTATTGAAGACTTATAGGTTAAGGGACTAATGTGTTTATGAGTGTACATAGGTCTATAAGTCTATGAGGAGTTTGATATTTATAGAAAAAGTCAACCCCTAAAAATGAAGTTCTTTGCTGAAGACTTTGAAAGTGAAGAAATTGGTGAGACCTTTGAAGACTTGGCATTCATTCGAGGAACATGAAGCGTGAAGACTTTTGTTTTCGTAGTTTCATTTTCTCTTTCTTGAGTCATAGGAAACACCATACTGTTAAACGAGGTCGAGGAAATACTAAGGAAAACTTTCCATGTGATGCTAAACTCAAAATCCTACACCTACCAATCCCTTCGAGTGAAGCCATTGGAAATCTCATACAGTTCAGTCATATTCTTCAGTGACAGAGACGAAGTTCTTCTGGTCTCTGAGGAATTTGTTCTGACTGAGGAGTTAGGAATTCGCCAGTGCGGATTGCCTACACAGTGAGGAACATGATAGCCCTGAGGAATTTGATACTCAAATTTCCGACCGTTGCTGTGCTATGCGCCAGCTGTCCCAAAATATCTATCCACATAACATATCATTGAAGGGCATTTATGTCTTATCATGTCGGGCTGATCCCTAGGCTATAAATAGCCGCCCCCTACAACCACTAGCTGGTTGGCTGCTCCGAGAGAAACTGACACTTGTCATTTGAGAGCATCCCATCCTCTGAGGACTTTGAGCGAAAATCATCAAGTGAGGAAATCCCAAACCCAAACACATACAAACCGAAAGTTATTGAGCATCACTGAAGAGATTGGTCCTGCGTGGATCCGACGCTTGTTACCTTTGAAGACTGTGCTTCTTCCAGACAGTTAGGCGTCATGGTCTAGAGCATCCAAGAGGAATTGTGGATCACCGAGTGACCAAGTTTGTGCAGGTTCGGAAGTCACCTGAAGACTTACCACGAGTGATTGGGCGAGGTCTGTGTGACCTTAGCTCAAGGAGAATACGGTGAGGACTGTGTGTCTGGGACTATGTGTCCTCAGGTTTAAATACATAGCCACTCCAACCAGATGTACAACTGCGACATCAGTTGGAACTGGTCTACCAAATCATTGTTTTCACCAAGCTCACTGCTTCTATTTCCTCAACTCTTTCATTTCCTCATAATTATGTTGAGTGCTTGTTCGTATCTGTGTTTGTAGACTTTGACTGAAGACTTTCTCAATTTCCTCAATTCAATTTCTTTAGTCTGTTTGTCTTCATCATGTGTTTACGCTTTATGTACTCTGTGCTTGTCTTCATTTCATCATGATGACTATGATTGTGTTATGTTATGTTTACTTTTGAGTACTTATTCTGCTGCTAGTAGTTCTTCGCTAAGTAATTTCCTCACCTGCAAATTCCTCAGTGAAGAATTCATAAAAATCGCCTATTCACCCCCCTCTAGTCGATATAACGCACTTTCACATGCCTGTCTCTATGCTTTGTGATCTTGATATGGTTGTTGTCTTTGGCAAGTATCGTTGTGTTGTGATCATGGAAGCTGACAATTCCAAAGTCTTCGAAGGCTTTAGGAGAGGAGATTTGTATATTGTTGATTTCTCTATAGGACCACAACCTGCTACATGTATACTTGCAAAAGCTTCAGAAGGCTGGCTATGGCATCAACGACTTGGTCATGCTGGGATGAGGAACTTGCACATGCTCGCGAAGAAGAAGCATGTCATTCGCATCGAGGGTGTCAAATTCGTCAAGGACCATTTGTGTGGAGCTTGTGAAGCCGGAAAGATAACCAAGGCCAAGCATCCCTCAAAGACCATCATGACTACCACTCTTCCATTTGAATTGCTTCACATGGATCTCTTTGGCCCTACTCACTATGCCGCATTTACTAATGTTGCATCTTTATATGGCTTTGTCATTGTTGATGATTATTCTCAATATACATGGGTGCATATCATCACTTACAAAACTGAAGTGCAGGAAGTCTTCAAATGATTTTCCTCGAGGGCTTCAACCAACTTTGGTGTGAAGATCAAGCACATCAGAAGTGATGATGGAACTGAGTTCAAGAATACTGGTCTTGATGAATATCTTGATGAACTTGGTATTACTCATGAGTTATCCGCTCCTCATACTCCTCAGCAAAATGGCGTCATGGAGCACAAGAACAGGACTCTTGTTGAGATGGCCCGCACTATGCTTGATGAGTACAAGACACCTCCTCGCTTCTGGCCTGAGGCAATTGATACTGCGTGCCACATCATCAACAGGGTATATCTTCACAAATTCTTCAAGAAGACTGCATATGAACTCCTCGCTGACAAGAAACCCAATGTGAGTTATTTCAAAGTCTTCAGTGCTAAATGTTGGATTAGAGATCCTCATCACAATTCTAAATTTGCACCGAAAGCACATGAAGGTTTTATGCTTGGTTATGGTAAGGACTCGCACACCTATAGAGTCTTCAATACCTATCACCAGAAGGTTGTTGAAGCTGTAGATGTGCGGTTCGATGAGACTAATGGCTCGCAAATAGAGCACCTACCTCCTGTGACAGATGAGATACCTCCTGAGGAATCTATTAAGTTCAAGGCTACTGAGGATGTCATTCCTACCGAAGAATCTGCTGAAGAAGTCATTCCAGAACATGAAGAATGTCATGCTGATGCACCTAAGGAAAATGGTGCTGAAGAAAATGCTGATCAAATTCCTCAATGACAACCAGCTCATCCTCGCATTGCAAATGAAGTGCAGATTGAGAAAATCATCAGCGACATCAACATTCCAGGTCCTCACACACGCTCAAGAGCTTCACATTTGTCTAACTTTTGTGGGCACTTTGCTTTCGTCTCTATCACAGAGCCCACTAAGGTAGATGAAGCATTTTTGGAGCCTGGGTGGATTCAAGCTATGCAAGAGGAATTACATCAATTCGAGCTCAACAACGTCTGGGAACTGGTCAAACGTCCAGATCCTCGCAAGCACAATATCATTGGCACAAAGTGGATCTACCGCAACAAGCAAGATGAAAATGGCCTTGTGGTGAGGAATAAGGCACGACTTGTAGCTCAAGGCTACACACAGGTTGAAGGAATTGATTTTGATGAAACTTTTGCACCTATTTCTAGACTTGAGGCTATTCGCATATTACATGCTTATGCTAACCATCATGATATCATCTTATATCAAATGGATGTGAAAAGTGCATTCCTCAATGGTAAGCTTGAGGAAGAAGTATATGTTGCTCAACCCCCAGGTTTTGAAGATCCAAAGCATCCTGACAAAGTCTTCAGACTCAATAAGGCCCTCTATGGCCTCAAGCAGGCCCCTCGGGCGTGGTATGATACTTTGAAGGAATTCCTCATGAAGAAAGGCTTCAAACCCGGTTCACTTGACCCAACTTTAAATCTTATGATGGTGAATTGTTTGTGTGCCAAATATATGTTGATGATATCATTTTCGGCTGTACTGACCAACATTACAGTGATGAATTTGCCTATATGATGAGTGAAGAATATTAAATGTCTATGATGGGAGAACTGAAATTCTTCTTAGGTCTTCAAATTCATCAACAACAAAACGACATCTTCATATCTCAAGAGAAATACCTCAAGGATGTAGTGAGGAAATTCGGCATGCACGATTGCAAAGGAGTCAAAATCCCTATGCCCACAAATGGCCATCTATGCACTAATGAAAATGGTATTGACTTCGATCAAAAGGTATACCGCTCCATGATTGGTTCTTTATTGTATTTATGTGCATCTAGGCCAGATATTATGCTTAGTGCTTGCATGTGTGCCTGATTTCAAGCTACACCGAAGGAATCACATCATAAGGCTGTGAAGCATATTCTTTGATATCTAGCTCACACACCAACACTTGGATTATGGTATCCCAAGGGCTCGGCTTTTGATCTCATTGGATATTCAGACTCTGACTATGCTGGTGATCGTGTGGACCGCAAGTCAACATCAGGCACATGCCATTTCCTCGGACAATCCTTGGTATGTTGGTCCTCGAAGAAACAGAACTGCGTATCACTGTCTACTGCTGAAGTTGAGTACATTTCTACTGGTTCTTGTTGTGCTCAATTGTTGTGGATGAAGCAAACCCTCAAGGACTATGGGGTCAACATAACGAATGTGCCTCTCTACTGTGACAATGAGAGTGCCATCAAGATTGCTCATAACCTTGTTCAGCACTCGAAGACAAAGCACATTCAGATTCGTCATCATTTTCTTCGTGATCATGTGTTGAAGGGTGACATCTCTATTGAGCATGTGAAGACTGAAGAACAGCTAGCTGATATCTTCACAAAGCCCTTGGATGAGAAGGGATTTAGCAAGTTGAGGTGTGAGCTAAATATCCTAGAATCTTCGAATGTCCTTTGAAAAGGACACACATCCTAACACTTTTGCAAAATTGATGACTTAGATGTGCAACATGCGAAAAAACGTTTTTCTTCAATCAATGAAGACTAACACTCTAAGTGTGAAGAAATTAATGAAGAATTTGATTTTCAGAACCTTACGACAATTGTACGCGGTGTCTGAAATCATCATTCTTATACGGTGGGTCACGCCACCACCAAAAGTTGAAAATCTTCAAATTTGAGTTTTTCCTCATTTTTGAAATTCCTCATCTGTTCATTTTCTTCAACTTTGCAATGTCTTCACTCTTTCCGTTGTTGTTCTTCTTTGGAAATATATATATATATATGTGTGTGTGTGTGTGTGTGTGTGTGTGTGTGTGTGTGCGTGTGTGTGTGTGTTTATGTCCTCTACAGCATTCACTTATTGCTATTTCTTCAAGTTGCTCTTTCTGCTAAGTGAATGTGATCGGACCCTTCCCCCTCTATGCTAAACTCAACCCAGTCTATTCACAAACTCTTCATGTGCGTTCTATTTGAAACTCATTCAAAATCTTCACTGTGTCCTTGTCAGCTGAAGCATTTGCGAATGAAACTTTAAACTTATCTTATCTGAATTTTCGGCTTTTGCTGCTCAAACCGTTCCACTTTCCATGATATATTATCCTATTCACCCACGGTCGTGCATGATTGTCACCTCTCAGTATGTGGGTGACACATGTCACGCGAATGAGAAGGGTCAGGGGCACGTTCGTCCAATTTCCTCGGGCGAGCAGTTTTTCACTTCGGTTATAAATACCCCCTCCCTTCCTCACTTCATTTTTACTCCGCCCGACCTCACACCCTCGCTCGAGCTATCAAACCCTAGCGCCGCCGCTACTTCCATCATCGCCGGTGAGGAAGAGCTTCACTACCTCGAACTCGTCGCCGTCGTACTCGCACCGGCTGCAGATTTCTTCACTCCGCCGCCGCCGTAGCTGTCTTCCTCTGCCAAGTTAGGGTGTGGAAGATCCGAACTGACGAGCTTCTAAATCTACTCGTCACAGTTCATCGTGTTCTTCGTCAAGGGTAATTAAAAGTTACTTTTACTGCCCTTGTTGATTCTGATGTTTTCTACAAAATCTTCAAAAGGTGTTTATCCTTCAAATCTTCACACACTAAACACCTCTCACATCATCTGTTCTTGATTTGTTTCCCTAAACAACATTTTTCTTCAAGATTCCTCAATTGTGTGGATTTTCAAATCTGTACAACTCTGGAACCTAAGTCAAAGAACGCTTAGTGAAATTCCTCAAGACTCATCCGGTCAAATTCCTCGAACCTATTCTTTTTGTAAAAACTTCTAAGAACGCATATGACCTCTCCAAATTCTTCGCACCTATACTCTGTTCACAGGTACACATGTCCACTACTGAATCTCTAGGTTCTCATCAACTTAAATCATTTGCAGCGTTCCTCGAAGAAAAGTTGCATACCTCTTCAGAGAACTCCATAGTTCAAAATCCTCAGCTGAAGAAAATGGAAGATGGCAAGAAACCTCAGAAGGGAGGTAAGAATTGGAATTCAACACAGCGTTTGAAATCCCTGATGATTTCTATGATGAATAATGCACTCCTGATGAGGCCAAACATGGCAAGGAGACCAAAAATCAGCGCAAGGTGCGCATACAGAAGATAGAGAGGAGATGGGCACGGGAATGGAGGGGATATCGCTACGTTACACCCAATTACATGAAGAAATTCACTGTACAGTCTCCATTCCCAAGACCTCCATTGGCAACTGGCCAAGTTGCTGATCCCTCTAGCATCAGAAGAGGTGAGGAATTTCCCAAGGAATGGGCCAAGCGTCAAGCTAAGCTAGCCAAACTAGCAAAAGAAGGAGTGAAGAAATTTAATGAAGATTATGCTGCCGCCACTGCTGAGGCCTCTGCTACCAAGCCTAAAAAGGCTATGCCCAAGAAGCTTGCTCATAAGCCCAGTGCTTCAACTTATATGCCCTCACGGCCAAGCTCCTCAATAATGCCCTCACGGCCAAGTTCTGCAAAGCCCTCAGGACCAATTCCTCATGCTGCACCAACTCCTCCAAAATCCTCAGCTCCTCCGTCCAAATCCTCAGCACATGCGCGTCTCGCCTCGTGCCAAAGGACAACATGCATCTCTATTGCCTCAGGAGCCTCTACAAGTTCTTCTGCTCCTCCGCATTCTTCAACTGGCCCTACCTTGCTGAAGACAAAGGCCACTACTGGACAAGGTTCTCGACCAAGTCCTCACAAGAAGCAGGTCGCCTTCCAAGTACCGTCCAATGACGATGAAGCTGATGATGAAGAACTCGCTAAAATCATCAGAGACAGGTAGCACAGGGCCGCTAGAGCCAAAGGCAGTAATGTGCCATTGATGCTAGATCCAAAGTTGATCCTTGACTTCATCAACTTGTGGCACAAGGACCCCAACATACCTTTGCCTGAGATGAACCTCACTCCTGTCAAAGTCATGTGTTTACTACCTTCATTGATGAAGAGAAATGGAAATATGAACCGGGGAGGAAGGTGAAGAAAGCGCAGTACAAGAAAGAGCGTTTTCTAAAGCAAAACTTCTTGAAGCTTTCACCTAAAGGACTTGTAGCTCTACAATCAGAGATCAATAATCCGAGTGATGAATTTGATCACTACTATGCTGACTGGCTTGGAGCCAAGGTCATATTCATCAAGATGACTGAAAAATTCACTACCAATGTTGCAGCTCCAATGCAACAAGAAATTCCTCAGGCTGAGGCATTTGCTCAGCCTACAGAAGAACATGCCAGCACCGCTGATGAAAATTAGGCTGCTAATGAATCTGCTAGTACCAGGGCTGATGACTGCATTCCAGCCACTGATGAAACTGCTAGGGCAACCACTAGTGTTGCACGTGAAGAAACAGTCAGGACAGCTAAAGCTTCAACCGATGTGCCTAAAGAAACTGATCATGCCAGGGTAACTGCATCAGTTGTGCCTGAATAAATTGAACCAATTTCCTCTGCTCCTCCTGCACCTACACCAAGTCCAATTCTTCCTTCTGCATCAGAAGCAGAGAAGACCAAGGCTGCGAAGCGTGTAGCTGTGAAGAAAAGGAAAGCATCAACTTCATCAAAACCTTCAGCTCCGAAGAAGACGAAGAAATTGACCAGCTCTTTTGAGAATTTGATTAATGTTGTTCCAGTCTCGAGCATGCCATCAAAGGAACTCGTTCCTTTTGATGAAGAATATGTGATCCCAAGCGGATTTGTTGAAGATATTCCTTCTGCTGCTTCTTCGGAGCAGTTGGATGAAGAAATTGAAGTGGATGCAATTCCTTCAACCCCGGTTGTCTCATCGCCCATGCCTCAGTTCACTGTTGAAGAGGCCGGCGTTGAAGAAATGAGTGAAGAAGATGAGGATGTGGACATATGGTGCACAACGCCAGTGATGAATGATGACTTTTGGGAAAGTCAGCACCCTAATTCTCTTTTGTTCACTCCTCTATAACAAATTCCTCAGTCCCTAGTGACTAGTGAAGTTCAAATGGGATCTGAAGAACCACACCCCACTCTGTCTATTCATGAAGAGATTCCAGCCACTAGTGCTGATGAAATTGCTGCTGAAGAATTGAAGACTCGGGCTGCCACTGAAGAAGAGACTGAAATTCCTCAGCACGTGGATCCTGATATTGCAATTCCTGAGGTTGTGATGCAATTAACTGATACTCCTCAGCCCAAGCCAAAGGATCCTTTCTCAAAGAAGAAAAAATTTAAGGCTGATGACTTCTTCCACGGGCATGTATTCTTCACGGATTACAACCCATATGACTCTGCTCGTCTTAGAAGGAAGCATTTCTGGACTGCCAGCCAAGCCAACTTCTATTCTTCGCTGCTCTTCAACAAACACAAAGTCTTCGACCATGAGCATATTCCTCACATGGACATGGAATCACTGCCTTGCTTCACGCCGGTCCTTAGTGTTCTTCATGACGCTGGACTGCTCAACTTTTGCACTGATATTGTTGATTGGAATGAAGAGCTAATTCTTCAGTTCTATGCAATGATGCACATCACAGGAGATGCTTCTGATGTGAACTCTTGGGTATTGGACTGGATGACAGAGAATACTCACTTCAAAGCACCGGCCTATGAATTGCTTCATGCCCTGCCTATCAGTCCTCCCCTTGAAGGTGCACGTTGTATCTACCATGAACCTGAACTTACAGCTCACTACATGCAAGAGTTGATGAAGCCGCTGAAGCCCAGTCAAGCCCCAAGGACCAAATTCCTTGTGAAGGAATTGTTGTTTGTGCTTAGAACTGTCTATCGCATTATGTCGAAGACATTGAGTCCAATAAAAGGCCATGACTCGAATGATGAAGAAGTTGTTGGCATCATGAAGAATCTGCTATTCCATGTCATACATGGCATTCCTATCAACTACCACGATTTCTTCATGAGGACTCTAGCAAATGTTGCACTCTCTCCATTTGAGTTGAAGCCTTATGCTCCTTGGATTATGAGATTCCTCAGAACAAGGTCTTCACTCAATTACAAGGCTGATTTCTAGAATCACATCAGTTACCTGCCCCCAATCGAAGTCCTCAAGCGGACATTTTCCTCATCTGATGAAAAGGACAAGGCTACTAGTATTATTGATGAAGGCATTCGTCCATTGGATGGTATGTTCCGCAAAGCTACTTCCTACTCCACCAATGATGACTCTGCCACTCATGACTCTGCCACAAATGCTTCAAAGCAAAATCCTTAAAGCACAGCTCCAAAGGTGATGACTGATCGTGAGCTTCTCCTTAGTCTTCACTTGAAGATCGATCGCAACAACAAATGGGTTAAGCGTCAGTTTGGTTCTATTCTTCACAACATGACTGCTACACACAATGCAGTGAAGAAAAACCATTACTACCTCCATGAGGTCTTCGGTCACACTTGGGATGTTCTGTCACATCTGTATGGTGAAGAAGATCTGAAGCAAATGGGTTTCAAGCAGGACTTTGAATGGTCTCAACCACCAGCGAAGAAATTCAATAAGACCAAAGTTCCTTCCTTGGTAGCCAGCTCATATTCTTCATCGCGTGAGACTGATGAGCATGAAGGTTTGGACGACACTGCGGCAGGCCCTACCTCAACAACCGACCCCAACAATGTTGACGCTCCTTCATCGACTCAGTGATGATATTCTTCAGGGGCGTTAGTCCTCACTTTTTGTCCCTTTTGGTCATTTGATGACAAAGGGGGAGAAATTTGAGTTAGTCTTCAAGAGGGTTTACTTATATGGGCATTTTTTTTGCTAAGTTACAACTCTCGTTATTTTGAAGACTTTGCTGGATCGAGTTGTAAACTTAAACCCGATGGTGGTTTCATACTTTTGTTGTGTTCTTTTGCATGCTTATTCCTCATATATGTTAATGCACGCATGCTGAATTACATCAGTCACCATATTTCATCATGCATTTCAAATTCTTCATGTTATATGTTAAATGTGTGTATGGATTACAAGATATAGGGGGATATCTCCATGATTCTGCTCTTCAAGTGTGCATTGCTTCAAAAGCAAATTCCTCACTATGCACATCTTCAGGGGGAGTTCTTCTATATCTTGCAATCAAATTCCTCAATATCAGTACTTACACTTCATATGTTTATCCCCATTGAAAACTTAAGCTATATTGTCATCAATCACCAGAAAGGGGGAGATTATAAGTGCATCTAGTGCCCCTTAGTGATTTTGGTGTATTGAAGACTTATAGGTTAAGGGACTAATGCGTTTGTGAGTGTAAATAGGTTTATAAGTCTATCAGGAGTTTGATATTTACAGAGAAAGTCGACCCCTAAAAATGAAGTTCTTCGATTGAAGACTCTGGATGTCTTAAGACTTTCTGAAGACTTTGAAAGTGAAGAAATTGGTGAGACCGTGAAGACTCCGTATTCATTCGAGGAACATGAAGCGTGAAGACTTTTGTTTTCGTAGTTTCTCTTTTCTCTTTCTTGACTCATAGGAAACACCGTACTGTTAAAGGGGGTCGAGGAAATACTAAGGAAAAGTTTCCAAGTGATGCTCAACTCAAAATCCTACACCTACCAATCCCTTCGAGTGAAGCCATTGGAAATCTCATACAGTTCAATCAATTTCTTCAGTGACAGAGACAAAGTTATTTCGGTCTCTGAGGAATTTGTTCTGACTGAGGAGTTAGGAATTCGCTAGTGCAATTTGCCTACAAGTGAGGAACATGATAACCATGAGGAATTTGATAGTCAAATTTCCGACCGTTGTTGTGCTATGCGTCAGCTGTCTCAAAATATCTTCGCACCTAACGGTCATATCATTGAAGGGCATTTATGTCTTATCATGTCGGACTACTGCCTAGACTATAAATAGCCACCCCTGTAACACCCCTAGTGTCATGCTACATTAATCCCCTATTAATGGTGCCACACCATCATAATTAAATTTTGCTAATCATCACCTTGTCCCAAACCGACCTCAAATTCAAATTTAAAAGACAAGTCAAAATTATTTCTCCTCAAGCTATAAAACTAAAATGTTCGAATAGTTCTATACAATTTCCCTGACCAATGTCATGTTGAAACGAACTTGGTTTGGCTCACAAATAAATTCCTAGGAAATTAATAAGTGGTCCAAACTCATTTAAATTGGCCTTTTCAAAATAAGCAAATATTTATAATTTTCCAAATGATGTGAAACATTGTGTGTGGTCTCGAAAATATTGCCTACTAATTATGTGCCAAATTTCAAGTTGAACTAAATTTAATTACTTTGGCATTTAAGTAGAAAATAGTACGAATTTAATAAAGCAGAAAACTTAAAAAAAAATAAAATGGGCCAAGTGCACACTGTGCACTAGAAGCATAGTGCTACAGTAGCACGGCCAAGCCCATCAGGGCCTTCTCCATCTTCTCGGTACAGGAGGCAGAGACATGTGTGAGCCGGGCCTTGTTTAGTCTATTTAGAATTAGTGTGTACAGTAGGCAGAGACATGTACAGGAGGCAGAGACATAGTGCTACAGTAGCACGGCCCAGTGTGGTGGCTAGATGAGTGTGTGTGTGTGTGTGTGTTGAGTAAGTGGTCGCCCCTGCCCATAGCAGAGCAGGTGTGTGCGTGCTCTCTGTGTGGTGTGTGCATGCTGTGTGTGTGTGTGTGTGTGTGTGTGTGTGTTGAGTGTGAGCCGGCCCTTGTTTAGTCTATTTAGGATTAAACTAGTGCTAAGTTAGTCTATTAGTAGATGACATGTAGGCCCCCTTTAAATAAGTTAAATTTATTTATTTGTTTAGGGATAGCCTATGAAATGTGGGCCACCCTTTCTCTATTTGAGCAGTCAATTTGACTTAGTCAAACTCGTATTAAACAATTTCATAAATTGTTTAAAACTTTGAAAAATCATTTAAAATAATTCGTAATTCGGATGAAAAAGTTGTATACATGAAAGTTGCTCAGAACGACGAGACGAATCCAAATACATGGTCCGTTTGCCCGCCACACGTCCCTAGCATAGCGAACATGGAACATTCCCACTCCGGTCATCTGTCGGACACAGATCCGGAACTGGGAAAACTTTCCCGGATGTTATCCCTCTTCGCCGGTATCGTGTAGCACCGCGTTAGAGCACCCCTAGAACCGCTTTTGTCCTGTTATGCTTTATGGTGCTTTGTTTGCTTTATATTTATTGTTTCTTCCCCCTCTTCTCTCCGGTAGACCTAGAGACCACTGTTGATGCCCCTGTGATCGACTACGTTGACGAAGACCCCTTCTTCTTGTCTGAGCAACAAGGAAAGCCCTCTCTTTGATCATCCCGATATCGCCCATTCCATTCTCTCATGCTTGCATTAGATTTTGCTACTGTTATTGTGTGCTCCTATTCTGATGCATAGCCTGCTTTTGTAACCTGCTCATTGTTACCTACCTGTTTATCCTAAACTGCTTAGTATAGGTTGGTTAGTGATCCACCAGTGACCCCCATCTTGTCCTTGTTGCCCCTGCTTCAACATCAAAGACCCGATCAACGGGATCGAAGACCAGGCCCCGACACCGCACATCACTTCCCCTTAGTTGCTCGACAATATTGGCTTACTATCGAGTGCTGAGGGTGAGGCCTCATCAGCATTCTGATGTTAACCCGCTAGTGTAGTTATTCGGTCGTGGTCATCGAGGGTGATTCCGCCTTAACCACTTCCAATACGACTCTGTTGTGCAACCCCTCAAGTGTGAACCTCGAGGGTGGTCCCTCTTACGTTCACCTTGATGATTACATCGAGTGGAGTTCACCTGGGGTGATTCCTTGGGTTTTCCCCTTGATGTTTGGACACACGGTTACTATGGTTACTATGACTTTATACTGAACCATGTTACTAAAGACGGTCGACCCTGAGGGGTACCCGCGCGAGCATAATTGCGAGTGATGTGGAGTCGGGTTGACCTGGAAGGTGCCCGCAAGATAATTACGAAGCGTGGACGGGCATTCCTAGCCCTTGCCGCAAGTACTCGAGACGGGGCAACGGGGTCACATCTTTCGTGAGTCTCTGCTTGTTACCGCGTGCTCCTAATCCACTATGATTTGGATATTTGATCCGAGGGGCCTCTGGCCTGATAGCACTAACCATCACGTGGGCATAGTATGGGCATTCTGCGTCGTATGCATCAGCCGAAGCTTAATAGACATCAACGACTGAGCGGCGCGCGCCGGGTTGGACTGTTAAGCACCTACCTTTTTGAAGGAGGTAGCTAGATCTGGTCACCGGCCGCGTACGCAACATGCAGGGGTTCCTGGGGAGATGGCCCATGACCCCTGGGGGCATAGGTTTAGTCCGGCGTGCTAACCTCTCTATTAAGCCTAGGTCGGGTTGTGGCGTATTGTTTGGCCGAGGCCGGGCATGACCCAGGAAAGTGTGTCCGGTTGGAGTTAATCGAGTGTGGCGGGTAAGTTGGTGCACCCTTGCAGGGTAAGTTGGTGCACCCTTGGTGGGTAAGTCTATCGATAGCCTGTCCGGTAACGGACACTTGGAGTTGTATCCCGATCGATACAACTAGAACTAGGTACTTGTGATGAGAACTGGATGGTGATGAGAATTGGATTATGATGACACCTGGATAGTATGGCTCTGGGATTGCTTTCTCGCAAGGAGTCGAGAAAGGATCTCTGGCCGAGGTTGATAACACTACTACTACTTTACTTTATGCTACCCTACTCCCTCCTGTTGCTGCAAGATGGTGGTTTCCAGAAGGTGCTAGTCTTCATAGGACTAGGCCTTCTCTCTATTCTGGCATTTCTGCAGCCCAGTCCACATATACAACCTTCCTTTGATAATGTTGCATATGTAGTATAGATCCTTGCTTGTTGAGTACTTCGGATGAGTACTCACGGTTGCTTTGCTCCCTCTTTTTCCCCCTTTCCTTTATTTCCGGGTGTTGCCACCAGATGCTGGAGCCCAGGATCCAGACGACACCACTGATGATTACTACTACACCGAGGGTGCCTACTACTACATGGAGGCCGCCGACGACCAAGAGTAGTTAGGAGGCTCCCAGGCAGGAGGCCTTGCCTTTTCGATCGTCGTTGCTTTTGTGCTAGCCTTGTTAAGGCGGACTTGTCTAACTCATGTCTGTTCTTGGATATTGTTGCTTCCGCTGACTCTTGTGTATTCGAGCCCTCAAGGCCCCTGGCTTGTAATATAAAGCTTGTATTATTTTAATTTGTGTCTAGAGTTGTGTTGTGATATCTTCCCGTGAGTCCTTGATCTTGATCATACACATTTGCGTGTATGATTAGTGTACGATTGAATCGAGGGCGTCACAAGTTGGTATCAGAGCCGACTGCATGTAGGTAGCCCCCTTTCCAACTTCTTGGCCGAAGTTGAGTCTAGTCACTGAAAAACTTTTACTAACATTGGATGTGTGTCTTACGGGCCCACGTCGCCATTGGGTGGTATTAGGATCTTTTACTCAACGTCTATACTCTGGGACTATGATCTCTTGTCTATTCGGGTTAAACATTTTACTAACTCTAACATTAGGTTCTCATACCCACTTCCTCCCGGAGAGCCCCGACATTATCGATGATCGCTTGTTTCACCAGAAGATTATGCGGATACTCCTCGATGTTTCTCGAGACCCTGTGCCAACTACCTTGCAGTTCCTAACCACCGATAATCCCCCTGAATAACATCCTTGCCGCTTGTACCTTCATCCCTAGTTTCTCCTGTTATTACAAGATACCACTAGTACTCTCTGTTGTTCCGAGAATCCTTTGTGCCGTCTGCTTTGCAGCTTCTTTCGAAATGCAGATAATTCACTTAACCGGGGTTCGTTCATCCCCAGTTGTACATATGCTTTCCAAAATACCTGAAAATGCTATCTGATCTTTCAAAAATCCTCTACAACCTATTGCTTTGGAAAGTCTTGCGTGCCTGCATTATGGTTAGTTCCATATCCCTAGTAATCTCCGTTGACATCCGCTGTCACTATCGTTTCGAGTCCCTTGATCCAATATGTTGCGAATGCTCGCCATCCTCAATCAGATCCTAGCATTCACCCTTCCAACTCAGATGTCACTCCGAACTTAAGCTTATTCTTGGCAAATCAAACCTTGATCGATTTTCGATCTATATTTATTCAACTCAATTATCTTTTGATCAGAGCCTCTGCTTCTGATCTTCTGTTTTAAAAATCGTAAGCCCTTCGTATTCAAGCTTCATCTTATTCAGATGTTTCCATAAACCGATTCCTTTGCATCCCTTCTTTTGGTTGAGTATTGATATTCACCTCGGATCCTTTGCGGACCACGTGATCTTTTAGTGGATTACTATCCGACAGCAAGCTCTTTCATATTTTAAATCATTGACGACTTTCCCATGATACAAAATTCCTCTGACGAATTGTATCATCTACTCTGGTATCACCAGCCCTTTGCTTTTGAGCGTGTACCCGTCGCTCCTGTTATTGTGTTGTATAGCTTCGTAAAAATGTCCCAATGGGTTGAACCTATGCTTTTCCTAATTCATGTTAACTCGAAAGTTATGCAAGTCATACTCTTCTGGTGCTTCACTAGTTAAATCTTCAGCACTACAATTTCTTCGAAAACGAGGAGTGAACGGAAGGTTATGCATTGAAGAAGTGGGAGTCGAACCTGAACTTTGTATTCATGCCCATGGACCCGATGTGGAACTTATCATGGAAGCTTCTTGTAATAAATATTAATTCCCTTGTTTTAAATTCATATAGTATCTATGTTTGATCCTTAGCAATCGTGGTGCCAACCATGATTGTTCTTCTTTGATCCCATTTCGCGGACAAGCTAAAGCACTTGTCTTCTACGAATCAATATAACTGTCCAACCTCTATACTGAACTACCTCGAGCATTACCCCCCTACTATCTCGAGGGTATCATCCTATTGTACTATGTTCTATGAATTTCCCGATGGAGTGATACCTTTCCCTGTCATAGTCACTCCATGGGTTCTGGTTTTTCGACCAAGAAAACTGAACAATGAATCGATTCCACTCGGTGATTCAGCACTCCTAGTACTTTGTTGCTGCGGAGTTGGATAATCCATCACATCATTCCTAGACTCATTAGCTATATGCTTGTCGTGCTAAATTCTAACTGTGCTACCTGGTCGTTTGTCCTGGAGCACAATTTTCGAGGATGAGCGAAGCTTACGTCGTTCCTCTCATCTTATCATTTCACCTCGAACAACAAACCTGATTTCGAGCTTGTGTCGTACCTGTGGTTCAATAACCTTTCGCTTCACCATTGTCTTTACTTGAAATACCATGTTATTGCTACCTCGAAGCATGACTGTGGTATCCCGAGTATCAACACCCACATTGGGAAGCACATTGCTAAATGTTTCTTGATCTATTATCCAAACACCGTCTATGGGTAACATCATGGTTTTCCCTCGCCCCTTTATCTAAATGCTTTTGGACTTGCTGTCCTATCATGTATATTGTGCTCCGCTTTTCCTTGGGTAAGGATGTACTCCTAGTTCTTGTGTGTAAACACATTTTCCTTCCCATTGGTTAATTTGAATAATCAATTAATCATTTTTTTCCTTTCCATTGCTTTGATTAACCTTTCTTGTGATCTATATGACCGAAGCAAAATTAATTCTCTGCTTATGAAAACACCCCGATGTAAAACCTTGTCAGTGAGACCCTGTTATTATTGTTTATGACATTACGGTAGCCACCGATGGACGAGAACTTTGCCTATTGGTCCGCCTCGCTTTGCGAGCAGGAAAAATGGTTCTCTTCATCCCTTGCTGTAACGCCCTCGATGCGACTATATCTCCCACGTGTCGAGGCACGACTTAGAGGCATAATCGCATTGAAGGCATATGTCGCAAGTGAGGTAATCTTCACACAACCCATGTAATATAATAGGGAAAGAGATACATAGTTGGCTTACAATCGCCACTTCACACAATTACATGAATAAAGCATTACATCATCCAAATACACTCATGGTCCGACAACGGAACGAAAATAAAAGAAGAACCCCAAATGCAACAAAGGTCCCCGATCGACCCCAACTGGGCTCCACTACTGATCGACTAGAACGAAAACAACACAAAGGACAAGATATTCATCGAGCTCCTCCTGAG
This sequence comes from Triticum monococcum, assembly GCA_034509565.1. NCBI lineage: Eukaryota > Viridiplantae > Streptophyta > Magnoliopsida > Poales > Poaceae > Triticum > Triticum monococcum. The sequence goes on along the minus strand of CM067842.1, from coordinate 475,716,774 downwards.
CTTGGTTGAGTCCTCTGCACGGTCTCATCGGCACCTGCAAGCTGGTTTTGGAAGTATCTGTGAGCCACAGGGACTCAGCAATCTCGCACCCTCGCGATCAAGACTATTTAAGCTTATGGGTAAGGTAAAGGTATGAGGTGGAGCTGCAGCAAGCGACTAGCATATCTGGTGGCTAACATACGCAAATGAGAGCGAGAAGAGAAGGCAAAGCGCGGTCGATAAAAGTATGATCAAGAAGTGATCCTGGACTACCTACGTCAAGCATAACTCCAGCAACCGTGTTCACTTCCCGGACTCCGCCGGAAAGAGACCATCACGGTTACACACGCGGTTGATTCATTTTAATTAAGGTCGACTTCAGGTTTTCTACAACCGAACGTTAACAAATTCCCATCTGCCCATAACCGCGGGCACGGCTTTCGAAAGTTTAAATCCCTGCAGGGGTGTCCCAACTTAGCCCATGACAAGCTCTCACGGTCAACGAAGGAATAGACCTCCACCCGAGACATTCCGATCAGACTCCGTATCTCGGTACAACAAGACATTTCGACAGGGTAAAATTAACCAGCAACACCGCCCGAATGTGCCGACAAATCCTGATAGGAGCTGCACATATCTCTTTCTCAGGGCACACCGGATCGTCCAAACTTCCGGTAGGCCAGCCCAGAGTTGCCCCTGGTGGCCACCGGCGGCTGACAGTTTGGACCAACACTCAGAGGAGAACTAGCCCGAGGGGGTAAAATAAGATGACCCTTGAGTCTGCAGAACCCAAGGGAAAGAAAAGGCTAGGTGGCAAATGGTAAAACCAATGTTGGGCATTGCTGGAGAAGCTTTACTTAAGGCGAACTGTCAAGGGGTTCCCATTATAGCCCAACCGCGCAAGGGACGCAAAATCCGGGAACATAACACCGATATGACGGAAACTAGGGCGGCAAGAGTGGAACAAAACACCAGGCATAAGGCCGAGCCTTCCATCCTTTACCAAGTATATAGATGCATTAATTAAATAAGATATATTATGATATCCCAACAAGTAAACATGTTCCAACAAGGAACAACATCTCCATGTTCCAACAAGGAACAAACTTCAAACTTCACATGCAACTAACAACGCTATAAGAGGGGCTGAGCAAAGCGGTAACATAGCCAATCAACGGTTTGCTAGGACAAGGTGGGTTAGAGGCTTGGTTCAACAATATGGGAGGCATGATAAGCAAGTGGTAGGTATCGCAGCATAGGCATAGCAAAAGAGCGAGCAACTAAGCAAGCAAAGATAGTAGTGATTTCGAGGGTATGATCATCTTGCCTGAAATCCCGCAAGGAAGAAGAACGAGTCCATGAAGAAGACAAACGGACGTAGTCGAACGAGTCCTCACAAACGTGACGTTACCGGAACCAACCCGAAGAAGCAACACCGGAAAAGAAGCACACAACATAGTAAACAAACCACACTTGAACATGGTATGATATGCGGGATGCATATGCAAGATATGACAGGAAATGCATGAACCTGGCCTCGACTTGGAAATCCAAGTGTGCCACTGGAAAGATGAGATGAAATCGCTTGAAAACGATATAAAGAACGCCGGAATCGGAGTTACGGTTTGGAAATGGCAAGCGATTTAAGAATGACACCGGTCTGCGATTTACAGCAAGTAGGCATCTAAATGCAATGAGATGAACATGCTACAGCACTCAAACATGGCATCAAAATGCAGGGCAGGGATGCATTCATGTTTCTTAACAAAAGTCTAGCACTGAGCTACAGCCAATTCATCCATTAACAGGTTCAAACAAGCATGGCAAAAACGCAAATGGTAAAACAGATCTCAGACTTAGTGAAATTAACACTCGTCTGGAATTTCAGATCATGAAGCCCTCTTCGGAGCAGCAAAACAACATGCTACAGGACCTGAACATGACAAAGAAAGACATGGCATGGAGCTACTCAACAAGCTTACAAAAGTCCCTTAGTGAGCTTAAGCCAAAAGGGATCACAAAATATACTAACAAGCACACGAACATAGCTAAAACACAATCAGTTTTCAGACTCAGTGAAAACTGTCACATGCTGAAATATAACTCACGAAGGCATGTAAACGAGCTCGATGCACTCACTACGGTGCAAGTCATGGCAAGACAAGCGTACATACATTAAGAAGGCACAAAATGATAGCTAGACAAGGCAAGAACAATGGCATAGCTTGCACGGATCAACTACAATAACATCGGCAAAATCGCAAACAAGTTGACGATCTACCCAGATTCACAACGAAGCAAAAGTAGAGCTCGATTGACTCAAGCTAGGGTGCTCCATAATTGCAAGCAAAGACATGGATGGATGGAGCATAACAAGATTAACAAAACTCCTTTACTGATCATCCTCAAAAGAGGCACGGATCACTAGGAAACAGCATGAACATATGGCATCATGAACTACACAATCCCAGACTTAGTGAAAACTACTAAGTCACTGAAAATAGATTTACCGGTGCCTCACTTTGCAAGCTTGCACAAGTCACCACACACATCATAAAAATGCATGGGTTGCACCTCTGGAAAGATAACAAGATGCTTAACAAAACATATGAAGGACTCACAGGCATATCATGCACACAACAATCATGGCAAAAATGACAAAAGTCTAAGATGAACTAGCAGATCTGACAATTAACTCACGAAGCCTCCTTCTAACAGCATTTCGGGCATCAAGATGAACTCAAATGAAACTGATGCAATGGAATGAAATGATGTACTCGTCGAGACGAACATTTTGATATACTATATGTCCAAATAGGAGCTATGGATGCGGAGATATGGCAGGTCAAAGTATGCACAAAAATTAGGGTTCGGAGGAGAAAAAGTCAACCTAGAAGTTTCAGATCCAGATCTGGATCGCACGGGTACCGAGGCCGCCGGAGTTACTGTAGCTGCCGGACTCGAGGTCACCGGAGATCGTGGCCACGGTGGCCGGAGTAGAGGACGACGGGGCGGCCGGATCCGAGGCGGTGTGGAGGCGGCGGGTGTTGGGGAACGTAGTAATTTCAAAAAAATTCCTACGCACACGCAAGATCATGGTGATGCATAGCAACGAGGGGGAGAGTCTGATCTACGTACCCTTGTAGATCGCAACGGAAGCGTTGACACAACGTAGAGGAAGTAGTCGTACTTCTTCTTCCCGATCCGACCGATCCAAGCGCCGTTACTCCGGCACCTCCGAGTTCTTAGCACACGTACAGCTCGATGACAATCCTCGGGCTCCGATCCAGCAAAGCGTCGAGGAAGAGTTCCGTCAGCACGACGGTGTGGTGACGATCTTGATGTACTACCCACGCAGGGCTTCGCCTAAGCACTGCAACAATATGATCGAGGTGGAATTTGGTGGCAGGGGGCACCGCACACGGCTAAGGAACGGTCACCAAGGATCACCTTGTGTGTCTAGAGGTGCCCCATGCCCCTGTATATAAAGGAGCCAAGGGGGAGGGGTGCGCCGGCCAGGGAGAAGGCGCAGGAGGAGTCCTACTCCCACCGGGAGTAGGACTCCCCCCCCCCCCAATCCTAGTTGGACTAGGTTTCCCAAAGGGGGAAAGAGAGAGAGGGGGGCCGGCCCCTTCTCCTAGTCCTAATAGGACTAAGGGAAGGGGGGCGCGCGGCCACCTATGGGCTTCCCCTTTTCTCCTTTCCACTAAGGCCCATGAAGGCCCATATGGCTCCCGGGGGGTTCCGGTAACCTCCCGGTAATCCGGTAAAATCCCGATTTCACCCGGAACACTTCCGATATCCAAATATAGGCTTCCAATATATCAATCTTTATGTCTCGACCATTTCGAGACTCCTCGTCATGTCCGTGATCACATCCGGGACTCCGAACAACCTTCGGTACATCAAAATGCATAAACTCATAATAACTGTCATCGTAACGTTAAGCGTGCGGACCCTACGGTTCGAGAACAATGTAGACATGACCGAGACACGTCTCCGGTCATTAACCAATAGCGGGACCTGGATGCCCATATTGGCTCCTACATATTCTACGAAGATCTTTATCGGTCAGACCGCATAACAACATACATTGTTCCCTTTGTCATCGGTATGCTACTTGCTCGAGATTTGATCGTCGGTATCCAATACCTAGTTCAATCTCGTTACCGGCAAGTCTCTTTACTCGTTCCGTAATACATCATCCCGCAACTAACTTATTAGTTGCAATGCTTGCAAGGCTTAAGTGATGTGCATTACCGAGAGGGCCCAGAGATACCTCTCCGACAATCGGAGTGACAAATCCTAATCTCGAAATACGCCAACCCAACATCTACCTTTGGAGACACCTGTAATGCTCCTTTATAATCACCCAGTTACGTTGTGACGTTTGGTAGCACCCAAAGTGTTCCTCCGCCAAACGGGAGTTGCATAATCTCATAGTCATAGGAACATGTATAAGTCATGAAGAAAGCAATAGCAACATACTAAACGATCGGGTGCTAAGCTAATGGAATGGGTCATGTCAATCAGATCATTCAACCAATGATGTGACCTCGTTAATCAAATAACAACACCTAGTTCATGGTTAGGAAACATAACCATCTTTGATTAACGAGCTAGTCAAGTAGAGGCATACTAGTGACACTAAGTTTGTCTATGTATTCACACATGTATTATGTTTCCGGTTAATACAATTCTAGCATGAATAATAAACATTTATCATGATATAAGGAAATAAATAATAACTTTATTATTGCCTCTAGGGCATATTTCCTTCAGTCTCCCACTTGCACTAGAGTCAATAATCTAGATTACACAGTAATGATTCTAACACCCATGGAGCCTTGGTGTTGATCATGTTTTGCTCGTGGAAGAGGCTTAGTCAACGGGTCTGCAACATTCAGATCCGTATGTATCTTGCAAATCTCTATGTCTCCCACCTGGACTAGATCCCGGATGGAATTGAAGCGTCTCTTGATGTGCTTGGTCCTCTTGTGAAATCTGGATTCCTTTGCCAAGGCAATTGCACCAGTATTGTCACAAAAGATTTTCATTGGACCCGATGCACTAGGTATGACACCTAGATCAGATATGAACTCCTTCATCCAGACTCCTTCGTTTGCTGCTTCCGAAGCAGCTATGTATTCCGCTTCACATGTAGATCCCGCTACGACGCTTTGTTTAGAACTGCACCAACTGACAGCTCCACCGTTTAAAGTAAATACATATCCGGTTTGCGATTTAGAATCATCCGGATCAGTGTCAAAGCTTGCATCAACGTAACCTTTTACGGTGAGCTCTTTGTCACCTCCATATACGAGAAACATATCCTTAGTCCTTTTCAGGTATTTCAGGATGTTCTTGACCGCTGTCCAGTGATCCACTCCTGGATTACTTTGGTACCTCCCTGCTAAACTTATAGCAAGGCACACATCAGGTCTGGTACACAGCATTGCATACATGATAGAGCCTATGGCTGAAGCATAGCGAACATCTTTCATTTTTTCTCTATCTTCTGCAGTGGTCGGGCATTGAGTCTGACTCAACTTCACACCTTGTAACACAGGCAAGAACCCTTTCTTTCCTTGATCCATTTTGAACTTCTTCAAAATCTTGTCAAGGTATGTGCTTTGTGAAATTCCAATTAAGCGTCTTGATCTATCTCTATAGATCTTTATGCCTAATATGTAAGCAACTTCCCCGAGGTCTTTCATCGAAAAACTTTTATTCAAGTATCCCTTTATGCTATCCAGAAATTCTATATCATTTCCAATCAGCAATATGTCATCCACATATAATATCAGAAATGCTACAGAGCTCCCACTCACTTTCTTGTAAATACAGGCTTCTCCAAAAGTCTGTATAAAACTAAATGCTTTGATCACACTATCAAAGCGTTTATTCCAACTCCGAGAGGCTTGCACCAGTCCATAAATGGATCGCTGGAGCTTGCACACTTTGTTAGCTCCCTTTGGATCAACAAAACATTCTGGTTGCATCATATACAACTCTTCTTCCAGAAACCCATTCAGGAATGCAGTTTTGACATCCATCTCCCAAATTTCATAATCATAAAATGCGGCAATTGCTAACATGATTCTGACAGACTTAAGCATTGCTACGGGTGAGAAGGTCTCATCGTAGTCAACCCCTTGAACTTGTCGAAAACCTTTTGCGACAAGTCGAGCTTTATAGACAGTAATATTACCGTCAGCATCAGTCTTTTTCTTGAAGATCCATTTATTCTCAATTGCTTGCTGTTCATCGGGCAAGTCAACCAAAGTCCATACTTTGTTCTCATACATGGATCCCATCTCAGATTTCATGGCTTCAAGCCACTTTGCGGAATCTGGGCTCACCATCGCTTCTTCATAGTTCGTAGGTTCATCATGATCTAGTAGCATGACTTCCAGAATTGGATTACCGTACCACTCTGGTGCGGACCTCACTCTGGTTGATCTACGAGGTTCAGTAGTATCTTGTCCTGAAGTTTCATGATCATCATCATTAGCTTCCTCACTAATTGGTATAGGTGTCGCAGAAACAGTTTTCTGTGATGTACTATTTTCCAATAAGGGAGCAAGTACAGTTACCTCATCAAGTTCTACTTTCCTCCCACTTACTTCTTTCGAGAGAAACTCCTTCTCTAGAAATGATCCATTCTTAGCAACGAATGTATTGCCTTCGGATCTGTGATAGAAGGTGTACCCAACAGTCTCCTTTGGGTATCCCATGAAGACACATTTCTTCGCTTTGGGTTCGAGCTTATCAGGTTGAAGTTTTTTCACATAAGCATCGCAGCTCCAAACTTTAAGAAACGACAACTTTGGTTTCTTGCCAAACCATAGTTCATAAGGCGTCGTCTCAACGGATTTTGATGGTGTCCTATTTAACGTGAATGCGGCCGTCTCTAAAGCATAACCCCAAAACGATAGCGGTAAATCAGTAAGAGACATCATAGATCGCACCATATCTACTAAAGTACGATTATGACGTTCGGACACACCATTACGCTGTGGTGTTCCGGGTGGCGTGAGTTGCGAAACTATTCCACAATTTTTCAAATGTACACCAAACTCGTAACTCAAATATTCTCCTCCACGATCAGATCGTAGAAACTTTATTTTCTTGTTACGATGATTTTCAACTTCACTCTGAAATTCTTTGAACTTTTCAAATGTTTCAGACTTATGTTTCATTAAGTAGATATATCCATATCTGCTTAAATCATATGTGAAAGTGAGAAAATAACGATATCCGCCACGAGCCTCAATATTTATCGGACCACATACATCGGTATGTATGATTTCCAACAGATCTGTTGCTCTCTCCATAGTACCGGAGAACGGTGTTTTAGTCATCTTGCCTATGAGGCACGGTTCGCAAGTACCAAATGATTCATAATAAAGTGGTTCCAAAAGCCCATCAGTATGGAGTTTCTTCATGCGCTTTACACCGATATAACCTAAACGACAGTGCCACAAATAAGTTGCACTTTCATTATCAACTCTGCATCTTTTGGTTTCAACATTATGAATATGTGTATCACTACTATCGAGATTCATCAAAAATCGACCACTCTTCAAAGGTGCATGACCATAAAAGATATTACTCACATAAATAGAACAACCATTATTCTCTGATTTAAATGAATAACCGTCTCGCATTAAACAAGATCCAGATATAATGTTCATGCTCAACGCTGGCACCAAATAACAATTATTTAGGTCTAATATCAATCCCGAAGGTAGATGTAGAGGTAGCATGCCGACCGCGATCACATCGACTTTGGAACCGTTTCCCACGCGCATCGTCACCTCGTCCTTTGCTAGTGTCCGCTTATTCCGTAGTCCCTGTTTCGAGTTGCAAATATTAGCAACAGAACCAGTATCAAATACCCAGGTGCTACTGCGAGCTCTAGTAAGGTACACATCAATAACATGTATATCACATATACCTTTGTTCACCTTGCCATCCTTCTTATCCGCCAAATACTTGGGGCAGTTCCGCTTCCAGTGACCAGTCTGCTTGTAGTAGAAGCACTCAGTTTCAGGCTTAGGTCCTGACTTGGGTTTCTTCTCCTGAGCAGCAACTTGCTTGCCGTTCTTTTTGAAGTTCACCTTCTTCTTCCCTTTGCCCTTTTTCTTGAAACTAGTGGTCTTGTTGACCATCAACACTTGATGCTCCTTCTTGATTTCTACCTCCGCAGCTTTCAGCATCGCGAAGAGTTCGGGAATAGTCTTATTCATCCCTTGCATATTATAGTTCATCACGAAGCTCTTGTAGCTTGGTGGCAGTGATTGGAGAATTCTGTCAATGACGCAATCATCTGGAATATTAACTCCCAATTGAATCAAGTGATTATTATACCCAGACATTTTGAGTATATGCTCACTGACAAAACTGTTCTCCTCCATCTTGCAGCTATAGAACTTATTGGAGACTTCATATCTCTCAACTAACTTATTACTGGCAAGTCTCTTTACTGGCAAGTCTCTTTACTCGTTTCGTAATACATCATCCCGCAACTAACTTATTAGTTGCAATGCTTGCAAGGCTTAAGTGAGGTGCATTACCGAGAGGGCCCAGAGATACCTCTCCGACAATCGGAGTGACAAATCCTAATCTCGAAATACGCCAACCCAACATCTACCTTTGGAGACACCTGTAATGCTCCTTTATAATCACCCAGTTACGTTGTGACGTTTGGTAGCACCCAAAGTGTTCCTCCGGCAAACGGGAGTTGCATAATCTCATAGTCATAGGAACATGTATAAGTCATGAAGAAAGCAATAGCAACATACTAAACGATCGGGTGCTAAGCTAATGGAATGGGTCATGTCAATCAGACCATTCAACCAATGATGTGACCTCATTAATCAAATAACAACACCTTGTTCATGGTTAGGAAACATAACCATCTTTGATTAACGAGCTAGTCAAGTAGAGGCATACTAGTGACACTAAGTTTGTCTATGTATTCACACATGTATTATGTTTCCGGTTAATACAATTCTAGCATGAATAATAAACATTTATCATGATATAAGGAAATAAATAATAACTTTATTATTGCCTCTAGGGCATATTTCCTTCAGCGGGGCGGCGCCGGCCCGGGGCGGCGAGGGGCGGCCGGGCCGGGCGGCGTGGAGCACGGCGGCCAGCGAGGAGGGCGGCGGGCGGCGGAGGCGCGGCGAGCGGCGTCGGGGACGAAGTTGCGGGCGAGGGGACCTGGCGGCGCGCGGCGGATGGGCCGCGGGGGCCGGCCTCGGGCCTGGCGGGCCCTCGCGGTCGGCGGCGAAGTGGGCACCGCCCAGGACACGTGGCGGCAGCGGATAGGGCGAGGGGGCGCGGCGGACGCGTCCGGCGCCGAGCGGACGTGTCCGGCGCGCGGAGAGACGAATTTTTTTAGGGTTTCATGGGGGGGGCGAGATCCGAAAACGGAGGGGGCTATTTATAGGCATAAGTGGAGCTAGGAGAGTCCAAATGAGGTGCGGTTTTCGGCCACGCGATCGTGATCGAACGCTCTAGTTGATGGAGCAGAGTTTGGTGGGTTTTGGGCCAAAATGGAGGGGTGTTGGGCTGCAACACACACGAGGCCTTTTCGGTCCCTCGGTTAACCGTTGGAGCATCAAACGAAGTCCAAATGGCACGAAACTTGACAGGCGGTCTACCGGTAGTAAACCAAGGCCGCTTGGCAAGTCTCGGTCCAATCCGGAAATGTTTAATCCCCACACATGAAAGAAAGGTAGAAATGACCATCGGAGGAGAACGAAGCGCCGGAATGCAAAATGGACAACGGGGAAAATGCTCGGATGCATGAGACGAACATGTATGCAAATGAAATGCACATGATGACATGATATGCAATGCATGACATGCAAGCAATGACATGGCAACCACAGCGAATAACTGAACGACACCTGGCACATCGGTCTTGGGGCGTTACACTCGCCCTTGGTACCGACATTGTTGCTGACATAACTGATAGGCTATTCCCTGACAGGCCTTGCTTTCATGACCACACAAGATGTGAGTGCCTTTCCTACTTTTATCCCACATGGTGGGCCCATAACCCACAGGTTCCAGGATCGAAACCTGACTCTCCTGAATATCTTTGATTTCGAAATATTCTTGCGTTTGGCTTCGTATCTTGTCACGAGCCACCTTCCGAGAGATCATCCATTCCCGATGCTCTGAACCCCTTTCTCACACTCTGTTCAGGTATCAATCGTTTGTCCATTCGCTTGAAACTTCCTATTGTACCTTCATACTTTGCTCTCGATGTTTTATTAAGTTTCAACTCGAGAGATACTTCCGCCTCATTCCCTGAATTGTTCACCAGATAATTAACCCTATAAGGGTCAGTTCTCCCGAAGTTACTCTTTACTTCCCCACTTAAATCTCGGGACAAGATTTCTTGTGGTGGAGGAGATTTGTAACACCCCCAGTGTCATGCTACAGTAATCCCCTATTAATGGTGCCACACCATCATAATTAAATTTTGCTAATCATCACCTTGTCCCAAACCGACCTCAAATTCAAATTTAAAAGACAAGTCAAAATTATTTCTCCTCAAGCTATAAAATTAAAATGTTTGAATAGTTCTATACAATTTCCCTGATCAATGTCATGTTGAAACGAACTTGGTTTGGCTCACAAATAAATTCCTAGGAAATTAATAAGTGGTCCAAACTCATTTAAATTGGCCTTTTCAAAATAAGCAAATATTTATAATTTTCCAAATGATGTGAAACATTGTGTGTGGTCTCAAAAATATTGTCTACTAATTATGTGCCAAATTTCAAGTTGAACTAAATTTAATTACTTTGGCATTTAAGTAGAAAATAGTATGAATTTAATAAAGCAGAAAACTTCAAAAAAATGGGCCAAGTTCACACTATGCACTAGAAGCCTAGTGCTACAGTAGCACGGCCCAAGCCCACCAGGGCCTTCTCCATCTTCTCCGTACAGGAGGCAGAGACCTGTGCGTGGCGCACATCCACGCCTCCATGACCGTCGTGCCGACCATCCGGCGAGTCCCCGCGGTATACAAGACCATCTCCATGCCCAAGGACAAACCCTAGATGCCCAGTTCCCTCGTTTCCCCCTCGCACTCGATCTGGAAGAGGAGCCGAAGCTTCCGACGCCGCGCCACAGTCGTCATCGCGGACGCCGGCCTCCCCTTGCTGCACCAAGGTGTCCAGAAGCCTCCCCGCGCTCATCTCCTTCGTCCCCACCAAAGAACCCGAGCCAAGCCGCACCGTACGCTCGGGGTCGAGCCAGTTTCTCCGCCACGGCCGCGGCATCTCGCCGTCGATCTACACCACCGTGCCACCCCGGCCGTCACAAGCATGTCCCCGACCTCCCTCTTGGCGAGCCGCGCCGATTCCCCCCGTTTTCCCCTTCGATCCATCGTCGTAGGCCGCCTATTCCATCGTGCCTGGAGCTCCGCGCGCCCGCGCGGCGCTGGTATTGTTCGGCTGCGCCCAGCCCCGCGCTCCCGAACTCGCCGCTGCCCCGCGGCTTCCTGTGCGCGCATCCGCCGCACCCCGCGCTGGCCGCCGCTCGCCCTGGACGCGTCCAAGGCGATCCCCCGCAGCCGCCCGCGACCCCTGCTCTGCTTGATGTTGTTGCTGTTGTGCCGTTGCTCCTCTGCCCGCGCTAGCTGCTACTGCTCCTTCTACCGCCGCGCCCCTGGCTGTCCGTGCCCGCCTACGCCTACACAGCCGCTACTGCTGCTCATGTGTCGCTGCTACTCTTAGCTGCTGCTTGGTGCTGCGCTTGGCTGTTGTCCGTCGCTGCTGCCGCTCACTGCCGCCGCTGCTCCGGCGCTAGCCACGGCTAGATGAGTGTGTGCGTGTGTGTTGAGAAAGTGGCCACCCCTGCCCATGGCAGAGCAGGTGTGTGTGTGTGCTCTCTGTGTGGTGTGTGCATGCTGTGTGTGTGTGTGTGTGTGTTGAGTGTGAGCCGACCCTTGTTTAGTCTAGTTAGGATTAAACTAGTGCTAAGTTAGTCTATTAGTAGATGACATGTAGGCCCCCTTTAAATAAGTAAGATTTATTTATTTGTTTAGGGATAGCCTATGACATGTGGGCCACCCTGTCACACCCTAGCAAGTTCATGCATTAGAGTGTTTGCATCATGTTTAATTCTCCCAGAAAGATGAAATGGAGATAACAGAACCCCCAGCACCCCCCTTAAACCAATTAGGGTTTACTAAAATTGGTTTCAATGAACCCAAAATATCCTTCACAAAATGTTCAACATTTCTGGATTGGGCTAAAACCCCTGGAAAAATAGTGCACTCTTTTTTAGGACATTCTGGATTTTTTGAATCAAATCATAAGTATTCGAATTTGGACATTTAAATGCTATAAAATATTTTAAATGCTCAAATAATTCTGGAAATAAGTGTGGGCTGTTGGAAATAATCTAAACAGAGCCTATGATTATTTTCAGGATTTTTGTAAGTGCCTAACTATTTGTAAATAAAGCCACAAACTTACAGAAAAATAGAAAAAGAAAAACAAAGCAAGCAGAGGCTTACCTGGCGCCCACCTACCGGCCCAGCCCAGCCACCGCTCCAGCGAGCTGCTTGGCTTGGCCAGGCAGGTAGGCAGGTGCTCGACGCCGGCGCCTGCGCGCGCCACGCAGCTGCCCGCCGCCCTGCTACCTCCCCTCGCAGTGCTGCTACCCTGGTTCGGTCACACACCTCTCCCCTGAGCTCGCAGACACGCCTCTCTCTCCCCAGCTCCTCTCCCTCGCTCTCCCGCACCATGGCCGACGCTGTCGCGCCCGCGCCACCGTGCTAACCACGTCCGCCGAAGTCCCCGTGCCGCATCATCGTGTCCACGAACTCCCTCTGTCGTCGACTACGTCGAGAAGGCCGAGCCCCGAGCGCTCGCCCGCTCTAGAGTCGCCGTTGACCCCGTCTCCCCCAACTCCGGTCGCCGAGATCGCCATCGTCGCCCCGCTCAGCTCCGGCCTTCCTCGAGCCCGCTTCGACGCTTGCTGCAATCGCCGTGAGCCCAGCTCCGTCCTCCCCCTCTCCACTAAATCCCTCCTACACCGTGTGCACCGCACCACGCTCACCCGAGCACCCGCCGCCGCCGAGCTCGTCACCGACGTGACTCCGGCCACACACCGGCCACACCATTGCGACTAACGAACTCACCGCACTCACAGGAGCCCGTAGCACCACTCCACGCGCCTCGCCGTGCCCCGTAGCCTCGGTTTCGACCTCGCCCGAACTCCGGCGACCGCCAAGGTCGTCGCCGGCGACGTTTCCGGCCACCCCAGCTCCACCCACTGCCACCAAATGTTGCAGCTTGCTCCCAGCAATGCGTAGATGCTCTCCGCCGCCCTTTTGGTCGCCGGAACGCGTAGATGCACTTCCACCGCCGCGTCTGGCCTCGCCGGCGGTTAAACACCGGCGGGTTTGACCCGTTGACTTTGACTGGGTGGGCCCAGGTTGACTCCCCTGAGTCTATGACAAGTGGGCCCCCTCTGCTAATTAACCTAGGGTTAGAACTAACTAATTTAGTTAGTTTATGTCACTGACATGCGGGCCCAGGCCCCACTGACAGTTTAGTTAGTGTTAACCTAACCCTGTTAATTAGTTGTTTCACTGACGCGTGGGTCCCAGCCGTCAGGTTTGACCTGGGCTGGCGCCTTTGACTCGCTGACATCATAGTGACGCAGTGCTGATGCAGTTATTTAATTTCTGGATTTATTCTTATATAGGAAATTCCAGAAAATAGCCAAAACTTCTAAAAATCATAGAAATTCAACCATAGCTCCAAATCAAACAAATTATATATGAAAAATGATCAGAAAAATTCAATCTTTCCATCTGTAATGGTTTCACGCATGACAAAACACTTTAACCCTGATGTTTAGGTGAAACAAGCTAATACACTTTTTATGCATAAGAACTTAAGCTTCGATTTGAATCCTTGATTCAAATGGACCCATTTCAACTTGTTTCACATTGCATTAGGCAGGACACCTCATTTTGCCATGTCATAGCATGCATCATATTGTTCCGTATTGCCATGTGTTGATTATATTCCGTGGTGTCTTTTGTGGTAGGTTCTGCCTTCGAGGATAGCTCCGAGTATCCAACTGAAGGGCAGTACCCTACTACCACTCCATCAGCCAAGCAGCCCCATTGATCATATCGATACAATCCCATGTTCTCGCCTCTACTCTCATTTACTGCATTAGGACAACAACGTTTCAAACTGCTGTGTGCTATGGTAGTTGAACCCTTATCCTCTGCATGACCTGTCATTGCCACAGTAACTAGATGAAACCCACTAGCATGTGTAGGAGTTGGTTGAGCCATATATGTGTTTTCCTACCTTGCTATGCCTGCTATGCTTAGAGTTGTGTCAGGTCTGGTTCATCTGGGTGATGGGCTAGAGTGAAATGATTATGTCGGTAATGTGAGGGATGTGTTGAACATGTTTTGGTAAAGGTATCGACGAGAGGCCATGTAGGAGTACATGGTGGGTTGTTTCATTGAGGCCGTCCATAAGAACTGAGATCCGTATGCGTGATTTAAGATTCAGCTACTACCACACATTGGGCCCTGAAACATGACCCCGCTTGACTTACTGACCCCTCTCGTCCTCTGTCCAGGAGTTGCAACTAGTTTCTGGTGTTTGTAGGTTATGTGTTGGCGGCCGTGCGTAGCGCTGACCCTAGGGGTGGGCTATGATGCGGTAGATACACCGTGGCACGGTGTACCAAGTCGCCCATTTGGTGTCTCGGGAACCCTGCACACATCGTTTGGGGCCGTTGAGGACACCCCGGCCGGATTTTCTTGCGGATGGGACCCGAATAGGCGATAAACGTGGACTAGAGACTTGTGCGGCTAGTCAGGTCGTGGTCTACACCCACGTCGGCTTTCGCTTGAAGTCTGCCGAGCACATGTCGTGTGTAGACGCTAAGTGGTGGAAACATGTGTGACGAAGTACACCCCTGCAGGGTATAAAACTATTCGAATAGCTGCGTCCGCGATAAAGGACTACTTGGTTGCCTATACAGTTCATAGACAAGTTAATGGTTACTACTAAAAGACTCAAGATAAGTGTGAGTACCGAGGATGGCCCTCTTGTAGGATGACGAGGGAGGATCCCCGGTGGAGTATTGTCTTGGTGATTAGTGGACTCATGTGCAAAAACTATTTTACTAGTGGTGTCTCGTAGGATAGCTTAGCCAAGAGTCAAAGCTGGCTTGCTGCAATAACTCCACCACCTCCTTGAGAATAAGCATGTATAGTAGGTTCTATTGTAAGACTTGCTGAGTACCTTTGTGCTCATGTTTGCTTTAATTACTGTTTTCAGACGACAACACCGCCCCCTTCAATGAGTTTTATGTAGACCTCGACGTCGATGAGTGACTTGCCACCTAGGTGGTGATTCTGGCCATGGAGGGCCTTATGTAGATAGACAGGCTTCGAGAAGCCTTCTTTCTTTCTAGTGTCTGTACTCAGACTATTTGCTTCCGCATGTGCTTGTATGCTTGTATGACTGAGTGTTGGGTCATGTGACCCCTACCTGTATGAACATGTTATGTATGGCTCTCTGGAGCCTTTAAATAAAGTACTTGAGTTGTAGAGTTTTGTTGTGATGCCATGTTGTATTTGCGCATATCGAGCATATTGTGTGTATGATTGAAATGCTTGGTATGTGTGGGATCCGACAATCTGGTTGTTTATCCTTGGCAGCCTCTCTTATGGGGAATTGTAGTCTAGTGCTCCTTGAGCCATAGTAGTCCGCTACAGCCCAGTTCACCGGAGTCCTGCTAGCCCAGCACTACTGCTCAGGACACTTGACTAGCCGGCATGTGTTTCACTTCGTTCCTATGTCGGTCCCTTCGGCGAAATGTCACACGGTGACTCCCGGAGTCCTGTTAGCCCAGTACTACAGCCCGGATTCACACGCTGATGACCGATATGTTCGATGTGATTCATGTATGCCTGTCCCCATAGGTCTGTATCGCTTTGGGTTCACGACTAGCCATGTCAGCCCGAGTTCTCTGTCATATGGATGCTAGTAACACTATCATATACGTGAGCCAAAAGGCGCAAACGGTCCCGGGCCAAGGTAAGGCGACACCCATGGCGATACCATGCGTGAGGCCGCAATGTGATATGAGGTGTTACCGGCTAGATCGATGTGACTTGGAATCGGGGTCCTGACAGCGTTGGCATCAGAGCCGGACTGCCTGTAGGTTTGTTGAGCCAAACTGGTCGATGTCGAGTCTAGAAATGCTTTAGTTATATGTAGGGGAATTGATTGTGGGAGGGAAAGTAAGGCTCTTTTACTCCTTTACCTTATGCCCTCTGATCTGAGTCATTCTCTTCTCATTCTACGTGGGTTAAGGACTAGGCTCTCTCTCTTTCTATCAGGTTCACGTGTTACTAATCCGTAGTAGCTTATAGGATTGTTGTTACAAGCCTCAGTACAGTTTCTACTACTTTTAGTATGTTGCCAGTTGAATCAGAACCTTGATATGATGTTGTTGAGTGGTATTGCAAACTGTTGTGGATGTCTGAAATCTTTTTCTGAGCATTTACAGCCGTTATGTTGTCCGATTTCCCCTAGAAAATTCTAATGCCTTTGCATTATTCTGTGCTTTCAGATGGCCACCCGTTCCCAGAACCAAGTGGTTCAGCCTTTATGTTGTCCGATTTCCCCTAGAAAATTCTAATGCCTTTGCATTATTCTGTGCTTTCAGATGGCCACCCGTTCCCAGAACCAAGTGGTTCATCTGACCCGGTGCCTCGATGTGCCCGGCCACACGGCCATGTTGGTTCGAGTGATGGTCGAGTCAGGCTATCGGTGGTATCCGGAATATACCGTCGAGGAGCAGTTCAGAGACTTCAACCAGAGCCAGTACCTTTGTACCGTCAGGATATATCCCTCTTATCCTGGAGCCACTGAGCCCCTTCACTGTTCCTATGGACTTGTGGTCACTATTGAGATGTTTGTGCAGGATGCAGCCTATTCAATGATGACTATCATTCGAGCCAGGACTGCCTTGCTTCATAACACCGATTTCCGCTACATGCCAGCCTCACTTCCTGGAGCACAGGGGTACTATCAGGCTTTGTACTATGACTCTACACATGAGGAGTCACTACTCCGCACCACTGCCGAGATGCTCAAGGATAAGGACCGCGAAAATCGCGCCTTGCGTATGGAGCTTTTCAACTCTCGTGCTGATCACTAGGCCACTTTGACTCGGTTTGCACCTGCGGTACAGGTAGGATACATGGACCTCAGGGACCTGTACCCTGTGCGGTCTGGATTGCCAGATTGTATGGAGTGGCGCGATGTAGGAGGCATCACCCCTCCTCGTGGTCCCCGTCTGCCACCGCTCGTGGGACCAACGCCACATCCGAGCCCCTATGGTCCGCAGGCTCCGCAGGACCGCCTGTTCCCAGATGATCATGTTCCACTTCCAGGCTTTGGTGGTGACTTTTATGAGGATTACTATGGAGCCGTCTGAGCTAGTAGTAGTTTCACTGGTACTGTAATAGTTGTATTCTCCACAGTCCTGCGTGACCGTGGGATACGACTTGGTGTGTATCACGCTCCGGAGGTGTAGAAAAATAATGTATAGGAGCTTGGAATGCCTCCGATGAGATGTAATGTCTTTCACCGTAGTTGTACTCTAGCCTGGGCTTGTACTAAACTATGTACGGTGTGTATGACCAATGGTATATATATGGCAGTTTCTATATTACCATGTCGTGCAATGAACATCTTAGCATTCCATGTTATCCATTACATTCTGCACTTCCTTGCTAAGTTTGTGCCATCCTTGTCTAAACCGTTGTCTTGTTTTTCCTAGGATGGTCAACACCCGCAGCAACCTTGCTGCCCCAGAGCAGGGAGAAGCCAGTGCAGCTAGGGGTGAAAATCTGCCTCACCCGCCTTCTCTGGCCGAAGTTATGCTGGAGGCGGAAAGAAACAAGCGTGAGACTAACCGCTTGCTGGAGCGGATTGAGCAGAACACTGCACGCCATCAGCAAAATGACTTGGTGTCAATCAATGACTTCATCAAGTTGTACCCACCAAAGTTTAATCATTCCATCGAGCCCCTCGACGCGGATGACTGGCTCCACAGCATCACACACAAGCTACGTTCTGCCAACGTAGCCGAAGCTGATAAGGTTACCTATGCTTCCTATCACCTCGAAGGCCCTGCTAGCCTTGGGTGGGAAAACTTTGAGGCTATGCGCCCAGTCGGCCAAATCACTACTTGAGCTGAATTCAGTGAGGCTTTCCGTGAGCATCACATCCCGGAAGGTCTCATAGATCGCAAGAGGGAAGAGTTCTGCAATTTCACCCAAGGAAGACTGACTGTGGATGCATATAGTCATGAATTTGGGAATCTAGCACGATATGCTCCTGAAGAGGTATCCACCGACGCTAAGAAGCAGGCAAGGTTCCGCAAGGGACTTAGCCCCGAGCTTCGCCGTGATATTCGTCTGCACGAGTGCACCTCCTTTCAGAAGTTGGTCAATAAAGCCATCAATGCTGAGACAGGAAAGTCTAACTATGACGCTTCATGCAAGCACTCTCGTGATTTTGGTTCTTCATCCGGCTCTGGATCTCAGAAATGCCGGGTGTGGATCCCAAGCACGGCACTGCCACCCAGGTTCATTCCGAGGCCATCTTTTGAGGCGCCTCGCCCCAACCAGCAGTTTGCACCGTCTAAGCCCTATGGTGGCCCCGCTGCTAATGCTGCTCCATGCCCCAATGTTGCGACATGTTTCAAGTGTGGAGAGCCGGGTCACTATAGTCGAGAGTGTCCCCAGAAAAACAACCCCAATCAGTCTGGAAAGTCCGTTGGCCGTGGTAAGCTAGCGGGAAAGACCTTCTACGCCAAGCCAGCCACCACTGCACGTGGCCATGTCAACTATGTCTCAGCTGAGGAGGCTCATGAGGATCCTAGCGTCGTCCTTGGTACGCTCCTTGTTAATTGCCATCCGGCATCTGTTCTTTTCGATACTGGCGCATCTCATTCATTCATATATGAGAACTATGCTCGATTGCATAACACGACATTCTGTGACATGCCCACTTCCATGGTAATTCAAACTCCGGGTTCCAAATGGCAAACTTCAAGAGTAAGCCATGGGAATGAAATTCTTGTCGATAGACTTGTCTTCCTTGCATCCTTAATAGCTCTCAAGTCCTCGGACATAAACATCATCTTGGGTATGGACTGGATGTCAGCTCATTATGCTAAGATTGATTGCGCCACTAGAACCGTTCAACTTACTCACCCATCGGGCAAGACAGTCAATGTCTTAACTCGAGTGGCCAAGGGCCAACTTTACTCCCTAAATGCCAACCCCCTTCCAGACCTTGAAGATATTCCGGTAGTCCGGGACTTCCTGGATGTCTTTCCAGAAGAACTGCCAGGTGTTCCACCAGACAGGGATGTCGAGTTTGTGATAGACCTCGTTCCAGGAACCGTTCCAATTTCTAGGAGACCCTATAAGATGGCACCCTTAGAACTAGCCGAGCTTAAGAACCAACTCGATGAGTCCTTGAAAAAGGGTTTCATCCGTCCTAGTTTCTCTCCTTGGGCTTGCCCCGTCCTCTTCGTCAAGAAGAAGGATGGAACGGATCGGATGGTTGTAGATTACTGACCTGTCAACTTGGTCACTATCAAGGACAAGTATCCGCTCCCCAGGATCAACGATCTGTATGATCAGCTCGCTGGATCCTCAGTCTTTTCCAAGATGGATTTGAGGTTGGGCTACCATCAAATCAAAATCAGAAACGGGGACATTCCCAAAACGGCCTTTGTTACTCGTTATGGCCAATACGAGTACACCGTTATGTCCTTTGGTTTAACCAATGCCCCAGCCACCTTCTCTCGGTTAATGAACTCGGTCTTCATGGAGTATTTGGATAAATTTGTCATAGTATACCTCGATGACATACTCATCTACTCCAAGAATGAAGAGGAACATGCCGAACATCTAAGGCTGGTATTGACGAAACTTCAAGAGCATCGCCTTTATGCCAAATTCTCCAAGTGTGAATTCTGGTTGCCAGAAGTGACCTATCTAGGCCATGTAATCTCTGGTAAGGGTATTGCTGTCAATCCCGAGTGAGTTCAAGCCGTCCTTGATTGGACTCCACCTAAAACGGTCAAGCAAGTTCGGAGCTTCCTTGGCTTAGCGAGTTATTGCCGCCGCTTCGTCGAGAATTTCTCCAAGGTTGCTAAACCTCTAACTGAACTCCTCAAGAAAGATAAAAAGTTTGAGTGGACCCCACAGTGCGAGTTCAGCTTTCAGGAACTGAAAAGACGCCTAACATTTGCTCCCGTACTGGTACCACCAGATTTCTCCAAGGACTTTATTATCTATTGCGACGCCTCGTGACAAGGACTAGGTTGCATACTCATGCAAGATCGTCAGGTAATTGCCTATGCTTCACGGCAATTACACCCCCATGAGGAAAACTATCCCACACATGATCTAGAGCTTGCAGCTGTAGTCCATGCACTCAAAACTTGGCGACATTACCTTCTGGGTAATCGTTGCGAGATCTTCACCGATCGCCAAAGTTTGAAATATATCTTCACCCAACCGGATTTGAATCTCAGGCAAAGACGTTGGGTCGAGTTGATCTCGGATTACGACTTAGGAATAACTTACACCCCGGGCAAAGCCAATGTCATGGTTGATGCGCTAAGTCGTAAATCCTATTGTAACAACCTGATGTTACAACAAAGTCAACCACTTCTCCATGAGGAATTTCGTAAGCTTAATCTTCACATTGTTCCTTGAGGATTCCTATCCACCCTGGTGGCAAAGCCTAACCTTACGGATCAAACCATAGCTGCCCAGAAGCGTGATAAGGGCATATCCCGGATTAAGGAAAACATTGCTAGCGGAGTTGCTGAATGTTTTTCCATGGATGAGCGAGGTGTTGTCTTCTTCGAGAACCGCTTGGTGGTTCCCAAGAAACAACATCTACGCCAGTTGATTCTTAAGGAAGCTCATGAGTCCCCTCTCACCATTCATCCCGGTAGTACTAAAATGTATCAAGACCTACGCCAGAGGTTTTGGTGGACTAGGATGAAGAGAGAAATTGCTCAGTACATTGCTAGTTGCGACGTCTGTCGTCGTGTTAAAGCAGAGCATCAACGGCCTGCTGGCACCCTTCAACCTTTGGCTATTCCTGAGTGGAAATGGGATAAAATTAGTATGGATTTCATTACTGGGTTTCCCAGGACCAAGAGAGGGAATAATGCTATCTTCGTCGTGATTGATCGTCTTTCCAAAGTAGCCCATTTCCTACCTGTTCGTGAGAGTATCACCGCTAGCCAGCTAGCTGATTTATACATCTCCCGAATAGTGTCTCTTCATGGTGTCCCATTATAAATTAACTCAGACCGTGGGAGTCTCTTCAGCTGTCGATTTTGGGAAAGTTTCCAAAATGCTATGGGAACTCTTCTCTCTTTTAGCACCGCCTTCCACCCTCAATCAAGTGGTCAAGTAGAGCGAGTAAATCAAATTCTGGAAGATGTGCTCCGAGCTTCTGTCATCTCATTCGGAATGGATTGGGAGAAATGCCTTCCCTTCGTGGAGTTTGCTTATAACAATAGTTATCAAGCTAGCTTGGGCAAAGCTCCTTTCGAAGTTCTCTATGGACGAAAATGTCGAACGCCTCTTAACTGGTCAGAAACCGGGGAAAGACAACTCTTTGCCCCGGATATGATTCAGGAAGCAGAAGAGCAGGTTCGCGTTATACGTGAGAAATTGAAAACAGCCCAATCTCGTCAAAAGAACCAATATGATCGTAAACATAAGCTCATGACTTATGAAGTCGGCGAGAAGGCTTACCTTCGGGTTACTCCGTTAAAGGGAACCCATCGTTTCGGTATCAAAGGCAAATTGGCTCCTTGTTACATTGGACCCTTTCGCATTCTTGCCAAACGAGGAGAAGTTGCCTACCAATTGGAACTACCTCCGCATCTTTCCAGAGTTCACGATGTCTTCCACGTTTCTCAACTCAGGCGTTGCTTCGCGGATCCTATCCGTGGAGTGGACCACGAAACGCTTGATCTACAAGATAACCTCTCATATCGGGAATATCCCGTTCGTATCCTTGATCAAGCCGAGCGTACCACTCGGCGCCATAACATCAAGTTTCTCAAGGTTCAATGGTCACACCATTCCGAAAAGGAAGCCACTTGGGAAAGGGAGGACAGTCTTTGACTCGAGTACCCCACCTTCTTCCCAACAGATCCTAAATCTCGGGACGAGATTCTTTTGAGTGGGGGTGAGTTGTCACACCCTAGCAAGTTCATGCATTAGAGTGTTTGCATCATGTTTAATTCTCCCAGAAAGATGAAATGGGGATAACAGAACCCCCAGCACCCCCCTTAAACCAACTAGGGTTTACTAAAATTGGTTTCAATGAACCCAAAATGCCCTTCACAAAATGTTCATCATTTCTGGATTGGGCTAAAACCCCTGGCAAAAATGGTGCACTCTTTTCTAGGACATTCTGGATTTTTTGAATCAAATCATAAGTATTTGAATTTGGACATTTAAATGCTATAAAATATTTTAAATGCTCAAGTAATTCTGGAAATAAGTGTGGGCTGTTTGAATAATCTAAACAGAGCCTATGATTATTTTCAGGATTTTTGTAAGTGCCTAACTATTTTTAAATAAAGCCACAAACTTACAGAAAAATAGAAAAAGAAAAACAAAGCAAGCAGAGGCTTACCTGGCACCCACCTGGCAAGCCCACCTGCCGGCCCAGCCCAGCCACCGCTTCAGCGAGCTGCTTGGCTTGGCCAGGCAGGCAGGCAGGTGCTCGACGCTGGTGCCTGCGCGCGCCACGCAGCTGCCCGCCGCCCTGCTTCCTCCCCCTCGCAGTGCTGCTACCCTGGTTCGGTCACACACCTCTCCCCCGAGCTCACAGACACGCCTATCTCTCCCTAGCTCCTCTCCCTCGCTCTCCCGCACCATGGCCGACGCTGCCGCGCCCATGCCACCGTGCTAACCGCGTCCGCCAACGTCCCCGTGCCGCGTCACCGTGTCCACGAACTCCGCCGTTGTCGACTACGTCGAGCAGGCCGAGCCCCAAGCGCTCGCCGCTCTGGAGTCGCCGCTGACCCCGTCTCCCCCAACTCCCGCCGCCGAGATCGCCATCATCGCCCCGCTCAGCTCCGGCCTTCCCCGAGCCCGCTTCGACGCTTGCTACAATCGCCGTGAGCCCAGCTCCGTCCTTCCCTCTCCAATAACTCCCTCCTGCACCGTGTGCACCGCACCACGCTCACCCGAGCACCCGCCGCCGCCGAGCTCGTCGCCGACGTGACTCCGGCCACCCACCGGCCACACCATTGCGACTAATGCACTCACTGGAGCCCGTAGCACCACTCCACGCGCCTCGCCGTGCCCCGTAGCCTCGATTTCGACCTCGCTCGAAGTCTGGCGACCGCCAAGGTCGTCGCCGGCGACGTTTTCGGCCACCCCAGCTCCACCCACTGCCACCAAACGCCGTGGCTTGCTCCCAGCAATGCGTAGATGCTCTCCGCCACCCTTTTGGTCGCTGGAACGCGTAGATGCACTTCCACCGTCGTGTCTGGCCTCGCCGGCAGCTAAACACCGGCGGGTTTGACCCGTTGACTTTTACTGGGTGGGCCCAGGTTGACTCCCCTGAGTCTATGACAAGTGGGCCCCCTCTGCTAATTAACCTAGGGTTAGAACTAACTAATTTTAGTTAGTTTAGGTCACTGACATGCGGGCCCAGGCCCCACTTACAGTTTAACTAGTGCTAACCTAACCCTGTTAATTAGTTGTTTCACTAACGTGTGGGTCCCAGCCGTCAGGTTTGACCTAGGCTGGCGCCTTTGACTCGCTGACATCACAGTGACGCAGTTATTTAATTTCTGGATTTATTCTTATATAGGAAATTCCAGAAAATAGCCAAAACTTCTAAAAATCATAGAAATTCAACCATAGCTCCAAATCAAACAAATTATATATGAAAAATGATCAGAAAAAATCAATCTTTCCATCTATAATGGTTTCATGCCTGACAAAACACTTTAACCCTGCTATTTAGGTGAAACAAGCTAATACACTTTTTATGCATAAGAACTTAAGCTTCCATTTGAATCCTTGATTCAACTGGACCCATTTCAACTTGTTTCACATTGCATTAGGCAGGACACCTCATTTTGCCATGTCATAGCATGCATCATATTGTTGCATATTGCCATGTGTTGATTATATTCCGTGGTGTCTTTCATGGTAGGTTCTGCCTCCGAGGATAGCTCCGAGTATGCAACTGAAGGACAGTACCCTACTACCACTCCATCAAGCAAGCAGCCCCATTGATCATATCGATACAATCCCATGTTCTCGCCTCTGCTCTCATTTACTGCATTAGGACAACAATGTTTCAAACTGCTGTGTGCTACGGTAGTTGAACCCTTATCCTCTGCATGACCTGTCATTGCCATATTAACTTGATGAAACCCACTAGCATGTGTAGGAGTTGATTGAGCCATGTATGTGTTTTCCTACCTTGCTATGCCTGCTATGCTTAGAGTTGTGTCAGGTCTGGTTCATCTGGGTGATGGGCTAGAGTGAAATGATTATGTCGGTAATGTGAGGGATGTGTTGAGCATGTTTTGGTAAAGGTATCGATGAGAGGCCATGTAGGAGTACATGGTGGGTTGTTTCATTGAGGCCGTCCATAAGAACTGAGATCTGTATGCGTGATTTAAGATTCAGCTACTACCACACATTGGGCCCTGAAACATGACCCCGCTCGACTTACTGACACCTCTCGTCCTTTGTCCAGGAGTTGCAACTAGTTTCTGGTGTTTATAGGTTATGTGTTGGCGGCCGTGCCTAGCGCTGGCCCTAGGGGTGGGCTATGATGCGGTAGATACACCGTGGCACGGTGTACCGAGTAGCCCGTTTGGTGTCTCGGGAACCCTGCACACATCGTTTGTGGCCGTTGAGGACACCCCGGCCGGATTTCCTTGCGGATGGAACCCGAATAGGCGATAAACCTGGACTAGAGACTTGTGCGGTTAGTCAGGTCATGGTCTACACCCACGTCGGCTTTCGCTTGAAGTCTGCCGAGCACATGTCGTGTGCAGATGCTAAGTGGTGGAAACATGTGTGACGAAGTACAGCCCTACAGGGTATAAAACTATTCGAATAGCCGCGTCCGCCATAAAGGACTACTTGGTTGCCTATACAGTTCATAGACAAGTTAATTGTTACTACTAAAAGACTCAAGATAAGTGTGAGTACCGAGGATGGCCCTCTCGTAGGATGACGAGGGAGGATCCCCGGTGGAGTATTGTGTTGGTGATTAGTGGACTCGTGTGCGAAAACTATTTTACTAGTGGTGTCTCGTAGGATAGCTTAGCCAAGAATCAAAGCTGGCTTGCTGCAATAACTCCACCACCTCCTTGAGAATAAGCATGTATAGTAGGTTCTGTTGTAAGACTTGCTGAGTACCTTTGTACTCATGTTTGCTTTAATTACTGTTGTCAGACGACAACACCGCCCCCTTCGATGGGTTTTATGTAGACCTCGACGTCGATGAGTGACTTGCCACCCAGGTGGTGATCCTGGCCATGGAGGGCCTTATGTAGATAGACAGGCTTCAAGAAGCCTTCTTTCTTTCTAGTGTCTGTACTCGGACTATTTGCTTCCGCATGTGCTTGTATGCCTGAGTGTCGGGTCATGTGACCCCTACCTATATGAACATGTTATGTATGGCTCTCTGGAGCCTTTAAATAAAGTACTTGAGTTGTAGAGTTTTGTTGTGATGCCATGTTGTATTTGCGCATATCGAGCATATTGTGTGTATGATTGAAATGCTTGGTATGTGTGGGATCCGACAATCTAGTTGTTTATCCTTGGCAGCCTCTCTCATGGGGAATTGTAGTCTAGTGCTCCTTGAGCCATAGTAGTCCGCTACAGCCCGGTTCACCGGAGTCCTGCTAGCCTAGCACTACTGCTCAGGACACTTGACTGGCCGGCATGTGTTTCACTTCGTTCCTATGTCTGTCCCTTCGGGGAAATGTCACGCGGTGACTCCCGGAGTCCTGTTAGCCCAGTGCTACAGCCCGAATTCACACGCTGATGACCGACATGTTTGATGTGATTCATGTATACCTGTCCCCAAAGGTCTGTGCCGCTTTGGGTTCATGACTAGCCATGTCGGCTCGGGTTCTCTGTCATATGGATGCTAGTGACACCATCATATACGTGAGCCAAAAGGAGAAAACGGTCCCAGGCCAAGGTAAGGCGACACCCGTGGGGATACCGTGGGTGAGGCCGCAATGTGATATGAGGTGTTACCGGCTAGATCGATGTGACTTGGAATCGGGGTCCTGACACACCCTTTCTCTATTTGAGCAGTCAATTTGACTTAGTCAAACTTGTATTAAACAACTCCATAAATTGTTTAAAACTTTGAAAAATCATTTAAAATAATCCGTAATTCACATGAAAAAGTTGTATACATGAAAGTTGCTCAGAATGACGAGACAAATTCAAATACGCGGTCCTTTTGCCCTCCACACGTCCCTAGCATAGCGAACATGGAACATTCCCCCTCCGGTCATCTGTCTGACGCAGATCCGGAATCGGGAAAACTTTCCCGGATGTTATCCCCCTTCGCCGGTATCGTGTAGCACCGCGTTAGAGCGCCCCTAGCACCACTTTTGTCATGTTATGCTTTATGATGCTTTGTTTGCTTTATATTTATTGTTTCTTCCCCCTCTTCTCTCTGGTAGACCCAGAGACCACTGTTGATGCCCCTGTGATCGACTACGTCGACGACGACGCCTTATTCTTGTTTGAGCAACCAGGCAAGCCCTCCCTTTGATCATCCCGATATCACCCATTCCATTCTCTCATGCTTGCATTAGATTTTGCTACTGTTCTTGTTTACTCCTATTCTGATGCAGAGCCTGCTTTTGTAACCTGCTCATTGTTACCTACCTGCTTATCCTAAACTGCTTAGTATAGGTTGGTTAGTGATCCACCAGCGACCCCCACCTTGTCCTTGTTGCCCCTGCTTCATCATCAGAGACCCGATCAACGGGATCGAAGACCAGGCCCCGACACTGCACATCACTTACCCTTAGTTGCTCGATACTATTGCGTTACTATCGAGTGCCGAGGGTGAGGCCTCATCAGCATTGTAATGTTAACCCGCTAGTGTAGTTATTCGGTCATGCTCATCGAGGGTGATTCCGCCTTAACCACTTCCGATACGACTCTGTCGTGCAACCCCTCAAGTGTGAACCTCGAGGATGGTCCCTCTTATGTTCACCGTGATGATTACATCGAGTGGAATTCACCCGGGGTGATTCCTCGGGTTTTCCCCTTGATGTTTGGACACACGGTTACTATGGTTACTATGACTTTATACTGAACGATGTTACTAAAGACGGGTCGACCCTGAGGGGTACCCACGCGAGCATAATTGCGAGTGATGTGGAGTCGGGTTGACCTGGAAGGTGCTCGCGAGATAATTACGAGGCGTGGCCGGGCATTCCTAGCCCTTGCCACAAGTACTCGAGACGGGGCAACGGGGTCACATCTTTCGTGAGTCTCTGCTTGTTACCGCATGCTCCTAATCCACTATGATTTGGATATTTGATCCGAGGGGCCTCTGGCCTGATAGCACTAACCATCACGTGGGCATAGTATGGGCGTTCTGCGTCATATGCATCATCCGAAGCTTAATAGACGTCAGCGACTGAGTGGTGCGCGCCGGGTTGGACTGGTAAGCACCTAACTTTTTGAAGGAGGTAGCTAGGTCTGCTCACCGGTCGCGTACACGACATGCAGGAGTTCCTGGGGAGATGGCCCATGACCCCTGGGGGCATAGGTTTAGTCCGGCGTGCTGGCCTTTCTATTAAGCCTAGGTTGGGTTGCGGCGTATTGTTTGGCCGAGGCCGGGCATGACCTAGGAAAGTGTGTCCGGCTGGAGTTAATCGAGCATGGTGGGTAAGTTGGTGCACCCCTGCAGCGAAGAAAACATCTATCGATAGCCTGTCCTACGGTAACGGACACTTGGAGTTGTATCCCTATCGATACAACTAGAACTGGATACTTGTGATGAGAACTGGATGGTGATGAGAATTGGATTGTGATGACACCTGGATAGTATGGCTCTGGGATTGCTTTCTCGCAGGGAGTCGAGAAAGGATCTCTGGCTGAGGTTGATAACACTACTACTACTTTACTTTATGCTACCCTACTCTCTCCTGTTGCTGCAAGATGGTGGTTTCCAGAAGGTGCTAGTCTTCATAGGACTAGGCCTTCTCTCTATTGTGGCATTTTTGCAGCCCAGTCCACATATACAACCTTCCTTTGATAATGTTGCATATGTAGTATAGATCCTTGCTTGCTGAGTACTTCGGATGAGTACCCACGGTTGCTTTGCTCCCTCTTTTCCCCTTTTCCTTTATTTCTGGATGTTGCCACCAGATGCTGGAGCCCAGGATCCAGACGACACCACTGACGATTACTACTACACCGAGGGTTCCTACTACTACGTGGAGGCCGCCGACGACTAGGAGTAGTTAGGAGGCTCCCAGACAGGAGGCCTTGCCTTTTCGATCATCGTTGCTTTTGTGCTAGCCTTCTTAAGGCAGACTTGTCTAACTCATGTCTGTTCTCAGATATTGTTGCTTCCGCTGACTCTTGTGTATTCGAGCTTATGTATTCGAACCCTCGAGGCCCTTGGCTTGTAATATAAAGCTTGTATTATTTTAATTTGTGTCTAGAGTTGTGTTGTGATATCTTCCCGTGAGTCCTTGATCTTGATCATACACATTTGCGTGTATGATTAGTGTACGATTGAATCGAGGGCGTGACAACCCCCTACAACCACTAGCTGGTTGGCTGCTCCAAGAGAAACTGACACTTGTCATTTGAGAGCATCCCATCCTTTGAGGACTTTTGAGCGAAAATCATCAAGTGAGGAAAATCCAAACCCAAACACCTACAAACCCAAAGTGATTGAGCATCACTGAAGAGATTGATCCTATGTGGATCTGATGCTTGTTACCTTTGAATATTGTGCATCTTCCAGACGGTTAGGCGTCATGGTCTAGAGCATCCAAGAGGAAACTATGGATTGCCGAGTGACCGAGTTTGTGAAGGTTTGGAAGTCACCTAAAGACTTACCACGAGTGATTGGGCAAGGTCTATGTGACCTTAGCTCAAGGGGAATACGGTGAGGACTAAGTGTCCTAAACTGCGTGTTCAGGACTGGGTGTCTCGGACTGCGTCTCCTCAGGTTTGAGTACCTAACCTTATTAACTTTGCATCTTTTGGCTTCCACATTATGAATATGTGTATCACTATCTTCGAGATTCAACAAGAATAGACCACTCTTCAAAGGTGCATGACCATAAAAGATATTACTCATGTAAATAGAACAACCATTATTCTCTGATTTAAATGAATAACCGTCTCGCATTAAACAAGATCCAGATATAATGTTTATGCTCAACGCTGGCACCAAATAACAATTATTTAGGTCTAATATTAATCCCGAAGGTAGATGTAGAGGTAGCGTGCCGACCGCGATCACATCGACTTTGGAACCGTTTCCCACACGCATCGTCACCTCGTCCTTTGCTAGCGTCCGCTTATTCCGTAGTCCCTGTTTCGAGTTGCAAATATTAGCAACAGAACCAGTATCAAATACCCAGGTGCTACTGCGAGCTCTAGTAAGGTACACATCAATAACATGTATATCACATATACCTTTGCTCACTTTGCCATCCTTCTTATCCGCCAAATACTTGGGGCAGTTCCGCTTCCAGTGACCAGTCTGCTTGCAGTAGAAGCACTCAGTTTCAGGCTTAGGTCCAGACTTGGGTTTCTTCTCCTGAGCAGCAACTTGCTTGCTGTTCTTCTTGAAGTTTCCCTTCTTCTTCTCTTTGCCCTTTTTCTTGAAACTAGTGGTTTTGCTAACCATCAACACTTGATGCTCCTTCTTGATTTCTACCTCCGCAGCTTTCAGCATTGCGAAGAGCTCGGGAATAGTCTTGTTCATCCCTTGCATATTATAGTTCATCACGAAGCTCTTGTAGCTTGGTGGCAGTGATTGGAGAATTCTGTCAATGACGCAGTCATCTGGAAGATTAACTCCCATCTGAATCAAGTGATTATTATACCCAGACATTTTGAGTATGTGCTCACTGACAGAACTGTTCTCCTCCATCTTGCAGCTATAGAACTTATTGGAGACTTCATATCTCTCAATTCGGGCATTTGCTTGAAATATTAACTTCAACTCCTGGAACATCTCATATGCTCCATGACGTTCAAAACGTCGTTGAAGTCCCGATTCTAAGCCGTAAAGCATGGCACACTAAACTATCGAGTAGTCATCAGCTTTGCTCTGCCAGACGTTCATAACATCTGGCGTTGCTCCAGCAGCAGGCCTGTCACCCAGCGGTGCTTCCAGGACGTAATTATTCTGTGCAGCAATGAGGATGATCCTCAGGTTATGGACCCAGTTCGTGTAATTGCTACCATCATCTTTCAACTTTGCTTTCTCAAGGAACGCATTAAAATTCAACGGAACAATAGCACGAGCCATCTATCTGCAATCAACATAAACAAGCAAGATACTATTAGGTACTAAGTTCATGATAAGTTTAAGTTCAGTTAATCAAATTAATTAGGAACTCCCACTTAGATAGACATCCCTCTAATCTTCTAAGTGATCACGTGATCCAAATCAACTAAACCATAACCGATCATCACGTGAGATGGAGTAGTTTTCAATGGTGAACATCGTTATGTTGATCATATCTACTATATGATTCACGCTCGACCTTTCGGTCTCCGTGTTCCGAGGCCATATCTGTATATGCTTGGCTCGTCAAGTATAACCTGAGTATTCTGCGTGTGCAACTGTTTTGCACCCGTTGTATTTGGACGTAGAGCTTATCACACCCGATCATCACGTGGTGTCTGGGCACGACGAACTTTGGCAACGGTGCATACTCAGGGAGAACACTTCTTGATAATTTTTAGTGAGAGATCATCTTATAATGCTACCGTCAATCAAAGCAAGATAAGATGCATAAAAAGGGATAAACATCACATGCAATCAATATAAGTGATATGATATGGCCATCATCATCTTGTGCTTGTGATCTCCATCTCCGAAGCACCGTCATGATCACCATCGTCACCGGCGCGACACCTTGATCTCCATCGTAGCATCGTTGTCATCTCGCCAATCTTATGCTTCCACGACTATCACTACCGTTTAGTAATAAAGTAAAGCATTACATCGCGATTGCATTGCATACAATAAAGCGACAACCATATGGCTCCTGCCAGTTGCCGATAACTCGGTTACAAAACATGATCATCTCATACAATAAAATCAGTATCATGCCTTGACCATATCACATCACAACATACCCTGCAAAAACAAGTTAGACGTCCTCTACTTTGTTGTTGCAAGTTTTACGTGGCTGCTACGGGCTTAAGTAAGAACTCATCTCACCTACGCATCAAAACCACAACGATAGTTCGTCAAATAGACTCCGTTTTAACCTTCTCAAGGACCGGGCGTAGTCACACTTGGTTCAACTAAAGTTGGATAGACAGTCTTCCGCAAGCCATCTATGTGCAAAGCACGTCGAGGGAACCGGTCTCGCGTAAGAGTACGCGTAAGGTTGGTCCGGATCATCTCACCCAACAATACCGCCGAACAAAAGTATGACATGCTGGTAGGCAGTATGACTTGTATCGCCCACAACTCACTTGTGTTCTACTCGTGCAAATAACATCAAACCATAAAACCTAGGCTCGGATGCCACTGTTGGGGAACGTAGTAATTTCGAAAATTTTCCTATGCACACGCAAGATCATGGTGATGCACAACAACGAGAGGGGAGAGTGTTGTCTACGTACCAACGCAGACCGACTGCGGAAGCGATCACACAACATGGAGGAAGTAGTCGTACGTCTTCTTTCCGATCC
Organism: Triticum monococcum; assembly: GCA_034509565.1. Lineage (NCBI taxonomy): Eukaryota > Viridiplantae > Streptophyta > Magnoliopsida > Poales > Poaceae > Triticum > Triticum monococcum. The sequence continues at coordinate 475,684,736 of CM067842.1, read as the reverse complement.
GACCGATCCAAGCACCGTTACTCCGGCACCTCCGAGTTCTTAGCACACGTACAGCTCGATGACGATCCTCGGGCTCCGATCCAGCAAAGCTTCGGGGAGGAGTTCCGTCAGCACGACGGCGTGGTGACGATCTTGATGTACCACCGACGCAGGGCTTCGCCTAAGCACTGTAACGGTATGATCGAGGTGGAATTTGGTGGCAGGGGGCACCGCACACGGCTAAGGAACGATCTCAAGGATCAACTTGTGTGTCTTGGGGTGTCCCCTGCCCCCGTATATAAAGGTTGGAGGAAGGGGGGCCGGCCGGCCAGGGAGAGGGAGGCGCAGGGGAGTCCTACTCCCACCGGGAGTAGGACTCCCCCCTCCAATCCTATTCCAATTAGGACTCTCGGGGGGAAAGGAGAAAGAGGGGGGGCCGGCCCCTTCTCCTAGTCCTACTAGGACTTGGGGAAAGGGGGGGGCGCCGGCCAGCTTATGGGCTGCCCCTTTTCTCTTTTTCCACTAAGGCCCAATAGGCCCATTAGTCTCCCGGGGGGTTCCGGAAACCCTCCCGGTATTCCGGTAAAATCCCGATTTCACGCGGAACACTTCCTATGTCCAAACATAGGCTTCCAATATATCAATCTTTACGTCTCGACCATTTCGAGACTCCTTGTCATGTCCGTGATCTCATCCGGGACTCCGAACAACCTTCGGTACATCAAAATGCATAAACTCATAATAACTGTCATCGTAACGTTAAGTGTGCGGACCCTACGATTCGAGAACAATGTAGACATGACCGAGACACGTCTCCGGTCAATAACTAATAGTGGGACCTGGATGCCCATATTGGCTCCTACATATTCTACGAAGATCTTTATCGGTCAGACCGCATAACAACATACGTTGTTCCCTTTGTCATCGGTATGTTACTTGCCCGAGATTCGATCGTCGGTATCCAATACCTAGTTCAATCTCGTTTCCGGCAAGTCTCTTTACTCGTTCCGTAATACATCATCTCACAACTAACATATTAGTTGCAGTGCTTGCAAGGCTTATGTGATGTGCATTACCGAGAGGGCCCAGAGATACCTCTCCGACAATCGGAGTGACAAACCCTAATCTCGAAATACGCCAACCCAACATATACCATTGGAGACACCTGTAGTACTCCTTTATAATCACCCAGTTACGTTGTGACGTTTGGTAGTACCCAAAGTGTTCCTCCGGTAAACGGGAGTTGCATAATCTCATAGTTATAGGAACATGTATAAGTCATGAAGAAAGCAATAGCAACATACTAAACGATCGGGTGCTAAGCTAATGGAATGGGTCATGTCAATCAGATCATTCTACTAATGATGTGACCTCGTTAATCAAACAACAACTCTTTGTTCATGGTTAGGAAACATAACCATCTTTGATTAACGAGCTAGTCAAGTAGAGGCATACTAGTGACACTCTGTTGGTCTATGTATTCACACATGTATTATGTTTCCGGTTAATACAATTCTAGCATGAATAATAAACATTTATCATGATATAAGGAAATAAATAATAACTTTATTATTGCCTCTAGGGCATATTTCCTTCAGTCTCCCACTTGCACTAGAGTCAATAATCTAGATTACACAGTAATGATTCTAACACCCATGGAGCCTTGGTGCTGATCATGTTTTGCTCGTGGAAGACGCTTAGTCAACGGGTCTGCAACATTCAGATCCGTATGTATCTTGCAAATATCTATGTCTCCCACCTGGACTAAATCCCGGATGGAGTTGAAGCGTCTCTTGATGTGTTTGGTTCTTTTGTGAAATCTGGATTCCTTTGCCAAGGCAATTGCACCAGTATTGTCACAGAAGATTTTCATTGGACCCGATGCACTAGGTATGACACCTAGATCGGATATGAACTCCTTCATCCAGACTCCTTCGTTCGCTGCTTCCGAAGCAGCTATGTACTCCGCTTCACATGTAGATCCCTCTACGACGCTTTGTTTAGAACTGCACCAACTGACAGCTCCACCGTTTAAAGTAAACACGTATCCGGTTTGCGATTTAGAATCGTCCGGATCAGTGTCAAAGCTTGCATCAACGTAACCTCTTACGGTGAGCTCTTTGTCACCTCCATATACGAGAAACATATCCTTAGTCCTTTTCAGGTATTTCAGGATGTTCTTGACCGCTGTCCAGTGATCCATTCCTGGATTACTTTGGTACCTCCCTGCTAAACTTATAGCAAGGCACACATCAGGTCTGGTACACAGCATTGCATACATGATAGAGCCTATGGCTGAAGCATAGGGAACATCTTTCATTTTCTCTCTATCTTCTGCAGTGGTCGGGCATTGAGTCTGACTCAACTTCATACCTTGTAACATAGGCAAGAACCCTTTCTTTGCTTGATCCATTTTGAACTTCTTCAAAATCTTGTCAAGGTATGTGCTTTGTGAAAGTCCAATTAAGCGTTTTGATCTATCTCTATAGATCTTTATGCCTAATATGTAAGCAGCTTCCCCGAGGTCTTTCATCGAAAAACTTTTATTCAAGTATCCCTTTATGCTATCCAGAAATTCTATATCATTTCCAATCAGCAATATGTCATCCACATATAATATTAGAAATGCTACAGAGCTCCCACTCACTTTCTTGTAAATACAGGCTTCTCCAAAAGTCTGTATAAAGCCAAATGCTTTGATCACACTATCAAAGCGTTTATTCCAACTCCGAGATGCTTGCACCAGTCCATAAATGGATCGCTAGAGTTTGCATACTTTGTTAGCTCCCTTTGGATCGACAAAACCTTCTGGTTGTATCATATACAACTCTTCTTCCAGAAATCCATTCAAGAATGCAGTTTTGACATCCATCTGCCATATTTCATAATCATAAAATGCGGCAATTGCTAACATAATTCTGACGGACTTAAGCATCGCTACGGGTGAGAAGGTCTCATCGTAGTCAACTCCTTGAACTTGTCGAAAACCTTTCGCGACAAGTCGAGCTTTGTAGACAGTAATATTACCGTCAGCGTCAGTCTTTTTCTTGAAGATCCATTTATTCTCAATTGCTTGCCGATCATCGGGCAAGTCAACCAAAGTCCATACTTTGTTTTCATACATGGATCCCATCTCAGATTTCATGGCCTCAAGCCACTTTGCGGAATCTGGGCTCACCATCGCTTCTTCATAGTTCGTAGGTTCATCATGATCTAGCATCATGACTTCCAGAACTGGATTACCGTACCACTCTGGTGCGGATCTCACTCTGGTTGATCTACGTGGTTCAGTAGTATCTTGTTCTGAAGCTTCATGATCATCATCATTAGCTTCCTCACTGATTGGTATAGGTGTCGCAGAAACAGTTTTCTGTGATGTACTAATTTCCAATAAGGGAGCAGGTACAGTTACCTCGTCAAGTTCTACTTTCCTCCCACTCACTTCTTTCGAGAGAAACTCCTTCTCTAGAAAGTTTCCGAATTTAGCAACAAAAGTCTTGCCTTCGGATTTGTGATAGAAGGTGTATCCAATAGTTTCCTTTGGATATCCTATGAAGACACATTTCTCCGATTTGGGTTCGAGCTTATCAGGTTGAAGCTTTTTCACATAAGCATCGCAGCCCCAAACTTTAAGAAACGACAACTTTGGTTTCTTGCCAAACCATAGTTCATAAGGTGTCGTCTCAACGGATTTTGATGGTGCCCTATTTAACGTGAATGCAGCCGTCTCTAAAGCATAACCCCAAAACGATAGCGGTAAATCAGTAAGAGACATCATAGATCGCACCATATCTAGTAAAGTACGATTACGACGTTCAGACACACCATTACGTTGTGGTGTTCCGGGTGGCGTGAGTTGCGAAACTATTCCATAATTTTTCAAATGTACACCAAACTCGTAACTCAAATATTCTCCTCCACGATCAGATCGTAGAAACTTTATTTTCTTGTTACGATGATTTTCAACCTCACTCTAAAATTCTTTGAAATTTTCAAATGTTTCAGACTTATGTTTCATTAAGTAGATATACCCATATCTGCTTAAATCATCTGTGAAGGTGAGAAAATAACGATATCCGCCACGAGCCTCAATATTCATCGGACCACACACATCGGTATGTATGATTTCCAATAAATCTGTTGCTCTCTCCATAGTACCGGAGAACGGTGTTTTAGTCATCTTGCCTATGAGGCACGGTTCGCAAGTACCAAGTGATTCATAATCAAGTGGTTCCAAAAGCCCATCAGTATGGAGTTTCTTCATGCGCTTTACACCGATATGACCCAAACGGCAGTGCCACAAATAAGTTGCACTATCATTATTAACTTTGCATCTTTTGGCTTCCACATTATGAATATGTGTATCACTATCTTCGAGATTCAACAAGAATAGACCACTCTTCAAAGGTGCATGACCATAAAAGATATTACTCATGTAAATAGAACAACCATTATTCTCTGATTTAAATGAATAACCGTCTCGCATTAAACAAGATCCAGATATAATGTTTATGCTCAACGCTGGCACCAAATAACAATTATTTAGGTCTAATATTAATCCCGAAGGTAGATGTAGAGGTAGCGTGCCGACCGCGATCACATCGACTTTGGAACCGTTTCCCACACGCATCGTCACCTCGTCCTTTGCTAGCGTCCGCTTATTCCGTAGTCCCTGTTTCGAGTTGCAAATATTAGCAACAGAACCAGTATCAAATACCCAGGTGCTACTGCGAGCTCTAGTAAGGTACACATCAATAACATGTATATCACATATACCTTTGCTCACTTTGCCATCCTTCTTATCCGCCAAATACTTGGGGCAGTTCCGCTTCCAGTGACCAGTCTGCTTGCAGTAGAAGCACTCAGTTTCAGGCTTAGGTCCAGACTTGGGTTTCTTCTCCTGAGCAGCAACTTGCTTGCTGTTCTTCTTGAAGTTTCCCTTCTTCTTCTCTTTGCCCTTTTTCTTGAAACTAGTGGTTTTGCTAACCATCAACACTTGATGCTCCTTCTTGATTTCTACCTCCGCAGCTTTCAGCATTGCGAAGAGCTCGGGAATAGTCTTGTTCATCCCTTGCATATTATAGTTCATCACGAAGCTCTTGTAGCTTGGTGGCAGTGATTGGAGAATTCTGTCAATGACGCAGTCATCTGGAAGATTAACTCCCATCTGAATCAAGTGATTATTATACCCAGACATTTTGAGTATATGCTCACTGACAGAACTGTTCTCCTCCATCTTGCAGCTATAGAACTTATTGGAGACTTCATATCTCTCAATTCGGGCATTTGCTTGAAATATTAACTTCAACTCCTGGAACATCTCATATGCTCCATGACGTTCAAAACGTCGTTGAAGTCCCGATTCTAAGCCGTAAAGCATGGCACACTGAACTATCGAGTAGTCATCAGCTTTACTCTGCCAGACGTTCATAACATCTGGCGTTGCTCCAGCAGCAGGCCTGTCACCCAGCGGTGCTTCCAGGACGTAATTATTCTATGCAGCAATGAGGATGATCCTCAGGTTACGGACCCAGTCCGTGTAATTGCTACCATCATCTTTCAACTTTGCTTTCTCAAGGAACGCATTAAAATTCAACGGAACAATAGCACGAGCCATCTATCTGCAATCAACATAAACAAGCAAGATACTATTAGGTACTAAGTTCATGATAAGTTTAAGTTCAGTTAATCAAATTAATTAGGAACTCCCACTTAGATAGACATCCCTCTAATCTTCTAAGTGATCACGTGATCCAAATCAACTAAACCATAACCGATCATCACGTGAGATGGAGTAGTTTTCAATGGTGAACATCGTTATGTTGATCATATCTACTATATGATTCACGCTCGACCTTTCGGTCTCCGTGTTCCGAGGCCATATCTGTATATGCTTGGCTCGTCAAGTATAACCTGAGTATTCTGCGTGTGCAACTGTTTTGCACCCGTTGTATTTGGACGTAGAGCTTATCACACCCGATCATCACGTGGTGTCTGGGCACGACGAACTTTGGCAACGGTGCATACTCAGGGAGAACACTTCTTGATAATTTTTAGTGAGAGATCATCTTATAATGCTACCGTCAATCAAAGCAAGATAAGATGCATAAAAAGGGATAAACATCACATGCAATCAATATAAGTGATATGATATGGCCATCATCATCTTGTGCTTGTGATCTCCATCTCCGAAGCACCGTCATGATCACCATCGTCACCGGCGCGACACCTTGATCTCCATCATAGCATCGTTGTCATCTCGCCAATCTTATGCTTCCACGACTATCACTACCGTTTAGTAATAAAGTAAAGCATTACATCGCGATTGCATTGCATACAATAAAGCGACAACCATATGGCTCCTGCCAGTTGCCGATAACTCGGTTACAAAACATGATCATCTCATACAATAAAATCAGTATCATGCCTTGACCATATCACATCACAACATACCCTGCAAAAACAAGTTAGACGTCCTCTACTTTGTTGTTGCAAGTTTTACGTGGCTGCTACGGGCTTAAGTAAGAACTCATCTCACCTACGCATCAAAACCACAACGATAGTTCGTCAAATAGACTCCGTTTTAACCTTCTCAAGGACCGGGCGTAGTCACACTTGGTTCAACTAAAGTTGGATAGACAGTCTTCCGCAACCATCTATGTGCAAAGCACGTCGAGGGAACCGGTCTCGCGTAAGAGTACGCGTAAGGTTGGTCCGGATCATCTCACCCAACAATACCGCCGAACCAAAGTATGACATGCTGGTAGGCAGTCTGACTTGTATCGCCCACAACTCACTTGTGTTCTACTCGTGCAAATAACATCAAACCATAAAACCTAGGCTCGGATGCCACTGTTGGGGAACGTAGTAATTTCGAAAATTTTCCTACGCACATGCAAGATCATGGTGATGCACAGCAACGAGAGGGGAGAGTGTTGTCTACGTACCAACGCAGACCGACTGCGGAAGCGATCACACAACATAGAGGAAGTAGTCGTACGTCTTCTTTCCGATCCGACCGATCCAAGCACCGTTACTCCGGCACCTCCGAGTTCTTAGCACATGTACAGCTCGATGAGGATCCCCGGGCTCCGATCCAGCAAAGCTTCGGGGAGGAGTTCCGTCAGCACGACGGCGTGGTGACGATCTTGATGTACTACCGACGCAGGGCTTCGCCTAAGCACTGTAACGGTATGATTGAGGTGGAATTTGGTGGCAGGGGGCACCGCACACGGCTAAGGAACGATCTCAAGGATCAACTTGTGTGTCTTGGGGTGTCCCCTGCCCCCGTATATAAAGGTTGGAGGAAGGGGGGCCGGCCGGCCAGGGAGAGGGAGGCGCAGGGGAGTCCTACTCCCACCGGGAGTAGGACTCCCCCCTCCAATCCTATTCCAATTAGGACTCTCGGGGGGAAAGGAGAAAGAGGGGGGGCCGGCCCCTTCTCCTAGTCCTACTAGGACTTGGGGAAAGGGGGGGCGCCGGCCAGCTTATGGGCTGCCCCTTTTCTCTTTTTCCACTAAGGCCCAATAGGCCCATTAGTCTCCCGGGGGGTTCCGGTAACCCTCCCGGTATTCCGGTAAAATCCCGATTTCACCCGGAACACTTCCTATGTCCAAACATAGGCTTCCAATATATCAATCTTTACGTCTCGACCATTTCGAGACTCCTCGTCATGTCCGTGATCTCATCCGGGACTCCGAACAACCTTCGGTACATCAAAATGCATAAACTCATAATAACTGTCATCGTAACGTTAAGTGTGCGGACCCTACGGTTCGAGAACAATGTAGACATGACCGAGACACGTCTCCGGTCAATAACCAATAGCGGGACTTGGATGCCCATATTGGCTCCTACATATTCTACGAAGATCTTTATCAGTCAGACCGCATAACAACATACGTTGTTCCCTTTGTCATCGGTATGTTACTTGCCCGAGATTCGATCGTCGGTATCCAATACCTAGTTCAATCTCGTTTCCGGCAAGTCTCTTTACTCGTTCCGTAATACATCATCTCACAACTAACATATTAGTTGCAGTGCTTGCAAGGCTTATGTGATGTGCATTACCGAGAGGGCCCAGAGATACCTCTCCGACAATCGGAGTGACAAACCCTAATCTCGAAATATGCCAACCCAACATATACCATTGGAGACACCTGTAGTACTCCTTTATAATCACCCAGTTACGTTGTGACGTTTGGTAGTACCCAAAGTGTTCCTCCGGTAAACTGGAGTTGCATAATCTCATAGTTATAGGAACATGTATAAGTCATGAAGAAAGCAATAGCAACATACTAAACGATCGGGTGCTAAGCTAATGGAATGGGTCATGTCAATCAGATCATTCTACTAATGATGTGACCTCGTTAATCAAACAACAACTCTTTGTTCATGGTTAGGAAACATAACCATCTTTGATTAACGAGCTAGTCAAGTAGAGGCATACTAGTGACACTCTGTTGGTCTATGTATTCACACATGTATTATGTTTCCGGTTAATACAATTCTAGCATGAATAATAAACATTTATCATGATATAAGGAAATAAATAATAACTTTATTATTGCCTCTAGGGCATATTTCCTTCAAAACTGCACCTCATGGGGACTATTCCTAGGTAAGAAATGAAAACTTTGCACAATGGAATTTGTGAGGAGATGATACTGTTCACATTTAGCTGCGATGAAGTCGGTGAGGCTGGCACTAGCATCATATTGTGCAAACTCTTGAAGGATTTCGGCCCCTCCCATGAATGGGTTGTGCGGCCACTCGCACGACTGTACCTCCGCCATTCTCCGGGTGCGGAGATCACTATCAGATGACTCCCCAATAACTCCCTTGGAGTTCTTTTTGGAAGCAAACTTCCTAAAGAAACTCATCTTTTTCCTATGAACAAAATTCTGAAATTTTTTAGTCCACAAAATTTTTCTCAACAAAACTTCACAAGATTGATAGCAACTACTCATAGGGATGCACAAAGGCCATATCAAGCATTCAAACTACTTAGAACTCTAAGAATTCAACATGCAAGATCATCTACAGCAGCACCAATAGTAACTAATTATTCAAAATATAAACCACTAAAGCAAAAACTAATTGGACAAATGGAAGAGTCACATACCAAGCAACAATCCCCTGAAACAGTTTTGGAAATGGAGTTTCGAGCAAAGAGATCAAAATCCGCGGGTTCGAGAGCAAGAACACGAGAGAGAGAGAGCAAAGGTGATTTTTTTCTTGAGGTAGGAGGTGATGTGGGAGGAAGAGATAAGTGAGGGGCCCACGTGGGGACCACAACCCACTAGGGCGCGCCTGGGGTCCTGTCGCGCCCAGGTGGGTTGTGCCCACCTAGCGCACCTCCCTCTGATGTTATTTACACCAAAAATTCTTAAATATTCAGAAAAAATCATATTAAAATTTCAGAGCATTCTGAGAACTTTTATTTTTGGGTCATTTTTTATTGCACGGGAAATTCAGAAAATAGACAAAACATGCATTTTATTTTATTTAAGTAATGAAAACAGAAAACAAAAGGTAGGGACAGAAGGTAGTGCTCACTAAATTCATCAACTTCACACCTCTCAAAAATGATTCATTAATAAGGTTGATCACATCTTATTAACCACCACTTTCGATTAGCATGAAACCTAAGAACTTTCGTAAATCACTAAGTTACCACAACGGGGATATGAATGTCCCCAACAATAAGCATTTCATATTACTTTTTAATAGTAGGTAGGGGTAGTTGAAAACTTCCAATAGTGATTGTCGGAGATGTTTCAATAACATTAATACCATTCACTTGGAATTGTTTCTTCGGAAAGTGCATTGTATGCTCATTACCATTGATATGAAAGGTGATCTTGCTTTTATGGCAATTGATAACAGCCCCAGCAGTATTCAAAAAGGTTCTACCAAGGATAATCGACATGTTGTCGTCCTCGGGAATCTTAAGTATAACAAAGTCAGTCAAGATAGTAACATTAGCAACAACAACGGGCACATCCTCAAAAATACCGATAGGTATGGCAGTTGATTTATCAGCCAGTTTCAAAGATATTTCAGTAGGTGTGAGTTTATTCAAATCAAGTCTTTTGTATAAAGAGAAAGGCATAACACTAACACCAGCTCCTAAATCACATAAAGCAGTTTTCACATAGTTTCTTTTGATGGAGCAAGGTATGGTGGGGATTCCCGGATCTACAAGTTTTTAGGTACTCCATCTTTAAAAGTATAATTGGCAAACATGGTGGAGATTTCATCTTCCGGTATTTTTCTCTTGTTGGTAATGATGTCTTTCATGTACTTTGCATAAGGAGGCATTTTCAAGATATCAGTCAAGTGAGTACGCAAAAAGACTGGCCTAATCATTTCAGCAAAGCGTTCAAATTCTTCATCATCTTTATTTTTAGTTGACTTAGGTGGAAAGGGCATAGGTTTTTGAACCCACAGTTCCCTTTCCTTACCATGTTTTCTAGCAACAAAGTCCCTTTTATCATATCTTTTATTCTTGGTTGTGGGTTATCAAGATCAACAGTTGGTTCTATCTCAACATCATTGTCTGGTTCTTTATTATTTGTTTGAGTATCTTCATGAACCTCATCATTATCAGAAGGTGGGTGTTCACTACCAGATTGAGTTTCATCATCAGAGATAGAAACTTCATTATCATTATCAAGAGGTTTTTGTACTTCAGGTTCACTAGAGGCATGCAAAGTCCTATCATTTTTCTTCTTCCTTTCTTTTTAGAAGGACTATGTGCATCAGTGTTAACTCTTTGAGAGTCTTGTTCAATTCTTTTTGGGTATCCCTCAGGATAAATTGGTTCCTGGGCCATTCTACCTCCTCTAGTCATTACTCTAACAGCATGATCATTGATATTATTATTCATTTCATCTAACAGTTCTCTTTGAGATTTAGCAACTTGCTCTAAATGAGTTTGCACCATATAGGCATGCTTTCCCACACCTCTAACATCATTTGAGATTCTTAATAACAAGTCACTCAAGTGAGCAATCATATCAGAATTGTATTTCAATTGTTTCATAACATTTGCATTGAAGTGATCTTGCTTTCCAATATAGTTTTCAAACTCATAAAGGCATTGGCTAGGATGCATATTGTGAGGATTATCATTATCATTGAATTTTATTAGAGAATTTACCTCTACCACCTTAGGTGGTGGTGGTGTATCAAGCCCATGTATTTCTTCAATATGAGGTAAGTTTTTAACATCCTCAGCTTTAATAACTTTTTCTCTCATAGATTTCTTTGCCTCATGCATATCTTCAGGACTGAGATATAAGATACCCCTCTTCTTCTGAGTAGGTTTAAGCGGTGGTTCGGGAAGATTCCAATCATAATAATTTTTCAATATGTTATTCAATAATTCTTCAGCTTGTCCAATAGTTCGTTCCCTAAAAACACAACCAGCACAACTATCTAGGAAATCCCTAGAAGCATCGGTTAGTCCATTATAGAAGATATCAAGTATTTCATTTTTCTTAATATGATGATCAGGCACAGCATAAAGTAATTGGAGAAGCCTCCCTCAAGCTTGTGGGAGACTCTCTTCTTCAATTTGCACAAAGTTAAATATTTCCTGTAAGGCATCTTGTTTCTTACGAGCAGGAAAATATTTTTCAGAGAAGTAATAAATCATGTCCTCGGGACTACGCACACAACCAGGAGCAAGAGTATTATACCAAGCCTTAGCATCACCCTTTAATGAGAACGAAAATAATTTGAGAATATAATAATAGCAAATCTTCTCATCATAAGTAAAAAGGGTGTTTATATCATTCAACCTAGTAAGACGTGCCACAACAGTTTCAGTTTCATAACCATGGAAAGGATCAGATTCAACCAAAGTGATTAACTTTGGGTCGATAGAGAATTCATAATCCTTATCATCAAAAAAGATAGGTGAAGTGGCAAACTAAGGATCAGATTTCACTTTAGCATTCAATGTTTTTCTTTATACTTTCATAATATTTTTTTTCCAGATCACCTCTATCCTTAGTTCCTTACAAGCAAGAATGTCCCTAGTTGTCTCCTCATCCATAACATAACCTTCCGGTACCTTTGGCAATTCATATCTAAGAGAACTAGGTGTAATAGGTGTTTCATGATTTTCAGTTTCAAGATCTTCATTAGTTTCAACAATTTCATCAGTTTCAGCATTTTCAAAAGTTTTAGTTCTAGCAATTTGTTCATCAAGAAATCCACCTAGTAGCACATTATCATCAAGCAAGGTACTAGCATCATCACGAGTAGCATCTATAGTAGAAGTAGCATCATCAATAACTTGCGACATATCAGAATGAATAGCATGTGGTGGTGTTGCAAGTTTACTTATAACAGAAGGTGAATCAAGTGTAGAGCTAGATGGCAGTTCCTTACCTCCCCTCATCTTAGAGGGAAAAATCTTAGTCTTAGCGTCCTTCAGATTCTTCATAGTGGTAATTTGATAATAATCCCAAGTGACACAACAAATATAGCTATGCTCCCCGGAAACAGCACCAGAAAAAGGTCTTGATAACCCACTAGTATAGGGGATTGCAATAGTTTTCGAGGGTAGAGTATTCAACCCAATTTTATTGATTCGACACAAGGGAAGCCAAATAATATTTGCAAGTATTAGCAGCCGAGTTATCAACTCAACCACACCTGGAGATTAATTATCTGTAGCAAAGTGATCAGTAGCAAAGTTGTATAATTGTTTTGATAGTAGTAGCAACAGCAATAGTAAAGGTAACAGTGGTAGCAATGATTTTTGTAGCAAGTGCAATAGTAACAGTGATATGTCCATTTTGCATCATGCTTTTATATCGATATTTATTGCATTATGGGCTGTTATTACACATTATGTCACAATACTTATGCCTATTCTCTCTTATTTTACAAGGTTTACATAAAGAGGGAGAATGCCGGTAGCTGGGGTTCTGGGCTGGAAAAGGAGCAAATATTAGAGACCTATTCTGCACAGCTCCAAAATTCCTGAAACTTCACGGAAGACATTTTCAGAATATATAAAAAATACTGAGCGCAAGAAGTTCCGGAGGGGCCACACCCTTCCCACGAGGGTGGGGGGCACGCCCTACCTCCCTGGGCGCGCCCCCCTACCTCGTGGGCCCCCTGGTGGCCCTCCGATGCCCATCTTCTGCTATATGGAGTCTTTCGATGACGAAAAAATCATAAGCAAGCTTTTGGGACAAGACTCCGCCGCCACGAGGCGGAACCTTGGCGGAACCAATCTAGGGCTCTGGCGGAGCTGTTCTGCCAGGGAAACTTCCCTCCAGGAGGGGGAAATCAACGCCATCATCATCACCAACGATCCTCTCATCAGGAGGGGGTCAATCTCCATCAACATCTTCACCAGCACCATCTCCTCTCAAACCCTAGTTCATCTCTTGTATCCAATTCTTGTCTCCAAGTCTGGGATTGGTACCTGTGGGTTGCTAGTAGTGTTGATTACTCCTTGTAGTTGATGCTAGTTGGTTTATTTGGTGGAAGATCATATGTTCAGATCCTATATGCATATTAATACTCCTCTGATTTTGAACATGAATATGCTTTGTGAGTAGCTACGTTTGTTCCTGCGGACATGGGAGAAGTCTTGTTATTAGTAGTCATGTGAATTTGGTATTCGTTTGATATTTTGATGAGATGTATGTTGTCTCTCCTCTAGTGGTGTTATGTGAACGTCGACTACACGACACTTCACCATTATTTGGGCCTAGAGGAAGGCATTGGGAAGTAATAAGTAGATGATGGGTTGCTAGAGTGATAGAAGCTTAAACCCTAGTTTATGCGTTGTTTCGTAAGGGGCTGATTTGGATCCATATGTTTCATTCTATGGTTAGGTTTGCCTTAATACTTTTGTTGTAGTTGAGGATGCTTGCAATAGAGGTTAATCATAAGTGGGATGCTTGTCCAAGTAAGGACAATACCCAAGCACCGGTCCACCCACATATCAGATTAGCAAAGTACCGAACGCGAATCATATGATCGTGATGAAAAATAGCTTGATGATAATTCCCATGTGTCCTTGGGAGTGCTCTTCTCTATATAAGAGTTTGTCCAGGCTTGTCCTTTGCTACAAAAAGTATTGGGCCACCTTGCTGCACTTTATTTACTTTTGTTACTTGTTGCTCGTTATCAATTATCTTATCACAAAACTATCTGTTACCTACAATTTCAGTGCTTGCAGAGAATACCTTACTAGAAACCGCTTATCATTTCCTTCTGCTCCTCATTGGGTTCGACACTCTTACTTATCGAAAGGACTATGATAGATCCCCTATACTTGTGGGTCATCAAACAGCAGCATTAGTTACTTAGCCGAAACAATATAATAGAAATTCGTGGGCATTGAATCGGTGAATTCGTTGGATGATATTCATCATATAACAGTCATAACCTAGGGCGAAACGGCACTAGCTCCAGTTCATAAACATAATGTAGGCATGTATTCCATAAATAGTCATACGTGCTTATGGAAAGAACTTGCATGACATCTTTTGTCCTACCCTCCTGTGGCAGTGGTGTCCTATTGGAAACTAAGGGATGTTAAGGCCTCCTTTTAATAGAGAACCGGAACAAAGCATTAACACATAGTGTAGATGTGAACTCCTCAAATTACGGTCATCACTGGGAAGTGTACCGACTATTTTCATTCCGGGGTTGCCGGATCATAACACGTAGTACGTGATTATAACTTGCCAGATCGGATCTAGAACATGGATATAATGGTGATAACATAAACGGTTCAGATCTGAAATCATGGCACTCGAGCCCAAAGTGACAAGCATTAAGCATGGCAAAGTCATTGCAACATCAATCTCAGAACATAATGGATACTAGGGATCAAGCCCTATCAAAACTAACTCGATTACATGATGAATCTCATCCAACTCCTCACCGACCAGCGTGCCTATGAAGTTATTACTCACTCCCGGTGGGGAGCATCATGGAATTGGCGATGGAGAAGGGTTGGTGATGACGAAGATCGAAGATCCTCCTCTCCGGAGCCCCAAACGGACTCCAGGTCTGGCCTCCCGATGAAGACCCAGAGGTGGCGGCGGCTCCGTCACGTGAAACACGATAATTCTTTCTCCCTGATTTTTTTTGGAAATATGTGATTTTATAGTATCGGGGTTGGAGTCTACGGGGTCACCAGGTGGGGACAACCCACCTGGGCGCGCCTGGAGGGGGGGGCGCCCTGGTGGGTTGTGCCCAACAGGTGCCCCCCTTTAGTGGTTCTTGGCTCCAGAAATTATCTTTCTTTGTATAAAAATTCCTCGCAAAGTTTTGTTCCAATCCGAGAACTTTTATTTCTGCAGAAAAACAACACCGTGGTAGTTCTGCTGAAAAACAGCGTCAGTCCGGGTTAGTTTCATTCAAATGATGCAAATCAGAGTCCAAAACAAGAGGAAAAGTGTTAGGAAAAGTAGATACGACGGAGACGTATCAGGGTAGGGGTTATCGGTGCAATTGCAAGGAGAATGTACAATAGCGGGATACCACGATACCAAGATGATATGGAGGTTACCGTCTGTGGCGATGATGAGTAGTGGTGTTCTTGATGTAGATACCAAGATGATGTAAACCCGTCCCCAATTAGCCAGAACTCCTTAGGAAACAGAAAAAACACGAACTCACTCTCAAATGTCAAATGGTGGTAGCGAAATGCAGTGGTGGTTGCAGAAGTATTGGTGGAAACCCGGTCAAAATGGGTTAAGGTGGCGGAAATGTATGGTGGGAAATGTTATGCGGAAGTGGTGGTGGTGGTTGATGAAGAAGCAACCATCCCTAAGTAGCCGAAAGACCTTAGGAGACTCGAATCACTACTCAAGCAACCACTAATGATATGGGGAACAAATGGGGTTATGTTGCGTAAGTCGATGGTGGTAATGGGGATGATAGGGTGGTGGCCCTAGGCAAACATGCCAAAGTTCCAAAAATTTGATTGGGCCAAATGATGTTGGAAGTATTTTTGTGGGATGGGGGTGTCAATAGCTTCAGAATGAGCTAAAGAACATAAAAATGGACTCCGAATGAATTAGTTATGGCCGAAACAAAAATCTGTCCATGTCAGTGCCAGGGTTACCCGGACATCCGGGCGGAGGTCCATCTAATCCGGGCTATGTCCAGATGATCCGGGAGTACTTCCAGATTATTCGGGTTCGTCAACTCCGGTTTTGTTTTTCGGGCGCGTGGGTTATCCGGATGTTCGGGAGAGGGTCCAGCTGATCCGGGATGATCCGGATGATCCGGGTAGGTCAAACTGCTCGGGAATTCCTCTTGGGGACAATTTTTTGGCCGGAAATTAGATGATTTTGGGGCAAACATTGAGTACATTTTGTGGATGGGAGGTGGGTAAAAGATGGTGTTGGGGAACGCAGTAATTTCAAAATTTTCCTACGCACATGCAAGATCTGTTGTCCACGTACCCTCGTAGACCGTAAGAGGAAGCATTATGACAACGCGGTTGATGTAGTCGTATGTCTTCACGATCGACTGATCTTAGTACCAAAAGTACGGCACCTCTGCGGTTTGCACACGTTCGGCTCGGTGATGTCCCACAAACTCACGATCGAACAGAGTGTCGAGGGAGAGCTTCGTCAGCACGACGGCATGATGACGGTGATGATGATGCTACCGGAACAGGGCTTCGCCTAAGCATCGCTACGATATGACCGAGGTGGAATATGGTGGAGGGGGGCACCGCACACGGCTAAGAGATCAATGATCAACTTGTGTGTCTATGGGGTGCCCCTGGCCACGTATATAAAGGATGGAGGGAGGAGGAGGCTGGCCCTCATAGGGCATGCCCAAAGTGTGGAGTTCTACTAGGACTCCCTAGTCCTAGTAGGATTCCACCTCCCACATGGAATAGGAAAAAGGGAAGAGAGAAGGAGAAGGAAGGAAGGGGGCGCCCCCTTTCCCTCGTCCAATCCGGACCAGTCCATGGGGAAGGAGCGCAGCCTCCCTTGAGGCCTTTCTCTCCTTTTCCGTATGGCCCATTAAGGCCCAATATGAATTCCCGTAACTCTCCGGTACTCCGGAAAATACCCGAATCACTCGGAACCTTTCCGATGTCCGAATATAGCCTTCCAATATATCGATCTTTACATCTTGACCATTTCGAGACTCCTCGTCATGTCCTCGATCTCATCCGGGACTCCGAACAAACTTCGGTCATCAAATTACATAACTCATAATACAAATCATCACAGAATGTTAAGCGTGCAGACCCTATGGGTTCGAGAACTATGTAGACATGACCGAGACTCATCTCCAGTCAATAACCAATAGCAGAACATGGATGCTCATATTGGTTCCTACATATTCTACGAAGATCTTTATCGGTCAAACCGCATAACAACATATGTTGTTCCCTTTGTCATCGGTATGCTACTTGCCCAAGGTACGATCGTCGGTATCCTCATACCTAGTTCAATCTCATTACCGGTAAGTCTCTTTACTCGTTCCGTAATGCATCATCCTACAACTAACTCATTAGTCACAATGCTTGCAAGTCTTATAGTGATGTGCATTACCGAGAGGGCCCAGAGTTACCTCTTCAATACACGGATTAACAAATCCTAATCTTGATCTATGCCAACTCAACAAACACCATCGGAGACACCTGTAGAGCATCTTTATAATCACCCAGTTACGTTGTGACGTTTGATAGCACACAAGGTGTTCCTCCGATATTCAGGAGTTGCATAATCTCATAGTCTGAGGAACATGTATAAGTCAAGAAGAAAGCAGTAGCAATGAAAATGTAATGACCATCGTGCTAAGCTAACGGATGGGTCAAGTCAATCACATCATTCTATAATGATGTAATCCTGCTTATCAAATGACAACTCTTTGTCCATGGTTAGGAAACTTAACCATCTTTGATTAACGAGATAGTCAAGTAGAGGCATACTAGTGACACTCTTTTTATCTATGTATTCACACATGTACTAAGTTTCCGGTTAATACAATTCTAGCATGAATAATAAACATTTATCATGATATACGAAATATAAATAACAACTTTATTATTGCCTCTAGGGCATATTTCCTTCAGTCTCCCACATGCACTAGAGTCAATAATCTAGTTCACATCGCCATGTGATTTAACACCAATAGTTCACATCTTTATGTGATTAGTTCGCATCTCCATGTGACTAACACCCAAAGGGTTTACTAGAGTCGATAATATAGTTCAGATCGCTATGTGATTAACACCCAAAGAGTGATCATGTTTTGCTTGTGAGAGAAATTTAGTCAACGGGTCTGCCACATTCAGAGCCGTATGTATTTTGCAAATTTTCTATGTCTACAATTCTCTACACGGAGCTACTCTAGCTAATTGCTCCCACTTTCAATATGTATCTAGATCGAGACTTAGAGTCATCTAGATCGGTGTCAAAAGCTTGCATTGACGTAACTCTTTACGATGAACTCTTTGTCACCTCCATAACCGAGAAACATTTCCTTATTCCACTAAGGATATTTTTGACTGTTGTCCAGTGATCCACTCCTGGATAACTATTGTACCCTCTTTTCAAACTTATGGTGAGGTACTGTAACATCCCAAATTTTCAATTTGGAATGTTATACATTAGATCATCATGCATATCATATTTTCTTGCATTTTGTCGATCCTAGAAATTTCACGCAACTCAAGGAACCTCGGAGAGAGTTGAAGATTTCGTCTTTTTCATATTTGAGTCTTCTCAAATTTGGAAGAAAGGATCATTGGTTTTTGTCGGAGTTTATTTGCCTTTTATTTGGATAGGGAAAAATGCGCGTTTTCAAAGTTTGCATTTTAGGCCCGGACAAAAGTTCATTTTGTTCGACTCATTTTTAGGAGTCGGGGAAAATTTACTTTATTAGATTTGGAGTTCGTTTAGATCTTGTTTTTTTTTCCGAGAACGGAACCGTTTAAAAAAAATAGAGCTCCAGCGACTTGGGCCAAAGGCCCAAGCCACCGAGCCGGCCAGGAGGCCAAGTGCCATCGCACGCCACGCCAGGCGCAAGGCGCCAGGGAGCCGCCGTTTCCTATTCCTAGTAGGATTCATCTACTTCCGTTTTTTTCTAGATTTTTTCCCTCTTTTCTTTCCTAATCCTAGTCTATTTCCCTGACCCCTACACCAAGTTTTCTCCCCCCTCCCCAATATAAATACCCACACACCCCCCCTCTAAACACATCAAATCCAAGGCCCCAAAGCCCCAAGCACCACCATGCCCATGCCGCCGCGCCCAGCGTCAAGCCACCGAGCCGCCCTAGTGCCCCACCACCCCCGCGCCGCACCCCCACACCCACGCCGCCGCCGCACCTTGCCACTGCCGCCCTACGCCCACGCCGCCGGAGTTCCTCGTCGGAGACTTCGCCGGAGGTAGCCCCGCGCTACATCTATTCTTCTCATCGGATCGTTTTCTTCTAATCGTTCCGATTCTTCTTTTCCGATTCGTTTTTCTTCGCAAAACCGTTCCGGTTTTCTAGATCGGTTTTACGATCAGTTTTCTTCTCCGAAACCCTAGATCGGATTCGTTTTCTTTTCCGATTTAGTTGCCCGAGATCGTTCGCTGGACCGTTCGTCCTAACGAACGTGATCACCGGATTTCTTCTAGGTTAACGAACATCCGTTCATTCAACCGTTCTTCGTTTTCTTCTTCTCGTCGGATTTATTCCGCGATCGCAATCTCAGATCCGATCTTCTTTCTAGTCTATCTTCTCGCTCGTTTATCGGAATCAGGTGATTCAAGCGCCTGGAGTTTTGTTTCGAAACCGCCGTTCCGTCTAATCAACTTTAACTAAGTTTTGCTACAGTAAAATTTGACCTAGTTTCAACTTGCTAGAACCGAGTTGTTTTCCGCCGTTTGTTTTCGGTTTCTTTGTTCGGTTCGTTCTCTCGTTGCAACCGGAGTTCTTAAGTTAAACTTTCTGGTTTGATCTCTTGTTCGAGTTTTACCTGTGCATTAGATGAGTACTTATTGTATGCTTGTTGTTTGTCTGCGATAGATTACCCAGATTGCACCGCTTGTTACTTCGAATCTCTAGGACTCGCGGATCATCAGCAATGCAAGTAACACTTTGATCATACCTTTTCTACAACCCAGTTTTATTGCATTAGATCCATCCTCACACATTGCATGATTAGGATCTAATTAAATTGTGGGATGGGAAGTAGATGAGGTAGTACCTATTACCTGTTATTATGAAACCTTTGGGAGTTACTTCTACGTTTGCTTATTATGCCATGCTATGCTAGTACATGTGGATTGGGTGAGTGATATCCATGACAAATGTGAGATTGATAATTTTAATGGTTTATCTAAGGTGGCAACTTAAACACACATCTGGGTGGACTGAGGCACCTGATGTCTATCAGGACTTGCCTGTTTTTTTATGGACCGCTACACAGGCTCAAAGGGATCATAAGATCTTTCATGTTAAATACTTACGTGTGCATCCACAAGCCATTATGGGCTATGGCATAGTTGATTAAGTCGTGCGAACTCTTACAGGGTAGACTAGCAGATGTAGGGGAAAGTAGGTGTACCGGTCTATCCAACGTAAGGTGCTAGTGCTTCTGAAAGACTGTGTCTCGGTCATCCGTTTCTCAAACGTCAGTAGTGCGAGAAAACCAACGGAGGCGATCGAGTCTTGTGGGGAAAAGTGCGCAAACCTCTACAGAGTGTAACAAACTAATCATGATTAGCCGTGTCCCCGGTTATGGACAATCTTGAGTATCTAGTACTTGAATATCATGTGAATCTCATCATGTTACTTCTAATTAATATTGTTGGGTTTTAATGATTACTTTTAATTGGGATTGAGGATGCTGTCAACCATTCTCAATGTTCAATAACCACCATGATAGTTAAATAAATTTATTCCTTTGTAGTAGGGAAAATTTGGCTTTACGCAAAAAGTAACCATAGAGCTTTCCACCAGCCAAATATGCATATAGTATAGCTGTTTCATTCCATTACTCTCTATGTGTTACCTTGCCAGCATATTCCATGTGCTGACCCGTTTCGGGCTGCAACGTTAATGTTGCAGACTTTTCAGACGACGATTGAGGTGTTTTTAGGTCGTGGTTCTATACTCAGTGATGCCGTTGGAGTTGATGGACCCATTTATCTTCCAAGTCTTCCGCTGTTATCGACACTAGATGGCCTTAAGCCATATTTATGTAATAAGTTCTCTTCGGAGACATCGTTGTAATAAGTGTGTGATTGCCACTCTGCTATAAATCCTTCGAAGTACTGTGTGGTGTCAGCATTACTGATCCAGGGATGGCACCGGAGCACAGAGATCAGACCGGTTGAGGTTTGGTCGCTACAGAGATGGTATCAGAGCACACGCTGACTGTAGGACACGAC
The DNA here is from genome assembly GCA_034509565.1 of Triticum monococcum. Taxonomy (NCBI): domain Eukaryota; kingdom Viridiplantae; phylum Streptophyta; class Magnoliopsida; order Poales; family Poaceae; genus Triticum; species Triticum monococcum. The sequence goes on along the minus strand of CM067842.1, from coordinate 475,663,361 downwards.
CACTAAGTTAAAGCCATAGATCATTATTCTCTCCTCATTTTCTAACTCCTCATCTTTTCTACTCTTTAGGATGAAGGACGCGAAGATTAAGTACGCTCAACCGGATGAAGGCACACCTTTTGGATTTCACTTGAAGGAAGTCACCAAGTATCTAAACATTGGATTACCAAGCTTCACGGGAACCTTCAACGCCACTTTGCCTGAAGAGGAGCGCTGGAAGATTCAAGCTCACGTTCCGGGAAGGACATTCGTGCCAATCACGAAGCCCATAGATAGTGTTTTCAACGCACCAACTTGGAGTCTAGGAAAGAGCATGGCAGCCCATATCACCATAGGACGCATTGGAGAAGTTTATCAAGAAGACCTCAAGGACACTATCTACCAGGTTTGCGGACGCCGAGATGAACAATGGGAGTTAGTCACCACCAAGAAGGATAGATCCATTGCAGCATTCATCCAGGAGTTAAATCAGCACATTCGACGCCATGAGAACCAGATGTGCAATGATATGATGGAGTTGAAGAATGCGAAGACAAGGATCATCGAGCTAGAAGGAGAACTGAAGGCTACACGCAAGGACTACATGGACGAGATCGTAGCTCTAGCAAGACACAACGTCGATCTTAAGCAAGAGATTGAAGAACTCAAGAGAAAGTTAGCATCCATGGAGGAAGACGAGTACGTCGCATGCCCAGACAACTACATCATCATCGACGACACCGATTCGGATCCAAGTGAACCCGAGTTTGACGACGAAGCTGGAGCGGACATCATGGAGTCTTCCGTCGATTCAAATTTCTAGATGACCACCAGATATTAGTAGTATTTTTCCCCATGTAAACACTATAGTTCGAGAACTTTTCCGATAGCTAGATCGATTGTATGCCCTTGTTTGATTGAATGAAGTGATTTTGTGTGAATTTTCTCATGTGCATTGGGGTAGTGTTTTCTCTTTAGACCTCATTCTATTCTTATATCTCTTCTTTTCTAAACCCTCAAATGCCTCAAAGACGTGACCCCAAATTTACCATTAAGGATTGGTAACTATGTTTTTCCCTTAGACATAATAGTATTGGAATCTCAAGGATTGGATTTGATATTAGGCATGGATTGGTTATCAAAGTATGAAGGGAATATTGAGTGTGCTAGTAAGTCAATTTTGCTTACCACACTAGAAGGAAGAAGGATCATGTATGTATCCCGGCATGTGCCAAATAGGACACAAGTAAACTGCCTAACAGGAGTAGTGCAGGAAGAAGTACCAGTGGTAAAGGATTTTCCTGATGTATTTCCTGAAGAGTTGCCAGGCATGCCACCGGATAGAGACATTGAGTTTCTGATTGAGTTGTTGCCAGGTACAGGCCCAATATCAAAGAGACCATACCGGATGCCAGCAAAGGATTTAGTGGAAATTAAGAATCAGATTAAGGAGTTATTGGAGAAAGGTTATATATGCCCAAGTTCTTCGCCTTGGGGATCACCCGTACTTCTAGTGGAAAAGAAGGTTGGATTATTAAGGATGGTTGTTGATTACCGTGGATTGAACGAAGTAACCATCAAGAACAAGTACCCACTGCCAATGATAAATGATCTGTTTGATCGTTTGCAAGGAGCTAAAGTGTTTTCCAAGATCGATTTGCGATTCGGGTACCACCAGTTGAAGATTCGGGAACAGGACATACCTAAGACAGCATTCACCACGAGATATGGACTGTATGAGTATACCGTTATGTCATTTGGATTGACTAACGCGCCTGCTTATTTTATGAACATGATGAACAAAGTGTTTATGGAGTTTTTGGATAAGTTCGTCGTAGTGTTCATTGATGATATCCTGGTTTATTCAAAGAATGAAGAAGAGCATAAGGAACATTTGCATTTGGTTTTGAAGAAACTAAGGGAACATCAGTTATATGCCAAATTTAGCAAATGTGAGTTTTGGTTGAAGGAAGTAGGATTCCTCAGACACGTTATATCCGGAGAAGGGATAGCAGTTGACCCCGCAAAGGTTGAGACCGTAACCGAATGGGAAGCACCAACAATAGTTGGAGAGATCCGGAGTTTTCTTGGACTCGCAGGATACTACCGGAGATTCATTGAGAACTTTTCAAAGATTGCGAAGCCTATGACGGAATTGTTGAAGAAGGATACCAAGTTCAATTGGACTGAGGAGTGTGAGGCTAGTTTCCAGGAGTTGAAGAAACGATTGGTTACCTCACCGGTATTGATTTTGCCAGATCAGACCAAGGATTATGAGGTGTATTGTGACGCTTCACGTTGAGGACTTGGAGCAGTGCTTATGCAGGAAGGGAGAGTTGTTTTGTATGCTTCACGACAACTGAAACCTCATGAGTTGAATTACGCCACACATGATTTGGAGTTAGCAGCCGTAGTGCATGCATTAAAGACATGGAGACATTTCCTCATTGGAAATCATTGTGAGGTGTACACGGATCACAAGAGTTTGAAGTACATTTTCACGCAGAAGGAGTTGAATCTCAGACAAAGGAGATGGTTGGAGCTCATCAAGGATTATGATATGAGATTGCATTACCATCCCGGTAAAGCTAATGTAGTAGCTGACGCATTGAGCCGTAAGAGCCATGTCAATACGTTGATGACGGGAGAAATACCCAAGGAGTTAGCAGAAAACCTTCGTGAACTAAGTCTAGAGATAGTTCCGAAAGGCTATGTAGCAGCATTGGAGATTCAGTCAACATTGATGGATAAAATCAGAGACGCTCAGAAATCTGACAAGGAAATTGCTGCTATAAAGGAGAAACTAAGCAAAGGAAAAGCAAAGGGATTTTGTGAGGATGAGCACGATACCCTATGGTTTGAGGACCGTGTTTATGTGCCAAATGACCCAGAGATCAGGAAGTTGCTTTTGCAAGAGGCACACGATTCACCATATTTGATTCACCCAGGAAATACCAAGATGTATTTGGATTTGAAGGAAACATTCTGGTGGACCGGAATGAAGAAGGATATTGCAGCCTATGTAGCAGTTTGTGACGTATGTCATAGAGTGAAGGCAGAACATCAGAAGCCAGCAGGATTGTTGCAACCATTGCCGATACCCGAATGGAAGTGGGATAAGATAGGCATGGATTTTATCACAGGACTACCCAGGACGAAAGCAGGATATGACTCGATATGGGTAGTAGTTGATCGTTTGACGAAGGTAGCACATTTCATTCCAGTTAAGACCACTTACACTAGTGCTAAGTTGGCAAAGATATACATGACTAGGATCATTTGTTTGCATGGAGTTCCAAGGAGTATTGTATGAGATAGAGGAACCCAATTCACCTCAAAGTTTTGGAATCAGTTGCATGAAACTTTGGGAACCAGGCTAGAGTTCAGCACCGCTTTTCATCCACGGACAGATGGACAGACTGAGAGAGTCAATCAGATTTTGGAAGATATGCTGAGAGCTTGTGCACTAGATTATGGATCTAGTTGGGACGATAATTTGCCGTATGCAGAGTTTTCTTATAACAACAGTTACCAAACTAGTCTAAAGATGGCACCTTTCGAAGCTTTGTACGGAAGGAGGTGCAGGACACCGTTGTCATGGGACGAAGTTGGAGACCGTCAATTCTTTGGACCAGATTTGATTAAGGAGTCTGAACGGAAGGTTAAGTTGATTTGCGATAGGCTCAAGGTAGCCCAATCCAGGCAGAAGAGCTACACAGATTCTAAACGCAAGGAGACAGTTTACGAAACCAGAGACAGGGTGTATCTCCAAGTATCCCCACTACGAGGAGTTAAGCGTTTTGGAGCTAAGGGAAAATTAGCACTGCGTTTCGTTGGACCGTATAAGATCTTGCAACGTATGGGAGAAGTCGCTTATAAGTTGGAATTACCAGAGGGATTGTCAGGAGTTCACAACGTATTCCATGTTTCTCAGCTGAAGAAATGTCACGCCGAGATGGTGGAGGTACCGTTAAGCGATACGTGCCGCTAGAAGCAATTCAGTTGAAGGACGACCTAACGTATGAGGAGAAACCAGTCAAGATTCTCGAGTTTGCCAGCAGAGTTACCCGCAGCAAGGTTATCAAGTTTTGCAAAGTTCAGTGGAACCACCACTCAGAGGATGAAGCCACCTGGGAGAGAGAAGAAGATTTGCTCAAGGACCACCCTCACCTATTTTCTAGCCAACCCGAATCTCGAGGGCGAGATTCATCTTAAGGGGGGTAGGTTTGTAACATCCCAAATTTTCAATTTGGAATGTTATACATTAGATCATCATGCATAACATATTTTCTTGCATTTTGTCGATCCTAGAAATTTCACGCAACTCAAGGATCCTCGGAGAGAGTTGGAGATTTCGTCTTTTTCATATTTGAGTCTTCTCAAATTTGGAAGAAAGGATCATTGGTTTTTGTCGGAGTTTTTTGCCTTTTATTTGGACAGGGAAAAATGCGCGTTTTCAAAGTTTGCATTTTAGGCCCGAAGAAAAGTTCATTTTGTTCGACTCATTTTTAGGAGTCGGGGAAAATTTACTTTATTAGATTTGGAGTTCGTTTAGATCTCATTTTGTTTTTTTTTCTGAGCGCGGAGCCGTTTTAAAAAAAATACCCAATATAAATTTTCCTAGTAGGATTCATCTACTTCCGTTTTTTTTCTAGATCTTTTCCCTCTTTTCTTTTCTAATCCTAGTCTATTTCCTTGACCCCTACACCAAGTTTTCTCCCCCCTCCCCAATATAAATACCCACACCCCCCTCTAAACACATCAAATCCAAGGCCCCAAAGCCCCAAGCACCACCACGCCCATGCCGCCGCGCCCTGCGTCAAGCCACCGAGCCGCCCTAGTGCCCCACCACCCTCGCGCCGCACCCCCACACCCGCGCCGCCGCCGCGCCTTGCCACCGCCGCCCTACGCCCACGCCGCCGGAGTTCCTCGCCGGAGACTTCGCCGGAGGTAGCCCCGCGCTACATCTATTCTTCTCATCGGATCGTTTTCTTCTAATCGTTCCGATTCTTCTTTTCCGATTCGTTTTTCTTCGCAAAACCGTTCTGGTTTTCTAGATCGGTTTTACGATCAGTTTTCTTCTCCGAAACCCTAGATCGGATTCGTTTTCTTTTCCGATTTAGTTGCCCGAGATCGTTCGCCGGACCGTTCGTCCTAATGAACGTGATCACTGGATTTCTTCTAGGTTAACGAACGTTCGTTCATTCAACCGTTCTTCTTTTTCTTCTTCTCATCGGATTTATTCTGCGATCGCGATCTCAGATCCGATCTTCTTTCTAGTCTATCTTCTCGCTCGTTTATCGGAATCAGGTGATTCAAGCGCCTGGAGTTTCGTTTCGAAACCGCCGTTCCGTCTAATCAACTTTAACTAAGTTTTGCTACGGTAAAATTTGACCTAGTTTCAACTTGCTAGAACCGAGTTGTTTTCCGCCGTTTATTTTCGGTTTGTTTGTTCGATTCGCTCTCTCGTTGCAACCGGAGTTCTTAAGTTGAACTTTCTGGTTCGATCTCTTGTTCGAGTTTTACCTGTGCATTCGATGAGTACTTATTGTATGCTTGTTGTTTGTCTGCGATAGATTACCCGGATTGCGCCGCTTGTTACTTCGAATCTCTAGGACTCGCGGATCATCAGCATGGCAAGTAACTCTTTGATCATACCTTTTCTATAACCCAGTTTTATTGCATTAGATCCATCCTCACACATTGCATGATTAGGATCTAATTAAATTGTGGGATGGGAAGTAGATGAGGTAGTACCTATTACCTGTTATTATGAAACCTTTGGGAGTTACTTCTACGTTTGCTTATTATGCCATGCTATGCTAGTAGACGTGGATTGGGTGAGTGATATCCATGACAGATGTGAGATTGATAATTTTAATGGTTTATCTAAGGTGGCAACTTAAACACACATCTGGGTGGATTGAGGCACCTGATGTCTATCAGGACTTGCCTGTTTTTTTATGGACCGCCACCCAGGCTCAAAGGGATCATAAGATCTTTCATGCTAAATACTTACGTGTGCAGCCACAAGCCATTATGGGCTCTGGCATAGTTGATTAAGTCATGCGAACTCTTACAGGGTAGACTAGCAGATGTAGGGGTTAGTAGGTGTACCGGTCTATCCAATGTAAGGTGCTAGCGCTTCTGAAAGACTGTGTCTCAGTCATCCGTTTCTCAAACATCAGTAGTGCGAGAAAACTAACGGAGGCGATCGAGTCTTGTAGGGAAAAGTGCGCAAACCTCTGCAGAGTGTAACAAACTAATCATGATGAGCCGTGTCCCCGGTGATGGACAATCTTGAGTATCTAGTACTTGAATATCATGTGAATCTCGTCATGTTACTTCTAATTAATATTGTTGGGTTTTAATGATTACTTTTAATTGGAATTGAGGATGCTGTCAACCATTCTCAATGTTCAACAACCACCATGATAGTTAAATAAATTTATTCCTTTGCAGTAGGGAAAAATTACGCAAAACAGTAACCATAGAGCTTTCCACCAGCCAAATATGCATATAGTATAGCTGTTTCAATCCATTACTCTCTATGTGTTACCTTGCCAGCATATTCCATGTGCTGACCCGTTTCGGGCTGCAACGTTAATGTTCCAGACTTTTCAGACGATGATTGAGGTGTTTTTAGGTCGTGGTTCTATACTCAGTGATGCCGTTGGAGTTGATGGACCCATTTATCTTGCAAGTCTTCCGCTGTTATCGACACTAGATGGCCTTAAGCCATATTTATGTAATAAGTTCTCTTCGGAGACATCGTTGTAATAAGTGTGTGATTGCCACTCTGCTATAAATCCTTCGAAGTACTGTGTGGTGTCAGCATTACTGATCCAGGGATGACACCGGAGCACAGAGATCAAACCGGTTGAGGTTTGGTCGCTACAGGTACACAATAGGTCTGGTACACAACATAGCATATTTTATAGAACCTATGACTGAGGCATAGGGAATGACTTTTCATTCTCTTTCTATTTTCTGTCGTGGTCGGGTTTTGAGTCTTTACTCAACTTCACACCTTGCAACACAGGCAAGAACTCCTTCTTTGACTGTTCTATTTTGAACTACTTCAAAATCTTGTCAAGGTATGTACTCATTGAAAATATACCAAGCATCTTGATCTATCTCTACAGATCTTGATGCTCAACATGTAAGTAGCTACACCAAGGTATTTCTTTGAAAACCTCCTTTCAAACACTCCTTTATGCTTTCTAGAAAATTCTACATTATTTCTGATCAACAATATGTCATTCACGTACTTATCAGAAATGTTGTAGTGCTCCCACTCACTTTCTTGTAAATACAGGATTCACCGCAAGTCTGTATAAAACCATATGCTCTGATCACTTTATAAAAGCATATATTCCAACTCCGAGATGCTTGCACCAGTCCATAAATGGATCGCTAGAGCTTGCTCACTTTGTTAGCACCTTTAGGATTGACAAAACCTTCTGGTTGCATCATATACAACTCTTCTTTAAGAAATCCATTTAGGAATGCAGTTTTGACATCCATTTGCCAGATTTCAAAAAATGTGGCAACTACTAACATGATCCGTATAGACTTCTAAGCATCGATACGAGTGAGAAAATCTCATCGTAGTCAACACCTTGATCTTGTTGAAAACATTTTGCGATAATTCAAGCTTTGTAGATAGTAACACTACTATCAGCGTATGTTTTCCTCTTGAAGATCCATTTATTCTCAATGACCCACCGATCATCGGGGAAGTCAATCAAAATCCATACTTTGTTCTCATACATGGATCCCATCTCAGATTTCATGGCCTCAAGCCATTTTGCAGAATCTGGGCTCATCATCGCTTCCTCATAGTTCGTAGATTTGTCATGGTCTAGTAACATGACTTCCAGAAAAGGATTACCGTACCACTCTGGTGCAGACCATCCTTTGGTTGACCTACGAGGTTTGGTAGTAACTTGATCTGAAGTTTCACGATCATCATCATTAGCTTCCTCACTAATTGGTGTAGGAATCACTGGAACTGATTTCTGTGATGAACTACTTTCCAATTTGGGAGAAGGTACAATTACCTCATCAAGTTCTACATTCCTCCCACTCACTTCTTTCAAGAGAAACTTATTCTCTGGAAAGGATCCATTCTTAGCAAAGAATATCTTGCCTTCGGATCTATGATAGAAGGTGTACCCAACAGTTTCCTTTGGGTATCCTATGAAGACGCATTTCTCCGATTTGGGTTCGAGTTTATCAGATTGAAATTTTTCACATAAGCATCATAGCCTCAAACTTTAAGAAATGATAGCTTAGGTTTCTTGCTAAACCACAGTTCATATGGTGCCGTATCAACTGATTTAGATGGTGCCCTATTTAACGTGAATGCAGCTGTCTCTAATGCATAACCCTAAAAAGATAGTGATAAATCGGTAAGAGACATCATAGATCTCATCATATCTAATAAAGTACGGTTATGAAGTTCGGACACACCATTATGCTATGGTGTTCCACGTAGCGTGAGTTGTGAAACTATTCCGCATTGTTTCAAATGAAGACCAAACTCGTAACTCAAATATTCTCCTCCACGATCAGATTGCAAAAACTTTATTTTCTTGTTACGATGATTTTCTACTTCACTCTGAAATTCTTTGAACTTTTCAAATGTTTCAGACTTATGTTTCATCAAGTAGATATACCCACATCTTCTCAAATCATCTGTGAAGGTTAGAAAATAATGATACCCGCTGCAAGCCTCAACACTCATCGGATTGCATACATCATTATGTATTATTTCCAATAAGTCAGTTGCTTTCTCCATTGTTCCAGAGAACGGAGTTTTAGTCATCTTGCCCACGAGGCATGGTTCGCAAGCATCAAATGATTCATAATCAAGTGATTCTAGAAGCCCATCAGCATGGAGTTTCTTCATGCACTTTACACCAATATGACCTAAACGACAGTGCCACATATAAGTTGCACTATCATTATTAACTTTGCATCTTTTGGCTTCAATATTATGAATATGTGTATCACTACGATCGAGTTTCAATAAACCATTCACCTTCGGTGTATGACCTCAGAAGGTTTTATTCATGTAAACAGAATAACAATTATTCTTTGTCTTAAATGAATAACTGTATTGCAATAAACATGATCCAATCATATTATGCTCAATGCAAATACCAAATAACATTTATTTTAGGTTCAACACTAATCCCGAAGGTAAAGGGAGTGTGCGATGGTGATCTTATCAACCTTGGAATCACTTCCAACTCACATCATTACTTCGCCCTTAACTAGTCTCTGTTTATTTTGCAACTCCCGTTTCGAGTTACTAGTCTTAGCAACTGAAGCAGTATCAAATACTGAGGGGTTTCTATAAACACTAGTAAAGTACACATCAATAACATGTATATAAAATATACCTTTGTTCACTTTCTCATCCTTCTTATCTACCAAGTATCTAGGGCAGTTCCACTTCCAGTGACCATTTCCTTTGCAGTAGAAGCACTCAGTTTCAGGCTTGGGTTTAGCTTTGGGCTTCTTTCTGGGAGTGGCAACTCGCTTGCCATTCTTCTTGAAGTTCCCTTTCTTTCCCTTGCCCTTTTACTTGAAACTAGTGGTCTTGTCAACCATCAACACTTGATGCTTTTCTTGATTTCTACCTTCGCTGATTTCAGCATCGCGAAGAGCTCGGGAATCATTTTCGTCATCCCTTACATATTATAGTTCATCACAAAGTTCCAGTAACTTGGCGATAGTGACTCGAGAACTCTGTCAATCACTATCTTATCTGGAAGATTAACTCCCACTTGATTGAAGCGATTGTAGTACTCAGACATTCTGAGCGTATGCTCACTGGTTGAGCTATTCTCCTCCATCTTGTAGGCAAAACACTTTGTCAGAGGTCTCATACCTCTCAACTCGGGCATGAGTCTGAAATACCAATTTCAGCTCTTGGAACATCTTATATGCTCTCTGGCGTTCAAAACGTTTTTGAAGTCCCGGTTCTAAGCCGTAAAGCATGGTGCACTAAAATATCAAGTAGTCATCATACCGAGCTTTGCCAAACGTTCATAACGTCTGCATCTGCTCCTGCAATAGGTCCGTCACCTAGCGATGCATCAAGGACATAATTCTTCTGTGTAGCAATGAGGATAATCCTCAGATTCCACATCATTGCTACTATCATCTTTCAAAATAGTTTTTCTCTATGAACATATCAAAAAATGGGGAGCTACATCGTGAGCTATTGATTTACAACATAGTTATGCAAATACTATCAGGACTAAGTTCATGGTAAATTAAAGTTCAATTAATCATATTACTTAAGAACACCCACTTAGATAGACATCCCTCTAGTCATCTAAATGATCACGTGATCCAAATCAACTAAACCATGTCCGATCATCACGTAAGATGGAGTAGTTTTCAATGGTGAACATCACTATGTTGATCATATCTACTATATGATTCGCGCTCGACCTTTCAGTCTCCAGTGTTCCGAGGCCATATCTGCATATGCTAGGCTCATCAAGTTTAACCCGAGTATTCCGCGTGTGCAAAACTGGCTTGCACCCGTTGTATGTGAATGTAGAGCTTATCACACCCGATCATCACGTGGTGTCTCGGCACGATGAACTGTCGCAATAGTGCATACTCAGGGAGAACACTTATACCTTGAAATTTAGTGAGAGATCATCTTATAAAGCTACCGCCGAACTAAGCAAAATAAGATACATAAAGGATAAACATCACATGCAATCAAAATATGTGACATGATATGGCCATCATCATCTTGTGACTTTGATCTCCATCTCGAAAACACCGTCATGATCTCTATCATCATCGGCATGACACCATGATCTCCATCATCTTGATCTCTATCAACGTGTCGTCACATGGTTGTCTCACCAACTATTGCTATCGCATAGTGATAAAGTAAAGCAATTATATGGCGCTTGCAACTTATGCAATGAAGAGACAACCATAAGGCTCATGCCAGTTGCCGATAACTTTAACAAAACATGATCATCCCATACAACAATGTATATTTCATCACATCTTCACCATATCACATCACAACAGGCCCTGCAAAAACAAGTTAGACTTCCTCTACTTTGTTCTCGCAAGTTTTACGTGGCTGCTATGGGCTGAACAAGAACCGTTCTTACCTACGCATCAAAAACCACAACGCAGTATAGTGATTGCTTTTTGATCTTAAGAAAGAACCCTATTCATTGAATCCGATTCAACTAAAGTGGGAGAAACATACACCCAATAGCCACCTGTGTGCGAAGCACGTCGGTAGAACCAGTCTCGCGTAAGCGTACGTGTAATGTCGGTCTAAGCCGCTTCAATCCAACAATACCGCTGATACGTCTCCAATGTATCTATAATTTTTTATTGGTCCATGCTATTATATATTCTGTTTTGGATGTTAATGGGCTTTATTTTACAGTTTTATATTATTTTTGGGACTAACCTATTAACCCAAGGCCCAGTGCAAATTGTTGTTTTTTTGCCTATTTCAGTGTTTTGCAGAAAAGGAATATCAAACGGAATGAAACCTTCGGGAGAGTTATTTTTGGAACAAACATGATCCAGGGGACTTAGGGTGGACGTCAAGAAACAAGCAAGGAGGCTACGACGCAGGGGGGCGCACCTACCCTCCTGGGCGCGCCCTCCACCCTCGCGGGCCCCTCGTTGCTCCACCGACGTACTTCTTCCTCCTATATATATTCATATACCCCGAAAACATCCAGGAGCACCACGAAACCCTATTTCCACCGCCGCAACCTTCTGTACCCAAGAGATCCCATCTTGGGGCCTTTTCCGGAGCTCTGCCGGAGGGGGCATCGATCACGGAGGGCCTCTACATCAACTCAATGGCCTCTCCGGTGAAGTGTGAGTAGTTTACTTCAGACCTTCGGGTCCATAGCTAGTAGCTATATGGCTTCTTCTCTCTCTTTGGATCTCAATATAATGTTTTCCTCGATCTTCTTGGAGATCTATTCGATGTAACTCTTTTTGCGGTGTGTTTGTCGAGATCCAGTGAATTGTGGGTTTATGATCAAGTCTATCTATGAACAATATTTGAATCTTCTCTGAATTCTTTTATGCATGATTGGTTATCTTTGCAAGTCTCTTCGAATTATCAGTTTGGTTTGGCCTACTAGATTGATCTTTCTTGCAATGGGAGAAGTGCTTAGCTTTGGGTTCAATCTTGCGGTGCTCGATCCCAGTGACAAAAAGGGAAACGACACGTATTGTATTGTTGCCATCGAGGATAAAAAGATGGGGTTTATATAATATTGCTTGAGTTTATCCCTCTACATCATGTCATCTTACCTAATGCGTTACTCTATTCTTATGTACTTAATACTCTAGATACATGCTGGATAGCGGTCGATGTGTGGAGTAATAGTAGTAGATGCAGGCAGGAGTCGTTCTACTTGTCACGGACGTGATGCCTATATTCATGATTATGCCTAGATATTCTCATAACTATGCGCAATTCTATCAATTGCTCGACAGTAATTCGTTCACCCACCGTAATACTTATGCTATCTTGAGAGAAGCCACTAGTGAAACCTATGGCCCCGGGTCTATTCTCCATCATATAAGTTTCCAATCTAATTTACTTTGCAATTTTTACTTTCAATCTATATCATAAAAGTGCCAAAAATATTTACCTTATCATTATAATATCTATCAGATCTCACTCTCGTAAGTGACTGTGAAGGGATTGACAACCCCTTTATCGCGTTGGTTGCGAGGTTCTTATTTTTTTGTGTAGGTACGAGGGACTTGCGTGTGGCCTAATACTGGATTGATACCTTGGTTCTCAAAAACCGAGGGAAATACTTACGCTACTTTGCTGCATCACCCTTTCCTCTTCAAGGGAAAACCAATGCAGTGCTCAAGAGGTAGCAAGAAGGATTTCTGGCGCCATTGCCGGGGAGTCTACGCATAAGTCAAGACATACCAAGTACCCATCACAAACTCTTATCCCTCGCATTACATTATTTGCCATTTGCCTCTCGTTTTCCTCCCCCCCCACTTCACCCTTGCCTTTTTATTCGCCTCTTTCCCGTTTGTTTTCTTATACCATGGCCAATTCAAAAAGGGCTAAGGGTTCTATCCCCGAGTTTTACCTTGGATAGTCCCTCTGTCCTCTCTAAGCTCATAAATAATGATGCTATGGAGATACCTACTGGGGTTATCAATGAGAGCTTGAATAATTTCGATGAAGATGATCCCGGGATTTTTTGTTATTTACTTGATGAATCTTTGAAAGATGCTTGGGATAGGCTATTAAGGATCCGAGCTAGCTATGTGCCCTAATATCAAATTGAGGTTTACCTGAAAAGCTTTTATATTAGTTTACCCTCTTCATTCAAGCAAGTTCTAGATTCTATCTTTGCAGAAGGTTTTCATGAAGGGGGTCCCATTAATACTTATGAAAGGATAAAGACTATATTTGGGCACCCCATGAGTGAGAAGGTTGAATCTACCTCTCTTTTGTGCTTTTACCAAAATAAAATTATCAAAGAAATGAGGCCTAGCTTAGATGCAAATTTCTGTAACATACTTAATCTTTATTCCAATATAAATGGCCACGTGCTATCTCAAAATAGAAAGATAAATGCTATAGAAAAGAAATTTTCTCTTTTCTTTCCTAATACCAAAGATGGAAATACCTAGATCTGTCCTTGCTTTTATGCCTAGCTATAAGGCTTTAAAGAAAAGCGCTTGTGGGGAGGCAACCCAATTTTATTTTTTTCCTTTCTTTTTTATTATGTTTAGTAATAAATAATTCATCTAGCCTATGCTTAGATGTGGTTTTATTCTTTTAATTGGTGTTTGTGCCAAGTAGAACCTTTGGGAAGACTTGGGGAAAGTCTTTGTGATCTTGCCGTAAAAAACAGAAACTTTAGCGCTCACGAGAATTGCTGCCATTTTTTTATTGAAGAGTGCTATTTAGTTAATTCTTTTTCAGATTATTAATAGATAAATTCCTCACGTCCAGAAATTTATTTTAGAATTTTTGGTGTTCCAGAAGTAGTCGAAACCTACAGATTACTGCAGACTGTTCTGTTTTTGACAGATTCTGTTTTGCGTGTGTTGTTTGCTTATTTTGATGAATATATGGCTAGTAATAGAGTTTATGAACCATAGAGAAGTTGGAACACAGTAGGTTTAACACCAATATAAATAAAGAATGAGTTTATTACAGTACCTTGAAGTGGTAGTTTGTTTTCTTTTACTAATGGAGCTCATGAGATTTTCTATTTGAGTTTTGTGTTGTAAGTTTTCAAGTTTTAGGTAAGGATTTGATGGATTATGGAACAAGGAGTGGCAAGAGCCTAAGCTTGGGGATGCCCAAGGCACCTAAAGGTAAAATCCAAGGACAACCAAAAGCCTAAGCTTGGGGATGCCCCGGGAGGCATCCCCTCTTTTGTTTTCGCCCATCGGTAACTTTACTTGGAGCTATATTTTTGTTCACCAGATGATATGTGTTTTGCTTGGAGCGTCTTGTATGATTTGAGTCTTTGATTTTTAGTTTACCACAATCATCCTTGTTGTACACACCTTTTGGGAGATACACACATAAATTGAAATTTGTTAGAATACTCTATGTGCTTCACTTATATTTTTTGAGCTAGATAATTTTGCTCTAGTGATTCACTTGTATCTTTTTAGAGCACGGTGGTGATTCTATTTTATAGAAATAATTGATCTCTCATGCTTCACTTATATTATTTTGAGAGTCCTTTAGAACAGAATGGTAATTTTCTTTGAGTATGAATTTAGTCCTAATATAATAGGCATCCAAGATCGGTATAATAAAAACTATCGTACAAAAAGTGCATTGGATATTATGAGAAGTTGTAGAGACCCGACCCGAATGGATCAAGTCTACTGTGCTCCGGTGTCATCCCTGGATCAGTAATGCTGACACCACACAGTACATCGAAGGATTTATAGCAGAGTGGCAATCACACACTTATTACATCGATGTCTCCGAAGAGAACTTATTACAATAATATGGCTTAAGGCCATCTAGTGTCAATAACAGCGGAAGACTTGGAAGGTAAATGGGTCCATCAACTCCAACGGCATCACTGAGTATAGAACCACGACCTAAAAGCACCTTAATCATCGTCTGAAAAGTCTGCAACATTAATGTTGCAGCCTGAAATGGGTCAGCACATAGAATATGCTGGCAAGGTAACACATAGAGAATGATGGAATGAAACAGCTATACTATATGCATATTTGGCTGGTGGAAAGCTCTATGGTTACTGTTTTGCGTAAAGCCAATTTTTCCCTACTGCAAAGGAATAAAATTTATTTAACTATCATGGTGGTTGTTAAACATTGAGAATGGTTGACAGCATTCTCAATCCCAATTAAAAGTAGTCATTAAAAACCCAACAATATTAATTAGAAGTAACATGATGAGATTCACATGATATTCAAGTACTAGATACTCAAGATTGTCCATAACCGGGGACACGGCTAATCATGATTAGTTTATTACACTCTGCAGAGGTTTGCGCACTTTTCCCCACAAGACTCGATCGCCTCCGTTGGATTTCTCGCACTACTGGTGTTTGAGAAACGGATGACCGAGACATAGTCTTTCAGAAGTGCTAGCACCTTACGATGGAGTAGACCGTACCACCTACAACCCCTACATCTGCTAGTCTACCCCTATAAGAGTTCGCACGACTTAGTCAACTATGCCAGAGCCCATATTGGCTTGTGGCTGCACACGTAAGTATTTAGCATGAAAGATCTTATGATCCCTTTGAGCCTGGGTGGCGGTCCAAAATAAAACAGGCAAGTCCTGATAGACATCAGGTGCCTCAATCCACCCAGATGTGTGTTTAAGTTGCCACCTTAGATAAACCATTAAAATTATCAATCTCACATCTGTCTTGGATATCACTCACCCAATCCATGTCTACTAGCATAGCATGGCATAATAAGCAAACGTAGAAGTAACTCCCAAAGGTTTCATAATAAACAGGTAATAGGGACTACCTCATCTACTTCCCATCCCACAACTTAATTAGATCCTAATCATGCAATGTGTGAGGATGGATCTAATGCAATAAAACTGGGTTGTAGAAAAGGTATGATCAAAGTGTTACTTGCCTTGCTGATGATCCGCGAGGCCTAGAGATTCGAAGTAACAGGCGGCGCAATCCGGGTAATCTATCACAGACAAACAAGAAGCATACAATAAGTACTCATCTAATGCACAGGTAAAACTCGAACAAGAGATCGAACCAGATAGTTCAACTTAAGAACTCCGGTTACAAAGAAAGAAAGAACCGAACAAAGAAACCGAAAACAAACGGCGGAAAACAACTCGGTTCTAGCAAGTTGAAACTAGGTCAAATTTTACCGTAGCAAAAACTGGTTTAAGTTGATTAGTCGGAACGGCGGTTTCGAAACGAAACTCCAGGCACTTGAATCACCTGATTCCGATAAACGAGCGAGGAGATAAACTAGAAAGAAGATCGGATCTGAGATCGCGATCGCGGAATAAATCCAACGAAAAGAAGAACGGTTAAACGAACGGACGTTCGTTAACCTAGAAGAATCCGGTGATCACGTTCGTTAGGACGAACGGTTCGGCGAATGGTCTCGAGGCAACTAAATCGGAAAAGAAAACGAATCCGATCTAGGGTTTCGAGAAAAGAAAACCGAACGAAAACCGATCTAGAAAACGGATCGGAAGAGAAGAAAGAATCGGAACGATTAGGAGAAAACGATCCGATGAAAAGAAGAGATGTGGCGCAGGGCTACCTCCGGCGAGGGGCTCCGGCGGCGGGGTGTGGGGCGGCGGCGGTGGCAAGGTGCGGCGGCGGCGCGTGACGCAGGGCGCGGGCGCGGCGTGGGCAAGGGCGCGGGGTGGGGCGCGGCTCTAGGCTTGAGGCTTGGGGCTTTGGTTTGATGATTTAGAGGGGGGGGTGTGGGGGTATTTATATTGGTGAGGGGAGAGGAGACTTGGGGTAGGGGGCAAGAATTAGAGTAGGAAAAGGAATAGGAGAGGAATCCTAAAAAAACAACAAGTGGAGTCCTAAAAGGACTCCAGCGGCAGCGGCGGCCTCCCTGGCGCCAGGCGCTTGGCGCGCGCGCGGTGTCCTCCTGGCCGGCCGGCTGGGCCTGGCCCAGGGGCGCTGCGGGATCTCCTTTTTTTTAAACGGTTCTGCGCTCGGAAAAAAAATATAAAAACAATTCTACCGGACTCCAAAACTCACAAAGTAAATTTTCCCCGACTCCTAAAAATGAGTCGAACAAAATGAACTTTTCTTCGGGCCTAAAATGCAAATTTTGAAAACGCGCATTTTTCCCTATCCAAATAAAAGGCAAATGAAACTCTGACAAATCCAATGATCCTCTTTTTCGAAATTTGAGAAAGCTCAAATATAAAAATGACGAAATCTCCAACTCTCTCCGAGGGTCCTTGAGTTGCGTGAAATTTCTAGGATCGGCAAAATGCAAGAAAATATGATATGCATGATGATCTAGTGTATAACATTCCAAATTGAAAATTTGGGATGTTACAGAAGTTTGATACTTGATAATTGTTTTGAGAGATGAAGATGGTGATTTTAGAGTCATGATAGTTGAGTAGCTGTGGATTTGAGAAATACTTGTGTTAAAGTTTTTGATTCCCGTAGCATGCACGTATGGTGAATCGTTATGTGATGAAGTCGGAGCATGATTTATTTATTGATTGTCTTCCTTATGAGTGGCGGTCGGGGACGAGCGGTGGTCTTTCCTACCAATCTACCCCCCTAGGAGCATGTGTGTAGTACTTTGTTTCGATAACTAATGGGTTTTTGCAATAAGTATGTGAGTTCTTTATGACTAATGTTGAGTCCATGGATTATACGCACTCTCACCCTTCCACCATTGCTAGCCTCTCTAATACCGCGCACCTTTCGCCGGTATCACACCCACCATATACCTTCCTCAAAACAGCCACCATACCTACCTATTATGGCATTTCCATAGCCATTCCGAGATATATTGCCATGCAACTTTCCACCATTCCGTTATTATGATACGCTTCATCATTGTCATATTGCTTTGCATGATCATGTAGTTGACATTGTATTTGTGGCAAAGCCACCGTTCATAATTCTTTCACACATGTCACTCTTGATTCATTGCGTATCCCGGTACTCCGCCGGAGGCATTCACATAGATTCATATTGTGTTGTAGTTCTTGAGTTGTAAGTAAATAAAGTGTGATGATCATCATTATTAGAGCATTGTCCCAAGTGAGGAAAGTATGATGGAGACTATGACTCCCCCACAAGTCGGGATGAGACTCCGGACGAAAAAAAGAAAAAGAGGCCATAAAAAAGAGAAAAGGCCCAAATAAAAAAAGTTGAGAGAAAAAGAGAGAAGGGACAATGTTACTATCCTTTTACCACACTTGTGCTTCAAAGTAGCACCAAGATCTTCATGATAGAGAGTCTCCCATGTTGTCACCTTCATATACTAGTGGTAATTTCACATTATAGAATTTGGCTTGTATATTCCAATGATGGGCTTCCTCAAAATGCCCTAGGTATTCATGAGCAAGCAAGTTGGATGCACACCCACTTAGTTTCTTTTTTTGAGCTTTCATACACTTATAGCTCTAGTGCATCCGTTGCATGGCAATCCCTACTCACTCACATTGATATCTATTAATGGGCATCTCCATAGCCTGTTGATATGCCTAGTTGATGTGAGACTATCTTCTCCTTTTTTGTCTTCTCCACAACCACCATTATATTCCACCTATAGTGCTATATCCATGGCTCACGCTCATATATTGCGTGAATATTGAAAAAAAATTAGAACATCAAAAGTATGAAACAATTGCTTGGCTTGTCATCGGGGTTGTGCATGATTTAAATATTTTGTGTGGTGAAGATA
This sequence comes from Triticum monococcum, assembly GCA_034509565.1. Classification (NCBI taxonomy): domain Eukaryota; kingdom Viridiplantae; phylum Streptophyta; class Magnoliopsida; order Poales; family Poaceae; genus Triticum; species Triticum monococcum. The sequence goes on along the minus strand of CM067842.1, from coordinate 475,644,443 downwards.
GAGCATAGCCAGACTATATGATTTTGTCGGGATAACTTTCTTTGGCCATGTCATTTTGAGAAGACATGATTGCTTAGTTAGTATGCTTGAAGTATTACTATCTTTATGTCAATATTAAACTTTTATCTTGAATCTTTCGGATCTGAATATTCATGCCACAATAAAGATATTTACATTGAGAATATGCTAGAAAGAATTCCACATCAAAAATTCTATTTTTATCATTTACCTACTCGAGGACGAGCAGGAATGAAGCTTGGGGATGCTGATACGTCTCCAACGTATCTGTAATTTTTTATTGTTCCATGCTATTATATATTCTGTTTTGGATGTTAATGGGCTTTATTTTACACTTTTATATTATTTTTGGGACTAACCTATTAACCCAGGGCCTAGTGCAAATTGCTGTTTTTTTGCCTATTTCAGTGTTTCGCAGAAAAGGAATATCAAACGGAATCCAAATGGAATGAAACCTTCGGGAGAGTTATTTTTGGAACAAACATGATCCAGGGGACTTGGAGTGGACGTCAAGAAACAATCGAGGAGGCCACGAGGCAGGGGGCGCGCCCTCCACCCTCGTGGGCCCCTCGTTGCTCCACCGACCTACTTCTTCCTCCTATTATATTCATATACCCCCGAAAACATCCAAGAGCACCATGAAACCCTATTTCCACCGCCGCAACCTTCTGTACACAAGAGATCCCATCTTGGGGCCTTTTCTGGAGCTCTGCCGAAGGGGGCATCGATCATGGAGGGCCTCTACATCAACTCCATGGCCTCTCTGGTGATGTGTGAGTAGTTTACTTCATACCTTCGGGTCCATAGCTAGTAGCTAGATGGCTTATTCTCTCTCTTTGGATCTTAATATAATGTTCTCCTCGATCTTCTTGAAGATCTATTTGATGTAACTCTTTTTGCCGTGTGTTTGTAGAGATCCGATGAATTGTGGGTTTATGACCAAGTCTATCTATCAAAAATATTTGAATCTTCTCTGAATTCTTTTATGCATGATTGGTTATCTTTGCAAGTCTCTTCAAATTATCAGTTTGGTTTGGCCTACTAGATTGATCTTTCTAGCAATGGGAGAAGTGCTTAGCTTTGGGTTCAATCTTGCAGTGATCGATCCCAGTGACAGAAAGGGAAACGACATGTATTGTATTGTTTCCATCGAGGATAAAAAGATGGGGTTTATTGGAACACCCCGGATGTAACCAACCTTATTTGTATTCCAACTCTTGCCGTTTCCGGCACTAAGTTATTTTATTTCCTCGTTGTCGGGTTTTTGTCTCCATTGTGTTTTGTCTTTGTTGTGCATCTCATATCATGTCATCATGTGCATTGCATTTGCATACGTGTTCATCTCATGCATCCAAGCATTTTCCCCATTGTCCATTTTGCATTACGGCGCTCCTATGTCCTCCGGTGTCCCTTTCTACCTCTTTTCATGTGCGGGTGTTAAAAGTTTTCGGATTGGACCGATACTTGTCATGCGGCCTTGCTTTACTACCGGTAGACCGCCTGTCAAGATTCGTGCCTTTTGGACTTCGTTTGATACTCCAACGGTTAATCGAGGGACCGAAAAGGCCTCGTGTGTGTTGCAGCCCAATACCCCTCCAAAGTGGCCCAAAACCCACCTAAACCTCCTCCATCACCTAGGCCGTTCGGTCACGATCGCGTGGCCGCAAACCGCACCTTATTTGGAGCTTCCTAGCTCCCTCTACCTCTATAAATAGACCCCCCCCCTTTCCAAATCCCGGGTCTTCTTCCTCGAAACCCTAGAAAATCCCCTCGCGCGCCGCCGGACATGTCCGCCCTTGGCTGGACACACCGCGCCGCCACGCCCAGCCAATAGCCACGCGCCACATGGCACCAGTAGCCTCCGCCGCCGCCGCCGAGGCTCGGGGAGCCCGGAACCGGCCCCCGAGGCCCGTTGCTACAGCGCCGCCCCGAGCCTCGTTCTCCTCGCGCCCGACGCTGCGTGCCGCCCTTCGCCGCAGCCAGCCGGCCGGTGCCGCCGCACGTCATCACCAGAGTCTGCACCAAGCTCCGGGACTCCTCCACCGGCGCCGCTCCAAGTCCGGCGACCGAGCTCACCGGAGGCCGCCCTCCGCCGTGCATCGCCTCGCCACCCCGGCGAACCTCCTCCGCGATCCCGAGCTCCGGCCGCCATCCTCCTCCTTCCACTCTGGCGGACCACGGATTCTGGCGAGATCCCGCAGCTACAGTACCGCCGGATCCCGATCCAGATCTAGTCCTTGGTTGACTTTTCCCCCTCGAAACCCTAACTTTTGCATACTTTGACGAATCATAACTTCCTCATCGTGGCTCCGATTCGTGCGTGTAGCATATCAAAACGTTCGTCTCGAAGAGTACTTCATTTCATCTCATTGCATCATTTTCATTTGAGCTCATCTTGATGCCCGAAATGCTGTTGGAAGGGGGCTATGTGATGTTAGTTTCAGATCCGTATCAGCATTCGCTCTTTTGTCATTTTTGCCATGATTAATGTGTGCATGCTATGATCCTGAGCTCTACATGTGTTTTGAAGTATGCCATGTCATCTTTACAGGGGTGTAGGCCATGTATTTTTTGTGATCTCTGTGGTGACTAGCACAAGCATGCAAAGTAGCTTACCTAATGTTGCTGATTTCAGGGACTTAGAAATACTCTAAGTCATTGTCCAGCTGTAATTTTTATGCCATATGTTCATGTTGATTCCTAGTGATCCGTGCCTGTTTTGAGCATGATTAGTAAGGATGTTTTGTAGATATTGTGGTGCTCTATCCATCCATGTCTTTGTTTGCATTTATGGAGCACCCTAGCTTGAGTCAATCGAGCTCTAATTTTGCTATAAATTGTTCCTGGCAGATTGTTAACATGTTTTGCAATTTTTCCAAGCTCGTTGTAGTTGATCCGTGCATGCTATGTTGTTGTTCTTGCCATGTCTAGCTTCTATGTCATGTCTACTTGCTGGGTGTATGCTTAGTTTGTCATGCAATGCCTCGTAGTGAGTGCATCGAGCTCGTAAACATGTCTACTCGTTATCTGTTTTGCCATGTTCCAGTTTTTCACTAAGTCTGAATATGTTTATGTTTTTGCTACGTTCACATGCTTACAATTGTATTTTCTGATCCCTTTTGGCTTATGGTCACTAAGGGACTTTTGTTGTATGCTTTAAGTAGCTTCATGACATGCCTTTCTTTGCCATGATATGTTCCTGTAGCATGTAGTTATCATGCTCTAAACATTGCTTCCTGATGTGAAATTCATGTCATGTTATTTTCTTAGTCTGTAACCTGTTATCATTTGCACTTTTGCCATGCTTGTTTGAACCTTTCAATGAGTGAATTAGCCGTAGCTCAGTGTTCATCTTTTGTCAAGCATCTTGAGTGGATCCCTGCCATTCATTTTGTTGCTATGTTTGAGTGCAGTAGCTTATTTATCTTGATGCATTTAGATGGTCTCGTGCTGTTAATTGCAGACTAGTGTCATATTTGTTTTGCTTGTCATTTCCAAACCGTGCATCCGATTCTGGTGATCTTTATATCGATTTCGACCGAAATCAACTCACCTTTCCAGTGGCACTCTTGGTTTTCCAAGTTGAGGCCAGGTTCAATCATTCCTTTCCAAATCATGCATATGCATCGCATATCGCATCCCGCATATCATACCATGTTTGCATCTTGTTCCTTGAGCATTGCACGTGGTTAATTGTGTTCCTTTTTGCTTGTTGTTCTTGCTTGGGTAGAGCCGGGATACGAGTACGTGATTGAGAAGCCCGTTGAGTATGCTTACGAGGATCAAGGCAACTCTGAGAACTTTGCAGGCAAGATGACCATACCCTCGAAATCACTTCTATCTTTGCTTGCTAGATGCTCGCTCTTTTGCTATGCCTATGCTACGATACCTACCACTTGCTATATCATGCCTCCCATATTGCCATCTCAAACCTCTAACCCACCATGTCCTAGCAAACCGTTGTTTGGCTATGTTACCGCTTTGCTCAGCCCCTCTTATAGCGTTGCTAGTTGCAGGTGAAGATTGGAGATCGTTCCTTGTTAGAACATGTTTATTGTTGGGATATCACCATATTATCTTGGTTACCTTAATGCACCTATATACTTGGTAAAGGGTGGAAGGCTCGGCCTTATGCCTGGTGTTTTGTTCCACTCTTGTCGCCCTAGTTTCCGTCATATCAGTGTTATGTTCCCGGATTTTGCGTTCCTTACATGGTTGGGTTATAATGGGAACCCTTTGACACTTCGCCTTGAATAAAACTCCTCCAGCATGGCCCAACATTGGTTTTACCATTCGCCTCCTAGCCTCTTTTTCCCTTGGGTTCCGCGGACTCAAGGATCATCTTTATTTAACCCCCCCCCCCCCCCCCGGCCTGTGCTCCTCTGAGTGTTGGTCCACCTTGTCAGCCACCGGTGGCCACCAGGGGCAACTCTGGGCTGGCCTACCAGAAGTTTGGACAATCCGATGTGCCCTGAGAACGAGATATGTGCAGCTCCTATCGGGATTTGTTGGCACATTCGGGTGGCTTTGCTGGTTTAGTTTTACCATTGTCGAGATGTCTTGTAACCAGGATGCCGAGTCTGATCGGATTGTCTTGGGAGAAGGAATATCCTTCGTTGACCATGAGAGCTTGTGATGGGCTAAGTTGGGACTCTCCTGCAGGGTTTTGAACTTTCAAAAGCCGTGCCCGTGGTTATGGGCAGATGGGAATTTGTTAATGCCCGGTTGTAGAAGACTTGAACTTAACTTAATTAAAATGCACCAACCGCGTGTGTAACCGTGATGGTCTCTTCTCGGCGGGGTCCGGGAAGTGAACACGGTGTTGGAGTAATGCTTGACGTAGGTTGTTCTAGGATCACTTCTTGATCATAGTTCATCGATCGTGCTTTTGCTCTCTCTTCTTGCTCTCATTTGCGTATGTTAGCCACCAAATATGCTAGTCGCTTGCTGCAGCTCCACATCATACCTTTACCCTTCCTATAAGCTTAAATAGTCTTGATCGCGAGGGTGTGAGATTGCTGAGTCCCCGTGACTCACAGATTACTTCGAAAACCAGATGCAGGGACCGATGATACCGCTCCAAGTGATTCAACTGAGCTCAAGTGGGAGTTCGATGAGGACTCAGGACGATACTACGTGTCTTTCCCAGATGATCAGTAGTGGTGCCCAGTTGGGGCCATCTGGGACTATGTTGCATTTGGGGTTTATCTTTATTTTGGTTCCGTAGTCGGACCTTGAGTGTATTTGGATGAATGTAATGTTATTTATGCTATTTGTGTGACGTGGCAAGTGTAAGCCAACTATGTATTTTCCCCCTTATTTATTACATGGGTTGTTGTGAAGATTACCTCACTTGCGACATTGCTTTCAATGCGGTTATGCCTCTAAGTCGTGCTTCGACACGTGGGAGATATAGCCACATCGAGGGTGTTACATTTATATCATATTGCTTGAGTTTATCCCTCTACATCATGTCATCTTACCTAATGCGTTACTCTATTCTTATGAACTTAATACTCTAGATGCATACTGGATAGCGGTCGATGTGTGGAGTAACAGTAGTAGATGCAGGCAGGAGTTGGTCTACTTGTCACGGACGTGATACCTATATTCATGATCATGCCTAGATATTATCATAACTATGCTCAATTCTATCAATTGCTCGACAGTAATTCGTTCACCCATCGTAATACTTATGCTATCTTGAGAGAAGCCACTAGTAAAACCTATGGCCCCCGGGTCTATTCTCCATCATATAAGTTTCCAACCCATTTTACTTTGCAATTTTTACTTTCAATCTATATCATAAAAATACCAAAAATATTTATCTTATCATTATCATATCTATCATATCTCACTCTCGTAAGTGACCGTGAAGGGATTGATAACCCCTTTATCGCGTTAGTTGCGAGGTTCTTATTTGTTTGTGTAGGTACGAGGTACTTGCGTGTGGCCTCCTACTGGATTGATACCTTGGTTCTCAAAAACAGAGGGAAATACTTACGCTACTTTGCTGCATCACCCTTTCATCTTTAAGGGAAAACCAACGCAGTGCTCAAGAGGTAGCAACCGCCGAATCAAGAATCAACTAGTGACGGCAAGGAATATATATACCCAAGCCCACAACTCCTTTGTGTTCTACTCGTGCATATAACATCTACGCATAGACCTGGCTCAGATGCCACTATTGGGGAACGCAGTAATTTCAAAATTTTCCTATGAACAGGCAAGATCATGGTGATGCATATCAACGAGAGGGGAGAGTGTTGTCCACGTACCCTCGTAGACCATAAGCAAAAGCATTATGACAACGTGGTTGATGTGGTCGTACGTCTTCACGATTGACCGATCTTAGTACCGAAAGTACGACACCTCCGTGATCTGCACACGTTCGGCTCAGTGACGTCCCACGGACTCACGATCCAACAGAGTGTCGAGAGAGAGTTGTGTCAGCACGACGGCATGATGACGGCGATGATGATGCTACCAGAACAGGGCTTCGCCTAAGCACCGCTATGATATGGCCGAGGTGGATTATGGTGGAGGGGTGCACCGCACACGGCTAAGAGATCAATGATCAACTTGTGTGTCTATGGGGTGCCCCCTGGCCACGTATATAAAGGATGGAGGGAGGAGGAGGCCAACCCTCATAGGGCGCGCCCAAAGTGTGGAGTCCTGCTACGACTCCCTAGTCCTAGTAGGATTCCACCTCCCACATGGAATAGGAAAAAGGGAAGGGAGAAGGAGAAGGAAGGAAGGGGGCGCCCCCTTTCCCTAGTCCAATTCGGACCAGTCCATGGGGAAGGGGCGCGGCCACCCTTGAGGCCTTTCTCTCCTTTCTCATATGGTCCATTAAGGCCCAATACGAATTCCCATAACTCTTCTGTACTCCGAAAAATTCCCGAATCACTCGGAACCTTTCCGATGTCCGAATATAGCCTTCCAATATATCGATCTTTACGTCTCGACCATTTCGAGACTCCTCGTCATGTCCCCGGTCTCATCCGGGACTCCGAACAAACTTCGGTCATCAAAGCACATAAGTCATAATACAAATCGTCATAGAACGATAAGCGTGCGGACCCTACGGGTTTGAGAACTATGTAGACATGACCGAGACTCATATCCAGTCAATAACCAATAGAGGAACTTGGATGCTCATATTGGTTCCTACATATTCTACGAAGATCTTTATCGGTCAAACCGCATAACAACATACGTTGTTCCCTTTATCATCGGCATGTTACTTGCCCGAGATTTGATCGTCGGTATCCTCATACCTAGTTCAATCTCGTTATCGGAAAGTCTCTTTACTCGTTCCGTAATGCATCATCCTACAACTAACTCATTAGTCACAATGCTTGCAAGGCTTATAGTGATGTGCATTACCGAGAGGGCCCAGAGATACCTCTCCGATACACAGAGTGACAAATCCTAATCTTGATTTATGCCAACTCAACAAACACCATCGGAGACACCTGTAGAGCATCTTTATAATCACTCAGTTATGTTGTGATGTTTGATATCACACAAGGTGTTCCTCCGGTATTCGGGAGTTGCATAATCTCATAGTCTAAGGAACATGTATAAGTCATGAAGAAAGCAGTAGCAATGAAACTGTAATGATCATCGTGCTAAGCTAATAGATGGGTCAAGTCAATCACATCATTCTCTAACGATGTGACCCCGCTTATCAAATGACAACTCTTTGTCCATGGCTAGGAAACTTAACCATCTTTGATTGACGAGCTAGTCAAGTAGAGGCATACTAGTGACACTCTGTTTGTCTATGTATTCACACATGTACTAAGTTTCCGGTTAATACAATTGTAGCATGAATAGTAAACATTTATCATGATATAAGGAAATATAAATAACAACTTTATTATTACCTCTAGGGCATATTTCCTTCAGATGGGGGATGCTAGAACCACTAGAAACAAAGCGAATCCATGGATCAAAATCAACAAAACATCATCAAACCAACAAATCACAAAAAAATGGGGCTATTTTTTGTGGGGATTTTCGGATTTAGGACGAAATCAACAAAACAAGGCTAGAAAAACAAGGGGTAGGGGCTCCAAATTTGTGATCAACCTTGCTGTGATCCAAGATGATGTAGGGTAGAACCTTAGATGCCCGATCTTTCACGATTGGAGGGGATCCCGCGAAGAACACGATGAGCATGAGGGAAAACACGAGAGGAACACTCAAGAACAAGTCCAATCACACATACACTAGGCAATCAAACACACAAGATCACAAGGTACATGAAAAACAAAGGGAAAGATATAAGGTAGAGTTCATCCCAAATCCAAAGGAGATGGGGGCTTGATGATCTAGATAGATCCTTCCCCGAGGGTGTCTTGATATCCCTCGGGATCTTCTCCTAGATGGAGGTCTTGGCCTCCAATGGAGTAGTCTCTCTCTCTTAAGAGGAGAAGATAGGAGCAAAGCTCACATACAAATGAGCTATCACTTTGCTGACCCTAAAAATGAGGAGGAAAAGGTCTACGTATAGTCTAAGGGGTGAAGGGGTAAGTTAGGTGGGCGAATGGGTACATGGGCCTCGGCTGGGAGACATGCACGCAGGCAAGGCCGGATGATCCAGATGGGGGTCCGGATGATCCGGGCATCGTTTGGATGATCCAGCTTTGCCGAGGGAATTCTGCAAGCTTCGGGTGACGTGGCTGTGGGATTACTCGGATGATCCGAAGGGGGACCTGGATGATTCGGCTAAGCCCGGATGATCCGGACGGAGATCCGGACGTCCGGACTGACTCCAGCATATGTAAGATGTACATTTTGAAAATACATATTTTGAACACTTTTTGAATACATGGTAATATTTTCCAAATACATGTTCTACACTTTTTGAATGGCAATAAAAAATGTAAACTATGTGAATATTTATTTAACACTTTATAATAATTTAAAAAACATGGACATTTTATGGAAACACGCGGACATTTTTTTAAAATATCACATACATTCTTTAGTGGTAATATACTTTTTTCTTTACATTGTTTATAACATTTTTATAATTGTCCAAACATTTCTTTGAAACACAAGAATATTTACATAAAATGTCAAGTATATTTTTTTACGGGTATGAAACATTTTTTTTAATTATGAATACATTTTTTACATTGTATACACATTTTTTTCAAAAACTTTCGCATGTATTTATTTTTGAAACACAGTAATATTTTTTCATTGTCACAATTTTTAAAGTTCACACCATTTTTTGAACGCTCATAATTTTTTATACTATCTTACCATTTTTTCAGATTCATGTTTTTAAATTTCTTATTAATTAAATTTAAGTTTCTATAATATACGCACTTAATTTTAAAATGATTAAAACCAAAGAAAAAGAAATAGAAATCAAGTATTGTCAGTCGTCAGCCTCGTCCTACACCTTGTCTATTGTCAACCGAGTATTGTTAGTTGGACGACTCATCACCAACACCTTGTAGGCGATGCAGTGGTCTGCCTTGCAAACAAGCAGCACATAGTCCTTCTACTCGCTCGATAGGTCGTCCCCTCATTCACTCAATCAGTTGATAGGTTGATCACTTAACTTGGTGACCGTTCACTTTTCAAGAAAAGTGCTCAAATTTTAAAAAAGTTTGGAATTTTTAAAAATCATGAATTTAAAATAAAATCATGATTCTAAATTTGAAAAAAGTTCGCACATTTGAAATATGTTCATGAATTGGAGAGGAAAGTTCATATATTTGAGAAAAAAATTAATAGAGCTGAGAAATGTACACAAATTTGGAAAACATATTTTTAAAAAGTTCGCAGTTTTTTTAAAAAAATCATGAATTGAGAAGAGTTCACCAAAACAAAAAATGTACACAAATTTGACAAAAGTTTATGAATTTGAAAGAAGTTTTAAAATTAAAATACTCATCCCATTTGAAAAAAATGAAAAAAGGAGAATAAGAAGAAAAAACCAAGTGAAACCCCAGACCAAACAACACAAAACCAAGGAAAAAAAATCAAAAGCTTCACAAAATCGGAAGAGGGTGGCACCCTAGCCCATTTAATTTCATCGATCCGATGTAGTAGGTGCCATGTACAAAACACACTATACATGGCACCTTTAAGTGTCGATAACACTCTTTTTCACTATGAGGCTTAATGGTGATTTGTTCGTATGCCAAATCTATGCTGACGATATCATCTTCGGTTATACTAAGAAAGCTTTTGCCGAAGAATTTAGCAAAATGGTGACTACAAAGTTGGAGATGTCCATGATGGGAGAGTTGAAGCTCCACCTTGGATTCGAGTTAAGCAACTCAATAAAGGGAACTTCATCTCTCAAATCAAGTGCATCGCCAACATACTCAAGAAATACAAGATGGATACCACCAAGGATGCCGGGACTCCAATGCCTACAAATGGGCACCTCGACGTGAATGCAGGAGGTAAAGTATGGATCAAAAGGTATATTGTTTTATGATTGGATCTTTGCTTTACCTTTGTGCATCTAGACCATCATTTTATGATTGCATCAAAGTATTAGGTTCATGACAAACAGGCCATTGCAATAAGTAACAAGACATAATGTAGACACTAAAATATCAAGCAATATGACAAGAAATCATTGTTTTATCCTTAGTGACAACAATACGTGTCTTGACCCTTTCTAGCACTAGGATATAGATCACCCCAAGATTAGAACCCATTAGAATCCACGACTCCCTCTAAAGAAATACGATCAAACTTTGCCAAATAAGATAGATAGATCAGAGAGCAACAAAGATATTCAATTATACAACAAAGAAACGTCAAAAGATTCAATTGATTTCAGTGAACAATCCGATCGTAACGTGACAATTCATCATATCCCAACAAACACACCACCGATAACATCAGATAGATCCCGATCATGTGAGGCATCTCACCGGAACATGGTATATATATATATATATATATATATATATATATATAGAGAGAGAGAGAGAGAGAGAGAGAGAGAGATCTAGCTACTACAATGGACCCTAAGGTCCTAAGGGAACTACTCACACATGGTCATGGAGGCAGCAAGGTTGATGAAGAAGCCTCCCGTAATGGACTCCCCCTCTAGCTGAGTGTTGGAACATGTCTCCAGGTTGGATCTTCTTGGAACATAAACTTGTGGTCGTGAAAAAAAATCAGAGAAAATTGGTAGTGAGGGTTTCGTACAATATGAGATTTATTGACGGAAGAATTGACATAAGGTGGTGGATAGGGGGCCCACGCAACCTAGTGGCGCAGTTCAGCCCCTGCCGCCCAACCAGCGTGGGGCCCCTTGTAACGCCCCAGATATTACTTTCCCAATTTGTACTCCAACTCTTGCCGTTTCCGGCATTAAGTTATATTTATTTCTCGGGTTCGGGTCTTTGTCTCCGTGTGTTGTTTTCTTTTTCATGCATCTCATATCATGTCATCACGTGCATTGCATTTGCATACATGTTCATCTCATGCATTCGAGCATTTTCCCTGTTGTCCGTTTTGCATTCCGGCGCTTCGTTCTCCTCCGGTGGCCATCTCTAGCTTTCTTTTGTGTGTGGGGGTTAAACATTTCCGGATTGGACCGAGACTTGCCATGCGGCCTTGGTTTACTACCGGTAGACCGCCTGTCAAGTTTCATACCATTTGGACTTCGTTTGATACTCCAACGGTTAACCGAGGGACCGAAAAGGCCTCGTGTGTGTTGCAGCCCAACACCCCTCCAATTTGGCCCAAAACCCACCAAACTCTGCTCCATGTCCTAGAGCGTTCGATCACGATCGCGTGGCCGAAAACCGCACCTCATTTGGACTCTCCTAGCTCCCTCTATGCCTATTTAAACCCCCCCCCCCATTTTTCGGATCTCGTCTTCCCCGTCCAACCCTAGATCCATTCGTCCTCGCGCGCGCTGGACACCTGCCCCACCGACGGACATGTCCGGCCTCCCCGTCCGCCGCCACGTGTCGGCCTCCTAGTGGTCGCCGCCCGGACCACTTCCCCGCCGCCGCCGAGGCCCGCCCGGCCCACGCGGGGCCCTCCCGGGCCCGGGCGCCGCCCTCCCCGCGCCTCCTCCACCCGACGCCGGCTCCGCCGTCCCTTCCGGCTCCGGTGGCCGGATCTGCCTCACCGCCGCCGCGCCGGCCGGCCGCTCCACGCCGCGAGCTCGCCGGACCTCGTCCCCGACGCCGGCCGACCCCGCCGCCGCACCGCGCCACCACGCCGCCGCCAGCCACCGCCGTGAGCTCCGCCGGCCCGCAACGCCCTCTCCGGCCACCTCCCGACGAACTCCGGTGCCGGCCATCCTCGGGAATCGCGCACGTGAACAGTACCCCGGATCCAGATCTGGATCTCGGGTTGACTTTTTACCCCCAACCCTAATTTTTTATGCATTCTTTGACTGCTCATATCTCCGCATCTGTAGCTCCGTTTGGGACATATGATATATCAAAATCTTCATCTCGACGAGTACATCATTTCATTCCATTGCATCATTTGCAGTTGAGTTCATCTTGATGCCCAAAATGCTGTTAGAAGGAGGCATCGTGAGTTAAATTGCAGATCCGTTAGCTCATCATAGACTTTTGTCATTTTTGCCATGATTATTGTGTGCATGATATGCCTGTGCCCCTTTGGGATGAATTGTTAAGCATGTTGTCTTCTTTCCAGAGGTGCCACCCATGAATTTTTAGGATGTGTGTGGTGACTTGTGCAAGCTTGCAAAGAGGGGTACCTGAGTAATCTGTTTTTAGGGACTTAGTGATTTCCACTAAGTCTGGAATGTTTTAGTTCATGATGCCATATGTTCAGCTTGTTTCCTAGTGATCCGTGCCTCTTTTGAGGATGATCAGTAAGGGAGTTTTCATATTTATGTTATGCTCTATCCATCCATGTCTTTACTTGTTATGTTGGAGCACCCTAGGTTGAGTCAATCGAGCTCAACATTTGCATCGTTGTTAATTTGGGCAAATCGTGAACTCTTTTGCGATTTTGCCGGTGCTATTGTTAGTGATCCATGCATGCTATGCCATTGTTCTTGCCATGTCTAGCTAGCATTTTGTGCCTTCTTTATGGTTATATGCTTGCCTTGCAATGACTTGCACCGTTGTGAGAGCATCGAGCTTGTTTACATGCCTCCGCGAGTTGTGATTTCAGCATGTCTCAGTTTCACTAAGTCTGAAAACTGATTGTGTTTCATCTATGTTCGTGTGCTCGTTAGAGTATTTTGTGAACCCTTTTGGCCCCAGGTCACTTTGGGTGTTTTGTTAAGCTTGTTGAGTATCTCCATGCCATGTTCTTACTTTTCATGTTCAGGGTATGTTTCATGTTGTTTTGCTGCTCCGAAGAGAGCATCATGGTCTGAAATTTCAGACTAGTGTTAATTTCACTAAGTCTGAAATCTGTTTTGCTTATTCAGTTTTGCCATGCTTGTTTGAACCTCTTAATGGATGAATTTGCCTATGGCTCAGTCCTAGTGATTTGTTAAGCATCTTGTGTACATCCCTGCCATGTATTTTGTTTTCATGTTTGGTGGCTGTAGCATATTCATCTCATTGCATTTAGGAGCCTACTTGCTGTAAATCGCAGATCGGTTCGTTTCGTAAAATGCTTGCCATTTCCAAACCGTAGCTCCGATTCCTATGATCTTTATATCGTTTTCAGGAGATTTCATCCCCTCTATCCAGTGGCACACCTGGTTTTCCAAGTTGAGGCTAGGTTCATGCATTTCCTGTCACGTCTTGCATTTTGCATCCCGCATCGCATTCCGCATAGCATACCATCTTTGCATATTATTGGTTGCCCTTGCACGTGGTTGATTGTATCCTTGTTGCTTGTTCGTGTTGTTGGGTAGAGCCGGGAGACGAGTTCGCTAACGAGGAGCCCGTTGAGTTTGCTTTTGAGGATCCAGTCAACTCTGACAACTATGCAGGCAAGATGATCATACCCTCGAAATCACTACTATCTTTGCTATGCTAGATTGCTCGCTCTTTTGCTTTGCCATTGCTACGATGCCTACCACTTGCTTGTGAGCCTCCCAATTGCCATGATTGAGCCTCTAACCCACCATTGTCCTAGCAAACCGTTGATTGGCTATGTTACCGCCTTGCTCAGCCCCCTTCTTATAGCGTTGTTGGTTGCAGGTGAAGATTGGAGCCGTTCCTTGTTGGAACATTTATTTACTTGTTGGGATACCATTATATTGCCATGTTATCTTAATGCATCTATATACTTGGTAAAGGGTGGAAGGCTCGGCCTCTCGCCTAGTGTTTTGTTCCACTCTTGCCGCCCTAGTTTCCGTCATATCGGTGTTATGTCCCCGGATTGTTGCGTCCCTTACGCGGTTGGGCTATAATGGGAACCCCTTGATAGTTCGCCTTGATTAAAGCTTTTACAGCAATGCCCAACATTGGTTTTACCATTTTCCACCTAGCCTATTTTTCCCTTGGGTTTCCGGAGCCCGAGGGTCATCTTATTTTAAACCCCCCCCGGGCCAGTGCTCCTCTGAGTGTTGGTCCAAACCGTCAGCCACCGGTGGCTACCAGGGGAAACTCTGGGCTGGCCTACCGGAAGTTTAGAAAATCTAAGTGTGCCCTGAGAAAGAGATATGTGCAGCTCCTATCGGGATTTGTCGGCACATTCGGGCGGTGTTGCTGGACTTGTTTTAACCTGTCGAATCATCTTGTTGTACCGAGATACCGAGTCTGATCGGTGTGTCTTGGGTGGAGGTCTATTCCTTCGTTGACCGTGAGAGCTTGTTATGGGCTAAGTTGGGACCCCCCTGCAGGGATTGATCTTTCGAAAGCCGTGCCCGCGGTTATGGGCAGATGGGAATTTGTTAATATCCGGTTGTAGATAACTTGAACCTTAATTAATTAAAATGAATCAACTGAGTGTGTTGCCGTGATGGCCTCTTCTCGGCGGAGTCCGGGAAGTGGACACGGTGTTGGAGTTATGTTTGCGCAGGTTGCTCTCTAGTTTCTCGCTCGTGCTTTGCCTCCTATTCTCGCTCTCTTTTGCATATAAGTTAGCCACCATACATGCTAGTCGCTTGCTGCAGCTCCACTTATACATTACCCCTCCCCTAGCTATTAAGCTTAAATAGTCTTGATCGCGAGGGTGCGAGATTGCTGAGTCCCTGTGGCTCACAGATTACTATTACACCAGATGCAGGGACAGATGATACAGCTCCAGATGGCGCGCTCGAGCTCAAGTGGGAGTACGACGAGGACTCTCAGTGTTACTATGTGTCTTTTCCTGATGATCAGTAGTGGTGCCCAGTCGTGGTAGATTCAGGGCCTTGTCGCATGTTGGGGGTCTTTTCTATTTTGGCACCGTAGTCGGGCCATGAGTGATTTGTATGATGGATGTTATTTATGTACTTTGATGTGACATGGCGAGTGTAAGCCAACTATGTTCCTCCCCTTTATATTATTTATGTACATGGGATGTGTGATGATTTCCTGACTTGCGACATTGCTTTCAATGCGGTTATGCCTCTAAGTCGTGCCTCGACACGTGGGAGATATAGCCGCATCGAGGGTGTTACAAGTTGGTAATCAGAGCCTTCCCCGACCTTAGGAGCCCCCATTGCTTGATCGTTTTAGCAGCCGAGTTGTGTCTAGAAAAATGTTTTGAGTCCTTTAGGAATTATATATCGGAGAGCTTAGGAATTCTTTTACTTCCCAGTCTCCTCATCGCTCTGGTAAGGCACCCTGACGTAGAGTTTTGACTCTTCTCTTCTCAAATTTCACAAAAAAAAATTAGGATCACGCGAGTATCTTGGTTTTGTTCCGATGGCTTATGATGAGAATACTGTCTTGGTGCCTCCTGTCAGGGGTTTAGTGGAAGTGTCCCGGGGAGTTGAGCTCTGAGGTGTTGTCATCATAATTTTATCGTTGCAATTCTGGTATACTTGAGATATGTTCGCGATATCGAAAATCTCCTTTATGCAGTTCGTTGGTGAGATAACCTCGACGCCACCCAGTACTGGGGCGGGAGTTCGGGAGTATCGCCATAACTTGTATAACGGATGCTTTTCGAAGGTTGAGATAGATGGTTTCCGAAGGTTTCTTGGTTATGTGTTGAAGGATGGATACAGCTGGATGTAGGTATTGCTAGTTTGGGTGAGATATTATGCTTCCCCTGTATCCCCAACACCTGATTGCATAACCAGAAAGTTTCGGGAGTTTCATAGGTGGGAATTCAAGTAGCTCTTAGGATATCCTTCCGACAGATGTATGATATGAAATTGGGGTTCGACGTCTAGTGGTTCGCCTATTCACGGTCGATTTTACAGTGGTCTCGTTGTGTCTTAAAGAGTCCTTGGCTATGCTGACTCGGGGACGCTTCGTATGTCATGTGCACTGCCTTGTACATGATGGTGCTGTACGATCGAGCCCGTGTAGGTCCCACCACGAAAACTTCGGACGAAATTTCTATCATATGTTTGTTCCGGCTTATTCTGCAAGCCAATCCTTGGTTTTATTTTGAGTTGTCATATTCGAGTTGCTTCGACGTCATATGTTGATTCCACTCCTCGTTGATGTACCTCTTCTACCTGATTCTTCGTGGCTTCGCAATTTAGGAATATGTGATCACTTCAAGAGAAGTGCATTCGTTCATTTTGTTTGGATGTGAAGACTTTATGTTGCAATTTTCATTCCGTTGGATTCACCTTCAATATTTGTCTATTTGTGTGCTAATGGTGGTCAACCTCTTCAGGATGGCTCCTCCAACGCGCACGACTCCGAATCCTGATCCGCCACCACCTCCACCTCCTCCGGAGGCTTGGCAAGCTGTGATGGCTGCAACCAATGCAAATACACAGTTGATCATGCAAATCCTCCTAGAACGCAAGCAAGTCAGTCAAGGGAACCAAGGCAACAATCAGAACCATTTTGCTACTCTGAACCAGTTCCTCGCTAATGGTCCTAAGACGTTCAGCAATTGTGTTGAGGCTACCGATGCTGACGATTGGCTAGTGGATCTGGGCAAGCATTTTGAATTCAGCAACGTCAGGCCTGAAGATTTCGTCAAGGTCGCTTCTTTCCAGCTCAAAGATCAGGCCGCAGAGTGGTTCCAGTAGTACAAGGAATCCAGAGGTGGACGTTTGATCACTTGGGATGATTTCCGTCGTGATTTCCGAGCTCATCACATCCCTCAGAGTGTGACTGAAAGCAAACGTGAAGAATTCCGCAATCTGAAGCAAGGCTCTTTGTCTGTCTATGACTACAACATGTTGTTCCAGAAGCTCGCCCGTTTTGCCAAGCAGGATGTTCCTGACGAGAAGAGCATGATCTATCAGTTCAGGGGCGGTCTTCGTGAAGAAATTCAGCTCGCTCTTGTCCTTTTTGAGCCGCTGAGGTACGATGAGTTCTACAACATGGCACTGAAGCAAGAGGCTGCTCAGTTGAGGTGTGATGCTTCCAGGAAGCGAGTCAGAGACACTACGCCTTCTTCCTCTACTCAAGTGGCCAAGCAGCAGAAGTATTGGCTTCCTCCTCCTCCGTTCCGTCAGCCGTATCAGCAGAAGAGCAAAGGTGGCAGTGGTTCTTCCCACCCACCCAACCCAGGCTTTCAGAACAAGACTTTGTCTCAAGCTCCAAGATCGAGTGCTCCGTACCACCGTCCGCTCTCAGAGGTCACGTGCAACAACTGCCAACAGAAGGGTCACTACGCCAACAAGTGTTTCAACCAGAGGCGTCTTCCTCCTCCTCCTCCTGTCAGATCGGCAAGTACAGCTGTGGTCAAGCATAATCCCAAGCACGCCAAGGTCAATATGGTGAATGCAGCTCAGGCAGAGGATTCGTCAGATGTGATCATGGGTAACCTTCCTGTTAACGATGTTCCCGCAAAAGTACTTTTTTATACTGGTGCATCACATTGTTTTATCTCGAGACCTTTTGCATCCAAGCACGGGTGGTTTTCTCAAGTTATGCATAAGCCATTAGCAGTTGTCTCTCCGAGTAAATGCTTGCTTGCTAACTATGAAGTTCCGGATATTTCTATCTCGCTGGGTGACTTCAAGTTTCTGGCTTCCCCGATGATTCTTGGTAATTTCGATATCGATCTTATTCTTGGGATGGACTGGCTCTCTAAACACAAGTCTCAGCTCGATTGTACAGCCAAGCAGATTCAACTGACTCATTCGTCTGAGCATGTCATTGTCTTTGCTGCTCGGGATAATACAATCCGGTTGTTTTCTCTCAATGAGAAGGGTGAATTGGATGCTATTTCACAGATCCCAGTCATTTGTGAGTATCAAGACGTCTTCCCAGAAGAGCTCCCAGGAATGCCTCCGCACCGGCCGGTTGAATTTGTTATTGAACTTGAGCCCGGTACGGAACCTGTGTGCAAACGTCCCTACAAGCTCGGCCCCGAAGAGTTGAAGGAGTTGAAGAAACAACTCGATGTTCAAGAAAGAATGGGTCTCATTCGGCCTAGTACTTCTCCGTGGGGTTGTGGTGTTCTTTTTGTGAAGAAGAAGGATGGAATGGACCGACTTTGTGTTGATTATCGTCCATTGAACAAGAAGACCATCAAGAACAAATACCCACTTCCCAACATCAATGAGCTGTTCGAACAACTCAAGGGTGACCAAGTATTCTCCAAGCTTGATCTTCGTATGGGTTATCATCAGATTCGAATCCGTGGGCAAGATATTCCCAAGACGGCCTTCAGGACAAGTTATGGGTCATATGAATACACTGTCATGTCTTTTGGCCTCACCAACGCTCCTCTGACGTTCTCTCGCATGATGAACTTCATCTTCAACCCCTACACCAATGACTTAGTTTTGGTCTATCTCAACGACATTCTGGTTTTCTCGAAGAATAAGGAAGATCATGCCAAGCACTTGCGTTTGGTTCTTGACAAGCTCAGGGAACACCAGTTCTACGCCAAGTTCTCCAAGTGTGAATTTTGGCTCGATGAGGTGCTTTATCTTGGTCATATCATCTCTGCCAAGGGCATGGCCGTGAATCCTGAGAAGGTGTCTGCAATTGTTAATTGGGAACCTCCTCAGAACGTGAAGCAACTCCGTAGCTTCCTCGGTCTCGCAAGCTACTGCCGAAGATTCGTTGAAAACTTTTCCAAGATCGCGAAGCCTCTCTCAAATCTTCTTTAGAAGCACGTCAAGTACGTTTGGTCTCCGGAGTGTGATATTGCTTTCAACACTTTGAAAGAGAAGTTGATCACTGCTCCAGTCCTGACTCCGCCTGATGAAACCAAGCCGTACGAGGTCTTTTGTGATGCCTCTCTCCAAGGTCTCGGTGTTGTACTGATGCAAGAGAAGAAAGTTGTTGCTTATACCTCTCGCCAGTTGAAGCCTAATGAGAAGAACTACCCCACTCATGATCTCGAGTTGGCGGCAGTTGTGCATGCTTTGTTGACTTGGAGGCATCTTCTATTGGGAAGAAAAGTGGACATTTTCACTGATCACAAGAGTCTCAAGTACATCTTCACCCAGCCTAATCTCAACCTCAGGCAAACTCGATGGGTCGAAATGGTTCAAGAGTACAATCCGAGTATCGAGTATACTCCAGGCAAGGCCAATGTGATTGCTGACGCTTTGAGCAGAAAAGCATATTGCAACAGTCTGATTCTCAAGCCTTATCAACCCGAGCTTTGTGAAGCTTTCCGCAAACTTAATCTGCAAATTGTTCCTCAAGGTTTCCTCGCCAACCTTCAAGTCTCTCCTACCTTGGAAGACCAGATTCGCCAAGCCCAGCTTCTTGATGCTATGGTGAAAAAGGTGAAGATTGGTATCGCAAAGAGTCAGTCCAAGTACAAGTGCTACCGACTTGATGACAAGGACACTCTCTTCTTCGAGGATCGAATTGTTGTGCCCAAAGTTGAACTTCGTAAGGTGATCATGAACGAGGCTCACAACTCTCTCCTCTCCATCCACCCTGGGAGCACGAAGATGTATCAGGATCTCAAGAAAACTTATTGGTGGACTCGAATGAAGCGCGAGATCGCTCAATTCGTGAATGAATGTGATGTATGCAGAAGAGTGAAGGCAGAACACCAAAGGCCAGCAGGTCTCCTCCAACCTCTTGCCATTCCAGAACGGAAGTTTGACCACATTGAAATGGACTTCGTGACTGGGTTTCCAAAGTCCAAGCGTGGCAATGATGCTATATTCGTTGTCATCGACAAGCTCACCAAAGTGGCTCACTTTCTGCCTATCAAAGAGTCAATCACTGCAGCTCAATTGGCAGAACTCTATACCTCTCGAATTGTCTCGCTGCACGGTATTCCTCAAGTGATATCTTCAGACCGTGGCAGCATCTTTACATCCAAGTTTTGGGATTCTTTTCAGAAGGCCATGGGCACCAACATCCGCTTCAGCACTGCTTTCCATCCTCAAACAAGCGGTCAAGTCGAGCATGTCAACCAGATTCTTGAAGATATGCTCAGGGCTTGTGTTATCTCCTTCGGCATGAAGTGGGAGGATTGTCTTCCTTATGCTGAATTCTCGTACAACAACAGTTTTCAAGCAAGTTCGGGCAAGGCCCCATTTGAAATCCTGTATGGTAGGAAGTGCCGTACACCTCTCAACTGGTCTAAAACCGGTGAACGTCAGCTGCTGGGTAATGACTTAATCACAGAGGCAGAAGAAATGTGCAAGGTCATTCGTGATAACCTCAAAGCAGCCCAATCCCGCCAGAAGAGCTACTATGATAGTAAGCACCGTGATTTGGCTTTCGAGATCGGAGATCATGTTTACCTCCGCGTCTCTCCTATGAAAGGGACTCGTCGCTTCGGTATCAAAGGGAAGCTAGCCCCCAGATATGTCGGACCTTTCAAGATTGTCAGCAAGAGAGGCGACCTCGCCTATCAACTCGAGCTTCCTTCAAACTTTGCCAATGTTCATGATGTGTTCCATGTCTCCCAACTCCGAAAGTTCTTCAAGACGCCTGAACGCACGGTCAACTTCGAGGACATTGAGCTCCAAGAAGATCTCTCCTATCGTGAGCACCCAGTTGCAATCCTTGAAGAAACTGAACGCAGAACTCGCAACAAGTCAATCAAATTTCTCAAAGTCAAGTGCTCACACCATTCCGACCGTGAAGCTACCTGGGAAAGCGAGGATCACCTCCGTTCTGAGTACCCGGAGTTCTTTCAGTCCTAGATCTCGGGATGAGATCTTTTCGTAGTGGTGGAGTGTTGTAACGCCCCAGATATTACTTTCCCAATTTGTACTCCAACTCTTGCCGTTTCCGGCATTAAGTTATATTTATTTCTCGGGTTCGGGTCTTTGTCTCCGTGTGTTGTTTTCTTTTTCGTGCATCTCATATCATGTCATCACGTGCATTGCATTTTCATACATGTTCATCTCATGCATTCGAGCATTTTCCCCGTTGTCCGTTTTGCATTCCGGCGCTTCGTTCTCCTCTGGTGGCCATCTCTAGCTTTCTTTTGTGTGTGGGGGTTAAACATTTATGGATTGGACCGAGACTTGCCATGCGGCCTTGGTTTACTACCGATAGACCGCCTTTCAAGTTTCGTACCATTTGGACTTCGTTTGATACTCCAACGGTTAACCGAGGGACCGAAAAGGCCTCGTGTGTGTTGCAGCCCAACACCCCTCCAATTTGGCCCAAAACCCACCAAACTCAGCTCCATGTCCTAGAGCGTTCGATCACGATCACGTGGCCGAAAACCACACCTCATTTGCACTCTCCTAGCTCCCTCTATGCCTATTTAACCCCCCCCCCATTTTTCGGATCTCGTCTTCCCCGTCCAACCCTAGATCCATTCGTCCTCGCGCGCGCCGGACACCTGCCCCGCCGACGGACATGTCCGGCCTCCCCGTCCGCCGCCACGTGTCGGCCTCCTAGTGGTCGCCGCCCGGACCACTTCCCGCCGCCGCCGAGGCCCGCCCGGCCCACGCGGGGCCCTCCCTGGCCCGGGCGCCGCCCTCCCCGCGCCTCCTCCACCCGACGCCGGCTCCGCCGTCCCTTCCGGCTCCGGTGGCCGGATCCGCCTCACCGCCGCCGCAACGGCCGGCCGCTCCACGCCGCGAGCTCGCCGGACCTCGTCCCCGACGCCGGCCGACCCCGCCGCCACACCGCGCCACCACGCCGCCGCCAGCCACCGCCGTGAGCTCCGCCGGCCCCCAACGCCCTATCCAGCCACCTCCAGACGAACTCCGGCGCCGGCCATCCTCGGGAGTCGCGCGCGTGAACAGTACCCCGGATCCAGATCTGGATCTCGGGTTGACTTTTTACCCCTAACCGTAATTTTTATGCATTCTTTGACTGCTCATATCTCCGCATCTGTAGCTCCGTTTGGGACATATGATATATCAAAATCTTTGTCTCGACGAGTACATCATTTCATTCCATTGCATCATTTGCAGTTGAGTTCATCTTGATGCCCAAAATGCTGTTAGAAGGAGGCATCGTGAGTTAAATTGCAGATCCGTTAGCTCATCATAGACTTTTGTCAGTTTTGCCATGATTATTGTGTGCATGATATGCCTGTGCCCCTTTGGGATAAATTGTTAAGCATGTTGTCCTCTTTCCAGAGGTGCCACCCATGCATTTTTAGGATGTGTGTGGTGACTTGTGCAAGCTTGCAAAGAGGGGTACCTGAGTAATCTGTTTTTAGGGACTTCGTGATTTCCACTAAGTCTGGAATGTTTTAGTTCATGATGCCATATATTCAGCTTGTTTCCTAGTGATCCGTGCCTCTTTTGAGGATGATCAGTAAGGGAGTTTTGATATTTATGTTATGCTCTATCCATCCATCTCTTTACTTGTTATGTTGGAGCACCCTAGGTTGAGTCAATCGAGCTCAACTTTTGCATCGTTGTTAATTTGGGCAAATCGTGAACTCTTTTGCGATTTTGCCGGTGCTATTGTTAGTGATCCATGCATGCTATGCCATTGTTCTTGCCATGTCTAGCTAGCATTTTGTGCCTTCTTTATGGTTATATGCTTGCCTTGCCATGGCTTGCACCGTAGTGAGAGCATCGAGCTCGTTTACATGCCTCCGCGAGTTGTGATTTCAGCATGTCTCAGTTTCACTAAGTCTGAAAACTGATTATGTTTCATCTATGTTCGTGTGCTCGTTAGAGTATTTTGTGAACCCTTTTGGCCCCAGGTCACTTTGGGTGTTTTGTTAAGCTTGTTGAGTATCTCCATGCCATGTTCTTAATTTTCATGTTCAGGGTATCTTTCATGTTGTTTTGCTGCTCCGAAGAGAGCATCGTGGTCTGAAATTTCAGACTAGTGTTAATTTCACTAAGTCTGAAATCTGTTTTGCTTATTCAGTTTTGCCATGCTTGTTTGAACCTCTTAATGGATGAATTTGCCTATGGCTCAATCCTAGTGATTTGTTAAGCATCTTGTGTACATCCCTGCCATGTATTTTGTTTTCATGTTTGGTGGCTGTAGCATATTCATCTCATTGCATTTAGGAGCCTACTTGCTGTAAGTCGCAGATCGGTTCGTTTCGTAAAACGCTTGCCATTTCCAAACCGTAGCTCCTATTCCTATGATCTTTATATCGTTTTCAGGAGATTTCATCCCCTCTATCCAGTGGAACACCTGGTTTTCCAAGTTGAGGCCAGGTTCATGCATTTCCTATCACGTCTTGCATTTTGCATCCCTCATCGCATTCCGCATAGCATACCATCTTTGCATATTATTGGTTGCCCTTGCACGTGGTTGATTGTATCCTTGTTGCTTGTTCGTGTTGTTGGGTAGAGCCGGGAGACGAGTTCGCTAACGAGGAGCCCGTTGAGTTTGCTTTTGAGGATCCAGTCAACTCTGACAACTGTGCAGGCAAGATGATCATACCCTCGAAATCACTACTATCTTTGCTATGCTAGATTGCTCGCTCTTTTGCTTTGCCATTGCTACGATGCCTACCACTTGCTTGTGAGCCTCCCAATTGCCATGATTGAGCCTCTAACCCACCATTGTCCTAGCAAACCGTTGATTGGCTATGTTACCGCCTTGCTCAGCCCCCTTCTTATAGCGTTGTTGGTTGCAGGTGAAGATTGGAGCCGTTCCTTGTTGGAACATTTATTTACTTGTTGGGATACTATTATATTTCCATGTTATCTTAATGCATCTATATACTTGGTAAAGGGTGGAAGGCTCGGCCTCTCGCCTAGTGTTTTGTTCCACTCTTGCCGCCCTAGTTTCCGTCATATCGGTGTTATGTTCCCGGATTGTTGCGTCCCTTACACGGTTGGGCTATAATGGAAACCCCTTGATAGTTCGCCTTGATTAAAGCTTTTACAGCAATGCCCAACATTGGTTTTACCATTTGCCACCTAGCCTATTTTCCCATTGGTTTCCGGAGCCCGAGGGTCATCTTATTTTAAACCCCCCCGGCCCAGTGCTCCTCTGAGTGTTGGTCCAAACCGTCAGCCGCCGGTGGCTACCAGGGGCAACTCTGGGCTGGCCTACTAGAAGTTTAGACAATCTGAGTGTGCCCTGAGAAAGAGATATGTGCAGCTCCTATCGGGATTTGTCGGCACATTCGGGTGGTGTTGCTGGACTTGTTTTAACCTGTCGAATCATCTTGTTGTACCGAGATACCGAGTCTGATCGGTGTGTCTTGGGTGGAGGTCCATTCCTTCGTTGACCATGAGAGCTTGTTATGGGCTAAGTTGGGACCCCCCTGCAGGGATTGATCTTTTGAAAGCCGTGCCCGCGGTTATGGGCAGATGGAAATTTGTTAATGTCCGGTTGTAGATAACTTGAACCTTAATTAATTAAAATGAATCAACTGAGTGTGTTGCCGTGATGGCCTCTTCTCGGCGGAGTCCGGGAAGTGGACACGGTGTTGGAGTTATGTTTGCGTAGGTTGCTCTCTAGTTTCTCGCTCGTGCTTTGCCTCCTCTTCTCGCTCTCTTTTGCGTATAAGTTAGCCACCATACATGCTAGTCGCTTGCTGCAGCTCCACTTATACATTACCCCTCTCCTACCTATTAAGCTTAAATAGTCTTGATCGCGAGGGTGCGAGATTGCTGAGTCCCTGTGGCTCACAGATTACTATTACACCAGATGCAGGGACAGATGATACAGCTCCAGATGGCGCGCTCGAGCTCAAGTGGGAGTACGACGAGGACTCTCAGCGTTACTATGTGTCTTTTCCTGATGATCAGTAGTGGTGCCCAGTCGGGGTAGATTCAGGGCCTTGTCGCATGTTGGGGGTCTTTTCTATTTTGGCGCCGTAGTCGGGCCATGAGTGATTTGTATGATGGATGTTATTTATGTAATTTGATGTGACGTGGCGAGTGTAAGCCAACTATGTTCATCCCCTTTATATTATTTATGTACATGGGATGTGTGATGATTTCCTGACTTGCGACATTGCTTTCAATGCGGTTATGCCTCTAAGTCGTGCCTCGACACGTGGGAGATATAGCCGCATCGAGGGTGTTACACCCCTGTGGCTCCTCTTGCTTGGCTCTGGAACTTTCTAGACTCTTCTCGTGGAGAAAAAAATCATATTAAGTCCCGGTCGCATTTTGGCCCTCGTAGATATTGATTTCCTAGAAAACAAAAAACATGAGAAAACAACAACTGGCAATGAACATTGAATTAACTAGATGATGCCCCGCGCGTTGCGGCGGAATTTTTTCATGAAATTTCTAAAAAAGGCCGTGATCAGTGCCATAAACTACTGACTTGCACATTCTGCAAAGTTGATGATGTACATTAAGGTAAGGTCAATAGGCCAACATATGTATCATAGTGTAGGTATGCAAAAATGTCCGGATGATATGAACAAAGTTGACGTACATAAACTTAGTCCCGCATAATTATATATTTGTACTTTTGTATTTCTAAAAACACCTAGAAGTATGAGAATGTTTCTCGGTTACAATAGGTGATGATTGTTAGGGGGGTTGTGGATATGGTCTCTGCATGATTTTTTACATTGAAGATTAGAATACTATCAATTGAACATACTTTTTGTAAAGTGCGCAAATATTACCTAATTTTATCACCATACTTGAACTGTCGTATTCTTTAGTATTGGTAAAAGAATATATAGCTCAGTTCAGAGCATTACATAACATGTCTACAAAAATGAACCTAATCCGCAAGATACTAAACACAGGTAACAAAGTTTGTGTGCAGTTTTTGTATCATATATATATATACTAATGAGTATAAGATTTTAATGGAGCGAAGTTGCTACAATGCTCCTTGCACAGTTAAGAGAAGACTACACCTTGCACAACGATTATTTCAATTTGCTCCCTTTAATATATGGAGAAGCTAGGGGTTGTTGGATGTTTCAAAGGAAAGAAAAGAAGACTACCTTGCACAACATGGGTAGCCACCTCGGTCAGGTCTTGGAGGACTTCTTCCGCCGCCTGTGCAAGTGTGCATCAAGCCATCAACCACGACCTTGACATTGCGTATATGCGGCAAGACCAGGGTGTTAGATCCATGGGATCGAGTAGGCTAGAGACTTCCGGTAAACCTACCTGCTGCCTTGCCTTGCGAGGAACTCCCGGTGCCGGCCATGGTGACGGTGCCGGTGATGGCAGAGAGTAGATGGCGGCGGTGGTGGAGCTTCCCGTAAGCACCGCACTAACCCTAGATCGGTAGGGATTATAGGTGGTGATTGTGGCAGTGATTAACCTCGTGAAACATGCCCTGGCCCCCATCTCTGTTTATATAACGCAGGTTATAGGGGCCCACCAACCATGGTTTGGTTGGGCGCCCTCGATCAGGGAACGAGTCAAGGACCCGTCGGGCCATTGGGCTCGATCGGGAGGAGATTAATCTAACATTCTCCCCCTTGATCTCAACTTTACTTTTAACTTTATACTTTCTAGTTTATTTGTTTCATCACATATTGGTACATAGAGCATGTTTCATCATCACAGCTTAATTGCCGTTAGAATCATACAGCTACAACATACGTTAAATTCAGAAGCAAATTCTGTTCCTTTTGGGCCTATCCAGAAATTATAAGGCTTTCCCTTAAACCCATGCCGGCTAAGTGTTCCTTGAACACATTGGGTGGTAAGCCTTTCGTTAGCGGATCCGCAAGCATATCCTTTGTTCTTATATGCTCGAGACTTATAGTTTGATCCTCGATTTTATCATTCACAACATAATACCTTATCTCTATTGTTTTGGCAGCATTACTCGACTTGTTGTTGTGAGCGTAAAATATTGCGGGTTGGTTGTCGCAGTACATCTTTAGTGGTTCGTGAATACAATCTACCACTTTCAAGTCGGGTACAAATTTCTTTAGCCATATCGTCTGCCCTGTGGCTTCGAAGCATGCTATGAATTCTACATACCTCGTGGATGATGCAACTATCGACTGTTTGGAGCTTTGTCACGAAATAGCTCCCCCAGAGAGAGTAAAGACGTATCCTGACGTGGATTTTCTATCATCTCTGTCCCCCGCAAAATCTACGTCTGAATACCCTTTTATCTCTAGGGAATCACTTCTCCTATATATTAGCATGTATTCATTCGTCCCTTGCGCATAACGCAATGCTTTCTTTACCATCTTCCAGTGCTCCATGCTTGAATTCTCTTGATATCTACCGAGTACCCCGGTGATAAAAGCTAAGTTAGGGCGAGTGCACACTTGTGCATACTGTAAGCTGCCAACTGCCAAAGCATATGGTACTGCTTTCATTTGATCGATCTCGTACTGGTTCTTGGGACATTGGAATTTCCCAAAACTATCGCCCTTGACTATAGGAGCAAGTGTGGCTTTACTCGCATGCAAATTATACTTTTTAAGAGCCTTTTCTAAATATGCTTTCTGCGATAGTCCTAAGACTCCATTGTTCCTATCTCGGTGAATTTCTATGCCCAAAACATATGATGCTTCACCAAGATCTGTTATGTCAAAATTTGAGGATAAGTATTTCTTTGTTTCTTGTAGTAGACTAACATCACTGCTAGCAAGCAGGATATCATCCACATACAAGATTAGGAAAATATATTTCCCATTTTTAAACTTTGCATAAATGCAATTATCCTCAATCATTTCTTTAAATCCAAAACTTTTAATCGTTTTATTAAACTTTAGATACCACTGCCGAGAGGCTTGTCTTAATCCATAAATGGATTTCTTCAGGCGTCATCCCATATTTTCCTTGCCTTCCATGATAAAACCCTTAGGCTGTTTCATGTAGACATTTTCTTTTAAATCATCATCCAGAAATTTCGTCTTAACATCCATTTGATGTAACTCTAAATCAAAATGAGCAACTAATGCCATTATGATTCTGAAGGAATCCTTACATGATACTGGAGAAAGTGTCTTATTGTAATCTATCCCTTCTCTTTGTGTAAATCCTTTTGCCACGAGTCGTGCTTTATACTTTTCTATATTCCCTTTAGAGTCATACTAAATTTTGTAGACCCATTTACTGCCTACTGTTTTGGCTCGTTTAGGAATTTCCTCTAAGTTCCAAACATCTTTGGAACTCATCAATTTCATCTCGTCTTCCATTGCCTTCATCCACTTCGATAAATGAGGGCTCCTCATGGCTTTTTCATATGAGGTGGGATCTTTTTCCATATGAACCATTTCTGTGTTATAAACTTTAAAGTCAGTAGAAATAGCTGACTTTCTTGGTCTTGTAGACCTTCTAAGGGCCTCAGTCTCTAGCACATTATGTGCCTCAACTTCTGGCACTTCTTCTAAAATCTGCTGTTGCACCTCCCTTTCATGCTCAACAACGGGTTTAGTCGGCTCCTGATGGACAGATTCTGGGTCTACTCCCATAGTTGTCATGGGTGGAGTTGCAACTGGTAGTGAGAAAAATGGCTCCTGAATCATTGGATTAGGTGCATGCACCCTCTTCTCAAGATCAATTTTCCGAGCTACCAAGCTCCCCCTCATAATTTCGTCCTCTAAGAAGGCTGCATGTATCGTTTCTACAAACTTTATATATCTGTCTGGACAGTAGAAACGAAAACCCTTGGATATGTCTGGATAGCCAATGAAGTGGCAACTCACTGTTTTGGGGTCTAACTTTGCAATGTTTAGATTAAACATTTTGGCCTCAGTAGGGCACCCCCACACCCTGAAGTGTTGTAGGGAGGGCACCCTTTCTGTCCATAGCTCGTATGGTGTTTTGGGCACCGACTTGCTTGGTACTCTATTGAGAATGTGAATGGCGGTTTTAAGTGCCTCCATCCATAATCCCGATGGCAAGTTGGAATAACTCATCATGCTGCGCACCGTATCCATAAGTGTACGGTTGCGCCTTTCAGCTACTCCATTCTTTTCTCCCATAGTGGGATACATTAAAAGCACAGTTATCATATCTTTCTCTTGCAGAATTTCTCCCGCCATACGGGATTTTTGACATAATATTATGTCAACTTTACCCCGTTACGCAGGTATTTTCCCAGACTTTTCCTGCCATGCATGTTTTATCATAATCATCTCTTCCCACCATGCGGGTAATTCCCTGTAAGGGAACATAGATGCCAAAATTGGCTTTTTTGATTGCATATTCAATCATCAAATTTAGGAATAAATTCGAATGCTCTTTGACACACATGCTTGATCGGACATTGGTCAAATTAAACACGCATGTTGCTTGTTTCATTTCAAATCATGTTGACTGAAAAATCTTCTTCATAGAGAGTACATGAAAGACATTCATCAACCAAGACTCTCAATGATCTATCTCTTTTTTCTTTTGATTCCATTCTTTAGAGAGAACATACTCCCTCACGTTATGACCTTTCTTGTTCATCTTTCGGGTCACTGGTACCCAGCCATTTGCTTGGAAAACTTTTAGTCTGAGAAAACTTAGCCAATAATCAACAATAATGGGCATAAAAATAACCATACGTTCGTCTGGTTAAAAAATGCACATTAAACTTTTGAAACTTTCTTTTATATTCTAAATCACTCTTGTAGCAGAATTAGAATAAACATCATCCTTCTACATTAATTCCATATCACCGTTGGGCGGAAATGAAAATAATGCATATAACTCATAAACAATGTGATGATAGTACTTCTATTAAACAACTTTGCTAAGAAATAATCATCATCGTCAACTTTATTGCAGCGGGAACAAGAAATATACTTTTCTCTAGTTCAAGAGCATTTTTTTTATCTTTATCTGTTCTCCAAAAAATTGATCACTTTGATACAAAAATTATCAGAGATTTAAACTTTGAACATAAGACTCATAGAATTATAGCACTATTATCATCAACATTGGTCAGAAAATAACAATACCATATTTTAACTTTAAAACAAATATCTTTCTTTTGTCATAGCGGAAACTATGTGCATCTTATTTCAACCATAGGGGAAAACATTGCTAAGAACATTTCTTCCAATTATATTTTCCCGTTGGTTCCAATTTAATTGGATGATAAAACTTTTACTTTGCAGTGGAAACTTTACAATATTCTATTCAAAAACAATTTTGTACTCTTTTACTTTCTAAGCAATTTTGACCGGTTGGTTAAAAAAATGCATTAGAGAAGCAACAATTTAATATTTTACTTTAGTTCTATTCACTTTTAAAAGAGCACCTTTAAATTTCAATAATAAAACATGATCATGTTATTAACAATGTTGGTTATAAAAATAACATAATCATATTAATTCAAATAATCACTTTAATGTGCTCTATAAAAAATAATTCTCTCTAAACTTTATCTCTTTATAAAAGCACACTATTAAATATTTACGCAGCGGAAAACATGAAAATAAATTCATGAACTTTTAATTATTTTCTGAAAATTTCAATTTTATTTTTAGAGACTTTTCTATTTTTCTTTTTCGGAAACTTTGCAACTTTTTCTTTCCTATTTTCTAAACATAATTTTCGTTGGAAAAATAATGCAGAGAAAGGACTATTTAAAATCTGCCCAAAATATGGACAAAACACTGAAAAATTAAAATAGAAATGGCAGCTGAGCCCCGGCGTCGGCCTGGCGCGCGAGGCCCGCAGCGAAGGAAAGCGGCCCACGGCCTACTCTCCGAGCCGCGCCGCGCGAGCTGGCCTTCCCTCGGCCTGGGCCGCCTCCTCTTTGGCCCAAAAGGCCCGCTGTGTCGTCGCCGCTCTAGGGTTTAGATTTGGCCCGTCCGTGGGGATCCTACGGCCACGCGTGCGTAGAGCGTGAACAAAACAGCCCCGACCATCGATCTGAAACCCTAGCCTTTCTCATTTTCTTTCCCCTGTCTCTCTCCTCCCCGCCGTCGGCAGAGAGAGGAGTAACGCCCCGGCCGCCAGCGATGGCAGCGAAAGCCACCGCGCCGCGCAACGGCTTCCCTTCCATTTCACCTCGCGCGCGCCCCGCTCTTCATCTCGCTGTTGCTCTCCTCGCCGGAGATAGAAGGAAGAGAGGGGTTCGCCCCGGCCACCGTCCAGGTCTCCGCGCCACCGCGCCGTACCGCGCTCCTCTTTTCCGTCCTCTTGTTTCTCCCTTCTCCTATAACAGAGAGCGAGGGAGAGAGCAGAGAGTCGCAGCCGACGATGGCGTCGAGCCGCGCCGCGCGAGCCCCATTTCCTTTCCCATTCCTCCACTCCAGAAGGCAGAGAGAGAGAGAGAGTGGCTTTCTGATGCGGTGCCCCCGCGGACCCATTTGCCGGCGTGCGCGAGCACCTCTAGGGTGAACACGCCGCCATCAAACGGCTCGGTGGTGGTGCCTGTACTTTGCCAGGATGGGGTATGGTTCTTCGTCCCCACACCTCGGCTTGCCGATGCGTGTGGGGATCGAGAGGAACAGGCACGGCCGGTGTGGCAGCGAACTTTGCCGGCAGGGCCCGAGGCCCTACTCTGGTGAGCTCTTTGCCCTGTCTAGGGTTCTTGGGAAGGGGGGAAACTTTTCTTTGATTTTTTTTACCGAAAATCTGAGCCAAAACCTGGGCTGATACCATTGTTAGATCTATGGGATTGAGTAGGCTAGAGACTCCTGGTAAACCTATCTTCTGCCTTGCCTTGCAAGGAACTTCCGGTGCCGGCCATGGTTACGGTGGCCGGTGATGGCAGAGAGTAGATGGCGGCGGTGGTGGAGCTTCCCGTGAGCACCGCGCTAACCCTAGATCGGTAGGGATTGTGGCAGCGATTAATCTCGTGAAACGTGCCTCGGCCCCCCACCTCTGTTTATATAGCGTGGGTCATAGGAACCCATTAACTATGGTTTGGTTGGGCGCCCCTGATCAAGGCGCGAGTCAAGGACCTGTTGGAAATATGCCCTAGAGGCAATAATAAAAGCATTATTATTATATTTCCTTGTTCATAATAATTGTCTTTATTCATGCTATAATTGTGTTATCCGGAAATCGTAATACATGTGTGAATAACAGACACCAACATGTCCCTAGTAAGCCTCTAGTTGACTAGCTCATTAATCAACAGATAGTCATGGTTTCCTGGCTATGGACATAAGATGTCATTGATAACGAGATCACATCATTAGGAGAATGATGTGATGGACAAGACCCAATCCTAAACATAGCATAAAGATCGTATAGTTCATTTGCTAGAGTTTTGCAATGTCAAGTATCTTTTCCTTAGACCATGAGATCGTGTAACTCCCGGATACCGTAGGAGTGCTTTGGGTGTACCAAACGTCACAACGTAACTGGGTGACTATAAAGGTATACTATGGGTATCTCCGAAAGTGTCTGTTGGGTTGACACGGATCAAGACTGGGATTTGTCACTCCGTATGATGGAGAGGTATCACTGGGCCCACTCGGTAATGCGTCATCATAATGAGCTCAAAGTGACCAAGTGTCTGGTCATGGGATCATGCATTACGGTACGAGTAAAGTGACTTGCCGGTAACGAGATTGAACGAGGTATTGGGATACCGACGATCGAATCTCGGGCAAGTAATATATCGATTGACAAAGGGAATTGAATACGGGGTTGATTGAATCCTCGACATCGTGGTTCATCCGATGAGATCATCGTGGAGCATGTGGGAGCCAACATGGGTATCCAGATCCCTCTGTTGGTTATTGACCGGAGAGTCGTCTCGGTCATGTCTACATGTCTCCCGAACCCGTAGGGTCTACACACTTAAGGTTCGGTGACGCTAGGGTTGTGAAGATATGTATATGCAGTAACCCGAATGTTGTTCGGAGTCCCGGATGAGATCCCGGACATCACGAGGAGTTCCGGAATGGTCCGGAGGTAAAGAATTATATATAGGAAGTGTTGTTTCGGCCATCGGGACAAGTTTCGGGGTTACCGGTATCGTACCGGGACCACCGGAAGGGTCCCGGGGGTCCACCGGGTGGGGCCACCTATCCAGGAGGGCCCCATGGGCTGAAGTGGGAAGGGACCCAGCCCTTAGTGGGCTGGGGCGCCACCCCTAAGGGGCCCATGTGCCTAGGGTTAGGGGAAACCCTAAAAGGGGGGCGCCCCCTTGCCTTGGGGGGCAAGCCCCCCACCCTTGGCCGCCGCCCCCCCTAGGAGATCCATCTCCTAGGGCCGGCGCCCCCCCTTGGCACCCCTATATATAGTGGGGGAGAGAAGGGACTTGAGGCTACGCTTTTGGTGCTTCCCTCTCTCCCTGTTACATCTCTCTCTTGCGTAGTATAGGCGAAGCCCTGCTACTGTGACGCCCTGCATCCACCACCACGCCGTCGTGCTGCTGGATCATCATCAACCTCTCCTCCCCCCTTGCTGGATCAAGAAGGAGGAGACGTCTCCCGTCCCGTACGTGTGTTGAACGCGGAGGTGCCGTCCGTTCGGCACTCGGTCATCGGTGATTTGGATCACGTCGTGTTCGACTACATCATCCCCGTTCGTTGAACGCTTCCGCACGCGATCTACAAAGGTATGTAGATGCATCTCATGACTCGTTGCTAGATGAACTCCTAGATGGATCTTGGTGAAACGAGTAGGAAAATTTTTGTTTTCTGCAACGTTCCCCAACAGTGGCATCATGAGCTAGGTCTATGCATAGTTCTTCTTGCGTGAGTAGAACACAATTTGTTGTGGGCGTGGATTTGTCAACTTTCTTGCCGCTACTAGTCTTTTCTTGCTTCAGCGGTATTGTGGGATGAAGCGGCCCGGACCAACCTTACACGTACGCTTACGTGAGACCGGTTCCACCGACTAACATGCACTAGTTGCATAAGGTGGCTGGCGGGTGTCTGTCTCTCCCACTTTAGTTGGAGCGGATTCGATGAACAGGGTCCTTATGAAGGGTAAATAGAAGTTGACAAATCATGTTGTGGCTTTCACGTAGGTAAGAATACGTTCTTGCTAGAACCCTAATTCAGCCACGTAAAACTTGCAACAACAATTAGAGGACGTCTAACTTATTTTTGCAGCAAGTGGTTTGTGATATGATATGGCCAAAGTTGTGATGAATGATGAATGATCTATATGTGATGTATGAGATGTCCATGCTATTGTAATAGGAATCACGACTTGCATGTCGATGAGTATGACAACCGGCAGGAGCCATAGGAGTTGTCTTTATTCTTTTATATGACCTGCGTGTCATTGAGAAACGCCATGTAAATTACTTTACTTTATTGCTAAACACGTTAGCCATAGTAGTAGAAGTAATAGTTGGCGAGCAACTTCATGGAGACACGATGATGGAGATCATGGTGTCAAGCCGGTGACAAGATGATCATGGAGCCCCAAGATGGAGATTAAAGGAGCTATGTGATATTGGCCATATCATGTCACGTTTATTATTTGATTGCATGTGATGTTTATCATGTTTTGCATCTTGTTTACTTAGAACGACGGTAGTCAATAAGATGATCCCTCATAACAATTTCAAGAAGTGTTCTCCCCTAACTGTGCACCGCTGCTAAAGTTCGTCGTTTCGAAGCACCACGTGATGATCGGGTGTGATAGATTCTTACGTTCACATACAACGGGTGTAAGACAGTTTTACACATGCAAAACACTTAGGGTTAACTTGACGAGCCTAGCATGTGCATAGACATGGCCTCGGAACACAAGAAGACCGAAAGGTCGAGCATGAGTCGTATAGAAGATGCGATCAACATGAAGATGTTCACCGTCGTTGACTAGTCCGTCTCACGTGATGATCGGACACGGCCTAGTTAACTCGGATCATGTAATACTTAGATGACTAGAGGGATGTCTAATCTAAGTGGGAGTTCATTATATAATTTGATTAGATGAACTTTATTATCATGAACATTAGTCTAAAATATTTTACAATATGTCTTGTAGATCAAATGGCCCACGTAGTCCTCAACTTCAACGCGTTCCTAGAGAAAACCAAGCTGAAAGACGATGGCAGCAACTATACGGACTGGGTCCAGAACCTGAGGATCATCCTCATAGCTGCCAAGAAAGATTACGTCCTACAAGCACCGCTAGGTGAAGCTCCCGTCCCACAGAACCAAGACGTTATGAACGCTTGGCAGACACGTGTTGACGACTACTCCCTCGTTCAGTGCGGCATGCTTTACAGTTTAGAACCGGGGCTCCAAAAGCGTTTTGAGAGACATGGAGCATATGAGATGTTCGAAGAGCTGAAAATGGTTTTCCAAGCTCATGCCCGGGTCGAGAGATATGAGGTCTCCGACAAGTTCTTCAGCTGTAAGATGGAGGAAAACAGTTCTGTCAGTGAGCACATACTCACTATGTCTGGATTACATAACCGCTTGACTTAGTTGGGAGTTAATCTCCCGGATGATGCGGTCATTGACAGAATCCTCCAGTCGCTTCCACCAAGCTACAAGAGCTTTGTGATGAACTTCAACATGCAGGGGATGCAAAAGACCATTCCTGAGTTGTTTTCAATGCTGAAGTCAGCGGAGGTAGAAGTCAGAAAGGAACATCAAGTGTTGATGGTCAATAAAACCACCAAGTTCAAGAAAGGCAAGGGTAAAAAGAACTTCAAGAAGGACGGCAAGGAAGTTGCCGCGCCCGGCAAGCAAGCTGCCGGGAAGAAGCCAAAGAATGGACCCAAGCCCGAGACTGAGTGCTTTTATTGCAAGGGAAGCGGTCACTAGAAGCGGAATTGCCCCAAATACTTAGCAGACAAGAAGGCCGGCAAAACAAAAGGTATATGTGATATACATGTAATTGATGTGTACCTTACCAGTAATCGTAGTAGCTCTTGGGTATTTGATACCGGTGCAGTTGCTCACATTTGTAACTCACAGCAGGAACTACGGAATAGGCGGAGACTGGCAAAGGACGAGGTGACGATGCGCGTCGGGAATGGTTCCAAAGTCGATGTGATCGCCGTCGGCACGCTACCTCTTCATTTACCTACGGGATTAGTTTTAAACCTCAATAATTGTTATTTAGTACCAGCTTTGAGCATGAACATTGTATCGGGATCTCGTTTAATTCGAGATGGCTACTCATTTAAATCCGAGAATAATGGTTGTTCTATTTATATGAGAGATATGTTTTATGGTCATGCTCCTATGGTGAATGGTTTATTCTTTATGAATCTCGAACGTAATACTACACATGTTCATAATGTGAGTACCAAAAGATGCAAGGTTGATAATGATAGTCCCACATACTTGTGGCACTGCCGCCTTGGTCACATAGGTGTCAAACGCATGAAGAAGCTCCATGCAGATGGACTTTTAGAGTCTCTTGATTATGAATCATTTGACACATGTGAACCATGCCTTATGGGTAAAATGACCAAGACTCCGTTCTCAGGAACAATGGAGCGAGCAACCAACTTATTGGAAATCATACATACTAATGTGTGCGGTCCAATGAGTGTTGAGGCTCGCGGTGGCTATCGTTATGTTCTCACCCTCAATGATGATTTGAGTAGATATGGATATATTTACTTAATGAAGCACAAGTCTGAAACCTTTGAAAAGTTCAAGGAATTTCAGAGTGAGGTTGAGAATCAACGTGACAGGAAAATTAAGTTTCTACGATCAGATCGTGGAGGAGAATACTTGAGTCACGAATTTGGCACACACTTAAGAAAATGTGGAATAGTTTCACAACTCACGCCGCCTGGAACACCTCAGCGTAACGGTGTGTCCGAACGTCGTAATCGCACTCTATTAGATATGGTGCGGTCTATGATGTCTCTTACCGATCTACCGCTATCTTTTTGGGGCTATGCTTTAGAGATTGCCGCATTCACTTTAAATAGGGCTCCGTCGAAATCCGTTGAGGCGACACCGTATGAATTATGGTTTGGGAAGAAACCTAAGCTGTCGTTTCTAAAAGTTTGGGGATGCGATGCTTATGTCAAGAAACTTCAACCTGAAAAGCTCAAACCCAAGTCGGAAAAATGCGTCTTCATAGGATACCCAAAAGAAACTATTGGGTATACCTTCTACCTCAGATCCGAAGGCAAGATCTTTGTTGCCAAGAATGGGTCCTTTCTAGAGAAGGAGTTTCTCTCGAAAGAAGTAAGTGGGAGGAAAGTAGAACTTGATGAAGTATTACCTCTTGAACCGGAAAATGGCGCAACTCAAGAAAATGTTCCTGAGGTGCCAGCACCGACTAGAGAGGAAGTTAATGATAATGATCAAGATACTTCTGATCAAGTTCCTACTGAACTTCGAAGGTCCACAAGGACACGTTCCGCACCAGAGTGGTACGGCAACCCTGTCTTGGAAATCATGTTGTTAGACAACAGTGAACCTTCGAACTATGAAGAAGCGATGGCGGGCCCGGATTCCGACAAATGGCTAGAAGCCATGAAATCCGAGATAGGATCCATGTCTGAAAACGAAGTATGGACTTTGACTGACTTGCCCGTTGAAAGGCGAGCCATAGAGAATAAATGGATCTTTAAGAAGACGACAGACGCGGATGGTAATGTGACCATCTATAAAGCTCGGCTTGCCGCTAAGGGTTATCGACAAGTTCAAGGGGTTGACTACGATGAGACTTTCTCACCGGTAGCGAAGCTAAAGTCCGTCCGAATCATGTTAGCAATTGCCGCGTTTTACGATTATGAAATATGGCAAATGGACGTCAAAATGGCATTCCTTAATGGTTTCCTTAAGGAAGAATTGTATATGATGCAGCCGGAAGGTTTTGTCGATCCTAAGAATGCTGACAAGGTGTGCAAGCTCCAACGCTCGATTTATGGGCTGGTGCAAGCATCTCGGAGTTGGAACATTCGCTTTGATGAGATGATCAAAGCGTTTGGGTTTACGCAGACTTATGGAGAAGCCTGCGTTTACAAGAAAGTGAGTGGGAGCTCTGTAGCATTTCTCATATTATATGTAGATGACATACTTTTGATGGGAAATGATATAGAACTTTTGGACAGCATCAAGGCCTACTTGAATAAGAGTTTTTCAATGAAGGACCTTGGAGAAGCTGCTTATATATTAGGCATCAAAATCTATAGAGATAGATCGAGACGCCCCATAGGTCTTTCACAAAGCACATACCTTGATAAGATATTGAAGAAGTTCAATATGGATCAATCTAAGAAGGGGTTCTTGCCTGTGTTACAAGGTATGAAATTGAGCTCGGCTCAAAGTCCGACCAGGGCAGAAGAAATAGAAGAGATGAGTGTCATCGCCTATGCCTCAGCCATAGGTTCTATTATGTATGCCATGCTGTGTACCAGACCTGATTTAAACCTTGCCGTAAGTTTGGTAGGAAGGTACCAAAGTAATCCCGGCAAGGAACACTGGACAGCGGTCAAGAATATCCTGAAGTACCTGAAAAGGACTAAGGAGATGTTTCTCGTTTATGGAGGTGACGAAGAGCTCGTTGTAAAGGGTTACGTCGACGCCAGCTTTGACACAGATCTGGATGACTCAAAGTCACAAACCGGATACGTGTATATTTTGAATGGTGGGGCAGTAAGCTGGTGCAGTTGCAAGCAGAGCATCGTGGCGGGATCTACGTGTGAAGCGGAGTACATGGCAGCCTCGGAGGTAGCACATGAAGCAATTTGGGTGAAGGAGTTCATCACCGACCTCGGAGTCATACCCAATGCGTCGGGGCCGATCAAACTCTTCTGTGACAACACTGGAGCTATTGCACTTGCCAAGGAGCCCAGGTTTCACAAGAAGACAAGGCACATCAAGCGTCGCTTCAACTCCATTTGTGAAAATGTTCAGGATGGAGACATAGATATTTGTAAAGTACATACGGACCTGAATGTAGCAGATCCGTTGACTAAACCTCTCCCTAGGGCAAAACATGATCAACACCAGAATTCCATGGGTGTTCGATTCATCACAATGTAACTAGATTATTGACTCTAGTGCAAGTGGGAGACTGTTGGAAATATGCCCTAGAGGCAATAATAAAAGCATTATTATTATATTTCCTTGTTCATGATAATTGTCTTTATTCATGCTATAATTGTGTTATCCGGAAATCGTAATACATGTGTGAATAACAGACACCAACATGTCCCTAGTAAGCCTCTAGTTGACTAGCTCGTTAATCAACAGATAGTCATGGTTTCCTGGCTATGGACATAAGATGTCATTGATAACGAGATCACATCATTAGGAGAATGATGTGATGGACAAGACCCAATCCTAAACATAGCATAAAGATCGTATAGTTCGTTTGCTAGAGTTTTGCAATGTCAAGTATCTTTTCCTTAGACCATGAGATCGTGTAACTCCCGGATACCGTAGGAGTGCTTTGGGTGTACCAAACGTCACAACGTAACTGGGTGACTATAAAGGTATACTACGGGTATCTCCGAAAGTGTCTGTTGGGTTGACACGGATCAAGACTGGGATTTGTCACTCCGTATGACGGAGAGGTATCACTGGGCCCACTCGGTAATGCATCATCATAATGAGCTCAAAGTGACCAAGTGTCTGGTCACGGGATCATGCATTACGGTACGAGTAAAGTGACTTGCCAGTAACGAGATTGAACGAGGTATTGGGATACCGACGATCGAATCTCGGGCAAGTAATATATCGATTGACAAAGGGAATTGAATACGGGGTTGATTGAATCCTCGACATCGTGGTTCATCCGATGAGATCATCGTGGAGCATGTGGGAGCCAACATGGGTATCCAGATCCCGCTGTTGGTTATTGACCGGAGAGTCGTCTCGGTCATGTCTACATGTCTCCCGAACCCGTAGGGTCTACACACTTAAGGTTCGGTGACGCTAGGGTTGTGAAGATATGTATATGCAGTAACCCGAATGTTGTTCGGAGTCCCGGATGAGATCCCGGACATCACGAGGAGTTCCGGAATGGTCCGGAGGTAAAGAATTATATATAGGAAGTGCTGTTTCGGCCATCGGGACAAGTTTCGGGGTTACCGGTATCGTACCGGGACCACCGGAAGGGTCCCGGGGGTCCACCGGGTGGGGCCACCTATCCCGGAGGGCCCCATGGGCTGAAGTGGGAAGGGACCCAGCCCTTAGTGGGCTGGGGCGCCACCCCTAAGGGGCCCATGTGCCTAGGGTTAGGGGAAACCCTAAAAGGGGGGCGCCCCCTTGCCTTGGGGGGCAAGCCCCCCACCCTTGGCCGCCGCCCCCCTAGGAGATCCATCTCCTAGGGCCGGCGCCCCCCCTTGGCACCCCTATATATAGTGGGGGAGAGAAGGGACTTGAGGCTATGCTTTTGGTGCTTCCCTCTCTCCCTGTTACATCTCTCTCTTGCGTAGTATAGGCGAAGCCCTGCTACTGTGACGCCCTGCATCCACCACCACGCCGTCGTGCTGCTGGATCATCATCAACCTCTCCTCCCCCCTTGTTGGATCAAGAAGGAGGAGACGTCTCCCGTCCCGTACGTGTGTTGAACGCGGAGGTGCCGTCCGTTCGGCACTCGGTCATCGGTGATTTGGATCACGTCGTGTTCGACTACATCATCCCCGTTCGTTGAACGCTTCCGCACGCGATCTACAAAGGTATGTAGATGCATCTCATGACTCGTTTCTAGATGAACTCCTAGATGGATCTTGGTGAAACGAGTAGGAAAATTTTTGTTTTCTGCAAAGTTCCCCAACAGGACCCGTCGAGCCATTGGGCTCGATCGGGAGGAGATCAACCTAACACAGGAAAGTCGTGGCGGCGATGCGACGGCTATTGACGATGCGCGAAGCAAGCAGCAAGGGATCATCGGATGCCGACAATGATCCAGGGCGGCGGCGAGACAGCCAAAGACAACGGCGGAGCAAGCTGTAAACGGTTGCCGTCTCTCGGAGATGATGCACGGCGGCCCCATGGAGGTTAAAACGGACGATGATGACGCGTCGAGCATGCATCAAGGGATCGCTGGCTGACTTGCTCCCTCCGCGATGATCCGCGGCAGCGGTGACACGGCCGATGATGATGGTGAAGCAGCAAGGGATCACCGTCTCTCAAGGCGATGATCTAAAAAGGCGGTGAGACGGCTGATGACGACGCGCGGAGCAAGAAGCACGGGGTCATTATCTCCCGCGGCGCTCCCGAGCGATTAGCGTGGTCGCAGGGTAGCATGGTTGTGTGGGCGACCTTTCGATAGGATGACAAACAACGTAGACGGGTCGGTTGCGGCATAGGCGGTGGTCACGCGACGTTGTTGTTCGTGGTGCAGCTCGGCCCTGTGCTCTCTCCATAACACACGTCGCTTGCGAGTACCAAATCAAGTTCCAATTTAAGGGCCGATGGGAAAAGAGAACAGCAGCGGAAACTCTTGGACTTCATAGCTAGTACTTCGTTTAATCTACGAAGGAGAAGGGCAAGCGGGTTTTCACAGTTGTTAGTCCTACCTTTTCAGAAGGTGTTTGGATACGTTTTAGTCCCATGACTAAAAGTAGTGGGACTAAAACTTGGTAGCCTCACCCATGCTTGGATCTAAATACTAAAGAGACTAAAATCAAGTTATTGAGCATTTATTATCCTCAAAACCCTCCAATCCAGAACTCGCATGTGTTAAAGGAGAGGCATTAAATGGGGAGAGAGAGGGCTAATACATATTTTAGTAGGTTTCCTATGACTACAAAATTTTAGACTCAAAACTAGTCCTAGCATCTCTTTAGTCAGGGGTGCTTGAAACTTTAGCCTCTAAAAAAGACTATTTTTAGTCAGACTAAAAATAGTCCCTTGGATCCAAGCACCCTCTCAGGCTCCGCATCCTATTAAACCGACTGGGGTTTTTGAATCAACCTGTGGTTGAGTTGGTTAGGTGGACAGTGGTATCCCCAACCCACCAGGGTTAAAATCCTGGTGCTCGCATTATTCCTGGATTTATTTCAGGATTTTCGGCGATGCGCTTTCAGTGGGAGGAGATGTTCCCGTCGACGACGAGGCACGTACGGTGACTTCGTAAATCTCAAGATGATATGCCGGCTCAGTCTCTCGGAGGTGCTCATAGGGGTAGGGTATGCGTGTGTGCGTTCATAGGGGTGAGTGTATGCGCGTGTATATAAGCGCTTGTGTCTGTATTGATGCTAAAAAAAACCGACTGAGATTTAACTTTCCTAACGTAGCAGGTATAATGCGATATTTGCTTTGGGACATGCTTCCATTGGTTGCATGCACCTGATTTCAAGCGGCGCACGTATACACTACAGGAATCAGCTACTTTGCCGTCCGCCACGGCGGACGGCAAAGGCATGAACGGCAGACGGCAAACAGCTTTGCCGTCAGCCACGGACGGCAAAAGGCTCCGGCAAAGTAGGCCTCGGTAAACAGTTTCTTTGTCGTCTGCTACTGATGGCAAAGTCTTTGCCGTCTGCGGCGGACGGCAAAGAGAGCGCGGCGGACGGCAAAGAGAGCGGACGGCAATAATTGCGCTGTCAGTCTATTAAGTGGCTAACGGCAGGCCTTTGCCGTCCGCCGCTGACGGCAAAATTTCTAGTGTCTTTGCCGTCAGCCGTATGA
Organism: Triticum monococcum; assembly: GCA_034509565.1. Lineage (NCBI taxonomy): Eukaryota > Viridiplantae > Streptophyta > Magnoliopsida > Poales > Poaceae > Triticum > Triticum monococcum. The sequence continues at coordinate 475,601,681 of CM067842.1, read as the reverse complement.
TGTCATCTACACATCACTATATGGCAGGTTCTTTGCCGTCTGCCACTGATGGCAAAGTCTTTGCCGTCTGCCACTGTAGGCAAACTGACCAAATGGGTCAGCTCCCAGGAAGCACAGCTGGATGCCACGTGGCTTCTTTGCCGTCCGCGGCAGACGGCAAAGAGCAGGTTGCCGTCGGTGGAAGACGGCAAAGAGCCTGCATATTGGCTCTTTTATCTGTTTTTTATTAAATCCAACAATTTTCATCACAAATATATATGACATATATAGATATATTTCAAAAGGCCATTACAGAGCAAACATATAAGATATCCAACACATAACTTCATCATCCAACCATATATATTACATGCATAGTTCCATCATACATAACAAGTTCAACATAGAGGCATCCAACCATATATATTACAATAGTTTCATCCAACGATACATGCATAGTTCAACAATACAAAAGAAACAGAGAAAGGGATAAGGAGCACTCCATCTATGCAAGCTTTCGTCAAGTGAATGAAATCTGCAAAATGAAAAATAAGAAAGTTAGATCAAGAAGACTAGAACAAGAAGAAGACTAGAACAAGAAGAGTATGTCATTTATGAGCTAACTTACGTGAAATGGATCATATATGAGCTAACTAAGTTGAAATGGGTCGTTTATGAGCTAGCTAAGGTGAAATGGATCATTTATGAGCTAACTTAGTTGAAATGGGTCGTTTATGAGCTAGCTAAGGTGAAATGGATCATTTATGAGCTAACTTAGTTGAAATGGGTCGTTTATGAGCTAAGTAAGGTCAAATGGATCGTTTTTGAGGTAACTAAGATGAAATGGATCGTTTTTAGCTAACTTAGGTGAAATGGATCATTTATGAGCTAACTTAGTTGAAATGGATCGTTTTTTAGCTAACTTAGGTGAAATGGATCATATATGAGCTAATTTAGTTGAAATGGATCTTTTTGAGCTAACTTACGTGAAATGGATCATTTAAGAGCTAATTTAGGTGAAATGGATCGTTTTTTAGCTAACTTGGTGAAATGGATCATTTATGAGCTAAATTAGTTGAAATGGATCGTTTATGAGATAACCTAGGTAAGATGGGTCATTTTGGAGTTAACCTAGGTGAAATGGGTCATTTTAAAGCTAACGTGGGTAAAATAGATCATTTAGGAGCTAATCTAGGTAAAATGGGTCATTTTTGAGCTAACTTGGATGAACTGGATCATTTATAAGCTAACCTAGGTAAAATGGGTCATTTTAGAGCTAACTTAGGTAAAATGGATCGTCTATGAGCTAACTAAGCTAATTATGCAATTTTTGACATAAGTAAGCTAAGTACAGATCGTTTTAGAGCTAACATAGGTAAAATGGATGGTTTTGGAGGTCAGTAAGCTTATTAAGTCATTTTGGAGGAGAAGAAGCTAAGTCTAGGTCATTATGGTAAGCATTGGAGGAAATAAAGCTAAGTCTAGGTCTTTATGCATGTGTTAAGCAAAACACTAGATAAACTTACCAAGATCCAGGAGGTGTAGGAGCGGGGTGGCTCGTGTCGGTAGCTGGAGAAGGATCGTGCGATGCTTGTCTGGAGTTACGCTGCACCAAAGATCATTTCCAATGTCTTTTTAGCATGATGACACTCAAATGTTAAGACTAGCAAGTAATGTCCATTCAAATAAAACTCACCGTGGTCCCAGGAGCAATCACTGGCATTGGCGGAGCGGTCTGACCTGTCTTCTCGCACACAGACTGCACATTTGGTTTTGACGACTCAGTCATACTAGTTAGTAATGAGACAAACACTACATGAATGTTTTGGCTAATCTGCAGAAGAAACTTACCACAAGGAGCTCGTACATGGCCCTTGCCTGCATGTCATTCCGTGCCCTCTCCTCCTCCATCATCTTTGCCGTCCTCTCCTCCAACTCCCGCTGCCTCTCCGCCGCCTCCGCCAGAAGTTTCTCCGTTCTATCTCTCTCACTCTGTATAGCAGCCTGCAACACCACTCACATGACCATTTGTAATCATTGATGGAAGCGCACACAATGTAATGGAGAAACATAACTGAGTACGTATCACTAACCTTGATGGCGAGTTGCACTGGCCGTTCACGAGGCCTTATCTCAGGAGCGGAGCTCGACTGGCACGCCTTGATCTCCGGGAGAGTGCTAGGACAACGGATAAGTCCATCTCCAATGGCTATGGAGCCATGGGACCTCCCGCCACCAGATATCATCAACAGTTCTGGATCAATGGGACCCTGGCTCGGATTAATGTCCTCCCCTTTCCTCGCCTTCCCCTCATCTCTATATCTCACGAGCTTGTTGTTGGAGGAGATGTTGGTGAAGTTGTTTGCATCATCGAGGTCAGACTGAGAGAAAGCCTTGACTTTCTTGAAAGAGGCAGTGTGGGCCATGGCATACAGGTCGTACACCTCTGGCACCTTATCCGCTTTATTGTAGCGTGCCTGAAAGAGAGAAACAATGAAAATTAGTAATTAAAGGGCTCAAGCTAGCATGATGAATGAATTGCATGAATCATGAAGCAAACCACATACCCAGTTGTGCCCGAACTGATATAAGTTGGAGCTGCCTTGATGGTGTGGCACACCTTCCATTTGGGCACGTTTGTCCTTGGCCTCGTTGTGGAGGGCTAGCCATTGTTTTGAGCACCACTCATCGACCAACACCTCCCAACAATCCATCCGATCCGCACACCATCTCGGAGGCGCCTAAGTTAGCAAATAGAAACTTGAGCGCTACGGCTAAGAATTACTAAATGAAGGAACTTAAGTAGAGAAGGCCTTAAGAATTACCTTCATGTACTGCTCCTTACTCAGGAACTTATCGCGGCACGCCGGCTTGGTCTTCTTGATACCACGCAAGGCGTAGTAGTCTCGAGCAGCCTGCACTCGAGCCTCGTGCCGTAAGTTCTGGAGTAGGCGCTTGCAGACGTTCTCGATAACATGTGCCGCGTCCTCCTCGTATCCCTCCTCACACCTGTAGATTGTCTGCAATCAAATGAGACAATATTGATTAGTACAATTAATAACTAGCTAGTTCAAGATTTTTAAATGTGGAAAAGAGAAATTACCCAGAACTTTCTGATCACCATGTCTGCCCTCGTGTCGCACACGACGCCGTCGATAATCTCATCTGGCGGGGCCGGGGCAGCCACGTAGTGCTCCCAGCTCAATCCAAGCTCTGGAAGCCGACCCTCACCAGGCAACGTGACAAACCCCGGGAAGTTTTGCCGGCAAAGAACTCCAAGGACGGAGTTGGGCCGGCGGACACTATGATGGTGGTCCCAACCCCTGCAGCATGACAAGGCCAACGCATTAGTTATTTGAAAAAACGTGAATGCACAAGGTACAAAAATATTAAATGCACTTACGTACCTCTCCCCATCAGGGAAAATCAACCACCTCTGCTCGCGGGTCACCGGCACGGACGGGAGCCGTGTAGCACCACGCTGGTAGATGGTGCCCCCCTCCTCCTCAAGATCAGTCGGCTCCCCGCCATCATCAGCATGGCCACTCGGTTCCTTGGCCTGATCCGGCCAGGTACCCCATCCGGACGTGTGCTCCTCCGGGGTCACGTGGGCCGAACTCTCGTGGGCCGAAGGCTAGTCGACCCGAGGCTCGTGGGCCCAAGACCCGTGGACCCGAGGCTCGTGGACCGGAGTCCGTGTAGCCTCCTCCTCGGACGAGTCCACCCTAGCAGTCACGTGCTTGGGTGAAACGGCTGGGGGTGGCGGCGAGGAAGGCACCGTAGCAGTCACCCTACCTCCTCTCCCACGACCACGTGCCCCACCTCCTCTCTTCCTACCTCGTCCCCTGCTGGGCACCGCGGTCGATGAAGAAGGGCTCGGCGGTGTGGCCATACTGTCTAGCAACGCTCGGCGGAGAGGTGCGTCTGGAATGGAAGACCTCAGACCACGCTCCCGACCAGCGCCCACCATCTTTCAACACCTGCCATGACAAACAGTAAACAAAATTAGTACAACATAAAAAAAAGACCGACATGAATAATAATATGTGTATCACTTAAGTGTATCATCATCAAGTACAACATAAAAAAATGTAATACCTGACACTACTAATAATCTCGATCAGTATCATCAATAAATGCATAATCATCATCATCACTATAATCAATGACGGGCTCATAGGGTTCATTGGCATCAACATGTGCAAGGCCACCTTGACGTAATCGGTCAAGCATTGACAGGTCATCCGCAGCAGTAACCTCTTCTTGTTCCGGCTCTTCTTGTTCCTCCTCTGGGGTGATGTCGGATTCATTGTCGCTGTCTACTTCAATGTTTTGGGGTGAAGTATAGCGGTTCTTGAAACGCTTTTTGGAAAGACGTGTCTCTTGGAAGAATTCTCCTTCATATGTGTCTGGGTTAATGTGAGGTTCATAATCCTCTTCCTTTGGGGGAGAAAGTCTAGCACGTGGCGGCACTTCATAAACGACATCCCAACCTTTCAGATTTGGATTAGTTTGGCAGGCCCACGGTAGATAGAATACTTGGGTCGCCTGTTGAGCCATAATATAGACATCAGGAACATCTAAATGAGTGCTTTGGTTGATTTCAACTAGCCCTACATGTTCATGAGTCCTTCTAGTCTCCTTCGGCTGAAACCAATAACATTTGAAGACTACGACATTCGGTGGGTTTTCACCATAGAACAGAAGTTCATAAATTGCTTCAACTCTCCCATAATACTCGGTACCTCCTTCGCCGATAGCAGATACACAACAATTTGTTGACTTTTGGTCGGCCATAGATAGCTCTTTGCCATAGGTACGAAAGCGATACCCGTTGATGTCGTACTTGTCAAATGAACGGACCTTATAGTCAAAACCATTAGCGACTTGTCTCAATTCGGCGTCCATAGACTCTGAATTAGCCTACAAGTTTAATATGAAAGGATTGTTGCATTATGCACAAATTAGCGAATGAAATGAAATTGTCTAATAGAAATTACCGTTTGTTTGAACCAAGAGATGAAACAGGGATAGCCACCTCCTTGCTTTGCGAGAAGCTCATACTCTTCGACGGAATCCTTTTGGATCTCCGCTCCATACGAGAATATGGTGACGTATCGACTGTATGACATATCCAGGAATAAGAGTAGTTCAAAGGAAATAGAAGTTGCAAAACAATGTACCGAGAACTTACTCGATGTACGGCCGCACTTCTATCAGGTTGTTGAAGATATACAACGAAATGGTCCACCATTCTTCGTTATCCAAAGATACTGGATGTGAAACACTAGCTGGTGCGAGATTCCCTTTAAATAGGCTGAGGTTGGATCCACCCTTTTTAGGCTCGTCAGCATTGTACCGAGGCTTCGGATTATGCAAATGACGATTTTTGGCTTCATAGTGCGCTGTTACGAAGTTTGCCGCCTCGTCTGTGATGAATGCCTCAGCCATCGATGCTTCAATTCTACGTTTATTTTTACATTTTTCTCGAAGCGTCTTCTGCATCCTCTCAGTTGGGTAACACCAACGATTTTGCACGGGCCCCCCCAATCTTGCCTCGGTCGGGAGATGCAAAATCAAATGTTGCATTGGATTAAAGAATCCCGGTGGAAAGATCTTCTCTAACTTGCAGATCAACTCCGGCGCCAACTCTTCCATTTCTTCTAGCACGCCAGGCGATAGTTCTTTCGCACAAAGAACACGGAAGAAATAGCTGAGTTCTGCCAGTACTAGCCATTCATCCTCAGGGATGAAGCCACGCAACATCACTGGCATTACCCGCTCAATCCATATGTGCCAATCATGACTCTTGAGACCAAATATCTTCAGTTTATCAAGATTTGCTCCCCTCTTTAGATTCGTTGCATACCCATCGGGGAACATCAACTGCTCTTGCACCCACAAGAGAATTTCCCTCATAGCTGGCCTTCCAAGATTGAACCATGCCTTTGGCTTCTTCCAGTTCTGCTTTCCTTTCGGTTCTTTCATGTTTTGTAACGGCCTATCACATAGCGCCTCCAGATCGACTCTAGCCTTAGTATTATCCTTTGACTTCCCATCTATGCTGAACAATGTACCAAAAAGTGCCTCTGCGATATTCTTCTCAGTGTGCATCACGTCGATGTTGTGTGGGCAAAGGAGGTCTTTGAAGTAAGGCAGATCCCATAAGCATGTTTTGTGAGTCCACGCGTGCTTAGTATTATACCCCTTGAAGTACCCTGGACGTTGTGGATCTGGCTCGAGAGCGTTTAACTGATCCAGGGTCTGTTAGCCTGTCAATGCAGGTGGTGCAGAGTTTTTGACAACTCTACCCCTGATGAAGTTCTTCTTGTCTTTCCTGAACTTATGGCGGGGATCCAGGAACTGTCTATGCATGTCGAAGCAAGAAAACTTTCGACCGGCCTGAAGCCAATGAAACTCAAGAGCTCCCTTGCATGTGGGGCACGGGAACCTTCCATGCATACACCAGCCAACGAATAGCGCATACGCCGGCAAGTCATGCGTCGAGTACATGTACCAGACACGCATTATGAAGTTCCGTTTGCTAAAGGCGTCGTATGTCTTGAACCCATTATCCCAAGCTCTTGCAATTCGTCCTTAAGCAGCTGCATGTACACATTCATATTTTTGCCCGGATAGTTGGGTCCTGGAATTATCAACGTCAGGAAAATGTTCTTTCTTTGCATAATCTGTCCCGGGGGGAGATTGAGTGGAAAGACAAATACGGGCCAACAACTGTATTGGGATGCCGTCATACCAAACACACTGAACCCATCCGTGCTGATGCCGACTCGAGGATGCCTCGGATCTGCCGCTTTGTCAGCATGTAATTCATCAAACTTTTTCCACGCAACACCATCCGATGTGTGTACCATCATCAGATTCCCATCTGCATCAAGTTCGGTTCTTTTGCCTGTTTTGTGCCATGTCATCTGTCTGGCCGTCTCTTCGACCATGAAAAGATGTTGAAGTCTTGGTACGATTGGCATATACCGAAGAACACTAACGGGGATTTTGGTCTGTGTCTTCTCACCCATACCATTGTCTACCACAATATACCTGGAAGACTTGCAAATGGGACAATAGTTCAAGTCCGCATAGTCAAGCCTAAATAAGGCACATCCTTTCTCACAGGCATGTATCTTCTCATAGGGCATCTTCAGTGCACGGAGGATTTTGTCCGACTGGTATAGGTTTGCAGGCATTACATGGCCTTTGGGTAGAAAGCGTCCAAATACTGTCATAATTGCGTCATAGCATTCTCTGCCCAAGTTGAACTGAGCCTTCAGAGCCATTACTTGTGAGATGGCATCCAACTAACAAAGCTCAGTGTGCTCGTGGAGCGGACGTTTCGAAGACTCCAACATTTCATTGAAGGCCTTTGCAGATTCCTCCATCTCCTCGTCCGAATCCCGAGCATCATCATAGCCTTGCACCATGTTTTCCATCCCGGTACCATGCTCGTCGGTGCGACGACGATCCACCTTAGCTCGGTCACGTTGGGCAGACTCACCATGAAATGTCCACACCGTATAATCGGGCGTAAAACCACTCTTCTGCAGGTGTTTGCCCATTTCAGCCTCTGTCTTCTTTTCCCAATTGCCGCACCGGAAACAGGGGCACCAGGTTTTCTTTTGGCCATTTGCAAATGCGGCTTGCACAAACCCCTTAGTTTTTGTGAACCATTCAGCGCTCCATTTGTTCTGACCAGTGTGACCGGTATACATCCAAGCACGGTCACTCATCTTGACTTTCAGAGCTACTGGACACACAACAATTATATATGTAATTCACCATGTATATATTCATCAGTTGATCTACTTTGTCAATTTTATTACGTCCATGCAACCTACACTCTAATAGGTAATGATAGGTCCTAATCCCACCCGTGTATGTGTAGATTGGGTTTATTTTCCCATGCTATGCTCCGGATCCGACGCAAAATTTCGGCAGCACCTCCCCGCTGTTCTCCTGATACACGTCTCTGCAATAAACAAAGAGGATGTGTACCCGGAGAACACCAGGGGAGGCACTGACGAAATATATGCGTCGGATCCGGAGCAAAGCATATGGGAAAACGAACCCAATCTACACATACTCGGGCTGTCCATGGATAGCGTTGGACAATTCGAAAGAATCAAGGTTATAAATATGCAAATGCATGCATATTTATAACTATGACGCTTTTGAACGGAAGACACATATTGGTTATGCATACTGATGATTCAAGACACATATATAGCTAGCTATCAGGTTTCATCGGAATAGATCAAATAATTAATGGGGGAGGAGGACTTGTCATTTGTGCTCACCCACGAACGAAGGGGCGGAGCTCGTCAAACGCACGGCGAGGTCGTCGAACACCAAACCTCGCAGCGATGAAACAACTGCACATTTAAAACTACACGATCAACACAATTATATATGATGTTTTTCATAACTAAATCGAAAAATATATGACCTAACTAATAATTCACAAATATATGACCCCGTCGGCCTCTGGAAGGCCAAAGAACACCTTTTCGGGAGGTGTCGGTGGTTGGGGTGTCCTGTCGGTGTCGGGGTGCCGTGTCGGGGTCGGGGTGCTGTTTCGGGGTCGGGGTCGGGGTGTCGTGTCGATGTCGGGGTAGTGCCGTGTCGGTGTCGGGGTGTCGGGTCAGGCTCGGGGTGTCGGGGTGTCGGGGTCGGGGTCGGGGTGTCGGGTCAGGCTTGGGGGGTCGGGGTGTCGGGGTCGGGGTCGGGGTGTCGGGGTCGGGGTGTCGGGGTCGGGGTCAGGGTGTCGGGGTCGGGGTCTCGGGGTCGGGGTCGGGGTCTCGGGGTCGGGGTGTCGTGTCGGGGTGCCGGGTCGGGGTCTGGGTACCGTGTCGGGTCGGGGTCGGGGTGTCGGGGTCGGGGTGTCGGGTCAGGCTTGGAGGGTCGAGGTGTCGGGGTCGGGGTGTCGGGGTCGGGGTGTCGGAGTCGAGGTCGGGGTCGGGGTCGGAGTCGGGGTGTCGGGATCGGGGTCTCGGGGTCGGGGTCGGGGTCTCGGGGTCGGGGTGTCGTGTCGGGGTGCCGGGTCGGGGTCAGGGTACCGTGTCGGGTCGGGTTTTTTTTCTTTTCTTCTTCTTCCTCTTTTTCCTTTTCTTCCTTTTTTCCTTCTTCTTCTTCTTCTTCTTCTTCCTCCTTTCCTTTTTCCTCTCCTTCTTCTCCTGCTCTCCTCTTTTTTCTTCTTCTTCTTCCTCCTTTCCTTTTTTCTCTTCTTCTTCTCCTCCTCTCCTCTTTTTTCTTCTTCTTCTTCCTCTTCTTCTTTTTTCTTCTCCTCCTCCTCTTCTTCTTCTTCTCCTGATCTCCTCTTTTTCTCCTTTTCTTCTTTCCTAAAACTAAACTAAACCTAAACCTAAAACTAAAAAAACAGAAAAAGAAAAAAACTAAATCTAAACCTAAAACTAAACTAAAACTAAACCTATAAACCTAAAACTAATCCTAAAACTAAAACTAAATCTAAACTAAACATAAACCTAAAACTAAAAAAACAGAAAAAAGGAAAAAAAAGAAAGAAGATCACCTGCAGGGTGGAGGAGGGGGGCGGTGCGGCCTGGGGTGGCGGAGGAGCGGGGCGGGGCGGCCTGGGGCGGCGGCGCTGGGCCCGGCCGGGGCGGCGGGGCGCGGAGGTGCCGGGGCGTGGCGGCGCCCAGACGGCAGGGCGGCGGGGGCGACGGGGCGGGGGGGCGCCGGGGCGGCGGCAGGGGGCGCTGGGGCGGCGGCGGGGCGTGGTGCGACGGGGCGATGGCGAGAGGTGTGAGAGAAAGAGAGAGGGGGGTGTGGGGCGCGGCCCCGTTAATGTTACGTGGGGCCTCCCTCTTTGTCGTCCGCGGCACTTTGCCGTCCACCTTCTTGCTCTTTGCCGTCCGCTAGCGGACGACAAAGAGGGGGCCCATTAGGTTTTTTTGCAGTTCGTCAGTGGGGCCCCTCCCTCTTTGCCGTCCGCTAGCCGATGGCAAAGAATCTTTGTCGTCCGCTAGCAGACGGCAAAGAACTGGCTGATGGCAAACTTGGTCTTTGCCATCAGCCAGTTCTTTGCCGTCTGCTTTTTGGAAGTTGATGGCAAAGAGCTTCTTTGCCGTCCGCTAGCGGACGGCAAAGAACTGGCAGATGGCAAACTAGCATATTCCAGTAGTGATAGGAGGGAGACCGAGGATTAAAACTGTTCTTCTGCCTGTAAAAACGGACGACTTTTTGTGTCCCATTGGTCTAATAAGCTCGGGCAAATGTAGCACTAATTACTTGTGATAATTATTCCACAAAATAAATAATGACCTGGATGCATGGATGTATTATGCAAGCTAAGAATTGATGATGTGGCAACATTGCTGAGGTGGATAGCTTGCATGTTAAGAGAAATAACATAGTACATATGAACTATTTAGGTATTATAGATAGGTTATTCTAGGAAAATAATATAAATTGCTATAAAAATGTCCAAAATGATAATATAGTAGAATAAAATAATATTATAGAGACGTTTGATACATATAAGTAGGTTCCTTTCCTTCTTGGTAGTTGGTGCTTCTTGAATGTTTTTGTCTTTGGTTAGCCCTCATGTTATGTTCCCCTCACTTTATGCTGGTAGAACTGGGCTCACTTGTATTTGTGTGTTGTATGTTTGTTCAGATGTCCAATGTGTGGCCTCTTTTTTATGTAGGTTTTCCTTGTGATTGTCGAGCGCTCGCTTTGTCACGTGAAGCTTTGCAACTTTCTTTGTGTACGCCTGGTTAAATTGTTTTTGTTCCTGTTCATTCGTCTGCGTGTTGTAGCTGTGAGTTATCTGTTGTTGCAGTTTGTTACATTGTCTTATTGATTCATGTGTGTCGATGTGTTCGATTGTATCTTTTGTGACACATGTTTTGCAGGTGCCGGAGGCACGGTTTGCTTTTAGTGCGCTTTCTTATGTCCGTGAGATTGCAGATGACATGATTTTGCTCGCTAGGGTAGAGACCGAGTTGCCCGGGGATGGCGACACTAAGCAAGTGCAGAGAAATTTTTTCTGGAGCATTGTGTTTCATAGTGGTCTCCATGATTATGAGCAAGCCGCGTTGCAAGCCATCAGTTTTTTGCAGGGTTTGTATGATTTTATGGTTAGAAATTGTGGATATGGTAGTATGTTGGTGCATAGGGATTCAGTTCATTCTGTTGTGGCCATGGCAGTGTCAGCCGTGGGTTAGGCAATTCATTTTGGATAGTGTTGTTGATTCTCTGCGAGTTCACTATGGACATAAGGGTGTTTTGTCCGTTGATGAGCAATTTTTCTATTGGCTTGACCTGCCTTTCTTGTACTTGCACCTCTTGGCCTCCATGCACTTCATTTAGTTAGGTTATCTGTTTTAAATTTTAGTTGGCACATCATGTGGTGGACACTGCTTTGTTCTTGTCATTGTTGAATGAAGGCTCCTCAGTTCATCGTCTGTCGAGAGCTTGTTTCATCTTCTTGTTTTTGGGTTGCACGACAGTCACGTTACTACATCAAAGAGGCTAGCGGGTTGAAAGTCTGCGCAATCGTCTTTCCAGTAGATGAGGTGGCACACGCAGGTTGAGGGCAAGGGGGCATCCGGGTATCCTACCCGGACGCCGAGTGATACGTCCATTTTGCATCATGCTTTTATATTGATACTTATTGCATTATGGGTTGTTATTACATATTTTGGTACAATACTTATGCCTTTTCTCTCTTACTTTACAAGGTTTACATGAAGAGGGGGAATGCCGGCAGCTGGAGTTCTGGACTGGAAAAAGGATCAAATCTGAGAGACCTATTCTGCACAACTCCAAAAGTCCTGAAAAATTATGAAGAACTGTTTTGGAATATATATAAAATATTGGACGAAGAAAATACCAAAGGGGACCCACCAGGAGGCCACAAGCCTAGGGGCGCGCCCCTGTGGCTTGTGGGCTCCCTGGCAGGCCTCTGGTGTCCTTCTTCTGATATATGAAGGGGTTTGACCTAGAAAACAATCAAGAGGAAGCTTTCAGGATGAAGCGCTGTTGTCTCGAGGCGGAACTTGGGCAGAACCAATCTAGGGCTCCGGCGGAGCTGTTCTATTGGGGAAAGTTCCCTCCGGAGGGGGAAATCATCGTCATCGTCATCACCAATGATCCTCTCATCGAGAGGGTGTCAATCTCCATCAACATATTCACCAGAACCATCTCCTCTCAAACCTTAGTTCATCTCTTGTATCCGATCTTTGTCTCAAAACCTCAGATTGGTACCCGTGGGTTGCTAGTAGTGTTGATTACTCCTTGTAGTTGATGCTAGTTGGTTTATTCGGTGGAAGATCATATGTTCAGATCCTTAATGATAATTATTACTCCTCTAATTATGAACATGAATATGCTTTGTGAGTAGTTATGTTTGTTCATGAGGACATGGGAGAAGTCATGTTATAAGTAATCATGTGAATTTGGTATTTGTTCGATATTTTGATGAGATGTATGTTGTCTTTCCTCTAGTGGTGTTATGTGAACATTGACTACATGACACTACACCATGATTTGGGCCTAGGGGAAGGCATTGGGAAGTAATAAGTAGATGATGGGTTGCTAGACTGACAGAAGCTTAAACCCTAGTTTATGCATTGCTTCGTAAGGGGCTGATTTGGATCCACATGTTTCATGTTATGGTTAGATTTATCTTAATTCTTCTTTCGTAGTCACGCATGCTTGCGAGAGGGGTTAATCATAAGTGGGAGGCTTTTCCAAGTAAGGGCAGCACCCAGGCACCGGTCCACTCACATATCAAATTATCAAAGTAACGAACGTGAATCATATGAGCATGATGAAAACTAACTTCACAACAATTCCCATGTGTCCTCGGGAGTGCTTTGCTTTATATAAGAGTTTGTCCAGGCTTGTCCTTTGCTACAAAAAGGATTGGGCCACCTTGCTGCACCTTAGTTACTCTTGTTACTTGTTACCCGTTACGAATTATCTTATCACACAACTATCTGTTGCCGATAATTTCAGTACTTGCAGAGAATACCTTGCTGAAAACCGCTTGTCATTTCCTTCTGCTCCTCGTTGGGTTCGACACTCTTACTTATCTGAAGGACTACGATAGATCCCCTATACTTGTGGGTCATCAAGACTCTTTTCTGGCGCCGTTGCCGGGGAGTGAAGCGCCTTTAGTAAGGAAACATTTATATAGTGTGCTGAAATTTACTGTCACTTGTTACTATGGAAAATAATCCTTTGAGGGGTTTTTCGGGGTATCTTCACCCTGACCGAAAGAGCAAAGAGTTGCCCCTCAACCTACTGAAAATATTTATTATGAAATTCCTTCGGGTATGATAGAGAAACTGCTAGCTAGTCCTTATGCAGGAGATGGAACATTACATCCTGATATGCATCTAATCTATGTGTATGAAGTTTGTGGATTATTTAAACTTGCAGGTTTGCCCGAGGATGAAGTCAGTAAGAAGGTCTTCCCTTTATCTTTGAAGGAGAAAGCATTGACATGGTATAGGCTATGCGATGATATTGGGACTTGGAATACAACCGATTGAAATTTGAATTTCAACAGAAGTTTTATCCTATGCATCTAGTTCATCGCGATCGGAATTATATTTATAATTTTTCACCTCGTGAAGGAGAAAGTATCGCCCAAGCTTGGGGGAGTCTTAAGTCAATGTTATATTCATGCCCCGCTCTCAAGAGAAATAATTATTCAGAATTTTTATGCTCGTCTTTCTCGTAATGACCAATCCATGCTCGATACTTCTTGTACCGACTCTTTCATGAAGAAGACTATTTAATTCAAATGGGATTTATTGGAAAGAATTAAATGCAACTCTGAAGAATGGGAACTCGACGAAGGTAAGGAGTCAGGTATAAACCTCAAGTTTGATTGTGTTAAATCTTTTATGGATACCGATGCTTTTCGTGAATTTAGCACTAAATATGGACTTGACTCTGAGATAGGAGCTTCCTTCCGTCAATCATTTGCTACTCATGTTGATCTCCCTAAGGAGAAGTGGTTTAAATATCATGCTCCCATTGAAGTGAAAATAGCAGAACCTATTAAAGTTGAAGAAGAAACCATTACTTATAATGTTGATCCTATTGTTCCTACTGCTTATATTGAGAAACCACCTTTCCATGTTAGGATAAAGGACCATGCTAAAGCTTCAATTGTGGTTCGTAAGAGTTATATTATAACACCTACAACCCTTGAACAAATTAAAGTTGAACCTAGTATTGCTATGGTTAAAGATCTCTTGGTCGATAATATTGATGGGCATGTTATTTATTTCTGTGATGAAGCTGCTAGAATTGCCAATCCCGATACTGAAGATAAACATAGACTTGTTGTTCGCATGCTTGTTGTTTCAGTTAAATTAGGAGATCATTGTTATCATGGCTTATGTGATATGGGTGCTGGTGTGAGTGCAATTCCCTTTTCCTTATATCAAGAAATTATGAATGATATTGCACCTACTGAGATAGAAGATATTGATGTTACTATTAAGCTTGCCAATAGAGATACTATATCATCAATTGGGATTGTTAGAGATGTTGCAGTCTTGTGTGGGAAAATAAAATACCCTATTTTTTTCTTGTTCTTGGTTCCCCACGAGATGATTTTTGTCCCATTATATTTGGTAGACCTTTCTTGAACACTGTCAATGCTAAGATAGATTGCGAGAAAGAAATTGTTACTATACGTTTTGGGGATGTGTCTCATGATTTTAATTTCTCTAAATTTCATAGACAACCCCATGATAAAGAATTGCCTAGTAAGGATGAAATTATTGGTCTTGCTTCTATTGTCGTGCCTCCTACCGATCCTTTGTAACAATATTTGCTAGACCATAAAAATGATATGTTTATGGATGAAAGGAAGGAATTAGATGAAATATTCTTTAACCAAATGCATGTTTTGAAACACAACCTGCATGTTGAAATTCTTGGGGATCCTCCTCCACCCAAGGGTGATCCTGTGTTTGAGCTTAAGCAATTACCTGATACTTTGAAATATGCTTATCTTGATGAAAACAAGATATATCCTGTTATTATTAGTGCTAACCTTTTAGAGTATGAAGAAAAGAAATTATTGAAAACTCTGAAGAAGCACTATGCCACTATTGGATATACTCTTGATGATCTTAAGGGCATTATTCTCACTCTATGTCAGCATAAAATTAATATGGAGCCTGATGCTAAACCAGTTGTTGATCACAAACGACGGTTAAATCCCAAGATCAAAGAAGTGGTAAGTAATGAAATACTAAAGCTTCTGGAGGCAGGTTTAATTTATCCTATTGCTGATAGTAGATGGGTAAGTCACCTTCATTGTGTCCTTAAGAAGGGAGGTATTACTATTGTTCCTAATGATAAGAATGAATTGATTCCACAAAGAATTGTTACCAATTATAGGATGGTAATTGATTTTCGCAAATTAAACAAAGCTACTAGGAAAGATCATTACCCTCTGCCTTTTATTGATTAAATACTAGAAAGACTATCCAAACATACACACTTTTGCTTTCTAGATGGTTATTCCATTTTTTCTCAAATACCTGTGTCAAAAGAGGATCAAGAAAAAACTACTTTTACTTGCCCTTTCGATACATATTCTTATAGATGTATGGCTTTTGGTTTATACAATGCTCCTGCTACCTTTCAAAGATGTATGACCGCTATATTCTCTGACTTTTGTGAAAAGATTCTTGAGGCTTTTGTAGGATCGAAAGTATGTCTAGAGGGGGGGTGATTAGACTACTTGACCAAATAAAAATCTAGCCTTTTCCCAATTTTAGTTCTTGGCAGATTTTAGCTATCTTAGCACAAGTCAAGCAATCTCCACACAATTCAAGCAAGCATGCAAAAGAGTATATGAGCAGCGGAAAGTAAAGCATGCAACTTGCAAGAATGTAAAGGGAAGGGTTTGGAGGATTCCAACGCAATTGGAGACACGAATGTTGTTGTCGTGGTTCCGATAGGTGGTGCTATCGTACATCCACGTTGATGGAGACTTCAAACCACGGAGGGTAACGGTTGCGCGAGTCCACGGAGGGCTCCACCCACGAAGGGCCCATGAAGAAGCAACCTTGTCTATTCCATCACGGTCGTCGCCCATGAAGGACTTGCCTCACTAGCGGTAGATCTTCACGAAGTAGGCGATCTCCTTGCCCTTACAAACTCCTTGGTTCAACTCCACAATCTTGTCGGAGGCTCCCAAGGGACACCTAGCCAATCTAGGAGACACCACTCTCCAAGAAGTAACAAATAGTGTGTTGATGATGAACTTGTGCTTCAAATGATAGTCTCCCCAACACTCAACTCTCTCTCTCATAGGATTTGGATTTGGTGGAAAGAAGATTTGAGTGGAAAGCAACTTGGGGAAGGCTAGAGATCAAGATTCATATGGTTGGAATGGAATATCTTTACCTCAACACAAGTGTAGGTGGTTCTCTCTCAAAAAATGTGCATTGGAAGTGTAGGTATGTTCTGATGGCTCTCTCCATGAATGAAGAGTGGGTGGAGGGGTATATATAGCCTCCACACAGAATCTAACCGTTACACACAATTTGCCAAACTCGGTGGGACTGAATGGTTAAACTCGGTCGGACCGACTCAGCAAACCTAGTGACCGTTAGGATTTTCGGTGGGACTGAGATGCAACTCGGTAGGACCGATATGGTTAGGGTTAGGGCATAACGTAATCTTGGTGTGACCGATTACACAAACTCGGTGGGACCAATTTTGGTAATAAGCTAACCAGAGAGTTGGTCAGGTAAACTCGGTGGGACCGATTCGCTCATCTCGGTGAGACCGAAATGTTACAAAAGGGAAATAGAGAGTTTACATTGCAATCTCGGTGGGACCGATCGCTCATCTCGGTAAGACCGAAACGTTACGAAGGGAAACAGAGAGATTACAATCCCATCTCGGTGAGACCGAGATCCCTATCGATGAAACCGAATTGCTAGGGTTTGTGGCAGTGGCTATGACATTTGAAACTCGGTGGCGCCAGATAGAAAGAATCGGTGGGGCCGAGTTTGACTTTTGGTTTAGGTCATATGTGGATGTGGGAAGGTAGTTGAGGGTTTTTGGAGCATATCACTAAGCATTTTGAGCAAGCAAGCCATTAAGCAACACTTCATCCCTCCTTGATAGTATTGGCTTTTCCTATAGACTCAATGTGATCTTGGATCACTAAAATATAAAATGTAGAGTCTTGATCTTGAAGCTTGAGCCAAACTTTTTGTCCTTAGAATTTTGAGGGATCCACTTTCCTCATCCATGCCATGCCATCCATTGAGCTTTTCCTGAAATATTAATCTTGGAATAATGTTAGCTCAATGAGCTATATGTTGTTAGGAATTACCAAAACCACCCGGGGATAGTTGCACTTTCAATCTCCCCCTTTTTGGTAATTGATGACAACATATAGATCAAAGCTTCGACAAATAATAATAAGAGTGAAAGATATCGTCGCTTTGATAAGTATGTGAAAAGCAAGAGCTCCCCCTAAATTTGTGCATATCTTAAGATTTGCTTTGGACTGCAAATGCACAATGAGTTAGGATCATGGGTTACTCTTCCATGTCACATACATCTTGGTGGAGCGCTCAAAATGATAAGAATTAAATACATCCACTCATCACCAAGCAAAGTGAATGATCACATAAGGATAAGTAAGATAATATCATCTAACAAGCATAAGTGTAGCTTATGATCAACCACATGATCGTCAATGTCTCACGGATAATAGCGTAGTATCTCAAGCAATCAAAAGACAAACAAAGTTCAACCACCAAAGCAAGAGAGAATAAAAAGCAACGCTCTCTCTCGAAGCCTATGATCTATACATTTTCCCCCCTTTGGCAATAAGTTACCAAAAAGTTCATAGAAAATGCATAGCACTAGAACATCTCTCAGGCTTGGTCTTCAGGTGGTCGTGTCCGGAGAACTCCAATGACGAAGGCTTTAGTTAAAGTAGACGGAGCTGATGGGGTAGGTGCTGGAGCTGGTGGCACTGAAGCAGTAGCTGGTGCAGATGAAGTGGCTCTAGTGTCTGGTACAGGCACTGCAGCAGATCTCTGAGCTCGAGGCACTCTGGCAAATGCAATAGTGGTTGTCTTGCCCTTCCTCTCCTGCATGTCATCCTGTAGCTGCTCCACAACAGACTGAATCTCAGTTACTTTGACATCTAAAATCATAGAATTTTTGTTCCACGATTCTTTCCAGGCTCTCCTGGTTTTGAGTTAGGGTGGCCAACCCCTTCTCAATCCTCAGAGATGATGCTATCAAGTAACCAAGCTGGTCCTGCTTGCTTTTCAAAAATACTCAGATGCCTCCTCTTGAGTTGGCATCTTGGCAGCCTTCTCTTTCTTTGCCTTCTCCTTCTTTGCTTGTGCTTGCACTGAGGAGGGTTCATCTTCATTCATCACAACTTGGTTGTCCTCGAAGTCAGGATAGATAGGCAAGTGTTCCTTATCCAACAAGTATGTGCCTGTGCCCATCTTTGAGTTTATCAACTCCTGGATCTGTGGGGCATGTCCACAACTTCTTTTCTGGTCCGCTGCAGTCCTCTTGATAGTCTCAACTATAAGGCTCATGACCTTGAACTTCTGTGGCACATCAAATATATGTAGCAAGTTAATTGCATGCCCTCTGATCATGTTGTGGTCACCTAACTTGGGCAAAAGAGTGTGCCTTAGGATCCAGTTGATCGTTGGCAGTCCTGACAGAAGAAAATGGACTGACCCAAACTTGAAAGTCTCAAGAGCATCTTCATGAATCTCCTTGTACATTTGTGACATAGAATTGTGATCCATCTTTTTCTTGGCATAAACATCCAAGTCATCTTCACTTTCCTTTCGGGCATTGATCAGATTGGCCCATTCCTCAATAGTTGATTGGTATCTCATTCCTTCAGACATCCAAACTATTTTACCATCTGGATAGAAGTGTGTTGTGGAGTAGAATTGCATTATGAGCTCCTCATTCAACTTTGTGAGCTTCTGCCCAACAAAGTCTGCAACTCCACAAGCACGGAAGCTGTCAAACACACCAAGATAGTGTTCCTCATTTTCCTTCATATAGGTCCAGTTGACCCACCTCATATCACACACTATAGGTTTCTTGTCCAGCAGCATTGTCTCATAGAAATCTTGTTGTTCCTTTGTGTGGAACCTGTAATCAACAACAGTCCTTCTCCTAGTAGCATATGGATCTATCTATCTCTCTCCATTTCCTCGGCCCTGAGTCTCTCCTGATCTTCATGTTCTCAACCACAGGATGAGCATCATTGTGGTCTGGAATCTTGGGTTTGAGCTTCCTCGGGACTTGTCCTTCATCACATTCATCAGCAGCAACTTCAGGCACTGGGGCCTTGTCCTTCTCAGCAGCTGGTATACTCCTGGTATTCCTCTTTGGTGCAGTCTTGGGCTTGGAGGCAGCTTTGGGTGCTTCTTTGGGCTTTGATGATCCAGCCCCTGTCCTGATAGCATCACCCATAAGCTTCTGTGCCTTGGGTGCTGGTGCAGCAACCTCTTCTTCCTCTTCTTCTTCCATCATGGAAGCCTTTCCAATCACTCTGGCCATGGTCTTCTTGACCCTTTCCTTCCTTTTCTTTCCTTCTACAGCAGGCTCTTTGGGTTGAGATTCCAAAGATGCTTGAGAGGATACTCTGGCCTTAGACATTGGTTGTCTTCCTACTGGCCTTTTGATCTTCATCCCTGGCTTAACTGCAGCTGAGATGTACTCCTTCTTAACCACTTTCTTCTTTGATGTGGCCTCATCCTCAGTGGCCACATAGTCTTCATCCTCAAACTCTGAAGTTTTCTTCTTGCTTGCTCTAGTGGCATCCTTTGGCAAATTGCTTGGGGTGCTCCTGCTACCATCATCTGAACTGCTAGAGGGACTAGTGCCCTCACTCAGGTGAACCTGCTCCTCTGACCTGTTCTGGCTGTCACTCTGGTCAAACATGTTGCAAACACTAACTGCAGACCCTGTGAATAGATTGTAGATGAGATAGAGTGGATGAGCATCACAAAATACAGAGATTTTTGCAAAAGAATGAGTCAAAAACTTAGTTTTAGTTTTCCACAGAAAGCATTTCAGATCAACCGATTTGCAAACTCGATGATACCGAAGCAGCTGTTGGAACCTAAACTAGTGAACTCGGTCGGACCGAGTCACAGTTCGGTGGCACCAAGACTGCTAGGGTTTCACAAAGTCCTGAACTCGGTCACACCGATTTGCAATTCTCGGTCAGACCGAGAACCACATGTGCAATGGCCTTGGCCGAATCGGTGGAACCGAGTTCTGCAACCCGGTGGGTCCGAGATGGTTTCGGCGGAAACCTAACCCTAAATTTTTGATTCAACTCTAATCTACGGAGTGTTTTGACTGGATAGAAGCGTTTCAATCGTGGTAAGAATCATAATGAACACAATGTGCTAGGAATCGGACGGGGATAGCACTATGATCGAGTCCATACCCTAGTTCAGCGATGAACTCGCTACGGCGGCAACGGTGGGGAAGAATTCCGTTGACGGCGGCGGAGACCAGCGACAGGAGGCGGCTGGCGATGAGGAGGACGATCCGGAGACCTAGGAGGCAGAGCGAGCTATGCGCGGGCGAAGGGGTTTCGGAGAAATTTCCAAAATTTTGCCCGTGAGTATATATAGCCCGACCCTGTCGGTGTGACCGAGTGGAACAACTCGGTGGCACCGAGATTCATAACTGCAAGCAGTTACTAAAACTCGGTGTGACCAAAAGGTTCAAATCGGTTGCACCGAGATTGAAAACCTAGATCGACTTAGTGATCTCGGTATGACCGAAATGGAGGAATCGGTCAGACCGAAAAGCACAAAGAAGTTTTGGAAGTTTAAGTCTATGAAAAATCGGGGACTCCGAGTGCTCCTCACACAGAGTGGTTCGAATCTGACTTGATCAAATTTTGTGATGTAGCATGAACAGAGTTTGAGACGAGAAAAGCATAGATAGTTAGCGAGGGTTCTTAGGCATTCTTGTCCATCCACTTGGCAGAAGAAAAGAAAACCAATCAATCAAAACAACAAGTGGATGTCCTCGAATGAGTAAAATATGCAATCAACATGCTCACACAATAAAATGGCAATTGAAATATGTGGCAAAGCATGCACAACCAATTCTAGCATCTATCAAACAATTTGCGATGACTAGGTCATCTATATATGAGTATATTGACTTAGGAGTCAAATGAGAACATTTGATCATAGGTCATACTCATCGTTTAAGCACAAGTGGGGTTACCACTTTTACATAAAGCATTGTTGTGTTCACACCATTAGAGTTGCTTTAGCTCAATTCTTAGAGTAAAGCTCCCCCTAGATGTGAGATCCCCCCTAAGAGGGATGAACTAACCTTGGGTTTTGTCGATGATGACTTCATGTAGATGTTGAAGATGTGGATGCTCAATGTTGATGTAGATCATTTGGAGCTATCAATAGGAGTGAGTTGCACTTTCAATACCTACACGGGTTAGTCTCACAAGGAACAAACAAGGATATCCATAGACATAGAGTGATGCACACACAAGATGATGTCTATGAAAGCTTTTAGGTTACCTTGTCCCTTGTCTTACCAACAAGAGGGTTTGTGATTCCTTGAACTAGTGCAAGATGTGGATGTTGATTGCACTTGTTCTTGCCAAGATGATAAGAGTGAAGTATGTTGGCGGACTCACCCTCAAGAACTCTCTAGTTCTTCTTCTTCGGGATCCACACCATCTTGATGGGAATCCTCGGTGTTGTAGTTGTACTTGATGAAGTGGAACTTGAAGTAGTCTTGGGAACCCATTTGACCAAGGCCTTAGGAGCTTCTTCAAATGCATCAATTTCCTCTTGAAGCTTGTCCTTGCCTTTTTGCTTGTGGTCTTGTGGTGGAAGATCATCTTGAGCTTGTGTCCCTTTGAGAGAAGTAAGATCATACTTCTCTTGTTGAGGAACAAACTTCGTCTTGGGGTATTGATCTTCTTCCCACTCAACTCCATTGGCATTGAACTTTCGTTCAAAACCAACACCTTGATTCTTCCGGTGCATTCCTTGCTTGCGTACAATTTCCTCGAATTGCTTACTTCCGGCAAGGCTCTTGTAAACACCTTTCTCTATAATTCCCTTCAATAAGCTATTTTCTTGCTCAAGTGTAACTTGGCTAAGAGAATCATTAGTGGAATCAAGAGAACTACTAGAAGCAACAATATTGCATTTAGCATGATTATTGTTACTACTAGAGGAAGAATCTTTCTTGTTCTTGTTACTAGACTTGACTTGAGGCATGTAAGTGGATAAGAGTAAACGCTTGGCAATGTAAGAAGAACTTTTCTTGCGAAGATCATCATTGATTTCTTTTAAGAACTCATGCTCTTGCTCAAGGTTGAGCTTTTCAAAGCGTAATTTCTCATGAGTCCTTAAAAGGTCCCGATGATCTCCTAAGATAGTTTCATGAGCTAACTTAAGAGTGTTTAGTTCTTTAGTTAGAGACTCAATCTTCTCCTTATCATTGTCATTCGTTTTATCTTGATTAGCTTGATTAATTGACGTTTCATCATAGTATCCATCACTAGAGTTGTCAACAAGTAAATCATCATCACCTAACAAGTCATCTTCATCACTATTGAAATCAACATACTCGGGGTGTGATACCTTTGGGCCTTTAGCCATGAAGCATGTTCCAACTCCTTCATTTGGTGAGTCAAATATGTCGTAGGAGTTGGTTGTCACAAGTGCTAGACCAGCAACACCTTCATCTTGAGTATATTTGGAGTCGGAGTGATAGCTTCTCTTGGAGTGGTTGTCGGAGTCGGAGCCGGATACCCATTCACCAACATGAGCTTGATGTCTTCGTTTTGTGTAGCTCCTTGATGACTTGTCCTTTCTTTCTGAATCCTTGCTTCTCCGTGAGGGTCTTCGTTCATAACGATCATCTCTACTCCTTCTTTCTCTAGATGGTGATTCTTATCTTCTACTTCTTCTCTTGGGAGAATCTTCTCTTCTCTTGTAGGGGGTCGTACACTCATTGGAATAGTGTCCGGGCCTTCCACAATTGTAGCAGTTTCGCTCTCGACTAGAAGATCTTTTGTCATTGTAGGACCTTGACTTGGAGCTTCTCTCTTTGCTTCTACTCTTGTAGAACTTGTTGAAGTTCTTCACCATTAAGCTCAATTCTTCATTGAAGGTTTGTTTCTCACTCGATGATGTGGGGGCTTCACATGAGGCTTTGTAAGCACCACTTGATTTGTTGTGAAGTTCCTCTTTATCCTTGAGTGACATCTCATGAGCAACAATTCTTCCGATGACTTCCATTGGCTTGAGATCTTTGTAATTGGGCATCATTTGGATCAATGTGCACACGGTATCATATTTTCCATCCAAGGCTCTTAGGATCTTCTTGATGATGAATCTATCGGTCATCTCTTCACTCCCTAAGCCGGCAATCTCATTTGTGATAAGAGCAAGCCTAGAGTACATTTCAGCGACACCTTCACCATCCTTCATTTTGAACTTGTCAAGTTGACTTTGAAGCACATCCAACTTGGATTCCTTGACGGAGTCGGTACCTTCATGCATGTCAATCAAAGTATCCCAAATTTCCTTTGCATTCTCAAGACGGTTGATTTCGTTGAATTCTTCGGGGCACAATCCGTTGAAGAGGATATCACAAGCTTGAGCATTGTATTGTAGCATCTTCAACTCATCCACGGTAGCTTCACGATTCGGTTCTCTCCCATCAAAGAATTCACCTTGCAAGCCAACACACACAATAGCCCAAACGGCGGGGTTATGTCCAAGAATATGCATTTTCATCTTATGCTTCCAACTAGCAAAATTAGTACCATCAAAGTAAGGACCTCTACGGTGATAATTTCCCTCGCTGTACGCCATACTCTCCTAGGTTGTGAAACCAAGGCTATGACCACCAAAAGCTATGGAAATCAAAGCAAATGGAGACCAAAGCTCTGATACCACTCGTAGAATCGAAAGTATGTCTAGAGGGGGGTGATTAGACTACTTGACCAAATAAAAATGTAGCCTTTTCCCAATTTTAGTTCTTGGCAGATTTTAGCTATCTTAGCACAAGTCAAGCAATCTCCACACAATTCAAGCAAGCATGCAAAAGAGTATATGAGCAGCGAAAAGTAAAGCATGCAGCTTGCAAGAATGTAAAGGGAAGGGTTTGGAGGATTCAAACGCAATTGGAGACATGGATGTTTTTGTCGTGGTTCCGATAGGTGGTGCTATCGTACATCCACGTTGATGGAGACTTCAACCCACGGAGGGTAACGGTTGCGCAAGTCCATGGAGGGCTCCACCCACAAAGGGTCCACGAAGAAGCAACCTTGTCTATTCCATCACGGCCGTCGCCCACGAAGGACTTGCCTCACTAGCGGTAGATCTTCATGAAGTAGGCGATCTCCTTGCCCTTACAAACTCCTTGGTTCGACTCCACAATCTTGTCGGAGGCTCCCAAGTGACACCTAGCCAATCTAGGAGACACCACTCTCCAACAAGTAACAAACGGTGTGTTGATGATGAACTCCTTGCTCTTGTGCTTCAAATGATAGTCTCCCCAACACTCAACTCTCTCTCATAGGATTTGGATTTGGTGGAAAGAATATTTGAGTGGAAAGCAACTTGGGGAAGGCTAGAGATCAAGATTCATATGGTTGGAATGGAATATCTTTACCTCAACACAAGTGTAGGTGGTTCTCTCTCAGAAAATGTGCATTGGAAGTGTAGGTATGTTTTGATGGCTCTCTCCATGAATGAAGAGTGGGTGGAGGGGTATATATAGCCTCCACACAGAATCTAACCGTTACACACAATTTGCCAAACTCGGTGGGACCGAATGGTTAAACTCGGTCGGACCGACTCGGCAAACCTAGTGACCGTTAGGATTTTCGGTGGGACTGAGATGCAACTCGGTAGGACCGATATGGTTAGGGTTAGGGCATAATGTAATCTCGGTGTGACCGATTACACAAACTCGGTGGGACCGATTTTGGTAATAAGCTAACCAGAGTTGGTCAGGTAAGCTCGGTGGGACCAATTCGCTCATCTCGGTGAGACCGAAATGTTACAAAAGGGAAACAGAGAGTTTACATTGCAATCTCGGTCGGACCGATCGCTCATCCCGGTAAGACCGAAACGTTACGAAGGGAAACAGAGAGATTACAATCCCATCTCGGTGAGACCGAGATCCCTATCGGTGAAACCGAATTGATAAGGTTTGTGGCAGTGGCTATGACATTTGAAACTCAGTGGCGCCGGATAGAAAGAATCGGTGGGGCCGAGTTTGACTTTTGGTTTAGGTCATATGTGGATGTGGGAAGGTAGTTGAGGGTTTTTGGAGCATATCACTAAGCATTTTGAGCAAGCAAGCCATTAAGCAACACCTCATCCCTCCTTGATAGTATTGGCTTTTCCTATAGACTCAATGTGATCTTGGATCACTAAAATATAAAATGTAGAGTCTTGATCTTGAAGCTTGAGCCAAACTTTTTGTCCTTAGAATTTTGAGGGATCCACTTTCCTCATCCATGCCATGCCATTCATTGAGCTTTTCCTGAAATATTAATCTTGGAATAATGTTAGCTCAATGAGCTATATGTTGTTAGGAATTACCAAAACCACCCGGGGATAGTTGCACTTTCAGTTTTCATGGATGATTTCTCCATTGACGGAACTTCTTTTGATGATTGCTTAAGCAACCTTGATCGAGTTTTGCGGAGATGTGAAGAAACTAGTCTTGCCTTCAATTGGGAGAAATGACACTTTATGGTTAATGAAGGTATTATCTTGGGGCATAAAATCTCCGAAAGAGGTAATGAAGTTGATAAAGCTAAAGTAGTTGCTATTGAAAAAATCACGTGTCCTACAGATATCAAAGGTATAAGAAGTTTCCTTGGTCATGCTGGTTTCTATATATAGGAGGTTTATTAAAGACTTCTCTAAAATTTCTAGGCCTCTTACTAATCTTTTGCAAAAAGATGTTCCATTTGTTTTTTATGATGATTGTGTAGAAGCCTTTTAAATACTTAAGAAAACCTTAATTTCTGCACCTATTGTTCAACCACCTGATTGGAATTTACCCTTTGAAATTATGTGTGATGCTAGTGATTATGATGTTGGTGCTTTTCTAGGACAAAGAGTTGATAAGAAATTGAATGTTATTCATTATGCTAGTAAAACTCTATACAGTGCCCAGAGAAATTATGCTACTACTGAAAAATAATTTTTAGTGGTTGTTTTTGCTTATGATAAGTTCAGATCTTATATTGTTGATTCCAAAGTGACTGTTCACACTGATCATGTTGCTATTGAATATTTCATGGAAAAGAAAGATGCTAAACCTAGACTTATTAGATGGGTTCTCTTGCTACAAAAATTTGATTTGCATATTACTGATAGAAAGGGTGATGAGAACCCTGTAGCCGATAACTTGTCTAGGTTAGCGAATGTTCTTGATGACCCACTACCTATTGATGATAGCTTTCCGGATGAACAATTAGCTATTATAAATACTTCTCGTAGTGCTCCATGGTATGTTGATTATGCTAATTACATTGTTGCTAAATTTATACCACCTAGCTTCACATACCAGCAAAATAAAAGGTTTTTATATGATTTAAGACATTACTTTTAGGATGACCCACACCTTTATAAAGGATTAGATGGTGTTATTAGACGTTGTGTACCTGAGCATGAACAGGAACAGATCCTATGCAAGTGTCACTCCGAGGCCTACGGAGGACACCATGCTGGAGATAGAACTGCACAAGGTATTACAATCTAGTTTTTATTGGCCTACTCTTTTCAAGGATGTTCGTAAGTATGTCTTGTCTTGTGATGAATGTCAAAGAATTGGTAATATTAGTAGACATAAGGAAATGCCTATGAATTATTCACTTGTTATTGAACCATTTGATGTTTGGGGCTTTGATTATATGGGACCTTTTCCTTCCTCTAATGGGTATACACATATTTTAGTTGTTGTTGATTATGTTACTAAGTAGGTAGAAGCTATTCCAACTAGTAGTGTTGATCATAACACTTCTATTAAAATGCTTAAAGAAGTTTATTTTCCGAGGTTTGGAGTCCCTAGATTTAATGACTGATGGTGGTTCACACTTTATTCATGGTGATTTCTGTAAAATGCTTGCTAAATATGATGTCAACCATAGAATTGCATCTCCTTATCACCCTCAGTCTAGTGGTCAAGTAGAATTGAGCAATAGATAAATCAAATTGATCTTGCAAAAGACTGTTAATAGATCTAGAAAGAATTAGTGTAAGAAACTTGATGATGCATTATGTTCTTACTGAACTGCTTATAAAAACCCTATGGGTATGTCTTCGTATAAAATGGTTTATGGAAAAGCATGTCACTTACCTCTCGAACTAGAACACAAAGCTTATTGGGCAATCAAAGAGGTCAACTATGATTTCAAACTTGCCGATGAAAAGTGGTTATTTGACGTTAGCTCACTTGATGAATGGATAACCCAAGCCTATGAAAATGCCAAGTTGTTTAAAGAAAAAGTTAAAAGATGGCATGACAAAAGGATACAAAAGCGTGAATTTAATGTAGGTGACCATGTCTTGCTATACAACTCTCATTCAAGATTTTTTGCAGGAAAGCTTCTCTCTAAATGGGAAGGTCCTTACATTATGGAGGAGGTCTATTGTTCCGGTGCCATCAAAATCAACAACGTCGAAGGCACTAGTCCAAAGGTGGTAAACGGTCAAAGAATCAAACAATATATCTCAGGTTCTCCCATAAATGTTGAGGCTAATATAATTAATACCATAACACCAGAGGAGTACATAAGGAAGACTTTCCAGAATGTTTCAGACGCCGAAAAGGAATAGGTACGTGGTACGGTAAGTAAACCGACTCCAAAACGTTTCCAATGGCATTTTTTCTTCATTTTGCAATATTTAAAAATTAGGAAAATTAAAAGTAGTCCAAAGAGAGCACGAGGAGGCGACAAGCCTGGGGGGCGCGCCCCTGTGACTTGCGGCAACCTTGTGTGCCCTCCGGACTCCGTTTTCTTGTGGAACACTCCTTTTGGTCGGTAAAAAAACATTATATAATCTCCCGAAGGTTTTGACCACCATACCACAACAAAACCCTCTGCTCTTGTTTCGTGTTGTTTTTCTGACAGATCTACATCGCCATGTCGTCTCCAAGCGCCCCCAAGGACAAGTTTTTCAAGAAGGTCATCAACCCTTACCCCACGGAGGTGCTGCAACACCCTCAAACCATTGACATGCGTGAGGGGGTGCTCCACATCCGCGATGTTGAAGGGCCAAAGAAGATCGGAAGCGTGGAGGCAAGGCTCGAAGCAATGGAGCAGCAAGTCTTCAAGTGCCAAGGGATGGTGGAACGTGGACTCAACGCCAATCACTTGATGATCATGGAATTTGCCCGTGATGACAAGCTGGGCGCAAAGAACATCGGAGAGGCTATCTTCAAGCTTCATGAGAAAATCGAGCATCTCCCAGCCCAGATCTATGACCTACAAAACCAAAACCGTGAGTATGAATACATATTTAAGAGGATGAGTTTGGATGCAGGTTTGAGGATCCCGGAGACTCGTTCATCTTTTTATGATGGTGAACCTATGCCTTGGAAGATGGAGGATAAGATTCTTCCATCGTCAACAACTCCATCATCACTACCTCCGAAGAAGGAGATCTAAATACATGGGTATGGGCACTCCCCTTGGCTTGTGCCAAGCTTGGGGGAGGTGCCCCGGTATCGTATCACCATCATATCTTTACCATTATCGGTTTTCTTAGTTCGATAATTTTGGTTATATCTTGATCTAGTAGAGTAAAGGTTTTTAGTATGATCCAGCTATGAGTTTGCTTTATGTTCTATCTATGTAATTGAGTCCGTGAGTTATATAATAAAGAATAGTTTTGAGTTGAGGGCTTTGTCTTTCTTGCTATGATCTTGAAGGAATAAGAAAAACAAAGAATAAAAGAAGTAAAAAGATTATATAATGATCTTATGGAGAGTGATGACTCGCATATAAGAAGTATGATGAATAAAATTTGTTGGGAGTTAACAAACATAGTTTTTGTCATTGTTGCAATTAATAGGAAGTAATAAAGAAAGAGAGGTCTCACATATAAATGTACTATCTTGGACATCTTTTGTGATTGTGGGCACTCATTAAAATATGACATGCTAAAAGGTTGATATTGGACAAGGAAAACAACATAATGGGTTATGTTTTCTTATATCCAAATAGAAGTTATATTGTCATGGATCCTCCAACATGTTTAGTTTGCTTTCCCCTCTTATGCTAGCAAAATTCTTTGCACCAAGTAGAGATACTACTTGTCCATCCAAACATCCCTTAAACCAGTTTTGCCATGAGAGTCCACCATACCTACCTATGGATTGAGTAAGATCCTTCAAGTAAGTTGTTATTGGTGCAAGCAATAAAAATTGCTCTCTAATATGTATGATCTTTTAGTGTGAAGAAAATAAACTTCATACGAACTTGTGATATGGAAGAAGTGAAAGCGACGGACTGCATAATAAAGTTCTTTATCACAAGCGACAATATAAAGTGACATTATTTTGCATTAATATTTTGTGCATCCAACAATAAAAGCACATGACAACCTCTGCTTCCCTCTGCGAAGGGCCTGTCTTTTACTTTTACCTTCTACCTTTATACAAGATTCATGGTGATCTTCACCTTTCCTTTTTACATTTTTTTTCTTTTTGGCAAGCATTGTATGTTGGGGAAAGATATATATATATATATATCCACTCGGATGTAGGTTATCATAAATTATTATTGTTGACATTACCCTTGAGGTAAAAGGTTGGGAGGTGAAACTATAAGCCCCTATCTTTCTCTGTGTCCGATTGAGGCTTTGAACCCATAAGTGTCGCGTGAGTGTTAGCAATTATGAAAGAATAAGAGATGATTGAGTACGAGGACTTGCTACACAAAAGCTCTTACATTGACTCTTTCCAATATTATGATAAATTGCAATTGCTTCAGTGACTGAGATCATAGTTTGTTGGTTTTCAATAAAGTTTCTGATTCATACCTTACCTTGTGAACGAATTGTCACTTTAGCATAAGAAATTATATGTCATTATATGTTGCTGTTCTAAAGATGATCATGATGCCCTCATGTCCGTATTTTATTTTATCGACACATCTATATCTAAACATGTGGACATGATTATCGATTTCGGCTTTCGCTTGAGGACAAGCGAGGTCTAATCTTGGGGGAGTTGATACGTCCATTTTGCATCATGATTTTATATTGATATTTATTGCATTATGGGATGTTATTACATATTTTGGTACAATAATTATGCCTTTTCTCTCTTATTTTACAAGGTTTACATGAAGAGGGAGAATGCCGGCAGCTGGAATTCTGGACTAGAAAAGGAGCAAATCTGAGAGACCTATTCTGCACAACTCCAAAATTCCTGAAAGTTTACGAAGAATTATTTTGGAATATATAAAAAATATTGGGAGAAGAAAATACCAAAGGGGATCCACTAGGAGTCCACAAGCCAGGGGACGCGCCCTACTCCCCCGGGCACGCCCCTGTGGCTTGCGGGCCAACTGGCAGGCCTCTGGTGTCCATCTTCTGCTATATGAAGGGTTTTGACCTGGAAAAAATCAAGAGGAAGCTTTCGGGATGAAGCGCCTCTGTTTCGAGGCGGAACTTGGGCAGAACCAATCTAGGGCTCTGATGGAGCTGTTTTGCCGGGGAAACTCCCCCTCCCCTCCCCGGAGGGGGAAATCATCATCATCGTCATCACCAATGATCCTCTCATCGAGAGGGGGTCAATCTCCATCAACATATTCACCAGGATAATCTCCTCTCAAACCCTATTTCATCTCTTGTATCTGATCTTTGTCTCAAAACCTCAGATTGGTACCTGTGGGTTGCTAGTAGTGTTGATTACTCCTTGTAGTTGATGCTAGTTGGTTTATTCGGTGGAAGATCATATGTTCAGATCCTTAATGATAATTATTACTCCTCTGATTATGAACACGAATATGCTTTGTGAGTAGTTACGTTTGTTCCTGAGGCATGGGAGAAATCTTGTTATAAGTAATCATGTGAATTTGGTATTCGTTCGATATTTCGATGAGATGTATGTTGTCTTTCCTCTAGTGGTGTTATTTGAACATCGACTACATGACACTTCACCATGATTTGGGCCTAGGGGAAGGCATGGGGAAGTAATAAGTAGATGATGGGTTGCTAGAGTGACAAAAGCTTAAACCCTAGTTTATGCGTTGCTTTGTAAGGGGCTGATTCGGATCCACATGTTTCATGCTATGGTTAGATTTATCTTAATTCTTCTTTCGTAGTAGTGGATGCTTGTGAGAGGGGTTAATCATAAGTGGGAGGCTTGTCCAAGTAAGGGAAACACCCAAGCACCGGTCCACCCACATATCAAATTATTAAAGTAACGAACGTGAATCATATGAGCATGATGAAAACTAACTTAGCAACAATTCCCATGTGTCCTCGGGAACGCTTTGTTTTATATAAGAGTTTGTCCAGGCTTGTCCTTTGCTACAAAAACGATTGGGACACCTTGCTGCACCTTAGTTACTCTTGTTACTTGTTACCCATTACGAATTATCTTATCACACAACTATGTGTTACCGATAATTTCAGTGCTTGCAGAGAATACCTTGCTGAAAACCGCTTGTCATTTCCTTTTGCTCCTCGTTGGGTTCGACACTCTTACTTGTCGAAAGGACTACGATAGATCCCCTATACTTGTGGGTCATCACCGAGTAACCTACACGAGGTCAGGCAAGAGAATCGAGTAGCCTGGTGGGCAGAGAGCTCGGACAAGCAGGTTACTCACGTTTAGGTGGTTTTCGTTTTGCTCTTTTGTTTATTTATTTATATATCGACATGTTTTTCTATTTCTTTTGTGTTTACTTTCTTTTCTAGTCAGCCTTGATGCAATGCTCTTGGTTGTCATTGCTTTGTGAGTTGTGACTTTTCTTGATGGTTCTTCCAGCGATGGTCTCCAACCAACCGAGAACCTACCTTGGGCACGTCTCCAGCCTTCCCTGCTTGTGTGGATGCATAGCCGTCTGTGAGTTTGCTTGCTCCTGTGACCCTTTGATTGCTTCAGAGGGCTCTTTGACCATTCCCTTTGTAGAACGAAAGACGAAGTGTACATTATTGGCCTTGCCTCTATGCCTCCTCATTCCTTCTATTCATTTGGATTTGCTTTCTTGATCATTTTATCGCTTATGCCCTTACAGGGGAGCACTTGTCTGTTGTCCATGTCCGGGGTCATCTTCAGCCTCTTCCTTCTTGTACAGATGTACAACCATCTGTCAACTCACTTGCTACGTGCCCTTTGCTTGCTCCAATGGAATCTTGATAAGCCACAAATATAGGGGATCGCAACAATTTTCAAGGGTAGAGTATTCAACCCAAATTTATTGATTCGACACAAGGGGAGCCAAAGAATATTCTCAAGTATTAGCAGCTGAGTTATCAATTCAACCACACCTGGAAACTTAATATCTGCAGCAAAGTATTTAGTAGCAAAGTAATATGATAGTAGTGGTAACGGTAGCAAAAGTAATGTTTTTGGTGTTTTGTAGTGATGATAACAATAGCAACGGAAAAGTAAATAAGCGAAGAATAATATATGGAAAGCTCGTAGGCAATGGATCGGTGATAGAGAATTATGCCGGATGTGGTTCATCATGTAACAGTCATAACCTAGGGTGACACAGAACTAGCTCCAATTCATCAATGTACTGTAGGCATGTATTCCAAATATAGTCATACGTGCTTATGGAAAAGAACTTGCATGACATATTTTGTCCTACCCTCCCGTGGCAGCGGGGTCCTAGTGGAAACTAAGGGATATTAAGGCCTCCTTTTAATAGAGTATCGAACTAAAGCATTAACACATAGTGAATACATGAACTCCTCAAACTACGGTCATCACCGGAAGTGGTCCTGATTATTGTCACTTCGGGGTTGTCGGATCATAACACATAGTAGGTGACTATATACTTGTAAGATAGGATCAAGAACTCACATATATTCATGAAAACATAATAGGTTCAGATCTGAAATCATGGCACTCGGGCCCTAGTGACAAGCATTAAGCATAGCAAAGTCATAGCAACATCAATCTCAGAACATAGTGGATACTAGGGATCAAACCCTAACAAAACTAACTCGATTACATGATAAATCTCATTCAACCCATCACCGTCCAGCAAGCCTATGATGTAATTACTCACGCACGGCGGTGAGCATCATGAAATTGGTGATGGAGGAAGGTTGATGATGACGATGGCGACGGATTCCCCTCTCTGGAGCCCCGAACGGACTCCAGATCAGCCCTCCCGAGAGAGTTTAGGGCTTGGCGGCGGCTCCGTATCGTAAAACGCGATGAATCCTTCTCCCTTATTTTTTCTCTCCGAACACGAATATATAGAGTTGGAGTTGAGGTCGGAGGAGCTCCAGGGGGCCCACGAGGTAGGGGGCGCGCCCCCCACCCTTGTGGCTAGGGTGTGGGCCCCCTGGCCTTGATCTTTTGCCAGTATTTTTTATTATTTCCAAAAATACGCCCCGTGAAGTTCCAGGTCATTCCAAGAACTTTTGTTTCTGCACATAAATAACACCATGGCAATTCTGCTGAAAACAGCGTCAGTCCGGGTTAGTTCCATTCAAATCATGCAAGTTAGAGTCCAAAACAAGGGCAAAAGTGTTTGCAAAAGTAGATACGATGGAGACGTATCAACTCCCCCAAGCTTAAACATTTGCTTGTCCTCAAGCAATTCGGTTGACAAACTGAAAGTGATAAAGAAAAACTTTTACAAACTCTGTTTGCTCTTGTTGTTGTAAATATGTAAAGCCAGCATTCAAGTTTTCAGCAAAGATTATAAACTAACCATATTCACAATAATGCTTAGGTCTCATGTTTACTCATATCAATGGCATAATCAACTAGCGAGCAATAATAATAAATCTCGGATGACCACACTTTCTCAAAACAATCATAATATGATATAACAAGATGGTATCTCGCTAGCCCTTTCTGAGACCGCAAAACATAAATGCAAAGCACCTTTAAAGATCAAGGACTGACTAGACATTGTAATTCATGGTAAAAGAGATCTGATCAAGTCATACTCAATGTAAACTAACAGTAATGAATGCAAATGACAGCGATGCTCTCCAACTGGTGCTTTTTAATAAGAGGATGATGACTCAACATGAAAGTAAAAAGAGAGGCCCTTCGCAGAGGGAAGCAGGGATTTGTAGAGGTGCGAGAGCTCGGTTTTGAAATAGAGATGAATAATATTTTGAGCGGTATACTTTCATTGTCAACATAACAACCAAGAGATGGCGATATCTTCCATGCTACACACATTATAGGCGGTTCCCAAACAGAATGGTAAAGTTTATACTCCCCCTCCACCAACAAGCATCAATCCATGGCTTGCTCGAAACAACGAGTGCCTCCAACTAACAAGAGTCCCAGGGGGAGTTTTGTTTGCAATTATTTTGATTTTATTTGCATAAAGCATGGGACTGGGCATCCCGGTGACCAGCCACTTTCTCGTGAGTGAGGAGCAGAGTCCACTCCTCTTGAGAATAACTCGCCTAACATGGAAGATACGGACAACCCTAGTTGATACATGAGCTATTCGAGCATACAAAACAGGATATTTATTTGAAGGTTTAGAGTTTGGCACATACAAATTTACTTGGAACGACAGGTAGATACCGTATATAGGTAGGTATGGTGGACTCATATGGAACAACTTTGGGGTTTATGGGATTGGATGCACAAGCAGTAATCCCGCTTAGTACAGGTGAAGGCTAGAAAAAGACTGGAAAGCGACCAGCTAGAGAGCGACAACAGTCATGAACATGCATTAAAATTAATCAACACCGAATGCAAGCATGAGTAGGATATAATGCACCATGAACATAAATATCGTAGAGGCTAAGTTGATTTTGTTTCAACTACATGCGTGAACATGTGCCAAGTCAAGCCACTCGAATCGTTCAAAAGAGGATACCGCACTATCATACCACATCACAACCATTTTAATAGCATGTTGGCACGCAAGGTAAACCATTATAAGCTCCTAGCTAATTAAGCATGGCATAAGGGACTATGATCTCTAATTGTCATTGCAAACATGTTTATTCATAATAGGCTGAATCAGGAACGATGAACTAATCATATTTACAAAAACAAGAGAGGTCGAGTTCATACCAGCTTCTCCCATCTCAATCAGTTCATCATATATCATCATAATTGCCTTTTACTTGCACGGCCGAATGATGTGGATAATAATAATAGTGCACGTGCATTGGACTAAGCTGGAATCTGCAAGCATTCAATAAACAGGAGAAGACAAGGCAATATGGGCTCTTTTGTCAGATCAACAATAATGCATATAAGAGCCACTTTAACAATTTAATCATGATCTTCTCCTATCGACCCCCAAAGAAACTAAAAGAAATAAAACTATATACACGGGAAAGCTCCCAACAAGCAAAAGAAGAACAAGAAATCTTTTTGGGTTTTCTTTTTAATTACTACTACAAGCATGGAAAGTAAACTAATAAAAGGCTACAACTAATTTTTTTGGTTTTTCTTAAGGTTTATTAAACACACAAGAAGAAAGCATAAAAAGGAAATAAACTAGCATGGATATTACAATGAAAAAGTATGAGCACCGACATCTAGCAATGAGTGTGTGAACATGAATGTAATGTCGATGAGAAATACGTACTGCCCCAAGCTTAGGCTTTTGGCCTAAGTTGGTCTAATGCCACGGATGGCCTGGCGGATATCCAAAGTTGTAGTTGGGGTCGTACTGAGTTGCAACAGTCATTGCATCATGGGGTGCAGCTTGGAGGCGAGCTATCTCAGCCCTCCTCTTATACTCTTCTGCCTCCTCTCTGCTTATAAAATATCTCCCTTTTGCCTGAAAATCAAAGAAAGTAGAAGCAGGGAGAGCGACGTGATAGGTGCGTCGTCTGTCAAAGATTAGTCGGTACTGGAGGAATTGATCGTTCCTCTCAACAAACTGATGACGAACCATAGCCTCATAATCCAAATAAGCAGGAGGCAACTCAATATCATCCTCACGTATGGTTATACCAAGAAAATTAGCTAAGCGGGTTGCATAAATTCCACCAAAGAAATCTCCATTAAATCTATTAAGGTGCAACCTACGTGCAAGAATGGCTCCCAAATTATAAGATTTATCTCCTAACACAACACTCCTAAGAATACTGAGGTCAGGGACACACATGTGACATGCTTCATCTTTACCGTTAATGCATCTACCTATGAAGATAGCAAAATAATGTATAGCAGGAAAGTGAATGCTCCCTATGGTAGTTTGTGCTATATCTCTAGATTCCCCCACAGTTATATTAGCAAGAAAATCTCTAAATTCAGATTTGCGAGGTTCACTAGCACTACCCCATTATGGAAGTTTGCAAGCAGTGGTAAAATCCTCTAAGTCCATAGTATAAGAATTTTCATAAAGATCAAACAGGATAGTCTGAGAATTGCGTGAAGATGAAAATTCAAACCTCCTCACAAAGGAACTAGTGAGATAGTGGTACTGACGACATTTTTCTTCCTCGAAGTTCACAAGATCAGGTTACGCAAATATGCGTTAAATTATTCCTTAATTCCCGTTCGATCCATGAAGTCCTCTGAAGGCCATTCACAAGGCTCCACTGGAGCGTCCCTTGGTGGCTCATCATCAGCATCACGCATTGCAAGCCTGGGTCCTTGTTTCCTTGAAGAACCACCTTGGTACATTTTCTTAAACATATTTCTTCCTCTGAAAAATTTCTGAAATTTTTAGTAACTTCAAAATAAAAGTGAACCAAACTCAACAAAATTGATAGCAACTACTCCTACAAGTTCCTAGAGCCTATATCATGCATCAAAACTACTTGGAACCACATAATTTGACATGCAAGCTCAAGAACAGGGTCACCTAAGCAGCAAAAATATGCAATGAATAAAGCACTAGAACAAAAACTAATTGGACCAATGGAGGAGTCACATACCAAGGAACAATCCCCCAAAGCAGTTTTGTGAGAGGTGCTTTGAGCAAGGAGATCGAAAATCACAGCAAAATGAGCTAGAACTCATGCTTGAGCTGGATAATGGTGTTTGTGGGAGGAAGAAGGAGTGTGTGGGTGCAGGAATAAGTGGAGGAGGGCCACCGTGGGCCCATGAGGTAGGGGGCGCGCCCAGGGGGGTAGGGCGCGCCCTCCACCCTCGTGGCCAGGTGGATGCCCCCCTGTTGTGTTCTCAGTGCCAAATATTCTCAAATATTCCAGAAAAAATCATATTTAAATTTCAGGGCATTTGGAGAACTTTTATTTTGGGGGTATTTTTATATTGCACGGATAATTCAGATAAAAGACAGAAAATACTATTTTTATTTTATTTAATATAAATAACAGAAAGTAGAAAGAGGGTACATAGAGTTGTGTTTTCTAAATACATCCATCTCATGATCATCAAAAGGAATCCATTAACAAGGTTGATTAAGTCTTGTTAACAAACTCATTCTGAATAACATGGAACCGGAGAATTTTTGAATAACACTAGGTTACCTCAACGGGGATATGCACATCCCCAACAATAAGAATATCATATTTCTTCTTGACAGTAGGAAGAGGAAATTCAAAACCTCCAAAAATAATCGATGGAATTTTTCCAATAGAATTGATACTGTGAACTTGAGGTTGTTTCCTCGGAAAGTGTACCGTATGCTCATTACCATTAACATGAAAAGTGACATTGCCTTTGGTACAATCAATAACAGCCCCTGCAGTATTCAAAAAGGGTTTTCCAAGAATAATAGACAAACTATCGTCCTTGGGAATATCAAGAATAATAAAGTCCGTTAAAATAATAATGTTTGCAACCACAACAGGCACATCCTCACAAATACCGACAGGCATAGCAGTTGATTTATCAGCCATTTTCAAAGATATTTCAGTAGGTGTCAACTTATTCAAATCAAGTCTACGATATAAAGAGAGAGGCATAACACTAACACCGGCTCCAAGATCACATAAAGCAGTTTTTACATAGTTTCTTTTAATGGAGCATGGTATAGTGGGTACTCCTGGATCTCCAAGTTTCTTTGGTACTCCACCTTTAAAAGTATAATTAGCAAGCATGGTGGAAATTTCAGCTTCCGGTATCTTTCTTTTATTAGTAACAATTTATTTCATATACTTAGCATAAGGATTCATGTTGAGCATATCAGTTAATCGCATACGCAAAAAGATAGGTCTAATCATTTCAGCAAAGCGCTCAAAATCCTCATCATCTTTTTTCTTGGATGGTTTGGGAGGAAAAGGCATGGGTTTTTGAACCCAAGGCTCTCTTTCTTTACCTTGTTTCCTAGCAACAAAGTCTTTCTTATCATAACGTTGATTCTTTGATTGTGGGTTATCAAGATCAACAGCAGGTTCAATTTCTATATCATTATCATTGCTAGGTTGAGCATCATCATGAACATTATCATTAACATTATCACTAGTTTCAGGTTCATTACCAGATTGTGTTTCAGCATCAGAAATAGAAATATCATTTGGATTCTCAGGTGTTTCAGCAATAGGTTCACTAGAAGCGTGCAAAGTCCTATCATTTTTCTCTTTCTTCCTTTTAGAAGGACTAGGTGCATCTATATTATTTCTCTAAGAATCTTGCTCAATTCTCTTAGGGTGGCCTTCAGGATACAAAGGTTCCTGAGTCATTTTACCATTTCTAGTAGCCACTCTAACAACATAGTCCTTATTCTTACTATTCAATTCACTGAGCAAATCATTTTGAGCTTTAAGTACTTGTTCTACTTGAGTGGTAACCATAGAAGCATGTTTACTAATAAGTTTAAGTTCACCTTTGACATTGGCCATATAGTCACCCAAGTGTTCAAGCATATCAGCACTGCGTTTTATTCTCTACCAAAATAAGCATTGAAGTCTTCTTGCTTAACCATAAATTTATCAAACTCATCTAAGCATGGGCTAGCAAACTTAGTAAATGGGATTTCAGCTTTATCATATCTATAGAGAGAATTTACCTTTACTACCTCTGTCGGGTTATCAATACCATGTGTGTCTTCAATAGGTGATGGATTAAAACCATATATTTCTTCAACAGGCGGTAAATTAAGGCCATGCATTTCTTCAATAGGAGGTAAATTCTGAACATCATCAGCTTTAATACCCTTTTCTTTCATGGATTTCTTTGCCTCTTGCATATCTTCAGGACTGAGAAATAGAAAACCCCTTTTCTTCGGAGTTGGTTTAGGAATAGGCTCAGGCGCTGGCGCAGGAAGTGTCCAATTATTTTCATTTGTCAACATATTATTCAATAGAATTTCAGCTTCATCCAGTGTTCTTTCCCTGAAAACAGAACCAGCACAACTATGTAGGTAATCTCTGGAAGCATCAGTTAGTCCATTATAAAAGATATCAAGTATTTCATTTTTCTTAAGAGGATGATCAGGCAAAGCATTAAGTAATTGGAGAAGCCTCCCCCAAGCTTGTGGGAGGCTCTCTTCTTTAATTTGCACAAAATTATATATATATATATATATATATATATATATCCCTTAAGTCAGCTTGTTTCTTATGAGCAGGGAAATATTTAGCAGAGAAGTAATAAATCATATCCTAGGGACTACGCACACAACCAGGATCAAGAGAATTAAACCATATCTTAGCGTCACCCTTTAATGAGAACAGAAATATTTTAAGGATATAAAAGTAGCGAGTTCTCTCATCATTAGTGAACGGGGTAGCTATATCATTTAATTTAGTAAGATGTGCCACAATAGTTTCAGATTCCTAGCCATAAAAAGGATCAGATTCAACCAAAGTAATTATATCAGGATCAATAGAGAATTCATAATCCTTATCAGTAACAAAGATAGGTGAAGTAGCATAAGCAGGATCATATTTCATTCTAGCATTCAGAGTTTTTTGTTTAAGCTTAGCTAATAATTTCTTAAGATCACTTCTATCATTGCAAGCAAGAAAGTCTCTTTTAGTTTCTTCATCCATAACATAGCCCTCAGGCACAACAGGTAATTCATATTTATTATGAGAGCCTTCATAATCACTTTCATCGGTATTATCAGTTTCAATAATTTCATTCTCTCTAGCACAGTAGTATCAAGCATAGAAGTAGTTTCATCATAAGTATCATGCATATCAGAAGTGGCATCATCAATAATATGCGACATATCAGAATCAATAGCAGAAGCAGGTTTAGGTGTCGCATGCTTACTCAAAATAGAAGGTGAATCAAGTGCGGAGCTAGATGGCAGTTCCTTACCTCCCCTCGTAGTTGAGGGGTAAATCTTGTTTTTGGATCTCTCAAGTTCTTCATAATGATAAGCAGATATAAATCCCAAGTGACTCAAAGAATAGAGCTATGCTCCCCGGCAACGGCGCCAGAAAATAGTCTTGATAACCCACAAGTATAGGGATCGCAACAGTTTTCGAGGGTAGAGTATTCAACCCAAATTTATTGATTCGACACAAGGGGAGCCAAAGAATATTCTCAAGTATTAGCAGCAGATTTGTCAATTCAACCACACCTAGAAACTTAATATCTGCAGCAAAGTATTTAATAGCAAAGTAATATGATAGTAGTGGTAATAGTAGCAAAAGTAATGTTTTTGGTGTTTTGTAGCGATGATAACAATAGCAACGAAAAAGTAAATAAGCGAAGAAAAATATATGGAAAGCTCGTAGGCAATGCATCGGTGATAGATAATTATGCCGGATGTGGTTCATCATGTAACAGTCATAACCTAGGGTGACACAGAACTAGCTCCAATTCATCAATGTAATGTAGGCATGTATTCCGAATATAGTCATACGTGCTTATGGAAAATAACTTGCATGGCATCTTTTGTCCTACCCTGATACGTCTCTAACGTATCTATAATTTTTGATTGCTCCATGCTATATTATCTACTGTTTTGGACATTATTGGGCTTTATTATCCACTTTTATATTATTTTTTGGGACTAACCTATTAACCGGAGGCCCAGCCCAGAATTGCTGTTTTTTGCCTATTTTAGGGTTTCGAGTAAAAGGAATATCAAACGGAGTCCAAACAGAATGAAACCTTCGGGAACATGATTTTCCCGTCGAACATGATCCAGGAGACTTGGACCCTACATCAAGAAACAAGGGAGGAGGCCACGAGGTAGGGGGGCGTGCCTACGCCCCAGGCGCGCCCTCCACCCTCGTGGGCCCCCTGTTGCTCCACCGACATACTCCTTCCTCCTATATATACTTACGTACCCCCAAACGATCAGATACGGAGCCAAAACCCTAATTCCATCGCCGCAACTTTCTGTATCCACGAGATCCCATCTTGGGGCCTGTTCCAGAGCTCCGTCGGAGGGGGTATCCATCACGGAGGGCTTCTACATCATCACCATAGCCCCTCCGATGAAGTGTGAGTAGTTCACCTCAGACCT
Organism: Triticum monococcum; assembly: GCA_034509565.1. Lineage (NCBI taxonomy): Eukaryota > Viridiplantae > Streptophyta > Magnoliopsida > Poales > Poaceae > Triticum > Triticum monococcum. The sequence goes on along the minus strand of CM067842.1, from coordinate 475,560,124 downwards.
ACGGGTCCATAGTTATTAGCTAGATGGCTTCTTATCTCTTTTTGGATCTCAATACAATGTTCTCCCCCTCTCTTGTGGAGATCTATTCGATGTAATCTTCTTTTTGCGGTGTGTTTGTTGAGACCAATGAATTGTGGGTTTATGATCAAGTCTATCTATGAACAATATTTGAATCTTCTCTGAATTCTTTTATGTATGATTGGTTATCTTTGCAAGTCTCTTCGAATTATCAGTTTGGTTTGGCCTACTAGATTGATATTTCTTGCAATGGGAGAAGTGCTTAGATTTGGGTTCAATCCTGTGGTGTCCTTTCCCAGCGATAGTAGGGGCAGCAAGACACGTATTGTATTGTTGCCATCGAGGATAACAAGATGGGGTTTTCATCATATTGCATGATTTTATCCCACTACATCATGTCATCTTGCTTAAGGCGTTACTCTGTTTTCATTAACTTAATACTCTAGATGCATGCTGGATAGCGGTCGATGAGTGGAGCAATAGTAATAGATGCAGGCCGGAGTCGGTCTACTTGTCTCGGACGTGATGCCTATATACATGATCATACCTAGATATTCTCATAACTATGCTCAATTATGTCAATTGCTCAACAGTAATTAGTTCACCCACCGTAGAATACTTATGCTCTTGAGAGAAGCCACTAGTGAAACCTATGGCCCCCGGGTCTATCTTCATCATATTAATCTTCCAATACTTAGTTATTTCCTTTGCTTTTATTTTACTTTGCATCTTTATCATAAAAATACCAAAAAAATATTATCTTATCATATCTATCAGATCTCACTCTCGTAAGTGGTCGTGTAGGGATTGACAACCCCTTATCGCGTTGGTTGCGAGGATTTATTTGTTTTGTGCAGGTACGAGGGACTCGCGCGTAGCCTCCTACTGGATTGATACCTTGGTTCTCAAAAACTGAGGGAAATACTTACGCTACTTTGCCACATCATCCCTTCCTCTTCGGGGAAAAACCAACGCAGTGATCAAGAGGTAGCAAGAAGTATATCTAGCACCGTTGCCGGGGAGGTTCGCGCAAGTCAAAATCTGACTCCCGACAATGAGCCATTTCTGGCGCCGTTGCCGGGGAGTCTACGCAAAAGTGAATATACCAAGTACCCATCACAATCCCTATCTCCCGCATTACATTATTTGCTATTTGCCTCTCGTTTTCCTCTCCCCCACTTCACCCTTGCCGTTTTATTCGCCCTCTCTCTCTCTATCCTCCCTCTCTTTCCCGTTTGCCTCTTTTTGCCCGCTTGCTTTTTGTTTGCTTGTGTGTTGGATTGCTTGCTTGTCACGATGGCTCAAGATAACACTAAATTGTGTGACTTTACCAATACCAACAACAATGATTTTATTAGCACTCCGATTCCTCCTCTTACCGATGCTGGATCTTGTGAAATTAATGTTGCCTTGCTGAATCTTGTCATGAAAGATCTGTTTTCCGGCCTTCCTAGTGAAGATGCCGCTACCCATCTAAATAGCTTCGTTGATTTGTGTGATATGCAAAAGAAGAAAGATGCCTTTATAAGAGCGTGTTCTTCTAGTTCCTATGAAAATAAAGATGAAGATCTAAAAGTTATTGATGTGTCCCCTATTAAGTATTTGTTTTGCAATATGAATCTTAATAATGATGGGACTGAATATGATCCACCTTTACCTAGAAGGCGTTCTAAGAATTCGGACTTTTTAGATCTTGATGCTAAAATTGATGAAAGTGGGATCGAAGAAATTAAAACCCTAGATGTTGCTAAACCCACTATTTTGGATTTCAAGGAATTTAATTATGAAATTGCTCTTTGATTGATTGTATTTCCTTGTTGCAATCCGCGCTAAATTCTCCTCACGCTTATAGTCAAAATAAAGCGTTCACTAAACATATCGTTGATGCCTTGATGCAATCTTATGAAGAAAAACTTGAATTGGAAGTTTCTATCCCTAGAAAACTTTATGATGAGTGGGAACCAACTATTAAAATTAAGATTAAAGATCATGAGTTCTATGCTTTATGTGATTTGGGTGCTAGTGTTTCCATGATTCTAAAGACTTTGTGCGATTTGTTAGGTTTTCGTGATTTTGATGATTGCTCTCTAAACTTGCATCTTGCGGATTCCACTATTAAGAAAACTATGGGAAGAATTAATGATGTTCTTATTGTTGCAAATAGGAATTATGTACCCGTAGATTTTATTGTTCTTGACATAGATTGCAATCCTTCATGTCCTATTATTCTTGGTAGACCTTTCCTTAGAACGATTGGTGCAATTATTGATATGAAGGAAGGAAATATTAGTTTCCAATTTCCGTTAAGGAAAGGCATGGAACACTTTCCTAGAAAGAAAATTAAATTACCTTATGAATCTATTATGAGAGCCACTTATGGATTGCCTACCAAAGATGGCAATACCTAGATCTATCCTTACTTTTTATGCCTAGCTAGGGGCGTTAAACAATAGCGCTTGTTGGGAGGCAACCCAATTTTATTTTATTCCTTGCTTTTTTCTCTTTTTTAGTAATAAATAATTTATCTAGCCTCTGTTTAAGTTGTGTTTTTTGTGTTTAATTAGTGTTTGTGCCAAGTAAAACCGTTGGGAAGACTTGGGGAAAGTCTTGATATCTTGCTGTAAAAAACAGAAACTTTAGCGCTCACGAGAACTGCTGACTTTTTTAGTTGTAAGGTGATATTTAGTTAATTATTGTTGCAGATGATTAATGGATAAATTCCCCACATCCAGCAATTTATTTTAGAATTTTTGGGGTTCCAGATCTTGCGCTAGCTACATATTACTACAGACTGTTCTGTTTTTGACAGATTCTGTTTTTCGTGTGTTGTTTGCTTATTTTGATGAATCTATGGCTAGTAAAATAGTTTATAAACCATAGAGAAGTTAGAATACAGTAGGTTTAACACCAATATAAATAAAGAATGAGTTCATTACAGTACCTTGAAGTGGTCTTTTGTTTTCTTTCGCTAACGGAACTCACGAGATTTTCTACTTTAAGTTTTGTGTTTTGAAGTTTTCAAGTTTGGGGTAAAGATTTGATGGATTATGGAACAAGGAGTGGCAAGATCCTAAGCTTGGGGATTCCAATGGAACCCCCAAGATAATCTAAGGACACCTAAAAGCCAAAGCTTGGGGATGCCCCGGAAGGCATCCCCTCTTTTCGTCTACTTCTATCGGTAACTTTACTTGGAGCTATATTTTTATTCACCACATGATATGTGTTTTTCTTGGAGCATCTTGTATGATTTGAGTCTTTGCTTTTTAGTTTACCAAAATCATCCTTACTTTACACACCTTTTGAGGGAGCCATACATGATTTGGAATTTGTTAGAATACTCTATGTGCTTCGCTTATATCATTTGAGTTATATAGTTTTTCTCTAGCACTTCACTTATATCTTTTAGAGCACGGTGGTGGATTTGTTTTATAGAAACTATTGATCTCTCATGCTTCACTTAGATTATTTTGAGAGTCTTAAATAGCATGGTAATTTGCTTAAATAATCCTAATATGCTATGTGTTCAAGATTAATAGAAAAATTCTTATGAGTGTTTTGAATACTAAGAGAAGTTTGATGATTGATGATTGTTTTGAGATATGGAGGTAATAATATCAAAGTCGTGCTAGTTGAGTAGTTGTGAATTTGAGAAATGCTTGTGTTGAAGTTTGCAAGTCCCGTAGCATGCACGTATGGTAAACGTTATCTAACAAATTTGAAATATGAGGTGTTATTTGACTGTCTTCCTTATGAGTGGCGGTCGGGGACGAGCGATGGTCTTTTCCTACCAATCTATCCCCCTAGGAGCATGCGCGCAGTGCTTGGTTTTTGATGACTTGTAGATTTTTGCAATAAGTATGTGAGTTCTTTATGACTAATGTTGAGTCCATGGATTATACGCACTCTCACCCTTCCATCATTGCTAGCCTCTTCGGTATCGTGCATTGCCCTTTCTCACATTGAGAGTTGGTGCAAACTTCGCCGGTGCATCCAAACCCCGTGATATGATACGCTCTTTCACACATAAACCTCCTTATATCTTCCTCAAAACAGACACCATACCTACCTTTTATGGCATTTCCATAGCCATTCCGAGATATATTTCCATGCAACTTTCCACCATTCCGTTTATCATGACACATTCATCATTGTCATATTGCTTAGCATGATCATGTAGTTGACATAGTATTTGTGGCAAAGCCACCATTCATAATTCTTTCATACATGTCACTCTTAGTTCATTGCATATCCCGGTACACCGCCGGAGGCATTCATATAGAGTCATATCTTGTTCTAAGTATCGAGTTGTAATTCTTGAGTTGTAAGTAAATAGAAGTGTGATAACCATCATTCATAGAGCATTGTCCAAATAAAAAAAGGAGAAAGGCCAAATAAAAAAAGGGAAGGCCAAAAAAAGAAGGGACAATGCTACTATCCTTTTTCCACACTTGTGCTTCAAAGTAGCACCATAATCTTCATGATAGAGAGTCTTTTGTTTTGTCACTTTCATATACTAGCGGGAATTTTTCATTATAGAACTTGGCTTGTATATTCCAACAATGGGCCTCCTCAAGTGCCCTAGGTCTTCATGAGAAAGCAAGTTGGATGCACACCCACTTAGTTTCTTTTGTTGAGCTTTCATACATTTATAGCTCTAGTGCATCCGTTGCATGGCAATCCCTACTCCTTGCCTTAACATCAATCGATGGGCATCTCCATAGCCCATTGATTAGCCTCGTTGATGTGAGACTTTCTCCTTTTTTGTCTTCTCCACATAACCCCCATCGTCATATTCTATTCCACCCATAGTGCTATATCCATGGCTCGTGCTCATATATTGCGTGAAAGTTTATAGGTTTGAGATTACTAAAGTATGAAACAATTGCTTGGCTTGTCATCGGGGTTGTGCATGATGAGAGCATCCTTGTGTGACGAAAATGGAGGATGACTAAACTATATGATTTTGTAGGGATGAACTTTCTTTGGCCATGTTATTTTGAGAGGACATAATTGCTTAGTTAGTATGCTTGAAGTATTATTATTTTTATGTCAATATGAACTTTTATCTTTAATCTTTCGGATCTGAATATTCCTACCACAATTAAGAAGAATTACATTAAAATTATGCCAAGTAGCACTCCGCATCAAAAATTCTGTTTTTATCATTTACCTACTCGAGGACGAGCAGGAATTAAGCTTGGGGATGCTTCATACGTCTCCAACGTATCTATAATTTTTTATTGCTCCATGCTATATTATCTACTGTTTTGGACATTACTGGGCTTTATTATCCACTTTTATATTATTTTTTGGGACTAATCTATTAACCGGAGGCCCAGCCCAAAATTGTTGTTTTTTTTGCCTATTTTAGGGTTTTGAAGAAAAGGAATATCAAACGGAGTCCAAATGGAATGAAACCTTCGGGAACGTGATTTTCCCGCCGAACATGATCCAGGAGACTTGGACCCTACGTCAAGAAACAAGGGGGGAGGCCACGAGGTAGGGGCGCGCCTACCCCCCCAGACACGCCCTCCACCCTCGTGGGCCCCCTGTGGCTCCACCGACGTACTCCTTCCTCCTATATATACCTACGTACCCCCAAACGATCAGATACGGAGCCAAAACCCTAATTCCACCGCTGCAACTTTCTGTATCCACGAGATCCCATCTTGGGGCCTGTTCCGGAGCTCCGCCGGAGGGGGTATCCATCATGGAGGGCTTCTACATCATCACCATAGCCCCTCCGATGAAGTGTGAGTAGTTCACCTCAGACCTACGGGTCCATAGTTATTAGCTAGATGGCTTCTTCTCTCTTTTTGGATCTCAATACAATGTTCTCCCCCTCTCTTGTGGAGATCTATTCGATGTAATCTTCTTTTTGCAGTGTGTTTGTTGAGATCGATGAATTGTGGGTTTATGATCAAGTCTATCTATGAACAATATTTGAATCTTCTCTGAATTCTTTTATGTATGATTGGTTATCTTTGCAAGTCTCTTTGAATTATCAGTTTGGTTTGGCCTACTAGATTGATCTTTCTTGCAATGGGAGAAGTGCTCAGCTTTGGGTTCAATCTTGCGGTGTCCTTTCCCAGTGACAGTAGGAGCAGCAAGGCACATATTGTATTGTTGCCATCGAGGATAACAAGATGGGGTTTTCATCATATTGCATGAGTTTATCCCTCTACATCATGTCATCTTGCTTAAGGCATTACTCTGTTTTCATTAACTTAATACTCTAGATGCATGCTGGATAGCGGTCGATGAGTGGAGTAATAGTAGTAGATGCAGGCACGAGTCGGTCTACTTGTCTCCGACGTGATGCCTATATAGATCATACCTAGATATTCTCATAACTATGCTCAATTCTGTCAATTGCTCAACAGTAATTCATTCACCCACCATAGAATACTTATGCTCTTGATAGAAGCCACTAGTGAAACCTATGGCCCCCGGGTCTATCTTCATCATATTAATCTTCCAATACTTAGTTATTTCCTTTGCCTTTTTACTTTGCTTTTATTTTACTTTGCATCTTTATCATCAAATACCAAAAATATTGTCTTATCATATCTATCAGATCTCACTCTCGTAAGTGGTCGTGTAGGGATTGACAACCCCTTATCGCGTTGGTTGCGAGGATTTATTTGTTTTGTGCAGGCACGAGGGACTCGCGTGTAGCCTCCTACTGGATTGCTACCTTGGTTCTTAAAAACTGAGGGAAATACTTACGCTACTTTGCTGCATCATCCCTTCCTCTTCGAGGAAAAACCAACGCAGTGCTCAAGAGGTAGCATACCCTCCCGTGGCAGCGGGGTCCTAGTGGAAACTAAGGGATATTAAGACCTCCTTTTAATAGAGTACCGGACCAAAGCATTAGCACATAGTGAATACATGAACTCCTCAAACTACGGTCATCACCGGAAGTGGTCCCGATTATTGTCACTTCGGGGTTGCCGGATCATAACACATAGTAGGTGACTATAGACTTGCAAGATAGGATCAAGAACTCACATATATTCATGAAAACATAATAGGTTCAGATCTGAAATCATGGCACTCGGGCCGTAGTGACAAGCATTAAGCATAGCAAAGTCATAGCAACATGAATCTCAGAACATAGTGGATACTAGGGATCAAACCCTAACAAAACTAACTTGATTACATGATAAATCTCATCCAACCCATCACCGTCCAGCAAGCCTACGATGGAATTACTCACGCACGGTGGTGAGCATCATGAAATTGGTGATGGAGGAAGGTTGATGATGACGATGGCGACGGATTCCCCTCTCCGGAGCCCCGAACGGACTCCACATCAGCCCTCCCGAGAGAGTTTAGGGCTTGGCGGCGGCTTTGTATCGTAAAATGCGATGAATCCTTCTCCCTTATTTTTTCTCTCCGAACACGAATATATAGAGTTGGAGTTGAGGTCGGAGGAGCTCCAGGGGGCCCACGAGGTAGAGGGCGTGCCCCCCACCCTCGTGGCTAGGGTGTGGGCCCCCTGACCTTGATCTTTTGCCAGTATTTTTTATTATTTCCAAAAATACGCTCCGTGAAGTTTTAGGTCATTCTGAGAACTTTTGTTTCTACACATAAATAACACCATGGCAATTCTGCTGAAAACAGCGTCAGTCCGGGTTAGTTCCATTCAAATCATGCAAGTTAGAGTCCAAAACAAGGGCAAAAGTGTTTGGAAAAGTAGATACGACGGAGACGTATCAACTTTGCATGTTCCCTTCGTAGATCAGAGGAGTCAGTGTATGCTTTGGCCTTGCCTCTCTACGTGGTGGTTCCCTTTGTGTATTTTCTTTTCTTTCATGACCATCTGAGTGTTCATGGCATTGCATGGGGAGCACCTAGCTTTTGTCGATGCTCTAGCATGACTTCGGCCTCCCCTTACTTTAACAAAGATCCTTGCACCCAAGTCTCCATATCGGGCACTAAAACCTTCTCACCATACTCGCTAGGCCCCTTCGCGCATGCGTGCTTGTCGTACATGAGTTTTTTATTGCCCACGGATCCACCCCCCCCCTCTTCCTTACTCAATTCCACACAATCTTCCTCTCCTTACTCTCCTCCTCAGACAACATCAAACTCTTCATCAGATCCTCCACCTTATCCATGAGCAGAACTGAGACAACGAGAACTATGGTTCGGGGGTGTACGAATGTATGCCCTAGATCACACGGGAGGCTATTTGGTGTGGGATGTGGGGAAGAGAAACCTAAACGACTATGACCGCGAGCTTTTTAATGGGAAACCGCGGGGATGGGCATTAGGACGAGTTTAAGACAAGTCATCAGGACGGTGGTGATGTGGAAAACCAACGAGATCTCGAAAACCCTAACCAAACCGTCACACATGGGCTGATGCTATTATGGTTACGGGGTTTGCTAGTTGGTTTTGCTTGTGAGGGTGAAAGAAAATAAATACTTAGTGGCGACCATTATTTTTGGTGGGTTGGTGTTATTATGGGGGGGCTGCATGAACATAGGGATATTTTTTATATAAGGGGCAAAGGGATGAGAGGTGGACCAAAGGATGGAACAAAGAACCTTATGTCTTTTTTAGATTAGAGTACAAGGGATCGAGTTGTATATATAATACAAATATTTAGATTAATAATATGAGAATCGAAACTAAAAATACATAAATTTATTGTATTAGATTATTGTATAGTTATTTTTATTGAATATAAGTAGCATAATAAACTGAAAAAATGTTTTCCATTCATGGTTGCATTTGACAAGACCCTCTTTCCATACATGGTTGCCTGTTATGTGTCATGTTTGCATGTTAAGAGAAATAAATTATTGTTTATCACCTATTTAATTATACAAAATATCCCCGCAAAGAGAATTTATACAAGATATAGCAGAGAACTTTAAGAGAGAACGAAATTGGCAAGCGAGTAAGTAGGGAGGTGAATCCTAGCTTGGACTAGCGGCTCCCCGCTCCCCAAGCTCCCGTGCTGTGCTGGTAGCCACCCCGGCCCCGGCGGCCACACCCCCTCTGCCGCCCTCCACTCTGGAGCCGTCGTCCACTCTGATAAGGATCAACGTGATGATCCTATAGTTTTTGCCCGATCTTTCACTGCAAGACAATCAAATAGAAAAAACTTCTAATCACGAGAGTAATCCACGTAACCTGAAGATGAGGAAACAAATCCAGCAAGCAACGTGATGAAGATCACCACGCCTCAAACCAAAGCACGATAATCCTTGATGAACACAAGAACCTCCGTAGCAATCTTTATTAGATAAACGGCATCGCCGATCCCGGAGGGATGCTTCACCGAAGAAACACAACTCGATAGTTTTAGACTAAAATTCCGAACTCCCTAAACCTAATGCGCCCCAGCTCCTTATATGGAGGGGTGAGGCACCCAACCCAATGGGCCTCGACCTGACTTGGTTGGACAGGCCCAAAACCAAGCAAAAACTCATAATTATTAAAAATAACAATGACACGCCTAGCTTGGTGGAGTCCTGAAATTGGGCTTCACCTCCTCCGCCGTGCCTGTATCATCCTCCCCCCCTTCAAAAAGCGTTGTCCTCAATGCGTGAGGGTCTGCTAGAAAGGGTGGCGTGATATCAACAAAAGCATCACGCGTCTTCGCCCTCTTCAAGTCTCGCGTGCCTACCACTCCACATCCTCCCTCTTGGTCTACTCGACTTGGTTCAGTTGTGGGTGCCTTTCTTCTCCACACACGCCTGGGCATAGGTGCCACCGCCTTCTTCTTGTCCATCTTTACTGGAGCCCTTTGTTTCTGAACATGAACCTGCTTTGCACTACCCTGCAAAAGATGAGTAATGCCTGGGCCACACAACTGACGAACATGCCCATCCTTGCCTTTGTGCATCCGCACTGCTACTCCAACAAAACGCCTCACAGGTGTGCTAACAAAACTGCGCTTGTCGCCCCAAAGCACCTCATGCACTGGGACATGATCAGCACAAATACCATCAGTCTGAACACTTGTGTCAGCACAAACTAGAATTGTAACACATGCTGCAACATCCTTCCTCTCATCAGAAAGAGGCTGTACTTCAACTGGCTTGTCACTAACAAGAACAACATGCTTGTCATCTACAGGTATAGCTGAAGCAATATCAACAATGTCGCTCTGTGCATCATGCTCCTCATGCTGCAACTTAGCTAACCTTGGCGGCTTAGCCTTGCGCAACCTCTCCTTGTGTACCACCAGCTCCACATCAGACTTTATTTGATCATCCTTCATAGGCTTCAAAGTCTGATGTTTGCCATCATGCACAAAAGAATATGTATTTGCTCTCCCAGCATGTGTAACATTGCGATCATACTGCCATGGACGTCCAAGTAACAACCCACACACCTCCAATGGCAACACATCACATTCTACCACATCAACATAGTCACCAACTGTAAATGGCACACGCACTTTATGAGTAACCTTCAACATACCGCAGCCATTCAACCACTCAAAATGCTTAAGTTCAGGAATACGCCATGTGGACAACCCCAATGATGCCACCATTGCCTTGCTTAGGCCATTAGTACAGCTACCACCATCAATCATCAACTTGCATGCTTTGCCTTTAATCATACACTGAGTCTAAAATAAACTCCACCGCTGACCCTTGTCAACTGTTTTGCAAGCTTCATCATGTACCCTCTTGAGTTGCATATTTAGCCCACTCAATGGTACAACATCGTCCACCAAAATCGTGTCAACCTCAGCCTTGTCCTCCTTAGAACCAGTATGTGTTGTTGCTGCCTCGTTGACATCGTCTATATGAACGGATGTGTCCTTGGAAATTACCTTCGTGGAAGTCTGCACATTATGCGCTGGAAAAACTGTAATTGGCTTTTTTAGTTCCACCCGCATCTCTTTAATGAGCTTTTGTATATCAGCTATCTCAGTCCGAGCACGATCCCGAGACTTCTCGTCTAGCCGAGAAAACCATGTAGAAGACATCTTCCAATTTGCAAAGAGAAAATAAAATCACTATATTTTTTTGTGTTAAATTAGACTCACGTGCAAGTAAACCAACGGGAGTTCGTAGAGAATTGCCGATCTAATATACTCGTACGTGTGCCCAACAAACCAACTAGATCCAAATGCCAAACGGATGCTTCTCGCCTTGCCGACTTCTCTTGATCTCGTGCTTGTTTTTTTTTCACGCAAAAAGCTGCACCAAACTCGGACAGAAGTCACGTACACGTAGAAGAAAAAGGACTCCTCACTTTTTGTCTGCCACGAAAATTTCCAGCAAAAGCGGATCGAGTGATCCAAAACAAACGCCTAATATTGTCTTCCGTTGTTCTCTGGTCCACCAGGGAGAAAACGGATCAATCTGCAAAATAAAATTGGAAACTAATCTCCTATCGATCTGCACAACAACGCGCCGCCTGGACCAAAAGAGAAAAAAACGTGCCGCCTGGACGAGGAAAACAAATCCCGATCTGCTGCAGATTGCCTCGCCACCAACAATACAGTCGTCACCACCTCTTCGTCCAACAGATCGGTAATCAGCCTGACGACAACAAGAGGCAAACGATCGAACAACAAGACCTAGCTTCCCTCACAACAGCAGATCAAGCTTCAGCCTTCAACAAACCAATAGATCCACAAATCTTGAGCAAGACCAGCAGATCAATCTCAGATGCTCGCGGTGATAAACCCAGTAATCTGATACCACATGATAAGGATCAACGTGATGATCCTATAGTTTTTGCCCGATCTTTCACCGCAAGACAATCAAATAGAAAAAAACTTCTAATCACGAGAGTAATCCACGTAACCTGAAGATGAGGAAACAAATCCAGCAAGCAACGTGATGAAGATCACCACGCCTCAAACCAAAGCACAATAATCCTTGATGAACACAAGAACCTCCGTAGCAATCTTTATTAGATAAACGGCATCGCCGATCCCGGAGGGATGTTTCACCGAAGAAACACAACTCGATAGTTTTAGACTAAAATTCCGAACTCCCTAAACCTAATGCGCCCCAGCTCCTTATATGGAGGGGTGAGGCGCCCAGCCTAATGGGCCTCGACCTGACTTGGTTGGACAGGCCCAAAACCAAGCAAAAACTCATAATTATTAAAAATCTAGTTATTAAAAATAAAAATGACATGCCTAGCTTGGTGGAGTCCTGAAATTGGGCTTCACCTCCTCCGCCGTGCCCGTATCACACTCTCTGCGTGCATGGCCTCCCGGGTCTCCCTCTCGGGCTCCTTCTCATTGGACGCGCCCTTGTCTGTTCCTTCGCCTCGACCGCGGCTCCGCTCCCTTGTGGTCCCATCGGTCGTAGGCTCCCCCTTCGGCCCTATCATCCAGGGCGGCGATGCGGGAGTGGGCCCCTCCCGTGCTCCTGCGCTGGCGGCTGTGTCCTGGCAGACCAAGCAGGCCCGCCGCAACAGGGTGCCCCGGCCTTGCTCCCACCTTGGCACCACCAGCCGCCCAGACATCGACTTGTGCTTCCGGCTGCTAGGCCTCGACCAGACCCGTGGCTTCCTGCCGAGCTCTACGCATGTTGCTACAACTGTGAGCGGGAAGGCCATATCTCGGGGGAATGCAGCAACCCAACTTGATGCGTTCGATGCGGTGGAGAGAACCACACCTTGAGGGGGTGCACGTGGCCGCGTAGTCCTTCTCCGGTGTCGCGGTCACACCGACTGCCGTCTGCGCTTCGCCTTGGTCCGTGTGGCGACGCGAGCCGCACGCCGCCGCGGTCCCCCTCCCCCCCCCCCCCCCCCCCCCGCGCGCCATGCCCCCACTCCCTGCTGCATGGTGCTGCCGCCTGCTAGCGCCACCCGCCTCCCTGCCACCATGGTGCCACCACCGCTGGGTCCCCCGCCAGCGGGCACCGTTCGCTTCGGCCCGACCTGGTCGTAGGTCGCAAGTGTCGGAACGATGCGCGCTCTAGGCGACCCCCAGTTCTCCGTCCCGGTGGAGACGCGCTCGTTGGCCTCCTGGGAGGCGCCGGACGCTGAGCCTGTGGACTGTTGCTTCTTGGGGTCGTCTTAGGGCACCCGTGCGTTGGAGGCAGAACTGACCAAGGCGGTGGTGGTGACCATCTGTGGCTCTCGGTCGGCGGTCGACCTCGCGACTGCAGCCACGGTGATCCATGCAGAGTTCGACATTTGGCCTTTGGACATGTCCATTCGGCCGTTCTTCTCGGAGGACTTCCTGGTCCTATGCAAAGACGTCGACTTGCATAACAGGCTACTCTCGGGTGGAAACGCCATGGTAGGTCAGACCAGGCTCTCGCTGCACCCATGGCTGTGTCAGGCTCAGGCCACGGCCATCTCCATGCCATTCCTGGTGCCTTTGGCGCTTCAGGTGTCCCGGCCAATGCTTGGACGTGACGCGCTGCAGAGTCCTTGCTCTGGGTATTGGTATCATCATCAAGGTGGCCGACATCACTACACGGCGGGACGACATGTCGGCATTCCCGGTCTGGTTGCACAATGACGACCCTGCGTAGATCCCCTCGCGGCGCATCCTGGTAGTGGAAGAACCAGGCAGGCGGGCGGTGCACCAGGAGGACGGTCTGCCCGACGCGCTCTAGTATCCTATCGAGATCACCCAGCTCGCCCCGCCGGTTGCTCCTAGGCTGGGGGGGCGGGCCGCCGCCAGAGGACGGGGACTCAGAAGGATCACCCGATCGTGGCGCTCGCCGCGGCCGCTCCAGAACACACAGTAGGCGGGGAGCTCCGGCCGATCGGTCAAGGCGCGGCCCCTCGCCGTCGTTCGACCTGCTCGTTGGCGGGATCAGCCCCTCTTGCAAGGCAGGCAAACGTTCGAATGGTCACCGCTGACCGGTCAGCCTGGAAACATGACAGCCGTGCTGCCATCATGGATAAGGCCCGTGGCCCTCTCCCTGGCCACCACATGGAAAGTGCCGCCACCCAAGCGACATCGTCTTCTGCATCTAGACTGGCGACTGGGCGCTGCCCTGTGAGGATCCGATGCGGGACCATGGGGATTCCCCTTGCTCCACCAACCAGCAGACATGCATCACGCAGACCCACCCGTTGGTCGGGTACTCACGCCCCCACAGCAGGATGGTAGGGACGACAGGCTATCCCCTGCCTCCGTTCTAATTGACTCATGGCAGCTTCCTGTCTAGGAGGGGATAAGGACAGGGGCAGACCCCACACTGCTACTCCCGGAGGACCAATGGATGGACGATGAGTCCGGCAGCTTCGAGAGCTTCTCTACTTGTGGATCGCCGTTGGATTGTGACATGTCGCCTGGCCCATGCTTGCCGCGTGGTTCTCAGGGACTGGTGGGGCCAAATACATGCATGCATGACGAGACTACATGCCTAGTTAGCTTATCGTGTGACGCTGAGCACCATACCCGCGCTCTGGAGCTTGCTGCTAGAGCCACAATCACCACCCCATCATCGCCCCTAGTGGTCGCGGACCCCACACATACGCCGGCTCCTACTCCGGAGCAGACCACGCCACCAGGCACGACTGCGGCCAACTTCTACGCAGAGGTGCGCCATGGGTTTTCACCGCTACTCCCCCGCCCACCGGACCGTGTGCCGCCCAACAGGAGGCCAAGGAAGAAGAGATCCCTAGTGGCAAACCCAAGGAGGAGTGTACGCCTTGCGAGAGGCGTAGACACGACCTCGGCTACTTCCAAACAGCAGCGAGTGCTAATCCGGTGGCTTTGCCTAGCCAACGAGTGTGAAGAAATCATGGACGAGGATCTGCTCATGTACGGCGAGCTGTTCAAAACATCGTTGACTCGTGACCAAATTGCAACAGTCCTGACGCTGTTCGGTTGGGATGCATCCATCCTGCCGGTGTAGGAGGAGCCAGTAGAGGGATAGCCGGGCACTAGTTTTCGGACCTGGCCGATGGTGGGCTCTCCCCATGGCTACACAACCCTTGAAAATATTCGTGTGGAACGACAGGGGGCTCAATTCCCTGGCAAGGTGGAGCGTCATATATCAAGCAGTGGTGAATGCAAACCCGACAGTCGTATGTTTCCAAGAGGCGAAGCTCCAAGTTGTATCACCTGAAGTTGTAAGGCATTGCCTAGGTAATAGATTCACGAACTTTGGATACCTCCCAGCTGTGGGAACCCGGGGTGGAATCCTAATTACATGGGATGCCACAATGGCATCGGCCTCAAACCCGCATCGCACTACAAATACACTCACTGTGCTGGTCAGGTCGGTGAGTGGAGGCCAATGGTGGTTGACGGGGGTCTATGGGCCCCAGGGCAATGAGGATAAGATAGAATTCTTACAGGAGTTGGTTGACATCCGCAAACTACACGCGGGACCCTGGCTACTGGCGGGAGACTTTAATCTCTTGGTCAATCCGGAAGGTAAGCACAACAATGCAGTCAACCATCGAATGATGGCTCGATTCCGTTCCAAGATAAATAGGCTGGAGCTTCGGGAGCTATACCTAAATGGGAGAAAATACACGTGGTCCAACGAAAGGCTGAGGCCGACCTTACAGAAGGTTGACTACATCTTTGCCTCTACCTGCTAGGAAGACCTCCACCCGACGTGCCTCCTCACCGCCTTGGGGTCGGCAGTTTCAGATCACCGCCCCCTCCTGCTGGACCTCAACACGGGCATCATGATGGGAAAGCGCTTTTGCTTTGAGGCATTTTGGCCCAAGGTGGATGGGTTCCAAGATACGGTCGTGGAAGCATGGCATTCGGTCCCCTTGCATAGCAGTGCATTCCTGACCCTAGATAAAAAGTTTCGCACCACGGCGAAAGCACTCCAAAGGTGGAGCGACGTTGGATTGGCAATGTCAAGCTGCAAAACTTAATTGTGCTGGAAGTGATTGCAAGGTTGGATGAGGCCATGGACTCTAGGGAGATCTCCCTGAACGAGCACACGCTACGCAAGATACTCAAACGAAAACTGCTCGGATTGGCATCCCTTCAGAGGACGATCATGTGGCAGCGATCGAGGATGCTCCAGCTCAGGGAAGGTGATGCCAACATGGCATTTTTCATCGTTAAGCCCGCCATCAACAGCGCAAGAATGTGATCCTCTCACTGCAACACAATGGACAAGCACTCACAAATCAAGAGGAGATTGCGGTAGAGGTGGATGATTTCTATACAAGTTTGCTCGGAGCTGCCCCCGAGCATGAGCACACGCTTCAACTTGACACTCTAGACCTGCCTCCGCGGAATCTGTCGCATCTCGAGGCTCCAATCACAGTGGAGGAGCTCGAGCAAATAGTCAAGAGTATGCCAATGGACAAGGCCCCGGGACCGGATGGGTTCATGGGACGCTTCTATGCCTCATGCTGGAACATCATCAAGGACAACCTGATGCGCGCCATGGATCAATTCTTCAGAGGTGATATGCGCAGCCTACCGGCAATCAATAAGGCCATTGTCGTCCTCTTACCGAAGAAGGCAGGAGCGGTTGAGCTTGCAAACTTTAGGCCGGTGAGTCTAGTACATGAAGCACTCAAGATCTTTGACAAGGCGTTGGCGACGAGACTGGCAGGGGAGTTGTCATACCTCGTGGGCAACCACTAGAGTGATTTCGTCGCAGGGAGATCCTTACACGACAACTTCATGCTTGTGCAGTGCATGGCCCGCCAGTTACATGCACTGCGAGATCCCACGGTCATGGTGAAACTTGACATCTCCAAGGCCTTCGACTCCATTCAATGGTTGTTTCTACTTGAGGTGCTGCGCCAGATGGGCTTTGGGCAGAGATGGATTACCTGGATATGCGGGCTTCTCTCAACTTCTTCCACCAGGGTCATGGTCAATGGGAGGCCAGGCGAGGTCATCTTCAACTGCCGTGGGCTACGGCAAGGGGTCGATCTCTCCTATGTCATTCATCTTATGCATGGAGCCTCTCCACCGGTTGTTCAAGAGAGCAACGGATGCCGGCTTACTTGCCCCCCTCGCACGCTCTGGCCTCAAGCAAAGGCTCTCCATGTTTGCGGATGACATAATGATCTTTCTCAAACCAAGACCGCAGGAGCTCTCTGCATGCTCGTCGCTCCTTGGCCTGTTTGGACATGCATCCGGGCTGCACGTAAACCTCGCCAAGACTGCTGCCCTTCCCATCCGGTGTGCCCAAGAGGAAATGCAGCTCATGCGTGATATACTTGGATGCTCGATTGCCAAATTCACATGCAAGTACCTGGGGCTTCCCCTTTCTATCAGGAAACAGACGGTGACCCAATTCCGTGGACTTGTGGAGCAACTAGCCGGCCACCTGCCGCACTGGAAGGCGGCAACCCTACCGCCGAGCAGCTGGCTCCTGCTCATGCAATTTGTTCTCACGGCGATCCTAATTCACCCGATGTTGGCACTGAGCCTTCCGGCAAAAACGCTCACAACCATGACCAAAATATGCCGCAGTTTCCTTTGGAGCGGCAAGGTGAAGACAGGAGGAGGCACGTGTGCCGTTGCACGGGATGTCATGTGCCGGCCAAAGTGGGATGGCGGCTTAGGTGTCCTGGACATGCGATGGATGAATGTAGCATTACAGACGAAGTGGATATGGCTCAAGAAAACGGACATCTCCAGGCCTTGGACAAAGTTCAACATCCATGTACCCAAAGAATCAAAGCAACTTTTCCAAGCGGCCGCTCGAGTAGAGCTTGGAGATGGTAAGAACACTCTATTCTGGGAAGATCACTGGCTACAAGAATCTCGAGTCCAACAACTCGCACCGCACGTGTATGAGTGCGTTTTTGCACGCGCAAGGAACTCCAGAACGGTCCATGAGGTCGTGACCTCGGCTGCATGGGCGCGTGATCTTGGGCCGTCCATAGGCCAGGCTACCTTTGAGTAATTTATGGCTCTGTGGCCCATGGTGACGGCCACTCGGCTTCAGGAGCATGACTGCGACACCACCATCTGGGCCTGGAGCAAGGAGGGGCGATTCTCGGCCAGTTCGGCATACCAGGTGAAGTTTTGGGGACTTGAGCTCTCCCACGGCCGCCTTCACCTGGGACTCGAAGGCACCGCTAAGTTGCAGATTTTTCTCGTGGCTGGCCACCAGGAACAGGTGCTAGACCTTGAACTGGTTGGCTAGGAGAGGCTTGCCACACCAGGCAGGATGCCCGCTCTGCGATCAACACGAAGAGACGATCGACCATCTGCTCCTACATTACATCCTTGCGCGAGAGGTGTGGGCTAAGATCTTGCCTACGTTAGGTATGGGGCACGCCGAGCCGCGCATGGAGGAATCACTAACAGAATGGTGTACACGAAGTGGTCTAGACCGCCTACCGAGACGACGACCGAAGACGGTGCGCGCTACCTGCTTGTTGGTCATCTGGGAGCTGTGGAAGCACCAAAATGGGGTTTTGTTCGATGGCAAGACACCTTTATCTGCGAGATGTGCTGCACAAGATAGCCAGCGAATGTGTACTATGGAAAGCAGCGGGGCTACTGAGAGGCGAGGATGCCCTCCATAGGGATCTAGCGGTAGCACTAGGATGGACGCAAGGCGAGTAGTCACTTAGCGTAGCGGGTGGAGATAGGTGTGAGTCTCGTGTAGCCATACTTTGTAAAACTGTAGTGGGGCTCTTTCCCCTGTTCCTTCTTTAATAGATGATACACACACTCGTATGTATTCGGAAAAAAAATACAGCAGAGATACCGGAAACTGAAGTGATTGAGACATGAGCTTCTTTTTCTAAATCAGTTTACTTCTATATTGATTATGTCTTTTCATATGAAACTCCCAGCATCGTTTGGGTAAATTGGGTGTGATACTAGAGCATGCATGACGCATGCAAAAAAGGAGGCCAAGGACAAGGAGGGATGATATCTGAGTGTCGCTCCTTTGCTCTTGTCCATTCGCTGTTCACATGTTGACTAGTGATGGGGAGGCGGCGGGAGGGGGAGACTGGCCAACCTTTGCTGCTCGTGTGCATGTGTGTGGATCCCGTTTATTCGGAGTTGTGATATGACGTGCAACTTCACGTTCCCACGGTCAGAACTGGGTTCGAACATGGCGAGTCAAGGGTATCAATCGCAAAAACCGGCCGGACCACGAGCAAGTTGGATCGAGCAAGTTAGGAGAACTGGTCAATGTCAACGCGCCTACATATACCAAGTAAACGATGCATTGATAGTCGACAGACTAGCTACTACTACGGGTAGTACTCCCTCTGTCCGAAAATACTTGTCATCAAAATGAATAAAAGGAGATGTATCTAGATATATTTTAATTCTAGATACACCCATTTTAATTCATTTTGATGACAAGTATTTCCGAACGGAGAGAGTAGTTAAGATGTGGCACGAGCATTTCAACTGGCCATTAACTTCCTTGCTTGATCATGTCAAATAATGTGATGGGAAGTTCAGCCAGCACACATGTCAATCAAATAATCTCATGGAAAGTTCAGTAGACATGTCAAATAGTCTGATGGGAGGTCCAGTGATTAGTAGTATATCGACAAACTCAGATATCTGACGCCAAACTACAAGCAAAATCAACGGTCAAGTGATGATACTAGCAAGTACGTATACTAGATAGGTACTACCTTCCCTCAAAAAAAAAAGATAGGTACTCCCTCTGTTTCTTTATCTAGTGCGGTGGCTCTTATACCAATGAATGTGCTGGCCGTTGTCCTTTGGACTGAGATAGCCCTGCTCCACCGCTTGTGACCCACCCACCACGTGCATGCTGCTGCGGGGGATAATTACTCCAGCGATTTCAACGGAGGTCAGTTTCGTCCAAATTGGCTTGGTCGGGTAAACGCGCACTACAATCTGGAATTTTAGCAGAAAACCTATACGCACTATAAAGAGGAACGGAGGGAATACTACCTTCCCCCCCAAAAAAAAGATAGGTACTACCTCTGTCCCAGTTTATTGTCCTCTTTGTATTTTGTGACAAAATTTGACAATAGATTTAACTAACAAAACGCTAATGCATGTCATAAAAACCATATCGTTGAATTTTTATTTAAACATAGTTTTTAATTATACTATTTTCTATGGCTTGCATTAACATTTAATTAATTAAATCCAAGGTTAAAATTTGACACTATACTCTGCTGCTTCGGCCTACGCGGCCCAGTTCTCTGCATCCTATCCCAGGTTTTCTCCGGCCAAGATTTGGGAGGCACACGCTGAGCCAAAATGCAAGTTCTTCGCCTGGCTTATGCTCCACGGAAAAATCCTCACGGCCGACATGCTAGCCGTTCGTGGCTGGACGCACGACCCTCGTTGCCCCCTTTGCCTTGGGGCACCGGAGACGGCCACTCATCTCTGCAAGAACTGCCCGTTTGCGCCGCAGTTTGGTCTCACGTCCAGGTGTGGACGGGAGAGGATTCTGGGGCCACGCCCACGTTGCCCCCTTCGATGGGGATTTCGGACTGGTGGGATTCGTTCACCACCAATTTGCCCAAGGACGACGGAAGAAGGCGGAGCGGCCGCTTCCTTTACACCATCTGGAACATCTGGAAGGAGCGAAACCGACGCATCTTCAATGGAACTCGCCTCACGCACCTAGAGGTAGCAGCTATTGCCTTCGACGACATCAAGCAAAGGACTTTGGCCTTTGGCCGAGCACAGGTGGCAGCCGGTATTGGTTGATTAGTTCCTAGGGGTTTTTGTCCGATTTCTCTTTGAAAACCGGAACTGTCTTGTACATAAACTTTATTCTCCTTCCTATATGAAAAGGTAGTGCTCCTGCCGGTTCCTCAAAAAAAAGGTTAAAATTTGACACAAAATACTAAAAGGACTAATAAACCATGACAGAGGTAGTAGATAACTAGTTCCAAGGATGGAATTAAGAAAACGATCATACTCCTACTAATTAGGCTAGTCATAGTGGGGAGTAACTTAGACTAGTAACATGCATATGTTACTAGTCTATGTTATTACCTCCATAATGGGTACTGTCATAGACGTTGATAACATAGAGGGTTTTATTTATTACTTTATAGACACATTTTATATTAAAAACCGCTATGTGATGGTAACATATTATGTTACTTCATTTGCATCTCTCCTTATTAATTACTTGCTACATCATATTTTTTGCATATGTGACATGCATGTTACTGTCTATGTTACTCCCACTATGAGCAGCTTTAGTCTAGTCATAGTGAGAATAACTTAGCGAGTAACATAGCACATTCCAAATTTTTTTTGCTTATGTGACAAATAGTTAATGAGAAGTAGTAACATAATATGTTACTGTAACATAACACTTCCTAATACAAGATGAGTCTACAATCTAATAAATGAAGTCATCTATGACACTACTACATCGCGCGGCAAGTGTGATAGCAACAACCAAAGCCAATCTATGACACTACTACTATATTACTTTGCATTATGAAGATACTCCCTCCTTCCATCTATATAGGGCCTAATGCGGTTTTTAAGACCGCCTTTGACTATTGACAAGATTAATAGTACATGACATGCACAATGTGAAAATTATATCATTGAAAGCTCCTTTCACACATGAATTTAACGATGTGCTTTATGTAAGTTGCATGTCATATATTATTGCTCTAATATTTTGTTAAAATTAGCGTCAAAAAATGCATTAGGTCTTATATAAATGGAAGAAGAAAATAGTAATTTAGACTAATATCATATGCATGACACTAGTATAAACTAGTCTTCACTATGACCGGCCTTGAGTAAAGAGGCCATTCAGTTGGATGGCGTCGGTTGCGCCGGAAATGGTTAGCCTTTTCCTCGCGCTTGACCATATCAAACAAGCTACCGGCAGTGCTAGAAGATTCCTCGCAGAATAAAAAGAAACAAGACCCTACGTCTTATAACGAATTGTCGCAAAATACTGGACTGCAATTCCCATACGCCATCCAGCCGGCGCGTCGTCGGGATCTAGATACGTGTACGTACTCCAGCACCATCCGGTTCCCCCTCTATTATTCTTAATCGCCTAGGGTTCATACTTCTCCTGTCCACGATTTCTGGTTCACTGTCGCCATGGCCCCGGAAGTCGCTTGTGCGGGCTTGATCTCTTCAAACGGATCATTCGTTGGTGACGTGGTGTACGCAGGCCGTGGCAGTCAAGTAACAATGTCCTGCCTTGCTTAATTATAAAGCAGTGACGTCTCGATCGATTTCACTGAAAGAAAATAAGAATTGTGTTTGCGTTTTTCTTTTCAAACTAGGCACGTTTTTCTCTCTACATTCAAAAAAGTTGTCCCAACATGGAATCATGCTCACCCCACAATCTTGATAAAGGACGCTTTAATACTTAAAAATGTTTAAGCATTATCCTTGGCTTTTTGCATAACTAAGATGCACACGGCCATAACCAAGTCTACGTTTTAAAAAAATAATAGAAAATCAAGTAATCATGTGAAGACTGTATAACGCCTAAGATATAGAAGGGCCAATCCGAAGATCATTCTGCCATTCATGTCGGGTAAAAATATCCCTCTCCATGACCTCCAAGCGTGTACACACCTCGGTAAAGAGGTCTTGATTCTCCACTCGTTATAGAGATGACTATAAACGGAGCGTACCGATACATATGTTGGTAATCTGCATAAAAGAAGTACTTTTATCGTTAAAAATCTTATCATTTCTACTTAGCCAAAGCCACCAGATAATGGCAAGCGCTCCCACCCTTTAAAAGAATTCAAAACATGTAATCAATCCCACGAAACCAGTTGCCAGAAACTACTTGGATGACTGACCATATAAAACAAGCCAATTTGCATTGAAAAAATAAGTGTTTTATTGTTTCGTCGTGATGACAGAACACACATTGTGTACTTCCATGCCAATTCCTTTTAATAAGATTATCTTTGATGAGAATCCAACCATTCATGAGAAAGGATTACAGATGCGGAGTTTCTGCTTCCGGGCTCATCTGCATCCGCGCTCACAAAAAAATCAAAATAAATACTAAAAAATTCAAACAAATCTTTTTTTTTGTGGTAGATAATTTGATGCGTGATGTCGGTTCCAAATTTCAAATCATTTCGACATTTGAGCAGCTCTCGGTAAAAAGACAAATTCAGGGTCTGTAAAAATGTTTACTGTTCAGGCACTGTTCTGACCTGATTTGTCTTTTTTGCCGGGAGCTGCTCAGATGTTTAAATGAATTGAAAGTTGGAGCTGACCTCACGCATCAAATTATCTACCACATAAAAAATATTGGATTTGTTTGAATTTTTCTAGTATTTATTTTGAATTTTTTTTAGCGGGAACAGATGAGTCTGGGCACCGAGTTGGATTTCCGCTACTTATATTTTATTTTTGTTTTACAACTAATGCAATAAACTATATGCTTTTTTTGCTTAACTTCTCATATATTATTTCAAATAGTCTTGTTTTATATAACCAACTCTCATTGAGATAAATTGCAACCAATTCCTCCAACAACACGCGGTGGATCATCTAGTTTCATAAAAAGAATGAAACCACTCTCATCAATTATTTAAGCAAGAGAAAGATATACAACCGAGCCAATAATCCTTGAATCCATTTGTAGCGAGACAGTAGCTCTCATTCTAAAGTGTACTAAGGCTCGATCAAGGTATGCTTCAAAAAATGTTGAAGGCAAAGATCTCATCCATCAACAAAGCAAGAAAGTTTAGCATAACTGATATGTATGAGGATGTCTCGATCTTTCGATGAGATAGTATCGATTTTGTTGGAGGAGACTTTGACAAATCGAATATACCATACACTCAATGGCGCGTTTTAGAAATCATTAAGACAAATCCAATATGGTTACTGACAGTGTTGGAAACACAGTCAACCTATTCATGAATATCAATCCCTGCATGCTACCGAAGAACAATGACAAATTTGAGATGTGCAATCTAAATTACAGGGGCGACTTGGGCGGCCAAAAACCTAGCCGCTGCCGCCGCAAACTCCCTCCTCCCCTCCCTCTGCCGTCGCCGGAAGACGCCGCCGGGCTAAGCCCGAGGGCCGACGGCGGTGGCGGGGGATCTCCTCTCTCGTGCATCTCCGGGGTGGGGCGGACCCCAAGGCGTGTGGTGGTGCGACCGATCTGGGATCTGCGGCGCGGCGGATGGCGGCAGGCGGCGGGCCAGGGCTGCGGGCGCTACGGATAGCCCTTCGGGCGGCGGCGGCGGTTGCGGTTGGCGGCGGCCGGCTTGGCTGCGGTGGCGTGCATGCTGTCTTCAGATCGGCGACAGCGGCGTGGAGGGCCTGGTGGTCTCGTCGGCGGCACCTCCGATCAGATCTGTTCTGACCGGTGCAGCCGGCGATGGTGGTCATCTCTTCCGTCAGAGGTGGTCGGCCTGAGGCTGGGTGTTCGGATCTCGGGATCCATCATCTGGTACCAGCTGCGAGTCGGTGAGACGTAGTTGCCGGTGAAAAACCAAGCCGATAGCGGGCGATGGCGGTGTTCCATGTCGTTACCTTGATGAAGGCATCGTCATGTGACTTCCGTCGACCCACTCGTATTGCTCCGGAGGAAATCCTAGGATCTGGTGTTCCAGACCGGACGATGGCGGCACTGCGGTGTCGTTTCTCTCTTGGGAGCGTCGTTTTGTGGAGCAGCGCTAAAAGTCAGATGCAGGAGGTGGAGCGGCTTCATCTTGCACGGAGCTTCGGTGGAGATGTCAAGTCATGCCTGACCGACAGGTGCTACGCTTGATCATGCCTGGTCGGCAGGTGCTACGCACGACAGATCCTCCAAGGGTTTCAAGCTGTGTCGGCTGGTGGTACGTGGCAGTATGGCGCTGAGGTGTATCAGTGACGACTGCGACGTGTACAGCTGTTTGCGCGCAGGGAGGAGGAGCCGTTGGGCGCTGTGGTGACGTCGGCGATAGCTGGACCAAGCAAGGTTGATGCATCAGTACAGTACTGAAGATGGAGCGGTGGCAGTTGGCGGCGGCGGCCTCTGAGAGCACGTCGGACCAGTGTGTGCCCCAGACCCGGCAAGTGACTAGGTTGGGGTCTCGAGTCTTAGATGTTAGGCTTGGCTGCGATGTATGTTTGGTATTAGGCTCGAGCTATCTGCGCCCCTTCATCAATTGGATAGATGTAGCGACGGTTTGTTGCTTAGACGGCGGCTTTAGTTTTACTGTTGTATGATTTTATAAGGTCTTGTGAGAATAATTAATAAAGTGGACATATGCATCGCCCAGATGCAGAGGCCGGGAGTCATTCTCTTTTTAAAAAAAAAATATAAAGATGAAGTACTTGATTAATAAAGTGGGGTGCTCATTACGCGTATAAAAAGTCTTGTCTACTCTCCTCTATGGCAAGAGTAAGAAATGCTAAAACTCAACAAACAAGACATGAATCCTAATTCGACACCCTTAGGGAAGGGAGGAGGGGGGGTTAACGCAATCTTAAGTGTTGTCCTTCATAGAAAAAAAAAGTTAAATTACTCCAAAAATACATGAGCACATGAGCCAAATTTGAGTTGGTAGACATGTGGACCATTGGAGACATTATGAAAAACCTGGGCGTTCTATATGTTCGAGGTTTCTCACGAAAATAGCATGATTGATGAGGTGAAAACTTTCTATGGTCGTTAGCAAGGAGGCTACGACAATCCACAATTGTTTGATTGAAGTGTTGCTGCTCCACTTGGAGTGTGGGTGTGTGCCTAGACTAAGCCATTTGTGGATCTTAACTTAGATTTTGATGAAACCGCATAACTTCTTGAAGTATTTCCCATACAATGGGTTCTTTTTCCTAAATTTTCCTTTTAGCAATTCTTACATTAGAAGTGGCGCGTTTCGTGATTAAATCATGAATTACATATAGATGAAAAAGCTTTATTACTATCTTTAGAGGTAATACACATTGATGTAATAAAGACGAAGGATCCACAACAATGACGGAACGCCCCGAGTAATCAATGTTGGTTGGAGCATATTTGTATTGATAGGTGGGGTGGGAGGGGGAGTGAGTTGATAGTTACCAAACGATAAGCTGTAAGGGGGCAAACACCATAAAAATGTGTTGTATAAGTCGATTAGAGACAAGATATATATAAAAAACTTAAACTTTGAAATATTTAGGGGAACGCTGATATGAACAACAAAAATAATAGTTAGAGTTGTCGTCGTGCGGGCTGCTGGACCTAGACTGACCTTTCGTAGTCGCATTTCTACATGGCACACCTTTCTAATATTGAGGCGTGTTCCACTTAAGCTAATGGAGTACATTTTTTGCATTTGTTTTACACTCTTAAGTAGACTTTATAACTTTCTATATATGTCGATGGTGCTAGCCATTTATCCGATGATGATTTTCGTCACCCTTGCACAAATTTCAATGGTAAGACATCATATCGACAAGACATCTCACTTAGACATAAGAAAATCTCCTGCAACTTAATTTACCAAAGCATTTTCTTTTGCTAAATTTGTTAATTTTAATGAAACATAATTCCATAAGTTTGAGTTCAGGTGCAATGGTCGATTGCCACGTAGCAAACTCGAGTTCTGTTGTAAACCCTTCATAAAACGATTACCCACCCCATTGTAAAATACACGCGTCATCATTTTTGAAGATTTAAGTTTAAACTATATATTTTTTAGAACATAGACGTCAGGGACGTCCGCCTTTAAATTAATAAAGCCCACAATATAGGCAATGTATGACAACCACATGACCAACACACGGCACCAAATAAAAGGCGAGCAGGTCTTGGAAAACAGCAACTGGAGGGGGATTAAAGTACGTTACAAGGCACGTCCGGCCTAGCGAAACAAGCACGCAGGCTCGGCTGAAACTACAACCAAAAGGGGCTGCCCATCCCTATGCGACAGCAGACGGCGCAGACGACGGAGCGCGGGACTCGGCGTAAACTAAGCGAAGACGGCAAAGAGCTTGGCGATGAAGATCAGAGTCCTGTTGTCTGCCCAGCGGTGCCCATTGCTGCAAGAAAACAATGCATTTGAAGATAACGTCAGCGGGATGCGAGGGAAATACGCCCTCAATAGTAAACTTGTTACGAATATGCCAGATAGCCCATAACATGGCCGCCGCACACATCCACATGACCCGACGAGCCGGGCCATGAACCAATGACAAAGAAGACACTAGCGCGGCTCGGGAGCGAGGATCCCAATCCACCCCCGCGGCCTCACGGACCGCGCTCCAAGCAAAGCGCGCCAAAGAGCACCGGAAGAAAGCGTGGTCAGCATCTTCCGGAACCCCACACATAGCACAAGGGCCGGAGGCGGGGCCGTTGCGCTTAGCAAGGTTGGTAGAGGTAGGAAGGCGATCTTGGCGTAGTTGCCAGAGGAAGACCTTGATCTTGAGAGGGATTTTGGCCTTCCAAAGCCCCATGGCAGCCGAAGGGACCTGGCCGCGGGTAAGCTCTCTGTATAAGGAATTGACAGTGAATTTGCCAGATCCCGAAAGTCTCCAAGAGACCGTGTCCGCGGAGTCCGACAGGCGAACATCGGCGATCAAATCCCGAAGGCGGTCCCACTCCGCCATTTCCGTCCCCGATAATTCTCTTCTGAAGTTGATGTAGGGTGGGGAGGAGCTAAGAGCCGAAGCAACCAGTTGGTTGGGCTCAACTGCAATGGAGTAGAGTTGGCGAAACTCCGACCATAGGGGTTGGTGGCCAATCCAAAGGTCTAGCCAAAACCGCGTGGAGCGCCCGTTGTTAACCCCAAACTTCGCGCCCCTGGCGAAGAAGGGTTTTAGAGCTTGAATGGAGTTCCAGAAGGGGGACCCACGAGAGGCTGCCTCGAAGAAATTCCCGTTCGGGACGTATTTCGCACGGAGGAGATCGATCCAGAGGCCAGTCTCACCCTGAGACATCTTCCAGATCCATTTGCACATGAGTGCAATATTCATCAGCTTGGAGTTGATGATCCCAAGGCCCCCCTGGGCTTTAGGTCTACAAACAGCCTGCCATTTGACCATATGGTATTTCCGTTTGGGTCCCGCTCCTTCCCAAAAGAAATGGGGCCGCGGGGTATCCAACTTAGTGTGTACCCCATCCGCCAGCAAGAACAAACCCATGGCGAACATAGGTAAGGATGAGAGGCTGATTAGTCTAGCCCCTGAAGACATAAATCTACCTCTCCACGGACACACCCTGCCCGCTACCTTGGAGGTGAGAGGTTCCCAATCAGCGATCGAACATTTCTTCGCCGCGATCGGGAGGCCGAGGTAAGTGAACGGAAACTGGCCAAGTTTGCAGTTAAGCAAGTTGGCTACCCGCTGACTTTCGGCCGCATCCATCCCCATGGACACCACTTCACACTTGTGGAAGTTGATTTTAAGCCCCGACATGAGTTCAAAACACAACAGAATGGCCTTGACCGATGCGATACTGTGTGTGTCGGGCTCGAAAAGGAGGAGTGTGTCATTCGCGTATTGCAGGTGTGACACTCCCCCCGGGATCAGGTTGTCCACCACTCCCCTGATGTGGCCAGCCAAACGAGCTCTGTCGAGCATGGCGCCCAAGGCGTCCGCTACAAAGTTAAACAGCAACGGCGAGGCTAGGTCCCCCTGACGCAGCCCACGCTTGTTGCGGAAAAAGTTCCCTACTTCTCCGTTCACCGCAATCGCCG
This sequence comes from Triticum monococcum, assembly GCA_034509565.1. NCBI lineage: Eukaryota > Viridiplantae > Streptophyta > Magnoliopsida > Poales > Poaceae > Triticum > Triticum monococcum. The sequence goes on along the minus strand of CM067842.1, from coordinate 475,531,618 downwards.
TTTGGCCCCCGAGACCAACTGCATCATTCGATGAACCCAAACCGACGAGAATCCCCGGTCCAGGAGGACCTGACGGAGGAACTCCTAGTTCACGCGATCGTACGCCTTCTCAAAGTCTAGCTTCAGGAGAATCGTGGGCTGGCAGGCGCGTTTTAGGGAGTGCACAATCTCCTGAAAGGCCAACGGCCCCTCTAAGATGTTGCGCCCCCGAATAAAAGCCGATTAGTTCCTACTAATAATACGGTGAGCTATCGGAGACAAGCGAGTCGAACAAGCCTTAGCATAAATTTTAAACAGAAAAATTAATCAACGCTATGGGACGAAAGAGCCTAATATGGTCCGCGCCCGAAACTTTGGGGATCAGAGAGAGAACCCCAAAGTTTAGGCGAGAGATATCTACCGTACCTTCCATAAAACAATTGCAAACGTAAAAAATAGGCCCTTTGAGCACTTGCCAAAACCTTTTGAACATCGCCACCGGCCACCCATCCGGCCCGGGTGCGGTGTCGGATTTCATGCCAAGGGTCGCCTTGTCAATCTCCTCCGGGGTGAAGGCCAATCCCAGGCCCTCGTTTTCATCGTCCGTGACCCGCAACGCAGGGTCCCACACATCCGCCCTAAGCCGGGCGCGGGATTCCTCCCTGGAACCCATAAGTTGGATGTAGAACTCGTAAATGTGACGGACGATATCCTGTTGCCGCAAAAGGAGCCCCTGCTCAGATTGCAAGCGCAAAATGGCGCATTTGCGGCGACGGCCATTAGCATAGGCGTGGAAATATTGAGTGTTCGCGTCACCCTTGAGCGTCCACTTGATACCACCGCGTCTACGCCAGTACTCCTTCTCAGCTCTAAGGAGGGACTCGACCTGGGCCTCAAGCGCGTAGCGCTGAGCCCAGTCTTGCTCCGAGAAGGTCTGCACATCCGCCACAGCATCCATCTGAGCGAGCTCCGTGGTCAAACGCGATCGCAACAGCTTATCTTCGCGCCCCTGGTTAGCCCCCCACCCTTTGAGGGCCGCACGCAAGCCCGCTCCTGCAGCAATCCAGAATTCCATCAACCCGCGCGCGCGCCCGACCCGGGCGACGCAGTTCTCCCATTTCGAAAGGAAGATTTGTTCAAAGTCCGGAGACTCTAACCATGCGGTTTCGAAGAAAAAACGAGGGCTGCGTTTTAACCTTTCCTCCCTCGAGGAGAGGATGAGGGGGACGTGGTCCGACCCTATCCTCGTTTCGGCATGCAAAGAGCACAAGGGAAACAACAACTCCCACTCCGAGGACATGAAGACCCTGTCCAAGACCGACCGCACCGGCGTTAGTTGTTTGTTGGTCCAGGTGTAGCGTGCCCCCACACGAGCCACTTCCCTAAGGGCCATGGCTGCGATTGCATTATTAAACATGGACACCCTTGTCCAATTAATAATATCGTTGTTTTTATCCGCTCCCGAGCGAATTAAATTGAAATCTCCTCCTACTATCAAAGGCAAATTTCGCGTGCCCATAGACGCAACCTTTGCCTGGAGTTCTCCCAAGAACTCCAGCGAGAGCGAGTGGTCGGCCGGGCCGTAAACCACAATCACTTCCCACTCTTGGAGAGTTGCGCGATGGCGCACGTGGGCCGACAGGAAGAAACGACCGGCATCCCACGCCACCACCTCGAAGCAAACTAGGTTGATGCCTAGCAACATGCCTCCCGAGTGCCCGACCGCCGGCACCCAATGCCAAACAAAATGCTCCAGCGGATCGACAGCTAGCAGGTCCCGATGATTGAAATCGGCCTTGATAGTTTCCTGCAGGCCAACTACGTCGATCGCCTCGTTCCGAATGAACTCTTTTAACTGGGTCCGCCTCCCAGCGTGGCCGAAGCCTCGGATGTTCCAGAATATGTACCACATTAGATAATGCGATTGCGAAGGCGGATACCGCGAGCGGTCACCGCGTTGGCCACGCGCCGTGTCTTGGCAGGACGATGGTTGGAGGTGGACGGCGCAGCCCCTGCTGCTATGTCCTCCTGATCGGGCCGCATAACAGTCACCAGAGAAGCCCCTGCTTCTTCTGCTGCTGGTGCAACACGGGCCAGTGCTGCCTGAGCTAGCGCGGCCTGCGCGATTTCCTTAGCACGAATAAGAGAGAGCACCTCGCGCGCTTCCCCCTCGTCAGACATCACCACCCCACTATCTTCTAAGATACCCCCCAAGCACTCATCAGAATATTCATCAAAGATCGTAAAGCGGGGCATGGAGTTACCTTCGGTTTCTAGGTTCTTCTGGGCCTACAGGAGTTGGGCGCGTTGGAGGGCTGGAAGATTGCCCTTGGCGCCCTTCGGGCGGGAGCTCACCCGCTCCTGCGTCGCCGTGGACGCCACCACCGTCTTGGAGCGCTTGGCCGTTGAAACGGGCGCCACCTTGGCCACCTCCGCACGAAGCGCGTCAGAAGCTGGAGGGGAGATGACCGATGAGGTGCCACCAGTCGGACCCCCAGGAGAGGCCAGGGCCATCACCACCGGCCACTGCGGAGCAGGCGTGCCCGCATGCCCCGAGGGAGGGCTCACCAGCGCCACCATGGGAGTCTTGCGGCCTGCCGGCTTCTTGTGGAGCCTCGTCCCACCGCCACCGAGGCCAGTCACCGCCGTGGGTGAGCGCGCCGTGGCAGCCCGAGGCTCACCCGCCACCGCAGCCACCGGGGAGACGAGCATCGAGCGACCCTCCGAGTCGCAGGACGCCGAGACCCCCTTGTCGATGTCGAGGCCCAGCGTCATGTTGGAGCCGTACTGGTTGAGACCCATCTCGTTGCTGCCCACCACCACTTGTCGTTCCTCCTGGTCCTTCGCAGCGCCCGCCGTCGGGGGCGCGTCCTGGGAGTCCTTGTCCTTGAGGCCAAGCTTGTCCCAAGTGGCGGTGTCGATGGAGTCATCCCCCATGCTCATGTCGTGGTCCTTGTCTTTGTCATTTGGTCCCTTGTCCACGCTGGCTGGTGGAGGGGGAAGGGCGCCGCACCCTGAAGATCACCCACCTCGCCCTCCAGACAAATGATGAAGCCCTCGCTGTTGAACCACACTTGGACGTAGCCCTTGAGCTTGGCCGGCGATCGACAAGCGAAGCACATCCAGACTGGGCCACGCCCCGGCAACGACGCCTAATCCACCTCCATCGGACGCCCAATCATCACCGTCCCTGCCATGAGGCAGTCCACGCGGCGGTGCTTGGGCGGTACACCCCACAGCTTGACCCACACGTCCGGCATGATCTCGGCCTTGGGTTCCTCCTGGCTCAGTTCCTTGATATCCGCCATGATGTCGTTGAGGTAGAGGTAGAGCTTGCCGCTGCGGGTCGCCATCCACAGCATGGCCATGTTGGGGAAGACGACTGAGAACTGGTCGATGCCGATGGTCATCACCTGCCAATCCCACACCCCCTCAAAGAGGTGAGGGAGCTCCGCCTCCAAGATGGGGATCGACAGCGTGCCGGGCGCCGCAGAGATGATCGCCGCATCCACCACCAGCGGGGCCTGGACCTCCTCGCCCTCCGTCTCCACGAAAGTGAGGCAAAAGAAACCCTCTCCAGGGATGGCGTTGCCCATGATCTGCAGCAGAAGAGGCTGCCTCCGCGTGGGGCAGTATGCCGACGCGTGCCCTTCCTCGTGGCAGACGACGCACAGGGGCTTGAAGTGGCACATGTTTTGGTAATGTCCCACCCTGCCGCACTTGAAGCACTCCGGCCCGTTAGCCTCCTCCACTGAGATCGGAGCGTCAGCCGAACCCTTCGAAGCTGACGCCCCCCCCCCCTTTTGCTTCTGCTTCTTGGCCACCGGGTCCTCGCTCCGCTCACCGCCCGGAGGGAGCTGAGACTCCTTCCTCTTGAGCTCTTTCTTCTGCTCCAGCCCACGGCGCCGATATTCCTCCTTCTTCTTCTTCTTGCGCTCGCGGTCCTCTTGCTGCTTCCGCTCTTGCTCCGCAAGCCACCATGGAGGCGGCCGCCCCCAGCCCCCGTCCCCCGCGGCCTTCGCCGACGCCTTGGAGAGCGCCTTCGCCCGCAGATCGTGCTCGCGCTGTCGATCCACCGCCGGGATCGGAGGCGACATGGGAGGCTTGTCGCCGCGGAAGGAGCCCATCCTCACAACAGTGGCGAACAAGCGGGAAAGAGGTGGGGGAGGGGCAGAACATAGGAGACGACGGGCAAGGTGCCCGAAGCGCCGCACCTGAGAGTGGGATGCAGGAAACCCTAGAGACAGATCTAGGGTTCCTTTTGGCACCCACGGCCACCTATTAATAGGGGCGGACGACCGCTCAGCCTCCTCCGCACTGGGCCCGGGCCTAAGCGCAGGCTCACAGCAGGCCACCGGGCCAGGCTGGTCAGGCCCAAGCACGGAGGGGCGTCCCTGCACCCCCACAGGCCAAGAAGCGGGCTGGATCGCCGATGGGCCCCCCAGCCCAATTCCTGGAAGACTGGGCCACTCCTCCTGGCCCAGCGGGGAAACGAGCCCGACCGTCGGCTCCCCAGAAACCCTAGCCAGGACCCGCGGTTCCCCGACACTGGCGGCCCCGCCGTCGCCGCCACCGACCCCTGTCGGCTCCGACAAGCTCGCCGGGACCGGAGGAGGTCCCGCCAACACCAGATCGCGGCGAACCACCTCCGGCAGGACGCCCGAGCGGCCCTCTGGACCCGCATCCACCCCCTGCGGCGGACGCCAGATCCGCGGCGCCGGACGACGCCCGCCATGTCCACCAGGGGCAAAGGCTTGCCGGCGACCGGCCATGAAGGAGCCCCCAAGCTCCTCCGCACGGGCGACAAAGTCACCCACCGAGCACCCCGCACGGGGCCTCGGCGAACCACCACCACCATCGCTTACCTCGCTACTTACCTCATCGTCGTCGCCGTCGAAGTTGACCCCCTCCAGAGCCCAGAACCTGCTGTCGGAGAAGGGCGGGGCGAGAGGCCGCCCCCCAGACGGCACGCTCCACCGCGCGCATCCCTCGTCAGGCCGCACCTCCGTCCAGCCTTCCGCCACCGCCGCGGGGCAGCGATCGGCGTCGCCCGCAGAATCGCCCCCCGAGTCGCCAGACCGAAACGCCATGAAGAAAAAACTGGAGCGGGCGGGATGAGACCTGAACTATATTCTGACTAAACAAAATATGGATGAGTTGGTCAAGACTAGATCCTAAGACGTGTGAATCCCTTAAGGGCACCCACAACCAGTGTCAAGCATTAATGGCTCACAGGCAAGACGTGCCTCTTCTCTTCGTGTCGACATACAAAAGCCATTAATCGCATCTTCAGCTGTAACCGCAAAAAACCTTCCGCATCCGTTCGTGGACATGGATGCGCAACCATCCAACGCTAACTGCATACATTTTTCACAACTCAAACCAATCAGACGAAACCCGTGCAAACACGACCAGATTTTTATGCAAACTCGACCGAATTTTATACAAATATGACGGATTTCATACAAACTGGACGCAAACGGTTACATTTTGAAAATATTTTAACTAAACGGTTAAAACTATGTGCACATATGGTCATACTCCCACGACATGGATACACTACACTAGTCTATGGCCAGCCATGGCGGATCCCTTCGTTACCGGACTACTGGGAGTCCTGGAGGCATATTCTTCTCCCGTATCTTCCCTATGTCTAGCTGCGCCGCTCATCAGAGTGTGGCGAAGAGGGTGCTTCAGCCGAAGGGGAAGGGTGCTTCCATGGACGCCCAAGCCAGAGTGGTCTAAGATAAAGAAGAAACCGGGCACGTCACCGGCTGTGCAAGTCGGCGATGCGCTGGCGGTGGCCTTCCTAGGACCCAAGCGGCGACGGCCTCCCATGTTCTACTTCCCCCCATAGTTGCCAGCGGATGCGCTGGCCATCGACTCGTCGATCTCCTCCGCGCACCCGCCTTCTTTCTTTATCTGCATGGCGCGGCTACGCGTGCGTCGACGGCGTTGGCGCGGTCATGGCACTGGAGGGGCGGTACGACGCGGCGTCGTGTATGCCCGTGCCGCCGTGCTCCCGTCCGTGCCGACCTGGAGCAACTCGCCACTCCTTCGTGAGCTGGCTTGGGGCAGCGAGTTGGTGAACCACGCGCCGGATTTGAGCGGCAACTTGCTCCGTCGGCCTAGGGGAGGGAGGTGGAGCAGCGATCTGCCTTGCTCGTATTGCCGGGCTCGGCGGGCCACCATGTTGGCTTTTATGCCGAAGAACTGTTCTTCCTGACTGTCGGATGCCATCGAAATGGTGGAGAAAATGGTAAAGGAGAAGATGGGAGGAGTAGCCGGCGGGTGTGTTTCTTGCCCGGTGCCTGCCATCGTTTAAATAGAGGGCGGAAGGGAGAAGCTCGGCCGGCGTTGCGTTTAATGTCGGCCTGCTCATGAACGGACGTGTGGCCGGAGTAGGTTTCTCGGCTTCGACGCGGGATTAATGGGAGCGTATGAATGCGGCGAGGAGGCGTGTTCAGCCGGACGTGCAGCCGACGCTCCCCGGCCAGCTCGCCGCTTCAATGATGGAGGCAGTGAGAGGTCGCGTCCGCCCTGATCCGTCTTCAATGCGGAGCGGCACGCTCTACAACAGCATGAATGCGGACAGCTGATGTCGGGCAGGAGCGCGCGCGGCGGGGTGCAAGTTTTTTTTGGTGGGTCAGGGCGGCCAGAAGCGCGCTTGGGAGCGGTCCGGACTCTCACAACCCTCCTCCATTTTTATCTCCGGTTTACGGCGAGGAGGTGTATGAATGCGGCAGATCGGCGTTGGATGGCTTTCGTTGTCCGAATAGTTTGATATGGACGGTTGCGGGAAGTTCACGGGTTCACCGTGGAGATGATCTTACTGGCATATGATGTTTGGGCACCAAAGTAACATTGATCTTTTCTTCTTCATTTTCTTAAATCATCATTTACTTGGCAGTATTGAACTGCATGCTTGAATTCATCAAAAAACTTAAATTATAAGAGAGAGCTGGACATTATACTTGCAGAGAGGCAACAGGGCAAACGTCCCCGTACAGTGCATATAAACTAAGTAATTTTATGACAAGCATGGAGACAAAACGCAAGGCTGAGCTGCGAGGTAAATTTGTCTCTTGAGGGCGTGTGTTGTATTTACGCCTTGTAGCGGTCGAAGCAGCTTCGAGGAGGCTGTGCAATGCGATCAATTACGCGTTGCTCTCTTGTAAATGCCGTGTAGCGCCGGCAACAAAAGCGTACCTGGCCCTGGTAGGAGTAGGAGTATTTGGGTGGAGAGACCAGCTTACGCTGCAGTCCAATCTCCACATCATTAACTCCAAATTAGCTAATAGTCCAAATCGGAGTAGTACACTACTATTTCATCACGCTGTTTCCCCGCGTGCCATACTCTATTCGAATGCACGGCCGCAACGCAACGCAACGCGCCTGTGCCCATCCTCGTGAGGCAGGCTGACGTACGCGGTGTCACGTTTGAGTTTGACCGACATTTCCGATGGAGGAACGCCGAGTCGTCCGCCCGTCTATAAGTACCCCCTGCCGGCCATCGTATCCTCTTAACAAACTCCGCCTCGCCTCCTCCTTGCAAACCAAGGCACCGCTCAGCTCAGCTAACTCTGCCGCTAAGCAACGTACGGTCTCTTTCCCTCACACGCTTCGCCCGCCCATCGAGCGTCGCTTGTCCGCTGCAACCAACGATGACGCGCGCCGGCGGCCGGAGCCCCCTGGCCCCTCGCCGCACGCTCCCGGCCACCGTCGTCGACGACACCGTCGCGGCCGCCGCCATCCTGCTCGACAAGTGGCACCCGGACGAGGACTCGTTTGGCAACTCGCTCTTCCTCGACTCCACCCCGGACGAGGTCGACGCCTTCCTGCGCGCCGCCAAGGACCTCCACCGAGCCATGCTCTTCTACGCCTCTGGCGCCGCCGCCGCCGCCGACGCCCTCCACGCCGGGGGGCATGGCCTCATCCACGCGCAGGAGCTCCTCGACACCGCCATGCGGAGGCTCCAGCGCGAGCTCCAGCTGCTCCTCACCTCCCTCCCCGCCGTCCTCCACTTCCGCCAAGATGATGATGATGATGCTGATGACGACGACGAGCAAGAGGATGACCAAAGCCTGGTAGACGCCTGTGCTCACCTTCGCGTGGTCGCGGAGGCCATGATGGCCGCCGGGTACGGCAAGGAGTGCGTATCCATCTTCAAGGCGCGCCGACGCGCGGCGGTCAACGCCAACCTGCAGCGCCTGCAGCGCCTGCACGGCTTCTCACTGTCTCCGCAGCACGCGCAGGTCCATAAGCTCTCCTGGGAGCAGGTCGACGCCAAGATACAGTCCTGGCTCGCCGGCGCGCGCGTCGCCTTCACGTCCGTCTTCTCAGCCGAGCGGGAGCTCTGCGACCGCGTCTTCGTCGCCGACAACGAGGGAGTCGGCGACGCGGTGTTCGGAGCCATCGCGGACGATCACGCCACCAACATCCTAGCGGTCGCCGAGGCTGCCGTCGGGCGGGCACGGCGCGCGCCGGAGCGTCTGTTCCGCGTGCTCGACGTCCACGACGCGCTCACCGAGACCATACTCCCGGCCATCGTCTCCGCGTTCGGGGAAAAGTCGGAGGTCACTTCCCGCGCCGTCACCCTCGTGACGACCAAGGTCAGCGAGGCGGTCCGGAGCATGGTGGCCGGCTTCGAGGCAGCCATCGAGAAAGAGCCGTCCAAGGGCACGGTGCCCGGCGGCGCAGTGCACCCGCTCACCCGCTACGTGATGAACTACCTCAGCTTCCTCGCCGACTACGAGAACGCGCTGGCTCACATATACTTCTACCAACAAGGAGTCGGAGTAGGAGCAGAGCAGTTCACGGACACGTCATCCCTCGCCTCTGGCAGCATGGGCTCGTCGTCGGATCTCTCGTCGTCGTCGTCGTCCTCGCCGGCGTTGAGCGTGTGGTCGAACCCCATCGGCTGGCTCGTGCATGTGCTGCTACGGAAGCTGGACGCCAAGGCCGGGAGCTACCGGGAACCGGCGCTGAGCTACCTGTTCCTGGCGAACAACACGCACTACGTGGCCAAGAAGGTGGGCGGCGGCACGAAGCTGGAGCGGATCCTCGGGGAGGAGTGGGCGGAGGCGCAGAGGGCCAAGGCGCGCGGGTACGTTGACGTGTACGTGCGCGCGGCGTGGGGGAGCAAGGTGCTTCGCGGCGGCGCGGTGGAGGAGGCGGTGGTGCAGATGGTGGCGATGCAAGAGAGGTGGGTGGCGGCGGACGAGGAGATGGGGGTGGCGCTGAGAGCGGCGGCGAAGGAGGCCGTGGTGCCGATGTACAGGCTCTTCTACCGGCGGCAGGGCGCTGTGGCCAGACTGACGCCGGGGGACGTGATCACCATGATAGACGGGCTGTTCGGCGGGCGGAATGCGGTCGCAGGTGACGAGAGCGTCGCCGCAGCTGGTCGCCGGCGGTCGTCACAGCAGCAGCAGCAGCAGCAGCAGCAAGAGGTTCCAGTCGAAATCAGAAATGGGAAAACAAGGAGACAGCGCGTCACTATCACTGATTAAGTTAGAACTCCGCTAGGTAGCCAGCTTCAGGATATGAATATCTCTGGTGCTGTGCGTGTTGTAGAAAAGATTGAATATGATACTAACCAATCCTCAGTCATACTAGCATTCTTTTGTGATGTTTGAGCTTTTGTTGTTGTGAGATCCACTTGGAACCTGTACAGAGCAACGAAGAGGACGTACATGGATTTGAAATGCATCGAAGTCTGTATATAAGTGTGTGTATATTCGATTTGGCTCAATATAACTTTTATCTTTTTTTTTCGAACAGCATATCAAGTTTTGGTTTGAAATAATAGAGTCCTTTTACCCTGCAAGAAAAATAGATTTAGAATTTTGTAGATGTTAGATAGTGCATATGTTCTGTATATTTACGGAATTTTCTCTTTCAGAAATGTATGTGGCATTTATGATTGTACTGTGTTAAGAAGAAACTGGGCGTGTACAGAGAGCACAGTGAAATCCGGCTGCCACATGAGGCTTGTCAAGGCCCAGTCCACCCAGTGGGCAGTGGAGAACACCTTGATACTGAATGCCTTGGTTTGAATAAGCATATCCATTAATGGTGAGTATACAGCGCATTCCACCACATTTATTTATGCGTGGAGTAACACGTTTTCTCGAGCCATCTAATTAAACACAATTGGAAAGACTAGCTGACTGCCCGTGCGTTGCCACGGGACACCATACCCTACCAACAAGACAAATGTTGCTCCTTGTCCACTTGTTTTTGTCCTTTGCTCTAGCTTCAGTGTTGTCACTCTACTTCATTCCAGAAAACTCCAATATGACATGATATGTTAGCGTTTACGACGTGTGCCATTTGCTTTTTGTACGGATTGCTAAGGCTCATGTGTTGGTGTATGTTTCTGGGAAAGTTCATAATTTGGATTAATCAGACCATTCAAACGAAAGATTCATGTATTGTCCAAACCTGAATTTATTGTGATAATTCACTCATCAAAGGGAGTGAAGCAAAAGAATACCGAGTTGGGAAGATGATATTCATAAGATGGACAAAGTCGTTCTAAAATCTGGTAATGACCAGGGTTACTCCGGTCAGTGGGAAGCTTATGAATTCATCATCATGCTATATTATTGTTCCCTAAAAAGAATAAGGAATAAAGTAGTAAAAAGCCAATCTTAGATTCATGGCTCCAACTTTATCCATTACATCTCAAGTATATGTATATATAAAAACTACATGCCATCATATGTGGTACTATATAGAAAATTTATGTCCTAATGACCTTCAGTCTCAAGTAGTATGAGCTAGCACTGTCTTTCCCTCTCTCTGGTTCTAAAGATGAACAACAGAGCAACAAAAGGCATGTGATTATTCTGTCTCCTCATCTTTACATAGTTCAGAATTCATACACATGATGTATTGTTATCCATTGTGCTCGGCTAGCTACAGAATGTACATTCTCCTCAGCCCCTATTACTCATTTTATTTCTGATGGTAAGGCACATATATAGCCTTGTGGATAGAAATATAGGGACACCGGCATGGAACATAGCCATTGTTCTAAAAAAATGTATGCATGCACACAAAGTCTATGCAATAAACAAAACTGACACTCAATAGCTACTTGAGTATATATACTTAATCATGTATAGATCCGGCTACACTACAAGTCATATGTTTAGTGCCTCTTGCAGTACAAAATGTACTAAAAACAACATAGAAAATAAAACCTCATTAAGGTGCAACATTTTCATCATTACTTCATGGAGAATGAATTAATGCATACTCCAGTTTACTGAACTGAAAGTGCATGCTCATAAATAAAAATCTACTTGTTTCAAAAAACAATATAAAGCTCAAAAGAAAAGAACGACCTCATCATAACCTGCATAGGAAAAGAAGGTAACTGCCCAAACGCAAACCATAAACCTTGTCGGACAGCGAGATACAAAGCATAAAGTGTCAGCCTTGAACCATTCAAACATCAAGTTGTTACGTTCATGCTGAAAGGGGCATGCGACCAAGATAACAGCGAAGGAGAACTTATTCCTCTTGCCTGAAGTGATCCCACACTTGGACAAAGGTCCACTGTTCGACGAGGAACTGTCGACCTTGAAAATAAATGCTTGATACTCCTAGAACATGTTCTGAAAAGATAAGCTGAGAAGAACAGAGCAGTTATGTTAAACAAACAACTGTGCAAGAAATTTGGCCCCTACCTTATACCTGTTGTGCGCATCACACTTAATTTGTTCGACGTGCGATCCAAATGGGGGATTTTCCTTCAAAACTCTACTGTATCGTTCCTTCCAAATCATCCAAACGACCAAGACAATGACAGTGTTTATCATCTTCATCTAATCATCGGGATTATATAGTTCCGCAACAATTCATTTATGATCAAAGCAATATCACCTGTCGTAGGAGTATTTTCAGCAACAACTATGATGTACTGCTACTCCTAGTTTCAGTAAACAAATAAGATAGATGCAGCACTAACATGATGTGGGATACAAAGAAAAAGCAAAATAATTGTCAGCGAGAAATATGAAGTTAACTCTGATATGCTGCTACAGCCATCCGTGCGACCTCGTCGTTCTCCACCCCATCCGCCCCGGTCTACTCCGATTGCTGCCCCTGCGCCTATCCATCACAGCAAGAAGACTATTCCACATACAGAATGGCGTAACAAACACAACAAGACTATCAGATTTCAGTTACAGATCAAGCAAAACTCTCACAATGTTTACGGAACTGAAAAGCATAATTTCTCGTGCACTACGTCTCAGCAATGACAGATTTACTTTCCTTTTGTAGGAAGTGTCAAAAAAATGTCAAACTTATAGAGAAGAATTAGAAGTCCATGCTCATACCTCTTCTTTATCCTGGAACTATTTTCCCATCTCCATTAGAAGTTGCTGGAAGATTGTGACCAAAAATAATAGTGCATGTCATAACCAATAAATCAAGATCCAGCACATGTTTTGTATTAGGGATCAGACCAAGAAGAGAACCATACAAAATTTGAGAGAATATGCATCTGTACTATTAGTGCAGATCATAATTAAGAAATCAAGCTGGATTTGTTAATCAAGTTCTCTATTAGGAATCAGACCGAGAAGAGAACCGTACAAAATTGTCACACCTACGCCCGTGTCAGCGGGAATATAAGTCGCCTGGCTCAGAATATCCATGCGAGAGAGCTTTGTGAGCTGGCTAGTGGGTCCCAGGAACTTCACCTCCTCGTTCTCTGAACTCTCTCTCCCTCGTTCTCTGAACCTCACCCCCTGCTTCCTCCTCGTATCTCCAATTCCCCATTCTCAAACTCTCATGTATCGCTGTATCTTGGTGATGCTGAAATAGATGATTCGGGACATTACAAAAGTTAAGAGAGGAGAAGCAAGAGAAACTTATGGGTGGTTGTACGTCTTCTATCACGAATTCACGATCAAGCCAAAGCAGGCGGCGCTGTGGACTCAGTCGCGGAAGGCGTTGACGGCAAGCGGGAAACCCCCAGCCGGTCGCCTCGAGGTCGTTGTTGAGCAACGACAGGGTGGATACGTTGCCGTTCTCCATGCGCAGTCCCCGGACGAACTCCTCTAACACCTCTGCCGCTGGTCAACGACAGGTCAGCCGGGTCGTTGTGTGCCTGGCGAAGATAAGAGGCGGAGTGGGGAGCTTACCTGCGTGGAGATGGCCTTGCAGAGGAGTCACATAAGACAACCACGCAAAGGGGCTTCGCCGACGGGAACATGGACATCACACCGCCGCCTCATTTGATCTGTGACGTCCGTCGGTGCTTGGCCGGTCGTCGCCCGGGATCTTGGGCTATGGTCAGCCTTGACCTCCTGAACAGTTGTGCAACCTCCGGTAACACCTCCTCAACAGAGAAGGGGCCCGCTTCCCATATCCCGGCGGCTTGACAAAGATGAAGCGTGGCGGAGCGGCGGCATGGCGTAGGGTGGTGCGGTTGCATAGGGCAGTACGCCGTCTGGATCGTTGGTGGGAGGAGGGAAGCACGCGGGTAGTCGCGGGACGACGTGCGTACGTGGGCTGTTTTTTTCTTTCGTGCGAGGAGATCTTTTTTGACGTAGGAGGCAGGGGGATCGAAGGAGGCGGAGGGGGATCGAAGGAGGCGGGGGACAGCGAAGGAGGTCGAACCATCACGACGTTCGATCCTGCTTTAATAGTAGAGATGGTATAACCGTTCAGTGCCAAATGCTTACAGAGTGTGAGGAAGTCTGTCTAACATGCGTAAATCGGCATTTGACAATGTCATCATTGGATGCCAGCTTATAATGTTACGAAAGTCAGCAAATGTTGTTTGATAATATCATATTGATAGATATGGTCCTCCAAATTGTTGAGCAAATGAGAGCAAATTTCACCGTTTTTCAAGAGTACGACAAAGGCATACCATAACTTTATAGAAAATAGAGATTAATTATAAGAGATTACACACTGTCTAGCAGAACACCCAAGGCAAGCTAGAAAGAACACACCAATCCTACAGATCTGGTCGGCTATTAACAGAATGGTAGCACTTATTTCTTCCCCGTAATAGCCCAAAGTTTGAGCTCTTGGAAAATAAGAGACGCAAGCTCCCACTCATTGAAGATATCTCTCCTTCCGAAGACTCTTCTGTTCCATTGTTTCCATAAGCCCCAGCAGACAAGAGCAACCATAGTGTCAAAACCTCTACGATAGATCTTCAGAAAAAGCTTCCTACTGGCTGCCCGCCAAGGTTCAAGCCGATTTGTCACCGTAGGAATCTGAATAGTGATCTTTGCCCTTGCGAAACATAGGTGCCAGACCTACCAAGAGAACACACATTGCAGGAGGATATGATCCACAGTGCCTTCTTCTTGATCACAAAGGAAACAGACAAAGCTTTGGTCTTGCAAGCCGTGCCGCAATCTCCTATGAGACGTCCAGAGGGGTATTGGAGAGCCAGCCAAAGGAAAATTTTGCAGGATAGGGGTGCCCAACAACGCCATATTATCATAGTGCAGAGGAAACAAATGGAGCCCTCACAGAGCATGTGATAAATAGAGGTCGCAGAGTACTGTCCAATGTCACTCCATTTTCAAATTGCCATGTCTTGCGGCCAGGAGAATGATGCATACCCAACAACCGCTCCCGTAGATTAATGAACTAGACTAGACATTTCGTAGACTACTCACCCCCAATGTCCAAAGTCCAATTATGCATTATCCGCCCGGCTTTGGCCAGCCGTCTGTTGACCACTTGCGTTTTCACTCACGCCAAGACCAGGGTAGCAAATTCCCCAACACGGGCTCCTTAATCCACCTATCTTTTCAGAAAAGCACTTTGTCACTAGGACCCATCTGCCGGTCACTTGAAAAGTTTTAACCCTGCCAAGGTCTAGCATCATTTGTACGCTTGAGCCACTCCGAATGCAGTTGCAACGCGGTCCCTTATTTTCTCAAGGCAATCACACCATGGCCACCAAGATATTTCGGTTTACCGACCCTGTATGATCAATGCGGCTCTAATTATGGTGAGTGGCGATGCTTGATCAATGGGACTACGATTATCTTGAGAGAGAGAGAGAGAGAGAGGGAGAGAGATGTTTTTATCTTTTTTGCCTCACATTGTAAACATCTACAAAACCTTACCTCATCTGATTCTAATTATCCACGTGGTCACGAGAACAAGGGTTAATTTTTTTAAAAAAACTTTGATATCTACAATTTTCTTTGCTTAAGGGCCTATCCCAAGTCCCAACGATGATTATTTATAGTCTGAATTAATCCCAACACCCGTGACATGTTTTTTAGGGAAATCTATGACATGTAAGTACGCATCGGTGCCCTTGTTTCCTTTAGATAGATTTCGCGGCAATGTCCTCCCCTAACTATGCCGGTAACCATCCTCAAAAAAAAAAAAAAAACTATGCCGGCAACCCACAATCCGCATGTTTAATGCGATTTACTTCCTCCGTTTCTAAATATAAGTCGTTTTAGAGATTTTAGATGAACTATAAATACGGATGTATATAGACATATTTTAGAGTATAGATTTACTCATTTTGCTCCGTGTGTAGTCATTTGTTGAAATCTCTAGAAAGACTTATATTTAGGAACGGAGGGAGTAATACCCAAAGAAATTCGTGCAACGTCCTACTCCTACAGTTCAAAATATATTAAATTAATATATTACAAATAACGCATTACATACAACATTTCAATAAAAATGTTAAATGTATATACGAAAAATGTATACAAAAAAATCAATATGTGTCCAAAAATTTGAGCATGTGTTTAAAAATATGTTAATCCAAGCATATTTGAAAAAAAAGTTAATCGAGTATTTGAAAAATGTTAAATGTATATAAAAATGTGGATGGTGTATTAAAAAAAGTTTAAACTTGTATTTGAAAAATATTAAATGTGTATAGAAAAATGTTGATGATGTATTAAAAAATATTAAACTGTATTTGAAAAATGCTAATCAAGCATTTGAAAAATGTTAAAAAAATGGCGACCATTTAAATTAAACATTGGTAAACTTTTATTTGAGAAATGTTAATCAAGAATTTGAAAAATATTAAATATGTATAGCAAAAATGTTGACCATGTATTCAAAAAATGTTAATCTTGTATTTGTAAAATCTTAATCGAGCATTTGATTTTTTTTAAATGTGTATAGAATAACTATTGACCACATATTAAAAAAAATTAATCTTGTGTTTGAAAAATATTAAACATGTATTAGAAATATGTATTAGATATATACCAACAATGTGTATAAAAACAGTAAAAATCAAGAGAAAATCAATGAAAAACGAGAATGAAACAAACAAAACAGAAGGAAAAAAAATAAAGAAAGGAAACCCAGTGAGGACCAAAAAAGAAACAAGAAAACCAAAGAGAAAAGAAAGAATTGAAAAAAACAAATAGAGAAAAAAAAACAAAGAAACCCGGTAAAAACAAAAACAAACAAACATGAATAACCATTGAAAAACCCAGCTCTTTTCTACCTCAACTTGTTCGCGCCCTACCAGTTAACATGAACCTGTCTATGACCTAGTGGTATGTAGTGCAGCCTATTCTCTCTGATCCAAATTACTCATCGTAGAAATAGATGTATCTAGAACTAAAATACATCTAAATACATTCATACCTGCAACAAGTAATTCGGAACGGAGGGAGTAGCATCGAGGAGACCACCATTCGATCCACGGTTGCAAAAATCTCACACCACAAATATATTTTTCGGACACGCTCAACTGAGCGACCCACTTGCCTGCCTCATGGCCCGTAGAAAAAAAATACAACTACGGTGCCCGAAGGCCGAGTGAATCAAGCGCAGGCCCAAAAGAAAACCCCCTATAGTATAGTATGAACCCTTTTATGGTCTGCGGGTTTATTCTCAAAAACATGAGGGGGTTTTCTACAAAATATTGTGACAATTTCTTTTATTTATTATTAGTAGGTATGGGTTCCCTATTTCTAGTGAATCGAAAAGAGAGAGGGAGAGGAGAAGAATCTCTACTACTTCAGAAAAAAAATAGTGTTCCTTTTCCTGCCAGGTGGAATGCTTCGGCTAACCTTAGAGCATCTCCAATAGATGGTCCAAAGTTTGACAGTCTAAAACCGGAGATGTAAAATTTGAACCGCCAAAAAATGCGTTTTGGAGCTCTGAAAAAAGGCCAACTCCAACAGACGGTCCAAATTCATTGTCCAAAAGAGCAACTCCAATAGATGGTCCAAATTTATGGTCCAAAACCGGCCAGCAGCCGCGCGGCTGCTGTTCACCCGCTGTCCAGCCACTATGCGCGCGGTGGAGGTAGATGGCCGTCGGTTGGATTGGCTGCTGCTTTACGGCTGCGGACGGCTCCGGACGGCGGCCGTGATAACAAAAGAGGTTGGAGGCCGGCCAAGAGGAGCTCGACGCAGACTAAAGCATAGCCTAGTGGTGTGAAGGGGCTGATGCCTTTCCACCCACCCAGGTTCAAGGCATGGTACTTGCAATTTGGGTTTGTTGCACTAATTATACTGTAGGTGGTTCCCTTACAGTCTTTCTGTCAAAAAAAAGGAGGAGCTCGGCGGGCGACGAAGACAAATTCGGCAGCCGGGCGGAGGGATTGGTGCGGCGATCGTCGTGCGGCTGGTGCAACGTCCGTGGACAAGCTCACGGCCGACGGGAGCAGGTCGGCGGCAGCCCGAGACCCTGCGGAGGCCTACCGCGGCAGCCGGACCGCCGGAGGGGCCGAATCCCGCGCCGGCTGCCTCCCGATTCGGCGGTGTCCGGGCGGCGGCAGGGAGGCGAGGGGGGCGACGGCGGCGGAGGGCGGCGGCGGGGATGTGGGATGGTGACGCGGGCGATGGCGAGGTTTTGGGCGGTCACGGCGGCGGATTCCGGCCGGCGGGTCGCGGGCGGGCGGACGGGCGCAGGTGGGAACGGAAATGAAGTGGCGGTTGGGCGTTCGCGGACGGCGACTAGTTTTGGACCAGATGCATCTCGTGATGTATATTTGCATCGCGAGATGTTGGATTTTATATCACTAAAAGGCCGCGGTCCAATTTTTTTTGCATATAAACCGTCTATTGAAGCAGCGTTTTTTGCCCTAGACGATTTAAAAATTAAGTATTTTTACATTTAAACCGTCTATTGAAGATGCCCTTACATTCTTTTACAAAGTATCATTCCTTAAAACTCGCCCCACCAACTTACCGGATAAACTTATATTTTCTTTGTAAGCAAATACTCCCTCCTCATTAAAATTTTTGTCTTAGATTCGTCTAGATACGGATGTATCTAATACTAAAACGTGATTTGATACATCTATATTTAGATAAATTTAAGACAAAATTTTTGGAACGAAGGGAGTAGCTGATTACAAAATCAAAATCTATAATATAGACAGCTTAATCACAGACAGGATTTAGTAAACATTTATTTATACATTCACATTAATATACACTGGTAAATCACGGGTTAAAATACTACTCCCTCCATTCCAAATTACTTGTCGCAGAAATATATGTATCTAGAACTAGAATACATCTAAATGCATCCATATCTGCGACAAGTAATTCGAAACGGAGGAAATAAAATGTTTATACCCGTTGTTACGCACTAGCAATTACCTGAAAAAGGAATACTCCCTCCGTTCCGATTTACTTGTCCTGGTTCTAGTTGAGTACGTGTGAACACACGAGGATGACACCTTATGCATGAGAATCCAAAAGACGCCCTGGCAATTAACTAGAAATTGAACTAGATCGCCCACGCTTTCCAGAAATTTCTCCATTAGAAAAACATCACACATGCGTACGCAACCGATAATCCTCGCATAAGTATGGATGACAGATACTAGTTCATGCTGTAACCACGCTTTTTATTTTGTAGTTGTACTAGTACATACTCAAGTGACGGGGAAAATGCAAACGAGTAATAACAACAGCACAAAACCTGCACGGAGCGCACATACGTACACCTGACAGCCAGCCTGTCGATTACTTGGGAGAAGGCATGAGAGACACGAGCTCCTTGGACTTGATCCACGCCTTGACGACCACCACGGCGTCGAACGGCCTGTCCCCGCCGCCGCCGGCGCGGTCCCGGGCGATAACCTTCAGGTAGTATACCACCCCGGAGGCGACCTGCTTCTGCGCCGCCGCCACGGCGGTGAAGACGAGCTGGACCTGGACGGGGTCGCCGTTGTTGACTGGTCCGCCGCCGTGGCTGAGGCGGCGGTTGTGCTCGGACACCGCGAACCGGCCCAGGGACTGCACCAGCTTGTTCTTGCCCACGTCCCTGATCTCCGTCCGGCGGCCCACGGCGCCTGCGGCTGCCGCCGGAGCTTGCGGGTGCCCTATTTCAGCAGCGGCGATGGTGAGCGTGGCGAGGAGGAGGAGACAGGGGATGGCGGCGGTGGTGGAGGTAGCCATTTTTGTAGTTCTGTGTGTTGGGAAGGGACAGTACGTCCATATTATATAGATAAATTTTAAGACGCGTCCACATTTTAAGCCGTTAATTTCGTGTGTGATATAACGGTTAGTACCATTAAGTAGCTAAGAGGTTATCAACGATTACAAATGGAAATACTAAAGATCTTTTTTTAACACAGTACAGACGCAAACGCTCGTATACACGCGCACACACACTCACTCCTATAAACACACGCACACACACCGTACCTGTATGAGCATCTCCGAAATACTGAGCCGGCTTATCATTTTGAAATTTACGAAGTCATCATAGACATCTCATCGTCGACGGGAACGTCTCCTCCCATTAAATGCGCATCGCCGGAAATCTTGAAATAAATGCAGAAATAAATGCGAGCACTAGGACATGAATCTTGATGGGGTGGGGATACCATAGTCCCTCTAACCATTCAATTACAGAAAATGCTAAAGATCTGATGTTAAACTTTTATGCATGACAAATCAAATGTTTTTCATGATAATTTATATTGGCGTGAGGATGACAAATTTAGTTGGCGAGCATGGCAATTTTCTAGAATAAAAATGAACCGAGTCGGATCTGTTATACTCGCCAACTAAACTTATTATCCTCAGCTAACATAATTTATCATGAAAAATATTTGATTTTCTATGTCTAAAAATCTTACGCTGGCTGAATATTCTTGTCCTTACACATACATGCTCGCCAACAAGGGCGTGAAAACTTTGTTCATGTGAAATTATTGGGGAGATGTTCAGGTGATAAAAGAAAAGGGAGACGCTTGTATTCACCTGGCCGATCTCTTCGTGGGTGTCGACCGCCTCCACTACTGTACGATCGTCTTTGATCGGACCACCCACAGCAGCTTAAACCATAGCCTAATTTTGAAACATGGCCGCAAATGAGGGCTATGGTTTTCTGAAACATGCATATTGTTGCATTGATTTAGAAATATTTGTGTTGTTGCAATTAATGGTTTGTAACGGGGTGGAAAAACAATTCAGGGTGTTTTGTAGCAAGACTCCTGTTACAGTAGGATGAACGCAACACTAGCCTTGTTACATAGACTGGCGCTCACATGGACTATTATTATGGGGTTCATCCAACGATCTGCTAGACGATCAATCTTTTCATATCATCACACGGGTGACGTGTAGCACTTTGTTTCATGTAGCAGAAAAAGGGCGTTGAGTGGGGCGACGTGGCTTTAATTGGAGGGGCTAAGAGCATCTACAACCGCATATAGCTAATCCAGCCCCTCAAACGTCTACGGATGCATCCAGGTGCGTTCATGCAGTGGCGGAGCTTCTTGGAGACAAACCTGAGCCATCGCCCCCCCCCCCCCCCCCCCCCAACGAAAATGATAAAACTCGAGTAGCATGTAATAGCACCGGAACACATAACCATTTGGCCCATTTAATTAAGGGACTGGGGAGACGAGGAGCGACCAACCACGTGACCATCTTTGCTTTTCTTCCTCGTCGTCTCTCTCGTGTACTTGGTGACCGGTGACCTGGCGATTGGTCGGGACCGGGGGGGGGGGGGGGGGGGGGGCTAGGAGGGCAATAGCATGCTGACCATGCCACCACAGCCCACAAATCTTGTCATAGCCGCGCGGGGGAATCAGCTGACACCCGCGCCACACGTAGTTAGCCGATGATTCCTCTCACCCTCTCATGGACCGAAGCAGAGCCCAAATTTGAACATCAAATTCATGAACAACCAATGACGACAAACTCTAACAAATTAAGTACTAATCCGAAGGACTGCAGACTATTAAGACAAAGTGATTTTTTTGACCCTGTGACCATAGAATAATTGTTCTACGGTATTTTTATTAATACAAAATTATGTACAAGAATATATTACATGGGGTGAGTCACCCAATACCAGCTCTAGGCAACATAATCAAGAAATTACAGGAACTGTTCAATCCACTGATCTATCTCGTCGCCCTTGGCTTGCTTTGACCTGAGAATGATGTGTTGCAGCCCTTCCTGTGGGTAGAATTTTCAGGTGTTCACATTGGGTGGTGCAGCTCTGAATATCTTATCATTCCTAACCATCCACATACCCCAACAGCACATGATAATGATCTCCATTGCAATGTCCTTAGGTAGCCTTGTGATGGTCAGCAAAATCTCATCATAAGTCAAAATACCTCTCTGTCTGTTGGGGAGTATGCAGTTCTAACAGCTTAGTGCAAAGTGGCAGTTCCAGAAGAGATGAATTAATGTTTCTTGAGTTGCATCTGAACATAGCGCACGGTTGTAATCAAGTAGGTACATGTTTCTTCTGTGAAGCAGGTTCCTTGTGCTAACTCTGCATATAGTAGCATCCAAAAGAAAATCTTGTGTCTGAGTCTGAAGTTGGATTTCCATATCTGTCTGAAGATGGTGTGAGCTTCAGTCTTGTCAATGAGGTTTTTGTACATCTTCATTGATGAGAACTTGGTGGATGCCTAGATATATCCCCACCGATCTGGTTCTCCAGTCTGCATAATACTATGAAGTTGGTCTTGTAGGAGGTTGAATTGATTGAATGCTTGCTGGGAGAGTGGCCTGTGAAAACAAACCTCTAGCTCCTATTGCTCATGAATCTGTCTCAGGGTGATTTCTTTGTTGATGGCAAAGGAAAAAAGTTCAGGCAGCTTTTGTTGCAGAGGCATATCTGACCAATTGTCATGCCAAAACAGAGTGGTGTCTCCCTTTCCTGGTTTGCATATGGCATTAAGCTTGAAGGCAGACAAGGATTTTAGAATACCTCTCCACTAGAATGAACCCATCATCTTGTCACTTGGTAGGCAATTTTTGTAGTAGGTTTCCCAAATAATCTTAACCCAAGGTGTGTCAACCTTATTAAAGAACTTATGCAGGAATTTCATAAGTAGAGCCTGATTGTGTATATGGATATCCAGGACTCCCAATCCACCGTGGGATTTGGGTAAACATACTTTCTTCCATGAAACCATTACTAATCCTCTTTCCTAGGTACCAAATTTCCTCCAGAAACAGTTCATAAGATATGTATTGATCTGCTTGACAACTGTCTTGGGTTCCAGGGGGTACACATGAAATTTTTTTGGCATGCTTGTGAAGACTGATTTGATGAGGGCCAGTTTGTCTCCAGAGGATAGCAAAGTGGAGCAGCTCAAAAGTCTTGATTCAATTCTCTTTAACATAGGGAGAAAGTCCACAACTTTGGCTTAATATGACACAAAGGGAGACCCAGATATTTATGTGGCAATGTACCAATATTACAGCCCAATAACTATGACAAAGCATTCATCTTGTCCAAAGGAGTATTAATAGCAATGAGAGTAGACTTGGAGTAGTTAACTTTGAGCCCAGTGTATGCAGCATAGTGAAGCAGAAGATTTTTAATGTGCTCCAGTTGTCTACTGTCAGCTTTGGCAACCAAGATGGTATTATCAGCATACTAAATGATGGGGTAATCAGTACAAGACTGGTGAATCAATGAAGACTGAATCAAGTTATTGTGCATGGCTTCATTCATCATGGTTTGAAGTAGATCTGCTGCAATCACAAAGATGAGTGGTGATAGTGGATCACCTTGTCTTACACCCTTCTTGCATAAGAATTGTTTCCCTGGCACTCCATTCAGAAGGACTGAAGAAAACCCAGTCCCATAGATCATTTTGATCCATTAAATCCATCTTGGTCCAAAACCCTTGGCTAGCATAATCTGAATGATGGTCTCATGGTTAAGCATATCAAATGCCTTTTCAAAATCTAACTTCAACAAGACCAGATCTTTTTTGCTCTGGAAGCACCGGTGGATGTACTCATAAGACCAAGCAAGGCAATCCTGGATGCATCTATTATTCAAGAAACCATACTGGTTGGTGTGGACCAAATTAAGGATAACTTTTTGTAATATATTGGCCAGAAGCTTAGTGATGATCTTGAGTGTGCAATTGAGTAGGGATATAGGACTGAACTCTGCTTTGGATATTGACAGTGCCAGAGTAAAAGTCATGAATGAGTCTGTAAAAGTTATTGGCAATGATATCCCAGCAAGCTTTGAGGAAAGCTGCATTAAAACCATCTGGCCCAGGTGATTTATCTGGTGGCGTATGCATGATCACATCATCAATCTCCTTATTGGTGAATGGGACTTCCAATTCAGATAGATCAACTGAAGAGTGAAGAAGATCATGTAGATTGAGTGGGTTATCAGAAGGGATACAAGTACCCAGTCTGTCTTTGAAAGCTCTGAAAAGAATAGCAGCTTTGGCCTGATGATCATGGTGCTCAACTCCTGTTTCATCCCTGAGCATATCAATACAATTATTTCTGTATTTGATTGTGGCCTTTGCTTGGAAGTATTTGGTGTTGGCCTCTCCCATCTTGATTTGTCTAATGTTGGCTCTCTGTTTCCAATAAATTCTCTGATGTTCAAGTAACTGTGTAAGATGATCTTTTAGTATCCTCCTACCATTTGATTCCTCTATGGAGAGTGGCATGAATTCTTCCAAATGATCATAGCACAGGATAAGGAAGTTGGTATGTACAATTGTGTTCCTCAAGTCTGATATTTGCCTTGCCCATATTTTAAGCCTTTTCTCAGTCTTTTATATTTGGCTGCAATAACTTTAGCACTATCAACTTCATTCACATCTTGTGACTAGATATATTTGACTACATCTTTAAACTGAGAATATTCCAGCTAGTAGTTTTCAAATCTAAAAATATTAGATCTAGGTATAGATGAACCAATTTTGATGTTGATGGGGACATGATCAGAGGTTGTTTTGGCCAATGGGTATGAAAATGTGGATGGATATGTTAGAGTCCAAGATTCAGAAGTGAAACACCAATCCAACTTTTCCAATAAAGGTGTATCTTGCATATTGCTCCATATAAAGTTTCTGCCTTTGAGTGGGATTTCAACTAATGCTTGCTGGTTAATGGCCTCATTAAAGTTGAGCATATCCTCTATGTTACCTTCTCCTCTGCTCCTGTTGTGAGGATATCTGATGTAGTTAAAATCACCCAGGATGATCTAGTTAATACCATCTTCAATTTGGTAGTTTTTTTAACCAATCAATGAACAACAGTTTCTCTTGTGTATCACAAGGGCCATAAAAATTGGTAAGGACCCATTGGTCCCCATTGTGTTTAGATGTGAACTGGGTTGATAGGGCATAATTATTACTGTGAAGAACATGACCCCCAAAGATCTGGTCATTCCATGCAACTAAAATTCCACCTGATGCTCCAACTGAAGGAAGATATTCAAATTTGCTAATTCTCCCTGGACATAAATTTTTGAGATAGGAACTATCAAATGATTCTCTTTTAGTTTCCTGAATACAAACAATAGCACATTGTGATTCCCCAATCTTGTTTGCAATCGCAGTTCACTTCTTAGGGTCATTAATACCGCTAACATTCCAGTTTAAAATATTCCACTCTTGATTCATGAAGTACAAAATGAGTAGGAACTTCAACTTGCACAGAACAGTGCTCTGAGCATGCAGCTGGGAGGTGGGGGAGAAGTAGAGCCACTTTTCATAAGTCTAGAACAAAAGCATAATTGAGCCACTTTTCATATAGTCATACATGTCAGAAGTAGATGCAATAAGTCTCATACAAGTGTCATAGCACAGCACAAACCAGACTGTAAACATCTTAGGTAAACATCTTAGGACACAAAAGACTACATCTGATAATGAGATAAGGTGAACTAAATCCATTTCTTGCCAGGCTCCTTAGGATTCTTTTCCCCCTCCTGCATGGAGCATGCACCTTTGATCTTCTTGGGCCTCTTGGACAGCATCTCTTTAGTGGTGTCCTTGTCAGTGACCTTGCAAAATGAGGTGTTAAGGCTTTTAACCACTTTAGCAACAATAATTGGTGGCTTAGTAGAGCATGCAAGACAATCTTTGTCCATACAATATAGCCTTTAGATAATTTCTGGAGTCTACAACTTCTCCTTACCTCAGTCTCTACCAATGGAATTTTGTCTTCCCTCTTTTTCTTGTTCTGAAGTGCTGATGTGGAGGATGCAGATGTCACTTCTGTAGGGTCAGATTCCTCTGTGTTATCATGTTCTTTGATGGCCTGTTCAGAGGATGATGCAATGCAGGTGAGATTACCATGAGTAGGACATTTCTCAAGGATTGCAATGGGCAAAGTAGTAGGACAAGTAGATCCCTATTTAATAATAGCCCATACATTGGAGGTGGCAAATTTATTGGCCAATTCAAACTTGTCTGGTGATAAGAGATTAACTGCCAAAAAATTAACCCAGTCAGTGGGTACCTGGATAATTTCCTTGTTGTGAATAGATAGAGCAAAATGGGCTTTCCAGATCTTTGCACCTTCTACTCCTATAAGATCTTCTTCTGTCTGAACTTGAGCTAGAGCTCTATCTTCAGGTGCTACTTCACATGTCAATTCAGCCCTGTGTAGTGATCCTGGGCAGATAGTATGTGCCTGATTAATAAAGGCAGGGACAGGGAAATCAGGTGGAGCAGATGAGCTTTCTGAAGTCTCACCTGCAGGCTCCTGAAGAAGATTGACTCCATCATGTTCTGCAGCATGAGTGTGGCTGGTCAAATGTGCAGCATCTTCAGTAGTAACCAAGGCAGCATCTTCAGTGTTAACCAAGTCAGCAAGGATATTGTTGAATACAGTGGTATGAGAGGCAGTTTCTGGTTTCTATAGAGCCAAATTCTTAATCAGTGCAATTGGAGCAGATGCTTGAATTTCTAAGTGTATGGGGTCCACCATTCTGTCCTCATGTACAACCACTTCCTTTATCATAATCACATCGGAGCTTAGATCAATAATTGGCCGCCTTGGCAGCACAGGCTGGTCTAGAGCAACAACAGGAGCTGGTTGTGGGAGTAGAGTAAGATGGGCTTGAGCAAGTGGAGGTATCAATGGGCCAGGCCCATTGGGCTCAATTACTAAGTTCAAATCTGGTAGTCCTTGATGAATTGGTGCCAAGGGGCCATTAGCAGAGGCAGCAGTATTTGCAGAGTTATCTAATGGGCCATCAGAAACAGTAATACTACTGTTAGCATTTCCTTCAACTGCTTGTTCATCATCCATAGGAGCCATAATATCATTAAGTGCCAAGAATTCTCCGTAATGGAGTTCCTGGTCCACTGGCATAGCCCAATGGCCCCATCCAGGCATGGGAGCATCGTCCTCCTCTCCTGGATGATCCTCCATAACTTGGTCATCAACCTCATTATTGAGTGCCAGTTGCAAATTAATCTGATTAACCTCAGGCTGTGCATGTGGAGGATGAAGATCATCATGCTCATGTTGCTGAAGTGGCCCCATAAAGTGATTGTGTTGGTTGGGATGGAAATTCTCTTGTGGAGGAGCAGGATGAGGATTACCATGTGGTGGGATAGGATCTTCATCTGGTGGCACTGCTCCAAGAATCTATTCCTGTAGGATAACCACATGCACTGTGAGAGAGCCTGACTGAAACTTATCTCCCTCTCCAAATACAATACTGACAAGTATATCTGATAGATCCTCAACTCTGACATGAACTATAAGATTGACCCTTGTACTTCTAACACGACCCCACATGAGAAATTTACCAAATTTATTTACTGCATTGCTCACTTCCTGAATAGATCTTCTATCAAAAGGATATCCACAGAGCAAAATCCAAACATCTCTGTTTAAGACAAAACGTCTCCAGTTTAACCCTTGATTGTGCTTTTGAAAGATGACATGCACATCCGAGAAAAGATGTGGACTATCTGCGACTAAAGCATCCCTATCAAAGGCACTGTTGAATCTGACATATGCTTGGCCGAATGGGCATGGCTCAATCTCAGAAAACTCCAATCCTCTGTCTGCCAGAAAGTCAGAGAGTACCTCACGTATAGTGTTGAAGGTGACCGGTAGATTTGGCACTGGCACGATGGTGGAAATCGCCCAGTCCTCGTGCGTGGGTGGAGCTGCCCCGGTGATGACACGAACCCTTGCTGGCCTTCCCTCCACCTAAATACTTTGATGATTGGGTGGAAGAAAAGGCGCAGGGTCAAAGGGGAATGTAGCCATGGATAGAGAGTTGCTCGGGGCCGGAGACGATGGATTGAGTGGTGGCGTGGATGGTTGGATTACTGCAGATAGGAGTCTCTGGGTTGTGGAGATTTGGGAGGTCCGGCAATGGTGGTTGCGTATCGGGGTTGATAGCGGAGGAGCATTAACTGGATGATCCCGGTTGGTCGGCTGATGGAATGTCTGTGTAGTTACAATCGCGGGAACAGTGCAGTCTTGCCTTGGAAACTCAATCGCGAGACGGGCTGCTGATGTCTACTACACAACCTTCTTCTTGTAGACGTTGTTGGGCCTCCAAGTGCATAGGTTTGTAGGACAGTAGCAAATTTTTCTCAAGTGGATGACCTAAGGTTCATCAATCCGTAGGAGGCATAGGATGAAGATGGTCTCTCTCAAGCAACCCTGCAACCAAATAACAAAGAGTCTCTTGTGTCCCCAACACACCCAATACAATGGTAAATTGTATAGGTGCACTAGTTCGGCGAAGAGATGGTGATACAAGTGCAATATGAATGGTAGATATATGTTTTCGTAATCTGAAAATATAAAAACAGCAAGGTAACTAATGATAAAAGTGAGCATAAACGGTATTGCAATGCGTTGAAACAAGGCCTAGGGTTCATACTTTCACTAGTGCAAGTTCCCTCAACAAGAATAACATAATTGGATCATATAACTATCCCTCAACATGCAACAAAGAGTCACTCCAAAGTCACTAATAGCGGAGAACAAATGAAGAGATTATGGTAGGGTACGAAACCACCTCAAAGTTATCCTTTCTGATCGATCTATTCAAGAGTCCGTAGTAAAATAACATGAAGCTATTCTTTCCGTTCAATCTATCATAGAGTTCGTACTAGAATAACACCTTAAGACACAAATCAACCAAAACCCTAATGTCACCTAGATACTCCAATGTCACCTCAAGTATCTGTGGGCATGATTATACGATATGCATCACACAATCTCAGATTCATCTATTCAACCAACACAAAGAACTTCAAAGAGTGCCCCAAATTTCTACCAGAGAGTCAAGATGAAAACATGTGCCAACCCCTATGCATAGGTTCATGGGTGGAACCCGCAAGTTGATCACCAAAACATACATCAAGTGAATCAATAGAATAACCCATTGTCACCACGGTTATCCCATGCAAGACATACATCAAGTGTTCTCAAATCCTTAAAGACTCAATCCGATAAGATAACTTCAAAGGGAAAACTCAATCCATTACAAGAGAGTAGAGGGGGAGAAACATCATAAGATCCAACTATAATAGCAAAGCTCGCGATACATCAAGATCGTACCACCTCAAGAACACGAGAGAGAGAGAGAGAGAGATCAAACACATAGCTACTGGTACATACCCTCAGCCCCGAGGGAGAACTACTCCCTCCTCATCATGGAGAGCGCCGGGATGATGAAGATGGCCACCGGAGAGGGATTCCCCCCTCCGACAGGGTGCCGGAACGGGTCTAGATTGGTTTTTGGTGGCTACGGAGGCTTCCGGCGGCGGAACTCCCGATCTATTGTGCTCCTCGAAGTTTTTAGGGTATATGGGTATATATGGGAGGAAGAAGTACGTCGGTGGACCTCCAGGTTGTCCACGAGGCAGGGGGCGCGCCCCCACCCTCGTGGGCAGCCCGAGACTCTCCTGGTCCAACTCCGATACTCTGTGGGCTTCTTCTGGTCCAAAAATAAGTTCCGTGAAGTTTCAGGTCAACTGGACTCCGTTTGATTTTCCTTTTCTTCGATACTCTAAAACAAGGAAAAAAACAAAAACTAGCACTGGGCTCTAGGTTAATAGGTTAGTCCCAAAAATCATATAAAATAGCATATAAATGCATATAAAACATCCAAGGTTGATAATATAATAGCATGGAACAATAAAAAATTATAGATATGTTAGAGATGTATCAGCATCCCCAAGCTTAATTCCTGCTCGTCCTCGAGTAGGTAAATGATAAAAACAGAATTTTTGATGTGGAATGCTACCTAACATATTTATCCATGTAGTTCTCTTTATTGTGGCAAGAATATTCAGATCCATAAGATTCAATATAAAAGTTTAACATTGACATAAAAATAATAATACTTCAAGCATACTAACCAAGTAATCATGTCTTCTCAAAATAACATGTCCAAAGAAAGCTATCCCTACAAAATCATATAGTATGGCTATGCTCTATCTTCACCACATAAAATATTTAAATCATGCACAACCCCGATGACAAGCCAAGCAATTGTTTCATACTTTTGATGTTCTCAAACTTTTTCAATCTTCACGCAATACATGAGCGTGAGCCATGGACATAGCACTATAGGTGGAATAGAATGGTGGTTGTGGAGAAGACAAAAAGGAGAAGATAGTCTCACATCAACTAGGCATATCAACGGGCTATGGAGATGCCCATCAATAGATATCAATGTGAGTGAGTAGGGATTGCCATGCAACAGATGCACTAGAGCTATAAGTGTATGAAAGCTCAACAAAAGAAACTAGTGGGTGTGCATCCAACTTGCTTGCTCACGAAGACCTAGGGCATTTTGAGGAAACCCATCATTGGAATATACAAGCCAAGTTCTATAATGAAAGATTCCCACTAGTATATGAAAGTGACAATATAGGAGACTCTCTATCATGAAGATCATGGTGCTACTTTGAAGCACAAGTGTGATAAAAGGATAGTAGCATTGCCCCTTCTCTCCTTTTCTCTCATTTTTTTATTTGGGCCTTTTCTTTTTTATGGCCCCTTTTTTTCGTCCGGAGTCTCATCCCGACTTATGAGGGAATCATAGTCTCCATCATCCTTTCCTCACTGGGACAATGCTGTAATAATGATGATCATCACACTTTTATTTACTTACAACTCAAGAATTACAACTCAATACTTAGAACAAGATATGACTTTATATGAATGCCTCCGGCGGTGTACCGTGATTTGTAATGACTCATGAGTGACATGTATGAAATAATTATGAGTGGTGGCTTTGCCACAAATACAATGTCAACTACATGATCATGCAAAGCAGTATGACAATGATGGAGCGTGTCATAATAAGCGGAACGGTGGAAAGTTGCATGGCAATATATCTCGGAATGGCTATGGAAATGCCATAATAGGTAGGTATGGTGGTTGTTTTGAGGAAGATATATATGGTGGGTTTATGGTACCGGCGAAAGTTGCGCGGTATTAGATAGGCTAGCAATGGTGGAAGGGTGAGAGTGCGTATAATCCATGGACTCGACATTAGTCATAAAGAACTCACATACTTATTGCAAAAATCTATTAGTTATCGAAACAAAGTATTACGCGCATGCTCCTAGGGGGATAGATTGGTAGGAAAATACCATCGCTCGTCCCCGACCGCCACTTATAAGGAAGACAATCAATAAATAAATCATGCTCCGACTTCATCACATAACGGTTCTGAAGGAAATATGCCCTAGAGGCAATAATAAAGTTATTATTTATTTCCTTATTTCATGATAAATGTTTATTATTCATGCAAGAATTGTATTAACCGGAAACATAATACATGTGTGAATACATAGACAAACAGAGTGTCACTAGTAAGCCTCTACTTGACTAGCTCGTTAATCAAAGATGGTTATGTTTCCTAACCATGGACAAAGAGTTGTTATTTGATTAACGGGATCACATCATTAGGTGATTGATCTGATTGACATGACCCATTCCATTAGCTTAGCACCCGATCATTTAGTATGTTCCTATTGCTTTCTTCATGACTTATACATGTTCTATGACTATGAGATTATGCAACTCCCGTTTGCCGGAGGAACACTTTGTGTGCTACCAAACATCACAACGTAACTGGGTGATTATAAAGGTGCTCTACAGGTGTCTCCAAAGGTACATGTTGGGTTGGCGTATTTCGAGATTAGGATTTGTCACTTCGATTGTCGGAGAGGTATCTCTGGGCCCTCTCGGTAATGCACATCACATAAGCCTTGCAAGCATTGCAACTAAATGAGTTAGTTGTGAGATGATGTATTACGGAATGAGTAAAGAGACTTGCCGGTAACGAGATTGAACTAGGTATTGAGATACCGACGATCGAATCTCGGGCAAGTAACATACCGATGACAAAGGGAACAACGTATGTTGTTATGCGGTCTGACCGATAAAGATCTTCGTAGAATATGTGGGAGCCAATATGAGCATCCAGGTTCTGCTATTGGTTATTGACCGGAGACGTGTCTCGGTCATGTCTACATTGTTCTCGAACCCATAGGGTCCGCACGCTTAAGGTTTCGATGACAGTTATATTATGAGTTTATGAGTTTTGATGTACCGAAGGAGTTGGGAGTCCCGGATGAGATCGGGGACATGACGAGGAGTCTCGAAATGGTCGAGACGTAAAGATCGATATATTGGACGACTATATTCGGACATCGGAAAGGTTCAGAGTGATTCAGGGTATTTTCGGAGGTACCCGGGAGTTACGGGAATATGAGGAAGAAGCAAAGGGCCTTAATGAGCCTTAGTGGAAAGGAGCAGGAGGTGGCGCGCGCCCCTCCCAAGCCCAGTCCGAATTGGACAAGGGGTTTGGGGCGCGGCCCCTCTCTCCCTTCCTTCCCCTCTTCCCCCCTTCCCCCCTTCTCCTAGTTGGACTAGGAAAGGTGGAAACCTACTCCAACTAGGAGTAGGAATCCTACTCCTCCTTGGCGCGCCCACAAGGGCCGGCCGGCCTCCCCCTTTCTCCTTTATATACGGGGGCAGGGGGCACCCCATAGACACACCAGTTGATCCACGTGATCATATTCTTAGCTGTGTGCGGTGCCCCCTGCCACCATAGTCCTCGATAATATTGTAGCGGTGCTTAGGAGAAGCCCTGCGACAGTAGTACATCAAGATCGTCACCATGCCGTCGTGCTGACGGAACTCTTCTCCTGACACTTTGCTAGATCGGAGTCCGGGGATCGTCATCGAGCGGAACGTGTGCTAGAACTCGGAGGTGCCGTAGTTTCGGTGCTTGATCGGTCGGGCCGTGAAGACATACGACTACATCAACCGCGCTGTCATAACGCTTCCGCTATCGGTCTACGAGGGTACGTAGACAACACTCTCCCCTCTCGTTGCTATGCATCACCATGATCTTGCGTGTGCGTAGGAATTTTTTTGAAATTACTACGTTCCCCAACAGTGGCATCCGAGCCTAGGTTTTATGTGTTGATGTTATATGCACGAGTAGAACACAAGTGAGTTGTGGGCGATATAAGTCATACTGCTTACCAGCATGTCATACTTTGGTTCGGCGGTATTGTTGGACGAAGCGGCCCGGACCGACATTACGCGTACGCTTACGCGAGACCGGTTCTCCCGACATGCTTTGCACATAGGTGGCTTGCGGGTGACAGTTTCTCCAACTTTAGTTGGACCGAGTGTTGCTACGCCCGGTCCTTGCGAAGGTTAAAACAACACCAACTTGACAAACTATCATTATGGTTTTGATGCGTAGATAAGATTGGTTCTTGCTTAAGCCCGTAGCAGCCACGTAAAACTTGCAACAACAAAGTAGAGGACGCCTAACTTGTTTTTGCAGGGCATGTTGTGATGTGATATGGTCAAGACATGATGCTAAATTTTATTGTATGAGATGATCATGTTTTGTAACCGAGTTATCGGCAACTGGCAGGAGCCATATGGTTGTCGCTTTATTGTATGCAATGCAATCGCGCTGGAATGCTTTACTTTATCACTAAGCGGTAGCGATAGTCGTGGAAGCATAAGATTGGCGAGACGACAACGATGCTACGATGGAGATCAAGGTGTCGCGCCGGTGACGATGGTGATCATGACGGTGCTTCGGAGATGGAGATCACAAGCACAAGATGATGATGGCCATATCATATCACTTATATTGATTGCATGTGATGTTTATCTTTTATGCATCTTATCTTGCTTTGATTGACGGTAGCATTATAAGATGATCTCTCACTAAATTTCAAGATAAAAGTGTTCTCCCTGAGTATGCACCGTTGCCAAAGTTCGTCGTGCCCAGACACCACGTGATGATCGGGTGTGATAAGCTCTACGTCCATCTACAACGGGTGCAAGCCAGTTTTGCACACGCAGAATACTCAGGTTAAACTTGACGAGCCTAGCATATGCAGATATGGCCTCGGAACACTGAGACCGAAAGGTCGAGCGTGAATCATATAGTAGATATGATCAACATATTGATGTTCACCATTGAAAACTACTCCATTTCACGTGATGATCGGTTATGGTTTAGTTGATTTGGATCACGTGATCACTTAGATGATTAGAGGGATGTCTATCTAAGTGGGAGTTCTTAAGTAATATGATTAATTGAACTTTAATTTATCATGAACTTAGTCCTAGTAGTATTAGCATATCTATGTTGTAGATCAATAGCTCGCGTTGTTGCTTTCATATGTTTATTTTGATATGTTCCTAGAGAAAATTGTGTTGAAAGATGTTAGTAGCAATGATGCGGATTGGATCCGTGATCTGAGGTTTATCATCATTGCTGCACAGAAGAATTATGTCCTTGATGCACCGCTAGGTGACAGACCTATTGCAGGAGCAGATGCAGACGTTATGAACGTTTGGCTAGCTCAATATGATGACTACTTGATAGTTTAGTGCACCATGCTTAACGGCTTAGAATCGGGACTTCAAAGACGTTTTGAACATCATCGACCATATGAGATGTTCCAGGAGTTGAAGTTAATATTTCAAGAAAATACCCGAGTTGAGAGATATGAAGTCTCCAACAAGTTCTATAGCTAAAAGATGGAGGAGAATCGCTCAACTAGTGAGCATGTACTCAGATTGTCTAGCTACTACAATCACTTGAATCAAGTGGGAGTTAATCTTCCAGATAAGATAGTGATTGACAGAATTCTCTAGTCACCATCACCAAGTTAGTAGAACTTCGTGATGAACTATAGTATGCAAGGGATAACGGAAACGATTCCCTAGCTCTTCGTGATGCTAAAATCGATAAAGGTAGAAATCAAGAAAAACATCAACTGTTGATGGTAGACAAGACCACTAGTTTCAAGAAAAGGGAAAAAGGAAGAAGGGGAACTTCAAGAAGAACGGCAAGCAAGTTGCTGCTCAAGTGAAGAAACCCAAGTCTAGTCCTAAGCCTGAGACTAAGTGCTTCTACTGCAAAGGGATTGGTCACTAGCAGCGGAACTACCCCAAGTATTTGGTGGATAAGAAAGGATGGCAAAGTAAACAAAGGTATATTTGATATACATGTTATTGATGTGTACTTTACTAGTGTTTATAGCAACCCCTCAGTATTTGATACTAGTTCAGTTGCTAAGATTAGTAGCTCAAAACGGGAGTTGCAGAATAAACAGAGACTAGTTAAGGGTGAAGTGACGATGTGTGTTGGAAGTGGTTCCAAGATTGATATGATCATCATCGCACACTCCCTATAATTTCGGGATTAGTGTTGAACCTAAATAAGTGTTATTTGGTGTTTGCGTTGAGCATGAATATGATTTGATCATGTTTATTGCAATACGGTTATTCATTTAAGTTAGAGAATAATTGTTGTTCTGTTTACATGAATAAAACCTTATATGGTTACACACCCAATGAAAATGGTTCATTGGATCTCGATCGTAGTGATACACATATTCATAATATTGAAACCAAAAGATGCAAAGTTAATAATGATAGTGCAACTTATTTGTGGCACTGCCGTTTAGGTCATATCGGTGTAAAGCGCATGAAGAAACTCCATACTGATGGACTTTTGGAACCACTTGATTATGAATCACTTGGTACTTGCGAACCATGCCTCATGGGCAAGATGACTAAGACTCCATTCTCTGGAACAATGGAGCAAGCAACAGATTTGTTGGAAATCATACATACTGATGTATGTGGTCCGATGAATATCAAGGCTTGCAGCGGGTATCATTATTTTCTGACCTTCATAGATGATTTGAGCAGATATGGGTATATCTACGTGATGAAACGTAAGTCTGAAACATTTGAAAATTTCAAAGAATTTCAGAGTGAAGTGGAAAATCATCGTGACAAGAAAATAAGGTTTCTAGATCTGATCGCGGAGACAAATATTTGAGTTACGAGTTTGGTCTTCAATTAAAACAATGTGGAATAGTTTCACAAATTCGTGCCACCTGGAACACCACAGCATAATGGTGTGTCCGAATGTCATAGCCGTACTTTATTAGATATAGTGCAAATCTATGATGTTTCTTACCGATTTACCAATATCATTTTGGGATCATGCATTAGAGACAGCTGCATTCACATTAAAAAGGGGCACCATCTAAGTCCGTTGAGACGACACAATCTGAACTGTGGTTTGGCAAGAAACCAAAGTTGTCGTTTCTTAAAGTTTGGGGCTGCGATGCTTATGTGAAAAAGCTTCAACCTGATAAGCTCGAACCCAAATCGGAGAAATGTGTCTTCATAGGATACCCAAAGGAGACTGTTGGGTACACCTTCTATCACAGATCCGAAGGCAAGACATTCGTTGCTAAGAATGGATCCTTTCTAGAGAAGGAGTTTCTCTCGAAAGAAGTGAGTGGGAGGAAAGTAGAACTTGACGAGGTAACTGTACCTGCTCCCTTATTGGAAAGTAGTATATCACAGAAAACTGTTTCTGCGACACCTACACCAATTAGTGAGGAAGCTAATGATAATGATCATGAAACTTCAGAACAAGATACTACCGAATCTCGTAGGTAAACCAGAGTGAGATCCGCACCAGAGTGGTACGGTAATCCTATTCTGGAAGTCATGTTACTAGACCATGACGAACTTGCGAACTATGAGGAAGCGATGATGAGCCCAGATTCCGCAAAATGGCTTGAGGCCATGAAATCTGAGATGGGATCCATGTATGGGAACAAAGTGTAGACTTTGGTTGACTTGCCCGATGATCGGCAAGCCATAGAAAATAAATGGATCTTCAGGAGGAAGACGGACGCTGATAGTAGTGTTACTATCTACAAAGCTAGAATTGTCGCAAAAAGGTTTTCGACAAGTTCAAGGTGTTGACTACGATGAGATTTTCTCACTCGTAGCGATGCTTAAGTCTGTCCGAATCATGTTAGCAATTGCCGCATTTTATGATATCTGGCAAATGGATAAACAAAACTGCATTCCTTAATGGACTTATTAAAGAAGAGTTGTGTATGATGCAACCAGAAGGTTTTGTCAATCCTAAAGGTGCTAACAAAATATGCAAGCTCCAGCGATTCATCTATGGACTGGTGCAAGCATCTCGGAGTTGGAATACGCGCTTTGATAAGTTGATCAAAGCATATAGTTTTATACAGACTTGCGGTGAAGCCTGTATTCACAAGAAAGTGAGTGGGAGCACTACAACATTTCTGATAAGTATATGTGAATGGCATATTGTTGATCGGAAATAATGTAGAATTATTCTGCAAAGCATAAAGGAGTGTTTGAAAGGAGTTTTTCAAAGAAAGACCTCGGTGAAGATACTTACATATTGAGCATCAAGATCTATGGAGATAGATCAAAACGCTTGATAAGTTTTTTCAATGAGTACATACCTTGACAAGATTTTGAAGTAGTTCAAAATGGAACAGTCAAAGAAAGAGTTCTTGTCTGTGTTACAAGGTGTGAAATTGAGTAAGACTCAAAACACGACCACGACAGAAGATAGAAAGAGAATGAAAGTCATTCCCTATGCCTTGGCCATAGGTTCTATAAAGTATGCCATGCTGTGTACCAGATCTATTGTATACCCTACACTGATTTTGGCAAGGGAGTACAATAGTGATCTAGGAGTAGATCACTGGACAGCGGTCAAAATTATCCTTAATGGAATAAGGATATGTTTCTCAATTATGGACGTGACAAAAAGGGTTCGTCGTAAAGGGTTACGTCGATGCAAAATTTTGACAATGATCTAGATGACTCTAAGTCTCAGTCTGGATACATATTGAAAGTGGGAGCAATTAGCTAAAAGTAGCTCCGTGCAGAGCATTGTTGACATAGAAATTTGCAAAATACATATGGATCTGAATATGGCAGACCCATTGACTAAACTTCTCTCACAAGCAAAACATGATCACACCTTAGTACTCTTTGGGTGTTAATCACATAAGCGATGTGAACTAGATTACTGAATCTAGTAAACCCTTTGGGTGTTGGTCACATGGCGATGTGAACTATGGGTGTTAATCACATGATGATGTGAACTATCGATGTTAATCACATGGTGATGTGATCTAGATTATTGACTCTAGTGCAAGTGGGAGACTGAAGGAAATATGCCCTAGAGGCAATAATAAAGTTATTATTTATTTCCTTATTTCATGATAAATGTTTATTATTTATGCAAGAATTGTATTAACCGGAAACATAATACATGTGTGAATACATAGACAAACAGAGTGTCACTAGTATGCCTCTACTTGACTAGCTCGTTAATCAAACATGGTTATGTTTCCTAACCATGGACAAAGAGTTGTTATTTGATTAATGGGATCACATCATTAGGTGAATGATCTGATTGACATGACCCATTCCATTAGCTTAGCACCCGATCGTTTAGTATGTTGCTATTGCTTTCTTCATGACTTATACATGTTCCTATGACTATGATATTATGCAACTCCCATTTGCCGGAGGAACACTTTGTGTGCTACCAGACGTCACAACGTAACTGGGTGATTATAAAGGTGCTCTACAGGTGTCTCCAAAGGTACATGCTGGGTTGGCGTATTTCAAGATTAGGATTTGTCACTCCGATTGTCGGAGAGGTATCTCTGGGCCCTCTCGGTAATGCACATCACATAAGCCTTGCAAGCATTGCAACTAATGAGTTAGTAGTGAGATGATGTATTACGGAACGAGTAAAGAGACTTGCCAGTAACTAGATTGAACTAGGTATTGAGATACCGATGATCGAATCTCGGGCAAGTAACATACCGATGACAAAGGGAACAACGTATGTTGTTATGCGGTCTGACCCATAAAGATCTTCGTAGAATATGTGGGAGCCAATATGAGCATCCAGGTTCCGCTATTGGTTATTGACCGGAGACGTGTCTCGGTCATGTCTACATTGTTCTCGAACCCGTAGGGTCCGCACGCTTAAGGTTTCGATGACAGTTATATTATGAGTTTATGAGTTTTGATGTACCGAAGGAGTTGGGAGTCCCGGATGAGATCGGGGACATGACGAGGAGTCTCGAAATGGCCGAGACGTAAAGATCGATATATTGGACGACTATATTCGGACATCGGAAAGGTTCCGAGTGATTCAGGGTATTTTCGGAGGTACCGGGGAGTTACGGGAATA
Organism: Triticum monococcum; assembly: GCA_034509565.1. Classification (NCBI taxonomy): domain Eukaryota; kingdom Viridiplantae; phylum Streptophyta; class Magnoliopsida; order Poales; family Poaceae; genus Triticum; species Triticum monococcum. The sequence goes on along the minus strand of CM067842.1, from coordinate 475,492,846 downwards.
CGAGGAAGAAGCAAAGGGCCTTAATGGGCCTTAGTGGAAAGGAGCAGGAGGTGGCGCGCGCCCCTCCCAAGCCCAGTCCGAATTGGACAAGGGGTTTGGGGCGCGGCCCCTCTCTCCCTTCCTTCCCCTCTTCCCCCCTTCCCCCCTTCTCCTAGTTGGACTAGGAAAGGTGGAAACCTACTTCAACTAGGAGTAGGAATCCTACTCCTCCTTGGCACGCCCACAAGGGCCGGCCGGCCTCCCCCTTGCTCCTTTATATACGGGGGCAGGGGGCACCCCATAGACACACAAGTTGATCCACGTGATCATATCCTTAGCCGTGTGCGGCGCCCCCTGCCACCATAGTCCTCGATAATATTGTAGCGGTGCTTAGGCGAAGCCCTGCGACAGTAGTACATCAAGATCGTCACCACGCCGTCGTGCTGACGGAACTCTTCCCCGACACTTTGCTAGATCGGAGTCCGGGTATCGTCATCGAGCTGAACGTGTGCTAGAACTTGGAGGTGCCGTAGTTTCGGTGCTTGATCGGTCAGGCCGTGAAGACGTACAACTACATCAACCGCGTTGTCATAACGCTTCCGCTATCGGTCTACGAGGGTACGTAGACAACACTCTCCTCTCTCGTTGCTATGCATCACCATGATCTTGTGTGTGCGTAGGATTTTTTTTGAAATTACTACGTTCCCCAACAGGTTCACCATACGTGCATGCTACGGGAATCACAAACTTCAACACAAGTATTTCTTAAATTCACAACTACTCAACTAGCACAACTTTAATATCACCATCTCCATATCTCAAAACAATCATCAAGTATCAAATTTCTCATAGTATGAAATGCACTTTATATGAAAGTTTTTATTATATCCCTCTTGGATGCCCATAATATTAGGACTGCATTCATAGCCAAAGCAAATTACCATGTTGTTCTAAAGACTCTCAAAATAATATAAGTGAAGCATGAGAGTTCAACAATTTCTTCAAAATAAAACCACCGCCGTGCTCTAAAAAGATATAAGTGAAGCACTAGAGCAAACAACAAACTACTCCAAAAGATACAAGTGAAGATCAATGAGTAGTCGAATAATTATGCAACTATGTGAAGACTCTCTAACATTTAAGAATTTCAGATCTTGATACTTTATTCAAACATCAAGCAAAACTAAATAAAATAAAATGACGCTCCAAGCAAAACACATATCATGTGGTAAATAAAAATATAGCTCCAAGGAAACTTACCGATTAACGAGGACGAAAGAGGGGATGCCATCCGGGGCATCCCCAAGCTTAGTCTCTTGGTTGTCCTTGAATATTACCTTGGGGTGACTTGGGCATCCCCAAGCTTAGGCTCTTGCCACTCCTTATTCCATAGTCCATCGAATCTTTACCCAAAACTTGAAAACTTCACAACACAAAACTTAACAGAAAACTCGTAAGCTCCGTTAGCGAAAGAAAACAAAAAACCACTTCAAGGTACTGTAATGAACTCATTCTTTATTTATATTGGTGTTGAACCTACTGTATTCCAACTTCTCTATGGTTTATAAACTATTTTACTAGCCATAGATTCATCAAAATAAGCAAACAACACACGAAAAACAGAATCTGTCAAAAACAGAATAGTCTATAGTAATCTGTAACTAACGCAGACTTATGGAACCCCAAAAATTCTAAAATAAATTTCTGGACGTGAGGAATTTATCTATTAATTATCTTCAAAAATAATTAACTAAATAGCACTCTCCAATAAAAAAATGCAGCAATTCTCGTGAGCGATAAAGTTTCTGTTTTTTAAAGCAAGATCAACAAGACTTTCCCCAAGTCTTCCCAAAGGTTCTACTTGGCACAAACACTAATTAAAACATAAAACCACATCTAAACAGAGGCTAGATGAATTATTTATTACTAAACAGGAGCAAAAAGCAAGGAATAAAAATAAAGTTGGGTTGCCTCCCAACAAGCGCTATCGTTTAACGACCCTAGCTAGGCATGATGATTTCAATGATGCTCACATAAAAGATAAGAATTGTAACATAAAGAGAGCATCATGAAGAATATGACTAGTACATTTAAGTCTAACCCACTTCCTATGCATAGGGATTTTGTGAGCAAACAACTTATGGGAACAATAATTAACTAGCATAGGAAGGCAAAGCAAGCAAAACTTCAAAATTTTAAGCACATAGAGAGGAAACCTGATATTATTGCAATTCCTACAAGCATATATTCCTCCCTCATAATAATTTTCAGTAGCATCATGAATGAATTAAACAATATAACCAGCACCTAAAGCATTTTTTTCATGATCTACAAGCATAGAAAATTTACTACTCTCCAAATAAGCAAAATTCTTCTCATTCAGAATAGTGGGAGTATCATAAGAAACTCGAATACTATAAATTGTTTCCACATTAAAAGAGTAATGTTCAGAAAAAGGGTAATCATAATCATGACAAGTTTTACAAATATAATCATCACTACTTTTTATAGTATATGTATCATCACAATAATTATCATAAGTAGCAACTTTGTTCTCATCATAATCGATTGAAACCTCTTCCAAGATAATGGAATCATCACTAAATAAAGTCATGACCTCTCCAAATCCACTTTCATAATTATCATAATAAGATTCAACATCCTCCAAACTAGTGGGATCATTACTTCCTAAAGTTGAAACTCTTCCAAACCCAGTTTCATCAATATAATCATCATAAGTAGGAGGCATGCTATCATCATTATAAATTTGCATATCAAAACTTAGGAGACTAAAAATACCATCCTCATTAAACATAGCATACCCAAGCTTGGGACAAACATTAATTGCAGCAAATATATTCTCAAAAACATCATATTCATCAAACATAGCATCCCCAAGCTTGGGCCTTTTCATATCATAAGCATAATCACTCTCATCATTAATAGTATGGATAGCACCAATAGTATAGCAATTATCATCATCACAAGGAGTAATAGGAGCAATGTTATTTGGGAGAGATACCTTTCTACCTTTGCTTCTCTGTTTTTTCCTTTTTCTTCTTCACATCATGTGTGGGTTCAACCCTCTTTTTGGAGCTCCTTATTAATGAGATTGGTTGAATAGAAGGCTCCTCCTCATTACCTGATTCATCATAAGAAATAATAGGAGGATATTGGGAAGTCTTTTCCCTTTCATTAGTATTCTCTTCATCCTCTATTTGTTTTATTTTCTTTATGTAATTGGCAATATAAGGAGTTTCAATGCAATTCACCGCACAATACATATAAATTTCTTCTAGATCAAAATTAAGAACTCTATAAAGGGAAAATTTTGGAATAACCTTAGTTATACGTTTCATTTCTTCATAACCCAAAAGCAAACTAAGTTCATTATGATGTGCAAGAGAAATCAAGTCATCACAATTTTTGGACACAATGCGATCATGAAACAATTTGCATTGGGTACTGAAATGATCACGTTCATTGCAAAGTTCACAGGTACGGCTAAGAAAATTTAAATTTTCAGCACAAATATCTAGCATTTCTTGCAACAATTTAGTTTCTAATGCTTATGCCTCTTGCAATATCTATCTTCCCTATTTGGTGTGTACTTGCAAACCCAATGCACTCCACAAAAATTGACATGTTTATAGGAGACATTTTCATCATAACTAGTGCAATCATCATTAGTACTACGAATATTCAAGGAGTTCATACTAACAACATTGCAATCATGCTCATCATTCAAAGATTTAGTGCCAAACATTTTAATGCATTCTTCTTCTAACACTTTGGCACAATTTTCCTTTCCATCATACTCACGAAAGATATTAAAAAGATGAAGCGTATGAGGCAAACTTAATTCCATTTTTTTGTAATTTTCTTTTATAAACTAAACTAGTGATAAAATAAGAAACTAAAAGACTCGATTGCAAGATCTAAAGATATACCTTCAAGCGCTAACCTCCCCAGCAACGGCGCCACAAAAGAGCTTGATGTCTACTACACTGTTACGACATATCTCTCTCAAGGTAGTTTTGGTGATTGATGACAACATGTTTGCGGACTAATCATGTGCTTTGAATAGTTCACAGATTCACCCCTGGCACGAGATGTTTCCTTCCCTTTGGAGTGTCCGTCAAGACAGTGTAGCTCTTTCGTTTCTCTCTCGGTGGACTAGTTGCGTAGAGGGCACCGTACTATCAAGAGGGGGTCCACTGGGGTACTGCATGGGTGGAATCAACACGTACACATCAGCTTCTCACCCTTCGAGCTTTTCGATTCCTTTGAAGAGATCTCTCCACTTTTCCTTGTCCTGTCTGGGTCCCAGTGGTAGTACCGCAACCCAGCCGTAGTACTGCTGAGGAGACACAAGCGGCAGTACCGCTCCACAGCGGTAGTACCGCCCTTGTCTCCACAGCAGTAGTACCGCTGGGGTGCCCGGCACCACCGCCTCGTCCTCAGCCTCTTTGGAGAGATTCTCTCTCTCTCTTCAGTGTCCCAGCAGTAGTACCGCACTACCAGCGGTAGTACGGCCGAAGGGTCACAAGCGGCAGTACCGCTCCACAGCGGTAGTACCGCCCGTGACCCCGCTGCCGTAGTACCGCTGGGCTGTCTGGCTCCTACCGCCTCGACTCGAGGGGTCTTTTTCTTGTGTCGGGTTTTGCGGCACTAGTTGCGGTTGTAGAGGCGGTAGTACCGTTTCAGAAGCGGTAGTACCGCCCCTACCACCACGGTAGTACTGCATTGGGTCCTATTCCCTACTAGTCTCCTCTGCGCGGCAGTGCCGCTGGCTGGTGCGGGAGTACCGCTGACCTAGCGGTAGTACCGCCCCCTCTTAGCAGTAGTACCGCCCTGTGCGGGGCTGGTTGGTGGGGGGGGCAACGGTTGGATTGTTGCCCCCACTATAAAAGGGGGTCCCCTTCTTCTCTTTGACCTACCTCTTCCTCCCCCAAGCTCCATTTATTGCTCAAGCTCCATTAAATGCTCCAAGATCCATTTTCGCTCGATCTATCTCTCTAGCCAATCAAACTTGTTGATTTGCTCGGGAGTGGTTGAGAAGGCCCCAATCTACACTTCCACCAAGGGATTTTCGATTCCCCCACTCATCCCTAGCGGATCTTGTTACTCTTGGGTGTTTGAGCACACTAGACGGTTGAGGTCACCACGGAGCCATAGTCCACTATGGTGAAGCTTCGTGGTTTTGTTGGGAGCCTCCGATTAAGTTGTGGAGATTGCCCCAACCTTGTTTGTAAAGGTTCGGTCGCCGCCTTCAAGGGCAGCAATAGTGGAATCACGACATCTCGCATTGTGTGAGGGCATGAGGAGAATACGGTGGCCCTAGTGGCTTCTTGGGGAGCATCATGCCTCCACACCGCTCCAACGGAGACGTACTTCCCCTCAAAGGGAAGGAACTTCGGTAACACATCCTCGTCTTCACCGGATCCACTCTTGGTTATCTCTTACCTTTACTTGTGCAAGTCTATAGTGTTAATTCTCTTGCTTGCTTGTTTGCTTGTTGGTATTGCATCATATAGGTTGCTCACCTAGTTGCACATCTAGACAACCTACTTTGATGCAAAGTTTAATTTGCTAAAGAAAAGTTAAAAATTGGTAGTTGCCTATTCACCCCCCTCTAGTCAACCATATCGATCCTTTCAATTGGTATCAGAGCCTCGTCTCTTTATTAAGGACTTTACCATCCAAAGAGTATGGTTGATACCGTAGACGGTGTGGAGGAACACTCTGATGTGAATCCGATCTCGTCTACAGGCGATGGGGGAACCTCGGTCTCTCGTGAGGAGTTCAATGTGGCCTTGGAGACATTGAAAACCTCCATGACGACCGAAGTTGAAAGCATGTTTACTAAATTTCTTGAGGGGCTTAAACTATCCACCGCACCATTGAAAGTGGGTGACCCCGCCAACAAGGTGACGGATGCTATCCCCGACAAGGGGAAGCTAGTAGTGAAAAGGCTCCTTCTTCTAGTGGTAAGAATGGCACCGGCATCTTTGCCCATGTGGAACCACCACTTGTTTATGGTGGACCGGTTCCTTCCACTCATTTGAATCATGCCGGTCCTCCCCCTAAGATTGTGAAAAATGAGGACTTTGATTATTGGGTTTACCGCTTTAAACGTCATTTAAGTCATGTGAACACTAACCTTTGGAGAATCATTGAAGAAGGTTTCTATCCACATGATCCAAGCAACTTCACTCCTCGAGAAGCCGCGGACAATCAATTCAATGAGAATGCTCTCTTCATCATTCAAGATGCAATTCCACCCGAAGACCTACCTCATCTTCGTCCCTTCGCCTTGGCCAAAGATGCATGGCATTGTGTTGTCTCTCTCTACCGGGGAAGCGGAAGCATTCAACGCTCCAACTATGAAGTGGTGCAAGATGAGGCCGATGAGTTTGCTATGAAGGAAGATGAAGAACCTCGTGAGCTTTATCGGAGAGTAAAAAAACTCGCGGTCTCACTACGAGATCATGGGAGCAAGGAAACGGATGACAATTGGATCAAGCGCAAATTCCTCAAGGTAATGATGCCCTACCATAAGGCCATGTCCTCCGTCATTCGTCAAAGACCGGACTTCCACACTTTGACCTCAAGCGAAGTGTTGGATGAGTTTGTGGCCATGAACATTTTGGACAAGACCGCCGACAATGCGGTGCTCCGTTCTCAACGGGCAAAGAAGCCTAACCTTGCATTGAAGGCCAAGCTCACCGTTGAAGAAGAAGAAGAGGAAGAAGAGGAGAGCAACCCCGAAGATACGAAGTATGCATATCATGAACACATGGCACTTGCTTCAAGGCAATTTTGGAGCAAGAAAAACTCGAGGCCAAACTTTAGCAAAAACAACTCGAGTGGCACGAGGGGCAAGCAACGTGTAAGGACTTGCTACAATTGCGGCAACGTGAGTCATTTTGTTGCTGAATGCCCGTATGAGAAGAGGGAAGACAATGGTGGCAAGCTCATCCGAAAGGACAAGGCCAAGTCGTTCCCCAACAAGAACAGCTTCACCAAGAAGACTCCTCCCAAGGCATTGGTGGTACAAGAAGAGTACAATGAGGATGATGACGATGATGAAGATGATGAGTCAGTTGCCATGGCCTCCGTTGCCATTGCAACGACTTCACGGGTGTCTCTCTTCGACTCACCCAATGAGAGTATCACCGCCAAGTGCCTCATGGCTAAAGCCACCAACAAGGTAACCCCCAACATCAAAACTACCATCATTAATCATCCTTCTCCGATGGATAGCATTAATGAACTTGAGGAAGCTAATGTGGAGGCTAACGAGTTTGAGGCCTTTATGGGCAAACTCAAGGGAAAAATCCAAGAAGCACTTTGTTGCTCTCTTGGAACAACTTGGTGAAGCCAATGACATGATCGAGGCTCACGAAGACACCATCACTAAGATGGAAGGGCATAGTCGTGACTATGCCGATGAGATTTCGGATCTTTCCAATGCTCTTGAGGAAGAGCGTGGTCTTCGTTTGGCTCTTGAGGAGTCACACAAGGTTGATCATGCTAAGTTAAAGAAAGATTATGATCGTGTCCTCATAATTTCTCATGTGCTAAACTCTGAGAAGGCCGAACTTGAGGTTGATCTTGCCAGACTCAAAGAGGAGTTTGATCTACTTGACAAGGCTCACAAGGTCTTGAAGGGTGCTCATGCTAGCCTCAAAGAGTCTCATGATCAACTTCAAGTAAAGCTAACCAAGGAAAAAGCCACTTTCCCTCGTATGATGTTAATTGATAATGCAAATGCTACTAACCCGTGTTGTGAGCATGTGCATCTCGTTGAGGAGAACGCTAAGCTAAAGGGGCAACTTGAGAGAGGTCTTGTGACTTGCATACAAGGCAAGAAGAACCTCAACGATCTCTTGATCAACCAAAAGGGAGTTGTGGCCAAGGAAGGGGTTGGGTACGTGCCCGACTCCAAGAACAAGAAGAAGAATGACAAGACCAAATGACCTCCTCCTCTCATGCAAACCTTTGTGAAGGAGGGAGAGAGTGCCTCCGAGGAGAAGAAGAAGAACAATGTCAAGAAGGGCAATGTCACCCCTCCCAACAAAGCCGGCGATTTTAATCCTTCTTATATGTTATGCCGTGCTAGTGATGGGCATGTTTGTGCCAAATTTGTTGGTTCTCTTCATGAGTACATTGAATGGTCTATTTGGGTTCCTAAGACCCTTGTTACTAATATCAAAGGACCCATTACAAAATGGGTACCTAAAACCAAGCATTGATCTCTTGTAGGTGTTTTTTCTTCCGGTGGTGGATCATGGTTGCTCGATAGCGGAGCTACAAATCATATGACCGGAAGCAAGGACTTGGTGGTGGACGTGCACAAGGTTCCATCTATGCCCACCAATGTTGAGTGGGGTGATGCCTCATCTTCTAAGGTATTGGGACTTGGCAAGGTGGTCATCTCTCATGATCTCACGATCGAGAAGGTCATGCTTGTTGAGTCCCTTGCATACAATTTACTTTCCGTTCGTCAACTTGCAATCATGGGCTTTGCCACTTTCTTTGGTATCGATACCGTGGCCCTCTTGTGGAACAAGACTCTTAAAGTAGCATTTGTTGGGCATGTCGAGAATGGTCTATATGTGATTAACTTTTCAGAGCGACCCACTAAGACCGCGACATGCCTAATGGATAAAGTTGATGTGGGATGGCTTTGGCATCGCTGTTTAGCCCATGTCAATATGAGATCTTTGCAAAGTCTCCTCAAGGGGGACCATGTCTGTGGACTAATGAATGTTAGTTTTGCTAAAGATCATGCTTGCAGTGCCTGTATCGAAGGAAAGCTACATGAGAAGGCTCACCCTCCCACGACTATCATTTATTCGAAGAGGCCTTTGGAGCTCCTTCACATGGATCTCTTTGGGCCTCCATCCTTCGATAGTCTTGGAGGTAGGAAGTATTGCTTGGTGATTGTGGATGACTACTCAAGGTACACGTGGGTGTATTTCTTCAAGAGGAAGAGCGAGACCCAACAAACCGTCATTGACTTTGCAAATGAAGCACAGCGTCAACACAATGCAAAGATCTTGACAATAAGAAGTGACAACGGCACCGAGTTCAAGAAATACACCTTGGATGAGTTTCTCAGTGATGAGGGAATCAAGCATCAGTATTCCACACCCTACACCCCTCAACAAAACGGTGTTGCGGAGAGAAAGAACCGGACGTTGATGGATGCGGCAAGGACCATGATGGCGGAGTTCAAGTCTCCGTACAACTTTTGGGCTGAAGCCATCAACACCGCGTGTCATGCATCCAATCGGCTCTACCTCCGCAAGGGCTTGAACAAGACTCCATATGATATACTCACCGGTAACAAGCCCAATCTCAAGTATTTCCGGGTATTCGGGTGTAAGTATTTCATTCTCAAGAAAGGTGTTCGGTTGTCTAAATTTGAGGCTAGAGCTTATGAGGGCATATTTGTTGGTTATGCTACAAACTCTCATGCTTACCGTGTCCTCAATAAATCCACGGGACTTATTGAGGAGACGTGTAATGTGGAGTTTGATGAGAATAACGGCTCCCAAGTGGAGCAAAGTGGCACTTGTGATGTAGGTGATGAAATTCCTCCCCAAGCCATAAGAAGAATGGGTGTTGGCTTTATCCTACCCATTGAGGAACCCCTTGTGGCCGAAGGAGAAGGACAAAGCTCCACTCAAGTGGAGCCATCACCAACCCAAGGCCCACACGCTTCCGAAGAACAACATGAAGGCCGTCATCCTCAAGAACCTGACCAAGGGCAAGATCTCGCTCAAGACGGTGTTGACACATCAAGTGATGCCCAAGGTCAAGATCTCTCCTCCGAGCAAGTTCAAGAACAAGAACAAGCCCAAGACGACGCTCAAGATGATCAAGTGACCACTCCTCGTCTCACCCCCGAGGAGGATTTAGAGCGTCGTGCCGCCAAGGTTGCTTCCAAGCTCTCCACCAAGGATCATCTCATGACGAATGTGCTTGGAAGCTTAAGAAAGGGGGTAAGCACTCATAGAAAATTAGCAAATTATTGTGAGCATCACGCGTTTGTCTCTTGTGTGGAACCCCACAAGGTCTATGAAGCGCTAGAAGATCCGGATTGGCTCAATGCCATGCATGAAGAACTCAACAACTTCGAGCGCAACAAAGTGTGGAGATTGGTGCCAAGACCAACCGGGAATCACAATGTCATAGGAACCAAGTGGATATTTAAGAACAAGCAAGATGCCCATGGGGTTATCATTCGCAACAAGGCTCGTTTGGTAGCACAAGGCTACTCCCAAGTCGAGGGTATCGACTACGGTGAAACCTTTGCTCCTGTTGCTCGTCTTGAATCCATTCGCATGTTGATTGCATATGCTTCTCATCATAACTTTAAGTTACAACAAATGGATGTGAAGAGTGATTTTCTTAATGGTCCTATTAATGAATTGGTTTACGTCAAGCAACCCCCCGGGTTCGAGGATCCCTACTTTCCCGATCATGTGTATCAACTCGATAAGGCACTCTATGGCCTTAAACAAGCACCACCTTACCGAGTTGTTACAAGACCGTGGTTTTGAAGTTGGGCTAATCGACCCCACTCTTTTTACTAAGAAGGTCAAAGGGGAGTTGTTTGTGTGCCAATTATATGTTGATGATATTATCTTTGGTTCTTCTAACAAAGCTTTCAATGAGGAATTTGCCGCTCTCATGACCTCCAAGTTCGAGATGTCCTCCATGGGAGAGTTGAAGTTCTTTCTAGGGTTCGAAGTGAAGCAAAGAAGAGAAGGAACTTTCATCAATCAATCCAAATACACTCAAGACATGCTCAAGAGATTCAAGCTAAGTGACGTCAAGCCGGCTTCCACTCCAATGCCCACCAAATGCCAACTTGACTTAGATCCCAATGGTAAAGTGGTGGATCAAAAGGTATATCGCTCCATGATTGGATCCTTGCTTTACCTTTGTGCATCTAGATCGGACATCATGTTGAGTGTGGGAATTTGTGCACGGTTTCAAGCCGCACCTAAGGAAAGTCACTATGTGGCGGTCAAACGAATCTTTCGATATTTGGCTCATACCCCAAACTTTGGCTTATGGTACCCAAGAGGATCAAACTTCAAGCTTGCAGGGTACTCGGATTCCGATTGGGCGAGAGATAAAGTGGATAGGAAGTCCACTTCCGGAGGGTGCCAATTCCTTGGTTGCTCTTTGGTGAGTTGGTCTTCCAAAAAGCAAAGTTGTGTGTCTCTCTCGTCCACTGAGGCGGAGTGTGTTGCTGTCGGTAGTTGTTGTGCACAACTCCTATGGATGAGGCAAACTTTAAAGGATTATGGTGTCACTTGTGACAAAGTGCCTCTTTGGTGTGATAATGAAAGTGCCATCAAGATCTCTCTCAACCCGGTGCAACACTTCAAGACGAAGCATATTGAGATTCGGTATCACTTCATCCGGGATCACATTAGGCAACGAGAGATCGAGCTCAACTATGTCAACACTCATGACAACCTTGCAGATATTTTCACGAAGCCCTTGGATGAAGCAAGATTTCGTGAGTTAAGGCATGAGCTAAATATCATTGATTCGAGCAATGTGGCTTGAACCCTTGCACACCCCACCACGCTCAATTTGTTGTCTAGTTTAGGTGTAGGCATGGACATAGGGGGAGTGTTGTTCTCTCAATGAACTCTCCCTCCCCCCATTATGCATAAATTTATCAAGTCTTTCTCTTTAGCCATTGTTGATGGTACTTGTGTTTCAAAGACGAGTTTTGGTCATGGGCCCAAGGTTAAAATCTTCGCGGCGCCATACCTCTTGACTCATACATAGGTGGCCTCGGCCACCGCCCTCTTTTGAAGAGGTGTGTCTTGGTCGTTTCCTGGTGTGCTCTCTTTTCTTGCCGTTCTTGTCTTTCCTTCGAGCAAAAGCCATGTTGCTTGGTTGCCGCAGCGTGCTGGGCGGTACTACCGCTGGTGGTGCATGGTACTACCGCCCCCAGCACAGTACTACCGCTGAGGGACGGGACCAGGGGGTTATATCGGGGCAGGGGGAGGTTTCTTCTCCCCCATACCCATTCGCTTCGCCCCCTCTTTCCTCTTCCTCTCTCCATCCTCAACTCGCCGCGGGAGGGCTCCGGCGGATCTCCGTCTCCGGGGCATCCCTCTCCATTTCCTTTGGTGGAGTCGATCCCCACCCCGTTCTCTTGCCATGGATGCCGGTATTGCCCCCATTCCTTGTCTCTTTTTGTCTCGTTTTCAGATCTTGTTTCTTAGGGGCAATGGTGGTAGCATCTCTAGATTTTTGGCTTAATCTAGGCTTGAGTTGGTTGGAGAAGGCAACTAGACTATCTCGATTAGAGTTTGGTAGGAATATTTTTGAATTTGGCAGGCCGGTAGTGCCGGCTCTGACCACGGTAGTAGGAAACCGTTGTTTCTCCGCCTCGTGCTGTAGGAAACTGCTGTTTCTCCGCCTCGAGCAGTACTACCGCTCCCGTTGGAGCAGTACTACCGCTTGACCTCGAGTGGTACTACCGCCCTCTTTGGAGCGGTACTACCGCTTAGGCGGTACTACCGCGGGCATGTCACGGTACTACTGCTGCATGCCAAATTCCATCATATTCCTGCCTTACCTTGATCCTTTTTTTGTGTTTGTTGGCTTATGCTCGTTCTTTCTGGTTGTTTTGCATGTTCTTGTGTTTGGTTCCAGGTGATGACCATTCTGAGCATCAAGCTCGCCATATCAACCCCGGGCGTGCAACATCAAAATGCTACCGCACCTCTGAGCCAGCCGGTGGTTCCTCGAGCACCCAACCGCCTCCAGCAAGTGCATCCGCAAGTGTTCCTCCACCTCCTCAGCACACGAAGAGATCCGCCAACAAGCCAAAAGGGAAGACTGTGACTGAGATGACCAACAAGGAGTTTTGGGAAAAGCGTCGCCGCAACCCCTATGCGGTGGACCAAGAACCCACTTTGGTCAACCGCCCGTTCTGGAACCGTTTTTAGTTTGCCATCTACTTTGATGTGATCAAGGCCAAGAAGAATCTCTTTGTTGATGTTCGCTCCATTGACACTGATGCTATGGAGAAGGACCCGGAGTACTTTGGCGAAGCCCTGCAGATGTGCACTCGGCTGAACATTCTCAGGATCATGCAATTCAACAAGGATTTTGATGCGGATTTGGTGGCTCAATTCTATGCCACCGTCCATCTTGGGACGTATGTCGACAGAACTCTGACATTGATGACCAATGGCAAGCTGCTTTCCGTCAAGTGGAAGGCTTTGATGGAGTTACTTGATGTGGTGGATCACGGGCTTGAGACTCCTGTCGGTTTCCGCCCTCACCGCAATGCTACGTCCACCCACAAGCAAGCCCTTTGGCCCTACTGCACTGTGAAAGTTCACCCAGTAACTGAGAAGAAGACCTATGAGCTATCTCCGTATCTGGACATTCTTCATCGCATCTTCCGTGAGACTCTCTTCCCTCGGATCGGGAATCTGGATATGGTCCACTCTTACCTCGTGGACATGCTCCTTTTCTGTCAGCATGAGAATGAAGCAAGCACTGGAGAGAGCCTGGATATTTCTCATGTCATGTGGTCTAAACTTCTCTCTGCTGTGTCTGAGCGCAAGTGCCCGACATATGGTCCATTCATCATGAGGCTCATTGAGAGGGGATGGGCACAGACCTATCCCAGAGTGTTGCTAGAGACTGGAGACTTGGTTTCTCATGAGATCAAGCGTCTGAGGAAGAAGAACAATTGGGTCACCCCAGCGCCTCAAATAGGGGGTCCGTCTGCTGCTGCTGCTACTGCTGCCATGGAGACCGAGGGTGGGGCAGCCACTGATGATCACGAGGAGGATATTGGCCCCTCTAGTGCTGAACCCTCGTGGGCGAAGAAGCTTAAAAACAAGTTGAAGAAGCTTTTCTGCATGGAGTCTCATGGTCAGTACATGACTCATGTGGCGGAGAAGCATGCTAGGATGCGCCACAAGGAGCTCATGCGTCAGTTGGGAGCAACAGTTGCTAGTGGATCTGAGGGTCAGATCACTGAAGAGGAGGAGTGGATTCATCAGCATTGCCCTTGGACCGACTCCGACGCCGAGCAGTTTTCGACCAATGACGGAGATGCAGACGATCACGCTGAGATTTGATGATTCGAGATCCCCAGCTTGCCATCACCTGGAGTTGTAGCGTCGCTCTTTTCCCTTTTTGGTGTCTCGCTGCCAAAGGGGGAGAGAGTGTAGGGATTTGTGTCGTGCTTTGTGTTTGTCGTCTTGTGTTTTCTTGTGTGTTCTCTCGGTGTCTTTGTTTGGTTTGGTTTGGTGCCCGTGAGACCTAAGTTCTAGACATATGGTGTGAGACATATGCTCCCTACTGCTACCTTATTACTTATGTCTATTCAGTACTGTAGTTTTTTTATGAGTTGCATGCTTGTCCTGTTATATTCTCTTCTCTCATATATCTTGTGCTTAGAATTGTGCTTAGAAGTGTTGGACTATAAAATATAGGGGGAGTGTTGATCCGGATGTGTGTGTCTTGCTTTCCGAATGCTCCTCTAACTAGGTGCACACATTCTGGGGGAGCCCATCTATATTTTGTAGTTCTTAGTTTTCTTACATTTATTTCTTTTCCTGGCGCAAATCCCTAGTTGTCATCAATCCACCAAAAGGGGGAGATTGTTACGGCATATCTCTCTCAAGGTAGTTTTGGTGATTGATGACAACATGTTTGCGGACTAATCATGTGCTTTGAATAGTTCACAGATTCACCCCTGGCACGAGATGTTTCCTTCCCTTTGGAGTGTCCTTCAAGACAGTGTAGCTCTTTTGTTTCTCTCTCGGTGGACTAGTTGCATAGAGGGCACCGTACTATCAAGAGGGGGTCCGCTGGGGTACTGCATGGGTGGAATCAACACGTACACATCAGCTTCTCACCCTCCGAGCTTGTCCATTCCTTTGAAGAGATCTCTCCACTTTTCCTTGTCCTGTCTAGGTCCCAGCGGTAGTCCGCGCAACCCAGCCGTAGTACCGCTGAGGAGACACAAGCGGCAGTACCGCTCCACAACGGTAGTACCGCCCTTGTCTCCACAGCAGTAGTACCGCTGGGGTGCCTGGCACCACCGCCTCGTCCTCAGCCTCTTTGGAGAGATTCTCTCTCTCTCTCTTTAGTGTCCCAGCGGTAGTACCGCACTACCAGCGGTAGTACGGCCGAAGGGTCACAAGCGACAGTACCGCTCCACAGCGGTAGTACCACCCGTGACCCCGCTGCCGTAGTACCGCTGGGCTGTCTGGCTCCTACCGCCTCGACTTGAGGGGTCTTTTTCTCGTGTCGGGTTTTGCGGCACTAGTTACGGTTGTAGAGGCGGTAGTACCGTTTCAGGAGCGGTAGTACCGCCCCTACCACCGCGGTAGTACCGCGTTGGGTCCTATTCCCTACTAGTCTCCTCTGCGCGGTAGTGCCGCTGGCTGGTGTGGCAGTACCGCTGACCTAGCGGTAGTACCGCCCCCTCTTAGAGGTAGTACCGCCCTGTGCGGGGCTGGTTGGTGGGGGGCAACGGTTGGATTGTTGCCCCCACTATAAAAGGGGGTCCCCTTCTTCTCTTTGACCTCTTCCTCCCCCAAGCTCCATTTATTGCTCAAGCTCCATTAAATGCTCCAAGCTCCATTTTCGCCCGATCTATCTCTCTAGCCAATCAAACTTGTTGATTTGCTCGGGAGTGGTTGAGAAGGCCCCGATCTACACTTCCACCAAGGGATTTTCGATTCCCCCACTCATCCCTAACGGATCTTGTTACTCTTGGGTGTTTGAGCACCCTAGACGGTTGAGGTCACCACGGAGCCATAGTCCATTGTGGTGAAGCTTCGTGGTTTTGTTGGGAGCCTCCGATTAAGTTGTGGAGATTGCCCCAACCTTGTTTGTAAAGGTTCGGTCACCGCCTTCAAGGGCACCAATAGTGGAATCACGGCATCTCGCATTGTGTGAGGGCGTGAGGAGAATACGGTGGCCCTAGTGGCTTCTTGGGGAGCATCGTGCCTCCACACCGCTCCAACGGAGACGTACTTCCCCTCAAAGGGAAGGAACTTCGGTAACACATCCTCGTCTTCACCGGATCCACTCTTGGTTATCTCTTACCTTTACTTGTGCAAGCTCTTTAGTGTTACTTCTGTTGCTTACTTGTTTGCTTGTTGGTATTGCATCATATAGGTTGCTCACCTAGTTGCACATCTAGACAACCTACTTTGATGCAAAGTTTAATTTGCTAAAGAAAGTTAAAAATTGGTAGTTGCCTATTCACCCCCCCTCTAGTCAACCATATCAATCCTTTCATACACAAACTTCTTCTTGTAGACGTTGTTGGGCCTCCAAGTGCAGTGGTTTGTAGGACAGTAGAAAATTTCTCTCAAGTGGATGACCTAAGGATTATCAATCCGTAGGAGGCATAGGATGAAGATGGTCTCTCTCAAGCAACCCTGCAACCAAATAAGAAAGAGTCTCTGGTGTCCCCAACACACCCAATACAATGGTAAATTGTATAGGTGCACTAGTTCGGCGAAGAGATGGTGATACAAGTGCAATATGGATGGTAGATATATGTTTTTGTAATCTGAAAATATAAAAACAGCAAGGTAACTAATGATAAAAGTGAGCATAAACGGTATTGCAATGCGTTGAAACAAGGCCTAGGGTTTATACTTTCACTAGTGCAAGTTCCCTCAACAATAATAACATAATTGGATCATATAAATATCCCTCAACATGCAACAAAGAGTCACTCCAAAGTCACTAATAGCGGAGAACAAACGAAGAGATTATGGTAGGGTATGAAACCACCTCAAAGTTATCCTTTCTAATCGATCTATTCAAGAGTCCGTAGTAAAATAACATGAAGCTATTCTTTCCATTCAATCTATCATAGAGTTCGTACTAGAATAACACCTTAAGACACAAATCAACCAAAACCCTAATGTCACCTAGATACTCCAATGTCACCTCAAGTATCCGTGGGCATGATTATACGATATGCATCACACAATCTCAGATTCATCTATTCAACCAACAGAAAGAACTTAAAAGAGTGCCCTGAAGTTTCTACCGGAGAGTCAAGACAAAAACGTGTGCCAACCCCTATGCATAGGTTCATGGGCGGAACCCGCAAGTTGATCACCAAAACATACATCAAGTGAATCAATAGAATAACCCATTGTCACCACGGTTATCCCATGCAAGACATACATCAAGTGTTCTCAAATCCTTAAAGACTCAATCCGATAAGATAACTTCAAAGGGAAAACTCAATCCATTACAAGAGAGTAGAGGGGGAGAAACATCATAAGATCTAACTATAATAGCAAAGCTTGCGATACATCAAGATCATACCACCTCAAGAACACGAGAGAGAGAGAGAGAGAGAGAGAGAGATCAAACACATAGCTACTAGTACATAACCTCAGCCCCGAGGGAGAACTACTCCCTCCTCGTCATGGAGAGCGTTGGGATCATGAAGATGGCCACCGGAGAGGGATTCCCCCTCCGGCAGGGTGCCCGAACGGGTCTAGATTGGTTTTCGGTGGCTACGGAGGCTTCTGGCGGCGGAACTCCCGATCTATTGTGCTCCCCGAAGTTTTTAGGGTATATGGGTATATATGGGAGGAAGAAGTACGTCGGTGGACCTCTGGGCTGTCCACGAGGCAGGAGGGCGCGCCCCCCACCCTCGTGGGCAGCCCGGGACTCTCCTGGTCCAACTCCAATACTCCATGGGCTTCTTCTGGTCCAAAAATAAGTTCCGTCAGGTCAATTGGACTCCGTTTGATTTTCCTTTTCTGCGATACTCTAAAACAAGGAAAAAACAGAAACAAGCACTGGGCTCTAGGTTAATAGGTTAGTCTTAAAAATCATATAAAATAGCATATAAATGCATATAAAACATCCAAGGTTGATAATATAATAGCATGGAACAATAAAAAATTATAGATACGTTGGAGACGTATCAGCTACTGGGATGGATTTAGGTGGTGGGCTGTGTTGGGCCGAAGAGTAGCGGTCTCTCGCAATGTGGCCCCAATGCTTGCATGACCGACACTTGATGCGATTAGTACAGTTGGGCATGTTATGGCCCGATAGGAGGCATCTAACACAGAACAAATTTTGAACGTGCGATGATCCCGCCTTTGGTGCATTAAAATTGCCATTGATGGGATTCATACCCGATGATCGTGCAAGCACCAAAAGATGGTGCAAGACTAGATGAACTATCATGTGGTGGGGGTGTACCATTGATCCATGGTTCTTGATCCAAATAGATCATCGGAGATCTAAGAGCTTGGAGATAAGATTTCCGAGGATGTTTACGAAAAATATGGGTCCATTCATCCTCTTTCTCTTGTAGATATTGGTCAAGTTCCCAGCTAGAATTCGGACCCCCATTACCCTAAAGAATGAAATTAACATTGAGTAAATTTGTGGAGATGTTACCCCCTTTGATGATAGAGAAACCCACTTCCTTGGAGGAGACAGAGAATTTGAACGACCAGTTTTGCAGGCGTTCAACCTTGAAAAGTGATGCCCGGCCACCAAAGAAAGCAAGAAGACTGGTGCTTACCGATTCATTGGTAAGGAGAATTTCGGATCTTTGAAATTCAGCCACCAATAGGAATTCTTCAAGATCTTTATCAGCTTCATAGTTGATCGGAACTCCCCATTTCCTCCAAACTTTTACAGCGAAATCTTGACCAATATCGAAGTTGAGGTCGGCGAGTGCCATGGTGAGGGGCAGGGAGTGTGGATGCACTGGAGGACGGCAGAATCTTGGTCACCTGTGCCAGAGTGGCCTCCGGCAGGCTGGGGGTGTGGACGCCGGGGCCGGAGTGGCCACCGGCGGGGCTAGGAGCGGAGTCACAATACTCACTTCACCGGGGCGGATTTTGGCGTTACGCACGGTGTTGGTTTAAAAGTAATTTCTAGCCAATAGCTTGATTGTAAATATATATCATGGAGAAGAACAACTATGAATATGTTCCTATATATGTAATTTGGGAGAGCAAAGAAACTAAGAGCTGGTCTGTAGTGATTAACACAATAATTCATGGTTAAGTAGTATTTTCATATTTCTCGAAAAAAGTAGTATTTTCATATTTCGTTTTATTAGCTTCTATATGTACTTAACATCAAAAAATTATTTCATAAACTAACATGTACAAGATCACTATAGTCATTCTAAGTTTCTCAATATTCTACGGAATCTAACTATATAGTCACACGATTTGTATTCAAAGTTTCTTTGGCAGCTTCGCACCTCCTGAGATTTCGTTCAAGCTCTGCTACTACGTTCATGGATAGTGACCGGTCACACCTCAAATGTCCTTCAAAACTGGATACCTCTTGCAAATCCTTAGATTCATACAATTATATGCAACGTAAAACCTAGTCTAAATCTTCGTTGACGCTCGTTCGCCTCCATGTCCAGTGCCCGGTTGAGCCCCCCGCCCCGAGTGAAGGTGTGATCGCCGGCGAGGAAGAGTGGGACATGGGACACGGAAAGACTCACGGGATTTGAGGTACCGCCGTCTCTCATGCGCTACTCTTCCTCGTCGGTGTTGGGGAACGTAGCAATTTCAAAAAAATTCCTACGCACACGCAAGATCATGGTGATGCATAGCAACGAGAGGGGAGAGTGTTGTCTATGTACCCTCGTAGACCGAAAACGGAAGCGTTAGCACAACACGGTTGATGTAGTCGTACGTCTTCACGATCCGACCGATCAAGTACCGAACGCACGGCACCTCCGAGTTCTGCACACGTTCAACTCGATGACGTCCCTCGAACTTTGATCCAGCCGAGCTTTGAGGGAGAGTTCCGTCAGCACGACATCCTGGTGACGATGATGATGTTCTACCGATGCAGGGCTTCGCCTAAGCACCGCTACGATATGACCGAGGTGGATTATGGTGGAGGGGGGCACCGCACACGGCTAAGAGATCAATTGTTGTCTCTATGGGGTGCCCCCTGGCCAAGTATATAAAGGAGTGGAGGAGGAGGGAGAGGGCCGGCCCCTATGGCGCGCCCTGGAGGAGTCCTACTCCCACCGGGAGTAGGATTCCCCCCTTCCAAGTAGTAGGAGTAGGAGTCAAGGCAATGGAAGAGAGAAGAGAAGGAAGGAGGGGGCGCAACCCCTCCCCCTAGTCCAATTCGGACTAGGCCTTGGGGGGCGCCCAACCTCTCCTCTCTCTTCCCCCTAAAGCCCAATAAGGCCCATATACTCCCCGGCGAATTCCCGTAACTCTCCGGTACTCCGAAAAATACCCGAATCACTCAGAACCTTTTCGATGTCCGAATATAGTCGTCCAATATACCGATCTTTACGTCTCGACCATTTCGAGACTCCTCGTCATGTCCCCGATCTCATCCGGGACTCCGAACTACCTTCGGTACATCAATACACATAAACTCATAATATAACCGTCATCGAACTTTAAGCGTGCGGACCCTACGGGTTTGAGAACAATGTAGACATGACCGAGACACGTCTCCGGTCAATAACCAATAGCGGAACCTGGATGCTCATATTGGCTCCCACATATTCCACGAAGATCTTTATCGGTCAAACCGCATAACAACATACGGTATTCCCTTTGTCATCGGTATGTTACTTGCCCGAGATTTGATCGTCGGTATCTTAATACCTAGTTCAATCTCGTTACCGGCAAGTCTCTTTACTCATTCCGTAATACTTCATCTCGCAACTAACTCATTAGTTGCATTGCTTGCAAGGCTTAAGTGATGCGCATTACCGAGAGGGCCCAGAGATACCTCTTCGACAATTGGAGTGACAAATCCTAATCTCGAAATACGCCAACCCAACATATACCTTTGGAGACACCTGTAGAGCACCTTTATAATCACCCAGTTACGTTGTGACGTTTGGTAGCACACAAAGTGTTCCTCCGGTAAATGGGAGTTGCATAATCTCATAGTCATAGGAACATGTATGAGTCCTGAAGAAAGCAATAGCAACATACTAAACGATCGAGTGCTAAGCTAACGGAATGGGTCAAGTCAATCACATCATTCTCCTAATGATGTGATCCCGTTAATCAAATGACAACTCTTGTCTATGGCTAGGAAACATAACCATCTTTGATCAACGAGCTAGTCAAGTAGAGCCATACTAGTGACACTCTGTTTGTCTATGTATTCACACATGTATCATGTTTCTGGTTAATACAATTCTAGCATGAATAATAAAAATTTAGCATGAAATAAGGAAATAAATAATAACTTTATTATTGCCTCTAGGGCATACTTCCTTCAGTCTCCCACTTGCATTAGAGTCAATAATCTAGTTCACATCGCCATGTGATTTAACATCAATAGTTCACATCTTTATGTGGTTAACACCCATAGTTCACATCGACATGTAACCAACACCCAAAGGGTTTACTAGAGTCAGTAATCTAGTTCACATCACTATGTGATTAACACCCAAAGAGTACTAAGGTGTGATCATGTTTTTCTTGTGAGATAATTTTAGTCAACGGGTCTGTCACATTCAGATCCGAAAGTATTTTGCAAATTTCTATGTCTATAATGCTCTGCACGGTGCTACTCTCGCTAATTGCTCCCAGTTTCAATATGTATCCAGATTGAGACTTAGAGTCATACGGATCAGTGTCAAAATTTGTATCGACATAACCCTTTACGACAAACCTTTTTGTCACCTCCATAATCGAGAAAAATATCCTTATTCCACTAAGGATAATTTTGACCGTTGTCCAGTGATCTACTCCTAGATCACTATTGAACTCCCTTGCCAAAATCAGTGTAGGGTATACAATAGATCTGGTACACAACATGGCATACTTTATAGAACCTACGGCTGAGGCATAGGGAATGACTTTCACTCTCTTTCTATCTTCTGCCGTGGTCGGGCTTTGAGTCTTACTCAATTTCACACCTTGTTACACAGGCAAGAACTCTTTCTTTGACTGTTCCATTTTGAACTACTTCAAAATCTTGTCAAGGTATGTACTCATTGAAAAAACTTATCAAGCGTCTTGATCTATCTCTATAGATCTTGATGCTCAATATGTAAGCAGCTTCATCGAGGTCTTTCTTTGAAAAACTCCTTTCAAACACTCCTTTATGCTTTGCAGAATAATTCTACATTATTTCCGATCAACAATATGTCATTCACATATAGTTATCAGAAATGTTGTAGGCTCCCACTCACTTTCTTGTAAATACAGGCTTCACCGCAAGTCTGTATAAAACTATATGCTTTGATCAACTCATCAAAGCATATATTCCAACTCCGAGATGCTTGCACCGGCCCACAGATGGATCACTGGAGCTTGCACATTTTGTTAGCACCTTTAGGATTGACAAAACCTTCTGGTTGCATCATATACAACTCTTCTTTAATAAATCCATTAAGGATTGCAGTTTTGTTATCCATTTGCCAGATTTCTTAAAATGCGACAATTGCTAACATGATTCGGACAGACTTAAGCATAGATACGAGTGAGAAACTCTCATCGTAGTCAACACCTTGAATTTGTCAAAAACCTTTTGCGACAATTCTAGCTTTGTAGATAGTAACACTACTATCAGCGTCCGTCTTCCTCTTGAAGATCCATTTAATCTCAATGGCTCGCCGATCATTGGGAAAGTCAATCAAAGTCCATACTTTGTTCTCATACATGGATCTCATCTCAGATTTCATGGCCTCAAGCCATTTTGCAGAATCTATGCTCACCATCGCTTCTTCATAGTTCGTAGGTTCATCATGGTCAAGTAACATGACCTCCAGAACAGGATTATCATACCACTCTGGTGCAGATCTCACTCTGGTTTACCTACGAGGTTCGGTAGTAACTTGATCTGAAGTTACATGATCATCATCATTAGCTTCCTCACTAATTGGTGTAGTAGTCACAGGAACAGATTTCTGTGATGAACTACTTTCCAATAAGGGAGCAGGTACAGTTACCTCATCAAGTTCTACTTTCCTCCCACTCACTTCTTTCGAGAGAAACTCCTTCTCTAGAAAGGATCCATTCTTAGCAACGAATGTCTTGCCTTCGGATCTGTGATAGAAGGTGTACCCAATTGTCTCCTTTGGGTATCCTATGAAGACGCACTTCTCCGATTTGGGTTTGAGCTTATGAGGTTGAAATTTTTTCACATAGGCATTGCAACCTCAAACTTTAAGAAATGACAGCTTAGGTTTCTTGCCAAACCATAGTTCATACGGTGTCGTCTCAATGGATTTAGATGGTGCCCTATTTAACATGAATGCAGCTGTCTCTAATGCATAACCCCAAAACGATAGTGGTAGATCGGTAAGAGACATCATAGATCGCACCATATCTAATAAAGTACGGTTATGACGTTCGGACACACCCTTATGCTGTGGTGTTCCTGGTGGCACGAATTTGTGAAACTATTCCACATTGTTTTAATTGAAGACCAAACTCGTAACTCAAATATTCGTCTCCGCGATCAGATCATAGAAAACTTATTTTCTTGTCATGATGATTTTCCACTTCACTCTGAAATTCTTTGAACCGTTCAAATGTTTCATATTTATGTTTCATCAAGTAGATATACCCATATCTGCTCAAATCATCTGTGAAGGTCAGAAAATAATGATACCCGCCGCGAGCCTTAACACTCATCGGAACACATAGATCAGTATGTATTATTTCCAATAAGCCAGTTGCTTGCTCCATTGTTCTAGAGAACGGAGTTTTAGTCATCTTGCCCATAAGGCATGGTTCGCAAGCATCAAGTGATTCCAAAATCCCATCAGCATGGAGTTTCTTCATGCCATTTACACCAATATGACTTAAATGGCAGTGCCACAAACAAGTTGCACTATCATTATTAACTTTGCATCTTTTGGCTTCAATATTATGAATATGTGTATCACTACGATCGAGATCCAACAAACCATTTTCGTTGGTGTGTATGACCATAGAAGGTTTTATTCATGTAAACAGAACAACAATTGTTCTCTAACTTAAATGAATAATTGTATTGCAATAAACATGATCAAATCATATTCATGCTTAACTCAAACACCAAATAACACTTATTTAGGTTCAACACTAATCCCGAAAGTATAGGGAGTGTGCGATGATGATCATATCAATCTTGGAACCACTTCCAACACACATCGTCACTTCACCCTTAACTAGTTTCTGTTCATTGTGCAATTCCCATTTCGAGTTACTAACCATAGCAAAAGAACTAGTATCAAATACTTAGGGGTTGCTATAAACACTAGTAAAGTATACATCAATAACATGTATATCAGATATACCTTTGTTCACTTTGCCATCCTTCTTATCCGCCAAATATTTGGGGCAGTTCCGTTTCCAGTGACCAGTTCCTTTGTAGTAGAAGCACTCAGTCTCGGGCTTAGGTCCAGACTTGGGCTTCTTCACTTGAGCAGCAACTCGCTTGCTGTTCTTCTTGAAGTTCCCCTTCTTCCATTTTCCCTTTTCTTGAAACTAGTGGTCTTGTTAACTATCAACACTTGATGGTTTTCTTGATTTCTACCTTCGTCGATTTCAGCATCACGAAGAGCTTGGGAATCGTTTTCGTTATCCCTTGCATATTATAGTTCATCACGAAGTTCAACTAACTTGGTGATGGTGACTAGAGAATTCTTTCAATCACTATCTTATCTGGAAGATTAACTCCCACTTGATTCAAGCGATTGTAGTACCCAGACAATCTGAGCACATGCTCACTTCTTGAGCTATTCTCCTCCACCTTTTAGCTATAGAACTTGTTGGAGATTTCATATCTCTCAACTCGGGTATTTGCTTGAAATATTAACTTCAACTCCTGGAACATCTCATATGGTCCATGACGTTCAAAACGTCTTTGAAGTCCCGATTCTAATCCGTTAAGCATGGTGCACTAAACTATCAAGTAGTCATCATATTGAGCTAGCTAAACGTTCATAACGTCTGCATCTGCTCCTGCAATAGGTCTGTCACCTAGCGGTGCATCAAGGACATAATTCTTTTGTGCAGCACTGAGGATAAATCTCAGATCACGGATCCAAACCGCATCATTGCTACTAACATCTTTCAGCTTAGTTTTTTTCTAGGAACATATCAAAATAAACATAGGGAAGCAACAACGCGAGCTATTGATCTACAACATAGATATGCTAATACTACCAGGACTAAGTTCATGATAAATTTAAGTTCAATTAATCATATTACTTAAGCACTCCCACTTAGAAAGACATCCCTCTAATCTTCTAAGTGATCACGTGATCCAAATCAACTAAACCATAACCGATCATCACGTGAAATGGAGGAGCTTTCAATGGTGAACATCAATATGTTGATCATATCTACTATATGATTCACGGTCGACCTTTCGGTCTTAGTGTTCCGAGGCCATATCTGCATATGCTAGGCTCGTCAAGTTTAACCTGAGTATTCTGCATGTGCAAAACTGGCTTGCACCCGTTGTAGATGGACGTAGAGCTTATCACACCCGATCATCACGTGGTGTCTAGGCACGACGAACTTTGGCAACGGTGCATACTTAGGGAGAACACTTTTATCTTGAAATTTAGTGAGAGATCACCTATAATGCTACCGTCAATCAAAGCAAGATAAGAGGCATAAAAGATAAACATCACATGCAATCAATATAAGTGATATGATATGGCCATCATCATCTTGTGCTTATGATCTCCATCTCCGAAGCACCGTCATGATCACCATCGTCACCGGCGCGACACCTTGATCACCATCGTAGCATCATTGTCGTCTCGCCAATCGTATGCTTCTACGACTATCGCTACCGCTTAGTGATAAAGTAAAGCATTACAGCGCAATTGCATTGCATACAATAAAGTGACAACCATATGGCTCCTGCCAGTTACCGATAACTCGGTTACAAAACATGATCATCTCATACAATAAAATTTAGCATCATGTCTTGACCATATCACATCACAACATGCCCTGCAAAAACAAGTTAGACATCCTCTACTTTGTTGTTGCAAGTTTTATGTGGCTTGCTACGGGCTTAGCAAGAACCCTTCTTACCTACGCATCAAAACCACAACGATAGTTTGTCAAGTTGGTGCTGTTTTAACCTTCTCAAGGACCGGGCGTAGCCACACTCGGTTCAACTAAAGTTGGAGAAACTGACACCCGCTAGTCACCTGTGTGCATAGCATGGCGGTAAAACCAGTCTCGCATAAGCGTACGCGTAATGCCGGTCTGGGCCGCTTCATCCAACAATACCGCCGAACTAAAGTGTGACATGCTGGTACGCAGTATGACTTATATCTCCCACAACTCACTTGTGTTCTACTCGTGCATATTACATCAACGCATAAAACCTGGCTCGGATGCCAGTGTTGGGGAACGTAGCAATTTCAAAAAAATTCCTACGCACACGCAAGATCATGGTGATGCATAGCAACGAGAGGGGAGAGTGTTGTCTACGTACCCTCGTAGACCGAAAGCGGAAGCGTTAGCACAACGCGGTTGATGTAGTCGTACGTCTTCACGATCCGACCGATCAAGTACCGAACGCACGGCACCTCCGAGTTATGCACACGTTCAACTCGATGACGTCCCTCGAACTCTGATCCAGCCGAGCTTTGAGGGAGAGTTCCGTCAGTACGACGGCATGGTGACGATGATGATGTTCTACCGACGCAGTGCTTCGCCTAAGCACCACTATGATATGACCAAGGTGGATTATGGTGGAGGAGGGCACCGCAAACGGCTAAGAGATCAAGAGATAAATTGTTGTCTCTATGGGGTGCCCCCTGGCCAAGTATATAAAGGAGTGGAGGAGGAGGGAGAGGGCCGGCCCCTATGGCGCGCCCTGGAGGAGTCCTACTCCCACCGGGATTAGGATTCCCCCCTTCCAAGTAGTAGGAGTAGGAGTCAAGGCAAGGGAAGAGAGAAGGGAAGGAAGGAGGGGGCGCAGCCCCTCCCCCTAGTCCAATTCGGACTAGGCCTTGGGGGGGGGGGCGCCCAACCTCTCCTCTCTCTTTCCCCTAAAGCCCAATAAGGCCCATATACTCCCCGGCGAATTCCCGTAACTCTCCGGTACTCCGAAAAATATCCGAATCACTCAGAACCTTTCCGATGTCCGAATATAGTCGTCCAATATATCGATCTTTACGTCTCGACCATTTCGAGACTCCTCGTCATGTCCCCGATCTCATCCGGGACTCCGAACTACCTTCGGTACATCAATACACATAAACTCATAATATAACCGTCATCGAACTTTAAGCGTGCGGACCCTACCGGTTCGAGAACAATGTAGACATGACCGAGACACGTCTCCGGTCAATAACCAATAGCAGAACCTAGATACTCATATTGGCTCCCACATATTCTATGAAGATCTTTATCGATCAAACCGCATAACAACATACGTTGCTCCCTTTGTCATCGGTATGTTACTTGCCCGAGATTCGATTGTCGGTATCTTAATACCTAGTTCAATCTCGTTACAGGCAAGTCTCTTTACTCGTTCCGTAATACATCATCTCGCAACTAACTCATTAGTTGCATTGCTTTCAAGGCTTAAGTGATGTGCATTACCGAGAGGGCCCAGAGATACCTATTCGACAATCGGAGTGACAAATCCTAATCTCGAAATACGCCAACCCAACATGTACCTTTGGAGACACCTGTAGAGCACCTTTATAATCACCCAGTTACGTTGTGACATTTGGTAGCACACAAAGTGTTCCTCCGGTAAACGGGAGTTGCATAATCTCATAGTCATAGGAACATGTATGAGTCATGAAGAAAGCAATAGCAACATACTAAACGATCGAGTGCTAAGCTAACGGAATGGGTCAAGTCAATCACATCATTCTCCTAATGATGTGATCCCGTTAATCAAATGACAACTCATGTCTATGGCTAGGAAACATAACCATATTTGATCAACGAGCTAGTCAAGTAGAGGCATACTAGTGACACTCTGTTTGTCTATGTATTCACACATGTATCATGTTTCTGGTTAATACAATTCTAGCATGAATAATAAACATTTATCATGAAATAAGGAAATAAATAATAACTTTATTATTGCCTGTAGGGCATATTTCCTTTAGTCGGAGCATGTGGCCTAGATGTCGCCAGTCAATGTGAGGTCCATGATAGACCCCTCGTGGTCAGAGCCCGATGAGGGAGTCCTGAATTATGGGGTCCTCGGGTGTCCGGGCTACGTGATGTGGGCCGGACAGATGGGCCATGAAGATACAAGATAGAAGGCCTTCCCTCATGTCCGGATGGGACTCTCCTTGGCATGGAAGGCAAGCTTAGCGTGTGGATATGAATATTCCTTTCTCTGTAAACCGACTCTGTACAACCCTAGCCCCCTCCGGTGTCTATATAAACCGGAGGGTTTAGTCCGTAGAGACAATCATAATCATACAGGCTAGTCAATTAGGGTTTAGCCTTTAAGATCTCGTGGTAGATCAACTCTTGTAACCCCTATACTCATCAAAGTCAATCAAGCAGGACGTAGGGTCTTACCTCCATCAAGAGGGCCCGAACCTGGGTAAACATCTTGTCCCTTGTCTCCTGTTACCATCGATCCTTAGACACATAGTTCGGGACCCCCTACCCAAGATCTGCCAGTTTTGACACCGACATTGGTGCTTTCATTGAGAGTTCCACTGTGACATCGTCGAAAGGCCCGATGGCTCCATCAATCATCTACAACAATGCTGCCGCAAAGGAGATTTTTCTCCCCGGCCAGATCTTTGTATTCGGCAGCTTCACATTGCGAGCCAACTCGGTTGGCCACCTGGAGCAGATCGACAGCTACAACCCTGGTCACCAGATCAGTTTTGGAAGCCTGAACTATGTCGCTGATATTCGAGGAGACTTGATCTTCCAAGGGTTCGCGGCCTCAACCACCGCTCCGGCCTTAGATCCGGAGTGCGTCATCAAGTCCGAAGACGGGAGTCTAGAGCCCGCCAGACTCTCTGCAGCCTTATAGTGAAGGAAATATGCCCTAGAGGCAATAATAAAGTTATTATATATTTCCTTATATCATGATAAATGTTTATTATTCATGCTAGAATTGTATTAACCGGAAACTTAGTACATGTGTGAATACATAGACAAACAGAGTGTCACTAGTTTGCCTCTACTTGACTAGCTCGTTGAATCAATGATGGTTATGTTTCCTAACCATAGACATGAGTTGTCATTTGATTAACGGGATCACATCATTAGAGAATGATGTGATTGACTTGACCCATTCCGTTAGCTTAGCACTTGATTGTTTTAGTTTACTTCTATTGCTTTCTTCATGACTTATACATGTTCATATGACTATGAGATTATGTTACTCCCGATTACCGGAGGAACACTTTGTGTGCTACCAAACGTCACAACGTAACTGGGTGATTATAAAGGTGATCTACAGGTGTCTTCGATGGTACTTGTTGAGTTGGCATAGATCGAGATTAGGATTTGTCACTCCGATTGTCGGAGAGGTATCTCTGGGCCCTCTCGGTAATGCACATCACTATAAGCCTTGAAAGCAATGCAACTAATGAGTTAGTTGCGGGATAGTGCATTACGGAACGAGTAAAGAGATTTGTCGGTAACGAGATTGAACTAGGTATTGAGATACCGACGATTGAATCTCGGGCAAGTAACATACCGATGACAAAGGGAACACCGTATATTGTTATGCGGTTTGACCGATAAAGATCTTCGTAGAATATGTAGGAGCCAATATGAACATCCAAGTTCCGCTATTGGTTATTAACTAGAGACGTGTCTCAGTCATGTCTACATAGTTCTCGAACCCGTAGGGTCCGCACGCTTAATGTTCGGTGACGATCAGTATTATGAGTTTATGTGATTTGATGTACCGAAGGTAGTTCGTAGTCCCGGATGAGATCAGGGACATGATGAGGAGTCTCGAAGTGGTCGAAACATAAAGATCGATATATTGGACGACTATATTCGGACATCAGAAAGGTTCTGAGTGATTCGGGTATTTCTCGGAGTACTGGGGAGTTACGGGAATACGAGGAAGAAGTATTGGGCCGCATGGGCCAAGTGGTGGAAGAGAGGAGGCAGGGCGTGCGCCCCCCTAGCCCAAACCGAATTGGACTAGGGGGTCGGCCCCCCTATCCTCCTTTCCTCCCTCTCCTTCCTTCTCCCCTCCCCCCTTCCTTTCCTCCTCCTAGTAGGAGTAGGAAAGGGGAGTCCTACTCCCACTAGGAGGAGGACTCCTCCTCCTGGCGCGCCCTAGGAGGGCCGGCCGGCCTCCCCCTTGCTCCTTTATATACGGGGGCAGGGGGCACCCTAGGACACACAAGTTGATCATTGATCTCTTCCAGCCGTGTGCGGTGCCCCCCTCCACCATAATCCACCTCGGTCATACTGTAGCGGTGCTTAGGCGAGGCCCTGCAATGGTAGCTTCATCAACATCGTCACCACGCCGTTGTGCTGACAAAACTCTTCCCCGAGCTCTACTGGATCGTGAGTTCGCGGGACGTCACCGAGCTGAACGTGTGCTGAACGCGGAGGTGTCGTACGTTCGGTACTGAGGATCGGTCGATCATGAAGACGTACGACTACATCAACCGTGTTGTCATAACGCTTCCGCTTAACGGTCTACGAGGGTACGTGGACAACACTCTCCCCTCTCGTTGCTATGCATCCCCATGATCTTGCGTGTGCGTAGGAATTTTTTTGAAATTACTACGTTCCCCAACAGTGGCATCCGAGCCAGGTTTATGCATAGATGTTATATGCACGAGTAGAACACAAGTGAGTTGTGGGCGATACAAGTCATACTTCTTACCAGCATGTCATACTTTGGTTCAGCGGTATTGTTGGATGAAGCGGCCCGGACCGACATTATGCGAATGCTTACGCGAGACTGGTTCTACCGACGTGCTTTGCACATAGGTGGCTAGCGGGTGTCGGTTTCTCCAACTTTGGTTGAACCGAGTGTGGCTATGCCCGGTCCTTGAGAAGGTTAAAACAACACTAACTTGATGAACTATCATTGTGGTTTTGATGTGTAGGTAAGAACGGTTCTTGCTCAGCCCGTAGCAGCATGTAGAACTTGCAACAACAAAGTAGAGGACGTCTAACTTGTTTTTGCAGGGCATGTTGTGATGTGATATGGTCAAGGCGTGATGAGATATAAATTGTTGTATGAGATGATCATGTTTTGTTGAAGTTATCGGCAACTGGCAGAAGCCTCATGGTTGTCTCTTTATTGCATAAGTTGCAAGCGCCATACAATTGCTTTACTTTATCGCTATGCGTTAGCAATAGTTGCAAAAGCAATAGCTGGTGAGACGACCATGTGACGACACATTGATAAAAGATCAAGATGATGGAGATCATGGTGTCATGCCGGTAACAATGGAGATGATGATAGTACTTTGTAGATGGAGATCAAAAGAACAAGATGATGATGGCCATATCATGTCACATATTTGGATTGCATGTGATGTTTACCTTTTATACATCTTATTTTTGCTTAGTTCGGCGGTAGCATTATAAGATGATCTCTCACTAAATTTCAAGGTAGAAGTGTTTCCCCTGAGTATGCACTGTTGCCAAAGTTTGTCGTGTCGAGACACCATGTGATGATCGGGTGTGATAAGCTCAACGTTCATCTACAATGGGTGTAAGACAGTTTTGCACACGCAGAATACTCGGGTTAAACTTGACGAGCCTAGCATATGCAGATATGGCCTCGGAACACTAAGACCGAGAGGTCGAGCGTGAATCATATAGTAGATATGATCAACATAGTGATGTTCGCCATTGAAAACTACTCCATCTCACGTGATGATCGGACATGGTTTAGTTGATTTGGATCACGTGGTCATTTAGATGACTAGAGGGATGTCTATCTAAGTGGGAGTTCTTAAGTAATATGATTGATTGAACTTAAATTTATCATGAACTTAGTCCTGATAGTATTTGCATATCTATGTTGTAGATCAATAGCTCGCACATAGCTTCCCTGTTTATTTTTGATATGTTCTTATATGTCTCCAACGTATCTATAATTTTTGATTGCTCCATGCTATATTATCTACTGTTTTGGACTATATTGGGCTTTATTTTCCACTTTTATATTATTTTTGGGACTAACCTATTAACCGGAGGCCCGGCCCAGAATTGTTGTTTTTTTTGCCTATTTCAGTGTTTCTAAGAAACGGAATATCAAACGGAGTCCAAACGGAATAAAATCTTCGGGAACGTGATTTTCTCACCAAACATGATCCAGGAGACTTGGACCCTGCTCCAAGGAACAAAAGAGGCGGTCACGAGGGTGGGGGCCCCCCCTAGGGCGCGCCCCCTGCCTCGTGGGCCCCTCGGTGCTCCTCCGGCATACTTCTTCCTCCTATATATACACACGTACCCCCAAACAATCAGAATAGGAGCCAAAAACCTAATTCCACCACCGCAACTTTTTGTATCCATGAGATCCCATCTTGGGGCCTGTTCCGGAGCTCCGCCAGAAGAGGGCCGTCATCACGGAGGGCTTCTACATCATCATAGCCTCTCTGATGAAGTGTGAGTAGTTTACCTCAGACCTTCGGGTCCATAGTTAGTAGCTAGATGGCTTCTTCTCTCTCTTTGAATCTCAATACAAAGTTCTCCCCCTCTCTTGTGGAGATCTATTCGATGTAATCTTCTTTTTGCGGTGTGTTTGTTGAGACCGATGAATTGTGGGTTTATGATCAAGTCTATCTATGAATAATATTTGAATCTTCTCTGAATTCTTTTATGTATGATTGGTTATCTTTGCAAGTCTCTTCTAATTATCCGTTTGGTTTGGCCAACTAGATTGGTAGTTCTTGCCATGGGAGAAATGCTTAGCTTTGGGTTCGATCTTGCGGTGTCCTTTCCCAGTGACAGAAGGGGCAGCAAGGCACGTATTGTATCATTGCCGTCGAGGATAACAAGATGGGGTTTATTTCATATTGCATGAATTTATCTCTCTACATCATGTCATCTTGCTTAAGGCGTTACTCTGTTTTTAACTTAATACTCTAGATGCATACTGGATAGCGGTTGATGAGTGGAGTAATAGTAGTAGATGCAGAATTGTTTCGATCTACTTGTCACGGACGTGATGCCTATATACATGATCATGCCTAGATATTCTCATAACTATGCTCAATTCTGTCAATTGCTCAATAGTAATTTGTTCACCCACTGTAGAATACTTATGCTCTTGAGAGAAGCCACTAGTGAAACCTATGGCCCCCGGGTCTATTCTCATCATATCAATCTCCATCACTTTAATCTTGCTTTGCTTTTTACTTTGCTTTTACTTTTTTACTTTGCATCTTTATACCAAAAATAGCAAAAATATTATATCTATCAGATCTCACTCTCGTAAATGACCGTGAAGGGATTGACAACCCCTAATCGCATTGGTTGCGAGTAGCTATCGTTTTGTGCAGGTACGAGAGACTTGAGTGTGGCCTCCTACTGGATTGATACATTGGTTCTCAAAACTGAGGGAAATACTTACGCTACGCTGCTGCATCATCCCTTCCTCTTCGAGGAAAACCAACGCAAGCTCAAGACGTAGCAAGAAGGATTTCTGGCGTCGTTGCCGGGGAGTGTATGCAAAAAGTCAACATACCAAGTACCCATCACAATCCCTATCTCTCGCATTACGTTATTTGCCATTTGCCTCTCGTTTTCCTCTCCCCCCAATTCACCCTTGCCGTTTAATTCGCCCTGTCTCTCTATCCTCCCTCTCTATTTTGCCTTTTTGTTTGCTTGTGTGCTAGTTTGTTTGCTTGCCATCATGGCTAGTCTCATATCTTCTCCGATGTCTCCCGAGAGTGAAGTTATAAATTTTAAACAAAGGGAGGGAGAAAATCTAAAAGATGCTTGGTATAGAATTTTCAATGCTCAAAATAGATCTACCAGGAAGCAATCTACCTTAGTTCTTCTCCGCAATTTTTATGTAGGTGTTAATCCTTGGTATAGATATATCCTCGATACCATTACCGGAGGGAACTTCTTGGGTAGCCATACTTTTGATTCTTATAATGCTATGC
The DNA here is from genome assembly GCA_034509565.1 of Triticum monococcum. NCBI lineage: Eukaryota > Viridiplantae > Streptophyta > Magnoliopsida > Poales > Poaceae > Triticum > Triticum monococcum. The sequence continues at coordinate 475,458,789 of CM067842.1, read as the reverse complement.
TAAATTTATTTGGCTCACCACCTCTTTTGGTTAATGGAACCATGTTAACTTTGGAGCATGTTATGCAAAGACTTGAAATTATTGAAAATAAAGTTGCTACTATTGAATCAATTGAAAATCTAGATAAAAAGATCCACAATCAAATTACTCAATATGGATCTAAAGTAGGAATGACTTTGAAAAATATTAAGGAAAAGGAACCCATAGTTAATGAGAAGATGAACTTAGATTCTACTAGAATTGATAAACTTGAGGGTATCATTACAAACTTGGGAACCGCTTTTCTTCCATAAAGAATACTCCAAGTCCTCCTACTAAAATTGCCAAGCTTATGTATGTTCCTAAAAATAAGGGTGAATCATCTAGTAAGGAAACTGCGGATCTTAAATCTATAAGTGTTCATCCCAATCTTTTTGCTATCATTAAGGAACCAATTGCTACAAATGAATTTTTCGATCTTGTGCCTAAAATTTTGATAATCACTATAAAGAAAGAAATTCCTAAGGGAAATAGATGCCTCATCGAAGAATTGCCTACCAAAGATGGCAATACTTAGATCTATCCTCGCTTTTATGCCTAGCTAGGGGCGTTAAACGATAGCGCTTGTTGGGAGGCAACCCAATTTTATTTTTATTCCTTGCTTTTTTCTCCTGATTAGTAATAAATAAATTATCTAGACTCTGTTTTGGTTGTGTTTTTTGTGTTTAATTAGTGTTTGTGCCAAGTAGAACCGTTGGGAAGACTTGGGGAAAGTCTTGTTGAACTTGCTGTAAAAAAACAGAAACTTTAGCGTTCACGAGAATTGCTGTAATTTTCATTTGAAGAGTGCTATTTAGTTAATTATTTTTTCATATGATTAATAGATAAATTCCTCACGTCCAGAAATTTATTTTAGAATTTTTGGGGTTCCAGATCTTGCGCTAGCTACAGATTACTACAGACTGTTCTGTTTTTGACAGATTCTGTTTTTCGTGTGTTGATTGCTTATTTTGATGAATCTATGGTTAGTAAAATAGTTTATAATCCATAGAGTAGTTGGAATACAGTAGGTTTAAAACCAATATAAATAAATAATGAGTTCATTACAGTACCTTGAAGTGGTCTTTTGTTTTCTTTCGCTAGCGGAGCTCACGAGTTTTCTATTTTGAGTTTTGTGTTGTGAAGTTTTCAAGTTTTGGGTGAATTCTTTTGATGGATTATGGAACAAGGAGTGGAAAGAGCCTAAGCTTGGGGATGCCCATGGCACCCCCAAGATAATCCAAGGACACCAAAAAGTCAAAGCTTGGGGATGCCCCGGGAGGCATCCCCTCTTTCGTCCACTTCCATTGGTAATTTACTTGGAGCTATATTTTTATTCACCAACATGATATGTGTTTTGCTTGGAGCGTCTTGTATTATTTGTGTCTTTGTGTCTTAGTATACCACAATCATACTTGCTGTACACACCTTTTGAGAGAGCCATACATGAATTAAAATTTGATAGAATACTCTATATGCTTCACTTATATCTTTTGAGCGTTATAATTTTGCTCTATGTTCTTCACTTAGATCTTTTAGAGCACGGTGGTGGATTTGTTTTAAAGAAACTATTGATCTCTCATGCTTCACTTAAACTATTTTGAGAGTCTCTTAATAGCATGGTAATTTTCTTAATAATAATATGCTTGGTATTCAAGATTTGTGAAACTTTCTTTTGAGTGTGTTGAATACTAAGAAAAGATTGAAGCTTGATAATTGTTTTGAGATATGGAGGTGATAATATTAAAGTCATGCTAGTTGAGTAGTTGTGAATTTAAAGAATACTTATAATAAAGTTTGTGATTCCCGTAGCATGCACGTATGGTGAACCGTTATGTGATGAAGTCGGAGCATGATTTATTTATTGATTGTCTTCCTTATGAGTGGCGGTCGGGGACGAGCGATGTTCTTTTCCTACCAATCTATCCCCCTAGGAGCATGCGCGTAATACTTTGCTTTGATAACTTCTAGATTTTTGCAATAAGTATATGAGTTCTTTATGACTAATGTTGAGTCCATGGATTATACGCACTCTCACCCTTCCACCTTTGCTAGCCTCTCTAATACCGCGCACTTTTCGCGGTGTCATACACCTACCATATACCTTCCTCAAAACAGCCACCATACTTACCTATCATGGCATTTCCATAGCCATTCCGAGATATATTGCCATGCAACTTTCCACCGTTCCATTCATGACACATTCATCATTGTCATATTGCATATCCCGGTACACCGTCGGATGCATTCACATAGAGTCATATTTTGTTCTAAGTATCGAGTTGTAATTGTTGAGTTGTAAGAAAAATAAAAGTGTGATGATCATCATTATTAGAGCATTTTCCCGGTGAGGAAAGGATGATGGAGACTATGATTCCCCCATAAGTCGGGATGAGACTCCGGACGAAAAATAAAAAAAGAGGCCAAAGAAGCCCAAATAAAAATAGGCCATAAAAAGAGAAAAGGCCCAAATAAATAAATAAAAAAGAGAGAAAAAGAGAGAAGGGACAATGTTACTATCATTTTACCACACTTGTGTTTCAAAGTAGCACCATGATCTTCGTAATAGAGAGTCTCTCATGTTATCACTTTCATATACTAGTGGGAATTTTACATTATAGAACTTGGCTTGTATATTCCAATGATGGGCTTCCTCAAATTTCCCTAGGTCTTCTTTTTGAGCTTTCATATACGTATAGCTCTAGTACATCCGTTGCATGGCAATCCCTACGCACTCACATTGATATCTATTGATGGGCATCTCCATAGCCTGTTGATACGCCTAGTTGATGTGAGACTATCTTCTCCTTTTTGTATTCTCCACAACCACCATTCTATTCCACCTATAGTGCTATATCCATGGCTCACGCTCATGTATTGCGTGAAGATTGAAAAAGCTTTGAAAAAGTTAGAGTATGAAACAATTGCTTGGCTTGTCATCGGGGTTGTGCATGATTTAAATACTTTGTGTGGTGAAGATAGAGCATAGCCAGACTATATGATTTTGTAGGGATAACTTTCTTTGGCCATGTTATTTTGAGAAGACATAATTTCTTTGTTAGTATGCTTAAGGTATTATTATTTTTATGTCAATATAAACTTTTGTCTTGAATCTTTCTAATCTAAATATTCATACCACAATTAAGAAGATTTGCATTGAAATTATGCCAAGTAGCACTCCGCATCAAGAATTCTCTTTTTATCATTTACCTACTCGAGGACGAGCAGGAATTAAGCTTGGGGATGCCTGATACGTCTCCAACATATCTATAATTTTTTATTGCTCCATGCTATATTATCTACTATTTTGGACTATATTGGGCTTTATTTTCCACTTTTATATTATTTTTGGGACTAACCTATTAACCGGAGGCCCAACCCAGAATTGTTGTTTTTGCCTATTTCAGTGTTTCGAAGAAACGGAATATCAAACAAAGTCCAAACGGAATAAAACCTTCAGGAACATGATTTTCTCACCAAGCGTGATCCAGGAGACTTGGACCCTGCTCCAAGGAACAAAAGAGGCGGTCACGAGGGTGGGGGGCACCCCCCCTAGGGCGCCCCCTGCCTTGTGGGCCCCTCGGTGCTCCTCCGACGTACTTCTTCCTCCTATATATACACACGTACCCCCAAACAATCAGAACAGGATCCAAAAACCTAATTCCACCACCGTAACTTTCTGTATCCACGAGATCCCATCTTGGGGCTTGTTCCGGAGCTCCGCCGGAAGAGGGTCGTCATCATAGAGGGCTTCTACATCGTCATAGCCTCTCCGATGAAGTGTGAGTAGTTTACCTTAGACCTTCGGGTCCATAGTTAGTAGCTAGATGGCTTCTTCTCTCTCTTTGAATCTCAATACAAAGTTCTCCCCCTCTCTTGTGGAGATCTATTCGATGTAATCTTGTTTTTGCGATGTGTTTGTTGAGACCGATGAATTGTGGGTTTATGATCAAGTCTATCTATGAATAATATTTGAATCTTCTCTGAATTCTTTTATGTATGATTGGTTATCTTTGCAAGTCTCTTCGAATTATCCGTTTGGTTTGGCCAACTAGATTGGTAGTTCTTGCCATGGGAGAAGTGCTTAGCTTTGGGTTCGATCTTGCGGTGTCCTTTCCCAGTGACAGAAGGGGCAGCAAGGCACATATTGTATCGTTGCCGTCAAGGATAACAAGATGGGGTTTATTTCATATTGCATGAATTTATCTCTCTATATCATGTCATCTTGCTTAAGGCGTTACTCTGTTTTTAACTTAATACTCTAGATGCATGCTGGATAGCGGTCGATGAGTGGAGTAATAGTAGTAGATGCAGAATCGTTTCGATCTACTTGTCACGGATGTGATGCCTATATACATGATCATGCCTAGATATTCTCATAACTATGCTCAATTCTGTCAATTGCTCAACAGTAATTTGTTCACCCACCGTAGTATACTTATGCTCTTGAGAGAAGTCACTAGTGAAACCTATGGCCCCCGGGTCTATTCTCATCATATCAATCTCCATCACTTTAATCTTGCTTTGCTTTTTTACTTTGCTTTTACTTTTTACTTTGCATCTTTATACGAAAAATACCAAAAATATTATATCTATCAGATCTCACTCTCGTAAATGACCGTGAAGGGATTGACAACCCCTAATCGCGTTGGTTGCGAGTAGCTATCGTTTTGTGCAGGTACGAGGGACTTGAGCGTGGCCTCCTGCTAGATTGATACCTTGGTTCTCAAAACTGAGGGAAATATTTACGCTACTCTGCTGCATCATCCCTTCCTCTTCGGGGAAAACCAACGCAAGCTCAAGACGTAGCATGTTCCTAGAGAAAAATAAATTGAAAGATGTTCATAGCAATGATGCGGATTGCATCCGTGAACTGAGGATTATCCTCATTGCTGCACAGAAGAATTATGTCCTTGATGCACCGCTAGGTGACGGACCTATTGCAGGAGCATATGCAGACGTTATGAATGTTTGGCAAAGCTCGGTATGATGACTACTTGATAGTTTAGTGCACCATGCTTTACGACTTAGAACCGGGACTTCAAAAATGTTTTGAACGCCACGAAGCATATAAAGATGTTCCAAGAGTTGAAATTAGTATTTCATACTCATGCCCGTGTCGAGAGGTAGGAGACCTATGACAGTACTTTGCCTACAAAGATGGAGGAGAATGGCTCAACAAGTGAGCATGTGCTCAGATTGTCCGGGCACTGCAATTGCTTGAATCAAGTGGGAGTTAATCTTCCAGATAAGATAGTAATTGATAAAGTTCTCTAGTCACTATCACCAAGTTACTAGAACTTAGTGATGAACTATAATATGCAAGGGATAACGGAAACGATTCCCAAGCTCTTCGTGATGCAAAAATCGACGAAGGTAGAAATCACAAAAAGCATCAAGTGTTGATGGTTGACAAGACCACTAGTTTCAAGAAAAGGGCAAAGGGTAGAAGGGGAACTTCAAGAAGAACGGCAAGCAAATTGCTGCTCAAGTGAAGAAGCCCAAGTCTAGACCTAAGCCTGAGACTAAGTGCTTCTACTGCAAAGGGACTGGTCACTGGAAGCAGAACTGCCCCAAGTATTTGGCGGATAAGAAGGATGGCAAAGTGATCAAAGGTATATTTGATATACATGTTATTGATGTGTAATTTACTAGTGTTTATAGCAACCCCTCGGTATTTGATACTAGTTACGTTGCTAAGATTAGTACCTCGAAACGGGAGTTGCAGAATGAACATAGACTAGTTAAGGGTGAAGTGACGATGTGTGTTGGAAGTGGTTCCAAGATTGATATGATCATCATCGCACACTCCCTATACTTTCGGGATTAGTGTTGAACCTAAATAAATGTTATTTTGTGTTTGCATTAAGCATGAATATGATTTGATCACGTTTATTACAATATGGTTATTCATTTAAAGTCAGAGAATAATTGTTGTTCTGTTTACATGAATAAAACCTTCAATGGTCATACACCCAAGGTGAATAATTTATTGAATCTCGATCGTAGTGATACACATATTCATAACATTGAAGCCAACAGAAGCAAAGCTAATAATGATAGTGCAACTAATTTGCGGCACTTCCATTTAGGTCATATTGGTGTAAAGCACATGAAGAAAATCCATGATGATGGGCTTTTGGAATCACTTGATTATGAATCAGTTGATGCTTGCGAACCATGCCTCATGGGCAAGATGACTAAGACTCCGTTCTCCGGAACAATGGAGCAAGCAATTGACTTATTGGAAATAATACATACTGGTGTATGCGATTCGATAAATGTTGAGGCTCGCGGCGGGTATCATTATTTTCTGACCTTCACAGATGATTTGAGCAGATATGGGAATATCTTCTTAATGAAACATAAATCTGAAACATTTGAAAAGTTCAAACAATTTCAGAGTGAAGTGGAAAATCATCAGAACAAGAAAATAAAGTTTCTACGATCTGATCGTGGAAGAGAATATTTGAGTTACGAGTTTGGTCTTCATTTGAAACAATGCCGAATAGTTTCGCAACTCACGCCACCTGGAACACCACAACGTAATGGTGTGCCCGAACATCGTAACCGTGCTTTATTAGATATGGTGCAATCTATGATGTCTCTTACCGATTTACCACTATCATTTTGGGGTTATGCATTAGAGACAACTGCATTCACGTTAAATAGGGCACCACATAAATCCGTTGAGACGACGCCATATGAACTATGGTTTGGCAAGAAACCAAAGTTGTCGTTTCTTAAAGTTTGGGGCTGCGATGCTTATGTGAAAAAAATTCAACCTGATAAGCTCGAACCCAAATTGGAGAAATGTGTCTTCATAGAATACCCAAAGGAGACTGTTGGGTACACCTTCTATCACAGATCCGAAGGTAAGACATTTGTTGCTAAGAATGGATCCTTTCTAGAGAAGGAGTTTCTCTCGAAAGAAGTGAGTGGGAGGAAAGTAGAACTTGATGAGGTAATTGTACATGCTCCCTTATTGGAGAGTAGTTCATCACAGAAACCGGTTCCTGTGACACCTACACCAATTAGTGAGGAAGATAATGATGATGATCATGAAACTTAAGATCAAGTTACTACTGAACCTCGTAGGTCAACCAGAGTAAGATCTGCACCAGAGTGGTATGGTAATCCTGTTCTGGAGGTCATGTTACTTGACCATGACGAACCTACGAACAATGAGGAAGCGATGATGAGCCCAGATTCCACCAAATGGCTTGAAGCCATGAAATCTGAGATGGGATCCATGTATGAGAACAAAGTGTGGACTTTGGTTGACTTGACCGATGATCGGCAAGCCATCGAGAATAAATGGATCTTCAAGAAGAAGACTGACGCTGATGGTAATGTTACTGTCTACAAAGCTCGACTTGTTGCAAAAGGTTTTCGAAAAGTTCAAGGAGTTGACTACGATGAGACCTTCTCACCCGTAGCGATGCTTAAGTCCGTCCGAATCATGTTAGCAATCGCCGCATTTTATGATTATGAAATTTGGAAAATGGATGTAAGGACTGTATTCCTGAATGGATTTCTGGAAGAAGAGTTGTATATGATGCAACCTGAAGGTTTTTGATCCAAAGGGTACTAACAAAGTGTGCAAGCTCCAGCGATCCATTTATGGACTGGTGCAAGCCTCTCGGAGTTGGAATAAACATTTTGATAGTGTGATCAAAGCATATGGTTTTATACAGACTTTTGGAGAAGCCTGTATTTACAAGAATGTGAGTGGGAGCACTACAGCATTTCTGATAAGTATATGTGAATGACATATTGTTGATCGGAAATAATGTAGAATTTTCTAGAAAGCATAAGGAAGTGTTTGAAAAGAGTTTTTCAAAGAAAGACCTCGATGAAGCTGCTTACACATTGAGCATCAAGATCTATAGAGATAGATCAAGATGCTTGATAAGTTTTTTCAATGAGTACATACCTTGACAAGATTTTGAAGTAGCTCAAAATGGAACAGTCAAAGAAGGAGTTCTTGCCTTTGTTGCAAGGTGTGAAGTTGAGTAAAGAATCAAAACCCGACCACAACAGAAAATAGAAATAGAATGAAAAGTCATTCCCTATGCCTCAGTCATAGGTTCTATAAAGTATGCTATGTTGTTTACCAGTCCTATTGTATACCTTAGCTTCTTTCTGGCAAGGGAGTACAATAGTGATCTAGGAGTAGATCACTGGACAGCGGTCAGAATTATCCTTAGAGCACTAAGGAAATATTTCTCGGTTATGGAGGTGATAAAAAGAGTTCGTCGTAAAGAGTTACGTCGATGCAAGCTTTTTACATCGATCTAGATGACTCTAAGTCTCGATCTCGATACATATCGAAAGTGGGAGCAATTAGCTAGAGTAGCTCCGTGCAGAGCATTGTAGACATAGAAATTTGTGAAATACATACAGATCTGAATGTTGCAGACCCGTAGGCTAAACTTCTCTCACAAGAAAAACATGATCACTCTTTGGGTGTTAATCACATAGCGTTGTGAACTAGATTATTGACTCTAGTAAACCCTTTGGGTATTAGTCACATGGAGATGTGAACTAATCACGTAAAGATGTGAACTAGATTATTGACTCTAGTGCAAGTGGGAGACTGAAGGAAATATGCCCTAGAGGCAATAATAAAGTTATTATTTATTTCCTTATATCATGATAAATGTTTATTATTCATTCTAGAATTGTATTAACCGGAAACTTAGTACATGTGTGAATACATAGACAAACAGAGTGTCACTAGTTTGCCTCTACTTGACTAGCTCGTTGAATCAATGATGGTTATGTTTCCTAACCATAGACATGAGTTGTCATTTGATTAACGGGATCACATCATTAGAGAATGATGTGATTGACTTGACCCATTCCGTTAGCTTAGCACTTGATCGTTTTAGTTTACTGCTATTGCTTTCTTCGTGACTTATACATGTTCCTATGACTATGAGATTATGCAACTCCCGATTACTGGAGGAACACTTTGTGTGCTACCAAACGTCACAACGTAACTGGGTGATTATAAAGGTGCTCTACAGGTGTCTCCGATGGTACTTGTTGAGTTGGCATAGATCGAGATTAGGATTTGTCACTCCGATTGTCGAAGAGGTATCTCTGGGCCCTCTCGATAATGCACATCACTATAAGCCTTGCAAGCAATGCAACTAATGAGTTAGTTGCGGGATAGTGCATTATGGAACGAGTAACGAGACTTGCCGATAATGAGATTCAACTAGGTATTGAGATATCGATGATCGAATCTCGGGCAAGTAACATACCGATGACAAAGGGAACAACGTATGTTGTTATGCGGTTTGACCGATAAAGATCTTCGTAGAATATGTAGGATCCAATATGAACATACAGGTTCCGCTATTGGTTATTAACCGGAGACGTGTCTCGGTCATGTCTACATAGTTCTCGAACCCATAGGGTCCGCACGCTTAACGTTCGGTGACGATCGGTATTATGAGTTTATGTGATTTGATGTACCGAAGGTAGTTCAGAGTCCTGGATGAGATAGGGGACATGACGAGGAGTCTCTAAATGGTCGAGACGTAAAGATCGATATATTGGACGACTATATTCGGACATCGGAAAGGTTCCGAGTGATTCTAGTATTTTTCGGAGTACCGGGGAGTTACGGGAATATGGGGAAGAAGTATTGGGCCTGATGGTCCAAGTGGTGGAAGAGACGAGGCAGGGCGCGCGGCCCCCCTAGCCCAAACCGAATTGGACTAGGGGGCCAGCCCCCCTTTCCTCCTTTCCTCCCTCTCCTTTCTTCTCCCATTGCCCCTTCCTTTCCTCCTCCTAGTAGGAGTAGGAAAGGGGAGTCCTACTCCTACTAGGAGGAGGACTCCTCCTCCTGGAGCGCCCTAGAAGGGCCGGCCGGCCTCCCCCTTGCTCCTTTATATACGGAGGCAGGGGGCGCCCTAGGACACACAAGTTGATCATTGATCTCTCCCAGCCGTGTGTGGTGCCCCCCTCCACCATAATCCACCTCAGTCATACTGTAGCGGTGCTTAGGCGAAGCCCTACAGCAGTAGCTTCATCAACATCGTCACCACGCCGTCGTTCTGATGAAACTCTTCCCCGAGCTCTACTGGATTGTGAGTTCGCGGGACGTCACCAAGTTGAACGTGTGTTGAACACGGAGGTGCCGTACGTTCGGCACTGAGGATCGGTCGATTGTGAAGACGTACGACCACATCAACTGCGTTGTCATAACGCTTCCGCTTAAAGGTCTACGAGGGTACGTGGACGACACTCTCCCCTGTCGTTGATATGCATCACCATGATCTTGTGTGTGCGTAGGAAATTTTTTGAAATTACTACGTTCCCCAACATTTAGCTCAACACCGAAAGAATAGTGTCTCCGGCAATCATTGCAAGGCCGAACTCTTCTCCGGATACTACTTCCGAACCCTGGAGGCCAGCGTCATGCGAGCTTGGCCCATAAACATCCGACCATGACCAAACCCCGCTCTTAAACGAGGCTTTGGACCTAATGCGATCCCTCGTCATCATAGAGGAACCGCTTCTGAATCACGCCCAGCCCGGACTAGGGGCTGGAAATAGGGAATTTTACTTCCCACCCACCACCCACTTCATAGCCACTGTCGAGGACCTAACCGCATGCTTGATTACGCCTCCGAAGACATCGATGGTATGGACGACGATGCCGGAGAGGAGCAAGCCCAAAACCCGCCGGCCACCGGACGTTGGACGGCCACCTCCTCGTATGACGTATATATGGTGGATACACCTAAAAATGGCGATGGCGATGATGAGAAAAACCCAGTCGATGACGAACCTCCCGAGATACCGCCGAAACATTGACATCAGCGATGCCACTCTAAATCGCGTCGCAGTATGTATAGCAATACCGGCACCGAAGACAATGATACTCTGGAGAATGCTGAAGACCAAGAAAACCCCATCGAACAGGATGATCGGGAGGACGGGCAAATTGACCCTGACGAACAAACAGGTAACAACGACTCGGAGGACAGCAACTATCTGCCACTCTTCGAGGATGATGTAAGCCTCGGTGACGAAGATTTTATCGTGCCAGAGGAACCCCTCGAAAAAGAGCGCTACAAACACCGGCTAATAGCCACGGCTAGAAGCCTCAAAAATAAACAGCAAAAGCTTCAAGCCAACCAAGATCTGCGCAACGACAGATGGACTAACGTCCTGGTAGCCGAAGAATACGGCCTTGAACGCCCAGCAAAGAGTTACCCAAAGCGTAAGTTGTTGGGGAATGCAGTAATTTCAAAAAAAATCCTACGGACACGCAAGATCATGGTGATGCATAGCAACGAGAGGGGCGAGTGTTGTCTACGTACCCTCGTAGACCGTAAGCGGAAGCGTTATGACAACGCGGTTGATGTAGTCATATGTCTTCATGATCGACCGATCCTAGTAACGAAGGTACGACACCTCCGCGATCTGCACACGTTCGGCTTGGTGACGTCCCACGAATTCACGATCCAGCAGAGTGTCAAGGGAGAGCTTCATCAGCACGACGGCGTGATGACGGTGATTTTGATGCTACCGGAATAGGGCTTCGCCTAAGCACCGCTACGATATGACCGAGGTGGATTATGGTGGAGGGGGGCACCGCACACGGCTAAAAGATCAATGATCAACTTGTCTGTCTATGGGGTGCCCCTGGCCACATATATAAAGGATGGAGGGAGGAGGAGGTCGGCCCTCATAGGACGCGCCCAAAGTGTGGAGTCCTAGTAGGACTCCCTAGTCCTAGTAGGATTCCTCCTCCCACATGGAGGAGGAAAAGGGGAAGGGACAAGGAGAAGGAATGAAGGGGCGCCCCCTTTCCCTAGTCCAATTCGGACCACTCCATGGGGAAGCGGCGCGGCCACCCTTGAGGCCTTTCTCTCCTTTCCCGTATGGCCCATTAAGGCCCAATACGAATTCCCGTAACTCTCCGGTACTCCAAAAATTACCCGAATCACTCGGAACCTTTCCGATGTCCGAATATAGCCTTCCAATATATCGATCTTTACGTCTCGACCATTTCGAGACTCCTCGTCATGTCCCCGATCTCATCCGGGGCTCCAAACAAACTTCGGTCATCAAATTACATAACTCATAATACAAATCGTCACAGAACGTTAAGCGTGCGGACCCTACGAGTTCGAGAACTATGTAGACATGACCGAGACTCATCTCCAGTCAATAACCAATAGCGGAACCTAGATGCTCATATTGGTTCCTACATATTCTACGAAGATCTTTATCGGTCAAACCGCATAACAACATACGTTGTTCCCTTTGTCATCGATATGTTACTTGCCTGAGATTCGATTGTCGGTATCTCAATACCTAGTTCAATCTCGTTACCGGCAAGTCTCTTTACTCGTTCCATAATGCATCTTCCCGCAACTACCTCTTTAGTCACAATGCTTGCAAGGCTTATAGTGATGTGCATTACCGAGAGGGCCCAGAGATACCTCTCCGATACACGGAGTGACAAATCCTAATCTCGGTCTATGCCAACTCAACAAACACCATCGGAGACACCTATAGAGCATCTTTATAATCACCCAGTTACGTTGTGACGTTTCATAGCACACAAGGTGTTCCTCCGGTATTCGGGAGTTGCATAATCTCATAGTCTGAGGAACATGTATAAGTCATGAAGAAAGCAGTAGCAATGAAACTATAACGATCATAATGCTAAGATAACGAATGGGTCTTGTCCATCACATCATTCTCCTAATGATGTGATCCCGTTCATCAAATGACAACACATGTCTATGGTTAGGAAACATAACCATCTTTGATAAACGAGCTAGTCAAGTAGAGGCATACTAGGGACACTTTGTTTTGTCTATGTATTCACACATGTACTAAGTTTCCGGTTAATACAATTCTAGCATGAATAATAAACATTTATCATGAAATAAGGAAATAAATAATAACTTTATTATTGCCTCTAGGGCATATTTCCTTCAGTCTCCCACTTGCACTAGAGTCAATAATCTAGTTCACATCGCCATGTGATTTAACACCAATAGTTCACATCACCATGTGATTAACACCCATAGTTGACATCGCCATGTGACCAACACTGAAAGGGTTTACTAGAGCCAGTAATCTTAGTTCACATCGCCATGTGATTAACACCCAAAGAGTACTAAGGTGTGATCATGTTTTGCTTGTGAGAGAAGTTTAGTCAACGGGTCTGCCAAATTCAGATCTGTATTTATTTTGCAAATTTCTATGTCTACAATGCTCTGCATGGAGCTACTTTAGCTAATTGCCCCCACTTTCAATATGTATCCAGACTGTGACTTAGAGTCATCCAGATCGGTGTCAAAGCTTGCATCGACGTAACTCTTTACGACGAACTCTTTATCACCTAAATAACCGAGAAATATTTCCTTAGTCCTCTAAGGATAATTTTGACCGTTGTCCAGTGATCTACTCGAAGATCAAAAATTGTACTCCCTTGCCAAACTCAGGGCGGGGTATACAATAGGTCTGGTACACAGCATGTCATACTTTATAAAACCTATGGCTGATGCATACGGAATGACTTTCATTCTCTCTCTAGCTTCTGTCGTGGTCGGGCTTTGAGTCTTAATAAACTTCACACCTTGCAACACAGACAAGAACTCTTTCTTTGACTGTTCCATTTTGAACTACTTCAAAAACTTGTCAAGGTATGTACTCATTGAAAAAAAACTTATCAAGCATCTTGATCTATCTCTATAGATCTTGATGCTCAATATGTAAGAAGCTTCACTGAGGTCTTTCTTTGAAAAACTCCTTTCAAACACTCCTTTATGCTTTCCAGAAAATTCTACATCATTTTCGATCGACAATATGTCATTCACATATACTTATCAGAAAGGCTGTAGTGCTCCCACTCGCTTTCTTGTAAGTACAGCATTCACCGCAAGTCTGTATAAAACTATATGCATTAATCAACATATCAAAGCGAATATTCCAACTCCGAGATGCTTGCACCAGTCCATAGATGGATCGCTAGAGCTTGCATATTTTGTTAGCACCTTTAGGATTGACAAAACCTTCTGGTCGCATCATATACAACTCTTCTTTAATAAATCCATTAAGGAATGCAGTTTTGTTTATCCATTTGCCAGATTTCATAAAATGCGGCAATTGCTAACATGATTCGGACAGACTTAAGCATCGCTACGAGTGAGAAAAACTCATTGTAGTCAACACCTTGAACTTGTCGAAAACCTTTCGTGACAAGTCGAGCTTTGTAGATAGTAACACTACCATCAGCGTCTGTCTTCCTCTTGAAGATCCATTTATTCTCAATGGCTTGCCGATCATCGGGCAATTCCACCAAAGTCCATACTTTGTTTTCATACATGGATCCCATCTTAGTTTTCATGGCCTCAAGCCATTTCGCGGAATCTGGGCTCATCATCGCTTCATCATAGTTCGTAGGTTCGTCATGGTCAAGTAACATGACCTCCAGAACAGGATTACCGTACCACTCTGGTGCGGATCTTACTCTGGGTTGACCTACGAGGTTCGATAGTAACTTGATCTGAAGTTACATGATCATCATCATTAGCTTCCTCACTAATTGGTGTAGGAGTCACAGGAACAGATTTCTGTGATGAACTACTTTCCAATAAGGGAGCAGGTACAGCCACCTCATCAAGTTCTACTTTCCTCCCACTCACTTCTTTCGAGAGAAACTCCTTATCTAGAAAGAATCCATTCTTAGAAACAAAGATCTTGCCTTCGGATCTATGATAGAAGGTGTACCCAACATTTTCTTTTGGGTATCCTATGAAAACGCGGTTCTCCGATTTGGGTTCGAGCTTATCAGGTTGAAACTTTTTCACATAAGCATCGCAGCCCCAAACTTTAAGAAACGACGGCTTAGGTTTCTTGCTAAACCACAGTTCATACAGTGTCATCTCAATGGATTTAGATGGTGCCCTTTTTAACGTGAATGCAACTGTCTCTAATGCATTACCCCAAAACGATAGTGGTAAATCAGTAAGAAAATCATAGATTGCACTATATCCAATAAAGTATGATTATGACGTTTGGACACACCATTATGCTGTGGTGTTCCAGGTGGCACGAATTTGTGAAACTATTCCACATTGATTTAATTGAAGACCAAACTCGTAACTCAAATATTCGTCTCCATGATCACATCGTAGAAACTTTATTTTCTTGTCACGATGATTTTCCACTTCACTCTAAAATTCTTTAAACTTTTCAAATGTTTCAGACTTATGTTTCATCGAGTAGATATACTCATATCTGCTCAAATCATCTATGAAGGTCAGAAAACAACGATACCCACCGCGAGCCTCAACACTCATCAGACTGCATACATCAGTATGTATTATTTCCAATAAGTCAGTTGCTCGCTCCATTGTTTTAGAGAAGGGAGTCTTAGTCATCTTGTCCACGAGGCATGGTTCTCAAGCATCAAGTGATTCCAAAAGCCCATCAGCATGGAGTTTCTTCATGCGCTTTACACCAATATGACCTAAACGGCAGTGCCACAAATAAGTTGCACTATCATTATTAACTTTGCATCTTTTGGCTTCAATATTATGAATATGTGTATCACTACGATCGAGATTCAATAAACCATTTATATTGAGTGTATGGCCATAGAAGGTTTTATTTATGTAAATAGAACAACAATTATTCTTTGACATAAATGAATAACTGTATTGCAATAAACATGATCCAATCATATTCATGCTCAACGCAAAGGTTCAACACTAATCTCGAAGGTAAAGGGAGTGTGCGATGGTGATCTTATCAACCTTGGGATTGCTTCCAACACATATCATCACCACGCCCTTAACTAGTCTCTGTTTATTTTGCAACTCCCGTTTTGAGTTACTACTCTTAGCAACTGAACCAGTATCAAATACCGAGGGGTTTCTATAAACACTAGTAAAGTACACATAAATAACATGTATATCCAATATACCTTTGTTCACTATGCCATCATTCTTATCCGCCAAGTATCTAGGGCAGTTCCACTTCTAGTGACCATTTCCTTTGAAGTAGAAGCACTCAGTTTCAGGCTTGGGTCTAGCTTTGGGCTTCTTCACGGGAGTGAAAACTTGTTTGTCATTCTTCTTGAAGTTCCCTTTCTATCCCTTTGCCCTTTTCTTGAAACTAGTGGTCTTGTTAACCATCAACACTTGATGCTTTTCTTGATTTCTACCTTCACCGGTTTTAGCATCGCAAAGAGCTTGGGAATTGTTTTCGTTATCCGTTGCATATTATAGTTCATCACGAAGTTCTAGTAACTTGGTGATAGTGACTAGAGAACTTTGTCAATTACTATCTTATCTGGAAGATTAACTCCCACTTGATTCAAGCAATTGTAGTACCCAGACAATCTAAGAACATGCTCACTGGTTGAGCTATTCTCCTCCATCTTGTAGGCAAAGTATTGTCAGAGGTCTCATACCTCTTGACACGGGCATGAGTATGAGATACCAATTTCAACTCTTGGAACATATTATATGCTCTGTGGCGTTCAAAACATTTTTGAAGTCCCGGTTTCTAAGTCGTAAAGCATGGTGCACTAAACTATCAAGTAGTCATCATGCCGAGCTTGTCAAACGTTCATAACGTTTGCATCTGCACCTGCAATAGGTCTGTCACCTAGCGGTGCATCAAGGACATAATTCTTCTGTGCAGCAATGAGGATAATCCTCAGATCACGGAGCTAGTCCGCATCATTGCTACTAACATTTTTTAACTTATTTTTTCTCTAGGAACATATCAAAAATAAACGGGAAACTACATCGCGAGCTATTGATCTACAACATAGATATGCAAATACTATTAGGACTAAGTTCATGATAAATTAAAGTTCAATTAATCATATTACTTAAGAACTCCCACTTAGATAGACATCCCTCTAGTCGTCTAAATGATCACGTGATCCAAATCAACTAAACCATGTCCGATCATCACGTGAGATGGAGTAGTTTTCAATGGTGAACATCACTATGTTGATCATATCTACTATATGATTCATGCTCGACCTTTCGGTCTCCAGTGTTCCGAGGCCATATCTGCATATGCTAGGCTCGTCAAGTTTAACCCGAGTATTTTGCGTGTGCAAAACTGGCTTGCACCCGTTGTATGTGAACGTAGAGCTTATCACACCCGATCATCGCGTGGTGTATCGGCACGACGAACTATCGCAACGGTACATACTCAGGGAGAACACTTATACCTTAAAATTTAGTGAGAGATCATCTTATAATTCTACAGCCGAACTAAGCAAAATAAGATGCATAAAGGATAAACATCACATGCAATCAAAATATGTGACATGATATGGCCATGATCATCTTGCGCCTTTGATCTCCATCTCCAAAGTACCGTCATGATCTGTATCGTCACTGGCATAAAACCATGATCTCCATCATCTTGATCTCTATCAACGTGTCATCACATGGTCGTCTCGCCAACTATTTCTCTTGCAACTATTGCTATCGCATAGCGATAAAGTAAAGCAATTATTTGACGCTTGCATCTTATGCAATATAGAGACAACCATAAGGCTTCTGCCAGTTGCCGATAACTTAAAGAAAACATGATCATCTCTTCCAATAACTTATATCTCATCACGTCTTTGACCATATCACATTACAACAAGCCCTGCAAAAACAAGTTAGACGTCCTCTACTTTGTTGTTGCAAGTTTTACGTGGCTGCTACGGGCTGAGCAAGAACCGTTCTTACCTACGCATCAAAAACCACAACACGGTATAGTGATTGCGTTTTGATCTTCAGAAAGAACCATGTTCATTGAATCCGATACAACTAAAGTTGGAGAAACAGAAACCCACTAGCCACCTGTGTGCGAAGCACATCGGTAGAACCAGTCTCGCGTAAGCGTACGCGTAATGTCGGTCTGAGCCGCTTCATCCAACAATACCACTTAATCAAGAATCAACTAGTGACGGCAAGCAATATCTATATACCCACGCCCACAACTCCTTTGTTTTCTACTCATGCATATAACATCTACGCATAAACCTGGCTCGGATGCCACTGTTGGGGAACGCAGTAATTTCAAAAAAAATCGTACGCACACGCAAGATCATGGTGATGCCTAGAAACGAGAGGGGAGAGTGTTGTCTACGTACCCTCGTAGACCGTAAGCGTAAGCGTTATGACAACACGGTTGATATAGTCGTACGTCTACATGATCGACCGATCCTAGTACCGAAGGTACGGCACCTCCGCGATCTGCACACGTTCGGCTCGGTGACGTCCCACGAACTCACGATCTAGTAGAGTGTCGAGGGAGAGCTTCGTCAGCACGACGGCGTGATGACGGTGATGATGATGCTACCGGAATAGGGCTTCACCTAAGCACCGCTACGATATGACCGAGGTGAATTATGGTGGAGGGGGGCACCGCACACGGCTAAAAGATCAATGATCAACTTGTCTGTCTATGGGGTGCCCCCTGGCCACATATATAAAGGATGGAGGGAGGAGGAGGCCGGCCCTCATAGGACGCGCCGAAAGTGTGGAGTCCTACTAGGACTCCCTAGTCCTAGTAGGATTCCTCCTCCCACATGGAGCAGGAAAAGGGGAAGGGAGAAGGAGAAGGAAGGAAGGGGGCGCCCCCTTTCCCTAGTCCAATTCGGACGACTCCATGGGGAAGGGGCGCAGCCACCCTTGAGGCCTTTCTCTCCTTTCCCGTATGGCCCATTAAAGCCCAATACGAATTTTTGTAACTCTCCGGTACTCCGAAAATTACCCGAATCACTCGGAACCTTTCCGATGTCCGAATATAGCCTTCCAATATATCGATCTTTACGTCTCAACCATTTCGAGACTCCTCGTCATGTCCCCGATCTCATCTGGGAATCCGAACAAACTTCAGTCATCAAATTACATAACTCATAATACAAATCGTCACAGAACATTAAGCGTGCGGACCCTATGGGTTCAAGAACTATGTAGACATGACCGGGACTCATCTCAGGTCAATAACTAATAGCGGAACCTGGATGCATATTGGTTCCTACATATTCTATGAAGATCTTTATCGGTCAAACCGCATAACAACATACGTTGTTCCCTTTGTCATCGGTATGTTACTTGCCCGAGATTCAATCTTCGGTATCTCAATACCTAGTTCAATCTCGTTACCGGCAAGTCTCTTTACTCGTTCTGTAATGCATCATCCCGCAACTAACTCTTTATTCACAATGCTTGCAAGGCTTATAGTGATGTGCATTACCGAGAGGGCCCAGAGATACCTCTCCGATACACGGAGTGACAAATCCTAATCTCGATCTATGCCAACTCAACAAACACCATCGGAGACACCTGTAGAGCATCTTTATAATCACCCAGTTACGTTGTGATGTTTGATAGCACACAAGGTGTTCCTCCGGTATTCGGTAGTTGCATAATCTGATAGTTTGAGGAACATGTATGTCAGGGGTGCTAATCCACGAACACCTATGGGACCGGCGGACCGAGCCCCTTTTTGGTTCGGCAGGGGGGCGGAGATCGCACGAAGAGCAGATCGAGGCGAGACACACGAGCAGTTTACCCAGGTTCGGGCCACACGAATGCGTAAAACCCTACTCCTGCTTTGTGATTTGTATTTGAGTTCTTGCTCGGGAGCGCCAAGTGCTACAGTACACACCAGCAGCTAACGAGACCGAGCGCGAGTGTTCTGTTCGACCAACCTCCTCCTCTACGTTGCGCATGGGCCTCCTTTTATATGCTCAAGGGGTCACCGACAGGTGGCAACGTAGACGAGGGTAAAAACGGAAAAGGTGTTGCGGTAGGTATAGCCGCTTACTACAGTGTATCATACCTAACCCTGACGGCAGGGGACAAGGGCATTAAATGCCCGTCTGCGTCGCCCAAATAGTGCAAAAGGGACCGCCAGGGACGCCATCGCTCGCCACGATGGCCATCTTGTCAGCGCCGCTTGCCACCGTGTACCGCTGGCTGCATAGCCTCCCGCCACGTACGCCTGGAAGGGTCCCAGAGCGACACGTTGGTGGATGTGCTGGAGCGCAGGTACGGAGTGGAAGCTTGCCGCGGCAAGCGCCTTGCCGCGGTCGTTGTCTTGTCGCGTCTGGGAGCTTGTCGCTCACCGGGCCTTGCCGGGACGCGTGGAGCGTTGCGGCAAGTTCCTTGAGATGCCTTGGCTGGCCTTCCCGGCAAGCTCCTCTTGCCGGGGTCTTGTCTCTTCGGCTTGGATACTTTGTTCTTGAATGGCTCCAAAGGAACCATGGAGGACCTTGGCGGTCACCCGGCAAGCCTTGCCGCGGGACGCTGCGACTGCCCGTGCACAAGTTCGGGATACTAGGGTACCCCTACTCTAGTACACCGACAGGAGCCCCCGGGCCTGGGCCATACACGGTGCCGAGCGCTGTTGGGCCAGGCCCAAAACAGGGCACGGGCACGCGCGGCCTGGGTCATGCCGCATCTCTCTCCGTATCCACCACGCCCTCCCCGAACGGCACGCGTCGAATGCGGCGTCATGGGAGAGATCGTGGGTGGTTTCTTTATTAGGAAAGGCGGAACGTCCGCCCCCTCCCTCTTTACAAGCAGGGGAAACAGGGGTAGTGTGCCCATTCGCCCCTTTTCCATTCCAATCTCGGAAACCTCCGCCGCTCCTCCGTCTTCCCAAAGCTGAAAGAGAGCAGCGCCCTGCCCCCCATCACCACCAGCACCACCAACACCGTCGACCTCCTCCACCACTTCCGCCATGGCTCCGAAAGCCAACAAGGGGAAGGCTGTGAAGTCGACCGAGGCGCAGCGGCTTGCGGCGCTGTGAAAGGAGCGGGCAATCTTCCCCCCCCCCCCCAAGCTTGCCACGAAGGAGCTGAGAGAGTACTACTACCTCTTCTGGTCGACGGAGACGCGAGCGCATCTGTGCACGAAGGTACTTCCAGCCTCCGCTTGGAAAATGGCTCCAAATGGATATCCCTTCTTCGTCGTGTTCTTCTACTGCGGGCTCTGCCCGCCCTTCTCTGAGTTTTTCTGCGATATCATGAATACCTACGGGTTCTGCCTCCTTGACTTCACCCCCAATGCTGTTCTGACCATGGCAGTTTTCGCACATCTTTGCGAAAACTTTGTCGGAGTCCATCCCAACGTAGCCCTTTTTCGCCACTTCTTTATGCCCCGAGTAGAGAGAGGAGAGCCTTTATCCGGCGGAATCGCCTGGATCTCAAGGGCCGGCAAGAAGGACGCTTATCTGGAGGGGGAGTACCGCGGCAAGTGGGAGGAATGGAGAGCAGACTAGTGCTGGATTGTCGAGGAGAACCCGCAGCCGTTTACCGCCCGGCGCCAAGCCCCAGCAGCACGCGGCAGCGATTGGAGCGACGTGGCCCCGGAAGACGATAGGCTGAAGATTGCCATCACCCGGATCCAACGCCTCAGGCTTGCCGGGCTTACTGTAGGCGCTGTTGGCGCAGATTTTCTTCGCCGCCGCATTGCCCCCTTGCAGGAACGGAGGAGACCTGCCTGGGAGTTCAAGAATGCGGCGGATATCATGAGGCTGCGTCCGGGCCTCAACTACAACTTCACTGTTCTGGAGCTCAACGCGATGCTCCAGGAGCTGTTCAAGTACGACCCTGAGCATCCCGAAGTGTTCAGGTTGCCGTAGGGCGTCGTTCCGCTGTGCAACAACTCCGCGCTCGACCGCATCCGGGCAATGATGCCGATGTGCGACTCGCATGGAATTGTCCCAACTTGGCAAGAGCCTGCAGACAACGTCGTGCAGGAGTTCTTTGACGGCCTGGTAGAAGTGCCGGTCTGCCCCGACGAGAAGAATGGCCTCACTCGTGACACCACCGATGCGGAGTTGAAACGCATCGCCACAAGGTTGGAAGAGGCGGCGGCAGCCACAGCTGGGGGCGAGTTTGGATTCACCATGGAGGAGGCAGAGGCAGCAGAGGTGGCAAGCCGTGCCGAGCGAGAGGAGCTTGCCGGCAAGAAGGAGCTTGCCGGGCGAGAGGAGCTTGCCGGCAAGAAAGAGCTTGTCGGGCGTGACGTCGAGTCGAGCGAGCCCGCCGAGGATACGAGCGGCTCGTTGGAGATCAACTCCTCTTCCTCTTCATCCTCAGACAGCTCGCCGCAAGCAGAGCCCCCATCTCCACCAAGAAGGCGTCTCCGTAAGGCCGGGGATGTAGCGAGGCGGCGGGCAAGTCGACAGTCGCTGCGCCGCGCGACACGCTCCACCGCGGCAAACACTGTTGCCGCGGGAGCACCTCACGCTGCTGCGGCAACCGAAGCGGGGTCCACCCGGACCACCGCTTCTGTTCCTGCCGCTTCTCATGCCGCGGCGGCAGCCGGAGCGGGGTCGTCTCAGACCACCACCATAGTTCCCGCCAAGCGGCCAAGGGACTCTACTCCTCCACCTTCTCGCGCCGGACGTGAGCCGGACTTCGACTTCTCCGCGTTCAGCTCCGACGAGGAAGAAGAAGAAGAGTAAGATTCTCTTGTTGTACTTGCAGTTCTTCAATTCTTGCTGTTTTGCCTTGTATCTCATTTGCTTTATTCTGAACTTATTCCTTTTTAGGACTCTGGCTCAGAGAGCAGCGAAGAGAGCCAAGGCCCCGGTGATTATCATCGAGGACGAACCCACCACGACAGCAGGGGATGCGCTCGAGACAACCTTGCCGGACCCGGCAACTGTTCTCCAGAGCAGCCCCCAGCGTAAGTATATGGTTCGCTCTCCGCTGTTTGGGCGCGCATGGAGATTCTTGCTTTGCTGATATTTGATTGTTGGTTTGTGTAGGAGCAGAGCAGCCCCACCAGGAGTGCCCGAGGGCCGCCCCCGAAATGCCAAGGGAGAGTCCTCCGGCAAGGGAGAGGTCCCCGGCAAGGGAGAGCTCTCCGGCAAGGGAGAAGTCTCCGGCAAGGGAGGGTTCTCCGGCAAGGGACAGCACCAACGCCCCCCCAGTGGCGGAGACCACGACTGCAGAACCTGGCACAGGTAATCTTCTTGCTTCAAGACTTCCCTTGGGTTCTTCTTCTTTTGATCTTCTTTTTTGGATATTTGCTTGACTCTTCTCCCTTTTCCGGCTGTCAGATCCATCTGCTGCGGAGCCGATGGAGACCGAGGTTGCCGCCGACGACGCCGCTGCCGCCAAGGAAGCAGCCGGCGCTGACGATCCCGCCGGTGCAGAGGCCGCCAAAGCTGCCGCCGCAGAAGCAGGCGGGGGTTTTGGCGATCGTACTGACGGCCCTGAGGCCGCAGGAGCGCCAGGCGCTACGCCGACCGCCGATCCCTCCGCCGCTGCCGCAGCGTCAGGCTCCGAAGAGCCCCAGGCAGGCGTCTACTTGAAGGCCGGCGATGGCATCTTCATGAACCTCCCCTGGGCGTCAAGCTCCAGGGCGCCGGTCAAAGGAGAGAGCTTTGACGGAGAGGTGCTTGCCTCCGCTGGGCTGGCACTGGTTGACGCACCGAGCAGTAGCAGCGGCGAGCCTGAGGAGGAGCGGTTGCTGCGGAAGTTGGTGTCGCTCTACCGCGCCCGGCAAGCCAAGCTGGAGTCCCGCGAGGTGCTTGTCGCGAAGGCGGGAGTGGACATCGAGAAGCGCGCGGAGGAGCTCCGGGGTCACAACCAGGAAGCTCTCCGGTCCCTGGCAGCGAAGCGGGCGCAACTTGCCGAGGAGCAGAAGGCCTCCCTCCTCGAGAAGGCTGAAGCCGAAGAGCAACAGCGGCTTGCCGCTGAAAAGCTGTCTGCGCAGGAGGGCGAGCTGGTGTAGCGGAAGGTCAACCTTGACAGCCATGAGGAGGAGCTTGCCGCGCGTGAGCGAACATTTGGCGGAGCCCTCAAGCAAGCAGAGGACGCTGCCGCAGCTGCCGAGGCCGCCAATAAGGAGCTGGAGACGAAGGTGGCGCAGCGGGAGGCCGATCTCAAGGCGAGCGGTGAAGAGCTTGCCGCTCTCAAGCTTGAGCGGGAGAAGGACGCCCACGGCTACTCGGAGCTGCAGGCCCGTCTCACCGAGAAGGGCCAGGAGCTTAGCCCCGCCAAGGACTCCAACGCAGATCTTGAGTTGAAGCTGACCACTTTGACCAAGACGCTGGACGGCGCCAAGGAGCAGGAGACGGCCCTGAAGGAGGAGGTCAAGGCCGGCAAGGTGCTGCTGGCGAGTGCTGCTGCCACCCAGAGCACTTTCCGGGAGAATGTGGAGCACTGGACGGAAGGTCTCTTGGACGTTGCCGCAGACATTGACAGGGAGCTGGCGCAGCTGGGGATGGAGGATCTCGGGTATCCCTCCGACGAGAACCTCCAACCCAGCGCGAAGCTCACCTCGTTCTTCAAAGGCGTGGCGACGGCCCTCCGGCGACTCCGGGAGAGGATCCCGAAGCAGCTGGCCGACGAGTCGCGCAAGATCTGCGCGGGAGCTCTTCAAAAGGTGCTGGTGAAGGTGGCCTTCCGCAACCCGGGCCTCAACCTCACCAACGTCCTCAGAACCTTGCCGCCGGATGCTGATCTGGAAGCGCTCAACACCCTTGTCGCACCCATTGTGGACAAGGTGAGCGGGATCAAGAGGGTTGAGGGCGATCGCGTAGACTAGGCCGCCCGTTTCCTTCTTTTCTTGTCGCTGCTGGTCATGTTATGAGAACAATCTGTTAGAGCCGCGACAAGCTATCTTGTAATATAACTCTTTTTCGGGTAATGATTGCAATGTTATTTCCTTTACTTGATTCCTTCCTTTGTATGTTTTTGCCCTACGCTTTTAGGGAACTTGCCGGCGCAGGCACCTTGGCCGCGAGCGCTGAGTGCGGGACGCCAGCAGCCTGCTGGCGGCGCCGCTACCGACAAGAAACCTTGTTGCAGCTAGTCGCAGCTCACTTAAGTTGTTGAGCGGACTCGAAACAAAGTAAGGGCGCAACTAGCTACGAGTTGGTTCCTCCGCGCACAGGTTTTCCATACAAAGTACGGTCGTTCAAGGAAGATAACTTAAAAATTTTAAAAATCTGATTGCTCAAACTTTGGCAACTTAGCTTTTCTGTCGTTTGCTTCCCGGCAAGGCGAAACTTTCTTGAACGACGCCTGGTCCATACCATATCTTCTCCTTTCCCCCCGGCAAACTTGTGGGCGAGGGACCCTTCCTTTCCTTGAGAAAAAAGAAAGAGGAGAAAAATAAAAGATATGGAGCCTTATGGCTCATTGTTGCTTACCGGGGGTAAGTGCTGCACAAAGTGTCAGATAACACATGCGAAAAATAGAAAGCATGAAATTGACAAAATGCGCGGAGCACATAAGCTTTATGCACGGGGTCTGCGCCCGGCTTTATACAAAGGATTACATGCAACAGCGGCAAGACTTGTACAAAAGGTGGTTGCCAGAACGGATTCCGGCAACCGCGCCTTACGGGTAAAACTTACGAAGATGCTCAATGTTCCAGGAGTTGCTCACTGGAATGCCATCTTCGGTCTCAAGGCGGACAACGCCAGGCCTAGTGACTCGTTTCACCCGGTAAGGGCCTTCCCACTTCGGTGTCAACTTGTTG
The DNA here is from genome assembly GCA_034509565.1 of Triticum monococcum. Lineage (NCBI taxonomy): Eukaryota > Viridiplantae > Streptophyta > Magnoliopsida > Poales > Poaceae > Triticum > Triticum monococcum. The sequence continues at coordinate 475,433,254 of CM067842.1, read as the reverse complement.
GAATTCTTGGCGGACTGAACACGCCGAAGAACAAGGTTGCCTACCTCGAGACTTCCGGCGTTAACTTTGCGGCTATGGTAGCGGCGCAAAGCTTGCTGGTAGCGAGCAGCTCGTACAGCAGCCTGAAGACGGTCTTCCTCAAGGAGCAGCGCGTCATCTTGTCGCAGCTGCTCTTGCTCAAGCTCATCATAAGTGAGCACTCGAGGTGACCCGTATACGAGTTCCGTGGGGAGAACTGCCTCTGCTCCATAGACTAGAGCGAAAGGTGTCTGGCCAGTGGCTCGATTTGGCGTCGTCCTGATCGACCAAAGAACCACTGGCAGCTCCTCGATCCAGTTTCTTCCGCACTTGTGCAGCCTGTCGAAAGTCCTGGTCTTGAGCCCACGCAGCACTTCAGCATTTGCCCTCTCCGCTTGACCGTTGCTTCTCGGGTGAGCAACAGAAGCGAAGCAGACCTTGGCGCCAAGATCTTGGACGTACTGCATGGAGGTGCGGCTCGTGAATTGCGTACCGTTGTCGGTGATTACCCTGTTAGGAATCCCGAAGCGGCAAACAATTGACCTGAAGAACTTGACTGCTGACTGTGCTGTCACCTTCCTCACTGCTTCCACTTCCGGCCACTTTGTGAACTTGTCGATTGCTACGTACAAGTACTCAAAGTCCCCGACTGCTCGGGGAAAGGGGCCGAGGATGTCGAGCCCCCAGACCGAAAATGGCCAGGATAAAGGGATCGTCTGGAGAGCTTGAGCTGGCTGGTGTATCTGCTTGGAATGGAACTGGCACACTTCACACTTGGTTACTTGTGCAGTTGCATCCTGGAGGGCTGTTGGCCAAAAGAAACCTTGCCGGAATGCTTTGCCGGCAAGTGCTCTTGCGCCAATGTGGTGACCATATATGCCTCCATGTATCTCTGCCAACAGCTTTTGTCCATCTTCCCGGTGAATACACTTCAATTTCACACCGTTGAGTCTTCTTCTGTACAGTGTGCTGTCGACAAACTGGTACATACTTGACTGCCGGGCTACTCTTTCCGCTTCTTCTTGCTGTTCGGGAAGTTCTCATGTCTGAAGGAAACGGACGATCTGTTGTGCCCATGCTGGAGCTTGTGGCTCGACAACAAGGACTAAAGGCATATCTGCTGCTACGGGAACATCTGCTTCTACGGCAAGAACTTGCGGCTCTGCCGGAGCTTGACGTTCCCCGGCAAGCTTGCCGGAGTAAAACTTGTCGGGAGCGTCTGCTTCAACGGAACAAACCCTAGGGCTTGCCGGAGCAGACTGCTCCTCAGCATTCTTGGTGTTGATTTTGGGGACCTTCTTGGCGGCGGCTTCGGGAAGCCCTGCCAGAAAATAGTCACCAGAAATCAACTTCCTCTTCTTGCTTTGTCCAGTTGATGGCGTTACGGACGGTTGGGTCAGCTTGAGCACAAAGATCCCTGGTTCCATAGGTAACTTAAGTGCGGCACACTTTGACAGGCCATCAGCAATGTCGTTCTGAGCCCTTGGAACATGCTCCATCTGTAGGTCGTCAAAGTGCTCTTCTAGCTTTCTCACTTCGTCAACGTAGGCTTCCATCAATGGACTCTGATAACTCTTGTTCACTTGGCGGACGACAAGCTGCGAGTCACCCTGACAATGAGCTTCTTGATCCCAAGGTCTGCCGCGATCCTGAGACCGGCAAGTAAGCCTTCATACTCTGCAGTATTGTTTGTTGCTTGCTCCTTGGGGAAGTGCATCTGGACTACGTACTTGAGGTGCTCTCCGATGGGTGCGACAAGCAGCACGCCAGCGCTGGCGCCTTGCAGCGAGAAGGCACCGTCAAAGTACATGAGCCACTCTTTGCTTGCTTCCTTGACGGGGATGGTCGTTTCTGGAATTTCTTCATCTGGTGTTGGCGTCCACTCTGCTATGAATTCTGCCAATGCTCTACTTTGGATAGTTGAAGTACTCTCGAACTTGAGGCCAAAGCTTGACAGTTCCAGTGCCCACTCAACAATCCTACCTGTTGCTTCTGGATTCTGTAGAATCCTCTTCAGCGGAAAGCGAGTGACAACTGTGATCTCATGTGCTTGGAAGTAATGGCGCAGCTTTCTCGAGGCCATGAGAAGGCCGAAAAGCAATTTCTGCACACCGGAGTACCTTGACCTAGCCCCCTGCAGAAGGGAACTGACAAAGTAAACTGGGCGCTGCACCATTCTCTTCTGTATCTCCTCGCGCACCTGCGCAGATCCATCTTTGTCGGGCCCAGAGCTTGTCGGGGAAGCCCCCTGCTTGTCGCTGGATGCGCCTGCCGTGGTTGCTGGCTCGTCGTCTGCCTCCCTCTCTGCCACTAACGCAGCACTAACCACTTGATTGGTTGCCGCTATATACAGCAGCAACTTCTCTTGTGGCTTAGGTGCGACAAGTGTTGGAGTGGAGGACAGGTATCTCTTCAAGTCCTGCAGCGCAGCCTCCGCTTCCGGAGTCCATTTCATTGGACCTGCCTTTTTCAAAATTTTGAAAAAACGGCAGGGCACGCTTAGCAGACCTAGAGATAAACCTGCTGAGAGCAGCCACGCAACCGGCAAGTCTTCGTACATCCTTGACGCGCTTTGGTGCTTCGATCTACTCAATGGCCTTGATCTTGTCGGGATTGGCTTCAATTCCCCGCTGAGACACGAAGAACCCGAGAAGCTTGCCGGAAGGGACTCCGAACACACACTTCTCGGGGTTGAACTTGAGGTTGATCTTGCGCAGATTTGCAAAGGTCTCGTCTAAATCTTGAATCAGGGTTGCCTTGTCCTTGCTCTTGACCACTATGTCATCCATGTAGGCCTCCACATTTCTGTGTATTTGTGGCTCAAGAGCGACATGGACTACCGTTGCAAATGTTGAAGCAGCATTCTTTAAACCGAAAGGCATCCGTATGAAACAGTACGTGCCACATGGGGTGATGAATGCGGTCTTCTCCTCATCCTCTTCTGCCATGAAGATTTGATGGTATCCTGAGTATGCGTCAAGAAATGAAAGCAAGTCACATCCGGCCGTGGAGTCAACAATCTGGTCAATGCGCGGCAAGGGAAATGGGTCTTTGGGATAAGCTTTATTAACATTGGTAAAGTCGATACAAAGCCTCCATTTCCCGTTTGCCTTGCGCACGACTACAGGATTGGCCAACCACGTAGGATGGAGCACTCCTCTGACAAGGCCTGCTGCTTCCAATTTCTTGATCTCTTCTCCGATGAATTCTTGGCGCTCCACTGCTTGCTTCCTGACCTTCTGCTTGACGGGCCGCGCATGAGGACAAACGGCAAGATGGTGCTCAATTACTTTCCTGGGAACACCGGGGATGTCAGACGGCTGCCACGCAAACACGTCGACGTTCGCCCGCAGGAAAGCAATGAGCGCGCTTTCCTATTTAGGGTCAAGAGTGGCACTGATGGTGAAGGTACCACCAGTGCCGTCCTCCTTGGCGGACACTTTCTTGGTCTCTGGCGGAGCTGCCATTGCCTTCTTACACTTGCCGGTGGAGCTCGATGGTGCGTCCTCGACGGTAGCGCGGCACTCCGAAGAGGTGCGCTTGCCAGAGTGGGCATCAGAACTCTTGCCGGACTTGGTATTCTTCTTCCCCCGGGGAGCTTCAATGGCAAGTGACTTGCAATCTGTTGCGGCTGCCGCTTCCCGGTAGATCTTATCGGCGCAGATAAGAGCATCCTTCTTGTCGCCAAGGACAGAGATGACGCTTATCGGGCCTGGCATCTTCAGCATGTTGTATGCGTAGTGAGAGGCTGCCATGAACTTGGCGAGCATTTGACGGCCGAGTATCCCATTGTAAGGCAATGGAAAATCAGCAACGTCAAAAGTGACCCTCTCAGTCCTGAAGTTCAACTCGCTGCCAAATGTTACTGGCAACGTGACCTTCCCCTTCGGCTGGCTCCTTCCCGGGTTGATTCCTTGGAATGTGCCGGTCTCTTCGAGCTCGCTGTCAGGGATCTGGAGTTTCTGGAGTACAGCGGAGGAGATCAGGTTCAAGCCGGCCCCGCCGTCAACTAGCATCTTAGTGACCTTGAGGTTGCGGATAGTTGGTGAAACCAACATCGGCAAGCACCCGACCGCAGTTGTGCGATCAGGGTGGTCCTCAATATCAAAGATGATAGGCGTGCTGGACCATTTCAGAAGTTTGCGTGACTCGACAGGTGGTTCCGCCGCATTGACTTCCCGCACCCACTGCTTGAGTTGGCGGTGCGAAGTATGCAGAGAAGCACCGCCGTCAATGCACAAGACCTCTGTGGCTTTCTGGAACTCCTGCTCACTGGTCTCGACACCATCCATGTCTTCGTCGTCGTCGTCATCTTCATCCTTGTCGCTGCCGCGGGGAGGTCTGTCTCCTTGCCGCTGCTTGGCCTTGCCGCGGCGTCCTCCTCGGCCGGCGCGCTTCTTGCCGGATTCTCCAGCGCCTCCTTGGGCCCTCTCCTTGTCGCGTCGCTCGTATTCAGCCTTTTGCTGCTGGACAAGCTGCTCGACTTTCTTGCAGCTCTGGAGGTCATGGCCCTTGGTGTGGTGGATCTTGCAGTACTGCTTGTCGGTGCCGTCCTGCTTGTCGGCGACCGCCACAGCCTGGCAGTTGGTGCATGCGGCAATCTCCTTGCCGGAGCTACCAACTTTGGCTTTCTTGGCGCCACCTTCGTTGCCGGACTGCTCAACGACTAGCACATCTTTGCCTTTCTTCTTCCTGTTGTTCCGCCGCCGGTTTTTCTTTGCCGGGGCGGCATCCTCGCTGTCAGATCCTCCTGCTCCTGTATTCTCTCCGGGGAGTTTCCTCCCTTCCTCAGCACGTGCACACTTGTCGGCCAGGGCATACAGCTCACTGACGTCTCTGATCTTGCACATCGCCATCTCCTCCCGCATCCTGCGGTTACGCACATTCTGATGGAACACGCTGATGACCGCGGTAGGGTGGACATCTGGGATGTTGTGCTGTACACGGCTGAATCTCTGAATGTACTTGCGCAGGGGCTCTCCTTCCTTCTGGGCGAGTAGGTGAAGGTCACTCTCTTGGCCATGAGGTTTGTGGCCGCCTGTAAAGGCGCCGACAAACTGATGGCATAGGTCTGCCCAGGAGGATATGGAGTTGTTCGGCAAATGCATGAGCCAGGACCTGACGTTGGGCTTGAGCACCAGCGGGAAGTAGTTGGCAAGGATCTTGTCGTCTCGCCCCCCGGCAGCTTGCACCGCGATGGTGTAGATGCTGAGGAACTCCGACGGATGTGACTTGCCGTCGTACTTCTCTGGTACGTCTGGCTTGAAATTCGTCTTGCTGGGCCACTGGACTTGCCGTAGCTCATGAGTAAACGCAGGGCAACCTACCGCGTATGGCAAGTCGCCTGGTTCCCTTGGCGCATGCATGTCGACAGAGGGCTCTGCGCGCTGGTCTGATTGACGTCGCGCTTCTCTTCGGCGCTCGATGCGAGTACGAGCGTCTTCTTGCTGTCGTTCATGAAGAACTTGGCGTTGATCGCGACGAGCTCGTGGATCCGATGACGCGGTGGAGTCGCTGTCGGGGTGGATCCGGCGAGTCAGCGATCTTGGCCTTCAGGGCGGAGAGTGCACGGTGATTGCACCCCCACCGGTCTTGTCGCCACCGGTTCGTGCCTGGCTGACTTGCCGCGGTTGCGAATTACTCGGCTGCCGTGGAACGTCGCCGTTGGCGAAGCCGATGAGACTCTGAATGATGGCCCTCCAGTCGTCGATCTTGTCTGCCGCTGGAGGGTAGTCTAGGAGCAGTTGAGCTCGCGCCAAAGCTTCTGCTGAAGTGGCGGGCGGCAGCAGCGAACGGTGCAAGGAGCGGGATATGCTCGGACTTCTAACTATGTTAGAAGGAGCAGTATCCCGTCCAGGCGACCGCGCCCCGCTCGTGCCAGCATGTTGGCGTGCATGCTGGTCTTGAGCACTCCGAGATCCACCAGCTCGATCTTGGTCCAGCAAACGTATGGTACCGTGAGTATCATGACGCTGCCGGTCCCGCGCCTCCTGGGATGGGCGCGGTGCATGTACGGACGCCGAGGTCTTGGAGTGCGCCCGGTCGTTGTGGGAGCCGACTGCGCCGCCGATGGGCAGCGCAGCTTTGTCCTTGGACCTGGCGGCATCGTGAGCTCCCTCGTCGACGCCCGTTCTTCCGCCGGCGTCTACCCCACTAGCCATTTGCTCCGGCAATGGTGGGTTCGGCGCAGACGGAGCAACCACCTCCGAAGCCTTCTTCTTCGGTGGCATGTCGATGAAGACGATGAAGATTTAGCTCGTGCAAACGCCGGATCAGGTTCACACAGCCTCGACGCTCCCCTACCTGGCGCGCCAAAGATGTCGGGGGTGCTAATCCACGAACACCTATGGGACCGGCGGACTGAGCCCCTTTTTGGTTCGGCAGGGGGGCGAAGATCGCACAATGAGCAGATCGAGGCGAGACACACGAGCAGTTTACCCAGGTTCGGGCCGCACGGATGCATAAAACCCTACTCCTGCTTTGTGATTTGTATTTGAGTTCTTGCTCGGGAGTGCCGAGTGCTACAGTACACACCAGCAGCTAACGAGACCGAGCGCGAGTGTTCTGTTCGACCAACCTCCTCCTCTACGTTGCGCATGGGCCTCCTTTTATATGCTCAAGGGGTCACCGACAGGTGGCAACGTAGACGAGGGTAAAAACGGAAAAGGTGTTGCGGTAGGTACAGCCGCTTACTACAGTGTATCATACCTAACCCTGACGGCAGGGGACAAGGGCATTAAATGCCCGTCTGCGTCGCCCAAATAGTGCAAAAGGGACCGCCAGGGACGCCATCGCTCGCCACGATGGCCATCTTGTCAGCGCCGCTTGCCACCGTGTACCGCTGGCTGCACAGCCTCCCGCCACGTACGCCTGGAAGGGTCCCAGAGCGACACGTTGGTGGATGTGCTGGAGTGCAGGTACAGAGTGGAAGCTTGCCGCGGCAAGCGCCTTGCCGCGGTCGTTGTCTTGTCGCGTCCGGGAGCTTGTCGCTCACCGGGCCTTGCCGGGACGCGTGGAGCGTTGCGGCAAGTTCCTTGAGATGCCTTGGTTGGCCTTCCCGGCAAGCTCCTCTTGCCGGGGTCTTGTCTCTTCGGCTTGGATACTTTGTTCTTGAATGGCTCCAAAGGAACCACGGAGGACCTTGGCGGTCACCCGGCAAGCCTTGCCGCGGGACGCTGCGACTGCCCGTGCACAAGTTCGGGATACTAGGGTACCCCTACTCTAGTACACCGACAATGTATAAGTCATGAAGAAAGCAGTAGCAATGAAACTATAACAATCATAATGCTAAGCTAACGAATGGGTCTTGTCCATCACATCATTCTCCTAATGATGTGATCTCGTTCATCAAATGACAACACATGTCTATGGTTAGGAAACATAACCATCTTTGATAAACGAGCTAGTCAAGTAGAGGCATACTAGGGACACTTTGTTTTTTCTATGTATTCACACATGTACTAAGTTTCCGGTTAATACAATTCTAGCATGAATAATAAACATTTATCATAAAACAAGCAAATAAATAATAACTTTATTATTGCCTCTAGGGTATATTTCCTTCATAAGCTGCTACCCCAATTCGACAATGAGGTGTTGGAACCCATACCACCCGTGCGTAATGCGACTGACGGGCCCGATAGACTACCACATGGCCGGGACAGAGCGGCAACTCAAGCCGAACACCAGCCCGCACCACCTCGCCGTAAAAGCAGAGAAACAACAGCTCAAGGATACACATACGACCTATGACAGGACCTGGAGAATAGGGCAGGTCAGACCAGGTCAATCTACGGATTGCGGGGGCGTGCTCCAGCACGAGAGGTGGGCTATCAAGCCTGGTGCGATAAACACAACCAACCCCGGGCTGAAAACTGCATACGGACTCCATCTGAACTGTGTCGTGACATGGCCCGATACAGAGGCGCCGCACACCCCTATGCTTCACTGATGAGGTAATGGAGCACGAGTTCCCTAAAGGGTTTAAACTCGTGAACATCGAATCATACGATGGCACAACAGATCCCGCAGTATGGATTGAAGATTTTCTTCTCCACATTCACATGGCTCGCGGTGATGATATACACGCCATCAAATACCTTCCCTTAAAACTTAAGGGGCCAACTAGGCACTAGTTAAACAGCCTCCCAGAAAACTCTATAGATCTGGGAAGACTTGGAAGATGCCTTTAGAGACAACTTCCAAGGCACTTATGTCCGACCTCCGAATGCCGATGACCTTAGTCATATAGTCCAACAGCCCGGAGAGTCGGCCAGGAAATTCTGGACCAGGTTCATAATTAAAAAGAACCAGATCATCGACTGTCCAGACGCTGAAGCCCTAGCGGCCTTCAAACACAGCATCCGTGATGAATGGCTCGCCCGACACCTCGGCCAAGAAAAGTCGAAGTCCATGGCAGCCCTTATAGCTCTAATGACCCGCTTATGCACGGGCGAGGATAGCTGGCTAGCCCGTAGGGTAACAGTACCAGCTACCCTGGCACTTCCGAAGCCCGAAACGGCAACGGAAGGCCCTGATGCAACAAACATAAGCGTCGGAGCAACAATGATGATACAGAGAATACGACAGCCAATGCCGGATTCAGTGGCTCCAAATCCAGTCAACGAAAGAAGCCATGCAAACGAGACAAAGACGGTTCATCAAGCCTGGACAGAATACTTGATTGACCCTGCCAGATCCATGGCACTCCTGATAAGCCTACCAACCATACCAACAGAAGTTGTTGGGTCTTCAAACAGGCTGGCAAGTTAAATGTCGAACATAAGGAGAAAGGTTCGCCCGGTGAGGATGACGACGAGGAACATCGCGCACCGAAAACAGGGGGTCCGAAGAAATTTCCCCCCGAAGTCAAAATGGTGAATATGATATATGCCACCCATATCCCCAAGAAGGAGCGCAAGCACACGCTAAGAGACGTCTATGCGATAGTGCCAGTTGCCCCAAAATTCAACCCATGGTCGGCCTGTCCGATCACCTTCGATCGCAGGTACCATCCGACGAGTGTCCATCACGGAGGGTCGGCTGCATTAGTCCTCAATCCAATCATCGATTGATTCCACCTTACGCAAGTCCTCATGGACGGCGGCGGCAGCCTTAACCTGGTCTATCATGACACAGTCCGCAAGATGGGTATTGATCCGTCAAGAATCAAGCCCACTAAAACTACCTTTAAAGGAGTGATACCCAGTGTAGAGGCCCGCTGCATGGGCTCAATCACATTGGAAGTGGTCTTCGGCTCGCCGAACAACTTCCGTAGCGAAGACTTGATCTTCGATACCGTCCCCTTCCGCAGTGGCTACCATGCACTGCTCGGACGAACCGCGTTCGCTTTCTTCAATCCAGTCCCGCACTATGCCTATCTCAAACTCAACATGCCCGGACCACGCGGAGTCATAACAGTGAATGAAAATATGGAACACTCCCTCCACACTGAGGAGCACACCATGGCTCTGGCAGCGGAAGTATAGGTGGCCTCATTAAGCCAACTATTACGTCGGCGGCCAAGTCCTCGGACACTGTCAAACGCATTCGGACTACCCCATTGTACGACAATCCAACTCATCAGGAGCTCGATTAGCAATTCGTCCTCCATCTCATCCCCTACCGAATTATGGCATATGTGCCACGCGTACATAATTACGCACTAAAAATACCATGGAAAAGGATGGAGGCATAATAAGGACAATGTCTGCAATATGGCTAGACCCTATCATGACACTTACATTTCCTTTTTATTTTCTTTTTATTTTTCCAGGTTCCTCACAACCCACGTCACCCTTTCGACGGTACCAAGGCCTCTTTCCGTGGCCTATTATAAAAACACTGGTCGATGTTCCTCTCAAAGGATAATATACCAAGGAAAAAAGAAGCATAGACGCGTGCCAGAGTACCTAAAGGATCTTTAAAGATCACCTCGTTCGCTTTCAGCATGCATGCACAGCTTCCCCTTGTGTTCGGCATGTAAAATAGCCTTGTTGCTTATTGCACTATTTATATCAATACGTTTCGACGTATCAATCAGACTATAATGGAAACAGTTTTTAGCCCAAACCTACATGGCGTCGGCTCATCTCTTAACATATGTTTCCCTGTTTTTGTCTGATTATCATTTACACCTCTGTATGGCCTAAATTGCCAGGGGCTTTATTAAGTCGCGTACATCTTTTAAATATTAAAACAAAGTCCAAACTATTTCACAAGTGCAATTCGGCATCCCGAATATAACATTATATGCATTGGCTCTGAATCATGTCCTTGGTCAATAGTTGGGTTGCCCGGCTCCTGTGCTTGCTACCTTATGTTCCGTCTGATCGGCTAGGGTAGTAAAGGGAGAACTACTGCGATTGTGTTTCTGGTTCACCCATACAAACACCTCAGTAGAGAAAGCCGAAAACTGACTATCATGATGCGGCGAGAGCTAGTTATCTATTCGGTGACTAAGTATAAATCTTTAGCGATTTTTTTCCGCATTATGTGATAGGCCGGCCTCCACCCGGCCGGGCATTCACAGCACCCGAGTTCGGATAATCGAACAATACTAGGGGCTGCGCCTGCACTCCCACTATAAAACTCCTATGGCTAAGTGAGGGCGATAAAGCCGCATAGTCCGATTGCCTGGTTCGCCGCACTAACACCTCCTTCACGGACCAGTATGTTGGGTCAAGTGTGTTTAAGTGTTATCCCGAACACCCCGTACTACCTACGTGGGGGCTAAAGCCGATGACTGGCCAACTCTTAGATATCATAAACAACCGCACAAGAGGAGATATTTTAAAGTAAAATAAGCAATATATCATACATAAGCCCTGTCTTATGATACAGGATTGGACAACATAAATACATTCATTCAAAAATGATGTCCTTCGAACATTGGCCCTCTACAATGTGGGATCCTTTCAGGACATCATCAAAGTACCGCTTCGGTGTGCGATGCTCTTTTCCAGCGGGCGGTCCCTCGGTTTCAAGCTTGACGACGTCCATCTTCGCCCATTGCACCTTGTCACGGCCGAAGGCCATCCATGCACCTTCAATATAGGCTGACCGCTTCACGGCATCAAGCCAAGGGTAGGCGATGACCAGCCGCTTGACGAGGCCGAAGTAGCTACTGGCCATGGGTTCGGCGGGCCAAAGATGGATTTTCAAATCCATCATGGCCAATTCAGCCATCCTGTGCAGTTCGGTCCATTGCTTCAGCTGATCGCTGAGGGGCACAGGATGCTCTAGCGCAAGGTATTACGACCAGAACAGCTTCTCCGTTGAGCTCCCCTCCTCAGCCCGGAAGAACTCTGCGGCATCAGCAACACTCAAGGGGCAGGTCCGCAAACACTCCTGGAGAACTCCAAATCCGGGTTAAAAAGATATACCTTTTCTTCACAAATTTGCTCTGCATGTTAAAGGCCTTACCCGCCGCAATTTGCCTTGCCTCTTGGATCTCCCGGACAGTGCTTTGGACTTTGACCCGGGCTTCTTGTGCACTTTGGAGTGCCTTGGCAAGTTTGGAATTTTGCTCTGAACTCTTACGCTCTAAGGACTCGCATTTGCCTATGGAATCCTTGAGGTCTTGCTGGACTTCCTCCACCCGTGATTCATGTTTAAGGCGGGAGGCTCGTCCTCCTCCGCCTCCTTCTTGGCCTCGGCCAGCACACTCTTCAGGGCCTCGACCTCAGACGTGTCAGCTACAAACACAATTATGAAACTCATTGAGATACGACATCATAGCTGGCATCGTTTCAGACGTGCTTCGGTATTACTTACCTTGCTTTTCTTCTAACTTCCGCCTTAGCTCGGATGCTTCAGCGACATGGGCAGCTGATGCTTGTTTTGCAGCCTGTTTGTTCAAACAGATATGTATGTTAACCTCCTGCATGAGTTATTAGATCCTCTATTCGGTTTTTCTTTCCGAACACCGAACAAAGTCTTAGGGGCTACTATCTATACACAAGCATTCTTTCTATACAGTTAAAAGATACTGTAAGGCACATACCTCAAAGCCTCTTAAAAGTCTAGTGTAGGCTTCGCTCGGTCCGCTTTTCACGGACTGAACCTTTTCAATCACCATACCCATAAGGGTACGATGTTCTTCCACAATGGTGGCGCTTTGAAGCGCTCTCACCAAAGTGTCCGGCGCCTCCGCATTGACAGAGGTCACCGGTATAGTAGGCGCGCCCCCTTCTCGAGAAAAGGGTTGCTCCTCTGACTTCGGAACCGTGTGGGTTTTTGGAATGACATTTGGTTGGGGACCAAACTGGACATGGCCCCCGTCTCCTGTCTCCATGGGGGTCGATTCCCCCATGTTCTTGGCAGCCTCCGGCACCTCTCCCTGTTCCAGAAGGGTCCTTTGGGACGACACCTCAGTGTTATCCACAATAGTGGGGGAGGAAGCTGGTGGAGGCGAATCGCTCTCCATCATGTTCGGACCCAACGAATTCCCGGAAGAGGAGGATCGCTGGGGAAGGACCTTAATGGGACTGCATTATACAATTTAAATGCATTACAACTATAAGCCAGAAAAGTCGGACATATATATATATATATATATACCTGTGAGTACTTACGATCTGGCCAGGGGCTTCGGCCTGGGGCGCCACTCATCGGCGTCCGACTCGGAGTCATCCATAAGGGAGGTACTCCCTTTCTTGGACACTTCCGCCTCTAGATCGGCGGAAGCTGCCTTCTTCTTCTTCTTCTCCCCCTTGGGTGGGGGGTCACTCTCTTCCTCCTCCTCTTCCTCTTCGTCAGGGGAGGAGAGAGTTTTGGTGTCTTCGGACACTACATCTGAGGCACCTTTACGGCGGAGGCCACTCTTGGCCTCCTTGCCCTTCTCCTTGGCCTTCTTTTCCGGTGCCTGGTACGGCGTCGGGACTAGCACCCTCGTCAACAAAGGAATAGCTTTGTCTTCGGGCAGCGGAGTCGGACAGTGAATCCGTTCCGCTTTCTTGGTCCAGCCATGCAAAAGAAAATGGAGAGTTTAGTGTGCTCCTTGGGCTCGCAAAGTAATGTTACCAAAGAATTTACGGGGGTCGCAGCGTGGGTGCTGTCATAGCCGAGGTCTTCGGTTCTCTCTGGCCATGACTTCTGGTTCTTGAAGAGCAGCTTCCACATGTCTTCGTGCTTCGTGCCGAAGAACCGCTGCAGGGTCCGGGGACCGGCCGGGTCGAACTTCCACATGGGCTCTTGACACGCCTGACTGGGGAGTATTCAGCGGAAGAGCATGATGTCTACTACACAGCCTTCTTCTTGTAGACGTTGTTGGGCCTCCAAGTGCAGAGGTTTATAGGACAGTAGCAAATTTCCCTCAAGTGGATGACTTAAGGTTTATCAATCCGTAGGAGGCGTAGGATGAAGATGGTCTCTCTCAAGCAACCCTGCAACCAAATAACAAAGAGTCTCTTGTGTCCCCAACACACCCAATGCAATGGTAAATTGTATAGGTGCACTAGTTCAGCGAAGAGATGGTGATACAAGTGGTATATGGATGGTAGACAAAGGTTTTTGTAATATGAAAATATAAAAGTAGCAAGGTAACTAATGATAAAAGTGAGTGTAAACGGTATTGCAATGCGTTGAAACAAGGCCAAGGGTTCATACTTTCACTAGTGCAAGTTCTCTCAACAATAATAACATAATTGGATCACATAACTATCCCTCAACATGCAACAAAGAGTCACTCCAAAGTCACTAATAGCGGAAAACAAACGAAGAGATTATGGTAGGGTACGAAACCACCTCAAAGTTATTCTTTCCAATCAATCCGTTGGGCTATTCCTATAAGTGTCACAAACAGCCCTAGAGTTCGTACTAGAATAACACCTTAAGACACAAATCAATCAAAACCCTAATGTCACCTAGATACTCCAATGTCACCTCAAGTATCCGCGGGTATGATTATACGATATGCATCACACAATCTCATATTCATCTATTCAAACCAACACAAAGTACTTCAAAGAGTGCCCCAAAGTTTATACCGGAGAGTCAAGACGAAAACGTGTGCCAACCCCTATGCATAGGTTCATGGGCGGAACCCGCAAGTTGATCACCAAAACATACATCGAGTGGATCAATAGTATACCCCATTGTCACCACGGGTATCCCACGCAAGACATACATCAAGTGTTCTCAAATCCTTAAAGACTCAATCCGATAAGATAACTTCAAAGGGAAAACTAAATCCATTACAAGAGAGTAGAGGGGGAGAAACATCATAAGATCCAACTATAATAGCAAAGCTCGCGATACATCAAGATCGTATCACCTCAAGAACACGAGAGAGAGAGAGAGAGAGAGATCAAACACATAGCTACTGGTACATACCCTAAGCCCCGAGGGAGAACTACTCCCTCCTCGTCATGGAGAACACCAGGATGATGAAGATGGACACCGGAGAGGGATTCTCCCTCCGGTAGGGTGCCAGAACGGGTCTAGATTGGTTTTCGGTGGCTACTGAGGCTTCTGGCGACGGAACTCCCGATCTATTGTGATCCCCGAAGTTTTTAGGGTATATGGGTATATATGGGAGGAAGAAGTACGTTGGTGGACCTTCGGGCTGTCCACGAGGCAGGGGGCACACCCAGGGGGTGGGCGCGCGCCCCACCCTCGTGGGCAGCCCGGGACTCTCCTGGTCCATCTCCGATACTCCGTGGGCTTCTTCCGGTCCAAAAATAAGTTCCGTGAAGTTTCAGGTCAATTGGACTCCGTTTGATTTTCCTTTTCTGCGATACTTTAAAACAAGGAAAAAACAGAAACTGGCACGGGGCTCTGGGTTAATAGGTTAGTCCCAAAAATAATATAAAAGTGCATAATAAATCCCATAAACATCCAAAATAGATAATATAATAGCATGGAACAATAAAAAATTATAGATACGTTGGAGACGTATCAGCATCCCCAAGCTTAATTCCTGCTCGTCCTCGAGTAGGTAAATGATAAAAACAGAATTTTTGATGTGGAATGCTACCTAACATATTTCTCTATGTAATTCTTTATTGTTGCAAGAATATTCAGATCCATAAGATTCAAGACAAAAGTTTAATATTGACATAAAAATAATAATACTTCAAGCATACTAACAAAGTAATCATGTCTTCTCAAAATAACATGGCCAAAGAAAGCTATCCCTACAAAATCATATAGTCTGGCTATGCTCCATCTTCACCACACAAAATATTTAAATCATGCACAACCCTGATGACAAGCCAAACAATTGTTTCATACTTTTGGTGTTCTCAAACTTTTTCAATCTTCACGCAATATATGAGCGTGAACCATGGATATAGCACTATAGGTGGAATAGAAGGGTGGTTGTGGAGAAGACAAAAAGGGAGAAGATAGTCTCACATCAACTAGGCGTATCAACGGGCTATGGAGATGCCCATTAATAGATATCAGTGTGAGTGAGTAGGGATTGCCATGCAACGGATGCACTAGAGCTACAAATTCATGAAAGCTCAACAAAAGAAACTAAGTGTGTGTGCATCCAACTTGCTTGCTCACGAAGACCTATGGCATTTGAGGAAGCCCATCATTGGAATATACAAGCCAAGTTCTATAATGTAAAATTCCCACTAGTATATGAAAGTGACAACATAGGAGACTCTCTATCATGAAGATCATGGTGCTACTTTGAAGCACAAGTGTGAAAAAAAGGATATTAGCATTGTCCCTTTTATTTATTTATTTATTTTATTGGCCTTTCTTTTTTTATTTGGCCTTTCTCTTTTTTTGGCCTTTCTTTTTTGGGGGGACAATGCTCTATTAATGATGATCATCACACTTCTATTTATTTACAACTCAATGATTACAACTCGATACTAGAACAAAGTATGACTCTATATGAATGCCTCCGACGGTGTACTGGGATGTGCAATGACTCATGAGTGACATATATGAAAGAATTATGAACGGTGGCTTTGCCACAAATACGATGTCAACTACATGATCGTGCAAAGCAATATGACAATGATGGAGCGTGTCATGACCAATGGAACGGTGGAAAGTTGCATGGCAATATATCTCGGAATGGCTATGGAAATGCCATAATAGGTAGGTATGGTGGGTGTTTTGAGGAAGGTATATGGTGGGTTTATGATACCGGCGAAAGGTGCGCGGTATTAGAGAGGCTAGCAATGGTGGAAGGGTGAGAGTGCGTATAATCCATGGACTCAACATTAGTCATAAAGAACTCACATACTTATTGCAAAAATCTATTAGTTATCGAAGCAAGGTACTACGCGCATGATCCTAGGGGGATAGATCGGTAGGAAAAGACCATCGCTCGTCCCCGACCGCCACTCATAAGGAGGACAATCAATAAATACATCATGCTCCGACTTCTTAACATAACGGTTCACCATACATGCATGCTACAGGAATCACAAACTTTAACACAAGAATTTCTCAAATTCACAACTACTCAACTAGCACAACTCTAATATCACCATCTCCATATCTCAAAACAATTATCAAGTATCAAACTTCTCATAGTATTCAATGCACTTCATATGAAAGTTTTTATTATATCCCTCTTGGATGCCCATCATATTAGGACTAAATTCATAACCAAAGCAAATTACCATGCTTTTTAGGACTCTCAAAATAATATAAGTGACGCATGAGAGTTCATCTATTTCTTCAAAATAAAACCACCACCGTGCTTTAGAAAGATATAAGTGAAGCACTAGAGCAAATGACAAACTACTCTGAAAGATATAAGTGAAGCTCAATGAATAGTCGAATAATTATGCAACTATGTGAAGACTCTCTAACATTTAATAATTTCGGATCTTGGTATTTTATTCAAGCAGCAAGCAAAACAATGTAAAATAAAATGGCGCTCCAAGCAAAACACATATCATGTGGCGAATAAAAATATAGCTCCAAGTAAAGTTACCGATGAATGAAGACGAAAGAGGGGATGCCTTCCAAGGCATCCCCAAGCTTAGGCGCTTGGTTGTCCTTGAATATTACCTTGGGGTGCCTTGGGCATCCCCAAGCTTAGGCTCTTGCCACTCCTTATTCCATAGTCCATCGAATCTTTACCCCAAACTTGAAAACTTCACAACACAAAACTTAACAGAAAACTCGTAAGCTCTGTTAGCGAAAGAAAACAAAACACCACTTCAAGGTACTGTAATGACTCATTCTTTATTTATATTGGTGTTAAACCTACTATATTCCAACTTCTCTATGGTTTATAAACTATTTTACTAGCCATAGATTCATCAAAATAAGCAAACAACACACGGAAAACAGAATCTGTCAAAAACAGAATAGTCTGTAGTAATCTGTAACTAACGCACACTTCTGGAACCCCAAAAATTCTAAAATAAATTTCTGGACGTGCGGAATTTATCTATTAATCATCTTAAAAAATAATTAACTAAATATCACTCTCCAATAAAAAGTGGCAGCAATTCTCGTGAGCGCTAAAGTTTCTGTTTTTTACAGCAAGATCAACAAGACTTTCCCCAAGTCTTCCCCAACGGTTCTACTTGGCACAAACACTAACTAAAACATAAAAACTCAATAATAACAGAGGCTAGGTAAATTATTTATTACTAAACAGGATCATAAAGCAAGGAACAAAAATAAAGTTGGGTTGCCTCCCAACAAGCGCTATCGTTTAACGCCCCTAGCTAGGCATGATGATTTCAATGATGCTCACATAAAAGATAAGAATTGTAACATAAAGAGAGCATCATGAAGAATATGACTAGCACAATTAAGTCTAACCCACTTCCTATGCATAGGGATTTTGTGAGCAAACAACTTATGGGAACAATAATCAACTAGCATAGGAAGGCAAAACAAGCATAACTTTAAAACTTTAAGCACATAGAGAGGAAACTTGATATTATTGCAATTCCTACAAGCATATATTCCTCCCTCATAATAATTTTCAGTAGCATCATGAATGAATTCAACAATATAACCAGCACCTAAAGCATTCTTTTCATGATCCACAAGCATATAAAATTTACTACTCTCCACATAAGCAAAATTCTTCTCAATCGGAATAGTGGGAGTAAACTCAACAAAATAATTATCATGTGAGGCATAATCCAATTGAAAACTAAAATTATGATGACAAGTTTCATGGATATCATTATTCTTTATAGCATACAAGTCATCACAATAATCATCATAGATAGCAACTTTGTTCTCATAATCAATTGGAACCTCTTCCGGAATAGTGGATTCATCACAAAATAAAGTCATGACCTCTCCAAATCCAATTTCATCAATATAATCATCATAAATAGGAGGCATGATTTCATCATAATAAATTTTCTCATCAAAACTTGGGGGCAAAAAATATCATATTCATCAAACATAGCTTCCCCAAGCTTGTGGCTTTGCATATCATTAGCATCATGGATATTCAAGGAATTCATACTAATAACATTGCAATCATGCTCATCATTCAAATATTTAGTGCCAAACGTTTTAATGCATTCTTCTTCTAACAATTTGGCACATTTATCGGAATCCTTATTTTCATGAAAGATATTAAAAAGATGAAGCATATGAGGTACTCTTAATTCTATTTTTTTGTAATTTTCTTTTATAGACTAAACTAGTGATAAAACAAGAAACAAAAAGATTCGATTGCAAGATCTAAAGATATGCCTTCAAGCGCTAACCTCCACGGCAATGGCGCTAGAAAAGAGCTTGATGTTGACTACACAACCTTCTTTCCTGTAGACGATGTTGGGCCTCCAAGTGTAGAGGTTTGTAGGACAGTAGAAAATTTCCCTCAAGTGGATGACCTAAGGTTTATCAATCCGTAGGAGGCATAGGATAAAGATGGTCTCTCTCAAGCAACCCTGCAACCAAATAACAAAGAGTCTCTTGTGTCCCCAACACACCCAATACAATGGTAAATTGTATAGGTGCACTAGTTCGGCAAAGAGATGGTGATACAAGTGGTATATGGATGGTAGATAAAGGTTTTTGTAATCTGAAAATATAAAAACAGCAAGGTAACTAATGATAAAAGTGAGCGTAAACGGTATTGCAATGCGTTGAAACAAGGCCTAGGGTTCATACTTTCACTAGTGCAAGTTCTCTCAACAATAATAACATAATTGGAACACATAACTATCCCTCAACATGCAACAAAGAGTCACTCCAAAGTCACTAATAGCGGAAAACAAACGAAGAGATTATGGTAGGATACGAAACCACCTCAAAGTTATTCTTTCCAATCAATCTGTTGGGCTATTCCTATAAGTGTCACAAATAGCCCTAGAGTTTGTACTAGAATAACACCTTAAGACACAAATCAATCAAAACCCTAATGTCACCTAGATACTCCAATGTCACCTCAAGTATCCGCGGGTATGATTATACGATATGCATCACACAATCTCAGATTCATCTATTCAAACCAACACAAAGTACTCCAAAGAGTGCCCCAAAGTTTATACCGGAGAGTCAAGACTAAAACGTGTGCCAACCCCTATGCATAGGTTCATGGGCGGAACCCGCAAGTTGATCACCAAAACATACATCGAGTGGATCAATAGAATACCCCGTTGTCACCACGGGTATCCCACGCAAGATACATCAAGTGTTATCAAATCCATAAAGACTCAATCCGATAAGATAACTTCAAAGGGAAAACTCAATCCATTGCAAGAGAGTAGAGGGGGAGAAACATCATAAGATCCAACTATAATAGCCAAGCTCGCGATACATCAAGATCGTGTCACCTCAAGAACACAACGGAGAGAGATCAAACACATAGCTACTGGTACATACCCTCAGCCCCGAGGGAGAACTACTCCCTCCTCGTCATGGAGAGCACCGGGATGATGAAGATGGACACCGGAGAGGGATTCCCCCTCCGGCAGGGTGCCGGAACGGGTCTAGATTGGTTTTTGGTGGCTACGGAGGCTTCTGGCGGCGGAACTCTCGATCTATTGTGCTCCCCGAAGTTTTTAGGGTATATGGGTATATACGGGAGGAAGAAGTATGTCGGTGGACCTCCGGGCTGTCCACGAGGCAGGGGGCATGCCTAGGGGGGTGGGCGCACCCCCCAGCCTCGTGGGCAGCCCGGGACTCTCCTGGTCCATCTCCGATACTCCGTGGGCTTCTTCTGGTCCAAAAATAAGTTCCGTGAAGTTTCAGGTCAATTGGACTCCGTTTGATTTTCCTTTGCTGCGATACTCTAAAACAAGGAAAAAACGGAAACTGGCACTGGGCTCTGGGTTAATAGGTTAGTCCCAAAATAATATAAAAGTGCATAATAAATCCCATAAACATCCAAAACAGATAATATAATAGCATGGAACAATCAAAAATTATAGATACGTTGGAGACGTATCACAGCATTACTTGTATCACGCTGGCGAGGCCGGTATTTTTGTCTACCATGCTCTTGATGCGCTTCTCCAGCATCGTTACCTCATCAGACAACACCCAGTCTAGGCCCTTGTTGAGCCAGGATGTCAGCCGCATTGGGGGCCCGGACTTGAACTCCATGGGAGCAGCCCATGTGGAGTCACGGGGCTCTGTGACATAGAACCACCCCTACTGTCATCCCTTCACGGTCTCCACGAAGGTGCCCTTGGGCCAAGTGACATTGGGCAGTTTGCTCACCAGAGCGCCACCGCAATCCGCGTGCTGGTCGTCCACCACTTTCGGCTTCACATTGAAGACCTTGAGCCATAAGCCGAAGTGGGGGAAACATGGAGGAAGGCCTCGCATACGACGATGAACGTCCAAATGTTGAGGAAAGAATTCGAGGCTAGATCATGAAAATCTAACCCGTAGTAGAACATGAGGCCGCGGACGAAAGGATGAAGGGGAAACCCAGTCCACGAAGAAAATAAGGGATGAACACTACCCTCTCGTCGGGCTTTGGAGTGGGGATGATCTGCTTTTTGGCTGGAAGCCGGTGGGCGATTTCCTTGGCCAGATACCCCGCTTCCCGGAGTTCCTTGATGTTTTTCTCCGTGACGGAGGAGGCCATCCACTTGCCCTGCGCTCTGGATCCGTACATGACTGGAGTACTTTCTGGGAACGGAGTGGATTGAAGCTGGAGCGCTGGAGCTTGAGGGCGGATGGACTGAGGAAGGGGAAGGCATGGGGTAAAAAGGGGGAATCTTATCTCCTTATAAAGGCAGTAAATACCATGCGTCCCCCACGAGCCTTAAAGCTCGCCTATTTTCAAGGGGTCGTGCGAAATGGCATGGTTGGGTTTCCCATACCCGTATTGATGAGAATCCCGTAATAAGGGGGCATGATCTCTACTTTGACAAGACGTATCGTCGGTGGTTGTGTCTCGAAACGCGAAACAGAAAGCCGGAAAATGGTTTGAAATAATAGAATGGCTGGACGTAACGTCTCACCAGTGAAATGTTCGGAGGACAAAACTTATTTGTATTCTAATACAGAGGTATGACTATTGTACAGAGCCGGATATAGTATTGACGATCAACTGCTTTGAAGAATTCGGAGGAGGAACCCGCCTTGCAATGCCGAAGACGATCTGCGCATCAGACACATCGTCATTGAAGACTGGTTCAGGGGCTACTAAGGGAGTCTTGGATTATGGGGTCCTCGGGTGTCCGGGCTACGTGATGTGGGCCGGACAGATGGGCCGTGAAGATACAAGATAGAAGGCCTTCCATCGTGTCCGGATGGGACTCTCCTTGGCGTGAAAGGCAAGCTTAGCATGCGGATATGAATATTCCTTTCTCTGTAAACCGACTCTGTACAACCCAAGCCCCCTCCGTGTCTATATAAACCAGAGAGTTTAGTCCGTAGAGACAATCATAATCATACATGCTAGAATATTAGGGTTTAGCCATTACGATCTCATGGTAGATCAACTCTTGTAACCCTTATACTCATCAAAGTCAATCAAGCAGGACATATAGTATTACCTCCATCAAGAGGGCCCGAACCTGGGTAAACATCGTGTCCCTTGTCTCCTGTTACCATCGATCCTTAGACGCACAGTTCGGGACCCCCTACCCGAGATCTGTCGGTTTTGACACCGACACCCGACACCTCCACAACGACGTTGTTGCGTTGTTAGGTGGTGCCCGTCACCTGTGCCGACTCTGGAGCGGTGTGCGACTCCGCCTCCATGGCCCCCTCCGCAAGGGCTGCACCGGCCTTCCGCACCCTCTGCCTCGCACGGAGGGCACGCCGCTCCATGTTAGTGGATGTGCCATGATGCATGTCGGCGTTAACCTCCGACTCGGAGCACCTGAGATTGACACGATGCCAAAGGGGTTGTGTGTCCGCCACGACGTTGGAGCACTAGATGGACAGCACCGCCTCTGACGAGGCAGCAGGCAAGCACCTCCCATCACCACGCCCGATGGATCCAAGCACCATTTGCGCAGACACAGTGGATTCCCACCGGATCGAGTCCGACCGCTGTCGGGCGGACTCCTCCCGGGTGCAATAGAGAGCAATGTTGACAACCGTCTCCTCCCCGGGATCGCATGGCACGAGTTCCTAGTCCATGTATCGGGAGAGATCTGACTCGAATCTGCTACCCGCCATGCTGGGGAGGCCGGAAGGGAGCTTGGGGACGGAGTGGGGTGGAGTGGGGTGCTAGGGTTTGGTTCGGGCGCGGTTAGGGATGAGTATATGTGGGGTCATGGTGGGCCATCCTAGTCCACATATCAGTAGAGATCTGACCCAGATCCGTTGTCGCCATGCCGGGGAAGGCTGGAGATCGCCGAAAGAGGGCTTGGGGATGGAGTGGGTGGAGTGGAGTGGATAGGGTTTGATCCGAGATGCGGTTAGGGATGAATATATGTGGGGTCGTTGTGGGACGGTGTGGCCCAGAATCGACATGGCAGGCGCGCCTGGGCGCGTCCGGGCCTCCCATTGTTAAGGAGTATTAGTATTGGTCTAGGAGTCATTATTGTTAGAATAAATCCGAGGCATACCTAGATCATCTGAGGACCAAACAATCACACGAGCACAACACCGAGATTTGTTAACGAGGTTCACCGATATGGCTACATCCCTGGGGCCTGACTATGGGCGCTCCTCCCCATGACACCGCTACAATACCACACTCAGTCGCCCTGGACACCGGCACATGCCGCCAGCTTCCCCTGCGTTCCGGTGCTATTATGTTGGCATAGGTTACATCGTGTGTCTACCCCCGCTATATATGAGAGGCCTAAGATACAAGTGTCTTACTTGGACACGACTCCATATCATATCTAAACACAATACAACTACAAGTCCAACTGTAACCTACCTTGTACACTATATTCGACACAACTCTAACAAACTCCACCTTGGCGAATATACTTCACCATCCTGGATTTGTCCATGCGTCAAACTTCCATGTACATTGAACTTGAGTTTATTCCATGAGCACCGCTGCTACTCCAAAGACTCCATATGACTCCACCTGCAACTTGTAGTCCCTTCTTTTCTTGACCACAGTCAATGCTCGAGCGAAATTAAGTTCCTTGTTGTTGTAGTTTGTGCTCCCAACTTTCAGAGTATCAATCCAACGCCATCACACACTGATCACTGACCTGCGTGAAAGTGAACAACTCACATATTGGGTGTCACACATAAGAGTTACCTGAACTCAACATCACCGCTCCTTTCTTGACCGCCCTGTCTGAAACTTAAAGGAATTTCACCATTGCTTGTAGTCATCCCGAGTAAAATTCGCAGTTGTCTCACCACATGTATGACCACCAGAGCCCTGGCCCGTCTCCATGCCCCATGCATACCGCACGCCTCGCCACTATTACCGCGTCGAGCCTCCGCTATCCTGGTCGAGTCTCAAGGATCGTGAAACCACACCACTCAACCCCCACTGCAGAGTACCACCGATCATCACCGACCGATGACGAGTTTCACACTTCCATCAGACCACTGGGCTCCAGTCCGAACTGCATGTCACTCGCTTTCCCCCCTTGCTGAATAGGCTTTGATTCTCTGGATCCTTACGTCGTAGCCCCTCAATCCAGCTCCATCTTCAACATGGCTCCATGGTGGTTGTACTTGCCACCCGCGTCTCGTCGACCCCAAGCTCTCATGTGCACCGTCTTGAATCAACCCCGCGCCATAGCCTTGTCGAAGCCACACAAGCACTCGGGCCCGTGCCACGTGTTTCCACGCCCAGAAGTCGGTCACCATCAGCATCACGCTCCTATGTCGTCGTCGCTGATCCCGCACCACCGTCTTCTGTACCAACCGACTTGCGTCGATCCGTCAGACTGTCTAGTCCGACCCAGGCGAACTTATCTGACCGCAATCATGCTCCACCCTGCATCGTGTCAACCAGCACATACCATGCATTACTCGACGCCCTGTTAAACATGATCCTCATGCCACACTGTCCTCCACTTCACATATTCTCCGAGCCCTATCAGCAATCTTGACAGAAAAAACTTCCATGCAAGCCAGACCCTTAAGTCATTGCACAATTTTTTTCCTCGTCACTATTTTGCTAGTGCATCTCCGTGTACCCTTAGCAGCAAGCATCACCTTATCTGCCCATAACACACATGCACGCTCGTATCATGTGAACCAAGACATCGTGCTTTTTTTTAATCCAAACAAATCCCACGCTTTGCATCTTGTACGCAGGTGCTCCTGAACTTCAGCTTCGCGCCTGCCACATGGGCCTTGCCCAGCCGCTCCTGGCTGCTACTACCGCCGGGCCTCCACCTCGAGCCGAAGCTCTCCACGCGGTCGCTCAGCTCCCAGCCACCCGACGCGCCGCTGCCCTAGCTGGCTAGCCCTTTGCCGCTCCATGCATAACGCCGCTGCACCGATCGGATCTCGACGAGAACTCCCGATCCAATCGATACGATGACCTGCTACTGAGCCGCGTCTATGCTGCTTCGTGCTGCTCCGAGTACTCACCAACATCCAGATCGCTCTCAACCACGGCTTCCGTCCGCTGATAGTCGTTCACCGCCGCGGCGAACCAAAACAGCAAACCAACTCCGTCTCCTCTAGATCAACTTCCGCAGCCTCCGAACAACCTAGCTCATAATACTACTTGTTAGAATAAAACGAGGCATATCGTCGATTATCCGAGGATCAAGCAATCACACGAGCACGACACCAAGATTTGTTAACGAGGTTTACCGATATGGCTACATCCCCGGGGCTTGACTACGGGCGCTCCTCCCCGTGACACTGTCACAATACCGCACCCGGTCGCCCTGGACACCGGCACATGCCGCCGGCTTCCACTGCGTTCCAGTGCTATTATGTTGGCATAGGTTACATCGTGTGTCTACCCCCGCTATATATGAGAGGCCTAAGATACAAGTGTCTTACTTGGACACGACTCCATATCCTATCTAAACACAATACAACTACAAGTCCAACTGTAACCTACCTTGTACACTATATTCGACACAACTCTAACAATTATTAGTCTATGTTTTGTTTCATTGCACCTCAAGTCATGTGTAATATATATATATGCCCCTTGGACCTTTAATAGTTAAGTTGTTTTTCTAAACATGGTATTAGAGCCTAAGTTCAGGGGTGTCGATCAGCCCGGTCGTATGAGACCGATACGAGGAGTCCGTCTTTGTTGACCGATCGATGACCAGGCCGTCCAACCGAGCGTACCAGCGTAGGGGGGGTGGCTGGGGTGCATGTGGCTTGAAGCTTTTCGAAATAAAAATGGCACACCAAGTGGCCGGCTTGGTAAACTACCAACAAGAAATAAAAATGGCACACCCAGATCCATATGATCCCTCTATCAGTAGCGACCGTGCAGTGTACACTGGTCCCTGAAATTTAGTAGCACGCAACTGTGGGTGGTGCCGGAGACTATCTATATCTAAAGTTAGGGGTTACTTGCAAGCCACCCCTCTAACCAAGAGAGCAAGGCCAAACAGTCTGCACCACCGCCAGCCCGTGATCTCGGCTGAACGATAAATCCAAGAGAGCAAATGTAGGCACCCACCCCCATGTGGATGTGTCCGACCCGTTTCTAAGGATGTGTGTCAGTCACGGGCGACCCAACCCAGATGCATGCACTCTTCGTTTGTGGAAGGGGAACGGGGACCCTTCTTTTTAGTTAGACTGTGATGTACTTTTCCAGATGGGAACAAAGCGAAGAGTGCATCGCTTGGGAACGGGGACCCTAACAGCAGCAGACCCCTCAAGATCAACTTCAGGAGCGGCAACTCTCGAGCCAGCCAAAGATTGCCCATAGCTTGACAGCCCCAATGCCATGTTACGCCTACAAAAATACAACCCGTTCCCATCTCCCACATACCAATGGATGGGCTTTTTGGTAACTGGGGTTTACCAACTGGACCACATCAGAGGCACAGCCATCGCGGCAAACAGATGCCATATTATATTTCAAATAAGTACTGGATATTGTATCTTTGCGGCTAAGTTTCAACATTATGATAGCAGCACAAAGCTGGGGTTGAATGGTACAACAATCAGGAACCAACAAAACTATAATCTTCTGTTGGCACACATAAATAGGCTAATCCGATCTCATCACAGGACTAAACCTCCTACATTCTTCTCTCTTGGGTACATAAGTCGGGACTCCACACGCAAAGGTCTACTATATGGTACAGGACAGTAGGGCGCAGCCAAACGAGTTACATGATTGTACTACGCTACAACTCTGCTTTTTATCTACACAGCCGGGATTTCATGCTCCTCATCTGTCATATGGGAACTCACTGTCGTCTTCTTTTACCTTAAACGGCTCCGGATGACGCCCAGAGCAATAAATGTTCCACATCTTGAAGTACGCCCTATCAAGGTTCCGAACCTGAAATGGTTGGCAAGCACAGAGCTCGTCAGAATCTACTTACTGCCTAGAAATGACATGCCAGGGAGTATCACACATAAATCTTACCCATCGAGCAGTGTCAAATAAAGGACAGGTTAAACGAACTTCTTTAAGCTTATTGGTCAGTGCTTGGAGTTTTGCCGGGTTTGTCGCCAGTTCAACTGCTCGGTCTTCGTACTCCTTCGTGCTACAATCAGAAAAAGGAAGGGTAAATGTGCATGCACCATGCCGTCCCACGCAGCTTACCAATAAACCAGCTTCTAATCAATACTTACCTGCTAACAATCATCTCATCCCCAAGCCCAGTCGCTAAACAAAGGGAGCCAGCTACTCTGGTTGCCATTTTCTCTAGAGGAAGTGTTATCATTGGCAAGCCAGCCCATAGAATGTCGGTACCAGTTGTGTGTGCATTGCAAAGGGGCCTGTGATGTGGGAAGTTCACAAAGACAGACCCAAAATATAGGCCAAGTATCAGTATTAAGTATGAACCGATATGCTTATCACACAGAACAAGTGAAAAAGCTGGTTAAGTGCATACGTGTCAAGGAAGAGGTCTGCTAGTTCACTTCTTCGGATATGCTCATGTTTCATCGCAACATCTGTGAAAATGATCTGATCAGGGCTCACTCCCCTTGCAGCAGCATCTGCATAGAAATAGCATTCCAGTATTGTATGTGTTAAATTCTGTTGCCTCATGTCATTCTTTTTTCGAGATGAAAGTTCAGGCAACAGAGAAATATTCAACCTACTTACGTGCTTTTACTCTCATTTCACCAGTGGCTGGAAACCTTAAGAGCCATAGCACACTGTTTGGAACACGCTTGACAATATTACACCTTCAAAAGACAGTGCACAAACATTAACATCATCTCTACAAAAATTACGTAATGTATCTATGTATGCTTTTGACAAACTGCAGAGAAGTACAGGTAATAGAACGTTACCATGTATCAAATATTTCTGGGTCCATCTTGTAGAGCTGATTAAAGCATGCAAAGATGAATTTATCCTTGGGTAACCCATAATCTGATCTTTTATGCGGGCATACCGGACTTAAGACATCACAATTTTTCTGGTATAGTACCCATAGTTAGAAACACCATGAATGAATGAGAGCAGAAAGAACATAGAGCAAAATGAAATGAACCTGCTTGTAGTCATTGACGAAATAGCAATGTGGGAGATGAACAAGCTTTTCAGAGTATATATGTGCATAGCGAGTTGGAGAAACAAACTGCAAATATTGTTAAACGAAGAAAACTTCAATTAATTGCACATAAAGCTAAGAAAATATTGCGAATCAAAAATCACAGAGTGTTGTTTAAAAAACTCAGACCTCATCTGTGACCAAGTAGTCTATGTAAGAAGCACCTGTCGTCCCTGGGAACCCCATGTACGAAACTTGAATAGGTGCTGGTTGCATCGCGAAAATTTCATTCCTCGCACCCTGTTTAACTTGAAAGCATGAGGCAGACTGATAACATTTTTCGAGAGATGCTGAACTGCATTTTTTTTAAGAACACTTCATTGTACAGTATATTACAAAATATTTAGTGATACCACCTAACAACTTTGAGAATAGCATATGCCTGCTCAATGTGAATAAAAGCAAATGCAAAACATGCAGAGAAAATCAGAGTAATAGCATGAGGTTGTCCTGGACAGAAGTTAATACAAGGAGACAGATAAGGGGTTACGGGAAGACGTGAAAGTATTACCTTTGTGTAGCCATTAAGATTGATTAAAACTTGTATTTTGTCTTCATTTATCATTTTTGCTATCACATCAGATGTCATGGCAGACACATCAATGAAATGCTCTGCCTCAGCCTGGATACGCTGTCTCCATTCAGTGCCATCATTTTGACTCAACGCATAGCAAAAAACCTGCCATCACAATTGATAAGTTGTTGATACAATAAATCAACAAGGTGTAAAGGGAAAAGGCAAAGGTGATTTACCTCAACATTGTCACGGTCATGCATACCAAATACTGAACCCATGAGATGGGAAAGCGGGTGATTACCAAAATCACTACTAACATATCTGCAAAATTCAAATGTCAATTAATCCGTTGTTGCTGGAGCCCAACAATATTGATAGCAGCGCATTTAGACGTACCCAACCCTGAGTCGGCCATGTTTACCCTCTGCCTTCACTGGTAAAGGGGGTGGGTGGACAAATGGTGGCAAACCAAAGCGAGAAGCAATTAATGAACACTGGACCGCATATTTGCGGCTGCCAAGGAAAACAAATAGTGTAAATAATGAAGCAGAAAATATCACTGATGATGCAAATAATAGTGCAGTAAGAGCCAAGAGGATATATATATACCTAATTTCCAAGGCAAGCAAAGGATCAATAGGATAAGCAATAGCATGAAATGGCTGCACGCTTGGCAGAAGTGACATCTATTAAGACAATAACCAAAGCTTCGTCATGACTCTTCACATTTTCATTGTTCAACATTACCTATCTCTACCATACTTTAGGAAATAAAATTTATCACAAAGGGGCACCTTTATCTGCCGTCTGATTATCTCTTCAACTTCACGGAACATAGTATCTCTGTTTTCCCAGTCACAAACACTCTGCGGTGAAACAAACAAGGGTGGCATTTTTTAAATTACTGCTTTCCTGGGCATAGCTGCATTTGTATGCAACTAGAACTTAGCATTAGCTTGCTTTCTGGGGACATCAAACATGAAATATCCAAGCTAACATACAAAAAATCAATAACTTTTTACATGAAAAAAATTATACAGCAAGTAGTACAGATATAAATTAGCTCTCATGGTCTTCAGGGTTACACGTGGAGAACATCTCAAGTTGTACAGGTAATAGTATGCTTCTGTGTTTTGATTGAAAAAAATTAGACAATCATGTGAACTGGATCGAACCTGTAGAGTATGAAGAAGGTTGCACGTTACTTCTGGAAAATCAGGACGCAGACAAAGAGCTTGTTTATAGCTAGCTATAGCTGCTTCTTGAAGTCCACTACAGCGGAAAGATCACATTTCATAAATTAAAATTCAACTAGAAACATAAGATCACTATAATAACTGGATGTATCACCAAACCGCAATACTATCTTAATTACTAAGTAGTACCTATCTTTATAAGCTGAGGCTAAGTTCGCGTGGGCTTCCGCCATATTTGGCCTGATTGTCACAGCCTGTATGTAATCCTGAATTGCCTCGGCTACTCTTCCAAACTCCTTAAATGTATTTCCTCTATTAACAAGTGCATCAGCTGCAGTAGGATCTATACGAAGAACTTCGGTGTAACATGCAATAGCATCAGCATAGCTTCCCTGATGCACACAAAGATGAACAATATCACGAAAAAGGATAAACAAAACGATATCTCAGAGAAAGTCTCAGACAGCAAAAGCAGTAAGCACAATTCTCTAAAATATTACTCCCTCCGTCCCGAATTACTTGTCACAGAAATGGATGTATCTAGACGATACATCCATTTCTGCGACAAGTAATTCGGGACTCGATACATCCATTTCTGTGACAAGTAATTCGGGACGGAGGGAGTATATACAAAACGAAATCTTTCAAGCTGGTACCTGTTGCTTGTATATGACTGCTAAATTGTTGAGTGGCGAAGACAACCCAGATGTAACGGCAATTGCTGCTTTGTAGAATGAAGCGGCAGTACTTATCATGTTCCTGCAAAAAAGGAAAAGTTTATAAGTAGAAGGACCTCAATGTGGTAAGGTATCAAACATTAAAAAGGTAGGAGAATCTTACCACTCCATATAGATGTTTCCTAGGTTAGTAAGAGCCTGTGGATGGTTTGCCTGTAATACAAGGCACGACTGCACCAAAAAAGTGAATACATTAGAACCGGAATAAAATATGGAAATTTACAGTAATGAAGTAGAACATACTTGGAAGCAATTAATTGCCTCTTCTACTCTCCCAGCATCTTTAAGTGCATTGCCCTACGAAACATAGAAAATGTTAGCCAAGTGAAGTAACCAACAAACCTATTGTCCACAGTCAGTAATGAACAATGAGCACTTCCAGAACTTACCATGTTATTGTATGCTTCCACAAACCGAGAATCACATAGTATAGCCTGATTGTAACAATGAATTGCCATATCAAGCTGGCGTTGCTCATAGTAGATAGTGGCAAGATTACCTGCATGAAAATGTCCCCCCATCCTTTGCATTACGAGGTATACTAAGGGTCTACTTTGAAGGTAAAGAAATGACCACTCTCTTGTGAGCTTGTACATATCTCATCCATGATGAACATCTAAATAAATGGACTCGAGAGGGCAAATGTCACTGAATTAGTATTTACACTCCACAAAATTGCAAAATACCAAGGAGTAATGGTAGGTTTAGTCAATATCCAACAGGTACCATGCCAATTTTTAGCCAAAGCCAATGGAATACAATTGTTTGGTAGTTGATCAATATTTAGTTTGCCTGGCCCTATTCTAGCTGCTTTTTGATGTTTACTGTAATCATCGGTATTGTATTGGCACACTAACAATTGTTCACAGGATTCCTCTTTGATTCCTCCATGCAAGTGATGAATAATGACAAGAATTCTTGCAAATATAATTCTAAGACTAACAGTCGTTCAGTCTATGACCAAGAAAATGGCTTGCCAACAATGAGCATTGTGGTTGTTGGACACAAACCAAACCTACCATACATCCTCACACACAAAATAAAGCAATTGTGCGTACCGTAAGCCATGGCGTAGTCAGGGCGTGCCTGCAAAGCACGCTGATAACAAGCAACTGCCTCCTGGAGCATTCCCATAGCCTGGACACACCGAAACATTTGCTCCATAACCAATCATTCACAACGTCCAAGGCCATAAGCTACTGCCATAGTTCGTAAGACTTACCTTGTACACATTCCCTTGATTAAGATGTGCATCAGCAAAAGATGGCTTAAGTTTAACAGCTTCCTGCAATATTTCAAGACGAAAAAAGAGCATTGGTACCACTCAAATCATGGCCATCAGCATGCCAGTCAGGAGGGTTAAAGCAAATCAACCATCCATCTGTGAGAATATAACAAGCAAGCACTATATGGAGCTACAGTACATATATAAAACAATTGCTATGTGATCACCCTTTACCACGATTATTTTATCGCCTTTGGTTAGGCATTTATGAACAAGGAAATACTTCTCCCAAAAATTCACATGTACTTAATTGCCAATTTACTCCACCTATGTACAGTTTCAAGTTCAAATTCACTATATGATAGAGTAACAAGAATGAGAAAATCCGACAAGTGATAATGAAAATGAAAAGAAAAAACATATAGACAAATGTGAACATTCATTAAAAATGTCATTTTTATTTTCTAATACATTTTGAACTCCACGTCAAAATTTAAAGAGCTTGTACAAAAGAGGGAGATACTGATTTTAATTTTGTGTCCATACCAGGAGTTGATTGCATGAAAATACCGTAAAACATGATTGAATAGCATATAAGTGTGACATAGATACATCACAAAATTAGTATACAAGTTCCTTGACACATACTAGGGGCAGAAATGCCATCAAAATAGCCTCGATAAACATAACATACAGTAATTATTTCAACCAATATATACACAAATATAACATTTTGGGAATTTTCAATTTCCACCGCACTTCTTGAAATGCTAATTTATACCTCGATGCATTTATTGATAAGGTAACTCAATGTAATATTACAAATGACAAACTATATGCAGCGTCAAAGCATAGTTTAGGCAATGAACCTAATACACAAATTTAATGTGAACAATCTACAGACCGTCCAGAGTCATGAGCAAACCTAAAGTTGACCAGCATGGGTTTTAGGATTCTAGCACGGATTGGAATTTTAACTGGAATCAATGGGACCATGTTTCTTCAAAGCACTATATATCTATTTTTTCTTTATATATATATATGTGTGTGTGTGTGTGTGTGTGTGTGTGTGTGTGTGTGTGTGTAACATAAGATATTCGCATTATTTTCTGAAAATGATCATCGCCTGTATGCCACAACAGTGCTCCGTAAATGGCATCTCAAAGAACTTTACAGAGAATATCAAGGAAGCACGTAAAAGGATTTAAAAAAATTTACAGTCCTAACCATAATCACGCCCCAAAATAAGTCAAGAAAGAAAAGTATAGTAAGCATTAGTTCTTTCATTTCACCTTCTCACGGAAGTTCTCTTTTTTAGCAAGGCACTAAACATCTCAGTGGCACTTGGGTGTTAAGCTTCATGCACTAGCCAACGCAACAAAAAGTCCAAACTGATGGAAAGGGCTAGGCAATCCACATATACACTTCAACAACCCCTCACACGTGTGATGCGGGAAGTCAACACGTGAATAGACTAAGAGCACTGATACCATGTTATCTATGTTTTTAAGGCGTCTCTAAGGCGACGCCTAGGCGTCGAGGCGCCCCCCCAGCGCTTTGCAAATATGTCCGCTTTAGGCGCCTAGGCGTCGCCTAGGCGTCGAGGCGCCCCCCCAGCGCCTTAAAGCAAAGCGTCGCCTTAGAAACATAGCATGTTATGCTTCATGCACTAGCCAATGCAACCAAAAGCCCAAATTGATGGAGAGGGCTAGGTAATCCACATGTACACTTCAACATTGGGAACTTCATGAAAGCTAAATATTAGCTTTGCTGTAAAAGAACGGCAAGCCCTTCAACCGGAACTAACAAGAGAGAAGCCCATTTGTGTTGCTACTCACAGTACCAAATGTCAGTACCAACCTACATATTTCTTTTCACAATTTTAAGAAGTTAGGTTCAGCCTATTATGTCGCCACTCAATAACGCATCAACGACAACCTCTTGTGTACAACCACACACATAGAGCAATGTCAGTAGATGATATACTCCTCTTTCCCCACTCCTGGATTAAATAAGTAATGCTCTGCATAACAGTTTCCTGTTTATAGTAATGAACTAGTTGTAGCATAGTAACTCATAGAACACTTCAATCCACTAACACTCAGCTTTATTGACAAGGTACCAATATACATCTATTCGGTTCACATACATTGAACAGTATATAGAATTCAGGTTGAAGCTTTTTAATACACAGCAGATATTTCTCAATTCTACCAAAAGCTTGCACCATTGTGGCATTTACCTTGTAATACTGCATAGCCTTATTGAGGTCCCCAACCTCCATAAACAGGCCGGCTAGATTTGACCATGCAATTGCAAAGTGTGGATCTATTCGTATTGCTTCAAGGTAGCAAGCATATGCCTGAAGATGCAATAAGATGACGTAATAAGGATCATTCAACGGTACCACTTGTTATCGAAGCCAACACAACTTGCTTACCTCTTGCACAAGACCCTGGGCTTTCATTAGATTCCCCAGATTACTATGTGCATCAACCTAAATTATGGAATAACAAATGTCAACTCACAGAATGAACAAGCAGAATTACTGGAAACGTGTGAATACACATACCAAACGCGGGTTCAGGAGAAGCGCTTGTTTACAGCATTGTGCTGCTTCATTCAGTCTACCTTTGCGTGTATATGCACTTGCAAGGTTTGACCATGCATCACAAAAATTTGGGCGTAGCTACAAGAGAAAAGAAGTTGGAGGTCAGGCCATTTCATCTTACAATCTTGCAATTGATTATTTATGTTAGAAACTTTCATGAGTTAAAAAGAAGAACTGAAAGGGAAAAGAACAAGGGTGTAATGCATGCACTTGCCACATGAGGCATACTAGTGTGCTGGAGGGCCAATTAGCACCACTAATGGTCATGAAAAATCTGAGAAAAATTGGCAATATTGTCACAACATCATTAACCACACCGCACAATTTCAAATCAAAATTCGATCCATGCATTGGTCGTTTCTCAATGTGTGGATCGAATCCTATATACCTAAGAGATCCATCCCCACTAACCTATTTATCTTAGCATGCAACTACTCCACCTCAGCAATGCAGCCACGTCATGTGTTTCCTCCTACCCATTTATTCCTGATGCCACATCATCTTCAGTTACTCAGACTACCCACAGTGGGAGTAACATAGGTAGTAACATCACACATATCTAGATAAAATAGATGATGTGGCAAGCAATAAATGAAGAAAGAGAGGAAAGTGGTAACATAGCTAGTTACTAGTAGTATGAGTAACATCACACATATCAAGGCAAGATGAGTCTATAGCCTAATAAATGAAGTGTTGCATGTTACCACACATATGTTACTCCCCACTATAGAGCTAGTAACATATGCATGTTACTAGTCTATGTTACTACCCATTGTGGCTAGTCTTAGATCGGGCGTTCCAAAAAAAATAGTGTCCCAATTTATTCCAGCCATAATTGCAATGATTTCTAACCAAGGGGCACCATATTCTTGGAACCCATCGAATCCCCTTCCTTACCAACACCAGGCCATGGTCAGGATCTCCCTCTTACACCTTTAGGGTTCGCACTGGCTAGAGTCATCGATGATGCCCTCCCGACGGCGCGCTCGCCATCGGACATGTCAATGGTGCTCAGACCCCCCCCCCCCCCCGGTACCCATCCTCTCCGATCTGATCCTTCCGAGTCCGCCAGCCCTTGCTGCACCCCTCCTCGCCCATCTGATTCTTCCGTGTCTCCCCACCCTTGGGCCCCATCTCGCTGTACCCCTCTTCCCCCAGCAGGCCCTTCCGAGTCTGCCGCAGCTGCGCCCTACACAAATGCGTACACAAGCTAGCTCCATCTGCTACCTGGAATCTCATGCCTCTCTCTCTCATCTTTTTTTTGTTCCCCGGTCTCATGTTGTTTTTCTTCACTCATCTGTCCTATTTTGATCCTCTACATGAGAAGTAATCACGGTACAGGACCGCTGCCATGACTCCTGATTGTCCACCGCCTGCGCACTCCACCTACTCCGCACCATGTCTGCTGATTCTGCTGCAGCACATCAAGTTGTTTTATGGGGAAGAAAATGCCTACAGATCTGGCACTTAAATCCGGTGATTCCTTTGTATGTTTCCAGCACAAATTGTCACCGTTTTGTTGCAATCAAGGATGCTTAATTAGATTATGTAGCCTATGTAGGTTGAGCAAGTCACCTTTCCGAGAAAGTCAGAAATATAAAGCTGGGACTTCGTTGAAGTTGTGTACACAAGCGGTCTGTATTGTAGTACTCCCTCCGTCCCATAATATAAGAGCATTT
This sequence comes from Triticum monococcum, assembly GCA_034509565.1. Taxonomy (NCBI): domain Eukaryota; kingdom Viridiplantae; phylum Streptophyta; class Magnoliopsida; order Poales; family Poaceae; genus Triticum; species Triticum monococcum. Next base: position 475,397,261 of record CM067842.1, on the reverse strand, counting down.
TTTAGTATATTTCAATATATTATGATTCTGACGCCCTCCAGGTCATTTTTTATCCCTTTTCTGATTAACATATTTATGCAGATAAATTGTTATTTGGTAATATTTTTCTATTAGCACATCAGGTTGCATTGTCCACTTTCCATTGTGACCAACAAAGTACTTCGATCACGCAATAAAATACTTAGATCATGTACAAATTTGGCATCAAAACTGATTGTACTGAGTAAGCTGATTTCAGGGTTATACGGAAGCTACCTTCTTCGGTTTCTCTTGCTTCAGTAACGACTAACGAGAGGTAAAAAAACTCATGCCACTACAAACATTTCCTCTTTTATTTATTTAGATAGATTGTTGTTTGCTAATATTTTTCTATTAGCACATCAGGTTGTATTGGCCTCTTTCCATTGCCATCAACAAAGTACTTTTGATCATCCAATAAAATATTAAGATCATGTACAAATTTGGCCACAAATCTGATAGTCCCGAGTAAGGCGATTTCAGAATTAGATGCAAGCCATGTTCTCCAGTTTTCACTTGCTTCATTAACAAAGGTAAAAAAAACATGCCACTACAAACCATTTTTTCCTTTATTTTCTATCTATTTATTCTTCTTTACGCGCACCTTTCTTAAAAGTTCTTTGTGACACTACCATTCTGCCGCAAAGCGCGGGGTATTATCTAGTTTCTCAATGTGTAGATCGGATTTAGATTTGAAATTGTGTGTCGAGGTGGATGCATGTAGCGTCAATATTGACAAATTTCCTCAGAATTTTTTCATGGCCATTAGAGTGCTCATTGGGCCTCTAGTACACCCTAAACCCCTTGGTGCACACAACACACCCCCATAAAGAGTAATCAGATCCAAAAGAATATATGATAAACCATGTAAAGATAGCATGCACTCAACATGATAGACATGGACATTTAGCATAAGAATAATGATTGTGGCCCTGATGGACAATTAGATTTGAAATTGTGTGGCGAGGTAGATGCATGTAGAGTCAATATTGACAAATTTCCTCAGAATTTTTTCATGGCCATTAGAGTGCTCATTGGGCCTCTAGTACACCCTAAACCCCTTGGTGCACATAACACACCCCCATAAAGAGTACTCAGATCCGAAAGAATATATGATGAACCATGTAAAGATAGCATGCACTCAACATGATAGACATGGACATTTAGCATAAGAATAACGATTATGGCCCTGATGGACATTTAAGTCCATGGAACAAATATACCACAACAACAAAGCCAATGTTTTTGTTAAAACATGGCCGGTCCTGAGCGTGGGTAAAGGAGGGTTGTGGTATAGACTTGACGAGCCAACGTAAAAAACGCATTGCATAATGGAAATATGTGCAGAAGAAGTGGAAACAAAACACGAATACATTGGCACATGAGATCGAGTAAAAAAATATAACTTTAATCAAAAGGATATTATTCACTCTGCATTGCCTCTCAGGGCCATAAGAGTAAGGTAAAACACAGATTCCGCAGATTTTAAATCGAATGGTCTCTAGTCTCTACAGCTAAATACTAACCAAATCGTACAGTTTAAAGATATAATCTTATTCTTTCTTCCTCCATGTTAAGCCATGTACAATTCCAGCAACAATGCTTATGTCGTATTCATAGTAGTAATCCCTAAAACCAAAGACAAACAACACTTCCACAGAAACAAGAGTGTGACTTGAGGTGATCCACCTAAAATTCATTTCGCTAACTAAAATCTGCAGTCTTAGGAGGTCACTTGGCTACTTGAACCATCAAGACACATTTGGTGATCCGCAGTGGTTAGGGCCAATACAACAATATAACAGGGGCACTGGTCACATTCAAATATTAAGCTAGTTCCTTTTAGGCCAAAAAGACTGGAAAGAATCATAAAAGATGTTAAAGTCGGGAAAATATAGCACAAACACACCTGAATAGCAGTTAAATAGAAACGAATTGCAAGATCAATGTCGCCCTTCTCCTACATGACAAAATAAAACGCATTGCACCATTAACTTCTGGGACCCTCAAAAAGCATTTCCTGAAAAGATTTTTCTTAATTGCTCAACGAACCTTCCAGGCATTTGCCATGTTGCCATAGCACTCTGCAAATTGTGGGTCAATGGCAAGAGCCTCTTCATTCTTTGCGATGCAAAGATCATAATCACGAAGCTAGAGGAAACCAAACTTTCAGTGATAAATTTGGAAGAAAGTAAGAAAGAACATGCCCAAGCATCACAATAGTAATAACCTGGAAATAAATAGCCCCGAGGAGAAGTAGATTATCAGTTCGACGTGGATTCTTCTCGTAAACAGCATTTCCATGCTCCAGTGCCTGGCTATATTTTCCTGATTTGTAGCTCTGATGTGCAAGAATCAGGTGGTCCTCTTCATTAACTAAATCATTTGAAGAAGCAGGATGGCAATTAGAATATGAACAAAAAGTAAAATTTAGAAGGTACAAAAGATCAATTCCAACATGAGTATCCATTTGAATATCTACACCAGCTAATCCCACACGATGCAACAGGTACACTCCAATAACTCCATAGTTCTAATAAGGTGCATCAGATCGCCTCCACCATGAGGTGTGGAGAGGCCAAGAATTCAGCTTTTCACATGACTTAAAATTGTAAGTCTTGCACAAAAAACAAAAATCATGTGGAGACCACCTTTGCCTTCAAAACACCATTCAAAATTATGCATACACTTTCCGACAACCCGCTAACAATCCTACAAGTGGTAGAGGTGAGGAGTAAAAAAAATTGTTAGGAAAACACAACAAATTCGCTGTGACTGAATGTAGTATATACCACAGCCAACGCCAAAAGGCATTCCAAAACAATCTTGTTCATTTCCTGGCCCTGAAGGATTTGAACACATAGGTGCGTCACAAATTCCAAATTATTACCAGTATGACTAAATCTGTCAAGATATCAAGGGTGTAGACAAACAAAACTGTTCTAATCTGACCAGGTTATTCACAAAAGTACCCTAAGTGTCAGGTAAACTACCACATTAATAAGAGATGTGATGCTGATTCACGTACCAATACTAACAGACAACATGGTAACGCAAAAGACAATGGTTTGGGAAATAATCCATCCATGAATCTAACCAGTATATTATCAAAAGCTCAAATATCTGCAGTAAGTTAGCCGGCTTGAGCTCCATTTGGACTAGTACGCAGATAGTTATGTGAAATGTATGTGTTTAATACCAGACAATTAGGGGCAGATACACAATATAGCCACTGGTTTCCTATGAGTGAATACTTTCCGCCCAAGACATGGAAATGTTCTAATTATAAAGGGGTGACTCCGATCGGCTGAAGCAAGTGAGCCCAGAACTTCATAATAGCCTAGACTGCACATCACCACTCAACCAGTGGACTCCACGTGCCCTCAACTAATCTAGCTCTCGTCTCAACCCACATGCCCACAGCCAACATGTACAAGCAAGGCAGGCCAAACAAATTATGTGCACATGTTCCTGCTGCATCGACATCGACTGTACCAACCATAAGCGCTGAAAGAGTACTCTTTTGCAATGGATGAATTATTTTTCTACTCCTGGCAAAATGATTGAAACATTTAGACTTGAACTGAATACAAAGTTTTAGATACTTAGATTATATTCAATAGAAGATTGAAATTCAATTACTCCTACCACAGATCAAAGTGCACTTGGTTCTAGTACAATTAGTTCAGCTGTATACGATCTGATTTGACAGAACATTCAGGTTTAATCTAGAGGCCTGCCTGAGAAGGAAATTGAGTAGTCCACTTGTATCCATTTTATGAACTTGACATGCCCAAAAATGATTCCGTGGACCAGCTTTGTTAAATCCTAAAAGAGCCCGAGGAAACCAGTAGTACAAGACTAGAATTCCTAGTACGGTTATTGAGTTACTAGCTCACATGTTCCTGGAAATCCGAAGAACAACACCAGCCACGCAGACCATTCTGGGTAATAAAAATGAAGCAGTTCTCCCGATTTTCCACTTAATTTCAAGCCCCGTAAACTCAAAACAAACACAAACAACACACCCCAGAGTACAGTTTTCCACAAGCTAAACTGAGTTAAGATCCTTCAGGCCCTAGCAGAAGGAGGAAGAGGGAACCCCTGGCAAATCGGTGATCACAACCTAAAAAAGAGATCAACGAGTAGCGAAATCGGGGATCAGCAGAGGTGCTCACCCCCGACGAGCTGCTTGGCCCTCGCATCCAAGGACACGGTGGGCAGCAGGAAAGCCGCCGCTGGCGCTGGCCCCTCGGGAGCCGGCCCCGCGCCGCCGCTGACCCCGAGCCATACGTCGTCCCCGCCGCGCACCACCGGCGCCGCCAGGTGGCGTGCGTCGCTACGCAGCGAGAGCATCGCGCGGAAACCCTAGATCCGGAGGCCTAGACCAACGCGGGCCCGAAATCTCGCGCGGGCGCGAGAGGTTTTGGGACGGTGGGGGAGTGCTGTGATGGACGACGGCGCCTCTCCACTTGCGGAGATTGGGGAATTCTTGGGAGAGATTTCCCGGAAGAGGTGGAGATTTTTATTTGCTCTGTTGCACCGTTTTCCGCCGCGGCAAATGGAGTGAGCCAAGTGGGTGCACGCCATGTGTCTTTGGTGTGGACTGTGGACGTGTTTGGTAGTGCAATTTTGGTAACACCGTGGAAGGAAGGAACTTGCGAGCCCCACGTGGAAAGAATGGGTCTGTTTGTTCCCGCATACATTATTTGACCTATATCACACCAAGTTTAAAGCATCTTCTAGTCTGAGCCAACTGCTACACCCGAATCGGCAATTTCTGAAAAGCCAGGCTGGACCGAAGCAAGGGAGGAGAACGTGGCACTGAGCTCGTGCGACCACGGAGATGGCGAGAGCTCACGCGCGTCTCCGAAAAATCGGCAGGAGGATTTTGGCTCACCTCCCGCCGATTCGGTCACCCCATTTAGCCTCCCCCTCTCACCGCCCAAAATCCCGCCACCCTCCCCCCCCCCCCCCCTCGAGCTTTCCCGCCGACGAGCAAGTAAGCGGCGCTCCTTCACCGGCGGGCGGTCCATGCCGGCGGTGACTCCTGTCCTCAACTTCTTTGACTGTTCCCGCGTCCCTCTCGGGCTGCAGCCATGGCCTTTGTGAGTTCAATCATCCTCTTCTCTGTGTTCGTTGTAACTAGATCTGAAAGCATGTGGTCGTAGGGTTTGATGTGCAAACATGTGGTAGGGTTTGATCTGTGAGCATATGGTAGATTGTGATGTTGTGGTAGCTTTTTTATGGTGGATTTGTAGCATGCTAGAGTAGTATGATAGTGATGAACACGATAGATTCATAGCTAGTTGGCTAGTTGTGATGTATGCTCCTTCTTTCATAGATCATTCGGTATTGTGTGTGTTATGCTTATTGTCAATGTGTGCTACGATTGTGGCACATGACCACGCAAACCCAAGATCTTAGTCAGGCCCTTGTGTAGTAACGAAGTATGTCTACCAGATGGGGTGAATGGGAGTTTTTAAAATTTCTTCGAAAATATCAAAACTCTCCGAACCCAGCAGCGGAGCGAATGAAAACAATGTATAGTGAGCGAATACAAACTAAAGAACGAAAACTAAAAGCATGCATCGAGACAAATCACATGATTGAAACAGTTCGAATGTAAAGAGGAGTAGCAGAGGTAACCAGTGATGCTCGATGGCAATAAGGAATTTGGTAGACCAGTTCGCCCTTCTGCACAAGGACTACGTCTGGTTAGAGGGGTTGTGATTTAACACAGAAGATAAATTCTCTTCGCCCTATTCTCCTCGACAATTAGCTCGTCAACCAATGTCGGTCACTCGTGGCAAACACTTGAGCGACCTCCGACCCTTTATAGACTTCTTCTTCGAGAACCACAATTACTCTTAGTCTCTGAAGAAATTGACGCATAACCGTCTAGAGAGTTTGCAGCTCTCAAGAGTAATAGGCGGAGCGTACTGGACTTAGATTTGAGTGATGTTGAACCACTATCTATTTTTTCGGCTCTAGGGGTTTTCTCTCAGTGGATTTTAAACTCAAATCACTCTGGAGAGGGGGTTGCTCAACAATCTTCTCACAATCAAACGGAGCAGCCATCGGATAACGCCGGTGAGGGGTGGCTATTTATAGCCGCAGCCTTCCCTGGTGGGAAATTACCATTTTGGACACGCAGTCCAGCCAATGGCCAATCGACATGTTTACAACGGTCAGATTTCAAGAGCAACGGTATCATTACTTGAGGAACAAGTAATGCTAATGTGACGCCCCCGATTCAATCGTACACTAATCATACACGCAAACGTGTACGATTAAGATCAGGGACTCATGGGAAGATATCACAACACAACTCTATAAATAAAATAAGTCATACAAGCATCATATTACAAGCCAGGGGCCTCGAGGGCTCGAATACAAGAGCTCGATCATAGACGAGTCAGCGGAAGCACCAATATCTGAGTACAGACATAAGTTAAACAAGTTTGCCTTAAGAAGGCTAGCACAAACTGAGATACAGATCGAAAGAGGCGCAGGCCTCTTGCCTGGGATCCTCCTAAACTACTTCTGGTCGTCGTCAGCGGGCTGCACGTAGTAGTAGGCACCTCCCGAGTAGTAGTAGTCGTCATCGACGGTGGCGTATGGCTCCTGGGCTCCAACATCTGGTCGCAGCAATCGAGTATAGAAAGGGGGGAAAGAGGGAGCAAAGCAACCGTGAGTACTCATCCAAAGTACTCGCAAGCAAGGAGCTACACTACATATGTATGCATTGGTATCAAATGGATAAGGATATCCTATATGGACTGAACTGCAGAAAGCCGGAATAAGAGGGGGATAGCTAGTCCTTTCGAAGACTACGCTTCTGGTAACCTCCATCTTGCAGCAGGAGGAGAGAGTGGATGGTAAGTTCACCAAGTAGCATCGTATAGCATAATCCTAACCGATGATCCTCCCCTCGTCGCCCTGTGAGAGAGCGACCACCGGTTGTATCTGGCACTTGGAAGGGTGTGTTTTATTAAGTATCCGGTTCTAGTTGTCATAAGGTCAAGGTACAACTCCAAGTCGTCCTGTTACCGAAGATCACGGCTATTCGAATAGATTAACTTCCCTGCAGGGGTGCACCACATAACCCAACACGCTCGATCCCATTTGGCCGGACACACTTTCCTGGGTCATGCCCGGCCTCGGAAGATCAACACGTCGCAGCCCTACCTAGGCACAACAGAGAGGTCAGCACGCCGGTCTAAATCCTATGGCGCAGGGGTTTGGGCCCATCGCCCTTTGCACACCTGCACATTGCGAACACGGCCGGAAGCAGACCTAGCCTAGCAGGCGTTCCAGTCCAATCCGGCGTGCGCCGCTTAGTCGCTGACGTCACGAAGGCTTTGGCTGATACCACGACGTCGAGTGCCCATAAGTGCCCCCGCGTAGATGGTTAGTGCGTATAGGCCAGTAGCCAGACTCGGATCAAATACCAAGATCTCGTTAAATGTGTTATCTTGAAATAACTGCGAACGCCGACCAGGGCCAGGCCCACCTCTCTCCTAGGTGGTCTCAACCTGCCCTGTCGCTTCACCACAAAGTTTCACTCAGAGGGCCGTCGGGACAAACGTCCTTTCAGACCCAATCCGTTAATCACTCGCGGGTACTCCTACGAGCCGACCCGTCTTTAGTTACCACAAGTATCATATATTATGTATATAAGTATATATCCGTGATCAACTCCCGAGTGATCACGGCCCGATAGTATAGCATGGCAGACGGACAAGAATGTAGGGCCACTGATGGTAAACTAGCATCCTATACTAAGCATTTAGGATTGCAGGTAAGGTATCAACAGTTGTAGCAACAATGACAGGCTATGCATCAGGATAGGATTAACGGAAAGCAGTAACATGCTACACTACTCTAATGCAAGCAGTATAGAGAGTAGAGTAGGCGATATCTGGTGATCAAGGGGGAGGCTTGCCTGGTTGCTCTAGCAAGAGAGAGGAGTCGTCAACACCATAGTCGAACTAGGGTCGCCGGCAGTCTCGGGGTCTACCGAAAAAGAGTAACGGAGGGGGAATACAATAAATAATAGAGCAATCAAAGTATCACAAAGCATAACAAGACAATACGCGGTGCTGGAGGTGACCTAACGCGGTATGAGATGATACCGGTGAAGGGGGAAACATCCGGGAAAATATCCCCGGTGTTTTGCGTTTTTGGAGAGATGAATCGGAGGGGGAAAGTTACGTGTTTGCTATGCTAGGGATGCGTGGCGGACGAACGAGCTGCGTATTCGGATTCGTCTCGTCGTTCTGATCAATTTTCATATACAAAGTATTTTCATGTGAGCTACGGATTATTTTATATCAATTTTTAAAGTTTTTAAATCATTTTCTAGAATTAACAGAATTAATTTAATACTAAAATACATTTCTAACGTCAGCATGACGTCAACACGACGTCAGCAGTCAACCAGTCAGTTGACTGGGTCAAACCAACGCGTGGGTCCTACTATCATTGACTAAGACTAATTAAACAGATTAATTAGTTTCATTAGTAATTAGGTCAACCTAACAATGATTAATTAAGTTAATTAATTCGTTGATTAATTAATTAATTAATATTTAAATTGCTTTTACTTATTTATTTATCTATTATTATTTTTATTAAATATCTTTTTTTTGTTCTGGGGCATGGGCCCGGCATGTCATTGGCCCAGACGGCCAAAGGCGGGTGCGGGCATCGGGTGCTAGGCGCCGGGCCACGTTTAGCGGGCGCGGCCGCTCGACAAGGCGCCCGAGGCGGCGGCGAGGCCATGGCAATGCGGGCGGTCGCCAGAGGGGGACGCCGGTGCTGTGGAGCAGCAGCAGAGCCACCGCGGGGCAGAAGCAGGGCGACGACGTGGGGAGCCGAGGCTGCAACAGCAGGTGGGGCAAGTAGCGGAGGCGGGGAGTGAGGCCGGCGACGAGCAGGCCCGCGGGCATCAGAGAAGCAGCAGCAGGGGGTGGACGCGGTCAGGGCGGCGACGCGCGGTGGAGCGGGGCGGAGAGCGTGGGCACACGCAGCGCGTGCGGTGGGGCGTGGGCATGCGCCGGCGAGCCGGGGCGTGGCCAAGCGCGGATGCGCGCGCGCAGCAACAGCGAAGGCGTCCGGTGCCAGGAGCAGGTGCGGGCGGGTAGCGAAATCGGGCGCGCGGGCGTGTCGCGCGCGCGGTGAACGGCGCCGAGCAAGGAGGAACCGGGGGAAGGAGGAGGAGGGCGGAGGCCGTGGCCTCACAGGGGCGTGTGGGGACGGGGAAGCGGAGTCGGGGAGGGAGTCGAAGACGAGGTCGATGGGGAGGCAGTCCGGCGGGGAGGTCCGTCGAGGAGGAGGGCGGCGAGGCGTTCCGGCCGACGAGGATCCGGGGGCGACGGGGTCGGTGCGATGCGAGGCATCGTCGAGTGGGGAGGTGAGGTGAGGGGCGCCCGATCCAGATCCAAAACGGGGGGGGGGACGAGAGAGAGACGTGGGGGCGAGTGGGGTTGACCGGTTAGGATTCGGTCGTGGGCACGGGGCCATATAGGCCTGCTTAGCTGGGCCGGCTAGCACAACGGTCTGCTGGGCCGTGGCCCAGTTGGGCCAAGTGGGGTTTCCTCTTTTTACTTTTCTGTTAATTTTCTTTTTTTATCTATTTCTTTTCTGTTTTCACTTTAGTTACAATTTATTCTTTGTTTAGTAAAATATGACAATAGCTCCAACTTAGTGTTTCAAAACAACCCACTACCCTAAAGGTTTTACCTCAAAATAAAATAGTTTATGATTTTTTAAAAAATATCAAAGGCACTTATTCAATCGTTTTAACTACCGTTTTAGTCATTTTAGAGTATTAAAACATTTTATAAAAGTGGGATTTCCTCACCTCAATTAACTTTGCATTACTTGGCACAACCCGAACATTTTAGTTTTAAAGTTTGAAAACTTTTGTTGTTTGCCTTTAATTCAATTTTGAATTTGAATCATTTTTGAACTAACCCGAGATTAGCAACTATAATCGAGGTGACGTGGCATAATTAGCAGAGGATCACTGTAGCTTAATTACCTAGGCGTCATAGCTAACTCCTCGGTCAGAGACAAATCTCTTGCAGCGAGGAAGATCACAGTCTCTTGCTGGTAAGTATTTGCTCGGAACACAAAGAGATTTCTCTCGCAAGTTCATAGGACTTGGGTTTAGCATTAGAGAATCAAAGCTTTGAACGCTACACCCCTCTTAGTAGTACGGTGGTCCCGTGGCTCAATAAAGAGAAAAGAAACAACAAAATAAATGATACTTCTTCACCTCGTCTTCGATCTTCTCGGTCGCAGTCTCTTCGTTCGGACAAGCATCGAACCAATTACTTCGCGTCAGCAATTTTTGAGGGGTCACTCTTGTCATCATAATCTTCGGTTATAATCTTCACTACTGCGCAGGGGATTATCTTCGACGTTTGAATCAAACTCCTCTTGACTTCAGGGACCTGTTACTCTGTGTGCACTAGCAAACACGTAAGTCCCATACTATTTATGTCAACAAACTCCGAAATATAAGGAGGCAAACTATTGCACCAACAATCTCCCCCTTTTTGGACGGTTGTTGACAAAATAGATAATCATCAAAGTGAAGATAGATAAGTGACAAGTGATTCCAATGAGTGGATAAGTGTTACTTTGCTTGATGATGAAATAGACTCCCCTTAAATGTATGCAGGGAAAAAGATATGAGATTAATTCTCCTGCAAGTATTGAAGTATACAAAGGAAAATTCAATCATTAGAGACAATGATTCGCACTAATGACATATAATCCATTGTGATTGTAGTGCTATCGTTCATAACTTTCAATAATAATTCCACATGCAAAACAAATGTTTCGAGAGAAAAAGTGCAGCGAGAGGGGTTATTAACATTACATCACATAAGTTTTTACAACTCAGAGTAGATAGGCTTAAACAGAAGTTTCAAACTTGCACGAAACCAAAACAAAGAAACACAAAGAAAATCTATCGAGACTCGACGTAATTCTCCACCTTTTTGTCAACTAGTGTCAAAAAGGTAACGAATAACGGGAGTGCAAAAGCGCGGAACTTGCTTCACTTAGTGGCATCTCCAGAAGAACTGGCCGAGGTGATTTCGTCTTCAGAAGTGACTGGATTGGCTTCGTCTTCAGGAGCAGTAGATTTTCCTTCAGGGATAACAACTTGGGGCTGAGGAGGCGATGGCATATTGGGGCAACCACATGAGGAATACGGGATAACACATTGCCTTCGGTGGGTTTCTCAGTCGATGAGGTGGGCTTCAGATTCTCCAATCAGCCTGCGAAGCTTGAGATGTAGAAGATCGGTGGTTGGCTCACGACCTGGAAGAGGAGGGGTACTCTGTTCTTGGAAATCATTAATAGTGAAGCCTTTATCAATATAATCATAGAGCTCTTAGAGATTGACATTCAGGAATTGTTTCTCGGTGAAGAACTTGCGAAGCAATTTCCAGAGCCTCTTCTAGTTCTCATCTGCAATCAGATGCACGATTCTGGTTTGATTATTGATAGCATTTAGCTCGGAAGCGAGATGTTCTTTTTTGTGTCTATCCTCAACGATGTGCTACAACAACACTTGTTGAGTATGCAAACTAACTTTGAGTTGCGATGGACGTTGAAGCGAAATCTTTCGGTCGCGATGAGGGAGACGCGGGCCATTGAATTGCATGTGATAATCATGAGCGCTTGACGCGAGCGATTTACCTGAAGAAATATCTTCCATGATTTGTAGGGTATCACGAACATGAGGGATAAATCTTTTGTGACTTTCCTTCTGAAAGGATCGAGAAGAGGTGTCTAGAGGGGGGGGGGTGATTAGACACTAAGTACCAAAGTTGCAGTTTTTAATTTCTTTGTATTGAAGTGGAGTTTTGGCACAAGTTTAACAAACACAATACATATCAAGCAAGCATGCAAAGAGTATATGAGCAGTGGAAAGTAAAGCATGCAACTTGGAAGAATGTAAAGGGAAGGGTTTGGAGAATTCAAACGCAATTGGAGACACTGATGTTTTTGTCGTGGTTCCGATAGGTGGTGCTATCGTACATCCACGTTGATGGAGACTTCAACCCACGAAGGGTAACGGTTGCGTGAGTCCACGGAGGGCTCCACCCACGAAGGGTCCACGAAGAAGCAACCTTGTCTATCCCATCATGGCCATCGCCCATGAAGGACTTGCCTCACTAGCGGTAGATCTTCACGAAGTAGGCGATCTCCTTGCCCTTACAAACTCCTTGGTTCAACTCCACAATCTTGTCGGGGGCTCCCAAGTGACACCTAGCCAATCTAGGAGACACCACTCTCCAAGAAGTAACAAATGGTATGTTGATGATGAACTCCTTGCTCTTGTGCTTCAAATGATAGTCTCCCCAACACTCAACTCTCTCCCACAGGATTTGGATTTGGTGGAAAGAAGATTTGGTGTAAAGCAACTTGGAGAAGGCTATAGATCAAGATTCATATGGTGGGAATGGAATATCTTGGCCTCAACACATGAGTAGGTGGTTCTCTCTCAGAAAATGTGTATTGGAAGTGTAGGTATGTTCTGATGGCTCTCTCCATGAATGAAGAGTGGGTGGAGACACAAAAACTAACTGTTACACACAATTTACCAATCTCGGTGAGACCGAATTGAGAAACTCGGTCGGACCGATTTAGCAAACCTAGTGACCGTTAGGATTTTCGGTGGGACTGAGATGCAACTCGGTAGGACTGATATGGTTAGGGTTAGGGCATAACGTAATCTCGGTGAGACCGATTACACAAACTCGGTGGGACCGATTTTGGTAATAAGCTAATCAGAGAGTTGGTCAGGCAAACTTGGTGAGACCGATTACACAAACTCGGTGGGACCGATTTTGGTAATAAGCTAACCAGAAAGTTTGCATTGTAATCTCGGTAGTACCGATTGCTCAATCTCGGTGGGACCGATTTTGGTAATGGACATACACAGAGAGATTACAATCCCATCTCTGTGAGACCGAGATCCCTATCAGTGAAACCGATTTGCCCAGGGTTTGTGGCAGTGGCTATGACATCTGAACTCGGTGGCGCTGGATAGAAAGAATCGATGGGGCCGAGTTTGACTTTTGGTTTAGGTCATATGTGGATGTGGGAAGGTAGTTGAGGGTTTTGGAGCATATCACTAAGCACTATGAAGCAAGAACCTCATCAAGCAACACCTCATCCCCTCTTGATAGTATTGGCTTTTCCTATAGACTCAATGTGATCTTGGATCACTAAAATAGAAAATGCAGAGTCTTGATCTTGAAGCTTGGGCTAATCCTTTGTCCTTAGTATCTTGAAGGGGTTCCACATCCTTTAGTCCATGCCACTTAATTTGTTGAACTTGTGTGAAACATACGAGGTAAAAGTATTAGTCCAACAAGAGATATGTTGTCATTAGTTATCAAAATCACCCAGGGAGCACTTGTGCTTTCAATCTCCCCCTTTTTGGTAATTGATGGCAACATACATCAAAGCTTTAGATAAAGATATAGAGAATAGCAAGTAAAGCTTTGGAAAGACATGTAACAAGCATAGGCTCCCCCTACATGTATGCAATCATGTGAATATGGAATATAGAAGCATGTGAGAGCATAACCATGACAGAGTGGCAATGTGTTACATGTATCTTGGCTATATGCATCAGGGCAAAAGATATGAATATGGGAAATGTACCTTCATGCCCATGAGTCCTTGCAAACAGTATGTACATCAGCAAGAATTTCTCATACACATGACGATGCATATACTTACCTTGTGGTCTTGAGTTGGCTAGGATGGGATGAGCCTGCGTAAACAAGGTTAGATAACACAGATGGACCCACTAGCTAGAGCAAACAAAAGAAACCACAAGAGTACCAAGACTGAGATGACATGTAGAGTGAGTACAGAGTAACATGTCCCCAAAGAGAAAGATATGCAATGAATTTAATAAATTTCTTTCCCTTGGATGTCTTGCTCCCCCTGAATCTAGCATGGGATACTGGGAGAAGATAGGGAACAGAAAAACAGAGCTCAAAGAAACAAATGAACAGAGCTAATGCAAATAAGCACATATGAACATGTCTTTCCCCCAAGAAGACATGTGGCATCTCTCCTCTTGAACATCAAGCATCTGGGATCCTTGAAGATTACTCTTTCTTGGAGTATTCCCTCCCCCTAGAGATCTCTCCCCCTGGAGATATGATTAAGCTTTGATGTGATCTCTCTATCCCCCTTTGACTTCAATTTCCAAGAAGGGTCTTCTGGAATTTGTTATGAATGGGTTCGGTCCTTGAATCACAGTACAAAGCATTAAGGTAAATGTGATGCTTGCAGAGGACAAGATTCATTGAGTGTAGCTGGATCAAGAATAAAGCAGGAATAAATGGCAAAATGTTTTTCCTGTAGTGAAATCGGTGTCACCAAGTTGTATGCTTCGGTTGCTCCAAAAATCTTCGGCTAGACCGGAGACATGAAACCGGTGGAACCGAGTTCATCACAGAGAAAAACACTTGTCACCTCAGCTCACTGGACAAATAAGATCTCACAAAGATTTGCAATGAATTGGATGCAGAAAATGCAGAACAAAAAGCAAAGAAAAGAAACTAAAAGATCTAGATGAAGTTTTTTTTTGAAAGGGGAAACAAATATGCATGAGACAAATGCAAGAACACAGAAAAGAACACAAGAGAACTTCATCTAGAGTTGGGCGGTGACAAAGTCACCTATGTTAGAGTATATTGACTTAGGAGTCAAGTGAGATCACTTGATCATAGGTCGTACTCATCGTTTAAGCTCAAAATGGGGTTACCATTTTTCGTTTAAGTATCTTGATGTATTCACATCTTGTCGAGTTGCTTTGACTCATGACTTGGAGTAAAGCTACTCTAAGATGGAATAACATTCCTTGGGTGGCGGTGTTGATCTTGATCATGTAGTTGAACTTGTGTGGGTTGCTCAAGGTTGATGTAGCACATCAAGAGTTGGGAGCACCCTTTGGATTTTGAGTTCATCTACCTACATGGGTTAGTTTTCGCAAGGAAGAGCACTTGTGTATCCAACATGACAATCATGAAGGTCAACATAGAATTTGTCAAAGGATATGTTTGAAAGGTTTCATGCTTCCTTGTCATCAACCACCATTGTGTAGAGACTTGGTGATGTAGAGATTGCTCAAGATGTGAGTGAGTTGCAATCTCATAGAATTAGATTCATCCAAGTACCTACAAGGGTTAGATAACATGCAATATGCAAATTTTCAAGACATAAGATAATCATCATAGGAGAAATATCAAGTGATTAGTCGTAAGCTCAAGTCTTGCATGTATCCAATGGAGTTCCTACTCCAAGTTTGAAGCATCAATGATGTTCAATTCACCTCTTAACCTGCAAAACACTTTCTCATCAAGTGGTTTAGTGAATATATCCGCTAATTGCTTATTGGTGCGAACATGCTTAAGGTTTATGTCACCCTTAGCAACGTGATCTCGAATGAAATGATGACGAACTTCAATATGCTTAGTTCGAGAGTGTTGCACGGGATTGTGAGCAATATTGATAGCATTTTCATTGTCACAAAGTAATGGAACATGTTTCACATATATCCCATAATCTTTAAGAGTTTGGGTCATCCAAAGTAATTGAGCACAACATGAACCAGCGGCAATGTATTCCGCTTCGGCGGTGGATAAGGATACCGAGTTTTGTTTCTTGGAAGACCAAGACACAAGAGATCTACCAAGGAATTGACAAGTACCCGAAGTGGACTTTCTATCAACCTTGTCACCGGCATAGTCCGAGTCGGAGTAGCCAACAAGATCAAAGGAAGCCCTCTTTGGATACCAAACCAAAATTTGGTGTATGTATTAAGTATCTCACTATCCTCTTCACGGCCTTAAGATGACATTCCTTAGGAGCAGCTTGATATCGTGCACACATGCACACACTTAGCATGATATCGGGACGTGAAGCACATAGATATAACAATGAACCAATCATAGAGCGGTAAACTTTTTGATCAACCGGTTCACCATCTTTGGTCAAATCAAGATGTCCACTAGTAGGCATGGGTGTAGTCATACCTTTGCATTCTTGCATATTGAACTTCTTGAATAAGTCCATGGTGTACTTCGTTTGAGAGACAAAGGTGCCTTCCTTAGTTTGCTTGATTTGCAAACCAAGAAAGAATTTGAGTTCACTCATCATAGACATCTCAAACTTCTCCGACATTAGCTTCCCAAACTTTTCACTAAAATAAGGGTTAGTTGATCCAAATATAATATCATCGACATAAATTTGGCACACAAATAGTTCTCCATTAACCCTTTTAGTAAAAATAGTAGAAACTATTTTTCTAATTTCAAAGCCTTTTTCAATAAGGAACTTGGTCAAGCATTTATACCATGCTCTAGGAGCTTGTTTAAGACCATAAAGGGCTTTGTGAAGTTTGTAGACATGATTAGGTTTCTTAGGATTGACAAAGCCGGGAGGTTGCTTAACATAAACTTCCTTCTCAATTTCACCATTTAGAAAAGTACTTTTAATGTCCATT
This sequence comes from Triticum monococcum, assembly GCA_034509565.1. NCBI lineage: Eukaryota > Viridiplantae > Streptophyta > Magnoliopsida > Poales > Poaceae > Triticum > Triticum monococcum. The sequence continues at coordinate 475,380,688 of CM067842.1, read as the reverse complement.
TGGTACAAAGTGATATCATGGTGATTAGCATAAGCAAGTAAGATGCGAATGGACTCAAGTCTAGCAACGAGAGCATATGTCTCACCATAGTCCATACCTTCGACTTGTGTGTAGCCTTGGGCGATGAGACGTGCTTTGTTGCGAACCACCTGTCCATCTTCATCTTGCTTGTTGCGAAACACCCATTTGGTACCGATGATGTTGTGGTTGTTGTCGGGCTTCTCGACCAATGTCCACACTTGATTTCTCTCAAAGTTGTGTAGTTCTTCATGCATAGCGTTTATCCAGTCCGGATCCTCCAATGCTTCTTCAACCTTCATAGGTTCAATGCTAGAGATGAATGAGTAATGTTCACAAAAGTTAGCAAAACGAGTTTTAGAGCGAGTGATTCTCCCGGTTTGGATATCATTGTAGATTTGCTCCACGGGATGATCTTTAGCAATTCTTGCTCGAACTCGTGAAAACTTTTGCTTGGGTCTTGGTTGAACATCTTCTTCATCTTGTTCTTCTTCTTGGCCTTCTTCATTGTTAGCGTTGTCGTTCTCTTGTCGTGGTGGAGAAGGAGGTTGTTGACGTTCGTCTTGGTGCACTTCCTCGTTTTCTTCATCTTGGTGTGTTCCACTCGTGGATGCTTCCGTATAAACTCTTGGTTCACCTTGTCATGAGGTAGAAGCTTCCACTTGGACGGACGAGGTACTCTCCTTTATCTCCGTTGGACGAATCTTGCCAATAGACAAGTCTTGGATTGCTTCCGAGGGATCTTTGTCTCCTACATCAATTGGCAATTGCTCTACTTGCGAGCCGTTAGATTCATCAAACTTCACATCTACCGTTTCTTCAACCTTTCAGGTGAAATTGTTGTAGACACGGTATGTGTGAGAGTTTGAGCCATAACTAAGTAGGAAACCTTCATGAGACTTAGGAGCAAATTTAGAACGACGATGCTTATCAAGAATGTAGCACTTTGAGCCAAATACTCGAAAGTATCCAACTTGGGGTTTGTTACCGGTGAGGAGCTCGTATGCCATCTTGCCAAGTAGCTTGTGAAGATACAAGCGATTTGTTGCATGACAAGCTATCTCAACCGCTTCCGCCCAAAAGTGTTTTTGCGTCTTGTACTCATCAAGCATCGTTCTTGCCATCTCGATAAGAGTCGGGTTCTTCCTCTCAACGTCTCCATTTTGTTGAGGTGTGTACGTAGCCAAGAACTCATGTGCAATCCCTTCTTCGTCAAGAAAGGTGTCTACATTTGCGTTCTTGAACTCCGTTCCGTTGTCACTCCAAACCTTCTTGATCTTCACGTCAAATTGATTTTGGGCCTTCCTAGCAAAGTTTTTGAAGATCTTTTGGACCTGCGATTTGTCATCAAGAAAGAACACCCACGTAAATCTTGAAAAATCATCAACTATGACTAGACCAAATGAGTTACCACCGAGACTCTTGTAGGCATTTGGACCAAAGAGATCCATGTGAAGTAGCTCGAGTTGTCTTCTTGTGGTCATGATGTTCTTAGCGCGATGACATCCTCCAACTTGTTTCCCTGCTTGACAAGCACTACAAAGTCTATCCTTGTCAAATATGACATCGTTAACGCCAAGGATATGATTTCCTTTAATGAGATTGTCAAGGTTTCGCATGCCCACATGGCCTAGCCTTCTATGCCACAACCAGCCTTTAGAAGATTTAGCAATTAAGCAAGTTCTAGGTTGAGCCTTTTTAGTGAAATCAACAATGTAAAGATCTCCTCTACGTATACCGGTAAAGACCATTTTATGATTATCTCTACAAAACACTTGGCAGTCTACTTCAGTAAATAGGACATTGAAACCGAAATCAGCAAGTCTAGATACTGAAAGTAAGTTGTAGCCAAGAGATTCAATGAGCATGACATTTTGTATGGAGTTATCATGTGAGATGGCCACCTTACCAAGGCCAACCACCTTACCCTTTGAATTATCACCAAAAGTGACATACTTTCGAGGGCCGTCGTTTCCAGCAAACTCATGGAACATGTCTTTGTTGGGGAACATAGTAATTTCAAAAAAAATCCTACGCACACGCAAGATCATGGTGATGCATAGCAACGAGGGGGAGAGTCTGATCTATGTACCCTTGTAGATCGCAATGGAAGCGTTGACACAACGTAGAGGAAGTAGTCGTACGTCTTCTTCCCGATCCGACCGATCCAAGCACCGTTACTCCGGCACCTCCGAGTTCTTAGCACACGTACAGCTCGATGACGATCCCCGGGCTCCGATCCAGCAAAGCTTCAGGGAGGAGTTCCACCAGCACGACGGCGTGGTGACGATCTTGATGTTTTACTGTCGCAGGGCTTCGCCTAAGCACCGCTACAATACGACCGAGGTGGAATATGGTGGCAGGGGGCACCACACACGGCTAAGGAACGATCACGTGGATCAACTTGTGTGTCTATGGGGTGCCCCCTGCCCCTGTATATAAAGGATGGAGGAGGAGGAGGCCGGCCAAGGCTAGGCGCGCCAGGTGTGGAGTCCTACTAGGACTCCAAGTCCTAGTAGGAGTCCACCAAGAGGGGAGGAAGGGAGAAGGAAGTGGAGGAGTAGGAAAGGTGGCCGGCCCCCTTTTCCCTAGTCCAATTCGGACTAGAGGGGAGGGGGGGGGGGGCGCAGCAGCCTTTTTCCTCTTCCCACTAAAGCCCATCAAGGCCCATTACTTCTCCCGTAACTACCCGGTACTCCGAAAAATACCCGAATCACTCGGAACCTTTCCGATGTCCGAATATAGTCGTCCAATATATCGATCTTTACGTCTCGACCATTTTGAGACTCCTCGTCATGTCCCCGATCTCATCCGGGACTCCGAACTCCTTCGGTACATCAAAACTCATAAACTCATAATATAACTGTCATCGAAACCTTAAGCGTGCGGACCCTACGGTTCGAGAACAATGTAGACATGACCGAGACACATCTCCGGTCAATAACCAATAGCGGGACCTGGATGCCCATATTGGCTCCTACATATTCTATGAAGATCTTTATCGGTCAGACCGCACAACAACATACGTTGTTCCCTTTGTCATCAGTATGTTACTTGCCCGAGATTCGATCGTCGGTATCCAATACCTAGTTCAATCTCGTTACCAGCAAGTCTCTTTACTCGTTCCGTAATACAACATCCCGCAACTAACTCATTAGTTGCAATGCTTGCAAGGCTTTAAGTGATGTGCATTACCGAGAGGGCCCAGAGATACCTCTCCGACAATCGGAGTGACAAATCCTAATCTCGAAATACGCCAACCCAACATCTACCTTTGGAGACACCTGTAGTACTCCTTTATAATCACCCAGTTACGTTGTGACGTTTGGTAGTACCCAAAGTGTTCCTCCGGTAAACGGGAGTTGCATAATCTCATAGTCATAGGAACATGTATAAGTCATGAAGAAAGCAATAGCAACATACTAAACGATCGGGTGCTAAGCTAATGGAATGGGTCATGTCAATCCGATCATTCATCTAATGATGTGATCCCATTAATCAAATAACAACTCTTTGTCCATGGTTAGGAAACATAACCATCTTTGATTAACGAGCTAGTCAAGTAGAGGCATACTAGTGACACTCTGTTTGTCTATGTATTCACACATGTATCCGGTTAATACAATTCTAGCATGAATAATAAATATTTATCATGATATAAGGAAATAAATAATAACTTTATTATTGCCTCTAGGGCATATTTCCTTCAGTCTTTATCTCCGGTCATATGATCAGTACATCCACTATCAAGGACCCATTCGTTTCCTCCAGCCATGTAGCCTCGAAGATTTGCCATAAGACCAAAGTGTCTCATCGCATCATCGAGATCATAGTCACTATCATCATCCTCATCATAGTATCCATGTTCAACATCATTTTGTGATTGATCAATTCCTAGAGAGGGTAATTCATTAGACAAATGATCATCACAATGGCCACCTTTATGAATTCTAATAGCTTCGGATATCATATCGCTAATGATCCCAACATTTCCTATGGCACGCATGAGATTGGTAAGATCAAATAGACAATCACCAAAGCTAGGATCACTAGAATTCATCTTACTCAAAGCAATAGACTTATGGAGAATTTCGTCTAAATTTTTCAAGGAATAATCTGGAAATCGTTCCTCAATAAATTTCCATATAGTATAGGCATAATCAAGAGTAGGAAAACTAGCAATCAAATTTTTGGGCAATCCTCTTATGATAAGATTGATGGTTCCAAGATTGTGAATCATGTCAAGATCCTCTTCGGGCGTGGGATGCAAGGGATCAATATGAGGTGCACAAGGGCTAGCAATGTACTTGTTCAAGTGGTATTCATTGAAAATCTCAAGCATTTCATTTTTCCACTCATGAAAATATTCTCCATCAAGAATAGGTACTCTATGTCTAAGACTCCCCAAAGTAGACACATCCATCTTCCTCCAAAGGTGTTTAAACCAAGGCAATGGAGACCAAGGCTCTGATACCAATTGAAAGGATCGAGAAGAGGTGTCTAGAGGGGGGGTGATTAGACACTAAGTACCAAAAGTTGCAGTTTTTAATTTCTTTGAGTTGAAGTGGAGTTTTGGCACAAGTTTAACAAACACAATACATATCAAGCAAGCATGCAAAGAGTATATGAGCAGCGGAAAGTAAAGCATGCAACTTGCAATAATGTAAAGGGAAGGGTTTGGAGAATTCAAACACAATTGGAGACACGGATGTTTTTGTCGTGGTTCCGATAGGTGGTGCTATCGTACATCCACGTTGATGGAGACTTCAACCCACGAAGGGTAACGGTTGCGCGAGTCCACGGAGGGCTCCACCCACGAAGGGTCCATGAAGAAGCAACCTTGTCTATCCCATCATGGCCATCGCCCACGAAGGACTTGCCTCACTAGCGGTAGATCTTCACGAAGTAGGCGATCTCCTTGCCCTTACAAACTCCTTGGTTCAAATCCACAATCTTGTCGGAGGCTCCCAAGTGACACCTAGCCAATCTAGGAGACACCACTCTCCAAGAAGTAACAAATGGTGTGTTGATGATGAACTCCTTGCTCTTGTGCTTCAAATGATAGTCTCCCCAACACTCAACTCTCTCTCATAGGATTTGGATTTGGTGGAAAGAAGTTTTGAGTGGAAAGCAACTTGGGGAAGGCTAGAGATCAAGATTCATATGGTGGGAATGGAATATCTTGGCCTCAACACATGAGTAGGTGGTTCTCTCTCAGAAAATGTGTATTGGAAGTGTAGGTATGTTCTGATGGCTCTCTCCATGAATGAAGAGTGGGTGGAGACACAAAAACTAACTGTTACACACAATTTACCAATCTCGGTGAGACCGAATTGAGAAACTCGGTCGGACCGATTTAGCAAACCTAGTGACCGTTAGGATTTTCGGTGGGACTGAGATGCAACTCGGTAGGACTGATATGGTTAGGGTTAGGGCATAACGTAATCTCGGTGAGACCGATTACACAAACTCGGTGGGACCGATTTTGGTAATAAGCTAATCAGAGAGTTGGTCAGGCAAACTTGGTGAGACCGATTACACAAACTCGGTGGGACCGATTTTGGTAATAAGCTAACCAGAAAGTTTGCATTGTAATCTCGGTAGTACCGATTGCTCAATCTCGGTGGGACCGATTTTGGTAATGGACATACACAGAGAGATTACAATCCCATCTCTGTGAGACCGAGATCCCTATCAGTGAAACCGATTTGCCCAGGGTTTGTGGCAGTGGCTATGACATCTGAACTCGGTGGCGCCGGATAGGAAGAATCGGTGGGGCCGAGTTTGACTTCTGGTTTAGGTCATATGTGGATGTGGGAAGGTAGTTGAGGGTTTTGGAGCATATCACTAAGCACTATGAAGCAAGAACCTCATCAAGCAACACCTCATCCCCTCTTGATAGTATTGGCTTTTCCTATAGACTCAATGCGATCTTGGATCACTAAAATAGAAAATGTAGAGTCTTGATCTTGAAGCTTGAGCTAATCCTTTGTCCTTAGCATCTTGAATGGGTTCCACATCCTTTAGTCCATGCCACTTAATTTGTTGAACTTGTCTGAAACATACTAGGTAAAAGTATTAGTCCAACAAGAGATATGTTGTCATTAATTATCAAAATCACCTAGGGAGCACTTGTGCTTTCAGCTTCGCCAGATATTCTGTGCGCATGGCATGATCAATAATTTTCTGGATCCATGGCGCGAAAACTCTGAGGCAGAAGGGATATTGAGCAGAATCCTTCAGAATATGCAGAAACATGTCCTCAACATCGAAGATATACCGCTCAGAGATTGCATAGATAGTATTCCGAAGAACATCTAAGATGGACTTATCTGTATTCATCTCGGCTAGAGGGTAAATAGTGTAAGAGAGCATGTGATATCGCGTCTGATTTTCGAACGTTAAATGCTCATGACGAGGAGGACTAATGTAGTCACGAATATTTTCTTGATCCATAGTGCAACGAAAAGTTTCATCTGATATGACATCAATGTTATGCACCTGAATTTCATTGTCACCATGCTCAAAGCGAGGGAAATGGAAGTGCGAGACAAAGTATGTTGCAGTGCATTTGATGTGTTTTCCTTCGGTCATCCATTCCATAATCATTTTGAGATGTCGGATTCATCACCAGTGATATAGAGAGTGGCATAGAACCGAAGAATAATCTCTCTGTTCCGAGGATGCTCGAATTCGAATACCTTGGTGTGGCAGAAGTCATCCAGATCTTGTAGCATTGAAGCAGCCAATATTTCGCATAGAAGGAATGTTTGGGTATTCATGAGGAAATATCTTTCTGCTCTCATAGAGGACCCAAGAGTAATAGATGGTCTGTTCTTTGTCCAGAAGCAAGGCGATTCCGAAGTGCACTGCCCATCATACGGACTATCTTGAAAGAATTTGGGATGCGCATTCCGATTGAAAGGAGGACCTTTGGTGCCATCTCCTAACAAGAACAAAGGTTGTTGACGAGGGTATGGATATTTGAGTTCGTCTTCAGATGAGAGAACTTCATCGCCATATACAACGGAGTACGGCGAGCAGAAACAAATTTTTGTTCGGAGGGACCAACATCTTGCATTCTTGGTGTTGTGTCGATGGATAACTTCATAGAAGTTGATGGAGCTGGTGGTGTTGGGAATCGTTGCATGGAAAACAAAAAAATTATATGCACACGCAATTATCTATCCATGGAGATGCATATCAACGAGGGGGAGAGTGTGTCTATGTACCCTTGTAGACCGTAAGCGGAAGCGTTTCACAACGCGGTTGATGTAGTCGAACTTCTTCGCGCTTCAACCGATCAAGTACCGAACGCACGACACCTCCACGTTCTGCACATGTTCTGTTCTGTGACGTCCCTCGCCTTCTTGATCCAGCAAGACGTCAAGGTAGTAGATGAGTTCCGTCAGCACGACAGCATGGTGACGGTGATGGTGAAGTGATCCTCGTAGGGCTTCGCCTAAGCACTACGAAAATATGACCGAGGGAGTAAATGGTGGACGGGGGCGCTGCACACAGCTAATACAATGTTGTGTATCCTTGTGTGGCGCCCCTACCCATGTATATATAGGTGGGAGGGGAGGAGGCAGCCCCTGGGCGCCCCAAGAGACCTGGCTGCAGCCCTAGGGCTGCTGCCTTGCCCTGTGCCCCCTTTCCTTGTAAGAAGGGGGGAGGAAAGAGGGGGGAGAGGGAAGGAAGGGGGAGTCCTACTCCACACTTTCCTTGCCCTCACCTCTTTCCTTCTCCTACTCATAGGCCAGCCTGCTATGGGTGCACACCAGCCCCTTGTGGGCTGGTGTGTTCCCTCTGTTGGCCCATAAGGCCCATATTTTTGTCGGGGTGCCCGAAACTCCTTTCCAATGACCCGATAAGTACCCGGTACCCCCGAAACACTTCCGGTGTCAGAATACTGTCGTCCTATATATATAAATCTTTACCTCTCGACCATTTCGAGACTCCTCGTCATGTCTGTGATCTCATCCGAGACTCCAAACAACATTCTGTCACCAAATCACATAACTCATATAATACTATATCGTCATCGAATGTTAAGCGTGCGGACCCTACGGGTTCGAGAACTATGTAGACATGACTGATACCTCTCCAATCAATAACCAATAGCGGAACCTAGATGCCCATATTGGCTCCTACATATTCTATGAAGATCTTCATCGGTCGAACCGTTATGACAACATACATTATTCCCTTTGTCTATCAGTATGTTACTTGCCCGAGATTCGATTGTCGGTATCTTCATACCTAGTTCAATCTCATTACTGGCAAGTCTCTTTACTCATTCCGTAATACATCAGCCTGCAACTAACTCATTAGTCACTTTGCTTGCAAGGCTTCTAATGATGTGTATTATCGAGAGGGCCCAAAGATACCTCTCCGATACTCGGAGTGACAAATCCTAATCTCGATCTATGCCAACTCAACAAACACCTTCGGAGATACGTGTATAGAATCTTTATAATCACCCAGTTACGTTGTGACGTTTGATAGCACACAAGGCATTCCTCTGGTATCCGGGAGTTGCATAATCTCATAGTCGAAGGAACATGTATTTGACATGAAGAAAGCAATAGCAATAAAACTAAACGATCATAATGCTAAGCTAACAGATGGGTCTTGTCCATCACATCATTCTCCTAATGATGTGATCCCGTTATCAAATGACAACTCATGTCCATGGTTAGGAAACCTTAACCATCTTTGATCAATGAGCTAGTCAAGTAGAGGCTCACTAGGGACACAGTGTTTGTTTATATATTCACACATGTATTTAGGTTTCTGATCAATACAATTCTAGCATGAATAATAAACCTTTATCATGAATAAGGATATATAAATAACAACTTTATTATTGCCTCTGGGGCATATTTCCTTCAGTCTCCCACTTGCACTAGAGTCAATAATCTAGTTCACATTGCTATGTGATTAACACCAATAGTTCACATCGTCATGTGATTAACACCCACAGTTCACATCGTCATGTGACCAACACCCAAAGGGTTTACACTGGTACATGTCGGTGCTATACAAACGGTTTTTAACCCCTTTCCGTGATGGCATTTGGAACCATCGCCTAGTGAGTGACGGTGATAGGGGGTCCTTCCCACACGACCTAGAAACTGTCGGGGATAGGGACCCTACAGTACTCCTACTCATTTCTGCTCACATTGCCATTGCAGTCGGTGTTCTGTGGTGCTACATTTATGATGCGCAGCCCATCACAAACGGTTCACTATTATAGAACATGTATGATGCGTGGCCCATCAGAAACGGTTCACTATTAAGAAGATTAGCTAATCGTCATACGAGTGTCAAACAGGATTACGAAACGTTGGACCGTCGTAACATCATAGTACACAACAACTATTGCACACGCTATTCTGTAGTGCAACGTTTACGATGCATACTTCATTAGAAACAGTTCATGGTTGCGAATCGCGTACAATAAGGCAACTAACACAAACGTTTAGTTTGCCCGCACCGTTTGTGATATTGCCTGACATCGCACACGCTTTGCAAACGGTAACTGTGTGCATGCTTGCACACGTTTCCTCTCTGTGAACCGTCTCAGATTATGGTGTATATCGCAAACGTTTGTGTTTTACCAACCGCGTGTGTCGTAACGACCTGGAGGGCATAATTTCACCGTAATTTAATTGTTGTTATTTCAAATTGTACCAGATTTGAATTTGAATTTGAATGTATGCTACAACTTTATTCATATCCATCAGGTTCAAACAACCAATGCATTATTCGATTCATAGGTACATATGTTCAAGAATTACATAAGAACCAAATAATGAATGATGAACCACAGTTGTATACTTGTACTATTAAAGACGGTAAAGAAAGAGGCGAAATACATTCTGGTTGCTGAACAAGGTGAAGCGGAATGCCCATATTGTGCCCTCCTCCATGCAGAAGGCACGCATGACTCTAGTCCAACCCCTTGTGATGGCCGACCGCCCATCCTTCATGGTCTTCATGAAAACATCTAGATAATCATCGTGTTCTGGTAGAAATACTTTAACCTTTGCATGCCCACCAATCATGTAGTTTGAGAGGTAACCTTGAGTAAACTGCTTTGGCAACCACTGCAAAGGAAAAATATTCAGACATTGTCATCTAACACAACTCATTATGGGCAGTAAAAATAAGGCTGTAGAGTTCTTACTTACCATCATGCAGTTTGCTGCTGTCTTGGATAAAGTGTAAACAAATAGTTTAATTGCCATCTTTGGACCCATTTTACTAACAATCTTTATTAGCTTCCGCACTTGATGCTGGTTCATCGATATCTCATTGCCCCATACGCATAAAGGGTCGAAGCGCGGATCTTTACCAATGACATATGTGCCTAAAAGCACCAAGTTAATATTAGAATCTAAATAGCAATTGCACAATGATGTAGTACAACACTCTTTTATAATATCTTATAACATCCAATATACTCACATATTAGATGAATTAACATCTTATATTATGGGCCGGAACGAGCTTAGTGCATTCTTACAAATTATCGGCTGATTAACTGTTGTTGTATCCATGGGTTACAACTAGTTTGAGCTAGTTCGGGCTCAAATAGCCCTAAAGTATATCTAAACATGAGGGCTAGTTTGAGCTAGTTACATCTATAACCCACCCAAAAAACTATCCAACCCAAGAGGTGCTAATTGAAGCTAGTTCTCCTAGTGCATTTATTGCCAATCTAACCCTGCCATCCAAACAACTCTTTGGATGGAGTTAGTTCAGGGTTAGTCATGAGCTAGAAACTAACTCTAACCTCTAGCTAAGTTGAGTATCCAAACAGACTGTGTTGTTGTTGTTGTTGTTGTTGTTGTTGTTGTTGTTGTTGTTGTTGTTGTTGCTGTTGTTGTTGCTGCTGCTGCTCTTCTACGTATATCTAGACATCATCAGAACATTAATGTAACACTCTTCCTTGTTGCTATGTATCCTAGGATTGCATATTTAGACATTAAGTACATTGCATGTTGCTATGTAGCCTTAGATATATTACATATGGCCCTAGTTAACCTAACGATAAATGGGTTGCAGATATATTCAGTTAAAAGTCTAATTCACCGATTAGCACCTTATCAGCCCCCGGCCTATATGGTACCAGCTACCGATATCTTGAACAGTGAGCATATATAAGCCATGGGATGAAACCAACCTCGATGGAAAACATCAGTCATTCCCAAAATTGTCTTGTGTAGGTACATCGAGAAGCATGTTAAGCACAACAGGCTAAACATCAACCAAAATTATCCATGGCAGACAGAATAATCTCCAAAAGATAGCTTCAGCGTGCAGGTTTAAGCACGCTAGTTATTGTTAAAAAATGGAAAGGTGTGGTAACTACAAGATGCAACAACCAAATGTAGTCATTCATAGTGGTATTGTTGAAACTGGTAGTGATGAAATCGAACTGCACAGTTCATACTTGCACATATAGAACATCACGTTGTGAATAACTGGAATAAACAAGGCATACTACGAACAACCAAAGATAGCATTTGAAACCGGACATATGCTAACTACAAACAACCGAACAATCAAAAACTTTAAAAGAGGCATATGCTAGCTATAACATGCTTAACAACAAGCAAATATATGCATTCCTATCGGTATGTTTAAAACTGGATTGATGAAATGTACTGCACAGTAAATAATTGCACATATAGAGCATCACATCGTGAGCAACTGAAATAAACAAGGCATACTACAAGCAACCAGATATAGCAATTAAAACTGGACATATTGTCGGAGTAATTGGACACGGATACCCTGAAGACGGCAAGATGATATTTCAAGACATCGCGGCTAGCAAAGCCCCTCAGTCTGCCTGCCGGCTGCCGACTGCGCCAACCAGCCGGCTGCCGACTGCGCCAACCAGCCGGCTGCCGACTGCGCCAACCAGCCGGCTGCCGACTGCAGCCCGACCGACACCGACAAGACCCTGACACGATGGCCATACCGCGGACAAGACGGCTGTACCCGGACACTGCTGAGCAATAGTGATACACTGTAGCAGGTGTGAGATATCACATTGTTGTCTCCCAAATAGTGAAGTTGGTCACGTGGGCCATCCCTTGTCCCCTGGGCTCCCCTTTATAAGGAGCACCAGGGGAGGCTCACACACGGAAGGCCACAAGGCCTCACACACATCCATTCATCCATCTAGGATGGACACTCTCACGCACACACCCACGGCCAAGTGCCATTCGGCCACTAGAGCTTGCATGCTCATCCGGCCACCCGCATATATACGAGGCCATATGCCTAGGGCACTGACCTAAGATACAGCTCTAGGAGCAACTCTGTACCAGATATACCAGATACACTCAGACATGCAGGAGTAGGGGTGTTATCTCTCCGGAGAGCCCCGAACCTGGGTAAACTACCGCGTGCTACTCGCATACCCGCTCCCGGTCCTATCAGCAGCAATCTTACCCTTACACTAAGCCCTTGTGGCATCTGTCGACTCGCAAGCCCCCCGTGAGAAATACCACGACAGTTGGCGCCCACCGTGGGGCGGTACTACTACTATGCTACCGCGCTGCTGCTGGTTTCGCTGTCCGGGCGGGACCCTTTTTTCTTCATCGCCTCCGCTGCGGCGTCGCGCCGTCTCTCCGTTAGCGCTCGGGGGCTCGACATCGACCCGCCCCCAGAGCGGCCATGAGGGGTGGCGCGTCCTCGTCGTCGGCCTTGACGCCTTCGTCATCACTACCACCGCAACACCGACCGTCCATCCGCGCGCGTGCCGCGCGCGGGCCTCGTTTCGGTCTGCCGTGGCCACCCACGTGTCGCTCGCGTTTGCTCCTCTCGGTGCTATGCCTTGCTCCGCGTTTGCTCCTCTTGATGCTACGCCTTGCTCTGGCCGGAACGCGCATTAGCTTCTCCACATGCCATCTTTGCAAGCTAGCTAGATGCAAGTCAACAACGGTCAAATCATTGGCCATACCATAGCATACACTATGCGCATCCGAGATGCAAGCTAGATACGCCCAATACATCGTCCATACACTACTCAAAGAACGACGTGATTTCTTGTTAGCGCCTATACTGCACCATGCCTCGTGCATCTCCAGCCGCGCTGCGTTGACCCAGCCGGGCTGCCCGTCGCCTCTGCTTCCGTGGCCGCGCGTCCACGCAGACCTTCTCCCCCGCAGCTGGCACGGCCTCCAGAGGTGCGTACGCCCGTGTGCTGCTGCTTCCCGCACGCGTCTCACCCCCACACGCCGACGCTGCTCAGCCCGCGCTGCTGCCCGCTGCGGCTCCGTCTGTGCCGCTCCGGCCCCTGTCCGCGAGCCGGCTGCTGTGGCCGCCTGCCCAGCGAACATCGCCCCCGCGCCGGCTGCCCCGCACCTGCCGCCGGCTGCAGTGCCCGGCCTGTCACGACCCCGCCTCCGCCGTGTTCCCGAGCCGCTGGTCTCCACCCCGCTCCGGCTGTATCCGGCCTCCGCCTCCTCTGCGCACCAGGCCAGGGCCGGCTCCGAGTCTCCCACACCGGCTGCAGCCTTGCCTCACCCAGTCGGCTCCTGCGTCCCCTCCGCCTGGTCCCACTGTCAGGTTCCCCGGCCGGCTCCTCCTTTGGCCGGCTTCGCCCGCCCGCCTTCTGGCGCGTCAGCACCCTCACCGCCTCGACCACCGGGGTCCTCTGCCGATTGGTCGCGCCTGCAGGCCCTTCGCCTCCAGCCACCTGTGCGCCCACGCCCGGCCGGCTTCGGACCTCTCCGCCTGCCTTCCCCGTCAACCCGAACGGCCGGCTCCGCTGCCTGCCGGCTCCCCCACAACCCGGCCGCCGGCTTCTGCCATGACCCGTCTGCCGGTTTGCGCCGCGTCCGGCTCCCCGCCTGGGCCGGCTGCTGGCTCCACCCAGTTGCTTGTCGCCCGTGCCGGCTCCGGCTCCGACCCGGCCGGCTCTCGTCCGCCAGCTCCAGGCCGCCCCCTACGCCTGGCCTGCGTCGGGCCGGCTCGGCCTCGCCTTGCCCGCCTCCGCCTGCTCCGCCCCCGCACGCCTTCTCCGCCGTGCGCCCGCTGGCCCACCGCGCTGTCTCGATCCAGCCGGCTGCTCTACTCCCGGCTCGCCGATGCAGCCGGCTACTGCCGCGTCTGCTCGCCGCCCTGACCTCGGCGGCTCCGCGCCGATTCCAGCCCGCCGGCTGGGCGTGCCAGCCGGCCACCTCCGCGTTCCGCCCGCCTGCTGGGCGCGCCAGTCGGTCGCCTCCGCGTCCCACTCGTCGCTCCTGTCGGATCCGCAAGCGAGAGAAAGAAAGAAACAGAGTGGAAAGAAAAAAGAAAAGTCAAGCCGGCTGAAAAAAAGAGTGTGTGTGCATCCGGCTGCCCATAGCCGGGTAAAGAAAAGGCCGGGTGCCCACGACCGGCTGACTAAAAAAAAGAGAGAGCATCGCGTCCGGCTGAGAAAGTGGCCAGGTGCAGAGAAAAATGAAACATGCCCTATCCGGCTACCAGCAGTCGGCGGACGAAGAGAAAAGAGAAGGAAAAAGACTGTTGCCAGGTGGAGAAAAGTCAAGCCGGATGCCCACCTGACTGCTCGTGCACAAAAAGCGTCCGGCTGTCGACAGCCGGCAAAAGAGAAGAAGACAAAGTAGTTGCCGGAAGATCCGGCCCGACTGCTCAGCAGTTGGCCCGAATCTCGGGGGCTACACCCAGCGGGTGCGCTGACGCGCCCCCGCGAAGGAAGAGAAGACAAAGTAGTTGCCGGAAGATCCGGCCCGACTGCTCAGCAGTCGGCCCGAATCTCGGGGGCTACACCCAGTGGGTGCACTGGCGCGCCCCCACGGAAGATTGCAAATAAGAGAAGAATTTTGTCCGGCTCCGAACAGTCGGCAGAAGAGAAAAAGAAGAAGATAGGTGCTGCAAGACGCCTCGCTGCCTAGCCGGTCGAGCCTGACCGGCCGAGACCCCCCCTTCGAGCACCCGGAGGCTCGAAGGCTTCACCCGGCGGGTGCGCCGACGCGCTCCGCGAGCGCCGAGTCGCGCCGGCTGTCTTCGACGACCGCGACTACATGAAAATCAATGTGAGCTCCTCACCCGCATATTTTCTGCACCGCAAGAGCACGGATAACCCCGAGCGATGCTCGGGGGCTGTCTCCGCATTTTATTACAGTTGCATCACTGTTCGCCCCGGCGCCAGCCAGAGTTGGCCCGGGGGCTGGCCGCTTGGCCTGAGACGTTAGTTCCCGCAGACGGCTTAGTACCATGCGCGGTACCAAAGGCCCACTCTTAGTCACAGACCGCAGAGCGGCTGTCCGACTAGCAAGAGTGAACGCTGGAGGCCACCCACGCGAAAAACGCCCGGGAAGAAAAACGTTCGGGTGACCCGACCGTTTCCTTTACAAGTATCTACTCGGTTGAATCTGCTCCTAGACTCTGAGTACTGTACACTTCACTTCGCGGCCCACTCTTAGCCACAGACCACAGAGCGGCTGTCTGGCAAGCAAGAGCACAAGCCAAAAAGCGGAGGGAACACGAAAACAATTAAGGGGGCTCGGACGAAACCGAGTCGGCACCCTCCACATAAAACTTGCAATACTAAAAGCAAGCATATGATATACTTGCGTGGACTAACTTTGTCCTTTTTTATGATCATTTCTATGAACATTTGCCAAAAAAACCTCCGCCCAACTTTGCCAAGTTGCCCGGAGGCTTGGGGGCTACTGTCGGAGTAATTGGACACGGATACCCCGAAGACGGCAAGATGATATTTCAAGACATCGGGGCTAGAAAAGCTCCTCAGTCTGCCTGCCGGCTGCCGACTGCGCCAACCAGCCGGCTGCCGACTGCGCCAACCAGCCGGCTGCCGACTGGGCCAACCAGCCGGCTGCCGACTTCGCCAACCAGCCGGCTGCCGACTACGCCAACCAGTCGGCTGCCGACTGCAGCCCGACCCGACACTGACAAGACCCTGACACGATGGCCATACCGCGGACAAGATGGCTGTACCCGGACACTGCTGAGCAATAGTGATACACTGTAGCAGGTGTGAGATATCACATCGTTGTCTCCCAAATAGTGAAGTTGGTCACGTGGGCCATCCCTTGTCCCCTGGGCTCCCCTTTATAAGGAGCACCAGGGGAGGCTCACACACGGACGGCCACAAGGCCTCACACACATCCATTCATCCATCTAGGATGGACACTCTCACGCACACACCCACGGCCAAGTGCCATTCGACCACTAGAGCTTGCATGCTCATCCGGCCACCCGCATATATATGAGGCCAGATGCCTAGGGCACTGACCTCAGATACAGTTCTAGGAGCAACTCTGTACCAGATATACCAGATACACTCAGACATGCAGGAGTAGGGGTGTTATCTCTCCGGAGAGCCCTGAACCTGGGTAAACTACCGCGTGCTACTCGCATACCCGCTCCCGGTCCTATCAGCAGCAGTCTTACCCTCACACTAAGCCCTTGTGGTATCTGTCGACTCGCAAGCCCCCCGTGAGAAATACCACGACACATATTCTCACTACACTACAAAAGGGACTCGACAAAACAAATCATGGGTTTCCCCCTGTGAAGAGTCACGGCAAATCAAATCATGGGTTTCCTCACTTGTCACAGATTGGCTCATTCTCGTGGGAAGAGCATGAGCCCTGGATGCGCTCCATGTTGTCGCAGATGGGCTCCTTCCCCTTGGAAGAGCATGGCTGTAGGGTGCCCTCCCTGATGTCGCAGACGGGCGCTTTCCCCTTGGAAGAGCTGGAGAGGGTGCCCTCCTTGTGGTCGCCATCGATGAGGTCTAACTTGGAAGCTGTGGATCCCAAGCCAGCGTCGCAGAACATGTCCTTTAGAAATGACAAAAAGGGCTCGATGGTGATGTAGGATGGCAAATTGTTGACAGCGAGCCATAGGAGATCAGCGGCGGGGCCATGGATGAGATCGACGGCGGTTGAACCCGAGGGGTTGGGGGTGGGCCACTTAACCTGTGACATAGCCCGCCTCAGGACGTTGCTGTCGATGACCTGGATGTCATAGCCGGCGGCCGAGACATGCCCGCATACTCTAGCCCACTTCTTGAGTGCCTGCCGCCAGTAATGGTCGTCAGCTTCCTCGGCGACGTCGGGCGAAGAGACCGCGATACACCTCTTTTGGGCCAGTCACTCCTCGAGCTCCACGAGAAGCGTAGCCGGGCTAAGGCTGCGACGCTCTAGAGTGGGGGATGGGGATGGGGATCTATGGGAAAGGGGGCGTTTGGCAGGCGTCATCTAAGAAACTTAGGGCGGCTGGGTATGGAGATCGGTGGGTAAGCTGCACAGGCAAACCGACAGATGTTAACAAGGGAGGCCTTGCGGCGGCGGCGGGGACCTTACTAGGGTTTCGAGCGAGGGAACTAAATTTTTTACTACGCGGGAGTCAAACGCGGGAGTGAAATGCCGGGGCTATTGAAAATCTTGATGATGGTGCATCACACACGGTCCGGAGATAACAACCATGTGTTGTGAAATAGAAAAACCCTCGAGCCGGGCAGATATTTTTGAGGGATGCAGGCGGGATTGGGAACAAGAAACATCACACACGGTCCGGAGATAACAACCGTGTGTTATGAAACAGAAAAACCCTTGAGGCGGGCAGATATTTTCTAGGGATGCAGGCGGGATTGGGAGCAAGAAACATCCCACACGGTCGAAACACAATAACCGTGTGTTATCGAACAGAAAAAGCTACAAGCGGGTAGATATTTTTGAGAGAGGATTCCCCGTGGAGCCCAATGTACCGTGCGGATGTGTGCGTGACAGGGGCACCGGCGTGGCACACGGTTAGTTTGAGTGAAACCGTGTCTGTTGCGTCATTTGACTTGTCTAATATTCATAAATTTGGCGAAAAATGACGCGGGAGAGGGTCAGAACACGGACACACTTGCATGTGGACCAAATTTATGTATGAAAAGTGTGGTTTGATTTTCAAATACCAAATGCAACTTCGATGTGGCACCTATCTCGCAAAGCGCACGGTATTGCTTGCCCCCCTCGTGTCGGCACGAAGGGGATCCTAAGCTATGAATGCATGTCCCCTCCCCCCAACCGAGGTTCACCTAGCAAAGTGCGAAGTAGCTAGCAACCCCCCTCCCTCGTGTCGGCACGAAGGGAAACCTAAGCTATGAATGCATGCCCCCCCAACCGAGGTTCACCTAGCAAAGTGCGAAGTAGCTAGCAGCCCCCCTCCCCAACCGAGGTTCACCTAGCAAAGTGCGAAGTAGCTAGCAGCCCCCCTCCCTCGTGTCGTCACGAAGGGAATCCTAAGCTATGAATGCATGCCCTAACAACTGAGGTTCACCTACCAAAGTGCGAAGTAGCTAGCAGCCCCCTCCCTCGTGTCGGCACGCAAGGAATCCTAAGCTATGAATGCATGCCCCCAACCGAGGTTTACCTAGCAAAGTGTGCAGTAGCCGCTAGTAGCACCCCCCTCGTGTCGCCACGAAGGGAATCCTAAGCTATGAATGCATGCCCCCCAGCCGAGGTTCAGCTAGCAAATTGCGAAGTAGCAGCCCCCCACACACTTTCAGTCGACGGGCTAGAAAGGCATCTCTCACCAAGATGGATCGTAAAACGGACCAAGAATAATCGACCTTGGTCGTAAAACCTCTCACTTGTTGTTGGTCAAAGTGATGGCCGTCCATGCGACCCCGGAGATGGGCTAGCTCGCCAATAATCACGCAAGTAGCTAGTCCTCGAAGACAACCACTACATGCGTGTGGCCCAAACATATGTATGGAGAGGTGTGTTTTTGAGTAACAATGGAACAACTTTGATGTGGCACCGTGATTTCGAACTAGAAATCTCCACACTGAGTGAGGGTTAGGTTGACGATGCATATGTATGTTACACCACACTTCAAGCCAACGATGGGGATTCATGCATGCATGCACGCATAGTATATGCGCTCAAACTTAATTAGGTCTGAATCTCACCATGACCTATACTATGATAACACGAACCAAATGAAGAATCCGCCATGGTAACCTATCTTCTTGTCGGTCAAGGTGATCATGGATGTCCACGCGGGCCCACGAATATATAGGCTTGTCGACGGTAACCACGCGAGGGAGTGTACGGTTCGAAGGCAACCACTACATGCATATGTATGGAGGTGATGCGTGCATGCATGTCTGAATACCATTTCACAACATTGATGTGGCGCATGCGTAAAAAATCGTACACTAGCTCCCCACACAGAGCGAGATCAGTTCATGACGTGTCATTGTATTAGCGACTTTGACTTGATGGGAGGGATTCGTGCATACACATGCATGTGTGTGTGCTCAAACTGTATCATGCGTGTCATCCCATAGCATGACCTATATATATATATATATATATATATATATATATATATATATATATATATATATATATATATATATATGAGTGGCACTATTATAATCCTGGGATTAGAATAACTATTTGGATCACAGCCAGCCCTATAAGGGCCTGGCTGGATGTTCCTAAACTCCTCGAAGGCCCGAACCGGCAGGTAGAAAAAAAGGAGAACACCACCCAAAATCCACGAACCACCCTCCACCTTCCCCGAACCACCCCCAATCCCGCACCTCCCACTCTCTCCCGATCCCCCATGGCGCCGCCGTCGCTGCCTGCCCAGGATCCCGCCGCACCATCGCTGCTGCCTGCCCAGGGCGCCACCGCCCCCCCGCCTCCTCCTGTGCACCGCCGCCACCACCTACTCTGGCGCAACGCCGCCCCATAGCTGCTTGGGCACTCCGCGGAACGCGCGTCGGCTGCTTGCGTCCGCCGTCTCTTGCTTCATCGGTGCTGCAGTGGACTAAGCGCTGCCGTGGCCTCGGGCATCATTGTTGTCAAACGGGAGCAGTGGCGGCGTGGCCGGGGTTTGGTGGTGCCAGGTCGTTGAGTTGGTGGACCCGGTGGAGGAGCCCGGCGAGGCGAGGGCGAGTGCTGCTGCTGCAGCAGCTGCTCGGTGGTGTGTGGTCATGGCGCGGCGGGTCAGAAACTTAACAACACGCGTGGTGAGCCGCGCCTCCTCCGGCGCACCGCCGCCACCACCTACTCCAGCGTGACACTGCCCCCAGCTCCATCGCCTCCTCTAGCACGCCGACACATAGCCCCTCCCAACGGGCCCCACCACCGCAGCACATGGGGTGTTCCGACCGCTGTGGGCGCTGCCCCCATCCCACCTCTTCCTAGGCATGCCACCACTACTCCCGTCTCCAGCAACCCATCCCACATTGCGATCTGGAGTGGTTCACCCCTCGAGGCTTGGGAAGTTCACCGCAGCCGGTAAGTGCCGTCGAAGGGCGGTGATCTGCAACTTCCTCTCCTTCCTCATCGTCGTCACCTGTCGTTGCTTCGACGCCACCAGCTGACCCATCTCAGGCCAGCGTCCCCACGCCCAGCCGAAGCTCGCCTGGCTCGAAGATGATCTGTAGGACTAGAGCACAATATCCTGAAGAGATTGTAATTGTCGCACGTTCAGGAAGCCCTTGGCTCAAGCATCAAAGAGAAAACTAGTTGTTTAAGTAGCGATGGAGGAATATGTGCATCGATGCATGATCTGAGGCAAGAACTTTCTTTGTAACTTTGATCTTCGAAGTCGGGCACTGGCGGATTACAAATTTAATTCTCCGAACTTATCAAAAAACTGCTACAGGTCCAGTGATGTATCATTGCAGCTCCTGACGGTCGATGGTGTCGTTGCGGTGCGTTTGGCTTCGCAATGCCCCACGCTGCCACCACCTCCAGTCTCTTCAATTCAGTTCAACCTGCCCAGCCACATCAACTCGATTGTTTGTGTTTTGAAGAGCAAAACAGAGTTGGCTGAAAATTTGTAGCAGTTCAATGAATCTCACAATGGAAGGAATCATGTGGGAAAAAGTTGCTTTCACCCATTCCAGTGCTGCAGCAAATTCTGTTGATTGTGTGTCATCACAATTTTGTTTATCTATCATGTTGTGCTACTTCTCTCTCTCTCTCCCTATCACTCTCTCTAATTGATTCTAATCCACAGCCGGCAGTGCCCCCAAACATCTACAGATGGAGCTCTTGCGACCGATTGCTGAAGTTCTAATTAAAAATGGAGAGAAGTCCAGTGAAGAAGTTAAAATGACGATGAAAAACAACACTTGATGACTACTGGATTAACTAACGAAAGGAGGAATGCGTGAGGCATATGGTTTTTGTTAGTTTGTATATCGCTACATACTTTATCAGTGAACGACTCCCTGTTTTATTAGTGAACATTAAAAATGTAACTAGTTCCAACACTTAAAAGTTAGTGTTAACTTAAAAAACATTTTGCTATGGCATATCGTTTGTTAGAAAACAAAAATCACCAGGTCAGATTTCAGTGAAAAAGAAACTATAGAAGTTCATATATTGACGCCCTCCATCTGTTTAATGAGAAATTCCAACGAAAGAGCTCGAAAGAATTTCTCGTTTGTTAAAAAAAGAAAGCTAAGCTAAGGCACTACTTTCTCGTATGTGAATGAGATGTGATTTAAAAAAGGATATACAAGAAATTGCTCGTGTTTCTTTTTTAAATTGGATTTTAATCGTTTCTAAAAATAATCATTTTTTTTAAAGTTAGATTTTCCTTGTTTCTAAAAAATAAGAGAGAAGGCCAACTCAAAATAAACAGAGCAGTCCAAAAAGTTTATAAAATTGGATTTTCAAAAAAATAATAGAAAATTTGAAATAACCGAGAAGGTCAATAAAATGTAGAAGTTCAAATTTTACAACCCTATAAGTTCAATTTCAAATAACCGAGAAGATAAAAAAACTAGAAGTTCAAATTAAAAAACCCACAAAATTGTTTGCTTATGTAAAACCATATTTTTCTAAGAAGTTCAAAGAAAAAAAGAGAGAAGTTCAAAGGTAAAAAACTTAGATGTTTTATCGTTACTAAAAAATAAAATGAAGAAGTTCAAAATTAAAAAGAAGGAAAAACTAAAAAAGTTTTAAAAGAATTTTCTTGTTTTTTAAACCGAAACGCAGAGAAGTCCAAATTGATAACTGCCGGAAGTTCACGTATTGCATGGTGTGCATTTCGTATGAGAAAAAAGAATAAAAAAGGCAAAGTTTAAAAATTTGTTGCCAGAAGTTCAAGTGCTCTTCACTCGGAAGTTCAAAAATTCTTGTTAGAGAGGTTCAGCATGTGTTTACATGTTCAAAAAACACAAAAAAGATGTTGTGTCTGATGTTTTAAAATAATTCTCTCAATCCATTGCAAGTTTGGAACAAATATACTCTATATGAAAAAAGTTTTTTCTATTCAACAACTTTCCAAGAGGTATAATGTATGCTCTATTTGAAAAATAAATGGTTAAAATAAATTGGTGTATGTTGTTCAAAAAGAAAGGTTTAACCATATTAAAAAAAGTTGTGGCTTTCAACAAGTTTCTAATGATTTACCATTTGTGGAACTCCGAGGAATGAGTGAGAAATTACAATCAAAAAATACATGGTTGAAGTTCAATATGAAAACATCGAGTAGTTCAACTACTATACTAAATGCATTTCAGATGAGAATAAAAGAATACAAACCACCCTGCACGGTTCAAAAATTATATTACGAGACTCCGAACTTCATAAGCTTTCCAACCCTATATTATATGCTACATTCCCATGAGCGGTTTAAAATTTTCATGTATACCGTTTAGAACATGTTTTTATATATTCAAAAAATTCTTTTGAACCGACGCGAGCACGAATACTGATAAACATGGGAAAGTTGCGTGTTTTCAATAGATTTCCATTAGTATATCATTTGCTCAATTTCGGTTAGTGGTTTGGGAGTTACGGACAAAAAACAACACGTCAAAAACAGAGTGAAGTTCAAACAGACATGTCCGAGAAGTTCAACTACTTCATGCACTGCATTTCCATTCGCGATGAAGGCTGAATTCATGATCTCGTCATTTTCTAATTTACTTCAAAATGACAGGAATATCATTTGTGTAAGTTCAAGTCCTCGGTCGGAGAAAGTTAAAAAATTATTGTGAGAGAGGTTTGTATAAAAGGAATATCATTTATGTAACACTAACGAATGAATGAGAAAATTACAAATGACAATACGTCACAAAATTTCAACGTGAAAATAGTAGGAAGGTCAACTACTACATGGTATGCGTTTCAGAAGAGAATAAAAAAAATACAAAACTAAAAGCCTAAAAGGTTTGTTGCAAGAAGTTCACGTACTCCACCCTGCACGGTTAAAAAATTATATTTACGAGACTTCCGTCCTAGATCAACATGTTGTTTTAAAAGGCAAAAAACAACGTTGTTTTGTCATTTTAAATACTACTGTCAAACGACAACGAATTTGGGACATGTGTCTACATGAAAACTTGCTGCTATTCATAAGCTTTCCACTGGTATATTATGTGCCACATTTCGATGAACGGTTTAAAATTTTCATGTATACCCTTTAAAACACGTTTTTATGTATTCAAAAAATTCTTATCTATTGAACAAAGTTCATAGTGAAAACAACGAGAAGTTCAAGTACTGCAAGGATTGCATTTCAGGTGAGAAAAAAGTATAGAAAAATAAAATCTTAAAAGGTTTGTTGCAATAAGTTCACGTGCTTTGTCCGGGGAAGTTCAAAAATTCTTGCGAGAAAGGTTCACCTTGTATTTCCATGTTCGAAAACACAAAAAAGAAATAGTTTTTTGCGTTTTAAAATAATTCTCTCAATCCACAAAGAAGTTCAGTTATTATTAGGGAGCAATTTGATTTCAAAAAGAAAATAAAAATTCAAATTATAAAAATGGAAAAAGTTCATGTACTACATGGGTGTGTTTAATATGAGAAAAATGAATTAAAAGGCAAGGTCCAATTTTATTGTTGTTATAACTTCAAGTCCTCGGTCGGAGAAAGTTAAAAAAATTATTGTGAGAGAGGTTTGTACAAAAGGAATATCGTTTGTGTAACACTGACGAATGGACAAGAAAATTATAAGCAAAAATACGTCACAGAAGTTCAATGTGAAAACAGCAGGAAGTTCAACTACTACACTGAATGAATTTCTGATGAAAATCTTATAAAACCGTCGCGAGTATAGAAAAATGATCAACACGGGAAAGTTGCGTGTTTACATCAGCTTTCCGTCGATATATCACTTGCTCAATTCCGGTGAGTGTTCCAGTGAGTGAATGGAGAGCTGTGAGCAAAAAAATAAACCTAGAAGTTCAAATTTAACGAAGGGGCTCGATGTCTATCAAAAAGTAGGATTTTTCTATTACTAAAAGAAATAAAACCAGGAAGTCCAAATTAGAAAGATTGAGAAGTTCGATGATTATAAAAAACTCAGATTTCCCTCGTTATTAAAGAATGGAAAACAAGAAGTTCAAAAATTAAATAACAAGAAGTTCAACCTTCAAAAAAATAGAGCGCTTTAAAATTTCATAAAAAAAGATTAAGAAAAAATCAGGAAGTCCATATTAAAAAGATGGATAAGTTCGATGATTATAAAAAACTCAGATTTTCCTCATTATTAAAGAGTGGAAACAAGAAGTTCAAAAATAAAAAACAAATAAGTTTAACTTTTAAAAACAGAGCGCTTCAAAATTTCATAAAAAGATTAAGAAATAAAACCAGGAAGTCCATATTAAAAAGATGAAGAAGTTCGATGATTATAGAAAACTTAGATTTTTCCTCGTTATTGAAGAATGGAAACAAGAAGTTAAAAAAAACAAGAAGTTCAACTTTTAAAAATAGAGTGCTTCAAAATTCATAAAACGGATTAAGAAAATCAGATTAAAAATTCATAAGAAAACTTAGATATTTTCACGTAACCGAGAGAAGTTTAGATTGATAACTGCCACAAGTTCACGTACTCCACGGTGTGCATTTATATTATAAAAAAAAAAAATCAAAGGCTAATTTTTGTTGTTGTTATAACTTCAAGTCCTCCGTCGGAGAAAGTTGAAAAAATTATTGTGAGGGTTGTTTGTACAAAAGGAATATCATTTGTGTAACACTAACTAATGGATAAGAAAACTACAAACGAAAATACGTCACAGAAGTTCAACATGAAAACAGCAGGAAGTTCAACTACTATAGTGAATGAATTTTAGATGAAAAACTTTTAAAATCGTCGCGACTATGAAAAAATGATCAACACGGGAAAGTTGCGTGTTTACAACAGCTTTCCACCGGTATATCACTTGCTCAATTCCGGTGAGTGTTCTGGTGAGTGTATGGAGAGCTACGAGCAAAAAAAGCACGTGAAAAACAGAGTGTAGTTCAAGTAAACATGCCGAGAAGTTCAAGTTCTTCACGTGGTGCATTTTTGAAAAATCTGTTTCGTAATAAAGGCAGGACGAATGATCCTATCGTTTTCGAAATTACTTGAACACGACTAGGAATCAGAGAAAACCATCAACATGAAAAGATTTCGCATTTTCTGTAGCTTTTCAACGATATACTATTTGCCCCATTCCGATGAAAGATGTAAAAATTACAGCAAAAATATGTTTTTAGCCATTTTTCAAAATTGACATAAAACCATAATGAATTGGAAGAAATAATATATATATACCAAAAAGTTTCGCATTTCCTCAAGCTTTCCAACGCCATACCATTTGCTACATTTGGATGTAAGGTTAAAAAATTAGCTCAAAAATACGAACTTGGTGGAACTTGTACCATTTTCTAAATTACTTTTAAACCGTTAAAAATTAGAAAAAAACTTTCAACAAGAGAAAGTAGCGCATTTTCATAAGCTTTCCAACGCCATATCATTTGCCTCAATTGGATTAGCCATTTAGAAATGACATCGAAAATAGAATTTGGTTGTTCGGTTTGCGAAATTTTACGATTTTCCAAATTACTCTTTAAGCATAAGGAATTAGAGAAAACTTTCAACACGTGGAAGGAGCGGTTTTATAGCAGCTTTCCAACGCCATATTATTTGCCTCATTCCAATAAACGGTTTAGAAATGCGATTGAAAATACGATTCACGTTTTTGTTTGAGGAAAAAACGGTTTTCAAAACTGCTCTTAAACCGCTTACATTTTGCCAAAAATTTAACTTGGGTCATGATACTGGTGTCCATATCTTTCCAACGGTATATCGCAAGCCCCATTTGGGCAATGTTGGCGGAAGTTCAACCGAGCACTGTGAGAAGTTCAGGTCAAACAACTCAGGTAGTGAAATTGAAAAAAACACAATTTCATCACAACCCGAGAGCAAAATCCTCCAACGAGAGAGATTCCTGTTTAAAACGGGTATTTAGTTGCTAAAAATGTTTCTAGATTACACTAACATCATATAGAACACAACTAACCAGAATAATTCGCTCGGGGAGACACGGTTGCGAAGATAGCCTGAAGTTCGGGTTCGTACAGAGGGAAGTTCAGGCGCGTTACTCAGGCAGTTGATACGTCTCCAACGTATCTGTAATTTTTGATTGTTCCATGCTATTATATTATCTGTTTTGGATGTTTAATGGGCTTTAGTATACCTTTTTATATTATTTTTGGGACTAACCTACTAACCAAAGGCCCAGTGCAAATTACTGTTTTTTTTGCCTATTTCAGTGTTTCACAGAAAAGGAATATCAAACGGAACCCAAACGGAATGAAACCTTCGGGAGAGTTATTTTTGGAACAAGCGTCATCCAAGAGACTTAGAGTGGACGTCAAGAAAGAAGCGAGGAGGCCACGAGGCAGGAGGGCGCGCCCAGGGGGGCCAGGCGCGCCCCCACCCTCGTGGGCCCCTCACAGCCGTTGGGGAATGCAGTAATTTCAAAAAAATCCTACGCACACGCAAGATCATGGTGATGCACATCAATGAGAGGGGAGAGTATTGTCTACGTACCCTCGTAGACCGTAAGCGGAATCGTTATGACAACGCGGTTGATGTAGTCGTACGTCTTCACGATCGACCGATATAGTACCGAAGATACGGCACCTCCGTGATCTACACACGTTCGGCTCGGTGACGTCCCTCGAACTCATGATCCAGTAGAGCTTCGAGGGAGAGCTTCGTCAGCATGACAGCGTGATGACGGTGATGATGTTTCTACCAGAACAGGGCTTCGCCTAAGCACCGCTATGATATTACCGAGGTGGATTATAGTGGAGGGGGGCAATGCACATGGCTAAATATCAATGATCAACTTGTATGTCCATGGGGTGCCCCCTCCCCCGTATATAAAGGAGTGGAGGAGGGGGAGGGGGCCGGCCTCTCTAGGCGCGCCCCAAGGGAGTCCTACTCCCACCGGGAGTAGGATTCCCCCCTTCCCTTTGTTGGTTCTAGGAGAGAAGGAAGGAGGAGGAGGAAGGAAGGAAGGAAAGGGGGGCGGCCCCCTTCCCAATCCAGATTGGGCTTGGGGGCCCCCTCCTTTGCTTCTTTTCCCTCTCTTCACTAAGGCCCAATAAGGCCCATATACCTCCCGGGGGTTCTGGTAACCTCCCGGTGCTCCGGTATACTCCCGATTTCACCCGGAACCATTCCGATGTCCAAACATAGGCTTCCAATATATCGATCTTTATGTCTTGACCATTTCGAGACTCCTCGTCATGTCCGTGATCGTCACCTAATGTTAAGCGTGCAGACCCTATGGGTTCGAGAACTATGTAGACATGACCGAGACATGTCTCCAGTGAATAAGCAATAGTGGAACCTGGATGCTCATATTGGTTCCTACATATTCTACGAAGATCTTTATCAGTCAAACCGCATAACGATATACGTTGTTCCCTTTGTCATCGGTATGTTACTTGCCCGAGATTCGATCGTCGGTATCTCAATACCTAGTTCAATCTCGTTACCGGCAAGTCTCTTTACTCGTTCCGTAATGCATCATCCCGCAACTAACTCTTTAGTCACAATGCTTGCAAGGCTTATAGTGATGTGCATTACCGAGAGGGCCTAGAGATACCTCTCCGATATACGGAGTGACAAATCCTAATCTCGATCTATGACAACTCAACAAACACCATCGGAGACACCTGTAGAGCATCTTTATAATCACCCAGTTACGTTGTGATGTTTGGTAGCACACAAAGTGTTCCTCCGGTATTCGGGAGTTGCATGATCTCATAGTTATAGGAACATGTATAGTTATGGAGAAAGCAATAGCAACAAACTAAACGATCATCGTGCTAAGCTAACGGATGGGTCAAGTCAATCACATCATTCTCTAATGATGTGATCTGATGTCTACTATAGAACCTTCTTCTTGTAGACGTTGTTGGGCCTCCAAGTGCAGAGGTTTATAGGACAGTAGCAAATTTCCCTCAAGTGGATGACCTAAGGTTTATCAATCCGTAGGAGGCGTAGGATGAAGATGGTCTCTCTCAAGCAACCCTGCAACCAAATAACAAAGAGTCTCTTGTGTCCCCAACACACCCAATGCAATGGTAAATTGCATAGGTGCACTAGTTCGGCGAAGAGATGGTGATACAAGTGGTATATGGATAGTAGATATGGGTATTTGTAATCTGAAAATATAAAAACAGCAAGGTAACTAATGATAAAAGTGAGCACAAACGGTATTGCAATGCTAGGAAACAAGGCCTAGGGTTCATTCTTTCACTAGTGCAAGTTCTCTCAATAATAATAACATAATTGGATCACATAACTATCCCTCAACATGCAACAAAGAGTCACTCCAAAGTCACTAATAGCGGAGAACGAACGAAGAGATTATGGTAGGGTACGAAACCACCTCAAAGTTATTCTTTCCAATCAATCCGTTGGGCTATTCCTATAAGTGCCACAAACAGCCCTAGAGTTCGTACTAGAATAACACCTTAAGACACAAATCAACTAAAACCCTAATGTTACCTAGATACTCCAATGTCACCTCAAGTATCCATGGGTATGATTATACGATAAGCGTCACACAATCTCAGATTCATCTATTCAACCAACACATAGAACCTCAAAGAGTGCCCCAAAGTTTCTACCGGAGAATCATGACGAAAATGTGTGCCAACCCCTATGCATAGGTTCATGGGCGGAACCTACAAGTTGGTCACCAAAACATACATCAAGTGAATCACGTGATATCCCATTGTCACCACAGATACGCACGGCAAGACATACATCAAGTGTTCTCAAATCTTTAAAGACTCAATCCGATAAGGTTACTTCAAGGGGGAAACCCAATCCATTACAAGAGAGTAGAGGGGGGAAGAAACAGCATAGGATCCAACTATAATAGCAAAGCTCGCGATACATCAAGATCGTACCACCTGAAGAACACCAGAGAGAGAGAGAGAGAGATCAAACACATAGCTACTGGTACATACCCTCAGCCCCGAGTGAGAACTACTCCCTCCTCGTCATGGAGAGCACCGGGATGATGAAGATGGCCACCGGAGAGGGATTGCCCCCTCTGGCAGGGTGCCGAAACGGGTCTAGATTGGCTTTCGGTGGCTACAGAGGCTTCTGGCGGTGGAACTCCCGATCTATTGTGTATTTCGATGTTTTTAGGGTATATGGAGATTGAAGGAAATATGCCCTAGAGGCAATAATAAAGTTATTATTTATTTCCTTATATCATGATAAATGTTTATTATTCATGCTAGAATTGTATTAACCGGAAACATAATACATGTGTGAATACATAGACAAACAGAGTGTCACTAGTATGCCTCTACTTGACTAGCTCGTTAATCAAAGATGGTTATGTTTCCTAACCATGAACAAAGAGTTGTTATTTGATTAACGAGGTCACATCATTAGTTGAATGATCTGATTGACATGACCCATTCCATTAGCTTAGCACCCGATCGTTTAGTATGTTGCTATTGCTTTCTTCATGACTTATACATGTTCCTATGACTATGAGATTATGCAACTCCCGTTTGCCAAAGGAACACTTTGGGTGCTACCAAACATCACAACGTAACTGGGTGATTATAAAGGAGTACTACAGGTGTTTCCAATGGTAGATGTTGGGTTGGCGTATTTCGAGAATAGGATTTGTCACTCCGATTGTCGGAGAGGTACCTCTGGGCCCTCTCGGTAATACACATCACATAAGCCTTGCAAGCATTATAACTAAGATGTTAGTTGTCAGATGATGTATTACAGAACGAGTAAAGAGACTTGCCGGTAACGAGATTGAACTAGGTATTGGATACCGACGATCGAATCTCGGGCAAGTAACATACCGATGACAAAGGGAACAACGTATGTTGTTATGCGGTCTGACCGATAAAGATCTTCGTAGAATATGTAGGAGCCAATATGGGCATCCTGGTCCCGCTATTGGTTATTGACCGGAGACGTGTCTCGGTCATGTCTACATTGTTCTCGAACCGTAGGGTCCGCACGCTTAACGTTACGATGACAGTTATTATGAGTTTATACATTTTGATGTACCGAAGGTTGTTCGGAGTCCCGGATGTGATCACGGACATGACGAGGAGTCTCGAAATGGTTGAGACATAAAGATTGATATATTGTAAGCCTATGTTTGGACATCGGAAGTGTTCCGGGTGAAATCGGGAATTTTACCGGAGTACCGGGAGGTTACCGGAACCCCCCGGGAACCAAATGGGCCTTATTGGGCCTTAGTGGAAAGGTGAAAGGGGCAGCCCAAGGTGGGCTGCGCGCCTCCCCCCTCCCCTAGTCCTATTGGGACTAGGAGAGGTGGCCGGCCCCCTTCTCCCTCTCTCTCTCTCGAGGAGTCCTATTAGGAATAGGATTGGGGGGAGTCCTACTCCCAGTAGGAGTAGGACTCCTCCTGCGCCCTCCTCTCCTTGGCCGGCCAGCCCTTCCCCTGGCAACCTTTATATACGGGGGCAGGGGGCACCTCTAGACACACAAGTTGATCATTGAGATCGTTCCTTAGCCGTGTGCGGTGCCCCCTGCCACCAAATTCCACCTCGATCATATTGTTGTAGTGCTTAGGCGAAGCCCTACGTCGGTAGTACATCAAGATTGTCACCACGCCGTCGTGTTGACGGAACTCTTCCTCGACGCTTTGCTGGATCGGAGCCCGAGGATCGTCATCGAGCTGAACATGTGCTAAGAACTCGGAGGTGCCGGAGTAACGGTGCTTGGATCGGTCAGACCGGGAAGAAGACGTACAACTACTTCCTCTATGTTGTGTCAACGCTTCCGTTGCGATCTACAAGGGTACGTAGATCAGACTCTCCCCCTCATTGCTATGCATCACCATGATCTTGCGTGTGCGTAGGAATTATTTGGAAATTACTACGTTACCCAACAGAGATATATAGGCGGAAGAAGTACGTCAGGGGATCCACGAGTGGCCCACGAGGGTGGAGGGCGCGCCCAGGGGGGGTGGGCGCGCCCCCCTACCTCGTGGCCTCCTCGAAGCTTCCCTTATGTGGACTCTAAGTCTTCTGGGCTTCTTCTAATCCAAAAATAAGTTCCGTGAAGTTTCAGGTCAATTGGACTCCGTTTGATTTTCCTTTTCTACGATATTCTAAAACAAGGAAAAAACAGAAACCGGCACTGGGCTCTGGGTTAATAGGTTAGTCCCAAAAATCATATAAAATAGCATATAAATGTATATAAAACATCGAAGGTTGATAATATAATAGCATGGAACAATAAAAAATCATAGATACGTTGGAGACGTATCAGCATCCCCAAGCTTAATTCCTGCTCGTCCTCGAGTAGGTAAATGATAAAAACAGAATTTTTGATGTGGAATGCTACCTAACATATTTCTCTAAGTAATTCTTCTTTATTGTGGCAAGAATATTTCAGATCCATAAGATTCAAGACAAAAGTTTAATATTTACATAAAAATAATAATACTTCAAGCATACTAATAAAGCAATCATGTCTTCTCAAAATAAGATGGCCAAAGAAAGCTATCCCTACAAAATCATATAGTCTGGCAATGCTCCATCTTCACCACACAAAATATTTAAATCATGCACAACCCCGATGACGAGCCAAGCAATTATTTCATACTTTTGGTGTTCTCAAACTTTTTCAATCTTCACGCAATACATGAGCGTGAGCCATGGATATAGCACTATAGGTGGAATAGAATGGTGGTTGTGGAGAAGACAAAAATGAGAACATAGTCTCACATCAACTAGGCGTATCAATGGGCTATGGAGATGCCCATCACTAGATATCAATGTGAGTGAGTAGGGATTGCCATGCAACGGATGCACTAGAGCTATAAGTTAGGAAAGCTCAACAAAAGAAACTAAGTGGGTGTGCATCCAACTCGCTTGCTCACGAAGACCTAGGGCATTTTGAGGAAGCCCATCATTGGAATATACAAGAGAAGTTCTATAATGAAAGATTCCCACTAGTATATGAAAGTGACAACATAGGAGACTCTCTATCATGAAGATCATGGTGCTACTTTGAAGCAAAAGTGTGGTAAAAGGATAGTAGCATTACCCCTTCTCTCTTTTCCTCTCATTTTTTTATTTTTTTATTTGGGCCTTCTCTTTTTTATGGCCTCTTTTCTCTTCCTTTTTTATTTGGGCTTCTTTGGCCTCTTTTATTTATTTATTTTCGTCTGGAGTCTCATCCCGAGTTGTGGGGGAATCATAGTCTCCATCATCCTTTCCTCACTGGGACAATGCTTTAACAATGATGATCATCACACTTTTATTTACTTACAACTCAAGAATTACAACTCGATACTTAGAACAAGATATGACTCTATATGAATGCCTCCGGCGGTGTACCGGTATGTGCAATGACTCATGAGTGACATGTATGAAAGAATTACGAATGGTGGTGAGGGAGTCCTGGATTAGGGGCTCTCCGGACAGCCGGACTATATCCTTTTGCCGGACTATTGGACTATGAAGATACTAAATTGAAGACTTCGTCTCGTGTCCGGATGGGACTCTAGTTGACGTGGAAGGCAAGCTTGGCAATACAGATATGTAGATCTCCTCCCATTGTAACCGACTCTGCGTAACCCTAGCCCCCTCTGGTGTCTATATAAACCGGAGGGTTTAGTCCGTAGGACACAATAACAACAATCATACCATAGGCTAGCTTCCAGGGTTTAGCCTCTCCGATCTCGTGGTAGATCAACTCTTGTAATACTCATATCATCAAGAATAAATCAAGCAGGACGTAGGGTTTTACCTCCATCAAGAGGGCCCGAACCTGGGTAAAACATCGTGTCCCCTGCCTCCTGTTACCATCCGCCTTAGACGCACAGTTCGGGACCCCCTACCCGAGATCCGCCGGTTTTGACACTGACATTGGTGCTTTCATGAGAGTTCCTCTGTGTCATCATCATCAGGCTTGATGGCTCCTTCGATCATCGTTAGCGATGCAGTCCAGGGTGAGACTTTTCTCCCCGGACAGATTTTTGTATTCGGCGGCTTTGCACTGCGGGCCAATTCGCTTGGCCATCTGGAGCAGATCAAAAGTTACGCCCCTAGCCACCAGGTCAGGTTTGGAAGCTTAAATTACATGGCCGATGCCCGCAGAGACTTGATCTTCGACGGATTCGAGCCCCGGCCTTGTGCGCCACGCGGTCACGATGGGTACGATTTAGCTCTGCCATCAGACCATATTCAGGAGATCGCACTGGTAGCCGCTCCGAGCCTCAGTTCGGAGCTAGTTGCGCCATCCATGGACGGGTGGATAGACCCCGTCACGGAGGCCGTATCCTCAGCGGCGATCGAGCTGAATATCGACCTTACCCTGCACGAGAGCCATGCTGTCAGACTGCCGGATCCTCTCCGGCCACGGACTCCGAACTGCCTGCACCCATTCCTAGCGAATCCGATTGGGCGCCGATCATAGAGTTTACCTCCACGGATATTTTTCAGCACTCGCCCTTTGGCGACATACTGAACTCATTAAGGTCTCTCTCCTTGTCAGGAGGATCCTGGCCGAACTATGTCCGACAGGATTGGGATGCGGATGACGAAGAAATTCGTTGCCCACCCACCACCCACTTAGTAGCCACTGTCGATGACTTAATCGACATGCTCGACTTCGACTCCGAAGACATCGACGGTATGGACGATGATGCGGGAGACGAAGAGGAACCACTGCCCACAGGGCACTGGACAGCCACCTCATCATACGATATATACATGGTGGGCACACCCAAAGAAGGCAATGGCGACGAGACAGCGGAGGATGACCCCTCCAAGAAGCAACCCAAGCGCCGACATCAGCGACGCCGCTCTAAGTCCCACCAAAGCAAAAGTGGTGATACCGGCACAGGAGATAATAACACTCCAGATAGTGCCGAAGATGGCAAAAATCCCCTCCAGCACGATCTAGGACAGGAGGATGGAGAGGCCAGCCCTCCAGAGAGAGCGGCAGACGGAAATGCGGAGGATGATACTTACATGCCCCCCTTCGAAGATGAGGCAAGCCTCGACGATGATGAATTCGTCATGCCAGAGGATCCCGTCAAACAAGAGCGCTTCAAGCGCCGGCTTATAGCCACGACAAATAGCCTTAAGAAAAAGCAGCAGTAGCTTCAAGCTGATCAAGATCTGCTAGCTGACAGATGGACTGAAGTCCTCACGGCCAAGGAATATAAACTCGAACGCCCCTCTAAGAGTTACCCAAAATGCAGGTTGCTACCCCTGATCGGCCACCTCGTGGCCGCGATAGAGAGGCATTCCAGCCAAAAGCTCAGCCTGCATCTCGACGCCATTCAAATAAAAAGGCATGGGGAAATACGCCAGACCTGCGAGACGTATTGGAGGACAAAGCAAAACATGCAAGATCGATCTACGGATCACGAGGGCGCACCACTATGCGAGACGGTAAACGTCACGCCGGATACAGTAAAAGTAAATCCGGCTGGGCCGAACATAGCGGGCAAGACTCATTGGAGCTGCGTCGCGATATAGCCCAGTATAGAGGTGCCGCACACCCCTTATGCTTCACATATGAAGTAATGGATCATCAAATCCCAGAGAGTTTCAAACCCATAAACATAGAATCATACGACGACACGACAGATCCTGCGGTATGGATCGAGGATTTCCTCCTGCACATCCACATGGCCCGTGGTGATGACCTACACGCAATTAAATACCTCCCACTCAAACTTAAAGGACCAGCTCGGCATTGGCTCAACAGCTTGCCAACAAGATCCATTGGCTGTTGGGAAGATCTGGAAGCCGCATTCCTCGACAACTTTCAAGGCATTTATGTGCGACCACCAGACGCCGATGACCTGAGCCATATAATTCAGCAGCCAGAGGAATCGGCTAGGCAATTCTGGATGCGGTTCCTAACAAAGAAAAATCAAATCGTCGACTGTCTGGATGCAGAGGCCCTAGCAGCTTTTAAACACAACATCCACGACGAGTGGCTAGCCCGGCACCTTGGTCAGGAAAAGCCGAAATCTATGGCAGCCCTCGCGACACTCATGACCCGCTTTTGTGCGGGAGAAGACAGCTGTCTGGCTCGCTGATACGTCTCCAACGTATCTATAATTTTTGATTCATCATGCTATATTATCTACTGTTTTGGACTATATTGGGCTTTATTTTCCACTTTTATATTATTTTTGGGACTAACCTATTAACCGGAGGCCCAGCCCAGAATTGCTGTTTTTTTGCCTATTTCAGTGTTTCGAAGAAACGGAATATCAAACGGAGTCCAAACGGAATAAAATCTTCGGGAACGTGATTTTCTCACCGAACGTGATCCAGGAGACTTGGACCCTGCTCCAAGGAACAAAAGAGGCGGTCACGAGGGTGGGGGGCGCCCCCCTAGGGCGCGCCCCCTGCCTCATGGGCCCCTCGTTGCTCCTCCGGCGTACTTCTTCCTCCTATATATACACACGTACCCCCAAACAATCAGAACGGGAGCCAAAACCTAATTCCACCGCCGTAACTTTCTCTATCCACGAGATCCCATCTTGGGGCCTGTTCCGGAGCTCCGCCGGAAGAGGGCTGTCATCACGGAGGGCTTCTACATCACCATAGCCTCTCCGATGAAGTGTGAGTAGTTTACCTCAGACCTTCGGGTCCATAGTTAGTAGATAGATGGCTTCTTCTCTCTCTTTGAATCACAATACAAAGTTCTCCCCCTCTCTCGTGGAGATCTATTCGATGTAATCTTCTTTTTGCAGTGTGTTTGTTGAGACCGATGAATTGTGGGTTTATGATCAAGTGTATCTATGAATAATATTTGAATCTTCTCTGAATTCTTTTATGTATGATTGGTTATCTTTGCAAGTCTCTTCGAATTATCCGTT
Organism: Triticum monococcum; assembly: GCA_034509565.1. NCBI lineage: Eukaryota > Viridiplantae > Streptophyta > Magnoliopsida > Poales > Poaceae > Triticum > Triticum monococcum. Next base: position 475,344,495 of record CM067842.1, on the reverse strand, counting down.
TGGTTTGGCCAACTAGATTGGTAGTTCTTGCCATGGGAGAAGTGCTTAGCTTTGGGTTCGATCTTGTGGTGTCCTTACCCAGTGACAGAAGGGGCAGCAAGGCATGTATTGTATCGTTGCCATCGAGGATAACAAGATGGGGTTTATTTCATATTGCATGAATTTATCTCTCTACATCATGTCATCTTGCTTAAGGCATTACTCTGTTTTTAACTTAATACTCTAGATGCATGCTGGATAGCGGTCGATGAGTGTAGTAATAGTAGTAGATGCAGAATCATTTCGATCTACTTGTCATGGACGTGATGCCTATATACATGATCATGCCTAGATATTCTCATAATTATGCACAATTCTATCAATTGCTCAACAATAATTTGTTCACCCACCGTAGAATAATTATGCTCTTGAGAGAAGCCACTAGTGAAAACTATGGCCTCCGGGTCTATTCTCATCATATCAATCTCCATCACTTTAATATTGTTTTGCTATTTACTTTGCCTTTACTTTTTTCCTTGCATCTTTATATCAAAAATACCATCTATCAGATCTCACTCTCGTAAGTGACCGTGAAGGGCTTGACAACCCCTAATCGCGTTGGTTGCGAGTAGCTATCACTTTGTGCAGGTACGAGGGACTTGAGCGTGACCTCCTACTGGATTGATACCTTGGTTCTCAAAAACTGAGGGAAATACTTACGCTACTCTGCTGCATCATCCCTTCCTCTTCGGGGAAAACCAACGCAAGCTCAAGACATAGCACTCGCAGTAATAACATATCAAAGAACCATGGTACTTCGGATACCAAGGACGGCAATGGCAGGTCATGTCGCAACAAACATAAGCGCCACATTAACAGCGACAATACCGAGGATACGACAGTCAATGCCGGATTCAAAGGCTCTAAAACCGGTCAGTGGAAAAAGCCATTTAAAAGAAGCACTCCGGGCCCGTCCAGTTTGGACCGCATACTCGATCGCTCGTGTCAAATACACATCACCCTCGACAAGCCAGCTAACCACACCAATAGGGATTGTTGGGTATTCAAGCAGGCCGGCAAGTTAAATGCCGAAAAAAGATAAGGGGCCACATAGCGATGACGAGGAAGAGCCCCGGCAGCCGAACACCGAAGGACAGAAGAGGTACCCCCCACAAGTGTGGACGGTGAACATGATATATGCAACCCACATCCCCAAGAGGGCGCAGAAGCATGCGCTCAGGGACGTATATGCATTGGAGCCAGTCGCCCCAAAGTTCAACCCATGGTCCTCCTGTCCGATCACCTTCGATCGCAGGGACCACCCCACTAGTATCCATCATGGCGGATTCGCCGCACTGGTCCTAGACCCAATCATTGACGGATTTCACCTCACTCGAGTCCTTATGGATGGCGGCAGCAGCCTAAACCTGCTTTACCAGGACACGGTGCGCAAAATGGGTATAGATCCCTCATTGATCAAACCCACAAAAACGACCTTTAAAGGCGTCATACCAGGTGTAGAGGCCCATTGCACAGGCTCAGTCAGACTGGAAGTGGTCTTCGGATCCTCGGATAACTTCTGAAACAAAGAGTTAATCTTCGATATAGTCCCGTTCCGAAGTGGCTATCATGCACTGCTTGGGCGAACCGCATTTGGGAGATTCAATGCGGTGCCGCATTATGCATACCTCAAGCTCAAGATGCCAGGACCTCAGGGGGTCATTACAGTTAATGGAAACACAGAGCGCTCTCTCCGAACATAGTAGAAGCACAAAGCAGCCTCTTAAAGCAACCCACTAGTTCAGCGATTAAGGACCCGAACAACTTCAAGCGCGCCCAGAGTAATCAACAACTGGGCCGCCTGGCACGTTCCGAGCTTGCATAGCAATGCGGCCCCCACCCCGGTCCCAGCCAAACGGCAAAACCCGTGCCACGCGTACATAATTACGCATTAAAAATACCATAGGCACATGTGGGGAAGGGGGCACGACTACGGCACGCCCCAAACGCGGCTTAAACCGCACTAGGGGCTTCCCGCTTTGTTATTTTTCTCTCTTTCAGGACATTAATCTCTGGAAACCCTGTCCGGCAGCATGATTGCCGAACACATCATGCAGCAACCAAGGAGGTAGAAAGCTACATCACACCATGGAACTCCCAGGTGGATTACGATAACGAGTGAAATACTTGCTTTAATATTATTCTTGAGCTTGCCCTTGGAGGGGACATAGTCCTACTTTTTGCTTATCGCACTACCTGTATCATTCTGCTCTAACGCATGTTTTTTAATAAACAATGCATTGCATTAAGGCTTTTATTGCATTCTTCTTTATATATATATATATGTTCATTCATGACATCCAGCACCCGTACACTCTGGTACGGCTAATACGCTAGGGGCTTAAGCATACCCCACAATACGGCGTGAGAAGTCCGAACACTTTCGACAGTGTGGCACCCCGAACTTATAGCATTATATGCATCAGCTCCGAATCATGTCTTGGGTCAATAGTTGGGTTTGCCTGGATCCCATGTTTTGGTACCTTACATTCCGCTATATCGGCTAAGGTAGCACTGGGAGAACTACTGCGATTGTGCCTCGGTTCTGCTGGGCTAAGCACCTCAGTAGAGAAAGCTAAAACTGACTGTCATGATAAGGCGAGAGACCGGTCGCTGTTCGAGAGGTTTTCGAGTCCTTAAAGACTTATGCCGCTTAGAGCAAGGAGTCGGCCCTGTCCGGCTTAAGGCATGTATCGCGCCCCAGATTCGGCCTTCCGAATACTAGGGGCTTCGCCGAAATTTAAAATTATAGAATTCTATGGCTAAGTGAGAGTGATAACGCATTATAGTCCGATTGCCATGTTCGTTGTGCTAAGGACCTCCCTCGAAGGACCCAAAAATGGGAACAAGAGTGCTCAGGTTTATCCTGAACACCCCAGCACTCATGGCATGGGGGCAGAAGCCGAGGACTAGCCATCTCTCAGATCTGATAAACAGCCGAACAGAAGGTAATATTTTAAATTCAAACAAGCGTTGCATAGCGCATATGAACAAGTTTTCATGAATACAGAATTACACGAGCGAGTTCACTCAAATATTATATCTTTCGTAAACTCGTACGCTACGAGACGGGCACCCTTCAGGAAACCCTCATAGTACATCTCGGGGTGGCGATGCTCCTTGCCCTCCGGCGGCCCTTCCTTGATCAGCTTCACGGCGTCTAGCTTGGCCCATTGTACCTTCACACGGGTGAAAGCCCGGCGTGCACATTCGATGCAAACGGACCACTTGATAACTTCCAGCCGTGGGCAGGCATCCACAAGCCGCCTCACCAAGCCGAAGTAGCTGTTGGGAAGGGCGTCGCCAGGCCATATCCGGACTATCAAGCCCCTCATGGCCTGTTCGGCCGCCTTGTGTAGCTCGACCAGCTGCTTTAGCTGGTCGCTCATAGGTACTGGGTGTTCGGTCCCAGTATACTGGGCCCAGAACAACTTCTCCGTCGATCTTCCCTCCTCGGCCCAGTAAAATTTTGCGGCATCCGACACGCTGCAGGGCAAATCTGTGAATGCTCCTGGAGAGCTCCGGATTCGGGTAAGTAACAAGTAATTTACTTTCACATGCTTACTTTGCATATAGAATGCCTTACCCGCCGCTATCTTCTTCATCGCATCAATCTCCTGGAGGGCCTTTTGGGCTTCGGCCTTGGCAGTCTTTGCACCCTCAAGGGCCATGGCAAGCTCGGACTCTCGCGTCTTCAAGTCAAGCTCCAGCGCCTCGTGCTTTGTCATGAGAGCGTGGAGCTCTTGCTGCACCTCGCCCACCCGTGCCTCATGCCTCTCCCGCTCGGTGCGCTCCTTGGCCGCTTTGGCTTCGGCCTCGGACAGCGCTTGCTTCAGGGTCGCCACCTCAGTCGTGGCCCCTGGCAAATTTATGATAATCCTGTCATTTTGCAATCGCTTTCCTTTTATATAGATCCATATACTAGGTACTACTTACCTTTGTTCTCCTCGAGCTGCCTCTTAGCAAGGCCGAGCTCTTCCTTGGACCCTTTAAGGTCCTGCTTCAGTGCGGCGACCTCTGCAGTCAGTGCGGCAGAGGCCAGCAGCGAAGCCTGCATACGCATATAGACATACTTATATTAGACTCCCGCGATATTGTTTGATCCTCTGTTCGGCTTTTCTTTGTGAACACCGAACAGAGCATCAGGGGCTACTGTCTATGCGGTAATATTTCTCCTATATTTCAAAAACTTTACCTCAAAGCCTGTTAGAAGGCTGGCACAGGATTCAGTCAGTCTGCTCTTGGCGGACTGAACCTTCTGGACCACCGCACTCATAATAGTGCGGTGCTCTTCGTCAATGAAAGCGCTGCGAAGCGCTCCCAGCAGATTGTCCGGTGCCTCTGGATGGGCAGAGGTCACTGGCACAGGCGTCTTGCCCCTCTTGGAAGGAGGCCGCCTACCCAAGTCCGGAACCACTGGAGGTTCCGGTGCGGTGTTCGGCTGAGGGCCGAACTCGGAGCCCTTGTGGGCTTTGCTCCCCCTGCTCCCGGAGTCCGGAAGGTCGCTTCGAGGCGCCTCCGGGACGGTCTCCCCTTGACCCAGTGCCTCTTGAGACAACACCTCGGCGTTGTCCGTAGGGCAAGGGGAGGTGGCGGTCAGAAGTGGATCGCTATCCATATCCGACAAGCCCAGGGAGCCATCCGACGAGGATACGTCGATACGGGTTCGGGGCGGTCTACACAATCATAATCTGGCATTAGGAGAAGCAGTGTGACAAAGGAATGCTATGAGTTACTCTGGCATCCGAATACTTACGACTTCGATAGGGGCTTGGCCCTGAGCAGCCACTCATCTTTGCCTTCGGCGGCAGTGGTGGAGTAGTCCGGAAGGAGAGTCCTTCCCTTCTTGGACCCTTCGCCCCCCGGTTGGGGCGACCTTCCTCTTCTTGTCTCCCCCGACTGAAGGGGGAGCATCTTCATGTTCCTCCTCGTCTTCGGGGGAGGAGTGCGTCACGGAGTTATCGGACGATAAGTCAGATAACGCCTGGCGTCGGGAACTCTTTCGGGTTCCCTTGGCCTTCTTGGTCTTCTCCGGCACCTTGTAAGGAGCCGGAGTCAGCATCTCCGTCAGGAGAGCATCCGCAGTGTCTTCGGGCAGAGGGGCCGGACAGTTAATCCGCCTCGACGTCTCCACCCGGTCCTGTCAAAGGCATGGAGCTCAGACCCCGCACATGGTTAAGCTAGGGGAAATAAATATCCTACCGGATGTATAGAACTCACCGAATGCGCTTGGCGCTTCATGCTTAGCCCGCGGTCCTCGGTGAGGGAGGGAGGGACCTCGGCGCCCTTGAACAACACCTTCCAGACGTCCTTGTGCGTCGTGTCAAAGAGCTCTCTCAGAGTCTGGTGCTGGGCCGGGTCGAACTCCCACAAGTTGAAGTCCCGTTGTTGGCACGGGAGGATCCGGCGGATGAGCATGACCTGGACTATATTGACAAGCTTGAGCTTCTTGTCGGCCATATTCCGGATACATTTCTGGAGTCCGTCCAGCTCTACCGATGAACCCCAGGATAGGCCCTTCTCTTTCCAGGAGGTGAGCCGCGTGGGGATTCCGGATCGAAACTTGGGGGCAGCCACCCATTTGGCGTCGCGCGGCTCGGTGATGTAGAACCACGCCGATTGCCACCCCTTTATGGTCTCCACGAAGGAGCCTTCAAGCCATATAACGTTGGGCATCTTGCCCACCATGGCTCCGCCACATTCTGCTTGTTGGCCGCCCACCACCTTCGGCTTGATATTGAAGGCCTTTAACCACATGCTGAAGTGGGGCCGGATGTGGAGGAAAGCCTCACACACGACGATGAACGCCGAAATGTTGAGGACGAATTTCGGGGCCAGATCATGGAATTCTAGCCCGTAGTAGAACATGAGACCACAGACGAATGGATGGAGGGGAAACCCCAGTCCGCGGAGGAAGTGGTGGAGGAAGACTACCCTCTCGTGAGGTTCAGGGGTAGGAACGATCTGCCCCGCAGCGGGCAGCCGATCCGCGATATTCGTGGCCAAGTATCCGGCTCCACGCAGCTTCTTGATGTGTCCCTCCGTAATGGAGGAAGCCATCCATTTGCCTACCGCTCCGGACATGATTGGAGAAGGTTGAGGGGAAGGATGTGGGCTTGGGCGTTGGAGCTCGAGTGTACGAAAATGGATGAGCAAAGGAGGAAGAAGGCGTGGATGAAAAAGGTTAAACCTTGTCCCTTTATAAGGGCGGCCGAAACTATGCGCCGCCACTAGCCTGGTAAAACTCGCTTATCCCCCAAGCACCATAATCGATGGCGCGGTTGGGTTACCCATGCCCGTATTGATGAGAATCCCGTAATAAGGGGAAGACGATCTCTGCTTTGACAAGACGTGTCAAGAAACTGCCTCGCGTTATGTGCGGGGCTAGTTAAAGGAAACGGTTCGAATAATCACTGGGCTATGGCATAATGTTATGTTGTCAAAACGTGTCGGTAGATTAGATTTGTGGAAATATTATTCTCTCTATGGTGGTATGTGGAAATTATTTTGCAGGGTCGGACACTATCCTTATATTCAAATTCTTCCGTGATGTATTCGGAGGAGGAACCCGCCTTGCAATGCCGAAGACAATACTGCGCGCCAGACTCATCGTCATTGAAGCCTGGTTCAGGGGCTACTGAGGGAGTCCTAGATTAGGGGGTCTCCGGACAGCCGGCCTATCTCCTTTTGCCGGACTATCAGACTATGAAGATACTAAACTGAAGACTTCGTCTCGTGTCCGGATGGGATTCTACTTGACGTGGAAGGCAAGCTTGGCAATATGGATATGTAGATCTCCTCCCATTGTAACCGACTCTGCGTAACCCTAGCCCCTCTGGTGTCTATATAAACCGGAGGGTTTAGTCCATAGGACACAATAACAACAATCATACCATAGGCTAGCTTCTAGGGTTTAGCCTCTCCGATCTCGTGGTAGATCAACTCGTGTAATACTCATATCATCAAGAATAAATCAAGCAGGACGTAGGGTTTTACCTCCATCAAGAGGGCCCGAACCTGGGTAAAACATCGTGTCCCCTGCCTCCTGTTACCATCCGCCTTAGACGCACAGTTTGGGACCCCCGACATGTGGCTTTGGCACAAATACAATGTCAACTACATGATCATGCAAAGCAATATGACAATGATGAAGCGTGTCATAATAACAGAACGGTGGAAAGTTGCATGGTAACATATCTCGGAATGGCTATGGAAATGCCATAATAGGTAGGTATGGTGGCTATTTGGAGGAAGGTATATGGTGGGTTTATGGTACCAGCGAAAGTTGCGCGGTACTAGAGAGGCTAGCAACGGTGGAAGGGTGAGAGTGTGTATAATCCATGGACTCAAACATTAGTCATAAAGAACTCATATAATTATTGCAAAAATTTATTAGTTATCAAAACAAAGTACTACGCACATGCTCCTAGGGGGATAGATTGGTAGGAAAAGACCATCGCTCGTCCCCGACCGCCACTCATAAGGAAGACAATCAATAAATAAATCGTGCTCCGACTTCATCACATAACGGTTCACCATACGTGCATGCTACGGGAATCACAAACTTCAACACAAGTATTTATCAAATTCACAACTAATCAACTAGCATGACTCTAATATCACCATCTCCATATCTCAAAACAATTATCAAGTATCAAACTTCTCTTAGTATTCAATGCACTCTATATGAAAGTTTTTATTATATCCCTCTTGGATGCCCATCATATTAGGACTAAACTCATAACCAAAGCAAATTACCATGCTGTTCTAAATACTCTCAAAATGATATAATTTACGCATGAGAGTTCATCTATTTTTATAAAATAAAACCACCACCGTGCTCTAAAAATATATAATGACAAACTACTCCGAAAGATATAAGTGAAGATCAATGAGTAGTCGAATAATCATGCAACTATATGAAGACTATCTAACATTTAATAATTTCAGATCTTGGTATTTTATTCAAACAGCAATCAAAACTAAATAAAATAAGATGACGCTCCAAGCAAAACACATATCATGTGGCGAATAAAAATATAGCTCCAAGCAAAGTTACCGATCAACGAAGACGAAAGAGGGGATGCCTTCCGGGGCATCCTCAAGCTTAGGATTTTGGTTGTCCTTGAATATTACCTTGGGGTGCCTTGGGCATCCCCAAGCTTAGGCTCTTTCCACTACTTATTCCATAGTCCATCGAATCTTTACCCAAAACTTGAAAACTTCACAACACAAAACTTAACAGAAAACTCGTAAGCTCCGTTAGTATAAGAAAGCAAATCACCATCAAGGTACTGTAATGAACTCATTCTTGATTTATATTGGTGTTAAACAAACTGTATTCCAACTTCTCTATGGTTCATAAACTCTTTTACTAGCCATAGATTCATCAAAATAAGTAAACAACACATGAAAAACAGAATCTGTCAAAAACAGAACAGTCTGTAGTAATCTGGATCAAACGTATACTTATGGAACTCATAAAATTCTCAAATAAATTTCTGGACCTGAGTAATTTATCTATTAATCATATGCAAAAAGAATTAACTAAATAACACTTTCCAAATAAAAATGGCAGCAATTCTCGTGAGCGCTAAAGTTTCTGTTTCTTACAACATGATCAACAAGACTTTCCCCAAGTCTTCCCAAAGGTTCTACTTGGCACAAACACTAATTAAAAGCATAAAACCACATCTAAACAGAGGATAGATGAATTATTTATTACTAAACAGGAACAAAAAAGCATGGAATAAAAATAAAATTGGGTTGCCTCCCAACAAGCGCTATCGTTTAATGCCCCTAGCCAGGCATGATGATTTCAATGATGCTCACATAAATGATAAGAATTGAAACATAAAGAGAGCATCATGAAGAATATGACTAGTGCATTTAAGTCTAACCCACTTCCTATGCATAGGGATTTTGTGAGCAAACAACTTGAGGGAACAATAATCAACTAGCATAGGAAGGTAAAACAAGCATAACTTCAAAACTTTAAGCACATAGAGAGGAAACTTGATATTATTGCAATTCCTACAAGCATATATTCCTCCCCCATAATAATTTTCAGTAGCATCATGAATGAATTCAACAATATAAACAGCACCTAAAGCATTCTTTTCATGATCCACAAGCATGGAAAATTTACTACTCTCCACATAAGCAAAATTCTTCTCATTCGGAATAGTGGGAGTATCATAAGAAACTCGAATACTATAAATTGTTTCCACATTAAAAGAGTAATCTTCAGAGAAGGGGTAACCATAATCATGACAGGTTTTATAGATATAATCACTACTTTTTATAGCATAAGTATCATCACAATAATCATCATAGGTAGGAGGCATGCTATCATCATTATAAACTTGCATATCAAAACTTGGGAGACTAAAAATATCATCTTCATTAAACGTAGCATCCCCAAGCTTGGGACAAACATTAATTGCAGCAAATATATTCTCAAAAACATCATCTTCATCAAACATAGCATCCCCAAGATTGGGCCTTTTCATATCATAAGCATAATTACTCTCATAATTAATAGTATGGATAGCACCAATAGTATAACAATTATCATATTCTTCCAAGCAAGTGCCAAAAAGATTTTCAAGATCATAAGAAGTATCATTATCTTCCACAATTATATTTTCATGAGGCATAATAGTAATATGAGCAGCATTATTTGGGAGAGATATCTTTTTACCTCTCTTCCCTTTTCTTTTCTTCTTCTTTACCACATCATGTGTGGGTTCAATCCTCTTTTTGGAGCTCCTTATTAATGAGATTGGTTGAATAGGAGGCTCCTCCTTGTTACCTGATTCATCATAAGAAATAATAGAAGGGTATTGGGAAGTCTCTTCCCTTTCATTAGTATTCTCTTCATCTTCTATTTGTTTTCTTTTCTTTATGTAATTGGCAATATAAGGATTTTCAATACAATTCACCGCACAATACATATAAATTTCCTCTAGATCAAATCCAAGAAGTTTATAACGGGAAAATTCTGGAAGATAATTAGTTATACGTTTCATTTCTTCGTAACCCATAAGCAAACTAAGTTCATTATGATGTGCAAGGGAAATCAAGTCATCACAATTTTTGGACATGATACAATCATGTAACAATTTTCACTGGGTATTGAAATGATCATGTTCATTGCAAAGCTCACAAGTATGGCCAAGATAATTTAAATTTTGAGCACATTCATCTAGCCTTTCTTGCAACAATTTAGTTTCTAAGTACTTATGCCTCTTGCAATATCTATCTTCCCTATTTGGTGTGTACTTACTAACCCAATGTACTCCACAAAAAATTACATGTTTATAGGAGACATCATAACTAGTGCGATCATCATTAGTATCATGGATATTCAAAGAATTTGTACTAACAACATTGCAATCATGCTCATCATTCAAAGATTTAGTGCTAACCATTTTATAGATTTCTTCCTCTAGCACCGGAGCACAATTTTCCTTTCCATCATATTCACGAAAGATATTAAAAAGATGAAGCGTATGAGACAAACTCAATTCCATATTTTTGTAGTTTTCTTTTATAAACTAAACTAGTGCTAAAACAAGAAAATAAAAGACTTGATTGCAAGATCTAAAGATATACCTTCAAGCGCTAACCTCCCCGGCAACGGCGAGAGAAAAGAGCTTGATGTCTACTACACAACCTTCTTCTTGTAGACGTTGTTGGGCCTCCAAGTGCAGAGGTTTGTAGGACAGTAGCAAATTTCCCTCAAGTGGATGACCTAAAGTTTATCAATCTGTAGGAGGCGTAGGATGAAGATGGTCTCTCTCAAGCAACCCTGCAACCAAATAACAAAGAGTCTCTTGTGTCCCCAACACACCCAATACAATGGTAAATTGTATAGGTGCACTAGTTCGACGAAGAGATGGTGATACAAGTGGTATATGGATAGTAGATATGGGTATTTGTAATCTGAAAATATAAAAACAGCAAGGTAACTAATGATAAAAGTGAGCACAAACGGTATTGCAATGCTAGGAAACAAGGTCTAGGGTTCATGCTTTCACTAGTGCAAGTTCTCTCAACAATAATAACATAATTGGATCACATAACTATCCCTCAACATGCAACAAAGAGTCACTCCAAAGTCACTAATAGCGGAGAAAGAACGAAGAGATTATGGTAGGGTACGAAACCACCTCAAAGTTATTCTTTCCAATCAATCCGTTGGGCTATTCCTATAAGTGTCACAAACAGCCCTAGAGTTCGTACTAGAATAACACCTTAAGACACAAATCAACCAAAACCCTAATGTCACCTAGATACTCCAATGTCACCTCAAGTATCTGTGGGTATGATTATACGATAAGCGTCACACAATCCTAGATTCATCTATTCAACCAACACATAGAACCTCAAAGAGTGCCCCAAAGTTTCTACTCACGACGAAAACGTGTGCCAACCCCTATGCATAGGTTCATGGGCGGAACCCGCAAGTTGGTCACCAAAACATACATCAAGTGAATCACGTCATATCCCATTGTCACCACAGATACGCACGGCAAGACATACATCAAGTGTTCTCAAATCTTTAAAGACTCAATCCGATAAGATTACTTCAAGGGGAAAACTCAATCCATTACAAGAGAGTAGAGGGGGGAAGAAACATCATAGGATCCAACTATAATAGCAAAGCTCGCGATACATCAAGATTGTATCACCTCAAGAACACGAGAGAGAGAGAGATCAAACACATAGCTACTGGTACATACCCTCAGCCCCAAGGGAGAATTACTCCCTCCTCGTCATGGAGAGCACCGGGATGATGAAGATGCCCACCGGAGAGGGATTGCCCCCTCCGGCAGGGTGCCGGAACGGGTCTAGATTGGCTTTCGGTGTCTATGGAGGCTTCTGGCGGCGGAACTCCCGATCTATTGTGTTTTCAATGTTTTTAGGGTATATGGAGATATATAGGCGGAAGAAGTATGTCAGGGGAGCCACGAGTGGCCCACGAGGGTGGAGGGCGCGCCCAGGGGGGTGGGCGCGCCCCCTACCGCGTGGCCTCCTCGAAGCTTCCCTTACATGGACTCCAAGTCTTTTGGGCTTCTTCTGATCCAAAAATAAGTTCCGTGAAGTTTCAGGTCAATTGGACTCCGTTTGATTTTCCTTTTCTGCGATATTCTAAAACAAGGAAAAAACAGAAAGTGGCACTGGGCTCTGGGTTAATAGGTTAGTCCCAAAAATCATATAAAATAGCATATAAATGCATATAAAACATCCAAGGTTGATAATATAATAGCATGGAACAATCAAAAATTATAGATACGTTGGAGACGTATCATGATCCCGCTTATCAAATGACAACTCTTCGTCTATGGCTAGGAAACTTAACCATCTTTGATTAACGAGCTAGTCAAGTAGAGGCATACTAGTGACACTCTGTTTGTCTATGTATTCACACATGTACTAAGTTTCCGGTTCTAGCATGAATAATAAACATTTATCATGATATAAGGAAATATGAATAACAACTTTATTATTGTCTCTAGGGCATATTTCCTTCAGTCTCCCACTTGCACTAGAGTCAATAATCTAGTTCACATCGTCATGTGATTTAACACCAATAGTTCACATCTTTATGTGATTAGTTCACATCTCCATGTGACTAACACCCAAAGGGTTTACTAGAGTCAATAATCTAGTTCACATCGCTATGTGATTAACATCCAAAGAGTGATCATGTTTTGCATGTGATAGAAATTTAGTCAACGGGTCTGCCACATTCAGAGTCGTATGTATTTTGCAAATTTTCTATGTCTACAATGCTTTGCACAGAGCTACTCTAGCTAATTGCTCCCACTTTCGATATGTATCTAGATCGAGACTTAGAGTCATCCAGATTGGTGTCAAAGCTTGCATCGACGTAACTCTTTACGACGAACTCTTTGTCACCTCCATAACCGAGAAATATTTCCTTATTCCACTAAGGATATTTTTGACCGCTGTCCAGTGATCCACTCCTGGATCACTATTGTACCCTCTTGTTAAACTTATGGTGAGGTACACAATAGGTCTGGTACACAACATAGCATACTTTATAGAACCTATGACTGAGGCGCAGGGAATGACTTTTCATTCTCTTTCTATTTTCTGCCGTAGTCGGGTTTTGAGTCTTTACTCAACTTCACACCTTACAACACAGGCAAGAACTCCTTCTTTGACTTTTCCATTTTGAATTACTTCAAAATCTTGTCAAGGTATGTACTCATTGAAAATATATCAAGCGTCTTGATCTATCTCTATAGATCTTGATGCTCAATATGTAAGTAGCTTCATCGAGGTCTTTCTTTGAAAAACTCTTTTCAAACACTCCTTTATGCTTTCCAGAAAATTCTACATTATTTTTGATCAACAATATGTCATTCACATATACTTATAAGAAATGTTGTAGTGCTCCCACTCACTTTCTTGTAAATACAGGCTTCACCGCAAGTTTGTATAAAACCATATGCTTTGATCACTTTATCAAAGTATATATTCCAACTCCGAGATGCTTGCACCAGTCCATAGATGGATCGCTGGAGCTTGCACACTTTGTTAGCACCTTTAGGATTGACAAAACCTTCTTGTTTCATCATATACAACTCTTCTTTAGGAAGTCCATTAAGGAATGCAGTTTCGACATCCATTTTCCAGATTACGTAAAATGTGGCAATTGCTAACATGATTTGAACAAACTTAAGCATCGCTACGAGTGAGAAAATCTCATCATAGTCAACATCTTGAACTTGTTGAAAACCTTTTGCGACAATTCGAGCTTTGTAGATAGTAACACTACTATCAGTGTCCATCTTCCTCTTGAAAATCCATTTATTCTTAATGGCTCACCGGTCAACGGGCAAGTCAATCAAAGTCCACACTTTGTTCTAATACATGGATCTCATCTCAGATTTCATGGCTTCAAGCCATTTCGTGGAATCTGGGCTCATCATCGCTTCCTCATAGTTCGTAGGTTCGTCATGGTCAAGTAACATGACCTCCAGAATAGGATTACCGTACCACTCTGGTGCAGAATGCATTCTGGTTGACCTACGAGGTTCGGTAGTAACTTGACCTGAAGTTTCATGATCATCATCATTAACTTCCTCACTAATTGGTGTAGGGATCACTAGAACTGATTTCTATGATGAACTACTTTCCAATTCGGGAGAAGGTACAATTACCTCATCAAGTTTTACATTCCTCCCAATTACTTCTTTCGAGAGAAACTTCTCTAGAAAGGATCGATTCTTAGCAAAAAATATCTTGCCTTCGGATATGTGATAGAAGGTGTACCCAACAGTTTCCTTTAGGTATCCTATGAGGATGCATTTCTCCAATTTGGGTTCGAGGTTATCAGGTTGAAATATTTTCACATATGCATCATAGCCCCAAACTTTAAGAAACGACATCTTAGGTTTCTTGCTAAACCACAGTTCATATGGTGCCGTCTCAACGGATTTAGATGGTGCCCTATTTAACGTGAATGCAGCTGTCTCTAATGCATAACCCCAAAATGATAGTGATAAATCGGTAAGAGACATCATAGATTGCGCCATATCTAATAAAGTACGGTTATGACGTTCGGACACACCATTACGTTGTGGTGTTCCGGTGGCGTGAGTTGCGAAACTATCCTGCATTGTTTCAAATGAAGACCAAACACGTAACTCAAATATTCTCCTCCACGATCAGATCGCAGAAACTTTATTTTCATGTTACGATGATTTTCCACTTCACTCTGAAATTCTTTGAACTTTCCAAATGTTTCAGACTTATGTTTCATCAAGTAGATATACCCATATCTGCTCAAATGATCTATGAAGATCAAAAAATAACGATACCCGCCGCGAGCCTCAACACTCATCGGATTGCATACATCAGTATGTATTATTTCCAATAAGTTAGTTGCTTGCTCCATTGTTCCGGAGAAGGGAGTTTTAGTCATCTTGCCCACTGTAAGTGCATCTAGTGCCACCCCTAGTTGGTTTTGGAGTATTGACGACAAACCTAGTTGAGGGACTAATGTGTTTGTGAGAATTGCAGGATAACACAGGTAGAAGTCCCTCATTGATTCGGTTTAGCTACCAGAGATGACCCCCAAAAATGTACGAAGACATTGAAGACAATGGTGGTTCATGAAGACACTCATGTCGAAGACAATGACATATGAAGACTCCCCATGAAGCCTTTGGAACTCGAAGACTTAGATCCTTCGTAGTTTTACTTTATTCATGTTGTGTCATAGGAACCACCGTACTGTTAAGTGGGGTCCAAGAGAACCAGTCAGGATGACTGAAGTGATGCCTAATTCAAATCCTATGTCTTCGAGTGAAGACATTGAGAGAAAATCTTGTCCAGAGTCAGACAAGTCAGCTTTACTTGCAGCCCAAGTAAAGTTGCCGCGAGAGTTCAAAATCCGACCGTTAGTACACGTGTCAGTTCCTGAGTGACCCAGGGTCATTTCGGACAAATCAGGTCAGGGTTGCCAAGCGGCTATAAATAGTCCACCCCTACAACCATAAACGGTTGGCTGCTCAGATTTCAGTGCACGGCTTTTGTCGTTTGAGAGCAACCCACCTCGAAGCCTTTGATTCAAAATCCTTAGTGAGGAGAAAAGCCCTAACCACCCAGAGCCAGAGTAATTGGGCATCACTTAAGTCTTCTTGTCTGAGTGATCTGAAGACTTATTACACTTGAGGACTGTGCATCCTCCAGACGGTTAGGCATCGCGTTCTGAGCATCCAAGAGGAATTGTGGATTGCCGGTGAACGAAGCCTGTGAAGGTTTGGGAGTCTACCTTGAAGACTTACCAGAGTGATTGGGCGGGGTCTGTGTGACCTTAGCTCAAGGAGAAAACGGTGAGGACTGGGTGTCCTGAGCTGCGTGTCTAGGACTGGGTGTCCGGGACTGTGTGTCCTTTGGTTTAAATACCTAGCCGCTCCAACCAGACGTACAGTTGTCACAGCAACTGGAACTGGTCCAACATATCATTGTCTTCAACGTGTCACTGGTTTCATCTTCACCTCCCTTTACTTACCAGTACACATTGTGAAGCTATTGCATGCTTGCTTTATCTTCTGTCTTCACAACCTGACTGTATGATCTGTTTGGCTTCATAACTTCTTCCAACCTGATCCTCATTACACTGAAGCTATTTGTCTCTGTGCTTTCACTGTATTGTATATTTAACTATGGCTTGCGTTGTGTAATCTACCTTCCGCTGCATAGTGATAGGCTTGTTCACTCTGTTTGTCTTCATAACTTCCACGTTTTGAAGACTTTCATAAAAATCGCCTATTCACCCCCCCTCTAGTCGATATAACGCACTTTCAATTGGTATTAGAGCAAGGTGCTCCCTTGTTCTGTGTGATTCGGTTTAACCACCTGGAGTTTTAGCTATGTCGACTGCAGGGATAATTAAAGTCTCCGCTGCGTGCCCCGTCTTTGATGGAACTGAATATCCCTACTGGAAGAATAAGATGCGCATGCATCTTGAAGCCATTGACGTCGACCTATGGTATGTCGTCGAAAACGGCGTTCCCAAGGCTGGAGAAGGTGTCACTGCGGCTGATGTCAAGAAGTTCACTCAACTGGACTCCACTGCCAAGAATATTATCTGTGGTCATCTGACCAAGGGACAGTACGGCCGTGTGAGTGCCTTGAAGACATCCAAGTTGGTCTGGGACTGGCTCTCCAAGGTCAATGAAGGCATCTCAACCCAGAGAGATCAGAGAATCAGTGTTCTTCGCAATCTCTTCAACCGCTTCAAGCGAAATGACAATGAGAATGTCCAGCACACATTTGACCGGCTCACTGACATCACGAATGAGCTTCAAGCCCTCGGCGCCACTGAGATCACCAAACATGAAATCGTCAAGACGCTGCCAAGATCACTTGACAGTTCATTTGACATCCTAGCCCTGATGATTCAAGAACGTCCAGACTTCAAGACACTCTATCCGTCTGACATACTTGAGAGGCTCAACACACATGAGTTTCAGCTTTCTGAGAAAAGAGATATCTACGGTCCAAACTATGGGCGAACTCGTGCCTTGAAGGCAAAAGCTGTGTCATCATCTGAAGAAGAATCTGACAGCAGTTCTGATGATCCTGAAGACATTGGACGGGAACTTGCAATGCTAGTGAAGAAGTTCCAGAAATTCACCAAGAAGAAAGGCTTCAGAAAGTCTTCACGATCAAGCTCAAGGAATGATGAAGCTTTTGCGCATGACTACAAGAGGAAAACTTGTCACAAGTGCAAGAAAACTGGACACTTCATCTCTGAGTGTCCACAATGGGACAATGAGAACAGAAAGAAGAAGAAGAGCAAGGAATATGACTCTGACGATAAGAAGATGAAGAAATACTCAAAGTCTTCGTCCAAGTCTTCCTCAAAGTCTTCATCACACAAGAAGAGTTCATCTGGCAAGGCTCGTGCGTTTGTTGGCAAGGAAATGGATTCAGAGGAGGAGTCCGCTTCTGAGGAGGCAGAGGTGGAGTCTGAGGAGGAGTCTGATTCAGGCATTGCGAGTTTGGCTACAACCTATGTCGCCAAGTCCATCTTCAACACTGAAGTCAATGACTCCATCACCATCACCGATCCAAATGACAAGGACGACTCTACTCCCACCTACTGCTTCATGGCACGTGGTGCCAAGGTAAACACACGCACTACTCACTATCGAGCATCTAGTGACGATGACTCTGATTGTGATTCAAAACCCAGTTACAAAACACTTGCTAAAATTGCAACTGAACAACAAAAGGCCATGGAACATATTCAAAAACTGTTAGACAGAAGCGATGATCTGTTGGGTGCTGAAATGACTCGTTCTGAATCCTTAATTGAAGACATAAAAAATCTTCATGTTAAGTATCAGGAACTCGAAGATCGTCTTGAGACTCTCTCAACTACTCATGAAAAGCTTTCCTATGATTATCTTCAGAAGAAGCAAGATCTTGAGAAGTTGAGAGCGGATCATGAAGATCTTCAAAATGAAAACGAGTCACTTCGAGCCGAACAGATCAGTTCTGCTCAGGAAGGATTTGAACCACCATGCCTTAAATGCATTGAGCGTGATAATGCTATTTCTGTTGCTGAATGTTCCACTGCTACTGCTGTTGCAATATCTTCAACTGTTGAAGTGGTAACTAACCCCTCTGCTGAGGACACCACTGCTATTGCTGATGAAAATGCTAGGTTGAAGACATTGCTTGAAACAGGGATGTACAAAAGTCTCAAAGGACATCAGACACTATGTGATGTCCTCAAGAAGCAGATTCTGAACCGAAACCCTAGCAAAGAGGGTGTTGGGTTCGTGAGGAAAATTAATGCAGATGGCTCTTACTGGAAACCTGAGCAGTACCCCGAAACCACATGGGTTGCTGCAAAGGACTCCTCATCAGATCCATCCAATCTATCTGGCTTCACTTGTGCTAATCCAATTATCATTGATGAATCCTTTGATGCAAACTATAAACTGTTTAGGAATCAGAATGGTGAAGTATTTGCCAGGTACATTGGTACTAACTGCAGGAATGAACCGCCTATGAAGAAGATCTGGGTTCCAAAAACGTGTCTTGAGAATCTTCCTGTGAATGTCCTCATGACACCTCACATGAAGAAGACAAACCTCAGACCAAAGGCTTCATATGGTCCAAAGGCTTCATACAGGCAGAGGACTCATCTGAGTCACACTAACACAAATGTTTTGCAGGGAAACCGTGCTCAGGCATATGAGAGCGGTTCTTCAAACCGTCATTCTCATATGACCAAAAACTATTCTGCCTATTCTTATGAGTACTATTGCCCACCTGCTAGACTGTTTGCCAGGGCTCCAAAGCCAAAATTCTCAGATGCTGCACTTAGACTTATTGCTTCTAAGCCACCCTTGAAAATGTGGGTGGTTAAGAAAGCTTAACTCTCTTTTGCAGGGAAAGGTCTCCAGCACAAAACCAAAATCTTCTGATGCTATTGCTGGGGACCTCAGAAATCTTGTGGGGCGCAAGATCAAATGCCCGAATGGCATCACTATGTATTTCGTACCTGAATCGCATGCTACTCTCCCTACTTGTCCTAACCTGGATCTCAGTTTTCATAATCCACTGGTTCGTCAAATGTTTTTGCTTCACAACACTCTTGGTGAAGCCTATCCCCCTAACTGCACTGTAGGGTACGACACCAGTGACTTCAGAGTCTTCAGAATGGATTATTGACAGCGGGTGTACAAATCACATGACTGGCAAAAGAAGTCTCTTTATGGACTCAACCTTGCGTCCATCTGACAAGAGCCACATCACATTCGCTGACACTGGTAAAAGCAAGGTACTGGGTCTGGGTAGAGTTGCAATCTCAAAGGATCAACACATGGATAAAGTCATGTTTGTTGAATCCCTTGGCTTCAACTTAATGTCTGTCTCAATGCTTTGCGATTTAAACATGATTGTAATCTTTGGAAAACATCGTTGTCTGGTACTAATGGAATCTGACAAGTCTCTAGTGTTTGAAGGGTATCGAAAAGATGATTTGTACGTGGTAGATTTCTCAGCAGGGCCACAGCTTGCAGTTTGTCTTCTCGCAAAGGCTTCAGAATGCTGGCTTTGGCATCGAAGACTTGGGCATGCTGGCATGAGGAACCTCCACACCCTTGCGAAGAAGAAGCATGTCATAGGCATCGAGGGCGTCAAGTTCAAGAAAGATCACTTATGCGGTGCCTGTGAAGCTGGGAAGATGACAAGGGCAAAACATCCTTCAAAGACAATCATGACCACTACTCAACCCTTTGAACTGCTTCACATGGATCTCTTCGGTCCTACCCACTACTCAACTTTCTCCACTACTGCTTGCCTCTATGGCTTCGTCATTGTTGATGATTACTCTAGATATACTTGGGTGCACATAATCCTTTACAAGACTGAAGTGCAGGATGTCTTCAGACGCTTCACAAATCGGGCAATGAACAATTATGGCGCCAAGATAAAGCACATCAGAAGTGACAATGGCACAGAATTCAAGAACACCGGCCTTGACACATATCTTGATACATTGGGCATCACTCATGAATTCTCAGCTCCATACACGCCACAACAGAATGGCATCGTCGAACGCAAGAACAGAACACTCATTGAGATGGCCAGAACAATGTTAGATGAGTACAAGACACCAAGAAAATTCTGGACTGAAGCCATTGACACTGCATGCCATACTATCAACCGTGTATATCTTCACAAGCTGCTGAACAAGACATCTTATGAACTTCTGACTGGCAAGAAGCCAAATGTAAGTTACTTCAGAGTATTTGGATCAAGATGCTGGATCAAGGACCCTCACCACACCTCAAAATTTGCTCCAAAAGCACATGAGGGCTTCATGCTTGGATATGGAAAGGATTCGCACTCCTACAGAGTCTTCAATCTCTTTCACTACAAAGTGGTTGAAACAGTGGATGTGCGGTTTGATGAGACCAATGGGTCACAAAGAGAGCAACTACCAGATGTGCTAGATGAAGTTCCAGCCAGTGAATCAATCAAGCTAATGGGAACTGGAGAGATTATACCTACTGAAGCCCGTCCTGAAGAAGAACTTATCATCTCAGCACCTGATCCACATGAAGACAATGCTCAGCCTGAAGACATTCCTCCCCATGACAACGTAGATCAGCAAGAGCAAAGTCTTCAACCCCTACATCCTCGTGTTGCCAATGAAGTACAGATTGACAGGATAATTGACAGCATCAATGCACCTGGTCCACTGACTCATTCAAGGGCAACTCAACTGGCAAACTTTTGCGGACACTTCGCATTTGTTTCAATCACAGAACCCAAGAAAATTGATGAAGCCTTTATGGAACCTGAATGGATTCAAGCTATGCAAGAAGAGCTTCAACAATTTGAGCTGAACAATGTATGGGAGTTGGTTAAGCGTCCTGATCCACGGAAGCATAACATAATAGGCACCAAATGGATATACCGCAACAAGCAACATGAGCATGGCCAAGTCGTCAGAAACAAGGCTCATCTCGTTGCTCAAGGATATACTCAAGTGGAAGGCATTGACTTCAATGAAACATTTGCTCCGGTTGCCAGACTTGAAGCCATCCGTATACTGCTGGCCTATGCAAATCATCACAACATAATCCTGTATCAAATGGATGTAAAAAGTGCCTTCCTCAATGGCAAAATTGAAGAAGAAGTGTATGTTGCACAACCACCTGGGTTTGAAGATCCAAAACATCCTGACATGGTGTACAAGCTCAAAAAGGCACTATATGGCCTCAAACAAGCCCCTCGGGCCTGGTATGATACACTCAAATACTTCTTGAAGAGCAAAGGCTTCATACCTGGTTCCCTGGATCCCACTCTCTTCACAAAGACATATGATGGTGAACTGTTTGTGTGCCAAATATACGTGGATGACATTATCTTCGGCTGCACCAATCAGAAGTACAGTGAGGAGTTCGGATATATGATGCAAGAGCAATATCAGATGTCTATGATGGGGGAGCTGAAGTTCTTCCTCGGTCTTCAGATACGGCAACAACGCAATGGCATCTTCATATCTCAAGAGAAATATCTCAAAGACCGCCTGAAGAAGTTCGGTATGCAAGACTGCAAAGGCTTCACAACACCAATGCCAGCCAAACATCATCTGGGTCCTGACGACAATGGCAAAGAGTTCGATCAAAAGGTATACCGCTCCATGATTGGTTCTTTGCTTTATTTATGTGCATCTAGGCCAGATATTATGCTTAGTGTTTGCATGTGTGCTCGGTTTCAAGCGGCACCAAAGGAGTCGCATCACTTAGCAGTGAAGCGAATTCTTCGATATTTGGCTCACACACCAACTCTAGGGTTATGGTATCCAAAGGGCTCAGAGTTTGATCTGGTTGGATTTTCGGACGCTGATTACGCTGGTGACAAGGTTGATCGGAAGTCCACATCAGGCACATGTCACTTTCTGGGCCGATCTCTTGTCTGTTGGTCTTCAAAGAAGCAGAACTGTGTATCTCTCTCCACTGCTGAATCTGAATACATTGCTGCTGGATCCTGCTGCGCTCAGCTTCTATGGATGAAGCAAACCCTCAAGGATTATGGCATTCATCTGAAGCTAGTGCCACTTTACTGCGACAACGAAAGCGCCATCAAGGTCGCCAACAACCCAGTTCAGCACTCGAAGACAAAGCACATTGAAATTCGTCATCATTTTCTCAGAGATCACGTTGCAAAGGAAGACATTGATATCATACATGTCAACACTGAAGAGCAATTGGCAGATATCTTCACCAAGCCCTTGGATGAGAAGAGATTTTGCAAGTTACGGTGTGAGCTAAATATCTTGGAATCCTCAAATGTCCTGTGATCAGGCACACATCCTAACACTTATGCATGATGATGACTTAGATGTGCAACACACAAAGTAACGTATATCTTCAATCGATGAAGACATACATTCTAAGTGTGAATACATTAACGTGGAATTTGACCTCGGAGCGCCACGATAATTGTGCGCTGTGTCTGGGTCCAATACTTCCTATACGGTGGGTAGCGCCACCACCAAATTTTTTTTGCTTGAAGTGTTTCACTCATGGCATTACATTTGCTATGTCTTCACATTTGGTTTGGCTTCAATCTCAACATGTCTTCATGATTATCTTCACTATATTGATTATACATGTACTGGTGTTCTGTCCTCTACAGCATTCACTTATAGCTATGTCTTCTTGTTTGAATCTTTTGAACTAAGTGAATGTGATCGGACCCTAACCTCTCCATGCTTCCTACCTCAAACTCTATCTCTCCAAGTCATATGCACTCTATTGAAACTGTCGAATGTCTTCACTGCATCCTTGTCAGAAGAAGACACGGAGACAAACTTTAAAACAGCTTTCAATGTTTTTCCATCAACTAGAATTCCGGAGAAGTAGGAACGACTCCCGACAAACCAGGCGTGCGTGGGGTGAAACTGCCCCCACAATTCCGCATGCTGGCCACGTACTGATCAGATGCGAATCGCCAGGGGCACCTGAGTAATAGCGCAGTGCCGTCCAAATCCCTATAAATACAAGTTTCACTGCAGTCATTATCTCTTCTTCCTCCCTCGCACAAACCCTAGCGCCACCGCTAGCTCTCAACGACGTCGGCGACGAAGTGCTTCACTGCCGCGACCTCTCTGACGCCGTTCTCACGCCGACAGCGGACATCAGTCCCTCCGCCATCGCCCTAGGTGTCTTCCGTCGCCAAGTTAGGGCACGGGGGATCGAACTGCTCGGCATCAACTCTCGTTTCGTCTAGCAGTTCCAAGTCCGGTAAATAACAAGTCCTCTTTACTGCCTCTTTTGATCCTATGGCTCCATCACTTTCTGCCAAAAGAGGTTTCCATTCACTCAAGTTTCATTCCTCTTGTCTGAATCTCATAACTTGCCTAGTATATTCACTTGTTCTTCATGAAGTAGTTAGATTCCTCACTTGTACTGATCTATGGGTTCGTACAAATCTGGAACCAACTTCTTTTCTATAACGTGAATGTCTTCGCATGATGAAGTCAATATCTTCTAAACTGATTTATCTTCAAAATCTTCTGAGAATGCATATGACCTCTTCCCCTTCCCTCGCACCTTAATGCTGTCACAGGTACATGTCTGTGGGAGAATCTTTTGGTTCTCATAGTCTGCATTCATTTGCAGAGTTCCTACAGCGTCACATCAATTCACCCGAAGCAAGTTCCTGCTGGTCAAGCAAAAGGAAGCCTTTGAAGCCTTTGAATCCTTTGAAGACTTTGAATCTCTTGAAGCCTGTCAAGTTAAGCTTCATGGCAACCGCAAAACAATCTAGGAAGGGAGGCAGACAGAGGCGGGGTGACACATCTAAGGATCTGCCTGAAGATTTGGCAGAAATGTACCAAACAGATCCTGAAGAAAGCTATGGTCAGCGCAAGACACGAATCCAATGGATTCGAAGATATTGGGCAGAGCAGTGGTTCCAATACCGCTTCGTCACCAAGGAATATGCAGAGAAGTGCGCCATCAAGAGGCCATGGGGAGATGCCTTGTACAAGAATCTCGTACCCCGAACCAGAGACGAAGCCATTGCTCAAGGCTTCTTTCCATGCATGGTCAGGGGACAACAGCCAGCTGATGCACATCCATCATCCCTTCTCTGGTGTCGCGATGACACTCTGTTCAAGCGCAACTTCCAATTTGCCCAGAACTCTGCGAAGCAAAACAAGAAGGAGTTTGGGTTGGACTTCAACCCTGGTCCCTCCAAACCAAGGGCAGATGGCACACGCGACGCTAATCCCAATGTCATCGGGCCATTTGCCAATCTCGAAGGCCTCATCACTCATAT
This sequence comes from Triticum monococcum, assembly GCA_034509565.1. NCBI lineage: Eukaryota > Viridiplantae > Streptophyta > Magnoliopsida > Poales > Poaceae > Triticum > Triticum monococcum. The sequence continues at coordinate 475,320,096 of CM067842.1, read as the reverse complement.
TATAGTCCAAGGGACTGGCGTGAACGACCCTCCAGCAGACACTGAGTCTGATGATGCTCCTACTGCCCCAGAGCCGAAGCAGATGAAGAAGAAGCCAAAAGCTTCCAAGCCAGTCGCTTATCCCAAGATCTCCAGAGCGAAGCCATTGGCCACTGCACCTCCTGAAGCCAGTGTGCAGTCTGAAGACTTATCAAGAGTCTCCAAGCCTCAAGAAGCAAAGAAACCACAGCCACACACCAGCAAAGAGCTAACTGCCGCTGCCGTTCTTCGTTGCGAAGCCATTGATCTGTCCAGTGACGAAGATCTTGGTGATGACGCTCTTGAGCAGCTCATCAAGAGCAAGGAGGAGGCTGAAATCTTCAACAACCTACCACTGTTTGATGCAGCAATCATCCACAAATTCATTGATGAGTGGTTTGAAACACCCAACATCAGCTTCGACGATCTGCAGCTGCCCATTGGCCTCAGCGTAGCCTTCCAAGGAGCTATTGCTTCAGAACTCGCTATTGCCCAGCGCATCGTGGAACTGAAGCAAAAGATAGATTTTGAAAAGGCTCAGTTCAAGCAGAACATGGCCACGCTCAGTGTCCAAGAAATCAAAGACTTCAAGGTCATGCTGCATGAGTTGAAGGAAAACTTTATGCAAAAACGTGCAGAGGCTCAGGGTTCACGCGAGCGCATGAAGAATTCGGCTGATCTCTGTGTACAGGCGTACAATGAGGCCGAGAAGCGAAAGGTACTTGGGCGTCCCGGCATCGACCCCAGGATGGCCGCTAAGAAAAAGAAGACGCCCACCGTGGCTGAAGAAGAGGCCCCACGCCAAGAAGCTGTTCCGACTGTCTTCCCCACCGCCAAGCCTAGCTCGAAGCCAAAGCACCGCTCAACCGCTTCAGAGCTTAAGAAGACAAGGATCGCCGAAGCTAAAGCAAGGAAGAGGAAACACCCTGAAGCCTCTCCTTCAGACCCCACCATCAAGAAGCACAAGACCAAGAAGTCTCGGGCTGCTCCCACAGAGCCCTTGATAGTCGAACCCCTTTCCGTTCGCTTTCCTCATGAAGATCGTCAGATGACCGTGCATGAGCCTGCTCTCACAGAGGCTCCGCATGCTGAAGACATTCCAGCAGCCAACCCCAACGCTGCTGAAGACATTGGTCTCCAAGACAATGTACAAGATGATGCAGTCCTTCCTCAGCTCGAAACAAGTGAACTGCTCAGCATTGGTCATCCCCTAACGCCAATCACACAAGATGCATCGTGGGCAGATCGCCCACAGGAGGAAGAGGATGAGCCCCAGCCCACTGCAACTCCACCGGCGTCGCCTGCATTCCGTAGGCTTCGCAAAGGACCAAGGGCTCAGACTGCCGACGACACTCCGGCTGCATCAGCCGAAGAACATGCAGAAGAGCATGAAGAACCTCAAGCTCCATCTCCCCCACACCAGCAAGAAGAAGTTCTCAAGGAGGCTGACACCACTGCGACTGCCACACATAATACTGAAGCATTTGTGGAGCCCGACCAACCAACAGCTTCAAGAGATACTGAAGCTACTGCCTCTGACCCTTCTGTGCCTGTGTCTGCTGCCGGACCACAGTTCAATTATCATATTGCGCACAGGCCCCAGGTACAGAAGCCAATCCCACGACTGCCAAGGTTCCCAGGTCCAGTCACTGCTCCTGGCTCCTTCAATGTCAATAGCTTCAGGGCAGACAACACCTTCTTCAACCGCTCCAAGAACCCTTACTCAAGGGAAAAGATTGTGTCAGATAGGTTTTGGAGCTACCCACAGCGCAGCTACTACTCCTGCGTCCTCTACAACCAGAGCCGTATCTTTCCACATCAGCGCCTTGAAGTTGAAGCTTTTGCTGGTCTGCCTGGTCTGGAAGAAGCCCTGGACTGCTTCAAGCAAGTTGGCCTACTGCCGTTTGTCACGGATGAAGAGCACTGGAACGAAGAGCTTCTGCTTCAGTTCTATGCCACATTGCACATCAAGGGCTACAACAGAGATCCGAAGACTTGGGTCCTGGAGTGGATGACCGGCAACGTCCATCATGAAGCCAATGCATTTGATATCATTGAGCTCACCGGCCTACCCACTCCAGGCGAACTCTTCGAAGAAGGCTGCCAACTCCATACTGAAGCAGTTGAGAGCATATTTCAGCGACCTGAGCCAAATATGAGTCAGATGCTCTCAATGATGAAGCCATTGCCTTCTGACGCACCTTACCCGATGGAGTTCTTTATTGAAGACTTAGAGTACCTGCCTAGAACTATCTATCACATCATCAGGCGGACTCTATGGCCCATTAAGGGGCACTCTCGATATGCCAAGGTTGAAGGTGCCATGAAGACTCTCATCTTCTGCATCCTGCACGGCAAATGCTTCAATGCCCAGGATCTCTTCATACGTCAACTTGCTGCGTCTGGCTCAGATCTCTTTGGTCTGAAGATTTATGCTCCATGGGTTATGAGGCTAATCAAGCTCCACTCTGCAATATCATATCAACCCTCAGCCCGCAACCACAGAATCTTCTTACCTGATGTGGACACCTCTGCTGAAGTGATTTATCCTGAGCCTGCCAAACAGCCACTAAGTCTTCAGAATGCAGAACACCAAAGCTTCACTCAACATGATGAAGGTGTTGAAGCCATTTCCAGAGTCTATCCAATGGCTGGCACCACACGTGCCCCTGCATCCACTGAAGCCACTGACAGCGAAGCTGCACAGAGACCCAAGAAACGAGCTCGTACCCTCACTGATCGTGAACTTCTTGTGGCTCTGCATCAAAAGCAAGATAGGCATCACGACTGGCTCAAGAGGCAGATGCACAGTATCATGCAAGACGTCAATCGCATCAGGAATCTGGCCACCAAGAACGCCTTCGTCGCCCATGAAACCTGTCGCCCCACTTGGAAAGGCCTCACAATGATGTGCACTGAAGCTGAATTACAAGAGGATGGCTTCAAAGAAAGGTTCAAGTTTGATTCCACACCCCCCAGGAGAGCTGTGTTGCGTGGGACTCCGTCTCTTGAAGAATCCGAGTTCTCTTCCTCTGCTGCCACCGTGACGGGAAAAATCATTGAGGAAGAAGACGACGCTACATCACCACCCATGTCTTCAGCGCGCGTCGTCACTGCACCAAGCTCGCCTGCACCACCAAACGCCTCCACCGACCCTGCTGCGCCTGGGAACGCATAGAAAACTCTATGTCTTCAAACCTTTTTGGTCATCACTGACAAAAGGGGGAGAAGCATATGATGTTTATAGTCTTCAAGCGGGTCAATAATATGGGCGGGTGCTTTATATTTTGCATTTTGCTTCGTGCTTACAACTCTCGTTTTTGCTACATTTGGTTCTTTGAGTTGTAACACTTAAACTTGATGGTCGTCTGCTACTATGTTTGCCACTGTGTTTTTTGCGAAGATAAATTCCGCATGTACGACGATAATTTCCGCACTCTTATCATTTCCCAGACGTCCATTTTTCATTATGCATATCATTATCTTCATATATCTTTACGTGCATGATGGATTGTCATCATAAATTGAAGTGGATTCCCACAAATACAACCTGCTATGTGCATTTGCATTCCAGAAGCAAATTACTTATATGCACATCTTCAGGGGGAGCCCTTGCAGCTTATGAAGACAATTCCTTTACAACTTCACAAATTATATTCCCCGTTGAAAACTTCAACTAGTTTGTCATCAATCACCAAAAAGGGGGAGATTGTAAGTGCATCTAGTGCCACCCCTAGTTGGTTTTGGAGTATTGACGACAAACCTAGTTGAGGGACTAATGTGTTTGTGAGAATTGCAGGATAACACAGGTAGAAGTCCCTCATTGATTCGGTTTAGCTACCAGATATGACCCCCAAAAATGTACGAAGACATTGAAGACAATGGTGGTTCATGAAGACACTCATGTCGAAGACAATGACATATGAAGACTCCCCATGAAGCCTTTGGAACTCGAAGACTTAGATCCTTCGTAGTTTTACTTTATTCATGTTGTGTCATAGGAACCACCGTACTGTTAAGTGGGGTCCAAGAGAACCAGTCAGGATGACTGAAGTGATGCCTAATTCAAATCCTATGTCTTCGAGTGAAGACATTGAGAGAAAATCTTGTCCAGAGTCAGACAAGTCAGCTTTACTTGCAGCCCAAGTAAAGTTGCCGTGAGAGTTCAAAATCCGACCGTTAGTACACGTGTCAGTTCCTGAGTGACCCAGGGTCATTTCGGACAAATCAGGTCAGGGTTGCCAAGCGGCTATAAATAGTCCACCCCTACAACCATAAACGGTTGGCTGCTCAGATTTCAGTGCACGGCTTTTGTCGTTTGAGAGCAACCCACCTCGAAGCCTTTGATTCAAAATCCTTAGTGAGGAGAAAAGCCCTAACCACCCAGAGCCAGAGTAATTGGGCATCACTTAAGTCTTCTTGTCTGAGTGATCTGAAGACTTATTACACTTGAGGACTGTGCATCCTCCAGACGGTTAGGCGTCGCGTTCTGAGCATCCAAGAGGAATTGTGGATTGCCGGTGAACGAAGTCTGTGAAGGTTTGGGAGTCTACCTTGAAGACTTACCAGAGTGATTGGGCGGGGTCTGTGTGACCTTAGCTCAAGGAGAAAATGGTGAGGACTGGGTGTCCTGAGCTGCGTGTTCAGGACTGGGTGTCCGGGACTGTGTGTCCTTTGGTTTAAATACCTAGCCGCTCCAACCAGACGTACAGTTGTCACAGCAACTGGAACTGGTCCAACATATCATTGTCTTCAACGTGTCACTGGTTTCATCTTCACCTCCCTTTACTTACCAGTACACATTGTGAAGCTATTGCATGCTTGCTTTATCTTCTGTCTTCACAACCTGACTGTATGATCTGTTTGGCTTCATAACTTCTTCCAACCTGATCGTCATTACACTGAAGCTATTTGTCTCTATGCTTTCACTGTATTGTATATTTAACTATGGCTTGCGTTGTGTAATCTACCTTCCGCTGCATAGTGATAGGCTTGTTCACTCTGTTTGTCTTCATAACTTCCACGTTTTGAAGACTTTCATAAAAATCGCATTCACCCCCCCTCTAGTCGATATAACGCACTTTCACCCACGAGGCATGGTTCGCAAGCATCAAATGATTCATAATCAAGTGATTCCAAAAGCCCATCAACATGGAGTTTCTTCATGCGCTTTACACCAATATGACCTAAACGGCAGTGCCACATATAAGTTGCACTATCATTATTAACTTTGCATCTTTTGGCTTCAATATTATGAATATGTGTATTACTAGGATCGAGATTCAATACACCATTCACCTTGGGTGTATGACCTTAGAAGGTTTTATTCATGTAAACAGAATAACAATTATCCTTGACTTAAATTAATAAACGTATTACAATAAACATGATCCAATCATATTATGCTCTACGCAAACACCAAATAACATTTATTTTAGGTTCAACACTAATCTCGAAGGTAAAGGGAGTGTGCGATGGTGATCTTATCAACCTTGGAATCACTTCCAACTCACATCATCACCTCGCCCTTAACTAGTCTCTATGTATTTTGCAACTCCCGTTTTAGTTACTACTCTTAGTAACTGAACCAATATCAAATACTGAGGTGTTGTTATAAACACTAGTAAAGTACACATCAATAACATGTATATCAAATATATACTTTTGTTCACTTTGCCATCCTTCTTATCCGCCAAGTATCTAGGGCAGTTCCACTTCCAGTGACCATTTCCTTTGTAGTAGAAGCACTCAGTTCCAGGCATGGGTCTAGCTTTGAGCTTCTTCATGGGAGCAGCAACTTGCTTGCTATTCTTCTTTGAAGTTCCTATTTCTTTCCCTTTTCCCTTTTTCTTGAAACTAGTGGTCTTGTTAACCATCAACACTTGATGCTATTTCTTGATTTCTACCTTCGTCGATTTCAGCATCGCGAAGAGCTTGGGAATTACTTTCGTTATCCCTTGCATACTATAATTCATCACTAAGTTTTAGTAACTTGGTGATAGTGACTAGAGAACTTTGTCAATTACTATCTTATCTGGAAGATTAACTCCCATTTGATTCAAGCAATTGTAGTACCAGACAATCTGAGCACATGCTCACTAGTTGAGCTATTCTCCTCCATCTTGTAGGCAAAGTACCATCAGAGGTCTTCTACCTCTCGACACGGGCATGAGTATGAATTCCCAATTTCAACTCTTAGAACACTTATATGCTCCATGGCGTTCAAAACATTTTTTATGTCCCGGTTCTAAGCCATATAGCATGGTGCACTAAACTATCAACTAGTCATCATACCGAGCTTTACCAAACGTTTATAACGTCTGTATCTGCTCCTGCAATAGGTCTGTCACCTAGCGGTGCATCAAGGACATAATTCTTCTATGCAGCAATGAGGATAATCCTCAGATCACGGACCCAGTCCGCATCATTGCTACTATCATCTTTCAACATAGTTTTTCTCTATGAACATATCAAAAATAAACGGGGAGCTACATCGCGAGCTATTGATCTACAACATAGTTATGCAAATACTATCAGGACTAAGTTCATGATAAATTAAAGTTCAATTAATCATATTACTTAAGAACTCCCACTTAGATAGACATCCCTCTAGTCATCTAAATGATCACGTGATCCAAATCAACTAAACCATGTCCAATCATCACGTGAGATGGAGTAGTTTTCAATGGTGAACATCACTATGTTGATCATATCTACTATATGATTCACGCTCGACCTTTCGGTCTCAGTGTTCCAAGGCCATATCTGCATATGCTAGGCTCGTCAAGTTTAACCCGAGTATTCCGCGTGTGCAAAACTGGCTTGCACCTGTTGTATGTGAATATAGAGCTTATCACACCCGATCATCACGTGGTGTCTCGGCACGACGAACTGTAGCAATGGTGCATACTCAGGGAGAACACTTATACCTTGAAATTTAGTGAGAGATCATCTTATAATGATACCGCCGAACTAAGAAAGATAAGATGCATAAAGGATAAACATCACATGCAATCAATATAAGTGATATGATGGCCATCATCATCGTATGCCTTTGATCTCCATCTCTAAAGCACCGTCATGATCACCATCGTCACCGGCTTGATACCTTGATCTCCATAGAAGCATCATTGTCGTCTCGCCAACTTTTGGTTCTACGACTATCGCTACCACTTAGTGATAAAGTAAAGCAATTATATGGCGATTGCATTTCATACAATAAAGCGACAACCATATGGCTCCTGCCAGTTGCCGATAACTGTGTTACAAAACATGATCATCTCATACAATAAAATTTAGCATCATGTCTTGACCATATCACATCACAACATGCCCTACAAAAACAAGTTAGACATCGTCTACTTTGTTGTTGCAAGTTTTACGTGGCTGCTACGGGCTGAGCAAGAACCATTCTTTACCTATGCATCAAAAACCACAAGCCACCCACTAGCCACCCAAACCATATAGTGATTGCTTTTTGATCTTCAGAAAGAACCCTGTTCACTGAATCCGATTCAACTAAAGCTGGAGAAACAAACACCCACTAGCCACCTGTGTGCGAAGCACGTCGGTAGAACCAGTCTCGCGTAAGCGCCCGCTCCTTTGCTTCTTTTCCCTCTCTTCCACTAAGGCCCAATAAGGCCCATATACCTCCCGGGGGGTTCCAGTAACCTCCCACTACTAGGGAAAACCCTAGCAGTAGCGCTGGTTTTGTGCTCACTAGTAGCGCGGGTAGGCGCGCTACTAATAAGGCGCTACAGCTATTGCTTAGCAGTAACGCGTGCCGCACGCGCTACTGCTAGGACAAATAGCTGCAGCGCTTGTTCACTCCCACGCTGCTGCTAATGTAACTATTGGCAGCGTGTTTTCTTTCCATCGCTACTAGTATTGTTTTTTATTTTTTATCTTTAGTGTATTTATGCGCCATCGTACAAATATTGGTACAATACCAGTTATGAGGTTTACATCATTATGTCCATAACAGTGTGTCAAATGAAGGTGGAGGCAATATGTGGTGCATGTCAAAAGTATACTACTAATCCAAACTTGATCTAGTTTGGACTAGTAGTACTTTCGATGTGCACCACATGTTGCCTCCACTTGAATCTAATCCGCCAGCACAAGCTATTTAATCATCATCATAATCATTAGCACCAACAATATTTATTTAATCACCACTAACACTAGCTAATAATAATCATCAGTCATTACCACCAACACTAGCTATTTTATCATCATAGTAATAGTGTAGCACATCATCATCCTCAAACTCATTTCTAGCTAATCACTCCTGCTGCTCTCTCTTAGGTAAAACAACATAAAACATGTGTAGCTCTCCTCCTTGATCAAGTTGGAGCATGCAGATGAACCTGTCTCCTAATTTTGGGTAGCACATCTGTTTGCTGCCCCCTAGTACTCGTCTGCGCTCCCCCATCACATATCTGGTCCAGTCTTGCACTATTAGCATTCATCGCTGATCTTGAATGCACTAAAGTAACATGTAGGATATCTTGGCCGTAAGCTAATAATACTCATGGTACCTTTAGTCTCGATCCCATAAGGCACAACATTCATCGGGAGTCCCTGTTGAAGAACATCGTATGGTCACATACTTAGCAATGAAGTTTAGCTTCACAAATAATGTATGGAAAAGATGCACTGAGGACAAATAGTAAAAATATTACCATCCTTCCTAAATAGATGTGACCGTAGTTCATGACGAACACTATTGGTCGCACGTTTTCAGTACTAAGATTTCTAAGTCCAGGAAGAAAATTTGTCTTGACGGTATCAAGATCCTCAAGCCATGAAACATAATGACTTAGCTCCTCGCAGTTTAGTTCAGCCCCGGGACAGTAGTAGGTCCTGTCTACCAAGCGCTGGACATGTTTGCTTGCACCGAAATAAGCTGACAATACAAATTAGTTGTCAACTATTTTTGAATAAACAATATCAAAGACATAAATATGGTTGAGAAACTTACATTTTGGTGTAACCGGAGGCGTCTGCACATCGACCCAGATGTCGGTATTACCTTCAATATCATCTTCCGGACGAATATCAAAGGTGATAACCATATCAGGCTGAAATGCATAAGTCTTGCATAGTGCTCGCCATGTTTTGCATCCAAAATAGGTGTAGTCGTCTGAATTGTATAATTTTGCGTGGAAAATATAACCATGCTCGGTCTTCAAATAAACTTTCTTTACCTCCATAGTATGACTGAAACCTATCTTATCCAATTCAAAAACTCTTGCATGGCAGGGGATACACTAGTAGAATAGTAAAAAAAATAAGTTGAAGCAAATGAAGCAGATGTCATGCTTAATTACGAAAAAAGACTTGTCATTGTGACTTACTGTATCCACTTCGAAGTTCTTGTCCAGCTTGATGCTGAAGCGCCGATCATCATCTAGGAAGATTCCGTCGCACAGGCCACGCTCGTCTTCGCAGTATTTGCAAATACCGAAATCCTTTTTGTCGTCAGACATTTCCTATGTTCATAGTTAAAACATTAATTGAAAATCGATAAAAGACAACTAACAAATCCGGGGCACTCGATATTTCCTACATATTCTGGAAAAATACGGCATGACCTTTGCTAAAATAGGATATTTCGAGCGCCTGAAATTTGCCGGAACGGAAATGAATCAACACTCCGGCAAAACATAGGCCACTCGGAGGTGTAACCTGCAAACATGACCGGCCACTTGGATATTGAGCAACACAAGATATACATTTCAAAATATCTTATAAGACTCAAATTAGCATGCATTCAATAAGCAAAAGTAAATCATCTCATGCGTCCGTACATCGTCGAATATTATCACTAATACATCCCGAATAGTGTCATACATATAACATCACTAGTACAACTAAAACCCTAGCACACGACGGGTATCGGCGCGGGCGGTGGACACCCACAGAGAAGGAACCATCACGGGATCATAGCTCCAGTGAGATCCCTGGAGAACCTGCCAGGTATTGGAGAACCTGTGCTCCAACGCAAACAAGTAGCGACGGACATGCGCGTCCTCCTCACTGACACGGTGACACACCACCTCCGCGGAGTCCTCGAGCCTCTGGACCGTCACTGGCCCATGCGACTGCCACCAAAGAAGGTTCGGGTCAATGACAGGCTGGCTCCTCACCAACCTGCGCCCCCCGGTAGGTAGCGCCTCCCAGTACCACCCTGGCGGAGCCCAGTCCCGGACATGGCCCATATGGTCAAGCAGGTGTCGTCCTCCGCCGACTCGATGACGAGGATGCGGGATAGGCATCGTCCACGTCGATGCGGGAAAATTGCTTTAACTAAAAAAATAGCAACAAGTTCTTACTAACTTGTTCTATTAATTCAACTAGTTCTTACTAAAAATAAACTTACTATAAATAAAAATATTCTAGTACCTAATTAGTACCTAGTTCTTACTAACTAATTAGTACCTAAGAACTACTGCCCTAATTACCATCTAATTTTATGAACCTATAGGGGTGGAAAGTGGTAGCGGATATTCCAATTATCCAACTATAAAGTGAAATAAGTGGTCAAATTTTACTCGTTTTATGATTTATCTTAGAAATTTGATTCGTTTCCACCCTTACATGAACCCTAACTCGTTTGAGCCGCATCCGCATCCGATTCGTTTCCACCCTAACTAATTTGATGGAGGTAGGGGAGAGGGAGGAGCAGGTGTGCTCACCTCGGGTGCCTACGACGAGGGAGGGGCAGGCGGCGTCGAGGTCGTGGTCGGGGCTGCGGGGTGGCGTTGAGGTCGGGGGGGGGGGGGGGGGGGGGCGGCGTTGAAGTCAGGGTCGGGGGCGGCGTCCCGGGCGGCGTTGAGGTCGGGGGCGGGGCCGACGTTGAATCTGGGGTCGGGGCGGCGTGGGGAGAGCGCGCGGCGGCCGAGGGGCGGCGGCGGCGGCGAGAGTGGAGTTGATTTGGGGGATGAAGTGGCCGTGGGGAAGCACGAACCGCGTGGTTAAGTCAGAAGTACCAGTAGCGCGTTCCAGGAAGGGCCCTACTGCTACGTTAGCTACAACACGTTCCGGAATACACGCTGCAGCTAGGGAGATTAGCAGTAGCGCCGGGCCATTATACGCGCTACTGCTAGGTTGGGCTAGCCATGTGCACCCAGTTCAAACGTAGCAGCAGCACTTTTCGCTAGTACGCGCTACTGCTAAAGTCATAGCAGTAGCACGGTTTATTTACGCGCGCTGCTACTAAGTAGCAGCAGCGCTTGATTTTGTACAGCGCTACTCGTAAAATTCTGTGTATAGGCTTTTCCCTAGTAGTGTCCCGGTGCTCCAGTATACTCCCGATTTCACCCGGAACCATTCCGATGTCCAAACATAGGCTTCCAATATATCGGTCTTTACGTCTCAACCATTTCGAGACTCCTCGTCATGTCCGTGATCAAATCCGGGACTCCGAACTACCTTCGGTACATCAAAACACATAAACTTGTAATACCGATCGTCACCGAACGTTAACCGTGCGGACCCTACGGGTTCGAGAACTATGTTGACATGACCGAGACTCATCTCCGGTCAAAAACCAATAGCGGAACCTGGATGCTCATATTGGTTCCTACATATTCTACGAAGATCTTTATCGGTCAAACCGCATAACAACATACGTTGTTCCCTTTGTCATCGGTATGTTACTTGCCCGAGATTCGATCGTCGGTATCTCAATACCTAGTTCAATCTCGTTACCGGCAAGTCTCTTTACTCGTTCCATAATGCATCATCCCGCAACTAACTCTTTAGTCACAATGCTTGCAAGGCTTATAGTGATGTGCATTATCGAGAGGGCCCAGAGATACCTCTCTGATATACGGAGTGACAAATCCTAATCTCGATCTATGCCAACTCAACAAACACCATCGGAGACACCTATAGAGCATCTTTATAATCACCCAGTTACGTTGTGATGTTTGGTAGCACACAAAGTGTTCATTCGATATTCGGGAGTTGCATGATCTCATAGTTATAGGAACATGTATAGTTATGGAGAAAGCAATAGCAACAAACTAAACGATCATTGTGCTAAGCTAACGGATGGGTCAAGTCAATCACATCATTCTCTAATGATGTGATCTCGCTTATCAAATGACAACTCTTTGTCCATGGCTAGGAAACTTAACCATCTTTGATTAACGAGCTAGTCAAGTAGAGGCATACTAGTGACACTCTGTGTGTCTATGTATTCACACATGTACTAAGTTTCTGGTTAATCCAATTCTAACATGAATAATAAACATTTATCATGATATAAGGAAATATAAATAACAACTTTATTATTGCCTCTAGGGAATATTTCCTTCAACAGCTCCACCGACGTACTTCTTCCTCCTATATATACCCATATACCCCGAAAACATCTAGGAGCACCACGAAACCCTATTTCCACTGCCGCAACCTTCTGTGCCTGTGAGATCCCATCTTGGGGCCTTTTCCGGCCTCCGCTAGAGGGGGAATCGATCACGGAGGGCTTCTACATCAACACCATAGCCTCTCCGATGATGTGTGAGTAGTTTACCATAGATCTTCGGGTCCATAGTTATTAGCTAGATGGCTTCTTTTCTCTCTTTGGATCTCAATACAAAGTTCTCCTCGATTCTCTTGGAGATCTATTCGATGTAATTCTTTTTGCGGTGTGTTTGTCGAGATCCGATGAATTGTGGGTTTATGATCAAGATTATCTATGAAAAATATTTGATTCTTATCTGAAATCTTTTATGCATGATTTAATATCTTTACAAGTCTCTTCTAATTATCTGTTTGGTTTGGCCTACTAGATTGATCTTTCTTGCAATGGGAGAAGTGCTTAGCTTTGGGTTCAATCTTGCGGTGTCCTTTCCCAGTGACAGCAGGGGCAGCAAGGCACGTATTGTATTGTTGCCATTGAGGATAAAAAGATGGGGTCTATATCATATTGTTTGAGTTTATCCCTCTACATCATGTCATCTTGCCTAATGCGTTACTCTATTCTTATGAACTTAACACTCTAGATGCATGCTGGATAGCGGTCGATGTGTGGAGTAATAGTAGTAGATGCAGAATCGTTTCCGTCTACTTGTCGCAGACGTGATGCCTATATACATGATCATGCCTAGATATTCTCATAACTATGCGCTTTTCTATCAATTGCTCGACAGTAATTTGTTCACCCACCGTAGAATTTGCTATCTTGAGAGAAGCCACTAGTGAAACCTATGGCCCCTGGGTCTATTCTCCATTATATTATTCTCCCGTCAATAAGCTATTTCTGTCGCCGTTTATTTTGCAATCTTTATTTTCCAATCTATATAACAAAAATACCAAAAATATTTATCTTATTATCTCTATCAGATCTCACTTTCGTAAGTGACCGTGAAGGGATTGATAACCCCTTTATCGTGTTGGTTGCGAGGTTCTTGTTTGTTTGTGCAGGTACAAGGGACTTGCATGTAGTCTCCTACTGGATTGATACCTTGGTTCTCAAAAACTGAGGGAAATTCTTACGCTACTTTGCTGCATCACCCTTTCCTCTTCAAGGGAAAACCAACGCATGCTCAAGAGGTAGCAAGAAGGATTTCTGGCGCCGTTGCCAGGGAGATCTACGCACAAGTCAAGACATACCAAGTACCCATCACAAACTCTTATCCCTCGCATTACATTATTTGCCATTTGCCTCTCGTTTTCCTCTCCCCCACTTCTAAAACGATTTTCGAAAACCTTTGCCTTTTCTGTGCCTTCTTCCCGTATGTATTTTTGTTTGTGTTTCCATGTGCCTTCTATTTGCTTGCATCTTTGCTTGCTAAAAATCTATTGATATGGATCCACTTAAAGTGTTCTACTTGGATCATCTTCGATCCTTATGCGCTCGTGCTGAAACCCCAACTAGCCTAGTTGATGGGAAATATTTAGATGAGCATGCTCATTTTGTGCGTCATCGTTTTTCTGAAAAGGGGAAGCTCTTATGGTATCAAATAATAGTTTGCTATGCTATGCTTAGAATCTTTGTGAAATTTATGACTTTACTTGTTGCTCTAAGAATCCTAAAAAACACCTTCCCTACCTATGTGAGTTTAATGATAATGAAATCTTATCTTCTTATGGAAAGGGTGTTTATAGTTACTATGATATTGAACAAACTGAAGAATTTGTCATTTTTAAAGGTGCTCATGAAGTTGCTTCTTTGATTGAAAAGTATGATATTACTCTCTACAAATCTGAAAATTCCGACATACTTAAATATTGCTATGAAAACTATGCTCACAATGCCTATGCTAAGGAATTTATTGAGAGAATGACCGTTGCTTTGGAAGAAAATAATGATATGTACGAGTCTATAGATAATTATGATTTCGATGATTTGATTGAAATATCCCTTGATGAACATGATGCTTGCTATTCTTATAGCCATGATGCCAATATTTATGGATATGAATTTGCTATAGTTCCTTATGTTATACACGAGATTATTGCTATTGCACCCATACTTGATAGTTCCTTGAATCAAAAGCATGATTGCAATGATGTTATCATAAATTCTCTTAATGTCAATTGTGTTATGATATGCGAAACCTCAAGCTTGGGGATGCTAGTTTTGCTATGACTACTATTTGTTGCAATGATCATGATTGGGGTGATTCTTCTTTTGATCTTGAAAATTTATTTAAGCCCCATGATGAATATGAGATTGATAATAATGTTTGCAATAATATCGAAAGTGGGTTTGTAAGAGTGTCAACTTCAGATCCCGCGTATTTGGAGAATGTTCAATCTTGTGCAATTTTCGATAAAAGTGGGCTTGGAGAGGTCATGACTTTAGTTAATGTTAATCCCACTATTTTGGAAGAGTGTCAACTTTGCATGCATGTGGATCATGTTGAAAATATTTTATGTGATAGCTATTTTGTTAATTTGCTTATGATCCCATATGTAATTATTGTGAGAGAGGAAAATATGATTGTAGAAATTTTCATGTTACTAAATTACCTCTCGTTATGTTGAGATTGCTATTGTTTCTTTCCGCTTCCTTGCATATGCTAGTTTATGCTTGCCTTGATAATTTGTTTGCCTATAAGATGCCTATGCATAGGAAGTATGTTAGACTTAGATGTGTTTGTCATGTGTTTTATGATGCTCTCTTTATGCTCCAATTCTTGTATTTCATGTGAGCATCATTGAAATCTCTATGCCTAGCTAGGGGCGTTAAACGATAGCGCTTGTTGGGAGGCAACCCAATTTTATTTTTGTGTCTCGTTTTTTGTTCCTGTTTAGTAATAAATAATTCATCTAGTTTCTGTTTAGATGTAGTTTTATGTTTTTACTTAGTGTTTGCGCCAAGTAGAACCTTTGGGAAGACTTGGGGGAAGTCTTTGCGATCTTGCTGTAAAAAACAGAAAATTTAGCGCTCACGAGATTTGCTGCCATTTTTTTTACTGGAGAGTGAGATTAGGTTGATTCTTTTTGCAGATGATTAATAGACAAGTTCCTCACGTCCACCAATTTATTTAAGATTTTTTGGTGTTACAGAAGTATTCGAAACATATAGATTACTACAGACTGTTCTATTTTTGACAGATTCTGTTTCTCGTGTGTTGTTTGCTTATTTTGATGAATCTATGGCTAGTATCGGGGGGTATGAACCATAGAGAAGTTGGAATACAGTAGGTTTAATACCAATATAAATAAGAACGAGTTCATTACAGTACCTTGAAGTGGTGGTTTATTTTCTTATACTAACGAAGCTCATGAGATTTTCTGTTGAGTTTTGTGTTGTGAAGTTTTCAAGTTTTGGGTAAGATTTGATGGATTTTGGAATAAGGAGTGGCAAGAGCCTAAGCTTGGGGATGCCCAAGGAACCCCAAGGATAAATTCAAGAACAACCAAAAGCCTAAGCTTGGGGATGCCCCAGAAGGCATCCCCTCTTTCGTCTTCGTCCATCAATAACTTTACTTGATGCTATATTTTTATTCACCACATGATATGTGTTTTGCTTGGAGCGTCTTGTATGATTTGAGTCCTTGATTTTTAGTTTACCACAATCATCCTTGCTGTACACACCTTTTGGAGAGACACACATGAATCGAAATTTATTAGAATACTCTATGTGCTTCACTTATATCTTTTGAGCTAGAAATTTTTGCTCTAGTGCTTCACTTATATCTTTAAGAGCACATTGGTGGTTTTATTTTATAGAAATTATTGATCTCTCATGCTTCGCTTATATCATTTTGAGAGTCTTTTAGAACAGCATGGTAATTTTCTTTGGCTATAAAATTAGTCCAAGATGGGTATAATAAAAACTTTCATAAAAAGTGCATTGAATACTATGAAAAGTTTGATACTTGATGATTGTTTTGAGATATGAAGATGGTGATATTAGAGTCATGCTAGTTGAGTAGTTGTGAATTGGAGAAATACTTGTTCTAAAGTTTGTGATTCCCGTAGCATGCACGTATGGTGAACCGTTATGTGATGAAGTTGGAGCATGATTTATTTATTTATTGTATTCCTTATGAGTGGCGGTCGGGGACGAGCGATGGTCTTTGCCTACCAATCTACCCCCTAGGAGCATGCGCGTAGTACTTTGTTTCGATAACTAATAGATTTTTGCAATAAGTATGTGAGTTCTTTATGACTAATGTTGAGTCCATGGATTATACACACTCTCACCCTTCCACCATTGCTAGCCTCTCTAGTACCGCGCAACTTTCGCCGGTACCATACACCCACCATATACCTTCCTCAAAACAGCCACCATACCTACCTATTATGGCATTTCCATAGCCATTCCGAGATATATTGCCATGCAACTTACCACCGTTTCGTTTGTTATGACATGTTTCATCATTGTCATATTGCTTTGCATGATCATGTAGTTGACATCGTATTTGTGGCAAAGCCACCTTTATAATTCTTTCATACATGTCACTCTTGATTCATTGCACATCCCGGTACACCGCCGGAGGCATTCACATAGAGTCATATTGTGTTCTAGTATCGAGTTGTAATTTTTGAGTTGTAAGTAAACAAAAGTGTGATGATCATCATTATTAGAGCACTGTCCCATGTGAGGAAAGGATGATGGAGACTATGATTCCCCACAAGTCGGGATGAGACTCCGGACGAAAAGAAAAAAAGAAGAAAAAAGAGACCATAAAAAAAGAGAGAAAAAGGCCCAAATAAAAAAATGAGAGAAAAAGAGAGAAGGGACAATGTTACTATCCTTTTACCACACTTGTGCTTCAAAGTAGCACCATGATCTTCATGATAGAGAGTCACCTATGTTGTCACTTTCATATACTAGTGGGAATTTTACATTATAGAACTTGGCTTGTATATTCCAATGATGGGCTTCCTCAAAATGCCCTAGGTCTTCGTGAGCAAGCGAGTTGGATGCACACCCACTTAGTTTCTTTTGTTGAGCTTTCATACACTTATAGCTCTAGTGGATCCGTTGCATGGCAGTCCCTACTCACTCACATTGATATCTATTGATGGGCATCTCCATAGCCCGTTGATATGCCTAGTTGATGTAAGACTATGTTCTCCTTTTTGTGTTCTCCACAACCACCATTCTATTCTACCTTTAATGTTATGTCCATGGCTCACGCTCATGTATTGCGTGAAGATTGAAAAAGTTTGAGAACATCAAAAGTCTGAAACAATTGCTTGGCTTGTCATCGGGGTTGTGCATGATTAAATACTTTGTGTGATGAAGATAGAGCATAGCCAGACTATATGATTTTGTAGGGATAACTTTCCTTGGCCATGTTATTTTGAGAAGACATGATTGCTTTGTTAGTATGCTTGAAGTATTATTGTTTTTATGTCAATATTAAACTTTTGTCTTGAATCTTTCGGATCTGAACATTCATGCCACAATAAAGAAAATTACATTGAGAATTATGCTAGGTAGCATTCCACATAAAAAAAATTCTGTTTTTATCATTTACCTACTCGAGGACGAGCATGAATTAAGCTTGGGGATGATTGGTACGACTCCAACGTATCTATAATTTTTGATTGTTCCATGCTATTATATTATCTGTTTTGGATGTTTAATGGGCTTTAATATACCTTTTTATATTATTTTTGGGACTAACCTACTAACCAAAGGCCCAGTGCAAATTGCTGTTTTTTGCCTATTTCGGTGTTTCGCAGAAAAGGAATATCAAACGGAATCCAAACAGAAAGAAACCTTCGGGAGAGTTATTTTTGGAACAAACGTGATCCAGGAGACTTGGAGTGGACGTCAAGAAAGAAGCGAGGAGGACACGAGGCAGGAGGGCGCGCCGAGGTGGGCCACGCGCGCCCCCACCCTCATGGGTCCCTCGCAGCTCCACCGGCGTACTTCTTGCTCCTATATATACCCATATACCCCGGAAACATCCAGGAGCACCACGAAAACCTATTTCCACCACCGCAACCTTCTGTATCCGTGAGATCCCATCTAGAGGCCTTTTCCGGTGCTCCGTCGGAGGGCGAATCGATCACGAAGGGCTTCTACATCAACACCATAGCCTCTCTGATGATGTGTGAGTAGTTTACCACAAACCTTCGGGTCCATAGTTATTAGCTAGATGGCTTCTTCTCTCTCTTTGGATCTCAATACAAAGTTCTCCTCGATTCTCTTGGAGATCTATTCGATGTAATTCTTTTTGTGGTGTGTGTCGAGATCCGATGAATTGTGGGTTTATGATCAAGATTATCTATGAACAATATTTGACTCTTCTCTGAAATCTTTTATGCATGATTTAATATCTTTGCAAGTCCCTTCGAATTATCAGTTTGGTTTGGCCTACTAGATTGATCTTTCTTGTAATGGGAGAAGTGCTTAGCTTTGGGTTCAATCTTGCGATGTCCTTTCCCAGTGACAGCAGGGGCAGCAAGGCAAGTATTGTATTGTTGCCATCGAGGATAAAAAGATGGGGTTTATATCATATTGCTTGAGTTTATCCCTCTACGTCATGTCATCTTGCCTAATGCGTTACTCTATTCTTATGAACTTAATACTCTAGATGCATGCCGGATAGTGGTCGATGTGTGGAGTGATACGTCTCCAACGTATCTATAATTTTTGGTTGTTCCATGCTATTATATTATCCATCTAGGATGTTTTATATGCATTTATATGCTATTTTATATGATTTTTGGGACTAACCTATTAACCTAGAGCCCGGTGCCAGTTTCTGTTTTTTCCTTGTTTTTGAGTATCGAAGAAAAGGAAAACCAAACGGAATCCAATTGACCTGAAATTTCACGAAGATTATTTTTGGACCGGAAGAAGCCCACGGAGCATCGGAGATGGGCTAGAAGAGACCCGAGGCACCCACGAGGGTGGGGGGCGCGCCCTACCCCCTGGGCGCGCCCCCTACCCCGTGGCCGCCTCAGGGACCCCCCTGACTTGTTCCCGACTCCAACACCTCTTATATATACCCAAACTTCCAAAACATAAGCTAGATCGGGAGTTCCGCCGCCGCAAGCCTCTGTAGCCACGAAAAACCAATCTAGACCCGTTCCGGCACCCCGCCGGAGGGGGAATCCCTCTCCGGTGGCCATCTTCATCATTCTGGCGCTCTCCATGACGAGGAGGGAGTAGTTCACCCTGGGGGCTGAGGGTATGTCCCACTAGCTATGTGTTTGATCTCTCTCTCTCTCTCTCTCTCTCTCTCTCTCTCTCGTGTTCTTGATTTGGCACGATCTTGATGTATCGCGAGCGTTGCTATTATAGTTGGATCTTATGATGTTTCTCCCCCTCTACTCTCTTGTGATGAATTGAGTTTTCCCTTTGAAGTTATCTTATCGGATTGAGTCTTTAAGGATTTGAGAACACTTGATGTATGCCTTGCATGTGCTTATCTATGGTGACAATGGGATATCACGTGATCCACTTGATGCATGTTTTGGTGATCAACTTGTGAGTTCCGTGACCTCGTGAACTTATGCATAGGGGTTGGCACACGTTTTCATCTTGACTCTCCGGTAGAAACTTTGGGGCACTCTTTGAAGTTCTTTGTATTGGTTGATAGATGAATCTGAGATTGTGTGATGCATATCGTATAATCATACCCACGGATACTTGAGGTGACATTGGAGTACTAGGTGACATTTGGGTTTTGGTTGATTTGTGTCTTAAGGTGTTATTCTAGTACGAACTCTATGATAGATCGAACGGAAAGAATAGCTTTGTGTTATTTTACTATGGACTCTTGAATAGATCGATCAGAAAGGATAACTTTGAGGTGGTTTCGTACGCTACCATAATCTCTTCGTTTGTTCTCCGCTATTAGTGACTTTGGAGTGACTCTTTGTTGCATGTTGAGGGATATTTATATGATCCAATTATGTTATTATTGTTGAGAGAACTTGCACTAGTGAAAGTATGAACCTTAGGCCTTGTTTCCTAGCATTGCAATAATGTTTACGCTCACTTCTTCCACTTGCTACCTTGCTGTTTTTATAATTTCAGATTACAAAAACCTATATCTACCATCCATATTGCACTTGTATCACCATCTCTTCGCCGAACTAGTGCACCTATGCAATTTACCATTGTATTGGGTGTGTTGGGGACACAAGAGACTCTTTGTTATTTGGTTGCAGGGTTGTTTGAGAGAGACCATCTTCATCCTACGCCTCCCACGGATTGATAAACCTTAGATCATCCACTTGAGGGAAATTTGTTGCTGTCCTACAAACCTCTGCACTTGGAGGCCCAACAACTTCTAGAAGATGAAGGTTGTGTAGTAGACATCAAGCTCTTTTCTGGCGCCCTTGCCGGTGAGGTTAGCGCTTGAAGGTATATCTTTAGATCTTGCAATCGAATCTTTTAGTTTCTTGTTTTATCACTAGTTTAGTCTATAAAAGAAAACTAAAAAATGGAACTGAGGTTGCCTCATATGCTTCATCTTTTTAATGTATTTAGTGAAAATAAGGATTCCGATAATTGTGCCAAAGTGTTATAAGAAGAATGTATTAAAATGTTTGGTACTAAATCTTTGAATGATGAGCATGATTGCAATGTTGTTAGTATGAATTCCTTGAATACCCATGATACTAATGATATGCAAAGCCACAAGCTTGGGGAAGCTATGTTTGATGAAGATGATATTTTTGTCCCTCCAAGTTTTGATGAGCAAATTTATTATGATGATAGCATGCCTCATTTTTATGACGATTATGTTGATGAAAGTGGTTTCGGAGAGGTCATGACTTTATTTAGTGATGAATCCACTATTTCGGAAGATGTTCCAATTGATTATGAGAACATAGTTGCTATTTATGATGATTATTGTGATGACACGTATGCTATAAAGAATATTGATATCCATGAAACTTGTCATCATGTTTTAACTTTCAATTGGATTATGCCTCACATGATAGTTATTTTGTTGAGTTTGCTCCCACTACTATTCATGAGAAGAAATTTGCTTATGTGGAGAGTAATAAAAATTCTATGCTTGTAGATCATGAAAAGAATGCTTTATGTGATGGTTATATAGTAGAATTCATTCATGATGCTACTGAAAATTATTATGAGGGAGGAATATATGCTTGAGGAGTTGCAATAATATCAAGTTGCCTCTCTACATGTTGAAAATCTTAAAGTTTTGCTTGCTTTACCTTCCTATGCAAGTTGATTCTTGTTCCCATAAATTGTTTGCTCACAAAATCCCTATGTATAGGAAGTGGGTTAGACTTAAATGTGCTAGTCATATTCTTCATGATGCTCTCTTTACGTTTCAATTCTTATCTTTTATGTGAGCATCATTGAAATCATCATGCCTAGCTAGGGGCGTTAAACGATAGCGCTTGTTGGGAGGCAACCCAGTTTTACTTTTGTTCTTTGCTCTTTGCTCCTGTTTAGTAATAAATAATTCATCTAGATTCTGTTTAGATGTGGTTTTATGTTTTAATTAGTGTTTGTGCCAAGTAGAACCTTTGGGAAGACTTGGTTGAAGTCTTTGTGATCTTGCTGTAAAAAACAGAAACTTTAGCGCTCACGAGATTAGCTATCATTTTTTACTGGAGAGTTCTATTAAGTTTATTATTTTTGAAGATGATTAATAGACAAATTCCTCACGTCCACCAATTTATTTCAGTATTTTTTGAGTTCCATAAGTATACGTTTGATACAGATTACTACAGACTGTTCTGTTTTTGACAGATTCTGTTTTCTATGAGTTGTTTGCTTATTTTGATGAATCTATGAGTAGTATCGGAGGGTATGTACCATAGAGAAGTTGGAATACAGTAGATATTGCACCAATATAAATAAAGAATGAGTTCACAACAGTACCAGAAGTGGTGATTTTATTTTCTTATACTAACGGAGCTTACGAGTTTTCTGTTGAGTTTTGTGTTGTGAAGTTCTCAAGTTTTGGGTAAAGATTCGATGGACTATGGAATAAAGAGTGGTAAGAGCCTAATATTGGAGATGCCCAAGGCACCCCAAGGTAATATTCAAGGACAACCAAGAGCCTAAGCTTGGGGATGCCCCGTATGGCATCCCCTCTTTCGTCTTCGTTCATCGGTAACTTTACTTGGAGCTATATTTTTATTCACCACATTATATGTGTTTTGCTTGGTGCATCATTTTATTTTTTTTGTTTTGCTTTCTGCTTGAATAATATTTCAAGATCTAAAATTCTTAAATGTTAGAGAATCTTCACATAGTTGCATAATTATTCAACTACTCATTGATCTTCACTTATATCTTTCGGAGTAGTTTGTCGTTTGCTCTAGTGCTTCACTTATATCTTTTAGAGAACGACTGTGGTTTTATTTTGAAGAAATAGATGAACTCTCATGCTTCACTTATATTATTTCGAGAGTCTTTAGAACAGCATGGTAATTTGCTTGGGTTATAAAATTAGTCCTACTATGATGGGCGTTCAAGATGGGTATAATAAAAACTTTCATATAGAGTGCATTGAATACTATGAGAAGTTTGATACTTGATGATTGTTTTGAGATATGAAGATGATGATATTAGAGTCATGCTAGTTGAGTAGTTGTGAATTTGAGAGATACTTGTGTTAAAGTTTGTGATTCCCGTAGCATGCATGTATGGTGAATCGTTATGTGATGAAGTCGGAGCATGATTTATTTATTGATTGTCTTTCTTATGAGTGGCGGTCGGGGACGAGCGATGGTTTTTTCCTACCAATCTATCCCCCTAGGAGCATGCGCGTAGTACTTCGTTTCGATAACTAATAGATTTTTGCAATAAGTATGTGAGTTCTTTATGACTAATGTTGAGTCCATGGATTATACGCACTCTCACCCTTCCACCATTCCTAGCCTCTCTAATACCGCGCACCTTTCGCCGCTATCATACACACACCATAGACCTTCCTCAAAACAGCCACCATACCTACCTATTATGTCATTTCCATAGCCATTCTGAGATATATTGCCATGCAACTTTCCACCGTTCCGTTTATTATGACACGCTCCATCATTGTCATATTGCTTTGCATGATCATGTAGTTGACATCGTATTTGTGGCAAAGCCACCGTTCATAATTCTTTCATACATGTCACTCATGAGTCATTGCACATCCCGGTACACCGCCGGAGCATTCATATAGTCATATTTTGTTCTAAGTATCGAGTTGTAATTCTTGAGTTGTAAGTAAATAAAAGTGTGATGGTCATCATTATTAGAGCATTGTCCCATGTGAGGAAAGGATGATGGAGACTATGATTCCCCCACAAGTCGGAATGAGACTCCAGACGAAAAATAAAAAGAGAGAGAAAAAAGAGGCCATAAAAAAGAGAAGGCCCCAAAAAAACAAAAAAATGAGAGAAAAAGAGAGAAGGGGCAATGCTACTATCCTTTTACCACACTTGTGCTTCAAAGTAGCACCATGATCTTCATGATAGAGAGTCTCCTATGTTGTCACTTTCATATACTAGTGGGAATCTTTCATTATAGAACTTGGCTTGTATATTCCAATGATGGTATTCCTCAAAGTGCCCTACGTCTTCGTGAGCAAGCGAGTTGGATGCACACCCACTTAGTTTCTTTTTGAGCTTCCATACACTTATAGCTCTGGTGCATCCGTTGCATGGCAATCCCTTCTCACTCACATTGATATCTATTGATGGGCATCTCCATAGCCCGTTGATATGCCAAGTTGATGTGAGACCATCTTCTCCTTTTTGTCTTCTCCACAAACACCATTCTATTCCACCTATAGTGCTATGTCCATGGCTCATGCTCATGTATTGCGTGAAAGTTGAAAAGGTTTGAGAACATCAAAAGTATGAAACAATTGCTTGGCTTGTCATCGGGGTTGTGCATGATTTAAATATTTTGTGTGATGAAGATAGAGCATAGCCAGACTATATGATTTTGTAGGGAAAGCTTTCTTTGGCCATGTTATTTTGAGAAGACATTATTGCCTTGTTAGTATGCTTGAAGTATTATTGTTTTTATGTCAATATTAAACTTTTGTCTTGACTCTTCCGGATATGAATATTCATGCCACAATAAAGAAAATTACATTGAAAATTATGTTAGGTAGCATTCCACATCAAAAATTCTGTTTTTATCATTTACCTACTCGAGGACGAGCAGGAATTAAGCTTGGGGATGCTTGATACGTCTCCAACATATCTATAATTTTTGATTGTTCCTTGCTATTATATTATCCATGTATGATGTTTTATATGCATTTATATGCTATTTTATATGATTTTTGGGACTAACCTATTAACCTAGAGCCCAGTGCCAGTTTGTGTTTTCCCCATATTTTTGAGTATCGCAGAAAAGGAAAACCAAACGGAGTCCAATTGACCTGAAATTTCACGGAGATTATTTTTGGACCAGAAGAAGCCCACGGAGTATCGGAGATGGGTCAGAAGAGTCCCGAGGCACCCACGTGGGTGGGGGCGCATCCTACCCCCCTGGGCGCGCCCCCTACCTCATGGCCACCTCGGGGACCCCCCTGACTTGTTTCCGACTCCAACACCTCTTATATATACCCAAACTTCCAGAACATAACCTAGATCAGGAGTTCTACCGCCGCAAGCCTCTGTAGCCACCGAAAACCAATCTAGACCCGTTCCGGCACCCTGCCGAAGGGGGGGATCCCTCTTCGGTGGCCATCTTCATCATCCTGGCGCTCTCCATGACAAGGAGGGAGTAGTTCACCCTCGGGGCTAAGGGTATGCACCAGTAGCTATGTGTTTGATCTCTCTCTCTCTCTCTCACTCTTGTTCTTGATTTGGCATGATCTTGATGTATCGCGAGCTTTGCTATTATAGTTGGATCTTATGATGTTTCTCCCCATCTACTCTCTTGTGATGAATTGAGTTTTCCCTTTGAAGTTATCTTACGGATTGTGTCTTTAAGGATTTGAGAACACTTGATGTATGTCTTGCATGTGCTTATCTGTGGTGACAATGGGATATCACATGATGTATGTTTTGGTGATCAACTTGCGAGTTTCGTGACCTCGTGAACTTATGCATAGGGGTTGGCACATGTTTTCATCTTGACTCTCCGGTAGAAACTTTGGGGCACTCTTTGAAGTTCTTTGTGTTGGTTGAATAGATGAATATGAGATTGTGTGATGCATATTGTATAATCATACCCACGGATACTTGAGGTGACATTGGAGTATCTAGGTGACATTAGGGTTTTGGTTGATTTGTGTCTTAAGGTTTTATTCTAGTACGAACTCTATGATATATCGAACAGAAAGAATAGCTTTGTGTTATTTTACAATGGACTATTGAATGGATCGATCAGAAAGGATAACTTTGAGGTGGTTTCGTACCCTACCATAATCTCTTCGTTTGTTTTCCACTATTAGTGACTTTGGAGTGAGTCTTCATTGCATGTTGAGAGGGATATTTATATGATCCAATTATGTTTTTATTGTTGAGAGAACTTGCACTAATGAAAGTATGAACCTTAGGCCTTGTTTCCTGGCATTGCAATACCGTTTACGCTCACTTTTAACACTTGCTACCTTGCTGTTTTTATAATTTCATATTACAATAACCTATATCTACCATCCATATTGCACTTGTATCACCATCTCTTCGCCGAACTAGTGCACCTATACAATTTATCATTGTATTGGGTGTGTTGGGGACACAAGAGACTCTTTGTTATTTGGTTGCAGGGTTGTTTGAGAGAGACCATCTTCATCCCACGCCTCCCATGGATTGATAAACCTTAGGTCATCCACTTGAGCGAAATTTGCTGTTGTCCTACAAACCTTTGCACTTGGAGGCCCAACAATGTCTACTAGAAGAAGGTTGTGTAGTAGACCTCATGGAGTAATAGTAGTAGATGCAGAATCGTTTCGGTCTACTTGCTGCAGACATGATGCCTACAGACATGATCATGCCTAGATATTCTCATAACTATGCGCTTTTCTATCAATTGCTCAACAGTAATTTGTTCACCCAACGTAGAATTTGCTATCTTGAGAGAAGCCACTAGTGAAACCTATGGCCCCCGGGTCTATTCTCCATTATATTATTCTCCCGTCAATAAGATATTTCCATCGCCGTTTATTTTGCAATCTTTATTTTCCAATCTATACAACAAAAATACCAAAAATATTTATCTTATTATCTCTGTCAAATCTCACTTTCGTAAGTGACGGTGAAGGGATTGACAACCCCTTTATCGCGTTGGTTGCGAGGTTCTTGTTTGTTTGTGTAGGTATGAGGGACTTGCGTGTAGTATCCTACTGGATTGATACCTTGGTTCTCAAAAACTGAGGGAAATACTTACGCTACTTTGCTGCATCACCCTTTCCTCTTCAAGGGAAAACCAACGCCTGCTCAAGAGGTAGCGGCAGTTCAGGTTGTGATTAGAATATTATTTTGATCACGTAATCAGAATAGTGTTTATATATAGATATATATATATATATCATATTACAAGCAAGAAAATCCCCTCCTAAGTCAAACTAACCTCTCTTGTGTTGTCAGGCAAAAAGTAGTGATGGACCAAGCGGGCCCACAGATGGAAAGCATCGATATCGCTGATAACCGCTTAAGTGGGTGCGAGAGGACAACCACCACGGCTTTGCATGTGGGCTAAACATTATATGTTGAATACCAAAAAATGCACAACTTTGATGTGCCACATGCCTCAAAAACCGTAAACCATGCACCCACAGAGAGCGAGGTTCATCAAGTGTACTACATATGATGGTCCCCTTCCCACCTCTTCACCGCATACTATATGCTCCTGTCGTAATATGTACAACCCAAAAGAATCCTCATCGATGGTGGAATTAATTAACCTCTCCCAATGTATGTCAAAGTGATGCATGCATATGCATCGACAATGGCCTCGTGGGCCCACAGATGGAAGCGTCACACGTGAGTGTCCTAGCTAGGATAACCACCGCATGCATGCATGTGGCCCAAAGAGGTGTTGTGTGATGTTTGAATAGCTAATTTCACAATTTTGATGTGGCACGTGCCTCGGAAATTGAGTGAGGTGTACTTGTTCACGGACGCGTACATATAGTATATATGCTAGTCCCCTCCCACCTCTTCAACGCGTACTATATACCACCATAACACAAACAAAAAAGATTCTACCTTGCTGGTCAAATTAACCTCATTGCTGGTTGTTGGTCAAAGTGATGGACGACAACCTCGCGGGCCCACAGAAAGCGTCACACGCGAGTATCGTGTCATGTAGGACAACCATCGATAGCATGTGGCCAAAACATGTATGTATGAAAGGATTGTGTAATGCTTTAAATAATGAATTCACGACTCTGATGTGGCACCGGCCTGCATAACAAAACGACCAACCCACACGGTGGCTCACAACTCGTAGTGTACTACGAGCCACCCGCCACCCCCAGACGCACACACCCACACACACACCACGAATCCACCGCAATTATGATGCATGTTAAATTAATTATCCCACGGTGAACATATGTTACCAAAGGAGGGACGTTTTAATTTTGAAAAAATCATAGAGATCATTAAGACATTTTAATACATTAATTGATTGATTTTCTATGGGTATAATGTGCAAAAATCAAATTTGAGCTACATGCACACATGACAGTAAATGGATTGCAAAAACACATTTGTCTCACTAGGTGCATGTTTACTCCCCCTGCAACAAATTTCAAACATTGAGAATCTCGATTTTTAAATTCTAGTACATCCAAAACTTATTTGAAGTTCATGAAACTTATCGTGTTGTCATATGGACACCAATACAAAGTGGCATTGTACTTTTTTTTTCAAATTTGAGACCCATTTTTTTGTAATCTAATTACAAACGGGAGATTATTAATAATTGGGAACCAATATCCCAAACGGATTATTTATTCAAACCGTGAGCGTTAGACCAAAAATAGATACGTGCCATGCTTCGGTTACGCAATAAAGCGGCAACATTAATCATCCAAATAGAAAAACAATATACGTGCCGCCGCGCGACCCCTGTGCCGTGCGAGCAGGCATGAGTTGACGGGACACATGCGAGCAGTCGGCCGCACAGGCAGACTGGGAGGCGTGCGTGCAGGTGTGTGAATTGATAGAGGCGTGCTCGCTGTGCAGTGTCATCCGGAGGCGTGCGAGTAGCTGTGAAACTTTGGTAGGCATGCCATCAGTCCGGTGCGCAGGCTCACCAGGAGGCGAGCCATCAGTTTGACCGCCGCCCGCCTCTCTCCCACAACTCCCACTACTCCATATTAATGGTGCGCCCGAGCGGCCGCACCCCCATCCTTGCCACACACACAATCCTCTCTCTCCGCTTGCATACTCGATGCTGCTCTTAGTCCTCAAAGCCGTCAGTGTATGAGGATGCCGCCAAAGCGCCCCATCAGAGGGAGTGGTGACGCCAAGGCTGCTAAAGCACTAGAGCACGGAGTGGAGATGGAGACAGAGGTTGCCGTCACCACCGGCGAGTTATCGCTGCACCCTGACATCGTCGAGCTTCCACAACCGGAGGCAGAGTTCCACACCGACTCTGGTGATGACCCCGGCGACGAATACGACGACCACTCCGGCGACGACTCCGACGATGATGGACAGCTGGTTTGTCATTTATACGCATTTATGTGTCAAATAGATCATAGGGTTTTGCTGGTTACTCCTGCCTCCCCCTTTTTGGAATAGAAATCCTATGGTTATGTTATCCCAATCCATGAAAACTGAGTAAGTTTCGTTAGATCCGTGTAGTGTATTAATTGTTTGAATGGTACAAGTGATAAGTGATTAGTTGTTTCATCTGTGCAAATGATTTCTGCTAGTAATCCGACTAGGGTTAGTGTTCGCGCTAATAATTCCTAGCCAGTACTTGACAATTGATTTTGAATGACCTACATATGTTTGTACCATTATTTTCTTCAAGATTGGTTTGTACATAGACGACTGTGCTTAAAAATCGAACCATAATCTCTGGATATGTATAAATAAATAGCCATAAATTTCCAATCCTACTTTACGACATGTAATCATTGATTTGATGCCAAATTTGTTTTACTATTTGTATAGGTGCAGTCTAACGATGTGGACAACGAGGATGAAGATGTACAGAGGTGGTACAAGAGGCAAATCGTGAGGAAGCTTTATGCGGGAATGCATAATAGGCGTATTAGGACCTGGAACGACGACTATCGATGCCCATTTTGCAACCACAAGCTTTATGCCGCATATCTAAGTGTTCCGGTGCATGCAAGAGGATGGGCCGTTGGCTCCTTCAAGCAGAAGTATTCTCGCAGGGTGGTGCACGCACTAAAAAAATACACTTCCGTGATGATACATGTTTGTCAGAGTAGGTCACATTTTCTGTCATGCTTGTACATCCATGACAAATTTATGACAGAATCAAGATAGTCATACCTGTGCTGTCGTAGAAGTGTTCCATGACATTGCCAAAATTATCATCGCGGAAGTGTCCACTTCCATGACGATAAATCGTGCGTCACAGAAGTGCTTTCGTCAAGGGTGACCGACACGTGGCATCCACCGTAACGGAACGCCGTTAAGCTATCGGGTCGGATTTTGGATCCGATAACCCGTTAACAGCCACGACCAATGCCGATTTTCCATGTGTAAAATTCTCATTGGCTGACGGATCCACGCGCCAGCTCCGCGTT
Source organism: Triticum monococcum (assembly GCA_034509565.1). NCBI lineage: Eukaryota > Viridiplantae > Streptophyta > Magnoliopsida > Poales > Poaceae > Triticum > Triticum monococcum. Next base: position 475,289,971 of record CM067842.1, on the reverse strand, counting down.
GGCACAGGTGTCACTCATCCAACAGTCGAGACGGGCCTATGATATGTTGACACGTGGACCGGCCCAAAAGTGGCCCACAAAGTTTAAATGGGCTGGCCCAACAGAAGGCCCATAAGATTTAGCGGATCATAATGGGCCGGCCCAGCTAAAGGCCCACAAAATTTAGCAGACCATAATGGGCCAGCCCAGCTAAAGGCCCACATGATTTTGCAGACCATAATGGGCCGGCCCAGCTAAAGGCCCACAAGATTTTGCGGACCACAATGGGCCGGCCCAGCTAAAGGCCCATAAGATTCTGTAGACCATAATGGGTCGGCCCAGCTAAAGGTCCAACATTCTCTGTCAAATCGGCCCGTCAACGGCCTGACCTAAACTTGTCATCAACACGGCCCATGGTCACTTCTGGCCCATAAGTAATTGGGCCGAATTACGGCCCGGTGTATTTCCGGCCTGTTAAAGGTCCGGCTTCATTTGGGCCCATTTACAGGCCATCAAAACTTTCGACCCATAAACGACCGTGAAGGATATGGGTCATATTCGACCATGTCTGACATTCGGCCTGTTAGAGGCCCACTATAGCTTTGGGCCACTTTCGGCCTGTTGTCATTTTCGGCCTGTTAACGCCGGACGTAAACCATGGGCCATATGTGGCGCAACGTCATATCGGGCCCATTAACGACCCATATAAAAATGATGATAATCTAGCCCGACCGAAGTTCCGGCCTATTAAAGGCCCGTGTATTAGGTCGGCGCATTTACGGCCCGTCCGAATTTCGGCCTGTCAAAGATCCGCATCGTAAATGGGCCACCATTTCAGCCTGCTAAGTCCAGTGGGTTATTTGGCACAATCAGGGCCCAATCTCACTTTTGGTCTATTAAAGGCCCATGTTTTTTATGGGCTCGAGATATTTACACCTGTAAACAACCTATTTTTACTGAGGGCCCAAATTATGTTTAGGCCTGTTAAAGGCCCACTATGGGCACAGGCCTACTAGAAAAATATGAAAGCTTATGCTGATTTAGGCCCAGATATTTTTAGTGGGCTACATGCCAATTTCGGCCGTAATCGTTTTTAGCCCAATTGGAATGGGCCCGACGAATGTTGGCATGTTGGGCGCCTATGAAGCTTTCGGCCGAATACATTACTAAGATAAACCTACACTATACAAAAATAGCGTCGTAATTACTGCAGCCTGAGGCAGCATCATAAATGTTGTACCACAACAAAATAAATTCCAACCATACAACAAAAGGCCTGTTGGCATAAAGTTTACGGTCCTTCCAGATAAAAGCACCATCAGATGTATAGAAGCACAGATCATTTGACCTGAGTGCTAATGTTTCAGGCTGTAGAATCTGATGGAGCAGCACGATCTCCACCTTTTTTTCGCCATTGCTCCTGAACAACGAAGCGAATGTCTGATAGTCTGGTTTCAAAACCATTCATATCTTGAAGACATTTCTCAACCACTATTCTTGTTTCCGAAACAACGTCCATTAGGGATTGGACTTGTGTCTGGAGCACAGATATATCACTCTGTCTAGCAGGAAGATTGTGTTCAGTAGGCGATTTGGACGAGGTTACCTTGACAACCAACCCAGAATTACGCAGGAAGGTGCTTTTTGCACTGTTAGTTGAGAGATACCGACGCACTGCAGCAAGAGGTGACATTGTGCCTGTAGTAGCCTCATCACCTTCAGGTGGTTGTGGCTGTTCAATCATTTGTTCCATAGCTTCCTAAAAGTTTGAACTTGTAGATTAGTGTACCAGATAAGTTAATAATGAGACAAAAACAAACAAAGTAGGTTAAATGTTTATACATAACTTATTTTGGTGAACTACTGTAATACATTAGCATGTATTGTAGTGCCAACTACATAATAAAATCACTTTCGGAACATATGTCCATGTAGCATGCCTACTGTATTGTCTATTTCCTCACATTCGTTGACATCTAAGGATAAAGAGACATGGTTTAAAGTAGGATGAACATAGTATGACCTCATTCATATCATGGGAAAATAGATATAAAACAAACATGCTATTTTATCATTGTGTGCGCACGTGAACATAACAACTAGATTACAGATCATGACCAAAAGAATACCCTTCATCTCTTTTAAACCATGTAAGGTGAAATGATATGTTAAGACAACTGTGAATAAAAGTGAACAGAGTAACTGACATTGGCTGCAAACCAAGTAGTTAAATGAACACATCACAATACCAATCAGTTCAAGGCAGGAGGAGTAAGGACTTACAACAGCGGCTTGAACTGGTGTGCTCATGCTATTCATCTTGCTGGTGTGGCAATCCTTGAAGATTTGCACTGCATTCGGTTTAGGTTCTTTTTGGTCCGCATGGGCTTTCCTATGTATTTGGAACAAGTCAACATAGATACGATAATATGGCACAAAAGAAGAAGGAAGTAGCAGCTATTTACAAGAGCCTCACAGCGTGCAATATAGCTACGAGATACTGTTGTCTGTTGGAATTTCACTTTAGAACGGTTGGTTTTGTTCTTCAAACAGTTAGCCTAGAAGAAGATACACTTGTAAGGCACATACATAAATACAAGTTCAATATGTGGTCTGATCAAATACATATAGCCTACCTGATACTTTGGATCAGACCAGTGTTTAACGAGGGCTGTCCAGTCTTCATCTGTAATATATTCCACTAGAGATGTTTGGGCGATTTCATTGTTAGCCTTGCCTTCAAAGTGAGATTTTCTAAGGTGGTACCGATACTGTCGCAGAGCAGACTGAAAAACATGAGTGCATGCTTGTTTAGTTGCATCATCTTTCGGAACCAACTTGAACCTCATCTGTTGAAAAAAGAATGTGAGTATTATTAGGAGGAAGCTAGAAAGTATGGGATAGAGCAAGACAATATTACTAATTGCGATGAATAACATTACTTACGGATAAATGGTCAAGGAAGGTGTTAAACTGGGTATTGTCTTTCTCATTCCTGTACTGGATCCACGTTGGGAGGATACGTGCATGACACCTAACAGCAACTGCTGCCTCTGATACTAACTTGGCTGACTCTATAGCATCACGTGGCCTTTTTAATCCTACCTCAAAATGGATCTCCATTCTTCCTCCTTTAGATTTTGTTAATTTGTCAAGCATTATCCCTGATGTCTGTTTCTGCTTGCGCCGTGGTGCTAGTTCAACAACTAATATGGAATGTGTTAGTGTACATCAAACTGTGAGAGTACATATAAAGGAGCATGCAACTGCAACTTGACTCGGTCAGGTACCGTCTTGGTGTTGATGCTCAGGTTCATCTGATCTTGCCAAGTCCTGTTGTGTCAACAGTGCTTCGGAAGTAGTGTTAGGTGTGAAGGCAGCTTGGGAACTGGCCAGTTCCGGAGCAAACAAACGAGTAACTGGTTGAGATGCTGGTACAGTTGAAGCGGATGCTGCAGCTGGTGGAGCAGGTGATACTGTGTTTGTAGATTTAGCCGGTGGACTTGGACCTTCTACTGCACTATAAGTACCAGCAGAATCTCGACGGCAGAACCTTTTCCGTTTCACCCGACGAGTAACAGCACTCCCTACTATATTATTTTCCTTGCTCTTTTTTGACTTTGCCATGTCAAGCTGTACCCACAACACAAAATAATAAAATCACTCTTCAGAACTCATTGATGCATGATACAGACAAGCAATACTTTGATGTAAGACAACCGTATGAGGATGGAATATGTAAGAAAAACAGGACGACATGACATATTCACAGCTACAATGTGCAAACTAAGCAGAAGGATTTTCAAGAAAATAGAAGTAATGCAAGCTAGACACCATATGAAAGATGCAACCAATATTACTCTGCCAAGTTAAAAGTGTCTTGTCATAAGTGGCAATTCGGAAAATTAGAAGTAGTACAACATAGAAATCAATGCAAGATGCAACCACTATCAAACTGCCATGTTAAAAGCGTCCAATCATGAGTGACTGGTGCGGGATACACAACAACAGTACTTTGATGTAAGAACATGGTATGATAGATAGATGAAGTGTATTCTAGACACAGAAAGCCATGTCATATGCACATGTATAACGTATAAACTCAGCAGGTGCAATTTAATCAAAATAGAAGAAATACATGCTAGACAACATATGCAACATGAAACCAATTATCACACTGTCAACTTAGAGCAAGCACCTGCGATGGTGGAGTACGGGAGATGAACTCATCATGTAGACTTGGGACTTCAACTTCATTAGCAGTAGCAGTGGCAAATCTAGAGAGTATCTGCTTGCGTCGGTGCGGAGGACCACCAACATCCCCTAACTTACTCTTTTCCTTCCTATTTTCTGATATTGCCTTATGAAGTCAAAACCACAAGAAGATGAATAAAATTAGCTCTGCATAACTGGTTGATGCATGATACAAACGAACACTACTTTGATGTAAGGCAAGCGCAGGATAGGAGGATGGAATATATACAAAAAAAGACAGCGTTTCATATTCACACGTACGATAGGAGGATGGAATATGTATGAAAAACAGTAAGCGGAAGGCATTTCAACAAAATTAGAAGAAATGAAAGCTAGGCACCATATGAACATGCAACCAATATCACTCTATCAGATAAAAAGTGTCTCGTCGTAAGTGCCATTTCAAGAAATTAGAAGCAGTTCAAGCTAGAAGACAATGAAAGATGCAACCTACATCACAGTCCCAAGTTAAATGTGTCTTATGGGTAAGTGATCATTGTTGGGGAACGTAGTAATTTAAAAAAAAATTCCTACGCACACGCAAGATCATGGTGATGCATAGCAACGAGAGGGGAGAGTGTTGTCTACGTACCCTCGTAGACCGATAGCGGAAGCGTTATGACAACGCGGTTGATGTAGTCGTACGTCTTCACGGCCCGACCGATCAAGCACCGAAACTACGGCACCTCTGAGTTCTAGCACACGTTCAGCTCGATGACGATCCCCGGACTCCGATCCAGCAAAGTGTCGGGGAAGAGTTCCGTCAGCACGACGGCATGGTGACGATCTTGATGTTCTACCGTCGCAAGGCTTCGCCTAAGCACCTGCTACAATATTATCGAGGATTATGGTGGAAGGGGCACCGCACACGGCTAAGAATATGATCACTAAGATCAACTTGTGTGTCTATGGGGTGCCCCTGCCCTCGTATATAAAGGAGCAAGGGGGAGGCCGGCCGGCCCTTATGGGGGCGCCAAGGAGGAGTAGGATTCCTACTCCTAGTTGGACTAGGTTTCCACCTTTCCTAGTCCAACTAGGAGAAGGGGGGAAAGGGGGGAAGAGGGAAAAGAAGGGAGAGAGGGGCCGCGCCCCAAACCCCATGTCCAATTCGGACTGGGCTTGGGAGGGGCGCGCGCCACCTCCTGGTCCTTCCCACTAAGGCCCATTAAGGCCCATTGCTTCTTCCTCGTATTCCCGTAACTCCCCGGTACCTCCAAAAATACCCGAACCACTCGGAACCTTTCCGATGTCTGAATATAGTCGTCCAATATATCGATCTTTACGTCTCAACCATTTCGAGACTCCTTGTCATGTCCCCGATCTCATCCGGGACTCCGAACTCCTTCGGTACATCAAAACTCATAAACTCATAATATAACTGTCATCGAAACCTTAAGCGTGCGGACCCTACGGGTTCGAGAACAATGTTGACATGACCGAGACACGTCTCCGGTCAATAACCAATAGCGGAACCTGGATGCTCATATTGGCTCCTACATATTCTACGAAGATCTTTTATCGGTCAGACCGCATAACAATATACGTTGTTCCCTTTGTCATCGGTATGTTACTTGCCCGAGATTCGATCGTCGGTATCTCAATACCTAGTTCAATCTCGTTACCGCCAAGTCTCTTTACTCGTTCCATAATACATCATCTCGCAACTAACTCATTAGTTGCAATGCTTGCAAGGCTTATGTGATGTGCATTACCGAGAGGGCCCAGAGATACCTCTCCGATAATCGGAGTGACAAATCCTAATCTCGAAATACGCCAACCCAACATGTACCTTTGGAGACACCTGTAGAGCTCCTTTATAATCACCCATTTACGTTGTGACATTTGGTAGCACACAAAGTGTTCCTCCGGCAAACGGGAGTCGCATAATCTCATAGTCATAGGAACATGTATAAGTCATGAAGAAAGCAATAACAACATACTAAACGATCGGGTGCTGAGCTAATGGAATGGGTCATGTCAATCAGATCATTCACCTAATGATGTGATCCCATTAATCAAATAACAACTCTTTGTCCATGGTTAGGAAACATAATCATCTTTGATTAACGAGCTAGTCAAGTAGAGGCATACTAGTGACACTCTGTTTGTCTATGTATTCACACATGTATTATGTTTCCAGTTAATACAATTCTAGCATGAATAAGAAACATTTATCATGAAATAAGGAAATAAACAATAACTTTATTATTGCCTCTAGGGCATATTTCCTTCACTCTCCCACTTGCACTAGAGTCAATAATCTAGATCACATCACCATGTGATTAACATCGATAGTTCACATCATCATGTGATTAACACCCATAGTTCACATCGCCATGTGACCAACACCCAAAGGGTTTACTAGATTCAGTAATCTAGTTCACATCGCTTATGTGATTAACACCCAAAGAGTACTAAGGTGTGATCATGTTTTGCTTGTGAGATAAGTTTAGTCAACGGGTCTGCCATATTCAGATCCGTATGTATTTTGCAAATTTCTATGTCAACAATGCTCTGCACGGAGCTACTCTTAGCTAATTGCTCCCACTTTCAATATGTATCCAGATTTAGACTTAGAGTCATCTAGATTAGTGTCAAAATTTGCATCGACATAACCCTTTACGACGAACCCTTTTTGTCACGTCCATAATTGAGAAACATATCCTTATTCCACTAAGGATAATTTTGACCGCTGTCCAGTGATCTACTCCTAGATCACTATTGTACTCCCTTGCCAAAATCAGTGTAGGGTATACAATAGATCTGGTACACAGCATGGCATACTTTATAGAACCTATGGCCAAGGCATAGGGAATGACTTTCATTCTCTTTCTATCTTCTGTCGTGGTCGTGTTTTGAGTCTTACTCAATTTCACACCTTGTAACACAGGCAAGAACTCTTTCTTTGACTATTCCATTTTGAACTACTTCAAAATCTTGTCAAGGTATGTACTCATTGAAAAAACTTATCAAGCGTTTTGATCTATCTCTATAGATCTTGATGCTCAATATGTAAGTAGCTACACCGAGGTCTTTCTTTGAAAAACTACTTTCAAATACTCCTTTATGCTTTGCCGAATAATTCTACATTATTTCTGATCAACAATATGTCATTCACATATACTTATCAGAAATGCTGTAGTGCTCCCACTCACTTTCTGGTAAATACAGGCTTCACCGCAAGTCTGTATAAAACTATATGCTTTGATCAACTTATCAAAGCGTGTATTCCAACTCCGAAATGCTTGCACCAGTCCATAGATGGATCGCTGGAGCTTGCATATTTTGTTAGCACCTTTAGGATTGACAAAACCTTCTGGTTGCATCATATACAACTCTTCTTTAAATCCATTAAGGAATGTAGTTTTGTTTATCCATTTGCCAGATTTCATAAAAATGCAGCAATTGCTAACATGATTTGGACAGACTTAAGCATCGCTATGAGTGAGAAAATTTCATCGTAGTCAACATCTTGAACTTTGTCAAAAACCTTTTTCGACAAGTCTAGCTTTGTAGATAGTAACACTAGTATCAGCGTCCGTCTTCCTCTTGAAGATCCATTTATTTTCTATGGCTTGCCGATCATCGGGCAAATCTATCAAAGTCCATACTTTGTTCTCATACATGGATCATATCTCAGATTTCATGGCCTCAAACCATTTCGCGGAATTGGGGCTCATCATCGCTTCCTCATAGTTCGCAAGTTCGTCATGGTCTAGTAACATGACTTCCAGAACAGGATTACCGTACCACTCTGGTGCGGATCTCACTCTGGTTTACCTACGGGATTCGGTAGTAACTTGGTGTGAAGTTACATGATCATCATCATTAGCTTCCTCACTAATTGGTGTAGTAGTCACAGGAACAGATTTCTGTGATGAACTACTTTCCAATAAGGGAGAAGGTACAATTACCTTATCAAGTTTTGTACTTTCCTCCCACTCACTTCTTTCGAGAGAAACTCCTTCTCTTAGAAAGGATCCATTCTTAGCAACGAATGTCTTGCCTTCGGATCTATGATAGAAGGTGTACCCAACAGTCTCCTTTGGGTATCCTATGAAGACATATTTCTCCAATTTGGGTTTGATCTTATCAGGATGAAACCTTTTCACATAAGCATCACAACCCAAAACTTTAAGAAACGACAACTTTGGTTTCTTGCCAAACCATAATTCAGACAGTGTCGTCTCAATGGATTTAGATGGTGCCCTATTTAATGTGAATGTAGCTGTCTCTAATGCATAACCCCAAAACAATAGTGGTAGATCGGTAAGAGACATCATAGATCGCACCATATCAAGTAAAGTACGATCACGACGTTCGGACACACCATTACACCGTGGTGTTCCAGGTGGCGTGAGTAGTGAAACTATTTCACTTTGTTTTAACTGAAGGCCAAACTCGTAACTCAAATATTTTACTTCTGCGATCATATCGTAGAAACTTTCATTTTTGTTATGATGATTCTCCACTTCACTCTGAAATTCTTTGAATTTTTCAACTGTTTCAGACTTGTGTTTCATTAAGTAGATATACCCATATCTGCTCAAATCATCTTTGAAGATCAGAAAATAATGATACCTTCCACGAGCCTTAATATTCATCGAACCACATACATCAGTATGTATGATTTCCAACAAATCTGTCGCTCGCTCTATTGTTCCGGAGAACGGAGTATTAGTCATCTTGCCCATGAGGCATGGTTCGCAAGCATCAACTGATTCATAATCAAGTGATTCCAAAAGCCCATCAGCATGGAGTTTCTTCATGCACTTTACACCAATATGACCTAAACGGTAGTGCCACAAATAAGTTGCACTATCATTATTAACTTTGCATCTTTTGGCTTCAATATCATGAATATGTGTATCACTACGATCGAGATCCAACGAACCATTTTCATTGGGTGTGTAACCATATAAGGTTTTATTCATGTAAACAGAACAACAATTTATTCTCTTACTTAAATGAATAACCGTATTGCAATAAACATGATCAAATCATATTTATGCTCAACGCAAACACCAAATAACACTTATTTAGGTTCAACACTAATCCCGAAAGTATAGGGAGTGTGCGATGATGATCATATCAATCTTGGAACCACTTCCAACACACATCGTCACTTCACCCTTAACTAGTCTCTGTTCATTCTGCAACTCCCGTTTCGAGTTACTACTCTTAGCAACTGAACTAGTATCAAATACTGAGGGGTTGCTATAAACACTAGTAAAGTACACATCAATAACATGTATATCAAATATACTTATGTTTACTTTGCCATCCTTCTTATCCGCCAATCACTTGGGGCAGTTCCGCTTCCAGTGACCAGTCCCTTTGCAGTAGAAGCACTTAGTCTCAGGCTTAGGACCAGACTTGGGCTTCTTCACTTGAGCAGCAACTTGCTTGCTGTTTTTCTTGAAGTTCCCCTTTTTCCCTTTGCCTTTTTTTTGAAACTAGTGATTTTGTCATCAACACTCGATGCTCTTTCTTGATTTCTACCTTCATCGATTTCATCATCATGAAAAGCTCGGGATTCGTTTTCATCATCCCTTGCATACTATAGTTCATCACGAAGTTTTACTAACTTGGTGATGGTGACTAGACAATTCTGTCAATCACTATCTTATCTGGAAGATTAACTCCCACTTGATTCAAGCGATTGTAGTACCCAGACAATCTGAGCACATGCTCACTAGTTGAGCGATTCTCCTCCATCTTTTAGCTATAGAACTTGTTGGAACTTCTTATCTCTCAACTCGGGTATTTGCTTGAAATATTAACTTCAACTCCTGGAACATCTCATATGGTCCATGACGTTCAAAACGTCTTTGAAGTCCCGATTCTAAGCCGTTAAGCATGGTGCACTAAACTATCAAGTAGTCATCATATTTCGCTAGCCAAACGTTCATAACGTCTACATCTGCTCCTGCAATAGGCCTGTCACCTAGCGGTGCATCAAGGACATAATTTTTCTGTGTAGCAATGAGGATAAACCTCAGATCACGGATCCAATCCGCATCATTGCTACTAACATCTTTCAACACAATTTTTCTCTAGGAACATATCCAAATAAACATATGAAAGCAACAACGCGAGCTATTGATCTACAACATAGATATGCTAATACTACCAGGACTAAGTTCATGATAAATTAAAGTTCAATATATTACTTAAGAACTCCCACTTAGATAGACATCCCTCTAATCCTCTAAGTGATCACGTGATCCAAATCAACTAAACCATGTCCGATCATCACATGAGATGGAGTAGTTTTCAATGGTGAACATCACTATGTTGATCATATCTACTATATGATTCACGCTCGACCTTTCGGTCTCCGTGTTCCGAGGCCATATTTGCATATGCTAGGCTCGTCAAGTTTAACCTGAATATTCTACGTGTGCAAAACTGGCTTGCACCCGTTGTAGATGGACGTAGAGCTTATCACACCCGATCATCACGTGGTGTCTGGGCACGACGAACTTTGGCAACGGTGCATACTCAGGGAGAACAATTTTATCTTTAAATTTAGTGAGAGATCATCTTATAATGCTACCGTCAATCAAAGCAAGATAAGATGCATAAAAGATAAACATCATATGCAATCAATATAAGTGATATGATATGGCCATCATCATCTTGTGCTTGTGATCTTCATCTCCGAAGCACCGTCATGATCACCATCGTCACCGGCGCGACACCTTGATCTCCATCGTAGCATCATTGTCGTCTCGCCAATCTTATGCTTCCACGACTATCGCTACCACTTAGTGATAAAGTAAAGCATTACAGCACGATTGCATTGCATACAATAAAGCGACAACCATATGGCTCCTGCCAGTTGCCGATAACTCGGTTACAAAACATGCTCATCTCATACAATAAAATTTAGCATCATGTCTTGACCATATCACATCACAACATGCCCTGCAAAAACAAGTTAGACGTCCTCTACTTTGTTGTTGCAAGTTTTACGTGGTTGCTACGGGCTTAAGCAAGAACCAATCTTACCTACGCATCAAAACCACAACGATAGTTTGTCAAGTTGGTGCTATTTTAACCTTCGCAAGGACCGGGCGTAGCCACATTCGGTTCAACTAAAGTTGGAGAAACTGACACCCGCCAGCCACCTGTGTGCAAAGCACGGCGGTAGAACCAGTCTCGCGTAAGCGTACGCGTAATGTCAGTCCGGGCTGCTTCATCCAATAATACCGCCGAACCAAAGTATGACATGCTGGTAAGCAGTATGACTTATATCGCCCACAACTCACTTGTGTTCTACTCGTGCATATAACATCAAACCATAAAACCTAGGCTCTGATACCACTGTTGGGGAACGTAGTAATTTCAAAAAAAAAAATTCCTACGCACACGCAAGATCATGGTGATGCATAGCAACGAGAGGGGAGAGTGTTGTCTACGTACCCTTCTAGACCGATAGCGGAAGCGTTATGACAACGCGGTTGATGTAGTCGTACGTATTCACGGCCCGACCGGTCAAGCACCGAAACTACGACACCTCCGAGTTCTAGCACACGTTCAGCTCGATGACGATCCCCGGACTCTGATCCAGCAAAGTGTCAGGGAAGAGTTCCGTCAGCACGACGGCGTGGTGACGATCTTGATGTTCTACCGTTGCAGGGCTTCGCCTAAGCACCTGCTACAATATTATCGAGGATTATGGTGGAAGGGGGCACCGCACATGGCTAAGAATATGATCACTAAGATCAACTTGTGTGTCTATGGGGTGCCCCTGCCCCCGTATATAAAGGAGCAAGGGGGAGGCCAGCCGGCCCTTGTGGGGGCGCCAAGGAGGAGTAGGATTCCTACTCCTAGTTGGAGTAAGTTTCCACCTTTCCTAGTCCAACTAGGAGAAGGGGGGAAAGGGGGGAAGAGGGGAAAGAAGGGAGAGATGGGCCGCGCCCCAAACCCCATGTCCAATTCGGACTGGGCTTGGGAGGGGCGCGCGCCACCTCCTGGTCCTTCCCACTAAGGCCCATTAAGGCCCATTGCTTCTTCTTCGTATTCCCGTAACTCCCCGGTACCTCCGAAAATACCCGAACCACTCGGAACCTTTCCGATGTCGGAATATAGTCGTCCAATATATCGATCTTTACGTCTCGACCATTTTGAGACTCCTCGTCATGTCCCCGATCTCATCCGGGACTCCGAACTCCTTCGGTACATCAAAACTCATAAACTCATAATATAACTGTCATCGAAACCTTAAGCGTGCGGACCCTACGGGTTCGAGAACAATGTAGACATGATCGAGACACGTCTCCGGTCAATAACCAATAGCGGAACCTGGATGCTCATATTGGCTCCTACATATTCTACGAAGATCTTTTATCGGTCAGACCGCATAACAACATACGTTGTTCCCTTTGTCATCGGTATGTTACTTGCTTGAGATTCGATCGTCGGTATCTCAATACCTAGTTCAATCTCATTACCGGCAAGTCTCTTTACTCGTTCCGTAATACATCATCTCGCAACTAACTCATTAGTTGCAATGCTTGCAAGGCTTATGTGATGTGCATTACCGAGAGGGCCCAGAGATACCTCTCCGACAATCGGAGTGACAAATCCTAATCTCGAAATACGCCAACCCAACATGTACCTTTGGAGACACCTGTAGAGCTCCTTTATAATCACCCAGTTACGTTGTGACGTTTGGTAGCACACAAAGTGTTCCTCCGGCAATGGGAGTTGCATAATCTCATAGTCATAGGAACGTGTATAAGTCATGAAGAAAGCAATAGCAACATACTAAACGATCGGGTGCTGAGCTAATGGAATGGGCCATGTCAATCAGATCATTCGCCTAATGATGTGATCCCGTTAATCAAATAACAACTCTTTGTCCATGGTTAGGAAACATAACCATCATTGATTAACGAGCTAGTCAAGTAGAGGCATACTAGTGACACTCTGTTTGTCTATGTATTCACACATGTATTATGTTTCCGGTTAATACAATTCTAGCATGAATAATAAACATTTATCATGAAATAAGGAAATAAATAATAACTTTATTATAGCCTCTAGGGCATATTTCCTTCAATCATTGCAGGTATAAGTTGTAAGCTACGCAGATGCAATTTAACATAATCAGAAGCAATACAAACTAGACATCATATGGAAAACGCAACCACGTATAACAGTTCCAAGTAAGAGCAAGCACCTGTGATGGTTGAGTAGGGGAGATGTGCTCATCATGTACACGTATGTTCTAGAAACAGGAACACATGTCATATTCACAGGCATTATATGTAAAGTAAGCAAATGCAATTCAAGTTAGAAGCAATACAAGCTAGACATCATACGCAACATGCAACCACATGTAATAGTGTCAAGTTAGAGCAAGCACCTGTGATGGTGGAGTAGGGGATATGTGCTCATCATATACACAGCTACGTTGACTATCCAGCCTTGTGTTGTCTTGCGAATCTTGTTGGGAGGATGGCGGAGTAGAATCTGTAGAGACCCCCTGTTTAAGTTGCTCCGAAGGACCACCATCATCCACTGCCGGACTATTCCTTCAGCTGTAATGATTTTGCATTGTGAAGTCAAACCGATAAGAAAAAGGAATAAAATTCACTCTTCAGAACTCATTCATGCATGATACTGATGAACACTACTCGGATGAAAGGCAAACACATGATACGAGGATGGAATATGTATGAAAAACAGGATTGTGTGACATATTCATACCTATGATGTGGTAACTAAGCAGAAGGCATTTCAACAAATTAGAAGCACTGCAAGCTAGACAGCATATGAAAGATGCAATCAATATCACTCTGCCAAGTTCAAACTATATGGCGTTTCAACAAATTAGAAGCAGTACATGCTAGAAATCATATGTAAGACACAACCAATATCACAGTGGCGCCTTAAAGGTGCCTTATCATAAGTGACTGATGCGGGATATGCAAGAATAGTAGTCTGATGTAGAAACATAAACACATGTCATATTCATAGGCATTATGTGTAAAGTAAGCAGATGCAATTCAACAAAGTTAGAAGCAATACAAGCTATACATCATACGCAACATGCAACCACATATAATAGTGCCAAGTTAGAGCAAGCACCTGTGATGGTGGAGTAGGGGAGATGTGCTCATCATCTACACAACTACGTTGACTGTCTAGCCTTGCGTTGTCTTGCGAATCTTGTTGGGAGGATGGCGGAGTAGAATCTGTAGAGAACCTTCATTTCAGTTGCTCGAAAGGACCACCATCATCCAATGCCTTGCCAATTTCCTTCAGCTTTATTGATTTTGCATTGTGAAGTCATACCGACAAGAAAAAGGAATATCATTCTCTCTTCAGAACTCATCCATGCATGATACTAACGAACACTACTCTGATGAAAGGCAAAGTCATGATACGAGGATGGAATATGTACGAAAAAATGGACGGCTTGACATATCACACCTATGATGTGGTAACTAAGCAGAAGGCACTTCAACAAATTAGAAACACTGCAAGACACCATATGGAAGGTGCAATCAATATCACTCTACCAAGTTAAAACTGTCTCGTCATAGGTGGCGTTCATCAAACTAGAAGCAATACATGCTACAAATCATATTCAGGACGCAAACCAATATCACACTGCCAACTTAAAGGTGTCCCATCATAAGTGACTGATGCAGGATACACAAGAAGAGTAGTTTCATGCAAGAACATGGTGTGATAGACAGATATAGTATGTACCAAAAACAGGAAAGCGTGTCATATTCACATGTATCATGTGTAAGCTAAGCAGATGCAGTTTACACTAATTAGGAGCAATACGAGCTAGACACCATATGCAACATGCAACCAGATATCACACTGCCAAGTTAGAGCAAGCACCTTGGATGGTGGAGTAGGGGAGCGGAGACTTGGACCTTGTAATGCACTATCGGTACAAGGAGAATCGGTACAGATGCTCCGTTTATGTTGCTGCAGAGGACCACCATCATCGCCTTCCTTACTCTTTCCCTTCCTCTTTCTTGATTTTGCCTTGTCAAGTCAAACCCACAAGAAAAAGGAATAAAATTTGCTCTTCAAAACTCATTGATGCATGATACTGACGAACACTACTTTCATGTAAGGCAGCCGCATGATAGGAGGATGGAATATGTATGAAAAACAGGACGACGTGACATATTGACATGTATGATGTATAAAGTGTAAACTAAGCACAAGGTGCTTGAACTTGTTAGACTCGATGCAAGCTAGAAACCATATGAAAGATGAAACCAATATCATTCTGCCAAATTAAAAGGGTGCCCTAACAAATGTATTTGACCAAATTAGAAGCAATACATGGCAACAGGCTAGAAATAATATGCAATATGAAACGAATAAAGGTGACTCATCGTAAGTGATTGATGCAGGATACAGAAGAGAGGTAGTTTCATGTAAGAACAAGGTTAACACATAGATGTAGTGTGTACCAAAAATAGGAAGGCATGTCATATTCACAGGTATAGTGTGTAAACTAAGCAGATGCAATTTACCCTAATTAGAAGCATTACAAGCTAGACACCATATGCAACATGCAACCACATATCACACTGCAAAGTTAGAGCAAGCACCTGCGATGGTGGTGTGGGGGAATTGCGGTGATCAACTAGAGAGCTACGTTGACTATCTTCATTTAGCCTTGCTGTTTCTTGAGAATCATGTGGGGAGGATGACACTGCACTTTTTAAACGAGTAGGGCATCTCACAGTAACCCACTCGGGTGACTGTCTCATCATAAGTGATTGACGAGGGATACAAAAGAGCATTAGTTTGATGTACGAACATGGTTAATAGACATATGTAGTATGTATCAAAAACAGGAAGGCATGTCATTATCAAAGGTATAATATGTAAAGTAAGCAGATGCAATTTAAACAAATTGGAAGCAATACAAGCTAGACACCATATGCAACATGCAACCACATTTGACAGCGTGAAGTTAAAGCAAGAACCTGGGATGGTTGTGTGTGGCAATTGAGATCATCAACTGCAGAGCTACGTTTACTGTCTCCAACTGCTGACACTGCACCCATTAGAGCACTGAAACGCTTAGTGCTTATCTTCGAATTACACTGGAGCGACTTCTGTCTTTTCTTTTCTGCATTCATCAACACTGCGTCAGAGTCTGAAATACCCATGCATAAAAAACAATAGTGTGAGTATGGGTGAAGTGTGTGCACAATTAGTACAGTGTAAAGGTAGCAGATAGCAGGTCGGTGAGAAATAAATGACAGGAGACATATGATAGCTCTACAACATGCATGGCACACTAAATTACTACATGATTCTATGAAAATAACAGTCGACTGAAAGTAAATAGGTCAGCCCATTTTTTCTGCACCGTCCGATGTACAAAGAACGGGCAGCTCGCCTTCATCTACCTCCAGCCAGTCAGTGTTGACGATCTTCCTCGAAACACCACCGACCACCGGCCCAGTATTCCTCCCCTGCCTGCGCCCTCCCCTCAACCTCACCACACCGCCGTGCTTGGCACCGCCCCCCGGCCGTCCATTCAAGCCCCGCCGACCTCCAGATCGGGCGCTAGCAGCTCCTGCGCCCCACACCCCTATGATAGACACCGATGCACTGCTTCCCCGGGGAACAGGCGGACTAGGTGCTCCGCGCGCCTAAGCGGGTGCTGCTTCTTTTAATTGCGGTTCGACTGACCCTGAATTGAAATCCAGGCGGGCTACTAACCTCTAGCAAAGGTGAAGTAGTAAAAGGGAGGAAACCATGTGCATTTAGTATCACGAAGAAGATGCAGTAAGAAGCGCTCAACTAGTTTCTTTCGTGGGATGAATACGGTGTGAGCGGAGACATAAGATTTGCACGAATAAGGGAAGAGGAGTACCTCTTTCTGCTGGCAGTGCTGTGTCCTCCTTCTGTTTTTCTGACGACCTTCTTGTTGTTCGCCGAAAACCAGAAGTTGTGGAGGACGGTGCAGCCTTGGACGAACCCATGGCCAAGTTGTTGAGTGTGGTGCGGTGGCTGTCTGTCGGCGGCGGGGAAGCAGATCCGAGGCGGCGAACGATGGCGTAGCGGGAACAGCTCCGGTGCGGTGGACGGTTGCGACAGTGGAGCCACAGTAGTGAGGCGCAGGACAATGTGGTCGGAGTGGTTCTGGTACAGCGCACGTCGGCGTCGTGGAGGCAGCTTTGCCTCGGCTTCAGCTGCTAAGTCCTTCAGGGCGTTGCGGTTGCGGTTGTGTTGGACGACGACGTTAGGGTACCGGCTCCAGCGTGATGGAGGAGGGCGGTGGTGGATTGGCCGCTATGGGTGGAGGACAGAGGAGGCTGGGGTTTTGCGGCTGGTGGAGAGGGCGTTTTCGCGCCCACGGAGTATGAATGGGGAAACGGAGGGAGGCGGGGAACTAAGGGGGAACAATGTTTCGGTTTGAGACGCGTTTGTTTGAAATTTGGGGAAAGTTACAAACTTTGCCCCCATCTAAAATTTCAAACATATTGCGGGTTGGGGGTAGGACAGTCATGTCAGGTGTCCCAAATGTGGGCGGGATAGATTTCGGCCGAGTGCATGGGTAGGCGCCCACGGCGTATGAATGCTTCTCGGAGGCGGTTGAGACTGGCGTCTTGGTGAAGTTACAAACCTACCCCGGATTAGACCTTTGGACATCGGGCCGATAGGCTACATGGGCCAGAGTCAGGACAGTAATTTCCTACCACCAAAACATTAGTCTCGCGCGGTTTCGGGTGACCAGAGGCCTATTTGGCACTTCGTTCAATATTTGGGAGCAGAAGCATTAACGTTTTCGGTTCTCTTGAATTGAACTTTCAGGATTTGTCAAACTTCACAAATCTTTACTCTTGAAAATCCTAAAGCTACGATTATTTTTGGAATGGAGGGGGTACATTTGAATATACATCATACACGAGTATATATTAAAAAATATGCAACTTACCTCAGTTCATGCATGGTTCCAGATATAATCTCCTTGGTTGCAAAAAAAGTTAGATATGCGTATGAATATATATAGCATGTTCAAACTCACAACAAAGATTGATGCCCCCCTTTACATCTGATTTACAAATGCCATTATCTCGGGTTCAAATAGATGAATGCACTTCCTTTGAATTCGAATCTTCGAAACCCCCTTTATGTTGAATTCAACATGTATTCTATTTCATAGCTAGCAATTTGGAATGTATCCATGCAAGTGACAAATGTATAAAGTGCTTCACACTAACAACATGGAGTGCACTAATTAATGTTTATATATGAATTGCAAAAGCATCCATTGCCTGTATTTCAAACCGCTCTCACTCTATGGATCGATAATATGAAAGAAACACATGCACATGCTAGAATTCAATAGAGTATGGGTGTCTGATAGACCGATTTTCGTCCATACGCAATTTGCAAAATTCATGATCTCATCCAAAAATAATAATGCCATTTATATTTTAATTTAATGCGTAGAACCGCCTTTTACACGTAGATGCACTATGCCTCACCCCGTTCTCACAAACGTGTTATATATCTCTCTATCTAACGCATAAGTGCACACACTTTATATGCATCGGCATTTCTCTTTCACACATGCTCACAATCTCTCTCAGGGTGTCGGGGTGTCTCACGCACATGCTCTCTCTGTTTCTCTCTCTCTCTCTCTCTCTCTCTCTCTCTCTCTCTCTCTCTTTCTGACTACTATGTACCACTCTTTTCACTAATCTCAGTTGGAAAACACTATTTATCTCACATGCATATATACACATGCACGGTCTCTACTAGCCCTCTATACGCACATATATGTGCCTATGTGTCTCCCGCACGCACATTATCTTTAGGCCTCTCTCGCACACATTGCCCCCCCCCCGACACACCTCTCTCTTAGTAGTTGGCAGATATGATTTCATCATATCATTTGGTAGGATATCCCTGGCTGTTAGGCTGGATGGTAATACGAGGCAAAGTTTTACCCTAGTTCGGATCAGACCCTTGCAGTTGAAGAAAGAGCCTACTTTTGGTACTGTATATTAGTGATAGGGGTGTGTACAAAGTACACGTGAATACCAGGCATTGTGCGTGTGTGTATACTATCAACGAACTAGCCCCCAAGCTTGTATAACATACTAAGGGCCTAGGGTTACAAATCATATATAGTCGGCTTATCACCAGTGGGGATAGAGTCCTCCGCGACTCCGGTAGCTTCATGTTGTACGCCGAGTCCTCCACATGGGTCTTCGTATAACACGTCTCGGTCCAACCTATATGTGGCGCAGGATGGAACCGACCCATGAGTCTTCATATTGACCCACCACAACTAGAAATGATGTGCCCACCACACCACACACGCAATCGGCCACTAAGAAAATAAGCATATACAATAGTACAACGGTATCTAGCTCACGATACGTCTCCATATTTTGTTGATGACACTGGTGGACTTTGCATTTGATGCATGCCCCATATTTTGTTGACGACACTTACGGTCATTTTATTTGAAGTGAAAGCACGATATGGTCACTGGACTTCAGAATAAGCTCATCACGGTCACCACATACATTTTGTCGTGCTAACCAACATGTGGTTGGATGGTTAGAGGACAGTGGTTTCTTGAGCCCACCAAGGTTAAAGTCCCGGTGCTCGCATTTATCTTGTGTTAATTTCAGTATTTTCCGGTGATGTACGTTCAGTGGGAGGAGACATTCCACTCGACTACGAGGCACCTATGGTGACTTCGTAAAATCTCAAGATCATATATGCTGGCCCACTCTCTCGAAGGTGCTCATAGGGGTAGGGTTCGTGTGTGTGCGCTTATAGCGGTGAGTGCTTGCACGTATATATGAGCCCTTGCGTCTGTACCATGTTAAACAAATACATACCATGATTATATGGTCACTGGCTCACCCGTACAACTCCGTATTTTGTTGATGACACAATCAATTGACCAGCCAAACGTTCCACGCGGTGCAACTAGTGTTGCACCATCGGGGCGCGTAACCGTGGGGCCCACCTATCAGCCCGTATATGAAAGAAAGAAATGGTAGTTTGAGTCTGTACCGTGTTAATAAAATAGGAGTACATTTTAGGGTGATCATACGGTCACTGGTTCACCATACAGTTCCGTAATTTGTTGATAACACGATCAATTGACCAGTCAAACGGTCCACATTCAGCAGCACACATTACCAAAGGGCCCACCCATCAGTGCGTATATGAAGGACAGAAATGGTAATAAATTAGTGGTCGGTGGGTATTCGAAGTCGTGAGACCTTTGGTTGGCAGTCACCGGCGGTTGGGGGGGCGTTCATTGGGCGGTGGGGTGGGGATCCTCGGAGAAAAAGCTCGGCGGGGGGGGGGGAGTCTAGAGGAATGGCCGGTGCGGCGGCGGACCGGCGGTGGGGAGTGGTTTCAGGGAGGACGGCCCGGCCGCGGGCGGCGGGGCTGGCGGTTCGGCCGGTGGTGGCTGGCGGCTCAGGGGGGGGGGGGGGGTGGAGTTTGATGATAAATTGGAGGCCCTTGATTTCGTATCCAACAGCTGGAAAATCTAATGACCAGAGATGAAAAAGTCAGTCGACTGACATGCAGCCTCACCCTGCACGTACACATGCACGCATGCAAGACACACACGCATGTAGGCGTGCAACACTGACACGTACACACGCACGCATGCTGGTGTGCAACACTGACACGTACACATGCACTCACGAACATACGCACGTTCGCACCCATGCATGCAACACTGAAATGTACCCTTGCACACACACAACACTCGCATGCCTGCATGCACACAACACACAACGCAAGACACACGCTCAACCTATACGTGCATGCACCCTTTGTTAAGGACATGGAAATTTACGGGTATTAATCAATCTTATCTGTGATCAGCAGAACATTGATGTTTGCAGCGGTCTTTATGAATCACAACGTATCGAACGGGCTATCAACATAGTAGTCTTATCTACATGAAAAAGATGACGTCACACTCAATGAACAATCATCGGTTTATGAAATGCCCGCTTCTGACCGCCCTGGCCCACCAAAGGTTCCTCTGCTATGCGCTGCCTGCGTTGGGTCACTGACATGCAGGCCATGCACCCAAAGAGCCCACATGTCAGTGGAAGAATGATGCGGTGTCCTAGGTCAGAGTCGAGGGCGCCACTTGCGGCACGCCCGGCTGAACACGCCTCCGTGCCGCAATCAAACGCCTCCATGAAACCCACCCGTGTGGAAGCCGAGAAACCCACTCTGGACACACGTCCGTTCATGACCGGGCCGGTGTTAAATGCAACACCGGCCGAGCTCCTCCCGTCCGCCGTCTATTTAATCTCCTATTTAAACGAGGCCAAATGCTGGCCAAGAATCGCACACCTCCGCCGCTCCCCTATCTCCTCACCATTTTGTCCACTCTTACAATGGCTTACGAAGAGTAGTTATTCCGCATCCAAGCCGGCTGGGTAGCCCACCGGATACGAGCTATGCAGCTCACTGATCCACCTCCCGCCCTCGCCCGATGGAGCCAGTTGCCGCCCCAAGCTGGTGCGCGGTTCAGCAACTCGCCGCTCCAGGCCAGCTCGACGAGGAGCGGCGCATGGGCGTCGTTGCTACCGTCCACGCCGCCGCCTCGTACCGCGTCTCCCGTTTCTGTGGCCGAGACTCCCATGCCGGCGGCCGCGCCATGCAAGCAGCGATAGAAGCCGGGTGCGCGGAGAGCGACGAGTCGGTGGCCCGCGCCTCCGCGTCCGCCGCCATCATCGAGGAGAAGTAGAACACGGGAGGCCGCCGCCGCTTGGGTCCCATGAAGGCCACCGCGGAGGCGACGCCGGTGTACACAACAAGTGTCTTGCCGGATCCTTTTGTTGCGAGGACCTTCGTCGACCCCGCATGGGCTCCATGGAAGAGGGGAATGTTAAGATGAACTCAAGCTGGTGCTGGCCATGGCGAAGTATGGCCGGTGATGAACTCGAACCGGTACCGGCCACCATCATCTTCGGCACCAGCCAATGATATCCGTTGGGCAGTGGGGAAGCGAGCCGTCCTTTGTGCTGAAGCATATACCTCGGGGGCTCCCGTCAGTCCGATGATCGTGCTGCCGGACATGAGGAACATAAATCGATCGGCGGGCGACCATTTAGGCCAGGTATTATATACCTGTGCTGTCCAAAACTAGCACCGTGTAGTTCATTTGAATGTAATGAAATCCATCATGTTTGTATGAAAATCCGGTATTTTATATGATTTCCATTGTTGTTTATATGAAATATCAGTTTGTCTACGTGTTTGCGTGAATTTCGTCCAGTTGGTTGAGTTGCTGTCATAATGTGTGCGGCTACGGTTGGATGGCATAATTTACGGGTCGCAGATCGGTCTGCGGGCAGCTCGGGCGGCGTTGTGGGACAAAAAAACACAGCTCGTGTGAGGTCGTCTCCAACGTGCGCGCTGGAGGATGCATGACAGCATGAGCACTCGAGCCATTCCTCGTTCATCGGTGGCAAAGGCATCGGTGGACAAAAGGGTCGCCAATATTTTGGCTACCCCGAGCAAGATCCAAACAACCCCTCCCAATAGATTCAAATCCCTCGTTCGCCGTGGAATTTTAGCATGTGTTGTTTTCATGGACTAGCAAGATGCCCGTGCATTGCACGGAACATCAAGATGCATTTTTTTACAAACTCCCGCATGCATGCAAGGGATAATTAATGTCCTCCTTTGCTAGTACCACGAGGCAAACACCATTAATATTGCATCAATTAGTGTTAGTGGCCTTGTATATCTGCAAATTGCAATTTTGATAGTGGCCCCTTGTAAATAAAAATGGAGGGAGAAAGATGAGAGATAAGATGAGGAGGAGTGGGGCGTGGTGGTGACTGGTGGTCGGACTGGGTGGAGGCATGGGGATGGACGGCGCATTATGTCTAGGTTTGTATCTCTCTCACACACACCCACATAGGTGGGGGACATGCACGAAGAGAAGAGGTGCACGCATGGCGCACGTACTCCCGTCTCTTTCCCAACCACACCTGCGTGGGTACACGGTGGAGCTAATTTCTGTATGAAAAAGGCAGCCCACGTGGTAATTTGGCACGTGTACGGGTTATCCACTTGGTGGAGGGAGGATCGTCTACCACGGGAGAACAAACAAATTGCAACTTGACCCGTTATGTTAAATTAAAAAAAGAGGCAAACCATGTGGGGCCTACCTTAGAGGCAAGGCTCTATACACTGGAGTACTTTTGATGTGTCCCGTCAACTCGCAGAACGAGGAGAAGCTTGCTTAGTACGCCGTCTCCCCCGCCCACGGGCGCGGTGGCTCGCAGGATGAGGTGAAGCTTGCTTACGAGTAGTAGTAGTAGTAGTAGTAGTAGTAGTAGTACTGTACGCCTTTATGCCCGCTCCGTCGCCCACGCGCACGGTGGCTCGCAGCACGAGGAGAAATTTTTACTACTCCCTCCGTTTACTCCTCGTCCCTACTACATACTTTGGTTAGTACTCCCTCCATTTACTTATACAAGGCTACTATAAAAAAATACATTTTGCATCTATACAAGGCCACAAATAGTAATCGAGACAAAAGTTACTACTCCATCCTTTCCAGTTTATGGCTCAATTTCAAAATCTCTCCAACCAAGGTAGACGGTGAGTGGTCGAATTAATTTCGTAGTTTGCACAAGTAATTAGTACGCTCGTTTTTCTCAAGAAGTTATGTTTACTGAGGCATTAATTAGAACAAATGCATGAATGACCACTAAATTTCCATGAACTTGTACATGCATTGGTTAGTTTTCTCTTGACACTGCTTGCATCGGGTGATCTAACGCACCTCAAAATCCAACATGTAATGGTACTACTACTAGTATAGTAGAATTGAGACTTATCAAACGGAAAAACGAATGTTTTTAGATGAGCCCTATAAACCCTAGTGGGTACGTACTCCGTAAAAACAGTTTTTTCCAAAACTAAGTCGCTCCCTTTCATGAATTCTGTAGTATACTCATCCGTCGACGCTCCCTTTCATGAATTCTGTACTTCCTGTCGCCGACATGTGGGACATATAGCAACCGGGTCGACGTGTCAAGCACCAAATAACAGTGCAGAACAGCAGGTGGGACGCACCCCACTCGTACCGGCCCAGTAGTAGTAATGAGCAATGAGACGTCAAATCACAATGCCACACCTTCCCAGACGGACGAAGCAACCATTGTTTCACACTTCGGTTCGCCATCATCTCAAACCACGTAGTATTGCTTCTGCCTCAAGAGGGACACACACATCGCCTTGGTACATCATGACACGTGGGACCGCATGACAGGCCATGCTCCCCCGCCGATCGCTCAGTAAAATCACCTCATTTTTACTATACTTCCTCCGTATCGGTTTACTACATGGCATGCACGTTGTTCTAGGTTGAGAATTTAACTGGCTATATATGTGATGAACAGTACTCTAGCCTTTTAAAAAATGTATACTTTTGTAAAGTAGTACTATCGATGGATTGCGCCATGGAGCAAAAATTGAAATTAAAAAAAGGTGGTACATATAGAGAGCGCTCATCACCAAATTATGCATATAGTACTATTAAAAAAGCTACTACGTGCTTAATTGGGGTGCTAAATTCTATTAAAGAAATACTAGTAGTATGTACATACTAAAGAGTTAAAGTAACGAGAAGAAACATAACATAGTTCTGCTGGGGGCTCAGCACAACACACCCCTCAAATTAAACTAAGCACACCTGAAATTAAACTATGCAACTAATCCAGTAGACACTGCATTAGAAGTTTAGAACCACCATGAGCAACGACACTGCCACCTTACTCGGAGTCCTCGTCCACGTCCTCGACTTCGTCCTTGTCCCTCTCCCTCTTGGCCAATACTTCTTTGCTTGAACCGCACACTTGGTTGTTGCTCTTCATCCAACCCTTGTAGATATTGAAGCAAAGGTAGCCATCCATTGCAGCGTAGTGGATGTGGTCTATATCTAGTACATTCCGCTGCCATGCATGACGATGAAACGTGTATGGAGGTTTCTCCAGTTTACCATACGAAGGATGAACCATGGCTCCTACCAGGGTCGACATTCAAGGCTGACGAGAGGACACCAGCCGATTCTTCTGGAGGTCGAAGGGGTTGCCTACAATGAGATCTATCCGATGCAGGACATCCCTGTCGTTCTTAAAGTCTACAGTAACGAATTTCACTGTTTTTTCCTTGAGGAAGTTCTTAAAATCCTGACACTCAACGTCGGCATGGCATATGTGGTAGACCAAGAAAACGTTATGTACGCAAACCTGGAGCACGGCGGGCTTCTTCCTCTCTTCGTCCCTTAGATCCTTCTCTGGTCCCAGGACTGTGGTGTACTCAACATCTAGCCCAGCGACCCACTCATCATCTGAGTTTTCGAACATGCGTCTGAAGCGAGAAAGGCATCCTTTCACCATCGCGGAAGAACGGGTGTGGATGACGTCGAACTCATTGCCGGTGATGGTTCTAACCTTGTACTCACCGCCGATCGTGGAGATTTGGGACGCCATGGATTTGGGAGGAGGGTTAGGATTAGTGGAAATGCCGTAATGTGAATGGACGGGACGACTAGGAGCGAACTGCCGTAGTATTGAAGGACGTGCGGGGACGAGTAGGAGCGAACTGCCAGCGTGCGAACGGCAGGGTAGTGGCTTTCCATTCTCCCATGATACGGGCTTCCGAGAGCCCTTGGATATGAGATCGAACGGTTGCATGGCATGATTCTAGACCTATGGGTGAATATCCTATCCTGGAGGGTTATTCTACAAATTTTCAGCAACTTAGCATGCGACCGTTTGATCTCAGATCCAAGGGCTGCCAGCAGCCCGTATCATGGTCGCGCCTACCACGACCATCGCGTCGCTCGCGCGGTCGTGCCCTTGGAGATTTAACACGGTGCGTTAGGCTATCTGATGTTGGCATGTCATACATAGTCATCACTTAGTCACTCATACTACAACAAGGTTGGCTATAAGGTTAGCTATAAGTGTATTTTTTACTCCTCTCCATCTCTTTCTTCATAATGGAGGTGGTCAGGAATCGGGAGACTCATTCCGGTCATTGCACCACAATTAAAATGATAATGGCAAGTCAAATCACGGGGCCCCACCTGTCCAGCAGTAACTCACTGTCAAATCACACAGCCCTACATTTGCGGCAGCCTACTCCCTCGTCTTCTCGCGTCTCTGTTGAACCGACTAGGCGGAACTGCCCTGCCTACCGCGCAGGAAAAGCCCCGCACTCGACTTTTAAATACAACTACATCCGCTTAAGAATCCAATGATATACTTTTTGTGACATAGTAACTCACATTTAGTTAGTCAAATGGATGACCTAGAACTACGTGCAGGCCCTATAAACCGAGACGCCTAAAAATAAAAAAACCAAGACGGAGAGGGTAGTTCAGCACGTATCTTTTTAGATCAATATAGTCGGGATTCACCAAGGAGCAAACCCAAGTGGTAGGCTGCTCCTGTCGTGTTGGCGTAGCAACTCAAGCAGGGTCAGTCCGCACACGAAATGGCGACACACTTAACAGGACCCCTTTGGCTGACATGTGGCTCATCCACCATCTTGTTCCACGTGCGATGCACCAAATTACAGTTCGAAGCAGCGGTTGGAATTGGAGGCACCCCGGTCGTAGCGCCGCAGTAGTAGAAAATGAGCGATGAGGGGTCAAATCACAAAGCCCCACCTTTCCTGCATTAAGCTGGACGGACGAAGCAACCATCATTTCACTCTAGGGCGCAAGAGCATAAAGAAAAGAGAAAACAATGATGCGTGCGTCAGCTACCTAGGGCACCTAGGGTAGGGGTCTCCACTACAGATCCTTTTTTTGAAAGCGCCTCCACTACAAATCGGCTTCTCCCTCGTCCTCTTGAAGAAAACCGATGATGAGTGCGGCAGTAGGGTTTGTAGGAGTACTATGGCATGCTGGGCCAGGTCATAGTAAACGGGTTTGAGTCAACGCCTTAAATATGTGTGGGCCGCTTGGTTTTACGGGAACGAGGCAGCATTTTGGGTTCGGGGACCAGTGGAGATATAGTACGTACAAACAATTGTGGACGTAGGTTCGACCGAAAGGCAATGATGCATGGGCCCTGCATTTTGATATACCCGGGGCCGCGTGAAATTTGCTACTCTACTCAAAACTAGTAAGGTACACATGTATTGAACGCATGAGATTTCGAAACCAAATTATGAATAAATACACACTATAGCATGTAAAGCTTTGAGTCATATATGCATGATGTAGATGTTCGTTTAGTTCTTATAGTTCATCTCATTCAAAATCAATTAGTTTTATAAAAATGTTAAGATTCATGGGGTTGTGCATTGTAAATCATAAAGTAAAAAACAAATAATGGCAATTCATTTAGAAAAAACAATCAATTATGATACAGAAGATTCTAGAACAAAGGAGAAGTGCTTGTGTTTTGAGGTTTGTGCATTATGCTTAAGTTCAACCATGGAGTCTTCTAAATTGTACATGTGGCAGATCTGGTGGAATGTTGATGATATCCAACAGCCAGTAGTGCTCGGATTTGCCTATCTCTGCACTGTCGGGTTAGCTTCATCCAGCGACAATCTTTCAAAGTTATTGGCACACTATATAGTTCTTGTGCCATAGTTGCATGTTTCAGAAAAAAGCTACTAGTGGGTTGTACTATCTATTTAGGAATAGAAGATGTATACATGGAAGTTGTAGGGAAAGAGATGACATGGAGCATCTCAATTCCTATGAGTAGGGATTGGAAAAGAGATGTCATTTGGTTCACATCATAGGAACTTTTCTATTGAATCTAGAGATGACATGTATCTGAATTCCTACGAGGAGGGATTAGAAAAGAGATGTAATTTGGTTCATATCATAGGAACTTTTCTATTGAATATACGCTAATGTTTATTTTCCTTTGAAATTAAGGGAGTATAGGAATCCATTCATATGAACGAAGTGGCTCTAAAGCTACAGAAATGATATCATGTTTATTTCCTTTGAAATGTGGAGTATATGAATCCATTCCTATGAACCAATTGGCTCTAAAGGAAAAAATCCTATAAAAATCATATCGTATAGAGTTCCTATGATATTCCTCGACACTAAAGGATGCTTGAAATTGCTGTGGGTGATACGATGGTCTTTCTTTGTAGACTCCTCACCCATCTTTATAGTTACCTCTCGAAGATGAATGAAATGATATATACATGGTATACTACATGTGCAATTTGGTACATGAAAACTCAGTAAAAGTTTGCGAGGTTCGAATTTTCAATAAAGCTATATGCACTGCATTTCGGAAGGAGGGAGCATACGGCAGTTGCTAACACTCACGTGGAAGATTTGTGTGTAGGAGTGGCTGTTCTGTTAAATGACATGGCAAAACTGACACTGTCGGATGCTGATCTAACGGTTCTTACGGTGTTCGTCAGGAAAAGGCTTGTGGCAAACGTTTGTCAGATAATGATTTACGGACACATGCATTGCATTGATACGTGCCCCCTCTCTCTCATGCACACGCACCCTCATGAGTCATGACTCTCCCGAGTCCTCTCGCAGACTCGCACGTCGCACCCACCGTCTATCTGCAGGTAGACGTCACGCACATATGTGCTCTTCACACCCTACCCTCAGAACTTCTAAAAAAAAAAAAGACGGCGTGCACATTTTATTTTAGCTCACACGTCACACACTTATACTATTACTCTTGCGGCGAACGTTCTTTGGGCATAGTATATTGTACTCTCACGAAGAGAAGCGGTGCACGCACGCATTAGTTCTCTCACACCCACTCGCGGGTACACGTAGGAGCGCATTTTTTGAAGCTGGTACAACAAAATCACTCCACTATATATAAAAGCAGGAGCCTTAGCGCTTGCTTTACTAGGGTTCCTCTCGTTCACTCTCTCATGCTCTCCAGATCTAAGCAACACATAGGTGGCCACACTCTCTCTCAGCTCACGGCTGGTCACAAATCCGACCAGACAACCTCGACCGGGGCAGGGGTGTAGGTGCATCGTTCACGCTGTCGTCAGCGGCGAGGGAGGAGACCAACGGCTGCCCCCGCGCCCCGATCGGCGGCCGTGCTGTTCTCTCTGAGAGAGCGCCGGCTCGGGAGGGCCTCCGACCCCTTCTTCCTCCCTGCGGTATTGTGGCCAAGATGCGGCCTCCCGACGCCGTCTTTGCCACATGCCGACGACCCTCAGGTATATATTCCTTCGAAACCTGCCTTGCTCTACTGCCCCAGCTCCCTTCGTGTGGATCCTTTTCTAATTCCGTCCGCTGTTCCAAAGCCACCTAGACTTCTACTATTATTAGAAGTAAAGCTAGTTCATACAGTCGACTCAAAGCGTTGGTTCAAACAAGGAAGAAAGTGGGAAAGCTATAGCATGAATCTAGGACTTGGTTCTAAGAGGAAACGGGGGAAAGTAGTAATATCTGTTACTGTTTAAATAACCATATTTCGTATTTGCGCAAACAGGGATGTCTGTCTCCATATTGTTTCGGGATGTCTGTCTCCGTATCGTTTCTATCCACGCAATCAAAAGCACACACTTCAATTTTAGTACAACTGCGCAAAATGAGATGGCTATCCCTCATTGTCGTCGTCTAACCTCTCGTCCTCAAGGTATCCCTACATTGGTAGTAACTAAGGTAGAATGACCAACGTAATCTAAAAGAAGCTGATTCGTACGTTTTACTTCCTGATTGCAGTGCAGGGATGAGCGAAAACAACTGCATCCTAGTCTGAATGCACTTTCTACCAGTTCATCCTTGGACCGAGGACTAACTGGCACGGCTGCACGGCAGTTTTTTGGAAAGGTGCGCGGACAAGAGGCATTGTGGTCTGCTTATTTCTGCAAATAGCGGTGCTTAAATTTAGTGGAATGCACAAGCATTTCAGCTTGTTAGTATACTGCATGGTTTAGTTCAACATTCCAGCTGAGACCACAATTATAATTGGTTATTCTGGAATGAGAGAACCTAACCCTGAATGGTGGCAACAAGAAAAAACCAGAGTGAACTCCAAGAAATTTAAGCCTGCTAGGAGGCCCTTTGCTCAGAGAAGCCTTGCTTGTTTTTTCCTGATTTGTAAACCTTCTCACAACTTTGTCTTTTGCTGTGAACTAGTATATGTTGTTATGTTCTGTGAATCATTGAGATGTATAAAATTGCTTAACTTATGCTTTTCAAGTTTTTTATGAAGACGAGTTTAATGTGAGTGTTCCACATGAGCGCTGGACTAGCGTGTGAACGTTTGGAATTTATTACATTGTGGCCTCAATTAACTGCATGAACCACTGTAACAAGATACATAGTTGCTTATATGTCAGATAACAAATTGTTGATTGTTTGCTGGTCAATATCCTAGTGTTGAAGCGACTTGAGCCAATGTGCCGTGTTTTGCACAACTGCTTACAAGTGGGGTAGCACCAACAGTGTTTACAAGTACTTATGTATACGTCAGCGCATGGTTCTCGAACGAGTGCTCTATTTCATCAAAACACACGCTGCTCGTATGATAAACTGTGACAACTTATGTCTTACCACGCCATATTCATGAAAAAACTAGTGAGGACGCATCTGTTTCGGCAACAATTACGATGGTTCTCACATGATTCACGGGCACACAAAAGTAGCAGCAGTTCCCATAGACAGATTCAAACAGAGTACTAGCCCCAGAGGGGTCGATAACAGGAAAGGTTCGGATAATTAGACACAATCCAAACTACTATTAAACACTAGCTGGGGCAACTATTTCATGCCTCGATCTAATTTGGGCTGGACACAAGACGGACCTTGCCATGAACATCATCGAGGACGTCCCGTAGCAGCTCAATCCTGTGAACCTTCATGAAGACAACCTTGTGGCCTTGCCACTGATAAACTTGTTTGTGGAGGCATGCCACGTCATCTTCCTGCGTAAGCTTGACAAGAACAATATGCCTCACAAACGAAGGAGTAGCTTTGAACTTCTTGTGCTTCAGTACACCCTGGACAACACGACTGACAACAGTGAGGCTGGAATACAACTCTTCATTGGTATAACCGCAAATGGCTTCCAGGATCCAACAACCTAAGAACTCTGTTTTCCCAGTGCGTATATTCAGGTCGTCCGCCTCATAGCGAGTGACATGTACAACCACACAATCCGTGTCTGCATCAGGGCTCTAACTGAAACTGAAACAAATTCTGAATTACTTTTCAGTATAAGAAACACAAGTTATTTAAATCACTATGTATAGCATGGCATCGAAGCTAATAAAATTTTGCATTATTAATCACCACATACTTCCTTTTCTAAAAAAATCACCACATAATTAGATGAAAAACCACAATCGAGATCAGCAAAGAAGGAAATCACCTTGGGCAGCTCAGCGGGGGGGGGGGGGGGGGGGGACATCCTCGAAGGGGGAAAACTGCTCCTGCAGTGCCACGGGGGCTGTAACCTCAAATGGGGCGTTGACCATCTCAGTAGTGGCCGTGAGCGTATCTGGGGTCGGCTCGGTGGTTGCCTCCATCTTCTTGGAGCTCTCTGTCTCGTGGGGATCAGCCTCCCGCATCTGCTCCAATATCGGCAGATCTTTGCGTGGTTCTCCTTGGTCCATCATGAAACTGACGAATACTAGGAGACCACTGAAAGGAAAACACAATCTCAATGACAATGAAACAAAAAAGAGAGTGAGGATCGGTTACTGCTTTGCAAAAGTTCTTTTTTTTTCTTTGAATGAAAATATACCAACATCACGGATCCGCTTACCTTCCCTTCAATCGGAGAGAAGAACAGTGGCAGATGCGAGTGTTGCCTTTCTTGAAGACGGTGAGGGAGAAGGGGATTCAGCGAAGAGTGAAATGATGGTTGCTTCGTCCGTCAAACTTAGATTGCGGGGAGGTGGGGTTTTGTGATACGACGGCTCGTTACTGCCGCGCTACGACCGGGGTGACTCTCCGCCTGCATACTGCCTTCTAATTTGGTGGATGGCATTTGGGCCCGCGCGCTGCATGGCTCGCATGTCGGTGAACAAAAGTATAACGGCATTCAGTAGAGGGAGACGTTTCAATGACCTAGGAGGAGCCAGAAGTGGTAGAGTGTCTCCACTGTACTAGTAGTAATTGTTTTTCTGGGTAGCTGTAGAGTGTCTCCACTGTACTAGTAGTAATTGTTTCTCTGGGCCCAAGACAAAACAGCCCATCCACACTAGTAAATAGTAAAATCAATTCAAAAGCCCATATATTTACTGAATTGACGGATGGGTATGTCGAAGAGCAAAAAAAGGAGTTTCAGGTGGGCAAAAGAGCTTCTAAATGTGCCGGGCTTCTATTTACAACATATTGTGGTCATAATCCAGTAAATTTTATGACCCAGGATGTTCATTCTATGGACTTGACCGATCCATTTGACTGTGACTGCCGAAAACAGTGCTAGAGTTAGATGTTGTTGCCCTTTTCAATCTGGTTTTTTTGTAAACCTGATGAACAATTAACCCTCTTGCTTTTGTACAGTTTGTAAGCTGGAGTTAGATGTTCCTGCCCTTTGCAACTCGGCTGTGACTGTCATATTTTCTTTGAAACAAGGCAAATGGCTTGCCATTCGTTTAATTTAGAGTGAAATATTGTAACAAATCCCAACCAAGGGAAATAACATCACTCTCGCCGGCTGCTTGAGCTCACTGTGCATTACAGAAGCCAAGTGATTAGCCCCCACCAGCACCCACAAACTTATTTTGAACTAGCACATCAAATGGGCTGTAAATTTTCATAGGAAAGGCTGCATGACCGTGACAGATTTGGATTCTGACATTTGGGACCCGCGAGGAAATAGCCTATCCAAGGTGGTGTCGACTTACTAGCCAGTCAACAAACGATTCTGCCTACCAGCCGTTGGATTGACATCCAACATCTATTGTGTATCTTCTATCTCTTGTCTTCTTCTTCCTCCAGCCGCCCAAACCAAACCACCTCGTCGGCTCCGCCTGCTCCCGCCTCCCATTGCTGGCTGCGCCTCCGCCACCCTACCGTACGTACCCTCCAACGTTGGCCAGTCCCTCCCTCTATTCCCCCACACGTCCTGTTATTCTCTGGCGACGTCAGCCCCAACACGCACCCGCGCCCGTATCAGTCAACCCTCATACTCCCCTCCGCCTGCGACTGGACCGGCGCATCTTCAACGGCTCCTGTTCGTTCCGTCCGAGGCCTCGCCGTCGTCCTCCGCCTTGCGGCCTTGGTTCACTCACCGTGCACGGTGTGCCGCCCTCTTGCGTTGTCAACATCGTCAACAACTGAGAGGAACAAGGAGATGACTATACGTGGAGTGGATGACAGTAGGGACCCACCAGCGTCATGGTAGTACGCAAGCAAGTGCCTCTATAGTACAAGCCCAAAAATATGGTTCCTCCTAATGGTTGGACATCTGGGGCTCACGCCATTGTCAACGTAGTCAATAAACAAGAGAATTACACTACGAGCGGCTGACACCAGGGACCCAGCAAGTCGCGCATTTTTTGAGGAACAAGCAGTTGTTATTTATACTAGTTTTAGCGACGGATCAGGGTAACAACGGGGTTGTGCGGGGGCTGTGGCCCGTCTAGCCAGGGTTTTATTTATGTTTACCACATCATGAGCCCAGTTGTGTTTTTTCTTGCTGAAAATGGCTAGCCTAGTTCTATTTTTTTAAAGAAATACCCAAACAAGGCCTACTTGCTTTATCGTCCCTGCTGGGCTGCAAATCTTTCAAGACGAGGAGAGTTTCATTCGGTTTGCCCAGAAATGGGCCGTACATTTTTAAAAGACATCAAACCGGGAATTAGTTTCAATTTTTTTCATTACAAGATCTTAAATTCCATTGATTTTTATGCGTGGATAATTATTTGGATTTTATATTTATATAAATTATTTTTCAAAATAGTTTGAATGTGAATTGATATTTCTGGATTAAAAACAGTTGACCGCACCAAAATATGCAAAATTTCGTATACTTTTTAACTGTGGCCACAATATGGGGTGTAATGCTAACAAAAAGAAGATGGGCTCCAAAAAAATTCTTAAGAATTAGCAAATGGGTTGTACATTATTAGAAATAATGGCATATGGGCTGTATGCCGATTTCCACAGATTTGAGGCTGACTTGTGCGCCTACTACAAGTTGACGCGTATGCTTTCATAAAAAAAGGTTGACGCACACGCAACGCCCTGTCAACTTAGTCAACACACGAGAGCAGTGACTGTTGGATGTCCATCCAACGGCTGTCGTGCTTCTTCAATCTCTGCTCTTCATGCTCCAGCCGCTCAACCAAGCACCGGCGGGACCCGCCCGCTCCCTCCTCCCGTGGCCGGCTATGCTGCCGCGCAGGCCTCACAGCCCCACCGTACTCCCATCGCTGGCCTAGCCATCCCTCTACTCACCCACACATGCTGTTATTCTCCGGCGACGACAGACGAACCAGTAAACCCTCGTACTCCTCCGCGTGGGAAACTACTGCCGAGTATTCCCTGGCTCCTTGTCGTTCCCTTCCTCGGCCTCACCATCGTCCACCGCCCTGGTGCTCTCGGCGCGGCCTGGTCAACGGAATCAATGAACGACATCCATCGGAAGTGGACTGTACGCGGAGAGGCTGACAGATGGGTCCATGGCCGCACGCAAGGAAATGCCTCCTTATTACGCGCAAAATAATGATTCCTTCACCTGACAACTAGGACCCACAGGAAGGGCCTCTGTATTTCGCGAAAAACGTTCCCCCCGCTGACAGGTCAGACCCACCAGCTATATCTTCGCACGCAAGGAAGTGCCTCATTATTACGCCCAAAAAAGTGTATGCCCCCCTGCTAGCTGGGACCCACCATATTGTTGGGCTGACTTGTGGGCCTACTAAGTTGACGGGGATGGAGGGCTTTGTCAACTTAGTCAATACTCCAGTGACCATATGATGTCCATCCAACGGCCATAGTGCTTCTTCAACCTCTGGTCTTCTTGTTCCACCCGCCCAAAGCAGCGCCGTTCGTGCCGCCTGCTCCTGCCTCCCATGGCCGGCTGTGCTACCACGGAGGCGGCCTCACCGCCCCCATACTACTCCCACCACTGGCCAGGCCATCCCTCCACTCACCCACACCCCCTGTTATTCTGCGGCGACGGCAGCCTCACACCGTAGCCGAACCAGTGAACACTCGTACTCCTCTCCATGTGGGCATCCACTGCCGCGTCTTGCCCGGCTCCACGTCGTCCCCTTCCTAGGCCTCACCGTCGTCCACCGCCATGGTGCTCTCGGCGCGGCGTGGTCAATGTGGTCAACGACCGACTTCCATCGAAAGAGTACTGTATGTGGAGAGTCTGACAGCTGGGTCCACGGCAGCCGCAAGGAAGTGCCTCCTTATTATGCAGAAAATAATTATTCCTCCACCTGACAGCGGGGACCCACCGGACGGGCCACCAGTATTTTGCGAAAAAAATCATTTCCCCCTGACTGCTGGGACCCACCGGACGGGCCACCGTATTTCGCGAAAAAAATGCCCCCCCCCCGCTGACAGCTCGGACCCACCGGAAGTGCCTCCTTGTTACGCACAAAAAAATGAATACTCCCCCGGCTAGCTGGGACCCACCTTGGTGGGAGGCTGACTTGTGGGCCTACTAAGTTGACGGGGATGAAGCGCTTTGTCAACTTAGTCAATATGAACGATTCTAGCTCCAGTGACCGTACGATGTCCATCCAACGATCGTAGTGCTTCTTCAACCTCTGGTCTTCTTGCTCCAGCCGCCCAAAGCAACGCCGGTCGTGCCGCATGCTCCTGCCTCCCGTGGCCGGCTGTGCTGCCGCAAAGGCCTCACCGCCCCCTACTATTCCCACCGCTGGCTAGGCCCTGCGGCGACGGCAACCTCACACCACAGCCGAACCAATGAACCCTCGTACTCCTCTCCGTGCGGGCTTCCACTGCCGCGTCTTCCCCGGCTCCGCGTCGTCCCCTTCCTAGGCCTCGCTGTCGTCCACCTCCATGGCGCTCTCCGCGCGGCATGGTCAACATGGTCAAGGAACGACTTCCATCGGAAGAGTACTATACGTGGAGAGGCTGACAGCTGGGTCCATGGCCACAGCCCAATTTTTTTTGTGATTTGCCAAGTAAGTCGCTTTGTCAGGCCTGTTGGGCTGCAAATCTTTCAAGACGAGGAGAGCTTTCATTCGGCTGGCCGAGAAAATGGCCCATCAGTAATGAGAAATGGGCTGTACATTTTTAAAATACATCAAACCGACAATTAGTTTCAAATATCTTTTTTCCATTTCAAGATTTTAAATTACATTAATTTTTATGCGTGGAGAATTTGTTGGATTTTATTTTGATATACATTTATTTTTAAAATCAGTTTGAATGTGAGTCAAAATTTCAGGATTAAAAACAGTTCGGACCGCACCGAAATATGCAAAATTTCGTATAATTTTTTAACAGTGGCCACAATATGGGCTGTAATGCTAACAAAAATAATATGGGCTCCAAAAAAACCTTAGGAATTAGCAAATGGGGTGTAAATTATTAGAAATAATGGCAGATGGGTTGTATGCTGTTTTCCACAGATTTGAGGCTTTCCTAAAAAAAGGTTGACGCACAAGCACTGACTGTTGGATGTCCATCCAACGGCCGTTGTGCTTCTTCAATCTCTGCTCTTCCTGCTCCAGCCGCTCAAACAAGCGCCGGCGGGACTGCTCCCTCCCTCCTCCCCGCGGCCGGCTGTGCTGCCGCGCAGGCCTCACTGCCCCACCGTACTCCCATCGCTGGCCTAGCCATCCCTCTACTCACCCACACCTGCTGTTATTCTCCGGCGATGACAGACGAACCAGTAAACCCTCGTACAGTCGTACTCCCCTCCGCGTGGGACACAACTGTCGAGTCTTCCCTGCCTCCGTGTTGTCCCCTTCCTAGGCCTCACCGTCGTCCATCGTCATGGTGCTCTCGGCGTGGTGTGGTCAATGTGGTCAACGACCGACTTCCATCGGAAGAGTACTGTGCGTGGAGACGCTGACAGCTGGGTCGACGGTCGCAACAAGAAAGTGCCTCCTTATTACGCGCAAAATAATTATTCCTCCACCTGATAGCGGGGACCCACCGGACGGGCCGCCGTATTTCGCGAAAAAATGTTTCCCCCTGACTGCTAGGACCCACCAGCTACACCTTCGCACGCAAGGAAGTGCGTCCGGGCAAAAAAAACAAAACGATTTGCCCCTTGACTGCTGGGACCCACGAGCTACATCTTTGCATGCAAGGAAGTGCCTAACAGTCGGGACCCACCTGGTCGAAGCATACGTAGCATTGTCATTCTGGTCGCGAACGTGTACGTACATATATACTGGTGGATGTAGAGGCGCACACATGTCATAGTAGAGGCGCGCACGTAGCATGTACACGTACGTACAACGGCCAGGGTGCAAGAAAGAAAATGCAGCGGTCTCG
The DNA here is from genome assembly GCA_034509565.1 of Triticum monococcum. Taxonomy (NCBI): domain Eukaryota; kingdom Viridiplantae; phylum Streptophyta; class Magnoliopsida; order Poales; family Poaceae; genus Triticum; species Triticum monococcum. The sequence continues at coordinate 475,252,299 of CM067842.1, read as the reverse complement.
AACGCCTACTCGCGCATACGTACGGCCAGGGCTCATTGACATGGCTGGGTCGGAACGGAGAAACAACGTCGTCGTCGTGTTCATGGGAGGCAATGGAATGCGTCGTGTTCATGGGGAGGCAACGGAATGCGTCGTGTTCATCGGGAGGCAACGGAACGCGTGGGAGCCAACCGACTGGGTCAGAACGGAATGCGTGGTCGTGTTCATCGGGGGGGCTTGGACGAAACACGCGATGGAAACGAGGCCTGGCGTACCGCACAACAGAGGAAACGACCTTGTGTTCGACTGGCCACGTTCGAAACGGGATCCTGTTCATCGGGAGGGGTCTGGTGTACCGCAAAACGGACGAAACAGACCTCCTACGGTTGAAACGGGGGTCCTATTGATCGGGAGGGGTGTGGCGTACCGCAAAACGGATGAAACGAACTTGTGTTGGAGCGCTACGGTCGAAATGGGGGTCCTGTTCATCGGGAGGGGTGTGGCGTACCGCAAAACGGGACTCCACGGGATACTGTTCATCTCCACCGTCGACCTCCTCCAGCCTCCACGGGCTATCGTCGACCTCCTCCAGCCTCCACGGGCTCCTGTTCATCCAGCCTCCACCGCGCGCTACTCCACCGGCTACTATTCAACCACTCCTCCACGAGCACCCCTCCACCGTCTACTGTTCATCCAGCCCTCCACACCACGGGGTCCTGTTCAACCACCCTCCATGGGCACCCCTCCACCGTCTACTGTTCATCCAGCCCTCCACCACACCACGGGGTCCTATTCCTCCAGAGGCAATGCCACCGCTCACTGTTCGTCCAACCCTCCCCGCAACGCTCACTGTTCATCCAATCGATCGGCTTCAGTTAGCAGCAGTAGCGAAGGAATCGCTCGATTGGGTTTAGTTAACAGCCATCGATTGATCGCTCGGGTTCAGTAACACGTAGCCTGTAGTGCAATCGCTCTGGTTTAGTTAGAGCCCAACGCCTCGCTCGGGTTCAGTTAGAGCCAACGCCTCGCACACACGCACGTATGTGTACGAGAGAAACACGCATCGCTCGGCCCCCGACCTCCCACCGTAACCGGGAACTCCCCGAAATTTTCCTCCCCCTCGCTTCTACCATGGTTTTTTCCGCCATGGACGGCCCAAAGAATGTCATGCAGCTGCGTCTCCGGCCCGCCCAGGACGAAAAGCCCATTTTCTGTCATGATTTTTTGTCATAGAAGTAGGAGCCCACCACATCTATGATGATACTGGGTTTTGTCACAATTATCGTCATAGAAGTGTCATATGTATGACAGAAAAAATTCGTTCGGCCCAAAATGTCAAGGATGTGTCTTTTTTGTAGTGACGACGCGTACGCCAAGTACCTGGAGAAGCTTCAGGATCGTGCCGGCATGTGAGATGAGATGTGGGATCGAACTATGTACGCTTGAGTATGCTTAATGACGGTTGAACTATGTACTTATGGTTGAACTATGCTTGTGTACGTGTACGCTTATTATCTATGTCTAAGTATGTTTAATCTATGCTTACTTATGTCTAACCGTGGGATATGGATGCAATCAGTTCAGTTGATGGAATCTACCTCCGTCTTGGTTTACTGGCCCCCTTTGTAATTTGTGTTAAATTTTGACCAAAGGTTTAACTGACAAAATGTTAGTGCAGGCCAGCAAAAATTATATCGTTGGATGGGTATTTGAGCATAGTGTTCAATGATATAATTTTTGGCGACATGCATAAACATTTCTTAGTTAAATATTTGGTCCAAATTACAAAGTGGACCAATAAACTAGGACAGAGGTAGTATGTCAATCACACGTGGTTCCCAAAATTGGAACTATGTGCAATGACTTTCATTTTGCCTGTTGTGTCAACCAAACATGGTTGGCTCTAGCAAACCGTCGCCTCCAAAATTCTTTGTGGGATGGAAAACCCTCACCACCCAATTCAAAAAAGAAAAAAGAAAACCCTCACCATACCCTCATCACAAAAACCCTCACCCCGCCCGCCACCCCCTCCGGTCCCCATTCACACCTGCACAAGCTCCTCCGCATCTATGCATGGCACCGCCTATCGCGGCGGTAAACACTTAGCTCACCGCCTGCCGCCGCCAGGCTACCGACAAAGCCCACAACATTTCTCCACTTCCTCTTACTGCTGCCTATCACCATCGACTTTCTCAATGCTGCTCGCGGTCAACCCAGCTCCGCTCGGTTGGGGAATCTACCGTACTGAGGGTTCTTTCTCATGGACAACCAGGTAACTAATTTAATGATATATTATCTCATCTCTTATCTCAGTTCATCTGCCTCCTTTAATCACCCAGCCGAAATCACCGTGAATTTAGTTTTATTCGAGCTGACTTGAGGGTTTTCTTCCATTCATAGAGTGTACAGTGCGCGGACACATCAGGACCTTGCGGCCGCCGCCAGACATTCCATCTCAGCGTACCAGATGACTTGAGGATGCGTGCGGTATGTTCAATCTCACCCTAAATCGGCTGGCATGGCCTACTTTCCTGAACATATTCTAAATATTACTACATTTGGATAAAAGGTGCCACATACACCATATACGCCAAAGGGGATTTTTCTCCTCTTCTTTTTATATTAGGCAAACTAATGATGTATTATTCTTTCGATTACTCTCATATTTCCATGACATCATGTTGAACCTATTTGTTTAATTATAATTTTTTGTCCTTTGATTTCAACTATTGTACAGTTCTTTCAATTTGGGCCCATATTTGCATGTTACCATATTTTCTTTAACAATCCTACCATTTTCTGCAGTGCGTCCCTTGCTATGCAACATAATCTATAGTGCACACTCTTTCCCTTTACATAAATCAAGATCGCAGGGATGTCATACTACACACAAACCATGGATTTACAACCGTTGCTACTGTAAGACTTGATGAACGTGGTGACCCCTATTTTGGCACTAGATTTTGGAGAGAAATGGCTAAGTTTTATGAACTGCAAGCTGGCACTAGAATTGCACTTCACATAAAAGGGCCTGGTCATGAGATATATGGTAACTTCCCCGATGATATCATCCGTCCAGACTTTGTTTGAAGTAAGTTTTCTTTGCAACTATTTGCATGTTGACTTACCCAGCAATATCAAATGAATTGTGTAGTATTTAAGCAACCAATTGTTATTCCCTTTTCTTACTATATTCCTACCTAATAACTTCTAGTTACCAATACACTTTTCTATTGCCCTGTTTTAACTAAATATTCCCTGTACTCCCACCTATCAGAAAGCGCCGCTGACAAGGAGACTCCGGAGGTGGAGAACGGGGCTGCCAACAAGCGGAGGTGGGGCGAGCTAGAACCACAAGCGACTCCAGCAAGCCTAGACTTCATCAGTAGCCTCCCCGATGATATGTTGATAGTCATCATCTCCCTCCTCCCAATCAAATATCGGGCATGGACAACCGTCCTTTCCCGGCGGTGGCGCCCCCTATGGAAGTACAGCCCTCTCGACCTCATCGACACCCACGAGCTCTGCCATGGCTATCGCAAAAGCTTGGATGCATTCTCCAAGATCCTTGGCAGTCACCTTGGCCCAACCAGAGGCCTTAGAATGGGCAAGCTCCGTTCCAACGGCAAGGACCGAGCCAAGCTTGACGACTGGTTCCGACCCCCCGCCCTAGATCAGCTCGAGGAGCTCACTTTTGAGGATGGGCATATGCGGTCACTGCCAACGTCCGCACTCCGCCTCGCGCCCACGCTGTGCGTCGCCAAGTTCAGGAACTGCCATCCCCCCTTAATGACGTGCCCGCTCTTATTCTACCATGACTGAAGCACCTCGAGCTCGTCACCGTCTACATCTCAAATGGTGACATGGAGCGCCTGCTCCGTGGTTGTACTGCACTCGAGTACCTCCGTCTTCAGGCGATCAATGGGTTGAGTACCTTCCATATCACCTCCATGACTCTCTGAACTATTTTATGTGTGTTGCTGGTGCGGCAGGAAGACATCACAAGATGTGTACCACAGTATGGTCATTGAGGGCACACCTGCACTTAAGAGATTACTTGTAGTTGATCAAGAAGGTCCAAGAAGAATCAATGTCATTTCTACGCCGAAACTGACAGTGGTGGGCTACTTGTCTGACAAATACTCCGAATTGTCTGACAAATACTCTGAACTTGTTATTGGATCCACACCCATTGAGGTACAACAACTGCCTTCTACCACTCCTTCTATAAATTAACATTATTTCTAATTTTGAAGATGTTTGTTCGTATGTAATTCAGAAAATGATTCCGATAAGCTTGACCCTAATGACCCACAAGTATAGGGGATCTATCGTAGTCCTTTAGATAAGTAAGAGTGTCGAACCCAACGAGGAGCAGAAGGAAATGACAAGCAGTTTTCAGTAAGGTATTCTCTGCAAGGACTGAAATTATCGGTAACAGATAGTTTTGTGATAAGGTAATTCGTAATGGGTAACAAGTAAAATAAGTAAACAAGGTGCAGCAAGGTGGACCAATCCTTTTTGTAGCAAAGGACAAGCCTGGACAAACTCTTATATAAAGGAAAGCGCTCCCGAGGACACATGGGAATTATCGTCAAGCTAGTTTTCATCATGCTCATATGATTCGCGTTCGTTACTTTGACAATTTGATATGTGAGTGGACCGGTGCTTGGATACTGCCCTTCCTTGGACAAGAATCCCACTTATGATTAACCCCCCTCGCAAGCATCCGCAACTACGAAAGAAGAATTAAGGTAAACCTAACCATAACTTGAAACTTTTGGATCCAAATCAGCCCCTTACGAAGCAACACATAAACTAGGGTTTAAGCTTCTGTCACTCTAGCAACCCATCATCTACTTATTACTCCCCAATGCCTTCCCCTAGGCCCAAACAATGGTGAAGTGTCATGTAGTCGACGTTCACATAACACCACTAGAGGAAAGACAACATACATCTCATCAAAATATCGAACAAATACTAAATTCACATGACTACTTATAACAAGACTTCTCCCATGTCCTCAGGAACAAACGTAACTACTCACAAATCATATTCATGTTCATAATCAGAGGGGTATTAATGTGCATAAAGGATCTGAACATATAATCTTCCACCAAATAAACCAACTAGCATCAACTACAAGGAGTAATCAACACTACTAGCAACCCACAGGTACCAATCTGAGGTTTTGAGACAAAGATCGGATACAAGAGATGAACTAGGGTTTGAGAGGAGATGGTGCTTGTGAAGATGTTGATGGAGATTGACCCGCTCCCGATGAGAGGATCAGTGGTGATGACGATGGTGACGATTTCCCCCTCCCGGAGGGATGTTTCCCCGGTAGAACATGTCCGCCAGAGCCCTATGTCGTGGAATTGTCACGACAGATGTCCTAGCAGAAGGACTTAGTCATGGAGCCATCGCAACAGGGTTAGCTTAAAGGGGTTAAATGGGACAAAGGACACAAGGAGTTTATACTGGTTCGGCCCCTTGCGATGAAGGTAAAGGCCTAATCTAGTTTGAGGTGGTATTGCTTATGTCTCGATTACCAGGGAGCGAATACGCTTGACCTAGCTTTCCATCTGTTTTCTCTTGCCCTAAGCCACCGTCGGGTCATCCCTTTATATACACAGGTTGATGCCCAACGGCTTATAGTGTCCCAACCGGCTCATCAACAATGTGTCCGGCCTGGTGACTAATTATACTTGCCTTACAATACAAGTTATACATATATGGCGGTTTACACTTATGGGCTTTAAGCCGCCTTTGGGCTTTGGCCGTTTAACAAGTCTGCTTCATGATCCGCCATCTTAACATATTCATAGGCTTCATCTTGATGAACCGCCATTGGGATAACCCGGCCCCTCCTGGGCACGTCATACCCAATAGTCATATCCCCAACATTAGGCCCCAGGTTGATTTGAACTTGTTCATGTCAATCTTCAAACACTTAGAAAAAAATCCTTCTGTGTTTGTTCTCACGAGATATTGTAACCCGCCATGACGTCATCTCCTGGAACTACGGAAACCCGCCATGACGTCATCTATCATTAATTTTGCACAATACTCAGCATATCCTAACAGATCCTTATCTTTAATAACCATCCTGAAAATCGATGCGTTTCCGTCATCACATTTCCATTTTTTGGTCTCCTCGACTCCCGCAGATGCCACTTATCCTTCCATCCTTATAAATAGGTACAAGGGTCCCTTTCCTTTCTCCCCCCTTGACTCTTCCTCTCTTTCTTCTTCCTCGCATCACTCTAGCTCCCGAGCTCCGCCGCCATTCTCGACCTCCGCTACTGCATCTACAACGGCCGCTGCATCAACCTGATCTGTCCAGAGCTTGGTCCCGCGCCTCCGCCGCTTAACAGCCCAGGTAAGTTTTCCTCCTTCCCTTTCCTTTAGATCTCATTAGGGTTTCATGCAAGTTTGTTGGAGTTCATCCTTGTTCTTCGCTGTAGCTTGTAACTTTAATTCAAACTTAGCACTCATCCTGTATGGCGGCAGTCGTGATACTTGTCTTTGTTATTAGACCATCTCCTTCGCGTAAGAAAATCAATCTGAATCACATGAACTGCTCGAGCACTGTAATTTAAGTCAAAAATATTTTTCATTATCTGAAGTGTCGCATATCCGAAATCCTAGCATCAATCTGTTAAACCTGTTTGCTTCAACACTTAGTAGAATTCGCTCTTGATAGATCTTGAATACCATTTCTGTCATGGCGGCTTACACCACCAGTCATAATTTAGTCATATGTCATTAGGCCCCGTTTAAGCCGCCAATCTGAATATATACTGCAACGTTTATTTCCGGCTTAATGAAGCAACTTAAACTAGGAAATTTTCTTTCCTTTAGACTTCTTCCTTCACAATGCCGAAGACAGTCACTTCATGCAATTAGGTCCCTTCTATCATCACCAAAAACACGCTCAAGGACTTTGTCGAAATCGGCTTCTTACCAGCAAAAGACATTCTGCATTGGCGCACTCCCAAGCAAAATGAGAAAAAACCTCAGCCCCAGGATGGTGAGATAATTATTTTTACTGATCATATGAACCGGGGCTTCTCACCACCTGGATCTAAATTTTTTCGAGATGTTCTGCAGTTTTTTCAATTGCATTCTCAAGACATTGAACCCAACTCCGTGTCAAAGATCTAAAAGTTTCAAGTCTTCTGCGAAGTATACCTTCAAGATGAACCCAGTGTTGAACTCTTTAGAGAATATTTTTATCTGAACTGGCAAAATGAATTTACCAATGGACCCAGCTTAGAACTTGGGGGGGGGGGGGGTTATAAATTCAATGGAGAAGGGGTGCTATCTTCCCCTATGCTCACCTGCTGAGTCACCCTAAAGACTGGAACCAAACATGGTTCTATTGCAAAGATACTTCTCCGACTGACGAAAATCCACTGTCGGGTTATCGCATTCAGCGGCTCAACCCAAAGCATCATCTTCCTGAAAAGTTGACCACTGCTGAATGTGCAAAGCTTGCCCCTACCATTGCAAAGGTCAAGGCCCTGCTGGGAAATGGGTTAACCGGTGTTGACTGATGTCTACTACACAACCTTCTTCTTGTAGACGTTGTTGGGCCTCCAAGTGCAGAGGTTTGTAGGACAGTAGCAAATTTCCCTCAAGTGGATGACCTAAGGTTTATCAATCCGTGGGAGGCATAGGATGAAGATGGTCTCTCTCTCAATCAACCCTGCAACCAAATAACAAAGAGTCTCTTGTGTCCCCCAACACACCCAATACAACGGTAAATTATATAGGTGCACTAGTTCGGCGAAGAAATAGTGATACAAGTGCAATATGGATAGTAGATAATGGTTTTTGTAATATGAAAATATAAAACAGCAAGGTAACTAATGATAAAAATGAGCATAAACAGTATTGCAATGTGTTTAAACAAGACCTAGTGTTCATACTTTCACTAGTGCAAGTCCTCTCAACAATAATAACATAATTGGATCACATAACTATCCCTCAAGATGCAACAAAGAGTCACTCCAAAGTCACTAATAGCGGAGAACAAACGAAGAGATTATGGTAGGGTACGAAACCACCTCAAATCTACTCTTTCCGATCGATCCATTGGGCTATTCCTATAAGTGTCACCAACAGCCCTAGAGTTCGTACTAGAATAACACCTTAAGACGCAAATCAACCAAAACCCTAATGTCACCTAGATACTCCAATGCCACCACAAGTATCCGCGGGGTATGATAATACAATATGCATCACACAATCTCAGATTCATCTATTCAACCAACACATAGAACCTCAAAGAGTGCCCAAAAGTTTCTACTGGAGAGTTAATACGAAAACGTGTGCCAACCCCTATGCATAGATTCCCAAGGTCACGGAACGCGCAAGTTGATCACCAAAACATACATCAAGTGGATCAAATAGAATACCCTATTGTCACCACGGGTATCCCACGCAATACATACATCAAGACTCAATCCGAAAAGATAACTTCAAAGGGAAAACTCAATCCATTACAAGAGAGTAGAGGGGGAGAAACATCATAAGATCCAACTATAATAGCAAAGCTCGTGATACATCAAGATCGTACGACCTCAAGAACACGAGAGAGAGAGAGAGATCAAACACATAGCTACTGGTACATACCCTCAGCCCCAAGGGAGAACTACTCCCTCCTCATCAAGGAGAGCACCGGGATGATGAAGATGGCCATCGGAGAGGGATTGCCCCCTCCGGCAAGGTGCCAGAACGGGTCTATATTGGTTTTTGGTGGCTACAGAGGCTTCTGGCGGCGGAACTCCCGATCTATTGTCGTCTTTGATAGTTTTAGGGTATATGGATATATGTAGGCGGAAGAAATACATCAGGGGAGCCACGAGGGGCCCACGAGGGTGGAGGGTGCGCCGAGGGGGGTGGGCGCGCCCCCTGCCTCGTGCCTTCCTTGTTGCTTCCCTTATATACACTCCAAGTCTTCTGGATTGCTTCCGTTCCAAAAATAAGTTCCGTGAAGTTTCAGGTCAATTGTACTCCGTTTGATTTTCCTTTTCTGCGATACTCTAAAACAAGGAAAAACAGAAACTGGCACTGGGGTCTAGGTTAATAGGCTAGTCCCAAAAATCATATAAAATAGCATATAAATGCATATAAAACATCCAAGGTTGATAATATAATAGCATTGAACAATAAAAAATTATAGATACGTTGGAGACATATCAGCATCCCCAAGCTTAATTCCTGCTCGTCCTCGAGTAGGTAAATGATAAAAACAGAATTTTTTATGTGGAATGCTACCTAACATATATCTCTAAGTAATTCTTCTTTATTATGGCAAGAATATTCAGATCCATAAGATTGAAGACAAAAGTTTAATATTGACATAAAAATAATAATACTTCAAGCATACTAACAAAGCAATTATGTCTTCTCAAAATAACATGGCCAAAGAAAGCTATCCGTACAAAATCATATAGTCTGGCTATGCTCCATCTTCACCACACAACATATTTAAATCATGCACAACCCCGATGACAAGCCAATCAATTGTTTCATACTTTTGATGTTCTCAAACTTTTTCAATCTTCACGCAATCTATGAGCGTGAGCCATGGATATAGCACTATTGGTGTAATAGAATGGTGGTTGTGGAGAAGGCAAAAAGGAGAAGATAGTCTCACATCAACTAGGCGTATCAACGGGCTACGAAGATGCCCATTAATAGATATCAATGTGAGTGAGTAGGGATTGCCATGCAATGGATGCACTAGAGCTATAAATGTATGAAAGCTCAACAAAAGAAACTAAGTGGGTGTGCATCCAACTTGCTTGCTCACGAAGACCTAGGGCACTTGAGGAGGCCCATTGCTGGAATATACAAGCCAAGTTCTATAATGAAAATTTCCCACTAGTATATGAAAGTGACAAAACAAGAGACTCTTTATCATGAAGATCATGGTGCTACTTTGAAGCACAACTGTGGTAAAAGGATAGTAGCATTGTCCCTATTATTTTTTTTTTATTTTTTTATTTGGCCTTCCCTTTTTTTATTTGGCCTTTCTTTTTTATTTGGCCTTTCTCTTTTTTTGGCCTTTCTTTTTTCTCTCTCTTTTTTGGGACAATACTCTATGAATGATGATCATCACACTTCTATTTATTTACAACTCAATGATTACAACTCGATATTAGAACAAATTATGACTCTATATGAATGCCTCCGGCGGTGTACCGGGATGTGCAATGACTCATTAGTGACATGTATGAAAGAATTATGAATGGTGGCTTTGCCACAAATACAATGTCAACTACATGATCATGCAAAGCAATATGACAATGATGAAACGTGTCATAATAAACGGAATGGTGGAAAGTTGCATGGCAATATATCTCGGAATGGCTATGGAAATGCCATAATAGATAGGTATGGTGGCTGTTTTGAGGAAGGTATATGGTGGTTTTATGATACCGGCGAAAGGTGCGCGGTATTAGAGAGGCTAGCAATGGTGGAAGGGTGAGAGTGCGTATAATCCATGGACTCAACATTAGTCATAAAAAACTCACATACTTATTGCAAAAATCTATTAGTTATCGAAACAAAGTACTACGCGCATGCTCCTAGGGGGATAGATTGGTAGGAAAAGACCATCGCTCGTCCCCGACCGCCATTCATAAGGAGGATAATCAATAAACAAATCATGCTCCAACTTCGTCACATAACGGTTCACCATACGTGCATGCTACGGGAATCACAAACTTCAACACAAGTATTTCTCAAATTCACAACTACTCAACTAGCATGAATCTAATAGCACCATCTCCATATCTCAAAACAATTATCAAGTATCAAACTTCTCATAGTATTCAATGCACTTTATATGATAGTTTTTATTATATCCCTCTTGGATGCCCATCATATTAGGACTAAATTCATAACCAAAGGACATTACCATGCTGTTCTAAAAGACTGTCAAAATAATATAAGTGAAGCATGAGAGATCATCTATTTCTTCAAAATAAAACCACCACCGTGCTCTAAAAAGATATAAGTGTAGCACTAGAGCAACAACAAACTACTCCGAAAGATATAAGTGAAGATCAATGAGTAGTCGAATAATTATGCAACTATATGAAGACTCTATAACATTAATGAATTTCAGATCTTGGTATTTTATTCGAACAGCAATGAAATCCTAACAAAATAAATTGACGCTCCAAGCAAAACACATACCATGTGGTGAAGAAAAATATAGGTCCAAGTAAAGTTACCGATGAGCGAAGATGAAAGAGGGGATGCCTTCCGGGCATCCCCAAGCTTAGGCTATTGGTTGTCCTTGAATATTACCTTGGGGTTCCTTGGGCATCCCCAAGCTTAGGCTCTTGCCACTCCTTATTCCATAGTCCATCGAATCTTCACCCAAAACTTGAAAACTTCACAACACAAAACTTAACAGAAAACTTGTAAGCTCCGTTAGTATACGAAAATAAATCACCACTTAGGTACTGTTGTGAACTCATTCTAAATTCATATTGGTGTAATATCTACTGTATTCCAACTTCTCTATTGTTCATACACTCCGATACTACTCATAGATTCATCAAAATAAGCAAAGAACACATAGAAAACAGAATCTGTCAAAAACAGAACAGTCTGTAGTAATCTGTATCAAACGTATACTTATAGAACTCATAAAATTCTCAAATAAGTTGGTGGACCTGAGTAATTTGTCTATTAATCATCTTCAAAAAGAATTAACTCAATAGCACTCTCCAATAAAAACTGGCAGCAATTCTCGTGAGTGCTAAAGTTTCTGTTTTTTACAGCATGATCGCAAAGACTTTCCCCAAGTCTTCCCAAAGGTTCTACTTGGCACAAACACTAATTAAACACAAAAAACACAACCATAAAAGATTCTATATAAATTATTTATTACTAAACAGGAACAAAAAGCAAGGAACAAAAATAAAGTTGGGTTGCCTCCCAACAAGCGCTATCGTTTAACGCCCCTAGCTAGGCATGATGGTTTCAATGATGCTCACATAAAAGATAAGAATTGTAGCATAAAGAGGGCATCATGAAGAATATGACTAGCACATTTAAGCCTAACCCACTTCCTATGCATAGGGATTTTGTGAGCAAACAACTTGTGGGAACAAGAATTAACTTGCATACGAAGGTAAAGCAAGCATAACTTTAAAACTTTAAGCACATAGAGAGGAAATTTGATATTATTGCAACTCCTACAAACATATATTCCTCCCTCAAAATAATTTTCAGTAGCATAATGAATGAATTCAACAAATTAACCAGCACCTAAAGCATTCTTTTCATGATCTACAAGCATAGAAATTTTATTACTCTCCACATAAGCAAAATTCTTCTCATTCGGAATAGTGGGAGTATCATAAGAGACTCGAATACTATAAATTGTTTCCACATTAAAAGAGTAATGTTCAGAAAAAGGGTAATCATAATCATGATTTTTTTATAAATATAATCATCACTACTTTTTATAGCATAAGTGTCATCACAATAATCATCATAAGTAGCAACTATGTTCTCATCATAATCAATTGAAACCTCTTCCAAGATAGTGGAATCATTACTCAATAAAGTCATGACCTCTCCAAATCCACTTTCATAATTATCACAATGAGATTCAACATCCTTGAAAATAGTGGGATTACTACTTCCTAAAGTTGACACTCTTCCAAACCCACTTTCATCAATATAATCATCATAAGTAGGAGGCATGCTATCATTATAACAAATTTGCATATCAAAACTTGGGAGACTACAAATATCATATTCATTAAATGCAGCATCCCCAAGCGTGGGACAAACATTAATTGCAACTAATATATTCTCAAAAACATCATCTTCATCAAATATAGCATCCCCAAGCTTGGGCCTTTTCATATCATAAGCATAATCACTCTCGTCATTAATAGTATGGATATCACCAATAGTATAGCAATTATCATATTCTTCCAAGCAAGTGCCAAAAAGATTTTCAAGATCATAAGAAGTATCATTATCTTCCACAATTATATTTTCATGAGGTACAATAGTAATAGGAGCAACATTATTTGGGGGAGATATCTTTTTACCTCTCTTCCTTTTTCTTTTCTTCTTCTTCACCACATCATGTGTGGGTTCAATCCTCTTTTTGGAGCTCCAAATTAATGAGATTGGTTGAATAGTTGGCTCCTCCTTGTTACCTGATTCATCATAAGAAATAATTGGAGGGTATTCGGAAGTCTCTTCCCTTTCATTAGTATTCTCTTCATCTTCTATTTGTGTTCTTTTCTTTATGTAGTTGGCAATATAAGGATTTTCAATACAATTCACCGCACAATACATATAAATTTCCTCTAGATCAAACCCAAGAAGTTTATCACGGGTAAATACTAGAAGATAGTTAGTTATACATTTCATTTCTTCGTAACCCATAAGCAAACTAAGTTCATTATGATGTGCAAGAGAAATCAAGTCATCACAATTTTTGGAAACGGTTAGATCATGAAACAATTTGCATCGGATGGTTAAATGACCAAGTTCGTTGCAAAGTTCACAAGTACGGCCAAGAAAATTTAAATTTTCAGCACAAACATCTAGCCTTTCTTGCAACAATTTAGTTTCTAAATGCTTATGCCTCTTGCAATATCTATCTTCCCTATTTGGTGTGTACTTGCAAACCCAATGCACTCCACAAAAATTGACATGTTTATAGGAGACATTTTCATCATAACTAGTGCAATCATCATTAGTACTATGGATATTCAAGGAGTTCATACTAACAACATTGCAATCATGCTCATCATTCAAAGATTTAGTGCCAAACATTTTAATGCATTCTTCTTCTAACACTCTGCCACAATTTTCCTTTCCATCATACTCACGAAAGATATTAAAAAGATGAAGCGTATGAGGTAAACAGCCCTAGAGTTCGTACTAGAATAACACCTTAAGAAGCAAATCAACCAAAACCCTAATGTCACCTAGATACTCCAATGTCACCACAAGTATCCGCGGGTATGATTATACAATATGCATCACACAATCTCAGATTCATCTATTCAACCAACACATAGAACCTCAAAGAGTGCCCCAGAGTTTCTACCGGAGAGTCAAGACGAAAACATGTGCCAACCCCTATGCATAGATTCCCAAGGTCACGGAACCCGCAAGTTGATCACCAAAACATACATCAAGTGGATCAAATAGAATACCCCATTGTCATGACGCGTATCCCATGCAAGACATACGTCAAGTGTTCTCAAATCCTTAAAGACTCAATCCGATAAGATAACTTCAAAGGGAAAACTCAATCCATTACAAGAGAGTAGAGGGGGACAAACATCATAAGATCCAACTATAATAGCAAAGTTCGCGATACATCAAGATCGTACCACCTCAAGAACACGAGAGAGAGAGATCAAACACATAGCTACTGGTACATACCCTCAGCCCCTGAGGGAGAACTACTCCCTCCTCGTCATGGAGAACACCGTGATGATGAAGATGGCCACCGGAGAGGGATTGCCCCCCTCTGGCAGGGTGGCGGAATGGGTCTAGATTGGTTTTCGGTGGCTACGGAGGCTTCTGGTGGCGGAACTCCTGATCTATTGTTGTCTTTGATAGTTTTAGGGTATATGGATATATATAGGCGGAAGAAATACATTAGGGGAGCCATGAGGGGTCCATGAGGGTGGAGGGCGCGCCCAGGGGGGGTGGGCGCGCCCCCTGCCTCGTGCCTTCCTCGTTGCTTCCCTTATGTACACTCCAAGTCTTCTGGATTGCTTCCGTTCCAAAAATAAGTTCCGTGAAGTTTCAGGTCAATTGTACTCCGTTTGATTTTCCTTTTCTGCGATACTCTAAATCAAGGAAAAAGCAGAAACTGGCACTGGGCTCTAGGTTAATAGGTCCCAAAAATAATATAAAATAGCATATAAATGCATATAAAACATCCAAGGGTTGATAATATAATAGCATTGAACAATCAAAAATTATAGATACGTTGGAGGCGTATCAGCATCCCCAAGCTTAATTCCTGCTCGTCCTCGAGTAGGTAAATGATAAAAAACAGATTTTTTTTTATGTGGAATGCTACCTAACATATTTCTCTAAGTAATTCTTCTTTATTGTGGCAAGAATATTCAGATCCATAAGATTGAAGACAAAAGTTTAATATTGACATAAAAATAATAATACTTCAAGCATACGAACAAAGCAATTATGTCTTCTCAAAATAACATGGCCAAAGAAAGCTATCCCTACAAAATCATATAGTCTGGCTATGCTCCATCTTCACCACACAACATATTTAAATCATGCACAACCCCGATGACAAGACAATCAATTGTTTCATACTTTTGATGTTCTCAAACTTTTTCAATCTTCACGCAATCTATGAGCGTGAGCCATGGATATAGCACTATTGGTGTAATAGAATGGTGGTTGTGGAGAAGGCAAAAAGGAGAAGATAGTCTCACATCAACTAGGCGTATCAACGGGCTATGGAGATGCCCATTAATAGATATCAATGTGAGTGAGTAGGGATTGCCATGCAACGGATGCACTAGAGCTATAAATGTATGAAAGCTCAACAAAAGAAACTAAGTGGATGGGCATCCAACTTGCTTGCTCACGAAGACCTAGGGCACTTGAGGAGGCCCATTGTTGGAATATACAAGCCAAGTTCTATAATGAAAATTTCCCACTACTAAATGAAAGTGACAAAACAAGAGACTCTCTATCATGAAGATCATGGTGCTACTTTGAAGCACAAGTGTGGTAAAAGGATAGTAGCATTATCCCTATTATTTTATTATTTTATTTTTTTATTTGGCCTTCCTTTTTTATTTGGCCTTTCTTTTTTTATTTGACCTTTCTCTTTTTTGGCCTTTCTTTTTTTTCTCTTTTTTTGGGACAATACTCTATGAATGATGATCATCACACTTCTATTTATTTACAACTCAATGATCACAAATCGATACTAGAACAAAGTATGACTCTATATGAATGCCTCCGGCGGTGTACCGGGATGTGCAATGACTCATTAGTGACATGTATGAAAGAATTATGAATGGTGGCTTTGCCACAAATACATTGTCAACTACATGATCATATGACAATGATGAAACGTGTCATAGTAAACGGAACGGTGGAAAATTGCATGGCAATATATCTCGGAATGGCTATGGAAATGCCATAATAGGTAGGTATGGTGGCTGTTTTGAGGAAGGCATATGGTGGGTTTATGATACCGGCGAAAGGTGCGCAGTATTAGAGAGGCTAGCAATGGTGGAAGGGTGAGAGTGCGTATAATCCATGGACTCAACATTAGTCATAAAGAACTCGCAAACTTATTGCAAAAATCTATTAGTTATCGAAACAATGTACTACGCGCATGTTCCTAGGGGGATAGATTGGTAGGAAAAGACCATCGCTCGTCCCCGACCGCCACTCATAAGGAGGACAATCAATAAACAAATCATGCTCCGACTTCGTCACATAACGGTTCACCATACGTGCATGCTACGGGAATCACAAACTTCAACACAAGTATTTCTCAAATTAACAACTACTCAACTAGCATGACTCTAATATCACCATCTCCATATCTCAAAACAATTATCAAGTATCAAACTTCTCATAGTATTCAATGAACTTTATATGATAGTTTTTATTATATCCCTCTTGGATGCACTCTCCAATAAAAACTGGCAGCAATTCTTGTGATCGCTAAAGTTTCTGTTTTTTACAACATGATCGCAAAGACTTTCCCCAAGTCTTCCCAAAGGTTCTACTTGGCACAAACACTAATTAAACACAAAAAACACAACCATAAAAGAGTCTATATAATTTATTTATTACTAAACAGGAACAAAAAGCAAGGAACAAAAATAAAGTTGGGTTGCCTCCCAACAAGCGCTATCGTTTAACGCCCCTAGCTAGGCATGATGATTTCAATGATGCTCACATAAAAGATAAGAATTGTAACATAAAGAGGGCATCATGAAGAATATGACTAGCACATTTAAGCCTAACCCACTTCCTATGCATAGGGATTTTCGGAGCAAACAATTTGTGGGAACAAGAATCAACTTGCATAGGAAGGTAAAGCAAGCATAACTTTAAAACTTTAAGCACATAGAGAGGAAACTTGATATTTTTGCAACTCCTACAAGAATATATTCCTCCCTAAAAATAATTTTCAGTAGCATCATGAATGAATTCAACAATATAACCAGCACTATAACTTCCCAAAATTCTAAATTTTGGAATGTTATATTAAATAAATAATTTTGATTGTTTGTTTGATTGTTTGGGTGATTGATTGATTGAAATTGAGTGGAATTTGAAACTTTTTGAAAAGTTGAATGAGAGGGAATGAAATGACTTTTCCAAACTTTCACTTTGCATTTTGATCTCAAAGAATTCAATTTCAATTCAAACACAAAACCCTAGAGTGAAGATGGCATGACTTCTTCCATTTGAAATGAAAAAGGGGTTTGAAAAGATTTGAATTCCATTTGGACATATTTCAAAGCTTTATGCAACTCAATGATTTTCACGAGAGAAGATTAAATGACTTCTTCAAATTATATGAAATAGAGTTGGAAGTGGTTTGAAATTCAAATTCAAAACCATTTAGGAGTTATTTGGGTTTTATTCAAATTATTTTTCTCCAAAAATAAATTATTTGGAAATTAGGGTAAAATGATTCCCTACAATATAAAATTGGAGGAAAGTAAATTTGAAATCATTCTGGTGTGTTAAAAATGATTTTTATTGGGTTTTCTTTCAACAACAACATTGTTTGACTTTTGTGAGTTTTTTGTGTATCTTATATGTACATGAAAATATGTTCATGTTTTAGGAAATTTTATTCTGAAAATTTTGGTATATAATACGTCTATATAAAATTCTTATTGTTTTTCCTTTATTTTTCTTGTGTGTGCTTATATATAATACGTCTATATAATACGCCGAATCCTGTGATCCTCGGGATCCTCTCCCCGACTCACCCCCTCCTCCAAGAATCCCCCCTATATATATACTCTCCCCCTCGACCCGTTCCCCTCCTTTCCCCGCACCAATAACCCCCGCCTACTCCTCAATTTCTCGCCGGAGCTGAAGCCGCCGCCACGCCATTGCCGTCCCACCGAGCTACTCCGACCCCCTCGCCACCTCCCGAGACCATCTCTGCACTCCCCTCGCTCGTCCGCACCCCCCGTGCCCTCTCTCGAGCCCTAAACCCACTGGATCGCCGCCAGCCGACGACCACGTACGCCCTCGCCGCCACGAGCTCACCACCGTCCGTCTCCGTCGTCCCCGAGCGCACCGGCGACCATCGTTGGAACTGCCTTCGACCGCTGCATCCCCTTGTCTCCTCCGCCGACCCCGCCGATGACCGGAGTGACGCCGTCGACGATGTCTGAGCCGCATCGCCGGCGACCACCCCACTGTAAGCCGGCCAACTTTCCACCTCCATTCGATCTTATTTCAGCGCTCTAGATTAGATCTATAGAATAGTTTGGTTTTTTCTATATAGATCGGTTTAGTACGGTTTATTATCTGTTTAGATCGAACCGTCTCGCCGGTTTCTTTTTATTAAACGTGCATGCACGGTTTTGTTAAGTATCGCCTGGGCGCAGTTTAGTTACCGAACGCCCACCTGTTTAGCTCGATGGCAGTAGGCCAAGTAGCTAGTGCCTGATTGTTTTTTTATTATTATTTTCGTTTCTGTTTTAAAAACAGAATAGTTCTGATTTCATATTGCTTATAACTTTTATGTTTTAGATCCAAATTGATTGATTCTTTTTGCACTGTGTCACAAATTTGTTGAAGTTTCTGTACTTGGATTTCAATTTTGAGTAGTTGTAGTTTGAATTTGCATGAATTTGCCTCAAACACTATTTTGGCCATAACTTGGGTTTGAAAGTACATTTTAAGTTGATTCTTTTTGCTCCTGGTCACTAGGACTTTTGCCTATCCAGTAGATTATAATGATTTATTTTTAATTTATTTAAATTAGAGTTTTAGCGAAAAACAGTAATTTTTTCTATGTAGTTTTGTTTTGCTTGTAAGTTAGTAAGTTTTGTTTAGATTTAATTAATTCTTTTCGCAAAGTTTTGTTGATTGAATTATACATATGTTAGACTTTGGTACATAATTTTAGAAATTATTTTTATTAGTTTTGCTACTTCTTAGGATTTCAGCTTAGCATAGCTAGTGTATAGTGTATGTAATAGCTAATATTGTAGTTATTGTTGCTAGAAATTATTTTAGATAATTTATTTATGTTGTTTTAATGGAAATAGATTTTATTTTTGTTAAGAAATTGTTTAGATTAATTTAGTGTGGTTATGAAAGTTATTGGTTGATAGTGTGTGGGTTTTCCCTAGTTTTCTTTAAAGTTTTCTTTGGATATTTATTTTGGTCTTCTTTGATTTCATTATTGTTTTCTTTATTTATTTTATTTAGTTGGGTGTTCTTTTGATTGATAGTGTTGATTTCTAGAATTTATTGCTTATGTGAATACTACGTTTGATTATATAGATCCCAATGGAGGGACGAATAGTTCTACAAGTCATTAATTTTGAGAGCGTATTTATCTTCATCAACTTACCAGGCAAGTTCACTTTGACCATGTTCTCCATACCTATGTTTATTTGCATGTAGTAGCACCCTTTCAACAATCTCTCCAGTAGTGTTATTGAATCTTGTAGTTGAGTAGAATGCATGAGGTAGAAACCCATCCCCCTGTTACCAAACCCGAGACGTTACATAGTTTTAATGCTACACTATAGTAGACGGGGTTTGGTATGAGTGCATGGGAGTGGTGTGAAGAAGGAGGACTCTACGTCAATGGCGACAACTTCATGATGGCACCGGCAAGGACTGCATCTTCAGGACTCCTCAAGATTTCGAGACTCGAGACAAGAATTCAATACACACTACTGGGTGAAGGACGGTTGACGGGCACCCTGGAGAAACCAGTGGTTGGCCGGGATGCATGGAGAAGCGCCATGACATCTTGCGGAAAGCTTCACCCAGACTCAAAGAGACGGAAGAATACTTCATGCCCGAAAGCTTACGTGTGCAACCGCAAGTCACTATGGGCTCTGGCTTGGTTGACCTTAGTTGTGACTCTGGCTGGGATGGTGCTAGCAGATGTAGAACTACGGTAGGATTGGATGAGCACCGGACAGTGGTCAGAGGAACTCTTCGGAAGACCATGATTTGGTCATCTTGTTCTCAAACACCCTGAAGTGCGAGAATGTAAAGAGAGGGATCGAGTCTTGCGGGTAAAGTGTACAAACCTCTCCAGAGGGTTAAAACCTAATCGATTAGCCGTGTCCCCGGTTACGGACAGTTTGAGCCTCTGGACTTGGATCTATCTCAGAACTCTCAACACCGGACTGATAACTTAATTATGGGCAACTTATGATGATTTGGGCTATGAGACATCGGTTGGCGGAACCATGTCATGATAGAAAACTCCATAGTATAGACTCTGAATAGTTCCTTTGTTGTCGGGAAAATAAAACTAGCTTTTACGCAAACCAAACTCAGACCCAGAGCCACAAAGCCATATTGCATATAGAATAGTTTTATCAATCTGCTTTCTCTTATTGTGATCTTGCCAGTACATTCTATGTACTGACCTACACGGCTGCAACGTATCATGTTGCAGATATTTTTCTTCGACGAGTAAGAGTTACGATACAGGGTTACGGTCTACACTCAACCTGCCGATGGCGTTGATGGGACTCCACACCCGTTGATTGTTTCCGCTGAGACTTATAAGGTATATATCAGTTTTACGTTATTTACACAAGTGATTGCACTTTGAAATATACATTGATGTATTGTGTGTGCCAGCATACCGATCCAAGGATGGCACAGATACACAGAGGCTTGATCGTCTGAGGTCGGGTAGCTATAGATATGGTATCAGAGCTCATGTTGACTGTAGGACATGACCCTAGAAATCGGAAAGCCCCAGGACAGGAAATCTCTAAAATCTTATTTTCAAAAAACATCCCTTACTTCTTATCTTTTCTGATTTTATAAAACCTCAAATAGTTAGAATATACCCCTTTCCCTTTTGACCACACGGAGGATCAACTGAAGCCGCTCCAAGAAGGACAAGATATCGGACAACCGATGACCATTTCAGAGTAAACATGATTTGACCATGCATTAGAAGAGCTGAAGCTCCACCAGTTGAAGACTCCGATGACTTGAAAAATCAGAAGAATTATTTGACCATTAGAGGACCAAACCCCTGTTATACACTTACGTTAGATGCGACAATTTGTGAGCTATCATTTGTTTGATGTTTTTCCGACAGCCACAAAATAAAACCCGTTTCTTCAAAACTATTGTTTGTATTATGTGTATCCCTCCCCACCTCTCTCTTATCCCACCCTAAAACCCTTGGACCCAGTAGATGATGAATGAAGTTGGACTGGTATTTTCTAGACCGAAAACCCAGCCGGAAGCAGAGCTATGGATTCAGAACATGGAGAATCCATTCGGGAGCAATTTGATTTCAAGGAAGAATGAAGTATCATACGCTCTTCAGTACTTTGAAGGAAGTGTTGCAACATGGTGGCAGATGCATCAATCTATACAGGGATGGAATGGAGAAAGGACTTGGGAAGAATTCAAGAGGACTCTGACAAGATCCTGTCTTATCCGGAAGCACCATGATACCCCAAGAAATAAACCTTGTGCCTGCAAGATTTGCGGAGAAATAGGACACACCCAGGAGGAACACAAGGATGGATGCCCTCATTGTGAGTAGAAACACCCAGCTGAGGAATGCCCAACTAGTCAAGTGACTTGTTTCTTGTGTGAAGGAACCACCCACTACCCACCTCAGTGTCACATTTACCCCATGGTGCCACAAACTATGCAGAAGCAGGAAGAAGGAATGAAAGAAGCCCTCCGAGAAGTTATGGAAGAACCCGTGATTAAGGAAAATGTTGAAGACCCTGATGGAGAAAGCCTCAACAGATTTTACTCCAATGCCTGTTATTCATGTGGAGAAGAAGGACATTTTTCACAGTATTGCACCAAGGAAAGAAAAGAGTATCTGGGATACTTCCCAACAGAAGCAGTGGAGTTTGATCCACGGGGAATAGAACATTTGATTAGAACGAAGAAAACCAGGAAGATAAAACAAAGACACCCTCAGAACAACCCAATTTCTGCAAAGAGGGACAAGAGTCATATTACCTGTTTTGAATGTCAGGACGTCGGGCATTATGCCAATGATTGTCTCAAAAGGAAGCAAGGAACTCAAGGAGGAGGCACCATCACCAAGAAGCCTCGAGACATGCCGGAAGTTATTTGTTTTCGTTGCAAGGAAGCAGGACATTTTGCTAGGGATTTTACAAATCATGAGAAAGTTGGAGCTGAGTAGTGGAGATGTTGATATCAGTAATAAGGGTAGTATGGAAAACACTTTTTCATGAGAATGCGGGGTTGAATTATGTAATAGATTACTTAGAGATTGTAATAATTCATGACTCAATAAAGTTGATATGTCATATGCTGAAAGGCTTTAAAGAGTTGTTCTGTTTTATCTTGGAAATTAATATTCTGGGTGAACATGGAAGAAAATGAGTTGTGATGCATAAACTGGATGTTGGAAATTGAGTTTAAAGTTTTGTTTGGATGATATGAATGTGTACCCAAGGAGATATGTACCTTATTCTGAGCACCATTTTTGTTTTACAACTGCAAATGACGACCCTTTATGAGTCTTTCCTTAAGGGCCCGGAAACGACCGTGACCCTGACTAGTGATCATGATTACCCGAAGATCCTAAAGGACATGATGAAGCATATTCACCTTGAAGGAGATGCAGTCTACAAAGGCTACCCCTTCATGCAAAAGGGAGTGGAACTTTGGTATGTGGAGGTACACCTCCACCGTATGAAAGGAGTTTACCCAACGACGATGGGGCAGTACCTTTTCATCTCACGTGTACCACAAGCAACTTTCTTCGACGCTGTTCGTGAAGCAGCCATGGAAGCCATACGCCAGATCGAAGAAATACTTGAAGCAAGACTCCGTTATACTCAGGAATACCTAAGAGAAGTGCATGCAGAGATGATGGAGATGAAGCTCAAGGCCAGCATGATGAAACAGAAGATTGAAGATTTCAAGGCGCATGTCGCACAATTCCAGTGGGATTGAAGAATCCTTGAGATTTTTTTAATAAAGTTGGACGTAACGCCTGACCATAGCAAACCATGTAGGTGGCAGCATTTGTAATAAAGTACTTTTTGGAATTTGGATTTACGAAAAATGGTTAAGGATGTAATAAAAGATTTGATATGAAAATAATATGATATATAGATAAACTAGTGCATTTTTTTGGTGTGGTAGTACTCCGTAAAGACACAGGATCAATGAAGAAAGAAATCTGTTATTCATGATGGTCCATAGAAGGGAGCTGGACCAAATAAGTTGGAGTTTTGTATGATCGTCACCACAAGGGTTTGAGGGAAGAAGTACTATTGGATTTAAAGGAGATGTAATGTTGGAATATGGAATGATAATCCTTGAATAGATGAGTTAAAATTGTACAAGAGTTGAAGTGGGCCATAACCCACAGGCCCAGGAGTTAATAAGAAGCAAGCACACTCTTGCTGAAGGAAGATATTTTGGAAGAAAACTCTGAGTTAATCAGCCAACATTTCTAGGAGGATACGAAAACCCGAGAGTTGTGAAGAAACGTTAGATGTCTTGTTCAGCTTGCAGAAACAATGGATTTATTCGAACTCAGTTCGTTGACAAGAGAAATTCTGCAATGCTTGTGAGTATGCCCAAGTTTTAGAATACGTGATTCGATGTCTGCATATGTAGTAATGGTTCAAGTACGGGATGGATTGGCCCCCATACTGGAGACTTCTATCATGAACTAACATATGTTGATGGAAAATCAGAGATCCTTGAAAACCCTAGAAGAGTGTCGACACGATAAGCCAAAACCATAGAATGGTAGGATGATTGATCCATGTACCAGGCACCCATTGACAATCGTAGGATATACAGCGAGATTCAACCAAACCCATTTTTCTCCAGGAGAAACCATACATGGTTGACCACCATGAGAATTTCAATAGTTATTTAGTATTGGCGACAGACCAGTCAGCTAAGAAGACCCAGTCTCGGAAGAACGTCACCAGGATGAAAGGACACGTGTTTGAGGAAAAGGTTATGCCCCGACCGGAAGAGCACCCATGAAAGAGCTATTCCGGAGTATATGAGAACACCGACACCAGCAACCCAAAAGGATGGAGTACATGAGTTTTGTCGGAACCATACCCATGCTTTTAAGTGTGGTAGCACATTATACCATTCCGACCAAAATATTTGCTAGAAGACCCCCAACCCCTAACCTTTTCTTGCTAGCCTCTTCGAATCTTGAGGACGAGATTCATTTTAAGTGTGGTAGGTTTGTAACATCCCAAAATTCTAAATTTTGGAATGTTATATTAAATAAATAGTTTTGATTGTTTGTTTGATTGTTTGGGTGATTGATTGATTGATTGAAATTGAGTGGAATTTGAAACTTTTTGAAAATTTGAATGAGAGGGAATGAAATGACTTTTCCAAACTTTCACTTTGCATTTTGATCTCAAAGAATTCAATTTCAATTCAAACACAAAACCCTAGAGTGAAGATGACATGACTTCTTCCATTTGAAATGAAAAAGGGTTTTGAAAAGATTTGAATTCCATTTGGACATATTTCAAAGCTTTATGCAACTCAATGATTTTCATGAGAGAAGATAAAATGACTTCTTCAAATTATATGAAATAGAGTTGGAAGTGGTTTGAAATTCAAATTCAAAACCATTTAGGAGTTATTTGGGTTTTATTCAAATTATTTTTCTCCAAAAATAAATTATTTGGAAATTAGGGTAAAATGATTCCCTATAATATAAAATTGGAGGTAAGTAAATTTGAAATCATTCTGGTGTTTTAAAAATGATTTTTATTGGGTTTTCTTTCAACAACATTGTTTGAATTTTGTGAGTTTTTTGTGTATCTTATATGTACATGAAAATATGTTCATGTTTTAGGAAATTTTATTCTGAAGATTTTGGTATATAATACGTCTGTATAAAATTCTTATTGTTTTTCCTTTATTTTTCTTGTGTGTGCTTATATATAATACGTCTATATAATACGCCGAATCCGGTGATCCTCGGTATCCTCTCCCCGACTCACCCCTCCTCCAAGAATCCCCCTATATATACTCTCCCCCTCGACCCGTTCCCCTCCTTTCCCCGCACCAATAACCCCCGCCTACTCCTCAATTTCTCGTCGGAGCCGAAGCCGCCGCCGCGCCATTGCCACCCCATCGAGCTACTCCAACCCCCTCGCCGCCTCCCGAGACAATCTCTGCACTCCCCTCGCTCGTCCGCACCCCCCGTGCCCTCTCCCGAGCCCTAAACCCACTGGAGCGCCGCCAACCGACGACCACCGTACGCCCTCGCGACCACGAGCTCACCGCCGCCTGTCTCTATCGTCCCCGAGCGCACCGGCAATCATCGTTGGAACTTCCTTCGACCGCTGCATCCCCTTGTCTCCTCCGCCGACCCCGCCGACGACCGGAGTGACGCCGTCGACGATGTCTGAGCCGCATCGCCGGCGACCACCCCACTGTAAGCCGGCCAACTTTCCACCTCCGTTCGATCTTATTTCAGCGCTCTAGATTAGATCTATAGAATAGTTTGGTTTTTTCTATATAGATCGGTTTAGTACGGTTTATTATCTGTTTAGATCGAACCGTCTCGCCGGTTTCTTTTTATTAAACGTGCATGCACGGTTTTGTTAAGTATCGCCTGGGCGCAGTTTAGTTACCGAACGCCCACCTGTTTAGCCCGATAGCAGTAGGCCACGTAGCTAGTGCCCGATTGTTTTTATTATTATTATTATTATTTTCTTTTATGTTTTAAAAACAGAATAGTTCTGATTTCATATTGCTTATAACTTTTATGTTTTAGATCCAAATTGATTGATTCTTTTTGCACTGTGTCACAAATTTGTTGAAGTTTCTGTTTGTGTACTTGGATTTCAATTTTCAGTAGTTGTAGTTTGAATTTTCTTCAAACACTATTTTGTCCATAACTTGGGTTTGAAAGTATATTTTAAGTTGATTCTATTTGCTCCTGGTCACTAGGACTTTTGCCTATCCAGTAGATTATAGTGATTTATTTTTAATCTATTTAAATTAGGGTTTTAGCGAAAAACAGTACTGCTTTCTATGTAGTTTTGTTTTGCTTGTAACTTAGTAAGTTTAGTTTAGATTTAATTAATTCTTTTCGCAAAGTTTTGTTGATTGAATTATACATATGTTAGACTTTGGTACATAATTTTAGAAATTATTTTTATTAGTTTTGCTACTGTTTAGGATTTCAGCTTAGCATAGCTAGTGTATAGTGTATGTAATAGCTAGTAATGTAGTTATTGTTGCTAGAAATTATTTTAGATAATTTTTTGTTAAGAAATTGTTTAGATTAATTTAGTGTGGTTATGAAAGTTATTGGTTGATAGTGTGTGGGTTTTCCCTAGTTTTCTTTAAAGTTTTCTTTGGATATTTATTTTGGTCTTCTTTGATTTCATTATTGTTTTCTTTATTTATTTTGTTTAGATGGGTGTTAGTTTGATTGATAGTATTGATTGCTAGAATTGATTGCTTATGTGAATACTACGTTTGATTATATAGATTCCAACGGAGGGATGAATAGTTCTACAAGTCATTAATTTTGAGAGCGTATTTATCTTCATCAACTTACCAGGCAAGTTCACTTTGACCATGTTCTCCATACCTATGTTTATTTGCATGTAGTAGCACCCTTTCAACAATCTCTCCAGTAGTGTTATTGAATCTTGTAGTTGAGTAGAATGCATGAGGTAGAAACCCATCCCCCTGTTACCAAACCCGGGACATTACATAGTTTTAATGCTACGCTATAGTAGACGGGGTTTGGTATGAGTGCATGAGAGTGGTGTGAAGAAGGAGGACTCTATGTCAATGGCGACAACTTCATGATGGCACCGGCAAGGACTGCATCTTCAGGACTCCTCAAGATTTCGAGACTCAAGACAAGAATTCAATACACAGTACTGGGTGAAGGACGGTTGACGGGCACCCTGGAGAAACTAGTGGTTGGCCGGGATGCATGGAGAAGCGCCATGACATCTTGTGGAAAGCTTCACCCAGACTCAAAGAGACGGAAGAATACTTCATGCCCAGAAGCTTACCTGTGCAACCGCAAGTCACTATGGGCTCTGGCTTGGTTGACCTTAGTTGTCACTCTGGCTGGGACGGTGCTAGCAGATGTAGAACTACGGTAGGATTGGATGAGCACCGGACAGTGGTCAAAGGAACTCTTCGGAAGACCATGATTTGGTCATCTTGTTCTCAAACACCCTGAAGTGCGAGAATGTAAAGAGAGGGATCGAGTCTTGCGGGTAAAGTGTACAAACCTCTGCAGAGGGTTAAAACCTAATCGATTAGCCATGTCCCCGGTTACGGACAATTTGAGCCACTGGACTTGGATCTATCTCAGAACTCTCAACACCGGACTGATAACTTAATTGTGGGCAACTTATGATGATTTGGGCTATGAGACATCGGTTGGCGGAACCATGTCATGATAGAAAACTCCGTACTACAGACTCCGGATAGTTCCTTTGTTGTAGGGAAAATAAAACCAGCTTTTACGCAAACCAAACTCAGACCCAGAGCCACAAAGCCATATTGCATATAGAATAGTTTTATCAATCTGCTTTCTCTTATTGTGATCTTGCCGGTACATTCTATGTACTGACCTACACGGCTGCAACGTCTCATGTTGCAGATAGTTTTCTTCGACGAGTAAGAGTTACGATACAGGGTTACGGTCTACACTCAACTAGCCGACGGCGTTGATGGGACT
Organism: Triticum monococcum; assembly: GCA_034509565.1. Classification (NCBI taxonomy): domain Eukaryota; kingdom Viridiplantae; phylum Streptophyta; class Magnoliopsida; order Poales; family Poaceae; genus Triticum; species Triticum monococcum. The sequence continues at coordinate 475,224,356 of CM067842.1, read as the reverse complement.
CCACACCCGTTGATTGTTTCCGCTGAGACTTATAAGGTATATATTAGTTTTACGTTATTTACACATTTGATTCTACTTTGAAATATACATTGATGTACTGTGTGAGCCAGCATACTAATCCAGGGATGACACAGATACACAGAGGCTTGACCGTCTGAGGTCGGGTCGCTTCAAGCACCTAAAGCATTCTTTTCATGATCTACAAGTGTCGGTGTCAAAACCGGCGGATCTCGGGTAGGGGGTCCTGAACTGTGCATCTAAGGCGGATGGTAACAGGAGGCAGGGGACACGATGTTTTACCCAGGTTCGGGCCCTCTTGATGGAGGTAAAACCCTACGTCCTGCTTCATTTATTCTTGATGATATGAATATTACAAGAGTTGATCTACCACGAGATCGGAGAGGCTAAACCCTAGAAGCTAGCCTATGGTATGATTGTTGTTGTCCTACGGACCTAAACCCTCTGGTTTATATAGACACCAGAGGGGGCTAGGGTTACACAAGGTCGGTTACAAAGGAGGAGATATACATATCTGTATTGCCTAGCTTGCCTTCCACGCCAAGTAGAGTCCCATCCGGACACGGGACGAAGTCTTCAATCTTGTATCTTCATAGTCCAACAGTCCGGCCGAAGGATATAATCCGGCTGTCTGGATACCCCCTATTCCTGGACTCCCTCAACAAGCATAGAAATTTTATTATGCTCCACATAAGCAAAATTCTTCTCATTTGGAATAGTGGGAGTATCATAAGAGACTCGAATACTATAAATTGTTTCCAAATTAAAAGAGTAATGTTCAGAAAAAGGGTAATCATAATCATGAAAAGTTTTATAAATATAATCATCACTACTTTTTATAGCATAAGTGTCATCACAATAATCATCATAAGTAGAAACTTTGTTCTCATCATAATCAATTGAAACCTCTTCTAAGATAGTGGAATCATTACTAAATAAAGTCATGACCTCTCCAAATCCACTTTCATAATTATCACAATGAGATTCAACATCCTCCAAAATAGTGGGGTTACTACTTCCTAAAGTTGACACTCTTCCAAACCCACTTTCATCAATATAATCATCATAAGTAGGAGACATGCTATCATTATAACAAATTTGCATATCAAAACTTGGGAGACTACAAATATCATCTTCATTAAACGTAGCATCCCCAAGCTTGGACAAACATTAATTGCAGCAAATATATTCTCAAAAACATCATCTTCATCAAACATAGCATCCCCAAGCTTGGGCCTTTTCATATCATAAGAATAATCACTCTCATCATTAATAGTATGGATAGCACCAATATTATAGCAATTATCATATTCTTCCAAGCAAGTGCCAAAAAGATTTTCAAGATCAGAAGAAGTATCATTTCTTCCACAATTATATTTTCATGAGGCACAATAGTAATAGGAGCAGCATTATTTGGGGGAGATATCTTTTTACCTCTCTTCCCTTTTCTTTTCTTCTTCTTCACCACATCATGTGTGGGTTCAATCCTCTTTTTGGAGCTCCTTATTAATGAGATTGGTTGAATAGGAGGCTCCTCCTCGTTACCTGATTCATCATAAGAAATAATAGGAGGGTATTGGGAAGTCTCTTCCCTTTCATTAGTATTCTCTTCATCTTCTATTTCTTTTCTTTTCTTTATGTAGTTGGCAATATAAGGATTTTCAATACAATTCACCGCAAAATACATATAAATTTCCTCTAGATCAAAGCCAAGAAGTTTATCACGGGCAAATACTGGAAGATAGTTAGTTATACGTTTCATTTCTTCGTAACCCATAAGAAAACTAAGTTCATTAGGATGTGCAAGAGAATTCAAGTCATCACAATTTTTGGAAACGATTAGATCATGCAACAATTTGCATCAGATGGTTAAATGACCACGTCCATTGCAAAGTTCACAAGTATGGCCAAGAAAATTTAATTTTTCAGCACAAACATCTAGCCTTTCTTGCAATAATTCAGTTTCTAAATGCTTATGCCTCTTGAAATATGTATCTTCGCTATTTGGTGTGTACTTGCAACCCAATGCACTCCATAAAAATTGACATGTTTATAGGAGACATTTTCATCATAACTAGTGCAATCATCATTAGTACTATGGATATTCAAGGAGTTCATACTAACAACATTGCAATCATGCTCATCGTTCAAAGATTTAGTGCCAAACATTTTAATGCATTCTTCTTCTAACACTTTGGCACAATTTTCCTTTCCATCATACTCACGAAAGATACTAAAAAGATGAAGCGTACGAGGCAAACTTAATTCCATTTTTTGTAATTTTCTTTTATAAACTAAACTAGTGATAAAACAAGAAACTAAAAGACTTGATTGCAAGATCTAAAGATATACCTTCAAGCACTCACCTCCCCGGCAACGGTGCCATAAAAGAGCTTGATGTCTACTACACAACCTTCTTCTTGTAGACCTTGTTGGGCCTCCAAGTGCAGAGGTTTGTAGGACAGTAGCAAATTTCCCTCAAGTGGATGACCTAAGGTTTATCAATCCGTGGGAGGTGTAGGATGAAGATGGTCTCTCTCAAGCAACCCTGCAACCAAATAACAAAGAGTCTCTTGTGTCCCCAACACACCCAATACAATGCTAAATTGTATAGGTGCAGTAGTTCGGCGAAGAGATAGTGATACACGTGAAATATGGATAGTAGATAATGGTTTTTGTAATCTGAAAAAATAAAAAACAGCAAGGTAACTAATGATAAAAATGAGTAGAAACGGTATTGCAATGTGTTGAAACAAGGCCTAGGGTTCATACTTTCACTTGTGCAAGTCCTCTCAACAATAATAACATAATTGGATCACATAACTATCCCTCAACATGCAACAAAGAGTCACTCCAAAGTCACTAATAGCGGAGAACAAACGAAGAGATTATGGTAGGGTACGAAACCACCTTGAAGTTATTCTTTCCAATCAATCCATTGGGATATTCCTATAAGTGTCACAAACAACCCTAGAGTTCGTACTAGAATAACACCTTAAGACGCAAATCAACCAAAACCCTAATGTCACCTAGATACTCCAATGTCACCACAAGTATCCGCGAGTATGATTATACAATATGCATCACACAATCTCAGATTCATCTATTCAACCAACACATAGAACCTCAACGAGTGCCCCAAAGTTTCTACCGGAGAGTCAAGACGAAAACGTGTGCCAACCCCTATGCATAGATTCCCATGGTCACGGAACCCGCAAGTTGATCACCAAAACATACATCAAGTGGATCAAATAGAATACCCCATTGTCACCATGGGTATCCCACGCAAGACATACATCAAGTGTTCTCAAATCCTTAAAGACTCAATCCGATAAGATAACTTCAAAGGGAAAACTCAACCCATTACAAGAGATTAGAGGGGGAGAAACATCATAAGATCCAACTATAATAGCAAAGCTCACGATACATCAAGATCGTACCACCTCAAGAACACGAGAGAGAGAGAGAGAGAGATCAAACACATAGCTACTGGTACATACCCTCAGCCCGAGGGAGAACTACTCCCTCCTCGTCATGGAGAGCACTGGGATGATGAAGATGGCCATCAGAGAGGGATTGCCCCCTCCGGCAGGGTGCCAGAACGGGTCGAGATTGGTTTTCGGTGGCTACGAGGCTTCTGGCGGTGGAACTCCCGATCTATTGTCTTCTTTGATAGTTTTAGGGTATATGGATATATATAGGCGGAAGAAATACATCAGGGGAGCCACGAGGGGCCCACGAGGGTGGAGGGCGCGCCCAGGGGGGTGGGCGCGCCCCCTGCCTCGTGCCTTCCTCATTGCTTCCCTTACGTACACTCCAAGTCTTCTGGATTACTTCCACTCCAAAAATAAGTTCCTTGAAGTTTGAGGTCAATTGGACTCCGTTTGATTATCCTTTTCTGCGATACTCTAAAACAAGGAAAAAACAGAAACTGGCACTGGCACTGGGCTCTAGGTTAATAGGTTAGTCCCAAAAATCATATAAAATAGCTTATAAATGCATATAAAACATCCAAGGTTGATAATATAATAGCATGGAACAATCAAAAATTATAGATACGTTGGAGACGTATCATTGACTTGGTTTGGTGCTGGGTTTCTTGGCGAATCATACCCTTGAGCCGCCGGTCCGGCTTAATGTGTACTTACACTGGCGGTGAGAAAGATCCACTTCGCCACAACTCCGTGTGCTTAAGTGAGGATGCATTCAATGAAATGACAAAGACCCTTCTGAACGAGAGCCTAGAAAGATGCAGCAAAGTGGGACTGAACCCTTTCTGCAAACTTAACCCGCCACTAGATGTGAGTCTCTAAATCACTTACTTTCCCTTATCATTCACATGTTCCTTTAACTCAACTTCGATGACTTTTACAGGCTGATCCGAATTTTGGGAGAAGGAATATGACCATGAGGCTGCCAAGAAAGCAAGGGCCAAAGTGAAAGCCACCTAGAAAGCCGCCAAGAAAGCCTCCAAGAAGAATAAGAAGAAATTGAGCGCTTTTGAACTATTGAGCTGGACGACAGTTCTGAGTTGGAGGTAGCCCTTGACTCCCTTGGCTCCTTTTTCAATCATCTTATTGACACTGATTATTATCAGGATCACACGGGGGCCAGTCAAGCGGTCGAAGAAGAGGTAACTATTATTTCCTTCGACCCAAAGCCTTTGCCAAGACAGAAAATTCGACGGGTAACCCGGAAAGTAAGCTTTTCACACCCTTTAGCTTATTTGGATCCTCACTTTCTTTTAAAGCAACAGCAGCACGGGAACCGGTGACAAACTCGGAACAATGGAGGTGAAGAGCTATCCTCCGGCTTACCAAATACTCCAGCTTCGCGGAAACTTCGAAACGAGGTCCTTCCAAATTTAAACTCCTTTTATCCATTGGCGGATCTCATTCGCCAACCACTTAATTCTTCTGATTCAAACTACCAGGAGGTTTTTCACTCTTCTTCTGGTGACTCATCACTGACCCAGCTGCTGGCTTTCAAAACTTCCCCTGAGTAACAACAATTACTTATTATTCTCTATATCCTTATGCTCTTATTCTTGTACTGACCTCTCATGACTTATGCAGTGGAAAAGAAAAGCCCAGCAAGAAGTCAAGGGTGGGCAAGCAGGCTGAAGATCCTAAAGTCCATGAGCCAAAACAGCAAATTCCAGTATCTGACACCTCCGTGTTATAACCTGACGAGCCTGTCCATGATGTTCCACCAGAAGTTCCTGACCTCTCCAGTGACCTCAATCTTGTGAACACTGAATCAACAAGCCCACTTAAACCGTCGGGAACACATGCTGACGATGTTGTGATCAATGGCACCGGCTTTAAAGAGCCGAGAAATCCTACTGTCTTGGCCAAGCACTCTGCCAAATAGGAATTCATTGAAAAGCGGAAAGTAAGATTTGACATCACCAACTATTCTCAATTGAGTACTAGTGAAGTACTTTCTGGCTACCTCAACCAAGTGCACACCAGTCGCGACCTTGAAATTGATATGGTGAAGCAGATGCATAAAAAATATGAGGTATGAATTCTTCTCTTTAATAAATTATGTATATCCTGCCAACCCCCAAGTCTATTATGTATGATAGGATTGAATATGCGGTAGACTTAGAATAACCATGAGTATAAGAAGCATGTTGGTTAGAATCCTTCAAAGGCCGACTTTCACTTTCAGAACTAAACTGGGCCTTTAACAATTAACATTGCATCCGTAGCCCCCAAGGACCTGTTTAATCAGCATGAATGAACCGGTAGTGTTCACCATTGTTTATAAATTAAAGTTTACTTGTGTAGCCCCCATGAACCGGCTATGGTTGTTTGCAGCACAACCAGGTCATCATAAAGTAGTAAGAAATCAACTTTGCTTCCATAGTCCCCAAGTGGCGGCTTAATCCATCATGAATAAGCCGACACTAATCATCATTGTTTGAAATCAACCATCCAAGTTGTAGCCTTTATAAAACGTATCACCTCATTTGTCCGGGGCAGCCAATGGTTCTACCTTAGCAGGAGAGCAACATAAATTAGCCCCCAAGTGCTAAGTATAATATTTATATTGTGCTTGGGACTTAAAAAATTCTTCGTAAGAGCAAATGTGCATTAGCCCCCAAGTGCCAAGTACTCTTGCTTGCAAAGTTCTTGGGACTTATTCATATAAGCCGTTGTATAAAGAATTTTCCAGTAGGCATTACCCCCAAGTGCCAAGCATTGTTGCTTGCAAAAAGCTTGGGACTTATATTCCTATTACCCAGATATGACCGTGGTTGCAAACCTGTGCTTGTACATGACGCCACTACTCAACTTCAATCAGAATTAGCTGATGTGAAAACCCGGCTGGAGCATCAAGAATCTGAAACCCGAAAAGACGACTCAAAATTCAAATTTAGTATGGAGGAGATACAAAAATTGAAGACCAGTTTTGATGCTGAAAGAACCGCCTGGGCTGAAGAGAAAACTGCTCTGACGCAGCGGGCTGAAAAAGCAGAAGCTGATCTTCAAGAGGTGACTACTGAGCATACCGGTTTAAAGCACCATGTATCCGAGATGGTTTCTGCTATCTTTGGTGAGTAGCCTTACCAACATCAAAATTGAATATTTTCTTTGATGGTATAAGCCGCCTCTAACCAACCCATAATTATTACTGAGGTCCGAGGAGCAGCAATCTTAGCCAAGATATGCTTGTGAAGCTCAAGGCTATATATACACCTGTTGAACAGCTATATGCTGGAACTCAGCGCGCGCTGGCTATGATTTCTCCAACTAACCAAGAACCCACTCTTTTGAGTGATGTCTTGAAAAAACTTTCTATTTTGCCTTCTAGGATTGACGAAATGAAGCGGTCTTCTGCAAGAGCCGGTGCCGTTACAGCCTTAAGCCGGGCCAAGGCATGACAGGCAGAGCTAGACCCGGCCAAGCTAGCTACTGGGTATCCAAGTTTAGAGGAAGATGGCACTCCCTTTGATAAGAAAGACTTCGCTGCCTGCGTGAAGGAGAACATCCCCTAGCCAGTCTGATTGCCAATGAAACAGATCTTTCAAGATATCAACCGGCTTATGATATGGGGAATCAGAAGATGCCTACTCCGGCTTATAAAGTGATGGATCTGATCCCCCAATTAGTAAGCATACTTTTGCCCCCGAAGTTGATCCATCTGAACTACTAGATGACGAAGCTGAATTCCAAGCCTTGTGTGGCATCGATTGGTCATCACCAAACTTCTAGACGGCAGAGGAGGATGAAGAACCGGAGAAGGATGATCTAGAAGCTTCAAGTCGTCAAGGCCAAGAAGATTGATCCGCTGGGCGGTTCAAATATTTGAACTTCCAAAAAATACTTGATCTTTTTGGCTCATTGAGTCATGTAATAAGCTAGTGAAACTTTGATCTGCCATGCAATCGTGCACATTTTGTTTTGCGCAAACTGTTGATCCGCCAGTTGAAAAACTACCACTTTATGCTTATGATAGCATCGATTTATGTAGATCAGTTTTGTCAATACCCTGCACACAAAACATATGACAAGGATCCTGGCGGCTTACCGTAGGACGGGTCAAAATATCCTATAAAAACCACTAGTGACTAAAAACAGTCCATAAACAGGGTCGGTTTAATCGTGACCTTATATGAAAAAATATCATACCTGTGATATACAACCGGCTTAGCAAGCCAAAGCAGTAAGGATATTAACCCAAAATGTGGACACCTTAGGTAGTAAGGGGTATCGTCCCAAAGTTTAAAGCCAAAACTCCAAGCACATAGGCTATTATTATATACTGGCGACTTATAGTCCAAAGCCAGTCCGGGTTATCAAACTCCAGATATGCTTAAGTATGATCCATAAGGATGAAGGCTTCATGGCCTGAATTGTCTCAAGCCATATGTTAATATGGCGTAAATACATGACTCCAAAAAATGCTCAGAAAAAGACAATGAATCAAAATCGAGAAAACGAGGCTTTCAAAGGCCGCCAAGCCTAAAGATCCAAGGCTTTCATGGGCCGCCAAGCCACTGAGTTAACCTTTTACACGTTGTGAATTTGGCCTCACATGACCGCCGTTTTAACCTTGACCAGTTCAGGGTCCATATAAGATTGACTGTCAAGAGTTCGGCTTGTCATTCCAGGATTACCTGGGCGGAGTGGCCGTTTCTACAAAGCAGGAGAACCCGAAATTTTTTGGTGAATACACCTAGCGTTCCAAGCCAGCTCACGAGGGTAGTAACGCTATGTTCTCTTTGGTGAATACACCTATGTTTGAACAGGAAGCCCCCAAGTGCTTTATGACGTATAAGTCGAATCAAGAGGGACATTCACAACTATGCTCAATGAGCATGAAGCCCCCAAGTGATTTGTAAGAGTGGCGTTGCACCGGATCAAGAGGGATATTCATAGCTATGCTCAATGAGCAGGAAGCCCCCAAGTGACCATCTGAAGATGTGGCGTTGCACCGGATCAAGAGGGATATTCACAGCTATGCTCAATGAGCAGGAAGCCCCCAAATGTCGTGTAACTGTGGCTATGAGCCGGATCAAGAGGGATATTCACAGCTATGCTCAATGAGCAGGAAGCCCCCAAATGTCGTGTAACTGTGGCTATGAGCCGGATCAAGAGGGATATTCACAGCTATGCTCAATGAGCAGGAAGCCCCCAAGTGTCCATTTGTAGTGAAAAAGACTCAGTATTCTTTGAGATGAAACAAACCGAGGCCCTGTATTAGCAGGGGTGCCATCTTTATTATAATCATCATAATATATACATTATCAATATATGTACATTGTAAGAGCCGATGGCTCAAGTGTAGTAAGGCCGAAGATGAGCAATATTCCATGGCCGATGGGTCTCCTCCTCCAACTTGCGTGAGTCCTTGTGGTCTCGAACATTGACAAGGTAGGATGATCCGTTGTTCAAATTCTTGCTGACCACAAAAGGCCCTTCCCAAGGTGGGGATAGTTTATGCATATCAGTCTGATCTTGAATAAGCCGGAGCACCAGCTCACCTTCTTGAAAGGTTCTGGTATTAACCCGGCGGCTGTCATAACGATGCAGATCTTGCTGATAAATCGTTGATCGAGCCGCCGCGAGGTCATGCTTGTCATCTAACAGGTCAAGTGCATCTTGACGTGCTTTTTCATTGTCAGCTTCAACATAAGCTGCCACACGGGGTGAGTCATGATGGATGTCACTAGGGAGAACCGCCCCTGCTTTGTAAACCATGAAGAAAGGCATGTAACCCGTAGATTTTTTGGGGGTAGTATTGATACTCCATAATACTGAGGGTAACTCCTCCACCCAACAACCCGGTGTCCTCTGCAAAGGAACCATAAGCCGGGGCTTGATGCCTCTCAGGATCTCTTGATTGGCTCTCTCAACTTGACCATTGGACTGGGGGTGAGCCACTGATGATACATCAAGTCGGATATGCTCACGTTGACAAAATTATTTCATAGCACCCTTGGACAGATTAGTGCCATTATCAGTGATAATGCTATGGGGAAAGCCAAAATGGAAAATCACCTTTTTGATGAATTGAAACGCCATCGCCGCGTCACACTTACTGATCGGCTCTGCTTCAACCCACTTTGTGAACTTGTCAACCGCCACCAGGAGGTGTGTCTTTTTATCTTTGGACCTTTTGAAAGGCCCGATCATATCAAGCCCCCAGACTACAAAATAGCCAAGTAATTGGAATCATCCTCAATTCTTGAGCAGGCACATGAGCTCGTCGTGAAAACTTCTGACAGCCATCACATTACTGACTAGATCCTCAGCATCAGCATGAGCTGCCAGCCAATAAAATCCATGACAGAAAGCCTTGGCTACAAGAGATTTAGAGCCGGCATGATGACCACAATCTCCTTCACGAATCTCCCGTAGAATCTCACAACCTTCTTTAGGAGAAACACAACATTGAATCACCCATGTGACACTGTGATGATGCAACTCTTCATTGACAATAGTCATTGACTTAGACCGCTGGGTTATCTTCCTGGCCAAAGTTTCATCCTCATGTAACTTGCCCCGGGTCATATAAGCCAAATATGGAACTGTCCAATTAGGAATAACATGAAGAGCCGCCACCAGTTGTGCTTCCGGGTCAGGAACAGTAAGATCCTCCTCTGTAGGCAATTTGACAGAAGGGTTATGCAGAATATCTAGGAAGGTGTTAGGTGGCACTGGCTTACGCTGAGACCCTAACCGGCTTAAAGTATCAGCCGCCTCGTTTTTTCTGTGATCAATATGTTCAACTTGATAACCCTTGAAATGACCCGCAATAGCATCATCCTCTCGACGATAAGCCGCCATGAGCGGATCCTTAGAATCCCAAGTGCCAGAAACTTGCTGAGCTACCAGATCTGAGTCACCGAAACATCTCACCCAGCTTAAGTTCATCTCCTTAGCCATTCGAAGACCATGGAGCAAGGCCTCATACTCAGCTGCATTGTTAGTACAAGGGAATATCAACCGGAGAACATAAGAGAATTTATCACCTCGTGGGGAAGTCAAGACAACTCCAGCCCCCGAGCCTTCCAACTGCCTGGATCCATCAAAGTGAATAGTCCAATATGTGTTTCCGGCTTCTCCTTAGGCATCTGCGACTCTGTCCAATCATTGATAAAATCCACAAGTTCTTGAGACTTGATGGCTGTATGAAGCACATACTTTAAACCATGAGGTCCAAGCTCAATGGCCCACTTGTCTATCCGACCTATGGCTTCTCTGTTTTGAATGATATCCCCTAAAGGGGTAGAACTAACCACAGTGATAGGATGACTCAGAAAATACTGCTTCAGCTTCCGGCTAGCCATAAAAACCCCATACACAAGCTTCTGAAAATGTGGATACCTCTGTTTGGACTCAATAAGGACCTCACTAATGTAATAAACCGGCCATTGAACCGGATATTCTTTGCCTGCTTCCTTCCTTTCCACCACAATGGCTACACTAACAGCTCGGCTATTGGCAGCCACATAGAACAACAAAGGCTCCTTGTCAATGGGAGCAGCTAGAACGGGTGGCTCAGCCAACCGTTTCTTCAAATCCTCAAACGCTTGATTAGCAGCATCACTCCAAATAAAGTGTTCTGTCTTCTTCATCATCTGGTAAAGAGGAATAGCTTTCTCACCCAACCGGCTTATGAACCGGCTTAAGGATGCAATACGACCCGCCAAACGCTGGACATCGTTAATACATGCCGGTTTAGCTAGAGAGGTGATAGACTTTATCTTCTTCGGGTTAGCTTCAATACCTCGTTCAGAAACCAGAAAACCCAAAAGCTTACCAGCTGGTACACCAAAAACACACTTGGCCGAGTTAGGCATCATCTTATAAACCCAGAGATTGTCAAAGGTCTCCTTTAAATCATCAATCAGTGTCTCTTTCTTCCTGGACTTCACCACAATGTCATCCACATAAGCATGAACATTACACCCGATTTGATCATGAAGGCAATTTTGCACACATCGCTGGTAAGTCGCATGGGCACTCTTGAGCCCAAAAGGCATGGACACATAGCAGAAGGCTCCAAATGGAGTAATGAGAGATGTCTTGTTCTGGTCCTTGACTGCCATCTTGATCTGATGATAACTAGAATAAGCATCCAAAAATCTCAAACGCTCACAACCCCCCGTAGCATCAATAATTTGATCAATACGATGGAGAGCAAAGGGATCATCCGGACAAGCCTTGTTTAGATATGTGTAATCCACACACATACGCCAAGTACCATTCTTCTTAAGTACTAATACCAGGTTAGCCAACCACTCAGGATGAAAAACTTCAACAATGAACCCAACCGCCAAGAGCCGGACCACTTCTTCACCAATGGCCTTACGCCTCTCTTCGTTAAAACGACGAAGGAATTGCTTGACCGGCTTAAACTTCAGATCAATATTAAGAGTGTGCTCAGCGAGTTCCCTCGGTACACCTGGCATGTCAGAAGGTTTCCATGCAAAGATGCCCCGGTTCTCATGGATGAACTCGATGAGCGCGCTTTCCTATTTCTGATCCAAATTAGCACTGATGCTGAACTGCTTGGATGAATCGCCAGGGACAAAATCAACTAGCTTAGTGTCATATGGTGACTTAAACTTCAGGACTGGATCATGCTCCGCAGTTGGCTTTTTCAAAGATGTCATATCTGCCGGGTCAACATTTTCTTTATAAAACTTCAATTCTTTTGTCGCGCAGACAGACTCAGCATAAGCAGCATCACCTTCTTCACACTCTAAAGATATCTTCCGGCTTCCATACACCGTGATGGTCCCCTTGTAACCCGGCATCTTGAGCTGCAGATAAACATAACAAGGTCGTGCCATGAACTTGGCATAAGTCGGTCGCCTGAACAGAGCATGATAAGGGCTCCTGATTTTAACCACTTCAAAGGTCAACGTCTTAGATCTGGAATCATACTCATCTCCAAAAGCAACTTCCAAAGATATCTTACCGACTGGATATGCCGACTTACCAGGTACCACACCATGAAAACAGTGTTTGACGGTTTAAGGTTTTTATGAGTCAACCCCATACGACGGAAAGTTTCATAGTAAAGGATATTAATGCTGCCGCCTCCATCCATGAGCACCTTAGTAAATTTGTATCCTCCAACCTGAGGTGCCACCACCAGCACCAAATGACCCGGATTATCAACCCGGGGTGGGTGATCCTCACGACTCCAGACAATGGGCTGCTCAGACCATCGTAGATAATGAGGAACCGCCGGCTCAACGGTGTTTACTGCCCTTTTATGAAGCTTCTGATCCCTCTTACATAAACTTGTGGTGAAGATGTGGTACTGCCCACTATTCAATTGCTTCAGATTACTTTGATAACCAGATTGCTGCTGCTGATCCCCCTGACTAGACTGTTGATGATAACTGCCCTGATTGCCTTGATTGCTTGGGTGACCCTAGAAACCAGAATTAGAACTGCCGCCGCCGTAACCCGGACCATGAGAGCTGGAACCTGAGCCGCCGCCCGGCCCATGATTGTTCTGAAACAAATTGGAATTTTTTTAACTCATTCATAATGTGGCAGTCTTTCCAAAGGTGACCGGACGGCCTTTCCTGCGTACCATGCTTTGGGCAAGGCTCATTCATCATCTTCTCAAGATTGATAGTTGTCCCTCCTGCCCGAGGAGGTGGCTTTCCCTTACGACGCTGACCATTATTCTGCATGTTGGTATTGGCCACAACATCTGAATTACCATCGGCCTTGCGCTTACCATTGCCCCCCTGACTCGCCGGGTTATGATGCTGGCCCTTGGTGTTGCCACTCTTCTTTCCTTTTCCCATCTTTTCATCATCAGAATCGGGGTCCTTGGTACTATCAAAGTCGGCATATTTAAGCAGAGCTGCCGTCAGCTCCCCCATGTCATTGCAGTGGCGCTTGAGTCGCCCTATCTTCTATTTAAGAGGCAAAAATGGCAATTTTTCTCCAACATTAGGACCACTGAGCCGGCATTAATGTTATCCGATGAGTGCAGGATGGCTTTGACCCAGCGCACCCAATGGGTCGTTGACTCGCCCTCTTCTTGGGCACAGGCATCCAAATCCACAATCGACATGGGTTGCTTGCACATATCTTTAAAATTCTGGGTGAACATGGCCTTTAACTTGGCCCACAACCCAATGGAATTGGCTGGCAGTCCCTTTATCCAAGTACGGGTCGTCCCATCCAGCATCATGGTGAAGTACTTGGCACACGCAGCATCGCTGACCTCCAACATCTCCATGGCCATCTCGTAACTCTCAAGCCGCGCCTCAGGGGGTAAGTGTTGGAAATATGCCCTAGAGGCAATAATAAAAGCATTATTATTATATTTACTTGTTCATGATAATTGTCTTTATTCATGCTATAATTGTGTTATCCGGAAATCGTAATACATGTGTGAATAACAGACACCAACATGTCCCTAGTAAGCTTCTAGTTGACTAGCTCGTTGATCAACAGATAGTCATGGTTTCCTAACTATGGACATTGGATGTCATTGATAACGAGATCACATCATTAGGAGAATGATGTGATGGACAAGACCCAATCCTAAACATAGCATAAAGATCATGTAGTTCATTTGCTAGAGTTTTTCCAATGTCAAGTATCTTTTCCTTAGACCATGAGATCGTGTAACTCCCGGATATCGTAAGAGTGCTTTGGGTGTACCAAACGACACAACGTAACTGGGTGACTATAAAGGTATACTACGGGTATCTCCGAAAGTGTATGTTGGGTTGACACGGATCAAGACTGGGATTTGTCACTCCGTATGACGGAGAGGTATCATTGGGCCCACTCGGTAATGCATCATCATAATGAGCTCAAAGTGACCAAGTGTCTGGTCACGGGATCATGCATTACGGTACGAGTAAAGTGACTTGCCGGTAACGAGATTGAACGAGGTATTGGGATACCGACGATCGAATCTCGGGCAAGTAACATACCGATTGGCAAAGGGAATTGTATACGGGGTTACTTGAATCCTCGACATCGTGGTTCATCCGATGAGATCATCGTGGAGTATGTGGGAGCCAACATGGGTATCCAGATCCCGCTGTTGGTTATTGACCGGAGAGTCGTCTCGGTCATGTCTACATGTCTCCCGAACCCGTAGGGTCTACACACTTAAGGTTCGGTGATGCTAGGGTTGTAGGGATATGTATATGCAGTAACCCGAATGTTGGTCGGAGTCCCGGATGAGATCCCGGACGTCACGAGGAGTTCCGGAATGGTCCGGAGGTAAAGAATTATATATAGGAAGTGCTGTTTCGGCCATCGGGACAAGTTTCGAGGTTATCGGTATTGTACTAGGACCACCGGAAGGGTCCCGGGGGCCCACCGGGTGGGGCCACCTGCCCCGGGGGGACACATGGGCTGTAGGGGGTGCGCCTTGGCCTACATGGGCCAAGGGCACCAGCCCCAAGGGGCCCATGCGCCTAGGGTTTCCAAAGGGGAGGAGTCCTACTAGTGGAAGGCACGCCCTAGGTGCCTTGGGGGGGGGGAGGGAAACCTCCCTTGGCCGCCGCCCCCCTAGGAGATTGGATCTCCTAGGGCCGGTGCCCCCCCTAGGCCCTCCTATATATAGTGGGGGAAGGAGGGCTGTTTGATCCACGCCTTTGGTTGCCTCCTTCTCCCTCTCCAACACCTCCTCTTCCTCCATAGTGCTTGGCGAAGCCCTGACGGAGTTCTGCAGCTCCACCATCACCACGCCGTCGTGCTGCTGCTGGAGCCATCTTCCTCAACCTCTCCTTCCCTCTTGCTGGATCAAGAAGAAGGAGACATTACGCTGACCGTACGTGTGTTGAATGCGGAGGTGCCGTCCGTTCGGCGCTAGGATCTCTGGTGATTTGGATCACGTCGTGTACGACTACATCATCCACGTTCTTTGAACGCTTCCGCTCGCGATCTACAAAGGTATGTAGATGCATTCGATGACTCGTTGCTAGATGAACTCATAGATAGATCTTGGTGAAACCGCAGGAAAATTTTGTTTTCTGCAACGTTCTCCAACAGTGGTATCAGAGCTAGGTCTATGCGTAGTTCTTCTTGCGCGAGTAGAACACAATTTGTTGTGGGCGTAGATGTTGTCAACTTTCTTACCGCTACTAGTCTTATCTTGCTTCGACGATATTGTGGGATGAAGCGGCCCGGACCAACCTTACACGTATTCTTACGTGAGACCGGCTCCACCGACTAACATGCACTAGTTGCATAAGGTGGCTGGCGGGTGTCTGTCTCTCCTACTTTAGTTGGAGCGGATTCGATGAAAAGGGTCCTTATGAAGGGTAAACAGAAGTTGACAAATCACGTTGTGGCTTTCACGTAGGTAAGAAAACGTTCTTGCTAGAACCCTACTTCAGCCACATAAAACTTGCAACAACAATTAGAGGACGTCTAACTTGTTTTTGCAGCAAGTGCTTTGTGATATGATATGGCCAAAGTTGTGATGAATGATGAATGACATATATGTGATGTATGAGATGTTCATGCTATTATAATAGGAATCATGACTTGCATGTCGATGAGTATGACAACCGGCAGGAGCCATAGGAGTTGTCTTTATTTTTTGTATGACCTGCGTGTCATTGAGAAAGGCCATGTAAATTACTTTACTTTATTGCTAAACACGTTAGCCATAGTAGTAGAAGTAATAGTTGGCGAGCAACTTCATGGAGACACGATGATGGAGATCATGGTGTCAAGCCGGTGACAAGATGATCATGGAGCCCCAAGATGGAGATCAAAGGAGCTATGTGATATTGGCCATATCATGTCACTATTATTATTTGATTGCATGTGATGTTTATCATGTTTTGCATCTTGTTTACTTAGAACGACGGTAGTAAATAAGATGATCCCTCATAATAATTTCAAGAAAGTGTCCCCCCTAACTGTGCACCGTTGCGACAGTTCGTTGTTTCGAAGCACCACGTGATGATCGGGTGTGATAGATTCTAACGTTCACATACAACGGGTGTAAGACAGATTTACACATGCAAACACTTAGGTTGACTTGACGAGCCTAGCATGTGTATAGACATGGCCTCAGAACACAGAAGATCGAAAGGTCGAGCATGAATCGTATAGAAGATACGATCAACATGAAGATGTTCACCGACGTTGACTAGTCCGTCTCACGTGATGATCGGACACGACCTAGTTGACTCGGATCATGTTATACTTAGATGACTAGAAGAGGGATGTCTATCTAAGTGGGAGTTCATTGATTAGATGAACTTAATTATCATGAACTTAGTCTAAAATCTTTACAATATGTCTTGTAGATCAAATGGCCAACGTAGTCCTCAACTTCAACGCGTTCCTAGAGAAAACCAAGCTGAAAGACGATGGCAGCAACTACACGGACTGGGTCCGGAACCTGAGGATCATCCTCATAGCTGCCAAGAAAGATTATGTCCTACAAGCACCACTAGGTGAAGCTCCCGTCCCACAGAACCAAGACGTTATGAACGCTTGGCAGACACGTGCTGATGACTACTCCCTCGTTCAGTGTGGCATGCTTTACAGTTTAGAGCCGGGGCTCCAAAAGCGTTTTGAGAGACATGGAGCATATGAGATGTTCGAAGAGCTGAAAATGGTTTTTCAAGCTCATGCCCGGGTCGAGAGATATGAAGTCTCCGACAAATTCTTTAGCTGTAAGATGGAGGAAAATAGTTCTGTCAGTGAGCACATACTCACTATGTCTGGGTTACATAACCGCTTGACTCAGCTGGGAGTTAATCTCCCGGATGATGTGGTCATTGACAGAATTCTCCAGTCGCTTCCACCAAGCTACAAGAGCTTTGTGATGAACTTCAATATGCAGGGGATGGAAAAGACCATTCCTGAGGTATTTGCAATGCTGAAATCAGCAGAGGTAGAAGTCAAGAAGGAACATCAAGTGTTGATGGTCAATAAAACCACTAAGTTCAAGAAGGGCAAGGGTAAAAAGAACTTCAAGAAGGATGGCAAGGGAGTTGCCGCGCCTGGCAAGCAAGCTGCCGGGAAGAAGCCAAAGAATGGACCCAAGCCCGAGACTGAGTGCTTTTATTGCAAGGGAAGCGGTCACTGGAAGCGGAACTGCCCCAAATACTTAGCAGACATGAAGGCCGGCAAAACAAAAGGTATATGTGATATACATGTAATTGATGTGTACCTTACCAGTACTCGTAGTAGCTCTTGGGTATTTGATACCGGTGCAGTTGCTCACATTTGTAACTCAAAGCAGGAGCTGCGGAATAAGCGGAGACTGGCGAAGGACGAGGTGACGATGCGCGTCGGGAATGGTTCCAAGGTCGATGTGATCGCCGTCGGCATGCTACCTCGTCATTTACCTACGGGATTAGTTTTAAACCTCAATAATTGTTATTTAGTACCAGCTTTGAGCATGAACATTGTATCGGGATCTCGTTTAATTCGAGATGGCTACTCATTTAAATCCGAGAATAATGGTTGTTCTATTTATATGAGAGATATGTTTTATGGTCATGCTCCTATGGTGAATGGTTTATTCTTAATGAATCTCGAGCGTAATGCTACACATATTCATAGTGTGAGTACCAAAAGATGTAAGGTTGATAATGATAGTCCCACATACTTGTGGCACTGCCGCCTTGGTCACATAGGTGTCAAACGCATGAAGAAGCTCCATGCAGATGGACTTTTAGAGTCTCTTGATTATGAATCATTTGACACGTGCGAACCATGCCTCATGGGTAAAATGACCAAGACTCCGTTCTCAGGAACAATGGAGCGAGCAACCAACCTATTGGAAATCATACATACTGATGTGTGCGGTCCAATGAGCGTTGAGGCTCGCGGTGGCTATCGTTATGTTCTCACCCTCACTGATGATTTGAGTAGATATGGGTATGTCTACTTAATGAAACACAAGTCTGAAACCTTTGAAAAGTTCAAGGAATTTCAGAGTGAGGTTGAGAATCAACGTGACAGGAAAATCAAGTTTCTACGATCAGATCATGGAGGAGAATACTTGAGTCACGAATTTGGCACACACTTAAGAAAATGTGGAATAGTTTCACAACTCACGCCGCCTGGAACACCTTAGCGTAATGGTGTGTCCGAACGTCGTAATCGCACTCTATTAGATATGGTACGATCTATGATGTCTCTTACTGATTTACCGCTATCTTTTTGGGGCTATGCTTTAGAGACTGCCGCATTCACTTTAAATAGGGCTCCGTCGAAATCCATTGAGACGACACCGTTTGAATTATGGTTTGGGAAGAAACCTAAGCTGTCGTTTCTAAAAGTTTGGGGATGCGATGCTTATGTCAAGAAACTTCAACCTGAAAAGCTCGAACCCAAGTCGGAAAAATGCGTCTTCATAGGATACCCTAAAGAAACTGTTGGGTATACCTTCTACCTCAGATCCGAAGGCAAGATCTTTGTTGCCAGGAATGGATGCTTTCTAGAGAAGGAGTTTCTCTCGAAAGAAGTAAGTGGGAGGAAAGTAGAACTTGATGAAGTGTTACCTCTTGAACCGGAAAATGGCGCAACTCAAGAAAATGTTCCTGAGGTGCCTGCACCGACTAGAGAGGAAGTTAATGATGATGATCATGAAACTTCTAATCAAGTTGCTACTGAACTTCGAAGGTCCACAAGGACACGTTCCGCACCAGAGTGGTACAGCAACCCTGTCTTGGAAATCATGTTGTTAGACAATGGTGAACCTTCGAACTATGAAGAAGCGATGGCGGGCCCGGATTCCGACAAATGGCTAGAAGCCATGAAATCCGAGATAGGATCCATGTATGAAAATGAAGGATGGACTTTGACTGACTTGCCCGTTGAACGGCAAGCTATAGAAAATAAATGGATCTTTAAGAAGAAGACAGACGCGGATGGTAATGTGACCATCTATAAAGCTTGGCTTGTCGCTAAGGGTTATCGACAAGTTCAAGGGGTTGACTACGATGAGACTTTCTCACCGGTAGCGAAGCTGAAGTCCGTCCGAATCATGTTAGCAATTTCCGCATTCTACTATTATGAGATATGGCAAATGGACGTCAAAACGACATTCCTTAATGGTTTCCTTAAGGAAGAATTGTATATGATGCAGCCGGAAGGTTTCGTCGATCCTAAGAATGCTGACAAGGTGTGCAAGCTCCAACGCTCGATTTATGGGCTGGTGCAAGCATCTCGGAGTTGGAACATTCGCTTTGATGAGATGATCAAAGCGTTTGGGTTTACGCAGACTTATGGAGAAGCCTGCGTTTACAAGAAAGTGAGTGGGAGCTCTGTAGCATTTCTCATATTATATGTAGATGACATACTTTTGATGGGAAATGATATAGAACTCTTGGACAGCATCAAGGCCTACTTGAATAAGAGTTTTTCAATGAAGGACCTAGGAGAAGTTGCTTATATATTAGGCATCAAGATCTATAGAGATAGATCAAGACGCCTCATAGGTCTTTCACAAAGCACATACCTTGAGAAGATATTGAAGAAGTTCAATATGGATCAATCTAAGAAGGGGTTCTTGCCTGTGTTACAAGGTATGAAATTGAGCTCAGCTCAATGTCCGACCACGGCAGAAGATATAGAAGAGATGAGTGTCATCCCCTATGCCTTAGCCATAGGTTCTATTATGTATGCCATGATGTGTACCAGACCTGATGTAAACCTTGCCGTAAGTTTGGTAGGAAGGTACCAGAGTAATCCCAGTAAGGAACACTGGACAACAGTCAAGAATATCCTGAAGTACCTGAAAAGGACTAAGGAAATGTTTCTCGTTTATGGAGGTGACGAAGAGCTCGTCGTAAAGGGTTACGTCGACGCTAGCTTCGACACAGATCTGGATGACTCTAAGTCACAAACCGGATACGTGTATATTTTGAATGGTGGGGCAGTAAGCTGGTGCAGTTGCAAGCAGAGCGTCGTGGCGGGATCTACATGTGAAGCGGAGTACATGGAAGCCTCGGAGGCAGCACATGAAGCAATTTGGGTGAAGGAGTTCATCACCGACCTAGGAGTCATACCCAATGCGTCGGGGCCGATCAAGCTCTTCTGTGACAACATTGGAGCTATTGCACTTGCCAAGGAGCCCAGGTTTCACAAGAAGACAAGGCACATCAAGCGTCGCTTCAACTCCATTCGTGAAAATGTTCAAGATGGAGACATAGATATTTGTAAAGTACATACGGACCTGAATGTAGGAGATCCGTTGACTAAACCTCTCCCTAGAGCAAAACATGATCAACACCAGAATTCCATGGGTGTTCAATTCATCACAATGTAACTAGATTATTGACTCTAGTGCAAGTGGGAGACAGTTGGAAATATGCCCTAGAGGCAATAATAAAAGCATTATTATTATATTTCCTTGTTCATGATAATTGTCTTTATTCATGCCCTAGTAAGCCTCTAGTTGACTAGCTCGTTGATCAACAGATAGTCATGGTTTCCTGACTATGGACATTGGATGTCATTGATAACGAGATCACATCGTTAGGAGAATGATGTGATGGACAAGACCCAATCCAAAACATAGCATAAAGATCGTGTAGTTCGTTTGCTAGAGTTTTTCCAATGTCAAGTATCTTTTCCTTAGACCATGAGATCGTGTAACTCCCGGATACCGTAAGAGTGCTTTGGGTGTACCAAACGTCACAACGTAACTGGGTGACTATAAAGGTATACTACGGGTATCTCCAAAAGTGTCTGTTGGGTTGACACGGATCAAGACTGGGATTTGTCACTCCGTATGACGGAGAGGTATCACTGGGCCCACTCGGTAATGCATCATCATAATGAGCTCAAAGTGACCAAGTGTCTGGTCACGGGATCATGCATTACGGTACGAGTAAAGTGACTTGCCGGTAACGAGATTGAACGAGGTATTGGGATACCGACGATCGAATCTCGGGCAAGTAACATACCGATTGGCAAAGGGAATTGTATACGGGGTTACTTGAATCCTCGACATCGTGGTTCATCCGATGAGATCATCGTGGAGTATGTGGGAGCCAACATGGGTATCCAGATCCCGCTGTTGGTTATTGACCGGAGAGTCGTCTCGGTCATGTCTACATGTCTCCCGAACCCGTAGGGTCTACACACTTAAGGTTCGGTGACGCTAGGGTTGTAGGGATATGTATATGCAGTAACCCGAATGTTGTTCAGAGTCCCGGATGAGATCCCGGATGTCACGAGGAGTTCCGGAATGGTCCGGAGGTAAAGAATTATATATAGGAAGTGCTGTTTTGGCCATCGGGACAAGTTTCGGGGTTATCGGTATTGTACCGGGACCACCGGAAGGGTCCCGGGGGCCCACCGGGTGGGGCCACCTGCCCCGGGGGGACACATGGGCTGTAGGGGGTGCGCCTTGGCCTACATGGGCCAAGGGCACCAGCCCCAAGGGGCCCATGCGCCTAGGGTTTCCAAAGGGGAGGAGTCCTACTAGTGGAAGGCACGCCCTAGGTGCCTTGGGGGGGGGGGGAGGGAAACCTCCCTTGGCCGCCGCCCCCCTAGGAGATTGGATCTCCTAGGGCCGGCGCCCCCCCTAGGCCCTCCTATATATAGTGGGGGAAGGAGGGCTGTTTGATCCACGCCTTTGGTTGCCTCCTTCTCCCTCTCCAACACCTCCTCTTCCTCCATAGTGCTTGGCGAAGCCCTGACGGAGTTCTGCAGCTCCACCATCACCACGCCGTCGTGCTGCTGCTGGAGCCATCTTCCTCAACCTCTCCTTCCCTCTTGCTGGATCAAGAAGAAGGAGACGTTACGCTGACTGTACGTGTGTTGAACGCGGAGGTGCTGTCCGTTCGGCGCTAGCATCTCCGGTGATTTGGATCACGTCGTGTACGACTACATCATCCACGTTCTTTGAACGCTTCCGCTCGCGATCTACAAAGTTATGTAGATGCATCTAATGACTCGTTGCTAGATGAACTCATAGATAGATCTTGGTGAAACCGTAGGAAAAATTTTGTTTACTGCAACGTTCTCCAACAGTAAGTCGGCTGTATATTTAGGCACCTTACGAGGTCCTTTGAAATCCTTGGGCAAATGCTCATTCTGCAGAGCCGGTACTAAACATGGTATGCCCGTGGTTTTAAAGGTCACGCCTGCCTCCACCGAAGTTGTTGGATAAGCTGGAGATGGTTGATGGGCCGTGTACTAAGCCGCCAGCTCAGCCTCCTGACGTGCTCTATCCTGATCCATCTGAGCCTGAGCATTAACACCACACGCGCTAGGTCATATCCATGAGGCCGGTTACGGTGCTGCTCACTGCTTGGTACCGCTGGGGAGTCCATGTGCCTGCTATAACTCCGACTCGGGCGAGGGGTTGAGTGGATACGATCATGACTGTATGAATAAGCCGCCTGCTAGGCCACAACCGTCTGAAGCAACTCTCCAGCTCATCGTATTTCCATTCCTGCTGGCGATTCACCCTCAACTGGCAGAGCCGCCAGCCGTGTTGCCGTAGCAATCATATTATCCAAAGGATTAGAATAGTGACCTGGTGGCGTCGGAACATATTGATTCAGAGTAGTATTCAAACGGGGTGGCTCCGTCGTATGTGGCTGAGCTGACACTCCAGCCCTAGGTGCTACAACCCGGTTTATCTCAGCGGATTACTAGTCCCCACTCCAGGCGTGTTGAAGAGGTTCCTCGCCTCATAGACCGAAGGTAAATGAGTCTGATGCCTCCTTCTCATGACCTCATTTGAAGCATTCTGATCCATCGTGAGCCGGAAAGAGTCTACCTGAATTCGTTGTGCCTGAGCATCCAAGGCAGCCCGCTCTGTGGCATCCTGGCATTCTCTGTGTTTAGCTCCTTGGCCTGTGCTATCTCGTCCCGCAATTTTGCAATCTCTGTGTTGTGCTGAGCTTGATTCGCCGGGTTAACCATTGTTGTTAACAGTGTTGCCAGAGCGTCTAACAAACCGGACAAGACTTGAGTCGGCGGGCGCACAGGGCCTCCTGCCCCAGCAGCCATGGCCGTTGCTGACCCAGAGATCATTGCTGCTGCGGCCGTAGAACCCTGCGCTGGCTGTGTACCGGCCATGAAAACCGCAACCCGGTTCGGCGACTTATAGGGGTCCGGAATACTGTCACCATCGAAACAGCCCCCAAGCCAGCCATCTTGCAATTGATATAAAGATGTAGTCTCACTTGTGGACGACTCACCATCAGAATAGATGGCCATCTCACTGCCAGACACAGATCCTTCCTCAAATTTCGCCCCGTGGATAAATCCCACAAAGGCGCGCTTCACGACGGGTTGAACACGGGTGGGCCGCGCACGCTGAGCCATCTCGAAGATGTCATTGTAGGTGTCCAGCTCAGGGCCCGGTTCGCCGATCTTGCTGATGAAAACATGAATTCCGCCGAAGGGGACCCGATACACGCACTGAATTGATCCGTCCTCGGGGGCCCAGCCTGCATCGTCGATGTAGAGCTTGCCGCGATGACTCTTGGTCATTCAGCCCACAACGTATCCC
The DNA here is from genome assembly GCA_034509565.1 of Triticum monococcum. Classification (NCBI taxonomy): domain Eukaryota; kingdom Viridiplantae; phylum Streptophyta; class Magnoliopsida; order Poales; family Poaceae; genus Triticum; species Triticum monococcum. The sequence continues at coordinate 475,200,380 of CM067842.1, read as the reverse complement.
TTGATCCCTTCGAAGTTGCCCTTCAAGAACTCAAAAGCACAGTGTGCTGGCCCCATGGTGGGCGCCAACTGTTGTGGAATTGTCACGGCAGATGTCCTAGCAGAAGGACTTAGTCGTGGAGCCATCGCAACAGGGTTAGATTAAAGGGGTTAAACGGGACAGATGATACAAGGAGTTTATACTATTTCGGCCCCTTGCGGTGAAGGTAAAGGCCTAATCCAATTTGAGGTGGTATTGCTTATGTCTCGATTACCAGGGAATGAATACGCTTGACCTAGCTTTCGATCTGTTTTCTCTTGCCCTAAGCCGCCACTGGGTCGTCCCTTTATATACACAGGTTGACGCCCAGCGGCTTACAGAGTCTTGGCCGGCTCATCAGCAACGTGTCTGGCCTGTTGACTAATTATACTTGCCTTACAATACAAGTTATACATATATGGCAGTTTACACTTATGGGCTTTAAGCCGCCTTTGGGCTTTGGGCCCTTTAACAAGTCTGCTTCATGATCTGCCATCTTACCATCTTCATAGGCTTCGTCTTGATGAACCGCCATTGGGATAACCCGGCCCCTCCTGGGCGGGTCATACCCAATAGTCATATCCCCAACACCCTAGATTGGTTCCGCCAAGGTTCTGCCTCGAGACGGCGGTGCTTCATCCCGAAAGCTTCCTTCTATTTTTTTCCAGGCAAAAAGACACCTTATACCAGAAGATGGGCATCGGGGGCTTCCAGGTGGCCCACGAGGCAGGGGGCGCGCCCTCCACCCTCGTGGACAGTGGGTGCCCCCCTCTGGTGCTTCCTTCACCCAATATTTTTTATATATTCCAAAATCGACTTTCGTGGAGTTTTAAGACTTTTGGAGTTGTGCAAAATATGTCTCTAATATTTTCTCCTTTTCCAGCCCAGCATTCTAGCTGCCGACATTCTCCCTCTTCATGTAAACCTTGTAAAATAAGAGAGAAAAGGCATAAGTATTGTTACATAATGTGTAATAACAGCCCATAATGCAATAAATGTTGATATAAAAGCATGATGCAAAATGGAGTATCAACTCCCCCAAGCTTAGACCTCGCTTGTCCTCAAGCGGAAGTCGACATCGAAAAATATGTCCACATGTTTAAAGATAGAGGTGTCGATAAAATAAAATACGGACACGAGGTGTAACACCCTCGATGCGACTATATCTCCCATGTGTCGAGGCACGACTTAGAGGCATAATCGCATTGAAGGCATATGTCGCAAGTGAGGTAATCTTCACACAACCCATGTAATACAATAGGGGAAAAGGAAACATAGTTGGCTTACAATCGCCACTTCACACAAATACATGAATAAAGCGTTACATCAACCAAGTACAATCAGGGCCCGACTACGGAGCCAAAATAAAAGAAGAACCCCAAAAGCGACAAAGGTCCCCAATCGACCCCAACTGGGCTCCACTACTGATCAACTAGAACAAAGCAACACAAAGGACAAGATCTTCATCGAGCTCCTCCTGAGCTTGGTAGTGTCATCTGCACGGTCTCATCGGCACCTGCAAGCTGGTTTTGGAAGTATCTATGAGCCACGGGGACTCAGCAATCTCGCACCCTCGTGATCAAGACTATTTAAGCTTATGGGTAAGGTAAAGGTATGAGGTGGAGCTGCAGCAAGCGACTAGCATATATGGTGGCTAACATACGCAAATGAGAGCGAGAAGAGAAGGCAAAGCACGGTCAATAAAGTATGATCAAGAAGTGATCCTGTACTACCTACGCCAAGCATAACTCCAACAACCGTGTTCACTTCCCGGACTCCGCCGGAAAGAGACCATCACGGTTACACACGCGGTTGATTCATTTTAATTAAGGTCAACCTTAGGTTTTCTACAACTGGATGTTAACAAATTCCCATCTGCCCACAACCGCGGGCATGGCTTTCGAAAGTTCAAAACCCTGCAGGGGTGTCCCAACTTAGCCCATCACAAGCTCTCACGGTCAACGAAGGAATAGACCTCCTCCCGAGACATTCCGATCAGACTCGGTATCCCGGTACTCCAAGACATCCTCGACAATGGTGAAACAAGTCCAGCAAAGCCGCCCGATATGCCGACATCCTGATGGGAGCTGCACATATCTCGTTCTTAGGGCAACACCGGATAGGTCAAGCTACGAGTAAAACCAGCCCTCAAGTTTCCCCGAGGTGGCCCCGCAGGCTGCCCATTTCGGACCAACACTTAGACAAGCACTGGCCCGGGGGGGGGGGTTTAAAATAAAGATGACCCTTGGGCTGGCCTAACCCAAGGGAAAAAAGGCTAGGTGGCGAATGGTAAAACCAAGGTTGGGCCTTGCTGGAGGAGTTTTATTCAAAGCGAACTGTCAAGAGGTTCCCATATACCCAACCGCGTAAGGGACGCAAAATCCGGGAACATAACACCGATATAACAGAAACTAGGGCGGCAAGAGTGGAACAAAACACCAGGCATAAGGCCGAGCCTTCCACCCTTTACCAAGTATATAGATGCATTAATTAAATAAGATATATAGTGATATCCCAACAAGTAATAAATGTTCCAACAAGGAACGGTCTCCAATCTTCACCTGCAACTAACAACGCTATAAGAGGGGCTGAGCAAAGCGGTAACATAGCCAGACAACGGTTTGCTAGGACAATGGTGGGTTAGAGGCTGAACATGGCAATTTGGGAGGCTGACAAGCAAGTGGTAGGCATTGTAGCATTGGCATAGCAAAAGAGCGAGCAAAACTAGTATAGCAAAGATAGTAGTGATTTTGAGGGTATGATCGTCTTGCCTGAGATCCCGCAAGGAAGAAGAACGAGTCCAAGAAGAAGACAAACGGACGTAGCCGAACGAATCCTCACAACACGACGTTACCGGATCCAACCTGAAGAAGCAACACCGGAAAGAAGCAAAGAACATAGTAAACAACCCACACATCAACATGGCATGATGCACAATCAAGTATGATGCATGTCCGGTTTAAAAGATGCATGGCATGGCAAAGTGCACAAGCAATCCTACAAATTAAGTGGAGCTCAATATGCAACGGGTTGCATATTGACGGAACACCACATGACTTATCTAGTTCGATCTCGTTTATGTACCCAACAATATTAAATATTATTAAACATGGCCAGAGGGTGAAGCAAAGTAAAACTACCTATCTAGTCAAGGTTAAATGAGGCCGGAAGCAACGAACAACAATTCCGGAAACTCCTCATGAGCATAAATTAGGTTTGGTGCTGTTCTTCCCTAAACACAATTTTAGAGTTGTTTAACATGCAAATAAAGGTCACCATGTTAAACTAGGCATTTTTCTACCCCATTTACATATATAAATTAATAAAATCCGAGTTACGGTTAATTAGATATGAATTAAAGCATTTTAACATGGCATTTAAGCAAATTTAACCAAACATCAATTTAAACAATTTTTAATTGTTGTTATCATGATGCGGATGACATGAAAAAGTTTATGCAATATTTATTGAAAGTTGACAAGAGCATTAGAAAGCATTTGTCACCGTAGTAGAAAGAAAGGGGTGCCACGGCGACGATAACGAAACGGTGCCACTGCAACGTTCCGGTTCCGACAACTCATTAAGAACGTCGGTGGAAAAGAAAGTGTGGCGGGAGTGTGCAAAAGATGGTGGGGTGATCCCGGTTACCGGGTTCCCACAAGATGGTGGCATGACAAAAGAGCGAGCATCACAACGAACAATCGCAAACGGTGCAAACACGCGGTTCATCTCATACATCACACAACATACGTTCTCGGAAGGTTGTCTCGGGGTTATACCTTCGAAGCGTGCATTTCGAAGTGAATCGGTTCGGAGGGGAAGTAGTCGTTCTCGCGATGGTAGTGGAAGTAGGGGTACATGACGACGTAGAGGTACTCGCGACGGTAGTCGTTCACGTTCACGTTACACGGGTCTTCGGCGACGGTCGTCGTACATGGTTCGGAGTGGTACTTGCACCTTCGGACTTGACGAATCCGAGGGCTTCGGGGTCGACGGTAGTGGTACACGTTTCGAAGGGGTACTTTGGGTCTTCGAACTTGCCGGTCTCGTCAACTCGAAGGAGTACTTGGCATATCCATGTACTTGGCGTTTCGGTGTGGTAGTCGAACTTGATGGATTCGAGAGCTCCGGGCGTCATGGTACTTGGCGAATCCGCGTAGTCATGCACGTTCCAACATCACACTTGAAGGGACACCGACGGCGTGGTACTTGGCGAATCCGGGAGACGGTACTTGACGATCCAGGTATGTGTCTTGATGGGCTCGACGATTCCAAGTGACATCGGCACACATCCACGGTAATCGTCCACTTGAAGGCGGTAGACGAAAAGACGAACCATGTACTTGGTGTGCCGCAAGCAACGTTGTGGTGCAAAGGTGCAGCGGTGGGCTCGAACACGAAAATGTTTCTGGGATGCGACATGGGAGATGGGACGCACGCAGCAGAGGCTAGCGGCAACGCAGGTCTACGGCCCCCGACCAAAATGAGCAGGACAATGAGGAGGGCAGGACACAGGCACACCACGGAGGCCGGTGGTGCCATGGACACGCGGGTCAGGCGAGCTCGCAGTCTCCAGGTGGAGGAGACGGACGACAGTGGCCTACTAGTCGCCGGCAGGACGGCTGGAGTCGAGGAAGAAGGAGGCCAAGGCGCGGGGTGCTCTACGAGGGGAAGGAAGAGGAGAGGTGGTGCAGGAGGAACAGGGGCGCGCCGGGGAAAGGCTCAGTCGTCGCCGGCTGTGTTGGAGGGGATAGGGCGCGGGGCTCCTCCCCTGTCTCGAGGTGGAAGGGAGGAAAAAGGAGACGAAGGGAGGAAGAGCGAGGGGGGATCGGGACGAGCAGAGCGCTGGAGGGAGATGTGATGGGATCGGGTATGGGGCGCTGCCACTTTCTCCTCTGGTGGCGCACAGGAGGGAGGAAGGAAACGGGAGGGAGGTGGTGGCGCTACGGGAGGAAGAGGGAGCCGAGTGAGGAAGAGATGGATCGGGGAAGGGAGATGGATCGGGCAAGGCCCACGAGTCTAGGGTTAGGAGGGGCTGGGCCAATGGGCCTAGCCTCGGTGCAGATGTGCCGCGGGGATAGTGAGCGAGCTGGGCAGGTTGCAGCTAGGCTGGGAGGCCCAGCCGGCTCTTCTCTCTCTCCCATCTCCTTCTCTTTACAAAAAACAAAGAAATAAGAGAAGGGAAAAGAGAGAAGAGAAGGTTAGAGGAAGAATTTGGGCACGGGGAATATTTTTCCGGACTCGCAAAAATATGCTCGTTTCGAGAAAATAGAAAAGGCCATGATAGAAAGATTTAAATTCAAACTCATTTGATTTAAATTCAAATGATTTGAATGGAAAGTGGGTGATTGGAGGTCCAAAAATGTTGAGAAATTAGGTGGAGCTCCGGAAAATGATGAAAGGACAAGTGGCAAGGTTCGAGGTCAAGCAGCGAAATAACAAAGGCATGGGGAAATTTGCAAGTGTGTTTTAGGTGATTCCAAAAGAATGGATAATTTTTATAATAGCTCCACTAATATTGGGAGGATATGTTATAAAGAGAACTCACCATGTGAATTCCCTCAATTTAAATGGACCGAAGATCCATACAATTTATTTAGTTGAGATGCAAAAGATTTATGACATGATGGCATGATGACATGATGCAAATGCACATGATGTAAAGATGAAAAACGATGAACCAAACAAATCACATGACGAAACCCGGAAACCCTGAAAGGCATCTGAAGCTCCGGTCTTGGGGAGTTACAACACTCCACCACTACGAGAGGATCTCGTCCCGAGATCTAGAATGGCACCGGAGGGAAAACGAGAGAGAAAGAGAAGAGGTAAAACTAAGTTGCTTCTTTGACAAACGAGTGAAGCCACGAACCTTGAGAGGTTGAACAAATTTAAAGAAGAAAACAACGAAGATGGACAAAGTTGAAAACACTCCGTTAGAAAAGAGAAACAAGGAAGAACAAATTCAGACAGCACTCCTGTTGAAAAGAGATGCAAGACTTGATAAGGTGAAAAGAACATGAGCAAAAGGGCACAGTACTCCGGTTGAGAAGGGATGCCAAATTTGATAAGATGAGAGAGCTCGAAAGAAAACACGACACTCCAGTTGAATGGATAAGCAAAGAAAAGAACACTATCATGACAAAACAAGAAGATGGGTAGCAGAGAGCAGCATCACAATGCCTCCGGAACAAAAGAATAGAAGATAAATTATTGAGATAGGGGAATGGAGAAGAAAATGCCAACTTTTGCCACAAAAGAGCTTGAGAAGGCATTCTTAGGAGAAGGGTCGAACGGAATTGTTGGAAATCCAACAACAAAAAGAGTAGCTTGATGTGGGCTTAAGGAATACATCTCAAATTATGAGGTGACAACCTGCCACTCACGGAAAAAGAATTGGATTGGAATGAACAAGGAGACGAGAAGCTTATTTCACCGGGAGGGTAGATGAAGAACTTGGATCATACATGAGCACCATTATAGCAACAATCCTTAGGGAAGGCTTTAGGTGAAATATAACCCAAGATAACTCCAATGACGAGATTGATGGATTTAAAGTATCTCAATCTTAACAACATGTGAATCATGGAACATGAACTCAAATTATCAAGAATGACATAATACCACCTCCAATAATATGGTAGAAAGAATTGCACTCCGGATAGCAAGATGAAGAAGGCTTGAGCTCCTTTGAAAAGAATCTCAATGAAAACTTTGAGAAGGAATTAAATCCTTGATGAACCAACATGTAGAACTCCATGAAAAACTCCGGTAAACAAAAAGATGAACAAACAGAAGGAAAAAGAAGTTAAAAGACAAGGCGAATCCTTGTAAGGATTTTTGATGGACCTCCGTGATAATTAGATCTTGGAACTCCGGGACAGAAAAATGAACACTTGAACCCAAGAATTTAATCATCGAGAACAGACTCCGGAGAAAAGATTAACATATGGATGAAACAAGAATAAGAATTACATTATGCTTATCCTTCACCAATTAAATTGATGACAATCAACGGATTTGACATATTACTTATTCTTGTAGAAAAGATTAAGAGAGATATAACCTCAGACTTGGGAAGGTATTGAACGAACCACCGGAAGGGTTGAAACAACGAATAAAATTGATATGATAAGAAAGGAAGAGAAATCTTGAACGAACCACCATAAGAATTGAAAAGGAACGAAGAGAAGATAAAGAAACTCTGGAAAGAATTAGCAAATGAACGAAGATGCTTGAGAGAATTTAGATACATGAGAACGAAGAGATCACGAGACGATTAGAGATCACTTGAACGAAGCACCGGTAAAATTTGAGAATGATAGTTGTAAGCTGAGAATGAACAATTCTAAGATGATGGGCTTCGGAGAATCAAACTGAAAAGACTCCTGAATTACTCCGGATGGTTGAAAAGAATATCTCACAATCGCAATTAATTATGAGAGGATGGCAACAAGTTAGAATCACGAATCTTGAAGAGAATAGATAAGATATGGAGGGAAAACTCTTCTTCGGTCTTCAAAATCTGAGAATGACGATGAGAAAACACCACCAAGAATTATTGAGGCACACCGGAAGAATCAAACGAAGAGGTTGAGCCAACAATGAAAAGAATTTGAGAGATCTTGGAGAAATACATGTGACTGATGATAATCCATTCTTACGTCAACTTTGAAAAGAATTTGAGAATAACTCCGGGAGAATAAGAAGAGTCAGGTAAGATCCTGGGAAAAGACCCGTGGGTTAGGGCCCACTCAAAAGAACACCGTTGAAAAGATTCAAAAGAGAGATTGCACCGGTTGAATAAAAAGGCTTGAATGATATAACATCCTTGAAATAGTTTGAATGAAAGAAGAGTGGATGCACGAATCTTCGAGATATCTTCAGCACTCCGGAACAATTAAATAACGAGAAGTGAATGAATATGAGGTGCACCGGCATGAGAAGGTATTAGAAACGAGGAAAAAGACATGATCAACACCGAAAGCTTGAATTGGTTCCACCGGAGAAGAAAATGAGTGAAGAGTGACGAACTAGTAGAACATCTTCTTGAGAACCACCGGGTAAGAACATTGCCGGAAAAGAATGGAGAGACTTCACAAAAAATAAAAGGATACTTGATAAAGAAATCTTAGTCCTTGAGGAAAAAGGGGTGGGTGGGCGGGAAAGAACAAAGGCAACTTGGAGACGGATGAAACAAACACCGTTGAGAAGGACTGATACTTGATCTTGCGGATGTTGAAAAAAAAGATTGGATCCACTTGAAGAGAAACACGCCGGTTAAAAAAAAGGATTGACATGACAATCTTGACTATCATGACGGATTAGTATTCACATCGGAGTATGAGAACACCACTTGGGAAAAGTATGGAATTAACATTTGACTTCGAAGCAACTCGAATACCACAACTCAAAACAAAAATAAAGGATTGGCTTGCAGAATAAGCCGGAACAAACATATGATTGAGATTTCGTCCGAAGTTTTCATGGTGGGACCTACACGGGCTCGATCGTACAGCACCATCATGTACAAGGCAGTGCACATGACATACGAAGCGTCCCCGAGTCGGCATAGCCAAGGACTCTTTAAGACACAACGAGACCACTGTAAAACCGACCGTGAATAGGCGAACCACTAGACGTCGAACCCCAATTTCATATCATACATCTGTCGGAAAAGATATCCTAAGAGCTACTAGAATTCCCACCTATGAAACTCCCGAAACTTTCCGGTTATGCAATCAGGTGTTGGGGATACAGGGGAAGCATAATATCTCACCAAAACTAGCAATACCTACATCCAGCTGTATCCATCCTTCAACACATAACCCGGAAACCTTCGGAAATCATCTACCTCAACCTTCGAAAAGCATCCATTATACAAGTTATGGCGATACTCCCGAACTCCCGCCCCAGTATTGGGTGGCGTCGAGGTTATCTCACGAACGAACTGCATAAAGGAGATTTTCGATGTCGCGAACATATCTCAAGTATACCAGAATTGCAACGATAAAATTATGATGACAACACCTCAGAGCTCAACTCCCCGGGACACTTCCAGTAAACCCCTGACAGGAGGCACCAAGACAGTATTCTCATCATAAGTCATCGGAACAAATCCAAGATACTCGCGTGATCCTAAATTTTTTTTAGTGAAATTTGAGAAGAGAAGAGTCAAAACTCTACGTCAGGATGCCTTACCAGAGCGACGAAGGGACTGAGGAGTAAAAAGAATTCCTAAACTCTTCGATGTATAATTCCTAAATGACTCAAAACATTTTTCTAGACACAACTCGGTCGCTAAAAACGATCAATCAATGGGGGCTCCTAAGGTCGGGGAAGGCTCTGATACCAACTTGTAACACCCTCGATGCGACTATATCTCCCACGTGTCGATGCACGACTTAGAGGCATAATCGCATTGAAGGCATATGTCGCAAGTGAGGTAATCTTCCCACAACCCATGTAATACAATAGGGGAAAAGGAAACATAGTTGGCTTACAATCGCCACTTCACACAAATACATGAATAAAGCATTACATCAACCAAGTACAATCAGGGCCCGACTACGGAGCCAAAAGAAAAGAAGAACCCCAAAAGCGACAAAGGTCCCCGATCGACCCCAACTGGGCTCCACTACTGATCAACTAGAACAAAGCAACACAAAGGACAAGATCTTCATCGAGCTCCTCCTGAGCTTGGTAGCGTCATCTGCACGGTCTCATCGGCACCTGCAAGCTGGTTTTGGAAGTATCTGTGAGCCACGGGGACTCAGCAATCTCGCACCCTCGCGATCAAGACTATTTAAGCTTATGGGTAAGGTAAAGGTATGAGGTGGAGCTACAGCAAGCGACTAGCATATATGGTGGCTAACATACGCAAATGAGAGCGAGAAGAGAAGGCAAAGCACGGTCGATAAAGTATGATCAAGAAGTGATCCTGGACTACCTACGCCAAGCATAACTCCAACAACTGTGTTCACTTCCCGGACTCCGCCGGAAAGAGACCATCATGGTTACACACGCGGTTGATTCATTTTAATTAAGGTCAAATTTAGGTTTTCTACAACCGGACGTTAACAAATTCCCATCTGCCCACAACCGCGGGCACGGCTTTCGAAAGTTCAAAACCCTGCAGGGGTGTCCCAACTTAGCCCATCACAAGCTCTCACGGTCAACGAAGGAATAGACCTCCTCCCGAGACATTCCGATCAGACTCGGTATCCCGGTACTCCAAGACATCCTCGACAATGGTAAAACAAGTCCAGCAAAGCCGCCCGATGCGCCGACATCCTGATGGGAGCTGCACATATCTCATTCTCAGGGCAACACCGGATAGGTCAAGCTACGAGTAAAACCAGCCCTCAAGTTTCCCCGAGGTGGCCCCGCAGGCTGCCCATTTCGGACCAACACTTAGACAAGCACTGGCCCGGGGGGGGGGTTAAAATAAAGATGACCCTTGGGCTGGCCTAACCCAAGGGAAAAAAGGCTAGGTGGCGAATGGTAAAACCAAGGTTGGGCCTTGCTGGAGGAGTTTTATTCAAAGCGAACTGTCAAGAGGTTCCCATATACCCAACCGCGTAAGGGACGCAAAATCCGGGAACATAACACCGATATAACGGAAACTAGGGCGGCAAGAGTGGAACAAAACACCAGGCATACGGCCGAGCCTTCCACCCTTTACCAAGTATATAGATGCATTAATTAAATAAGATATATAGTGATATCCCAACAAGTAAATAAATGTTCCAACAAGGAACGGTCTCCAATCTTCACCTGCAACTAACAACGCTATAAGAGGGGCTGAGCAAAGCGGTAACATAGCCAGACAACGGTTTGCTAGGACAATGGTGGGTTAGAGGCTGAACATGGCAATTTGGGAGGCTGACAAGCAAGTGGTAGGCATCGTAGCATTGGCATAGCAAAAGAGCGAGCAAAACTAGTATAGCAAAGATAGTAGTGATTTTGAGGGTATGATCATCTTGCCTGAGATCCCGCAAGGAAGAAGAACGAGTCCAAGAAGAAGACAAATGGACGTAGCCGAACGAATCCTCACAACACTACGTTACCGGATCCAACCCGAAGAAGCAACACCGGAAAGAAGCAAACAACATAGTAAACAACCCACACATCAACATGGCATGATGCACAATCAAGTATGATGCATGTACGGTTTAAAAGATGCATGGCATGGCAAAGTGCACAAGCAATCCTACAAATTAAGTGGAGCTCAATATGCAACGGGTTGCATATTGACGGAACACCACATGACTTATTTAGTTCGATCTCGTTTATGTACCCAACAATATTAAATATTATTAAACACGGCCAGAGGGTGAAGCAAAGTAAAACTACCTATCTAGTCAAGGTTAAATGAGGCCGGAAGCAACGAACAACAATTCCGGAAACTCCTCATGAGCATAAATTAGGTTTGGTGCTGTTCTGCCCTAAACACAATTTTAGAGTTGTTTAACATGCAAATAAAGGTCACCATGTTAAACTAGGCATTTTTCTACCCCATTTACATATATAAATTAATAAAATCCGAGTTACGGTTAATTAGATATGAATTAAAGCATTTTAACATGGCATTTAAGCAAATTTAACCAAACATCAATTTAAACAATTTTTAATTGTTGTTATCATGATGCGGATGACATGAACAAGTTTATGCAATATTTATTAAAAGTTGACAAGAGCATTAGAAAGCATTTTTCACCGTAGTAGAAAGAAAGAGGTGCCACGGCGACGATAACGAAACGGTGCCACTGCAATGTTCCGGTTCCGACAACTCATTAAGAACGTCGGTGCAAAAGAAAGTGTGGCGGGAGCGTGCAAAAGATGGTGGGGTGATCCCGGTTACCGGGTTCCCACAAGATGGTGGCATGACAAAAGAGCGAGCATCGCAACGAACAATCGCAAACGGTGCAAACACGCGGTTCATCTCATACATCACACAACATACGTTCTCGGAAGGTCGTCTCGGGGTTATACTTTCGAAGCATGCATTTCGAAGTGAATCTGTTCGGAGGGGAAGTAGTCGTTCTCGCGATGGTAGTGGAAGTAGGGGTACATGACGACGTAGAGGTACTCGCGACGGTAGTCGTTCACGTTCACGTTACACGGGTCTTCGGCGACGGTCGTCGTACATGGTTCGGAGTGGTACTTGCACCTTCGGACTTGACGAATCCGAGGGCTTCGGGGTCGACGGTAGTGGTACACGTTTCGAAGGGGTACTTGGGGTCTTCGAACTTGCCGGTCTCGTCAACTCGAAGGAGTACTTGGCATATCCATGTACTTGGCGTTCCGGTGTGGTAGTCGAACTTGATGGATTCGAGAGCTCCGGGCGTCGTGGTACTTGGTGAATCCGCGTAGTCATGCACGTTCCAACATCACACTTGAAGGGACACCGACGGCGTGGTACTTGGCGAATCCGAGAGACGGTACTTGACGATCCAGGTATGTGTCTTGATGGGCTCGACGATTCCAAGTGACATCGGCACACATCCACGGTAATCGTCCACTTGAAGGCGGTAGACGAAAAGACGAACCAGGTACTTGATGTGCCGCGAGCAACGTTGTGGTGCAAAGGTGCAGCGGTGGGCTCGAACACGAAAATGTTTCTGGGATGCGACATGGGAGATGGGACGCACGCAGCAGAGGCTAGCGGCAACGCAGGTCCACGGCCCCCGACCAGAATGAGCAGGACAATGAGGAGGGCAGGACACAGGCACACCACGGAGGCCGGTGGTGCCATGGACGCGCGGGTCAGGCGAGCTCGCAGTCTCCAGGCGGAGGAGACGGACGACAGCGGCCTACTGGTCGCCGGCAGGACGACTGGAGTCGAGGAAGAAGGAGGCCGAGGCGCGGGGTGCTCTGCGAGGGGAAGGAAGAGGAGAGGTGGCGCAGGAGGAACAGGGGCGCGCCGGGGAAAGGCTCAGTCGTCGCCGGCTGTGTTGGAGGGGATAGGGCGCGGGGCTCCTCCCCTGGCTTGAGGTGGAAGGGAGGAAAAAGGAGACGAAGGGAGGAAGAGCGAGGGGGGATCGGGACGAGCAGAGCGCTGGAGGGAGATGTGATGGGATCGGGTATGGGGCGCTGCCACTTTCTCCTCTGGTGGCGCACAGGAGGGAGGAAGGAAACGAGAGGGAGGTGGCGGCGCTACGGGAGGAAGAGGGAGCCGAGTGAGGAAGAGATGGATCGGGGAAGGGAGATGGATCGGGCAAGGCCGATGAGTCTAGGGTTAGGAGGGGCTGGGCCAATGGGCCTAGCCTCGGTGCAGATGTGCCGCGGGGATAGTGAGCGAGCTGGGCAGGATGCAGCTGGGCTGGGAGGCCCAGCCGGCTCTTCTCTCTCTCCCATCTCCTTCTCTTTACAAAAAACAAAGAAATAAGAGAAGGGAAAAGAGAGAAGAGAAGGTTAGAGGAAGAATTTGGGCACGGGGAATATTTTTTCGGACTCGCAAAAATATGCTTGTTCCGAGAAAATAGAAAATGCCATGATAGAAAGATTTAAATTCAAACTCATTTGATTTAAATTCAAATGATTTGAATGGAAAGTGGGTGATAGGAGGTCCAAAAATGTTGAGAAATTAGGTGGAGCTCCGGAAAATGATGAAAGGACAAGTGGCAAGGTTCGAGGTCAAGCAGCGAGATAACAAAGGCATGGGGAAATTTGCAAGTGTGTTTTAGGTGATTCCAAAAGAATGGATAATTTTTATAATAGCTCCACTAATATTGGGAGGATATGTTATAAAGAGAACTCACCATGTGAATTCCCTCAATTTAAATGGACCGAAGATCCATACGATTTATTTAGTTGAGATGCAAAAGATTTATGACATGATGGCATGATGACATGATGCAAATGCACATGATGCAAAGATGAAAAACGATGAACCAAACAAATCACATGACGAAACCCGGAAACCCTGAAAGACATCTGAAGCTCCGGTCTTGGGGTGTTACACGAGGGCATCATGCTCATTCTTAGATTAGCAACATATATATATTCACAATGTCAAGTATGAATCAGAAACTTCATTGAAAAACTAGCAAACTATAATCTCAGTCCTTGAAGAAATTGCAATTTATCATACCATCGGAAAGAGTCAATATAAGAGCTTTACATCAAGTCCACATAATCAACTATCATATAGTCTTTCACAATTGCTAACACTCACGCAATACTTATGGGTATGAAGTTTTAATCAGACACAGAGAAAGATAGGGGCTTATAGTTTTGCCTCCCAACCTTTTACCTCAAGGGTAACGTCAACAATAATGCTTTATGAAAACCCACATCCAATTATATATATATATATATATATATATATATATATATATATATTAGGATCTTTCCAACACATAGTGCTTGCCAAAGGATAAAGTGTAAAAAGGAAAGGTGAAGATCACCATGACTCTTGTATAAGGGATAAGACAAAAATAAAAGATAGGCCCTTAGCAGAGGGAGGCAGAGGTTGTCATGTGCTTTTATGGTTGGATGCACAAAATCTTAACGCAAAAGAACGTCACTTTATATTGCCACTTGTGACCGGGACCTTTATTATGCAGTCTGTCGCTTTTATTTCTTCCATATCACAAGCTCGTATAAAGCTTATTTTCTCCACACTAATAGATCATACATATTTAGAGATCAATTTTATTGCTTTCAACAATGACAACTTACTTGAAGGATATTATTCAATGCATAGGTAGATATGGTGGACTCTCATGGCAAAACTGGGTTTAAGGATATTTGGAAGCACAAGTAGTATCTCTACTTGGTGCAAATAATTTGGCTAGCATGAGGGGGAAAGGCAGGCTCAACATGTTGGATGATCCATGGCAATATAATTTATTTCGGATATAAGAAAACATAACCCATTACGTTGTCTTCCTTGTCCGACATCAACTTTTTAGCATGTCATATTTTAATGAGTGCCCACAATCATAAAATATGTCCAAGATAGTATTTTTATATGTGAAAACCTCTCTTTCTTTATTACTTCTTATTAATTGCAACGATGACCAAAACTATGTTTGTCAACTCTCAACAACTTTTATTCATCATACTCTTTATATGTGAAGCCATTACTCTCCATAAGATCAATATGATCTCTTTATTTCTTTTTTTATTTTATTCCCTCAAGATCATAGAAAGATAACCAAGCCCTCGACTCAAGACTAATCTTTATTATATATAGCTCATGGACTCGATTACATAGATAAGGATCAAGACAAAAACTCAAAGCTAGATCATACTAAACTTTATTCTACTAGATCAAGATATAACCAAAAGGATCAAATTAAGAAAAACGGTAAAGATAGAAGTGTGATGGTGATACGATACCGGGGCACCTCCCCCAAGCTTGGCACTTGCCAAGGGGAGTGCCCATACCCATGTATTTATGTTTCTCTCTTCGGAGGTAGTGATGTGATATTCTTGGCGATGATGCCCCTTAGGATACGGTTCTCTTCCTCGAGCTTACTGACTTGCTGCTTAAGATCCATTGTTTCCTTCCGGAGTTTACCCGCGACGGCTAAAGCTTCCTTCACCCATGGATGTTGCATAGCTACGGGAGAACAAGTAACATTCTTTTACATATTTTCACAAGAAAGAAATCTAGCATTAGGAGGGATGACCGAATTTGGAATTGCCGAGCTCTGGAGTTCCTCCATCATAAATCTGGCTTGGAGACGAGAGGTAAATTCTTGATCTTCCACCATGGCATCTATCCTTTTCTAGTCGGCCTCCATCTCTTCCTCGGTAGATGGCCCAAGGTGATCGGCATCGCTGTTTGCTTTTGGCCACGGTGTGGGTGAGATACCCGGCTCTCCCCGACTGACTCTTGAGAAGACATCTTGATCTAATCTGCGGCAGAGGCAACTCAAAACAAAAACATAGGATTTTGTCATGGTACGGTGGTCAAAACCTTCGGGAGATTATATAATGAATTTTTACCAACCAAAAGAAGTATCGTGCAAGAAAACGGAGTCCGGAGGGCACACGAGGTGCCCACGAGGCAGGGGGCGCGCCCAGGTGGTAGGGCGCGCCCTCCACCCTCGTGGATGCCTCGTGTCCCTTTCGGACTACTTCTTATTTTCCTATTTTTTTGAATATTCCAAAACGGAGAAAATTTGCTATTAGAACTGTTTTGGAGTTAGTTTACTTACTGTACCACATATCTATTCCTTTTCGGAGTCTGAAACATTCTGGAAAGTGTCCCTTATGTACTCCTCTGGGGTTACGGTGTCAATAACATTGGTTTCAACATTTGTGGGATTAC
Source organism: Triticum monococcum (assembly GCA_034509565.1). Taxonomy (NCBI): domain Eukaryota; kingdom Viridiplantae; phylum Streptophyta; class Magnoliopsida; order Poales; family Poaceae; genus Triticum; species Triticum monococcum. The sequence goes on along the minus strand of CM067842.1, from coordinate 475,184,077 downwards.
CTGAGGTATAATGTTTGATTCTTTGACTGTTCACCACCTTTGGATTTGTGCCTTCGAAGTTGTTGATTTTTATGGCACCGGAACGATAGACCTCCTCGATAACGTAAGGACCTTCCCATTTAGAGAGGAGTTTTCCTGCAAAAAATCTTAAACGAGAGTTGTATAACAGAACATAATCACCTACATTAAACTCACGCTTTTGTATCCTTTTGTCATGCCATCCTTCAACTTTTTGTTTAAACAGTTTGGCATTCTCATAGGCCTGGGTTCTCCACTCATCAAGTGAGCTAATGTCAAATAGTCCCTTCTCACCGGCAAGTTTGAAATCATAATTGAGCTCTTTAATGTCCCAATATGCTTTATGTTCTAGTTCGATAGGTAAGTGACATGCTTTTCCATAAACCATTTCATACGGAGACATACCCATAGGATTATTATATGCAGTTCTATAGGCCCATAATGCATCATCAAGTTTCTTGGACCAATTCTTTCTAGATCTATTAACAGTCTTTTGCAAAATTAATTTAATCTCTCTATTACTCAGTTCTACTTGACCACTGGACTATGGGTGGTATGGAGATGCAATTCTATGATTAACATCATACTTAGGAAGCATTTTACGAAAAGCACCATGAATAAAATGTGAACCACCATCAGTCATTAAGATCAAGGGACTCCAAACCTCGGAAAATAGCTTCTTTAAGCATCTTAATAGAGGTGTTATGATCAACACTACTAGTTGGAATAGCTTCTACCCACTTAGTAAGGTAATCAACAGCAACTAAAATATGTGTATACCCATTAGAGGAAGGAAACGGTCCCATATAATCAAAGTCCCAAACATCAAATGGTTCAATAACAAGTGAATAGTTCATAGGCATTTCTTGACGTCTACTAATATTACCAATTCTTTGACATTCATCACAAGACAAGACAAACTTACGGGCATCTTTGAAAAGACTAGGCCAAAAACCGGATTGCAATACCTTATGTGCGGTTCTATCTCCAGCTTGGTGTCCTCCATAAGCCCCTGAGTGACACTTGCGTAGGATCTGTTCCTGTTCATGCTCAGGTACACAATGTCTAATAACATCATCTACTCCTTCTTTATAAAGATGTGGGTCATCCCAGAAGTAATGTCTCAAATCATAGAAAAACTTTTTCTTTTGCTGGTATGTGAAACTAGGCGGTATAAATTTAGCAACAATGTAATTAGCATAATCAGCATACCATGGAGCAGTACGAGAAGCATTTATGATAGCTAATTGTTCATCAGGAAAACTATCATCAATAGGGACTGGGTCATCAAGAACATTTTCTAACCCAGACAAGTTGTCTGCAACGGGGTTCTCAGCTCCCTTCCTATTAATAATATGCAAATCAAATTCTTGTAGCAAGAGAACCCATCTAATAAGTGTAGGTTTAGCATCTTTCTTTTCCATAAGGTATTTAATAGCAGCATGATCAGTGTGAACAATTACTTTAGAATCAACAATATAAGGTCAGAACTTATCACATGCAATTACAACTGCTAAATTTTTTTTAGTAGTAGCATAATTTCTCTGGGCACTGTCTAGAGTTTTACTAGCATATTGGATAACATTTAATTTATTATCAACTCTTTGTCCTAGAACAACACCTACAGCATAATCACTAGCATCACACATAATTTCAAAGGGTAAATTCCAATCGAGTGGCTGAACAATAGGTGCAAAAATGAAGGATTTCTTATGTATTTCAAATGCTACTACACAATCATCATCAAAGACAAAAGGAACATCTTTTTGCAAGAGATTAGTTAGAGGCCTAGAAATTTTTGAGAAGTCTTTAATGAACCTCCTATAAAAATCGGCATGACCAAGGAAACTTCTTATACCTTTAATGTCCTTAGGACACGACTTCTTTTCAATCGCATCAAATTTAGCTTTATCAACTTCAATTCCTCTTTCAGAAATTTTATACCCCAAGACAGTACCTTCATTAACCATAAAGTGGCACTTGTCCCAATTCAAGACAAGATTAGTTTCTTCACATCTCTGCAAAACTCGATCAAGGTTGCTTAAGCAATCATCAAAAGAAGTTCCATACACGGAGAAATCATCCATGAAAACCTCAACAATCTTTTCGCATAAGTCAGAGAATATAGCAGTCATACATCTTTGAAAGGTAGCAGGTGCATTACATAAACCAAAAGGCATATGTCTATAGGAAAAGGTACCAAAAGGGCAAGTAAAAGTGATCTTTTCTTGATCCTCTTTCGATGCAGGTATTTGAGAGAAACCAGAATAACCGTCTAGAAAGCAAAAATGTGTATGTTTGGATAATCTTTCTAGCATTTGATCAATAAAAGGTAAAGGGTTATGATATTTTCTAGTAGCTTTATTTAATTTGCAGAAATCAATTACCATTCTATAACCTGTAACAATTCTTTGTGGGTTAGGAACAATAGTAATACCTCCCTTCTTAGGGACACAATGGACATGACTTACCCACTGACTATCAGCAACAGGATAAATTATACCTGCCTCCAGAAGCTTTAGTATTTCATTTCTTACCACTTCCTTCATCTTAGGATTTAACCGCCGTTGGTGATCAACAACCGGTTTAGTGTCTTTCTCCAATTTTATTTTGTGTTGTCATAGAGTGGGACTAATGCCCTTAAGATCATCAAGAGTATATACAATAGAAGCACGATGCTTCTTCAGAGTTTTTAATAATTTCTCTTCTTCCTGCTCTGAAAGGGTAGCACTAATAATAACAGGATATATCTTCTTTTCATCAAGATGAGCATATTTAAGAGTATTGATACGTCTCCAACGTATCTATAATTTTTGATTGTTCCATGCTATTATATTATCCACCTTGGATATTTCATATGCATTTATATGCTATTTTATATGATTTTTGGGACTAACCTATTAACCTAGAGCCCAGTGCCAGTGCCAGTTTCTGTTTTTCCTTGTTTTTGAGTTTTACAGAAAAGGAACACCAAACAGAGTCCAATTGACGTGCCAATTTTTGATGATTTTTTATGGACCAAAAGAAGCCCCTGGAGTAAAATAGTTGGGCCAGAAGAGTCCCAAGCCATCCACGAGATAGGAGGGCGAGCCCAGGGGGTAGGGCGCGCCCTCCACCCTCGTAGACGACTCGGAGACCCCCCTGACTTGTTCTCGGCGCCAAAAATTCCTATAAATTCTGAAACCTCTAGAAAATAACCTAGATCGGAAGTTCTGCCGCCGCAAGCCTCCGTAGCCATCGAAAACCAATCTAGACCCGTTCCGGCACCCTGTCGGAGGGGGGAATCCCTCTCCGGTGGCCATCTTCATCATCCCGACGCTCTCCATGACGAGGAGGGAGTAGTTCACCCTCGGGGCTGAGGGTATGTACCAGTAGCTATGTGTTTGATCTCTCTCTCTCTCTCTCTTGTGTTCTTGATTTGGCACGATCTTGATGTACTGCGAGCTTTGCTATTATAGTTGGATCTTATGATGTTTCTCCCCATCTACTCTCTTGTGATGGATTGAGTTTTCCCTTTGAAGTTATCTTATAGGATTGAGTCTTTAAGGATTTGAGAACACTTGATGTATGTCTTGCATGTGCTTATATGTGGTGACAATGGGATATCACGTGATCCACTTGATGTATGTTTTGGTGATCAACTTGCAAGTTCCATGACCTCGTGAACTTATGCATAGGGGTTGGCACACATTTTCGTCTTGACTTTCCGGTAGAAACTTTGGGGCACTCTTTGAAGTTCTTTGTGTTGGTTGAATAGATGAATCTGAGATTGTGTGATGCATATCGTACAATCATACCCACGGATACTTGAGGTGACATTGGAGTATCTAGGTGACATTAGGGTTTTGGTTGATTTGTGTATTAAGGTGTTATTCTAGTATGAACTCTATGATAGATCGATCCGAAAGAATAACTTTGAGGTGGTTTCGTACCCTACAATAATCTCTTCGCTTGTTCTCCGCTATTAGTGACTTTGGAGTGACTCTTTGTTGCATGTTGAGGGATAGTTATATGATCCAATAATGTTATTATTGTTGAGAGAGCTTGCACTAGTGAAAGTATGAACCCTAGGCCTTTCTTCCTAGCATTGCAATACTGTTTACGCTTACTTTTATCACTTGCTACCTTGCTGTTTTTATATTTTCAGATTACAAAAACCTATATCTACCATCCATATTGCACTTGTATCATGATACGTCTAATTTTTGATTGTTCCATGCTATATTATATTCTGTTTTGGACATTATTGGGCTTCATTATACACTTTTATATTATTTTTGGGACTAACCTATTACTGGAGGCGCAACCTAGAATTGCTGTTTTTTTGCCTATTTTAGGGTTTCGAAGAAAAGGAATATCAAACGGTGTCCAAACGGAATGAAACCTTCGGGAACGTGATTTTTGGAACGAACATGATCCAGAGGACTTGGACCCTATGTCAAGAAATCAACCAGGAGGCCACGAGGTAGGGGGCGCGCCTACCCCCCAGGCGCGCCCTCCACCCTCGTGAGCCCCCTGTTGCTCCACTGATGTACTCCTTACTCCTATATATACCTACGTACCCCCAAACTACCAGATACGGAGCCAAAACCCTAATTTCACCACCGTAACTTTCTGTATCCACGAGATCCCATCTTGGGGCCTGTTTTGGAGCTCCGCCGGAGGGGGCATCGATCACGAAGGGCTTCTACATCAACACCATAGCCTCTCCGATGAAGTGTGAGTAGTTTACTTCAGACCTACGGGTCCATAGTTATTAGCTAGATGGCTTCTTGTCTCTTTTTGGATCTCAATACAAAGTCCCCCCCTCTGTTGTGGAGATCTATTCGATGTAATCTTCTTTTGCGGTGTGTTTGTTGAGACCAATGAATTGTGGGTTTATGATCAAGTTTATCTATGAACAATATTTAAATCTTCTTTGAATTCTTTTATGTATGATTGGTTATCTTTGCAAGTCTCTTCGAATTATCAATTTGGTTTTGCTGTGACGCCCCCGATTTAATCGTACACTAATCATACATGCAAACGTGTACGATCAAGATCAGGGACTCACGGGAAGATATCACAACACAACTCTACAAATAAAATGAGTCATACAAGCATCATATTACAAGCCAGGGGCCTCGAGGGCTCGAATACAAGAGCTCGATCATAGACGAGTCAGCGGAAGCAACAATATCTGAGTACAGACATAAGTTAAACAAGTTGCCATAAGATGGCTAGCACAAACTGGGATACAGATCGAAAGAGGCGCAGGCCTCCTGCCTGGGATCCTCCTAACTACTCCTGGTCGTCGTCAGCGGGCAGCACGTAGTAGTAGGCACCTCCGATGTAGTAGGAGTCATCGTCGACGGTGGCGTCTGGCTCCTGGGCTCCAACATCTGGTTGCGACAACCAGGTAGAAGGGATAGAGGGAAAAGAAGGAGAAAGCAACCGTGAGTACTCATCCAAAGTACTCGCAAGCAAGGAGCTACACTACATATGCATGGGTACATGTGTAAAGGCCATATAGGTGGACTGAACTGCAGAATGCCAGAATAAGAGGGGGATAGCTAGTCCTTTCGAAGACTACGCTTCTGGCAGCCTCCGTCTTGCAGCATGTAAAAGAGAGTAGACTGAAGTCCTCCAAGTATCATCGCATAGCATAATCCTAACCGATGGTCCTCCCCTCGTCGCCCTATGAGAGAGCGATCACCGGTTGTATCTGGCACTTGGAAGGGTGTGTTTTATTAAGTATCCGGTTCTAGTTGTCATAAGGTCAAGGTACAACTCCAAGTCGTCCTTTTTCCGAGGGACACGGCTATTCGAATAGTTCAACTTCGCTGCAGGGGTGCACCACATAACCCAACACGCTCGATCCCATTTGGCCGGACACACTTTCCTGGGTCATGCCCGGCCTCGGAAGATCAACACGTCGCAGCCCTACCTAGGCACAACAGAGAGGTCAGCACGCCGGTCTAAATCCTATGGCGCAGGGGTCTAGGCCCATCGCCCATTGCACACCTGCATGTTGCGAACGCGGCCGGAAGCAGACCTAGCCTAGTGGCGTTCCAGCCCAATCCGGCGCGCGCCACTTAGTCGCTGACGTCACGAAGGCTTCGGCTGATACCACGACGTCGAGTGCCCATAACTGTCCCCGCGTAGATGGTTAGTGCGTATAGGCCAGTAGCCAGACTCAGATCAAATACCAAGATCTCGTTAAACGTGTTAAGTATACGCGAACGCCGACCAGGGCCAGGCCCACCTCTCTCCTAGGTGGACTGAACCTGCCCTGTCGCTCTGCCACAAAGTAACAGTCGGGGGCCGTCGGGAACCCAGGCCCACCACTACCTGGATGGAGCCACCTGCCCCTTCAGCCCCCATCTCCAAACAGTTTCTCCGATAATGTAACAGTGTAAAGTATATAGTATATGCCCGTGATCACCTCCCGAGTGATCACGGCCCGATAGTATAGCATGGCAGACGGACAAGAATGTAGGGCCACTGATGATAAACTAGCATCCTATACTAAGCAGTAGGGTAGCAGGTAATGGTAACAACAGTAGTAGCAAGGACAGGCTATGCATCAGGATAGGAATAACGGAAAGCAGTAACATGTTACACTACTCTAATGCATGTAGTATAGAGAAGAGTAGGCGATATCTGGTGATCAAAGGGGGGGCTTGCCTGGTTGCTCTGGCAAGACAGAGGGGTCGTCAACACCGTAGTCGTACTGGGTAGCAGTGGCGTCCGTCTCGGTGTGTAGCGAGAGAAGAGGGGGAAGAAACAACAAATATTAAGCAAACATAAGCATGACAATGCATGACGTGACAATGAGCGGTGCTAGGTGTGCCCTAACGCGGTAGTAGGTGATGCCGGCGAAGGGGGAAAACATCCGGGAAAGTATTTCCCGGTGTTTCGCGTTTTCGGGCAGAGGAGCCGGAGGGGGAAAGTTGCAAGTTTGATAGGTTAGGGATGCATGGCGGACGAACGGGCTGCGTATCCGGGTTCGTCTCGTCGTTCTAAGCAACTTTCATGTATAAAGTTTTTTGATCCGAGCTACGGTTTATTTTAAAATGATTTTCTAAAGTTTTATTAATTTTTGGAATTAATTATTTAAATCAACATTATCCAGAATAGTAAAAGACGACGTCAGCATGACATCATGCTGGCGTCAGCAGTCAACTGAGCAGTTGACTGGGTCAACTATGTGTGGGTCCCGCAAGTCATTCACTATTAGTTAATTAATCACAGTTAATTAGGTTAACTAGTTAATTAGGCTAATCTAATCAGGATTAATTAATTAATTTAATTAATTAATTAATTAATATATTTATTTTTATTATTATTTATTTTTTAAAAATCTTTTTTTAACAAACGTTCTGGGGGGCAAGGGCCCCATATGTCATTGGCCCAGGGGGCCTTAACGGGCATGGGCATGCGGGAACTGGGGATACGGGCGTATCCCGGTTGTCCCCGGGCGCCGGCCGGTGCGGCCAAGGGGCACCGAGCGCGGCCACGAGGAGCAGGGGCAGGGCAGCGCGCCGACGTGGAGCTCCGGCGGCTGAGTTCACGCGGAGTAGGGGGGGCACCGCGGCGAGCAGATGCAGCGGGGCACAGCGAGTGATCCAGGGGCTCCGGCGACAGGCGCCATCCCCAGGCGCCTGAGGAGGTGCGCGTGTGGGGTCAAGCACCGGCGGCCAGCGACGCAGCGCGGTGCGATGAGGGGGCCGTGGCGAAAGGCGAGCTGGCGCGCGCGTGCACTGGACGAGGCAGCAGCGGGGGGGAGAGGGCGCGGCCACGGCGCGTGCGGAGGCACGCCGGTCACGACGAGGCCGCGGTGAGCAGAGGCGCGCGAGAGAGGAGCGCGGAGACGAGCGCAGCAGCGGGCTCACATTGGGGCGTAGGGAACGGGGCAGTGGGGGTTGGGGAGGACGACAGCGACGACGTGCGTGGCGGAGACGAGGTGCAGGCCGGCGAGGAGGCGCGGCGTCCTGGCGCGGGACGGCGAGGTCGTCGCGGCGACGGGCGTCGGGATCGGGGGTGCAGGGCGGCGCGGGATCGGGCCCCTCCCTGATCCAGAACCAGCCGAGCGTGGGGGCGCCGGGAAGGACGATTGAGGAGGAGGGCGCTGGGCGGTGGTGGCGATGGTGAACGGCGACGGGGACGGCCCGATCCGATCTGGATCGGATGAGAGGGAGAGACGAGGGAGTGGGGGGTGGTTGCAGTCGTGGGGGAGTGGGGGGTGTTATGGTTTCGGGGCAGGGGGGTGGGGGTGGCCTATAGGCCAGGGGATGGCCGGCTGGGCCATGGCCCAGTTGGGCCTAGGGGTCCAATGGGGGGTCGCCTTTTACCTCTTTTTTTGGTTAGTTTTCTTTTCTGTTATTTATTTACTTTTCTGTTTTCTTTTAATTTCTTAGTTGTATTAGTTTTATAAATTATAAAAGCAGTCACTAATTTAGAGTTAATAATTATGCTACTGTCCCATTAACTTAGGGGCTACTAAATAAACATTTTATTATTTTATAAAATGCAAAAGACATTTATTTCATTGTTTTACCTACTGTTTTAATTATTCAAAAGCATCTAAACTTTCTATAAGAATGTGGTTTCTTCACCTCAATTAGTTAGGGATTATTTACCACATGAGGAACAATTTAGTTTTAATGTTTGAAAACTTTTACGGTTTGCCTATATTTCAAATTTGAATTTGAATCGTTTTTGAACTAACCCGAGTTTATCAACAGTAACCGAGGGGACGTGGCATCCTTAGCAGAGGGTTACTGTAGCTTAATTATCCGTGCGTCACATTGGCCTACTAGATTGATCTACCTCATGGCCTCCTCTTTTGTGTCTAGACATAGGGTCCAAGTCTCCTGGGTCTTGTTCGTTGAGAAAATCACGTTCCTGAAGGTTTCATTTCATTTGGACTCCGTTTGATATTCCTTTTCTTCGAAACCCTAAAATAGGCAAAAAACAATTCTGGGCTGGGCCTCCGGTTAATAGGTTAGTCCCAAAACTAATATAAAAGTGGAAAATAAAGCGCAATAATGTCCAAAATAGTAGATAATAAAGCATGGAGCAATCAAAAATTATAGATACGTTGGAGACGTATCAAGCATCCCCAAGCTTAATTCCTGCTCGTCCTCGAGTAGGTAAATGATAAAAACAGAATTTTTGATGCGGAGTGCTACTTGGCATAGTTTTAATGTAATTCTTCTTAATTGTGGTATGAATATTCAGATCCGAAAGATTCAAGACAAAAGTTTAATATTGACATAAAAATAATAATGCTTCAAGCATACTAACAAAGCAATTATGTCTTCTCAAAATAGCATGGCCAAAGAAAGTTATCCCTACAAAATCATATAGTCTGGCTATGCTCCATCTTCACCACATAAAATATTTAACTCATGCACAACCCCGATGACAAGCCAAGCAATTGTTTCATACTTTTGACATTCTCAAAACTTTTTCAATTTTCACACAATACATGAGCGTGAGCCATGGACATAGCACTATAGGTGGAATAGAATGGTGGTTGTGGAGAAGACAAAAAGGGAGAAGATAGTTTCACATCAACTAGGCGTATCAACGGGCTATGGAGATGCCCATCAATAGATATCAATGTGAGTGAGTAGGGATTGCCATGCAACAGATGCACTAGAGCTATAAGTATAGGAAAGCTTAAAAAGAAACAAAGTGGGTGTGCATCCAACTTGCTTGATCATGAAGACCTAGGGCATTTTGAGGAAGCCCATCATTGGAATATACAAGCCAAGTTCTATGATGAAAAATTCCCACTAGTATATGAAAGTGATAACATGAGAGACTCTCTACTATGAATATCATGGTGCTACTTTGAAGCACAAGTGTGGTAAAAGGAAAGTAACATTGTCCCTTCTCTCTTTTTCTCTCATTTTTTAAATTTGGGCCTTTTCTCTTTTTTATGGCCTCTTTTCTTTCTCCTTTTTTTCGTCCGGAGTCTCATCCCGACTTGTGGGGGAATCATAGTCTCCATCATCCTTTCCTCACCGGGAGAATGCTCTAATAATGATGATCATCACACTTTTATTTTTCTTACAACTCAACAATTACAACTCGATACTTAGAACAAAATATGAATCTATATGAATGCCTCCGGCGGTGTACCGGGATATGCAATGAATCAAGAGTGACACGTATGAAAGAATTATGAATGGTGGCTTTGCCACAAATACGATGTCAACTACATGATCATGCTAAGCAATATGACAATGATGAAGTGGAACGGTGGAAAGTTGCATGGCAATATATCTCGGAATGGCTATGGAAATGCCATAATAGGTAGGTATGGTGGCTGTTTTGAGGAAGGTATATGGTGGGTGTATGATACCGGCGAAAGTTGCGCGGTATTAGAGAGGCTAGAAAAGGTGGAAGGGTGAGAGTACGTATAATCCATGGACTCACCATTAGTCATAAAGAACTCATATACTTATTGCAAAAATCTACAAGTTATCAAAGCAAAGTATTACGCGCATGCTCCTAGGGGGATAGATTGGTAGGAAAAGACCATCGCTCGTCCCCGACTGCCACTCATAAGGAAGACAATCAAAAAATAAATCATGCTCTGACTTCATCACATAACGGTTCACCATACGTGTGAAGGAAATATGCCCTAGAGGCAATAATAAAGTTATTATTTATTTACTTATATCACGATAAATGTTTATTATTCATGCTAGAATTGTATTAACCGGAAACATAATACATGTGTGAATACATAGACAAACAGAGTGTCACTAGTATGCCTCTATTTGACTAGCTCGTTAATCAAAGATGGTTATGTTTCCTAACCATGGACAAAAGAGTTGTTATTTGATTAACGAGGTCACATCATTAGTTGAATGATCTGATTGACATGACCCATTCCATTAGCTTAGCACCCGATCGTTTAGTATGTTGCTCTTGCTTTCTTCATGACTTATACATGTTCCTATGACTATGAGATTATGCAACTCCCGTTTGCCGGGGGAACACTTTGGGTGCTACCAAATGTCACAACGTAACTGGGTGATTATAAAGGAGTACTATAGGTGTTTCCAATGGTAGATGTTGGGTTGGCGTATTTCGAGAATAGGATTTGTCACTCCGATTGTCGGTGAGGTACCTCTGGGCCCTCTCGGTAATACACATCACATAAGCCTTGCAAGCATTATAACTAAGATGTTAGTTGTGAGATGATGTATTACGGAACGAGTAAAGAGACTTGCCAGTAACGAGATTGAACTAGGTATTGGATACCGACGATCGAATCTCGGGCAAGTAACATACCGATGACAAAGGGAACAACGTATGTTGTTATGCAGTCTGACCGATAAAGATCTTCGTAGAATATGTAGGAGCCAATATGGGCCTCCAGGTCCTACTATTGGTTATTGACCGGAGGCGTGTCTCGGTCATGTCTACATTGTTCTCGAACCGTAGGGTCCGCACGCTTAATGTTACGATGACAGTTATTATGAGTTTATGCATTTTGATGTACCGAAGGTTGTTTGGAGTCCCGGATGTGATCACGGACATGACGAGGAGTCTCGAAATGGTCAAGACATAAAGATTGATATATTGGAAGCCTATGTTTGGACATCGGAAGTGTTCCGGGTGAAATCGGGAATTTTACCGGAGTACCGGGAGGTTACCGGAACACCCCGGGAACCAAATGGGCCTTATTGGGCCTTAGTGGAAAGGTGAAAGGGGCAGCCCAAGGTGGGCTGCGCGCCTCCCCCCTCCCCTAGTCCTATTAGGACTAGGAGAGGTGGCCGGCCCCCTTCTCCCCCCTCTCTCTCTCTCGGAATCCTATTAGGAATAGGATTGGGGGGGGAGTCCTACTCCCGGTAGGAGTAGGACTCCTCCTGCGCCCTCCTCCTTTGGCCGGCCAGCCCTCCCCCTGGCAACATTTATATACGGGGGCAGGGGGCACCTCTAGACACACAAGTTGATCATTGAGATCGTTCCTTAGCCGTGTGCGGTGCCCCCTGCCACCAAATTCCACCTCGATCATACCGTTGTAGTGCTTAGGCGAAGCCCTGCGTCGGTAGTACATCAAGATCGTCACCACGCTGTCGTGCTGACGGAACTCCTCCTCGACGCTTTGCTGGATCGGAGCCCGAGGATCGTCATCGAGCTGAACGTGTGCTAAGAACTCGGAGGTGCCGGAGTAACGGTACTTGGATCGGTCGGATCGGGAAGAAGACGTACGACTACTTCCTCTACGTTGTGTCAATGCTTCCGTTGCGATCTACAAGGGTACATAGATCAGACTCTCCTCCTCGTTGCTATGCATCACCATGATCTTGCGTGTGCGTAGGAATTTTTTTGAAATTACTACGTTACCCAACAGTGGTATCAGAGCCTAGGTTTTATGGTTTGATGTTACTTGCACGAGTAGAACACAAGTGAGTTGTGGGCGATACAAGTCATACTGCCTACCAGCATGTCATACTTTGGTTCAGCGGTATTGTTGGACGAGACGACCCGGACCAACATTACGCGTACGCTTACGCGAGACCGGTTCCCTCGACGTGCTTTGCACATAGATGGCTTGCGGGCGACTGTCTCTCCAACTTTAGTTGAACTGAGTGTGGCTACGCCCGGTCCTTGAGAAGGTTAAAACGGAGTCTATTTGACAAACTATCGTTGTGGTTTTGATGCGTAGGTGAGATGAGTTCTTGCTTAAGCCCGTAGCAGCCACGTAAAACTTGCAACAACAAAGTAGAGGACGTCTAACTTGTTTTTGCAGGGCATGTTGTGATGTGATATGGTCAAGGCATGATGCTAAATTTTATTGTATGAGATGATCATGTTTTGTGACCAAGTTATCGGCAACTGGCAGGAGCCATATGGTTGTCACTTTATTGTATGCAATGCAATCGCGATGTAATGCTTTACTTTATTACTAAGTGGTAGTGATAGTCGTGGAAGCATAAGATTGGCGAGACGACAATGATGCTACGATGGAGATCAAGGTGTCGCGCCGGTGACGATGGTGATCATGATGGTGCTTCGGAGATGGAGATCACAAGCACAAGATGATGATGGCCATATCATATCACTTATATTGATTGCATGTGATGTTTATCCTTTTATGCATCTTATCTTGCTTTGATTGACGGTAGCATTATAAGATGATCTCTCACTAAATTATCAAGAAGTGTTCTCCCTGAGTATGCACCGTTGCCAAAGTTCGTCGTGCCCAGACACCACGTGATGATCGGGTGTGATAAGCTCTACGTCCATCTACAACGGGTGCAAGCCAGTTTTGCACACGCAGAATACTCAGGTTAAACTTGACGAGCCTAGCATATGCAGATATGGCCTCGGAACACGGAGACTGAAAGGTCGAGCGTGAATCATATAGTAGATATGATCAACATAACGATGTTCACCATTGAAAACTACTCCATCTCACGTGATGATCGGTTATGGTTTAGTTGATTTGGATCACGTGATCACTTAGAGGATTAGAGGGATGTCTATCTAAGTGGGAGTTCTTAAGTAATATGATTAATTGAACTTTAATTTATCATGAACTTAGTCCTGGTAGTATTAGCATATCTATGTTGTAGATCAATAGCTCGCGTTGTTGCTTTCATATGTTTATTTTGATATGTTCCTAGAGAAAATTGTGTTGAAAGATGTTAGTAGCAATGATACGGATTGGATCCATGATCTGAGGTTTATCCTCATTGCTGCACAGAAAAAATATGTCCTTGATGCACCACTAGGTGACAGACCTATTGCAGGAGCAGATGCAGACGTTATGAACGTTTGGCTAGCTCAATATGATGACTACTTGATAGTTTAGTGCACCATGCTTAATGGCTTAGAATCGGGACTTCAAAGACGTTTTGAACGTCATGGACCATATGAGATGTTCCAGGAGTTGAAGTTAATATTTCAAGCAAATACCCGAGTTGAGAGATATGAAGTCTCCAACAAGTTCTATAGCTAAAAGATGGAGGAGAATCGCTCAACTAGTGAGCATGTGCTCAGATTGTCTGGGTACTACAATCGCTTGAATCAAGTGGGAGTTAATCTTCCAGATAAGATAGTGATTGACAGAATTCTCTAGTCACCATCACCAAGTTAGTAGAACTTCGTGATGAACTATAATATGCAAGGGATAACGGAAACAACTCCCAAGCTCTTCGTGATGCTGAAATCAACGAAGGTATAAATCAAGAAAAACATCAAGTGTTGATGGTTGACAAGACCACTAGTTTCAAGAAAAGGGCAAAGGGAAGAAGGGGAACTTCAAGAAGAACGGCAAGCAAGTTGCTGCTCAAGTGAAGAAGCCCAAGTCTGATCCTAAGCCTGAGACTAAGTGCTTCTACTGCAAAGGGACTGGTCACTGGAAGCGGAACTACCCCAAGTGATTGGCGGATAAGAAGGATGGCAAAGTAAACATAAGTATATTTGATATACATGTTATTGATGTATACTTTACTAGTGTTTATAGCAACCCCTCAGTATTTGATGCTAGTTCAGTTGCTAAGAGTAGTAACTCGAAACGGGAGTTGCAGAATGAACAGAGACTAGTTAAGGGTGAAGTGACGATGTGTGTTGGAAGTGGTTCCAAGATTGATATGATCATCATCGCACAATCCCTATACTTTCGGGATTAGTGTTGAACCTAAATAAGTGTTATTTGGTGTTTGCGTTAAGCATGAATATGATTTGATCATGTTTATTGTAATACAGTTATTCATTTAAGTAAAAGAATAAATTGTTGTTCTATTTACATGAATAAAACCTTATATGGTTACACACCCAATGAAAATAGTTCATTGGATCTCGATCTCAGTGATACACATATTCATAATATTGAAACCAAAAGATGTGAAGTTAATAATGATAGTGCAACTTATTTGTGGCACTGCCGTTTAGGTCATATTTGTGTAAAGCGCATGAAGAAACTCCGTGCTGATGGGATTTTGGAATCACTTGATTATGAATCACTTGATGCTTGCGAACCATGCCTTATGGGCAAGATGACTAAAACGCCGTTCTCCGGAACAATGAAGCAAGCAACTGATTTGTTGGAAATCATACATACTGATGTATGTGGCCCGATGAATATTAAAGGCTTACAGCAGGTATCATTATTTTCTGACCTTCACAAGATGATTTGAGCAGATATGGGGATATCTACTTGATGAAACATAAGTCTGAAACATTTGAACAGTTCAAAGAATTTCAGAGTGAAGTGGAAAATCATTGTGACAAGAAAATAAAAGTTTCTACGATATGATCGCAGAGGTGAAATATTTGAGTTACGAGTTTGGTCTTCAGTTAAAACAATGTGAAATAGTTTCACTACGCACGCCACCTGGAACACCACAGCATAATGGTGTGTCCGAACGTCATAACCGTACTTTATTGGATATAGTGCAATCTATGATGTTTCTTACCGATTTACCACTATCGTTTTTGGGGTCATGCATTAGAGACAGCTGCATTCACGTTAAAAAGGGGGCACCATCTATATCCGTCGAGACGACGCCGTATGAACTATGGTTTGGCAAGAAACCAAAGTTGTCGTTTCTTAAAGTTTGGGGCTGCGATGCTTATGTGAAAAAGCTTCAACCTGATAAGCTCGAACCCAAAGCGGAGAAATGTTTCTTCATAGGATACCCAAAGGAGACTGTTGGGTACACCTTCTATCACAGATCCGAAGGGAAGACATTCGTTGCTAAGAATGGATCATTTCTAGAGAAGGAGTTTCTCTCGAAAGAAGTGAGTGGGAGGAAAGTAGAACTTGACGAGGTAACTGTACCTGCTCCCTTATTGGAAAATAGTACATCACAGAAAACTGTTTCTGCGACACCTATACCAATTAGTGAGGAAGCTCATGATGATGATCATGAAACTTCAGGACAAGATACTACTGAGCCACGTAGATCAACCAGAGTAAGATCCGCACCAGAGTGGTACAGTAATCCAATTCTAGAAGTCATGCTACTAGATCATGATGAACCTACGAACTATGAAGAAGCGATGGTGAGCCCAGATTCCGCAAAGTGGCTTGAAGCCATGAAATCTGAGATGGGATCCATGTATGAGAACAAAGTATGGACTTTGGTTGACTTGCCCGATGATCGGCAAGCAATTGAGAATAAATGGATCTTCAA
The DNA here is from genome assembly GCA_034509565.1 of Triticum monococcum. Taxonomy (NCBI): domain Eukaryota; kingdom Viridiplantae; phylum Streptophyta; class Magnoliopsida; order Poales; family Poaceae; genus Triticum; species Triticum monococcum. The sequence continues at coordinate 475,167,911 of CM067842.1, read as the reverse complement.
GAAAAAGACTGACGCTGACGGTAATATTACTGTCTATAAAGCTCGACTTGTCGCAAAAGGTTTTCGACAAGTTCAAGGGGTTGACTACGATGAGACCTTCTCACCCGTAGCGATGCTTAAGTCTGTCAGAATCATGTTAGCAATTGCCGCATTTTATGATTATGAAATTTGGCAGATGGATGTAAAACTACATTCCTGAATGGATTTCTGGAAGAAGAGTTGTATATGATGCAAACAGAAGGTTTTGTCAATCCGAAAGGTGCTAACAAAATGTGCAAGCTCCAGCGATCCATCTGTGGACTGGTGCAAGCATCTCGGAGTTGGAATATACGCTTTGATGAGTTGATCAAAGCATATAGTTTTATACAGACTTGCGGTGAAGCCTGTATTTACAAGAAAGTGAGTGGAAGCACTACAACATTTCTGATAAGTATATGTGAATGACATATTATTGATCGGAAATAATGTAGAATTATTCTGTAAAGCATAAAGGAGTGTTTGAAAGGAGTTTTTCAAAGAAAGACTTCGGTGAAGCTGCTTACATATTGAGCTTCAAGATCCATAGAGATAGATCAAGACGCTTGATAAGTTTTTTCAATGAGTACATACCTTGACAAGATTTTGAAGTAGTTCAAAATGGAGCAGTCAAAGAAAGAGTTCTTGCCTGTATTATAAGGTGTGAAGTTGAGTAAGACTCAAAGCCCGACCACGGCAGAAGATAGAAAGAGAATGAAAGTCATTCCCTATGCCTTGGCCATAGGTTCTATAAAGTATGTCATGCTGTATACCAGATCTATTGTATACCCTGCACTGATTTGGCAAGGGAGTACAATAGTGATCTAGGAGTAGATCACTGGACAGCGGTCAGAATTATCCTTAGTGAAATAAGGATATGTTTCTCGATTATGGACGTGATAAAAAGGTTCGTCGTAAAGGGTTACGCCGATGCAAGTTTTGACACTAATCTAGATGACTCTAAGTCTCGGTCTAGATACATATTGAAAGTGGGAGCAATTAGCTAGAGTAGCTCCATGCAGAGCATTCTTGACATAGAAATTTGCAAAATACATGTGGATCTGAATGTGGCAGAACCGTTGACTAAGGTTCTCTCACAAGCAAAACATGATCACACCATAGTACTCTTTGGGTGTTAATCACATAGCGATGTGAACTAGATTACTGAATCTAGTAAACCCTTTGGGTGTTGGTCACATGGCGATGTGAACTATGGGTGTTAATCACATGATGATGTGAACTATCGATGTTAATCACATGGTGATGTGATCTAGATTATTGACTCTAGTGCAAGTGGGAGACTGAAGGAAATATGCCCTAGAGGCAATAATAAAGTTATTATTTATTTCCTTATATCATGATAAATGTTTATTATTCATGCTAGAATTGTATTAACCGGAAACATAATACATGTGTGAATACATAGACAAACAGAGTGTCACTAGTATGCCTCTACTTGACTAGCTCGTTAATCAAAGATGGTTATGTTTCCTAACCATGGACAAAAGAGTTGTTATTTGATTAACGAGGTCACATCATTAGTTGAATGATCTGATTGACATGACCCATTCCATTAGCTTAGCACCCGATCGTTTAGTATGTTGCTATTGCTTTCTTCATGACTTATACATGTTCCTATGACTATGAGATTATGCAACTCCCGTTTGCCGGAGGAACACTTTGGGTGCTACCAAACGTCACAACGTAACTGGGTGATTATAAAGGAGTACTACAGGTGTTTCCAATGGTAGATGTTGGGTTGGCGTATTTCGAGAATAGGATTTGTCACTCCGATTGTCGGAGAGGTACCTCTGGGCCCTCTCAGTAATACACATCACATAAGCCTTGCAAGCATTATAACTAAGATGTTAGTTGTGAGATGATGTATTACGGAACGAGTAAAGAGACTTGCCAGTAACGAGATTGAACTAGGTATTGGATACCGACGATCGAATCTCGGGCAAGTAACATACCGATGACAAAGGGAACAACATATGTTGTTATGCGGTCTGACCGATAAAGATCTTCGTAGAATATGTAGGAGCCAATATGGGCATCCAGGTCCCGCTATTGGTTATTGACCGGAGACGTGTCTCGGTCATGTCTACATTGTTCTCGAACCGTAGGGTCCGCACGCTTAACGTTACGATGACAGTTATTATGAGTTTTGTATTTTGATGTACCGAAGGTTGTTCGGAGTCCCGGATGTGATCACGGACATGACGAGGAGTCTCGAAATGGTCGAGACATAAAGATTGATATATTGTAAGCCTATGTTTGGATATCGGAAGTGTTCCGGGTGAAATCGGGAATTTTACCGGAGTACCGGGAGGTTACCGGAACCCCCCGGGAACCAAATGGGCCTTATTGGGCCTTAGTGGAAAGGTGAAAGGGGCAGCCCAAGGTGGGCTGCGCGCCTCCCCCCTCCCCTAGTCCTATTAGGACTAGGAGAGGTGGCCGGCCCCCTTCTCCCTCTCTCTCTCTCGAGGAATCCTATTAGGAATAGGATTGGGGGGGGAGTCCTACTCCCGGTAGGAGTAGGACTCCTCCTGCGCCCTCCTCCTTTGGCCGGCCAGCCCTCCCCTTGGCAACCTTTATATACGGGGGCAGGGGGCACCTCTAGACACACAAGTTGATCATTGAGATCGTTCCTTAGCCGTGTGCGGTGCCCCCTGCCACCAAATTCCACCTCGATCATACCGTTGTAGTGCTTAGGCGAAGCCCTGCGTCGGTAGTACATCAAGATCGTCACCACGCCGTCGTGCTGACGGAACTCTTCCTCGACGCTTTGCTGGATCGGAGCCCGAGGATCATCATCGAGCTGAACGTGTGCTAAGAACTCGGAGGTGCCGGAGTAACGGTACTTGGATCGGTCGGATCGGGAAGAAGACGTACGACTACTTCCTCTACGTTGTGTCAACGCTTCCGTTGCGATCTACAAGGGTACGTAGATCAGACTCCCCCCCCCCCTCATTGCTATGCATCTCCATGATCTTGCGTGTGCGTAGGAAATTTTTTGAAATTACTACGTTACCCAACAACGTGCATGCTACGGGAATCACAAACTTTAACACAAGTATTTCTCAAATTCACAACTACTCAACCAGCACAACTTTAATATCACCATCCTTATATCTCAAAAAAATTATCAAGCATCAAACTTCTCATAGTATTCAACACACTCATAAGAAAGTTTTATTATTAATCTTGTATACCAAGCATATTAGGATTTTAAGAAAATTACCATGCTATTTAAGACTCTCAAAATAATCTAAGTGAAGCATGGGAGATCAATAGTTTCTATAAAACAAATCTACCACCGTGCTCTTAAAGATATAAGTGAAGTACTAGAGCAAAACTACATAACTCAAAAGATATAAGCGAAGCACATAGAGTATTCTAACAAATTCCAAATCATGTATGGCTCTCTCAAAAGGTGTGTACGGAAAGGATGATTGTGGTAAACTAAAAAGTAAAGACTCAAATCTTACAAGACGCTCCAAGCAAAACACATATCATGTGGCGAATAAAAATATAGCTCCAAGTAAAGTTACCGATAGAAGTAGACGAAAGAGGGGATGCCTTCCAGGGCATCCCCAAGCTTTGGCTTTTAGGTGTCCTTAGATTATCTTGGAGATGCCATGGGCATCCCCAAGCTTAGGCTCTTTCCACTCCTTATTCCATAATCCATCAAATCTTTACCCAAAACTTGAAAACTTCACAACACAAAACTTAAAGTAGAAAATCTCGTGAGCTCCGTTAGCGAAAGAAAATAAAAGACCACTTCAAGTTACTATAATGAACTCATTCTTTATTTATATTGGTGTTATACCTACTGTATTCCAACTTCTCTATGGTTTATAAACTATTTTACTAGCCATAGATTCATCAAAATAAGTGTAGCGACCAGACCTCAAATGGTCCAATCTCTATGCTCCGGTGTCATCCCTGGATCAGTAATGCTGACACCACACAGTACTTGAAGGATTTATAGCAGAGTAGCAATCACACACTTATTACATCGAGTGTCTCAAAAGAGAACTTATTACAATAAATATGGCTTAAGGCCATCTAATAACGATAACAGTGGAAGGCTTGGAAGATAAGTGAGTCCTTCAACTCCAACGACATCACTGAGTATAGAACCACGACCTAAAACTCCTTAATCGTCGTCTGAATAGTCTGCAACATTAACGTTGCAACCCGAAAAAGGGTCAGCACATGGAATATGCTGGCAATGTAACACATAGAGAGTAATCGAAAGAAACAACTATTCTACATGCATATTTGGCTGGTGGAAAGCTCTATGGTTACAGTTTTGCGTAAAGCCAATTTTTTCGTACTGCAAAGTAATAAATTTATTTAACTATCATGGTGGTTGTTAAACATTGAGAATGGTTGACAGCATTCTCAATCCCAATTAAACATCATCATTAAACAAACCCAACAAAATTAATTTTAGAGTAACATGTTGAGATTCACATGATAATCCAGGTACTAGATACTCAAGATGTCCATAACCGGGGACATGGCTAACCATGATTAGTTTATACACTCTGCAGAGGTTTGCGCACTTTTCCCCACAAGACTCGATCTCCTCCGTTGGTTTTCTCGCACTGCATGGTGTTTGAGAAACGGATGACTGAGACATAGTCTTTCAGAAGCGCTAGCACCTTACGAACGGGTAGACCGTACCAACCTACATCCCCTACATCTGCTAGTCTACCACTGTAAGAGTTCGCACGACTTAGTCAACTATGCTAGAGCCCATAATAGCTTGTGGCTGCACACGTAAGTTTCTAGTATGAATAATCTCATGATCCCTTTGAGCCTGGGTGGCGGTCCAAAAGAAAACAGGCAATCGCTGGAATACCCAGGTGCCTCAATCCACCCAGATGTGTGTTTAGGTTGCCACCTTAAATAAACCATTAATTAACAAAGCTCACATCTGTCATGGATACAATCACCCAATCCACGTCTACTAGCACAACATAGCAATAATAAGCAAACGTAGAGTAACTCCCAAAGGTTTGATAATAAACAGGTAATAGGTTCTACCTCAACTACTCCCCAATCCCACAATTTAATTAGATCCTAATCATGAAATGTGTGAGGATTGATCTAATGCAATAAAACTGGGTAGTATGAGGTATGATCAAAGTGTTACTTGCCTTGCTGATGATCCGGGAAACCTAGCGATTCGAAGTAACAAGCGGTGCACTCCGGGTACTTTATCGCAAGCAAACAAACACACAATAAGTAATCAAATAATGTGCAGGTAAAACTCAAATAAGAGATCTAACCAGAAAGTTCAACTTAAGAACTCCGGTTGGCAAAAATGATCAAATCGAACGAAGCAACGAAAGACAAACAGCAAAAGAAACAGGCTTCATTTGCTATTCCGGATCTAAGGCAATTTTTACAGAAGCAAAAACTTGTTTAAGTTGGTTAAACGGAAAGAGGGTTTCGAGACCAAACTCCAGGCGCTTGAATCGCCTGATTCCGATAAACGAGCGAAAAGTTATACTAAAACGAAAATCGGATCAGAAATCGCGATCAGAAATAATCGCGGAAAATCCGAGAAAAAGAAAAACGACGAACAGATTAACGAACGAACGTTCGTTATCTGGATCTAACCGACGAACGCATTCGTTAAAATGAACGAACGAGCGAACGCTCGCTAAATAACTAAACCGTAAAAAACCGTTGTAATAAAAAAAAGCGGATCTAAAAAACAAACGGTTTTCTGAAGAAAACCGCCGGTGACGGCGGCTACCTCGGGCAGCGGGGCGGCGGCGAGGCGGCGGCGGGGCGGCGCGATGCTAGGGTTTCAGCGGGCGGGCTGGTGGGCTTTGGCGGCTCGGCGGGGTCGGCTTAAAAAGGCCCCCTGGGCGGAGTCCCGCTCGGGTACGGCCGGAGCCGTTTCGTATTTTTTTTTAAATAATTCTGCGTAGAAAAACTAATGAAAGAAATACTAAACGGGCTCAAAAAATCCTGGAATAAATTTTCCCCGACTTCTAAAATCAAGCCGCACAGGATGAACATTTATTTAGGGCCTAAATGCAATTTTGAAAAATGCACATTTTCCTAAATTCAAATAAAATAGCAAATAAAACCAAATAAAATCTTATTTGATTTTTTTATTAAATCCTCAATATTTCTCTATTTTGGGAAAGTCATTTTATTCCCTCTCTCATAATTTTGATAATAGAAATAATTGAAGATAAAATAAATAAAATCAAATGATCCTATTTTCAAAATTTGAGACAACTCAAATATGAAAATAACGAAATACCCAACTCTCTCCGAGGGTCCTTGAGTTGCGTGAAATTTCTAGGATCAACCAAAATGCAATAATTATGATATGCAATGATGATCTAGTGTATAACATTCCGAATTGAAAATTTGGGATGTTACAAACCTACCCCCCTTAAGATGAATCTCGCCCTTGAGATCCGGGTTGGCTAGAAAATAGGTGACGGTGGTCTTTCAGCAAATCTTCCTCTCGTTCCCAGGTGGCTTCATCCTCCGTGTGGTGGCTCCACTGAACCTTGCAAAACTTGATAACCTTGCTGCGAGTGACTCGACTGGCATACTCTAGAATCTTAACCGGTTTCTCCTCATAGGTCAAATCACTATCCAACTGAATCGCTTCCAGTGGTACCGTATCTCTCAGCGGTATGTCAGCCATCTCTGCGTGGCACTTCTTCAACTAGGATACATGAAACACGTCGTGAACTCCTGACAGTCCTTCGGGTAATTCCAACTTGTAGGCTACTTCTCCCATACGCTCCAAAACTTTGTATGGGCCTACAAAACGTGGCGCTAGTGTTCCCTTAACTCCAAAGAGCTTAACTCCTTAAAGTGGAGATACTCTAAGATAAACTTGGTCTCCGACTTTGTAAACTGTCTCCTTGCGTTTAGAGTCTGCATAACTCTTCTGCCTGGACTGAGCTACCTTGAGCCTATCGCGAATAAATTTCACTTTCTGTTCAGACTCCATTATCAGATCCGGTCCAAACAACTGGCGGTCTCCAACTTCATCCCAAGACAATGGGGTCTTGCACCTCCTTCCATACAAGGCTTCGAAAGGGGCCATCTTCAAACTGGTTTGATAGCTGTTGTTGTAAGAGAACTCTGCATATGGAAAATTCTCATCCCAACTAGATCCATAATCTAGCGCAGAAGCTCTTAGCATATCCTCCAAAATCTGATTGACTCTCTCGGTCTGTCCATCTGTCTGCGGGTGGAAAGCTGTGCTAAACTCTAGTCTGGTTCCCAAAGTCTCATGCAACTGATTCCAGAACTTTGAGGTAAACTGGGTTCCTCTATCTGATACAATGCTCCTTGGAACTACATGCAGACATACGATCCTGGTCATGTATATCTTTGCCAACTTTGCACTCGTATAGGTAGTCTTCACTGGAATGAAATGAGCTACCTTTGTCAAATGATCGACTACAACCCATATCGAGTCATAGCCTGAACGTGTTCTGGGCAATCCTGTAATAAAATCCATGCCTAGCTTATCCCACGTCCATTCGGGTATCGGCAATGGTTGTAGCAATCCTGCTGGCTTCTGAGGCTCTGCCTTCACTCTCTGACATACATCACAAACTGCTACATATTCCGCAATATCCTTATTCATTCCGGTCCACCAAAAAATATCCTTCAAATGCAAATACATCTTGGTATTTCCTGGGTGAATCGAGTATGGTGAGTCATGGGCCTCTTGTAGAATTAGCTTCCTGATCTCCGAATCATTTGGTACATGGACACGATCTTCAAACCATAGGGTATCGTGCTCATCCTCACAAAATCCCTTAGCTTTTCCTTTGCTCATTTTCTCCTTAATAGAAGCAATCTCCCTGTCAGTCCTTTGAGCTTCTTTGATCTTATCCATCAAAGTAGACTGAATCTCCAATGCTGCTACATAGCCTCTTGGAACTATTTCCAAACATAGCTCTCAAAGATTTTCGGCTAACTCCCTTGGTAAATCTCCCGTCATTAGGGTATTGACATGGCTCTTACGGCTCAATGCGTCAGCTACTACGTTAGCCTTTCTAGGGTGATAATGCAATCTCATAGCATAATCCTTGATGAGCTCCAACCATCTCCTTTGCCTGAGATTCAACTCCTTCCGTGTGAAAATATACTTCAAACTCTTGTGATCCGTGTACACCTCGCAATGGTTTCCAATCAGAGAATGTCTCCAAGTCTTCAATGCATGCACTACGGCTGCTAACTCCAAATCATGCGTAGCATAATTCAACTCATGAGGCTTAAGCTGTCGTGAGGCATATGAAACAACTCTCCCTTCCTGCATAAGCACTGCTCCAAGTCCTCGACGTGAAGCATCGCAATACACCTCATAGTCCTTGGTCTGATCCGGTAAAATCAACACGGGTGAGGTAACCAAACATTTCTTCAACTCCTGAAAACTAGCCTCACATTCCTCCGTCCATATGAACTTGGTATCCTTCTTCAACAACTCCGTCATAGGCTTTGCAATCTTTGAGAAATTCTCAATAAACCTCCGGTAGTATCCTGTGAGTCCAAGAAAACTCCGGATCTCTCCCACGGTGGTTGGTGCTTCCCACTTGGTCACGGTATCAACTTTAGTGGGATCTACTGCTATACCTTCTCCGGATATAACGTGTCCAAGAAATCCAACTTCCTTTAACCAAGACTCACATTTGCTAAACTTGGCATATAATTGATGTTCTCTGAGCTTTCCAACAACCAAACGCAAATGTTCCTTATGCTCCTCTTCATTCTTTGAGTAAACCAGGATATCATCAATGAACACTACGACGAACTTATCCAAGAACTCCATAAACACTTTGTTCATCATGTTCATAAAATATGCAGGTGCGTTAGTCAGACCAAATGACATAACGGTATACTCGTACAGCCCATACCTGGTGGTAAAAGCCGTCTTAGGTATATCCTGTTCTCGAATCTTCAACTGGTGGTATCCTGATCGCAGATCGATCTTGGAAAATACCTTAGCTCTTTGCAATCGATCAAACAGATCATTGATCATCGGTAGTGGGTACTTTTCTTGATGGTTACTTCATTCAATCCTCGATAATCGACAACCATCCTTAACGATCCATCCTTCTTCTCCACTAGGAGTACTGGCGATCCCCAAGGCGATGAACTTGGGCGAATATATCCTTTATCCAGTAACTCCTTAATCTGCTTCTTAATTTCCACCAAATCCTTTGCAAGCATCCTATATGGTCTCTTTGATATTGGCCCTGTGCCTGGCAAAAGCTCAATCAAAAACTCAATATCTCTATCTGGTGGCATGCCTAGCAACTCTTCTGGAAATACTTCGGGGAAATCCTTCACTACTGGTACTTCCTCCTGCACAACTCCGGTTAAACAATTTACTTGAGTCCTTTTTGGCACATGTCGGGATACATACTTGATCCTTCTCCCTTCTGGGGTGGTAAGTAAAATTGACTTACTGGCACATTCAATATTCCCTTCATACTTTGACAACCAATCCATGCCTAATATAACATCCAATCCTTGGGATTCCAACACTATTAGGTCTGAGGGAAAAACATAGTTACCAATTCTTAATGGTAACCGATCGCACCATAGACTAGCCATATATTCTGCTCCAGGCGAAGTTACTAACATGGGTGACCTAAGGGCTTGGGTTGGTAGTTTATACTTATCCACAAATCCCCTTGATATGTATGAATGTGATGCACCAGTATCAAAAAGAACGAGTGCAGTAAATGACTTAACCAAAAACTTACCGATTACTGCATCTGGCTGCTCTTCAACCTCCTCCACGTTAACGTCGTTCACCTGTCCCCTGTTGAAAGGGTTCGGCTTCTTCCCAGAGCATCCATTGCCATTTCCATTCTGGGATTTAGGACATTCATTGGCATAATGTCTGGTCTTCTGGCACTTAAAACAAGTGACTTGGCATGTCTGGTCTTCTGGCACTTAAAACAAGTGACTTGGCTCAGGTCTTTCTTGGCTGGGGTTGATGGGTGGGTGCGGTTCTGGCTGTTGCTTCCTCCATTCCCATTACCATTCTTTGGGGCCATTGTGATTGTGCGAGCTTCCTCCTCCATGGGTATGCTGAAAATGTCCTCCCGGCCTAGGGGTAAATCGTGGCTTCTGCTGAGCTCCTGAATTGTACTTTCCTTGTGCATACTTCCTCCTGCGATTCTCAATTTGCCGCTGCTTCCCTTCAATCATGAGAGCACGATCTACCAACTCCTGGTAGTTGTTGATGGTTGCTACCATCTACTACATGCTCAACTCATCATTTAGTCCTTCCAGAAATTTCTCCTGCTTTGCTGCATCTATAGCAACGTCGTCTGGGGCATAACGTGCTAACTTACTAAAGTCTTCCACATACTGGCCAACTGTCCGTCCTCCTTGGCGCAAGTTGCGAAACTATCGCTTCTTCATGGCCATAGCTCCTGCTGAAACATGGGCAGTACGAAAAGCCTGCTGAAACTGGTCCCATGTGATAGTGTCGACAGGGAAAGTGGCTGTGAAATTCTCCCACCATGATGCTGCGGGTCCTTCAAGCTGATGTGCGGCAAACTTCACCTTTTCCGCATCCATGCAACCTATTGTGGTCAACTCTCTAGATGTCTTGCGGAGCCAATCATCTGCTACTATCGGCTCGGTGCTACTGGAAAACACCGGTGGATTCAGCCTAAGAAAACGGGCTAAGTGATCAACAGGTGGTGGTGGTGGTGGGTTGTTGTTGTTGTTGTTCCCCTGGTTCTGATTCTGGACTAGTAACTGCATCAATGTGTTCTCTTGCTGGATCAACTGAGTGAGCTCCGGTGGGAAGGTAAATCTGGGGCCATGTCTCGGAGGCATCTGAGGGTTTAGAAAAGATGAGATTTAAGAATAGAGGGGGCCTAAAGAGAAAACACTACCCATATGCACATGAGGCAAAAGCAAACAATTCACTTCATTCAATCAATCAAACAAGGGCATACAATCGATCTAACTATCGCAAAAGTGCTCGGACTACTATATTTACATGGTGGACTACTACTACTGTTGGGGTGGTCTACTAGAAATATTCTTCGGTTGCAGACTCCATGATATCTACTCTAGCTTCATCAACATAGTCATCATCGCTATCATCTGGATCCGAGTCGGTGTCGTCGATGATGATGTAGTCTTCCGGGCAAATCTCCTTGGGTTCTTCATCTTCTTCTACTGGTGTAGGGTCTCCCATGAATATTCCAATCTTCTTGATCAGATCGTCATTCTTTTCCACTAACACTTCAATTTCTTCTTCAAAATCTTTACGTGTAGCCTTGAGTTCTTCCTCCAGTTCCTTGATTCTTGTCTTTGCCTTCTTCAGGTCTATCATGTCGGCGCACATCTGGTTCTCCTGACGTCGAATGTGCTGGTTTAACTCCTGGATAAAAGTTGCAATTGATCTATCCTTTCTGGTGCTGATCATCTCCCAGTGCTCATCTCGGCGCCCACAAATCTGGTAAATAGTATCCTTGAGATAATTGCGGTAGACTTCTCCAATGCGTCCCATGGCGATGTGAGCTGCCATGCTCTTTCCTAGATTCCAAGTTGGTGCATCGAAAGAAAACTCTATGGGCTCAGTGACTGGCATGAACGTCCTTCCTGGAACTTGAACTTGAATCATCCAGCGCTCTTCTTCAGGTAGAGTGGTGTTGTAGGTTCCGGTGAAGCTTGGTACTCCTATGTTCAGGTATCTAGTGACTTCCTTCAAGTGACGTCCAAAGGGTGTATCTTCATCCGGTTGAGTGAACTTGTTCCTTGCATCTGCCATCCTAAAAGAGTAGAACAGATGAGAGGTCAGAAGAGAAGAGAGTGAGTAGTGATCTAGGTCTTTAGCTTAGTGGTCGTGTCCTACAATCAGCGTGTGCTCTGATACCTCTTGTAGCGACCGGACCTCAAACAGTCCAATCTCTGTGCTCCGGTGTCATCCTTGGATCAGTAATTTGACACCACATAGTACTTGAAGGATTTATAGCAGAGTAGCAATCACACACTTATTACATCGAGTGTCTCAAAAGAGAACTTATTACAATAAATATGGCTTAAGGCCATCTAATAACGATAACAGCGGAAGGCTGGGAAGATAAGTGAGTCCATCAACTCCAACGGCATCACTGAGTATAGAACCATGACCTAAAACTCCTTAATCGTCGTTTGAAAAGTCAGCAACATTAACGTTGCAGCCCGAAAACGGGTCAGCACATGGAATATGCTGGAAATGTAACACATAAAGAGTAATGGAAAGAAGCAGCTATTCTACATGCATATTTGGCTGGTGCAAAGCTCTATGGTTACAGTTTTGCGTAAAGCCAATTTTTTCCAACTGCAAAGGAATAAATTTATTTAACTATCATGGTGGTTGTTAAACATTGAGAATGGTTGACAGCATTCTCAATCCCAATTAAACATCATCATTAAACAAACCCAACAAAATTAATTTTAGAGTAACATGTTGAGATTCACATGATAATCCAGGTACTAGATACTCAAGATGTCCATAACCGGGGACATGGCTAACCATGATTAGTTTATACACTCTGCAGAGGTTTGCGCACTTTTCCCCACAAGACTCGATCTCCTCCGTTGGTTTTCTCGCACTGCATGGTGTTTGAGAAACGGATGACCGAGACATATTCTTTCAGAAGCGCTAGCACCTTACGAACGGGTAGACCGTACCAACCTACATCCCCTACATCTGCTAGTCTACCACTGTAAGAGTTCGCATGACTTAGTTAACTATGCTAGAGCCCATAATAGCTTGTGGCTGCACACGGAAGTTTCTAGTATGAATAATCTCATGATCCCTTTGAGCCTGGGTGGCGGTCCAAAAGAAAACAGGCAATCGCTGGAATACCCAGGTGCCTCAATCCACCCAGATGTGTGTTTAGGTTGCCACCTTAAATAAACCATTAATTAACAAAGCTCACATCTATCATGGATACACTCACCCAATCCACGTCTACTAGCATAGCATAGCAATAATAAGCAGACGTAGACTAACTCCCAGAGGTTTGATAATAAACAGGTAATAGGTTCTACCTCAACTACTCGCCAAACCCACAATTTAATTAGATCCTAATCATGCAATGTGTGAGGATTGATCTAATGCAATAAAACTGGGTAGTAGGAGGTATGATCAAAGTGTTACTTGCCTTGCCGATGATCCGGGAAACCTAGCGATTCGAAGTAACAAGCGGCGCACTCCGGGTACTCTATCGGAAACAAACAAACACACAATAAGTACTCAACTAATGCACAGGTAAAACTCAAATAAGAGATCTAACCAGAAAGTTCAACTTAAGAACTCCGGTTGGCAAAAAGAATCGAATCGAACGAAGCAACGAAAGACAAACAGCAAAAGAAACAGGCTTCGTTTACTATTCCGGATCTAAGGCAATTTTTACAGAAGCAAAAACTTGTTTAAGTTGGTTAAATGGAAAAAGGGTTTTGAGACGAAACTCCAGGTGCTTGAATCGCCTGATTCCGATAAACGAGCGAAAAGTTGTACTAAAACGAAAATCGGATCAGAAATCGCGATCAGAAATAATCACGGAAAATCCGAGAAAAAGAAAAACGACGAACAGATTAACGAACGAACGTTCGTTATCTGGATCTAACCGACAAACACATTCATTAAAACGAACGAACGAGTGAACGCTCGCTAAATAACTAAACCGTAAAAAATCGTTCTAATAAAAAAGCGGATCTAAAAAAACCGGGCGGTTTTCTAAGGAAAACCGCTGGCAACGGTGGCTACCTCGGGCAGCGGGGCGACGGCGAGGCGGCGGTGGGGCGATGCGGCGAGGAGGCGAGACGCTAGGGTTTCGGCGGGCGGGCTGGTGGGCTTCGGCGGCTCGGTGGGGTCGGCTTAAAAAGGCCACCGGGCGGAGTCCCGCTCGGGTACGGCCCGGAGTCGGTTTGGATTTTTTTAAATAATTCCCCGCAGAAAAACTAACGAAAGAAATACTAAACGGACTCCAAAAATCCCGAAATAAAAATTTCCCAGGCTTCTAAAATCAAGCCGCACAGGATGAACATTTATTTGGGGCCTAAATGCAATTTTGAAAAACGCACATTTTTCCTAAATTCAAATAAAATAGCAAATAAACCAAATAAAATCTTATTTGATTTTTTTATTAAATCCTCAATATTTCTTTATTTTGGGAAAGTCATTTTATTCCCTCTCTCATAATTTTTATAATAGAAATAATTGAAGATAAAATAAATAAAATCAAATGATCCTATTTTCAAAATTTGAGACAACTCAAATATGGAAATAACGAAATCCCCAACTCTCTCCGAGGGTCCTTGAGTTGCGTGAAATTTCTAGGATCAACCAAAATGCAATAATTATGATATGCAATGATGATCTAGTGTATAACATTCCAAATTGAAAATTTGGGATGTTACAATAAGCAAACAACACACGAAAAACAGAATCTGTCAAAAACAGAACAGTCTGTAGTAATCTGTAGCTAGCGGAAGATCGGGAACCCCAAAAATTCTTAAATAAATTTCTGCACGTGAGGAATTTACCTATTAATCATCTTCAACAAGAATTAACTAAATATAACTCTCCAAATAAAAATGGCAGCAGTTCTCGTGAGCGCTAAAGTTTCTGTTTTTTACAGCAAGTGTAACAAAACTTTCCCCAAGTCTTCCCAATGGTTCTACTTGGCACAAACACTAATTAAACACGGAAAACACAACCAAAACAGAGGCTAGATAAATTATTGTTACTAAACAGGAGCAAACAGAAAGGAATGAAAATAAAATTGGGTTGCCTCCCAACAAGCGCTATCGTTTAACGCCCCTAGCTAGGCATAAGAGGCAAGAATAGATCTAGGTATTGCCATATTTGGTAGGCAATCCATAAGTGGCTCTCATAATAGATTCATAAGGTAATTTAATTTTCTTTCTAGGAAAGTGTTCCATGCCTTTCCTTAATGGAAATTGGAATCTAATATTTCCTTCCTTCATATCAATCATTGCACCAATCGTTCTAAGGAAAGGTCTACCAAGAATAATAGGATATGAAGGATTGCAATCTATGTCAAGAACAGTAAAATCTACGGGTACATAATTCCTATTTGCAACAATAAGAACATTGGTTTCTTAATAGTGGAATCCGCAATGTGCAAGTTTAGAGAGCAATCATTAAAATCATGGAAACCTAACAAATCACACAAAGTCTTTGGAATCGTGGAAACACTAGCACACAAATCACATAAAGCGTAGCATTCATGATCTTTAATTTTAATTGTAATAGTTGGTTCCCACTCATCATAAAGTTTTCTAGGGATAGAAACTTCCAATTCAAGTTTTTCTTCATAAGATTGCATCAAGGCATCAACGATATGTTTAGTAAACGCTTTATTTTGACTATAAGCATGAGGAGAATTTAGCACGGATTGTAACAAGGAAATACAATCAATCAAAGAGCAATTTTCATAGTTAAATTCCTTGAAATCCATAATAGTGGGTTTAGCAACATCTAGGGTTTTAATTTCTTCAATCCCACTTTTATCAATTTTAGCATCAAGATCAAAAAATTCTGAATTCTTGGAACGCCTTCTAGGTAAGGGTGGATCATATTCAGTCCCATCATTATCAATATTCATATTGCAAAACAAATATTTAATAGGGGACACATCAATAACTTTTAGATCTTCATCTTTATTTTCATAGGAACTAGAAGAACACACTCTTATAAAGGCATCTTTCTTAGCACGCATCCTAGCGGTTCTTTCTTTGCACTCATCAATGTAAATTCTCATGGGTTTGAGAGACTCATTGATATCATGCTTAGGTGGAATAGATCTAAGTTTCAAAGAATCAACATCAAGAGAAATTCTATCAACGTTCCTAGCCAACTCATCAATCTTAAGCAATTTTTCTTCAATCAAAGCATTACAATTCTTTTGCGAAGTAATAAATTCTTTAATATTAGATTCAAAATCAGAGGGCATCTTATTATAATTTCCAGAAGAATTGTTGTAGGAATTACCATAATTATTAGAGGGATTACTAGGATAAGGCCTAGGGTTGAAATTTCCTCTATACGCGTTGTTACCAAAATTGTTCCTACCAACAAAATTCACATCCATAGATTCATTATTATTCTCAATCAAACTAGACAAGGGCATATCATTAGGATTAGAAGAAACACTCTTATTAGCAAATAATTTCGTAAGTTCATCCAACTTTCCACTCAAAACATTAATTTCATCTATCGCATGCACCTTTTTATTAGTAGATCTTTCAGTATGGCATTGAGAATAATTAACCATAATATTATCTAGAAGTTTAGTAGCTTCTCCTAAAGTGATTTCCATAAAAGTGCCTCTCGCGGCCGAATCTAAAAGATTTCTAGAAGCAAAATTCAATCCGGCATAATTTTTTTGTATAATCATCCACAAATTTAAACCATGAGTAGGGCAATTACGTATCATTAGTTTCATTCGCTCCCAAGCTTGTGCAACATGTTCATGAGCAAGTTGCTTAAAATTCATAATATCGTTTCTAAGAGAGATGATCTTAGTGGGAGGAAAATACTTAGATATAAAAGCATCTTTGCACTTGTTCCATGAATCAATACTATTTTTAGGCAAAGACGAAAACCAAGCTTTAGCACGATCTCTAAGCGAAAAAGGAAATAGCTTCAATTTAACAATATCATTATCCACATCTTTCTTCGTTTGCACATCACACAAATCAACGAAGCTATTTAGATGGGTAGCGGCATCTTCACTAGGAAGGCCGAAAAACGGATCTTTCATGACAAGATTCAGTAAAGCAGTATTAATTTCACAAGATTCAGCATCGGTAAGAGGAGCAATCAGAGTGCTAATAAAATCATTGTTGTTTGTATTGGTGAAGTCACACAATTTAGTATTATCTTGAGCCATCGTGACAAGCAAGCAAACTAACACACAAGCAAACAAAAAGCAAGCGGGCAAAAAGAGGCAAATAGAGAAAGAGAGGGAGGATAGAGAGAGAGAGGGTGAATAAGACGGCAAGGGTGAAGTGGGGGAGAGGAAAACGAGAGGCAAATGGCAAATAATGTAATGTGGGAGATAAGGGTATGTGATGGGTACTTGGTATGTTGACTTTTGCGTAGACCTCCCCGGCAACGGCGCCAGAAATCCTTCTTGCTACCTCTTGAGCACTGTGTTGGTTTTCCCCGAAGAGGAAGGGATGATGCAGCAAGTAGCGTAAGTATTTCCCTTAGTTTTTGAGAACCAAGGTATCAATCCAGTAGGAGGCTATGCGCGAGTCCCTCATACCTGCACAAAACAAATAAATCCTCGCAACCAACGCGAATAGGGGTTGTCAATCCCTACACGGCCACTTACGAGAGTGAGATCTGATAGATATGATAAGTTAATTTTTTTGGTATTTTTGTGATAAAGATGCAAAGTAAAATAAAGGCAAAGTAAAAAGCAAAGGAAATAACTAAGTAGTAGGAGATTAATATGATAAAGATAGACCCGGGGGCCATAGGTTTCACTAGTGGCTTCTCTCGAGAGCATAAGTATTCCACGGTGGGTGAACAAATTACTGTTGAGCAATTGACAGAATTGAGCATAGTTATGAGAATATCTAGGTATGATCATGTATATAGGCGTCACGTCCGAGACAAGTAGACCGACTCCTGCCTGCATCTACTACTATTACTCCACTCATCGACCGCTATCCACCATGCATCTAGAGTATTAAGTTAAAATCAGAGTAACGCCTTAAGCAAGATGACATGATGTAGCGGGATAGACTCATGCAATATGATGAAAACCCCATCTTGTTATCCTCGATGGCAACAATACAATACGTGCTTTGCTGCCCCTACTGTCACTGGGAAAGGACACCGCAAGATTGAACCCAAAGCTAAGCACTTCTCCCATTGCAAGAAAGATCAATCTAGTAGGCCAAAACAAACTGATACTTCGAAGAGACTTGCAAAGATAACCAATCATACATAAAAGAATTCAGAGAAGATTCAAATATTGTTCATAGATAGACTTGATCATAAACCCACAATTCATCGGTCTCAACAAACACACCGCAAAAAGAAGATTACATCGAATAGTTCTCCACAAGAGAGGGGGAGAACATTGTATTGAGATCCAAAAAGAGAGAAGAACCATCTAGCTAATAACTATGGACCCGTAGGTCTGAGGTAAACTACTCACACTTCATCGGAAAGGCTATGGTGTTGATGTAGAAGCCCTCCGTGAACGATGCCCCCTCCGGCGGAGCTCCGGAACAGGCCCCAAGATGGGATCTCGTGGATACAGAAAGTTGCGGTGGTGGAATTAGGTTTTTGGCTCCGTATCTGATCGTTTGGGGGTACATAGGTATATATAGGAGGAAGGAGTACGTCGGTGGAGCAACAGGAGGCCCACGAGGGTGGAGGGCGCGCCTGGTGGGGGTAGGCACGCCCCTACCTCGTGGCCTCCTCTTTTGTGTCTTGACGTAGGGTCAAAGTCTCCTGGGTCTTGTTCGTTGAGAAAATCACGTTCCCGAAGGTTTCATTCCGTTTGGACTCCGTTTGATATTCCTTTTCTTCGAAACCCTAAAATAGGCAAAAAAACAACAATTCTGGGCTGGGCCTCCGGTTAATAGGTTAGTCCCAAAAATAATATAAAAGTGGAAAATAAAGCCCAATAATGTCCAAAACAGTAGATAATAAAGCATGGAGCAATCAAAAATTATAGATACGTTGGAGACGTATCACTTAGCTTTGGGTTCAATCTTGCAGTGTCCTTTCCCAGTGACAGTAGGGGCAGCAAGGCACGTATTGTATTGTTGCCATCGAGGATAAGAAGATGGGGTTTATTTCATATTGCATGAGTTTATCCATCTACATCATTTCATCTTCCTTAAAGCGTTACTCTGTTCTTATGAACTTAATACTCTAGATGCATGCTGGATAGCGGTCGATGTGTGGAGTAATAGTAGTAGATGCAGGCAGGAGTCGGTCTACTTGTCTTGGACGTGATGCCTATATACATGATCATACCTATATATTCTCATAACTATGCTCAATTCTGTCAATTGCTCAACAGTAATTTGTTTACCCACCGTGACTACTTCTGCTCTTGAGAGAAGTCACTAGTGAAACCTATGGCCCCTGGGTCTATCTTCCATCATATTAATCTTCCAATACTTAGTTATTTCCTTTGCCATTTTATTTTACTTTGCATCTTTTATTTCTCTTTATCATAAAAATACCAAAATATTATCTTATCATATCTATCAGATCTCACTCTCGTAAGTGACCGTGTAGGGATTGACAACCCCTTATCGCATTGGTTGCGAGGATTTATTTGTTTGTGTAGGTGCGAGGGACTCGTGCGTGGCCTCCTACTGGATTGATACCTTGGTTCTCAAAACTGAGGGAAATACTTACGCTACTCTGCTGCATCACCCTTTCCTCTTCAAGGGAAAACCAACGCAAGTGCTCAAGAGGTAGCATATCACCATCTCTTCGCCGAACTAGTGCACCTATACAATTTACGATTGTATTGGGTGTGTTGGGGACACAAGAGACTCTTGTTATTTGGTTGCAGGGTTTTTTGAGAGAGACCATCTTCATCCTACGCCTCCCACGGATTGATAAACCTTAGGTCATCCACTTGAGGGAAATTTGCTACTGTCCTACAAACCTCTGCACTTGGAGGCCCAACAACGTCTACAAGAAGAAGGTTGTGTAGTAGACATCAAGCTCTTTTCTAGCGCCGTTGCCGGGGAGGTTAGCGCTTGAAGGTATATCTTTAGATCTTGCAGTCGAATCTTTTTGTTTCTTGTTTTATCACTAGTTTAGTCTATAAAAGAAAATTACGAAAAATGGAATCGAGAGTACCTCATATTCTTCATATTTTTAATGTCTTTCATGAAAATAAGGATTCCGATAATTGTGCCAAAGTGTTAGAAGAAGAATGCATTAGAATGTTTGGCACTAAATCTTTGTATGATGAGCATGATTGCAATGTTGTTAGTACGAACTCTTTAAATATCCATGATACTAATAATGATTGCTCTAGTCATGATGAAAATGTCTCTTATAAGCATGTCAATTTTTGAGGAGTGCATAGAGTTTGCAAGTACACACCAAATAGGGAAGATAGATTTTGCAAGAGGCATAAGTATTTAGAAACTAAATGGTTGCAAGAAAGGCTAGATGTTGGTGCTGAAAATTTAAATTTTCTTAGCCATCCTTGTGAACTTTGCAATGAACATGGTCATTTAAATATCCAATGAAAATTGTTTCATGATCGAATCGTGTCCAAAAATTGTGATGACTTGATTTCCCTTGCGCATCATAATGAACTTAGTTTGCTTCTGAGTTATGAAGAAATGAAATGTATAATTAAGGATATTCCAAAATTTGCCCTCGATAATGTTCTTGATTTTGATCTAGAGGAAATTTATATGTATTGTGCGGTGAATTGCATTGAAAATCCTTATATTGCCAATTATATAAAGACAGGAAAACAAATAGAAGATGAAGAGAATACTAATGAAAGGGAAGAGACCTCCCAATATCCTCCTATTATTTCTTATGATGAATCACGTAACGAGGAGGAGCCTTCTATTCAACCAATCTCATTAATAAGAAGATCCAAAAAGAGGATTAAACCCACACATGATGTCGAGAAGAAAAAGAAAAGACGAAGAAGCAAAGGTAAAAAGGCATCCCTCTCAAATGATGTTGCTCCTACTACTCATTGTGATGATATTAGTTGCTACAATATTGGTGCTATCCATACTATTAATGATGAGAGTGATTATGCTTATGATATGAAAAGGCCCAAGCTTGGGGATGCTATGTTTGATGAAAATGACATGTTTGAGAATTTATTTGCTGCAATTAATGTTTGTCCCAAGCTTGGGGATTATATGTTTTATGAAGATGATATTTTTAACCTCCCAAGTTTTGATATGCAAATTTATTATGATGATAGCATGCCTCCTATTTATGAGGATTATATTGATGAAAGTGGGTTTGGAAGAGTGTCAACTGTAGGAAGTAATGATCCCACTATTTTGGAGGGTGTTGAATCTTGTTGTGACAATTATGAAAGTGGATTTGGAGAGGTCATGACTTTATTTAGTAATGATTCCACTATCTTGGAAGAGGTTTCAATCGATTATGATGAGAACAAAGTTGCTACTTAATAATTATTGTGATGATACTTATGCTATAAAATGTAGGTATGATTATATTTATAAACTTTTCATGATTATGATTACCCTTTTTCTGAATTTTATTCTTTCAATGTGGAAACAATTTATAGTATTCGAGTTTCTGATGATACTCTCACTATTCTGAATGAGAAGAATTTTGCTTACATAGAGAGTAGTAAATTTTTTATGCTTATAGATCATGAAAAGAATGCTTTATGTGATGGTTACATTGTTGAATTCATTCATGATGCTACTGAAAATTATTATGAGGGAATAACATATGCTTGTAGGAATTGCAATAATATCAAGTTTCCTCTCTATGTGCTTAAAGTTCTGAATTTATGCTTGTTTTGCCTTCCTATGCTAGTTGATTATTGTCCCCATAAGTTGTTTGTTCACAAAATCCCTATGCATAGGAAGTGGGTTAGACTGAAATGTGCTAGTCATATTCTTCATGATGCTCTCTTTATGTTTCAATTCTTATCTTTTATGTGAGCATCATTGAAATCAGCATGCCTAGCTAGGGGCGTTAAACGTTAGCGCTTGTTGGGAGGCAACCCAATTTTTATTTTTGTTCCTTGCTTTTTGTTCCCATTTAGTAATAAATACTTCATATAGCCTCTGCTTATATGTGGTTTTATGTTTTAATTAGTGTTTGTGCCAAGTAGAACCTTTGGGAAGACTTGGGTGAAGTCTTTGTGATCCTGCTGTAAAAAACAGAAACTTTAGCGCTCACGAGATTAGCTACCATTTTTACTGGAGATTTCTATTAAGTTGATTCTTTTTTAAGATGATTAATATAAAAATTCCTCACATCCTAAAAGTTATTTTAGAATTTTTTCAGTTCCATAAGTATATTTTTGATACAGATTACTACAGACTGTTCTGTTTTTCACAGATTCTGTTTTCTATGTGTTGTTTGCTTATTTTGATGAATCTATGAGTAGTATCGGAGGGTATGAACCATAGAGAAGTTGTAATACAGTAGATATTACACCAATATAAATAAATAATGAGTTCACAAGAGTACCAAAAGTTGTGATTTTATTTTCTTATACTAACGGAGCTTACGAGTTTTCTATTGAGTTTTGTGTTGTGAAGTTTTCAAGTTTTGGGTAAAGATTCGATGGACTATGGAATAAGGAGTGGCAAGAGCCTAAGCTTGGGGATTCCCAAGGCACCCCAAGGTAATATTCAAGGACAACAAAGAGCCTAAGCTTGGGGATGCCCTGGATGGCATCCCCTCTTTCGTCTTCATTCATTGGTAACTTTACTTGGAGCTACATTTTTATTCACCACATGATATGTGTTTTGCTTGGAGCGTCATTTTATTTTATTTTGTTTTGCTTGCTGTTGTAATAAAATTCCAAGATCTGAAATTCTTAAATGTTAGAGATTCTTCACATAGTTGAATAATTATTTGACTACTCATTGAGCTTCACTTATATTTTTCGGAGTAGTTTGTCGTTTGCTCTAGTGCCTCAGTTATATCTTCTTGGAGCATGGCGATGGTTTTTATTTTATAGAAATAGATGAAATCTCATGCTTCACCTATATTATTTTGAGAGTCTTTTAGAACAGAATGGTAATTTGTTTGGGTTATAAAATTAGTCCTAATATGATAGGCATCCAAGATGGGTATAATAAAAACTTTCATATAAGTGCATTGAATACTATGAGAAGTTTGATACTTGATAATTGTTTTGAGATATGAAGATGGTAATATTAGAGTCGTGCTAGTTGAGTAATTGTGTATTTGATAAATACTTGTGTTGAGGTTTTCAAGTCCCGTAGCATGCACGTATGGTAACCGTTTTGTGACAAATTTGAAGCATGAGGTGTTTCTTTGATTGCCTTCCTTATGAGTGGCGGTCGGGGATGAGCGATGGTATTTTCCTACCAATCTATCCCTCTAGGGGCATGCGCGTAGTGCTTCGTTTTTGATGACTTGTAGATTTTTGCAATAGGTATGTGAGTTCTTTATGACTAATGTTGAGTACATGGATTATACGCACTCTCACCCTTCCATCATTGCTAGCCTCTTCGGTACCGTGCATTGCCCTTTCTCACCAAGAGAGTTGGTGCAAACTGCGCCGGTGAATCCAAACCCCGTGATATGATACGCTCTGTCACACATAAGCCTCCTTATATCTTCCTCAAAACAGCCACCATACCTACCTATTATGGCATTTCCATAGCCATTCCAAGATATATTGCCATGCAACTTTCCACCGTTCCGTTCATCATGTCACACATCATCATTGTTATATTGCCTTGCATGATCATGTAGTTGACATCGTATTTGTGGAAAAGCGACCATGCATAATTTGTCATACATGTCACTCTTGATTCATTGCCCATCCCGGTACACCACCGGAGGCATTCATATAGAGTCATACTTTGTTCTAGTATCGAGTTGTAATCTTTGAGTTGTAAATAAATAGAAGTGTGATGATCATCATTAATAGAGCATTGTCCTGAAAAAAAAAGAAAAAAAGGAAGACCAAAAAGAGAGAAAAAAAGAAAGGCCAAATAAAAAATAAAAAATAAAAATAAAAGGGATCAATGCTACTATCCTTTTTCCACACTTGTGCTTCAAAGTAGCACCATGATCTTCATGATAGAGAGTCTCTTATGTTGTCACTTTCATATACTAAGTGGGAATTTTTCATTATATAACTTGGCTTGTATATTCCCACAATGGGTTTCCTCAAATGCCCTAGGTATTCGTGAGCAAGCAAGTTGGATGCACACCCACTTAGTTTCTTTTTGTTGAGCTTTCATACGTTTATAGCTCTAGTGCATCCGTTGCATGGCAATTCCTACTCCTTGCATTGACATCAATAGATGGGCATCTCCATAGCCCATTGATTAGCCGCATCAATGTGAGACCTTCTCCTTTTTTGTCTTCTCCACACAACCTCCATCATCATATTCTATTCCACCCATAGTGCTATGTCCATGGCTCACGCTCATGTATTGCGTGAAAGTTGAAAAAAGTTTGAATTACTAAAGTATGAAACAATTGCTTGGCTTGTCATCGGGGTTGTGCATGATGGGAGCATTTTTGTGTGACGAAAATGAAGCATTGCCAAACTATATGATTTTGTAGAGATAAGCTTTCTTTGGCCATGTTATTTTGAGAGACATGACTGCTTAGTTAGTAAGCTTGAAGTATTATTATTTTTATGTCAATATTAAAGTTTTGTCTTGAATCTTATGGATCTGAATATTCTTGCCACAATAAAGAGGATTACATAGATAAATATGTTAGGTAGCATTCCACATCAAAAATTATGTTTTTATCATTTACCTACTCGAGGACGAGCAGGAATTAAGCTTGGGGATGCTTGATACGTCTCCAACATATCTATAATTTTTGATTGTTCCATGCTATTATATTATCCACCTTGGATATTTTATATGCATTTATATGCTATTTTATATGATTTTTGGGACTAACCTATTAACCTAGAGCCCAGTGCCAGTTTCTGTTTTTCCTTGTTTTTGAGTTTTAAAGAAAAGGAACACCAAACGGAGTCCAATTGACGTGCCAATTTTTGATGATTTTTTATGGACCAAAAGAAGCCCCTAGAGTAAAATAGTTGGGCCAGAAGAGTCCCGAGCCGTCCACGAGATAGGAGGGCGAGCCCAGGGGGTAGGGCGCGCCCTCCACCCTCGTGGACGACTCGGAGACCCCCTGACTTGTTCCCGACACCAAAAATTCCTATATATACTGAAACCTCCAGAAAATAACCTAGATTGGGAGTTCCGCCGCCGCAAGCCTCTGTAGCCACCGAAAACCAATCTGACCCGTTCCGGCACCCTATCGGAGGGGTTAATCCCTCTCCGATGCCCATCTTCATCATCCCGGTGCTCTTCATGACGAGGAGGGAGTAGTTCACCCTCGGGGCCGAGGGTATGTACCAGTAGCTATGTGTCTGATCTCTCTCTCTCTCTCTCTCTCTCTCTCTCTCTCTCGTGTTCTTGATTTGGCACGATCTTGATGTACCGCGAGCTTTGCTATTATAGTCGGATCTTATGATGTTTCTCCCCCTCTACTCTCTTGTGATGGATTGAGTTTTCCCTTTGAAGTTATCTTATCGGATTGAGTCTTTAAGGATTTGAGAACACTTGATGTATGTCTTGCATGTGCTTATCTGTGGTGACAATGGGATATCACATGATCCACTTGATGTATGTCTTGGTGATCAACTTGCGAGTTCCGTGACCTCGTGAACTTATGCATAGGGGTTGGCACATGTTTTCGTCTTGACTCTCCGGTAGAAACTTTGGGGAACTCTTTGAAGTTCTTTGTGTTGGTTGAATAGATGAATCTGAGATTGTGTGATGCATATCATATAATCATACCCACAGATACTCGAGGTGACATTGGAGTATCTAGGTGACATTAGGGTTTTGGTTGATTTGTGTCAGGTGTTATTCTAGTACGAATTCTATGATAGATCGATCAGAAAGAATAACTTTGAGGTGGTTTCGTACCCTACAATAATCTTTTCGTTCGTTCTCCGCTATTATGACTTTTGGAGTGACTCTTTGTTGCATGTTGAGGGATAGTTATATGATCCAATTATGTTATTATTGTTGAGAGAACTTGCACTAGTGAAAGTATGAACCCTAGGCCTTGCTTCCTAGCATTGCAATACCGTTTACGCTCACTTTTATCACTTGCTACCTTGCTGTTTTTATATTTTCAGATTACAAAAACCTATATCTAGCATCCATATTGCACTTGTATCACCATCTCTTCGCCGAACTAGTGCACCTATACAATTTACCATTGTATTGGGTGTGTTGGGGACACAAGAGACTCTTTGTTATTTGGTTGCAGGGTTGTTTGAGAGAGCCCATCTTCATCCTATGCCTCCCACAGATTGATAAACCTTAGGTCATCCACTTGAGGGAAATTTGCTACTGTCCTACAAACCTCTGCACTTGGAGGCCCAACAACGTCTACAAGAAGAAGGTTGTGTAGTAGACATCAAGTATCAGGTAATGGTTTAAGCTCAAACACGGGATCACCCTTGGGTGGAGGAGGATCCCCTAGAATGCCAACAGGCAAGTTCTGTTTCAAAATAGGCCCCTGTTTAAAGAGTACTTCATCTATTTCCCTTCTTTCATTCATAAACAGACCATTTTCATGGTCTATCAAATATTGTTCTAAAGGATCATTAGGAGGCACGACAATAGAAGCAAGGCCAATAATTTCATCTTTACTAGGCAATTCTTTATCATAGGGTTGTCTACGAAATTGAGCAAAATTAAAATCATGAGACATATCCCCTAAACCAACCTTAACAATATCCTTTTCGCAGTCTATGTTAGCATTAACAGTATTCAAGAAGGGTCTACCAAATATAGTGGGACAAAAGTCATCTTGTGGGGAAGCAAGAAAAAGAAAATCAGTAGGATATTTAATTTTCCCACACAAGACTTCATCATCTCTAACAATCCCAACTGGTGAAATAGTATCTCTATTGGCAAGCTTAATAGTAACATCAATATCTTCTATCTCAGCAGGTGGAATATCATGCATAATTTCTTTATATAAAGTATAAGTTATTGCACTGACACTAGCACCCATATCACATAAGCCATCATAACAGTGATCTCCTATTTTAACAGAAACAACAGGCATTCCAACAATAGGTCTATGTTTGTTTTTAGTATCGGATCTAGCAATTCTAGCAGCTTCATCACAGAAGTGAATAACATGCCCATCAATATTATCAACCAAGAGATCCTTAACCATAGCAATACTAGGTTCAACTTTAATTTGCTCAGAGGGTGTAGGTGTTCTAGAATTACTCTTACAGATCACAGTTGAAGCTTTAGCATGATCCTTTATTCTAACAGGGAAAGGTGGTTTCTCAATATAAGCGGTAGGAACAATAGGATCAACATTATAAGTGATAGTCTTTTCTTAAACTTTAATAGGTTCAACCACTTTTAATTCAATGGGAGGATGATATTTAAACCACTTCTCCTTAGGGAGATCAACATGAGTAGGAAATGATTCACAGAAAGAAGCTAATATCTCAGAGTCAAGTCCATATTTAGTGCTAAATTCACGAAAAGCATCGGTATCCATAAAAGATTTAACACAATCAAACTTAGGTGTTATCCCTGACTCGTTACCTTCGTCGAGTTCCCAATCTTGAGAGTTGTATTTAATTCTTTCCAATAAATCCCATCTGAATTCAATAGTCTCCATCATAAAAGAACCATTACAAGAAGTATCGAGCATGGAACGATTATTGAGAGAAAGCCGAGCATAAATTTTTTGAATAATAATTTCTCTTGAGAGCTCATGATTGGGGCATGAATAAAACATTGACTTAAGCCCCCCCCCCCAAGCTTGAGTGATACTTTCTCCTTCGCGAGACCAAAAATTATATATATAATTACGATCACGATGAACCAGGTGCATAGGATAAAACTTCGGATGAAATTCCAATTTCAATCGGTTGTAGTTCCATGATCCAATATCATCACATAGCCTAAACCATGTCAATGCCTTTCCCTTCAAGATAAAGGGAATACCTTCTTCTTGATAACATCCTTGGGTATACCTGCAAGCTTAAATAATCCACAAACTTCATCCACATAGATTTGGTGCATATTGGGATGTAATGTTCCATCTCCTGTAAAAGGGTTAGCTAGTAGTTCTCTATCATACCCGAAGGAATTTCAAAGTAAAAAATTTCAGTAGGTTTAGTAGGTTTAGGAGCAACTCTTTGCTCTACCGGCCGGGTGAAGATACCCCGAACAAGCCCCTCAAAGATTATTTTCCATAATAACAAGTGACAGTAAATTTCAGCACACTATATAAATTTTTCCTTACCAAATTCCACCTACCAAAGGAAATTCACTCCCCGGCAACGATGCCAGAAAAGAGTCTTGATGACCCACAATTATAGGGGAACTATCATAGTCCTTTCGATAAGTAAGAGTGTCGAACCCAACGAGGAGTAGAAGGAAATGACAAGCAGTTTTCAGTAAGGTATTCTCTGCAAGCAGTGAAATTATTGGTAACAGATAGTTTTGTGATAAGGTAATTCGTAATGGGTAACAAGTAACAAAAGTAAACAAGGTGCAGCAAGGTGGCCCAATCCTTTTTGTAGCAAAGTACAAGCCTGGACAAACTCTTATATAAAGGAAAGCGCTCCCGAGGACACGTGGGAATTATCGTCAAGCTAGTTTTCATCATGCTCATATCATTCGCGTTCGTTACTTTGATAATTTGATATGTGAGTGGACCGGTGCTTGGATACTGCCCTTCCTTGGACAAGCATCCCACTTATGATTAACCCCCCTTGCAAGCATCCGCAACTACTGTAACATCCCAAATTTTCAATTTGGAATGTTATACACTAGATCATCATTGCATATCGTAATTATTGCATTTTCGTTGATCCTAGAAATTTCACGCAACTCAAGGACCCTCGGAGAGAGTTGGGGATTTTGTTATTTTCATATTTGAGTTGTCTCAAATTTTGAAAATAGGATCATTTGATTTTATTTATTTTATCTTCAATTATTTCTATTATAAAAATTATGAGAGGGAATAAAATGACTTTCCCAAAATAAAGAAATATTGAGGATTTAATAAAAAAATCAAATAAGATTTTATTTGGTTTGATTTGCTATTTTATTTGAATTTAGGAAAAATGTGTGTTTTTCAAAATTGCATTTAGGCCCCAAATAAATGTTCATCCTGTGCGGCTTGATTTTAGAAGCCGGGGAAAAAAATATATTTCAGGATATTTGGAGTCCGTTTAGTATTTCTTTCGTTAGTTTTTCTGCGTGGAATTATTATTTTTTTAAATCCGAACCGACTCTGGGCCGTACCCGAGCGGGACTCTGCCCAGGGGGCCTTTTTATGCCGACCCCGCTGAGCCGCCGAAGCCCACCAGCCCGCCCGCCGAAACCCTAGCGCCGCCCTGCACCGCACCGCCCCGCTGCCGCCTCGCCGCCACCCCGCCGCCCCGCTGCCCGAGGTAGCCGCCGTCGTTGGCGGTTTTCCTCTGAAAACCGCCCGGTTTTTTAGGTCCGCTTTTTTTATTAGAACGGTTTTTTACGGTTTAGTTATTTAGCAAGCGTTCGCTCGTTCGTTTGTTTTAACGAATGTGTTCATCGGTAAGATCCAAATAACGAACGTTCGTTCGCTAATCTGTTCGTCGTTTTTCTTTTTCTCGGATTTTCCGCGATTATTTCTGATCGCGATTTCTGATTCGATTTTCGTTTTAGTATAACTTTTCGCTCGTTTATCCGAATCAGGCGATTCAAGCGCCTGGAGTTTCGTCTCGAAACCCTCTTTCCGTTTAACCAACTTAAACAAGTTTTTGCTTCTGTAAAAATTGCCTTAGATCCGGAATAGTAAGTGAAGCCTATTTCTTTTGCAGTTTGTCTTTCGTTGCTTTGTTCGATTTGATTCTTTTTGCCAACCGGAGTTCTTAAGTTGAACTTTCTGGTTAGATCTCTTATTTTAGTTTTACCTGTGCATTAGTTGAGTACTTATTGTGTGTTTGTTTGTTTGCGATAGAGTACCCGGAGTGCGACGCTTGTTACTTCGAATCGCTAGGTTTCCCGGATCATCAGCAAGGCAAGTAACACTTTGATCATACCTCCTACTACCCAGTTTTATTGCATTAGATCAATCCTCACACATTGCATGATTAGGATCTAATTGAATTGTGGGTTTGGGGAGTAGTTGAGGTAGAACCTATTACATGTTTATTATCAAACCATTGGGAGTTACTCTACGTTTGCTTATTATTGCTATGCTATGCTAGTAGACGTGCATTGGGTGAGTGTATCCATGATAGATGTGAGCTTTGTTAATTAATGGTTTATTTAAGGTGGAAACCTAAACACACATCTGGGTGGATTGAGGCACCTGGGTATTCCAGCGATTGCCTGTTTTCTTTTGGACCGCCACCCAGGCTCAAAGGGATCATGAGATTATTCATACTAGAAACTTCCGTGTGCAGCCACAAGCTATTATGGGCTCTAGCATAGTTGACTAAGTCGTGTGAACTCTTACAGTGGTAGACTAGCAGATGTAGGGGATGTAGGTTGGTACGGTCTACCCGTTCGTAAGGTGCTAGCGCTTCTGAAAGACTATGTCTCGGTCATCCGTTTCTCAAACACCATGTAGTGCGAGAAAACCAACTGAGGAGATCGAGTCTTGTGGGGAAAAGTGCGCAAACCTCTGCAGAGTGTACAAACTAATCATGATTAGCCGTGTCCCCGATTATGGACATCTTGAGTATCTAGTACCTGGATTATCATGTGAATCTCAACATGTTACTCTAAAATTAATTTTGTTGGGTTTGTTTAAGGATGATGTTTAATTGGGATTGAGAATGCTGTCAACCATTCTCAATGTTTAGCAACCACCATGATAGTTAAATAAATTTATTCCTTTGCAGTAGGGAAAATTTGGCTTTACGCAAAACTATAACCATAGAGCTTTCCACCAGCCAAATATGCATGTAGAATAGCTGTTTCTTTCCATTACTCTCTATGTGTTACATTGCCAGCATATTCCATGTGCTGGCCCGTTTTCGGGCTGTAACGTTAATGTTGCAGACTTTTCAGACAATGATTAA
Source organism: Triticum monococcum (assembly GCA_034509565.1). NCBI lineage: Eukaryota > Viridiplantae > Streptophyta > Magnoliopsida > Poales > Poaceae > Triticum > Triticum monococcum. The sequence continues at coordinate 475,137,036 of CM067842.1, read as the reverse complement.
GGGGTTTTTGGTCGTGGTTCTATACTCAGTGATGCCGTTGGAGTTAATGGACTCACTTATCTTCCAAGCCTTCCGCTGTTATCGTTATTAGATGGCCTTAAGCCATATTTATTGTAATAAGTTCTCTTTTGAGACACTCGATGTAATAAGTGTGTGATTTCTACTCTGCTATAAATCCTTCAAGTACTGTGTGGTGTCAGCATTACTGATCCAGGGATGACACCGGAGCACAGAGATTGGACCGTTTGAGGTCTGGTTGCTACAAGATTGTATCAGAGCACACGCTGACTATAGGACACGACCATTAAGCTAAAGACCTAGATCACTACTCACTCTCTTCTCTTCTAACCTCTCATCTTTTCTACTCTTTTAGGATGGCGGATGCAAGGAACAAGTTCACTCAACCGGATGAAGATACACCCTTTGGACGTCACTTGAAGGAAGTCACTAGATACCTGAACATAGGAGTACCAAGCTTCACCGGAACCTACAACACCACTCTACCTGAAGAAGAGCGCTGGATGATTCAAGTTCAAGTTCCAGGAAGGACGTTCATGCCAGTCACTGAGCCCGTAGAGTTTTCTTTCGATGCACCAACTTGGAATCTAGGAAAGAGCATGGCAGCTCACATCGCCATGGGACGTATTAGAGAAGTCTACCACAATGATCTCAAGGATACTATTTACCAGATTTGTGGGTGCCGAGATGAGCACTGGGAGATGATCAGCACAATAAAGGATAGATCAATTGCAACATTTATCTAGGAGTTAAACCAGCACATTTGACGCCAGGAGAACCAAATGTGCGCCGACATGATAGACCTGAAGAAGGCAAAGACAAGAATCAAGGAACTAGAGGAAGAACTCAAGGCTACACGTGAAGATTTTGAAGAAGAAATTGAAGTATTAGTGGAAAAGAATGACGATCTGATCAAGAAGATTGGAATATTCATGGGAGACCCTACACCGGTATAAGAAGACGAAGAACCCAAGGAGATTTGCCCGGAAGACTACATCATCATCGACGACACCGACTCGGATCCAGATGATAGCGATGATGACTATGTTGATGAAGCTGGAGCAGATATCATGGAGTCTGCAACCGAAGAATATTTCTAGTAGACCACCCCAACAGTAGTAGTAGTCAAGGTTGTCAGAATCGCGATTCTATTGTACGATTTTACGACTTTGCGATCCAAACTAAACCCCCTGACTCTATGATTTTGGTCTCTAGAATCTACGTCTCTACGATCCTGATAGTGAAGATTCTACGATTTGCGATCTTACCATCGGAGCTCCGATCCGATTCAGAATCACGATTCTGACAACCTTGGTAGTAGTCCACCATGTAAATATAGTAGTCCGAGCACTTTTGCGATAGTTAGATCAATTGTATGCCCTTGTTTGATTGACTGAATGAAGTGAATTGTTTGCTTTTGCCTCATGTGCCTGATAGTGAAGATTCTACGATTTGCGATCTTACCATCAGAGCTCCGATCCGATTCAGAATCACGATTCTGACAACCTTGGTAGTAGTCCACCATGTAAATATAGTAGTCCGAGCACTTTTGCGATAGTTAGATCAATTGTATGCCCTTGTTTGATTGACTGAATGAAGTGAATTGTTTGCTTTTGCCTCATGTGCCTGATAGTGAAGATTCTATGATTTGCAATCTTACCATCGGAGCTCCGATCCGATTCAGAATCACGATTCTGACAACCTTGGTAATAGTCCACCATGTAAATATAGTAGTCCGAGCAATTTTGCGATAGTTAGATCAATTGTATGCCCTTGTTTGATTGACTGAATGAAGTGAATTGTTTGCTTTTGCCTCATGTGCATATGGGTAGTGTTTTATCTTTAGGCCCCCTCTTTTCTTAAATCTCATCTTTTCTAAACCCTCAGATGCCTCCGAGACGTGACCCCGGATTTACCTTCCCACCGGAGCTCACTCAGTTGATCCAGCAGCAGAACACATTGATGCAGTTACTAGTCGAGAATCAGAACCAGGGGAACAACAACAACAACAACAACAACCCACCACCACCACCTGTTGATCACTTAGCCCGTTTTCTTAGGCTGAATCCACCGGTGTTTTCTAGTAGCATCGAGGCGATAGTAGCAGATGATTGGCTCCGCAAGACAGATAGAGAGTTGACCACAGCAGGATGCACGGATGCGGAAAAGGTGAAGTTTGCCGCACATCAGCTTGAAGGACCCGCATCATCATGGTGGGAGAATTTCACAGCCACTTTCCCTGTCAACACTGTCACATGGGACCAGGTTCAGCAGGCTTTTCGTACTACCCATGTTTCAGCAGGAGCTATGGCCATGAAGAAGCGAGAGTTTCGCAACTTGCGCCAAGGAGGACGGACAGTTGGCCAGTATGTGGAAGACTTTAGTAAGTTAGCACGTTATACCCCAGATGACGTTGCTACGGATGCAGCAAAGCAGGAGAAATTTCTGGAAGGACTGAATGATGAGTTGAGCATGCAGTTGATGGTAGCAATCTTCAACAACTACCAGGAGTTGGTAGATCATGATCTCATGATTGAAGGGAAGCAGTAGCAAATTGAGAATCGCAAGAGGAAGTATGCACAAGGAAAGTACAATTCAGGAGCTCAGCAGAAGCGACGATTTACCCCTAAGCCGGGAGGACATTTTCAGCATACCCATGGAGGAGGAAGCTCGCACAATCACAATGGCCCCAAGAATGGTAATGGGAATGGAGGAAGCAACAGCCAGAACCGCACCCACCCATCAACCCCAGCCAAGAAAGACCTGAGCCAAGTCACTTGTTTTAAGTGCCAGAAGACCGGACATTATGCCAATGAATGTCCTGAATCCCAGAATGGAAATGGCAATGGAAGCTCTGGGAAGAAGCCGAACCCTTTCAACAGGGGACAGGTGAACCACGTTAACGTGGAGGAGGTTGAAGAGCAGCCGGATGCAGTAATCGGTAAGTTTTTTGTTAAGTCATTTACTGCACTTGTTCTTTTCGATACTGGTGCATCGCATTCATACCTATCAAGGGGATTTGTGGATAAGTATAAACTGCCAACCCAAGCCCTTAGGTCACCCATGTTAGTAACTTCGCCTGGAGCAGAATATATGGCTAGTCTATGGTGTGATCGGTTACCATTAAGAATTGGTAACTATGTTTTTCCCTCAGACCTAATAGTGTTGGAATCCCAAGGATTGGATGTGATATTAGGCATGGATTGGTTGTCAAAGGATGAAGGGAGTATTGAATGTGCCAGTAAGTCAATTTTACTTACCACCCCAGAAGGGAGAAGAATCAAGTATGTATCCCGACATGTGCCAAAAAGGACTCAAGTAAATTGTTTAACCGGAGTTGTGCAGGAGGAAGTACCAGTAGTGAAGGATTTCCCCGAAGTATTTCCAGAAGAGTTGCCGGGCACGCCACCAGATAGAGATATTGAGTTTTTGATTGAGCTTTTGCCAGGCACAGGGCCAATATCAAAGAGACCATATAGGATGCCTGCAAAGGATTTGGTGGAAATTAAGAAGCAGCTTAAGGAGTTACTGGATAAAGGATATATTCGCCCAAGTTCACTGCCTTGGGGATCGCCAGTACTTCTAGTGGAGAAGAAGGATGGATCGTTAAGGATGGTTCTCGATTATCGAGGATTGAATGAAGTAACCATGAAGAACAAGTACCCACTACTGATGATCAATGATCTGTTTGATTGATTGCAAGGAGCTAAGGTATTTTCCAAGATCGATCTGCGATCAGGATACCACCAGTTGAAGATTCGAGAATAGGATATACCTAAGACGGATTTTACCACCAGGTATGGGCTGTACTAGTATACCGTTATGTCATTTGGTCTGACTAACGCACCTGCATATTTTATGAACATGATGAACAAAGTGTTTGTGGAGTTCTTGGATAAGTTCGTCGTGGTGTTCATTGATGATATCCTGGTTTACTCGAAGAATGAAGAGGAGCATAAGGAACATTTGCGTTCGGTACTTGGAAAGCTCAGAGAACATCAATTATATACCAAGTTTAGCAAATGTGAGTTTTGGTTAAAGGAAGTTGGATTTCTCGGACACATTATATCCGGAGAAGGTATAGCAGTAGATCCCACTAAAGTTGATACCGTGACCAAGTGGGAAGCACCAACCACCATGGGAGAGATCCGGAGTTTTCTTGGACTCGCAGGATACTACCGGAGGTTTATTGAGAATTTCTCAAAGATTACGAAGCCTATGACGGAGTTGTTGAAGAAGGATACCAAGTTCATATGGACGGAAAAATGTGAGGCTAGTTTTCAGGAGTTGAAGAAACGTTTGATTACCTCACCCGTGTTGATTTTACCGGATCAGACCAAGGATTATGAGGTGTATTGCGATGCTTCTCGTCGAGGACTTGGAGCAGTGCTTATGCAGGAAGGGAGAGTTGTTTCATATGCCTCACGACAGCTTAAGCCTCATGAGTTGAATTATGCTACGCATGATTTGGAGTTAGGAGCCGTAGTGCATGCATTGAAGACTTGGAGACATTTTCTGATTGGAAACCATTGTGAGGTGTACACGGATCACAAGAGTTTGAAGTATATTTTCACACAGAAGGAGTTGAATCTCAGCAAAGGAGATGGTTGGAGCTCATCAAGGATTATGATATGAGATTTCATTATCACCCTGGAAAGGCTAACGTAGTAGCTGACGCGTTGAGCCGTAAGAGCCATGTCAACACCCTAATGACGGGAGATTTACCAAGGGAGTTAGCCGAAAATCTTCGAGAGCTATGTTTGGAAATAGTTCCAAGAGGCTATGTAGCAGCATTGGAGATTCAGTCTACTTTAATGGATAAGATCAGAGAAGCTCAAAAGACTGACAAGGAGATTGCTTCTATTAAGGAGAAAATGAGCAAAGGAAAAGCTAAGGGATTTCGTGAGGATGAGCACGATACCCCATGGTTTGAAGACCGTGTCTATGTACCAAATGATTCGGAGATCAGGAAGCTAATTCTACAAGAGGCCCATGACTCACCATACTCGATTCACCCAGGAAATACCAAGATGTATTTGGATTTGAAGGATATTTTCTAGTGGACCGGAATGAAGAAGGATATTGCGGAATATGTAGTAGTTTGTGATGTATGTCAGAGAGTGAAGGCAGAGCATTAGAAGCCAGCAGGATTGCTACAACCATTGCCGATACCCGAATGGAAGTGGGATATGCTAGGCATGGATTTTATTACAGGATTGCCCAGAACACGTTCAGGCTATGACTCGATATGGGTTGTAGTCGATCGTTTGACAAAGGTATCTCATTTCATTCTAGTGAAGACTACCTATACCAGTGCAAAGTTGGCAAAGATATACATGACCAGGATCGTATGTCTGCATGGAGTTCCAAGGAACATTGTATCAGATAGAGGAACCCAGTTTACCTCAAAGTTCTGGAATCAGTTGCATGAGACTTCGGGAACCAGACTGGAGTTTAGCACAACTTTCCACCCGCGGACAGATGGACAGACCGAGAGAGTCAATCAGATTTTGGAGGATATGCTGAGAGCTTGTGCACTAGATTATGGATCTAGTTGGGATGAGAATTTGCCATATGCAGAGTTCTCTTACAACAACAGCTACCAAACCAGTTTGAAGATGTCCCCTTTCGAAGCCTTGTATGGAAGGAGGTGCAGGACCCCATTGTCTTGGGATGAAGTTGGAGACCGCCAGTTGTTTGGACCGGATCTGATAAAGGAGTCTGAACAGAAAGTGAAATTGATTCGTGATAGGCTCAAGGTAGCTCAGTCCAGGCAGAAGAGTTATGCAGACTCTAAATGCAAGGAGACAGTTTACAAAGTCGGAGACCGAGTTTATCTTCGAGTATCTCCACTTCGAGGAGTTAGGCCCTTTGGAGTTAAGGGAAAACTAGCGCCACGTTTTGTAGGCCCATACAAAGTTTTGGAGCGTATGGGAGAAGTAGCCTACAAGTTGGAATTACCCGAAGGACTGTCAGGAGTTCACGACGTGTTTCATTTATCCCAGTTGAAGAAGTGCCACGCAGAGATGGCTGTCATACCGCTGAGAGATACGGTACCACTGGAAGCGATTCAGTTGGATAGTGATTTGACCTATGAGGAGAAACCAGTTAAGATTCTAGAGTATGCCAGTCGAGTCACCCGCAGCAAGGTTATCAAGTTTTGCAAGGTTCAGTGGAGCCACCACATGGAGGATGAAGCCACCTGGGAATGAGAGGAAGATCTGTTGAAAGACCACCCTCACCTATTTTCTAGCCAACCCGAATCTCGAGGGCGAGATTCATCTTAAGGGGGGTAGGTTTGGAACATCCCAAATTTTCAATTTGGAATGTTATACACTAGATCATCATTGCATATCATAATTATTGCATTTTTGTTGATCCTAGAAATTTCACGCAACTCAAGGACCCTCGGAGAGAGTTGGGGATTTCGTTATTTTCATATTTGAGTTGTCTCAAATTTTGAAAATAGGATCATTTGATTTTATTTATTTTATCTTCAATTATTTCTATTATAAAAATTATAAGAGAGGGAATAAAATGACTTTCCCAAAAGAAAGAAATATTGAGGATTTAAGAAAAAATCAAATAAGATTTTTTTTGGTTTTATTTGCTATTTTATTTGAATTTAGGAAAAATGTGCATTTTTCAAAATTGCATTTAGGCCCCAAATAAATGTTCATCCTGTGCGGCTTGATTTTAGAAGCCGGGGAAAATTTATTTCGGGATTTTTGGAGTCCATTTAGTATCTCTTTCGTTAGTTTTTCTGTGCGGAATTATTGAAAAAAATCCGAACCGACTCCGGGCCGTACCCGAGCGGGACTCCGCCTGGGGGGCCTTTTTAAGCCGACCCCGCCGAGCCGCCGAAGCCCACCAGCCCGCCCGCCGAAACCCTAGCGTCGCGCCGCCCCGCCGCCGCGTCGCCGCCGCCCCGCTGCCCGAGGTAGCCGCCGTCGCCGGCAGTTTTCATTAGAAAACCGCCCGGTTTTTTTAGATCCGCTTTTTTTTATTAGAACGGTTTTTTACGGTTTAGTTATTTAGCGAGCGTTCGCTCGTTCGTTCGTTTTAACGAATGTGTACGTCGGTTAGATCCAGACAACGAACGTTCATTCGTTAATCTATTCGTCGTTTTTTCTTTTTCTCGGATTTTCCGCGATTATTTCTGATCGTGATTTCTAATCCGATTTTCGTTTTAGTATAACTTTTCGCTCGTTTATCGGAATCAGGCGATTCAAGCGCCTGGAGTTTCGTGTCGAAACCCTCTTTCCATTTAACCAACTTAAACAAGTTTTTGCTTCTATAAAAATTGCCTTAGATCTGGAATAGTAAATGAAGCCTGTTTTTTTGCTATTTGTCTTTCGTTGCTTCGTTCGATTTGATTCTTTTTGCCAACCGGAGTTCTTAAGTTGAACTTTCTAGTTAGATCTCTTATTTGAGTTTTACCTGTGCATTAGTTGAGTACTTATTGTCTGTTTGTGTGTTTGCGATAGAGTACCCGGAGTGCGCCGCTTGTTACTTCGAATCGGTAGGTTTCCCGGATCATCAACAAGGCAAGTAACACTTTGATCAAACCTCCTACTACCCAGTTTTATTGCATTAGATCAAACCTCACACATTGCATGATTAGGATCTAATTAAATTGTGGGTTTGGGGAGTAGTTGAGGTAGAACCTATTACCTGTTTATTATCAAACCTTTGGGAGTTACTCTACGTTTGCTTATTATTGCTATAGTATGCTAGTAGACGTGGATTGGGTGAGTGTATCCATGACAGATGTGAGCTTTGTCAATTAATGGTTTATTTAAGGTGGCAACCTAAACACACATCTGGGTGGATTGAGGCACCTGGGTATTCCAGCGATTGCCTGTTTTCTTTTGGACCGCCACCCAGGCTCAAAGGGATCATGAGATTATTCATACTAGAAACTTCTGTGTGCAGCCACAAGCTATTATGGGCTCTAGCATAGTTGACTAAGTCATGCGAACTCTTACAGTGGTAGACTAGCAGATGTAGGGGATGTAGGTTGGTACGATCTACCCGTTCGTAAGGTGCTAGCGCTTCTGAAAGACTATGTCTCGGTCATCCGTTTCTCAAAATCCATGCAGTGCAAGAAAACCAACGGAGGAGATCGAGTCTTGTGGGGAAAAGTGCGCAAACCTCTGCAGAGTGTATAAACTAATCATGGTTAGCCATGTCCCCGGTTATGGACATCTTGAGTATCTAGTACCTAGATTATCATGTGAATCTCAACATGTTACTCTAAAATTAATTTTGTTGGGTTTGTTTAATGATGATGTTTAATTGGGATTGAGAATGCTGTCAACCATTCTCAATGCTTAACAACCACCATGATAGTTAAATAAATCTATTCCTTTGCAGTAGGGAAAAATTGGCTTTACGCAAAACTGTAATCATGGAGCTTTCCACCAGCCAAATATGCATGTAGAATAGTTGTTTCTTTCCATAACTCTCTATGTGTTACATTGCCAGCATATTCCATGTGCTGACCCGTTTTCGGGCTGCAACGTTAATGTTGCAGACTTTTCATACGACGATTGAGGAGTATTAGGTCATGGTTCTATACTCCGTGATGCCATTGGAGTTGATGGACTCACTTATCTTGCAAGCCTTCCGCTGTTATCGTTATTAGATGGCCTTAAGCCATATTTTTTGTAATAAGTTCTCTTTTGAGACACTCGATGTAATAAGTGTGTGATTGCTACTCTGCTGTAAATCCTTCAAGTACTGTGTGGTGTCAACATTACTGATCCAGGGATGACACCGGAGCACAGAGATTGGACCGTTTGAGGTCTGGTCGCTACACTTATTTTGATGAATCTATGGCTAGTAAAATAGTTTATAAACCATAGAGAAGTTGGAATACAGTAGGTATAACACCAATATAAATAAAGAATGAGTTCATTACAGTAACTTGAAGTGGTCTTTTATTTTCTTTCGCTAACGGAGCTCACGAGATTTTCTACTTTAAGTTTTGTGTTGTGAAGTTTTCAAGTTTTGGGTAAAGATTTGATGGATTACGGAATAAGGAGTGGAAAGAGCCTAAGCTTGGGGATGCCCATGGCACCTACAAGATAATCTAAGGACACCTAAAAGCCAAAGCTTGGGGATGCCTTGGAAGGCATCCCCTCTTTCGTCTACTTCTATCGGTAACTTTACTTGGAGCTATATTTTTATTCGCCACATGATATGTGTTTTGCTTGGAACGTCTTGTAAGATTTGAGTCTTTACTTTTTAGTTTACCACAATCATCCTTTCTATACACACCTTTTGAGAGAGCCATACATTATATGGAATTTTTTAGAATACTCTATGTGCTTCTTTTTGCGGTGTGTTTGTTGAGACCGATGAATTGTGGGTTTATGATCAAGTCTATCTATGAACAATATTTGAATCTTCTCTGAATTCTTTTATGTATGATTGGTTATCTTTGCAAGTCTCTTCAAATTATCAGTTTGGTTTGGCCTACTAGATTGATCTTTCTTGCAATGGGAGAAGTACTTAGCTTTGGGTTCAATCTTGCGGTGTCCTTTCCCAGTGACAGTAGGGGCAGCAAAGCACGTATTGTATTGTTGCCATCGAGGATAACAAGATGGGGTTTTCATCATATTGCATGAGTATATCCCTCTACATCATGTCATCTTGCTTAAGGCGTTACTTTGATTTTAACTTAATACTCTAGATGCATGCTGGATAGCGGTCGATGAGTGGAGTAATAGTAGTAGATGCAGGCAGGAGTCGGTCTACTTGTCTCGGACGTGATGCCTATATACAAGATCATACCTAGATATTCTCATAACTATGCTCAATTCTGTCAATTGCTCAACAGCAATTTGTTCACCCACCGTGGAATACTTATGCTCTCGAGAGAAGCCACTAGTGAAACCTATGGCCCCCGGGTCTATCTTTATCATATTAATCTCCTACTACTTAGTTATTTCCTTTGCTTTTTACTTTGCCTTTATTTTACTTTGCATCTTTATCACAAAAATACCAAAAATATTAACTTATCATATCTATCAGATCTCACTCTCGTAAGTGGTCATGTAGGGATTGACAACCCCTATTCGCGTTGGTTGCGAGGATTTATTTGTTTTGTGCAGGTATGAGGGACTCGCGCGTAGCCTCCTACTGGATTGATACCTTGGTTCTCAAAAACTGAGGGAAATACTTACGCTACTTTGCTGCATCATCCCTTCCTCTTCGGGGAAAACCAAAATAGTGCTCAAGAGGTAGCAAGAAGGATTTCTGGCGCCGTTACCGGGGAGGTCTACGCAAAAGTCAACACACCAAGTACCCATCACATACCCTTATCTCCCACATTACATTATTTGCCATTTGCCTCTCGCTTTCCTCTCCCCCACTTCACCCTTGCCGTCTTATTCACCCTCTCTCTCTCTATCCTCCCTCTCTTTCTCTATTTGCCTCTTTTTGCCTGCTTGCTTTTTGTTTGCTTGTGTGTTAGTTTGCTTGCTTGTCACGATGGCTCAAGATAATACTAAATTGTGTGACTTCACCAATACCAACAACAATGATTTTATTAGCACTCCGATTGCTCCTCTTACCGATGCTGAATCTTGTGAAATTAATACTGCTTTACTGAATCTTGTCATGAAAGATCCGTTTTCCAGCCTTCCTAGTGAAGATGTCGCTACCCATCTAAATAGCTTCGTTGATTTGTGTGATGTGCAAAAGAAGAAAGATGTGGATAATGATATTGTTAAATTGAAGCTATTTCCTTTTTCGCTTAGAGATCGTGCTAAAGCTTGGTTTTCGTCTTTGCCTAAAAATAGTATTGATTCATGGAACAAGTGCAAAGATGCTTTTATATCTAAGTATTTTCCTCCCGGTAAGATCATCTCTCTTAGAAACGATATTATGAATTTTAAGCAACTTGATCATGAACATGTTGCACAAGCTTGGGAGAGAATGAAACTAATGATACGTAATTGCCCTACTCATGGTTTAAATTTGTGGATGATTATACAAAAAAAATTTATGCCAGATTGAATTTTGCTTCTAGAAATCTTTTAGATTCGGCCGCGAGAGGCACTTTTATGGAAATAACTTTAGGAGAAGCTACTAAACTCCTAGATAATATTATGGTTAATTATTCTCAATGCCATACTGAAAGATCTACTAATAAAAAGGTGCATGCGATAGATGAAATTAATGTTTTGAGTGGAAAGATGGATGAACTTACGAAATTATTTGCTAATAAGAGTGTTTCTTCTAATCCTAATGATATGCCCTTGTCTAGTTTGATTGAGAATAATAATGAATCTATGGATGTGAATTTTGTTGGTAGGAACAATTTTGGTAACAACGCGTATAGAGGAAATTTCAACCCTAGGCCTTATCCTAGTAATCCCTCTAATAATTATGGTAATTCCTACAACAATTCTTCTGGAAATTATAATAAGATGCCCTCTGATTTTGAATCTAATATTAAAGAATTTATTACTTCGCAAAAGAATTGTAATGCTTTGATTGAAGAAAAATTGCTTAAGATTGATGAGTTGGCTAGGAACGTTGATAGAATTTCTCTTGATGTTGATTCTTTGAAACTTAGATCTATTCCACCTCAGCATGATATCAATGAGTCTCTCAAATCCATGATAATTTACATTGATGAGTGCAAAGAAAGAACCGCTAGGATGCGTGCTAAGAAAGATGCCTTTATAAGAGTGTGTTCTTCTAGTTCCTATGAAAATAAAGATGAAGATCTAAAAGTTATTGATGTGTCCCCTATTAAATATTTGTTTTGCAATATGAATCTTGATAATGATGGGACTGAATATGATCCACCTTTACCTAGAAGGCATTCCAAGAATTCAGAATTTTTTGATCTTGATGCTAAAATTGATAAAAGTGGGATTGAAGAAATTAAAACCCTAGATGTTGCTAAACCCACTATTATGGATTTCAAGGAATTTAACTATGAAAATTGCTCTTTGATTGATTGTATGTGTCCCCTATTAAATATTTGTTTTGCAATATGAATCTTGATAATGATGGGACTGAATATGATCCACCCTTACCTAGAAGGCGTTCCAAGAATTCAGAATTTTTTGATCTTGATGCTAAAATTGATAAAAGTGGGATTGAAGAAATTAAAACCCTAGATGTTGCTAAACCCACTATTATGGATTTCAAGGAATTTAACTATGAAAATTGCTCTTTGATTGATTGTATTTCCTTGTTACAATCCGTGCTAAATTCTCCTCATGCTTATAGTCAAAATAAAGCGTTTACTAAACATATCGTTGATGCCTTGATGCAATCTTATGAAGAAAAACTTGAATTGGAAGTTTCTATCCCTAGAAAACTTTATGATGAGTGGGAACCAACTATTAAAATTAAAATTAAAGACCATGAATGCTATGCTTTATGTGATTTGGGTGCTAGTGTTTCCACGATTCCAAAGACTTTGTGTGATTTGTTAGGTTTCCATGATTTTGATGATTGCTCTCTAAACTTGCACATTGCGGATTCCACTATTAAGAAACCAATGTTCTTATTGTTGCAAATAGGAATTATGTACCCGTAGATTTTATTGTTCTTGACATAGATTGCAATCCTTCATATCCTATTATTCTTGGTAGACCTTTCCTTAGAACGATTGGTGCAATTATTGATATGAAGGAAGGAAATATTAGATTCCAATTTCCATTAAGGAAAGGCACAGAACACTTTCCTAAAAGGAAAATTAAATGACCTTATGAATCTATTATGAGAGCCACTTATGGATTGCCTACCAAATATGGCAATACCTAGATCTATTCTTGCCTGTTATGCCTAGCTAGGGACGTTAAACGATAGAGCTTGTTGGGAGGCAACCCAATTTTATTTTTATTCCTTGCTTTTTGCTCCTGTTTAGTAATAAATAATTTATCTAGCCTCTGTTTTGGTTGTGTTTTCCATGTTTAATTAGTGTTTGTGCCAAGTAGAACCGTTGGGAAGACTTGGGGAAAGTCTTGTTACACTTGCTGTAAAAAACAGAAACTTTAGCGCTCACGAGAACTGCTGTCATTTTTATTTGGAGAGTGCTATTTAGTTAATTATTTTTTGCAGATGATTAATAGGTAAATTCCTCACGTCCAGAAATTTATTTTAGAATTTTTGGGGTTCCCGATCTTGCGCTAGCTATAGATTACTACAGTCTGTTATGTTTTTGACAGATTCTGTTTTTCGTGTGTTGTTTGCTTATTGTAACATCCCAAATTTTCCATTTGGAATGTTATACACTAGATCATCATTGCATATCATAATTATTGCATTTTGGTTGATACCAGAAATTTCACGCAACTCAAGGACCCTCGGAGAGAGTTGGGATTTCGTTATTTTCATATTTGAGTTGTCTCAAATTTTGAAAATAGGATCATTTGATTTTATTTATTTTATCTTCAATTATTTCTATTATAAAAATTATGAGAGAGGGAATAAAATGACTTTCCAAAAATAAAGAAATATTGAGGATTTAATAAAAAATCAAATAAGATTTTATTTGGTTTTATTTTCTATTTTATTTGAATTTAGGAAAAATGTGCGTTTTTCAAAATTGCATTTAGGCCCCAAATAAATGTTCATCCTGTGCGGCTTGATTTTAGAAGCCGGGGAAAGTTTATTTCGGGATTTTTGGAGTCCGTTTAGTATGTCTTTCCTTAGTTTTTCTACGCGGAATTATTTTAAAAAAATCCGAACTGACTTCGGGCCGTACCCGAGCGGGAATCCGCCCGGGGGGCCTTTTTAAGCCGACCCCGCCGAGCCGCCGAAGCCCACCAGCCCGCCCGCCGAAACCCTAGCGCCGCGCCGCCGCCTCGCCGCCGCCCCGCTGCCCGAGGTAGCCGCCGTCGCCGTCGGTTTTCCTCAAAAAACCGCCCGGTTTTTTAGATCCGCTTTTTTTATTAGAACGGTTTTTTTACGGTTTAGTTATTTAGCGAGCATTCGCTCGTTCGTTCGTTTTAACGAATGTGTTCGTTGGTTAGATCCAGATAACGAACGTTCGTTCGTTAATCTGTTCGTCCTTTTTCTTTTTCTCTGATTTTCCACGATTATTTCTGATCGCGATTTCTGATGTGATTTTCGTTTTAGTATAACTTTTCGCTCGTTTATCGGAATCAGGCGATTCAAGCGCCTGGAGTTTCATCTCGAAACCCTCTTTTCGTTTAACCAACTTTAAAAAGCTTTTGCTTCTGTAAAAATTGCCTTAGATCCGGAATAGTAAATGAAGCCTGTTTCTTTTACTGTTTGTCTTTCGGTGCTTCGTTCGATTTGATTCTTTTTGCCAACCGGAGTTCTTAAGTTGAACTTTCTGGTTAGATCTCTTATTTGAGTTTTACCTGTGCATTAGTTGAGTACTTATTGTGTGTTTGTTTGTTTGCAATAGAGTACCTGGAGTGCGCCGCTTGTTACTTCGAATCGCTAGGTTTCCCGGATCATCAGCAAGGCAAGTAACACTTTGATCATACCTCTTACTACCCAGTTTTATTGCATTAGATCAATCCTCACACATTGCATGATTAGGATCTAATTAAATTGTGGGTTTGGGGAGTAGTTGAGGTAGAACCTATTACCTGTTTATTATCAAACCTTTGGGAGTTAGTCTACGTTTGCTTATTATTACTATGCTATGCTAGTAGACGTGGATTGGGTGAGTGTATCCATGACACATGTGAGCTTTGTTAATTAATGGTTTATTTAAGGTGGCAACCTAAACACACATCTGGGTGGATTGAGGCACCTGGGTATTCCAGCGATTGTCTGTTTTCTTTTGGACCGCCACCCAGGCTCAAAAGGATCATGAGATTATTCATACTAGAAACTTCCGTGTGCAGCCACAAGCTATTATGGGTCTAGCATAGTTGACTAAGTCGTGCGAACTCTTACAGTGGTAGACTAGCAGATGTAGGGGATGTAGGTTGGTACGGTCTACCCGTTCATAAGGTGCTAGCGCTTCTGAAAGACTATGTCTCGGCCATCCGTTTCTCAAACACCATGCAGTGCGAGAAAACCAACGGAGGAGATCGAGTCTTGTGGGGAAAAGTGCGCAAACCTCTGCAGAGTGTATAAACTAATCATGGTTAGCCTTGTCCCCAGTTATGGACATCTTGAGTATCTAGTACCTGGATTATCATGTGAATCTCAACATGTTACTCTAAAATTAATTTTGTTGGGTTTGTTTAAGGATGATGTTTAATTGGGATTGAGAATGCTGTCAACCATTCTCAATGTTTAACAACCACCATGATAGTTAAATAAATTTATTCCTTTGCAGTAGGGAAAAATTGGCTTTACGCAAAACTGTAACCATAGAGCTTTCCACCAGCCAAATATGCATGTAGAATAGTTGTTTCTTTCCATTACTCTCTATGTGTTACATTGCCAGCATATTCCATGTGCTGACCCGTTTTCGGGCTGCAACATTAATGTTGCAAACTTTTCAGACGACGATTAAGGAGTTTTAGGTCGTGGTTCTATACTCAGTGATGCCGTTGGAGTTGATGGACTCACTTATCTTCCAAGCCTTCCGCTGTTATCATTATTTGATGGCCTTAAGCCATATTTATTGTAATAAGTTCTCTTTTGAGACACTGGATGTAATAAGTGTGTGATTGCTACTCTCCTATAAATCCTTCAAGTACTGTGTGGTGTCAGCATTACTGATCCAGGGATGACACCGGAGCACAGAGATTGGACCGTTTGAGCTCTGGTCGCTACAACTATGAAGGAAGAATTAAGGTAAACCTAACCATAACATGAAACATATGGATCCAAATCAGCCCCTTACGAAGCAACGCATAAACTAGGGTTTAAGCTTCTGTCACTCTAGCAACCCATCATCTACTTATTACTCCCCAATGCCTTCCCCTAGGCCCAAACAATGGTGAAGTGTCATGTAGTCGACGTTCACATAACACCACTAGAGGAAAGACAACATACATCTCATCAAAATATCGAACGAATACCAAATTCACATGACTACTTATAACAAGACTTCTCCCATGTCCTCAGGAACAAACGTAACTACTCACAAATCATATTCATGTTCATAATCAGAGGGGTATTAATGTGCATAAAGGACCTGAACATATAATCTTCCACCAAATAAACCAACTAGCACCAACTACAAGGATTAATCAACACTACTAGCAACCCACAAGTACCAATCTGAGGTTTTGAGACAAAGATCGGATACAAGAGATGAACTAGGGTTTGAGAGGGGATGGTGTTGGTGAAGATGTTGATGGAGATTGACCCCCTCCCGATGAGAGGATCGGTGGTGATGACGATGGTGACGATTTCCCCCTCCCGGAGGGATGTTTCCCCGGCAGAACAGGTCCGCCAGAGCCCTATGTCGTGGAATTGTCACGGCAGATGTCCTAGTAGAAGGACTTAGTTGTGGAGCCATCGCAACAGGGTTAGCTTAAAGGGGTTAAATGGGACAAAGGACACAAGGAGTTTATACTGGTTCGGCCCCTTGCAATGAAGGTAAAGGCCTAATCTAGTTTGAGGTGGTATTGCATATGGTTACAATCAATAAGCATTTCTCCTTTGGATTCAACTGTACTAGTTTTCTTAGGGAACTTTTCATCCATGCCAACCTCTTGTGAAGAAGGATACATTTTTCTAGAATGTAATCAAATGCCCATGTTAATCATGTCAGATCAAAGCTGGCATGTTAGTGCATTTTACAAATCCTAGAAACCTAATAGGCTTGTAGTAATGTTCAAAACTGCAGGTAGGCACTAACACGTTTTCTTCTTTTGTAGAGGAGATTAGGCCCAGTGGTGGATAATGTGATACAATATAACACTCATGTCGAATGCCTAGATCTGCATCTCTCAAAAATTACTTTGAACTCCTACCGAGGGACCTTACTAGAGATTATATCGCCAGGTTCTTTGTTCTCAGAGCAAGTGTGCTGAAGGCAATGAATGGTTTGTTGATCAACGCTGAAACCTGCGGCAGAATGGAATAGGCTCCAAAAATGCTAAATTTCATTCTGGAACTTCAGATGATAGAGTAATCAGAAGTCATCGTGTCAACCCCATACATGACTTCTCAATGGCTGACCCCTTTGCAAAAATTGTGAGGTTTCGAAACCAGACTTAGAAGTGGTAATATTAGTTTGAACCTCTCTAATATCCATGTTCAATGGATCAGCGCGAGCGTTTGCAGCTAATGAGCTGAATTTCATTTCTAATATCAGTTTGAACCTTGTAATCTTCGAATTTGAGCCATATAACTCTGGAATTAGAACCTTGTAATATTTCGAGCTTTTGTGGTACAATCGTTGAAATGGCATCATATGAGACTCGTATATTGGTAGCACTATTTTGACCTTAATATGCAATGGTCTTAGATTTTATTAACCATTCTCGAATCTGTTTACCTTGTCGATCTCACAGCACACGATCTGTATAGATACCTGACTGCGATCTTTGACATTATTGCACACAGCTGGTTTCTTCCACCGTCTGCCCCGTAGAGCACAGAAATTATCGCACTCGAGTGTCCATCATCACCCTTCTATGTAACTTTGACCTCATCACCCATGGGTAAACTTATGACCAAAGTCATTCCACACGCTTTGTTTTTACAAAGCTTTTTGCCAATAAACTGTTGGGGAACGTACTATTTAAAAAAAATTACCTACGATCACGCAAGATCTATCTAGGAGATGCATAGCAATAAGCGGGGAGAGTGTGTCCATGTACCCTCGTATACCGAAAGTGGAAGCATTTAGTAACGCGGTTGATGTAGTCGAACGTCTTCGCAATCCAACTGATCCAAGCACCGAACATACGACACCTCCGCGTTCAGCACACGTTCAGCTCGATAACGTCCCTCGATCTCTTGATCCAGTTGAGGACGAGGGAGAGTTCCATCAGGACGATGGCGTGGCGATGGTGATGATGAAGTTACCGGCGCAGGGCTTCGCCTAAGCACTACAATGATAACCCACAAGTATAGGGGATCGCAACAGTTTTTGAGGGTAGAGTATTCAACCCAAATTTATTGATTCGACACAAGGGGAGACAAAGAATATTCTCAAGTATTAGCAGCTGAGTTGTCAATTCAACCACACCTGGAAACTTAATATCTGCAGCAAAGTATTCAGTAGCAAAGTAATATGTTAGTAGTGGCTTGGTAACGAGAGCAAAAGGTAACAGTAGTAAAAGTAGTGTTTTTGGTATTTTGTAGTGATGATAGCAATAGCAACGGAAAAGTAAATAAGTGAAGAACAATATATGGAAAGCTCGTAGGCAATGGATCGGTGATGGAGAATTATGCCGGATGTGGTTCATCATGTAACAGTCATAACCTAGGGTGACACAAAACTAGCTCCAATTCATCAATGTAATGTAGGCATGTATTCCGAATATAGTCATACGTGCTTATGGAAAAGAACTTGCATGACATCTTTTGTCCTACCCTCCCGTGGCAGAGGGGTCCTAATGGAAACTAAGGGATATTAAGGCATCCTTTTAATAGAGTACCAGAACAAAGCATTAGCACATAGTGAATACATGAACTCCTCAAACTACGGTCATCACCGGTAAGTATTCCGATTATTGTCACTTCGGGGTTAACGGATCATAACACATAATAGGTGACTATAGACTTGAAAGATAGGATCAAGAAATCTCATATATTGATGAAAACATAATAGGTTCCGATCTGAAATCATGGCACTCGGGCCCTAGTGACAAGCATTAAGCATAGCAAAGTCATAGCAACATCAATCTCAGAACATAGTGGATACTAGGGATCAAACCCTAACAAAACTAACTCGATTACATGATAAATCTCATCCAACCCATCACTGTCTAGCAAGCCTACGATGGAATTACTCACGCACGGCGGTGAGCATCATCAAATTGGTGATGGAGGATGGTTGATGATGATGATGGTGACGGATTCCCCTCTCCGGAGCCCCAAACGGACTCCAGATCAGCCCTCCCGAGAGGTTTTAGGGCTTGGCGGCGGCTCCGTATCGTAAAACGCGATGAATCCTTCTCTCTGATTTTTTTCTCCCCGAAACCAAATATATAGAGTTGGAGTTGAGGTCGGAGGAGCTCCAGGGGGCCCACAAGGTAGGGGGCAGGCCCTAGGGGGGCAGGCGCGTCCCCACCCTCATGGACAGGTGGTGGGCCCCCTAGCCTTCATCTTTTGCAAGGATTTTTTATTATTTCCGAATAGATGTTCCGTGAAGTTTCAGGTCATTCCGAGAACTTTTGTTTCTGCACATAAATAACACCATAGCAATTCTGCTGAAAACAGCGCCAGTCCGGGTTAGTTCCATTCAAATCATGCAAGTCAGAGTCCAAAACAAGGGCAAAAGTGTTTGGAAAAGTAGATACAACAGAGACGTATCAACTCCCCCAAGCTTAAACCTTTTCTTGTCCTCAAGCAATTCAGTTGATAAACTGAAAGTGATAAAGAAAAACTTTTACAAACTCTATTTGCTCTTGTTGTTGTAAATATGTAAAGCCAACATTCAAGTTTTCAGCAAAGATTATGACTAACCACATTCACAATAATGCTTAGGTCTCAAGTTTACTCATATCAATGGCATAATCAACTAGCGAGCAATAATAATAAATCTCGGATGACAACACTTTCTCAAAACAATCATAATATGATATAAAAGATGGTATCTTGCTAGCCCTTTCTGAGACCGCAAAACATAAATGCAGAGCACCTTTAAATATCAAGGACTGAGTAGACATTGTAATTCATGGTAAAAGAGATCCAGTCAAGTCATACTCAATGTAAACTAACAGTAATGAATGCAAATGACAGCAGTGCTCTCCAACTGGTGCTTTTTAATAAGAGAAGGATGACTCAACATGAAAGTAAATAGATAGGCCCTTCGCAGAGGGAAGCAGGGATTTGTAGAGGTGCCAGAGCTCGGTTTTGAAATAGAGGTGAATAATATTTTGAGCGGTATACTTTCATTGTCAACATAACAACCAAGAGATGGCAATATCTCCCATGCTACACACATTATAGGCGGTTCCCAAACAGAATGGTAAAGTTTATACTCCCCCTCCACCAACAAACATCAATCCATGGCTTACTCGAAACAATGAGTGCCTCCAACTAACAAGAGTCCCAGGGGGAGTTTTGTTTGTAATTATTTTGATTTAGTTTGCATAAAGCATGGGACTGGGCATCCCGGTGACTAGCCACTTTCTCGTCAGTGAGGAGCGGAGTCCACTCCTCTTGAGAATAACCCGCTTAACATGGAAGATACGGACAACCCTAGTTGATACATGAGCTATTCGAGCATACAAAATAGGATATTCATTTGAAGGTTTAGAGTTTGGCACATACAAATTTACTTGGAACGGCAGGTAGATACCATATATAGGTAGGTATGGTGGACTCATAAGGAATAACTTTGGGATTTATGGACTCATATGAAAACTGGGAAGCGACCAGCTAGAGAGCGACAACAGTCATGAACATGCATTAAAACTAATCAACACTGAATGCAAGCATGAGTAGGATATAATCCACCATGAACATAAATATCGTGAAGGCTATGTTGATTTTGTTTCAACTACATGCGTGAACATGCGCCAAGTCAAGTCACTTAAATCATTCAAAGGAGGATACCACCCTATCATACCACATCACAACCATTTTAATAGCATGTTGGCACGCAAGGTAAACCATTATAAGCTCCTAGCTAATCAAGCATGGCACAAGAAACTATGATCTCTAGTTGTCATTGCAAACATGTTTATTCATAATAGGCTGAATCAGGAACAATGAACTAACCATATTTACAAAAACGAGAGAGGTCGAGTTCATACCAGCTTTTCTCATCTCAGTCAGTCCATCATATATCGTCATAATTGCCTTTCACTTGCACGACCGAATAGTGTGAATAATAATAGAAGAAGACAAGGCAATATGGGCTCTTTTGTCAGATCAACAATAATGCATATAAGAGCCACTTTAACATTTTAATTATGGTCTTCTCCTATTGACCCCCAAAGAAAAGAAAAGAAATAAAACTATTTACACGGGAAAGCTCCCAACAAGCAAAAGAAGAACAGGAAACCTTTTTGGGTTTTCTTTTAATTACTACTAAAAGCATGTAAAGTAAACTAATTAAAAGCTACAACTAATTTTTTTGGGTTTATCTTAAGGTTTATTAAACACACAAGAAGAAAGCATAAAAAGGAAAATAAACTAGCATGGATGATACAATGAAAAAGTATGAGCACCGACATCTAGCAATGAGTGTGTGAACATGAACGTAATGTCGGTGAGAAATACATACTCCCCCAAGCTTAGGCTTTTGGCCTAAGTTGGTCTATGACCACGGCTGCCCTGGCGGATATCCATAATAATAGTTGGGGTCATACTGAGATGCAGCGTGGCGACGAGCGGCCTCCGCCCTCCTCTCGTACTCATCTGCCTCCTCTCTGGTAATAACATATCTTCATTATGCCTAACAATCAAAGAAGGTAGGAGCAGGGAGAGTAATACGAACAGCACGACGTCTGTCAAAGATTAAACGATACTGGAGAGGTGATTCATTCCTCTCGACAAACTGGTGGTGAACCATAGCATTAAAGTCTAGGTAAGTAGGAGGTAATTCAATATCATCATTACGTATAGTTACACCAAGAAATTCAGCTAAGCGGGTTGCATAAATTCCACCAAAGAAATCTCCATTAAATCTATTCAGATGCAACCTACGTGCAACAATGGCTCCCAAATTATAAGATGTGTCTCCCAACAAAGCACTCCTCAGAATACTGAGGTTGGGGACACACATGTGACATGCTTCATCTTTACCGTTAATGCATCTACCTATGAAGAGAGCAAAATAATGTATAGCAGGAAAATGAATGCTCCCTATGGTTCCCCCACAGTTATACTAGCAAGAAAACCTCTAAATTCAGATTTGCGAGGTTCCCTGATACTACCCCATTGTGGAAGTTTGCAAGCAGTGGTAAAATCCTCTAAGTCCATAGTGTCAGAATTTTCATAAAGATCAAATAGGAAAGTTGGAGAATTACATGAAGATGAAAATTCAAACCTCCTCACAAAGGAACTAGTGAGATAGTGATACTGGCTGCACTTCTCTTCCTCGAAGCTCACAAGATCAGCATTACGCAAATATGCGTTAAATTCTTCCTTAATCCCCGCTCGATCCATGAAGTCTTCTGGAGGCCATTCACAAGGACGCACTGGAGCGTCTCTTGGTGGCTCTTCATCAGCATCACGCATTGCAAGCCTGGGTCCTTGCTTCCTTGAAGAACCACCTTGGTACATTTTCCTAAACATATTTCTTCCTCTGAAAAATTTCTGAAATTTTTAGTAACTTCAAAATAAAAGTGAACCAAACTCAATAATATTGATAGCAACTACTCCTACAAGTGCCTAGAGCCTATATCATGCATCAAAACTACTTTTGACCATATAAATTTGACATGCAAGCTCAAGAACAGGGTCACCTAAGCAGCACAAATTTGCAATGAATAAAGCACTAGAACAAAAACTAATTGGACCAATGGAGGAGTCACATACCAAGGAACAATCCCCCCAAGCAGTTTTGTGAGAGGTGCTTTGAGCAAGGAGATCGAAAATCGCAGCAAAATGAGCTAGAACTCATGCTTGAGCTGGATATTCGTGTTTGTGGGAGGAAGGAGTGTGTGGGTGAAAGGGTAAGTGGAGGAGGGCCACCGTGGGCCCACGAGGCAGGGGGTGCGCCCAGGGGGGTAGGGCGCGCCCCTGACCCTCGTGGCCAGGTGCCAGCTCCTCCTGTTGTGTTCTCAATGCCAAATATTCTCAAATATTCCAGAAAAAATCATATTTAAATTTCAGGGCATTTGGAGAGCTTTTATTTTCGAGGTATTTTTATATTGCACGGATAATCAGATAACAGACAGAAAAAATACTCTTTTTACTTTATTTAATATAAATAACAGAAAGTAAGAGGAGGGTACAGAAGGTTGTGCCTTTTAGTTTCATCCATCTCATGATCATCAAAAGGAATCCACTAACAAGGTTGATCAAGTCTTGTTAACGAACTCATTCTGAATAACATGGAGCCGGAGAAATTTCGAATAACACTATGTTACCTCAAAGGGGATATGCACATCCCCAATAATAAGATTATCATATTTCTTCTTGACAGTAGGAAGAGGAAATTCAAAACCTCCAAATATAATCGATGGAATTTTTCCAATGGAGTTGATACTATGAACTTGAGGTTGTTTCCTCAGAAAGTGTACCATATGCTCATTACCATTAACATGAAAAGTGACATTGCCTTTAGTGCAATCAATAACAGCCCCTGCAGTATTCAAAAAGGTTCTTCCAAGAATAATAGACATACTACCATCCTCGGGAATATCAAGAATAACAAAGTCCGTTAAAATAGTAACATTTGCAACTACAACAAGCACATCCTCACAAATACCGACAGGTATAGCAGTTGATTTATCAGCCATTTGCAAAGATATTTCAGTAGGTGTCAACTTATTCAAATCAAGTCTATGATATAAAGAGAGAGGCATAACACTAACACCGGCTCCAAGATCACATAAAGCAGTTTTAACATAGTTTCTTTTAATGGAGCATGGTATAGTTGGTACACCGGGATCTCCAAGTTTCTTTGGCATTCCACCCTTAAAAGTATAATTAGCAAGCATGGTGGAAATTTCAGCCTCCGGTATCTTTCTTTTATTTGTAACAATATCTTTCATATACTTAGCATAAGGATTCATTTTGAGCATATCAGTTAATCGCATACACAAAAAGATAGGTCTAACCATTTCAGCAAAGCGCTCAAAATCCTCATCATCTTTTTTCTTGGATGGTTTGGGAGGGAAAGGCATGGGTTTCTGAACCCAAGGCTCTCTTTCCTTACCGTGTTTCCTAGCAACAAAGTCGTTCTTATCATAACATTGATTCTTTGATTGTGGGTTATCAAGATCAACATTAGGTTCAATTTCTATATCATTATCATTACTAGGTTGAGCATCTGTGGGATCGAAAGTATGTCTAGAGGGGGGTGATTAGACTACTTGACCAAATAAAAACTTAACCTTTTCCCAATTTTAGTTCTTGGCAGATTTTAGCTATTTTAGGAAAAGTCAAGCAATCATCACACAATTCAAGCAAGCATGCAAAGAGTATATTGGCAGCGGAAAGTAAAGCATGCAACTTGCAAGAATGTAAAGGGAAGGGTTTGGAGAATTCAAACGCAATTGGAGACACGGATGTTTTCCCGTGGTTCGGATGGGTGGTGCTATCCTACATCCACGTTGATGGAGACTTCAACCCACGAAGGGTAATGGTTGCGCGAGTCCACGGAGGGCTCCACCCACGAAGGGTCCACGAAGAAGCAACCTTGTCTATCCCACCCATGGCCATCGCCCACGAAGGACTTGCCTCACTAGCGGTAGATCTTCACGAAATAGGCGATCTCCTTGCCCTTACAAACTCCTTGGTTCGACTCCACAATCTTGTCAGAGGCTCCCAAGTGACACCTAGCCAATCTAGGAGACACCACTCTCCAAGAAGTAACAAATGGTGTGTTGATGATGAACTCCTTGCTCTTGTGCTTCAAATGATAGTCTCCCCAACACTCAACTCTCTCTCATAGGATTTGGATCTGGTGGAAAGAAGGTTTGAGTGGAAAGCAACTTAGGGAAGGCTAGAGATCAAGATTCATATGGTAGGAATGGAATATCTTGGTCTCAACACATGAGTAGGTGATTCTCTCTCAGAACATGTAAGTTGGAAGTGTGTATGTGTTTTCATGGCTCTCTCCACGAATGAAGAGGAGGTGGAGGGGTATATATAGCCTCCACACAAAATCCAACCGTTACACACAATTTACCAATCTCGGTGGGACCGAATCAACAAACTTGGTCGGACCGAAAAGGTAAACCTAGTGACCGTTAGAGATTTTCGGTGGGACTGACATGCAACTCGGTAGGACCGATATGGTTAGGGTTTGGGCATAACGTAATCTCGGTGAGACCGATTACACAAACTCGGTGAGACCGGTTTTGGTAATTAGCTAACCAGAGAGTTGGCCAGGCAAACTCGGTGGGACCAATTTGCTCTTTCGGTGAGACCGAAAAGTTACAAAAGGGAAACATAGAGTTTACATTGCAATCTCGGTGGAACCGATTCGCTCTTTCGGTGAGACCGAAAAGTTATGAAAGGGAAACAGAGAGTTTGCAATCCCATCTCGGTGAGACCGAGATCCCTATCGGTAGAACCGAATTGCTAGGGTTTGGCAGTGGCTTATGACAAATGAAACTCGGTGGCGCCGAATAGAAAGAATCGGTAGGACCGAGTTTGGCTTAGGGTTTAGGTCATATGTGGATATGGGAAAGTAGTTGAGGGTTTTTGGAGCATATCACTAAGCACATGAAGCAAGAGGCTCATTAAGCAACACCTCATCCCTCCTTGATAGTATTGGCTTTTCCTAAAGACTCAATGTGATCTTGGATCACTAAAATATAAAATGAAGAGTCTTGAGCTTTTGAGCTTGAGCCAATCCTTTGTCCTTAGCATTTTGAGGGTTCCACTTTCACATCCATGCCATGCCAATCATTGAGCTTTCCTAAAATAATCATCTTGGAATAGCATTAGCTCAATGAGCTATATGTTGTTATGAATTACCAAAACCACCTAGGGATAGTTGCACTTTCAATCTCCCCCTTTTTGGTAATTGATGACAACATATAGATCAAAGCTTCGACAAATGATAATAGGCATGAAATATATCATCACTTTGAGAAGTATGTGATAAGTAAGAGCTCCCCCTAAATTTGTGCATATTTAATATTTCCTTTGGACTGCAAATGCACAAAGAGTTAGAGTCATGGGTTACTCTTCCATGTCACATACATCTTGGTGGAGCGCTTAAAATGATAAGAATGAAATACATGCACCCATCACCAAGAATAGTGAATGATCACATAAGATGGATAGGATAATAACATTAAGCAAGCATTAAGTGTAGCTTATGATCAAACACATGAGCATCAATGTCTCACAGATAACATCATAGTAACAAAGTACTCAATCACTCAAAAGCCAACAAAGTTCGAAAAAAACACCAAATAAAACAAGAGAGAATAAAAGCAACACTCTCTCTCGAAGCCTGTGATCTATACATTTTCACCCCCTTTGGCAACAAGTTACCAAAAAGTTCCTAGAAAATGCATAGTGCTAAATCGACACTCGGGCTTGATCTTCAGGTGGTGGTGGAGTCCGGAGCACTCCAAGGACGAAGCCTTCTGTAGATGTGGTCGGAGTCGAGGCTGAAGTAGACACTGGAGTTGGTGGAACTGAGGCTGTAGCTGGTGCAGAGGTGGTGGCTCTGGTGTCAGCAACTGGCACTGCAGACGACCTCGAACCTCATGGCACTCTAGCAAAAGCATCAGTTGTAGTCTTCCTCTCCTCTCCTGCATGTCATCCTGGAGCTGCTCCACTGCAGTCTGAATTTCTGTCACCTTGATATCCAAGTCATAGAATCTTTGTTCTACGATCCTCTCTAGGCTTGCCTGGTTCTGAGTCAGGGTGGCTAATCCTTTCTCAATCCGCAGGGTGGATGCAATCAGGTAACCAAGCTACTCTTGTTTGGTTTTCAAGAAATATTCAGATGCCTCCTCTTGAGTTGGCATCTTGGAAGCTTTCTCCTTCCTGGCCTTCTCCTTCTTGGCTTGTGCTTGGGCAGATGATGGTTCATTCTCAGTCATGACAACTTGATTATCTTCAAAATCTGGACGGATGGGCAGGTGTTCCTTGTCCAATAAGTATATGCCCGTGCCCATCTTGGATTTAATGAGCTCCTGAATTTGTGGGGCATACCCACAGCTCCTCTTCTAGTCTGCTGCAGTCCTCTTGATGGTCTCTACCATGAGGCTCATCACCTTGAACTTCTGTGGCACATCAAAGATATGTAGCAAGTTGATCGCATGGCCTCTGATCATCTTGTGATCACCTGACTTGGGAAACAAGGTGTGCCTCAGTATCCAATTGATGGTTGGCAGCCCTGACAGAAGATAGTGTACTGAGCCAAACTTGAAAGTGTCAAGTGCTTCATTTGGAATCTCCTTGTACATGTTTGACATTGAGTTGTGGTCCATCTTCTTCTTGGCATAGATATCCAAGTCATCCTCTTGCTCTTGTGGGGCATTGATCAGCTGAGCCCATTCAGCAACTATAGACTGGTACCTCATACCCTCAGACATCCAAACAATTCTCCCATCTGAATAAAAATGTGCGGTGGAGTAGAACTGCATGATGAGTTCCTCGTTCCACTTTGTGAGCTTCTGCCCAACAAAGTCCTCTACTCCACATGCCTTGAAGCTGTCCTGCACTCCAGGGTAGTACTCTTCGTTGTCCTTGATGTATTGCCAATCAACCCATCTCATATCACATACTATTGGCTTCTTATCTAGCAGTACTGTCTCATAGAAGTCCTGCTGTTCCTTGGTGTGAAATCTGTAGTCCACAGCAGTCCTTCTCCTTGAAGCACACGGGTCTACTTCTCTCCACTTCCGGAGCCCTGAATCTCTCCTGAGCTTCATGTCCTCAGCCACAGGATGAGCATCATTGTGGTCTGGGATCTTGGGCTTGAGCTTTCTAAGAACTTGCTCTTCCTCTTCTTTTGCAGTGTCAGGCACTGGAGCCTTGTTCTTCTCAGCAGCTGGGATGCTTCTTGTATTCATCTTTGGCTTTGGCTTTGGAGCTGGCTTGGCCTTGGAAGCAGCTGCCCCTGATCTTATGGCATCACCCATCAGCTTGGGTGCCTTTGGTGCTGGTGCAGCTACCTCTTCTTCTTCCTCCTCATCTTCCATGATGGAAGCCTTGCCAAGCACTCTGGCTACAGTTTTCTTCACCCTTTCCTTCCTTTTCTTGCTTTCAGCAGCAACTGGCTCTATGGGAGTGGGCTTCTTAGTTGAAGCTCTAGCCTTTGACATAGGTTGCCTGCCTGCTGGCCTTTTGAACTTTAACCCTGGCTTTGTGCCTTGAGCTGGATCAACTCTCTTGGAAGTTGCTTCCTCTTCTGCCACATAGTCCTCATCCTCTGATTCTGAGGTTCTCTTCTTTCTCTGTCTTGTGGCAGCTTTAGGCAGATTGCTAGGAGTACTTCTGCTGCCATCATCTGAGGAACTTGAGGGACTAGTGCCCTCACTCATCTGCACTTGTTGTTCTGACAGGTTCTGGCTATCACTCTGATCAGACATGTTGCAAATTCTGACTGCTGACCCTGTGAATAGGTTATAGATGAGATAGAGCGGATGAGCATCACAAAATGCAGAGATTTTTGCAAAAGAATAATTCAAAAACTTAGTTTTAGTTTCCCACTGAAATCATCTCGGATCTACCGATTTTTATACTCGGTGATACCGAAGCAGTTTTGGCACCTGAACTAGTGAACTCGGTCAGACCGAGTCACAGTTCGGTGGCACCGAGACTGCTAGGGTTTCACAAAGTTCCAAAATCGGTCACACCGATAAGTAATTCTCGGTCAGACCGAGTCTCACTTGTGCAATGGCATAAGCCAAATCGGTGGGACCGAGTTTTTCAACTCGGTGGGTCCGAGATGGTTTCGGCGGAAACCTAACCCTAAAATTTTCGAATTAAACCTAATCTACGAGTTCATTGACTGGATAGAAGTGTTTCAAACGTGGCAAGAATCATGATGATCACAATATGCTAAGAATCGGATTGGGGAATAGCACAAAGGTCGAGTCCATACCCTAGTTTGGCGGAGACTCGCTACGGCGGCAATGGCGGGGTTGATTCCCGTTGACGGCGACGGAGACCAGCGACTGGAGGCGGCTGGCGGCGAGGAGACGATCCGGAGACCATGTTGGCAGAGCATGCTATCGCGCGGGCGAAGGGGTTCGGAGAACTTTCCAAATTTTTGCCCGTGACTATATATAGCCCGACCCTGTCGGTGTGACCGAGTGGAACAACTCGGTGGCACCGAGATGCAAAACTGTATACAGTTGTTGCAACTCGGTGTGGCCGAATGGTTCAAATCGGTGGCACCGAGATAGAAAACCTAGATCAACTTAATGATCTCGGTAGGACTGAAAGTAGGATATCGGTCAGACCGAGAATCATAAAGAGGTTTTGGAAGTTTAAGTCTATGACGAATCGGGGACTCCGAGCGCTCCTCACACAGAGTGGTTCGAATCTGACTTGATCAAATTTTGTGATGTAGCATGAATAGAGTTTGAGACGATAAAAGCATAGATAGCTAGAGGAGGTTCTTAGGCATTCTTGTCCATCCACTTGGCAAAAGGAAATAAAACCAAACAATCAAAACAACAAGTGGATGTCCTCGAATGAGTAAAATATGCAACCAACATGCTCACACAATAAGATGACAAATAAAATATGTGGCAAAGCATGCACAACCAATTCTAGCATCTATCAAGCAATTTGCGATGACTAGGTCATCTATATATGAGTATATTGACTTAGGAGTCAAGTGAGAACACTTGATCATAGGTCATACTCATCGTTTAAGCTCAAGTGGGGTTACCACTTTTACATAAAGCATTGTTGTGTTCACATCTTTAGAGTTGCTTTAGCTCAAGTCTTAGAGTAAAGCTCCCCCTAGATGTGATATCCCCCCTAAGAGGGATGAACTAACCTTGGGTTTTGTCGATGATGACTTCATGTAGATGTTGAAGATGTGGATGCTCAATGTTGATGTAGATCACTTAGAGCTATCCATTTGAGTGAATTGCACTTTCAATACCTACATGGGTTAGTCCCACAAGGAACAAACAAGGATATCCATAGACATAGAGTGATGCACACACAAGATGATGTCCATGAAAAATTTTAGGTTACCTTGTCCCTTGTCTTACCAACAAGAGGGTTTGTGACTCCTTGAACTAGTGCAAGATGTGGAAGTTGATTGCACTTGTTCGTGCCAAAATGATAAGAGTGAAGTATGTTGGCGGAGTCACCCTCAAGAACTCTCTAGTTCTTCTTCTTTTGGATCCACACCATCTTGATGGGAATCCTTGGAGTTGTAGTCATACTTGATGAAGTGGAACTTGACATGGTCTTGGGAATCCACTTGACTAAGGTCTTAGGAGCTTCTTTAAATGCATCAATTTCCTCTTGAAGCTTGTCCTTGCCTTTTTGCTTGTAGTCTTGTGGTGGAAGATCATCTTGAGCTTGTGTTCCCTTGAAGGAAGTATCATACTTCTCTTGTTGAGGAACAAACTTTGTCTTGGGGTATTGACCTTCTTCCCACTCAACTCCATTGGCATTGAACTTTCGTTCAAAACCAACACCTTGATTCTTCCGGTGCATTCCTTGCTTGCGCACAATTTCCTCGAATTGCTTACTCCCGGCAAGGCTTTTGTACACTCCTTTCTCTATAATTCCCTTCAATAAGCTATTTTCTTGCTCAAGTGTAACTTGGCTAAGAGAATCATTAGTGGAATCAAGAGAACTACTAGAAGCAACAATATTTGATTTAGCATGATCATTGTTACTGCTAGAGGAAGAATCTTTCTTGTTCTTGTTACTAGACTTGACTTGAGGCATGTAAGTGGATAAGAGTAAACGCTTGGCAATGTAAGAAGAACTTATCTTGCGGAGATCATTATTGATTGCTTTAAAAAACTCATGCTCTTGCTCAAGATTGAGCTTTTCAAAGCGCAACTTCTCATGAGCTCTTAAAAGTTCTTGATGATCTTCGAAGATAGTTTCATGAGCTAACTTAAGAGTGTTTAGTTCTTTAGTTAGAGCCTCAATCTTCTCCTTATCATTGTCATTCATTTTATCTTGATTAGCATAATTAATTGACGTTTCATCATAGTATTCGTCACTAGAGTTGTCAACTAGCAAATCATCATCACCTAACAAGTCATCTTCATCACTATTAAAATCAACATACTCGGGGTGTGTTACCTTAGGACCTTTGGCCATGAAGCATCTTCCAATTCCTTCATTTGGTGAGTTAAATATGTCGTAGGAGTTGGTTGACACAAGTGCTAGACCGGCAACACCTTCATCTTGAGTATCTTCGGAGTCGGAGTGATAACTTCTCTCGGAGTGGCTGTCGGAGTCGGAGCCGGATACCCATTCACCAACATGAGCTTGATGTCTTCGTTTTGTTTAGCTCCTTGATGATTTTTCCTTCCTTTCCGAATCCTTGCTTCTCCGTGAGTATCTTCGTTCATAACGATCATCTCTACTCCTTCTCTCTCTTGGTGGGGATTCTTTGCTTCTTCTTTTTGGAGAATCTTCTCTTCTCTTGTAGGGAGCCGTACACTCATTAGAATAGTGTTCGGGTCTTCCACAATTGTAGCAGTTTCGCTCTCGACTAGAAGATCTTTTGTTATTGTAGGACCTTGACTTGGAGCTTCTATCTTTGCTTCTACTTTTGTAGAACTTGTTGAAGTTCTTCACCATTAAGCTCAATTCTTCATTGAAGTTTTGTTTCTCACTTGATGATGTAGGGACTTCACATGAGGCTTTGTAGGCACCACTTGATTTGTTGTGAAGTTCCTCTTTATCCTTAAGTGACATCTCATGAGCAACAATTCTTCTAATCACCTCCGTTGGCTTGAGATCTTTGTAATTGGGCATCATTTGGATCAATGTGCACACGGTATCATATTTTCCATCCAAGGCTCTTAGAATCTTCTTGATGATGAATCTATCGGTCATATCTTCACTCCCTAAGCCGGCAATCTCATTTGTGATGAGAGCAAGCCTAGAGTACATTTCAGCGACACCTTCACCATCCTTCATTTTGAACTTGTCAAGTTGACTTTGAAGCACATCCAACTTGGATTCCTTGACGGAGTCGGTACCTTCGTGCATATCAATCAAAGTGTCCCAAATTTCCTTTGCATTCTCAAGGCGGCTGATTTTGTTGAATTCTTCGGGGCACAATCCGTTGAAGAGAATATCACAAGCTTGAGCATTGTATTGCAACATCTTCAACTCATCCGCGGTAGCTTCACGGTTTGGTTCTCTCCCATCAAAGAAGTCACCTTGCAAACCAACACACACAATAGCCCAAACGGCGGGGTTAAGTCCAAGAATATGCATTTTCATTTTATGCTTCCATCTAGCAAAATTAGTACCATCAAAGTAAGGACCTCTACGGTGATAATTTCCCTCGCTAGACGCCATACTCTCCTAGGTTGTGAAACCAAGGCTATGACCACCAAAAGCTATGGAAATCAAAGCAAATGGAGACCAAGGCTCTGATACCACTTGTGGGATCGAAAGTATGTCTAGAGGGGGGGTGATAAGACTACTTGACCAAATAAAAACTTAACCTTTTCCCAATTTTAGTTCTTGGCAGATTTTAGCTATTTTAGGACAAGTCAAGCAATCATCACACAATTCAAGCAAGCATGCAAAGAGTATATTGGCAGCGGAAAGTAAAGCATGCAACTTGCAAGAATGTAAAGGGAAGGGTTTGGAGAATTCAAACGCAATTGGAGACACGGATGTTTTCCCGTGGTTCGGATAGGTGGTGCTATCCTACATCCACATTGATGGAGACTTCAACCACGAAGGGTAACGGTTGCGCGATTCCACGGAGGGCTCCACCCACGAAGGGTCCACGAACAAGCAACCTTGTCTATCCCACCATGGCCATCGCCCACGAAGGACTTGCCTCACTAGCGGTAGATCTTCACGAAGTAGGCGATCTCTTTGCCCTTACAAACTCCTTGGTTCAACTCCACAATCTTGTCGGAGGCTCCCAAGTGACACCTAGCCAATCTAGGAGACACCACTCTCCAAGAAGTAACAAATGGTGTGTTGATGATGAACTCCTTGCTCTTGTGCTTCATATGATAGTCTCCCCAACACTCAACTCTCTCTCATAGGATTTGGATCTGGTGGAAAGAAGGTTTGAGTGGAAAGCAACTTGGGGAAGGCTAGAGATCAAGATTCATATGGTAGGAATGGAATATCTTGGTCTCAACACATGAGTAGGTGATTCTCTCTCAGAACATGTAAGTTGGAAGTGTGTATGTGTTCTGATGGCTCTCTCCACGAATGAAGAGGAGGTGGAGGGGTATATATAGCCTCCACACAAAATCCAACCGTTACACACAATTTACCAATCTCGGTGGGACCGAATCAAAAAACTCGGTCGGACCGAAAAGGTAAACCTAGTGACCGTTAGAGATTTTCGGTGGGACTGACATGCAACTCGGTAGGACCGATATGGTTAGGGTTTGGGCATAACGTAATCTCGGTGAGACCGATTACACAAACTCGATGAGACCGATTTTGGTAATTAGCTAACCAGAGAGTTGGTCAGGCAAACTCGATGGGACCGATTTGCTCTTTCGGTGAGACCGAAAAGTTACAAAAGGGAAACATAGAGTTTACATTGCAATCTCGGTGGGACCGATTCGCTCTTTCGGTGAGACCGAAAAGTTACGAAAGGGAAACAGAGAGTTTGCAATCCCATCTCGGTGAGACCGAGATCCCTATCGGTAGAACCGAATTGCTAGGGTTTGGCAGTGGCTTATGACAAATGAAACTCGGTGGCGCCGGATAGAAAGAATCGGTAGGACCGAGTTTGGCTTAGGGTTTAGGTCATATGTGGATATGGGAAAGTAGTTGAAGGTTTTTGGAGCATATCACTAAGCACATGAAGCAAGAGGCTCATTAAGCAACACCGCATCCCTCCTTGATAGTATTGGCTTTTCCTAAAGACTCAATGTGATCTTGGATCACTAAAATATAAAATGAAGAGTCTTGAGCTTTTGAGCTTGAGCCAATCCTTTGTCCTTAGCATTTTGAGGGTTCCACTTTCACATCCATGCCATGCCAATCATTGAGATTTCCTGAAATAATCATCTTGGAATAGCATTAGCTCAGTGAGCTATATGTTGTTATGAATTACCAAAACCACCTAGGGATAGCTGCACTTTCAGCATCATCATGAACATTATTATTAGCATTATCACTAGTTTCAGGTTCATTACCAGATTGTGTTTCAGCATCAGAGATAGAAATATCATTTGGATTCTCAAGTGTTTCGGTAATAGGTTCACTAGAAGCATGCAAAGTCCTATCATTTTTCTTTTTCTTCCTTTTAGAAGGACTAGGTGCATCCACATTATTTCTCTGAGAATCTTTCTTAGTTCTCTTAGGGTGGCCTTCAGGATACAAAGGTTCCTGAGTCATTCTACCACCTCTAGTCATAACTCTACCAGCGTTATC
This sequence comes from Triticum monococcum, assembly GCA_034509565.1. Classification (NCBI taxonomy): domain Eukaryota; kingdom Viridiplantae; phylum Streptophyta; class Magnoliopsida; order Poales; family Poaceae; genus Triticum; species Triticum monococcum. The sequence continues at coordinate 475,102,767 of CM067842.1, read as the reverse complement.
ATTATTCTTACTATTAAATTCATTGAGCAAGTCATTTTGAGCTTTAAGTACTTGTTCTACTTGAGTGGTAACCATAGAAGCATGTTTACTAATAAGTTTAAGTTCACCTTTGACATTAGCCATATAATCACCCAAGTGTTCAAGCATATTTGAATTGTATTTCAATTGTCTACCAAAATAAGCATTAAAATCTTCTTGCTTAGCCATAAATTTTTCAAACTCATCTAAGCATGGGCTAGCAAACTTAGTAAATGGGATTTTAGCTTTATCATATCTATAGAGAGAATTTACCTTTACTACCTGTGTCGGGTTATCAAGACCATGTACTTCTTCAATAGGTAATGGATTAAGGTCATATGTTTCTTCAACAGACGGTAAATTAAGACCGTGCATTTCTTCAATAGGAGGTAAATTCTTAACATCTTCAGCTTTAATACCTTTTTCTTTCATAGATTTCTTTGCCTCTTGCATATCTTCAGGATTGAGAAATAGAATACCCCTTTTCTTCGAAGTTGGTTTAGGAATAGGCTTAGGAGCTAGCTCAGGGAGTGTCCAATTATTTTCATTTGTCAACATATTATTCAATTGAATTTTAGCTTCATCTGGTGGTCTTTCCCTGAAAACAGAATCAGCACAACTATCCAGGTAATCTCTGGAGGCATCGGTTAGTCCATTATAAAAGATATCAAGTATTTCATTTTTCTTAAGAGGATGATCAGGCAAAGCATTAAGTAATTGGAGAAGCCTCCCCCAAGCTTGTGGGAGACTCTCTTCTTCAATTTGAACAAAATTATATATATCCCTCAAAGCAGCTTGTTTCTTATGAGCGGGGAAATATTTAGCAGAGAAGTAATAAATCATATCCTGGGGACTACGCACACAACCAGGATCAAGAGAGTGAAACCATATCTTAGCATCACCCTTTAATGAGAACGGAAATATTTTAAGGATATAAAAGTAACGAGTTCTCTCATCATTAGTGAACATGGTGGTTATATCATTTAATTTAGTAAGATGTGCCACAACAGTTTCAGATTCATAGCCATGAAAAGGATCAGATTCAACCAAAGTAATTATGTCAGGATCAATAGAGAATTCATAATCCTTATCAGTAACAATGATAGGTGAAGTAGCAAAAGCAGGGTCAGGTTTCATCCTAGCATTTAGAGATTGCTTATTCCATTTAGCTAGTAACCTCTTAAGTTCATAACTATCTTTGCAAGCTAAAATAGCTAAAGAAGACTCTTTATCAAAAACATAACCCTTAGGAATAACAAGCAAGTCTTCATCATCACTTTCATCAGTATTATCAGATTCAATATTTTCATTCTCTCTAGCCCTAGCAAGTTATTCATCAAGAAAATCACCAAGTGGCACAGTAGTATCAAGCATAGAAGTAGTTTCATCATAAGTATCATGCATAGGAGAAGTGGCATCATCAATAACATGCGACATATCAGAACGAATAGCAGAAGCAGGTTTAGGTGTCGCAAGCTTACTCAAAACAGAAGGGGAATCAAGTGCAGATCTAGATGGCAGTTCCTTACCTCCCCTTGTAGTTGAGGGATAAATCTTGGTTTTTGGATTTCTCAAGTTCTTCATAATGATAAGAAGATATAAATCCCAAGTGACACAAAGAACAGAGCTATGTTCCCCGGCAACGGCGCCAGAAAATAGTCTTGATAACCCACAAGTATAGGGGTTTGCAACAGTTTTCGAGGGTAGAGTATTCAACCCAAATTTATTGATTCAACACAAGGGGAGCCAAAGAATATTCTCAAGTATTAGCAGCTGAGTTGTCAATTCAACCACACCTGGAAACTTAATATCTTCAGCAAAGTATTTAGTAGCAAAGTAATATGATAGTAGTGGTAACGATAGCAAAAGGTAACAGTACAAAAGTAGTGTTTTTGGTATTTTGTAGTGATGATAGCAATAGCAACGGAAAAGTAAATAAGCGAAGAACAATATATGGAAAGCTCATAGGCAATGGATCGGTGATGGAGAATTATGCCGAATGTGGTTCATCACGTAACAGTCATAACCTAGGGTGACACAGAACTAGCTCCAATTCATCAGTGTAATGTAGGCATGTATTCCGAATATAGTCATGCGTGCTTATGGAAAAGAACTTGCATGACATCTTTTGTCCTACCCTCCCGTGGCAGCGGGGTCCTAATGGAAACTAAGGGATATTAAGGCCTCCTTTGAATAGAGAACCGGAACAAAGCATTAGCACATAGTGAATACTTGAACTCCTCAAACTACGGCCATCACCGATAAGTATCCCGATTATTGTCACTCCGGGGTTAATGGATCATAACACATAATAGGTGACTATAGACTTGCAAGATAGGATCAAGAAAACTCATATATTGATGAAAACATATTAGGTTCAGATATGAAATCATGGCACTCAGGCCCTAGTGACAAGCATTAAGCATAGCAAAGTCATAGCAACATCAATCTCAGAACATAGTGGATACTAGGGATCAAACCCTAACAAAACTAACTCGATTACATGATAAATCTCATCCAACCCATCACCGTCCAGCAAGCCTACGATGGAATTACTCACGCACAGCGGTGAGCATCATGAAATTGGTGATGGAGGATGGTTGATGATGACGATGGCGACGGATTCCCCTCTCCGGAGCCCCGAACGGACTCTAGATCAGCCCTCCTGAGATGTTTTAGGGCTTGGCGGCGGCTCTGTATCGTAAAACGCGATGAATCCTTCTCTCTGATTTTTTCTCCCTGAAACCAAATATATAGAGTTGGAGTTGAGGTCGGAGGAGCTCCATGGGGCCCACAAGGTAGGGGCGCGCCCTAGGGGGCAGGCGTGCCCCCCACCCTCGTGGACAGGTGGTGGGCCCCCTGGCCTTCATCTTTTGCAAGGATTTTTTATTATTTCCGAATAGATGTTCCGTGAAGTTTCAGGTCATTCCAATAACTTTTGTTTCTGCACATAAATAACACCATAGCAATTCTGCTGAAAACAGCGTCAGTCCGGGTTAGTTCCATTCAAATCATGCAAGTTAGACTCCAAAACAAGGGCAAAAGTATTTGGAAAAGTAGATACGACGGAGACGTATCATACGACGATATGACCGAGGTGTGTAACTGTGGAGGGGGGCACCGCACACGACTAAGAGAAGACTTAGTGTGCCTTTGGGGTGCCCCCTCCCAAGTATATAAAGGGGGGAGGAGAGGAGGCCGGCCCTAGAGGGGGTGCGCTAAGGGAGGGAGTCCTAGTTGGACTCCCGGTTCAAGTAGGATTCGGCCCCCGTTTCCTTTCTGAAGAAGGGGGAAGGGGGAAAGAGAAGGAGGAGAAGAAGGAAAGGGGGCCGCCCCCCAACCCTAGTCTAATTCGGATTGGGCTTGGGGGGCGCCTCCATATGGCCGCCGCCTCCTCTCTTCCACTAGGGCCCATGAAGGCCCATTAACCCCCCCCCCCCCCCCCCGGGGGGGTGGGGGGGTTCCGGTCACCCCCGGTACTGCGAAAAATGCCTAAACCTTTCCGAAACCATTCCGGTGTCCAAACACAACCTTCCAATATATCAATCTTTATGTCTCGACCATTTCGAGACTCCTCGTCATGTACGCGATCACATCCGGGAATCCGAACAAACTTCGATTCATCAAATCACATAACTCATAATACAAATCATCATCGAACGTTAAGCGTGCGGACCCTACGGGTTCGAGAACTATGTAGACATGACCGAGACACTTCTCCGGTCAATAACCAATAGCGGAACCTAGATGCTCATATTGGCTCCTACATATTCTACGAAGATCTTTATCGGTCAAACCGCATAACAACGTACGTCGTTCCCTTTGTCATTAGTATGTTACTTGTCCGAGATTCAATCGTCGGTATCATCATACCTAGTTCAATCTCGTTACCGGAAAGTCTCTTTACTTGTTCCGTAATGCATTATCCCGTGTCTAACTCTTTAGACACATTGCTTGCAAGGCTCATAGTGATGTGCATTACCGAGAGGGCCCAGAGATACCTCTCCGATACACGGAGTGACAAATCCTAATCTTGATCTATACCAACTCAACAAACACCACCAGAGACACTTGTAGAGCATCTTTATAATCACCCAGTTACATTGTGACGTTTGATAGCACACAAGGTGTTCCTCCGGTATTCGGGGGTTGCATAATCTCATAGTCAGAGGAACATGTATAAGTCATGAAGAAAGCAATACCAATAAAACTAAACGATCATTATGCTAAGCTAACGGATGGGTCTTGTCCATCACATCATTCTCTAATGATGTGATCCCGTTCATCAAATGAAAACACATGTCTATGGCTAGGAAACATAACCATCTTTGATTAACGAGCTAGTCAAGTAGAGGCATACTAGTGACATTCTCTTTGTCTATGTATTCACACATGCACTAAGTTTCCGGTTAATACAATTCTAGCATGAATATTAAACATTTATCATGATATAAGGAAATATAAATAACAACTTTATTATTGCCTCTAGCGCATATTTCCTTCAGTCTCCCACTTGCACTAGAGTCAATAAGCTAGATTACATAGTAATGATTCTAACACCCATGGAGTCTTGGTGCTGATCAGGTTTTGCTCATGAGAGAGGCTTAGTAAACGGGTCTGCAACATTCAGATCCGTATGTATCTTGCAAATCTCTATGTTTCCCTCCTTGAGTTGATCGCGGATGGAATTGAAGCGTATCTTGATGTGTTTGGTTCTCTTGTGAAATCTGGATTCCTTTGCCAAGGCAATTGCTACTGTATTGTCACAGAAGATTTTCATTGGACCCGATGCACTAGGCATGACACCTAGATCGGATATGAACTCATTCATGCAGACTCCTTCATTTGCTGCTTCCAAAGCAGCTATGTACTCCGCTTCACACGTAGATCCCGCCACGACGCTCTGCTTGGAACTGCACCAACTGACAGCTCCACCATTCAATATAAATATGTATCCGGTTTGTGACTTAGAGTCATCCGGATCAGTGTCAAAGCTTGCATTGACGTAACTTTTTACGATGAGCTCTTTGTCACCTCCATAAACGAGAAACATATCCTTAGTACTTTTCAGGTATTTTAGGATGTTCTTGACCGCTGTCTAGTGATCCACTCCTGGATTACTTTGGTACCTCCCTGCTAAACTAATAGCAAGGCACACATCAGGTCTGGTACACAACATTGCATACCTGATAGAACCTATGGCTGAGGCATAGGGAATGACTTTCATTTTCTCTCTATCTTCTGTAGTGGTCGGGCTTTGAGTCTGACTCAACTTCACACCCTGTAACACAGGAAAGAACCCATTCTTTGACTGATCCATTTTGAACTTCTTAAAAACTTTATCAAGGTATGTGCTTTGTGAAAGTCCAATTAAGCATCTTGATCTATCTCTATAGATCTTGATGCCCAATATATAAGCAACTTCACCGAGGTCTTTCATTGAAAACTTCTTATTCAAGTATCCTTTTATGCTATTCAGAAATTTAGTATCATTTCCAATCAACAATATGTCATCCACATATAATATCAGAAATGTTACAGAGCTCCCACTCACTTTATTGTAAATACAGGCTTCTCCAAAAGTCTGTATAAAACCATATGCTTTGATCACACTATCAAAGCATATATTCCAACTCTAAGAGGCTTGCACCAGTCCATAAATGGATCGCTAGAGCTTGCACACTTTGTTAGCACCTTTTGGATCGACAAAACCTTCTGGTTGCATCATATACAACTCTTCTTTAAGATATCCATTAAGGAATGCAGTTTTGACATCCATTTACCAAATTTCATAATCATAAAATGCGACAATTGCTAACATGATTCGGACAGACTTAAGCATCGCTATGGGTGAGAAGGTCTCATTGTAGTCAACTCCTTGAACTTGTTGAAAACCTTTCGCAACAAGTCGAGCTTTGTAGACAGTAATACTACCATTAGCGTCAGTCTTCTTCTTGAAGATCCATTTATTTTCTATTGCTTGCCGATCATCGGGCAAGTCAACCAAAGTCCACACTTTGTTCTCATACATGGAACCCATCTCAGATTTCATGGCCTCAAGCCATTTCGCAGAATCTGGGCTCATCATCGCTTCCTCATAGTTCGTAGGTTCGTCATGGTCAAGTAACATGACCTCCAGAACAGGATTACCATACCACTCTGGTGCGGATCTTACTCTGGTTGACCTACGAGGTTCGGTAGTAACTTGATCAGAAGTTTCATGATCATCATCATTAGCTTCCTCACTAATTGGTGTAGGAATCACTGGAACTGATTTCTGTGATGAACTACTTTCCAATTCAGGAGAAGGTACAATTACCTCGTCAAGTTCTACTTTCCTCCCACTCACTTCTTTCGAGAGAAACTCCTTCTCTAGAAAGGATCCATTCTTAGCAACGAAAATCTTGCTTTCAGATCTGTGATGGAAGGTGTACCCAACTGTCTCCTTTGGGTATCCTATGAAGACACATTTCTCCGATTTGGGTTTGAGCTTATCAGGTTGAAGCTTTTTCACATAAGCATCGCAGCCCCAAACTTTAAGAAACGACAACTTGGGTTTCTTGCCAAACCACAGTTCATATGTTGTCGTCTCAACGGATTTAGATGGTGCCCTATTTAACGTGAATGCAGCCATCTCTAAAGCATAACCCCAAAACAATAGCGGTAAATTAGTAAGAGACATCATAGATCACACCATATCTAATAAAGTACGATTACGACGTTCGGACACACCATTACGTTGTGGTGTTCCAGGTGGCGTGAGTTGCGAAACTATTCCACATTGTTTCAAATGAAGACCAAACTCGTAACTCAAATATTCACCTCCACGATCAGATCGTAGAAACTTTATTTTCTTTTACGATGATTTTCCACTTCACTCTGAAATTCTTTGAACTTTTGAAATGTTTCAGACTTATGTTTCATCAAGTATATATACCCATATTTGCTCAAATCATCTGTGAAGGTCACAAAATAACAATACCCGCTGTGAGCCTCAATACTCATCGGACCACATACATTAGTATGTATTATTTCCAACAAGTCTGTTGCTCACTCCATTGTTCCGGAGAACAGAGTCTTAGTCATCTTGCCCATGAGGCATGGTTCGCAAGCATCAAGTGATTCATAATCAAGTGATTCCAAAAGTCCATCAGCATGGAGTTTCTTCATGCGCTTTACACAAATATGACCTAAACGGAAGTGCCACAAGTAAGTTGCAGTATCATTATTAAGCTTGTATCTTTTGGCTCCAATACTATGAATATGTGTATCACTACTATCGAGATTCAACAAAAATAGACCACTCATCAAGGGTGCATGACCATAAAATATATTACTCATATAAATAGAACAACCATTATTCTTTGATTTAAATGAATAACCGTCCCGCATCAAACAAGATCCAGATATAATGTTCATGCTCAACACTGGCACTAAATAAGAATTAGTTAGGTCTAAAACTAATCTCGACGGTAGATGTAGAGGTAGCGTGCCGACGGCAATTACATCGACTTTGGAACCATTTCCCACGCACATCGTCACCTCGTCCTTAGCCAATCTTCGTTTAATCCGTAGCCCCTGTTTCAAGTTGCAAATATGAGCAACATAACTAATATCAAATACCCAGGCGCTACTACAAGCATTAGTAAGGTACACATCAATAACATGTATATCAAATATACCTTTCACTTTGCCATCCTTCTTATCCGCCAAATACTTGGGGCAGTTCCGCTTCCAGTGACCAGTCCCTTTGCAGTAGAAGCACTCGGTCCTAGGCTTAGGCCCAGACTTGGGCTTCTTCACTTGAGCAGCAACTTGCTTGCCATTCTTCTTGAAGTTCCCCTTCTTCCCTTTGCCCTTTTTCCTGAAACTGGTGGTCTGGTTAACCATCAACACTTGATGCTCCTTCTTGATTTCTACCTCCGCAGCCTTTAGCATCACGAAGAGCTCGGGAATTGTCTTATCCATCCCTTGCATATTATAGTTCATCACGAAGCTTTTGTAGCTTGGTGACAGTGATTGAAGAACTCTGTCAATGACACTATCATCAGGAAGATTAACTCCCAGTTGAGTCAATTGGTTGTGGCACACAGACATTCTGAGTATATGTTCACTGACCGAACTATTCTCCTCCATCTTGGAGCTGTAGAACTTATTGGAGACTTCATATCTCTCAATTCAGGCATTTGCTTGAAATATTAACTTCAACTCCTGGAACATCTCATATGCTCCATGACGTTCAAAACCTCGTTGAAGTCCCGGGTCTAAGCTGTAAAGCATGGCACACTGAACTATCGAGTAGTCACCAACTTTGCTCTGCCAGATGTTCATAACGTCCGGAGTTGCTCCTGCAGCGGGTTTTGCACCTAGCGGTGCTTCCAAGCCATAATTCTTCTATGCAGCAATGAGGATAATCCTCAAGTTACGGACCCAGTCCTTGTAGTCGCTACCATCATCTTTCAACTTAGCTTTCTCTAGGAACACATTAAAATTCAAAGGAACGGTAGCATGGGCCATTTATCTAAAACAACATAGACATGCAAAATACTATCAGGTACTAAGTTCATGATAAATTAAAGTTCAATTAATCATATTACTTAAGAACTCCCACTTAGATAGACATCCCTCTAGCCATCTAAATGATCATGTGATCCATATCAACTAAACCATGTCCAATCATCATGTGAGATGGAGTAGATTTCAATGGTGAACATCACTATGTTGATCATATCTACTATATGACCCACACTCGACCTTTCGGTCTTAGTGTTCCGAGGCCATATCTGCATATGCTAGGCTCGTCAAGTTTTTCCTGAGTATTCTGCGTGTGCAAAACTGGCTTGCACCCGTTGTATGTGAACGTAGAGCTTATCACACCCAATCATCACGTGGTGTCTCGGCACAACGAACTGTAGCAACAGTGCATACTCAGGGAGAACACTTATACCTTGAATTTTAGTGAGAGATCATCTTATAATGCTACCGCCGTACTAAGCAAAATAAGATGCATAAAAGATAAACATCACATGCAATCAAAATAAGTGATATGATATGGCCATCATCATCTTGTGCCTTTGATGTCCATATCCAAATCACCATCATGATCACCATCATCATCGGCTTGATACCTTGATCTACATCGTAGCATCGTTGTCGTCTCTCCAAGTATTGCTTCTACGACTATCGCTACCGCTTAGTGATAAAGTAAAGCAATTACATGGCGATGGCATTTCATACAATAAAGCGACAACCATATGGCTCCTGCTAGTTGCCAATAACTTTTACAAAACATGATCATCTCATACAACAATTTATACATCATCACGTCTTGACCATATCACATCACAACGAGCCCTGCAAAAACAAGTTAGACATCCTCTACTTTGTTGTTGCAGGTTTTACGTGGCTGCTACGGGCTTCTAGCAAGAACCGTTCTTACCTACGCATCAAAACCACAACGATTTTTCATCAAGTGTGTTGTTTTAACCTTGAACAAGGATCGGGCGTAGTCAAACTCGATTCAACTAAGGTTGGAGAAACTGACACCAGCTAGTCGCCTGTGTGCGAAGCACGTCAGTAGAACCAGTCTCATGAATGCGGTCATGTAATGTCGGTCTGGGCCACTTCATCCAACAGTACCGCTGAATCAAAGTAAGACGTTGCTAGTAAGCAGTATGACTATTATCGCCCACAACTCATTGTGTTCTACTCGTGCATATAACATCTACGCATAGACATGGACCGGATGCCACTGTTGGGGAAAGCAGTATTTCAAAAAATTTACCTACGATCACGCAAGATCTATCTAGGAGATGCATAGCAACGAGCAGGGAGAGTGTGTCCATGTACCCTCGTAGACCGAAAGCGGAAGGGTTTAGTAACGCGGTTGATGTAGTCGAATGTCTTCGGGATCCAACCGATCCAAGCACCAGACGTACGGCACCTCCGTGTTCAGCACACGTTCAACTCGATGACGTCCCTCGATCTCTTGATCCAGTTGAGGATGAGGGAGAGTTCCGTCAGCACGACGGCGCGGCGGCGGTGATGATGAAGTTACCGGCGCAGGGCTTCGCCTAAGCACTATGATGATATGACCGAGGTGTGTAACTGTGGAGGGGGGCACCGCACACGGCTAAGAGAAGACTTGGTGTGCCTTTGGGGTGCCCCCCTCCCACGTATATAAAGGGAGGAGGAGAGGAGGCCGGCCCTAGAGGGGGCGCGCCAAGGGGGGGGAGTCCTACTTGGACTCCCGGTTTAAGTAGGATTCGGCCCCCCTTTCCTTTCCGAAGAAGGGGGAAGGGGGAAAGAGAAGGAGGAGAAGAAGGAAAGCGGGGCCACCCCCAACCCTGGTCTAATTCGGATTGGGCTTGGGGGGGCGTGCCTCCACCTGGCTGCTGCCTCCTCTCTTCCACTAGAGCCCATGAAGGCCCATTAACCCCTGGGGGGTTCCGGTAACCCCTGGTACTCCGGAAAATGCCCGAACCTTTCCGAAACCATTCCGGTGTCCAAACATAACCTTCCAATATATCAATATTTATGTCTCGACCATTTCGAGACTCCTCCTCATGTATTTGATCACATCCGGGACTCCGAACAAACTTCGGTCATCAAATCAAATAACTCATAATACAAAATCATCATCGAACATTAAGTGTGCGGACCCTACGGGTTCGAGAACTATGTAGACATGACCGAGACACTTCTCCAGTAAATAACCAATAGCGGAACCTGGATGCTCATATTGGCTCCTACATATTCTACAAAGATCTTTATCGGTCAAACCACATAACAACATACGTCGTTCAATTAGTCATCGGTATGTTACTTGTCCGAGATCGTCGGTATCATCATACCTAGTTCAATCCTGTTACTGGCAAGTCTCTTTACTCATTCCGTAATGCATTATCCCGTGTCTAACTCTTTAGACACATTGCTTGCAAGGCTCATAGTGATGTGCATTACCGAGAGGGCCCAGAGATACCTCTCCGATACACGGAGTGATAAATCCTAATTTTGATCTATACCGACTCAACAAACACCATCGGAGACACATGTAGAGCATCTTTATAATCACACAGTTACGTTGTGACGTTTGATAGCACACAAGGTGTTCCTTCGGTATTTGGGAGTTGCATAATCTCATAGTCAGAGGTACATGTATAAGTCATGAAGAAAGCAATAGCAATAAAACTAAATGGTCATTATGCTAATCTAGCGGATGGGTCTTGTCCATCACATCATCTCTAATGATGTGATCCCATTCATCAAATGACAACACATGTCTATAGCTAGGAAACATAACCATCTTTGATTAACGGGCTAGTCAAGTAGATGCGTACTAGGGACATTCTGTTTGTCTATGTATTCACACATGCACTAAGTTTCCGGTTTATACAATTCTAGCATGAATAATAAACATTTATCATGATATAAGGAAATATAAATAACAACTTTATTATTGCCTCTAGGGTATATTTCCTTCATAAACGCCCATGATTTGTCCCTCTTCTAGCCGACGTGTGGCCAAACTAGCCGGGCGGGAAGCTTCCGTGGTAAACTACGCGGTAGCGCGTGAACAGGCTCATCGACGATACATTTGGCGCCTCTTCGAGCCCACACGTGCGGTGCGGTGTTGTAAATCATGCACTGGAATCCTTCACTATGAACGCCATCACAAGACATGACGATTACAGGCCGGCCGGTTCTCATTTATTACAGCGACCATTGAACCCTTGTGTCTCTTCAACCTTTCGGTCGCGCCCCACCATTGCAAGAAGCACACCCACCACAAGAAATTCTTAGAGGGTATCATGCGCGGCTCCAATGACGCTCCGAGCGGCTGCCGACACCGAGCAGAAGTTCACCATGTGTGCCATGGTGGACACCCACAGAAGGTTCATGGACCTCTCACTGGTGTACACCAATGACCCGGTCTGGGTGGAGCACTCCATCCACATCATGGAGTTGTTGCTTGCCGAGGAGAAGTACAAGGTGGTCGGGTTCGTCCTCGAGTACACCCGGGCTCATGCCGGGTCTCGTCCCAAGGTCGTCGTCGCCCAGATGTGTGTGTGCACCACCACGTCCTCGTCTACCACTACTGCCTAGCCACAAGGCCTTGCGAGCGTTTCGCCAGGTTTGTCAACAGCCCCCACTACATGTTTGCTACGGTGGACACCACCAAAGATGTAAAGGCGCTCGAGAATTCGGGCATCGCCTGCCAGAATCTTGTCGACATCCAGGGCCAATACAAGATATGGGGAAGCAAGGAGCATGAGAAGGACTCACTGGTTCACCTCACCGAGGCCATCATTGACCCCTACTACAGAGACATGAAGGATTTCTGCAACAAGGACAAGCGTGCCTGGCACTCAGCCTAGATGGAGAAACTCGACAAAGCTCACATCGTGTACGCGGCCAAGGAGGCGTGCACGAGCTACGACATGTACAGGTGGATCGTTGACATGAGGAAGTGCCTCCTTCCCCAAAACGGCCAGGGATCCAGCCGGAAGGAGAGCAATGGCAAGCGTCGTCGCAACAATAACTAGATGATTAGATCCTCGTTTCTCCTAGTTTAGTATGCATGTAATTGCTTACTTTGGTGTGTGGAAATGTTACGTGTGTAGTCACTTGTGTAATTGTATGCTTAATTTGGTTATGCAATGCTGTCTTTTAAGTATATATGTTGATGCTTTGTAGACAAAGCGTAGATGTTGTGCGGACAAAGAAAATCACATCGCACACGGACTAAACAATGGGACCTGATACGTCTGCAACGTATCTATAATTTTTGATTGTTCCATGCTATTATATTATAGACCTTGGATGTTTTATATGCATTTATATGCTATTTTATATTATTTTTGGGACTAACCTATTAACCAAGAGCCCAGTGCTAGTTTCTGTTTTTCCTTGTTTTAGAGTATCGCAGATAAGGAAAATCAAATGGAGTCATATTGATCTGAAACTTCACGGAACTTAGTTTTGGACCAGAAGAAGCCCACGGAGTATCGGAGATGGACCAGAAGATTCCCAGGCTGCCCACGAGGGTGGGGGCGCGCCCACCCCCCTAGGCGCGCCCCCTGCCTCATGGACAGCCCGGAGATCCACCGACGTACTTCTTCCACCTATATATATCCATATACCCTAAAAACTTCGGAGAGAAGAATAGATCAGGAGTTCCGCCGTCAGAAGCCTCCGTAGCCACTGAAAACCAATCTACACCCGTTCCGGCACCCTGCCGGAGGGGGGAATCCCTCTCCGGTGGCCATCTTCATCATCCCAGTGCTCTCCATGACGAGGAGGGAGTAGTTCTCCCTCGGGGCTGATGGTATGTACCAGTAGCTATGTGTTTGATCTCTCTCTCTCTCTCTCGTGTTCTTGAGGTGGTACGATCTTGATGTATCGCGAGCCTTGCTATTATAGTTGGATCCTATGATGTTTCTCCCCCTCCACTCTCTTGTAATGGATTGAGTTTTCCCTTTGAAATTATCTTACCGGATTGAGACCTTAAGGATTTGAGAACAATTGATGTATGTCTTGCATGTGCTTATTTGTGGTGACAATGGGATATCACATGATCCACTTGATGTATGTTTTGGTGATCAACTTGCGAGTTCCGTGACCTCGTGAACTTATGCATAGGGGTTGGCACACGTTTTTGTCTTGACTCTCTGGTAGAAAATTTGGGGCACTCTTTGAAGTCCTTTGTGTTGGTTGAATAGATGAATTTGAGATTGTGTGATACATATCGTATAATCATACCCACGGATACTTGAGGTGACATTGGAGTATCTACGTGACATTAGGGTTTTGGTTGATTTGTATCTTAAGGTTTTATTCTAGTACGAACTCTATGATAGATCGATCAGAAAGGATAACTTTGAGGTGGTTTCGTACCCTACCATAATCTCTTTGTTTGTTCTCCGCTATTAGTGACTTTGGAGTGACTCTTTGTTGCATGTTGAGGGATAGTTATATGATCCAATTATGTTATTATTGTTGAGAGAACTTGCACTAGTGAAAGTATGAACCCTATGCCTTGTTTCCTAGCATTGCAATACTGTTTACGCTCACTTTTATCATTAGTTACCTTGCTGTTTTTATATTTTCAGATTACAAAAACCATTATCTACTATCCATATTGCACTTGTATCACCATCTCTTCACCGAACTAGTGCACCTATACAATTTACTATTGTATTGGGTGTGTTGGGGACACAAGAGACTCTTTGTTATTTGGTTGCATGGTTGCTTGAGAGAGACCATCTTCATCCTACGCCTCCCATGGATTGATAAACCTTAGGTCATCCACTTGAGGGAAATTTGCTACTGTCCTACAAACCTCTGTACTTGGAGGCCCAATAGCGTCTACAAGAAGAAGGTTGTGTAGTAGACATCAAGCTATTTTCTGCCGCCGTTGCCGGGGAGGTGAGTGCTTGAAGGTATATCTTTAGATCTTGCAATCAAATGTTTTTGTTTCTTGTTTCATCACTAGTTTAGTTTATAAAAGAAAACTACAAAAAATGGAATTGAGTTTGTCTCATACGCTTCATCTTTTTAATATCTTTCGTGAGAATGATGGAAAGGAAAATTGTGCTCAAGTGCTAGGAGAAGAAGTCTATAAAATGTTTGGCACTAAATCTTTGAATGATGAGCATGATTGCAATGGTATTAGTATGAACTCTTTGAATATCCATAGCACTAATGTTGATTGCACCAGTTATGATGAAAATATATCTTATATGCATGTCGATTTTTGTGGAGTGCATAGAGTTTGCAAGTACATACCAAACAAGGAAGATAGATTTTGCAAGAGGCATAAGTATTTGGAAACTAAGTGGTTGCAAGAGAGGCTAGATGTTAGTGCTGAAAATTTAAAGTATCTTATCCATACTTGTGAACTTTGCAATGAACATGGTCATTTAAAAATCAAATGCAAATTGTTTCATGATCGAATCGTGTCCAAAAATTGTGATGACTTGATTTCCCTTGCACATCATAGTGAACTTAGTTTGCTTTTGGGTTATGAAGAAATGAAACGTCAAACTAAGCTTATTCCAGAATATAACCTCAAGAAATTCCGCGATATTGATCTAGAGGAAATTTATATGTATTGTGCGGTAAATTGCATTGAAAATCCTTATATTGCCAATTACATAAAGAAAAGAAAACAAATAGAGGATGAAGAGAATACTAATGAAAGGGAAGAGGCTTCCCAATATCCTCCTATTATTTCTTATGATGAATCAGGTAGCGAGGAGGAGCCTCCTATTCAACCAATATCATTAATAAGGAGCTCCAAAAAGAGGATTAAACCCACACATGATGTGAAGAAGAAAAATAAAAGACGGAGAAGCAAAGGTAGAAAGGTATCTCTCCCAAATGATGTTGCTCCTATTACTCATTGTGATGATGATAATTGCTATACTATTGGTGCCATCCATACTATTAATGATGAGAGTGATTATGCTTATGATATGAAAAGGCCCAAGCTTGGGGATGCTACGTTTAATGAAGATGATATTCTTAGTCTCCCAAGTTTTGATATGCAAATTTATAATGATGATAGCATGCCTCCTACTTATGATGATTATATTGATGAAAGTGGGTTTGGAAAAGTGTCAACTTTAGGAAGTAATGATCGCACTATTTTGGAGGATGTTGAATCTTATTATGATAATTATGAAAGTGGATTTGGAGAGCTCATGACTTTATTTAGTGATGATTCCACTATCTTGGAAGAGGTTTCAATCGAGTATGATGAGAACAAAGTTGCTACTTATGATAATTATAGTGATGATACATATGCTATAAAAAGGAGTGATGATTATATTTATAAAACTTGTCATGATTATGGTTACCCTTTTTCTGAACATTACTCTTTTAATGTGGAAACAATTTATAGTATTCGAGTCTCTTATGATACTCCCACTATTCCGATTGAGAAGAATTTTGCTTGTGTAGAGAGTAGTAAGTTTTCTATGCTTGTAGGTCATGAAAAAATGCTTTAGGTGCTGGTTATATTGTTGAATTCATTCATGATGCTACTAAAAATTACTATGAGGGAGGAACATATGCTTATAGGAATTGCAATAATATCAAGTTTCCTATCTATGTACTTAAAGTTTTGAAGTTATGCTTGTTTTGCCCTCCTATGCTAGTTGATTATGGTTCCCACAAGTTGTTTGCTCACAAAATCCCTATGCATAGGAAGTGGGTTGGGCTTAAATGTGCTAGTTATATTCTTCATGATGCTCCCTTTATGTTCCAATTCTTATCCTTTGTCGGCGTTCTGGGAAAGGGGGTCCCCAGACTTTCCTGCCTGTGGCCCGCTGCATGGCTAAGCCAGCAGGCCGTACGACCCATCTTCATCAAGAAGGAATCCAAGACCCTCGTGAGGGGCCAAGCCTCGCGAGGCAGATGACACAAGACCTCCTCTGGAGCGGCCTATTCTGGCAGGCTCATGAGGAGCAGAGATATCAAGGCGAGGCGAACCTCATGAGGCCCTCGTGACATGAGCCATGACGATCGACACCAGGCGAGCGCCAGTGCGCGCAGTGTCCTTGTTTCCTCTTTGGTGCTAAGGAAACCAGCGCAGGCGAGGAGTATCGAGGCATCAGGCAAAGGTTGCCATTTTGGTGCAACAAGACCAAGACCAGAAGGACGGCAAGACGGAGGTCATCGTGGAGCCCAAGACGGCGTCATCACCAAAGCCTTTCGCAGGCGAATACCACTTTTGTCAAGATAGCTTGTACTAGCTGTCCCCCTTCAAATTTGCCCGCCATTGTTGGCTACCTTCCTGCTCAAGCTTTGGGAAGAGGACCATAGGCGAGGAGTACGACATCTTAGATCATCCCCAGCCACACAAGTTGGCCAAGCACAAGAACACCTCAACCTCAGGAGGCTGTTCTTCCCCTTGTATTGTTCATCATCAGCCCAAGAGGCAATCCACCACCACCACACTGGAGTTGGGTATTACACCATAATGGTGGCCCGAGCCAGTATAAATCTTGTGTCTTTCTGTGTTGCGAGTGCGGCGAGTTCGTCCGCGAGATCTTAGCGAGTTAGGGCATAGATCAGTGGGAGGAAAAGACTTCGCGCGCACCCCAGTGTTCGAACCTTAAGGGTTTGCCGAACCCCACATCCGAAATTTGGCGCGCCAGGTAGGGGTGCGCCGGAGCTTCTTCTTCGACAACCGACTTGCAGACGCTCCGCGGCCGCAATGTCCGACGACCCAAGAGCTGACTCCGACCGCAGGGCGGCCTGGCCAGCCCGGTTGGAGCCGCCCGCCTATGAAGATCTCAACCCCGCGCTCCAGGCGGCACGAGCGCCGTCCAATCCGGTGGGGCGCGGGCGACGTGGCAGGGCGTCATCTACCCCCACTCCACGGCATGTGCGGGCCGCTGCCAGAGCAGCAAGCCATGCCGCAGCGATGGCGCCGCACTCACGGCGGGAACAAGCAAACATGCGGGCAGCACTCACCGTGGCAAGGGAGTTGCTGAGGTGCCGGCTAATGGAAAGCGGCCGGGAGACACTACTGGAACGCGTTGCCGAGCTGCTAGACGCGGCGGCCTCGGGAGCCCCGCCCTTCTGCCACCAGCTTCCTCCTCAGGCTGCTATGGGGATTCTCAGTGGGCCACGCCGCCACCACGCACCATCAGGCGCGCCAGGGGGCTTCGTCAACACCAGCATGGTCGGCGGCGCCGGGGGCTCTACCACCCCCGTACCGCCTGCAACAAGCATGGGCACAAGCGTCGCCTCCCATGGCCCAAGTTGGATGCCACACTATCACCACCAGGACGTCACGCTGGGTCGGGCGACATGGAGTGTGGGGCACCACGGCGAGGTGTTCGGGGTAACAGCCCCAGAAGCCTACGTGCCCCGCGTGACGGACCAGGAGTACACGCTGGAGGATGACTCCGGCTCGCTCATTGGAGAAGATTGGGAAGAAGGGACGCTAGGAGTCGAAGCCTTCCAGGAGCTGCCGGGGAACCACCACGACCGCGTGTGCGACGGTCACTACAGGGTACCCCTAATCCCTTAGGAACAAGCTTATGCTAACCATGAGTCGCAGGAGGAGCAGGTCACCGCAGCGGCAGGCGGCCCCAGCTCGACGGCCCCCCTGGCAGCGGGAGGATCGCGTTGGGGGCTGCAGGAGAGGGGCCGGGAGCCAGGCCCCTCCCCAAAGCATGCAAGGCCAGGGGATACCCAGAGGTAGGCCCTCTGCTGGGGAGGCTTCGACGACCCTTCCCCCGGTAGAGGACCCGTGGTCGCCGAGGGAACCGCTGGTGTCCCCTTTCCCTCCTTTGTGTCATCCTGGTGACCGGTCGACACAGAGGAGGTCGAGGGCGGTGCAAGGCGGGGCCCTCGTCTAGCAATATGAAGCAAGTCCAGTTCCTGTGAAGATTGCCCAGTGTCTGTGAAGCTCACCGCCCGTGACACTCTCATGTAATAATGACTTGGGGTTGTACACGCCCCGGAGTCTCAGGAGCGCCGGCCTCAGGCCCTGGGGCTCCCTCCCACGCCTAGTGGCAGCACTTAGCTCCGCGCTGGTGAGAAGACTTGAAAACCTAAAGACTAGACTAGGTGCCAAACACGGCCTTTTGCTTTAGATCTCTCTTTCTGTGGCTTTGCTTTCTGGATATGGATTTAAGTTGAAGCTGATTTTTTATCGATGCGCGCGGGGGGTGCCTTTTCTCGTTCGAGCCATTTCTCGCCTTCTGGATCTCGTTTGGTTTGGGACTCATGTCCATCGCCTTTCCCTCGCAAGCTCCTCGCGAGCCGGACTGCGCAAAGCGCATGCTCGTCAAGCACGCGCCAGCGCTGCGGCTGGCGCTCACCTCTTGAAGGGCCCCCCTCAGACGGGGCGATAAGCTCCACATGATTCTCAGGAGCTCGTCGCTTCACGACCCAGCCCGGAGCCGGTGCTGACTAAGGTAAACCACGACGGGAAGCTCGCCCCGGCTTCACGAGTTCACGAGGACACATACCCACATCACATAGGAAAGTAAAAACTGGAATTTGCTTACCTGAGGGGCTGCCCCTCTCAAAATGCTCTTACAAGTCTTCCAGGGCCACTCCCGAGTTCTGCGTGCAGGATGAAACAACAGGAGAACATGGGATCAACCAAAAATATCACTCGCTAGATCACCCACGGACGCGTCACTCGCATCGTCGTCATCTTCGTCGGCGTCGTCGCCACCGTCGGCGACGCCCCCATCGCCGTTGTCAACCACGTTGCCTTCTTCTGCGACGACCACCACCGCGTCATCCTCCGAGGTGAAGGCCCTGACCAACGTGTCCACATGGTCCTCTACCGAACGCGCCAGGTCACCCCGGACGGCCGTGGGTACGGGGGCAATGGCGGCGTCAAAGTCAAAGTTGGGGTCGGCATTCAGAAGGTGGCTGAAGACACGGGAGAAGGCGCGTTGAAGCAGGCCACGACCCCTTTCCTCCACAAGCTGGCGAGCCCTGGCAGATCGAGCATCCAGGCACGTCACCACCTCGGTAAAGAAGGTCAGGTGGCTGGCATAGTCATTCGAGTGGGGGGTCGGAGCGTTCTCGTCGCAGATATAACCCAGGGCGGTGTTGGCCCTGTTCCGGAGGCCTTGAAGCATAGGAGGATGCTCGTGCTCCAGCGTCCGGCGCCGGAGCACCTCCTCCCTGTTTTGCCATGCGACAGCCTCGGCATCGTCAACCCGGTTCCGGAGAGAAAGCAGCTCGGCACGGGCAGAGGCCAAGTCCGCCTGCGCCGTAACCAGGGCGGCGGCTATGGCCTCCGCACGCCTCTCAGCCTCATCCAGCCTAGGCCTGAGGGCGGCGGCTCTGCCCGCATCCTCCAGACCCCCAAGCTTCAGCTTCAAGTCATACCTGCCCTCCAGATCTGCGCGAACCTCAGCCGCCCGGCGATTGATCTCCTCCTCGACTCCGGCCTCGTGGGCCCCGACGGCGTCTTGTGCCTGAGCAACTTGACGCTCCCTCATCTCCAGTTGCTCGAGCTCGAGGCTGTGCTCCACGGCTTCCTGGGCCAGCGTCTCCTCGCGCTTCCGGACCTCCTCTTCCTCTGCAGGCGTCCCCCTCAATGATGCAAGAGCGGCCCCGCGCGCCTCCACCTGCTGCTCAAGGGACGCACTCCAGGACTGGAGCCCCCACGCGCGCTCTTCCGCTGCCTCGCAACGACGATCGGCCTCGCGAGCCTCTTCCAAGGCTCTCAAGCGGGCTTCATGGGCGATCTTGAGGGACGCCTCGGCCTTCGCATTCTCCAGGTCGCGCTGGTAGCGACCGAGGTTGATGGCCACCTTCAGATTGTGCCGCTCCTCCACCAGTCGGAGACCTTCAGCCTCAAGACGCGAATTGACACCAGCGAGCTCTTCACCAAGGCGTCTCATCGCGCCCATCGCCTCCTGGAAGAGCTCATGACGAACCACGCTCCGCCCGCGCTCGAGCTCGAATGCTTGACCCGCCTCGTCCTCCACCTCAGGGGCAGCGGGCGGAGCATCAAGTGGCGCACCACCTCCCGACGGGGGGCTGGGGGCTGGCACCGCGCCTGACGTCAGCCATCCTCACGAGGAGCCCAAGCTGATCGGAGCTTGCCGCTTGAAGAGGAACCGAAGATCGAGGTCAACCAGCGGCTGTTCATGAGCAAAGGAGCAGTCTTGGGCATGCCCGCCGAGCTCCACACCAGACCGTGGGGGAGGGGCAGCCGAACCACGGACTCAGCGCGCCATGAAGGCGAGGACGCTCCCCCGACTGACCCTGCTCCAAGGGCGGCAGGAAGGCCAGGAACGCTCAAGGCTGATGGGGGAGTTGATGAAGGAGGAGGCCGCCTCTTGGAAGACACAACAGCTTCAGCGGAAGGAGCCCTAAAAGATAGACGTCAGAATAAGAAGACCACACGCAAGAAGCCACGGCAATAAGATGCTTACGCGTCAATGGCGATGTACTTCCGTCGCTTCAACGACCCGAAGATATTGCTGCCGCTGAGGGATCCCTTCCTCCTGCGGAGCTCCTCGAAGTCCACACAAAGACGACCAAAGTGCTGGATGTGACGGCTGGTGCGCGGCGGAGCCGAAGAAGAACCAAGAGGGATGGCTTCAGGGGAGCCCGATCGTGGCGAACGGCCCTGCGCCCTCTCACTTCAACCTCCCGAGGCTCCTGGAGCCTCAGCCTCGGGAGCCGCATGCCACGTCTCCTCAGCAACCAACACCTCAGGAGGGGGCTCGCAGGCCCCCGAGGACGACGCCCCCGGATCACCGCTCGTCATGTGCTCCACGACACTTGAGCCGCCGGCCCCCGTCGGAGCTCGCCCCCCTGCACCATCACCTGGGGCGAGCTCGGCACCAGTGACAAGGAGGGGGACCACAATGACGGGGTTCTCGCGGGGCCCTTCAAGCTGATTGGGAGCAGCCCCCACTCATCAAAGGAAGGCATGTTCGCGGCAAATGTGACTTTGTTCTTGCAGCGGTACAACAAGCAGCTGTTCCTGGGCATCTCATCCGGCAGAGGTACACCTGATAGGACCGTGAGCACTATTTGTCGCGCCGCAAGAGGAAGCCCGTCCTCCTGAAACCTCATGTTGTCCTGGCTGCGGAGCAAGTCCCACATCAGGCGGGAGTGGCGCTGAAGTGGAGCGACTCGATGCCTGACGAACTCCCTCACCACCATGGGCGCAGTCACGCCGAGGTCCTTCAACCACCTCAGCCTGGCCCAGACGGGGGCAAGGCAGGGGCTCGTGAGCTTCTGATGACCCCAACCGGAGTTTGGAATAGTAGGCCCCACCGGAGCTTGGAGCAGAGGGTTGAGCACGCCGGCGTCAACAAACACCCACCGAGTACGGAACTCGCTCGTGGATGAAGGAAGCTCGAAGTTGATCCCCGCACCTGCCGTCGCAGCCACGGCCTGGAAGCCCACGCACCCCGAGCTCTGTCGGGGACCGGTGAGATGCAGCGAGAAGAAGTGGCGGAAGAGTGCCACGGAAGGAGTGATGCCCACCATGGCCTCACACAAGAAGGCGAAGACAGCAAGAAGGGTCACAGATTGAGGGTCGAGATGGAGCATGTGGATCTGATAGTGCTCGAGCACCGCATTGAAGAAGGCAGAGAAGGGAGGAATCAGGCCAGCCCAGAGGGCCTCAATGAAGATCAGAACCTCGGTGACTGTCCGAGCCATGCGAGTACGAGACGCGGGCCACGCTGCCGTTGCTCCCCACTCATTGAAACTGGAGGCAAGCATGGGGCGCACCTTGTCCATGGCCTCGTCGTTGAGCACCCGGGGCCATCCGAGCGCCGACTTGAAGGATGGAGGCGCAGTTGGCGAGGACAGAGGTTTCTTCCCCTTCTCCACTTATTTCAGTGCCATAGCGGTGAAGTAGGCGGAGCGCAATCAGATTGGGAGGACGGAGCAGGGCCTCAAGGAAGCAGGGAGATTGGAAGAGCCAGGCGCGGCAAAGGAAGAATAACTAAGTAAGAGGCGGGGGCCGCATAGCCAGGCAGATTTAAGGGCAGCGTGGGGAAGTGGAGATGCCCACGTCCAATCAGCCACCACGCGTCAACCGAGGCCGCAGGCTTTTGAGGCCTGCGGCGCTCTGTACTTGGCCCTTGGCTTTGCCGCAAAGCCAGGCTCGAGCGTGCCTTGGGCCCGGGGGCTACTGTCGGTGTTCTGGGAATGGGGGTCCCCAGACTTGCCTGCCTGCGGCCCGCTGCGTGGCTAAGCCAGCAGGCCATAGGACCCATCTTCATCAACAAGGCATCCAAGAGCCTCGCGAGGGGCCAAGCCTCGCGAGGCGGACAACACAGGACCTCCTCTCGAGCGGCCTAGTCAGGCAGGCTCACGAGGAGCGGAGATATCAAGGCGAGGCGAACCTCACGACGCCCTCGTGACGTGATCCATGACGATTGACACCAGGCGGGTGCCAGGCGGGCGCCAGCACGCGCAGCGTCCTTGTTTGCTCTTTGGTGCTAAGGAAACCAGCGTAGGCGAGGAGTACCGAGGCATCAGGCAAAGGTTGCCATTTTGGTCCAACAAAACCAAGATCAGAAGGGCGGCAAGACGGAGGTCATCGTGGAGCCCAAGACGGCATCATCACCAGAGCCTTTGGCAGGCGAAGACCACTTTTGTTAGGATAGCTTGTACTAGTTGTCCCCCTTCAAATTTTCCCGCCATTGTTGGCTCCCTTCCCGCTCAAGATTTGGTAAGAGGACCAGGGCCTCTATAAGTAGGACTAGCCACCACCATAGGCGAGGGGGACGACATCTTAGATCATACCCAGCCACACAAGTTGGCCAAGCACAAGAGCACCTCAACCTCAGGAGGCTGTTCTTCCCCTTGTATTGTTCATCATCAGCCCAAGAGGCAATCCACCACCACCACACTGGAGTAGGGTATTACACCACAACGGTGGCCCGAACTAGTATAAATCTTGTGTCTTTCTGTGTTGCGAGTGCGTCGAGTTCGTTCGTGAGATCTTAGCGAGTTAGGGCGTAGACCGGTGGGAGGAAAAGACTTCGCGCGCACCCCAGTGTTTGAACCTTAAGGGTTTGCCGGAACCCCACATCCGACATCCTTTATGTGAGCATCATTGAAATCATCATGCCCAGCTAGGGGCGTTAAACGATAGCGCTTGTTGGGAGGCAACCCAATTTTATATTTGTTCCTTGCTTTTTGTTTTTGTTTAGTAATAAATAATTTATCTAGCCTCTTTTATGATTGAGTTTTTATGCTTTTAATTAGTGTGTGTGCCAAGTAAAGCCTTTAGGATCTTCTTGGGTGATTGTTATTTGATCTTGCTGTAAAAAACAGAAAGTATGCGCTCACGAGAATAATTTTCATTTTTTATCAGAGAGCGACAAAATACTAATTCCAACTGCAGTATATCAATAAACAAATTGCCTAGGACTTCCTAATTTCTCCGGAATTTTGGGGTTTCAGAAGTATACGTTTGATCCAGATTACTACAGACTGTTCTGTTTTTGATAGATTCTGTTTTTCTATGTGTTGTTTGCTTATTTTTATGAATCTATGAGTGGTATCGGAGGGTATGAACCATAGATAAGTTGGAATACAGTAGATATTACACCAATATGAATTTAGAATGAGTTCACAACAGTACCTAAGTGGTGATTTATTTTCTTATACTAACAGAGCTTACGAGTTTTCTGTTAAGTTTTGTGTTGTGAAGTTTTCAAGTTTTGTGTGAAGATTCGATGGACTATGGAATAAGGAGTGGCAAGAGCCTAAGCTCGGGGATGCCCAAGGCACCCCAAGGTAATATTCAAGGACAACCAAGAGCCTAAGCTTGGGGATGCCCCGGAAGGCATCCCGTCTTTCGTCTTCGTTCATCGGTAACTTTACTTGGAGCTATATTTTTATTCACCACATGATATGTGTTTTGCTTGGAGCATCATTTTATTTTCTTTTGTTTTGCTTGCTATTTGAATAAAATACCAAGATCTGAAATTCTTAAATGTTAGAGAGTCTTCATATAGTTGCATGATTATTCAACTACTCATTGATCATCACTTATATCTTTCGGAGTAGTTTGTTGTTGCTCTAGTGCTTCACTTATATCTTTTTAGAGCACAACGGTGGTTTTATTTTGAAGAAATAGATGAACTCTCATGCTTCACTTATATCATTTTGAGAGTCTCTAAACAGCATGGTAGTTTGCTTTGGTTATGAATTTAGTCCTAATATGATGGGGATCAAAGAGGGATATAATAAAAACTTTCATATAAAGTGCATTGAATACTATGAGAAGTTTGATACTTGATGATTGTTTTGAGATATGAGGATGGTAATATTAGAGTCATGCTAGTGAGCAGTTGTGAATTTGAGAAATACTTGTGTTAAAGTTTGTGATTCCCGTAGCATGCACGTATGGTGAACCGTTATGTGATGAAGTTGGAGCATGATTTATTTATTGATTGTCTTCCTTATGAGTGGCGGTCGGGGACGAGTGATGGTCTTTTCCTACCAATCTATCCCTCTAGGAGGATGCGCGTAGTACTTTTTTTGATAACTAATAGATTTTTGCAACAAGTATGTGAGTTCTTTATGACTAATGTTGAGTCCATGGATTATACGCACTCTCACCCTTCCACCATTGCTAGCCTCCCTAGTACCGCGCAACTTTCGCCGATACCATAAACCTACCATATACCTTCCTCAAAAGAGGCACCATACCTACCTATTTCCGCATTTCCATAGCCATTCCGAGATATATTGCCATGCAACTTTCCACCATTCCGTTTATTATGACACGCTCCATCATTGTCATATTGCTTTGCATGATCATGTAGTTGACATCACATTTGTGGCGAAGCCATCATTCATAATTCTTTCATACATTTCACTCATGAGTCATTGCACATCCCGGCACACCGCCGGAGGCATTCATATAGAGTCATATCTTGTTCTAAGTATCGAGTTGTAATTCTTGAGTTGTAAGTAAATAAACGTGTGATGATCATCATTATTAGAGCATTGTCCCTGTGAGGAAAGGATGATGGAGACTATGATTCCCCCACAAGTCGGGATGAGACTCCGGATGAATAGAAAGAAGAGAAAGGCCATAAAAAGGAGAAGGCCCAAAAACAAAAAAAATGAGAGAAAAAGAGAGAAGGGGCAATGCTACTATCCTTTTACCACACTTGTGCTTCAAAGTAGCACCATGATCTTCATGATAGAGAGTCTCCTATGTTGTCACTTTCATATACTAGTGGGAATTTTTCATTATAGAACTTGGCTTGTATATTCCAATGATGGGCCCCCTCAAAATGCCCTAGGTGTTCATGAGCAAGCGAGTTGGATGCACACCCACTTAGTTTCTTTTTGAGCTTTCATACACTTATAGCTCTAGTGCATCCGTTGCATGGCAATCCCTACTCACTCACATTGATATCTATTGATGGGCATCTCCGTAGCCCGTTGATACGCCTAGTTGATGTGAGACTATCTTCTCCTTTTTGTCTTGTCCACAACCACCCTTCTATTCCACCTATAGTGCTATATCCATGGCTCACGCTCATGTATTGCGTGAAGATTGAAAAAGTTTGAGAACATCAAAAGTATGAAACAATTGCTTGGCTTGTCATCGGGGTTGTGCATGATTTAAATATTTTGTGTGGTGAAGATAGAGCATAGCCAGACTATATGATTTTGTAGGGATAGCTTTCTTTGGCCATGTTATTTTGAGAAGACATGATTGCTTTGTTAGTATGCTTGAAGTATTATCGTTTTTATGTCAATATTAAACTTTTGTCTTGAATCTTATGGATCTGAATATTCTTGCCACAATAAAGAAGATTACATGGATAAATATGTTAGGTAGCATTCCACATCAAAAATTCTGTTTTTATCATCTACCTACTCGAGGACGAGCAGGAATTAAGCTTGGGGATGCTTGATACATCTCCAATGTATCTATAATTTTTGATTGTTCCATGCTATTATATTATCAACCTTGGATGTTTTATATGCATTTATATGCTATTTTATATGATTTTTGGGACTAACCTATTAACCTAGAGCCCAGTGCCAGTTTTTGTTTTTTCCCTTGTTTTAGAGTATCACAGAAAAGGAAAAAAACGGAGTCCAATTGATCTGAAACTTCACGGAACTTATTTTTGGACCAGAAGAAGCCCACGAAGTATCGGACATGGACCAGAAGAGTCCCGGCCTGCCCATGAGTGTGGGGGGCGCGCCCACCCCCCGTGGGCACGCCCCCTGCCTCGTGGATAGCCTGGAGATCCACCGACGTACTTCTTCCTCCTATATATATCCATATACCCTAAAAACTTCGAAGAGCAGAATAGATTGGGAGTTCCGCCACCAGAAGCCTCCGTAGCTACCGAAAACCAATTTAGACCCGTTCCGACACCCTGCCGGAGGGGGGAATCCCTCTCCGGTGGTCATCTTCATCATCCCAGTTCTCTCCATGATGAGGAGGGAGTAGTTCTCCCTCGGGGCTGAGGGTATGTACCAGTAGCTATGTGTTTGATCTCTCTCTCTCTCTCTCTCTCGTGTTCTTGAGGTGGTACGATCTTGATGTATCGCGAGCTTTGCTATTATAGTTGGATCTTATGATGTCCCCCCCCCCCCCTCCACTCTCTTATAATTGATTGAGTTTTCCCTTTGAAGTTATCTTATCGGATTGAGTCTTTAAGGATTTGAGAACACTTGATGTATGTATTGCATGTGCTTATCTATGGTGACAATGGGATATCACGTGATCCACTTGATGTATGTTTTGGTGATCAACTTGCGAGTTCCGTGACCTCGTGAACTTATGCATAGGGATTGGCACACGTTTTCTTCTTGACTCTCTGGTAGAAACTTTGGGGCACTCTTTGAAGTCCTTTGTGTTGGTTGAATAGATGAATCTGAGATTGTGTGATGCATATCGTATAATCATACCCACGGATACTTGAGGTGACATTGCAGTATTTAGGTGACATTAGGGTTTTCGTTGATTTGTATCTTTAGGTATTATTCTAGTACAAACTCTATGATAGATCGATCAGAAAGGATAACTTTGAGGTGGTTTCGTACCCTACCATAATCTCTTCGTTTGTTCTCCGCTATTAGTGACTTTGGAGTGACTCTTTGTTGCATGTTGAGGGATAGTTATATGATCCAATTATGTTATTATTGTTGTGGGAACTTGCACTGGTGAAAGTATGAACCCTAGGCCTTGTTTCCTAGCATTGCAATACCGTTTACGCTCACTTTTATCATTAGTTTCCTTGCTGTTTTTATATTTTCAGATTACAAAAACCATTATCTACTATCCAGATTGCACTTGTATCACCATCTCTTCGCTGAACTAGTGCACCTATACAATTTACTATTGTATTGGGTGTGTTGGGGACACAAGAGACTCTTTGTTATTTGGTTGCAGGGTTGCTTGAGAGAGACCATCTTCATCCTAAGCCTCCCACGGATTGATAAACCTTAGGTCATCCACTTGAGGGACATTTGCAATTCTCCTACAAACCACTGCACTTAGAGGCCCAACAACGTCTACAAGAAGAAGGTTGTGTAGTAGACATCAGAACCCATCCGTGATGTTTTCATCAATCACTCACAATTATATACCAGCAATCGTTTGCTCACAACACACACAGCTTGTTAGCAGCAATCGTCCATGTTGTTATTGGTCTTCGCACACGTTTCCGATTACAGACCTGTTTGTCGCGTATCACACACATCTTGTTAAGTTTAACCGTTTTTGTTCTCTTGTCTCAACGCAAATAGTTCATCCGAGTGAACCGCCTGCCGTATATCGCACACACCTTGATATGGCTAACTGTTTCTTTTGTGTTGCCTAATCACAAATAGTTCATTCGAGTGAACCGTATGCTGTACATCACACACCTTCATCTGGCTGCCCGTTTCTTTTGTTCCTCCTCATCACAAACAGTTAATTGAAATAAACCATATGCCCTGCATCGCACACACAACTAAAAACCGTGTTTGATGCATCCTCCATCGCAAACGATTTGCACCTTTTTTGACGGTTTTTACACCACCGTTTGCGATTATTGCATCGCACAAAGTTTCATCAAAGGGTATCTGATTTTAGTGTCATGTTAGCAGCATCCTGTAGTAGTGTTACTAGAGTCAATAATCTAGTTCACATCGACATGTGATTAACACCCAAATAGTACTAAGGTGTGATCATGTTTTGCTTATGATAGAGGTTTAGTCAACGGGTTTGTCACATTCAGACCCGTATGTATTTTGCAAATTTCTATGTATGCAATGCTCTGCATGGAGCTATTCTAGCTAATTGCTCCCACTTTCAATATATATCCAGATTGAGACTCAGAGTCATCTGAATCGGTGTTAAAGCTTGCATCGACGTAACTCTTTACGATGAACTCTTTATCACCTCCATAACCGAGAAATATTTCCTTAGTCCTCTTAGGTAACTAAGGATAATTTTGACTGCTGTCTAGTGATCTACTCCTGGATCACTATTGTACCCCCTTGCCAAACTCATGGCAATCACTACAAAAAAATACACTTTCGTGAGGATACGTGTTTGTCACAGTAGGTCACGTTTTCTGTCATGCATTTACATCCATGACGATTTTATGAAAGAATCAAGATAGTCATACCCGTGCTGTCGTAGAAGTGTTCCATGACATTACCAAAATTATCATCACGGAAGTGTCCACTTCCATGATGATAAATCGCGAGCCATAGACGTGCTTTCATCAAGGGTGACCAGCACATGGCATCCACCGCAACGGGTCGCCGTTAAGCTATCGGGTTCCGGTTTGGATCCGATAACCTATTAACAATCCGGACCAATGGCGATTTTCAACGTGTAAAATTCTCATTCGCCGACGAACCATGTGTCGGCTCAGCGTTGGGACAGATGTCAACCGTCCATTTGACTAGAATCGCCAATGAAACGTTGACATGTGGGAAAGCCTAATACAGGCCCATATAGGTCTAAAAGCCGGCCTAGGAACAGGCCCACAAGATTTCGTCAGATCTAATGGGCCAGCCCATTAACAGCCTAACATTTTCTAGACCAAATTATAGCCCACATCAGATACGGGCCGTTAAATGATTGCAATATTCTGGGCCAGTTTACGGCCCATGTCAGATCCGGCCCGTTAACATCTTGCAATAGTTTGGGCCAAAATATGGTCCACACCTGATCCAGCCTGTTAATTGACTTTTATTTCTTGGGCCAAATTACGGCCCATAACAGATACGGCCCTTTTAATAGCTATTGTGCCATTGGGCCCATTGGCGGCCTAATTTGCTCTTCGGCCTCTTAATGGCCCATTTGACAGTTCGGCCCAATACTAGTTTCGGCCTGTCAGCGGCCCTATCTATATATGGGCCTCTTTCGGTCCGGTTTCACTTTTGGCCATTTAAAGGCCCGAGTTGCACCTAGGCCTAATTATGGTTCGTAGTTACTTTCGGCCTCTTAACTACCCGTAGTCTTCGTGGATACATTCTAGCCCAAACTGCCTATTGGTCTGTTAAAGGCCCTTGAGAGTGTTGGGCCTAATTTAGGCCTGTTATACATCCGTCCTGCTTCCTACCCATCATGTGATTGGGTCAGGCAAGGCCCAAAAACATTTCAATCCGTTAAAAGCCTATTTAATTTTTGGGCCCAATTAAGGCAAGCGGTTTACTCGACCTTTTAAAGGCCCGAAACTAATAGTGGGCCAGATTAAGACTAGACCAAACTAATGGCCAAGATGATTGTAGGCCCACGGTTCGGCCCGTACTAATGATTGGCGACCGGCCAGAT
The DNA here is from genome assembly GCA_034509565.1 of Triticum monococcum. Lineage (NCBI taxonomy): Eukaryota > Viridiplantae > Streptophyta > Magnoliopsida > Poales > Poaceae > Triticum > Triticum monococcum. The sequence goes on along the minus strand of CM067842.1, from coordinate 475,072,475 downwards.
TTAGTACATCAATTATTATTTTATAGACCTAACATATTGGCTCATTGCGCATCAATCGAAGATTACGACCTTTTCTCAGAAACAACAAATAAATTACAACATTGTGACGAAGAATAAACCTAGACTATACAACAAAGAAATTATAGCATATTACGTCCCTTGGGCATCAAAGTTTGCCACCAGTGATAATAAAGGGCAACCAGACATCAGATTACATAAACTGGGCAGGTCGCCACCAGTGGAAGTTAACAGGCGGACAAAATAATAGACAGAACCGACATCACTTCAACACAGTTCAAGAAAGGTTAGCCCGGCCCAGGAGCTGCAACGCAAGCAGCTTAGCAACCTGATGAGACTGCGCTTATTTGGCGCTCATATCCACCAACTTAAGCTGCATAGTATCAATAAACATCTTGTACTTATGGTTAATCTTTCATAGAGATTGGAGTTCCAGTCGGATTTGAGTGGAAGTATGTATTTCTTCTTGAATTTCAGACTGAAGAAGTCGAACAGATTCAGGCGGCGACTTCATCGAGCTTGTGTCACTGAGTAAGTTTGACACTACATCAAGATGTGACTTCGTGGATGTATCCCTACCCTCAAGATGTGTTGCCTTCTCCTCTGGAATATGTGTTAGAGGGACAGACAATGGGTTCATCTCACTATCATTGTGGCAGTTCTTCCTAGCAGCAGTGTTGTCACCCTGAAAGAGAAACAAGTAGGTAGATAACAGGTTTTGCACATATAAGCATCATCGCTGTCAATTCATCTCATTTCTTTGTCAGAAATAAAGAGACACGGTTTAAAATAGCATTAACATAATAGGCATTGTTCATAGTTAAGACGGAAGGAAATGGCATTATGCAGGAGCTGCCAACTTCACCAGACCACTGGATTACAGATCAAGAACACAAGCATAGATGTAGTTCTAAACAACGTATAAGCATGAATTGTGAGTGTACTGTCAACTTATACCATTTCAGATTGGTAAATAAAGATACATGATTTAAATAACATTAATATAATATGGCATTGTTCATAGTTGAGACATAGCAGGATATGACATTGTGGTGTTGTTGGTAGTCTCACCACACCACTGGATTACAGATCAAGAACACAAGCATACACATAGTGCTAAAGAAGATAACTTGCTATGTTTAGTTTAATTTACATGGTACACATAAGGAACTAGGTTGTACAACTAAAGACTGAAATTGAGAAGGACAAACTTATGTTTATGTACTTCTACTTTATAAACATTGAACAAAAAATTTGATGCACACAACAAAAATAAACAACATTTGCACTCATAGCTATCCAAATATACACAACAAAGTTTGAAGGCTCGAGGAGGACAAACTTACATTAGTAGTGAAGACAGGCTTTATAAAGGCCTTGTCCATATTGTTGGGGGGGGGGGCAATTCAAGAAGTTTACCGCACACTCTTCTTCAAGAGTATTGCCTTTATTCTACATTTTGTTAAGAGTAAATATAGATGTGAAAATATAGGAACAAATGGCGACTATTTAACTTAAGATGCAGAGTACAAATGTAAATACAACATACAGGCAGAAGGCACTAACAAGAGCAATGAGAAGCTAAACTTGTTCAGTAACATTGGTTTTATTCAATATTTTGGCAAGAGTAAATGTAGATCTGATGTGTAGAAAAATGGAGGACAAGGGAAAATAAGCTGCAAAGTGTACATGACGAACTAGCTGACAAATATGAGGACAGTGATGAAGGACAGCAGATACTTACAAGAACAATGCAGAACTAAGTTTCTTCATAAGCATTGGGTTTATTGTACATTAATTTAAGAATTAATATAGATCTGATAATTTGGAGCGAACAGTGGATAAGCAAGCTATAATGCACAATGATGTCACATAATCCACCAGGTATGAATGTAAGGACATCGATAGGACAATAGGTACTCACAAGAGCAAAGTAGCGACCAGCATAGTTGCGATATCCTAAGTTTTGCGGCGCTGGTTCTATTGCCAATATACGTCGGGTGCTATGTGATTTCTCCGGTAGCACCGCCTTTTCAAGGACTTTGCTTGTATTCCTTCATGTTCTACAATCACGCTCTTCCTTTTGGATGTCTGAAACACAAGAACATCATTTGAATGGAAAAACATGGTATGACGATAAATGGAATTGGTGTTGATAATGGATGGTCATGGCATCTTCACACATATCATGAGTAAACTAAGCATATGGTAGTGCAACGAAGCAAAAGAAATGCAAGACACCTTATGCAAGATATGTGCAACCAATAAAATCTTGCCAAATTAGAACATGCACCTTACTGGGTGAACAGGATAGGCCACCTGCCTTTGACTCCTTGAGCTCAGAATAGTCATTAGGATCATATTCTGAATATGAATCTATAGGTCGGGAGGATGTGGGTTTCATTGCATCCACAATGGACCTCAACCCCTTGATGCCAAGTTTGTTATCCATTGAACTGTTTCACAATATTCTTCTGATGTGCACATTCTTATATTCATTGTGATTACATACCATATCTATAAAGCATGAAAACACAAATAGTAGTGATATTATCTTTGTAATACAGAGGATATTGTAATATAATAGAGGCTCCTTGTAAACCCTTGTGTGCTATCACTGGATTCTGATGAGAGAGCCCATGTGTGCTGTAATATGGTGAGTAGATTAATATAATCTGGCACAACTACATAAAAAATAGGCTTCCTGTTGGGAGCCCCAGATGTAAGGATAGTTGGCAGATGATAGGTTCATAATATAACGTATAAAAATTTTATTGCCAAACCATGATAACGAGAGCGCAAGCCAGTCCTATCATAGTGTAGATAATAGGGGTACACCATAACCACCATAAATAAATCGGGAAAGCGGAACTGGCTGGAAACCACATGGTTTTGTTGCTACCAATATGCAGCCTATCAATCACCTACAAGCCAGCTCTATTCATCTGAAGGCGCACAACTGTTACTATCAGTTTAGTCTATCAAAGACCGCGCAGCTCCCACCATTTTCGGGGTATTATGGCAGACCACCTCGAAGTGCGAAATCATTTAGTAGAACCGGCCCAATAGAGTCGTCGACTGCACATGTCCCTCCCCTTCCTGACAAGGAACATACTTTGCTTACTAAAGAAGAATAGGAGAGGAACATGTTAAAGAATAGAAGGGGAAGCATATTATTTAGATTCCCCTTCTTTCTATTCAATGTTGGTTGCCCACCCATGATGAATCAGAGCACCCAAAGAAATGCAATTCCATGATGTCTCTCTATATGCATTTGGAAACTCAATTGGGAGCATCATCTAACCAATTAAATGTGTGTCTGTTAGCTAATGTCAGTATCATATCACATTCGTATTTGAAGAACCTTAGGACGTATGATTGGTGTGTTATTTAGCTTTGAAGGGTGGACAGCTGCTAGTAGGACACAAAGCACCTACGTAGATCGTAGTGTAGATATAATGGGAAAACCCTAAGCATCGGGAGTAAAATCAGGAAAGTGGAACTTGCTGGAATATATGTGCTAGTATTGCCGGTACAGCTAGAAAGGCTTCGGATACCAGCTCTCTTCAACTGAAGGTGCGGCACTGTTAATATCAGTGTAACTCTCAAAGGTGACATAGCTCCCCGCATTTCCTTGCTAATATTATAGGATTCAAGTGGGCATGCCACTACAATTCCTATTCCTATGTTTACAAAATCATACAAATCAAAGAGGCCCGAAGAGTTGAAAGTGTCCATGACAACCGATCGAATAGACCTCTACACTGTAAATGTCCCTGCTCCTCTTCACTACAAGGAACATACTATACGACTGGTAACCCACAAGTATAGGGGACCGCAATAGTTTTCGAGGGTAGAGTATTCAACACAAATTTATAGATTCGACACAAGGGGCGCCAAAGAATATTTGAAGGTATTAGCAGCTGAGTTGTCAATTCAACCACACCTAGAGATTAATTATCTACAACAAGTGATCAGTAGCAAAGTAAAATGATTGTTTTGATAGTGGTGACAATAGCAATAGTAACGGTAACAGTGATAGCAGTAGTTTTGTAGCAAGTGTAATAGTGATGATAGCAGTAGTAACTTAGCAAGAACAATATAAGATAAATTCATAGGCATTGGATCGGTGACTTGTTGGATGATATTCATCATGAGACAGTTATAACCTAGGGCGATACGGCACTAGCTCCAGTTCATTGATATAATGTAGGCATGTATTCCGTAAATCGTCATGTGTGCTTATGGAAAGAACTTGCATGCCATCTTTTGTCCTACCCTCCCGTGGCAGTGGGGTCCATGTTTGAAACTAAGGGGTATTAAGGCCTCCTTTTAATAGAGAACCGAAACAAAACATTAACACATAGTCAATGCATGAACTCCTCAAACTATGGTCATCACCGGAGTGGGCCCGGCTATTGTCACTCCGGGGTTTCCGGATCATAACAAGTAGTAGGTGACTATAACTTGCAAGATCGGATCTATAACATGGATATAATGGTGATAACATAAACGGTTCAGATCTGAAATCATGGCACCTGAGCCCAAAGTGACAAGCATTAAGCATGGCAAAGTCATAGCAACATCAATCTAAGAACATAAGGATCACGCCCTAACAAAACTAACTCGATTACATGATGAATCTCATCCAACTCCCCACCGACCAGCGAGCCTACGAAGGAATTACTCACTCCCGGTGGGGAGCATCATGGAATTGGTGATGGAGAAGGGTTGGTGATGATGAAGAACGAAGATCCCCCTCTCTGGAGCCCCAAACAGACTCCAGATCAGGCCTCCTAAGGAAGAACATGAGGTGGCGGCGACTCCGTATCATGGATCGCAATAATTCTTTCTCCCTGATTTTTTCTGAAAAAATAGGATTTTATGGCGTCAGTTTTAGGGTCTGCGGGGCCACCAGGTGGGGACAACCCACCTGGGCGCGCCAGGAGAGGGGGGCGCGCCCTGGTGGGTTGTGCCCACCCAGGTGCCCCTCTCTGGTGGATGTTGGCTCCAGAAATTCATATTTATTGCATAAAAATTCCTCGCAAAGTTTCGTTCCATTCCGAGAACTTTTATTTTTGCACAAAAACAACACCATGGTAGTTCTGCTGAAAACAGCGTCAGTCCGGGATTAATTTCATTCAAATCATGCAAATTGGAGTCCAAAACAAGAGGAAAAGCGTTAGAAAAGTAGAAACGTTGGAGACGTATCAACTCCCCAAGCTTAAACCTTGGCTTGTCCTCAAGCAATCCAGTTGATAAACTGAAAATGAAAAGGAAAAACTTTTACGAACTGTTTTGCTCTTGTTTGCATAAATAAGCTTAAACAGCACCCAGGTTTTCAACCAACATTATAACTAACCATGCCGATAATAACTGATAAAGATTATATTAACTCATATCAATGACATAATCAGCTAGCGAGCAGTAATAAGGTATCTCAAACGGCAACTTGTTGTCAAAACAACCATGATATAATATGACAATAGTGGTATCTCGCTAGCCCTTTCTAAGACCGCAAAACATAAATGCACAGCACCTCCAAAGTTCAAGCAGCGACTAAACATTGTAATTCATGGTAGAAGAGATCCAGTCATGATGCACCCATAATTAGCTACACACAATGCATAAGTCATGACAACTGTGCTCTCAGGTTCTAGCGCTTGTTTTAGAAGGTGATGACACAACATAAAAGTAAATAGATAGTCCCTTCAGAGAGGGAAGCAGTGATTTGCAGAGGTGCCAGAGCTCAAGTTTTAAAACATAGGTAAATGATATTTTAAGACATGCACCCTTCTCATTTACTTCACGACTATCAGTTATCAATATCTTCCATGCTAAACACGCTAGTGGTGGTTCCCAAGCGATAAAAGTAAAGGTTTTGACTCCATTGGGAATTTTTGTTTGATTATTTGAGAGATTAAGTCTTTTTCTGTTTACAGTTTGGGACTGGGCATCCCTATTACCGCCCTTTTCTCGTGCGATGGCGAGTGAATAAACACTCGACCTGAGAATAACCCGCTTAGAACGGAAGATACCGACCACCTCCTGTCGTTCCATGAACGATCCAGACACACACAAAGGATATTTTTTTAGAAGTTTTTAGAGGTGGCACATGCAAATTTACTTAGGACGGCAGGGTAATACCGCATATAGGTAGGTATGGTGGACTCATCTGGAATAACTTTGGGTTCAAAGTTTTTGATGTACAATCGGAATCCCCACTTAGTACAGGCGAAGGCTAGCAATTAGATTGAGAAGCGGCTAGCTAGAGAGCAATAACGGTCATAAACATGCATTATGCATAAGTAACACTGGACACTAGCATGAGTAGGATATGAACACCATGAACATAAATATGATAGAGGCTATGTTGGTTTTGATTCAACTACATGCATGAGCATGTGCCAAGTCAAGCCACTCGAACATTTAGAGGAGGATACCATATCATCATACTACATCACAATCATTTTAACACAATGTTGATATCCAAGATAAATCATTATCCACTCCCAGCTACTTATGCATGGCATGAGGAACTATAATCTCTAATTGTCATCGCAAACATGTTTAATCATAATGGGCTGAATCATGGATACTAGATTAAACATATTTACACAAACAGAACAAGTCGAGTTCATACCAGTTTCTCTCTACCACGGCCAGTTCATCGAATATCGTCATTATTTCCTTTCACTTGCACGACCAAATGATATGAAAATAATAATAGTGCAAGAGCGCCGTGGACTAAGCTGGAATCTGCAAACATTTTATTCAACAGGAGAAGACAAGGTAAAATGTGCTCTTTATTAGTTCAACAATTATTCATATGATAGCCACTCAACATTTTCATCGTGGTCTTCTCCTTGGTACAACTCAAATAAAAAGAAAAGAAATTCAGAGAAACACACTGAAATATTTTTGGAGTTTTTAGTTTTCTTGAACAAGGAAATAAAAAGGGAAAAAGCAAAAACGAGAAAAACTATTTACACGGGAAAACTCCCAACAAGAAAAAGAAGAACAAGGAAATCTTTTTGGGTTTTCTTTTTAATATTACTACTAAGCATGCATAGAAAGTAAACTAACTACAACTAATTTTTTTGGTTTTACTAAAGTTTTTCAAACACACAAGAAAAAGCAAGAAAAATAAACCTAATCATGGATGATACAATGAAAAAGTGTGAACACCGACAAGTGAAAATAAGTGGATATGAATGTAACGCCGGTGAGAAACACGTGCTCCCCCAAGCTTAGGCTTTTGGCCTAACTTGGTAGTCGATCAGAAGCCTGGATGGTAGTAGTTGGCGTGGTAGCTCACGCAGGCTCTTGGTGCGGATGCCTCGGCCTGCCATGCTGCCTCCACTGCTGTGTTGTGAGATCGAGCCTCGCTCTCAAGAACAAAATATCTCCCTTTGCTATGATAGTCAAAAAGAGCAGGCGCATGCAAATATTTGTGCATAACAGATTTTTGGTTAAACAATAGATTGTAAGTGAAATTATCAATTTTTCCTTTAAGGATATGATCTTTTAAGGTGTCGAAGTCCAAATACTGCGTGAGTAGGATAGGGTCAAAGGGCAAAGCTGCAACACCCAGCCCTCGTGCTAAACGCGTGGCATAAATTCCACCATAGAACCAGCCACTGTTAGCGTTATGCCGAAGTCTGCGTGCAACAATCACTCCAAGGTTATAATTCCTTTCACCGGTGTAAGCGCTAGAGCACAAAGTGCACTATAGTCTTACTTGCCTACTATACATTTCCCGTTAAATAATGCAAAGTACTGAATTGCGGGAAATGAATGCTCTTTATTCTGCCTTGTGTCACTCCCCTTGTCTCACCGTAGCAAAGGCTAGTCAAGAAAGATTGGTATTCAGCCCTTGGCGATTCGTCAAGCGAACCGCAGAATGGAAGTTTGCAGTGGTAAGCAAAATTTTCTAGTGAGATGGTAAATGGATTATCATAAAGCATAAACAACACCCTAGACTCACGGGGATGGAATTTAAATCCTTTGATAAATGATTCACTAAGAATGTGGCATTGTTCGCACTTATCTGAAATGTAGGGACCGAAACCGGCATTGTGAACATATTGCTCAAATTCCTCCTTAATGCCCACACGCATCATATACTCGTCGCAAGGCTATAAGAATGTTTTGGTGGCAACATCTCGTGTGGAACTTTCACTTGGTTCAACATATGACCGGCGAGCGGAGCTGTCACTAGAAGATGCCCCGAGGATCGCCTCCGCGAAGGACTCCTTCCAAAAAGGTTCATCGTGTTCACGTACAATTTTTTGAAATTTTTTGAGTGACAAAAATTTATCAACAAAACTTTGTAAGATTGATAGCAACTACTCATAGGGATACATAGAGGCCATAACAAGCATTCAAACTACTTAGAACTCTAAGAATTCAACATGCAAGCTCATCTATAGCAGCCCCAATAGTAGCTAATTATTCAAAATATAAACCACAAAAACAAAAACTAATTGGACAAACGGTGGAGTCACATACCAAGCAACAATCCCCCGAAACAGTTTCGGAAATGGAGCTTCGAGCAAAGAGATCAAAATCCGCGGGTTTGAGAGCAAGAGCACGGGAGAGAGAGCAATGGAGATTTTTTTCTGAAGGTAAGTGATGATGTGGTATGAATAGATAAGTGAGGAGGCCCACATGGGGACCACAACCCACGAGGGCGCTTGGGGGTCCTGGCGCGCCCAGGTGGGGTGTGCCCACCTGGTGCACCTCCGTCTGGTATTATTTGCACCAAAAATTCTTAAATAATCAGAAAAAAATCGTATTAAATTTTTAGGGCATTTTGGGAACTTTTATTTTTGGGTCATTTTTATTGCACGGGAAATTCAGAAAACAGACAAAACATGACATTTTATTTATTTAACTAATAAAAATAGAAAACAAAAATTAGGGACAGAAGGTAGTGCTTACTAAATTCATCAACTTCATACCACTCAAAAATGATCCATTAATAAGGTTGATCAAGTCTTAGTAACAACCACTTTCGATTAGCATGGAACCGAAGAACTTCCATAAATCACTAAGTTACCTCAATGGGGATATGAATGTCCCCAACAATAAGCATTTCATATTTCTTTTTGATAGTAGGTAGAGGTATTTGAAAACTTCCAATAGTGATTGGGAGATTTTTCAATAACATTAATACCATTCACTTGGCATTGTTTCTTCGGAAAGTGCACCGTATGCTCATTACCATTGATATGAAAAGTGACCTTACTTTTATTGCAATTAATAACAGACCTTGCAGTATTCAAGAAGGGTGTACCATGGATAATTGACATGTTGTCGTCCTTGGGCATCTCAAGTATAACAAAGTCAGTCAAAATAGTAACATTAGCAACAACAACGGGAACATCCTCACAGATACCGATAGGTATGGCAGTTGATTTATCAGCCATTTGCAAAGATATTTCAGTAGGTGTGAGTTTATTCAAATAAGGTCTTCTATATAAAGAGAAAGGCATAACGCTAACACCAGCTCCAGAATCACACAAAGCAGTTTTCACATTATTCATTTTGATATAGCAAGGTATAGTTGGTATTCCCGTATCTCCAAGTTTTTTAGGTACTCCATCTTTAAAAGTGTAATTAGCAACCATAGTGGAGATTTCAGCTTCTGGTATTTTTCTTTTATTAGTGATGATGTCTTTCATATACCTTGCATAAGGAGGCATTTTCAAGATATCAGTCAAGGGAGTACGCAAAAAGACCGGCCTCAGCATTTCAGCAAAGCGTTCAAATTCTTCATCATCATTCTTGTTGGTTGACTTAGGTGGAAAAGGCATAGGTTTTTGAACCCATGGTTCTCTTTCTTTATCGTGTTTTCTAGCAACAAAGTCTCTTTTATCATACCTTTTATTCTTAGTGTAACACCCACGATGCGGCTCTCCCACGTATCAGAGCACGACTTAGAGGCATAACCGCATAGTAGGCATGTCGCAAGAGGGGTAATATTTACACATCCCATGTACTGAATAAGAAAGGGATAAAGAGTTGGCTTACAATCGTCACTTCACACAATACATAAATATAGCATTATATCATCCAAAATACAATCAAGGTCTGACTACGGAACCAAAATAAAGAAAGACCACCGCAAATGCTAGATCCCCGATCGACCCGACTGGGCTCCACTACTGATCAACTGGAAATGAAACAACACAACAAACATGATCTTCATCGAGCTCCCACTTGAGCTCAGCTGCGTCATCTGCACTGGTATCATCGGCACCTAAAACTGTTTGGAAGTATATGTGAGCCACGAGGACTCAGCAATCTCACACCCGCGAGATCAGACTATTTAAGCTTATGGGTAGGAAAGGGTTGTGAGGTGGAGCTGCAACAAGCACTAGCATATATGGTGGCTAACTTACGCAAAAGAGAGCGATAAGAGAAGCAATGCATGGTCGTGAACTACAAGTGATCAAGAAGTGATCCTGAAACTACTTACGTTCAAGCATAACACAAGAACCGTGTTCACTTCCCGGACTCCGCCGAGAAGAGACCATCACGGCTACACACGCGGTTGATTCATTTTAATTAAGTTAAGTGTCAAGTTTTCTACAACCGGATATTAACAAATTCCCATCTGCCCATAACCACGGGCACGGCTTTTGAAAGTTCAAGACCTTGCAGGGGTGTCCCAACTTAGCCCATCACAAGCTCTCACGGTCAACGAAGGATATTCCTTCTCCCAGGAAGACCCAATCAGACTCGGAATCCCGGTTACAAGACATTTCGACAATGGTAAAATAACACCAGCAAAGCCACCCGATGTGCCAACAAATCCCGATAGGAGTCGCACGTATCTCATTCTCAGGGCACACCAGATGGACAAGACGTCGGGTTGGCATAGACCCTGGTTGCCCAGGGGGCGCCGGACATCGCCCAGTTTGGACCAACACTCAGAGGAGCACTGCCTGGGGGTTTAAAATAAAGATGACCCTTGAGTCTGCAGAACCCAAGGGAGAAAGGCTTAGGTGGCAAATGGTAAAACCAAGGTTGGGCCTTGCTGGAGGATTTTTATTCAAAGCGAACTATCAAGGGGTTCCCATAACACCCAACCACATAAGGAACACAAATTCAAGGAACATAACGCCGGTATGACGGAAACTAGGGCGGCAAGAGTGGAACAAAACACCAGGCATAAGGCCGAGCCTTACACCCTTTGCCAAGTATATAGATGCATTAAAGTAAATAAGATATAATAATGATATCCCAACAATATCCATGTTCCAACATGGAACAATCTTCAGCTTCACCTGAAACTAGCAATGTTATAAGAGGGGCTGAGCAAAGCGGTAACATAGCCAAACAACGGTTTGCTAGGACAAGGTGGGTTAGAGGCTTGACATGGCAATATGGGAGGCATGATATAGCAAGTGGTAGGTATCGCGACATAGCAATAGAGCGAGCAACTAGCAAGCAAAGATAGAAGTGATTTCGAGGGTATGGTCATCTTGCGTGAGACCCCGCAAGGAAGAAGAACGAGTCCATGAAGAAGACAAACGGACGTAGTCGAACGGATCCTCACAACTCCGGAATGGAACCGAAGCTAACGAGGGAAGCAACCCGGAAAGAAGCAAACAGCATAGTAAACAACCACCACATAACATGGCATGATGCACACCCAAGTATGATGCATGTCCGGTTTAATGAGGCATGGCATGGCAAAGTGCACAAGCAAACTACAAGTTAAGTGGAGCTCAATATGTAACGAGTTGCATATTGACGAAACACCACATTCAAGTTATTTAGTTCGATCTTGTTTATGAACCCAACAATATTAAATGTTGTTAAACATGGCAAGAGATGAAGCATAAGTAAAATACACAGTTAGGCAAGTTTAAATGAGGCCGGAAATAACAAACAACAATTCCGGTAAATCTCCACATGCATTTTAGCAATTTGGTGCAACAACAATTTTAAACATTTAAATGTTATTATCATGATGCAAATGACAGGTGTAAGTTTTATGCAGTATTTATGAAAATGTTAACAAGAGCAAATTATGAAGCATTAGCCATCGTGGCGGAAACGAAAGGGGTGCCACGGCGACGATAACAAAACGGTGCCACGGCAACGGTCCGGTTCCGACACCTCATTGAGACGTCGGTGCAAAAGAAAGTGACGGGAGCGTGTCATGCAAGGATGGTGGGGTGCTCCGGTTACCGGGTTCCCATGGGTGGACGGCATGGCAACGAGGAGGACCATGCAAGCGACAATTTCAGACACGGTGCAAATGCGGGGTTCGTCTCATTCAACACACAAGCATTCGGTCCACGGGCGGTTGTCTCGATGATTATACCTTTCGAAGCGTGCATTATCGAAACGAATCAAGTTCGTAGAGGGAAGTAGGCGTTCTCGCGATGGCGGTAGTAGTGGTACACGTTCGTAGTCGCACAAGTTTCCGTAGATGTACGGGGTCACGGCAAGAAACTTGACACATCGTTGAACTTGGCGTCCGAGGAATCCCGCATAGCCATACACGAGTCGTAGTCAAACTTGACGGTTCCGTTACATGGTTCTTTGAAGACGATAATGGTGTACGGGTCTTTTGGCCCTGATAGTCGTACACACATCCGAAGAGGAACTCGGCGTTCCGATGCGGTGTAGGGGTACATACCGATGGTCGTCGTGGTACTTGGCATTTCGTTCAGCACTCGTTCGAGCATCCGTGTGATCTTGTCAGTGGTGTACTTGGCGATTTCCAAGGCAGCCTTGACGCATCCGTTCATAGAGGTACTTGGCGGTTTCGTTCAGTCGGTTTTGCCGGTCTCGGTAACGTAGTTGTACAATAGCGTCATCGAACTTGTCGAACCCAAACTCTTGGAGGACCGTCGTGGTACTTGGTGTCTCGTGTAACTGGCGTCCTTTCGACCTTGAGAGAGAAGGAACAACACATCCACAGTGTCCTGCAGCAACAGGAGGTCGATGGCGGAGCACCAGCAAGATGAAGTGAAGTCGGCATCGGTCTTCGCGTGGAGCAAGGGAAGAAGAGCTTCTGGAGGCTGGAGAGGCCATGAACGTCGGGCTTGCGATGACACAGGGACAAGGTGAGACCTCTATGGCGCGTGGAGAGGGTCGTGGTCGGGCTCGACCACGTCAGGGAGGCCATGACGGAGGGAGCGGGAGGCGCTGGACGCGGCCACACATGCGCCCGGCGAGGCACACGGGAGGCAGGAGGCGAGGCAAGGCGAAGCAGAGGACGGGGAGGCCGTAGGAGTTGTCCTGGGGCGGCGGAGTCCAACGAGGACGAGGTCTGGAGTAGGGCGACGACTCCGATGACTGGCCGGCAAGGCCATGGCCTTGGGAGCAGAGGAGACACGCGGGAGGAAGGGGAAAGGAGCGGACACGAGGAACACAGCGACGCTACTGGACGAAGCTTGGGGGCGGCGAGGTGGAGGCAGCGGCAGCAGGGCGCGGGTGCGTGTCCATGGGGATCGGGATCCCCCTCCTGTCGCGCTGGGAGGTGAGGGAGGAAGCGAGAGGAGGGAGGAAGCGAGAGGAAGAGGGAGGTTGGTGGCGCTGGTGGGAGAAGGAGGCGGGGCAACGAGGGGATCGACCGGAGGCCTCTCCTGCGGCTAGGGTTAGAAGGGAATGGGCCTTGGAGGCCGGCCCAGTGGAGAGGGAGGCGCCTAGGCACAGATGGGCCTGCATGGCTGGCCTCTCTTCTCTCCCACAACCTCTTTTCTCAAAACAGAGGAGAGAAAGAAAAAAAAGAAAGGAAGCAAACGAGAGAAAAGAAAGGGGTTAGAGGAAGGATTTGGGCACGCGGATTATTTTCCCGAAGTCGCAAGAATGCGCTGGTTCCAAGAAAATTGAAATGGACAAGATCGAATGATAAGAATTCAAACTCATTTGAATTTAATTCAAATGGGTTTGAACTAGGACGAGGTTAGGAGTATCCAAAAATATTGAGAATTTTGGTAGAGCTCCGGAAAGTGACAAAAGAATTTAGGGCAAAGATTGGAGACGAGGAATTTAGTAAGAAAAGCATGGAATATTTTGCAAGTGTGTTGTGGTAAATTCCAAAGGATGGAATATTTATTATAGCCCCCTAATATTGGGAGGATATGTTATAAACAGAATCACCATGTGAATATCCCTCGATTTAAATGAATGGAAGATCCATAAAATTTAATTGGATGAGTTTTAAGAAGAGGTGCAAGATGACATGATGCAATGCACATGATGCAAAAAAGAAAGCAAAAACCAAACAAATCACATGACGAATCTCGGAAACCATGGAAGGCATCTGAAACTCCGGTCTTGGGGCGTTACAATACTTCACCACTACAAGAGGATCTCGTCCCAAGATCTAGGATGGCACCGGAGGGAAACGGAAGAGGAAGAGGAGAGGTAAAACTAAGTTGCTTCTTTGACAAACGAGTGAAACCAAAGAACCTTGAGAGGTTAAACAGATTAGAGAAGAGAATATAATAGAGATGAACGAGGTTGAAAACACTCCGTTAGAAAGGAGGAACAAGGAAGATTACGGGAACCTTGTAGGCTGACAGACATAAGAAAAGGTTTTCAATGGACAAGAAGTACATGAAGCACTCCGGTTGAAACAAGATGTACAAGGAACGAGAAAAAAATCAATTACGACAACACTCCGGTTAACACAAGATAGAGAAGGAATAAGAATGATATAATTTGGACAGCACTCCGACTGTAAATGGAAGGAATTCAACATGAATTTGACAATATGAGAGGATACTTGATGAGATCAACAACACACTGCCTCCGGAACTATTGAAAGAATGGCACAAGGGTAAGAAAGATTTCAGACAGCACTTCGGTTGAGAAGGGAGGCAAAACTTGATAAAATGGGAAGAACTTGAAAAGAGGGCACGACACTCTGGTTGAATGGACAAGCCCGAAAAGAACATGATCTTTGACAAAACAAGATGATGGGTGAATATAGCAACAATACAATGCCTCCGGAATGAATGTAGGAATGGAATCAAAAGAACGGAGGAGAAAACTACATCTTTTGCCTCAAATGAGCTTGAAAAGCATCTTTAGGAGAAGAGTCGAATGGAGTTGTTGAAAAACCAACAACGAAAGGAGTAAACTTGTTGTGGGCTTATGGAAAACATCTCGAAATCTTGAGGTGAAATTCTGCCACTACGGAAGCAAAAGATTGGATTAAGGTCAACAAGGAGATGACAAACTTATTTCACCGGGAGGATGAAAGAAGAACTTGGGTCATTTATGAGCACCATAATTTGCAACAATCCTTAGGGAAAGCTTTCGGTGAAATATAACCCAAGATAATTCCAATGAAGAGATTGATGGGTTGAAAGGATCTCTTGAACGAAGAGAAAATGATGGATTTAAATATCTCATTGCTGACAACTTGTGAATCGTGAAACACGAAGAGAAATTGTCAAGAATGACATAACACCATCCCAAAAGATAAGGTAGAAAGAATTTCACTTTGGAATGCAAGATGAAGAATACTTGAGCTCCTTTGAAAAGAATCTCGATGAATACTTCGAGAAGGAATTAAATCCTTTATGAACCATCATGTAGAGCCTCCATGAAGAACTCTGATAACAAAAGGATGATCAAACGGAAGGAAAGAGAGGTTGAAAACACAAGGTGAAGCCTTGCAATGATTGGATGAAGCTTTGCGACGAGATAAAGTGGAAACTTGGAACTCCGGAAGAAAAGATAAAGCATCTCGAACCGAGAATGTGATATGATGAACCACTCCGGAAAGAAGAAATTAGATCACTTGTATGAAACAATAATAAGAATTACATTATGCGCATCCTTCACCAATTTAGATTGATGGTTGGCAACGGATTTGGCAAACTACTTATTCTCATAGAAAAGATTAAGGTAGATATAGCGCCAACTTGGGAAGGTCTTCAACGAACCACCGGTAGGATTGGAAAGAATGAATGAAATGATATGATAACCAAGGAAGAGAGATCTTGAACGAACCACCGTAAGAATTAAAATGAACGTAGCATAGGCACAATTCATCGGTAAGGATTGGAAAACGAATGAAGATAATTGAGGAAATTTAGATACATGAGAATGAAGAGATCACGATCTGATTAGAGAAAACTTGAACGATGCACCGGTAATATTTGGAGAATGAGAGCTAAAAGCTGAGAATGAATAAACCCGCAATGATGGTCTTCGGAGAATCAAATTGAAAAGACTCTTGAATTGCTCCGGATGGGTGAAAATAATTCTTACAATCGAAAACAATTATGAGAGGATGGCGACAAGCTAGAACCACGAATCTTTGATAGAACGGAAAAAGATTTAAGGGAAAACTCTTCTTTGGTCTTCATATGTTGAGAATGACGATGGAAAACACCACCATAATAATTGATGAGACACCCAGGGAAATGAAAGAGAAGAGGTTGAGCCAACAATGAAAAGAGTTTGAAAGATCTTGGGGAAAGACATTTGACTAATGATGATTCATTCTTATGTCAAACTTCGAAAAGAATTTAGAATAGCTCCGGGAAAATTAGAAGAGTCAGGTAAGATCCTGGGAAAAGACCTGTCGGTTAGGGCCCACTCAAAAGAAAACACCGTTCAACGATTACTAGAAAGGGAGATTGCACCGGTTGAATTAAATGGCTTGAATGAGATAACAACCTCAAAATAATTTGAACGGTTCGAGAATGGAAACGTGAATCTTCTGGGATATCTTCAACACTCCCGAACAAATGAATGGCGAGAAGTGAATGATTAAGAGGTGCACCGGCATGGGGAAGCATTTGAACCGAGGAAAGGATATGATCGACAAAGCTTGAATTAAATCCACTGGAGAAGAAAAGAATGAAGAATGATAAACTTGAAGCTCCGCCTGAGAATTACTGGATAAGAACATTGAAGGAAAAAGAATGAAGAAAGTTCACATGAATAAAATGGATACTTGATTAAGATATATGAGTCCTTGAAGAAACAAGGGTGGGTGGGCGGGAAAACAAAGGCAACTTGGGATGGATGAAACAGATAACGTTGAGAAGACTTGAGTTGATCTTGCAGATGGGAAAAATGATAGGATCATCTTGAAGAAAACCACACCGGTTGAAAAAGGATTGACATGACAATCTCGATTATCATGAAGGATTAGTACTCACATAGAAATATGAGAAGACCACTTAGGAAAGGTATGGATTCAACATTTGACTTTGAAGCAACTCGAATACCACAACTCAAAACAAAACAAGGATTGGCTTGCAGAATAAACCGGAACAAACGTATGATAGACCCCATATCATATCATGTGTCTGTTGGAAGGATATCCTACGAGCTACTAGAATTCCCACTTATAAACTCCCGAAACTTTTTGGTTATGCAATCAGGTGTTGGGGATACAGGGGAAGCATAATATCTCACCCAAACTAACAATTCCTACATCCAGCTGTATCCATCCTTCAACACATAACCAAGAAACCTTCAGAAATCGTTTACCTCAACCTTTGAAAAGCATCCGCTATATGAGTTATGGCAATACTCCCGAACTCCCGCCCCAGTACTGGGTGGCATCGAGGTTACCTCACCAACAACTGCATAAAAGATATTTTCGATGTCGGCGAAACTCAGGTATTCCAGAACTGCAACGATAAAATTGTGACGACAACACCTCGGAGCTCAACTCCCCGGGACACTACCACAACCCCTAAATGTCAGGAGGCACCAAGAACAATGTTCTCGTCACAAAAACATCGGAACGATTCCAAAATACCCGCGTGATCCTAAAATTTTTTTAGTGAAAATTTGAGGAGAGAAGGGTCAAAACTCTATGTCAGGAGGCCTCACCAAAGCGACGAAGGGACTTAGGAGTAAAAGAATCCTACTCTCCGATATATATAATCCTAAGACTCAAAAACATTTTGTTCTAGAATCAACAACGTCGGCGATTAAGCAGGGGGCTCCTAAGTCGGGGAAAGCTCTAATTACCAACTTGTAACACCCACGATGCGGCTATATCTCCGACGTGTCAGAGCATGACTTAGAGGCATCACCGCATAGTAGGCATGTTGCAAGAGGGGTAATCTTTACACGTCCCATGTATTGAATAAGAAAGGGATAAAGAGTTGGCTTACAATCGCCACTTCACACAATACATAAATATAGCATTACATCATCCAGAATACAATCAAGGTCCGACTACGGAACCAAAATAAAGAAAGACCACCCCAAATGCTAGATCCCCAATCGACCCGACTGGGCTCCACTACTGATCAACTGGAAACAAAACAACACAACGAACACGATCTTCATCGAGCTCCCACTTGAGCTCAGTCGCGTGATCTTCACTGGTATCATCGGCACCTGAAACTGTTTGGAAATATCTGTGAGCCACGAGGACTCAGCAATCTCACACCCGCGAGATCAAGACTATTTAAGCTTATGGGTAGGAAAGGGTTGTGAGATGGAGCTGCAGGAAGCACTAGCATATATGGTGGCTAACTTACGCAAAAGAGAACGAGAAGAGAAGCAATGCACAGTCGTGAACTAGAAGTGATCAAGAAGTGATCCTGAAACTACTTACGTTCAAGCATAACACAAGAACCGTGTTCAATTCCCGGACTCCACCGAGAAGAGACCATCACGGCTACACACGCGGTTGATTCATTTTAATTAAGTTAAGTGTCAAGTTTTCTAGAACCGGATATTAACAAATTCCCATCTGCCCATAACCGCGGGCACGGCTTTCGAAAGTTCAAAACCCTGCAGGGGTGTCCCAACTTAGCCCATCACAAGCTCTCACGGTCAACGAAGGATATTCCTTATCCAAGGAAGACCCGATTAGACTCGGAATCCCGGTTACAAGACATTCCGACAATGGTAAAACAAGACCAGCAAAGCCACCCGATGTGCCGACAAATCCCGATAGGAGTCGCACGTATCTCATTCTCAGGGCACACCGGATGGGCAAGACGTTGGGTTGGCATAGACCCTGGTTGCCCAGGGGGCGCCGAACATCGCCCGGTTTGGACCAACACTCAGAGGACCACTGGCCCGGGGGTTTGAAATAAAGATGACCCTTGAGTCTGCAGAACCCAAGGGAAAAAGGCTTAGGTGGCAAATGGTAAAACCAAGGTTGGGCCTTGCTGGAGGAGTTTTATTCAAAGCAAACTGTCAAGGGGTTCCCATAACACCCAACCGCGTAAGGAACGCAAAATCAAGGAACATAACACCGGTATGACAGAAATTAAGGTGGCAAGAGTGGAACAAATCACCAGGCATAAGGCCAAGCCTTCCACCCTTTACCAAGTATATAGATGCATTAAAGTAAATCAGATATAATAATGATATCCCAACAATATCCATGTTCCAACATGGAACAAACTTCAGCTTCACCTGCAACCAGCAACGCTATAAGAGGGGCTTCACCTGCAATGTTATTATCATGATGCGAATGACATATGCAAGTTTTATGTAGTATTTATGAAAATGTTAACAAGAGCATATTATGAAGCATTTGTCATCGTGGCGGAAACGAAAGGGGTGCCACGGCAACGTTCCGGTTCCGATACCTCATTGAGACGTCGGTGCAAAAGAAAGTGACGGGAGCGTGTCATGCAAGGATGGTGGGGTGCTCCCGGTTACCGGGTTCCCACGGGTGGATGGCATGGCAACAAGGAGGACCATGCAAGCGACAATTTCAGAGACGGTGCAAACGTGGGGTTCGTCTCATTCAACACACAAGCATTTGGTCCACGGGCGGTCGTCTCGATGGTTATACCTTTCGAAGCATGCCTTATCGGAACGGATCAAGTTCGTAGAGGGAAGTAGGCGTTCTCGCGACGGCGGTAGAATTAGTGGTACACGTTCGTAGTCGCACAAGTTTCCATAGATGTACGGGGTCACGACGAGGAACTTGACGCATCGTTGAACTTGGCATCCGAGGAATCTCGCGTAGCCGTACACGTGTCGTAGTCGAACTTGACGGATCCACTACATGGTTCTTTGGAGACGATAATGGTGTGCGTTTCTTTTGGCCCTGATAGTCGTACACACATCCGAAGAGGAACTCGGCGTTCCGATGCGGTGTAGGGGTACATGCCGATGGCCATTGTGGTAGTTGGCGTTTCGTTCAGCACTCGTTCGAGCATCCGTGTCATCTTGTCAGTGGTGTACTTGGCGATTTCCAAGGCGGCCTTGACGCATCCGTTCATAGAGGTACTTGGCGGTTTCGTTCAGTCCGTCTTGCCGGTCTCGGTAACTTAGTTGTACAATAGTGTCATCAAACTAGTCGAACCCAAACTCTTGGAGGACCGTCGTGGTACTTGGTGTCTCGTGTAACTGGCGTCCTTTCGACGTTGAGAGAGAAGAAACATCACGTCCACAGTGCCCGATGGGGAGGGTCCTGCAGCAACAGGAGGTCGATGGCGGAGCAGTAGTAAGACAAAGTGGAGCCGGCATCGGTCTTGGCGTGGATCAAGGGAAGCAGAGCTTCTGGAGGCTGGAGAGGCCATGAACGTCGGGCTTGCGATGACACAAGGAGGAGGTGAGACCTCTGTGGTGCGTGGAGAGGGTCGTGGTCGGGCTCGACCATGTCAGGGAGGCCATGACGGAGGGAGCGGGAGGCGCTGGACGCGGCCACACATGCGCCCAGCGAGGCACCCGGGAGGCAAGAGGCGAGGCAAGGCGAAGCAGAGGACGGGGAGGCCAGAGGAGCTGTCCTGGGGCGGCGGAGTCCGACAAGGACGAGGTCTAGAGCAGGGCAGCGACTCCGATGACTGGCCGGCGAGGCCATGTCCTTGGGAGAAGAGGAGACACGCGGGAGGAAGGGGGAAAGGAGCGGACACGAGGAACGCGGTGGCGCTACTAGACGGAGCTTGGGGGCGGCGAGGCTGGAGGCAGCTGCAGCAGGGCGCGGGTGCGTGGCCATGGGGATCGGGATCCCCCTCCTGGTCGCGCTGGGAGGTGAGGGAGGAAGCGGGAGGAGGGAGGAAGCGAGAGGAAGAGGGAGGTTGGCGACGCTGGTGGGAGAAGGAGGCGGGGCAACGAGGGGATCGAGCAGAGGCCTCTCCTGCGGCTAGGGTTAGAAGCGAATGGGCCTTGGAGGCCGGCCCAGTGGAGAGGGAGGCGCCTAGGCGCAGATGGGCCTGCATGGCTGGCCTCTCTTCTTAAAACAGAGGAGAGAAAGAAAAAAAGGAAGCAAAAGAGAGAAAAGAAAGGGGTTAGAGGAAGGATTTGGGCACACGGATTATTTTCCCGAAGTCGCAAGAATGTGCTGGTTCCAAGAAAATAGAAATGGCCAAGATCGAACAATAAGAATTCAAACTCATTTGAATTTAATTCAAATGGGTTTGAACTAGGACGAGATTTTAGGAGTATCCAAAAATGTTGAGAATTTTGGTAGAGCTCCGGAAAGTGACGAAAGGATTTAGGGCAAAGATTGGAGACGAGGAATTTAGTAAGAAAAGCATGGAATATTTTGCAAGTGTATTGTGGTAAATTCCAAAGGATGGAATATTTATTATAGCCCCCTAATATTTGGAGGATATGTTTATAAGGAGAATGACCATGTGAATATCCCTGGATTTAAATGAATCGAAGATCCATACAATTTAATTGGATGAGTTTTAAGAAGAGGTGCAAGATGACATGATGCAATGCACATGATGCAAAAAAGAAAGCAACGAACCAAACAAATCACATAACGAATCTCGGAAACCATGGAAGGCATCTGAAGCTCTGGTCCTGGGGCATTACACTTAGGTTGAGGGTTATCAAGATCAACAGGTGGTTCTATCTCAACATCATTATCTTGTTCTTTATTATTATCAGGTTGAGAGTCTTCTTGAACATCAGCATTATCTTTTTCATTATCACTAGGTGAATGTTCATTACCAGACTGAGTTTTAGCATCAGATATAGAAGTTCCATTATCATTATTAGGAGGTTTTTGTATTTCAGGTTCACTAGAAGCATGTGAAGTCCTATCATTTTTCTTTTTCCTTTTCTTTTTCTTTTTCTTTTTAGAAGGACTAGGTGTAGTGATGTTGTTCCTTTGTGAATCCTGTTCTATCTTTTTGGGTGTCCCTCAGGTTAAAGTGGTTCCTGAGTCATTTTACCTCCTCTAGTTGCAACTCTAACACCAAAGTCATTTAGCAACTTTGTGATTCATTTCATCAAGCAATTCTCTTTGTGATTTAGCAACTTGTTCTAACTGAGTTTGAATCATAGAAGCATGCTTTCCAACACTCTAACATCATTTGAGATTCTAAATAACAAGTCACTCAAGAGCACTCATATCTGAATTGTATTTCAATTGTTTCATAACATTTGCATTGAAGTGATCTTGTTTTCTAATATAGTTTTCAAACTCATAAAGGCATTGGCTAGGATGCATATTGTGAGGATTGTCATTATCATTGAACTTTATAAGAGAATTTACATCTACCACCTTAGGCAGTGGTGGTGTATTAAGCCCATGTATTTCTTCAATAGGAGGTAAATTTTTAACATCCTCAACTTTAATACCTTTTTCCTTCACAGATTTCCTTACCTCTTGCATATCTTCAGGACTGAGATATAATATACCCCTCTTCTTCGGAGTGGGTTTAGGCGGTGGTTCAGGAAGAGTCCAATCATCATATTTTTCAATATATTATTCTATAATTCTTCAGCTTGTCCAACATTTTGTTACCTGAAAACACAACCAGCACAACTATCTAGGAAATCCCTAGAAGCATCGGTTAGTCCATTATACAAGATATCAAGTATTTCATTTTTCTTAAGAGGATTATCAGGCAAAGCATTAAGTAATTGGCAAAGCCTGCCCCAAGCTTGTGGGAGACTTTCTTCTTTAGTTTGCACAAAGTTAACTATTTCTGTAAGGCAGCTTGTTTGTTATGAGCAGGAAAATATTTTTTAGAGAAGTAATAAATCATATCCTGGGGACTACGCACACAACCAGGAGCAAGAGTATTGTACCAAGCTTTAGCATCACCCTTTCATGGGAAAGGAAATAATTTGAGAATAAAGTAATAGCGAGTTTCTCATCATGAGTAAAAAGGGTGGCTATGTCATTTAACTTAGTAAGATGTGCCACAATAATTTCAGTTTCATAACCATGGGAAGGATCAAATTCAACCAAAGTAATTAACTCTGGGTCGATAGAGAATTCATAATCCTTATCATCAATAAAGATAGGTGAAGTAGCAAACTTAGGATCACATTTCATTCTAGCATTCATTGATTTTTCTTTATACTTGCATAATAATTTCTCTAGATCATCTCTATCGTAGCATCGTTGTCGTCTCGCCAATCTTATGCTTCCACGCCTATCACTACCGCTTAGTAATAAAGTAAAGCATTACATCGCGATTGCATTGCATACAATAAAGCGACAACCATATGGCTCTTGCCAGTTGCCGATAACTCGGTTACAAAACATGATCATCTCATACAATAAAATCAGCATCATGCCTTGACCATATCACATCACAACATGCCCTGCAAAAACAAGTTAGACATCATCTACTTTGTTGTTGCAAGTTTTACGTGGCTGCTACGGGCTTAAGTAAGAACTCATCTCACCTACGCATCAAAACCACAACGATAGTTCGTCAAATAGACTCCGTTTTAACCTTCTCAAGGACCGGGCGTAGCCACACTTGGTTCAACTAAAGTTGGAGAGACAGTCTTCCGCAAGCCATCTATGTGCAAAGCACGTCGAGGGAACTGGTCTCGCGTAAGAGTACGCGTAAGGTTGGTCCGGATCGTCTCGTCCAACAATACCGCCGAACCAAAGTATGACATGCTGGTAGGCAGTATGACTTGTATCGCCCACAACTCACTTGTGTTCTACTCGTGCATATAACATCAAACCATAAAAACCTAGGCTCGGATGCCACTGTTGGGGAACGCAGTAATTTCAAAAAAATTCCTACGCACACGCAAGATCATGGTGATGCATAGCAACGAGAGGGGAGAGTGTTGTCTACATACCAACGCAGACCGACTGCGGAAGCGATCACACAACGTAGAGGAAGTAGTCGTACGTCTTCCCGATCCGACCGATCCAAGCACCGTTACTCCGGCACCTCCGAGTTCTTAGCACACGTTCAGCTCGATGACGTTCCTCGGGCTCCGATCCAGCAAAGCGTCGAGGAAGAGTTCCGTCAGCACGACGGCGTGGTGACAATCTTGATGTTCTACCGACGCAGGGCTTCGCCTAAGCACTGTAACGGTATGATCAAGGTGGAATTTGGTGGCAGGGGGCACCGCACACGGCTAAGGAACGATCTCAAGGATCAACTTGTGTGTCTTGGGGTGTCCCCTGCCCCCGTATATAAAGGATGGAGGGCGGGAGGCTGGCCGGCCAAAGAGAGGGAGGCGCAGGAGGAGTCCTACTCTTACCGGGAGTAGGACTCCCCCCTCCAATCCTAGTCCAACTAGGAATCCTTAAAGGGGGGGGAGAGAGAGAGGTGGCCGGCCCCTCTCCTAGTCCTAATAGGACTAGGGAGAGGGGGGGAGGCGCAGCCCTATGTGGGCTGCCCTCTCACCTTTCCACTAAGGCCCATGTTGGCCCATTTGGCTCCCGGGGGGTTTCGGTAACCCTCCCGGTAATCCGGTAAAATCCCGATTTCACCCGGAACACTTCCGATGTCCAAACATAGGCTTCCAATATATCAATCTTTACGTCTCGACCATTTCGAGACTCCTCGTCATGTCCGTGATCTCATCCGGGACTCCGAACAACCTTCGGTACATCAAAATGCATAAACTCATAATAACTGTCATCGTAACGTTAAGCGTGCGGACCCTACGGTTCGAGAACATTGTAGACATGACCGAGACACATCTCCGGTCAATAACCAA
Organism: Triticum monococcum; assembly: GCA_034509565.1. Classification (NCBI taxonomy): domain Eukaryota; kingdom Viridiplantae; phylum Streptophyta; class Magnoliopsida; order Poales; family Poaceae; genus Triticum; species Triticum monococcum. The sequence continues at coordinate 475,047,602 of CM067842.1, read as the reverse complement.
TAGCGGGACCTGGATGCCCATATTGGCTCCTACATATTCTACGAAGATCTTTATCGGTCAGACCGCATAACAACATACGTTGTTCCCTTTGTCATCGGTATGTTACTTGCCCGAGATTCGATCGTCGGTATCCGATACCTAGTTCAATCTCGTTACAGGCAAGTCTCTTTACTCGTTCCGTAATACATCATCCCGCAACTAACTCATTAGTTGCACTGCTTGCAAGGCTTAAGTGATGTGTATTACCGAGAGGGCCCAGAGATACCTCTCCGACAATCGGAGTGACAAATCCTAATCTCGAAATACGCCAACCCAACATCTACCTTTGGAGCCACCTGTAGTACTCCTTTATAATCACCCAGTTACGTTGTGACGTTTGGTAGTACCCAAAGTGTTCCTCCGGCAAACGGGAGTTGCATAATCTCATAGTTTTAGGAACATGTATAAGTCATGAAGAAAAGCAATAGCAACATACTAAACGATCGGGTGCTAAGCTAATGGAATGGGTCATGTCAATCAGATCATTCAACTAATTATGTGACCTCGTTAATCAAATAACAACTCTTTGTTCATGGTTAGGAAACATAACCATCTTTGATTAACGAGCTAGTCAAGTAGAGGCATACTAGTGACACTCTGTTTGTCTATGTATTCACACATGTATTATGTTTCCGGTTAATACAATTCTAGCATGAATAATAGACATTTATCATGATATAAGGAAATAAATAATAACTTTATTATTGCCTCTAGGGCATATTTCCTTCAGTCTCCCACTTGCACTAGAGTCAATAATCTAGTTCACATCGTCATGTGATTTAGCAGCAATGGTTCACATCACCATGTGATTAACACCCATAGTTCACATCGTCATGTGACCAACAATCAAAGGGTTTACTAGAGTTAGTAATCTAGTTCACATATCTATGTGATTAACACCCAAAGAGTACTAAGGTGTGATCATGTTTTGCTTGTGAGATATTTTTAGTCAACGGGTCTGTCACATTCAGATCCGTAAGTATTTTGCAAGTTCTATGTCTACAATGCTCTACACGGAGCTACTCTAGCTAATTGCTCCCACTTTCAATATGTATCCAGATTGAGACTTAGAATCATCTGGATCAGTGTCAAAAACTTGCATCGACATAACCCTTTACGACGAACCTTTTTGTCACGTCCATAATCGAGAAACATTTCCTTATTTCACTAAGGATAACCGCTGTCCAGTGATCTACTCCTAGATCACTATTGTACTCCCTTGCCAAATCAGTGCAGGGTATACAATAGATCTGGTACACAGCATGGCATACTTTATAGAACCTATGAATGAGGCATAGGGAATGACTTTCATTCTCTTTCTATCTTCTGCCGTGGTCGGGCTTTGAGTCTTTACTCAACTTCACACCTTGTAACACAGGCAAGAAACTTTTTCTTTGACTGTTCCATTTTGAACTACTTCAAAATCTTGTCAAGGTATGTACTTATTGAAAAACTTATCAAGTGTGTTGATCTATCTCTATAGATCTTGAAGCTCAATATGTAAGCAGCTTTACCGAAGTCTTTCTTTGAAAAACTCCTTTCAAACACTCCTTTTATGCTTTACAGAATAATTCTACATTATTTCCGATCAACAATATGTCATTCACATATACTTATCAGAAATGCTGTAGTGCTCCCACTCACTTTCTCATAAATACAGGCTTCACCGCAAGTCTGTATAAAACTATATGCTTTGATCAACTCATCAAAGCGTATATTCCAACTCCGAGATGTTTGCACCAGTCCACAGATAGATCGCTGGAGCTTGCATATTTAGTTAACACCTTTAGGATCGACAAAACCTTCTAGTTGTATCATATACAACTCTTCTTCCAGAAATCCATTCAGGAATGCAGTTTTTACATCCATTTGCCAAATTTCATAATCATAAAATGCGGCAATTGCTAACATGATTCTGACAGACTTAAGCATCGCTACGGGTGAGAAAGTCTCATCGTAGTCAACTCCTTGAACTTGTCGAAAACCTTTTGCGACAAGTCGAGCTTTGTAGACAGTAACATTACCATCAGCGTCAGTCTTTTTCTTAAAGATCCATTTATTCTCAATTGCTTGCCGATCATCGGGCAAGTCAACCAAAGTCCATACTTTGTTCTCATACATGGATCCCATCTCAGATTTCATGGCTTCAAGCCACTTTGCGGAATCTGGGCTCACCATCGCTTCTTCATAGTTCGTAGGTTCATCATGATCTAGTAGCATGATTTCCAGAACTGGATTACCATACCACTCTGGCGCGGATCTTACTCTGGTTGATCTACGAGGTACAGTAGTATCTTGATCTAAAGTTTCATGATCATCATCATTAACTTCCTCTCTTATTGGTGTAGGTCTCACAAAAACAGTTTTCTGTGATGTACTATTTCCCAATAACGGAGTAGGTACAGTTACCTCGTCAAGTTCTACTTTCCTCCCACTCACTTCTTTCGAGAGAAACTCCTTCTCCAGAAAGTTTCCGAATTTAGCAACAAAAGTCTTGCCTTCGGATCTATGATAGAAGGTGTATCCAATAGTTTCCTTTGGATATCTTATGAAGATGCACTTCTCCGATTTGAGTTTTGAGCTTATCAGGATGAAACTTTTTCATATAAGCATCGCAACCCCAAACTTTAAGAAACGACAACTTTGGTTTCTTGCCAAACCATAGTTCACACGGTGTCGTCTCAACGGATTTAGATGGTGCCCTATTTAACGTGAATGCAGCTGTCTCTAATGCATAACCCCAAAACAATAGTGGTAGATCGGTAAGATACATCATAGATTGCACTATATCCAATAAAGTACAGTTATGACGTTCGGACACACCATTATGCTGTGGTGTTCCATGTGGCATGAGTTTGTGAAACTATTCCACATTGTTTTAATTGAAGACCAAACTCGTAACTCAAATATTTGTCTCTGCGATCAGATCGTAGAAACTTTATTTTCTTGTCACGATGATTTTCACTTCACCCTGAAATTCTTTGAACTTCTCAAATGTTTCAGACTTATGTTTCATTAAGTAGATATACTCATATCTGCTCAAATCATCTGTGAAGATCATAAAATAATGATACCTGTCGTGAGCCTCAATATTCATCGGACCACATACATCAGTATGTATGATTTCCAACAAATCTTTTGCTCGCTCCATTGTTCCGAAGAACAGAGTCTTAGTCATCTTGCCCATGAGGCATGGTTCGCAAGCATCAACTGATTCATAATCAAGTGATTCCAAAAGCCCATCAGCATGGAGTTTCTTCATGCGCTTTACACCAATATGACCTAAACGGCAGTGCCACAAATAAGTTGCACTATCATTATTAACTTCGCATCTTTTGGTTTCAATATTATGAATATGTGTATTATTAAGATCGAGATCCAATGAACTATTTTCATTGGGTGTGTAACCATATAAGGTTTTATTCATGTAAACAGAACAACAATTTATTCTTTTACTTAAATGAATAACCGTATTACAATAAACATGATCAAATCATATTCATGCTCAACACAAACACCAAATAACACTTATTTAGGTTCAACACTAATCCCGAAAGTATAGGGGAGTGTGCGATGATGATCATATCAATCTTGGAACTACTTCCAACACACATCGTCACTTCACCCTTAACTAGTCTCTGTTTATTCTGCAACTCCCGTTTCGAGTTACTAATCTTAGCAACTGAACTAGTATCAAATACTGAGGGTTTGCTATAAACACTAGTAAAGTACACATCAATAACATGTATATCAAATATACTTATGTTCACTTTGCCATCCTTCTTATCCGCCAATCACTTGGGGTAGTTCCGCTTCCAGTGACCAGTCCCTTTGCAGTAGAAGCACTTAGTCTCAGGCTTAGGATCAGACTTGGGGTTCTTCACTTGAGCAGCAACTTGCTTGCCATTCTTTTTGAAGTTCCCCTTCTTCCCTTTGCCCTTTTCTTGAAACTAGTGATCTTGTCTACCATCAACACTTGATGTTTTTCTTGATTTCTACCTTCATCAATTTCATCATCATGAAAAGCTCGGGAGTCGTTTTCGTCATCCCTTGCATACTATAGTTCATCACGAAGTTCTACTAACTTGGTCATGGTGACTAGAGAATTCTGTCAATCACTATCTTATCTGGAAGATTAACTCCCACTTGATTCAAGCGATTGTAGTACCCAGACAATCTGAGCACATGCTCACTAGTTGAGCGATTCTCCTCCATCTTTTAGCTATAGAACTTGTTGGAGACTTCATATCTCTCAACTCGGGTATTTGTTTGAAATATCAACTTCAACTCCTGGAACATCTCATATGGCCCATGACGTTCAAAACGTCTTTTGAAGTCCCGATTCTAAGCCATTAAGCATGGTGCACTAAACTATCAAGTAGTCATCATATTGAGCTAGCCAAACGTTCATAACGTCTGCATCTGCTCCTGCAATAGGTCTGTCACCTAGCGGTGCATCAAGGACATAATTCTTCTGTGCAGCATTGAGGATAAACCTCAGATCACGGATCCAATCCGCATCATTGCTACTAACATCTTTCAACACAATTTTCTCTAGGAACATATCAAAATAAACACAGGGAAGCAACAACGCGAGCTATTGATCTACAACATAATTTGCAAAATACTACCAGGACTAAGTTCATGATAAATTTAAGTTCAATTTAATCATATTACTTAAGAACTCCCACTTAGATAGATATCCCTCTAATCCTCTAAGTGATCACGTGATCCAAATCAACTAAACCATAACCGATCATCACGTGAGATGGAGTAGTTTTCAATGGTGAACATCAATATGTTGATCATATCTACTATATGATTCACGCTCGACCTTTCGGTCTCCGTGTTCCGAGGCCATATCTGTATATGCTTGGCTCGTCAAGTATAACCTGAGTATTCCGCGTGTGCAACTGTTTTGCACCCGTTGTATTTGAACGTAGAGCCTATCACACCCGATCATCACGTGGTGTCTCAGCACGAAGAACTTTTGCAACGGTGCATACTCAGGGAGAACACTTCTTGATAATTTAGTGAGAGATCATCTTATAATGCTACCGTCAATCAAAGCAAGATAAGATGCATAAAAGGATAAACATCACATGCAATCAATATAAGTGATATGATATGGCCATCATCATCTTGTGCTTGTGATCTCCATCTCTAAAGCACCGTCATGATCACCATCGTCACCGGCGCGACACCTTGATCTCCATCGTAGCATCGTTGTCGTCTCGCCAATCTTATGCTTCCACGCCTATCACTACCGCTTAGTAATAAAGTAAAGCATTACATCGCGATTGCATTGCATACAATAAAGCGACAACCATATGGCTCTTGCCAGTTGCCGATAACTCGGTTACAAAACATGATCATCTCATACAATAAAATCAGCATCATGCCTTGACCATATCACATCACAACATGCCCTGCAAAAACAAGTTAGACGTCATCTACTTTGTTGTTGCAAGTTTTACGTGGCTGCTACGGGCTTAAGTAAGAACTCATCTCACCTACGCATCAAAACCACAACGATAGTTCGTCAAATAGACTCCGTTTTAACCTTCTCAAGGACCGGGCGTAGCCACACTTGGTTCAACTAAAGTTGGAGAGACAGTCTTCCGCAAGCCATCTATGTGCAAAGCACGTCGAGGGAACCGGTCTCGCGTAAGAGTACGCGTAAGGTTGGTCCGGATCGTCTCGTCCAACAATACCGCCGAACCAAAGTATGACATGCTGGTAGGCAGTATGACTTGTATCGCCCACAACTCACTTGTGTTCTACTCGTGCATATAACATCAAACCATAAAAACCTAGGCTCGGATGCCACTGTTGGGGAACGCAGTAATTTCAAAAAAATTCCTACGCACACGCAAGATCATGGTGATGCATAGCAACGAGAGGGGAGAGTGTTGTCTACGTACCAACGCAGACCGACTGCGGAAGCGATCACACAACATAGAGGAAGTAGTCGTACGTCTTCCCGATCCGACCGATCCAAGCACCGTTACTCCGGCACCTCCGAGTTCTTAGCACACGTTCAGCTCGATGACGTTCCTCGGGCTCCGATCCAGCAAAGCGTCGAGGAAGAGTTCCGTCAGCACGACGGCGTGGTGACAATCTTGATGTTCTACCGACGCAGGGCTTCGCCTAAGCACTGTAACAGTATGATCAAGGTGGAATTTGGTGGCAGGGGGCACCGCACACGGCTAAGGAACGATCTCAAGGATCAACTTGTGTGTCTTGGGGTGTCCCCTGCCCCCGTATATAAAGGATGGAGGGCGGGAGGCTGGCCGGCCAAAGAGAGGGAGGCGCAGGAGGAGTCCTACTCCTACCGGGAGTAGGACTCCCCCCTCCAATCCTAGTCCAACTAGGAATCCTTAAAGGGGGGAGAGAGAGAGAGGTGGCCGGCCCCTCTCCTAGTCCTAATAGGACTAGGGAGAGGGGGGGAGGCGCAGCCCTATGTGGGCTGCCCTCTCACCTTTCCACTAAGGCCCATGTTGGCCCATTTGGCTCCCGGGGGGTTTCGGTAACCCTCCCGGTAATCCGGTAAAATCCCGATTTCACCCGGAACACTTCCGATGTCCAAACATAGGCTTCCAATATATCAATCTTTACGTCTCGACCATTTAGAGACTCCTCGTCATGTCCGTGATCTCATCCGGGACTCCGAACAACCTTCGGTACATCAAAATGCATAAACTCATAATAACTGTCATCGTAACGTTAAGCGTGCGGACCCTACGGTTCGAGAACATTGTAGACATGACCGAGACACATCTCCGGTCAATAACCAATAGCGGGACCTGGATGCCCATATTGGCTCCTACATATTCTACGAAGATCTTTATCGGTCAGACCGCATAACAACATACGTTGTTCCCTTTGTCATCGGTATGTTACTTGCCCGAGATTCGATCGTCGGTATCCGATACCTAGTTCAATCTCGTTACAGGCAAGTCTCTTTACTCGTTCCGTAATACATCATCCCGCAACTAACTCATTAGTTGCACTGCTTGCAAGGCTTAAGTGATGTGTATTACCGAGAGGGCCCAGAGATACCTCTCCGACAATCGGAGTGACAAATCCTAATCTCGAAATACGCCAACCCAACATCTACCTTTGGAGCCACCTGTAGTACTCCTTTATAATCACCCAGTTACGTTGTGACGTTTGGTAGTACCCAAAGTGTTCCTCCGGCAAACGGGAGTTGCATAATCTCATAGTTTTAGGAACATGTATAAGTCATGAAGAAAAGCAATAGCAACATACTAAACGATCGGGTGCTAAGCTAATGGAATGGGTCATGTCAATCAGATCATTCAACTAATGATGTGACCTCGTTAATCAAATAACAACTCTTTGTTCATGGTTAGGAAACATAACCATCTTTGATTAACGAGCTAGTCAAGTAGAGGCATACTAGTGACACTCTGTTTGTCTATGTATTCACACATGTATTATGTTTCCGGTTAATACAATTCTAGCATGAATAATAGACATTTATCATGATATAAGGAAATAAATAATAACTTTATTATTGCCTCTAGGGCATATTTCCTTCAGTCTCCCACTTGCACTAGAGTCAATAATCTAGTTCACATCGTCATGTGATTTAGCAGCAATGGCTCACATCACCATGTGATTAACACCCATAGTTCACATCGTCATGTGACCAACAATCAAAGGGTTTACTAGAGTTAGTAATCTAGTTCACATATCTATGTGATTAACACCCAAAGAGTACTAAGGTGTGATCATGTTTTGCTTGTGAGATATTTTTAGTCAACGGGTCTGTCACATTCAGATCCGTAAGTATTTTTGCAAGTTCTATGTCTACAATGCTCTACACGGAGCTACTCTAGCTAATTGCTCCCACTTTCAATATGTATCCAGATTGAGACTTAGAATCATCTGGATCAGTGTCAAAAACTTGCATCGACGTAACCCTTTACGACGAACCTTTTTGTCACGTCCATAATCGAGAAACATTTCCTTATTTCACTAAGGATAACCGCTGTCCAGTGATCTACTCCTAGATCACTATTGTACTCCCTTGCCAAATCAGTGCAGGGTATACAATAGATCTGGTACACAGCATGGCATACTTTATAGAACCTATGAATGAGGCATAGGGAATGACTTTCATTCTCTTTCTATCTTCTGCCGTGGTCGGGCTTTGAGTCTTTACTCAACTTCACACCTTGTAACACAGGCAAGAAACTTTTTCTTTGACTGTTCCATTTTGAACTACTTCAAAATCTTGTCAAGGTATGTACTTATTGAAAAACTTATCAAGTGTCTTGATCTATCTCTATAGATCTTGAAGCTCAATATGTAAGCAGCTTTACCGAAGTCTTTCTTTGAAAAACTCCTTTCAAACACTCCTTTTATGCTTTACAGAATAATTCTACATTATTTCCGATCAACAATATGTCATTCACATATACTTATCAGAAATGCTGTAGTGCTCCCACTCACTTTCTCATAAATACAGGCTTCACCGCAAGTCTGTATAAAACTATATGCTTTGATCAACTCATCAAAGCGTATATTCCAACTCCGAGATGTTTGCACCAGTCCACAGATAGATCGCTGGAGCTTGCATATTTAGTTAACACCTTTAGGATCGACAAAACCTTCTAGTTGTATCATATACAACTCTTCTTCCAGAAATCCATTCAGGAATGCAGTTTTTACATCCATTTGCCAAATTTCATAATCATAAAATGCGGCAATTGCTAACATGATTCTGACAGACTTAAGCATCGCTACGGGTGAGAAAGTCTCATCGTAGTCAACTCCTTGAACTTGTCGAAAACCTTTTGCGACAAGTCGAGCTTTGTAGACAGTAACATTACCATCAGCGTCAGTCTTTTTCTTAAAGATCCATTTATTCTCAATTGCTTGCCGATCATCGGGCAAGTCAACCAAAGTCCATACTTTGTTCTCATACATGGATCCCATCTCAGATTTCATGGCTTCAAGCCACTTTGCGGAATCTGGGCTCACCATCGCTTCTTCATAGTTCGTAGGTTCATCATGATCTAGTAGCATGATTTCCAGAACTGGATTACCATACCACTCTGGCGCGGATCTTACTCTGGTTGATCTACGAGGTACAGTAGTATCTTGATCTAAAGTTTCATGATCATCATCATTAACTTCCTCTCTTATTGGTGTAGGTCTCACAAAAACAGTTTTCTGTGATGTACTATTTCCCAATAACGGAGTAGGTACAGTTACCTCGTCAAGTTCTACTTTCCTCCCACTCACTTCTTTCGAGAGAAACTCCTTCTCCAGAAAGTTTCCGAATTTAGCAACAAAAGTCTTGCCTTCGGATCTATGATAGAAGGTGTATCCAATAGTTTCCTTTGGATATCTTATGAAGATGCACTTCTCCGATTTGAGTTTTGAGCTTATCAGGATGAAACTTTTTCATATAAGCATCGCAACCCCAAACTTTAAGAAACGACAACTTTGGTTTCTTGCCAAACCATAGTTCACACGGTGTCGTCTCAACGGATTTAGATGGTGCCCTATTTAACGTGAATGCAGCTGTCTCTAATGCATAACCCCAAAACAATAGTGGTAGATCGGTAAGATACATCATAGATTGCACTATATCCAATAAAGTACAGTTATGACGTTCGGACACACCATTATGCTGTGGTGTTCCATGTGGCATGAGTTTGTGAAACTATTCCACATTGTTTTAATTGAAGACCAAACTCGTAACTCAAATATTTGTCTCTGCGATCAGATCGTAGAAACTTTATTTTCTTGTCACGATGATTTTCACTTCACCCTGAAATTCTTTGAACTTCTCAAATGTTTCAGACTTATGTTTCATTAAGTAGATATACTCATATCTGCTCAAATCATCTGTGAAGATCATAAAATAATGATACCTGTCGTGAGCCTCAATATTCATCGGACCACATACATCAGTATGTATGATTTCCAACAAATCTTTTGCTCGCTCCATTGTTCCGAAGAACAGAGTCTTAGTCATCTTGCCCATGAGGCATGGTTCGCAAGCATCAACTGATTCATAATCAAGTGATTCCAAAAGCCCATCAGCATGGAGTTTCTTCATGCGCTTTACACCAATATGACCTAAACGGCAGTGCCACAAATAAGTTGCACTATCATTATTAACTTCGCATCTTTTGGTTTCAATATTATGAATATGTGTATTATTAAGATCGAGATCCAATGAACTATTTTCATTGGGTGTGTAACCATATAAGGTTTTATTCATGTAAACAGAACAACAATTTATTCTTTTACTTAAATGAATAACCGTATTACAATAAACATGATCAAATCATATTCATGCTCAACACAAACACCAAATAACACTTATTTAGGTTCAACACTAATCCCGAAAGTATAGGGGAGTGTGCGATGATGATCATATCAATCTTGGAACTACTTCCAACACACATCGTCACTTCACCCTTAACTAGTCTCTGTTTATTCTGCAACTCCCGTTTCGAGTTACTAATCTTAGCAACTGAACTAGTATCAAATACTGAGGGTTTGCTATAAACACTAGTAAAGTACACATCAATAACATGTATATCAAATATACTTATGTTCACTTTGCCATCCTTCTTATCCGCCAATCACTTGGGGTAGTTCCGCTTCCAGTGACCAGTCCCTTTGCAGTAGAAGCACTTAGTCTCAGGCTTAGGATCAGACTTGGGGTTCTTCACTTGAGCAGCAACTTGCTTGCCATTCTTTTTGAAGTTCCCCTTCTTCCCTTTGCCCTTTTCTTGAAACTAGTGATCTTGTCTACCATCAACACTTGATGTTTTTCTTGATTTCTACCTTCATCAATTTCATCATCATGAAAAGCTCGGGAGTCGTTTTCGTCATCCCTTGCATACTATAGTTCATCACGAAGTTCTACTAACTTGGTCATGGTGACTAGAGAATTCTGTCAATCACTATCTTATCTGGAAGATTAACTCCCACTTGATTCAAGCGATTGTAGTACCCAGACAATCTGAGCACATGCTCACTAGTTGAGCGATTCTCCTCCATCTTTTAGCTATAGAACTTGTTGGAGACTTCATATCTCTCAACTCGGGTATTTGTTTGAAATATCAACTTCAACTCCTGGAACATCTCATATGGCCCATGACGTTCAAAACGTCTTTTGAAGTCCCGATTCTAAGCCATTAAGCATGGTGCACTAAACTATCAAGTAGTCATCATATTGAGCTAGCCAAACGTTCATAACGTCTGCATCTGCTCCTGCAATAGGTCTGTCACCTAGCGGTGCATCAAGGACATAATTCTTCTGTGCAGCATTGAGGATAAACCTCAGATCACGGATCCAATCCGCATCATTGCTACTAACATCTTTCAACACAATTTTCTCTAGGAACATATCAAAATAAACACAGGGAAGCAACAACGCGAGCTATTGATCTACAACATAATTTGCAAAATACTACCAGGACTAAGTTCATGATAAATTTAAGTTCAATTTAATCATATTACTTAAGAACTCCCACTTAGATAGATATCCCTCTAATCCTCTAAGTGATCACGTGATCCAAATCAACTAAACCATAACCGATCATCACGTGAGATGGAGTAGTTTTCAATGGTGAACATCAATATGTTGATCATATCTACTATATGATTCACGCTCGACCTTTCGGTCTCCGTGTTCCGAGGCCATATCTGTATATGCTTGGCTCGTCAAGTATAACCTGAGTATTCCGCGTGTGCAACTGTTTTGCACCCGTTGTATTTGAACGTAGAGCCTATCACACCCGATCATCACGTGGTGTCTCAGCACGAAGAACTTTTGCAACGGTGCATACTCAGGGAGAACACTTCTTGATAATTTAGTGAGAGATCATCTTATAATGCTACCGTCAATCAAAGCAAGATAAGATGCATAAAAGGATAAACATCACATGCAATCAATATAAGTGATATGATATGGCCATCATCATCTTGTGCTTGTGATCTCCATCTCTAAAGCACCGTCATGATCACCATCGTCACCGGCGCGACACCTTGATCTCCATCGTAGCATCGTTGTCGTCTCGCCAATCTTATGCTTCCACGCCTATCACTACCGCTTAGTAATAAAGTAAAGCATTACATCGCGATTGCATTGCATACAATAAAGCGACAACCATATGGCTCTTGCCAGTTGCCGATAACTCGGTTACAAAACATGATCATCTCATACAATAAAATCAGCATCATGCCTTGACCATATCACATCACAACATGCCCTGCAAAAACAAGTTAGACGTCATCTACTTTGTTGTTGCAAGTTTTACGTGGCTGCTACGGGCTTAAGTAAGAACTCATCTCACCTACGCATCAAAACCACAACGATAGTTCGTCAAATAGACTCCGTTTTAACCTTCTCAAGGACCGGGCGTAGCCACACTTGGTTCAACTAAAGTTGGAGAGACAGTCTTCCGCAAGCCATCTATGTGCAAAGCACGTCGAGGGAACCGGTCTCGCGTAAGAGTACGCGTAAGGTTGGTCCGGATCGTCTCGTCCAACAATACCGCCGAACCAAAGTATGACATGCTGGTAGGCAGTATGACTTGTATCGCCCACAACTCACTTGTGTTCTACTCGTGCATATAACATCAAACCATAAAAACCTAGGCTCGGATGCCACTGTTGGGGAACGCAGTAATTTCAAAAAAATTCCTACGCACACGCAAGATCATGGTGATGCATAGCAACGAGAGGGGAGAGTGTTGTCTACGTACCAACGCAGACCGACTGCGGAAGCGATCACACAACATAGAGGAAGTAGTCGTACGTCTTCCCGATCCGACCGATCCAAGCACCGTTACTCCGGCACCTCCGAGTTCTTAGCACACGTTCAGCTCGATGACGTTCCTCGGGCTCCGATCCAGCAAAGCGTCGAGGAAGAGTTCCGTCAGCACGACGGCGTGGTGACAATCTTGATGTTCTACCGACGCAGGGCTTCGCCTAAGCACTGTAACGGTATGATCAAGGTGGAATTTGGTGGCAGGGGGCACCGCACACGGCTAAGGAACGATCTCAAGGATCAACTTGTGTGTCTTGGGGTGTCCCCTGCCCCCGTATATAAAGGATGGAGGGCGGGAGGCTGGCCGGCCAAAGAGAGGGAGGCGCAGGAGGAGTCCTACTCCTACCGGGAGTAGGACTCCCCCCTCCAATCCTAGTCCAACTAGGAATCCTTAAAGGGGGGAGAGAGAGAGAGGTGGCCGGCCCCTCTCCTAGTCCTAATAGGACTAGGGAGAGGGGGGGAGGCGCAGCCCTATGTGGGCTGCCCTCTCACCTTTCCACTAAGGCCCATGTTGGCCCATTTGGCTCCCGGGGGGTTTCGGTAACCCTCCCGGTAATCCGGTAAAATCCCGATTTCACCCGGAACACTTCCGATGTCCAAACATAGGCTTCCAATATATCAATCTTTACGTCTCGACCATTTCGAGACTCCTCGTCATGTCCGTGATCTCATCCGGGACTCCGAACAACCTTCGGTACATCAAAATGCATAAACTCATAATAACTGTCATCGTAACGTTAAGCGTGCGGACCCTACGGTTCGAGAACATTGTAGACATGACCGAGACACATTTCCGGTCAATAACCAATAGCGGGACCTGGATGCCCATATTGGCTCCTACATATTCTACGAAGATCTTTATCGGTCAGACCGCATAACAACATACGTTGTTCCCTTTGTCATCGGTATGTTACTTGCCCGAGATTCGATCGTCGGTATCCGATACCTAGTTCAATCTCGTTACAGGCAAGTCTCTTTACTCGTTCCGTAATACATCATCCCGCAACTAACTCATTAGTTGCACTGCTTGCAAGGCTTAAGTGATGTGTATTACCGAGAGGGCCCAGAGATACCTCTCCGACAATCGGAGTGACAAATCCTAATCTCGAAATACGCCAACCCAACATCTACCTTTGGAGCCACCTGTAGTACTCCTTTATAATCACCCAGTTACGTTGTGACGTTTGGTAGTACCCAAAGTGTTCCTCCGGCAAACGGGAGTTGCATAATCTCATAGTTTTAGGAACATGTATAAGTCATGAAGAAAAGCAATAGCAACATACTAAACGATCGGGTGCTAAGCTAATGGAATGGGTCATGTCAATCAGATCATTCAACTAATGATGTGACCTCGTTAATCAAATAACAACTCTTTGTTCATGGTTAGGAAACATAACCATCTTTGATTAACGAGCTAGTCAAGTAGAGGCATACTAGTGACACTCTGTTTGTCTATGTATTCACACATGTATTATGTTTCCGGTTAATACAATTCTAGCATGAATAATAGACATTTATCATGATATAAGGAAATAAATAATAACTTTATTATTGCCTCTAGGGCATATTTCCTTCAGTCTCCCACTTGCACTAGAGTCAATAATCTAGTTCACATCGTCATGTGATTTAGCAGCAATGGCTCACATCACCATGTGATTAACACCCATAGTTCACATCGTCATGTGACCAACAATCAAAGGGTTTACTAGAGTTAGTAATCTAGTTCACATATCTATGTGATTAACACCCAAAGAGTACTAAGGTGTGATCATGTTTTGCTTGTGAGATATTTTTAGTCAACGGGTCTGTCACATTCAGATCCGTAAGTATTTTTGCAAGTTCTATGTCTACAATGCTCTACACGGAGCTACTCTAGCTAATTGCTCCCACTTTCAATATGTATCCAGATTGAGACTTAGAATCATCTGGATCAGTGTCAAAAACTTGCATCGACGTAACCCTTTACGACGAACCTTTTTGTCACGTCCATAATCGAGAAACATTTCCTTATTTCACTAAGGATAACCGCTGTCCAGTGATCTACTCCTAGATCACTATTGTACTCCCTTGCCAAATCAGTGCAGGGTATACAATAGATCTGGTACACAGCATGGCATACTTTATAGAACCTATGAATGAGGCATAGGGAATGACTTTCATTCTCTTTCTATCTTCTGCCGTGGTCGGGCTTTGAGTCTTTACTCAACTTCACACCTTGTAACACAGGCAAGAAACTTTTTCTTTGACTGTTCCATTTTGAACTACTTCAAAATCTTGTCAAGGTATGTACTTATTGAAAAACTTATCAAGTGTCTTGATCTATCTCTATAGATCTTGAAGCTCAATATGTAAGCAGCTTTACCGAAGTCTTTCTTTGAAAAACTCCTTTCAAACACTCCTTTTATGCTTTACAGAATAATTCTACATTATTTCCGATCAACAATATGTCATTCACATATACTTATCAGAAATGCTGTAGTGCTCCCACTCACTTTCTCATAAATACAGGCTTCACCGCAAGTCTGTATAAAACTATATGCTTTGATCAACTCATCAAAGCGTATATTCCAACTCCGAGATGTTTGCACCAGTCCACAGATAGATCGCTGGAGCTTGCATATTTAGTTAACACCTTTAGGATCGACAAAACCTTCTAGTTGTATCATATACAACTCTTCTTCCAGAAATCCATTCAGGAATGCAGTTTTTACATCCATTTGCCAAATTTCATAATCATAAAATGCGGCAATTGCTAACATGATTCTGACAGACTTAAGCATCGCTACGGGTGAGAAAGTCTCATCGTAGTCAACTCCTTGAACTTGTCGAAAACCTTTTGCGACAAGTCGAGCTTTGTAGACAGTAACATTACCATCAGCGTCAGTCTTTTTCTTAAAGATCCATTTATTCTCAATTGCTTGCCGATCATCGGGCAAGTCAACCAAAGTCCATACTTTGTTCTCATACATGGATCCCATCTCAGATTTCATGGCTTCAAGCCACTTTGCGGAATCTGGGCTCACCATCGCTTCTTCATAGTTCGTAGGTTCATCATGATCTAGTAGCATGATTTCCAGAACTGGATTACCATACCACTCTGGCGCGGATCTTACTCTGGTTGATCTACGAGGTACAGTAGTATCTTGATCTAAAGTTTCATGATCATCATCATTAACTTCCTCTCTTATTGGTGTAGGTCTCACAAAAACAGTTTTCTGTGATGTACTATTTCCCAATAACGGAGTAGGTACAGTTACCTCGTCAAGTTCTACTTTCCTCCCACTCACTTCTTTCGAGAGAAACTCCTTCTCCAGAAAGTTTCCGAATTTAGCAACAAAAGTCTTGCCTTCGGATCTATGATAGAAGGTGTATCCAATAGTTTCCTTTGGATATCTTATGAAGATGCACTTCTCCGATTTGAGTTTTGAGCTTATCAGGATGAAACTTTTTCATATAAGCATCGCAACCCCAAACTTTAAGAAACGACAACTTTGGTTTCTTGCCAAACCATAGTTCACACGGTGTCGTCTCAACGGATTTAGATGGTGCCCTATTTAACGTGAATGCAGCTGTCTCTAATGCATAACCCCAAAACAATAGTGGTAGATCGGTAAGATACATCATAGATTGCACTATATCCAATAAAGTACAGTTATGACGTTCGGACACACCATTATGCTGTGGTGTTCCATGTGGCATGAGTTTGTGAAACTATTCCACATTGTTTTAATTGAAGACCAAACTCGTAACTCAAATATTTGTCTCCGCGATCAGATCGTAGAAACTTTATTTTCTTGTCACGATGATTTTCACTTCACCCTGAAATTCTTTGAACTTCTCAAATGTTTCAGACTTATGTTTCATTAAGTAGATATACTCATATCTGCTCAAATCATCTGTGAAGATCATAAAATAATGATACCTGTCGTGAGCCTCAATATTCATCGGACCACATACATCAGTATGTATGATTTCCAACAAATCTTTTGCTCGCTCCATTGTTCCGAAGAACAGAGTCTTAGTCATCTTGCCCATGAGGCATGGTTCGCAAGCATCAACTGATTCATAATCAAGTGATTCCAAAAGCCCATCAGCATGGAGTTTCTTCATGCGCTTTACACCAATATGACCTAAACGGCAGTGCCACAAATAAGTTGCACTATCATTATTAACTTCGCATCTTTTGGTTTCAATATTATGAATATGTGTATTATTAAGATCGAGATCCAATGAACTATTTTCATTGGGTGTGTAACCATATAAGGTTTTATTCATGTAAACAGAACAACAATTTATTCTTTTACTTAAATGAATAACCGTATTACAATAAACATGATCAAATCATATTCATGCTCAACACAAACACCAAATAACACTTATTTAGGTTCAACACTAATCCCGAAAGTATAGGGGAGTGTGCGATGATGATCATATCAATCTTGGAACTACTTCCAACACACATCGTCACTTCACCCTTAACTAGTCTCTGTTTATTCTGCAACTCCCGTTTCGAGTTACTAATCTTAGCAACTGAACTAGTATCAAATACTGAGGGTTTGCTATAAACACTAGTAAAGTACACATCAATAACATGTATATCAAATATACTTATGTTCACTTTGCCATCCTTCTTATCCGCCAATCACTTGGGGTAGTTCCGCTTCCAGTGACCAGTCCCTTTGCAGTAGAAGCACTTAGTCTCAGGCTTAGGATCAGACTTGGGGTTCTTCACTTGAGCAGCAACTTGCTTGCCATTCTTTTTGAAGTTCCCCTTCTTCCCTTTGCCCTTTTCTTGAAACTAGTGATCTTGTCTACCATCAACACTTGATGTTTTTCTTGATTTCTACCTTCATCAATTTCATCATCATGAAAAGCTCGGGAGTCGTTTTCGTCATCCCTTGCATACTATAGTTCATCACGAAGTTCTACTAACTTGGTCATGGTGACTAGAGAATTCTGTCAATCACTATCTTATCTGGAAGATTAACTCCCACTTGATTCAAGCGATTGTAGTACCCAGACAATCTGAGCACATGCTCACTAGTTGAGCGATTCTCCTCCATCTTTTAGCTATAGAACTTGTTGGAGACTTCATATCTCTCAACTCGGGTATTTGTTTGAAATATCAACTTCAACTCCTGGAACATCTCATATGGCCCATGACGTTCAAAACGTCTTTTGAAGTCCCGATTCTAAGCCATTAAGCATGGTGCACTAAACTATCAAGTAGTCATCATATTGAGCTAGCCAAACGTTCATAACGTCTGCATCTGCTCCTGCAATAGGTCTGTCACCTAGCGGTGCATCAAGGACATAATTCTTCTGTGCAGCATTGAGGATAAACCTCAGATCACGGATCCAATCCGCATCATTGCTACTAACATCTTTCAACACAATTTTCTCTAGGAACATATCAAAATAAACACAGGGAAGCAACAACGCGAGCTATTGATCTACAACATAATTTGCAAAATACTACCAGGACTAAGTTCATGATAAATTTAAGTTCAATTTAATCATATTACTTAAGAACTCCCACTTAGATAGATATCCCTCTAATCCTCTAAGTGATCACGTGATCCAAATCAACTAAACCATAACCGATCATCACGTGAGATGGAGTAGTTTTCAATGGTGAACATCAATATGTTGATCATATCTACTATATGATTCACGCTCGACCTTTCGGTCTCCGTGTTCCGAGGCCATATCTGTATATGCTTGGCTCGTCAAGTATAACCTGAGTATTCCGCGTGTGCAACTGTTTTGCACCCGTTGTATTTGAACGTAGAGCCTATCACACCCGATCATCACGTGGTGTCTCAGCACGAAGAACTTTTGCAACGGTGCATACTCAGGGAGAACACTTCTTGATAATTTAGTGAGAGATCATCTTATAATGCTACCGTCAATCAAAGCAAGATAAGATGCATAAAAGGATAAACATCACATGCAATCAATATAAGTGATATGATATGGCCATCATCATCTTGTGCTTGTGATCTCCATCTCTGAAGCACCGTCATGATCACCATCGTCACCGGCGCGACACCTTGATCTCCATCGTAGCATCGTTGTCGTCTCGCCAATCTTATGCTTCCACGCCTATCACTACCGCTTAGTAATAAAGTAAAGCATTACATCGCGATTGCATTGCATACAATAAAGCGACAACCATATGGCTCCTGCCAGTTGCCGATAACTCGGTTACAAAACATGATCATCTCATACAATAAAATCAGCATCATGCCTTGACCATATCACATCACAACATGCCCTGCAAAAACAAGTTAGATGTCCTCTACTTTGTTGTTGCAAGTTTTACGTGGCTGCTACGGGCTTAAGTAAGAACTCATCTCACCTACGCATCAAAACCACAACGATAGTTCGTCAAATAGACTCCGTTTTAACCTTCTCAAGGACCGGGCGTAGCCACACTTGGTTCAACTAAAGTTGGAGAGACAGTCTTCCGCAAGCCATCTATGTGCAAAGCACGTCGAGGGAACCGGTCTCGCGTAAGAGTACGCGTAAGGTTGGTCCGGATCATCTCGTCCAACAATACCGCCGAACCAAAGTATGACATGCTGGTAGGCAGTATGACTTGTATCGCCCACAACTCACTTGTGTTCTACTCGTGCATATAACATCAAACCATAAAAACCTAGGCTCGGATGCCACTGTTGGGGAACGCAGTAATTTCAAAAAATTTCCTACGCACACGCAAGATCATGATGATGCATAGCAACGAGAGGGGAGAGTGTTGTCTACGTACCAACGCAGACCGACTGCGGAAGCGATCACACAATGTAGAGGAAGTAGTCGTACGTCTTCCCGATCCGACAGATCCAAGCACCGTTACTCCGGCACCTCCGAGTTCTTAGCACACGTTCAGCTCGATGACGTTCCTCGGGCTCCGATCCAGCAAAGCGTCGAGGAAGAGTTCCGTCAGCACGACGGCGTGGTGACGATCTTGATGTTCTACCGACGCAGGGCTTCGCCTAAGCACTGTAACGGTATGATCGAGGTGGAATTTGGTGGCAGGGGGCACCGCACACGGCTAAGGAACGATCTCAAGGATCAACTTGTGTGTCTTGGGGTGTCCCCTGCCCCCGTATATAAAGGATGGAGGGAGGGAGGCTGGCCGGCCAAAGAGAGGGAGGCGCAGGAGGAGTCCTACTCCTACCGGGAGTAGGACTCCCCCCTCCAATCCTAGTCCAACTAGGAATCCTTAAAGGGGAGAGAGAGAGAGAGGTGGCCGGCCCCTCTCCTAGTCCTAATAGGACTAGGGAGAGGGGGGGAGGCGCAGCCCTATGTGGGCTGCCCTCTCACCTTTCCACTAAGGCCCATGTTGGCCCATTTGGCTCCCGGGGGGTTCCGGTAACCCTCCCGGTAATCCGGTAAAATCCCGATTTCACCCGGAACACTTCCGATGTCCAAACATAGGCTTCCAATATATCAATCTTTACGTCTCGACCATTTCGAGACTCCTCGTCATGTCCGTGATCTCATCCGGGACTCCGAACAACCTTCGGTACATCAAAATGCATAAACTCATAATAACTGTCATCGTAACGTTAAGCGTGCGGACCCTACGGTTCGAGAACATTGTAGACATGACCGAGACACATCTCCGGTCAATAACCAATAGCGGGACCTGGATGCCCATATTGGCTCCTACATATTCTACGAAGATCTTTATCGGTCAGACCGCATAACAACATACGTTGTTCCCTTTGTCATCGGTATGTTACTTGCCCGAGATTCGATCGTCGGTATCCGATACCTAGTTCAATCTCATTACCGGCAAGTCTCTTTACTCGTTCCGTAATACATCATCCCGCAACTAACTCATTAGTTGCACTGCTTGCAAGGCTTAAGTGATGTGTATTGCCGAGAGGGCCCAGAGATACCTCTCCGACAATCGGAGTGACAAATCCTAATCTCGAAATACGCCAACCCAACATCTACCTTTGGAGCCACCTGTAGTACTCCTTTATAATCACCCAGTTACGTTGTGACGTTTGGTAGTACCCAAAGTGTTCCTCCGGCAAACGGGAGTTGCATAATCTCATAGTTTTAGGAACATGTATAAGTCATGAAGAAAAGCAATAGCAACATACTAAACGATCGGGTGCTAAGCTAATGGAATGGGTCATGTCAATCAGATCATTCAACTAATGATGTGACCTCGTTAATCAAATAACAACTCTTTGTTCATGGTTAGGAAACATAACCATCTTTGATTAACGAGCTAGTCAAGTAGAGGCATACTAGTGACACTCTGTTTGTCTATGTATTCACACATGTATTATGTTTCCGGTTAATACAATTCTAGCATGAATAATAGACATTTATCATGATATAAGGAAATAAATAATAACTTTATTATTGCCTCTAGGGCATATTTCCTTCACCATGGCAGCGGGGTCCATATTGGAAACTAAGGGATATTAAGGCCTCCTTTTTAATAGAGAACCGGAACAAAGCATTAACACATAGTGAATACATGAACTCCTCAAACTACGGTCATCACCGGGAGTGGGTCCAGCAATTGTCACTCCGGATTTGCCGGACCATAACACGTAGTAGGTGACTATAACTTGCAAGATCGGATCTAGAACATGGATATAATGGTGATAACATAAACGGTCCAGATCTGAAATCATGGCACCCAGTCCCAAAGTGACAAGCATTGAGCATGGCAAGGTCATAGCAACATCAATCTAAGAACACAGTGGATACTAGGGATCAAGCCCTAACAAAACTAACTCGATTACATGATGAATCTCATCCAACTCCTCACTTACCAGTGAGCCTACGAAGGAATTAGTCACTCTCGGTGGGGAGCATCATGGAATTGGCGATGGAGAAGGGTTGGTGATGATGAAGAACGAAGATCCCCCTCTCCGGAGCCCCAAACAGACTCCAGATCTGGCCTCCCAAGGAAGAACAGGAGGTGGCGGCGGCTCCATATCGTGGATCACGATAATTCTTTCTCCCCGATTTTTTTCTAGGAAAATAGGATTTTATAGCATCAGTTTCAGGGTTTGCGGGGCCACCAGGTGGGGACAACCCACCTAGGCGCGCCAGGAGAGGGGGCGCGCCCTGCTGGGTTGTGCCCACCCAGGTGCCCCTCTCCGGTGGATGTTGGCTCCAGAAATTCTTATTTATTGCATAAAAATTCCTCGCAAAGTTTCATTCCATTACAAGAACTTTTATTTCCGCACAAAAACAACACCATGGTAGTTCTGCTAAAAATAGCGTCAGTCTGGGTTAGTTTCATTCAAATCATGCAAATTAGGGTCCAAAACAAGAGGAAAAGCGTTAGGAAAAGTAGATATGTTGGATATGTATCAACTACTATCATACTCCCTCCGTTCCAAAATATAAGTCTTTTTAGAGATTTCCACTATGGATCACATACAGATGTATACATATACATTTTAGAGTGTAGATTCACTCATTTTTCTCCATATGTAGTCCATGGTGGAATCTATACAAAGAATTGTATTTAGGAACAGAGAGAGTACTTAGTAAAGAAGAATGGAAGAGGAACATGCTAAATAAGAGCAAGCAAAATTTGGATAATAAAATGTTCGTTGCGCGGTGCCCACAAATGATGATCTAGAGCACATTAAGAATGCAACTCCCTGATGTCTCTGTATATGTGGTGCACGTGCTTTACGAAAGTAAAGTAGGAACATTAGCTGACCAATTAAACGTTATCTATTTTAGTAATATCAGCATCATATCAGATTCGTATTTGAGCAACAAGTTTGGAATTATGAGTGGCACGCTATTTAGCTTGATAGATTTAGGAGAAGTTCTAAGCAGCTGTCGGATTTCGGGTTCCGGCAAAACCCTTGAGGTTCGAACACTGGGGTGCGCACGAAGATCTCTCCCCCCTCTAGCTCGCACACACCATGATCTCACAGCCTAGCTTGACGAACCCAAGGAACACAAGACGCAAGAGTTTATACTGGTTCGGGCCACCAATGCGGTGTAATACCCTACTCCAGTGTGGTGTGATGGATTGCCTCTTGGGCTGAGGATGAACAGTTACAAGGGAAGAACAGCCTCCTGAAGAGAGGTGCTCTTGTGCTTGGTGAGTGTGGTGGCTTTAGTGGAATGGATCTAGTCCCAGATTATCTCTTCCCATCAGATCCCCTCTCTACGGTGGAGGCTAGCCTATTTATAGAGGCCCGGGTCCTCTCCCCAAATATTCGGTGGGAAGGGATCCCACAACGGCCAATTTGAAGGGGGATAACTAGTACAAGCTATCCTGACAAAAGGTGGTCTTCGCGTGCCAAGGCTCTGGTAGTGACACCGTCTTGGGCTCCACGGTGACCTCCGTCCTGCTATCCTGCCGGTCTTGGTCTTGTTGCACCGATATGGAAACCTTTGCCTAATGCCTCGGGACTCCTCGCCCGCGCTTGCCTCTTTAGCACCAAAGAGGAAACGAGGACACTTCGCGCTCTGGCGCCCTCCTGGCGCCTGCCTGGCTCTGGTCGTCATGGCTTGCATCACACAAACCTCGCGAGGTGTCCCTTGCCTTGATCTCTTCGCCCCTCACGAGCCAGCCTGGTGAGGCTGCCCCTGAGGAGGTCTTGCGTCGTCCGCCTCATGAGGCTTGGCCCCTCGCGAGGGTCTTGAGTGTTTGCTGGTGAAGATGGGCCATACAGGGCTGCTGGTGGAGCCACGCCGCGGGCCCCAGGAAGGCAAGTCTGGGACCCCCGTTCCCAGAACACCGCAGTAGCCCCAGGGCCCAAGGCGCGCTCGGGCTTGGCTTCGAGCGAAGCCAAAGGGCAAGTGCGGAGCGCCGCGGGCCCCAACAGCCTACGGCCACCCTTGGCGCCTGGTGACTGATTAGACGTGGGTGTCTCCGCTTCCCCACGCTGCCTCGGCAACTGCCCTTCTGACAAAAAGGCTGGTGCGGGCAACGCTTGCCTTCATTGCTTTCCTTCATGTTGCTCCAGATCCCCTCTCTCGCTCCTCGCTTCCTAAATCTCCAGATCTGCTTCAATCCCATTCCGAGCTTCCGACCAATGGCGCCCCGAAATCCCAGGGTCGTCTCGCCGCCCGCCTAGTACGAGCCGGCTCTGGACGCGCCCAATGCCTCGGAGAAGAACCTCCCCGCCACGTGCCTGCTGACGGCGGGGGAAAACAACGAGAAGGGGAAGACCAAGCTCCGGGCTGGCTCTGCCATGCCAGAGGCTTCGAAGAGCTCCTTCTACCCCTTCTTTATGAGCAGCATCGTCGCTGGCCTGGTTCCCCCCTTCTCCGACTTCTTCTATGAAGTCCTCCAACATTACAGGTTGCATGCCCTCCATCTCCGTTCTAACTCCATTCTTCTTCTGTCGATCTTTGCCTTCTACCATGAGGCATATGTCGAGGTGATGCCGTTCGTGGCACTGCTGTGCCACTTCTTCTTCCTCTGAATCAACGACGGCCACACCATGGGGTGCGCCAACTTCGTCGCGGCCGGCAAGGCTAACACGATCTCGAAGGCCGAAAAGAAGGCCGATGGCTTCAGGAGCAAGTGGGTCATGATGGATGCCATGTGCGTCCACCCACAGTTGAAGCTGCTGACGGAGATGCCCCAGTCTGACGAGGGGTGGTCCCGCGCGAAGCTTACTGACGATCGGGTGAAGTCGGTGTTGGAGAAGATGATCGCCGACCTGAGGCTGGGCAACGCAAAGGCGGCGAAGTTGACGGGGGCCATGCTTCCGAGGGCGTTCCTGATGTTGCGGGTGGCTCCTCTCCAGGCGCGCTCGCGCCCCTTGTGGACACTCGGGGATGGAGAAGACAAGCTTCGCCTGAGTCCGGAGGCCCTGTCTAAAGGGGAGCTAGCGGTGGCTCTCTGCCTCTTGGTCGGGGACGACCAAGAGTATCCGCCGAATGCCCACGTTCCCTTGTTCCGTTGGAAGGACGGGTGTAGGATCGAAAGTATGTCTAGAGGGGGGGGGGTGATTAGACTACTTGACCAAATAAAAATCTAGCCTTTTCTCAATTTTAGTTCTTGGCAGATTTTAGCTATCTTAGCACAAGTCAAGCAATCTCCACACAATTCAAGCAAGCATGCAAAAGAGTATATGAGCAGCGGAAAGTAAAGCATGCAACTTGCAAGAATGTAAAGGGAAGGGTTTGGAGGATTCAAACGCACTTGGAGACACGGATGTTTTTGTCGTGGTTCCGATAGGTGGTGCTATCATACATCCACGTTGATGGAGACTTCAACCCACGGAGGGTAATGGTTGCGCGAGTCCACGGAGGGCTCCACCCATGAAGGGTCCACGAAGAAGCAACCTTGTCTATTCCATCATGGCCATCGCCCACGAAGGACTTGCCTCACTAGCGGTAGATCTTCACAAAGTAGGCGACCACCTTGCCCTTACAAATTCCTTGGTTCAACTCCACAATCTTGTCGGAGGCTCCCAAGTGACACCTAGCCAATCTAGGAGACACAACTCTCCAAGAAGTAACAAATGGTGTGTTGATGATGAACTCCTTGCACTTGTGCTTCAAATGATAGTCTCCCCAACACTCAACTCTCTCTCACAGGATTTGGATTTGGTGGAAAGAAGATTTGAGTGGAAAGCAACTTGGGGAAGGCTAGAGATCAAGATTCATATGGTTGGAATGGAATATCTTGACCTCAACACAAGTGTAGGTGGTTCTCTCTCAGAAAATGTGTATTGGAAGTGTAGGTATGTTCTGATGGCTCTCTCCACGAATGAAGAGTGGGTGGAGGGGTATATATAGCCTCCACACAGAATCTAACCGTTACACACAATTTGCCAAACTCGGTGGGACCGAATGGTTAAACTCGGTTGGACCGATTCAGCAAACCTAGTGACCGTTAGGATTTTTGGTGGGACTGAGATGCAACTCGGTAGGACCGATATGGTTAGCGTTAGGGCATAACGTAATCTCGGTGTGACCGATTACACAAACTCGGTGGGACCGATTTTGGTAATAAGCTAACCAGAGAGTTGGTCAGGTAAACTCGGTGGGACCGATTCGCTCATCTCGGTGAGACCGAAATGTTACAAAAGGGAAACAAAGAGTTTACATTGCAATCTCGGTGGGACCGATCGCTCATCTCGGTAAGACCGAAACATTATGAAGGGAAACAGAGAGATTACAGTCCCATCTCGGTGAGACCGAGATCCCTATCGGTGAGACTGATTTGCTTAGGGTTTGTGGCAGTGGCTATGACATTTGAAACTCGATGGTGCCGGATAGAAAGAATCGGTGGGGCCGAGTTTGACTTTTGGTTTAGGTCATGTGTGGATGTGGGAGAGTAGTTGAGGATTTTGGAGCATATCACTAAGCACTTTGAGCAAGCAAGCCATTAAGCAACATCTCATCCCTCCATGATAGTGTTGGATTTTCCTATAGACTCAATGTGATCTTGGATCACTAAAATATAAAATGTAGAGTCTTGAGCTTCACGCTTGAGCCAAACTTTTTGTCCTTAGAATTTTGAGGGATCCACTTTCCTCATCCATGCCATGCCATTCATTGAGCTTTTCCTGAAATATTAATCTTGGAATAATGTTAGCTCAATGAGCTATATGTTGTTAGGAATTACCAAAACCACCCAGGGATAGTTGCACTTTCAATCTCCCCCTTTTTGGTAATTGATGACAACATATAGATCAAATCTTCGACAAATGATAATAAGAGTGAAAGATATTGTCGCTTTGAGAAGTATGTGAAAAGCAAGAGCTCCCCCTAAATTTGTGCATATCTTAAGATTTGCTTTGGACTGCAAATGCACAATGAGTTAGGATCATAGATTACTCTTCCATGTCACATACATCTTGGTGGAGCGCTCAAAATGATAAGAATTAAATACATGCACTCATCACCAAGCAAAGTGAATGATCATATAAGGATAAGTAAGATAATATCATCTAACAAGCATAAGTGTAGCTTATGATCAACCACATGATCATCAATGTCTCACAGATAATAGCATAGTATCTCAAGCAATCAAAAGACAAACAAAGTTCAACCACCAAAGCAAGAGAGAACAAAAGCAAACTCTCTCTCGAAGCCTATGATCTATACATTTTTCTCCCCCTTTGGCAACAAGTTACCAAAAAGTTCATTGAAAATGCATAGCACTAAAACGTCTCTCAAGCTTGGTCTTCAGGTGGTGGTGTCCGGAGAACTGCAAGGACGAAGGCTTCAGTCGAAGTAGATGGAGCTGCTGGGGTAGGTGCTGGAGCTAGTGGCACTGAAGCTGTAGCTGGTGCAGATGAAGTGGCTCTAGTGTCTGGTACAGGCACTGCAGCAGACCTCTAAGTTCTAGGCACTCTGGGAAATGCATCAGTGGTTGTCTTGCCCTTCCTCTCCTGCATGTCATCCTGTAGCTGCTCCACAACAGACTGAATCTCAGTTACTTTGACATCTAAATCATAGAATTTTTGTTCCATGATTCTTTCCAAGCTCTCATGGTTTTGAGTCATGGTGGCCAGTCCCTTCTCAATCCTCAGAGTGGATGCAATCAGGTAGCCAAGCTGATCTTGCTTTCTTTTCAAAAACTACTCAGATGCCTCCTCTTGAGTTGGCATCTTGGCAGCCTTCTCTTTCTTTGCTTTCTCCTTCTTCTCTTGAGCTTGTACTGATGATGGTTCATTCTCATTCATCACAACTTGATTGTCCTCAAAGCCAGGATAGATAGGCAAGTGTTCCTTATCCAACAAGTATGTGCATGTGCCCATCTTTGAGTTTATCAACTCCTGGATCTGTGGGGCATATCCACAACTTCTTTTGTGGTCAGCTGCAGTCCTCTTGATAGTCTCAACTATAAGGCTCATGACCTTGAACTTCTGTGGCACATCAAATATATGTAGCAAGTTAATTGCATGGCCTCTGATCATTCTATGATCACCAGACTTGGGCCAGAGAGTGTGCCTAAGGATCCAATTGATTGTAGGCAGCCCTGGCAGCAAGTGTTTTACTGACCCAAACTGGTGAGTCTCAAGATCATCTTCAGGAATCTCCTTGTACATGTTTGCCATAGAGTTGTGATCCATCTTCTTCTTGGCATAGACATCCAAGTCATCTTCTTCTTCCTTAGGAGCATTGATCAGATTTGCCCATTCCTCCATAGTTGAGTGGTACCTTGTACCTTTAGACATCCATACTATCCTGCCATCCGGATAGAAGTGTGCTATGGAGTAGAATTGCATTATGAGCTCCTCATTCCACTTTGTGAGCTTCTGTCCAACAAAGTCTGCAACTCCACAAGCACTGAAGCTGTCGAACACACCAGGATAGTGTTCCTCATTTTCCTTGATATACTTCCAGTCGACCCACCTCATTTCACACACTATAGGCTTCTTGTCCAACAACACTGTCTCATAGAAGTCCTGCTGTTCCTTTGTGTGGAACCTGTAATCAACAACAGTCCTTCTCCTGGTAGCATATGGATCTGTCTCTCTCCATAGCCTCAACCCTGAGTCTCTCCTGATCTTCATGTTCTCAGCCACAGGATGAGCATCATTGTGGTCTGGAATCTTGGGTTTGAGCTTTCTCAGGACTTGTCCTTCATCATCTTCATCAGTAGCAACTTCAGGCACTGGGGCCTTGTTCTTCTCAGCAGATGGTATACTCCTGGTATTCCTCTTAGGTGCACTCTTGGGCTTGGAGGCTGCTTTGGGTGCTTCTTTGGGCTTTGATGAAGCAGCCCCTATCCTGATAGCATCACCCATAAGCTTCTGGGCCTTAGGTGCTGGTGCAGCAACATCTTCTTTCTCTTCCTCTTCAGAATCTCTCATGATTGAGGATCTCCCAAGCACTCTAGCAGTGGTCTTTTTGATCCTCTCCTTCCTCTTCTTCCCTTCTGCAGCCTCTTTGGGTTGAGATTCCAAAGATGCTTGAGAGGATGCTCTGGCCTTAGACATTGGAATTCTCTTTGCTGACCTCTTGGTCTTCAGACCTGGCTTGGTTGAAGCAGCTGTGCCATATTCCTTCTTAAGCACTTTCTTCTTTGATGTGGCATCATCCTTAGTGGACACATAGTCTTCATCCTCAGACTCTGAAGTTTTCTTCTTCCTTGTTCTGGTGGTAGCTTTGGGCAAGTTGCTGGGAGTGCTCCTGCTACCATCATCTGAGCTGCTAGAGGGACTAGTGCCCTCACTCATGTGAACCTGCTCCTCTGACTTGTTCTAGCTATCACTCTGATCAGACATATTGCAAACACTGACAGCAGACCCTGTGAATAGATATAGATGAGATAGAGTGGATGAGCATCACAAAATACAGATGTTTTTGCAAAAGAATGAGTCAAAAACTTAGTTTTAGTTTTCCACAGAAAACATTTCGGATCAACCGATTTGTAAACTCGGTGATACCGAAGCAGTTGTTGGAACCTAAACTAGTTAACTCGGTCAGACCGACTCACAGTTCCGTGGCACCAAGACTGCTAGGGTTTCACAAGGTCCTGAACTCGGTCACACCGATTTGCAATTCTCGGTCAGACCGAAAATTACATGTGCAATGGCCTGAGCCGAATCGGTGGTACCGAGTTCCACAACTCGGATGGTCCAAGATGGTTTCGGTGGAAACCTAACCCTAAATTTTCAATTCAACTCTAATCTACGGAGTGTTTTGACTGGATAGAAGTGTTTCAATCGTGGTAAGAATCATAATGAACACAATGTGCTAGGAATCGGACGGGGATAGCACTGTGATCGAGTCCATACCCTAGTTCGGCAATGAACTCGCTACGGCGGCAACAGCGGGGAAGAATTCTGTTGACGGCGTCGGAGACCAGCGACAGGAGGCGGCTGGCGACGAGGAGGACGATCCGGAGACCCAGGAGGCAGAGCGAGCTATGCGCGGGCGAAGGGGTTTCGGAGAAATTTCCAAAATTTTACCCATGAGTATATATAGCCCGACCCTGTCGGTGTGACCGAGTGGAACAACTCGGTGGCACCGAGATGCATAACTGTTGACAGTTACAGCAACTCGGTGTGACCGAAAAGTTCAAATCGGTTGCACCAAGATTGGAAACCTAGATCGACTTAGTGATCTCGGTATGACCGAAATGGAGGAATCGGTCAGACCGAAACACACAAAGAAGTTTTGGAAGTTTAAGTCTATGACGAATCGGGGACTCCGAGTGCTCCTCACACAGAGTGGTTCGAATCTGACTTGATCAAAATTTGTGATGTAGCATGAATAGAGTTTGAGACGAGAAAAGCATAGATAGCTAGAGAGGGTTCTTAGGCATTCTTGTCCATCCACTTGGCAAAAGAAAAGAAAACCAATCAATCAAAACAACAAGTGGATGTCCTCGAATGAATAAAATATGCAATCAACATGCTCACACAATAAAATGGCAATTGAAATATGTGGCAAAGCATGCACAACCAATTCTAGCATCTATCAAACAATTTGCGATGACTAGGTCATCTATATATGAGTATTTTGACTTAGGAGTCAAATGAGAACATTTGATCATAGGTCATACTCATCGTTTAAGTACAAGTGGGGTTACCACTTTTACATAAAGCATTGTTGTGTTCACACCATTAGGGTTGCTTTAGCTCAATTCTTAGAGTAAAGCTCCCCCTAGATGTGAGATCCCCTCTAAGAGGGATGAACTAACCTTGGGTTTTGTCGATGATGACTTCGTGTAGATGTTGAAGATGTGGATGCTCAATGTTGATGTAGATCATTTGGAGCTATCCATTGGAGTGAGTTGCACTTTCAATACCTACACGGGTTAGTCCCACAAGGAACAAACAAGGATATCCATAGACATAGAGTGATGCACACACAAGATGATGTCTATGAAAGCTTTTAGGTTACCTTGTCCCTTGTCTTACCAACAAGAGGGTTTGTGACTCCTTGAACTAGTGCAAGATGTGGAAGTTGATTGCACTTGTTCTTGCCAAGATGATAAGAGTGAAGTATGTTGGCGGAGTCACCCTCAAGAACTCTCTAGTTCTTCTTCTTCGGGATCCACACCATCTTGATGGGAATCCTCGGTGTTGTAGTTGTACTTGATGAAGTGGAACTTGAAGTAGTCTTGGGAACCCACTTGACCAAGGCCTTAGGAGCTTCCTCAAATGCATCAATTTCCTCTTGAAGCTTGTCCTTGCCTTTTTGCTTGTGGTCTTGTGGTGGAAGATCATCTTGAGCTTGTGTCCCTTTGAGAGAAGTAGGATCATACTTCTCTTGTTGAGGAACAAACTTCGTCTTGGGGTATTGATCTTCTTCCCGCTCAACTCCATTGGCATTGAACATTCGTTCAAAACCAACACCTTGATTCTTCCGATGCCTTCCTTGCATGCGTACAGTTTCCTCGAATTGCTTACTTCCGGCAAGGCTCTTGTAAACACCTTTCTCTATAATTCCCTTCAATAAGCTATTTTCTTGCTCAAGTGTAACTTGGCTAAGAGAATCATTAGTGTAATCAAGAGAACTACTAGAAGCAACAATATTGGATTTAGCATGATTATTGTTACTACTAGAGGAAGAATATTTCTTGTTCTTGTTACTAGACTTGACTTGAGGCACGTAAGTGGATACGAGTAAATGCTTGGCAATGTAAGAAGAACTTTTCTTACGAAGATCATCATTGATTGCTTTTAAGAACTCATGCTCTTGCTCAAGGTTGAGCTTTTCAAAGCGTAATTTCACATGATTCCTTAAAAGTTCTCGATGATCTCCTAAGATAGTTTCATGAGCTAACTTAAGAGTGTTTAGTTCTTTAGTTAGAGACACAGTCTTCTCCTTATCATTGTCATTCATTTTATCTTGATTAGCATGATTAATTGACGTTTCATCATAGTATTCATCACTAGAGTTGTCAACAAGTAAATCATCATCACCTAACAAATCATCTTCATCACTATTGAAATCAACATACTCGGGGTGTGATACCTTTGGGCCTTTAGCCATGAAGCATGTTCCAGCTCCTTCATTTGGTGAGTCAAATATGTCGTAGGAGTTGGTTGTCACAAGTGCTAGACTGGCAACACCTTCATATTGAGTATATTCGGAGTCGGAGTGATAGCTTCTCTCGGAGTGGTTGTCGGAGTCGGAGCCGGATACCCATTCACCAACATGAGCTTGATGTCTTCGTTTTGTGTAGCTCCTTGATGACTTGTCCTTTCTTTCCGAATCCTTGCTTCTCCATGAGGGTCTTTGTTCATAACGATCATCTCTACTCCTTCTTTCTCTAAATGGTGATTCTTCTCTTCTACTTCTTCTCTTGGGAGAATCTTCTCTTCTCTTGTAGGGGGGCGTACACTCATTGGAATAGTGTCCGGGCCTTCCACAATTGTAGCAGTTTCGCTCTCGACTAGAAGATCTTTTGTCATTGTAGGACCTTGACTTGGAGCTTCTCTCTTTGCTTCTACTCTTGTAGAACTTGTTGAGGTTCCTCACCATTAAGCTCAATTCTTCATTGAAGGTTTGTTTCTCACTCGATGATGTGGGGGCTTCACATGAGGCTTTGTAAGCACCACTTGATTTGTTGTGAAGTTCCTCTTTATCCTTGAGTGACATCTCATGAGCAACAATTCTTCCGATGACTTCCGTTGGCTTGAGATCTTTGTAATTTGGCATCATTTGGATCAATGTGCACACGGTATCATATTTTCCATCCAAGGCTCTTAGGATCTTCTTGATGATGAATCTATCTATCATCTCTTCACTCCCTAAGCCGGCAATCTCATTTGTGATAAGAGCAAGCCTAGAGTACATTTCAGCGACACCTTCACCATCCTTCATTTTGAACTTGTCAAGTTGACTTTGAAGCACATCCAATTTGGATTCCTTGACGGAGTCGGTACCTTCGTGCATATCAATCAAAGTATCCCAAATTTCGTTTGCATTCTCAAGATGGGTGATTTTGTTGAATTCTTCGAGGCACAATCCGTTGAAGAGGGTATCACAAGCTTGAGCATTGTATTGTAGCATCTTCAACTCATCCGCGGTAGCTTCACGATTCGGTTCTCTCCCATCAAAGAATTCACCTTGCATGCCAACACACACAATAGCCCAAACGGCAGGGTTATGTCCAAGATTATGCATTTTCATCTTATGCTTCCAACTAGCAAAATTAGTACCATCAAAGTAAGGACCTCTACGGTGATAATTTCCCTCGCTAGACGCCATACTCTCCTAGGTTGTGAAACCAAGGCTATGACCACCAAAAGCTATGGAAATCAAAGCAAATGGAGAACAAAGCTCTGATACCACTTGTAGGATCAAAAGTATGTCTACAGGGGTGATTAGACTACTTGACCAAATAAAAATCTAGCCTTTTCCCAATTTTAGTTCTTGGCAGATTTTAGCTATCTTAGCACAAGTCAAGCAATCTCCACACAATTCAAGCAAACATGCAAAAGAGTATATGAGCAGCGGAAAGTAAAACATGCAACTTGCAAGAATGTAAAGGGAAGAGTTAGGAGGATTCAAACGTAATTGGAGACACAGATGTTTTTGTCGTGGTTCCGATAGGTGGTGCTATCGTACATGCACGTTGATGGAGACTTCAACCCACGGAGGGTAACGGTTGCGCGAGTCCACGGAGGGCTCCACCCACGAAGGGTCCACGAAGAAGCAACCTTGTCTATTCCATCATGGGCGTCGCCCACGAAGGACTTGCCTCACTAGCGGTAGATCTTCACGAAGTAGGCGATCTCCTTGCCCTTACAAACTCCTTGGTTCAACTCCACAATCTTGTCGGAGGCTCCCAAGTGACACCTAGCCAATCTAGGAGACACCACTCTCCAAGAAGTAACAAATGGTGTGTTGATGATGAACTCCTTGCTCTTGTGCTTCAAATGATAGTCTCCCCAACACTCAACTCTCTCTCACAGGATTTGGATTTGGTGGAAAGAATATTTGAGTGGAAAGCAACTTGGGGAAGGCTAGAGATCAAGATTCATATGGTTGGAATGGAATATCTTGACCTCAACACAAGTGTAGGTGGTTCTCTCTCAGAAAATGTGTATTGGAAGTGTAGGTATGTTCTGATGGCTCTCTCCACGAATGAAGAGTGGGTGGAGGGGTATATATAGCCTCCACACAGAATCTAACCGTTACACACAATTTGCCAAACTCGGTGGGACCGAATGGTTAAACTCGGTTGGACCGATTCAGCAAACCTAGTGACCGTTAGGATTTTCGATGGGACTGAGATGCAACTCGGTAGGACCGATATGGTTAGGGTTAGGGCATAACGTAATCTCGGTGTGACCGATTACACAAACTCGGTGGGACCGATTTTGGTAACAAGCTAATGAGCGAGTTGGTCAGGTAAACTCGATGGGACCGATTCGCTCATATCGGTGAGACCGAAATGTTACGAAAGGGAAACAGAGAGTTTACATTGCAATCTCGGTGGGACCGATCGCTCATCTCGGTAAGACCGAAACGTTACGAAGGGAAACAGAGAGATTACAGTCCCATCTAGGTGAGACCGAGATCCCTATTGGTAAGACCGATTTGCTTAGGGTTTGTGGCAGTGGCTATGACATTCGAAACTCGGTGGTGCCGGATAGAAAGAATCGGTGGGGCCGAGTTTGACTTTTGGTTTAGGTCATGTGTGGATGTGGGAGAGTAGTTGAGGATTTTGGAGCATATCACTAAGCACTTTGAGCAAGCAAGCCATTAAGCAACACCTCATCCCTCCTTGATAGTGTTGGCTTTTCCTATAGACTCAATGTGATCTTGGATCACTAAAATATAAAATGTAGAGTCTTGAGCTTCATGCTTGAGCCAAACTTTTTGTCCTTAGAATTTTGAGGGATCCACTTTCCTCATCCATGCCATGCCATTCATTGAGCTTTTCCTGAAATATTAATCTTGGAATAATGTTAGCTCAATGAGCTATATGTTGTTAGGAATTACCAAAACCACCCAGGGATAGTTGCACTTTCAACGAGGCGCTGGTCATGGCCGCCATGCCCACCTTTGACGGGCGCGGCCAGGTGCCGCCAGCACCCCCTGGAGTCCTCGTGGCCACGGCGACGGTGGACATGTCTTCTGGCAATTCCCGCAGGAACGAGGAAGAGGAGGAGGGCGAGGAGCGCGACTCGGAGGCGACCCCCAGAGGATGGGGGATACCTCCCCCTTGCGCAAGGCCGACATCCTCCGCACCTAGCCTGATGACGATGACGAGGCTGGCATCCTCCTGGAGAGGGAGGAGCCGCCCGTGGTTCGGACGAAGGGCAGGTCGATGCTGATCTCCCGAAACGACGCTCCTTCCCTGACATCGCCTGGAGCTGCTTCCGGTCCATCTGCCGCCCCGGCTTCTGCTCCTGGAACCCGCGCGCCTGCGCCTCAGGATGCGAGGCTCTCCGGCTTCAAGCTTAATAAGCGGAGGGACTACACCGTGGTGGATCCGTAAGTGCTCTTGTCTTGCCTTGTTCTTGCTTCTGCTGCTCGTCCTTGACGCTTCTTTGTTGTGCAACTAGGCTGACGCCCGCAATGAAGAAGAGAAGGGAGGACGAGGTGGTACTGCTCGAGCCCATATCGCCTCCTGCAGCCGCACCCCTCTCCATGGATAAGGGCAACGACGGCACTCGTGCTTCTCCAGCCCGATCATCCTCGCGAGGCTTGGTGGGGAATCCTCAGGAGGTGTTGGGGATATTACTATTAAGTATAAACCGGCCATGAGGGGCTGGGTTATGTTCACAAGGAGTTAGTCATGTTTGAAGCCCATGAAGAAAAAAGGGATGGCGCTTTATGGCGTAGATCTAACATGAAGGCCCAGGGCCCAAAGGCGATTAGGGCCTGTAGATGTAAACTGCCATATGATATGTAACTTATGTTGTAAGGCAAGGAAAAGTAGAAACCGAGCCGGTCACGTTTATGAACCGGCCTTGGGATTCTGTAAACCGCCGGGCGTCAACCTGTGTATATAAAGGGACGACCCGACGACGGTTTAGGGACACAAACAACAACTCGAGAGCCAGGCAAAGCGGATTCGCTCCCTGGTCATTGAAACCCTCGCAATTCCATCACAACTGGATTAGGCTTTCACCTTCACCGTAAGGGGCCGAACCAGTATAAACTCTTGCGTCCCTTGTTCGTTTTAACCCCTCCAAGTTAACCCGTAGCAATGGCTCCATGACTAAGTCCTTTCACGAGGACATCTGCTGTGACAAAACCACGACAGTTGGCGCCCACCGTGGGGCTATCGCACGATGGTTTCGAGTTCTTGAAGGGCAACTTCGAAGGACTCAAGGGATACGCTATGGCCAGATGACTAAGAGTCGTCGCGGCAAGCTCTACATCGACGACGCATGATGGAGCCCCGAGGCCGGCTCAATTGAGTACGGGTACCAGGTCCCCTTTGGTGGAATTCATGTCTTCATCGGCAAGATCGGCGAACCGGGCCCTGAGCCGGACATCTGCACCGACATCATCGAGACGGCTCAACGTGCAAGATCTGCCCAGGTTTAGCCCGCCATAAAGCGAGCCTTCGTAGGTGTCATCCATGGAGCGGAATATGAGGATAAATCAGCATCTGGTGGCGAAACCGTTGTCTACTCTGATGACGAGTCTTCAACCGGAGAGACCGAGTCACTGTATCAGCTGCAGGATGGCCGGATTAGTGGTGGTTCCGATGGTGACAGTATTCCGGACCCCCTTGACCCGCCGAGTTGGGTTGCGATCTTCATGGCCAGTACACAATCAGTGTAGCACTCTTCTACCGCAGCAGCAATGATCTCCGGTTCAGTAGCGACAACACCAGCTGGGGCAGGAGGGTCTATACCGCCGCCGGCTCAAGTGTTGTCCGATTTATTCGACGCGTTGGCAACATTGATGACGGCTGTGGTTAATCCGGCAGATCAGGATCGGCATAACGCAGAAGTTGCAAAGGTGAAGGATCAGATAACTCAGGCTAAAGCAGTCCTGGCGACAAAGAGCACCAGGATGGCTATAGAGCGGGCTGAGTTAGAGGCTCTGGCTTACCGGCTTATGCTGGATTAGAGTGCGTCACATGATGTCATGAGGAGAAGATACCGGTCGCACCTTCCGCTGGTTTATGAGGCAAGAAATCTCTTTAACGCGCCACGAGCAGGAACCAGTAACCAGCCGGCGGTAAACTGGGGGGAGGCACCGGTAACAGGGGTGCCGGTTCAGCCGCGCACGATGGACCCGCCTCGTTAGAACAATGTCTTGTCACAGCACGTCCCAACACTTCTGGGTCATTACTCCAACCCATTGGATAACATCGTGGCTGCCGCTTCATGATTGGCAGCTCTCCCAATCGAAGGTGAGTCGCCAGTGGCAGTTGAGACACGACAGGCTAGAGAGCTCCTTCAGACGGCTTTGACCCAGCAGTAGGCTTATTCACATAGTCGCGAGAGGATTCATTCCACCCCCGTCTAAGTCGGAGCTATAGCGGGCATATTGATGAAACGGCTGTCTCAAGCAGTGCGCGACACCGTAACCCTCCACGGGGGCATAACTCGGCGGGTGGCGGTGCTACTGCGCAGGATGTGGTGGATCACGGTCGAGCATGTCGAGAAGTTGAGTTAGCAGCACAGCACGCGGGTCGTCAGCTTACTCCATTTCGTCCAACCACCCAAGG
The DNA here is from genome assembly GCA_034509565.1 of Triticum monococcum. NCBI lineage: Eukaryota > Viridiplantae > Streptophyta > Magnoliopsida > Poales > Poaceae > Triticum > Triticum monococcum. The sequence goes on along the minus strand of CM067842.1, from coordinate 475,010,160 downwards.
ATTTTAAGGGCCCTGTGGTCTTCAGTTCTTTGGGGGTACCATGTCTCACCCCAGCCTTGCGTAACGTGCAACTACCCAAGGATTTTAAGGGCCCTCGTAAGGTGCCCAATTACACTGCCGATTTACCCCCTGAGTCATGGGTCGAGAGCTATGAGATGGTGATGGAGATGCTGGATGTGGATGATGTGGCATGTGCTAAGTAGTTTACCATGATGTTGGAAGGAACAACTCGTACTTGGTTAAAAAGTTTGCCAGCTAACTCCATTGGCTCTTGGGCTGAGTTAAAAAGCCGGTTTATCCAGAATTTCAAGGATACATGTAAGCAGCCCATGTCAATTGTGGACCTAGCCTCCTGTGTTCAAGAGGATGGGGAGTCTACAACCCATTGGGTAAAGCGAGTCTCAACAATTTTGCATTCATCGGACCGCATCAATGCTGACACAACAGTCTTAACGTTGGAAGGCAATTGCCGGTTTACATTGTTGAAACTGAAGTTGGGAAGGCTCAAACGTCACTGCAATGACATGGCAACGCTTATGGCTGCTCTGATTAAGTATGCCAATTCAGATAGCACCAAGGACCCTGAGTCTGAGGATGAAAAGCCAGGGAAGGGAAATAAGAATGGCAATGCAAAGGGGCGGTAGCATAACCCGGCAAGTCATGGGAACAACGGTAAATGCAAGGCGGATAATAGCTTGGACTTTGTGGCTAACACCAACACCCAGGATAACGGTCAGCTGCATAAGGGTAAACCGCCCCAGCGGGGTGGAGGGTCAGGTCCCAATCTTGAGCGCCTGTTAAATCAACCTTGCCCAAAGCACGGGTCGAAGGAACAGCCAGCTACGCATCTTTGGAAGGATTGCTTCATTATCGGGAGTTGAAAAATTCAAAACTCTTTCAATACGACCATGGATCGCCCGGCGGTTCAGGAGGCGGTTTCCATGGGCCGGGTTATGGTGGTGGCAGTTCCGGTTCAGGATTCCAAGGCAACCAAACCAGACATGGCAATCAAAGCAGTCAGGGCAACCAGGGAGGTTATAACCATCAGGGGAATCAACAGCAGCAACAGTCAGGTTATCAGAGCAATCCGAAGCAGTTGCATAGTGGGAAATATCATGTCTTCACCACTACCTTATGCAAGCGCGATCAGAAGCTTCATAAAAGGGCCGTGAACTCCATTGAACCGGTGGTACCTCGTTATCTATGTTGGCCTGAACAGCCCATTTTGTGGAGTTGAGAGGATCATCCACCCCGGGTTGATAATCCGGGTCATCTGGCCTTAGTGGTGGCACCTCAGGTCGGGGGGTATAAGTTCACCAAGGTACTTATGGATGGAGGAAGCAATATCAATATCCTTTACTATGAAACCTTCTGCCGCATGGGATTGACAGATAAGCATCTTAAACCGTCGAACACCGTTTATCATGGTGTGGTGCTTGGTAAATCAGCATACCCAGTTGGCAAGATAGCTCTAGAGATTGCTTTTGGAGATGATCATGATTCAAGATCAGATATGTTGACTTTTGAAGTGGTGAAAATCAAGAGTCCATATCATGTCCTGTTTGTACGGCCGGCTTATGCTAAGTTCATGGCAAGGCCTTGTTATGTTTATCTGCAGCTTAAGATGCCGGGTCATAAGGGGACCATCACAGTGCATGGGAGCCGGAAGATTGCTTTGGAATGTGAAGAGGGTGATGCGGCTTATGCTGAGTCGGTTTGTGCCACAGAGGAGCTGAAGTTTTATAAGGACAATGTTGATCCGACAGATATGACTTCTCTGAAAAAGCCAACTACAGAGCATGATCCGGCGCTGAAATTTAAATCGGCTGAGGAGACTAAACTGGTTGACTTTGTTCCTGGCAATTCATCCAGGCAGTTCAGCATCAGCGCTAACCTGGATTCGAAATAGGAAAGCGCGCTCATCGAGTTCATCCGTGAGAACCGGGACATCTTTGCATGGAAGCCTGCTGACATGCCAGGTGTACCAAGGGAACTCGCTGAGCACACTCTTAATATAGATCCTAAGTTTAAACCGGTCAGGCAATTTCTTCACCGCTTCAACGAGGAGAGGCGTAAGGCTATTGGTGAGGAGGTAGCCAGGCTTTTGGCAGCAGGGTTTATTGTGGAGGTCTTTCACCCTGAGTGGCTAGCTAATCCGGTGCTGGTACTTAAGAAAAATGGCACTTGGCGTATGTGTGTGGATTACACAGACTTAAAGAAGGCCTGTCCAGCTGATCCCTTTGCTCTCCCTCGTATCGATCAAATTATTGATGCTACGGCAGGTAGTGACCGTTTGTGTTTTCTGGATGCTTATTCTGGTTATCATCAGATCAAAATGGCAGTTAATGACCAGGAGAAGATAACTTTCATAACTCCCTTTGGAGCCTTCTGCTATGTATCTATGCCTTTTGGGCTCAAGAGTACCCAGGCGACTTATCAGCACTGTGTCCAGAATTGTCTTCATAAACAAATTGGGTGCAATTTTCATGCTTATGTGGATGATATTGTGGTGAAGTCCAGAAAGGAGGAAACATTGATAGATAACTTGAAGGAAACTTTTGATAACCTTTGGGTTTATAAGATGATGCTTAATCCGGACAAATGTGTCTTTGGTGTATCGGCAGGCAAGCTCTTGGGTTTTCTGGTGTCCAACAGGGGCATTGAAGCTAATCCAGAGAAGATCACAACTATCACATCTCTGGCTAAACCGGCGTGTATCAACGATGTTCAGTGTTTGGCGGGCCGGATTGCAGCCTTAAGCCGGTTTATCAGTCACCTTGGGGAGAAGGCTATCCCTTTGTATCAGATGCTAAAGAAGACAGATGACTTCGTCTGGAGTGATGCTGCTGATAAAGCATTTGAGGATTTGAAGAGACAGCTAGCCAAGCCACCTTTCCTTGCGGCTCTAGTCGATAAAGAGCCCTTATTGCTATATGTGGCTGCTAATGCCCTGGCTGTTAGTGTGGCTATTGTTGTGGAGCGCAAGGAGGCCAGAAAAGAGTATCCGGTTCAACGGCCGGTTTATTATATCAGTGAGGTGCTTATTGAGTCCAAACAGAGATACCCACATTGGCAGAAGCTGGTGTATGGGGTTTTCATGGCAAGCCAGAAGCTCAAGCATTATTTTCAGGGTCATCCTATCACAGTGGTCAGTTCAGCCACCTTGGGAGATATCATCCAAAACAGAGAAGCAACTGGCCGGATTGCCAAATGGGCTATTGAGCTTGGACTTCACGGGTTAAAATATACGCCTCGCACAGCAATCAAATCCCAAGCACTTGTGGACTTCATTAATGATTGGACAGAGTTGCAGGCACCGGAGGAAAAGCCAGATAACACGTATTGGACTATTCATTTTGATGGGTCTAGACAATTGGAGGGCTCGGGGGCTGGAATCATATTAACTTCCCCACGAGGCGATAAGTTTTGTTATGTTCTTCGTTTAATGTTCCCTTGCACTAACAATGCAGCTGAATATGAAGCCTTGCTCCATGGTCTTCGGATGGCTAAGGAGATGAATTTAAGCCAGGTTAAGTGCTTCGGTGACTCGGATTGGTGGCTCAGCAGGTGTCTGGCACTTGGGATTCCAAGGATCCACTCATGGCGGCGTATCGACAGGAGGTGGACATAGTGGCTGGCCATTTCAAAAGTTATCAGGATGACCATATAGACCGGCGAAAGAATGAAGCGGAGGACGCTTTAAGCCTCTTAGGCTCTCAGCATAAATCGGTGCCACCCAATGTCTTCCTAGATGTACTTCATAATCCGTCGGTCAAGATACCTATAGAGGAGGAGTTGGCTATTCCTGATCCGGAGGCTCAATTGGTGGCGGCTCTCCACGTTATCCCGGATTGGACAATCCCATACCTGGTGTACATGAACCGGGGCGAGTTACCGGACGATGAAACTCTGGCCCGACAGATAATCCGGCGGTCCAAGTCAATGACCATTGTTGATGGGGAGTTGCAACATTGCAGCGTGACAGGGGCGTTTCAACGTTGTGTGTCTCCTCAAGAAGGCTATGAGATTTTGCGTGAGATCCACGAAGGAGATTGTGGTCACCATGCCAGTTCAAAATCCTTGGTCGCTAAAGCTTTTCGTCACGGTTTCTACTGGTTGACGGCTCATTCTGATGCTGAGGACTTGGTAAGGAAGTGTGATGCTTGTCATAAATTTTCACGCCGAACCCATGTTTCGGCTCAAGAATGAAGGATGATTCCCATCACTTGGCCGTTTGCAACTTGGGGACTGGATATGGTTGGGCCCTTTAAGAGGTCCAAGGACAAGAAGACCCACTTACTGGTGGCGGTTGATAAGTTCACCAAGTGGGTAGAGGCAGAGCCAGTCAGTAAGTGTGATGCGGCCACGACAGTTCAATTCATCAAAATGTGATCTTCCGGTTTGGTTTTCCACACAACATTATAACTGTTAATGGTACTAATCTGTCCAAGGGTGCTATGAAAGAATTTTGTCAATGTGAGCACATCCGGCTTGATGTGTCATCAGTGGCCAATCCACAATCTAATGGTCAAGTAGAGAGGGCCAATCAAGAGATTTTGAGAGGTATCAAACCCCGGCTTATGGTTCCTTTAAAGCGGATGCCGGGTTGTTGGGTGGAGGAGTTACCTTCCATATTATGGAGTATCAAAACCAGACCAAGCAGATCTACAGGTTACACGCCTTTCTTCATGGTTTACGGAGCAGAGGCAGTTCTCCCTAGTGACATCCGTCATGACTCGCCCCGTGTGGCGGCTTATGTTGAAGCTGTTAATGAGAAAGCACGTCAGGCCTCATTGGACCTGTTAGATGAGGAGCGTGATCTTGCAGTGGCACGTTCGGTGATTTATCAACAAGATCTGCGACGTTATCACATCCGCCGGGTTAAAACCAAAACTTTTCAAGAAGGCGATCTGGTGCTCCGGCTCATCCAGGATCAGATTGATATGCACAAGTCATCCCCACCTTTGGAAGGGCCTTTTGTGGTCAGCAAAAATTTGCACAATGGATCATACTACCTTATCGATGTTCGAGAGCACAAAGACTCACGTAAATCGGAGGAGGAGACCCAGCGGCCATGGAATATAGCTCATCTTCGGCCTTACTATACTTGAGCCATAGGCTCTTGTTATGTAAATAATTTTTTTTGACTGTGTTATTATGTAAATAATTATGACAATGTATATATTATGATCAATATAATAAACCGGAGCCTCAGCTAAAGCGGGGTCTGTGTTGTTTTTACATCATGTGTGTTTACATGGGGGCTTCTGTTTATAAAGCGGAGTTCTACTGGTCTGGCTTATAAAGCCACACATATAAAAGGAAATCATTAGGGGGCTTGATCGTATTTGAACCATAGCTACGCCTCTTGATCGGCTTAAGGCCAAAGGGAAATCACTAGGGGGCTTGGTTCTATTCGAACCATAGCTACACCTCTTGATAGGCTTAAAAGCCAAAAGGAAATCATGTGGGGCCAAAGAGAGTGTTGCACGAGCACAACTCAAACATAGGCACCCACCGAGCATAGCTCAAATATTGCTTGGGGGCTATTTTCTTCTCAAAGAACAAAGAGTTTGCACCCTTGCAATAGGCTATCAAGCCAGGCTTGGAAGCTAGGTGTATTCACCTAAAACCCCGTGTTATCCTGCCTTTTTAAGTAAGCCACTCCATCCAGGTAAACCTGGTATGACCCGTCAAACGTTTGACAAGTCAATCTCATAGACCCTGAACTTGTCAAAGTTAAAATGATGATTGGTTAAAGATTGAGGTCCATCTTAAAAGGCTTTGAAAAATGGTTTAACTCAGTGGCCTGGCAGCCCATGAAAAACCTCGATTTAGGACATGGCAGCCCTTGAACAGCCTTGCATATTTTTCTCATGTTTTTTATTTGCAAAGTTTTTTCTCCTTTGATAAGATTCATAAATATATTCTGATAAACCGGTGTTTATTAAACCCGGTGCGTCTTTCAATGCTAAGTTGTGAGTACATGATCAGCTATAATCTGACACTTCTTGGTCCGGTCTGGTTTTGACCACATGTCACCAGCATTATATGGATAAACCGGTGTTTATCTTAACCCGGTATGGTTTTATCATAAACCGGAAAACGTGGAAGGAGTCATCAAAACTCCAGATTGGTGTTATCACCCTTTCTATACTAATAGTTGGTCAACCAACGAGTTGATTCAATGTCACATGTATCATCTATTTTATATCTGGTTATTTTTAAATATAGCCTTGATTCTACACCCAGGCTATGTATTTGGGCATCATGACCCGTCCGGCGGTAAACCGCCAGTACATTTTCAACCTCTTGTATGCAGGAGCAAGTTAAAATAAAGACACTGCAGATTATGCATATAATAGACCCCAAAGCATGGCAGATTATCAGTATCAGGCAAAATAAGTATGCCTGATGGCATAACAGACAAGTGTTTGAGCTAGCCTATTACAAGGCGCTTTAATGCCCACAAAGAATAATTGTTTCAGCAAGTGTGGCGGGATGTAAAAGACTAAACCGGCCTCCGGATTAAGATTCATCACCAGGACGACTTGAAGATTGGGGGTCATCTTGAGCTGGTGCGTCCTCCTCCTCCCTACCCAGTGGCTGGAAATCAACGATTGCCCAATCGATTCCAGTTAATGCTTGGAACACCGCTTCATCACTTATAAGGTTGGAGGGATCAACATCAGGGGCATAAGTGTGCTTACGAATTGGCGGAACAAGATCTTCTACATCATGTGTTGGCGTAGGATATCTTTTCTGATCAGCATCATAAACCGGCTGATAATGAGAGAGATCCGTTTCTTCCTCCAATTTGCTCGCTAAAGGTCACATTTCCCTTGTCAGCCTTCGGAGATCGCCGCTGTTAAATTCTAAACCGTCTTCCTTCACGCCAGGATAGCCGTTGCCAATATCTGACGGTTCAAGATCTGGAATCCATGCCTTGGCCCGGATTAGCGCAGTCAGCGCGCCTGACCTTGCAGTTGATCTTTTAAGTTCATCCAACTGGGCAGGAAACATTGACAGTTTCTCAATAGTTTCTTTTATTAACGTTGGAGGAGGCTTGTTATGAGCAGCGGTGCAAATGGCCCGTTGGGATCCGGAATATAACTGCTCTATCAAGGTATAGGCAGCCTTCAGCTTCATCCGCATGTCAGAGCACAGATAGGTAATGCGGGTCCCTGTGTCATTATAAACATCAGTAAACTGTTAACTTATGAGATAAAAAGAATTGCAAAACTTTAGATGAGGATATTTACCAAACACAGCAGAGGTCATGGCGTTTATCTGCCGCTTTAAACCGGCCAGCTCTTCGACCACCGGTTTAAGGGCTGCTTCTGCGTCCTCAGCTCTCTTTTGTAAAGCAGCTTTCTGTGTGCCCCAATCCTCCCGTTCCTTCTTCAAGGTCTCATTCAGCTTCTCCATGGCTGCTAAGACATTGGTCAGTTCCTCCTTTGATTTAGAAGCCTCCGCTTGCTGAGATTTAATGTTCTCTTGAAGATCAGTGGTTTGGGTGTCCTTTTTGCTCAGCTCAGCCTATCCAGGAAAGACTTATCATCAGTGGGCTATATATATTTGAAGTACCAAGCACATAAGCAAGTTACGCACTTCGCACTTGGGGGCGAATGCCTATTTGCTTCATTATTAGAATTTTTTTACAAGTCCCAAGTGTAATACAAGCATTATTATTGGCACTTGGGGGCTAATGTAAGTCTGCTCAAAGTAACATTGGTTAAAGTCTCGATTCACCTTGGAAAGATAACGGGCCCTTGGGGACTACACAGGCGAAAGTTACAGGATTACAATTATAAAGTACTGGTTCATCTTCAAAGTATCAACCGACCCTTGGAGGATAAGCATCCAGAGTTGAGATATTGCAAAGTCCCAGTTTTTGATTGCCATCATAAATCGGCCCTTGGGGGCTACTAGAGTTGGTACTTACAATTGGACTTAAAGAGAAGAAAAGGTTATGTAATTACCTCATAACGCTCCTTCATCAGATTCACTAAACCGGCTTCGTAGTCACGGTTTGTGTACATACGGTTTAAAAAACCAGAATGGAGTTCCTGAGCGTTGAGGTGAGCATAGCTTGATAAATCGGTGCTCCATTTGCCTTTTTTCCATAGCAGAACGTTCCTCCTTGGTGCTATGCTTTGATAACGCAACAAGATTGCCAGGGGAAGTGTGGCCAACACCAGTAATGATAACATCATCTTCCTTGTCACCGGCAGCCTTCACTGGAGTTGACGGGATATCAGCAGCTTTAACCGGACTGGCCGATCCATCATCAGTACGGACCGGGCTTGTCGGTTTATCAGCATGGCCTGCTGTTTCAACTTCTACTTGTTCATCAAAATCATGATCTTGAGGGGGCGGATCATCAAACATGGCGTCAGCATTTGGACCTTGCAGTTCTGGAGTTTTTTCCGGTTCAACAACCACATGGTCGTCAGACGGTTTATTCGCCCGAGCCTTCTTGTTGGGTCTAGCCTTGGCTCTGAAAGGAAAAAGAGGCAAGGGTTAATATAGCATGCAAGTATAAAGCGTCAAAAAGATTCAGTTAAAGTACTTACCCAGCAACTGTCTTAAGAAGAGGGAGTTGTGTGGCCGTTGACTTGCCAAATGATGAATGAGGCATTCCCTGATAATTTGAATCGGACGGATTAAGAGGTTGTCAGAAATAACCTGCCTTGGGATAAGAAGTGTCATAAGTGGGTGAGACCTCAGGTTGACATTTCTGAACCGGAGTGTTCGGTAAACCGGCCAAAGTGACTACTTGGCCGCTGTGCCGGGTTGTGCGGTGAGCTTCGTGCTGCTGCTTCTTCAAAAGAAATTTTGGGTCCAAGTGAGCAAGGGGGTGAGAAAATTTTATTTTCTAGATTGTTTGATGGATTTTCTGTGTTGACGGAGTGTCTAAACTGGAGGGAAGAGTAATTACCTCTGTGTCATCAGCTTGGCTGCCTTCAGCGTCATCCTGATAATAATCATTGTCAATGAGGTGTATGAAAAACGAACCAAGAGAGTCAAGTTCTACCTCTGAGTCTAGATTGTCAAGGTCTTCATCGAGGTTCAACCCGGTGGATTCAGCTGCCTTCTTCTTGGCAGGCCTCTTGACCACCTTCGTCTTAGGTCGAGGGGTCTTCACCGGTTTATCTTGAGGTTTCTTCTTCCAAAATGGGTCATCGCCCTGTTAATAGAATCAACAAAAGTTATAAGAAATTACATAGTTAAGAATATTAAGTACAAGCAGGAGTGAGGCAATGCTTACAGCTGGCGGTTTATTCAAAGTGTAGTAGGGACTTAACCCGGTCCTCATACAGACATCCTCTGATTCATTCAGTATCTTCTTCACAGATTTAGTAACTTCAGCTTCTGTGAGCTCAATATCAATATGACGTTGAGGGTCTTTTGAGTCACCAGTATACTCGCACATTAAACCGGGGCGGCGGCTTAAAGGCAATATACTCCATGAAATCCAGCAGCGAACAAAATCAACTCCAGTTAGACCATTGGCCATAAAGGCTCTGAGCTTGGAGAGTTGTGGTGCATATGTAGCCCGTTCTTTGGTAGTCAACCGTTGCAGAAATGGATGTGTGTTGGTAAGCCGGTGAGGACGATAACCCGACAGAGGATTCTCATCATCAGGAGAAGTATCTTTATAGTAAAACCAAGTCTGGTTCCAATCCTTAGGATGGCTATGGAGTTTGGCATGAGGGAAGCTGACATCTTTTCTCTTTTGAATTGAAACGCCGCCAAGTTTAGTATTGGGCCCGTCTACAAACTCAGTACGGCGGTTCAAATAGAAAAAATCCCGGAATAGCTCAACAGTTGGCTCTTCTTGCAGATATGCTTCACAAAATACTTGCAAGTCACGAACATTGGACAAAGAGTTTGGTCCAATGTCTTGAGGATGGATCTAGAAATTGGCAAGCACATCACGGAAAAACTTGGACCCGGGTGGTTTAAAACCACAACTCATATGATCAACAAACACCACTACTTCGCCATCTTTGGGGGTAGGAGGGTTTTCTGGACCGGGAACTCGCCACTGGATTTCACTTCGCTTTGGTAAAGCGCCTGTTCTGACGCATCCATCCAGTTGTTCTTTGGTGAATCGAGAAGGGACCCAGTTATAGGCATAAAATTGTTTGGCCATTGCAAGTGAAGAGCTGGAAAAGACTAATGTTGGTTTATGATTCATGATTGACAAAGCATAAAGCGCAACAGGTTAAGGAAAAGGAATTGAAGTATGCAAGATTGTTAAACCGGAGGCTGATGCTATTATAAATGGTAAAGCGATGAGCGGTTTACAAGGGGACTAATGGCATATGACAGATTATTTTCTAAAGAGGATAAACCGCCTACGTAGATGATGAAGGTACAGATCTGAGGCAAAAAACCACTAAGTGAGGAAAAACAAGTTTCACAAGTTCACATTGGAATTTTGGATCTACCACATGTCAAAAAAAGGAAAAAAAATTAGACCTAAAAAGTTGGTGCTGGAGCAGTTCGCAAAAGTCCAGATCGGTTTTTATACATAGAAGGCATGGTTCGATAGCCAAGATAAAGACTGCTATAGCTACCGCACGGAACACATCAAAGATGAGGTCTGCTGTGTATGGACTGACGAAGAACAAGAAAAGAACACCATGAATCCGTATGAACCCTAAGTGAATCTACAGAGGAAAGGGGGAAAGACTTACCAAAGTTGTTGAAGCAGCGGAGGTGCACCGCGTTTTTCTGGTGCGATCAGGTTGATGCAGCGGCCGACGGTGAGGCAGAGGCGAAGCTCGACGACGGTGGCGATGCTCGGGTACAGAGGCGTCACGAGGTGGAAGAAGAGATGAAGAGGCAACGGGAGGAAAAAGAAAGGGATCCTCAGCCCTATTTACAAGGCAAAAAGATAAGCGACGGGCGCGAGAATCGAGGAGCCCAAAAATGGATATATAACAAGGTTGTCGCCTCGATTGTTGCATGCTCATTAATAAAGGGTATCTTCGGCTTTCATGAACAGGTGATGTCATGGCAGTTTATTACAACTCTGGAGGATGATGTCACAGTGGTTTACAAGATCTATGCGAAGGTGCAAAAGGAGGAATTTTTCTAAGTGTTGAAGATTGACATGAACAAGTTCAAATCAATCCGGGGCCTAATGTTGGGGATATTACAATTAAGTATAAACCGGCCATGAGGGGCCGGGTTATGTTCACAAGGAGTTAGTCATGTTTGAAGCCCATGAAGATAAAAGGGATGGCGCTTTATGGCGTAGATCTAACATGAAGGCCCGGGGCCCAAAGGCGATTAGGGCATGTAGATGTAAACCTCCATATGATATGTAACTTATGTTGTAAGGCAAGAAAAAGTAGAAACCGAGCCGGGCACGTTTATGAACCGGCCTCGGGATTCTCTAAACCGCCGGGCGTCAACCTGTGTATATAAAGGGACGACCCGGCGGCGGTTTAGGGACAGAGACAACAACTCAAGAGCCAGGCAAAGAGGATTCGCTCCCTGGTCATCGAAACCCTAGCAATTCCATCACAACTGGATTAGGCTTTCACCTTCACCGTAAGGGGCCGAACCAGTATAAACTCTTGCGTCCCTTGTCCGTTTTAACCCCTCCAATTTAACCCGTAGTGATGGCTCCATGACTAAGTCCTTTCACGAGGACATCTGCCGTGACAAAACCATGACAGGAGGAGTCAGCCCTCGTGGCCCCGTTGGCTTCGGAGGTGCCAACGTCCGGCTCGGGCGTTGGGGTCCCCGAGGCTCAGGACCTTCTGGCCTCCCAGGCCATGGTGACGACGTCGCCTCCTCCTCCTTCTACCACATTGCTGCCTCCGGGTTCTTCCGCCTCTCCTGACGTCCTGGAGCACACTCTTTTTGCGATGGCCCTGCTGCGAGAAGACCTTCAAGGCACCGACTGTCGCCTGGTGGCTGGGCGCCTAGAGCTGGTCTCTAGCTGGCTTCACTCCGATGTGTCTGTCCGGGCGACGCTAAGCCAGGCTACTATGGACTCTGAGAAGGATAGGGAGGCCATCGCCCAAGCAGTGTCCATCCGCGAGGTGGCGCTGAAGGATGCCGGGGCCGCCCAGGACCACTACTGGTCGTTGGAGGCCGAGCTGGAGACCGTGCGGAGGGAGCGCGCGAGAGAAGCCCAAGGCCGCAAGGCGGAGGAGGAGAAGATGAAGGCCCGAGAGGATGCCGTCAAGGATCACGACGCCGAACTGGAGTAGTTGGCGAAGGCTCAGGCCATGAAGCGCAGCCGGCTGGAGGAGATGGGGAAGAAGATGAAGGCGGAGAAGGCCGAGCTTGACGCCAAAGCAAAGGTCCTGGCTGAGGACTGCGCACCCTTCAAGCTCCTTGAGGAGAGATCTCGGACGGCGTTGTAGTCACTCTATGAGAAGGGCTTCGAGGAGCCGCTGGCCGCCGACGACGAGAGCCGCTCGCGTTTGGTTTCAGGAAAACAATATGTCCTGTAATATTTTCTTTGAAATTCTGCGATTTCCTTTCCATTTGCTTTGCATTCTACGTCGGCAGGGCCCGACCCCGCGCATACCTCAGCCGTCGTTGGGCCGTCCGGATCACGAGGACGGACCAAGGAGTGAGGGGCTACATGATCAGTTAGGCTCCTGAGTCGCGATGCTAGGAGTCCCCCTTGACGCGCAAACAGCCTATAGAAAGGAGATTTGGGAGTAGGCCTAGTGTTCTACGTCGGCAGGGCCTGACCCCGCGCATACCTCAGCCGCCGTTGGGCCGTCCGGATCACCAGGACGGGCCAAGGAATGAGGGGCTACGCGATCAGTTAGGCTCCTGAGTCGCGATGCTCAGGAGTCCCCCTTGACGTTCAAACGACCTTCATACCTTGGCTCCGCTTGGGAGGGCGTGTGACGACCAGGTCAGAGGGACCTGGCAGGGTGGCGTATGCTTGGGCGTGACCCAAGCGCAGCCCCCGTGCCTAGCCCCCTCACGCAACTCTCCTAAGGGGAGGTGTTGCGATGCGGCCAGACAATGAGGTCGGAGGCTCCCTGAGGTTGATACGGCCATGAGGCCGCCCTCAGTTGTTTATCACCAGTGCGGAGCATAGCGCTTCTGCACTTGCACGGGCATAGCCGCTCATCGGCAGTGTCGACTGCCAGCGCGGAGCATGGTGCTTCCATTGGCACGTGGGAGGGGACTCCCTACTGCGGAGAGCCCCCGGGGTGTGTACAACCCCGCCCTGACACATGGCTGGCACGGTAGGGCTAGACTAGGTGTGTCTGGGCACTCGTGAGCTAGCGCGGGACTCACGAGGCCCTACCTCAAGGCAGGTTGCGGCTGGTCTTGGTTCTTGATAGCTGTTGCCTTCCTGCGAGATGGTTAGACAACCCACGCCGAATGAATTTCCTGAAGGTATCGCATGAGAAGGCCAAGCACCAATGACCCCAGGAGGTGACGTGAATGGGGCCGGCCCGCCAGACAGAGCTCAGCCGTTGGATTTATCGATGCTGCAGGGACGGGCCCGAGCATAGACGTCATGCCTAGCCTTCTCATGCAAAGGATCCTGAAGAAAGACGATCGGCGCGTGGCTCCCATGGTGGGTGACAATCAAGCAGGTGATAACCATAGGTAGATTACGCATGAAAAGCAAACTGGCTTAGGTAAATGCAAGAACTATACATGCCACTGGGTCGGACCCGAGCGGCCTGGGGATGATGCAGCCCGAGGGGCGCCCCCGGCAGGGTGAACTAAATATGCAAGTGGATACATGCCGCAGGGACAGACCCACGCGGCCTGGGAATGATGCAGCCCAGGGGGCGCTCCGAGCTAAATAAACTTGGAAAATGTCACCTGGTTTGGTTGTCGAAGGAGTGTTGGGGTAGCTGAAGACACGTGGCGAAGAAGCCGCCCCTCACGAGCCATCGAGACCTAGAGCCTCGGGAGGCTGTGGAAGCTCAGGTGGCCTCCTGAGGACCGTCTCCATCTTCGCCAGGACTGCGTGGTGCCTGGCCTCCTGACCTGCCAGGATGCTCCGCAGATCGCGCTGGAAGGCGGTTGCCACACTTGGCATGCCAAACGGCATGCGAACGTTGCTGAGGTGGACCCTCACACCGGCCAGCATGCGAAGGCCAGAAGCGCTCCTGGGATGCGGCCCTGTTGAGCCCTGGGATGTCGATGCAGACGCGCAGCTCTCCACCCTCGCTTGGATGGGGAGTAGCGCCAGGTGGGCGGCGGTCACCGTGTATTGCCCTTGCTTCCTGAAGCTCCTGAGTGGTCTTGACGATGAACACCTGAGCGCCAGGTGCTCCTCGCCCGGTGTCCTCCTTAGGGAAACGTGCTGCAAAGCACGCCTCCACATGGTGCCCGAGCACCTCCCTCGTGACGTTGGCCAAGTCTGAGGCCCTCCAGAAGAGAGCCCCCGAGCCCTGCCCGAGGATGGCACCGGGCGCGCCTCCCTATGAGAGGGAGGAAGGCGCCCCAGGCACGGGCGTAGATCCTGAGGTGCTGCCGCTCCCTTGAGGCCCGGTGTGGAGTAGCCGCTTCTTCTTCTTGGGGTTGGCCTCAGGAGGGTACTACACACCCGTGCTGTCAGCGTCTTCAATTGATGCAGCTTGGAAGGCGCGCTTGAGGGAGCACACCATGTTTCTTTCTTCGCAGGGGCCCGTGATGATTCCACCGCTTCCCGGCATCTTGAGGACGTTGTAGCCATGGTGGGTGACTACCATGAATTTGGCTAGCGCTGGGTACCCGAGGATGGCATTGTACGACAGGCGGATGTGGGCGACGCCGAAGTTGACGAACTCGGTGTGATAGTTGTCGCGCTGACTGAAGGTGAAAGGGAGACGAACTTGACCTATCGAGGTGGTGGATCCGTCAGTCACTCCTGAGAAAGGCTTGGTAGGCTGGAGCTGATCGTATGGCACTTGAAGGCTGTCGAACGTCTCGACGGACAGGACACTGAGCCCTGCGCTGCCGTCGATGAGGGTCTTGGTGACCTGGACATTGCTGATGACGGGCGAGCAGAGCATCGGGAGAACGCCGGCGGTTGCCGCGCATTTGAGCTGGTCTGCCGAGCTAAAGGTGATGATGTACTTGGACCATCTAAGCAAGTGTGTGCCCCGAGCTTGGGGAGGGCTGCATTCACCTCGTGAGAGAACTGCTTGAAGATGCGATGGGAAGCTGGGGCTTGAGCGCCACCCAGGATGCAGGCGATGGCGCGCGGCTCCTGGAAACCCCTAGCCCCTTTGTCCTGCTGGTGGTCGTCGTTCCTCCTTGGTGGCGGCGGCAGCGGAGGGAGACCAGGGTTTCCCTGAGGGCGGTCCTCACGAGGCGGATCCCTCCAAGCAACAATATTCGATTGCAAGATCTAAAGATATACCTTCAAGCACTCACCCCCCAGCAACGGCGCCAGAAAAGAGCTTGATGTCTACTACACAACCTTCTTCTTGTAGACGTTGTAGGGCCTCCAAGTGCAGAGGTTTGTAGGACAGTAGCAAATTTCTCTCAAGTGGATGACCTAAGGTTTATCAATCCGTAGGAGGCGTAGGATGAAGATGGTCTCTCTCAAACAAGCCTGCAACCAAATAACAAAGAGCCTCTTGTGTCCCCAACACACCCAAGACAATGGTAAATTGTACAGGTGCACTAGTTCGGCGAAGAGATATATGGATGGTAGATAAAGGTTTTCGTAATCTGAAAATATAAAAACAGCAAGGTAACTAATGATAAAAGTGAGCGTAAACGGTATTGCAATGCGTTGAAACAAGGCCTAGGGTTCATACTTTCACTAGTGCAAGTCCTCTCAACAATAATAACATAATTGGATCATATAACGATCCCTCAACATGCAACAAAGAGTCACTCCAAAGTCACTAATAGCGGAGAACAAACGAAGAGATTATGGTAGGGTACGAAACCACCTCAAAGTTATTCTTTCCAATCAATCCGTTGGGCTATTCCTATAAGTGTCACAAACAGCCCTAGAGTTCGTACTAGAATAACACCTTAAGACACAAATTAACCAAAACCCTAATGTCACCTAGATACTCCAATGTCACCTCAAGTATCCGTGGGTATGATTATACGATATGCATCACACAATCTCAGATTCATCTATTCAACCAACACAAAAGTACTTCAAAGAGTGCCCCAAAGTTTCTATCGGAGAGTCAAGACGAAAACGTGTGCCAACCCCAATGCATAGGTTCATGGGCGGAACCCGCAAGTTGATCACCAAAACATACATCAAGTGGATCAATAGAATACCCCATTGTCACCACGTGTATCCCATGCAAGACATACATCAAGTGTTCTCAAATCCTTAAAGACTCAATCCGATAAGATAACTTCAAAGGGAAAACTCAATCCATTACAAGAGAGTAGAGGGGGAGAAAAATCGTAAGATCCAACTATAATAGCAAAACTCGCGATACATCAAGATCGTACCACCTCTAGAACATGAGAGAGAGAGAGATCAAACACATAGCTACTGGTACATCCCCTCAGCCCTGCGGAAGAACTACTCCCTCCTCGTCATGGAGAGCATCGAGATGATGAAGATGGCCACCGGAGAGGGATTCCCCCCTCCGGTAGGGTGCCGGAACGGGTCTAGATTTGTTTTCGGTGGCTACGGAGGCTTCTGGCGGCGGAACTCCCGATCTATTGTGCTCCTCGAAGTTTTTAGGGTATATGGGTATATATGGGAGGAAGAAGTACGTCGGTGAAGCAATAGGGGGCCCACGAGGGTGGAGGGCGCGCCTGGGGGGGGGGGGGGGTAGGCACGCCCCCCTACCTTGTGGCTTCCTCCTTTATTTCTTGACGTAGGATCCAAGTCTCCTGGATCATGTTCGTTCCAAAAATCACGTTCCCGAAGGTTTCATTCCGTTTGGACTCCGTTTGATATTCCTTTTCTTCGAAACCCTAAAATAGGCAAAAAAAACAATGATTCTGGGTTGGGCCTCCGGTTAATAGGTTAGTCCCAAAAATAATATAAAAGTGGATAATAAAGCCCAATAATGTCCAAAACAGTAGATAATGTAGCATGGAGCAATCAAAAATTATAGATACGTTGGAGACGTATCAAGCATCCCCAAGCTTAATTCCTGCTTGTCCTCGAGTAGGTAAATGATAAAAACAGAATTTTTGATGTGGAATGCTACCTAACATATTTCTCTAAGTAATTCTCTTCATTTTGGCATAAATGTTCAGATCCATAAGATTCAAGACAAAAGTTTAATATTGACATAGTAATACTTCAAGCATACTAACTAAGCAATCATGTCTTCTCAAAATAACATGGCCAAAGAAAGTTCATCCCTACAAAATCATTTAGTTTGGTCATGCTCCATTTTCGTCACACAAGAATGCTCTCATCATGCAAAACCCTGTTGACAAGCCAAGCAATTGTTTCATACTTTAGTAATCTCAAACTTTGTTCAACTTTCACGCAATACATGAGAGTGAGCCATGGATATAGCACTATGGGTGGAATAGAATATAATGAGGGGGTTATGTGGAGAAGACAAAAAGGAGAAAGTCTCACATCGACGCGGCTAATCAATGGGCTAGGGATATGCCCATCAATTGATGTCAATGCAAGGAGTAGGGATTGCCATGCAACGGATGCACTAGAGCTATAAATGTATGAAAGCTCAACAAAACAAACTAAGTGGGTGTGCATCCAACTTGTTTGCTCACAAAGACCTAGGGCACTTGAGGAGGCCCATTGTTGGAATATACAAGCCAAGTTCTATAATGAAAATTTCCCACTAGTATATGAAAGTGACAAAACAAGAGACTATCTACCATGAAGATCATGGTGCTACTTTGAAGCACAAGTGTGGAAAAAAGGATAGTAGCATTGTCCCTTTTATTTTATTTTTATTTTTTATTTGGCATTTATTTTTCTTTTCTTTTTGGAATTTTTTATTTGGCCTTTCTTTTTTTGGCATTTCTTTTTTTTGGGGACAATGCTCTATTAATGATGATCATCACACTTCTATTTATTTACAACTCAAAGATTACAACTCGATACTAGAACAAAGTATGACTCTATATGAATGCCTCCGGTGGTGTACCGGGATGTGCAATGAATCAAGAGTGACATGTATGATAAATTATGCATGATGCCTTTGCCACCAATATGATGTCAACTACATGATCATGCAAAGCAATATGACAATGATGATGTGTGTCATAATAAACGGAATGGTGGAAAGTTGCATGTCAATATATCTCGGAATGGCTATGGAAATGCCATAATAGGTAGGTATGGTGGCTGTTTTTAGGAAGATATAAGGAGGTTTATGTGTCAAAGAGCGTATCATATCACGGGGTTTGGATGCACCGGGGAAGTTTGCACCAACTCTCAATGTGAGAAAGGCAATGCACGGTACCGAAGAGGCTAGCAATGATGGAAGGGTGAGAGTGCGTATAATCCATGGACTCAACATTAGTCATAAAGAACTCACATACTTATTGCAAAAATCTAAAAGTCATCAAAAACCAAGCATTACGCGCATGCTCCTAGGGGGATAGATTGGTAGGAAAAGACTATCGCTCGTCCCCGACCGCCACTCATAAGGAAGACAATCAAATAACACCTCATGTTTCAAATTTGTTACACAATGTTTACCATACGTGCATGCTACGGGACTTGCAAACTTCAACACAAGTATTTCTAAAATTCACAACTACTCAACTAGCACAACTTTGATATCACTATCTCCATATCTCAAAAGAATCATCAAGTATCAAACTTCTCATAGTATTCAATGCACTTATATGAAAGTTTTTATTATATCCCTCTTGGATGCCCATCATATTAGGACTAATTTCATAACCAAAGCAAATTACCATGCTGTTCTAAACACTCTCAAAATAATAAAAGTGAAGCATGAGAGTACATCTATTTCTACAAAATAAAACCACCACCGTGCTCTAAAAAGATATAAGTGAAGCACTAGAGCAAATGACAAACTACTCCGAAAGATATAAGTGAAGATCAATGAGTAGTCGAACAATTATGAAACTATATGAAGACTCTCTAACATTTAATAACTTCAGATCTTGGTATTTTATTCAAACATCAAGCAAAACAAAATTAAATAAATGATGCTCCAAGCAAAACACATATCATGTGGCGAATAAAAATATAGCTCCAAGTAAAGTTACCGATGAACGAAGACGAAAGAGGGGATGCCTTCCGGGGCATCCCCAAGCTTAGGCTCTTGGTTGTCCTTAAATATTTCCTTGGGGTGCCTAGGGCATCCGCAAGCTTAGTCTCTTGCCACTCCTTATTCCATAGTCCATCGAGTCTTTACCCAAAACTTGAAAACTTCACAACACAAAACTTAATAGAAAACTCGTAAGCTCCGTTAGCGAAAGAAAACAAAACACCACTTCAAGGTACTGTAATGAACTCATTCTTTATTTATATTGGTGTTAAAACTACTTTATTCCAACTTCTCTATGGTTTATAAACTCTTTTACCAGCCATAGATTCATTAAAATAAGCAAACAACACACGAAAAACAGAATCTGTCAAAAACAGAATAGTATGTAGTAATATGTAACTAACGCAAACTTATGGAAGCTCAAAAATTCTAAAATAAATTGCTGGGCGTGAGGAATTTATCTATTAGTCATCTGCAAAAAGAATTAACTAAATAGCGTTCTCCAATAAAAAGTGGCAGCAATTCTCGTGAGCGCTAAAGTTTCTGTTTTTTACAGCAAGATCAAGAAGACTTTCCCCAAGTCTTCCCAACGGTTATACTTGGCTCAAACACTAACTAAAAGCATAAAACCACATATAAACAGAGGCTATATGAATTATTTATTACTAAACAGGATCAAAAAGCAAAGAACAAAAATAAAATTGGGTTGCCTCCCAACAAGCGCTATCGTTTAACGCCCCTAGCTAGGCATGATGATTTCAATGATGCTCACATAAAGGATAAGAATTGTAACATAAAGAGAGCATCATGAAGAATATGACTAGAACATTTAAGTCTAACCCACTTCCTATGCATAGGGATTTTGTGAGCAAACAACTTGTGGGAACAAGAATCAACTTGCATAGGAAGGTAAAACAAGCATAACTTCAAGATTTTCAACACATAGAGAGGAAACTTGATATTATTGCAACTCCTGCAAGCATGTATTCGTCCCTCATAATAATTCTCAGTAGCATCATGAATGAATTTAACAATATAACCAGCACCTAAAGCATTCTTTTCATGATCTACAAGCATAGAAAATTTACTACTCTCTACATAAGCAAAATTCTTCTCATGAATAATAGTGGGAGCAAACTCAACAAAATAATTATCATGTGAGGCATAATCCAATTGAAAACTAAAATCATGATGACAAGTTTCATGGATATTATTATTCTTTATATCATACAAGTCATCACAATAATCATCATAGATAGCAACTTTGATCTCATAATCAATTGGTACCTCTTCCGAAATAGTGGATTCATCACAAAATAAAGTCATGACCTCTCCAAATCCACTTTCATCAATATAATCATCATAAATAGGAGGCATGCTTTAATCATAATAAATTTGCTCATCAAAACTTGGGGGACAAAAAATATCATATTCATCAAACATAGCTTCCCCAAGCTTGTGGCTTTGCATATCATTAGCATCATGGATATTCAAGGAATTCATACTAACAACATTGCAATCATGCTCATCATTCAAATATTTAGTGCCAAACATTCTAATGCATTCTTCTTCTAGCACTTGAGCACAATTATCGGAATCTTTATTCTCATGAAAGATATTAAAAAGATGAAGCATATGAGGTATCCTCTATTCCATTTTTGTGTAGTTTTCTTTTATAAACTAAACTAGTGCTAAAACAAGAAACAAAAAGATTCGATTGCAAGATCTAAAGATATACCTTCAAGCACTCACCTCCCTGGCAAGGGCGCCAAAAAAGATCTTGATGTCTACTACACAACCTTCTTCTTGTAGACGTTGTTGGGCCTCCAAGTGCAGATGTTTGTAGAACAGTAGCAAATTTCCCTCAAGTGGATGATCTAAGGTTTATCAATCCGTAGGAGGCATAGGAAGAAGATGGTCTCTCTCAAACAACCCTGCAACCAAATAACAAAGAGTCTCTTGTGTCCCCAACACACCCAATACAATGGTAAATTGTATAGGTGCACTAGTTCGGCGAAGAGATGGTGATACAAGTGGTATATGGATGGTAGATAAAGGTTTTTGTAATCTGAAAATATAAAAACAGCAGGGTAACTACTGATAAAAGTGAGCGTAAACGGTATTGCAATGCATTGAAATAAGGCCTACGGTTCAAACTTTCACTAGTGCAAGTCCTCTCAACAATAATAACATAATTGGATCATATAACGGTCCCTCAACATGCAACAAAGAGTCACTCCAAAGTCACTAATAGCGGAGAACAAACGAAGAGATTATGGTAGGGTACGAAACCACCTCAAAGTTATTCTTTCCAATCAATCCGTTGGGCTATTCCTATAAGTGTCACAAACAGCCCTAGAGTTCGTACTAGAATAACACCTTAAGACACAATCAACCAAAACCCTAATGTCACCTAGATACTCCAATGTAACCTCAAGTATCCATGGGTATGATTATACGATATGCATCACAGAATCTCAGATTCATCTATTCAACCAACACAAAAGTACTTCAAAGAGTGCCCCAAAGTTTCTACTGGAGAGTCAAGACGAAAATGTGTGCCAACCCCTATGCATAGGTTCATGGGCGGAACCCACAAGTTGATCACCAAAACATACACCAAGTGGATCAATAGAATACCCCATTGTCAGCACGGGTATCTCACGCAAGACATACATCAAGTGTTCTCAAATCCTTAAAGACTCAACCCGATAAGATAACTTCAAAGGGAAAACTCAATCCATTACAAGAGAGTAGAGGGGGAGAAACATCATAAGATCCAACTATAATAGCAAAGCTCGCGATACATCAAGATCGTACCACCTCAAGAACACGAGAGAGAGAGAGAGAGAGAGAGATCAAACACATAGCTACTGGTACATACCCTCAGCCCCGAGGGAGAACTACTCCCTCCTCGTCATGGAGAGCACCGGGATGATGAAGATGGCCACCGGAGAGGGATTCCCCCCTCCGGTAGGGTGCCGGAATGGGTCTAGATTGGTTTTCGGTGGCTACAGAGGCTTCTGGCGGCGGAACTCCCGATCTATTGTGCTCCTCGAAGTTTTTAGGGTATATGGGTATATATGGGAGGAAGAAGTACGTCGGTGAATCAACAGGGGGCCCACGAGGGTGGAGGGCGCGCCTGGGGGCTAGGCGCGCCCCCTACCTCGTGGCTTCCTCCTTTATTTCTTGACGTAGGGTCCAAGTCTCCTGGATCATGTTTGTTCCGGAAATCACGTTCCCCGAAGGTTTCATTCCATTTGGACTCCGTTTGATATTCCTTTTTTGCGAAACTCTGAAATAGGCAAAAAACAACAATTCTGGGCTGGGCCTCCGGTTAATAGGTTAGTCCCAAAAATAATATAAAAGTGGATAATAAAGCCCAATAATGTCCAAAACAGTAGATAATATAGCATGGATCAATCAAAAATTATAGATACGTTGGAGACGTATCAACGATTCGGGAAGATCTCGGCCACGCTTTGTGTCTGGCTCTGCCGCGAGAACGGCCACGCCTTTGCACTTCACGTCCTTGACCTTGACCTTCTTCTCCTCTAGATCTGCAGCAGGGAGCTCGAGGAGGGAGAGGCGCCCCTCCTCAGCTCTTTCGCACTTGGTTGCTATGTTGAACAGCTCCAAAGTCATGCACAGCTCCTCATGGATGGTGAGCTCCTCCTTCATCTTGTTGTCGTGGACGCCATCGGAAAACGCTGAGATGATGGCCTCATCCGTCACCTTGGGGATACTGAGACGCACGCTTTTGAAGCGTTGTATGTACTTCTGCAGGGTCTCTCCTGGCTGTTGCTTGATGCGGTGCAGGTCACCCGCGGCCGGGGGCGGTCGCGGATGCCCTGGAAGTTGGCGACGAAGTTGTCACGCATCTAGTTCCAGGAGCAGATCAAGCCCAAGGGCAGGCTCAGGAGCCATGAGCGGGCGCCATCCTTGAGAGCCATGGGAAACCAGTTCGCCATGACCTTTTCGTCGCTGTTGCCCGCCTCGGTGCTCAGCTCGTAGAGCTGCAAGAACTCCGCAGGGTCGGGGGTGCCGTTGTAGCGAGGAGGCAGGTCCGGCTTGAACTTGCCTGGCCAGACGATGCTACGCAGCTCAGGAGTGAAGGCGCAGTAGCCTAGCATGGCCACCGGGGCCCGTCGTGGAGGCGGAGCTTGATCTTGGTGTCCCTGCGCCGCCATGGCAAGTGGCGCATGGCCCTATCGAGGCAAGCGATCCTGACGTTGCAGTGGAGCGTTTTCTTGCGGACGGGGGATCTCTTGGCAGCTTCACTCTTCGTGCGCGGGCACACGGTGCGGTGGGTCACGCTGCGGGGCCGCATATCTTGGAGCGAGGACGCCGTCTTAACGCGGAGGAGGCGGAGGCGCTCCATGAGCCGCATGCCTCGGCGCGAGGGCGCCATCTTGGTGCAGAGGGGCAGAGGTGCTCCGTGAGCCACATCGCCTGCAGCCGGGGGCGGGCAAGGCAGCGAGAGGGATGGTGCAGGAGAGCCCCCCGCGGCGCTGACGAGCTCGGCGATGTGGTCCAACCAGTCCTCGTAGAGGTCGTCGACCAGGCAGTAGCGTAGGAGCTCGCGTGTCATGAGCAGCGCAGCTTGCACATTCGTGGGTGCACGGCGAGCGTGAGACGATGAGCCAGTCGGAGTCAGCGACGGGTTGGCGGTGCGGCCGTCTCGCCGCACGGAGGGGTGCAGTGAGGAGGCTTGCTGCTCGTTTGCCGCCGGGCCGGTGGCGGCGTTGGCGGCGGGTGACGGAGAACGACGGGGAGGCCCGCCGACAGGGGCTGTCTAAGCGACACGGGTGGTGAAGGTCGGCCATGAACTCGGCGGAGTGGTGAAGCACGGATTGACAGAGGGGAAAGCTTCAGCACACCCCTACCTGGCGTGCCAAATGTCGGATTTTGGGTTCCGGCAAAACCCTTGAGGTTCGAACACTGGGGTGCGCATGAAGATCTCCCCCCCCCCTCTAGCTCGCACACACCATGATCTCATGGCCTAGCTCAACGAACCAAAGGAACACAAGATGCAAGAGTTTATACTGGTTCGGGCCACCAATGCTGTGTAATCCCCTACTCCAGTGTGGTGTGGTGGATTGCCTCTTGGGCTAAGGATGAACAGTTACAAGGGAAGAACAGCCTCCTGAGGAGAGGTGCTCTTGTGCTTGGTGAGTGTGGTGGCTTTCGTGGAATGGATCTAGTCCAAGATTATCTCTTCCCATCAGATCCCCTCTCTATGGTGGAGGCTAGTCCTATTTATAGAGGCTCGGTTCCTCTCCCCAAATATTCAGCGAGAAGGCATCCCACAACATCCAATTTGAAGGGGGACAAGTAGTACAGGCTATCTTGACAAAAGGTGGTCTTCGCCTGCCAAAGGCTCTGGTGGTGACATCGTCTTGGGCTCCACAGTGACCTCCATCCTGCTGTCCTACTGGTCTTGGTCTTGTTGCACCGATATGGAAACCTTTGCCTAATGCCTCGGGACTCCTCGCCTGCGCTTGCCTCTTTAGCACCAAAGAGGAAATGAGGACACTGCGCGCGCTGGCGCCCGCCTAGCTTTAGCCATCATGGCTTGCGTCACACAAAGCTCGCGAGGTGTCCCTTGCCTTGATCTCTCCGCCCCTTGCGAGCCAGCCTGGTGAGGCTGCCCCTGAGGAGGTCTTGCATCGTCCGCCTCACAAGGCTTGGCCCCTCGCGAGGGTCTTGAGTGTTTGCTGGTGAAGATGGGCCGTACAGGGCCGCTGGTGGAGCCACGCCGCGGGCCGCCGGCAGCCAAGTCTAGGGACCCCCGTTTCGAGAACGCCGATAGCAGCTATGATTATGGTACTGAATATAAAGGCATGTCTGTATGCAAGTCGTGTGACTTTTGTCATTTGGGTCAGTCGACCATTTCAGGCGGTTGGATGAAGATCCTACGTCTCCTAACCCTTCTTCTTCCCATAAAGAACACCGCACGGGCCGCCAGCCGAACCATCAGCTCTGACCCGCCTGCCCTCCCCTGAACCGCCCCCACCACCTCTGTTCCTCCGCCACCCCGCCCCACCCTCGTCGAGTTTTCTTCGTTTGCCGAGGCCCCACCACCGCCCCCACCACCACCGTCCCCACTTGAGCCCGTCCTTCGCACGGGCGAACTCCGGCGAGTTCTCAAAAATCGAATGACCCAAATTTTAAATTTAGTCTACTATCATTTAACTAGTGTGGAATATAAAAGGGGAAAACCATAAGCATTGCGAGTATAGTGTTGAGCATGCCATGGCGGATCTGAAGGTGCGAATCAGACAAAGGCAACTTCGCAACCAATGTTTGCTTTCAACCAACAAGTAAGCGATGGACAAGAAATCAGAGTAAAGCAATGTGATCTATTTTCTTGCTGCAAAAAATAAGTTGAGTAGATACGAAAGAGTACCGCCTCTAGTGCGGCGCTGTGTATGCATCTGCTGAGAATTTGACGGTGATGCGGTAGCTAGGGGTGGGCATATAACCCAAAAACCGAACGACCGAACCGAGTTAACCTGAACCGAAGCCGAAGTATTCGGTACTATGCTCGGTTAGCAATTCTAACAACCCAAATTTACTTTGGTGATTTCGGTCTGCATGCTTGGTCAACCGAATTGACCAAAGCACCGAGGCCCACCTCTAAACTTCTCGCGCGTCCTCCATAAATTAGTTTCATTCGTACGACGTGTGCTGCCAGTCAACGAACATCAACTGCCCCTGCAAACAGTGTTGTAGGCTGGCCGGCTGGTCCCCCTGACCCCCTCCCTAATTCTCGTACACGTGTACTGGACGCTCATCTGCTTTTCTACTTTTTAATGAACCTAGGTGCGGTTTCCTGCTACCTGCTATCTTGCTCATCTCGTGTTATCTTATTTTCCTTTGAGCGTACCACGTGTTGTTATCTAGGCCACACAAACCACAGCTCTCAGCCCAGCTGAGACAAACAAGTAGCAGCTAGCCCAACCCAGCCTAGAGCGATAGTGCCCACGCGATCAGGTCCCAATTGTTCAGTCTGTTCGTTGCAAAACTGAATACCGATCCGATCGATCGGGGCACTGAAGGCTCGGTTTCTTTTATCGCCAGAGACCGATCGGTGGACCTTTTCTAGGAACTGGAAAGGCTAAAATACCGAAGTACTGAACCATCTAGTTCGGGTTAACTGAACGCCCACCCCTAGCGGTAGCGATGGCTGTCGGTGGCATGGAAGCAGATATAGGAGGGTAGACGATGGCAGCGGGAGAAATATCCCAGCGTGGTGGATGAGACAGTCGTAGGAGCGGTGCTGGCAAGGTGGACGACAATGGGGATGAAGCAAGAGGCCGAGATGCAAGGATCCCGGTCCGAAGCTGTGGATGAGAGAAGTCGATCTCTTGTAATTGATGATGATGTCTGTGTATCAGCTCCGGCATGGTGGAGGAGGAGGGCGGTGGATGGGGTGGCGGACGGAGGACGCTAGGGTGGAGAGGGTGTTTTTGGCGCCCACGGAGTATGAATGGGGAAATGGAGGGAGAGAGGAAGGGGGGAACCATGTCTTCAGGCGCGCTTGTCTCAAATGCGAGGAAATATACAAACTTAGCCCCCATTTAAAATTTCCTACATCACAACAATATTAGTCGGTTGGGGATAGGACGGTAATATTGCATACACCAAATATTTGCCGACGAGAGTTTGTTTTGGCACCCACCGTGTATGAATCGGGGAGGGAGTCGATTTCGGTCGAGGAGACACTGTGTTTTGGTGCCCACCGTGTATGAATCCAGGTGAGAGGCGGTTATGTCACGTTTGAGTGAAATTACAAACCTACCCCCATCGAAACCTATAGAAATCGAGCCGATAGGCTTGTGTGTCAGGGATAGGCAGTAATTTCCATCTCTCAAATTTTGGTTTCGGGCAGTTCTGGCGAATTTCCCTGCTTCGTTCAAATTTTTGCAGAGCAAGAGTGCACGTTTACCATGCCAACTCAATTCGAATACAATTTGTATTCTATTTTTGTTCGGGCAGGATCCATTTTTGATTGGAATAAAATTCTATATACATCCTTTTTTATATATACTTTCAAAAGCACAACACCCTTTATACATAAATATGGTTTACAAATGGCATGATCTCAGATTCATAAGGCTGGATCCATCTTATTTTGGATTTTCAAATATTTGAAACCACTTTATGTTGAAATCCAATGTATGCATTCCTCGCCAACTGTCTTCAATTAATGTGTGTTTTATGCGGGTTTTTTACTTCTCAAACATGTATAACATGTTTCACACACGCAACATATAGTGTAATCCCGTTTAGACATTAATTGCATATAAACTATGCATTTTCTCTAATTAATGAATCTATGGGTCACTAATATTGATAAACTATATAACATTACACGTGTCCCCAAATTCAAATGAATATGCATGTTTGATACACCAATTTTTGTTATGATATTATCGATGTCGTGATCTCTAGTTTAAATATTTGAATCCGCTTCGATCCAGATATTCGTCTCATATAGCTATCACTCATGCTTATATAGGAGTATCTCTCTAGACCTATACGCGTTCATCATCTTTCGGGTATCTCTCGTGCTACCTGTATGTCGACAATGATCTTTTATCTTCGTAACACATTGACGATACTCTTGCCCTTGACCTTCATCACTCTACCTCTCTCTAAGTATATCTTGCTCCCTGCTATGTGTCTCTAACTATCATTCTCCATGTGAAATCTCTTTCTCTCACACGAACACAAACTTCGTCTCCCGGGGGTCTCATTTCTCTCTACTATTCCCATGTGTGCCACTCGCACACCCCCTCCCACACATAGATGTATTTCGCTCCTTGGGTATGAGAAGCTATGAATCTTCCTCTTCAATATCTCTTTCTCACACACAAACACAAACTCTTTCTCCTAGGGTCTCATATCTCTCCACCATTCTCTTGTATGTCGCTCACTCACACTCGCTCTCCCTAGAGATATCTTGCATTCCCTGATATGTCTCTCTAGCTATCACTCTCATTATGAAATATCTTTCTCTCTCGCATACACAAAACTCCATCTCTCAGGATCTCATTTCTCTCTGATATTTGTTTGTATGTGACTCACATGCACCCTCTCTCTATCTCTCTCACACCCACACACATAACTCAGCCTTCTGATCCACTCGACTCTTATCTCTAACACACACACTAGCTAGCATCTTGATCTTTCTATTTATATGTTTCTCCATCAACCTTCTTTCTCGCCCTCACTCTTGCTTCCTATCACGCACACTATATATGTTTCTCTATACATGCAGTCATGTGCCCTCTTTTTATCTTTCTCTCACACACACATAACTTCACCCTCTGAAACACTTGGCGGTCATCTCCAACACTCAAACTAGCCGATGTCCCTCTAGCTAGCATCTCTATCTTTGTATCTATCTGTAGTTTCTCCGTCAGCATTTCTTTCTCGCACGCACTCTTGCTTCCTATCACGCAAGTATTATGTGGGAGAGGCCACTGCTAGCATGTCATCCCTGACTTGGAATTCTATGCACTTATGATTGGAACTATTAGCAAGCATCCGCAAATACTAACGTTCATTAAGGTAAAACCCAACCATAGCATTAAGATATATTAGTTCCCCTTCAATCTCGTATGCATCAATTTCTATGCTAGGTCGAAGCTTCTATCACTCTTGCCCTCCAATACATAGTCCTATCAACCTACAACTAACCTTATGGTGTGATCCACGCGCGCGCTCATATGATGGGCACCAAAGGACATCAACATAACCATAAGAAAATTAAACCAATCATAGCAATTCACCAATTACCGATAGGACAACGAAAATCTACTCGGACATCATAGGATGGCAACACATCATTGGATAACAATATGAAGCATAAAGCACCATGTTCAAGTAGAGGGTACAATGGGTTGCGGGAGAGTGGACCTCTATAGATAGAAGGGGGAAGGTGATGGAGATGTTGGTGAAGATGACGGAGGTGTTGGTGTAGATCACCGTACCACGATGATGGCCCCGGCGGCGTTCGGGCGCTACCGGGAGAGAGGGGGAGAGGGCCCCCCTCCTTCTTCTTCTTCCTTGACCTTCTCCCAAGATGGGAGAAGGGTTTCCCCTCTGGTCCATGGCCTCCATGGCGGCGGAGGGGCGAGAGTCCCTCCGAGATTGGATCTGTCTCTTTGTCTCTCTCTGTTTTTGCGTTCCCAGATCTGGCCTTTCACCGTTTCCTATATTCCTGTAGATCCGTAACTCTGATTGGATTGAAATTTGAACACGATTTTATCCGGATATTAGCTTTCTTGCGGCGAAAGAAGGGCACCAACCACCTTATGGGGTGTCCACGAGGGTCAGGGGCATGCATTGCCCCCTGGGGCGCGCCCCCCTGCCTCGTGGCCCCCTCGGGCATCGTCTCGCGCTGATTCCACTTCCCAAAATTAACATATATTCCAAAAAAATCTCCGTCAGTTTTTATCCCGCTTAGACTCTGTTTGATATGGATTTTCTGTGGAACAAAAAACATGCAACAAACAGGGACTGGCACTGTGCACTGGATCAATATGTTAGTCCCAAAATAGTATAAAAAGCTGCCAAAAGTATATGAAAGTTGTAGAATATTGGCATGGAACAATAAAAAATTATAGATATGATGGAGACGTATCAACATCCCCAAGCTTAATTTCTGCTCGTCCTCGAGTAGGTAAATGATAAAAAAGATAATTTCTGATGTGGAATGCTACCTAGCATAATCTTGATCATGTAATCTAATCATGGCATGAATATTAAGACATGAGTGATTCAAAGCAATAGTCTATCATTTGACATTAAGTCAATAATACTTCAAGCATACCAACCAAGCAATCATGTCTTTTCAAAATAACATGGCCAAAGAAAGTTATCCCTACACAATCATATGGTCTGGCTATGCTCCATCTTCACCACACAAAGTATTCAAATCATGCACAATCCCGATGACAAGCCAAGCAATTGTTTCATACTTGTGATGTTCTCAAACCTTTTCAACTTCAACGCAACATGAGCGTGAGCCATGGATATAGCACTATAGGTGGAATAGAATATGATGATGGAGGTTGTGTGGAGAAGACAAAAGGGAGAAAGTCTCATATTGACGCGGCTAATCAACGGGCTATGGAGTTGCCCATCAATTGATGTCAATGCGAGGAGTAGGGATTGCCATGCAACGGATGCACTAGAGCTATAAGTGTATGAAAGCTCAAACTAAAACTAAGTGGGTGTGCATCCAACTTGCTTGCTCATGAAGACCTAGGGCATTTGAGGAATCCCATCGTTGGAATATACAAGCCAAGTTCTATAATGAAAATTCCCACTAGTATATGAAAGTGATAACTCAAGAGACTCTCTATATGAAGAACATGGTGCTACTCTCAAGCACAAGTGTGGTAAAAGGATAGTAACATTGTCCCTTCTCTCTTTTCTCTCATTTTTTATTTTTCTCTCTCTTTTTTAGGCTTCTTTGGCCTCTTTTTTGGGGGGGGGCTTCTTAGGCCACTTTTACTTTGATAACCTCACATGGGACAATGTTCTAATAATGATGATCACACACTTTTATCTACTTACAACTCAATATTACAACTCGATACAAGAACAAAGATATGACTCTATATGAATGCCTCTGGTGCTGTACCGGGATGTGTAATGATCTAGCGTAGCAATGACATAAAAAATGGACAAGGCATGAAAACATCATGCTAGCTATCTTACGATTATGCAAAGCAATATGACAATAAATGCTCAAGTCATGTATATGATGATGATGGAAGTTGCATGGCAATATATCTCAAAATGGCTATGGAAATGCTATGATAGGTAGGTATGGTGGCTGTTTTGAGGAAGAATAAGGAGGCTTATGTGTGATAGAGCGTATCATATCATGGGGTTTGGATGCACTGGCGAAGTTTGCACCGACTCTCAAGGTGAGAAAGGGCAATGCATGGTACCGAAGAGGCTAGCAATGATGGAAGGGTGAGAGTACGTATAATCCATGGACTCAACATTAGTCATAAAGAACTCACATACTTATTGCAAAAATCTATTAGTCATCGAAACAAAGTACTATGTGCATGCTCCTAGGGGGATAGATTGGTAGGAAAAGACCATCGCTCGTCCCCGACCGCCACTCATAAGGAAGACAATCAATAAATACCTCATTCTCCAACTTCGTTACATAACGGTTCACCATACGTGCATGCTACGGGAATCACAAACTTCAACACAAGTATTTCTATAATCCACAACTGCCCACTAGCATGACTCTAATATCACCATCTTTATATCGCAGAACTATTGCAGGGAATCAAACATATCATATTCAGTGATCTACAAGTTTTATGTAGGATTTTATGACTAACCATGTGAATGACCAATTCCTGTCATCTCTCTAAATAGTATAAGTGAAACAAGAGAGTTTAATCCTTTCTACAAAAGATATGCCCACGCTCTAACAAATATAAGTGAATCAAAAGAGCATTCTACAAATGGCGGTTTTCTATGTGTAGGGAAACAGGCAATCCAAACATCAAATGATATAAGTGAAGCACATGAAGCATAGTATAAAGCCATACTCAAAAGATATAAGTGAAGTGCAAAGAGAATTCTATAAATAAACCATGGAGTATCTCATACCAGCATGGTGCATAAAAGGAAAGTGAAAATTAAATGCAAAAGTCGCTCCAAGATGTGCACATATCGCATGAACGAAATGAATCCGAAAACATACTGATATTTGTTGAAGAAAGATGGGATGCCTTCTGGGGCATCCCCAAGCGTAGACGCTTGAGTCTCCTTGAATATTTACTTGGGGTGCCTTGTTCATCCCCAAGCTTGAGCTCTTGCCTCTCCTCCTTCTCCTCACATCGAGACCTCCTCGATCTTCGAACACTTCATCCACACAAAACTCAACAGAAAACTCGGTAAGATCCGTTAGTATAATAAAGCAAATCACGACTCTAAGTACTGTTGCAAACCAATTCATATTTTGTTTTTGCATTGTAGCTACTATAATATAACTTTTCCATGGCTTAATCCACTAATAGAAATCGATAGTTTCATCAAAACAAGCAAACTATGCATCAAAAACAGAATCTGTCTTAAACAGGACAGTCTGTAGTAATCTAATCATTCACCATACCTCTGGTACTCCAAATATTCTTCCAAAATTAGGAAAAATAAACAATTTGTATAGAAAGACACTGCAAAAAGTTTTAGAACCGTTTGACATTCCAGTCAAAAAATGTAAAATCGCGCACTACAGCCAAAGTTTCTGTCTTGCACCATACAAACCAACAAGCAATGTAAACGTCCTAAAGGCAAACCTTGGCACATTATTTTTATTTTTAAACATTATAAAAGCACACAACTGAAATAAATGACTCTCTAAAACTTCTGGTTTGTCTCCTTGGCAGCGCTTTATTTAAAGCCGTTAAGCTAGGCATATAGTTCTCAAGTAATGGATCCACCCGGATCCAAAGGTATATCAAAGCCAATTTTAATTAACAATGATTTGGCATTTAGTAGTGATCACAAAACAACATATATCATGCTATGACGAAGTCTAACTCTCTTCCTATGCATCGGCATGTCATAAAAGAACAATTCATGCATACAAAGTAAAGGCCAATGCATAGCATGAGAAGTTTCTTGCAATTTTATCATATTGGAAACATAGAGAGGCGGAGATGTAGTTCCTCTCTCATAATAATTGCAAGTAGGAGCAGCAAGCACATGCATATTATATCTATCAAAATCATCATGTGTAGTAGTGAAACGCAACCCATCAATATAATCCTTAATAAGGGCAAACTTCTCCGATATAGTGTAGTCGGGAGAATTCAAAAAGATAATAGGACTATCATGTGTGGGTGCAATAGCAACAATTTCATGTTTAACATAAGGAACTATAGCAAGTTCATCTCCATAAGAATAATTCATATTTGCATCTTGGCCACAAGCATAGCAGGCATCATCGACAAGGGATACTTCAAAAGAATCAATGGGATCATAACAATCATCATAGCAATCATCCTTCGGTAAATTCGAAGGGAAATTAAACTATGTATGAGTTGAAGAGTTACTCTCATTAGAAGGTGGGTGCGGGTAGCTAATCCGCTCTTCCTCCTTTTGTTCTTCGCTCTCCTAATCATCTTTTTCATCCAATGAGCCCACAGTTTCATCAATTCCTTCTTCCATAGACTCCTGCAAAATATTAGTCTCTTATTGGACAGTGGAGGAGTCCTCAATATATGGTTTAACATAGGCATTAGAAGCATAATTATCATAACAATATTTAAGTATGGCAAACTTTTTAGATTTCTAAAGAGTAGCATCATACTTTCCAATCAAAGAAGCAATTTCATAAGCACCCTTAAAAGCAACAAATTCTTCAATTTGTTGAACATCATAGTAACTATAAACACCCTTGGCATACGAAGATACGATTCCATTATCACTAAACTAACATTGGTAGGGAAGGAGTTTCTTAGGGTCTTCAGAACAACAAGTAAAATCATATATTTCACATAAATTCCAAGCATAGCATTGTAAACGATGAATTTGATCTAGTAAAAGTTTCCCTTTTCGGATATGCGGTGTCGCACATAACAAGCATGCTCATCTAAAGATTTGCCCTCAACTAAGCTAGTTGGGGTTTCAGCATGAGCACATAGGGATCGAAGATGATCCAAGTAAAAAGCTTCAGGAGTGTGATAGATTTTGAGTGGTTCTTCAACCATTGGTGTAGTAGGTACAACTATATTTTTTTGGTAATTTGCGTTTCCTACCCATAACTAAAGATAGAAAACAAGAGCACAAATTAAAATCTACTTAGTGATAAAGCAAACAAGCACACACGAGAATATTCACCCCACGCTATAACTCCCCGGCAACGGCGCCAAAAAAGGTCTTGATAACCCACAAGTATAGGGGATCAATTGTAGCCTCTTTCGATAAATAAGAGTGTTGAACCCAACGAGGAGCTAAAGGTAGAACAAATATTCCCTCAAGTTCTATCGACCACCGATACAACTCTACGCATGCTTAACATTCGCTTTACCTAGAACAAGTATTAAACTAGAAGTACTTTGTAGGTGTTCTTGGATAGCTTTGCAAGATAACAAAGAGCACGTAAATAAAGACACAACTAAAGTTAGTATAGCGAGTGTGAGAAAGTGGTGGTAGGAGTTGCGAAATTGTCCCTAAGCAATTGTCTACTTTACTAGACCGATAGCAAGTTTTATGTGGGAGAGGCCACTACTAGCATGTCATCCCTAACTTGGAATTCTATGCACTTTTGATTGGAACTATTAGCAAGCATCCGCAACTACTAACATTCATTAAGGTAAAACCCAACCATAACATTAAGATATATTGGCCCCCCTTCAATCCCGTATGCATCAATTTCTATGCTAGGTTGAAGCTTCTGTAACTCTTGCCCTCCAATACATAGTCCTATCAACATACAACTAACCCTATGGTGTGATCCACATGCGCTCATATGATGGGCACCAAAGGACAGCAACATAACCACAAGCAAATTAAACCAATCATAGCAATTCACCAATTACCGATAGGACAACAAAAATCTACTCAGACATCATAGGATGGCAACACATCATTGGATAATAATATGAAGCATAAAGCACCATGTTCAAGTAGAGGGTACAGTGGGTTGCGGGAGAGTGGACCGATGTAGATAGATGGGGGAAGGTGATGGAGATGTTGGTGAAGATGACGGAGGTGTTGGTGTAGATCGCCGTCACACGATGATGGCCCCGACGGCGTTCTGGCGCCACCGGGAGAGAGGGGGCCCTCCTTCTTCTTCTTCCTTAACCTTCTCCCTAGATGGGAGAAGGGTTTCCCCTCTGGTCCATGGCCTCCATGGCGGCGGAGGGACGAGGGCCCCTCCGAGATTGGATCTGTGTCTCTGTCTCTCTTTGTTTCTGCGTTCCCAGATCTAGCCTTTCACCGTTTCTTATATTCCCGGAGATCCATAACTCTTATTGGATTGAAATTTGAACACAATTTTTAGCCGGATATTAGGTTTCTTGCGGCGAAAGAAGGGAACCAACCGCCTTACGGGGTGTCCACGAGGGTCAGGGGCGTGCCTGCCCCCTAGGGCACGCCCCCTCCCTATTGGCCCCCTCGGGCATCGTCTCGCGCTGATTCCACTTCCCAAAATTCACATATATTCCAAAAAAATCAGCATCAGTTTTTATCCCGTTTGGACTCCATTTGATATGGATTTTCTACGAAACAAAAAACATGCAACAAACAGGAACTGGCACTGGGCACTGGATCAATATGTTAGTCCGAAAAATAGTATAAAAAGTTGCAAAAAGTATATGAAAGTTGTAGAATATTGGCATGGAACAATCAAAAATTATAGATATGATGGAGACGTATCAAGGACTCCGCGTCACACACACACACACACACACACACACTAAGACTCCATCTCACACACACATGCTCTAGGCGGAGCATTTGTTCCTACCACCCTTCGTCCAACCTTACCCGTATGATAAACAATCACCTTAATTTACTTGTATAACATGGACAAATTCCACTTTACTTTAGTAGTTAGCAAACTTCTCGTCTGTACTCTTATAAAAAACTGAGTTGGTGATGATGGCGTGCCTGCCATCTTGTAATATAGACCGTCCGATCTATATCTGACGGATAGAAAGCAAACTATGACAATTTTACAAAAGATACCCGCACCTCTCTCCATATTTACAGATAAGGCCTTGCGTCGTTCATCCTTATCTCCCACAACCTCATTGCTAAGAAATTAAAAAGGAAGTCTCTGGAACAATCTAGCATGGTGGCCGCTCCCACCTGCTGCCGCCGTCCATCCCCATGCTTCCGCCTGGTCCGACCACCAGTCACCACCACGCCCTACTCGTCCTCACCTTATCTCTCATCTTTCATTTTTTTGATGAAATTCTCGAGATACCATTTTATCGATAAAATTCTCTAGATATCATTAGTTTTTACACATGGGATTACTCCTACATGGGTCAATCACAACAGGTGTTTTGTAAAAAAAATGCATCTTGATATTCCGTGCAATGTACGGGCATCTTGCTAGTAATTATATAATGTGAATCACGAGCAGGAAGTGGCATTTTTTACACAACCATGTTAACATGGCCACGTAAATCACTAGCTAACATGTATTACCATTATACTTATATCCCGATGCAAAAGGTTGAGTACATGGACGAAGAGTAGAGTCACACACACGCACTTTGTCTCTCTGAATCACACACACACATACGCACACGCACACACACAGTAGTTACGTGACGCCCCCTTAAGCATACTCGTATGTTATAATTTGTGCACCCGCTGGTACACGTGATGGTGCACATTTATTTAAGCCGGATGGCGAACCCAAACAATAGCTGCATTCATTCCCCTCCCGTCGCCTCTTCTCCGGTCGCCGTCGCCCGATAGCCATGGCCCGGCCGAAGATAACGACATACGCCATACTCCCGTCGGAGCGGCGCCTTAATCTGGAGGCGGTGTGAAGCCCGGATCACAGCCGCCTTGCCTCTGGAGTCCGAACTAGCCGGAGCCGGACGAGGAGGCGTTGGAGGCGGAGCAGCACACGGAGCCGGAGGAGGAGAATGACGGTGCGGAGCCAGAACAGGAGGACGACGGCGCGGGTGAAGCGGAGCCAGAGGAGGACGATGATTTCCATTATACTCAGACTTAAAGGGCTTTGAGTTTCATGCCACATTTATTTCATAGAGATAAGGGAAAGGAAATTTTAGTGGTCATGCATGCATCTTTTTGTGCTAGCACTCCTATATAAGGGTTGACCGGTCGCTTCTCGCGGACGTGCACGGGCGGTGGAAGAGGAAAGAGAACGGAAGCGGGCTGTGGAGTAACATTTTTACCACAATTTCTTAGAAAACTGAGTGCAAAAATTGAGTAGTTTTGCAAACTACCGATACTACACCTGAAACGGTTCAAAACCAATACCACCACCACGCCCGTGCTTGACCGCCCTAGCTGACCCAACCCACTCCCATGCCGACATGCGCTTCCCGCGTAAAACGGTCAGCTTTGCCCTAGAGCGTCAGTGCCGCATTAATGCCCAGCCAGAGCGGAGGCGACCTCTCACTAGCGTCGGCTAGAGCGTTAGTTCCCGGTGCACGCGGCTGCTCAGTGTCGAGGTTGGCCATAGTTTGGATGAGTCTCCATCGTGGGGAGCCACACTAACTGCGATGATATGGACTCCCGTTGCCCACAATTATGGATCGTTCCATCTATGAAGAACACATGAGACTAGAACTACGAGACGGACATGTACCCAGGAGTGGACGTACGAACCTGAGTAATGTAGCGTAGTATGCAAAGTAGAAAGGCACAAATAGTATGAACATGTGTGGGATATAGGCATTTGTCTCTTACTACCACTAAATATTGTACTTCCAATACACGATGATGTTATGATGTATGTGCCTAAGTACTCTACTACTACTATATTAATTGGAGGCACATATTAGGTTTTATATTTGTTTACATGTATGCCCCGAGACCTTCCAACTAGACGTGTCTTTCTCTCTGGGTCGCACTTTGTATTGTTCATACCACTAGTACTACTATGTGTGGTCTCAGACCCAGAAGTGGAAGAAGTCGAGATGCTCTACCACGTTGTTCATGTCCCACTCCTTTCGCTGACGTGTGGGACATCCAACACGTGCCGTGTTTGGCACTCCTTCGTCGTTAGAGTTGAAACGCTAGCATTCATCAGAAACAAAAAATAAATATAAATCAACAGTGATACTATACCACGTGGTTTCCTTGCTCCTCGATATCGGAAAGAATACTTCCTTTCGCCGACATGTGGGACGTCGACCATCCTAGTCCACTTGCCATGCACGCAGAACTCTAAGGGAGAGTCACCCCAGTCGTCGCACCGCAGTAATAATGACTAATGAGCCGTCAAATCACAGGACCAACCTTTCTCACTGTGAAGTTGCTCAGACGAAGGAACCATCATGACTTCGTTGATTTCCACTTCTTGAAGAAAACCACTGTACCAGCAGTACTGCTAGCTACAATAGTTACTCCAGCAGAGGCCTCCTTTGGTTCATAGGATAGGAATTTTATAGGAATATGAAAATCTTAGGAAGTGAGATGACATGCATCTCAATTCCTATAGGGAAAGAGATGCCATTTGATGCATAGGATAGAAATTTTTCCAATGAGTCTAGGCTAATGTACTGGTAATTTTCTCTAAAAACTATAGTAGTAACTAGTACTAGTACATGCTCGTAATTAATTAAACAAACGTACGGGCGACACAGAAACACACACTAACTACTAGTACTACTACTTCTCACATGATGTTCAGATGTCATTGTTCTCTTTCCCGGCTTTGTTGGTGACACCCCACCGTGCTTGGATCTCTGCCGACTACTCTGCAGTAGCGCGTGTGTCCTCTTCTTTCTTGCGGCGGCGAGCCTCTCTTTTCTTGAGTGCTTTCTGACTTTTCCGCTCCCTCTGTGTGGCTTTGGCCACCTCTTGCTCCACCGCCCATTCGGCCTTGGCAGCTTCGAATTCTATCCACGTAGGTGTGAGGTCGCGAGCGGCGATGAACTCGGCACGGCGAGATGCCATCGCTTCCCTATCATTTTGTGTGCGGTCGTGGGCGGCAAGGAACTCGGTGCGGCGGGATGCCATCGCTTCCTTGCCAGTAAGTGTGCGATGCGATGGCATGAACGACTCTTGGTGAGAGCTCTGGGGTGGAGTGGCCGGACAACCGTATAGTGCATTGGTCTGTCAAGAGCTCAAGGACAGAAGACGAAGGAAATTTGGACTCCCCTTAAATCCTGGTCATTTATTACCGAGTAAAATGCATTGGCGGTCATCGAACTTGTCTTGATAGCTCACTTTGATCGTTGTATACGAGATATGGTGATTATACGGTCACTGGCTCAGCGTATAGCTCTGTATTTGTCTGGTTGACCAGTCAAACAGTCTGCATGCGCCTCATCATCTCGTGTTCTCTATCTATCTATCTATCTATCTATCTATATGGGCCTACCTGTCAGTGGAGAAAGAATAAAAAACCAAAATTATGCGTATGTGAGGAATCAAACCACGGACTCATCACTGCAATGCACACTCGACAGCCAAATGAAAATGAAATGCTTTGCGTTAAATGCACAAACAAATTTTTTGTATTATACGTGATGCACACATTAGCACACACCGTCCATAGAGGCAAGTAACATGTACGCGTGCAGACACTCACGCTCACGCTGTCAAACCGTGCTAATGCATGCACTTCGCCCTCTCAAGCAAAGTTCTGCTCATGGTGCAATGCATACGGCAAGCCCGTCACCTGCGCGCCTCGGCGGTGCCTGACATTACTGTTTAGACATTTGCTGGCGGCCTCCGCGAACATCGTGAGCGACCGATCATAGTGTCACTGCACACGAGTGTGTGTCTGATTGATTCGTCCATTACTCGTAAGTTAGGCATGGTTGTGTGGTGTCTAATGGTGGTCGTCGAAGGCTAGCTGGCGACAAGAGCGGTTGCATAGACGCCTGGTTGTCAATATGTGCCACATATGCTTCAAAGGCTCGTCATCCATGAGTTCACATTTTACCACCATGCCAGCGTTTGACCGTCCTGGCCTACCGAAACCCCTTCCGTTGCTAGCGCGCACTTCCCGCCTGAAACAACCACCGTCTCTCCAGAATGTCAATGTCGCATTCACTTGACTTAACTACAGGTGCAGTTGGTGTGTCACTGACATGCGGGCCAGATGCCTGTTGGGCCCACATGTCAGTGACCCAACTGCACATGCAGTTAAGTGACTGAAGCAGCGTCCGCATTCATGCCCGACGCCACCTGTCACTAGCACCGGCATTGCAGCAGCAAGACGACCGAGAGAGCGCCACCTGTGCGGCATCCCGGTGCAAGTGACTGCTCCGCATTAACGACACCACGGCGATCCTTCCGTCTGCTGCCCACATTAATGACACGCGGCTGCGGACGAACCTACACCGGCACCAACCGTCCATCCGTCTGTCGCGGCTCATTGCCATTTGCTTGCTATATTAACTTGAGCCTCAGCTCCCAGCCATAGCCAAAGACCCATATTCATTCTCCTCTGGTCCATTCCTTCTGTAGGAACCACTCCAACCACGGCCTCCTGGCGCTCCAAAGCTCTCTTGGACGTATTGTCGCAGGAGCAGACGAAGGACATCGGCGGCTCCACTCCGGGCATGCTCCAAAGCTCTCTCAGACGTACTGTCGCAGGAGCAGACAAAGGAGATCCCCCCCCCCCCGCCGCCGCCCTCCGCCGCCACCACCATGAAGCGCGCGTGCGTGCATGGGCGCAACCGACAGTGAGGAAGAGTACTACATGGTAGGTCGCCACCGCACTGGTCCCAGGAAGGCCACCGCTCCTCCACTCAGTCGATGCCAAGCTTGGTGGGATAAACATCGGCGGTCGATTAGCCGCTTGACGGCGACGTGGAGGCGAAAATCTTCAGAACCTTGTGCTCCGGAGGAGGAGGTTATCAAGGCGGAGCTGGACAAAGCCGAGGCGGATGACGAGGAGGCAAAGGCAATGGCCGGTGTTGTCGAGGCTCATGGCCAGACATGGTGGTCGGGCGCCGGCGATCATTTAGATTAGGTTTATAGTAGGTTTTAGTACAGTTTGTGCGAATGAATTTCGTCCAGTTTATAGGAAAAGTTTTCGAAATGTATTAAATTTCATCCGATTAATTTGAAATTTGCTTTGTTTACACGAATTTCGTCTAGTTAGTTCATATAGTTGGCGAAAGGTATTCGGGCAGCATTGAATGGCATCCTCTGTCATTAGTGTCCTTGGATAGATGTCGGTGTAAATTTGTGGGCCAGCACTGGAGATGCCCTAACTATCATGCTATAATCGCTAACAGTGCTCCATTATTTCACAGGGAACAGTTATCCCTCGATCAAAATCAGATCCGTCGTGTTTCGCACTCCTCCCACGTAAGAGTGTAGACTCTTGCTTACATAAAAATGGAGCAAGTGGACGGCACTGTAGCACGTCATATCACTCAAACTAGCCCTCCTAACATGTGGGAAAGCCCCACCCTCATCATTTTTTTCTGGATTTCTATCAATCGATCGCACAAAAATGTTACGCTTTGCAAGTTCAAAGGGAAAAGGCGGCACACTTACTACTCGTATGCGTCGCGTTCACGTCGCACCCCCGATAGTCCGGCTCACACACCGCTCACCAGAGGGGACACGCATTGTCTTGCATGTTCACTGACATGTGGGACTGCAATTGAATAAACCGTCGATAGCCAAACTCTAATCGCTCGGCGGGCGTCGGCTGAGAAGAGAGATACAAGGGAGGGAGAAAAGATCGCCTGCCCGTCGCGCATGGAGTCCAAGAAATATATGGTGATAATGTGAGGTGGG
This sequence comes from Triticum monococcum, assembly GCA_034509565.1. Lineage (NCBI taxonomy): Eukaryota > Viridiplantae > Streptophyta > Magnoliopsida > Poales > Poaceae > Triticum > Triticum monococcum. Next base: position 474,968,536 of record CM067842.1, on the reverse strand, counting down.
CCATGCGGGAGTCCGGACCGCTTCCAAGCCCGCTTCTGATCGCCCTGGCCCACCAGAAAACCCCTCCCCCTCCCACACGTGCTCCCCCCTCAGACGCCAGCTGCCCGCATTCATAGCAAGTAGTACTAGTAAAATACTGGGCTATAAGCCCGCTTATGTGGAGGAGAGAGAGGCAATGACAAAGTCAAGGAGTGGGCTCTGCAAGAGCCCGTCTCTACACGTGCTCCTAGGTATTAAAAAACTGATTCTAAAAAAAGAGGTATAAAAAACAATTGTGTCTAAAAAAGAAAGGTAAAAAACATTTGAGAGGAAATAGATAGAGAGAAAGTGAGAAAAAATTTGTAACCTTGTAGTGAACACTATGGTAGTATTACATGAGGAAGGAGGGAGTTGTGCACATGCCAAGTTCACTGGGCTACTGTGTTTCACACTCCTCCATCGTAACAGTGGAGACAATAGCTTTCATAAAAAATAAACAATAAATACTCATTGCTCGTCCTCTATATCGGATAGAATACTTTCATTCGCCGACATGTGGGACGTCGACCATCCTGGTCCACCTGCCAAGCACAAAATTATCCTGGTCCACCCCGGTCGTAGCGCAGGCCCAACCTTTCCCACTGTAAGTTGGTCGGACGAAGGAACCATCATGACTTCGTTGAATTCCGCTTCTTCAAGAAAACTTACTATACCTGCAATACTGCTACCACATGCGAAGACCGGACGACACTGTACCACATCATATCAATGAAATCCACTAGGCTAAACTAGCCCGCCTAGGATTCGTACTCCCTCCATTTCAAAGTTAGTAGTACAATTGAGTCATTTATTTTGGAATGGAGGGAGTACGTCTTTGTACTGCTATGATTTTGTGTTCTCAAAAAAGTACGTCTGTGTACTTTTGCTACGATTTTCCTACCCTATGAACCAAATGAGCCTTGCTAATATGATAAACTGTTCAAACTTACATCTAAGAATGCCAGATATTACATCAAAAGCTGGTGAGGATACATCTGTTTCCATAACTCGGAGAGGGTTCGCATGATTCACTATCAAACAAAAGTAGCAAGTACTGCCCACACAAGACAGTACACTAGCCCTAAGATGGTTTGATAACATGCATCGTTCTGGTAATTAAACACAATGCAAACTACCCTGAAGGATTAGCGGGACCAACTATTTCTTGTCATCAATCTCTCGGGCAATGATCGCAGCATGGAAAACGGCATGGGAATCGATCTCTGGGGCGATGTCCATAGGACGGACCGCAACATCGGAATCGATCTCTGGGGCGATGTCCAAAGGATGGACAGCGGCATCGGAATCGATTTCTGGGGCAAGGTCCACAGGACGGACGGCGACATTGAAAACGATCTCTGGGGCGTTGTCCATAGGACGGACCGCGACATCGGAATCATCAAGGATGTCCATTGGCGCCTGCACAACCCTATCATATTATCAAGCACATTGTAAATAATCAAAAACCATAAGTATGGTAAGCCATTATTTTTTACCTTGTGCAGCTCACCGGGGGATCCCATCCCTTCGGGGGGCATCTCCTCATCCTCGATGGGGGCCATCACCTTGCCAGGGGAACAATGCTTCTCAATGGAGGCTATCTCCTCAAACTCGGCCTTGAGCCGCTCATAGGTGGCCATTAGAGTTTCTGGGGTAGGCACGGTGGGGCCCTTGCTGCTCTTCCAGCTTTCTTTGAGGAGTTCGTCTGCCAACATTGTCAACTCTTTGGCCAGTGCTTGTTTCTTGGAGTTCTTCGTCTCCATGGGTTGGCCCGCCAACATGGTCAACTCGTTGGTCGGTGCTCGCTTCCTGGAGATCGATGTCTCAAGTGGGTTGTCCGCCGGCAACTCTTTGCCTAGTGCTCCAGGATCCATCAATGAACTGACAAAAAAAAGCAATCGAAAGGAAACCACAATCGCAATGAAAACGGGAAAAGAATAAGCTATGAGAATTGGTCGGTGCTTTGCGAAAAGAAGATTCTTGGAATGAAAATATAGTAGCATCACTGATTCACCCACCTTTCCTTTGTTGATACAGAAGAAAAATGGCAGAAGTGAGTAGCTTGGAGTGAGGTTTTCTTCAAGAAAGGGGAGAAAGGGCTTCAACGAGCATTCCAGTGAAATGATGGTTGCTTCGTCCAGTCCAACTTTGAGGCCACTTTACCATTGCTAGTAAAGGTGTGGGTTTTGTGATATGACGGGTCATGATGGCCACACCCAGGTGACCGGTGAGTCTCGACTGTAGCACCTCGCTGTGATTTGGTGGATGGCATGCAGGCCCGGATGCGTTGATGTCCCGCATGTAGATAGAGCGGCCAGTCATATACTCCCTCCTTCCATCTATATAGGGCCTCATGCAATTTTCAAGAACGCCTTTGACTATTGACAAGATTAATAGTACATGACATGCATAATGTGAAAATTATATCATTGAAAGCTCCTTTCACATATGAATTTGACGATATGCTTTGTGTAAGTTGCATGTCATATATTATTGCTCTAACATTTGGTCAAAGTTAACCTCGAAAAATGCATTAGGCCCTATATATATGGAAGGAGGGAGTACTCAATATTGTGCACCGCGACCAAGGCAGAGAGGAAAACGAGAGAACTACATATTTATTTACGGTGTAGATTCACTCATTTTGCTCCACATGTACTCATTTAGGGTGTAGTCTAGTCACTTGTTGAAATCTCTAGAAAGGCAAATACTCCTTTCTGGTTTACAGGGCTATACTAGCAAGTACTACAATAGTGGGCTCACATAGCAATTTTGTCTCATGCGAGAGCCTGGCTATATGCGTGCACCATGCCCCACCCCTACACAAAGACTGCAACGCAAGCGTTCGCAACTGCCACGTTCGGGTTGCGCTTGGCACTTCGCCTCTTCGAGAAGACGAACAATGATGTTACTACTTCTACAGTATCAAATCAACTGTTGCATGTCCGTCCACCGCGTGCGGGAGGGATAGCTTGTTGTAGTAAGCAAAAGCCTGCCCTCATCTACGAGCCACCACGCGCATGGGCGAGGGAGAAGGCGTGTAGTAGTAAAATCAAGCTTCTCCTTGTTGTATGAGTTAACGCGACACATCATAGCACTGGCCCCACATGCTTTGCCTCTAAACTTGGCTAAAAGACCCGCAATGTACAATATATTTGCTACAACCTCTAACATTTACCCCACCACAAATTAAAATATATATTCCTGTCTTGACTTGATGAGCATGCAAACTACAATCACCAGGATGACAGGTAGGGCCAGAAGATTATTTTAATCAAAAAATGCTTCAAGACAGCCTCATAACATGGATCCGACTCCAACGATTTTAAGCTTAGGGGCACGGTACATGCTATCCTAGACTACTCTACACATGAAACTGCCACACGAGCGTTCGGGCTGTGCTTGGCTCTTGGCCTCTTCGGGAAGTTGAACAATGATGGTACTACTGCAGTGGAGTACTACAGTATGCTTCTGACCATCTGACACCGAATAAACTGCTGCATGTCCACCGCATGTGGGAGGGAGAGCATGTAGCGAAAGCTTCTCGTAGTCCTGCCAGCCACCATGCTCATGGACGAGGGAGGGGCGCAGCTTCATTGACTTACTATTCCTGCCTTCGGGTGTATGACAGGTTGGCCCAACAGGTGGCTGGCCCACCTGTCATACAGCCAAAGGCAGGTGCAGTTAAGATACCGGAGCTCAGTCCGCGAGGGAGAGGGTGTTGTAATCAAACTTCTCGTTGTTGTACGAGTTGACATGACACATCAAAGCACTGCACTCGATATATTTCAATAATTTCCGTTTATCAATGCATTAATTACAGCACATGCATGCATGTCGTGACTTTCCTTTTGATACTTGCATGTGTTGATTTAATGCACCTTGAAGTAGGAGCTCCATCCTAGTTTATTGGTCCCTATGATAATCTGTGCCAAATTTTGACTATAAATTTAACTAACAAAATGTTCATGCATGTCACGAAAAAATACATCATTGAAAACTATGTTCAAATACGAATCAAACGATATAATTTTTGTTAACATGCACTAACATTTTGTCACTTAAATCTTTGGTCAAAATTTACCACCAATACAAAGGGGCCCAATAAATATTGTACTCTCACATTTTGTTTTGAGGATACTCCCACATAGAAAATATAAATAATAATGCATGTTGGGGCAGCCCACGTTTCCGATAATTTTAGTCGTGGGCTTGTTCACAAATTTAACGAGGCGGTGGTTGTTCATTTAATGGAGGGTCTTGTACCAGACTTGAAAGATACAAAGTGCGACCTGACACACCGTAACACCACTTGGAATAAGTGGGTAGCTATCTGAAAAATATCAACAACTCAAAAAAACGGCGACCTGGCATGTACACAATTTTAAACGATTGTTTTGATGGAGTGAAAAAGGAAAACTACCCCACTATGGATATATTATATATATAGGTCGGAGCCTCCGCGCTTGCTTGCTAGGGTTTGCTCTATCCACACACTCTCATCCTCTCCAGATCTAAACAAGATAGCGGTGGTAACATTGTCTTTCTATCCTCACCTATCACAGCCCTAGCTCAGCCCATGTTGTCTTTGTTTGATCATCATGTCATCATCATTTTAATTAATAAAAGTTGAATTGAGGTTAGTTGAAACCCTTGAAAATCAGTTCAGAAATAATTAACATTAAAATCTCATCAAAGGAGCCCAAGAAAATGTTCCTGTTAAACCTTGAAAAATATTGGCAAGAATAAAATTCAAACCAATATTCTTGGAGGCTTTAAAATATTTATTTTGGGCCTTTGATTTAACTCATAAACTATTTGAGTTGGATTTATTTCTGTTATAAAAGAAATAAATGTCCAATTATTCTGAAACTTTTTGTGGGGATCAGGAAATATCCATTTAGCTCCCATATGAAATTTCAGTATTTTGCACAATGATCTAGTACTTCTACTAAATCAAAATAGAGGAATAAAAATAGAAAACAGAATAAAATAGAAAAACCAGAGAGAGGAAAGAGCTTACCTGCAGCCCACCTGGCGGCCCGCTTACCTGGCCCAGCCACCAGGGGCAAGGTTGTCTTCAACCTTGTGCCTACTGGCAGCCAGCGCACGCGCCCGAGCGGCCACCTCCTGCTTCGCGCTGTCGACACCTCCTACGCCCTCATCTTGCGATGTGGAGCTGCCCTGGATGCCCTGAACCTTCCCCCTCTCTCTCTGCTCTCTCCCTTGGCCTCTAGCCCCCTCTCCCGAACGCGCCCGAGCACCTTCGTCGCCGCCGTCCGCTGCCACCAGCCCTCCCTAGTCCACCCAGCGTGTTCAAGAGAACTGACTCGGCTTTGTATTCGTCCTCGACGCTCCACGCAACCGGGGACGCACCACAGCGCCTGCATCGCCCTCTTCTTCAAGCTCGGTCGACCGAGGTTGCCGCCATAGTCGAGTCATCACCAAGCCGTCCCCGAGCCCACTGAGCTTATCTTCGACCTCCAAGTGAGCTCCTTCGCCGCCTCCTCCTATACCTATGGCCTATAGTTCGTTGTAGCATCATTCCCCGCCATACCCGTGAGCTTCACGCCGCCGACAAAGTCATTGCCGTGGCCAAAACCGTCGTAGCTCTCATCCGAGACCCCCGTTGCGCTCCGCGAGTCTCCAGGAACCCAACTCGCACCTCTTTTCACTCGCTTGTGCACAGCAGCACAGCGCCTGCATGCCACCCAGATCCGGCCGCCACTGTGGTCGCCGCCGACGCCGCTACAGGGCATCCCACCTACAGCCGCGGTCATTGTTGGACACGCCGCATCGTGGCCGTTCCAACGAGACCAGCCATGCTTGCTCCCGTCGCCGGAGTTGGCCGAATGGGCAACGCCGCCGCCTCTGGTTACGCCGGTGAGTAACCACCGGCCTAATCCGACCACTAGGAACTAATTACCAATTAGGTTAACACCTGAGCCAATGATAGCCGGGCCCCACCGGTTTAATTAACCTACTAACGAAATTAGTTAGACTTAATTTGATTCCAGTGGACCCACACGTCAGCATTGACTTTGCTGACGTGGCCATTGACCGGTCCCACCTGTCTATGACTCGAGCCAGCATCGTGAGACTGGCCAGTGGGACGCACTAGTCAGGTTTGACCTGGACCGGCCCTGTTGACTGGCTGACGCCACCATGACGTAGTGATGACATCATAAATGCTTTCTGGATTTTAAATAAATCTAAATGATTTATTTATTTTCAGAAAATGTCCTAAACTTCTAAAATCATAGAAAATAAACTATAACTCCAAATGAAATAATTTATATATGAAAAATTATTAGAAAAATCCAATCTACCCATTGGTATTGGTTTCATGCATGACAAAGCAACTTAACCTTGCTATATACATCAAAACAAGTTAATGCACATTGTAAATTCATAACTTGAGTTTGAATTTGAAACCTTGGTTCATAAGCTCAAACCCTTCTGGTTTTATTTGCATTAGCTCAAATCACAGCATATTGTCGTGTCATGATCATGCATCATACTATTGCATTGCATTGATTGTGTTTCTTCTTTGTTTGTCGGTGCTTGTCCCCTCTTAGTAGACGTGGTTCCGACGATGAGATCGATGACACCGATGAAGAGCTATTATTATCTTCAGAAGTGCCAGGCAAGCAACCCCCGTTGAACATTCTGATACAATCCCACTCTCTCGCTCTTGCTCACTTTTACTGCATTAGGACAACAATGTTTCAACTGTTACATGCTGCGGTAGTTGAACCCCTTTCCTCTGCATGACCTGTCTCTGCCATAGTAAATAGTTGAAACCCACTAGCATGAGTAGGAGTTGTTTGAGCCATGATGTGCCTACTCATTCATGCTTGCTTGTTATGCCTGCTACTGCTTAGAGTTGTGTCAAGTCTGATTCATCGGGGATGAATTGGGATGTGGTCAACATGTCTTATTGTTGAGAGCTAAGTGTATGAACACGATTTGGTAAAGGTAGCGATGAGAGGCCATGTAGGAGTACATGGTGGGTTGTCTCATTGAAACCGTCCTTAGGAACTGAGTTCTGTGTTTGTGATCCAAGACAGGTGCTACCACACATTGGAATGCTTAAGTGCCCCTCTCGACTTATTAATTGCCTTGATCTCTGTCTAGGGGTTGCAACTAGTTTCTGGTGTTTGTAGGATATTGTTGGGGCCCGTGCGTAGCGCTGACCCTAGGGGTGGGCTATGATGCGGTAGAGACACGAGGCACGGTGTAACGCCCCAAGACCAGAGCTTCAGATGCCTTCCAGGGTTTCCGGGTTTCGTCGTGTGATTTGTTTGGTCCGTCGCTTTTCATCTTTGCATCATGGGCATTGCATCATGTCATCATGCAACCCGTTTTAAAACTCACTAAATAAATTGCATGGATCTTCGGTCCTTTTAAATCGAGGGAATTCACATGGTGATTCTCTTTATAACTTATCCTCCCGATATTAGGGAGCTATATTAAATATTCCATTTTCAAGATCACCCATGAACACACTTGCAAATAATCACATGTCTTTTCTTCTTCGAGTTTGCTTCCCAAACTTCGCCCATAAATTCTTTTATCTTTTTCCGGAGCTCCACTAAAAATCCGAATATTTTTGAACTCTTCATTACCTTGAACTTATTCAAACCATTTGAATCAAATTCAAATGGATTTGAATTTAGATCTCTCAATCATGGCCTTTTCTATTTTCCCGGAACAAGCACATTTTTGTGAGTCCGGGAAAATTATTTGCGTGTCCAACTTCTTCCCCTAACCCCTCTTTCTTGTCTTTCTTAATCTCTGTTTTTTTCTTTTCTTATAGTAAGGAGAGAGGAGCCCAGCCAGGCCTTTTCCCTCTCCACGGGGCCGGCCTCTAATGCCATCCACCAGCCCATCTACTTCCAGCCGGCCCACTCCCTCCCGAACCCTAGTGCCAGGGGAGACCTCCCGTGCTCGATCCCTTGTGCCCGTCCTCCTCATTCCCTCGCGCCGCCAGAGGCCCACACCCCAATCCCTATCTCCTCGATCCCCCTCGCTCTCTCCCTCACATTCTCTGTCGCACACGCAAGAGCCCCGTGCTCGATCCCGATCCCGCATCCCCAGCTCGCGCCGATGCAGCGCCCGACCTCCCTTCCCCTGCTCGTAAGCACCTCCAGCCGCCTCCCATGGCGCCCTCACCCGCGCCGCGAGATCTCCTCGTCACCGTCACCGCTGCCTTGCCGCGCCTGAGTCTCCTTGTGCACCTCCCTGCTTCGTCCGGCCGCCGCGCCGCCAAGCACCTCCACCGCGCCCCGCCCTCGACCTCGGATTTTGCTCCCAATGGCCACGAGCGCCACCAGCAGCAGTTCAGGCGTTCCCGTCGCCGAGCCCCTCGCCGCCCTTCTGCACCTCGTCTCCGGCCCTGCCCGTCGGAGCCCCGCCTCCCGGTGCCCGCAGCTACGTCGCGCCCGTCGACTAGCGATGCTCCGGCCGCTTTCGCCGGAGTACCACCAGGGAGCCAGGCCCCTATGCGCCAGCGCCACGACTCCCTCCTATGCTCGCGAGCCTTGCTTCACTACTCCACCTCCCTGGCCTCGCTGCCTCCGCAAGGCACCAGTAGCTCGTCCACTTCGCTGTTCAAAGCCGCTGCGCCTTCGGCCTGTCACCTGGTGAAGGAAACGAGCAGCAAAAAGCCCCATCGAGCTCCTTCAAAAGTTGTCCGAGTCCTGGACAAAAACCGCCCAAGTCGTCGCCTCCTTGCACCATGCAGTGTCACCGTGGACGCATGCACCACTGGATCGGAACCGCGAGCACCAAGTACCACTACAAACCCGAGGAATTTGGATGCATCAAGTCCCCGAGAAGACCCGTTTTTTTGTCAAGTTCGACTACCCGTATCATCAAGAACCACTATGGTCGGAGACCTCGGACCCGTCAAGTACCCCTTCGAGCTATCAATACCGCAAGCGCCAAGTAACACGACGACCCCCGAAGACTTCAAATTCGACAAGACCGACGACGCGGAAACGCCAAGTACCCCCACGCGCGAAGACGCCTAAGACCATCTCGGGATTCATCGAGTACCACTACCGTCGACCATCGAAGACCCCATGGACGTCAAGTTCCGTCTCGTGACCCCGAACCTTTATGAAAACGTTGTACGACTACTTCCATGGCCGAAGACCCGTGTACAACTACCGTCGCCGTGTACGACTACCTCCACAACGAACATCCCGAGAACATCTACTTCCTCTACTTTGCACCGAATGAGAACCGTCCCTTTTGCATGCTTCGAAGGTATAACCCCGAGACGACCATCCGAGAATGCTTGCATGTGATGTATGAGATGCTCGTGCTTGCTCCATGCTCGAATTGTCGATGCACGTCGCCCCTCTTTTGCCTTGCCACCCACATGTGGGAACTCGGTATCCGAGATCACCCCACCATCCCTGCATGTCATGTTCCGCACACTTCCCCTTTGCATCGGTATCTCAATCGAGTACCGGAACCGGAACGCTGCCATGGCACCGTTTTCATTATCATTGCCGTGGTACCCCTTTCCTCTCCACCACGGTTACAAATGCTTCATAATGCTCTTGTCAACTTTTAATAAAATTGCATAAACTTGTCCATGTCATCCGCATCATGATAATAACATTTAAATGTTTAAAATTGTTGTTGCACCAAATTGATAAATGCATATGGGGATTTGCCAAAATTGTTGTTTGGTGTTCCGGCCTCATTTAAACTTGCCTAAATAGATAATTTCTTATGCTTCTCCTCTTGCCATGTGTAACAACATTTAATATTGTTGAGTACCTAAACAAGAGAGAACTAAATAATTGATGTGGTGTTCCGTCAATATGGAACTCATTGCATATTGAGCTCCACTTAATTTGTAGGGTTGTTTGTGCACTTTGCCATGCCATGCCTCATTAAACCGGACATGCATCATACTTGTTTGCGCATCGTGCCATGCTATGCGTGGTCGTTTACTATGTTGTTTGCTTCTTTCCGGTGATGCTTCTTCGGGTTAGTTCCGATAATGTCGCGTTTGTGAGGACCCGTTCGACTATGTCCATTTGTCTTCTTCATGGACTCGTTCTTCTTCCTTGCGGGATTTCAGGCAAGATGACCATACCCTCGAAATCACTTCTATCTTTGCTTGCTAGTTTCTCGCTCTTTTGCTATGCATATGCTGCGATACCTACCACTTGCTTATCATGCCTCCCATATTGTTTGAACGAAGCCTCTAACCCACCTTGTCCTAGCAAACCGTTGTTTGGCTATGTTACCGCTTTGCTCAGCCCCTCTTATAGCATTGTTAGTTGCAGGTGAAGATTGGAGCTTGTCCCATGTTGGAACATGGATATTTTGTTGGGATATCACAATATCTTTTATCTAATTAATGCATCATACTTGGTAAAGGGTGGAAGGCTCGGCCTTATGCCTGGTGTTTTGTTCCACTCTTGCCGCCCTAGTTTCCGTCATATCGGTGTTATGTTCCCGGATTTTGCGTTCCTTACGCGGTTGGGTTATAATGGGAACCCCTTGACAGTTCGCCTTGAATAAAACTCCTCCAGCAAGGCCAAACATTGGTTTTACCATTTGCCACCTAGCCTTTTTTCTTTCCCTGGAGTCCGCCGCCTGAAGGGTCATCTTATTTTAACACCCCCCCCCCCCCGTGCCAGTGCTTCTCTAAGTGTTGGTCCAAACTGAGCGATGTCCGAGGCTACCAGGGGCAACTCTGGGCTGGCTTACCCGACGTCTGGCTCATCCGGTGTGCCCTGAGAACGAGATATGTCCAGCTCCTATCGGGATTTGTCGGCACATCTGAGTGGCTTTGCTGGTCTTGTTTTACCATTGTCGAAATGTCTTGTAACCGGGATTCCGAGCCTGATCGGGTCTTCCCGCTAGAAGGAATATCCTTCGTTGACCATGAGAGCTTGTGACGGGCTAAGTTGGTACACCCCTGCAGGGATTTGAACTTTCGAAAGTCGTGCCCACGGTTATGGGCAGATGGGAATTTGTTAATGTCCGGTTGTAGAAAACCTGAAGTTGATCTTAATTAAAATACATCAACCGCGTGTGTAACCGTGATGGTCTCTTCTCGGCGAAGTCCGGGAAGTGAACACGGTGTTGGAGTAATGCTTGACGTAGGTTGTTCTAGGGTCACTTCTTGATCATAGTTGTTCGACCGTGCTTTTGCCTTCTCTTCTCGCTCTCTTTTGTGTATGTTAGCCACCATATATGCTAGTCGCTTGCTACAGCTCCACCTCATACCTTTTACCCTTCCTATAAGCTTAAATAGTCTTGATCGCGAGGGTGTGAGATTGCTGAGTCCCCGTGACTCACAGATACTTCCAAAACTAGCTTGCAGGTGCCTTTGAACCATGCAGATGATGCAACCAAGCTCAAGGAGGAGCTCGATGAAGATCTCGTTCTTTGTGTTGTTCCATTTCCAGTTGATCAGTAGTGGAGCCCAGTTGGGGTCGATCGGGGATCTGTGTAGCATTTGGGGTAGTCTTCTTTTATTTTGGGTTCCATAGTCAGACCTTGTGTCGGGTGGTAGGTGCGACATATGCCAACGGGTGGATTATCATTGTGGGAGCCAATAAGACGTCGCCAGTGCCTGGAAACGGGATGAGGCGAAGACAAGCTCGCCGACGTACTTTACCCAGCTTCAGGGCTCTCCGTGGAGATAACACCCTACTGCTGCTCTGCGGGGTCTCCGCATGATCACTAGATGAACGAGTAGCTACACAATGCTCCTTGAGCTATTTTGGTGGCAGGAGGAAGAAGGGCACGGCTAGCTCGCTTCCTCTCCTCGTATGGTGTCTAAGACTAGCTTGGGGGTCGAACCCTTTGCATGGGTGCACCGGGGGGTTTATATAGGCCTACCCCCCGGGGGGTACAATGGTAATCCGGCTGGGCGCGGGGCCCAGCTGTCTGTGACTATGCTTGCCAGCTTCTGCGCCGGCCGCTGGGGCCCGCCGACTGGTGGGTCCCGCCGGCTGCCGGCACCCTGGTCGACAGGCAGGCCCCACTGTCCAGGGCCTGGTCGGTGGCTGGTTACTGTTGCTCTGTGCTAATGACGCGGGCTTGGTCGGGGTAAGCGTGGCTACAATACCGCCGCCCTGGCGGGCGATTACTGTAGCCCCGCCGTGTCTTGTCTCCTTAATGGGTGTCTCCTTCGAGGAGGATGGCAGGCCAGCTATGGGGGGCCGGCTCTCCATCTGGCTGACTTGGGAGGAGGTGCGGCCGCCTTTGGTATCTCTCTGCCCGAAGGGGCCCACCGCCCCGGGGGCCACGCCGGTGGCCCGTCGTGGACGGCGTCAGGGTCGCCGTGGCAACAGTGCCGCGCCGGACGGGTCGTGGCCACCCGTACGGTGCACTGTGCGGGGCGTGCTCCGGGTTTTGGGGGTGGCAGGCTTCACTGTAGCCACACCCCGCTTCATCATTGCTGGGTGGACGCGGACTTCGCAGGTACGATCTTGACTGCTTTATGGGAGCCGGCTTCTTGGAGTCGGCCTTCTTGTCGCCGACTTCTCGAAGTCGGCCCTCCCACGGCCTCCTTCATGAGGGCTAAAGGCGGGCCGCCCCCCCGAAGCCGGCCTAGAAGATAGCCGGCAGGGGGAAGGCGGCCCCAGGTCTTGAGTTCTTTGAGAGCCGGACGGGCTCTTAATTTTTTCTGAAGGGCCAGGGGAAGCCGGCTAGGCTACCCATGGCTATTTACTCCGACAGTAGTCCCCGAAGCTGGGCGAGCTTCGAGGCGGACAGAGGGACGAGAAGCTTGGTCAGCTTCTTATCTCGAGGAGCCGGCTTCGCTGGCGTAGGTCGTTTTCAGAGAGTTCTCGTATCTTGCGGCCAGGACGGTGGCCGACTTGCATGCTGATTGTGGGCCCCCTGTGGGCCACGTGGCGGCGGAATCCTGCCCACGCACGTGCGCGACGGGACGCCGCCGCAGGCCCGGGCCCGCCACTCCCTGGCCTCGGCCCGAGCGCTGATCTTCTGCGGCCCAGGGAGACGGCTCACCTTCCTGTGGCACCTTGAATTCGCCATTAGGGTGCAATAAACGCGGGTCGTGGGGGAAGTGGGCATGATCGATCCCCACGTTCCCCCACACCGTGCCTCCTCGGCTCCGCCACCCAAGCCTACAAGTAAGGGGAGGAGTGGTAGAGGCAGAGGTTCGCTCGCTCTCCCGCACTCCGTCCCTCCTCGTCTTCTTGCTTCTTCTTCTTCTTCTCGCTGCCGTCGCAGCTTCTCACCGCAGCATCCCCACCGTGCCCCGCTCCATGGCGTTATCAAGCTCATGGGACGGCTCCAACGTCGACAACGAGCAAGTGGAGTTCCTCCGCCAGACGCGGCGCCTTCCCGACGCCAATCTTGTGCAAGTTCGCCTGGCGCCCGCGACGGAGGTCTCGCCGGAGCCGGAGGAAGGCGAGCGGGTCATCTTCTGCTCGCATTTCCTGCGCGGCTTCGGCCTGCCGGCGAGCGGATTTCTGCGCTCCGTCTTGGAGTTCTACAACTTGCAGCCGCACCATCTCACGCCCAACGTGGTGATGCTTGTGTCGGCCTTCGTCTCCCTCTGCGAAGGCTTCCTGGGCGTGCTCCCCATGCTGGAGCTCTGGGGGGGAGTTCTTCCAGAGCAAGCTCGGCACCGTCACCGCCGGCGTGCCTACCCCCTGCGGAGCCTACATCGCCATGAGGAGGTCAGGCGATAACAATCAGTTCCCCCTCATCCCTCTAATCCAGTCGGTGAAGATCTGGCAGAAGTCATATTTCTACGTGAAGAACGCCGGCTCGCCCCCGAGAGGAGACAACGTCAATCTGCCGGCCTACGTAGCCGGCCCGCCGGCTGGGAGGCAGCCGTCATGGAGCTACCGGTCCAAGTCCCTGTCTCCGGCTGGGAACCCCGCCATCTCCCGGCTTCGGGTGATGATCCAGTCGGAGGGTCTGCGTGGATCCGACCTGGTGGCCGCCTTTGTGGAGCGCCGGATTCTTCCTCTTCAAAGTCGGCCCCACATGATGTGCCAGATGAGCGGCCGCTTCGACCCAAGCCGGCTGAGCACGCGGGAAATGCCGCACGCGGAGGTGGCGCTCATGGTCAACTACATCGCCAACTGCAAGCTCGCCGGGGACTGGCGATACGGCAAGGCGCCGTACTCTCGCGCCAATCCTCCGCCCATGGTAAGCTTCTCTCTCTATCTTCTTTCTGTTGTCAGCCGACTCCATGATGGCCGGCCTCTGATCAGCCGGTTCTTGTTAGCAGAATCCCCTTCTTCCGCCGCCGGCTGGGGCGGCAGGGATCGAGCGTCAGTACGCCCCCGATCGCATGGTGGACGATGTTGACGACCTGGACTTGGGGGCAGCCGCCATGGAGGATGCCGTCGTGGGGGACAATATCGAGCCCGGAGGCACCGGGCTTTCCGCCAGCTTCGAGGACTGGCCGGATGACGCCGACGCCGAAGAAGTCCCACGTCGCCAGCCGGCGCTCGACCGCCAAAGCGCGGGCTCATCTGCCGCGCCGGCTGCAGGCGGCGGCGCTCCGAAGCGCCGGGCCGCGTCAGCCCTCTTCGGCAGCCGGCTGAAGAAGCCCAAAACCTCCGCCGTAGTGACGAAGCGAGACGAGGCGGCTGCGAAGGCGGTCCGCTTCGGGAAAGCGGTGAAGCAGCCCAGACGGTCTCGGCGTAAGCATCCAACTGTTTGTTTGCTTGTTTTGCTGTGTTCTTCTGTTTGAATCATTCTTCCTGACCTTTCTCCATTTTCTGAGCATGGCGCCGCTTTCTCTGGAGCGGGGCCCAGGCGGCTCCGTCGTCAGGCCGGCTGGAGGGTCTTCGGGCTCCCGCCGCGTGGATCCCCGTGCCGACCTCATGGAAGCCACAGAGCGGAATGCTCATGAGGCGCGGGAAGAGAGGGAGGCGGCGGATCGGGAGGCAGCTCAGGCGGCGAGGGAGCAGGCCGAGGCGGCGGCCAGGGCTTAGGCGGAGCGGGCGACTGCGGAGACAGAGGCGGAGGGCTCGCGCGACCAACCCCCGCTGCTCGCCATCCCACTCCGAACCGTAGCCCCAGACACCCCATTGCCCCTGGCGGAGGAGATCATCCAGGACCCGCCGTCGGTGCAAGGGGGGAGCTCTTCGAGGTTTTCGCGGGGAGGACGCCGCCGGCCGCGCCAGTCGGCGCGGGCCAAGGCGGCCAGTCGTCGACGGCGCCAATGGAGCCGGCCAAGGGCGCGCCTGAAGTCGGAGCCGGCCTTGAAATACAGCCGGCGACACGTCAGCGTGCAGGGGGAAGCGCCGCCCCGCCGGAGTCACGCCAAGCCGCAGGCGCCGGCCAGTCGGCGGAGGCCTTGGAGGCGGCCAGCTCCGGTACGTCCGGGTGGACTTCCAGTGCGGGGACCGGCGAGCTGAATGTGGCGACCCAAGAGGTCCGGAGTCGGCTGCGAGCTCAGGCCGCCCTCCTGCAGCAATACACGCAGGAGTTCCTGTCGACGCGAGCTGCCATCCAGGTAAGTTTTTTGCTCTTGACTGCTCTGGTTCCTTAATTTCTTCCATGGGGGCGCGTCAGCGCACCCACTGGGTGTAGTCCCCGAGATTCAGGTCGACTGCTGCGCAGTCGGGTCGGATCTTTCTTGGCGACCGTCTCATCTTTGCTTTCTATCTTAACTTCCAGGAATATCATAATTCCCGTGCTGCCGCCTTCAACTCCCAAGCTCAGGAGTTGGGTCGGAAGATCGACGACCTGGCCAATAGCCGAAGTAAGTGTTTGTTTTTATCTGTTTCCTGTGGGGGCGCGTCAGCGCACCCACTGGGTGTAGTCCCCGAGATTCGGGCCGACTGCTGAGCAGTCGGGTCGGATCTTTCTTGATGACCTTTCCCTCATTGGTTTTTCTTTTTTGTCTTTTGCTCTTTGCAGGAGCCAACGCAAACTTGCGGAGAGAGCTTGGCGAGGCGCAGGCCGCCCTTCGTGTCAGGGACGCC
This sequence comes from Triticum monococcum, assembly GCA_034509565.1. Taxonomy (NCBI): domain Eukaryota; kingdom Viridiplantae; phylum Streptophyta; class Magnoliopsida; order Poales; family Poaceae; genus Triticum; species Triticum monococcum. Next base: position 474,952,562 of record CM067842.1, on the reverse strand, counting down.
GAGTATGCCACCTTGGCCCAGGAGCGCGACCGCCTGGCCAAGAAGCTGGCTGATCAGGAAGAAAGCCACAAGGCGGCCCTGCAGAAGGCACAGGAGAGCGAGGCCGCCCTGAAGGTGGAGCTCGAGACCGAGGCGGCGAGCTGGGCTGAGACTCGTCAAGCATTGGATGCGGGCTTCGGTCGCATCGAAGACTTGATCGATGGTAAGCTGCTTTTCTCGCCCTTCTTCTGCCTGCTGGCTGCCTGGGGTCGTGGGCTAACTTGTGCTGCCGCCCATTTTCTTGTGCAGATTACTTTCCCGGCCACTCCACCCTCGCTGCCCAAGCCATCGAGGCTCATCGCGAGGCGCGCCGTCAGGCAGGCGTCAATGTCGCGCCGGACGCAAATCGGACGCTAGAGGAGCAGCTCGTGGCCGTCCAAGCGCGGCTGCAGCCGGCTCACCGGATGCTTCGCCGGCTTCAACGTGCCGGGGCGCAGGTGCTGGCCGCCCTCTGGCCTGGCCAGACGATCCCCCGCACCCCAAGCCGGGCCGCCGACTGGCTGGAGGTCGCAGTCAGCCGTTTCGAAGCTTGGATGGCATCGGCGGCCCGTCTCGGAGCCGGGCGGGCGTTGGAGTTCGTCCGCGCCTGGTACCCAGGGCTGAGCCTGGACCAGCTGCGTACTTGGAGGCTGGAAGCCGACGCGGAGCTGGAGGAAGTGCGGCCGGCAATCGCCCAGCACGCCTCGACGATCGCCGAGTGTACCGACATCAGTGTCTTTGCGCCCGAGATCAATGATGATGGCGTTGCCCAGCCGGAGGACTGGTTCGGCCTGGACCCGGCGGTGGGCGAGGACTCGGCCGAGGAGATCGCCTCCAGCGATGAGGGCGAGGATGATGAGGACGAAGACGGCGAAGACGTCGAGGCGGCTAGCGGAACAACCGGCCAGCCTCAAGCTGATCGTGCCTCCAGCAACGAGGCGCATGGAACCGCGCCCTTTGCAGGAGGCGGTGATCAAGCCGAAGTTCACCAGCCGGCCGCTCCCACAGCCGACGCAACCGTCTCCACCGACCAGCCCAGCTCGTCAACCGCTCCGCCAGCTTGACTTGCCGTCTTTATTTTTCCTGCTTGTTGCCTTTTGGAACAATCTTTTAAGCTTTTGCAATTCCACCCGCTGGGGTGTATCAAACTATGTTGGATGTCGGCCTCTTGGAGGTCTTTTTATGTAAACATTATTGCGTGCATGATTGGTTTCCATTCGCGTACGCTTTTTATCCTTAGGCTTTTTCCTTTGCCGCCTTCCCACTTTGGGGAGGCAAGTACTCAAGCTTTCTTGGATTGAAGTGAAGTGAATGGAAACCGGCCGGCCGGCTACTCTGGTAGTCGGTCGGCGGCAGGCGGCAAACCGACTCCTGTTATATTAGCCCGCTGGTCCCTAGCCATTTTTCATGTGCACACCCTTTCCTGCTTTTGACTCTTGCCAGCCGAACAGCCGGTTCTTCGAACTGCGGCTTTGGCAAGAGCTAAGCCTGGGTGTCGGCACACTACTTGCCTGACCACGGGTAAGACTTTTAATATAACTTTAGTCGGTTGGTCCCCGGGCCGACTGGTCGAACCCGGTGCCGGACAGAATAAGTAAATGAAATGACAAGGTCATAAGCATGATATTGTTCATTCATAGATAAAAGATGGCATTCCTCGAGTCCTCCTCGGGGGGCCTATTGTGTCGTACTTAATACAAAAGTTAACGTGATACATACTGCATTTCAACTATAAAATCTTTGAAGGAGGTTGGCGTTCCATGGTCGTTCCGAATCCTTGCCAGAGTCGTCTCTCTTGCGTGCCTTGGGTTTCTGTGCGTCGATTAAGTAGTAGGAGTCGTTGCCTAGAGCTCTGCTGATGACGAAGGGGCCTTCCCAGGGGGCCGAGAGCTTGTGCTGGCCGGCTGTTCGCTGGATCAGCCGGAGCACAAGGTCGCCCTCCTGGAAGGATCTTGGCCTGACCTTCTGACTGTGGTAGCGGCGCAACCCCTGCTGGTAGATGGCAGACCGGCTGAGGGCTAACAGCCGGCCTTCTTCCAGCAGGTCGACGCCGTCTTCTCGTGCTTCCTTGGCCACCGCCTCCGTGTACATGGTCACCCGTGGTGAGTCGAACTCGATGTCGGTTGGGATGATTGCTTCGGCACCGTACACGAGGAAAAAAGGAGTGATGCCGGTTGACTTATTTGGGGTGGTGCGCAGACTCCAGAGGACAGCCGACAGCTCATCGAGCCAACAGCCGGCTAAACGCTCCAGAGGTACGACCAGTCGGGGCTTGATGCCGGAGAGGATGAGGCCGTTGGCTCGCTCGACCTGGCCGTTTGACTGCGGGTGGGCGACGGACGCTAAGTCCAGCCGGATACCTTGCGCAGCGCAGAAACGTGCCAAGGCTCCTTTGGCAAAATTCGTGCCATTGTCGGTGATGATGCTGTGTGGCACGCCGTACCGAGTTGTTATGTCTACGATGAATGTCACAGCAGTCGGCCCATTCAGCTTCTTGATCGGCTTTGCCTCGATCCACTTGGTGAATTTATCTACGGCGACGAGCAAATGTGTCATGCCACCGCGCGCCGTCTTGAATGGGCCCACCATGTCTAATCCCCAAATGGCGAAGGGCCAAGTGATGGGAATGGTCTTGAGTGCCGAAGCCGGCATGTGTTGCTTGGAGCTGAAAAGTTGGCAGCCTTTGCAATGCTTAACTAATTCTTTGGCGTCATCCAAAGCAGTCGGCCAGAAGAAGCCGTGGCGGAAAGCTTTGGCGACAAGTGATCTTGAGGCGGCATGGTGGCCGCATTCTCCTTGGTGTATATCTCTGAGGATTGCAATGCCCTTCTCTTGCTCGACGCACCGTTGGAGGACTCCAGTGACACTGCGCTTGACCAGTTCTCTGTTGATGATCGTGTATGCTCCGGCTCGACGTTGGACTTGTCTCGCTTCTGTTTCGTCAGCCGGCAGATCTTGATTTACTAGGAAGCTGAGGATGGATTGAGCCCATGATGGAGCTGTGACTTCCCCTACCGCCAATGTGGCTACTGCCACCAGGGTGGGCGGGCTGGGTGATGAAGTGCCGGGGTCGGCCGCCGACTGCCACGTTGACGTAGTCCCCAGGCCGGCTACCGCAGTCCCCGGGCCAGGTGCGGCAGTCCCCGGGCCGGCTACTGCAGTCCCCGGGCCGAGTACTAAAGTCCCTGGGTCGCCTGCTTGGTTCTTCGAGCCGGACCCGGCCCCGTCGGGGTTGGGCGGCATGAAGATGGAGTCGGATTCTGGAGACGGCTTGATGGACGGCTTGAGGAGGCGTTGTAGAGCGACGCCGGTTGGTATTGCTTGCCGAGTGGAGCCTATTCGGGCCAGGGCATCGGCTGGCTCGTTGTCGGCTCGCGGCACGTGGAGGAACTCGCATCCTTCAAAGTATCCACTGATTTGCTGCACCAGGAAGCAGTAGCTTGCCATGTTTGCGTCCTTGGCATCCCAGTCACTGGATGATTGTTGAACCACCAAATCCGAGTCGCCATAACATAGGATCCGGCGGATGCCGAGTTCCTTGGCAAGCCGGAGCCCATGTATGAGCCCCTCGTATTCGGCTACATTGTTGGAGGCGGCGAAGTGGATCTGCAGCGTGTATCTAAGCCTGTCGCCCTTGGGGGAGGTAAGGACGACGCCGGCTCCCAAGCCGGTGCGCATCTTTGACCCGTCAAAGTGCATGCGCCAATGGGTGGAGTCAGGAGCCGGCGGCAGGTACTGGGTCTCGGCCCAGTCGACGAGGAAGTCGGCCAATGCTTGGGACTTGATGGCGGTGCGGGGCTGGTAGAAGATTGTGTAAGGGGCCAGCTCGATGGCCCACTTCGCCACCCGGCCGGATGCATCCCGGCTGCCTATGATCTCGGCCAGCGGGGCAGTGCATACGACAGTGATGGGATGCTCTTGAAAGTAGGGCTTCAGCTTCTTGGCGGTGAAGTACATGCCGTAGCACATCTTCTGGTAGTGTGGGTAGTTCTGTTTTGAGGCGGGAAGCACCTCGCTCAAGTAATACACCGGCCTCCGGACCGGCTGGGCTCGGCCTTCTTCTGGGCGTTGGACTACGATGACGGTGCTGACCACCCGGCTGGTTGCGGCAATGTAAAGGAGCATGGGCTCTTCCTCAGTCGGCACCGCCAAGACAGGCGGCATGGCCAGCATCTTCTTCAGCTCGTGAAAAGCTTGATCAGCTTGGTCGTTCCACTCGAAGTGAGTGCTCTTCTTCATGAGGCGGTAGAGAGGGAGGGCTTTCTCCCCGAGCCGGCTGATGAAGCGGTTCAAAGAGGCCAAGCACCCGGTGAACTTCTGGATTTCTCAAAGCTTGGTGGGGGTCGCCATTCTCTCGATGGCCTTGATCTTCACTGGGTTGCACTCGATGCCGCGTTTGGAAACCAGGAAGCCTAGGAGCTGGCCGGCTGGCACTCCAAACACGCATTTCTCGGGGTTGAGCTTGATTCGGAACCGGCGCAGGTTCTCGAATGTTTCTTTCAGGTCTTCCAGCAAGGTGCCGCGCTTCTCCGTCTTCACCACGATATCGTCCATGTAGACATGGGCGTTTTTGCCGAGCTGCATGAGGAGGCACTTCTACATGCAACGCTGAAAAGTGGCACCGGCATTCCTTAAGCCGAATGTCATGGTCAGGTAGCAGAAGGCTCCAAATAGCGTGATGAAGGCGGTCTTCAGGCGGTCATCCGGGTTCAGTTTTACCTGGTGGTATCCTGAATAAGCATCCAAAAAACTCAGCAGCTCGCATCCGGCTGTGGAGTCTATCACTTGGTCAATTCTTGGCAAGGCGAAGGGATCTTTGGGGCAGGCTTTGTTGAGGCTTGTGTAGTCTATACACATGCGCCACTTGTTATTCTTCTTCAGCACGAGAACCCGGTTGGCAAGCCACTCTGGAAAGAAAACTTCCATGATGAAGCCGGCTGCCAGAAGCCGGGCTATCTCCTCCCCTACAATCCTTCTCTTCTCCTCTGACAGTCGGCGGAGAGGCTGCTTGACTGGTTTTGCATCTTCTCGCACATGTAGCTTGTGCTCGGCGAAATCCTTCGGAACACCCGGCATGTCCTTGGGGGACCATGCAAAGATATCCTGATTCTCACGGAGGAAATCGGCGAGCTCGCCTTCCTATTTGCTATTCAGGCTTGCCCCAATGATGGCAAACCTCTCGGGGTGCTCGGGGTCAAGAGGTATCTTCTTGGTTTCCTTGGTCGGCTGGAAAGATCCTTGGGCATCATGCTCCTTGGAGTCGGTGGGCTGGCTCAGCTGCTTGCTGGCCAGGGCCACGACAAGGTCCAACGTCTTCTTTTCTTCGGCAATCACAAGGCACTCGGCCAGCCGGCTGCTGGCCGCAGCGCACTCGGCAGACTTCTTGTAATCGCCGGCTATGGTGATGATGCCCTTGGAGCTTGGTATCTTCATCTTGAGGTATGCGTAGTGGGGGACCGCCATGAACTTGGCCAAGGCGTGTCGGCCAAGCAATGCATGGTAAGGGCTCTCTAGGTCCACCACTTCGAGCCAGATCGCTTCCCGGTGGAAATGCTCCTTGTCCCCAAAGAGTACGTCGATCTTGATCTTGCCAATGGGGGCGCAGGACAAGCCGGGCACGATGTCGTAAAACACTATCCGAGTCGGCACAAGCTGCTTCGTCTTGACACTTAACTTCTCCAGGGTGTCGCGGTACAGGATGTTGATGCTGCTTCCGCCATCTATCAGCACGCGGGAGAAGCGGGCGGCGCGTCTGTCCGTCGCGAGGGTGGCCTCCAGGACCAAAGCATAGGAGCCGGGAGACGGCATCACCTCTGGGTGGTCGGCCCGGCTCCAGCTGATGGGTTTCTCTGACCAATGCATGTGTCTGGCTGGGTTAGCAACGACCACACTGACTTCCTGATGCTCTTGGCGCTTGCTGCGCCGGTCTTCCGGCTGGCTCGTAAAGATGACGTAGGATGCTTGCTCGTCGGGGAACTCGTCCTGCATGGCGCCGACTGCGGGCCGGGTGGCCTGAGGCGGCGGAGCCGGAGGCGGTAGGCCGGCAGGAGGAGTCGGCGTGAGCCCTTCGCCCTTGGAGATTCGGGCGAGCCAGTTACACTTTCGGGTTGTGTGATTGGACGGCTTCGCGCCGCTATGGAACTTGCATGGGGCGTCAAGAGTTTGCTCGTAGGAGAAGGCCGGCTGCCAAGCCGGCCGGCCGCCCTTGGGTTTCTTGGGTGCGGGCCGCCCTTCAGGCGGCGTGTCTTCGACCGTGGCCACCTGCCGGTTAGCGGGAGGCGGCGCAGGGCCTTTACGCTTCTGGTCGTTCGGGTGCTGGCGTCGGCCGGAATCTCCTGCCGGTGTCTCGGGCACCGGGTTAAGAACTTTCCCGAACGCATCTACCCGGAGCTCGGTCTTCATCGAAGAATCGGCGGTGGCGTATCTGTCGGCGATGTTCAGAAGCTCGTCAAGGGTAGTCGGCTCGTCGCAGAGAAGCTTGTGCTTGAGGAGGGTGCCTTCTCGACACCCGGCGGTGAAGTATTCGATGGCCTGCACCTTGTGCACCCCTTCACAAGAATTGCAGAGCTCGGCCCAACGCGTGAGGTAGTCGCGAGTGGACTCGGCTGGGCCCTGTACGCATAGGGAGAGCTGCCTGGGCTTGGGAGCCCGCTTGTAGGTGCTGGTGAAGTTGCGAACGAAGGCTTCGGTGAAATCTACCCAGCTGTTGATGCTGAGAGGCTTGAGGCTGTTAAGCCAAGTCCGTGACGTGCCTTGCAGCATGAGGGGCACGTACTTCACAGCAACCCACCGGTTGCCGTTGGCTATGCTGACGGCCGTGGAGTAGTCGATCAGCCAGTCTTCCGGCTTCACGGAACCATTGTACTTGGGCGTGTCTCTTGGGAGCGAGAACCCATTGGGGAAGGGCTCGTCGCGGATGCGGGGGCCGAAACAGGGCGGGCCGACATCGTCTTCTTCTTCCAGCGCCAGGGATCTGGCCAGGCGGTCGATCCGATGGCGGGCGTCGTTCTCGCCGGCTCCTTCGCGGCGACCTAGTCGGCCGCTGAGAGTCGGGTGCGCCACTGGCGGTGGGGTGGGGTATCTTTCTCCATGAGCCCGAGGCGGAGGCGGGCTGCCCCGCCATTCCATGGCTCGGGGACGGCCGTCCGCGTCGCGCTCGATGGAGATTCGGGTCCGGCTTCGGCTGGAAGCCGGCTCTTTCTCGCGCCGCGCACGGGTGTTACTCTTAGTCGGTGTCCGTGACGTCGCGCCGTGATCCTGACGCGGGGGTGGGCTTCCCGCACGGGCGTCGGCCTCGTGTCGCTGAGCGGCCGCGTCGATCAGTTGCTCTATGCGTCGGGTCATGTGGGGGAGGTTTTCGGCCTCCAAGCCATCCAACTCGTCCACGGCCGCCTGGGCGGCGCGCAGGTTCTCGAGCGGAGTGGCATAGACCGGGCGGTCGACTCCCAGCGTGTCGCCAATGACGGCGCCGTGTTGCCTAACAGCACCAGCCCGGCTTGGACCAGCCGGGGCTAGCGTGCCGAAGGCGGCGCGGTCAGCTTCGCGCTGGTAAGCCTCAGTGAGGCGTCTCACGGAAGCCAGCCTCTGGCCCTTCGTGAGGAGGGCGAGACGGCGTGCCTCCAGTGCTTCGTCGTCGGCATCAGCCGGGAGGGGGACGGACAAGTCGTGGGCCGCCACGCGCGGGGCGTCGTGGGCGCTCTCATCGGCCGGATCGCCGTGGCCGATAACCATCACCTCAGTGGTGACGGTATCGCGATCGTCAGTCCGAGGGAGCGGGTCGTTGTAGATCGTGACGTTGGTGGGGAAGGTGTCGTAGGAGGCCGTGTCGGAGTCGACAGAGTCGATAGGCATCGGGTCAGTGGAGCCAACCGACTCCAGATCCGCAGCAGGCTTGCTGGAGACATGGAGCTGGCCAAGGAGGTTGGCGAGGAGGTCGGTGCCCGCATCGGAGGCAAGCTCGTCGGAGATGCGGGCCTCGTCGAGGAGATCGGCGAGGCTGCTTGCCGCGCAGATGCTGGCGACGCCTTGCTGCGCGTTGTGGCAAGCGCCATCGGGCGTGCCGGGCTGGCTACGCTCGCTAGGGAGGAAGAGGGTTCCCGTCCAGAACAGGTCTCCGGACGACGGTGCACCTGGCCCCATGGTGGGCGCCAAATATCGGGTGGTAGGTGCGACATATGCCAACGGGTGGCTTATCATTGTGGGAGCCAATAAGACGTCGCCGGTGCCTGGAAACGGGATGAGGCGAAGACAAGCTCGCCGACGTACTTTACCCAGCTTCAGGGCTCTCCGTGGAGATAACACCCCTACTGCTGCTCTGCGGGGTCTCCGCATGATCACTAGATGAACGAGTAGCTACACAATGCTCCTTGAGCTGTTTTGGTGGGAGGAGGAAGAAGGGCACGGCTAGCTCACTTCCTCTCCTCGTATGGTGTCTAAGACTAGCTTGGGGGGTCGAACCCTTTGCATGGGTGCACCGGGGGGTTTATATAGGCCTACCCCCCGGGGGTACAATGGTAATCCGGCTGGGCGCGGGGCCCAGCTGTCTGTGACTATGCTTGTCGGCTTCTGCACCGGCCGCTGGGGCCCGCCGACTGGTGGGTCCCGCCGGCTGCCGGCACCCTGGTCGACAGGCAGGCCCCACTGTCCAGGGCCTGGTCGGTGGCTGGTTACTGTTGCTCTGTGCTGATGACGCGGGCTTGGTCGGGGTAAGCGTGGCTACAATACCGTCGCCCTGGCGGGCGATTACTGTAGCCCCGCCGTGTCTTGTCTCCTTAATGGGCGTCTCCTTCGAGGAGGATGGCAGGCCGGCTATGGGGGGCAGGCTCTCCATCTGGCCAACTTGGGAGGAGGTGTGGCCGCCTTCGGTATCTCTCTGCCCGAAGGGGCCCACCGCCCCGGGGGCCACGCTGGTGGCCCGTCGTGGACGGTGTCAGGGCCGCCGTGGCAAAAGTGCCACGCCGGACGGGTCGTGGCCACCCGTACGGCGCACTGTGCTGGGCATGCTCCGGGTTTTGGGGGTGGCAGGCTTCACTGTAGCCACGCCCCGCTTCATCATTGCTGGGTGGACAGGGACTTCACGGGTACGATCTTGACTGCTTTATGGGAGCCGGCTTCTTGGAGTCGGCCTTCTTGTCACCGACTTCTCGAAGTCGGCCCTCCCACGGCCTCCTTCATGAGGGCTAAAGGCGGGCCCCCCCCCCCCCGAAGCCGGCCTAGAAGATAGCCGGTAGGGGGAAGGCGGCCCCAGGTCTTGAGTTCTTTGAGAGCCAGACAGGCTCGTAATTTTTTCTGAAGGGCCAGGGGAAGCCGGCTAGGCTACCCGTGGCTATTTACTCCGACACCTTGATTATATCTGGTTGATGTAATGCTTTATTCATGTATTGTGTGAAGTGGTGATTGTAAGCCAACTATGTATCTCTTTCCCTTATGTATTACTCCCTCCGTCCGGAAAAAGTTGTCTCCACCGAAGTTTTATGAAAAACCCCTCCCCTTTCTTCCGACAAGCCACGCAGCCCATCGCGCCTGCTTCGTCGCCTCGCCACGCACCGGCGGCCTGCTCCGCCGCCTTGCCGCCTACTCTGCCGCCTCTCCGCCTGCTCCGTCACCTCGCCACACGCCGGCCGCCTCCTCCCCCTCGTCTCGCCGCTTCTCTTCCTTCGCACCAGGAGATCCAGAGGGAAGGATCCCCTTTTCTGCAAAGCCCGCGACTTCCCGGCTCCGGCGCCGGCGCTCATGTCCTGGAGGGAGTTGGGGCTTGATCTGGAGGCATGGAAGATCCTCGAGCTCCTCATCCACCAGTTACTCCTCCAGACCCCGAGCGGCTGCTGCGGAATTCGACGGCGTGGGGAAGACGACCACGGCATGGGGAAGATGAAGACTTGCTCCAGCCACATGCCACTGCCCCGTGCTCGTCTTGCTGCTGCCATTTCCCTCCTCGAGCTGGCGGACTGATAATGGAGGACCCGCCCTCTTCGCTGCACCGGCGCCGTTGCTGCCGCATCTGCTCTGCTCCTGCTGCCCGCTCGCCCACGGTAGCGCAGGTCCGTCTTCTAGCTGCTGATTTCTGTCTAGTGAAGCAAGCAGCTGAGCTGGTTTTGTTCTTGTCCTCTTGGACTGTGCAGCGATTGGAGGAGGACTTGGTGCAGAGGAATGGAGTACGAGTACGGATGCTGCTTCCGTTAATCTCAGGTGAGCTTGCTAGACGAGTACAGATGCGCCCTTGATGATTTTAAAACTACTGTTAGCCATGGAATTCCAGAGAGCAACCACACATTGAAACAGCATTGGGCATACATTATGCTTTGATCTCCAATGTTCAACTACTGTTAGCTTGAGATGAATATACAGTATGCTTGACTGTATAACTGCAAATTTGCCTGAACATATGCTTGAGATGAACATGCCACTGTCCAGTAAGATAAGATAAAACCATGACAGTTTTGACTAGGAAGCATGACAATCTCAAACTAATTGAGTAAAAATTCAGTAAACTTGTGTGTCTAGGAATCAAAACCTGAACATCAACTTGACAGATCAAAAGTTCAAAACCTGACAGATCAAAACTAATTGAGTAAAAATTCAGTAAACTTGATAGATCAAAACCTGACAAAAATTGACAGGTTTTGGAAGAAAATGACAGGTTTTGAACATCAACTTGACTGAACAAAGATCTTGACTGAATAATATAGTTAATTCTGATTGTTAACATCAGAATAAGACAGTTAACAGCAGAGTAATGGAGTGAGAAATCTTACTGTAAATTCAGTTACTGTAGTTACCGAAACTTCAAAAGTTAACTGAAATTTTTGTCGACTTGGATTCAGCTACTGCACATGATCACTATTGAACATGATCATATTCTGATTGTACTTGTGTTCAAAAGTTGACTGAAATTTTTGTGAAGTTTTAAACAAAATGATTACTATTGCATCTAGGAATCATTGTTCTGCTGCTATATGTAGTAGTGCTGCTATATGACCATGCTGGAATATGCATTTACATAGACTGACTGATGGCTCAACATATTCTTGACTTTGTTACATATCTTACTGATTCTTCTTGACAGTGTAAATTCAGACAACAACAGTAACAGTTAACTGAACTTCTTTGGAGTGCATTTATCACTCCAGAAAACTTTCAACAAAACATTCTTGCTCGAAGTTAATTGTGATCCTTTCCCCTGTAGTTGGGCTAGTTACAGGTTACACATAGGCCTGTCATCCAGTTGGAGTTGAGTTGCTAGATGCAAAATAAACTTTCGACGGCTCTGATTTATGTTAGCCAAATGAGGTACTGTTAATTTTGGATTCACCCAAGGATGGTACTAGCATGGTTTTGCATCAGAGCATCTGAATAATTACAAGAGTTACACTGCATGATTTTGCATCGGAGCAAATGATTTTGCATCATTCTGAAATTCAATTTGAATCAGAGCATCAGAATGATTTTGCATCAGAGCTTCAGACTAAGTGTTCAGAATTTTCCAGCAAACTTTACTCAATTTGAATTTCAATTTCACTTTCAAGTTCAGTACATATCTCTGCATTGTCTGTTTGTACACTTAGCTACACTCAATGCTTAAGCTACAGTCTCTACATTTATCTGTTTGTACACTGAATCAAATTAGATATTCTCTGCATTTGTCTGTGTGTACACTTAGCTACACTCAATGCTTAAGCTACAGTCTCTACATTTATCTGTTTGTACACTGAATCAAATTAGATATTCTCTGCATTTGTCTATTTGTACACTGAATCAAGTTACCATCAAATTTCTCTTACTCCATCAAATTACTCTTGGCTGTAGCTCTCAGACAAAATTAAGCGAATCAGAATTACTCTTGCAAATAAACTTCTTAGACAAGATTAAGCGAATCAGGTCAAGTAATGCTCTAACAGTTTGCATCAGGTTGTGCTTCTTCCTGGGTGTACACTGATTATTCCTGATCCACTCAATTCAGTGCTCAAATGATCTGAGTTTAACAAGCATCAATTGAACACACTGCTCAATTTCCTCATCCATTGCTCAATTTCACTTGAATGATACACTTTGCAGCAGAGGCAGCAGAGGAGGTGGGAGGAAGTCATGGAGTAGTACCAGCAAAGGCAGAAGAGGAGGCGGGAAGAAGTCGAGGCCAATCGATTAGAAGCAGAGGCAGCAACAAAGGTGGGAGGCGGCACTCGTCCTGCGAGCAGGTGGGTGGCGGCGGCCAGAGGAAGTGCACCGGCCAGAGCAAGCGCACCAGCGGGAGCTCGGGGCGCGACTCCTGTACGCCGTCTTTTCAACGGGTGGCGTCACCTGTGCCGCACGGAGGAGAGATGGAGGCCGGCGCCGGCATAGGAGATGGAAGCCGGCAGTGGGGGCTCCGGCGAGGCGGCGGAGGCCGTACACGTCATGCAGGGGTGATGCAGGTGAGCGGCGACGACACAGGTGGGCGGAGGCGGCGCAGGTGGGCGGAGGCGGCGCAGGTGGGCGGCGGCTCTAGCCCTGCGAGCTGGGCCGGCACTAGCGCGCGAGGCCTGACGGCGGCTCCGCTCGGGAAAGATTTCGACGGTGCCGACTGGGAAGAAGGAAGGTGGAGGCGGGGTGATTTGCACGAGAATTAAATCTCTGAGGGGGTTTTTTGCAAAAAAAAAAGTTAAACTACGGCTGGACAACTTTTTCCGGACGGAGGGAGTACATGGGTTGTGTGAAGATTACCTCACTTGCCACATTGCTTACAATGCGGTTATGCCTCTAAGTCGTGCTTCGACACGTGGGAGATATAGCCGCATCGTGGGCGTTATACACGGTGTACCGAGACACCCGTTTGGTGCACCAAGAACCCTGTTCTCATCGTTTGGGGTCGTGAGCGAAACCTCAGCCGGATCTCCTAGCGGATGGAACCCGAATAGGCGATAAACCTAGACTAGAGACTTGTGTGGTTAGTCAGGTCGTGGCCGACACCCTCGTTGGGCTTCCGCATGAAGGTTGCCGAGTACATGTCGTGTAAATGGCGATAAGTGGTGCGAGTGTGTGTGAAGAAGTACACCCCTGCAGGGTTAACATGGTCTATTTGAATAGCCGCGTCCGCGGTAATGGACTACTGGGTTGCTTACATTGTTCATAGACAAGTGAAAGTGGATACTCGAAAATGCGCAAGATAAGCGTGAGTGCTATGGATGGCCTTCTTGTAGGAAGACGGGAGCGGATCCATAGTGGTGTGTTGATATGGTGAATATGTGGACTTGTGTGCGCCACCTCAAAAGAGTTACCAGCAATTGTAGTATAGGCACTAGTAGAAAAAGGGCATATTGTCCCGGTTCATAAGGGCCTTTTGTCTCGGTTCCTGAACCGGGACTAAAGGGTCGGTACTAATGCCCTGTCCCTTTAGTCCTGGTTCAATCCAGAACCGGGACAGATGGGCCTCCACGTGGCCTATGTGCGGAGCCCAGGCAGGAGGGCCTTTGGTCCCGGTTGGTGGCACCAACCGGGACCAATAGGCATCCACGCGTCAGCATTTCTATGGCTGGGGTTTTGTTTTTTTTAAAGGGGGGGGGGTTTGGGGGTTTTGGGGGGTTAATTTAGGTGTTTCATATATTGTGTTAGCTAGCTATAATTAATAGAGAGAAGTGTCCTCTCTTATGTCCGTGCTTGGTCGACGCTACGTACTATACATACGTATAGAGAGGACTAGACACGCTAGCCAGCTAGTAAGCAAATGAAGGAAACAGAAGATCGTCATGAACATATATGCATACAAAGAGAAGTGGTATCGACCACCTCTCCTTCTCCGAGAGATTGGTCGAACAACAAGTTCTCGTATATCTATCTGACACTACCGGCTACATATATACAATAATTATCTCTTACAAATATAATCTCCTAACGTACGGACGCATGGTCCACATAGTATTCTCCGTCTTCAGCGATCACGTGGTCAAGAAAGAATGCCGCCAATTCCTCTTGAATTGCTCGCATGCGAGCTGGTGCTAGGAGTTCATCCCCCTTCCGAAACATCTAATTTGAGGAAGGGGGTCAATACATACATACATATATATATATGGATGAATGAAACTCAACACAAATGACGGTAATAAAATAAAATTGTGAATGTTGTTATTTACGCACTTCATATTGTTCGTCAGAGTAGCCCTGCTCACAGGTCGTGTGGCGGATGGACTCACAAACATAGTATCCACAGAAATCATTCCCTTGTTCCTGCCACAACCACTTTACAAGAAATAGAGGTCAATCAAACTGATAAGAAAGAATGCCAAATGGTATTGATGAAACTAGCGCTTGAATCAATAGGAGATGCGCGGAACATGCTACTATAGTACTTACTTTCGGGTGTCTAAATTGCAGCTTCTTCAGGAGTCCCGGAGCTTTTTTGGTGAATTTTTTCCAAACCCTACCAGACAAAGAAAACAATTACTTGATATATCAGGAAATGAACAAAGTTGCTGATATGGTGGATAATGATCGATTTAACTTACTTCTCGAGCATTTGAGTCATGTCCGCATAGTCCTGGGGATCTTTTCGTCTTGAGTCTAAGACGGTTACTAGTCCCTGGTCAAGCTTAATCTCTAGGAGAATATAGTGGAAATTGCACATGCATGCATAAATCATCAATTACATTACTGTAACCTTGACTAATATATAAGGGAAACCAAATATGCACAACACAGTAACACACATGAAGTTGTAAGGAAAGAGTATTATATCTTTGTTTTCATTTATTACCAACGATCGTAGCAAGTTGGCCTCGATATCTACGGCATGAAATTTAACCTGAGTTGCATCTATGAGATTTGTGTTAATGAACCCAATATCACCGATTTGTCTTTTCTTCAATTCGGCGATCTTCAATCTGCATAATATAGTGAGGATAATTATAAATACATGCAATGAAAGAGCTGAGCTATATAGAGAGACTTTATGACAGAAGTAGTACTACTTACAGACAGTAGCAGGTGATCGTTGCTTTATCGAGGGCCAATTGATTGAAAAACTGAAAGAACTCCTCAAATGGAATAGGCAACAATTCAATTCCAACGAGGTCATGATCCTTTTTAACTCTCACATACAAAGTACTCCTCCCCCCAGACTCTCTGCAGATTTTCAAGTACCAATCATGCAATCTTCGCATCATCGTTGATAGAGATCTTTCATCTTTGACGAGAGGCTTCCCGTACTCGTATCTTTGTATCTGCACCTCCATGAAATCATAATGTACATCATCGGGAAGGTAATCTCCAAGATTGCTATAACCGGGCACCATCCTCGAATCATTAGCGTCGATGTCGCTAGGCACCTTGAGCAGGGGGCATGATTGCTTCGCTTGTTCGCCGAGCTAGGCAATTTGTTTCCCAGCTCGTCGTTCTTTCAGCCTTTGATCACTGACAGTACTTCCCGACCACTCCGCTTCGGCAAATTCCTTTCCAATAATGCGCTCATAGTTGCCTTTCAGCAGAGACTTGGGTGGTTTTGTTAGGGCAGCCAGAGTGCGCTTCGCTTTCACTGGATCTACCTTCTCCTCCGAAGGTGGATGTTTCTTTGCTTTCACCCCTTCAAAGAAGTTCCTCACTTCTTCTCGCGCGATCTCGGTGTTCTCCTCCGGGGTCCTCTCGTATGGTAACTTCTCTGGAGTCTCAGAGAAGGACCGAATCAGTATGTCCTCCCGCCTCTGGCTATACTGCTAGACGCCGGTAGAGCAGACGGAGCGGTTGTCTTGTTTACTTTCTTACGAGGCGGAGGAGAAGGACTACGACGCGCCGGAGCAGCCAGAGCGGTGACAGGTCTCTTCCGCCCTTGCTGACGAGGAGGAGAAGGAGGAGGCTGGCTGCTCGGGTGCGCCAGCGTAGGCGGAGAAGGAGGCGGAGTGCCGCCACGCGCCGGAGAAGGAGCCGGCCGAGTGCCCTGATCGTCACTCGTCGAAGGAGGAGGTGGTGGACGAGGCGGAGTGCCCTGACTCGCCGGAGGAGGAGGAGGAGGCGTCCAGTTCGGAAGGTTGATGAGCTCCTTCCGCCATAGGCATGGAGTCTTCAGAGCAGAACCCAGCCAAGTCTCCCCTTCACCGGTAGGGTGGTCAAGCCGGAGGTCCTCAAATCCCTCCGTTATTTCATCCACCATCACCCTAGCATATCCTACTGGAATCGGCCGGCGGTGAAAAGTTGTGCCGGGTTCAGTAGGAAAAATAGAGCCACCGGCCGCCTTGACCTTCATATTAATCCATTGCATCATAAGGTGGCAATTTTGAGACTCCGTGATAGCATCCACGGGATAGCTTGTAGGAGCCGTCAAGACATGCTCCGGCTGAAGCAGCTCGGTGGAAGCCATGCTGCTTCTCCGCTGAGATGGCGGGGTATCTTCCGGGGAAGCTTCAGCAGTTCGTTTGCTGCGATTTGCTTCTCGTTCCTCTATCGCTTGTACCCTAGCATGCAGCGCCTACAATTGGGTCTGCTCCACTTTCTTCCTCCTCTTGTGGCATTTGTAACCGCCTGCATCCGGAAACTCAACCTTCCACGGAATGGAGCCTGGCGTGCCTCGTGTCCGTCCAGGGTGCTCAGGATTCCCAAGGGCCATTGTGAGCTCGTCGTTCTCTTTGTCTGGAACGAACGTCCCTTGCTGCGCTACTTCGATATACTGCTGAAGCTTCTTGACTAGTATGTCCATTTGATCGTTCATCCAAATGCACTTCCCTGATACAGGGTCCAAGGTTCCGCCAGCCCCGAAGAACCAAGTCCGGCAACAGTCTGGCCAGTTAATTGTCTCTGGTTCGATCCCTTTATCAACCAGATCATTCTCAGTCTTGGCCCACTTAGGCCGGGCTATGAGGTGTTGGAAATATGCCCTAGAGGCAATAATAAATTAGTTATTATTATATTTCCTTGTTCATGATAATCGTTTATTATCCATGCTATAATTGTATTGATAGGAAACTCAGATACATGTGTGGATACATAGACAACACCATGTCCCTAGTAAGCCTCTAGTTGACTAGCTCGTTGATCAATAGATGGTTACGGTTTCCTGACCATGGACATTGGATGTCGTTGATAACGGGATCACATCATTAGGAGAATGATGTGATGGACAAGACCCAATCCTAAGCATAGCACTAGATCGTGTAGTTCGTATGCTAAAGCTTTGCTAATGTCAAGTATCATTTCCTTAGACCATGAGATTGTGCAACTCCCGGATACCGTAGGAGTGCTTTGGGTGTGCCAAACGTCACAACGTAACTGGGTGACTATAAAGGTGCACTGCGGGTATCTCTGAAAGTGTGTTGGGTTGGCACGAATCGAGACTGGGATTTGTCACTCCGTGTGCCGGAGAGGTATCTCTGGGCCCACTCGGTAGGACATCATCATAATGTGCACAATGTGATCAAGGAGTTGATCACGGGATGATGTGTTACGGAACGAGTAAAGAGACTTGCCGGTAACGAGATTGAACAAGGTATAAGGATACCGACGATCGAATCTCGGGCAAGTACAATACCGCTAGACAAAGGGAATTGTATACAGGATTGATTAAGTCCTTGACATCGTGGTTCATCTGATGAGATCATCGTGGAACATGTGGGAGCCAACATGGGTATCCAGATCCCGCTGTTGGTTATTGACTGGAGAACGTCTCGGTCATGTCTGCATGTCTCCCAAACCCGTAGGGTCTACACACTTAAGGTTCGATGATGCTAGGGTTATAAAGGAAGTTTGTATGTGGTTACCGAATGTTGTTCGGAGTCCCGGATGAGATCCCGGACGTCAGAGGAGTTCCGGAATGGTCCGGAGATAAAGATTTATATATGGGAAGTCCTGTTTTGGTCACCGGAAGAGTTTCGGGGTTTATCGGTAACGTACCGGGACCACCGGGAGGGTCCCGGGGGTCCACCAAGTGGGGCCACCAACCCCGGAGGCTTGCATGGGCCAAGAGTGGTGAGGGACCAGCCCCTTAGTGGGCTGGTGCGCCTCCCACATAGGCCCAAGGCGCCTAAGAGGTGGAGAGAGGGGAAACCCTAGGCTTAGATGGGCCTAAGGCCCACCCTAGGGGGCGCCCCCATCTCCCATCCCCTCTTGGCCGCCGCCCCCCCTAGGGGAAACCCTAGGGTGCAGCCCTCCTCCCTCTCCCCTATATATATGAGGCCTAAGGGGCTGCCCATAATACACGCGATTCAATCTCTCTTGGTGCAGCCCTGCGTCTCTTCTTCCTCCTCTTCTGCGGTGCTTGGCGAAGCCCTGCAGGATAGCCACGCTCCTTCATCACCACCACGCCGTTGTGCTGCTGCTGGATGGAGTCTTCCTCAACCTCTCCCTCTCTCCTTGCTGGATCAAGGCATGGGAGACGTCACCGGGCTGTATGTGTGTTGAACGCGGAGGTACCGTCCGTTCGGCACTAGGATCATCGGTGATTTGAATCACGACGAGTACGACTCCATCAACCCCGTTCACTTGAACGCTTCCGCTTAGCGATCTACAAGGGTAGGTAGATGCACTCTCCTTCCCCTCGTTGCTAGTCTCTCCATAGATAGATCTTGGTGACACGTAGGAAAATTTTGAATTTCTGCTACGTTCCCCAACATGAGGTAGCCACCTGACCCCGTGCGATGGTGATGCTTCTTCTACGCAGCATTTTGCTTGTTTGTCACTGACATCTTCTTACTCTTTTCCGATGTCTTGTGGGACACAAATGCGGGCCAGTGATCTATGATCTTCTCATATCTGCCCTTGAATTCTGGTGTCTCTTTATTTTCGACAAACTTATTCAGCTCTTTCTTCCACCTCCTGAATAGTTCTGCCATCCTCTTAAGAGCAAAAGACTTGATTAATTGCTCTTTAACTGGCTTCTCTGGATCATCCTCTGGCGGTAGGGTGAAATTTGACTTCAGCTCAGTCCAAAGATCATTTTTCTACATATCATTGACATAAGACACCTCAGGGTCTTCTGTAGCCGGCTTTAACCATTGCTGGATGTTGATCGGGATCTTGTCCCTAACCAGAACCCCGCACTGAGCAACAAATGCGCTCTTTGTCTGGAGGGGTTCAATCGGTTGGTCGTCGGGCGCGATTGCTATGATCTCAAACTTTTCATCCGAGCTCAACTTTTTCTTCAGGCCTCGTCTCTTTTACCGAAGTTGTGCTTGATCCGGAGGGCTAGAAAAAAGAACAAAGACTTAATTAATATGTGTACATACCAAAACAATGAATGCATTAATTAGCTAGTCAGCACAAGCTTAACTAATATATATACCTGGCCGGACTCGGTTCGGTCACCGGAGACGTCATCACGGTCTCCTTCTTGCACCGGCATTGGATCACTGGAGCCGTCCTCACGGTCTCCTTCTTGCACTGGCATTAGGTCACCGGAGCCATCATAATCATAGCCAGTTGCTTCCAGACCATCGGTGTCATTGAGAAACAATGAGCAGACGGCATCACTTCCTCATGCGATTATGTCCCCCAACAACTCTTCTTGTACTTCGTCTCGGGCGGTGTCCATAGTTTCTACAAATATTTACAACATGGCAATTATTATTCAAACATGACAGATGGATATATTAGTGGCAAACATAGAGCTAATATTAATTAGTGGCCTCGACGCTGCTTCTCTAGGGTTTGGGGTGGCCTCGACGCTACTTCTCTAGGGTTTGGGGTGGCCTCGACAGCGCTTCAAGGATACAAAAAGAAGAGGAAGAAGAAGAAAAAGAGGAGAAGAAAGAATAGAGGAGAACTCCTCTATTCTTTCTTCTCCTCTTTTTTTTCTTCTTCTTCCTCTTTTTTTATTGGGAACGAGGATCGTCGAGGGTCGCCGAGCGGTAGAGGAAACCCTAAATAGCAAGTATCGTGGGTGTGAGATACATGTGGCCGTCCGTGTCGGACACTACATCCACGTCCCACAAGTGACGTGGGCATCGAAGCCCGTGTCACTTGTGGGACGTGGATGTAGTGTCCGACACCGACGGCCACATGTATCTCACACCGACGATACTTGCTATTTAGGGTATATCGACCCCCCCTCCTCGTGTTGAAGTTATCGGGAGGTGGTATATATATCGACCCCCCCCCTCGTGTTGAAGTTATCGGGAGGGGTATATCAACGATGACAGACCCGATAAAATACAAACATATATATGAAAAAAAATCTAAAAAGAAGCAATATACACAATATATACTGACATATATATATAATATACACAAAGAAGCAATATACACAATAAGACATAAGAAAACAAAGAAAAATAAAAAGAGGAGAAGAAGAAAGGAATAGCTAGAGGAGAAGATCGAAGAAAAAAATAAAAAAAAAGAGGAGAAGAAGAAAGGAATAGAGGAGAATAAGACACAATATATCTTTTTCTTCTTTTTCTTCTTCTTATTTATTTCTCCTCTTCTTCCTCCCCTCTTCTTCTTTCTTTCCTCTTCTTATTTTCTTTCTTTCCTATCCTTCTTTTCCTTCCTTCTTAATATCACTTAGCAAATTTTGCAACGATAGGGAGGGAGTGCTCCCGTGGTCTAAAATCCATCTATGCACGATAGAAAATTCTGAAAAAATACATCTATGATCCCTCAACGTCCCCGCCTCTCTCATGAACAAAAAAAATATGTGAATTAAAAAAACATCATGTTCTATGAACAAAAAAACATCATATTTCATCCACATTCGTGCATACATCATATATGTGATCATCTATGAAAAAAACATCATATTCTAGAAAAAAATCATTACATATATATATAAAAACAAGCATACATATATATATATAAACAAGCATATATATGAAAAAAAATGCAAAGGGAGGGCGTCGGCGGCTGGACCAAGCTGAGGAGAGGACCGCGCACGCGCGGGGTCGGCGGCGAGGATGGCGTCGGGGCAGGGGCGCGGGCGATGGCGAGGGCGGGCCGGGGCGGCGCGGGCGACGGCGAGGGCGGGCCGGGGCGGCGCGGGCGACGACGAGGGCGGGCCGGGGCGGCGCGGGCGACGGCGAGGGCGGGCCGGGGCGGCGCGGGCGACGGCGAGGGCGGGCCGGGGCGGCGCGGGCGACGGCGAGGGCGGGCCGGGGCGGCGCGCGTCGAGGCAGGGGCGACGGCGACGGTGGCGGGCTGGGGCGGCGCGCGTCGGGGCAGGGACCAATGGCCCCCTTTAGTCCCGGTTGGTGCCACCAACCGGGACCAATGGCCTGCGTCTGCCAAAGCCGCGATGCGGTGGGATGTTTAGTCCCACCTCGCTAGCTGAGGAGCGGCAGGACCTGTTTATAAGCCCTGCCCTGCCATCTTCATTGAACTCTTCTGAATTGCAGGCCTCTAGGCCTACTCTTGCACTGCTATGCCTGTGGGCCTGCTGGGCCTTCTACGGGCCTAAATCCTGGCCCATGGATGGGTTTCTAGTCGTATTCAGGCCATGGTGGCCCAGTAGGCTTAGAACTAAATACTTATAGTTTTTAGTAATTTTTTTCTTTTAGGTCACAAAAATTATAAACTTTCTGTTAGTGCCATTAGTTTTAAAATTTGAATAGTTTAAATTTGAATTTTTTTTAAAATTTGTGTGAATCACTAGTTTATGAATAACTTTACTATAAAAATTGATTTTTGAGTCATTCTTTTTCCTGCTATTTAATATTATTGTGTTTTATCATTATACTCAATTTTCTAATTTTAGTTAGACATAACAAATATTATAGGCATTTTTTCTTTTTTGCTATTTATTTTTTCATTTCTAATTAGAACAAAATACTTATAGTTTTTTAGTGATTTCTTTTTTCTTTTAGGTCACAAAGTTTATAAACTTTCTGTTAGTGCCATTAGTTTTCAAATTTGAAAACACTTTTTTAGTTTTTTTTGCTTTTAGCGTCTATTTTTTTCTAGTTTTTTGTTTTGTTTTCTCCATTATTTATTTTCTTTTGTTTTTTGCTTTTTTTAATTCTTTTTGCTTTTAGTTTTAGAAAAATTATAAACTTTTTGTTAGTGCCATTAGTTTTCAAATTTGAAAACACTTTTTTAGTTTTTTTGTTTTCTTTGTTGCTTTATTTATTTTATTTTGTTTCTACTTACAACAAAATACTTATTGTTGCTATTTTTATTTTTTTTCCAGTTTTTTGTTTTGTTTTCTGTATTATTTATTTTCTTTTGTTTTTTTCTTTATTTTTTAATTCTTTTTGCTTTTAGGTCAGCAAAATTATAAACTTTCTGTTAGTGCCATTAGTTTTAGAAAAATTATAAACTTTCTGTTAGTGCCATTAGTTTTAAAATTTGAATAGTTAAAACTTGAATTCTTTGAAATTTGTGTGAATCACAAGTTTGTGATTAAATTTACTAAAAAAATGAACATAGATGCACCTATAGAGAAAATTCGACCTAAATTCATAGTTTTCAAATGAACTCTGAAAAAGTTGGCATAGCATACTCGTGTGTTACAACGTTGGCATGGTATCATCATAATAGTTGCGGGAGAAAGTCTTCACTTTTTCTTCGCTTGTGTCATTTGCTTATTGCGCCATAGCCATGGATAATCTTCATCGTTTATCAGGATGCTTGGGTCAGCCTTGACATTGAAGGGAGGAATTTCATGAAACTTTTCATAATCTTCAGACATGTCTGTCTTGCCCTCCACTCCCAGGATATCCCTTTTTCCTGAAAGAACTATGTGGCGCTTTGGCTCATCGTATGATGTATTCGCTTCCTTATCTTTTCTTTTTCTCAGTTTGGTAGACATGTCCTTCACATAGATAACCTGTGCCACATCATTGGCTAGGACGAACGGTTCGTCAGTGTACCCAAGATTTTTCAGATCCACTGTTGTCATTCCGTACTGTGGGTCTACCTGTACCCCGCCTCCTGATAGATTAACCCATTTGCAATTAAACAAAGGGACCTTAAAATCATGTCCATAGTCAAGTTCCCATATGTCCACTATGTAACCATAATATGTGTCCTTTCTGCTCTCGGTTGCTGCATCAAAGCGGACACCGCTGTTTTGGTTGGTGCTCTTTTGATCTTGGGCGATCGTGTAAAATGTATTCCCATTTATCTCGTATCCTTTGTAAGTCAATACAGTTAAAGATGGTCCCCTGGACAACAAGTACAGCTCATCACAAACAATGTTGTCACCTCTGAGACGTGTTTCCAACCAACTGCTGAAAGTCCTGATGTGTTCACATGTAATCTAGTCGTCGCACTGCTCCGGGTGTTTGGAGCGCAGACTGTTCTTGTGTTCATCGACATACGGGGTCACCAAGGTAGAGTTCTGTAGAACTGTGTAGTGTGCTTGAGACCAAGAATATCCGTCCCTACATATTATTGAGTCACTTCCAAGAGTGCCTTTTCCAGTCAGTCTCCCCTCATACCGCGATTTAGGGAGACCTATCTTCTTAAGGCCAGGAATGAAGTCAACACAAAACCCGATAACATCCTCTGTTTGATGGCCCATGGAGATGCTTCCTTCTGGCCTAGCACGGTTATGGACATATTTATTTAGGACTCCCATGAACCTCTCAAAGGGGAACATATTGTATAGAAATACGGGCCCCAGGATGACAATCTCGTCGACTAGATGAACTAGGACGTGCGTCATGATATTAAAGAAGGATGGTGGGAACACCAGCTCGAAACTGACAAGACATTGCGCCACATCACTCCTTAGCCTTGGTATGATTTCTGGATCGATCACCTTCTGAGAGATTGCATTGAGGAATGCACATAGCTTCACAATGGCTAATCGGACGTTTTCCGGTAGAAGCCCCCTCAATGCAACCGGAAGCAGTTGCGTCATAATCACGTGGCAGTCATGAGACTTTAGGTTCTGAAACTTTTTCTTTGGCATATTTATTATTCCCTTTATATTTGACGAGAAGCCAGTCGTGACCTTCATACTGAGCAGGCATTCAAAGAAGATTTCTTTCTCTTCTTTCGTAAGAGCGTAGCTGGCAGGACCTTTATACTGCTTCGGAGGCATGCCATCTTTTTCGTGCAAACGTTGCAGGTCCTCCCGTGCCTCAGGTGTATCTTTTGTCTTCCCATACATGCCCAAGAAGCCTACAAGTTCATGCAAAGGTTCTTCGTCACGTGCATCAGGTCGATTGAAGAGCGGACCTCTAGGTCTTTCCAGTAGGGTAGGTCCCAAAATATAGATTTCTTCTTCCACATGGGTGTGTGTCCCTCAGCGTCATTCGGAACAGCTAGTCCGCCGGGACCCTTTCCAAAGATTACGTGTAAATCATTGACCATAGCAAGTACGTGATCACATGGCGGGCTTCTTCCGGTGATCTGCCTCGCCTTTGAAATGCTTGCCTTTCTTTCGACATTGATGGTTGGTCAGAAAAAATCGACGATGGCCCAGGTACACGTTCTTCCTGCATTTGTCCAGCTATATACTTTCAGTGTCATCTAAACAGTGCGTGGATGCGTGGTATCCTTTGTTTGTTTTTCCTGAAAGGTTACTGAGAGCGGGCCAATCGTTGATGGTCACGAACAGCAACGCCTTTAGGTTAAATTCCTCCTGTCTGTGCTCATCCCACGTACGTACACTGTTTCCATTCCACAGCTGTAAAAGTTCTTCAACTAATGGCCTTAGGTACACATCAATGTCGTTGTCGGGTTTCTTAGGGCCTTGGATGAGAACTGGCATCATAATGAACTTCCGCTTCATGCACATCCAAGGAGGAAGGTTATACATACATAGAGTCACGGGCCAGGTGTTGTGATTGCTGCTTTGCTCCTCGAAAGGATTAATGCCATCCGCTCTTAAAGCAAACCATACGTTCCTTGGGTCCTTTGCAAACTCATCCCAGTACTTTCTCTCGATTTTTCTCCACTGCGACCCGTCAGCGGGTGCTCTCAACTTCCCATCTTTCTTCCGGTCCTCATTGTGCCATCGCATCAACTTGGCATGCTCTTCGTTTCTGAACAGATGTTTCAACCGTGGTATTATAGGAGCATACCACATCACCTTCGCAGGAACCCTCTTCCTGGGGGGCTCGCCGTCAACATCACTAGGGTCATCTCGTCTGACCTTATACCGCAATGCACCGCATACCGGGCATGCGTTCAGATCCTTGTATGCACCGCGGTAGAGGATGCAGTCATTAGGGCATGCATGTATCTTCTCCACCTCCAATCCTAGAGGGCATACGACCTTCTTTGCTGCGTATGTACTGTCGGGCAATTCGTTATCCTTTGGAAGCTTCTTCTTCAATATTTTCAGTAGGTTCTCAAATCCTTTGTCAGCCACAGCATTCTCTGCCTTCCTCTGCAGAAATTCCAGTACGGTACCGAGCTTTGTGTTGCCATCTTCGCAATTGGGGTACAACCCTTTTTTGTGATCCTCTAACATGCGATCGAACTTCAGCTTCTCCTTTTGACTTTCGCATTGCGTCCTTGCATCAACAATGACCCGGCGGAGATCATCATCATCAGGCACATCATCTGGTTCCTCTTGATCTTCAGCAGCTTCACCCGTTGCAGCATCATTGGGCACATCGTCTGGTTCCTCTTGATCTTCACCAGCTCCCCCCGTTGCAGCATCACCGTATTCAGGGGGCACATAGTTGTCATCGTACTCTTCTTCTTCGCCGTCTTCCATCATAACCCCTATTTCTCCGTGCCTCGTCCAAACATTATAGTGTGGCATGAAACCCTTGTAAAGAAGGTGAGACTGAAGGATTTTCCGGTTAGAGTAAGACCTCGTATTCCCACATTCAGTGCATGGACAACACATAAAACCATTCTGCTTGTTTGCCTCAGCCGCATCGAGAAACTCATGCACGCCCTTAATGTACTCGGAGGTGTGTCTGTCACCGTACATCCATTGCCGGTCCATCTACGTGCGTTATATATAATTAAGTGTCCAAATTAATAGAAGTTTATCATCACATTAAAACCAAAGTACATACATAGTTCTCATCTAACAACATATAGCTCTCCAGAGCATCTAATTAATTAAACCATACATTGAAACTATGTAAAACATTTCAATGCGAAAACAAATGCGATCATAATTGCAACCAAGGTAACAATTGATCCAACGGCATAATGATACCAAGCCTCGGTATGAATGTCATATTTTCTAATCTTTCTAATCTTCAAGCGCATTGCATCCATCTTGATCTTGTGATCATCGACGACATCCGCAACATGCAACTCCAATATCATCTTCTCCTCCTCAATTTTTTTTATTTTTTCCTTCAACAAATTGTTTTCTTCTTCAACTAAATTTAACCTCTCGACAATAGGGTCGGTTGGAATTTCTGATTCACATACATCCTACATAAATAAAATCTATGTCACGTTGGTCGGCATAATTTTCATAAACAATAAATGAACCAATAATTATAAAGATAATATATATACCACATCCGAATCATAGACAGGACGAGGGCCGACTGGGGCGGATACCAAAACCATCGCACTATATAAGATGCAATAATAAAAGTAAGAAAATAATACAAGTATCTATGTAAACATACAAGTAAGAATATTTTTTCCTTTCAAAAAGAAGATAAGAACAAGAGGCTCACCACGGTGGTGTCGGCGATGAGCTCGGCGCGAGTGATCGACGGCGGTGAAGACGGGGACGGGGCATGACAGACCGCTAAACCTAGACAAATATTGAGGAAAATGGAGCTTGAAGGTCAAGCTTGGAGAGGAGAAAGCTTAAGTAGTGTGGCTCGGGCATTCCATCGAACACCTTGTGTGCATAGGAGGTGAGCTAGAGCACCACCAAGCCCTCTCCCCCTCGGCCAGAAAAAAACAGAGCAATGTGCTCTGCTCTTACGCGAGGGGTATATATAGGCACCTCATTGGTCCCGGTTGGTGGCATGAACCGGGACTAAAGGGGAGCCTTTGGTCCCGGTTCAAGCCACCAACCGGGACCAATGGTGGTGGGCCAGGAGCGAGGCCATTGGTCCCGGTTCGTCCCACCAACCGGGACCAAAAGGTCTAGACGAACCGGGACCAATGGCCCGTGTGGCCCGGCCGGCCCCCTGGGCTCACGAACCGGGTCCAATGCCCCCATGGGTCCTGGTTCTAGACTGAACCGGGACTAATGGGCTGACCCGGCCTGGATCGTTGCCCCCTTTTCTACTAGTGAGGATAGCCACCGAGTCAAAGTTGGCTTGCTGCAGTTAAACTCTGCCACCCCCTTTGTTGATACTGATGCATATGTAGCTATTCTGATGTAAGTCTTTCTGGGTACATTCGTACTCACGTTTGTTTAATTTATGTTTTTGCAGCGAGACATCAGTCTCACTAGTAGTTCCGCATGGACTTCGACGTTTAGATTGTTACCTCAGCTACAATCTTGTGCCCTCGGCAGGGTCTTGTAGATAGTCAGGCTTCTTGGCCTTTTTCATTTGTAGTTGTCTGTACTCAGACAAGTTAAGCTTCTGCATGTGCTTATTGCTTGTATGCTCTATATGTTGGGTCATGTGACCCATGATTATAAATCCTACTAAGCATGACTCTTCGGAGCCTTCTGAATAAATACTTTGAATCGTAGAGTTTTGTTGTGATGTCATGTTGTATTTGCACATGTCAAGCATATTGTGTGTATGATTTTGAAATTCTTGGTATGTGTGGGATCCGACAATCTAGTTGTTTATTCTTAGTAGCCTCTCTTATGGGGAAATGTCTCCTAGTGCTTCCACTGAGCCATGGTAGCTTGCTACTGCTCCGGAACACTTAGGCTGGATGGCATGTGTCCTTCTTCGTTCCCGTGTTTGTCCCTTCGGGGAAATGTCACGTGTTGTTCCTTTAAGTCCTTGTAGCTTGCTATGACTTGGGTTCATACGTTGATGATCGACACGTTCGTTGCTGGTATGTCTGTCCCTGTAAGTTAGTGCCACTTTGGATTCACGACTAGTCATGTCGGCCCGGGTTCTCTGTCATATCGATGCTACCGACACTATCATATATGTGAGGCAAAAGGCGCAAATGGTCCTGGGCCAGGTAAGGTGGCACCCGTGGGAATACCGTGCGTGAGGCCGCAAAGTGATATGATGTGTTACATGCTAGACCGGTGTGACTTAGGATTGAGGAGGAGCCGAGCTGTGGGTGAAGAAAGGGAATCCTTATCCCCTTATAAAGGCCATGAATATCAAGTGTCTCCCCACTCGCCTTAAACTCGCCTATTCCCAAGGGCCGTGCAAACGACACGGTTGGGTCACCCATGCCCGTATTGATGAGAATCTCGTAATAAGGGGACACGATCTCTACTTCGACAAGACGTGCCAATGGTAACCGCGTCTTGAAACATGGAGCGGCAGACGAAAAATGGTTTGAAATTATGACCAGACAGACGTGATGTCATATTGTAAAAAGATGTCAGCAGATTAGACTCGTGTGAAAATATATTCTCTCTGCGGTTATGTATGCTGTGTGTGACAGGTCTGGATACTATCATCGCATCCGAAGACTATCTTGAAGTTCGGATAGAAGGGAACCCGCCTTGCAATGCCGAAGACAATCTGCGCATCGGACTCCTCGTCATTGAAGCCAGGGTTCAGGGGTTACTGAGGGAGTCCTGGACTAAGGGGTCCTCGGGCGTCCGGCCTATTATCCGTGGGCCGGACTGATGGGCTGTGAAGACATGAAGGCCGAAGAATGTACCTGTGTCCGGATTGGACTCTCCTTGGCATGGAAGGCAACCTTGGTGACCGACTATGAATATTCCTTCTTATGTAACCGACTCTATGTAACCGTAGATCCCCCCCAGTGTCTATATAAACCGAAGGGGTTAGTCCGGAAAGGATATACTCATTACCATAGTCATACAGGCTAGGCTTCTAGGGTTTAGCCATTACGATCTCATGGTAGATCAACTCTTGTAATACTCATATTCATCAAGATCAATCAAGCAGGACGTAGGGCATTACCTCCATAGAGAGGGCCCGAACCTGGGTAAACATCGTGTCCCCCGTCTCCTGTTACCATCGATCCTAGACGCCCAGTTCGGGACCCCCCAGCCGAGATCCGCCGGTTTTGACACCGACAGTGGGGCCGAGAGGGGTGAGCCGCAGGTCGGGGGACGTGTGGTGTCACGGGTTCGTGCGGCGTCGTGGGAATCGCGTGTGGCTGTGGTAGAAACTTGATGCTCGCCGCATTTAAGGTGGCCCACATGTCATGCACACAAAGGCAGAGGGGTGGTGCGGCCGAGAGGGGTGAGGCGCACGTCGGGGGACGTGGTGTCGTGGGTTGGATCGGCATCGTGGGAATCGCGAGTGGCAGTGGATGAAACGTGATTGTCGCCGTAGTTGAACTTCCATGGACAAGATGTCATGTCTACGGACACATGCATTGCATTGCATACCGATCACTGGAAGGAGTAGTAGAGAAAGCTAGGAAGATAAATAGTTCCTTATAGTCAAGCGGACCCACGCTACTACTTGTTCCAAAGACATGCACACCATCAAAATAGTCCATCTATATCAATATACATAGAGAGGGAATATTTCTTTTTACAATAGAGGAAATAGCTCATCCATCCATAATGCGCTGTTGCTGGTGCAGCATCTTCTTCTTCTTCTTCTCATTTTCTGTGGGAGACGGCTTCGCAACAAGCTCTCTGGACCTTGCAGCTATCTCGAAACTCACACGGGCATCGAGGGCAGCATATTTTATCCGCTCGTACATCAAGGGATAATTCTCCCATCCAGACGACCTTAATGCCAGCGTCTCGTCACCCTTCTGAAGATTTGTTTCGAGCACAAAATTTGCTACGTCGAATAGGGATGGTGTCGGTCTATCACAATCTTCTACATGAATTTTTATTCTGGTTTGTAGGTCAGCGATGCTTTTCAAATCAAGGTTGTACGGCTCCAACTTCTGTTTGTCCCCTGCGATGGCTGCCCCACAGAAGTATATGTCCTCCCGAGACAAGAAATCGTGAAGCTCACCTGGTATGGAGGGAGCGTGTATGATGTGGTACACCAAAACATCATCTTCGAGGCACAGCTGAAGGACAGCGGCGCGTTGGATCTTCCCAGTGGCACGCTCCGTGTACTCTGCGTCGAGACCGATGACATTCATCTCCACCTTTTGGAGGGAGTTGGATACATTGTTGATCCACTTCCGAACAACCCTTGGGTGGTCGGTCACTGTGGCAACTATGCTCAACGAGCCTTCGGCGAGGACATGTTGGACGCTAAAGACCTGCATCTCGATCTCTTTCACCATTTGGAACCACTGGACCGGAGGGCTATGGTTTGGAGAATTAGGATTGGATGGCTAGTCTAACTGAAGATGATGATTATTTATAGGGGCTTCGGAATTACTCCAGGAGGATGTGAAGAGGTTAAAACAATGTGAATGCAGTGTGGTTTGGATGTAAATGAAGATCAAGGAGTAGTGAAAAAGCCGAGGAAAATCGGTTCCCGATGGAGAAGTAAATGGGAGAAGTTATGCGCATGCATGAGGAGAGCTGCGGTGGTTTGACTGCTGCATGCAATGGATTGGACGGGCTCTTCGGTTGCCTTTTCTCTCTCCCGTGTGCACAGAATGGCCCACTCGTATGCTGCAGTTTATTGGCTGGAGTCTGGCTGCAGCTGCTCATGTGTACGCTAATTAATGTTGTGAATGCGGGGCATGGAGGGAAATGGGCGCATGCAAAAGGGTATATACGCAGACTAATTAGAGAAATAGTGAAAAAAGTTATGCGCGGACAAAAGAGGACCGGAGGGAGTACTACTCATATTCCTACTATGGTTAAGGAATATGCGGTTATCCTCACAAAAGAAAAGTCCTTCTTCGCGCTTCCGCATGCACGAGAATTTGGTTCTGCTCACAATATGGATGATAGCTGGAGGATGAAGTGAACCCAGAGGCATGCTAGCACGGGAGTGTACTCATGTTCGTACTACTCCTACTAGTAGTAGTAGTACAACTATGGTACACTTGATGGTCAAAATACTATTATTCATTCGGTCCTCACAGTGAAGTGACAAGACCCTGCGCCTGAGGTGACACCAGTCCAAGCGGCGTGTCTGGGTTACCAAAGTTAGCCTCACCTTGTGCACTATGTAGTCACTGTCACCGCCGTTGTATAGCATGCCTCGCCTCGTCTCCCTCTCCCCTAGCACCACTCCATCTCCATCTCCGTCTCGTCGGAGATCCTGAGGTCACTCTTCATTATCTCACCGTGCCCCCGCATATCCTCGCTCGCCTCCCCCAGTACTACTATTCCCTCGCTAGCCACTCCAGCACCAACAACCTTCTCCCCCGTAAATCAAGCCCCCCAAAACCCCACCTTCCAAAATCCACCATGGTCAAACGGAAACCGCGTAGGATCCATATGAGCCGCGATTGGAGCAATCTCCCCAGTGACATCCTCGACCTCTGTTGTTCGTGTATGGATATGTTGAGCGGCTTGCGGCTGGCTGCATGCTCGAGGGGCATGCACACGGCCATCATCAAAGCGAGGCCAAAGCTTTTCAAGACACCCTGCTTGCTGCTATCTGGTCTTGCGAGATTGGCTCACCATGATACGGAGGTGTACATGATGCCCCTCGACTTCAATCTGATCTCCATTAGCCGAAACTTCTTTGCAGGTATGTAGTGGATCGCCGTACATCATTTCCCTCGACTTCGATCCGATCACCATCGCCCGAAACTTCTTGGCAGGTATGTACTGGGTCATCATGAACTCCCACTGGATGGCTGCCTTCAGAGAAGACGGTAAAAAGTTGGTGCTCATGAACTTCCAGACCTCCCATGAGATTATCCTTCCTCCGTTGGATTATATAGAGTTTTACCATCATGGTCCTAGTCATCTAGATTACCACATCAGTTGGACGGACCTTGTTTTGCAGAAGATTGTAATCTACCAAGTGCCCACACGACATGCGAATTACGTAGACTTCAAGCTAATTGCCTAGTTCGACCGCCGACTCGCCTATCTTTACGCCGGTGCCTTCTGTAGCTGGAGACAACTCAGCTCGCAGTGGATCATCGTCAAAGCTAATACACACTTCTGTGATGCTATTGAACACAATGGCATCATCTACACGATCGACAAAGCAGATGGCACCACGTATTGCTGGGACGGCGCGTGTAAGTTGTTTCCTTCTCATGTTAATGATGACGCCATGACACTGTTTGAACTTTTTGTGATGATTGGCATATCCCTGTTTGAGCAGAATTTGAGTAGAACTATGGCAATGTATTAGAGACGCCGGAAATCAGCTATATTTGGAATGAGTTAATTCATGCGATTGTGATCATGTCATTACAGCCAATTTGTACCCCTGAATAATCAAACGGTTAGGAATATATGGATATTCTCCTTATTTTACAGTAATCTATATACTGCTACTAAATATGAGTGTGTATCAATGGCCATGTTGGTTTCCTCATTTTCATGATGTAGAAACATGCACCACACTGTTGGTTTCATCTAACCATACATTAGGGAAGTAAAGGTGCATATGGAGAACTCTATATTTGGAAGTAGTGAAATCCTGTAATGCTTACCATGTGTACATACCTATATTCGCCCTTCAGCAATCAATGGCTAGAATAATAGCCTCACAAAAAAATTTCCCATAAAACACGAGTATATAACAATGCATGGTCTGTTAGTTACCTTGAAGAATTTGTTTGTGAGGACAGAACATGATTCCATAACATGCATGACATGGTAGTTTCCTGTGAAGAATCGATTGTGAGATAACATGAGTATAACCTTGCATGGCACTTCTATATTTTCGAACCCAGTATACATTTCCCTGTATTTTCCTCCCACTTCCAATAGGGACATATAAATGTTGTTTCTTGCATTATCCTATGTAACACCCACAATGCGGCTATATCTCCCACATGTCGGGGCACGACTTAGAGGCATAGCCGCATGGTAGGTTTGTCGCAAGAGGGATAATCTTCACACAATCCCATGTACTGAATAAGAAAGGGATAAAGAGTTGGCTTACAATAGCCACTTCACACAATACATAAGTAAATCATACATCATCCAAAATACAATCAAGGTCCGACTATGGAACCAAAATAAAAGGAAGACAACCCCAAATGCTAGATCCCCGATCGTCCCAACTAGGCACCACTACAGATCAACAGGGAACAAAACAAAACAATGATCACAATCTTCTTCGAGCTCCCACTTGAGCTTGGTTGCGACATCTGCCTTGGTATCATCGGCACCTGCAACTGTTTGGAAGGATATGTGAGTCACGAGGACTCAGCAATCTCACACCCGTGAGATCAAGACTATTTAAGCTTATGAGT
The DNA here is from genome assembly GCA_034509565.1 of Triticum monococcum. NCBI lineage: Eukaryota > Viridiplantae > Streptophyta > Magnoliopsida > Poales > Poaceae > Triticum > Triticum monococcum. The sequence goes on along the minus strand of CM067842.1, from coordinate 474,919,340 downwards.
AGGAAAGGGTAGTGAGGTGGAGCTGCAGCAAGCACTAAGCATATATGGTGGCTAACATACACAAATAAGAGCGAGAAGAGAAGCAATGCAACGGTCGAGAAGCTAGAAGTGATCAAGAAGTGATCCTGAAACTACTTACGCACAACCATAACACAAGAACCGTCTTCACTTCCCGGACTCCGCCGAGAAGAGACCATCACGGCTACACACGAGGTTGATTCATTTTAATTAATTTAAGTGTCAAGTTCTCTACAATCGGACATTAACAAATTCCCATCTGCCACATAACCATGGGCACGGCTTTCGAAAGTTCAAACCCTGCAGGGCTGTCCCAACTTAGCCCATCACAAACTCTCATGGTCAACGAAGGATATTCCTTCTCCCGGGGAGACCCGATCAGTCTCGGAATCCCGGTTACAAGACATTTCGACAATGGTAAAACAAGACCAGCAAGACCGCCCGATGCGCCGACATCCCGATAGGAGCTGCACATATCTCGTTCTTAGGGCAACACTGGATGAACACTACGTACAGCTAAAACCAGCCATCAAGTTTCCCCGAGGTGGCGCCGCAAGTGGATCTGGTTCAGACCAACACTTAGAGAAGGCCTCGCCTGGCAGGGGTTAAAATAAAGATGACCCTCGGGAGCACGACTCCCAAGGGAAAAGTAGGTAGTGGTGAGGCAAATGGTAAAACCAAGGTTGGGCCTTGCTAGAGGTAAATCTGAGAGTGGGTGGGCAACCAAACCGAACCTGAATTGAACCCACGTGATGACATTTCAGAAACCAAACCAAACTGAACCCACGTATTTGGCATTGGCACCCAGCCCAAACTATACCATATGACAGATTCACCAAAACCAAACTAACCCATTCTAGAAACTATGGTTGTAGCCTATGGTTCTAGATCAGTTCCCCACCCATACATGTAAAGTATCAATATATGTACAATCAGAACAAGAATGCACTTGACAGTTAAAATTTGAGTCAGGTTGAGATCAGATGCTTGGAGTTCACGTCCATCATTACAAGAATAACATTTTCTTCAAAGGTTCAGAACTTGATTACAGAGGATAATAGTAACTTCTGCATGCCATGGGCTCATGGCGACCATGATATAGACTAGACTACGACTTCAGTGTTGAAGGCTGCATGTTTCAACTTGGAGCCATTGTTCTTCAGATTAACCGAAAATGTCATGTCGGGTGATTCTGAACTTGTTGAAAGCAGGATTTCTAGGCAAGAGAAGAACCAGAATAGTCTGATGCTGGAGGAGCAAATGTCTGCACCAACACAAAAGAGAGATGCCATGAGTTTTGTCAGTCACACAAACCAATCCCCTCCTGTTGGAAAAAATGTGGTTGCAGAAGCAACTACTAGACTCAAAATGTTTACCCATATATGCCTTAACAAGTACATAAAATAGTACAAATATATTTGGCTGTACATGGTCATAGTATTATCTCCAAACACCTAAATCCAAAACGAAGAGAACATATTCTATTCTTTTCCTCGACAACCTTCCGAAAAATTAACAGACCGAAGAAAGGACACCAAAGAGGTGCCACTAACTTGTGCAACATCAGAAAAAAGGTAGACTAATAAATATAACAGTTTGCTACCAAATTGGCCAACTATTAATTTTTTTAAAGAGCCAACTAATAAACATAAAAAACATAAAAGTGGACTAATAAACACCTAAAAATGATCGGGATTTTCTAAAGAGCCAGCTTGGCCACCAAATTGGGAACTTCACTAGCCCTTGCTTATATATAACGATGATCAAGATTATATTTTTACCTTTTATTGGTTCCAAATTTTTAGCTGCATCCTTACTGTCCATCTCCTGCAAATGAAATAAAATATTAATTTAAAGGCATATCAACACTTCCATACTACATGTTTTATGTATCACATTCTACACAGGTAGTAGAACCAAAATGTAAGCGATTAACTCACCCTCCTTTGGTTTGAACAACCAATCTTTAGCACAAACAAGCGCTTCGAGCATATCAGGGGTCAAAGAACTTCTCGTGTCGCCAAGTATCCTCTTACCACAACTGAAGGCTAATTCGGATGCCACTGTGCTCAAAGGAATTGCGAGAAAGTCACGGGCCATCGATGCCAATATAGGAAACTTTTCAGCATGCCTCTTCCACCAACCCAAGACATCAAAGTCATCACAATCCTGCTCCCTTGCTTCTTCCAAGTATGTGTCAAGTTCTGATTTGTGTACACGTGACCTCCGACGAGACTTGTGCTGGGCAAACTCTTCTTCTAGCTTTCTTTTCCCTGCAATAGGTGATCCAATAGTGGTATTGCCTTGACTAGAAGGTGTCGAGTGTGCAGTGCTTGTCACTGCAAGTAGCTCATATTCCTTGACATACTTTCTCACCCATTCTAAAGCAATCTCCACTTGTTTTGAAACCTGCTCCTCATTGATAGACAACTTGCAATAGAAGAAATCCAAATAATCTTCTTTCCTCCTTGGATCCAGGAATGTAGCAATGACAAGTGAGTGGTTAAACTCAATGCCCTTGCTTTTTCTACGATGGTTAGGATCTGCATTCTCCTTCTCCTCGGGATCCCAATATTTATCGAGCTTTGTTTGCATCGCTGCCTCCAATTCCTTCAACACATCAGAGGTTTGCCAACCTGGATCTTTTAATGCATGGCGAATACAAAGCACAACCGGCAGAAACTTATGTGCAGTTGGCTTCCTATGAGCTGAAACAATTAAGGTAAGCTCTTCAAAAGCTTTTAGAAACTCACAAATAGCTGCTGCCCTTTCCCATTCTTGCTCACTTGGAGATTCTATCATCTTTCGAGTTGCATAACTAGTGAGGACAGATTTGTATATCAATGCTTCTACAAGCATTTTCCATGTTGAGTTCCATCTGGTTGGTGTATCAACAGAGATACCTTTCTTTGAAGGAAGACCCATCCCACTTTCAATTGTATTGAAATCCTGAAGTCTTGAAGGAGAAGAGTCAATAAACTTCAGCAACTCTCGTATCATGTCAATAGCTTCATGGATTATCTTCATTCCATCCTGAACCAAGATATTGAGAATGTGTGCACAACACCTCACATGCAAACATTGACCTTCAAGGAGCAGCTCATGTTTGTGATATTTTATTAACTCATCACATGCATTAGTATTATTGCTGGCATTATCTAGTGTCAAAGTGAACAGCTTGCCCCTTATGCCCCATTATGTTAGGCAACCAACAAGTTCCTCTTCTATCGCATAGCCCGTGTGAGGATACTTCACCTCTGCGAAACTTATGATCTTCTTGTAGATGAATTCTGCATTGATATAGTGGGCGGCGATGGACATGTAGCCCAAGCTCTGTGATGAAGTCCACATATCAGATGTTAAGCAAATGTGAGAATCCAAATTTTGTAACTCAACTTCGATGTCTTTCTTCATTCGCTTGTACATCTTCATTGCGTCATCACGAATTGTGTGACGACCCATGACTTGAAATGCTGGCTGCATTGAGTCAATCCATGGCTGAAGGTATGGATCTTCAAACTTAAGAAAGGGGATCTCAGCATGGATGCAAAACTTGACCATGAGATAACGGCAAACTTTTTGATCAAACACAAACGGGCCTTCGGAATTTGTTTTTTTCATAGTCAACAGAAAATTCTTCCTGCAACCATCCTCAATTGATTTGCACGACTCTGCAATATGGGTTCTCAAACTCGTAGTCCCAAACTTGGTGTGAAGTTGTGTCCCACAATATTTGCACACAGCCTTGAGATCACCATGTATGCGAACCAGATCTTGTTCATAATGCTCCCACACCTTGGACCTTCTAACACGTGGTACTTGACTCATATCCTCATCCATGGAATCGGCACTCTCGGAAAACTCTGAGGTAGACATGCCTCAAATTTCAGAGCACACTGCATGTGAAAATACATATGGAAGATTATTGTTAGAAAATGCTAGAATAGTACAGTAGAAACAATCAACAGTATAGTTTGCAAAGGATGTCCAGAAATATGTCATTGTTAATGTAAATGATCTTGAAGCTATTTCTTCACTATTACAGGAATTTGCAAAGGATGTCCAGTAGATTATAAAATTCAGGGCTAGTTTGGCAGCAAAGTTTTATTTAAACTGTGGTAATTTAAAACCACAGTATTACTCTGGGTGGGCAAAGAATACTACAGTTTCCTAACCAATGTTTTTCTCAGTTTTATATGTGTTTGGTTGCTGCTGTTTAACCAAAGTTTTGACCAAATATCTTAGCGTGAATGACTGAGTAATTAGCAGCTGCTAATGGCTGCCGGCTGCATGCAGCTGCCATCCACATGTAATACCATCCTAGGATCAGTCAACTAGATTGAAGTAATTCAATACTAGGAGCGTGTTGCCATTATATGTCTATATACGTGCATGTACTTCCAAGTTCCAACTGGTCCTAAATTCTTTGTGCGTGTACATGCGCCATTTATACTGAATCGGCTAGCTAGCTAGCATATATAACATGCTGCTTATGAGTGCTCTCCAAAAGGATCAATCAATCTAATCCGTGCACTACTCGCCGAAAATACATAGGCAGCCAAGGACTCGAGAAATAGCTTGTTGCGAACGAGTGTTCTCCCTGGTGGTGAGCTTGCTTTAGTCATGGCACTGCAGAGAGATGGAGACTCGCACGCGACGCCGGCTGGAAGATAGACTAATCAAACTAAATCGGCTATAACCAGGAGATATAATATGGTTGTTTACCATATAAGTGAAAAGGGAAAATAGGATGGGATCACTCTGAATATTCTTATCAGAACCATGGTATTTTTCAGAAACCATGGTATTCATGTGTTTAGTGCCATACTAACATGTTAATTACAGTAACTCCAAATCCTAATCAAGAAGAATTGAACAACTAATAGCAATTCTCTGTTCTTGAAACATCAGTCCATGAACATTAACCAGATGCCTGCTACTTGTGTTGTTCATGAACAGCAACCCATGTACCTTAGTTTGTAATTTACAAAGTGGTCTACTATGACGCCCGGATAATCAGGCTACAGTAACCCCCTCATAATGATGCCACGTCACCTCGGTTACTAATGATAAACTCGCATTGATTAGAAACCGATTCAAATTCAAATTTAATTAAAGGCAAACAACAAAAGTTTTCAAACTTAAAAACTAAAATGTTCAATAAATAGTAGATAAATCAGAGGTTATGATAAGATTGTAAACAACATTATTGAAATTTAATAAGTGACTTAAACAACCTCAAACAGTGGCTGAAAACATTATTTAATAACCTTTTTATTAAAACAAGATAAATACGTAATGATAATTAACCCAAACTAGTTTTTGGTGGTAGGATTTATTGTGCTGTGATTTGTGGGCCAGCTCTCATATTTTACAAAACTCAATTGGTGCCCAAACAATTAGCAAAAATAGCAAAAGTAAAATATGAAAAAGTAAAAAAAAACAAAGACTAACAAAAAAGGGAAAGACCCCCCCCCCCCCCCCGGGCCAACCAGCCCAGCTACTGACCGGCCAGCCCAGTTGGCCCAGCCACCACTCCCACTCTCTCCATAACCCCCCCCCCAAAACCCTAGTGCCCCATGACCCCCCACTTTCCCCGATCCACATCTCTCCCCTCGTTCCCCTCCACCTCGCGCCGCACGCACACATCGTGCCTGGGGGAAGAGCTCCCCATGCCCGATCCACCGACCAACCCTCACCGCCCCCTCTCCCCGATCTGGACGCGCCCCCGACCCCGTCGTCATCGCCGGCGCCAGGCGCCGCCTCGCCTGCACTGCCCCACCATCGCCGCCCTGCGTCGGACCGACCATCGCCACCGACCGGGATGACCACGCCGGACGCCATCGCTGCTCCCCCCTGCGTCGCCACATCCCCGTCCTCCTCCCCAAAGGCTCCACCGAGCCTCGCCGACCCTCGTCTCTACAACGTCAGTGAGGCACCGTCCTCTCCTCCTCCCGCCCGCGTGCTCGAACCCCGGTGCCGCGCACCGCGTGCCCCGGTCTTGCTGCTCTTCCTCCTGCCGCACGCGCTCACCACGCACTCCGGATGACCCCATACCGCGCGCTCACGGCCGCGACCTTCTCCCCGCACCGCGACTGTACCGGCGCCCTCTGCACGCGCCCGTGCGCGCCCACCCGCGCCCACGGCCATCGCTGCCGGACGCCCGCGCCCGAGACGGTACTCTGCCCGCTCCTGCTCACGGCCTCCTCGCCCCGCTCCCTCGACCATCCCACGCCCCATGCCCCTGCTCCACGGCTGCTGCTGGCTCCTCTACCCACCGCACCCGCCGTGCCGCTACCTCCCCAAGTCGTCGTGGCCTCGCCTGTGCTGCTTCCTCGCCGCCCCGGCCGTCTGGCCGGCGCCGTGGCCACCGCCCCCCCCCCCCCCCCTGCCGGGTCTGCCCGCACTAGCGTGCGCTCGAACGAACGGGTGCTGGACACCCATTGCGCCCATCTCCACCCCAGCACCCGTTAGCCCGAACCGCTGTGGCCCCTTTGGCCCAATGACACAGGGGCCCACGCCCCAGAACTTTATTAAAAAAAGAATTAAAAATAAATAAATAATAATCACATTAATTAATTAATCAATAAGTGAATTAATTAAGTTAATTAATCATGTTTAATTAATCTAATTAACTAGTTAGTTTAATTAAATAGTAATTAGTTTAACTAAGACCTAATTAACCTAAACAGTGTATGACAGGTGGGTCCCACTGGACCCACATGTCAGTTTGACCCAGTCAACTCTGTTGACTGCTGACGTCAGCATGACATCATGCTGATGTCATTAATTTATTTTCGAATTAATTTAAATAATTAATTAAATACCAGAAATTAATAAAATCTTTAGAAAATCATATCTTTTAATCCGTAACTTGGATTAAAATATTTTCAACATGAAAGTTGCTCAGAACGACGAGATGAACCCGGATACGCAGCCCGTTCGTCCGCCACGCATCCCTAGCATAGCAAACTCGCAACTTTCCCCCTCCGGCTCCTCTGCCCGAAAACGCGAAACACCGGGGATTCTTTCCTGGATGTTTCCCCCCTTCACCGGTATCACCTCATACCGCGTTAGGGCACCCCTAGCACCGATACTTGTCATATCATGCATCGCTATGCATCTGTTTGCTTAAATATTTATTGTTTCTTCCCCCCTCTTCTCTCGCTAGACACCGAGACCGACGCCGCTGCTACCCAGTACGACTACGGAGTTGACGACCCCTCTCTCTTGCCAGAGCAACCAGGCAAGCCCCCCCCCCCCCCACCCCTTTGATCACTAGATATCACCTACTCTTCTCTATACTGCTTGCATTAGAGTAGTGTAGCTTGTTACTGCTTTTCGTTATTCCTATCCTGATGCATAGCCTGTCCTTGCTACTACTATTGTTACCATTACCTGCTATCCTACTGCTTAGTATAGGATGCTAGTGTTCCATCAATGGCCCTACACTCTTGTCCGTCTGCCATGCTATACTACTGGGCCGTGATCACTTCGGGAGGTGATCACGGGCATATACTATATACTTTACACAGTTACATTACCTGTGGTACTGTTCGGAGTTGGGGGCTGAAGGGGTAGGTGGCTCCATCCCGGTAGAGGTGGGCCTGGGTTCCCGACGGCCCCCGACTGTTACTTTGAGGCGGAGCGACAGGGCAGGTTGAGACCACCTAGGAGAGAGGTGGGCCTGGCCCTGGTCGGTGTTCGCGGATACTTAACACGTTTAACGAGATCTTGTTATTTGATCTGAGTCTGGCTACTGGCCTATATGCACTAACCATCTACGCGGGGACAGTTATGGGCACTCGACGTCGTGGTATCAGTCGAAGCCTTCGTGACGTCAGCGACTGAGTGGCGCGCGCCGGGTTGGACCGCGTAACGCAACTTCCTTTGTAATGGAGGTTGCTAGATCTGCTCACCGGCCGCGTTCGCAACGTGCAGGTGTGCAAAGGGCGATGGGCCCAGACCCCTGCGCCATAGGATTTAGACCGGCGTGCTGACCTCTCTGTTGTGCCTAGGTAGGGCTGCGACGTGTTGATCTTCCAAGGCCGGGCATGACCCAGGAAAGTGTGTCCAGCCAAATGGGATCGAGCGTGTTGGGTTATGTGGTGCACCCCTGCAGGGAAGTTAATCTATTCGAATAGCCGTGATCTTCGGTAACAGGACGACTTGGAGTTGTACCTTGACCTTATGACAACTAGAACCGGATACTTAATAAAACACACCCTTCCAAGTGCCAGATACAACCCGTGATCGCTCTCTCACAGGGCGACGAGAGGAGGATCATCGGCTAGGATTATGCTATGCGATGCTAATTGGAGGATTTCAGTCTACTCTCTTCTACATGCTGCAAGACGGAGGCTGCCAGAAGTGTAGTCTTCGAAAGGACTAGCTATCCCCCCTTATCCCGGCTTTCTGCAGTTCAGTCCACATATAATAGCCTTATTCCAGTTGATACCAATGCATACATATGTAGTGTAGCTCCTTGCTTGTGAGTACTTTGGATGAGTACTCACGGTTCCTTTCTCCCTCTTTTCCCCCTATCCCTTCTACCTGGTTGTCGCAACCAGATGTTGGAGCCCAGGAGCCAGACGCCACCTTCAATGACGACTACTACTACTCGGGAGGTGCCTACTACTACGTGATGTCTGCTGATGACGACCAGGAGTAGTTTAGGAGGATCCCAGGCAGGAGGCCTGCGCCTCTTTCGATCTGTATCCCAGTTTGTGCTAGCCTTCTTAAGGCAAACTTGTTTATCTTATGTCTGTACTCAGATATTGTTGCTTCCGCTGACTCGTCTATGATCGAGCTCTTGTATTCGAGCCTTCGAGGCCCCTAGCTTGTAATATGGTGCTTGTATGACTTATTTTATTTGTAGAGTTGTGTTGTGATATCTACCCGTGAGTCCTTGATCTTGATCGTACACATTTGCATGCATGATTAGTGTACGGTCAAATCGGGGGTGTCACATCTACTGCACTGAATAATGAAGATACCACCAAGATCTACTTCGGGTTGACTTCCAAAGAACTGGAATTTCTGGCGTAAAATGAGAGACGAAGGGAGGGGGAGGGGGTTCTGGAGGAAGTGACCTCGAGGAGGCGCTCGCGGGCTCGTTGTAGTCTTGTAGATGAGTGGGATGGCGCGGGTGCCGCCAAACTCGACGAACTTGTCGCGTGGAAGCTGGCGCGGCGCAGAACCCGACGCGTGGCAGCCGGATGATGCCCGGCGCCGCCAACGAGGACGTCGAGGAGGGGGCGAAGAAGGCGAGCAGGAGGAGGACTAGGGCACTGATCTGTGAGGGGAGGGGAGGGGGAGGGGGAGAGGGCGTAAGCCGGCGGTGAAGGGCAACATCGACGGTGGAGGGCGGCCGGCGGCGGTGGAGGGATCGGGATAGGGAATGGGTAGGTCAGCTCGACCCCTCGATGGGGCTTTTTTCTGAGTTGCGCTCCAGGGCGAGGAACCCGGTTGGAACCCATAGTTTCCAGCGGTTAGGCCCAAACTCTTTAAGCCCGTAACCAATTATAACCAAACTGGTTTTTCTACATACCCAAACCAAACTTGAACCAAAAAAAGCTCAACCCAATAAAACCTCAACCAATTAAGCCTGAGGAAAAAACCAACCCTTTTAACCAGTTTTTTAAAAACTGTTCTCAGATTTAGCTGGAGGAGTTTTATTCAAAGCGAATTGTCAAGGGGTTCCCATAACACCCAACCGTGTAAGGAACACAAATTCAAGGAACATAACACCAGTATGAAGGAAACTAGGGCGGCAAGAGTGGAACAAAACACCAGGCATAAGGCCGAGCCTTCCACCCTTTACCAAGTATAAAGATGAATTAAAGTAAATAAGATATAATAATGATATCCCAACAATATCCATGTTCCAACATGGAACAAGCTTCACCTTCACCTGCAACTAGCAATGCTATAAGAGGGGCTGAGCAAAAGCGGTAACATAGCCAAACAACGGTTTTCTAGGAAGGTGGGTTAGAGGCTTGACATGGCAATATGGGAGGCATGATATAACAAGTGGTAGGAAGCGCGACATAGCGATAGAGCGAATAACTAGCAAAGCAAAGATAGAAGTGATTTCGAGGGTATGATCATCTTGCCTGAGATCCCGCATGGAAGAAGAACGAGTCCATGAAGAAGACAAACGGACATAGTCGAACGAATCCTCACAACTCTGGAATGAAACCAAAGCTAATGGGAGAAGCAACCCGGAAAGAAGCAAACAACATAGTAAACAACCATCACATAAACATGGCATGATGCACTACCAAGTATGATGCATGTCCGATTTAATGAGGCATGGCATGGAAAAATGCACAAACAATACTACAAATTAAGTGGAGCTCAATATGCAACGAGTTGCATATTGACAGAACACCACATTCAAGTTATTTAGTTCGATCTCGTTTATGTACCCAACAATATTAAATGTGGATTAACATGGCAAGAGGTGAAGCAAATGAAAACTACCTATCTAGGCAAGTTTAAATGAGGCTGGAACAACAAGCAACAAGTCCGGAGAAATCCTCATGAGCATATATTAGATTTGGTATTATTCTGTCCTAAATCATATTTTAGAGTTTTTAAACACGCAAGATGAGTGCGCCATGTTAAACTACGCATTTTTCTACCCCATTTACATATAAAGTTTGTTAGGTTTGGAGCTACGGTTATTTAGTTATGAATTAAATAATTTAGCATGTTATTAGAGAAAACTTAATCAAACAGCATTTTAACCATTTTAAACATGCATGAAGGTTGCAAATTATTAATCTACACAAAATTCTAAGCATTTTTCATAGATGAAACATTTTAATATGATGCACGGTTAATGAGTTATTATATGCATGAAGTTTGGGGACTATACTGTAAAACTGAAATTCCCTGGATAATAGATAAATTCGCTGACGAAAAAAATAGAGTTGGGCCAAAACTGAACAGTGGTCCGGGCGCTGGGGTGAGTGACCTCACCATAGGCCATTGGCAGTGGCCCAAGTCGGTGGAGGTGGGCTGGCCGGTGCGCTGGGCCTCAGGTGGTTCGCGGTCCACAAGGCCCAAAGGCATGTCATCCTCGTCCCCGATCCCGTTGGATCTAGGGAAGCCAGGGGTGGCGGCGCTGTGAAGCTCAGTGGCCAAGGTTGGCGAAGGCAGAGGTCAGGGACAGCGGGAACAGACAGATCCGGTGATGGGGATCCCGGATCCGGCCGGAGGAGAGATCGGCGAGGTACAGCGGGGCGGTTCCGAGCTCAGGCGGCGGCGGCCATGGCACATAGGGAGAGAGAGGTTAGAGAGAGCTTGAGCAGAGGAAGAAAATGGGGCAAGGCGGCGGTTCTACTCACCAGGGCGGCGGTGGCGCGGCTTCCGGCGACCCGGCGACCCGGCGACGACACGCCGACGACGGGGTCGGGCAGAGGAGACGGGAGGAGGGAGTGGGGGCACTCGGGCAGGTCGGGTGCTGGTGGCGGCAGGGTCGGCCCGGATCGGTCCATGGCGGGCCGCCGATGGGCTGCGGGTGGGCCTGGCATGGGGACGACGGGAGGGACATGTGGCGGCGCGGGAGAGGCCACAGGGGGCGGCTGGCGGCGGCGCAACCACTCGTGGATTGCCAAGTGGCAGGGAGAGGTGGCCGGCGGCTGATCCGAGGAGGGAGGCGGAGGCTGGCTGCGGAATTTGAGGTGGGGGTAGGTAGGAGGCTAAAATGGCAGGGGAGACGTCTATAAATAGAAAGGGGCTCGGGTTAAGAGTTTAGAGGGGTTTGAGGTTGTTTCGGGGCGTCCGATCGCGATCCGGTGGTACCGATCGGAGGGGGGTTTTGAGAGCTAGTTGTGGGCTGTGTAGGGGGGCATGGACTGAGAGGAGAGAAGAGAAATTTAGCCCGACAAGACTTTCGGAGACCAAAAACGTCCGACGAGTTGACCGACTATATTGTTGCTATAGTTATCCGTTGGGGCATCAAACGGACTCCGAATGCGATGAAACTTAGCAGGCGGTCTATTGACAACATAACAACACCACATGCCAACTTTCAACCCATTCCGAGAACATTTTTCAGACACTTATAAAAATACTATTTCAGAGGTGCCACGGACGCGTGCAAGTGTGACTGGGCTCAGAACGTACAACGGAGAGAACTGGGGGAAACCGGATGGATGCAAGTTTTGAAAACATGATGATGCAATGTGGATGATGACATGGCAAGATGCAACACGCAAACGAAAGACAAGGCAACAACAGCGCATAAGTGGAAGACACCTGGCACATCGGTCTCGGGGCATTACAACACTCGACCACTACAAGAGGATCTCGTCCCGAGATCTAGGATGGCACCGAAGGGAAAACGAAAGAGGAAGAGAAGAGGTAAAACTAAGTTGCTTCTTTGACGAATGAGTGAAACCAAAGGACCTTGAAAGGTTAAACAATAGAAAGAAAGAATACAACGGAGATGAAAAAAATTGTAAACACTCCGTTAGAAAAGAGGAACAAGGAAGAACAAATTCGGACAGCACTCCGGTTGAAAAGAGATGCAAGACTTGATAAGTTGAAAAGAACTTGAGCAGAGGACACAACACTCCGGTTAAATGGATAAGCATGAAAAGAACATGATCCTCACAATTCGAGATGATGAGAGAAGAGGGCAACATCACAGTGCCTCCAGAAGAAATGCAAGAAATGGAATGGAATGAATGGAGGGAAACAAGATCTTGAGAGAGCACGCTTACAACAAATGCTAGAACGGAGTTGTTGGACTATCAGCAATGAAAGGGTAAACTTGTAGTGGGCTTATGGAAAACACGTCGAAATCTTGAGGTGAAATTCTGCCACTAACAAAAACAATAGATTGGATTGATATCAACAAGGAGATGAAAACTCCTTCATTGAGATGAGAAGAGGAAATTGGATCATAGATAAGCACCATAATGGCAACATTCCCAATGGAAGGCTTTAGGTGAAATCTATACCAAGATAACTCCAAGGAAGAAAATGATGTGTTTAAAACTCTCATTCCTGACAACTTTTGAATCATGAAACATGAAGGGAAATTATCAAGAAAGACATAACACCACCTGAAAAAGATAAGATAGAAAGAATTTCACTTCAGAATGCAAGATGAAGAATACTTAGCTCCTTTGAAAAGAATCTCGATCAACACTTCGAGAAGGAATTAAATCCATGATGAGTCATCGTGTAGAGCCTCCATGAGAACTCTGGTAATAAAAGGATGATCAAATGAAATGAACGATGAAGAGAATAAGGTTGAAGCCTTGCAATGATTAGATGGATCTTCATGATGATGAGAGCTTGGAACTCCGGGAAAAAGAGAAGATGAAACAATTGAAAACGAGAATTTTTGATGAACCTCCGGAATAAGGAATTGAATTTACTCAATGAAACAAGAATAAGAATTACATTATGCTTATCCTTTATCTATTTAGATTGATGACAAGCAATGGATTTGACATACTACTTATTCTCGTAGAAAGGATTAAGATAGATATAGTGCAAACTTGAGGAGGTCTTCAACGATCCGCCGGTAGGATTTGGAAAGAACGAATGAATTGATATGTTTAACCAAGGAAGAGAACTCTTGAACGAACCACCGTAAGAGTTTAAAAATAACATAGCAAAGGCACAATTCATCGGGAAAAATGGAAAACGAATGAAGATACTTGAAGGAATTTAGATACATGAGAACGAATAGATCACGAGATGATTAGAGAATACTTGAGTGATGCACCTGTAAGATTGGAGAACGAGAGCTGAAAGCTGAGAATGAATAAACCCGAAATGATGGCCTTTTGAAGAATCAAACTGAAAAGACACCTGAATTGCTCCGGGTGGGTGAAAAGAATTCTCACAATCAGAAATAATTATGATAGGATGGCAGCAAGCTTGAACTACGCATCTCTAAGAGAACGGGTAAGATTTGGAGGAAAAACTCTTCTTTGGTCTTCAAAATCCGAGAATGACGACGAGAAACACAACCATGAATTTTTGAGATACTCCGGGATGAAAATTAGAAAGGTTGAACCAAACAATGAAAAGAATTTGAAAGATCTAGGAGACAAACATATGACTGATGACAATTCATTCTTACATCAACTTTGAAATGAATTTGAGAATAACTCCAGAAAAACTAGAAGAGTTAGGTAAGATCCTAGGAAAAGACCTGTGGGTTAGGGCCCACTCAAAAGAAATACCGTTGAACGATTTAAAAGAGAGGTTGCATCGGTTGAATTAAATGGCTAGAATAACATAACAACCTCGAGATATCTTAAACGGATTGATAATGGAGACACAAATCTTCTGAGATATCTTCAGCACTCCGGAACAATTGAATAGCAAGAGGTGAATAAATAAGAGAGTCTTCGATAAGAACTTCCAACATGGAAAGCATGTTAACCAAAGAAAATTATAAGATCAACAACAAAAGCTTGATTTGAATCCACCGGAGAAGATAAAAGAAATGAGGAATGATGAACTTGAAGCTCCGTTAGAATCTTCATGATAATCACCGGGTAAGAACATTGACGGAAAAGAATGGAGAGACTTCCCATCAATAAAAGGATACATGGATAAGAAATCAGAGTCCTTGAAGAAAAAGGATGGGAGGGCGGGAAAACAAAGGCAACTTGGAGCAGAAGGAATGGAACAAACACCGTTGAGAGAAAAAACTAAGATTGGATCTTGCAAATGTTGAAATGATCGGATCCACTTGAGAGAAAACACGCCGATTGAAAAAGGATTGACAAGACAATCTCGATTATCATGAAGGATTAGTATTCACATAGAAATGTGAGAACACCGCTTAGGAAAAAGGTATGTATTCAACACTTGACTTCAAAGCAACTCGAATACCACAACTCAAAACGTAACAAAGGGTTGGCTTGCAGAATAAGCCAGAAACAAACATATGATAGATCCCATATCGTATCATGTGTCTGTTGGAAAGATTATTCTAGGAGCTACTTGAATTCCCACTTATAAACTCCTGAAACTTTCTGGTTATGCAATCAGGTGTTGGGGATACAGGGGAAGCATAATATCTCACCCAAAACTAACAAATCCTACATCCAGATGTATCCATCCTTCAACACATAACCAAGAAACCTTCGGAAATCATGTACCTCAACCTTCAAAAAGCATCCGTTATACGAGTTATGGCAATACTCCCGAACTCCTGCCCCAGTACTGGGTGGCGTCGAGGTTATCTCACCAACAACTGCATAAAAGAGATTTTCGATGTCGGCGAAACTCAGGTATTCCAGAACTGCAACGATGTAATTGTGACGACAACACCTCGGAGCTCAACTCCCCGGGACATTGCCACAACCCCTAAATGTCGGGAGGCACCAAGAACAATGTTCTCGTCACAACACCATCAGAACAATTCCAAGATACCCACGTGATCCTAAAAAAATTCATGAAATTTGAGGAGAGTAGAGTCAAAACTTCTACATCAGGAGGCCTCACCAGAGCGACGAAGGGACTGAGGAGTAAAAAGAATCCTACTCTCCGATATATATATATATATATATATATATATATATATATAATCATAAGACTCAAAACATTTTGTTCTAGACTCAACAACGTCAGCGATTCGATCAAGCAGGGGGCTCCTAAGTCGGGGATGGCTCTGATACCAACTTATAACACCCACAATGCGGCTATATCTCCCACGTGTCAGGGCACGACTTAGAGGCATAGCCGCATGGTAGGTTTGTCGCAAGAGGGGTAATCTTCACACAGTCCCATGTACTGAATAAAAAAGGGATAAAGAGTTGGATTACAATCGCCCCTTCACACAATACATAAGTAAATCATACATCATCCAAAATACAATCAAGGTCCGACTACGGGACCAAAATAAAAGGAAGACAACCCCAAATGCTAGATCCCCGATCATCCCAACTAGGCACCACTACTGATCAACGGGGAACAAAACAAAACAACGATCACGATCTTCTTCGAGCTCCCACTTGAGCTTGGTTGCGACATCTGCCCTGGTATCATCGGCACCTGCAACTGTATGGAAATATCTGTGAGTCACGAGGACTCAGAAATCTCACACCCATGAGATCAAGACTATTTAAGCTTATGGGTAGGAAAGGGTAGTGAGATGGAGCTGCAGCAAGCACTAAGCATATATGGTGGCTACCATATGCAAAAAGAGCGAGAAGAGAAGCAATGCAACGGTCCAAGAAGCTAGAAGTGATCAAGAAGTGATCTTGAAACTACTTACGCACAACCATAACACAAGAACCGTGTGCACTTCTCGGACTTCGCTGAGAAGAGACCATCACGGCTACACACGCGGTTGATTCATTTT
Source organism: Triticum monococcum (assembly GCA_034509565.1). NCBI lineage: Eukaryota > Viridiplantae > Streptophyta > Magnoliopsida > Poales > Poaceae > Triticum > Triticum monococcum. The sequence continues at coordinate 474,902,977 of CM067842.1, read as the reverse complement.
AATTAAGTTAAGTGTCAAGTTCTCTACAACCGGACATTAACAAATTCCCATCTGCCACATAACCGCGGGTATGGCTTTCGAAAGTTCAAACCCTGCAGGGGTGTCCCAACTTAGCCCATCACAAGCTCTCACGGTCAACGAAGGATATTCCTTCTCCCGGGAAGACCCGACCAGTCTCAGAATCCCGGTTACAAGACATTTCGACAGTGGTAAAACAAGACCAGCAAGACCGCACGATGCGCCGACATCCCGATAGGAGCTGCACATATCTCGTTCTCAGCGCAACACCGGATGAACACTACGTACAGCTAAAACCAGCCCTCAAGTTTACCCAAGGTGGCGCCATAAGTGGATCTGGTTTGGACCAACACTTAGAGAAGCACTGGCCCGGCGGGGGTTAAAATAAAGATGACCCTCAGGAATGCGACTCCCAAGGAAAAAGTAGGTGGTGGCGAGGCAAATGGTAAAACCAGGGTTGGGCCTTGCTGGAGGAGTTTTATTCAAAGCGAACTATCAAGGGGTTCCCATAACACTCAACCGCGTAAAGAATGCAAAATCAAGGAACATAAGACCAGTATGATGGAAACTAGGGCGGCAAGAGTGGAACAAAACACCAGGCATAAGGCCGAGCCTTCCACCCTTTACCAAGTATTTAGATGCATTAAAGTAAATAAGATATAATAATGATATCCCAACAATATCCATGTTCCAACATGGAACAAGCTTCACCTTCACCTGCAACTCTAAAAGAGGGGCTCAGCAAAAGCGGTAACATAGCCAAACAACGGTTTGCTAGGAAGGTGGGTTAGAGGCTTGACATGGCAATATGGGAGGCATGATATAACAAGTGGTAGGAAGCGCGACATAGCGATAGAGCGAATAACTAGCAAAGCAAAGATAGAAGTGATTTCGAGGGTATGGTCATCTTGCCTGAGACCCCGCAAGGAAGAAGAACGAGTCCATGAAGAATACAAACGGACGTAGTCGAACGAATCCTCACAACTCCGGAACGAAACTGAAGCTAACGGGAGAAGCAACCCGGAAAGAAGCAAGCAACATAGTAAACAACCATCACATAAACATGGCATGATGCACAACCAAGTATGATGCATGTCCGGTTTAATGAGGCATGGCATGGAAAAATGCACAAACAATACTACAAATTAAGTGGAGCTCAATATGCAACGAGTTGCATATTGACGGAACACCACATGCAAGTTATTTAGTTCAATCTCGTTTATGTACCCAACAATATTAAATGTGGATTAACATGGCAAGAGGTGAAGCAAATGAAAACTACCTATCTAGGCAAGTTTAAATGAGGTCGGAACAACAAGCAACAAGTCCGAAGAAATCCTCATGAGCATATATTAGATTTGGTATTGTTCTGTCCTAAAGCATATTTCAGAGTTGTTAAACATGCAAGATGAGTGCACCATGTTAAACTAGGCATTTTTCTACCCCATTTACATATAATGTTTGTTTGGTTTGGAGCCACGGTTATTTAGTTGTGAATTAAATCATTTAGCATGTTATTAGAGCAAATTTAATCAAACAACATTTTAACCATTTTAAACATGCATGAAAGTTGCAAATTATTGATCTACACAAAATTCTAAGCATTTTTCATATATGAAACATTTTAATACGATGCACGGTTAATGAGTTATTATATGCATGAAGTTTAGGGACTATACTGTAAAACTAAAATTCCCTGGATAATAGATAAATTCGCTGATAGAAAAAAATAGAGTTGGGTCGAAACTGAACAGTGGCTTGGGCGCTAGGGTGAGTGACCTCACTGTAGGCCATGGGCCATGGCCCAAGTCGGTGGAGGTGGGCTGGCTGGTGCGCTGGGCCTCAGGTGGTTCGCGGTCCACGAGGCCCAGAGGCATGTCGTCCTCGTCCCCGATCCCGCTGTGTCGAGGGAAGCCAGGGGTGGCGGCGCTGCGAAGCTCGGCGGCCAGGGTCGGCGAAAGCAGAGGTCAGGGATGGCGGGAACAGACAGATTCGGCGACGGGGATACCGGAGCCGGCCGGAGGAGAGATCGACGAGGTACAGCGGGGCGGTTTCGAGCTCAGGCCACGGCGTCCATGGCACATAGGGAGAGAGAGGTTAGAGAGAGCCTGAGCAGAGGAAGAAAACGGGGCAGGGCGGCGGTTCTGCTCACCAGGGCGGTGGTGGCGCTCGCCGGCGCGGTGGCGCGGCTTCCGGCGACCCGGCGACAACACGCCGACGACGGGGTCGGGTAGAGGCGACGGGAGGAGGGAGCGAGCGTGCTCGGGCAGGTCGGGTGCTGGCGGCGGTAGGGTCGGCTCGGTTCAGTCCACGGTGCGCCGTCGATGGCTACGGGCGGGCCTGGCACGGGGACGACGGGAGGGACATGTGGCGGCGCGGGAGAGGCCACAGGGGGCGGCTGGCGGCAGCGCAACCACTCGTGGCTTGCCAAGTGGCGGGGAGAGGTGGCCGGCGGCTGATCCGAGGAGGGAGGCGGTGGCTAGCTGCGGAATTTGAGGATAGGGGTAGGTAGGAGGCCAAAATGGCAGGGGAGATGTCTATAAATAGAAAGGGGCTAGGGATAAGAGTTTAGAGGGGTTTGAGGCTGTTTCGAGGTGTCCGATCGCGATCCGGTGGTACCGATCAGAGGGGGGTTTAGAGAGCTAGTTGTGGGCTATGTAGGGGGCCATGGACTGAGAGGAGAGAAGAGTAATGCAGCCCAGCAAGACTTTCGGAGACCGAAAATGTCCGACGATTTGACATACTATATTGTCACTATAGTTATCCATTGGGGCATCAAACGGACTCCGAATGCGATGAAACTTGGCAGGCGGTCTACTGACAACATAAAAACACCACATGCCAACTTTCAACCCATTCCGAGAACATTTTTCGGCCACTTATAAAAATACTATTTCGGAGGTGCCGCGGGCACGTGCAAGTGTTACTAGGCTCAGAACGGACAACGGAGAGAACTGGGGGAAACCGGACGGATGCAAGTTTTGAAAACATGATGATGCAATGCAGATGATGACATGGCAAGATGCAACACGCAAGCAAAAGACAAGGCAACAACAGCGCATAACTAGAAGACATCTGGCTCATCGATCTCGGGGCGTTACATCCTACTCATACTCTGAACAATGCTGATCGTACATTAACAATGCATGTCCTTTTTGATATGATGCAGTGTCCCTACAGTTACTGCCCTTTGTAATCACACCACCTTTGCCAAAAACAAAGAAGCACAACTGGTTCCTCGCTCGATCAGACAACGGCAAAAGACTGATGATCATTCGGACACATGAGCCGGAAAATTTATATTGCAAAAACCCCATTGTATACAAGCACCGTGAAATACATGAGTATCCGAACAGTGGCTATTACGTCTATGAGCAGGATACCAGCTTGTTGGGGCCTTCAGGATTTTTTAGTTTGAGGCGGGTAAACAGCCTTGGTTCACACTCTCTGTTTCTCGCACTCAATTATCCGATTACCCAGGAGAGCGCCATTGGCAAGGACCTTGATGGCAGAGAGTCTCTGTTTGCTATGGAAAAATGTGTCTACACGGTGAGCCCTAGGAGTTCGGGAGCAAACTCCCCTGATTGTCAACGATATGCCATGAAGCCAAAAGAAGGTGAGAATGACGAAGGCATCCGGATTAACTTTGATCCTTAGATGTCTCAATTATGACAGGCAGTGATGTGGTTCCAGCCTTCAAGTTGATAGGTAATTGGGCTGTTACGTCAAAAGGGTGGAGTACTGGTGTCTCCGGATCATTGGTTGCTGAAGCGGGGCTGCAAATTATGATGGTGTTGGATCATCTCTTCGAAAGGCTTTGTTGTCTTTGCTGCTTGTTCTGGATGGGTAGTTCTTTCTTTTTTATCCATATTCCTTGTCATTTGTTCATCCTTCTATGTCACTCTTACTATGTAATAGTTGCCTCTGTTTAGAATTTCATTCTCGTCTGGATCACGAGAGTCTGAGTGCTGCAGATGGGTGCATTTTGGTGGTGTAGCAAGACTTCTTATGAACTATCATGTCTTGTTGTTTATGTCAGTAGTAGTCACTAGGCAGTGTTTGAATGTTGTATATATCATTGTTTAGAACTATTTATTGTCTCAAACTACTGGTGGGCTAAATGAGGGCATCACCATTCTCCAGTGTTCAGAGTGTATCTCCTTTTTCAAGTTATATAATTTGAGCTCAGTGTCTTTTCGGTGATGTACACTTGTTTGGGCCAGTGAGGTGTCATTGAATATGGGCCGAGTCGTAACGCAATGCCAAACAGGTCAATTATGACTCTCAGGCTGGGCTCTCAAAAGATCCTCAAAAAAGGCGGGCTCTCCAAAAAAGAAAGAATAAGGACCCTTAGGCCGACATGTGGGTGCCACCGGTGTTTTCGTGCGCTTGCGCGCCGAGAGCATATTGGCGCGTGTTCAAAATTCAAGCTACCTTTTCATCCCCAATCGCCCGCCCCTCCCCCACCTCTGGAATCTCGATTCCTACTCCAGTTCCCCCAAATCCCCCTCCTGTACTCCATGTACTCAAGCTCACTATCATGTCACCGGTCAAAGCGAATCTCCGAGCCGGAGATCCTGAGGTCCGTCCTGCCTTCGGTCGCTCCGTGCTGTCGCTCAACAGTGGCATGGCGGCGCTTGACGACCAGTTTGCCGGCAAAGTGTTGATGGTAACTATCAACGGCGACCAGCCTCCCGTCTCACCGAACGACCTTGTCATAGCTCTTGGCATTGCGCACGGCATCCAAATAAGTGACTTGCTCATCGAAGTCTGTCCGCCACCGGTTGATTTCTTCGTCAGGTTCTGGACAACTTTCGATTGCAGTCGTGTGTTTGAATCTTCCCGGCGTTTGTTCTGCAATGGCGCGCTGGTGAGCTTTGATCGGTGGCACCCAGGATGGGGCTTGGTGCCCTCTGAGCTTGAGTTTTTAACAAAGCTTACCTTCCACGGCATGCCTCGACGTGCTTGGAACAGCGAGTCCATGAATGAGCTTATCAACGACCTTGGAGGTGAGCTTGTAAGTATGTTTGTTCCTCCAGACAGCTGGGCTCTAACGGTTATGGCATGGATGAAGAAGCCGTCCACCATACCGAAGGTGATTGGTGTTGAGATACCGGTGCAGGAACGGGTGTTGTACTATTCATCGCCACCAAGGCCGCCGCGGACCACGTTAGGGATGTACCTGTATCGAGTGTTCGTGCATGTCGAAGAAGTGGCCAATCCATCAATCGAAGTCCTGCTACCGCCGCTGGTGCCAGGGTCCGTTGACGACATCCATTACAGGAGTCAACGTCAGACTTTCCCCGTGTTGCTCAGAACAATGGATGGCACATGGCCTAGTCCATCGCGCGGCGGAGGCCACTGCTTCTTTGGGAGAAGAGGCAGGGCTAGCTGCCTGGATGTGCTCTAATTTGAGGTAACAACTAAATCTTGTCAGATACTAGTTAAATCCAAGCTATGGGTGTGAAGCACTAATGTGCCAGTACATTTGATTGTGACATGTTCTAATTTTGTACCTGAACTTTTTTTAGAAAGGTTTGTACATCAACTTAATGTGCTAGCAGAACATATTGTGTTGTCTGTCTGTTTTCTTTGCACAACATTCAAGGGATGGACCGTTATGTAAGAGTTCGTTGGTTTCAACATAGCCCTACCCATAGCGATCCACTGCTTCCATCCTGATTGTGCCGCCTGCGTGAAATTTTTGTATGCAAGTTTAGTGTGCTATGATGTTCTATATGATTGTGTCAACTATATAAATTTTTACTGAGCATCAGCAATGCATATGGCTGAAAGATGTATTTACGAGCATCGACCGATGGGTCTCTCTCTCTCGCACACACACACGCACACACGCACAAGTGGGACCCGTTGAATTATTTCTTTGCTCGTGACAGCTTTTAATTAGGTTCCACTTTAATCTAACTTTTTCTTAAGTTATTAATTGAGCTCGATGACTTCAAAAAGTTGTACAGAAGCCTTGTTTGGGCCTTTCCGGCGTAGCTGAATGTGGGCTGAGTAGCCATGTTAGGTTGTACTGTACTACACAGGCCTTTTTTTCAACATCAGCAATGCAACTGGGCCGACAGTTGTACGCAATATCCGGGTCAACTTGTTATTCTCCGCTCCACTGGGCTACAAACTTTCCTAGGAGGTATGCATTAGGCTTAACAAGAAAATGGACTTTAAGAAATAATAAATGGGATGTAATTATAATAACTGGGCAGCAACTATAAAATATGCAGCAAACGCGTAATTAGTTTAAAAATATATCATTTTTGGAATTTGAAAATTTTTATTTCATTACTTGTTGCGCACGCAATATTTCGTTGGATTTTAACGTAATACAACTTTATTTTGAAATTATATTTAATCTGACTAGAAATTTTAGATAAAAATATTTCGGATCCCATAAAAATGTGGGAATTTTTTTTTTGAATTCTGTTTTGAGCGGTTGGTTGAAATTATTAATCATTGTCCTAGCTAGAAAATGGGTTGTACTTTTAACAAACTATAAATGGGCTGTAGTAAATTCCATTAGAATTAAAAAATGGGTTGTACATTCTTACAAATCGCAAATGGGCTATATGTTCTTTGCCACACACTTGTGGGCCTTCTAAGTTGACGCGTCCCCTAAAAAATTAAGTTGACGCGTATGCAAGGCTTTGTCAACAACACACGGTTCTGGCAACTGTGGCCGTTGGATGTCCATCCAATGGATGTCGTGCTTCTTCTTTAATCACAAATATTCTTGCTTCGGCCGCCCAAAAAATGATTCCTCCCCCTGACATCTGGGCGCACCGTTTCGGAGGCTGACCTATGGGCCTACTAATTTGACACGTACCAAGGGCTTTGTCAACTTAGTCAATATACATGATCCTAGTTGCAGTGACCGTACGATGTCCATCCAACGGCCGTAGTGCTTCTTCAACCTCTGGTCTTCTTGCTCCAGCCGCCCAAAGCAGCGCCGGTCGTGCCGCGTGCTCCTGCCTCCTGTTGCCGGCTGTGATGTTGCGGAGGCCTCACCGCCCCCTACTACTCCCACCGCTGGCAAGGCCATCCCTCTACTCACCCACACCCCCTGTTATTCTGCGGCGATGGTAGCCTCACACCGTAGCCGAACCAGTGAACCCTCATACTCCTCTCCGCGCGGGCTTCCACTGTCGTGTCTTCCCCAGCTCCGGGTCGTCCCCTTCCTAGGCCTCGCCGTCGTCCACCGCCCTGGTGCTCTCGGTGCGGCGTGGTCAACATGGTCAAGGAACGGCTTCCATCGGACGTGGACTATACGTGGGGAGGCTGACAGCTGGGTCCACGGCCGCAGAAAGGAAGTGCCTCCTTATTGCACGCAAAATAATTATTCCTCCACCTGATAGCGGGGACCCACCGGACGGGCCACCATATTTCGCGAAAAAAATGGTTCCCCTGACTGCTGGGACCCACCAGCTACATCTTCGAACACAAGGAAGTGCGTCTGGGCAAAAAAATGATTCGCCCCCCTGCCTGCTGGGACCCACCAGCTACATCTTCATACGCAAGGAAGTGCCTGATAGTCGGGACCCACCTAGTCGAAGCGTACGTAGTGTTGTCATTCTGGTCGCGAACATGTACGTACATACTAGTCGATGTAGAGGCGCGCACGTGTCGTAGTAGAGGCACGCACGTAGCATGTACACGTACGTACAGCGGACAGTGTGCAAGAAAGAAAATATGGCCACGTACGTACATATGGGCAGGGTCTCGAACACCTACTCGCGCATACATACGGCCAGGGCTCGTGTACATGGCTGGGCCGGAACGGAGAAACAACATCGTCGTCATGTTCATGGGGAGCCAACCGGCTGGGTCGGAACGGAATGTGTCGTCGTGTTCATCGGGAGGGCTTGGACGGAACAACCGATGGAAAAGAGGCCTGGCGTACTGCCGAACAGAGGAAACGGCCTTGTGTTCGACCAGCCACGTTCGAAACGGGATCTTGTTCATCGGGAGGGGTCTGGCATACCGCAAAACGGAGGAAACTGACCTCCTACGGTCGAAATGGGGGTCCTGTTGATCGGGAGGGGTCTGGCGTACCGCAAAACGGAGGAAACGGACTTGTGTTGGAGCGCTACGGTCGAAACGAGGGTCCTGTTCATTGGGAGGGGTGTGGCGTATCGCAAAACGAGACTCCACGGGATACTGTTCATATCCACCATCGACCCCTCCAGCCTCCACGGGCTACTGTTCATCCACGTCGACCTCCTCCAGCCTCCACCTGCGACTGTTCATCCATGGCCTCCTGTTCATCCAGCCTCCACCGTGCGCTACTCCATCGGCTACTATTCAACCAGCCCTCTCCACGGGCTCCTGTTCAACCACTCCTCCACAGGCTACTGTTCATCCAGCCCTCCACCATCTACTATTCATCCTGCACTCCACGGGGTGGTCCTATTCATCCAGCCCTCTACGGGGTCTTGTTCATCCAGCCCTAACCGTCTCGATCGATCGGGGTCCTGTTCATCCAGAGGCAACACCACGGGGTCCTGTTCATCCACCCCCACCGGGAACAGTTCATCCAAACCCCCCAGCAACGCTCACTGTTCATCTAGAGGCAGCATCGGTCGGCTTCAGTTAGCACCAGTAGTGAAGGAATCGCTCGACCGGGTTCAGTTAACAGCCATCGATCGATCGCTCGGGTTCAGTAACGCGTAGCCTCCAGTGCAATCGCGCGGGCTCAGTTAGAGCCAACGCCTCGCTCGGGTTCAATTAGAGCCCAACGCCTCGCACCCACGTGCGTGCGTGTACGAGAGAAACGCGCATCGCTCGGCCCCGACCACCCACCGTAACCGGGAACACCCCAATATTTTCCTCGCCCTCGCTTCTACCACGGTTTTTTCCGTCATGGACGGCCCAAAGAATGTCATGCAGCTACGTCTCCGGCCCGCCCAGGACGAAAAGCCTATTTTTGTCATGATTTTTTGTCATAGAAGTAGGACCCCGCCACATCTATGATGATATCGTGTTTTGTCATAATTATTGTCATAGAAGTGTCATAAGTATGACAGGAAAAAAATCATTCAGCCCAAAATGTCACGGATGTGTCTTTTTTTGTAGTGTCGATATCTTCCATGCTACACACATTATAGGCGGTTCCCAAACAGAATGGTAAAGTTTATACTCCCCCTCCACGAACAAGCATCAATCCATGGCTTGCTCGAAACAACGAGTGCCTCCAACTAACAAGAGTCCCGGGGGAGTTTTGTTTGCAGTTATTTTGATTTGATTTGCATAAAGCATGGGACTGGGCATCCCAGTAACCGGCCATTTTCCCGTGAGTGAGGAGCGGAATCCACTCCTCTTGAGAATAACCCGCCTAGCATGGAAGATACAGACAGCCCTAGTTGATACATGAGCCATTCGAGCATACAAAACAGAATGTTTATTTGAAGGTTTAGAGTTTGGCACATACAAATTTACTTGGAACGACAGGTAGATACCGTATATAGGTAGGTATGGTGGACTCATATGGAACAACTTTGGGGTTTATGGAGTTGGATGCACAACCAGTATTCCCGCTTAGTACAAGTGAAGGCTAGAAAAAGACTGGGAAGCGACTAGCTAGAGAGCGACAACAGTCATGAACATGCATTAAAATTAATCAACACCTAATGCAAGCATGAGTAGGATATAATGCACCATGAACATAAATATCGTAGAGGCTATGTTGATTTTGTTTCAAGTACATGCGTGAACATGTGCCAAGTCAAGCCACTCGAATCATTCAAAAGAGGATACCACCCTATCATACCACATCACAACCATTTTAATAGCATGTTGGCAAGCAAGGTAAACCATTATAAGCTCCTAGCTAATTAAGCATGGCATAAGCAACTGAAATATCTAATTGTCATCGCAAACATGTTTCTTTCATAATAGGCTGAATCAGGAACGATGAACTAATCATATTTACAAAAACAAGAGAGGTCGAGTTCATACCAGCTTTTCTCATCTCAATAAGTTCATCATATAATCATCATTATTGCCTTTCACTTGAACGACTGAATAGTGTGGATAATAATAATAATAATAATAATAATAATAATAATAATAATAATAATAATAATAATAGTGCACGTGCATTGGACTAAGCTGGAATCTGCAAGCATTCAATTCAAGAGAGAAGACAAGGTAATATGGGCTCTTTGTTAGATCAACAATAATGCATATGAGAGCCACTCAACATTTTCATTATGGTCTTCTCCTCTTGACCCCAAAGAACAAGAAAAGAAATAAAACTATTTACACGGGAAAGCTCCCAACAGGCAAAAGAAGAACGAGATATATTTTTGGGTTTTCTTTTAATTATTACTACTACAGCATGAAAAGTAAACTAACTAAAAGCTACAACTATTTTTTTGTTTTTCTTAAGGCTTATTAAACACATAAGAAGAAAGCATAAAAGGGAAATAAACTAGCATGGATGATATAGTGAAAAAGTATGAGCACCGACAACTAGCATTAGTGTGTGAACATGAATGTAATGTCGGTGGGAAATACGTACTCCCCCAAGCTTAGGCTTTTGGCCTAAGTTGGTCTATGGCCACGGCTGGCCTGGCGGATATCCAAAGTAATAGTTGGGGACTTAGAAGAATCCCCCTGGTGCCACTGGTTGGCGATCTCTTCCGGATTCCACTGATAAACAGATTGCCGGTGAGGATCAAATTGTGGTTCCGGCTCTGGCTCTGTAGCTGGTGTGCGGTTTCGGTAGGCATGAATGGCCTCCGGCGGAACAAGGTACTTGCCTGCGGATAAGTCAAACAAGGAAGGAGCAGGCAAAGTAATAGTCTCAGGGTGATTTTTATCAAATATCAGCTTGTACTTAAGCATCTTTTCCTTATTCTTAATGATAAAATCATGTGCTACCATACTCTTATAGTCTAGAAAAACAGGACGCAACAACTTCTCTTCCCTCTCATAATGCCTAAAAGGTATGTTAAAGTGTGCAGCGAGGCGCGAGGCGAAGATACCTCCCAAGATAGGGCCCTTAGTACGGTTAAGATTTAACCGCTTTGCAACAATAGCGCCCATACTAAATGTGTCATCACGGAACAAGGCATGGCACAAAATAACAATATCAGGGGCACTAAGGTTGCCACAGTTTCCGCGACCAATTAAGCATCTACCAACAAATATTGCAAAGTAGCGTAAAATAGGAAAATGTATGCTAGTAATTCTTGCATCGGAAACTTTCCTCGTTTCCCCTATAGCAATTGTATCGATAAACCCTTCCACATCGTCACGATGTGGTTCCTCTACACTGCCCTCAAAAGGGATCAAACAAACCTGACAAAAATCATGAAGTGACATCTCCTTATGCTCATCATATAAATAAAATTCCACCGTAGGTGGTTAGCTCCTAGCATGGAAATGAAAGTTTTGCACAAAGATATTGGTGAGTAAGAGATACTGTTCGTGTTGGTCGTGGAGGAAGGCGGTGAGGCCTGCATTCTCAGCCAATTCATAGAAATCATCATAAATCCCGGCTGCTCTCAAGAAATCATCACAAGGCCATTCACATGGCCGAGCCTCCGCGGTGCGAGGGAGATTATACTTGGGCTTCTTGTTCTCTTCACTTTGTTTATCCTTCGAGCTTCGGCTCGATGAGCCCCTCAAAAATCTCTTCATCTTTTTCTGAAAATTTCTGAAATTTTTAGTAACTTCAAAATAAAAGTGAACCAAACTCAACAAAATTGATAGCAACTACTCCTACAAGTGTCTAGAGGCAATATCATGCATTAAAACTACTTTTGACCACATAAATTTGACATGCAAGCTCAAGAATAGGGTCACCTAAGCAGCAAAAATTTGCAATGAATAAATCACTAGAACAAAAACTAATTGGACCATTGGAGGAGTCACATACCAAGGAACAATCCCCCAAAGCAGTTTTGTGAATGGAGCATTGAGCTAGGAGATCGAAAATGGCAGCAAGATGAGCTTGAACTCGGGTTTGAGCTGGTTGGTGATTTTTGTGGGAGGAAGAAGGAGTGTGTGGTAGCTGGAATAAGTGGAGGGGACCCACGTGGGGTCCATGAGGTAGGAGGCATGCCAAGGGGGGTAGGGCGCGCCCTCCACCCTCGTGGGCACGTGGCTGCTCCCCCTGCTGTGTTTTCAGTGCCAGATATTCTCAAATATTCTAGAAAAAATCATATTTAATTTTAAGGGCATTTGGGGAACTTTTATTTTTGGGCTATTTTTTATTGCATGGATGATTCAGAAAACAGACAGAAAAAAATACTATTTTTGCTTTATTTAATATAAATAACATAAAGTAAAAAGAGGGTATAGAGAGTTGTGTTTTCTAAATTCATCCATCTCATGCTCATCAAAAGGAATCCACTAACAAGGTTGATTAGGTCTTGTTAACAAACTCATTTCGAATAACATGGAACCGAAGAATTTTTGAATAACACTAGGTTACCTCAACGGGGATATGCATGTCCCCAATAATAAGAATATCATATTTCTTCTTGACAGTAGGAAGAGGAAATTCAAAACCTCCAATGGTAATTGTTGAAATTTTTCCAATAGAACTGATACTGTGGACTTGAGGTTGTTTCCTCGGAAAGTGTACCGTATGCTCATTACCATTAACATGAAAAGTGACATTGCTTTTGGTGCAATCAATAACAGCCCCTGCAGTATTCAAAAAGGGTCTTCCAAGAATAATAGACATATTATCGTCCTCAGGAATATCAAGAATAACAAAGTCCGTTAAAATAGTAATGTTTGCAACCACAACATGCACATCCTCACAAATACCGACAGGTCTAGCAGTTGATTTATCAGCCATTTGCAAAGATATTTCAGTAGGTGTCAACTTATTCAAATCAAGTCTACGATATAAGGAGAGAGGCATAACACTAACACCGGCTCCAAGATCACATAAAGCAGTTTTAACATAGTTTCTTTTAATGGAGCATGGTATAGTTGGTACTCCTAGATCTCCAAGTTTCTTTGGTATTCCACCCTTAAAAGTATAATTAGCAAGCATGGTGGAAATTTCAGCTTTTGGTATCTTTCTCTTATTAGTAACAATTTCTTTCATATATTTAGCATAAGGATTCATTTTAAGCATATCAGTAAAACGCATACGCAAAAAGATAGGTCTAATCATTTCAGCAAAGCGCTCAAAATCCTCATCATCCTTTTTCTTGGAAGGTTTAGGAGGAAAAGGCATGGGTTTCTGAACCAATGGTTCTCTTTCTTTAATGTGTTTCCTAGCAATAAAGTCTCTCTTATCATAACATTGATTCTTTGATTGTGGGTTATCAAGATCAACAACAGGTTCAATTTCTACATCATTATTATTGCTAGGTTGAGCAACAACATGAACACCATCATTAACATTATCACTAGGTTCATATTCATTACCAGGTTGTGTTTCAGCATCAGAAATAGAAATATCATTGGGATTCTCAGGTGTGTCAATAACAGGTTCACTAGAAGCATGCAAAGTCCAATCATTTTTCTTTTTCTTCCTCTTAGAAGGACTAGGTGCATCAATGTTATTTCTCTGAGAATCCTGCTCAATTCTCTTAGGGTGGCCCTCAGGATACAAAGGTTCCTGAGTCGCTTTACCTCCTCTAGTTGCAACTCTAACAGCAAAGTCATTATTTTTACTATTAAATTCATTGAGCAAATCATTCTGAGCTTTAAGTACTTGTTCTACTTGAGTGGTAACCATAGAAGCATGTTTACTAATAAGTTTAAGTTCACCTTTAACACTAGCCATATAATCACTCAAGTGTTCAATCATGTAAGCATTATGTTTCAATTGTCTACCAACATAAGCATTAAAATCTTCTTGCTTAACCATAAAGTTATCAAATTCATCCAAACATTGGCTAGCAAACTTAGCAGGAGGGATTTCAGCTTTATCATATCTATAGAGAGAGTTTACCTTTACTACCTGTGTCAGGTTATCAAGACCATGTGTTTCTCCAATAGGTAATGAATTAAGACCATGTATTTATTCAACAGGAGGTAAATTCTTAACATCTTCAGCTTTTATACCTTTTTCTTTCTTAGATTTCTTTGCTTCTTGCATATCTTTAGGATTGAGAAATAGAATACCCCTTTTCTTCGGAGTCGGCTTAGGAGTTGGTTCAGGAAGTGTCCAATTATTTTCATTGGTCAACATATTATTCAATAACAATTCAGCTTGATCAATAGTTCTTTCCCTGAAAACACAACCAGCACAACTATCCAGGTAATCTCTAGAAGCATCGGCTAGTCCATTATAAAAGATATCAAGTATTTCATTTTTCTTGAGAGGATGATCAGGCAAAGCATTAAGTAATTGGAGAAGCCTCCCTCGAGCTTGTGGGAGACTATCTTCTTCAATTTGCACAAAATTATATATTTCCCTTAAAGCAGCTTGTTTCTTATGAGCGGGGAAATATTTAGCAGAGAAGTAGTAAATCATATCCTGGGGACTACGCACACAACCAGGATCAAGAGAATTAAACCATATCTTAGCATCACCCTTTAATGAGAACCGAAATAATTTAAGGATATAATAGTAGTGAGTTTTCTCATCATTAGTAAACAAGGTAGCTATATCATTTAATTTACTAAGATGCGCCACAACAGTTTCAGATTCATAGCCATAGAAAGGATCAGATTCAACCAAAGTAATTAACTCAGGATCAACAGAGAAATCATAATCCTTATCATTAATAAAGATAGGTGAAGTAGCATAAGCAGGATCATATTTCATTCTAGCATTCAGAGTTTTTTCTTTAAGCTTAGCTAATAATTTCTTAAGATCACTTCTGTCATTCCAAGCTAAGAAGTCTCTAGCAGTTTCTTCATCCATAACATAACCCTCAGGAACAACAGGCTATTCATATCTAGGGGGAGAATCATCATCATCACTTTCATCAATATTATTAGTTTCAATAATTTCATTCTCTCTAGCCCTAGCAAGTTGTTAATCGAGAAATTCACCAAGTGGCACAGTAGTATCAAGCATAGAAGTAGTTTCATCATAAGTATCATGCATAGCAGAAGTGCCATCATCAATAACATGCGACATATCAGAATTAATAGCAGAAGCAGGTTTAGGTGTCGCAAGCTTACTCAAAACAGAAGGTGAATCAAGTGCAGAGCTAGATGGCAGTTCCTTACCTCCCCTCGTAGTTGAGGGAAAAATCTTGGTTCTTTGATTTTCAAGTTCTTCATAATGATAAGCAGATATAAATCCCAAGTGACTCAAAGAATAGAGCTATGCTCCTCGGCAACAGCGCCACAAAATGTTCTTGATAACCCACAAGTATAGGGGATCGCAACAGTTTTCGAGGGTAGAGTATTCAACCCAAATTTATTGATTCAACACAAGGGGAGCCAAAGAATATTATCAAGTGTTAGCAGCTGAGTTGTCAATTCAACCACACCTGGAAACTTAATATCTGCAGCAAGGTATTTAGTAGAAAAGTAATATGATAGTAGTGGTAACAATAGCAAAAGTAACGGTAGCAAAAGCAATATTTTTGGGTTTTATAGTGATTGTAACATTAGCAACGGAAAAGTAAATAAGTGAAGAACAATATAGGAAAAGCTCGTAGGCATTGGATCGGTGATGGAGAATTATGCCGGATGCGATCGATCATGTAACATTCATAACATAGGGTGACACAGAACTAGCTCCAGTTTATCAATGTAATGTAGGCATGTATTCCGAATATAGTCATACGTGCTTATGGAAAAGAACTTGCATGACATCTTTTGTCTTACCCTCCCATGGCAGCAGGGTCCTAATGGAAACTAAGGGATATTAAGGCCTCCTTTTAATAGAGTACCGGACCAAAGCATTAACACATAGTGAATACATGAACTCCTCAAACTACGGTCATCACCGGTAAGTATCCTGATTATTGTCACTTCGGGGTTAACGGATCATAACACATAATAGGTGACTATAGACTTGCAAGATAGGATCAAGAACTCTCATATATTGATGAAAACATAATAGGTTCAGATCTGAAATCATGGCGCTCGGGCCCTAGTGACAAGCATTAAGCATAGCAAAGTCATAGCAACATCAATCTCAGAACATAGTGGATACTAGGGATCAAACCCTAACAAAACTAACTCGATTACATGATAAATCTCATCCAACCCATCACTGTCCAGCAAGCCTATGATGGAATTACTCACGCATGGCGGTGAGCATCATGAAATTGGTGATGGAGGAAGGTTGATGATGTACGATGGCGACGGATTCCCCTCTCCAGAGCCCCGAACGGACTCCAGATCAGCCCTCCCGAGAGAGTTTAGGGCTTCACGGCGGCTCTGTATCATGAAACGTGATGAATCCTTCTCTCTGGGTTTTTTCTCCGCGGAAGTGAATATATGGAGTCAAGGTTGAGGTCGGTGGAGCATCAGGGGGGCCACGAGGTAGGGGGCGCGCCCAGGGGGGTAGGCGCACCCCCCACCCTCGTGGACATGTGGTGGGCCCCCTAACGTGGATCTTTCTTCCAGTATTTTTTATATACTCCGAAATAATACTCCGTTGATTTTCAGGTCATTCTGAGAACTTTTATTTCTGCACAAAAATAACACCATGGCAATTCTGCTGAAAACAGTGTCAGTCCAAGTTAGTTCCATTCAAATCATGCAAGTTAGAGTCCAAAACAAGGGCAAAAGTGTTTGGGAAAGTAGATACGACGGAGACATATTAGTATTGCAATCTGGATTTTATTGGCCTACTCTCTTCAAGGATGCCCGGAAGTTTGTCTCATCTTGTGATGAATGTCAAAGAATAGGTAATATCGGTAAGCGTCAAGAAATGCCTATGAATTATTCACTTGTTATTGAGCCTTTTGATGTTTGGGGATTTGATTACATGGGACCTTTTCCTTCCTCTAATGGGTATACACATATTTTGGTTGCTGTTGATTATGTTACTAAATGGGTAGAAGCTATTCCAACTAGTAGTGCTGATCACAACACCTCTATTAAAAAGCTTAAGGAAGTTATTTTCCCAAGGTTTGGAGTCCCTAGATATTTGATGACTAGTGGTGGTTCACACTTTATTCATGGTGCTTTCCGTAAGATGCTTGCTAAGTATGATGTTAACCATAGAATTGCATCACCCTATCATCCTCAGTCTAGTGGTCAAGTTGAACTTAGCAATAGAGAAATAAAATTAATTTTGCAAAAGACTGTTAATAGGTCTAGGAAGAATTGGTCTAAGAAATTAGATGATGCACTTCAGGCTTATAGAACAACATATAAAAATCCTATGGGTATGTCTCCTTATAAAATGGTTTATGGAAAATCTTTTCATTTGCCTCTTGAGTTAGAACATAAAGCATATTGGGTAGTTAAAGAATTCAACTATGATTTCAAACTTGCTAGTGAAAAAGAGGTTAATTGATATAAGCTCCCTAGATGAATGGAGAACCCAAGATTATGAGAATGCAAAGTTATTCAAAGAAAAAGTTAAAAGATGGCATGACAAAAGAATTCAAAAGCGCGAGTTTAAAATTGGAGAATATGTTCTTTTGTACAACTCTCATTTTAGATTTTTTGCAGGAAAGCTCCTCTCGAAATGGGAAGGCCCATACGTCATCGAGGAGGTTTACCGGTCTGGAGCCATCAAAATAAATAACTCCGAAGGAACTAACCCGAAGGTTGTCAATGGGCAACGAATAAAGCATTATATCTCAGGTACACCTATTAATGTTGAAAGTAATATTATCCAAACTTTGACACCGGAAGAACACATAAAAGAGTCCTTCCGGAACACTCCAGAATCGTGAAAATAAAGAGGTACGTGATACGGTATGTAAACGGACTCCGAAAAATCCGCAAAAATATTTTTTATCAGTTTTGGAATATTTTAAAATTTTGGAAATAAAGAAACTTCCAGGAAGCATCCCCTGGTGGGCACAAGACACCAGGCCTAGCGGGACACCTTCCGTACTCCGTTTTTCTACCATATACTTGTTCTGCAAGATAAAAAATCTATATATACTTCCCGAACCTGTTGACCACCGTATCACGGAGAAATCCCTTATTCTCTTTTCTTGCTGTTTTTCTGTCAAATCTATTGGGCCAGGCATCATGTCTTCTTCTTCCTCCAACAACGTGGAAGAGGATGCTTGGTTGATGAAGATCGAGCTAAAGAGATAAGAGCCCGCGAGAGCTGTCGGAGGAGATGATAGCAAGGAGGTTACCGTAGACCAGCCTCCGATATTCGAACAAGCACTGCTGGCTGATGAGGAGGAGGAAGGTATCCTTAAACCTTACCTTACTCATCTTACTCATGCTGAGATTGAAGCCTTTCGCATCATTCAAATAGTTCGCATACAAAATAAGTATCTCACTTGTGAGAATATTCTGCATCAAGAACACATCACCCACCTCCGGAGCGTCATCCATCGGTTGGAGAATCTTCTGATCCTTAAAGATAGGATCGCTTCATCACCATCATCTTCTTCACCACCAAAGGAAAATTGAGTATTGGGTATGGGCACTCCCCTTGGCTTCCGCCAAGCTTGGGGGAGGTGCCCCGGTATCATATCATCTCACTATCCTTTTGCTTTTACTTATCTTAGTTCAATCTTTTGCTTTAGATGAAATAAAGTTTAGTTCGATCCTTTCTTATTTGAAAGTTTGCTGAGTGATCTATCATTGTAATCGTGTGCAAGTTATATAATAAAGTTAGTTTGAGTTTTTGCTTTCTTTACTTTCATGTTGCAAACAAAGAAAAGAAATAAGAAAGAAACAAAAAGATAAAAGGAATTAAATAATGAAAAGATTATATACTAATCCTATGGTAGGTGATAGCACCACATAAGGAAAAGCATAAGTAAGAAAATTTTATTAGGGATTGACAAACATAGCATTCGTCAATGATGCAACTCATGAAAGAATTATAAGGGAAGAGAAGATTCACATATAGATATACTATCCTAGAAATCTTTTGTGATTGTGCGCCCTCATCAAAATATTATATGCCAAAAAAATTGACGTTGGACAAGGAAGACAACTTAATGATTTATGTTTTTTATATTCACATAGAAGTCATATTGTCATAGATCCTTTAACATGTGATGCTTGCCCCCTATCTTTGCTAGCCAAAAATTATGTACTAAGTAGAGATACTACTCGTGCATCCAAAAACCCTTAAACCCAAATCTATTTTCAAGTGTCCACCATAACTACCCAGGGATTGAGCAAGATCCCTCAAGTAAGTTGTCATCGGTGCAAAAAGGCAATAAAAATTGCTTCTAAAAGTGTGAGGTCATTTAGTGTAAGAGAAAATTGAGCATTGTACGAACTTGGATGACAAAGAATAAAAGCGACAGACTGCATAATAAAGGTTGTCATCTTAAGGAGCAATACAACGTGACGTTCTCTTGCACTAAGGGATTGAGCATACAAACAAATAAGCGCATGAAATCATCTGCTTCCCTCTGCGAAGGGCCTATCTTTTACTTTTATGCAAAGAGTCCAAGTTTTTCTCTCTATTCCTTTTATTTTTCTCTTTTGGCAAGCATCATGTCGTGAGGAAAGATCTATGCACATATGTCCAGTTGAATATAGATGGCATGAGTTATTATTGTTGACATCACCCTTGATGTGAGTATGTTGGGAGGCGAAACTATAAGCCCCTATCTTTCTATGTGTCCGGTTGAAACATTTTTCTCATGGGTACGAGGTGAGTGTTAGCAATCATAGAAGAATATATGATGGTTGAGTATGTGGACTTCCCTAAAGGCTCTGACACATGACCCTTCCTGAAAAGATGATGAATTGTAGTTGCAAAGTTGACTGAGAACATAGTTTATTGGTTTCTAATAGAGTTTTTGCTTTATACTTTGATTGTGTGATGAACTATTACTTATTCATGAGAAGTATATGATAAAAGTCCTATGTTTAATTTTGTTGCTATTACAATAATCAACATGATGCTTCTATGTCCGTATTTTGTTTTTATTGTCACCTCTCTCTCTCTCTCTCTCTAAGCATGTGGACATGTTTTTCGATTTCGGTTTTCGCTTGAGGACAAGCGAGGTCTAAGCTTGGGGGACTTGATACATACATTTTGCATCATGTTTCCTTGTTGTTATTTATAATGTTTTTATCCATAATAATGCTTTTTGGAGTAATTCTAATGCCTTTTCTCTCATAATTTACAAGGAACACACTAAGAGGGAGAATTCCGACAGCTGGAAATCTGGACCTGGAAAAGCTACGTCAGGCCACCTATTCTACACAACTCCAAATGAGCTGAAACTTTATGGAGAATTTTTATTAATTATTTGAGGAATATTGGAGCCAATAAACACCATAGGGGGGCCACCAAGTGGGCACAACCCACCTGGGTGCGCCAGGCCCCCCAGGCATGCCCTGATGCCTCCTCGGCCCACCTCCGGTGCCCATCTTCTGGTATATAAGTGGTTTTGACCTAGAAAAAATAAGAGGAGGACTTTCGGGGTGAGTGCCGCTGCCTCGAGGCAAAACTTGGGCAGGAGCAATTTTGCCCTCCAGCGGAGCAATTTCGCCGCAGGAACTTCCCTCCCGGAGGGGGAAATCATCGTCATCATCATCACCAAAAACTCTCCCATCTTGGGGAGGGCAATCTCCATCAACATATTCACTAGCACCATCTCATCTCAAACCCTAGTTCATCTCTTGTATTCAATCTTGTTACTGGAACTATAGATTGGTGCTAGGGGTGACTAGTAGTGTTGATTACACCTTGTAGTTGATTACTATATGGTTTATTTGGTGAAAGATCATATGTTCAGATCCATTATGCATATTAATACCCCTCTGATCATGAGCATGTTTATTGTTTGTGAGTAGTTACTTTTGTTCTTGAGGTCACGGGAGAAATCATGTTGCAAGTAATCATGTGAACTTGATATGTGTTTGATATTTTGATAGTATGTATGTTGTTATTCCCTTAGTGGTGTCATGTGAACGTCGACTACATGACACTTCACCATATTTGGGCCTAAGGGAATGCATTGTGGAGTAGTAAATAGATGGTGGGTTGAGAGAGTGACAAAAACTTAAACCCCAGTTTATGCACTATTCCGTAAGGGACTGATTGGATCCTAGAGTTTAATGCTATGGTTAGAATTTATTCTTAATACTTTTCTCATAGTTGCGGATGCTTGCGGGAGGGTTAATCATAAGTAGGAGGTTTTTTCAAGTAAGAACAGCACCTAAGCACCGATCCACCCACATATCAAATTATCAAAGTAGCGAACACAAATCAAACCAACATGATGAAAGTGACTAGATGAAATTCCCGTGTACCCTCAGAACGCTTTGCTTATCATAAGAGACTATTTTGGCATGTCCATTGCCTCAAAAGGATTGGGCTACCTTGCTGCATACTTGTTACTATTATCGTTACTTGCCCATTACAAATTATCTTGCTATCAAACTACTCCGCTACTTACAATTTCAGCACTTGCAGACATTACCTTACTGAAAACTACTTGTCATTTCCTTCTGCTACTCGTTGGGTTCGACACTCCTACTTATCAAAAAGAGCTACAATTGATCCCCTATACTTGTGGGTCATCAAACTGCACGTGGAGAGAAGACTGTAGGGACCCACGATCTCCATGGTCGTACGCAAGCAAGTTCCTCATTTTTTGTTATATACTCCACTATCAGCGTATAGAAAAATAAATGCTTCCTCCTAGTGGTTTGCTGACATCTGGGACTCACGACATTCTCAGCGTATAGTCAATAGACAAGACAACATCACAAGAGCGGCTGACACCTGGGATGTAGTTGCTTGAGCAGTATTTTTCTTTTGTTATTGTTGAGACGGAGCAGGGTTTCAACTGGGTTGTCGCCCATCTAGCCCAGGCTTCTATTTTACATTCATCACATGACCAACCAGCTATTTTTTCTTTGTGAAAATGGCTAGCCCAGTTTATTTTTCTGAAGAATACCCAATCCACGCATGCCCAACCTAGGCCTACTTATTTTTCTCCGCCCTGCTGGGTTGCAACTCTTTCAAGACGGCTGCAAATCTTAAAAGTAATATGAAATGGGCTGTAAATATAAAAAACAGATGACAAACTGGCAATTACTTTCAAATTCTGAATTTTTTCACATTTTTTGATTCCAATTTCACTCGGCTTTAACCTAATTTGAATATGTCTTCAAAGTACTTTAAATCTGGCTCGACATTTTGGTATTAAAAATAGTTTGGACCACACCGAAATATGCGAAATTTTGTTTAAATTTTTAACCCTGGCCAACAAAAAGAAAATGGACTGTAATAAATTCCATAAGAAGTTGCAAATGAGCTATAAATTATTTAAAAAAATAGGAAATGGGCAGACTTGTGGGCCTATTAAGTTGACGCATATGCAAAATTTTCTACTTATTATATACATCAACAAAATATTCTAGCGGAAGTGACAGTTGGATGTCAATCCAACAGCCGTCGTGCTTCTTCAATCTCTGATCTTCTTGCTCCAGCTGCCAAATCCAGCGCCGGCGGGACTGCCTGCTCCCGCCTCCCGTGGCAGGTTGTGCTGTCGCGCAGGCCTCACCGCCCCTACTACTCCCACCACTGGATAGGCCGTCCCTCTACTCACCCACATCCCTCCACCGGTGTGGCTTCGTCGCCTCCGGGTCATTCCCTTCCTGGGTCTCGCCCTCGTCCCCCGCATTGGTGTTCTTGGCATGGCGTGGTCAATGTTGTCATCAAATGACAACATTGGAATAGGGATTACATGGAGAGGCTAATAGTTGGGATCCACATGGTCCATGGCCGCACGCAAGCAAGTACCTCCTTATTACGACAAAAAATGAATCCTCCCCATGACAGCTGGGACCCACTAGTCAAATCCTCGCACGGAAGGAAGTGCCTCCTTATTAAGCGAAAGATAACGATTGCTCCCCGTGACAGCTGGGGCCACCTAATTTGGAGGCTAACTTGTGGCCCTACTAAGTTGACGCATGCGCAGGGCTTTGTTAACTTAGTCAACAAACAATTCTATCACCAGTGACCGTTGGATTGTTAACATCCAACGGTCGTCTTGCTTCTTCAACCTCTGATTTTCTTTTCTTGCTCCAGCTATCCAAACCACCACGTGCTCCTGCCTCCCATGGCCGACGGTGCTGCCATCCAGGCCTCACCGCCCCCTCCTACTCCCATTGCTGGCCAGACCATCCCTCTACTCACCCACACCCCCTGTTATTCTGCAGCGACAGCAGCCTCACACCGCATCCGAACTAGTCAACCCTCGTACTACCCTCTGCGTGTTCCTAGGCTCCGCATCATTCCATGCCTCACCGTCATCCACCACCTGGGTGTTGTCCACGTGGCGTGGTCAACATGGTCAACGAGCGACAACCATCGGAAGAGGACTATACGCGGTGAGCTGACAGATGGACCCACCAGCTACATCTTCGCACGCAAGGAAGATTATGCGCAAAAAAAGAATCCTCCCCCTGACAACTCGGACCCACCATCAATATCTTCGCATGCAAGGAAGTGCCTCCTTATCCTCCCTGATAGCCGGGACCCACCCGGTCGAAGCGTACGTAGCATTGTCATTCTGGTCGCAAACATGTACATACATACTGGTCCATCGATCTTTCTGCCACGATGACCGTGGCCCAGTAAGGAGCGGTAGCTGTTCAGGCAGTCCCATCTATATCGTGTACAAGTACGTACAGCCACGCTGCAAGAAAGTAAATACAGCTCTGTACATACATACGGGCGGGGTCTCGAACGCATACGGCGATGGTGTCATGTTCATCGGCAGCCAACCGTATGGGTCGGAACGGAGAAACCGCGTCGTGTTCATCAAGAGGCAATGGAATGCGTCATGTTCATCGGGAGCCAACCGGCTTGGATGGAACAGGCGAAACAGGGCCTGGCGTACCGCAGTATGGAGGAAACGCCCTTCTGTTCGACCGACTACGGTCAAAATGGGATCCTGTTCATCGGGACGGGCCTGGCATACCGCACAACGGAGGAAACAGACTTGTGTTCAAGCTCCTACGGTCGAAACAGGGTGCTGTTGATCGGGAGGGGTGTGGCGTACCGCAAAGCGGAGGAAACGGACATGTGTTGGAGCGCCTACGATTGAAACGGGGTCCTATTCATCAGGTGGGGTGTGGCGTACCGCAAGAGGGGACTCCACGGGCTACTGTTCACCCATCGTCTACTGCCTCGCTCCAGCCTCCACAGGCTACTGTTCATCCACTGTCGACTTCCTCCGGCCTCCACCTGCTAATGTTCATCCACCTCGACTTCCTCCTGCCCCCACCAGCTACTGTTCATCCACGGGCTACTATTCATCCAGCCTCCACCGGCTACTGTTCAACCAGCCCTCCACGGGGTCCTGTTCATCCACCCCCAACTAGCTCGGTGTGGCGGCCTCCTCGATCAGGGTCCTGTTCATCCAGCAGCAACGGCCTACTACCACGGGGTCCTGTTCATCCAACCTCCACCAGGAACTGTTCATCCAACCCCCAACAACAGTCACTATTCATCAAGAGGCAGCAGGTTCGATCGGCTTCAGTTAGCAGCAGTAGCGAAGGAATCGCTCGGGTTCAGTTAACAGCCAGGGATCGAGCGCTAAAGTTCAGTAACGTAGCTAGTGCAATCGCTCGGGTTCAGTAAGAGAACACCTCGCTCAGGTTCAATTAGAGCCCAATGCCTCACACACACGTGCATACGTGTACGAGAGAAACGCACAAACCTCCGTGCATCGCTCGGCCCCAACCACCCACCGTAACGGGGAACTCCCCTTCTACCATGATTTTTTTCCATCATGGACGGCCCAAAGAATGTCATGCAGGTGCGTCCCCGACCCGCCCAGGACGAAAAGCCCATTTTTCTGTCATGATACGTGGTTTTGTCACAATTATCATCATAGAAGTGTCATAAGCATGACATTTTTTTGTTCAACCCATAATGTCACGGATGTGTCTTTTTTTGTATGACCTGAGCTGAATCCCTAGACCTCCACATAGTTGTGTGACATTGGTCTTGAATCAGCGAGTCCTTCATGACGGTCCTCGACCGACAAGTGAAGATATGCTTGAAGAGGCCCCAGTGCGGGTGGCAACCTAGGAAGTTTTCCAAGAGAGAAATGAAGTCGAAAGGTAGACGACAACATTTGGGGGAAGATGGTGGAGCTGTGCCCTGAAGTAATCCAGAAAAGCCCAAAAGAAAGGATGGGGAGGCATCGAGAAACCTCTCTCGATGTGAGTCACCAGGAAAAGATGCTCGTCCTCCTACGCGTCGACTCAACCTCCCCCGCCTTCAGACAACATCATCCGTCCTACGGGATAAGCACGTCCATGGCGAGTTCCTCCAGCCTCTTGGCCAATATGCGCGAGGGGATCCAATCCCCTGACACGCGCCCCAGCCAATGCGCCAGAGCTCGAGGAAGTGGCCTTCTAGGACTTCTTCGCCTTCTCCTCCTTAGCCATGGAGTCCTTCGCCATGGCTTTGAGTGCTCAGTGTGCTCGGGTGGAGAGGAGAAGCATAGGAGTCGAGGGAGAGAAGGGGATCTGGAGGACTAACCCCAACCCCAATTCTTTTATATCTCCGGGAAGAATCGCGGGGCGGATCTCTCGCCGCAGATCTCTGGATCGACGGCGCACGCATCAGGGTTTCGCGCAGAGCAACAATGGCATGTGGCAGAATTCGTGGGCGAAAATCGAGGCTCCATGCCCTCACTTTCCCCACTAACCCACGTCATTACTGCTTTTGTGCACGCACACACATATTCGAGCGAATCAATCCAATTGATTGCCCATATTCCCTTTCCTCAAGGGCATTCATCGGTCCGACTAACCACCCTCCACGGGGACCCATGCACTGTACCACGCTAAACACTCGACTGAGGTCTTCTTCAGGGTTGCTATGAGACGAGCTTGACGCCCCTCCGCTGAAGGAAATATGCCCTAGAGGCAGTAATAAAGTTGTTATTTTATATTTCTTTATTCATGATAAAGGTTTATTATTCATGCTAGAATTGTATTGATTGGAAACTAAAATACATGTGTGGATACATAAAAAAATATCGTGTCCCTAGTGAGCCTCTAGTTGACTAGTTTGTTGATCAATGATGGTTAAGGTTTCCTAGCCATAGACATGTGTTGTCACTTCATAAGGAGATCACATCATTAGGAGAATGATGTGGTGGAAAAGACCCATCTGTTAGCTTAGGATTTGATCGTTCAAGTTTATTGCTACTGCTTTCTCAATGTCAAATACATATTCCTTCGATTGTGAGATTATGCAACTCCCGGATACCGGAGGAATACCTTGTGTGCTATCAAATGTCACAACGTAACTGGGTGATCATAAAGATGCTCTACAAGTATCTCTAAAGGTGTTTGTTGGGTTGGCATAGATCGAGATTAGGATTTGTCACTCAGTGTATTGGAGAGGTATCTCTATGCCCTCTCGGTAATACACATCATAATAAGCTTGCAAGTAAATGACTAAGGAGTTAGTCACAAGATGATTTATTACAGAACGAGTAAAGAGACTTGCCGGTAACGGGATTGAACTAGGTATGAAGATACCGACAATCAAATCTCGGGCAAGTAACATACCGACAGACAAAGGGGATTACGTATGTTGTCATAATGGTTCGACCGATAAAGATCTTCGTAGAATATGTAGGAACCAATATGGGCATTCAGGTTCCGCTATTAGTTATTGACCGGAGAGGTGTCTCGGTCATGTCTACATAGTTCTTGAACCCGCAGGGTCCGCAAGCTTAACGTTCATTGACGATATAGTGTTATATGAGTTATATGATTTGGTGACTGAATGTTCTTCGGAGTCCCGAATGAGATCACTGACATGACTAGGAGCTCCGGAATGGTCCGGAGGTAAAGATTGATATATAGGACGATGCTATTCGGACACCAGAAGAGTTTCGGAGTGCACCGGGTAGTCATCGGATCGCCGGAAGGGGTTCCGGATACCACCGGGACGATGATGGGCCTATTGGGCCATTATAGGGGAGCACACCAGCCCAAAAGGAGCTGGCGCACCCCCCTATGGTAGCCGGCCTACGGGAGAAAGGAAGGAGGGCGGTTCGTGAAGGAAATATGCCCTAGAGGCAATAATGAAGTTATTATTTATTTCCTTATATCATGATAAATGTTTATTATTCATGCTAAAAATGTATTAAATGGAAACTTAGTACATGTGTGAATACATAGACAAACAGAGTGTCACTAGTATGCCTCTACTTGACTAGCTCGTTGAATCAAAGATGGTTAAGTTTCCTAGCCATAGACATGAGTTGTCATTTGATTAACAGGATCACATCATTAGAGAATGATGTGATTGACTTGACCCATTCCGTTAGCTTAGCACAATGATTGTTTAGTTTGTTGCTACTGCTTTCTTCATGACTTATACATGTTCCTCGGACTATGAGATTATGCAACTCCCGAATACCGGAGGAACACTTTGTGTGCTATGAAACGTCACAACGTAACTGGGTGATTATAAAGGTGCTCTACAGGTGTCTCCGATGGTACTTGTTGAGTTGGCATAGATCGAGATTAGGATTTGTCACTTCGATTGTCGGAGAGGTATCTCTGGGCCCTCTCGGTAATGCACATCACTATAAGCCTTGCAAGCGATGCAAATTTGCGGGATGATGTATTACGGAACGAGTAAAGAGACTTGCCGGTAACGAGATTGAACTAGGTATAAGGATACCGACGATCGACTCTCAGGCAAGTAACATACCGATGACAAAGGGAACAACATATATTGTTATGCGGTTTGACCGATAAAGATCTTCATAGAATATGTAGGAGCCAATATGAGCATCCAGGTTCCGCTATTGGTTATTGACCGGAGATGTCTCTCAGTCATGTCTACATAGTTCTCGAACCCGTAGGGTCCGCGCGCTTAACGTTCTGGGACAATTTGTATTATGAGTTATGTGATTTGATGACCGAAGGTTGTTCGGAGTCCCGGATGAGATCAGGGACATGACGAGGAGTCTCGAAATGATCGAGCCATAAAGATCGATATATTGAAAGGCTATATTCAGACATCGGAAAGGTTCCGAGTGATCCGGGTATTTTTCGGAGTACCGGGGGAGTTACGGGAATACGGGAGTACATATGGGCCTTAGTGGGCTTTAAGGGAAAAGAGGAGAAGCCACGAGGGCTGGTCGCACGCCCCCCACGGGCCTAGTCCGAATTGGACTAGGGGAGGGGCTGCGCCCCCTCTTGCCTTCTCCTCCCCCTCTCCTTCCTTTCCCCTCCTAGTAGGACTAGGAAAGGAGGAATCCTACTCCTGCTAGGAGGAGGATTCCTCCCCCCCTTTGGCGCGCCTAGAGAGGCCGGTCGGCCTCCCCTCCCTCCTTTATATACGGGGGCAGGGGGCACCCCAAGACACACAAGTTGATCAGTTGATATTTTAGCCGTGTGCGGTGCCCCCCTCCACCATAATCCACCTCGGTCATATCATAGCGGTGCTTAGGTGAAGCCCTGCGTCGGTAGCATCATCATCACTGTCATCACGCCGTCGTGCTGATGGAACTCTCCCTCGAAGCTCTGCTAGATCGGAGTTCGTGGGACGTCACCGAGCTGAACGTGTGTTGAACTCGGAGGTGTCGTACGTTCGGTACTTGGATCGACCGGATCGTGAAGACGTACGACTACATCAACCGCGTTCTCATAATGCTTCCGCTTATGGTCTACGAGGGTACGTGGATGAAACTCTCCCCTCTCATTGCTATGCATCACCATGATCTTGCGTGTGCGTAGGAAAATTTTGAAATTACTACGTTCCCCAATAGTGGCATCCGAGCCAGGTTTATGTGTAGATGTTATATGCACGAGTAGAACACAAAGGAGTTGTGGGCGTGGGTATATACATATTTCTTGCCGTCACTAGTTGATTCTTGATTCAGCGGCATTGTTGGATGAAGCAGCCGAGACCGACATTACGCGTACGCTTACGCGAGACTGGTTCTACCGATGTGCTTCGCACACAGGTGGCTAGTGGGTGTCTGTTTCTCCAGCTTTAGTTGAATCGGATTCAATGAACATGGTTCTTTCTAAAGATCAAAAATCAATCACTATACTGCGTTGTGGTTTTTGATGCGTAGGTAAGAACGGTTCTTGCTCAACCCGTAGCAGCCACGTAAAACTTGCAACAACAAAGTAGAGGACGTCTAACTTGTTTTTGCAGGGAATGTTGTGATGTGATATGGTCAAGACGTGATGAGATATAAATTTTTGTATGAGATGATCATGTTTTCTTAAAGTTATCGGCAACTGGCTGAAGCCTTATGGTTGTCTCTTTATTGCATAAGATGCAAGCGTCATACAATTGTTTTACTTTATCGCTATGTGATAGCAATAGTTGCAAAAGCAATACTTGGCGAGACGACCATATGACGACTCGTTGATAGAGATCAAGATGATGGAGATCATGGTGTCATGCCGGTGATGATGGAGATCATGACGGTACTTTGGAGATGGACATCAAAAGCACAAGATGATGATGGCCATATCATGTCACATATTTTGATTGCATATGATGTTTATCCTTTATGAATCTTGTTTTGCTTAGTTCGGCGGTAGCATTATAAGATGATCTCTCACTAAATTTCAAGGTATAAGTGTTCTCCCTGAGTATGCACTGTTGCGACAGTTCGTCGTGCCGAGACACCACGTGATGATCGGGTGTGATAAGCTCTACGTTCACATGCAATAGGTGCAAGCCAGTTTTGCAACGCGGAATACTCGGGTTAAACTTGATGAGCCTAGCATATGCAGATATGGCCTCGGAACACTGGAGACCGAAAGGTCGAGCGTGAATCATATGGTAGATATGATCAACATAGTGATGTTCAACATTGAAAACTACTCCATCTCATGTGATGATCGGACATGGTTTAGTTGATTTGGATCACGTGATCATTTAGATGATTAGAGGGATGTCTATCTAAGTGGGAGTTCTTAATTAATATGATTAATTGAACTTTAATTTATCATGAACTTACTCCTGATAGTATTTGCATAACCATGTTGTAGATTAATAGCTCGCGTGTAGCTCCCCGTTTATTTTTGATATGTTCCTAGAGAAAAATAAGTTGAAAGATGTTAGTAGCAATGATGAGGACTAGCTCCATGATCTGAGGATTATTCTCAATGCTTCACAGAAGAATTATGTCCTTGATGCACCACTAGGTGATGGACCTATTGCAGGAGCAGATGCAGACGTTATGAACGTTTTTGGCAAAGCTCGGTATGATGACTACTTGATAGTTTAGTGCACCATTCTTTACGGCTTAGAACCGGGACTTCAAAAATGTTTTGAATGCCACGGAGCATATAAGATGTTCTAGGAGTTTAAATTGGTATTTCATACTCATGCCCATGTCAAGAGGTATAAGACCTCTAACAGTACTTTGCCTACAAGATGGAGGAGAATAGCTCAGCTAGTGAGCATCTGCTCAGAATGTTTGAGTACTACAATCACTTGAATCAAGTGGGAGTTAATCTTCCAGATAAGATAGTGATTGATAGAGTTCTCTAGTCACTATCACCAAGTTACTAGAACTTCATGATGAACTATAATATGCAAGGGATAACGGAAATGATTCCCAAGCTCTTAGTGATGCTGAAATCGACGAAGGTAGAAATCAAGAAAAGCATCAAGTGTTGATGGTTGACAAGGCCACTAGTTTCAAGAAGAAGTGGAACTTCAAGAAGAACGGCAAGCAAGTTGCTTCTCAAGTGAAGAAGCCCAAGTCTAGACCTAAGCCTGAGACTAAGTGCTTCTACTGCAAAGGGACTGGTCACTCGAAGCAGAACTGCCCCAAGTATTTGGCGGATAAGAAGGATGGCAAAGTGAACAAAGGTATATTTGATATACATGCTATTGATGTGTACTTTACTAGTGTTTATAGCAACCTGTCGGTGTCAAAACCAGCGGATCTCGGGTAGGGGGTCCCGAACTGTGCATCTAAGGCGGATGGTAACAGGAGGCAGGGGACACGATGTTTTACCCAGGTTCGGGCCCTCTTGATGGAGGTAAAACCCTACGTCCTGCTTGATTTATTCTTGATGATATGGGTATTACAAGAGTTGATCTACCACGAGATCGGAGAGGCTAAACCCTAGAAGCTAGCCTATGGTATGATTGTCTATTGTCCTACGGACTAAAACCCTCCGGTTTATATAGACACCGGAGAAGGTTAGGGTTACACAAGGTCGGTTACAGAGGAGATATCCATATCCGTACTGCCTAGCTTGCCTTCCATGCCAAGTGGAGTCCCATCCGGACACGAGACAAAGTCTTCAATCTTGTATCTTCATAGTCTAACAGTCCGGCTGAAGGATAGAGTCCGGCTGTCCGGAGACCCCCTAATCCCGGACTCCCTCGGTAGCCCCTGAACCAGGCTTCAATGACGATGAGTCCGGCGTGTAGTATTGTCTTCGGCATTGCAAGGCGGGTTCCTCCTCCGAATACACCACGGAAGAATTTGAATACAAGGATAGTGCCCGACCCTGCAAAATAAGCTCCACATACCACCGTAGAGAGAATAATATTTCCACAAATCTAATCTGCTGACACGTTTTGGCAACATGACATTATGCCATGGCCCGGTAATTATTCGAACCGTTTCCTTTAACTAGCCCCGCACATAACGCGAGGCAGTTTCTTGACACGTCTTGTCAAAGCAGAGATCGTGTTCCCCTTATTACGGGATTCTCATCAATACGGGCGTGGATAACCCAACCGCGCCATCGATTACGGCGCTTTGGGGATAAGCGAGTTTTACCAGGCTAGTGGGGGCGCATAGTTTCGGCCGCCCTTATAAAGGGACAAGGTTTAACCTTTTTCTACCCACGCCTTCTTCCTCCTTGCTCATCCACTCTTGCGCACTTGAGCTCCAACGCCCAAGCCCACATCCTTCCCCTCAACCTTCTCCAAGCATGTCCGAAGCGGGAGGCAAATGGATGGCTTCCTCCATTACGAAGGGACACATCAAGAAGCTGCGCGGAGCCAGATACTTGGCCGCGAATATAGCGCATTGGTTGCCTGCTGTGGGGCAGATCGTTCCTACCCCTGAACCTCATGAGAGGGTAGTTTTCCTCCACCACTTCCTCCGTGGACTGGGGTTTCCCCTCCATCCATTCGTCTGTGGTCTCATGTTCTACTATGGGCTGGACTTTCATGATCTGGCCCCGAACTTCGTCCTCAACATTTCGGCGTTCATCTTCGTGTGTGAGGCTTTCCTCCGCATCTGGCCCCACTTCGGCCTGTGGTTAAAGACCTTCAATATCAAGCCGAAGGTGGTGGGCGGCCAACAAGCAGAATGCGGCGGAGCCATGGTGGGCAAGATACCCAACATTATATGGCTTGAAGGCTCCTTCATGGAGACCATAAAGGGGTGGCAATCAGCGTGGTTCTACATCACCGAGCCGCGCGACACCAAATGGGTGGCTGCCCCCAAGTTTCGATCCGGATTCCCCACACGGCTCACTTCCTAGAAAGAGAAGGGCTTGTCGTGGGGTTCATCAATGGAGCTGGACGGACTCCAGAAATGTATCCTGAACATGGCAAGCAAGAAGCTCAAGCTTGTCAACATAGTCCAGGTCATGCTCGTCCGCCGGATCCTCCCGTGCCAACAACAGGACTTCAACTTGTGGGAGTTCGACCCGGCCCAGCACCAGACTCTGAGCGAGCTCTTTGACACGACGCACAAGGACGTCTGGAAGGTGCTGTTCAAGGGTGCAGAGGTCCCTCCCTCTCTCACCGAGGACCGTGGGTTAAGCGCGAAGCACCGAGCGCATTTGGTGAGTTCCATACATCTCGTAGGATATCTATTTCCCCTAGCTTAACCATGTGCGGGGTCTGAGCTCCATGCCTTTGACAGGACTGGGTGGAGACGTCGGGGCAGATTAACTGTCCGGCCCCTTTGCCCGAAGACACTGCGGACGCTCTCCTGACGGAGATGCTGACTCCGGCTCCTTACAAGGTGCCG
This sequence comes from Triticum monococcum, assembly GCA_034509565.1. Classification (NCBI taxonomy): domain Eukaryota; kingdom Viridiplantae; phylum Streptophyta; class Magnoliopsida; order Poales; family Poaceae; genus Triticum; species Triticum monococcum. The sequence goes on along the minus strand of CM067842.1, from coordinate 474,869,927 downwards.
GAGAAGACCAAGAAGGCCAAGGGAACCCGAAATAGTTCCCGACGCCAGGTGTTATCGGACTCATCATCCGATAACTCCGCGACGCACTACTCCCCCGAAGACGAGGAGGAAGATGAAGATGCCCCCCCTTCAGTCGAGGGACACAAGAAAAGGAAGGCCACCCCCACTGCGGGTGGGGCAGAGGGTCCAAGAAGGGAAGGACTCTCCTTCCGGACTACTCCACCACCACCGCCGAAGGCGATGACGAGTGGCTGCTTAGGGCCAAGCCCCTGGCGAAATCGTAAGTATTCGGATACCAGAGTAACTCATAGCATACCTTTGTCGCACTGCTTCCCCTAACGCTGAATTATGATTATGCAGACCGCCCCGAACCCGTATCGACGTATCCTCGTCGGACGGCTCCCTGGGCTCGTCGGATATGGATAGCGATCCACTTCCGACCGCCACCTCCCCTTGCCCTATGGACAACGCCGAGGTGTTGTCACAAGAGGCACCGGGTCGAGGGGAGACAGTCCCGGAGGCACCTCAATGCGACCTTCTGGGCTCCGGGAGCAGAGGGAGCAAGGCTCCCGAGGGCTCCGAGTTCGGCCCTCAGCCGAACTCTGTGCTGGAACCTCTAGTGGTTCCGGACTCGGGCGGGCGGCCGCCTTCCAAGAGGGGCAAGACGCCTGTGCCAGTGACCTTTGTCCATCCAAAGGCAACGGACAATCTGCTGGGAGCGCTTCCATCGATGAAGAGCGCCGCACTATTATGAGTGCGGTGGTCCAGAAGGTTCAGTCCGCCAAGAGCGGACTGACTGAAGCCTATGCCAGCCTTCTAACAGGCTTTGAGGTAAGTTTTTGAAATATAGGAAAAATATTACTGCATAGATAGTAGCCCCTGATGCTCTGTTCGGTGTTCACAAAGAAAAGCCAAACAGAGGATCAAACAATATCGTAGGAGTCTAATATAAGTATGTCTATATGCGTATGCAGGCTTCGTTGCTGGCCTCTGCCGCACTGACTACGGAGGTCGCCGCACTAAAGCAGGACCTTAAAGGGTCCAAGGAAGAGCTCGGCCTTGCCAAGAGGTAGCTCGAGGAGAACAAAGGTAAGTAGTACCTAGTCTATGGATCTATATAAAAGGAAAGCGATTGCAAAATGACAGGATTATCATAAATTTGCCAGGGGCCACGACCGAGGTGGCGACCCTGAAGCAAGCGCTATCCGAGGTCGAAAACAAAGCGGCCAAGGAGCGCACTGAGCGGGAGAGGCATGAGGCACGGGTGGGCGAGGTGCAGCAAGAGCTCCATGCTCTCGTGACGAAGCACGAGGTGCTGGAGCTTGACTTGAAGACGCGAGAGTCCGAGCTTGCCACGGCCCTTGAGAGTGCAAAGAGTGCCAAGGCCGAAGCCCAAAAGGCCCTCCAGGAGATTGATGCAACAAAGAAGATAGCAGCGGGTAAGGCATTCTATATGCAAAGTAAGCATGTGAAAGTAAATTACTTGTTACTTACCCAAATCCGGAGCTCTCCAGGAGCATTCGCAGATTTGCCCCGCAGCGTGTCGGATGCCGCAAAATTTTACTGGGCCGAGGAGGGAAGCTCGACGGAGAAGTTGTTCTGGGCCCAGTATACCGGGACCGAACACCCAGTACCTATGAGCGACCAGCTAAAGCAGCTGGTCGAGCTACACAAGGTGGCCGAACAGGCCATGAAGGGCTTGATAGTCCAGATGTGGCCTGGCGACGCCCTTCCCAATAGCTACTTCAGCTTGGTGAGGCGGCTTGTGGATGCCTGCCCACGACTGGAAGTTATCAAGCGGTCCGTTTGCATCAAAGGTGCACGCCGGGCTTTCTCCCGTGTGAAGGTACAATGGGCCAAGCTGGACGCCGTGAAGCTGATCAAGGAAGGGCCGCCGGAGGGCAAGGAGCATCGCCACCCCGAGATATACTATGAGGGTGTCCTGAAGGGTGCCCGTCTCGTAGCGGACGAGTGTACAAAAGATATAATATTTGAGTGAACTCGCTCGTGTAATCATGTATTCATGAAAACTTGTTCATATGCGCTATGCAACGCTTGTTTGAATTTAAAATATTACCTTATGTTCGGTTGTTTATCAAATCTGAGAGATGGCTAGTCGTCGGCTTCTGCCCCCATGCCACGAGTGCTGGGGTGTTCGGGATAAACCTAAGCACTCTTGTTCCCATTTTTGGGTCCTTCGAGGGAGGTGCTCAGCACAACGAACAAGGAAATCAGACTATAATGCGTTATCACTCTCACTTAGCCATAGAATTCTATAATTTTAAATTTTGGCGAAGCCCCTAGTATTCGGAAGGCCGAATCTGGGGCGCGATACACGCCTTAAGCCGGACAGGGCCGACTCCTCGCTCTAAGCGGCATAAGTCTTTAAGGACTCGAAAACCTCTCGAACAGCGACCAGTCTCTCGCCTTATCATGACAGTCAGTTTTAGCTTTCTCTACTGAGGTGCTTAGCCCAGCACAACCGGGGCACAATTGCAGTAGTTCTCCCAGTGCTACCATAGCCGATATAGCGGAACGTAAGGTACCAAAACATGGGAGCCGGGCAAACCCAACTATTGACCCAAGACATGATTCGGAGCTGATGCATATAATGATATAAGTTCGGGGTGCCGCACTGTCGAAAGTGTTCAGACTTCTCACGCCGTATTGTGGGGTATGCTTAAGCCCCTAGCGTATTGGCCGTACCAGAGTGTACGGGTGCTGGATGTCACGAATGAACATATATATATATATATATATAAAGAAGAATGCAATAAAAGCCTTAATGCAATGCATTGTTTATTAAAAAACATGCATTAGAGCAGAATGATACAGGTAGTGTGATAAGCAAAAAGTAGGACTATGTCCCCTCCAAGGGCAAGCTAAGGAATAATATTAAAGCAAGTATTTCACTCATTATCGTAATCCACCTGGGAGTTCCGTGGTGTGATGTAGCTTTCTACCTCCTTGGTTGATGCATCATGTGTTCGGCAATCATGCTACCGGATAGGGTTTCCAGAGATTAACGTCCTGAAAGAGAGAAAAATAACAAAGCGGGAAGCCCCTAGTGCGGTTTAAGCCGCATCTTGGGGTGTGCCGTAGTCGTGCCCCCTTCCCCGCCTATGCCCATGGTATTTTTAATGCGTAATTATGTACGCGTGGCACGGGTTTCGCCATTTGGCTGGGACCAGGGTGGGGGCCGCATTGCTATGCGAGCTCGAAACGTGCCAGGCGGTCCAGTTGTCGGTTACTCCGGGCGCGCTTGAAGTTGTCTGGGTCCTTAATCGCCGAACTAGTGGGTTGCCTTAAGAGGCTTCTTTGTGCTTCTGCTGCGAGGGCGGCAGTGTGCTCCTCCGTTCGGAGAGAGCGCTCTGTGTTTCCATTAACTATAATGACCCCCCGAGGTCCTGGCATCTTGAGCTTGAGGTATGCATAATGCGGTACCGCATTGAATCTCGCAAATGTGGTTCGCCCAAGCAGTGCATGATAGCCACTGTGGAACGGGACTATATCGAAGATTAACTCTTCGCTTCGGAAGTTATCCGGGGATCCAAAGACCACTTCCAGTGTGACTGAGCCTGTGCAATGGGCCTCTACACCTGGTATGACGCCTTTAAAGGTCGTTTTTGTGGGTTTGATCCTTGAGGAGTCTATACCCATTTTGCGCACCGTGTCCTGGTAAAGCAGGTTCAGGCTGCTACCGCCATCCATAAGGACTCGAGTGAGGTGAAATCCGTCAATAATTGGGTCTAAGACCAGTGAGGCGAATCTGCCAATGCAGATACTAGTGGGGTGGTCCTTGCGATCGAAGGTGATCGGATAGGAGGACCATGGGTTGAACTTTGGGGCGACTGGCTCCAACGCATATACGTTCCTGAGCGCACGCTTCCGCTCCCTCTTGGGGATGTGGGTTGCGTATATCATGTTCATCGTCCGCACTTGTCGGGGGAACCTCTTCTGTCCTCCGGTATTCGGCTGCCGGGGCTCCTCCTCATCATCGCGATGTGGCCCCTTATCTTTGTTTTCGGCAATTAACTTGCCGGCCTGCTTGAACACCCAACAATCCCTATTGGTGTGGTTGGCTAGCTTGTCGGGGGTGCCATGTATTTGACACGAGCGATCGAGTATACGGTCCAAACTGGATGGGCCCGGAGTGCTTCTTTTGAATGGCTTTTTCCGCTGACCGGGTTTAGAGCCTTTGAATCCGGCATTGACTGCTGTATCCTCGGTATTGTCGCTGTTAATGCGGCGCTTATGTTTGTTGCGACGTGACCTGCTACTGCCGTCCTTGGTATCCAAAGTACCATGGTTCTTTGATATGTTGTTACTATGAGCCAGCTAGCTGTCTTCTCCCGCACAAAAGCGGGTCATGAGTGCCGTGAGGGCTGCCATAGATTTCGGCCTTTCCTGACCAAGGTGCCGAGCTAGCCACTCGTCGCGGATGTTTTGCTTGAAAGCTGCTAGAGCCTCTGCATCCGGACAGTCGACAATTTGATTTTTTCTTTGTTAGGAACCATGTCCAGATTTGCCTGGCCGATTCCTTTGGCTGCTGAATTATGTGGCTCAAGTCATCGGCATCTGGTGGTCGCACATAAGTGCCCTGAAAGTTGTCGAGGAATGTGGCTTCCAGATCTTCCCAACAGCCAATGGACTCTGCTGGCAAGCTATTGAGCCAATGCCGAGCTGGTCCTTTGAGTTTGAGTGGGAGGTATTTAATGGCGTGTAGATCATCACCACGTGCCATGTGGATATGCAGGAGGAAATCCTCGATCCATACCGCAGGATCTGTTGTACTGTCGTATGATTCTATATTTACGGGTTTGAAACCTTCTGGGATTTGATGATCCATTACTTCGTCTGTGAAGCATAAGGGGTGTGCGGCGCCTCTATACTAGGCTATATCGCGACGCAGCTCCAATGAGTCTTGCCCGCTGTGCTTGGCCTGACCGGATTTACTTTCGCTGTATCCAGCGTGACGATTATTGTCTCGCGTAGTGGCACACCCTCATGATCCGTAGATCGATCTTGCATGTTTTGCTTTGTCCTCCAATACGTCTCGCAGGTTTGGCGTATTTCCCCATGCCTTTTTATTTGAATGGCGTCGGGGTGCAGGCTGAGCTTTTGGCTGGAATGCCTCTCTGTCGCGGCCACGGGGTGGCCGATCAGCCGCATCATACGCTTCTTCCTCCAGTCGGGGTAGCAACCTACATTTTGGGTAAATCTTGGAGGGGCGTTCGAGTTTATATTCCTCGGCTGCCAGGACTTCAGTCCATCTGTCAGCTAGCAGATCTTGATCAGCTTGAAGCTGTTGCTGCTTTTTATTAAGGCTATTTGTCGTGGCTATAAGCCGGCGCTTGAAGCGCTCTTGTTCGACGGGATCCTCTGGCATGACGAATTCGTCATCGTCGAGGCTTGCCTCGTCTTCGAAGGGAGGCATGTAATTATCATCCTCCTCCTTTTCATCTGCCGCTCTCTCAGGAGGGCTGGCCTCTCCATCCTCCTGCCCTAAATCTTGTTGTAGGGGATTGTTGCCGTCTTTGGCACTATCTGGAGTGCTATTATCTCCTGTGCCGGTATCACCACTTTTGTTTTGGCGGGACTTAGAGCGGCGCCAATGACGTCGGCGCTTGGGTTGCTTCTTGGAGGGGTCATCCTCCGCTATTCTGTCGCCATTGCCCTCTTTGGGTGTGTCCACCATATATATATATCATATGACGAGGTGGCTTTCCAGTGCCCTATAGGCGCTGGTTCCTATTCATCTCCTGCGTCGTCGTCCATACCATCGATGTCTTCGGAGTCGACGTTGAGCATGTCGGTCAAATCATCGATAGTGGCTATGAAGTGGGTGGTGGGTGGGCATCGAATTTCTTTGTTGTTCGCATCCCAATCCTTCCGGTCATAATCCGGCCAGGACTCTCCTGACAAAGAGAGAGACCTTAGTCAATTCAGTATGTCGCCGAAGGGCGAGTGCTGAAAGATATCCATGGCAGTGAACTCTATGATCGGTGCCCAATCGGATTTGATTGGCACGGGCGCGGATGGTTCAGAGTTCAGAGGAGAGTCTGGCAATGTGGAGTCACGGACCTCACGAAGGATAAGGTTGGTGTTCGGCTCGATCGCCGTTGAGGCTGCAGCCTCCGCGACGGGGTCTAGCCACTGGCCCTTGGTCGGCGCAGTTGGCTCCGAATTAAAGGTCGGAGCAGATGCGGGTGCGGCCTCTAGGGCACTGTTCGGCGGCAGAGCTAAATCATGCCCATCGTGACAGTGCGGCGCACTCAGCAGGGGCTCGAATCCGTCGAAGATCAAGTCTCCAGGGATATCAGCCGTGTAGTTTAAGCTTCCAAACCTAACCTGATGGCCAGGGGCGTAGCTTTCAATCTGCTCCAGATGGCCAAGTGAATTGGCCCGCAGTGCAAAACCGCCGAATACAAAAATCTGTCCGCGGAGAAAAGTCTCACCCTGGACTGCATCACTAACGATGATCGAAGGAGCCATCATCCTGATGATGACGACACAGAGGAACTCTCAATGAAAGCACCAATGTCGGTGTCAAAACCGGCGGATCTCGGGTAGGGGGTCCCGAACTGTGCGTCTAAGGCGGATGGTAACAGGAGGCAGGGGACACGATGTTTTACCCAGGTTCGGGCCCTCTTGATGGAGGTAAAACCCTACATCCTGCTTGATTTATTCTTGATGATATGGATATTACAAGAGTTGATCTACCACGATATCGGAGAGGCTAAACCCTAGAAGCTAGCCTATGGTATGATTGTCTGTTGTCCTACGGACTAAAACCCTCCGATTTATATAGACACCGGAGAGGGTTAGGGTTACACAAGGTCGGTTACAAAGGAGGAGATATCCATATCCGTACTTCCTAGCTTGCATTCCACGCCAAGTGGAGTCCCATCCGGACACGAGACGAAGTCTTCAATCTTGTATCTTCATAGTCTAACAGTCCGGCCGAAGGATAGAGTCCGGCTGTCGGGAGACCCCCTAATCCCAGACTCCCTCACAACCCCTCAGTATTTGATACTAGTTCAGTTGCTAAGATTAGTAACTCGAAACGGGAGTTGCAGAATGAACAAAGACTAGTTAAGGGTGAAGTGACGATGTGTGTTGGAAGTGGTTCCAAGATTGATATGATCATCATCACACACTCCCTATACTTTTGAGATTAGTGTTGAACCTATAAATGTTATTTTGTGTTTGTGTTAAGCATGAATATGATTTGATCATGTTTATTGCAATACAATTATTCATTTAAAGTCAGAGAATAATTATTGTTCTGTTTACATGAATAAAACCTTTAATGGTCATACACCCAAGGTGAATGGTTTAGTGAATCTCAATCGTAGTGATACACATATTCATAATATGAAGCCAAAACATGCAAAGTTAATAATGATAGTGCAACTTATTTGTGGCACTGTCGTTTAGGTCATATTGGCGTAAAGCTGAAAGGATCGAGAAGAGGTGTCTAGAGGGGGGGTGATTAGACACTAAGTGCCAAAAGTTGCAGTTTTTAATTTCTTTAAGTTGAAGTGGAGTTTAGGCACTAGTTTAACAAACACAATACATATCAAGCAAGCATGCAAAGAGTATATGAGCAGCGGAAAGTAAAGCATGCAAGTTGCAAGAATGTAAAGGGAAGGGTTTGGAGAATTCAAACGCAATTGCAGACACGAATGTTTTTGTCATGGTTTCGATAGGTGGTGCTATCGTACATCCACGTTGATGGAGACTTCAACCCACGGAGGGTAACGGTTGCGCGAGTCCACGAAGGGCTCCACCCACGAAGGGTCCATGAAGAAGCAACCTTGTCTATCCCATCATGGCCATCGCCCACGAAGGACTTGCCTCACTAGCGATAGATCTTCACGAAGTAGGCGATCTCCTTGCCCTTACAAACTCCTTGGTTCAACTTCACAATCTTTGTCGGAGGCTCCCAAGTGACACCTAGCCAATCTAGGAGACACCACTCTCCAAGAAGTAACAAACGGTGTGTTGATGATGAACTCCTTGCTCTTGTGCTTCAAATGATAGTCTCCCCAACACTCAACTCTCTCTCACAGGATATGGATTTGGTGGAAAGAAGATTTGAGTGGAAAGCAACTTGGGGAAGGCTAGAGATCAAGATTCATAACACATGAGTAGGTGGTTCTCTCTCAGAAAATGTGTATTGGAAGTGTAGGTATGTTCTGATGACTCTCTCTTCGAATGAAGAGTGGGTGGAGGGGTATATATAGCCTCCACACAAAAACTAACCGTTACACACAATTTACCAATCTCGGTGAGACCGAAGTGAAAAACTCGGTCGGACCAATTTAGCAAACCTAGTGACCGTTAGGGTTTTCGGTGGGACCGACTAGATCAACTCGGTGGAACCGATGTGCTAGGGTTAGGGTAAAACCAAAACTCGGTTTGACCGATTACTCAGACTCGGTGGGACCGATTTGGGTAATAAGGGAAACAGAGAGTTGGCCAAGCACACTCGGTGGGGCCGATTGCATATCTCGGAGGGACCAAAAATATTGCAACAGGTAACAGAGAGTTTGCAAGCCCATCTCGGTGAGACCGAGATCCCATCGGTGAGACCGAACTTATTAGGGTTTCTAGCAGTGGCTATTTCAACTGAACTCGGTGGCTCCGGATAGAAAGAATCAGTGGGGCTGAGTTTGACTTTTGGTTTAGGACATATTTGAAGTGAGAAAGTGGTTGAGGGCTTTGGAGCATATCACTAAGCACTTTGAGCAAGCAAGCTATTAAGCAACACCTCATCCCTTCTTAATAGTATTGGCTTTCCTATAGACTCAATGTGATCTTGGATCACTAGGATACAAAATGTAGAGTCTTCAGCTTGGAGCTTGGGCCAATCCTTTGTCCTTAGTATTTTGAAGGGGTTCCACATCCTCTAGTCCATGCCACTTCATTGTTGAACTCATCTGAAACATACTAGGTAAAAGTGTTAGTCCAACAAGAGATATGTTGTCATTAATTACCAAAAACACCTAGGGAGCACTTGTGCTTTCAAAAGCGCATGAAGAAAATCCATGCTGATGGGCTTTTGGAATCACTTGATTATGAATCAGTTGATGCTTGCGAACCATGCCTCATGGGCAAGATGACTAAGACTCTGTTCTCCGGAACAATGGAGCAAGCAACTGACTTATTGGGAATAATACATACTGATGTATACAATCCGATGAGTGTTGAGGCTCGCGGCGGGTATCATTATTTTCTGATCTTCACAGATGATTTGAGTAGATATGGGTATATCTACTTGATGAAACATAAGTTTGAAACATTTGAAAAGTTCAAAGAATTTCAGAGTGAAGTGGAAAATCATCGTAACAAGAAAATAAAGTTCCTGCGATCTGATTGTGCAGGAGAATATTTGAGTTACGAGTTTGGTCTTCATTTGAAACAATGTGGAATAGTTTCGCAACTCATGCCACCTTGAACACCACAGCGTAATGGTGTGTCCGAACGTCATAACCGTACTTTATTAGATATGGTGCGATCTATGATGTCTCTTACCGATTTATCACTATCGTTTCGGGGTTATGCATTAGAGACAGTTGCATTCACGTTAAAAAGGGCACCATCTAAATCCGTTTGAGACGACACCGTATGAACTGTGGTTTAGCAAGAAACCTAAGTTGACGTTTCTTAAAGTTTAGGGTTCTGATGCTTATGTGAAAAAGTTTCAGCCTGATAAGCACAAACTAAATCGGAAAAGTGCGTCTTCATAGGATACCCAAAAGAAATTGTTGGGTACACCTTCTATCAAAGATCTGAAAGGCAATATCCTTGTTGCTAAAGAGTGGATCCTTTTTAGAGAAGAAGTTTCTCTTGAAAGAAGTGAGTGGGAGGAATGCAGAACTTGATGAGGTAATTGTACCTTCTCCCGAATTGGAAAGTAGTTCATCACAAAAATCAGTTCTAGTAATCTCTACACCAATTAGTGAGGAAGCTAATGATGATGATCATGAAACTTCAGATCAGGTTACTACCGAACCTCGTAGGACAACCAGAGTATGGTCCGCACCAGAGTGGTACGGTAATCCTTTCTGGAAATCATGTTACTAGACCATGACGAACCTACGAACTATGAGGAAGCGGTGATGAGCCCAGATTCCGCGAAATGGCTTGAGGCCATGAAATCTGAGATGGGATCCATGTATGAGAACAAAGTATGGACTTTGATTGACTTGCCCAATGATTGGTGAGTCATTGAGAATAAATGGATCTTCAAGAGGAAGACGGATACTGATAGTAGTGTCACTATCTATAAAGCTCGAATTGTCACAAAATGTTTTCGACAAGTTCAAGGTGTTGACTACGATGAGATTTTCTCACTCGTATCGATGCTTAAAAGTCTGTCCGAATCATTTTAGCAGTTGTCGCATTTTATGAAATCTGGCAAATGGATGTCAAAACTGCATTCCTTAATGGATTTCTTAAAGAAGAAGTTGTATATGATGCAACCAGAAGGTTTTGTCGATACTAAAGGTGCTAACAAAGTGAGCAAGCTCCAGTGATCCATCTATGGACTGGTGCAAGCATCTCGGAGTTGGAATATATGCTTTGATAAAGTGATCAAAGCATATGGTTTTATACAGACTTGCGGTGAAGCCTGTATTTACAAGAAAGTAAGTGGCACCACTACAACATTTTTGATAAGTATATGTGAATCACATATTGTTGATCGAAAATAATGTAGAATTTTCTGGAAAGCATAAAGGAGTGTTTGAAAAGAGTTTTTCAAAGAAAGACCTTGATGAAGCTACTTACATATTGAGCATCAAGATCTATAGAGATAGATCAAGACACTTGATATATTTTCAATGAGTACATACCTTGACAAGATTTTGAAGTAGTTCAAAATGGAACAGTCAAAGAAGGAGTTCTTGCCTGTGTTGCAAGGTGTGAAGTTTAGTAAAGTCTCAAAACCCGACCACAGCAGAAAATAGAAAGAGAATGAAAAGTCATTCCCTATGCCTCAGTCATAGGTTCTACAAAGTATGCTATGCTGTTTACAAGTCCTATTGTATACCTTAGCATGATTCTGGCAAGGGAGTGCAATAGTGATCTAGGAGTAGATCGCTGGACATCGGTCAAAATTATCCTTAGAGGACTAAGGAAATATTCTCGATTATGGAGGTGATAAAAGAGTTTGTCGTAAAGAGTTACGTCGATGCAAGCTTTTTACATCGATCTAGATGACTCTAAGTCTCGATCTGGATACATATTGAAAGTGGGAGCAATTAGCTAGAGTAGCTCCGTGGAGAGCATTGTAGACATAGAAATTTGCAAAATACATATGGATCTGAATGTTGCAGACCCGTAAACTAAACTTCTCTCACAAGCAAAACATGATCACTCTTTGGGTGTTAATCACATAGCGATGTGAACTAGATTATTGATTCTAGTAAACGCTTTGGGTATTAGTCACATGGAGATGTGAACTAATCACATAAAGATGTGAAGTAGATTATTGACTCTAGTGCAAGTGGGAGACTGAAGGAAATATGCCCTAGAGGCAATAATAAAGTTCTTATTTATTTCCTTATATCATGATAAATGTTTATTATTCATGCTACAATTGTATTAACCGGAAACTTAGTACATGTGTGAATACATAGACAAACAGAGTGTCACTAGTATGCCTCTACTTGACTAGCTCGTTGAATCAAAGATGGTTAAGTTTCGTAGCCATAGACATGAGTTGTCATTTGATTAACAGGATCACATCATTAGAGAATGATGTGGTTGACTTGACCCATTCCGTTAGCTTAGAACAATGATCGTTTAGTTTGTTGCTACTGCTTTCTTCATGACTTATACATGTTCCTCAGACTATGAGATTATGCAAATCCCGAATACCAGAGGAACACTTTGTGTGCTACCAAACGTCACAACGTAACTGGGTGATTATAAAGGTGCTCTACAAGTGTCTCTGATGGTACTTGTTGAGTTGGCATAGATCGAGATTAGGATTTGTCACTCTGATTGTCGGAGAGGTATCTCTGGGCCCTCTCGGTAATGCACATCACTATAAGCCTTGCAAGCAATGCAACTAATGAGTTAGTTGCGGGAAGATGCATTACGGAAACGAGTAAAGAGACTTGCCAATAACGAGATTGAACTAGGTATAAGGATACCGATGATCGAATCTCGGGCAAGTAACATACCGATGACAAAGGGAACAACGTATGTTGTTATGCAGTTTGACCGATAAATATCTTCGCAGAATATGTAGGAGCCAATATGAGCATCCAGGTTCCGCTATTGGTTATTGATCGGGGACGTGTCTCGGTCATGTCTACATAGTTCTCGAACCCGTAGGGTCCGTACGCTTAACGTTCTGTGACGATTTGTATTATGAGTTATGTGATTTGATGACCGAAGGTTGTCCGGAGTCCCGGATGAGATCAGGGACATGACGAGGTGTCTCGAAATGATCGAACTGTAAAGATCGATATATTGGAAGGCTATATTCGGACATCGGAAAGGTTCCGAGTGATCCGGGTATTTTTCGGAGTACCGGTGGAGTTACGGGAATACGAGAGTACATATGGGCCTTAGTGGGCTTTAAGGGAAAAAGAGGAGAAGCCACGAGGGCTGGCCGCACGCCCCCATGGGCCTAGTCCAAATTGGACTAGGGGAGGGGCTGCGCCCCCTCTTTCCTTCTCCTCCCCCTCTCCTTCCTCCCCCCTTTGGCTTGCCTAGAGAGGTCGGTCGACCTCCCCTCCCTCCTTTATATACGGGGGCAGGGGGCACCCCAAGACACACAAGTTGATCAGTTGATCTTTTAGCCGTGTGCGGTGCCCCCTCCACCATAATTCACCTTGGTCATATCATAGTGGTGCTTAGGCGAAGCCCTGTGTTGGTAGCATCATCACCACTGTCATCATGCCGTCGTGTTGACGGAACTCTCCCTCGAAGCTCGGTTGGATCGGAGTTCGTGGGACATCACCGAGCTGAACGTGTGCTGAAGTCAGAGGTGCCGTACATTCGGTACTTGGATCGGTCGGATCGTGAAGACGTACGACTACATCAACCGCATTCTCATAACGCTTCCGCTTATGGTCTACGAGGGTACATGGACGAAACTCTCCCCTCTCGTTGCTATGCATCACCATGATGTTGTATGTGCGTAGGAAATTTTTGAAATTACTATGTTCCCCAACAATTCAGCCTCCCCCTTCCTTCCTTCTTCCCGTTTCCTTTCCCCCTCCGACATATATGGTAAGGGGGCAAGGCAGGAGCCCAAGTAGGATTCGACCCTACTTGGGGCGCCTCTTGGCTGCTCCCCTCTCCCGCCCACCTATATATATGTGGGAGGGGGCACCACACATAATGACGACAATCTCTTAGCCGTGTGTGGCGCCCCCCTCCACAGTTTTGTCCCTCGGTCATATTTTCGTAGAGCTTAGGCAAAGTCTGGCGGAGATAGCATCACCACCACCATCACCATGTTGTCATGCTCCCGGAACTCATCCACTACTTCATCGTCTTGCTGGATCAAGAAGGCGAGGATGTCACCGAGTTGAACATGTGCTGAACGCGGAGGTGTCGTACATTTGGTACTTGATTGGTTGGATCACGAAGAAGTTCGACTACATCAACCGCGTTAACAAATGCTTCCGCTTATGGTCTACGAGGGTATGTAGAAACACTCTCCCCTCTTGTTGCTATGCATCTCAATGGATAGAACTTGCGTGTGTGTAGAATTTTTTTTTGTTTTCCATGCAACATTTCCCAACATCCGCGGGTTGAATTGGCCCTTTCACTAGCTCCAAGGCACATGACTCGTAAATCTGGACTCGTAGATGGCCCGTGCTAGCGTTCCCCGGGGAGGAGTGGCATCTCCCCAGAGAGTCAGACCACGCGCTGGCATCGCCACTCGGGTTGTAATGGCATGTCCTCGCTCAGACCACAAGTCTATCTCCTCTAAGAGACAAATGAATGCCACCAGATTTTTCTCGGCGATCAACAACACCCGGTCACCCAGGAAACCATTTAGTCCAGAATCTGTTGTGTTTTCGTCTAGGGACCGGCTGGCTACGATTCAGAAACATATTCCGAGTGCTCCAGAAGCACTCGGACCTAGCCGAAAGCTCGACCCATTTGCCCTACGAAACCTCAACCGATTCAGGGGCTAATGATGGGGTCACCTACTACAGGTACGGTCAAGGACCTATCATCTGGGGCCCACCTAGGGCCCCACACCATCATTGGTGGGTCTTAGGACCACTCAAGCAATCGGATGTGAACATTGGGAGGTCCACTCGGACACCTCAACGGCACTCGGTGACCACTCTTCAGTCGGCACGACCACCATCAGGGCCCCACACCATCATTGGTGGGTCTTAGGACCACTCAAGCAATCGGATGTGAACATTGGGAGGTCCACTCGGACACCTCAACGGCACTCGGTGACCACTCTTCAGTCGGCGCAACCACCATCACTCGGACAAGAGAGGTGAAGGGACGACATGGGAGCTGCAACGGTCGAGGAATCCTAAGTCACCCTTAAACTAGAGTCATGGAAACCGTTACCTGTAACTGCTGTAGTTGTGGCGCTTTACACCTGTAATTGTCGTAGTTATGAGCATTAAGTGCCCCGGCGACGTGGGAGTATAGTGAGCTGCGGTGCACTCTATATAAGCTGCACTCCTCCTCCTAGGCCGGGGTTAAGCAATCTCTGCAATCATACCCATCAAGAAAACAAAGCCTCAAGGCACGAGATATAGGGCTATTACCTCCTTCGAGAGGGGCCTGAACTCGTTAAAACACTGAGTGTTACACCTGCGCTGCAGCTAGGCTCTGCCTCTCTTTCGTATCCCTATTACTCATTTCAGGATTGTAACCCCGATAACGGGCGCCTATTTCAGTTGGAAATTGGGAAAGAGCCCCGAGACTAGTTCGCCAAAAGAGAAAACTGGCAAAACTCTAGGGGTCGGCCCATGGGCTTTGGACCAGCCTTCCACTAAACCCTCAACCCATGCACACTCCGACGGTCCTTTGAAGGATGCAAACTCGAGGTGCGGAAGCAACCCAATTAGCCTTGGTTGTGTATAGAATTTGGCCTTGTGGCCCAACATGCCACATGTATAACACTTCAATTGCATGTTATCCCAATCATGTCGATCATCCTGCACTGTAATAGTGCTTGGCCATGCAGAAGCATTAGGAGGCTCATTGATACAGTGATTAGCCGGGAGTTATGATGACATGAATGCTGGTCAAGCATTGATGGATCGAGAGTGGACAAGCGTTGGAATACCGAGATTTGTCGGTTCCCCGGCACTGCCTCCCGGCGGCGACAACCCGACCATTCTAGCCAACTAGAGACCACTCCTCATCTTCTTCACGATAAAAAATGATCTCCTCTTGACGCCACCGAGGACCATCGTTCCCCCAAAGATTAAAAACCACTTCAAAATCTTTCTCAGAAATTCTACCAGCATTGTAAACTTCAAATCCCAAAGACTTCGAAGCAACCCAAAATTGAAAAGATCGATCCTTCAAGAAGCGAACATGAAAGCCTTGAGGGTACCCACCAAAACAAGCTTGGAGAACCACGCTAACCGTATGAACGTTGAGGCAGAATGTTGCACGACAGAAAGAGACTACCAAGATGAACTCCTTTTGCCGAAACCCTGGTGAGAAAACCATAGGGTGTCCAAACTTCCTCCTCATCTCTACCTGGAAAGTCTTGCCACGAACAAAGTTGAGCACGAGGGCAGCCATGCCTTGCTAGCGAATGGTGGTGTGTGGGGCCGGAGTGGCCACCGGTCGTGGAGGAGGCCGGCGGCACAGAGGTCGCCATAGAGTCACCTTGTCAATGTTCCCTCATGAAAAAATTTGATTACATAGTTCGTGAAGCTAGAGAAACCTTTGATTACTATTACATTAATTATGAATGTCGGGTGAGGTCGTTCACGGGTCTTGGCTGGCGATAGCTGTTGCCGTGCATCTTGATTTGGTTTTCTCCTTGTCTTGGGTGGCTTGATGGATAGGCATGGAGGTCTTTTGAACAAAGATCTGTATTCAACCACTGAACCCCACATTGCATCGAATGAGGTTGACCATCGTTGTTCTTCTTCACGAAGGTTTGCATACCACAACTACGAGGAGTAGTGGCATGCAGCTCTTCTGTTTGATTGAGCGTGGTCCAGGGGCGACCATGGCACACAGTTGGGTGCATGACACAATTGTTACGGTACTGACAATCAACATCGGATTCAACTCTGGAAATTATTCCAATAGGTTTAGCAAATTCCATGCCTAACCTAGCTTTCATCAGTCTAGCAGGAAGATTGTTAATGTTGGCACAGATGGCCAAGTGATCAAACTTGATCTGCGTAGGCTGCACATCCACATCAAAATTCTTGAAAAAAATTACATGCTTACCCACCATCCAAGGCAAGCATTACATGACCCGATCACATTCCATCTAAGAGCCAAACTCCGCGATAAACAAATTGTTTCCTACTGGATGGAACAACATCCCTCACAGATTGCCCGAAGCTGGCCTCATCGCCATTGTAGTAGTCTGAATATGAAGAACATTGGGAGAAATAACTTTCCCCACCAGAGCACAATCAAGCGCTACAAGATCATTGTCCACATCATCTAGCACCACTAGTTGTGCCTCCCCTGCAGTGAGACGAAGATGCTGCATCATGTCCTCGACATGGGAAGAAGACCCCAAACTACCAGCATCAGTCGCAGGATATGGAACAGTCGTCGCCTTCTCTTTGGAAGGAAGCAATTGCTCTAGCGTCACAACACTGCCACCAACAGCCTAAAACGACCATCAAGGCAGCCGTCCCCGTGGTCTCGGCCATCTTGACGACGATAGAATCACGACCAGCAACTGCCAAGCATGGATAGTGATACAAATGAACACCCCTTGGTTACCCGTATCATCACAAAAAGAGACTTTGCCACGGAGCAAGACAACGAGAAGAACTGGGGACGGGGGAAAAGAGGAGATTGCAATCACAATTGCAATCCCAGCAGGAGATCATGCCCTAGAGAATGCGAGTCTCCAGAGTGTCCAGAGGCCCTAGGAGAGCGAACATTCGGAAAAGCAATTATCTCGCTTAGATGGAGTGTGGATTGCATGCATTGGAGGTGGAAGAACATGCCCTACGGCTTGGCACTAGCAATATATCGACCACCATCATGATCCCATTGTTTTTCTTAAAGTCGTGGCTTCACTGGACTTGTGGATTTGACATTGCTTATTTGGTTTGCCGGGTTCTCTCAATGATATCAATGTATTGCAGAGATCACATCTTCTTGCTCGGCTTGCTGGTGGAGATGCTTTGGCTTGCAACTACTCCGTCAATGGACATGACTATACCATGGGGAATTATCTTGCAGACCAAATCTATCCCATTTGTTAAGACCATCAGTAAGAAACAAACTAATTTTGCCGCAAGCACAAGAAGCATGTCGAAAGGATATTGAGAGGGCATTTGGTGTGTTGCAAGCTCGGTTTGCCATTGTTCGAGGTCCTACTCACTTCTGGGATAAGAAATTGCTCTCAAATATTATGACTGCATGTGTAATTCTATACAACATGATTATCGAGGATGGGAGTGATTTAAACTTAGAGTTTTTATATAACAATATTTGTAGCCGTGTTAAGCCTAGCAGGAACCCGAACCAGATCAATGCATTTCTTAAAACCTACCAGTAGATTGAGGAAAAGGACACACACCCAGCTCCGTGATGATCTCATTGAGCACGAGTGACGGCTGTATGGGAAGTAAACTTCCATTTTATTCCTTTGATCTTATTTGCATTCATGTGTGATTTGAACCATTCTCCCCGTTCCAGACCATTCATTATTGTTTTAATTATTCGGATTTGAACATTTTTTATAATTGAAATTATTAGTTGTATAGTGCTAAAACATTAACAGGTTTGATTTATATTACTGTTGTATTAAGTTTATATTATTCAAAATTATGAATTTGCTGAAACCCAAATAACTGGTTTGCGGTACCGCGTAGCCCTGGACGGTACAAATGCCCTAAATCAGTTATTGGGTATCCGAAATTGGTTTTGTGGGATAGTGTTTTTCAGGATTTGCTAGAGGTGCTTTCTTAGACTAGCCGCAGTGGAGAGTAACATATACTAGTAACATATACATATCCCTAGACTATGTTACTACCTTCACAGTGGGTAGTAACATAAGCGTGGTAACATGCAAAGCTTCATTTATTAGGTTATAGACCCATATTGCATTGGGACATGTGATGTTACAGTAAGACTGGTCATAGTGGGGAGTGACTTATACTAGTGTCATGCATATGACACTAGTCTAAGTTACTACCTCCATAGTGCAAAATAATATAGTAGTGTCATAGATTGCTTCATTTATTAGCTTATAGACTCATTTTGTCTCGCGAAGTGCTATGTTACAGTAACATATTATGTTACCACAAGCAACTCTTTTCTCATTAAATACTTGCCACATAAGCAAAACTGTCTTGAGATGTGTTAAGTTACTACCTAAGTTACCCCCACTATGGCTAGCCTAACTAGCTAAGTTACTGATACGTCTCCAACGTATATATAATTTTTTTATTGTTCCATGCTATTATATTATCTATTTTGGATGTTTATGGGCTTTATTAAACACTTTTATATTATTTCTGAGATTGTGTGATGCATATCGTATAATCATACCCATGGATACTTGAGGTGACATTGGAGTATCTAGGTGACATTAGGGTTTTGGTTGATTTGTGTCTTAAGGTGTTATTCTACTACAAACTCTATGATAGATTGAACGGAAAGAATAACTTCGCGTTATTTTACTACGGACTCTTGAATAGATCAATAAGAAAGGATAACTTTGAGGTGGTTTCGTACCCTACCATAATCTCTTCGTTTGTTCTCCGCTATTAGTGACTTTGGAGTGACTCTTTGTTGCATGTTGAGGGATAGTTATATGATCCAATTATGTTATTATTGTTCAAAGAACTTGCACTAGTGAAAGTATGAACCCTAGGCCTTGTTTCCTAGCATTGCAATACCGTTTACTCTCACTTTTATCATTAGTTACCTTGCTGTTTTTATATTTTCAGATTACAAAAACCATTATCTACTATCCATATTGCACTTGTATCACCATCTCTTCGCCAAAGTAGTGCACCTATACAATTTACCATTTGTATTGGGTGTGTTGGGGAGACAAGAGACTCTTTGTTATTTGGTTGTAGGGTTGTTTGAGAGATACCATCTTCATCCTACGCCTCCCGTGGATTGATAAACCTTAGGTCATCCACTTGAGGGAAATTTGCTACTGTCCTACAAACCTCTGCACTTAGAGGCCCAACAACGTCTACAAGAAGAAGGCTGTGTAGTAGACATCAAGCTCTTTTCTGGCGCCGTTGCCGGGGAGGTTAGCGCTTGAAGGTATATCTTTAGATCTTGCAATCGAATCTTTTTGTTTCTTGTTTTATCACTAGTTTACTTTATAAAAGAAAATTACAAAAAATATGGAATTAAGTGTACCTCATATGCTTCATCTTTTTAATATCTATCATGAAAATAAGGATTTTGATAATTGTGCTCAAGTGCTAGAAGAAGAATGCATTAGAATGTTTGGCACTAAATATTTGAATGATGAGCATGATTGCAATGTTGTTAGTATGAATTCCTTGAATATCCATGATGCTAATGATATGCAAAGCCACAAGCTTGGGGAATCTACGTTTAATGAAGATGATATTTTTAGTCTCCCAAGTTTTGATATACAAATTTATAATGATGATAGCATGCCTCCTACTTATGATGATTATATTGATGAAAGTGGGTCTGGAAGAGTGTCAACTTTACGAAGTAGTAATCCCACTATTTTGGAGGATGTTGAATCTTATTGTGATAATTATGAAAGTGGATTTGGAGAGGTCATGACTTTATTTAGTAATGATTCCACTATCCTGGAAGAGGTTTCAATCGATTATGATGAGAACAAAGTTGCTACCTATGATGATTATTGTGATGATACATATGCTATAAAAAGTAGAGATGATTATATTTATAAAACTTGTCATGATTACGATTACCCTTTTTCTGAACATTACTCCTTTAATGTGGAAACAATTTATAGTATTCGAGTCTCTTATGATACTCCCACTATTCCGATTGAGAAGAATTTTGCTTATGTAGAGAGTAGTAAATTTTCTATGCTTGTAGATCATGAAAAGAATGCTTTATGTGATAGTTATATTGTTGAATTCATTCATGATGATACTGAAAATTATTATGAGGGAGGAACATATGCTTGTAGGAATTGCAATAATATCAAGTTTCCTCTCTATGTGTTGAAAATCTTGAAGTTATCCTTGTTTTACCTTCCTATGCAAGTTGATTCTTGTTCCCTCAAGTTGTTTGCTCACAAAATCCCTATGCATAGGAAGTGGGTTAGACTTAAATGTGCTAGTCATATTCTTCATGATGCTCTCTTTATGTTACAATTCTTATCTTTTATGTGAGCATCGTTGAAATCATCATGCCTAGCTAGGGGCGTTAAACGATATCGCTTGTTGGGAGGCAACCCAATTTTTATTTTTGTTCCTTGCTTTTTGTTCCTGTTTAGTAATAAATTAATCATCTATCCTCTATTCTGATTGTGTTTTTTATGTTTTAATTAGTGTTTGTGTCAAGTAAAGCCTTTAGGACCTTCTTGGGTGATTGTTATTTGATCTTGCTGTAAAAAAACAGAAAGTATGCGCTCACGAGAATAATTTTCTTTTTTTTACCAGAGAGTGATAAAACACCAATTCCAACTGAAATAGATCAATAAACAAATTTCCTAGGACTTACTAATTTCTCAGGATTTTTGGAGTTACGGAAGTATTCTAAACCTAAAGATTACTACAGACTGTTCTGTTTTTGACAGATTCTGTTTTCTATGTGTTGTTTGCTTATTTTGATGAATCTATGAGTAGTATCGGAGGGTATGAACCATAGAGAAGTTGGAATACAGTAGATATTACACCAATATGAATTTAGAATGAGTTCACAACAGTACCTAAGTGGTGATTTATTTTCTTATACTAACGGAGCTTACGAGTTTTCTGTTAAGTTTTGTGTTATGAAGTTTTCAAGTTTTGGGTAAGATTCGATGGACTATGGAATAAGGAGTGGCAAGAGCCTAAGATTGGGGATGCCCAAGGCACCCCAAGGTAAAATTCAAGGACAACCAAAAGCCTGAGGTTCGGGATGCCCCGGATGGCATCCGCTCTTTCGTCTTCGTTCATCGGTAACTTTACTTGGAGCTATATTTTTATTCACCACATGATATGTGTTTTGCTTGGAGTGTCATTTTATTTTCTTTTGTTTTGCTTGCTGTTAGAAAATACCAAGACCTGAAATTCTTAAATGTTAGAGAGTCTTCACATCGTTGCATAATTATTTGACTACTCATTGATCTTCACTTATATCTTTTGGAGTAGTTTGTCGTTTGCTCTAGTGCTTCACTTATATCTTTTTAGAGCACGGCGGTGGTTTTATTTTGAAGAAATAATTGAACTCTCATGCTTCACTTATATTATTTTGAGAGTCTTTAGAACAGAATGGTAATTTGATTTGGTTATGAAACTATTCCTAATATGATAGGCATCCAAGATGGGTATAATAAAAACTTTCATATAAAGTGCTTTGAATACTATGAGAAGTTTGATACTTGATGATTGTTTTGAGATACGAGGATGGTAATATTAGAGTCGTGCTAGTTGAGTAATTGTGAATTTGAGAAATACTTGTGTTGAAGTTTGCAAGTCCCGTAGCATGCACGTATGGTAAACGTTGTGTAACAAATTTGAAACAGGAGGTGTTATTTGATTGTCTTCCTTATGAGTGGCGGTCGGGGACGAGCGATGGTCTTTTCCTACCAATCTATCCCCCTAGGAGCATGCGCGTAATACTTGGTTTTTGATGACTTGTAGATTTTTGCAATAAGTATGTGAGTTCTTTATGACTAATGTTGAGTCCATGGATTATACGCACTTTCACCTTTCCATCATTGCTAGCCTCTTCGGTACCGTGCATTGCCCTTTCTCACCTTCAGAGTTGGTGCAAACTTCACCGGTGCATCCAAACCTCATGATATGATACGCTCTGTCACACATAAACCTCCTTATGTCTTCCTCAAAACAGCCACCATACCTACCTATTATGGCATTTCCATAGCCATTCCGAGATATATTGCCATGCAACTTTCCACCGTTCCGTTCATCATGACACACATCATCATGGTCATATTGCCTTGCATGATCATGTAGTTGACATCGTATTTGTGGCAAGGCCACCATGCATAATTTATCATACATGTCACTCTTGATTCATTGCCCATCACGGTACACCACCGGAGGCATTCATATAGAGTCATACTTTGTTCTAGTATCGAGTTGTATTCTTTGAGTTGTAAATAAATAGAAGTGTGATGATCATCATTAATAGAGCATTGTCCAAAAAGGGAAGGCCAAAAAAGGCCAAAAAAGGCAAATAAAAGGCCAAATAAAAAATAAAATAAAAGGGACAATGCTACTATCCTTTTTTCCACACTTGTGCTTCAAAGTAGCACCATGATCTTCATGATAGAGAGTCTCTTGTTTTGTCACTTTCATATACTAGTCGGAAATTTTCATTATAGAACTTGGCTTGTATATTCCAACAATGGGCTTCCTCAAATGCCCTAGGTCTTCGTGAGCAAGCAAGTTGGATGCACACCCACTTAGTTTCTTTTGTTGAGCTTTCATACATTTATAGCTCTAGTGCATCTGTTGCATGGCAATCCCTACTCCTTGCATTGACATCAATTGATGGGCATCTCCCTAGCCCATTGATTAGCCGCGTCGATGTGAGACTTTCTCCTTTTTGTCTTCTCCACATAACCCCCTCATTATATTCTATTCCACCCATAGTGCTATATCCATGGCTCGCGCTCATGTATTGCGTGAAGGTTGAAAAAGTTTGAGATTACTAAAGTATGAAACAATTGCTTGGCTTGTCATCGGGGTTGTGCATGATGAGAGCATTCTTGTGTGACGAAAATGGAGCATGACCAAACTATATGATTTTGTAGGGATGAACTTTCTTTGGCCATGTTATTTTGAGAAGACATGATTGTTTAGTTAGTATGCTTGAAGTATTATTATTTTCATGTCAATATTAAACTTTTGTCTTGAATCTTATGGATCTGAACATTCATGCCAAAATGAAGAGAATTACTTAGAGAAATATGTTAGGTAGCATTCCACATAAAAAATTCTGTTTTATCATTTACCTACTCGAGGACGAGCAGGAATTAAGCTTGGGGATGCTGATACGTCTCCAACGTATCTATAATTTTTGATTGTTCCATGCTATTATATTATCTGTTTTGGATGTTTATGGGCTTTATTAAACACTTTTATATTATTTTTGGGACTAACCTATTAACCTAGAGCCCAGTGCCAGTTTCTGTTTTTTTCCTTGTTTTAGAGTATCGCAGAAAAGGAAAATCAAACGGAGTCCAATTGACCTGAAACTTCACGGAACTTATTTTTGGACCAGAAGAAGCCCACGGAGTATCGGAGATGGATCAGGAGAGTCCCGGGCTGCCCACGAGGGTGGGGGCGCGCCCACCCCCCTGCCTCGTGGACAGCCCGGAGATCCACCGACGTACTTCTTCCTCCTATATATATATCCATATACCCTAAAAACTTCGAGGAGCAGAATAGATCGGGAGTTCCGCCGCCAGAAGCCTCCGTAGCCACCGAAACCAATCTAGACCTGTTCTGGCACCCTGCCGGAAGGGGGGAATCCCTCTCCGGTGGCCATATTCATCATCCTGGTGCTCTCCATGACGAGGAGGGAGTAGTTCACCCTCGGGGCTGAGGGTATATACCAGTAGTTATGTGTTTGATCTCTCTCTCTCTCTCTCTTGTGTTCTTGAGGTGGTACGATCTTGATGTATCGCGAGCTTTGCTATTATAGTTGGATCTTATGATGTTTCTCCCCCTCTACTCTCTTGTAATGGATTGAGTTTTCCCTTTGAAGTTATCTGTAACACCCCGGATGTAATTTACCTTATTTGTACTCCAACTCTTGCTGTTTCCGGCACTAAGTTATTTTATTTCATCGTTGTCGGGTTTTTGTCTCTGTGTGTTTTTGTTTTTGTCATGCATCTCATATCATGTCATCATGTGCATTCCATTTGCATACGTGTTCGTCTCATGCATCCGAGCATTTTTCCCGTTGTCCATTTTGCATTTCGGCGCTCCTATGTCCTCCGGTGGTCCTTTCTACCTCTTTTCGTGTGCGGGTGTTAAGCGTTTTCAGATTGGAGCGAGACTTGTCATGTGGCCTTGGTTTACTACCGGTAGACCGCCTGTCAAGTTTCGTGTCATTTGGACTTCGTTTGATACTCCAACGGTTAACCGAGGGACCGAAAAGCCTCGTGTGTGTTGCAGCCCAACACCCCTCCAAAGTGGCCCAAAACCCACCTAAACCTCCTCCATCACCTAGAGCATTCGATCATGATCGCGTGGCCGCAAACCGCACCTCATTTGGAGCTTCCTAGCTCCCTCTACGTATAAAAGAGCACCCCTCCCCGAAATTCCGGATCATTTCCCCCCTAAACCCTAGCCCCGCTCCTCTCCGCGCGGCCGGACATGTCCGCCGGCCGCCGGACAGACCGCCACCGCCACTTACAGCTCACCACGTGGCAGGCGCCGCCGCCCCGCCGGCCCGCCGGAGCCTGATTTGGGCCCCCGAGAGCCCATCACGCCACCGCGCCTCCTCGCCATCTCCTCCACCCGCGCGCCGCCATCCGCACCGACGCCGGCGCCGCCCGCCACCGCACCGACGCCGGTGCCGCCCGCCACCGACACCGACGTCGGCGCCGACCACCGCCGCCACCGCACCGACCTTCGCCGCCGTCTCGCCGCGCCAAGTTCCTCTCCTCGCTGGCTCCTTCCTCCGGCAAGCCCCGCGGTCTCCTTCCTCTCCGGTGACCTCGAGCCGAAGTCCGGCGATCCTCGATTTCCGTGCAGCCCCGATCTGGATCTGGATCTGAGACGATTCGGTTCACTTTCTTCTCAAACCCTAGTTATTTTGCATATGTTCATCATGCCATAACTTTCTCATCGTAGCTCCGATTCGTGTGTATAACATATCAAAATGTTCATCTCGAGGAGTACATCATTTCATCTCATTGCATCATTTTCATTTGAGCTCATCTTGATGCTCGAAATGCTGTTGGAAGAGGGCTATGTGATGATAGTTTCAGATCTGTTTCAGCAAATGCACTTTTGTCATTTTTTCCATGATTAATGTGTGCATTCTATGATCCCGAGCTCTACATGTATTTTGAAGAATGCCATGTTATCTTACAGGGGTGTATGCCATGTATTTTTGTAATCTTTGTGGTGACTAGCACAAGCATGCAAAGTAGCTTACTCACTGATGCTGATTTCAGGGACTTAGAATTTCACTAAGTCCTTGCCCTGTCATTATTTTTATGCCATATGTTCATGTTGTTTCCTAGTGATCCGTGCCTCTTTTGAGCATGATCAGTAAGGATGTTTTGTAGATAATGTTGTGCTCAATCCATCCATGTCTTTGTTTGCAATTATGAAGCACCCTAGCTTTAGTCAATCGAGCTCTACTTTTGCTATAAAATGTTCCTGGCAGATTGTTAACATGTTTAGCAATTTTGCCGAGGATGTTGTTGTTGATCCGTGCATGCTATGTTGTTGTTCTTGCCATGTCTAGCTTCTATGCCATTTCTATTTGCTGGGTGTATGCTTAGTTTGTCATGCAACGCCTCGTGGTGAGTGCATCGAGCTCGTAAACAGGCCTACTCGTTATCTGTCTTGTCATGTTCCAGTTTTTCACTAAGTCTAAATCTTTTTATGTTTTTGCTATGTTCACATGCTTGCAATTGTATTTTCTGATCCCTTTTGGCTCATGGTCACTAAGGGACTTTTGTTATATGCTTTGAGTATCTTCATGCCATGCCCTGCTTTGCCATGATATGTTCCTGTAGCTTGTAGTTTTCGTGCTCTAAACATTGCTTCCTGAGGATAAATTCCTGACATGCTGTCAATTTCACTAAGTCTGAAACCTGTAATCTTTTGCACTTTTGCCATGCTTGTTTGAACCTGTTAATGAGTGAATTAGCCATAGCTTAGTGTTCATCTTTTGTCAAGCATCATGAGTGGATCCCTGCCATGTATTTTGTTGTCATGTTTGAGTGCAGTAGCTTATTTATCTTGATGCATTTAGATGGTCTCATGCTGATTATCGCAGACCGGTGCCATATTTGTTTTGCTTGCCATTTTCAAACCGCGCATCCGATTCGGGTGATCTTTATATTGATTTCGACCGAAATCAACTCCTCTTTCTAGTGGCACTCTTGGATTTCCATGTTGAGGCCAGGTTCAATCATTCCTTTCCAAATCATGCATATGCATCACATATCGCATCCCGCATATCATACCATGTTTGCATCATGTTGCTTGAGCATTGCACGTGGTTGATTGTGTTCCCTTTTTGCTTGTTGTTCTTGTTTGGGTAGAGCTAGGAGACGAGTACGTGAATGAGGAGCCCGTTGAGTACGCTTACGAGGATCAAGGCAACTCTGAGAACTTTGCAGGCAAGATGACCATACCCTCGAAATCACTTCTATCTTTGCTTGCTAGATGCTCGCTCTTTTGCTATGCCTATGCTATGATACCTACCACTTGCTTATCATGCCTCCCATATTTGCTATGTCAAACCTCTAACCCACCATGTCCTAGCAAATCGTTGTTTGGCTATGTTACCGCTTTGCTCAGCCCCATTTATAGCATTGCTAGTTGCAGGTGAAGATTGGAGATCGTTCCTTGTTGGAACTTGTTTATTGTTGGGATATCACAATATTATCTTGTTTATCTTAATGCACATATATACTTGGTAAAGGGTGGAAGGCTCGGCCTTATGCCTAGTGTTTTGTTCCACTCTTGCCGCCCTAGTTTCCGTCATATCGGTGTTATGTTCCCGGATTTTGCGTTCTTTACACGGTTGGGTTATAATGGGAACCCCTTGACAGTTCGCCTTGAATAAAACTCCTCCAGCAATGCCCAACCTTGGTTTTACCATTTGCCACCTAGCCTCTTTTTCCCTTGGGTTTCCGAAGCCCAAGGGTCATCTTTATTAACCCCCCCGGGCCAGTGCTCCTCTAAGTGTTGGTCCACCTTGTCAGCCACCGGTGGCCACTAGGGTCAAGTCTGGGTTGGCCTACCGGAAGTTTGGACAATCTGAGTTTGCCGTGAGAACGAGATATGTGCAGCTCCTATCGGGATTTGTCGGCAGATTCGGGCGGTGTTGCTAGACTTGTTTTACCATTGTCGAGGATGTCTTGTAACCGGGATGCAGAGCCTGATCGGATTGTCTTGGGAGAAGGAATATCCTTTGTTGACCGTGAGAGCTTGTGATGGGCTAAGTTGGGACTCCCTTGCAGGGACTTGAACTTTCGAAAGCCGTGCCCGCAGTTATGGGCAGGTGGGAATTTGTTAATGTCCGGTTGTAGATAACATGAAACTTAACTTAATTAAAATGCACCAACCGCGTGTGTAACCGTGATGGTCTCTTCTCGGCGGAGTCCAGGAAGTGAACACGGTGTTGGAGTAATGCTTGACGTAGGTTGTTCTAGGATCACTTCTTGATCATAGTTGTTCGACCGTGCTTTTGCCTTCTCTTCTCGCTCTCTTTTGCGTATGTTTTAGCCACCATATATGCTAGTCGCTTGCTGCAGCTCCACCATCATACCTTTGCCTTACCTATAAGCTTAAATAGTCTTGATCGCGAGGGTGTGAGATTGCTGAGTACCCGTGACTCACAGTTTACTTCCAAAACCAGATGCAGGGACCGATGATACCGCTCCAGATGATATGACCGAGCTCAAGTGGGAGTTCGATGAAGACTCTCGTCGTTACTACGTGTCTTTCCCAGATGATCAGTAGTGGTGCCCTGTTGGGGCGATTGGGGACTTTGTCGCATTTGGGGGTTGATCTTTATTTTGGTTCCGTAGTCGGACCTTGAGTGTATTGGATGAATGTAATGACTTATTTATGTATTTGTGTGATGTGGCGAGTGTAAGACAACTATGTACCTTTCCCCTTTATTTATTTACATGGGTTGTTGTGAAGATTACCTCACTTGCGACAATTGTTTTCAATGCGGTTATGCCTCTAAGTCGTGCTTCGACACGTGGGAGATATAGCCGCATCGAGGGCGTTACATTATCTTATCGGATTGAGTCTTTAAGGATTTGAGAACACTTGATGTATGTCTTGCCGTGCTTATCTATGGTGACAATGGGATATCATGTGATCCACTTGATGTATGTTTTGGTGATCAACTTGTGAGTTCCGTGACCTCGTGAACTTATGCATAGGGGTTGGCACACGTTTTCGTCTTGACTCTCCGGTAGAAACTTTGGGGCACTCTTTGAAGTACTTTGTGTTGGTTTGAATAGATGGATTTGAGATTGTGTGATGCATATCGTATAATCATACCCACGGATACTTGAGGTGACATTGGAGTATCTAGGTGACATTAGGGTTTTGGTTGATTTGTGTCTTAATGTGTTATTCTAGTACGAACTCTATGATAGATTGAATGGAAAGAATAGCTTCGCGTTATTTTACTACGGACTCTTGAATAGATCGATCAGAAAGGATAACTTTGAGGTGGTTTCGTACCCTACCATAATCTCTTCATTTGTTCTCCGCTATTAGTGACTTTGGAGTGACTCTTTGTTGCATATTGAGGGATAGTTATATGATCCAATTATATTATTATTGTTGAGAGAACTTGCACTAGTGAAAGTATGAACCCTAGCCCCTGTTTCCTAGCATTGCAATATTGTTTACGCTCACTTTTATCATTAGTTACCTTACTGTTTTTATATTTTCAGATTACAAAAACCATTATCTACTATCCATATTGCACTTGTATCACCATCTCTTCGCCGAACTAGTGCACCTATATAATTTACCATTGTATTGGGTGTGTTGGGACACAAGAGACTCTTTGTTATTTGGTTGCAAGGTTGTTTTAGAGAGACCATCTTCATCCTACGCCTCCCATAGATTGATAAACCTAAGGTCATCCACTTGAGGAAAACTTGCTACTGTCCTACAAACCTCTTCACTTAAAGGCCCAACAACGTCTACAAGAAGAAGGTTGTGTAGTAGACATCTGTTACTCAAACTACCTCTCTCCTCATTAACTCATTGTCAAATAAGAAATTTTGCTGAGTTGGACTCGATGTTACTGCTAAAGTTACCAGCCAACCATTGCATGCATATTTACTCCGGATACTCGAGCAGATTACTCACAACTAGGGGCAAATTGGTAAAAAAATGAACCATTGCTCTCCTTGGTATGCGGGTCAACAATTAGAGCATCTCCAGCCACGCCCCCAACAGGCCCCCAGGCGACTTTTTCGACGCCGGCGCTGAAAAAACTCCCCGGTCACGCCCCCAGGATGCCGAAATCCGCTGGCTCGGCCCGTTTTTGGGCCCGGCGATCGCAGGCCGAACCCGGCGCACTGGGGGCGCTCGGGGGCTCCGGCGCGAGGGAACAACACGTCTGGCCCACACCGTCAGGCGAAAAGTCAAGTCTTTCTTCCAGATTCGTCTCCCACCCCCCGCACGCTCGGCCGCCAACTGGCTGATCCCGGCGCCGCCCACCGCTCGCCACCGCTAGATAGCCCATCCCCGCCAAAAAAGAGCAGAGGTTTCGTCGAGGCAGCCTCTCGACCACCAGCTGGGCGATTTTTCCGGCGTTTCCGACCGCGGAGGGGCGATGTAGCGGCGGGTATGCGCCCACCGCGCCCGCAAGGTGTTCGGCGATTTGCCTATCTCTGCAGTGGACTCGGACGACGAGGAAGCGCTCACCGCGCTGCTGGAGGAGGAAGCCGAGGCCGACATCCAGGAAGAGGAACATCTCATGGTCCTCGCCGCCCTGCTGGGGAGCAATGAAAAGCCGCGGCGAGGTGGCTTGGCGCTGGGGTGGATGAAAGCAAAGAACCGGCATTGTCTCAAGGGCTACTGCATGCTCTACTCCGACTAATTTGCTGACGCTCCACTGCATGGCGACAAAACATTTCGGCGTCGTTATCAGATGGGCCGAAAGCTTTTCCTAAGGATTGTGAATTCCATCCGGGAGTTCGACAACTACTTCAAGTGCAAGAAGGATTGCACTGGCAAACTTGGATTCACCTCAATCCAGAAGTGCACGATAGCGACGAGGATGCTTGCATACGGAGCTTCCGGTGATTCACTCGACGACTATGGGCGCAAGGCCAAGTCCACCACCATTGAGTGTTTCTACAAGTTCTGGCGGGCAGTGGTGGCAGTGTTTGGACCGCAATACTTGCGAACACCCAATGCGGAAGACACTGCTCGGATCCTAGCATAGAATGCAACAAGAGGATTTCCTAGGATGCTTGGAAGCATCAACTGCATGCATTGGAAATGGAAGAACTGCCCATTTGCTTGGCAGGGGATGTACAAAGGCGCCAAAGGCGGTTGCAGTGTGATACTTGAGGCGGTGGCAACACAGGACCTCCGGATTTGGCACTCCTTTGGTATGCTAGGAACTCACAATGACATCAACGTGCTGCAGTGCTCCCCTGTCTTTGCCAAGCTTGTTGAAGGTCATTCACCTCCGATGAATTTCGAGGTCAATGGACGGCACTACAACAAGGTATACTACCTAGCTGATGGCATCTATCCGAGATGGTCTACATTTGTGAAGACTATCTCAAACGCTGTGCTAGGAGGCAAGAAATCTCACTTTGCCAAGGTGCAGGAGGCTTGCAGGAAGGATGTTGAGCAGGCATTTGGTGTGCTCCAATCTCGATTTACTGTTGTCCGGTACCCTGCTCAGACCTGGTCGAAAGATCAAATGTGGGAGATCATGACTTGCTGTGTCATCTTGCACAACATAATCATCGAGAGCGAGCAGGAAGAGCCAGTGCTTGACACTGAACCATACTACATACATGGTCCTTTAGCCGAAGTTGATCACCAGCTATCGGCAACCTGGACTGCCTACCTCAGTATGCGTTAGGAGATCCGAGACCCACAAGTGCATCATCAACTGCAGCAGGATCTGGTGGAGCACCTATGGAGGATCAAGGGCGACGCTGGGCTCGACGTGTGATGAAATATGAGTTTTTATTTGTTGAAAATTATAATTTGTATTGAACTATTTGTTCTTGCACTATTTTGTTGAATTATTTGATTTTCTGTGATGAACTATGTGATAACAAAATTATTTATGCTGAGAATTCAACGCCGAACCACGCCGAATATGGAACGTTTCTCATCGATATCGGGCCATTTTTCTATTTATCTGAGTCGTAAAGCGGCTGTGAATGGGTCGATATCGGTGACTGGGGGCGACGGCTGGATGCCCAACCGCCCCAGCGCCGATTCTATCGCCGGCTCGCCCCTAGACGGCGATCTTTATGCCTCTGGAGGGGTCAACGGCTGAAAATGCTTTTAGGGCATGTACAATGCATAGCCTGATGCCTCACATGCCATGTATGATAGGATATGACGTAAAGTAGGTTCGGATAAGGAAGCGGGATCCTTTTCAGGAGGCGGGTGCTTGAAAAGAAAAAGTGTGGTCCGATGACAAAAGCTGAAAAGGTTGAAGTGAAAGTAGAGATGCATGTGTATTAGAGTCTTTATTTTCTATTTCTTAATGAGGCCCATTAATGATAGCCTGCAGTGGGGAGAATAAATAAATGTAGGTGTCTCAAATTACTTTTTGTTATGGGACATATGTATCCATATGCCATCATTTATATGCCCTTATGTGCAATGTAAAAAGAAACGGAGGGAGTACGAGATTAGGCTGGTTGTAATGGGGAGTATCATATACTAGTATCATGCATATGATACTAGTATATGATACTACCTCCCTAATGCATAGTATTATATATTAGTATCATGTACTCCCTCCGTTCCTAAATACTTGTTTTTCTAGACATTTCAAATGACTACTACATACGGATGTATGTAGACATATTTTAAAGTGTAGATTCACTCATTTTGCTCCGTATGTAGTCACTTGTTAAAATGACTAGAAAGACAAGTATTTAGGAACGGAGGGAGTAGTACTCTATTTATTGCCATGCATGACACAAGGTAGCTTAGCATTTAATATGATACGGTATCATGATATGATACTACACCCTTTCTTTCTTCATTTAATGCTATGACACCTCATTAAAATTGTCTAGTTGGCATGCATGATACTATCATTACGAGCAGCTTTAGAGTTTCGAATGCGCCACACATGAAAGATTCAAAAACTGGTCGACAGCCATGCCACGGGGGCCCCACACGTGGCGTCCGATGCTTCACCCGGTCGAGTTGACCGTCCCCACAGCGCCCAAGGCGAGATCCCATCGGACCCATCGCATCATCCATTGTTCCTTCCTTCCCTCTCGTCTTCCCTTCAAAAAATTTCAAATCTCCCCCCTCCCCCCTCTCTCCTCCCCCTGTCCCTGTCCCCCCCCCCCCCCACCCTCGGTCTGCGCTGCAACCATGAGGTCGCTCTTCTCCAGGCAGGCGCGCCACCCCACCACGCCGCCTCCCCCCTTCTCCGGCGGCGAGACCCCGCCGCGCCGCCGCACGCCTAAGGAGAACGTCGACCCTTCCACCCCGGCGCACCATCCCCACTCCGGGGACCACGCCTCCCCCTACCGCTCCCCTTCCTCCGCCGCCAAGCCGCTCCTCACACGGAACCGGAGCCTCCCGCCGCGACCCCCGTCGTCGAACCCCCTCAAGCGGAAGCTCGACGTCTCCCCCGCGAGGGCCGCCGTGGGCCCGCCGCCGGAGGCCGCTGCCGCGTCCGACTCCGGGGTCCAGGTACGCTCTAGGGTTTGCGGGCTGTCGGGATTTGGCGGGGCGCTAGATCTGGTTTAACGCCGGGGTTTCGCGTGGTTTGGTGACAGGTGGTCGTCAGGATACGCCCCCCGTGCTCGGTGGAGGGGGAGGAGGCTGGGGAGGATGGGCGGGGCCCCGACGCGTGCGTTCGCAAGATGGCGACCAACTCTGTCGCGATCCAGGGGCAGGACTTCACGTTCGACGCGGTCGCCGACGCAGCGTCTACGCAGGTGAGGTTGGGGGTGAAATCTGTGGCTTAGAGGCTCTGCCTTGGGAAGGTTTTGTGGGCTCTTTTGGCTGAGGGGTTAGCTAAATTTTTGGTGGTTTTCAATGGGTTTGGCACATTCGCGGTTACAGATTAGCTTCGACTCTTATGCTAACATGTGCTATACTCTGGGATTGTACTGGAAAAGGGTTCCATTCCCTGGCCTGCGATGCTTATGAATAACAGTGAGATTTGAGATAGTCGATAGTACTTGACAGCACAATGATGTACTCCCTCCGTCCCAAAATTCTTGTCTTAAATTTGTCTAAATACGGATGTATCAAGTCACGTTTTAGTATTAGATACATTTGTATCTAGACTAATCTAAGACAAGAATTTTGGGACGGAGGGATAATTGGTTTGGTCATTTTGTTGGTGAATATGAGCTGATTTTTTTAGTTATTCGGCGGTTTTAGAATGTCTTTAGCGTGATTTAGCCAGCACATATCAGGTCAGGGTCTCGGTGTGGTTCTAGTGGAAATTACTATGCAATGCTTACTTGTTACCGCATTAAATAGTTTCCATATGTTGTGCTTTCTGTATTGAAGTTACAATTGTGTAAGTTTTTTTTATGGGGGTGCTTTGTCAAATTTAGTTTGTGTACTTTTCTGGATTTTTTGCTTGGGAGATCATACTGGTTACTGGTTAAGTTACTGTGTTGTTTTCCTAGTTAATGGTTTGATTACAGCATTGTTGTTTGGTGTCCTGAAGTTTTTTTTTCCTGGAATTCATAGGAAGATCTATTCAAGCTTGTTGGGCAACCGCTCGTCGAGAATTGCTTGTCAGGGTTCAACAGCTCTATATTTGCCTATGGCCAGGTGACTTACATAAGTTTAACATTTATAAATCTACTTATAACTAGCTATTTGGAACATGCTAAGTAAGCTCTCGTTTTCATTTGATCATGGAAAGACTGGGAGTGGAAAGACATACACAATGTGGGGACCTCTCTCTGCAATTTCAGGAGACTCGATGGGCTGCGAGAGGGGACTGACACCCCGTGTTTTTGAGCAGTTGTTCTCCCGGATTAAAGAAGTAACTCAACGGATTTCCTAGCTGTTTTTTATGTTTCAAAGTTTTCCTACTTGAAGCTTAACTTGCTCTTACATCTGCAGGAACAAGGGAAACACAAAGACAAAGAACTAATTTACAATTGCACCTGCTCTTTTCTCGAGGCAATTTCCATGCTTAGTATCTGTAACATATTTGTAGTTATTTTTGTCGGCGATAGAAAATCTGATCCATGTTGATTAATACGTGCAGATCTACAACGAACAGATAACTGATTTGCTAGATCCCATGCAAAAAAATCTTCAGGTGAAAACAAATTGCGAAATACGGTAGCAGTTTTTTCACTTTTTTTTACTAATACTACCTATTCATTGGCAGATAAGAGAGGATGTTAAAACTGCTTGTGTTTATGTTGAATCGTTGACAAAGGAGTTCGTTTTCACTATGAAAGATGTAACTCAGCTATTGGTGAAGGTTCGTGTGCATCACGATATTGATAACTACTTACTTCCTGATATGCATTTGCTCTCGTATATTTGTGGTGATCAGTATTTGACCATAATTTCAAAAGGAGCTGTCGGGTACTTATCACTCTCAAATATGATTTTGAACCTCATTGTAGTTTTACCAGCATTCCGAGCTTAACTGCTTAAACTGTGTTTCCTTCATATATTACATCTTACATTTATTTGTCCTAATCTTGCATCTGGTGATATACTTTCTGTGTCAATTACGTGGATAGTTTATTCCGTGCTGGAGGCATGCCTACCATGGTCCCACCCAAAGTTGGGGCTGTTGAGCGAGTCACTGTGAGTAGTAGGACTTAGATCTGTGTCAGATGTTGGTCCTTTGTTGTCTATGTGTGGAATTGTTGAGCGCTAATTGTCCTGGTCCAAACTCTTGTATCTATTGTTCTTCTCCTCATAATGAAAGTATGTGCAAATGCTTTTTGCCTGTTCTCAAATTCCTTTGATGTGAATAGTGAAGACCGGAGAGGCTTATTACTCTGTTGGAAGATATTTTTCTTGCAAATATTTCATCTACAGATGATGCACCCTCTTGTTGCTGCAAATCTGATCACAGTAGTTGGACGCTTATTTCATCAGATTGATATTTTCCAGTAACCCATGCATATACATCATCATATGCCTTAGTTTAATTTTGAACTTCGTGCAGGGATTGGCGAACCGGAGAACAGGGTCAACAAGTGCGAATGCAGATAGTTCACGCTCTCATTGTGTTTTTACATGTGTCATCAAATCTGAATCAAAGGTAGTTGTTGAAGCGGGCCTTGTGTTACATTATTGTTACATTATTGTTTCATTGGTCATACCTGTGAGATGCAATTATTTAACCTGCAGTAAATATTCCTGACTTTTGATGTTCTGATTGTGTCTTTAAATCTGTGACAATCCGAATCGAAGGTAGTCGTTGAATTTGGGCTTATTACATTATATTTTCAGTAATCATACCTGTGGGGTGCAATTATTTTACCTGCAGTAAGTGTTCGTGTCTATTCGATGGTGACGCTCTTAGCTTCACTTGTGGTGCTTCTATAAGTATAAATTGTTCTGTTTCCGCGTTTGCCGCTCAGCTATGTCCTGGTCTAGATGTTGTTTATTCCATTTCAGCAAATGTATGCACCAAATGGTGAGGCCTGTGTGCTCCGTGATAGGTTGAAGGCACATTGCACTTTCTCCAATGTTTGCATATACCTTGACATATATTACCGGATCTCCTTTAGGTTTTAGAAGTTCCTTCTGATGTTTCACATATGGAATACTGAAAGGTTCCTTAAGGCATAGCTCTAAAAGGTGTGGAAAAAGAAATCATTCTGCTCAAGCTTGCATTCTGTTCTATTTTATGAATAGGATCAATTATCTTGGGACACACTATACCACAGCTGCTTCCTTTGGCATTTCTTTTCCTCCTTTTGGTGCCTGCTGGTTGCTGCTGTTTGCATAATGCAAGATGTAAAGTTCTACAAAATGTGTAAATGGAGGTCTCAGTTCTGGTACAAACATAAGAGTAACAAGGTGGTGATGGACGAACTTATTTAGAACTAGAATGTAAAATGGTTATCCACAAACTAATTCCCAATAATTATTGTCTTCAATCATTGCTAGTTTCAGTTTAGATACATCTGTTAATTCATTAATGGTTTGTTATTGTTCTATAGAATCTTGAAGATGGCTCAAACAGCATTAGAGTAAGCAGGATAAATTTAGTAGATCTTGCTGGATCTGAGCGGCAAAAGCTAACCCATGCAGCTGGGGATCGCCTAAAGGAAGCAGGAAATATAAATCGGTCACTTTCAGCGCTTGGGTAAGCTTCTGTTTATTTTAATAGCGAAGTTAAAGAATTTATGTCAGGTCTTTGCTAGTTGCTTGTTCTTGGCATAATCTATGTTGGTGTATTTGTGGGACCTTTTTTTTGGCTAGACTTGGACTACTTGGTGTACTTTAGCAGAGTAGATAGATCTGATTAATCACTGTACCAAAAGAATCACCTTGCACATTTTGTCATGATGTGCTAATAGGCGTGGAATTGAGGTTCTGATCAATATGTTTTTCGTCACTGCAGAAACTTGATTAATATACTAGCAGAAATTTCACAATCTGGAAAACAAAGGCACGTTCCATATCGCGATTCAAAGTTGACATTTCTATTACAAGAATCCCTGGGTGGTAATGCAATGCTTGCAATGATTTGTGCTGTTTCGCCGTCAGAAAGGTATTACCCAAGTTGAACCAGAAGTCTTCTTTTTGTGCTATTCTGATGTTGTTTCCTCACCATACTTTCTGTGTTCCTATACAGATGTAAGAATGAAACCTTAAGCACTCTAAGGTTTGCTCAACGCGCTAAAGCTATAAAAAACAATGCAGTTGTTAATGAACAAAAAGAGGACGATGTCAATGCACTGCATGAGCAGATCAGACACCTGAAGGTTCTATTGCGTTAATATTGAAAGCACAATTTCTCCATAATGTTTTTCTCTTTGACTCAAGTTTCACCGCTAATGTTTTGTTGCAGGATGAACTCCACAGAATGAAATCTAATGGAGGCTCTGAAGGAGGCAATGGCAGCTTTTCTACTGGTTGGAATGCTAGGCGCAGTTTGCATCTGCTAAAAATGAGCTTGAATCGTCCTACGACATTCCAGGCTATCAAAGAAGACAGCGATGAAGAGATGGAGATAGATGAGAATGATGTTGAGAAGCCCAGTAATCCTGATATGGTAATAGCTCTTGCTGGAGATATTGGTTTCAAAAGGCTCCCAGCTTCAGAGGCAACAAATGCTGGTTTTTCACATGTCGATGCGTTTGATGGAGATAAAATTTTGATGCCTACCAAAAGGTCTTGTTCTGATGCTAATAAACTTGGAGAAGACAGATGTAACCTAAATCTCGCTGTCAGTATACAGAGAGGACTTCAAGTCATTGAAAGTCACCAAAACAACGGTGCATGGAGGAGAGCCTCAGTTGGGTTAAATGCTAGAATTAGGGATGTTCTGCCTTGCAAGGTTGATGTCTCGACCCAGACTGATCCTGAAGAATCTCAAGCAAGAGATAACATTCTGGCTCTAGTTCCTTCTTGTGTAGTTGAGATTTCTTCAAATGAGAGCAAGGATCCTGATGCTTGCAGAGATCTGCAATTGGTACCAGCTGATGGAGCAGTACCATCTGATGGCCTAAAGCAGCAGCAGATTCTCAAAGTAAGTTCACACAAAAGTAAGTTCACCAGTTGGTTAAACTAGCTGGAGCTTTATTTTTAAATTATGTCTGTATAGGCTGTGGAGAAGGTCCTGGCTGGATCAATCAGGCGAGAAATGGCACGTGATGAACAGTGCGCGAAGCAAGCTGTAGAAATTCAACAGCTAAATCGTTTGGTGAGTGTTTTCTTCTCTCCTCGGAAACAAGAAACTATTTTCTGGCCCCCCCTGACCATTCTGATATTCTAGGTGCAACAGTACAAGCATGAGCGAGAATGCAATGCTGTAATTGCACAAACAATGGAAGGCAAGATTGCTAGGCTTGAAAGCTTGATGGATGGAACTTTACCGACTGATGAATTTATACATGAGGAGTATCTTGCTCTTATGAATGAGCACAAGGTTGTCTGAAATCTATAGTTCTTGTACTATATAAATAGACAATACTTTCTTTTTATTCTTATTACTTGCGAGCTAATATCCTTGATCCGACAAGTGCAGATCCTCCAAAAGAAATATGACAACCACCCTGAAGTCCTACGTGCTGAAATTGAGGTGAAGGCACTCCAGCGGGAATTGGACTTGTGCAGGAATTACATGGATGAGAAAGAGGTTTTACAGGAAGAGATACATCATCTGAAGAGTCAGTTGCATTATATGCTTTCATCTTCTGCATCGCTTCGCAGGCTGTGGCCTCCACTGCAATTGCATCAGAGTGCTAATCCTTCGCCTGGGACAAAAGATGATGATGGTGATGCCAACATTGCGGAAGCTGCTGATTATGCTGAAGCTGAGAGTAAATGGATTGCTCTCATGGACGAGCTCAGGGCTGACCTTGAAGCAAACAAATCTCTTGTTGGAAGGTTGCGGTCGGAATTGGAGTCAGAGAAAAAATGCTCAGAGGAATCGAAGGAAGCATTGCAAACAGCGATGCAGGGATATACTAGAATCTTGGAACAATATGCTGACCTTGAAGAGAGGCATATTGGTTTGCATGCAATGCACAGAAAGATCCTTGATGGGGTTGAAGATGTGAAGATGAGGGCTGCAAAAGCTGGTGTCAAAGGAGTCGAACTACGGTTCCTCAACTCCCTTGGTGCCGAAATATCTTTTCTGAGAGCAGAAAATAAAAGCCTTCATGACCAGCGGAAGGATACAGCTGAGGCTGTTCAAGCTGCTGGTGAATTGCTGGTACGACTGAAGGAGGCCGAGGAAGCGACAACAGTTGCCCAGGTATGAATTTCCTGGGTTGCTCAGATCTTACACCATTTCTGTCGTTTTTGAAAGTTACACCATTTCTGTTGTTGATGGACCATTTTGTTAGACATAACAACAGGATGCATGGAATGTACTAGATCTAGATAGCTGCAGATTTATAACATAGTTCACGAAATCGGGAATTTGGAATGTCACCAAACCTATGGATGAAAACACACATTGAAAGTGCTAATACAGCGGTTTAACTGGGCTCATGGTTACATGGTTGTTGAGTTTGCTAGTGTGCTGTATGTATTATATATTTTTTTGGCAGAGAATATCATGTAGTTTATTGAGGAGAGTACGTTTTTCTGTTGTGGTAAAACAATGTGTGTGTGTTGCAGAACCGAGCCTTGTTAGCAGAGCAGGAGACGGAGAAAGCCTATCAGGAGATTGACAACTTAAAGAAGAACTACGACCATGAAATCGTTGCGCTAAATCAACGCCTGACGGAGTACTCCAAGCACAACGATGCTACACCTCTGCCTGCCGCATCCAGCAATCTCGACTCTGCACCCAGGTATGACTCGGTTGGTGGTAACCCTGGTGATGATCAGCAATGGAGGGGGGAGTTGGACGCCATACACCAGCAGGGATCACTGGAGGTCACCAAGAGCACCGACCTCAATTCGTGGTTCTCCGGATACGACAGATGCAACATCTGATGACGACGTCACCGTTTATCTCTCTCTCTCTCTCTCTCTCTCTGTAGTCTGTACCTTGGGAGAAAAGGGTTAGTGGCAGTAGTATGTTGTACACCTTGTAAGCATCAGATCAGAGGGCCAAGGACGCGTTTCTCTTCACCGACCGTCCGTGTGTGTGTGTGGCGTTGTCATTGCAGATTCTTCAAGTGTACTATTATTCTCCCTTGTATATTACGATGGACAGCGGCGCTCTACATTACAAGAGCCATGGTCTCGTTTGTAGCCGCAATCTTTTACCAATGAGCATAATGCTGCAAGCTGTACTCGTTGCAACTCCTGACTAGAGCTTATGCCCTTTTTTCTTCTCTCTGACATTGTAATTGTCCCTTGCTTGACTATGCCACGCGGTAGTCTCGTTTTTCTCTACTTAGTTTAGCCATGGCGTTCATGTTTTTCTTTTTGAGGGGATGGCGTTCACGTTTGGATCGTGGTATTTCGCATCGATCCGCTTCTCGACAATAATGAAAAAAATACCCAGGTACTTTTTTTTGAAGTAATACCCAGGTACTTCTGGTTCGGCGTGTGTGGTCGGCCGGGGATAATGTCGATCGAGATGCATGCACCCCGTTGGGCGTGTAGTGTGTCGTGGCCCGTGCCGTCTGTGCCGCTACAGGTCGCACGGTCGTTAGGCCATCTCTACCGCGCGACCCTGTCCTGTTCGGGTATATCTATTTAGGATAAAATAGACGTATCAGACGGTCCAACGCGCGACCTTATCTTAAAAAAATGTTCGTTTTGTGTCCGCTTCGCCTCATCCCGGAAGCAAAATTGGGCTGACTTTGGGTCAAAAACGGTCACGAGCGGACGATTCCTGCGTCTTCCTCGTCCGGGCTGTGTCCTCTGCATGTGACCCTGGCCGTCATTGGCCCACACACCCACCCACCCACCCCTCTCTCTCCTCTTTTTCTCTCCTGGCCCACCACGCGCATACACACCACCACGACGCAGAACAACCGCGGGCACCAGGAGCACGCGCCACGGTGGCGCCGCCGCGGCCGGGGAGCAGGCGGTGGACAGCAACACACGGGCGCGGTGCGTCGGGCGGGGCCGCAGGGCGCGGGCTGCGCGGGGCGGAGCGTGCGCAGGCGGCGGGAGCGGCGGCGCGCGCGAGGGGCGGCGGCGGACTGCGCGGGCGCGACGCGGCCGAACTCGCGGCGGCGAGCGCAGGCAAGCGCGAGTGGCGGGGCGGGGATGGGGCGAGGGCGGCCGGGGCGCGCTGCGGCAGGGCGGGGATGGGGCGAGCGCGGCGTCGCGCGGCGGGGAGCGTCGAGGCGGGGCGGGCCGGCGGCTGCGGGCTAGTGCGGCAGCAGGCGGGGACGCGCCGCGGCGAGGCGGGATCACGCGGGCGAGCGCGCGCGGTGGCGGGAGGCGTGCGGCGGCAGGCGGGCGAGAGCGGCGGCAGGCGAAGGCGTCCCGTGACGAGGCGAGAGGGCGCGGGCGAGCGCGCGCGGCGGTGGGGCAGCAGGCGGGGGCGAGCGCGCGCGCACGGCAGCAGGCGGGGCGAGCCGCGGGCGAGGCGAGGCGTAGCCGGCGCGAGCGGGCCGGGGCGAGGCGCGGGCGGGGCGTGGCAGGCTCGCTGGCGGCGAGCCTGGCGCGGCGCGGCGGGTGCGGGGCGGAGCCGGCGTGGCGAGAGCACGAGCTCGCGGGCGGGCGAGGCGCAGGCGTGGGCGCGCGGCTGAGACGGACAATTTGGGTATAGTAGCTGCGTTGGACGCCTTCAACCCCAACCAGACATGCGTGTCCGTTATAGCACCCATTGCCATCTCAAACGGACGAAATCCGGACAAAGCGGACGTCCGTTTGGAGTCGTATGGTGGAGCTGGCCTTAGCTGCTCGAGCATCGTCAGTTATGGCTGTGCCAACCTTCTCAGCGCCACCACCAGCAGCAAGGGAATATATTCGGTGCATCACATGGTGCTACCGGTGCATCGGATGCCATAAAATATTTTTTTAATCTAAAAAAATCTAACATATTACCATAACAATAATTTATGATATCACAAAATTTAGTATAAAAATTAAAAATATTTTTTGAGATACAAAAATAACTAGTTTATCAGTGTGATAATGGGCCAAATCTAAAGCTCAAGTTATGTTATGTACTATTTAGTGTTGAATTTTTTTATTTTTGTTTTTTGACTTATGTTTTGAATTTTGACTTAAAATTTTGTGCCAACCTACATTGATGTTGTGTGAGTGTACTATTTTTCAGAATTTTTTGAATATTTTAAAAGTAAAATATGAGTTCGGTGCACCGGTAGCACTACAAGCTCCGGTGCACCAGATATTTTCCCCCACCAGCAAAGGCGGGACGTATCTGGTGCAACGGTGAATTTGGTGCTACCGGTGCATCGATCTCCGTATACCACTTTTATAAACATTGAAAAATTATGAAATTTTGCGGGAGTGCAAGTATGACACATATCTATCATAGTATAAAATTTTAGATTCAAATTCAACGAACATAGTTAGAAACAAAAAAGAAAAATCATGCTGCGAATAGTACCTAATTTAACCCGGGCCTTGAATTCAGCCCATTTTCTACATCATCGGTGAATTTGTCCTTTTTGTTTTCTAATGCTGTGTTTTCAATTTGGATCTCTAATTTTGTAGCAAGACAAATTCTTGTTGCTAGTACAATATACTTTTTGTTCTTAATTTTTTGACATTCATAAACTGGATTTTATTAACTAGGTGCACAGGTAACACAAGATGGCTGGGTGCACTAGATATTTCCCCAAGCAAAGGCATGAACTATTTTTTCGTGAACACCCAAAATTGTGTATCTTCCCGTTGATAGATACTAGCAAAAGGGCCTGTACATACATTGAAATGGAGATTTTTTTCTTCATAATCTCCAATAGCCATGACCACATTTTGCCGCATCACTGAGAAACACAATCAATCTCACTTTTGTGAAATCATGAACATTTTTGTAAGTTCATGCACATGCTTGAAATCATGGACATCTTTCAAACTCGTGAACACTTTTACAATTTTTCAATCATTTCCTAAAATCAAGAACATTTTATATGATTTGCAATTTTTTTGAATTGCGTATATTTTTTAAACAATTTTCTTAAATCGGCGATCATTTCTAGAATTGACGACATTTTTCTGGAAATTGGTGGAACAGTTTTGAAATTCACGAACATTGTTTTGATTTAACAAACATTTTTTTGATTTAACAAACATATTTTGAAATGCATGATCATTTTATGAATCAGCGAACATTTTATGAATGAATAAACTATTTTGAATGTCATGAACAATTTTAATTTTTAGAATATTTTTCCATTCATGAACATCTTTTGAATTGGCAAGATTTTGTTTAATTTCATTAACTTTGTTAATACACACTTTTTTAAAAAATCATGAACTTTTTTGAACATTTATTTTTAATTTCAAATATTTTTTGAATAAGCAATTTTTTTACAAAATCTCGCCAATAAAATATTCCCGTTAGTATTAGGTATAGAATGGTAGAAAATAAAATAGTCATGGGGCTACAACTGACAAGACCATGTAAGGCGGCATGGTAGTGAGCGTAGAGTAAAACAGTCAAGGAGTGCTCCATCCTCAATTAACACTAAGACAACATCTCATGAAGCAATCTATCTAACCTTTTGGCGCCGACTCGAACCCATAGCCGTGCATCCTCTTGGATTATCTGAACCAGATGAAGAACAAACGATCGATGATCGTCAAAGACACCCATTGCGGTGCTTTCATAGGCACCAGACGGTAAGAACCAGAAGCAAGAACAACCCATTCTGCGACACACTTGAGGCCCCGGCCAGAAACGCCCGACGGCTA
The DNA here is from genome assembly GCA_034509565.1 of Triticum monococcum. Taxonomy (NCBI): domain Eukaryota; kingdom Viridiplantae; phylum Streptophyta; class Magnoliopsida; order Poales; family Poaceae; genus Triticum; species Triticum monococcum. Next base: position 474,826,188 of record CM067842.1, on the reverse strand, counting down.
AATCTGGAATGGTTGCACGTGCGGAGGATTGACATAAAAAAAGATCTCAAGCCAAGCTTGCCCATAAAATGAGCATCCAATGAGGATGTGTTGCATGTCCTCGGGGGCCTCGTCATAGAGCACGTAGTGATCGACATGGGGTAGACCACGACGAGCGAGCCTGTCCACCATCCAGGACGACAAGCCAAATGAAAACCTTGGCCCGCAGCGGTGCCCATGTCTTCCAAGTGAGATGCAAAACCGAAGCTGCACTAGAGCCCAAGAATAAGACATCATAGGAGGACCTGGGAGTAAACACTGGAGACTGTCCAACGCCATACAAGCCTGTGAGGGTCGCCAGAGAGTGGGAAGTGACAGAGATGGCCCCATAGCTCGATGTATTGCACCATGGCCGCAGGATCGAGCACATCCTGGATGTCTTGGATATAGGAGCGGAGGTGGAGACTTTCCCGAACAAAACATGATTTTCGCCGTCAGTGTGGAAGAAGGAGGAAAATAAGCGGTGAAAGCTTTGATATGGACTTGCCTTCGATCCACTCGTCTGTTTAGAAATGAGATGTGTTGCCATCTCCAAGGACCAAAAGGTAGAGGCATGGAAAATTTCCTAAACGTCGAGGGTCATAGGAAGGTGAAGTAGTTGCCACCGACACAAGGGGTTAGTGTTGGGGAACGTAGTAATTTCAAAAATTTTCCTACGCACACACAAGATCATGGTGATGCATAGCAACGAGAGGGGAGAGTGTTGTCCACGTACCCTCGTAGACCGAAAGCGGAAGCGTTAGCACAACGCGGTTGATGTAGTCGTACGTCTTCACGATCCGACCGATTAAGTACCGAACGTACGACACCTCCGAGTTCATCACACATTTAGCCCGATGACGTCCCTCGAACTCCGATCCAGCCGAGTGTTGAGGGAGAGTTTCGTTAGCACGACGGCGTGGTGACGATGATGATGTTCTATCGACACAGGGCTTTGCCTAAGCACCGCTATAGTATTATCGAGGTGGACTATGGTGGAGGGGGGCACCACACACGGCTAAAAGATCAAACGATCAATTGTTGTGTCTCTAGGGTGCCCCCTGCCCCCGTATATAAAGGAGAAAGGGGGGAGGTGCGGCCGGCCAGGAGGGGCGCGCCAGGAGGAGTCCTACTCCCACCGGGAGTAGGACTCCCTCCCTTTTCCTTGTTGGATTAGGAATGGAGGGGGAAAGAGGAGGGAGAGAGGAAGGAAAGGGGGGGGGGGCGCCACCCCCTCTCCTTGTCCTATTCGGACTAGGGGGGAGGGGCGCGCGGCCCTGCCCTGGCCGCCTCTCCTCTTCTCCACAAAGGCCCACTATGGCCCATTAAGCCCCCGGGGGGTTCCGGTAACCCCTCGGTACTCCGGTAAAATCCCGATTTCACCCGGAACACTTCCGATATCCAAATATAGGCTTCCAATGTATCAATATTCATGTCTCGACCATTTCGAGACTCCTCGTCATGTCCGTGATCACATCTGGGACTCCGAACAACCTTCGGTACATCAAAACCCATAAAACCATAAACCCATAATATAACCGTCATCCAAACTTTAAGCATGCGGACCCTACGAGTTCGAGAACTATGTAGACATGACCGAGACACGTCTCCGGTCAATAACCAATAGCGAAACCTGGATGCTCATATTGGCTCCCACATATTCTACGAAGATCTTTATCGGCCAGACCGCATAACAACATACGTTGTTCCCTTTGTCATCGGTATGTTACTTGCCCGAGATTCGATCGTCGGTATCTCAATACCTAGTTCAATCTCGTTACCAGCAAGTCTCTTTACTCGTTCTGTAATACATCATCCCGCAACTAACTCATTATTTGCAATGCTTGCAAGGCTTAACTGATGTGCATTACCGAGAGGGCAGAGATACCTCTCCGACAATCGGAGTGACAAATCCTAATCTCAAAATACGCCAACCCAACAAGTACCTTCGGAGACACCTTTAGAGCACCTTTATAATCACCCAGTTACGTTGTGACGTTTGGTAGCACACAAAGCGTTCCTCCAGTAAACGGGAGTTGCATAATCTCATAGTCATAGGAACATGTATAAGTCATGAAGAAAGCAATAGCAACATACTAAATGATCGAGCGCTAAGCTAACGGAATGGGTCAAGTCAATCACATCATCCTCCTAATGATGTGATCCCGTTAATCAAATGACAACTCATGTCAATGGCTAGGAAACATAACCATCTTTGATCAACGAGCTAGTCAAGTAGAGGCATACTAGTGACACTCTGTTTGTTTATGTATTCATACAAGTATTATGTTTCCGGTTAATATAATTCTAGCATGAATAATAAACATTTATCATGATATAAGGAAATAAATAATAACTTTATTATTGCCTTTGGGGCATATTTCCTTCAGTCTCCCACTTGCACTAGATTTAATAATCTAGATTACACAGTAATGATTCTAACACCCATGGAGCCTTGGTGCTGATCATGTTTTGCTCGTGGAAGAGGCTTAGTCAATGGGTCTGCAACATTCAGATCCGTATGTATCTTGCAAATTTCTATGTCTCCCACCTGGACTAGATCCCGGATGGAATTGAAGCATCTCTTGATGTGCTTGGTTCTCTTGTGAAATCTGGATTCCTTTGCCAAGGCAATTGCACAAGTATTGTCACAAAAGATTTTCATTGGACCCGATGCACTAGGTATGACACCTAGATCGGATATGAACTCCTTCATCCAGACTCCTTCATTTGCTGCTTCCGAAGCAGCTATGTACTCCGCTTCACACGTAGATCCTGCCACGACGCTTTGTTTAGAACTGCACCAACCGACAGCTCCACCGTTCAATGTAAGCACGTATCCGGTTTGCGATTTAGAATTGTCCGGATCAGTGTCAAAGCTTGCATCAACGTAACCATTAACGATGAGCTCTTTGTCACCTCCATAAATGAGAAACATATCCTTAGTCCTTTTCAGGTATTTCAGGATGTTCTTGACCGCTGTCCAGTGATCCACTCCTGGATTACTTTGGTACCTCCCTGCTAAACTTATAGCAAGGCAAACATCAGGTCTGGTACACAGCATTGCATACATGATAGAGCCTATGGCTGAAGCATAGGGAACATCTTTCATCTTCTCTCTATCTTCTGCAGTGGTCGGGCATTGAGTCTTACTCAACTTCACACCTTGTAACACAGGCAAGAACCCTTTCTTTGCTTGATCCATTTTGAACTTCTTCAAAACTTTGTCAAGGTATGGGCTTTGTGAAAGTCCAATTAAGCGTCTTGATCTATCTCTATAGATCTTGATGCCCAATATATAAGCAGCTTCACCGAGGTCTTTCATTGAAAAACTCTTATTCAAGTATCCCTTTATGCTATCCAGAAATTCTATATCATTTCCAATCAACAATATGTCATCCACATATAATATCAGGAATGCTACAGAGCTCCCACTCACTTTCTTGTAAATACATGCATCTCCAAAAGTCTGTATAAAACCAAATGCTTTGATCACACTATCAAAGCATTCATTCCAACTCTGAGAGGCTTGCACCAGTCCATAAATGGATCGTTGGAGTTTGCACACTTTGTTAGCTCCCTTTGGATCGACAAAACCTTTTGGTTGGATCATATACAACTCTTCTTCCAGAAATCCATTCAGGAATGCAGTTTTGATATCCATTTTCCAAATTTCATAATCATAAAATGCGGCAATTGCTAACATGATTCGGACAGACTTAAGCATCGCTACGGGTGAGAAAGTCTCATCGTAGTCAATTCCTTGAACTTGTCGAAAACCTTTTGCAACAAGTCGAGCTTCATAGACAGTAATATTACTGTCAGCGTCAGTCTTTTTCTTGAAGATCCATTTATTCTCAATGGCTTGCCGATCATTGGGCAAGTCAACCAAATTCCACACTTTGTTTTCATACATGGATCCCATCTCAGATTTCATGGCCTCAAGCCATTTTGCGGAATCTGGGCTCACCATCGCTTCTTCATAGTTCATAGGTTCGTCATGATATAGTAACATAACCTCCAGAACAGGGTTACCGTACCACTCTGGTGCGGATCTTACTCTGGTTGACCTACGAGGTTCAGTAACAACTTGATCTGAAGTTCCATGATCATTATCATTAACTTCCTCACTAATTGGTGTAGGCGTCACAGGAACCGATTTCTGTGATGAACGACTTTCCAATAAGGGAGCAGGTACAGTTACCTCATCAAGTTCTACTTTCCTCCCACTCACTTCATTCGAGAGAAATTCCTTCTCTAGAAAGGATCCATTCTGAGCAATGAATGTCTTGCCTTCGGATCTGTGATAGAAGGTGTACCCAACAGTCTCCTTTGGGTATCCTATGAAGACACATTTCTCCGATTTGGGTTCGAGCTTATCAGGTTGAAGCTTTTTCACATAAGCATTGCAGCCCCAAACTTTAAGAAACGACAACTTTGGTTTCTTGCCAAACCACAATTCATAAGGCGTCGTCTCAACGGATTTCGATGGTGCCCTATTTAACATGAATGCAGCCGTCTCTAAAGCATAACCCCAAAATGATAGCGGTAAATCAGTAAGAGACATCATAGATCACACCATATCTAGTAAAGTATGATTACCACGTTCGGACACACCATTACGCTGTGGTGTTCCGGGTGGCGTGAGTTGCGAAACTATTCCGATTGTTTCAAATGTAGACCAAACTCGTAACTCAAATATTCTCCTCCACGATCTGATCGTAGAAACTTTATTTTCTTGTTACGATGATTTTCAACTTCACTATGAAATTCTTTGAACTTTTCAAATGTTTTAGACTTATGTTTCATTAACTAGATATACCCATATATTCTTAAATCATCTCTGAAGGTGAGAAAATAATGATACCCGCCGCGAGCCTCAACATTCATTGGACCACATACATCAGTGTGTATGATCTCCAACAAATCAGTTGCTCACTCCATAGTTCCGGAGAACGGCGTTTTAGTCATCTTGCCCATGAGGCATGGTTCCCAAGTACCAAGTGATTCATAATCAAGTGATTCCAAGTCCATCAGTATGGAGTTTCTTCATGCGCTTTACACCAATATGACCCAAACGGCTGTGCCACAAATAAGTTGCACTATCATTATCAACTCTGCATCTTTTGGCTTTAACATTATGAATATGTGTATTACTACTATCGAGATTCATCAAAAATAGACCACTCTTCAAGGGTGCATGACCATAAAAGATATTATTCATATAAATAGAACAACCATTATTCTCTGATTTAAATGAATAACCGTCTCGCATCAAACAAGATCCAGATATAATGTTCATGCTCAACGCTGGCACCAAATAACAATTATTTAGGTCTAATACTAATCCCGAAGGTAGATGTAGAGGCAGCGTGCCGACGGCGATCACGTCAACTTTGGAACCATTTCCCACGCGCATCGTCACCTCGTCCTTAGCCAGTGTGTGCTTAATCTGTAGTCCCTATTTCGAGTTGCAAATATTAGCAACATAACCAATATCAAATACCCAGGTGCTACTGCGAGCTCTGATAAGGCACACATCAATAACATGTATATCACATATACCTTTGTTCACCTTGTCATCCTTCTTATCCGCCAAATACTTGGGGCAGTTCCGCTTCCAGTGACCAGTCTGCTTGTAGTAGAAGCACTCAGTCTCAGGCTTAGGTCCAGACTTGGGTTTCTTCTCTTGAGCAACAACTTGCTTGTTCTTCTTCTTGAAGTTTCCCTTCTTCTTCCCTTTGCCCTTTTTCTTGAAACCGGTGGTCTTATTGACCATCAACACTTGATGCTCCTTCTTGATTTCTACCTCCGCAGCCTTTAGCATTGCGAAGAGCTCGGGAATCGTCTTATCCATCCCTTGCATGTTATAGTTCATCACGAAGCTCTTGTAGCTTGGTGGCAGTGATTGAAGAATTCTGTCAATGACGCTATCATCCAGAAGATTAACTCCCAGTTGAATCAAGTGTTTGTTATACCCAGACATTTTGACTATATGCTCACTGACAGAATTACTCTCCTCCATCTTGCAGTTGTAGAACTTATTGGAGACTTCATATCCCTCAATCCGTGCATTTGCTTGAAATATTAACTTCAACTCCTGGAACATCTCATATGCTCCATGACGTTCAAAACGTTGTTGAAGTCCCGGTTCTAAGCCGTAAAGCATGGCACACTGAACTATCGAGTAGTCATCAGCTTTGCTCTGCCAGACGTTCATAACATCTGGTGTTGCTCCCACAGCAGGTTTGGCACCTAGCGGTGCTTCCAGGACGTAATTCTTCTATGCAGCAATGAGGATAATCCTCAAGTTATGGACCCAGTCCGTGTAATTGCTAACATCATCTTTCAACTTTGCTTTCTCAAGGAACGCATTAAAATTCAACGGAACAACAACACGGGCCATTTATCTACAATCAACATAGACAAGCAAGATACTATCAGGTACTAAGTTCATGATAAATTTAAGTTCAATTAATCATATTACTTAAGAACTACCACTTATATAGGCATCCCTCTAATCCTCTAAGTGATCACGTGATCCAAATCAACTAAACCATAACCGATCATCACATGAAATGGAGTAGTTTTCAATGGTGAACATCACTATGTTGATCATATCTACTATATGATTCACGCTCGACCTTTCGGTCTCAGTGTTCCGAGGCCATATCTGCATATGCTAGGCTCGTCAAGTTTAACCTGAGTATTCTGCGTGTGCAAACCTGGCTTGCACCCGTTGTAGATGGACGTAGAGCTTATCACACCCGATCATCACGTGGTGTCTGGGCACGACGAACTTTGGCAACGATGCATACTCAGGGAGAACACTTTTATCTTGAAATTTAGTGAGATATCATCTTATAATGCTACCGTCAATCAAAGCAAGATAAGATGCATAAAAGATAAACATCATATGCAATCAATATAAGTGATATGATATGGCCATCATCAACTCGTGCTTGTGATCTCCATCTCCAAAGCACCGTCATGATCACCATCGTCACCGACGCGACACCTTGATCTCCATCGTAGCATCATTGTCGACTCGCCAATCTTATGCTTCTACGACTATCGCTACCGCTTAGTGATAAAGTAAAGCATTACAGGGCGATTGCATTGCATACAATAAAGCGACAACTATATGGCTCCTGCCAGTTGCCGATAACTCAGTTACAAAACATGATCATCTCATACAATATAATTTAGCATCATGTCTTGACCATATCACATCACAACATGCCCTGCAAAAACAAGTTAGACGTCCTCTACTTTGTTGTTGCAAGTTTTACGTGGCTGCTACGGGCTTAGCAAGAACCGTTCTTACCTACGCATCAAAAACCACAACGATAGTTTGTCAAGTTGATGCTGTTTTAACCTTCGCAAGGACCGGGCGTAGCCACACTCGGTTCAACTAAAGTTGGAGAAACTGACACCCGCCAGCCACCTATGTGCAAAGCACGTCGGTAGAACCAGTCTCGCGCAAGCGTACGCGTAATGTCGGTCCAGGCCGCTTCATCCAACAATACCGCCGAACCAAAGTATGACATGCTGGTAAGCAGTATGACTTATATCGCCCAAAACTCACTTGTGTTCTACTCGTGCATATGACATCTACGCATAAAAGCCTGGCTCGGATACCACTATTGGGGAACGTAGTAATTTCAAAAAATTACCTACGCACACACAAGATCATGGTGATGCATAGCAACGAGAGGGGAGAGTGTTGTCCACTTACCCTCGTAGACCGAAAGCGGAAGCGTTAGCACAACGCGGTTGATGTAGTCTTACGTCTTCATGATCCGACCGATCAAGTACCGAACGTATGACACCTCCGAGTTTAGCACACGTTCAGCCCGATGACGTCCCTCGAACTCTGATCCAGCCAAGTGTTGAGGGAGAGTTTCGTCAGCATGACAGCGTGGTGACGATGATGATGTTCTACCGACGCAGGGCTTTGCCTAAGCACCGCTACAGTATTATCGAGGTGGACTATGGTGGAGCGGGGCACCGCACACGGCTAAAAGATCAAACGATCAATTGTTGTGTCTCTAGGGTGCCCCCTGCCCCCGTATATAAAGGAGCAAGGGGGGAGGTGCGGCCGGCCAGGAGGGGCGCGCCAGGAGGAGTCCTACTCCCACCGGGAGTAGGACTCCCTCCCTTTTCCTTGTTGGATTAGGAGTGGAAGGGGAAAGAGGAGGGAGAGAGGAAGGAAAGGGGGATGCCGCCCCCTCTCCTTGTCCTATTTAGACTAGGGGGGAGGGGCGCGCGGCCCTTCACTGGCAAACTCTTCTCCACAAAGGCCCATTATGGCCCATTAAGCCCCCGGGGGGTTCCGGTAACCCCTCGGTACTCCGGTAAAATCCCGATTTCACCCGGAACACTTCCGATATCCAAATATAGGCTTCCAATATATCAATCTTCATGTCTCGACCATGTCAAGACTCCTCTTCATGTCCGTGATCACATTCAGGACTCTGAACAACCTTCGGTAAATCAAAAACCATAAACTCATAATATAATCGTCATCGAAACTTTAAGCGTGCGGACCCTACGGGTTCGAGAACTATGTAGACATGACCGAGACACGTCTCCGGTCAATAAACAACAGTGGAACCTAGATGCTCATATTGGCTCCCACATATTTTACGAAGATCTTCATCGGTCAGACCGCATAACAACATACGTTGTTCCCTTTGTCATCGATATGTTACTTGCCCGAGATTCGATCGTCAGTATCTCAATACCTAGTTCAATCTCGTTACCAGTAAGTCTCTTTACTCGTTCTGTAATACATCATCCCGCAACTAACTCATTTGTTGCAATGCTTGCAAGGCTTAAGTGATGTGCATTACCGAGAGGGCCCAAAGATACCTCTTCGACAATCGGAGTGACAAATCCTAATCTCGAAATATGCCAACCCAACAAGTACCTTCGGAGACACCTGTAGAGCACCTTTATAACACCCAGTTACGTTGTGATGTTTGGTAGCACACAAAGCATTCCTCCGGTAAATGGGAGTGGCATAATCTCATAGTCATAGGAACATGTATAAGTCATGAAGAAAGCAATAGCAACATACTAAACGATCGAGTGCTAAGCTAACGGAATGGGTAAAGTCAATCACATCATTCTCATGTCAATGGCTAGGAAACATAACCATCTTTGATCAACGAGCTAGTCAAGTAGAGGCATACTAGTGACACTCTGTTTGTCTATGTATTCACACAAGTATTATGTCTCCAGTTAATACAATTCTAGCATGAATAATAAACATTTATCATGATATAAGGAAATAAATAATAACTTTATTATTGCCTCTAGGGCATATTTCCTTCAGTTAGTGCATTGCAAGCAGAGCCATCGTGCACGAACACACCAGCACGATGGAGATCTCGGATGTCCAACCCACCAAGGGATATTGGGCTACGCACCAAGCATCGATGCCTGCCAGGTGGAGAGCTTCTTCTTCAACTTATGCACCACGGGTATGAGCACTGATGTGAGCTTCTTCTCCAACTGATGCGACAAATGATCTTTAAATGATTGAGAAATAGAGCCATCGACCTCCCAAAGCTTAAATATTTCTCACCCTCGAGTAAGAAAATTGACTAAGTTTGCTAATTGTTTCTAGCTCTTAAGCTTACATTGAAGATCCCTGCAAAAATAGCTTACATTGAATACCAACCTCCAAAAATGTATACTTATCCTTCCTGCAAGCTTGAGAAGTTAACTAGCATGGGAGTAATACATGCAATCCTTTTAGACCCACTGCTATGAAGGTGAAGAAAGAATAAATATTTTTATGGAGTCAAAATTTCCATTGCCAAGGTTTAGAGCGGATGACAATATTATGTTGGTAACAAATCAATGTCCATCATAGACAGAAGAAATTATGCATTAGAGATCACTTCAAGACCACCAATCTGAAGCATACCAGGTAAAATAGTAAAAATCGTTTGTCCGCGTTAGTCAGCCACTCAACTACCTATACAAAGCTGAGTGCAAGCATATGCCTCACACTTATTGAGAAAAAAGAATAATGATTCGAGTTTTAAAAAGTCAAAAATAAACAAAGTATTGCATCGTTTGGAAGATCCAACCGTTCAGATTATGCAGAATTGTCAGGATTGCAATCCCTCAAACTGTTAGCTCAATCCAATTGTTCAAACTACGGAAACGTCCAAAAGTGCATCAATTTATGAATATTTTTTCTGCATTAGACATACCTGATCCGAGTTCATCTTTGTCATGAGCGGCCTATCAGACTACTTATGTTTAAGCAGGATTTCTATGGGGTCATATGCTATGTTCTCAAGCACTTGCGTGCAAAATTTGGTCCTATTCTGAGGTGCTCTTCACCGTCGCGTCGGTATCTCACCGGGCCGACCTCATTGCTCCACAGATTCTGACCCGTTGAAAGGGCAACTATCCCTAGGTGGTTTTGGTAATTCCTAACAACATATAGCTCATTGAACTAATGCTATTTCAAGATGATCATTTCAGAAAGTTCAATGTTTGGCATGGCATGGATTAGGAACGTGGACCCCTCAAAATGCTATGGACACAAATTGGCTCAAGCTCAAGACTCTACATTTTCATTTTAGTGATCCAAGCTCACATTGAGTCCATAGAAAAAGCTAATACTATTAAAAGGGGATGAGGTGTTGCTTAATGGCTTGCTTGCTCAAAATGCTTAGTGATATGCTCCAAAAGCCCTCAACCACTTTCTCACATCCACATATGTCCCAAACCAAAAGTCTAACTCGACCCCACCGATTTGTGATGACCCACAAGTATAGGGGATCTATCATAGTCCTTTCGATAAGTAAGAGTGTCGAACCCAACGAGGAGCAGAAGGAAATTATAAGCGGTTTTCAGCAAGGTATTCTCTGCAAGTACTGAAATAAGTGGTAACAGATAGTTTTGTGATGAGATAATTTGTAACGAGAAACAAGTAACAAAAGTAAATAAAGTGCAGCAAGGTGGCCCAATCCTTTTTGTAGCAAAGGACAAGCCTGGACAAACTCTTATATAAGGAAAAGCGCTCCCGAGGACACATGGGAATATCGTCAAGCTAGTTTTCATCACGTTCATATGATTCGCGTTCGGTACTTTGATAATTTGACATGTGGGTGGACCGGTGCTTGGGTGCTATTCTTACTTGAACAAGCACCCCACTTATGATTAACCTCTATTGCAAGCATCCACAACTACAACAAAAGTATTAAGGTAAACCTAATCATAGCATGAAACATATGGATCCAAATGAGCCCCTTACGAAGCAACGCATAAACTAGGGTTTAAGCTTCTGTCACTCTAGCAACCCATCATCTACTTATTACTTCCCAATGCCTTCCCCCAGGCCCAAATAATGGTGAGGTGTTATGTAGTCGACGTTCACATAACACCACTAGAGGCTAGACAACATACATCTCATCAAAATATCGAACGAATACCAAATTCACATGACTACTAATAGCAAGACTTCTCCCTTGTCCTCAGAAACAAACGTAACTACTCACAAAGCATATTCATATTCATAATCAGAGTGGTAATAATATGCATAAAGGATCTGAACATATGATCTTCCACCAATTAAACCAACTAGCATCAACTACAAGGAGTAATTAACACTACTAGCAACCTACTAGCACCAATCCCGGACTTGGAGACAAGAATTGGATACAAGAGATGAACTAGGGTTTTGAGATGAGATGGTGCTGATGAAGATGTTGATGGAGATTGCCCTCTCCCGATGAGAGGAGCGTTGGTGATGACGATGGCGATGATTTCCCCCTCTGGGAGGGAAGTTTCCCCGGCAGAACAGCTCTGCCGGAGCTCTAGATTGGATCCGCCTAGGTTCCGCCTCGTGGCGGTGGAGTTTCGTCCCGAAAGGTTACTTCTGATTTTTCTCTCGAGAAAGACTTCATATAGGAGAAGATGGTCATCGGAGAGCCACCAGGGGTCCCACGAGGTAGGGGGGCACGCCCTAGGGGGGCCCACCCTCGTGGAAAGGGTGTGGCCCCCTGGTCTTCATCTTTGGCAATGATTTTTCATTATTTATTATTAGGTATTCCATGGAGTTTCATGACTTTTGGAGTTGTGCCGAATAGGTCTCTAATATTTGCTCCTTTTCTAGCCCAGAATTCCAGCTGCCGGCATTCTCCCTCCTTATGTAAACCTTGTAAAATAAGAGAGAATAGCCATAAGTATTGTGACATAATGTGAAATAACAGCCCATAATGCAATAAATATCGATATAAAAGCATGATGCAAAATGGACGTATCAACTCCCCCAAGCTTAGACCTCGCTTGTCCTCAAGCGAAAGCCGATAACAATAAATATGTCCCCATGTTTAGAGGTAGAGGCGTCGATAAAAATAAAATATGGACATGAGGGCATCATGATTATTATCATAACAGCAACATACATAGATATTGTTATATGATTACTTATGTTCAAGTGATGATCTATTCACAATGCAAAAGTATGAATCAGAAACCTTATTGAGAACCAACAAACTATAACCTCAGTCATTGAAGCAATTGCAATTTATCATAACATCAGAAAGAGTCTATGTCAGAGCTAAAAAGCAAGTCCACATACTCAACTATCATCTAGTCCTTCATAATGGCTAACACTCGCGCAATACTTGTGGTTACGGAGTTTTAATCGGACACCGAGAAAGATAGGGGCTTATAGTTTCGCCCCACAACCTTTTACCTCAAGGGTAATGTCAATAATAATAACTCGTGCCCCCCTACATCCAATTAGATATATCTATCAGGATCTTTCCAATACACTGTGCTTGCCAAAGGATAAAATGTAAAAAGGAAAGGTGAAGATCACCATGACTCTTGCATAAGGTAGAAGGTAATAATTAAAGATAGGCCCTTCGCAGAGGGAAGCAGAGGTTGCCATGCGCTTTTATGGTTGGATGCACAAAATCTTAATGCGAAAGAACGTCACTTTATATTGCCCCTTGTGATATGAACCTTTATTATGCAGTCCGTCGCTTTTATTACTTCCACATCACAAGATCGTATAAAGCTTATTTCTCCCACACTAATCATACATATTTAGAGCAATTTTTATTGCTTTGCACCAATGACAACTTACTTGAAGGATCTTACTCAATCCATAGGTAGATATGGTGGACTCTCATGGCAAAACTGGTTTAAGGGTATTTGGAAGCACAAGTAGTATCTCTACTTGGTGCTGAGAATTTGGCTAGCATGAGGGGGAAAGGCAAGCTCAACATGTTGGATGATCCATGACAACATACTTTATCTCAGATATAAGAAAACATAACCCATTACGTTGTCTTCCTTGTCCAACATCAACTCTTTAGCATGTCATATTTTGATGAGTGCTCCCAATCATAAAAGATGTCAATAATAGTATATTTATATGTGAAACCTCTCTTTCCTTATTACTTCTTATTAATTGCAACGATGACCAAAGCTATGTCTGCCAACTCCCAACAACTTTTAATCATCACACTCTTTCTATGTGAAGTCATTACTATCAATAATATCAATATGAACTTTTGTTTCTTCTTATTCTTTTTTCTTTTCTTTTATTCACCCAAGATCATAGCAAGAAAATCAAGCCCTTGACTCAACACTAATCTTTATTATATAGCTCACAGACTCGATTACATAGAGAGATCATACGGCAAAACTCAGAACTAGATCATGCCATAAAATTTATTCTACTAGATCAAAATACTACTAATAGGATCGAACTAAGGAAAGCGGTAAAGATAGGAGTTGTGATTGTGATACGATACCAGGGCACCTCCCCCAAGCTTGGCAGTTGCCAAGGGGAGTGCCCATACCCATGTTATTTTGTCTCCTTGGTTGGTGAAGATGGAGGTGACGGATAGTCGCACATCAAGCGTAAGAGGTCCTCTAGCTTGCGAATAATGCCCTTGAGTGCTAAGATATGCTCCTTCAACAAAATATTTTAACTTGTGAGATACTTGTTTTGAATACGAGTTAACTCAATCATCTAGAAAGCTTCAATCTCAGTTGGGGTAAGAAGGTTGTGATCAAGTTGAAGGATGTCTTCTATTGCCGGAGCTTGGTTCTCCGTGGCCTTCTTGATCCCTTCATCCTTGTTGATCTCCATGGGTTCTTCCCTCTTCAGCTCTATCTTCATTAGCCAAGCATTGTTGCCCTCATGGTTGGAGGAGGAGGGAGACGACATAGTGCCTGGCCTTGACAACCCTGACAGAAAACAGCTCGAAACAAAGACATGATATTTTTGCGTGATACGGGAGTCAAAACCTTCGGGAGAATATATAGTGAATTTTTACTGACCAAAATACGTATCGTGCAAAAAAAGGAGTCCGGAAGGCACATGAGGTGCTCATGAGGTAGGGGGGCGCGCCCTCCACCCTCGTGGGGCCCTCGTGTCCTTCCCGGACTGCTACTTAATTTTCTATGTTTCTAAATATTCCAAAACAAAGAAATATTTCCTTAAAAATTGTTTTGGAGTCGGTTTACTTACCGTACCACATACCTATTTCTTTTCGGAGTCTGAAACGTTCTGGAAAGTGTCCCTTATGTATTCCTCCGGGGTTACGGTTTCAATAATATTGGTTTCAATATTTATGGGATTACCTGAGATATAATGTTTAATTCTCTGACCGTTTACCACCTTCGGATTTGTGCCTTCGAAGTTGTTGATTTTTATGGCACCGGAACGATAGACCTCCTCGATAACATAGGGGCCTTCCCATTTAGAGAGAAGTTTTCCTGCAAAAAATCTTAAACGAGAGTTGTATAGCAATACATAATCACCTACATTAAACTCACGCTTTTGTATCCTTTTGTCATGCCATCTTTTAACCTTTTCTTTAAACAACTTGGCATTTTCATAAGCTTGGGTTCTCGATTCATCAAGTGAGCTAATATCAAATAACCTCTTTTCACCGGCAAGTTTGAAATCATAGTTGAGCTCTTTAATAGCCCAATATACCTTATGTTCTAGTTCGACAGGTAAGTGACATGCTTTTCCATATACCATTTTATACGGAGACATACCCATAGGATTTTTATATGCAGTTCTATAGGCCCATAATGCATCATCAAGTTTCTTGGACCAATTCTTTCTAGATCTATTGACAGTCTTTTGCAAAATTAATTTGAGTTCTCTATTACTCAATTCTACTTGACCACTATACTGTGGGTGATACGGAGATGCAATTCTACGATTGACGTCATATTTAGCAAGCATTTTACGGAAAGCACCATGAATAAAATGTGAACCACCATCAGTCATTAAATATCTAGGGACTCCAAACCTCGGAAAAATAACTTCTTTAAGCATTTTAATAGAAGTGTTATGATCAACACTACTAGTTGGAATAGTTTCTACCCACTTAGTAACGTAATCAACAGCAACTAAAATATGTGTATATCGATTAGAGGCAGGAAAAGGTCCCATATAATCAAAGCCCCAAACATCAAACGGTTCAATAACAAGTGAATAATTCATAGGCATTTCTTGACGTCTACTAATATTAACAATTCTTTGACATTCATCACAAGATAGGACAAAATTACGGGCATCCTTGAAGAGCGTACGCCAATAAAAACCAGATTGCAATACCTTATGTGCAGTTCTATCTCCCGCGTGGTGTCCTCCATAAGTTTCGGAGTGGCACTTGCGTAGGATCTGTTCCTGTTCATGCTCAGGTACACAACGTCTAATAACACCATCTACTCCTTCTTTGTAAAGATGTGGGTCATCCCAAAAGTAATGTCTCAAATCATAGAAGAATTTTTTCTTTTGTTGGTATGAGAAGCTAGGTGGTATAAATTTAGCAACTATGTAATTAGCATAATCAACATACCAAGGGTGTTGGGGAACGTAGTAATTTCAGAAAAATTCCTACGCACACGCAAGATCATGGTGATGCATTAGCACAACGGGAGGGGAGAGTGTTGTCTACGTACCCTCGTAGACCGGAAGCAGAGGCATTAGCACAACGCGGTTGATGTAGTCGTACGTCTTCATGGCCTGACCGATCAAGCACCGAAACTACGACACCTCCGAGTTCTAGCACACGTTTAGCTCGATGACGATCCCTGGACTCCGATCCAGCAAAGTGTCGGGGAAGAGTTCCATCAGCACGACGGCATGGTGACGATCTTGATGTTCTACTATCGCAGGGCTTCGCCTAAGCACCGCTACAATATTATCGAGGATTATGGTGGAGGGGGGCACCGCACACGGCTAAGAGAACGACCACGAAGATCAACTTGTGTGTCTAGAGGTTCCCCCTGCCCCCGTATATAAAGGAGCAAGGGGGGAGGCCGGCAGGCCCTTGGGCACGCCAAGGAGGGGGGAGTCCTCATCCTAGTAGGAGTAGGACTCCCCTTTCCTAGTCCAACTAGGAAGAGAGAAGGGGGAAGGAAAGAGAGAAAGAGAGAGGGAGAGGGAAAGAGGGGCCGCGCCCCCTTCCCCTAGTCCAATTCGGACTCCTCATGGGAGGGGGCGCGCCACCTCCTGGGCTGCTGCCCTCTCTCTCCCCTCAGGCCCACTAAGGCCCAATACTTCCCCGGGGGGTTCCGGTAACCCTTCCGGCACTCCAGTTTTCTCCGAAATCACCCGAAACACTTCCGGTGTCCGAATATAGCCGTCCAATATATCGATCTTTATGTCTCGACCATTTCGAGACTCCTCGTCATGTCCGTAATCATATCCAGGACTCCGAACAACCTTAGGTACATCAAAATATATAAACTCATAATGAAACTATCATCGTAACGTTAAGCGTGCGGACCCTACGGGTTTGAGAACAATGTAGACATGACCGAGACACGTCTCCGGTCAATAACCAATAGAGGAACCTGGATGCTCATATTGGCTCCAAGATATTCTACGAAGATCTTTATCGGTCAGACTGCATAACAACATACATTGTTCCCTTTGTCATCGGTATGTTACTTGCCTGAGATTCGATCGTCGGTATCTCAATACCTAGTTCAATCTCGTTATCGGCAAGTCTCTTTACTCGTTCCGTAATACATCATCTCGCAACTAACTCATTAGTTGCATTGCTTGCAAGGCTTAAGTGATGTGCATTACCGAGAGGGCCCAGAGATACCTCTCCGACAATCGGAGTGACAAATCCTAATCTCGAAATACGCCAACCCAACATGTACCTTTGGAGACACCTGTAGAGCACCTTTATAATCACCCAGTTACGTTGTGACGTTTGGTAGCACACAAAGTGTTCCTCCGGCAAACGGGAGTTGCATAATCTCATAGTCACAGGAACATGTATAAGTCATGAAGAAAGCAATAGCAACATACTAAACGACCGGGTGCTAAGCTAATGGAATGGGTCATGTCAATCACATCATTCTCCTAATGATGTGATCCCGTTAATCAAATGACAACACATGTCTATGGTTAGGAAACATAACCATCTTCGATTAACGAGCTAGTCAAGTAGAGGCATACTAGTGACGTTTAGTTTGTCTATGTATTCACACAAGTATTATGTTTTCGGTTAATACAATTCTAGCATGAATAATAAACATTTATCAAGATATAATGAAATAAATAATAACTTTATTATTGCCTCTAGGGAATATTTCCTTCAGTCTCCCACTTGCACTAGAGTCAGTAATCTAGATTACACAGTAATGATTCTAACACCCATGGAGCCTTGGTGCTGATCATGTTTTGCTCGTGGAAGAGGCTTAGTCAACGGGTCTGCTACATTCAGATCCGTATGTATCTTGCAAATCTCTATGTCTCCCACCTGGACTAGATCCTGGATGGAATTGAAGTGTCTCTTGATGTGCTTGGTTTTCTTGTGAAATCTGGATTCCTTTGCCAAGGCAATTGCACCAGTATTGTTACAAAAGATTTTCATTGGACCCGATGCACTAGGTATGACACCTAGATCGGATATGAACTCCTTCATCCAGACTCCTTTGTTTGCTGCTTCCGAAGCAGCTATGTACTTCGCTTCACATGTAGATCCCGCCACGACGCTTTGTTTAGAACTGCACCAACTGACAGCTCCACCGTTTAATGTAAATACGTATCCGGTTTGTGATTTAGAATCATCCGGATCAGTGTCAAAGCTTGCATCAACGTAACCATTTACGATGAGCTCTTTGTCACCTCCATATACGAGAAACATATCCTTAGTCCTTTTCAGGTATTTCAGGATGTTCTTGACCGCTGTCCAGTGATCCACTCCTGGATTACTTTGGTACCTCCCTGCTAGACTTATAGCAAGACACACATCAGGTCTGGTACACAGCATTGCATACATGATAGAGCCTATGCATAGGGAACATCTTTCATTTTCTCTCTATCTTCTGCAGTGGTTGGGCATTGAGTCTTACTCAACTTCACACCTTGTAACACAGGCAAGAATCCTTTCTTTGCTTGATCCATTTTGAACTTCTTCAAAACTTTGTCAAGGTATGTGCTTTGTGAAAGTCCAATTAAGCGTCTTGATCTATCTCTATAGATCTTAATGCCCAATATGTAAGCAGCTTCACCGAGGTCTTTCATTGAAAAACTCTTATTCAAGTATCCCTTTATGCTATCCAGAAATTCTATATCATTTCCGATTAGTAATATGTCATCCACATATAATATCAGAAATGCTATAGAGCTCCCCCTCACTTTCTTGTAAATACAAGCTTCTCCAAAAGTCTATACAAAAACCAAATGCTTTGATCACACTATCAAAGCGTTTATTCCAACTCCGAGAGGCTTGCACCAGTCCATAAATGGATCGCTAGAGCTTGCACACTTTGTTAGTTCCCTTTGGATCGACAAAACCTTCTGGCCGCATCATATACAACTCTTCTTCCAGAAATCCATTCAGGAATGCAGTTTTGACATCCATCTGCCAAATTTCATAATCATAAAATGCGGCAATTGCTAACATAATTCGGACAGACTTAAGCATCGCTACAGGTGAGAAGGTCTCATCGTAGTCAATCCCTTGAACTTGTCGAAAACCTTTTGTGACAAGTCGAGCTTTGTAGACAGTAACATTACTGTCATCGTCAGTCTTCTTCTTGAAGATCCATTTATTCTCAATTGCTTGCCGATCATTGGACAAGTCAACCAAAGTCCACACTTTGTTCTCATACGTGGATCCCCTCTCAGATTTCATGGCTTCAAGCCATTTTGCGGAATCTGGGCTCACCATCACTTCTTCATAGTTCGCAGGTTCATCATGATCTAGTAGCATGACTTCCAGAACAGGATTACCGTACCACTCTGGTGCGGATCTTACTCTGGTTGATCTACGAGGTTCAGTAGTAACTTGTTCTGAAGTTTCATGATCATCATCATTAACTTCCTCACTAATTGGTGCAGGTGTCACAGAAACCTGTTTCTGTGATGTACTACTTTCCAATAAGGGAGCGGTACAGTTACCTCATCAAGTTCTACTTTCCTCCCACTCACTTCTTTCGAGAGAAACTCTTTCTCTAGAAAGGATCCATTCTTAGCAACAAATGTCTTGCCTTCGGATCTGTGATAGAAGGTGTACCCAACTGTCTCCTTTGGGTATCCTATGAAGACACATTTCTCCAATTTGGGTTCAAGTTTATCAGGTTGAAGTCTTTTCACATAAGCATCACAGCCCCAAACTTTTAGAAATGACAACTTTGGTTTCTTGCCAAACCACAGTTCATAAGGTGTCATCTCAACGGATTTTGATGGTGCCCTATTTAACGTGAATGCGGCCGTCTCTAAAGCATAACCCCAAAACGATAGCGGTAAATCTGTAAGAGACATCATAGATCATACCATATCAAGTAAAGTACGATTACGACGTTCGGACACACCATTATGTTGTGGTGTTCCGGGTGGCGTGAGTTGCAAAACTATTCCGCATTGTTTCAAATGTAGACCAAACTCGTAACTTAAATATTCTCCTCCACGATCAGATCGTAGAAACTTTATTTTCTTGTTACGATGATTTTCAACTTCACTCTGAAATTCTTTGAACTTTTCAAATGTTTCAAACTTATGTTTCATTAAGTAGATATACCCATATCTGCTTAAATCATCTGTGAAGGTGAGAAAATAACGATATCCGCCATGAGCTTCAACATTCATTGGACCACATACATCTGTATGTATGACTTCCAACAAATCTGTTGCTCTCTCCATAGTACCGGAGAACGGTGTTTTAGTCATCTTGCCCATGAGGCACGGTTCGCAAGTACCAAGTGATTCATAATCAAGTGGTTCCAAAAGTCCATCAGTATGGAGTTTCTTCATGCGCTTTACACCGATATGACCTAAACGGCAGTGCCACAAATAAGTCGCACTATCATTATCAACTCTACATCTTTTGGCTTCAACATTATGAATATGTGTATCACTACTATCGAGATTCATCAAAAATAGACCACTCTTCAAGGGTGCATGACCATAAAAGATATTACTCATATAAATAGAACAACCATTATTCTCTGATTTAAATGAATAACCGTCTCGCATCAAACAAGATCCAGATATAATGTTCATGCTTAACGCTGGCACCAAATAACAATTATTTAGGTCTAATACTAATCCCGATGGTAGATGTAGAGGTAGCGTGCCGACTGCGATCACATCGACTTTGGAACCATTTCCCACGCGCATCATCACCTCTTCCTTCGCCAGTGTTTGCTTAATCCATAGTCCCTGTTTCGAGTTGCAAATATTAGCAACAGAACCAGTATCAAATACCCAGGTGCTACTGCGAGCTCTAGTAAGGTACACATCAATAACATGTATATCACATATACCTTTGTTCACCTTGCCATCCTTCTTATCCGCCAAATACTTGGGGCAGTTCCGCTTCCAGTGATCAGTCTGCTTGCAGTAGAAGCACTCAGTTTTAGGCTTAGGTCTAGACTTGGGTTTCTTCTCCCGAGCAGCAACTTGCTTGCTATTCTTCTTGAAGTTCCCCTTCTTCTTCCCATTGCCCTTTTTCTTGAAACTAGTGGTCTTGTTGACCATCAACACTTGATGCTCCTTCTTGATTTCTACCTCCGCAGCTTTTAGCATTGCGAAGAGCTCGGGAATTGTTTTATCCATCCCTTGCATATTATAGTTCATCACGAAGCTCTTGTAGCTTGGTGGAAGTGATTGGAGAATTCTGTCAATGACGCAATCATCCGGAAGATTAACTCCCAGTTGAACCAAGTGATTATTATACCCAGGCATTTTGAGTATATGCTCACTGACAGAACTGTTCTCCTCCATCTTGCAGCTATAGAACTTATTGGAGACTTCATATCTCTCAATCCGGGCATTTGCTTGAAATATTAACTTCAACTCCTGGAACATCTCATATGCTCCATGACGTTCAAAACGTCGTTGAAGTCCCGGTTCTAAGCCGTAAAGCATGGCACATTGAACTATCGAGTAGTCATCAGCTTTGCTGTGCCAGACATTCTTAACGCCGTCAGTTGCATCAGCAGCAGGCCTGGCACCTAGCGGTGCTTCTAGGACGTAATTCTTCTGTGCAGCAATGAGGATAATCCTCAAGTTACGGACCCAGTCCATGTAATTGCTACCATCATCTTTCAACTTTGCTTTCTCAAGAAACGCATTAAAATTCAACGGAACAATAGCACGGGCCATCTATCTACAATTAAACATAAACAAGCAAGATACTATCAGGTACTAAGTTCATGATAAATTTAAGTTCAATTAATCATATTACTTAAGAACTCCCACTTAGAAAAACATCCCTCTAATCTTCTAAGTGATCACGTGATCCAAATCAACTAAACCATAACCGATCATCACGTTAAATGGAGTAGTTTTCAATGGTGAACATCACTATGTTGATCATATCTACTATATGATTCACGCTCGACCTTCCGGTCTCAGTGTTCCGAGGCCATATCTGCATATGCTAGGCTCGTCAAGTTTAACCTGAGTATTCTGCGTGTGCAAAACTGGCGTGCACCCGTTGTAGATGGACGTAGAGCTTATCGCACCCGATCATCACGTGGTGTCTGGCACGACGAACTTTGGCAACGGTGCATATTCAGGGAGAACATTTTTATCTTGAAATTTAGTGAGAGATCATCTTATAATGCTACCGTCAATCAAAGCAAGATAAGATGCATAAAAGATAAACATCACATGCAATCAATATAAGTGATATGATATGGCCATCATCATCTTGTGCTTGTGATCTCCATCTCTGAAGCATCGTCATGATCACCATCGTCACCGGCGCGACACCTTGATCTCCATCATAGCATCGTTGTCGTCTCGCCAATCTTCTGCTTCTACGACTATCGCTACCGCTTAGTGATAAAGTAAAGCATTACAGGGCGATTGCATTGCATACAATAAAGCGACAACCATATGGCTCCTGCCAGTTGCCGATAACTCAGTTACAAAACATGATCATCTCATACAATAAAATTTAGCATCATGTCTTGACCATATCACATCACAACATGCCCTGCAAAAACAAGTTAGACGTCCTCAACTTTGTTTGTTGCAAGTTTTACGTGGCTGCTACGGGCTTAAACAAGAACCAATCTTACCGACGCATCAAAACCACAACGATAGTTTGTCAAGTTGGTGCTATTTTAACCTTTGCAAGGACCGGGCGTAGCCACACTCAGTTCAACTTAAGTTGGAGAAACTGACACCCGCCAGCCACCTGTGTGCAAAGCACGTCGGTAGAACCAGTCTCGCGTTAGCGTACGCGTAATGTCGGTCCGGGCCGCTTCATTCAACAATACCGCCGAACCAAAGTATGACATGCTGGTAAGCAGTATGACTTATATCGCCCACAACTGACTTGTGTTCTACTCGTGCATATAACATCAACACATAAAACCTAGGCTCGGATGCCACTGTTGGGGAACGTAGTAATTTCAAAAAATTTCCTACGCACACGCAAGATCATGGTGATGCATAGCAACGAGAGGGAGAGTGTTGTCTACGTACCCTCGTAGACCAGAAGAGGAAGCGTTAGCACAACGCGGTTGATGTAGTCGTATGTCTTCACGGCCCGACCGATCAAGCACCGAAACTATGGCACCTCCGAGTTCTAGCACACGTTCAGCTCGATGACGATCCCCCGACTACGATCCAGCAGAGTGTCGGGGAAGAGTTCCGTCAGCACGACGGCGTGGTGACGATCTTGATGTTCTACCATCGCAGGGCTTCGCCTAAGCACCGCTACAATATTACCGAGGATTATGGTGGAGGGGGGCATCGCACACGGCTAAGAGAACGATCACGAAGATCAACTTGTGTGTCTAGAGGTGTCCCCCTGCCCCCGTATATAAAGGAGCAAGGGGGGAGGCCGGCCGGCCCTTGGGGCGCGCCAAGGAGGGGGGAGTCCTCATCCTAGTAGGAGTAGGACTCCCCTTTCCTAGTCCAACTAGGAAGAGAGAAGGGGGAAGGAAAGAGAGGGAGAGGGAGAGGTAAAGAGGGTCCGCGCCCCTTCCCCTAGTCCAATTCGGACTCATGGGAGGGGGCATGCCACCTCCTGGGCTGCTGCCCTCTCTCTCCCCTCAGGCCCACTAAGGCCCAATACTTCCCCGGGGGGTTCCGGTAACCCTTCCGACACCTCGGTTTTCTCCGAAATCACCCGAAACACTTCCGGTGTCCGAATATAGCCGTCCAATATATCGATCTTTATGTCTCGACCATTTCGAGACTCCTCGTCATGTTCGTGATAATATCCGGGACTCCGAACAACCTTCGGTACATCAAAATATATAAACTCATAACTATCATCGTAACGTTAAGCGTGCGGACCCTACGGGTTCGAGAACAATGTAGACATGACCGAGACACATCTCCGGTCAATAACCAATAGCGGAACCTGGATGCTCATATTGGCTCCTGCATATTCTACGAAGATCTTCATCGGTCAGACCGGATAACAACATACGTTGTTCCCTTTGTCATCGGTATGTTACTTGCCCGAGATTTGATCGTCGGTATCTCAATACCTAGTTCAATCTCGTTATCGGCAAGTCTCTTTACTCGTTCCGTAATACATCATCTCGCAACTAACTCATTAGTTGCATTGCTTGCAAGGCTTTAGTGATGTGCATTACCAAGAGGGCCCAGAGATACCTCTCCGACAATCAGAGTGACAAATCCTAATCTCGAAATACGCCAACCCAACATGTACCTTTGGAGACACCTGTAGAGCACCTTTATAATCACCCAGTTACATTGTGACGTTTGGTAGCACACAAAGTGTTCCTTCGGCAAATGGGAGTTGCATAATCTCATAGTCACAGGAACATGTATAAGTCATGAAGAAAGCAATAGCAACATACTAAACGGTCGGGTGCTAAGCTAATGGAATGGGTCATGTCAATCACATCATTCTCCTAATGAAGTGATCCCGTTAATCAATTGACAACACATGTCTATGGTTAGGAAACATAACCATCTTCGATTAACGAGCTAGTCAAGTAGAGGCATACTAGTGACGTTTACTTTGTCTATGTATTCACACAAGTATTATGTTTCCGGTTAATACAATTCTAGCATGAATAATAAACATTTATCATGATATAAGGAAATAAATAATAACTTTATTATTGCCTCTAGGGCATATTTCCTTCAAAGGGGTACTACGAGAAGTACTTATGACATTAAATTGTTCATCAGGAAAGCTATCATCAATAGGTAGTGGGCCATCAAGAACATTCTCTAACCTAGATAAGTTGTCTACAACGGGGTTCTCAGCTCCTTTTCTATCAACAATATGCAAATCAAATTCTTGTAGCAAGAGAACCCATCTAATAAGTCTAGGTTTAGCGTCTTTCTTCTCCATAAGATATTTAATAGCAACATGATCAATGTGGATAGTTACTTTAGAATCAACAATATAAGGTCTGAACTTATCATAAGCAAATACAACTGCTAAAAGTTCCTTTTCAGTAGTAGCATAATTTCTTTGAGCATTGTCTAGGGTCTTACTAGCATAATGGATAACATTTAATTTCTTATCAACTCTTTGCCCTAAAACAGCACCTACAACATAATCGCTAGCATCACACATAATTTCAAAGGGTAAATTCCAATCAGGTGGCTGAACAATAGGTGCAGAGACTAATGCTTTCTTAAGTATTTCAAATGCTTCTACACAATCATCATCAAAGACAAATGGTATATCTTTTGTAATAAATTAGTCAGAGGCCGAGAAATTTTTGAGAAGTCCTTAATGAACCTCCTATAAAATCCGGCGTGACCAAGGAAGCTTCTTATACCTTTGATATCCTTGGGACATGGCATCTTTTCAATAGCATCAACCTTGGCTTTATCAACTTCAATACCTCTTTCAGAAACTTTATGCCCCAAGACAATACCTTCATTAACCATAAAGTGGCACTTTTCCCAATTCAAGACAAGATTAGTTTCTTCACATCTCTGCAAAACTCGATCAAGATTGCTCAAGCAATCATCAAAAGAAGATCCATAGACGGAAAAGTCGTCCATTAAAACCTCATAAATCTTTTCACAAAAGTCAGAGAATATAGCCATCATGCATCTTTGAAAGGTAGCAGGTGCATTACATAAACCAAAAGGCATACGTCTATAAGCAAAAGTACCAAAAGGGCATGTAAAAGTAGTCTTTGATTGATCTTTAGCCGACACAGGTATTTGAGAGAAACCAGAATAACCATCTAGAAAGCAGTAATGTGTATGCTTGCATAATATTTCTAGCATTTGATCGATAAAAGGTAAGGGGTAATGATCTTTCTTAGTAGCCTTATTTAATTTGCGGAAATCAATTACCATCCTATAACCTGTAATAATTCTTTGTGGAATCAATTCATCTTTATCATTAGGAACAACAGTAATACCTCCCTTCTTGGGGACACAATGAACATGACTTACCCACTGACTATCAGCAACGGGATAAATTATACCTGCCTCCAAAATCTTTAGTATTTCTTTTCTTACCACTTCTTTCATTTTAGGATTCAGACGTCGTTGAGGATCACGAACTGGTTTGGCATTTGCTTCCAAATTTATTTTATGTTGACATAGAGTGGGATTGATGCCCTTAAGATCATCAAGAGTATATCCAATAGCAGCACGGTGCTTCTTCAGAGTTTTCAATAATCTTTATTCTTCATGCTCTGAAAGGTTAGCACTAATAATAACATGATATATCTTCTTTTCATCAAGATAAGCATATTTAAGATTACCAGGCAACAATTTAAGCTCAAACATGGGATCACCCTTAGGTGGAGGGGGATCCCCTAGGATTTCAACATGCAAATTGTGTTTCAGAATAGGTTCCTGTTTAAAGAATACTTCATCTATTTCCCTTCTTTCATTCATAAACATATCATTCTCATGGTCTAGCAAATATTGTTCTAAAGGATCACTAGGAGGTACAACAATAGAAGCAATACCAATAATTTCATCCTTACTAGGCAATTCTTCTTCACGGTGTTGTTTACTAAATTTAGAGAAATTAAACTCATGAGTCATATCATCTAAGCCGACACTAACAACATCCCTTGTGCAATCTATGGTAGCATTAACAGTATTTAAGAAGGGTCTACCAAATATAATGGGACAAAAGCTATCTTGTGGGGAACCAAGAACAAGAAAATCAGCAGGATATTTAGTTTTCCAACACAAGACTTCAACATCTCTAACAATTCCCATTGGTGAAATAGTATCTCTATTAGCAAGTTTAATAGTAACATCAATTTCTTCTAACTCAACAGGTGCAAAGTCATGCATAATTTCTTTGTATAAGTCAATAGGTATTGAACTAGCACTAGCACCCATATCACATAAGCCATGACAACAATGTTCTCCTATTTTAACAGAAATAACAGGCACACCTACCACAGGTCTATGTTTATCTTTAGCACAAGGTTTAGCAATTCTAGCAGTTTCGCCGCAGAACTGAATAACATACCTATAAATATTATCAGACAAGAGATCTTTAACAATAGCAATATTAGGTTCTACTTTAACTTGCTCAGGAGGTGTATATGTTTTAATATTGCTTTTACGAACCACAGTTGAAGCTTTAGCATGATCCTTTATCCTAACAGGGAAAGGTGGTTTCTCAACATAACAAGTAGGAACAATAGGATCATTATAAGTGGCCGTCTTTTCTTCAACTTTAATAGGTGCAGCTACTTTTACTTCTATGGGAGGATGATATTTAAACCACTTCTCCTTAGGGAGATCAACATAAGTAGCAAAAGATTCACAAAAGAAGCTACTATCTCAGAATCAAGTCCATATTTAGTGCTAAACTTACGGAAAATATCGGTATCCATAAAAGATTTAACACAGTCAAATCTAGGTGTCATACCTGACTCCTTACCATTGTCGAGGTCCCAATCTTTAGAGTTGCATTTAATTCTATCCAATAAATCCCATCTAAATCCAATAGTCTTCATCATAAAAGAGCCAGCACAAGAAGTATAGAGCATGGTGCGATTATTTTTAGAAAGCCGAGCATAATTTTTTTGAAGAATTGTTTCTCTTGGGAGATCATGATTGGGGCATGAATATAACATTGATTTAAGCCTCCCCCAAACTTGAGCGATGCTTTCTCCTTTGCGAGGCCAAAAATAATATATATAATTGCGGCCACGATGAACAAGATGCATAGGGTAGTACTTTTGATGAAATTCCAATTTCAATCTTCTATAGTTCCATGATCTCGTATCATCACATAGCCTATACCATGTCAATGCGTCTCCCTTCAAAGATAAAGGGAAGACCTTCTTCTTAGAAACATCATCGGGTATACCTGCAAGCTTAAATAATCCACAAACTTCATCCACATATATCAGGTGTTCATCAGGATGCTTTGTTCCATCTCCTGCAAAAGGATTAGCTAGCAGTTTTTCTATCATACCCGAAGGATACTCATAAGGAATTTCATTTTCAATAGGTTCGGTAGGTTGAGGAGCAACTCTTTTCTCTACTGGTCAGGGTGAAGATACCCCGAACAAGCCCCTCAGAGGATTACTTTCCATAGTAACAAGTGACAGTAAATTTCAGCACACTATATAAATTTTTCCTTACCAAATTCCAACTACCAAAGGCGCTTCACTCCCCGGCAACGGCGCCAGAAAAGAGTCTTGATGACCCACAATTATTGGGGATCTATCGTAGTCCTTTCGATAAGTAAGAGTGTCGAACCCAACGAGGAGCAGAAGGAAATTATAAGCAGTTTTCAGCAAGGTATTCTCTGCAAGTACTGAAATAAGTGGTAACAGATAGTTTTGTGATGAGATAATTTGTAACGAGCAACAAGTAACAAAAGTAAATAAAGTGCAGCAAGGTGGCCCAATCCTTTTTGTAGCGAAGGACAAGCCTGGACAAACTCTTATATAAGGAAAAGCGCTCCCGAGGACACATGGGAATATCGTCAAGCTAGTTTTCATCACGTTCATATGATTCGCGTTCGGTACTTTGATAATTTGACATGTGGGTGGACCGGTGCTTGGGTGCTGTTCTTACTTGAACAAGCATCCCACTTATGATTAACCTCTATTGCAAGCATCCGCAACTACACCAAAAGTATTAAGGTAAACCTAACCATAGCATGAAACATATGGATCCAAATCAGCCCCTTACGAAGCAACGCATAAACTAGGGTTTAAGCTTCTGTCACTCTAGCAACCCATCATCTACTGATTACATCCCAATGCCTTCCTCTAGGCCCAAATAATGGTGAAGTGTTATGTAGTCGACGTTCACATAACACCACTAGAGGCTAGACAACATACATGTCATCAAAATATCGAACGAATACCAAATTCACATGACTACTAATAGCAAGACTTCTCCCTTGTCCTCAGGAACAAATGTAACTACTCACAAAGCATATTCATATTCATAATCAGAGGGGTAATAATATGCATAAAGGATATGAACATATGATCTTCCACCAATTAAACCAACTAGCATCAACTACAAGGAGTAATTAACACTGCTAGCAACCTACTAGCAACAATCCCAGACTTGGAGACAAGAATTGGCTACAAGAGATGAACTAGGGTTTTGAGAGGAGATGGTGCTGATGAAGATGTTGATGGAGATTGCCCTCTTCGGATGAGAGGAGCGTTGGTGATGACGATGGCGATGATTCCCCCCCCCCCCCGGAGGGAAGTTTCCCCGGCAGAACAGCTCTGCCGGAGCTCTAGATTGGATCCGCCACGTGGCGGCGGAGTTTCGTCCCGAAAGGTTGCTTCTTATTTTTTACTCGACGAAAGACTTCATATAGGAGAAGATGGTCATCGGAGAGCCACCAGGGGGCCCACGAGGTAGGGGGGCACGCCCTAGGGGGGGGGGGGGGGCGTCCCCCACCCTCGTCAGAAGGGTGTGGGCCCTGGTCTTCATCTTTGGAGAGGATTTTTCATTATTTATTATAAGGTGTTCCGTGGAGTTTCAGGACTTTTGGAGTTGTGCAGAATAGGTCTCTACTATTTGCTCCTTTTCCAGCCCAGAATTCCAACTGCCGGCATTTTCCCTCCTTATGTAAACCTTGTAAAATAAGAGAGAATAGCCATAAGTATTGTGACATAATGTGAAATAACAACCCATAATGCAATAAATATTGATATAAAAGCATGATGCAAAATGGACGTATCAGCCATTCATTGCTATTGGTCTACTTGTTTCACTTGCGAATTTGTGAATCTCTTTCAACATTATGTAAACCTTGTAAAAATTTTGTTGTTGCAAGTTTTACGTGGCTGCTACAGGCTTAGCAAGAACCATTCTTACCTACGCATCAAAAACCACAACGATAGTTTGTCAAGTTGATGCTGTTTTAACCTTCGCAAGGACCGGGCGTAGCCACACTCGGTTCAACTAAAGTTGGAGAAACTGACACCCGCCAGCCACCTATGTGCAAAGCACGTTGGTAGAACCAGTCTCGCATAAGCGTACGCGTAATGTTGGTCCGGGCCGCTTCATCCAACAATACCGCCGAACCAAAGTATGACATGCTGGTAAGCAGTATGCCTTATATCGCCCACAACTCACTTGTGTTCTACTCGTGCATATGAATCTACGCATAAAACCTGGCTGGGATACCACTGTCGGGGAACGTAGTAATTTCAAAAAATTTCCTATACACACACAAGATCATGGTGATGCATAGCAACGAGAGGGGAGAGTGTTGTCCATGTACCCTCGTAGACCGAAAGCGGAAGCGTTAGCACAACATGGTTGATGTAGTCGTACGTCTTCACAATCCGACCGATCAAGTACCGAACATACGACACCTCCGAGTTTAGCACACGTTCAGCCCAATGACGTCCCTTGAACTCCGATCCAACCAAGTGTTGAGGGAGAGTTTCGTCAGCACGACAGCGTGGTGACGATGATGATGTTCTACCGACGCAGGGCTTCGCCTAAGCACCGCTATAGTATTATCGAGGTGGACTATGGTGGAGGGGGGCACCGCACACGGCTAAAAGATCAAACGATCAATTGTTGTGTCTCTAGGGTGCCCCCTGCCCCCGTATATAAAGGATCAAGGGGGGAGGTGCGGCCGGCCAGGAGGGGCGCGCCAGGAGGAGTCCTACTCCCACCCTTTTCCTTGTTGGATTAGGAGTGGAGGGGGAAAGAGGAGGGAGAGAGGAAGGAAAGGGGGGACGCCGCCCCCTCTCCTTGTCCTATTCGGACTAGGGGGGAGGGGCGCGCGGTCCTGCCCTGGCCGCCTCTCCTCTTCTCCACAAAGGCCCACTATGGCCCATTAAGCCCTCGGGGGGTTCCGGTAACCCCTCGGTACTTCGGTAAAATCCCGATTTCACGCGGAACACTTCCGATATCCAAATATAGGCTTCCAATATATCAATCTTCATGTCTCGACCATTTCGAGACTCCTCATCATGTCCGTGATCACATATGGGACTCCGAACAAACTTCGGTACATCAAAAACCATAAACTCATAATATAACCGTCATCGAAACTTTAAGCGTGCAGACCCTACGGTTCGAGAACTATGTAGACATGACCGAGACACGTCTCCGGTCAATAAACAACAGCGGAACCTGGATGCTCATATTGGCTCCCAAATATTCTACAAAGATCTTCATCGGTCAGACCGCATAACAACATACGTTGTTCCCTTTGTCATCGATATGTTACTTGCCCGAGATTTGATCGTCGGTATGTCAATACCTAGTTCAATCTTGTTACTGGCAAGTCTCTTTACTCGTTCTGTAATACATCATCCCACAACTTACTCATTAGTTGCAATGCTTGCAAGGCTTAAGTGATGTGCATTACCAAGAGGGCCCAGAGATACCTCTCCGACAATCGGAGTGACAAATCCTAATCTCGAAATACGCCAACACAACAAGTATCTTCGGAGACACCTGTAGAGCTCCTTTATAATCACCCAGTCACGTTGTGACGTTTGGTAGCACACAAAGCATTCCTCCGGTAAACGGGAGTTGCATAATCTCATAGTCATAGGAACATGCATAAGTCATGAAGAAAGCAATAGCAACATACTAAACGATCGAGTGCTAAGATAACAGAATGGGTCAAGTCAATCACATCATTCTCATGTCAATGGCTAGGAAACATAACCATCTTTGATCGACAAGCTAGTCAAGTAGAGGCATACTAGTGACACTTTGTTTGTCTATGTATTCACACAAGTAATATGTCTCCGGTTAATACAATTCTAGCATGAATAATAAACATTTATCATGATATAAGGAAATAAATAATAACTTTATTATTGCCTCTAGGGCATATTTCCTTCAGTTAGTGCATTGCAACCGGAGCCATTGTGCACGAACACACCAGCACGATGGAGATCTTGGATGTCCAACCCACCAAGGATATTGGGCTACGCACCAAGCATCGATGCCTGCCAGGTGGAGAGCTTCTTCTTCAACTTATGCACCACGGGTATGAGCACTGATGTGAGCTTCTTCTCCAACTGATGCGAAAAATGAGCTTTAAATGAGTCAGAAATAGAGCCATCGACCTCCCAAAGCTTAAATATTACTCGCCCTCGAGTAAGAAAATTGACGAAGTATGCTAATTATTTCTAGCTCTTAAGCTTACATTGAAGATCCCTGCAAAAATAGCTTACTTTGAATAACAACCTCCAAAAATGTATACTTATTCTTCCTGCAAGCTTGAGAAGTTAACTAGCATGGGAGTAATACATGCAATCCTTTGAGTCCCACTGCTATGAAGGTGAAGAAAGAATAAATATTTTTATGGAGTCAAAATTTCCATTGCCAAGGTTTAGAGCGGATGATAATATTATGTTGGTAACAAATCAATGTCCGTCATAGACCAAAGAAATTATGCATTAGAGATCACTTCAAAAACACCAATCTGAAGCATACCAGGTAAAATAGTAAAAATCGTTTGTCTGTGTTAGTAAGCCACTCAACTACCTATACAAAGCTGAGTGCAAGCATATGCCTCACACTTATTGAGAAAAAAAGAATAATGATTCGAGTTTTAAAAAGTCAAAAATACACAAAGTATTGCATCGTTTGGAAGACCTAACCGTTCAGATTATGCAGAATTGTCAGGATTGCAACCCCTCAAACTTTTAGCTCAATCCAATTGTTCAAACTTCGGGAAACGTCCAAAAAGTGCATCAATTTACGATTATTTTTTCTGCATTAGACATATCTGATCCGAGTTCATCTTTGCCATGAGCGGCCTATCAGACTACTTGTGTTTAAGGAGGATTTCTATGGGGTCATATGCTATGTTCTCAAGCACTTGTGTGCAAAATTTGGTCCTATTCTGAGGTGCTCTTCACCATCGCGTCGGTATCTCACCGGGCCGACCTCATTGCTCCACAGATTCCAACCCGTTGAAAGGGCAACTATCCCTGGGTGGTTTTGGTAATTCCTAACAACATATAGCTCATTGAACTAATGCTATTTCAAGATGATCATTTCAGAAAGTTCAATGTTTGGCATGGCATGGATTAGGAATGTGGACCCCTCAAAATGCTATCGACACAAATTGGCTCAAGCTCAAGACTCTACATTTTCATTTTAGTGATCCAAGATCACATTGAGTCCATCGAAAAAGCCAATACTATTAAAAGGGGATGAGGTGTTGCTTAATGGCTTGCTTGCTCAAAATGCTTAGTGATATGCTCCAAAAGCCCTCAACCACTTTCTCACATCCACATATGTCCCAAACCAAAAGTCTAACTCAGCCCCACCGATTTGTGATGACCCACAAGTACAGGGGATCTATCGCAGTCCTTTCGATAAGTAAGAGTGTCGAACCCAACGAGGAGCAGAATGAAATTATAAGCGGTTTTCAGCAAGGTATTCTCTGCAAGTACTGAAATAAGTGGTAACAGATAGTTTTGTGATGAGATAATTTGTAACGAGCAACAAGTAACAAAAGTAAATAAAGTGCAGAAAGGTGGCCCAATCCTTTTTGTAGCAAAGGACAAGCCTGGACAAACTCTTATATAAGGAAAAGCGCTCCCGAGGACACATGGTAATATCGTCAAGCTAGTTTTCATCACGTTCATATGATTCACGTTCGGTACTTTGATAATTTGACATGTGGGTGGACCGGTGCTTGGGTGCTGTTCTTACTTGAACAAGCACCCCACTTATGATTAACCTCTATTGCAAGCATCCGCAACTACAACAAAAGTATTAAGGTAAACCTAACCATAGCATGAAACATATGGATCCAAATCAGCCCTTACGAGGCAATGCATAAACTAGGGTTTAAGCTTCTGTCACTCTAGCAACCCATCATATACTTATTACTTCCCAATGCCTTCCTCTAGGCCCAAATAATGGTGAAGTGTTATGTAGTCGACGTTCACATAACACCACTAGAGGCTAGACAACATACATCTCATCAAAATATCGAACGAATACCAAATTCACATGACTACTAATAGCAATACTTCACCCTTGTCCTCAGGAACAAATGTAACTACAAACAAAGCATATTCATATTCATAATCATAGGGGTAATAATATGCATAAAGGATCTGAACATATTATCTTCCCCCAATTAAACCAACTAGCATCAACTAGAAGGAGTAATTAACACTACTAGCAACCTACTAGCACCAATCCCGGACTTGGAGACAATAATTGGATACAATAGATGAACTAGGGTTTTGAGATGAGATGGTGCTGATGAAGATGTTGATGGAGATTGCCCTCTCCCGATGAGAGGAGCGTTGGTGATGACGATGACGATGGCGATGATTTCCCCCCTCTGGGAGGGAAGTTTCCCCGGCAGAAGAGCTCTGTCGGAGCTCTAGATTGGATCCGCCTCGTGGCGGCGGAGTTTCGTCCCGAAAGGTTGCTTCTGATTTTTTTCTCGACGAAATACTTCATATAGGTGAAGATGGTCATCGAAGAGCCACCAGGGGGCGAGGTACGGGGCACGCCCTGGGGGGGGGCACCCTCATGGAAAGGGTGTTGGCCCCCTAGTCTTCATCTTTGGCGAGGATTTTTCATTATTTATTATAAGGTATTCCGTGAAGTTTCAGGACTTTTGGAGTTGTGCAGAATAGGTCTCTAATATTTGCTCCTTTTCCAGCCCAGAATTCCAACTGCCGGCATTCTCCCTCCTTATGTAAACCTTGTAAAATAAGAGAGAATAGCCACAAGTATTGTGACATAATGTGAAATAACAGCCCATAATGCAATAAATATCGATATAAAAGCATGATGCAAAATGGACGTATCAATTTGATCTATTCGGCGCCACCGACTTCACTTGACATAGCCACTGCCAGAAACCCTAGTCACTTCGGTCTCACTGATAGGGATCTCGGTCTCATCGAGATGGGATTGCAAACTCTTTGTTTCCCTTCGTAATGTTTCGGTCGAACCGAGATGAGCGATTGGTCCCACCGAGTTCGCAATGCAAACTCTCTGTTTCCCTTTCATAACATTTCAGTCTCACCGAAATGAGCGAATCGGTCCCATCGAGTTTGCCTGACCAACTCTCTGTTTGCCTATTATAGAATTTGGTCCTACCGAGTTTATGTGATCGGTCTCACCAAGATTACATTATGCCCTAACCCTAATGAAATCGGTCCTACCGAGTTGACATGTTGGTCCCACCGAAAAGCCTAACGTTCACATTTTGAACTAAATCCGCCTGGCCAAGTTTCATGATACGGTCCCACCGAGTTTGGTAAATTGTGTGTAACGGTTAGATTTTGCGTGGAGGCTATTTATACCCCTCCACCCACTCTTCATTCGTGGAGAGAGCCATCAGGACGTGCCTACACTTCCAACATACATTTTCTGAGAGAGAACCACCTACTCATGTGCTGAGACCAAGATATTCCAATCCAACCACAAGAATCTTGATCTCTAGCCTTCCCCAAGTTCCTTCCCACTCAAATCATGTTTCCACCAAATCCAAATCCGTGATATAGAGAGTTGAGTGTTGGGGAGACTATCATTTGAAGCACAAGAGCAAGGAGTTCATCATCAACACACCATCTATTACCTTTTGGAGAGTGGTGTCTCCTAAATTGGTTAGGTGTCACTTAGGAGCCTCCGACAAGATTGTGGAGTTGAACCATGGAGTTTGTACGGGCAAGGGGATCGCCTACTTCGTGAAGATCTACCCTAGTGAGGCAAGTCCTTCGTGAGCGATGGCCATGGTGGGATAGACAAGGTTGCTTCTTCATGGACCCTTCATGGGTGGAGCCCTCCATGGACTCGCGCAACCGTTACCCTTCATGGGTTGAAGTCTCCATCAACGTGGATGTACGATAGCACCACCTATCGGAACCACGCCAAAAATCTCTGTGTCTACATTGTGTTTGCTCCCTCTAAACTCCTCCCTTTACCTTCATGTGCAATGTTTTACATTCCGCTGCTATACTCTTAGACTTGCATGTGTAGGTTGATTGCTTGACTTGTGCTAAGTTGCTAAAATCTATCAAGACTTAAAATTGGGAAAAGGCTAGATTTTTATTTGGTCAAGTAGTCTAATCACCCCCTCTAGACATACTTTCGATCCTACAAGTGGTATCAGAGCTTTGGTCTCCATTTGCCTTGATTTCTATAGCTATTGATGATCATAGCCTTGGTTTCACAACCTAGGATAGTATGGCATCTAGCGAGGGAAATTACCACCGTAGAGGTCCTTACTTTGATGGTACTAATTCATATTGTTGGACATAACCCCGCCGTTTGGGCTATTGTGTGTATTGGCTTGCAAGGTGACTTCTTTGGTGGGAGAGAACCGAACCATGAAGCTACCGCGGAAGAGTTGAAGATGCTGCAATACAATGCTCAAGCTTGTGATATCCTCTTCAATGGATTGTGCCCCGAAGAATTCAACAAAATCATCCGTCTTGAGAATGCAAAGGATATTTGGGATACTTTGATTGACATGCACGAGGGTACCGAATCCGTCAAGGAATCCAAATTGGATGTGCTTCAAAGTCAGCTTGACAAGTTCAAAATGAAGGATGGTGAAGGTGTCGCTGAAATGTACTCTAGGCTTGCTCTCATCACAAATGAGATTGTCGGCTTAGGAAATGAAGAGATAACCGATAGATTCATCATCAAGAAGATCATAAGAGCCCTGGATGGAAAATATGATACCGTGTGCACATTGATCCAAATGATGCCAAACTACAAAGATCTTAAGCCAATGGAAGTCATTGGAAGAATTGTTGCTCATGAGATGTCACTCAAGGATAAGGAAGAGCTTCACAACAAGTCAAGCGGTGCTTACAATGCCTCATGTGATACTCCTACATCATCAAGTGAGAAACAAACCTTCAATGAGGAATTGAGCCTAATGGTGAATAATTTCAACAAGTTCTACAAGAGTAGAAGCAAGGAAAGAAGTTCCGAGTCAAGGTCCTACAATGACAAAAGATCTTCAAGTCATGAGCGTAATTGCTACAATTATGGAAGACCCAGACACTACTCCAATGCGTGTACGGCTCCCTACAAAAGAAGAGAAGATTCACCCAAAAGGAGAAGTAGAAGAGAAGAATCACCTCCAAGAGAGAGAAGGAGTAGAGATGATCGTTATGAACGAAGAACATCACGGAGAAGCAAGGACTCGGAAAGGAAGGACAAGTCATCAAGGAGCTACACAAAACGAAGACATCAAGCTCACGTTGGTGAATGGGTATCCGACTCCGACTCCGACAATCACTCGGAGAGAAGTTATCACTCCGACTCCGAATATACTCAAGATGAAGGTGTTGCCGGTCTAGCACTTGTGCCAACTAACTCCTACGACATATTTGACTCACCAAATGAAGGAATTGGAAGATGCTTCATGGCTAAAGGCCCAAAGGTATCACACCCCGAGTATGTTGATTTCAATAGTGATGATGATGATTTGCTAGGTGATGATGATTTACTTGTTGACAACTCTAGTGATGAAAACTATGATGAACTTGCTATTAATCATGCTAATCAAGATAAAACGAATGATTATGACAAAAATGAGATTGAGCATCTAACTAAATAACTAAACACTCTTAAGTTAGCTCATGAAACTACC
This sequence comes from Triticum monococcum, assembly GCA_034509565.1. NCBI lineage: Eukaryota > Viridiplantae > Streptophyta > Magnoliopsida > Poales > Poaceae > Triticum > Triticum monococcum. The sequence continues at coordinate 474,788,656 of CM067842.1, read as the reverse complement.
TTGAAAGATCATTGAGAAGTTTTAAAGACTCATGAGAAGCTACGCTTTGAAAATCTCAACCTTGAGCAAGAGCATGGGTTCTTAAAAGCAATCAATGATGATCTTGGCAAGAAAAGATCTTCTTACATTGCCAAGCATTTACTGTTGTCTACTTACATGCCATAAGTAAAATCTAGCAATAAGAGCAAGAAAGATTCTTCTTCTAGTAGTAACAATAATCATGTTAAATCCAATGTTGTTGCTTCTAGTAGTTCTCTCGATTCCACTAATGATTCTCTTAGCCAAGTAACACTTGAGCAAGAAAATAGCTTATTGAAGGGAATTATAGAGAAAGGTGTGTACAAGAGCCTTGCCAGAAGCAAGCAAGGAAGGCACCGGAAGAATCAAGGTATTGGTTTTGAACGAAAGTTCAATGCCAATGGAGTTGAGTGGGAATAAGATCAATACCCCAAGACAAAGTTTGTTCCTCAACAAGAGAAGTATGATCCTACTTCCTTCCGAGGAACACAAGCTCAAGATGATCTTCTAGCACAAGACCACAAGCAAAAAGGCAAGGACAAGCTTCAGGAGGAGATTGATGCATTTGAAGAAGCTCCTAAGGCCTTGGTCAAGTGGGTTCCCAAGACTACATCAAGTTCTACTTCATCAAGTATGACTACAACTCCAAGGATTCACATCAAGATGATGTGGATCCTGAAGAAGAAGAACTAGAGAGTTCTTGAGGGTGACTCCGCCAACATACTTCACTCATATCATCTTGGCAAGGACAAGTGCAAACAACTTCCACATTTTGCACTAGTTCAAGGAGTCACAAACCCTCTTGTTGGTAAGACAAGGGACAAGGTAACCTAATGCTTTCATGGACATCATCTTGTGTGAACATAATTCTATGTCTATGGATATCCTTGTTTATTCCTTGTGGGACTAACCTGTGTAGGTATTGAAAGTGCAACTCACTCCAATGGATTGCTCCAAATGGTCTAAATCAACATTGAGCGCCCACATCTTCAACATCTACATGGAGTCATCATCGACAAAACCCAAGGTTATTTCATCCCTCTTAGGGGGGATATCACATCTAGGGGGAGATTTACTCAAATCAATTGAGCTAAAACAACTCTAATGGTGTGAACACAACAATGCTTTATGTAAAAGTGGTAACCCCACTTGTGCTTAAACGATGAGTATGACCTATGATCAAATGTTCTCATTTGACTCCTAAGTCAATATACTCATATATAGATGACCTAGTCATCGCCAATTGCTTGATAGATGCTAGAGTGGTTGTGCATGCTTTTTCACATATTTCATTTGTCATTTCATTGTGTGAGCATGTTGATTGCATATTTTACTCATTCGAGGACATCCATTTGTTGCTTTGATTGTTTGGCCTTTTTCTTTTGCCAAATGGATGGACAAGAATGCCTAAGAAATTCCTCTAGCTATCTATGCTTTTATTGTCTCAAACTCTGTTCATGCTACATCGCAAAGTTTGATCAAGTCAGATTCGAACCACTCTGTGTGAGGAGCACTCGGAGTCCCCGATTCGTCATAGAATTAAACTTTCAAAACCTCTCTGTGCATTTCGGTCTGACTGATCTATCCACTTCGGTCACACTGAGTTCACTGAGTTGATCTAGGTTTTAAATCTCGGTGCAACCGATTAGAACTTTTCGGTCACACCGAGTTGCAGTAACCGCTTGCGATTCTGCATCTCGGTGCCACCGAGTTGTTCCACTTGAAAGGATCGATATGGTTGACTAGAGGGGGGGGGGTGAATAGGCAACTAACAATTTTTAGCTTTTCTTTAACAATTTAAACTTTGCATCAAAGTAGGTTGTCTAGATATGCAACTCGGTGAGCAACCTATATGATGCAACGAGGATAGGTACACAAGCAAGCAAGAGATATGAAACAAGTAAGCTTGCTTAAATAAAGGCACGAGATAACCAAGAGTGGAGACGGTGGAGACGAGGATGTGTTGCCGAAGTTCCTTCCCTTTGAGAGGAAGTACGTCTCCGTTGGAGCGGTGTGGAGGCACAATGCTCCCCAAGAAGCCACTAGGGCCACCGTATTCTCCTCACGCCCTCACACAATGCGAGATGCCGTGATTCCACTATTGGTGCCCTTGAAGGCGGCGACCGAACCTTTACAAACAAGGTTGGGGCTCTCTCCACAACTTAATTGGAGGCTCCCAACAAAACCACAAAGCTTCACCACAATGGAATATGGCCCCGAGGTGACCTCAACCGTCTAGGGTGCTCAAACACCCAAGAGTAAAAAAATCCACACAAGAAAGTATGGGGGAACCAAATATCCTTTGGTGGAAGTGTAGATCTAGGTCTCCTCCTTCAATCCCTAGCAAATCAACAAGTTTGAGTGGCTAGAGAGAGAGAGAGATCGGGCAAGAGAGCTTGAAGGGCATTAATGGTGGAGTGAGAGAGGTCAAAGGTAGTAGTGGTAGGTGGGAGAAGCTCCCTTAAATAGTCTCCCCACATTTCCAACCGTTACTGCGTTTTTGCACTCTAGCGGTACAACCGGTCCTCGTCCCGGTACAACCGGGACTCACGGTGTAACTGCAGAACCCTACCAAGCGGTACAACCGGACAGGCGGGCGGTAGTACCGGCTAAGAAAAATAACCGGACTAACCGCCTGGCTACCGCACAACCACCGCATCAAAACAGGAGCTTGACCGCTACTTGAGCGGTGCCTGGCCGGAACAACCGCATGGCCTTGAGCTCTTGGGCGGCTAAGTTCTGAGCAGAAGAACCGCTCGGACCACCGGTGGTACCGGTCATCGTGGAATGACCGGACCAACCGGGCCACTACCGCCCAAGAACCGCATCAAACCAGAAGTGAGGGCGGTACTTGAGCGGTGCATGGTTGGAACCACCGCCCCAGCAGTTGCAGAGCATGGTGGCGGTACCACCGCCCGGAGGCAGCGGTACAACCGCTCGAGCACCACTGGTGAGCAACAAGACCCAGCGGTACAACCGCTCCAGAGAGCGATACAACCGCTGGGTAGAAACAGTGAGCAGGAAAGAGGGAAGAGGCAAGGAAAAACTCTCTCTCTCACACACACCTGAGGAACGCAATGAGAGGGTGAGAAAAGTGTACGTGAACTGATTCCCCCAGAGCTTCCTAATGAGGATTCCCTCTTGATAGTACGGGAACTCTACGACCAAAGAAAATAAAAGCGTAGAGGACACGTCTTCGATCTTTTCCTTCGAGAGGCAATAGCAATCCGATGTAAGCCTAAGCATCGAGAACCTGAAACATATAGCACACGATTAGACCACAAAGGGTTGTCATCATCATCCAAAACATAAAGTAGGGAAATGCCCTTTCAATCTCCCCCCTTTTGGTGGATGATGACAACAACACGATTTGCAAGAGATAAGTCAATGAAATCTAGACGGAACTCCCCCTGAATATGTGCCCCAACAAGTACTAGCTGTTAGAAAGCATGGGCACACTTTCAGGACTAGACCCCCCCTAGATTTTATAGACTCACCACTCTAAGCACATAATATGAGAGACAACATAATGGATAGATAGGAATAATAACAATAAAATTAACCGATGAACTGATAGCAATAAAAGGAGTAGCATAAGTCTCACACACAGCAAGAAACCACCACGAACAAGGTTCAACACTAAAGAGAAACACGAGGAAATGAGAAACCCAACCCATGCAAATCCCGAGACCTATAGAACCCTCTCCCCCTTTGGCATCAAGACACCAAAAAGGAAAAGAGCGAAGCTAGCGTCCCAAAGCTCAGGCGTCCTCCTCTGACTCCTCGGTCGCATCTGGATCCTCATCATCAGAGTCGTCATCATCGTCGTGATTAGATTCCTCCATGGCATTGTCAGCTGCTGCAAACGAGGATGATGGCTGGGGAGGGGCTTCATCATCAGTCCAGGTGCTATGGGTAGAGATCCAACGCTCCTCTGGGGTGATGCTCTTCTCAGAACCACTCTGAACCTTCATGTTGAGGTGCTTCATCATTGCAATTTGGCGACACCGTGCAAGCTTCTCATTGACATGTGCCTCATACATCTTCTTCTGGATGTCAGCCTGGAGACAAAAGGTCTTCTTCACCTTGGCAGTAAGTTTGGCCACCCACAAAGGCTTGGCCCCTGGCTCCAGCTCAAAGTCCTCATCGTCAGAAGTAGCATAGACATCCTTAGGAGCATGTTCAGGGAAGCGAGGCTCGGCATGCTTCTTCTTCTTAAGGTGTTTGACCTCATGAACAGTGAGGTTGTCTGGAGAAGTGAGGAGCTCTCCAGGACGATGAATAGCCCACATAGAGTTTAGAAAGCACATGACAAATGGAGCGTAGATTGGGACTTTACGGTAGATGACCATGTTGTACATCTCATGCCACAGCCAATTTGATACATCAAATGTTGTCCCTGTCCCCACCATGGTCTTCATAGCAACCATCAAATCAACCAGATAGCCATGAATCTCATCTTGATTGCCCACCTTGGGCAAGAGCACATTGCAGAACACTCGGTGCAAGATGTCATAGACCTTCTCCAAATCCTTGGATTCTCCAATAATCCCATGGCCCCGAATGTACAGAGGGGCAAGCTTCTCCTTAGGCATGGACTCAGGAAAATCATGAGGGCGAATGCCACCCCTTCCTCCCAGACCGGTATCTTCGTACCCAATAGCATTGCAGAAAGCCCTCCAGGGAACTTGAAACAATTCATCACGACACATGAAGGTGAGAGTGCGCACATCATCTTCCCCAAAATGAACCATGGCATAGAACTGATGGATAAGTTGAACATCAAAGTCACAGTTGACTGATATGATCTTGACAAGATCAAACTCCTCGCAGAGAGCTAGCGCCTCACCAAAATACTCCATGTTGTTTCGCCAATGATCAAAATCAATTGTCCACTGCTTGGCATATCTGTTCTTGTTGTGCTCAAAGAGTTCATGAACAATCCGCACTTGCATCTCATTCCGGAACTGAACAGTGGTCCAACGGGGAGCAATGGGAACTTCATACGGATTCTTTGAGCGGAAGGCTTCCCAATCCTTGGCTTTCCAACGATGCAATGGCATAACCACACGTTGCTTAGCAGCTGCAGACTTTTCACGGCGAGTGGGCTTGGTGGGAATCACAACTTCTTCTTCATCATCAGACACAACCGGGCGCAAGGTCCTTCATGCCCTCTTCTTGGTCTTGCGAGGAGTAGAGCGAGAACTAGAGCCACCTGAACACACACATGAAAAGAACACACAAAAACCCAACAAGGATGAGAGGATTGCACTCACTAGCAGAAAAGGAACAAGTTGCAACAACAGAGAAGATAGAACAGTGCTTAGTGGTTGATATACTCCGGTTGTACCGAATCTTCCGCCGGTAGTACCGCTCCAGCAGTTGTACCGCCCGTAGGGGCGGTAGTACCGCTCTAGCGGTTGTACCGCCCGTAGGGACGGTAGAACCGCTGACAGTGGCACTACCAGGGAAGATAGATCTAACCGCGGCATACGGATCACACAAGTAATATTCCGAATTCTAAGTGCTGCAAACAAGACAGGAGGCTAACAAAGAACTCTTCTAAGGCATAGATCAAACACTAAACGCGGGAAGATAGGTAAAGCCCTAGACAAGGAAGAACCCTAAACAAAAAAAAACTAGAGGCAAAGAACACGAGGCATTACCACCATCCATGGGAAGAGATCGGGAGGCCTCCACGGAGAGCCAAGGATCCGAAGCGCGAGACGCACTTCGGGGCAGGGGTAGAGATGGTCGGCAGCTAGGGCAAAAAGAAGAGGAATGAGGACGAAGGGAAAAAGACAACCCTTCAGCCCCGTCGAGTATATATAGGCCCGTACGCACGCCCCGGTAGAACCGCTAAGGGGAGCGGTTGTACCGCTCGTCTGGTACAGACCGGTGGATGGAGGCGGTACTTCCGGTGCCTGGGAGGCAGCGGTAGTACCGCACGGCATCAACCGGTAGTACCGGACGTGGGTTACCATGGGATTGTGCGGTGGAACCGCCCAAGCACCGAACGGAGACCCTTTGGACGGCACAACCCGGCACCAGCGGTAGAACCGCTCGTGGTACCGGTTGTACCGCCCGACCACCTAAGCCCAAGCCAAGATCAAAAGAGTGCAATCCGAAGGGAGGAAGAAGGGGCACAAAATAGGAGAGAAACAACACCCTAGGAGATCCTAACACAAAGAGCAAAGACAGGAAGAGAGAAAACAACACGAGAACAACAAGGCTAACTCCAACCTCCCGAAGAGAGGACGGTGGCCGAGGCCACCTATGTTTGAGTCAGTTGGTATGGCACCGCGAAGAATTATCCTTGGGTCCATGACCAAAACTCATCTTTGAAGCACAAGTACCATCAACTATGGCTAATGTGAAAGACACGATCAATTTATGCATAATGGGGGGAGGGAGAGTTCATTGAGAGAACAACACTCCCTCTATGTCCATGCCTACACCTAAACTAGACAGCAAATTGAGCGTGGTAGGGTGTGCAAGGGTTCAAGCCACATTGCTCGAATCAATGATATTTAGCTCATGCCTTAAATCGCGAAATCTTGCTTCATCCAAGGGCTTCATGAAAATATCTGCAAGGTTGTCATGAGTGTTGACATAGTTGAGCTCGATCTCTCCTCGCCTAATGTGATCCCGGATGAAGTGATACCGAATCTCAATATGCTTCGTCTTGAAGTGTTGTACCGGGTTGAGAGAAATCTTGATGGCACTTTCATTGTCACACCAAAGAGGCACTCTATCACAAGTGACACCGTAATCCTTTAAAGTTTGCCTCATCCATAAGAGTTGTGCACAACAACTACAGGAATCAGTTAATTTGCCGTATGTGGATTACAGACGGCAAAGATCTAAAAACAGACGGTAAAGATTTTGCCATCAGCAGCTGACGGCAAACTCAGATGGCAAAGTCAAAGTCGGCAAAGAGTTCTTTGCCGTCAGCATTTAGTCGGGCAGACGGCAAAACTCCATCTTTGCCGCCAACCAGAATAATAGCATACAGCAAAGAAAAACAGCTTTGCCGTCAGCCATACTCTGGATTTGCCGTCTGCCTCATACACCCAAGACGGCAAACAAAATTATTTCGTTTAAACAGATATGAACCACCAGTCGAGGTGCAGAGGTCGTAGATGCTCTCGATGGCGTAGAAAAAAATAATTTCACAGAGATTTCACCATCAAGAAGAATGGATGACGACCGAATGGATTTTACAAGACACGAATACTCTATTTGCACAGTATATCCATCATCACAATATTGACATAGAAATACCCTTTTTACAATATGAAGTTCTCCATTTACACGACGAACAAATGAACGAATCTGCACACACAAAAACTACAATATTTCACAAAAAAATCCAGACGAACTGGCCATGGCTAGTGGCAAGATCCGAGCGTGGATGTTGAGCTCGAGGCATCGGATGGTGACCTTGGAGGAGGATGCCGCGGCGGGGAGGAGGAGGAGGAGGATCCCGTGACGCCCCCTGCTCAGGCGGCGGCGAGCTCTTGCGGCTTGTCCAGATCGAAGGGCGGCGGTTGACGAGCAGAGGAGCTCGGGATCGGAAGGAGGGGCGGGGTTGCGGGCAGCGAAGAGGAGGACCCCATGGCGAGGAGGAGGAGGATGCCGCGGTGACCTCCTGCTTAGGAGGCAGCGAGCTCTTGCGGGCCAGCCGGATCGAAGGGCGGCGGCAGTTGACGAGCAGGGGCTCGGGATCGGGATGAAGCGCGGGGGTTGCGGGCAGGAAGGAGAAGGTGGATCCCGCGGCGAGGAGAAGGAGGAGGATGCCGCGGTGGCCTCCTGCTCAGGCGGCGGCGAGGCTGGGTCGACCGGTGCAGCGGTGAGGTAGATCGAGAGAAGGGTGCAGGGAGGCAGAGGAGGGGTTCGGGTTGGGAGAGAGAGACCGGTGGGGATAAGGGAGAGATGGGCAGTTGGGAGAGAGAGAGTGGTGGGGTCGGCGTGGGACAGAGCGGTGTGTGGAGCGGATGAGCAGATCGTGGTGTGTGTAGCAGATGATGCCATGTCATTGATCCGTGGGTTTGATCCGCGTGATGTGTTTTCTTGTTTGCCGTCATCAATTTCTTTTACAAATGGCAAAGACATACTTTGCCGTCTGCTTTTTTTTACAGACGGCAAAGACATACTTTGCCGTCTTCATTTTTTTTACAGACGGCAAAGTCATCTCTTTGCCGTTTGTAAAAAATGAAGACGGCAAAGTATGTCTTTGCCGTCTATAAAAAAAGGCAGACGGCAAAGTTTGTCTTTGCCGTCAGTTATTCTTTGCCGTCAACAGCTGACGGCAGAAGTGGTATTTGCCATCTACCTCGATGAAATGCTGACGGCAAAGAGCAGTACTGACGACAAATCTCCTGTTTCCTGTAGTGATATCCGCTTCGGTGGACGAGAGAGACACACAACTTTGCTTTTTGGAAGACCAACTTACCAAAGAGCAACCAAGGAATTGGCACCCTCCGGAAGTGGACTTCCTATCCACTTTGTCTCCCGCCCAATCGGAATCTGAGTACCCTACAAGCTTGAAGTTTGATCCTCTTGGGTACCATAAGCCAAAGTTTGGGGTATGAGCCAAATATCGAAAGATTCATTTGACCGCCACATAGTGACTTTCCTTAGGTGCGGCTTGAAACCGTGCACAAATTCCCACACTCAACATGATGTCCAGTCTAGATGCACAAAGGTAAAGCAAGGATCCAATCATGGAACGATATACCTTTTGATCCACCACTTTACCATTGGGATCTAAGTCAAGTTGGCACTTGGTGGGCATTGGAGTGGAAGCCGGCTTGACGTCACTTAGCTTGAATCTCTTGAGCATGTCTTGAGTGTATTTGGATTGATTGATGAAGGTTCCTTCTCTTCTTTGCTTCACTTCGAACCCTAGAAAGAACTTCAACTCCCCCATGGAGGACATCTCAAACTTTGAGGTCATGAGAGCGGCAAATTCCTCATTGAAAGCTTTGTTAGGAGAACCAAAGATAATATCATCAACATATAATTGACACACAAACAACTCCCCTTTGACCTTCTTAGTAAAAAGAGTGGGGTCGATTATCCCAACTTCAAACCCACGGTCTTGTAACAACTCGGTAAGGTGGTCATACCACGCACGTGGGGCTTGTTTAAGGCCATAGAGTGCCCGGGAAAGTAGGGATCCTCATAACCCGGGGGGTTGCTTGACGTACACCAATTCATTAATGGGACCATTAAGAAAAGCACTCTTCACATCCATTTGATGTAACTTAAAGTTATGATGAGAAGCATATGCAATCAACATGCGAATGAATTCAAGACGAGCAGCGGGAGCAAAGGTTTCACCATAGTCGATACCCTCGACTTGGGAGTAGCCTTGTGCTACTAAACGAGCCTTATTGCGGATGATAATCCCATGGGCATCTTGCTTGTTCTTGAATATCCACTTGGTTCCAATGACATTGTGGTTCCCCGTTGGCCTTGGCACCAATCTCCACACTTTGTTGCGCTCAAAGTTGTTGAGTTCTTCATGCATGGCATTGAGCCAATCCGGATCTTCTAGCGCCTCATAGACCTTGAGGGGTTCCACACAAGAGACAAACGCGTGATGCTCACAATAATTTTCTAATTGTCTATGAGTGCTTACCCCCTTTCTTAAGCTTCCAAGCACATTCGTCATGAGATGATCCGTGGTGGAGAGCTTGGAAGCAACCTTGGCGGCACGACACTCTACCTCCTCGGTGGTGAGTTGAGGAGCGGTTACTTGATCATCTTGAGCGCCGTCATGAACTTGTTCTTGATCTTGAACTTGCTCGGGGGAGAGAACTTGACATTGGGCATCACTTGGTGTGTCCACACCGTTTTGAGTATGATTTAGCCCTTGGTCTTTTTCATAAGGTTGAGGGCCTTCACTTTGTTCTTCGGAAGCGTGTGGGCCTTGGGTTGGTGATGGCTCCACTTGATTGGAGCATTGTCCTTCTCCTTCGGCCACAGGGGGTTCCTCAATGGGTAGGATGAAACCAACGCCCATTCTTCTTATGGCTTGAGGAGGAATTTCATCACCTACATCACAAGTTCCACTTTGCTCCACTTGGGAGCCGTTATTCTCATCAAAATCCACGTTACACGTCTCCTCAATAAGTCCCATGTTTATTGAGAACACGGTAAGCATGAGAGTTTGTAGCATAACCAACAAATATGCCCTCATGAGCTCTAGCCTCAAATTTAGACAACCGAATACCTTTCTTGAGAATGAAACACTTACACCCGAATACCCGGAAGTACTTGAGATTGGGCTTGTTACCGGTGAGTATCTCATATGGAGTCTTGTTCAAGACCTTGCGGAGGTAGAGCCGATTGGATGCATGACACACGGTGTTGATGGCTTCAACCCAAAAGTTGTACGGAGACTTGAACTCCGCCATCATGGTCCTTGCTGCATCCATCAACGTCTGGTTCTTCCTCTCCGCAACACCGTTTTGTTGAGGGGTGTATGGTGCGGAATATTGATGCTTGATTCCCTCATCACTAAGAAATTCATCCAAGGTGTAGTTCTTGAACTCGGTGCCGTTGTCACTTCTTATTGTCAAGATCTTTGCATTATGTTGACGTTGTGCTTCATTTGCAAAGTCGATGACGGTTTGTTGGGTCTCGCTCTTCCTCTTGAAGAAATACACCCACGTGTACCTTGAGTAGTCATCCACAATCACCAAGCAATACTTCCTACCTCCAAGACTATCAAAGGATGGAGGCCCAAAGAGATCCATGTGAAGGAGCTCCAAAGGCCTCTTTGAATAAATGATAGTCGTGGGAGGGTGAGCCTTCTCATGTAGCTTTCCTTCGATACAGGCACTGCAAGCACGATCTTTAACAAAACTAACATTCATTAGTCCACGAACATGGTCCCCCTTGAGAAGACTTTGCAAAGATCTCATATTGACATGGGCTAAACGGCGATGCCAAAGCCACCCCACATCAACTTTAGCCATTAGGCATGTCGCGGTCTTAGTGGGTCGCTCCGAAAAGTTAATCACATATAGACCGTTCTCGACATGCCCAACAAAAGCTACTTTAAGAGTCTTGCTCCACAAGAGGGCCACGATATCGATGTCAAAGAAAGTGGCAAAGCCCATGATTGCAAGTTGACTAACGGAAAGTAAATTGTATGCAAGGGACTCAACAAGCATGACCTTCTTGATCGTGAGATCATGCGAGATGACCACCTTGCCAAGTCCCAATACCTTAGAGGATGAGGCGTCACCCCACTCGACATTGGTGGGCATAGATGGAACTTTGTGCACGTCCACCACCAAGTCCTTGCTTCCGGTCATATGATTTGTAGCTCCGCTATCGAGCAACCATGATCCACCACCGGAAGCAAACACCTACAAGAGATCAATGCTTGGTTTTAGGTACCCATTTTGTAATGGGTCCTTTGATGTTAGTAACAAGGGTCTTAGGAACCCAAATAGACCATTCAATGTACTCATGAAGAGAACCAACAAATTTGGCATAAACATGCCCATCACTAGCACGGCATAACACATAAGAAGGATTAAAATCGCCGGCTTTGTTGGGAGAGGTGACATTTCCCTTCTTGACTTTGTTCTTCTTCTTCTCCTCGGGGACACTCTCTCCCGCCTTTACAAAGGTTTGCATGAGGGGAGGAGGTCGTTTGGTCTTGTCATTCTTCTTCTTGTTCTTGGAGTCGGGGACGTACCCAACCCCTTCCTTCGCCACACCTCCCTTTTGGTTGATCAAGAGATCGTTGAGGTTCTTCTTGCCTTGTATGCAAGTCGCAAGACCTCTCTCAAGTTGCGCCTTCAACTTAGCATTTTCCTCAACAAGATGCATATGCTCACAACACGGGTTAGTAGCATTTGCATTATCAATTAAAACCATATGAGGAAAAGTTGCTTTCTCCTTAGTTAGCTTCACTTGGAGTTGATCATGAGACTCCTTGAGACTAGCGTGAATACCCTTCAAGGCCTTGTGGGCCTTGTCAAGTATATAAAACTCCTCTTTGAGTCTAGCAAGATCAACCCCGAGTTTGGCCTTCTCGGAATTTAGCATACGAGAAATAACGAGGGCATGATCATAATATTTCTCTAACTTAGCATGATCAACGTTGTGTGACTCCTCAAGAGCCAAACGAAGACCACGCTCTTCCTCAAGAGCATTGGAAAGATCCGAAATCTCATCGGCATAGTCACGACTATGCCCTTCCATCTTCGAGATGGTGTCTTCGTGAGCCTCGATCATGTCATTGGCCTCACCAAGTTGTTCCAAGAGAGCAACAAAGTGCTTCTTGGATTTTCCCTTGAGTTTGCCCATAAAGGCCTCGAACTCGTTAGCCTCCACATTAGCTCCCTCAACTTCATTAATGCTATCCGATGGGGAAGGATGATTAATGATGGTAGTTTTGATGTTGGAGTTACCTTGTTGGTGGCTTTAGCCATGAGGCACTTGGCGGTGATGCTCTCGTTGGGTGAGTCGAAGAGAGACACTTGTGACGTTGTTGCAATGGCAACGGAGGCCATGGAAACCGACTCATCATCTTCATCATCGTCATCATCCTCATTGTACTCTTCTTGCACAACCAAGGCCTTGAGAGGAGTCTTCTTGGTGAAGTTCTTCTTGTTGGGGAACGACTTGGCCTTGTCCTTTCGGATGAGTTTGCCACCATTGTCTTCCCTCTTCTCATACGGGCATTCCGCAACGAAATGACTCACGTTGCCGCAATTGTAGCAAGTCCTTACACGTTGCTTGCCCCTTGTGCCACTCGAGTTGTTTTTGCTAAAGTTGGGCCTCGAGTTTTTCTTGCTCCAAAATTGCCTTGAAGCAAGTTCCATATGTTCATGATATGCATACTTCGTATCTTCGGGGTTGCTCTCCTCTTCTTCCTCTTCTTCTTCTTCCACGGTGAGCTTGGCCTTCAATGCAAGGTTAGGCTTCTTTGCCCATTGAGAACGGAGCACCGCATTGTCGGTGGTCCTGTCCAAAATGTTCATGGCCACAAACTCATCCAACACTTTGCTTGAGGTCAAAGTGTGGAAGTCCGGTCTTTGGCGAATGACGGAGGACATGGCCTTGTGGTAGGGCATCATTGCCTTGAGGAATTTGCGCTTGATCCAATTGTCATCCGTGTCCTTGCTCCCGTGATCTCGTAGTGAGACCGCGAGTTTGGTGACTCTCCGATAAAGCTCACGAGGTTCTTCATCTTCCTTCATTGCAAACTCATCGGCCTCATCTTGTACCACTTCATAGTTGGAGCGTTGAATGCTTGCGCTTCCCCGGTAGAGAGACATGACACAATGCCATGCATCCTTGGCCAAGGCGAAGGGACGAAGATGAGGTAGGTCTTCAGGTGGAATTGCATCTTGAATGATGAAGAGAGCATTCTCATTGAATTGATTGTCCGCGGCTTCTCGAGGAGTGAAGTTGCTTGAATCATGTGGATAGAACCCTTCTTCAATGATTCTCCAAAGGTTAGTGTTCACATGATTTAAATGACGTTTAAAGCGGTAAACCCAAGAATCAAAATCCTCATTTTTCACAATCTTAGGAGGAGGACCGGCATGATTCAAATGGGTAGAAGGAACCGGTCCACCATAGACAAGTGGTGGTTCCACATGGGCAAAGATGCCGGTGCCATTCTTGCCACTAGAGGAAGGAGCCTTTTCACTACTAGCTTCCCCCTTGTCGGGGATAGCATCCGACACCTTATTGGTGGGATCCCCCACTTTCAACGGTGCGGTGGATAGTTTAAGCCCCTCAAGAAATTTAGTAAACATGCTTTCAACTTCGGTCCTCATGGAGGTTTTCAATGCCTCCAAGGCTACATTGAACTCCTCACGAGAGACCGAAGTTCCCCCATTGCCCGTAGACGAGATAGGATTCACACCGGAGTGTTCCTCCGCTCCGTCTACGGTATCAACCATACTCTTCGGATGGTGAAGTCCTTAATTAAGAGACGAGGCTCTGATACCAATTGAAAGGATCGATATGGTTGACTAGAGGGGGGGGGGTGAATAGGCAACTAACAATTTTTAGCTTTTCTTTAACAATTTAAACTTTACATCAAAGTAGGTTGTATAGATATGCAACTCGGTGAGCAACCTATATGATGCAACGAGGATAGGTACACAAGCAAGCAAGAGATATGAAACAAGTAAGCTTGCTTAAATAAAGGCACGAGATAACCAAGAGTGGAGACGGTGGAGACGAGGATGTGTTGCCGAAGTTCCTTCCCTTTGAGAGGAAGTACGTCTCCGTTGGAGCGGTGTGGAGGCACAATGCTCCCCAAGAAGCCACTAGGGCCACCGTATTCTCCTCACGCCCTCACACAATGCGAGATGCCGTGATTCCACTATTGGTGCCCTTGAAGGCGGCGACCGAACCTTTACAAACAAGGTTGGGGCTCTCTCCACAACTTAATTGGAGGCTCCCAACAAAACTACGAAGCTTCACCACAATGGAATATGGCTCCGAGGTGACCTCAACCGTCTAGGGTGCTCAAACACCCAAGAGTAAAAAAATCCACACAAGAAAGTATGGGGGAACCAAATATCCTTTGGTGGAAGTGTAGATCTAGGTCTCCTCCTTCAATCCCTAGCAAATCAACAAGTTTGAGTGGCTAGAGAGAGAGATCAGGCAAGAGAGCTTGAAGGGCATTAATGGTGGAGTGAGAGAGGTCAAAGGTAGTAGTGGTAGGTGGGAGAAGCTCCCTTAAATAGTCTCCCCACATTTCCAACCGTTACTGCGTTTTTGCACTGCAGCGGAAAAAAGGTCCTCGTCCCGGTACAACCGAGACTCACGGTGTAACTGAAAAACCCTACCAAGCGGTACAACCGGACAGGCGGGCGGTAGTACCGGCTAAGAAAAATAACCGGACTAACCGCCTGGCTACCGCACAACCACCGCATCAAAACAGGAACTTGACCGGTACTTGAGCGGTGCCTGGCCGGAACAACCGCATGGCCTTGAGCTCTTGGGCGGCTAAGTCCTGAGCGGAAGAACCGCTCGGACCACCGGTGGTACCGGTCATCGTGGAATGACCGGACCAACCGGGCCACTACCGCCCAAGAACCGCATCAAACCAGAAGCGAGGGCGGTACTTGAGCGGTGCATGGACGGAACCACCGCCCCAGCAGTTGCAGAGCATGGTGGCGGTACCACCGCCCGGAGGCAGCGGTACAACCGCTCGAGCACCACTGGTGAGCAACAAGACCCAGCGGTACAACCGCTCCAGAGAGCGATACGACCGCTGGGCAGAAACAGTGAGCAGGAAAGAGGGAAGAGGCAAGGAAAAAATCTCTCTCTCACACACACCTGAGGAACGCAAAGAGAGGGTGAGAAAAGTGTACGTGAACTGACTCCCCCAGAGCTTACTAATGAGGATTCCCTCTTGATAGTACAGGAACTCTACGACCAAAGAAAATAAAAGCGTAGAGGACACGTCTTCGATCTTTTCCTTCGAGAGGCAATAGCAATCCGATGTAAGCCTAAGCATCGAGAACCTGAAACATATAACACACGATTAGACCACAAAGGGTTGTCATCATTATCCAAAACATAAAGTAGGAAATGCCCTTTCACCACTCAGCCACACCGACAGGGTCAGGATATATATACCGACGGGTGAGATTTTGGAAATTTCTTCAAAACCCTTCATCCCGCGCGTGTCCTGCTCTGCCGCCTCGGGTCTCCGGATCGTCTTCTCATCGCCGGCGACTTCCCTCCGCTGGTTTCCATCGCCGTCAACGGATTTCAACACTGTCGCTGCCGCTGTAGCAAACTCATCGCCAAACTAGGGTATGAGTTCGACTTTTTGTGCTAATTCCTGATACGTCTCCAACGTATCTATAATTTTTGATTGCTCCATGCTATATTATCTACTATTTTGGACATTATTGGGCTTTATTGTCCACTTTTATATTATTTTTGGGACTAACCTATTAACCGGAGGCCCAACCCAGAATTGTTTTTTTGCCTATTTTAGGGTTTCGAAGAAAAGGAATATCAAACGGAGTCCAAACGGAATGAAACCTTCGGGAACGTGATTTTCTCACCGAACATGATCCAGGAGAATTGGACCCTACGTCAAGAAATAAAGGAGGAGGCCACGAGGTAGGGGGCGCGCCTACCCCCCCAGGCGCGCCCTCCACCCTCGTGGGCCCCCTGTTGCTCCACCGACATACTTCTTCCTCCTATATATACCTACGTACCCCCAAACGATCAGATATGGAGCCAAAACCCTAATTCCACCGCCGCAACTTTCTGTATCCACGAGATCCCATCTTGGGGCCTGTTCCGGAGCTCCGCCGGAGGGGGCATCCATCACGGAGGGCTTCTACATCAACACCATAGCCTCTCCTATGAAGTGTGAGTAGTTTACCTCAGACCTTAGGGTCCATAGTTATTAGCTAGATGGCTTCTTCTCTCTTTTTGGATCTCAATACAAAGTTCTCCCCCTCTCTTGTGGAGTTCTATTCGATGTAATCTTCTTTTTGCGGTGTGTTTGTTGAGACCGATGAATTGTGGGTTTATGATCAAGATTATCTATGAACAGTATTTGAATCTTCTCTGAATTCTTTTATGTATGATTGGTTATCTTTGCAAGTCTCTTCGAATTATCAGTTTGGTTTGGCCTACTAGATTGATCTTTCTTGCAATGGGAGAAGTGCTTAGCTTTGGGTTCAATCTTGCGGTGTCCTTTCCCAGTGACAATAGGGGCAGCAAGGCACGTATTGTATTGTTGCCATCGAGGATAAAAAGATGGGGTTTTTATCATATTGCATGAATTTATCCCTCTACATCATGTCATCTTGCTTAAGGCGTTACTCTGTTTTCATGAACTTAATACTCTAGATACATGTTGGATAGCGGTCGATGAGTGGAGTAATAGTAGTAGATGCAGGCAGGAGTCGGTCTACTTGTCTCAGACGTGATGCCTATATACATGATCATACCTAGATATTCTCATAACTATGCTCAGTTCTCTCAATTGCTCAACAGTAATTCGTTCACCCACCATAAAATACTTATGCTCTTGAGAGAATCCACTAGTGAAACCTATGGCCCCGGGTCTATCTTCATCATATTAATCTTCCAATACTTAGTTATTTCCTTTGCTTTTATTTTATTTTGCATCTTTATCACAAAAATACCAAAAATATTATTCGATCATATCTATTAGATCTCACTCTCGTAAGTGACCATGAAGGGATTGACAACCCTTTATCGCGTTGGTTGCGAGGAGTTATTTGTTTTGTGCAGGTACAATGGACTCGCGCGTAGCCTCCTACTGGATTGATACCTTGGTTCTCAAAAACTGAGGGAAATACTTATGCTACTTTGCTGCATCATCCTTTCCTCTTCAAGGAAATCCAGCGCAGTGCTCAAGAGGTAGCAAGAAGATTTCTGGCGCCATTGCCGGGTGTCTACGCAAAAGTCAACATACCAAGTACCCATCACATACCCTTATCTCCCGCATTATATTATTTGCCATTTGCCTCTCCTTTTCCTCTTCCCCACTTCACCCTTGCCGTTTTATTCGCCCTCTCTCTCTATCCTCCCTCTCTTCCTCTATTTGCCTCTTTTTGCCTTCTGCCGTTATGTCTGAAATTGGGGAAATTATTGCCATGGACAACAATAATATCATGAAAGATTCTGATGCTCCTGCTGAAGAACCCCCTATCTTACATACAAAAAAATCCGTATTGGTAGTGGTAATATTATTGGAAAAGGAGTTATCCAAGATTTCTTTACTTGTGCCGGTGCTTTACCTTCTATGGGTAGTTCTATCCTTCATAGAACTAGTAGTCTTGCGGACGCTATTGCCATGCTTGTAGTTGAACTTGAAATACAATTCATGCACTTGCACCCTTGCATACAAATAATTTTCCTAGAATTTTCTAATATTGAGCATTCTTCTGTTAAGCATGCCGCTACTATCTTTTTGGCTCATGAGTTTAGATTCATAATAAAAGAGGCCAAAGAAATCTTTGCACATTATAGGATGGACGCTTGCCGTCCTCCCATAGAGGCTATCCTTTTTGATCAAGAAGAAATAATGCGTTTTCAATCTCTAGACTATGTTGCTTTCAATGAAAATCTTAGAAAAAGGGTTCCTACCAATATTCTAGTTGATAGAATTTCTGAACTTAATGATGATTTGACTATTCGAAATAATGAACTAGGTTATTCTCTTGAGTATAGGCTCACAAAGTTCTGTCAAAAGAATGCTTATAATGATGAATTAGTTGTGCAATACGAAGGGCCAAAGGAGGAACCTATACCTCCCAAAGTTGATCTTAGGGACTTTTGTCCCATTAAATTTATCCCTTTCGATTACTTTTGCTTTCCTCAAAGAAAACTTGCTGCCGAACGTAGAGAATATAAAATGAGTTTTAATGATCTATCTTACTATTATGGCAATACCTAGATCTATCCTTGCCTTTTATGCCTAGCTAGGGGCGTTAAACGATAGCGCTTGTTGGGAGGCAACCCAATTTTATTTTCATTCCTTGATTTTTTCTCCTGTTTAGTAATAAATAAATAAATTACCTAGCCTCTGTTTTGGTTGTGTTTTTTGTGTTTAATTAGTGTTTGTGCCAAGTAGAACCGTTGGGAAGACTTGGGGAAAGTCTTGTTATCTTGCTGTAAAAAAACAGAAACTTTAACGCTCACGAGAACTGCTGCCATTTTTATTTGGAAAATGATATTTAGTTAATTATTTTTGAAGATGATTAATAGATAAATTCCCCACGGCAAGCAATTTATTTTAGAATTTTTGGGGTTCCAGATCTTGCGCTAGCTACAGATTACTACAGACTGTTCTGTTTTTGACAGATTCTGTTTTTCGTGTGTTGTTTGCTTATTTTGATGAATCTATGGCTAGTAAAATAGTTTATAAACCATAGAGAAGTTGGAATACAGTAGATTTAACATCAATATAAATAAAGAATTAGTTCATTACAGTACCTTGAAGTGGTCTTTTGTTTTCTTTCGCTAATGGAGCTCACGAGATTTTCTACTTTAAGTTTTGTGTTGTGAAGTTTTCAAGTTTTGGGTAAAGATTTGATGGATTATGGTGGCAAGAGCCTAAGCTTGGGGATTCCCATGTAACCCCCAAGATAATCTAAGGACACCTAAAAGTCAAAGCTTGGGGATGCCCCGGAAGGCATCCCCTCTTTTGTCTACTTCTATCGGTAACTTTACTTGGAGCTATATTTTTATTCACCACATGATATGTGTTTTGCTTGGAGCGTCTTGTATGATTTAAGTCTTTGCTTTTTAGTTTACCACAATCATCCTTGCTGTACACACCTTTTGAGAGAGCCATACATGATTTGGAATTTGTTAGAATACTCTATGTGCTTCACTTATATCTTTTTGAGTTATATAGTTTTGCTCTAGTACTTCACTTATATCTTTTAGAGCACGGTGGTGGATTTGTTTTATAGAAACTATTGATCTCTCATGCTTCACTTAGATTATTTTGAGTGTATTAAATAGCATGGTAATTTGCTTAAATATTCCTAATATGCTAGGTATTCAAGATTAGTAAATTTTTTCTTATGAGTGTTTTGAATACTAAGAGAAGTTTGATGCTTGATGATTGTTTTGAGATATGGAGGTAATAATAATATCAAAGTCGTGCTAGTTGAGTAGTTGTGAATTTGAGAAATGCTTGTGTTGAAGTTTGCAAGTCCTATAGCATGCACGTATGGTAAACGTTATGTAAGAAATTTGAAACATGAGGTGTTCTTTGATTGTCCTCCTTATGAGTGGCGGTCGGGGACGAGCGATGGTCTTTTCCTACCAATCTATCCCCCTAGGAGCATGCGCGTAGTGCTTGGTTTTTGATGACTTGTAGATTTTTGCAATAAGTATGTGAGTTCTTTATGACTAATGTTGAGTCCATGGATTATACGCACTCTCACCCTTCCATCATTGCTAGCCTCTTCGGTACCGTGCATTGCCCTTTCTCACATTGAAAGTTGGTGTAAACTTCGCCGGTGCATCCAAACCCCGTGATATGATACGCTCTTTCACACATAAACCTCCTCATATCTTCCTCAAAACAGCCACCATACCTACCTATTATGGCATTTCCATAGCCATTCTGAGATATATTGCCATGCAACTTTCCACCATTCCGTTTATCATGACACATTCATCATTGTCATATTGCTTAGCATGATCATGTAGTTGACATAGTATTTGTGGAAAAGCCACCGTTCATAATACTTTCATACATGTCACTCTTGGTTCATTGCATATCTCGGTACACCGCCGGAGGCATTCATATAGAGTCATCTTTTGTTCTAGCATCGAGTTGTAATCATTGAGTTGTAAATAAATAGAAGTGTGATGATCATCATTTTCTAGAGCATTGTCCCAAGTGAGGAATTAAAAAAATAAGATAGAAAGGACATAAAAAAGAGAAGGCCCCCAAAAAAAGAGAGAAAAAGAGAAGGGACAATGCTACTATCCTTGGCCACACTTGTGCTTCAAAGTAGCACCATAATCTTCATGATAGAGTCTTTTGTTTTGTCACTTTCATACACTAGTGGGAATTTTTCATGATAGAACCTGGCTTGTATATTCCAACAATGTGCCTCCTCAAGTTCCCTAGGTCCTCCTGAGCAAGCAAGTTGGATGCACACCCACTTAGTTTCTTTTGTTGAGCTTTCATACATTTATAGCTCTAGTGCATCCGTTGCATGACAATCCCTACTCCTTGCATTAACATCAATCGATGGGCATCTCCATAGCCCATTGATTAGCCTCGTTGATGTGAGACTTTCTCCTTTTTTGTCTTCTCCACATAACCCCCATCATCATATTCTATTCCACCCATAGTGCTATGTCCATGGCTCGCGCTCATATATTGCGTGAAAGTTTATAGGTTTGAGATTACTAAAGTATGAAACAATTGCTTGATTTGTCATCGGGGCTGTGCATGATGAGAGCATTCTTGTGTGACGAAAATGGAGCATGACTAAACTATATGATTTTGTAGGGATGAACTTTCTTTGGCCATGTTATTTTGAGAAGACATAATTGCTTAGTTAGTATGCTTGAAGTATTATTATTTTTATGTCAATATGAACTTTTATCTTGAATCTTTCGGATCTGAATATTCATACCACAATTAAGAAGAATTACATTAAAATTATGCCAAGTAGCACTCCACATGAAAAATTATCTTTTTTTAATCATTTACCTCCTCGAGGTCGAGTAGGAATTAAGCTTGGGGATGCTTGATACGTCTCCAACGTATCTATAATTTTTGATTGCTCCATGCTATATTATCTACTGTTTTGGACATTATTGGGCTTTATTATCCACTTTTATATTATTTTTGGGACTAACCTATTAACTGGAGGCCCAGCCCAGAATTGTTGTTGTTTTTTTGCCTATTTTAGGGTTTCAAAGAAAAGGAATATCAAACGGAGTCCAAACGGAATGAAACCTTCGGGAACGTGATTTTCTCACCGAACATGATCCAGGAGACTTGGACCCTATGTCAAGAAATAAAGGAGGATGCCACGAGGTAGGGGGCGTGCCTACCCCCCCAGGCGTGCCCTCCACCCTCGTGGGCCCCCTGTTGCTCCACCGACATACTTCTTCCTCCTATATATACCTACATACCCTCAAACAATCAGATACGGAGCCAAAACCCTAATTCCACCGCCGCAACTTTCTGTCTCCACGAGATCCCATCTTGGGGCCTGTTTCGGAGCTCCGCCGGAGGGGGCATCCATCACAGAGGGCTTCTACATCAACACCATAGCCTCTCTGATGAAGTGTGAGTAGTTTACCTCAGACCTTCGGGTCCATAGTTATTAGCTAGATGGCTTCTTCTCTCTTTTTGGATCTCAATACAAAGTTCTCCCGCTCACTTGTGGAGATCTATTCAATGTAATCTTGTTTTTGCGGTGTGTTTGTTGAGACCGATGAATTGTGGGTTTATGATCAAGATTACCTATGAACAATATTTGAATCTTCTCTGAATTCTTTTATGTATGATTGGTTATCTTTGCAAGTCTCTTTGAATTATCAGTTTGGTTTGGCCTACTAGATTGATCTTTCTTGCAATGGGAGAAGTGCTTAGCTTTGGGTTCATTGTATTGTTGCCATCGAGGATAACAAGATGTTTTTTTATCATATTGCATGAATTTATCCCTCTACATCATGTCATCTTTCTTAAGGCGTTACTCTGTTTTCATGAACTTAATACTCTAGATGCATGCTGGATAGCGGTCGATGAGTGGAGTAATAGTAGTAGATGCAGGCAGGAGTTGATCTACTTGTCTCGGACGTGATGCCTATATACATGATCATACCTATATATTCTCATAACTATGCTCAATTCTGTCAATTGCTCAACAGTAATTCGTTCACCCACCGTAAAATACTTATGCTCTTGAGAGAAGCCACTAGTGAAACCTTTGGCCCCCGGGTCTATCTTCATCATATTAATCTTCCAATACTTAGTTATTTCCTTTGCTTTTATTTTATTTTGCATCTTTATCACAAAAATACCAAAAATATTATTCTATCATATCTGTTAGATCTCACTCTCGTAAGTGACCGTGAAGGGATTGACAACCCCTTATCGCGTTGGTTGCGAGGAGTTATTTGTTTTGTGCAGGTACAAGGGACTCGCGCGTAGCCTCCTATTAGATTGATACCTTGGTTCTCAAAAACTAAGGGAAATACTTTCGCTACTTTCCTGCATCATCCTTTCCTCTTCAAGGAAATCCAACGCAGTGCTCAAGAGGCAGCAATTCCTTACCCTGATTCTTAGCACAATGCAATGCCATGTTCTTTACCATGTATGAGATCAATCTATCCAGAGAAAACATCCATTAGATTAGGTTTGATTCGAAAATTTAGGGTTAGGTTTCCGCCGAACTCATCTCGGACCGACCGAGTTGTAGAAATTAGTCTCACCGATTTGGCTGAGGCCATTGCACTTGCACTTTTCGGTCTGACCGAAAGTTGCAAATCGGTGTGACCGAGTTCAAATCTCCGTGAAACCCTAGCAATCTTGAAGTCACCGAACTGTGTCTCGGTCTGACCGATTTCACTAGTTTAGACTCCAAAAGTTGCTTCGGTGTCACAGAGTTTAACAAATCGGTAGCTCCGAAATGCCTTCTGTGGAAAAGGAAAACTAAGTTTTTGACTCATCTGTTTTGCAAAAACTCTGCACTTTGTGATGCTCATCCACTCTACCTCATCTATATCTATTCACAGCGTCTGCTGTCAGTTTGCTTTGACAATATGTCTGACCAGAGTGATAGCCAGAACAAATCAGAAGACCAAGTGAACTTGAGTGAGTGCACTAGTCCCTCTAGCAGCTATGATGAGGGCGGCAAGAGCACTCCAATCAATTTGCCCAAGGCAGCCTCTAGATCAAGGAAGAAGAGAACCTCAGACTCAGAGGATGAGGACTATGTGGCCACTGAGGAAGAAGTAAGCTCCAAGAAGAAAGTGCTGAAGAAAGAATATGGAACTGCTGCTGCAACAAAGCCTATTTTGCACAAGAAGGCACCTGCCAAGAGAATTCTAATGTCTAAGGCCAGGGCCTCCACTCAGGAACCTTCCAAATCAACTGGAGGAGAGGAGGCTGGTGAAGGCAAGAAGAGGAAGGAGAGGGTCAAGAAGACCACTGCCAGAATCATTGGGAGATCCTCTATGTTTAGAGATCCCGATGAAGAAGAGGAAGAGGAAGAGGATGCTGCACCAGCACCCAAGTCCCAAAATCTGATGGGGGATGCAATTAAGTCTGGGGCCGCCCCTTCTAAGCCCAAGACTGGCCCCAAAGCTGCTTCTCAAGCTCCAAAGATTTAAAAACCCAAGAGGGGCACCAGGAACATTCCAGCTGCAGAGAAGAATAAGGCCCCAGTGCCTAAAGTTAAAGAAGAAGATGCTAAAGCCCAAGTGCTTAGAAAGCTTAAACCAAAGATTCTAGATCATGATGATAGCCACCCAGTGGCAGAAGATATGAACATCAGGAAGGATGCAGGTCTCAGAATTTGGAGAGAAAGTGACCCTTATGCTGTGAGGAGGAAGACTGCAGTGGACTACAAGTTCCACACCAAAGAACAACAAGATTTCTATAAAACAATTCTTCTTGACAAGAAGCCCATAGTCTGTGATATAAAGTGGGCTGATTGGGAATACATTGATGATAAAGAAGATCACTTTCCTGGTGTACATGAGAGCTTCAGAGCATGTGGTGTTGACAAGTTTGTAGGTCAGAAGCTGACAAAATGGAATGATGAACTCATCATGCAATTCTACTCCACAACTCATTTTTATCCAGATGGTAGAATTGTATGGATGTTTGAGGGTACAAGGTACCGGTCAACTATTGATGAGTGGGAAAAGTTGATAAATGCCCCTGAAGAGCATGAAGACAACTTGGATGTCTATGCCAGGAAGAAGAAAAACCACAACTCTATGGCCAACATGTACAAAGAGATCCTAGACAAAGCATTGGACACACATAGGTTTGGATCTATTCATTACCTGTTGTTTGGTCTAGCTACAATCAACACTACATTGAGGGATACATTGTTGCCCAAATCTGGAGATCACAAGATGATCATAGGCCATTCAATCAACTTGCTACAGATATTTGATGTGCCTCAGAAATTCAAAGTTATGAGCATGATTGCGGAAACAATCAAGAGGACAACTAGAGATCATAAGAGATCTTGTGGGTATGCTCCACATATTCAGGTGCTTATCAACTCCAAGATGGGCACTATCACTTATCTTTTGGACAAGGAGCATCTACCCTTGAGACCAGAATTTGAGGATAACACTGTTGTGATGAATGAGGATGATCCCACATCTGTGTAAGCACAAGAAAAGAGAGAGAAGGCAAAGGCTGAGAAGGCTACAAAGATGCCAAGTGTTGAGGAGGCATGTCAAGTGTTCCTTAAGTCAAAACAAGATCAACTTGCTTATCCGATTCAAGAAACTTTGAGGATTGAGAAGGGCTTGGCCACCCTGAATAAAAATCAGGAGAGCTTGTTGAGGATCATTGAGACCAAATTCTATGATCTTGATCTTAAAGTGACAGAGATGCAGACATCTGTTGATCAGCTCCAAGAAGAAGCTGAGGAGAGGAAAGGGAAGGCTACCACATATACCTTTAAGAGAGTGCCCAGAGGTCAGAGATCTGTTGCAGTGCCCATGAATGACACTAGAGCAACTACATCCGCACCAGCAGCTACAGCTTCAGTGCCACCTCCTGTTGCCACACCACCAGCTCCAACAACTTCTACAGATGCTTTTGTCCTTGGAGTCCTCTCTACACCACCTCCCGAAGACCAAGCCTAGAGAGACACATAGCACTATGAATTTTCAAACTTTTTGTTAACTTGTTGCCAAAGGGGGAGAAATGTATAGATCATAGGCTTCGAGAGAGAGTGTTTTTGCCTCTTTGGTCTCTTGCTACTTGGTTGATACTTCTGCGTGTGCTTGTTTAATACTCTTTATGTTTGTGTGTGAGATACTTGTATGATCATGTGGTTGATCATATCCTACTTTAATGCTTACTTGGATGATATTGGATGATATTATATTTTATATCTCATATATGATCATGCACTTTGCTTGGTGATGAGTGCATGTTTTTTAATTTCTATCATTTTGAGTGCTCCACCAAGATGTATGTGACATGGAAGAGTAACCTATGATCCTAATTGATTGTGCATTTGCATTCAAAATCAAATTTCAAATAATGCACAAATTTAGGGGGAGCTCTTACTTATCACATACTTCTCAAAGCAACGATATATTTCAATCTTATTATCATGTGTCGAAGCTTTGATCTATATGTTGTCATCAATTACCAAAAAGGGGGAGATTGAAAGTGCAACTATCCCTGGGTGGTTTTGGTAATTCCTAACAACATATAGCTCATTGAACTAATGCTATTTCAAGATGATCATTTCAGAAAGTTCAATGTTTGGCATGGCATGGATTAGGAATGTGGACCCCTCAAAATGCTAAGGACACAAATTGGCTCAAGATCAAGACTCTACATTTTCATTTTAGTGATCCAAGATCACATTGAGTCCATAGGAAAAGCCAATACTATTAAAAGGGGATGAGGTGTTGCTTAATGGCTTGCTTGCTCAAAATGCTTAGTAATATGCTCCAAAAGCCCTCAACCACTTTCTCATATCCACATATGTCCCAAACCAAAAGTCTAACTCGGCCCAACCGATTTGATCTATCCGGCGCCACCGAGTTCACTTGACATAGCCACTGCCAGAAACCCTAGTCACTTCGGTCTCACCGATAGGGATCTCGGTCTCACCGAGATGGGATTGCAAACTCTCTGTTTCCCTTCGCAACATTTCGGTCCAACCGAGATGAGCGATCGGTCCCACCGAGCTCGCAATGCAAACTCTCTGTTTCCCTTTTGTAATATTTCGGTCTCACCGAAATGAGCGAATCGGTCTCACTAAAATGAGCGAATCGGTTGCACCGAGTTTGCCTAACCAACTCTCTGTTTGCCTATTATAGAAATCGGTGCTATCGAGTTTATGTGATCGGTCTCACCGAGATTACGTTATACCCTAACCCTAATGAAATCGGTCCTACCAAGTTGACATGTCGGTCCCATCGAAAAGCCTAACGTTCACATTTTGAACTAAATCGGTCTGACCGAGTTTCATGATTCGGTCCCACTAAGTTTGGTAAATTGTGTGTAACAATTAGATTTTGTGTGGAGGCTATTTATACCCCTCCACCCAGTCTTCATTCATGGAGAGAGCCATCAGAACGTGCCTACACTTCCAACATACATTTTCTGAGAGAGAACCACCTACTCATGTGTTGAGACCAGGATATTCCAATCCAACCACAAGAATCTTGATCTCTAGCCTTCCCCAAGTTGCTTTCACTCAAATCATCTTTCCACCAAATCCAAATCCGTGAGAGAGAGTTGAGTGTTGGGGAGACTATCATTTGAAGCACAAGAGCAAGGAATTCATCGTCAACACACATCTATTACCTTTTGGAGAGTGGTGTCTCCTAGATTGGTTAGGTGTTACTTGGGAGCCTCCGACAAGATTGTGGAGTTGAACCAAGGATTTTGTACGGGCAAGGGGATCGCCTACTTCGTGAAGATCTACCCTAGTGAGGCAAGTCCTTCGTGAGCGATGGCCATGGTGGGATAGACAAGGTTGCTTCTTCGTGGACCCTTCGTGGGTGGAGCCCTCTGTGGACTCGCACAACCGTTACCCTTCGTGGGTTGAAGTCTCCATCAACGTGGATGTACGATAGCACCACCTATCAGAACCATGCCAAAAATCTCCATGTCTACATTGTGTTTTCTCCCTCTAAACTCCTCCCTTTACCTTCATGTGCAATGTTTTACATTCCGCTGCTATACTCTTAGACTTGCATGTGTAGGTTGATTGCTTGACTTGTGCTAAGTTGCTAAAATCTGCCAAGACTTAAAATTGGGAAAAGGCTAGATTTTTATTTGGTCAAGTAGTCTAATCACCCCCCCTCTAGACATACTTTCGATCCTACACCTGTGCCTTCATCCCGCACCATCGCTTCGTCGAGCCAACGTCGACCAAGTTTCGTGATCACCTTGGCGGACTGCCCTGCACTAGCATCCCACACCATTGCTTCGTCGAGTCGACGTCAACTGATACATCTCCAATATATCTACAATTTATAAAGTATTCATGCTATATTTTCATCATTTATATGGTTTTGGTGCACTTTTATATTATTTTTCTAGACTAACCTATTAATCTATTGCCTAGTGCTAGTTCCTGTTTTCTACTTCTTTTTGGTTTTACAGAAAATCAATATCTTGGAAGGTCGAAATACCCTGGGGATTTAATATTTTGGGCGAAGGAATTAACACAAAACTATGCTCAAGGGCCCCACAAGGACATGGGGCATGGCCAACCCTTGGCTGCGCCATGGGCCCTTGTGTCTAGCCCCTCAGTAGGTTGGAGCTCTTCTTTCGCAGCAATAAAGCTAATTTCCGCAGGAAAATCCACTCAAAATTTCAGCCCGATCGAATTTACGGATCTCCAAGTATCAAAGAAACAGTGAAAGATAAAAAGCAGTCACACAAAAAAGATAGAAGATAGATTCAATCTAGGGGAGACCTCCCTCTCTCCTGAAGGGCCAAGGAAGAAGAAGAAGGTTCCTCCTCTCCTCCGGTGGTACCGAGACGCTGCCGGGGATATCTCCGTCATCACCATCACCAACAACTCCTCCTCCGTTATTATGATGGTGTGTGAGTTGTTCATCCTCAGGGCTGAGGTATGTACCAGTAGCTATGTGTTTGATCTCTCTCTCTCTCTCTCATGTTCTTGATGGACTCGATCTTGATTGTATGATGTGTTTTTATTAATAAAGTGGGATCATATGATGTTCTTCCCCCTCTATCCTTTTTCTGGTGAATTGAGCCTTGCTCTTTCAAGTTTCTTTATATTGGATTTGAGATTACATGATGTATGTCTAGTAATTAACTTGCGGATACCCGAGGTGTTTGGATGTCAGTTCTTGAGAGAGCCAATTATCGCAGACACTGAGAGGCTCTCGGCAATGTCTGAAGCAGGAAGGTGCCTAGGTATGCTCAGATCTCTTGATTGCATGCACTGAAGATGGAAGAACTATCCATAACCTCTACAAGGGCAATATCAGGGCCATGTTAAGAAGCCTACCATCATTCTTGAAGTAGTTGCATCACATGATCTCTGGATTTGGCACACTTTTTTTGCATTGTCGGGTCTCACAATGACATCAATGTGTCGTAGCGGTGTCCAATGTTTGTTAGGCCGACTGAAGGGAAAGCTCCTCCTTGCAACTATATTGTCAATGTACATGAATACAACATGGGCTACTATCTGGTTGACAGTATCTATCCTTCGTGGACTACCTTTGTACAGACCATCTCTGAGTCGGTTGGTCAGAAAAAGGTCTATACCCGAAGATAAGAAGCAGCTAGAAAGGATGTGAAGAGGGCATTTGGAGTGCTTCATGTCCGTTTTGCAGTTGTTCGTGGACCTACTGAAGAATGGGATCCGAAGACCTTGTGGGAGGTGATGACATGTTATGTGATCATGTACAACATGATCATCGTGGAGGATGAGGGTGAAGATGCTGTCGCAGCTATTGAATTTGAGAGTATGGTTGATCCTATTGAACTTCCAAATCAAAATGCATCAACAAATTCAGCACCGAGCAACTCATGATCAACTCAAGAAAGGAGCAAATAGACCACATGTGCTAGTTGATTTCAAGTTTGAACTACTCTAGTTTGAAAACTTTGTTGGATTGTAATATTTAAATTACAACTATTGTCGCATTTGAACATTTTCAATCATCTTTGATTTGGTACGCGATTATTTTGAGTTTGCGAACTTAAAAAAAAGAGGCGGAAGTTTAGGAGACAATTTTGGATGACCGGCTCCCGCAACATTGTCATCGGACTGGTCCTCACCAGTTCACATATTGATATCGTGTCCGATTTAAAGAAAGATGCCCAATAAAAGGTCCTCACAAGGCAACTAGATTCAATGCAAGAATGGATTGCGACAAGGTGACCCGGTTTCTCCCTACCTCTTCCTCATCGTCGCCGACCTGCTTCAACAGCTCATCCTCCAGAACTCCAAATATGCTCTTCACCACCCCATCTTTTCCCACCTGCCTCCCACTGTCCTCCAATACGCTGATGATATACTCATCATTGCAGCCGCCTCCCCTGCCGCCGCCGCCCTTAAAGTAACCCTAAATAATTTTGCACACGCTACGGGCCTCGCTATCAACTTCTTCAAAACCACTCTAGCCACTCTACACACAGAGGAATCCATGACTGCCACCATTGCCCTCGCCATGGGCTGCTCATGCGCCCCCTTCCCTCAAACTTACCTCGGCCTTCCCCTCGCCCTGACTAAACCTCCCACCAATGCCTTCACCCCGTTGATAGAACAATCTCGAAAAATCCTTACGGGCTGGCGCGCGAAACTACTCGACAAGGGCGATCGGCTCATCCTCATTTCTGCAGTTCTAGACTCAATTCTCACCTATTTCATGTCAGTATTTCGCATCCCCAAAAAAACACTCAAAACAATAGACTCTCTAAGAAGGGTTTTTTTGGGCAGGAGACGATGCTTGCTCAGGTGCTCAATGTCTTATTGCATGGAAAAATGTGTGCTTACCAAAAAAGTTCGGTGGTTTAGGGCTTAAAAACCTGCAGGTCCAAAACAACTGCCTCCTTATGAAATTTGCTGCCAAAGCTCTCTCCTCTGCCCAGACACCTTGGCTAGAGTGGCTTGATCTCCAACACCCCAACGCCCTAGTCTCCTCACCCCCTCAAACCTCCTTTCTTTGCCGCACGATTTCACAGCAAATCCCTATCCTACACACTATAACATTTGTGCTAACAAACAATGGCTCACATACATATTTCTGGCTCGACACTTGGCTGACTCCACAACCACTTGCCATCACCTTCCCCTACCTATTTTCACACTCCACCCTAGAGCTGGTTAAAGTGGCTAACATTTTGAATTTCAGTATCCAAGCTAACCCCCGTAATCGTCTCTCTCTCTCACAGCAGAACAAGAGCTTGTGTCGCTTGTGGCTATTTTGCAGGACTTCATGCCCTCGGCGGGAGAAGATCAACGGTTCCGACGGCATGGCATTGGTGTCACCACCAAGCATGCGTACGGTGCCCTCATGGCTCGGTCAGATGATGATCTAGTTGCTCCTCTCATTTGGAGCGCCAAGGCTTCGCCTGGCTACTCTTCAAAGACCGCCTCAATACCAGGGTTAATCTTGCACATAAGCATATAATCTCTTCAGATATATGCCCCCGGTGTGCTAGGTTACCCGAAGACTCCAGCCACCTCTTCATCACATGCCCTCTTGCCAATAGGATTTGGCAATGCCTTGAGGTCCTGCCATAGGCCGACGACCTCACGGACGTCACTCTACCTCCTCACATCTCTAACACGGCATGGCCCTTGGTCCTTATGGCTTTACTATGGAAGATATGGGCATCACGTAATGCATGGTGTTTACGACGGTGGATCAAAGTTCTGTAATAACCCTTAGGAACCTTATTTCTGATTTGGACATGTTGTCTCATCGTCTTGTGAAAACACAAGAAAAGGAGGACGTCTTCTCGTGGCGTTCCTATCTCTCTTCACGTTGCACCGTGCCTACGTAATTCTGTACTTACTGCCACGACAGTCTTTTGAGCAATATATTCAGGTGCGGGAGTCCCCCCCCCCCCCCCCCCCCCCCCGCCCCCGCGCGCTGATTCTCAAAAAAAAAAAGAATTACCAGCGGAACTAAAGGCTCCGAAAGTGGACTCTCCTTAATAAGGACTACTACGATACTTTGAAGAAGTACCATCCTACCTGTCTGTTGTCAGCTTGGTGGCATTGTTGAAGTTCCTAGGGTAGAAGAAAAAGGCCAAAAGTGAGAGGTGGCTGGGATGTGACCCACATGCTAGCTGTGTTCCAAGAAATGCCCGCCCCCCCCTATCTAGATTCCACACGCACAAGGTACACAACACATACACTGTGGGAAGGGTGTGTGATTAGGATATGGCAACAGACACGCCCATCTACCAATCATTGCAAATGGGAAGGTAACAAAGCTCATGATTAACACTGATTGATGCAAGTGGGTCTTGGTTCTAAGCACTCACTACCTACCCAACGGCTGTAATTTCTTCTCTTGCTTTTGTAGGTGCTGCCATTAATGATTGAAGCCACGGTTTCTCTGGTTCAACTGTGCAGTAGGATCAGCTACATTCATTGAGGAACAGCACACAGATACACAATCTGACAATATGTTTTTGGATCTTTGACCTACCGTATTTTGATCCACTGTTGGGGAAATATAGTGTACATAAGATGTGGGCTCATTTTTTTTAAAAAAAGGAGGATGACCCCCGACCTCTGCATCTGGGCGATGCATACGGTCACTTTATTAATTATTTTCACAAGACTTTACAAAGCCATACAATAGTAAGACTAAAGCCGTCGTCTAAGCAACAAACTGTCGCTACACTTATCCAGTTGATGAAGGGGCGCAGATAGCCAGGGCCTAATACCAAACAGACATCGCAGCCAAGCCTAACATCTAAGACCTGAGACCTCAACCTAGCCACTTGCCGGGTCTGGGGCACACACTGGTCCGGCGTGCTCTCAGAGGCAGCCGCCGCCAACTGCCACTGCTCAATCTTCAGAACTGTACTGATGCATCAACCTTGCTCGGTCTAGCTATCGTCGACGCCACCACGGCGCCCAACGACACCTCCTCCCTGCACACAAACAGCTGAGCACGTCGCGGTCGCCATTGATACACCTCAGCGCCATGCTGCCAAGTACCACTAGCCGACACAGCTTGAAGTCCTTGGAAGATCTGTCGTGCGTAGCACCTGCCGACCAGGCATGACAAAGCGTAGCACCTGTCTGTCAGGCATGACTTGACATCTCCACCGAAGCTCCGTGCAAGACGAAGCAGCTCCACCTCCTGCCTCTTACTTTCAGCGCTGCTCCATAAACGATGCCCCCAAGAGAGAAACGACACCGCAGTGCCGCCATCGTCCGATCTGGAACACCAGATCCTAGGGTTTCCTCCGAAGCAGCACGAATGGGTCGACAGTAGTTACACGACGATGCCTTCATCAAGGTAACGGCGTAGACCGCCGCCATCGCCTGCCATCGGCTCGGTTTTCACCGGCAACCATGTCTCCCCAACTCGCAGTCGGGACTAGATGATGGATCTCGAGATCCGATCACCAGGCTTCTGGCCGGCCACCGCCGACGAAGAAGATGACCACCACCACTGGCTACACCGGCCAGAACAGATCTACCATGGGTGCCGCCAAGCAGTCCACCAGGCCCTCGACGCCACCGCCGATCTAAAGCCAAATGACATGCCGCCGAAGACCGCATCGCGCCGCCGCCCGATCCAGGCCAGCCGCCGCAGCCGCCGCCCGTGGCCCGAGGCAGGGCCGACCGCCGCCGCCGTCGAAGCCAACGTCGTCGCATCTAGATCGGCCGCACCTCCACGCATGTTGGGGCCCCGCCACCCCTGAGACGCGGGAGGGAGGAAGAGCCCCCGCCACCGCCTTCGGCCTCTGGGCGCAAGCCGGCGGCGTCCTCCGGCGATGGTGGGAAGAGGGGAGGAGGATGGGCTAGGCCCCGGCGGCGGCTAGGGTTGGCGAGCCACCCGAGTCGCCCGATAATACTAGAGGAACATGTATGTTGCCATTGGCTGGAGTAAAATACTAGAGGCATCCAAAACAGAAACAAGATCAAAGACATAGTTGATCTAGGAGATAATTTGAACACCCAAAGGGAAGGTAACTTTGTTTCTTCTCTGAATTCTCACGCTTTCCGAGTTGAGAAACTAGCACTACATACTTTCTACAGTCAGGGCATGCAAGCAGGAGTTCATCACACAATCCCTGGCCCCCCTTTGCCCTCTTTCAACACACATATTACACCCAAATTCATACCCTGCCATGCCACTGCATCTGCACCCCAAAGCCTGAAACCTGCTGGTTTCTCGTTTGTCATGTGGTAATGATTGTTGTAGTTTCTGAGCTGCTGTGCAGGGAGAAGAGAAAAAAGGGCGGGGCGGCTGGCGTATGTACAGAAGGCAGGGGCAGGCACATTTATGGTTCAACCTTCATGTGGTTTACTGTCGTCGCCGGCTGGCCACTGCCTGCATTCAATGACATGGAACGGGCCAAACAGGGCAACCTCAGCACAGAATCCAGAACCGGCCGTTTTCAGGACATGAAGAGACCAAGGAAAGGTGATCTGGTATTTCACTCGCCGTAGAAAGCTTGGGGTTGCTGGCTATGGCTGCTGCTGGCTCCCCCCATCTGCACCACTCTCTGGAGGTCTTGCTCCCAGCTGAAGGTGCCTTCTACCTCTGCCCCGTGGCCGTGGCCGGCCGCGACGGCGACGGGTGAACCGGCGTAGGAGAAGCCGGGCACTGCCATCTGGTTCATCTGGAAATAGTTGTGTGCAAGGTTATCTCCCTCGCATCAATTTGAGTGGTGGTCTGGCAGAAGTTCCGGTGTGGAGATTGACGGCAAAGTTTGATTTTTTATATACGTGTCATATCATATGAACTCTCACCTCTTTGGACGGGATGTACTGCTCGTCGAGCTCCAACTGAGGATTCATGGTCGACAATTTCATGGATAGAAACTGAAGGAATGCACAAATTATTAGCTAGTTCAGTTCTGAAAGAAAGAAAGTTCAGTCTTGCGACATGCATGCTGCATCTTAGGTGGTTACTAAAGTATACCTCGACCTGACGCTGCAGCGACTGGACGTAGTTGATGATCTCGTCGAGCATGAGTGCCTTGCCGGTGATCTGTCCACCGCACATCCGCATGTGATGGTTAATAATTAAGCAGCTAAAAAACGCAAGGAGAAACACTTAAACAAACCGAAATTTGACCGCCGCCGCAATAATTGGGCACTAAAGTAATCGTGCGCGCCACCTAAACCACCCGCACCTTCCATTGATTAACTAATCATCCTCCACCAAAAGCCGGAACGTCGCAACTAATTATGACTACCGCTGCTAGCTTAACTAGCTCTTGGACCACTACGGTCCAAATTACTAAATTACTGCCCCCAAAGCCCAGACTTCACCATAGCTAGCTCGCTTTCTTCCTACTTTCGGTGGAGGAGTCGCTCTAGCTAGCAAAAAGTCCAACTACTATAGAATTACATCCTCATTAGCGATTAGTAGCTAATGAACTTGTCTAAAAAAAGCTAATGAACAAGTGGTAGCTGACAACAAGATCAAGCAGTAGTAAGCAGTACTACTACGAATTTCGTTTGTTCAAATGTAATTTAGACATGGATGGACACAGTCTCCAAAACGCTATCTATGCGTGTTCACATGCATGCTAACCTTCCAAGTTAACAGAATTTGACCTTAAGGAAATTGCGGCTCGGGTGCGTTCATACATGCATAAACACATACAGTAGTACTCCCTCCGTTCCCAGATATGATTTTTTTAAAGATTCCAACAAACGACTACATACAAAGTAAAATAAATGAATCTACACTCGGTCTTCTTTGATTTGTAGGAATTTCATAAGATTTCTATAGGATAAGATTTGTAAAAAAATTTTTGAAGCTCTTTGATTTGTAGGAATGGATTCCTATTCCTATCTAGGATAGGAATCAATTCTTTACATTTTGAAGGAAAAAAACATTAGCTAAGACTCGATGAAAAAATTCCTATCCTATGCATCAAATGACATCTCTTTTTTTATAGGAATTGAAATGTATGTCATCTCATTTTCTATGATTTTTCTATTCCTGTAACATTTATATTCTATGAATCAAAGAAAGCCTAAAATATGTCTACATACATCTATATATTATAGTCTATTTAAAATATCTAAAAAGACTTATACTTAGAAACGGAGGGAGTACCTTGTTGCAGCTTGGCACCAGGGACTGCAGCAGCTTCATCCTCTCACCGATCTTCTCCCTCCTCACCTACCAAGTAAGAACAAGCAAAGTCTTCACACTTGAAAATTTTGAATAACAACAACAAGGTACTAGTAGTAGTACGCTCAAGTGATTAGTATGTAAATTACAGTGACGTGCATTTGGATTTGGGAATTAATGTGCAGTAGTATCTAGGATAGGTAGGAGGTCGGTAGGTACCGTACCCTCTCGGCGAGGCTGTGACTATCGGTTGCCTGCCCCCTCCTCGCCCTCACATGGATGTAGTCCTTGGCCGGCTCCGCCTTCTCCTCCTCCACCGCCCCGGCGTTTTCCTCGTCGCCGCCGTCGGCGACCCTCGGCCGCTTCGGCGGGCTCGTATTCATTGCCGCCATCTGCATTTGCGCCAATAATTTATATATTATCCACGGAGTTACTTGGCATAGTATCACCAACGAACTGGGCCTTGATTGATGCCAACATCTGTGAAATGAGAGGGAGAAGAAGAACTGACGGAGCAACTGGGCTGTACTGCGGGTAAAGAAGCCTTCGCCTTGCCCTTCGCCGGGGCCGCCTTGCGCTTCCGCGCGGAACCGGCGGCGCCCTTTTTCGTGGGCGGCTCCTGCATTGCGGGCTGGCTGTCCGTCTCGGGGCTCATCTCCAGTTGGGCGCTCTGATCCAATGGCGCCGTCGCGGCAACGCCGGAGGTGTTGCCAACGAGCGACTTGCTGCTTGACACCCGGGATAGCCTGCCGGTCTCCAGCGCGGCGATGGCGCCGTAGCCCCGGAACACCTGCGGCGCCCCGCGTGGAGGGGAGCTGATAGGCGTGCTGTAGCAGGAGTTGTTGGCGCTGGCGCCGTTGCAGATGCTGCCGAGCCGGCCGATCAGGTCGCCGATGGCGACGTCATCCTCGCCGCCGTGCGCGAAGCCTAAGCCTCCGCCGGCGGTGGCGCTGGCAGGAGACGAGACCAGAGAACTGAGCGCGGAGTCAAAGTGTGCCGTGGTGGCTGAGGAGTCTACTGGAAGATGCTGGTCCACCCACGGCAGCCCGAAGGCCATAGCCGCGGCGGCTTCGAACCCTGAACGGGGCGGCTGCACGTAAGATGCGCCAAGGAACGGCGCGGCCAGACCGGAGGAAAAGTACTCGCTGGGGAAGAAGTGCTCGTTGGCCATTGGAGACTTGAGTGTGCGTTGGCGTGCTCGGGTGAGAGGAGGGGAGAAGAGAGGGGAAGAGGAAGGCTGTGGAGGTTGGGGACGAGGAGGTAGTTGACCGTTATATATGGAAACGGGTGGGAAGTGACCGTATTGGTGGGTGTGGCACGGTGAAAACTTACATCCGCCTTCTGATCACTGGTCACTCTATTCTCTATGTTCTCCTACAAACATACACATTTTTATTTTTATATTTTTCAAGGAAACATAGTCTTCAGGCTCTTTGATTTAATTCACACGATAGGAAAAGAATACTAGGACGCGGATTTGATGAGCATGGTTCCACGCGCATCTTTTATAAATAGTAAATTCAAAAAAATATTAGAAAAAAAATAAAAAAAATCTGAATATATTTTGTAACATACTTAGTCAACCGGTATACCCGCATATGCAGTTTCACAAAGAATTTAAATCCTTGTTATTCGGGGCAAAAGTGACAAAGTCGAAGCAATATTAAAAAAACATTGTTTAATGAATAGTAAGGTCCCAATTGTATTGTTCACTAAGAATATCATGGGTGTCAATACTTCATGAAACTTCACATGTGAGTAGAATGGCTGACCAAGTTTGTTAACATAAAATTTTAGATTTTTTAAATCTTTTTAGTATTTTTGAACTTACTATTCACGTGGGTGGGCGTGGAACCATGTTAACCTTTGTATTTTTGGAAAATACTAACACTATAAACTAATTCAAGATATTTTAGATTACTGAAAAGAAGTACGATGGAAAAAAATAGAGGATTCCTATGCCCGGCCTATTTGAACCTTATGGATTAAAACAGAAAGAAATTGGTACAGGTGTCTTTTACATGAAGCATATGATCTTTTTTCAAGAGCTCAGACTTCATGCAAAATTTCCAATGAAATAAACTAGGAAAACTTCCTTAAGAATTATTCCTACGGATTGTATTCCTGCAAATTAAACAACATCTACTTTGCTTAGTTGCTTTTATTTATCTTATTTTAATTTAGTGCATTACCTTATACATAAAATAACAAAATATTTTTATTTCAGCATGCAGTAGATTTTTTTTACTTAGTTATAATGGGTTTCACTGCACACCCGCAAAAAATAATAATAACAAGTTTCATTGCTAAGAATAGTAAGCTATGTGACTACAAAACTACCAATAATGATCACTTCATGAGTACACTTATTGCTCCACCTGAAACTAAGGTTGATTCCTTCAAAATCATTTATTGATTTATTGAGGTACTTTCAATGAAGATAATGCTTCTCAGTTGCATATTTTTTGGAAAGTTTGTGATAAGCAGAAATATAAAGAAGTTTAGGCTGATTATGCCAAGTTATAACTTTTTAAATAAAGAGCAAAAACTAAAAAATGGTTGTTGTCTTTTCCAAAAGTTAGTGTTAGCTCAACCTAGAAATCTTATCATGAATTTCAAACAACTTGATCATGAACATTTAGCTCAAACTTTGGACTAACTATGTGTGACGCCCGGATAGTTACGCTACAGTAATTCCCTATTAACGATGCTACATCACCACGATTACTATTGTTAATCTCGCGATGAATCAAATCCCGTTTGACTTTAAATTTAAAATAAAGTTAAATGATAAAAGTTTTCAAACATTTAAAACTAAAATGTTCTAAATATGTCAAATAAATCATAAGTAATTATGGTGGAGAAACCATTTTTTTGTAAAGTGTTAAATGCCCTAACCTAGTTAAAGCAGTGGCTAAAATAATAATTTAATAGCTTTTTAAATTATAACAATATTAAACTAATTTACTTTGGGTCCAAACTAAGTTTGGCAGTGGCCTATATTAATGATACTAATTTGGGTGCTAACTTGGTATTTTATAGAACTAAAATAAATAAAACTAGAAAGAAAACAGAAAATGTAAAAAGAAAAAAAACAAAGCAAAATAAAATAAAGAAAAGAGGCCTACCCCCCTACTGGGCCTCCTGGCCCTGCCGAGCAGGCCGGTCCAGCCGGCTCTTCCCTTGCTTAACCCCCACCCCGGACCAACCCTAACCCACCGAGACCCCACTCCCCCACTTGCCCCCACTCTCCCACGTCTTCCCCACCTCTCGGTCCCATTCTAGATTGAGAAGGGGCAAACGCCCACGACGCCGCCGGTCCTCGTTGAGGGAGTGCTGGATTATGGGGTCCTCGAGTGTCTGGGCTATGTGACATGGGCCACGCGGATGGGCCGTGAAGATACAAAGTAGAAGGCCTTCCCCCGTGTCCGGATGGGACTCTGCTTTGCGTGGATGGCAAGATTGGCGTCCGGATGTATAGATTCCTTCTTCTGTAAGTCAACTTTGTACAACCCTAGGCCCCTCCGGTGTCTATATAAACCCAAGGGTAGAGGCTATCGGAATTTACATAGGCTAGACAACTAGGGTGTAGCCATTACGATCTCAAAGTAGATCAACTCTTGTAACCCCTATACTCATCAAAGTCAATCAAGCAGGAAGTAGGGTTTTACCTCCATTAAGAGGGCCCGAACCTGGGTAAACATCGTGTCCCCTTTTGTCGGCATTCTGGGAACGGGGGTCCCCAGATTTGCATGCCTGCGGCCCGCGGCGTGGCTGGGCTGGCAGGTCTGTACGACCCATCTTCATCGACAAGACATTCAAGACCCTTGCGAGGGGCCAAGCCTCGCGAG
This sequence comes from Triticum monococcum, assembly GCA_034509565.1. NCBI lineage: Eukaryota > Viridiplantae > Streptophyta > Magnoliopsida > Poales > Poaceae > Triticum > Triticum monococcum. The sequence continues at coordinate 474,749,270 of CM067842.1, read as the reverse complement.
GCGGACGACGCAAGACCCCCTCAGGAGCGGCCTCGCCAGGCAGGCTCACGAGGGGCGGAGAGATCAAGGCTAGGCAAACCTCACGAGGTCCTCATGACGTGAGCCATGATGATCGAGACTAGGCGGGCGCCAGCGCGCGCAGTGTCCTTGCTTCCTCTTTGGTGCCAAGGGGGCAAGCGCAGGCGCGGAGTACCGAGGCATCAAGCAAAGGTTTCCATATTGGTGCAACGAGACCAAGACCAGAAGGACGGCAGGACGGAGGTCACCATGGAGCCCAAGATGGCGTCATCACCAGAACCTTTGGCAGGCGAAGACCACCTTTTGTCAGGATAACTTGTACTAGCTGTCCCCTTTCGAATTGGCCGTTGTTGGCTTCCTTCCCGCTCAATATTTGGGGAGAGGACCAGGGCCTATATAAGTAGAACTAGCCACCACAGTAGAGGGGATCGACCTCATCACAAATCAAGCGCGGATCTAAGATCATCTCACCCACACAAGTTCACCAAGCACAAGAACACCTGACCCTCAGGAGGCTGTTCTTCCTCCTTGTACTGTTCATCATCAACCCAAGAGGCAATCCACCACCACCACACTGGAGTAGGGTATTACACCACAATGGTGGCCCGAACCAGTATAAATCTTGTGTCTTTCTGTGTTGTGAGTTCGTCGAGTCCGTCCGCAAGATCTTAGAGAGCTAGGGCGTGGATCGATAGGGAGAAAACTTTCACGCGCACCCCAGTGTTCGAACCTCAAGGGTTTTGCCGGAACCCATGATCCGACATTTTGCGCGCCAGGTAGGGGTGCACCGGAGTCTCTTTCCTGCCAATCGACCCGCTGACGCTCCGTGGCCCCGATGTCAGGCGACCCAAGGGCCGACTCCGACCGATGGGCAGCATGTCCAGCCCGGGCGGCGCCACCTGCCCATGAAGACCTCAACCCCGCACTCCAGGCGGTGCTCGCGCCTCCTAACACAACGGGGCGCGGGCGGCGCGGCCAGGCGTCATCCACCCCCACTCCACGACAAGCGCGAGCCGCTGCAAGGGCCACAAGCCATGCCGCAGCAACGGCGCCACACACCCGGTGGGAGCGGGCGAACATGCGGGCCGCACTCACGGTGGCGCGGGAGTTGCTGCGGTGCCGGCTGATGGAGAGCGGACGCGATGCACTGCTGGAACGTGTCGCTGAGCTGCTGGACGCGGCGGCGTCAGGAGCGCCGCCTTTCTGCTATCTGCTTCCTTCCCGAGCCGCTACTGGACCTCACGACGGGCCTCGCCGTGACCGCGCGCCCTCGGGTGTGCCTGGGGGCTTCGTCGACACCAGGACGGCCGGCGGTGACAGGGGCCCCGTTGCCCCCGCGCCGCCTCTGATGAGCATGGGCACGAGCGTTGCCCCCCATGGCCCCAGCGAGGCGTCGCGCTATCATCCTCAGGACGCCGCGCTGGAGCGTGGGGCACTACGGCGTGGTGTTCGGGGTGACAACCTCGGAATCCTATGTGCCCCGCATGATGAACCAGGAGTACACGCCGGAGGACGACCCTGGCTCGTTTCTCGGGCCAGGTTGGGAGGAGGCATTAGGAGCTGAAGCCTTCCAAGAGCCGCCGGAGAGCCCCGCCAACCGCGCCGTCGACAACAGATACATGGTACCACTAATCCCTCAGGAGCAAGCTTATGCTAACCATGAGTCACAGATGAACCAGGCCACGGCGCCGAACGGTGGCTCCGGCACGGCGATGCCCGCCCCAATAGGAGAGACCCACTGGGGGCTACGCGGAAGGGGCCAGGAGCAAGGCCCCTCCCCGTGTCGCGGGGAGCAAGGCAACGCCCGGAGGTAGGCCCTCTATCGGGGTGGCAACTGCGACCTTTCCCCCGGCAGAGGACCCGTGGTCGCCGAGGGCTCCGCTGGCGTCCCCTCTGCCCTCGTTGGGCCGTCCCGGTTTCCGGTCGTCCCAGCGGTGGTAGGGGGTGGCGCAAGGCGGGGCCCTCGCCTGGCGATATGAAGCAAGGCCGGTACCTATGAAGCAAGGCCCAGTGCCTGTGAAGATCACCGCCCGTGACACTCTCACGTAATAATGAGTGGGGCTGTACACGCCCCGGAATCTCCGGAGAGCCGCCCTCGGGCCTCGGGGGCTCCCTCCCACGCCTAGTGGCAGCACTTAGCTCCACGCTGGTGAGAAGACGTCGAAGACTAGACTAGGCGCCGGACACGGCCATTTGCTTTGGATCTCTTTTCTATAACCCTGCCTTCTGGATTTGGATTTAAGTTGAAGTAGAATTTTCATTTGATTCGCGCGGGGGGGATGCCTTTTCTCGTTCGAGTTATTTCTCACAGTCTCGTTCTTTCCTTATTTCGGAGTTCACGCTAGTCGCTCCACCCTCGCGGGCCCCTCTCGAGCCGGGCTGGGCATGAAGCACACGAGCCACGCGCGTGCCCAGCCGTGGCGGCCGCTCGCTTATCACACGGCCCTCTCGGGCATGGCGACGAATTCATCAGGAGCTCCTCAAAAACATGCAATCTCTCGGGCCAATTTTGGGCTCGTCCAAGCTAAGGTAAACCGCAACAACAACCTTGCCCCGACATGCTTAAGCTCATGAAGACACGTACTCAATTTAGCACGAAAGGATAAAAGCTGCGATTGTTTACATGAGGGGATCCCCCTCTCAAAATGCTCTTACAGTCTTCCAGGGCCACGCCCAAGTTTTTACAGGATAAATAACAGGGAAACAAGGAATCAGCTGGATACGTCGCTCGCCGCGCCCCTCATGTCATCTTCAGACGCGCCGCTGGCGTCGCTGTCACCATTATTGGAGTTGCCTCCACCTTCGCCGGCATCGATGTCGCCGTCATCAACCACGTCACCTTCGTCCGCCACAACCACAACCCCGTCATCGCCAGAAGCGAAGGCCCTGACCAGCACATCCATGTGGTCTTCAACCCATTGCGCCAAGTCGCCCCGGATGGCTTCCGGCATGGGAGCAATAGCGGCGTCAAAATCAAAGTTGAGATCAACGTTCCGGAGGTGGTTGAAGACGTGGGAGAACGCGCGCCCAAGCAGACTACGACTTCTCTCTTCCACAAGCTGGCGAGCCCTATTAGACCGGGCTTCCAGGCGCGTCACCATGTTGGTGAAGAAGGTCAGGTGACTGGCGTAGTCATTTGAGTGGGGGGGGGTGGTGCATTCTCATCGCAGATGAAGCCCAGGGCGGCATTAGCCTTGTTCCGGAGGCCGTGAAGCATGGGGGCGTGCTCGCGCTCTAGCGTCCGCCATTGAAGTACTTCCTCCCTGTTTTGTCGCGCGACGGCCTTGGCATCATCAACCCGTCTCTGAAGAGAAAGCAGCTTGGCGCGGGAGGAGGCCAAGTCCGCCTGCGTTGTGACCAAGGCGGCGGCCGTGGCCTCCTCATGCCTCTCCGCCTCATATAACCTAGGCCGAAGAGTGGCGGTCCTGCCCGCTGCCTCAGTTCCCGCAACCTTCAGCTTCAGGACGTGCCGACCTTCAAGATCCGTGCGAACCTCGGCCACCCGGCGGTCGACTTCCTCCTGGACCTTGGCCTCGCGAGCCTAGACGACATCTTCCACTTGGGCAACTTGACGCTCCCTCGTCTCCAGTTGCTCAAGCTCAAGGCTACGCTCCACGGCTTCCAGAACCAACGCCTCCTCGCACTTCCAGACCTCATCTTCCTCGGCAGGCATCCCCCTTAGCGACGCGAAGGCGGCTTTGCGCGCCTCCAATTGCTGCTCGAGGGACGCACCCCAAGCGTGGAGCTCCCACACGCGCTTCTCCGCAGCCTCGCGACGGTGGTCAGCTTCACGAGCCTCCTCCAGAGCTCGGGAGCAGGCCTTAGGGGAGGCCGCGAGAGAGGCCTTAGCCTTCATGTTTTCTAGCTCACGCTGGTGGCGCCCGAGGTTGATGGCCACTTTCAGCCCGTGCCACTCCTTTGCCAACCGAAGACCCTCGGCCTCAAGGTGCGCGTCAACACCCTCAAGTTCTTCGCCGAGTCGGTTCATCGCGTTCGTCGCCTCCTGGAAGAGCTCATGATGAACGACACTCTGCCCGCGCTCGAACTCGAGCACACAACCCATCTCGCTCTCTGCCACGGGGACTGTGGGCGATGCCTGGTGTGGCGCGCCCCCTCTCAGCAGGGGGCTGGGGGCTGGCACGGCCCCAGGCGCCGACCGGCCCTCGCGAGGGGCCCGAACCGAACAAGGCCCGCTGCTTGAAGAAGACCCCAGGGTCGAGGCCAGCCAGCTTGAAACTGCAACTATCCCTAGGTGGTTTTGGTAATAAATAACAACATATAGCTCATTGAGCTAATGCTATTCCCAGATGATTATTTCAGGAAAGCTCAATGATTGGCATGGCATGGATGGTGAAAGTGGAACCCTCAAAATGCTAAGGACAAAGGATTGGCTCGAGCTCAAAAGCTCAAGACTCTTCATTTTATATTTTAGTGATCCAAGATCACATTGAATCTTTAGGAAAAGCCAATACTATCAAGGAGGGATGAGGTGTTGCTTAATGAGCCTCTTGCTTCATGTGCTTAGTGATATGCTCCAAAACCCTCAACTACTTTCCCATATCCACATATGACCTAAACCCTAAGCCAAACTCGGTCCTACCGATTCTTCTATCGGGCGCCACCGAGTTTCACTTGTCATAAGCCACTGCCAAACCCTAGCAATTCGGTTCTACCGATAGGGATCTCGGTCTCACCAAGATGGGATTGCAAACTCTCTGTTTCCCTTTCGTAACTTTTCAGTCTCACCGAAAGAGCGGATCGGTCCCACCGAGATTGCAATGTAAACTCTCTGTTTCCTTTTTGTAACTTTTCAGTCTCACCGAAAGAGCAAATCGGTCCCATCGAGTTTGCCTGACCAACTCTCTGGTTAGCTAATTACCAAAATCAGTCTTACCGAGTTTGTGTAATCGGTCTCACCGAGATTACATTATGCCCTAACCCTAACAAAATCGGTCCTACCGAGTTGCATGTCAGTCCCACCGAAAATCTCTAACGGTCACTAGGTTTACCTTTTCGGTCCGACCGAGTTTGTTGATTCGGTCCCACCGAGATTGGTAAATTGTGTGTAACGGTTGGATTTTGTGTGGAGGCTATATATACCCCTCCACCTCCTCTTCATTCGTGGAGAGAGCCATCAGAACACATCTACACTTCCAACTCATATGTTCTGAGAGAGAACCACCTACTCATGTGTTGAGACCAAGATATTCCATTCCTACCATATGAATCTTGATCTCTAGCCTTCCCCAAGTTGCTTTCCACTCAAATCTTCTTTCCACCAGATCCAAATCCTATGAGAGAGAGTTGAGTGTTGGGGAGACTATCATTTGAAGCACAAGAGCAAGGAGTTCATCATCAACACACCATTTGTTACTTCTTGGAGAGTGGTGTCTCCTAGATTGGCTAGGTGTCACTTGGGAGCCTCTGACAAGATTGTGGAGTTGAACCAAGGAGTTTGTAAGGGCAAGGAGATCGCCTACTTCGTGAAGATCTACCGCTAGTGAGGCAAGTCCTTCGTGGGCGATGGCCATGGTGGAATAGACAAGGTTGCTTCTTCGTGGACCCTTCGTGGGTGGAGCCCTCCGTGGACTCGCGCAACCGTTACCCTTCGTGGGTTGAAGTCTCCATCAACGTGGATGTAGGATAGCACCACCTATCCGAACCACGGGAAAACATCCGTGTCTCCAATTGCGTTTGAATTCTCCAAACCCTTCCTTTTACATTCTTGCAAGTTGCATGCTTTACTTTCCGCTGCCAATATACTCTTTGCATGCTTGCTTGAATTGTGTGATGATTGCTTGACTTGTCCTAAAATAGCTAAAATCTGCCAAGAACTAAAATTGGGAAAAGGTTAAGTTTTTATTTGGTCAAGTAGTCTAATCACCCCCCTCTAGACATACTTTCGATCCTACAAGTGGTATCAGAGCTTTGGTCTCCATTTGCTTTGATTTCAATAGCTTTTGGTGGTCATAGCCTTGGTTTCACAACCTAGGAGAGTATGGCGTCTAGCGAGGGAAACTATCACCGTAGAGTTCCTTACTTTGATGGTACTAATTTTGCTAGTTGGAAGCATAAAATGAAAATGCATATTCTTGGACATAACCCCGCCGTTTGGGCTATTGTTTGTGTTGGTTTGCAAGGATACTTCTTTGATGGGAGAGAACCAAACCGTGAAGCTACTGCGGATGAGTTGAAGATGTTGCAATACAATGCTCAAGCTTGTGATATTCTCTTCAACGGATTGTGCCCCGAAGAATTCAACAAAATCAGCCGTCTTGAGAATGCAAAGGAAATTTGGGACACTTTGATTGATATGCACGAAGGTACCGACTCCGTCAAGGAATCCAAATTGGATGTGCTTCAAAGTCAACTTGACAAGTTCAAAATGAAGGATGGTGAAGGCGTCGCTGAAATGTACTCTAGGCTCGCTCTCATCACAAATGAGATTGCCGGCTTAGGAAGTGAAGAGATGACCGATAGATTCATCATCAAGAAGATTCTAAAGCCTTGGATGGAAAATATGATACCGTGTGCACATTGATCCAAATGATGCCCAATTACAAAGATCTCAAGCCAACGGAGGTAATTGGAAGAATTGTTGCTCATGACATGTCACTTAAGGATAAAGAGGAACTTCACAACAAATCAAGTGGTGCCTACAAAGCCTCATGTGAAGCCCCTACATCATCAAGTGAGAAACAAAACTTCAATGAAGAATTGAGCTTAATGGTGAAGAACTTCAACAAGTTCTACAAGAGTAGAAGCAAAGATAGAAGCTCCAAGTCAAGGTCCTACAATGACAAAAGTCTTCTAGTCGAGAGCGAAACTGCTACAATTGTGGAAGACCCGGACACTATTCCAATGAGTGTACGGCTCCCTACAAGAGAAGAGAAGACTCTCCAAAAAGAAGAAGCAAAGAATCACCACCAAGAGAGAGAAGGAGTAGAGATGATCGTTATGAACGAAGATACTCACGGAGAAGCAAGGATTCGGAAAGGAAGGAAAAATCATCAAGAAGCTACACAAGACGAAGACATCAAGCTCATGTCGGTGAATGGGTATCCGGCTCCGACTCCGACAGCCACTCCGAGAGAAGTTATCACTCCGATTCCGAATATACTCAAGATGAAGGTGTTGCCGGTCTAGCACTTGCGTCAACCAACTCCTACGACATATTTGACTCACCAAATGAAGGAATTGGGAGATGCTTCATGGCCAAAGGTCCTAAGGTAACACACCCCGAGTATGTTGATTTTAATAGTGATGAAGATGACTTGTTAGGTGATGATGATTTGCTTGTTGACAACTCTAGTGATGAATACTATGATGAAATGTCAATTAATCATGCTAATCAAGACAAAACGAATGACAATGATAAGGAGAAGATTGAGGCACTAACTAAAGAACTAAACACTCTTAAGTTATCTCATGAAACTATCTTCGAAGATCATCGAGAACTTTTAAGAGCTCATGAGAAGTTACGCTTTGAAAAGCTCAATCTTGAGCAAGAGCATGAGTTTTTAAAAGCAATCAATGATGATCTCCGCAAGAAAAGTTCTTCTTACATTGCCAAGCATTTACTCTTATCCACTTACATGCCTCAAGTCAAGTCTAGTGACAAGAACAAGAAACATTCTTCCTCTAATAGTAACAATGATCATGCTAAATCCAATATTGTTGCTTCTAGTAGTTCTCTTGATTCCACTAATGATTCTCTTAGCCAAGTTACACTTGAGCAAGAAAATAGCTTATTGAAGGGAATTATAGAGAAAGGAGTGTACAAAAGCCTTCCCGGGAGTAAGCAATTCGAGAAATTGTGCGCAAGCAAGGAATGCACCGGAAGAATCAAGGTGTTGGTTTTGAACGAAAGTTCAATGCCAATGGAGTTGAGTGGGAAGAAGATCAATACCCCAAGACAAATTTTGTTCCTCAACCAGAGAAGTATGATACTTCCTTCAAGGGGACACAAGCTCAAGATGATCTTCCACCACAAGACTACAAGCAAAAAGGCAAGGACAAGCTTCAAGAGGAGATTGATGCATTTGAAGAAGCTCCTAAGACCTTAGTCAAGTGGATTCCCAAGACCACTTCAAGTTCCACTTCATCAAGTACGACTACAACTCCAAGGATTCCCATCAAGATGGTGTGGATCCAAAAGAAGAAGAACTAGAGAGTTCTTGAGGGTGACTCCGCCAACATACTTCACTCTTATCATTTTGGCAAGAACAAGTGCAATCAACTTCCACATCTTGCACTAGTTCAAGGAGTCACAAACCCTCTTGTTGGTAAGACAAGGGACAAGGTAACCTAAAAGTTTTCATGGACATCATCCTGTGTGTGCATCACTCTATATCTATGGATATCCTTGTTTGTTCCTTGTGGGACTAACCCATGTAGGTATTGAAAGTGCAATTCACTCAAATGGATAGCTCCAAGTGATCTACATTAACATTGAGCATCCACATCTTCAACATCTACATGAAGTCATCATCGACAAAACCCAAGGTTAGTTCATCCCTCTTAGGGGGGATCTCACATCTAGGGGGTGAAGGAAATATGCCCTAGAGGCAATAATAAAGTTATTATTTATTTCCTTATATCATGATAAATGTTTATTATTCATGCTAGAATTGTATTAACCGGAAACATAATACATGTGTGAATACATAGACAAATAGAGTGTCACTAGTATGCCTCTACTTGAGTAGCTCGTTAATCAAAGATGGTTATGTTTCCTAACCATGAACAAAGAGTTGTTATTTGATTAACGAGGTCACATCATTAGTTGAATGATCTGATTGACATGACCCATTCCATTAGCTTAGCACCCGATCGTTTAGTATGTTGCTATTGCTTTCTTCATGACTTATACATGTTCCTATGACTATGATATTATGCAACTCCCGTTTGCCGGAGGAACACTTTGGGTGCTACCAAACGTCACAACGTAACTGGGTGATTATAAAGGAGTACTACAGGTGTCTCCAAAGGTAGATGTTGGGTTGGCGTATTTCGAGAATAGGATTTGTCACTCCGATTGTCGGAGAGGTATCTCTGGGCCCTCTCGGTAATGCTCATCACATAAGCCTTGCAAGCACTGCAACTAATATGTTAGTTGTGAGATGATGTATTATGGAATGAGTAAAGAGACTTGCCGGTAACGAGATTGAACTAGGTATTGGATACCGACGATCGAATCTCGGGTAAGTAACATACCGATGACAAAGGGAACAACGTATGTTGTTATGCGGTCTGACCGATAAAGATCTTCATAGAATATGTAGGAGCCAATATGGGCATCCAGGTCCCACTATTGGTTATTGATCGGAGACGTGTCTCGGTCATGTCTACATTGTTCTCGAATCGTAGGGTCCGCACGCTTAAGGTTTCGATGACAGATATATTATGAGTTTATGAGTTTTGATGTACCGAAGGAGTTCGGAGTCCCGGATGAGATCGGGGACATGACGAGGAGTCTCGAAATGGTCGAGACGTAAAGATCGATATATTGGACGACTATATTCGTACTTCGGAAAGGTTCCGAGTGATTCGGGTATTTTTTGGAGTACCGGAGAGTTACGGGAATTCGCCGGGGAGTATATGGGCCTTATTGGGCCATACGGGAATAGAGGAGAGAGGCCAAAAGGAAGGAGGCCTACGCCCCCCCCCTCTGGTCCGAATTGGACAAGGGACGCAGCCCCCTTTTCCTTATTCCTCTCCCCCTCTTTCCCCTTCTCCTACTCCAACAAGGAAGGAGGGAGTCCTACTCCCGGTGGGAGTAGGACTCCCCTTGGCGCACCTACTCCTAGGCCGGCCGCCCCCTCCCCCTTGCTCCTTTATATACGAAGGCAGGGGGCACCCCATGACACACAAGTTGATCCTTGGTGATCGTTCCTTAGCCGTGTGCGGTGCCCCTGCCACCAAATTCCACCTCGATCATATTGTTGCAGTGCTTAGGCGAAGCCCTGCGTCGGTAGTACATCAAGATCGTCACCACGCCGTCGTGCTGACGGAACTCTTCCTCGACGCTTTGCTGGATCAGAGCCCGAGGATGGTCATCGAGCTGAATGTGTGCTAAGAACTCGGAGGTGCCGGAGTAACGGTGCTTGGATCGGTCAGATCGGGAAGACGTACGACTACTTCCTCTACGTTGTGTGATCGCTTCCGCAGTCGGTCTGCGTTGGTACGTAGACAATACTCTCCTCTCTCGTTGCTATGCATCACCATGATCTTGCATGTGCGTAGGCATTTTTTTGAAATTACTACGTTCCCCAACAGTGGCATCCGAGCCTAGGTTTTATGGTTTGATGTTATTTGCACGAGTAGAACACAAGTGAGTTGTGGGCGATACAAGTCATACTGCCTACCAGCATGTCATACTTTGGTTCGGCGGTATTGTTGGACGAGACGACCCAGACCAACATTACGCGTACGCTTACGCGAGACCGGTTCCCTCGACGTGCTTTGCACATAGATGGCTTGCGGGCGACTGTCTCTCCAACTTTAGTTGAACCAAGTGTGGCTACGCCCGGTCCTTGAGAAGGTTAAAACGGAGTCTATTTGACAAACTATCGTTGTGGTTTGGATGCGTAGGTGAGATGAGTTCTTGCTTAAGCCCGTAGCAGCCACGTAAAACTTGCAACAACAAAGTAGAGGACGTCTAACTTGTTTTTGCAGGGCATGTTGTGATGTGATATGGTCAAGGCATGATGCTAAATTTTATTGTATGAGATGATAATTTTTTGTAACCAAGTTATCGGCAACTGGCAGGAGCCATATGGTTGTCGCTTTATTGTATGCAATGCAATCGCGATGTAATGCTTTACTTTATTACTAACGGTAGTGATAGTCGTGGAAGCATAAGATTGGCGAGACGACAACGATGCTATGATGGAGATCAAGGTGTCGCGCCGGTGACGATGGTGATCATGACGGTGCTTCGGAGATGGAGATCACAAGCACAAGATGATGATGGCCATATCATATCACTTATATTGATTGCATGTGATGTTTATCCTTTTATGCATCTTATATTGCTTTGATTGACGGTAGCATTATAAGATGATCTCTCACTAAATTATCAAGAAGTGTTCTCCCTGAGTATGCACCGTTGCCAAAGTTCGTCGTGCCCAGACACCACGTGATGATCGGGTGTGATAAGCTCTACGTCCATCTACAACGGGTGCAAGCCAGTTTTGCACACGTAGAATACTCAGGTTAAACTTGACGAGCCTAGCATATGCAGATATGGCCTCGGAACACAGAGACCGAAAGGTCGAGCGTGAATCATATAGTAGATATGATCAACATAATGATGTTCACCATTGAAAACTACTCCATCTCACGTGATGATCGGTTATGGTTTAGTTGATTTGGATCACGTGATCACTTAGAGGATTAGAGGGATGTCTGTCTAAGTGGGAGTTCTTAAGTAATATGATTAATTGAACTTAAATTTATCATGAACTTAGTCCTGGTAGTATTTTGCAAATCATGTTGTAGATCAATAGCTCGCGTTGTTGCTTCCTTGTGTTTATTTTGATATGTTCCTAGAGAAAATTGTGTTGAAAGATGTTAGTAGCAATGATGCGGATTGGATCCATGATCTGAGGTTTATCCTCATTGCTGCACAGAGGAATTATGTCCTTGATGCACCGCTAGGTGACAGACCTATTGCAGGAGCAGATGCTGACGTTATGAACGTTTGGCTAGCTAAATATGATGACTACTTGATAGTTTAGTGCACCATGCTTAACGGCTTAGAATCGGGACTTCAAAGACGTTTTGAACGTCATGGACCATATGAGATGTTCCAGGAGTTGAAGTTAATATTTCAAGCAAATACCCGAGTTGAGAGATATGAAGTCTCCAACAAGTTCTATAGCTAAAAGATGGAGGAGAATCGCTCAACTAGTGAGCATGTGCTCAGATTGTCTGGGTACTACAATCGCTTGAATCAAGTGGGAGTTAATCTTCCAGATAAGATAGTGATTGACAGAATTCTCTAGTCACCATCACCAAGTTAGTAGAACTTCGTGATGAACTATAGTATGCAAGGGATGACGAAAACGAATCCTGAGCTTTTCATGATGATGAAATCAATGAAGGTAGAAATCAAGAAAAAGCATCAAGTGTTGATGGTTGACAAGATCACTAGTTTCAAGAAAAGGGCAAAGGGAAAAAGGGGAACTTCAAGAAGAACAGCAAGCAAATTGCTGCTCAAGTGAAGAAGCCCAAGTCTGGTCCTAAGCCTGAGACTAAGTGCTTCTACTGCAAAGGGACTGGTCACTGGAAGCGGAACTGCCCCAAGTATTTGGCGGATAAGAAGGATGGCAAAGTGAACAAAAGTATATTTGATATACATGTTATTGATGTGTGCTTTACTAGTGTTTATAGCAACCCCTCAGTATTTGATATTGGTTCAGTTGCTAAGAGTAGTAACTCGAAACAGGAGTTGCAGAATAAACAGAGACTAGTTAAGGGTGAAGTGACGATGTGTGTTGGAAGTAGTTCCAAGATTGATATGATCATCATCGCACACTCCCCTATACTTTCGGGATTAGTGTTGAACTTAAATAAATGTTATTTGGTTTTTGCGTTGAGCATGAATATGATTTGATCTTGTTTATTGCAATACGGTTATTCATTAAAGTCAGAGAATAATTGTTGTTCTGTTTACATGAATAAAACCTTCGATGGTCATACACCCAATGAAACAAGTTCGTTGGATCTCGATCATAGTGATACACATATTCATAATATTGAAACCAAAAGATGCAGAGTTGATAATGATAGTGCAACTTATTTGTGGCACTACCGTTTAGGTCATATCAGTGTAAAGCGCATGAAGAAACTCCATACTGATGGGCTTTTGGAATCACTTGATTATGAATCACTTGGTACTTGCGAACCGTGCCTCATGGGCAAGATGACTAAAACACCATTCTCCGGTACTATGAAGAGAGCAACAGATTTATTGGAAATCATACATACCGATGTATGTGGTCCGATGAATATTGAGGCTCGTGGCGGATATCGTTATTTTCTCACCTTCACAGATGATTTAAGCAGATATGGGTATATCTACTTAATGAAACACAAGTCTGAAATATTTGAAAAGTTCAAAGAATTTCAGAGTGAAGTTGAAAATCATCGTAACAAGAAAATAAAGTTTCTACGATCTGATCGTGGAAAAGAGTATTTGAGTTACGAGTTTGGTCTTCAGTTAAAACAATGTGAAATAGTTTCACTACTCACGCCACCTGGAACACCACAGCATAATGGTGTGTCCGAACGTCATAACCATACTTTATTGGATATAGTGCAATCTGTGATGCTTCTTACCGATTTACCACTATCGTTTTTGGGGTCATGCATTAGAGACAGCTGCATTCACGTTAAAAAGGGGCACCATCTATATCCGTCGAGACGACGCCTTATGAACTATGGTTTGGCAAGAAACCAAAGTTGTCGTTTCTTGAAGTTTGGGGTTGCGATGCTTATGAGAAAAAGTTTCATCCTGATAAGCTCAAACCCAAATCGGAGAAATATGTCTTCATAGGATACCCAAAGGAGATTGTTGGGTACACCTTCTATCACAGATCCGAAGGCAAGACATTCGTTGCTTATAATGGATCCTTTCTAGAGAAGGAGTTTCTCTTGAAAGAAGTGAGTGGGAGGAAAGTAGAAAACTTGATAAGGTAATTGTACCTTCTACCTTATTGGAAAGTAGTTCATCACAAAAATCTGTTCTTGTGACTACTACACCAATTAGTGAGGAAGCTAATGATGATGATCATGTAACTTCAGATCAAGTTACTACCGAATCTCGTAGGTAAACCAGAGTGAGATCCGCACCAGAGTGGTACGGTAATCCTGTTCTGGAGGTCATGTTACTTGACCATGACGAACCTACGAACTATGAGGAAGCGATGATGAGCCCAGATTCCGCGAAATGGTTTGAGGCCATGAAATCTGAGATATGATCCATGTATGAGAACAAAGTTTGGACTTTGGTTGACTTGCCGGATGATCGGCAAGCAATTGAGAATAAATGGATCTTCAAGAGGAAGACGGACGCTGATAGTAGTGTTACTATCTACAAAGCTAGAATTGTCGCAAAAGGTTTTCGACAAGTTCAAGGAGTTGACTACGATGAGAGCTTCTCACTCGTATCTATACTTGAGTCTGTCCGAATCATGTTAGTGATTGCCGCATTTTATGAAATCTGGCAAATGGATAAACAAAACTGCATTCCTTAATGGATTTATTAAAGAAGAGTTGTATATGATGCAACACAAGGTTTTGTCAATCCGAAAGGTGCTAACAAAATGTGCAAGCTCTAGCGATCCATCTGTGGACTGGTGCAAGCATCTCGGAGTTGGAATATACGCTTTGATGAGTTGATCAAAGCATATAGTTTTATATAGACTTGCGGTGAAGCCTGTATTTACAAGAAAGTGAGTGGGAGCACTACAACATTTCTGATAAGTATATGTGAATGACATATTGTTGATCGGAAATAATGTAGAATTATTCTGTAAAGCATAAAGGAGTGTTTGGAAGGAGTTTTTCAAAGAAAGACTTCGGTGAAGCTGCTTACATATTGAGCTTCAAGATCTATAGAGATAGATCAAGACGCTTGATAAGTTTTTTCAATGAGTACATACCTTGACAAGATTTTGAAGTAGTTCAAAATGGAGCAGTCAAAGAAAGAGTTCTTGCCTGTATTATAAGGTGTGAAGTTGAGTAAGACTCAAAGCCCGACCACGGCAGAAGATAGAAAGAGAATGAAAGTTATTCCCTATGCCTTGGCCATAGGTTCTATAAAGTATGTCATGCTATATACCAGATCTATTGTATACCCTGCACTGATTTGGCAAGGGAGTACAATAGTGATCTAGGAGTAGATCACTGGACAACGGTCAGAATTATCCTTAGTAAAATAAGGATATGTTTCTCGATTATGGACGTGATAAAAAGGTTCGTCGTAAAGGGTTACGCCGATGCAAGTTTTGACACTAATCTAGATGACTCTAAGTCTCGGCCTAGATACATATTGAAAGTGGGAGCAATTAGCTAGAGTAGCTCCATGCAGAGCATTGTTGACATAGAAATTTGCAAAATACATGTGGATCAGAATGTGGCAGACCCGTTGACTAAGATTCTCTCACAAGCAAAACATGATCACACCCTAGTACTCTTTGGGTGTTAATCACATCGCGATGTGAACTAGATTACTGAATCTAGCAAACCCTTTGGGTGTTGGTCACATGGCGATGTGAACTATGGGTGTTAATCACATGATGATGTGAACTATCGATGTTAATCACATGGTGATGTGGTCTAGATTATTGACTCTAGTGCAAGTGGGAGACTGAAGGAAATATGCCCTAGAGGCAATAATAAAGTTATTATTTATTTCCTTATATCATGATAAATGTTTATTATTCATGCTAGAATTGTATTAACTGGAAACATAATACATGTGTGAATACATAGACAAATAGAGTGTCACTAGTATGCCTCTACTTGAGTAGCTCGTTAATCAAAGATGGTTATGTTTCCTAACCATGAACAAAGAGTTGTTATTTGATTAACGAGGTCACATCATTAGTTGAATGATCTGATTGACATGACCCATTCCATTAGCTTAGCACCCGATCGTTTAGTATGTTGCTATTGCTTTCTTCATGACTTATACATGTTCCTATGACTATGAGATTATGCAACTCCCGTTTGCCGGAGGAACACTTTGGGTGCTACCAAACGTCACAACGTAACTCGGTGATTATAAAGGAGTACTACAGGTGTCTCCAAAGGTAGATGTTGGGTTGGCGTATTTCGAGAATAGGATTTGTTACTCCGATTGTCGGAGAGGTATCTCTGGGCCCTCTCGGTAATGCTCATCACATAAGCCTTGCAAGCACTGCAACTAATATGTTAGTTGTGAGATGATGTATTATGGAACGAGTAAAGAGACTTGCCGGTAACGAGATTGAACTAGGTATTGGATACCGACGATCGAATCTCGGGCAAGTAACATACCGACGACAAAGGGAACAACGTATGTTGTTATGCGGTCTGACCGATAAAGATCTTCGTAGAATATGTAGGAGCTAATATGGGCATCCAGGTCCCGCTATTGGTTATTGACCGGAGACGTGTCTCGGTCATGTCTACATTGTTCTCGAACCGTAGGGTCCGCACGCTTAAGGTTCCGATGTCAGATATATTATGAGTTTATGAGTTTTGATGTACCGAAGGAGTTCGGAGTCCCGGATGAGATCGGGGACATGACGAGGAGTCTCGAAATGGTCGAGACGTAAAGATCGATGTATTGGACGACTATATTCGGACTTCGGAAAGTCCCGAGTGATTCGGGTATTTTTCGGAGTACCGGAGAGTTACGGGAATTCGCCGGGGAGTATATGGGCCTTATTGGGCCATACGGGAATAGAGGAGAGAGGCCAAAAGGAAGGAGGCCTGCGCCCCCCCTCTGGTCCGAATTGGACAAGGGACGCAGCCCCTTTTCCTTATTCCTCTCCCCCTCTTTTCCCCTTCTCCTACTCCAACAAGGAAGGAGGGAGTCCTACTCCCGGTGGGAGTAGGACTCCCCTTGGCGCACCTACTCCTAGGCCGGCCGCCCCTCCCCCTTGCTCCTTTATATATGCAGGCAGGGGGCACCCATGACACACAAGTTGATCCTTGGTGATCGTTCCTTAGCCGTGTGCGGTGCCCCCTGCCACCAAATTCCACCTTGATCATATTGTTGCAGTGCTTAGGCGAAGCCCTGCGTTGGTAGTACATCAAGATCGTCACCACGCTGTCATGCTGATGGAACTCTTCCTCGACGCTTTGCTGGATCGGAGCCCGAGGATGGTCATCGAGCTGAACGTGTGCTAAGAACTCGAAGGTGCCGGAGTAACGGTGCTTGGATCGGTCGGATCGGGAAGACGTACGACTACTTCCTCTATGTTGTGTGATCGCTTCCGCAGTCGGTCTGCGTTGGTACGTAGACAATACTCTCCCCTCTCATTGCTATGCATCACCATGATCTTGCGTGTG
This sequence comes from Triticum monococcum, assembly GCA_034509565.1. NCBI lineage: Eukaryota > Viridiplantae > Streptophyta > Magnoliopsida > Poales > Poaceae > Triticum > Triticum monococcum. The sequence goes on along the minus strand of CM067842.1, from coordinate 474,732,185 downwards.
CGTAGGAATTTTTTTGAAATTACTACGTTCTCCAACAGGGGGAGCTTTACTCTAAGACTTGAGCTAAAGCAACTCTAAAGATGTGAACACAACAATGCTTTATGTAAAAGTGGTAACCCCACTTGAGCTTAAATGATGAGTATGACCTATGATCAAGTGTTCTCACTTGACTCCTAAGTCAATATACTCATATATAGATGACCTAGTCATCGCAAATTGCTTGATAGATGCTAGAATTGGTTGTGCATGCTTTGTCACATATTTCAATTGCCATCTTATTGTGAGAGCATGTTGGTTGCATATTTTACTCATTCGAGGACATCCACTTGTTGTTTTGATTGTTCGGTTTTATTTACTTTTGCCAAGTGGATCGACAAGAATGCCTAAGAACCTCCTCTAGATGTCTATGCTTTTCTCGTCTCAAACTCTATTCATGCTACATCACAAAATTTGATCAAGTCAGATTCGAACCACTCTGTGTGAGGAGCACTCGGAGTCCCCGATTCGTCATAGACTTAAACTTCCAAAACCTCTTTATGACTCTCGGTCTGACCGATATCCTACTTTCGGTCCTACTGAGATCATTAAGTTGATCTATGTTTTTGATCTCGGTGCAACCGATTTGAACCATTCAGTCACACCGAGTTGCGACAACTGTATACAGTTTTGCATCTCGGTGCCACCGAGTTGTTCCACTCGGTCACACCGACAGGGTCAGGCTATATATACTCACGGGCAAAAATTTGGAAATTTCTCCGAACCGCTTCGCCCGCGCGATAGCCTGCTCTACCAACGTGGTCTCCGGATCGTCTTCTTGCCGCCGGCCGCCTCCACTCGCTGGTCTCCATCGCCATCAACGGGAATCAACCCCGACGTTGCCGCCGTAGCGAGTCTCCGCCGAACTAGGGTATGGACTCGATCTTTGTGCTATTCTCCAATCCGATTCCTAGCACATTGTGATCATATTGATTCTTGCCACGATTGATAAACTTCTATCCAGTCAATGAACTCGTAGATTAGGTTTGATTCGAAAGTTTTAGGGTTAGGTTTCCGCCGAAACCATCTCGGACCCACCGAGTTGAATAACTCGGTCCCACCGATTTGGCTTATGTCATTGCACAAGTGAGACTCGGTCTGACCGAGTATTACTAATCGATGTGACCGATTTTGGAACTTTGTGAAACCCTAGCAGTCTCGGTGCCACCGAACTGTGACTCGGTCTGACCGAGTTCACTAGTTTAGGTTCCAAAACTGCTTCGGTATCACCGAGTTTAAAAATCAGTAGATCTAAGATGATTTCAGTGGGAAACTAAAACTAAGTTTTTGAATCATTCTTTTGCAAAAATCTCTGCATTTTGTGATTCTCATCCACTCTACCTCATCTATAAACTATTCACAGGGTCAGCAGTCAGCTTTTGCATCATGTCAGACCAGAGTGATAGTCAGAACCTGTCAGAGCAGCAAGTGTAGATGAGTGAGGGCACTAGTCCCTCAAGTTCCTCAGATGATGGCAGCAGAAGTACTCCTAGCAATCTGCCAAAAGCTGCCACCAGACAGAGAAAGAAGAGAACTTCAGATTTTGAGGATAAGGACTATGTGGCAAAAGAGGAAGCAACTTCCAAGAAAATTGACCCAAGACAGAGCACCAAGCCAGGGTTGAAGGTCAAGAGGCCAACAGGCAGGCAGCCCATGCCAAAGGCAAGAGCTTCAACCAAGATTCCTGAGAAGCCCACTCCCATAGAGCCAGTTGCTGCTGAAGGGAAGAAGAGGAAGGAAAGGGTCAAGAAGACCGTAGCCAAAGTGCTTGGAAAAGCTTCCATCATGGAAGAAGAGGAAGAGGAAGAGGTTGCTGCACCAGCACCTAAGGCACCCAAGCGGATGGGTGATGCCATAAGATCAGGGGCAACTGCTTCCAAGGCCAAGCCAGCTCCAAAACCAAAGAGGAATACAAGAAGCATCCCAGCTGCTGAGAAGAACAAGGCCCCAATGCCTGGCACTGCAGAAGAAGAGGAAGAGCAAGTTCTGAGAAAACTCAAGCCCAAGATCCCAGACCACAATGATGCTCATCCTGTGGCTGAGGACATGAAGCTCAGGAGAGATTCAGGGCTCAGGAAGTGGAGAGAAGCAGACCCGTATGCTTCAAGGAGAAGGACTGCTGTTGACTACAGGTTCCACACTAAGGAACAGCAGGACTTCTATGAGACAGTCTTATTGGACAAGAAGCCCATTGTATGTGATATGAGATGGGTTGATTGGCAATACATCAAGGACAACGTAGAGCACTACCCTGGAGTGCAGGACAGCTTCAAGGCATGTGGAGTAGAGGACTTTGTTGGGCAGAAGCTCACAAAGTGGAATGAGGAGCTTATCATGCAGTTCTACTCCACATCACATTTTTATCCAGATGGGAGGATTGTATGGATGTCAGAAGGAACCAGATATCAGTCAACAGTTGCTGAGTGGGCACAGCTCATTAATGCCTCGGAAGAGCAGGAAGATGACTTGGATGTCTATTCCAAGAAGAAGATGGATCACAACTCAATGTCAAACATGTACAAGGAGATCCCAAATGAAGCACTTGATACGTTCAAGTTTGGCTCAGTGCATTATCTTCTGTCAGGGCTGCCAACTATCAATTGGATTTTGAGGCACACCTTATTGCCCAAGTCAGGTGATCACAAGATGATCAGAGGTCATGCGATCAACTTGCTTCATATATTTTATGTGCCATAGAAGTTCAAAGTGATGAGCCTCATGGTAGAGACCATTAAGAGGACAACAGCTGATCAGAAGAGGAGCTGTGGATATGCCCCACAAATTCAGGAGCTCATTAACTCAAAGATGGGCACAGGCATATACTTATTGGACAAGGAACACTTGCCCATCCGTCCAGAGTTTGAAGATAATCAAGTTGTCATGACTGAGAATGAACCATCATCTGCACAAGCACAAGCCAAGAAGGAGAAGGCTATAAAGGAGAAATCTGCCAAGATGCCAACTCAAGAGGAGGCATCTGAGTACTTCTTGAAGAACAAGCAAGAGCAGCTCATTTACTTGATTGCATCCACCCTGCGGATTGAGAAAGGACTAGCCACCCTAACTCAGAACCAGGCAAGCTTAGAAAGAATCGTAGAACAAAAGTTCTATGACTTGGATATCAAGGTGACAGAGATTCAGACTGCAGTGGAGCAGCTCCAAGATGACATGCAGAAGAGGAAAGGGAAGACAACCACTGATGCCTTTGCCAGAGTGCCACGAGCTCCGAGGTCGTCTGCATTGCCAGTTCCTGACACAAGAGCAACCGCCTCAGCTCCAGCCGCAGCACCAGCCCAACCTGCTCCAGCGTCTACTTCAGCTTCAACTCCAACCGCGTCTACGGAAGCCTTCGTCCTTGGAGTGATCCGAACTCCACCACCACCCGAAGATCAAGCCTGAGTGTCGATTTAGCACTATGCATTTTCTAGGAACTTTTTGGTAACTTGTTGCCAAAGGGGGAGAAAATGTATAGATCATAGGCTTCGAGAGAGAGTGTTGCTTTTCTCTCTTTCTTTATTTGGTGGTTTTTCGAACTTTATTTGCTTTTGAGTGCTTGAGATACTATGTCATTATCTGTGAGACATTGATGATCATGTGGTGATCATAAGCTACACTTAATGCTTGATGAATGTTATTATCCTATCTATCTTATGTGATCATTCACTTTTCTTGGTGATGAGTGCATGTATTTCATTCTTATCATTTTAAGCGCTCCACCAAGATGTATGTGACATAGAAGAGTAACCCATGACTCTAACTCTTTGTGCATTTGCAGTCCAAAGCAAATCTTAAATATGCACGAATTTAGGGGGAGCTCTTACTTATCACATACTTCTCAAAGCGACGATATATTTCATGCTCATTATCATTTGTCGAACCTTTGATCTATATGTTGTCATCAATTACCAAAAAGGGGGAGATTGAAAGTGCAACTTGAAGGAAATATGCCCTAGAGGAAATAATAAAGTTATTATTTATTTCCTTATATCATGATAAATGTTTATTATTCATGCTAGAATTGTATTAACCGGAAACATAATACATGTGTGAATACATAGACAAACAGAGTGTCACTAGTATGCCTCTACTTGACTAGCTCATTAATCAAAGATGGTTATGTTTCCTAACCATGGACAAAAGAGTTGTTATTTGATTAACGAGGTCACATCATTAGTTGAATGATCTGATTGACATGACCCATTCCATTAGCTTAGCACCCGATCGTTTAGTATGTTGCTATTGCTTTCTTCATGACTTATACATGTTCCTGTGACTATGAGATTATGCAACTCCCGTTTTCCGGAGGAACACTTTGGGTGCTACCAAACGTCACAACGTAAATGGGTGATTATAAAGGAGCATTACAGGTGTCTCCAAAGGAAGATGTTGGGTTGGCATATTTCGAGATTAGGATTTGTCACTCCGATTGTCGGAGAGGTATCTCTGGGCCCTCTTGGTAATGCACATCACCTAAGCCTTGCAAGCATTGCAACTAATATGTTAGTTGTGAGATGATGTATTACGGAACGAGTAAAGAGACTTGCTGGTAACGAGATTGAACTAGGTATTGGGATACCGACAATCGAATCTCGGGCAAGTAACATACCAATGACAAAGGGAACAACGAATGTTGTTATGCGGTCTGACCGATAAAGATCTTCGTAGAATATGTAGGAGCCAATATGGGCATCCAGGTCCCGCTATTGGTTATTGACTGGAGACGTGTCTCGGTCATGTCTACATTGTTCTCGAACCGTAGGGTCCGCACGCTTAAGGTCTCGATGACAGTTATATTATGAGTTTATGAGTTTTGATGTACCGAAGGAGTTCGGAGTCCCGGATGAGATCGGGGACATGACGAGGAGTCTCGAAATGGTCGAGACGTAAAGATCGATATATTGGATGACTATATTCGGACATCGGAAAGGTTCCGGGTGAAATCGGGAATTTTACCGGAGTACCGGGAGGTTACCGGAACCCCCCGGGAACCAAATGGGCCTTATTGGGCCTTAGTGGAAAGGTAAAAGGGGCAGCCCAAGGTGGGCTGCGCGCCTCCCCCCTCCCCTAGTCCTATTAGGACTAGGAGAGGTGGCCGGCCCCCTTCTCCCTCTGTCTCTCTCGAGGAGTCCTATTAGGAATAGGATTGGGGGGGGGGGGAGTCCTACTCCCGGTAGGAGTAGGACTCCTCCTGCGCCCTCCTCCTTTGGCCGGCCAGCCCTCCCCCTGGCAACCTTTATATACGGGGGCAGGGGGCACCTCTAGACACACAAGTTGATCCTTGAGATCATTCCTTAGCCGTGTGCGTTGCCCCCTGCCACCATATTCCACCTCGATCATATCGTTGTAGTGCTTAGGCGAAGCCCTGCGTCGGTAGTACATCAAGATCGTCACCACGCCTTCGTGCTGACGGAACTCCTCCCCGAAGCTTTGCTGGATCGCAGCCCGGGGATCGTCATCGAGCTGTACGTGTGCTAAGAACTCGGAGGTGCCGGAGTAACGGTGCTTGGATCGGTCGGATCGGGAAGAAGACGTACGACTACTTCCTCTATGTTGTGTGATCGCTTCCGCAGTCGGTCTACGTTGGTACGTAGACAACACTCTCCCCTCTCGTTGCTATGCATCACCATGATCTTGCGTGTGCGTAGGAAATTTTTTGAAATTACTACGTTACCCAACAGTGGTATCAGAGCCTAGGTTTTATGGTTTGATGTTATTTGCACAAGTAGAACACAAGTGAGTTGTGGGCGATACAAGTCATACTGCCTACCAGCATGTCATACTTTGGTTCGGCGGTATTGTTGGACGAGACGACCCGGACCAACCTTACGCGTACGCTTACACGAGACCGGTTCCCTCGACGTGCTTTGCACATAGATGGCTTGCGGGCGACTGTCTCTCCAACTTTTGTTGAACCGAGTGTGGCTACGCCCGGTCCTTGAGAAGGTTAAAACGGAGTCAATTTGACAAACTATCGTTGTGGTTTTTGATGCGTAGGTGAGATTGGTTCTTGCTTAAGCCCGTAACAGCCACGTAAAACTTGCAACAACAAAGTAGAGGACGTCTAACTTGTTTTTGCAGGGCATGTTGTGATGTGATATGGTCAAGGCATGATGCTAAATTTTATTGTATGAGATGATTATGTTTTGTAACCGAGTTATCGGCAACTGGCAGGAGCCATATAGTTGTCGCTTTATTGTATGCAATAAAATCGCGATGTAATGCTTTACTTTATTACTAAGCGGTAGTGATAGTCGTGGAAGCATAAGATTGGCGAGACGACAACGATGCTACGATGGAGATCAAGGTGTCGCGCCGGTGACGATGGTGATCATGACGGTGCTTCGGAGATGGAGATCACAAGCACAAGATGATGATGGCCATATCATATCACTTATATTGATTGCATGTGATGTTTATCTTTTTATGCATCTTATCTTGCTTTGATTGATGGTAGCATTATAAGATGATCTCTCACTAAATTATCAAGAAGTGTTCTCCCTGAGTATGCACCGTTGCCAAAGTTCGTCGTGCCCAGACACCACGTGATGATCGGGTGTGATAAGCTCTACGTCCATCTACAACGGGTGCAAGCCAGTTTTGCACACGCAGAATACTCAGGTTAAACTTGACGAGCCTAGCATATGCAGATATGGCCTCGGAACACGGAGACCGAAAGGTCGAGCGTGAATCATATAGTAGATATGATCAACATAACGATGTTCACCATTGAAAACTACTCCATCTCATGTGATGATCGGATATGGTTTAGTTGATTTGGATCACGTGATCACTTAGAGGATTAGAGGGATGTCTATCTAAGTGGGAGTTCTTAAGTAATATGATTAATTGAACTTTAATTTATCATGAACTTAGTCCTGGTAGTATTAGCATATCTATGTTGTAGATCAATAGCTCGCGTTGTTGCTTTCATATGTTTATTTTGATATGTTCCTAGAGAAAATTGTGTTGAAAGATGTCAGTAGCAATGATACGGATTGGATCCGTGATCTGAGGTTTATCCTCATTGCTGCACAGAAAAATTATGTCCTTGATGCACCGCTAGGTGACAGACCTATTGCAGGAGCAGATGCAGACGTTATGAACGTTTGGCTAGCTCAATATGATGACTACTTGATAGTTTAGTGCACCATGCTTAATGTCTTAGAATCGGGACTTCAAAGACGTTTTGAACGTCATGGACCATATGAGATGTTCCAGGAGTTGAAGTTAATATTTCAAGCAAATACCCGAGTTGAGAGATATGAAGTCTCCAACAAGTTCTATAGCTAAAAGATGGAGGAGAATCACTCAACTAGTGAGCATGTGCTCAGATTGTCTGGGTACTACAATCGCTTGAATCAAGTGGGAGTTAATCTTCCAGATAAGATAGTGATTGACAGAATTCTCTAGTCACCATCACCAAGTTAGTAGAACTTCGTGATGAACTATGATATGCAAGGGATAACGGAAACGATTCCCAAGCTCTTCGTGATGCTGAAATCGACGAAGGTAGAAATCAAGAAAAACATCAAGTGTTGATGGTTGACAAGACCACTAGTTTGAAGAAAAGGGCAAAAGGGAAGAAGGGGAACTTCAAGAAGAACGGCAAGCAAGTTGCTGCTCAAGTGAAGAAGCCCAAGTCTGGTACTAAGCCTGAGACTAAGTGCTTCTACTGCAAAGGTACTGGTCACTGGAAGCGGAACTGCCCCAAGTATTTGGCGGATAACAAGGATGGCAAAGTGAACAAAAGTATATTTGATATACATGTTATTGATGTGTGCTTTACTAGTGTTTATAGCAACCCCTCAGTATTTGATATTGGTTCAGTTGCTAAGAGTAGTAACTCGAAACAGGAGTTGCAGAATAAACAGAGACTAGTTAAGGGTGAAGTGACGATGTGTGTTGGAAGTAGTTCCAAGATTGATATGATCATCATCGCACACTCCCCTATACTTTCGGGATTAGTGTTGAACTTAAATAAGTGTTATTTGGTTTTTGCGTTGAGCATGAATATGATTTGATCATGTTTATTGCAATAGGGTTATTCATTAAAGTCAGAGAATAATTGTTGTTCTGTTTACATGAATAAAACCTTCGATGGTCATACACCCAATGAAACAAGTTCGTTGGATCTCGATCTTAGTGATACACATATTCATAATATTGAAACCAAAAGATGCAAAGTTAATAATGATAGTGCAACTTATTTGTGGCACTGCCGTTTAGGTCATATTGGTATAAAGCGCATGAAAGAAACTCCATGCTGATGGGCTTTCGGAATCACTTGATGCTTGCGAACCATGCCTTTTGGGCAAGATGACTAAAACGCCGTTCTCCGGAACAATGAAGCAAGCAACAGATTTGTTGGAAATCATACATACTGATGTATGTGGTCTGATGAATATTAAGGCTTGCAGCAGGTATCATTATTTTCTAACCTTCACAGATGATTTGAGCAGATATGGGGATATCTACTTAATGAAACACAAGTCTGAAACATTTGAAAAGTTCAAAGAATTTCAGAGTGAAGTTGAAAATCATCGTAACAAGAAAATAAAGTTTCTACGATCTGATCGTGGAGGAGAATATTTGAGTTACGAGTTTGGTGTACATTTGAAAAATTGTGGAATAGTTTCGCAACTCACGCCACCCGGAACACCACAGCGTAATGGTGTGTCCGAATGTCGTAATCGTACTTTACTAGATATGGTACGATCTATGATGTCTCTTACCGATCTACCACTATCGTTTTGGGGTTATGCATTAGAGACAGCTGCATTCACGTTAAATAGGGCACCATCTAAATCCGTTGAGATGACACCGTGTGAACTATGGTTTGGCAAGAAACCTAAGCTGTCGTTTCTTAAAGTTTGGAGTTGCGATGCTTATGTGAAAAAGTTTCATCTCGATAAGCTCAAACTCAAATCGGAGAAATATGTCTTCATAGGATACCCAAAGGAAACAGTTGGGTACACCTTCTATCACAGATCCGAAGGCAAGACTTTTGTTGCTAAATTCGGAAACTTTCTGGAGAAGGAGTTTCTCTCGAAAGAAGTGAGTGGGAGGAAAGTATAACTTGATGAGGTAACTGTACCTCCTCCCTTATTGGAAAGTAGTACATCACAGAAACCGGTTTCTGTGACACCTACACCAATTAGTGAGGAAGCTAATGATGATGATCATGAAACTTCGGATCAAGTTACTACCGAATCTCATAGGTAAACCAGAGTGAGATCCGCATCAGAGTGGTACGGTAATCCTGTTCTGGAAGTCATGTTACTAGACCATGACGAACTTGCGAACTATGAGGAAGCGATGATGAGCCCAGATTCCGCGAAATGGTTTGAGGCCATGAAATCTGAGATATGATCCATGTATGAGAACAAAGTTTGGACTTTGGTTGACTTGCCCGATGATCGGCAAGCAATTGAGAATAAATGGATCTTCAAGAGGAAGACGGACGCTGATAGTAGTGTTACTATCTACAAAGCTAGAATTGTCGCAAAAGGTTTTCGACAAGTTCAAGGTGTTGACTACGATGAGAGCTTCTCACTCGTATCTATGCTTGAGTATGTCCGAATCATGTTAGTAATTGCCGCATTTTATGAAATCTGGCAAATGGATAAACAAAATTGCATTCCTTAATGGATTTATTAAAGAAGAGTTGTATATGATGCAACAGAAGGTTTTGTCAATCCGAAAGGTGCTAACAAAAATGTGCAAGCTCCAGCGATCCATCTGTGGACTGGTGCAAGCATCTCGGAGTTGGAATATACGCTTTGATGAGTTGATCAAAGCATATAGTTTTATACAGACTTGTGGTGAAGCCTGTATTTACAAGAAAGTGAGTGGGAGCACTACATCATTTCTGATAAGTATATGTGAACGACATATTGTTGATCGGAAATAATGTAGAATTATTTTGTAAAGCATAAATGAGTGTTTGGAAGGAGTTTTTCAAAGAAAGACTTCGGTGAAGCTGCTTACATATTGAGTATCAAGATCTATAGAGATAGATCAATACGCTTGATAAGTTTTTTCAATGAGTACATACCTTGACAAGAATTTGAAGTAGTTAAAAATGGAGCAGTCAAAGAAAGAGTTCTTGCCTATGTTACAAGGTGTGAAGTTGAGTAAGACTCAAAGCCCGACCACGGCAGAAGATAGAAAGAGAATGAAAGTCATTCCCTATGCCTTGGCCATAGGTTCTATAAAGTATGTCATGCTGTATACCAGATCTATTGTATACCCTGCATTGATTTGGCAAGGGAGTATAATAGTGATCTAGGAGTAGATCACCGGACAGCAGTCAGAATTATCCTTAGTGAAATAAGGATATGTTTCTCGATTATGGACGTGACAAAAAGGTTCGTCGTAAAGGGTTACGTCGATGCAAGTTTTTGACACTGATCCAGATGAATCTAAAGTCTCAATCTGGATACATATTGAAAGTGGGAGCAATTAGCTAGAGTAGCTCCGTGTAGAGCATTGTAGACATAGAACTTGCAAAATACTTATGGATCTGAATGTGACAGACCCGTTGACTAAAATTATCTCACAAGCAAAACATGATCACACCTTAGTACTCTTTGGGTGTTAATCACATAGATATGTGAACTAGATTACTGACTCTAGTAAACCCTTTGAGTGTTGGTCACATGACGATGTGAACTATGGGTGTTAATCACATGGTGATGTGAACTATTGCTGTTAAATCACATGGCGATGTGAACTAGATTATTGACTCTAGTGCAAGTGGGAGACTGAAGGAAATATGCCCTAGAGGCAATAATAAAGTTATTATTTATTTCCTTATATCATGATAAATGTTTATTATTCATGCTAGAATTGTATTAACCGGAAACATAATACATGTGTGAATACATAGACAAACAGAGTGTCACTAGTATGCCTCTACTTGACTAGCTCATTAATCAAAGATGGTTATGTTTCCTAACCATGGACAAAAGAGTTGTTATTTGATTAATGAGGTCACATCATTAGTTGAATGATCTGATTGACATGACCCATTCCATTAGCTTAGCACCCGATCGTTTAGTATGTTGCTATTGCTTTCTTCATGACTTATACATGTTCCAGTGACTATGAGATTATGCAACTCCCGTTTGCCGGAGGAACACTTTGGGTGCTACCAAACGTCACAACGTAAATGGGTGATTATAAAGGAGCATTACAGGTGTCTCCAAAGGAAGATGTTGGGTTGGCGTATTTTGAGATTAGGATTTGTCACTCCGATTGTCGGAGAGGTATCTCTGGGCCCTCTCGGTAATGCACATCACCTAAGCCTTGCAAGCATTGCAACTAATATGTTAGTTGTGAGATGATGTATTACGGAACGAGTAAAGAGACTTGCCGGTAACGAGATTGAACTAGGTATTGGGATACCGACGATGGAATCTCGGGCAAGTAACATACCAATGACAAAGGGAACAACATATGTTGTTATGCGGTCTGACCGATAAAGATCTTCGTAGAATATGTAGGAGCCAATATGAGCATCCAGGTCCCGCTATTGGTTATTGACTGGAGACGTGTCTCGGTCATGTCTACATTGTTCTCGAACCGTAGGGTCCGCACGCTTAAGGTCTCGATGACAGTTATATTATGAGTTTATGAGTTTTGATGTACCGAAGGAGTTCGGAGTCCCGATGAGATCGGGGACATGACGAGGAGTCTCGAAATGGTCGAGACGTAAAGATCGATATATTGGACGACTATATTCGGACATCGGAAAGGTTCCGGGTGAAATCGGGAATTTTACCGGAGTACCGGGAGGTTACCGGAACCCCCCGGGAACCAAATGGGCCTTATTGGGCCTTAGTGGAAAGGTAAAAGGGGCAGCCCAAGGTGGGCTGCGCGCCTCCCCCCTCCCCTAGTCCTATTAGGACTAGGAGAGGTGGCCGGCCCCCTTCTCCCTCTCTCTCTCGAGGAGTCCTATTAGGAATATGATTGGGGGGGGGGGAGTCCTACTCCCGATAGGAGTAGGACTCCTCCTGCGCCCTCCTCCTTTGGCCGGCCAGCCCTCCCCCTGGCAACCTTTATATACGGGGGCAGGGGGCACCTCTAGACACACAAGTTGATCCTTGAGATCGTTCCTTAGCCGTGTGCGGTGCCCCCTGCCACCATATTCCACCTCGATCATATCGTTGTAGTGCTTAGGCGAAGCCCTGCGTCGGTAGTACATCAAGATCGTCACCACGCCGTCGTGCTGATGGAACTCCTCCCCGAAGCTTTGCTGGATCGCAGCCCGGGGATCGTCATCGAGCTGTACGTGTGCTAAGAACTCGGAGGTGCCGGAGTAACGGTGCTTGGATCGGTCGGATCGGGAAGAAGACGTACGACTACTTCCTCTACGTTGTGTGATCGCTTCCGCAGTCGGTCTGCGTTGGTATGTAGACAACACTCTCCCCTCTCGTTGCTATGCATCACCATGATCTTGCGTGTGCGTAGGATTTTTTTTGAAATTACTACGTTCCCCAACACAACTATCCCTAGGTGGTTTTGGTAATTCATAACAACATATAGCTCATTGAGCTAATGCTATTCCAAGATGATTATTTCAGGAAATCTCAATGATTGGCATGGCATGGATGGTGAAAGTGGAACCCTCAAAATGCTAAGGACAAAGGATTGGCTCAAGCTCAAAAGCTCAAGACTCTTCATTTTATATTTTAGTGATCCAAGATCACATTGAGTCTTTAGGAAAAGCCAATACTATCAAGGAGGGATGAGGTGTTGCTTAATGAGCCTCTTGCTTCATGTGCTTAGTGATATGCTCCAAAACCCTCAACTACTTTCCCATATCCACATATGACCTAAACCCTAAGCCAAACTCGGTCCTACCGATTCTTCCTATCCGGCGCCACCGAGTTTCACTTGTCATAAGCCACTGCCAAACCCTAGCAATTCGGTTCTACCGATAGGGATCTCGGTCTCACCGAGATGGGATTGCAAACTCTCTGTTTCCCTTTCGTAACTTTTCGGTCTCACTGAAAGAGCGGATCGGTCCCACCGAGATTGCAATGTAAACTCTCTGTTTCCTTTTTGTAACTTTTCGGTCTCACCGAAAGAGAAAATCGGTCCCACCGAGTTTGCCTGACCAACTCTCTGGTTAGCTAATTACCAAAATCGGTCTCACCGAGATTACGTTATGCCCTAACCCTAACAAAATCGGTCCTACCGAGTTGCATGTCAGTCCCACCGAAAATCTCTAACGGTCACTAGGTTTACCTTTTTGGTCCGACCGAGTTTGTTGATTCGGTCCCACCGAGATTGGTAAATTGTGTGTAACGGTTGGATTTTGTGTGGAGGCTATATATACCCCTCCACCTCCTCTTCATTCGTGGAGAGAGCCATCAGAACACATCTACACTTCCAACTCATATGTTCTGAGAGAGAACCACCTACTCATGTGTTGAGACCAAGATATTCCATTCCTACCATATGAATCTTGATCTCTAGCCTTCCCCAAGTTGCTTTCCACTCAAATCTTCTTTCCACCAGATCCAAATCCTATGAGAGAGAGTTGAGTGTTGGGGAGACTACCATTTGAAGCACAAGAGCAAGGAGTTCATCATCAACACACCATTTGTTACTTCTTGGAGAGTGGTGTCTCCTAGATTGGCTAGGTGTCACTTGGGAGCCTTCGACAAGATTGTGGAGTTGAACCAAGAAGTTTGTAAGGGCAAGGAGATCGCCTACTTCGTGAAGATCTACCGCTAGTGAGGCAAGTCCTTCGTGGGCGATGGCCATGGTGGAATAGACAAGGTTGCTTCTTCGTGGACACTTCGTGGGTGGAGCCCTCTGTGGACTCGCGCAACCGTTACCCTTCGTGGGTTGAAGTCTCCATCAACGTGGATGTAGGATAGCACCACCTATCCGAACCACGGGAAAACATCCGTGTCTCCAATTGCATTTGAATTCTCCAAACCCTTCCCTTTACATTCTTGCAAGTTGCATGCTTTACTTTCCGTTGCCAATATACTCTTTGCATGCTTGCTTGAATTGTGTGATGATTGCTTGACTTGTCCTAAAATAGCTAAAATCTGCCAAGAACTAAAATTGGGAAAATGTTAAGTTTTTATTTGGTCAAGTAGTCTAATCACCCCCCTCTAGACATACTTTCGATCCTACACAGCTGCCGACCGTGACCAGGGGAGGAGCCCTTGGCACGCCTGCTGCGCTCCGAGCGAGGCCGCGAAGGAAGGACGGCAAAGGCGCAAGCTCGGGGCGCCTTGATGATGGACCAACTCCCATGGCTGACCCCACGCCGTGGGAAGCACCCGAACCTGCAGCGCTGTAGCTTGGCGGGTGCGACCGGACGAGAGGGAGCTGCTTCTCAGGAGATTTCACAGCCTTGGCAGAAGGGGTCCTGAGGGGACAATCGTCAGGAAGGGAAGACGGCACACAGAAGATCACCAAAATAAGGTACTTACTCGTCGACGGCGATGTACTTTCGTCGCTTCAACGGCCCGAAGATACCGCTGCCGCTCGGAGATCCTTTCCTCTTGTGGAGCTCCTCGAAGTCCACGCAAAGCCGACCGAAGCGCTGAACGTGGCGGCCAGTACAGGGTGTGGCCGGAGAAGTGCTCGGGAGAAGGACTTCAGGGGTGCCCGACTGCGGAGAACAGTCGGGCGCCTTCTCACCGCGACCTCCCGAGGCCTCCGGAGTTTCGGCCTCGGGAGCCGCGTGCTGTATCGCCTCAGTGACCGGCGTCCCAGAATCACGGGATCCTGAGGACGACGCCTTGGGAGCCCCAGGTGGCGTCCGCACATCAGCACTCGTGCCGCCAGCCTCCCGCGATGCTCGTCCCCCTACACCCACATTCGGGACGAGCTCGGCGCCAGCGACGAAGAGGGGAACCATGCTGACAGGGTTCTCGCGGGACCCCACCAGGCCGTCCGGACGCAGCCCCACTCATCAAAGGAAGGCATGCTCCCCGTGAATTCAGCCTTATTCCTATAGTGGTACAACATACAGTTCTTCCCAGGCAGGTCGTCCGGTGAAGGGACACCTGTCAAGACCTTGAGCACCATTTGCCGTGCCCCAAGGGGAAGCCCGGACTCCTGAAACCTCATATGGTCCTGACTGCTGAGCAAGGCCCACATCGGGCGAGAATGGCGCTGAAGCGGATCAACCCGGCGCCTGATAAACTCCCTCACCACCATCGGCACGGTCACGTCGCGGTCCTTCAGCATCCTTAGCCTGAGCCAGACAAGGACAAATACCCACCATGTCTGAAATTCACTCATGGATGGAGGAAGCTCGAAGTCGATCCCCACGCCCGCCGTCGCGACCATGGCCTGGAAGCTCACACACCCCAGGCTTTGCCGGGGAACAGTCAGATGCAACGAGAAGAAATGGCGGAGAAGGGCCACAGAAGGAGCGATGCCCACCATGGCTTCACACACGAAGGCAAAGATGGCAAGAAGAGTCACAGATTGGGGGTCGAGATGCAGCATATGGATCTGGTAGTGTTCAAGCACCGCGTTGAAGAAGGCAGAGAAAGGGGGAATCAGGCCCGCCCAAAGGGCATCAATGAAGATTGGGACCTCGGTGACCATCCGAGCGATGCGAGCGCGAGACGCCGGCCAAGCCACCGTCTCCCCCCCACTCGTTGAAACTGGTGGCGAGCATGGGACACACCTTGTCCATGGCCTCGTTGTTGAGCACTAAAGATCGGCCGACTGCAGGCTCGGCGGCTGGAGGCGCACTTGGCGGAGACAACAACTTCTTCCCCTTGTCTGCTTGTTTCGGCACCATGGCGATGAAATAGGCGGAGTGGAGGTCAGATTGGAGAGGAGGGGCAGAGTCTCGAGGAAGCAGAAGGACTGTGGAAGCAAGGCGCGGGCAATGGGAGAATAACTGTGTAGGTTGCAAGGGCCACATAGCCAGGCGAATTCAAAGGCAGCATGGGGAAGGGGAGATGCCCATGTCCAATCAACTGTTATGCGTCAACCGAGGCCGCAGACTTTTGGGGCCTACGGCGCTCCGTGCTTGACCCTTTGGCTTCGCCTCGAAGCCAAGCCCGAGCGCGCCTTGGGCCCGGGGGCTACTGTCGGTGTTCTGGGAATGGGGGTCCCTAGATTTGCCTGCCTGCGGCCTGCGGCGTGGCTGGGATGGCAGGTCTGTACGACCCATCTTCATCGACAAGACATTCAAGACCCTCGCAAGGGGCCAAGCCTAGCAAGGCGGATGACGCAAGACCTCCTCAGGAGCGGCCTTGCCAGGCAGGCTCACAAGGGGCGAAGAGATCAAGGCTACACAAACCTCGCGAGGTCCTCGTGACGTGAGCCATGACGATCGAGACCAGGCGGGCGCTAGCGCGCGCAGTGTCCTTGCTTCCTCACTGGTGCCAAGGGGGCAAGCGCAGGCGCGGAGTGGCGAGGCATCAAGCAAAGGTTTCCATATTGGTGCAATGAGACCAAGACTAGAAGAACGGCAGGACGGAGGTCACCATGGAGCCCAAGGCGACGTCATCACCAGAACCTTTGGCAGGCGAAGACCACCTTTTGTCAGGATAACTTGTACTAGCTGCCCCCTTTCTAATTGGCCGTCGTTGGCTCCCTTCCCGCTCAATATTTGGGGAGAGGACCAGGGCCTATATAAGTAGAACTAGCCACCACAGTAGAGGGGATTGACCTCATCACAAATCAAGAGCGGATCCAAGATCATCTCACCCACACAAGTTCACCAAGCACAAGAACACCTCACCCTCAGGAGGTTGTTCTTCCTCCTTGTACTGTTCATCATCAGCCCAAGAGGCAATCCACCACCACCACACTGGAGTAGGGTATTACACCACAATGGTGGCCCGAACCAGTATAAATCTTGTGTCTTTCTGTGTTGTGAGTTCGTCGAGTTCGTCCGCAAGATCATAGAGAGCTAGGTCATGGATCAATAGGGAGAAATCTTTCGTGCGTACCCCAGTGTTTGAACCTCAAGGGTTTTGCCGGAACCCATGATCCGACACCTTTGTCTCCTGTTACCTTCGATCCTCAGACGCACAGTTCAGGACCCCCTACCCAAGATCGGCCGGTTTTGACACCGACATTAGTGCTTTCATTGAGAGTTCCACTTTGTCATCAACAGAAGGTTCGATGGCTCGTTCAATCATCAACAACGACACTGTTTCCGAGGAAACCTTCCTCCCCGGTCAACTTTTCATGTTCGGTGGCTTCACTCTACGTGCCAATTCGATTGGTCAGCTCGAACAAATCAATATCTATGCCCCTAGTCATCAGATCAGATTCGGGAGCCTGAATTACGTCGCCGATGTCCGAGGAGACTTGATCTTTGAAGGGTTCACGGCCTCGACCATTGTCCCTTTGTTCCAAGAGGGAAACTCATCTGACTCGTTATCAGGCACCGCTTAAGGACGAACTATCATCCCTGCCTTGGCCTTGGATCCAGGGCAGACTACTTCATCCGAAGATGGGCATCTAAAACCCATTGGACCCTCTCCTACCATGGAACTTTTCTCCGGAGACCCGGAGGCAGCTATGTCTTCGGCGAGCCTGGAGTCAAACATGACTCTCCCTATCATCAGACAGCCGAACCCGCCTCAGGATGCAAACTCCGAACTCTCGAGGCCCGCATCTGGTGAGCACGTCCTAGAATCTGCTGTGCCTAGCCCTGTAGGTCCTCGGACCCCCGTCCGGCCTTCACTCTTAAACGAGGCCCTTGACTTAATGCGGTCCCTCGCCATTACGGAAGCGTCACCTCCGAACTATGCAAAGCCCGGACTAGGGGCTGAGAGTGGGTAATTTTACGTCCCACCCACCACCCACTTAATAGCCACTCTCGAGGATTTGATCGACATGCTAGATTATGCCTCCGAGGACATCGACGGTATGGATGACGATGCCGGAAACATACAAAGCCAAGACCCACCATTCACCGGACGCTGGACGACTACCTCCACATATGATGTATATATGGTGGATACACCCAAAGAGGACGACGACGAAGGCAGGAAAGATCCGAGTGAGGACAAGCCCGGGGACGCACCACCAAAATGTTGATGTCAGCGACAATCGCGTCGCGAAAAGGACAGTAATACCGGCACCAGAGACAATAAAACTCTAGACAATGCCGAGGATCCTGAAGACCCCGTTTAGCCTATGTCCAAACAGGATGATTGGGAGGAGGGACAAGTCAACCCCGACGAGCCGGTCGGGAATGAGGATTCAGAAGATAGTAACTATATACCGATCTCTGAGGATGATGTTAGCCTCGGCAACGAAGACTTCATCATGCCAGAGGAACCCCTCGAGCAAGAGCACTTTAAGCGTCAGCTAATCGCAACTGCGTGAAGCCTAAAGAAGAAGCATCAACAGCTCCAAGCTGAACAGGATACCCTCAACGAAAGATGGACCCAAGTCCTAGCTGCCGAAGAATACGACCTCGAGCGGCCAACAAAGAGTTATATGAAGCATCGGCTACTACCACAATTCGACGAGAAGGCCCTTGAGCCAATACCGTCAAGATACGACCGCGCTGATGAACCAGACCGACTACCACGTGGGCGAGATAAAGCGACTACTTATTCCGAACACCAGCCCCTACCACCTGGCCATCGAGGCAAAGAGGTAGCAGCTCCGGGCTATACCTATGACTTACGCCAGGACCTGGACAGTAGAGCCGGCCAGGCCAGATCAATCTATGGATCAAGGGGGCGTGCCCCAACGCAAGACGACAACC
Source organism: Triticum monococcum (assembly GCA_034509565.1). NCBI lineage: Eukaryota > Viridiplantae > Streptophyta > Magnoliopsida > Poales > Poaceae > Triticum > Triticum monococcum. The sequence continues at coordinate 474,713,425 of CM067842.1, read as the reverse complement.
ATCAAGCCTGGCGCGATAGGCATAACCTCACCCGGGCCGAAAACTGAATACAGATGTCATCCGAACTCCGTCGCGACGTTGCCCGATACAGAGGCGCCGCACCCCCCTTATGATGTACCAATGAGGTAATGCAGCACCAGTTCCTAGAAGGGTTTAAACCCGTAAACATTGAAGCATAGGATGGAACGACTGATCCCGTGGTATGGATTGATGACTTTCTCCCCCATATTCACATGGCTCACGGTGACGATCTCCACGCCATCAAATACCTCCCCTTAAAGCTGAAAGGACCAGAACGACACTGGTTAAACAGCCTCCCAGAGAACTTCATTGGTAGCTGGGAAGATCTGGAGGATGCATTTAGAGACAACTTCCAAGGCACCTATGTACAGCCTCCGGATGCCGATGACCTTAGTCATATAGTCCAGCAACCCGAAGAGTCAGCTTGCAAACTCTGGACTAGGTTCTTAATTAAAAAGAATCAAATCGTCGACTGTCCGGACGCCGAAGCCCTCGCGGCCTTCAAACATAGTGTCCGTGACGAATGGCTCGCCCGACACCTTGGCAAAGAAAAGCCAAAGTCCATGGCAGCTATTACCCCACTTATTGACCCGCTTTTGCGCGGGAGAAGACAACTGGTTAGCTCGTAGAAGCAACAATACCGGCGACCCCGGCACCTCCGAAGCCAGAGATGGCAACGGCAAGCCACGACGCTGTGACGCCCGGATAGTTACGCTACAGTAACCCTCCGCTAATGATGCCACGTCACCTCGATTACTGTGGCTAATCTTGCATTAGTTCGAAACCGATTCTAATTCAAATTCAAAAGAAAAGCAAACAACAAAAGTTTTAAAAAAATTAAAACTAAAATGTTTGGGTTGTTTCAAATAAATCGTAAGCAATTATGGTGGAGAAACCAAGCTTTTATAAAATGCTTAAATGAACCATAAGGATTTAAACAGTAGCAAAAACAATTAATTAAGTGCCTTTTATAATTAATAAATTACTAAACTATTTTATTTTGTCACCAGACTTTTTGTGGCATTGGGGTATTTTGTAACACTAATTTAGGTACTACTTGTATATTTTATAAAAAAATATTTAGAAAATAAAATAGAAAACTAATAAAAAGAAAACAAATAAATAAAAAAGGAAACAAAACCTCCCCCTGGGCCATTCGGCCCAGCTAGCTACAGGCCGGCCCGGCCGGACCGGCCCACCCCACCTCACCTACTAACCCCCCCAGGGGACACCGAACCCTAACCCACTCCTCCCACTTCCCACGTCTCTCCTCTCCTCGTCCCGATCTGGATCAGGGACGAGCGTCCCCTCCCCCCCCATCGACGAGCGCCCCCATCCCACCCCTCTGCCGCACGCCCCGTCGAACACCGCTAGAGCCCCCCCACCGCCGTCCTCCTCGCCTTCCCCCTCTCCCAATCCGGGAGCTCCGACGCCGCGCCCGACCCGCCGTTCGCCGCCGCCTCATCCTCGATTCACCGCCGCCCGGAGCTCCACGGACACCGCCCGGAGACCGTGCAGTCGCCCGAGGACCTCGCCGGACCTCCTCGCCGGCCTGCCTCCTCCTCCTCGCCGGTCTGCCTCCTCCCCGACGCGTCGTCTCCGTCATCCTCCTCGACCCCCGCTGCCCCGTCCCTACGAATCACGGTGAGGCTCCGGCCTCTTCCCTCTCCCCTCTCGCCGTGTTGGACGTCGCCGTGACCGCCGTCCCGTGCCCGTGCATCGCCTCTCTGCCGCAGCACCACGCCCGCGCCCATGCGAGATCCGGGCCTCGCCCCGCTTGTCGTTGTCATCGACACGAGCCTCCTCTGGCCAACCCGTCGCCGCTGGCGCGCCATCGCCCCAGCACGGCTCCGGTGGCTCCCCTGTCGCCGTTAGCCGCTGCTCGCCGTGCGGCGTCGCCAGCCACCGCCCGCGCTCGGATCCGCCCTAGTCCGGGCCTGCGCACGCAGCTGCCCTCCCGCCGGCGTGCGCCTTTGGCCTTGCCCTGCTGCACCGCGGTGGCCTTGCCCCTCTACGCCCTATCGGGCGCTCAAAATGCGCCCGTAAACCGTCGCCCGAACCCACTATGGCCATGGGCCTTTGACAGGAGGGCCCCGCCCCTAGAACGTTTAAAAAAAATAAAAAAAATTAATTAAAAATAAATAATAACAATAATAATAATAATTAATTAACTAATTATTTAAAGAAATAATTAACTTAATTAATTTCGAAATTAAACTAATCAATTAACTAAACTAATTAAACTCTTAGTTAATTAGCTAATTAATTAGTATGACAGTGGGGCCCATCCCCTAAATAATACTAATTAGGTTAATTAAATTGCCTAATTAAAATGTGTCACTGACCAGTGGGACCCACTGGTCAGGTTGACCAGTCAACTCTGTTGACTGCTGACGTCAGCATGACATCATGCTGATGTCATTAATCCATTTTTCGAATTAATTTAAGTAATTAATTAAATTCCAGAAATTAATAAAAACTTTGGAAAATCATATAAAATAATCCGTAGCTCGGATGAAAATACTTTGTACATGAAAGTTGATCAGAACGACGAGACGAATCCGGATACGTAGCCTGTTCGTCCGCCACGCATCCCTAGCATAGAGAACACGCAACTTTCCCCCTCCAATTCATCTGTCCGGAAATGCGAAACATCGGGGATATTTTCCCGGATGTTTCCCCCATTCACCGGTATCACCTCATATCACGTTAGGGCACACCTAGCACCGCTACTTGTCATGTCATGCATCGTTATGCGCATCTGTTTGCATTGTATTCATTGTTTCTTCCCCCTCTTCTCTCCGGTAGACTACGAGCATGACGCCGCTGCTGGTGCCCCGTTCGACTACGCTGTTGACGACCCTCTTTCTTGCCAGAGCAACCAGGCAAGCCCCCCCTTTGATCACCAGATATCGCCTACTCTTCTCTATACTGCTTGCATTAGAGTAGTGTAGCATGTTACTGCTTTCCGTTATTCCTATCCTGATGCATAGCCTGTCCTTGCTACTACTGTTGTTACCATTACCTGCTATCCTACTGCTTAGTATAGGATGCTAGTGTTCCATCAGTGGCCCTACACTCTTGTCCGCCTGCCATGCTATACTACTGGGCCGTGATCACTTCGGGAGGTGATCACGGGCATATACTTTATACTTTACACAGTTATATTACCTGTGGTACTGTTCGGAGTTGGGGGCTGAAGGGGCAGGTGGCTCCATCCAGGTAGTGGTGGGCCTGGGTTCCCGACGGCCCCCGACTGTTACTTGAGGCGGAGCGACAGGGCAGGTTCAGACCACCTAGGAGAGAGGTGGGCCTGGCCCTGGTCGGCGTTCGTGGATACTTAACACGTTTTATGAGATCTAGGTATTTGATCTAAGTCTGGCCATCTGGCTTATACGCACTAACCATCTACGTGGGGTCATTTATGGGCACTCGACATCGTGGTATCAGCCGAAGCCTTCGTGACGTCAGTGACTGATTGGCGCGCGCCGGATTGGACTGGAACGCCACTAGGCTAGGTCTGCTTCCGGCCGCGTTCGCAATGTGCAGGTGTGCAAAAGGCGATGGGCCCAGACCCCTGCGCCATAGGATTTAGACCGGCGTGCTGACCTCTCTGTTGTGCCTAGGTAGGGCTGCGACGTGTTGATCTTCCGAGGCCGGGCATGACCCAGGAAAGTGTGTACGGCCAAATGGGATCGAGCGTGTTGGGTCATGTGGTGCACCCCTGCAGGGAAGTTAATCTATTCAAATAGCCATGATCTTCGGTAACAGGACGACTTGGAGTTGTACCTTGACCTGATGACAATTAGAACCGGATACTTAATAAAACACACCCTTCCAAGTGCCAGATACAACCGGTGATCGCTCTCTCACAGGGCGACGAGGGGAGGATCATTGGTTAGGATTATGCTATGCGATGATACTTGGAGGACTTCAGTCTACTCTCTTCTACATGTTGCAAGACGGAGGCTGCCAGAAGCGTAGTCTTCGAAAGGACTAGCTATCCCCCTCTTATTCTGGCTTTCTGCAGTTCAGTCCACATATAATAGCCTTATTCCAGTTGATACCAATGCATACATATGTAGTGTAGCTCTTGCTTGCGAGTACTTTGGATGAGTACTCACAGTTGCTTTCTCCTTCTTTTCCCTTTATCCCTTCTACCTGGTTGTCGCAACCAGATGTTGGAGCCCAGGAGCCAGACGCCACCATCGACGACGACTCCTACTACACCGAAGGTGCCTACTACTACGTGCTGCCCGCTGATGACGACCAGGAGTAGTTTAGGAGGATCCCAGGCAGGAGGCCTGTGCCTCTTTCGATCTGTATCCCAGTTTGTGCTAGCCTTCTTAAGGCAAACTTGTTTGTCTTATGTCTGTACTCAGATATTGTTGCTTCCGCTGACTCGTCTATGATCGAGCTCTTGTATTCGAGCCCTTGAGGCCCCTAGCTTGTAATATGATGCTTGTATGACTTATTTTATTTGTAGAGTTGTGTTGTGATATCTACCCATGAGTCCTTGATCTTGATCGTACACATTTGCGTGCATGATTAGTGTACGGTCAAATCGGGGGCGTCACAGACGCAACAAACAGAAGCGTCCAAGCAACAATGAAGATACAGAAGACACGACGGTCAATGCCGGATTCAGTGGTGCTAAATTCGGTCAGCAGAAAAGCCATTCAAAGGAAATAAAGATGGTCCATCCAATTTGGACAAAATACTCGATCGGCCTTGCCAGATTCATGGCACCCCTGATAAGCCTGCCAACCACTCCAACAGAAATTGTTGGGTCTTCAAACACGACAGTAAGTTAAACACTGAACATAACGGGAAAGGACCGCCAAGCGAGGATGATGAAGAGCCGCGCCCACTGAACACAGGGTGGCAAAAGAAATTTTCCACTGAGGTGAAAACAGTGAATATGATCTACGTCACGCATATCCCCAAGAGGGAGCGCAAACGCGCGCTAACGGACAACTATGCCGTGGAGCCTGTCGCCCCTAAATTCAACCCGTGGTCAGATTGTCCGATCACCTTCGACGCAGGGACCACCCGACCAGTATCCTTCATGGAGGTTCGGCAGCTCTGGTCCTCGATCCAATCATTGATGGACACCATCTCACTAGAGTCCTCATGGATGGCGACAACAGTCTTAACTTGATTATCAAGACATGGTCCGCAAAATGGGTATTGACCCATCAAGAATCAAGCCTACTAACACCACCTTTAAAAGAGTGATACCCGGTGTAGAAGCCCGCTGCACGGGCTCAATAACATTGGAAGTAGTCTTCGGTTCACTGGATAACTTCCGAAGCGAAGACTTGATCTTCGACATCGCCCCCTTCCGCAATGATTATCATGCACTGCTCGGACGAACCACCTTCGCCCGCTTCAATGTAGTCCCGCATTATGCTTACTTAAAGCTCAAAATGCCTGGACCCCGTGGCGTTATCATAGTCAATGGAAACACGGAGCGCTCCCTCCAAACTGAGGAGCACACTACGGCCCTCGCGACTGAAGTTCAGAGCGGCCTCCCTAGGCCGAACACCTCATCGGCCATCAAGCCCCCGAACACTGTTAAACGCGTCCGGTCTACTTTACATGATGACAACTCGGTTACTCCAGAGCTAGACTAGCAGCTTTGCCTCCGTCGATCGCCACACACATCCGCTGCATATGTACCGCATGTGCATAATTACGCAGTCAAAATACCCTGGGCAACAACGGTGGCACAATACAGATAGGTCCATAGTGCGGCTTGAACCTATGTGACCTTGACCCCTTTTCCTTTGATCCTTTTTTTCAAATACCACAGGTTCATTAAAGCCTAGTTACTTCATGGTCGTGCAGGGACTCTTTCCGGGCCCGTTTTCGTATAAACGACCATGGACTGTTCCTCTCAAGGAATCTTTTCCACAAGGACAAAAGCGACACAGACGTGCGGCAAGGCACCAATGAGATCTTCAAGACCATCTTTTTTAGGCCCCGTATACAACTTTCCCTTGTGTACAAATTTCGGCATGTAAAATAGCCTTGGCACTATCTATAATAGCATGTCTTGACGTATCAAATAGATTACAATGAAAACAGGTTTTTACCTACCCTCGTTCAGTCTTGGTTTGTTTCCTAATCTGCATTCCTCGTTTGTGCTAAGATTGCCACATATACATTCTGGTGCAGTTTCAATACCAGGGGCTCTATCCGGGCATACATATTTTCAAAAAAAGAAGTCGGAATACTTTTAGAAGTACACTTTGTCGTCTCGAACATTGCATTATATGCATCAGCTCCGAATCATGTCTTTGGTCAATAGTTGGGTTGCCCGGCTCCTGTGGTTGCTACCTTATGTTCCGCTCGTTCGGCTAAGGTGGTAAAGGGAGAACTACTGCGATTGTGTTTCTAGCTCGTCCGGTCAAGCACCTTAGTAGAGAAAGCCGAAAACTGACTGTCATGACACAACGAGAGCTGGTTAGCGATTTGGCGACTCACCATAAATCTCTGCGATTTCTTCCGTACTATATGAAGGACTAGCCTTCATCCAGTCACGCACCTAAGGCATCCAAGTTTGGATAGCCGCACACGCACCAGGGGCTAGTTCCTAGTACCATTGTCAAACTTCAGTGGCTAAGTTAGAGTGATAAAGCCGAATAGTCTGATTGCCTAGTTCGCTGCGCACACACCTCCTTTATGGACCAAGACTTTGGGTCATGTGTGGTCGTGCACTATACCTAACACCCCGGTAGCATCTACGTGGGGGCTGAAGCCGACGACTGGAAACTTTCTAGATTAATAAACGGTCGCACAGGAGGAAAGTTATTCCAGATAAATGGCACAAATATATTACAAAGCCTTGGTTCGTAAAACAACTTCTGGGCAGCCCGAATACAGTCACTCAAACATGATATCTTCAAGCATTGACCCTCTATTAAACGGGCACCCTCTAGGGCGTCCTCAAAATACCGCTCTGGCTTGCGGTGGTCCTTGCCTTCCGGCGGGCCCTCGACCGCCACGACGACGGCCTTCATCTTCGCCCAGTGCATCTTGACATGGGCAAAGGCCATCCGCACACCCTCTATGAATGCGAAGCGCTTCACAGCTTAAATTCGGGGCAGGGCGTCGCCAAGCCGCTTGACCAGGCCGAAGTAGCTGCTAGGAATGGGTTCGTCTGGCCACAGACGGACTATAATGTCCTTCATGGCCAATCCGGACATCCTATGCAGCTCCGCCAGCTACATCATCTGGTTGTTCAACAATGTTGGATGCTCCGGCGCCAGGTACTGTGACCAGAAGAGCTTCTTCGTCATGTTCCCATCTTGGTCCCGGAAATACTGTGCGGCATCGGCAGCGCTCTTTGGAAGATCCGCAAAGGCGTCTGGAGAACTCCATAGTCGAGTGAGCAAGGCATATTTGTGACTGCCAAATTTACTCTGCAAAAGAAAGGGCTTACCAGCCGCTATTTGTTTGGCCTACTTGATCTCCTTGCGAGCCGCCCGAGATTCGATCCGCGCTTCCTTGGCTTCCTGGAGAGCCTTAGGTAGATCGACTTCTTGGGCCTTATTCTTCTCCTCCAAGGACTCGCACTTGCCGGCGGCGTCCTTGAGCTCTTGCTCCAGTTCAATCACCCGCTCCTCATACTGGCGGCGAGCAACTTGCTCGGCCTTTAAGTCCGTAGCTGCTTTATTAGTGGCCGCTTTGCTCACCCGTGCCTGTTCCTTGGCTTGGGCAAGGGCGCTCTTTAGGGTCTCGACCTCGGCCACACTACCTGCAATAATGATCAAGGCAACGCATGAGCTTAAACTCCGCATTGGCATATCACTTCAGGTGTGTGAATACTTTTTCAAACATACCTTGCGCCTCATCGAACTGTTTGTTAATGCGGACGAGATCCTCATCGGTCAGCTTCAGCTTTCGCTGAAGTTTGGACACTTCATCGGCCTGGGCGGTTGCCACTAACAGGGATGCTTGTTTACCAATAGAACAGTACGTTACCTCCTGCAATTATTATTTGATCATCTGTTCGGTTGTTTTTCAAAACCAAATAGAGTCTCAGGGGCTACTATCTACACACAGGCATAATTTTCATATGAAAAGCGGCTAAGAATATTACCTCGCATACCTTAAAGCCTGTTAGCAGGCTGGTGAAGGCTTCGTTCAACCCGCTCTTGGCGGACTGAACATTCTCAACTACCATACCCATCAGGGTACGGTGCTCCTCCATGATGGAAGCACATTGTAGTGCTTCCACCAGAGTGTTCGGCGCCTTCGGACTAGATGAGGTCATTGTCAGAATAGGCGCTCCCCCTTCCTTTGAAGAGGCTGTTCGCTTGATTCTGGAGCCACATGGGTCTCCGGAATGGTGTTTGTCTAGGGGGCGAACTGGTCAGGGCCCCCGTCGCCAGTCTCCATGAGGGTCGCACCCCCCGTGTTCTCGGCAGCAGAGGCATTACCCTCTGGCGTCGTCTGGGCGGCCCCCACCTCTTCGTGGCCCTGAGAGGTCCTTTGGGACAACACCTCAGCATCATCCGCGGTGGTAGGCGGAGAGGCTTGCGGAGGCTCGCGGAGGTGACTCGCTCTCCACCATGTTCGTTGCCAAAGAGTTCCCCTTCGATGATGATTGTTGGGTGAGGCCGCAGGCTGGACTGCAACACGTAAGATGATGTGTTATAATTACTCATAAAAAACTGGATAAGCGTCAGAGTATCCTTTGGAACTTATGATGTGGTCCAGGGCTTTTCCCTGGGGCGCCATGTGGGGGATTGTCCGGCATCCGTGTCCGAACCGTCCGAGAGGGTTATCTTCCCTCTCTTGGACGCCTCCGCCTCCGGATCTACGGATGCTGCCCTGTTCTTCTTCCTCCCCTTAAGGGGAGAATCACTTTCTGCCTCCTCCTCCTCTTCGTCTTCATCTCACTCGTGGGAGGAGGGAGCTTCGATCTCTTCGGACACTACGACTGAAGTCCCTTTATGGCAGAGGCCTCCCTTGGCCTCCTTTCTCTTTTTCTCGGCCTTCTTCTCTGACGCCTGATAGAGCGCCGGGACCAGCATCCTCGTTAGCAGAGGAGTGGCTGGGTTTTTGGGTAGCGGCACCGGACACCTGATCTGCTTCGCCTTCGCTGTCCAACCCTGAATGAGGAATGGACATCTCAGTATACCCTTTGACCTATGGACTTAAATTGTGTTCGGAAGTAAAATGCTTCCTGTAGTAGCTGGATTCGCGCTGTCGAGACCGATGTCTTCGGTCTTCTCCAGCCACGTCTTCTAGGACTTGAAGAGCAGCTTCTAGATCTCTCCGTATGTTGTGCCAAAGAAGCCCTGCAGGGTCCGGGGGCCCTCTGGATTAAACTCCCACATACGGAGAGGCCGACGTTGGCATGGGAGGATCCGGCGGAAGAGCATCACCTGAATCACGTCAGTGAGACTGGTGTTTTTTGATCATACTCTTGATGCACTTTTGCAGCAGCATCACTTCGTTGGTCGACCCCTAGTCCAGACCCTTGTTGGTTGATAACCCACAAGTATAGGGGATCGCAATAGTTTTCGAGGGTAGAGTATTCAACCCAAATTTATTGATTCGACACAAGGGGATCCAAAGAATATTCTCAAGTATTAGTTGTTGAGTTGTCAATTCAACCACACCTGGAAGACTTAATATCTACAGCAAAGTATTTAGTAGCAAAGTAGGATGGAAGTCACGGTAACGGTGACAATGGTAACAATAGCAGTTTTGTAGTAATTGTAACAGTGGCCACAGAAAAGTAATAAGCAAAGATCAATACGTATAAAGCTCGTAGGCATTGGATCAGTGATGGATAATTAGGTCGGATGCGATTCCTCATGCAACAATTATAACATAGGGTGACACAGAACTAGCTCCAGTTCATCAATGTAATGTAGGCATGTATTCCGAATATAGTCATACGTGCTTATGGAGAAGAACTTACATGACATCTTTTGTCCTACCCTCCCGTGGCAGCGAGGTCCTATTGGAAACTAAGGGATATTAAGGCCTCCTTTTATAGAGTACTGGACCAAAGCATTAACACTTAGTGAATACATGAACTCCTCAAACTACGGTCATCACCGAGAGTGGTCCCGATTATTGTCACTTCGGGGTTACCGGATCATAACACATAGTAGGTGACTATTGACTTGCAAAATAGGATCAAGAACTCACATATATTCATGAAAACATAATAGGTTCAGATCTGAAATCATGGCACTCGGGCCTTAGTGACAAGCATTAAGCATAGCAAAGTCATAGCAACATCAATCTCAGAACATAATGGATACTAGGGATCAAACCCTAACAAAACTAACTCGATTACATGATAAATCTCATCCAACTCATCACCATCCAGCAAGCCTACGATGGAATTACTCACGCACGACGGTGGGCATCATGGAATTGGTGATGGAGGAAGGTTGATGACGACGATGGCGAGCCCCAAACGGACTCCAGATCAGCCCTCCCGAGAGAGATTAGGGCTTGGCGGCGGCTCCGTATCGTAAAACTCGATGAATCCTTCTCTCTAATTTTTTCTCCTCGAACGTGAATATATAGAGTTGGAGTTGACGTCTGTGGAGCCTCAGGGTGCCCACGAGGCAGGGGGCGCGCCCCAGGGGGGTGGGTGCGCCCTCCACCCTCGTGGATAGGGTGTGGCCCCCTGGCCTTGATTCTTTTGCAAGTATTTTTTATAAATTCCAAAAATATTCTCCGTGAAGTTTCAGGTCATTCCAAGAACTTTTATTTCTGCACAAAAATAACACCATGGCAATTCTGCTGAAAACAGCGTCAGTCCGGGTAAGTTCCATTCAAATCATGCAAGTTAGAGTCCAAAACAAGGGCAAAAGTGTTTGGAAAAGTAGATACGTTGGAGACGTATCAACTCCCCCAAGCTTAAACCTTTGCTTGTCCTCAAGCAATTCAGTTGACAAACTGAAAGTGATAAAGAAAACCTTTTACAAACTCTATTTGCTCTTGTTGTTGTAAATATGCAAAGCCAGCATTCAAGTTTTTAGCAAAGATTATGAACTAACCATATTCACAATAACATTTAGGTGTGATGTTTACTCATATCACTGGCATAATCAACTAGCGAGCAATAATAATAAATCTCGGATGACAACGCTTTCTCAAAACAATCATAATATGACATAACAAGGTGGTGTCTTGCTAGCCCTTTCTGAGACCGCAAAACATAAATGCAGAGCACCCCTGAAGATCAAGGACTGACTAAACATTGTAATTCATGGTAAAAGAGATCCAGTCACAGTTATAGTCAATGTTAATTAATAGTAATGCATGCAAGTGACAACTGTCCGGACGCCGAAGCCCTCGCGGCCTTCATACATAGTGTTCGTGATGAATGGCTCGCCCGACACCTTGGCGAAGAAAAGCCAAAGTCCATGGCAGCCATTACCCCACTTATGACCCGCTTTTGCGCGGGAGAAGACAACTGGTTAGCTCGTAGAAGCAACAATACCAGCGACCCCGGCACCTCTGAAGCCAGAGATGGCAACGGCAGGCGACGACGCAACAAACACAAGCGTCTAAGCAACAATGAAGATACCGAAGACACGACGGTCAACGCCGGATTTAGTGGTGCTAAATTCGGTCAGCAGAAAAGCCATTCAAAGGAAATAAAGATGGTCCATCCAATTTGGACAAAATACTCGATTGGCCTTGCCAGATTCAAGGCACCCCTGATAAGCCTGCCAACCACTCCAACATAAATTGTTGAATCTTTAAACATGACGGTAAGTTAAACACTGAACATAAGGGGAAAGGACTGCCAAGCGAGGATGATGAAGAGCCCCGCCCATTGAACACAGGGGGCAAAAGAAATTTCCCACTAAGGTGAAAACAGTGAACATGATCTACGTCACGCATATCCCCAAGAGGGAGCGCAAACGCGCGCTAAGGGACATCTACGCCGTGGAGCCTGTCGCCCCTAAATTCAACCCGTGGTCGGATTGTCCGACCACCTTCGACCGCAGGGACCACCCGACCAGTATCCTTCATGGATGTTCGGCAGCTCTGGTCCTCGATCCAATCATTGATGGACACCATCTCACTAGAGTCCTCATGAACGGCGACAACAGTCTTAACTTGATTATCAAGACACGGTCCACAAACTGGGTATTGACCCATCAAGAATCAAGCCTACTAACACCACCTTTAAAGGAGTGATACCCGGTGTAGAAGCCCGCTGCACGGGCTCAATAACATTGGAAGTAGTCTCCGGTTCATCGGATAACTTCCGAAGCGAAGACTTGATATTCGACATCGCCCCCTTCCACAATGGTTATCATGCACTGCTCGGACGAACCACCTTCGCCCACTTCAATGCGGTCCCGCATTATGCTTACTTACAGCTCAAATTGCCCGGACCCCGTGGCGTTATCATAGTCAATGGAAACACGGAGCGCTCCCTCCAAACCGAGGAGCACACTGCGGCCCTCGCTACTGAAGTTCAGAGCGGCCTCCCTAGGCCGAACACCTCATCGGCCATCAAGCCCCCGAACACTGTTAAACGCGTCCAGTCTACTCCGCATGATGACAGCTCGGTTACTCCAGAGCTAGAATAGCAGTTTTGCCTCCGTCGATCGCCACACACATCCGCGACATATGTACCGCGTGTGCATAATTACGCAGTCAAAATACCCTGGGCAACGACGGTGGCACAATATAGATAGGTCCATAGTGCGGCTTGAACCTATGTGACCTTGACTCCTTTACCTTTGATCCTTTTTTTTCAAATACCATAGGTGCATTAAAGCCTAGCTACTTCATGGTCGTGCAGGGACTCTTTCCGGGACCGTTTTCGTATAAATGACCATGGACCGTTCCTCTCAAGGAATCTTTTCCACAAGGACAAAAGCGACACAGACATGCGGCAAGACACCAATGAGATCTTCAAGACCATCTTTTTAGGCCCCGTATACAGCTTTCCCTTGTGTACAAATTTCGGCATGTAAAATAGCCTTGGCACTATCTGTAATAGCATGTCTTGACGTATTAAACAGATTACAATGAAAATAGGTTTTTACCTACCCTCGTTCAGTCTTGGTTTGTTTCGTAATCTACATTCCTCGTTTGTGCTAAGATTGCCACATATACATTCTGGTACAGTTTCAATACCAGGGGCTCTATCTGGGCATACATATTTTCAAAAAAAGAAGTCCGAATACTTTTAGAAGTACACTTCGGCGTCTCGAACATTGCATTATATGCATCAACTCCGAATCATGTCTTTGGTCAATAGTTGGGTTGCCCGGCTCCTGTGGTTGCTACCTTACGTTCCGCTCGTTCGGCTAAGGTGGTAAAGGGAGAACTACTGTGATTGTGTTTCTAGCTCATCCGGTCAAGCACCTCAGTAGAGAAATCCGAAAACTGACTGTCATGACACAACGAGAGCTGGTTAGCGATTCGGCGACTTACCATAAATCTCTGCGATTTCTTCCGTACTATACGAAGGACTGGCCTTCATCCAGTCACGCACCTAAGGCATCCAAGTTCGGATAGCCGCACATGCACCGGGGGTTAGTTCCTAGTCCCATTGTCAAACATCAATGGCTAAGTGAGAGTGATAAAGCCGCATAGTTTGATTGCCTAGTTCGTTGCGCAGACACCTCCTTTACGGACCAAGACGTTGGGTCAAGTGTGGTCGTGCGCTATACCTAACACCCTGGTAGCATCTACATGGGGGATGAAGCCGACGACTGGAAACTTTCAAGATTAATAAACGGCCGCACAGGAGGAAAGTAATTCTAGATAAAAGGCACAAATATATTACAAAGCCTTGGTTTGTAAAACAACATCTGGGTAGCCCGAATACAGTCACTCAAACATGATATTCTTCGAGCATTGACCCTCTATTAAACGGGCACCCTCTAGGACTTCCTCAAAATACCGCTCTGGCTTGCGGTGGTCCATGCCTTCCGGCGGACCCTCGACCGCCACGATGACGGCCTTCATCTTCGCCCAGTGCATCTTGACACGGGCAAAGGCCATCCACACACCCTCTATGAATGCCAAGCGCTTCACAGCTTAAACTCGGGGCAGGGCGTCGGCAAGCCATTTGACCAGGCCGAAGTAGCTGCTAGGAATGGGTTCGACTGGCCACAGCCGGACTATAATGTCTTTCATGGCCAAACCAGACATCCTATGCAGCTCCGCCAGCTACATCATCTGGTTGTTCAACAGTGTTGGATGCTCTGGCGCCAGGTACTGTGACCAAAAGAGCTTCTTCGTCGTGTTCCCATCTTGGGCCCGGAAATACTGTGCGGCGTCAGCAACGCTCTTCGGGAGATCCGCAAAGGCGTCTGGAGAACTCCATAGTCGAGTGAGCAAGGCATATTTCTGACTGCCAAATTTACTCTGCAAAAGAAAGGGCTTACCAGCCGCTATTTGTTTGGCCTACTTGATCTCCTCGCGAGCCGCCCAAGATTCGATCTGCGCTTCCTTGGCCTCCTGGAGAGCCTTAGGTAGATCGACTTCTTGGGCCTTATTCTTCTCCTCCAAGGACTCACACTTGCCGGCAGCGTCCTTGAGCTCTTGCTCCACTTCAATCACCCGCTCCTCATACTGGCGGTGGGCAACTTGCTCGGCCTTTAAGTCCGTAGCCGCTTTATCAGTGGACGCATTGCTCACCCGTGCCTATTCCTTGGCTTGGGCAAGGGCGCTCTTCAGGGTCTCGACCTCGGCCACACTACCTGCAATAATGATCAAGGCAACGCATGAGCTTAAACTCCGCATTGGCATATCACTTCAGGTGTGTGAATACTTTTTCAAACATACCTTGCGCCTCATCGAACTGTTTGTTAATGCGGACGAGATCCTCATCGGCCAGCTTCAGCTTCCGCTGAAGTTTGGACACTTCATCGGCCTGGGCGGTTGCCACTAACAGGGAGGCCTGTTTACCAATAGAACAGTACGTTACCTCCTGCAATTATTATTTGATCCTCTGTTCGGTTGTTTTTCAAAACCGAACAGAGTCTCAGGGGCTACTATCTATACACAGGCATAATTTTCATATGAAAAGCGGCTAAGAATATTACATCGCATACCTCGAAGCCTGTTAGCAGGCTAGTGAAGGCTTCGTTCAACCCGCTCTTGGCGTACTAAACCTTCTCAACCACCATACGCATCAGGGTACGATGCTCCTCCACGATGGAAGCACATTGTAGTGCTTCCACCAGAGTGTTCGGTGCCTCCGGACTAGATGAGGTCATTGTCGGAATAGGCGCTCCCCTTCCTTTGAAGATGCTGTTCGCTTGATTCTGGAGCCACATGGGTCTCCGAAATGGTATTCGTCTAGGGGCCGAACTGGTCAGGGCCCCCGTCGCCAGTCTCCATGGGGGGTCGCACCCCCTGTGTTCTCGGTAGCCGAGGAATTACCCTCTGGCGTCGTCTGGGCGGCCCCCACCTCTCCGTGGCCCGAAGAGGTCCTTTGGGACAACACCTCAGCGTCATCCGCGGTGGTAGGCGGAGAGGCTCGCAGAGGCGACTCGCTCTCCACCATCTTCGGTGCCAAAGAGTTCCCCTTAGATGACGATTGTTGGGGGAGGCCACAGGCCGGACCGCAACACGTAAGATGATGTGTTATAATTACTCATAAAAAACTGGATAAGCGTTAGAGTATCCTTTGGCAATTATGATGTGGCCGGGGGCTTTTCCCTTGGCCGCCATGTGGGGGAGTGTCCGACATCCGTGTCCGAACAGTCCGAGAGGGTTATCTTCCCTCTCTTGGACACCTCCGCCTCTGGATCTACAGATGCTACCCTTTTCTTCTTCCTCCCCTTAAGGGGAGAATCACTTTCTGCCTCCTCCTCCTCTTCCTCTTCACCTCCCTCATGGGAGGAGGGAGCTTCGGTCTCTTCGGACACTACGACTGAAGTCCCTTTATGGCGGAGGCCACCCTTGGCCTCCTTGCTCTTTTTCTCGGCCTTCTTTTCTGAGGCCTGATAGGGCGCCGGGACCAGCATCCTGGTTAGCAGAGGGGTGGCTGGGTTTTTGGGTAGCGGCACCGGACACCTGATCCGCTTCGCCTTCGCTGTCCAACCCTGAATGAGGAATGGACCCCTTTGACCTATGGACTTAAATTGTGTTCGGAAGTAAAATGCTTCCAGTAGTAGCTGGATTCGCGCTGTCGAGACCGATGTCTTCGGTCTTCTCCGGCCACGTCTTCTGGGACTTGAAGAGCAGCTTCTAGATCTCTCCGTATGTTGTGCCAAAGAAGCGCTGCAGGGTCCGGGGGCCCTCTGGATTAAACTCCCAGATACGGAGAGGCCGACGTTGGCATGGGAGGATCCGATGGAAGAGCATCACCTGAATCACGTCTGTGAGACTGGTGTTTTTTTATCATAATCTTGATGCACTTTTGCAGCAGCATCACTTCGTTGGTCGACCCCTAGTCCAGACCCTTGTTGGTTGATAACCCACAAGTATAGGGGATCACAACAGTTTTCAAGGGTAGAGTATTCAACCCAAATTTATTGATTCGACACAAGGGGAGCCAAAGAATATTCTCAAGTATTAGTAGTTGAGTTGTCAATTCAACCACACCTGGAAAACTTAATATCTGCAGCAAAGTATTTAGTAGCAAAGTAGGATGGAAGTAACGGTAACGATGGCAAAGGTAACAATAGCAGTTTTGTAGTAATTGTAACAGTGGCAACAGAAAAGTAACTAAGCAAAGATCAATATGTGAAAAGCTCGTAGGCATTGGATCAGTGATGGATAATTATGTCGGATGCGATTCCTCATGCAACAGTTATAACATAGGGTGGCATAGAACTAGCTCCAGTCCATCAATGTAATGTAGGCATGTATTCCGAATATAGTCATACGTGCTCATGGAGAAGAACTTACATGACATCTTTTGTCCTACCCTCCCGTGGCAGCGGGGTCCTATTGGAAACTAAGGGATATTAAGGCCTCCTTTTAATAGAGTACTGGACCAAAGCATTAACACTTAGTGAATACATGAACTCCTCAAACTACGATCATCACCGGGAGTGGTCCCGATTATTGTCACTTCGGGGTTACCGGATCATAACACATAGTAGGTGACTATTGACTTGCAAAATAGGATCAAGAACTCACATATATTCATGAAAACATAATAGGTTCAGATCTTAAATCATGGCACTCGGGCCCTAGTGACAAGCATTAAGCATAGCAAAGTCATAGCAACATCAATCTCAGAACATAATGGATACTAGGGATCAAACCCTAACAAAACTAACTCGATTACATGATAAATCTCATCCAACCCATCACCATCCAGCAAGCCTACGATGGAATTACTCACGCACGACGGTGGGCATCATGAAATTGGTGATGGAGGAAGGTTGATGATGACGATGGCGACGGATTCCCCTCTCCGGAGCCCCAAACGGACTCCAGATCTGCCCTCCCGAGAGAGATTAGGGCTTGGCGGCGGCTCCGTATCGTAAAACTCGATGACTCCTTCTCTCTAATTTTTTTCTCCCCGAACGTGAATATATAGAGTTGGAGTTGACGTTTGTGGAGCCTCAGGGGGCCCATGAGGCAGGGGGCGCGCCCCAGGGGGGTGGGTGCGGCCTCCACCCTCGTGGATAGGGTGTGGGCCCCTTGGCCTTGATTCTTTTGCCAGTATTTTTTATAAATTCCAAAAATATTGTCCGTGAAGTTTCAAGTCATTCCAAGAACTTTTATTTCTGCACAAAAATAACACCATGGCAATTCTGCTGAAAACAGCGTCAGTCCGGGTAAGTTCCATTCAAATCATGTGAGTTAGAGTCCAAAACAAGGGCAAAAGTGTTTGGAAAAGTAGATACGTTGGAGACGTATCAACTCCCCCAAGCTTAAAACTTTGCTTGTCCCCAAGCAATTCAGTTGACATACTAAAAGTGATAAAGAAAACCGTTTACAAACTCTATTTGCTCTTGTTGTTGTAAATATGCAAAGCCAGCATTCAAGTTTTCAGCAAAGATTATGAACTAACCATATTCACAATAATATTTAGGTGTCATGTTTACTCATATCACTGGCATAATCAACTAGCGAGCAACAATAATAAATCTCGGATGACAACGCTTTCTCAAAACAATCATAATATGATATAACAAGGTGGTATCTTGCTAGCCCTTTCTGAGACCGCAAAACATAAATGCAGAGCACCCTGAAGGTCAAGGACTGACTAAACATTGTAATTCATGGTAAAAGAGATCCAGTCACAGTTATACTCAATGTAAATTAATAGTAATGCATGCAAGTGACAACAGTGCTCTCCAACTGGTGCTTTTTAATAAGAGCATGATGACTCAACATAAAAGTAAATAGATAGGCCCTTCGCAGAGGGAAGCAGGGATTTGTAGAGGTGCCAAAGCTCGAGTTTTGAAATAGAGATGAATAATATTTTGAGTGGTCTACTTCCATTGTCAACATAACAACCGAGAGATCTCGATATCTTCCATGCTACACACATTATAGGCGATTCCCAAACAGAATGGTAAAATTTATACTCCCCCACCACCAACAAACATCAATCCATGGCTTGTCCGAAACAACGGGTGCGTCCAACCAAGAACAATCTTGGGGGAGTTTTTTTTGCAATTATTTTAATTTAAGCATGGGACTGGGCATCCCGGTTACCAGCCATTTTCTCGTGAATGAGGAGCGGAGTCCACTCCCTGTGAGAATAACCCACCTAGCATGGAAGATATAGACAACCCTAGTTGATACATGAGCTATTCGAGCATACAAAACAAAATTTCATTTGAAGGTTTAGAGTTTGGTACATACAAATTTACTTGGAATGGCAGGTAGATACCGCTCATAGGAAGGTATGGTGGACTCATATAGAATAACTTTGGGGTTTATGGGAGTGGATGCACAAGCAGTATTCCTGCTTAGTACAAGTGAAGGCTAGAAAAAGACTGGGAAGTGACGAACTAGAGAGTGACAACAGTCATGAACATGCATTAAAATTAATCAACACTGAGTGCAAGCATGAGTAGGATATAATTCACCATAAACATAAATATCGTGGAGGCTATGTTGATTTTGTTTCAACTACATGCGTGAACATGTGCCAAGTCAAGCCACTCGAATCATTCAAAGGAGGATACCACCCTATCATACCACATCACAACCATTTTAATAGCATGCTGGCACGCATGGTAAACCATTATAAATTCCTAGCAAATTAAGCATGGCATGAGCAACTATAATCTCTAATTGTCATTGCAAACATGTTTCATTCATGATAGGCTGAATCAGGAACGATGAACTAATCATATTTACAAAAACAAGATAGGTCGAGTTCATACCAACTTTTCTCATCTCAATCAGTTCATCATATATCGTCATTATTGCCTTTCACTTGCACGACCGAATGGTGTGGATAATAATAATAGTGCACGTGCATTGGACTAAGCTGGAATCTGCAAGCATTCAATACAAGGGAGAAGACAAGGTAATATGGGCTCTTGGTTAGATCAACAATAATGCATATGAGAGCCACTCATCATTTTCATCATGGTCTTCTCCTCTCGACCCCAAAGAAAAGAAAGGAAATAAAACTATTTACACGGGAAAGCTCCCAACAAGCAAAAGAAGAACGATAAATCTTTTTGGGTTTTCTTTTAGTTACTACTACTACAGGCATGGAGTAAACTGGCTAAAAGCTACAATTGATTTTTTTGTTTTTCGTAAGGTTTTTCAAACACACAAGAAGAAGGCTTAGAAAAGAAAATAAACTAGCATGGATAGTACAATGAAAAAGTATGAGCACGGACAACTGGCATGAGTGTGTGAACACAAATGTAATGTCTGTGAGAAATACGTACTCCCCCAAGCTTAGGCTTCTGGCCTAAGTTTGTCTAGGGCCATGGCTCAAAGCTGCCCTCTCTGGTGTACGGAGGACTGTCCTCTGGGTGCCACTGGTTGGCGATCTCCTCCGGATCCCACTGATAAAGAAACTGTCGATAAGGGTCAAGGGGTGGCTCCCGCTCAGGCTCTGGAGCTGGTGTCAGGCTCCAGTATGCATAAACGGCCTCCAGCAAGATGAGGTACGTGCCTGAAAATATGTTAAACAAACAGGGCGCAGGCAAGGTAATAACCTCATAGTGAGTTTTGCCAAAAATCAAATTATACTTAAGCAATTTCTTCTTATTTTTAACAATAAAGTCATGTGCTACCATACTCTTATAATCTAGAAAAACAGGGGGCAACAACTTTTCTTCTTTCTCATAATGCCTAATAGGTATCTCAAAGTGTGCAACAAGGCGCGAAGCAAAGATGGCGCCGAAGATGGGGCCCTTTGTATGGTTCAGACTTAATCGTTTAGCAATAATAGCGCCTAAACTGAAAGTTGTATCACGAAACAAAGCATGGTGCAAAAGAACAATATCAGGGGCACTAAGATTTCCACTGTTCCCGCGACCAATCAAGCATCTACCAGCAAATATTGCAAAGTAACGTAGAACAAGAAAATGTATGCTAGTAATTCTTGCATGGGAAACTTTCCTCGTTTCCCCTACAACAATTTCATCAATAAATCCCTCCACATCATTACGGTGTGGTTCCTCAATGCTGCCCACAAAGGGTATCTTGCAGACCCGACAAAAATCACGGAGTGACATCTCCTTAACCTCATCATATAAATGAAACTCCACTGAAGGTGGCAATTTCTTAGCATGAAAATAAAAATTTTGCATGAAAATATTAGTGAGTAGGAGATACTGTTCGCACTGCTTGTGGAGGAAGTCGGTGAGGCATGCATTCTCAGCCAAGTGATAAAAATCATCATAAATTCCGGCGGCTCTCAAGAACTCATCACAAGGCCATTCACACTGCCAAACCTCTGCAGTGCGAGGAAGATTATACTTGGGATTCTTATTCTCTTCACTTTGCTTATCCTTCGAGCTTGAGCTTGAAGAGCCCCTCAACAATCTCTTCATCATTTTCTTTCTCTGAAAAATTTCTGAAATTTTTAGTGACTCAAAATAAAAGTGAACCAAACTCAACAAGATTAATAGAAAATACTCCCACAAGTGCCTAGAGGCTATATCGTGCATTATAACTACTTTTGACCATATAAATTTGACACGCAAGCTCAAGAACAGGGTCACCTAAGAAGAAAAAAATTGCAATAAATAAAGCACTAGAACAAAAACTAATTGGACCATTGGAGGAGTCACATACCGAAGAACAATCCCCCAAAGCAGTTTTGTGAATGGAGATCTAAGCTAGGAGATCAAAAATGGCAACAAGATGAGCTAGAACACGGGTTTGAGCTGTGGGAGGATTTTTTTCTGGAGGAAGACGAAGTATGTGGGTGCTGGAATAAGTGGAGGGGGCCCACGTGGGGCCCACGAGGCAGGGGGCGCGCCCTGGACCCTCGTGGACAGGTGGTGTGGCCCCCTGGTGTGTTCTTAGTGCCAATAATTCTTAAATATTCTAGAAAAAAAATCATATTTCATTTTCAGGACATTTGGAGAACTTTTATTTTGGGGGTATTTTTTATTGCAAGGATAATTCAGAAAACAGACAAAAAAACTAATTTTGCTTTATTTAATCTAAATAACAGAAAGTAAAAGGAGGGTACAGAGAGTTGTGCTTTCTAACTTCATCCATCTCATGCTCATCAAAAGGAATCCACTAACAAGGTTGATCAAGTCTTGTTAACAAACTCTTTCCGAATAACATGAAACTGGAGAATTTTTGAATAACACTAAGTTACCTCAACGGGGATATGCATGTCCCCAACAATAAGAATATCATATTTCTTTTTGACAGTAGGAAGAGGAAATTCAAAACCTCCAATAGTAATTGTTGAAGTTTTTCCAATAGAATTTATACTGTGGACTTGAGGTTGTTTCCTCGTAAAATGTATCATGTGCTAATTACCATTAACATGAAAAGTGACATTGCCTTTGTTGCAATCAATAATAGCGCCTGCAGTATTCAAAAAGGGTCTACCAAGGATAATCGACATACTATTGTCCTCGGGAATACCAATAATAACAAAGTCCATTAAAATAGTAACGTTTGCAACCACTACAGGCACATCCTCACAAATACCGACAGGTATAGCAATTGATTTATTAGCCATTTGCAAAGATATTTCAGTAGGTGTCAACTTATTCAAATCAAGTCTACGATATAAAGAGAGAGGCATAACTCTAACACCGGCTCCAAGATCACATAAAGCAGTTTTAACATAGTTTCTCTTAATGGAGCATGGTATAGTTGGTACTCCGGGATCTCCTAGTTTCTTTGGTATTCCACCCTTAAAAGTATAATTAGCAAGCATGGTGGAAATTTCAGCTTTCGGTATATTTATTTTATTTGTGACAATATCTTTCATGTACTTAGCATAAGTGTCGGTGTACTAAAGTAGGGGTACCTTAGTATCCCAAACTTGTGCACGGGCAGTCGCAGCACCCCGCGGCAAGGCTTGATGGGTGACCGCCAAGGTCCTCCGTGGTTCCTTTGGAGCCATTCAAGAACAAAGTATTCGAGCCAAGGCGCAAGGCCCCGACAAGAGGAGCATGCCGGGAAGACCAACCAAGGCATCTCGAGAAGCTTGCTGCGACGCGCTGCGCGTCCCGGCAAGACCCGGTGAGCGACAAGCTCCCGGATGGGACAAGACAACATCCGCGGCAAGGCGCTTGCCGCGGCAAGCTACTACTCCGCAGCCCGCGCTCTAGCTCACCCACCAATGTGTCGCTCTGGGACCGTTCCTGGCGTACGTGGCGGGAGGCTGTGCAGCCAGGGGCATGCGGTGGCAAGCAGACGCTGACAAGATAGCCATCGTGGCAAACGGTGGCGCCCCTGACGGCCCCTTTCCGCACCGTCTAGGCGACACAAACAGGCATTTAATGCCTTTGTCCCCTGCCGTCAGGGTTAGGTATGATACAACTGTAGTAAGCGGTGGCGCCAACCACCACCTCTTTTACCTTTTTACCCTCATCTCTGTTGCCACCTGTCGGTGACCCCTTTGACATATAAAAGGAGGCCCATGCGCAACAGGGGGGGGAGGATTCTGACGCTCGGTCTCACTAGCCATCCAAGCGTACTGTAGCATTCACCGCTCTCGAGCAAGAACACAATACAAATCAAAGCAGGAGTAGGGTTTTACGCATCCGTGCGGCCCGAACCTGGGTAAACTGATCGCGTGCTCGTGCGCTTTGCCTCGATCTGCTCTTTGCGCTCTCTCCGCCCCCTGCCGAACCGAAAGGGGCCTCGGTCCGCCGTGGTCCCATAGGTGTCCGTGGGGATCAGTCACCCCCGACATCTTTGGCGCGCCAAGTAGGGGTGCGTCGAGGCTGTGTGAACCTGATCCGGCGTTCGCACGAGCCAAATCTTCATCATCTCCATCAACATGCCGCCGAAGAAGAAGGCTTCGGAGGCGGCTGCCCCGTCTGCGCCGAGCCCGCCATCGCCGGAGCGAACGGCTGGTGGGGTAGACGCCGGCGGAAGAACGGGCACCGACGAGGGGGCTCATGGTGCGGCCAGGTCCAAGGACAAGACTGCGCTGCACATCGGCGGCGCGGTCGGCTGCGACGACGGCCGAGCGCACTCCAAGACCTCGGCGTCCGTACACGCACCGCGCCCATCTCAGGAGGCGCGAGACCAGCAGCGTCATGGTACCCACGGTACCATACGTTTGCTGGGCCAAGATCAAGCTGGCAGATCCCGGAGTGCTCAAGACCAGCATGCACGCCAACATGCTGGCACGAGCATGGCACGGTCGCTTGGACGAGATACTGCTCCTTCTAACGTAGTTAGAAGTCCGAGCATATCCCGTTCCTCGCACCGTTCGCCGCCGCCGCCCACCACTCCGGCGGAAGCTTTGGCGCGAGCACAACTGCTCTTAGATTACCCTCCAGCGCCAGAGAAGATCGACGACTGGAGGGCCACTATCCAGAGTCTCATCGGCTTCGCCAACGGCGACAACCCACGGCAGCCAAGCGCATCGCAGCCGCGGCATGTCAGTCAGGCGCGAGCCGGTGACGACAAGACCAGGGAGGGGGCAACCACTGTGCACTCCCCGCCTCGAACGCCAAGATCGCCGATTCACCGGATTCATCAGATCCGCGAACTCGTCGCGATCAGTGCCAAGTTCTCCACGAACGACAACAAGAAGACGCTCGTACTCGCATCGAGCGCCGAAGAGAAGTGCGGCGTCAATCAGACCTGCGCGCTGGGCCCTCTGTTGATATGCATGCGCCAGGGGAACCAAGCGACTTGCCGTATGCGGTGGGTTGCCCTGCGTTCACCCGTGAGCTGCGGCAAGTCCAGTGGCCCAGCCAGAAGAATTTCAAGCCAGACGTGCCGGAGAAGTACAACGGCAAGTCGCACCCGTCGGAGTTCCTCAGCATCTACACCATTGCGGTGCAAGCTGCCGGGGGGCGAGACGACAAGGTCCTTGCCAACTACTTCCTGCTGGTGCTCAAGCCCGAAGTCAGGTCCTGGCTCATGCACTTGCCGGACAACTCCATATCCTCTTGGGCGGACCTTTGCCATCAGTTTGTTGGTGCCTTTACGGGCGGCCACAAACCACATGGCCAAGAGAGTGATCTCCACCTGCTTGCCCAGAAGGAAGGAGAGCCCCTGCGCAAGTATATCCAAAGATTCAGCCGTGTACAGCGCAACATTGCAGACATCCACCCTGCCGCGGTTATCAGCGCGTTCCATCAGAACGTGCGTAATCGCAGGATGCAGGAAGAGATGACGATGAGCAGGATCAGAGACGTCAGCGAGCTGTACGCCCTGGCCGACAAGTGTGCACGCGCTGAAGAAGGGAGGAAACTCCCCGGAGAGAATACTGGGGCAGGAGGATCTGACAGCGAAGATGCCGCCCCAGCAAAGAAAAACCGGAGGCGCAACGGGAAGAAGAAAGGCAAGGAGGTACTAGTCGTTGAGCAGTCCGGCAATGACGGTGGCGCCAAGCAAGCCAAAGTTGGCAGCTCCGGCAAGGAGGTTGCCGCATGCACCAACTGCCAAGCTGTGGCGGCCGCCGACAAGCAGGACGGCTCCGATAAGCAGTACTGCAAGATCCACCGCACCAAGGGCCATGACCTCCAGAGCTGCAAGATCCACCGCACCAAGGGCCATGACCTCCAGAGCAGTAAGAAGGTCGAGCAGCTTGTCTAGCAACAAAAAGCTGAGTACGAGCGGCGCGACAAGGAGAAAGCCCAAGGAGGCGGTGGAGAGGCCGGCAAGAAGCGCGCTGGCCGGGGAGGACGCCGTGGCAAGGCCAAGCAGCGGCAAGGAGACAGACCTCCCCGCGGCCGCGACAAGGATGACGACGAAGACGACGACGAAGACATGGATGATGTTGAGAACAGTGAGCAGGAGTTTCAGAAGGCTACAGAAGTCTTGTGTGTTGATGGTGGTGCTTCTCTGCATACTTCCCACCGCCAACTCAAACAGTGGCTGCAGGAAGTTAATGCGGCAGAGCCACCTGTCGAATCACGCAAGCTTCTGAAATGGTCCAGCACGCCTATCATCTTTGACATTGAGGACCACCCTGATCAAACAACTGTGGTCAGGTGCTTGCCGTTGTTGGTTTCGCCAACAATCCGCAACCTCAAAGTCACTAAGATGTTAGTTGACGGCGGGGCCGGCTTAAATCTGATCTCCTCCGCTGTGCTCCAGAAACTCCAGATCCCGGACAGCGAGCTCGAAGTGAGCGGTACATTCCAAGGAATTAACCCGGGAAGGAGCAAGCCGAAAGGGAAAGTCGCGTTGCCGGTAACATTTGGCAGCGAAATGAACTTCAGGACTGAGAGGGTCACTTTTGACGTTGCCGATTTCCCATTGCCCTACAATGGCATACTTGGCCGTCCAGCACTCACCAAGTTCATGGCAGCCTCTCACTATGCGTACAACTTGCTCAAGATGCCAGGCCCGATAAGTGTCATCTCTGTCCCTGGAGACAAGAAGGATGCCCTTATCTGCGCCGACAAGATTTACCGGGATGCAACAGCCGCAACACACTTGCCGCTGAAGCTCCCGGAGGGAAGAAGAAGACCAAGTCCGGCAAGAGCTCTGATGCCCACTCCGGCAAGCGCACCTCTTTGGAGTGCTGCGCTGCCGTCGAGAACGCACCATCGAGCTCCACCGGCAAGTGTAAGAAGGCCATGGCAGCTCCACCACATACCAAGAAGGTGTCCGCCAAGGAGGACGGCACTGGTGGTACCTTCACCATCAGTGCCACGCTTGACCCTAAATAGGAAAGCGCGCTCGTTGCTTTCCTGCGGGCGAATGTCGACGTGTTTGCGTGGCAACCGTCTGACATCCCCGGTGTTCCCACGAAAGTAATTGAGCACCACCTTGCCGTTTGTCCTCATGCGTGGCCCGTCAAGCAGAAGGTCAGGAAGCAAGTAGTGGAGCGCCAAGAGTTCATAGCAGAAGAAATCAAGAAGTTGGAAGCAGCAGGCCTTGTCAGAGGAGTGCTCCATCCCACGTGGTTGGCCAATCCTGTTGTAGTGCGCAAGGCAAACGGGAAGTGGAGGCTTTGTATTGACTTTACTGATGTTAATAAAGCTTGTCCCAAAGATCCATTTCCCTTACCGCGCATTGACCAGATTGTTGACTCCACAGCCGGATGTGATTTGCTTTCATTTCTTGACGCATACTCAGGATACCATCAGATCTTCATGGCAGAAGAAGATGAGGAGAAAACCGCATTCATTACTCCATGTGGCACGTACTGTTTCATACGGATGCCTTTCGGATTAAAGAATGCTGGTTCAGCATTTGCAAGAGTAGTCCATGTCGCTCTAAAGGCACAAATACACAGAAATGTAGAAGCCTACATGGATGATATAGTGGTCAAGAGCAAGGACAGGGCAACTCTGATACAAGATTTAGATGAGACCTTTGCAAATCTGCGCAAGATCAGCCTCAAGCTCAACCCCGAGAAGTGTGTGTTTGGAGTCCCCTCCGGCAAGCTTCTCGGGTTCTTTGTGTCTCAGCGGGGAATTGAAGCCAATCCCGACAAGATCAAGGCCATTGAGCAGATCAAAGCACCAAAGCGCGTCAAGGATCTCCGAAGACTTGCCGGTTGCATGGCTGCTCTCAGCAGGTTTATCTCTCGGTCTGCTGAGCGCGCCCTGCCATTTTTCAAAATTTTGAAAAAGGCAGGTCCAATGAAATGGACTCCGGAAGCGGAGGCTGCGCTGCAGGACTTGAAGAGATACCTGTCCTCCACTCCAACACTTGTCGCACCTAAACCACAAGAGAAGTTGTTGCTGTACATAGTGGCAACCAATCAAGTGGTTAGTGCTGCGTTAGTGGCGGAGAGGGAGGCAGACGACGAGCCAGCAACCACGGCAAGCGCATCCAGCGACAAGCAGGGGGCTTCCCCGACAAGCTCTGGTCCCGACAAGGATGGATCTGCGCAGATGCAAGAGGAGATACAGAAGAAGATGGTGCAGCGCCCAGTTTACTTTGTCAGTTCCCTTTTGCAGGGGGCTAGGTCGAGGTACTCTGGTGTGCAGAAGTTGCTTTTCGGCCTTCTCATGGCCTCGAGAAAGCTGCGCCATTACTTCCAAGCACATGAGATCACAGTTGTCACTCGCTTTCCGCTGAAAAGGATATTGCAAAATCCAGAAGCAACAGGCAAGATTGCTGAGTGGGCACTGGAACTGTCAAGCTTTGGCCTCAAATTTGAGAGTACATCAACGATCCAAAGCAGAGCATTGGCAGAGTTCATAGCGGAGTGGACGCCAACCCCAGATGAAGAAATTCCAGAGACGAGCATCCCCGTCAAGGAAACAAGCAAAGAGTGGCTCATGTACTTTGACGGTGCCTTTTCGCTGCAAGGCGTCGGAGATGGTGTGCTGCTTGTCGCACCCACCGGAGAGCACCTCAAGTACGTAGTCCAGATGCACTTTCCCAAGGAGCAAGCGACAAACAATACTACAGAGTAGGAGGGCTTGCTTGCCGGTCTCAGGATCGCGGCAGACCTTGGGATTAAGAAGCTTATTGTCAGGGGTGACTCGCAGCTTGTCGTCTGTCAAGTGAACAAGGTTTACCAGAGTCCGTTGATGGAAGCTTACGTTGATGAAGTGAGGAAGCTAGAAGAGCGCTTTGACGGCCTGCAAATGGAACATGTTCCAAGAGCTGAGAATGACATTGCCGATGGCCTGTCAAAGTGCGCAGCACTTAAGTTACCTGTGGAACCAGGGATCTTTGTGCTCAAGCTGACTCAGCCGTCCGTAACACCATCAACTGGACAAAGCAAGAAGAGGAAGTTGATTTCTGGTGACTATCTTCCGGCAGAGCTTCTCGAAGCCGCCGCCAAGAAGGTCCCCAAGATCGACGCCAAGAGTGCTGAGGAGCAGTCTACTCCGGCAAACCCCAGGGTTTGTTCCATTGAAGCAGACGCTCCCGACAAGTTTTGCTCCGGCAAGCTTGCCGGGGAACGTCAAGCTCCAGCTGAGCCGTAGGTTCTCGCCGTAGAAGCGGACGTTCCCGCGGTAGCAAATGTGCCTTTAGTCCTTGTTGTCGAGCCATAGGCTCCAACATGGGCACAGCAGATTGTCCGTTTCCTCCAGACAGGAGAACTTCCCGAAAAGCAAGAAGAAGCAGAAAGAGTAGCCCGGCAGTCAAGTATGTACCAGTTTGTCGACGACACTGGTACAGAAGAGGACGCAACGGGGTGAAATTGAAGTGTATTCCCCGGGAAGACGGACAAAAGCTGTTGGCAGAGATACATGGAGGCGTATGTGGTCACCACATCGGCGCAAGAGCACTTGCCGGCAAAGCATTCCGGCAAGGATTCTTTTGGCCGACAGCCCTCCAGGATGCAACTGCACAAGTAACCAAGTGTGAAGCGTGCCAGTTCCATTCCAAGCAGATACACCAGCCAGCTCAAGCTCTCCAGACGATCCCTTTATCCTGGCCATTTTCGGTCTGGGGGCTCGATATCCTCGGCCCCTTTCCCCGAGCTGTCGGGGGCTTTGAGTACTTGTACGTTGCAATCGAAAAGTTCACAAAGTGGCCGGAAGTGGAACCAGTGAGGAAGGTGACATCACAGTCAGCAGTCAAGTTCTTCAGGTCGATTGTTTGCCGTTTCGGGATCCCTAACACGATAATCACTGACAACGGTACACAATTTACGAGCCGCACCTTCATGCAGTACGTCCAAGATCTTGGTGCCAAGGTCTGCTTCGCTTCTGTTGCTCACCCGAGAAGCAACGGACAAGCGGAGAGGGCAAATGCTGAAGTGCTGCGCGGGCTCAAGACCAGAACTTTCGACAGGCTGCACAAGTGCGGAAGAAACTGGATTGAGGAGCTGCCGGTGGTTCTTTGGTCGATCAGGACGACGCCAAATCGAGCCACTGGACAGACACCCTTCGCTCTAGTCTTTGGAGCGGAGGCAGTTCTCCCCAGGGAACTCGTATACGGGTCGCCTCGAGTGCTCGCTTACGATGAGCTTGAGCAAGAGCAGCTGCAACAAGACGACGCGCTGCTCCTTGAGGAAGAGCATCTTCAGGCTGCTGTGCGAGCCGCTCGCTACCAGCAAGCTTTGCGCCGCTACCATAGCCGCAAAGTTAACGCCAGAAGTCTCGAGGAAGGCGACCTTGTTCTTCGGCGCGTTCAGTCCGCCAAGAATTCCAACAAGTTGACGCCGAAGTGGAAAGGCCCTTACCGGGTGAAACGAGTCACCAGGCATGGCGCCGTCCGCCTGGAGACCGAAGATGGCGTACCAGTGAGCAACTCCTGGAATATTGAGCATCTTCGCAAGTTTTACCCATAGCGCGCGGTTGCCGGAACCCGTTCCGGCAACCACCTTTTGTACAAGTCTTGCCGCTGTTGCATGTAATCCTTTGTACAAAGCCGGGCGCAGATCCCGTGCATAAAGATTATGTGCTCAGCACACCTTGTCGATTTCATGCTTTTTAGATTTTGCATGTATTATCTGAAATTTTGTGCAGCATTAACCCCCGGTAAGCAATAACGAGCCTTAAAGCTCCATATTGTTGTTTCGCCCTCTTTCTTTTTCACAGGGAAAAGGAGGTTCCCTCGCGCACAAGTTTGCCGGGGGGGGGGGAGGGAGAAGATACAGTATGGATCAGGCGTCGTTCAAGAAGTTTTCGCCTTGCCGGGAAGCAAGTAACAAAAAAGATAAGTTGCCAAAGTCTGAGCAATCAAATTTCCTTTAAATTTATAGAGTTATATTCCTTGAACAACCGTCCCTTGTATGGAAAACCTGTGCGCGGAGGAACCAACTCGTAGCTAGTTGCGGCCTTACTGTTGTTTCGAGTCCGCTCAACAACTTAAGTGAGCTGCGACTAGCTCTGCGACAAGGTTTCTTGTCGGCTGCGGCACCGCCTGCAGGCTGCTGATGTTCCGCACTGAGCGCTCGCGGCAAAGGTGCCCGCACCGGCAAGTTCCCTAAAAAGCGTAGGGTAAAAACATACAAAGGAAAGAGTCAAGTAAAGGAAATAACATAGCAATTTCTACCAAGGATAGAGTATATTACAAAATAACTTGTCGCAGCTCTAACAGACTGTTTTTCATAACATGATTGACAGCGACAAGAAAAAAAAGAAGATAGATGGCCTAGTCTACGCGGTCGCCTTCGACCCTCCTAATTCCGCTCACCCTGTCCACGATAGGTGCGACAAGGGCCTTGAGCTCTTCTACATCAGCATCTGGCGGCAAGCTTCAGAGGACGTTGGTGAGGCGGAGACCTGGGTTGCGAAAGGCCACCTTCATCAACACCTTCTGGAGAGCTCCCGTGCAAATCTTGCGCGACTCGTCGGCAAGCTGCTTTGGGATCTGCTCCCGGAGTCGTTGGAGCGCCATCGCCACGCCCTTGAAGAACAGAGTTAGCTTGGCGCTGGGTTGGAGATTCTCGTTGGAGGAGTACCCGAGATCCACCACCCCCAATTGCGCCAACTCCTTGTCGACGTCCGCGGCGACGTTCACCAGACCCTCCGTCCAGTGCTCCACGTTTTCCGACAAGGTCTTCTGGGCGGCAACAGCGTTCGCCAGCAGCACCTTGCCGGCCTCGACTTCTTCCTTCAGGGCCGCCTCCTGCTCCTTGGCGCTGTCCAGAGATTTGGTTAAGGCCGCCAGCTTCACTTCGAGATCAGCATTGGAGTTCTTGGCGGCGTCCAGCTCCTTGCCCTTCTCGGTGAAAAGGGCCTGCAGCTCCGAATAGCTGTTGGCGTCCTTCTCCCGCTCGAGCTTGAGCGCGGCAAGCTCGTCGCCGCTCGCCTTGAGGCCCGCCTCCAGCTGCACCACCTTCAGCTCCAGCTTAGCCTTGGTGGCCTCGGCAGCTGCGGCGGCGTCTTCGGCCTGCTTGACGGCTCCACCAACTGCTCGCTCGCGCGCGGCAAGCTCCTCCTCGTGGCTGTCGAGGTGGACCTTCCGCTGCGCCAAGTCACCCTCCTGCGAAGACAACTTCTCCGCGGCAAGGCGTTGGCGCTCTTCGACGTCGTCCTTCTCGAGGAGGAAGGCCTGCTGCGCCTCGGCAAGGTCTTCCCGCTCCTTTGCCAGGGAGCGGAGAGCTTCCTGGTTGGCGCCCCAGAGCTCCTCCGCGCGTTTCTCGATATCAGCGTCGGCCTTCGCAATGAGCGCTTCGCGGGACTCCAGCTTGGCCTGCTGGGCGCGGTAGAGCGCCACTAGCTTACGCAATAGGCGCTCCTCTTCAGGTTCGCCGCTGCTGCTGCTTGGCGCGTCGACCAGCTTCAGCCCGACGGAAGCAAGCACCTCTCCGTCCAGCATCTCCCCCTCGATCGGCGCCATGGAGCTTGACGCCCAGGGGAGGTTAATGAAGATGTCCTCGCCGGCCTTCAGGTAGACGCCAGGCTGGGGCTCATCGGGGAGGGCGCGGTGAATGTGGAGTCAGATACGGCGTGACCCAGGCCGCGCGTGCCCGTGCACTGTTTTGGGCCTGGCCCAACAGCGCTCGGCACCTTGTATGGCCCAGGCCCGAGGGCTCCTGTCGGTGTACTAAAGTAGGGGTACCTTAGTATCCCGAACTTGTGCACGGGCAGTCGCAGCACCCCGCGGCAAGGCTTGCCGGGTGACCGCCAAGGTCCTCCGTGGTTCCTTTGGAGCCATTCAAGAACAAAGTATTCGAGCCAAGGCGCAAGGCCCCGGCAAGAGGAGCTTGCCGGGAAGGCCACTCGAAGCACAAAGACCCCGGCAAGAGGAGCTTGCCGGGAAGACCAACCAAGGCATCTCGAGAAGCTTGCTGCGATGCGCTGCGCGTCCCGGCAAGACCCGGTGAGCGACAAGCTCCCGGACGCGACAAGACAACATCCGCGGCAAGGCGCTTGCCATGGCAAGCTACTACTCCGCAGCCCGCGCTCCAGCTCACCCACCAACGTGTCACTCTGGGACCGTTCCTGGCGTACGTGGCGGGAGGCTGTGCAGCCAGGGGCATGCGGTGGCAAGCAGGCGCTGACAAGATAGCCATCGTGGCAAACGGTGGCGCCTCTGACGGCCCCCTTTTCGCACCGTCTAGGCGACACAGACAGGCATTTAATGCCTTTGTCCCCTGCCATCAGGGTTAGGTATGATACAACTGTAGTAAGCGGTGGCGCCAACCACCACCTCTTTTACCTTTTTACCCTCATCTCTGTTGCCACCTGTCGGTGACCCCTTTGACATATAAAAGGAGGCCCATGCGCAACAGGGGGGGGAGGATTCTGACGCTCGGTCTCGCTAGCCATCCAAGCGTACTGTAGCATTCATCGCTCTCGAGCAAGAACACAATACAAATCAAAGCAGGAGTAGGGTTTTACGCATCCATGCGGCCTGAACCTGGGTAAACGGATCGCGTGCTCGTGCGCTTCGCCTCGATCTGCTCTTTGCGCTCTCTCCGCCCCCTGCCGAACCGAAAGGGGCCTCGGTCCGCCGTGGTCCCATAGGTGTCCGTGGGGATCAGTCACCCTCGACAATAAGGATTCATTTTAAGCATATCAGTCAACCCCATACGCAAAAAAGATAGGTCTAATTATTTCAGCAAAGCGCTCAAAATCCTCATCAACCTTTTTCTTGGATGGTTTAGGAGGAAAAGGCATGGGTTTCTAAACCCATGGTTCTCTTTCTTTACCGTGCTTCCTAGCAACGAAGTCTCTCTTATCATAACGTTGATTCTTCGATTGTGGGTTATAAAGATCAACAGTAGGTTCAATCTCTACATTATTGTATTGCTAGGTTGAGCATCGGCATGAACATCATCATTAACATTATCACTAGGTCCATGTTCATTACCAGGTTGTGTTTCGGCATCAGAAATAGAAATATCATTGGGATTCTCAGGTGTGTCAACAACAGGTTCACTAGAAGCATGCAAAGTCCTATCATTTTTATCTTTCTTCCTTTTAGAAGGACTAGGTGCATCAACATTAGTTCTTCGAGAATCTTTCTCAATTCTCTTAGGGTGGCCTTCAGGGTACAAAGGTTCCTAAGTCATTCTACCCCCTCTAGTCACAAATCTAACAACATTATCATTTTTCTTATTATTTAATTCATTGAGCAAATCATTCTGAGCTTTAAGCACTTGTTCTACTTGCGTGGTAATCATAGAAGCATGTTTACTGATAAGTTTAAGCTCACCTTTAACTCTAGACATATAATCACTCAAGTGTTCAATCATATAAGCATTACATTTCAATTGTGTACCAACATAAGCATTGAAGTTTTCTTGTTTAACAATAAAATTATCAAACTCATCTATGCATTGGCTAGCAGACTTATAACAAGGAATATCACCTTCATCAAATCTATAGAGAGAATTTATCTTTACTACCTGTGTCAGGTTTTCAAGACAATGTATCTCTTCAATAGGTGGTAAATTCTTAACATCTTCAACTTTAATACCCTTTTCTTTCATTGATTTCTTTGCCTCTTGCATATATTCAGGATTGGGAAATAGAATACCCCTTTTCTTTGTAGTTGGCTTAGGGGTTGGTTCAGGAAGTGTCCAATCATTATCATTACTCAATATATTATTCAATAGCAATTCAGCTTGCTCAATAGTTCTTTCCCTGAAAACATAACCAGCACAACTATCCAGGTGGTCTGTGGAAGCATCGGTTAGTCCATTATAAAAGATATCAAGTATTTCATTTTTCTTGAGAGGATGATCAGGCAAAGCATTAAGTAATCGGAGAAGCCTCCCCCAAGCTTGTGGGAGACTCTCTTCTTCAATTTGCACAAAATTATATATTTCCCTTAAGGCCGCTTGTTTCTTATGAGCGGGGAAATATTTAGCAGAGAAGTAATAAATCATATCCTGGGGACTATGCACACAACCAGGATCAAGAGAATTAAACCATATTGTAGCATCACCCTTTAATGCGAGCAGAAATAACGTAAGGATATAGTAGTAACGAATTTTCTCCTCATTAGTGAATAGGGTGGCTATATCATTTAATTTAGTAAGATGTGCCACAACAGTTTCAGATTCATTGCCATAAAAAGGATCAAATTCAACCAAAGTGATTATCTCAGGATCGACAGAAAAATCATCCTTACCAGAAATACAGATAGGTGAAGTAGCAAAAGCAGGGTGATATTTCATTCTAGCATTCAAAGACTTTTCTTTCAGCTTAGCTAACAATTTCTTAAGATCATATCTATCTTTGCAAGCTAAAAGATCTCTAGCAGTTTCTTCATCCATAACATAATCCTCAGGCACATCAGGCAATTCATATCTAGGGGGAGAATTTTCATCATCACTTTCATCAATATTACCAGTTTCAGTAATTTCATTCTCTCTAACCCTAGCAAGTTGTTCATCAAGAAATTCACCTGGCGGCACAGTATTATCAAGCATAGAAATAGTTTCATCATAAGCATCATGCATAGCAAAAGTGGCATCATCAATAACATGCGACATATCAGAATCAATAGCAGGAGTAGGTGTCGCAAGTTTACTCAAAACAGAAGTTGAATCAAGTGCAGAGCTAGATGGCAGTTCCTTACCTCCCCTCGTAGTTGAGGGAAAAATCATGGTTCTTTCATCTTTCAAGTTTCTCATAGTGATCAACAGATATAAACCCCAAGTGACACAAAGAATAGAGCTATGCTCCCCGGCAACGGCACCAGAAAATAGTCTTGATAACCCACAAGTATAGGGGATCACAACCGTTTTCGAGGCTAGAGTTGTCAGTGTCAAAACCGGCGGATCTCGGGTAGGGGTTCCCGAACTATGCGTCTAGGCCGGATGGTAACAGGAGGCAGGGGACACGATGTTTTACCCAGGTTCGGGCCCTCTTGATGGAGGTAAAACACTACATCCTGCTTTATTAATATTGATGATATGGGTAGTTCAAGAGTAGATCTACCACGAGATCGGAGAGGCTAAACCCTAGAAGCTAGCCTATGGTATGATTGTATCTTTTTTCTATGGACTAAAACCCTCCGGTTTATATAGACACCGGAGAGGGCTAGGGTTACACAGAGTCGGTTATAATGGGAGGAGATCTACATATCCGTATCACCAAGCTTGCCTTCCACGCCAAGGAAAGTCCCATCCGGACACGGGACGAAGTCTTAAATCTTGTATCTTCATAGTCCAAGAGTCCGGCCAAAGGTTATAGTCCGGCTGTCCGGAGACCCCCTAATCCAGGACTCCCTCAGTAGCCCCTGAACCAGGCTTCAATGATGATGAGTCCGGCGTGCAGTATTGTCTTCGGCATTGCAAGGCGGGTTCCTTCTCCAAATACATCACAGAAGAATTTTGAACATAAGGATAGTGTCCGACCCTACAAAATAAGTTCCACATACCACCGTAGAGAGAATAATATTTCCACAAATCTTAATCTGCTGACACGTTTCGACAACACGACATCATGCCATGGCCCGGTGCTTATTCGAACCATTTTTGCTCAACCAGCTCCACACATAACGCGAGGCGGTTTCTTGACACGTCTTGTCAAAGCAAAGATCGTGTTCCCCTAATTACGGGATTCTCATTAATACGGTTGTGGGTAACCCAATCGTGTCTAGGACTCCTAGATTATAGGCAAGTCCCAAACGGCTACAGACAGGACGCTTGATATTCACCCTCTTTATAAAGGGACAAGGTTTTCGCTTTTTCCCTCTCGTGCTCAATCGAACCCCTCCCCCGCCTCGAGTTCTAACACCCAAAGCCCAGGTCAGGTGCTCCGGATCTTCAATCATGTCTGGATCCAGCCTTCAAGGCCGATGGATGCCCTCCTCCATCATGGAAGAGGATATCAAGAAGTTGAGGGAGGCCAGATACCTGACCGCCGAGCTTTCACATCGGCTGCCTGCTCGAGGGCAGGTCGTCCCCACTCCCGAACCCAACGAGAACATCGTGTTCGTCTCCCACTTCCTCTGAGGCCTAGGCCTCACTCTGGATCCCTTCGTCAGGGGTTTGATGTTCTATTACGGGCTAGATTTCCATGATCTAGCTCCGGACTCCTTTCTCCACATCTCGACATTATTGTCGTGCGTGAGGCCTTCCTCCGCATTACCCCTCACTTCGGCCTGTGGCTCAAGACCTTTGAAGTGAAGCCGAAGATGATCGAGGCACAACATGTAGCGTGCGGAGGCACGCCAATAAGCAAGATGGCAGGAGCTTCGTGGTCGAAAGGTTCCTTTCCAGAGGTGTCTGGATTATGGCAACGGGAGTGGTTTTACATCACGGCTCCCAGAAGTGCCAAGTGGGCGGCTGCCCCCGCTTTCCGCTCGGGCCCCCCACCACAACTGATGTCATGGATTAGCAGAGGACTGATATGGGGTCCAGCCAAGGATGTGCCTATACTGCAAAGCCGCATTCAAGATCTCTTCGAGGGAGATTTTAGTTTGGTTGTGGTAGTGCAAGTTATGCTGGTTCATCGAGTCCAGCCCTGCAAACGCCGGCCCCTTCGCTTATGGGAGTTCAACCCAGAAGGACCACGTGCTATTCGAAGTTTCCCCGGCCTGACGCACGAGGAAATGTACAAGTCATTCTTCGGACCTCAAATAGAGTGTCCGGATACTACTGAGGACGTGGGCCTGAGCAGTAATCGCGCCGCCGAACAAGTAAGTAATCCTCTAGCCGAACACACCGTCTTTTATTCATCAGGAAGTTATTTCTGAGAGTTCGCTCTTTGACCAGGACTGGCTAACAAAGGCAAAGATGATTCGGTGTTCGGCCCCCCTCCTTGAGGGTTTGGAAAATCCGGTATTGGAAAAGATGCTCGAGCTCGCACCTTGCCCTGAGCCCTCGAAGGAAGATACATGGGGGAATAATATGGGCGGAAGCAAGCCCCCATCGCTGCCAGTTCCAACCGAGGGAACGAGCGCCTCCTTAAAGGAGGATAACCGGGGGAGGAAGAGGACTGCTTCCGAGGATCCGGAAGCCGAGGCCTCCAAACAAGAGAAGAAGTCTCCAACAGAGGGTCCTGCCTCAGGGGGTGCTCTTGCCGCACAAAGTCCGCGAGGGGATCAGCCCTCCAATGAGTCGTAAGTGATCCAAAAAGTACTTTAGTAGTGAAGGTATACTATCTTTCTTCTAAGAAAATAACCGCCGCATATATCTTGTAGTTCGGGTCTTAGCCCTTCTCAGCTGAGCTCGTCTTCGGGGGATCTTCTTCCGGAGATGATGGAGAGGGAAACGCCTCCCCCGGACTCCTCCACTCAAGAAGCGGGCGACCCCAAAGTGTCGTCACGGAGGGCCTCTCTAGATCCGGTGAGGCCAGAAGATAATCCCATAGACCCCCGAAGTCCCCAGCATCCGGCTCTCGAAGGGAGCAAACAAAAGAGTCCGGCACTGTCTAGTATGCGGTCGGACGTTCTGAGGGAGCTGTTGGCGCGAGCGGCCATCTCAGAAGAACACCGTATGCTGATGGGTACGGTGATGGAAAGAATTTCGTCCGCCGAAAGAAGATTACATGAAGCCTCTATGAGTCTACTGACAGGCTTTGAGGTACGTGAAATAATATGTGATAGTACCACACATGTTAGGTGTGCCCTGTATAGATAGTAGCCCCTGAGACTTTGGTTGTCGTCGAGAACGGCGGCGAACAGAGGATCATAGTCCCAGGCAATAACCAGACTGCCTTTATGTGCAGGTGGTGGAAGCTCCGGTGGCTAGCCGGACTAGTGAGTTTGCCGAATTAAAATGGCAACTGGATGCGGCAAACACCGATATCGAGCTTGTTAACAAGCGGCTTGATGAATCACAGGGTAAGTAATTTTTTCTGGTGAATATCACACAATAAGAGCAGCATGATGCCAGCATCTTTAATATGTTGTGACTGCAGACAGAGCTGCCACCGTGGAGACCCTTCGGGCGGAACTCGCCCGAGCCAAGGAACAAGCGAGGGTTAGTAATGCGGCTGCTTTGAAGGCGGCCGAAGAGTTAAGAGCCGAGAAGGCCGCCCATTGCGAAAGCAAAGAAAAGATGGCCAAGATGGCCGTAGAATTAAAAGGCACTGCCGACCGTTGCCAGTTCCTTGAAGAAGAGAACCGAGTGAAGGCAGCAGACCTTGAGAAGGCCACTATGGCGACCAAAGATAGTCGCTCTGCTATGAGGGCGGAGAAGGAGGAGCTCCGCGAAGCCGGGGATACTGCGGCTGGGAAGCCCTTTCTGCTGCGGAGGAAGTTCGGAGATCCGTGGTATGCCCCTCTGGATCGGCTGTGGAGTTTGGCAGACGCATATATGGACTTGGCGGCGAGCGCTGTCGATGCGGTCGAATACTTCCAAGGTCAATCAGATCGTGAAGTGGAGAAGCTATTCTGGTCGCAATTCAACGTTCCAGAGCGCCAGCTTCCCTTGACTGATCAGCTAGCCGAATGGGCCGAACTTAATAGGTTGTCCGAACTCGCCATGAGGTCTATTGTAGATCATTTGTGGCTGGAGAAGCCGAAGCCGAACAGCTATTTTAGCTTAGTGCAGCAGTTCCTTGGTGCGGTGCCGTGCATCAACGCGATGAAGAGGTCGACATGCATAGAAGGCTCGCGGATGGCCTTTGCCCGTGTCAAGGCATACTGGGCGGAGATGGATGCTACCACTGTTGCGGCGCAAGGTTTGGCCATAGGCCGAGTAGCTGCCGAGCACTATTTTGAAGAGGTTCTTGAGGGTGCTCGTTTGATAGAGTCTCAGTGCTCGAAGAATATTATGTTTGAATGACATGTATTCCCATTGTAAACACAATGTTTTTATGAAATATAGTAAGGTTGTATTTATACTTTTGCCGAAAAGTAATATGATGCCTCCTGTGCGGGCGTTTGTGTATATATGTATATAACCTGAAAGATTGCAGTCGTTGGCTTCAACCCCCATGCATATAATGCGGAGGTGCTCGCAAAAAATGCGTGTTCACACTTAACCCAACGTTTTGGTCCTATTAAGGAGGCGATAGCGCAGCGAACGAGGCAACCGGACTATAATGCTTTAACACTTTCACTTAGCCATAGGAGTTTGACAGTGGGGCTACTAGATAGCCCCTGGTGGCTCCGCACTCTCCCGATCTCAGGGTGCGTAC
Organism: Triticum monococcum; assembly: GCA_034509565.1. NCBI lineage: Eukaryota > Viridiplantae > Streptophyta > Magnoliopsida > Poales > Poaceae > Triticum > Triticum monococcum. Next base: position 474,673,937 of record CM067842.1, on the reverse strand, counting down.
ATGCCTGGCCGGAAAAAGGCCCTTCGTTAAAGCGGAGGAATTCTAACATTCTGATAGGTCATCGAGTGGTTGACTAGTCTCACACTATATCATGACAGTCAGTTTTCGGCTTTCTCTACTGAGGTGCTCATCCGGATGAACCAGGGCACAATCGCAGTAGTTCTCCTAGTGCTGCCTTAGCCGATAAAGCGGAATGTAAGGCACCAAAACATAGGAGCCGGGCAAACCCACCATTTGACCAAGGACAATGATTCGGAGCTGATGCATATAAGGCCAAACTCGCGACGCCGAACACTCCCTAAGGTATTCGGTCTTTATGGTATAAACCGGGCCTAAATAGTGCCCTTTGTAAGAAGCCCCTTGTGTCCAGGTACGTGCATTATTCTGACGTGGCCACATGCCAAGACATCAGCATCCTTCTCAATTGTACTGAGAATTCGAGGGATGTGTATCAACAAGAGACAGTAAAAAAGGTTTACGCAGGGTCTTAATCAAAAAAGAATCCTTGGAGCAGGTCCCTGCTGCACGTCTGCGCCTGTGTCTCCGTTGTGTCGTATCCTGGACGGGTGTAGCACGATGTTCATCTGTAAAAGAGAGGAACTTAGGCGAAAAAGTTGTCGTGCAAAAAGATAGTTTTTAAAGAAACCATGTATAACTAAAAATGAGTAGAAATTGCCACTTGTCTGCGCGTGTTGAGCCCCTTGTATTTGTAATAGGGGTGTGGCCATCTATCCGGTACAAATTACATATAGCAGCGCCGGACTCATCTAACCGCGTCCGTGGTCTTGGCGACCTATCAAATGCTTTAGTTGGTGAGGCCGTTTTTAGTGTGCGGCTACCAAGGCAGTCACATTCTCTTCGGCGCACAAAGATCGCTTAATATTTCCGTTCACTGTAATGATGCCACGTGGACTGGGCATCTTGAGCGTGAGGGAAGCGTAATGCGGTATTGCATTAAAGCGAGCAAAAGCTTCGCGTCCAAGTAGTGCTTGATAACCGCTTTGGAACGGAGCAATGTGGAAGGTTAAATGTTCGCTACGGGAGTTATCGGGGAAGCCGAATATAACCTTTAGTAGCAGGGAGCCCGTGTAGTGAGCCCCTGGGCCTGGCGTTACTCCTTTAAAGGTAGTGTTGCTATGGCTGTCGGATTTTGGGTTCCGGCAGACCCTTAAGGTTCGAACACTAGGGTGCGTGCGGAGATCACATCCTCAACCTCCCCGCCTCACAAAGATCTAAACTACTAAAAGAATCACACAAGAGGCACATGATTTATACTGGTTCGGGCCACCATTGTGGTGTAATACCCTACTCTAGTGTGTGGTGGATGGATTGCCTCTTGGGGCTGGTGATGATGAACAATACAAGGAAGAACAACCTTGCGAGGGTCTGTTCTTGGCTGGGGCGATGAACTGCTAGGAGGAGTTCAGTCGCCCTTCTCTCTCTCTCTTTCTCTCTGATTCCGATCTTCGATCCGCTAACTGCTCGAACTGAACCCGAACCAACCAACCCCCTTGCTATGTGGGTGGCTGGTCCCTATTTATAGAGGCCCTGGTCCTCTTCCCAAATATCGAGCGGGAAGGGGGCCAACAATGGCGGGCTAATTTGAAGGGGGACAGCAAGTACATCTATCCTGACAAAAGGTGGTCTTCGCCTGCGAAAGGCTCTGTGGTGACGCCGCGCTGGGCTCCATGGTGACCTCCGTCTCGTGGTCCGCTTGGTCCTGGTCTTGTTGCACCGAAATGGCAACCTTTGCCCGATGCCTCGGTACTCCGCGGCTGCGCTTGCCCCCTTTGCACCAAAGAGGAAAGAAGGACGCTGCGCGCGCTGGCACCCGCCTGGTGCCCTCGATCGTCATGGCTTGCGTTACTAGCACCTCGAGGTACCCCGCCTTGATATCTCTGTCTCCTCGCGAGCCAGCCTGAGGAGGCTGCGCCTGAGGATGCGCCGTGTCATCCGCCTCGCGAGGCTTGGCCCCTCGCGAGGGTCTTGAGTCTTGTGCTTGATGAAGATGGGCCATGTTGGGCCCCCATTCGAGCCACGCCGTAGGCCGCAGGCAGGCAAGTCTGAGGACCCCCATTCCCAGAACACCGACAGTAGCCGCCGGGCCCAAGGTGCGCACGGACTTGGCCGTGCCAGGAGGCGAAAGGGCAAGGGCGAGGTGCCGCCGGCCCTAACAGCCTGCAGCCTTGGGCGCCGCATGGCGGTTGATTGGACGTGGGCGACTCCACTTCCCCATGACGCCTTGGTGACCGCGCGAGGTGGACAAGTCCCTGCATGCAAATCGTGTCATGATTACCTGTGATCGTGGAGGCCGGCGGTTGGCCTTCGCCGGCTATAAGCACTGTATGGCGCATGCCCTTCCAGTCCATCTCTCCTTGCTTCCTCCTCCGCCCCCAGTTCTTGCTTCGTCTTGGCGTGATGGCTCCGATCCGCCGGTTCTCTACAGTGGAGAAGGGAAAAGCTCCTCGAGAGGGGCCAGATCCGCTCCCGCCGAAGAAGCGGCTCGCCATTTGCAGCCGAGGCGAGGAAGATCGGCAGGTGGAGCCGAGGCCCTGGTGCGAGCGGGCTCCGTCGGGGTTCCCGCTTCCTCTGTACGCCCCCGCCGAGGGTGTTGATGCTGATCTTTGTGGCCGGCGCCGTTGTAGGCGCCGTCGGGTCACGAAGGCGTGGGTTGTTCCTCCCGGAGTCCACGCCGAGGTGACACGGTAGTCAGTGCTGCGAGAGGTGACTTATCTCGAGAGTCGGGGATTATCCCTGGTGCGCCGTCGGGTTCGCGTGTCGGTAGGAGCGGAGTCGCTCGGTAATGTCCTCGCGAGCCCCTTCCCCCTCGCCTCTGCCCCCCTTTCTGCTCTACGTCCTCGGGTCCCGGCCCTCAAGCTTGTCTCAGCCGTCGCTGGTATGCCAGGTCGCGATGCCGTGGACAAGGCCAGAGGGTGAGGGATGGAGATCCAGTAGGTGCCCTGAGTCGCGATGCTCAGGCACCCCCCTTTAACGTGCAAGCAGTTCGCGCGGGCGAGGGTGAAGGGAACCTCGTGAGGGCCTTGGCTAGCGCAGTTCCCTCCAAGGATGCTGCAGAGTCATCACAGAAAGAAGATGGTGTTGCCGTGGCAGCCATTAGTCGATCATTAGTCACTCGAGAGCTTGCTGGTTGGAGTAGGTGAGGTGTATCTGGGCACCCGTGAGCCAGCGCGGGGCTCACAAGGCCCTACCCCTAGGCGGGTTGCACCTGGCACTGGGCCGTATCTTGAGATGTGTCCCTGCAAAATTTGGTTAGATGCCGGTACTCTACGTCCTCGGGTCCCGGCCCTCGAGCTTGTCTCAGCCATCGCTGGTATGCCAGGTCACGATGCCATGGAGAAGGCCAGAGGGTGAGGGCTGGAGAGCCAGTAAGGGCCCTGAGTCGCGATGCTCAGGCACCCCCCCTTTAACGTGCAAGTAGTCGACATGGACATGAAGGGATGCTGCGGATGGGCATCATGCAATCAAGGGTGATAGGCAAATGCATAGCTGGAAATAAACGCTAGGGAGATACATGCCGCTGGGTCTGGCCCGAGCGGCTTGGGGATGATGCAGCCCGAGGGGCGCTCCCAACAAGGCAAACTAACGACGGAAAGGTAAATGCAGATACATGCCGCAGGGACGGACCCACACGGCCTGGGAGTGATGCAACCCTGGGAGGGCGCTCCCAGCTGAGAACGGAACTTCAAAGATGTCACCTAGGGATGTTGTCGGCGTAGTGGCGTTAGTGCAGCAGACTTGACGGGCTGCAGAAGCCGAACCTCACGAGCCCCTAGGCCCCGGGGCCTCGGGAGGCTCCGGAGGCGCTGGTGACTCCTCGCGAGCTGCCTCCATCTCCGCCAAGGCTGCAGAACACCTGTCTTCCTGAGCCTCCATGATACCCCTCATGAGGCGCTGGTACGCCGCAGCCATGCTCGTCAGGCCGTGAGGCATGCGAACATAGCTGTGGGGTGGACCTCCGCAGCGCCCCACTTGTGAGGGCCAGAGACGCTGCGTCGTGGCGATCTGATTGAGCCCTGGTACGTCGATGCAGACGCGCAGCCCACCATCCTCGTCTGGATGCGGGGCCACGACTGGCAGGCGGCGGCAACCTCTCATGATCCTTGTCTCCTGTAGTTCTTGAATGGCCTTGTCAACGAACTCCTGCTGGTCTGGCCTTCCTTGCTCGGCTCCTTCCCGGGGGAAACGTGCCGCGAAGCACGCCTCCACATGGTGCCCAAGCGCCTCCCTTGTGACCCTGGCTAGGTCGGTGGCCCTCCAGATGAGAGCCCCCGAGCCCTGCCTGAGGAGGGCGCCGGGCGCGCTTTCCTATGTGATGGAAGGAGGGTCCCCCTGGGTAGACGTGGGCCCTGAGGGGCCTGCCTCTTGAGGGGCCGAGCTTGACGATGTCTTCTTCTTCTTGGGGGTGGTCTCAGGAAGCCTCCTGCTTCCGCGATCTGGGTCTTCTAGCGACGCGGCCTGATAGGCCCGCTCCAGGGAACACACTGCATCCTTCTCTTCACAGGGCACCGTGATGACGCTGCCACTTCCTGGCATCTTGAGGATGTTGTAGCCGTGGTCAGTCGCAGCCATGAACTTGGCCAGCGCTGGGTACCCGAGGATGGCGTTGTACGGCAGGCGGATGTGGGCGACGTCGAAGTCGATGAGCTCGGTGCGGTAGTTGCTGCGGGCCCCGAAGGTGACAGGGAGGCGGACCTGCCCGATCGGGACTGTGGAACCGTCGGTGATCCCGGAGAAAGGCTTGGTCGGCTGAAGCTGGTCATAGGGCACTTGGAGGTTGTTGAATGTTTCCACGGACAGGACGTTGAGCCCTGCCCCGCCATCGATGAGGGTCTTGGTGACCAGCACGTTGCTGATGACTGGGGAGCAGAGCATCGGGAGGATTCCTGCCGTGGCCGCGCACTTGAGCTGGTCTACCGAGCTAAACGTGATGGGGCACGCCGACCACCTGAGGGGGCGCGTTGCTTCGAGCTTGGGGAGAACGGCATTCACTTCGCGGGCAAACTGCTTGAAGATACGTTGAGAGGCTGGGGCTTGAGCTCTGCCCAGGATGCAGGCGATTGCGCGCGGCTCCTGGAAGCCCCCAGTCCCCTCGTCTTGATGGCAGTCTTCGTTCCTTCTTGGTGGAGGCGGCAGAGGAGGTAGGCCTGCGTTGCCGTGAGGGCGGTCCTCACAAGGCTGATCCCTCCAGTCTCCCTCACGAGGCAGGTCCCGCCAGCGGTCCTTGCGAGGCTGGTCGCGCCACCCCTGGCACGGGCCGCGGTCTTCCCAGTGTCCTGGGTTTCTTCCTCCTCCTCGGCCGTAGCCCCGGTCAGCACGGTCAGGGCGGCAGCCGATCCTTCCTTCTCGCACGGCGCGGAGCTCTTGACATTGGTTGGTGTTGTGGGTGTGGAGGTCGTGGTACACGTAGTACCGGCTGCCTCTGGAGGGTTTGGGCAGATCCTTGCCCCGCTTTGTGTCTGGTTCTGCCGCGAGTACGACAGCCCCCTTGCGCTTCGCGTCCTTGGCTTTGGGCTTCTTCTCTTCTGGGTCCGCGGCAGGCAACTCGAGGAGGGAGAGGCGTCCCTCCTCAGCCCTGGCGCACTTGTTCACCAAGTTGAACAGCTCCAGGGAGGTGCAGAGGTCTTCGTGCATCGCCAGCTCCTCCTTCATCTTGACGTCGCGCATGCCGTTGGAGAAGGCAGAGATGATGGCCTCCTCGGACACCTTGGGGATCTTGAGGCGCGCGCTGTTGAAGCGCTGGATGTACTTTTGCAGGGTCTCTCCGGGTTGTTGCTTGATGCGGCGCATGTCACTCATGGCGGGCGGCCAGTCGCGAGTACCTTGGAAGTTGGCGATGAAGCGGGCGTGCATCTGGTCCCAGGAGGAGATCGTGCCTGGAGCCAGATTCAGGAGCCAGGTTCGAGCTCCTTCTTTGAGTGCCATGGGGAACCAGTTCGCCATGACCTTTTCATCCCCGCCGGCAGCCTCGATGCCCAGATCGTAGAGCTAGAGGAACTCTGCGGGATCGGTTGTGCCGTCGTAGCGAGGAGGCGGGTCGGGCTTGAACTTGCCGGGCCACGCGACGCTGCGCAGCTCAGTGGTGTAGGCGTGGCAGCCCGCGGTGGCCACAAAAGGCCTTGGTTGGTGGAGAGCTTGGTCTTGAGGGTCCCCACGCGCTGCAGCTAGGAGCAGGGTGGGGTCTTGTCGCGCCGGAGTTGGAGCAGTGTCGCGGCGTGCCGGAGCGGGGAGCGCCCTGGCAGCCCCTTGCGGGCGAGGAACTTCTTGGCAGCTCCGCTCTTGCTGCGCTGACGCCTGACAGAGCGGGTTCCGCTCAAGGGCCAAGCGCCTTGGAGCCATGGCATCTTCTTGGAGGGGAGGCGGCCGTGCGCCTCTGGAGCTTCGTTGCCCGCGCAGGGCGGAGTGCGACGCAGAGGGACGGACGGCGCGGAAGAGCCCCCTGCGGCGCGGACAAGCTCGGCGACGCGGTCGAGCCATTCTTCGTAGACGTCGTCGACGGGACGGTAGCGCAGGAGCTCGTTTGCTGCGAGGAGCGCAGCCCGAGCCTCCAAGGGTGCGCGGAGCGCGTGGGACGAAGAACCGGCTGGAGCGAGTGATGGAGTAGCGGTGCGGCCGTCTTGCCGCACGGACGGGTGCCGAGACGATGCCTGCTGCTCGCCCCCTGCCGGGCCGGTGGCGGCGTTGACGGCGGGCGACGGGGAACGACGAGGACGCCCACCGACGGGGGCCGTCTGGGCGACGCGAGAAGCGATGGCGGCCCGGCGCTCGGCGCGGGCCCGACGAGCGTCGGACATGGATGCGACGGTCGGAGGAGAACGGAGTGGTGGAAGACAGATTCCGGCGCACCCCTACCTGGCGCGGCAAATGTCGGATTTCGGGTTCCGGCAGACCCTTAAGGTTCGAACACTAGGGTGCACACGGAGATCACATCCTCAACCTCCCCGCCTCACAAAGATCTAAACTACTAAAAGAATCACACAAGAGGCACAAGATTTATACTGGTTCGGGCCACCATTGTGCTGTAATACCCTACTCTAGTGTGTGGTGGATGGATTGCCTCCTGGGGCTGGTGATGATGAACAATACAAGGAAGAATAGCCTCGCGAGGGTCTGTTCTTGGCTGGGGCGATGAACTGCTAGGAGGAGTTCAGTCGCCCTTCTCTCTCTCTCTTTCTCTCTGATTTCCGATCTTCAATCCGCTAACTGCTCGAACTGAACCCGAACCAACCAACCCCCTTGCTATGTGGGTGGCTGGTCCCTATTTAAAGAGGCCCTGGTCCTCTTCCCAAATATCGACCGGGAAGGGAGCCAACAATGGCAGGCTAATTTGAAGGGAGACAGCAAGTACATCTATCCTGACAAAAGGTGGTCTTCGCCTGCGAAAGGCTCTGCGGTGACGCCGCGCTGGGCTCCATGGTGACCTCCGTCTCGTGGTCCGCTTGGTCCTGGTCTTGTTGCACCGAAATGGCAACCTTTGCCTGATGCCTCGATACTCCGCGGCTGCGCTTGCCCCCTTTGCACCAAAGAGGAAAGAAGGACGCTGCGCGCGCTGGCACCCGCCTGGTGCCCTCGATAGTCATGGCTTGCGTCACTGGCACCTCGCGAGGTACCCCGCCTTGATATCTCCGTCTCCTCGCGAGCCAGCCTGAGGAGGCTGCGCCTGAGGATGCGCCGTGTCGTCCGCCTCGCGAGGGTCTTGAGTCTTGTGCTTGATGAAGATGGGCCATGTTGGGCCCCCATTCGAGCCACGCCGTAGGCCGCAGGCAGGCAAGTCTGGGGACCCCCGTTCCCAGAACGCTGACAATGGCAAATTTTCATTGGGTCTATCCCCATTTTGCGGATTGTATCCTGGTATATCAGGTTTAAACTGCTACCATCGTCCATCAGGACTCGTGTAAAGTGGTATCCGTCAATTACTGGGTCTAATACCAGGGCAGCCCATCCTGCCCGCCGGATACTTGCTGAGTAATCACGATGGTCGAAAGTGACCGGTTGAGACGACCAGTGGCAGGATTTCGTGGTGATAGGCCCTTGGGCATATTTATTTGGGAGGGCCGCTTTGCTTCCCTTGATCACGTGTAATACGTTGACTGTTTTGACTTCTGATGGAAACTTCTTTTGTTCCCCAGTGTCTTACTTGAGAGGCTCATCCTCATCTTCGCTTGGTGTATCCTCCCCCTTGTTTACGACGTTGAGCTTGCCGGACTGCTTGAAGACCCAACATTCTCTGTGGGTATGATTAGCAGGTTTACCAGGGGTGCTATGGATCTGACATACTTGGTCCAGAATTTTGTTCAGGCTGGACAGTTCATCTCTGGCGCCTTTAGTGGGCGGCTTTTGCTGACCTGGCCGAGAGCTTCAGAAACCGGAGTTTACCGCCGTGCTCTTTGGGCTATCTTCTTTGTTCCGATGCTTATTTTTTTTGCTGCGTCGTGATTTCCCATTTTCATCTCTAACTTCGGATGTGCTTGGGTCACTGGTGCTGCATTTGGCTAGCTAGCTGTCCTCACCCGCGCAAAAGCGGGTCATGAGGCTTGTTAATGCTGCCATTGTTCTCGGCTTTTCTTGGCCGAGGTGTCTGGCAAGCCATTCGTCGCGGACGCTATGCTTAAAAGCTGCCAAGGCTTCGGCGTCCGGACAGTCAACTATTTGGTTCTTCTTAGTAAGAAACCTGTTCCAAAGCTTTCGGGCTGACTCTTCGGGCTGTTGAGTTATATGACTCAAATCGTCTGCATCCGAGGGTCGGACATAAGTCCCTTGAAAATTTTCTCGAAAAGCGTCTTCGAGCTCTTCCCAGCTTCCAATGGAGTTTTTGAGGAGGCTTTTAAGCCAGTGCCAAGCTGGCCCTTGGAGCTTCAGGGGTAAGTACTTGATGGCGTGGAGATCATCTCCTCGAGCCATATGGATATGGAGGATATAGTCCTCAATCCAGACCCCAGGGTCTGTTGTTCCGTCGTATGCCTCTATGTTTATGGGTTTGAATCCCTCTGGAAATTCATGGTCCAGCACCTCATCGGTGAAACATAGGGGGTGTGCGGCACCCCTGTATCTGGGTGTACCACGTTGTTTGGATGTTTGTTGTGTTACATCGCATGCTGGGGCGCGCTTGTGTGGTCCTTAGATGGATCTGGTTGCGCCGTCCTTTTGGTGCGAGCCCTCGCGTGGATCGCGTATTGGCTTGTGAGTGGTGTTGTTTTCCGCTCTATGTTGGCCGTGAGGTCGTCTATCCGGCCAGGTGGCCGTTTTGATTTTTGTTTGTGGGGGATCTAGGGCCTCCTCATCGAATTCGGGTAGCTCTTGGTGGGGCGATTACCACCATACTTCGCTGTTGTGTTGAGTACTTTACTCCATCTGATTTGGAGTGTGTCCTGCGCAGCCTTGAGCCTTTGCTTCTGCTTTTTCAGACTCCTCGCGGTGGCAACAAGCCTTTGACGGGCATTCTTTTGCTACGGGTGCCTGTCCGGCGTTATGTCATCCGGACTATTATCTTTGACGGAATCGGTTTGTTCGGTTTGATTCTCCGTATTGCCGTGGTCCGGCAGTGGTTCACCCTGCTCCAACGCTGGGTCTGTATGATCGTTATTTCTACCAAGGAGGGATTTGGGTCGGCGCTTATGCCTCCGCTTTGACTGCTTCTCGAGGGGACAAGCCTTTGTTGTGTCCTTCCATTCCTCGTCGTCGTCTTCTTTTGGTATGTCCACCATGTATACGTCATAGGATGGGGTGGCTGTCCAGTGTCCTATGGGCAGTGGTTCCTCTTTGTCTCTCGCATCGTCGTCCATACCGTCGATGTTTTCGGAGTCGAAGTTGAGCATGTCGGTTAAGTCATCAATAGTGGCTACTAAGTGGGTGGTGGGTGGGTCACGAATTTCTTCGTCGTCCGCATCCCAGTCCTGCCGGACATAGTTCGGATAGGATCCTCCTGATACGGAGAGAGACCTTAACGAGTTCAGTATGTCGCCAAAGGGCGAGTGCTGAAAAATATCCACGGAGGAAAATTCCATGATCGGTGCCCAACCAGATTCGATAGGAACGGGCGTAGGAGGTTCGGAGTCCGTGGCTGGAGAAGGATCCGGCAGTTTAACAACACGGCTCTCGTGCAAGGTAAGGTCGAAGTTCGGCTCGATCGCCGCTGAGGTAAGGCCTCCGTGGCGGGGTCCATCCACCCTTCATCGGAAGGCGCAATTGGCTCTCAATTGAGAGTCGGAGCGGCTGCTAGTGCGATCTCCTTAACACTGTCCAATGGGAGAGCTAAGTCATACTCATCGTGACCGCGTGGCGCACAAGGAAGAGGCTCGAATCCGTCGAAGATCAAATCTCCACGGATATCGGCCATGTAGTTTAAGCTTCCAAACCTGACCTGGTGGCCAGGGGCGTAACTTTCAATTTGCTCCAGATGGCCAAGCGAATTGGCCCGCTGTGCAAAGCTGCCGAATACGAAGATCTGTCCGGGGAGAAACTCTCACCCTGGACTGCATCGCCATCGATGATAGTAGGAGCCATCAAGCCTAACGGCGACGACACAGAGGAACTCTCAATGAAAGCACCAATGTCGGTGTCAAAACCGGCGGATCTCGGGTAGGGGGCCCCGAACTGTGCGTCTAGGCCGGATGGTAACAGGAGGCAGGGGAAACGATGTTTTACCCAGGTTCGGGCCCTCTTGATGGAGGCAAAACCCTACATCCTGCTTGATTAATATTGATGATATGGGTAGTACAAGAGTAGATCTACCACGAGATCGGAGAGGCTAAACCCTAGAAGACAGCCTATGGTATGATTGTATCTTTTTTCTATGGACTAAAACCCTCCGGTTTATATAGACACCGGAGAGGGCTAGGGTTACACAGAGTCGGTTATAATGGGAGGAGATCTACATATCCGTATCGCCAAGCTTTCCTTCCACGCCATGGAAAGTCCCATCCGGACACGGGACGAAGTCTTCAATCTTGTATCTTCATAGTCCAAGAGTCTGACCAAAGGTTATAGTCCGGCTGTCCGGAGACCCCCTAATCCAGGACTCCCTCAAGAGTATTCAACCCAAATTTATTGATTCGACACAAGGGGAGCCAAAGAATATTCTCAAGTATTAGCAGTTGAGTTGTCAATTCAACCACACATGGAAAACTTAATATCTGTAGCAAAGTATTTAGTAGCAAAGTAGGATGGAAGTAACGATAACAGTGGCAAAGGTAACAGTAGCAGTTTTGTAGTAATTGTAACAGTGGCAACGGAAAAGTAACTAAGCAAAGATCAATATGTGAAAAGCTCGTAGGCATTGGATCAGTGATGGATAATTATGTCAGATGCGATTCCTCATGCAACAGTTATAACATAGGGTGACACAGAACTAACTCCAGTTCATCAATGTACTGTAGGCATGCATTCGGAATATAGTCATACATGCTTATGTAAAAGAACTTGCATGACATCTTTTGTCCTACCCTCCCGTGGCAGCGGGGTCCTATTGGAAACTAAGGGATATTAAAGCCTCCTTTTAATAGAGTACCGAACCAAAGCATTAACACTTAGTGAATACATGAACTCCTCAAACTACGATCATCACCAAGAGTGGTCCCGATTATTGTCACTTCGGGGTTACCGGATCATAACACATAGTAGGTGACTATTGACTTGCAAAATAGGATCAAGAACTCACATATATCCATGAAAACATAATAGGTTCAGATCTGAAATCATGGCACTCGGGCCCTAGTGACAAGCATTAAGCATAACAAAGTCATAGCAACATCAATCTTAGAACATAATGGATACTAGGAATCAAACCCTAACAAAACTAAATTGATTACATGATAAATCTCATCCAACCCATTACCGTCCAGCAAGCCTACGATGGAATTACTCACCCATGGCGGTGAGCATCATGAAATTGGTGATGGAGGAAGGTTGATGATGACGATGGCGAGGGATTCCCCTCTTCGGTGCCCCGAACGGACTCTAGATCAGCCCTCCCAAGAGAGATTAGGGCTTGGCGACGGCTTCGTATCATAAAACACGATGAATCCTTCTCTTTGGTTTTTATCCCCGAACGTGAATATATAGAGTTGGAGTTGACATCGGTGGAGCCTCAGGGGGCCCACGAGGCAGGGGGCGCGCCCTCCACCCTCGTGGACAGGGTGTGGGCCCCCTGGTGTTGATTCTTTCACCAATATTTTTTATAAATTCCAAAAATATTCTCCGTGAAGTTTCAGGTCATTCCAAAAACTTTTATTTATGCACAAAAATAACACCATGGCAATTCTGCTGAAAACAACATCAGTCCGGGTTAGTTCCATTCAAATCATGCAAGTTAGAGTCCAAAACAAGGGCAAAAGTGTTTGGAAAAGTAGATACGTTGGAGTCGTATCATTGGTCCATGACGCGAGCCGCATTGGGGGCCTGGATCTGAACTTAGGAGCGGCCGCCCATTTTTTCCCGCGGGGTTCGGTGATGTAGAACCACTCCTGTTGCCACACCTTTACGGTCTCCACGAAGGCCCCTTTGGGCCAAGTGTTGTTGGGGGCTTGCTTATCATGGCACTGCCGCAGTCCGCATGCTGCCCATCGACCACCTTTGGCTTCACATTGAAGACTTTTAGCGAGAGGCCGAAGTGTACGACGTTGAACGCCGAGATGTGGAGGAATGAATTTGGGGCTAGATCATGGAAATCTGGCCCGTAGTAGAACATCAGGCCACGGACAAAGGGGTGGAGGGGAAACCCTAACCCATGGATAAAGTGAGGGATGAACACAACCCTCTCGCCGGGCTCTGGAGTGGGAATGACTTGCTTTTTGGCAGGAAGCCTGTGCGCAACTTCCGCGGTCAGGTACCTTGCCTCCCGGAGCTCCTTGGCGTCCTTCTCCGTGATGGAGGAGGCCATCCACTTGCCCAGTGAGCCGGATCCGGGCATGGCTGGAGAGGTTGGTGGCGGTGGGAAAGATTGAAGCTTGGGCGCTAGAGCTCAATGGATGGGAAGACATAGGAAGGAAGAAGGCGTGGGGTAAAAATATGGGTCTTTATCTGCTTATATAGGCAGTGAATATCAAGCGCCCCACAAGCCTTAAAACTCTCCTATTCCCAAAGGGTCATGCGAATGGCACAGTTGGATTACCCAAACCCGTATTAATGAGAATCCCACAATAAGGGGACATGATCTCTGTTTTGACAAGACTTGTCAATAGAGGCATGATGGTAGCTAGAACTACGTCGGTATTTCCATGGAGAGGGAGGGATGATGTAGCACAACAACGGTAGGTATTTCCCTCAGTTATGAAACCAAGGTTATCGAACCAGTAGGAGAACCAAGCAACACAATGTAAACAACCCCTACACACAAATAACAACACCTCGCAACCCGACGTGTTAAAGGGGTTGTCAACCCCTTTCGGGGTATGGCGCTAGAAATTGTGTGTTGACGGGAGAAAGTTGTAATAGATTGAAATAATAGATCGCAAATAAAATAAAGTGCATCAAAGTATTTTTGGATTTTTGGTTTAATAGATCTAAATAAAAATGCAAAGGAAAAGTAGATCGCAAAGCAAATATATGAGAAAGAAGACCCGGGGGCCGTAGGTTTCACTAGTGGCTTCTCTCGAGAAAAATAGTAGACAATGGGTAAACAAATTACTGTTGGGAAATTGATAGAACTTCAAATAATTATGACGATATCCAGGCAATGATCATTACATAGGCATCACGTCCAAGATTAGTAGACTGACTCCTGCCTGCATCTACTACTATTACTCCACACATCGACCGCTATCCAGCATGCATCTAGTGTATTAAGTTCATGGAAAAACGAAGTATTTCAATAAGAACGATGACATGATGTAGACAAGATCCGTTTATCTATATGGTGGTATATATAGATCTCGTCTTTTTATCCTTAGTAGCAATGATACATACGTGTCGATTCCCTTTCTGTCGCTGGGATCAAGCACCGTAAGATCGAACCCACTACCGGGCACCTCGTCCCATTGCAAGATAAATAGATCAAGTTGTCTGGACAAAACCCAAATATCGAAGAAGAAATACGAGGCTATAAGAGATCACACATAAAAGAGATCAAAGAAACTAAAGTACTTTCATGGATATAAAAAGATATGACTGATCATAAACTCAAAGTTCATCAGATCCCAACAAACACACCGTAAAAGAGTTACATCATATGGATCTCCAAGAGACCATTGTATTGAGAATCAAGAGAGAGAGAGATGAAGCCATCTAGCTACTAACTACGGGCCCGAAGGTCTACAAAGAACTACTCACGCATCATTGGAGAGGCACCAATGGAGGTGGTGAACCCCATCGGAGATGGTGTCTAGATTGGATCTGGTGGTTCTGGACTCTGCGGTGGCTGGATGAATATTTCGTCGACTCCTTTAGGGTTTTGGTATTTTTGGGGTATTTATAGAGCAAAGAGGCAGTCCGGGGGGCACCTGAGGTGGGCACAACCCACCAGGGCATGCCTGGGCCTCCTAGCGTGCCATGGTGGGTTTTGTCCTCCTCGGGGCACCCCCCAGGTGTAACCAGGGCCCATTGCCTTCCTTCTGGCCAATAAAAAACCTCCGTAAAGTTTCGTGGCATTTGGACTCCGTTTGATATTGATTTTCTGCGATGTAAAAAAAACATGGAAAAACAACAACTGGTACTTGGCACTATGTCAATAGGTTAGTACCAAACAATAATATAAAATGACTACAAAATGATTATAAAACATCCAAGATTGATAATAAAACATCATGGAACAATCAAAAAGTATAGATACGTTGGAGACGTATCAAGGCAGCTCCTCAAAACGCGAAGCGGGAGGCTAAAAACAGTTCGAAATGATAAAGAGGCTAGACGTAATGTTTTGCCGGAAAAGTTGTCAGTAGACACACTATAATTTGATTAAGTATCTTGCCTTTGTGGTTGAGGGTTGTGGCTGTTATACAGAGTCAGATACATATCTCTTATTCAGAAGTTTGCTTTGAAGTATTCAGAGGAGGAACCCAGCTTGCAATGCCGAAGACAATCTGTGTGCCGAACACATCGTCATCGAAAGACTGGTTCAGGGGCTACTGAGGGAGTCCTGGATTATGTGGTCCTCGGGGTGTCTGGGCTATGTGACATGGGCCGGACTGATGGGCCATGAAGATACAAAGTAGAAGGCCTTCCCTCGTGTCCGGATGGGACTCTCCTTTGCGTGGATGGCAACATTGGCGTTCGGATGTATATATTCCTTCTTCTGTAAACCGACTCTATACAACCCTTGGCCCCTCCGGTTTCTATATAAACCGGAGGGTTTAGTCCGTAGAGGCTATCAGAATTTACATAGGATAGACAACTAGGGTTTAGCCATTACGATCTCGAGGTAGATCAACTCTTGTAACCCCTATACTCATTAGAGTCAATCAAGCAGGGCGTTGGGTTTTACCTCCATTAAGAGGGCCCGAACCTGGGTAAACATCGTGTCCCCTTTGTCTCTTGTTACCTTCGATCTTTAGACACACAGTTCGGGACCCCCTACCCAAGATCGGCCGGTTTTGACACTGACACTCATCGTCGCCCACACGCTCTCCGTCCTCCTCGCACCCTGCTGAGGCGTCCAGGAGCTCCGCCAGCGACCGCTACATCCTCCTCGACCACAAGCTCAAGGCAGCCCCCTACATCGTCGGGATCAAGCTCCGTTTACCTCGGACCACCGCTAGCATTCGTCTTCGATTCTGGTGCCATCGAGCCCTCCCCGAGCCCACTTAGCATGTCTACAGGCTCAATGTGAGCCTCTTTGTCGATCCCTTGCCTTTCCCTGTCATTTTCTTCACTGCAAGTCTCCATCCCACAGCCATGCTCGGAGCTCCACATCCATGAACCCCTGGCCACATCCCCGCCTCGCCTGGCCACCCTGTGCATGCCCTGTCAGCCGGCTCCCATGCGCCCCTTGGCCGCCCCTCGCGTGCCTATGTCTGCCTGGGTCGTGAAGATGAGAAGTGAATGGAAGGTTATGCATTAAAGAAGTGGGAGTCGACCTTGAACTTTGTGTTCATGCCCATGGACCCGATGTGGAACTTATCATGGAAGCTTCTTGCCAAATATTTAATCATTTGAGTAATTCTTTAAGTGTCATTAAATTGGATCCCTTGCAGCTATGGTTCCGACCATATTGTTCTTCTTTGATCCCATTTCTCGGGCAAGTTTAAACATTTTTCTTCCGCGGATCAATACCCCAGTCCAACCTTTACTTTGATCTACCGTCGCTACATTCTGGTATCTCGAGAATATCATGGAACCGCGTAACTTCTTATGGGTTCTTCATCAACTATTATTTCTCACCGATTCCAATTTTCCTGGGTTCTGGGTTGTCGCCAACCGAGAACACCAAATAGTGACTCGAGTTCGCACTCTGATTCAATAACTCTAAGTAATTTTTGTTGCTTATGAGTTTAATAATCCTTCAAGTCATCCCAAGCTTGATCGGCTATATCATTATCGTGCTAAATTTTAACTGTGCTACCTGGTGCTTCTTCCCGCAGCACAATTTTTGACGATGAGCTAACCTTACATCGATCTTCCTCGTCATGTCATGTCACCTTGAACAACAAGCTTGAATTCGAGTTTGTGTCATACAATTGGTTCCAATAACCTTTCGCTTCATCATTCCTTTAACTTGATGTCATGGCTATTCGATTGCTTCTTCATGGAGCCTCTCGACAAAAGTTGTCATGATCATCATCAACATTCTTAACTCTTCCAGGATATCGATCGAATTCATGATGAGAAATACCATCCTTGCCCCTCAATGAATTGTGTTATCATCAACAACATTATTTCCTTCCCTCCAACACATACTTGTTCATGTTATGGAGCTCCTTGCTATCTAGCTTATGTTATGTTCTACCTTGGGGTACTACCATCTTTTATGTCAAGAATGTCATGAGAATTTCACCACCCCTTAATAATTCTTGATACAAGTGATACTTATTACCATCACCATTTTTTTCTTGGTCCCCATGTTGTTTCTAACCGTGATACCAACAAGTGAACGGTGCTGTTTGGATTCTGTACTTCTAGCAACCCTATTGCTTTGAAGTTAATGAACGACAGTTCATTCTTAGACTACCGGTTATTGAATCACCATTGTAACATTGATCATGCTACCAAAGCCCATATGTCAGGTGCACCTTTCAACCAATGTTTAATTGTGTGTGTTTTCCTCGAGCATACATCATTATACCGTATGATTTGACAATTGACATCTCCTTGTTCACATAATTGTGGAAATCCACCTTTTTGGAAATCTTGAGGAATTGTCGTTGAGTCCATCAGCTACCCCCTCATCCTCTCCTTGGTTAATGATGAACTCTTGTTTTGGAACTTGCTTCTATAGTTCATTTCCTGATAATCTTATAATGCCATCTCGTCAATTTGTGTGCACCTTCTCTTCTCAGGCATCCCGAGTTTGCGGTATCCTGACACCAATCAGATCTGAATCTCAGTCAGATATGACGGTTGGAACTTATTTCCAATAGTTATAACGTTGGTATTTATACGACCCGATAAGGTGATGCCATGCCTAACACACCTGGCCGGAGGACCTATTGTTATAGTTTCTTTTTTTTTGCAAGGTTAGCCCTTCTGCCATGAGGAACTTGTAAGACTTATTCTATAAGTTGTTCCTGATGGATCCTTTGTGTATCCAAAGTACGACCATTGCTTGAAGACCATGTCAATACTATCTCGGAGCATGTTTGGGGTACTCCTACCATCAATAAGAACATTTGAAGCACAATGCTAAATTTTCTTTATCAATTATCCAAACACCGTTGTATGGGTAATGTCAAGAAATTCCTCTCCCCTTACCTAAATGGTTTCTAATTTTTATCCTATCATGGATATCATGCTCTGCTTATCCTTGGAAAGGATATACAACCGGAATATGTGTTTAAACACATTTTCCTTTCCATTGTTCTGTTTAAACTGATAATCACATTTTCCTTTCCGTTGGTTTGTTTAACCTTTCTTCTAACTTTTTTGTGATCTAAGTAGTAACATTTCCTTGCTTATGTAAACACCTCGTTGTACAACACTATTAGTAAGCCCCTGTTACTATTGTTGATAACTATCGGATGTGGGGTTCCGGCAAACCCTTAAGGTTCGAACAATGGGGTGCGCGTGAAGTCTTTCCTTCCCACCAATCTACACCCTAGCTCGCTAAGATCTCACGGACGAACTCGACGAACTCGCAACACAGAAAGACACAATACTTATACTGGTTCGGGCCACCGTTGTGGTGTAATACCCTACTCCAGTGTGGTGGTGGTGGATTGCCTTTAGGGCTGATGAAGAACAGTTACAGGGGAAGAGCAGCCACCTGAGGTTGAGGTGTTGTTGCGAGTAGGCTCTTGATCGGGTTGGGTCAAGCTAAGATGAGATGAGATGATGATCCGCCGCCCTCTACTATGGTGGCTAGCTCTACTTATATAGGCCCTGGTCCTCTTCCCAAATATCGAGCGGGAAGGGAGCCAACAATGGCGGGCCAATTTGAATAGGGACAGCTAGTACAAGCTATCCTAACAAAAGTGGTCTTCGCCTGCAAAAGACTCTGGCGGTGACGCTGTCTTGGGCTCCACGATGACCTCAGTCTTGCCGTCGTCCTGGTCTTGGTCTTGTTGCACCGAAATGGCAACCTTTGCCTGATGCCTCGGTACTCCTCGCCTGCGCTTGCCTCCTTAGCACCAAAGAGGAAACAAGGACGCTGCGCGCTGGCGCCCGCCTGGTGTCATGCGTCATGGCTCATGTCATGAGGGTCTCGTGAGGTTTGCCCCGCCTTGATATCTCCGCTCCTCGTGAGCCTGCCTGGCTAGGCCACTCCAGAGGAGGTCTTGCGTCGTCCGCCTCACGAGGCTTGGACCCTCGCGAGGGTCTTGGATGCTTTGTTTGTGAAGATGGGCCATATGGCCTGCAGGCTCAGCCACGCCGTGGGACGCATGCATTCAAGTCTGGGGACCCCCGTTCCTAGGACGCCGACAGTAGCCCCCGGGCCCAAGGTGCGCTCGGGCTTGGCTTCGCGGCAAAGCCAAGGGCGAAGTTCGGAGCACCGTGGGTCCCAAAAGCCTGCGGCCTCGATTGGACGCATGGTGGGTGATTGGACGTGGGCGTCTTCGCTTCCCCATGTTTCCTCGGCAACTGCTCGACTTGTCAGGTACCTGCGACATGCAAGGAAAGCCATCATTACCTGTGATCGTGGGAGATGCCGGTTGGCCTTCCCTTGCTATAAATGGGGAGGGGGCGGAGCCCCCATTGCCCATCTCTTCCTTGCTTGTTTGCTCCTTCCTCCTTGCTCCATCACTTGTAGTGACACCCATGGCACCATGAAGGATGTTCTCCGCTGCCGAGAAGGGGAAAGCCCCTCGCGAGGGACCCGGCTCCCCCGCGCCCAAGCGCGGCCGCAGCCACCCGTGTAAACATGCCGTGACCCCCGCCGTGGCCCATTGTCGAGACGGCGCCACGTCACGCGGAGTGGGCCATCCCAGCCATGGCGGTCCAGTTGATGAGGGGAGGCGCGCCATGGTGGCGCGACCCCCTCGTCTGCGCTTCCACACGGCGGAGGTGTCACCGGAGTTCGTCGTCTGGTCGGAGAACCCGGCCGGCAACTGGCTCCAACTCCCACGCTTCTTCGCCGGCGAACTGCCGGCCTCTGAACCAGGCGGACTCTGGCTGCAGGCAGATGGCTGCTGCAGCAAGGCCTCTTGGGTTGCGGTCGAGACTTCAGCCGCGGGCAACATAGCCCTGGCCCGTGGCTGGCAGACATTCGCCCGCACGCGTGGCCTGGGCAGGTGGTGCACCCTCCACTTCAGGTACGATGGTGGGTCGACCCTTTATGTGAGGGTGTTTGGGGAAGATGGTCATCACGCTGGGTGCTGCCCCGAGGCGAACGATGGTGAGGAGGTACTCGGCCTTGGGGACGGTCGCGACGAGGACGAGGGCGAGCCCGCCCTTGTCGACGATCATGTCTCGTCCAGCTACGGCGACTCTTCCTCCGGCTATAGCTCCAGAAGTGGCGGCTATGCCCAGCCGCCACGCCACCGCACCCGTTTTCAAGGCGGCAATGGGTCGTCTCGTCGCCGCACCTCCGTGAAGCATGAGGAAGGATCTGGCTAGGCTCGGGGTAGTGCTAGGTGCCTGTCCTCGCGGATCGCTGCAATGCTACCTTTGTTTTGCTCTTTTCCTGCATCAAGAATGAAACCGGCATGGGCCCAGGGGGCGTGTATCGAACTATGGTTCCTTGGTTATATCAGTATGCGTGCTGTTCTCATGCTGTGTCATTATTTTGCACAAAGATAACTTAACCTGGTATACTCTGGACGTCCTCTTCCTCGTGAAGCGTTTATTTCCTTGCATTCATCTTGCCTTGGTGGCCTGCATTCGCTCAGGAACTGCGAAAAACTCATTAGGAAGTGCGTTAAAAGATGGTGGCACTCATCCTGGCCCTGTCCTGGCGCTTTGTGTCGCGGTACCCGAGGGGCACTGACTAGGAGAGGTGTGCCGGCTTTTGGGCTCGAACGAGGGTGGCTCGCGAGAAGGCAGAAAGGAGGAAAAATGCTTGCGATGGCACCTGCCTAGCCCCCTCGCGAGGCATGTGAGAGAGAGAACACGAGCAAATTCGAGCATAAAAAAATGCAGTGAGAGGCGAGGGAATCAAATCGGCAAGGAACGCCAAGGGCAAACTTTGATTGAGGAAAAGCCAGTCAACTACGGAAAGCAAATGAAAAGCCGCGTCCGGCACCTAATCTAGTCTTCAAGTCTTCTCACTAGCGCGGAGCTAAGTGCTATCCACTAGGCATGGGAGGGAGCCCCAGTGCCTGAGGCCGGCGCTCCTGAGACTCCGGGGCGTGTACAACCCCACTCATTATTACGTGAGAGTGTCACGGGCGGCGATTCTTCACAGGCACCGGGACTTCTTCACAGGCTCTGGGCCTTTCTTCTCAGGCTCTAGGCCTTGCTTCTCAGGCTCTGGGCCTTGCTTCTTGGATAGAACTTCCGGAGGTGCTGGATGTTCCAGGCGTTCTGGATAGGTATCCCATCCTACGTCTCTAGGCGCGCTGCACCCGGCCTGGAGACATGGACGACCCTGAAAGGGCCCTCCCATATGGGCGAAAGCTTGTGCAGCCCTTCCCTGGAGAGGACCCGCCTCTGGACGAGGTCTCCCACCTCGAGCGTCCTGGAGCGGATGTTGCGGCAGTAGTATCACCGTAGCGCTTGTTGGTACCTTGCTGCCCTCAACGCGGCTTCGTGACGGTGTCCCCCCCCCCCAGCACGAGATCCATCCCCCGCATGGCATCCTGCCGCGTTTCGTCGAACGCTAGGACCCATGCGGAGCGATGCTTGACCTTGTTAGGAAGGACTGCTTTAGCTTCGTAGACGAGGAAGAATGGAGTCTCGCCCATTGGCTTGGTGGCGGTGGTTCGGATGGACCACATCACGGACTGGAGCTCGTCGTGCCAGCCCCTGCCGCAGGCCTCCATCTTCTTCTTGAAGGTCCTGGTCTTGAGGCCCCTCAGGATCTCCGCGTTAGCGCACTCGGCCTGACCGTTACTCCTGGGGTGGGCCACCGAAGTGTAGCAGATCTGCGTTCCAAGGTTAGCACAGTAGGTTTTGAAGAGGTTGCTAGTAAACTGCGAACCTTTATTTTTGATGATGCGGTTGGGGACCCCGAAGAGGCTCACGAGTCCCTTGATGAGCTTGACAGCAGAGTTGGCTGGAATGGTACAGACGGCTTCCACTTCCACCCACTTGGTGAACTTGTCGATGGCGACGTAGAGATAGCGGTAGCCCCTTGGAGCCCGGGGAAATGGGCCTAGGATGTCCAGCCGCCAAACCGGAAACGGCCATGTGAGCGGGATGGTTTGGAGGCCCTGAGGAGGCTGATGGATTTGCTTGGCGTGGAATTGGCAAGCTTCATAGGACTTCACTAACTCGGCCGCGTCGTTGAGTGTTGTAGGCCAATAGAACCCACTGCGGAACACCTTGCCGACGAGGGTCCATGACGACGAGTGATGTCCGCAGTCACCGCCGTGCATGTCAATCAACAACTCCCTTCCTTGATCGCTGGAGATGCAGCACAGCGTGACATCGTTCGGTCGTTTCCTATATAACTCACCGTGTTGGATACAGTATGCCGTGGCCTGCCGGGCCACGCGCTTCGTGTCCTCTTCCTTCTCCGGCAGCGTCCCATGCATCAGGTACTCCTTGAATTCCTTGATCCAGTACTCCTCCTAGGGCTCGAGCGCCAAGAGCAGCCGAGCTCCTGAGGTCGGGCCATAGGCTGGGGCTCCCGTGGCCGGGGGCTGTGATAGTTCCTCTCGAGGCTGAGTCATGCTTGAAAGAGGTGGCGAAGCTGATGGCTTGAAGAGCCGCTCTTCGAAGATGCCAGGCTCTTGCGGTTGCCGCTTGGATGCTCTCCTGGGAATGTCATCGGCTTCCCTGTTGGTGCCCCGGGGCATGTGCTGCAGCTCCAGGCCCGAGAACTGCTTTTCCATCTTGCGCACCTCCGTGAGGTAGGCCTCCATGTGCTCGTCCTTCGGCTCATACACCTTGTTGGAAAAGTTGACGAGGAGTTGCGAGTCGCCTTTGACGGTGAGGCGCTTCACCCCTAGAGCCGCCACAGCCCTCAGGCCAGCTATGAGGCCTTCGTATTCTGCGATGTTGTTGGAGACCTTCTCGCCGTGCTGAAAACAGAGTTGCACGGCGTAGTAGAGCTTGTCCTGAGTGGGCGAGATGAGCACTGCTCCATCCTCCGCGCCCTGATGTGCGAAGGCGCCATCAAAATACATGACCCAGCTATCTGGTGCCTCGCTTCCTGGGGAGGTTGACCGGTCTTCTCCTTCCTCAAGAGCCGGGGCATCTGTCCTGTAACGCCCTCGATGCGGCTATAGCTCCCACGTGTCGAGGCACGACTTAGAGACATAACCGCATTGAAAGCAATGTCGCAAGTTAGGCAATCATCACAACATCCCATGTAATATATAGAATAAAAGGGGAGATACATAGTTGGCTTACACTCGCCACGTCACATCAAAGTACATAAATAACATACATCATCCAAACACTCATGGCCCGACTACGGCGCCAAAATAAAAGACAACCCAACAAGGGACATGGTCCCGATCACCCCAACTGGGCACCACTACTGATCATCAGGAAAAGAAACATAGTAACACTGAGAATCCTTGTCGTACTCCCACTTGAGCTCAAGCGCGCCATCTGGAGCTGTATCATCTGGTCCTGCATCTGGTGTAATAGTAATCTGTGAGCCACAGGGACTCAGCAATCTCGCACCCTCGCGATCAAGACTATTTAAGCTTAATAGGTAGGATGGGGTAAATATATGTGGAGCTACAGCAAGCGACTAGCATATATGGTGGCTAACTTATTCGCAAAAGAGAGCGAGAAGAGGAGGCAAAGCGCGAGCGAGAAACTAGAGAGCAACCTGCGCAAACATAACTCCAACACCGTGTCCACTTCCCGGACTCCGCCGAGAAGAGGCCATCACGGTAACACACTCGGTTGATTCATTTTAATTAAATTAAGGTTCAAGTTATCTACAACCGGACATTAACAAGTTCCCATCTGCCCATAACCAAGCGCATGGCTTTCGAAAGTTCAATCCCTGCAGGGGAGTCCCAACTTAGCCCATGACAAGCTCTCACGGTCAACGAAGGAATAGACCTCCACCCGAGACATTCCGATCAGACTCGGTATCCCAGTACAACAAGACATTTCGACAGGTTAAAACAAGACCAGCAACACCGCCCGAATGTGCCGACAAATCCCGATAGGAGCTGCACATATCTCTTTCTCAGGGCACACTCAGATTGTCCAAACTTCCGGTAGGCCAGCCCAGAGTTGCCCTTGGTAGCCACCGGCGGCTGATGAGTTGGACCAACACTCAGAGGAGCACTGGCCCGGGGGGGGGGGGTTAAAATAAGATGACCCTTAGGCTCCGAAAACCCAAGGGAAAAGAGGCTAGGTGGCAAATGCTAAAACCAATGTTGGGCATTGCTGGAAAAGCTTTAATCAAGGCGAACTATCAAGGGGTTCCCATTATCACCCAACCGCATAAGGAACGCAAAATCCGGGAACATAACACACATATGACGGAAACTAGGGCGGAAAGAGTGGAACAAAACACTAGGCAAGAGGCCGAGCCTTCCACCCTTTACCAAGTGTATAGATGCATTAAGATAACATGGCAATATAATGATATCCCAACAAGTAAATAAATGTTCCAACAAGGAACGTTCTCCAATCTTCACCTGCAACTAACAATGCTATAAGAGGGGCTGAGCGAAGCGGTAACATAGCCAATCAATGGTTTGCGAGAACAATGGTGGGTTAGAGGCTGAACATGGCAATTTAGGAGGCCGACAAGAAAGTGGTAGGCATCGTAGCATTGGCATAGCAAAAGAGCGAGCAAACTAGCATAGCAAAGATAGTAGTGATTTCGAGGGTATGATCATCTTGCCTGCAAAGTTGTCAGAGTTGACTGGATCCTCGAAAGCAAACTCAACGGGCTCCTCGTTAGCGAACTCGCGTCCCAGCTCTACCCAAACAAGACAAACAAGCAACAAGGATACAATCAACCACGGGCAAACTCAGACAATAAGATGCAATGATGGTATGCTATGCGGGATGCGATGCGTGATGCAAAATGCAAGATATGACAGGAAATGCATGAACCTGGCTTCAACTTGGAAAACCAAGTGTGCCACTCGAAAGAGGGGATGAAATCGCTTGAAAACGATATAAAGGACGCCGGAATCGGAGTTACGGTTTGGAAATGGCAAGCGATTCACATATGACACCGGTCTGCGTTTTACAGCAAGTAGGCATCTAAATGCAATGAGATGAACATGCTACAACACTCAAAGATGGCATCAAAATACATGTCAGGGAAGCATTCAATATGCTTAACAAAAGACTAGCACTGAGCCACGACCAATTCATCCATTAAGAGGTTCAAACAAGCATGGCAAAAACGCAAATGCAAAACAGATTTCAGACTTAGTGAAATTAACACTTGTCTGAAATTTCAGATCATGATGCCCTCTTCGGAGCAGCAAAACAACATGCTACAGGACCTAAACATGACAAAGAAAGACATGGCATGGAGCTACTCAACAAGCTTAACAAAAGTCCCTAAGTGACTTGGGTCCAAAAGGGATCACAAAATATACTAACAAGCACACGAACACAGCTAAAACACAATCAGTTTTCAGACTTAGTGGAAACTGAGATATGCTGAAATATAACTCATGAAGGCATGTAGACGAGCTCGATGCACTCACTACGGTGCAAGTCATGGCAATGCAAGCATACATCCATAAAGAAGGCACAAAATTCTAGCTAGACATGGCAAGAACAATGGCATAGCATGCATGGATCAACTACAATAACATCGGCAAAATCGCAAACAAGTTGACGATCTGCCCAGATTCACAATGAAGCAAAAGTAGAGCTTGATTGACTCAAGCTAGGGTACTCCATATATGCAAACAAAGACATGGATGGATATAGCACTACAATATTAAGAAAACTCCTTTACTGATCATCCTCAAAAGAGGCACAGATCACTAGGAAACAACATGAACATATGGCATCATGAACTAAATAATCCCAGACTCAGTGAAAACTACTAAGTCGGAGGAGGGGGCTCGCCGGCGAGGTGGCCGGATCCAAAGCGGCGGACGGCGGCGGCGGCTGTTGGCGGCGGCGCGGACGCCGGGAGGCGGCGCCCGGATCCGCCGGAGGAGGCGAGTGCGGCGCCCTGGCGCGGCGGCGTGGCAGCGCCGGCCGGCGAGACGAACATGGCGGGGCGGCGGTGTCGGGCGGCGGGGTGGAGAATGCGCGGGGAGGCGGCGCCCGGGCCCGGGAGGGCCCCTCACGGGCCGAGCGGGCCGGCGGCAGGGGGAGGTGGCGAAGTGAGGCTGGATGCCCACGTGGCGCAGCCCGGTTGGCTGCGGTCGCCGACGGACGTGTCCGGCACCGGGCGGACGTGTCCGGCGCGCGGAGAGATGGATTTTTAGGGTTTCGTGCGGGAGGAGATCCGAAAAATGGGGGGGTCTATTTATAGGCATAAGTGGAGCTAGGAGAGTCCAAATGAGGTGCGGTTTTCGGCCACGCGATCGTGATCGAACGCTCTAGATAATGGAGCAGAGTTTGGTGGGTTTTGGGCCAAATAGGAGGGGTGTTGGGCTGCAACACACACGAGGCCTTTTCGGTCCCTTGGTTAACCGTTGGAGTATCAAACGAAGTCCAAATGGTACAAAACTTGACAGGCGGTCTACCGGCAGTAAACCAAGGCCGCTTGGCAAGTCTCGGTCCAATCCAGAAATGTTTAATCCCCACACACGGAAGCAAGCTAGAAATGACCACCGGAGGAGAACGAAGCACCGGAATGCAAAACGGACAATGGGGAAAATGCTCGAATGCATGAGATGAACACGTACGCAAATGCAATGCACATGAAGACATGATATGAGATGCATGACAACGATAACAACACACGGAGACAAAAACCCGAACCCGAGAAAATAAATATAACGTAACGCCGGAAACGGCAAGAGTTGGATACAAATTGGGAAAGTTATATCCGGGGTGTTACAACACTCCACCACTACGAAAAGATCTCGTCCCGAGATCTAGGACTGAAAGAACGCCGGGTACTCAGAACGGAGGTGATCCTCGCGTTCCCAGGTAGCTGCACGGTCGGAATGGTGTGACCACTTGACTTTGAGAAATTTGATTGACTTGTTGCGAGTCCTGCATTCAGTCTCTTCAAGGATTGCAACTAGGTGCTGACGATAGGAGAGATCTTCTTGGAGCTCAGTGTCCTCGAAGTTGACGGTGCGTTCAGGCATCTTGAAGCACTTTCGGAGTTGAGAGACATGGAACACATCATGAACGTTCGCAAAGTTTGACGAAAGCTCGAGTTGATAGGCGAGGTCGCCTCTGTTGCTGACAATCTTGAAAGTTCCCACGTATCTAGGGGCAAGCTTCCCTTTGATACCGAAGCGACGAGTCCCTTTCATAGGACAGACGCGGAGGTAAACATGATCTCCGATCTCGAAAGCCGAATCACGGTGCTTACTATCATAGTAGCTCTTCTGGCGGGATTGGGCTACTTTGAGGTTATCACGAATGACTTTGCACATTTCTTCAGCCTCTGTGATTAAGTCATTACCCAGCAGCTGACGTTCACCGGTTTCAGACCAATTGAGAGGGGTACGACACTTCCTGCCATACAGAATTTCAAATGGGGCCTTGCCTGAACTTGCTTGAAAACTGTTGTTGTATGAGAATTCAGCATAAGGAAGACAATCCTCCCACTTCATGCCGAAGGAGATCACACAAGCCCTGAGCATATCTTCAAGAATCTGGTTGACACGCTCGACTTGACCGCTTGTTTGAGGCTGGAAAGCTGTGCTGAAGCGGATGTTGGTGCCCATGGCCTTCTGAAAAGAATCCCAAAACTTGGAGGTAAAGATGCTGCCACGGTCTGAAGAGATCACCCGAGGAATACCGTGCAGAGAGACAATTCGAGAGGTATAGAGTTCCGCCAATTGAGCTGCAGTGATCGACTCTTTGATAGGCAGAAAGTGGGCCACTTTGGTGAGCTTGTGGATGACAACGAATATAGCATCATTGCCACGCTTGGACTTTGGAAACCCAGTCACGAAGTCCATCTCAATGTGGTCAAACTTCCATTCTGGAATGGCAAGAGCTTGGAGGAGACCAGCTGGCCTTTGGTGTTCTGCCTTCACTCTTCTGCAGACATCACATTCATTCACGAATTGAGCGATCTCGCGCTTCATTCGTGTCCACCAATAAGTTTGCTTTAGATCCTGATACATCTTCGTGCTCCCAGGGTGGATGGAGAGGAGAGAGTTGTGAGCCTCGTTCATGATCACTTTACGAAGTTCACCTTTGGGTGCAACAATTTGATCCTCGAAGAAGAGAGTGTCCTTGTCATCAAGGCGGTAGCACTTGTACTTGGACTAACTCTTGGTAATCCCAATCTTCACCTTCTTCACCATAGCATCAAGAAGCTGGGCTTGGCGAATCTGGTCTTCCAAGGTAGGAGAGACTTGAAGGTTGGCGAGGAAACCTTGAGGAACAATTTGCAGATTAAGTTTGCGGAAAGCTTCACAAAGCTCGGGTTGATGAGGCTTAAGAATCAGACTGTTGCAACACGCTTTTCTGCTCAAAGTGTCAGCAATCACATTGGCCTTGCCTGGAGTATACTCGATACTCGGATTATACTCTTGAATCATTTCGACCCATCGAGTTTTCCTGAGGTTGAGATTAGGCTGAGTGAAGATGTACTTGAGACTCTTGTGATCAGTGAAAATGTCCACTTTTCATCCCAATAGAAGATGTCTCCAAGTCAAAAGAGCATGCACAACTGGCGCCAACTCGAGATCATGAGTGGGTTAGTTCTTCTCATTAGGCTTCAACTGGCGAGAGGTATACGCAATAACTTTCTTCTCTTGCATCAACACTGCACCAAGACCTTAGAGAGAGGCATCACAAAAGACCTCGTACGGCTTGGACTCATCAGGCGGAGTCAGAACTGGAGCAGTGATCAATTTCCCTTTCAAAGTGTTGAAAGCAATATCACACTCTGAAGACCAAACGTACTTGACATGCTTCTGAAGAAGATTTGAGAGAGGCTTCGTGATCTTAGAAAAGTTTTCAACGAATCTTCGGCAGTAGCTTGCGAGACCGAGGAAGCTACGGAGTTGCTTCACATTCTAAGGAGGTTCCCAATTAACAATTACAGACACCATCTCAGGATTCACGGCAATGCCCTTGGCAGAGATGATATGACCAAGATAAAGAACCTCATCGAGCCAAAATTCACACTTGGAGAACTTGGCGTAGAACTGGTGTTCCCTCAGCTTATCAAGAACCAAACGCAAGTGCTTGGCATGATCTTCCTTGTTCTTCGAGAAAACCAGAATGTCGTCGAGATAGACCAAAACAAAGTCATTGGTGTAGGCGTTGAAGATGAAGTTCATCATGCGAGAGAACGTCAGAGGAGCGTTAACGAGGCCAAAAGACATGACTGTGTATTCATATGACCCATAGCTTGTCCTGAAGGCCGTCTTGGGAATATCTTGCTCACGGATACGAATCTGATGATAACCCATACGGAGATCAAGCTTGGAGAATACATGGGAACCCTTGAGTTGTTCGAACAACTCATTGATGTTGGGAAGTGGGTATTTGTTCTTGATGGTCTTCTTGTTCAATGGACGGTAATCAAGACAAAGTCGGTCTGTTCCATCCTTCTTCTTCACAAAAAGAACACCACAGCCCCACGGAGAAGAACTAGGCCGGATGAGACCCATTCTTTCTTGCTCATCGAGTTGTTTCTTCAACTCCTTCAACTCTTCAGGTCTGAGCTTGTAAGGGCGTTTGCACACAGGTTCCGTACCGGGCTCAAGATCAATAACAAATTCAACTGGCCGGTGCGGAGGCATTCCTGGGAGCTCTTCTGGAAAGATGTCTTGATATTCGCACACAACTGGGATCTGCGAGATAGCATCGAATTCACCCTTCTCATTGAGAGAAAACAGACGGATGGTATTATCCCGAGCAGCAAAGTCACAAAAAATTGAGAGAAAACAAACGAATGAGTCAATTGAATCAGCCTGGCAGCACAATCAAGCTGAGCTTTATGCTTAGAGAGCCAATCCATCCCGAGAATAAGATCGATATTCGAATTACCAAGAACCATTGGAGAAGCCAGAAACTTGAAATCACCCATCATGATGGAAATATCCAGAATCTCGTGGTTGACGAGCAAACATTTACCAGGAGAGACCACTGCTAACGGACTATGCATAGCTTGGGAAATCAACTCATGCTTAGATGCAAAAGGCTTCGAGATGAAACAACGTGATGCACCAGTATCAAAAAGTACTTTTGCGGGAACAGCGTTAACAGGAAGGTTACCCATGATCACATCTGACGAATCCTCTGCCTGAGCTGCGTTCATCAAGTTGACCTTGGCGTGCTTGGGGTTATGCTTGACCACAGCTGTACTTGCCGATCTGATAGGAGGAGGAGGAAGACTCCTCTGGTTGAAACACTTGTTGGCATAGTGACCCTTCTATTGGCACTTGTTGCACGTGACCTCTGAAAGCGGACGGTGGTACGGAGCACTCGATCTTGGAGGTTGAGACGAAGTCTTGTTCTGAAAGCCAGGGTTGGGTGGGTGGGAAGAACCACTTCCACCTTTGCTCTTCTGCTGATACGGCTGACGGAACGGAGGAGGAGGAAGCCAAAACTTCTGCTGCTTGGCCACTTGAGTAGAGGAAGAAGGAGTAGCATCTCTGACTCGCTTCTTGGAAGCATCACACCTCAACTGAGCAGCCTCTTGCTTCAGTGCCATGTTGTAGAACTCATCGTACCTCAACGGCTCAAAGAGGACAAGAGCGAGCTAATTTTCTTCTCTGAGGCCACCCCTGAACTGGTATATCATGCTCTTCTCATCAGGAACATCCTGCTTGGCAAAGCGGGCGAGCTTCTGGAACAACTTGTTGTAGTCATAGACAGACAAAGAGCCCTGCTTCAGATTGCGGAATTCCTCACGTTTGCTTTCAACCACACTTTGAGGGATGTGATGAGCTCGGAAATCTTGACGAAAATCATCCCAAGTGATCAGACATCCACCTCTAGAATCCTTGTACTGCTGGAACCACTCTGCAGCCTGATCTTTGAGTTGGAAGGAAGTGAACTTGATGAAATCTTCAGGCCTGACGTTGCTGCATTCAAAATGCTTACACAGATCCACCAGCCAATCGTCAGCATCGGTTGCCTCAACACAATTGCTGAACGTCTTCGGCCCATTAGCAAGGAACTGGTTCAGTGTAGCAAAATGGTTCTGATTGCTGCCTTGATTCCCTTGACTGCCTTGATTGCGCTCTTGGAGGATTTGCATGATCAACTGTGTGTTTGCATTGGTTGCGGCCATCACAGCTTGCCAAGCCTCCAGAGGAGGTGGAGGTGGTGGCGGATCAGGATTCGGAGTCGTGCGCGTTGGAGGAGCCATCCTGAAGAGGTTGACCACCATTAGCACATTGATAGACAAATATTGAAGCTGAATCCAACAGAATGAAAATTGCAACATAAAGTCTTCACATCCGAACAAAATGAACGAATGCACTTCTCTTGAAGTGGTCACATATCCCTAAATTGCGAAGCCACGTAGAATTAAGTAGGAGAAGTAAAACAACAAGGTACGGATCAAGAACGAATAATCGGTAAGAAACCCCAATCTCAAACCAATATCCGTGGAAGAAGAACTAGAGCTACAAGAATTCCCACCTATGAAACTCCCGAAACTTTCCGGTTATGCAATCAGGTGTTGGGGATACAGGGGAAGCATAATATCTCACCCAAACTAGCAAATCCTACATCCAGCTGTATCCATCCTTCAACACATAACCAAGAAACCTTCAGAAACCATCTACCTCAACCTTCGAAAAGCATCTGTTATACAAGTTATGGCGATACTCCCGAACTCCCACCCCAGTACTGGGTGGCGTCGAGGTTATCTCACCAACGAACTGCATAAAAGAGATTTTTGATGTCGGCAAACATATCTCAAGTATTCCAGAATTGCAATGATAAAATTATGATGACAACACCTCAGAGCTCAACTCCCCGGGACACTTCCACTAAACCCCTAACAGGAGGCACCAAGACAATGTTCTCATCATAAGCCATCAGAACGATTCCAAGATACTTGCGTGATCCTAAATTTTTTTTAGTGAAATTTGAGAAGAGAAGAGTCAAAACTCTACATCAGGATGCCTTACCAGAGCGATGAGGAGAATGGGAAGTAAAAAATAATTCCTAAACTCTCCGATATATAATTCCTAAATGACTCAAAACATTTTTCTAGACACAACTCGGCCGCTAAAAACGATCAAGCAATGGGGCTCCTAAGGTCGGGGAATGCTCTGATTACCAACTTGTAACACCCTCGATGCGGCTATAGCTCCCACGTGTCGAGGCATGACTTAGAGACATAACCGCATTGAAAGCAATGACGCAAGTTAGGCAATCATCACAACATCCCATGTAATATATAGAATAAAAGGGGAGATACATAGTTGGCTTACACTCGCCACGTCACATCAAAGTACATAAATAACATACATCATCCAAACACTCATGGCCCGACTACGGCGCCAAAATAAAAGACAACCCAACAAGGGACATGGTCCCGATCACCCCAACTGGGCACCACTACTGATCATCAGGAAAAGAAACATAGTAACACTGAGAATCCTCGTCGTACTCCCACTTGAGCTCAAGCGCGCCATCTGGAGCTGTATCATCTGGTCCTGCATCTGGTGTAATAGTAATCTGTGAGCCACAGGGACTCAGCAATCTCGCACCCTCGCGATCAAGACTATTTAAGCTTAATAGGTAGGATGGGGTAAATATATGTGGAGCTGCAACAAGCGACTAGCATATATGGTGGCTAACTTATTCGCAAAAGAGAGCGAGAAGAGGAGGCAAAGCGCGAGCGAGAAACTAGAGAGCAACCTGCGCAAACATAACTCCAACACCGTGTCCACTTCCCGGACTCCGCCGAGAAGAGGCCATCACGGTAACACACTCGGTTGATTCATTTTAATTAAATTAAGGTTCAAGTTATCTACAACCGGACATTAACAAATTCCCATCTGCCCATAACCGCGGGAACGGCTTTCGAAAGTTCAATCCCTGCAGGGGAGTCCCAACTTAGCCCATGACAAGCTCTCACGGTCAACGAAGGAATAGACCTCCACCCGAGACATTCCGACCAGACTCGGTATCCCGGTACAACAAGACATTTCGACAGGTTAAAACAAGACCAGCAACACCGCCCGAATCTGCCGACAAATCCCGATAGGAGATGCACATATCTCTTTCTCAGGGCACACTCAGATAGTCCAAACTTCCGGTAGGCCAGCCCAGAGTTGCCCCTGGTAGCCACCGGCGGCTGACGAGTTGGACCAACACTCAGAGGAGCACTGGCTTGGGGGGGTTTAAAATAAGATGACCCTCGGGCTCCGGAAACCCAAGGGAAAAAGGGGCTAGGTGGCAAATGGTAAAACCAATGTTGGGCATTGCTGGAAAAGCTTTAATCAAGGCGAACTATCAAGGGGTTCCCATTATCACCCAACCGCGTAAGGAACGCAAAATCCGGGAACATAACACCGATATGACGGAAACTAGGGCGGCAAGAGTGAAACAAAACACTAGGCGAGAGGCCGAGCCTTCCACCCTTTACCAAGTGTATAGACGCATTAAGATAACATGGCAATATAATGATATCCCAACAAGTAAATAAATGTTCCAACAAGGAACGGTCTCCAATCTTCACCTGCAACTAACAACGCTATAAGAGGGGCTGAGCGAAGCGGTAACATAGCCAATCAACGGTTTGCTAGGACAATGGTGGGTTAGAGGCTGAACATGGCAATTTAGGAGGCTGACAAGCAAGTGGTAGGCATCGTAGCATTGGCATAGCAAAAGAGCGAGCAAACTAGCATAGCAAAGATAGTAGTGATTTCGAGGGTATGATCATCTTGCCTGGAAAGTTGTCAGAGTTGACTGGATCCTCGAAAGCAAACTCAACAGGCTCCTCGTTAGCGAACTCGCCTCCCGGCTCTACCCAAACAAGAAAAACAAGCAACAAGGATACAATCAACCACGGGCAAACTCAGACAATAAGATGCAATGATGGTATGCTATGCGGGATGCGATGCGGGATGCAAAATGCAAGATATGACAGGAAATGCATGAACCTGGCCTCAACTTGGAAAACCAAGTGTGCCACTGGAAAGAGGGGATGAAATCGCTTGAAAACGATATAAAGGACGCCGGAATCGGAGTTATGGTTTGGAAATGGCAAGCGATTCACATATGACACCGGTCTGCGTTTTACAGCAAGTAGGCATCTAAATGCAATGCGATGAACATGCTACAGCACTCAAACATGGCATCAAAATACATGTCAGGGAAGCATTCAATATGCTTAACAAAAGACTAGCACTTAGCCACGGCCAATTCATACATTAAGAGGTTCAAACAAGCATGGCAAAAACACAAATGCAAAACAGATTTCAGACTTAGTGAAATTAACACTTGTCTGAAATTTCAGATCATGAAGCCCTCTTCGGAGCAGCAAAACAACATGCTACAGGACCTAAAGATGACAAAGAAAGACATGGCATGGAGCTACTCAACAAGCTTAACAAAAGTCCCTAAGTGACCTGGGGCCAAAATGGATCACAAAATATACTAACAAGCACACGAACATAGCTAAAACACAATCAGTTTTCAGACTTAGTGGAAACTGAGACATGCTGAAATATAACTCATGAAGGCATGTAAACGAGCTCGATGCACTCACTACGGTGCAAGTCATGGCAATGCAAGCATACATCCATAAAGAAGGCACAAAATGCTAGCTGGACATGGCAAGAACAATGGCATAGCATGCATGGATCAACTACAATAACATCGGCAAAATCGCAAACAAGTTGACAATCTGCCCAGATTCACAACGAAGCAAAAGTAGAGCTCGATTGACTCAAGCTAGGGTACTCCATATATGCAAACAAAGACATGGATGGATATAGCACTACAATATTAACAAAACTCCTTTACTGATCATCCTCAAAAGAGGCACGGATCACTAGGAAACAACATGAACATATGGCATCATGAACTAAATAATCCCACACTCAGTGAAAACTACTAAGTCCCTGAAAACAGATTTACCGGGTGCCTCTCTTTGCAAGCTTGCACAAGTCACCACACACATCCTAAAAATGCATGGGTTCCACCTCTGGAAAGATAACAAGATGCTTAAGAAAACATATGAAGGACTCACAGGCATATCATGCACACAACAATCATGGCAAAAATGACAAAAGTCTAAGATAAACTAGCAGATCTAACAAATAACTCACGAAGCCTCCTTCTAACAGCATTTCGGGCATCAAGACGAGCTCAAATGAAAATGATGCAATGGAATGAACATTTTTGTATACTATATGTCCAAAACGAAGCTACGGATGCGGAGATATGGCAGGTCAAAGATAGCACAAAAATTAGGGTTAGAGGGAAAAGTCAACCGTCGAATCTCTCAGATCCAGATCCGGTTTGCACGCGGAACGAGGTTCACCGGCCAGAGCTTCAAGGTCACCGGAGTCATCGGACTTGGCGCGGAGGAGAGGGCTCGCCGGCGAGGTGGCCGGAACCGAAGCGGCGGACGGCGGCGGCGGCGGTTGGCGGCGGCGCGGACGCCGAGAGACGGCGCCCGGATCCGCCGGAGGAGGCGAGTGCGGCGCCCTGGCGCGACGGCGTGGCGGCGCCGGCCGGCGAGACAAACGTGGCGGAGCGGCGGTGTCGGGCGGCGGGGTGGAGAAGGCGCGGGGAGGCGGCGCCCGGGCCCGGGAGGGCCCCTCGCGGGCCGAGCGGGCCGGCGGCGGGAGGAGGCGGCGAAGTGGGGCTGGATGCCCACGTGGCGTGGCCCGGTTGGCTGCGGTCGCCGACGGACGTGTCCGGCACGCGGAGAGATGGATTTTTAGGGTTTCGTGGGGGAGGAGATCCGAAAAACGGGGGGTCTATTTATAGGCATAAGTGGAGCTAGGAGAGTCCAAATGAGGTGCGGTTTTTGGCCACACGATCGTGATCGAACGCTCTAGATGATGGAGCAGAGTTTGGTGGGTTTTGGGCCAAATAGGAGGGGTGTTGGGCTGCAACACACACGAGGCCTTTTCGGTCCCTCGGTTAACCGTTGGAGTATCAAACGAAGTCCAAATGGTACGAAACTTGACAGGCGGTCTACCGGTAGTAAACCAAGGCCGCTTGGGAAGTCTCGGTCCAATCCGGAAATGTTTAATCCCCACACACGGAAGAAAGCTAGAAATGACCACCGGAGGAGAACGAAGCGCCGGAATGCAAAACGGACAACGGGGAAAATGCTCGAATGCATGAGATGAGCACGTACGCAAATGCAATGCACATGAAGACATGATATGAGATGCATGACAACGATAACAACACACGGAGACAAAAACCCGAACCCGAGAAAATAAATATAACTTAACGCCGGAAACGGCAAGAGTTGGATACAAATTGGGAAAGTTATATCCGGGGTGTTACATGTCCATTCTGCCACAAAATCGGTGAGCGCGGCTCCCTTGATGACCCTAGTAGTGCCGAACTCCAACTGGAATGCTTTCAACTCGATGTTCCACTCAGCGACCCTTCCGACTGAGTTAGGGCTCCTTAGCACCCTCTCCAATGGGTAGGCTCAGACGACCTTGATGGGGTGGCCCTGGAAGTAGTGCCGCAGCTTGCGCGAGGCCACCAAGAGTCTAAGCAGGAGCTTTTGTGGCATGGGGTAGCGCGCCCTCGCATCCCGCAGTACGGTGCTGACGAAGTACACCGAGTGCTCGACGAGGGCTGGCACGCTGTCGCGGCTCGGGTCCCACAGAGATTGTGGCATATCCTAAGGTGGTGGGTTTCCTGAGAGCTGACCATCCTAAGGAGCTTCTGCGATGTTGCCCTGTTGAGCTTGGTCTTCCGCCGCTAATGGCTTTGCTGCGCCTTCCCGACCCCACGCTGCATCAGCTATGGCTTGGCACGGCACACCCTTGTCTTGGCACTCCTCCCGAACTGCTACCAGCGTCGCGCTGGAAGAGTACGGGGTGGCGGCGAGGTAGAGCACCAGAGGCTCGAGAGGCCGCGGTGCCACCATCACTTGGGGCTGGTGAGGTACTTCTTGAGGTCTTGGAAGGCCCGGTCGGCCTCCGGGGTCCACTTGGACGGGCCCTTCTTCTTCATGAGCTTAAAGCAGGGTAAGGCGCGCTCGCCTAGCTTGGAGATGAAATGCCCTAACATGGTCACCCGCCCTGCTAGCTTTTGCATTTCCTTGAGGGTATGCGGTGGGTTCATGTCTTTGATGTCCTTGATCTTCTCCGGGTTCGCCTTGATCCCTCTGTGGGATACGAGGAACCCTAGTAGCTTGCCGGAGGTGATGCCAAACACGCACTTCTCCGGGTTAAGCTTCAAGTTCACTTGGCGCAAGCTCTCAAAGGTCTCCTCTAGGTCTTGAATCAATGTCCTCGCCTTGCGAGATTTGACCACTATGTCATCAACGTAGGCCCCTGTGTTTTTGCCAAGCTGCCGCCCCAAGGTGATTTGCATCAACCGTTGAAAGGTTGCGCCCGCGTTGCACAAGCCGAAGGGCATGCAGGTATAGCAGTACACCCCGCATGGTGTAAGGAAGGTTGTCTTCTCCACATCCTCCACCGCCATCTTGATTTGGTGGTATCTTGAGAATGCATCCAGGAAACATAGCAAGTTGCACTCGGCAGTGGAGTCGACGATTTGGTCGATGCGTGGAAGCGGGAATGGATCTTGGGGACATGCTTTGTTAAGGTTGGTGAAGTCGACGCACATCCGTTCCTTCCTGCCTTTCTTCGGTACTACGACGGGGTTCTCCAGCCATTCGGGGTATCGAACTTCTCGGATGGTACCTGCCGCCTCCAGCTTGTGCATCGCTTGGACGATGAAGGCCTGCTTCTGAGTGGACTGCCATCTTCCTCGCTGCTTCACGGGGCGTACGTTGGGGCACACCCATAGATGATGCTGGATTACCTCTCTCGGGACCCCTACCAGCTGATTGGACTCCCACGCGAATATCTCCTTGTTCGCGCGCAAGAACCTCACCAGAGCTTCTTCTTGTCTCGGGTCAAGGACAGTTCCTATGGTGAAGGTGGCTCTTGAAGACCCGTCCTCGTCAACCGACACCTGCTTGGTCTCCGCCTTGTCCTGGGTGAATAGCTACTTCTTCTTGGTGGGCGCGGTTTCCTTGGCCTCGGGCGTACCGACGCCAGCTGGCTGTGCTGCTGCCGCGGTTTAAAGGCGAGCCTGAGCGCCACCACAGCCTCCTTAGTATCCCCCTTGATGGTGAGGACGCCCTTGCTCCCTGGCATCTTCATGAGGTTGTAGTCCGGGTGAGTCGCCGCCATGAACTGAGCGAGAGCTGGGTACCCGAGGATGGCATTGTACGGGAGACCGATGCAGGCGATGTCAAAGTCCACTAGCTCGGTACGATAGTTGTCTCGCGTGCCAAAGGTGACGGGGAGGCGGATCTGCCCCGGAGAGTGGGCAGCTCCACCATCCACTCCTGTGAAAGGCTTGCTGAGGCCGAGCCGTTCGAGCGGCACATGAAGAAGGCTGAAGGCTTCTACGGAGAGCAAGTTGAGGCCGGCGCCACTATCGATGAGGGTCTTGGTGACGACCACATTGCAAATGGTGGGCGTGCAGAGCATCGGGAGCATCCTGGAGCCGGTGGTGGAGCTGGGGTGGTCCTTCGAGCCGAAGGTGAGGTCGGCCTCCGGCACAGCCCAACCCGGTGGAGCCCTAGGCGCTTGAAGGCTGCCCCAATCTGACGGAGGAAAGGTTTGACGTGGCAATCTGAAGGCGGTGCTTGGGAGCCACCCAGCAGTGCCGCGACTGCGTGGTGCACCAGCACCGCGTAGCGCACGATGAAGAGGTTGCGGAGTTCCCCCAGGATGCCACCGTGGATCCCGGGAGGTTGAGCAGCCAGGCGCGCGGCTGGCCGGCGAGGGCCATGGGAAACCAGTTGGCCATGATCTTGTCGTCGCCTCCGGCCTCGAGGATGGCCTCCTCGTACGCCAGCAGGAACGGCGTTGGGTCTGCCGCGCCGTCGTAACGCGGCGGCATCTCTGGCCTGAACATGGCCGGCCACTACACTCCCCGCAGAGCGGGGGCCAGGGCACGGTACCCAGACTCCTTGCTGCTGGTGTTGGCCGCAGAGGTTGGTGGCGAGGCACCTGCCATGGGAGCGTAGTGCAGCGGTACGGGGCGCTGGTTGGTGGAGAGAAGCCCCGGGGCACCCCTACCTGGCGCGCCAAATGTCAGATGTGGGGTTCCGGCAAACCCTTAAGGTTCAAACACTGGGGTGCGTGCGAAGACTTTCCTTCCCACCAATCTACGCCCTAGCTCGCTAACATCTCACGGACGAACTCGATGAACTCGCAACACAAAAAGACACAAGATTTATACTGGCTCGGGCCACCGTTGTGGTGTAATACCCTACTCTAGTGTGGTGGTGGTGGATTGCCTCTAGGGATGATGAAGAATAGTTACAGGGGAAGAACAACCTCCTGAGGTTGAGGTGTTCTTGCGAGTAGGCTCACGATCGGGTTGGGTCAAGCTAAGATGAGATGATATGATGATCCGCCACCCTCTACTATGGTGGCTAGCTCTACTTATATAGGCCCTGGTCCTCTTCCCAAATATCGAGCAGGAAGGGAGACAACAATGGCGGGCCAATTTGAAGGGGGACGACTAGTACAAGCTATCCTGACAAAAGTGGTCTTCGCCAGCAAAAGACTCTGGCGGTGACGCCGTCTTGGGTTCCATGATGACCTTCGTCTTGCCATCCTCCTGGTCTTGGTCTTGTTGCACCGAAATGGCAACCTTTGCCTGATGCCTCGGTACTCCTCGCATGGGTTT
This sequence comes from Triticum monococcum, assembly GCA_034509565.1. Taxonomy (NCBI): domain Eukaryota; kingdom Viridiplantae; phylum Streptophyta; class Magnoliopsida; order Poales; family Poaceae; genus Triticum; species Triticum monococcum. The sequence continues at coordinate 474,634,316 of CM067842.1, read as the reverse complement.
GCCTCCTTAGCACCAAAGAGGAAACAAGGACGCTGCGCGCGCTGGCGCCCGCCTGGTGTCGTGCGTCACAGCTCACGTCACGAGGGTCTCGCGAGGTTTGCCCCGCCTTGATATCTCCGCTCCTCGTGAGCCTGCCTGGCTAGGCCACTCCATAGGAGGTCTTGTGTTGTTCGCCTCGCGAGGCTTGGACCCTCGCGAGGGTCTTGGATGCTTTGTTGGTGAAGATGGGTCGTATGGCCTGCAGGCTCAGCCACGCCGCGAGCCGCAGGCAGGCAAGTCTGGGGACCCCCATTCCTAGGACGCTGACAATAACATTCTGGTAGCCGATGGACGAGAACTTTTCCTATTGGTCCACGTCTTTCAACGAGCGGGAAAATGGTTCTCTTCATCCCCCGCCCTTGGTACGAACGATGCTGCCAACATAACTGACCGGTTATTCTCTGACATGCCTTGCTACCATGACCCTGCAAGATGTCAATGCCCTTCCTTCTTTTAACCCACATGGTGGGCCCATAACCCATAGTTCCACAAGATTGAAACCTGACTCTTTTTATACACCCCTATTTCCTAAGTTATTTCTCATGCTTGGCCTCGTATGTAATTCATGAGCCACCTTCCGAGAGATCATCAATTCTGGTATCAGACAGAATACTTATTCCTTTTGCTCTGGACCCCTTTCACACTCCATTTCAAGCAACGAATGATTGCCTATCCGCTTGAAACTTCTTATTGCACCTAGATACTTTGCTCTTGATGTCTTTCTTAAATTTCAACTCGAGAGATGCCTATATGCCTCGTTAACTGAGATACCCCCAGGTAACTAACAGATGTTGAGCTCCATCCTTCCCGAGATTGTTTCCCAATATCCTGTCGTAAGTACGATGGAGATCCTGAAGAAAGGATGTTGGCTTCATCATGATGACCTGAAGCAGAGAAATGAAGACATCAACGTAATGGATCGACTGAGGGAGTCCTGGACTAAGGGGTCCTCGGGCGTCCGGCCTATTGGACATGGGCCGGACCGATGGGCTATGAAGATACAAGACCGAAGATTCTCTCAACTGTGTCCGGATGGGACTCTCCTTGGCGTGCATGGCAAGCTTGGCATTCAGATATGAAGATTCCTTTCTCTGTAACCGACTTTGTACAACCCTACTCCCCTCCGGTGTCTATATAAACCAGAGGGTTTAGTCCATGGGAATAATCATAATCATATAGGCTAGACCTCTAGGGTTTTAGCCATTAAGATCTCGTGGTAGATCAACTCTTGTAATACTCGTATTCATCAAGATCAATCAAGTAGGAAGCAGGGTATTACCTCCATAGAGAGGGACCCAACCTGGGTAAACATTGTGTCCCCTGTCTCCTGTTACCATCGACCTTAGACGCATAGTTCGGGACCCCGACCCGAGATCCACCAGTTTTGACACCGACATTAATTGGTGCTTTCATTGAGAGTTCCGCAATGATGTCGAAAGATAGGATCGATGGCTCGCCTTGTTCTCAAGGAAAACATCACCTTCGGAGGACCACTGGCCCCAGGCCAAACCCTCCGGCTGGGCAGCTTCATCATGACCGCCCATTTGGTAGTTAAACCTACGATGACTTCTCAGGTCATCGAAAATCCCCTCCATGTTGACTCCAAATACTCCAAGCAGATGGATCCAGCGGAGCTATCATCTTTAAACGAGCTCCTAGATCACATTGCCGCCCAGGGGGTCGTGTAATGCCTCGAGACCGATGTGCCAGGTGTCCTCCAGTTTTTCACGGTTGTTGCCTTGTCATTGCTTGCGTGTCATGCATCTCATATCATGTCATCATGGGCATTGCATCATCATGTTTTTAAAACTTGCATCTGTCCCGGTCTCCTTGTTCTCTCCGTTGTCCGTTCTGAGCCCAGACACACTTGCACGCACCCGCGGCACGTCCGAAATAGTATTCTATAAGTGGCCAGAAAATGTTCTCGGAATGGGTTGAAAGTTGGCGTGCGGTCTCATTATACTGTAGATAGACCGCCTGTCAAGTTTCATCGCATTCGGAGTTCGTTTGTTAGCCCAACCGTTAAACTATAGCGGCATTATAGCCGGTCTAATGTCGGACGTTTTCGGTTTCCAGAAACAGTCGTCGGGCCTCTCTCTTTTCTCTTCTCTTAGCCTGAGGCCTTCTGCACACCCCACTACCACTCACCGTCAGGCCCTACCTAAACTCTGATGTCAGCCCACGGTCCTCCTCTCGCGCGCGCCTGAAAGTTGTCCGAAACCCGGCCCGGGCAGTTGTGACCGATGGGTCTGGATCATCCCCCAACATCTATAAAACATCTCCGGTTCTTTGTTGGACTCCCCTAAGCCATTTATTCACAACCGCTGGATTTCGATCGAAGGATCCAGATTAGCCCCTAGCCAAACACCCATATGCTATAAATATATAGTCCAACCCTAAATTTGAGGAGAGATGTCCCATCCTCCCAGCCGCCGCCGCCATTCCACCAAATCCCCCTCGGGATCTCCCCTGCCCGATCCACCCAGTCAAGCCTCCACCTTCCCCTGATCCAAAATCCCTTTGGGCTTCTCTGCGTCGATCTCTGAGCCCCTCACCTAGTGCCCTCGCACCCGAGCTCTTCTTCAGCCCCGCATCACCGGAGTCAAGCCACTGGCCGCCCGAGCCTCGTCGCCATGGATCCGTATGCTCCAAGAGCTGTGCCTCGCGCTGGAGTGACCCAGCCGAGCGCCTCCTCTATTGAACTGCACGAAACCAGGGACCCTCCTCCAGTTCGGCGCAGGGGGATGCCAGCACCGAGTCCCGCTCCCCTCGCCTCCGCCCTGGTTGCGAGCCACCGCCGCCTGGATCCTCCCCGAGCTCCACGTCTCCACGCCGCTGACCTTGCCGGACCAGAAACTCAGGCACCTCCTCCTCCCTCTTCGATCCAGAGGAGTGGAGCTCCTCTGTGCCCTCGTCTCCGCCCAACCATGTCGTCACCGGCAACCATGGCTTACCGGAGACGCCACGCGTTCCCTTCCTCCTCGACTCCAGCAAGCCCCGCCGGAGATGGGTTCCCGCTGTGCCAAGTCCCTCTGCAGGAGCCACGCCTGTCCGCTGCTGCTCCTCTTCATCGCCCCGCCTGCATCGCTGCTGACCGTCTCGAACTTTCCTGCCACGCCTCCATTGACCCCGCGCCAAGCACCGCCTCGCCGGAGAGATCCTCGCCGCCGCCTTCTCCCTCCGCCTTGCCCGCTCGCCGGAGCCTGCTGCAGCTCCGCCCCACTGCCGTTTGTCTCTGCTACCGTCAGAGATGCCATGGCCGCACCCGAGCTGGCCTCGTTCCCCGACCGTCCTCGCCAGCCTTCGGATTTGGCTCGTCCACGCCTGGGTTTTCCTAGCCGTCGCCTACCTCGTCTTCATCGCGCAAAGGTCGGCGCCCATCTGCTCAGCTTGCCTCGCTGCTGCTTCCCGTGCCTGCTTCCGCCAAGCCTCGCCATCCTTCTGCCGGTGCCCACCCGGAGATGAACGCAGCATCGTCCCGCTCGCCTCCTTCGTGCACCTGCACTCCACGCCGAGCTCGTCCTCGAGCCCGACACAGGTCCCGCCGAAGAGCCCTGCTCCTTTCCTCGCCATCTCTGTTTCCTTCTCCTGTATCTCTCTCTTCATTTCCTCCCTCTGTTCTTCCTCATAGGGAACAACCAGAGCACCTCAGTGATCGCTGCCACCGGGATTCGCCAGGTCCGGCGAGGCCCTGCGTTCCCTGCCTCCTCCCGCCAAGTTTGATGTCGCCGTCTTGTTTCTTCCCGATGGGCGCTTCGCCTCTGCTTCGAGGACGAGCCAGGCGTGCCCCGCGTTGACCCTCTGTATCGACCGCGCCAGGTAGCAGTGAGATTCGGCCCAAGCCGCTTTCCCTACTACCACATCTCCACCGAGCTGGGCCAGGCCCATAGTGAGCCTCACCGCTGCGCCCCCTCCCACTGTTGGGCTAGACAGATCCGGCCCTTTTAGTATTTTTTTTCCTCGGGACGATTTTGCTATTAATCCAATGTTTTGCTGTTTTGCAGAAAACCCCTCTTAGTTCATGCATATAATAACTTAATAACTAAGCATCACCTCTAAAAACTTTATATATGAAAAATGCTTAAAATTGTGTCTAGTTTCATAATATGTCACTTTCACCCATGTTTAAAATGTTTAAAATGATGGTTGTTTAAATTTGCTCCTATGCCATGCTAAAATGACTTAATTCATAACTAAATAACCGTCACTCCGAATTTAATAAACTTTATATGTAAATGGGGTGGAAAATGCCTAGTTTAACATCGTGCACTCATCTTGAATGTTCAACAACTATAAAATTTGGTTTAGGGCAGAACAGTAGCAAACCTAATATATGCATATGAGGATTTTTCTGGACTTGTTGTTTGTTGTTAAGGCCTCATTTAAACTTGCCTAGATAGGTAGTTTTCATTTGCTTCACCCATTGCCATGTTAATCAACATTTAATATTGTTGGGTACATAAACGAGATCGAACTAAATAACTTGTTGTGGTGTTTCGTCAATATGCAACTCGTTGCATATTGAGCTCCACTTAAGTTGTAGGATTGTTTGTGCACTTTGCCATGCCATGCCTCATTAAACCGGACATGCATCGTACTTGATTGTGCATCGTGCCTTGACTATGTGTTGGTTGTTTACTATGTTGGGTGTTTATTTCCGGTGTTGCTTCTTCGGGTTGGTTCCGTTGACGTTTTGTTTGTGAGGAACCGTTCGACTACGTCCGTTTGTCTTCTTCATGGACTCGTTCTTCTTCCTTGCGGGGTCTCAGGTAAGATGATCATACCCTCGAAATCACTTCTATCTTTGCTTGCTAGATGCTCGCTCTTTTGCTATGCATATGCTGCGATACCTACCACTTGCTTATCTTGCCTCCCATATTGTTAAACCAAGCCTCTAACCCACCTTGTCCTAGCAAACCGTTGTTTGGCTATGTTACCGCTTTGCTCAGCCCCTCTTATAGCGTTGTTAGTTGCAGGTGAAGATTGGAGCTTGTTCCATGTTTGGAACATGGATATTTTGTTGGGATATCACAATATCTCTTATTTAATTAATGCATCTATATACTTGGTAAAGGGTGGAAGGCTCGGCCTTATGCCTGGTGTTTTGTTCCACTCTTGCCGCCCTAGTTTCCGTCATATCGGTGTTATGTTCCCGGATTTTGTGTTCCTTACGTGGTTGGGTTATAAAGGGAACCCCTTGACAGTTCGCCTTGAATAAAACTCCTCCAGCAATGCCCAACATTGGTTTTACCATTCGCCACATAGCCTTTTATTACCCTTGGGTAGCCCTGCCCAAGGGTCATCTTTATTTAACCCCCCCGGGCCAGTGCTCCTCTGAGTGTTGGTCCGAACTGAGCTGCCTGCTGGGCCACCTCGGGGAAACTTGAGGGTTGGTTTTACTCGTAGCTAGTCTCATTTGAGTATGCCCTGAGAACGAGATATGTGCAGCTCCTATTGGGATTTGTCGGCACATTCGGGCGGTCTTGCTATTCTTGTTTTACCATTGTCGAAATGTCTTGTAACCTGGATGCCGAGCCTGATCGGATTGTCTTGGGAGAAGGAATATCCTTCGTTGTCCATGAGAGCTTGTGATGGGCTAAATTGGGACACCCCTGCAGGGATTTAAACTTTCGAAAGCCGTGCCCACGAGTATGGGCATATGGGAATTAGTTAATGTCCGGTTGTAGAAAACCTGAAGTTGATCTTAATTAAAATACATCAACCGCGTGTGTAACCGTGATGGTCTCTTCTCGGCGGAGTCCTAGAAGTGAACACGATGTTGGAGTTATGTTTGACGTAGGTTGTTCTAGGATCACTTCTTGATCATAGATTCTCGACTGTGCTTTGCCTTCTCTTCTCGCTCTCATTTGAGTATGTTTAGCCACCATATATGCTAGTCGCTTGCTGCAGCTCCACCTCATACCTTTACCTTTACCCATAAGCTTAAATAGTCTTGACCGCGAGGGTGTGAGATTGCTGAGTCCCCCTGACTCACAGATACTTCCAAAACCAGTTTGCAGGTGCTCGACGATGCCGTGCAGGTGACGCAACCGAGCTCAAGGAGGAGCTCAATGAAGATCTTGTACTTTGTGTTGTTTCGTTTTAGTTGATCAGTAGTGGAGCCCATTTGGGGTCGATCGGGGATCTGTGTAGCATTTGGGGTAGTCTTCTTTCATTTTGGTTCTGTAGTCGGACCTTGAGTGTATCTGGATGATGTAATGCTTTATTCATGTATTGTGTGAAGTGGCGATTGTAAGCCAACTATGTAACTCTTTCCCTTATGCATTACATGGGATGTGTGAAGATTACCTCACTTGCGACATTGCTTTCAATGCGGTTATGCCTCTAAGTCATGCTTCGACACGTGGGAGATATAGCCGCATCGAGGGCATTATATGTTGGTATCAGAGCCTTCCCCGACCTTAGGAGCCCCCTGCTTGACCGAATCGCTAGCGTTGTTGAGTCTAGAAAAATGTTTTGAGTCTTTTAGGATTATATATATCGGAGAGTTAGGAATTCTTTTTACTCCTCAGTCCCTTCGTCGCTCTGGTGAGGCCTCCTGACGTAGAGTTTTGACTCTTCTCTTCTCAAATTTCACTGAATTTTTTTAGGATCATGCGGGTATCTTGGAATCGTTCCGATCGATTTGTGACGAGAACATTGTTCTTGGTGCCTCCTGCCATTTAGGGGTTGTGGCAGTGTCTCAGGGAGTTGAGCTCCGAGGTGTTGTCATCACAATTTTATCGTTGCAGTTCTGGAATACCTGAGTTTAGTTTCGCCGACATTGAAAATCTCTTTTATGTAGTTGTTGGTGAGATAACCTCGACGCCACCCAGTACTGGGGCGGGAGTTCGGGAGTATTGCCATAACTCGTATAACGGATGCTTTTCGAAGGTTGAGGTAGGCGATTTCCAAAGGTTTCTTGGTTATGTGTTGAAGGATGGATACAGCTAGATGTAGGATTTGTTAGTTTGGGTGAGATATTATGCTTCCTCTGTATCCCCAACACCTGATTGCATAACCGGAAAGTTTCGGGAGTTTATAAGTGGGAATTCAAGTAGCTCTTAGGATACCTTTCCGACAGATGTATGATATGAAATTGGGGTTCGACGTCTAGTGGTCCGCCTATCCACGGTTGGTTTTACAGTGGTCTCGTTGTATCTTAAAGAGTCCTTGGCTATGCCGACCCGGGGATGCTTCGTATGTCATGTGCACTGCCTTGTACATGATGGTGCTGTACAATCGAGCCCGTGTAGGCCCCACCACGAAAACTTCGAATGAAATCTCTATCATATGTTTGTTCCGGCTTATTCTGTAAGCCAAACCTTTGTTTTGTTTTGAGTTGTGGTATTCGAGTTGCTTCGAAGTCAAATGTTGATTCCATACCTTCTCTAAACGGTATTCTCATATTTCTATGGGAATACTAATCCTTCTTGATCATCGAGATTGTCATGGCAATCCTTTTCAACTGGTGTGTCTCTCTTCAAGTGGATCTGTTCATTTTCAACATTTGCAAGATTCAATCTCAGCTTTCTCAACGGTATTCGTTTCATCCATTCCAAATTGTCTTTGTTTTCCCGCTCTCCCACCCTTTTCCTTCAATGAATCAACTATCCATTTTATTCATGTGAAGTCTCTCCATTCTTTTCTATCAATATTCTTATCCGGTGATTCTCATGAAGATTCTATCTGAGCTTCAAGTTCATCATTATTCGTTCTTTTTCTTCCCTGGTGGATTCAAATCAAGCTTTGGTGTTGATCATATCCTTTTTCCTCGTTTCAATTACCTTCTCATGCCGGTGCACCTCTTAATCATTTCCCACTGGCTGTTCATTGTTCCGGAGTGCTAAAGATATCTCAGAAGGCTCGTATTCTCATTCAAGATCCGTTCAACCTATTTTCGAGGGTGTTATCTCATTCAAACCATTTAATTCAACCGGTGAATTCTCCTTTTCAAGTAATCGTTCTACGGTGTTTCTTTTGAGTGGGCCCTAACCCACATATCTTTTTCCAGGATCTTACCTGACTCTTCTTATTTTCCCGGAGGTATTCTCAAATTCCTTTCGAAGTTTGACGTAAGAATGATTTATCATCAGTCAAATGTCTTCTCCAAGATCTGTCAAAATCTTTTCATCGTTGGCTCAACCTCTCCTCTTTTAATCATTCCGGAGTGTCTCAACCTTTATTGTTGGTGTTTCTCGTCGCCATTCTCAGGCTTTGAAGACCGAAGGAGATTTTTTCCTTCATATCTTATCCGTTCTCTCAAGATTCGTGATTCTAGCTTCCTGCCATCTTCTCCTAATTGTTTTGATTGTGAGAATTCTTTTCACCCATCCAGAGCATTTCAAGAGTCTTCCCAGTTTGATTATCCGGAGTCCATCAATTCAGCTTTATTCATTCTCAGATTTCAGTTATCATTCTCCAATCTTACCGGTGCATCGTTCAAGTGATCCCTAATCAGTTCATGATCTCTTCGTTCTCTTGTATCTAAACTCTCTCATGTATCTTCGTTCATTTGCTAATTTTTACCGGTGATTCATCCCTTTACTTCGTTCATTCAAATTCTTACGGTGATTTGTTCAAGAGTTCTCTTCCTTGGTTATCATATCAATTTATTCGTTCTTCCAAATTCTTACGGTGGTTCCAAGATTTTGTCTTCCTTCGTTCATCATATCAATTTATTCGTTGTTTCAACCCCATCGATGATTCGTTGAAAACTTTCTCAAGTTTGCGCGATACCTCTCTAAATCTTTTCTACGAGAATAAGTAATATGTCAAATCCGTTGATTGTCATCAATTTAATTGGTGAAGGATAAGCATAATATAATTCTTATTCTTGTTTCATTGAGTGAACTCAATTCCTTATTCCGGAGGTTCTTCAAATTCTTGATTTCTTTTGTTCATCTTTCTTTTCCCAGAGTTCCAAGCTCTCTCAATTTTCTCGTCATGAGGATCCATCTAATCATTGCAAGTCTTCACCTTGTGTTTTCCAACTTCTCTTTCATTTCGTTTGGTCATTTCTTTTATTACCATAGTTTGTCATGGAGGCTCTACATGATGGTTCATCAAGGATTTAATTCCTTCTCGAAGTGTCCATTGAGATTCTTTTCAGAGGAGCTCAAGCATTCTTCATCTTGCAATCGGGAGTGCAATTCTTTCTACCTCATCTTTTGAGATGGTGTTATGTCACTCTTGACAATTTGAGTTTGTGTTTCATGATTCCCATGTATTCAATATTGAGATATTTAAACCCATCAATCTCTTCATTCGAGTTATCTTGGGTTATATTTCACCTAAAGCCTTCCCTAAGGATTGTTGCTTTCATGGTGCTTATAAAATGATCGAAAGTTCTTCTTTTATCCTCTCGGCAAAATAGTTTCTCGTCTCCTTGTTCATACCAATCCAATTTTTTTTCCTGTGAGTGGCAGGTTGTCACCTCATAATTTGAGATGTATTCCATAAGACCATATCAAGCGTATTCTTTTTGTTGTTGGTGTTCCAACAACTCCGTTTGACCTTCCTACTAAAGATGCCTTTTCTAACTCTTTTGTGTCAGAAGTTGGCTTTTCTTCTCCATTCTCCTATTTCAATTATCTATCTTCTATTCTTTTGTTCCGGAGGCATTGTCATGTTGCTCTTTTCAACCCATCATCTCTATCCGGAGTGTTGTGCCTTTTCCTCAAGGTTTTTTTTCATCATATCAAGTCTTTCATCTCTTTTCAACCGGAGTGCTGCACGAAGTTGTTCTTCCTTGTTCCTCTTTCTAACGGAGTGTTTTCAACTTCGTTTATCTCCGTTGTATTCTTTTCACGAAATGGTTTAACCTTTGCAAGGTTCTTTGGTCTCACTCGTTTGTCAAAGAAGCAACTTAGTTTTACCTCTTCTCTCTCTCTCTCTTCCATTTTCCCTCCGGTGCCATTCTAGATCTCGGGACGAGATCCTCTCGTAGTGGTGGAGTGTTGTAACGCCCCGAGACCGATGTGCCAGCCTGCCAGGTGTCCTCCAGTTTTTCGCGGTTGTTGCCTTGTCATTGCTTGCGTGTCATGCATCTCATATCATGCTATCATGGGCATTGCATCATCATGTTTTTAAAACTTGCATCTGTCCCGGTCTCCTCGTTCTCTCCGTTGTCTGTTCTGAGCCCAGAAACACTTGCACGCGCCCGCGGCACGTCCGAAATAGTATTTCATAACTGGCCGGAAAATGTTCTCGGAATGGGTTGAAAGTTGGCGTGCGGTCTCATTATAGTGTAGATAGACCGCCTGTCAAGTTTCATCGCATTCGGAGTTCATTTGTTAGCCCAACCGTTAAACTATAGCGACATTATACCCGGTCTAACGTCGGACATTTTCGGTTTCCGGAAACAGTCGCCGGGCCTCTCTCTTTTCTATTCTCTCAGCCTGAGGCCTTCTGCACAACCCACTACCACTCACCGTCAGGCCCTACCTAAACTCTGATGTCAGCCCGCAGCCCTTCTCTCGCGCGCGCCCGAAAGTTGTCCCGAACCCGACCCGGGCAGTCGTGACCGATGGGTCCGGATCATCCCCCAACATCTATAAAACATCTCCGGTTCTTTGTTGGACTCCCCTAAGCCATTTATTCACAACCGCTCGATTTCGATCGAAGGATCCAGATTAGCCCCTAGCCAAACACCCATATGCTATAAATATATAGTCCAACCCTAAATTTGAGGAGAGATGTCCCATCCTCCCAGCCGCCGCCGCCATTCCACCAAATTCCCCTCGGGATCTCCCCTGCCCGATCCACTCAGTCAAGCCTCCACCTTCCCCTGATCCAAAAACCCTTCGGGCTTCTCTGCGTCGATCTTTGAGCCCCTCACCTGGTGCCCTCGCACCCGAGCTCTTCTTCAGCCCCGCGTCACCGGAGTCAAGCCACCGGCCGCCCGAGCCTCGTCGCCATGGATCCTTATGCTCCAAGAGCTTTGCCTCGCGCCGGAGTGACCCAGCCGAGTGCCTCCTCTGTTGAACCGCGCGAAACCAGGCACCCTCCTCCAGTTCGACGCTGGCGGACGCCAGCGCCGAGTCCTGCTCCCTTCGCCTCCGTCCTGGTTGCGAGCCACCGCCGCCTGGATCCTCCCCGAGATCCACGTCTCCACGCCGCTGACCTTGCCGGACCAGAAACTCGGGCGCCTCCTCCTCCCTCTTCGATCCAGAGGAGTGGAGCTCCTCTGTGCCCTCGCCTTTGCCGAACCATGTCGTCGCCGGCAACCATGGCTTACCGGAGCCGCCACGCGTTCCCTTCCTCCTCGACTCCAGCAAGCCCCGCCGGAGATGGGTTCCCGCTGCGCCAAGTCCCTCTGCAGGAGCCACGCCTGTCCGCTGCTGCTCCTCTTCGTCGCCCCGCCTGCATCGCTGCTGACCGTCTCGAACTTTCCTGCCGCGCCTCCGTTGACCCCGCGCCAAGTACCGCCTCGCTGGAGAGATCCTCGCCGCCGCCTTCTCCCTCCGCCTTACCCACTCGCCAGAGCCTGCTGCAGCTCCACCCCGCCGCTGTTTGTCTCCGCTACCGTCAAAGATGCCACAGCCGCACCCGAGCTGGCCTCGTTCCCCGGCCGTCCTCGCCAGCCTTCGGATTTGGCTCGTCCACGCCGGGGTTTTCCGAGTCATCGCCTACCTCATCTTCATCGCGCCAAGGTCAGCGCCCATCTGCTCAGCTTGCCTCGCTGCTGCTTCCCATGCCTGCTTCCGCCAAGCCTCACCATCCTTCTGCCGGTGCCCACTCGGAGATGAACGCAACATCGTCCCGCTCGCCTCCTTCGTGCACCTGCACTCCATGCCGAGCTCGTCCTCGAGCCCGACGCAGGTGCCGCCGACGAGCCCTGCTCCTTTCCTCGCCATCTTTGTTTCCTTCTCCTGTATCTCTCTCTTCATTTCCTCCCTCTGTTCTTCCTCGCAGGGAAAAACCAGAGCACCTCAGTGATCGCCGCCACCGGGATTCGCCAGGTCCGGCGAGGCCCTGCGTTCCCTACCTCCTCCCCGCCAAGTTCGATCCCGCCGTCCTGTTTCTTCCCGATGGGCGCTTCACCTCTGCTTCGAGGACGAGCCAGGCGCGCCCCGCGTTGACCCTCTGTATCGACCGCGCCAGGTAGCAGTGAGATTCGGCCCAAGCCGCTTCCCTACTACCACATCTCCACCGAGCTGGGCCAGGCCCATGGTGAGCCTCACCGCTGCGCCCCCTCCCACTGTTGGGCTAGACAGATCCGGCGCTTTTAGTATTTTTTCCTCGGGACAATTTTGCTATTAATCCATTGTTTTGCTGTTTTGCAGAAAACCCCTCTTAGTTCATGCATATAATAACTTAATAACTAAGCATCACCTGTAAAAAATTTATATATGAAAAATGCTTAAAATTGTGTCTAGTTTCATAATATGTCACTTTCACCCATGTTTAAAATGTTTAAAATGATGGTTGTTTAAATTTGCTCCTATGCCATGCTAAAATGACTTGATTCATAACTAAATAACCGTAACTCCGAATTTAATAAACTTTATATGTAAATGGGGTGGAAAAATGCCTAGTTTAACATGGTGCACTCATCTTGCATGTTTAACAACTATAAAATTTGGTTTAGGGCAGAACAGTAGCAAACCTAATATATGCATATGAGGATTTTTCTGGACTTGTTTTTGTTGTTCCGGCCTCATTTAAACTTGCCTAGACACTAGATGGGACAGAGAAGCACCTGGGGGGTGCCCGGAGGGGGGCACAACCAACCAGGGCGCGCCTGGGCCCCTAGGCGCGCCCAGGTGGGTTGTGCCCACCTCGGTGGCTGATACGTCTCCAACATATCTATAATTTTTGATTGTTCCATGCTATTATATTATCTGTTTTGGATGTTAATGGGCTTATTTATACACTTATATATTATTTTTGGGACTAACCTACTAACCCAAGGCCCAGTGCAAATTGTTGTTTTTTTCCTATTTCAGTGTTTCACGGAAAAGGAATATCAAACGGAATCCAAACGGAATGAAACCTTCGGGAGAGTTATTTTTGGACCAAACGTGATCCAGGGGACTTGGAGTAGACGTCAAGAAAGAAACTAGGTGGCCATGAGGCATGGAGGCGCGCCTGCCCCCTGGGCGCGCCCCACCTCGTGGGCCCCTCGTAGCTCCACCGACCTACTTCTTCCTCCTATATATATATCCATATACCCCGAAAACATCCAGGAGCACGAAGAAACCCTATTTCCACTGCCGCAACCTTCTGTACCCAAGAGATCCCATCTCGGGACCTTTTCCGAAGCTCCGTCGGAGGGGGAATCAATCACGGAGGGCTTCTACATCAACACCATAGCCTCTCCAATGATGTGTGAGTAGTTTACCTCAGACCTTCGGGTCCATAGTTATTTGCTAGATGGCTTCTTCTCTCTTTGGATCTAAAAATTTCTCCTCGATCTTCTTGGAGATCTATTCGATGTAACTCTTTTTTGCGGTGTGTTTGTCGAGATTCGATGAATTGTGGGTTTATGATCAAGATTATCTATGAACAATATTTGGTTCTTCTCTCAATTCTTATATGTATGATTTAATTATCTTTGCAAGTCTCTTCGAATTATCAGTTTGGTTTGGCCTACTAGATTGATCTTTCTTGCAATGGGAGAAGTGCTTAGCTTTGGGTTCAATCTTGTGGTGTCCTTTCCCAGTGACAGCAGGGGCAGCAAGGCACATATTGTATTGTTGCCATCGAGGATAAAAAGATGGGGATTATATCTTATTGCTTGTGTTTATCCCTCTACATCATGTCATCTTGCTTAATGCGTTACTCTGTTCTTATGAACTTAATACTCTAGATGCATGCTGGATAGCGGTCGATGTGTGGAATAATAGTAGCAGTTGCAGAATCGTTTTGGTCTACTTGTCTCAGACATGATGCCTATATACATGATCATGCCTAGATATTCTCATAATTATGCACTTTTCTATCAATTGCTCGACAGTAATATGTTCACCCACCGTAATACTTATGCTATCTTGAGAGAAGCCACTAGTGAAACCTATGGCCCCCAGGTCTATCTTTTATAATATAAGTTTCCAATCTATTTTATTTCGCAATCTTTACTTTCAATCTATATCATAAAAATACCAAAAATATTTATCTTATTATTATTATTATCTCTATCAGATCTCACTCTCATAAGTGACCGTGAAGGGATTGACAACCCCTTTATCGCGTTGGTTGCGAGGATCTTATTTGTTTGTGTAGGTACGAGGGACTTGTGTGTAGTCTCCTACTAGATTGATACCTTGGTTCTCAAAAACTAAGGGAAATACTTACGCTACTTTGCTGCATCACCCTTTCCTCTTCAAGGGAAAACCAATGTAGCGCTCAAGAGGTAGCAAGAAGGATTTCTGGCACCGTTGCCGGGGAGATCTACGCACAAGTCAAGACATACCAAGTACCTATCACAAACTCTTATCCCTCGCATTACATTATTTGCCATTTGCCTCTCATTTTCCTCTCCCCCACTTGTAAAACGATTTTCGAAAACCATTGCCTTTTCTTTGCCTTCTTCTCGTATGTATCTTTGTTTGTGTTTCCATGTGCCTTCCATTTGCTTGCATCTTTGCTTGCTAAAAATCTATTGATATGGATCCACTTAAATTAATCTACTTGGATCATCTTTGATCCCTATGCGCTTGTGCTCAAACGCCAACTAGCCTCGTTGATGGTAAATCTTTAGATGAGCATGCTCATTTTCTGCGTCACCGTTTGTTTGAAAAAGAGAGACTCTTATGGGATCAAATAAACAGATTGCTGTGTTATGCTTGGAATCTTTGTGAAATTTATGAATTTACTTGTTGCTCTAGGAACCCTAAAAAACACCTCCCTTACCTATGTGAGTTTAATGATAATGAAATCTTATCTTCTTATGCAAAGGGTGTTTATGGTTACTACGATATCGAACAAATTGAAAATTTTGTTGCTTTTAAGGGTGCTTATGAAGTTGCTTCTTTGATTGAAAAGCATGATGTTACTCTCTACGAATCTGAAAATTTTGACATACTTAAATATTGCTATGAAAACTATGCTCATAATGTCTATGTCAAAGAATTTATTGACAGAATGACTGTTGCTTGGGAAGAAAATAGTGATATGCATGAATCTATAGATAATTATGATTCCGATGATTTGATTGAAATATCCCTTGATGAACATGATGCTTGCTATTCTTGTGGCCATGATGCCAATATTTATGAAGATTATTTTGCTATAGTTCCTTATGTTAAACATGAGATCGTTGCTATTGCACCCATACTTGATAGTTCCTCCGATGAAAAGCATGATTGTAATGATGTTATTATAAATTCTCTTAATGAAAATTGTGTTAATGATATGCAAAACCTCAAGCTTGGGGATGCTAGTTTTGCTATGACTACTATTTGTTGCAATGATCATGATTGTGGTGATTCCTCTTTTGTTCTTGAAAATTTATTTAAGCCCCATCATGAATATGAGATTGATAATACTGTTTGCAATATTACTGAAAGTGGGTTTGGAAGAGTGTCAACTTTAGATCCCACATATTTGGAGAATGTTCAATCTTATGATGTTTTTGATAAAAGTGTGTTTGGAGAGGTCATGACTTTAGTTAATGTTAATCCCACTATTTTGGAAGAGTGTCAACTTTGCATGCATGTGGATCGTGTTGAAAAATCTTATGTGATAGCTATTTTGTTGAGTTTGCTTATGATCCCACATGTAATTATTATGAGAGCGGAAAATATTATTGTAGAAATTTTCATGTTACTAAATTACCTCTCGTTATGTTGAGATTGCTATTGTTTCTTTCCGCTTCCTTGCATATGCTAGTTTTTGCTTGCTAAGGTAATTTGTTTGCCTATAGGATGCCTATGCATAGGAAGTATGTTAGACTTAAATGTGTTTGTCACGTGTTTAATGATGCCCTCTTTGTGCTTCAATTCTTGTCTTTTCATGTGAGCACCATTGAAATTATCAATGCCTAGCTAGGGGCGTTAAACGATAGCGCTTGATGGGAGGCAACCCGATTTTATTTTTGCTTCTTGATTTTTGGTTATGCTTAGTAATAAATAATTCATATAGCCTTTGTTTATATGTGGTTTTATGCTTTTAATTAGTGTTTGAGACAAGTAGAACCTTTGGGAAGACTTGGGGGAAGTTTTTGCGATCTTGCTGTAAAAAACAGAAACTTTAGCGCTCACGAGATTTGCTGCCATTTTTTACTGGAGAGTGAGATTAGGTTGATTATTTTTGCAGATGATTAATAGACAAATGCCTCACGTCCATAAATTTATTTCAGAATTTTTGGGGTTAAAGAAGTATTCGAAACCTACAAATTACTACAGACTGTTCTGTTTTTGACAGATTCTGTTTTTCGTGTGTTGTTTGCTTATTTTGATGAATCTATGGCTAGTATCGGAGGGTATGAACCATAGAGAAATTGGAATACAGTAGGTTTAACACCAATATAAATAAATAATGAGTTAATTACAGTACCTTAAGTGGTGGTTTGTTTTCTTATACTAACGGAGCTCATGAGATTTTCTGTTGAGTTTTATGTTGTGAAGTTTTCAAGTTTTGGGTAAAGATTTGATGGATTATGGAATAAGGAGTGGCAAGAGCCTAATCTTGGGGATGCCCAAGCCACCCCAAGGTTAAATTCAAGGACAACCAAAAGCCTAAGCTTGGGGATGCCCCAGAAGGCATCCCCTCTTTCGTCTTCTTCTATCGGTAACTTTACTTGAGGCTATATTTTTATTCACCACATGATATGTGTTTTGCTTGGAGCGTCTTATATGATTTGAGTCTTTGCTTTTTAATTTACCACAATCATACTTGATGTACACATCTTTTGGGAGAGACACACTTGAATTGGAATTTATTAGAATACTCTATGTGCTTCACTTATATCTTTTGAGCTAGATAATTTTGCTCTAGTGCTTCACTTATATTTTTTAGAGCACGGTGGTAGTTTTATTTTATAGAAATTATTGATCTCTCATGATTAACCTATATTATTTTGAGAATCCTTTATAACAGCATGGTAATTTGCTTTGGTTATGAAATTAGTCCTAATATGATAGGCATCCAAGATTGGTATAACAAAACTTTCATAAAAAGGTGCATTGAATACTATGATAAGTTTGATGCTTGATAATTGTTTTGAGATATAAAGATGGTGATATTAGAGTGTGCTAGTTGAGTAGTTGTGAATTTGAGAAATACTTTTGTTGAAGATTGCAAGTCCCATAGCATGCACGTATGGTAACCGGTGTGTAACAAATTTGAAACATGAGGTGTTATTTGATTGTCCTCCTTATGAGTGGCGGTCGGGGATGACCGATGGTCTTTTCCTACCAATCTATCCCCCTAGGAGCATGCGCGTAGTGATTGGTTTTTGATGACTTGTAGATTTTTGCAATAAGTATGTGAGTTCTTTATGACTAATGTTGAGTCTGTGGATTATGCGCACTCTCACCTTCCATCATTGCTAGCCTCTTCGGTACCGTGCATTGCCCTTTCTCACCTTCAGAGTTGGTGCAAACTTCGCCGGTGCAGCCAAACCCCGTGATATGATACACTCTGTCACACATAAGCCTCCATATATATTCCTCAAAACAGCCACCATACCTACCTATTATGGCATTTCCATAGCCATTCCGAGATATATTGCGATGCAACTTTCCATCGTTTCATTTATGACACGCTTCATCACTGTCATATTGCTTTGCATGATCATGTAGTTGACATCGTATTTGTGGCAAAGCCACCATGCATAATTTATCATACATGTCACTCTTGATTCATTGCCCTTCCCAGTACACCGTCGGAGGCATTCATATAGAGTCACATTTTGTTCTAGTATCAAGTTGCAATCATTGAGTTGTAAATAAATAGAAGTGTGATGATCATCATTAATAGAGCATTGTCCCAAAAAAGAGAAAGGCCAAAAAAAGAAAGGTCCAAAAAAAGAAATAAAAAAGGGACAATGCTACTATCCTGTTTTTCCACACTTGTGATTCAAAGTAGCACCATGATCTTTATGATAGAGAGTCTCTTGTTTTGTCACTTTCATATACTAGTGGGAATTTTTCATTATAGAACTTGGCTTGTATATTCCAATAATGGGCTTCCTCAAATGCCCTAGGTCTTCATGAGCAAGCAAGTTGGATGCACACCCACTTAGTTTCTTTTGTTGAGCTTTCATACATTTATAGCTCTAGTGCATCCGTTGCATGGCAATCCCTACTCCTTGCATTGACATCAATTGATGGGCATCTCCCTAGCCCGTTGATTAGCCGCGTCGATGTGAGACTTTCTCCTTTTTTTGTCTTCTCCACATAACCTCCATCATCATATTCTATTCCACCCATAGTGCTATATCCATGGCTCACGCTCATGTATTGCGTGAAAGTTTAAAAAGTTTGAGATTACTAAAGTATGAAACAATTGCTTGGCTTGTCATCGGGGTTGTGCATGATCAGAGCATTCTTGTGTGACGAAAATGGAGCATGACCAAACTATATGATTTGGTAGGGATGAACTTTCTTTTGCCATTTTATTTTGAGAAGACATGATTGCTTAGTTAGTATGCTTGAAGTATTACTATTTTTATCTCAATATTAAAATTTTGTCTTGAATCTTTCAGATCTGAACATGCATGCCACAATAAAGAAAATTACATTGAGAATTATGGTAGGTAGCATTCCACAACAAAAATTCTGTTTTTATCATTTACCTACTCGAGGACTAGCGGGAATTAAGCTTGGGGATGCTTGATACGTCTCCAATGTATCTATAATTTTGATTGTTCCATGCTATTATATTATATGTTTTGGATGTTAATGGTCTTATTTATACACATTTATATTATTTTTGGGACTAACCTACTAACCCAAGGCGCAGTGCAGATTGTTGGTTTTTTTGCTATTTCAGTGTTTTGCAGAAAAGGAATATCAAATGGAATCCAAATGGAATGAAACCTTCGGGGGAGTTATTTTTGGAACAAACGTGATCCAGGGGACTTGGAGTAGACGTCAAGAAAGAAACGAGGTGGCCACGAGGCAGGGAGGCGGGCCTGCCCCCTGGGCGCGCCCCCACCCTCGTGGGCCCCTCGTAGCTCCACCGACCTACTTCTTCCTCCTATATATATCCATATACCTTGAAAACATCCAGGAGCATGACGAAACCCTATTTCCACCTCCACATCAAAGAGATCCCATCTTGGGGCCTTTTCCGGAGCTCCGTCGGAGGGGGAATCAATCACAGAGGGCTTCTACATCATCACCATAGCCTCTCCAATGATGAGTGAGTAGTTTACCTCAGACCTTTGGGTCCATAGTTATTAACTAGATGTCTTTTTCTCTCTCTTTGGATCCCAATACAAACTTCTCCTTGATCTTCTTGGAGATCTATTCGATGTAACTCTTTTTTGCGGTGTGTTTGTCGAGATCCAATGAATTGTGGGTTTATGGTCAAGATTATCTATGAACAATATTTGTTTCTTCTCTGAATTTTTATATGTATGATTTAATTATCTTTGCAAGTCTCTTTGAATTATTAGTTTGGTTTGGCCTACTAGATTGATCTTTCTTGCAATGGTTGAAGTGCTTAGCTTTGAGTTCAATCTTGCGGTGTCCATTCCCAGTGACAGCAGGGGCAGCAAGGTGTAATGCCCCAAGTATGTTGCGCCAGGTGTCTTCCAGTTATTCGCTGTTGTGGCCTTGTCATTTGTTTGCGTGTCATGCATTTCATATCATGTCATCATGTGCATCGCATTTGCATACGTGTTCGTCTCATGCATCCGAGCATTTTCCCCGTTGTCCGTTTTGCAATCCGGCACTCCTACGTCCTCCGGCGTCCTCTTTTGTCTCTTTTCGAGAGCGGGTGTTGAATGTTCTCGGAATGGACCGAGATTTGCCAAGCGGCCTTGGTACACTACCGGTAGACCGTCTGTCAAGTTTCGTGTCATTTGGGGTCCGTTTGATACTCCAACGGTTAACCGGGGAACCGTATAGCCTCGTGTGTGTTGCAGCCCAACACCCCTCCAAAGTGGCCCAATAACCCATCCAAACCCCCTCCATCCTCTTGGCCGTTCGATCAGGATCGCGTGGCCAAAAAGCGCTCCTCATTTGGACTCTCCTAACTCCCCCTACCTATATATATGTGTCTCCTTCGAAAATTCGCGGATGAACCCTAGCAAACTCCCTCATCGCACTGCCGGGCAAGAACCCCGCCGCATCGGACATGTCCACCGTGCCCTAAGCCGCCTTGCTCCGGCCAATCCAAAGCCTCGACGTCAGCCGGCCGCCGCCCTCGCCCAACCGGGTGCCTCCATCCGCCCCGGCGCCCCGCGCCTCTACACCGCGGACCCGCGAGCCCGAGCCCAACCCTCCCCGGCCCGGCTCCCGCGCGCCGCGCGCCACCCGCTCTGGCCCCCGACCTCGCCGGCGACCAGCGCCTCCCTGCGCCCGAGATCCGCCGCCCGCCGCCTCTCCAGCACAGCTCCGCCGCCGCCCGGAGTTCCCGTCGCCGCCCGACCCTACTGCCGCCGAGAATGGATCCAACAGCCCCTGATCTGCCTGGATCCGGCCGGTCCCCGCCATGCCTCGCCTCGGCACTGCCGCCTCGCCATTGTCGCCGGGCACCGCTGCCCCTGGCTCCCTCGATCCAAGCGGGATCGAGGAGGAGGACGACACCCTCGCCCCTGTGCCTCCTCCTGCGCCTGTGGGCCGGCCCAGCCCCAGATCCACCGGCCCACCGCACCACTCCTTGTTTTGGGCCAAGCCCACTGGGTGAGCTGCCCAAAGTCTCATCCTGAGCACGTTTTCCCTATTCCCCGCTCGTCTCTGTTGTTTTTCTTCAGAAAACGAGCAAGTCCTCAGATCCTCATAATTTGTGCCCCTCTTAATCATGCCATAACTTCATCACCGTAGCTCCGTTTCATGCGCATAATATATCAAATTGTTCATATAGAAGTGCTCTTCATTTTGTTCCATTGCACCATGCTTTTTTGGGTCCATCTTGATGCCTAAAACGCTGTTGCAAGAGTGCTTCATAATGTTAGTTCCTGGTACTTAGCAGATCTTGAGCATTTGTCATTTTTGCCATGATTAATGTGTGCTGCATATGAGCTTGAGCCCTACATGTGTTTTGGGCTATGCCATGCCATATTTACTGGGGTGTATGCCATGTATTTTTGTGATCAATGTGGTGACTAGCACAAGCATGCGAAGTAGCTCTAGTGATGTTGCTGATTTCAGGGACTTAGAATTTCACTAAGTCATTTCCCTGCTGTTATTTCAATGCCATGTATTCATGTTGCTACAGAGAGATCCATGCCTCTTTTGAGTATGTTTAGTAAGGATGATTTGGGCATATGGTTATTCTCTATCCATCCATGTCCTTGTTTGCAGTTATGGAGTACCCTAGAATGACTCAATCTTGCTATACTTTTGCTATAAAATGTTCCTGGCAGATTGTTTACATGTTAATCAATTTTGCCAAGGTTGTTGTAGTTGATCCATGCATGCTATGAACTTGTTATTGCTTTTTTTAGCTTCATGATCATGTCTTCTTGCAAGGCTTTGTGATGAGTGAATCGAGCTCGCAAACATGCCTTCATAATTCTGTTTTTGCCATGTCCAGTTTTCTGCTAAGTCTGAATCTGTTAACGAAAATTTCTATGTTTACATGGGTGCCATCATATCTTCTGATCCTTTTTGGCTTATGGTTAGTAAGGGATTTTTGTTATGTGCTTTAAGTAGATTCATGCCATGCCTTTGTTTGTTATGTTCTGATCCTATGGCATGTAGATATCTTGCTCTAAACTTTGCTTCTTGATGTTAATTCCTGACATGTTGTTATTTCCACTAAGTTTGTGAAGCTGATATCTTTTGCACTTTTGCCACGCTTGTTTGAACCTGCTATTGTGTGATTTTTTCGTAGCTCAGTGTTCATCTTTTGTCAAGCATCTTGAGTAGATCACTTCCATGTGCTTTGTTGCTACGTTAGAGTGCAGTAGCTTAGTTTCATGTTGCATTTTAGATGGCATCATGCTGTTAATCGCAGAATTGTGCCATTCTTGTTTTCCTTGCCATTTGCAAATCGTGCATCCGATTCCAGTGATCTTTATATCGATTTCGACCAAAATCAACTCATCTTTCCAGCGGCGCACTTAGTTTTCCAAGTTGAGGCCTGGTTCAATCTTTTCCTTCCGGAGCACGCATATGCATTGCATATCACATCCCGCATGTCATGCCATGTTTTGCATCATGTTGCCTGCACATTGCACCGTGGTTGATTGTGATTTCCTTTGCTTGTGTTCTTGCTTTGGGTAGAGCCGGGAGATGAGTACGTGATCGAGGAACCCGTTGAGTATGCTTACGAGGATCAAGCTTACGTCAACTCGGAGAACTTTGCAGGCAAGATGACCATACTCTCGAAATCACTTCTATCTTTGCTTTCTATTTGCTCGCTCTATTGCTATGCATATGCCATGATACCTACCACTTGCTATATGATGCCTCCCATATTGCCATGTCAAGCCTCTAACCCACCTTGTCCTAGCAAACCGTTGTTTGGCTATGTTACCGCTTTGCTCAGCCCCTCTTATAGCGTTGCTAGTTGCAGGTGAAGATGGAATTTGTTCCTTCTTGGAACATGTTTATTGATGGGATATCATTATTATATCTTGTTTACTTTAATGCACCTATATACTTGGTAAAGGGTGGAAGGCTCGGCCTTATGCCTAGTGTTTTGTTCCACTCTTGCCGCCCTAGTTTCCGTCATACCAGTGTTATGTTCCTTGGTTTTGCGTTCCTTACGCGGTTGGGTTATAATGGGAACCCCTTGACAGTTCGCCTTGAATAAAACTCCTCCAGCAAGGTCCAACCTTGGTTTTACCATTTGCCACCTAGCCTTTTTCCCTTGGGTTTCGCGGACTCAAGGGTCATCTTTATTTTAACCCCCCCCCCCCCCCGGGCCAGTGCTTCTCTAAGTGTTGGTCCAAACTTTGCGATGTCCGGCGCCCCCTGGGGAACCAGGGTCTATGCCAACCCAACGTCTTGCCCATCTGGTGTGCCCTAATAACGAGATATGTGCAGCTCCTATCAGGATTTGTCGGCACATTCGGGTGGCTTTGCTGGTCTTGTTTTACCATTGTCAAAATGTCTTGTAACCGGGATTCCGAGTCTGATCAGCCCACCCTGGGAGAAGGAATATCATTCATTGACCATGAGAGCTTGTGATGGGCTAAGTTGGGACACCCCTGCAGGGTTTTGAACTTTCGAAAACCGTGCCCGCGGTTGTGGGCAGATGGGAATTTGTTAATGTCCGGTTGTAGAAAACTTGACACTTAACTTAATTAGAATGCATCAACTGCGTGTGTAGCCGTGATGGTCTCTTTCCGGCGGAGTCCGGGAAGTGAACACAGTTTTGGAGTTATGCTTGAACGTAAGTAGTTTCAGGATCACTTCTTGATCATTATAGCTTCTCGACCGTGCTTTGCTTCTCTTCTCGCTCTCATTTGCGTAAGTTAGCCACCATATATGCTAGTGCTTGCTACAGATCGACCCCACTACCTTTTCCTACCCGTAAGCTTAAATATTCTTGATCACGAGGGTGTGAGATTGCTGAGTCCCCGTGACTCACAGATTACTTCCAAAACCAGTTGCAGGTGCCGATGCTACCAGTGCAGGTGACGCAACCGAGCTCAAGGAGGAGCTCGATGAAGATCGTGTTCGTTGTGTTCTTTCATTTTCCAGTTGATCAGTAGTGAGGCCCAGTCGGGGCGATCGGGGATCTAGCATTAGGGGTGGTCTTCTTTTATTTTGGTTCCGTAGTCAGACCGTGATTGTATTCTGGATGTTGTAATGCTATATTTATGTATTGTGTGAAGTGGCGATTGTAAGCCAACTCTTTATCCATTTCTTATTCAGTACATGGGATGTGTAAAGATTACCTCACTTGCGACATTGCTTTCAATGCGGTTATGCCTCTAAGTCGTGCTTCGACACGTGGGAGATATGGCCGCATCAAGGGCGTTATAAGTTGGTATCAGAGCCTTCCCCGACCTTAGGAGCCCCCTGCTTGACCGAATCGCTGGCGTTGTTGAGTCTAGAAAAATGTTTTGAGTCTTTTAGGATTATATATATCGGAGAGTAGGATTCTTTTTACTCCTCAGTCCCTTCGTCGCTCCGGTGAGGCCTCCTGACATAGAGTTTTGACTCTTCTCTTCTCAAGTTTTCACTAATTTTTTTTAGGATCACGCGGGTATCTTGGAATCGTTCCGATGGTTTTGTGATGAGAACATTGTTCTTGGTGCCTCCTGACATTTAAGGGTTGTGGCAGTGTCTCGGGGAGTTGAGCTCCGAGGTGTTGTCGTCACAATTTTATCGTTGCAGTTCTGGAATACCTGAGTTCGCCGACATCGAAAATCTCTTTTGTGAAGTGTTTTTTGTGAGATAACCTCGACGCCACCCAGTACTAGGGCGGGAGTTCGGGAGTATTACCATAACTCGTATAACGGATGCTTTTCGAAGGTTGGGGTAAATGATTTCCGAAGGTTTCTTGGTTATGTGTTGAAGGATGGATATAGCTGGATGTAGGATTTGCTAGTTTTGGGTGAGATATTATGCTTCCCATGTATCCCCAACACCTGATTGCATAACTTGAAAGTTTCGGGAGTCAGGGACGTCCTGGGTGGCCAGATCGCCGGCGGCTTGCCGGAGTTGGCCGGAGCAACGACGTGGTGGCGAGGTCGAGGCGCCGTTGGAGAGGTTGGAGGCGGCCATGAGCAGGAAGCGGCAGGGGCAAGGTGCACCGAGGCGGAGGCAGTGCAGCCCAGCGGCATGGAGAAGGACTCCGGCGAGGGGACTCCGGGATGGTGCGTCAGCGGATCCGGGCGAGGAAGGTAGCAGAGGACGGGAGGTGAGGTGGATGAGCCGCTCCGGCCGGATCCAACCCATGGCGGCAGCGCAGGCGAAGGTTCTGGTGGTGGCATCCATGGTGTGGCTTGGCAGCCTGGGACGGGAGCAGCACGGAGGGAGGTTCGACGGGCGGCGAAACGTGTGAAACAGGTCGGCCATCGCTGGATCCGGGCAATGGCGGTCGCAGACTAAGGTCGAAGGCGGTGCTGCTCCAAAACCACGGCAGCAGCGGCGAGCTCCTGCGAGAGGAACGGGAGGGAGAGAGAGGTTAGAGGAGAAGAAACCTCGGGAAGGAGGAGGAAGGACAGGGAGGAGGCCGATCCTCGTGGCTGGGTTCGCCGGCTGTGACCACTCCATGGAGGAAGGAGAGGGGATCAGGTGCGGTTGCGCTGAAAACCAAGAGGGGTCGGAGGCTGCTTGGGTTGGGGAATGGATCCCAAGAGATTTGAGTGGGTGGCGGCGCATGATGGGATGGATGGGACATACGGGCTAAAATCTAGGGATTAGTCTAGGGTTGCCACTATATATAGCAAGCCAGATAGGTTTAGGGGGGTATAAGGTCCCTCCGATCGTAATCGGACGGACGGGAAAAAAACTTAGGTAGCCCAAATAAGGAAACGGTGATATTTTATAGACGTTTGGGGATGATCCGGACCCAACAATGACGACTATCCGGGTCGGGTCCGGGACAACTTTCGGACGCACGCGAAGGGTTTGATGCGCTGTGCAGAGAGGGTTAGATGGACAAGGTCAAGTGTGCGGGCTGAGAGGAGAGAGGGGGAATGCAACCCGGCAACCGTTTCCGGAGACCGAAAACGTCCGACGTTAGGCCGGCTATACTGCCGATATAGTTATTCGTTGGGGCGTCAAACGGACTCCAAATGCGATGAAACTTGACAGGCGGTCTATCTACACTATAATAAGACCACACGCCAACTTTCATCCCATTCCGAGAACATTTTTCGGCCACTTATAAAAAGCTATTTCGGACATGCCGCGGGCGCATGCAAGTGTGTCTGGGCTCAGAACGGACAACGGACGGAACGAGGAGATCGGGACGGATGCAAGTTTAGAAAACATGATGATGCAATACGGATGATGACATGGCAAGATGCAACACGCAAGCAAAAGACAAAGCAACAACAACGAATAACTAGAAGACACCTGGCGCAACGGTCTCGGGGCGTTACAACACTCCACCACTATTAGAGGATCTTGTCCTGAGATCTAGAATGGCACCGAAGGGAAAACGGAAGAGAAAGAGAAGAGGTAAAACTAAGTTGCTTCTTTGATGAATGAGTGAAACCAAAGAACCTTGAGAGGTGAACCAATTTCGAGAAAGGAATACCATGGAGATGACGAAGTTGAAAACACTCCGCTAGAAAAGAGAAAACAAGGATCAATACTAGAACTTTGTAGGTTGAAAGACATAAGAATAAAGGTTGCAATGAACAAGAAGCACATGCAAGCATCTGGTTGAAAGAAGAACCACACGGAATGATAGAGATCAAATACGACAACACTCCGGTTTGAAATGGAAGGAATTGAACATGATCTTGACAAGATGAGAGATATTTGAAAAGAGGACGCGACACTCTGGTTAAAAGGATAAGCATGAAAAGAACAAGGTCCTGATGAGAACAAGAAGAAGGGTTGAAGAGAGCAACAACACAATGCCTCCGGAAGAAAAGAGGGAAATGGAATGGAAAGAACAGAGGAGAAAACAACATCTTCTACCTTAAATGAGTTTGCAAAAGCATCTTTAGGAGAAGATTCGAATGAAGTTGTTGGAAAACCAACAACGAAAAGATAAGCTTGTAGTGGGCTTATGGAGAACATCTCAAAACTTAAGGTGAAATTCTTCCACTAACGAAAACAAGATTGGATTGATAAGAACAAGAAGACGAGGAACTTGTTCATCAGAAGGATAAAGAAGAAGTTGGGTCCTTTAAGGGTACCATAAATAGCAACAATCCTTAGGGAAGGCTTTAGGTGAAATTTTAACCCAAGATAACTCCAATGACGAGATAGATGGATTTAATATATCTCATTCTTAACAACATGTGAATCATGAAACATGAACTCAAATTATCAAGAATGACATAATACCACCTCCAATGATACGGAAGGGAGAATTGCACTCCGGAATGCAAGATGAAGAATGCATGAGCTCCTCTGAAAAGAATCTCCATGAACACTTCGAAAAGGAATTGAATCCTAGATGAACCATCATGTAGAAACTTCATGAGAACTCCGGTAATAAAAGGATAACGAGAAGAAAGAGAAGTTGAAAACACAAGGTGAATCCTTGCAATGATTAGATAGATCTTTGGAATGATATAATTGAAATAACTTTGAGCTCCGGAAAGAAATATTAAACAAGTGAAACCGAGAATTTTGATGAGGCTCCGGAATAAGGAATTGAATTTACTCGATGAAACAAGAATAATAATTACATTATGCTTATCCTTCATCAATTAAATTGATGACAATCAACGGATTTGACATATTACTTGTTCTCGTGGAAAAGATTAAGAGAGATATAACATAAACTTGAGAACGTCTTCAACAAGTTACCGGTAGGATTGAGAAGAACGAATGAATATATACGATAACGAATGATGATAACTCTTGCACGAACCACCGTTAGAATTAAAATAAACGAAGTAAGGGATGAATCACCGGGTAAGAATTGAAAATGAACGAAGAAAAGATAAAGAAACACCGGGAAGAATTAGCAAGCGAACGAAAATGTTTGCTAGGATTTAGATACATAAGAACGAAGAGGTCACGAGCTGACAAGAGAATACTTGAATGATGCATCGGTAAGATTTTGAGAACAATAGCTGAAAACTGAGAATGAATAATTCTTCCGAAATGATGGGTTCCGGAGGAAAGAAATTAAAACAACTCATGAAATGCTCCGGATGGATGAAAAGAATTTTCACAATCAAAACAATTATGAGAGGATGGCAACAAGCTATAATCACGAATCTTGAAGAGAATGGAGCAAGATTAAAAGAAACTCTTCCTCGGTCTTCAAAACCCGAGAATGATGATGAGAAACACCACCATGAATTAGACACTCCAGAAGAATCAAAAACAAAGAAGTTGATCCAATGACGAAAAGAATTTGACCAATCTTGGAGAAATACATATGACTGATGGTAATTCATTCTTACGTCAAACTTGGAAAAGGATTTGAGATTTGACTCCTGGAAAAATTAGAAGAGTCAGGTTAGATCCTGGGAAAAGACCTGTGGGTTAGGGCCCACTCAAAAGAAACCATTGGAATGATTTAGAAGATAGATTGCGCCGGTTGAAATAAATGGCTTTAATGAGGTAACATCCTCGAAAGATCTTGAATGAATGTAGAGTGGAAACATGAATCTTCGGGATATCTTGAGCACTCTAGAACAACTGAATGGCGCGAGGTGAATGATTAAGAATTGAACCGGCATGAGAAGGCATTTGAAACAAGGAAAAAGATATGATCAACACCGAAAGCTTGAATTGATTCCACCGAGAAGAAAAAGAACGAAGAATGATGAACTACAAGCTCCATTAGAATCTTCATGAGAAACACCGGATAAGAATGGAGAGACTTCCATCGATAAAATGGATAGTTGAATAAGAAATCTGAGTCCTTGAAGAAAAAGGGTGGGCGGGCGGGAAAAACAAAAGCAACTTCGAGACGGATGAAACAAACACCGTTGAGAAGAACTGATACTTGATCTTGCGGATGTTGCAATGATCGGATCCACTTGAAGAGAAGCACACCGGTTTAAAAAGGATTGACATGACAAACTCGATGATCGAGAAGGATTAGTGTTCACATCGGGGTATGAGAACACCTCTTAGGAAAGGTATAGAATCAACATTTGACTTCGAAGCAACTCGAATACCACAACTCAAAACAAAAAAACAAAGGGTTGGCTTGCAGAATAAGCCGGAACAAACATATGATAGAGATTTCGTCCGAAGATTTCGTGGTGGGGCCTACATGGGCTCGATCTTATAGCACCATCACGTACAAGGCAGTGCACATGACATACGAAGCGTCCCCGAGTCAGCATAGCCAAGGACTCTTTAAGACACAACGAGACCACTGTAAAACCAACCGTGGATAGGCGGACCACTAGACGTCGAACCCCAATTTCATATCATACATCTCTCGGAAAGATATCCTAAGAGCTACTTGAATTCCCACTTATAAACTCCCGAAATTTTCAAGTTTATGCAATCAGGTGTTGGGGATACAGGGGAAGCATAATATCTCACCCAAAACTAGCAAATCCTACATCTAGCTGTATCCATCCTTCAACACATAACCTAGAAATCTTCGAAAATCGTTTACCTCAACCTTCGAAAAGCATCCATTATATGAGTTATGGCAATACTCCCGAACTCCCGCCCAGTACTAGGTGGCGTCGAGGTTATCTCACCAACAACTGCATAAAAGAGATTTTCGATGTCGGCGAAACTAAACTCAGGTATTCCAGAACTGCAACGATAAAATTGTGATGACAACACCTCGGAGCTCAACTCCCCGGGACACTGCCACAACCCCTAAATGACAGGAGGCACCAAGAACAATGTTCTCGTGACAAATCGATCGGAACGATTCCACGATGCCCGCGTGATCCTAAATTTTTTTTAGTGAAATTTGAGAAGAGAAGAGTCAAAACTCTATGTCAGGATGTCTCACAAGAGCGACGAAGGGACTGAGGAGTAAAAATAATTCCTAACTCTCAGATATATATAATCCTAAAGGACTCAAAACATTTTTCTAGACTCAACAACGCCAGCTATTCGATCAAGCAGGGGGCTCCTAAGGTCGGGGAAGGCTCTGATACCAACTTGTAACGCCCTCGAAGCACGACTTAGAGGCATAACCGCATTGAAAGCAATGTCGCAAGAGAGGTAATCTTCACACAACCCATGTAATACATAAGGGAAAATGATACATAGTTGGCTTACAATCGCCACTTCACACAATTACATGAATAAAGCATTACATCAACCAGTTACAATCAAGGCCCGACTAAGGAGCCAAAATAAAAGAAGACTATCCCAAATGCTACACAGATCCCCGATCGTCCCGACTGGGCTCCACTACTGATCAACTAGAACGAAACAACACAAAGGACAAGATCTTCATCAAGCTCCTCCTGAGCTCAGTGGCGTCACCTGCACGGTATCATCGGCACCCGCAAACTGGTTTTGGAAGTATCTATGAGTCACGGGGACTCAGCAATCTCACACCCTCGCGATCAAGACTATTTAAGCTTATGGGTAAGGTAAAGGTATGATGTGGACCTGCAGCAAGCGACTAGCATCTATGGTGGCTAACCTATTCGCAAAAGAGAGCGAGAAGAGAAGGCAAAAGCACGGTCGAACAACTATGATCAAGAAGTGATCCTAGAACAACCTACGTCAAGCATAACTCCAACACCGTGTTCACTTCCCGGGCTCCGCCGGAAAGAGACTATCACGGTAACACACGCGGTTGATGTATTTTAAGTAAAGTCAACTTCAGGTTTTCTACAACCAGACATTAACAAATTCCCATCTTCCCATAACCGCGGGCGTGGCTTTCGAAAGTTCAAAACCCTGCAGGGGTGTCCCAACTTAGCCCATCACAAGCTCTCACGGTCAACGAAGGATATTCCTTCTAGCGGGAAGACCCGGTCAGGCTCGGAATCCCGGTTACAAGACATCCTCGACAATGGTAAAACAAGTCCAGCAAGACCACCCGCTGTGCCGACAAATCCCGATAGGAGTTGCACATATCTCGAACTCAGGGCACACCGGATAAGTTAAGCGTACGGGAGCCAACGTAACCAAAGTTGCTAAGGGACGGCCCCGCACGGTGCTCCGGGTTGGACCAACACTTAGAGAAGCACTGGCCCGGGGGGGGGGTTAAAATAAAGATGACCCTTGGGCTGGCCGGCCCAAGGGAAAGAAAAGGCTAGGTGGAAAATGGTAAAACCAATGTTGGGCCTTGCTGGAGGAGTCCTATTCAAGGCGAACTGTCAAGGGGTTCCCATTATAACCCAACCGCGTAAGGAATGCAAAATCCGGGAACATAACACCGATATGACGGAAACTAGGGCGGCAAAAGTGGAACAAAACACCAGGCATAAGGCCGAGCTTTCCACCCTTTACCAAGTATATAGATGCATTAATTAAATAAGAGATATTGTGATATCCCAACAAGTAAACATGTTCCAACAAGGAACAACATCTCCATGTTCCAACAAGGAACAAACTTCAATCTTCACCTACAACTAACAACGCTACAAGAGGGGCTGAGCAAAGCGGTAACATAGCCAAACAACGGTTTGCTAGGACAAGGTGGGTTAGAGGCTTGGTTCAACAATATGGGAGGCATGATAAGCAAGTGGTAGGTATCACAGCATAGGCATAGCAAAAGAGCGAGCAACTAGCAAGCAAAGATAGAAGTGATTTCGAGGGTATGGTCATCTTGCCTGAAATCCCGCAAGGAAGAAGAACGAGTCCATGAAGAAGATAAACGGACGTAGTCGAACGAATCCTCACAACACGACATTACTGGATTACCGAGAAGAAGTACACCGGAAAGAAAGCAAACAACATGGTAAACAACCACCACATAAGCATGGCACGATGCGCAGACAAGTATGATGCATGTCCGGTTTAATGAGGCATGGCATGGCAAAGTGCACAAACAATCCTACAAATTAAGTGGAGCTCAATATGCAACTCCGTTGCATATTGACGAAACACCACGTGACTTATTTAGTTCGATCTTGTTTATGTACCCAACAAGGTTAAATGTTGTTAGCATGGCAAGAGGTGAAGCATGATGAAACTATCCAATCTAGGCAAGTTTAAATGAGGTCGGAACAACAAAACAACAAGTCCGGAAAAAAAATCCTCATTAGCGTATTATAGATTTGGTACTGATCTTCCCTAAACAATATTTTAGAGTTGTTAAACATGCAAAGTAAAGCCACCAGGTTAAACTAGGCATTTTCCCACCCCATTTACATATAAAGATTATTAAAATCTGAGCTACGATTATTTAGTTATGAATTAAAGCATTTTAACATGGCATAGGGGCAAATTTAATCAAACCGCATTTTAAACATTTTAACATAGATGAAAATGGAAAATTATGAAACTAGACAAAATTCTAAGCAAGTTTCATATATTAAGGTTTTACATGTGATGCTTAGTTATTAAGTTATTATATGCATGAACTATGAGGGGTTTTCTGTAAAACAGGCAGTCTATGGTTAAATGGCAAAATTTGTAGCGCATAAAAAATACAATGGGCTGAAATAGGTTGGCCCAATCAGCGGAAAAAAATATAACAGAGGGCGCTGGGGGTGCTGCTCACCCTGGGCCGAGGCCCGGTCGGTGTAACATAGGCAGGCCGGTGCGGAATCTGGGCCTCGCGTGGGAACTGGGCTTGCGCGGCTGAAGGGAGCTGGGCCTGCGCGGCACTGGAGGGGAGTAGCTGGGCCGGGGCGCGGTCAACGCGAGCGGTTGCCTCACTCGTTCTCGTCTGGACGCAGGAGAGGCAGTGGCGCGATGCAGAGAACAAAGCAGGGGAAATCGACGACAACGAGGAAGGAGGCAGGGACATCCTGGGTGGCCAGATCGCCGGCGGCTTGTCGGAGTTGGCCGGAGCAACAACGTGGTGGCGAGGTCGAGGCGCCATTGGAGAGGTTGGAGGCGGCCATGAGCAGGAAGCGGCAGGGGCAAGGTGCACCGAGGCGGAGGCAGTGCAGCCCAGCGGCATGGAGAAGAACTCCGCCGAGGGGACTCCGGGATGGCACGTCAGCGGATCCAGGCGAGGAAGGTAGCAGAGGACGGGAGGTGAGGCGGATGAGCCGCTCCGGCCGGATCCAACCCATGGCGGCAGCGCAGGCGAAGGTCCTAGTGGTGGCATCCATGGCGTGGCTTGGCAGCCTGGGACGGGAGCAGCACGGAGGGAGGTCCGGCGGGCGGCGAAACGTGTGAAACAGGTCGGCCATCACTGGATCCGGGAAACGGTGGCCGCAGACTAAGCTCGAAGGTGGCACTGCTCCAAAACCACGGCAGCAGCGGCAAGCTCCTGCGAGAGGAACGAGAGGGAGAGAGAGGTTAGAGGAGAAGAAACCTCGGGAAGGAGGAGGAAGGACAGGGAGGAGGCCGATCCTGGTGGTTGGGTTCGCCGGCTGTGACGACTCCATGGAGGGAGGAGAGGGGATCAGGTGCGGCTGCGCTGAAAACCAGGAGGGTTCGGAGGCTGCTTGGGTTGGGGAATGGATCCCGAGAGATTTGAGTGGGTGGCGGCGCATGATGGGATGGATGGGACATACGGGCTAAAATCTAGGGATTAGTCTAGGGTTGCCACTATATATAGCAAGCCGGAATGGTTTAGGGGGGGTGTAAGGTCCCTCCGATCGTAACCGGACGGACGGGATAAGGAAACAGTGATATTTTATAGACGTTTGGGGATGATCCGGACCCAACGGTGACGACTGTCCGGGTCGGGTCCGGGACAACTTTCAGACGTGCGAGAAGGGTTTGATGTGCTATGCGGAAAGGGTTAGACGGACAAGGTCAAGTGTGCGGACTGAGAGGAGAGAGGGGGAATGCAACCCGGCAACCGTTTCCGGAGACCGAAAACGTCGGACGTTAGGTCGGCTATACTGCCGCTATAGTTATTCGTTGGGGTGTCAATCCGACTCCAAATGCAATCAAGCTTGACAGATGGTCTATCTACACTATAATAAGGCCACACGCCAACTTTCATCCCATTCCGAGAACATTTTTTGGCCACTTATAAAAAGCTATTTCGGACATGTCGCGGGCGCGTGCAAGTGTGTCTGGGCTCAGAACGGACAACGGACGAAACAAGGAGATTCGGATGGATGCAAGTTTAGAAAACATGATGATGCAATGCGGATGATGACATGGCAAGATGCAACACGCAAGCAAAAGACAAAGCAACAACAGCGAATAACTGGAAGACACCTGGCGCAACGGTCTTGGGGCGTTACATTCTAGTTCATCATTCTTCGTTCTCTTTCTTCTCCGGTGGATGCAACTCAAGCTTTGTCGATCATATCCTTTCCTCGTTGCACAATGTTTCCTCATGTCGGTGCATCTCTTAATCATCCACCTCTTGCTATTCATGTTATCTGGAGTGCTGAAGACATCTCAGAAGACTCGTCTTTTCATTCAAGATCCGTTCAACCTATTTTGAGGTTGTTATCTCATTCAAGCCATTTAATTCAACCGGTGCAATCTCTCTTCAAATTATTTCAACGGTGTTTCTTTTGAGTGGGCCCTAACCCACAGGTCTTTTTCTAGGATCTTACCTGACTCTTCTAATTCTCTCGAAGCTTTTCAAAATTCTCTCAAAGTTTGACGTAAAAATTAATTATCATCAGTCATATGTATTTCTCCAAGGTCTGTCAAATTCTTCAGCGTTGGCTCAACCTTTAAATTCGTCATCCCGGAGTATCTCAACAATTCATGGTGGTGCTTCTCGTCGTCATTCTCTACATTTGAAGATCGAAGAAGTGTTTCCTCTAAATCTTGCTCCATTCTCTTCAAGATTCATGGTGCTAGCTTGATGTCATCCTCCCATAATTGTTTTCAATTGTGAGAATTCTTTCCACCTATTCGGAGCAATTCAGGAGTCTTTTTAGTTTGATTATCCGGAGCCCATCATCTCAGATTTATTCATTCTTAGCTTCCAGCTCTCGTTCTGCAAATCTTACCGGTGCATCGATCAAATATCCTCTAATCAGTTCATGATCTCTTCGTTCTCTTGTATCTAAACTCTCTCATGTATCTTCGTTCATTTGCTAATTCTTACCGATGATTCATCCCTTTACTTCGTTCGTTTTTCAATTCTTACGGTGGCTCTTCCAGGATTCTCTTCCGTTGATATCATATCAATTTATTCGTTGTTCCAATCCTATGGGTGGATCGTTGAAGACCTTCTCAAGTTGGCGCTATATCTATCTTAATCCTTTCTACGAGAATAAGTAGTATGCCAAATCTGTTGCTTGCCATCAATCTAAATTGGTGAAGGATGGTCATAACCTAATTCTTATTCTTGATTCACCCAAATGATTAATTCTTTATTCTAGAGGCTCATCAAATTCTCGGTTTCACTTGATTCATCTTTTTTTTCCCGGAGTTCCAAGCTCTCTCAGTTTTCTCGTCACAAAGATCCATCTCAATCATTGCAAGGATTCACCTTGTGTTTTCAACTTCAATTTCCTTATATCATCCTTTTATGACCGGAGTTCTTCAGGGAGGCTCTACATGACAACTCAACAAAGATTTAATTCCTTCTCGAAGTGTTGATCGAGATTCTTTTTAAAGGAGCTCAAGTACTCTTCATCTTGCTTTTCGAAGTGCAGTTCTTACTATCTTATCTTTTGAAGTGGTGTTATGTCATTCTTGACAATTTCTTTCATGTTTCATGATTCGCAAGTTGTCAGGAATGAGGTATTTAAACACATCATTTTCCTCCTTGGAGCTATCTTGGGTTATATTTCACCTAAAGCCTTCCTTTGGGAATGTTGCTCTTTGTGGTGATTACCCATGATCCAAGTTTTCTTATCACCTTGGTGGAAGAAGCTTTCTATCTTTTCTAGCTCTCAGTCAAATCTTTTTCCCGTGAGTGGCAGGTTGTCACCTCATAATTTTGAGATGTATTCCATAAACCCATATCAAGCTTATCCTTTCGTTGTTGATAATCCAACAACTCCATTCTAGCATTTGTTGTAACCGTGTTCTCTCAAGATCTTGTTTCCCTCTGTTCGTTACATTAAATTCTTTCATTTCTTCCGAAGCCATTGTGATGTTGCTCTCTTCACTCATCATCTCGAAGTATGAGGATCATGTTCTTTTCATGCTTATCCATTTAACCGGAGTGTTGTGCCCTCTGCTCAAGTTCTCTCATCTTATCAAGTTTTTGCCTCTACTCTCAACCGGAGTGCTGTCTGAAATCTTTCTCACCCATGGTGCCATTCTTTCAATAGTTCAGGAGGCAGTGTGTTCTTGATTTCATCAAGTATCCTCTCATCTTGTCAAGATCTTGTTCGTTTCCTTCCATTTAACCGGAGTGCTGTCTGAATTTGTTCTTCCTTGTTCCTCTTTGCTAATGGAGTGTTTTCAACTTCGATCATCTCCATTGTATTCTTTTCTCAAAATGGTTTAACCTATCAAGGTTCTTGGTTTCACTCGTTTGTAAAAGAAGCAACTTAGTTTTACCTCTTATCTTCCTCTTCCTCTTCCTTTTCCCTTCGGTGCCATCCTAGATCTCAGGACGAGATCCTCTCGTAGTGGTGGAGTGTTGTAATGCCCCGAGACCGTTGCGCCAGGTGTCTTCCAGTTATTCACTATTGTGGCCTTGTCATTTGTTTGTGTGTCATGCATTTCATATCATGTCATCATGTCCATCACATTTGCATACGTGTTCGTCTCATGCATCCGAGCATTTTCCCCGTTGTCTGTTTTGCAATCCGGCACTCCTACGTTCTCCGGCGTCCTCTTTTGTCCCTTTTCGTGAGTGGGTGTTGAACATTCTCGAATGGACCGAGATTTGCCAAGCGGCCTTGGCACACCACCGGTAGACCGCCTGTCAAGTTTCGTGCCATTTGGGGTCCGTTTGATACTCCAACGGTTAACCGGGGAACCGTATAGGCCTCGTGTGTGTTGCAGCCCAACACCCCTCCAAAGTGGCCCAATAACCCATCCAAACCCCCTCCATCCTCTCGGTCGTTCGATCACGATCACGTGGCCGAAAACCGCTCCTCATTTGGACTCTCCTAGCTTCCCCTACCTATATATATATGTGTGTCTCCTCCAAAAATTCGCGGATGAACCCTAGTAAACTCCCTCTTCGCGCCGCCGGACAAGAACCCCGCCGCACCGGACATGTCCACCGTGCCGTCAGCCACCTCGCTTCGGCCAATCCGAAGCCGCCATGTCATCCGGCCGCCACCTTCGCCCAACCGGGCGCCACCACGTGTCCCGGCGCTCCACGCCTCTCCACTGTGGGCCCGCGAGCCCGAGCCAGGCCCTCCCCGGCCCGGCTCCCACGTGCCGTGCGCCGCCCGCTCCTCCGCACTCCACCGCCCGCTTCGTCGTGCGCCGCCACCTGCTCCGGCCCCCGACCTTGCCGGCGACCAGCGCCTCCCTGCGCCCGAGATCCGCCGCCCCGCCGCCTCTCCAGCACAGCTCCGCCGCTGCCCGACCCCACTGCCGCCGAGAATGGATCCAGCAGCCCCTAATCCACCTGGATCCGGCCGGTCCCCGCCCCGCCTCGCCTCGGCTCTGCCGCCTCTCCATCGTCGCTGGGCACCGCCACCCCTGGCTCCCTCGATCCAGGCGGGATCGAGGCGGAGGACGACGCCCTCGCCCCTGGGCCTCCTCCTGCGCTTGTGGGCCGGCCCAGCCCCAGATCCACCGGCCCACCGCACCGCTCCTTGTTTTGGGCCAAGCCCACTGGGTGAGCTGCCCTAAGTCTCGCCCTGAGCATGTTTTCCCTATTCCCCGCTCGTCTCTGTTTTTTTTTCAGAAAACGACGAAGTCCTCAGATCCTCATAATTTGTGCCCCTCTTCATCATGCCATAACTTCATCACCGTAGCTCCATTTCATGCGCATAATATATCAAATTGTTCATCTGGATGTGCTCTTCATTTTGTTCCATTGCACCATGCTTGTTTGAGTCCATCTTGATGCCTAAAATGCTGTTGAAAGAGTGCTTCATAATGTTAGTTCCTGGTACTTAGTAGATCTTTAGCATTTGTCATTTTTGCCATGATTAATGTGTGCTGCATATGAGCTTGAGCCCTACATGTGTTTGGGGCTATGCCATGCCATATTTATAGGGGTGTATGCCATGTATTTTTGTGATCAATGTGGTGACTAGCACAAGCATGCAAAGTAGCTCTCGTGATGTTGCTGATTTCAGGGACTTAGAATTTCACTAAGTCATTTCCCTGCTATTATTTCAAATGCCATGTATTCATGTTGCTACAGAGAGATCCATGCCTCTTTTTAGTATATTCAGTAAGGATGATTTGGGCATATGGTTATGGTCTATCCATCCATGTCCTTGTTTGCAGTTATGGATTACCTTAGCATGACTCAATCTTGCTCTACTTTTGCTATAAAATGTTCCTGGCAGATTGTTTACATGTTAATCAATTTTGCCAAGGTTGTTGTAGTTGATCTATGCATGCTATGAACTTGTTATTGCTTTGTTTAGCTTCATGATCATGTCTTCTTGCTGGTAGTATGCTTAGTTTGTCATGTAAGGCTTTGTGATGAGTGAATCGAGCTCGCAAACATGCCTTCATAATACTGTTTTTGCCATGTCCTGTTTTCTGCTAAGTCTGAATCTGTTAACGAAACTTGCTATGTTTACATGGGTGCCATAATATCTTATCATCCGTTTGGGCTTATGGTCAGTAAGGGATTTTTGTTATGTGCTTTAAGTAGATTCATGCCATGCCTTTGTTTGCTATGTTCTGGTCCTGTAGCATGTATATATCTTGCTCTAAACTTTGCTTCCTGATGTTAATTCCTGACATGTTGTTATTTCCACTAAGTCTATGAAGCTGATATCTTTTGCACTTTTGCCATGCTTGTTTGAACCTGCTATTTTGTGATTTAGCCGTAGCTCAGTGTCCATCTTTTGTCAAGCATCTTCTGTAGATCAGTGCCATGTGCTTTGTTGCTACGTTAGAGTGCAGTAGATTAGTTTCTTGTTGCATTTTAGATGGCATCGTGCTGTTAATTGCAGAATTGTGCCATTCTTGTTTTGCTTGCCATTTGCAAACCGTGCATCCAATTCCGGTGATCTTTATATCAATTTCGAATGAAATCAACTCACCTATCCAGCGGCGCACTTGGTTTGCCAAGTTGAGGCCTGGTACAATATTTTCCTTCCGGAGCACGCATATGCATTGCATATCACATCCCGCATGTCATGCCATGTTTTGCATCATGTTGCTTGCGCATTGCACCGTGGTTGGTTGTGGTTTCCTTTGCTTGTGTTCTTGCTTTGGGTAGAGCCGGGAGACAAGTACATGATCGAGGAACCCGTTGAGTACGCTTACGAGGATCAAGCTTACGTCAACTCAGAGAACTTTGTAGGCAAGATGACCATACCCTCGAAATCACTTCTATCTTTGCTTGCTAGTTGCTCGCTCTATTGCTATGCCTATGCCGCGATACCTACCACTTGCTATATCATGCCTCCCATATTGCCATGTCAAGTCGCTAACCCACCTTGTCCTAGCAAACTGTTGTTTGGCTATGTTACCGCTTTTCTCATCCCCTCTTATAGCGTTGCTAGTTGTAGGTGAAGATGGAATTTGTTCCTTGTTGGAACATGTTTATTGATGGGATATCATTATTATATCTTGTTTACTTTAATGCACCTATATACTTGGTAAAGGGTGGAAGGCTCGGCCTTATGCCTGGTGTTTTTTTCCACTCTTGCCGCCCTAGTTGCCGTCATACCGGTGTTCTGTTCCTTGATTTTGCGTTCCTTACGCGGTTGGGTTATAATGGGAACCCCTTGATAGTTCGCCTTGAATAAAACTCCTCCAGCAAGGCCCAACCTTGCTTTTACCATTTGCCACCTAGCCTTTTTCCCTTGGGTTTCGCGGACTCAAGGGTCATCTTTATTTTAACCCCCCCCGGCCAGTGCTTCTCTTAGTGTTGGTCCAAACTGTTCGATGTCCGGCGCCCCCTGGGCGACCAGGGTCTATGCCAACCCGACATCTTGCCCATCCGGTGTGCCCTGAGAACAAGATATGTGCAACTCTTATCGGGATTTGTCGGCACATTCGGGTGGCTTTGCTGGTCTTGTTTTACCATTGTTGAAATGTCTTGTAACTGGGATTCCATGTCTGATCGGGCCGTCCTAGGAGAAGGAATATCCTTCGATGACCATGAGAGCTTGTGATGGGCTAAGTTGGGACACCCCTGCAGGGTTTTGAACTTTCAAAAGTCGTGCCCACGGTTATGGGCAGATGGGAATTTGTTAATGTCCGGTTGCAGAAAACTTGACACTTAACTTAATTAAAATGCATCAACCGCGTGTGTAGCCGTGATGGCCTCTTTCCGGCAGAGTCCGGGAAGTGAACACGGTTTTGGAGTTATGCTTGAACGTAAGTAGTTTCAGGATCACTTCTTGATCATTATAGCTTCTCGACCGTGCTTTGCTTCTCTTCTCGCTCTCATTTGCGTAAGTTAGCCACCATATATGCTAGTGCTTGCTGCAGATCCACCTCACTACCTTTTCCTACCAATAAGCTTAAATAGTCTTGATCGCAAGGGTGTGAGATTGCTGAGTCCCCGTGACTCACAGATTACTTCCAAAACCAGTTGCAGGTGCCGATGCTACCAGTGCAGGTGACGCAACTGAGCTCAAGGAGGAGCTCGATGAAGATTGTGTTCATTGTGTTGTTTCGTTTTCTAGTTGATCAGTAGTGAGGCCCAGTCGGGGCGATCGGGGATCTAGCATTAGGGGTGGTCTTCTTTTATTTTGGTTCCGTAGTCGAACCGTGATTGTATTCTGGATGTTGTAATGCTATATTTATGTATTGTGTGAAGTGGCGATTGTAAGCCAACTCTTTATCCCTTTCTTATTCAGTACATGGGATGGGTAAAGATTACCCCTCTTGCGACATGCCTACAATGCGGTTATGCCTCTAAGTCGTGCTCCGACACGTGGGAGATATAGCCGCATCATGGGTGTTACACAAGGCACGTATTGTATTGTTGCCACCGAAGATAAAAATATGGGGTTTTATATCATATTGCTTGAGTTTATGCCTCTACATCATGTCATCTTTCTTAATGCGTTACTCTGTTCTTATGAACTTAATGTTCTAGATGCATGCTAGATAGCGGTCGATGTGTGGAGTAATAGTAGTAGATGCAGAATCATTTCGGTCTACTTGTCTCGGACGTGATGCCTATATACATGATCATGCCTAGATATTCTCATAGTTATGCACTTTTCTATTAATTGATCGACGGTAATTTGTTCACCCACCGTAATACTTATGCTATCTTGAGAAAGCCACTAGTGAAACCTTTGGCCCCCGGGTCTATCTTTTATCATTTAAATTTCCAATATATTTTATTTCGCAATCTTTACTTTCAATCTATATCATAAAAATACTAAGAATATTTATCTTATTATTATTATCTCTATCAGATCTCACTCTCGTAAGTGTCCGTGAAGGGTTTGACAACCCCTTTATCGCGACACTCTTACTGGATTGATACCTTGGTTCTCAAAAACTGAGGGAAATACTTACGCTACTGATGACCCACAAGTCTAGGGGATCTATCGTAGCCTTTTCGATAAGTAAGAGTGTCGAACCCAACGAGGACCAGAAGGAAATGATAAG
The DNA here is from genome assembly GCA_034509565.1 of Triticum monococcum. Classification (NCBI taxonomy): domain Eukaryota; kingdom Viridiplantae; phylum Streptophyta; class Magnoliopsida; order Poales; family Poaceae; genus Triticum; species Triticum monococcum. The sequence continues at coordinate 474,592,911 of CM067842.1, read as the reverse complement.
CAGTTTTCAGTAAGGTATTCTCTGCAAGCACTGAAATTATCGGTAACAGATGGTTTTGTGATAAGGTAATTTGTAATGAGTTACAAGTAATGCAAGTAAATAAGATGCAACAAGATGGCCCAATCCTTTTTGTAGCAAAGGACAAGCGTAGAAAAACTCTTATATAAAGGAAAGCGCTCCCGAGGACACATGGGAATTATCGTCAAGCTAGTTTTCATCACGTTCATATGATTCGCGTTCGGTACTTTGATAGTTTGATATGCGGGTGGACCGGTGCTTGGCTACTGCCCTTACTTGGACAAGCATCCCACTTATGATTAGCCCCCATTACAAGCATCCGCAACTATAACAGAAGTATTAAGGTAAACCTAACCATAGCATGAAACATATGGTTCCAAATCAGCCCCTTACGAAGCAACGCATAAACTAGGGTTTAAGCTTCTATCACTCTAGCAACCCATCATCTACTTATTACTTCCGAATGCCTCCCTCTAGGCCCAAAAAATGGTGAAGTGTCATGTAGTCGATGTTCACATGACACCACTAGAGGGATGACAACATACATCTCATCAAAATATCGAACGAATACCAAATTCACATGACTACTTATAGCAAGACTTCTCCCATGTCCTCAGGAACAAACATAACTACTCACAAAGCATATTCATGTTCATAATTAGAGGGGTATTAATATGCATAATGGATCTGAACATATGATCTTCCACCAAGTAAACCAACTAGCATCAACTACAAGGAGTAATCAACACTACTAGCAACCCACAGGTACCAATCTGAGCTTTGGATACAAAGATTGGGTACAAGAGATGAACTAGGGTTTGAGATGAGATGGTGCTGGTGAAGATGTTGATGGAGATTGACCCCCTCCTGATGAGAGGATCGTTGGTGATGACGTCGGCGATGATTTCCCCCTCCCAAAGGGAAGTTTCCCTGGCAAAACAATTCCGCCGGAGCCCTAGATTGGTTCTGCCAAGGTTCCGCCTCGTGGCGCCGGAGTTTCATCCAGTGAGCTTGCTTATGATTTTTTCCTCGACGAAAGACTCCATATAGCCAAAGATGGGCATCGGAGGGCCACCAGGCGGCCCACGAGGCAGGGGGACGCGCCCCCACCCTCGTGGATGGTGGGTGGCCCCCCTCTGGTGCTTTCTTTGCTCAATATTTTTTATATATTCTGAAAATAACTCCCTAGAGTTTCATGACTTTTGGAGATGTGAAGAATAGGTATCTAATATTTTCTCCTTTTCCAGCCCAGAATTCCAGCTGCCGGCATTCCCCCTCTTCATGTAAACCTTGTAAAATAAGAGAGAATAGGCATAAGTATTGTGACATAATGTGTAATAACAGCCCATAATGCAATAAATATCTATATAAAGCATGATGCAAAATGGACGTATCAACTCCACCAAGCTTAGACCTCGCTTGTCCTCAAGCGAAAGCCGAAACCGAAAAATATATCCACATATTTGGAGATAGAGGTGTTGATAAAAATAAAATACGGACATGAGGGCATCATGATCATTCTTAGAACAGCAACATATATATATATATATATTGTCATATGATCTCTTATGCTAAAGTAACAATTCAATCACAATTTCAAGTATGAATCATAAACTTCATTGAGAACCAACAAACTCTAATCTCAGTCATTGAGGCAATTGCAATTTATCATAACATAGGAAAGATTCAATATAAGAGCTTTTCGACAAGTCCACATACTCGACTATCATTTAGTCTTTCACAATTGCTAACACTCACGCAATATTTATGGGTATGAAGTTTTAATCGGACATAGAGAAAGATAGGGGCTTATAGTTTTGCCTCCCAACTTTTTACCTCAAGGGTAATGTCAACAATAATAGTTCATGAAAACTCACATCCAATTAGCTATATATATCAGGATCTTTCCAACACATTGTGCTTGCCAAAGGATAAAATGTAAAAAGGGAAGGTGAATATCACCATGACTCTTTGCATGAACTATAAGACAAGAATAAAAGATAGGCCCTTCGCAGAGGGAAGCAAAGGTTGTCATGTGCTTTTATGGTTGGATGCACGAAATCTTAATGCAAAAGAATGTCACTTTATATTGCCACTTGTGATATGGACCTTTATTACGCAGTCCGTCGCCTTTATTCCTTCCACATCACAAGATCGTATAAAGCTTATTTTCTCCACACTAATAAGTCATACATATTTAGAGAGCAATTCTTATTTCTTGCAACGATGACAACTTACTTGAACGATCTTACTCAATCCGTAGGTAGATATGGTGGACTCTCATGGCAAAACTGGGTTTAGGCATATTTGGAAGAACAAGTAGTATCTCTACTTGGTGCAAAGAAATTGGCTAGCAAGAGAGAGAAAGGCAAGCTCAACATGTTGGATGATCCATGACAATATAATTTATCTCAGATGTAAGAAAACATAATCATTACATTGTCTTCCTTGTCCAATGTCAACTCTTTAGCATGTCATACTTTAATGAGTTCTCACAATCATAAAAGATGTCCAAGATAGTATATTTATATGTGAAAACCTCTCTTTCTTTATTACTTCCTATTAATTGCAATGATGACCAAAACTATGTTTGTCCACTCTCAACAACTTTTATTCATCATACTCTTTATATGTGTGCTCATTACTCTCCATAAGATCTCTTTATTTCTTTTTATTTCTTCTCTTTTATTTTATTCCCTCAAGATCATAGCAAAATAACCAAGCCCTTGACTCAACACTAATCTTTATTATATATATAGCTCACGGACTTGATTACATAGGAAGATCATAAAGCAAAACTCACAACTAGATCATACTAAAACTTTATTCTACTAGATCAAGATATTATCAAAAGGATCGAACTAAGAAAAACGGTAAATATAAAGGTGATGGTGATACGATACCGGGGCACTCCCCCAAGCTTGGCAGTTGCCAAGGGGAGTGCCCATACCCGATGCTCAGTTCTTCTTTGTTGGTGAAGAAGGTGTTGGTGATGATGGATAGTCGCAGATCGAACGTAGGAGATCCTCCAATTTGCAGATAATGCCTTTGAGTGTGATGATATGCTCCTTCAACAAAATATTTTCACTTGTGAGATACTTGTTTTGAATGCGAGCTAACTCAATCATCTTGAAAGCTTCAATCTCCACTGGGGTAAAGAGATTGTGGTGAGGTTGAAGGATGTCTTCTTCTGCTACTGCCAGAACTTGATCCCCCGTGGCCTTCTTGATCCCATCATCTTTGTTGATCTCTTCGGATTTTCTCTCTTCAGCTCTATCTTCATTAACCAAGCATCGTTGCCCTCATTGTTGGAGGAGGAGGGAGACAACATGATTCCTGGCCTTGACAACCCTGGCAGAAAACAGCTCGAAACAAAAACATGAGATATTTGCGTAATACGGTAGTCAAAGCCTTCAGGATATTATATAGTGATTTTTTACCGACCAAAAGAAGTATCGTGCAAGAAAACGGAGTTCAGAGAGCACACAAGGTGCCCATGAGGCAGGGGGCGCTCCCATGGGGGTTGGGCGTGCCCTCCACCCTCGTGGAAGCCTCGTGTCCTTCCCGGACTACTTCTTATTTTCCTATTTTCTTAAATATTCCAAAACGGAGAAAAATTGCTATTAGAACTATTTCGGAGTCGGTTTAGTTATCGTACCACGTACCTATTCCTTTTGGGAGTCTGAAACATTATGAAAAGTGTCCCTTATGTATTCCTTCGGGGTTACGGTTTCAATAATATTAGTTTCAACATTTATGGGATTACCTGAGATATAATGTTTGATTCTTTGACCGTTTATCACCCTCGGATTTGTGCCTTCGAAGTTGTTGTTTTTTATGGCACCGAAATGATAGACCTCCTCGATGACGTAAGGACCTTCCCATTTAGAGAGAAGTTTGCCTGCAAAAAATCTTAAACGAGAGTTGTATAACAATACATAATCACCTACATTGAACTCACGTTTTTGTATCCTTTTATCATGCCATCTTTTGACTTTTTCTTTAAATAGCTTGGGATTTTCATAGGCCTGGGTTCTCCATTCATGAAGTGAGCTAATGTCAAAAATCCTGTTCTCACCAGCAAGTTTAAAGTCATAGTTGAGCTCTTTAATAGCCCAATATGCCTTATGTTCTAATTCATGAGGTAAGTGACATGCTTTACCATAAACCATTTTATACGGAGACATACCCATAGGATTTTTATATGCAGTTCTATTGGCCCACAAAGCATCATCAAGTTTCTTGGACCAATTCTTTCTAGATCTATTGACAGTCTTTTGCAAAATTAATTTAAGCTCTCTATTGCTAAGTTCTACTTGACCACTAGATTGTGGATGATATGGAGATGCAATTCTATGATTAACATCATACTTAGCAAGCATTTTACAAAAGGCGCCATGAATAAAATGTGAACCGCCATCAGTCATTAAATATCTAGGGACTCCAAACCTTGGGAAAATAACTTATTTAAGAATCTTAATAGAGGTGTTATGATCAACACTACTAGTTGGAATAGCTTCTACCCACTTAGTAACGTAATCAACAACAACTAAAATATGTGTGTACCCATTAGAGGAAGGAAACAGTCCCATATAATCAAAGCCCCAAACGTCAAATGGTTCAATAACAAGTGAATAATTCATAGGCATTTCTTGACGTCTACTGATATTACCAATTCTTTGACATTCATCACAAGACAAAAAAAACTTACGAGCATCCTTGAAGAGAGTAGGCCAATAAAAACCGGATTGCAATACCTTGTGTGCAGTTCTATCTCCAGCATGGTGTCCTCCATAAGCTTCGGAGTGACACTTGCGTAGGATCTGTTCCTGTTCATGCTCAGGTATACAACGTCTAATAACACCATCTACTCCTTATTTATAAAGATGTGGGTCATCCCAGAAGTAATGTCTTAAATCATAGAAGAACTTTTTCTTTTGCTGGTACGTGAAACTAGGTGGTATAAACTTAGCAACAATATAATTAGCATAATCAGCATACCATGGAGCAGTATGAGAGGCATTTATGATAGCTAATTGTTCATCAGGAAAGCTATCATCAATAGGTAGTGGGTCATCACGAACATTCTCTAACCTAGACAAGTTGTCTACAACAGGGTTCTCAGCTCCCTTTCTATCAATAATATGCAAATCAAATTCTTGTAGCAGGAGAACCCATCTAATAAGTCTAGGTTTAGCATCTTTCTTTTCCATAAGATATTTAATAGCAACATGATCAGTGTGAATAGTTACTTTAGAATCAACAATATAAGGTCTAAACTTATCACAAGCAAATACAACTGCTAATAATTCTTTTTCAGTAGTAGCATAATTTCTCTGGGCATTGTCTAGATTTTTACTAGAATATTGAATAACATTTAATTTTTATCAACTCTTTGTCCTAAAAAAGCACCTACAGCATAGTCACTAGCATCACACATGATTTCAAAGGGTAAATTCCAATCAGGTGGCTGAACAATAGGTGTAGAAATCAAGGCTTTAGTAAGTATTTCAAATGCTTCCACACAATCATCATCAAAGACAAAAGGAATATCTTTTTGTAATAGGTTAGTCAGAGGCCGGGAAATTTTTGAGAAGTCCTTAATGAACCTCCTATAAAAACCGGCATGACCAAGGAAACTTCTTATACCATTGATATCCTTGGGAAACGACATCTTTTCAATAGCATCAACTTTAGCTTTGTCAACTTCAATACCTCTTTCAGAAATTTTATGCCCCAAGACAATACCTTCATTAACCATAAAGTGGCACTTCTCCCAATTCAAGACAAGGCTACTTTCTTCACATCTCTGCAAATCTCGATCAAGGTTGCTCAAGCAATCATCAAAAGAGGATCCATACACAGAGAAATCATCCATGAAAACTTCACAAATCTTTTCACAAAAGTCAGAGAATATAGCCATCATGCATCTTTGAAAGGTAGCACGTGCATTACATAAACCAAAAGGCATACGCCTATAAGCAAAGGTACCAAAAGGGAAAGTAAAAGTAGAATTTTCTTGATCATCACCCGACACAGGTATTTGACAGAAACCAGAGTAACCATCTAGAAAGCAAAAATGTGTATGTTTGGATAATCTTTCTAGCATTTGATCAATGAAAGGCAAAGGGTAATGATCTTTTTAGTAGCTTTATTTAATTTGCGGAAATCAATCACCATCCTATAACCTGTAATAATTCTTTGCGGAATCAATTCATCTTTATCATTAGGAACGACAGTAATACCTCCCTTCTTAGGGACACAATGGACAGGACTTACCCACACACTATCAGCAACGGGATAAATTATACCTGCTTCAAGGAGCTTTAATATTTCCTTTCTCACAGCTTCTTTCATCTTAGGATTTAGTCGTCGTTGGTGATCAATAACTGGTTTGGCGTCTTTCTCCAAATTTATTTTGTGTTGACATAGAGTGGGACTAATTCCCTTAAGATCATCAAGAGTATATCCAATAGCAGCACGATGCTTCTTCAGAGTTTTCAATAATTTCTCTTCTTCATGCTCTGAAAGGTTAGCACTAATAATAACATGATATATCTTTTTTTCATCAAGATAAGCATATTTAAGAGTATCAGGCAATGGTTTAAGCTCAAACACGGGATCACCCTTGGGTGGAGGAGGATCCCCTAGGATTTCAACAGCCAAGTTGTGTTTCAGAATAGGTCCTTGTTTAAAGAATACTTCATCTATTTCCCTTCTTTCATTCGTGAACATATCATTTTCATGGTCTAGCAAATATTGTTCTAAAGGATTAGTAGGAGGCACGACAATAGAACCAAGACCAATAATTTCATCTTTACTAGGCAATTCTTTATCATGTGGTTGTCTATGGAACTTAGCAAAATTAAACTCATGAGACATATCCCCTAAACCAACAGAAACAATATCCTTATTGCAGTCTATCTTAGCATTAACAATATTCAAGAAGGGTCTACCAAATATAATGGGACTAAAGTCATCTTGTGGGGAACCGAGAACAAGAAAATCAGCTGGGTATTTAACTTTCCCACACAAGACTTCAACATCTCTAACAATCCCAACTAGTGAAATAGTATCTCTATGGTAACATCAATCTCTTCTATCTCAGCAGGTGCGGTATCATGCATAATTTCTTGGTATAAGGAATGAGGTATTGCACTTGCACTAGCACCCATATCACATAAGCCATGATAGCAATGATCTCCTATTTTAACAAAAATAACAGTCATGCCTACAACAGGTCTATGTTTATTTTTAGCATCAGGTCTAGCAATTCTAGCATCTTCATTGCAGAAGTAAATAACATGCCCATCAATATTATCGGCCAAGAGATCTTTAACCATAGCAATACTAGGTTCAACGTTAATTTGCTCAGGGGGTTTAGGTGTCTTAATATTACTTCTGTTAACCATAGTTGAAGCTTTAGCATGATCCTTTATTCTAACAGGGAAAGGTGGTTTCTCAATATAAGCAGTAGGAACAACATGATCATTATAAGTGATAGTCTTTTCTTCAACTTTAATTGGTGCAACTACTTGTACTTCAATGGGAGGATTATATTTAAACCACTTCTCCTTAGGGAGATCAGCATGAGTAGCAAAGGATTCATAGAAAGAAGCTACTATCTCAGAGTCATGTCCATATATAGTGCTAAATTCACGGAAAGCATCGGTGTCCATAAAAGATTTAACACAATCAAACTTAGGTGTTATACCTGACTCCTTGCGTTCTTCGAGGTCCCAATCTTCAGAGTTGCGTTTAATTCTTTCCAATAAATCCCATTTGAATTCAATTGTCTTCATCATAAAAGATCCAGTACAAGAAGTATCGAGCATGGAGCGATTACTGAGAGAAAGCCGAGCATAAATTTTTTGAATAATCATTTCTCTTGAGAGCTCATGATTGGGGCATGAATATAACATTGACTTAAGCCTCCCCAAGCTTGAGTGATGCTTTCTCCTTCGCGAGGCAAAAAATTATATATATGATTACGATCACGATTAACAAGATGCATAGGATAAAACTTCTGATGAAATTCGAATTTCAATAATTAGTAGTTCCATGATCCCATATAATCACACAGCCTATACCATGTCAATGCCTCTCCCTTCAAAGATAAAGGGAAAGACCTTCTTCTTGATAACATCATCGGGCATACCTGCAAGCCTAAATAATCCACAAACTTCATCCACATATATTAAGTGTAAATCGGGATGCAATGTTCCATCTCCTGCAAAAGGATTAGCTAGCAGTATCTCTATCATACCCGAAGGAATTTCAAAGTAAAAAATTTCAGTAGGTTCAGTAGGTTGAGCAGCAACTCTTTGCTCTACTGGTCGGGGTGAAGATACCCCGAACAAGCCCCTCAAAGAATTATGTTCCATAGTAACAAGTGACAGTAAATTTCAGCACACTATATAAATTTTTCCTTACCAAATTCCACCTACCAAAGGCGCTTCACTCCCTGGCAACGGTGCCAGAAAAGAGTCTTGATGACCCACAAGTGTAGGGGGTCTATCATAGCCTTTTCGATAAGTAAGAGTGTCGAACCCAACGAGGAGCAGAAGGAAATGATAAGCAGTTTTTAGTAAGGTATTCTCTGCAAGCACTGAAATTATCGATAACAGATTGTTTTGTGATAAGGTAATTTGTAATGAGTAACAAGTAATGCAAGTAAATAAGGTGCAGAAAGATGGCCCAATCCTTTTTGTATCAAAGGACAAGCCTGGACAAACACTTATATAAAGGAAAGCGCTCCTGAGGACACATGGGAATTATCGTCCAGCTAGTTTTCATCACGTTCATATGATTCGCGTTCGGTACTTTGCTAACTTGATATGTGGGTGGACCGGTGCTTGGGTACTACCCTTACTTGGACAAGCATCCCACTTATGATTAACCCCCATTGCAAGCATCCGCAACTACAACAGAAGTATTAAGGTAAACCTAACCATAGTACGAAACATATGGATCCAAATCAGCCCCTTACGAAGCAACGCATAAACTAGGGTTTAAGCTTCTATCACTCTAGCAACCAATCATCTACTTATTACTTCCCAATGCCTCCCTTTAGGCCCAAACAATGGTGAAGTGTCATGTAGTCGACGTTCACATGACACCACTAGAGGGATGACAACGTACATCTCATCAAAATATCAAACGAATAACCAATTCACATGACTACTTATAGCAAGACTTCTCCCATGCCCTTAGGAACAAACGTAACTACTCACAAAGCATATTCATGTTCATAATTAGAGGGGTATTAATATGCATAATGGATCTGAACATATGATCTTCCTCCAAGTATACCAACTAGCATCAACTACAAGGAGTAATCAACACTACTAGCAACCCACAGGTACCAATCTGAGGTTTGGATACAAAGATTGGATACAAGAGATGAACTAGCGTTTGAGATGAGATGGTGCTGGTGAAGATGTTGATGGAGATTGACCCCCTCCCGATGAGAGGATCGTTGGTGATGACGATGGTGATGATTTCCCCGTCCCGGAGGGAAGTTTCCCCGGCATAACAGCTCCACGTGAGCCCTAGATTGGTTCCGCCAAGGTTCCGCCTCATGGCGGCGGAGTTTCGTCCCGTGAGCTTGCTTATGATTTTTTCCTCGACGAAAGACTTCATATAGCCAAAGATGGGCATCGAAGGGCCACCAGGGGGCCCACGAGGCTGGGGGCGCGCCCAGGGGGGTAGGGGACGCCCCCACCCTCATGGATGGTGGGTGGCCCCCCTCTGGTGCTTTCTTCGCTCATTATTTTTTATATATTCTAAAAATAACTCCCTGGAGCTTCAGAACTTTTGGAGATGTGCATAATAGGTCTCTAATATTTGCTCCTTTTCCAACCCAGAATTCCAGCTGCCGGCATTCCCCGTCTTCATGTAAACCTTGTAAAATAAGAGAGAATAGGCATAAGTATTGTGACATAATGTGTAACAACAACCCATAATGCAATAAATATCGATATAAAAGCATGATGCAAAATGGGCGTATCAGCTACTTTGCTGCATCACCCATTCCTCTTCAAGGGAAAACCAACACAGTGCTCAAGAGGTAGCGGTGGCCTCACGCACCGCCTCTTCACTCTAGAAATACCTCCTCGCTCCAGAACCCTAGGGGAGTCGACGAAAATCAATTCTAGCCACCGCAAGTTCCAGAACCACCAAATCCGATCTAGACACCATCATGGAGGGGTTCATCATCCTCATTGGTGCCTCTCCGATGATGCGTGAGTAGTTCATTGTAGACCTACGGGTCCATAGTTAGTAGCTAGATGGCTTCCTCTCTCTCTCTCTTTTGATTCTCAATACAACGGTATCTTGGAGATCTATTTGATGTAACTCTTTACGGTGTGTTTGTTGGGATCTGATGAATTTTGAGTTTATGATCAGATCTATGTTTTTATCCATGAAAGTTATTTGAGTTCTTTGATCTCTTATATGCATGCTTACTTATAGCCTCGTATTTCTTCTTCGAATCTTTGGTTTAGTTAGGCCAACTAGATCGATTTTTTCTTGCCATGGGAAGAGGTGCTTTGTGATGGGTTCGATCTTACGGTGCTTGATCCCAGTGATAGAAGGGGAAACGACACGTATGTATCCTTACCATTAAGGATAACAAGATGGGGTCTATTTCTACATAATTAAATAGATCTTGTCTACATCATGTCATCGTTCTTATTGCATTACTCCATTTCTCCATGAACTTAATACACTAGATGCATGCTTGTCGGGGGTTTGGTGCGACATATGCCAACGGATGGCTTATCGTGGTGGGGGCGAGTAGAACGTCGCCGGTGCCTGGAAATGGGATGAGGAGAAGACATGCACGCCGGCGAAACTTACCCATCTTCAGGGCTCTCCGGGGAGATAATACCCCTACTGTTGCTCTGCGGGGTCTCCGCATGATCACTATGGCAAAGTGCTTACACGGTTGCTCCTTGAGCTGTTTTCTAGTGGTAGGAGAGGGCAAGACTAGCTCTCTCCCTTCTATATGATCTGGTCTAGAGCTAATGGGTTCCCACCCTTTGCATGGGTGCCCTGGGGGTTTATATAGGCCTACCCCCCAGGGGTATAATGGTAATCCGGCTAGGCGCGGGCCCAGCCGTCAGTGTCTCTGGCCTCCGTCTTCTCTGCCGACTGCTGGGGCCCACCGGCTAGCGGGCCCCGCCGACCAGCCTGGTACGGAGCCGACAGCCCGCGTCCGCCGCGGGCGGGTCTTGCCGGCTGCTGCTTACTGTAGCCGTGCTTCTGATGACGCGGGCTTGATCATGAGGTCGTGGCAACAGCCCCGCCGCCTGGCGGGCGATCACTGTTGCCTCTCCCCATCACATCTTGATTAATGGCGCGAGGGCCCCGGGGGAGGGCTCGGCTGACTCCCCCGGGCCGACTCCCACGGGTCCGACTGGTGGTTCTCCTGCCGTCTCCCGAGGTCTCACTGACTGGTCGGGCCTGCTGCCTCCAGGCCATACAGACAAGCCGTCGTGGGTGCAGGATTCGGCCCTGCGGTGCTGATGTCAGGGCGGGCATGGCAACAGTGCCACGCCGCACGGAGATCTTCCGGGGTACGGCGTGTTGTGGCCATGCCAGCCCTTGGTGAGGGGCGGGGGTGGGCTTCACTGTGGCCACGCCCCTGCCTTGTCCCCTTTGATGAGGTCATGGGGTTTGTTGGAGTCGCAGGCCGAGTCCCCAAAGCCGGCTTCTCTGGAAGTCGTCCCTGGAACTCGGCCGTGAGCGGGCAGTCGGCTGTCTTGCCGTCGACTCCCTAGGAGGCGGTTCTTCGTCCTGGGGTCTTGAGGGGCGCAGCCTGCCCCGATGTTTTGAAAGGTTCTGGGGCTCGGGTTGGCCTACCCGCGGCCCATTACTCCGACAGTAGTCCACGAAGCTGGTGAGGCGCCGCGAACAATCAGCCGAGAAGCCTCAGCAGTTTCTCTTTCCGGGTGCTCAACGCATGGTCCTTGATTGACTTCTGCCGGGCCGACCTGAAGGAGTCGGACTTTCTCAACTCGGACTCACTCAATACCGACTCGCTCAGTATTTCGAACGTCGCGGCAGGATTTAAGTGGCGTGCTAGCTAAGCCTCCAGGCCGCCGCCCATTCTAGGCCTGTCACGCGAGGGCACGTGGCTAGGCCGTCCTGCCAGCCTACGCGTGCGATGGGACATGCCCATAGGAGGGGCCTGCAACTACCGCGCCTTGGCGCCCGAGCGGATCTGCTGCGGCCCTGGTGGATGGTTGGGATTCTCGTGGAGTTACTGCGGGCAGTAACTTTATCGTGGATCGTGGGGGTCGTGGGGTTGTGGGCGCAGTAAATCCCCACATCCGCCCCCTCGGCTTCGCAGCCCACGAGGCTATAAGTAGGGGGAAGAGGGGGGCACGCGCGCCCCTCCTTCCCACTACTCCTTGTTCTCTTCCTCCTTGCTGCTCCTCGCTCTCCTCCTTCCTCTTCACTTTTTCGCTCCGCCGCACGCCCAAGCTCCAGCGAACGCTGTGGCGACAGCTCGCGATGAGCTCTTCCTCCGCCGCTGCGCCTCCTCCAGTGCGCTCCGGCACCTGGGACGGCTCCGAAGTTCATGAAGACCACATCGAGTTCCTTCACCGGACTCATCGGCTCCTCGGCGAGGATCGCGTGCAGGTGCGTCTTGCGCCGAAGGGGGAGATTTCCCCTATGCCGCAGGAGGGCGAGCAGGTTATCTTCCGCTCACACTTCCTGCGCGGGTTGGGGCTGCCGGCGAGCAGTTTCTTCCAGTCCTTCCTCGAATTCTACGGCCTCCAGCCGCACCACCTCACTCCCAACACAGTGGTGCTGCTGTCCACCTTCGTGGCCATGTGTGAAGGCTTCCTCGGAGTCCTCCCCACCCTCGAGCTCTGGGTGGAGTTCTTCTTCTCCAAGCTCGGCACTCAGGCTGCGGGAGTGTCGGCTCAGTGCGGCGCTTTCATCGTTGTGCGAAGGTCGGGGCCGATAATCCCTTCCCCTCCATCTCGCTGATCAAGTCAGTGAAGATGTGGTAGAGATCCTACTTCTACGTCAAGAACGCCTCCGCGAGGGTAGACTGGGTCAACTTGCCGTCTTTCGAAGCTGGCCCGCCGGCTGGGCGACTGCCCAACTGGTCGTAGCGGGCCAAGTCGCTGACGCCTGCGGGAGCCGGCGCCATCACGCGACTCCGAGTGCTGACGCAGTCGGAGGGTCTGACTGGTCCGAACCTGCTGGCCACCTTCGTTTCGCGCCGAGTTCTCCCACTCCAAGGAAGCCCTCATATGATATGCCAGATGAGCCGGCACCGCGACCCGAGTCGGATGTGCACCAAGGACATGCCTCACGAAGAGGTGGCCTTCATGGTGAACTACCTCTCGGACAGCAGGCTCTTGGAGGACTGGCGGTTCGGCAAGGATCCGTACTCTCGCGCCAACCCCCCGCCCATGGTGAGTCGCCTTTCTTTTCTTTCTTTGGACTGTCTTCTTCTTGCCGAGTTTTGTTTTGACCAATCGGCTTTGATTAGAATCCCCTCCTTCACCCACCAGCTGGCACCTCGGGGCTGGCCCGCGAGTTCCTCGCCGACCGGGCGGAGAGTGACGTCGACGACCCCGATCTGGGGGCGGCGGCTCTGGAAGATGACGCCAAGGGAGGAGGAGGAACAGCGGGCGACTTTAGGCCTTCGGCCACTTTCGCCGACTGGCCTGAGGACGACGCCGAGGGAGCCAGCCAGCCTGGCGCGGGCTCTTCTGCCGCGCCAGGCGCTCCAGGCGGCGGGAAGAAGCGCAGGGCCGTGCCGACCTTGTTCAGCAGTCGGCCGAAGAAGCCCAAGGGTTCGGCTGCGGCGACCCGGCAGGATGAGGCGGCCGCGAAGGCCATCCGCTTCCGTAAGGAAGTGAAGAAGCCGCCATTGGTCTCCGCGTAAGTATTCTGTCTTTAGAGTTTTATTCTTTCTTTGTGATTTGTCTGAGTCTTTGCTTGCCCCTCTTGCTTCAGGGCTCCCCTCTCTCTTGAGAGGGTCACCGCCGCCTCCGTCATGGGGTCAGTGGAGACGTCCGCCACCACTCGGCAGATTGACCCCGCTGCTGACCTCCGGGAGGCGACAGAGCGGAATGCGCAGGAGAAGCGCAACGGAGAAGAGGCCCTCCGCCTGGAGAAGGCGGAGGCCGACAGGGCGGAGGCCTCCGCTAAGAAAAAACTAGCGGAGGCCGAAGCCGCCGCGGCGGCGAAGCCGCAGGCTGAGGAAGCCGCACGCCGCCAGTCGGCGGTGCTCGTCACTCCGTTGAACTCTGCTCCGCCGCCTCCAGAGTTCACGGGGCAGACTGGGGAAACCGGCAGGGAGAACCCCGTCGTGGAGGGGGAGGGCGGCGACCCCTGTACGCCGGAGCGAACGTTCCACCGCCGCCTCCGCCGCCGTCTGAAGGTGCGCAGGGCGAGCAGCCGGCGGGCCCTCCGGTGCCGCCGACCGAAGACGAGGCCGTGGCGAGGCTACTCCTCCAAGCCGGCTCGCCAACGCGCCGCCGTCTGGAGAAGGTGACTTCAGCGCCCCGCCCCTTGGAAGCCGGTGATGCCAGCTCGGCAATCCCAGACGCCGAGGCGACAAGCGCCGCACCCATTGGGTGGGTGTGAGGAGGCGGCATAGGGCCACTGAACCAGGCACTTTTGGACGTCCAGGCGAAGCTTTGTGCCGAGGGCGACGCTCTCCGGAATTGCACCAAGGCCTACCTGGCGTCGCGGGCAGCCGTTCGGGTATGTTTTTCCTTTTGGCCTTTGTTTTTCTTGTTCCTCTCTGTGGGGGCACGCCAGCGCACTCACTGGGTGTAGTCCCCGAGTTTTGGGCTGGCTGCTGAGCAGGCAGCCCGGAACTCCAATTGATGAACTTTGGGTATTAACTTTTTGTCTGAAACGTTCGTCGTAGGATTACCACAACCTGCACGTCACTGCCTTCAACCGTAACGTTGAAGAGCTAGGCAAGCGGACCGCCGATCTGTCGGAGAGCCGGAGTAAGTCGTTTTCCTTCTTCGCGGGGGCGCGCTGGCGCACCCGCGGCCTGTAGTCCCCGAGATTCGGGCCGGCTGCTGAGCAGTCGGGCCGGATCTCCCCGATGACCTTTCTTTACTGATGACTTGACGCCTTCTTTCTTTCTTCTTCTCAGGGGCCAATGCTGCTCTTCAACAGCAGCTGAGCGATGCCAACTCCGCTTTGCGCGCCAAAGAGGAGGAGTGCAACAAGCTCGCCACGTAGCGCGATCTGCTGGCCGCTCAATTGGCAGAGTAGAAGGAGCTACTTGTGAAGTCATAGAGGGAGGCGAAGGAGACGGAAACCGCCCTCCTGGCCGAGTTCGCGAGCGAGCGCTCCTCCTGGTCTGACAAGGAGGCGCTGCTGTCCTCCGGCTTCCACGAGATTGAAGACATCGTTGATGGTCAGTTTCTTTATTTTCTTTCTTCGAGCTGCCGACTTAGATCGTGCCGACTCCTGGTTTTTGACTTGCTTCTTCGTTTCTTCGTGTCTTTGCAGACTTCTTCCCTGGGCAGTCGCAGGCCGCCATCCAAGCCATCGAGGCTGACCATGAAGGTCGGAGGGCGGAGGGCGCAGAGATTGCCGCCGATGCCCCCCGAACTCTTGACTAGCACATCCTGAGCATCGAGGCTCGCCTCTGGCCGGCTCATCGGATGCTGCACCGGCTTCAGCGTGTCGGTGCCCAGGCGATTGCCGCCCCGTGGCCGGATATGCAGGCTCCGCGCACCCCCAGCCTGACGGCCGACTGGCTAGAGGTCATGGCTGGTCGTCTTGAGGCCTGGAAGGGCTCTTCGGCCCGAGCTAGAGTGCGCCGGGCCTTGGAGTTCGTCAAGGCATGGTATCTGGGGCTAGTCCTAGACCGGCTGGCCACGCTTCGGTCGGAGGCCCAGCCGGAGCTGGCGGCCGCGGAAGACGCCCTCGTCAAGCGTGCTGCGGCAATCGCCGAGTACACCGACACCAGCATCTTTGTCCCTGAGCGGTCTGAAGACGGCGAGGAGGTACCGCCTGAGTGGTTTGGGATGAACCCAGACTACGACGAGGACTCGACGGAGGTGATTGGCTCCAGTGTCCAGGAAAAGGGCAAGGCGGAGGACGGAGGCAAGGCGGAGGCACCAGAAGATGGAGCAGACGGCCAGCCTCAGCTCGACCGTGCCTCCAGCAACGAGCCGCGTGCAACCAACCCGACTGCTGCCGGAGGCGATCAAGCCGAGACTAGCCAGCCGGCCACCCCGACGCCTGGCGCTGGCGCCTCCTCCGACCCTTCGAGTCCGTCTACTGCTTCCTAAGTTGCCGCTGTATCTTTGTTTTGTCTGCTTCAGTAGTCTTTGAAGAGCTTGTTAATTCGCACAATTCCACCCGCGGGGTGTATTTTGAAGCTCTACTCGAAAATTCGGCCAAGGGCCTATGTTATGTAAATATATATATATATATATATATATATATATATATATATATATATATATATATATCTTTTCTTGCTCATTGCTCTTTTGGTTTTTTTCCTTTGCCACTTTCTCTTAGTTGCATGCCTTGCCAATCAGACAGCCGCTCTGCGGACTGTCGCTGGATCAAGTGCTAGGCTACTTTGGGAAAGCAAGTACTTAGCCATTTTCGAGATTTTTTTGAGCAAGTTAGATAGAAGACGGCAATCCGACTATCCAAGAGTCGGTTTGCGAGAAAGGATGGAAGCTGTCTTGAGCTATGTTTTATGCTTTGAGTCCTTAGCCATTTTTCATGCGAATGCCCATTCTACCTTACTGCTACCCACCGTACAGTCGCTCTGCGAGCTGCGGCTTCTGACAGGAGACGGTTTAGGCGTTTACACACTACTTGTCCGACTGCAGGAAGCATTTCATAGTGCAAGGCGGCAAGTCCACGGGCCGACTTGTCGAGCCCGGTGCCAAATAGCATAAAAAGGAGTAACATACTCGCAGTCATAATTTTTATCATACAGACAAAAGAGGGCAGTCCTCGAGCTCGCCTCGGGGGGCCCGAAGTCTTGGTACTTTAATACAAAAGGTAGCGTGGTACATACTGCATCAACTGTAAAATCTTCGGAGGAGATTTGCATTCTATGGCCGCTCTGTCTCCTTGCCGGAGTCGTCCCTCTTGCGTGCTCGGGGCTTCTGAGCGTCGATCAGGTAGTAGGAATCGTTGCCCAGTACTTTGTTGATGATGAAAGGGCCTTCCCAAGGCGCCGACAGCTTGTGCTGGCCGGCTGTTCGTTAGATCAGCCGGAGCACAAGGTCGCCTTCTTGGAAAGATCTTGGCCTGACCTTCCTGTTGTGGTATCGACGCAGGCTCTGCTGGTAGATGCTGGACCGGCTGAGTGCCAACAGCCGACCCTCTTCCAGCAGATCGACGCCGTCTTGTCATGCTTCTTCTACTTCCTCCTCGGTGTACATGGTGACTCGTGGGGAGTCGAACTCTATGTCCGTTGGGATGACGGCTTCGGCACTGTAGACGAGGAAGAAGGGCGTGAAGCCGGTTGACTTGTTTGGAGTCGTGCGCAGACTCTAGAGGACAGTTGGCAGCTCGTCGAGCCAGCAGCCAGCCGAGCACTCCAGAGGCTCGATCAACCGAGGCTTGATGCCGGACAGGATGAGGCCGTTTGCTCGCTCCACTTGGCCATTTGACTGCGGATGGGCGACGGACGCTAGGTCCAGTCGGATGCCCTATGTTGCGCAGAAATGGGCCAAGGTGCCTTTGGCGAAATTTGTGCTGTTGTTGGTGATGATGCTATGTGGTATGTCGTACCGAATTGTGATATCGGAGATGAAAGTTACGGCGGTCGGACCGTTCAACTTCTTGATTGGCTTTGCTTCTATCCACTTGGTGAACTTGTCCACTGCGACAAGTGAGTTAAACCACCTCGTGCTGTTTTGAATGGTCCCACCATGTCTAGACCCCAAACTGCAAAAGGCCAGGCAATGGGGATGGTCTTGAGTGCAGAAGCTGGCTGGCGCGGCTTGGAGCTGAACTTCTGACACCCTTTGCATATTTGGACCAGCTCCTTGGCCTCTTCCAAGGCAGTTGGCCAGAAGAAACCATGTAGAAAGGTGTTGGCGACGAGTGATCTTGAAGCCGCATGGTGGCCGCACTCGCCATGATGGATGTCTTTGAGAATCGCTTGGCCTTGCTCTGGCTCTACGCAGCGCTGGTAGACACCAGTGACGCTGCGCCTGACCAGCTCTCTGTTGACTATGGTGTAGGCTGCCACCCGGCGTTGTATTTGCTGAGCTGAAGTTTCATCCGTCGGTAGCTCTTTGTTCACCAGGAATTTGAGGATGGGATGGGCCCATGAGGGTGCTGCTACCTCTTCGACTGCCAGAACTGCGACTTGGACGAGGGCGGTTGGGTTGGGAGGCGGCGGGTTGGAGTCAACAGCCGCTTGTTTGGTTGCTGAAGTCCCTAGGCCGACTGGCGCGGTCCTTGGGCCGAGTTCTGGAGTCTTCAAGTCCGCCACCGTAGTCCCCAGGCCTGGTTTGGCTGTGGCAGCTTTTGGGTCTTCCGTAAAAATCCTTGTTCCGACTGCCAGAGCTCTGGAGTCGGATCCACCGTCTTCGGGAGGAGCCGGCACAAAAATGGAGTCTGATTCTGGTGAAGGCTTGATAGACGGCTTAAGGAGGCGTTGAAGGGCGACGCCAGATGGTATTGCTTGGTGGGTAGAGCCTATTCGTGCCAAGGCATTTGCTTGGTCGTTGTCGTTTCTTGGCACATGGAGAAACTCGCACCCTTCGAAATACCCGTAGGGTTGCTGCACGAGGAAACGGTAGCTTGCCATGTTTGCATCTTTCACGTCCGATTCGCCAGATGATTGCTGGACCACTAAGTCCGAGTCGCCATAACACAAGATCCGGCGGATGCCAAGCTCTTTGGCAAGCTGGAGCCCGTGAATGAGCGCCTCGTACTCGGCGATGTTATTAGAGGCGGCGAAGTGGATTTTCAGCGCATACTTGAGCTTGTCGCCTATGGGAGAGGTGATGACGACGCCGGCTCCCAAGCCAGTGCGCATCTTGGAGCCATCGAAATGCATCCGCCAATGGGTGGAATTAGGTGCTGGAGGTAGGTACTGGGTCTCGGCCCAGTCGACAAGGAAGTCGGCCAGTGCTTGTGATTTGATAGCGGTGCGGGGCTGGTAGTGGATGGTGTAAGGAGCCAGCTCTATGGCCCACTTCGCCACTCGACCAGAAGCATCTCGGCTACCGATGATCTCGGCAAGTGGGGCCATGCAGACCACCGTGATTGGATGCTCTTGAAAGTAAGGCTTCAATTTCTTGGCAGCAAAGTGTACGCCATAGCACATCTTCTGGTAGTGGGGGTAGTTCTGCTTGGAGGTCGACAATACCTCGCTCAGGTAATATACCGGTCTCTGGACAGGCAGCACCTTGCCTTCCTCCTTGCGCTCCACTACAATGACTGTGCTGACTACTCGGCTGGTGGCGGCGATGTACAGGAGCATAGGTTCCTTGGGAGTCGGAGCCGCCAGGATGGGTGGAGTAGTCAGCATCTTCCTCAACTGGTGAAAAGCTTCGTCCGCCTTATGGTTCCACTCGAAAAAAGTGGTCTTCTTCATGAGTTGGTATAAGGGGAGAGCTTTCTCGCCCAGCCGACTGATGAATCGGTTGATGGACGCTAAGCAGCCGGTGAACTTCTGCACATCCAGCAGTCGGCTGGGTACCTCCATTCTCTCAATGGCCTTGATTTTTACTGGGTTGCATTCTATGTCGCGTTCAGAGACCAGGAAACCTAGCAGCTGGCCAGCTGGTACTCCGAAGACACACTTCTCGGGGTTGAGCTTGATCTGGAACCGGCGCAGGTTCTCAAAAGTCTCCTTGAGGTCTTCCAGCAGTGTCCCATGCTTTTCCGTCTTCACCACCACGTCGTCCACGTAAACGTGGGCGTTCCTGCCGAGCTGCTTGAGGAGGCACTTCTGCATGCAACGCTGAAAGGTGGCACCGGCGTTCCTTAAGCCGAACGTCATGGTGAGGTAGTAGAAGGCTCCAAACGGCATGATGAAGGCGGTTTTCAGTCTGTCAGCCGGGTTTAGCTTGATCTGGTGATATCCTGAGCATGCATCCAAAAAACTCAACAGCTCACATTCGGCTGTGGAGTCTATCACCTGATCGATTCTTGGTAAAGCGAATGGATCCTTAGGGCAGGCCTTGTTGAGGCTCGTGTAATCAATACACATTCGCCACTGCTTGTTCTTCTTTAGTACCAGGACTGGATTTGCTAGCCATTCTGGAAAGAACGCTTCCATAATGAAGCCGGCTGCTAGGAGTCGGGCTATCTCTTCTCCGACAACTCTTCTCTTCTCTTCTGATAAGCGGCGCAGGGGCTGTCTGACCGGCTTTGCATCAGATCGGACATGTAACTTGTGCTCGGCGAATTCCGTCGGTACACCTGGCATGTCTTTGGGGGACCATGCGAAGATGTCCCGATTCTCACGGAGGAAATCGACGAGCTCGCCTTCCTATTTGCTGTCGAGGTTTGCACCTACGATGGCGTACCTCTCTAGGTGCTCCGAGTCCAAGGGTATCTTCTTTGTCTCTTTGGCCGGCTTGAACGAACCCTCAGCCTCCGACTCTTTTGGGCTGGGTGATACCTCAGGCTGCTTGCCGGCCATCGCCACAACTCGCTCAAGGAGCCGCTTCTCAGCCGCGATTACCAGGGACTCGGCCAGCCGACTGCTCTCAGCTACGCAAGCAGACGACTTCTGGTAGTTGCCAACCACAGTCAGAATTCCCCTAGAACTGGGCATCTTCATCTTGAGGTAGGCGTAGTGGGGGACCGCCATGAACTTGGCCAAGGCAGGTCGGCCAAGCAGCACATGGTATGGGCTCTCAAGATCCACCACCTCAAACCAAACGGGCTCTGTACGGAAGTGATCTTTGTCCCCAAAGAGGACGTCCATCAGGATCTTGCCGATTGGCGAGCAGGAAAGCCCAGGAACAATGCCGTGGAAAACAGTTCGGCTGTTCTGAAGCTGTCTTTGCTTGATCCCTAACTTCTCCATCGTGTCCTTGTACAGGATATTGATGCTGCTGCCCCCGTCTATCAGAACTCGCGAGAAAGCAAAGGTGGTGTCCAGGACCAAGGCATAGGTGCCCGGACTCGGCATCACTTCTGGGTGGTCAGCCCTGCTCCAGCTGATGGGCTTCTCAGACCAGTGCATGAACTCTGGCGTCTCCGACGCTACTGCATTCACCTCTTGTCGCTGCAGCCGCCTTCTGCGTCGATCATCAGCCACACTGGTGAACACCACATAGGCTCCATGCTCTTCAGGGTATTCGTCTTGTACTGCGCCGACTGGCCTGACTACCGGCTGCTGGGGCGGAGGCGGCTGCCCAGCAGGCGGGGGAGGCAGGAGGCCATCTCCCTTGGCGATCCTGGTGAGCCAGTGGCACTTCCGGGTGGTGTGATTCGACGGCTTTGCGCCACTGTGGAACTTGCAAGGTCCATCCAAGGTCTGCTCATAGGAGAAGGCCGGCAACCAGTTTGGCTTGCCGCCTTTATATCGCTTGGGCGGGGGCTGCTCTTCTGGCTGCTGGGCTTCAACGATCGCGACCTGCCGGCTGCTGGAAGCCGGCTGCGGGGCCTTGTGCTTGTTGTCGCCCTGCTGTTGTCGCCGGCCGGCGTCTGCCGCCGGAGTTCTTGGAGCTTGAGGAGCCACTTTGCTAGTTGTGCTGATTTGAATTTCCGCCTTCATGGAGGAGTCGGCCGTGGCGTACTTGTTCGCTATGATCAGCAGCTCGTCGAGGGTTTCTGGCTCGTCGCAGAGGAGCTTGTGCTTGAGGAGGGTGCCTTCCCTGCACCCGGCTGTGAAGTACGCGATAGCCTGCACCTCGTGCACGCCCTCGCAGGAGTTCCGGAGCTCGGCCCAACGCGTGAGGTAATCGCGAGTCGACTTGTCGGGGCCTTGCACGCACAAGGAGAGCTGACGAGGCTTGGGAGGACACTTGTACGTGCTGTTGAAGTTGCGGATGAATGCTTCGGTGAAGTCGACCCAGCTGTTGATGCTGCGGGGCTTCAGGCTGTTCAGCCATGTCCGGGCCGTGCCCTGGAGCATGAGCGGAACATACTTTACGGCGACACGCTTGTTGCCGTTTGCCATGCTGACAGCCGTGGAGTAGTCGACTAGCCAGTCTTCCGGCTTCACGGAGCCGGTATACTTGGGCGTGTCTCTTGGGAGCATGAACCCTCTGGGAAAGGGCTCATCCCGAATGCGGGGCCCAAAACAAGGCGGACCCAGCACGTCTTCTTCTTCCAGTGCTAAGGATCGGTGGAGTCGGTCGATCCGATGGCGGGCGTCGTTCTCTCCAACTCCCTCTCAGCGGCAAAGGCGGTCACCGAGAGTCGGATGGTCAACAGGCGGCGGGGAGACTAGCATCTCCTTGCGGGGAGGGGGAGGCGGACAGTCGTCCCGTCGTTCCACTGCCCTTGGGCGGCCGTCTCGGTCGCGCTCTATGGAAATGCGAGTCCGACTATGGCTGACAGTCGGCTCCTTGACTCTTCTTCCTCGGCCGCCGCCAGTCGGCATCTGAGACATCGCGCCTTGGTCCCGGTGAAGGTCGTCGTTGGGCCGTTGAGGCGCCTCCGCGCGGCAGCCGGCCTCGTTCTGCGCGGCGGCCGCGTTGAGAAGCCATTGGACTCGCTCCATCATGAGGCGGCGTTCTTCGCCCTCGAAATTGTCCAGCTTGTCCGCCGCTGCCTGGGCGGCTCGGATGTTCTCCGTTGGTGTAGCGTACATAGGGCGGCTTGCCCCAAACAGGTTGGCGATGGCTACGCCGCGCTGCCGGACCGCGCCAAGGCGGCTGGGCCCCGCCGGGGTCGGCGAGCCGCCGATGGCGCGATCCATCTCCCACTGGTAGGCTTCTGACAAGCGCCTCATGCTGGCCAGCTTCTTCGCGCCTTCAACGAGCTGAAGGCGGCGCGCCTCCAACATCTCTGCGCCAGCGTCTTCCGGAATGGGCGCAGTTAGGTCTTGCAGTGCCGCGCCGAGTGATTCGGGCGCTCTTCTGCCGGGGAACTCGTCATGACTGATGACTAGCACCTCAGTGACGGTGCTTCCGTCGCTCTCTGCGTGGGGGAGAGGTTCATCGTAGACCACCACATTGGTGGGGAACGCGTCGAGCGACGCGGTGTCGGAGTCGACCAGCACGGGTCGGTGGATCTTATGGACTCCAAGTCTATGGCAGGCTCGCCGGAAACGTGGAGTTGATCGAGGAGGCCCGTGAGGAGGTTCTCGGGGCCGCCCGTGCCTGCGTTGGATGCAGGTTCGTCGGAGAGGCGGACCTCGCCGACGAGTTCGGCCAAGGAGCTGACCGCGCAGGCGATCTCGACACCGCTTAGCGCGTCGGCGCAAACTCCATCTGGCGTGCCTGGCTGGCTGCGCTCGCCAGGGAGGAAAAGGGTTCCCGTCCAGAACAGATCTCGGGACGGCGGTGCACCAGGCCCCACGGTGGGCGCCAAATGTCGGGGGTTTGGTGTGACATATGCCAATGGATGGCTTATCATGGTGGGGGCGAGTAGAACGTCGCCGGTGCCTGGAAACGGGATGAGGCGAAGACGTGCACGCCGGCGAATCTTACCCAGCTTCGGGGCTCTCCGGGGAGATAATACCCCTACTGCTGCTCTGCGGGGTCTCCGCATGATCACTATGGCAAAGTGCTTACACGGTTGCTCCTTGAGCTGTTTTCTGGTGGTAGGAGAGGGCAAGACTAGCTCTCTCCCTTCTATATGATCTTGTCTAGAGCTAATGGGTTCCCACCCTTTGCATGGGTGCCCTGGGGGGTTTATATAGGCCTACCCCCCCAAGGGTACAATGGTAATCCGGCTAGGTGCGGGCCCAGCCATCAGTGTCTCTGGCCTCCGTCTTCTCTGCCGACCGCTGGGGCCCGCCGGATGGCGGGCCCCGCCGACTGGCCTGGTACGGAGCCGACAGCCCGCGTCCGCTACGGGTGGGTCTTGCCAGCTGCTACTTACTGTAGCCGTGCTTCTAATGACGCGGGCTTGATCATGAGGTCGTGGCAATAGCCCCGCCGCCTGGCGGGCGATCACTGTTGCCTCTCCCCATCACATCTTGATTAATGGCGCGAGGGCCCCGGGGGAGGGCTCGGCCGACTCCCGACGGGTCCGACTGGTGGTTCTCCTGCCGTCTCCCGAGGTCTCACTGACTGGTGGGGCCTGCTGCCTCCAGGCCATACAGACAAGCCGTCGTGGGTGCAGGATTCGGCACTGCGGTGCTGATGTCAGGGCGGGCATGGCAACAGTGCCACGCCGCACGGAGATCTTCTGGGGTACGGCGTGTTGTGGCCATGCCTGCACTTGGTGAGGGGCGGGGGTGGGCTTCACTATGGCCACGCCCCTGCCTCGTCCCCTTTGATGAGGTCATGGGGTTTGTTGGAGTCGCAGGCCGACTCCCCAAAGCCCGCCGGGCCGACTCCCGACGGGTCCGACTGGTGGTTCTCCTGCGGTCTCCCGAGGTCTCACTGACTGGTGGGGCCTGCTGCCTCCAGGCCGTACAGACAGGTCGTCGTGGGTGCAGGATTCGGCCCTGCGGTGCT
This sequence comes from Triticum monococcum, assembly GCA_034509565.1. Classification (NCBI taxonomy): domain Eukaryota; kingdom Viridiplantae; phylum Streptophyta; class Magnoliopsida; order Poales; family Poaceae; genus Triticum; species Triticum monococcum. Next base: position 474,568,318 of record CM067842.1, on the reverse strand, counting down.
GATGTCAGGGCGGGCATGGCAACAGTGCCACGCCGCACGGAGATCTTCCGGGGTACGGCGTGTTGTGGCCATGCCTGCACTTGGTGAGGGGCGGGGGTGGGCTTCACTATGGCCACGCCCCTGCCTCGTCCCCTTTGATGAGGTCATGGGGTTTGTTGGAGTCGCAGGCCGACTCCCCAAAGCCGGCTTCTCTGGAAGTCGTCCCTGGGACTCGGCCATGAGCGGGCAGTCGGCCCTCTTGCCGTCGACTCCCCAGGAGGCGGTTCTTTGTCCTCGGGTCTTGAGGGGCGTAGCCTGCCCCGATGTTTTGAAAGGTTCTGGGGCTCGGGTTGGCCTACCCGCGGCCCATTACTCCGACAATGCTGGATAGCGGTCGATGTGTGGAGTAATAGTAGTAGATGCAGGCAGGAGCTGGTCTACTAATCTTGGACGTGATGCCTATATAACAATCATTGCCTGGATATCATCATGATTATTTGAAATTCTATCAATTGACACACAGTAATTTGTTTACCACCGTTGCTATTTTCTCGAGAGAAGCCACTAGTGAAATCTATCCCCCCACCGGGTCTCTTCTTTATTATATTTGCCTTCATGATCTATTTTTATTTTCTTTTATTTTCAGATCTAATAATCAAAAAATACAAAAATACCTTGCCGCATTTTTTGTTTATTTATTTTATCCCGCGTTCCTGCGAGATCTATCTATCTATCTATCTATCTATACCTATACTAATTACAGACTCCCTAGAACTTACCACATTAATTAGAAACTACCGGCCGCTAATCTGGTGGGACCGAATTATTACGGTGTAGATTAACTATACAATCCATTGACGGTGGTAGGAGATCATATGGGCCGTCATTTTTAGCCCGGGGAAATTTCAATCACGGTCGTGCGCCTCCTGCGTGGGGCTAGCCCATTCTATGGCCCAAAAGCCATCCAGCCATCTTCATCTCTGTCTCCTCCCCAAAGTTTTATTTTTGCTTGCTCCTCCCGAAGCTCTGCCACTCCCACCTCGATCTCTGCCGCCACCTCCGAGCCCTACCTCTGTGGTGGTCCTGCGCCTCCTCTACCCCGACCTACGGCGGCTCTCCCCCCATCTCGATCTCTGCTGATGATCCTGCGTCCTCACCACCCTGACCTCTAGAGAAGCTCCTTCAACCCACTTCCTTCCCCGACCTCCGCTGCGCTCCAACGTTCTTCACCGTGGTGACGCCCCCATCACTGCCGGTTGTACATGTTGGATTAGGAGGTTTGTACATGTACGTGTATATATATGTTCAAGTAGAGCTTCGTGAATCTCAAGGCCTGTATGGTCAAGAATCTATAGCCATAAATTGAATCTCACATGTGTGTGCTAGATGCCGGAAGAAATACTTCTCTTTTAATTTGTATGGATGTGCTTACGTTTATATGTACTGGCACATCTAGCTGGAACCTGATTGGGAGGATCCATCCAGCCATCTTCATCTCTGTCTCCTCCCCAAAGTGTTATTTTTGCTTGCTCCTCCCGAAGCTCTGCCATGCCCACCTCGATCTCCACCACCACCTCCCAACCCTACCTCTGCGGTGGTCCTACACATCCTCTACCCCGACCTACGGCGGCTCTCCCCCCATCTCGATCTTTGCTGATGGTCCTGCGTCCTCACCACCCTGACCTCCGAAGAAGCTCCTTCAACCCACTTCCTTCCCCGACCTCCGTTGCGCTCCAACGTTCTTCACCGTGGTGACGCCCCCATCCCTGCCAGTTGTACATGCTGGATTAGGAGGTTTGCACATGTACGTGTATATATATATGTTCAAGTGGAGCTTCGTGAATCTGAAGGCCTGTATGATCAAGAATCTATTGCCATCAATTGAATCTCACATGTGTGTGCTAGATGCTGGAAGAAAAATACTCTCTTTTAATTTGTATGGATGTGCTTATGTATATATGTACTGGCACATCTAGCCGGAACCTGATTGGGAGGAGCCATCCATCCAGCCATCTTCATCTTTGTCTCCTCCCCAAAGTGTTATTTTTGCTTGCTCCTCCCGAAGCTCTGCCACGCCCACCTCGATCTCCGCCGCCACCTCCCAGCCCTACCTCTGCGGTGGTCCTGCACATCCTCTACCCCGACCTACAACGGCTTTCCCCCCATCTCGATCTCTGCTGATGGTCTTGCGTCCTCACCACCCTGACCTTCGGAGAAGCTCCTTCAACCCACTAACTTTCCCGACCTCCGCTGCGCTCCGACGTTCTTCACCGTGGTGACGCCCCCATCCCTGCCGGTTGTACATGCTGGATTAGGAGGTTTGTACATGTACGCGTATATATATGTTCAAGTAGAGCTTCATGAATCTGAAGGCCTGTATGATCAAGAATCTATTGCCATCAATTGAATCTCACATGTGTGTGCTAGATGCTGGAAGAAATACTTCTCTTTTAATTTGTATGGATGTGCTTACGTATATATGTACTGGCACATCTAGCTGGAACCTGATTGGGAGGTCAGCTTCGCTACGTCTACACGCCTGTGTCTGTATCAACAACTTCAATCATATTTATTCTCTCTTCATAACCACTGTCATCAAATCTGATAGTCATATATAGAGGTTTTCCATGTGGATACTGAGATGCATGGCACCATTGTGCAGATACTTATATATCTAGCATATCAAGCCACCAGAGACAAGCAATACTTCGTTGAGACAATAACAACAATATGATCATTTTGTCTAGATGACATCGTCCATGTCTATTGATGTGGTTGGCACTCACCACAGGTACTCGCTCCCCCATAGATGACCTATTTTTTTCTTTTTAGTTGTTTATTAATCAAATTGTACATGTATAGCATGCATGCCTTGGGCAATATAGCAAGTCAAGGTGCCTATGCGGGCTGCAAAAATGGAGGGCATCGCTGACTCGGGTGTTGTATCCTGCTTAAGCATGTCAGTAATGGGTGTCGGACATGGACTCCACATGGAACACTCTCTTTGCCACATAAGCGGTGGCCTCAAGCCCCTATATGGAAGTATCCAATCTTGTTGTTCTACCATTTCTCTTAAACAAGATGTACAACTTCAACGGAATACCGACCGCCTGTGCTCCACCTGAGGTACACCATTGTGCAATCCACATGCCAAACCATGAGTAAAGTAGCAAGCTATTATGTTTCAAAATTTATTTGGAAGAGCACGTGTTTTGGGATTTATACTTCGCCGTGATCTTTTACTGTGTTCCTATGATACGTCTCCAACGTATCTATAATTTTTTATTGCTCCATGCTATAGTACCTACTGTTTTGGATGTTTATGGGCTTTATTATACACTTTTATATCATTTTTGGGACTAACCTATTAACCAAGAGCCCAGTTCCAGTTTTTGTTTTTACCTTGTTTTAGGGTTCGAAGAAAAGGAAAATCAAACGGAGTCCAATTGACCTGAAACTTCACGGAACTCATTTTTGGAAGGAAAGAAGCCCAGAAGTCTTGGAGTGCACGTCAGGGGACCTTCGAGGAGGCCACGAGGTAGGGGGCGCGCCCACCCCCCTAGGGCGCGCCCTCACCCTCATGGGCCCCTCGTGGCCCCCCTGACGTACTTCTTCCGCCTATATATCTCCATATACCCTAAAACATCCGAGAGCATAATAGATCGGGAGTTCCGCCGCCAGAAGCCTCCGTAGCCACCGAAAACCAATCTAGACACGTTTGGCACCCTGCCGGAGGGGGCAATCCCTCTGTAGTGGCCATCTTCATCATCCCGGTGCTCTCCATGACGAGGAGGGAGTAGTTCTCCCTCGGGGCTGAGGGTATGTACCAGTAGCTATGCGTTTGATCTCTCTCTCTCTCTCGTGTTCTTGAGGTGATACAATCTTGATGTATCGCGAGCTTCGCTATTATATTTGGATCCTATGATGTTTCTTCCCCCCTCTACTCTCTTGTAATGAATTGAGTTTCCCCTTGGAAGTTATCTTATCGGATTGAGTCTTTAAAGATTTGAGAACACTCGATGTATGTCTTGCCATGCGTATCTGTGGTGACAATGGGATACCACGTGATTCACTTGATGTATGTTTTGGTGATCAACTTGCGGGTTCCGCCCATGAACCTATGCATAGGGGGTGGCACACGTTTTCGTCGTGATTCTCTGGTAGAAACTTTGGGGCACTATTTGAGGTTCTTTGTGTTGGTTGAATAGATGAATCTAAGATTGTGTGATGCATATCGTATAATCATACCACGGATACTTGAGGTGACATTGGAGTATCTAGGTGGCATTAGGGTTTTGGTTGATTTGTGTCTTAAGGTGTTATTCTAGTACGAACTCTAGGGCTGTTTGTGACACTTATAGGAATAGCCCAACGGATTGATTGGAAAGAATAACTTTGAGGTGGTTTCGTACCCTACCATAATCTCTTCGTTCGTTCTCTGCTATTAGTGAATTTGGAGTGACTCTTTGTTGCATGTTGAGGGATAGTTATGTGATCCAATTATGTTATTATTGTTGAGAGGACTTGCACTACCGAAAGTATGAACCCTAGGCCTTATTTCCTAGCATTGCAATACCGTTTACGCTCACTTTTATCATTAGTTACCTTGCTGTTTTTTATAATTTCAGATTACAAATACCCATATCTACTATCCATATACCACTTGTATCACCATCTCTTCGCCGAACGAGTGCACCTATACAATTTACAGTTATATTGGGTGTGTTTGGGACACAAGAGACTCTTTGTTATTTGGTTGCAGGGTTACTTGAGAGAGACCATCTTCATCCTACGCCTCCTATGGATTGATAAACCTTAGGTCATCCACTTGAGGGAAATTTGCTACTGTCCTACAAACCTCTGCACCTGGAGGCCCAACAACATCTACAAGAAGAAGGTTGTGTAGTAGACATCAGGCTCTTTTCTGGCACCGTTGCCGAGGAGGTGACTGCTTGAAGGTATATCTTTAGATCTTGCAATCGAGTCTTTTAGTTTCTTGTTTTTATCACTAGTTTAGTTTATAAAAGACAACTAAAAATGGAATTGGGTTTGTCTCATACGCTTCACCTTTTTAATATCTTTCGTGAGTATGATGGAAAGGATAATTGTGCTCAAGTGCTAGAAGAAGAAATCTATAAAATGTTTTGCACTAAATATTTGAATGATGAGCACGATTGCAATGTTTTTAGTATGAATTCATTGAATATCCATGATGCTAATGATATGTAAAGCCACAAGCTTGGGGAAGCTATGTTTGATGAAGATGATATTTTTAGTCTCCCAAGTTTTCATATGCAAATTTATAATGATGATAGCATGCCTCCTATTTATGATGATTATTGTGATGACACGTATGCTTTAAAGAATAATAATAACAATGAAACTTGTCATCTTGGTTTCAATTTTCAATCCCATGATAGTTACTTTGTTGAGTTTGCTCCCACTACTATTAATGAGAAGAATTTTGCTTGTGTGGAGAGTAATAAAATTTCTATGCTTATAGATCATGAAAAGAATGCTTTAGGTGCTGGTTATATTGTTGAATTCATTCATGATTCTACTGAAAATTATTATGAGGGAGGAACATATGCTTGTAGGAATTGCAATAATATCAAGTTTCCTCTCTATATGCATAAAGTTTTGAAGTTTTGCTTGCTTTGCCCTCCTATGCTAGTTGATTATTGTTCCCATAAATTGTTTACTCACAAAATCCCTATGCATATGAATAGGGTTAGACTTAAATGTGTTAGTCATATTCTTCATGATGCTCTCTTTATGTTTCAATTCTTATCTTTTATGTGAGCATCATTGAAATCATCATGCCTAGCTAGGGGCGTTAAACGATAGCGCTTGTTGGGAGGCAACCCAACTTTATTTTTTTCCTTGCTTTTTGTTCCTGTTTATTAATAAATAATTCATCTAGCCTCTGTTTAGATGTGGTTTTATGCTTTTAATTAGTGTTTGTGCCAAGTAGAACCTTTGGGAAGACTTGGGGAAAGTCTTTGCGATCATGCTGTAAAAAACAGAAACTTTAGCGCTCACGAGAATTTCTGCCATTTTTATTTGGAGAGTGCTATTTAGTTAATTATTTTTTCAGATTATTAATAGTTAAATTCCTCAGGTCCAGCAATTTATTTGAGAATTTTATGATTTCCATAAGTATACGTTTGATACAGATTACTACAGACTGTTCTGTTTTTGACAGATTCTGTTTTTCGTGTGGTGTTTGCTTATTTTGATGAAACTATGGCTAGTAAAAGAGTTTATAAACCATAGAGAAGTTGGAATACAGTAATTTTAACACCAATGTAAAAATAATGAGTTCATTACAGTACCTTATGATGGTGATTTGCTTTCTTATACTAACAGAGCTTACGAGTTTTCTGTTAAGTTTTGTGTTGTGAAGTTTTCAAGTTTTGGGTAAGGATTCGATGGACTATGGAATAAGGAGTGGCAAGAGCCTAAGCTTGGGGATGCCCAAGACAGTCCAAGGTAATATTCAAGGATAGCAAAGAGCCTAAGCTTGGGGATCCCCCGGAAGGCATCCCCTCTTTCGTCTTCGTTCATCGGTAACTTTACTTGGAGCTATATTTTTATTCACCACATGATATGTGTTTTGCTTGGAGCGTCAATTTATTTTGTTAATATTTTTTTCTGTTATTTATAACAAATTTTCCATCTTTTATTTTAATAGAACTGGAATTGATAGCCTTTACTATGCCTATTTTAGAAGTCCACATGTTGCTGTTTGAAAACAGAAAGTTTACCACTGTTGCAATAATTCCCTAGAAAAGTCAGAATGTGATAAAATGTTGAAACCTTTTGCATATTAAGCTCTGATAAATGTACTACAGTGGGAATTTTCTTTCATAATTTTTGGAGCTAGGGAAGTATGGATGTTGCTGCATTCTTCACAGACTGTCCTGTTTAGGCAGATTGCTGTTATGTTTGCATTGTTTGCATATGTTTGCTTCTTTAATGATTCTATTTGAGGATAGGAGTATTAAATATGCAGAGGCATTTAGTATGAAATGTTGAATAATAATTTTAGTGATTTTCTACAGTAGAGTATGATAAGGTTTTGGCAATGGTTTATACTAACTTATCTCACGAGTCCTTGTTGAGTTTTGTGTGGATGAAGCTTTTGAGATTTAGGGAGACCGTGATATGAGAGGAATTAAGGAAACATAAAAGCTCAAGCTTGGGGATGCCCAAGGCATCCCAAGATAATATTTCAAGAAGTCTCGAGCATCTAAGCTTGGGGATGCCCCGGTTGGCATCCCACCTTTCTTCTTCAACAACTATCAGTTAGTTTCGATTGATCCTAAGTTTTTGCTTCTTCACATGATGTTTGCCATTCTTAGAATGCCATTTTATTTTTTTGCTTGTTGTTTGAATAAAGTATCAAGATCTGAAATTCTTAAATGTTAGAGAGTCTTCACATAGTTGCATAATTATTCAACTACTCAATTATCTTCACTTATATCTTTCGGAGTAGTTTGTCGTTTGCTCTAGTGTAACGCCCTCGATGCGGCTATATCTCCCACGTGTCGAAGCACGACTTAGAGGCATAACCGCATTGACAACAATGTCGCAAGTGAGGTAATCTTCACACAACCCATGTAATACATAAGGGAAAGAGTTACATAGTTGGCTTACAATCGCCACTTCACACAATTACATGAATAAAGCATTACATCAACCAAATACAATCAGGGTCCAACTACGGAACCAAAATAAAAGAAGAACCCCAAATGCGACAAGGTTCCCCGACCGACCCAAACTGGGCTCCACTACTGATCAACTAGAACAGAACAACACAAAGAACAAGACCTTCAACGAGCTCCTCCTGAGCTGGGTTGCGTCATCTGCACGGACTCATCGGCACCTGCAAGCTGGTTTTGGAAGTATGTGTGAGCCACGGGGACTCAGCAATCTCGCACCCTCGCGATCAAGACTATTTAAGCTTATGGGTAAGGTAAAAGGTATGAGGTGGAGCTGCAGCAAGCGACTAGCATATATGGTGGCTAACATACGCAAATGAGAGCGAGAAGAGAAGGCAAAGCACAGTCGACAAAAGTATGATCAAGAAGTGATCCTATAACAACCTACATCAAGCATAACTCCAACACCGTGTTCACTTCCCGGACTCCGCCGGAAAGAGACCATCACGGTTACACACGCGGTTGATGTTTTTTAATAAAGGTCAACTTCAGGTTTTCTACAACCGGACATTAACAAATTCCCATCTGCCCATAACCGTGGGCACGGCTTTCGAAAGATCAAATCCCTGCAGGGGTGTCCCAACTTAGCCCATCACAAGCTCTCACGGTCAACGAAGGTATAGACCTCCTCCCGAGACATTCCGATCAGACTCAGTATCCCGGTTCTACAAGACATTTCGACAGGGTAAAACTAAACCAGCAACACCGCCCGAATGCGCCGACAAATCCCGATAGGATCTGCACATATCTCTTTCTCAGGGCACACCGGATTGTCTAAACTTTCGGTAGGCCAGCCCAGAGTTGCCCCTGGTGGCCACCGGCGGCTGACAAGTTGGACCAACACTCAGAGGAGCACTGGCCCGGGGGTTTAAAATAATGATGACCCTTGGGCGCACGACCCCCAAGGGAGAAGAAAAGGCTAGGTGGCAAATGGTAAAACCAATGTTGGGCATTGCTGGAAGAGTTTTACTCAGGCGAACTATTAAGGGGTTCCCATTATTACCCAACCGCGTAAGGAACACAAAATCCGGGAACATAACACCGATATGACGGAAACTAGGGCGGCAAGAGTGGAACAAAACACCAGGCATAAGGCCGAGCCTTCCACCCTTTACCAAGTATATAGATGCATTAATTAAATAAGATATATTGTGATATCCCAACAAGTAAACATCTTCCAACAAGGAACAACAAATCCATGTACCAACAAGGTACGAACTTCATCTTCACCTGCAACTAACAACGCTATAAGAGGGGCTGAGCAAAGCGGTAACATAGCCAAACAACGGTTTGCTAGGACAAGGTGGGTTAGAGGCTTGGTTCAACAATATGGGAGGCATGATAAGCAAGTGGTAGGTATCGCAGCATAGGCATAGCAAAAGAGCGAGCAACTAGTAAGCAAAGATAGAAGTGATTTCGAGGGTATGATCATCTTGCCTGAAATCCCGCAAGGAAGAAGAACGAGTCCATGAAGAAGACAAACGGACGTAGGCGAACGGGTCCTCACAAACACGACGTTACCGGATCCAACCCGAAGAAGCAAACACCAGAAAGAAGCACACAACATAGTAAACAACCAGCACATGAACATGGTATGATATGTGAGATGCGGTATGCGATGCATATGCATGATTGGACATGGAAATATGGAACCTGGCCTCAACTTGGAAATCCAAGTGTTCCACTGGAAAGATGATATAAAATCGCTTGAAAATGATATAAAGATCACCAGAATCGGAGTTACGGTTTGGAAATGGCAAGCAATTCAAATATGACCACGTTCTGCGATTTACAGCAAGTAGCCACCTAAATGCAATGAGATGAACATGCTACAGTACCCAAACATGGCATAAAAATACATGGCAGGGATGCATTCATGATGCTTAACAAAAGTCTAGCACTGAGCTACGGCCAATTCATCCATTAACAGGTTCAAACAAGCATGGCAAAAATGCATATGGTAAACAGATCTCAGACTAAGTGAAATTAACACTTGTCTGGAATTTCAGATCGGATAGCACTCTTTGGAGCAACAAAACTACATGCTACAGGACCTGAACATGGCAAAGTAAAATATGGCATGGAACTAATCAAAAAGCTTAACAAAATTCCCTTAGTGACCTTGAGCCAAAAGGGATCAGAAAACACATTTGCAAGCATGTGAACATAGCAAAAGCATAAACAGTTCTCATACTTAGTGAAAGCTGGAGCATGCTGAAAACATATCTCAAGTAGGCATGTTTACGAGCTCGATGCACTCACTACGGAGCATGTCATGATAATCTAAGCATACACCCATAAAGAATACACAAAATGCAAGCTAGACATGGCAAGAACAATAACATAGCATGCACGGATCAACTACAACATCCCCGGCAAAATTGCTAACAAGTAGACAATCTGCCCGGATTCACGAAGTAGCAAAAGTATAGCTCGATTGACTCAAGCTAGGGTGCTCCATAATTGCAAACGAAGACATGGATGGATAGAGCACTACAAGATTAACAAAACATCCTTACTGATCATCCTCAAAAGAGGCACGGATCACTAGGAAACAACATGAACATATGGCAATATGAGATAAACAGGTCAAGGACTTAGTGGAAATGCTAAGTCCCTGAATTCAGCATTACCAAGTGCCTCACTTTGCAAGCTTGTGCTAGTCACCACACACATCAAAAAAATACATGGGTTGCACCTCTGGATAGATGGCAAAACATATAACAAAACACATGTAGAGCTCATGGGCATATCATGCACACAATAATCATGGCAAAAATGACAAATATCTAAATGGAGCAGCAGATCTGACAATTATCTCAAGTAGCACTCTTCTAATAGCATTTCGGGAATCAAGATGAACTCAAATGAAAATGATGCAATGAGATAAAATGATGTACTCTCTGAGACGAACATTTTGATATGCTATATGCTCAAATCTGAGTTACGGATGCGGAGTTACAATGCGATGAACATGAGCATATGGATCTGGGAATTTCGGGGACTTAGTGAAATTATACCTCTGCGAAAGTCAACGCGGGACAGAGATATCCGGGACATGGGCAAGGAGCCGTTTGGTTGGAGGGATGGGTGGATCTGATCCATCCCGATGAAATCTCACCGGAGTTGGCCGGAATTGCGCTGGAGACGGAGAAGGAGGCCGGAGACGAGGAGGAGGCCGGAGGAGGGCCGGATCCGGTGGCCGGAGAGGACGCCGGCGACGAGGAGGTTGCAGCCGGCCGTGGCGAGGCCGGGCGGCGCCGGAGTAGCACGGTCGGGGCGGCGGATGGCCGCGCCGACGATGGCACCCGAGGCGGCGAAGGGGCTCGCCCGTGAGCGGTAGGCGGCGCAGGCATGGGAGCCAGGCAGCGGTGGTTGCAGCTCCTCCGCGGGAGGTGGTGGCGGCGGGCCGCGGCTCCGGTGGGCGGCTGCCGGCGGCGGCGAGCATAAAGGGGCGCGGTGGCGAGGCGCCCTGGCGAGCAGGCGGCGCAAGTCCGGCGAGGAGGCGACGGGTCGAAACGGGCGGGCGACGGCGGCGGTGTGGGCTCGTGCGGGCCCGATCTGGGCTCCGCGGGCCGGTGGCGCGAGGACGGCGGCGGAGGACAGGTGGCGCGATGCGATTCGCTGTGGCGGGCGGTTGGACGTGTCCGGCCGCCGGGCGGACATGTTCGGCGGCGTGGGGAGGAGTGGATCTAGGGTTCATCGGCGAAATGATCCGAAATTTTGGGGAGGGGTGCTCTTTTATAGGTAGAGGGAGCTAGGAGAGTCCAAATGAGGTGCGGTTTTCGGCCACGCGATCGTGATCGATTGACCGAGATGATGGAGAGATCTTTGGTGGGTTTTTGGCCAAATTGGAGGGGTGTTGGGCTGCAACACACACGAGGCCTTTTCGGTCCCTCGATTAACCGTTGGAGCATCAAACGAAGTCCAAATGGTACGAACCTTGACAGGCGGTCTACCGGTAGTAAACCAAGGCCGCATGACAAGTCTCGGTCCAATCGGGAAATGTTTAACCCCCACACATGAAAGGAAGGTAGAAATGACCACCGGAGGAGAACGGAGTGCCGGAATGCAAAACGGACAACGGGGAAAAAGCTTGGATGCATGAAACTAACACGTATGCAAATGAAATGCACATGATGACATGATATGCAATGCATGACACGCAAGCAATGACAAGGCAACAACAGCGAATAACTGGAGGACACCTGGCACAATGGTCTCGGGGCGTTACATCTAGTGCTTTACTTATATCATTTTGAGAGTTTTAAATAGCATGGTAATTTGCTTAAATAATACTAATATGCTAGGCATCCAAGAATAGTAAAAACTTTCATATAGAGTATTGAATACTAAGATAAGTTTGATGCTTGATGATTGTTTTGAGATATGGAGATTGTGATATTAGAGCCATGCTAGTTGAGTAGTTGTGAATTTGAGAAATGCTTGTGTTAAAGTTTGTGATTCCCGTAGCATGCACGTATGGTGAACCGTTATGTGATGAAGTTGGAGCATGATTTATTTATTGATTGTCTTCCTTATGAGTGGTGGTCGGGGACGAGCGATGGTCTTTTCCTACCAATCTATCCCCCTAGGAGCATGCGCATAATACTTTGCTTTGATAACTTCTAGATTTTTGCAATAAGTATATGAGTTCTTTATGACTAATGTTGAGTCCATGCATTATACGCACTTTCCTTCCTTCCACCATTGCTAGCCTCTCTAATACCGCGCACTTTTCGCCGGTATCATACACCCACCAAATACCTTCCTCAAAACAGCCACCATACCTACCTATCATGGCATTTCCATAGCCATTCCGAGATATATTGCCATGCAACTTTCCACCGTTCCATTCATTATGACACGCTCCATCATTGTCATATTTCTAGCATGATCATGTAGTTGACATCGTATTTGTGGCAAAGCCACCGTTCATAATTCTTTCATACATGTCACTCTTGATTCATTACATCCAGGTACACTGCCGGAGGCATTCATATAGAGTCATATTTTGTTCTAAGTATTGAGTTGTAATTGTTGAGTTGTAAGAAAAATAAAAAGTGTGATGATCATCATTTTTAGAGCATTGTCCCAAGTGAGGAAAGGATGATGGAGACTATGATTCCCCCACAAGTCGGGATGAGACTCCGGACGAAAAATGAAAAAAAGAGAAAAAGAGGCCATAAAAAAGAGAAGGCCCAAAAAAAGAGAGAAAAAGAGGGAAGGGACAATGTTACTATCCTTTTACCACACTTGTGCTTCAAAGTAGCACTTTGATCTTCATGTTAGAGAGTCTCTCATTCTGTCACTTTCATATACTAGTGGGAATTTTTCATTATAGAACTTGGCTCGTATATTCCAATGATGGGCTTCCTCAAAATGCCCTAGGTCTTTGTGAGCAAGCGAGTTGGATGCACACCCACTTAGTTTCTTTTGTTGAGCTTTCATACACTTATAGCTCTAGTGCATCCGTTGCATGGAAATCCCTACTCACTCACATTGATATCTATTGATGGGCATCTCCATAGCCCGTTGATATGCCTTGTTGATGTGAGACTATCTTCTCCGTTTTTTCTTCTCCACAACCACCATTCTATTCCACCTATAGTGCTATATCCATGGCTCACGCTCATATATTGTGTGAAGATTGAAAAAGTTTGAGAACATCAAAAGTATGAAACAATTGCTTGGCTTGTCATCGGGGTTGTGCATGATTTAAATATTTTGTGTGGTGAAGATAGAGCATAGCCATACTATATGATTTTGTAGGGATAGCTTTCTTTGGCCATGTTATTTTGAGAAGACATGGTCGCTTAGTTAGTATGCTTGAAGTATTATTATTTTTATGTCAATATGAACTTTTATCTTGAATCTTTCAGATCTTAATATTCATGCCACAATTAAGAAGAATTACATTGAAATTATGCCAAGTAGCACTCCGCATCAAAATTTTTGTTTTTATCATTTACCTACCCGAGGACGAGCAGGAATTAAGCTTGGGAATGTTGATACGTCTCCAGCGTATCTATAATTTTTGATTGCTACATGCTATATTATCTACTGTTTTGGATGTTTATGGGCTATATTATACACTTTTATATCATTTTCGGGACTAACCTATTAACCCAGAGCCCAGTGCCAGTTTTTGTTTTTACCTTGTTTTAGGGTTTCGAAGAAAAGGAAAATCAAAAGGAGTCCAATTGACCTGAAACTTCACAGAACTCATTTTTGGAAGGAAAGAAGCCCAGAAGTCTTGGAGTGCACGTCAGGGGACCTTCGAGGAGGCCACAAGGTAGGGGGGTGAGCCCACCCCCCCTAGGGCGCTCCCTCCACCCTCATGGGCCCCTCGTGGCCCCCCTGACGTACTTCTTCTGCCTATATATCTCCATATACCCTAAAAACATCCGAGAGCATAATAGATCGGGAGTTCCGCCGCTAGAAGCCTCCGTAGCCACCGAAAACCAATCTAGACCCGTTTCGGCACCCTACCGGAGGTGGCAATCCCTCTTCAGTGGCCATCTTCATCATCCTGGTGCTCTCCTTGACGAGGAGGGAGTAGTTCTCCCTCGGGGCTGAGGGTATGTACCAGTAGCTATGTGTTTGATCTCTCTCTCTCTCTCTCTCTCGCTCTCTCGTGTTCTTGAGGTGATACGATCTTGATGTATCGCGAGCTTTGCTATTATATTTGGATCCTATGATGTTTCTTCCCCCCTCTACTCTCTTGTAATGAATTGAGTTTCCCCTTGGAAGTTATCTTATCGGATTGAGTCTTTAAAGATTTGAGAACACTCGATGTATGTCTTGCCGTGCGTATCTGTGGTGACAATGCGATACCACTGATTCACTTGATGTATGTTTTGGTGATCAACTTGCGGGTTCCGCCCATGAACCTATGCATAGGGGTTGGCACACGTTTTCATCGTGATTCTCCGGTAGAAACTTTGGGGCACTCTTTGAGGTTCTATGTGTTGGTTGAATAGATGAATCTGAGATTGTGTGATGCATATCGTATAATCATACCCATGGATACTTGAGGTGACATTGGAGTATCTAGGTGACATTAGGGTTTTGGTTGATTTGTGTCTTAAGGTGTTATTCTAGTATGAACTCTAGGGCTGTTTGTGACACTTATAGGAATAGCCCAACGGATTGATTGGAAAGAATAACTTTGAGGTGGTTTCGTACCCTACCATTATCTCTTCGTTCGTTCTCCGCTATTAGTGACTTTGGAGTGACTCTTTGTTGCATGTTGAGGGATAGTTATGTGATCCAATTATGTTATTATTGTTGAGAGGACTTGCACTAGCAAAAGTATGAACCCTAGGCCTTATTTCCTAGCATTGCAATACCGTTTACGCTCACTTTTATCATTAGTTACCTTGCTGTTTTTATAATTTCAGATTACAAATACCCATATCTACTATCCATATACCACTGGTATCACCATCTCTTCGCCGAACTAGTGCACCTATACAATTTACAGTTGTATTGGGTGTGTTGGGGACACAAGAGACTCTTTGTTATTTGGTTGCAGGGTTGCCTGAGAGAGACCATCTTCATCCTACGCCTCCTATGGATTGATAAACCTTAGGTCATCCACTTGAGGGAAATTTGCTACTATCCTACAAATGTCTGCACTTGGAGGCCCAACAACGTCTACAAGAAGAAGGTTGTGTAGTAGACATCATCCTCCAACCATAGCTTCTATGGTCATTAACTTGCCATATACGGATAGTCTGCAAAGTTTACAAACAAGAGTGAAACCAATAATGATGGGTGATGATTATGGTATGGTTTTCCGGATTAATAAATCAGTGGAAGAAAGCTATTTTGCTGGAAAAGATAAATCCAATATTAAACATAGTACGAATGTACTTCACCTGCAAAATTTTCTTATCATTCTATCATTCTAGAGGTTATATAAACCACAAAATCACACTGCTGGTCACACTATTGGTCACACTACTAACAACAGGTCCAAATGAAACCCGAGAAATTAAATTGAAATCCTGGTGACTGTAACTGTCAGCAGGTTTTACAAACAACACACATTTATATTAATTCGGCAGTTCATTAGATATGATCTGCAAGAGTTGGTTGTGATGTATATGTTCTATATCAGCGCACGGGTAGTTAATCTATCATTTTTGCCATTTAGTAAATTCAAGCCCTTAACATGATGCTCTGAATATCATACGAAGTTAGTTTCAGATTAATAGTGCACCTCATAGTGATTTTTATAACTAAAGTTGATCATAATCATTGTGTACAAAGAATTCTAATGTGGTGTTCAGTAAATTACAGAAAATAGAAGTATGCCTGTTTTATAACATGTTGTATTAAGGTAGCGCCACTTCCAAGAATCAAATGTATTTTATGTCCGAGCAAGTTTTTCCTCAAATGTATACTACAAAGGGCTCAGTACTAATTAATTGGCAATTTACTATGTGTCCTTAACTCCTTATACAGAATACATCTCATGCCTTTGTAGAATAAACTTCTCACGAGTGAAATTACTTCTGGTGTTCCAATGTAGCTAGATTGTAGAGAAACATGATAGCATCTTAATAATCCAGTAAGGTATTTGTCGAGCTCCCATTGCATGATTTATAGAGAGATCACAGAGCTTTTTCTTTAGTTCATCGAAAATTGTTTCGCTTCCAGTATGTAATTTGTACAAAAATCATGAAGTGCTTATGCATGCTTGCCTTTTGTTGACAATATAATTTTTTAAGTAAAGTAAATGACAAGTATTTTCTAATCACAATGGTGCATCCAGTGGATAAAGGTGTGTACTATGATAAAGTTGTACTTCAGACTATTATTTTCGTTTGTGGATAACAAACAAAATGATTAAAGCCCATGGCAGCAACCAATTTTGTTACCTGCTCCAAGGTATGCATGAGTTATGTATAAACTTCATCCTATGGTAGAATATTTATCTATACATGTGTTTCTAGTGGAAACTAACACATTTTATGCCTAATTTATACTTTTCTCATTGCAAGTCTAATATAATACATAACACTAATTAATCATATTCTCTTCAGACTGCATGCATTCATTCTATATGTATTTCATACCAATCTAATGTAGTAGAAGAACTCTTTAGAATCATTGGACTTGAAGTCGTCCATGCCAATGTAATTTACGCCAACATGATGTTTGTACCAGAAAGGATCATGCATGCTTTCTCCTATCGATTATAGCTTGCTATTGTCCCTGATGTAAAATTAAATCTTCATGACATGCGCCTCTTGCTTCCCACTATTGCATCCATTTTGAGAAAAGCTATGGAAAGGATATCAATTATACATGCACTTTTTTAAGCAAGTACCGCTGATATAGCTATGACAGATAGTTTGTGCGCTGCTACTTTGGTAGCCAGACTTCAATAAAAGGATCAAAATCTACATTTTTAAAAATTAAGCTAATCTTTACTAATCAGTTCTTTTGTTTTACTTTTAGATTATAAACCAGTTTTTTAATGGGGCCAGATTTTTGGTTGGAAGGAAGAAACTCAACTCGCTGGGAGGATTTGGTGGTAATTTACAAGGTCGTGCATCATTTTTCATGTATCTGGTTAGTGGCGATCCAAGTCACATGTTATTAGAATGGATGTTACTACAACATTTCCATCTAACGAGCAACGATTCGAACCAATTCAGATAGCAAGATACTACAATAATGAGATATATGAGGGAATGAACGGATGGCTCCCACCCCACCCCCACCCACGCCGATAGGCTCTCCGGCGATCTCCCTTCCTGGCCACTAAATTCCCAAACCAATCCACTCATCATCTCCGGCGTCACCTCCTCTCTACGTGGAATACCATCTTTGATGGATCAGGGTTCTGGTTCCACCCTTGGCTTGGATTTCTCCAAGGGGCTGGTTTTTGCAAATGAGATCTATAGATCTCTTGGCATCTCGGTTCATCCTACTGATGGCATGGATCCTTTCATCATGGTGGTATCATTCAGTAGGCATGATTTCCGCCTCTCAGAGGATTCAGTTGCTGCAGCGCTTGAGGCCGCGATTGGTGGATCAGCGATTGAGTTCATGGTTTCCAATGTAAGTGACAAGGTATTCTCCTTTCATGTTTCATGCAAAAAAGTTGGTCTCTACGTTCTTGCCCTTCGGTCTTTTGTTTGTGAGCATTTTAAATGCTTCTTCCACCTTTGGGGCCATGGTGGTCCGAATTGGAAACATGAGCTCTTGATTTGGAGGAAAGAGTGTGACGCTAAATGGATTTTTGTTAGCCCTACAAAATGTCGGGCTACAATGGGCATGCTGGCCATGCATAAACCTCCTGTTAAATCTTCGCTCAAATCTGCCCCTAGTTGCAGGAAGAAACTTTCTTTTGCTACGTTTCAAAACTATCCTGTATGCAAGGGATATCAGTACCCTACCACGCAAAATTGCATTGACGATGTACAAGATGTGGGTTATGTTCTTAATCAACGTGAGCGTGTCATTATTCATTCCCCTCCGGCGCCGGAGCTCCGGTGGACGGTGGCCACTCAACCGATCTGTTTTGGCACGGTTCCCCCACCGATCGCTCGATCTGCGTCAATCTCGCACGAGCTGGTTCCTCAATCTTCGGAGCAATCGTTGGGCGAGTCTACGATTTTTTCAAATCCTCCTGAATTACCAGGAATTGTTGGGCCCATTGTGTCATCAAGTACCAGCCCTGCCCAGCCCAACAGCCCGCCTCCTGCGTCATGCGCCATATCTACGGGCCCAGTCAATGCCGAATCTCCCAATGCATGGCAAGTCAATGACGAATCTCCCACCCAAAATATGGGCCGGTTTGTTGAGGATTTGGATGGATTTTCTTCTATGGTTGATGAAATGGCGTTTAATGTTTGGAAATGCCACAACTGCTTTTCTATGGCACATATCACCTCCAGTTGCACCAATCAAACGCGCTGTCGCCGTTGTTTTCGGCCAGGCCACAGAGCAAAATCTCGCACAAGATCTGCACCGGCTAGAGGTTTTAGGTGGGTCCGCGTGGCATTGAGAGTCCATCTGACAGCCCACCACCATCTATACGGCTTGACGCCTCGAGTTCCCTCCAACTTGCCGCTGCCGCCTGCCCATTGCTATGTCCCATCGACGAGTTACATCTAGCATCATCATCAGAGCCTCCCCCATTACCATCATCCCCTCCAGCTCCGCCTCTGCCACCACCCCATCTGCTATCATCTCCACCAGCCCCACCCTCCGCCCCGAGACCAGATACGCCGCCACCTCCAACCACCCCGAGACCAGATACGCCGCTACCTCCAACCACAGCACCACCACCTTTGTCGTGCTCACCGCCATCGACTTCTCCACAGATGGCCAACTTCGAGCTCGACCCCCTGCCATATGTGCCGCCGGGTTTTGAGATCATCGACGGAGGGCCGCTCCGCCTCCCTCGCACGTTCTTTGCTCCAGCTGATGCGCCTGACAGAAGGCACGAGCAGTATGCGATTGGCATCGTCGAGCCAGCGCCGCTGCCAGAGGAGATTCAACTCTACCACAATATGGTTAGTGATTTTGTTGTTAATCAGTTGGAAAGAGAAGTTCTAGATGTCCAGCCATGGATTCAAGGTGTCAGATTGTTCCGTTTCCGTAGTGCCATCTCTAGACAAATCATGGTAGATCATCCTCCCTTTGATTTGGGCAATGATCGCTTCGTTCGCTTTATTCCACATGATGAGGGGAGAAACTACAGAGCTGTCCAGGGTTTTCATCGTGGATGGGTCATGCTACTAGGGATTCCTCTAGATTATCGTCGACCGCAGTACATTGCAGATGTGATTAGCACTTTTGGTCGCTTTCACTATTAGCATTAGGGCGATCCCTTGCTGGTGAGGACTCTAGCATACGTGTCCTTCCCCGCCCCATCTTTGGTGCCTCAAGGTGTGGTTTATCTAGAGTTTGGTGACTTTGGTGGCACTAGGGTTTCATGGTCTGCTCCTGTCTATGTTCTGTCCGCGGATTTTGCAGATGTGTTGCCTGCAGATGAAGATCCGATGCCATTTGATGGAAACCCACACCCCTGCCTGGCCATCTGCACTTCCACAACCACAACTGGGTTCTGCCGGAGTTTCCTGAGATTGGGTGGAATGACGTGCCTCCACCTATGGATGACAATGCTAATGAACAGCATGATGCCGCCCCTGACAATGCGGCTGTTCCTGAGGAACCTGTTGAAGTGCAGTCTCAAGAGTCTATGGTGTTGCAAGTGTCTGAGGATTCAGTGAATAATGTCAATGACCCGAATGATGCTCACAATGCTGATATTGCTCCGTTTCTTCCTGTGGCTCATCCAGCTCAGCAGGTTCTTCATATTGGTCGAGTGCTAACGGTTTTTGGCCTAGTCTTGCCCTCTCAGATGCAGTGGACCCGTACTTTCTGTAAGTACATACAGCAGTTTGATTCAGCAGTCATCCCACGACCCTTACAGATGCCTTTGTTCAACTTCATCAAGCAATCCTGGAGTAACAACCTTTCTATTGGGAGCGTGGATCTCAGTCTGTTGCCACCGTCGACTGTTCCAGAGCCTTTCTGTCAGCTTTCACCACTCAAGCGCCTTGTTGCTCAGGCGCTCTGCTTCGATGAGCCTGCTGAGTTGTCTGAACCTGTCACTGAGAAGTTTCAGTTCTCTGCTATGCCTGTAATTAACAATAAGAGATCTCGCAAATCTGCTTTTGTTGGGCCGATTCTCCTGGAGTCAGAGGTTCGACGTAGTGCATGCCTCCGCACCCTGCGTGATGGTTTTCGTCAGGTGCCCCCAGGAACAGACACCCCGCAATCTGTCAAGCATACCAAGAAGCGCAAAACCAGTGCCCAGCCTGCTTAGTCTGCACCTGCTCTAGAGGAGACGATTGTGCCTCCTCCAACTGCAATTGCTGACCTGCAACGCATTGGTGCACGCCTACGGATTGCCCCTGAGAAGATCACGGCGGAGAAGCTTGCAGCTGATCCTTCTGAAGCCACTACCTCCAAGGATGCGGATGATGAATGAAGTCTGTCACATCAAGGGTTGCTGGCGAACCCCTTTAATCGCCACTTATCTTTACTTTCTTTACTTGCTGCTAAACTTTATGATGTTGTTCGATGGATGCTGTAGGTCATTGCGTGATCTACTTTTGCATTACTACCAGTTAGTTTGTAATGAATCAGACAAACTTTAGAGATTGGAAGATATTGTGTTGGAATGTGCGTGGCCTTAACTCTGAAGCGCGGCAACTTGCAATTAAACAGAAGATAGACGAAAGTGGGTCCTCTGTAGTCTGTTTGCAAGAAACTAAATGCATGCATATTGATCAGCATTTTCTTAGAAATTTTTGTCCTCGATGCTTTGATAATTTCGTGTATATGCCATCAGCTGGGGCTTCTGGTGGTATCCTTGTTATTTGGAATTCAGCTTTCTTCACTGGCAAATTAATACAAGCGCGCTCCTATGGCATCATTGTGTAATTTACATCTGCACACACTTCTGAAGTTTGGACTTTAGTGTCAGTTTATGGTCCTTGTCAGAACCCAGCAAGAGATGAATTTGTTCGGTGGTTATATAACCTCGACATTCACATGGATAATAATTGGCTACTCCTTGGTGATTTTAATTTCATGCGATCCTTGGACAACCGTAACATACCAGGGGGTGATGTTAATGATATTTTCCTTTTTAATGAAATCATTGGCCATCTAGGTTTGGTTGAACTACCAATAAAAGGTCAGCAGTTTACCTGGTCCAACATGCAAAGATGTCCTCTCCTTGAATAGATTGACTGGTTTTTTACCACAGTATCTTGGACTTCTGATCACCCTAAGACCATGGTCTTGCCCCTGGCACGGACTGCATCGGACCATGTACCTTGTGTGGTTTCTGTTTCCACTTCTATCCCAAAAGCCAAGGTCTTCCGTTTTGAAAACTATTGGGTAAATCTGCCCGGTTTTGCTGAATGTGTTTCTGAAGTTTGGAACAGGCCAGTTCAGAGGTCCTCTGCCGCTGCTACAATCTCAGCCAAGTTTAAAGCTCTACGGTATGCTCTTAAGAGGTGGCATGTTAGCCTTTCGAAGGTTAAAGCCCTAATTGCTGACTGCAACAAGGTGATCTTGCACTTTGACGCCTTAGAGGAACTTCGTATGCTCACTTGGCCAGAGATGAACTTTCGTAAAATTGTTAAACTCCATCTTGAGGATATTCTTCATTTGCAATTTATATACTGGAAGCAGCGCTGCACCATCAGATTCATCAAAAGTGGGCGAGGAGAACATGAAGTTTTTCCACGCCATGGCTACTAAGCGCTACCGAAGGAATACCATCACCCCCATTAAAAATGCTGCAGGTGAGGTGGTGACTGATCACCACCAGTTAACTTCCATGTTTTGGTCGGATTTCAAGCAACATATGGGCCAAGCCAAGGGTATTCGCATGACCTTTGACCTTGACAACCTCCTGTCTAGAGTTGAGGGACTTGATGGGTTAACCAGACCTTTCTCTGATGATGAAGTGGAGGAGGTCATTAAACATTTACCGTCAGACCGCGCCCCTGGCCCGGATGGATTTACTGGCCTTTTTCTCAGGAAATGTTGGAGTGTTCTTAAGCCAGATTTTATGAAGCTAGTTACTGAGTTATATGAGGGAAAATGCAGCCTCGAGTGTTTAAACACGTCTCTCATTACCCTCATTCCTAAGAAGTTAAATACGGAGTTTGTTGGTGACTTTCGGCCAATCTCTTTAACTAATACATATTTAAAATTCTTGACCAAGCTTCTGGCGAATCGGTTGCAGAAAGTAATCCTCAAATGCATCCACCATAACCAATATGGTTTCCTCAAGTGTCTCTCTATCCAGGACTGTCTTGCATGGTGTTTTGAATATATACACCAGTGCAAAGCTTCAAAGAGGCCCATTGTTCTATTGAAACTAGATTTCACAAAAGCGTTTGACACGATTGAGCATGATGCCATCCTCACAATTCTTAAACACAAGGGCTTTGATGATCGTTGGAATGGCTGGGTGAGTAACCTCCTATCGTCTGGTTCTTCTGCGGTCTTGTTAAATGGAGTTCCTGGCCAACATTTTCAATGTAAATGTCGTGTTCGGCAAGGTGATCCCCTATCGCCTCTCCTCTTTGTCATTGCGGTGGATCTTCTGCAATCTTTGATAAATGATATGTGCGCCCGTAATATCCTCAGTTTGCCAATCCCAACGAGATCTACCGACTACCCGATCGTCCAATATGCGGATGATACTCTCATAGTTTTGCCAGCGGTTGACAACCAACTGATTACTCTCAAGGATATGCTACACAACTTTGCTGCATCCACGGGTCTGCGCGTCAACTTTACTAAATCTGTCTCTCATCCCGATAAACATGTCTGAGGAAGAAGGTGCTCGTATTGCTGCTTTACTGGGATGCTCTGTTGGATCAATGCCATTTACTTACCTTGGTCTGCCCATGGGTACTTCTAGACCGACCATTTATGATATGCTACCTCTTGTTGATCGCATTGAGAGAAGTCTGTCGGCTACTTCCTGTCTCCTCAACCAAGGCAGTCGGCTTCAACTTCTGCAGTCTGCCCTCACGTCCATGCCCATTTACTTTCTCTGCTCCTTATCAATACCACAGGGTATGCTAAAGCAGATTGAAAGGATTGAACGGCAATGTCTGTGGAGGGGGAATTCTAAAGCACCAAGACAATCTCTAGCTGCATGGGAACTGGTATGCAGACCAAAAAAGTATGGGGGGCTAGGAGTCACTCATTTGGGTGTGCAAAATGAATCTCTTCTACTCAAGCACCTGTTCAAGTTCTTCAACAAGAAAGATGTTCCATGGGTGAATCTCATTTGGGATTCCTACTATCATTCCTCACCTCCACAAGTCACTCAACTCTGTGGCTCCTTTTGGTGGCGCGATGTGCTCAAGTTGTATGAAAATTTTGTTTTGCTGGCCACACCACAAGTACATGCTGGAGATACTATGGTTTTTTGGCTTGATCGTTGGCAAATTGACAACAGAATGATTGCTCTTAAGGATCGATTCCCTAGACTTCATTCATTTGCCATTGATGACACAATAACAGTCAAAGACTTTTTTTCCTATCAGACGGCTATGGAAGGTTTTCACCTACCTTTTGTCTTCGGAGGCACATTTGGAACTAACACAACTATAGAGCTTGTTACAGCCCATACGACTGCAGTCAGAGGAGAATGATGTTTGGAAATGGCCATCCAAATCTAGAGAATATCAATCTAAACTCTATTATGAGTTCACCTTCTCCCATTTGAGGATTGACCCTATGTTCAAGTATTTTTGGAAAAGTTCCTGTACCCTCAAGATCAAGGTTTTTGGATGGCTTTTATTGATGGATCGCCTCAACACACGAGACATGATGCAGAGAAGACACTGGAATATCCAGGATGATACATGTGTGCTATGCCAATCTTCACTTCATGAAGATAGAGTCCACCTCTTTTTCTCTTGCAACTTTAGTCAAAGAGTTTGGAACTATCTTGGGATTTCCTGGTCAGCGGCATCCACTCAATCTACTTACACAATGGCTGCGGATTCTAGGAGAGATTTCAACAAACCTTTCTTTTCTAAGGTGGTCTTTACTGCCACTTCGAACATTTGGACGCAGAGAAATGGCAAGATCTTCCGAAATGAGAATCCAAGTTTTAGAGCTTGGAGGAGGAATTTTGTACATGATATATCATTACTAGATCATAGAATCAAATGTAAATATAGAGACAGTTTAATAGCTTGGATAGCCTCCCTCCCCTAACTCTCTTTGTAAGTATGATAGCTCTCCTTTGTTTTTTTCTTTGCACATTTTGTACAGAGAACCTCTTGTTTTGTTTTGAACAAAGAGTTGTGAGGCTGTTGCCTTGCAGTATATAGTCAAAAAAACATTTCCGTCTAAACATATGACACTATGATCTTTGCATATATAGTGCACTCCCTCTGTAAATAAATATAAGACGTTTTATAGATCACTAAAGTAGTGACCTAAAACTTCTTATATTTTTGTACGAGTGAGTAATATGTTCCTACTACTATATGTTTTCTCATTGTTATGAGAAGAGATTAATTAGCTTCTCTGAGATATACATTGTTGATGTGATCAAACATGTGTTACATGCCATCTAATGCAACATCATACCACATCTTTCCATTTTTCGGCACTTATGTGCTCTTGCCATTTGTGGAATGGAATTGTTCTCAGTTCACAATAAGACTATTACAGCTGATAAGCAGAAGTGAAGAACAAATAAAATTGCACTACGCTTTATTTGAATGTTCACAATTATAACTAGCTATGACAAAAGATAACTATACATGAATTTTTTTGGAAGTAGAACTATACATGTTAGATCTCCAATGGCGTATCAACCAAAAAACAATACCACGGAATCTTAGAAAGCGAAAAGAATACTATATAACTTATATCAAGATAGCCAATTGCTCATGCTCAACGGCAAACAAAAAAATGATGTACTATATAAATGATTGCTAAGAAATAAAAGAAGTCCCGAGGTAATGCTGGTTTGAAATCATATGAATATGTAAAATGCCTAATTATGAGTTTCTAATTCAATGTGAATAATCGTGAAAAATTGCTACATATTTTTAATCAGTATTTTATTTTCATGTCATTTGTTTAAAGTCTAATAATTCAATTTTAGTATTAGATTGTGGGGACCACTTTTTTCGTCAATTCGAATGAACGTCTAACTGATAAGTTGGCAAGTTGGTCTTCATTTTGGATACTATAGTATAGCCCTTATTTCTTTCCGTTTGTACATAGTACTATATATACTTCAAAGGTCACTAAGGTTATTCGAACACCTGGTGTCCCTTATATCTTATTACTGTACCACCAAATTACAACATATAATGCATGCAATAAGGAACTTATTCAAAGAATATAGTATTTTGTCCTATGAAAAGTTCGAAGGAGTTGAGAACTTAATATGTTTGGATAATAATAATTTGGATATTTTTCTATATCATTATGGAAAGAATTTGTAAAATGAACATACTAAAAATGTCACTATTATGTGTTTTTTCGAGCTAGCCCGTGCAGCAGCACGTGTTGACGTCTAGATACTGGAATTAGGTGTAGTGATATCACAAACTAAGATTTGTACAATGACCGTTTTCATTTAATCAGTTGATCTAACTTCTCCATCAAAGATAGTTATTAAAGAAAATGAAGATATCTCATTCTAAACTCTGAGTAGTATGAATTGCGCCTCATGAAATCTAAAGTAAATTAGTAGCATAGCGTAAACCAACTATAATTTTCGCAAGGATATTTTATATGATATTATTGCTGACTGAAATGCTAATGCATATACCTATATATCATTGGCCTTTAATAGCTTGGACTTAACGGTTTGCAAAAACGCTACTCCGGTGTAACACTATGAATCTAGAGTAGATATTTATTTTCCAATTTTTATACTTATATTGCCAAACTTGCGAACATATATTTTTCACAATATGGCACATGAATAAAGGATTTTAATTTTTTTACATGTGAACATGCAAAATTGATCAATGAAAATATGGAATGGGAGCATGTATAAAATAAATAAACATTTGAATTCAAACAAAATAGAAAATCAAACTTAAATATACACTAGCCCGTGCGAATGCACGGGTCGACGACTAGTTTGTCCGATCTACTACAATTTTACCTATCTTTTTACCTGTGAGGGATTGACAACCCCTCTCTTACGTCGGGTTGCAAGTATTTGTTCTCTGTATGAGGAGCTATACGTGGTGTTGCGTGGTTCTCCTACTAGTTCGATAACCTTGGTCTCATCACTGAGGGAAATACCTACCGTAGCTATGCTGCATCATCCCTTCCTCTCTGGGGAAATACCGACGTAGTTCAAGCCGCATCAAAAGGAATTTAAGGCGCCGTTGGCGGGGAGGATCAAGTCAAGATAGTCTCCCTGTAATGTGCCAATTTCTGGCGCCGTTGCTGGGGAGACATCATCAACATCTACCAGGTTCCTAATCACAAATATCATCTCCCTACAATTTACATTATTTGCCATTTGCCTCTTGTTTTCCTCTCCCCCACTTCACAAAATTTTACCGTTTTATTCGCCCTCTTTTTTGTTCGCCTTTTTCTCGTTTTGATCTCTTATTTGCTATCTTTGCTTGTGTTTCCATGTGTCTTCTATTTGCTTGCATCTTCACTTGCTACAAATCTATTGATATGGATCCTCATCGACTTGTTAATCTTTTCGAAAGATCCAATTATGATTAACCAATTGCTAGTAATTTGAGTGCACTAGATTATCTTTATGAAGTTTTGCTTGAGATTCGTGAATCTGAAAATTGTGATGAAGAAATTTATGAAGTGATTCATGATAGCTCCTTGAATGAAAAGCATGATTGCGATGATTTTACTATGAATTCTATTAATGTCAATTGTGCTAATAATATGCAAAACCCCAAGATTGGGGATGCTAATTTTGCTATATCCACTATTTGTTGCAATGATCATGATTGTGGTGATAATGATTCTTATGTTCTTGAAAATTTATTTAAGCCTCATGATGAATATGTTTGCGATAATATTGAAAGTGGGCTTGGAGAGGTCATGACTTTAGTTGATGTTAATCCCACCATCTTGGAAGATCATAAAACTTTTATGCATGTGGATCATGAAGAGAAAATTTTATGTGATAGCTATATTATTGAATTTGATTATGATCCTACATATAATTATTATGAGAGAGGAAAATATGATTGTAAAAATTTTCATGTTATTAAATTTCCTCTCGGTGTGTTGAGATTGCCAATGTTTTATTCCTCTCCTTTGCATATGCTAGATATTTCTTGTCTTGACAATTTGTTCTCCTATAAAATTACTATGCATAGAAAGTATGTTAGACTTAAAAGTGTTTGTCACATGTTTGATGATTCTCTCTTTGTGTTTCAAATATTATCTTCCATGTGAGCATCACTGAAATCTTATGCCTAGATAGGGGCGTAAAACGATAGCGCTTGTTGGGAGGCAACCCAATGAATAAAATTTATTTTGTCTTTTTCTTTCTGCTCTTGAGTGTTTGCACAACTATGCTACTGTTATGATTGTGTTTTTTTGTGTTTTAATTAGTGTTTGTGTCAAGCAAAGCCTTTGGGATCATGTTGGGGATAGTTGATTTGATCTTGCTGAAAAACAGAAACTTTTTCGCCCAGGAAAATAATTTTCACTTTTAACAGAAGTGCGATAAAATACTGATCATTTTTAAGAAGATTAATATACAAATTGCTCACGTTTTCCTATTTTTTCAGAATTTTTGGAGTTACAGAAGTATTCTAAATATCCAGATTTCTACAGACTGTTCTGTTTTTGATAGATTCCGTTTTCTTTGCGTTGTGTGCTTGTTTTGATGATTCTATGGTTTTCTTTGAAGAGTTTTGCCATAGAAAAGGTGGAATACAGTACGTATAATGCAAAAAATAAAATATGAATGGGTTTACAACTGTACTTATAGTAGTGATTTGCTTTCTTATACTAATGGATCTCACGATGGTTTGTTGAGTTTTGTGTGATTGAAGGTTTCAAGTTTTGGGTGATATTACGACAGATGAAGGAATAAGGAGTAAGAAGAGCCTAATCTTGGGGATGTGATAACCCACAAGTATAGGGGATCACAACAGTTTTCGAGGGTAGAGTATTCAACCAAATTTATTGATTCGACACAAGGGGTGCCAAAGAATATTCTCAAGTATTAGCAGCTGAGTTGTCAATTCAACCACACCCCGAAACTTAATATCTGCAGCAAAGTATTTAGTAGCAAAGTAATATGATAGTAGTGATAATGGTAGCAAAAGTAATATTTTTGGTTTTATAGTGATTGTAACAGTAGCAACGGAAAAGTAAATGAGCGAAGAACAATATATGAAAAGCTCGTAGGCAATGGATCCGTGATGGATAATTATGTTGGATGCGATTCCTCATGCAATAGTTATAACATAGGATGACACAGAACTAGCTCCAGTTCATCAATGTAATGTAGGCATGTATTCCGAATATAGTCATACATGCTTATGGAAAAGAACTTGCATGACCTCTTTTGTCCTACCCTCCCGTGGCAGCGGGGTCCTATTGGAAACTAAGGGATATTAAGGCCTCCTTTTAATAGAGTACCGAACCAAAGCATTAACACATAGTGAATACATGAACTCCTCAAACTATGGTCATCATCGGTAAGTATCCCGATTATTGTCACTTCGGGGTTAACGGATCATAACACATAATAGGTGACTATAGACTTGCAAGATAGGACCAAGAACTCACATATATTCATGAAAACATAATAGGTTCAGATCTGAAATCATGGCACTCGGGCCCTAGTGACAAGCATTAAGCATAGCAAAGTCATAGCAACATCAATCTCAGAACATAATGGATACTAGGGATCAAACCCTAACAAAACTAACTCGATTACATGATCAATCTCATCCAACCCATCATCATCCAGCAAGCCTATGATGGAATTACTCACGCACGACGATGAGCATCATGAAATTGGTGATGGAGGAAGGTTGACGATGACGATGGCGACGGATTCCCCTCTCCGGAGCCCCGAACGGACTCCAGATCATCCCTCCTGAGAGAGTTTAGGGCTTGGCGGCGGCTCCGTATCGTAAAACACGATGAATCCTTCTCTCTATTTTTTCCTCCGCGAACACGAATATATAGAGTTGGAGTTGAGGTGGGAGAAGCACCAGGGGGTCCACGAGGCAGGGGGCACGCCCAGGGGGGTAGCCGCGCCCCCACCCTCGTGGATAGGGTGTGGGCCCCTTGGCCTTGATTCTTTCGCTAGTATTTTTTATATATTCCAAAAATAATCTCCGTTGATTTTCAGTTCATTCCAAGAACTTTTATTTCTGCACAAAAATAACACCATGGCAATTCTGCTAAAAATAATGTCAGTCCGGGTTAGTTCCATTTAAATCATGCAAGTTAGAGTCCAAAACAAGGGCAAAAGTGTTTGGAAAAGTAGATACGTTGGAGATGTATCAACTCCCCCAAGCTTAAACCTTTGCTTGTCCTCAAGCAATTCAGTTGACAAACTGAAAGTGATAAAGAACAACTTTTACAAACTCTGTTTGCTCTGGTTGTTGTAAATATGTAGAGCAAGCATTCAAGTTTTCAGCAAAGATTATGAACTGACCATATTCACAATAACATTTAGGTCTCATGTTTACTCATATCAATGGCATAATCAACTAGCGAGCAATAATAATAAATCTTGAATGACAACACTTTCTCAAAACAATCATAATATGATATAACAAGATGGTATCTCGCTAGCCCTTTCTGAGACCGCAAAACATAAATGCAGAGCAACCCTGAAGATCAAGGGCTGACTGGAAATTGTAATTCATGGTAAAAGAGATCCAGTCAAGTCATACTCAATGTAAACTAATAGTAATACATGCAAATAACAGCGGTGCTCTCCAACTGGTGCTTTTTAATCAGAGGATGATGACTCAACATAAAAGTAAATGGATAGGCCCTTCGCAGAGGGAAGCAGGGATTTGTAGATGTGCTAGAGCTCAATGTTGAAATAGAGATGAATAATATTTTGAGCGGTATACTTTCATTGTCAACATAACAACCGAGAGATCTCGATATCTTCCATGCTACACACATTATAGGCGGTTCCCAAGCAGAATGGTAAAGTTTATACTCCCCCACCACCAACAAGCATCAAACCATGGCTTGCCCGAACCAACAGGTGCCTCCAACTAACAACAATCCTGGGGGAGTTTTGTTTGCAATTATTTTGATTTGATTTGAGCATGGGACTGGGCATCCCGGTGACCAGCCATTTTCTCGTGAGTGAGGAGCGGAGTCCGCTCCTCTTGAGAATAACCCGCCTAGTATGGAAGATACACACAACCCTAGTTGATACATGGTCTATTCGAGCATACAAAACAGAATGTTTATTTGAAGGTTTAGAGTTTGGCACATACAAATTTACTTGGAACGGCAGGTACATACCGTATATAGGAAGGTATGGTAGACTCATATGGAATAACTTTGGGGTTTATGGAGTTGGATGCACAAGCAGTATTCCCGCTTAGTACAAGTGAAGGCTAGAAAGAGACTGGGAAGCGACCAGCTAGAGAGCGACAACAATCATGAACATGCATTAAAATTAATCAACACTGAATGCAAGCATGAGTAGGATATAATTCACCATGAACATAAATATTGTGGAGGCTATGTTGATTTTGTTTCAACTACATGCGTGAACATGTGCCAAGTCAAGCCACTAAAATCGTTCAAAGGAGGATACCACCCTATCATACCACATCACAACCATTTTAATAGCATGTTGGCACGCAAGGTAAACCATTATAAACTCCTAGCAAATTAAGCATAGCATAAGCAATTATAACCTCTAATTGTCATTGCAAACATGTTTCATTCATAATAGACTGAATTAGGAACGATGAACTAATTATATGTACAAAAACAAGAGAGGTCGAGTTCATACCAGCTTTTCTCATCTCAACCAGTTCATCATATATCGTCATTATTGCCTTTCACTTGCACTATCGAATAGTGTGGATAATAATAATAGTGCACATGCATTGGACTAAGCTGGAATCTGTAAGCATTCAATATACGGGAGAAGACAAGGTAATATGGGCTCTTTGTTAGATCAGCAATAATGCATATGAGAGCCACTCAACATTTTCATTATGGTCTTCTCCTCTCGACCCCCAAAGAAAAGAAAAGAAACAAAACAAAACTATTTACACGGGAAAGCTCCCAACAAGCAAAAGAAGAACAAGAAATCATTTTGGGTTTTCTTTTTAATTACTACTACTACAGGCATGGAAAGTAAATTAGCTAAACGCTACAACTAATTTTTTTGGTTTTTCTTAAGGTTTTTCAAACACACAAGAAGAAAGCTTAAAAGAAAATAAACTAGCATGGATGATACAATTAAAAAGTATGAGCACCGGCAACTGGCATGAGTGTGTGAACACAAATGTAATGTTGGTGAGAAATACGTACTCCCCAAGCTTAGGCTTTTGGCCTAAGTTGGTCTATGCCCAAGGATCAAAGTTGTAGCTGGGGTCGTACTGAGAGGCAGCGGCAATTGCCTCATGAGCTGCAGCTTGGAGGCGAGCTGCCTCCATCCTCCTCTCATACTCGCTCGCCTCCTCCCTAGTTATAACATATCTCCCTTTTGTCTGAAAGTCAAAGAAAGCAGGAGAAGGGAGAGCAACGTGGAAGGTGCGCCGTCTGACAAAGATTAGTCGGTACTAGAGGAACTGATCGTTCCTCTCAACAAACTGATGACGAACCATAGCATTATAATCTAGATAAGCAGGAGGCAACTCAATATCATCCCCACGTATGGGTATACCAAGAAAGTTAGCTACACGAGTTGCATAAATTCCACCAAACAAATCTCCAGTTAAACCATTAAGATGCAACCTGCGTGCAACAATAGCCCCCAAGTTATATTGTCTATCTCCTAATACAGCACTCTTGAGAACACTAAGATCTAGAACACACATATGGCAAGCCTCATCTTTACCGTTAATGCATCTACCCACGAAGAGAGAAAAATAATGTATGGTAGGAAAATGAATGCTCCCTATGATAGCTTGTGTTATTTCTCTAGATTCCCCCATAATGATACTAGCAAGAAATTCTTTAAATTCAGATTTGCGAGGTTCACTAACACTACGCCACTGTAGGAGTATACAAGCAGTATTAAAATCTTCTAAGTCCATAGTATAAGATTTATCATAAAGATCAAATAGGACAGTGTGAGAATTGCGCGAGGATGTAAATTTAAACCTTCTCACAAATGAATTAGTTAAGTAGAGGTATTGCCGGCACTTATCTGCCTCGAAGCTCTCCAGATCAGCGTTACACACATATGCTTCAAATTCTTCCTTGATGCCTGCCCGAACCATGAAATCCTCTGACGGCCATTCACAAGGCCGCACTTGAGCTTCCCTTGGTAGTTCATTGTCCGGCTCGCGTATTGCGGGCCTTGGGCCTTGCTTCCTTGAGGAACCACCATGGTACATTTTCCTAAACATATTTCATCCTCTGAAAAATTTCTAAAATTTTTAGTGACTCAAAATAAAAGTGAACCAAACTCAACAAAATTGATAGCAACTACTCCTATACAAGTGCCTAGAGGCTATATTATGCATTAATACTACTCTTGACCACATAAATTTGACATGCAAGCTCAAGAACAAGGTCACCAAAGCAGCAAAAATTTGCAATAAATAAAGCACTAGAACAAAAACTAATTGGATCATTGGAGGAGTCACATACCGAAGAACAATCCCCCAAAGCAGTTTTGCGAATGGAGCTTTGAGCAAGGAGATCGAAAATGGCAGCAAGATGAGCAAGAACTCGGGTTTGAGCTGGTGGGTGATTTTTTCTGGAGCAAGACGAAGTGTGTGGGTGCAAGGATAAGTGGAGGGGACCCACGTGGGGTCCAGGAGGCAGGGGCGCGCCCTCCACCCTCGTGGGCACATGGTGGGCCCCCCTGGTGTGTTCTCAGTGCCAATAATTCTTAAATATTCTAGAAAAAAAAATCATATTTCATTTTCAGGGCATTTGGAGAACTTTTATTTTCGGGGTATTTTTTATTGCAAGGATAATTCAGAAAACAGACAGAAAATACTATTTTTACTTTATTTAATATAAATAACAGATAGTAAAAGGAGGGTACAGAAGGTTGTGCTTTCTAACTTCATCCATCTCATGCTCATCAAAAGGAATCCACTAACAAGGTTGATCATATCTTGTTAACAAACTCATTCCGAATCGCATGAAACCGGAGAAATTTCGAATAACACTAGGTTACCTCAACTAGGATATGCACATCCCCAACAATAAGAATATCACATTTCTTCTTGACAGTAGGAAGAGGAAATTCAAAACCTCCAATAGTGATTGTTGAAATTTTTCTAATAGAATTGATACTATGGACTCGAGGTTGTTTCCTCAGAAAGTGTACCGTATGCTCATTACCATTAACATGAAAAGTGACATTGCCTTTGTTGCAATCAATAACTGCCCCTACAGTATTCAGAAATGGTCTACCAAGGATAATCGACATACTATCGTCCTTGGGAATATCAAGAATAACAAAGTCCGTTAGAATAGTAACGTTTGCAACCACAACAGGCACATCCTCAAAAATACCGACAGGTATAGCAGTTAATTTATCAGCCATTTGCAAAGATATTTCAGTTGGTGTCAACTTATTCAAATCAAGTCTAAGATATAAAGAGAGAGGCATAACACTAACACCAACTCCAAGATCACATAAAGCACTTTTAACATAGTTTCTTTTAATGGAGCATGGTATAGTTGGTACTCCTGGATCTCCAAGTTTCTTTGGTATTCCACCCTTAAAAGTATAATTAGCAAGCATGGTGGAAATTTCAGCTTATGTTATCTTTCTTTTATTAGTAACAATATCCTTCATGTATTTAGCATAAGGGTTCATTTAAGCATATCAGTCAAACACATACGCAAAAAGATAGGTCTAATCATTTCAGCAAAGCGCTCAAAATCCTCATCATCCTTTTTCTTGGATGGTTTAGGAGGAAAAGGCATGGGTTTCTGAACCCATGGTTCTCTTTCCTTACCGTGCTTCCTAGCAACGAAGTCTCTCTTATCATAACGTTGATTCTTTGATTGTGGGTTATCAAGATCAACAACACGTTCAATCTCTACATCATTGTCATTGCTAGGTTGAGCATCAACATGAACATCATCATTAACATTATCACTAGGTTCATGGTCATTACCAGATTTTGTTTCAGCATCAGAAATAGATATATCATTGGGATTCTCAGGTGTGTCAACAACAGGTTCACTAGAAGCATGCAAAGTCCTATAAGTTTTCTTCTTCTTCGAAGAACTCGGTGCATCAACAGTAGTTCTCAGAGAATCTTGCTTAATTCTCTTAGGGTGGCTCTCAGGATAGAAAGGTTCCTGTGTCATTTTACCCCCTCTAGTCATAACTCTAACAACATTATCATTTTTCTTATTATTTAATTCATTGAGCAAATCATTCTGAGCCTTAAGTACTTGTTCTACTTGAGTGGTAACCATAGAAACATGTTTACTAATAAGTTTAAGTTCACCTTTAACTCTAGACATATAATCACCCAAGTGTTCAAGCATATCGGCATTGCGTTTCAATTGTCTACCAACATAAGCACTGCAGTTTTCTTGTTTAGCAATAAAATTATCAAACACATCTAAGCATTGGCTAGCAGACTTATAACAAAGAATATCACCTTCATCAAATCTATAGAGAGAATTTACCTTTACTACCCGTGTTGGGTTATCAAGACCATGTATTTCTTCAATAGGTGGTAAATTCTTAAAATCTTCAGCTTTAATACATTTTTCTTTCATAGATTTCTTTGCTCTTGCATATCTTCAGGACTGAGAAATAGAATACCCCTTTTCTTCAGAGTTGGCTTATGATTTGGTTTAGGAAGTGTCCAATCATTTTCATTACTCAACATATTATTCAATAGCAATTCAGCTTGATCAACAGTTCTTTCCCTGAAAACACAACCAGCACAACTATCCAGGTGGTCTCTGGAAGCATCAGTTAGTCCATTATAAAAGATATCAAGTATTTCATTTTTATTGAAAGGATGACCAGGCAAAGCATTAAGTAATTGGAGAAGCCTCCCCCAAGCTTGTGAGAGACTCTCTTCTTCAATTTGCATAAAATTATATATTTCCCTTAAGGCAGCTTGTTTCTTATGAGCGGGGAAATATTTAGCAGAGTAGTAATAAATCATATCCTGGGGACTACACACACAATCAGGATCAAGAAAATTAAACCATGTTTTAGCATTGCCCTTTAATGAGAACGGAAACAACTTAAGGATAAAGTAATAGCGAGTTTTCTCATCATGAGTAAACAAGGTGGCTATATCATTTAATTTAGTAAGATGTGCCACAACAGTTTCAGATTCATAGCCATAAAAAGGATCAGATTCAAACAAAGTAATTAACTCAGGATCGACAGAGAAATCATAATCCTTATCAGTAATAAAGATAGGTGAAGTAGCCAAAGCAGGGTCATATTTCATTCTAGCATTTAAAGACTTTTCTTTAAGCTTAGCTAATAATTTCTTAAGATTAGATCTATCATTGCAAGAAAGAAAATCTCTAGCAGTTTCTTCATCCATAACGTAACCCTCAGGCACAACAGGCAATTCATATCTAGGGGGAGAATCTTCATCATCACTTTCATCAATATTATCAGTTTCAATAATTTCATTATCTCTAACCCTAGCCAGTTGTTCATTAAGAAAATCACCTAGTGGCACAGTATTATCAAGCATAGAAGTAGTTCCGTCATAAGTATCATGCAAAGCAGAAGTGGCATCATTGACAATATGCGACATATCAAAATGAATAGCAGGTGTAGGTGTCGCAAGTTTACTCAAAACATAAGGTGAATCAAGTGTAGAGCTAGATGATAGTTCCTTACCTCCCCTCGTAATTGAGGGAAAAATCTTGGTTCTTTGATATTTCAAGTTCTCCATAGTGACCAGCAGATATAAATGCCAAGTGACTCAAAGAATATAGCTATGCTCCCCGGCAACGGCGCCAGAAAATAGTCTTGATAACCCACAAGTATAGGGGATCGCAACAATTTTCGAGGGTGGAGTATTCAACCCAAATTTATTGTTTCGACACAAGGGGAGGCAAAGAATATTCTCAAGTATCAGTAGCTGAGTTGTCAATTCAACCCCACCTCGGAACTTAATATCTGCAGAAAAGTATTTAGTAGCAAAGTAATATGATAGTAGTGGTAACGGTAGCAAAAGTAATATTTTTGGTTCTATAGTGATTGTAACAGTAGCAACGGAAAAGTAAATGAGTGAAGAACAATATATGAAAAGCTCATAGGCAATGGATCAGTGATGGATAATTATGTCGCATCTGTTTCCTCATGCAATAGTTATAACATAGGGAGACACAGAACTAGCTCCAGTTCATCAATGTAATGTAGGCATGTATTCCGAATATAGTCATACATGCTTATGGAAAAGAACTTGCATGACATCTTTTGTCCTACCCTCCCGTGGCTGTGGGGTCCTATTGGAAACTAAGGGATATTAAGTCCTCCTTTTAATAGAGTACTAGACCAAAGCATTAACACATAGTCAATACATGAACTCCTCAAACTATGGTCATCACCGGTAAGTATCCCGATTATTGTCACTTCGGGGTTAAT
Source organism: Triticum monococcum (assembly GCA_034509565.1). Classification (NCBI taxonomy): domain Eukaryota; kingdom Viridiplantae; phylum Streptophyta; class Magnoliopsida; order Poales; family Poaceae; genus Triticum; species Triticum monococcum. The sequence continues at coordinate 474,531,304 of CM067842.1, read as the reverse complement.
GGATCATAACACATAATAGGTGACTATAGACTTGCAAGATAGGATCAAGAACTAACATATATTCATGAAAACATAATAGGTTCAGATCTGAAATCATGGCACTCGGGCCCTAGTGACAAGCATTAAGCATAGCAAAGTCATGGCAACATCAATCTCAGAACATAGTGGATACTAGGGATCAAACCTTAACAAAACTAACTCGATTAAATGATAAATCTCATCCAACCATTCACCGTCCAGCAAGCCTACGATGGAATTACTCACACACGGTGGTGAGCATCATGAAATTGGTGATGGAGGAATGTTAATGATGACGATGGCGATGGATTCCCCTCTCCGGAGCCCCGAACGGACTCCAGATCAGCCCTCCCGAGAGAGTTTAGGGCTTGGCGGCGGCTCCGTATCGTATAATGCGATGAATCCTTCTCCCTATTTTTTCTTCCCCGAACATGAATGTATAGAGTTGGAGTTGAGCTTGGAGAACCACCAGGGGGCCCATGAGGCAGTGGGCGTGCCCAGGGGGTAGGCACGCCCCCACCCTCGTGGACAGGGTGTTGGCCCCCTGGCCTTGATTCTTTCGCCAATATTTTTTATATATTCCAAAATAATCTCCATTGATTTTCAGTTCATTCCAAGAACTTTATTTCTGCACAAAAATAACACCATGGCAATTCTGCTGAAAACATCATCAGTCCGGGTTAGTTCCATTCAAATCATGCAAGTTAGAGTCCAAAACAAGGGCAAAAGTGTTTGGAAAAGTAGATACGTTGGAGACGTATCAGGATGCCCATGGCACCCGAAGATAATATTCAAGAAGTATCAAGCAACTAAGCTTGGGGATGCCCCCAAGTGGCATCCCCTCTTTCTTCTAATGACCATCGTTATTTTACTTGGAGCTATATTTTTACTCGTCACATATCATGAGTTTTGCTTGGAGCATCTTGTATGATATGAGTCTTTGCTTGTTTTACTTTTTATTTTTAGTCATGAATCCTTGCTGGGCAGACCTATTTAAGAGAGCCCAAATTATGCCATGACTTGTTAGAATTGCTTGGTATGCTTCACTTAAATCTTTTTGAGCTATGGAATTGCTCTAGTGCTTCACTTATATCTTTTTGAGAATGGCGTGCTTTAGTATTTTTGGAGAAATATTCTCATGCTTCACTTAGATTTATTTGAGAGTTAGTACAAATTTTAAGAAATTCTCTCATGCTTCACTTAAATTATTTTGGGAGAAGAATTGTTTTGCTCATGTTCTTCACTTAGATTTGTTTGAGCAATCAAAAGCAACATATGAAATTAGTCCCAAAGTGATAGATATTCAAGAGGGATATAATAAAAACTTTCATGAAGATCATTGGACAAAATAAACTTGATTATTTGTAATAGTTTTGAGATATGACACTACAAAAAATACACTTCTATGATGATACGTGTTTGTCACAGTAGGTCACTTTTTTGTCATGCATGTACATCCATGACAAATTTATGACAGAATCAAGATAGTCATACCTGTGTTGTCGTAGAAGTTTTCCATGACATTACCAAAATTATCATCACAGAAGTGTCCACTTCCATGACAATAAATCATGCGTCACAGAAGTGCTTTCGTCAAGGGTGACCGACACGTGGCATCCACCATAACGGAACGCTGTTAAGCTATCAGGTCGAGTTTTGGATCCAATAACCCGTTAACAACCACGACCAATGGGGATTTTCCACGTGTAAAATCATCATTGGCTGGAGAAGACACGTGTCAACTCATCCAATGGGCGTGACGCGCCTATGATATGTTGACACGTGGACCGACCCATCAAGTTTAAATGGGCCGGCCCAACTGAAGGCCCACAAGATTTTGCGGACCATAATGGGCCAGCCCAGCTAAAGGCCCATGAGATTTTGCGGACCATAATGGGCTGGCCCAGCTAAAGGCCCACAAGATTTTGCGGGCCATAATGGGCCGGCCCAGGTAAAGACCCATAAGATTTTTGTGTGCTGTAATGGGCCGGCCTAGGTAAAGGCCCACAAGATTCTTGCGAATCATAATGGGCCGGCCCAGCTAAAGGCCCATGAGATTTCGCCGACATTAATGGGCCGGCCCAGCTGTAGGCCCACAAGATTTTGAGTACCCTAGTAGGCCGGCCCATTAACTGCCTGCCATGTTTTGGGCCAAATGCTGGCCCATATTTGATCCGGTCCATTAATGGCCTGCCACGCTCCGGGCCTAATAGTGGCCCATATGAGATCCGGCCCGTTAGAGGCCTACCACGTTTTGGGCCAAATTACGGCCCAGATCAGGTCCGGCCCTTTAAGACGCTTTGGGCTCAAATATGGCCCATATCAGATTCGGCACGTCAACTGGACACTATGCTTTTGGGCCCACTTGCTAAAGGCCCACTTAGTAATTCGGCCTGATATTAGTTTTGGCCTGTTAAGGGCCCGTTTAACATTTCGGCCCTATATTAATTTTAGCCTGTTAAAAGCCCGTCATATAGTTGGGCCTAACTACGGCCCAGTTTCATCCGGCCTGCTCGCAGCCGATATCTGATTGGGCCGAACAAGGACCGAGACAATTTTTCGGCCTGTTAAAAGCCCGTGATTTGATTCGCACAATCATGGGTCGGGGTTCATTTCGGGCTGCTGCCGGCCCATGAGCTGATCGGCACGTTTCAGGCCCAACCTACATCGTGATTGCATGACGGCCCGATTATGTACCATAATTTTACGGTTTGGCCGGTTTACTGCGAAGACAGGATATATATACAGTAAAATAACTGCAGCATCGTGAATAAGAAAAAACCTAGACTATACAATAAAGAAATTACGGCATATTACATCCACTAGGCATCAAAGTTCACCACTATGATAATAAAGCACAAGAGGACAACAGATTACATACACTGGGCATCAAAGATCGCCACCAGTGCAAATAAACACACCGACAAAATAATATACAAAACCGATAGCACTTCAATAGAGTTCAAGAAAGGTTAGCCTTCCTGGGGAGCTGCAGGGCAAGCAGCTGAGCAAGATGATGAAACTGCGCTTGTTCAACACTTGTATCTTCCTCACTCTGAAAGATAAACAAGCAGACAGATGACAGGTTTTGCACATAAAAGTATCAGTGCTGACAATTCATCACATTTCTTACTGACGAATAAAGTGACACAGTTTAAATTTGCATTCACACAATATGGTATTGTTCAGGTCAAGACATTGCAGGAAATGACATTGTGAAGGAGTTGGCAGCTTCACGACACCACTGGATTACAGATCAAGAACTCATAAGTATCAATGGTTAGTGTGCTGTCAATTTATACCATTTCAGATTGGCAAAAAAAGAGACGGTTTAAATAATAGTAGAATGATATGACATTGTTCATAGTTAAGATATTGCAGAATATGACATTGTGCTGTAGTGGGTAGGTTCACCACACCACTGGATTACAGATGAAGAACAGAAGCATACATACAGTTCAAAAGAAGATTACTTGCTCTATATAGTTTAATTTACATGGTATGAAGAAGGAACTTTGTTGTACAACTGAAAACTTAAATTGAGAAAGGACGAACTTTTGTTTATGAATTACATATAAAAAACTTTAAACAAGCAATTTGATGCAAACACCAAAAATAAACAGCTGTTGCAGTTATGCCTAACCAAATATACACAACAAAGTTTAAAGGCTTGAGATGGACAAACTTACATTATTGGTGAAGACAGGCTCTATAAAGGCCTTGTCCATGCTGATGGGGGGGGGGCAATTCAAGAAGTTTACCACAAAATCTTCTTCAAAAGCATTGCATTTATTCTACATTTTGTTAAGAGGAAATATAGATGTGATAATATACAAAAAAAATGGAGAATATTTAAGATAACATGAAGAGTGATGCTACATAACCAAGTAGCTATAAATGTAAGTGCAGCGATACAGGCAAAAGATACAGCCAAGAGCAATACATGGCTAAACTTCTTCAGTACCAACCTTATGCTAAGAGTAAATATAGATCTGATGTGTTGAAAATGGAGGGCAAAGGAAAATAAGCTGCAGAGTGATGGTACATGAACAACTACCTGTCATTATAAGTACACTGATAAAGGACAGCATGTACTTACAAGAGCAGTGCAGAGCTAAAAATACATTGGCATTGGATATATTCTACACTAATGTAACCATTCATACAGATCAGATAATTTGGAGCGAACAATTGATAAGCAAGCTATCATGCATACTGCTGTCACATAATGAACCAGGTATGTATGCAAGTACAGTGATACAGGACAACAGGTACTAACAAGAGCAAAGCAGCGGGTAGCATATTTGTGATATCCTGTCGTTCTTGTCAAACCGGAGTTCTTCTTTGAGCAGATTTCCTGCAAAAAAGATCCGTAAGGCACATGCAGAAAAGTAGAAGTTCAAATTGTCATGTGATTTCATAGACAGTGCCTCATCCTGGGAACGAGACCAGTGCATAACAAGGTTTTTCCATTCAATGTCTTCTAAATTTAGCACAGGAGACTTCACCGGAAATTCGTTTATAGACTTGCCATCCAAGTGTGATTTCCTCAGGTAACACCGATACTGCTGCAATGCTTCCTTGAAAAGCACAAGCAAGCTTTGCTCATCATGACTATCCAGATTGACCCTCACCTAGTTACAACAATGTAATGTAAATCATTGATGTGTTCAATCAGCAGAAAACAGGAAAATAATAACCATGAATAGTAGCACTTACACGTAAGTTGGACAAGAAGATGTGAAAATGGTGTTTGTCTTCACAATAATCTTCCCATGATGGGAATATATGCACGTAGTCGCTAACAACATTGAAAGCATTGTCTTTTAAACTGGGAATAAATGGAATGGGGTTCCAGTCTGCAGGATTTGGCCGTCTCTGCAATTGGGATAGGTCTTCGGCCGGTGGACTTGCTGTACTTTTTGCTGGAGTGGGATTTTTCTGTGGTACAGTTGGTGCTATGGCAAATGAAATCGGTATACCTTTTGCTGGAGTGCAGGTCCTGTGTGGTGGGGCTAGTGGTGTGGCCAATGAAGTATGAGTATAGTCTGCTGGAGTCGGTCCTATGTTTTGTGTCACTGGTTGTACAACCAATATAAGTGGGGTGATGTCTGATTTCTCTGGCACCACCATGTTTTTCAAGGACTTTGCTGGTGCTTCTTCAGGTTCGGCAATCACCCTCTTCATTTTGATGTCTGATGCACCAGAACAACATTTGAGTGGAAAAACATGGTACGATGATAGATGGAATATGTATTGATAATGGATGGGCATGGCATCTCGACATATATGATGAGTAAACTAAGCAGATGGCGGTGCAACAAAGTAGAAGAAATGCAAGACAACATATGCAAGATACACGCAATCAATAAAACCTTGCCAAATTAGAACAGGCACCTTGATGGGTGAACAGGACAAGCCATCTGCCTTTGACTCCTCGAGGTTAGAATAGTCATTAGGATGATATTCTGAATAAGAATCAACAGGTGGGGAGCGTATGAGTTTCATTGCTTCCAGAATGGCACTCAATGTCTTGGTGCCAATTTTGCAAGTCATTGCAGTGTTCCACAATATTCTTCTGATGCGCGGATTCTGATATTCACTGTAATTGCGTATGATATCTGAGAACCATGAAAACATAAATCATTGTGAGATTATCTTTGTAATGCAGATGATATTCTAATATAGGGGCACCCCTGTAAACACTTGTGTGCTATCACTAGATTCTGATGAGAGAGCTCCTATGTGCTGTAATATGGTGCACGAATTTATATAATCTGGCACAAGTACACAAAAAAAGGCTCCAGAAGTAAGGATAGCTGGCAGATGATAGGTTCATAATATACTGTATAGAGAGTTTATTGCCAAACCATGATAACAAGAGCACACAACAACTAGGCAGATCATAGTGTACATAACAGGGGTACACCATAACCAGGATATATAAATCGGGAAAGTGGAACTGGCTGGAAATTATGGTGTTGTATTGCCGCTAGTAATTGAAATCCTATCGATCACGTACAGGCCAGCTCTATCAGCTGTTAGACTGCAGATGTCCCTGCTCCCCTTCCCGACAAGGAACATACTGTGCTTCCCATACAGAACACCGCACGGGCCGCCAGCCGAACCACCGGCCCCACCGCCTGTGTTCCTTCGCCACCCCAACCCACCCCCGTCCCCACCCGCGTCGAGTTTTCTTTGTTCGATGAGGCCCCACCACCACCCCCACAACCACCGTCCCCACCCGAGCCCCTTCGATCGCATCGGCGAACTCCGGCGAGCTCTGAAAAGTCGACTGACCCAATTTTGAAATTTAGTCTACTGTGATTTAACTAGTGTGGAATATAAAAGAGGAAAACCATGAGCATTGCGAGTATGGTGTTGAGCGTGCCATGGCCGATCTGAAGGTGCAAACCGGACAAAGGCAACTTCGCAACCAAGAAAAGAAATCGGAGTAAAGCAGTGGCGATCTATTTTCTTGCTGCGATAAATAAGTTGAGCAGATACGAAAGAGTACCGCCTCTGGTGCGGCGCCGTGTACGCATCTACTGAGAATTTGACGGTGCTATGGTAGCGATGGCTGTCGACAGCGTGGAAGCAGATCTAGGAGGGTAGACGGTGGCGGCGGTGCGCGGTGGACGAGACGGTCGTAGGAGCGGCGTCGGCAAGGTGGACGACGGCGGGGATGAAGCGAGAGGACGGGATGCAAGGATCCCGGTCCGAAGCCATGGATGAGAGAGGTCGATCTCTTGTAACGGACGGCGGCGTCGGGGTATCAGCTCCGGCATGGTGGAGGAGGACGGCGGTGGATGGGGTGGCGGACGGCGGCGGCAGACAGAGGAGGGTGGGGTGGAGAGGGTGTTTTGGCGCCCACAGAGTACGAATGGGGAAAAGGGAGGTAGAGAGGAAGGGGGGAAACATGTATTCAGGGCGCGCTTGACTTAGCCCCCGTTTCAAATTTCTACTACATCACAGCAACACTAGTCGGTTGGGGATAGGCCGGTAATCTCGCATACACCGAATATTTGCCGACGAGAGTTTGTTTTTGGCGCCCACCGTGTATGAATATGAATCGGGGAGGGAGTCGATTTCGGCCGAGGACACACTGTGTTTTGGCGCCCACCGTGTATGAATCCGGGTGAGAGGCGGTTATGTCATGTTTGGGTGAAATTACAAACCTACCCCTATCGAAAGCTATAGAAATCCAACATATAGGCTTTGCGTGGTAGGGATAGGCAGTAGTGATTTCCATCTCGCAGATTTTGGTTTCGGGCAGTTACTGCGACTTTCCCCGCTTCGTTCAAATTTTGCAGAGTGCACGTTTACCGTGCCAACTCAATTCGAATCCCGTTTGTATTTTTTTGGGTGGGATCCATTTTCAATTGGAATTACATTCTATATAAATCATTTTTTTATATATACTTTCAAAAGCACAACAAAGAATTCTGCTCCTTTATATGTATAATATGATTTACAAATACAACGATCTCGAAATCTTAAGGTTGAATTCAAATTTTTTTAACCTAAATACGTTCTACTAAAATGTATGGATCAGTAATATCTACATATTAAATAACATAGATGTGCGTGAATTCATATGAGTATGCATGTTTGATAGATCAATTTTGGTTCGAGTATGGATTACATGTATCATCATCTCAAATTCAAATATTTGAATCCCTTTTTTGTTCACTCCTTTCACGCCCATCTCTCTCACATGCATGCTCCTTCAGGTAGCTATCACTCTCTTTTCTCCAGCTCACTCGCACGCTCACTTCATGTTGCTCCTATCCTCGCAAACATGGTCTCTCGAGGTCTCCCTTGAGAAGTGTCACACTCTCCCTATCATTATACATTGCACGGTTTTCATTATCTCTGACGTCTCTACTGTTCTCTGGTATCACTCGGTACCTAAGCTTTATTTTTCACCGCCAAACACACAGTCTCCACTCGTCTTTCACTTTGTCTTTCTCTCTATGGGATTCTCTCACACACCCTATATGTCTCTACATATGACTCATACCACTAAAATTACTCTCTCTATCTCTCTTGTAGACACAACATTTGTTGCGATCTCCTTTTTGTCTCCATCCCAGACTGAGATTATTCATTTGTTTACCGATCAGACAACCCCGACTACCGTCTCCTCTCTCTCTCACAGACACACACACACAACTCCTGCTTCCACTCCCCTTCCCGACTACCGTCTCTCTCTCTCACACACAAAACTCTCGCTTTCGCACCCCGACTCGTATTTCTCTCACAAACATTTATCGACTAGATAGCCTCTAGATAGGTTTATACACCCGCACACTCGTGCTTCCACCATCGCATACATGTCTCTCTCCCGCTCCTTGTATCTATGTAGTTTTTTCTTCCCTTCTTGAGACACGCCCTCTCGATCGTGCACACACACACCATCGCCTCATTTTAAGCTGATACCTATCGCACACACACTCCTTGTGTCTTTGTCACACATGCACTCCACCCTCCTCCACTCGCCCTCTCTCTCACACACACATGGGCTTTTTGCAACAACTAGCAAGATGCCCATGCATTGCATGGAACATCAAGATGCATTTGTATGAGTACTTTATCTTGTGGGGGAAAAGGATAAATGAGGGAAGGCCTTATTTGCAAATGTGGAGAGGGGTGTGGGTATCTTTTTGCAAAATTGCCATAGTTTCCTGTAGATCGGATGGCCTATATTGCAGGATAGCAGGCACACGATCATCACCGACAATGCTTATTATAAGAGTAGGGATAAAAATAGAGTTGGTGATGATGGTGGGCCTGCCATCCTGCAATGTAGGTCGTCTGATTTATATCTGACGGATAGGAAGGAAAATATGGCAATTTACCCGCACTCTTCACCACATTTGCAGATAAGGCCTTCCCTCGTTCATCCTTTTCTCCCACAAGATCCTGATGTTTTGTGCAACGCACGGGCATCTTGCTAGTAAGAGTAGAAATTAGACATATACCACTTCTCGAATCTTGAAACCAACAACATTCCTCCCTTATCTCATCAAAACCGCCAAAGGAATATATTTTGAGTGAAACATAACATATTTTTAGTGATATACGTATTTCAAAGCTCGACTTTTTTTCTATCAAATCGGTGAATATGTATTAATCTAGTGGCGAAGACAGGCCTGGGGCAGCTAGGGCTATAGCCCCAGGCCTAGAAACAACTTCCTTCGTAATTTATTCATGCAAAGCATAGAAAATCATAGAAGTTTATCACTCAACATAGCATAGCCCTAGGCATAATCGGCATCTAGCTCCGCCACTGTATTAATCTACTTTGATCGTGTGGCAACGCATTGGCACATTGCTAGTAGTTATTATAATTTTTTGGACACGAGACAAATGGTGGAGTACATATACGAAGAGAAGAGGCGCACGCACGTAGTCGGCCTCTCGCTGTCTCGCACACATGAGTGTTACGTAAAGGCGATGTTAACAAATAAACTCTAAAACCCTAGGGGCACGATTGCTGCATTCGCGGGTACCGGGTACGTGGTGGAGCACCTTTGTAGGAATAGTCAGCTCGCGTGATAATTTGATCGGTAGGAGTTGATGGTCGGGACCACAGGTGAACGACTTGGAGCGCGGTGGCTCGCCAGTTGCCATAGATCGAGTAGCCACGTTTAAAATATCGTTTTTTAGCGGGGTTAAGAGTTCCGATTTTCAATGGCGCGTTATAAGTAGTAAGTAGTTTTTAGAACGATTGGTATGGAGCGAAAATGGAATTCATAGTACTACGTACCTCCTTGGAGTATGGTTGTATGGTTTGTTTTTTTTCGATGGAGGTTGTATGAGTTTATGTTGCGAGATGTTCACCCTGGTAGTTCTAGGGAAAATACTATGGTTTAGATTTAGATGCTGGTTTTCTTTAATGAAAATCGGAAGGGGAAACCCTTCTTCGATTAAAAAAACTACTACCTCCATTCTGGTTTACTAGTCCCCATCGTACTTTGGGTCAAAGTTTGTCCACGAACTTTACTTGTAAAATGTGAATGGAAAACGAGATTTTGTTATACCCAAACAAAAAATGACTGGAGGGAGTGATTTCTCTGACACGGACACGACCTCTCATAGCGCAGGCATTGAACCGGCGCTACAGCCAAGAGGGCCGCACTTGCTGCAGGCCCGGCTGAGCATGCCTCCTCGCCACGTGCAACCAGCTTAAGACTGCCCCGCCTGCCTTCATTGAATCCGCGCGTGTGCCGTCAACACGTCCTTCCGCGAGCCGGCAGGCATTTTAGAACACAAAAAATGACTAAAATATAATTAATTTACGCATGGTCTTGACTTGTTGTGCTCTCACTGGTAGCAGGAACTAGTAGAGGATTTTCTTTATTTATAACTCTCCTCACATTTTTTTGGCTTTGAAGTGAAACATGGTTGTGGACATTATGTATGAATGTGCAGATATCTGTGAACATGAGTTTGATGTGGAAGTTGAACTTGGAATGTCGGGCTTGCGCGTAAACTATACCATGTCCAATGCTTCGTCTGTTATTGTTTGGAAAGTAATTGCTGTTATTACATGACCCGGAAAAAAACATTTTGTGCCACATCAATAGATGCACGGACATCACAACATGCATGCTGACTGGATAAACATTTGAACCTAGCTATTATGAAGGAAATTTTGTATTGACAACAGTTTTAGATAGCAGGAGACGCCTAGCCTACTCTGCCTCTGCTAGCTTATTTCTGGCTTCTTCCATCTCTTCTTTGGCTTGGGTGAAGAGAGCATCTGATTGCTCTTTTCGCTTCTTTAGGGACTCAGGTACATTCTCAAGGGCTGATGCACGCTTTCTTTCAGCCTTTACTAATGCCACGAGGACACGAACAGCTGATGACTCCACCTGGCTTGTGTGTAATCCAGCATCATCTGGGAATTTGCACCTTGTGTCTAATCCAGCATCATTAGGGAACTGGCACCTTGTGTGTAATCTAGCCTCATTTTGGAAACATGATCTCGAGGTTGACCATACTTCCCTCCTCGCAGGAACTGCATCCTGACATGAAGTTACTTCTTTTTTAGATCAATACTCAGAGAAACCTAGATCCATTTAGTAGAAGCCAGATAAACAGAACTCGGAGAAGTTAATTCAAAAGGAAAAAATAAATAAAAACAGACTACAAGGTGAGAACACCCACTTCATACATCAAGCTAAAAACAAAAGCATTAGGACGATTAAGACTCTTCTTATTACACATCGAAGAACACCACGCTTAAGAGAAATAGAAACTACAATATATACACATCGAAGAACACGAGGCTACACGAAAGTAATTGAAAGGGTGTTACTTACCAAAGCTCGTTTTACAGGTTCGGTGCTGCTCCTCTTTAACTTTCCACGCTCCTTGAAGATGTCCCGAATATCCCGTGTTTGGTCTTCATTGCTCCTCTACATGTTCACACTCGTGGTTTTAAAATCTCAACATGGCAAGAAAAATATACTACTAGTAATACTCGCGCATCTTGTGGGCAACATTAAAGCACTCGTCTGCCATGTTAGAGCATCTCCAACAAGATAAACTACTCATACAAATGCATCTTGATGCGTGCAACGCATGGGCATTTTGCTAGTTCTAAAAACCTTTCCATCATTTTCCACACTACTGGTTGCAGATGAAAAACCTACCCAAGCACAGCGTGATACAGGAGCGACGCACAATTACAAGCTGATATTCTGTTGGACAATGGAGGCTATAACCAATTACTTTTATGGGAACAATAGCACCCAGGAAATTTGAAGGGTAGGTATGAAACTGCACATGTACTGCTAAGTGATTCAATACACACATTACCAATCGAGGAGGAGAAAGATGGTCGCGGCGGCCTCTGTGAGTCATGGTCGGCAACGGGAGTCAGTTCATTGTCCATGACGGTGGTACTTCTGCGCTTGGCGTTGGCTTTCGGGAAGCAGATCCGAGACCGTGGAAGACGATCCCGGGGAAGAGGCCTCGTGTACGACAATGACGGTGGACCGGCTCCAGTGCGGCGTACGAGGTTGTCGATGAGGTAGATGCGCTACGGTGGACGAGTGCGCCGATGTAAAGGGGAGGAGCACGAAGGCTGCGGTGCCGTGGAGAAGTCTATTTTGCGGTGGGGATAGAAAATGGGGAGTATTCAGGTGTACTAGTCTGGGTGCCAGGGTGGGGTTGGCTGGGTAGGGTGAACCTGAAGTTACGAAAACAGCCCTGTACCAAGCGTCATCTGTAGGCATGTTCCGAAGGCTATGATGGTAACTTCCCACTTCTCGAATCAGGGTCGCGGGAGATTTTCCCGCCCACCTCAAAATTTTGTGACACTGGACTCCCCGTTTGGCATGTTGAGTGATTCGGCTAAGCAACTAGCGAGTAGTAGTAGTAAACTCTACATATTAGGTTTGACCGAAGTCAAACTTCCTAAAGTTTGACCAATTTTATAGAAAAATATAAACATTTACCATAACAAATATGTATGATGTGAAAGTACATTCAATAATGAATCTAATGGTATTTATTTGTTATTGTATATGTTAATATTTTTTGTTATAAGCTTTCTGAGAGTTTACAAAACTTGACTTTCACCAATGCTAATACACGGACTTAAATAAAAACGGAGGGAGTACACATTTGTTTTCTTAGTTTGTAGTGAACTAATCATTTGTTGAAATTGTGAAATAAATATATTAGGCTATTGACTTGGAATGTAATGGTCTATACAATTCAATAGTTACAATCATTGTCGAATCCCAAGATGTATACAAGGTCTATAGTACTTGACAACATGCTCAAACTCACATAATCCTAGTCAAATGAGAATCTAAATGCATTTCATAGTTATTACTTTGTAGGATGCAACAAGAACAATCATAACTCTACATCAGCCATTATAGAAGCAAGATTTTGACATATCCCAATGTGTGAATGAAACATGCAGAGAGAGCTTTTGAAGATGGAGCAGATAGGGCGGGAAAGATTGTATGTATGTGGACGAGAGAGTAGGAATCAAACCTAACGAGACAGAGAGAGAGAGAGAGAGAGAGAGGAAGAAGTTAGGTCTGTGAGAAAGATGCATACATGTAATATACATGAGATGCGTGTGCATCTGGATTCTGTATACGTGGAAGGAGAAGAGACAACATGTTTGATGAGAGAGCAGAAAAAACATGGAGGAGAGAGGAAGGATCTCGTGGGTTGAGGGATTGACAATTTTGTGCGGGGGAGAGAGGGATTGGTAATTTTGTGCAAGAGAGAGAGGGCGGGGGGAGGAGCCAGTCAGCCGTCGTCACATCACCCTGCTTCCAAAAGACCCCGCATTCTCTAGCACGGTGTGGTCGCTGTCTTCAATCTGCTCGTTGCCCTCTTTGAAGATTGAGGTGTTGTGCATGTTGGGGTGCAAAGAAGCACAAGCGAGAGTGGTCCCCGTATAACATTGGATGGGGATGAATTGTGTGCTCGGGGGAGTGTGTGTGTGTGTGTGTTGTGCTGCGTGTGTGTCTCTGTGTGTGTGTGTGTGTGTGTGTCAGATATTGAGAGAAAACAAACCTAAGGAGAGAAATGGGTATTCACGAAGCGATTGTGCGGGCCTTGAGGTGGGCAGGGGCCGGGTGAGGGTGTCAAAATGTGCGCGTTAATGCATGTGTTGCATGCAACCGTGCGAGGGACGGACGAATCGAGAGAGATGGATGTTGTGTTACGGATGCTCCTCTCTCTGTCTCTCTCTCTAACACACACACACACACACAAGTAAACTAGAAGACCGTTCTCTCATGTATACACAACGTATCGGCATCTGTCTATGTATCACTCATGCATGATCATTTGCACATTCACACCTTTCTATGTCTGTATCACACGCACACCGTCTCCACATCGCCCTTCCGCCACAACACACATATGGACACATACACACGTTCTCTCTCAGTCACACACACAAAAATAGTATTAAAAAACTAGGGTGCACCTAAAACGTCCAAATCCAAATAAACACGAACTGCAGCTAAATTCAAATATATGGAAATATTGCAGCGTCAAGAACTTCCACAGGAAAAAAAGTTGAGTAATAATCGAGGATTGTTTTCACACACACAAAAAGGTTCGGTGCATGCCCTTCGAGCGCGACACGGTGACGCATCGTTCGATCGACCGCGCGGCCGCAGTTCTCGCGCTTGCACAGGATTCCGTATCGTGGTTGTGGTACTAACTAATAAAAGCGCTGCCTAAGTCTAATGTTTACGTGTACTAGTACGGTTTTCTTTTAAGTTTGACCAACCTTATATTTAAACCTAAAGTAAGCTCCCACACGCGCACTCATCAATATGCCGCCGCCGCCATTGCGCATGCCGGCGCCCGCCTGCTCCGGCCAATAATTTCTCGCCCATCACCGCCGTGTCGCCGCCATCCCTGTGCCATGAAGCCGAAGGCTCGCCCGCTCACGTCGTCTGCAGTCCCTCCTCGCGATGCCGCCGCGCTGCCAAGCACACGAGCAGCTGGTGGAGCCGCGTCTATGCACGCAGCATACAAAGAGGAGGACGAGCGCGTGCTCCAGCACGCCGGCGAGGAGGAACTAGCGTGTCATTGTCGTCTCCGCCCGCGCGGAGGAGGCGCACATGGTGGCTGTCGCGGCGGAAGCCAGTCGCACGCGCGTCGAGCCCGCAAACCGGGTGCGGACGCGAAATATACCTTTGAGACCTTGAATGCCACGTGGATCCTACAATCTGAAGGAGCAATTTGGGTCAGTCGACTCATGTGAGCCGTTTGATGCAACATGGATGGCTAGAAGGGCTTCTTCCACCTCTTTTGCCGTCTTCTTCCTTCGCTCCGTCGAACTTCTTTCACAAATCGACTGACCCAAATTATACTACTAGTACGAACATATTAAGTACAGTAGGAACATGAAGATATGAGCAGTAGTACAAACTGCAAGAAGAACAGTAGTAAGACATAGTACTAGTACTACTGTACGTACTAAAGAGTTCAAATAACGAGAAAGAACATAAACATAGTTCTGTTGGGGCCTTAGCACAACACACCCTTGAAAATAAACTAATAAGCAACTAGTCCGCTTGACACTGGAGTAGAACCAGCATGAGCGACGGCACTGCCACCTGTTTGGAGTCCGAGTCCACGTCCTCGACTTCGTCCTCATCCCTCTTCCTCTTCCTCTTCGTCGACACTTCTTTGCTTGAACCGGACACTGAGCTCTGTTTCTTCATCCAACCCTTGAAGATATTTAAAGAAAGGTAGGCATCCATTGCTGCGTACAGGATGTGATCTTCATCTAATGTCTTCGACTCCCATGCATGATGAAACTCGTGATGAGATTTCTTTAGTTTAGCGTACGAAGGATCAATCATGGCTGCTGCCAGGGTCAGCATTGAAGGTTGAGAGGAGGACACCAGGCTTGCCTTCCGGAGATCGAAGGGCTGGCCTACAACGAGACCTATCCGACGCAGGACGTCATTGTCGTTCTTAAAGCCTACAGTAACGAATTTTACTCTTTTGTCCTTGAGGAAGTTCTTAAAATCCTGGCACTCAACGTCGGCATGGCATATGTGGTAGACCAAGCAAACGTTATGTACGCAAACCTGGATCACGGTGGGCTTCTTCCTCTCTTCGTCCTTTAGATCCTTCTCTTGTCCCAGGACTATGGTGTACTCAACATCTAGCCCAGCGACCCACTCATCCATTGAACTGTTGAACATGCGTAGGAAGCGAGCAAGCCATGCTTTCACCATCTCGGATCCACGTGTTTAGATGACGATGAACTGATCGCCAGTGATGGCTCTAACCTGGTACTCAGCGGCGACCATGTAGATTTGGGAGGCCATGGATTTTCGAGGAGGGTTAGGAGAAGTTGAACTGTTGTACCCCGCAAAAAAAACTAGGAGCGAACTAATGTGAAAGGACGGGACGACTCGGAGCGAACTGTTGTAAGGTAGAAGACAGGAACGAGTAGGGTGTGCGAACGGCGTGGGGTTGCTGGCTTGCCCGGTGGATAAACGGCTGCAAGCCCCCAAAGAGTTCTCAAGAACTATGCGGGACCCACTAGATGTCATGTCTACTAGACCCAAATCGTAGGCCTGACGGTATAGCTTCTGCCTGTTCACACGCCATGCCGGTGCATGGATGTAACTTCACTTAATTCCGTCAAACGTCAAGCCTCCCACGACCTTCGCCTCCCTCGCGCGGTCGCGCCCTTGGAGACTTCGACCGGCTATAAATGAGCAATTTTTTTTGCCTTTTTTAGACAAGCAATTTTTTGCCTACTCCACATGCATGATACTCCCTCTCGTCCTTTTTACTCCCGTCAACCATTTGCAAAGTGTTTGACCAAATTTATACTTTTTTAACACCACCTTATATTAATTAACCAGCCACACCAGTACACTCATTCGATACAATATTCCCAAAACACTTAGGCGCGGTGCATTAACTTCTACCTCGTTTCTTGTTTCTTGACATATGAACCAATAGGAGATATGGGTGTGCATGCTTTTAATGACTTGAGACTACCAAACATGACATGCAGTGGTTAGTTCATTGCATGCAATGCTATTAATTAGCAAATAAACATTAAGATCTCTCGTTTTCCCCTCCTCCTTGGTCACAGTGCACAATCTAAGATGACTTGCTCACCTAGACAGAGGGAGTACTGATTATAATGAGTATAAGAACTACGTTTCATAATGAGTGTAAAAATATTGATTAGACATTGTGAATGTTGACACATTGTGGAATAGTTTTTGAAGTCTGCAAAAGTACTCAACTAGTGTTGTCGTTCTCCACAAAAAAATGTGTTTACCAATGCATGCATGAACACTAGTTACTCTAACCCCGCTCTCTTCTTTAATTCTTTGCCACATCAGCATGTTTGCTATTCCCGTGTACTAAGATACCACCATTATGGCCAGCCTTAATCATCGCATGCAATAATTTAGTGCACCTTGAAATATGAACATGTGTGGGGCGTGTTTGTTTTTAATGACTTGAGACTATACCTAGCCCGGCATGCAAGATGACTTATTATGCGCCGTTCCCCATACCTGCAGGAAGCCCGTTTGTCTCCACATCTTTTCCTCTCCATGTGTGGAAATAATATGCCTGCCAAACTCTCCTTCTCCCTCCGGCGGTCCCACCACTCCACCCCGTGTGAAAAAATCTGCATGCATGACTCTCCTCCCCCCACGCTCATCCAATCTGTTGTGACCAGCAATATTTCCACCCCTTCACTCCCCCGTAATTTACTCCAACAAATATGACCACGTAGATGTTACTTAACTGTAGGTGCATTCGGTCACTGACATATGGGCCCAACATGGGTCTGGCCCACATGTCAGTGAAACAACTGCACCTGCAGTTAAGTCAGTGCAGCTCAGTCCATATATTACGTAGGTGTGCCATTGCTCACTATAAATAATATGCCTCCCACGACATCGCTATCTCCTCCCCCTCCCTCTCACATCGACCACCATGGCATCGCCCCTCCCAAGCCCTAGGAGCCCCTCGCAGCACCGCGCGGACGATCACGCGTCGCCGTTTCGTTCATCGCCGCCACTAGTCGACGAGGATGCGTCAGTGTTCCGCTCCTCGCCGCTACGCGACGCGTCGCCGTTCCGTTCCTCGCTGCCACTAGTCGAGGAGGACGCATCATTTTTCTGCTCCTCACCATGATGCGTCGAGGTGGACGCGTCGGCGTTCCCAATCTCGCCAGCACGCGCGCGGGAGGACGCGTCGGCTCCTTGCTACGAGGAGAACGTCGCGCCGCCCGCCGAGCCCCCCAGCCTTGAGGAGCTTTGGAAAGAAATGGATGTCGCCTTGTGGGAGGCTTTGCCTCCAGCAGAGCGCACCAAAATAGAGGCGGAGAAGAAGGCCGAGGAAGAGAAGCGCACCACGGAACAAGCTGCATGGGAGGCCTATGTCGTGTCCGAGAGAGTCAGGCAATTGGCTCTTTGGCAGAAGGCTCGTGCGAGGGCCGTGAGGGTGGCGGAGGACGCCCGTGCCGACACCCTGAGTGCAGTCGGGCCCAAGCGCCTCATCTACGCTTGGCGGTACATGGACCGGGTGGACGCTTCTAGCGAGGAGGAGTACCTGTTGGCACCGGATCACCACACTGGTGAGATCGCGCTCGCCCGCCGGCAAGCTGCCAATCAGCACCTTGCGAGTTACGAGGCTGAGGAAGAGGCGTTGTGTCAGCGCGCTGGGAAACGGCAGCGCACCAGGGCACTCGTGGCGCGCCGCAAGCGCTCCTGCGAGCGCCGTGGCTTTTAGGAGGAGTATAATTTTTGTTTCGTAAGGCGATCTCATTAGTTTTGGGACGCAAATGATAAATCCCGAATGTAAAAGGGAACGTTTGGAAACCTTGTGTATTCGTATGCATTTTGCAAGTACGTGCATATAGCACAAACTTTACTATATACTATCACACTACACGTCTCTCTCGATATATGCTTGCAGACTATGCTACTCCCTCCGTCTAGGTCAATAAGACATCTTCGGTTGTGCACCGTGACCAAGAAGGAGGGAAGACTTATACACCTAGACGGAGCGAGTACTACTATTACTTATGTACGTGCAAATGCACGTTTTAACATTACGATGCGGTTTTTGTAAAAGTGGAAGAACAACACTAGTCAAGCTTGTGAAATGATTCAATGCAAAACAAATGCAAAAATGCTTGTTTGACTGTTTACTTTTAGCTTCCTTCTTTGTGGTTATCTCTCTCTCGTACTTTGTATGGAGTATCTCACTGGTTGGAAAGGCATGCAAATTCCCAAACCGCTTCCTACACCCTGTATCGAATTTTTTGCCTAACAGGTTGTGCCGTGCAATTGGAATTCCAACTTGAGTACTACTACTAGTAGCAGTACCAGGGGCCAGTTCTTTTAGGCTTCTAGATTAGTAATCCCATAACTACTACCTCCGTCCTGGTTTATTGGTCCCCATTGTAATCCGTGTCAAATTTTTGGTCAAAATTTAGCACAAATTACAATGGTGAGGAAAAACCAGTTAAATCTTTGGTCAAAATTTAGCACAAATTACAATGGTGAGGAATAAACCAGGATGGAATAGTAGTTTAGAAGCCCAAATAAATGAGTGAGGCGCCTTATTGTTACTCTCCACTATGACTAGTCTTGTGGGAAAAGCTGGGGAAGCCGCCAAAAGAACTGGCCCTAGGAGTAGTAGCTAGGGATCGAGTGTGCGAGATGAACCGGAGAAAGTAAATGCAGAGAGATGAAATGCAAAAAAGACGGAAGGATGTGATGGTTGCTTGTCCGTTTATTTTACCATGCCACTTATTACTGGGAGTGGTTGGGTTTTGTGATATGACGGCTTTACTGCCGCGCCACGAGCGGGGTGAGAGGTGAGACTCCCGTGCAGTGCCGCCCTCTACACATACTACTACTCCCTCCATCCATTTTTACAGGGCCTAACTTGTGAATCTTTTGTACCAAGGCATGTCCGCAAAAAGAGGAACTTGTTTTAGGACTAGTATCTGGATCCCGTGTAATCTTGCATGCAGCCTCCTTTGAATGCCTAGCCGCTGGCCTCCCTTCCTTTAATCCCTCGCATGCAAATTACTCTCCTCCCTTTTCTACATGCATGCCCAACCATAATTCCTCAAATCATGCATGCCCTGGCTGAAATATAGAGCTCGTTCCTCCTTTGAAAATATGGTGGTGCTGTCCATGCACGCAAATCAATGCGACGGCCAGAGCATTTTCATGATGAAGGGGCCACACACGACTTTCAAGAGAAAATTAAGATGGAGATGCGTCGGTTAGTTCATTTGGATAGGTTTGTTCGGATATTATTCATCTCTAGAACTCACAAACATCTGGGTGAAATAGATAAAAAGTATCTTTTGCAAACAAAAGCGTTCAACTGTTCAACCTGCATCCAAAACTTGTGAAGAAATAACTCTTATTGTGCTTTGCAGGAAATGATCTTCAAGAATTAGTTTTTGAGTATCCATTGTTATACATGTTGGCTACAGATGACATGGCACTTTCTTGTAGCCAACAGTTGGCTATGCTATTTAAGTATTAACCATGCCCTTATACACCTAGACGGAGGGATTAAATCAGGATGACTTGAGAGGGGGCAGAGGATATGCAAGAAATGGTTCATCATAAGTCTTTCACCAGTACTGTAGTAAAAATTCATACATGGAAGATTCTAGACTAAACCATAAATGGATACACTTTTATTCATGCGCGATACTCTGAGCAAGATCATGCATGGAAGTCTCCACATGCTTAGACAATGGATTACATTGAGCGAAGACTAATGATCAACATTTAACTTGAAAATGCAGATGTCCAGGTGAACCTCCTTGGAGTCCCCATGCACATTGTTGGAGTCCAAATAACACCATGGGTTTTCCATGTCCACATCGGCGGGAAAGTCCCAGCTCCGCAGATTCCAAGTATGCTCGGCGTAGCCAGTGTCGCCGCCCACGCGTGTAGGTCTCCTCTTCTCATCCTCATACAAGTGGTATAAGAGCTCACCTTATAAAGGCCTACTAGCAAAATTCCAACATCGACCAGGCCGTCCATGAAATGGGAGTGGCTGTAGGGGACGTTGCGCTAGTTGAATATATGAGCAAGTTACTACGAGATTTAATCCGAATAAGCACAAAATAAATCATTACGGCTATAACAGAGATGAAACTAATAATGTGGACTAGCATAGTAGTAGGATACAAAGTAGAAACATGAATTCTACCACGATTTTGAACAGGAAGGACAGAAACACATACGGTGCAATGGGAGCAGCACCATTGGCGTTGAGGTTGTCGCCCATGTCCAAACACCATGTAGACACGGTCTTTGAGCACGGTTCGTAGTCGTTCCACGCTCGGGCATTGAAGTTTGTAACTATTTTAGATTAGAATATACTACTCCTCTGGTGCTAGTAGTAGAGCAGAGTCCTACTCTACTACTCTACTCAAGCAAGTTAGGGCATAGCACTGCAGGGAGTACCAGTACTGTGATCACTCAAGCAAGTTGTGTGGCATAGACATGACCCTACGCTGCTGGTATGTGTCTCGTAAGTCAAGCGGCATGCTGTAGTCATCATCACCTGTCCACTTCCCACAGCACATATTCGCTTCTCCATCTTTGTCCGCACATAATCTCATCCAATGTTCCATCCCCGCTAAGGCACCTCTCCCCTCGTCCGAAAACCAAGCACTAACAATGGCAAAACTGAGCAGCGTCCGCCGAAAGAGTGGTTGGAATTCGCTCCCCACAGAGGTAATCAAGCTCATTGTTTCGCGTGTGGACAATCTCAGTACCATGCTGTCGGATCACGGGTTCCGGCAGACCCTTAAGGTTCAAACACAGGGGTGCGTGCGGAGATCATGCAGTCTACCTCCCCGTCTCAAAAAGATCTAAACTACTAAAAGAACTGCACAAGGGACACAAGATTTATACTGGTTCGGGCCACCGTTGTGGTGTAATACCCTACTCCAGTGTGTGGTGGTTGGATTGCCTCTTGGGGCTGATGATGATGAACAATACAAGGAAGAACAGCCTCGCGAGGGTCTGTTCTTGACTGGGGCGATGAACTGCTAGGAGGAGTTCAGTCACCCTTCTCTCTCCCTCTCTTTTATTTCGATCCCCCCTACCATGTGGGTGGCTGGTCCTATTTATAGAGGCCCTGGTCCTCTTCCCAAATATCGAGCGGGTAGGGAGCCAACAATGGAGGGCTAATTTAAAGGGGGACAACAAGTATCAACTATCCTGACAAAAGCAGTCTTCGCCTGCGCAAAGCTTTGGTGATGACGCCGTCTTGGGCTCCACGGTGACCTCCGTCTCGTAGTCCTCCTGGTCTTGGCCTCGTTGCACCAAAATCGGAAAGAAGGACGCTGCGCGCGCTGGCACCCGCCTGGCGCCCTAGGTCGTCATGGCTTGCGTCACGTGCACCTCGCGAGGTGCCCCGCCTTGATCTCTCCGCCTCCTCGCAAGCCAACCTGACGAGGCCGTGCCTGAGGAAGCTCCGTGTCGTCCGCCTCGCGAGGCTTGGCCCCTCGCCAGGGTCTTGAGCCTTGTGTTGATGAAGATGGGCCATGCTGGGCTTCCTTTGAGCCATGCCGCAGGCAGGCAAGTCTGGGGACCCCCATTCCCAGAACGCCGATAGTAGCCTCCAGGCCCAAGGCGCGCATGGACTTGGCCGTGCCGAGAGGCGAAAGGGCAAGGGCAAAGCGCCGCGGGCCCTAACAGCCTGCGGCATTGGGCGCCGCATGGCGGTTGACGGGACGTGGGCGTCTCCACTTCCCCACGACGCCTTGGTGACCGCGCGAGGTGGAAAAGTCCCTGCGTGCAGATCGTGTCATAATTACCTGTGATCATGGAGGCCGGTGGCTGGCCTTCGCCGGCTATAAGTACAGCACGGCGCGTGCCCTTCCAGTCCATCTCTTCTTGTTTTCTCCTTTGCCTCAATTCTTGCCCCGCCTTGGCGTGATGGCTCCATCGAGGAGGTACTCGGCTGTGGAGAAGGGGAAGGCCCTCCAGGTCGATCCTGCCTCTCCCCCGCCCAAGCGCGGTTGTGGGCGTCCTCGGAAGCATCCGGTGGCCGCCCCGGTAGCGTTTGGTGGTCATGGTGGTGGCTCCCAGCGCGGCGGCGGGCGAGCCGTTGTGGTCGAGGGACGCGCCTGGGTTGCGCGCTCCCCTAGGCCGCGCTTTCGCGCTGCTCAGGCGCTGCCGGAGTTCGTCGTCTGGTCGGCGGAGCCTACTAGCACCCGGCTCCAACTCCCTCGCTTCCTTCTTGGTGAACTCCTAGCCGGTGCTCCTGGTGGCCTCTCGCTCCAGGCGGAGGGCCGCTATAGCAGGTCCTCATGGGCCGCGCTGGAGGTCTCCGCCAACGGGGGCCTAGCCTTAACTCTTGGCTGGCAGGCGTTCGCCCACGCCCGCGGCCTGGGGCGCCGGTGCACCCTGCATTTTAGGTTTGACGGCGATGCTTCATAGGCATTGGCCTTGCTTCACAGGCTCCGGGCCTTTTCCAAAACGCGATAGCTTCACACGCACTCGCCTTGCTTCACAGGCTCTGGGCCTTTTCCAAAACGCGATAGCTTCACAGGAACTCGCCTTGCTTCACAGGCTCTGGGCCTTTTCCAAAACGCGATAGCTTCACAGGCACTCGCCTTGCTTCACAGGCTCTGGGCCTTTTCCAAAAAGCGATAGTCTTCACAGGCACTCGCCTTGCTTCAAAGGCTCTAGGCCTTTTCCAAAACGCGATAGCTTCACAGGCACTCGCCATGCTTCACAGGCTCTGGGCCTTTTCCAAAATGCGATAGCTTCACAGGCACTCGCCTTGCTTCACAGGCTCTGGGCCTTTTCCAAAACGCGATAGCTTCATAGGCACTCACCTTGCTTCACAGGCTCTGGGCCTTTTCCAAAAAGCGATAGTCTTCACAGGCACTCGCCTTGCTTCACAGGCTCTGGGCCTTTTAGGGGTAGAACCTCCGGAGGTGATGGATGTTCCACGCGTTCTGGATCGGCTCCCCCTCTTGAGTCTCCAAGCGCACGGAGCCTGGCCTGGAAACATGAACAACCTTGAACGGGCCCTGCCACATGGGAGAGAGCTTGTGCAGCCCTTCCCTGGAGAGAACCCGCCTGAGTACGAGGTCTCCTACCTCGGGGGTCCTGGGGCGGATGTTGCGGCAGTGATATCGTCGTAGCGCCTGTTGGTACCTTGCCGCTCGCAGCGCGGCTTCCCGGCGGTGTCCCTCCCCTAGCACGAGGTCCATCCCCCGCATGGCGTCCTGCTGTGCCTCGTCGAACGCCAGGACCCGCGCGGAGCGATGCCTGACCTCGTGAGGAAGGACTGCTTCGGCTCCATAGACCAGGAGGAACGGGGTCTCCCCAGTTGGTTTGGTTGCGGTTGTGTGGATGGACCACAACACGGACTGGAGCTCGTCGTACCAGCCTCTGCCGCAGGCCTCCAGCTTCTTCTTGAATGTCCTGGTCTTGAGGCCTCTCAAGACCTCCGCGTTGGCTCGTTCGGCCTGCCCATTGCTTCGCGGGTGTGCCACCGAAGCGTAGCATATCTGCGTCCCAAGGTTAGCACAATATGTTTTGAAGAGATTACCGGTGAACTGCGAACCGTTGTCTATGATGATGCGATTTGGCACCCCGAACCGGCTCACAACACCCCTGATGAACTTGACCGCGGAGCCAGCGGGGATGGTACGGACAGCCTCCACTTCTGCCCACTTGGTGAACTTGTCAATGGCGACGTAGAGGTAACGGTAGCCCCCTGGCGCCCGAGGGAACGGGCCCAGAATATCCAAACCCCAAACTGCGAATGGCCATGAGATGGGTATTGTCTGCAGCCCCCCTGCCGGTTGATGGATCTGCTTGGAATGAAACTGGCAGGCCTCACAAGCCTTCACCAATTCAATCGCGTCGTTGAGCACGGTGGGCCAATAGAACCCGCTACGGAATGCCTTGCCGACAAGGGTCCGTGATGATGAGTGGTGTCCGCAGTCTCCGCCGTGTATGTCCTCCAGTAGTTCCTTTCCTTGCTCCCTGGAGATGCAGCGCAGAGATACACCGTTTGGTCACTTCCGGTAAAGTTCTCCATCTTTGATGCAGTATGCCGTGGCCTGCCGTGCCACACGCTCCGCTTCCTCTTCCTTTTCTGGTAGGCCCCTTGCGTTAAATAACTCCGGAGTTCTGTGATCCAGCACTCCTCCTGAGATTCTATCACCAGGAGCAGGCGTGCTCCTGAGGTCGGCCCACAGACCGGGGCTCCCAAGGCTGGCGGCTGGGGGAGCTCCTCTCGAGACTGAGTGGTGTTTGATAACGTCGGCTGTGCTGAGGGTTTGAAGAGCCGCTCTTCGAAGACGCCAGATTCCTGCGGCAACCGCCTGGATGCCCGTCCGGCTATGTCGTCAGCTTCCTGATTGGTGCCATGGGGCACGTGCTTCAGCTCCAGCCCCCAGAACTGCTTTTCCATTCTACGGACCTCCGCTAAGTAGGCCTCCATATGCTCGTCCTTCGGCTCATACACCTTGTTGGAGAAGTTTACTAGGAGCTGCGAGTCGCCCTTGACGGTGAGGCGTTTCACTCCCAGGGCTACTGCGGCCTTCAACCCGGCTATCAATCCCTCATACTCTGCAATGTTGTTGGAGACCTTTTCACCTTGCTGGAAACAGAGCTGCACGGCATAGTAGAGCTTATCCTGAGTGCGTGATATCAGCACCGCACCAGCCCCCGCCCCGTGTCTGGAGAACGCCCCATCGAAGTACATGACCCAACCTTCCGGCGCCTCACTCCCTGGAGAGAGGGACCGATCCTCGTTGTCCCTGAGGCCTGGTGCCTCCGCCCATTCCGCTATGAAATCCACCAACGCTGCTCCTTTGATGGCCCTGGTTGTGCTAAACTCGAGCTGAAACGCCTGCAGCTCGATGTTCCACTCGGCGACCCTTCCGGCTGAGTTAGGGCTCCTGAGCACTCTCTCCAGGGGGTACGATGAGACGACCTTGATGGGATGAGCCTGGAAGTAGTGACGCAGCTTGTGCGAGGCTACCAGCAGCGCGAGGAGGAGCTTTTGAGGCATTGGGTACCATGCCCTCGCGTCCCGTAACATTGTGCTAACAAAGTAGACGGGATGCTCAACAAGGCCGAGAGTATCTAGGGCCGCGGCGCACTCGGGAGGCAAGGGCGCCTCGCGAGATGACGTGGCCTCGGGAGGTGGACCATCCGGGCATGCAGCCTCACCTGCCTCTGGTGCATTCTTCGGCAGCTGACCCTCCTCAACTGTGGTTGCGGCTTCTGCAAGCTTTCCTTGTTCCCGTTTTGTCTTGCCTCGGGCTACCGCTGCGGTCTTGACTTGGCGTTCCTCCCTAACCGCCACCAGGGCTGCGCTGGCGGAGTAGGGAGTGGCAGCGAGGTAAAGTAGCAAGGGCTCTTGAGGGCGCGGAGCCACCATGACTGGGGGACTGGTCAGGTACCTCTTGAGATCCTGAAACGCCTTATCTGCCTCTTCAGTCCATTCAAAGGGCCCCTTTTTCTTCATCAGCTGAAAGAAAGGCAGCGCTCGCTCCCCTAATTTGGAGATGAAGCGCCCTAGCGCGGTCACGCGCCCAGTGAGCTTCTGCATTTCCCTGAGGGTCTTTGGCGGACTCATGTCCTCGACCGCCTAGACCTTCTCGGGGTTGGCCTCGATGCCACGATGGGACACGAGGAATCCCAAAAGCTTGCCCGAGGGGACACCAAACACACATTTCTCCGGGTTGAGCCGCGAAGGTCTCCTCCAGGTCTTGTATCAGGGTCTTGGCCTCCTGAGATTTTACTACAATGTCATCAACGTAGGCTTCGACATTCTTTTGGAGTTGCGGGCCCAAGGTGATGTGCATCAGCCGCTGAAATGTTGCCCCTGCGTTATGCAGTCCGAACGACATGCATGTATAGCAGTATACCCCGCACGGGGTTAAGAAGGCGGTCTTCTCAACGTCTTCTACCGCCATCTTGATCTGGTGATACCCGGAGAAGGCATCCAGGAAGCATAGCAGGTCACACTCCGCAGTGGAGTCGACGATCTGGTCGATGCGGGGGAGCGGAAACGGATCTTGCGGGCATGCTTTGTTGAGGTTGGTGAAGTCGACACACATGCGTTCCTTCCCCCCTTTCTTGGGCACAACGACAGGGTTGGCCAACCAATCCGGGTATCGGACCTCGCGAATGACCCCAGCGGCTTCTAGCTTGTGGGTCTCTTGGACAATGAAGGCCTGCTTCTCCACGGACTGCCGCCTGGCCTTCTGCTTCATGGGGCGCACATTTGGGCACACGTTGAGGTGATGCTCGATGACACTCCTGGGGATTCCCGCCAGCTGATCGGGCTCCCAAGCAAATACCTTCTTGTTCGCGCGCAAGAACTTGACCAAGACCTCCACCTGCTCAGGCTCAAGGTTGGTGCCTATGGTGAAAGTGGCACTGGAGGACCCGTCATCGTCAACGGGTATCTGCTTGGTTTCTGCCTTGTCCTGGGTGAACAACCGCGTCTTCTTGGCGGGCGCAGCCCCCTTGGGCTCAGGGGTCTCTGCATTGACGGGCCGTGCCGATGCCGCCGTCTTGAAGGCGAGCTTGCGTACTCGCAGGGCGTCCCCGGTGTCCCCGTGCACGGCGAGGGTGCCGCTGCTCCCGGGAATCTTCATGAGGTTATACGCCGGGTGTGTGGGGGCCATGAACTGAGCCAGCGCCGGGTAGCCGAGGATGGCGTTGTAAGGGAGGCCGATGGGGGTGATGTCGAAGTCGACCATCTCCGTGCGAAGTTGTCGTAGGTGCCGAAGGTTACCGGGAGCCGGATCTGTCCCAGGGAGTCGGATGATCCGCCCCTAACGCCCGAGAAAGATCAGCTGGGTCCCAACCGCTCCCGGGGTATGCAGAGGAGGTTGAAAGTCTCGACCGAAAGCACGCTGAGGCCCGCGCCGCCGTCAACGAGAGTTCTGGTGATGGCCACCTGGCAAATGGTGGGGGTGCACAACAGGGGGAGCGCCCTTGAGCCGACCAGGTTGGTGGGGTGGTCCTCCGAGCTGAAGGTCAGATCGGCCTTGCGCGCCGCCCGGTCCGGGGGAGCCCCCTGCCATGCGGAAACGGCGCTAACCCGGCGGGCAAAAGGCTTGACGTGCCGACTCGTGGGCGGCGCATGTGAGCCGCCCAGGAGGGCCGCAACGACCGGAGGCGTCGATGTTGCGGTGCAGCCACTCCGCCGTGTAGGCAGATGCTGGGGGGTGCTTGCCGCTCGTTCCCTACTGGGTCAGTGGCGGTGTTGACGGCTGGCGACGGGGGACAACGAGAACGCCCACCGGCGAGGGCCGCCGGGGCAACACGAGCTCGACTGGCGCCGTACATGGATGCGGCGGTCGTAGGAGAGCGGAGTGGTGGAAGACAGATTCCGGCGAACCCCTACCTGGCACGCCAAATGTCGGATCACGGGTTTCGGCAGACCCTTAAGGTTCGAACACTGGGGTGCACGCGGAGATCATGCCCTCTACCTCCCCGTCTCACAAAGATCTAAACTACTAAAAGAACTGCACAAGGGACACAAGATTTATACTGGTTCGGGCCACCGTTGTGGTGTAATACCCTACTCCAGTGTGTGGTGGTTGGATTGCCTCTTGGGGTTGATGATGACGAACAATACAAGGAAGAACAGCCTCGTGAGGGTCTGTTCTTGACTGGGGCGATGAACTGCTAGGAGGAGTTCAGTCACCCTTCTCTCTCCCTCTCTTTTATTTCGATCCCCCTACCATGTGGGTGGCTGGTCCTATTTATAGACGCCATGGTCCTCTTCCCAAATATCGAGCGGGAAGGGAGCCAACAATGGCGGGCTAATTTAAAGGGGGACAACAAGTATCAACTATCCTGACAAAAGCAGTCTTCGCCTGCGCAAAGCTCTGGTGATGACGCCGTCTTGGGCTCCACAGTGACCTCCGTCTCGTAGTCCTCCTGGTCTTGGCCTCGTTGCACCGAAATGGCAACCTTTGCCTGATGCCTCGGTACTCCGTGGCTACGCTTGCCCCCTTTGCACCAAAGAGGAAAGAAGGGCGCTGCGCGCGCTGGCACCCGCCTGGCGCCCTGAGTCGTCATGGCTTGCGTCACATGCACCTCGCGAGGTGCCCCGCCTTGATCTCTCCGCCTCCTCGCGAGCCAACCTGACGAGGCCGTGCCTGAGGAAGCTCTGTGTCGTCCGCCTCGCGAGGCTTGGCCCCTCGCGAGGGTCTTGAGCCTTGTGTTGATGAAGATGGGCCATGCTGGGCCTCCTTTGAGCCATGCCGCAGGCCGCAGGCAGGCAAGTCTGGGGACCCCCGTTCCCAGAACGCCGACACATGCCGCTCGCCGCATGCTCGTCGGGGCTGTACCGTTTACTCAAAGCCCTCAGGCCAGAGCTTTTTAAGCCAGCTCCTTGCTTGCTGATGCTGCTTGATCTTCAGAAATGGCGTGTCACGTAGCATAACGATCATAGGGTGGTGAGCATCAACCCCCTTGACTGCGATCCGATCCCCGTCATCCTAAACTACATTAACGATATGTACTGGGTCGGCATGAACACGTCTTGGATGGTGCTCGTCGACGGTCGCGGCAGCTGGATGCTCGTGGAGGTCTACACCCGATGATTGATCCCCCTTCCTTCGATTAACACTGCACTGCTTTGGCACCGCAGCCCAGAATACTCGGAATATTACAGTAGCCAACATGATACCAAGTTTGATTTGCTCTAGGTTGTAATCTGCGAAGTGCCCAAAAGATCTACGAATTGTAAAGACTTCAGGCTAATTGCGTTCTTCAACCGCGGTCTCGCCTTTCTGACAGGTCACTACGGTAAGTGGATAAATTTGCACATCCATCGCAGGATCATACATCCTCCATGGTTCTCTAATGCAATTGAACACAAGGGCTTCATTTACACTGTCGGCTCCTTCTATGGCTGGACGTATTACGGGCCTACTCCAGTCATCGCTACAAACGGCTGTTACAGCAGTATGTTACTTTCCTATGATATCATAATGGCTTGCTTATATTACTGTCAACATTTGCTGAAAAAATATTCATACTCATAACATGTTGTTCTTAAGATTAACTAAACCAAGAGCCCTTTTTTATTTGACTCCAACTTGATATGATGTTGTAGGCCGCCTGGTGTCCCTACCCTTCCTAATCCTAGAACCTTTCAAAGAAAAGCGGCATGGCAGTTGTAGGTGGTTCCTGGCTCGATCAGACGATGGTGAAAGATTGATGATCGTTCGCACGTACCGGACGTGTTGTTTCATGGAATACAATCACAGTCACTGCAAGGTCTTTGAGCAGGATCCCAGCTTCTCTGGGCCTTCAGGAATTTTTGACTGGAGGCTGGTAAGCAGCCCTGGTACACGCTCTCTGTTTGTCGGACTGAATTATCCGATTAACCAGGAGATAACCGATGGCAAGGATCATGATGGCAGCGTGGTTTCGTTCATCAGGCAAAACTGTGTGTACACAGCGTACCATACGTCTCTGCATGCACCATACCCTGATATGTGCTGCCACGCTCTACAGCCCAAAGTAGGAGAGAGGGTCGCAAGTATCAGACTTCGACCTGCTGGCTGGAGTTTCCCCCGTCAGGCACCCATCTGGTTCAAGCCGTCAGCCAATCTCCACAGCTTAATAAATAGTAACGTCTAACTGAGCCAGTTAGTTAGATGCGTACACTTGGTGTAGTAGGAACTTTATTTAGTTTGATGCATATACTTTTTCTTTTTTGGTAGCCCTTTTGTAATGATGGCTGATGTTTGGTTTGGAAGAGAGAGCTGCGTCTTCACTCTTCTGGCCTGCTTACTGCTTCTGTTGCACCCCCAGCCCTGGTTGTTGCTGTTGCTGTTTTCAATGTACAATCAGTAGTATATTTCGTCTGTTGGTTGAATAAATGTGTTGTTAGAATGACAAACACAATGTTTTGGAAGTCGTTGCACGGTTCGATCCTTTAGTGCCCTGTACCGTACGTAGCGCATACTATTTATCGTACGGAACACATTTTTTTTGAAACTCGGAACACATTTTCCACTTGTTGATAACATGCAGCCCACTGATGAAGGCCCAATAGAGAAGCCCATAATTAACTGGAAGGGAGGCTCTCACATGAATCCGGCCCAGGTACATGCTCATGGTCCCCTAAACATAAATAAGTAAATAAATAAAGCTAAATGCTCATGCACCAGTTCTTTGGGAAAATAGCTAGCCCAGTATTTCTTTTTGAAGAATACCCAAGCTAGGCCTATTTGTTTTCTCCGAATTAGTAGGCTGCAAATATTTCAAGACGAGGAGGGATGCATTCCGGCCTGGCTTAAGAGTATGGTCAATGTCTGTTAAAAGTAATATCAAAAGGGGTTGAAAATTCCAAAAAAGTTATAGCAAATGGGATATAAGTTTCTTTTTTTGTTTTTGTTCTTCACTGATATCTTATACATATTTCATTGGATTTAACATGACATAGTACTAATTTATTTTTAAATTTGTTTTACTATGGCTATTAATTTTTGGATTAAGAATATTTCGTTCCCCAGCAAAAATTTCCGAATTTTCAAAATTTCCCACATATTTAGTTAATTTTTTGACCCTAGTACTGACCAGAAAATGGCCAGCAATTCTAAAAATGGAAAACAGGCTGCAATAAATTCCATATGAATTAGAAAATGAGTAAAAAATACAAAAATAATAGCAAATGGGCTGTACACGCCACGGATTTCGAGGCTGACTTGTTTACGACAGGCTTTGTTAGTGAACACACGATTCTAGCAGCAGTTAGTGTTGGATGTCCATCCAATGGCCGGCGTGCTTCTTTAATCTCTGATCTTCCTGCTCCAGCCGCCTAAACTAGCGCCGGCGGGACTGCCTGCTCCCTCCTCTTGTGACCCACTCTGATGCCGCGCAGGCTTCCCCGGCCCACCCTACTCCCTCCGCTGGCCTGGCCGCACGCAATCAACTGCCTCCTTATTACGCAAAAAAAATGAATCCTCCCACTGACATCTGGGGCGCACCGGTTGGGAGGCTAACCTGTGGGCCTACTAAGTTGACGCGTACGCAGGGCTTGTCAACTTAGTCAACAAACAATTCTAGCAGCAGTAACCATTGGATTTGAATCAAACGGTCCTGCTGCTTCTTCAATCGCTGCTCTTCTTGCACCAGCCGCCCAAACCAGCGCCGGGGAGACCACCTGCTCCTGCCTCCAGTGGCCGGCTGTGCTGCCGATGAGGCCTCATCGCCCCCTACTACTCCCACCGCTAGCCAGGCCCTGTGACGACGTCAGCCTCACACCACAGTTGAACCAGTGAACCCGCGTACTCCTCTCCGCGTGGGCATCCACTGCCGCATCTTCCCCGACTCCGCGTCGTCCCCTTCCTAGGCCTCGCCGTCGTCCACCGCCTTGGTGCTCTTGACACGGCGTGGTCAACATCGACAACGACATTCCATCGGAAGAGTACTGTACGTGGAGAGGCTGACAGATGGGTCCATGGCCACAGCCCAATTTTTTTGTGATTTGCCAAGTAAGTCGCTTTGTCAGGCCTGTTGGGCTGCAAATCTTTCAAGACGAGTAGGAGAGCCTTCATTCGGCTGGCCGAGAAAATGGCCCATCAGTAATGAGAAATGGGCTGTACATTTTTAAAACACATCAAACCGGCAATTAGTTTCAAATATCTTTTTTTCATTTAAATATTTGAAATTACATTAATTTTTATGCGTGGAGAATTTGTTGGATTTTATATTGATATACATTTATTTTTAAAATCAGTTTGAATGTGAGTCGAAATTTCGGGATTAAAAACAGTTCGGACCGCACCGAAATATGCAAAATTTCGTATAATTTTTTAACCGTGGCCACAATATGGGCTGTAATGCTAACAAAAAGAACATGGGCTCCAAAAAAACCTTAATAATTAGCAAATGGGCTGTAAATTATTAGAAATAATGGCAGATGGGCTGTATGCTGTTTCTCGCAGATTTGAGGCTTTCCTAAAAAAAAGGTTGACACACAAGCAGTGACTGTTGGATGGCCATCCAACGGCCGTCGTGCTTCTTCAATCTCTGCTCTTCCTGCTCCAGCCGCTCAAACAGGCGCCCGTGGGACTGCCTGCTCCCTCCTCAACGCGTTCAGCTCTGCTGCCGCGCAGGCCTCACCGCCCCACTGTACTCCCATTGCTGGCCTAGCCATCCCTCTACTCACCCACACCTGCTGTTATTCTCCGGCGACGGTGAGGCCTCGTACAGTCGAAACGTTACCCCTGCCGTCAGCTCGGACCCACCGGAAGTGCCTCCTTATTACGCACAAAAAAATGAATACTCCCCCGACTAGCTGGGACCCACCTTGGTGGGAGGCTGACTTGTGGGCCTACTAAGTTGACAGGGGCGAAGGGCTTTGTCAACTTAGTCAATATGAACGATTCTAGCTCCAGTGACCGTACGATGTCCATCCAACGGCCATAGTGCTTCTTCAACCTCTGGTCTTCTTTCTCTAGCCGCCCAAAGCAGCGCCGGTCGTGCCGCCTGCTCATGCCTCCCGTGGCCGGCTGTGCTGCCGCGGAGGCCTTACCGCCCCCTACTATTCCCACCGCTGGCCAGGCCCTGCGGCGACGGCAGCCTCACACCACAGCCGAATGAGTGAACCCTCATACTCCTCTCCGCGTGGGCATCCACTGCCGCATCTTCATCGGCTCCGCGTCGTCCCCTTCCTAGGCCTTACCGTCGTCCACCGCCCTGGTGCTCTCGACGCGGCGTGGTCAATGTGGTCAAGGAACGACTTCCATCGAACGTGGACTGTACATGGAGAGGCTGACAACTGGGTCCACGGCGGCAGCAAGGAAGTGCCTCCTTATTACACGGAAAATCATGATTCCTCCACCTGACAACAGGGACCCACCAAACGGGCCAATGTATTTCATGAAAAAAAAACGTTTCCCCCCTGAGTGCTGGGACCCACCAGCTACACCTTCGCACGCAAGGAAGTACGTCTAAGCAAAAAAAAGGTTTCGCCCCCCTGACTGTTGGGACCCACCAGCTACATCTTCACAGGCAAGGAAGTGCCTGACAGTCGGGACCCACCTGGTCGAAGCATATGTAACGTTGTCATTCTGGTCGCGAACGTGTACGTACATATATACTGGTGGATGTAGAGGCGCGCACGTGTCGTAGTAGAGGCGGCCAGGGTGCAAGAAAGAAAATACGGCCACGTATGTGTACATACGGGCGGGGTCTCGAACGCCTACTCGCGCATACGTACGGCGAGGGCTCGTGTACATGGCTGGGTCGGAACGGAGAAACAACGTCGTCGTCGTGTTCATGGGTCAGAACGGAATGCGTGGTCCTGTTCATCGGGAGAGCTTGGGCGGAAGAGGCGATGGAAACGAGGCCTGGCGTACCGCAAAACGAAGGAAACGGACCTCCTACGGTCGAAACGGGGGTCATGTTGATCGGGAGGGGTGTGGCGTACCGCAAAATGGAGGAAACGGACCTCCTATGGTCGAAACAGGGGTCCTGCTGATCGGGAGGGGTGTGGCGTACCACAAAACAGAGGAAACAGACTTGTGTTGGAGCGCTACGGTCGAAACGGGGGTCCTGTTCATCGGGACGGGTGTGGCGTACTGCAAAACGGGACTCCACGGGATACTTTTCATCTCCACCGTCGACCCCCTCCAG
Source organism: Triticum monococcum (assembly GCA_034509565.1). Taxonomy (NCBI): domain Eukaryota; kingdom Viridiplantae; phylum Streptophyta; class Magnoliopsida; order Poales; family Poaceae; genus Triticum; species Triticum monococcum. The sequence goes on along the minus strand of CM067842.1, from coordinate 474,497,102 downwards.
CCTCCACGAGCTACTGTTCATCCATCGTCGACCTCCTCCAGCCTCCACGGGCTCCTGTTCATCCAGCCTCCACCGCGCGCTACTCCACCGGCTACTGTTCAACCACCCCTCCACCGTCTACTGTTCATCCAGCCCTCCACACCACGGGGTCCTGTTCAACCACCCCTCCACGGGCACCCCTCCACCGTCTACTGTTCATCCTTCCCTCCAGACCACGGGGTCCTATTCATCCACCCCTCCACGGGCACCCCTCCACCGTCTACTGTTCATCCAGCCCTCCACCACACCACGGGGTCCTGTTCATCTAGAGGCAACGCCACCGCTCACTGTTCATCCAACCCCCCCCCCCCCCCCCCGCAACACTCACTATTCATCCCATCGATCGGCTTCAGTTAGCAGCAGTAGCCAAGGAATCGCTCGATCGGGTTTAGTTAACAGCCATCGATCGATCGCTCGGGTTCAGTAACGCGTAGCCTGTAGTGCAATGGCTCGGGTTTAGTTAGAGCCCAACGCCTTGCTCGGGTTCAGTTAGAGCCAACGCCTCGCACACATGCGCGTACGTGTACGAGAGAAACGCGCATCGCTCGGCCCCCGACCTCCCACCGTAACCGGGAACTCCCCAAAATTTTCCTCCCCCTCGGTTCTACCATGGTTTTTTCCGTCATGGACGGCCCAAAGAATGTCATGCAGCTGCGTCTTCGGCCCGCCCAGGACAAAAAGCCCATTTTCTGTCATGATTTTTTGTCATAGAAGTAGGAGCCCACCACATCTATGATGATACCGGGTTTTGTCACAATTATCGTCATAGAAGTGTCATATGTATGGCAGAAAAAAAATTCATTCGGCCCAAAATGTCACGGATGTGTCTTTTTTTGGTACTGTGATGATAGTGATATGTGAGTCATGTTGATGAATAATTATGCTTTAGTAAGAATATTGGTGTTAAGGTTTGTGATTCCCTATGCAAGCACAAAAGTCAATAGTTATGCAATGAAATTACATCCTACTTGTGGTGCATTATTCGGTGTTAGTTATGCTTAATGCTCGCTTATGAGATTTTTCATTTCTTGGTTGGATACTTCTCGATCTTTTTCTAGCCTTCATTTTGCACTAAGTATGATCACTACTTGTGCATCCAAAATCCTTTAAACCAGTTTTGCCACATGAGTCCACTATACCTACCTATATGCGGTATTCTTTTGTCGTTCTAAGCAAATTTGTATGTGCCATCTCTAATTTTCAAAATAAATTTCTCTTTTGTGTGCTCGTACTGCTCATGAAACGGTAGGGGGTGGGTGATATATTTCCATGCTAGATGTGTTATTCTCAAGATGAGTGTTTATTCACTTGTCATTGCATGAGAGTACGGAAAAGGTATTAGGGATATGCCTTGTCCCGAAATGAAAAATGAATTTACTTTATGTTGTCAAATAATAAATTCCTTGGAAAGTGTTGGTATGGACGACACACATGGATTCAGTTAGCCGTGGAATGTGAAAGTGTGGTGGAAAAAGGAATAAACTTTATTTTCTATTTGGGAACCATGCCTATGATATATCTACCATGGAAAGTATTGGGAACTACTCGATCGTTTTCGTTGACAGGAAAAGCATGCCACCCAAAATGTTTTATCTCTATCTTTTTCGCTTTGAGCTCTGGCACCTCTACAAATCCCTACTTCCCTCCGTGAAGGGCCATTCTATTTACTTTATGCAATATTTATTTGAATCTCCATATTCTCTTATAAACACCAACTAAGGGGCACTACAATCGTACTTGAGCATTGGGTGTAGCTAATATGCGAGTGTGTTTCATGAATGGATCAATGATTGAGCATAATGGGATAGGGATAACTTGCTTTAGCACAAATATTTTGAAAGACATGGTTGTTTGTTGATATGCTTGAGTATTAAAGTCCTCTTGTGAAAACTAGACTATTGCTTTGAACCATATAAAAGTCCAATTGTCCATGCTATAAAAGAAAGAATATGTGTGAACATGTTGGGCAACATTCCATATCACAAATTCTGTTTTTATCATTTACCTACTCGGGGACAAGCAGGAATTAAGCTTGGGGATGCCGATAGTTCTCCAACGTATCTATAGTTTTTGATTGTTCCATGTTGTTATATTATCATTTTTGGATGTTTTACAATCATTTTATATCATTTTTTGGGACTAACCTATTGACATAGTGCCAAGTGCCAGTTGCTATTTTCTGCTTGTTTTTTACATCGCAGAAAAGCAATATCAAATGGAGTCCAAAAGCAGCAACACTTTTTATGGATTTTTTTGGACCAGAAGACACCAGATGGGCCAGAGAAGCACCTAGGGGGGGTGCCACGAGGGGGCACAACCCACCAGGGCGCGCCTGGGCCCCTAGTTGCACCCAGGTGGGTTGTGCCCACCTCGGTGGCATCCCGCACTGCCTCTTCGCTCTATAAATACCTCCTCGCTCCAGAAACCCTAGGGGAGTCAACAAAAATTAATTCCAGCCACCGCAAGTTCTAGTACCACTAGATCCAATCTAGACACCATCATGGAGGGGTTCATCATCCTCATTGGTGCCTCTTCGATGATGCGTGAGTAGTTCATTGTAGACTTACGGGTTCGTAGTTAGTAGCTAGATGGCTTCCTCTCTCTCTTTTGATTCTCAATACAATGGTCTCATGGAGATCTATTTGATGTAACTCTTTTTCCTATGTGTTTGTTGGGGTCCGATGAACTTTCAGTTTATGATCACATCTATGTTTTTACCTGTCGGTGCAACACACCCTGGGTCTATTGCTGAGACTATGCACAGGCATGGGAACAAGATTGAAGCACCAGCCCAAATCAGAGTGCAAGAACCCCATAGATTCAAAGGAACAACATGCAGATCAAAAGGACCAAGATCGAACTAGAGAAGCATGATATCGTCACGAGAAAAGCCTCCCTTGCCGGGCAGGCGAGCCCGGCAAGGGGCGAGGCCACCCCTAGAAATAGACAACCAAAGCGTCCCGGTAGGGCCTGCCGGGGCTCACGGAGCCAAAACCTCCTCACCAACCACTCCACCACGACCCACGTCGTCGATCAGTGCGGTGTCAAGCCGCAAAGTGATTAAGTGGCAGCCATTCGCCACATGACAGCTATTTTCCATAGGAGAAACCCACAGACAACACCCGTCCTGTGACGTGTCGAGCGAGTAGGTGCGGAGCTGGCAAGATAGCCTGGCAAGCCTTGCCGAGCAACCAACAATGTGTGTCACAGCCCTAGAGTTTGTTTGCAATCAGTTTCATAAGCATCCATGCATCATGTCTAAATTTCTGAAAGTTGAATTGAGGAAATGCTCAAGCCTCAGGAATTTTTTGATAATGGCCAAAGTAAAAAAATTGCTTCAAATGAACCCAAGAAATGTTCCTGTTAATCTATAAAAATATTGGCAAGAGGTAAAATTCAAACCAATATTTTTGGAGTCTCAGGGATAATTATTTTGGGCCCTTGAAATTAAATCAATAAGTATTTGACTTTTGGATTATATTCATTTTATATAGAATATAATCCAAAAGGCCCTGAAATTATTTATGTGCCTTTGGAAAAGTCCATAATGGCAACATAATAATATTCAGAAGGTTTTGCCCTGTTTTGGATTTCTTTTGAATTTGAATCAGTGGCAAAATGAATAAATAAAAACAAAATAAAACAGAAATAAAACAGAGCAGAGGCCTACCTAGAGCCCACTCACCTGTGGCCTGGCACTGTTGCTGGTGGCCCAGCCCACCAGGCAACATGCCAGTCATCCCCTTCCTCCCGCCAGTGTGCACTGTGCGTGGCGCACGGACAGGAGGCGAGGGCCACCTCCTGCTTCGGCCGACACCCCGAACGGCTCCAGACGACGCCACGCGTCCCCCCCCCTTACCCCTCTTTCACACCCGCAGCTCCTCCCCTCCTCTGGCTTCTTCCCCCTCTCTTCCCGAGCGCACCAGAGGACGCCGCCGTGCTCTGCCGCGGCCACCGGTCACCCCATGCTCCGACGACGCGCCCAGAAGCCCCGCCACGTCTTCCTCGCCCTCTCCACCGAGCTACGCAACGCCGAAGGCCCTGCTTCGTCGCCACCACCGCCGTCTTCGCACTCGGCTGCCGTGGATCGCCGCCGGCAATTCGCGACAACCAACGCGTCCCCGACCTCGCTCTCGCGCTCATTGGACTCGCTGTGAGCCCCTGCCACGAACCCCTCTTCTCTCCCTCGCGTTCAAATGCTCTAGCCCCATCCCCTGCCATGGCCGAGGCTCGCCGCCGCCGCACCTCTTCGCCGCCGTCGTTCTGCTTAGCGCCATCACGTCCGAGCTCGTAGACGAGCTCCAGGCGGACCCAGGAGGCCATAGCACTGCTTACCTCGCTCCCCTGACCACCGTAGCGTCGACTCCGTCGATGGCCGAACTTCGGCCACCGTCGCGAGCTCCATTCCGGCAAGCTCCGGCCTCCCCGCACCCAACCGCGTGCACCACTGGATGCGGCGCACTTCTAGCTCGCCGTAGAACCCAACCACGCCCTAAACGGTGCCCTGTAGCATCGTCCCGAGCAACTCCCGCGATCCTCCGCCGTTGGGTTTGGTCGCCGCCGGCCAAGCTCCGGCGAGCTGACGTGGCGCTAGTTTAATTAGCACTAACGACCCTACTAAACACCCCTAGAGCCACTGCCATGTGGGCCCCTGTGCCTATTTAGGTTAATTTAATTTCTGTTTAGATTAGTTCATAACCCAGCGGGACCGACACGTCAACATTGACTTTGCTGACGTGGACGTTGACCGGTCCCACCTGTCAGCCACACTAGCCAGCTCTATGCCACTGACGTGTGGACCCCACACGTCAGGTTTGACCTGGACCCTGCCCCGTTGACCTGCTGACGTCATGACGATGTCATGCTGACGCAGTAATCCTTTTCTGGGATTTAAATAAATCTTAAATGATTTATTTATTTCAGAAAATATCTAAAACTTTGAAAAATCATAGAAATTCAACCGTAACTCCAAATGAAATAATTTATATATGAAAAATGATTAGAAAAATCCAAAGAATCTGAATATGGCATTTTCATGCATGTTTGAACAAGTTAACATCACTGAATAGGACAATTCATGATTTGGAATAAATGGTAAATAGTTTTGGAGTTGGAATTTGCTATAGGTTTGAATTCCACTTCAATGAACATGACTAACTGTTGCACTAGGTCAATTCAGTACTTTAATATGACATATCATTCATATGATTGTGCATTGCATTGATTGTGGTTCCTTTTGTGTTTGCCGGTGTTTGTTCCCCTCAGTAGACGTATGTACCGACGATGAGTTCGATGACACCGATGGAGAACTATTCTATCTTCAGAACTGCCAGGCAAGCAAAACCCCCTTGTTCATTCCGATACAATCCCACTCTCTCACTCTTGCTCTCTTTTACTACATTAGGGCAACACCGATTCAACTATTACATGCTGCGGTAGTTGAACCCTTTCCTCTGCATGACCTGTCATTGCCACAGTAAATAGATGAAACCCACTAGCATGAGTAGGAGTTGTTTGAGCCCTGTTGTGCCTACTCATTCATGCTTTTTTGTCATGCCTGCTACTGCTTAGAGTTGAGTCAGGTCTGATTCATCGGGATGAATCGGAGGTGTGTAAACATGTCCTACTGTTGAGAGCTAAGTGTGTGAACACGATTTGGTAAAGGTAGCGGTGAGAGGCCATGTAGGAGTACATGGTGGGTTGTCTCATTGCAGCCATCCTCAGGAACTGAGTTCTGTGTTTGTGATCCATGAACAGTTACTACCACACATTGGGTTCCGATAACTCGGCCCCTCTCGGCTTATTAATCAACTCGATCTCTGTCCAGGAGTTGCAACTGGTTTCTGGTGTTTGTAGGTAGTGTTAGTAGTCTACCAAGTGGCACCCAGTACAGGTGGGCTTGGGACAGACTAGGCACCATGGCACGGTGTACCAAGTGGCACCCGGATGGTAGGCTTGGGAACCCTGCACACATCGTTTGGGGCCGTGAGCGACACCCCGGCTGGATCTCCTTGCGGATGGAACCCGAATAGGCGATAAACCTGGACGAGAGACTTGTTGGTTAGTCAGGTCGTGGCCGACTCCCTCGCCCGGCTTCCGCTTGAAGGTTGCCGAGGTACAAGACATGTACAGGGCTATAAGTGGCGAGAGCGTGTGTGAAGAAGTACACCCCTGCAGGGTTATCATTATCTATTCAAATAGCCGGATTCCTCGGATATGGAAACTTGGACCCCTTGCATAGTTCATAGACAAGTGAAAGTGGATACTCTAAAACTCGCAAGATAAGTGTGAGTGCTATGGATGGCGTTCTCGTAGGGAGACGGGAGCGGATCCACAGTGGTGTATTGATATGGTGAAATTGTGGACTCGTGTGCGCCACCTCACAAGAGTTACTTGCAGTCGTAGTTCAGGTTAGCCACTGAGTCAAAGTTGGCTTGCTGCAGTTAAACTCCACCACCCCCTTTATTGATTCCGATGCATATGTAGATAGTTCTGATGTAAGTCTTGCTGGGTACATTTGTACTCACGTTTGCTTATTTTTTGTTTTGCAGAGAGACGTCAGTCTCGCTAGTAGTTCCACGTGGACTTCGGCATTTAGGTTGTTACCTCAGCTACAATCTTGTGCCCTCGGCAGGATCTGGTAGATAGTCAGGCTTCTCAGCCTTCTTCATTTGTAGTTGTCTGTACTCAGACAAGTTAAGCTTCCGCGTGTGCTTTGACTTGTATGCTCTGTATGTTGGGTCATGAGACCCATGTTTGTAATATCTCGCTCTTCGGAGCCTAATGAATAAATACTTGAGTCGTAGAGTCTTGTTGTGATGCCATGTTGTATGTACTCATATCAGGCATATTGTGTGTATGATTGAAATGCTTGGTATGAGTGGGATCCGACAATCTAGTTGTTTATCCTTGGCAGCCTATCATATGGGGAAATGTAGTCTAGTGCTTTCTGAGCGATAGTAGTCCGCTACAGCCCGGTTCATCGGAGTCCTGCTAGCCTAGCACTACTGCTCGGGACAATTGACTGGCCGGCATGTGTTCTTTGTTCCTGTGTCTGTTCCTTCGGGGAAATGTCACGCGGTGACATCCGGAGTCCTGCCTAGCCTGCTACAGCCCGGGTTACCGGAGTCCTGTTAGCCTAGTGCTACAGCCCGCATTCACACGCTGTTCACCGACATGCTCGAGGTTGATTCATGTATGCCTGTCCCCATGGGTTAGTGCCGCTTTGGGTTCACGACTAGCCATGTCGGCCCGGGTTCTTTGTCATATGGATGCTAGCGACACTATCATATACATGAGCCAAAAGGCGCAAATGGTCCCGGGCCAGGTAAGGTGGCACCTGTGGGAATACTGTGCGTGAGGCCACAAAGTGATATGATGTGTTACATGCTAGATCGGTGTGACCTAGGATCGGGGTCCTGACAGCTTTGGTATCAGAGCCTGACTGCCTGTAGGATTACGAAGCCAAACTGGTCAAAGTTGTGTCTAGAAATGCTTTAGTTATGTAAGGGAATTGATTGTGGAAGGGAACGTAAGGCTCTTTTTACTCCTTTACCTTGTGCCCTTCTGACCTGAGTCACCCTCTTCTCTTCTACGGGGATTAAGAACTAGGCTTCTCATCTTCTATCAGGATCACGTGTTACTAATCCATAGACATGTAGGATTGTTGGATTCAAGTCTCAGTTCAGTTTCTATTACTTCTGTATGTTCATAGTTGGTCTCGGAACCTTGATATGATGTTGTTAAGTGGTTATGCCACCATTTTTGCAGGTTGTCTCAAATCTTTTTGAGCAATTACAGCTGTTATGCTGTCCGAGTCATCCGAGGTTTCTCAACAATCTGATGCATTTGCAAATCCCTTCTTTCCATTCCGATGTCTCTTTGGGCCAGTTTAACCACACTAATCGGTGAGTTGAGGTACTTTGTTGCCTCGACATATATGTTGGAGCTAGTATCATGACCCTAAGCATCTTAGAGGATCACTCACTATTCTAGCTATGTTTTGTGTTTCTAGTGTGATGAATCTGGCCACCATTCTCGAAAGCATCCTGTGATGCCATTTAGTATATAGGTATTCTACTCCTGGGTTTTGAACCCAAAAAAAATTCACTCTACTTACCTCATGTGGATAGTGTTGCTCGTACCTTTAGGCTACTAGTAACCTTTGCGATAGTCCTCGAGGTCCGTGGTATTTCCTTCTTCCAAATACTATGAACCACTTATGGCAGGAGTTCTTGAACCAAAGGATCACAACCAGAGTGCTCTTGATGAGTTCTCCATTCTATATTGTGGCTCTGCCAGTTCTACCTTTCTGCATGGGTTATCCGGAAGAAATATGTTGAACTCGTTCGACATACTAATCTATGCATCCACAACTCAGAAAGTTATATGTTCCTTGAGTTGTCCCTCTTCAGTTATACTTCGATCTTCATCTATCAATTGATAGTCAAGAGTATGTGTGCGATCGTATTCATCGATGCCTATTATTCTTGTGGTCCGTCAACCCATTCTATTCGGAATGACTAGGAGAAACAAACTCCAGTACCTCATCCATTTCTGGGATCAGGTCAAAGTGGTTGTATTCCACAGATCAAAATGCCAATCCAGCTTTTGTTCTGTTCTACCTCGGAGTATTACCCACTTTATGTCAAGAGCGTCGTGAGAATTGCACCTTCTCCTATGAATTCTTGACGCAGTGATACTTCTTACCATCATTCTTCATTCCTCGGTCCCGTGTTGTCGCAACCGGAATGCCGACAAGTGAACCGTGATGTGTGAAATCAATACTCCTAGCAACTCCGTTGCTTGGTAGTTAATGGACAATATTCTCACTCTTAGCGTGTTGGTTATTGAATCATCATTCTAAGATAGATTGTGCTACCTAATCCTTATTTTCCTGGTGCACTTCTTCGATCAACGAGTTAGGATTTTGCCAAACCCTTGCTCTATCGATCATATCGTCTTGCCCTGAAAAGCAAGATTGATCTCGAGCTTAGTATCATATCTATGGTTCGTGATGTTCCGATTATCTTCTCGGAAGTATTACCTGGTTGTCATCTGACCGCTATGTTGAGTTCGTGATCATGTGGTTTTCCTCCAACCACCCATTCTCCAAGAATCTGTGTTGGATACCCCTGAGCTAGTTGGTTAAGCTTAACAACAACTTGGAGAGTTGGAAGATAAAAGCTTGTCTGACTTAGTTCATGTTAAGGGATATCTTTGTGTTTGTGCATGTGTTGAAGAAAGGTGATATATTCATCGACTGATCCCCGTGATCAGCTGTTGGATCTAGTATCTTGTCCAAACCTTGATTTGAGTGTGGGCTATTGTCAAATCAAATCAGAACCAACGATGTTCGTAATGTTGTCTTACTTACGGTTGTCCCTCGAGCATACACCATTATATCTTTGGTCCGACCAATACTATCACATTGTTCACATAGTGGTGGAAGTCCAGTGATATGGAAATTCCGATGAGTTGCTGTTGAGCCCATCAGCGGCATTTTGTCTCCTCCATGATTGTGTTGAACATCCAGCTAGTGTTGGAAACTTTATAGGCATTGCCCTCATGTCCCGATCATGAAGCATATGTCCGGTTGAAAGATGTGACTTCCTCTAATTCATGTGCATCTGATGTAAGTTGCCGCCGTGAATTCGAGAAAGTTTGTTTTTGCTTCCTCTGGAATCATCCCAAGTCAGTCATGCATGTGCGAAGTATTCTATGGTCTAATAGACTGATCATCTTCATTCCATATGTATTCCCTAGCACACCAAGCCACTGATTGATTTGTTCAAGGAAAGGAAGTTCCTTCTTAGGAGCATGCCTTATGCAAGGACTTCAATATCCTCGATTATGGTTCCCCACCTGAACTCGGTAGTGTTTTATCATAAGACTACTATATGGTCATGCTTGTCTCGGACAGCGTGTTCACATGTTGTAGCAGAACCAGCTCATGTTTTGGAGCTTGCTATCGTAGTTCATTTCCCGAGAATCTCGCAACATCATCTCGTCGATTTGTGTTGCCAACTTTCACTTTTATTTCTAGATTCGATGAGTCTGGAATGTCCTGACCCCAACTAGATCTGAATCTCAGGCAGATATGATGGTTGGAACGTTTTACCAAGAACTATACTAATGGTCTCTCTGTAACCCGGTAGGTGGATGTCGTGGTCAACACACCCAGCTGGAAGACCTGTTATTGTAGTATCTCGATTGAGAAAGTTGGCCACCTCCCCATAAGGATTTCGTAGGATTTGCTTCCGTAGTTCTCCTTATGGATTCTTGTGCTCCCGAAGTCCGACCTTTACTTGATGGCCATGTTGAGCTTTAAAGCATGACAATGGTAGCTAGAACATCAAGGAGAACATTAGAAGCGGAGTGCTAAATGTCTCTCGGTCGATCATCCAGATTTTGTTTCCTTGACTTCACTAAGGTGAAATCTGAGAAAGTGTTATCTTCCTTTGCATCTGCATTATCCATCACCATTCATCATGGCGGCATGTTGTGTTGCCAGGATCCTTGACATGGATGTTGGTAAGACCTTGATGAGTATGGAAATGCTCAAGTTCTTGAGAGCACGCTCAGGCACTAGGTTCTGATGCTGTCGTTAACTGGAATGTGCCTCCGTCCTCGCAGTTGTTGACAGCCATCCAATTGGTGGAATCACCTTTGCCGGTGAACCTTCTCCCCAGTTACTAGAATCATTCCCGACATTTGCATTTTGTTCCCAGCTTGCACTGCCATTGTGTCATCCTACTACGGACTACCCTTCTCAGCAATTACTGTTTAGGATCATCTTCAAAAGTGGACTTACCATGGGTCCCATCCATCTCCGATGATAAGAAAAAATCATCCATTGCGCTGTCTTCAACAAGGTAGTCAACATCATCCTTTCTAGTCCAAGTATGTCATTCTTTTGAACTCCTTCAAAAGATCGATTGTGATTGCCTTAGGTTGGTATAAAGAGTTTCAATGATCTATGGGTCAAAAGTAATTCTTTTTGCCACTTGAGGGAATAGTTCTTTGAGTCACCTTCCCCGAGGTGCCCTGTTATAGAATCATGGCAATTTCCCTCGCTACTTTGAAACCCTCATCAAATTATTTCTTCTATCGCTCCTGATGCAAGTTTTGCCTCTCAGTTCGCGAGATGTTTCTATGTCTCACTCCGTGAGTTGATCATGCGTTGTCTGATCTTCGAGGAGATCAACTCTTTAGGGTTTTCCTTCCTTTTCATTGTCATGAGTGGATGAAATTCTCAGAGCGAGACATCAAGACAATGACGGTGATCGGATCAACAACCTTATGAGATGCAACCTGGATCGTGAAGACCGTGATAGTTTTGTGACCCCCCTTCCATCTTACCTCACGTCTCGAATCTCGGGCCGAGATTCTTGTTTAGTGGGGGTGAGTTGTCACAGCCCTAGAGTTTGTTTGCAATTAGTTTCATAAGCATCCATGCATCATGTCTAAATTTCTGAAAGTTGAATTGAGGAAATGCTCAAGCCTCAGGAATCTTTTGATAATGGCCAAAGTAAAAAAAATTGCTTTAAATGAACCCAAGAAATGTTCCTGTTAATCTATAAAAATATTGGCAAGAGGTAAAATTCAAACCAATATTTTTGGAGTCTCAGGGATAATTATTTTGGGCCTTTGAAATTAAATCAATAAGTATTTGACTTTTGGATTATATTCATTTTATATAGAATATAATCCAAAAGGCCCTGAAATTATTTATATGCCTTTGGAAAAGTCCATAATGGCAACATAATAATATTCAGAAGGTTTTGCCCTGTTTTGGATTTCTTTTGAATTTGAATCAGTGGCAAAATTAATAAATAAAAACAAAATAAAACAGAAATAAAACAGAGCAGAGGCCTACCTAGAGCCCACTCACCTGTGGCCTGGCACTGTTGCTGGCGGCCCAGCCCACCCGGCAACATGCCAGTCATCCCCTTCCTCCCGGCAGTGTGCACTGTGCGTGGCGCACGCACAGGAGGCGAGGGCCACCTCCTGCTTCGGCCGACACCCCGAACGGCTCCAGACGACGCCACACGCCCCCCCCCTTACCCCTCTCTCACACCCGCAGCTCCTCCCCTCCTCTGGCTTCCTCCCCCTCTCTTCCCGAGCACACCAGAGGACGCCGCCGTGCTCTGCCGCGGCCACCGGCCACCCCACGCTCCGACGACGCGCCCAGAAGCCCCGCCACGTCTTCCTCGCCCTCTCCATCGAGCTACGCAACGCCGGAGGCCCTGCTTTGTCGCCACCATCGCCGTCTTCGCACTCGGCCGCCGTGGATCGCCGCCGGCGATTCGCGACAACCAACGCGTCCCCGACCTCGCTCTCGCGCTCATTGGACTCGCTGTGAGCCCCTGCCCCGAACCCCTCTTCTCTCCCTCGCGTTCGCATGCTCTAGCCCCATCCCCCGCCATGGCCGAGGCTCGCCGCCGCCTCACCTCTTCGCCGCCGTCGTTCTGCTTAGCGCCATCACATCCGAGCTCGTAGACGAGCTCCAGGCGGACCCAGGAGGCCATAGCACTGCTTACCTCGCTCCCCTGACCACCGTAGCGTCGATTCCGTCGATGGCCGAACTCCGGCCACCGCCGCGAGCTCCATTCCGGCAAGCTCCGGCCTCCCCGCACCCAACCGCGTGCACCACTGGATGCGGCGCACTTCTAGCTCGCCGTAGAACCCAACCACGCCCTAAATGGTGCCCTGTAGCGTCGTCCCGAGCAACTCCGGTGATCCTCCGCCGTTGGGTTTGGTCGCCGCCGGCCAAGCTCCGACGAGCTGACGTGGCGCTAGTTTAATTAGCACTAACGACCCTACTAAACACCCCTAGAGCCACTGCCATGTGGGCCCCTGTGCCTATTTAGGTTAATTTAATTTCTGTTTAGATTAGTTCATAACCCAGCGGGACCAACACATCAGCATTGACTTTGGTGACGTGGACGTTGACCGGTCCCACCTGTCAGCCACACTAGCCAGCTCTATGCCACTGACGTGTGGACCCCACACGTCAGGTTTGACCTGGACCCTGCCCCGTTGACCTGCTGACGTCATGACGATGTCATGCTGACACAGTAATCCTTTTCTGGGATTTAAATAAATCTTAAATGATTTATTTATTTCAGAAAATATCCAAAACTTTGAAAAATCATAGAAATTCAACCGTAACTCCAAATGAAATAATTTATATATGAAAAATGATCAGAAAAATCCAAAGAATCTGAATATGGCATTTTCATGCATGTTTGAACAAGTTAACATCACTGAATAGGACAATTCATGATTTGGAATAAATGGTAAATAGTTTTGGAGTTGGAATTTGCTATAGGTTTGAATTCCACTTCAATGAACATGACTAACTGTTGCACTAGGTCAATTCAGTACTTTAATATGACATATCATTCATATGATTGTGCATTGCATTGATTGTTGTTCCTTTTGTGTTTGCCAGTGTTTGTTTCCCTCAGTAGACGTATGTACCGACGATGAGTTCGATGACACCGATGGAGAACTATTCTATCTTCAGAAGTGCCAGGCAAGCAAAACCACCTTGTTCATTCCGATACAATCCCACTCTCTCACTCCTGCTCTCTTTTACTACATTAGGGCAACACCGATTCAACTATTACATGCTGCGGTAGTTGAACCCTTTCCTCTGCATGACCTGTCATTGCCACAGTAAATAGATGAACCCCACTAGCATGAGTAGGAGTTATTTGAGCCCTGTTGTGCCTACTCATTCATGCTTTTTTGTCATGCCTGCTACTGCTTAGAGTTGAGTCAGGTCTGATTCATCGGGATGAATCGGAGGTGTGTAAACATGTCCTACTGTTGAGAGCTAAGTGTGTGAACACGATTTGGTAAAGGTAGCGGTGAGAGGCCATGTAGGAGTACATGGTGGGTTGTCTCATTGCAGCCGTCCTCAGGAACTGTGTTCTGTGTTTGTGATCCATGAACAGTTACTACCACACATTGGGTTCCGATAACTCGGCCCCTCTCGGCTTATTAATCAACTCGATCTCTGTCCAGGAGTTGCAACTGGTTTCTGGTGTTTGTAGGTAGTGTTAGTAGTCTACCAAGTGGCACCCGGTACAGGTGGGCTTGGGATAGACTAGGCACCGTGGCACGGTGTACCAAGTGGCACCCGGATGGTGGGCTTGGGAACCCTGCACACATCGTTTGGGGCCGTGAGCGACACCCCGGCCGGATCTCCTTGCGGATGGAACCCGAATAGGCGATAAACCTGGACGAGAGACTTGTTGGTTAGTCAGGTCGTGGCTGACTCCCTCGCCCGGCTTCCGCTTGAAGGTTGCCGAGGTACATGACGTGTACAGGGCTATAAGTGGCAAGAGCGTGTGTGAAGAAGTACACCCCTGCAGGGTTATCATTATCTATTCGAATAGCCGGATTCCTCGGATATGGAAACTTGGACCCCTTGCATAGTTCATAGACAAGTGAAAGTGGATACTCTAAAACTCGCAAGATAAGTGTGAGTGCTATGGATGGCGTTCTCGTAGGGAGATGGGAGCGGAACCACAGTGGTGTATTGATATGGTGAAATTGTGGACTCGTGTGCGCCACCTCACAAGAGTTACTTGTAGTCGTAGTTCAGGTTAGCCACTGAGTCAAAGCTGGCTTGCTGCAGTTAAACTCCACCACCCCCTTTATTGATTCCGATGCATATGTAAATAGTTCTGATGTAAGTCTTGCTGGGTACATTTGTACTCACATTTGCTTATTTTATGTTTTGCAGAGAGACGTCAGTCTCGCTAGTAGTTCCACGTGGACTTCGACGTTTAGCTTGTTACCTTAGCTACGATCTTGTGCCCTCGGCAGGATCTGGTAGATAGTCAGGCTTCTCAGCCTTCTTCATTTGTAGTTGTCTGTACTCAGACAAGTTAAGCTTCCGCGTGTGCTTTGACTTGTATGCTCTGTATGTTGGGTCATGAGACCCATGTTTGTAATATCTCGCTCTTCGGAGCCTAATGAATAAATACTTGAGTCGTAGAGTCTTGTTGTGATGCCATGTTGTATGTACTCATATCAGGCATATTGTGTGTATGATTGAAATGCTTGGTATGAGTGGGATCCGACAATCTAGTTGTTTATCCTTGGCAGCCTATCATATGGGGAAATGTAGTCTAGTGCTTTCTGAGCGATAGTAGTCCGCTACAGCCCGGTTCACCGGAGTCCTGCTAGCCCAGCACTACTGCTCGGGACACTTGACTGGCCGGCATGTGTTTCTCTTCGTTCCTGTGTCTGTCCCTTCGGGAAATGTCACGCGGTGACATCCGGAGTCCTGCCTAGCCTGCTTCAGCCCGGGTTGCCGGAGTCCTGTTAGCCTAGTGCTACAGCCCGGATTCACACGCTGTTGACCGACATGCTCGAGGTTGATTCATGTATGCCTGTCCCCATGGGTTAGTGCCGCTTTGGGTTCACGACTAGCCATGTCGGCCCGGGTTCTTTGTCATATGGATGCTAGCGACACTATCATATACGTGAGCCAAAAGGCGCAAACGGTCCCGGGCCAGGTAAGGTGGCACCCGTGGGAATACCGTGCGTGAGGCCACAAAGTGATATGATGTGTTACATGCTAGATCGGTGTGACCTAGGATCGGGGTCCTGACAATGTGACATTGAGCGGTGTATTTCATGCACCCTGTCAGCCCGCAGAGTTAGGTATGATAGCACTGTTTGCTCTCTTATCAGTGCATAATGACTAATTTGCCACCGTGGTAACCCCTTGATCTATAAAAGGAGGTCCATGGCAACCATAGAAGAGGTTAGAGGGTTGGATAACTCACACCCCCATACGCGCGTAGTCGCCGCTGCCTTGAGGCAATCCCTGCCGGGCAAGTGTACAACGCTCCGCCACCACCTTTCCACAATCAATCCACCAAAGCAGGATTGGGGTTTTACGCCTGGCGGCGACCCAAACCTAGGTAAAATTGCATGCGTGATCTCTGCCGTGCTGCCCCACGCTCGTCTGCTCTTTGTGCAATGTGTCGCCCACCTGCCGAACCAGCAAGGGGACTCCTGGTCCCATAGGTGGCCGTGGTTTCCCACACCATCTTTGGCGTGCCAGGTAGGGGGCTCGCTTAAGCGAACCTGAAGGCATGTGCATCGCATCGACTTCATCACCATCTTCATCTTCGACGACGCCATTGACCATGGCACCCAAGAAGAATCCTGGCCCTTCGACTGACCCATCCACCTCAAAGGCTCCACCGCACGCAGCCTCCAACATTGCGGGGGGTGCGGAGGCACACAAGGATGCAGACGCTGCTGGGGAAGTGGTCGGAGTAGGCGGCACCATCACCACTTCCCCCAGAGCCGGCGCGGGAGAAGGAGGCACCAGAGGAGAGCTGTATCAACACCCCGACGACCATGCTCCCCAAGGTACGGTTGAAGGGGTCACTCCATCGATGCCCCATTCCCCCACCGACGGGCACATCCACAGTGACAGCGCTCGGACCGGGGCAAATCGCCGCCCTCTGTCCGCTCCCATCATGGGTGCGGCCATCGTGCATGCACCCCCTCTGGGACGGGTCGACCAAGCCGCTGTGCCCAACAGAGCTGCTGGCCCTTGAGCGCCTTCGCCGCACCACACCCAAGTGGTCGTCCTGCAACAACAATGGGGGCGCAGTGCCGGTGCCACTGGCACCGTCAGGAGCCGAGCGGCGGTACGATCGACTTCATCATCGTCCATGCCAAGTACGGCTTCGAAGGCTATGGCGTGGGCTCAATTGCTGCTAAGGTTTTTGCCAGCGGCGGAGTAGATGGACGAATGGCGTGACATCATCCAAAGCCTGCTCGGCTTCGCCGAAGCTGGGGGCTCACGGCGAACTGCTCCGCCGCGACCTCCCCAAGAGATAGCAACAGCTCATGCTACTGACCATCCAGAAGGGGCCATCCCCATAGTGCAGTCCCTGTCGTGGCAGCCAGCGCAAGCACAACGGAATCCAGACCCCCAACGACGTCTCGATGGCCTCTTCTGACCCTCGAGCACGTCCAGGCCAACGACGAGCCCTGGAGGTTAGGCGGAGAGGAGACACGCGCATTGTCGTCGAGCAACATCATGACAACCTCCGCCGGACAGATGGGTGCGACGGCCCTGACATCGATGAGCCCGCGCTCGGTGTCGGTGGGTGCCTACCTTTCGAGGTTGGCTTCCCTACCTTTACCTGCGAGCTGCGGAAAGTCCATTGGCCGTCCATTTCACATGTTCAAGCCATAGATACGCGAGAAGTACGATGAGAGGTTGGACCCGATAGAGTTCCTGAGCATCTACACCATCGCTGTTCAGGCTGCCAAGAGAAGAGATGAGAACGTGCTTGCCAACTACTTCCCTTTGGCCCTCAAGTGCAATGTGAGGTCTTGGCTGATGCACCTACTGGAGAACTCCATTTCTTCATGGGCTGATCTGTGCCATGAGTTCATTGGCGCCTTCACTGGCGGCCATCAAGAACCCGACAGGCCCAGCGACTTGTAGCTTCTCCAACAGAAGGAAGGAGAAACCCTCTGTAAGTATTTACAGAGATTCAGCAAAGGTCGTAGAAATATACCAAATATCCATCCGGCATCCGTAATAGCTGCCTTCCAGTCCAATGTGCGCAACCGTCGTATTCGTTCTAAGATGAACATACGGTTGCCCAAGACTGTGAAGGAGCTTTACACTCTGGTAGATAAGTGTGCTCGGATGGAGGAGGGAAGGAAGTTGCCCGGAGAGGAAGAGTGCACCAATATTGATTCAGAGGATGATGATGAATCAACTAGTCAGAAGAAGAGCAAGAAGCGCAGTAAGAAGCGGAGGGATAAGGCAGTGATGACCATTGAAGGATCGGGTACGCCTAGTACCGGTAAGAAGGCCAAAGTTGAGGCCCCAGGTAAGGAAGCTGTCGTGTGCACTAACTACTAGGAAGCCACTACTGCCGAGAAATCCGGGAAAGGTGATGGGTCGTACTGCAAGATTCATCAGACCAAGGGCCATGACCTTCAAGAGTTTTACCAAGTTGAGCAGCTTTTCAAGAAACAGAGAGTAGAGTATGAGAAGCGTGATAAGGAAAACTGTCAGAATGTTGCTAGCTGTAAGGGTCAAGGCGGTGAAGTAAATTTCCCCGGAAAACCCTTTCGGAACCAAGGAAAGCCTGACCAAGGTCGAGAGAAGGAAACTATGATGATGAGAGTGATGGAGGGGCTGAAGAGGAAATCAGTGAGCAGGAGTTTCAGAAGGCCACGAACGCCCTGTGCATTGACGGAGGTGCATCTCTGCACGCTTCTCACCGCCGGCTCAAACAGTGGGCACGAGAAGTCAATGCCGTGGAACAAAAGCCGGATGCCCAGAAGCCACTCGAATGGTCCCATACGCCCATCATCTTTGACGCAGAGGACCATCCTAGCCGTACCACTGTGGTAGGGTGTTTGCCATTGTTGTTCTCCTCGACAATTCGCAACCTCAAGGTCACAAAGATGCTGGTGGATGACGGGGCCGAATTAAATCCAATTTCCCCAGCAGTTATCAGCAGACTTCAGATAGGAGAGGAAGAGCTAGAGGTTACCAGCATGTTTCAAGGAGTTAATCCCGGGAGGAGCCATCCTAAGGGAAAGATCACGCTGCCGGTAACATTTGCGGGAGAATTGAACTACAGACTGAGAGGATTGTGTTTGATGTGGTCGATCTCCCCCTGTCGTATAATGGGATTCTTGGATTCCCGGCCCTGGCTAAGTTCATGGCAGCATCCCACTATGCCTACAACACCTTGAAGATGCCTGGGCCACTGGGGGTCATCACCATCCTATCAGATGAGAAGGATGCAACCATTTGTGTGGACAAGATGTACCGGGACGCGGTCGCGGCAGAGGCAGTGGTAGCGGCAGCTCCCGCCAGGGAAAGTAAAGGAAAGATGAGAGATTGACTCTGGTAAAGAGTCCGGGAAGCGTGCCCCCACTAAGTGCACGACACCCATTGACGACGTGCTGGAGTGTTCTAGCAGCAAGAAATCCAAGGTCGTTGCACCCCAAGTAAAGAAGGTCCCGGTAGGG
Organism: Triticum monococcum; assembly: GCA_034509565.1. Lineage (NCBI taxonomy): Eukaryota > Viridiplantae > Streptophyta > Magnoliopsida > Poales > Poaceae > Triticum > Triticum monococcum. Next base: position 474,478,016 of record CM067842.1, on the reverse strand, counting down.
CTAGCTCGCGTTGATGGTACTTTCACTATCAGCGCCACCCTCGATGAGAAAGAATGCTCATTGCCTTCCTGCGGGCGAATGTCGATGTGTTTGCCTGTCAACCATCTGATATCCCTGGTGTTCCCAGGGAGGTAATCGAGCACCACCTTGTTGTCTGCTCACATGCGTGACCTGTCAAGCAGAAAGTCCAGAAGGAGGCCTTGGAGAGGCAGCAGTTCATTGCAGAAGAGATCAAGAAACTTGAGGCAGTTGGTTTGGTCAGAGGAGTGTTGCATCCCATGTGGTTGGCAAATCCAGTAGTAGTCCGGAAGGCTAACGGGAAGTGGAGGCTTCACATAGATTTCAGATATCTCAACAAGGCTTGCCCGAAAGACCCATTTCCCTTGCCGCGTATCGACCAGATTATGGATTCCACTTCAGGTTGTGATTCGCTATCCTTTCGGGACGCGTACCCTAGGTATCACCAAATCTTCATGTCCAAGGAAGATGAATAGAAGACGTCGTTCATCATTCCTTGTGGTACGTAATGCTTTGTCCGCATGCCATTCAGATTAAAGAGTGTCGGGTCCACTTTTCCAAGGGCAATCCAGATTGGCTTTGAGCCACAGTTACATAGAAACATAGAAGCCTATATGGATGATATTGTGGTCAAGACCAAGGATAGTGGCACCCTTATTCAGGATTTGGAGGAGACATTTGATAATGTACGTAAGATCAATTTCAAGCTCAACCCGAAGAAGTGTGTGTTTGGTGTTCCCTCCGGCAAGTTGCTTGGATTCTTTGTATCCCATCGCAGGATCGAAGCCAACCCCGACAAGATCAAGGCCGTCAAGCAAATCCAAGCGCCAAGGATAGTTAAGGACGTGAGGCGTCTGACGGGATGTGTTGCCGTGCTAAGCAGATTCATCTCCAAGTCTGCCGAGCACGCCCTACCGTTCTTCAAAATTGTGAAGAAGGCCGGTCCGATGAAGTGGACCCCGGAAGTAGATGCAACTTTACAAGAATTGAAGGCCTACTTGTCCTCTGTGCCTACCTTGGTTGCTCCCAAACCCCAGGAGCCGTTGTTGCTATACTTGGCAGCGACCAACCAAGTTGTCAGTGCGGTCTTTGTACCACAGCGAGAAGTGGATGAGGCAAAAAGTAAGCATAGACTGGCAGAGTCAGAGAAGGATCATGATAGCAATGAGCACGACAATGAGAGCAACCCCAAGGACGCGGCAAGGATGAAAGTGGTGTAGCGCCCAGTGTACTTTGTCTTATCCTTGTTATAGGGGGCTAGATCGAGGTACTCTGGCCTGCAGAAGGTTATCTTTGGTCTCATTATGGCCTCAAGGAAACTTTTCCACTACTTCCAAGCCCATGAGATCACAGTTGTTACTCATTTTCCATTGCAAAGGATACTCCAAATCCCTGAGGCTACCGGCAAAATAGTGGAGTGGGCTTTGGAATTATCCGGCTTTGGTTTGAAGTTTGAGAGCACGTCAACTATTCAGAGCAGGGCGTTGGTAGAGTTTATTGCAGAATGGATGCCAACCCCTGATGGGGAAGTGACAAAGACAGTTATCCCCGACAAGGAATCGCTCCAAGAATGGATTATGTATTTTGATGGTGATTTTTCCTTACAAGGTGCGGGAGCTAGCGTGCTTCTTATCGCACCCTATGGGGAGCACTTGAAGTACGTCGTCCAAATGCATTTTGCCCGGGAAGAAGCCACCAACAATACAACTGAGTATGAAGGGCTCCTTGCCGGGCTCAGGATTGCAGCTGAATTGGGAATTAAGAAGCTGATCATTCAAGGAGATTCGCAGGTTGTGGTGAGACAAGTCAACAAGGATTATCAAAGTCCATTGATGGAGGCATACGTCAAGGAAGTGAGGAGATTGGAGGAGCACTTCGATGGATTGCAAACAGAGCATGTACCCCGTGCGTAGAAGCTTCCTGTGGAACCAGGGACTTTTGTTCTCCATCTCACTCAGCCCTTCGTATCCCCAGCAAACAATGGCCCAGAAGAGGAGAAAGATGGACTAGAGTAAGCCTCTCCCGATAGAGCCGTCCGCTCCTGGCAGAGACCCTACCGGAAACAACTCATCATAGCCTGCCGGACCACCCCCTCCAGCCGGGCCCATGGACCCCACGAATGAGGCTGGTGCTCCTGCATCAGAGGAGGTGCCGCTAGTCCTCGTTGCCGAGCCCCAGGCTCCAACTTGGGCAAGGCACATTGTCCACTTCCTCCAAACCGGAGAACTTCCCCGTGACCAAGATGAAGCTGAAAAGGTAGCCCGGAGGGCCAGTATGTATCAGTTTGTCGATGACACTCTGTATATAAGGAGGCCCAATGGTGTGAAATTGAAGTGTGTCTGCCGGGAAGAAGGAAAGAAACTGCTAGGTGAGATTCATAGAGGAATGTGTGGCTCCCACATTGGATAAAGGCATTAGTTGGGAAAGCATCCCGACAAGGATTCTATTGGCCCACAGCCCTCCAAGATGCGGTCGAGCTAGTCATGAAATGTGAAGCCTGTCGCTTCCATTCCAAGAAAACACACCTACCTGCCCAAGCTCTCCAAACAATCCCTCTATCATGGCCATTTTCAGTTCGGAGGATCGATATTCTTGCCCCCTCCCCTCGAGCAATTGGGGTTTTGAATTCTTGTTCTATGGCATCGATAAGTTTACAAAGTGGCTGGAAGTGACCGCCGTGAGAAAGGTACTACTTAGTCAGCTATGAAGTTCTTGAAAGAATTGGTGTGTCGTTTTAGTGTACCAGCAAGGATCATCATTGACAACGGCACCCAGTTCACGAGCTGCGCCTTCATGCAATATGTTCATGCCCTCAGATGCAAGATCTCATTTGCCTCTGTGGTACACCCCCGAAGCAATGAACAAGCTGAGAGGGCGAACGGTAAAGTGCTGCGTGGACTGAAGACAAAAACTTCAATACGCTGTGGAAGTGACACGTCTCCAACGTATCTGTAATTTTAGATTGCTCCATGCTATTATATTATCTGTTTTGGATGTTAATGGGCTTATTTATACACTTGAAGGGCAGCTTCGATGGACTCAAGGGGTACGCCATGGGCCGTATGACGAAGAGTCGCCATGGAAAGCTCTACATCAACAATGCAGGATGGGGTCCCGAGGCCGATTCAATCGAATACGGGTACCGGGTCCCCTTTGGTGGGATTCACATCTTCATTGGCAAGACCGGCGAACCGGCCCCCGAGCCGGACATCTGCACCGACATCATCGAAATGGCTCGACGTGCAAGTTCTTCACCGGTTCAGCCTGAGGCAAGGGATGTTTTCATAGGTGTCGTCCATGGATCAGAGTACGAGGAGGAACCGGTCTCCGATGGAGAAACCATAGTCCGCAGTGGTGACGAGTCTTCTGGAGAAACCGAATCGCTTTACCAGTTGCAAGACGGCCGGATTGAGGGAGGATCCGAGGGCAACAGTATTCCGGATTCCGCCGGTCTGCCAAACCGGGCCGCCGTCTTCATGGCCGGCTCATGATCAGCGCCTCATTCATATACCGCCGCAGCAGTGCTCTCCGGTTCAACGACGGGCACGCCAGCAGGGGCAGGAAGCTCGGCGCCGCCTCCGGCCCAAGTCTTGTCTGATTTGTTCGATGCTCTAGCAGCACTGATGTCTGCGGAGGTAGACGCAGCAGCCAGGGATCAACACGATGTGGAGATTCTAAAGGTGAAAGATTAGATAGCCCAGGCTAAAGCGGACCTGGCAGCAGAGAATGCCAGGATGGCTACAGAGCGGGCCGAGTTGGAAGCAGAGGCTTATCGGATTAGACTGGATCAGAATGCTTCGGAAGAGGTCATGAGAATAAGGTACCAATCACGTCTCCCGTCGGTTTATGAGCCGCATAATCTTTTCAACACGGCAGGTGCAGGAGCTGGTAACCAGCCCACGCTAAACCGGGCGGGGGCGCCGGGGGCAGGAGCGCCAGCTCAGCCACGCGCAACAGACCTGCCGTGCCAGAACAACGTTGTACCATCAACGCCACCCGGGCATTATTCTAACCCGTTGGATAATATTGTGGCCGCCGCTTCGCGTCTGGCGGCCCTCCCAACTGACGGCGAGTCACCAGTTGCAGTGGAAGCGCGTCGGGCCAGGGGTCTCCTTCAGACAGCACTAAATCAATAGCAAGCGTATTCACACAGCCGTGAGAGGATTCATTCCACTCCCCGACCAAGCCGGAGTTATAGCAGACACATGGAAGACGAACCGGCTTTGTCCAGTAGCGCACGCCACCGAAATTCGCCACAGGGGAACAACCCGGCTGGGGGAGGTGCTAATGCGCAAGATGTTGTGGACCACGGCCGCGCACGGCGAGAGGCCGAGTTGACAGCTCGACACGAAGCACGACAACATACTCCGGTTCACCCCACTGCCTCCATGGAGCCAGGGGTAATGTTCAGTTCCCTAGGGGTACCATGTTTAGCTCCCGCATTGTGTAATGTGCGATTGCCCAAGGATTTCAAGGGACCTCGTAAGGTACCAAATTACACCGCCGATTTACAGCCAGAGGCGTGGGTGGAGAGCTATGAGATGGCAATGGAGATGTTAGATGTGGATGAGGCGGTATGTGCTAATATTTCACCATGATGTTGGAAGGAACAACTCGCACTTGGTTGAAGAGCTTGCCGACCAACTCTATCGGTTCATGGGCCGAATTAAAGCGCCAGTTTATCCAGAACTTTAAAGATATGTGTAAGCAGCCGATGTCAATTGTAGATCTGGCCGCTTGTGTCCAAGAGGAAGGGGAGTCCACGACCCATTGGGTCAAACGGGTCTCGGCGATTTTGCATTCATCAGCTCGTATCAATGCAGACACAGCAGTGTTAACGTTAGAGGGCAATTGCCGTTTCAAGCCGCTGAAACTGAAGTTGGGGAGGCTCAAACGTCACTGCAACGACATGTCAACACTCATGGCCGCTTTGGTTAAGTATGCCGATTCAGATAATACCAAGGATCCGGATTCAAAGGAGGACAAACCGGAGAACGGAAAGAAGAACGGCGGTGCAAAAGGGCAGCACCACAGCCAAGGAGGCCATGGGAATAATGGTAAGCGTAAAGCGGATAGTTCAGATTTGGTGGCTAACACAAATATGCAGTGTCGCAAAGGTAAACTGCCCCAGCGCGGTGGAGGGATGAATCTGGAGCGTTTGTTAAACCAACCCTGCCCGAAGCATGGAACCAAGGAGGTCCCTTCCACACATCTCTGGAAGGATTGTCATATAATGAGGGAGTTTAAAAATTCTGATCTATACCGGTACGATCAGGATCCACCGGGCGGTTCAGGCCCATGTTTCCATGGGGGCGGCGGTTCAAGCTCTGGACTTCAGAACAACCAGGGTCATTAGAACAACCATGGTAATAACCAGCAGAATAACCAAGGGAATCAGCAATAGTCAGGTTATGGCCTCAAGGAAACTTTTCCACTACTTCCAAGCCCATGAGATCACAGTTGTTACTCATTTTCCATTGCAAAGGATACTCCAAATCCCTGAGGCTACCGGCAAAATAGTGGAGTGGGCTTTGGAATTATCCGGCTTTGGTTTGAAGTTTGAGAGCACGTCAACTATTCAGAGCAGGGCGTTGGTAGAGTTTATTGCAGAATGGATGCCAACCCCTGATGGGGAAGTGACAAAGACAGTTATCCCCGACAAGGAATCGCTCCAAGAATGGATTATGTATTTTGATGGTGATTTTTCCTTACAAGGTGCGGGAGCTAGCGTGCTTCTTATCGCACCCTATGGGGAGCACTTGAAGTACGTCGTCCAAATGCATTTTGCCCGGGAAGAAGCCACCAACAATACAACTGAGTATGAAGGGCTCCTTGCCGGGCTCAGGATTGCAGCTGAATTGGGAATTAAGAAGCTGATCATTCAAGGAGATTCGCAGGTTGTGGTGAGACAAGTCAACAAGGATTATCAAAGTCCATTGATGGAGGCATACGTCAAGGAAGTGAGGAGATTGGAGGAGCACTTCGATGGATTGCAAACAGAGCATGTACCCCGTGCGTAGAAGCTTCCTGTGGAACCAGGGACTTTTGTTCTCCATCTCACTCAGCCCTTCGTATCCCCAGCAAACAATGGCCCAGAAGAGGAGAAAGATGGACTAGAGTAAGCCTCTCCCGATAGAGCCGTCCGCTCCTGGCAGAGACCCTACCGGAAACAACTCATCATAGCCTGCCGGACCACCCCCTCCAGCCGGGCCCATGGACCCCACGAATGAGGCTGGTGCTCCTGCATCAGAGGAGGTGCCGCTAGTCCTCGTTGCCGAGCCCCAGGCTCCAACTTGGGCAAGGCACATTGTCCACTTCCTCCAAACCGGAGAACTTCCCCGTGACCAAGATGAAGCTGAAAAGGTAGCCCGGAGGGCCAGTATGTATCAGTTTGTCGATGACACTCTGTATATAAGGAGGCCCAATGGTGTGAAATTGAAGTGTGTCTGCCGGGAAGAAGGAAAGAAACTGCTAGGTGAGATTCATAGAGGAATGTGTGGCTCCCACATTGGATAAAGGCATTAGTTGGGAAAGCATCCCGACAAGGATTCTATTGGCCCACAGCCCTCCAAGATGCGGTCGAGCTAGTCATGAAATGTGAAGCCTGTCGCTTCCATTCCAAGAAAACACACCTACCTGCCCAAGCTCTCCAAACAATCCCTCTATCATGGCCATTTTCAGTTCGGAGGATCGATATTCTTGCCCCCTCCCCTCGAGCAATTGGGGTTTTGAATTCTTGTTCTATGGCATCGATAAGTTTACAAAGTGGCTGGAAGTGACCGCCGTGAGAAAGGTACTACTTAGTCAGCTATGAAGTTCTTGAAAGAATTGGTGTGTCGTTTTAGTGTACCAGCAAGGATCATCATTGACAACGGCACCCAGTTCACGAGCTGCGCCTTCATGCAATATGTTCATGCCCTCAGATGCAAGATCTCATTTGCCTCTGTGGTACACCCCCGAAGCAATGAACAAGCTGAGAGGGCGAACGGTAAAGTGCTGCGTGGACTGAAGACAAAAACTTCAATACGCTGTGGAAGTGACACGTCTCCAACGTATCTGTAATTTTAGATTGCTCCATGCTATTATATTATCTGTTTTGGATGTTAATGGGCTTATTTATACACTTGAAGGGCAGCTTCGATGGACTCAAGGGGTACGCCATGGGCCGTATGACGAAGAGTCGCCATGGAAAGCTCTACATCAACAACGCAGGATGGGGTCCCGAGGCCGATTCAATCGAATACGGGTACCGGGTCCCCTTTGGTGGGATTCACATCTTCATTGGCAAGACCGGCGAACCGGCCCCCGAGCCGGACATCTGCACCGACATCATCGAAATGGCTCGACGTGCAAGTTCTTCACCGGTTCAGCCTGAGGCAAGGGATGTTTTCATAGGTGTCGTCCATGGATCAGAGTACGAGGAGGAACCGGTCTCCGATGGAGAAACCATAGTCCGCAGTGGTGACGAGTCTTCTGGAGAAACCGAATCGCTTTACCAGTTGCAAGACGGCCGGATTGAGGGAGGATCCGAGGGCAACAGTATTCCGGATTCCGCCGGTCTGCCAAACTGGGCCGCCGTCTTCATGGCCGGCTCATGATCAGCGCCTCATTCATATACCGCCGCAGCAGTGCTCTCCGGTTCAACGACGGGCACGCCAGCAGGGGCAGGAAGCTCGGCGCCGCCTCCGGCCCAAGTCTTGTCTGATTTGTTCGATGCTCTAGCAGCACTGATGTCTGCGGAGGTAGACGCAGCAGCCAGGGATCAACACGATGTGGAGATTCTAAAGGTGAAAGATTAGATAGCCCAGGCTAAAGCGGACCTGGCAGCAGAGAATGCCAGGATGGCTACAGAGCGGGCCGAGTTGGAAGCAGAGGCTTATCGGATTAGACTGGATCAGAATGCTTCGGAAGAGGTCATGAGAATAAGGTACCAATCACGTCTCCCGTCGGTTTATGAGCCGCATAATCTTTTCAACACGGCAGGTGCAGGAGCTGGTAACCAGCCCACGCTAAACCGGGCGGGGGCGCCGGGGGCAGGAGCGCCAGCTCAGCCACGCGCAACAGACCTGCCGTGCCAGAACAACGTTGTACCATCAACGCCACCCGGGCATTATTCTAACCCGTTGGATAATATTGTGGCCGCCGCTTCGCGTCTGGCGGCCCTCCCAACTGACGGCGAGTCACCAGTTGCAGTGGAAGCGCGTCGGGCTAGGGGTCTCCTTCAGACAGCACTAAATCAATAGCAAGCGTATTCACACAGCCGTGAGAGGATTCATTCCACTCCCCGACCAAGCCGGAGTTATAGCAGACACATGGAAGACGAACCGGCTTTGTCCAGTAGCGCACGCCACCGAAATTCGCCACAGGGGAACAACCCGGCTGGGGGAGGTGCTAATGCGCAAGATGTTGTGGACCACGGCCGCGCACGGCGAGAGGCCGAGTTGACAGCTCGACACGAAGCACGACAACATACTCCGGTTCACCCCACTGCCTCCATGGAGCCAGGGGTAATGTTCAGTTCCCTAGGGGTACCATGTTTAGCTCCCGCATTGTGTAATGTGCGATTGCCCAAGGATTTCAAGGGACCTCGTAAGGTACCAAATTACACCGCCGATTTACAGCCAGAGGCGTGGGTGGAGAGCTATGAGATGGCAATGGAGATGTTAGATGTGGATGAGGCGGTATGTGCTAATATTTCACCATGATGTTGGAAGGAACAACTCGCACTTGGTTGAAGAGCTTGCCGACCAACTCTATCGGTTCATGGGCCGAATTAAAGCGCCAGTTTATCCAGAACTTTAAAGATATGTGTAAGCAGCCGATGTCAATTGTAGATCTGGCCGCTTGTGTCCAAGAGGAAGGGGAGTCCACGACCCATTGGGTCAAACGGGTCTCGGCGATTTTGCATTCATCAGCTCGTATCAATGCAGACACAGCAGTGTTAACGTTAGAGGGCAATTGCCGTTTCAAGCCGCTGAAACTGAAGTTGGGGAGGCTCAAACGTCACTGCAACGACATGTCAACACTCATGGCCGCTTTGGTTAAGTATGCCGATTCAGATAATACCAAGGATCCGGATTCAAAGGAGGACAAACCGGAGAACGGAAAGAAGAACGGCGGTGCAAAAGGGCAGCACCACAGCCAAGGAGGCCATGGGAATAATGGTAAGCGTAAAGCGGATAGTTCAGATTTGGTGGCTAACACAAATATGCAGTGTCGCAAAGGTAAACTGCCCCAGCGCGGTGGAGGGATGAATCTGGAGCGTTTGTTAAACCAACCCTGCCCGAAGCATGGAACCAAGGAGGTCCCTTCCACACATCTCTGGAAGGATTGTCATATAATGAGGGAGTTTAAAAATTCTGATCTATACCGGTACGATCAGGATCCACCGGGCGGTTCAGGCCCATGTTTCCATGGGGGCGGCGGTTCAAGCTCTGGACTTCAGAACAACCAGGGTCATTAGAACAACCATGGTAATAACCAGCAGAATAACCAAGGGAATCAGCAATAGTCAGGTTACCAGAGTCACCCCAAGCAGTTGAACAGCGGACAGTATCATGTGTTCACTACTAGCCTGTGCAAGCGGGATCAGAAACTTCACAAGAGGGCAGTCAATACTGTTGAACCGGCCGTACCACATTATCTACGATGGTCGGAGCAGCCCATCGTGTGGAGCAGAGAGGATCACCCGCCCCGGGTTGACTGTTGGAAATATGCCCTAGAGGCAATAATAAATTGATTATTATTATATTTCCTTGTTAGAATGCTAGAATTGTATTATCCATGCTAGAATTGTATTGATAGGAAACTCAGATACATGTGTGGATACATAGACAACACCATGTCCCTAGTAAGCCTCTAGTTGACTAGCTCGTCGATCAATAGATGGTTACGGTTTCCTGACCATGGAGATTGGATGTCGTTGATAACGGGATCACATCATTAGGAGAACGATGTGATGGACAAGACCCAATCCTAAGCCTAGCACAAAGATCGTGTAGTTCGTTCGCTAAAGCTTTTCTAATGTCAAGTATCATTTCCTTAGACCATGAGATTGTGTAACTCCCGGATACCGTAGGAATACTTTGGTTGTGCCAAACGTCACAACGTAACTGGGTGGCTATAAAGGTGCACTACGGGTATCTCCGAAAGTGTCTGTTGGGTTGGCATGAATCGAGACTGGGATTTGTCACTCCGTGTAAACGGAGAGGTATCTCCGGGCCCACTCGGTAGGACATCATCATAATGTGCACAATGTGACCAAGGAGTTGATCACGGGATGATGTGTTACAGAACGAGTAAAGAGACTTTCCGGTAACGAGATTGAACAAGGTATCGGGATACCGATGATCGAATCTCGGGCAAGTATCATACCGATAGACAAAGGGAATTGTATACGGGATTGATTAAGTCCTTGACATCGTGGTTCATCCGATGAGATCATCGTGGAGCATGTGGGAGCCAACATGGGTATCCAGATCCCGCTGTTGGTTATTGACCGGAGAACGTCTCGGTCATGTCTGCATGTCTCCCGAACCCGTAGGGTCTACACACTTAAGGTTCGATGACGCTAGGGTTATAGGGAATAGATATACGTGGTTACCGAATGTTGTTCGGAGTCCTGGATGAGATCTCGGACGTCACGAGGATTTCCGGAATGGTCCGGAGGTAAAGATTTATATATGGGAAGTCCTATTTTGGTCACCGGAAAAGTTTCGGGTTTTATTGGTAACGTACCGGGACCAACGGGAGGGTCCCGGGGGTCCACCAAGTGGGGCCACAAGCCCCGGAGGGCTGCATGGGCCAAGTGTGGGAGGGGACCAGCCCCAGGTGGGCTGGTGCGCCCCCCCCCCCCGCCCCACCAAGGCCCAAGGCGCAAGGAAGAGGGAAAGGGGGCAAACCATAGGGCAGATGGGCCCTAAGGCCCATACCTGGTGCGCCCCCCTCTCCCCCTCTTGGCCACCCCCTTTTCCCATCTAGGGCTGCCGCCCCCTAGGGGTGGGAACCCTAGAGGGGGCACACCATCCTCCCCTCCTCCTATAAATAGTGAGGCCTAGGGGCTGCCCAAGACACGATTTGATCTCTCCCTGTTGGTGCAGCCCTACCTCTCTTTTCCTCATATCTCGTAGTGCTTGGCGAAGCCCTGCTGGATCACCATGCTCCTCCACCACCACCACGCCGTTGTGCTGCTGCTGGATGGAGTCTTCCTCACCCTCTCCCTCACTCCTTGCTGGATCAAGGCATGGGAGACGTCACCGGGCTGTACGTGTGTTGAACGCGGAGGTGCCGTCCGTTCGGCATTAGGATCATCGGTGATTTGGATCACGATGAGTACGACTCCATCAACCCCGTTCTCTTGAACGCTTCTGCTTAGCGATCTACAAGGGTATGTAGATGCACTCTCCTTCCCCTCGTTGCTAGTTTCTCCATAGATTGATCTTGGTGATACGTAGGAAAATTTTGAATTTTTGCTACGTTCCCCAACAGTGGCATCATGAGCTAGGTCTATTGCATAGATTCTATGCACGAGTAGAACACAAAGTAGTTGTGGGCGTTGATTTTGTTCAATATGCTTAACGTTACTAGTCCAATCTTGATTCGGCGGCATTGTGGGATGAAGCGGCCCGGACCGACCTTACACGTACTCTTACGTGAGACTGGTTCCACCGACTGACATGCACTAGTTGCATAAGGTGGCTAGCGGGTGTCTGTCTCTCCCACTTTAGTCGGATCGGATTCGATGAAAAGGGTCCTTATGAAGGGTAAATAGCAATTGGCATATCACGTTGTGGTTTTTGCGTAGGTAAGAAACGTTCTTGCTAGAAACCCATAGCAGCCACGTAAAACATGCAAACAACAATTAGAGGACGTCTAACTTGTTTTTGCAGGGTATGCTATGTGATGTGATATGGCCAAGAAGAATGTGATGAATGATATGTGATGTATGAGATTGATCATGTTCTTGTAATAGGAATCACGACTTGCATGTCGATGAGTATGATAACCGGCAGGAGCCATAGGAGTTGTCTTAATTTATTTATGACCTGCGTGTCAACATAAACGTCATGTAATTACTTTACTTTATTGCTAACCGTTAGCTGTAGTAGTAGAAGTAATAGTTGGCGAGACAACTTGATGAAGACACGATGATGGAGATCATGATGATGGAGATCATGGTGTCATGCCGGTGACGATGATGATCATGGAGCCCCGAAGATGGAGATCAAAAGGAGCAAAGTGATATTGGCCATATCATGTCACTATTTGATTGCATGTGATGTTTATCATGTTTATACATCTTATTTGCTTAGAACGATGGTAGTAAATAAGATGATCCCTCACTAAAATTTCAAGAAAGTGTTCCCCCTAACTGTGCACCGTTGCGAAAGTTCGTCGTTTCGAAGCACCACGTGATGATCGGGTGTGATAGATTCTTACATTCGAATACAACGGGTGTTGACGAGCCTAGCATGTACAGACATGGCCTCGGAACACATGCAAACACTTAGGTTGACTTGACGAGCCTAGCATGTACAGACATGGCCTCGGAAGACAGAAGACCGAAAGGTCGAGCATGAGTCGTATGGCAGATACGATCAACATGAAGATGTTCACCGATGTTGACTAGTCCGTCTCACGTGATGATCAGACACGGCCTAGTTGACTCGGATCATGTAATCACTTAGATGACTAGAGGGATGTCTATCTGAGTGGGAGTTCATAAGATGAACTTAATTATCCTGAACATAGTCAAAAGGTCTTCGCAAATTATGTCGTAGCTCGCGCTTCAGTTCTACTGTTTAGATATGTTCCTAGAGAAAATTTAGTTGAAAGTTGATAGTAGCAATTATGCGGACTAGGTCCGTAAACTGAGGATTGTCCTCATTGCTTCATAGAAGGCTTATGTCCTTAATGCACCGCTCAGTGTGCTGAACCTCGAACGTCGTCTGTGGATGTTGCGAACATCTAACATACACATTTTGATAACTACGTGATAGTTCAGTTAAATGGTTTAGAGTTGAGGCACCGAAGACGTTTTGAAACGTCGCGAAACATATGAGATGTTTCGAGGGCTGAAATTGGGATTTCAGGCTCGTGCCCACGTCAAGAGGTATAAGACCTCCGACGATTTTCTTAGCCTGCAAACTAAGGGAGAAAAGCTCAATTGTTGAGCTTGTGCTCAGATTGTCTGAGTACAACAATCATTTGAATTGAGTGGGAGTTGATCTTCCAGATGAGATAATGATGTTTCTCCAAAGTCATTACCACCAAGCTGCTAGAGCTTCGTGATATATCAGGGACATATATGATGATCCTTAAGATATTCGCGATGTTTGACACCACAAAAGTAGAAATCAAGAAGGAGCATCAATTGTTGATGGTTGGTGAAACCACTAGTTTCAAGAAGGGCAAGGGCAAGAAGGGATACTTCATGAAACGGCAAATCAGCTGCTGCTCTAGTGAAGAAACCCAAGGTTGAACCCAACCCCGAGACTAAGTGCTTATGTAATAAGGGGAACAGCCACTGGAGCAGAATTACCCTAGATACTTGGTAGATTAGAAGGCTGGCAAGGTCGATAGAAGTATATTGGATATACATTGTGTTGGAAGTGTTTTCAATGTTGATATGATCAAGCATCGCACGCTCCCTCTACCATCGAGATTGGTGTTAAACCTAAATAATTGTTCTTTGGTGTTTGCGTTCAGCATAGACATGATTGGATTACATCTATCGCAATACGGTTATTCATTTAAGGAGAATAATGGTTACTCTGTTTATTTGAGTAATACCTTCAATGGTCTTACACCTAAAATGAATGGTTTATTGAATCTCGATTGTAGTGATACACATGTTCATGTCAAAAGATATAAGATAGTACCACCTACTTGTGGCACTGCCACATAAGTCATATTGGTATAAAACGCATGAAGAAGCTCCATGTTAATGGATCTTTAGGCTCACTCATTTTTGAAAAGTTTGAGACATGCGAACCATGTCTATTGGTGTATATGCATGAAGAAACTCCATGCAAATGGACCGTTTGGACTCACTTGATTTTGAATCACTTGAGACATGCAAATCATACCACATGGGCAAGATGACTGAAAGCCTCGTTTTCAGTAAAATGGAACTAGAAAGCAACTTGTTGGAAGTAATACATTTTGATGTGTGCAGTCCAATGAGTGCTGAGGCGTGTAGTGGATATCGTTATGTTCTTACTTCACAGATGATTTGAGTAGATGTTGAGTGTATTTACTTGATGAATCACGAGTCTGAATTATTGAAAGGTTCAAGTCAGGGTGAAGTTGAAAGATCGTCGTGACAAGAGGATAAAATATCTATGATATGATCATAGAGATGAATATCTGAATTACGAGTTTGGCACATAATTAAGACATTGTGGAAATTGTTTCACAACTAATACAGCTTGGAACACCATAGTGTGATGGTGTGTCCGAACATCATAACTGCACCCTATTGGATATGATGCATACCATGATGTCTCTTATCGAATTACCATGATAGTTTATGGGTTAGGCATCAGAGACAACCACATTCACTTTAAATAGGGCACCACGTAATTCCGATGAGATGACACCGTATGAACTTTGGTTTAGAGAAACCTAAGATGTCCTTAAAAGTTTGGGGCTGCTACGCTTATGTGAAAAAGTTTCAGGCTGATAAGCTCGAACCCAAAGCGGATAAATGCATCTTCATAGGACACCAAAAACAGTTGGGTATACCTCCTGTCTCACATTCGAAAGCAATAAGGGATTGTTTCTAGAATCGGGTCCTTTCTCGAGGAAAAGTTTCTCTTGAAAGAATTGAGTGGGAGGATGGTGGAGACTTGATGAGGTTATTGAACCATCTCTTCAACTAGTGTGTGGCAGGGCACAGGAAGTTGTTCCTGTCGCACCTACACCAATTGAAGTGGAAGCTTATGATAGTGATCATGAAACTTCAGATCAAGTCACTACCAAACCTCGTAGGATGACAAGGATGCGTACTACTTCAGAGTGGTACGTAATCCTGTCTTGGAAGTCATGTTGCTAGACAACAATGAGCCTATGAGCTATGGAGAAGCGACGGTGGGCCTGGATTCCAAAATGGCTCAAGGCCGTATAATCTGAGGGAGGATCCATATATGAAAACAAAGTGTAGACTTTGGCAGAACAGCTCGATGGTCGTAAGGCTATTGAGTACAGATGGATTTTAAAAGGAAGACGGACAATGATGGTAAATGTCACCATTAAGAAAGCTCGACTTGTCGTTAAGATGTTTTCCGACAAGTTCAAGGAGTTGACTACGATGAGACTTTCTCACTCGTAGCGATGCTAAGAGTCTATTGGAATTATATTAGCGATTACTGCATTATTTATGAAATCTTGCAAATAGGATGTCAAAACATTGTTTCCTCAATGATTTTCTTGAGGAAAGGTTGTATGTGATACAACCGGAAGGTTTTGTCAATCCTGAAAGATGCTAATAAGTATGCAAAGCTCCAGCAATCCTTGTAACGACTGGAGTAAGCATCTCGGAGTTGGAATGTATTCTTTGATGATCAAAGATTTTGGGTTTATACAAAGTTTATGAGAAACTTGTATTTCCAAAGAAGTGAGTGGGAGCACTATAGAATTTCTGATGAGTATATGTTGTTAACATATTGTTGATCGGAAATGATGTAGAATTTCTGGAAAGCATGCAGAGTTATTTGAAAAGTGTTTTTCAATGGAAAGCCTGGATTAAGCTACTTGAACATTGAGCATCAAGATCTATAAGGATAGATCAAAACGCTTAATGGTACTTTCAAATGAGCACATACCTTGACATGATCTTGAAGGTGTTCAAGATGGATCAGTCAAAGAAGGAGTTCTTGCCTGAGTTGTAAGGTATGAAGTTAAGACTTAAAGCTCGACCACGGCAGAATAGAGAGAAAGGACAAAGGTCGTCCCCTATGCTTAAAACATAGGCTCTACAGTATGCTATGCTGTGTACCGCACCTGAAGTGTGCCTTGCCATGAGTCAGTCAAGGGGTACAAGAGTGATCCAAGAATGGATCACAGGACAGCGGTCAACGTTATCCTTAGCAACTAGTGAACTAAGGAATTTTCTCGATTATGGAGGTGGTAAAAGAGTTTGTCGTAAAGGGTTACGCCGATGCAAACTTTGACACTAATCCAGATTATTCTGAGTAGTAAAATGAATTCGTATAGTAGAACAGTTATTTGGAATAGCTCCAAATGTAGCATAGTAGTTGCATCTACAAGATGACATAGAAATTTTGCGAAGTACATACGGATCTGAATGTTGTAGACCCGTTGATTGAAACCACTCTCACAAGCATAACATGATCAAACCCGGAACTCTTTGGGTGTTAGTCATATGGGGATGTGACCTTGAGTGTTAATCACATATCGATGTGAGCTAGATTATTGACTCTAGTGCAAGTGGGAGACTGTTGGAAATATGCCCTAGAGGCAATAATAAATTGATTATTATTATATTTCCTTGTTCATGATAATCGTTTATTATCCATGCTAGAATTGTATTGATAGTAAACTCAGATACATGTGTGGATACATAGACAACACCATGTCCCTAGTAAGCCTCTAGTTGACTGGCTCGTTGATCAATAGATGGTTACAGTTTCCTGACCATGGACATTGGATGTCGTTGATAACGGGATCACATCATTAGGAGAATGATGTGATGGACAAGACCCAATCCTAAGCCTAGCACAAAGATCGTGTAGTTCGTTCGCTAAAGCTTTTCTAATGTCAAGTATCATTTCCTTAGACCATGAGATTGTGCAACTCCCGGATACCGTAGGAATACTTTGGGTGTGCCAAACGTCACAACATAACTGGTGGCTATAAAGGTGCACTACATGTATCTTCGAAAGTGTCTGTTGGGTTGGCACGAATCGAGACTGGGATTTGTCACTCCGTGTAAACGGAGAGGTATCTCCGGGCCCACTCGGTAGGACATCATCATAATGTGCACAATGTGACCAAGGAGTTGATCACGGGATGATGTGTTACAGAACGAGTAAAGAGACTTGCCGGTAACGAGATTGAACAAGGTATCGGGATACAAACGATCGAATCTCGGGCAAGTATCATACCGATAGACAATGGGAATTGTATACGGGATTGATTAAGTCCTTGACATCGTGGTTCATCCGATGAGATCATCGTGGAGCATGTGGGAGCCAACATGGGTATCTAGATCCCGCTGTTGGTTATTGACCGGAGAACGTCTCGGTCATGTCTGCATGTCTCCCGAACCCGTAGGGTCTACACACTTAAGGTTCGATGACGCTAGGGTTATAGGGAATAGATATACGTGGTTACCGAATGTTGTTCGGAGTCCCGGATGAGATCCCGGACATCACGAGGAGTTCCGGAATGGTCCGGAGGTAAAGATTTATATATGGGAAGTCCTGTTTTGGTCACCGGAAAAGTTTCGGGTTTTATCGGTAACGTACCGGGACCACCGGGAGGGTCCCGGGGGTCCACCAAGTGGGGCCACAAGCCCCGGAGGGCTGCATGGGCCAAGTGTGGGAGGGGACCAGCCCCAGGTGGGCTGGTGCGCCCCCCCCCCCCCCCCCCCGCCCCACCAAGGCCCAAGGCGCAAGGAAGAGGGAAAGGGGGCAAACCCTAGGGCAGATGGGCCCTAAGGCCCATACCTGGTGCGCCCCCCTCTCCCCCTCTTGGCCGCCCCCTTTTTCCCATCTAGGGCTGCCGCCCCCCCTAGGGGTGGGAACCCTAGAGGGGGCGCACCCTCCTCCCCTCCTCCTATAAATTGTGAGGCCTAGGGGCTGCCCAAGACACGATTTGATCTCTCCCTATTGGTGCAGCCCTACCTCTCTTTTCCTCATATCTCATAGTGCTTGGCGAAGCCCTGCTGGATCACCACGCTCCTCCACCACCACCACGCCGTTGTGCTTCTGCTGGATGGAGTCTTCCTCAACCTCTCCCTCACTCCTTGCTGGATCAAGGCATGGGAGGCGTCACCGGGCTGTATGTGTGTTGAACGCGGAGGTGCCGTCCGTTCGGCATTAGGATCATCGGTGATTCAGATCACGACGAGTACGACTCCATCAACCCCGTTCTCTTGAACGCTTCCGCTTAGCGATCTACAAGGGTATGTAGATGCACTCTCCTTCCCCTCGTTGCTGGTTTCTCCATAGATTGATCTTGGTGATACGTAGGAAAATTTTGAATTTCTGCTACGTTCCCCAACATTGACAACCCGGGTCAACTAGCCCTGGTGGTAGCACCTCAGGTGGGGGGCTATAAGTTTACCAAGGTTCTGATGGATGGAGGGAGCAGTATCAACATCCTGTACTATGAGACTTTTCGTCGCATGGGGTTGACAGGTAAGAATCTTAAACCGTCAAACACTATTTTTCATGGTGTAGTACCAGGTAAATCGGCATACCCTATTGGAAAGATTGATTTGGAAGTCGTGTTCGGAGATGAGCTTGATTCCAGGTCTGAGACTTTGACCTTTGAGGTTGTGAAAATCTAGAGTCCATATCACGCGCTGTTTGGACGGCCGGCTTATGCAAAATTCATGGCGAGACCCTGTTATGTCTATTTACAGCTCAAAATGCCGGGTTATAAGGGGACGATCACAGTACATGGGAGTCGAAAGATTGCTTTGGATTGCGAGGAAGGTGAAGCGGCCTATGCTGAATCAGTTTATGCTACAGAGGAGCTGAAATTCTATAAGGACAATGTTGATCCGGTGGACATGACCCCTCTGAAGAAACCGACGACTGAGCATGACCCGGCCCTGACGTTCAAACCGGCTAATGAGCCTAAACTCGTTGACTTCGTCCCTGGTGATTCATCCAAGCACTTTAGTATCAGTGCCAATCTGGACCTGAAATAGGAAAGCGCGCTCATCGAGTTCATCCGTGAGAACCGGGACATCTTTGCATGGAAACCTTCTGACATGCCAGGTGTACCGAGGGAACTCGCTGAGAACACTCTCAATATTGATCCTAAGTTTAAACCAGTCAAGCAGTACCTTCGCTGTTTTAGCGAAGAAAGATGCAAGGCCATCGGAGAAGAGGTAGCCCAGCTACTGGCAGCTGGGTTTATTGTCGAAGTGTTTCATCCCGAATGGTTGGCTAATCCAGTGCTTGTTCTTAAGAAAAATGGCACTTGGCGTATGTGTGTAGATTACACCGATTTCAATAAAGCTTGCCCGGCAGATCCTTTTGCTCTCCCGCGTATTGATCAGATCATTGATGCAACAGCGGGTTGTGAGCGCCTGAGTTTCTTGGATGCTTATTCAGGTTATCATCAGATTAAAATGGCAGTTAAGGACCAGGAGAAGACAGCCTTCATCACACCCTTTGGAGCCTTCTGTTATGTCTCTATGCCCTTCGGGCTCAAGAGTGCCCAAGCATCAGATCATTGATGCAACGACGGGTTGTGAGCGACTGAGTTTCTTGGATGCTTATTCAGGTTATCATCAGATTAAAATGGCAGTTAAGGACCAGGAGAAGACAACCTTTGGAGCCTTCTGTTATGTCTCTATGCCCTTCGGGCTCAAGAGTGCCCAAGCAACCTACTAGCGTTGTGTGTAAAATTGTCTTCACAAGCACATCGGGCGTAATGTTCATGCCTACGTGGATGATATTGTGGCAAAGTCCAGGAAGCAGGAAACCTTGATAAGTGATCTCAAGGAGACGTTCGACAATCTTCGGTTTACAAAATGATGCTCAACCCGGAAAAATGCGTTTTTGGTGTTTCGGCAGGCAAACTCTTGGGTTTTCTTGTGTCTAACAGAGGTATTGAGGCAAATCCGGAAAAAATCAAAGCAATCACATCCTTGGCTAAACCGACGTGTATCAATGATGTTCAGCGTCTGGCGGGCCGGATTGCAGCCCTCAGCCGGTTTATCAGCCGTTTGGGAGAGAAGGCGATTCCCCTGTATCAGATGTTGAAGAAAAGAGATAAATTCGTCTGGAGTGACGCCGCCGATGCGGCATTCGAGGAATTGAAGCGGCAGCTAGCTGAACCACCAGTCCTCGCTGCTCCAGTTGATAATGAGCCTCTATTATTGTACGTGGCTGCCAATGCCCGAGCGGTCAGTGTGGCGATTGTGGTTGAGCGTGAGGAGGCTGGAAAGGAATATCCGGTTCAACGACTAGTTTATTATATCAGTGAGGTACTGATCGAATCAAAGCAAAGATATCCGCACTGGCAGAAGCTAGTGTATGGAGTTTTTATGGCAAGTAGGAAACTCAAGCAATATTTTCAAGGCCATCCTATCACAGTGGTCAGTTCTGCTCCCTTGGGCGATATAATCCAGAAGAGGGAAGCAACTGGCCGGGTTGCGAAGTGGGCGATTGAGCTTGGTCCCCATGGTCTGAAGTATATGCCCCGAACAGCCATCAAATCTCAGGCGCTTGTTGACTTCATCAATGATTAGACCGAGTTACAGGCACCAAAGGACAAACCGGATAATACATACTGGACCATTCACTTTGATGGATCCATGCAGTTGGAAGGCTCGGGGACTGGAGTTGTCCTCACTTCCCCTCGAGGAGATAAGATTTTTTATGTTCTCCGCTTAATGTTTCCTTGTACTAACAATGCAGCGGAGTACGAGGCCTTACTCCACGGCCTTCGTGTAGCTAAGGAAATGAACTTAAGCCGGGTTCGATGCTTTGGAGATTCTGATCTGGTGGCTCAGCAAGTTTCTGGTACTTGGGATTGTAAGGACCCACTCATGGCGGCTTATAGGCGCGAGGTGGATATTGTAGCAGGTCACTTTAAAGGTTATCAGGTGGAACACATCGACCGGTGCAAGAATGAGGCAGCAGATGCTTTAAGCCGGCTGGGATCTCAGCGTAAGCCGGTACCACCCAATACCTTTCTAGATATCTTGCATAACCCATCTGTAAAGTTGCCTACAGAGGAGGATTTAGCTGTTCCTGATCCGGAGGCCCAGTTGGTAGCCGTTTTACATGCCACTCCAGATTGGACGGTTCCATATTTGGCGTATTTGAACCAGGGCGGATTACCAGAAGACGAACTCTTCGCCAGACAGAAAGTCCGGCGGTCCAAGTCTATGGTTGTTCAAAATGGCGAGTTGCACCGTTCTAGCGTTTCAGGCATATTCCAACGTTGTGTTTCTCCTGAAGAAGGACAAAAGATTCTACGTGAAATCCATGAAGGGGATTGCGGTCACCATGCCGGTTCAAATTCCTTGGTTGCTAAAGCTTTCCGACATGGGTTCTACTGGTTGACAGCTCATTCTGATGCGGAAGACTTGGTGAAGCCGTGTGACGCTTGTCAAAAATTTTCACCTCGAGCTCATGTTCCAGCTCAAGAGTTACGCATTATTCCCATCACTTGGCCATTCGCTACTTGGGGGATTGATATGGTTGGACCCTTTAAGCACTCCAAGGACAAGAAGACCCACCTGCTGGTGGCGGTTGACAAGTTCACCAAATGGGTTGAAGCGGAGCTCGTCAGTAGAAGTGATGCAGCCACAGCAGTTCAATTTCTCAAAAAGATTATTTTCCGTTTCGGCTTTCCACATATCATCATCACAGATAATGGTGCGAACCTTTCTAAAGGTGAGATGGAGGAGTTTTGCCAACGAGAGCACATCCGGCTTGATGTAGCGTCCGTGGCTCACCCCCAGTCTAATGGTCAAGCTGAGAGGGCGAATCAAGAAATCCTGAAGGGTATCAAGCCTCGTCTTATGGTCCCTTTGAAGCGGACGCCGGGTTGTTGGGTGGAAGAATTACCATCTGTGTTATGGAGTATAAATACCACCCCAAACTGATCTACGGGATATACACCCTTTTTCCTGGTCTATGGGGCTGAGCCTGTCCTCCCAAGTGATATTTGTCACGACTCGCCCCGGGTCACGAATTATGTTGAAGCGGACAACGAGCAAGCATGCCAAGAGGCGCTGGACCTATTAGATGAGAAACAAGACATGGCTTTGGCTCGGTCGGCGGTTTATCAACAAGACCTGCGGTGTTATCACAGCCGCCGGGTTAAGACAAGAACCTTTCAAGAAGCCGATTTGGTACTTTGGCTCATTCAAGACCAGACTGATATGCACAAGTTATCCCCACCTTGGGAAGGGCCCTTTGTGGTCAGCAAAAATCTGCACAATGGATCATACTACCTCATTGACGTTCGAGAAGACTCACGTAGCTCTGAGGAAGAGACCCTGCGGCCATGGACATAGCTCTCCTACGGCCTTATTACAATTGAAGCCACAGGCTTTTCGTATGTACATATTTCAACAATGTATATATTATGATCAATATAATAAACCGGCATCCTTGCTATCAAGCAGGGTCTCCGCCGTTTTTCTTTAAATATCTGTTAACTTGGGGGCTTCAGCTAATAACGCGAAGTACTACCTGTTAGCCCGGCTACCATGCCACCATCTAGCTTGGGAGCTTCACACCCAAGGGGCTAAAGAGGGTTTGATTGCGTAAAGCACGACTCAAACCTAGGCACCCATTGAGCACAGCTCACAAAGTTACTTGGGGGCTCTTTGTGTCAAATACCAAAGAGTTTGAAAGGACCCTTGTAGCTGGGTATCGACACATGGCTTGGAAGCCTGGTGTATTCACCTAAAACCCCGGGTTAACCTGCCTTCATCAAGTAAGCCACTCCTATCCAGGTAATCCTGGCACGACCCGTCGAACGTTTGACAGTTACTCTCATTGAGACCCTGAACTTGTCAAAGTTAAAACGATGATTGGTTAGTTGGAGGGCCATCTTAAAAGGCTTCGTCAAAATGGTTTAACTCAGTGGCCTGGCAGCCCATGAAAAGCCTCGATTTGGGCCTGGCAGCCCTTGAAAAGCCTCGACCACGGCTTTTGTTTGCCTTTTGCCAATTTTTTTGTTTTTTCGTAAGGTTTATGTTAAACCTGTGTTTTTTAACCCGGTATGGCTTACAGATCTTCTGTTAAAGCATACAATTAAAGGTAACCCGGCATCCTTCAAAACCGGTCTGGCTTTGACATCTTGTCTCCAGCAATCGGCCGGTGTTCATCACAACCCGGTTCTATATCATATATATACCAGCATGGCATGGTGGAAGTTGGGTTTTCACCCTTCTTCAAATCGCAAATTGGTAAACCAACAGCAATATTTTGTATCACAGACACAGGGATTGCATAATATGGTAAGAATACATAAGCTAGTACTGAAATTCTCATGACGAATCAACACAAAGTGTATCCCAGTGCACGATGGCAAAGGATCAAAGTATTTTCACTAGCCTATTACAAGGCGCTTGAAGGCCCAAAATATGGTGTTTCCAGCAGAACAAGGTTTATGGAGCATCACTCTGATTGCCGGATCAAGTCTCATTACCATGTTGATGCGAAGTTGATGGGTCATCTGGCGTCGGATCAGCCTCCTTCTCCCCACCTAGCGGCTGGAAGTTTGTGGTGGTCCAGTCAATCCGGGTTAAGGCCTGAAAGATAGCTTCCTCACTGATAAGTTTCGACGAATCAATGTCAGGGGCATATGTCTGCTTACGGATTCCCGGAATAAGATTTTGCGCCTCCGGGATGACAGGGTTAACCCGTTTATTGTTGGCATCATAATAAGACCAGTGAACAGTCAAGTTAGCATCTTCTGCCAGCTGACTCGCCAGGGGACGCATTTCCCTTGTCACTCTTTTAAGGGCTTCATCATCAAGATCTGCCCCATTTTCTTGTGTGCTTGGAAAGACTTTGGCAAGGTCAACCGGATCCAAGTCAGCTATCCACGCTTTGGCTCGGGTAAGTGCCAACAAGGCGCCAGCCCTGGCGGCGGATCTCTTTACCTCTTCTATCTTTAATGATACCATGGATAGCCTTGCCAGAGTGTCCTTGATCAGTGTTGGGGCTGGATTGTCATAGGATGCTGCGCAGATAGCCCGTTGAGCACCGTTATATAATTGTTCAAGCAGAGTATATGCTGCTTTCAGCTTCATCCATACATCTGAGCCCAGATGAGTAATGCGGCTACCTGCAACGGTTTAAGAATTTCATATTTCAACCGGCACCTTACAAGATGGATATTTCAGATGCCTTGCTAGGAGTACTTACCAAATACGATGGATGTCATGGCGTTCACTTGACGCTTCAACCCAGAAAGCTCATCTGCCACCGGTTTAAGAGCAGATTCGGCGTCTTCAGCCCGTTTTAGTAATGTACCCTTCTCAGTGTCCCAATTGGCGCATTCAGTCTTGAATTCTTCCTTCAGTTGTTCTATGGAAGTTAAAGCGGCTCGAAGTTCATCTTTGGCTTTAGAAGATTCTTCTTGATGAGATTTGATACTCTCTTGAAGATCAGCAATCTGCATCCGTTGATGGTTTATGTCAGCCTGCCACAATCAGAGGAGCATATCAATATTTTATCAAAAGTCCCAAGCATATAACTGGTTCTACACTTGGCACTTGGGGGCTAATGCGGATTGCTTCTTTCTTACTGCTTATTCAAAGTCTCAAGGATTCATACAAGTTTCAATCCTACCACTTGGGGGCTAATGCGGATTGCTTCTTTCTTACTGCTTATTCAAAGTCCCAAGGATTCATACAAGTTTCAATCCTGGCACTTGGGGGCTAATGTGTATTTGTTCAAAAAACTTAAAAGTCAACCATGTGCAGTTTGGAAATTCAAAAGTCCCGATTTGTCTTTACAAGCTAAACCGGCCCTTGGGGGCTACAGGATACAAGGCAGTGAAAATACAAAGATAAGGATGAAAATGTTTACCTCATAACGTTCCTTCATCATATTTACCAAGTCTGCCTCATTGTCTCGGCTTGTATAAAGCCGGTTCAAGAATCCGGAATGAAGATCCTGGGCAGAAAGATTAGCATATTTTGACAAGTCAGCTTCCATCTTCCTCTTGCCCATAGAAGTAAACTCATCCTTGGCGGTATGTTTTGCCAAGATAACTGGATCGCCCGGAGCGGTATAAGCAGTGCCAGTAACAATAATGTCATCATCTTTTGCTGGGCTTGGCGGATTAGCAGTTGACCTCAGTGGATCAGCAACCGGACTTGCAGGTATAGCGTGTGGACTTGAGGTGTCTTCATGTGTGGCTGGATCAGCTTCCGGCGGATCAGTGTTGTTAGTTGGCTCTGGTGGGACAGAATCATCCATGACATTATCAAGGTTTTTATCAGGATTTTCAGGAGCTTTCTCCGTTTCAACTTTGCTGGTAGGGGCACTGGTCTTGGCTTTCTTACTCAGACGAGCTTTAGCACTAATATTAAAACAAGGATTAGTATGATTAACTGAATTATGAAGGAGAAGGGAGGACTGCATGGTTACCCAGGGACGGTTTTCAGTGGAGGCAGCTGAGTGGTTGATGAACCGCCAGATGAATTAGAAGATGCCTGATAGTTTGAATCAGATAAATTGAGAGGGCATCGGAAGAAACCAATCAAAAGATAACGTTTTTTAGGAGAACAAGCAACCTCTAGACGACGTTTCCGGTTTGGTGTGTGAGGTAAACTGGAAGAAGTGACCTGTTGACAACTGTGCTGGGTTGTGCAACGCCTTTCGGTTTGATGTGTCTTCAAAGAAAGTTTTTGATCCAAATGATCAACAAGGTGAGAGCATTTCACTTTCCGAACTGCACGGCGAAATCGTTGAACCGGCACAAGTTCTGAGTCAGAAAGACAAATTACCTCAACATGATCTGCATGGCTGGACTCCGCATCATCCTGGGAGTAATCATTATCAGTAAAATATATGAATAAAAGTCAAGGGAGTCAAACCTTTCCTCTTCAGCCGAGTCACCAACATCTTCTGGCGGTTCCGAAGTTTCAGTGGTTTTCTTTTTGGCAGCTCACTTGATGACCTTGGTCTTACCACGAGGAGCCTTAGCCGCTTTATCTTGAGATTTCCTTTTCCAGAAGGAGCTATTGGCCTATGAGATTGCACAAAAGGGTTATTATAGCAATGTCAAAACAAAGAAGGATCAGGAAAAGTACAAGGTTAAAATCCTTACCACTGGCGGTTTGTTGGAGGCATAAAAAGGACGCAGACCAATTTGAGTACATACAGTGAGCAGTTCGTCAAGTATTTTCTTTATGCCTTCACTGATTTCATCATCAGTCAGTTCTATTTCATTGAACCGTTGTGGATCATTGGTATTGCCGGTATATTCAAACATCAATCCAGGCCGGCGGCTTAAAGGTAGAATGCACCATGAAATCCAACAGCGGACGAGATCAACACCAGTTAAACCGTTGGCAAGGAGAGCCCGGAGTTTGGCGAGTTGAGGTGCATAAGCTTGCCGGTCTTTGGCAGACAATCTCTGAGGTAAAGGGTGATTATTGCTGAGCTGGTGCGGATGGTAGCCCGGTAAAGGATTCTCTTTAGCAGGGGCAGTATTCTGACAGTAGAACCAGGTTTGGTTCCAGTCTTTTGGATGGATGTGAAGTTTGGCGTGAGGAAATTCAACCTCTTTCCTTTTTTGGATCGACACACCGCCAAGTTCAGTATTGGGTCCGTCAAAAAATTCAGTCCGGCGGTTTAAGTGAAAAAGATCTTTAAAGAGGTCGACAGTTGGTTCTTCTTGCAGGTAAACCTCGCAGAATACTTGGAAGTCGCATATGTTGGACATAGAATTTGGTCCAATATCTTCAGGATGAAGTTGGAACCTGGCAAGAACATCCCGGAAATTTTTTGATCCGGGAGGACTGAAACCTCGAGCTAAATGTTGCAAGAACACAATCACTTCTCCATCTTGAGGCTCAAGGGGGCACTCAGGGCCAGGAACTCGTCAATGGAGCACATTTTTTGAAGCTAAAGCGTCGGTGGTGACATATTCATTGATTTGCGTTTCTGTGATCCGAGACGGAACCCAGTTGCAAGCAGCAAATTGCTTCGTCATCTTAAAAAGTCTGCAAAAGGAAAATGGATGGTTTACGATTGGCGGTTCATATGTGTTTGTCAAATGTTAAAGCGGCAATTAAAGGTATACGTACGAAGTGAACCAGGCGTTGCTGTTCAAAGTCTAGATGGCGGTTTAAGAGAGGGCTAATGACATACAACGGATTATCAATACTCAAGGATAAACCACCCATTGGAGGCAGAACCCAACCTGAAAATTTGTTAAGTGTTGCGGAAACAAGTTTCATAAGATGGTGATATAATTTTGGATCTACCGTTGTTCAAAAGACAATTTTTTTCTGAGCTTTACAATGGTGTTAAACAGAACAGAGAAGATTCAGATAAGATTTATACAGGAATAGTAAGATGTTGTAGTATGGCAGATTAAAGCTACAGATCCAGCCGCAAGAGGAAACTATCAAGCCTAGCTAGATTTAGTACAATGCTAAAGGAAAAGCAGAGGAAGGGCTGATGAACACTGACGAACACCGAAGAAGCTTCGAAACCCTAGTGCAGATTTAACAAGTAATAGGAAGGAGCATTTACCAGGGACACGCAGCGGCGGAGTATCTTCAGAGATCTGGTATGAACAGGGTGATGCAGCGGCCTGGTTGGTGCGGACTGGAAGATTAACGACGGCGGCGGCGATGCTTGAGGTCTTTGGGTCGCGAGGAGGAAGACGATGCGAGTTGGAAAGGGGGGAAATGGAAGGCGCCCCGGTCTTATTTATAAGGCAAGTGGGATAAAACAGCAGGCGTGAAAATCGAGGAGTCGGAAGCGGCAAAAGAGGATGCAGCTGTCGCCTCGATCTTCGAGAATTAAAGAGAAGGGAATCTTTATAAATATTTTTATACAGGGATGATGTCACAATGATTTACTGCAGTAATAGAAGATGACGTCATGGCGATTCACCAAAATTCACAAGGAGAAGACAATATGGCGGTTTACGAGAATTGTCAGAAATTCAGGTGATTTTGCTAAGGATTGAAGATTGACATGAACAGGTTCAAATCAATCTGGGGCCTAATGTTGAGGATATAACCACTAAGGATAAACCGCCCAGGAGGGGCCGGTTCACCTTCACCTATACTGAAGCCCAAGGAAACCCAGAAGATGGCACTTTACGGATGAGGCTTAGAGGCCCAGAGCCCGCAGGCGGTTTAGGGCCCATGGTAGTAAACCGCCATGATTGTACAAACTTGCATTGTAAAATAGAAAAGAGGAGACCGAGGCGGACACTTGTATGAGCCAGCCTCAGGACTCTGTAGACCGGCCGGGGTCCTCCTGAGTATATAAAGGGGTGACCCGACGGCGGTTCAAGGACGAAAAAACAACAACTCGAGAGCCAGACAAACCGGATTCGCTCCCTAGCCTTTGAGACCCTAGCAATACCAATCACAACTAGACGTAGGCTTTTTTCCTTCATTGAAGGGGCCGAACTAGTATAAACTCCCGTGTCCCCTTGTCCGGTTTAACCCCTTCAAGCTAACCCGTAGCGATGGCTCCGTGACTAAGTCCTTTCACGAGGACATCTGCCATGACAATTCCATGATAGAATCCAAACAGAATGAAACCTTCGGGAGAGTTATTTTTGGAACAAATGTGATCCAGGGGACTTGGAGTGGACGTCAAGAAATCAACGAGGAGGCCACGAGGTAGGGAGGCGCGCCTGCCCCCCTGGGCACGCCCCCACCCTCGTGGGCCCCTTGTGGCTCCACCGACCTACTTCTTACTCCTATATATATATCCATATACCCCGAACACATCGAGGAGCACCACAAAACCCTATTTCCACCGCCGCAACGTTCTGTACCCAAGAGATCCCATCTTGGGGCCTTTTCTGGAGCTCCACCGGAGGGGGAATCGATCACGAAGGGCTTCTACATCAACACCGTAGCCTCTCCGATGATGTGTGAGTAGTTTACTTCAGACCTTCGGGTCCATAGTTATTAGCTAGATGGCTTCTTCTCTCTCTTTGGATCCCAATACAATGTTCTCCTCGATCTTCTTGGAGATCTATTTGATGTAACTCTTTTTGCGGTGTGTTCGTCGAGATCCGATGAATTGTGGGTTTATGATCAAGTTTATCTATGAACAATATTTGATTCGTCTCTGAAATCTTTTATGTATGATTGGTTATCTTTGCAAGTCTCTTCAAATTATCTGTTTGGTTTGGCTTGCAAGTATCTTCAAATTATCAGTTTGGTTTGGCCTACTAGATTGATCTTTCTTGCAATGGGAGAAGTGCTTAGCTTTGGGTTCAATCTTGCGGTGTCCTTTCCCAGTGACATCAGGTGCAACAAGGCACGTATTTTATTGTTGCCATTGAGGATAAAAAGATGGGGTTTATATCCTATTGCTTGAGTTTATCCCTCCACATCATGTCATCTTGCCTAATGCGTTACTCTGTTATTATGAACTTAATACACTAGATGCATGCTGGATAGCGGTCGATGTGTGGACTAATAGTAGTAGATGCAGAATCGTTTCGGTCTACTTGTCGCAGACGTGATGCCTATATACATGATCATGCCTAGATATTCTCATAATTATGCACTTTTGTATCAATTGCTCGAAAGTAATTTGTTCTCCCACCGTAATACTTATGCTATCTTGAGAGAAGCCACTAGTGAAACCTATGGCCCCCGGGTCTATTCTCCATTATATTTATCTCCCATCAACTAGCTATTTCTGGCACCATTTATTTTGAAATATTTACTTTCAATCTATATCATAAAAATACCAAAAATATTTATCTTATTATCTCTATCAGATCTTACTCTCGGAAGTGACCGTGAAGGGATTGACAACCCCTTTATCATGTTGGTTGCGAGGTTCTTATTTGTTTGTGTAGGTATGAGGGACTTGCGTGTAGTCTCCTACTGGATTGATACCTTGGTTCTCAAAAACTGAGGGAAATACTTACACTACTTTGCAGCATCAACCTTTCCTCATCAAGGGAAAACCAACGCAATGCTCAAGAGGTAGCAACAAGGATTTCTGGCACCGTTGCCGGGGAGATCTACGCACAAGTCAAGACATACCAAGTACCCATCACAAACTCTTATCCCTCGCATTACATTATTTGCCATTTGCCTTCGTTTTCCTCTCCCCCACTTCACCCTTGTTGTTTTATTCACCCTCTCTTTCCGTTCCCCTTCTAGTTCGTCTCTTTTCGCTCGCCTCTTGTGTGCTTGTGTGTTGGATTGTTTGTCACGATGGCTCAAGATAATACTAAATTGTGTGACTTTTCTAATACCACCAATAATGATTTTATTAGCACTCTGATTGCTCCTCTAACTGTTGCTGAATCTTGTGTAATTAATACTGCTTTGCTAAATCTTGCCATGAAAGATCCATTTTCCGGCCTTCCTAATGAAGATGCCGCTACCCATCTGAATAGCTTTGTTGATTTGTGTGATATGCAAAAGAAGAAAGATGTGGATAATGATATTGTTAAATTAAAGCTATTTCTGTTTTCGCTTAGAGAATGTGCTAAAACATGGTTTTCGTCTTTGCCTAAAAATAGTATCGATTCATGGAATAAGTGCAAAGATGCTTTTATCTCTAAGTATTTTCCTCCCGCTAAGATCATCTCTCTTAGAAACGATATTATGAATTTTAAGCAACTTGATCATGAACATGTTGCACAAGCTTGGGAGAGGATGAAATTAATGATACGTAATTGCCCTACACATGGTTTGAATCTTTGGATGATTATGCAAAAAAAATATGCTGGATTGAATTTTGCTTCTAGAAATCTTTTAGATTCGGCCGCGGGAGGCACTCTTATGGAAATCACTTTAGGAGAAGCTACCAAACTCCTAGATAATATTATGGTTAATTATTCTCAATGGCACACTGAAAGATCTACTAGTAAAAAGGTGCATGCAATAGAAGAAATTAATGTTTTGAGTGGAAAGATGGATGAACTTATGAAATTGTTTCCTAATAAGAGTGTTTCTTATCCTAATGATATGCCTTTGTCTACTTTGATCGAGAATAATAATG
This sequence comes from Triticum monococcum, assembly GCA_034509565.1. Taxonomy (NCBI): domain Eukaryota; kingdom Viridiplantae; phylum Streptophyta; class Magnoliopsida; order Poales; family Poaceae; genus Triticum; species Triticum monococcum. Next base: position 474,447,093 of record CM067842.1, on the reverse strand, counting down.
AATCTATGGATGTGAATTTTGTTGGTAGGAACAATTTTGGTAATAACGCGTATAGTGGAAACTATAATCCCAGGCCGTTTCCTAGTAATTCCTCTAATAATTATGGTAATTCCTACAAAAATTATTATGGAAATTATAATAAGATGCCCTCTGATTTTGAATCTAATATGAAAGGATTTATTAGTTTGCAAAAGAGTTTCAATGCTTTGATTGAAGAAAAATTGTCTAAGATTGATGAGTTGGCTAGGAACGTGGATAGAATTTCTCTTGATGTTGATTCTTTGAAACTTAGATCTATTACACCAAAGCATGATATCAATGAGTCTCTCAAAGCCATGAGAATTTTTATTGATGAGTGCAAAGAAAGAACCACTACGATGCATGCTAAAAAAGATTGCTTTATAAAATTGTGTTCTTCTAGTTTTGATGACAATAAGGATGAAGATCTAAAAGTGATTGATGTGTCCCCTATTAAATATTTGTTTTGCAATATGAATCTTGATAATGATGGGACTGGAGATGAGTCAACTTTAGTTAAAAGGCGGCCCAATGATTCTGAGTTTTTAGATCTTGATGGAAAAATTGGTAAAAGTGGGATTGATGAGGTCAAAACTTTACATAGCAATGAACCCACTATTTTGGATTTCAAGGAATTTAATTATGATAATTGTTCTTTAATAGATTGTATTTCCTTGTTGCAATCCGTGCTAAATTCTCCGCATGCTTATAATCAAAATAGAGCTTTTACTAAACATATCGTGGATGCTTTAATACAATCTTATGAAGAAAAGCTTGAATTGGTAGTTTTTATCCCTAGAAAACTTTATGATGAGTGGGAACCCACTACTAAAATTAAAATTAAAGATCATGAATTCTATGCTTTATGTGATTTGGGTGCTAGCGTTTCCATGATTCCAAAAACTTAGTGTGATGTGTTAGGTTTCAGTGAATTTGATGATTGTTCTTTAAATTTGCATCTTGCGGATTCCACTATTAAGAAACGTATGGGAAGGATTAATGTTGTTCTTATTGTTGCAAATAGGAATTATGTGCCCATAGATTTCATTGTTCTTGACATTGATTGCAATCCTACATGTCCCATTATTCTTGGTAGACCTTTCCTTAGAACGATTGGTGCAATTATTGTTATGAAAGGAGGGAATATTAGATTCCAATTTCCATTAAGGAAAGGCATGGAACACTTTCCTAGAAATAAAATTAAATTACCTTATGAATGTATTATGAGAGCCACTTATGGATTGCATAGCAAAGATGATAATACCTAGATCTATCCTTGCTTTTATGCCTAGCTAGGGGCGTTAAACAATAGCGCTTTTTGGGAGGCAACCCAATTTTATTTTTTGTTCCTTGTTTTTTGGTTCTATTTAATAATAAATAATTCATATAGCCTCTATTTAGATGTGGTTTTATGCTTTTAATTAGTGTTTGTGCCAAGTAGAACCTCTGGGAAGACTTGGGGAAAGTCTTTAGAAACTTTAGCGCCCACGAGATTTGCTACCATTTTTACTGAAGAGTGCGATTAGGTTGATCCTTTTTGCAGATGATTAATATATAAATTCCTCATGTCTAGAAATTTATTTTAGAATTTTTGGGGTTACAGAAGTATTTGAAACCTACAGATTACTACAGACTATTCTGTTTTTGACAGATTCTATTTTAGAACAGCATGGTAATTTGATTTTGTTATGAAACTAGTCCTAATATGATAGGCATCCAGGGTGGGTATAATAAAAAGTATCATAAAAATTTCATTGAGTACTAGGAGAAGTTTGATACTTGATAATTGTTTTGAGATATAAAGATGGTGATATTAGAGTTGTGATAGTTGAGTAGTTGTGAATTTGAGAAATACTTGTGTTGAAGATTGCAAGTACAATAGCATGCACGTATGGTAACTGTTGTGTAACAAATTTGAAACATGAGGTTTTCTTTGGTTGTCTTCCTTATGAGTGGTGGTTGGGGATGAGCGATGGTCTTTTCCTACCAATCTATCCCCCTAGGAGCATGCGCGTAGTGCTTGGTTTTTGATGACTTGTAGATTTTTGCAATAAGTATGTGAGTTCTTTATGACTAATGTTGAGTCCATGGATTATACGCACTCTCACCCTTCCATCATTGCTAGCCTCTTCGGTACCGTGCATTCCCTTTCTCACGTTGAGAGTTGGTGCAAACTTCGCCGGTGCATCCAAACCCCATGATATGATACGCTCTATCACACATAAACCTCTGTATATCTTCCTCAAAACAGCCACCATACCTACCTATTATGGCATTTCCATAGCCATTCCGAGATATATTGCCATGCAACTTTCCACCATTTCATTTATGACACGCTTCATCATTGTCATATTGCTTTGCATGATCATGTAGTTGACATCATATTTGTGGCAAAGCCACCATGCATAATTTATCATACATGTCACTCTTGATTCATTGCCATTCCCGGTACACCGCCGGAGGCATTCATATATAGTCATACGTTGTTCTAGTATCGATTTGTAATCATTGAGTTGTAAATAAATATAAGTGTGATGATCATCATTGATAGAGCATTATCCCAAAAAAGAAGAGAAAGGAGAAATAAAAGAAAATAAAAAGAAAGGCCCCCAAAATAAGAAAAAGAAAATAAATAAAAAGGGGCAATGCTACTATCCTTTTTTCCACAGTTGTTCTTCAAAGTAGCACCATGATCTTTATGATAGAGAGTCTCTTGTTTTGTCAGTTTCATATATACTAGTGGGAATTTTTCATTATAGAACTTGGCTTGTATATTCCAACAATGGGCTTCCTCAAATGCCCTAGGTCTTCGTGAGCAAGCAAGTTGGATGCACACCCACTTAGTTTCTTTTGTTGAGCTTTCATACATTTATAGCTCGAGTGCATCTGTTGCGTGGCAATACCTACTCCTTGCATTGACATCAATTGATGGGCATCTCCCTAGCCCATTGATTAGCCGCGTTGATGTGAGACTTTCTTCTTTTTTGTCTTCTCCATAGAACCCCCTATCATTATTCTATTCCACCCATAGTGCTATATCCATGGCTCACGCTCATATATTGCGTGAAAGTTGAAAAAAGTTGAGATTACTAAAGTATGAAACAATTGCTTGGCTTGCATCGGGGTTGTGCATGATGAGAGCATTCTTGTGTGACGAAAATGGAGCATGACCAAACTATATGATTTTGTAGGGATGAACTTTCTTTTGCCATGTTATTTTGAGAAGACATGATTGCTTAGTTAGTATGCTTGAAGTATTATTATTTTTATGTCAATATTAAACTTTTGTCTTGAATCTTTCGGATATGAACATTCATGCCACAATAAAGAAAATTACATTGAGAATTATGCTAGGTAGCATTCCACAAAAAAAATTATGTTCTTATCATTTACCTACTCGAGGACGAGCAGGAATTAAGCTTGGGGATGCTTGATACGTCTCAAATGTATCTATAATTTTTTTATTGTTCCATGCTATTATATTATCTATTTTGGATGTTAATGGGCTTATTTATACACTTTTATATTATTTTTGGGACTAACCTACTAACCCAAGGCCAAGTGCAAATTGTTGTTTTTTTACCTATTTCAGTGCTTCGCAGAAAAGGAATATCAAATGGAATCCAAACAGAATGGAACCTTCGGGAGAGTTATTTTTGGAACAAACGTGATCCACGGGACTTGGAGTGGACGTCAAGAAATCAACGAGGAGGCCACGAGGCAGGGAGGCGCGCCTCCCCCTATGCGCGCCCCCACCCTCGTGGGCCCCTCGTGGCTCCACCGACCTACATCTTCCTCCTATATATCCATATACCCTGAAAACATCGAGGAGCACCACGAAACCCTATTTCCACCGCCGCAACCTTCTGTACCTAAGAGATCCCATCTTGGGGGCTTTTCCGGAGCTCCACCGGAGGGGGAATCGATCACGGAGGGCTTCTACATCAACACCATAGCCTCTCTGATGATGTGTGAGTAGTTTGCTTTAGACCTTCGGGTCCATAGTTATTAGCTAGATGGCTTCTTCTCTCTCTTTGGATCTTAATACAATGTTCTCCTCAATCTTCTTGGAGATCTATTTGATGTCACTCTTTTTGCGGTGTGTTTGTCGAGATCCATGAATTGTAGGTTTATGATCAAGTTTGTCCATGAACAATATTTGATTCTTCTCTGAAATCTTTTATGTGTGACTGGTTATCTTTGCAAGTCTCTTCGAATTATCAGTTTGGTTTGGCCTACTAGATTGATCTTTCTTGCAATGGGAGAAGTGCTTAGCTTTGGGTTCAATCTTGCGGTGTCCTTTCCCAGTGACAGCAGGGGTAGCAAGGCACATATTGTATTGTTGCCATCGAGGATAAAAAGATGGGGTTTATATCGTATCGCTCTAGTTTATCCCTCTACATCATGTCATCTTGCCTAATGCGTTACTCTGTTCTTATGAACTTAATACTCTAGATGCATGCTGGATAGCGGTCGATGTGTGGACTAATAGTAGTAGATGCAGAACCGTTTCGGTCTACTTGTCGTGTACGTGATGCCTATATACATGATCATGCCTAGATATTCTCATAATTATGCACTTTTCTATCAATTGCTCGACAGTAATTTGTTCACCCACCGTAATACTTATGCTATCTTGAGAGAAGCTACTAGTGAAACATATGGCCCCCGGGTCTATTCTCCATTATATTTATCTCCCATCAACTAGCTATTTCTAGCATCGTTTATTTTGCAATCTTTACTTTCAATCTATATCATACAAATACCAAAAATATTTATCTTATTATCTCTATCAGATCTCACTCTCATAAGTGACCGTGAAGGGATTGACAACCCCTTTATCGCATTGGTTGCGAGGTTCTTATTTGTTTGTGTAGGTACGAGGGACTTGCGTGTAGTCTCCTACTGTATTGATACCTTGGTTCTCAAAAACTGAGGGAAATACTTACGCTACTTTGCTGCATCACCCTTTCCTCTTCAAGGGAAAACCAACGCAGTGCTCAAGAGGTAACAGGAAGCACAACAGGCGGTGGATCGAGGAGCGTAGTTCTCTGGTCCCTCAGAACAACACCAAACCGAGCTACCAGGCGGACTCCCTTCTCCCTGGTCTACGAGGCAGAAGCAGTTATCCCCGTGGAGCTCATCTATGGGTCACCTCAAATGCTTTCCTTTGATGAAGTAGCGCAAGATCAGCACCGGTGTGACGACACTGTGCTACTCGAGGAGAACCATCTCCGAGCTGCTACGCATGCTGCACGCTACCAGCAAGCCATGCGTCGCTATCATAGCCACAGGGTTCACGCCTGGTGTTTTGAGGAAAGTGACCTTGTCCTCAGGCGCATTCAGTCCGCCAAGGGTACAAACAAGTTGTCACTGAAGTGAGAAGGCCCTTACCGGGTAGTACGAGTCACCAGACCTGGCACAGTCCGTCTGGAGACTGGAGATGGCACTCAGTTGCAAAACTCATGGAATATTGAGCATCTCCGTAAATTCTACCCATAAGGTGCGGCTGTCGGGCCCTGCCCAACAGCCACCCTTTTGTACAGGCCTTGCCTCAGCTGCATGTAACCCCTTGTACATAGCCGGGGCGATGACCCCATGCAAGAGAAAATAGAGAAGCGTTGTGAGGGGCCCCGACCAAGATTGCATGCATGCATGAGCATTCCAAGATCAACTGCATAAGCATTTCATGAGCATTTGCATATGCATATAGATAGGATCGCATCCTGCATTCATTCTCATCTACGTGAAGCTGTAGGTTCTTGCCATGAGCTTAGCTTTGACATGGAGTTGAGAAGATTGCCTGGCACAACGATCCCCTACAAGCCAATCAGATAAGTTTTACCTTCTGTCTGTTAGTGTCTTGTAAGCTATAACTTGTGCATAAGAAAGTCCTGTCACTCTTTTGAAACTTTGGTGCTCCCATCTCTGACTCAAACGATTGCTTCGGTCAGGATGGTCGATGCGGCCTTTGGTCAAAAGAAGTTGGTGGGGGGTTGGTCCCTTTGTGTGTAACCAGGTAGACGCGGCTCTCCGGTAGACAAAAAAGGGTGCCGGCAGGATAGCGTGCCAGGGAAAAAATTGTTTATTTATATTAAAGAGGCATCTCACCTCTACATGGGCATACACATGCACGGGTTCTCAGCAAGGTTCGTCTTTTTCATTAATATGCTAATACAAGTACAGGCATTACATAACACAAACATGGACTCGAGAGACTACATTATTCGAATTAAAATTTGGCAAGTGCCGGCAGATTTAAGATTGAAAAAAGGTAAGTGCCCCATGATGCGTTTGCCCCTATCCATATCCTACAGGAAGAGCTTGATGAGGCTGGAGGCGGGCACAACTGGGATTTGGCGCCTCCCCAGGATCAGGATGGCACCGCTCCCCAGCAAGGAGGAAGAACCCGAAGGGCAGGCATGGATAGTGACGCTGCCAGAGGACCAGACGGGGGTAGCGGAGTCACTGGCAAACGCGAGCCGTCAGAATGACCGCCCCGTTCTTGCCACATTGTGGGTTGCTGCTACCTCCCATACTGCTGTCGTTCGACGATCCTGTCGGGTGGTAGGAGCGACATATGCCAACGGGTGGCCTATCATTGCAGGGGCCAATAAAACATCGCCGGTGCCTGGAAACGGGATGAGGCGAAGACATGCACGCCAGCGAATCTTACCCAGCTTCAGGGCTCTCCGAGGAGATAACACCCCTACTGCTGCTCTGCGGGGTCTCCGCATGGTTACTATATGAACAAGTAGCTATAATGCTCCTTGAGCTGTTTTGGGTGGAAAGAGGAAGAAGGGCTTGGCTAGCGTGCTTCCTCTCCTCGTATGGTGTCTAGATCTAGATTGAGAGTCCAACCATTTGCATGGGTGCACCGGGGGGTTTATATAGGCCTACCCCCCGGGGGTACAATGGTAATCCGACTGGGCGCGGGGCCCAGCTGTCTGTGACTATGTTCGCCGGCTTCTGCGCCGGCTTCTGGGGCCCGCCGGCTAGTGGGTCCCGCCGGCTGCCGGCTCCTGGGTCGGCAGGTAGGCCCCACCGGCCAGGGCCTGGTCGGTGGCTGGTTACTGTTACTTCGTGCCATTGACGCAGGCTTGGTCGGGGTAAGCGTGGCTACAGTAACGCCGCCTTGGCGGGCGATTACTGTAGCCCCGCCGCATCTTGTCTCCTTAATGGGCGTCTCCTTCGGGGAGGGTGGCAGGCCGGCTATGGGAAGCCGGCCCTCTGTCTTGCTGGCTTGAGAGGAGGTGCAGCCGCCTTCAGCATCTCTCTACCCGAAGGGGCCCACCGCCTCGGGGGCCACGCTGGCGGCCCATCGTGGACGGCGTCAGAGCCGCCATGGCTACAGTGCCGCCCTGGGCGGGCCATGGCTGCCCGCACGGCACGCTGTACCAGGCGTGCTCCGGGTTTTGGGGGTGGCAAGCTCCACTGTAGCCACACCCTGCTTCATCATCGCAGGGTGGACGCGTACATTGCGGGTACGGCTTTGACTACTTTATGGGAGCCGGCCTCTGGTAGCCGGCCTTGCCGTAGCCGGCTTCTCGTAGTCGGCCATCCACAGCTTTCTTCATGAGGGTGAAGGGCGGGCCGCCCCCGAAGCCGGCCAGGAGGGTAGTCGGCTAGGGGGGAGGCGGCCCAGGTCTTGAGTCTTCTTGAGAGTCGGCCAGGCTTGTAATTTTTTCTGATGGGCCAGGGGGAGCCGGCTGGGCTACCCATGGCTATTTACCCCGACAGTAGTCCCCGAAGCCGGGCGAGCTTCACGGCGGACAGAAGGACGGGAAGCTTGGCTGTCTTCCCACCCTGAGGAGCCGACCTTGCCGTCGTAGGCCGACTTCGAAGAACTTTCTTGTTTATTAATGTGACCGTGGTTGACCCGCGGGCTGGCCGCGGGCCCCATGACGGGCCACGTGGCGGAGAAGTCCTGACGTCGCAAGCGCGCGACGGGACGCCGCCGCAGGCCCGGGCCCGCCACTCCTTGGCCTCGGCCCGGGCGCAGATCTTCTGTGGCCCGAGGGGACTGCTCGCCTCCCCGCGGTCATTTCTTCGTGTCATCAAGGCGCGCAATTAATGTGGGGCGTGGGGGAGATGGGCACGATCGATCCCCACGATCCCCCACGCCGCGCCTCCTCGGCTCCGGCGCACGAGCCTACAAGTAGGAGGGGGAGGGGGAGAAAAAAAGGCTCGTTCACTCCCCCGCTCCCCGTCCCTCCTTGCTCTTCTTCTTCCCTTTCTTCTTCCTCGTGCCCAACGCAGCCTCCCGCCGCAGCCCGCCCACGCCGCCATGTCTATGGCGCTGTCAAGCTCGTGGGACGGGTCCAACATCCACGAAGACCACATCGAATTTCTCCGCCAGACCCGGGGCCTGCCCGCCGCCAACCTCGTGCAGGTTCGCCTGGCGCCGGAGACGGAGATCTCGCCGGCGCCAGAGGAAGGCGAGCGCGTCGTCTTCCGCACGCATTTCTTGCGTGGCTTCGGCTTCCCGGCGAGCGGCTTCATGCGATCCTTCCTCGACTTCTACAACCTCCAGCCGCATCACCTCACGCCCAACACGGTGATGCAGCTGTCGGCCTTCGTTTCTCTCTGCAAAGGTTTCTTGGGGGTGCTGCCGACGCTGGAGCTCTGGGCGGAGCTCTTCCAGAACAAGCTCGGCACCGTCTCCGCCGGCGTGCCGGCTCCCTGCGGGGCCTTCATCGCGATGAAGAGGGCAAGCGACAACAACCCCTTCCCGCACATTCCTCTAATCCAATCTGTCAAACTCTGGCAGAAATCTTATTTCTACGTCAAGAACGTCGCCCCGCACGGAGACTACGTCAATCTGCCGGCTTACGTAGCTGGCCCGCCGGCTGGGAGGCGGCCGTCTTGGGGCTTCCGGTCCAAGTCCTTGTCTCCGGCTGGGAACGCCTCCATCGCCCGGCTTCGGGTAATGATCCAGTCGGAAGGCCTGCGCGGAGCCGACCTGGTGGCCGCCTTCGCCGAGCGCCGGATTCTTCCCCTTCAGAGCCGGCCCCACATGCTGTGCCAGATGAGCGGCCGCTTCGACCCTTGCCGGCTGAGCACATGGGAGATGCCCCATGCCGAGGTAGCACTTATGGTGAACTACATCGCCAACCTCAAGCTCACCGACGACTAGCAATTCGGCAAGGCGCCGTACTCCCGCGCCCATCCTCCGCCTGTGGTAAGTCCTTCTTTCTGTCATCAGCCGGCTGGAGTCGGCCGGCTTCTGACCAGGCGGCTCTTCTCTTTTCTCTTTTATCAGAACCCTCTTCTCCCGCCGCCAGCTGGGGCGGATGGAGTCGAACGCCAGTATGCCCCGGACCGCACGATAGACGACCTCGACGACCCGGACTTGGCCGCAGTCGCCATGGAGGACGCCGCCACGGGGGACGTCGCCGAGCCCAGAGCCACGGGGCTCTCGGCCAGTTTCGACGACTGGCCGGATGACTTCGACGCCAAAGAAATCCCGCGCCACCAGCCAGCAACTGACCGCCACAGCGCGGGCTCGTCCGCCGCGCCAGCTGCCGGTGGTGGAAAGGCGAAACGCCGGGCCGCGCTTCCTCTCTTCGGAAGCCGGCTGAAGAAGACGAGGGCCTCCGCCGCGGCCATGAAGCAAGACGAAGCAGCGGTGAAGGCGGCCCGCTTCCGGAAGGCGGTGAAGAAACCTCCAGCAGTTTCCGCGTAAGCCCTCTGGCCGCTTACGTGCTTGTTTTTCGTTGTCTTCCTTTGTTCTAACTTTTCTCCGATTTCTTGAGCAGGGCGCCGCTCTCCCTCGAGCGAGGCCCAGGCGGCTCTGTGGTCGGGCCGGGTGCTGGATCTTCAGGGCCCCGCCGCGTGGACCCCCGCGCCGATCTTGCAGAAGCCACGGAGCGGAACGCTCGCGAGGCGCGACAAGAGCGGGAGGCGGCGGAGCGGGAGGCCACCCGGGCGGCGACGGAGCGAGCGAACGCGGCGGCCGAGACCCCATCGGAGCGGGCGGCCGCGGAGACGGAGGCGGAGGACACGCGTAGCCGGCCTCCGCTGCTCGCTATCCCCCTCCACACCTTGGACCCGGACATCCCGCTGCCCACGGCGGAGGAGATCACCCCCGATCAGCCGCCGGTGCAGAGGGACGAACTCTTCGAGATCTTCACGGAGAGGACGCCGCCGGCAGCGCCAGCCGGAGCAGGCGAAGGCAGCCAGTCGTCGGCGGTGCCGGAGGAGCCGGCCCGGGCCGCGCCCGAGGCCGGAGCCGGTCTTGAAATCGAGCTGGCGGCGAGCCAGCGCGCCGGAGGGAGCACGGCCCCGCCGAACACACGCCGAGCCGCGGGTGCCGACCAGACGGCAGACGCCTTGGAGGAGGCCAGCTCCGCCACGTCCGGGTGGACTCCCAGCGGAGGAAGCGGCGAGCTGAACGTGGCGGCCCAAGGGATTCGGAGCCAGCCGCAGGCACAGGCCAGCCTCCTGAGGCAATTTATTCAGGAGTTTCTGTCGACGCGGTCCGCCATCCGGGTAAGTTTTTTTACTTGTTGTCCGTGCTGTTCCTCTGATTCTTTCCATGGGGGCGCGCTAGCGCACCCACTGGGTGTAGTCCCCGAGATCCAGGCCGACTGCAGCGTAGTCGGGTCGGATCTTACTCGACGACTATCTTAACTGTTTTCTGTCTGATCTTTTTAGGACTATGACAACTCTCATGCCGCCGCCTTCAACTCCCAGGCTCGGGAGCTGAGCCGGAGGACCGAAGACCTGGCCAGCAGCCGACGTAAGTGTGTTGCTTTTATCTGTTTCTCGTGGGGGCGCGACAGCGCACCCACTGGGTGTAGTCCTCGAGATTCGGGCCAACTGCAGAGCAGTCGGGTCGGATCTTCCTTGACGACTTTTCCCTTGCTGACTTTTTCTCTTTGTCTTTTGCTCGTGCAGAGGCCAACGCCGACTTGCGGAGGGAACTCGGCGAAGTGCAGGCCGCTCTTCGTGCCAGGGACGCCGAGTACACCGACCTGGTTCAAGAGCGCGATCGCCTGGACAAGAGACTGGCTGACCAGGAGGAAAGCCACAAGGCGGCCCTGCAGAAGGCGCAGGACAGCGAGGCTTCCCTGAAGGCGGAGTTTGAGACCAGGGAGGCGAGCTGGGCCGAGACGCGCCAGGCGCTGGAAGAAGGCTTCGGCCGAATCGAGGATCTGATCGATGGTAAGCCGCCTTTCTTGCCCTTCCTCCATCTGCCGGCCGCCTGAGGTTTTCGTTTGACTTGTGCTTGCTACCTTGCGCAGAATACTTTCCCGGCCAATCCATCCTCGTTGCCCAAGCCATCGAGGCTCATCGCGAGGCGCGCCGTCAGGCCGGAGTTGTGATTCCGCCGGATGCGAATCGAACGCTGTCGGAGCAGCTCATCGCCATCCAAGCACGACTGCAGCCGGCCCATCGGCTGCTCCGCCGGCTCCAATGTGCCGGGGCGCAGGTGCTGGCCGCGCTCTGGCCCGGCCAGACGATTCCCCGCACCCCAAGTCGGACTGCCGACTGGCTAGAAGTTGCAGTCGGCCGCTTCGAGGCTTGGAAGGCGTCCGCAGCCCGTCTTGGAGCCGGGCGTGCGCTGGAGTTCATCCGCGCGTGGTACCCAGGGCTAAGCCTGGACTAGCTGCGGACTTGGCGGTTGGAGGCCGACGCAGAGCTAGAGGAGGTGCGGCCGGCGATCGCGCAGTGCACCTCGACGATCACCGAGTGCACCGACACCAGCGTCTTCGCGCTGGAGCTCAATGATGATGGCGCCTTCCAGCCGGAGGAGTGGTTCGGGCTGAACCCGGCGGAAGGCGAGGACTCGGCCGAGGAGATCGCCTCCAGCGACGAGGGCGAGGACGACGAGGAGGAAGACGGCGAAGACGCCGAGCCGACTGGTGAGACGGCCGACCGCCCTCAAGCCGACCGTGCTTCCAGCAACGAGCCACGCGGGAGCGCGCCCTCTGCCAGAGGCGATGATCAGGCCGAAGTTGGCCAGCCGGCCGCTCCTCCAGCCGGCACGACCGCCTCCACCGCCCAGCCCGGCTTGTCAGCGGCCCCGCCGCCTTGATCTGCCGTTCCTATTGTTCCTGCTTTTGCTTTTTCGAACAATTTTAAGTTTCCGCAATTCCACCCACTGGGGGTGTATCGAACAATGTTGGATGTCGACCTCTCTGGAGGTCCTTTGTGTAAATATTAATGTATGCATGTGTTGGCTTCCATTCAAGTGCGCTTTTTTATCCTTAGGCTTTTTCCTTTGCCGCCTTCCCTCTTTGGGAAGGCAAGTACTCGAGCTTTCTTGGATTCGAAGCAGACTGAATGTAAGCCGGCCGGCCGGCTACTCTGGTAGTCGGTCGGTGGGAGGCGGCAAGCCGGATTTTGTTATATATAAGCCCGTTAGTCCCTAGCCGTTTTTCGTGTGCGCACCCTGTCCGGCTTATGACTCTTGCCAGCCGGGCAGTCGGTTCTTCGAACTGCGATTTTGGCAAGAGCTAAACCTGGGTGTCGGCACATTACTTGTCTGACTGCGGGTAGGGCTCCTAATATAACTCCAGTCGGCTAGTCCCCGGGCCGACTCGTCGAACCCGGTGCCGGACAAAATAAATGAACATGTGATATCATATGCATGATAACTTTCATTCATAAAATAAAGGATGGCAATCCCCAAGTCCTCCTCGGGGAGCCTACTGTTTCGTTCTTAATACAAAAGTGGACATAATACATACTGCGTTTTAACTGTAAAACTTCTGAAGAAGATTTGCATTCCATGGTCGCTCCGACTCCTTGCCGGAGTCGTCTCTCTTGCGTGCCTTCGGCTTCTGCGCGTCGATGAGGTAGTAGGCATCGTTGCCTAGAGCTCTGCTGACGACGAAGGGGCCCTCCCAGGGGGCAGCGAGCTTGTGCTGGCCGGCTGTTCGCTGGATCAGCAGGAGCACAAGGTCGCCCTCCTGGAAGGATCTTGGTCGGACCCTCCGGCTGTGGTAGCGGCGCAAGCCTTGCTGGTAGATGGCAGACCGGCTAAGGGCTAACAGCCGGCCTTCTTCCAGCAGGTCGACGCCGTCTTCTCTTGCTTCTTTGGCTTCCGCTTCCGTGTACATGGTTACCCGAGGCGCATCGAACTCGATGTCTGTTGGGATGACTGCCTCGGCACCATATACAAGGAAGAAAGGAGTGAAGCCAGTTGATCTGTTTGGGGTAGTACGCAGACTCCATAGGACAGCCGGCAGCTCATCGAGCCAACAGCCGGCTGAACGCTCCAGAGGTACTACCAGTCGGGGCTTGATGCCGGATAGGATGAGGCCATTTGCTCACTCCACTTGGCCGTTTGACTATGGGTGGGCGACTGACGCAAGGTCCAGCCGGATACCTTGTGCAGCGCAGAACCGTGCCAAGGCACCTTTGGCAAAGTTCGTGCCGTTGTCGGTGATGATGCTGTGCGGTACGCCGTACTGGGTTGTTATATCTATGATGAAAGTCACCGCAGTCGGCCCATTCAGCTTCTTGATCGGCTTCGCCTCAATCCACTTGGTGAATTTGTCGACGGCGACGAGCAAATGAGTCATGCCGCCGCGCGCCGTCTTGAATGGGCCCACCATATCCAATCCCCAGACGGCAAAGGGCCAGGTGATGGGAATGGTCTTGAGTGCCGAAGCCGGCATGTGTTGCTATGAGCTGAAAAGTTGGCAGCCTTTGCAGTGTTTGACTAGCTCTTTAGCGTCGTCCAAAGCAGTCGGCTAGAAGAAACCGTGGCGGGAGGCTTTGGCGACAAGTGATCTTGATGCGGCGTGGTGGCCGCACTCTCCTTGGTGTATATCCCTGAGGATTGCAATGGCTTTCTCCTGCTCGATGCATCGCTGTAAGACTCCGGTGGCGCTGCGCTTGACAAGCTCTCTGTTGACGATTGTGTATGCTCCGACTCGGCACTGGACTTGTCTCGCTTCGTTTTCATCAGCCGGCAGATCGCGGTTCACCAGAAAGTTGCGGATGGTTTGGGCCCATGATGGAGCGGCGACTTCCCCTGCCGCCAAAGTGGCTACAGCCACTAGGGTGGGCGGGCTAGGTAATGAAGTGCTGGAGTCGGCCGCCGCTTGCTGTGCTGAAAAAGTCTCCGGGCCGGCAACCGCAGTCCTCGGGCCGGCTACCGCAGTCCCCGAGCCAGGTGCGGCTGTCCCCGAGCCGGTTACTGCAGTCCCTGAGCCGAGTATTGAAGTCCCCGGGCCGACTGCTTGATTCTTCGAGCCGGACCCGGCCCCATCGGGGTTAGGCGGCACGAAGATGGAGTCGGATTCCGGAGACGGCTTGATGGATGGCTTGAGGAGGCGCTGTAGGGTGACGCCGGTTGGTATTGCTTGCCGCGTGGAGCCTATTCGGGCCAGGGCATCTGCTGGCTCGTTGTCGGCTCGCGGTACATGGAGGAATTCACATCCATCGAAGTATCCACTGAGTTGCTACACCAGGAAGCGGTAGCTCGCCATGTTTGCGTCCTTGGCGTCCCAGTCGCCAGAGGATTGCTGCACCACCAAATCCGAGTCGCCATAGCACAGGTTCCGGCGGATGCCGAGTTCCTTGGCAAGCCGGAGCCCGTGTATGAGCGCCTCGTACTCGGCTACGTTGTTGGAGGCGGCGAAGTGGATCTGCAGCATGTATCTGAGCTTGTTGCCCTTAGGAGAGGTAAGGACGACGCCGGCTCCCAAGCCGGTGTGCATCTTTGATCCGTCAAAGTGCATGCGCCAATGGGTGGAGTCGGGAGCTGGCGGTAAGTACTGGGTCTCAGCCTAGTCGACGAGGAAGTCGGCCAGTGCTTGCGACTTGATGGCGGTGCGGGGCTGGTAGAAGATCGTGTAGGGGGCCAGCTCGATGGCCCATTTAGCCACCCGGCCGGATGCATCCCGGCTGCCTATGATCTCGGCCAGCGGGGCAGTGCATACGACCGTGATGGGGTGTTCTTGATAGTACGGCTTCAGCTTCTTGGCGGCGAAGTACACGCCATAGCACATCTTCTGGTAGTGCGGGTAATTTTGTTTCGAGGCGGATAGCACCTCGCTCAGGTAATAAACCGGCCTCTGGGCCAGCTGGGCTCGGCCTTCTTCGGGGCATTCGACCACAATGACGGTGCTGACCACCCGGCTAGTGGCGGCAATATAAAGGAGCATGGGCTCTTTCTCAGTCGGTGCCACCAAGATAGGCGGCGTGGACAGCATTTTCTTCAGCTCGTGGAAAGCTTGGTCGGCCTGGTCATTCCACTCAAAGTGAGTGCTCTTCTTCATGAGGCAGTAGAGACGGAGTGCTTTCTCTCCAAGCCGGCTGATGAAACGGTTCAGAGAGGCCAGGCACCCGGTGAACTTCTGAATCTCTCTAAGCTTGGTTGGGACCGCCATCCTTTCGATGGCCTTGCTCTTCACAGGGTTGCACTCTATGCCGCGTTCGGAGACCAGAAAGCCTAGGAGCTGGCCGGCTGGCACTCCGAACACGCATTTCTCAGGGTTGAGCTTGATTCGGAACCGGCGCAGGTTCTCAAATGTCTCCTTCAAGTCTTCCAACAGAGTGCCATGCTTCTCCGTCTTCACCACAACATCATCCACGTAGACGTGGGCATTCTTGCCGAGCTGCGTGAGGAGGCACTTCTGCATGCAACGCTGAAAAGTGGCGCCAGCATTCCTCAAGCCGAACATCATAGTCAGGTAGCAGAAGGCTCCAAACGGCGTGATGAAGGCGGTCTTCAGTTGGTCATCCGGGTTCAGCTTTATCTGGTGGTATCCCGAATAGGCATCCAAAAAGCTCAACAGCTCGCATCCGGCTGTGGAGTCTATCACTTGATCAATTCTGGGCAGAGCGAAGGGATCTTTTGGGCAGGCTTTGTTGAGGCTTGTGTAGTCTATACACATGCGCCACTTGTTATTCTTTTTCAGCACGAGAACCGGGTTCGCGAGCCACTCAGGGAAGAAAACTTCCATGATGAAGCCGGCTGCAAGAAGCCGGGCTATCTCCTCCCCTACGATCCTTCTCTTCTCCTCTGACAGTCGGCGGAGAGGCTGCTTGACTGGTTTGGCATCCTCCCGCACATGTAATTTGTGCTCGGCGAAATCCTTCGGAACACCCGGCATGTCCTTGGGGGACCATGCAAAGATATCCCGATTCTCACGGAGGAAATCGACGAGCTCGCCTTCCTATTTGCTGTCTAGGCTCGCCCCAATGACGGCAAACCTCTCGAGGTGCTCGGGGTCGAGCTGTATCTTCTTGGTCTCCTTGGCCGGCTGGAACGATCCTTGGGCATCATACTCCTTGGAGTCGGCGGGCTGGTTTAGCTGCTTGCTGGCCAGGGCCACGACCCTGTCCAGCGTCTTCTTCTCTGCGGCAATCATGAGGGATTCGGCCAGCCGGCTGCTGGCCGCGGCGCAGTCGGCGGACTTCTTGTAGTCGCCGGCGATGGTGATGACACCCTTGGAGCTTGGTATCTTCATCTTGAGGTAAGCGTAGTGGGGGACCGCCATGAACTTGGCCAAGGTGGGTCGGCCAAGCAAGGCGTGGTAAGGGCTCTCCAGGTCCACCACCTCGAACCAGATTGCTTCCCGGCGGAAATGGTCCTTACCCCCAAAGAGTACGTCGATCTTGATCTTGCCGATGGGGGCACAGGACAAACCGGGTACGATGCCGTGGAACACCGTTCGAGTCGGCGCAAGCTGCTTTGCCTTGACACCCAGCTTCTCCATGGTGTCGCGGTACAGGATGTTGATGCTGCTTCCACCATCGATCAGCACGCGGGAGAAGCGTGCGGCGCGCGTATCCATCGCAAGGGTGGCCTCCAGGACCAAAGCGTAGGAGCCGGGGGACGGCATCACCTCTGGGTGGTCGGCCCGGCTCCAGCTGATGGATTTCTCTGACCAGTGCATGTGACCGGCTGGGCTGGCGGCGGCCACATTGACTTCTTGTTGCTCTCGGCGCTTGCTGCGCCGGTCTTCGGGCTGGCTCGTGAAAACAACGTAAGATGCTTGCTCATCGGGGAACTCGTCCTGCACGGTGTCGACCGCGGGGCGGGCGGCCTTGGGCGGCGGAGCCGGCGGCGGCGGGCCGGCAGGCGGAGTCGGCGTGAGCCCTTCGCCCTTGGAGATTCGGGTGAGCCAGTTGCATTTGTGGGTCGTGTGGTTGGACGGCTTCGCGCTGCTATGGAACTTGCATGGGGCATCAAGGGTTTGCTCGTAGGAGAAGGCCGGCTGCCAAGCCGGCCGGCCGCCCTTGGGCTTCTTGGGCGCGGGCCGCCCCGCAGTCGGCGCATCTTCGACCGTGGCCACCTGCCGGCTAGCGGGAGGCGGCGCAGGGCCTTTGCGCTTCTGATTGTTTTGGTGTTGGCGTCGGCCGCCATCTCCAGCCGGCGCTTGGGGCGCCGGATTGAGCACTTTTCCGGACGCGTCCACCCGGAGCTCGGCCTTCATCGAGGATTCGGCGGTGGCGTACTTGTCGGCGATGTTCAGGAGCTCGTCGAGGGTAGTCGGCTCATCGCAGAGAAGCTTGTGTTTGAGGAGGGTGCCCTCTCGGCACCCGGCAGTGAAGTATTCGATGGCTTGCACCTCATGCACCCCTTCGCAGGAATTGCGGAGCTCGTCCCAACGCGTGAGGTAGTCACGAGTGGACTCGGCTGGGCCCTGTACACATAGGGAGAGCTGTCTAGGCTTGGGAGCCCGCTTGTAGGTGCGGGTGAAGTTGCGAACGAAGGCTTCAGTGAAATCTACCCAGCTGTTGATGCTGAGGGGCTTGAGGCTGTTACGCCAAGTCTGTGCCGTGCCTTGCAGCATGAGGAGCACGTACTTTACGGCAATGCGCCGGTTGCCATTGGCGATGCTGACGGCTGTGGAGTAGTCGGTCAGCCAGTCCTCCGGCTTCACTGAGCCGTTGTACTTGGGCGTGTCTCTTGGGAGCGAGAATCCTTTGGGGAAGGGCTCGTCGCGGATGCGGGGGCCAAAACAAGGCGGGCCGACATCATCTTCTTCTTCCAGGGCCAGGGATCGGGCCAGGCGGTCGATCCGGTGGCGGGCATCGTTTTCGCCGACTCCCTCGCGGCGACCAAGCCGGCCGCTGAGAGTCGGGTGCGCCACTGGGGGCGGGGTAGGTTATCTCTCTCCGCGAGCTCGAGGCGGAGGCGGGGTGCCCCGCCATTCCATGGCTCGGGGGCGGCCGTCCGCATCTCGCTCGATGGAGATCTAGGTCCGGCTTCGGCTGGAAGCCGGCTCTTTCTCGTGCCGCGCGCGGGTGTTGCTTGTAGTCGGCGATCGGGAAGTCGCGCCGTGGTTGTGGCGCGGGGGAGGGCTCCCCGCGCACGCGTCGGCTTCGTGCCGCCGAGCGGCCACGTCGATTAGTTGCTGGATGCGCCGCATCATGTGGGGGAGGTCTTCGGCTTCCAAGCCGTCCAGCTCGTCTACGGCCGCCTGGGCGGCGCGCAGGTTCTCGAGCGGGGTGGCGTAGACCGGGCGATCCACTCCAAGCGTGTTGGCGATGACGGCGCCGCGTTGCCTGACAGCACCAGCCCGGCTTGGCCCAATCGGAGCCGGCGTGCCGAAGGCGGCGCGGTCAGCTTCACGCTGGTAGGCCTCGGTGAGGCGTCTTACGGAGGCTAGCCGCCGGCCCTCCGCGAGGAGGGCGAGG
The DNA here is from genome assembly GCA_034509565.1 of Triticum monococcum. Taxonomy (NCBI): domain Eukaryota; kingdom Viridiplantae; phylum Streptophyta; class Magnoliopsida; order Poales; family Poaceae; genus Triticum; species Triticum monococcum. Next base: position 474,428,469 of record CM067842.1, on the reverse strand, counting down.
CGGCGTGCCTCCAGAACTTCGTCGTTGGCGTCAGCCGGAAGGGGGGCGGACAGGTCGTGGGCCGCCGCGCGTGGGGCATCGCGGGCGCCCTCGTCAGTCGGGCCGTCGAGGCCGATAACCATCACCTCGGTAGCGTCAGAATCGCGATCGCCAGCCGGAGGGAGCGGGTCCTTGTAGATCGTGACGTTGGTGGGGAAGGTATCGTAGGATGCCATGTCGGAGTCGACACGCATCGGGTCGGTGGAGCCAACCGACTCCAAATCCGCAGCGGGCTCGCTGGAGACGTGGAGCTGGCCAAGGAGGTTGGCGAGATGATCGGTGCCCGCATCGGAGGCAAGCTCGTCGGAGATGCGGGCCTTGTCGAAGAGGTCGGCAAGGCCGCTCGCCGCGCAGATGTTGGTGACGCCGTGTAGCGCGTCGCGGCAAGCGCCATCGGGCGAGCCGGGCTGGCTACGCTCTCGATGAAGGAAAAGGGTTCCCGTCCAGAACAGGTCTCCGGACGACGGTGCACCTGGCCCCACGGTGGTCGCCAAATGTCGGGTGGTAGGAGCGACATATGCCAACGGGTGGCTTATCATTGCGGGGGCCAATAAAACATCATCGGTGCCTGGAAACGGGATGAGGCGAAGACATGCACGCCGGCGAATCTTACCCAGCTTCAGGGCTCTCCGGGGAGATAGCACCCCTACTGCTGCTCTGCGGGGTCTCCGCATGGTTACTATATGAACAAGTAGCTACAATGCTCCTTGAGCTGTTTTGGGTGGAAAGAGGAAGAAGGGCTCAGCTAGCGTGCTTCCTGTCCTCGTATGGTGTCTAGGTCTAAATTGAGAGTCCAACCATTTGCATGGGTGCACCGAGGGGTTTATATAGGCCTACCCCCCGGCGGTACAATGGTAATCCGACTGGGCGTGGGGCCCAGCTGTCTATGACTATGTTCGCCAGCTTCTGCGCCGGCTTCTGGGGCCCGCCGGCTAGTGGGTCCCGCCGGTACCGGCTCCTGGGTCGGCAGGCAGGCCCCACCGGCCAGGGCCTGGTCGGTGGCTGGTTACTGTTACTCTGTGCCGTTGACGTAGGCTTGGTCGGGGTAAGCGTGGCTACAGTAACGCCGCCTTGGCGGGCGATTACTGTAGCCCCGCCGCATCTTGTCTCCTTAATGGGCGTCTCCTTCGGGGAGGGTGGCAGGCCGGCTATGGGAAGCCGGCCCTCTGTCTTGCCGGCTTGAGAGGAGGTGCAGCCGCCTTCGGCATCTCTCTGCCCGAAGGGGCCCACCGCCTCGGGGGCCACGCTGGCGGCCCGTCGTGGACGGCGTCAGAGCCGCCATGGCTACAGTGCCGCGCCGGGCGGGCCGTGGCTGCCCGCACGGCACGCTGTACCAGGCGTGCTCCAGGTTTTGGGGGTGGCAGGCTCCACTGTAGCCACACCCCGCTTCATCATCGTAGGGTGGACGCGTACATTGCGGGTACGGCTTTGACTGCTTTATGGGAGCCAGCCTCTGGTAGCCGGCCCTGCCGTAGCCGGCTTCTCGTAGTCGGCCATCCATAGCTTTCTTCATGAGGGTGAAGGGCGGGCCGCCCCCGAAGCCGGCCAGGAGGGTAGTCGGCTAGGGGGGAGGCGGCCCAGGTCTTGAGTCTTCTTGAGAGTCGGCCAGGCTTGTAATTTTTTCTGATGGGCCAGGGGGAGCCGGCTGGGCTACCCATGGCTATTTACCCCGACAGATCCCATCACGGCAGCCGTACCGGATACCATGCTCTCCGAGGGACTCCCCACAAAGAGCATGGTCATCCCTAGAAGGCCCTGATATCGGAAGCCACCATGCGCCCAGAAGACATGAATAGGAGCAAAGAGCCCTCTTGTACGGCGGAAGGACGGCACCCAGGAGGAACCAGATCCGCCCCTACTAGCGGCGAATCTCTTCCATGGCTCCTCCACAGTGTCGCAAGGGGAAGAAGAATGGGGGGCAATCGACTACCACGCTCCATGCCCGCCTCGAGCATCGTCATGGTGTCGTTGGTGTTCCCTCCCACTAAAGCCAAGGTCACGGGCAGCCCGGCGGCGGGCACGTCGGGGTCGCCACCCCCGGCATTGTCGCCACGCCGCCCGAGTCTCCCTTTCAGATCCAGGGAAGGCTTCAAGATGGAGCTCGGGGGCTGGCCCCAAGCTCTCTCCCTTAGCATAATCAGCGGATGCAGGATATAAGAAGAGGAGGAATGCGAATATGAATGACTCCGTCCCTCCCTTTTATAGGCGGGGCGAGGAGGGGAGCTGCTCCATCAACGGGCGGCCGCCGTCCTCCTCCGCCAATTCAAGATGACCGGGCCCTCACCTTGATCCTCTCTCGCGCCACGCGCCTCCGTTACCTACCCCGCACGATGCATGAAACATACATGGCCAAGGATAAGGGCGTGGTGGGAAGAGTGAATTGGCCGTTTCTACCCCGCGCGTTAAAGTCATTCAAAGGCCAATACTAGAGCGGCCCCACCATTGTTGGCTTTACACGGCGCGCGGAGAAACCGGAAACTGGCCCGGGATTGAGGCTAATGAAGAAGCAAAGAAGACCTCAAGAGACCAGCCTCTTCAGCAACCCTCGCCTATGTACTTATTAAGCCCTACCCCGACGACGCTTGGCAACACGTTCGGGGCAGGCCCAGGGGCTTCTGTCGGTGCAACAAACCCTGGGTCTGTTGCCTAGAATTTGCACATGCACGGGAACAAGACTGAAGCACCGGTCCAGATCAGAGTGCAAGAACCCCAGAGATTTGAAGGACCAAGATCGAACCAGAGAAGCAGGATACCGTCAAGAGAAAATCCTCCCATGTCGGGCAGGCGAGCCCGGCCAGGGGCGGGGCCACCCCTAGAAGCAGACAACCAAAGCGTCCCAGCAGGGCCTGCCGGGGCTCACGAAGGCAAAACTCTTCTCCCTTGCATTACATTATTTGCCATTTGCCTCTCGTTTTCCTCTCCCCCACTTCACCTTTGCCGTTTTATTCGCCTTTTTCGTTCGTCTCTTTTCGCTTGCTTCTTGTGTGCTTGTGTGTTGGATTGATTGTTTGTCATGATGGATCAAGGTAATACTAAATTATGCGACTTTTCCAATACCAACAATAATGATTTTATTAGCACTCCTATTGCTCCTATTACCAATGCTGAATCTTGTGAAATTAATGATTCTTTGTTGAATCTTGTCATGAAAGATCAATTTTATGGCCTTCCGAGTGACGATGCCGCTACCCATCTAAACAACTTTGTTTATTTGTGTGATATGCAAAAGAAGAAAGATGTGGATAATGATATTGTTAAATTGAAGCTATTTCCGTTTTCGCTTAGAGATTGTGCTAAAACTTGGTTCTCTTTGCCTAAAAATAGTATTGATTCATGGAATAAGTGCAAAGATGCTTTTGTTTCTTAGTATTTTCCTCCCGCTAAGATCATCTCTCTTAGAAATGATATTATGAATTTTAAGGAACTTGATCATGAGCATGTTGCACAAGCTTGGGAGAGGATAAAATTAATGATACATAATTGCCCTACACATGGTGTGAATCTACGGATGATCATACAAAAATTTTATGCCGTAATGAATTTTGCTTCTAGAAATCTTTTAGATTCAGCCGTGGGAGGCACTTTTATGGAAATCACTTTAGGAGAAGCTACTAAAATCCTAGATAATATTATGGTTAATTATTCTCAATGGCATACCGAAAGATCTACTAGTAAAAAGGTTCATGCGATAGAGGAGATTAATGTTTTCAGTGGAAAGATGGATGAACTTATGAAATTGTTTGCTAATAAGAGTGTTTCTTATGATCCTAATGATATGCCTTTGTCCACTTTGATTGAATAATAATGAATCTTTGGATGTGAATTTTGTTGGTAGGAACAACTTTGGTAATAACGCGTATAGAGGAAACTTTAATTCTAGGCCATTCCCTAGTAATTCCTCCAATAATTATGGTAATTCCTACAACAACTCTTATGGAAATTTTAATAATATGCCCCCTAATTTTGACACTAGTGTTAAAGAATTTATGAATTCACAAAATAATTTCAACACTTTGCTTGAAGAAAAAATGCCTAAGATTGATGAGTTGGCTAGGAACGTGGATAGAATTTCTCTTGATGTTCATTCTGTGAAACTTAGATCAATTCCACCTAAGCATGATATCAATGAGTCTCTCAAAGCCATGAGAATTTCCATTGATGAGTGCAAAGAAAGAACCGCTAGGATGCGTGCTAAAAAATATTGCTTTGAGAAAGCATGTTCTTCTAGTTTTCATGATAATAATGATGAAGATCTAAAAGTGATTGATGTGTCTCCTATTAAATCTTTGTTTTCCAATATGAATCTTGATAAAGATGGGACTGGAGATGAGTCAACTTTAGTTAAAAGGCATCCCAATTATTCGGAGTTTTAGATCTTAATGCTAAAATTAATAAAAGTGGGATTGAAGAGGTCAAAACTTTACATAGCAATGAACACACCATTTTGGATTTAAAGGAATTTAATTATGATAATTGCTCTTTGATAGATTGTATTTCCTTGTTGCAATCCATGCTAAATTCTCCTCATGCTTATGATCAAAATAAAGCTTTTACTGAACATATCATTGATGCTTTAATGCAATCTTATGAAGAAAAGCTTGAACTAGAAGTTTCTATCCCTAGAAAACTTTATGATGAGTGGGAACCTACTATTAAAATTATGATTAAAGATCATGAATGGTATTCTTTATGTGATTTGGGTGCTAGTATTTCCACGATTCCAAAAACTTTGTGTGATGTGTTAGGTTTCCGTGAATTTGATGATTGTTCTTTAAATTTGCACCTTGCGGATTCCACCATTAAGAAACCTATGGGAAGGATTAATGATGTTCTTATTGTTGCAGATAGGAATTATGTGCCCGTAGATTTCATTGTTCTTGATATAGGTTGCAATCCTACATGTCCTATTATTCTTGGAAGACCTTTCCTTAGAACGATTGGTGCAATTATTGATATGAAAGGAGGGAATATTAGATTCCAATTTCCATTAAGGAAAGGCATGGAACACCTTCCTAGAAAGAAAATTAAATTACCTTACGACTAATGTTGAGTCCATGTATTATACGCACTCTCACCCTTCCATCATTGCTAGCCTCTTCAAACCGTGCATTGCCCTTTCTCACCTCGAGAATTGGTTGAAACTTCGTAGGTGCATCCAAACCCCGTGATAGGATATGCTCTATCACACATAAGCCTGCTTATATCTTCCTCAAAACATCCACCATACCTACCTATTATGGCATTTCCATAGCCATTCCGAGATATAGTGCCATGCAACTTTCCACCGTTCCGTTTATTATGGCACGCTTCATCATTGTCATATTGCCTGGCATGATCATGTAGTTGACATTATATTTGTAGTAAGGCCACCATTCATTTTTCATACATGTCACTCTTGATTCATTGCATATCTCGGTACACCACCGGAGGCATTCGCATAGAGTCATATTTTGTTCTAAGTATCGAGTTGTAATTCTTAAGTTGTAAGTAAATAAAAGTGTGATGATCTTCATTATTAGAGCATTGTCCCATGTGAGGAAAGGATGATGGAGACTATGATTACCCCATAAGTAGGGATGAGATTCCAGACAAAAATAATAATAATAAAAGAGGCCAAAGAAGCCCACCAAAAAATAATAATAATAAATGATGAGAGAAAAAGAGAGAAGGGACAATGTTACTATACTTTTTCCACACTTGTGCTTCAAGGTAGCACCATGATCTTCATGATAGAGAGTCTCTTATTTTGTCACTTTCATATACTAGTGGGAATTTTTCATTATAGAACTTGGCTTGTATATTCCAATGATGGGCTTCCTCAAAATGCCCTAGGTCTTTGTGAGCAAGCAAGTTGGATGCACACCCATTAGGTTTATTTTGTTGAGCTTTCACACATTTATAGCTCTAGTGCATCCATTGCATTGCAATCCCTACTCCTCGCATTGACATCAATTGATGTGCATCTCCATAGCCTATTGATTAGCCGTGTCGATGTGAGACTTTCTCCTTTTTTTGTCTTCTCCACACAACCTCCATCATCATATTCTATTACACCCATAGTGCTATGTCCATGGCTTGCGCTCATAGATTGCGTGAAAGTTGAAAAAGTTTGAGAATACTAAAGTATGAAACAATTGCTTGGCTTGTCATCGGGGGTTGTGCATGATGGGAACATTTTGTGTGAAGAAAATGAAGCATGGCCAAACTATATGATTTTGTAGGGATGAGATTTCTTTGGCTATGTTATTTTGAGAAGACATAATTGCTTGGTTAGTATGCTTGAAGTATTATTATTTTTATATCAATATTGAACTTTTGTCTTGAATCTTTAGGATCTAAACATGCATGCCACAATAAAGAAAATTACATTGAAAATTATGTTAGGTAGCATTTGACATCAAAAATTATGTTTTTATCATTTACCTACTCAAGGACAAGCAGGAATTAAGCTTGGGGATGCTGATACGTCTCCAACGTATCTTTAATTTTTTTATCGTTCCATGCTATTATATTATCTGTTTTGGATGTTTAATGGGCTTTAATATTCTCTTTTATATTATTTTTGGGACTAACCTATTATCCGGAGGCCTAGTGCCATTTGCTGTTTTTTGCCTATTTCAGTGTTTCGCAGAAAAGGAATATCAAACGGAATCCAAACGGAAGGAAACCTTCGTGAGGATCTTTCATGGAACAAACACAACCCATGAGACTTGGAGTGGAAGTCAGAGACGCAATGAGGCGGCCACGAGGCAGGAGGGCGAGCCCAGGGGGGTAGGCGCGCCCCCACCCTCGTGGGCCCCTCGTAGCTCCACCAACCTACTTCTTTCGCCTATATATATATATACTCTTATACCTTGAAAATATCCAGGAGAGCTATGAAACCACTTTTCCACCGCTGCAACCTTCTGTACCCGTGAGATCCCATCTGGGGCCTTTTCCGGTGATCTACCGGAGGGGGATTCGATCACGGAGGGCTTCTACATCAACACCATAGCCTCTCCGATGACGTGAGAGTAGTTTACCACAGACCTTCGGGTCCATAGTTATTAGCTAGATGGCTTCTTCTCTCTCTTTGGTTCTCAATACAAAGTTCTCCTCGATGTTCTTGGAGATCTATTCGATGTAATACTTTTTGCGTTGTGTTTGCCGAGATCCAATGAATTGTGGGTTTATGATCAAGATTATATGTGAACAATATTTGATTCTTCTCTAAATTCTTATATGCATGATTTGATATCTTTGCAAGTCTCTTTGAATTATCAATTTAGTTTTTTGGCCTACTAGATTGATCTTTCTTGCAATGGGAGAAGTGCTTAGCTTTGGTTTCAATCTTGCGGTGTCCTTTCCCAGTGACAGCAGGGGTAGCAAGGCACGTATTGTATTGTTTCCATCGAGGATAAAAAGATGGGGTTTGTATCATATTGCTTGAGTTTATCCCTCTACATCATGTCATCTTACCTAATGCGTTACTCTGTTCTTATGAACTTAATACTCTAGATGCATGCTGGATAGCGGTTGATGTGTGGAGTAATAGTAGTAGATGCAGAATCATTTCGGTCTACTTGACACAGACGTGATGCCTATGTTCATGATCATGCCTAGATATTCTCATAACTATGCGCTTTTCTATCATTTGCTCGGCAGTAATTTGTTCACCACCGTAATACATGCTATCTTGAGAGAAGCCACTAGTGAAACCTATGGCCCCCGGGTCTATTTTACATCATATTAGTTTCCCATCAACTTGCCAATTTCTGTCGCCGTTTATTTTGCAATCTTTACTTTCCAATCTATGCAACAAAAATACCAAAAACATTTATCTTATTATCTTTATCAGATCTCACTTTTGCAAGTGGCTGTGAAGGGATTGACAACCCCTTTATCATGTTGGTTGCAAGATTCTGGACTGTTTGTGCAGGTACTAGGAGATTTGCGTGTAGTCTCCTACTGGATTAATACCTTGGTTCTCAAAAACTGAGGCTACTTATGCTACTTTGCTGCATCACCCTTTCCTCTTCAAGGGAAAACCAACGCATGCTCAAGAGGAAGCATCAACCTGTAGAGTTACGTATGATAGCACTGTTTGCCATCTTATCAGTGCATAATGACTACTTTGCCATTGTGTTAACCCCTTGATCTATAAAAGGAGGCCCATGGCAACCATATAAGAGGTTAGAGGGTTGGATAACTCAAACCCCATACGGGCGTAGTCGCCGCTGACTTGAGGCAACCCCTGTCGGGCAAGTGTACAACGCTCTGCCACCACCTTTCCACCATCAATCCACCATAGCAGGAGTAGGGTTTTACGCCTCATGGCGGCCCGAACCTGGGTAAAATTTCCTGCATGATCTCTGTCATGCTGCCCCATGCTCGTCTGCTCTTTGTGCAACGCGTTGCCCCCTGCCGAACCAGCAAGGGGCCTCCTGGTACCGTAGGTGGCCGTGGTTTCCCGCGACATTATCCATGAAATTTATTTGAGTTCTTTGATCTCTTATATTCATGATTACTTATAGCCTCGTATCTCTTCTTCGAATATTTGGTTTAGTTAGGCCAACTAGATCGATTTTTCTTGCCATGGGAAGATGTGCTTTTTGATGTGTTCGATCTTACGGTGCTTGATCCCAGTGATAGAAGGGGAAACAACATGTATGTACGTTGCCATTAAGGATAACAATATGGGGTCTATTCCTACATAAATAGATCTTGTCTACATCATGTCATTGTTATTATTGCATTACTCTGTTTCTCCATGAACTTAATACACTAGATGCATGCTGGATAGCGGTCGACGTGTGGAGTAATAATTGTAGATGTAGGCAGGAGCTGGTCTACTAATCTTGGAAGTGATGCCTATATAACAATCATTGCCTGGATATCGTCATGATTATTTGAAATTATATCAGTTGACCAACAGTAATTTGTTTACCCACCATTGCTATTTTCTCGAGAGAAGCCACTAGTGAAATCTACGCCCCCCGGGTCTCTTCTTTATTATATTTGGCTTCGCGATCTATTTTTATTTGCTTTTATATTCAGATCTACTAATCCAAAAATACAAAAAATACCTTGCTGCAATTTTTGTTTATTTATTTTATCTCGCGTTCCCGTGAGATCTATTTATCCAATCTACTACAATTTTACCTATCTTTTTACCCTTGAGGGATTGACAACCCCTCTCTTACATCGGGGTGCAAGTATTTGTTCCTTGTGTTCAGGAGCTATTTATGTGGTGTCGTGTGGTTCTCCTACTAGTTCGATAACCTTGGTCTCATCACTGATGGAAATACCTACCATAGCTATGCTGCATCATCCCTTCCTCTTTGGGGAAATATCGATGTAGTACAAGCCGCATTGAAAGGAATTTATGGCACCGTTGCCGGGGAGGATAAAGTCAGGATAGTCTCCCCGCAACGTGCCAATTTCTGGCGGCGTTGCCGGGGAGACATCATCAACATCTACCAGGTTCCTAATCACAAATAACTTCTCCTTGCAATTTACATTATTTGCCATTTGCCTCTTGTTTTCCTCTCCCCCACTTCACAAAAATTTGCCGTTTGTATCATTGCTACTAAGGATAAAACGATGGGGTCTATCTCTACATAGATAGATCTTGTCTACATGATGTCATCATTCTTATTGCATTACTCTGTTTCTCCATGAACTTAATACACTAGATGCATGCTGGATAGCGGTCGATGTGTGGCGTAATAGTAGTAGATGCAGGCAGGAGTTGGTCTACTAATCTTGGACGTGATGCCTATATAATGATCATTGCCTGGATATCGTCATGATTATTTGAAGTTCTATCAATTGCCCAACAGTAATTTGTTTACCCACCGTTGCTATTTTCTCAAGAGAAGCCACTAGTGAAATCTATGGCCCCCGGGTCTCTTCTTTATTATATTTGCCTTTGCGGTCTATTTTTATTTTCTTTTATTTTCAGATCTATTAATCCAAAAATACCTTGCTGCAATTTAATTTATTTATTTATCTCGCATTCCCGCGAGATCTATTTATCCAATCTACTACAATTTTACCTATCTTTTTACCCGTGAGGGATTGACAACCCCTCTCTTACGTCGGGTTGCAAGTATTTGTTCTTTGTGTGCAGGAGCTGTTTACTTGGTGTTGTGTGGTTCTCCTGCTAGTTCGATAACCTTGGAGTCATCACTGAGGGAAATACATACCGTAGCTGTGCTGCATCATCCCTTCCTCTTTGGGGAAATACCGACATAGTTCAAGCCGCATCAATGATCTCTTCGTGATGCTCCACTTGAACTTGCATACCACAATCTTGATGACGATCACCACTTGATGTCATCATCCATGGGTTGTATGAGATCTTCCTCTTGATGCAAACCCATGGAAACATACCTAACCCCACACAGAACTCACACGTAGATCATGGGTTAGTACACCAAGCGTAATGGACAAAGCTTACCATACCATGGGATCACTTGATCCCTCTCGGTACATCATGTACTCTCTATGTGTTGATCAACTTGATTCACTCTTGACTTAGTCCTGATCAACCTTGTATCGTGTCTTCTACATGACCAATCTTTGGATAATTCCTTGAATAGCACATTGGTCAACAAATAAACTCCTTGAAGCCAACAAACGGACTTCAAGAAATTCCTATGGACAAATCCTTCAAATATAACTCAAAACAACCATTAGTCCATAGAGATTGTGTAGCGACCAGACCTCAAACGGTCCAATCTCTGTGCTCCGGTGTCATCCCTGGATCAGTAATGCTGACACCACACAGTACTTGAAGGATTTATAGCAGAGTAGCAATCACACACTTATTACATCGAGTGTCTCAAGAGAGAACTTATTACAATTAATATGGCTTAAGGCCATCTAATAACGATAGCAGCGGAAGGCTTGGAAGATAAGTGAGTCCATCAACTCCAATGACATCACTGAGTATAGAACCACGACCTTAAACTCCTTAATCTTCGTCTGAAAAGTCTGCAACATTAACATTGCAGCCCGAAACGGGTCAGCACATGGAATATGCTGGCAATGTAACACATAGAGAGTAATGGAATGAAACAGCTATTCTATACGCATATTTGGCTGGTGGAAAGCTCTATGGTTACAGTTTTGCATAAAGCGAATTTTTCCCTACTGCAAAGAATAAATTTATTTAACTATCATGGTGGTTGTTAAACATTGAGAATGGTTGACAGCATTCTCAATCCCAATTAAGCATCATTATTAAACAAACCCGTCAAAATTAATTTAGAGTAACATGTTGAGATTCACATGATAATCCAGGTACTAGATACTCAAGATGTCCATAACCGGGGACACGGCTAACCATGATTAGTTTATACACTCTGCAGAGGTTTGCGCACTTTTCCCCACAAGACTCGATCGCCTCCGTGTGGTTTCTCGCACTACAAGGTGTTTGAGAAGACGGTTGACTGAGACATAGTCTTTCAGAAGCGCTAGCACCTTACGATGGGCAGACCGTACCACCTACATCCCCTACATCTGCTAGTCTACCACTGTAAGAGTTCGCACGACTTAGTCAACTATGCTAGAGCCCATAATAGCTTGTGGCTGCACACAGAAGTTTCTTGCGTGAAAAATCTCATGATCCCTTTGAGCCTGGGTGGCGGTCCATAAAGAAAAACAGGCAATCCTAGAATACCCAGGTACCTCAATCCACCCAAACGTGTGTTTAAGTTGCCACCTTAAATAAACCATTAATTAACAATCTCACATCTGTCATGGATACACTCACCCAATCCACGTCTACTAGCATAGCATGGCATAATAAGCAAACGTAGAAGTGACTCCCAAAGGTTTGACAGTAAACAGGTAATAGGTACTACCTCAACTACTTCCCAAACCCATAATTTAATTAGATCCTAATCATGCAATGTGTAAGGATTTATCTAATGCAATAAAACTGGGTAGTAGGAGGTATGATCAAAGTGTTACTTGCCTTGCTGATGATCCGGGAAACCTAGCGATTTGAAGTAGCAAGCGGCGCACTCCGGGTACTCTATCATAAACAAACAAGCATACAATAAGTACTCAACTAATGCACAGGTAAAACTCAAATAAGAGATCTAACCAGAAGGTTCAACTTAAGAACTCCGGTTGGCAAAAAGAATCAAATCGAACAAAGCAACGAAAAGCAAAACGATAAAAGAAACAAGCTTCATTTACTATTCTGGATCTAAGGCAATTTTTACAGTGGCAAAAACTTGTTTGAGTTGGTTAAACGGAAAGAGGGTTTCGAGACGAAACTCCAGGCGCTTGAATTGCCTGATTCCGATAAACGAGCGAAAAGTTAAACTAAAACGAAAATCGGATCAGAAATCGCGATCAAAACAATCGCGGATTTAATCCGAGAAAAAGAAAAACGACGAACGTTCTTTAAAACGAACGAACGGACAAACACTCACTATTTAAGTAAACCGGAAAACCGATCTATTTAAAAAAACCAAAACTAAAAAATGAACAAAACCGTCAGAAAACCGAACGGTTTTTCTAAAAAAACGGCGGCGGGATCGAGGTAAACCTCGGGCGGCGGGTCTGGCGGCGGCGGCGTGGGGCGGCGCGGGGCGGAGGGTGGCATGGGCGGCGCGGGGCGGCGGCGGCGTGGGCTTGGGGCGGCTAGGGTTTGGGGTGGGGTTCCGGCTGGGCCTCCCCGGCTTATAAAGCCGGACGGGCCTCGTGTCCGGGTCGGACACGGCCCGTAGGTTGGTTGCGTTTTTTTAAATAGTTATGTTTAGAAAAAAACAAAAGGACTACTAAACGGACTCCAAAAATCCCGAAATAAATTTTTCCCGGCTTCTAAAATCAAGCTGCACAGGATGAACATTTATTTGGGGCCTAAATGCAATTTAAAAAAACGCGCATTTTTCCTAAATTCAAATAAAATAGCAAACAAAACAAAATAAAATCTTGTTTGATTTTTTTATTAAATCCTCAATATTTCTTTATTTTGGGAAAGTCATTTTATTCCCTCTCTCATAGTTTTATATTAGAAATAACTGAAGATAAAATAAGTAAAATGAAATGATCCTATTTTCAAAATTTGAGACAACTCAAATATTAAAATAACGAAATCCCCAACTCTCTCCAAGGGTCCTTGAGTTGCGAAGATTTATAGGATCAACCAAAATGCAATAAATATAATATGCAATGATGATCTAGTGTATAACATTCCAAATTGAAAACTTGGGATGTTACAAACCTACCCCCCTTAAGATGAATCTCACCCTCGAGATTCGGGTTGGCTAGAAAATAGGTGAGGGTGGTCTTTCAGCAATTCTTCCTCTTGTTCCCAGGTGGATTCATCCTCCGTGTGGTGGCTCCACTGAACCTTGCAAAACTTGATAACCTTGCTGCGGGTGACTCGACTGGCATATTCTAGAATCTTAACTGGTTTCTCCTCATAGGTCAAATCACTGTCCAACTGAATTGCTTCCAGTGGTACCGTATCTCTCAGCAGTATGTCAGCCATCTCTGCGTGGCACTTCTTCAACTGGGATACATGAGACACGTCATGAACTCCTGACAGTCCTTCGGGTAATTCCAACTTGTAGGCTACTTCTCCCATATGCTCCAAAACTTTGTATGGGCCTACAAAACGTGGCGCTAGTTTTCCCTTAACTCCAAAGTGCTTAACTCCTCGAAGTGGAGATACTCGAAGATAAACTCGGTCTCCTACTTCGTAAACTATCTCCTTGCGTTTAGAATCTGCGTAACTCTTCTGCCTGGACTGGGCTACCTTGAGCCTATCGCGAATCAATTTCACTTTCTGTTCAGACTCCTTTATCAGATCCGGTCCAAACAACTGGCGGTCTCCAACTTCATCCCAAGACAATGGGGTCCTGCACCTCCTTCCGTACAAGGCTTCGAAAGGGGCCATCTTCAAACTAGATTGATAGTTGTTGTTGTAAGAGAACTCTGCATATGGCAAATTCTCATCCCAACTAGATCCATAATCTAGCGCACAAGCTCTTAGCATATCCTCCAAAATCTGGTTGACCCTCTCAGTCTGTCCATCTGTCTGCGGGTGGAAAGTTGTGCTAAACTCTAGTCTGGTTCCCAAAGTCTCATGCAACTGATTCCAGAACTTTGAGGTAAACTGGGTTCCTCTATCTGATACAATCTCCTTGGAACTCCATGCAGACATACGATCCTGGTCATGTATATCTTTGCCAACTTTGCACTGGTATAGGTAGTCTTTACTGGAATGAAATGAGCTACCTTTGTCAAGCGATCGACTACAACCCATATCGATTCATAGCCTGAACGTGTTCTGGGCAATCCTGTAATAAAATCCATGCCTAGCTTATCCCACTTCCATTAGGGTGTCGGCAATGGTTGTAGCAATCCTGCTGGCTTCTGATGCTCTTCCTTCACTCTCTAACATACATCACAAACTGCTACATACTCAGCAATATCCTTCTTCATTCCGGTCCACCAGAAAATATCCTTCAAATCCAAATACATCTTGGTATTTCCTGGGTGAATCGAGTATGGTGAATCATGGGCCTCTTGTAAAATTAACTTCCTGATCTCCGGATCATTTGGTACATAGACACGATCTTCAAACCATAAGGTATCGTTCTCATCCTCACGAAATCCCTTAGCTTTTCCTTTGTTCATTTTCTCCTTAATAGAAGCAATCTCCTGGTCAGTCCTTTGAGCTTCTCTGATCTTATCCATCAACGTAGACTGAATCTCCAATGCTGCTACATAGCCTCTTGGAACTATTTCCAAACATAGCTCTCAAAGATTTTCGGCCAACTCACTTGGTAAATCTCCCGTCATTAGGGTGTTGACATGGCTCTTACGGCTCAACGCGTCAGCTACTACGTTAGCCTTTCCAGGGTGATAATGCAATTTCATATCATAATCTTTGATGAGCTCCAACCATCTCCTTTGTCTGAGATTGAACTCCTTCTGTGTGAAAATATACTTCAAACTCTTATGATCCGTATACACCTCGCAATGGTTTCCAATCAGAAATTGTCTCCAAGTCTTCAGTGCATGCACTACGGCTGCTAACTCCAAATCATGCGTAGCATAATTCAACTCATGAGGCTTAAGCTGCCGGCATGCCTAATTATGCATGCCTAGGCTTTGATCCGAAAGATAGAATTACGGGCAGCCTGCCACTTATTTGTGATAAGAATTACATAAATGTAAGCAATCTGTCATTATTTGCTGACCAATTATTCCCTTAATAACGCTAGCTTTCGGCTTCACCCGTCTGAGGTACAGATCCACATTACCCGGTTGTAACAATCACAGAGGTGCTCCCTTTGCACCCTAGACGAACAATCGGGAACATAGGGTATAAATACAGGAGCAAGGCAACCCAGCTTGGCAAAAACATAAGTCATAGAGGTGCATATAATGGCAAAGAGTGTATAGAACAAACGACTTAAACAATGTAAGCCACGAGCTTTTAATAAAAGGCTTTGTCAAAGAAGCCCCCGGTTATAGTGGGGTGTGTACTTTAAAGATGTGTACCCCTAATAGTTCGGTAGATCCGAACATACCCTGGGATATGAAAAGGAAAAAATAAAAAAAGAGGAGAAAAGGGACCTAGTCAAAGTAAAAAAGGTGCTACCGAACTATCCATAGAATCGTTGAAGCCGAGCAGCGTTCCATGGATTCGGCTCAAGGCGATTATCGGATGCATTGCGAACGCGATAGGATCCTCTAGTGAGAACTTCATCTATGATGAAGGGGCCCTCACATCTCGGTTTGAGCTTATCCTTATTCTTCTCCGAGAGACGCAAGACGAGGTCGCCAATGTTATAAGTATTGGCCCGCACTTCTCTGCTTTGGTACCGCCTAGCATGTTGTTGATAAAATGCGGAACGAGCTTGTGCAATATCGCGCTACTCTTCAAGACCATCTAGGTGGTCCTGCCGATCGAGCTGAGCTTCTCGCTCTTCGTACATGCGCACTCGAGGTGAGTCATGAATAATGTCACAGGGCAGGATAGCTTATGCGCCGTACACCATGAAGAAAGGTGTATATCCGGTTGTTCGGTTAGCTATAGTCCACAGCCCTAAGAGTATGAAATTGAGTTCCTCAACCCAGTGCTTATCCGACTCCCGTAGGGAGCGTAACATTCGGGATTTAATGTTGCTCATTATCAGGCCATTAGCCCATTCTACCTGACTGATTGTTTGAGGGTGCTAGATGGATGCATAGTCGAGTTTAATGCCCAATTTAGCGCACCAGTTTTTCACCTCGCCAGTTGTAAAATTGGAGCCATTATCAGTGATGATGCTGTGCGGGACACCGTAGCGGTGTACCATGCCAGATATAAAGTCAATCATTGGTCCTGCTTCAGCAGTTTTTACTGGTTTGGCCTCTATCCACTTAGTGAATTTATCCACCATAACCAGTAAATATTTCTTTTTGTGGCCTCCCCCTTTAAGTGGTCCGACCATATCGAGCACCCGTACCGTGAAGGGCCAAGTGACGGGGATTGTTCTTAAGGTAGTGGGAGGCATATGACTTTGATTGGTGAAAAGCTGACATCCCACACAATGTTGGAGAAGGGCTTGTGCATCTGCTTGGGCCGTTGGCCAGAAAAAACAAGTCTGTAAGGCCTTGCTTACGAGGGCCCGAGTTGCAGCGTAATGGCTACCCAGACCATCATGTATTCCAGCCAAGAGTTGTCGTCCCTCCTCTTCAGGGATGCACCTTTGGAGTACTTCGGTAGTACTTTTCTTGTACAGTTCACCTTCGTGAACTTTGTAGGCTTTAGAACGCCGGACTATGCGACAGGCCTCATTTTGATCATCAGGAAGCTCCTACCTGTTAAGGAAGGCCAGGAAGGGTTTGGTCCATGGAGCAATAACGGTCATGATCTCATGAGCGGAGGGTGTTATTTCAGTATCCGAACCCCTGATGATATCAGTATTGTACTCGACTGCTGGGGGCGTGATCAGGTCCGTACTAGCGTCTCCGCTCTCGTCCTGCCATATCATGGATGGCTGGAAGAGCCTTTCCACAAAGGTGTTCGGCAGGACGTGGTCGCGCTTAGCGCCCATGCGAGCAAGTATGTCCGCTGCCTGGTTACTGTCTCGAGTGACGTGATTAAATTCAAGCCCCTCAAACCGAGCCGATATTTTTAATACAACGTTTCGACATGCCACCGTTTTTGGACCTTTTGCATCCAATTCTCCACTTACCAGAGATATTGCGAGGTTTGAGTCGCCACGCACCTCTAGGCGTTGTATGCCCATGGAGACAGCCATGTGGAGACCATGTAGAAGTGCCTCGTATTCGGCTACATTATTGGAGTCCGTATACATGATTTGCAACACGTAGCGGACTGTGTCCCCCGTAGGGGATGTCAAGATGACGCCAGCCCCCAGTCCGGCTAGCATTTTAGAGCCGTCAAAGTACATGATCCAGTTGGAGTATGAACTATACTCTTTAGGGAGCTTGGCTTCCATCCACTCGGCGACAAGGTTGGCCAGCACCTGAGATTTAATAGCTCGACATGGCTTGTATGTTATTTCAAACGGTAATAGCTCAATTGCCCATTTAGCTATGCGGACGGTGGCGTCCCTATTGTTTATTATGTCATTAAGTGGTACTTCAGATGCCACCGTGATCGAACACTCTTGAAAGTAGTGTCAAAGTTTTCGGGATGCCATAACGACCGCATAAGCTATCTTTTGGTAGTGAGGATATCAGGATTTGCATGGTGTAAGAACCTATGATACATAATACACTAGGTTTTGGATGGGGAATTTATGTCCCTCCTCCCCACTTTTGACTGTGAGTACAGCGCTCACTACCTGATGAGTTGCAGAAATATAAAGCAACATAGGCTCGCCAACACCCGGGCAACTAGGGTTGGGTTGCTTGTTAATAAGGTTTTTATTTCCTCCAATCTGGCTGTGACCGCATTCGTCCATTCAAAGTTGCCAGTGCATCTAAGCAGTCTGTAAAGTGGTAATGCCTTTTCTCCTAATCTGGAGATAAAGCGACTCAAAGCCGCCACGCAGCCTGCTAGTTTCTGGACCTGCTTTAGGTCTGTTGGTGTGGCCAATTGCGACAAGGCTCAGATTTTAGCTGGGTTTGCTTGAATTCCTCCTTGGGAGACAATGAACCCCAGTAGCTTTCCGGCTAGAACGCTGAAGACGTATTTTTCCGGATTGAATCGTATTTCGTATGTTCGGAGGTTGTCAAATGTGAGGCAGAGATTGTCCACCAATGATTCGACGTGTTTAGTCTTGATGACCACATCGTCCACATATGCTTCAACTATCTTGCCGATTTGTTTTTCCAAGCATGTTTGAATCATGCACTGGTAAGTGGCACCAGCGTTTTTAAGCCCAAAAGGCATAGTGTTGAAACAGAAAGGCCCATACAGGGTGATGAACACCGTTGCGGCCTAGTCGGACTCCTTCATTTTAATCTAATGGTATCCAGAGTAAGCGTCGAGGAAACACAAAGAGTCATGTACCGTAGTCGCATCGATGATCTGGTCAATGCGGTGGCAACATAAAAGGGTCTTTAGGGCAAGCCTTATTGAGGTCCTCGAAATCGACACAAAGGTGCCAAGATTTATCCTTATTCGGCACCATGACCAAGTTAGCTAGCCAATCCGGGTGTTTGATTTCTCTAATGAACCCGGCCTTGAGTAGTTTGGCTAGCTCCCCCCCCCAAAGCTTGTCATTTGGGTTCAGAAAATCGCCGCAGCGTTTGCTTGACTGGTTTGAACCCTTTGATTATGTTGAGGCTGCGTTCGGCCAGTATGCGTGGGATCCGGGGCATGTCCGAAGGGTGCCAGGCAAAGATATCCCAATTTTCACATAGGAACGCGCATAGGGCGACATCTACCATCGGGTCCAGTTGTACTCCAATGGACGTTGTTTTATTAGGATCCGTCAGGTGCACTTGAAATTTAACTGTTTCATCTCCTAGCTTGAAAGAGGTCGATTTAGGTCTCTTATCGAGAATCACATCATCCTTGTCCATCATGGATCGTAGGGTTAGTTAGTTCTTCAGCCGCGAAGGCTTCGGATAGTGCCTCAAGGGCTAAGGATGCGGTTTTGCTTTCGGCGCGGAGTGCTTTATCCGGATCACTCGTAACTGTGATTATTCCATTGGCCCCTGGCATTTTAAGCTTCATGTACCCATAATGGGGTATGGCTTGGAAGCGTGAAAAAGTGCCCCGTCCTAGAAGGGCGTGATATCCACTACTGAAGGGAGCAATGTGAAAGAGCAACTCCTCCGACATGTAATTTTCAAGCATGCCGAATACTGTGTCAAGTTTAATTCTCCCCGAGCATCGTGCTTCTCGACTAGGGATGATGCCTCGAAAGGTGGTACTGCTTTGCTTCTTTGGAGTGACGGTCGTGAGGATGGCCTCCCCACTTTTAGCTACCTGCCGGAGTACCCAACATGCCCAAAGGCTATGAGTTGAGTCATTGCTCGGTGTCGCATGTATTGGATAGGGTTTGTCGAGGAGTTCGTCAACAATGGACCTGTATCCCGTAAAGGGTTTGTTTTTCTTACCGACGGGCTTATGGTCGGATGCCTCATAAGGGTGTATCCGTTTTGCCTGGGAAGTGCACTGCTTAAAGGCAGCAAGTTCCAGTTGGGTTTTTTGGGCCTTCCATGTGCTTTCCATCGTCCAATACTTCTGAACTACGTGCGATAGTTCTGTGAAACTCTGTATGCGACGACGGTCAAGGGCATTCCGAATTCCCTTGTATCGGTGTAAAAAAGTAGGGACTCTCCTTTTGACCCCTTTACTTGTGCACAGGCAGTCAGAGCCATGCGCCGTAGCCACACTTAGCAGGGCAGAGGAGGGAAGCCAGAGAGAAGCCAAAGCACAAGACGACCAAGGCGATGCCAAGACCGGAAGCGCAGGAGGGCAAGAGGGCGAGGTGGAATCCCTCAGCAAGATCCTTGCCGAGGTGGCCCCCCGCAGCCCCGGCAAGAGCCTTGCCGGGGCAACTTGCCCGATGCCAGTGGAGTGAACCACCCTTGAGCCCACCGGCTCCAACCTAACCAACTGCATTGGAACCGAGGCTTGGGAGGCGCCTCTGTGGTGGCATGCAAATCTTTGTCAAGCTCATAAATATATGAGTTCAAATGAGGACTAGAAGACGGCGACCCTCAGCAGGATGCTAGCCGAGGAAATCCACAAGACCCCCGGCAAGACCCTTGCCGGGGATGACAGCAACGCCATGGCAAGACCCTTGCTGAGGGCGTCAACAGGGCCACTGCCAGGCCCGCACCAGCCAAGACTTCGCCACCATTCGCATGCTGGGCAGGCACCTGCGTGGCAACATGCAGCTTCTAGGCCAAATCAGCAAACACCTGCGTGGCGGCATGCATATCTTCATAAAGGCCCTACCAGCGCGCCATCTCAGCTGCCTGCCTGCCTACATGGCGCTGCATGCATCGCCAGCCTAGGCGCGTGTCGAAGCAAGGTGATGCAGTGACGGACGGGACGGGCCTCGTTCCCGTCCCCGATAAAGCTAATGGACACCTACGTAGTGCATTTAATGCACTTTGTCCCGTAATGCCGTGCGATAAGCTCGCACACTGTAGGCCTTTCCACCTCCTATGTGCCACTATGGCATCCCCTTTTTCCTATAAAAGGAGGCCCGAGGCGACCAGGAGAGGGATTCGCCTTTTTAGAATGGGACAGCCACCGTAGCTAGTTCAGAAAGCTCAAGAACACTTAATACATCCACCAAAGCAGGGCTAGGGTTTTACGCGTCCTCGTGGTCCGAACCTGGGTAAACGATCCGTGTGCTGGCTCCTAAACCTGCTCTTCTCATGACCCCGCGCCCGCCAACCGTAGAAGGGACCCAGTGATCCCATAGGTGTCGTTCCCACCGACATCTTTGGCGTGCCAGGTAGGGGGGCGCAGTTGTGAGAATCTGGTCTAGCAGTTAGCCTAGCGCTTCTTCGTCGCCATGGCTCCCAAGAAAAAGGCGGCCACAGCGGTCGGTTCATCGGGGGTCGGGCGGCCCGTACTAGTGCGGGCGAGTAGTGAGCCAGTCGCGGACAGAACCCGAGGCACGACCTGCGAGCACCAACATCGCTCTGGCAGTCAGAGCCTGGTGAGCGGCGTCGTTCGTGTGCAAAGCGACGGGCCACACGCCACGAAATCCAGAGACGGAGCTGGGCCCCCCGCAGACGGCGCGGGACCCTCCGGGGGCGTCGCCGTACCACCCGCGGGCGGCACGGCGACCTCCAAGACGCTCACTCCAACGCCCACATCACACTCTTCCCAAGTTGTGCGCAACGAGCAGCGTCACCACACCGATGACCCTGGACGCCGCCGTGGGAAGAGTCTTGTGCGTCATCCGCGGGACGAAGGAGGCCAGCATGCCCGCCGAAGTGCTGGCGAGGACGGCGCACAGCCGCTGGGCCGTGACAAAGCTCCTTCTAACGTGGTTAGAAGTCAAAGCGCGCCGCGGTCCACGCAGCTTTCGCCGCCGCCCACGCCAGCAGAAGCCTTGTCGTGCGCGCAACAGCTCCTCGACTTCCCTCCCGCTGCGGAGAAGCTCGACGAGTGGAGAGCCACTATCCGGAGCCTCGTCGGCGTCGCCAACAAAGACGAGCCACAACCAGCGCTCCATCGAGCCATTGCATGCTGGCGGTGGAGGGGCCAGAGGCGCCGCGGCCACGGTGCACTCTCCTCCTCCACGCCAACCACCACAGATGTCGGTTCATCGTGATGACACTTGTGATGACATTTCCATAGCGTCGTCCGACCCACGGACCCGTCGCGACCAACACCATGTTCTTCGGGAACGAGCCCATGAAGACGCTCGAACCACCATCGAGCGCCAGCGCGATACACGCCACCAATCAGACAGGCAGGCGGGGCCCGCTATGGACCACCCAGCACCGGGAGGCTCCGGCGGCCTACCTTATGAGGTGGGTTGCCCAACTTTTACCCTGAGCCGCGGCAGTTCCAATGGTCGTCCGACGGCACGTTCAAGCCCGACGTCGGCGAGAAGTACGACGGCAAGACCCACCCGTCAGAGTTCCGCAGCATCTACACCATCGTGATGCAGGCCGCTGGAGCTCATGATGACAAGGTGCTTGCCAATTACTTCCCATTGGCCCTGAAACCCAATGTCATGTCTTGGTTGATGCACTTGCCGGTGGATTCCATTTCTTCTTGGTCTGATCTGTGCCACGAGTTCGTTGGTGCCTTCACTGGAGGCCACCAAGCCCATGGCCAGGCGAGTGATTTGCATATCATTCCCCAGAAGGAAGGCGAAAACCTGCGCAAGTACATACAGAGGTTCAGCCGAGTGCAATACAACATCCCAGATGTTCATCCAGCAGCCGTGATCGGCGCATTCCATCAGAATGTGTGTAACCGCAAGATGCATGAAGAGCTAGCAATGAACAAGGTCAAGGACGTGGCTGAACTTTACGTTCTGGCTGATAGATGTGCCCGGGCTGAAGAGGGAAGGAAGTACCCCGGCGAAGACGCCGGTGCGGAAACCGACTCTACTGATAAAGACACCACCGCCCCGATGAAGAAGGGCCAGCGTCACAACAGGAAACGCGAGGACAAGACCGTGCTTGCCATCGAGGGATGCGGCAACACTAGCACTGCCAAGAAGGCCAAGGCAGACGACCCAGTAAGGAGATTGCCGGGTGCGCCGCTTGCCGGGCCTTGGCGGCTGCCGACAAGCCAGGGGGCTCCGACAAGCAGCACTGCAAGATCCACTGCACCAAGGGCCATGACGTCCAGAACTGCCGACAAGTTGAGCTGCTTGCTAAAAAGCAAAAATCCGAATATGAGAGGCGGGATAAGGAGAAGGGTCGGGATGGTGCCGAAGGATCCGGCAAGAAGCATGGCGGCCAAGGGGGTCGCCACAGCAAGGATAACCAGCAAGAGAGGCCCACTCGGGGCCGCGACAAGAAGCAGGAAGACGATGATCGTGACGAGGACAGCGAGTCCGGTGAGCATGAGTTCCAGAAGGCTACGGAGGCCATGTGCATCGATGGTGGTGCCTCGCTGCACACTTCTCAGTGCCAGGTCAAGCAGTGGGCGCGTGAGATTATAGCAGCAGAGCCATCGTTCGACGCTCAGAAGCCACTGAAGTGGTCCAGCATGCCCCTCATCTTTGATGCCGAGGACCACCCTGACCGCACGATTGCGGTCGGGTGTTTGTCGTTGTTGGTCTCACCAACGATACGCAACCTCAAGGTGAATAAGATGCTGGTTGATGGTGGGGCTGTCCTGAACTTGATCTCGCCCGTCGTGATCAAAAGGCTGCAAATTCCTGATGGAGACCTTGAGGAAACGGGTACATTTCAGGGGTCATTCCAGGAAGGAGCCAGCCGAAGGGGAAGGCACATTGCCCGTGACGTTTGGAGGTGAGTTGAACTACAGGACAGAAATGATCGTCTTTGATGTGGCCGAGATCCCCTTGCCCTACAACGGGATCCTTGGCCGCCCGACACTAGTCAAGTTCTTGGCAGCGTTGCACTACGCCTACAATACGCTGAAGATGCCTGGGCCGATGACCATCATCACTGTCCCCTCCAACAAGAACGATGCGCTGATCTGCGCTGACCAACTCTATCGAGAAGCAGTTGCAGCAGCTGCCGCCAAGGCACTTGCTCCTGCCGTTGAGGCCCTGGGAGGGAAGAAGAAGACCGGCGAGACCTCTCGCACCCAGTCCGGCAAGCGCACCTCTTCGGAGTGTTGTGCTAACATCGAGGACGTGCCCGAGAGCTCTACCGGCAAGAGCAAGAAATCCAGAGTTGCACCACCAGAGACCAAGAGGGTGTCCGTCAAGGAGGCTGGCATGGGAGGGGCTTTCACCATAAGCTCCACCCTCGACGGCAAATAGGAAGGCGCGCTCGTCGCTTTCCTGCGGGCGGATGTCGATGTGTTTGCGTGGCAAGCATCCGACATCCCCGGCGTTCCCAGGGAAGTGATTGAGCACCACCTTGCTGTATGTCCCCATGCGCGACCCGTCAAGCAGAAGGTTAGGAAGCAAGCTTTGGAACAACAGGAGTTCATCACAGAGGAGATCAGGAAATTGGAAGCGGTAGGTTTGGTGAGAGGAGTGCTCCATATGACGTGGTTGGCCAATACAATGCTGGTGCACAAGGCAAATGGGAAGTGGAGGCTTTGTATAGTCTACACGGATCTCAATAAGGCTTGTCCTAAGGACCCCTTCCCGTTGCCGCGCATTGACCAGATTGTTGACTCCATGGCCGGGTGTGATCTGTTTTCATTCCTTGACGCCAACTCGGGCTACCACCAGATCTTCATGGCAAGAGAAGATGAAGAGAAGACAACCTTTATCACCCGATGTGGTACGTATTGCTTTTTACGGATGCCTTTCGGGTTGAAGAGTGCTGGCTCGACATTCGCAAGGGCGGTCCAGATTGGTTTTGAGCCCCAGCTACATAGAAATATGGAAGCATATATGGATGACATAGTGGTCAAAACCAAGGACAAGGCGACCCTTGTAGAAGACCTAGGAGAGACGTTTGCCAACCTATGCAAGATCAACCTCAAGCTAAACCCTGAGAAGTGTGTCTTTGGCGTCCCGTCAGGAAAACTTCTCAGGTTCTTTGTGTCACAGCGTGGGATCGAGGCAAACCCAGACAAGATCAAGGCTATTAAGCAGATTGAGGCACCCAAGCGGATCAAGGATGTGCGCCGGCTCACTGGCTGAGTTGCCGCCATGAGCAGGTTTATCTCCAAGTCCGCTGAATGTGCCCTTCCCTTTTTCAAAATCTTGAAGAAGGCAGGCCCAATGGAGTGGATCCCAGAGGCCGAGGCAGCGTTGCAGGATCTAAAGAAATACCTTTCCTCTACGCCAATACTGGTTGCGCCTAAACCACAAGAGCCGTTGTTGTTGTATCTGGCGGCAACGAATCAAGTGGTCAGCACCGCACTAGTAGCACAGAGGGAGGTCGACGAAGAGGAAAGGCCCCCGGCATGGTCCGACGCTAGCAGGGCAGGGCCTGCGCAACCAGACGAAGTGCTCCCGAAGAAGAAAATGATGCAGCACCCGGTTTACTTTGTTAGCTCCCTCTTGCAGGGGGCTAGGTCAAGGTACTCTGGTGTGCAGAAATTGCTCTTCGGCCTCCTTATGGCCTCGAAGAAGCTACATCATTACTTCCAGGCACACGAGATCACCGTCGTCACCCGCCTCCTGTTGCAACGGATACTGCATAGCCCACAACCGGGAGGATTGTGGAGTGGGCTATGGAGCTGTCGAGCTTTGGTTTGAAGTTTGAAAGTACTTCGACAATCCAGAGTAGAGTCTTGGCGGAGTTCATTGCCGAGTGGACCTCGACGCCAGACGAAGAGATCCAGGAGACCACCCTCCCCGGCAAGGAGGCAAGTCGCAACTGGATTATGTACTTTGACGGGGCTTTCTTGCTGCATGGCGCCGGTGCTGATGTGCTGCTCGTCGCACCCACCGGGGAGCACCTCAAGTATGTAATCCAGATGCACTTTCCCAGGGAGATGTCCACAAACAACACTGCTGAATACAAGGGGTTGCTTGCCGGTCTCAGGATCACGGTAGACCTTGGGATCAAGAAGCTCATCGTTAGGGGTGATTCGCAGCTTGTTGTCAGGCAAGTCAACAAAGATTATCAGAGCCCGTTGATGGAGGCCTACGTGGATGAGGTGAGGAAGCTGGAGGAGCGCTTTGACGGTATACAGGCGGAGCATGTTCTCCGAGTGGAGAACGACATTGCCGACTACCTGTCGAAGCACGCTGCCTTCAAACTACTTGTGGAACCAGGTACTTTTGTGCTTCGACTGACTCAACCATCTGTTGAACCATCAACAGAGTAGAACAAGCGCAGGAAATCAGGCCCCGACAAGTACTTTCCCGTCGAGCTCCCAGGAACTACCGGCAAGGATGTTGCCATGGGCACTGAGCCAGTCGTGGGGCAACCGACTCTGGCGGGGCATCAAGTCCTGGTTGTAGAGACAGCTGCTCCCATGGCAGAGGAAGTGCCTTTAGTCCTTGCCGTCGAGCCTCGGGCTCCGGCATGGGCACAACATACCGTCCGATTCCCCCAAACAGGAGAACTCCCTGAGGAGCAGGAAGAAGCAGAGACAGTAGCCCATCGGTCTGCCATGTATCAGTTTGTCGACGACGTCCTGTATAGAAAAAGACCAAACAGTGTGAAATTGAAGTGCATTCCCTGGGAGGAAGGACTGGAGTTGTTGGCAGAGATACATGGAGGCATATGTGGCTCCCACATAGGGTCAAGGGCCCTTGTCGGCAAGGCATTCCAGCACGGTTTCCTCTGGCCCACTGCCCTCCAGGATGCAATGACACTAGTAACTAAGTGTGAAGCGTGTCAGTTCCATTCGAAGAAGCTTCATCAACCAGCTCAAGTGCTCCAAACAATACCTCTCTCCTGGCCATTCTCGGTCTGGGGGCTCGACATACTGGGCCCCTTTCCCGTTGCTGTGGGGGCTTTGAGTACATGTACGTTGCAATCAACAAGTTCACAAAGTGGCCGGAGGTGGAGACAGTGAGAAAGGTGACAACACAATCAGCCGTCAAATTCTTCAAGGGGCTAGTCTGCTGTCCAAACAGGATCATCACTGACAACAGCGCACAGTCCACGAGCCACGCCTTCATGCAGTACATCAAGGACCTCGACAGCGAGGTCTGTTTTGCTTCTGTTGCACATCCACGAAGCAACGGCCAGGCTGAGAGCGCAAATGCTGAAGTGTTGCTAGGCCTTCGAACAAGGACTTTTGACAGGCTACGTAGGTGCAGACGACGCTGGATTGATGAATTGCCGGCGGTTCTTTGGTCAATCAGAACGACACCAAATCGAGCCACCGGTCAGACACCCTTCTCCCTCGTTTACGGGGCAGAAGCGGTTCTCCCCACAAAACTCACATACGGGTCACCTCGAGTACTCGCTTATGATGAGCTTGAGCAAGAGCAGTTGCAGCAAGATGAGGCGATGCTCCTTGAGGAAGATTGTCTTCGGGCGGCTTTATGAGCAGCGCGCTACCAGCAAGCCTTGCGCCGCTACCATAGCCGCAAGGTTCATGCCCGAAGCTTTTAGGAAGGCGACCTTGTTCTTCGGCATGTTCAGTCGGCTAAGAATTCCAACAAGTTGACGCCGAAGTGGGAAGACCCTTATTGGGTAATACGAGTCACCAGGCCTGGCGCAGTCCGCCTGGAGATTGAAGATGGCATTCTAGTGAGAAACTCCTGGAACATCGAACATCTTCGCAAGTTCTACCCATAAGGCGTGGTTGCCGCCCCCGGCAAACAACCTTTTGAACAAGCCTTGCCGGCAAGGCATGTAACCCTTTGTACAAGGGCAGGCGCAGACCCTGAGCATAAATAAATGAAGAGCTGTCGCCGTAAGTTATAGCATGCATGCTAGGTTGAGTCTCTCCCTCGGTTAGGGTTGATAGTGCTTAGCGGCGGATAACCCCTAGCATAGAGGTCGAGTGTGCGTCACTCTGTTCCTTTCCGTCTTCTTTGGTTTGCAGGGTACATGGACATTTCTGCTAAGCTATTGGGAGGAAAAAGAACGGGCCGGCGCTCCAGCCCTGGCAAACCAAGGTTGCCGGGGGCTGCAGACACAAGGATCTAACCATGGCTGGCCAAAGTTGCCGGGGGCTACAACGTCAGATATTTTTTTGTCCCCCCATTCCGTGCGCCTGTGTGAACCTTGAACATATAAGGCTTCGTTCGCTCTCGTACCATCTTGCCCCCTCCGTCCCGTGTCTGAAAACTCTACTTTGGACCAAAACTTGGTTGTAGTGCGGTGGGAAGAGGGCGAGCGAAAGGCCTAATCCTACTCGGCCCCTACCTTCGCCAAGAGCGTGAGCGTAGTCAGGCCGTAGAGCAGGAGGACGGCAAGGCATGTTGCCGGGAGACCATGTTTATCTTAAGATAACGAGGACGTGTTCCTCCGTGTGGCCCTCTCCCACGCGCAAACAAAACCTGGAAAACACCCTTCCTCTCGTTCATACGTTGCAAACAAGTATAATTCATATGGAATGGGTACACGAGAAAGGGGATTACAAATTTTGAAATCTAACGAGTGCCCGCAGGTTTACAAACTAGAAAAGATAAGTGCCCCGTGATCCCCGATCTTGCCCCTTTCCTTCTAGGTGCGGCAGGTGAAGGCAAAAAGGAAGGGACGGGGAACGCGCCGATGGAGAGCTTGACGAGGAAGGCCCTCGGCAGAACGCGCGGCGGAGGGAGGGGCGATGCGGCCGGCCGGAGACAAGGTCGACGTGCCCTCGCTCGACGCTCTTGTCGTCGCTGTCGCTGTCCTCCTCATCACTCCCGGTTGAAGAGGAGTCTTCATCGTCGAAGGAGCTCTCCACGCAGCACTTCAGGCGAGTTCTAGAGTCTCCAAAGACCTTGACGGAGAGCATGTCGTTCTCCATTAATTTTAAATAGAGAACGAGCCCTGCCGTCAGGCTATGGATGCGAGCGAAGGTCTTCCATCCGCGACTAAGATACATGACCTGAGGGGCAGGAAAGTCGACATCGACCCGCGTGCCGCCGTTCCCGAAGCCCCTCAGGTGCAACCTCAGGGTCTGGGGCGGATCGAGCTCCATCTCCTGAGCGAATGGCGCAGGAAGACGAATGCGATGACGCGGTGGCCGACGCAGCCTGATGAAGGACACACGAGGCTGGTCCCCGACGTGGCCCTCCATCGGAGGAGGCATCGCTGGCAGAGGCAAGGCCGGTGCACCGTCCCGTCCCCCTCTTCCCCGAGCGCCACGCCGGCCTCGGCCTCGCCCCCTCCCCCTTCCTCTTGTGGCCGGCTCCGTCACCACGGGCTCTTGGGAAGGAGGGACGCGTTGTCGAGCAGAGACCCTTGCCTCCACCATCGAAGGACCGGCGCCCCCTCTCGCCATGGTAGATGAAAGAGCGGAGCCGAGGTGGAAGGAGAGGGATGATGAAAGATTGTGGGGTGCCATCCCCTCCCCCTTCTTATAAAGGGGCGGGGTCAGGACTCGGCCGCCCCACTCAGCCAATCCGACCATCAGGGGCGCAGAGAATCGAGGCCGACCCACTACCCCAATCAGGAGTTGCCCATTTCCCCGCCTCGCCATTCAATGCCCGCACACACCGCCTACCATCTTTAGAGCACGGGGGGCACATGGCAGGTGAGCAGAAATCGAGGGGACAGATGAAACGGCCGTTCTCCACCCTGTGGTTGTGGGGCACGGGCGCCTTGAAGACCACGACCTGAGCCCACTCAGTAAATGAGCCACGCTTCTGCGTTTTCCTCTTTTTACGGGGAAGGCGCGAGCCACCTCTTTACCATGATGTGATGCATGCGTGCGGAAACCGCCCCACGCACGACCCCCACGCCACACATGACCCTCCACATCGCGCATTCAACGCGGGTCGTAGGGAAGCGCAGCGGAAGGAGAAATTACTGCGGTAAAAATCCACCAACAACGCATCGTGCTTATGTGTGGCCCAGGCCCAGGGGCTTCTGTCGCTGTAGAAAAGTAGGGGCTCTCCTTTTGCACCCCTTTACTTGTGCACGGGCAGTCAGAGCCGCGCCCACGACCACACTAAGCAGGGCAGAGGAGGGATGCCGGAGCAAAAGACGACCAGAGCAACGCCAAGAATAGAGACGCAAAGAGAGCAAGAGGGCGAGGTGAACTCCCCCGGCAAGACCCTTGTCGAGGTGACTTTCGCAGCCTCGGGAAGATCATTGCCGGGGCAACTTTCCTAGCGCCAACAGAGCGTGCCACCCTTGAGCCCAAGGGGTTCCCACGCCATATTGGAACCAAGGCTCGGGAGGCACCTCTGTGGTGGCATGCAGATCTTTGTAGAGATCATAGATACACAAGATCAGATGAGAACCAGAAGACGACGACCCTTTGTGAGATCCTTGCCAAAGAAATCCATGAGACCCCTGGCAAGATCCTTGCCGAGGACGACCGCGGTGTCGCAGCGAGACCCTTGCCAGGCCCTCGGCAAGATCCTTGCCGAGGACGCTTGCGGGGCCGCAGCCAGGCCCGCGTCTGCCAAAGACTCCACTGCCGCTCCCATATGGCTGCTAGCTCGACCAGCTGGGCAGGCATCTGCGTGGCAGCACGCGGCCTCTGCACCAACTTAGCAAGCACCTGCGTGGTGGCATGCAGATCTTCATCAAGACTCCACCACTGCGCCAACCCAGCAGCCAGCCAACATGGCACTACAATGCCTCGTCAGCTTGGACGCGCATCGGAGCCAGGCTAGGCGACAACAGCTGGGAGGAGCTTCTTTCCCATCCCCAGTAAAGCAAGAGGGGCACATCGGCAGTGCATTAAATGCGTTTGTCCGACGATGCCAGGGGATAGACTCAGCCCCTATAGACCTTTCCACCTCCTGTCTGCCACTGTGGAGACCCCTTTTTGTCTATAAAAGGAGGCCCAAGGCGTACTGGAGAGGGATTCGGATCTTTTGGACTAGAGAGCCACTGCAGCTAGTTCAAGAACACCTCAATATACATCAAAGCAGGACTAGGGTTTTACACGTCTCCGCGGCCCGAACCTGGGTAAATGATTCGTGTGTTGACCGCCAGACCCGCTCTTTGCACAACCCCGCGCCCGCCAACCGTAGAAGGGATCCAAGTGACCCCATAGGTGTCGTTTCCCATCGACACTGGACCTGATGTTAGGAAGCTTGTTAATGATTTTTATGAAGGGATAGTTAAATTGGAAAGCATGAACACCTCCTTCATTACCCTGATCCCAAAAGTGTCTAGCCCAATTACTACAAATGACTTCAGACCTATATCCCTTCTAAGCAGTTGTCTCAAGAGCATTACAAAACTTCTGGCCAACAGATTGGAAAAGATTATTTTAAAGGTAGTGCACATCAATCAATATGGATTTCTTCAAAACAGATCTATTCAAGACTGTCTGGGATGGGCCTATGAATACATTCACCAATGTTAGAAGTCTATAAATGGATGTGTAGTCCTGAAACTAGACTTTGAAAAAGCTTTTGACACCATTGATTTTAAGGCTGTATTGAGCGTCTTAGAAGCTAAGGGCTTTGGCAACAGATGGATAATGCATTTTACCTAAAGAATAATTAGCTAGGTTGGCTCCATTTTACCTAAGTTGGCTCTAATATGCTAAGTTATCTCTAATATGCTTATTTTCCTATAGGTTAGCTCCAAAATTACATATGTTAGCACAAAATGACCAAGTTTACATAATAAGCTTATAGTCTTCTTCTTCTTCTTCTCCAAAATGACATAACTTAGCTCTAAGTTAGCTCTAATATGCTTAGTTTCCTATAGGTTAACTCCAAAATTACTTATGTTAGCACAAAATGACCAAGTTTACATAATAAGTATGCTTACTTCTTATAGTCTTCTTCTTCTTCATTTTTTCTTCTTCTTCTAACATCTTGTTTATCATTTTTCATATTTGATTTAATTCACGGAAGCTTGCATGGATGGAGTGCTTATTTTCCATTTGTGCTTTTATTTTGAATCAATGAACTTGCATGGTTGGAACTTGTTATATGGATGGATAACGGTGTTGGATGAATGTGAAACTTTTGTAATATGTAATGATGGAACTATATATGTGTTGGTTATGTATGTATATATGATGAAACCTGTGTGTTGGATATGCTTGTTGTGTATATATGTATATCTATGAATTGTTGTCAAATTAAATGAATTAAATTAAAAACAGGGCTGTATAGGCTCTTTGCCGTCAGCTAACTGACGGCAAAGTTCTTTGTCGTCAGCTAGCTGACGGCAAACATGCCACGTGGCAGCAACCTGTGATTCCTGGGACTGGCATGTTTGAGCACTTTGTCGTCAGCCAGCAAACGGCAAACACCTTAGCCTCTTTGTCGTCCGCTGGCTGACGGCAAAGCACGCCGTTAACCCCTAACGGCTCTCACCAACCTCACTGCCGTCCACGATCTTTTCCGTCTGCTGGCCACCAATGGCGGACGGCACAACCCTTTGCCATCCGTTTCCAGGAAGTGGATGGCAAAGAAGGCCTTTGCTGGCACGTGTTCAGACGGAGAGTTAGCCATCCATGAGGCGGACGGCAAAGAAGCTGATTCCAGTAGTGATGTGGATGAATATGTTATTCCAAAATTCCTCATATGTTATTTTTCTAAATGGAGCACGAGGAAAAAGTTCTACTGTAAGCAAGGAGTTAGGAAGGGATACCCTATTTCTCCTCTACTATTTGTGATTGCTGCTGAGCTCTTGCAGACAGTTCTGAATAAAGCCATGTCCCAAGGTCTTACCACACCACCTTTGCTCTTTACATCATACCTTGAGTTCCCAATTGTTCAGTATGCAAATGACACATTAATTGTTATGAAAGCAGACACAAGATAATTGATCTGTTTAAAGGCTCTCCTCAACACTTCTATTGATGCTACTGGATTTAGAATTTAATTACAATAAGTCCAACCTAATCCCAATTAACATCCCAGAGGACAGGGTTGACATTCTGGTTAATACTCTAAATTTTAAAAGGGGCATCTTCCCCCTTACTTACTTGGGAATGCCACTCAGTTTGCAGAAGCCCACAGTGGAGGAATACATGCCCCTAGTCAGAAGAATTGCAAACAAGCTATTGGGGCTGGACACTTTTATGACTCAAGATGGCAGATTATTATTGGTCAAGTCTATCCTGGCATCTTTGCCTATTTTCCTTATGTGCTACCTGGAGCTACCTGAAACTATAAAAAAGCAGATTACCAAATATCTAAGACACTGCCTTTGGAGGGGGCCTGATTTGGAGGACCATGAACCTGCACTAGTAAAATGGCAAGTGGTTTGTAGACAAAAGTCAAGGGGGTTTTGGGGTCAAAGATTTGAATGTTCAAAATAAAGCTCTCCTGTTATTTTTTGCATAAATTCTATAACAGACAGGACATTCCCTGGGTCAAGTTAATTTGGGAGGCTTATTATGAAAATGGTCAATTGCCTAGACAGCAGACCCTGGGCACTTTCTGGTGGAAAGCTAACTTGAAACATATTGATCTTTTCAAGTCCATGGCCAAATGCAATTTGGGTGATGGAAAATCTGCTGGAATTTGCTCAGCTATTCTCATGGAAAATCTTCCAGGTATTCATGTTAATTTGAATGTTCAAAATTTCAGTCCATAATACTCTTCAACATGAATACCTAGAAGATTTATTCCATTTGCCTCTAACAACCCTAGCCTATCAGCAGTTCGAGCAGCTAGAAACTATTTGTGAAGAACTCTGATCTTCATACCATATTGATAGTATAGATACTTGGAGTTATATTTGGGGATCACCAAAACTCTACTGAAAAACATAGAAGATAATGATTGGGGTAAGAATGGTCCCACCAAAGTTTGAAGGATTTGGAAACGCTCTTGTCAACCCAAGCACAAAATCTTTTTCTGGATGGTTCTGCATGACAGGGTTAATTCAAGAAATCTTCTAAGAAGATAGACTTTCTACCTAGAATCATACAATTATGCACTAATGAACTATCAACATGAGGAAACCTTATTCCACCTGTTATGGGGTTGCCCTTTGAAGGTAGAAGCTGGAACTTTGTATGTCCAAACAGAGATAACCCTAGCTCAATCCGGGAAGCTTTGGTCAACCTAAAGGCCAAACTTGGTCCCCCTTTCTTCATGGAAATTATCATAATTGCCTCCTAGGCCATTTGAACATCCAGAGACAATTTTATCTTCCAACAGATTCAACCTTCATTTTAGAGATGGAATGAGATTTAACTTATGGAACTAAACTGGCTAAAATACAGGATCAAATGCAAGCATGCACATTTATTCATCAACTGGTTGGACCTCCTAGTTTAATTGTTGTTATAGTTAGGGCCTTTTTTCTTTTCCTTTCTTCTTTTCTTTTCTTTTCCTTTCTTCTTTCCTTTTCTTTCTTTTCTTGTTATTTTTGGTCCCTTTTTAGGCTAAGCTCAAGCGTAGTTGCTCTTTGTAAGACCTTTTGGCTCCTTTTGAATTTATAAAAGTTGCAGTGGGGCTTTGTCCTACTCTCTATAGTCAAAAAATTTCTCCTCGACATCGTCTCTGAAGAACAATCTGCATTCATACCTGGCCAACTCATCACTAATAATTTTATATCTGCTTATGAGTGTTTTCATTGCTTGAAAATAAAGAAACCGAAGGGGAACAAGTTCTGTTCATTGAAGCTTGATATGATGAAGGCATATGATAGGCTGGAATGGCCCTATCTGAAAGCAGTAATGTTGAAGCTTGGAATCAGCCCAAGATTTACTAACACTATCATGAGGTGTGTCATGCCTGTCTCTTTTCGGTCATGTTTAATGGTGGAAAGTTGGATGAGTTCAAGCCCTCCAGGGGATTACCGTAGGGTGACCCTATATCACCATACCTATTCTTGTTGGTGGCTGAGGGCCTTTCCAGCTTGGTCAAATCCTACAATCCAAGCGAGATGATACACAACATCATGGTGGCTCCTAGTGCCCTACTGGTGAATCCACCTTCTTTTTGTTTATGACAACTTACTCTTTTTCAATGCTACTCCTGAGATGGCAGTGCGAGTGGATGCTTTACTACAAAGATATTGTGGGTCCTCGGGACAACGTATAAATAAAGATAATTCCTCTATATTTTTCAGCAAGGGATGTTCTAAACAACTACGACAAGAAATCAAGCAAACTTTGGACGTGCAAAATGAGAAACTTTCTGAGAAGTACTTGGGACTCCCTTCAGATGTCAGGAGAGCCAAGGAAGCTTCCTTGAAATATCTTAAAGGTAGGATCTGGAAGCAAGTCCAGGGATGGACGAAAAAGGCACTCTCTATCGGTGGCAAAGAAGTTTTAATCAAGTTTGTAGCCCAAGCTATTCTGACATACTCTATGCCATGTTTTAAACTATCTCATGGGCTCTACCATCACATTAATGGTCTCCTGAGGAAGTTCTGGTGGGGATCAAAAAAGGGTGAACGTAAAACGACTTGGGTCTCATGGGAAGTCATGACTCAACCAAAATTTACGGGAGGTATGGGATTCCGAGACATTGAACCATTTAACTTGGCACTTCTTGCTCGCCAAGCTTGGCGCTTCTTGCAGGAACCTTCCTCCCTTAGCGCATGGATTCTCAAGGCAGTCTACTATCCTTCCTGTTCTATTATTGATGCAGAGTTGGGAAGCTATTCCTCTTAGGTATGGCATTCTGTTGTGGACAGAAGGGATACCCTCAAGTTGGGGCTCATAAAAAGGATAGGGAACGGGGAAACGACCAATATGTGGTCTGACAATTGGATTCCTCGTGATTATAAGCTAAGGGCAATTTCCCCTATACCCATGAATCCACCTCAGAAAGTCTCAGATATGATTGACCACAACATGACAACTTGGAATATAGCTAAGATTCATGAACTTTTCCTTGTGGTGGACAAGGAGGAAATCCTAAACATTCCTCTGAGCTTGTGAGAGCAGGATGACTTTTGGGCACGGAACTATGAGAAAAAGGGAGTTTTTTCTCTGCATTCAACATACCGACTACTGTTAGCAACTAAGAAGCAGCAGACGGATTGGTTAGAGCAGGTCCCAGGGCATTCCCATATTGAGGCTGATCAAATTTTGTGGAAGAAACTATGGGTACTCAAGTTCCACAAAAAATCAAGGTGTTTGCTTGGCGCCTTGCCCAAACATGCCTACCTACTGGCAATGTACAGAGTCACATAAAGATGACTAAGACGAAAACCTTCTCTATATGCCACATATACGTTGATTTGTGGCGTCTGATACGTCTCTAATGTATCTATAATGTTTGGTTGTTCCATGCTATTATAATATCACTCTTGGATGTTTTATATGCATTATTATCCCATTATGTATATCATTTTTGGGACTAACCTATTAACTTAATGCCCAGTGCCAGTTGGTTTTTCTATCTGTTTTTGGTTTTCTAGAATCAGTACCAAACAAAGTCCAAATGCCATGAAACTTTTTGGAGATTTTTTTCTGGAAAAAAGAGGCACTAGAAACTTCAGGAGGTAGTTAGGAGATGAAGGAGGTGGACACGAGCCACCAGGGCGCGCCTAGGGTGTAGGCGCGCCCTGGTGCCTCGTGGGCCCACCTTTGCTCCATTTGACCTAATTCCGCCTCTATAAATTCCCTAAAATCAGGAAACCAATAAAGAGCCACCCGAAACACTTTTTCCACCGCCGCAAGTTCCTGTTCTTGAGAGATCCCATCTGGATGTCTTTTCCAGTACTCTGCCGGAGAGGGAATCAATCACAGAGGGGCTCTACATCAACCTTGCCGCCCTTCTAATGATGTGTGCGTAGTTTGCTACAAACCTATGGGTCCATAGCTAGTAGGTAGATGGTTTCTTATCTCTCTCCTTGATCTTCAATACAATGTTATCCTCGATATTCTTGGAGATCTATTTGATGTAATTAATAACTTTTTGCGGTGTATTTGTTGGGATCCGATGAATTGTGAGTTTATGATCAGATTATCCATGAATATTATTTGAGTCTTGTCTAAACTCTTTTATGCATGCTTACTATAGCTTTGTATTTCTCTTCGATCTATTGATTTGGTTTGGCCAACTAGATTTTTTTTCACAATGGGGGAGGTGGTTTGTGAAGGGCTCGATCTTGTGGTGCTCAATCGTAGTGACAGAAAGGGACATGACACATATTTGTATCATTGCCATTAAGGATAAAAAGATGGGGTTTATTCATGCGTGAGTTTCCTTTTTCTACATCATGTCATCTTACTTAAGGTGTTACTCCGTTCTTTAGGAACTTAATACTCTAGATGCATGCTAGATAGCGGTCAATGTGTGGAGTAATAGTAGTAGATGCAGGCTGGAGTTGGTCTACTTGTCTCGGATGTGATGCCTATATACATGATCATTGCCTTGGATATCGTCATGATTATTCGCTTTTCTATTAATTGCCCAACATTAATTTGTTTACCCGCCATATGCTATTTTCAAGAGAGAAGCCTCTAGTGAAAACTATGGCCCTGGCTCTACTTTCATTGTATATTAAAATCCAAAAATATCTTGCTGCAATTTCTCTTTATTTTATTTTATTTTATTTATCTACCTATCACTACGAGATTTGATCCTTGCAATTAACCTCCGAGGGATTGACAACCCCTTGTTCGCGTTGGGTGCAACTATTTGTTATTTTGTGTGCAGGTGCTGCTAACGAGGTGTTGCGTGGTTCTCCTACTGGATTCATAACCTTGGTTCTTAACTAGAGGTAAATAGTTATCTCTACTATACTGCATCATCCTCTCCCCTTTGGGGAAATTGCAACGCAGCTCACAAGTAGCAGGAAGAATGTCTAGCACCGTTGCTGGAGAGACATCATCAACATCTATGAAGTACCTATGCATAAACTTTCATCTCCTTGCATTTACGTAAATTGTCATTTGCATCTCGTTTTCATGTCCCCACTTCTAAAATGTTTTTACAAAAATTCAAAAAAAATTATTTTCCTTTTTTGCTTGTTTGCCTGCTCGCTTGCTTTTATTGCCTCCATGTCAACACTCAAAAAAGGGGAAAAGAACAAAAAAAGTAAAGAAATATGGACCCTCATCCACTTGCTAATCTTTTCAAAAGATCTGATTACGTTGTCAGGACCCCGATTCCAAGTCACATCGATCTAGCCGGTAACACTTCATATCACTTTGCGGCCTCACGCACGGTATTCGCACGGGTGTCGCCTTACCATGGCCCGAGACCATTTGCACCTTTTGGCTCACATATATGATAGTGTCGCTAGCATCCATATGACAGGGAAACCGGGCCGACATGGCTAGTCATGAACCCAAAGCGGCACCAACCTATGGGGACAGGCATACATGAATCACATCAAGCATGTCAGTCAGCAACGTGTGAATCCGGGCTGTAGCACTGGGCTAACAGGACTACGGGAACCCGGGCTGTAGCAGGCTAGGCAGGACTCCGGATGTCACCACGTGACATTTCCCCAAAGGGACAGACACAAGAACGAAGTGAAACACATGCCGGCCGGTCAAGTGTCCTGAGCAGTAGTGCTGGGCTAACAGGACTCCGGTTAACCGGGCTGTAGCGGACTACTATGGCTCATGGAAGCACTAGACTACATTTCCCCATAAGAGAGGCTGCCAAGGATAAACAACTAGATTGTTGGATCCCACACATACCAAGCATTTCAATCATACACACAATATGCTCGATATGTGTAAATACAACATGGCATCACAACATAACTCTACAACTCAAGTATTTATTCATTAGGCTCCGAGGAGCGAGATATTACAAACATGGGTCTCATGACCCAACAATCATAGCATACAAATCAAAGCACATGCGGAAGCTTAACATGTCTGAGTTCAGACATCTACAAATGAAAAAGGCTGAGAAGTCTGACTATCTACCAGATCCTACCGAGGGCACAAGATCGTAGCTGAGGTATCAAGCTAAACGTCGAAGTCCACGCGAAACTACTAGCGAGACTAAAGTCTCTCTGCAAAACATAAATTAAGCAAACGTGACTACAAAAGTACTCAGCAAGACTTACATCAGAACTAGCTACATATGCATCGGTATCAACAGGGGGGTGGTGGAGTTTAACTGCAGCAAGCGAGCTTTGACTCAGTGGTTATCTTAAACGAAAACTACAAGTAACTCTTTTGAGGTGGCGCACACGAGTCCACATATTCACCATATCAATACACCACTATGGATCCGCTCCCGTCTCCCTACGAGAACGCCATCCATAGCACTCACACTTATCTTGCGCATTTTAGAGTATCCACTTTCACTTGTCTATGAACTATTATAGGCAACCCAGAAGTCCTTTACCGCGGACGCGGCTATTCGAATAGTTTTATACCCTATAGGGGTGTACTTCGTCACACATGTTTCCACCACTTAGCGTCTGCACACGACATGTGCTCGG
The DNA here is from genome assembly GCA_034509565.1 of Triticum monococcum. NCBI lineage: Eukaryota > Viridiplantae > Streptophyta > Magnoliopsida > Poales > Poaceae > Triticum > Triticum monococcum. Next base: position 474,389,517 of record CM067842.1, on the reverse strand, counting down.
CAGACTTCAAGCGAAAGCCGACGTGGGTGTAGACCACGACCTGACTAACCGCATAAATCTCTAGTCTAGGTTTATCGCCTATTCGGGTTCCATCCGCGAGGAGATCCGGCCGGAGTTTCGCTCACAGCCCCAAACGATGTGTGCAGGGTTCCCAAGACACCAAACGGGCGCCCGGTACACCGTGCCACGGTGTATCTACCGCATCATAGCCCACCCCTAGGGTCAGCGCTACGCACGGCCGCCAACACATATCCTATAAACACCAGAAACTAGTTGCAACTCCTGGACAGAGGACGAGAGGGGTCAGTAAGTTGAGCGGGGTCATATTTCAGGGCCCAATGTGTGGTAGTAGCTGTTTCATGGATCACAAATGCAGAACTCAGTTCCTGAGAACGGTTTCAATGAGACAACCCACCATGTACTCCTACATGGCCTCTCACCGCTACCTTTACCAAATCGTGTTCACATACAGTAGGACATGTTCACAACTTTCCAATTCATTAATGATGAATCAGACCTGACACAACTCTAAGCAATAGCAGGCATGACAAGCAAACATGAATGAGTAGGCACATCAGGGCTCAAACAACTCCTACTCATGCTAGTGGGTTTCATCTATTTACTGTGGCAATGATAGGTCATGCAAAGGAAAGGGGTTCAACTACCGCAGCATGTAACAGTTGAATCGTTGTTGTCCTAATGCAGTAAAAGAGAGCAGGAGCAAGAGAGTGGGTTTCTATCGGAATGAACAAGGGGGTTTTGCTTGCCTGGCACTTCTAAAGATAGTATAGCTCCATCGGTGTCATCGATCACATCATCGAAGCAACGTCTACTGAGAGGGGACAATTACTGGCAAACAAAGAAGAACACAATCAATGCAATGCAACAATTATGATGCATGATGATGACATGGCAATATGCTGTTGATTGAGCTAATGCAACTAGCAACCATATTAAATGAAGTTGGTTTGAACCAAGGGTTCAAATCAAAACACCATATGTGCTTATTTAAATGTCAATTATGAAAATTGCCATATACAGAAACCTTAGGTTGTTCAAACATGCATGCAAAGGCCATAAACATATTCCTTGAATTTTTCTGATACTTATTCATATATAATTTATCTCATTTGGAGTTACGGTTGATTTACTATGAATTTTTGAAGTTAGCACTATTTTCTGGAATTTTTTGAATAAGAATAAATCCAGAAAAAGAGTTAATGCGTCAGCACTACGTCACCGTGACGTCAGCAGGTCAACGGCGGCTGACCAGGTCAACCCTGAACAGTGGGGTCCACACGTCAGTGACCCAGTGCCGTTTTGTCTCACAGACAGGTGGGGCCAATCAACGGCCACGTCAGCGTGGTCAACGCCGACGCGTGGGGCCACTGTGTTTAGATTAAGTCTAATCTAAACTTAACCCGAGGTTATTTAGTCGGTGGGTCCCTATTGTCAGTCGCTGAGGTGATTAAACTAAACGTGATTAGGCCATAATTTTGACGCCACGTCAGTAGTCGCCGGGGTTAATCGCCGGCGCTAGCAGAGGGCACCGGAGTTGCCCTCCCGATCGTTTCCAGCGACGGGAGCAAGCGGGGCTGGCCTCTACGGCTGCGACGCGATGAGGCGCTTCGATTGGTGGCCATAGGCGGTGCCGGGGCAGCATGTAGCAGTGGTGGCGACGGCCCGGGCGGCGGCCTGAGTTCGGGCAGGTGCGGGCACGTGGCTGCGGTGCCCAAGCAAGCGAGCTAGCATGCTGAAGATGCAGCACGCGATGCCCTCTGCATAACATACACACACCCGGGACCAATTGGTCACCGGAGCCACGCCGACGTTGAGCTCAGGCGGCGGTGAGTGTCGGCCTTGACGGAACCGTGGCTAGAGGTCGGGGAAGACGCGGGAAAGAGAGGGGGAATGCGTCGGAGCTCACTGGGAGGTCGATGAGGAGCTCAGCGTGCTTGGGGGCGGCTCGGAGGCGACGAAATCATGGCGACGATCTCGGTTGCCCGAGGAGGAAGATGAGGGCAGAGGCGGCCCCACGGGGCGTCCGAGCTTGAGTACGTCGACGATGAGGAAGACGGAGTTGCGGCGGTTCTTCCAGACACAATGGCACAATGGATGGGCGAGGGAGGGCCGGTGGCCGTGGTGGTGCTCGTCGGCGGTGGCGGGTGTGTTTGGTGGTGCCACACGGAGAGCAGAGGAGGGGAAGGGGTCTAGGGGAGAGAGGGGAGAGGTGCAGCGTAGTGCTGGGAGTCTCTGTGGCGCTCGAATGGGTCCTGGGAAGGAGGAAGCAGGCAGGGAGCTGGCCACGGCCATCGCGCGCGCGTCGACACGCCTCTGCCTACTGGCAGAGGTTGAAGACAGCCGCTTTGCCTGATGGGCTGGGCCGCCAGCGGGAGTTGGGCTAGGTAGGTCCAGGTAAGCAGCCCAGTGGCCTTCCCTCTTTTATTTGTTTCTGTTTTCTATTTTTCTGCTGTTGTTTTGGCATTAGTAAAAATACTAAAGCATTTTGTAAAATGCTGCAATAATTTGTGGACACTCTATGGATTATTCCAGTGGTCCACATTTAAATTCAGCATTATTTGAGCATTTAAATTATTTATAGTGTTTAAATGCCCAAATTCAAATACGATATGATTTAATTCAAAAATCCATGAATGACCTTGAAACATGTGCATCATTTTTGTTAGAGGTTTTAACCTTTTCTAAAAATGATGAACATTTTTAAAGGCATTTTGGGTTTATTGAAAAGGCTTATGGCTGACCCTATTTGATTTAATTTTTGGTGCTAGGGTTTGTCATCCCCATTTCAACTTTCTGAGAAATTTAAACATGATGACATGAATGCCTTAATGCAACTAATGACAAGCAAATTCTAGGGTTGTGACAACTCACCCCCACTAAACAAGAATCTCATCCCGAGATTCAAGGCATGAGGTAAGAAGACAGAGGGCACAAACTAACACGATCTTGCTTCAGATCGATCTTGGCGTCCTTCCTTTCGAGATCTGCATCCAACACGATGACAACGGACAAGAACTCTACATGAATCGATCTTCTCGAAGATCGGGCAACTCAAGATCAACTCTTGGGGTGAGATATAAAACATCTCTTCAGTTGAGACACGAAACATACATATCAAGAGGGATGTAGAGGGACATATGACGAAGGTCCAAATTGGTAGGCAACAATCCCACGCTTAGGTGAGATGGTGAGTGAGTGTCAAAGCGGCGAGGAGATAAGTTGCCATGATTATCTAACAGGGCACCTCAGAGAAGGTGACTCATAGAGCTATTCCCTTAAGTGGCAAAAAGAATTACTTTTGATATAACGATCATTGAAACTCTTTATGCCAGCCTAAGTCAATCACAAACGATCGTTTGGTGGAGTTCGAATGGATGATGTGGACTACCTTGTTGAGGATAACGCAATGGATGATTTTTGCTTATCACCGGAAATGAATGGGACCCATGGTAAGTCCACTCTTGGAGATGATATTGGACATCAAATACCGAGAAGGGCAGCCCATGGGGGATTGGCACAATGGCGGTGCAAGCTGGGAACAAGATGCAACTGTTGGGAATGTTCCAACCATCATATCTGCCTGAGATTCAGATCCGATTGGTAATAGGATACTTCAGACTCAGCATGTCTGAAAGAAAGTTTGCAACACAATTCGACGAGATGGCATTGCGAGATTCTCGAGGAATGAACTAAGATAGCAAGCTCCAAAACATGAGCTGGTTCTGCTAAACACAGGTGAACACGCTGTCCCAGACAAGCATGACCACATAGTAGTCTTATGATAAAACACTACCGAGTTTAGGTGGGGAACCATCATCGAGGATGTCGAAGTCTTGTGCATGAACTAGTATTCGCACAACAACTCCTTTTCCTTGAACAAACCAATCAGTGGCTTGGGGTGCTAGGGAATACATATGGGCTGAAGGTTGCAAGTCTTCAAACCATAGAATACTTCGCACATATGCATGACTGACTTGGGATGGTACCAGAGGAAACAAAAACAATCTTTCTCGAACTCACGGCGGCAACTTGCACCAAATGCACATGAATCAAAGAAAGTCGCTTCTTTCATCCAACATATGCTTCATGAACGGGACATGAAGATAATGCTTTTAGAAGTTTCCAACACTAGGTTGACGTTCAACATGAATCATGGGGGAGACAAAATGCTGCTGATGGGCTCAACAGAAACCCATCGGAATTTCCATATCACTGGACTTCCACCATCATGTGAACACAGTGCTAACATTGGTCAGACCAAAGATGTAATGGTGTATGCTCGAGGGATCAAACACGAGTAAGACAACATTACGAACATTGTTGGTTCTGATATGACTTGATGATAGCCCATACTCAAGTCAAAGTTTTGACAAGGCAATAGATCCAACCACTGATCACGAGGACCAATCAATGGAGATATCATCTTTCTTCAACACACACACATAGAGAAAAGATATCCCTTAGGGATGAGCATGGTCGGACAAGCTTTTATCTTCCAACTCTCCAAGTTGTTGTTAAGCTTAACCAACTAGCTCAGGGGTATCCAACACAGATTCTTGGAGAATGGGTGGTTGGAGGAAAACCCACATGATCACGAACTCAACATAGCGGTCAGGTGACAACTAGGTAATACTTCCGAGAAGATAATCAGAACATCATGAACCACCGATATGATACTAAGCTCGAGATCAATCTTGCTTTCAGGGCAAGACGATATGATCAATAGAGCAAGGGTTTGGCAAAATCCTAACTCGTTGATCGAAGAGTGCACCAGGAAATAAGGACTAGGTAGCACAATCTATCTTAGAATGATGATTCAATAACCAACACGCTAAGAATGAGAATATTGTCCATTAACTACCAAGCAACGGAGTTGCTAGGAGTATTGATTTCACACATCACGACTCACTTGCCGGCATTCCGGTTACAATAACACAGGAACCGAGGAATGAACAATGATGGCAAGAAGTATCATTGCGTCAAGAATTCATAAGAGAAGGTGCAATTCTCATGACGCTCCTGACATAAAGTGGGTAATACTTCAGGGTAGAACAGAACCAAAAGCTGGGTTGCATTTTGATCTGCGGAATACAACTGCTTTGACCCAATCCTGGATATGGATGAGGTACTGGAGTTTGTTTCTCCTAGTCATTCTGAAATAGAACGGCTTGACGAACCACAAAAATAATAGGCATCGATGAACACGAATGCACACATACTCCTGACTATCAATTGATAGACGAAGGTCAGAAAACAACTAAAGAGGGACAACTCAAGGAACATATAACTTTCTGAGTTGTGGATGCATAGATTAGCATGTCGAACGAGTTCAAAATATTTCTTCCGGATAACCCATGATGAAAGGAAGAACTGGCAGAATCACAATATGAATGGAGTACTCCTCAAGAGCACCCTAGTTGTGATCTTTTGATTCAAACGAATTTCTGCCAAGGATGGTTCATGGTATTTGGAAGAAGGAATTACCACGGACCTCGAGGGCTATCGCAAAGGTTACTAATATTCTAAAGGTACGAGCAACACTATCAACACGAAGTAGGGTGAATCACGAGTTCGAAAACCCAGGAGTAGAATACCTACTACTAATGGCATCACGGGATGCTTTCGAGAATGGTGACCAGAATTATCACACCTAGAACACAAAACATGGCTAGATTACTAGGTGACTCCCTAAAAGACCTAGGGTCATAATAATAGCTCCAACATATATGTCGAGGCAACAGAGTACCTCAACTCACTGATTAGTGTGGATAAACTGGCCCAAAGGAACGTCGGTAACGGAAGAGGGAATTTGCAAATGCATCAGACTAGTTAGAAACCTGGGATGACTCGGATAGCATAACGGCTATAAATGCTCAAAATGATTTGAGACATCCTACAAAATGGTGGCATAACCACTTAACATCACAATATCAAAGTTCTGAGATGAACTGCCAACACACAGAAGTAGTAGGAACCGAACTCGGGCTTAAACTCAACAATCCTAGGCAACTACGGTTTAGTAACACGTCATCCTGGTAGATAGATGAGAAGGCCTAGTTCTTAATCCTCATAGAAAAGAACAGGTTGACTCACATCAGTAGGACATCAGGTAAAGGAGTAAAAAGAGCCTTACGTTCCCTTCCCCAATCAATTCCCTTATATAGCTAAAGCATTTCTAGACTCAACTTCAACCAGTTTGGCTTGGTAATCCTACAGGCAGTCAGGCTCTGATACCAAAGCTGTCAGGACCCCGATTCCAAGTCACATCGATCTAGCCGGTAACACTTCATATCACTTTGCGGCCTCACGCACGGTATTCCCACGGGTGTCGCCTTACCATGGCCCGGGACCGTTTGCGCCTTTTGGCTCACATATATGATAGTGTTGCTAGCATCCATATGACAGGGAACCCGGGCCGACATGGCTAGTCGTGAACCCAAAGTGGCACCAACCTATGGGGACAGGCAACATGAATCACATCGAGCATGTCGGTCAACAGCGTGTGAATCTGGGCTGTAGCACTGGGCTAACAGGACTCCGGGAACCCGGGCTGTAGCAGGCTAGGCAGGACTCCGGATGTCACCGCGTGACATTTCCCCGAAGGGACAGACACAGGAACAAAGTGAAACACATGCCGGCCAGTCAAGTGTCCTGAGCAGTAGTGCTGGGCTAACAGGACTCCGGTGAACCGGGCTGTAGCGGACTACTATGGCTCATGGAAGCACTAGACTACATTTCCCCATAAGAGAGGCTACCAAGGATAAACAACTAGATTGTTAGATCCCACACATACCAAGCATTTCAATCATACACACAATATGCTCGATATGTGTAAATACAACATGGCATCACAACATAACTCTACAACTCAAGTATTTATTCATTAGGCTCCGAGGAGCGAGATATTACAAACATGGGTCTCATGACCCAACAATCATAGCATACAAATCAAAGCACAAGCGGAAGCTTAACATGTCTAAGTACAGACATCTACAAATGAAAAAGGCTAAGAAGTCTGACTATCTACCAGATCCTGCTGAGGGCACAAGATCGTAGCTGAGATATCAAGCTAAACGTCGAAGTCCACGCGAAACTACTAGCGAGACTGAAGTCTCACTGCAAAACATAAATTAAGCAAACATGAGTACAAAAGTACTCAGCAAGACTTACATCAGAACTAGCTACATATGCATCGGTATCAACAGGGGGTGGTGCAGTTTAACTGCAGCAAGCCAGCTTTGACTCGGTGGCTATCTTAAACTACGACTGCATGTAACTCTTTTGAGGTGGCGTACACGAGTCCACATATTCACCACATCAATACACCACTATGGATCCGCTCCCGTCTCCCTACGAGAACGCCATCCATAGCACTCACGCTTATCTTGCACATTTTAGATTATCCACTTTCACTTGTCTATGAACTATTATAGGCAACCCAGAAGTCCTTTACCACGGACGCGGCTATTCGAATAGTTTTATTCCCTGCAGGGGTGTACTTCGTCACACATGTTTCCACCACTTAGCGTCTGCACACGACATGTGCTCGGCAGACTTCAAGCGAAAGCCAATGTGGGTGTAGACCACGACCTGACTAACAGCACAAGTCTCTAGTCCAGGTTTATCGCCTATTCGGGTTCCATCCGCGAGGATATCCGGCCGGAGTTTTGCTCACAGCCCCAAACGATGTGTGCAGGGTTCCCAAGACACCAAACGGGCGCCCGGTACACCGTGCCATGGTGTATCTACCGCATCATAGCCCACCCCTAGGGTCAACACTACGCACGGCTACCAACACATATCCTATAAACACTAGAAACTAGTTGCAACTCCTGGACAGAGGACGAGAGGGGTCAGTAAGTCGAGCGGGGTCATATTTCAGGGCCCAATCTGTGGTAGTAGCTGTTTCATGGATCACAAACACAGAACTCAGTTCCTGAGAACGGTTTCAATGAGACAACCCACCATGTACTCCTACATGGCCTCTCACCGCTACCTTTACCAAATCGTGTTCACACACTTAGCTCACACACAGTAGGACATGTTCACAACTTTCCAATTCATCCCCGATGAATCAGACCTGACACAACTCTAAGCAATGGCAGGCATGACAAGCAAACATGAATGAGTAGGCACATCAGGGCTCAAACAACTCCTACTCATGCTAGTGGGTCTCATCTATTTACTTTGGCAATGACAGGTCATGCAAAGGAAAGGGGTTCAACTACCGCAGCATGTAACAGTTGAATCGTTGTTGTCCTAATGAAGTAAAAGAGAGCAGGAGCGAGAGAGTGGGTTTCTATCAGAATGAACAAGGGGTTTTTGCTTGCCTAGCACTTCTGAAGATAGTATAGTCTCCATCGGTGTCATCGATCACATCATCGAAGCAACGTCTACTGAGAGGGGACAATTACCGGCAAACAAAGAAGAACACAATCAATGCAATGCAACAATTATGATGCATGATGATGACATGGCAATATGTTGTTGATTGAGCTAATGCAACTAGCAACCATATTAAATGAAGTTGGTTTGAACCAAGGGTTCAAATCCAAACTCCATATGTGCTTATTTAAATGTCAATTATGCAAATTGCCATATAAAACAACCTTAGGTTGTTCGAACATGCATGAAAATGCCATAAACAGATTCCTTGAATTTTTTTGATAATTTTTCATATATAATTTATATCATTTGGAGTTACGGTTGATTTACTATGAATTTTTGAAGTTAGCACTATTTTCTGGAATTTTTTGAATAAGAATAAATCCAGAAAAAGAGTTATTGCGTCAGCCCTACGTCACCGTGATGTCAGCAGGTCAACGGCGGCTGACCATGTCAACCCTGACCAGTGGGGTCCACACGTCAGTGACCCAGTGCTGGTTTGTCTCACAGACAGGTGGGGCCAGTCAACGGCCACGTCAGCATGGTCAACGCTGACGCGTGGGGCCACTGTATTTACATTAAGTCTAATCTAAACTTAACCCGAGGTTATTTAGTCGGTGGGTCCCTATTGTCAGTCGCTGAGGTGATTAAACTAAACGTGATTAGGCCATAATTTCAACGCCACGTCAGCAGTCATCGGGGTTAATCGCCGGCGCTAGTAGAGGGCACCAGAGTTGCCCTCCCGGCCGTTTCCGGCGACGGGAGCAAGCGGGGCTGGCCTCTACAGCTGCGGCGTGATGAGGCGCTTCGATTGGTGGCCATAGGCGGTGCCGGAGCAGCGTGTAGCAGCGGATGCGACGGCCCGGGTGGCGGCCGGAGTTCGGGCAGGTGTGGGGACGCAGCTGCGGTGCCCAAGCGAGCAAGCTAGCATCCTCAAGATGCAGCACACGATGCCCTGAGCGTAAAGTACGCATGCCCGGGACCAATTGGTCACCGGAGCTATGCCGACGTTGAGCTCAGGAGGCGGTGAGTGTCGGCCTTGACGGAACCGCGGCTAGAGGTCGGGGAAGATGCGGGAAAGAGAGGGGGAATGCATCGGAGCTCACTGGGAGGTCGCTGAGGAGCTCAGCATGCTTGGGGCGGCTCGGAGGCGACGAAATCACGGCGGCAATCTCGGTTGCCCGAGGAGGAAGATGAGGGCGGAGGCGGCTCCACGGGGCGTCCGGGCTTGAGTACGTCGACGATGAGGAAGACGGAGTTGCGGCGGTTCTTCAAGACACAATGGATGGGCGAGGGAGGGCCGGTGGCCGTGGTGGTGCTCGTCGTCGGCGGCGGGTGTGTTCGGTGGTGCCACACGGAGAGCAGAGGAGGGGAAGGGGTCCAAGGGAGAGAGGGGAGAGGTGCAGCGTGGTGCTGGGAGACTCCGTGGCGCTCGAATGGGTCCGGGGAAGGAGGAAGCAGGCAGGGAGCTGGCCACAGCGATCGCGCGCGCATCGACATGCCTCTGCCTACTGGCAGAGGTTGAAGACAGCCGCTTTTCCTAATGGGTTGGGCCACCAGCTGGAGTTGGGCCAGGTAGGTCCAGGTAAGTGGCCCAGTGGCCTTCCCTCTTTTATTTGTTTCTGTTTTCTATTTTTCTGCTGCTGTTTTGGCTTTAGTAAAAATACTAAAGCATTTTGTAAAATGCTGCAATAATTTGTGGACACTCTATGGATTATTCCAGTGGTCCACATTTAAATTCAGCATTATTTGAGCATTTAAATTATTTATAGTGTTTAAATGCCCAAATTCAAATATGATATGATTTAATTCAAAAATCCATGAATGACCTTGAAACATGTGCATCATTTTTGTCAGAGGTTTTAACCTTTTCTAAAAATGATGAACATTTTTAAAGGCATTTTGGGTTTATTGAAAAGGCTTATGGCTGACCCTATTTGATTTAATTTTTGGTGCTAGGGTTTGTCATCCCCATTTCAACTTTCGGAGAAATTTAAACATGATGAAATGAATGCCTTAATGCAACTAATGACAAGCAAATTCTAGGGCTGTGACATACGTTGAACCAATTGCTAGTGAATTGAGTGCACTTGATTATCTCTATGAAGTTCTGCTTGAAAATCATGAACCTAAAAATTGCGATGCAGTGTTAAACATTTTTATAAAGTGGTGCATGATAGCTCCTTCAATGAAAAGCATGATTGCAATGATGTTATTATAAATAATTCTATTAATGTCAATTGTGCTAATAATATGCAAAACTATGAGCTTGGGGATCATAATTTTGTTATATCCACTACTTATTGCAATGATCATGATTAGGGTGATAATGCATGTGATGATCTTGAAAATTTATTTATGCCTCACGATGAATATTTTATTGATAATAATGTTTGCAATAATATTGGAAGTGGGTTTGGAAGAGTGTCAACTTTAGCAAAAAAGGATCCCACATATTTGGAGAGTGTTCAATCTTATGAAATTATTGAAAAAGTGGGTTTGGAGAGGTCATGACTTTAGTTGATGTTAATCCCACTGTCTTGGAAGAGTATAAAAACTTTATGTATGTGGATCATGAAGAGAAAATGTTATATGACAAGTATATTGTTGAATTTGATTATGCTCTTACATGCAATTATTATGAGAGAAAAAAATATGGTTGTAAAAAATTTCATGTTACCAAATTACCTCTCCTTATGTTGAGATTGCCAATGTTTTATTCCTCTCCTTTGCATATGCTAGATATTGATTGTTTTGATAATTTGTTTTCCTATAAAATGACTATGCACAGGAAATATGTTAGACTTAAATGTGTTTGTCACATGTTTTATGATGCTCTCTTTGTAATTCAATTCTTGTCTTTTATGTGAGCATCATTAATATCCCAAGCTTACCTTAATGGCTATAAAGAAAGAGCTTGTTGGGAGATAACCCAATAGTTATCCTTTTCCTGTTTTTTTGTGTGCACCCAATTATACTACTGTTATGGTTGTGTTTTTTGTGTTTTAATTAGTGTTTGTGCCATGTAAAGCCTCTAGATGATTTGGATGATAGTTGCTTTGATTCTATGCAAAAATAGAAACTTTTGCGTCTAGTAGCAGAATTGTTAAAATTTTCTGGGGCATGATAAAATTCTAATTTTTTACACGTGATTTATATAAAAATTTCCCACATTGTCCTAATTTTTCAGAATTGTTTGAGTTAAAGAAGTATGGTCATTGTTTGAATTACTCCAGACTATTCTGTTTTTGACAGATTCCATTTTTGTTGCGTTGTTTGCTGCTACGTCTTGAGCTTGCGTTGGTTTTCCCCGAAGAGGAAGGGATGATGCAGCAGAGTAGCATAAGTATTTCCCTCCGTTTTTGAGAACCAAGGTATCAATCCAGTAGGAGCCCACGCTCAAGTCCCTTGTACCTGCACAAAGCGATAGCTACTCGCAACCAACGCGATTAGGGGCTGTCAAGCCCTTCACGGTCACTTACGAGAGTGAGATCTGATAGATATAATATTTTTGGTATTTTGACATAAAGATGCAAAGTAAAAAGTAAAGGCAAAGTAAAAAAGCAAAACAATATTAAAGTAATGGAGATTGATATGATGAGAATAGACCCGGGGGCCATAGGTTTCACTAGTGGCTTCTCTCAAGAGCATAAGTATTCTACAGTGGGTGAACAAATTACTGTTGAGCAATTGACATAATTGAGCATAGTTATGAGAATATCTAGGCATGATCATGTATATAGGCATCACGTCCGTGACAAGTAGATCGAAACGATTCTACATCTACTACTATTACTCCACTCATCGACCGCTATCCAGCATGCATCTAGAGTATTAAGTTAAAAACAGAGTAGCGCCTTAAGCAAGATGACATGATGTAGAGAGATAAATTCATGCAATATGAAATAAACCCCATCTTGTTATCCTCGATGGCAACGATACAATACGTGCCTTGCTACTCCTTATGTCACTGGGTAAGGACACCGCAAGATCGAACCCAAAGCTAAGCACTTCTCCCATGGCAAGAACTACCAATCTAGTTGGCCAAACCAAACGGATAATTCGAAGAGACTTGCAAAGATAACCAATCATACATAAAAGAATTCAGAAAAGATTCAAATATTATTCATAGATAGACTTGATCATAAACCCACAATTCATCGGTCTCAACAAACACACCGCAAAAAGAAGATTACATCGAATAGATCTCCACAAGAGAGGGGGAGAACTTTGTATTGAGAATCAAAGAGAGAGAAGAAGCCATATAGCTACTAACTATGGACCCAAAGGACTGAGGTAAACTACTTACACTTCATTGGAGGGGCTAGGATGATGTAGAAGCCCTCCATAATGATGGCCATCTTCCGGCAGAGCTCCGGAACAGGCCCCAAGATGGGATCTCGTGGATACAGAAAGTTGCGGCGGTGGAATTAGGTTTTTGGCTCCTGTTCTGATCGTTTGGGGGTACATGTGTATATATAGGAGGAAGGAGTACGTCGGTGGAGCACTGAGGGGCCCACGAGGCAGGGGGCGCGCCCCCCACCCTCGTGACCTCCTCTTTGATCCCTTGCAGTAGGGTCCAAGTCTCCTGGATCACGTTCGGTGAGAAAATCACGTTCCCGAAGATTTTATTCCGTTTGGAATCCATTTGATATTTTGTTTATCTGAAACACTGAAATAGGCAAAAAAACAGCAATTCTAGGTTGGGCCTCCGGTTAATAGGTTAGTCCCAAACATAATATAAAAGTGGAAAATAAAGCCCAATATAGTCCAAAATAGTAGATAATATAGCATGGAGCAGTCAAAAATTATAGATACGTTGGAGACGTTTGCTTGTTTTGATGAATCTATGGATTGTATTGATACGTCTCCAACATATCCATAATTTTTGATTGGTCCATGCTATTATATTATCTGTTGTGGATGTTCTATATGCATTAATATGCTATTTTATACCATTTTTGGGACTAACCTATTAACCTAGAGCCCAGTGCCAGTTTCTGTTTTTTCCTTGTTTTTGAGCTTCATAGAAAAGGAATACTAAACGAAGTCCAAATGGAATAAAACTTCACGATGATTTTTCTTGGACCAGAAGACACCCAAGAGACTTGGAGTGCAAGTCAGAAGAGCCATGAGGCGGCGACAAGGGTGGAGGGCGCGCCCCCGTACCTTGTGGGCCCCTCGATGACCCTTCGACCTAGATCTTCCTCCTATAAATTCACATATATTCCAGAACCACCAGAAGCATCCACATAAACACTTTTCCACTGCCGCAACCTTCTGTTCTCGTGAGATCCCATCTTGGGGCCTTTTCCGGCAACCTGCCGGAGGGGGATTCGATCATGGAGGGAATCTACATCAACCCTATTGCCCTTCTGATGAAGCGTGAGTAGTTTACCTCAAACCTACGGGTCCATAGCTAGTAGCTAGATGGCTTCTTCTCTCTCTTTGATTGTCAATACCATGTTCTCCTTGACGTTCTTGGAGATCTATCCTATGTAATCTTCTTTCGCGGTGTGTTTGTCGAGATCTGATGAATTTTGGATTTATGATCAGCTTATCTATGAATATTATTTGAATCTTCTCTGAATTATTATATGCATGATTTGATATCTTTGTATTTCTCTTCGAACAATCGGTTTGGTTTGGCCAACTAGATTGGTTTTTCTTGCAATGGGAGACGTGCTTAGCTTTGGGTTCAATCTTGCATGATTTCACCCAGTGACAAAGTAGGGGTAGCGATACATGTATTGAATTTTTGCCATCGAGGATAAAAAGATGGGGTTTACATTATATTGCTTGAGTTTATTCCTCTACGTCATGTCATCTTACTTAAGGCGTTACTCCATTCTTTATGAACTTAATACTCAAGATGCATGCTGGATAGCGGTCGATGTGTGGAGTAATAGTAGTAGTTGCGGGCAGGAGTCGGTCTACTTGACACGGACGTGATGCCTATATTACATAGTCATTGCCTTGGTTATCGTCATAACTTTGCGCTTTTCTATCAATTGCTCGACAGTAATTTGTTCACCCATTGTATTATTTGCCTTCAAGAGAGAAGCCTCTAGTGAAACATATGCCCCCCGGGTCTATTTTCCATCATATTAGTTTCTGAACTACTATTTCACAATCTTTTATTTTCAGATCTATAAACCAAAAACCCAAAAATATTTTATCTTTTATTTATCTATCTCTATCAGATCTCACTTTTGCAAGTGACCATGAAGGGATTGACAACCCCTTTATCGCGTTGGGTGCAAGTGTTTGATTGTTTGTGCAGGTATTGGTGATTTGCGCATTCTTCTACTACTGGATTGATACCTTGGTTCTTAACTGAGGGAAATAATTATCTCTACTGTGCTACATTACCCTTTCCTCTTCAAGGGAAAAAACCAACGCAAGCTCAAGAAGTAGCAGGGAGAATTTCTGGTGCCGTTGCCGGGGAGGTCTACGTCAAGCCTGCCAAGTACCCATCGTAAAATCTCATCTCTTGCATTAAATTATTCGCCATTCCCCTCTCGTTTTCCTATCCCCCACTTCTAAAATGATTTTCGAAAAGATTTGCCTTTTATTCACCATTCTTTCGTTTGCCTTTTCGTTTGCCCTTATGTCTTACTTGGTTTGTTTGCTCGTTTGCATGGGCATAATTGTGTATTTTATTGAAAAATAGTAAGCAAATATTTTATGGATTCTCATCCACTTGCTAATATTTTTAAGAGATCCAATTATGATGTACCTATTGCTAGTGAATTGAGTGCACTAGATTATCTTTATGAAGTTTTTCTTGAAATTCGTGAATCTGAAAATTGTGATGAAGTGTTAAAAGAGCAAATTTATGAAGTGATTCACGATAGCTCCTTCGATGAAAAGCATGATTGCAATGGTTCTACTATAATTCTATTAATGTCAGTTGTGCTAATGATATGCAGAACCCGAAGGTTGGGGATGCTAGTTTTGATATGTCCGCTACTTATTGCAATGATCATGATTGGGATGATGATGCTTCTCATGATCTTGAAAATTTATTTAAGCCTCATGATGAATATGTTTGCTATAATATTGAAAGTGGGTTTGTAAGAGTGTCAAATCTAGGTAATAATGATCCCACTACTTTGGAGTATGATCAATCTCATGAAATTTTTGATAAAATTGGGTTTGGAGAGGGCGTGACTCTAGTTAAAGTTAATCCCACTATTTTGGAAGAGTGTCAAATTTGCATGCATGTGGATCATCTAGAGAATATGTTATGTGATAGCTATATTGTTGAATTCGAATATGATCCCACATGTAATTATAATGAGAGAGGAAAATATGGTTGTAAAAAGTTTCATGTTACTCAATTACCTCTCGTCATGTTGAGATTGCTATTGCTTCTTCCTTCTTCCTTGCATATTCTAGTTCTTGCTTGCCTTGATAATTTGTTTTCTTATAAAATTCCCATGCATAGGAAGTATGTTAGACTTAAATGTATTTGTCACGTGTTTTATGATGCTCTTTTCGTGATTCAATTGCTATCTTTTATGTGAGCATCATTGAATTCTCAAGCCTATCTTAATGGCTATAAAGAAAGAGCTTGTTGGGAGACAACCCAATATTTTTCTTTTATGTTTTTGTGTGAATGAACATTATTAACTCTGTAGTAATTGTGTTTTTGTGTTTAATTAGTGTTTGTGCCAAGTAAGACCTTTGGGATGGCTTACAGTGATAGTTGATTTGATCTTGCTGAAAAACAGAAACTTTTGCACTCAGGAAAATAGTTCTCATTTTAATAGAAGCGTGATAAAATACTGATTCTTTTTTAAGAAGTTTAAGATACAAATTTCCTCTGTTGTGCTAATTTTTTAGAATTTTTGGAGTTACAGAAGTACTCGAGAGTTACAGATTACTATGGACTGTTCTGTTTTTGATAGATTCTGTTTTCTATGTGTTGTTTGCTTATTTTGATGAATCTATGGGTAGAATCGCGGCGGGGGGGGGGGGGGGGTATGAGCCATGGAAAAGTTGGAATACAGTGGATATTACACCAACTTAAATAAATAATGAGTTCACAACAGTACCATAAGTGGTAATTTATTTTCTTATACTAACAGATCTCATGTGAATTTTTGTTGAGTTTTGTGTTGTGAAGTTTTCAAGTTTTGGGTAAAGATTTGATGGACTATGGAATAAGGAGTGACAAGAGCCTAAGCTTGGGGATGCCCAAGGCACCCCAAGGTAATATTCAAGAACAACCAAGAGCCTAAGCTTGGAGATGCCCTGAAAGGCATCCCCTCTTTCGTCTTCATCTATCGGTAACTTTACTTGAGGCTATTTTTTTATTCACCACATGATATGTGTTTCGCTTGGATCGTCTTGTATGATATGATTCTTTGCTTTTTAGTTTGCCACAATCATCCTTGCTATAGACACCTATTGATAGGGACACTTGTGAATCGTGATTTATTAGAATTCTCTATGTGCTTCACTTATATCTTTTGAGCTAGGCCATTTTGCTCTAGTGCTTCACTTATATCTTTTTAGAGCACGATGGTGGTTTTATTTTGTATAAATTGTCGAACTCTCATGCTTCACTTATATTATTTTGCGAGTCTCTCTAAACAACATGGTAATTTTCTTTGGTTATGAATTTAGTCCTAATATGATGAGCATCCAAGAGGGATGTAATAAAAACTTTCATATATATAGTGCATTGAATACTATGAGAAGTTTGATTCCTTGTTATTGTTTTGAGATATGAGGATGGTGATATTAGAGTCATGCTAGTGAGTAATTGTGGATTGTAGAAATACTTGTGTTAAAGTATGTGATTCCCATAGGATGCACGTATGGTGAACCGTTATGTAATGAAGTTGGAGCATGAGGTATTTATTGATTGTCTTCCTTATGAGTGGCGGTCAGGGGCGAGCGATGGTCTTTTCCTACCACTCTATCCCCCTAGGATAATGCGTGTAGTACTTTGTTTCAATCACTAATAGATTGCAATAAGTATGTGAGTTCTTGATACGTCTCCAACGTATCTATAATTTTTTTACTGTTCCATGTTGTTATATTATCATTCTTGGAGGTTTCACAATCATTTTATATCATTTTTTGGGACTAACCTATTGACATAGTGCCAAGTGCCAGTTGCTGTTTTTTGCTTGTTTTTTACATCATAGAAAATCAATATCAAACGGAGTCCAAATGCAGCGAAATTGTTGTGGATTTTTTTATGGACCAGAAGACACCCAATGCACCAGAGAAGCACCTGGGGGGTGCCCCGAGGGGGCACAACACACCAGGGCGCGCCTGGGCCCCCAGGCGTGCCAAGGTGAGTTGTGCCCACCTCGGTGGCCTCCCGCACCGCCTCTTTGCTCTATAAATACCCCAATATTCCAGAAACCCATGGGGAGTCGACGAAAATCAATTCCAGCCGCCTCAAGTTCCAGAAACCACAGATCCAATCTAGACACCATCATGGAGGGGTTCATCATCCTCATTGGTGCCTCTCTGATGATGCGTGAGTAGTTCATTGTAGACCTACGGGTCTGTAGTTAGTAGCTAGATGGCTTCCTCTCTCTCTCTTTTGATTCTCAATAGAATGGTCTCTTGGAGATCTATTTGATGTAACTCTTTTTTGCGGTGTGTTTGTTGGGATCCAATGAGCTTTGAGTTTATGATCAGATCTATGTTTTTATCCATGAAAGTTATTTGAGTTCTTTGATCTCTTATATGCATGATTACTTATAGCCTCGTATTTCTTCTTCGAATATTTGGTTTATTTAGGTCAACTAGATCGATTTTTCTTGCCATGGGAAGAGGTGCTTTGTGATGGGTTCGATCTTACGGTGCTTGATCCTAGTGACAAAAGGGGAAACAACACATATGTATCATCGCTATCAAGGATAACAATATGGGGTCTCTTTCTACATAAATAGATCTTGTCTACATCATGTCACCATTCTTATTGCATTACTCCGTTTCTCCATCAACTTAATACACTAGATGCATGCCGAATAGCGGTCGATGTGTGGAGTAATAGTAGTAGATGCAAGGCTTTTTTTTCTTTTGTAATTGATAACAAGGTCTCTGTCAGAGATGTCCTCCACACTCTTGATATGTCAGAGCTCTTCCATATGCCTTTATCACCAGAAGCAATGGAAGAAATGATCAAAGTGCAGAATGGCTTGCTTCATATGGATATAGATGATAGTCCCAGTGATTCTTGGTCATGGATCCCTGGCAAAGGAAAATTTTCTGCCAGGAGTTACTATGCAACGATGCATGCCCATCTTCCTGTTGATATGCCGGCCAAATGGATATGGGAGAGTAGATCAACAATGAAGATCAAGGTGTTCGCGTGGTTGATGCTTAATGATAGACTCAACACCCGTGATCTCCTAGTTAGGAGGCACTGGCGATCGCCGCAGGAGGACAACACTTGTCCCTTATGTCCTGCTCAAGCCCAGGAAGATAGAAATCATCTTTTATTCACTTGCCAATTCAGCTCAAGAGTCTGGAATTATTTGCAAATTCAATGGATTGCTAGCCTGTCTCCTTCTGAGTGTCTCATTGCTGCCAGGAAGAGTTTTGGTCAGCCTTCCTTCAAGGAGGTTGTCTATCTTGCTGCTTGGAATGTCTGGTTATATTGAGGAATGGAAGAATCTTCAGAAATGAGAGGCACACATTCGCATCATTGAGGAGAAACTTCATCCATCATATAACTCTGCTCTCCCACAGATTATAGCCTAGTTTAAAACTTTTGCTGCTGCATTGGATTAATTCTTTGCCCTAATTGGCTATTTGTATTTATGTTGCCCACCTTGTAATTTTGTACATAGGGCCATAGGTAAGTAGCCTGATTCTTTAGGTGAGTAGCTTTATCTTTTCTTAGCAGAATCTTTTGTACTTTGTTGATTGCTTGAGTTCAATAAATTATTGTGGGGCTGCTGCCCCACAGTTTCCAGTCAAAAGAATAGTAGTAGATGCAGGCAAGAGTCGGTCTACTAATCTTGGACATGATGCCTATGTAATGATCATTGCTTGGATATCATCATGCTTATTTGAATTTCTATCAATTGACCAACAGTAATTTGTTTACCCACCATATGCTATTTTTCTCGAGAGAAGCCACTAATGAAATCTACGGCCCCCGGGTGTCTTCTTTGTTATATTTGCCTTCGTGATCTATTTTTATTTACTTTTATTTTCAGATATATTAACCCAAAAACACAAAAATACCTTGCTGCAATTTTTATTTATTTATTTTATTTCACGTTCCCGCGAGATGTGTTTATCCAATCTACTACAATTTTACCTATCTTTTTACCCGTGAGGGATTGACAACCCCTCTCTTACGTCGGGTTGCAAGTATTTGTTCTTTGTGTGTAGGATTTGTTTACATGGTGTTGCGTGGTTCTCCTACTGGTTCGATAACCTTGGTCTCGTCACTGAGGGAAATACCTACCGTAGTTGTGCCGCATCACCCCTTCCTCTTTGCAGAAATACTGGCGCCGTTGCTAGGGAGACATCATCAACATCTACCAGGTTCCTAATCACAAATCTCATCTCCATGCAATTTACATTATTTGCCATTTGCCTCTCATTTTCCTATCCCCCACTTCACAAAAAATGTTGTTTTATTCACCCTCTTTTTCATTCGTCGTTTTCTTGTCGGATCTATTTTTGAGTGCAATCTTATTGCGTAGTCACGATGACTCAATAGAACACCAAGTTGTGTGATTTCTCGAATACCAACAACAACGATTTTATTTGCACTCCGATTGCTCCTCCTGCCACTAGTGCGGAATCTTGTGATATTAATGCTACTTTGCTGAATCTTGTTATGAAAGATCAATTTTCTGGTACACCTAATGAGGATGTCGCATCCCATCTTAACACATTCGTGGAATTATGCGATATCCAAAATCAAAAAGATGTGGACAATGATATTGTGAAGTTGAAATTATTCCCATTTTCTTTGCGAGATCATGCAAAATTTGGTTTTCTTCTTTGCCTCGCAATAGTATTGATTCTTGGGATAAGTGCAAAGATTCCTTTATTACTAAGTATTTTTTGCCCACGAAAATTATTTCCCTTAGAACCCAGATCATGAATTTCAAGCAACTTGAACATGAGCATGTTGCACAATCTTGGGTAAGGATGAAACTAATGCTAAGGAATTGCCCAACTCATGGGTTAAATCTTTGGATGATCATACAAAATTTTTATGTGGGGTTGAATTTTGTTTCTCATAATCTTTTGGACTCCGCCGCGGGTGGTAATTTTATGGAAATTACCTTGGGTGAATCCACCAAATTTCTTGATAATATTATGGTAAATTATTCACAATGGCATACCAAAAGAGCTCCTACTAGTAAAAACATTAATTCGGTTGAAGAAATCTTTTATTTGACTGAAAAAGTTGATGCTCTTATAAAATTGGTTGCTACTAAAAGTGTTCCTATTGATTTTAATGATGTGACTTTGTCTACTTTGATTGAGCAAAATAGTGATGCCATAGATGTGAACTTTATTCTCGCAAAACAATTTCAATAACAATGCATATAGAGGTAATTTTAATCCTAGGCCTTTTCCTAGTAATTCCTCTAATAATTATGGTAATCCTTCTTATAATAATAATAGGAACACCTCTGATCTTTAGAATAATATTAAAGAATTTATCAATACTCAAAAAGTTTTCAATTTACAATAGAAGAAAAACTGAATAAGATTGATGATATGTCTAGAAGTATTGAAAGAATTTCTCATGATGTAGAAAATCTCAAGATGAAAATTTTTGTGCCTAAGGTTGAGGAATCAATTAAGGCTCTTTATGTTTCTATGGATGAAAGTAAGAAAAGAACTGCTATGCTTAGAGCTCGAAGAGAATTTTTAGAAAAAGCATTTTCTATTGATTGCTTTCATAAAAGTGGTGAAGATCTTAAAATGATTGGTGTTCCTCAAGGAAATATGCCATAGAGGAAATAATAAAGTTGTTATTTTATATTTCCTTATATCATGATAAATGTTTATTATTCATGCTAGAATTGTATTAACCGGAAACGTGGTACATGTGTGGATACATAGACAAAACACCATGTCCCTAGTAAGCCTCTACTAGACTAGCTCGTTAATCAAAGATGGTTAAGTTTCCTAACCATAGACATGTGTTGTCATTTGATAAATGGGATCACATCATTAGGAGAATAATTTGATGGACAAGACCTATCTGTTAGATTAGCATTATGATCGTTTAGTTTTATTGCTATTGCTTTTTAAAAAAACTACCTACCGTGGAGCAAAGCCCCACAGCCTTTTATTCCAATCTCAAAGAAGGAGTACAGATACAGTCTATCATATGTACAAAAGGAAAGCAAAAAACCTACCTCAAACTTACCTAAAGACTAAGGGAGGGAATTAACCCAAGCCAGGAGGGAAGCCCTGGTGGTACTAGCTAACCTATGAGATTATAAGGTTACATCATGTACAAAATTACATTTCCACCTAGCAAAGGTGGCATTCTCTCCTCTAAAGGTTCTGCTATTGTGCAAAATCCAAATGTTCCAAGCAGCAGATAGCATAACTTCAAAGAAGAAGGTGTGTCTGAAGGAGCTCCTTGCATGAGAGATGCAGTCATGCAGATCATCCCCACCAGACCAGTCCAAACCCAGATAGTTCGAAACTCTGTTGCTGAAGGTGCAATTCAGAAATAGATGCAGCCTATCTTCATACGACTGAGCAGCACAAATTACACATTGGTTATCATCATCATGCAACCTCCAGTGTCTTCTGACAAGTATATCTTTGGCGTTCAGTCAATCAAAGAATAACAACCATCCAAAAACTTTGATTTTCATGGTACACTTGCTCCTCCAAAGCAATTTGCACATCTGAATCGTAGGCATGTGAGAATGCATGATGGTGTAGAAGCTTTTGGCAGAGTAAGCACCGGATTTCCCAACCCAAGTCCAGACATCAGCAGTTAGTGGGTCCCTTTCAAGATGCAATATCCATTCTTGAAGAATTCCTAGTTCCTTAGTAGCTTCTTGAGATATTGGCAGGTAGAACAAAGAGAAGAGATCTGAGGAGTTGAGAATATCAGCCACAGAAGCTTTATCATCCTTGACAAAAGAGAACAGTCTTGGGAGCCTTCTAAACAGAGGAATAGTTGAGCCCCCCACCAGCCAAGCATCTAACCAAAACATGACAAAGTCTACCATGTTAACCTTGGCTGAGGCAACGACTCTGTAGGTGTCAGAAAGTTTGAAAATGTCTCTCCACCAGAAAGATCCAGTCATCATAGTAGCTTGGGGTACCACACCATCATAATATGAATTCCAAATCAGGGAGACCCAAGGAATGCCCACCTTATTATAAAGTTATGCAGGTGTTTGATAAGAAGCCCTGGTTTTGAATGTTAAGATTAATTATTCCAAGATCACCTTTATCTTTGGGCCTACAAACCAAATTCCGTGCAGCAAGGGACTGTTTTGGGGTGTCATTGTTGCCTCTCCAAAGACACTGCCTGAAGATCATGTCTAGCTGTTTAATAATCCCAGGGGGATATTCAAGGAGCATAGAAAAAATTGGCATAGAGGTCAAGACTGAAACAAGGAGTTGAAGCCTGGAGCCTTGATTGAGCATTGAGGAACTGCAAGATAGTCTTCTCTCTACTCTGTCGACCATGGGCATAAAGTCAATAATCCTAGGCCTTGTGGTGCCCATTGGTAGGCCCAAACAAGTAAAAGGAGTAGAGCCAATCTTGCAACCCAGAACTGCAGCCAATCTACTAGCCAAAGTATTATCCATATTCAAAGGGATCAGAGAGGACTTGCTAAAGTTAACCTTCAAACCAGTGGACTCCTGGAAGATGAGGAGCATGTTTTTCATTGCCACCAATTGTTCCTCAATAGCAGGCAGAATGACAATTGTGTCATCGGCATATTGAATAATTGGAAAATCGGGATCATGAGATGGAATCGGTAGAGTTAGGACGCCACGGGCAAGCATAGCATTTACCACTGTCTACAGGAGATCCACAGCTAGAACAAAAAGCAGAGGTGAGAGAGGGTCACCTTGTCTGACGCCACACTTACATTTGAATTGTTTGCCTGGGACACCATTTAACAGAATAGAAGAACTGCCAGATGATAAAATTTCCTTTATCCAGGAGATCCACTTGTTATCAAATCCTTTTAATCTTAGCATCTGCAAGATAACCTCATGCTCGATCGTATCAAAAGCTTTAGCAAAGTCCAGCTTGAGAATAACAATTGGCCTTTTGGATTGTTTGCATTGGTGTATGTACTCAAAAGTCCATGCCAAACAATCCTGGATTGATCGGCTCTTAAGAAATCCATGTTGGTTTTTGTGTATACATTTGAGGATTACACTTTGCAAACGATTTGCCAAAATCTTTGTCAAAAATTTGAGGCAAGTGTTGGTGAGAGAAATGGGCCCAAAATCATTAGGGCTCTCAGGGGACAACATTTTGGGTATGAGAGTTATCAGGGAACCATTTATGCTTTCCAAGGATAGTTTTCCATCATGGAAGTCTTTGATCAGTCGCAAAAAATCTTGCTTAATGATAGCCCAACACCGTTTGACGAAGAGACCATTGAAACCATCGGGCCCGGGTGCCCTATCCACTGGCAGCTCCTTTAGAACCTTGGCTATTTCATCATCCGAAAAGGGGCGGGAGAGCTCATTCAGGTCCGGAATGGGTTGGATTAAGCGAGGAAGATCAAAGCCCATGGAAATGCCCTGGGCCTGGCCCATTCTACTTTGGAAAGAGGTCCACAGAATTCCATCCATTTGCTGATGATCGGACACTAGAGCACTTCCATCCATCATGAGGCTGGCAATAGAATTCTTCCTCATACGTTCAGTAGCCATCGCATGAAAGAACTTCGAGTTCTCCTCCCCCACCTTGATATAACGGATTGTACAACGCTGCTTCCAATAGATGTAATGAATCCTCAAGAGCTCCTCATGATGCAACTTTACAATCCTCCTGAAATTAAACTCAGGTGTGGTGAGAGGCCTCCTTTCCTCAAGGTGATCGAAGAACAAAATAACCTTGTTACATTCCAAAGTTAACCGTTTGATATAAGACAGATTCTTGCTCCATCGTTTGAGGTCATGCCGCAGACGCTTAAATCTCTTCGAAAGGATTCCAATGGCAGTCAGGTCAGCAAAAACTGGTGCAACCCAGGACCGCGTGACACACTCAAAGAAGCCAGGCATGTCCACCCAAAAAATTTCAAAATGAAACACTCTTGCAGCTGGTATATTGGTGTCAATTGAGACTACACATGGCACATGATCAGAAGATGTTTTGGCAAAGGGGAGTACCACTGTATTTGGATAATATGAGATCCAGTCCGAGGTTGTGAAGAACCAATCCAACTGTTCCAACAAAGGATGTTCCTGCATATTAGACCAAGTGTAACGCCTTCCTTTCAAGGGTAACTCCAAAAGACCTAGGTGACCGATGATCTCATTAAACAGGAAAATGTCATTGACATCCCCCCAGGCAGGTTCCTATTGTCAAGTGAGCGAATAAAATTGAAATCACCTAGTAAAAGCCAATGCTCATCAATGGGTATTTGAAGATGATACAACCAATGAACAAAATCATCTCGGCGTTCTCCTTCACATGGCCCATAAATAGAAACCAAAGTCCACTTCTCTGCATTATGAACAGAGGTAAAAGAAATAACAATGCCAAAACTCTCAATTTGGATCAACTGCCCACTGAAGATGGAAGAATTCCAAACCACTAAAATTCCTCCCAAGGCGCCAGACGATGGTGCAAAAGCAAAACTGTCAAACCTACATGGACAGAATTTACGGATGGCTCTGATGTCAAAATCGGAGCATTTGGTTTCCTGGAGACAGATGATAGAACATTGACTTTCTTCAATCTTGCCTCGCACATCACGTTGTGTGGCCTCAGAGTTAAGACCTCTCACATTCCAGCACAGCACTCCCCAATTATGATAATAAGATGTATTTATGATGCAATAATAGGAAAAGATAAACACGCCAAACTGTGTAACAGTTCAAAGACCCAAAAGGATCAAGGTTCACAGCCAACGAATACGTAACAAACTCAGGTTCAGACAATAAAGGACAGTAATGAAAAAGAGCAAAAGCGCAGCGCAGGCGCAATAAAACGAATATGGAGAGCTTCATCATCATTTGGTGGAGTCCTCAGAAGCAGAAGTCTTTGGAGTTGCCATAAGCTTCTCCACCGTTAACTTGTCAGGAGCAGTGCCCAAGGAAGCGCCCAGATCTTGCATGGCCCGAATTAGAGTTGGAGGTGGCACCTGGTCACGGCTGTCCTCCGTCATGTGCTCCACATCAGAGATGATCTTGTTCTTCTTAGTGTGGAGACGACGAAGCCGAGAGGGCTTCATAGGCACAGCAGAGGAAGGTTTGAAACCATTGGCTTTGGCGCAGCTCCTTGTGACTCCCCTGTTGCTGAAATCTGTTGTTGGCTCAATCAGAACAGAGATCGAATTGCGACGAGTACGTGATCTCTTGCCCAACACTGGCGGTGGCGTGGCAGTAAACTCAAAGGCTTGGGACGCGGCAACATTGTCAGACACGTCCTCACTCTCTCCCAAGCATAGCTGAGGCTGAGAGGCCATATCAAAGGGAAATTCCTTAATAATCACCGAGGACTTGCGAACCGGGCGTGAAATAATCCCAGAAATATAGCAAAGCGATAAAATTGGACTCAAAGCAGTATGGCCAGAATATGCGAGGGAAAACTGAAGGTGGCAGCGCTGTGTGGGCATATAAGTAGGAATGCGAGAGAGCAGAATATCTGGCATCAGAGACTTAAAAGATCTCTCCCAGATCATCTCTTGGGGCAGTACTGACCCATATACCACTCTGACAATGCCCAACTGAATTAGATCCAAAGGAGCAAGAGGATTGTTGTGCACAGGCTGATTAACCTCCTGATCAAGATCCATGTCCTGGCTGGAGTCCAAATATGGATTGAGAACCATGGAGTTTTGATCTTGGTCCGGCATGGCTGGTTCTTGCTGCTGCTCAGGTTGCTCTGGCTCGTTCCCTGGCTCCCATCCCGCACCATCTTGCACGTCATTGCCCCACGCATTACCATTGGCTGCATCATTGTTGACCTGATGATGTGGGGGACAGCATTCCAACCCAGGGCGGGGTACGGTGGCATGGCCCAAAACGGCTGTGGAGGGTTGATGCTAGGCATGGGGTGAGGATTCACATCGAGCGGCATGGGATCTTCATCAGCAGGGATCATTGCTTCAGCAAACTCAGCAGTGAGAATATAACACCCAGATATCCATGAGACGACAGTTCCTCCCCAATTGGCAAATTCTCCGAAGACCATGCTACGCGGGACCAAAGCATTATCAGGAAAGGAGGCTCGCACCAGAGAACGAACTTTTTGCTGATCTATGTTGTTCCAATAGTGAAACTGACCGAAAGTGCCAACTATATCTGCCAGACATTGAGTGTTGCGATAATCCAACGGAACGCCAATGAACATTAACCAACCAGTGCGATGGCCATGAATAGTACGTAAACCTTCACCTTCATTGTGAGGAATAAACCTAACAAAAAACTCATTGCCTTCTTCATCTAGGCCACGGGGGAAGGGAGGGTGCTGAGTGAACAAGCCTTGGACTACGGGATCTTCCATCTCAAAGAGGCCAACACCTTGGAACCATGTCTGAGCAGAAATCACAGGAACATGTAGAGTTTGGATCAGAAACTGTAGAACCTGCTTGCGAGGAACACTCACAAGGTGAGCAGGTGGAAGTGGCTCGGCGATGGCGACCATGAACTGCTCATGCGAGCGGGGAGGTGGCACTGCTGGCGTGTAGAAGGTCCTTGGCAGACGATCTGCACCACCATCCTTGATGTCATATCCCGCAGGTAGGAAGCGATGTGGGTCGATGGCGAACGCTGCCATTGCCTGAGCAGCGGATGAGCTCGAAGAAGGCGCGATGGTCGCATGCGAGCTTGTAGAGAGGCCAGGACTAGGTGGCGAGGACAGCGGAGTAGATTGGTTTGGAGGTGGAGTAGGGAAAAACCGAGGGGATTGGGGTTGGGGTTTTTCGGCATGCTTTGTTCGATGAGAAGCCGGAGAGGCAAGGGGGGACTCTAGCTTGGCGCGTATCTTGAAGCCAGGCGATGGGACTTTGGGTACCCAGACGGATGAGATGGGAGGTTGCCCAGAACAATCCCTTTCAATGTGACCTAGACGAAAACAATTACGGCATCTCACCCTCGTGCAAGTCTCTGACTGGTGTCCCATAACTAAGCACTTTTGGCAGTCCCAATAGGTTGCAACCCAATTTTCCACTAATTCATCAAAACTCTGCAAATCTTCAATGGTTTTTTCAGGCGAAGGAATCGGAGATGCCGCTTCAAAGATTTTCATAGGAGAAGGAGTAGTTGGGGATGCCGGGCTAGCAATTTGGGCCAATGGGCTGCTCTCCTCATCATCAAAAAGAATAATGGGCTAAGAAAACGAGCCCAAAGAGGGATCGGGTGGGCTGGAGTAGGCAATTGGTAGAGCACTCTGAGGAAAGGCCGGCCCAACAAAAGATTTTAACGTCCCAGGAGATCTGGGGTTGCCTCCTGCCAAGAACGAACTCTCCGGGGATGGTGGAAGAGATCCGAACTGAATACTAGGAATGAGATCTGCCACTGGAGATGCAATTGCCGGCGGCGACACCGGCAAGCTCTCGTGAGCAACAACAGAATATCCCGCTTCGGAGACTATGAATATCATCAGAAGTGGCCGGAAAACGATATCCGTTGCATGCCTCATAATTAAGGAATGTGACAAAACCTAAGCTCTTGCTAGATCTAAGAGAAGTATATGACTTTAGAGCTGGTTTCTGAGGCTATTTTTGCATGGCAAGAAGACCTAGGGCAGCACGGCGTTTAGATGGACTGACTAAAGTCCACTCCTCCTGAGATTCCTCTTGCCATAGGTGAAATTCCTTCTCCCAATCGGGGCCACCATGACCCCAGAGATGGAAGTAACATTTAAATTGCGGGCAGACAAAATTCCTTTGATGCAAGATAAAAAACCCAACTTCTTTGCACAAAACATTGAAAGAGAAAACTCGATCATGCAGTTGAGATACCTTGAGTGCAGAACAATATCCACCAATGGCTAATTCAAGTGCCAAGCCCACATTGTCTTCATCCAAACGGAAAGAGTGCCATGCAAAAGATGCCACCATGACAAAGTGGCCAGATCGATCCATAGGGTGGACCAAACGGTGAAACAAACGCCTGCTCTCATGCACCATGCACATCCCCGTAGAGAAGTCCAAACCTAGGGAGATGGAAGCATGTACCGCCATTCAGATGACAACCAGAAGGGGGAGCAGGCAACGCCGAACACGATGGCCGGAATCAAAGAGTGATTCCACGGTCAAACATGGAGATCGCCGGCGGTGAGTGGGCATTGCTATTGCTTTCTTCATGACTTGTACATATTCCTTTGACTATGAGATTATGTAAATCCCGGATACCAGAGGAATACCTTGTGTGCTGTCAAACATCACAATGTAACTGGGTGATTATAAAGATGCTCTACAGGTATCTCCAAAGGTGTTTATTGGGTTGGCATAGATCGAGATTAGGAATTGTCACTCCAAGTATCGGAGAGGTATCTCTGGGCCCTCTCGGTATTGCACATCATAATAAGCCTTGCAAGCAATGTGACTAATGAGTTAGTTACATGATGATGCATTACGGACGAGTAAAGAGACTTGTCAGTAACGAGATTGAACTAGGTATGAAGATACCGACGATCGAATCTCGAGCAATTAACATACCAATGACAAAGGGAATAACGTATGTTGTCATTACGGTTTGACCGATAAAGATCTTCGTAGAATATGTAGGAACCAATATGAGCATCCAGGTTCTGCTATTGGTTATTGACAGGAGAGGTGTCTCGGTCATGTCTACATAGTTCTCGAACCCGTAGGGTCTGCATGCTTAATGTTCGATGATGATTTTGTATTATATGAGTTATGTGATTTGGTGACCGATTGTTGTTCGAAGTCCTGGATGAGATCACGGACATGACGAGGTGTCTCAAAATGTTCGAGAGGTAAATATTCATATATAGGACTATAGTATTTGGATACCAGATGTGTTCTAGGGGTACCAGGTACGTATTGGGTCACCGACAGGGGTTCCGGGCAACCCCCGACAAGCTATATGGGCCTAATAGGCCAAGAGGGCAAACACACCAGCCACTAAGGGGATGGTGCACCCCCATATGGGCTGGCCAAATTGGAGAAGGAAAGGGGAAGAAGGAAAGGGGAAGAAGGAAAGGAAAAAGGGAATAGGATTCCCCCTTCCCCCTCTTCCCTTCCTACTCCGAATAGGAATAGGAAAAGGGGAAGGCCGAATTGGGAGGACCCCAAGTAGGATTCCTCCTACTTGGGGAGCCCCCTTGGCTGCCTCTCCTCCCCTCCAACCTATATATATATGTGGGGGGGGGAGCGCTATAACACATAACAAACATTGTTAGCCGTGTGCGGCGCTCCCCTCCATAGTTTATGCCTCCGGTCGTATTTTTGTAGTGCTTAGGCGAAGCCCTACGCGGATCACTTCACCATCTCCGTCACCATGCCGTCGTGCTAACGAAACTCTCCCTTGACACTTTGCTAGATCAAGTTCGAGGGACATCATCGAGCTGAATGTGTGCAGAACTCGGAGGTGTCGTACGTTTGGTACTTGATCGGTTGAATCGAGAAGACGTTTGACTACATCAACCGCGTTAAACTAACGCTTCTGATTTTGGTCTATGAGGGTACATGGACACACACTCTCCCCCTCTCGTTTCTACGCATCTCCTAGATAGAACTTGCATTATCGTAGGAATTTTTTTCAAATTGGATGCTACGTTCCCCAATAGTGGCATCAGAGCCAGGTCTATGTGTAGATGATATGCATGAGTAGTACACAAAGAGTTGTGGGTGGTGATCGTCATACTGCTTACCACCAATGTTTTATTTTGATTCGGCGGTATTGTTGGATGAAGCGGCCCAGACCAATCTTACATGACCATGTTCATGAGACCAGTTCCACCGACAGATATGGAACTAGTTTTGCATAAAGGTGGCTGGCGGGTGTCTGTTTCTCCTACTTTAGTTGAATTGAATTTGACTGCAGCCGGTCCTTGTTGAAGGTTAAAACAGCAAACTTGATAAATCACTGTTGTGGTTTTGATGCGTAGGTAAGAACGGTTCTTGTTAGAAGCCCGTAGCAGCCATGTAAAACTTGCAATAACAAAGTAGAGGACGTCTAACTTATTTTTGCAGGGCATGTTGTGATGTGATATGGTTAAGACATGATGTTATATATGTTATTGTATGAGATGATCATGTTTTGTAAAAGTTATCGGCACCTTGAAGGAGCCTTATGGTTGTCGCTTTATTGTATGAAATGCAAACACCATGTAATTGCTTTACTTTATGCATTAGCGATAATTGTAGAAGCACTAGTTGGCAAGACGACTACGACGCTGTGATGGAGATCAAGGTTTCAAACCGGTGACGATGGAGATCATGACGGTGCTTTGGAGATGTAGATCAATGGTACAAGATGATGATGGCCATATCATGTCACATATTTTGATTGCATATGATGTTTATCTTTGATGCGTCTTATTTTGCTTAGTACGGCGGTAGCATTATAAGATGATCCCTTACTAAAATTTCAAGGTATAAGTGTTCTCCTGAGTATGCACCGTTGCGACAGTTCGTTGTGCCGAGACACCACGTGATGATCGGGTGTGATAAGCTCTATGTTCACATACAATGGGTGCAAGACAGTTTTGCACATGCGGAATACTTGGGTTAAACTTGACGAGCCTAGCATGTACAGACATGGCCTCGGAACAATGGAGACTGAAAGGTCGAACGTAAATCATATAGTAGATATGATCAACATGGAGATGTTCACCATTGAAAACTACTCCATCTCACATGATGATCGGACATGGTTTAGTTGATATGGATCACGTGATCATTTAGATGACTCGAGGGATGTCTATCTAAGTGGGAGTTCTTAAGTAATATGATTAATTGAACTTAATTTATCATGAACTTAGTCTTGATAGTTTTTGCATATCTATGTTATAGATCAATTAGCTCGCGTTGTAGCTCCCCTATGTTTTTGATATGTTCCTAGAGAAAAATATGTTGAAAGATGATAGTAGCAATGATGCGGACTAGGTCCATGATCTAAGGATTATCCTCATTGCTGCACATAATAATTATGTCCTTGATGCACCGCTAGGTGACAGACCTATTGCAGGAGCAGATGCAGACATTATGAACGTTTGACAAGCTCGGTATGATGACTACTTCAGAGTTTAGTGCACCATGCTTTATGGCTTAGAACCGGGACTTCAAAAATGTTTTGAACGCCATGGAGCATATGTGATGTTACAAGAGCTAAAATGATATTTCAGACTCATGCCCATGTCAAGAGGTATGAGACCTCTGACAAGTACTTTGCCTACAAGATGGAGGAGAATGGCTCAGCCAGTGAGCATATACTCAGAATGTCTGGGTAGTACAATCGCCTGAATCAAGTGGGAGTTAATCTTCCAAATAAGATAGTGATTGACAGAGTTCTCTAGTCACTATAACCAAGCTACTAGAACTTTGTGATGAACTATAATATGCAAGGGATGACGAAAATGATTCCCGACCTCTTCGCGATGCTGAAATCGGTGAAGGTAGAAATCAAGAAAAAGCTTCAAGTGTTGATGGTTGACAAGACCACTAGTTTCAAGAAAAAGGGCAAAGGAAAAGAAAGGGAACTTCAAGAAGAATGACAAGCAAGTTGACACTCCCATGAAGAAGCCCAAAGCTAGACCTAGGCCTGAAACTGAGTGCTTCCACTTCAAAGGGAATGGTCACTGGAAGCATAACTACCCCAAATACTTGGCGGATAAGAAGGATGGCAAAGTGAACAAAGGTATATTTGATATACATGTTATTGATGTGTACTTTACTAGTGTTCGTAGCAACCCCTGGGTATTCGATACTGGTTCAGTTGCTAAGATTAGTAACTCGGAATGGGAGTTGAAGAATGAACAAAGACTGGTTAAGGATGAGGTGATGATGTGTGTTGGAAGTGATTCCAAGGTTGATACAATCACCATCGCACACTCCCTCTACCTTCGGGATTAGTGTTGAACCTAAATAAATGTTATTTGGTGTTTGCATTGAGCATGAATATGATTGGATCATGTTTATTGCAATACAGTTATTCATTTAAGTCAGAGAATAATTGTTGTTCTGTTTACATGAATAAAACCTTCTATGGTCATACACCCAATGTTAATATGACCTAAACGGCAGTGCCACAAATATGTTGCACTGTCATTATTAACTTTGCATCTTTTGCCAAAAGATGTAAAGCCCATGAAGAAACTCCATGCAGATGGACTTTTGGAATCACTTGATTATGAATCATTTGATACTTGCGAACCATGCCTCATGGGCAAGATGACTTAAACTCCATTCTCTGGAACAATCGAGCGAGCTAATGACTTATTGGAAAAATATACATACCAATGTATACGGTCCGATAAGTATTGAAGTACGCGGCAGGTATCATTATTTTCTGACCTTCACAGATGATTTGAGGAGATATGGGTATATCTACTTAATGAAACACAAGTCTGAAACATTTGAAAAGTTCAAAGAATTTCAGATTGAAGTGGAGAGTCATCGTAACAAGAAATAAAGTTTCTACGATCTGATCGTGGAGGCGAATATTTGAGTTACGAGTTTGACCTTCATTTAAAACAATGTCGAATAGTTTCACAACTCATGCCACGTGGAACACCACAACATAATGGTGTGTCCGAACATTGTAACTATACTTTATTAGATATGGTGCGATCTATGATGTCTCTTATCGATGTATCACTATCATTTTGGGGTTATGCATTAAAGACAGCTGCATTCACGTTAAATACGACACCGTCTAAATTCGTTGAGACGACACCTTATGAACTATATGGTTTGGCAAGAAACCTAAGCTGTCGTTTCTTAAAGTTTGGGGTTGCGATGCTTATGTGAAAAATCTTTAGCCTGATAAGCTCGAACCCAAATCGGAGAAGTGCGTCTTCATAGGATACCCAAAAGAAACTGTTGGGTACACCTTCTACCACAGATCCGAAGGCAAGATCTTTGTTGCTAAGAATGGATCCTTTCTAGAGAAGGAGTTTCTCTTGAAAGAAGTGAGTGGGAGGAATGTAGAACTTGATGAGGTAATTGTACCTTCTCTCGAATTGGAAAGTAACTCATCAGAGAAATCCGTTCTCGTGATGCCTACACCAACTAGAGAGGAAGCTAATAATGATTATCATTAAACTTCAGATCAAGTTACTACCGAACCTCGTTGGTCAACTAGAGCACGTTTCGCACTAGAGTGGTACATTAATCCTGTTCTGGAAGTCATGTTACTAGACCATGACGAACCTACGAACTATGGGGAAGCGATGATGAGCCTAGATTCCGATAAATGGCTTGAGGACATGAAATCTGAGATATGATCCATGTATGAGAACAAAGTGTGGACTTTGGTGGACTTGCCCGATGATCGGCAAGCCATTGAGAATAAATGGATCTTCAAGAGGAAGACGGACGCTGATGGTAGTGTTACTATATACAAAGCTCGACTTGTCACAAAAGGTTTTTCAACAAGTTCAAGGTGTTGACTATGATGAGATTTTCTCACTCATAGCGATGCTTAAGTTTGTCCGAATCATGTTAGCAATTGCCGCATTTTATGAAATCTAGCAAATGGATGTCAAAACTACATTCCTTAATGGATTTCTTAAAGAACAGTTGTATATGATGCAACCAGAAGGTTTTGTCGATCCTAAAGGTGCTAACAAAGTGTGCAAACTCCAGCGATACATCTCATGGACTGGTGCAAGCATATCGGAGTTAGACTATATGCTTTGATGAGGTGATCAAAGCATATGTTTTTATAGAGATTTATGGTGAAGCCTGTATTTACAAGAAGTGAGTGGGGGCTCTATAGCATTTATGATATTATATGCGGATGACATATTGCTGATTGGAAATGATATATCAAAGAACCATGGTACCTCCGATACCAAGGATAGCAATAGCAGGACACGTCGCAACAAACATAAGCGCCGCATTAACAGCGAAAATACCGAGGATACGGCAGTCAATGCCGGATTCAAAGGCTCTAAACCCGGTCAGCGGAAAAAGCCATTCAAACAAAGTACGCCGGGTCCGTCCAGCTTGGACCGTATACTCGATCGCTCGTGTCAAATACACTGAACACCAGACAAGCCAGCCAATCACACCAACAGGGATTGTTGGGTGTTCAAGCAGGCCGGCAAGTTAATTGCCGAAAACAAGGACAAGGGGCTGCAGAGCGATGACGAGGAGGAGCCCTGGCAACCGCACACCGGAGGACAGAAGAGGTTTCCCCTGCAAGTGCGGACGGTGAACATGATATACGCAACCCACATCCCCAAGAGGGAGCGGAAGCGTGCGCTCAGGGACGTATATGCATTGGAGCCAGTCGCCCCAAAGTTCAACCCTTGGTCCTCCTGTCCGATCACCTTCGATCGCAGGGACCACCCCACTAGTATCCATCATGGCGGATTTGTCGCACTGGTCCTATACCCAATCATTGATGGATTTCACCTCACTCGAGTCCTTATGGATGGCGGCAGCAGCCTGAACCTGCTTTATCAGGACACAGTGCGCAAAATGGGTATAGACCCCTCAAGGATCAAACCCACAAAAACGACCTTTAAAGGCGTCATTCCAGGTGTGGAGGCCCATTGCACAGGCTCAATTACGCTGGAAGTGGTCTTCGGATCCCTGGATAACTTCCGAAGCGAAGAGTTAATCTTCGATATAGTCCCGTTCTGCAGTGGTTATCACGCGCTGCTCGGGCGAACCGTATTTGCTAGATTCAATGCGGTACCGCATTATGCATACCTCAAGCTCAAGATGCCAGGACCTCACGGAGTTATTACAGTCAATGGAAACACAGAGCGCTCTCTCCGAACAGAGGAGCACACCACGGCCCTCGCAGCAAAAGCGCAAAGCAACCTCTCAAGGCAATCAACCAGTTCGGCGCTTCAAAGCCCGGACACCTTCAAGCGCGCTCGGAGCAATCGACAAATAGACCACCTGGCGCGATCTGAGCTCGCGTAGCAATACAGCGGCCACCCCAATCCCAGCCCAACGGCGAAACTCGTGCCACGCGTACATAATTACGCATTAAAAATACCATGGGCACAGGTGGGGAGGGGGGCACAACTGCGGCACGCCCCAAGACGTGGCTTAAACCGCACTAGGGGCTTCCCGTTTGGTTATTTTTCTCTTTTTTTCAGGACCTTAATCTCTGGAAACACTGTCCGGTAGCACTATTGCAGAACACATGATGCAGCAACCAAGAAGGCAGACAGCTACGTCATACCATGGAATTCCCAGGTGGATTACAGTAACGAGCGAAATATTTGATTTAATATCATTCCTCAGCCTGCCCTTGGGAGGGACATAGTCCTACTCTTTGCTTATCACACTATCTGTATCACTCTACTTTAAAACAATTTTTTGAGTAAACAATGCATGGCATTATGACTATTATTGCATCCTTGTTATATACATATATATATATATATATCTATGTGTTCATTAACGACGCCTTGCAACCGTACACTTTGGTACGGCCAATACACCAGGGGCTTACGTACCCCACAATACGGTGTGAAAAGTCCAAACACTTTCACAAGTGCGGCACCCCGAACTTATAACATTATATGCATCAGCTCTAAATCATGTCTTTGGTCAAATATTGGGTTTGCCCGGCTCCTATGTTTTGGTACCTTACGTTACGCTCTATCGGCTAAGGTAGTGCTAGGAGAACTACTACGATTGTGCCCCGGTTCTGCTGGGTTCAGCACCTCAGTAGAGAAAGCTAAAACTGACTGTCATGATAAGGCGAGAGACTGGTTGCTGTTCGGCGAGGTTTTCGAGTCCCTAAAGACTTATGCCGCTTAGAGCGAGGGGCCGACCCTGTCCGGCTTAAAGGCGTGTATCGCGCCCCAAATTCGGCCTTTCGAATACCAGGGGGCTTCGCCGAAATTTAAAATTATAGAATTCTATGGCTAAGTGAGAGTGATAAAGCATTATTAGTCCGGTTGCCTTGTTCGTTGTGCTGAGCACCTCCCTCGAAGGACCCAAACATGGGAACAAGAGTGCTCAGGTTTATCCCGAACACCCCAGCACTCGTGGCATGGGGGCAGAAGCCGAGGACTAGCCATCTCTCAGATTGGATAAACAGCCAAACAGAAGGTAATATTTTAAATTCAAACAAGTGTTGCATAGCGCATATGAAACAAGTTTTCATAAATACAGGATAAAATGAGCAAGTCTCACTCAAATATTACATCTTTTGAACACTCGTCCGCTATGGGACGGGCACCCGGCAGAACACCCTCGTAGTACATCTCGGGGTGGTGGTGCTCTTGCCCTCCGGTGGCCCCTCCTTGATCAGCTTCATGGCGTCTAGCTTGACCCACTGCAATTTCACATGGGCGAAAGCCCGGCGTGCACCTTCAATGCAGACAGATCGCTTGACGACCTCCAGCCGTCGGCATGCATCCACAAGCCGCCTTACCAGGCTGAAGAAGTTGTTCGGAAGGGCGTCGCCAGGTCACAGCCGGACTATAAAGCTCTTCATGGCCCGATCGGCTGCCTTATGTAGCTCGAGCATCTGCTTCGGCTGGTCGCTCATTGGCACCGGGTGTTCGGCCTCAGCATACTGAGACCAGAACAGCTTCTCCGTTGAGCTTCCATCCTCGGCCTGGTAAAATTGTGCGGCATCGGACACGCTGCGGGGCAAATCTGCGAATGCTCCTGGAGAGCTCCGGATTTGGGTAAGTAATCGGTAATTTACTTTTACATGCTTGCTTTGCATATAGAAAGCCTTACCCGCCGCTATCTTCTTCATTGCGTCGATCTCCTGGAGGGCCTTTTGGGCTTCGGCCTTGGCACTTTTTGCGCTCTCGAGGGCCGCGGCAAGCTCAGACTCCCGCGTCTTTGAGTCAAGCTCCAACGCCTCGTGCTTCGCCACGAGAGCCTGGAGCTCTTGCTGCACCTCGCCCACCCGAGCCTCGTGCTTCTCTTGCTCGGTGCACTCCTTGGCCGCTTTATCTTCGGCCTTGGTTAGCGCTTGCTTCAGGGTCGCCACCTCGGTCGTGGCCCCTGGCAAATATACAATGATCCTGTCATTTTGCAATCGCGTCTTCTTTTATATATACATATATATAGACAGGGTATTACTTACCCTTGTTCTCCTCGAGCTGCCTCTTGGCAAGGCCGAGCTCTTTCCTGGACCCCTCGAGATCCTGCTTCAGTACGGCGACCTCCGTAGTCAATGCGGCGGACGCCAGTAGCGAAGCCTACATATGCATATTGACATACTTATATTAGACTCCTGCGATATTATTTGATCCTCTGTTCGGCTTTTCTTTGTGAACACCGAACAAAGCATCAGGGGCTACTGTCTATGTGGTAATATTTCTACTACATTTTAAAACACTTACCTCAAAGCCTATTAGAAGGCTGGCACAGGCTTCAGTCAACCCGCTCTTGGCGGACTGAACCTTCTGGACCACCACACTCATAACAGTACGGTGCTCCTCATAGATGGAAGAGCTGTGAAGTGCTTCCAGCAGATTGTCCGGCGCCTCTGGATGGACAGAGGTCACCGGCATAGGCGTCTTGCCCCTCTTAGAAGGAGGCCGCCTGCCCGAGCCTAGAATCGCTGGAGGTTCCGGTGCGGTGTTCGGCTGAGGGCCGAACTCGGAGCTCTCAGGGCCCCCGTCCCCTCGGCTCCCGGAGTCCGGAAGGTGGCCTTGAGGCGCCTCCGGAACTGTCTCCCCTCGATCCGGTGCCTCTTGAGACAGCACCTCGGCGTCGTCGGCAGGATGAGGGGAGGTGGCGGTCGGGACTGGATGGCTATCCATGTCCGACGAGCCCAGGGAGCCGTCCGATGACACATCGATACTGGCTCGTGGCGGCCTGCATAATTATGTTCGGCGTTAGGGAAAGCAATGCAACAAAGGAATGCTATGAGTTACTCTGGTATCCGAATACTTACGATCTCCCCGGGGGCTTGGCCCTGGGCAACCACTCGTCTTCGCCTTCGTCGGCGGCGGTGGAACTGTCCGGAAGGAGAGTCCTTCCCTTCTTGGACCCTTCGCCCCCCCCAATGTGGCAGCCTTCCTTTTCTTATCTCCCTCAGCCGGGGGGGAGCATCTTCTTCTTCTTCCTTGTCTTTGGGGGAGGAGTGCGCCGCAGAGTCATCAGACGGTGAGTCCGACGACGCCTGGTGTCGGGAACTCTTTCGGGTTCCCTTGGCCTTCTTGGTCTTCTTCGGCACCGTATAAGGAGCCGGAGTCAGCATCTTCGCCAGAAGAGCGTCTGTTGGGCCTTCGGGCAAAGGAGCCGGATAGTCGATCTGTCCGGCCGTCTCCTGCCAGTCCTGTCAAAGGTACGGGAGTTTAGATCCCGCATGGAGTCAATCTATAAAAAATAAGTATCCTGTGAAAGGTAAAGCAGCTTACCGCACTGGCTTGGCGCTTCGCGCTGAATCCGCGATCCTCAGTAATGGGAGGGGGGGACCTTGGCGCTTTTGAACAGCACCCTCCAGGCATCTTCGTGAGTTGTGTCGAAGAGCCTGTTCAGAGTTCGGTGCTGCGCCGGGTCAAACTCCCACAAGTTGAACTCTCGTTGTTGGCACGGGAGGATCCGGCGATGGAGCATGACCTGGACCACGTTGACAAGTTTGAGCTTCTTGTTTACCATGTTTTGAATACATGTTTGGAGTCCGGTCAATTCTCCCGAACTATCCCAGGACAGGCCCTTCTCTTTCCAGGAGGTGAGCCGCGTGGGGATGCTAGATCGGAACTCGGGGGCCGCTGCCCATGCAGGGTCGTGCGGCTTGGTGATGTAGAACCACCCCGATTGCCACCCCTTTATGGTTTCCACAAAGGAGCCCCCGAGCCATGTTACGTTGGGCATCTTGCCCACCATGGCGCCTTCGCACTCCGCCTGGCGGCCGCCCACAACCTTTGGCTTGAGGTGGGAAGTGCAGACTTGGGCGCTAGAGCTCGAGTGTGCGAAAACAGATGAGCAAAGGAGGAAGAAGGCATGGATAGAAAGGTGAATCCTTATCCCTTTATATGGGTGGACGAAACTAAGCGTCCCCACTTGCCTGGTAAAACTCGCTTATCCCCCAAGTGCCGTAATCGATGGCGCGGTTGGGTTACCCACGCCCGTATTGATGAGAATCCCGTAATAAGGGGGCACGATCTCTGCTTTGACAAGACGTGTCGAAAAACTGCCTCGCGTTATGTGCGGGGCTAGTTAAAGGAAACGGTTCGAATAATCACTGGGCCATGACATAACGTCATACTGTCAAAACAAGTCAGCCAATTAGATTTGCAAAAATATTATTCTCTCTGCGGTGGTATGTCGAACTTATTTTGCAGGGTTGGACACTATCCTCGTATTCAAATTCTTCTGTGATGTATTCGGAGAAGGAACCCGCCTTGCAATGCCGAAGACAATAATGCGCGCCGGACTCATCGTCATTGAAGCCCGGTTCAGGGGCTACTGAGGGAGTCCTGGATTAGGGGGTCTCCGGACAGTCGGACTATCTCCATTGGCCGGAGTGTTAGACTATGAAGATACAAGATTGAAGACTTCGTCTCGTGTCCGGATGGGACTCTACTTGGCGTGGAAGGCAAGCTAGGCAATATGGATATGGATATCTCCTCCTTTGTAACCGACCTTGTGTAACCCTAACCCTCTCCGGTGTCTATATAAACCAAAGGGTTTTAGTCCGTAGGACACAACAACCACAACATACAATCACACCATAGGCTAGCTTCTAGGGTTTAGCCTCTCTGATCTCGTGGTAGATCTACTCTTGTACTACCCATATCATCAATATTAGTCAAGCAGGACGTAGGGTTTTACCTCCATCAAGAGGGCCCAAACCTGGGTAAAACATTGTGTCCCCTGCCTCCTGTTACCATCCGGCCTAGACACGCAGTTCGGGACCCCCTACCCGAGATCCGCCGGTTTTGACACCGACACCCCGGTACACCGAAACTTATACGAAATGACCCGGACCATTCTGGTGTCTGAATGTAGCCTTCCAATATATGAATCTTTATGTATCGACCATTTCGAGACTCCTTGTCATGTCCATGATGTCATCCGGGACTCCAAACAACCATCGGTACATCAAGTCACATAACTCATAATACATATCGTCATTGAACGTTAAGCGTGCGGACCCTACGGGTTCTAGAACTATGTAGACATGACCGAGACACATCTCCAGTCAATAACCAATAGCGGAACCTGGATGCTCATATTGGTTCCTACATATTCTATGAAGATCTTTATCGGTCAAACCGCACAACAACATACGTTGTTCCCTTTGTCATCGGTATGTTACTTGCCCGAGATTCAATCGTCTGTATCATCATACCTAGTTTAATCTCGTCACCGGCAAGTCTCTTAACTCATTCTGTAATGCATCATCCTACAACTAACTCATTAGTCACATTGCTTGCAAGGCTTATAGTGATGTGCATTACCGTGAGGGCCCAGAGATACCTCTCCGACAATCGGAGTGACAAATCCTAATCTCGATCTATGCCAACTGAACAAA
Organism: Triticum monococcum; assembly: GCA_034509565.1. Lineage (NCBI taxonomy): Eukaryota > Viridiplantae > Streptophyta > Magnoliopsida > Poales > Poaceae > Triticum > Triticum monococcum. The sequence continues at coordinate 474,348,327 of CM067842.1, read as the reverse complement.
CACCATCGGAGACACCTGTAGAGCATCTTTATAATCACTCAGTTACGTTGTGATGTTCGATAGCACACTAAGTGTTCCTCCTGTATTCAGGAGTTGCATAATCTCATAGTCATAGGAACATGTATAAGCCATGAAGAAAGCAATAGCAATAAACTAAACGATCATAGTACTAAGCTAACGGATGGGTCTAGTCCATCACATCATTCTCTAATGATGTGAGCCCGTTCATCAAATGACAACACATGTCCACGGCTAGGAAACTTAACCATCTTTGATTAACGAGCTAGTCAAGTAGAGGCATACTAGGGACACTCTGTTTGTCTATGTATTCACACATGTACTAAGTTTCCGGTTAATACAATTCTAGCATAAATAATAAAATTTATCATGATATAAGGAAATATAAATAACAACTTTATTATTGCCTCTAGGGCATATTTCCTTCAGTCTCCCACTTGCAGAGTCAATAATCTAGATAACACAGTAATGATTCTAACACCCATGGAGTCTTGGTGTTGATCGTGTTTTGCTCGTGAGAGAGGCTTAGTTAACGGGTCTGCAATATTCAGATCCGTATGTATCTTGCAAATCTCTATGTCTCCCTCCTTGACTTGATCGCAGATGGAATTGAAGCATATTTTGATGTGCTTGGTTCTCATGTGAAATCTGGATTCCTTTGTAAAGGCAATTGCACCAGTATTGTCACAAAAGATTTTCATTGGACCCGATGCACTAGGTATTACACCTAGATCGGATATGAACTCCTTCATCTAGACTCCTTCATTTGTTGCTTCCGAAGCAGCTATGTATTCCACTTCACATGTAGATCCCGCCATGATGCTTTGCTTAGAACTGCACCAACTGACAGCTCCACCATTCACTAAAAATACGTATCTGGTTTGTGACTTAGAGTCATCTGAATCAGTGTTAAAGCTTGCATCGACGTAATCATTTACGACGAGCTCTTTTTCACCTCCATAAAAAAGAAACATATCCTTAGTCCTTTCCAGGTATTTCAGGATGTTCTTGCCCGTTGTCCAGTGATCCACTCCTGGATTACTTTGGTACCTCCTTGCTAAACTAATAGCAAGGCACACATTAGGTCTGGTACACAGCATTGCATACATGATAGAACCTATGACTGTGCCATAGGGAATGACTTCCATTTTCTCTCTATCTTTTGCAGTGGTCGGGCATTGAGTCTGACTCAACTTCACACCTTGTAACACAGGCAAGAACCCTTTATTTGCTTGATTCATTTTGAACTTCTTCAAAACTTTATCAAGGTATGTGCTTTGTGAAAGTCCAATTAAGCGTCTTGATCTATCTCTATAGATCTTGATGCCCAATATATAAGCAGCTTCATCGAGGTTTTTCATTGAAAAAATATTATTCAAGTATCCTTTTATGCTATTCAGAAATTTAGTATCATTTTTGATCAATAATATGTCATCCACATACAATATCAGAAATGCTACAGAGCTCCCACCCACTTTCTTGTAAATACATGCTTCTCCAAAAGTCTGTATAAAACCATATGCTTTGATCACACTATCAAAGCGTATATTCCAACTCCGAGATGCTTGCACTAGTCCATAAATGGATCGATGGAGCTTGCACACTTTGTTAGCACCTTTTGGATTAAAAAACCTTCCGGTTGCATCATATACAACTCTTCTTTAAGATATCCATTAAGGAATGCAGTTTTGACATCAATTTGCTAAATTTCATAATCATAAAATGAGGCAATTACTCACATGATTTGGACTGACTTAAGCATCGCTACAGGTGAGAAGGTCTCATCATAGTCAACTCCTTGAACATGTCGAAAACCTCTCGCAAGAAGTCGAGCTTTGTAGACAGTAACATTACCGTCAACATCAGTCTTCTTCTTGAAGATCCATTTATTCTCTATGGCTTGCCGATCATCAGGCAAGTCAACCAAAGTCCACACTTTGTTCTCATACATGAATCCCATCTCAAATTTCATGGCCTGAAGCCATTTTGCGGAATCTGGGCTCATCCTCGCTTCCTCATAGTTCGTAGGTTCGTCATGGTCAAGTAACATGACCTCTAGAACAGGATTACCGTACCACCCTGGTGCGGATCTTACTCTGGTTGACCTACGAGGTTCGGTAGTAACTTGATCAGAAGTTTCATGATCATTATCATTAGCTTCCTCACTAATTGGTGTAGGAATCACTCAAACTGATTTCTATGATGAACTACTTTCCAATAAGGGAGAAGGTACAGTTACCGCATCAAGTTCTTGTAGGATCGAGAAGAGGTGTCTAGAGGGGGGGTGAATAGACTCTTAGCAAGAAAAGTTGCAGTTTTTAATTTCCTTAAGTTGAAGTGGAGTTTTGGCACAAGTTTGAACATTCACAATACATATCAAGCAAGCATGACAAGAGCATATGAGCAGCGGAAAGTAAGTCATGCAAGTTGACAGAATATAAAGGGATGGGATTGGAGTGTGCAAACGCAATTGGAAACACGGAGATTTTTGGCATGGTTTCGATAGGTGGTGCTATCGTACATCCACCTTGATGGAGACTTCAAACCACGAAGGGTAACGGTTGCGTGAGTCCATGGAGGGCTCCACCCATGAAGGGTCCACGAAGAAGCAACCTTGTCTATCCCACCATGGCCATCGCCCATGAAGGACTTGCCTCACTAGGGTAGATCTTCACGAAGTAGGCGATCTCCTTGCCCATACAAACTCCTTGGTTCAACTCCACAATCTTGATGGAGGCTCCCAAGTGACACCTAACCAATCTAGGAGACTCCATTCTCCAAGAGGTAACAAATGGTGTGTTGATGATGAACTCCTTGCTCTTGTGCTTCGAATGGTAGTCTCCCCAACACTCAACTCTCTCTCATAGGATAGGATTTTGTGGAAAGATGATTTGAGTGGAAAGCAACTTGGGGAAAGCTAGAGATCAAGATTTATGTGGTTGGAATGAAGTATCTTGACCTCAACACAAGTGTAGGTGGTTCTCTCTCAGAAAATGTATCTTGGAAGTGTAGGCATGTTCTGATGGCTCTCTCCACGAACGAAGAGTGGGTGGAGGGGTATATATAGCCTCCACACAAAATCTAACCGTTACACACAAATCACCAAACTCGGTGGGACCGAATCATGCAACTCGGTCAGACCGATTTAGTTCATAATTTGACAGTTAGGGTTTTCGGTGGGACCGACTTGATCAACTCGATGGGACCGATGTGCTAGGGTTAGAGTAAAGCCTCATCTTAGTTGGACCGATTACACAAATTCGGTGGGACCGATTTCGGTAATAAGATAAACAGAGAGTTGGCCAAGCAAACTCGGTGAGACCGATGTCATGTTTCGATGAGACCAAAATTAATGCAATAGGCAATAGAGAGTTTGCAAGCCCATCTCAGTGAGACAGAGATCCCATCGGTGAGACCAAATTGATTAGGGTTTCTGGCAGTGGCTATGTCAAGAGAACTCGGTGGTACCGGATAGGAAATTTCGGTGGGGCCGAGTTTGACTTTTGGTTTGGGACATATTTGGATATGAGAAAGTGGTTGAGGGTTGTGGAGCATATCACTAAGCACTTTGAGCAAGAACCTCATTAAGAAACACCTCATCCCCTCTTAATAGTATTGGCTTTTCTATGGACTCAATGTGATCTTGGATCACTAAAATGAAAAATGTAGAGTCCTGAGCATTGAGCTTGAGCCAATCATTTGTCTTCATCATCTTGAAGGGGTCCCACATCCTCTAGTCTATGCCACTCCACTGTTGGACTTATCTGAAATATGCTTGATGAAAGTATTAGTCCAACAAGAGATATGTTGACATTAATTACCAAAATCACCCGGGGAGCACTTGTGCTTTCAATCTCCCCCTTTTGGTAATTGATGACAACATACATCAAAGCTTTAGATAAAGATATAGAGAATAATAGTTAAAGCTTTGGAAAGACATGTAACATGCATTGGCTCCCCCTATATGTATGCAATCATGTAAATATGGAATATAAGAACATGTGAATGCAAAGCATGACAGAGTAAGCAATGTGTTACATGTATCTTGGCTATATGCATCAGAGCAAAAGATGTAAATATAGGAAATGTACCTACATGCTCATGAGTCTTTCTTGCAAATGATACGTCGCCAACGTATCTATAATTTTTGATTGCTCCATGCTATATTATCTACTATTTTGGACATTATTGGGCTTTATTTTCCACATTTTTATTATTTTTGGGACTAACCTATTAACCGGAGGCCCACCCCAGAATTGCTGTTTTTTCCTATTTTAGGGTTTCGAAGAAAAGGAATATCAAACGGAGTCCAAACGGAATGAAACCTTCGGGAACGTGATTTTCTCACCGAACATGATCCGGGAGACTTGGACCCTACGTCAAGCAACCAATAGGGAGGTCACGAGGTAGGGGGCGCGCCTACCCTCCCCCCCCCAGGCGCGCCGTCCACCCTCGTGGCCCCCCTGTGGCTCCACCGACGTACTTCTTCCTCCTATATATACGTACGTACCCCCAAACGATCAGAAGAGGAGCCAAAACCCTAATTCCACCGCCGTAACTTTTTGTATCCACGAGATCCTATCTTGGGGCCTGTTACAGAGCTCCGTCGGAGGGGCCATCGATCACGGGGGGCTTCTAAATCAACACCATAGCCTCTCCGATGAAGTGTGAGTAGTTTACCTCAGACCTACGGGTCCATAGTTATTAGCTAGATGGCTTCTTCTCCCTTTTTGGATCTCAATACAAATTGGATCTCAATACAAAGTTCTCCCCCTCTCTTGTGGAGATCTATTCGATGTAATCTTCTTTTTGCATTGTGTTTGTTGAGACCGATGAATTGTGGGTTTATGATCAAGTTTATCTATGAACAATATTTGAATCTTCTCTGAATTCTTTTATGTATGATTGGTTATCTTTGCAAGTCTCTTCGAATTATGAGTTTGGTTTGGCCTACTAGATTGATCTTTCTTGCAATGGGAGAAGTGCTTAGCTTTGGGTTCAATCTTGCGGTGTCCTTTCCCTGTGACAGTAGGGGCAGCAAGGCACGTATTGTATTGTTGCCATCGAGGATAACAAGATGGGGTTTTCATCATATTGCATGAGTTTATCCCTCTACATCATGTCATCTTGCTTAAGGCGTTACTCTGTTCTTATGAACTTAATACTCTAGATGCATGCTGGATAGCGGTCGATGTGTGGAGTAATAGTAGTAGATGCAGGCAGGAGTCGGTCTACTTGTCTTGGACGTGATGCCTATATACATGATCATACCTAGATATTCTCATAACTATGCTCAATTCTGTTAATTGCTCAACAGTAATTTGTTCACCCACCGTAAAATACTTATGCTCTTGAGAGAAGCCACTAGTGAAACCTATGGCCCCCGGGTCTATGTTCATCATATTAATCTTCCAATACTTATTTATTTTCATTGCCTTTTATTTTACTTTGCATCTTTTCATAAAAATACCAAAAATATTATCTTATCATATCTATCAGATCTCACTCTCGTAAGTGACCGCGTAGGGATTGACAACCCCTTATCGTGTTGGTTGCGAGGATTTATTTGTTTTGTGCAGGTGCGAGGGACTCGCGCATAGTGTCCTACTGGATTGATACCTTGGTTCTCAAAAACTGAGGGAAATACTTACGCTACTTAGCTGCATCACCCTTTCCTCTTCAAAGGAAAAACCAACGCAGTGCTTAAGAGGTAGCAAGAAGGATTTCTAGCGCCGTTGTCGGGGAGGTCTACGCAAAAGTCAACATACCAAGTACCCATCACAAACCCTTATCTCCCGCATTAAATTATTTGCCATTTGCCTCTCGTTTTCCTCTCCCCCACTTCACCCTTGCCGTTTTATTCGCCCTCTCCCTCTCTCTCTATCCTCCCTCTCTTTCTCTATTTGCCTCTTTTTGCCCTTTGCACCTTCTGCCGTTATGTCTGAAATTGGGGAAATTATTGTCGATATGGACAATAATAATATCATGAAAAATTCGGATGCTCCTGCTAAAGAACCCCCCATCTTACATACAAAAAAATTCCGTGTTGGTAGTGGTAATATTATTGTGAAAGGAGTTATTCAAGATTTCTTTACTTGTGCCGGTGCTTTACCTTATATGGGTAGTTCTATCCTTCATAGAACTAGTAGTCTTGCGGACGCTATTGCCATGCTTGTAGTTGAACTTGAAAGACAATTCATGCACATGCATCCTTGCATACAAAGGATTTTCCTAGAATTTTCTAATATTGTGCATTCTTCTGTTAAGCGTGCTGCTACTATCTTTTTGGCTCATGAGTTTCGATTCATAATAAAAGAGGCCAAAGAAATCTTTGCGCATTATAGGGTGGACGCTTGTCGTCCTCCCATAGAGGCTATCCTTTTTGATCAAGAAGAAATAATGCGTTTTCAATCTCTAGACTATGTTGCTTTCAATGAAAATCTTAGAAAAAGGGTTCCTACCAATGTTTTAGTTGATAGAATTTTTGAACTTAATGATGATTTGGCCATTCGAAATAATGAACTAGGATATTCTCTTGAATATAGGCTCACAAAGTTCTGTCAAAAGAATGCTTGATGAATTGGTTGTGCAATATGAAGGACCAAAGGAGGAACCTATACCTCCCAAGGTTGATCTTGGGGACTTTTGTCCCATTAAATTTAGCCCTTTTGATTACTTTTGCTTGCCTCAAAGAAAATTTGCTGCCGAACATAGAGAATATGAAATGAGTTTTAATGATCTATCTTACTATTATGGCAATACCTAGATCTATCCTTGCTTTTTATGCCTAGCTAGGGGCGTTAAACGATAGCGCTTGTTGGGAGGCAAGCCAATTTTATTTTTATTCCTTGCTTTTTGCTCCTGTTTAGTAATAAATAATTTTTCTAGACTATGTTTTGGTTGTGTTTTTTATGTTTAATTAGTGTTTGTGCCAAGTAGAACCGTTGGGAAGACTTGGGGAAAGTTTTGTTAATCTTGCTGTAAAAAAACAGAAACTTTAGCCCTCACGAGAACTGCTGCCATTTTTATTTGGAAAGTTCTATTTAGTTAATTCGTTTTGCATATGATTAATAGATAAATTCCGCACGTCCAGAAATTTATTTTAGAATTTTTAGGGTTCCAGATCTTGCGGTAGCTACAGATGACTACAGACTGTTCTGTTTTTGACACATTCTGTTTTTCGTGTGTTGTTTGCTTATTTTGATGAATCTATGGCTAGTAAAATAGTTTATAAACCATACAGAAGTTTGAATACAGTAGGTTTAACACCAATATAAATAAAGAATCAGTTCATTACAGTACCTTGAAGTGGTCTTTTGTTTTCTTTCGCTAACGGAGCTCACGAGATTTTCTACTTTAAGTTTTGTGTTGTGAAGTTTTCAAGTTTTGGGTAAAGATTTGATGGATTATGGAACAAGGAGCGGAAAGAGCCTAAGCTTGGGGATTCCCATGGCACCCCCAAGATAATCTAAGGACACCTAAAAGCCAAAGCTTGGGGATGCCCCGGAAGGCATCCCCTCTTTCGTCTACTTCTATCGGTAACTTTACTTGGAGCTATATTTTTATTCACCACATGATATGTGTTTTGCTTGGAGCGTCTTGTATGATTTGAGTCTTTGCTTTTTAGTTTACCACAATCATCTTTCCTGTACACAACTTTTGAGAGAGACACACATGATTTGGAAATTATTAGAATACTCTATGTGCTTCACTTATATCTTTTGAGTTATATAGTTTTGCTCTAGTACTTCACTTATATCTTTTAGAGCACGATGGTGGATTTGTTTTATAGAAACTATTGATCTCTCATGCTTCACTTATATTATTTTGAGAGTCTTAAATAGCATGGTAATTTGCTTAAATAATCCTAATATGCTAGGCATACAAGATTAATAATAAAATTCTCTTATGAGTGTGTTGAATACTAAGAGAAGTTTGATGCTTGATGATTGTTTTGAGATATGGAGGTAGTGATATTAAAGTTGTGCTAGTTTAGTAGTTGTGAAATTGAGAAATACTTGTGTTGAAGTTTGCAAGTCACGTAGCATGCACGTATGGTAAACGTTATGTAACAAATTTGAAACATGAGGTGTTCTTTGATTGTCTTCCTTATGAGTGGCGGTCGGGGACGAGAGATGGTCTTTTCCTACCAATCTATCCCCCTAGGAGCATGCGCGTAGTGCTTGGTTTTTGATGACTTGTAGATTTTTGCAATAAGTATGTGATTTCTTTATGACTAATGTTGAGTCCATGGATTATACGCACTCTCATCCTTCCATCATTGCTAGCCTCTTCGGTACCGTGCATTGCCCTTTCTCACATTGAGAGTTGGTGCAAACTTCTCTGGTGCATCCAAACCCTGTGATATGATACGCTCTTTCACAAATAAACCTCCTTATATCTTCCTCAAAACAGCCACCATACCTAACTATTATGGCATTTCCATAGCCATTCTGAGATATATTGCCATGCAACTTTCCACCATCCTGTTTATCATGACACGTTCATCATTGTCATATTGCTTTGCATGATCATGTAGTTGACATCGTATTTGTGGCAAAGCCACCGTTCATAATTTTCATACATTTCACACTTGATTCATTGCATATCCCGGTACACCGCCGGAGGCATTCATATAGAGTCATGCCTTGTTGTAGTATCGAGTTGTAATCATTGAGTTGTAAAAAATAGAAGTGTGATCATCATCATTTAATAGAGCATTGTCCCAATAAAAAAAGAGAAAGGCCAAATAAAAAAATGAAGGCCCAAATAAATATAAATAAAAAGGGACAATGCTACTATCCTTTTTCCACACTTGTGCTTCAAAGTAGCACCATGATCTTCATGATAGAGAGTCTCTTGTTTTGTCATTTTCATATACTAGTGGGAATTTTTCATTATAGAACTTGGCTTGTATATTCCAACAATGGGCCTCCTCAAGTGCCCTAGGTCTTCGTGAGCAAGCAAGTTGGATGCACCCCCACTAGTTTCTTTTGTTGAGCTTTCATACATTTATATCTCTAGTGCATCCGTTGCATGGCAATCCCTACTCCTTGCATTAACATCAATCGATGGGCATCTCCATAGCCCATTGATTAGCCTCGTTGATGTGAGACTTTATCCTTTTTTGTCTTCTCCACATAACCCCTATCATTATACTCTATTCCACCCATAGTGCTATATCCATGGCTCACGCTCATGTATTGCATGAAGGTTTATAAAGTTTGAGATTACTAAAGTATGAAACAATTGCTTGGCTTGTCATCGGGGTTGTGCATGATGAGAGCATTCTTGTGTGACAAAAATGGGGCATGACTAAACTATATGATTTTGTAGGGATGAACTTTCTTTGGCCATGCTATTTTGAGAAGACATAATTGCTTAGTTAGTATGCTTGAAGTATTATTATTTCTATGTCAATATTAAACTTTTATCTTGAATCTTTAGGATCTTAATATTCATGCCGCAATTAAGAAGAAATACATTGAAATTATGCCAAGTAGCATTCCAGATCAAAAATTCTGTTTTTATCATTTACCTACTAGAGGACGAGCATGTATTAAGCTTGGGGATGCTTGATACGTCTCCAACGTATCTATAATTTTTTATTGCTCCATGCTATATTATCTACTGTTTTGGACATTATTGGGCTTTATTTTCCACTTTTATATTTTTTGGGACTAACCTATTAACCAGAGGCCCAGCCTAGAATTGTTGTTTTTTGCCTATTTTAGGGTTCGAAGAAAATGAATATCAAACGTAGTCCAAACAGAATGAAACCTTCGGGAATGTGATTTTCTCACCGAACATGATCCAGGAGACTTGGACCCTACGTCAAGCAACCAACAGGGAGGGCACGAGGTAGGGGGGCGCGCCTACCCCCCCCCCCCAGGCGCGCCCTCCACCCTCGTGGGCCCCCTGTTGCTCCACCGACGTACTTCTTCCTCCTATATATACGTACGTACCCCCAAACGATCAGAAGAGGAGCAAAAACCCTAATTCCACCGCCGTAACTTTCTGTATCCACGAGATCCTATCTTGGGGCCTGTTACAGAGCTCCGTCGGAGGGGCCATCGATCACGGGGGGCTTCTACATCAACACCATAGCCTCTCCGATGAAGTGTGAGTAGTTTACCTCAGACCTACGGGTCCATAGTTATTAGCTAGATGGCTTCTTCTCTCTTTTTGGATCTCAATACAAAGTTCCCCCCCTCTCTTGTGGAGATCTATTCGATGTAATCTTCTTTTTGTGGTGTGTTTGTTGAGACCGATGAATTGTGGGTTTATGATCAAGTTTATATATGAACAATATTTGAATCTTCTCTGAATTGTTTTATGTATGATTGGTTATCTTTTCAAGTCTCTTCGAATTATTAGTTTGGTTTGGCCTACTAGATTGATCTTTCTTGCAATGGGAGACGTGCTTAGCTTTGGGTTCAATCTTGTGGTGTCCTTTCCCAGTGACTGTAGGGGCAGCAGGCACGTATTGTATTGTTGCCATCGAGGATTACAAGATGGGGTTTTCGTCATATTCCATGAGTTTATCCCTCTACATCATGTCATCTTGCTTAAGGCGTTACTCTGTTCTTATGAACTTAATACTCTAGATGCATGCTGGATAGCAGTCGATGTGTGGAGTAATAGTAGTAGATGTAGGCAAGAGTCGGTCTACTTGTCTTGGACGTGATGCCTATATACATGATCATACCTAGATATTCTCATAACTATGCTCAATTCTGTCAATTGCTCAACAGTAATTTGTTCACCCACCGTAAAATACTTATGCTCTTGAGAGAAGCCACTAGTGAAACCTATGGCCCCCGGGTCTATCTTCATCATATTAATCTTCCAATACTTATTTATTTTCATTGCCTTTTATTTTACTTTGCATCTTTATCATAAAAATACCAAAAATATTATCTTATCATATCTATCAAATCTCACTCTCGTAAGTGACCGTGTAGGGATTGACAACCCCTTATCGCGTTGGTTGTGAGGATTTATTTGTTTTGTGCAGGTGCGAGGGACTCGCGCGTAGCCTCCTACTGGATTGATACCTTGGTTCTCAAAAACTAAGGGAAATACTTGCGCTACTTTGCTGCATCACCCTTTCCTCTTCAAGGGAAAACCAACGCAGTGCTCAAGAGGTAGCAGCAAACAATATGTACATCAGCAAGAAGTCCTCATACACATGAGTGTGATGCATATACTTACCTTGTGGTCTTGAGTTGGCTTAGGAGAAATGAACCTGAGTAAACAAGGTTAGATAACACAGATACATCTACTAGCCAGAGTAAACAAAAAACCACAAGAGTACCAAGACTGGGATGACATGTAGAGAGTGAGTACTGAGTACTCTATTGGATATAGACATGTCCCCAAAGGTAAATATATGCAATGAATTCAAGGATTTCCTTCCCTTAGATGTCTTGCGCCCCCTGAATCTTGCTTGGGATACTGGGAGAAGATAGGGAACAGAAAATTAGAGCAATGAAATGAAAAAAAACAAATGCAAACAATCAAATATGAACATGTCTTTTGAGGGAGCCCTGGATTAGGGGGTCTCCGGACAGCCGGACTATATCCTTTGGCCGGACTGTTGGACTATGAAGATACAAGATTGAAGACTTCGTCTCGTGTTCGGATGGGACTCTACTTGGTGTGGAAGGCAAGTTAGGCAATACGGATATGTATATCTCCTCCTTTTTAACCGACTCTATGTAACCCTAGCCCCCTCCAGTGTCTATATAAACCGGAGGGTTTAGTCTGTAGGACAACATACAATCATACCATAGGCTAGCTTCTAGGGTTTAGCCTCTCTGATCTCGTGGTACATCAACTCTTGTAACACTCATATTATCAAGAACAATCAAGCAGGACGTAGGGTATTACCTCCATTAAGAGGGCCCGAACCTGGGTAAACATCGTGTCCCCTGCCTCCTATTACCATCCGCCTTAGACACACAGTTCGGGACCCCCTACCCGAGATCCGCCGGTTTTGACACCGACATTGGTGCTTTCATTGAGAGTTCCACTGTTTTGTCATCATAAGTAGGATGGCTCGCCTCGTTGTCAAGGACAACATCACCTCTAGGGGAGCCCTGGCTGTAGGCCAAACTCTCCGACTAGGCGGCTTCGTCATGACCGCCCGCTCGTCAGCGGTGCCGACGATGACTTCTCGGGTCATCGAAAATAGCCTCCACATCGGCTCGAAATTTGCCGTGCAGATGGATCCAATGGAGCTCTCCTCTTTGAACGAGCTCATGTATCGCATCGATGCTCTAGGAGTCAATACGGACTACGATCGGATCGGGCTTAAACCCGACCAAAGGGAGATTAACTCTCCGCCGGTCACCCATCAGATAGCGGTGTTGGAGGAGCAATGCGGCGATTCTCCCTCTATCCTGAGGACAAACTATGTCCGGATTCCCTAGCTCTCCGAGCAGGATACTCGCTCACGGGAGGACACCGCCCTAACCCTGGATCCAGAATCAGGCCGCATATCGAACCAACAGGGCAACATCCCGGAGCCCGAACTTCCAAGATCAAAAACTCTCCTGCCCCGGGATCACAGATTGGGTCAAGGTCTGGACTTAAATCCACCCACCCACCCAGATACAAACGATCTTTCCCACATTAGGCATGCGCCCCAAGAGATAGTACATCACTATTGGGCCAGATTCCTCCTTGTAATGAACAAGGTCAAGGACTGTCGCGAGGAAGACGCAATTTCATTCTTTTGCAACAATTGCACGGACAAGGGAGTCCTCAATGCCATAAGTCGCCGTGACATAGCACACTTCGCTGACTTGTCAGCCATAGTACGGAAATACTGTGCGATGGAAAGTGCCTGGAAAATCCAAACGCAATTTTGGGATAATCCAGCTCTGACAAAACCCCCAGTCCAAACTAAAAGGGTGCACTCTCATAAGTCGCCCGACTCAATTCCAAAGAAGAAAAAGCCCACTACAGGGCGTGGAACCGTATTGGAGGGATGGCTAAACGGGCCCTGCAAAATCCATAGTACAGCGGATACCATATCAACACACCGCCTTAGAGCATGTTGGGTACTCCGGCAGGTGGCCAAAACGGTGAGGATCTCCTCATCCAAAATACCTCAGAGCACCTTCCCACGGATAACAATACAGTATTAACGGTCTTTGAGACCTTCGTCTCAAATAATAGGCGTAAGCGAGCACTCCACGGCCTTGCCGAAGTCTGCCACGTGGCAGCAATAAATCCATGGAGCGACACGGCTATCACCTTCAATGCCAGTGACGAACCTAAATTCCAAACAGCCCGAGCACCAGCCGCTTTGGTCCTCAGTCCAATTGTGGACGGCTTTCGACTCACTAAGGTGCTCATGGACGGCGACAGCGAATTAAACCTCATTTATGAGGAAACTCTCCAAAAAATGGAAATAGACAGCAACCGTATTGAGCAAAGCAGTACGACCTTCCGAGGGATCATCCCTAGTCGGGAGGCACGTTGCGCTGGGAAAATCACACTTGATGTGGTATTCGGCACTCCGGAGAATTACAGGTCCGAAGAAATTACATTCCAAGTGGCCCCGTTCAGTAGCGGATACCACGCCCTTCTAGGGTGGGAGGCATTCACGATTTTTCAAGCCATACCCCATTACGGGTACATGAAGCTCAAAATGCCCGGACCCAATGGAATCATCACTCTAGTTAGTGATCCGGACATAGCACTCCGCGCCGAGAATAAAACAGTCGCACTAGCCCTCGAGGCATTATCCAAAGCCTTTATGGCGGAGGAGTTAACCGCGCTGCGCTCCACGGTGGACAGGGACGACGTGATACTAGACAAAAGATCCAAGTCCACCTCCTTTAAACCAGCGTACGAAATAGTCGAATTCCAAGTCCATCCAACAGACCCCACAAAAACAGCATCCATCGGGGCACAGTTAAACCCCGCTGTAGACGCCGCACTACGAGAGTTTCTGTGCGAGAATTGGGACATATTCGCCTGGCATCCTTCATACGTGCCAGGAATCCCACGCAGATTGGCCGAGCATAGCCTTAATGTTCTAAAAGGATTCAAGCCGGTCAAGCAGACTCTTCGGTGTTTCTCTGAACCTAAGCGACAAGCCATGGGAGAGGATCTAGCCAAGCTACGGGAGGCCGGATTTATTAGAGAAATAAAACATCCGGACTGGCTAGCAAACCTGGTGATGGTACCAAAGAAGGACAAATCCTAGCACCTATGCGTCGACTTCAAAGACCTTAATAAGGCTTGCCCAAAGGATCCCTTTCCACTCCCCCGCATCGATCAAATCATCGACGCTACCGCAGGACACGAATCATTGTGCTTCCTTGACGCAAACTCCGGTTACCACCAGATTAAGATGGCGGAGTCTGATCAAGCCGCAACAGCATTTATCACGCCATACGGCCCCTTCTGTTTTAACACAATGCCCTTCGGGCTCAAAAACGTCGGCGCAACATATCAACGCATGATCCAGACATGTCTGGAAAAGCAGATCAGCAAGACTGTGGAGGCATATGTAGACGATGTGGTCATTAAAACCAGACACGTCGACTCTTTAATAGACGACTTGAGGCTCACGTTCACCAATCTCCGAACATACGACATTAAGCTCAATCCGGAAAAATGCTTTTTCGGCGTTCCTGTCGGAAAGCTCCTGGGCTTCATCATCTCCAGTAGAGGAATTGAAGCAAATCCGGCTAAAATCCGAGCTCTGTCGCAGTTGGCTATCCCAACTGACCTCAAGCAAATCTAGAAATTAACTAGATGTGTGGCGGATTTAAGCCGCTCCATCTCCCGGTTAGGAGAAAAGGCACTTCCCCTTTATCGCCTTCTTCAGCGCACCGAACACTTCGAGTGGACAGACGCAGCCACGGCCGGACTGGAAGAAATAAAAGCCATCCTGGCCACCAACCCAATCTTGGCCACGCCAACTATTGGCGAACCAATGCTATTATATATAGCGGCAACTCACCAAGTTGTAAGCGCAGTGCTCGTCGTTGAACGAGAGATGGACGGACATAAATTCCCACTTCAAAAGCCGGTATATTATGTATCCACCGTCCTCACCCCATGCAAATCACGGTACCCACATTACCAAAAGATAGCATACGCGGTATTTATGGCATCCCGGAAATTACGACACTACTTTCAAGAGTGTTCGATTACGGTGGCCTCCGAAGTACCACTCAATGACATAATAAACAACCGCGATGCCACGGGCCGGATTGCCAAATGGGCTATCGAGCTCCTCCCGTTCGACATAACATATAAGCCACGACGAGCCATTAAGTCGCAAGTACTGGTCGATTCCGTAGCCGAATGGACAGAAGCCGAACTCCCTAAAGAGTACGGCGCATACTCCAATTGGATCATGCACTTCGACAGCTCTAAAATGCTGGCTGGTGTTGGGGCTGGCATTGTCCTGACGTCCCCCACCGAAAAAACGGTGCAATACGTGCTCCAAATACTACATACAGACTCCAATAACGCAGCCGAATACGAGGCCCTATTACATGGTCTCCGGATGGCAGTCTCCATGGGCATCCAACGCCTAGAGGTGCGTGGGGACTCGAACCTTGCAATATCCCAAATAAATGGAGACTTCGATGCCAAGGATCCGAAAATGGTGGCATATCACAACGCCGTCCTCAAAATGTCAGCTCGGTTCGAGGGGCTTGAATTCCACCATGTGGCTCGGGAAAACAACCAGGCGGCGGACATCCTCGCCCGTATCGATGCTAAACGCGACCCTGTCCCACCGAACATCTTCCTGGAAAGACTGTTTAAACCATCCATGGTATGGGAAGGGGACACTGGCAAAAATAGTCCGGACCCGGCCACAACCCCAGATACCGAACACTCTGACACAATCGGAGGCTCTGCCACTGAAATAACACCTTCAGCCCACGTGATAATGGTCGTCATCGCCCCATGGACAGAACCATTCCTGGCCTACCTAACTAGACAGGAATTACCGAGGACCAAAATGAGGCACGCTGCATAGTGCGGCGATCTAAAGCCTACAAGGTCCACAAGGGAGAGCTTTACAAGAAAAGCACAACCGAAGTCCTTCAAAGGTGCATCTTCAAAGAGGAAGGGCGGAAGCTTTTGGCAGAAATCCATGCCAGACTCGGCGGCCACCACGCTGCAGCCCGGGCCCTTGTAAGCAAGGCCTTCCGTACAGGTTTTTATTGGCCGACGGCCCGGGCAGATGCACAGCATCTGGTACAACATTGTGTTGGTTGCCAGCTTTTTGCAAACCAAAGCCACATTCCACCTACCGCCCTCCAAACAATCCCCAATACTTGGCCCTTTGTGGTCTAGGGGCTTGATATGGTCGGACCCCTCAAAGGGGAAACCCGTAAGAAAAAAATACTTACTGGCCATGGTGGATAAATTCACCAAATGGATAGAAGCCAAAGCTGTCAAAACGTTTGAATCCGGACCGGTGATAGACTTCATATCCGGGGTTGTACACCGTTATGGTGTCCCCCACAGCATCATCACTAACAATGGCACAAACTTTACAGCCGATGAAGTGAAACTTTGGTGCAGCAACATGGGCATCAAGCTCGATTATGCTTCTGTCTATCATCCGCAAACTAACGGTCAAGTCGAACGAGCGAATGGTCTTATCATGAGCGGCATTAAAGCCAGATTAGTCCGATCCTAGAAGGAATCAGACACTCATTGGGTAGAGGAGCTTGACTCCGTACTATGGGGGCTGCTGACCACGCTGAATCGCACTACCGGATACACACCGTTTTTTATGGTGTACGGCGCTGAGGCGGTGATGCCTTGCGACATAATTCATGACTCACCTCGAGTGCGCATGTACGAAGAAAGAGAGGACGAGCTTGATCGGCAGGACAATTTGGATGCCCTGGAGGAGGAGCGCGACGTGGCAAAAGCCCGTTCCGCATTCTATCAACAACAGGCTCAAAGGTATCAAAGCAGAGAAGTGCGGGCCAAAACCTATAACGTTGGTGAACTAGTTCTACGCCTGCCGGAGAAGAAAAAGAAAAAGCTCAAGCCCAAATGGGAAGGTCCCTTCATTATCAACCAGGTTCTGAATGGTGGAGCGTACCGTCTGCGGGATGCATCAGATAATCGACTCGAGCCAAACCCATGGAATGCAGCCAGACTCCGAAGATTCTATGCCTAGCGTCGGACTCTATGTTCGTCTCCTTACCTCCATCAATTTTCTGCACATCTGTTTCTTCTCTCTTTCTTTCTCTTTTTTCTCTTCAAGGCCCTAAAGGGCTACACTTTTGTCTTGGTTACACAATCTTGACGCGCTAACCGCGCTCAATATACCTGGGGGCTTCTTATAAAGAAGCTTAATCTAATTACCTTTCCAGGCTTTATGCCCCGCACATGTGTTATTCTTTCGCATGTACCTTTTTTCGCCATTATATGCATTGATATGACTTAAGTTTTGGCCAAGATGGGTTTCCTGGCTCTTGTATTTATGCCCTACGTTCCCGTTAATTCAGCTAGGGCATAAGGGGAGCACCTCTGCGATTGTTACTGCCGGGTCAGCCGGATGTGTACGTCAGACTGGGTGAAGCCGAAAGCTAGCGTTCTTAAGGGAATATTCGGTCGGTGAATAAAAGATGACTTTCATTTAAATTACTACACGCCCCCAGATGTTTTTAGCCTGCGTCTCGTAGTTCGTACATGCACATTAGGGCATGCGTACCCAGGGAAAGGAACCCTTAACGGAACTATTCTCCCTGGAAGATGTTTCTTACTATCCATGTAATATAAGATAGCTAGTTGGGTACTTGTCTGTTCAAGCACTTATGACCCCTAGGTCTGGTTTCCACACATACCCCGATTTTACATAACCGAGTGGGTATTCGGATACACTCCGGACTATCAGGTCCAGAGGTCGAAGCGAAAAGGTCTGCCATGACAAATGATTTACAATCCGGCTAGGGACATTACATATGTCACTTGAAGTACACAGTCACTAAGACTGATTAAATTCTTCTTCTATACCATCCAACAGGCTGTCTAGCCTACAATCCTGTTGGGAATACTTTGCAGCTAATTCTACTTGTTCATACACTAAACTGACAGGGATCTCTTTCCCATCGGGCCCCACAGGTCCGACTTCGGCCATGTGGTTTGGGTCCGCCTTGGTATATCGTGTCTTCACCATAGCCCAGGCTTCCCTTGCACCTTGTCGGCAGGCTGATATCTTCCATAATCGGAAGCGCCGCCGCTCTCCCTTGAGCTTCTCTATAAGCTCCTCCATGCCTCCTGGCGGGGACGCGGATGGCCACAAGGCTTGAGCAATAACCTGCATCACCTGCCGAACTTATTTGTGTAGTTTTGAGAGCTCTGGTAGAAGATCACCCGAAGACCCGGGCATCTCCTCCGCGGGATGACCCGTCAGCATACCTGCAGACATAATGCTGTTAGCAGGCTTCCTCGCCGAACTCCTTTAAAAAGTTCGTTCAAGCACTTACTAAAAATGCCGCGCCGAAGCCGTTTATTCTCCTTCACGGAGTCCGCAAGCTGGGCTCGGACATCTTTCAGTTCCACGCCCAGCTAGATATTAGCGTCTCGGAGATCATTTTTCTCCTGCCTGACTCGCGTCAGCACGCGCTTGCCAGCATTTCGCTGTCGTTCATCACGTGCCGTATCCGCCTCCACGGCCTCTGGATTCACTCCGGGGCCACCTGCAACATCTATTGTTAGGTGTGCATACATGCCGCATACTACCTGGTGCCCATATTCTTCACAATAAAAGTGTTACCAGGGGGACCCTTTTCGGACTCCTTCAACGCGACAACAGCAGCCTCCAGCTGGGCCTTGCACTCATCCAGCTCTTGAGACAATTGGGAATTCTTCTCCATAAGAACCTGCACAAATAATGATCCTTAAATCAGTTGCGTCAACTGTTTCAAGTCTCAGGGGCTATTGATACATATAATCGTCAGATTTGCTTACCCGTATATCCCTTACATACTGTTCCGTGGCTCTGGCTAGACCATTTTGAGAAGCACGGATGTACGCGTCTCCGGAGTTGAAGGCATCAAATGCCTCTGGTGAGAAACAAGCGTCACGGAGTATGGCTCAGTGACACCTATGATTCATGGCACTCTCCACTTCTGAATTTGTAGCGGATAGTCCATCCGCATCCTCTGTAGGAGGAGCATCCGGCGTCCGCCTCATGTTGGCTTCCGCCTCTATGTCCAGCCCTGGAGCCTGACTCATGGAGGCGTGATCGATAGCCTCTCCGGATATAGTCCGGCGAGTGTTCTTTCTATTAAAGAAACATGGACGTCATTATATTTTGAGAAAGACGACAACCATGGAGCGAGGTTTTGTGTCATACCTCTGTGCCGGTGTCTCCGTCCTGACCGCCTTCCTTTTTGGCCTACCCGGCTTTGGTGCCTCTTTTTGGCGAGTTGCTGCGGGTTCGGCACGGTGTCCCGTATTCCTTCCCTGTAAAACACCATATGTGTATGGTAGGTGAAGTGTGTAAAAGGGGATCCTATTTTTGGAGTTGGGATTTTGGTTTTTCTTACATGCGACACAAGGAGTAGTCCGGGATAGTCGGCCGTTATGGCCACCATGGCGTCATCACAGCTCAATTGATAGAATTGCATGTCTATCAGCTCCACGAATATGTCCGGATCCTCTTTGAGTCCGGGACCGAGGGCCTGACCAGGGTCCTCTGGTTGTGGAGGTGGGCTGTTGACCTCCCTTACGGCTTTTCGCAGTTCTTACCTTAAAATGGCAAGGTAAGTACCTACAACGAAGAATGCGGGAGGAATCGGAGTAAAGAGGTACAACTCACCCAGCTTGGAGGGTTGTACATGGAGAATCCATCCCGTGGCTTGATACGGATGAACTCCTCTTCCTCTCCCTTGAAAAACTCAGACAGAATTTTTGCTAAAGCGGCAGCGGAGTCCGGTCCCTTACGCCCGCAGTGGGTGGCATCATCTTCCCCATTAAAACACCACAGGGGGTGCCCTTGATATTGAAGTGGATGCACTCCCCGCATTATTCATATTGACATAACCTCGATTATCGTCAATCCTGATTGAGCCAGCGCTTTAATCCTGTTCATCAGGTAAAGGACTTCTCCGTTGTCTTCCTCCTGGGGGCTCCGTGGGCGCCAGCTTTGGTGTTTCTTCAGAGGAGCATTATTGAACTCGGGAAGACCCCGCCGAACAGGGTCTGGAAGGGGGACATCCTCCATATAAAACCACTCCGAAGGCCAGTCTTCGAACATCTTCTTTGGAGTACGGGACAGGTATCCGGTTTCGGCAATGCGCCATATTTCAGCTCCGCCCACTTGATAAAGTGACCCCTTCTGTGTGCGGGGGACAAGGCAAAATAACCTTCTCCACAGCTCGAAATGATCCTCGCAGCCCAGAAACAACTCGCAAAGGGCAACGTAACCGGCAATCTGTAAAATGGAAGCAGGGGTGAAATTATGCAGTTGGAGGTCGTAAAACTCCAGGAGCCCATGGAGGAACGGATGAATTGGAAATCCGAGTCCCCTTAGTAAGTAAGGGACAAGGCACACCCGCTCCCCCTTAGAGGGGCTGGGGAAGCCCTCCGCTTGCTCCCCGCCATTATAGGTGGGGAGCCCGGCTCGGACGGGGACCATATACGCTGGAGGGAGAAATCCCTGGGTCTGTAGCTCTGCTAAACGACTGTGTGGGATGGAACACCTCTCCCAATCACCGGGCTTAGGGCTACGGGGCGGGAGGAGGAGCTGCGGTGGTCGGCCATGGTGGAATGGATTTTTTCCAAGCATGCTCCGATGGATTCTCGCTGTGGGAGGATGGCGTGGATTGGATCTAAGAATCCCCATCCCTTTAATAGACAATTTATTTACCTAGCTAGGGGGCGAATGTAAAAACGCCCTAGCTCCTCGCATTCGCTCGACGCGTGGAAGCTGGCCCTTATTGGGCACAGAAGCCAAGAAGTCTGACATTTATGGGAACCGGACACTACTTAACAGATGTTCAAGATTTGGAGAAGAACCCGCCTTGCAATGCCAAAGACAATACTACGCGCTAGACTCATCGTCATTGAAGCCTGGTTCAGGGGCTACTGAGGGAGTCCTGGATTAGGGGGTCTCCGGACAGCCGGACTATATCCTTTGGTCGGACTGTTGGACTATGAAGATACAAGATTGAAGACTTCGTCTCATGTCCAGATGGGACTCTACTTGGCGTGGCAGGCAAGCTAGGCAATACGGATATGTATATCTCCTCCTTTGTAACCGACTCTATGTAACCCTAGCCCCCTCCGGTGTCTATATAAACTGGAGGGTTTAGTCCGTAGGACAACATACAATCATACCATAGGCTAGCTTTTAGGGTTTAGCCTCTCTGATCTCGTGGTAGATCAACTCTTGTAACACTAATATTATCAAGAACAATCAAGGAGGACGTAGGGTATTACCTCCATCAAGAGGGCCCGAACCTGGGTAAACATCGTGTCCCCTGCCTCCTGTTACCATCCGCCTTAGACGCACAGTTCGGGACCCCCTACCCGAGATCCACCGGTTTTGACACCGACATCTTTCCCCTCTTAAAGACATGTAACTTCTCTCCTCTTGAACACCAAGCATCCGGGGTCTTTGATGTGATACTTCTTTCTCATTGAAGAACTCTCTCCCCCTGAGTATTCTCTCTCCCCCTATAGAAATGATTAAGCTTTGATGTGATATCTCTCTCCCCCTTTAACATCAATTTCCAAGAAGGGCTCTTCTGGATGTTTGTCACAAATGGGTTCGGTCCTTGAGTCACAAAGCAAAGCAGCAAGTCGAATGTGATGCTGGTAGAGGACAAGAATCATTGAGTGGAGCTGGAGTAAAAAGAATCGAGAACAAGTGACACATTGTCTTTCTTGTAGTGAAATTGGTTGCACCGAGTGGTGTGTTTCGGTTGCACCAAAAGAGTTCGGTTGGACCGAATACAACAAACCAGTGTGACCGAGTTTATCACAGAGAAAACACTTGTCACCTCAGCTCACTAGACAAGAAATATCTCACAAGGATTTGCAAGGAATTGCAGAACAAAACAAAGAAAAGAAAATCTAGATGAAGTTTGCAAAAACTCAAGGAAACACTAGAGAACTTCATTCAGAATTGGGCGCTGACAAATTCACCTATGTTAGAGTATATTGACTGAGGAGTCAAGTAAGAACACTTGATCATAAGTCATACTCATCGTTTAAGCTCAAAATGCGGTTACCATTTTTCGTTTAAGCATTTGATGTATTCACATCTTGTTGAGTTGCTTTGACCTATGTCTTGAGGTAAAGCTTCTCTGAGATGGAATGACATACCTTGGGTGGTGATGTTGATCTTGATCATGTAGTTGAACTTGCGTGGGGTACTCAAGGTTGATGTAGCACAAGAATGGTTGATTTCATCTACCTACATAGGTTATTTTTGCAAGGAAGAGCACTTGTGTATCCAAAATGACAATCATGAAGTTTGATACATATAATTTGTCAATGGATATGTTGAAGGGTTTCGTGCTTCCTTGTCATCAACCACCGTATTGTAGAGACTTGGTGATGTAGAGATCGCTCAAGATGTGGGTGGGTTGCTATCTCATAGATTTAGATTCATCCAAGTACGTACAAGGGTTAGATAACATGCAAGGGTGCAAATATATCCAAGACATATGAATATCATCATAAGAGAAATATAAAGGATTTTTCATAGATTCATGCCTTGCATGTATCCAAATGGAGTTCCTACTCCAAGTTTGAAGCATCAATGATGTTCAATTCACCTCTCAAATGACAAAAGACTTTCTCATCAAGCGGTTTGGTGAATATCCGCCAATTGCTTATCGGCACGAACATGCTTAAGATCAATGTCCCCTTTAGCAACATGATCTCGAATGAAATGATGATGAACTTAAATATGCTTAGTTAGAGAATGTTGCACGGTATTGTGAGCAATCTTAATAGCACTCTCATTGTCACAAAGCAATGGAACATGTTTCACATTGATCCCATAATCTTTCAGAGTTTGGGTCATCCAAAGTAATTGAGCACAACATGAACCAGTGGCAATGTATTCCGCTTCGACGGTGGATAAGGATACTGAGTTTTGTTTCTTGGAAGACCAAGACAAAAGAGATCTACCAAGAAATTGACAAGTACCCGAAGTGGACTTTCTATCAACCTTGTCTTTGACATAGTCCGAGCCAACAAGATCAAAAGACGACCTCTTAGGATACCAAATGCCAAAATTTGGTGTATGTATCAAGTATCTCACTATCCTTTTCACAGCCTTAAGATGACATTCTTTGGGGGGCGCTTGATATCGTGCACACATGCACACACTTAGCATAATATCAGGACGAGAGGCACATAGGTATAACAATGAACCGATCATAGAGCGGTAAACTTTTTGATCAACCGGTTCACCGTCCTTAGTCAAGTCAAGATGTCCACTAGTAGGCATGGGAGTTTTCATACCTTTGCTTTCTTGCATGTTCAACTTCTTGAATAAGTCCTTGGTGTACTTTTTTTGAGATACAAAGGTGCCTTCCTTAGTTTGCTTGATTTGCAAAGCAAGAAAGAACTTGAGTTCACTCATCATAGACATCTCAAACTTCTCCGACATTAGCTTCCCAAACTTTTCACTAAAATGAGGGTTAGTCGAACCAAATATGATATCATCAACATAAATTTGGCATACAAATAATTCACCATTAACCCTTTTAGTAAAAAGAGTAGAATCTATCTTTCCAATCTCAAAGCCTTTTTCAGTAAGGAACTTGGTCAAGCATTTATACCACGCTCTAGGAGCTTGTTTAAGACCATAAAGAGCTTTGTGAAGTTTGTAAACATGATCGGGTTTCCTAGGATTGACAAAGCCGGGAGGTTGTTTAACATAAACCTCCTCCTGAATTTCACCATTTAGAAAAGCACTTTTAATGTCCATTTGGTATAAAGTGATATCATGGTGATTAGCATAGGCAAGTAAGATGCGGATGGACTCAAGTCTAGCAACGGGGGCATATGTCTCACCGTAGTCCATACCTTCGACTTGAGTGTAGCCTTGGGCGACGAGACGAGCTTTGTTGCGGACGACTTGACCATCTTCGTTTTGCTTGTTGCGAAACACCCATTTGGTACCGATGATGTTGTGGTTGTTGTCGAGCTTCTCGACCAATGTCCACATTTTATTTCTCTCAAAGTTGTGTAGCTCTTCATGCATGGCATTTATCCAATCCGGATCTTCCAATGCTTCTTCATCCTTCATAGGTTCAATGCTAGAGATGAATGAATGATGTTCACAAAAGTTAGCCAAACGATTTTTCGAGCGAGTGATTCTCCCGGTTTGGATATCATTGTAGATTTTCTCGACGGGATGGTCTTTGGCGACTCTTGCTCGAACTCGTGGAAGCTTTTGCTTGGGTCGGGGTGGAACATCTTCTTCATCTTGCTCTTCTTCTTCTTGGCCTTCTTCATTGTTGACGTTGCCGTTCTCTTGTCGTGGTGGAGAAGGAGGTTGATGAGGTTCATCTTGGTGTACGTCCTCATTTTCTTCGTCTTGGTGTGTCCCACTCTTGGATGCTTCCAAGTCAACTCTTGGTTCACCTTGTCGTGAGGTGGAAGCTTCCACTTGGACGGACGAGGTACTCTCCTTCACCTCCGTTGGAGGAATCTTGCCAATAGACAAGTCTTGAATTGCTTCCAAAGGGTCTTTGTCTCCTACATCAATTGGCAATTTCTCTACTTGCGAACCGTTAGATTCATCAAACTTCACATCTACCATCTCTTCAACCTTTCGGGTGAAATAGTTGTAGACCCGGTAAGTGTGAGAGTCCGAGCCATAACCAAGTAGGAAACCTTCATGAGACTTAGGAGCAAATTTAGAGTGACGATTCTTATCAAGAATGTAGCACTTTGAGCCGAATACTTGAAAGTATCCAACTTGGGGTTTGTTACCGGTGAGGATCTCGTATGCCGTCTTGCAGAGTAGCTTGTGAAGATACAAGCGATTTGTTGCATGACAAGCTGTCTCAACCGCTTCCACCCAAAAGTGTTTTGGAGTCTTGTACTCATCAAGCATCGTTCTAGCCATCTCAATAAGAATTCGGTTCTTCCTCTCAACAACTCCATTTTGTTGAGGCTTGTACGTAGCCGAGAACTCATGTGAGATCCCTTCTTCGTCAAGAAAGGTATCCACATTTGCGTTCTTGAACTCCGTTCCGTTGTCACTGTGAACCTTCTTGATCTTCACTTCAAATTGATTTTGGGCCTTCCTAGCAAAGTTCTTGAAGATCTTTTGGACCTTCGATTTATCATCAAGAAAGAACACCCACGTAAATCTTGAAAAATCATCAACTATAACCAGACCGAATGAGTTACCACCAAGACTTTTATAGGCATTGGGACCAAAAAGATCCATATGAAGTAGCTCGAGCGGTCTTCTCGTGGTCATAATTTTCTTCACGGGGTGACTTCCTCCAACTTGTTTTCCTGCTTGACAAGCACTACACTATCCTTGTCAAATATAACATCTTTTACTCCAAGGATATGATCACCTTTAATAAGCTTAACAAGATTTCGCATGCCCACATGACCTAGCCTTCTATGCCACAACCAGCCTTTAGAAGATTTAGCAATTAAGCAAGTTCTAGGTTGAGCCTTTTTAGTGAAATCAACAATGTAAAGATCACCTCTACGTATACCGGTAAAGACCATTTTATGGTTATCTTTATGAAACACTTGGCAATCTACTTCAGTAAATAGGACATTGAAACCAAAGTCAGCAAGTCTAGATACGGAACGTAAATTGTAGCCAAGAGATTCAATGAGCATAACATTTTGTATGGAGCTATCTTGTGAGATGGCCACCTTACCAAGGCCAACCACCTTACCTTTTGAGTTATCACCAAAAGTGACATAATTTCGAGGGCCATTGTTTTCAGCAAGCTCACGAAACATATCTTTGTCTCCGGTCATATGATCAGTACATCCACTATCAAGGACCCATTCCTTTCCTCCAGCCATGTAGCCACGAAGATTAGCCATAAGACCAAAGTGTCTCATCGCATCATCAAGATCATAGTCACTATCATCATCCTCATCATAGTATCCATGTTCAACATCATCATGTGATGGATCAACTCCTAGCACTACTAGGAAAAGGGCTATAGATGGAATTGACACTAATGGCGCACCAGACATGTGGTGCGCCATTACTATATACTAATGGCGCACCATCTGTTAGTGTGCCATTAGTGTGGAAGGCACTAATGGCGCACCAGGCACACGGTGCGCCACTAGTAACAAAATGTTTTTTTTCATTTTTTTCAAACATACTAATGGCGCATCCGGGCAGAGTGCGCCATTAGTAGTTAGAACTACTAATGGCGCACCAGCCATAGAGTGCGCCACTACTGTAAAAATTTTTTTACTTTTTTGCAAAACTACTAATGGCGCACCGTTGCATAGTGCGCCATTACTAGTTTAAACTAGTAATGGCGCACTGTGCCACGGTGCGCCATTAGTATAAAAATTATTTTTTTACTTTTTTGCAAAACTACTAATGGAGCATGTCTGTGTGGTGCGCCATTAGTATGTTGGGTTACTAATGGCGCATGTCTCTGTGGTGCGCCATTAGTAACCTGGGACCAGCTAGATATTTTTGGACAGCCACACCTACACACTCACTTTCCCCACTTCATTCCCCCCACCTCCTTCTCTAAACTTGTCGGCTGCCTCCTCCTCCTCACCTCATTTGCACCATAGATTCATCAAAATTAAGTGTTGAAATTACCTTTTTTGATAGGTAAGTAAGGGGAAAGCTATCTTCATGTTGTAGATCTACTTTTTTTCTCCCTAGCTCGCTCCAACAACGTACACATGCACTTTTTGTGGCCTAGCTAGATCTATGTATGTTTGTGGTGTTGCATATGTTTGTGTTTGAGGTACCGGTATTTGAAATGCGATAGTTGCCAATATTTTGCCGGAATGTTGATTCATTTCCGTTTCGGCGAGAATTTTGGCACTATGCATTCTTTTTGGTCCTATTTTTAAGGAAAGTCATGCCAAATTTTTTCTTCGTTCTAAAATATCGGTTTGCTCTACCCCGCAGGCGACCATGGTCCGCACGATGACCGAAGGCATCGTGAATAGGTTTTTGAGCTCCGCGAAGGCCGAGATGCTTCAAAAGAACGAGATGGAGATAAGATGTCCGTGTCGAAGAAGCAAGCTGAAGAGCCTTATTGCGGACCCGGATTCCGGGTAGGTGCGGGACCAACTGCTCTTGCGTGGTTTCATGGATGGCTATCGGTGGCAAGGTGATGAAGATGACTATGAAGTCATCCATGGGGGCCGGGCAAGAAATGAGGAAGGGCAGCAAGACAACCACCGTGGCTCAGGCGGGCGAGAAGACGAAGAATCTCCAGGACATGATCACGACGGTGATGCTGTACACAGTCATCATGTAGAAGATGCCGGACATGATGATGAGGAAGATGCCGGAGCAGACGAAGGGCATGATCATGAAGATCTAGATGTCGGAGGAGCAGACGACGATGGACCATCGATGGGCTGGGTGCAGGACCCTCATATTCAAGAGCTGCTTCTCAAGCAGACGGATAACGCAAGAGCTGCCGCCCGAGAGAAAGCCAAGCTAGATCAACTGGAGATAGACGCGGTTACTCCATTGTATGAAGGATGCAGACCCGAGGATACCCGCCTGAAAGTAACGCTCATGGCTTTGGAGATGAAGGTAAAACACAAAATGACCGACGCATGCTTCAATGAGAACATGTCATTCTGGCACGAATGTCTTCCCAAGGGGAATAAGTGCCCAACCAGTTTCGAGGAGGCGAAGAAAGTCGTGTGTCCTCTGGATTTACCGCACGTGAAATACCATGTGTGCATGAACAATTGCATCATTTATCGGGGCGAGCACGTGGAGTCTACCATATGTCCAGTGTGCGGCGTCACTCGATACAAGAAGAGGAAGAAAGCTCCTCGAAAAGTGGTGTGGTACTTTCCGATCACTCCTCGTCTGCAGTGGTATTTTGCGGACCCTAAGGTAGCAAAGCTCCTGCAATGGCACGCGGATAGGGAGGAGAAGAAGCGAGAAGATGACGCAAATGATCCGGAGATAAATAAAAAGACAAGATGCTGAGTCACCCTAAGGATGGGAGCCAGTGGAAAGCGTTGAACTTCGAACACCCAGAATTTGGGAAGGATCCAAGGAACATCATGCTGGGCGCGAGCACCGATGGAGTCAATCCATTTGGCAGCCAGAGAAGCACACATAGCACCTGGCCTGTGTTTGTGTGGATGTACAACCTTCCCCCCTGGTTCTGCATGAAGAGGAAGTACATTCACATGAGTATGTTAATTGAAGGGCCGAAACAACCAGGGAACGACATCAATCTGTATCTGGGGCTGCTGAAAGAGGAGCTAGACACGCTGTGGAAAACGCCAGCCAATACGTGGGACGCTGCAGAGAAAGAATATTTCCCTATGAGAGCCGCACTGCTCACGACAGTGCACGACTATCTCGGTTACGGATATCTCGCGGGGCAGGTGGTCCACGGATTTTCTGGATGCGTCAGGTGCATGGATGACACAACGTATCGCCAGCTAGATAGAGATCCCGGGTCTTCGAAAACCATGTTCATGGGACATCGAAGGTGGCTTCGCGACGATGACCCGTGGAGGAAACGCAAGGATTTGTTCGATGGTGAAACCGAACTCCGAAGACGCCCGCGTACGAGGAGCGGCGAAGAAATAGACGGGCTGTTCAAAAATTGGAAAGATTGCCCACTGTCGGGAAAGAAGCAAAAGGCGCCAGAGCCGCTGCTGAAGGTATGGAAAACGAGGTCTGTTTTCTGGGACTTGCCGTACTAGAAGATCCACCGTGTGCCTCACAGCCTTGATGCCATGCATATCACAAAGAATGTGTGCGAGAGTCTGCTTGGTACCCTGCACAACATGCCAGAGAGGACCAAAGATGGGCCGAAAGCAAGGGCAGACTTGAAATCAATGGGCATCAGGCAGGAGCTTCACGCTAATGATGATGATGATGATGATGATGATGATGATGATGATGATGATGATGATGATGAGGCGAAGCAGGACACAGAAAGTCGGCGCAAAGGCAAAAAGGCCAAGAAGACCGGAAATGACTACCCTCCCGCGTGCTTCACTCTAAGTCAGGAGGAGATCGAGCAGTTTTTCACCTGCCTCGTAGGAGTAAAACTTCCTTACGGTTGCGCGGGGAAGATAAGCAGATACCTAGACCCAGTGAAGCAGAAGTTCAGCGGGATGAAGTCTCACGACTGTCACGTGCTGATGACGTAGATACTTCCAGTTGCAATCCGTGGGATCATGGACGCACACGTCCGTGAAACGCTATTTGGCCTATGCAACTTTTTCGACATCATCTCTCGGAAGTCGGTTGGCGTGAGGCAACTCAGAAGGCTACAGGAAGAGATCGTGGTGATACTATGCGAGCTTGAGATGTACTTCCCGCCCGCATTCTTCGACGTTATGGTGCATCTGCTGGTCCATATCATGGAGGATATCATCCAACTCGGGCCGACGTTCCTACACAGCATGATGCCGTTCGAAAGGATGAATGGTGTCATCAAAGGATACGTTCGCAACATGTCACGTCTAGAGGGAAGTATAGCCAGGGGCTTTCTGACCGAAGAGTGCATCTCCTACTGCACGAATTATCTAGGCATCGAGAACCCCGTTGGTCTGCCTGTCAACAGGCACCTCGGCAGGCTCGCTGGATGGGGTCACCGTGAGGGTCGCCGCGAAATGCATGTCGACTTCGAGGGTCGACTCGCCGACTTTTAAAGAGCAAACCTAGTTGCGCTACAACACATAGACGTGGTCGATCCTTGGGTGGTAGATCACAAAACCTTTATTGAGAAGACGTACAATGACCGAGGCCAACAGAGGACGGATGGAGATATAATCAAAGAGCATAACTCATGTTTCACGCGTTGGTTCAAGCAGAAGCTTCTGTCGTACCCTTTACATGAGGATTCTTCCGTGGAAGAACAACTCATATTCGCCTTGTCACAGGGCGCCGAGCACAACCTGATGACCTATGAGGTGTACGATATCAACGGCTACACATTCTACACCGAGGACAAGGACATGAAGAGCGATGGTTATCAGAACTCCGGGGTAACGATGGAATCCTACACCGGTAATGACAAGGACAGATACTATGGAAGGATCGAGGAGATCTGGGAGCTGAGCTACGCTGGAGAGAAGGTCCCGATGTTCCGTGTCAGATGGGCCAAGAGCGTCCTAAAAGAAGACCGGTATTTCACCACCATGGTTATACCCGAAGCCAAATCCAAGACCGCGGGCACAAACGTCACCGCGAAAAATGAGCCATGGGTACTGGCTTCCCAAGTGGACCAATGCTTCTTCATTACCGACCCGTCAAAGCCCAGTCGTATTGTCGTGAGGAGAGGCAAAAGGAAGATCATCAGAATGAATGGAGTAGCCAATGAGCAAGACTTCGACAAGTACGGCGACCCGAAGATCGAACATGACGACGACGATGAAGTAGCAGCATACACCACAAGAAGAAGCAGGACCCCCCTACCTAAAGGATGTCCGTTCCACAGAAGAACTCCATTTGTGAAAAAGAAGGGCAAGAAGATTATGAACAGATAGCTAGCTAAGATCGACTGTATTTTAATCGTAGTCTTCATTTCTCGGTTGTATTTCATGGGCACTTTTTGATATCATGAATATTTTTAAATTTCATGGGCACTTTTTGAATTCATGAATATTTTTTCAAATTTGATGATATTTTTTCATATTCAATATGATAAAATATTGAATATTCATGAGGACACTCGATCTCGATCCCCCTCCATCTCGATCTCGATTCCCCCTCCATCTCGATCTCGATCCCACCCGCGCCTCCTCTCCCCTCTTCATTTTTTAAAAAATAATAATAATAAAGTGTAGACTAAAATTGTTGTTAAACAACAATTATTACTGTTTTTATAAAAAAAATATTACTGTTTCATATTCATATTCATTTTCTAAAAAATTATTACATGCAACAAAAAAACTTACTTATGGCGCACCTCTGGCTGGTGCGCCATTGCGCCATTGCTATGTAAAAAAGATTACTAATGGCACACCTCTGCCTGGTGCGCCATTGCTATGTAAAAAAAGATTACTAATGGCGCACCAACCGCAGGTGCGCCATTAGTAAGATTCCCCCCTATCTAATTCCCTCCCTCTCGCCAGATCCCCTTCGTCCCTCTCCCTCGCCCCCTAGCTAATTCCCCCCGCTGCCCCAACCCACGCCGCCGCCGCCCCCGTGCCTCCGTCTCCGTCGCCGCCCCCACGCCGCCACCGCCCCCGCGCCTCCGTCTCCGTCACCGCCCCCATGCCGCCGCCGCCCCCGCGCCTCCGTCTCCGTCGCCGCCCCCGCGCCTCCTCATCGTGGTTAGGTAACCCTCCTCCCTCTGCCTCTCTTCTCCTCTCTTCCTCCTCCCTCTGCCTCTCTTCTCCTCTCTTCCTCCTCTGCCTCTCTTCTCCTCTCTTCCTCCTCTCCTCTCAGGTAACCCGAACTTAATTTTGTGATGGTGCATTAGGAGGATCAGGAGGCAAGTTGCAGTGCTACAAGTGGCAAGAAGAAGAGCAGCAAGCATTAGATGCTTGCACTCCTGCTCTTATTTGCTTTTGAAGCAAAGTTTTTTTTCCTAGCTGGAATAACACAGTAAAAAAGAAGTGTCTGAACAAGCTGTTGCTTTTTGCTGTGAATGTGCAGGTGTTCCTGGGCTGAGGGACAGGATAGAGGCATGAGGAGGAGAAGAGCACCTGGACCAGAGGTGAGAATGAATGAGCTGGTGTTTAAACCATGGCTAACTTAATTTGTGTTTGGGGTTGGAGCTGGGAAAGAGAGATAGAGGGATAGGAGGGGGAGGGGAAAGAGAAATGTTTATTTTAGGGTTTAATTAGACTCAAGATTCTGGTGTTAACCCTGTTGTGTTGCTTCTAGAAATAATATAAAAGCTGTGAAAAAGAAATCTGTGGAGTTGGCACTTTACATAAGGTTGTAGATCATTGTAGTGTCCTAATGTCTAAGACTGTTGCATTGGAGGTTCATCTTGCAAACATATCAGAACTTGCAAACATTTTATTACTTGTTGCATTGGAGGTTCATCTTGTCTTGAGGCAAACAAATCAGCATTGGAGGCTCATCTTTGAGGCTCATCTTTATTACATATCAGAACTTGCAAACAAATATGTGAAAGACTTGTAAAGTTGCTGGGTTTTGTCTCCGACCATTGTGTCATGATGAATTTGCAGGTACCCCGAGAGGCCCTTGAGTTTGCCGGAATGTCGATTAACTTCCGTTCCGGCAAATTCGGGTACTCCATATGTCCTATTTTCAGCAAAGTTCATGCTGAAATTTTCCGTGAATTTTAGCATGACTTTGCTAAAAATAGGACATATGGGGTACTTGCGACTAATGCATGGGCCGGGGTATCTTAGTACTTAGTTAAGTAGGATCAACTGCCCCGCCATTCTTGCTGCATTAAACCATAGGTGGCAATAGAGCCAAGTGATTAGGCCCTAAACCCTAGATGATAAACCCAACATAAGTGGCAATAGAGCCAAGTGATTAGTGCCAAGTGATTAGGCCCAACCTAGGGTGCCTCGGCATCGATAAACCCTAAATGATGAAAACTTAACTTGGCTTCTATAGGGTGCCTCGGTGTCGATGAGAACCTAAATGATGTACGCTTAGGCTTTTAGGGTGCCTCGGCATCGACAAAACCTAAATGATGAAAGCTTAGGCTTTTAGGGTGCCTTGACGCCAACAAACCCTAAATGATAAAACCTTGGCTTTTAGGGTGCCTCGGTGTCGATAAGAACCTAAATGATGAAAGCTTAGGCTTTTAGGGTGCCTCGGTGTCGAAAAACCCTAAATGATAAAAGCTTAGCTTTTAGGATGCCTCGATGTCGACAAACCCTAAATGATGTAGTTTTGAATTATGAACGTAGGATATGTCGTCATCATCATCGGACAACGAAAGTCTCCCGGCGGAGTGCGACTGGTGCCACGACGATCGAGCTCTGTGCGACATGCCTCACCTGGACGATGATCGACGCTTCAGCATTAAGCTCGAGGAGACCTTCGAAGTTGAAACGGTACACAACGATGACAAGTGTTATTTTCATAATTAAACATGACTTCAACTATTTCAATGTGTAATTTTCATCTTTTACAATTCGAGTATAGCTTATCCCATGCCATGCAAGACGCTATGTCTTGGAGAGGATGGATTTTGAAGACCATGAAATTTCTGAAACAAAGAAAATTCACCTAAGGACTCATCACGATGTGGACTTTGAAGTAAATCTATATAATTCTGAGAGTGTAACCCATTTTGGTTGCAAAAATTGGGAAGCATTTTGCAAGATGTATGGTTTTGATGAGGGTATGCTTATCACCATGGATCTTGGTAATCCTGACATCAACCAAGACAATATGGACATTTGGGTCCTTGTTGATACGCCTCCAGTTCTACCGCTATGTGAGTTTCTCAAACATAGTTATTAGCTAATTTATATTGTTTATTTCAAAATAGTTGACAACTTATTTCCATTGACAGCTTATTTTTATTGTTCAAAGAATGTGCGGGAGATGGTAGACAAAACCCACTACACCGATGGCTCCGAATTAACAACTTACAAGGAGAAAAATCATCTGGTCGGATTTTGTACTGACATTGAGAATTACATTATCCACAATCAAACTCCTCAACATTATGGTAAATACATGCCACTAGTGCATGTCTTCAACTACGGTAACTACCATGGAGATACCCTGGTAAGATTTTTATTATTACGACATCCGTGCATCTTTTGCATACTTCTAAAACTAGTACATCATTGCTAACTATGAAGTTATTACTATGTTTTTCAACAGATAATCCCAGAGAATTGTGTGCCTCATATGATGTATCAGAAAGGTAGTGTTAATGTTTTGAACATACAGCCAGGTTGTCCTACGAATCTCAACTGTCCATACGAGATTTCTAAAAGAAGTGGACACATGAAAATCAAAGGATGGAAAAATGTATGGACAGTCGTAAGGAGCTTCTTGGAAGCAAAAGGAAGCGAAGCGCAAGAATTGGAGACGGGATGTTCTCCATTCTCCATAATGGAGAGTCAGGGTCTATATTGTTTTATGCTATTTTAGCTCAAATAGGGTATTTAGGTCCTGCCTAATACTGATGATCATGTGCTAAGAACAATTAAGTAGGGTTGGTTCGATGACTATCAAGATGATGATCGTATGACTTGTTATGAATAACGAGTAGAAGTTGTATGATGATGATTAGTAGGACTTGTTAGGATTAGTATTACTTCCGACAAACTCGATACTCGCGGTCTCGAGACTTGTAATGTTTTACCTTTGTTCGGTCTTTTGAATTCGGAGACTAATATGATGAATTGTATTCGAAGACTAATCTTCTATTGTATTCGATGAATCTGCTGTTGCTGTGTGCTACTGTCTATATTCTGTCAAATAATATATTTTGTAACCTGTGCAAAAATCAAAAAAGTAAAAAAAACTAATATTCATACTAATGGCGCATCACTAAAGAGTGCGCCATTAGTATGCCAAGTATACTAATGGCACATCCATCCGCAGTGCGCCATTAGTGTGCCAAAGCACATGGTTAAATATGGCCCTGGGAGGCATACTAATGGCGCATGGTGTTATATACTAATGGCGCACTAGGTGGTGCGCCATTAGTATACCAGATACTAATGGCGCACCAGTGGTGCGCCATTAGTAAAAAATACTAGTGGCGTGATACTAATGGCGCACCAGTGATGCGCCATTAGTAGGAAAAACTGGTGCGCCATTATTAGGCCTTTTCCTAGTAGTGTAGAGAGGGTAATTCATTAGAAGTATGACCGTAACAATGTTCATCTCTATGGATTCTAATGACTTCGGAAATGATATTGCTAATAATTCCAACATCTCCTTTTGCACTAGTAAGATTAGTAAGCTCAAATAAGCAATCACCAAACTTGGGATCATTAGAACTCATCTTACTCAAGGCAATAGACTTATGAAGAATCTCATCTAGGATTTTCAAGGAATAATTCGGGAATCATTCCTCAAGAAATCTCCATATAGTGTAGGCACAATCAAGAGTAGGTATGCTAGCAATCAAATTTTTGGGCAATCCTCTAATGATAAGATTTATAGTTCTAAGATTGCGAATCATGTCAATAGACTCATCAAGGGTAGGATGCAAAGGATCAATAATGCGAGCACAAGGAGTAGTAATGTACTTGGTCAAATGATATTCATTGAAGATCTCAAGCATCTCATTTTTCCACTCATGAAAATACTCTCCATCAAGAATAGGCACTCTACGTCTAAGACTCCCCAATGTATACTCATCCATCTTCCTCCAAAGGTTTTTAAAACAAAGCAATGGAGACCAATGCTCTGATACCAATTGTAGGATCGAGAAGAGGTGTCTAGAGGGGGGTTGAATAGACTCTTAGCAAGAAAAGTTGCAGTTTTTTCCTTAAGTTGAAGTGGAGTTTTGGCACAAGTTTGAACATTCACAATACATATCAAGCAAGCATGACAAGAGTATATGAGCAGCGGAAAGTAAGTCATGCAAGTTGCAAGAATATAAAGGGATGGGATTGGAGTGTGCAGACGCAATTGGAGACATGGAGATTTTTGGCATGGTTTCGATAGGTGGTGCTACCATACATCCATGTTGATGAAGACTTCAACCCACTAAGGGTAATGGTTGCGCGAGTCCACGGAGGGCTCCATCGACGAAGGGTCCACGAAGAAGCAACCTTGTCTATCCCACCATGGCCATCACCCACGAAGGACTTGCCTCACTAGGGTAGATCTTCATGAAGTAGGCGATCTCCTTGCCCATACAAACTCCTTGGTTCAACTCCACAATCTTGACGGAGGCTTCCAAGTGACACCTAACCAATCTAGGAGACACCACTCGCCAAGAGGTAACAAATGGTGTGTTGATGATGAACTCCTTGATCGTGTGCTTCAAAAGATAGTCTCCCCAACACTCAACTCTCTCTCATAGGATAAGATTTGGTTGAAAGATGATTTGAGTGGAAAGCAACTTGGGGAAGGCTAGAGATCAAGATTTATGTGGTTGGAATGAAGTATCTTGACCTCAACACAAGAGTAGGTGGTTCTCTCTCAGAAAATGTATGTTGGATGTGTAGGCATGTTCTGATGGCTCTCTCCATGACTGGAGAGTGGGTGGAGGGGTATATATAGCCTCCACACAGAATCTAATTGTTACACACAAATCACCAAACTCGGTGGGACCGAATCATACAACTCGGTCAGACCGATTTAGTTCATAAGGTGGCCGTTAGGGTTTTTCGGTGGGACCGACTTGATCAACTCGGTGGGACCGATGTGCTAGGGTTAGGGTAAAGCCTCATCTCGGTTGGACCGATTACATAAATTCGGTGGGACCGATTTCGGTAATAAGATAAACAGAGAGTTGGCCAAGCAAACTCGGTGAGACCGATGTCATGTTTCGGTGAGACCGAAATTAATGCAATAGGCAACTGAGAGTTTGCAAGCTCATCTCGGTGAGACCGAGATCCCATCGGTGAGACCAAATTGATTAGGGTTTCTGGCAGTGAATATGTCAAGAGAACTCGGTGGCACTGGATAGGAAATTTTGGTGGGGCCGAGTTTGACTTTTGGTTTGGGACATATTTGGATATGAGCAAGTGGTTGAGGGTTGTGGAGCATATCACTAAGCACTTTGAGCAAGAACCTCATTAAGCAACACCTCATCCCTCTTAATAGTGTTGGCTTTCCTATGGACTCAATGTGATCTTGGATCACTAAAATGAAAAATGTAGATTCCTGAGCTTTGAACTTGAGCCAATCATTTGTCTTCATCATCTTGAAGGGGTCCCACATCCTCTAGTCCATGCCACTCCACTGTTGGACTTATCTGAAATATGCTTGATGGAAGTATTAGTCCAACAAGAGATATGTTGACATTAATTACCAAAATCACCCGGGGAGCACTTGTGCTTTCAATTCTACTTTCCTCCCACTCACTTATTTTGAGAGAAACTCCTTCTCTAGAAAGGATCCATTCTTAGCAACAAATATCTTGCCTTCGGATATATGATAGAAGGTGTACCCAACAGTCTCCTTTGGGTATCCTATGAAGACACATTTCTCCAATTTGGGTTCGAGCTTATCAGGTTGAAGCTTTTTCACATAAGAATCGCAGCCCCAAACTTTAAGAAACGACAACTTGGGTTTCTTGCCAAACTACAGTTCATAAGGTGTCATCTCAACGGATTTCGATGGTGCCCTACTTAACGTGAATGCAGTCGTCTCTAAAGCATAACCCCAAAATGATAGTGGTAAAGCAGTAAGACACATCATAGATCGCATCATATCTAATAAAGTGCGGTTACGACGTTCGGACACACCGTTACGCTGTGGTGTTCCAGGTGGCGTGAGTTGCGTTGTTTCATATGAAGACCAAACTCATAACTCAAATATTCACCTCCACAATCAGATCGTAGAAACTTTACTTTCTTGTTACGATGATTTTCCACTTCACTCTGAAATTCTTTGAACTTTTCAAATGTTTCAGACTTATGTTTCATCAAGTAGACATACCCATATCTGCTCAGATCATCTGTGAAGGTCAGAAAATAATGATACCCGCCGCGAGCATCAACACTCATCGGACTGCATACATCAGTATGTATTATTTCCAATAAGTCTATTGGTCGTTCCATTGCTCTGGAGAACGGAGTCTTAGTCATCTTGCCCATGAGGCATGGTTCGCAAGCATCAAGTGATTCATAATCAAGTGATTCCACAAGCCCATCAGCATGGAGTTTCTTCATGCGCTTTACACCAATATGACCAAAACGGTAGTGCCACAAATAAGTTGCACTATCATTATTAAACTTATATCTTTTGGCTTCAATACCATGAATATTTGTATCACTACTATCGAGATTCAATAAAAATAGACCACTCATCAAGGGTGCATGACCATAAAAGATATTACTCATATAAGTAGAATAACCATTATTCTTGGATTTAAATGAATAACCGTCTCGCATCAAACAAGATCTAGATATAATGTTCATGCTTAACGCTGGCACCAAATAACAATTATTCGGGTCTAATACTAATCCTGAAGGTAGATGTAGAGGTAGTGTGCCGACCGCGATCCCATCGACTTTGGAACCATTTCCCACACGCATCGTCACCTCGTCCTTAGCCAATCTTCGCTTAATCCATAGCCCCTGTTTCGAGTTGCAAATATGAGCAACAGAACCAGTATCAAATACCCAGGTGCTACTGCGAGCATTAGTAAGGTACACATCAATAACATGTATATCAAATGTACCTTTGACTTTGCCATCCTTCTTGTCCGCCAAATACTTGGGGCAGTTCCGCTTCCAGTGACCAGTCCCTTTGAAGTAGAAGCACTAAATCTTAGGCTTAGGTCCAGACTTGGGCTTCTTCACTTGAGCAGCAACTTGCTTGTCGTTCTTCTTGAAGTTCCCCTTCTTCCCTTTTCCTTTTTTCTTGAAACTAGTGGTCTTGTTAACCATCAACACTTGATGCTCCTTCCTCATTTCTACCTCCGCAGCTTTTAGCATCGCGAAGAGCTCGAGAATTGTCTTATCCATCCCTTGCATATTATAGTTCATCACAAAGCTTTTGTAGCTTGGTGGCAGTGATTGAAGAACTCTGTCAATGACACTATCATCAGGAAGATTAACTCCCAGTTGAGTCAAGTGGTTGTGGTACCCAGACATTCTGAGTATATGTTCACTAACAGAACTATTTTCCTCCATTTTGCAGCTATAGAACTTATTGGAGACTTCATATCTCTCAATTCAGGCATTTGCTTCAAATATTAACTTCAACTCCTAGAACATCTCATATGCTCCATGACATTCAAAACATCGTTGAAGTCCCGATTCTAAGTCGTAAAGCATGGCACACTGAACTATCGAGTAGTCATCAGCTTTGCTCTGCTAGACGTTCATAACATCTGGTGTTGCTCCTACAGCGGGCTTTGCACCTAGCGGTGCTTTCGGGACGTAATTCTTCTGTGCAGCAATGAGGATAATCCTCAAGGTACGAACCCAGTCCGTGTAGTTGCTACCATCATCTTTCAACTTAGCTTTCTCTAGGAATGCATTAAAATTCAAAGGAACAGTAGCACGGGCCATTTATCTACAACAACATAGACATGCAAAATACTATCAGGTACTAAGTTCATGATAAATTAAAGTTCAGTTAATCATATTACTTAAGAACTCCCACTTAGATAGACATACCTCTAGTCATCTAAATG
Organism: Triticum monococcum; assembly: GCA_034509565.1. Lineage (NCBI taxonomy): Eukaryota > Viridiplantae > Streptophyta > Magnoliopsida > Poales > Poaceae > Triticum > Triticum monococcum. Next base: position 474,308,884 of record CM067842.1, on the reverse strand, counting down.
ATCACGTGATCCATATCAACTAAACCATGTCCGATCATCACGTGAGATGGAGAAGTTCTCAGTGGTGAACATCAGTATGTTGATCATATCTACTATATGATTCACCCTCGACCTTTCGGTCTTAGTGTTCTGAGGCCATATCTGCATATGCTAGGCTCGTCAAGTTTAACCTAAGTATTCTTCTTGTGCAAAACTGCCTTGCACCCATTGTATGTGAACGTAGAGCTTATCACCCCCGATCATCACGTGGTGTCTCGACACGAAGAACTGTAGCAATGGTGCATACTCAGGGAGAACACTTATACGTTGAAATTTAGTGAGAGATCATCTTATAATGCTACCGCCGTACTAAGCAAAATAAGATGCATAAAAGATAAACATCACATGCAGTCAATATAAGTGATATGATATGGCCATCAGCATCTTGTGTCTTTGATCTCCAGCTCTGAAGCACCGTAATGATCACCATCGTCATCGGCTTGACACCTTGATATCCATCGTAGCATCATTGTCATCTCGCCAACTATTGCTTCCATGACTATCGTACCGCATAGTGATAAAGTAAAGCAATTACATGGTGATTGCATTTCATACAATAAAGCGACAACCATATGGCTCCTGCCAGTTGTCGATAACTTTGTTACAAAACATGATCATCTCATAAAACAATTTATATAATCATGTCTTGAACATATCACATCATAGCATGCCCTGCACAAACAAGTTAGACATCCTCTACTTTGTTGTTGCAAGTTTTACGTGGCTGCTACGGGCTTAGCAAGAACCATTCTTAACTACGCATCAAAAACCACAACGATTTTTCGTCAAGTGTGTTGTTTGAACCTTCAACAAGGATCGGGCGTAGTCACACTCGATTCAACTAAACTTCGAGAAACAGACACCCACTCGCCACCTGTGTGCGAAGCACGTCGGTAGAACCAGTCTCATGAACGTGGTCATGTAATGTCGGTCTGGGCCGCTTCATCCAACAATACCGCCGAATCAAAGTATGACATGCTGGTAAGCAGTATGACTATTATCGCCCACAACTCTTTGTGTTCTATTCGCGCATATAACACCTATGCATAGACCTGGCTCGGATGCCACTATTGGGGAATGCAGTATTTAAAAAAAATCCTACAATCACACAAGATCTATCTAGGAGATGCATAGCAATGAGAGGGGAGAGTGTGTCTACGTACCCTCGTAGACCGAAAGTGGAAGCGTTAAGTAACGCGGTTGATGTAGTCAAACATATATAAAGGGTGCCCCTATCCCGTATATAAAGGAGGGGAGGAGGAGGAGGAGGGCCGTCCACAAGGGGCGCACCCAAGGGAGGTGTGGGAGTCTTGGATTAGGGGGTCTCCGGACAGCCGGACTATCTCCATTGGCCGGACTGTTAGACTATGAAGATACAAGATTGAAGACTTCGTCTCGTGTCCGGACGGGACTCTACTTGGCGTGGAAGGCAAGCTAGGCAATACGTGTATGGATATCTCCTCCTTTGTAACCAACCTTGTGTAACCCTAGCCCTCTCCGGTGTCTATATAAACCGGAGGGTTTTAGTCCGTAGGACAACAATCACAACATACAATCATACCATAGGCTAGCTTCTAGGGTTTAGCCTCTCTGATCTCGTGGTAGATCTACTCTTGTAACACCCATATCTTCAATATTAATCAAGCAGGACGTAGGGTTTTACCTCCATCAACAGGGCCCGAACCTGGGTAAAACTTCGTGTCCCTTGCCTCCTGTTACCATCCGGCCTAGACGCACAGTTCGGGACCCCCTACCCGAGATCCGCCGATTTTGACACCGACATTGGTGCTTTCATTGAGAGTTCCGCTGTGCCGTCGCCACAAGGAAGGATGTCTCATCCCGTCTTTAAAGACGGCACTATCGCTGAGGAAGCTTTAGCTATCGGCCAAACTCTCTGGCTAAGTGGTTTTCTTATGACCGTCTGTTCGGCCGCTGCGCCGATGATGACTTCTCGAGTCATCGAAAGCAATCTTCACATCAACTCGAAACTCGCTGAGTAGTTAGATCCAATGGAGCTCTCTTCCCTGAACAAGCTCTTGGATCGTATCGCCACCCTGGGAGTCACTATAGACTACGATCAGATTGGGCCTAAACCCGATCTAAGAGAAATTAACTCTCCCCAGGTCACCCATCACATTGCAGTGGTGGAAGAATAATGCGGCAAAACTTCATCTATCTTAAGGACTAGCTACGTTCGGATTCCCGATCCCTCCAAGCCGGATACCCGCGGAGGGGAGGATGTCACTCAAAGCCTGAACCCAGAATCAGGCAGCGGGCTAGATTTACCAAAAAACATCCAAGAATCCAAACTTTCGAGTTCGGAAACTCCTTGGTCACTAAGCCTCATATTGGGTGAGGATTCAGATTAATTCCACCCACCCACCCAAACATACGCGATCTATCCCAAATTAGGCAAGAGTCCGTAGAAACAGTACACCACTACTGTGCCAGATTCCTCCTGGTCAAGAACAGGATAAAGGACTGCCGCGAGGAAGACGCAATTTCACTCTTCTGCAATAATTGCACGGACAAGGGAATCCTCAACGCCATAAGTCATCACGAAATTACACACTTTGCTGACTTGGTGTCCATAGTACTAAAGTACTGTGCGATGGAAAGCGCCTAGAAAACCGAAATAAAATTTTGGGATAATCCGGCCCTAAATACAAACCCAGCCGAAATTAAAGGGTGCATTATCACAATACACCTGGGTTAACTACCAAAAAGCAAAAGCCCTCTATGGGGCAAGGAACTGTACTGGAGGGATGGCTCAACGGACCCTGCAAAATTCATAGTACAGCGGATGCGATACCAACGCACAACCTTACAGCATGCTGGATACTCCGGCAGGTGGCCAAAAGTGGTGAGGATCTACTCCTCCCAAAAACCACAGAGCGCCACCCTGAGGACAACAGTACGGTCTTAACGGTCTTCGAGACCTTCGCGTCAAATAAAAGACGGAAGCGAACACTCTACAGCACGTCCGAAATCTGCCACATAGCAGAAACAAATCCTTGGAGCGACACGGCTATTACCTTCAATGCCAGTGACGAACCTAAATTCTGAGCAGCCCGAGTACCAGCCGCACTGGTCCTCAGTCCAATCGTGGACGGCTTTCGACTCACCAAGGTACTCATGGACGGCGGCAGCGGATTAAACCTCATCTACGAGGAAACTCTTCAAAAGATGGAAATAGACTAGAGCCGCATTAAGCAAAGCAGCACAACCTTTAGAGGAATCATCCCCAGTCGGGAAGCATGCTGTGCCGGAAATAGACGTGGTATTCGTCACGCCGGATAATTACAGGTCCGAAGAAATTACATTCCAAGTGGCCCCGTTCAGCAGCGGATACCACGCTCTATTAGGGTGGGAGGCGTTTACAATCTTCCAAGCCATACCCCATTACGGGTACATGAAGCTCAAAATGCCCGGGCCCAACGGAATCATCACTCTTGTTAGTGATCCGGACATAGCACTCCGTGCCGAAAATAAGACAGCTGCACTGGCCCTTGAGGCACTATCCGAAGCCCTAGCGGCCGAAGAACTAACTGCGCTGCGCTCCACGGTGAACAGGGATGACGTGATACTCGATAAAAGATCCAAGTCCACCTCCTTTAAGCCGGCGGACGAAATAGTCAAATTCCAAGTCCATCCAACGGACCCTACAAAAATATCTTCCATCGGGGCACAATTAAACCCTGATGTTGACGCCGCACTACGAGAGTTCCTACGCGAGAACTGGGACTTTTTGCCTGGCACCCTTCAGACATGCCAGGAATCCCACGCAGGATGGCTGAACACGGCCTAAATATCCTAAAAGGATTCAAGCCATTCAAGCAGGCTCTTCGACGTTTCTCCGAGCCTAAAAGACAAGCCATGGGAGAGGAACTAGCCAAGCTATTGGAGGCCGGATTCATTAGAGACATAAAACATCCTGACTGGCTAGCAAACCTGGTGATGGTGCCAAAGAAGGACAAATCCTGGCGCTTGTGCGTCGATTTTAAGGACCTTAATAAGGCCTGCCCAAAGGATCCCTTCCCCCTCCCCTGCATCGATCAAATCATTGATGCTACCGCAGGACACGATTCATTGTGTTTCCTCGACGCATACTCCGGCTACCATCAAATCAAAATGGCAGAGCCAGACCAAGCCGCAATGGCACTCATCACACCATACTGCCCATTCTGCTTCAACACAATGCCCTTTGGGCTAAAAATGCCGGTGCAACATATCAGCGCATGATTCAGACATGCCTGGCAAACCTGATCGGCAAAACAGTGGAGGCATACGTGGATGACGTGGTCGTTAAAACCAAGCATGTCGAAACCCTAGTAGACTATCACACCCTAGCTAGGTTATGCATTAGAGTGTGCATCATGCTTACCTTCATCAGAAAATTGAAATGGGGAAAGCAGAACCCCCAGCACCCCCCCCCCTGAAATCAACTAGGGTTTACTAAAAATAAATTCAATGAACCTGAAATGCCCTTCAGATATGTTCACCCTCTTTGCCTTGGGTTAGAACCCTTGGGAAAAATGGTGCATATATTTTTAGGTCAACAAAAGGGGCATTGACTTAATTCATAAATATTTGAATTTGGGAATTTAAATACTATTAAATAATTCAAATGCTCAAATAATGTTGGAATTATTTTTGGGCCACTGAAATAATTCAGAAAGTGTCCATAAATATTTTCAGGATTTTATAAAATGATTTAGTATTTAAACTAAATCAAAACAGAATAGCAAAAAATAGAAAACAGAATAAAATTTGAGAGAGAGAGAGTAGGCCAGTGGGCCACTTACCTGGCGCCACCAACCGGCCCAGCACGGCCCAGCCCACCAGGCGACGCCAGTCGTCTCCTTCCTTTGCCAGGAGGACGACGGCGTGGCGCGCGCACAGGAGGCGAAGCCACCTCCTGCTTCCCCCGGCCCTCCTAGCGACGCCACGGCGATGTCCCGTGTCCCCTCGCTCCTCTCCCTCACTCGCTCCACTCTCTCTCGCTCCCCTGACCCTCTTCCCCGAGCTCATCCGAGAGTCGCCGTCGCCGTCGCTTGTCGTTACCGTGGCCACCAGCACCCCCCACGCCGGCCAGCGCCCCCATGAGCTTTGCCTCGACGCCGTAGAGCCGTACGCCAAGGCACGTGACCCCGGGAGGCCAGCAACATCGCCATCGCCGTCGTCTTCCACCTCGGGCTCCGGCCACCTTCATCATCGATTTTCCGCACGCAGGACGCCCCCGAGCCCGCTAACCATCCCTACGGCACCGCTGTGAGCTCCGCAACCGTTTCCCCCTCTTCCCCGCTTCAATTGGTTGCCGTAGCCGTCACCCCCGTGATGACCGAAGTGCGCCGCCGCCTGAGCTCGCTGTCGACGATGCTCCGATGACCAAATGGTCACCCTGGAGTGTCGAACTTACTCCTCGCGGTGCGTAGCGCCCTCCTAGCCCCTTTGCCCCGCTCTTCTACGCACCAAAACGTGATCCCGCGATCACCCGAACTCCGGCGACCGCCAAAGTCGTCGCCGACGACGTCTCCGGCCACCCCGAGCTCCACCACCACCACCAAGAGCTGCGGCTCATTCCCAGGAGCTCGTAGATGCTCTCCACGCCCCAAATGGTGCCCCGTGGGCGATTTCCGCAGCGCGCCACCGCGTCTGGCCTCGCCGGCGGCTAAACGCCGGCAGGCTTTGACCCCCTGACCGGGGAGGTTTGACCTGCTGACGTGGGTTGACTCCCCCCCCCCTTCTCTCACTAACATGCGGGCCCTGCCCGGCTAATTACCCTGTTAGTACTAACTAAATAGATTAGTTAATTAGATAGTCACTGACTAGTGGGCCCCGCCTGTTAATTAGGCTAACTAAGCGCGGTTAGTGCACAGAGACACTGACCAGGGGGCCCCACCAGTCAGGTTTGACCTGGCTGGCGCCTTTGACTTGCTGATGTCATGCTGACGCAAGGCTGACGCAGTAAACCATTTTCTAGTTTAAAAATAATTCAGGAAATTCCAGAAAATACCCAAAACTTCAAAAATTCATAGAAATTCAACCATAACTCCAAATGAGACAAATTATATATGTAAAATTATCAGAAAAATTCAAGGAATCCATCTGTACCATTTTCATGCATGTTTGAACAATGTTTGTCCCCTGTTCTGGACAAAACAAATAAAGGGCATTTAAATAATCATATATGGGGTTGGAATTTGAATCTTGTACTCAAACCAACTCCATTTAAATTATAGCTAGTTGCATTAGCTCAAGACACATCCATATTGCCATGTCATAGCATGCATCATATTGTTGCATATCATCATGTGTTGATTGTGCTCGGTTGTGTTCTTCGTTGTAGGTTCTGCCTCCGAGGATATTCACGAGTATCCAACTGAAGGGCAGTATCCCGTCACCACTCCATCAGGCAAGGAACCATTGATCATTCCGATACAACCCATGTTCTCGCTCCTGCTCTTGTTTACTGCATTAAGACAACACGATTCAAACTGCTGTGTGCTACGGTAGTTGAACCCTTATCCTCTGCATGACCTGTCATTGCCACAGTAACTAGATGAAACCCTCTAGCATGTGTAGGAGTTGATTGAGCCATGTTTTGTGATTCCTACCTTGCTATGCCTGCTATGCTTAGAGTTGTGTCAGGTCTGGTTCATCTGGGTGATGGGCTAGAGTGAAATGCTTGTGACAGTAATATGTGGGATGTGTTGAACATGTTTTGGTAAAGGTATCGATGAGAGGCCATGTAGGAGTACATGGTGGGTTGTTTCATTGAAGCCGTCCCTAAGAACTGAGTTCTGTATGCGTGAATTAAGATTCAGCTACTACCACACATTGGGCCCTGAAATATGACCCCGCTCGACTTACTGACCCCTCTCGCCTCAGTCCAGGAGTTGCAACTAGTTTCTGGTGTTTGTAGGACATGTGTTGGCGGCCGTGCGTAGCGCTGACCCTAGGGGTGGGCTATGTTGCGGTAGATACACCGTGGCACGGTGTACCGAGTCACCCGTTTGGTGTCTCGGGAACCCTGTTCACATCGTTCGGGGCCGTTGAGGACACCCCGGCCGGATTTCCTTGCGGATGGAACCTGAATAGGCGATGACCCTGGACTAGAGACTTGTGAGGTTAGTCAGGTTGTGGTCTACACCCACGTCGGTTTTCGCTTGAAGTCTGCCGAGCACATTTCGTGTGCAGACGCTAAGTGGTGGAAACATGTGTGACGAAGTACACCCCTGTAGGGTATAAAACTATTCGAATAGCCGCGTCCGCGGTAAAGGACTACTTGATTGCATATACAGTTCATAGACAAGTTAATGGATACTACTAAAAGACTCAAGATAAGTGTGAGTACCGGGGATGGCCCCCCTCACAGGATACGAGGGAGGATCCTCGGTGGAGTATTGTGATGGTGAGTAGTGGACTCGTGTGCGAAAACTATTTTGCTAAAAGATTCCGTAGGATAGCTTAGCCAAGAGTCAAAGCTGGCTTGCTGCATAAACCCCACCACCTTCTTGAGAATGAGCATGTACAGTAGGTTCTGATGTAAGACTTGCTGAGTACCTTTGTACTCATGTTTGCTTATTTATTGTTTTCAGACGACAACACTGCCCCCTCCGATGGGTTTTACGTAGATCTTGACATCGACGAGTGACTAGCCACCCAGGTGGTGATCCAGGCCATGGAGGGCCCTATGTAGATAGACAGGCTTCGAGAAGCCTTCTTTCTTTCTAGAGTCTGTACTCAGACTAGTCGCTTCCGCATGTGCTTGTATGACTATATGACTTGAGTGTCGGGTCATGTGACCCCTACCTGTATGGATATGTTATGTATGGCTCCCTGGAGCCTTTAAATAAAGTACTTGAGTTGTAGAGTTTTGTTGTGATGCCATGTTGTATGTACTCATATCGAGCATATTGTATGTATGATTGAAATGCTTGGTATGAGTGGGATCCGACAATCTAGTTGTTTGTCCTTCGCAGCCTTTCTTATGGGGAAATGTAGTCTAGTGCTCCTCGAGCCATAGTAGTCCGCTACAGCCCGGTTCACCGGAGTCCTGCTAGCCCAGCACTACTGTTCAGGACGCTTGACTGGCCGGCATGTGTTTCACTTCGTCCCTATGTCTGTCCCTTCGGGGAAATGTCACGCGGTGATCTTCGGAGTCCTGTCTAGCCTGCTACAGCCCGGGATTTCCCGGAGTCCTGTTAGCCCAGTGCTACAGCCCGGAATCACTCGTTGATGACCGACATGTTCGTTGTGATTCATGTATGCCTATCTCCATAGGTCTGTGCCGCTTTGGGTTCACGACTAGCCATGTCGGCCCGGGTTCTCGGTCATATGGATGCTAGCGACATTGTCATATACACGAGCCAAAAGGCGCAAACGGTCCCGGGCCATGGTAAGGCGACACCCGTGGGATACCGTGCGTGAGGCCGCAAAGTGATATGAGGTGTTACCGGCTAGATCGATGTGGCTTAGAATCGGGGTCCTGACAGCGTTGGCATCAGAGCCGGACTGCCTGTAGGTTCGTTCAGCCAAACTGGTCGATGTCGAGTCTAGAAATGCTTTAGTTATATGTAAGGGAATTGATTGTGGGAGGGAACGTAAGGTTCTTTTACTCCTTTACCCTATGCTTCTGATCTGAGTCATTCTCTTCTCATTCAACGTGGGTTAAGGACTAGGCTCTCTTCTTCTATCAGGTTCACGTGTTACTAATCCGTAGTAGCTCATAGGATTATTGCTACGAGTTTTCGTCCAGTTTCTACTATTTTAGTACGTGGCTATTTGAATCAGAACCTTGATATGATGCTGTTGAGCGGTATTGTGAACTGTTGTGGATGTCTCAAATCTTTTTCTAAGCATTTACAGCCGTTATGCTGCCCAATTTTCCCTAGGAATTCTGATGTCTTTGTCTTGTGGCTGTGCTTTCAGATGGCCAACCAGTCTCAAAATCAAGTGGTTCGCCTGACCAGGTGCCTCGACGTGCCCGGTCATATTGCTATGTTGGTCCGGGTCATGATCGAGACAGGATACCGTTGGTATCCCGAATACACTGTTGAAGAGCAGTTCCGTGACTTTAATCAAAGCCAGTATTTATGCACCGTCAGGATATTTCCTTCCTATCCTGGATCTACCGAGCCCCTTCACTGTTCCTATGGACTCGGAGTTACCATTGAGATGGCTGTGCAGGATGCTGCCTATTCCATGATGACCATCTTGCGAGTCCGGACTGGCCTGCTTCGGAACACTGACTTCCGTTACATGCCAGCTTCACTTCCGGGAGCGCAGGGGTATCTTCAGGCTATCTATGCTGACTCCACTCAGGAGGACTCATTAACTCGTACCACCACTGAGATGCTCGAAGATAAGGACCGAGAGAATCGGGCCTTGAGGCTGGAGCTCTTCAATACCCGTGCTGATCATTGGGCCACATTGACTCGGTTTGCACCCGCGGTGCAAGCTGGATGTATGGATACCAGGGATTTGTATCCTGTGAGAGCAGCTCTGCCAGACATGGTGGATTGGCGTGATGTGGGAGGCATCACCCCACCCCTTGGTCCCCGCAGGCCACCGTTTGTTGGTCCAAGACCTTATCCTAGCCCCTATGGTCCACAGGCTCCTCAGGACCGTCTGTTTCCGGATGATCACGTTGAACTTCCAGGCTATGGAGGTGACTTCTATGAGGACTACTACGGAGCTATCTGAGTTAGCAGTAGTACCACTAGTATTGTAGTAGTTGTATCTCCACTGTCCTGTGTGACTTGTGGAATACGACTTGGTGGTGTAATCGATTCCGGAGGTGTAGACAAATAATGTATAGGGACTCGGAATGCCTCCAATGAGATGTAACGTCTACTTTCATAGTTGTACTGTAGCATGGGCTTGTACTAAACTATGTATGACGAGTATGACCGTTGGTGTATATACGGCAGTTTTATATTACCATGGCATACGAATGAGCATCTCTGCATTCCGCGTTATCCTTTACATTCTGCACTTCCCTGTTAAGTTTGAGCCATCCTTGTCTAAACTGTTGTCTTGTTTTTCCTCCTAGGATGGTCAACACCCGTGGAAACCCTGCTGCCCCAGCGCAGGGGGAAGCCAATGCAGCTAGAGGTGAAAATTTGCCTCACCCACCTTCCCTGGCCGAAGTGATGCTGGAGGCGGAAAGGAACAAGCGTGAGACCAACCGCCTGCTGGAGCGGATTGAGCAGAACACTGCACGCCACCCACGAAATGACTTGGTGTCAATCAACGACTTTATCAAGCTGTACCCACCAAAGTTTAACCATTCCGTCGAGCCCCTCGACGCGGATGATTGGCTTCGCAGCATCACCCACAAGCTACGTTCTGCCAACGTAGCTGAAGCCGACAAGGTTATCTATGCTACTTATCATCTTGAGGGCCCCGCTAGCCATTGGTGGGAAAACTACGAAGCTATGCGCCCGGTCGGCCAAATCACTACCTGGGATGAGTTCAGCGAGGCTTTCCGTGAGCATCACATTCCGGAAGGTCTCATGGATCGCAAGAGGGAGGAGTTCTGCAACTTCACCCAAGGAAGGCTGACTGTGGATGCATATAGCCGAGAATTTGGGAACCTGGCACGCTATGCTCCTGAAGAGGTTTCTACTGACGCCAAGAAGCAGGCAAGGTTCCGTAAGGGACTTAGCCCTGAGCTTCGCCGCGATCTCCGTCTGCACGAGTGCACATCCTTCCAGAAGCTGGTCAATAAAGCTATCAGTGCTGAGACAGGCCAGACTGATTATGACGCTTCACGCAAGCATTCTCGTGATTTTGGGTCTTCATCCGGCTCGGGAGCTCAGAAGCGCCGGGTGTGGATTCCAAGCACCGCACTGCCACCCAGATTCACCCCGAGGCCATCCTTTGAGGCGCCTCGTCCCAACCAGCAAATTGCACCGTCCAAGTCCTATGGTGGCCCCGCTGCTAATGTTGCTCCACGCCCCACTATGGTAACATGCTTCAAGTGTGGAGAACCGGGTCACTATAGTCGAGAGTGTCCCCAGAACAACCCCAATCAAGCTGGAAAGTCCGTTGGCCGTGGTAAGCCCGCGGGAAAGACTTTCTACGCCAAGCCGGCCACTACTGCACGTGGCCATGTCAACTACGTCTCAGCCGAAGAGGCTCATGAGGATCCCAACGTCGTCCTTGGTACGCTCCTTGTTAACTGCCATCCGGCATCTGTTCTTTTCGATACTGGAGCATCTCATTCATTCATATCCGAGAATTATGCTCGGTTGCATAACACGACATTCTGTGACATGCCCACTTCCATGGTAATTCAAACTCCGGGTTCCAAATGGCAAACTTCTAGGGTAAGCCATGGGAACGAAATTCTTGTCGATAGGCTTGTCTTCCTTGCATCTTTAATAGCTCTCAAGTCCTCCGACATAAACATCATCTTGCGTATGGACTGGATGTCGGCTCATTACGCCAAGATCGATTGTGCCACTAGAACCGTTCAACTTACTCATCCCTCGATCAAGACAGTTAATGTCTTAACTCGATTGGCCAAGCGCCAACTTTACTCTCTCAATGCCAACCCTCTTCCAGACCTTGAGGACGTTCCGGTAGTCCGAGACTTCCCGGATGTGTTTCCGGAAGAACTGCCAGGTGTTCCACCTGACCGGGATGTCGAGTTTGTGATAGACCTTGTTCCAGGAACCGTTCCAATTGCTAGAAGACCCTACAAGATGGCACCCTTAGAACTAGCCGAGCTTAAGAACCAACTCGATGAGTCCTTGAACAAAGGGTTCATCCGTCCTAGCTCCTCTCCTTGGGCTTGCCCCGTCCTCTTCGTCAAGAAGAAGGATGGAACGGATCGAATGGTTGTGGATTACCGACCTGTCAATCTGGTCACCATCAAGAACAAATACCCGCTTCCCAGGATCAACGACCTGTACGATCAGCTCGCTGGATCCTCAGTCTTCTCCAAGATGGATTTGAGGTTGGGCTACCATCAAATCAAAATCAGAAACGGGGACATTCCCAAAACGGCTTTTGTCACTCGTTATGGCCAATACGAGTACACCGTCATGTCCTTCGGTTTAACCAATGCCCCGGCCACTTTCTCCCGGTTAATGAACTCGGTTTTCATGGAGTACTTGGACAAATTCGTCGTAGTATACCTCGATGACATACTCATCTACTCCAAAAATGAAGAGGAACATGCCGAACATCTAAGACTGGTATTGATGAAACTTCGAGAGCATCGCCTTTATGCCAAATTCTCCAAGTGTGAATTTTGGTTGTCAGAAGTGACCTATCTAGGCCATGTAATCTCTGGTAAGGGTATTGCTGTCAATCCCGAGCGAGTTCAAGCCGTCCTTGATTGGACTCCACCTGTTTCGGTCAAGCAAGTTCGGAGTTTCCTTGGCCTAGCGAGCTATTGCCGCCGCTTCGTCGAGAATTTCTCCAAGGTTGCTAAACCTCTAACTGAACTCCTCAAGAAAGATAAAAAGTTCGAGTGGACTCCACAGTGCGAGTTCGGTTTTCAGGAACTGAAAAGACGCCTGACATCTGCTCCCGTACTGGTACCACCAGATTTCTCCAAGGACTTTATTATCTATTGCGACGCCTCGCGACAAGGACTAGGTTGCATACTCATGCAGGATCGTCAGGTAATTGCCTATGCCTCACGGCAATTACACCCACATGAGGAAAATTATCCCACACATGATCTAGAGCTTGCAGCTGTAGTCCATGCACTCAAAACCTGGCGACATTACCTTCTCGGTAATCGTTGCGAGATCTTCACCGATCACCAAAGCTTGAAATATATCTTCACCCAACCAGATTTGAATCTCAGGCAAAGACGTTGGGTCGAGTTGATCTCGGATTACGACTTAGGAATAACTTACACCCCTGGCAAAGCCAATGTCATGGCTGATGCACTAAGTCGTAAGTCCTACTGTAACAACCTGATGTTACAACAAAGTCAACCACTTCTCCATGAGGAATTTCGTAAGCTTAACCTTCACATTGTTCCTCGTGGATTCCTATCTACCCTGGTGGCGAAACCTACCCTTATGGATCAAATCATAGCTGCCCAAAAGCGTGATAAGGGCATATCCCGGATTAAGGAAAACATTGTTAGCGGAGTAGCTAAATGTTTTTCCATGGATGAGCAAGGTGCTGTCCTCTTTGAGAACCGCCTGGTGGTTCCCAAGAACCAACATCTACGCCAGATGATCCTTAAGGAAGCTCATGAATCCCCTCTCACCATTCATCCCGGTAGTACTAAAATGTATCAAGACCTACGCCAGAGGTTTTGGTGGACTAGGATGAAGAGGGAAATTGCTCAATACATTGCTAATTGCGACGTTTGTCGTCGTGTTAAAGCAGAGCATCAACGGCCTGCTGGCACCCTTCAACCTTTGGCTATTCCTGAATGGAAATGGGACAAAATCAGTATGGATTTCATCACTGGGTTTCTCAGGACCAAGAGGGGGAATAATGCCATCTTCGTCGTGATCGACCGTCTTTCCAAAGTAGCCCATTTTCTACCTGTTCGAGAGAGTATCACCGCTAGCCAGCTAGCTGACCTATACATCTCCCGAATAGTGTCTCTTCATGGTGTCCCGTTGGAAATTAACTCAGACCGTGGAAGTCTCTTCACCTCTCGATTTTGGGAAAGTTTCCAAAATGCTATGGGAACTCATCTCTCCTTTAGCACCGCCTTCCATCCTCAATCAAGTGGTCAAGTAGAGCGAGTAAATCAAATTCTGGAAGATATGCTCCGAGCTTCTGTTATCTCGTTCGGAATGAGTTGGGAGAAATGCCTTCCATTCGCGGAGTTTGCCTATAACAATAGCTATCAAGCTAGTTTGGGCAAGGCTCCCTTCGAAGTTCTCTATGGACGAAAATGTCGAACGCCTCTTAATTGGTCAGAAACCGGGGAAAGACAACTCTTTGGCCCGGATATGATTCAGGAAGCAGAAGAGCAGGTTCGCGTTATTCGTGAGAAATTGAAAACGGCCCAATCTCGCCAAAAGAGTCAATATGATCGTAAGCATAAGCCTATGACATTTGAAATTGACGAGAAAGCTTACCTTCGGGTTACCCCGTTAAAGGGAACCCATCGCTTCGGTATCAAAGGCAAATTGGCTCCTCGTTACATTGGACCCTTTTGCATTATTGCCAAACGAGGAGAAGTTGCCTACCAATTGGAACTACCTCCGCATCTTTCCAGAGTTCACGACGTCTTCCACGTTTCGCAACTCAGGCGTTGCTTCGCGGATCCTATCCGTGGAGTGGACCACGAAAAGCTTGATTTACAAGATAACCTTTCTTATCGGGAATACCCCGTTCGTATCCTTGATCAAGCCGAGCGTACCACTCGACGTCATAATATCAAGTTTCTCAAGGATCAATGGTCACACCATTCCGAGGAAGAAGCCACTTGGGAAAGGGAGGATCGTCTTCGACTCGAGTACCCCGCCTTCTTCCCAGATGATCCTAAATCTCGGGACGAGATTCTATTGAGTGGGGGTGAGTTGTCACACCCTAGCTAGGTTATGCATTAGAGTGTGCATCATGCTTACCTTCATCAGAAAATTGAAATGGGGAAAGCAGAACCCCCAGCACCCCCCCCCCCTGAAATCAACTAGGGTTTACTAAAAATAAATTCAATGAACCTGAAATGCCCTTCAGATATGTTCACCCTCTTTGCCTTGGGTTAGAACCCTTGGGAAAAATGGTGCATATATTTTTAGGTCAACAAAAGGGGCATTGACTTAATTCATAAATATTTGAATTTGGGCATTTAAATACTATTAAATAATTCAAATGCTCAAATAATGTTGGAATTATTTTTGGGCCACTGAAATAATTCAGAAAGTGTCCATAAATATTTTCAGGATTTTATAAAATGATTTAGTATTTAAACTAAATCAAAACAGAATAGCAAAAAATAGAAAACAGAATAAAATTTGAGAGAGAGAGAGAGTAGGCCAGTGGGCCACTTACCAGGCGCCACCAACCGGCCCAGCACGGCCCAACCCACCAGGCGACGCCAGTCGTCTCCTTCCTTTGCCAGGAGGACGACGGCGTGGCGCGCGCACAGGAGGCGAAGCCACCTCCTGCTTCCACCTCCTGCTTCCCCCGGCCCTCCTAGCGACGCCACGGCGATGTCCCGTGTCCCCTCGCTCCTCTCCCTCACTCGCTCCACTCTCTCTCTCTCGCTCCCCTGACCCTCTTCCCCGAGCTCATCCGAGAGTCACCGTCGCCGTTGCTTGTCGTTACCGTGGCCACCAGCACCCCCCACGCCGGCCAGCGCCCCCATGAGCTTCGCATCGACGCCGTAGAGCCGTACGCCAAGGCACGTGACCCCGGGAGGCCAGCAACATCGCCATCGCTGTCGTCTTCCACCTCGGGCTCCGGCCACCTTCATCATCGATTCGCCGCACGCAGGACGCCCCCGAGCCCGCTAACCATCCCTACGGCACCGCTGTGAGCTCCGCAACCGTTTCCCCCTCTTCCCCGCTTCAATTGGTTGCCGTAGCCGTCACCCCCATGATGACCGAAGTGCGCCGCCGCCTGAGCTCGCTGTCGACGATGCTCCGGTGACCAAATGGTCACCCTGGAGTGTCGAACTTACTCCTCGCGGTGCGTAGCGCCCTCCTAGCCCCTTTGCCCTGCTCTTCTACGCACCAAAACGTGATCCCGCGATCACCCGAACTCCGGCGACCGCCAAAGTCGTCGCCGGCGACGTCTCCGGCCACCCCGAGCTCCACTACCACCACCAAGAGCTGCGGCTCGTTCCCAGGAGCTCGTAGATGCTCTCCACGCCCAAAATGGTGCCCCGTGGGCGATTTCCGCAGCGCGCCACCGCGTCTGGCCTCGCCGGCGGCTAAACGCCGGCAGGCTTTGACCCGCTGACCGGGGAGGTTTGACCTGCTGATGTGGGTTGACTCCCCCCCCCCTTCTCTCACTAACATGCGGGCCCTGCCCGGCTAATTACCCTGTTAGTACTAACTAAATAGATTAGTTAATTAGATAGTCACTGACTAGTGGGCCCCGCCTGTTAATTAGGCTAACTAAGCGCGGTTAGTGCACAGAGACACTGACCAGGGGGCCCCACCAGTCAGGTTTGACCTGGCTGGCGCCTTTGACTTGCTGATGTCATGCTGACGCAAGGCTAACGCAGTAAACCATTTTCTAGTTTAAAAATAATTCAGGAAATTCCAGAAAATACCCAAAACTTCAAAAATTCATAGAAATTCAACCATAACTCCAAATGAGACAAATTATATATGTAAAATTATCAGAAAAATTCAAGGAATCCATCTGTACCATTTTCATGCATGTTTGAACAATGTTTGTCCTCTGTTCTGGACAAAACAAATAAAGGGCATTTAAATAATCATATATGGGGTTGGAATTTGAATCTTGTACTCAAACCAACTCCATTTAAATTATAGCTAGTTGCATTAGCTCAAGACACATCCATATTGCCATGTCATAGCATGCATCATATTGTTGCATATCGTCATGTGTTGATTGTGCTCGGTTGTGTTCTTCGTTGTAGGTTCTGCCTCCGAGGATATTCACGAGTATCCAACTGAAGGGCAGTATCCCGTCACCACTCCATCAGGCAAGCAACCATTGATCATTCCGATACAACCCATGTTCTCGCTCCTGCTCTTGTTTACTGCATTAAGACAACACGATTCAAACTGCTGTGTGCTACGGTAGTTGAACCCTTATCCTCTGCATGACCTGTCATTGCCACAGTAACTAGATGAAACCCTCTAGCATGTGTAGGAGTTGATTGAGCCATGTTTTGTGATTCCTACCTTGCTATGCCTGCTATGCTTAGAGTTGTGTCGGGTCTGGTTCATCTGGGTGATGGGCTAGAGTGAAATGCTTGTGACAGTAATATGTGGGATGTGTTGAACATGTTTTGGTAAAGGTATCGATGAGAGGCCATGTAGGAGTACATGGTGGGTTGTTTCATTGAAGCCGTCCCTAAGAACTGAGTTCTGTATGCGTGAATTAAGATTCAGCTACTACCACACATTGGGCCCTGAAATATGACCCCGCTCGACTTACTGACCCCTCTCGCCTCAGTCCAGGAGTTGCAACTAGTTTCTGGTGTTTGTAGGACATGTGTTGGCGGCCGTGCGTAGCGCTGACCCTAGGGGTGGGCTATGTTGCGGTAGATACACCGTGGCACGGTGTACCGAGTCACCCGTTTGGTGTCTCAGGAACCCTGTTCACATCGTTCGGGGCCGTTGAGGACACCCCTGCCGGATTTCATGCGGATGGAACCTGAATAGGCGATGACCCTGGACTAGAGACTTGTGAGGTTAGTCAGGTCGTGGTCTACACCCACGTCGGTTTTCGCTTGAAGTCTGCCGAGCACATTTCGTGTGCAGATGCTAAGTGGTGGAAACATGTGTGACGAAGTACACCCCTGCAGGGTATAAAACTATTCGAATAGCCGCGTCCGTGGTAAAGGACTACTTGATTGCATATACAGTTCATAGACAAGTTAATGGATACTACTAAAAGACTCAAGATAAGTGTGAGTACCGGGGATGGCCCCCCTCACAGGATATGAGGGAGGATCCTCGGTGGAGTATTGTGATGGTCAGTAGTGGACTCGTGTGCGAAAACTATTTTGCTAAAAGATTCCGTAGGATAGCTTAGCCAAGAGTCAAAGCTGGCTTGCTGCATAAACCCCACCACCTTCTTGAGAATGAGCATGTACAGTAGGTTCTGATGTAAGACTTGCTGAGTACCTTTGTACCCATGTTTGCTTATTTATTGTTTTCAGACGACAACACTGCCCCCTCCGATGGGTTTTACGTAGATCTTGACTCGACGAGTGACTAGCCACCCAGGTGGTGATCCAGGCCATGGAGCGCCCTATGTAGATAGACAGGCTTCGAGAAGTCTTCTTTCTTTCTAGAGTCTGTACTCAGACTAGTCGCTTCCGCATGTGCTTGTATGACTGTATGACTTGAGTATCGGGTCATGTGACCCCTACCTGTATGGATATGTTATGTATGGCTCCCTGGAGCCTTTAAATAAAGTACTTGAGTTGTAGAGTTTTGTTGTGATGCCATGTTGTATGTACTCATATCGAGCATATTGTATGTATGATTGAAATGCTTGGTATGAGTGGGATCCGACAATCTAGTTGTTTGTCCTTCGCAGCCTTTCTTATGGGGAAATGTAGTCTAGTGCTCCTCGAGCCATAGTAGTCCGCTACAGCCCGGTTCACCGGAGTCCTGCTAGCCCAGCACTACTGTTCAGGACGCTTGACTGGCCGGCATGTGTTTCACTTCGTCCCTATGTCTGTCCCTTCGGGGAAATGTCACGCGGTGATCTCCGGAGTCCTGTCTAGCCTGCTACAGCCCGGGATTTCCCAGAGTCCTGTTAGCCCAGTGCTACAGCCCGGAATCACTCGTTGATGACCGACATGTTCGTTGTGATTCATGTATGCCTGTCTCCATAGGTCTGTGCCGCTTTGGGTTCACGACTAGCCATGTCGGCCCGGGTTCTCGGTCATATGGATGCTAGCGACATTGTCATATACGCGAGCCAAAAGGCGCAAACGGTCCCGGGCCATGGTAAGGCGACACCCGTGGGATACCGTGCGTGAGGCCGCAAAGTGATATGAGGTGTTACCGGCTAGATCGATGTGGCTTAGAATCGGGGTCCTGACATAGACGACTTGAGGGTCACATTCGACAACCTTCGAACATATGACATCAAGCTCAATCCAGAAAAATGCGTTTTCGGCGTACCAGCAGGAAAGCTCCTGGGATTCATCGTCTCCAGTAGAGGTATTGAAGCTAATCCGGCCAAAATCCGAGCGTTGTCACAGTTGGCTACCCCAATTGACCTCAAACAAATACAAAAATTAACTGGATGCGTGGCGGCTCTAAGCCGCTTTATCTCCCGCTTGGGAGAAAAGGCATTACCCCTTTATTGCCTCCTACGGCGCACCGAACACTTCGAGTGGACGGACGCCGCCACGGCCGGACTGAATGAAATAAAAGCCATATTGGCAACAAACCCAGTCCTGGCCGCGCCAAACACTGGCGAACCAATGCTATTATACATTGCGGCAACTCATCAAGTAGTAAGCGCAGTGCTTGTCGTCGAGCGAGAAGCGGACGGACACAAATTTCCCCTTCAAAAGCCGGTTTACTACGCGTCCACAGTCCTTACCCCATGCAAATCACCGTACCCGCATTATCAAAAGATAGCGTACGCGGTATTTATGGCATCCCGGAAGCTGCGACACTACTTTCAAGAGTGTTCGATAACGGTAGCCTCGGAAGTGCCACTTAACGATATTATAAACAAACGCGACGCGACAGGCCGGATTGCCAAATGGGCCATTGAGCTCCTCCCGTTCGACATAACTTACAAACCACGGCGAGCTATTAAATTGCAAGTTTTGGCTGACTTCGTTGCTGAATGGACGGAAGCCGAACTCCCTAAAGAGTAAGACACATATTCAAACTGGATCATGCACTTCGACGGCTCCAAAATGTTGGCTGGTCTGGGGGCTGGCGTCATTTTGACGTCCCCAACAGGAGACACCATTCAATACATACTGTAGATAATGTATACAGACTCCAACAATGTAGCCGAATATGAGGCCCTTCTCCATGGTCTCCGGATGGCAGTATCCATGGGCATTCAACGCCTAGAGGTGCGCAGGGATTCAAACCTCGCGATATCCCAAATAAATGGAGACTTTGATGCCAAGGATCCAAAAATGGCCGCTTATCGCAATGCCATCCTAAAAATGCCAGCTCGGTTCGAAGGGCACGAATTTCACCATGTGGCTCGGGAAAACAATCAGGCGGCGGATATCCTCGCCCGCATTGGCGCCAAACGCGACGCGATCCCTCCCAACATTTTTCTGGAAAGGATTTTCAAGCCATCCGTAGCATGGGAAGGGGACACCGGTAACAACAGTCCGGACCCGGCCAAAATACCCGATACCAAACTCCCTGACACAATCGGAGGCTCCGCCACCAAAATAACACAATCAGCCCATGAAATAATGGCCATTATTGCCCCGTGGATAGAACCATTCCTGGCGTACTTAACTAGACAGGAACTCCCGAAGGACCAAAATGAGGCACGCTGCATAGTGCGGCGATCAAAGGCCTACAGGGTCCACGAGGGAGAATTGTACAAAAAAAGCGCTACCGGAGTCCTTCAAAGGTGCATCTCCGAAGAGGAAGGATGGAACCTTTTGGCAGAAATTCATGCCGGACTCGGCGGTCATCATGCCGCAGCTCGGGCTCTTGTGAGCAAGGCCTTCCATCCATGATTTTATTGGCTAACGGCCCGGGCAGACGCACAGGACTTAGTCCAGTGTTGCACCGGTTGCCAGCTCTTTGCAAATCAAAGCCATATGCCACCCACCGCCCTCCGAACAATCCCCATTACATGGCCCTTTGCGGTCTGGGGCTTGACATGGTTGGACCCCTTAAAGGTGGAACCCACAAGAAAAAAATACTTATTGGTCATGGTGGATAAATTCACCAAATGGATAGAGGCCAAACCAGTTAAAACAGCCGAATCCGGACCGGTGATAGATTTCGTATCCGGGGTTGTACATCGCTACGGCGTCCCCCACAGCATCATCACTGATAACGGCACGAACTTCACGGCCGACGAGGTAAAACTCTGGTGCGGCAAAATGGGCATCAAGCTCGATTATGCTTCAGTCTGCCTCCCACAAACCAATGGTCAAGTCAAACGAGCAAATGGTCTTATAATGAGCGGCATTAAACCCAGACTAGTCCGCTCCTTAACAGAGTCTGACACGCACTGGGTAGAGGAGCTCGACTCCATACTCTGGGGGCTGCGGACCATGCCGAATCGTAGTACCAGATACACACCATTTTTTATGGTGTACGGCGCAGAGGCAGCCCTACCCTGTGACATAATTCATGACTCACCTCGAGTGCGCATGTACGAAGAAAGAGAAGCCGAGCTCAATCGGCAGGACGGTCTGGACACCTTGGAGGAAGAGCGCGATGTAGCCAAAGCCCGTTCCGCATTTTACCAGCAACAGGCTCGCAGATACCAAAGCAGAGAATACGAGCCAAAACTTATAACGTTGGCGAACTAGTTCTCCGGCTGCCGGATAAGAAAAAGAACAAGCTAGAGCCCAAATGGGAAGGTCTCTTCATCATCGACCAAGTTCTGACTGGCGGAGCGTACCGACTGCTGGATGTATCGACTAGTCGACTCGAGCCGAACCCATGGAACGCAGCCAGGCTCCGAAGATTCTACGCCTAGCACCGGACTTTATGTTAGTCCCCTCCCTTTGTCCATTTTCTGCATATGCGTCGTCTGTCTTGTTTCCCTTTCTTTCTTTTATTCCTCCAGGCCTTCAAGGGTCACCTTGTGCCTCACTTGTACATTACAGAGGTGCTAGCTGCACTATCTACACCTGGGGGCTTCTTTCACAGAAGATTAAATTATTTACCTGGGCATCACGCCCAACACATGCGTTATACTTCCGCATGTACCTTTTTTCACCATTATATGCATCGATATGACTTAAGTTTTGGCCAAGATGGGTTACCTGGCTCTTGTATTTATGCCCTATGTTCCCGTTAATTCGGCTAGGGCATAAGGGGAGCACCTCTGCGATTGTTACCGCCGGGTCAGCCGGACGTGTACCTCAGACTGGGTCAAGCCGAAAGCTAGCGTTCTTAAGAGAATATTTGGTCGGTGAACAAAAGATGACTTTTATTTATTAACCATATCTGCCCCCAGACGTTTTTACTGTGCTTCTTGTCGCAGTCCGGACATGCACTTTAGGGCATGCCTACCCAGGGAAAGGAACCCTTAACGGAACTATTCTCTCTGGAAGATGTTTCTTACTACCCATGTAATATAACATAACTAGTTGGGCACTTGTCTGATAAAGCACTAATGAGCCCTACACCTGGTCTCCACGCATGCCCCGGTTCTTATATAACCAAGAGGGTATTCGGATACACTCCGGACTGTCGGGTCCCGAGGTTGAAGCGAAAAGGTCCGCCACGACAAACGATCTACAATCCGGCTAGAAGACATCATATATGTCACTGTACAATTACATAGTCAATTTGACTGGTTGAATTCCTATTCAATGCCCTCCAATAGGCTGTCTAGTCTACAGTCCTGTTGGGAATACTTTGCGGCCAATTCTACTTGGCCATACACTAAATTCACAGGGATCTCCTGGCCGTCAGGCCCCACAGTTCCGACTTCGGCCATGTGGTTTGGGTCAGCCTTCGTGTATCGTGTCTTCACCATTGCCCAAGCCTCCCTGGCGCCCTGATGGCAGGCCGATATCTTCCATAATCGGAAACATCATCGTGCTCCCTTCAGCTTTTCTGCAAGCTCTCCAAGGCCTTCAGGTATGGAGACGGACGGCCACAAGGCCTGGGAAATGCCTTGCATCACCTGCCGAACTCGTTCGTGCAACTATGCGAGCTCGGGAAGAAGATCACCCGTTGAACTAGGCATCTCCTCGGCAGGACGTCCTGTTAGCATACCTACAGACATAACTCTGTCAGCCAGCTTCCTCGTCGAACTCTTTTTCAAAGTTCGTTCAAGCACTTACTAAATATGCCGCGTCGAAGCCGCCGATTCTCCTTAACAGAATCCGACAGTTGGGCATGAACATATTTTAGTTCCACGCCCAGCTTGGTGTTGGCATCTTGGAGATTATTCTTCTCCTGCCTCACCCTCGTTAGCACGCTCTCACCAGCCTTTAGCTGGCGTATGAGCTGCTGCTTATCCGGATTCACTCCAGCGTCATCTGCAATTTTATTGTCAGATTTGCATATAAAGCCGCATTCTAATATGATACTTATCATTTGACGGATATGTTACCAGCGGGGGTTTCTTTGGGCTCCCCTGCGGCGGACAGTGCGGCCTGAAGTTGGGCTTTGCACTCTTCCAGCTCCTGGGACAGTTGAGTATTCTTTTCTGTAAGAACCTACATAACAAATGATCTTTAAATCAGTTATCCTAACTGTTTCAAGTCTCAGGGGCTACTGATATATATAACCATCAAATTTTCTCACCCGTATGTCTTTTACATACTGCTCCGTGGCTCCGGCTAGACCATTTTGAGCGGCACGGAGGTGCGCATCTCCCGAGTTGAAGGCATCCAAAGCCTCTTGGGAGAAACAAGCGTCACGAAGAACAATTCGGTGACGCCTATGGTTCATGGCACTTTCCACCTTGGAATGGGTGGCGGACAGTCTATCTGTATCCTCTGTCGGAGGAGCAGCCGGTGCACGCCTTGTACTCGTTCCCACCCCTGAGTCTGGCCTTGGAGCCTGGCTTGTGGAGGCGCGGTTGGTAGCCTCTCCAGGTATAGTCCGGTGAGCGCTCTTTCTCCTGAAAAGAAGGCATGGGCGTTAATATGCATCTGTAAATAATGTCTTGCAATAAAGACGGCGCGCTATACTGCTGCGCCGGTGCCTCAATCCAGACTGCGGATCTTTTCAGCCTGCCTAGCCTAGCGGCCCCTTGTTGGCTAGTTGCCATAGGCTCGGCCTTCTGCCCCGAGGACCTCCCCTGCAAAACACGGCTGTTATATGGCAATAAAAAAGAGCACAAGAACGGATCCCTTTTTAAGTGCTGGGACTTCGGTCTCAGTCACCTGTGAGGCTGGAACTAGCCCAGGGTAATCGGCCGTAATGGCCACCAAGGTATTGTCATTACTCCCTTGGTAAAATACCCCATCGATCAGCTCCACGGATATGTCCGGATCCTCCTGGGAGGCCGAGTCAAGGGACCGTCCAAGGTCCTCGGGCTGTGGAGGAGGGCTGTTTATCTCCTTTACTGTCTGGCGTAGCTCCTGCGATGAAATCGCTAGAATGAATACTAAAACTACGGGAATACGAAACGGATGGGCGAGAAAAAATCTTCGCTTACCCAGATCGGAGGATTGTACATGGAGAATCCGCCCTGCGGGTTGACACGGAGGAATTCCTCCTTTTCTCCCTTGTACAAAGTGGACAAGAACTTTATTAGATCAGCAGCCGATCCCGGCCCTTTCCGGCTGTGGCGGGTGGCGTCATCCTCCCCGTTGAAGTCCCACATAGGGTGGCCTCTATACTGGAGCGGCTGCAGCCCCCGCATAATGCATATAGCCATGACCTCGATCATGGTCAATCCGGATCGAGCTAAAGAGCTTATCCGGCTCATCAGATAAAGAATGTCCTAGTCGTCTTCCTCCAGGGGGCTCCGTGGACACCAGCTCTGGCGCTTCTTCAAATGGGCATTGTCAAACTCAGGAAGGTCGATCCGAATAGGGCCCGGAAGGGGGACATCTTCTATATAAAACCATTCTGAAGGCCAGTCTTCGGACGTCTTCTTCAGGGTCCCAGATAGGTATCCGGTCCCAGCGATACACCACACTTCGGCTCCGCCCACTTGATATATTGTTCCCTTCTTAGAATGGGGCACAAGGCAGAACAGCTTCTTCCATAGAGTGAAATGAGCCTCACAGCCCAAAAATAACTCGCAAAGGGCTACGAATCCCGCGATATGCAGCAGGGACGCAGGCGTAAGGTTGTGCAGCTGGAGACCATAGAACTCCAGAAGCCCTCGGAGAAACGGATGGATTGGGAATCCGAGCCCTCTTACCAGATAAGGGACAAGGCATACCCGCTCTCCCTTGGAGGGATTGGGACGGCTCTCCGCCATTATAAGTGGCAAGCCGGCTCGAACCGGGACCAGGTACGCTGGGGGAAGAAATCCCTTGGACTGAAGCATCACCAATTTGCTGTGCGGGATGGAACATCTCTCCCAATCTCTAGGCTTGGAACTAGGGGTGCGAGAGGAGGAGCTGCGTCGACCGGCCATGATGGAATGGATCTCTGTCGGGTACGCTCTCATGAAGGCTCGGCAAGGGATGATGATGTGATTTGGATCTGAATCCTCGTCTTTTTAAATAGGCGGCTCATTTACATAGCTAGGGGTGTAAATGTGAAAACACCCTGGCTCTTCACATTCGCTCGACACGTGGAAAGTGGCCATTATTGGGTGTAGAAGCCAAGAAGTACAAACCATCACAAGGAACCGGACATTATTTCGACAGGTACACAGAATTTGAAGAGGAACCCGCCTTGCAATGCTGAAGATAATACTACATGCCGGACTCGTCGTCATTGAAGCCTGGTTCGGGGGCTACTATGGGAGTCCTGGATTAGGGGGTCTCCGGACAGCCGGACTATCGCCATTGGCCGGACTATTAGACTATGAAGATACAAGATTGAAGACTTCGTCTCGTGTCCGGATGGGACTCTACTTGGCGTGGAAGGCAAGCTAGGCAATACGTGTATGGATATCTCCTCCTTTGTAACCGACCTTGTGTAACCCTAACCCTCTCCGGTGTCTATATAAACCGAAGGGTTTTAGTCCGTAGGACAACAATCACAACATACAATCATACCATAGGCTAGCTTCTAGGGTTTAGCCTCTCTGATCTAGTGGTAGATCTACTCTTGTAACACCCATATCTTCAATATTAATCAAGCAGGATGTAGGGTTTTACCTCCATCAAGAGGGCCCGAACCTGGGTAAAACTTCGTGTCCCTTGCCTCCTGTTACCATCCGGCCTAGATGCACAGTTCGGGACCCCTACCCGAGATCCGTCGGTTTTGACACCGACAGGAGGGAATCCTACTCCTAGTAGGAGTAGGTTCCCCCCTTTTCTAGTCCTAGTAGGAGAAGAAGGAAGGAAAGGAAGAAGTGAAGGAAAGGGGGGGGCGACCCCCTAGCCCTAGTCCAATTCGGTTTGGGCTAGGGGGCGCGTGCCACACCTTGGCCTGTCTCCTTCCACCATTAGGCCCATGAGGCCCAATAACTTGCCGGGGGGTTCCGGTAACCCCCGGTACTCCGAAACTTATCCGAAATGACCCGAACCATTCTGGTGTCCGAATGTAGCCTTCCAATATATGAATCTTTATGTCTCGACCATTTCGAGACTCCTCGTTATGTCCATGATCTCATCCGGGACTCAGAACAACCTTCGGTACATCAAATCACATAACTCATAATACATACCATCATTAAACATTAAGCGTGCGGACCCTACGGGTTCGAGAACTATGTAGACAGGAGCGAGGCACATCTCTGGTCAGTAACCAATAACAGAACCTGGATGCTCATATTGGTTCCTACATATTCTATGAAGATCTTGATCGGTCAAACCGCACAACAACACACGTTGTTCCCTTTCTCATCGGTGTGTTACTTTCCCGAGATTCGATCATCGGTATCATCATACCTAGTTCAGTCTCTTCACTGGCAAGTCTCTTTACTCGTTCCGTAATGCATCATCCCGCAACTAACTCACTAGTCACATTGCTTGCAAGGCTTATAGTGATGTGCATTACCTAGAGGGCCCAGAGATACCTCTCCGACAATTGGAGTGACAAATCCTTATCTCGATCTATGCCAACTCAACAAACACCATCGGAGACACCTGGAGCATCTTTATAACCACCCAGTTACGTTGTGACGTTTGATAGCACACTAAGTGTTCCTTCGGTATTCGGGAGTTCATAATCTCATAGTCATAGGAACATGTATAAGTCATGAAGAAAGCAATAGCAATAAACTAAACGATCATAGTGCTAAGCTAACGGATGGGTCTAGTCCATAACATCATTCTCTAATGATGTGGTCCCGTTCATCAAATGACAACACATCTCCATGGCTATGAAACTTAACCATCTTTGATTAACGAGCTAGTCAAGTAGAGGCATACTAGGGACACTATGTTTGTCTATGTATTCACACATGTACTAAGTTTCCGGCTAATACAATTCTAGCATGAATAATAAACATTTATCATGATATAAGTAAATATAAATAACAACTTTATTATTGCCTCTAGGGCATATTTCCTTCATTATCTTGGGTGTCAACATGCATTAAAATGATTATGATGATATGGTATCCTCCTCTGAATGTTTCAAGTGGCTTTACTTGGCACATGTTCACGCATGTAATTGGTTCAAAACCAACATAGCCTCCACAATATTTATGTTCATGGTGTTTATATCCTACTCATGCTAGTATTCAATGTTGATTATTCATGATTATGACCATTTTCGCTCTTTAGTTGGCCGCTTCCCAACCTATTTGCTAGCTTTCGCCTGTACTAATAAGCGGGAATACTGCTTGTGCATCAAAGTCCTTAAACCAAGGTTATTCAAGATGAGTCCACTATATCTACCTATATGCAGTATTACTCTACCGTTCCAAGTAAATTTGCATGTGCCACCTCTAAATATTCAAATGAACATCTTTTTTGTGTGCCCACACCGCTCATGGAGCGACAGGGGGCACTCAGTATCTTCCATGCTAAGCGGGTTATTCTTATGGTGAGCGTTTATTCACTTGTCCTTGCACGAGAGGGGCCGGTAATCAAGATGCCCAGTCCCATGATCAAAACTGCAATAATAATAAAACAAACTCCCCCGGAAAGTTGTTGGTATGGAGGGCACCCGAGGATTCAGCTGGCCATGGATTGTGTTTGTTGGTGGAGGGGGGTAAACTTTACTTTTACCGCTTCGGAACCACCGCTAATTTGTTTAGCATGGAAGATACTGAAAACTCTCATCGTAACGTTGACAAGAAAGGTATACCTCCCAAAATTATATTTATCTCTGAGTTAAGTTTCGAGCTCTGGCACCTCTCCAAATCCCTGCTTCCCTCTACGAAAGGCTTATCCATTTACTTTATGTTATTTTACTTTTATTGTTGAGTCATCACCTTATCAAACAAGCACCAGTCCTAAGAGCACTATTGTCATTCTCATGCATTGTGTACAATCAATGTTGTGTGCATCATGACTGGATCTCTTCTACCATGAATTGCAATGTTTATTTCCTGCTTGAACTTTGGAGGTGCTCTGCATTTATGTTTTGCGGTCTTAGAAAGGGCTAGCAAGATACCATTATTGTCATATTATATCATGATTGTTTTGACAAAGTGTTGGAATTTGAGATATTTTATTATTGCCCGCTAGTTGATTATGCCATTGATATGAGTGAATATATTTTCTAAGAGTTATCATTTGCATGGTTAGTTATAATCTTTGCTGAAAACTTGGGTAACATATAAGCATATGTATAGATACAAGAACAAAAAAGTTCATATTTTTCTTTTATCACTTTCAGTTTGTCAACTGAATTGCTTGCGGAAAAGCAATGAGTTAAGCTTGGGGTTGATACTTCTCCGTCATATCTACTTTTCCAAACACTTCTGCTCTTGTTTTGGACTCTAATTTCCATGATTTGAATGAAACTAACCCGGACTGGCGCAATTTTTAGCAGAACTACCATGGTGTTGTTCTTGTGCAGAAATAAAAGTTCTCGGAATTGGACAAAAAGTTTTGAAGATTTTTTTATGGAATAAATGAAACATACTGGAGCAAAGATCCACTGGAGGGGAGCCACCATGTGCCCACAAGGCACCAGGGCGTGTCCACCCCTCCCCCCTGGTGGCTTGTGGGGTCCACGTGGCTCCGTTGGTCCTAATCTCAGCATTATAAATTCCTGTTTTCCAAGAAAATAAATAGGAGAGGAAGTTTCATACCGTTTTACGATACGGATCCATCGCCACCTCCTGTTCTTGATCGGGAGGCCAAATCTGGAGCCCGTTCAGGGCTCCGGAGAGGGTGATCTTCCGTCTTCGTCATCATCAACCATCCTCCATTACCAATTTCATGATGGTCACCGCTGGGAGTGAGTAATTTTTCATAGCCTGGACGGTGATGGGTTGGATGAGATTCATCATGTAATCGAGTTAGTTTTGTTAGGGCTTGATCCCTAGTATCCACTATGTTGTGAGATTGATGTTGCTATGGTTTGCTATGCTTAATGCTCATCACTAGGGCCCGAGTGCCATGATTTCAGATCCAAACCCTTTATGTTTTCAACAATATATTTGTGTTCTTGATCCGATCTTGCAAGTTGTATGCACCTGCTTTATGTTATGTGTTGGGAAACGTTGCATGGAAAACAAAAATAATTCTATGCACACGCAAGATCTATCCATGGAGATACATAGCAATGAGAGGGAGAGTGTGTCTACGTACCCTCATAGACCGTAAGCGGAAGCGTTTAACAATGCGGTTGATGTAGCCGTACTCTTCGCGATCCGATCATGATCCAACCGATCTAGTGCCAAAAGACAGACACCTCTGAGTTTAGCACACGTGCGGCTCGATGTCGTCTCCTCCTTCTTGATCCAGCAGGCAAGAGAGGAGAAGTAGATGGGATCACAACCAACACGACAGCGTGGTGGTGATGGTGATGGTGGAGTACCGACAGCGCTTCGCTAAGCGTTGCCGGGACGAGGCGGTGGAACTACGGAGTAACGGGAGAGAGAGGGGCGCCAAGGGCTTGGTGTGTCCTCATGGGGTGCCCCCTCCCCTCTATATAAAGGTGGAGGGGCGTGAGAAACAGCCCCTCCAAGCACGCTAAGGGGGAGAGGACTTGGACTCCAAGTACAATCCTATTCCTACTAGGACTCCTTCCTTTTTTTGCCTTCCCCAGCCACATGGGCTTTTGAGGACTTGGTGCTGAAGGAAATATGCCCTAGAGGCAATAATAAAGTTGTTATGTATATTTCCTTATATCATGATAAATGTTTATTATTCATGCTAGAATTGTATTAACCGGAAACTTAGTACATGTGTGAATACATAGACAAACAGAGTGTCACTAGTATGCCTCTACTTGACTAGCTCGTTAATCAAAGATGGTTAAGTTTCCTAGCCATGGACAGTTGTATCATCCCAAATTTTCAATTTGAAATGTTATACATAGATCATTCATGCATATCATATTCTATTGCATTTCGTTTCTCGATCCATGAAAACCTAACCAACTCAAGGACTCTCGGAGAGAGTTGGGGATTTCTTTGTTTTCATATTTGAATTTTATCAAATATTGAAACGAGGATTTTGGTTTTAATTATTTTTCTCTCCGAAAATATTTCATATTAAAATATATGAGAGGAGATAATATGACTTCTCCAAAATAAATGAAATATTGGAGGAAAAATATTAAAATCAATTATTTGATTTTATCCGGAGTTTATTGCTATTTTATTTGAATTAGAAAAATTGCATGTTTTTCAAAGTTGCATTTAGGGCCAAGAAAATGTTCATCTTGTTCTAAATATTTTATTTAGATAGTGAAAATTTGTTTTGGCATTTTTAGATTTTTATTTTATTTTCTAGGATTTATTTAGTTCCGGCGAAATTATTTAAAAAAAAAAGAAAAAAAACTTCTCAGCGCCCGACTGGGCCGAGGCCTAGCCGAGCCAGGCCGCCGGCCCACCTCCCCGCGCCGCCGTTTCCCACCCGGAGACCGGCCGCCGCCGCTCGCCGTAGCCGAGTCGGCCACAACACCCCGCCCCCTTCCCCAAGCCACGCCACCCCCACCCCTCTTATAAGCTGACCCGGGCCCCCCTGGAGCCCCGAAGCCGCGTCGCCTCCACTGCAAGCCGCCGCCGCCGCACGCCGCACCTCGCCGCCCCACGCCGCCCCGCCTCGCCGCGCCACCGTGGAAGCCGCCGGAGGTATACACCGCCGCCGTTCGTTCGGTGTTATTTTAAAACCGATCTGGCTTTTTTTAGAAACCCTAGTTCGTTTTTTTAGATCGGTTCGCCGGTTTTTCTCGGTTTAGTTACTTTGCGGACATTCGTCTGTGCGTTTGTTTTAACGAATGGCTTTCGCTCGTTAGTTACAGACAACGAACGTTCGTTTGTTAGCCTGTTCGTCAGTTTTCTTTTTCTCAGATTTTCCGCCAGTATTTTCGATCGGGATTTCTTATCCGATTTTCGTTTCAGTTTATCTTTTCGCTCGTTTGTCGGAATCAGGCGATTCAAGCGCCTAGATCTTCGTCTCGAAACCCTCTTTCTGTTTAATCAACTTGAACAAGATTTTGGTACTGTAAAATTTTACCTTAGTCCAGATTAGTAAACGGATCTTGTTTCTTTCGTAGTTTGAGTTTTGTTGCTCCGTTTGATTTGATTCTTTTCGCAAACCGGAGTTCTTAAGTTGAACTTTCTGGTTAGATATTATTATTTGAGATTTACCCATGTTTATTTGCTTGATTGCTTATGTATGCTATTTTTTGTTTGGGACAGAACACCCGGAGTGCGAAGCGTGCTACTACGAGTCCCTAGGTTTTACGGATCATCAGCAAGGCAAGTAACACTTTGATCATACCCCTTTATCACCCAGTTTTTATGCATTAGTTTCAATCCTCAAACATTGCATGATTAGGATGTGTTTAACATGTGGGTTGGGAAGTAGTTGATGAGGTAGAACCTATTGCCCTGTTACATTCAAACCCTGGGAGTTACTTCTACGTATTGCTATGCTATGCTCGTAGACGTGGTTTGGGTGAGTGAAATCCATGACAGATGTGAGATTGTTAATTAATGGTTCAACTTAAGGTGGCAACTTGAATACACATCTGGGTGGATTGTTTGTAGGGCACCTAGAGAACCCAGTGTTGTCCTAGGATATCCCAGAGTACCCGTGTGATCATCCTAAGGTCCGCCACCCAGGCTCAAAGGGAACTGAGATATTTTCATGCTAGAAACTTCCGTGTGCAGCCACAAGCTATTATGGGCTCTAGCATAGTTGAGTAAGTTGCGTGAAGCTCCTGAAGAGGTGGATCAGCAGGTAGAGGGATGTAGGTTGGTACGGTCTACCCAGAGTAAGGAGTTAATGCTTCTGAAAGACTATGTCTCGGTCATCCGTTTCTCAAACACCATGTAGTGCGAGAAAATCCAACGGATGAGATCGAGTCTTGTGGGAAAAAGTGTGCAAACCTCTGCAGAGTGTATAAACTAATCATGGTTAGCCGTGTCCCCGGTTATGGACATCTTGAGTATCTAGTACTTGGAGTATCCTAAGTATCTCATCACTATTAAATAATGTTGTTGGGTTGTTAACTACTTTATTTGGGATTGAGTTGGAGGAACCTTCTCAATGATGTTTCAACTACCATGATAGTTAAATAAAATTTATTCCTTTGTTGTAGGGAAAATTGGCTTTTCGCAAAAAAAACTATAACCATAGAGCTTTCCACCATCCAAATATGCATGTAGTGATAGCATTATTCTATTCTTGCTCTACTGTGTTACTTTGCCAACATATTCCATGTGCTGACCCATTTTCGGGCGGCAAAGTATTATGTTGCAGACTTTTCAGACGAGGAGTAAGGTTCGTTAGTTCGTTGTCATGCAGCTCAGCTATGCCGTTGGAGTTGATGGACTCACTTTACCTTCCAAGCCTTCCGTTGTTATCATATTAGATGGCCTTAAGACATATTTATTGTAATAAGTTCTCTTTTGAGACATTCGATGTAATAAGTGTGTGATTGCTACTCTGTTATAAATCCTTCGAGTACTGTGTGTGTCAGCATTACCGATCCAGGGATGACACTGAAGCACAGAGACTTGACCGTTTGAGGTCGGGTCGCTACAAGATGGTATCAGAGCACATGCTGAGTGTAGGACACGACCACTAAGCTAAAACCCTAGACCACTATTCTCTTCTCATTTCTGACTCCTCTCCATTTTCTATTCTTTAGGATGGTGGACACCAGGAACAAGTTTGCACAACCAGATGAAGAAGCACCTTTTGGATGACACTTGAAGGAAGTCACTAGGTATCTAAACATTGGAATACCAAGCTTCACCGGGACTTACAACGCCACATTACCAGAAGAGGAGCGATGGATGATTCAAGTTCAAGTGCCAGGAAGGACATTCACACCAGTCACTAAACCCATAGAGTTTTCCTTCAATGCACCAACCTAGAGTCTAGGAAAGAGTATTGGAGAAGTTTACCATAAGGAGCTTAAGGATACTATCTACCAGATTTGTGGGCGCCGAGATGAGCGATGGGAGATGATCAGCACTAGCAAGGATAGATCAATCATTGCTTTCATCCAGGAGCTAAACCAGCACATTCGTCGCTAGGAGAACCAGATGTAAGCAGGAATGATAGATCTGAAGAAGGCGATGACTAGGATCATGGAACTAGAGGAAGAACTTAAGGCTACACGTGAAGATTATGAGGAGGAAATCGTCATACTAGTGGAGAAGAATGACAATCTGGAAAGGAAGCTAGGAGTATTCATGGGAGACCCCGCACCCGGACCCCGACGATAGCGATGATGACTATGAAGACGAAGTTGGGGCAGACATCATGGAATTTTCGACCGATCAATATTTCTAGTAGACCACCACATCAGTAGTAGTATTCCACCATGTATATAGTATAGTCCGATCACTTTTGTAACGATAGTGGATCGATTGTATGCCCTTGCTTGATTGATTGAGTGAAATGATTGTGTTTGTCTCATGTGCATATGGGTAGTGTTTTTCTCATTAGACCTCATTCTATTCTAATCTCTCCCCTCTAAACCCATCAGATGCCTCTGAGACGTGACCCCGGATTTACTTTCCCGCCGGAGCTCACTCAGTTGATCCAGCAGCAGAATACCCTGATGCAGTTGTTAGTTCAGAACCAAGGCAACAAAAACAACAACAACCCACCGCCACCGCCACCAGTTGACAACTTAGCCCACTTTCTGAGGTTGCAGCCGCCGGTGTTTTCCAGCAGCACCGAGCCGATAGTGGTAGATGACTGGCTCCGCGGGATTGGAAGGAAGTTAACCACTTCAGGATGTACAGATGCTGAGAAGGTGCGTTTTGCCGCACATCAGTTGGATGGACCAGCAGCCTCATGGTGGGAGAATTACACTGTCACCTACCCTATAGCCACTTTTACATGGGACCAGTTTCAGCAAGCTTTCCGTACAGCCCATGTCTCAACTGGAGCTATGAGTATGAAGAAGCATGAGTTTCGCAACTTGCGCCAGGGGAACCGTACTGTGGCTCAGTATGTGGATGAGTTTAGCAAGTTATCTCGCTATGCCCCTGATGATGTGGCCACAGATGCCGCAAAGCAGGAGAAGTTTATGGAAGGGCTGAATGATGAGATGAGCATGCAGTTGATGGTGGCAACATTCAACAACTACCAGGAGTTGATAGATAAGGCTCTTATGATTGAAGGGAAGCAGCAGCAGATTGAGAGACGTAAGAGGAAGTATGGACAAGGAAGGTATAATTCAGGAGCTCAGCAGAAGCCTCGCCTAACCCCGAACTCGGGAGGACTTGTCCATAACCATGGAGGCCACACCCACAATGGAGGAAGTAACCATAATCATACTGGCCCAAGGAATGGGAATGGGAATGGAGCAAGCAACGATCAGAACCGTTCCAATCCAGCCACACCCGCCAAGAGAGACCTAAGACACGTTACTTGTTTCAAGTGCGGGAAGACTGGACACTATGCCATGGAGTTCCCTGAAGCGAAGAATGGAAACGGCAATGGGAGCGCTGGAAAGAAGCCCAATCCATTCAACAAAGTACAAGTGAACCACATTAACGTGGAGGAGGTTGAAGAGTAGCCAGATGCAGTTATTGGTAAGTTTTTGGTGAAGTCTTTTGCCGCCCTTATTCTTTTTGACACTGGTGCATCGCATTCATACATATCACAGGAATTCGTGGATAAGTTTAAACTACCAACCCAAACCCTTAGGACCCCTCTGTTAGTGAGTTCACCTGGAGCAGAGTATATGGCTAGTCGATGGTGCGGCCAGATACCCTTAACCATTGGTAGCCATGTTTTCCCGTCTGACCTAATAATCTTGGAGTCACAAGGATTGGATGTGATATTAGGCATGGACTGGATGTCAAAGTATGGAGGAAGCATTGACTGTGTTAGTAAGTCGATTTTTCTCACCACCCCTGAGGGAAAAAGGATTAATTATGTATCTAGGCATGCGCCAAGGAGTAGCCAAGTGAATACCCTCACGGGAGTTGTTCAGGAGGAAGTGCCTGTAGTGAAGGATTACCCAGATGTTTTTCTAGAGGAGTTACCAGGCATGACACCAGATCGAGACATTGAGTTTTTGATAGAACTGCTGCCAGACATTGGGCCAATATCGAAGCGACCATACCGGATGCCCGCAAATGATCTGGAGGAGATTAAGAAACAGATCAAGGAGTTATTGGAGAAAGGTTACATTCGACAGAGTTCCTCGCCATGGGGGGCCCCAGTGCTTTTGGTCGACAAGAAGGATAAGTCTCTAAGAATGGTTGTTGATTATCGTGCGTTAAATGAGGTGAAGATCAAGAACAAATACCCACTGCCGATGATCAATGATTTGTTTGACCAGCTTCAAGGAGCCAAGGTGTTTTCAAAGATCGATCTACGATCTGGATATCACCAACTGAAGATACGAGAGAAGGACATACCAAAGACAACATTCACCACACGGTACGGGTTGTATGAATATACGGTCATGTCGTTTGGACTGACTAATGCCCCTGCCTATTTCATGAGCATGATGAACAAGGTGTTCATGGAATATTTGGACAAGTTTGTTGTGATGTTCATTGATGATATAATGGTATACTCAAAGAATGAGGAGGAGCACGAAGAGCATTTGCGCTTAGTTCTCGACAAACTCAGGGAACATTAGTTGTATGCCAAGTCCAGCAAATGCGAGTTTTGGCTGAAGGAAGTCGGATTCCTTGGACATGTTATATCAGGAGAAGGTGTAGCAGTAGATCCCACCAAGGTTCAGTCAGTCACTGAATGGTTGGCACCCACTTCAGTTAGCGAAATCCGCAGTTTTGTTGGACTCGCCGGATACTACCGGAGATTCATTGAGAATTTTTCCAAAATTGCAAAGCCAATGATGGAGTTATTGAAGAAGGATACCAAATTTAAATGGACAGAAGAATGTGAGGCGAGTTTTCAGGAGTTAAAGAAACGTTTGACTACAGCCCCAGTGCTGATTCTGCCAGATATATGTAAGGAGTTTCAAGTGTATTGCGATGCCTCTCGCCTAGGACTTGGAAGTGTGCTTATGCAGGACGGAAGAGTTGTTTCGTATGCCTCACGACAACTAAAACCACACGAATTGAATTATGCCACGCATGATTTGGAATTGGCAGCCGTAGTGCATGCGTTGAAGACCTGAAAACATTACCTTATTGGAAATCGTTGTGA
The DNA here is from genome assembly GCA_034509565.1 of Triticum monococcum. Classification (NCBI taxonomy): domain Eukaryota; kingdom Viridiplantae; phylum Streptophyta; class Magnoliopsida; order Poales; family Poaceae; genus Triticum; species Triticum monococcum. The sequence goes on along the minus strand of CM067842.1, from coordinate 474,272,709 downwards.
TGTATACACGGATCATAAGAGTTTGAAGTACATTTTCACACAGAAGGAGCTGAACCTTAGGCAGAGAAGATGGTTGGAGCTTATAAAGGATTATAACATGAAGCTTCACTATCATCCAGGCAAGGCCAATGTCGTAGCCGACGCTTTGAGTCAAAAGAGTTATGCTAATACCCTAGTAAGCATGGGATTACCGAAGGAGTTAGTAGAGGATCTCAGGGAACTTCGATTGGAGATTGTTCCTAGAGGTTTTGTTGCAACAATGGAGGTTCAGTCTACATTGTTAGGAAAGATTCGAGAAGCTCAGAAGGATGACAAAGATATTGCCGAGATAAGAGAGAGGATGAGCGAAGGAAAGGCCAAAGGTTTTCGTGAGGATGAGCACGACACCTTATGGTTTGAGGACCATGTTTATGTGCCCAATAACATAGAGATCAGGAAGTTAATACTTCAGGAGGCTCATGACTCACCATACTCGATACACCTCGGGAACACCAAGATGTATTTGGATTTGAAGGAACGTTTCTGGTGGACTGGTATGAAGAAGGATATTGCCGAGTATGTAGCCGTATGTGATGTATGTCAGAGAGTGAAGGCTGAGCATCAAAAGCCAGCAGGATTGTTACAGCCTATGCCGATACCCGAATGGAAGTGGGATAAACTTGGCATGGATTTCATCACCGGATTGCCCAGGACCAAATCAGGATATGATTCTATATGGGTAGTAGTTGATCGCTTGACCAAAGTAGCTCACTTTATCCCAGTGAAAACCACCTATACAAGTGCAAGTTGGCCAAGATATATATGACCAGGATCGTATGTCTGCATGGAGTTCCGAGGACCATCGTATCAGATAGAGGAATACAGTTTACTTCAAAGTTTTGGCATCAGCTGCACCAAACTTTGGGGACAAGGTTGGAGTTCAGTACAACACTCCACCCGTAGACAGATGGACAGACCGAGAGAGTCAACCAGATTCTGGAGGATATATTGAGGGCCTGTGCGCTAGATTATGGATCTAGTTGGGATGACAATTTGCCCTAGGCGGAGTTCTCATACAACAGCAGCTACCAAGCCAGTTTGAAGATGGCACCGTTCGAAGCCCTGTATGGACGAAGGTGCAGAACACTGTTGATGTGGGATGAAGTTGGAGACCAATAGTTGTTTGGACCAGATTTGATCAAGGAGTCTGAAGAAAAGGTTAAGTTGATCCGAGATAGACTGAAGGTAGCTTTGTCCAGACGGAAGAGTTATGCAGATTCAAAACGCAAGGAAATAACCTATGAAATTGGAGATAGAGCATATCTGCGAGTGTCACCCCTACGAGGAGTGAAACATTTTGGAGTTAAGGGAAATTTAGCCCCGAGATTTGTAGGACCGTATCGAATTTTGGAACGTATGGGAGAAGTTGCCTACAAGTTGGAGTTACCTGAAGGACTGTCAGGAGTTCATGATGTATTTCATGTTTCACAGCTGAAGAAGTGTCATGCTGAGATGGCCGATATACCATTAAGAGATACAGCACCCTTGGAGGCGATTCAGTTGGACAGTGATTTGACCTATGAGGAGAAACCAGTCAGGATTCTTGAATTTGCCAGCCGACTCACCCGCAACAAGGTTATCAAGTTTTGCAAAGTTGAGTGGAGCCACCATACGGAGGATTAAGCCACCTAGGAACGAGAGGATGATCTTCGCAAAGACCACCCACATCTATTTTCTGGCCAACCCGAATCTCGAGGGCGAGATTCATCTTAAGGGGGTTGGTTTGTAACATCCCAAATGTCAATTTGGAATGTTATACATAGATCATTCATGCATATCATATTCTATTGCATTTCGTTTCTCGATCCTCGAAAACCTAAGCAACTCAAGGACCCTCGGAGAGAGTTGGGGATTTCTTTGTTTTCATATTTGAATTTTATCAAATATTGAAACGAGGATTTCGGTTTTAATTATTTTTCTCTCCAAAAATATTTCATATTAAAATATATGAGAGGAGATAATATGACTTCTCCAAAATAAATTAAATATTGGAGGGAAAATATTAAAATCAATTATTTGATTTTATCCGGAGTTTATAGCTATTTTATTTGAATTAGAAAAATTGCATGTTTTTCAATGTTGCATTTAGGGCCAAGAAAATGTTCATCTTGTTCTAAATATTTTATTGAGACAGTGAATTTTTTTTGGAATTTTTAGATTTTTATTTTATTTTCTAGGATTTATTTAGTTCCGGCAAAATTATTTAAAAAAAACTTCTCAGCGCCCGACTAGGCTGAGGCCCAGCCGAGCCAGGCCGCCGGCCCACCTCCCCGCGTTGCCGTCTCCCACCCGGAGACCGCACGCCGCCGCCGCCGCTCGCCGTGGCCGAGTTGGCCACGACACCCCGCCCCCTTCCCCAAGCCATGCCACCCCCCCTCTTATAAGCCGACCCGGGGCCCCCCCTGGAGCCCCGAAGCCGTGCTGCCTCCACCGCAAGCTGCCCGCCCCGCCGCCTTGCGCCGCACGCCGCCGCTGCTGCCGCCGCACGCCGCTGCTCGCCGCACCCCGCTGCCCGACGCTGCCCCGCCTCGCCGCGCCGCCATGGAAGCTGCCGGAGGTATACGCCACCGCCGCCATTCGTTCGGTTTTATTTTAAAACCGATCCGGTTTTTTTAGAAACCCTAGTTCGTTTTTTTAGATCGGTTCGCTGGTTTTTCTCGGTTTAGTTAATTTGCGGACGCTTGTCCGTACGTTCGTTTTAACGAAGGGCTTTCGCTCGTTAGTTACAGACAACGAACGTTCGTTCGCTAGCCTGTTCGTTAGTTTTCTTTTTCTCGGATTTTCCGCGACTATTTCCGATCATGATTTCTGATCCGATTTTTGTTTCAGTTTATCTTTTCGCTCGTTTGTCGGAATCAGGCGATTCAAGTGCTAGATCTTCGTCTCGAAACCCTATTTCTGTTTAATCAACTTGAACAAGATTTTGGTACTGTAAAATTTGACCTTAGTCCAGAGTAGTAAACGGATCTTGTTTCTTTCGCAGTTTGAGTTTCGTTGCTCTGTTTGATTTGATTCTTTTCGCAAACCGGAGTTCTTAAGTTAAACTTTCTGGTTAGATCTTCTTATTTGAGATTTACCCATGTTTCTTTGCTTGATTTCTTATGTATGCTGTTGTTTGTTTGGGATAGAACACCCGGAGTGCGAAGCGTCCTACTACGAGTCCCTAGGTTTTACGGATCATCAGCAAGGCAAGTAACACTTTGATCATACCCCTTTATCACCCAGTTTTTATGCATTAGTTTCAATCCTCAAACATTGCATGATTAGGATGTGATTAACATGTGGGTTGGGAAGTAGTTGATGAGGTAGAACCTATTGCCCTGTTACATTCAAACCCTAGGAGTTACTTCTACGTATTGCTATGCTATGCTCGTAGACGTGGTTTGGGTGAGTGAAATCCATGACAGATGTGAGATTGTTAATTAATGGTTCAACTTAAGGTGGCAACTTGAATACACATCTGGGTGGATTGTTTGTTGGGCACCTGGAGAACCCAGTGTTGTCCTAGGATATCCCGGAGTACCCGTGTGATCATCCTAAGGTCCGCCACCCAGGCTCAAAGGGAACTAAGATATTTTCATGCTAGAAACTTCTGTGTGTAGCCACAAGCTATTATGGGCTCTAGCATAGTTGAGTAAGTTGTGTGAAGCTCCTGAAGAGGTGGATCAGCAGGTAGAGGGATGTAGGTTGGTATGGTCTGCCCAGAGTAAGGAGTTAATGCTTCTGAAAGACTGTGTCTCGGTCATCCGTTTCTCAAACACCATGTAGTGCGAGAAAATCCAATGGAGGAGATCGAGTCTTGTGGGGAAAAGTGTGAAAAACTCTGCAGGGTGTATAAACTAATCATGGTTAGCCATGTCCCCGGTTATGGACATCTTGAGTATCTAGTACTTGGAGTATCCTAAGTATCTCATCACTATTAAATAATATTGTAGGGTAGTTAACTACCTTAATTGGTATTGAGTTGGAGGAACCTTCTCAATGATGTTTCAACTACCATGATAGTTAAATAAAATGTATTCCTTTGTTGTAGGTAAAAATTGGCTTTTTGCAAAAAAAAACTATAACCATAGAGCTTTCCACCAGCCAAATATGCATGTAGTGGTAGCATTATTCTATTCTTGCTCTACTGTGTTACTTTGCCAACATATTCCATGTGCTGACCCATTTTCGGGCTGCAACGTATTATGTTGCAGACTTTTTAGACGAGGAGTAAGGTTCGTTAGGTCGTTGACGTGCAGCTCAGCTATGCCGTTGGAGTTGATGGACTCACTTTACCTTCCAAGCCTTCCGTTGTTATCGTATTAGATGGCCTTAAGCCATATTTATTGTAATGGTTCTCTTTTGAGACATTCGATGTAATAAGTGTGTGATTGCTACTCTGTTATAAATCCTTCGAGTACTGTGTGTGTCAGCATTACCGATCTAGGGATGACACTGAAGCACAGAGACTTGACCGTTTGAGGTCGGGTCGCTACAACAGTAGTTGTCATTTGATGAACGGGATCACATCATTAGAGAATCATGTGATTGACTTGACCCATACGTTAGCTTAGCACTATGATCGTCTAGTTTATTGCTATTTCTTTCTCCATAACTTATACATGTTCCTATGACTATGAGATTATGCAACTCCCGAATACCGGAGGAACACTTAGTGTTCTATCAAACGTCACAACGTAACTGGGTGATTATAAAGATGCTCTACAGGTGCCTTCGATGGTGTTTTTTGAGTTCGCATAGATCTAGATTAGGATTTGTCACTCCGATTGTCAGAGAGGTATCTCTGGGCCCTCTCGGTAATGCACATCACTATAAGCCTTGCAAGCAATATGACTAATGAGTTAGTTACGGGATGTTGCATTACGGAACGAGTAAAGAGACTTGCCGGTAATGAGATTGAACTAGGTATTGAGATACCAACGTGAAGGAAATATGCCCTAGAGGCAATAATAAAGTTATTATGTATTTCCTTATATCATGATAAATGTTTATTATTCATGCTAGAATTGTAGTAAACGGAAACGTAGTACATGTGTGAATACATAGACAAACAGAATGTCACTAGTATGCCTCTACTTGACTAGCTCGTTGAATCAATGATGGTTATGTTTCCTAACCAAATACATGAGTTGTCATTTGATTAATGGGATCACATCATTAGAGAATGATGTGATTGACTTGACCCATCCGTTAGCTTAGCACGATGATCGTTTAGTTTGTTGCTATTGCTTTCTCCATAACTTATATATGTTCCTATGACTATGAGATCATGCAACTCCCGAATACCGGAGGAACACTTTGTGTGCTACCAAACGTCACAACGTAACTGGGTGATTATAAAGGTGCTCTACAGGTGCCGATGGTGTTTGTTGAGTTGGCATAGATCGAGATTAGGATTTGTCACTCCGATTATCGGAGAGGTATCTCTAGGCCCTCTCGGTAATGCACATCAATATAAGCCTTGCAAGCAATGTGACTAATGAGTTACTTGCGGGATGATGCATTACAGAACGATTAAAGAGACTTGCCAGTAACAAGATTGAACTAGGTATTGAGATACCGACGATCGAATCTCGGGCAAGTAACATACCGATGACAAAGGGAACAACGTATATCGTTATGCGGTTTGACTGATAAAAATCTTCGTAGAATATGTGGGAGCCAATCTGAACATCCAGGTTCCACTATTGGTTATTGACTAGAGACGTGTCTCGGTCATGTCTACATAGTTCTCGAACCCGTAGGGTCCGCACGCTTAACGTTTGGTGACGATCGGTATTATGAGTTTATGTGTTTTGATGAACCGAAGGTTGTTCGGAGTCCCGGATGTGATCACGGGCATGACGAGGAGTCTCGAAATGGTCGAGACATAAAGATTGATATATTGGAAGCCTATGTTTGGACATCGGAAAGGTTCCGAGTGAGATCGGGCATATACCGGAGTACCGAGGGGTTACCCAAACCCCCCGGGAGTATATGGGCCCTAATGGTCTTTAGTGGAGAGAGAGAGAGAGGCAGCCAGGGCAGGCTGCGCGCCCCCTCCCCCTCCGGTCCGAATTGGACTAGGAAGGGGGGTGGCGCCCCCTTTCCTTCCTCCCTCTCTCCCCCTTCCTTCTCTCCTAGTCCAACTAGGGAAGGGGGGGCAATCCTACTCCCGAAGGGAGTAGAACTCCTCCAGGGTGTGCCATAGATGGCCGGCCCTCCCCCCTCCTCCACTCCTTTATATACAGGGGAGGGGGCACCCCATAGACACACAAGTTGATCATTGATCTCTTAGCCGTGTGCGGTGCCCCCCTCCACCATAATCCACCTCGGTCATATCGTCGCGGTGCTTAGGCGAAGCCCTGTTCCAGTAGCATCATCATCACCGTCATCACACCGTCATGCTGACGAAGATCTCCCTCGACACTCTGCTGGATCGTGAGTTCGTGGGATGTCACCAAACCGAACATGTGCCGATCGCGGAGGTGACGTACTTTCAGTACTAGGATCGGTCGATCGTGAAGACGTACGACTACATCAACCACGTTGTCATAACGCTTCCGCTTACGGTCTATGAGGGTACGTAGACAACACTCTCCCCTCTCATTTCTATGCATCACCATGATCTTGCGTATGCGTGGGAAAATTTTGAAATTACTGCATTCCCCAACACGACGATCAAATCTCGGGCAAGTAACATACCAATCACAAAGGGAACAACGTATGTTGTTATGCGGTTTGACCAAAAAAGATCTTCGTAGAATATGTAGGAACCAATATGAGAATCCAGGTTCCGCTATTGGTTATCGACCGAAGATGAGTCTCGGTCATGTCTATATAGTTCTCGAACCCATAGGGTCCGCACGCTTAACGTTCGATGACGATCGATATTATGAGTTTATGTGTTTTGATGTACTGAAGGTAGTTCGGAGTCCCGAATGTAATCACGGACATGACATGGACTCTCTAAATGGTCGAGACATAAAGATTGATATATTGGAAGGTTATATTCGGACACCGGAAGGGTTCCGAAGTGTATCAGGTATTTTTCGGAGTACCGGGAGGTTACCAGAACCCCCCGGGGAATCTATGGGCCTTATTGGGCCCTAGTGGAGAAAGAGGGCGGCAAGCAAGGTGTGGGGCGCCCCCCCCCCCAAGGCCAAAACCGAATTGGTTTAGGGTTTGGGGGGGGGGGGGGGCGGCCCCCTCTTTCCTTCTCCCCTCCTCCTCTTTCCTCCTCCTAGTAGGAATAGGGAAGGGGGGCAAACCTACTTGGAGTAGGATTGCCCCCCCCCCTTGGCGCGCGCCTCCTCCTAGGTTGGCCTCTTCCTCCCTGCCTCCTTTATGTACGTGGGGAGGGGCACCCCTTAGACACACAAGTTGATCTCTTAGTCGTGTGCGGTTCCCTCCTCCATAGATTTCCACCTCAGTCACATTGTTGTAGTGCTTAGGCGAAGCCCTGCGTTGGTAACTTCATCATCACCGTCATCACGCCGTCGTGCTGACAAAGCTCTCCCCCGACCCTCAGCTGGATCTAGAGTTCGTGGGACGTCACCGAGCTGAACATGTGTAGATCGCGGAGGTGCCGTACCTTCGGTGCTAGGATCGGTCGGATCGTGAAGACGTACGACTACATCAACCGCGTTGTCATAACGCTTCCGCTTACGGTCTACGAGGGTGCGTGGACAACACTCTCCCCTCTCGTTGCTATGCATCACCTAGATGGATCTTGTGTGTGCGTAGGAAATTTTTGAAATTAATACGTTCCCCAACAGTGGCATCCGAGCCAGGTCTATGCGTAGATGTTATATGCATGAGTAGAACACAAAGGAGTTGTGGATGTGGGTATATACATATTGCTTCCCGTCACTAGTTGATTCTTGATTCAGCGGTATTGTTGATGAAGCGGCTCAGATCGACATTACGCGTGCGCTTATGCGAGACTGGTTCTACCGACGTGCTTCGCACACAGGTGGCTGGTGGGTGTCAGTTTCCCCAACTTTAGTTGAATCGGATTCAATGAACAAGGTTCTTTCTGAAGATCAAAAAGCAATCACTATACCGCATTGTGGTTTTTGATGCGTAGGTAAGAACGGTTCTTGCTCAGCCCGTAGCAGCCACGTAAAACTTGCAACAACAAAGTAGAGGACGTCTAACTTGTTTTTGCAAGGCATTTTGTGATGTGATATGGTCAAGACATGATGAGATATAAATTGTTGTATGAGATGATCATGTTTCATTAAAGTTATCGGCAACTGGCAGGAGCCTTACGGTTGTCTCTTTATTGCATAAGATGCAAGCGCCATATAATTGCTTTACTTTATTGCTATGCGATAGCAATAGCTGCAAAAGCAATAGATGGCGAGACGACCATGTGACGACACGTTGATAAAGATCAAGATGATGGAGATCATGGTGTCAAGCCGGTGACGATGGTGATCATGACGGTGCTTTGGAAATGGAGATCAAAGGCACAAGATGATAATGGTCATATCATATCACTTATATTTGATTGCATGTGATGTTTATCCTTTATGCATCTTATTTTGCTTAGTTCGGTGGTAGCATTATAAGATGATCTCTCACTAAATTTCAAGGTACAAGTGTTCTCCCTGAGTATGCACCATTGCGACAGTTCTTCGTGCATGACACCACGTGATGATCGGGTGTGATAAGCTCTACGTTCACACACAACGGGTGCAAGCCAGTTTTGCACATGCAGAATACTCGGGTTAAACTTGACGAGCCTAGCATATGCAGATATGGCCTCGGAACACTGAGACCGAAAGGTCGAGCGTGAATCATATAGTAGATATGATCAACATAGTGATGTTCACCATTGAAAACTACTCCATCTCACGTGATGATCAGACATGGTTTAGTTGATATAGATCACGTGATCACTTAGATGATTAGAGGGATGTCTATCTAAGTGGGAGTTCTTAAGTAATATGATTAATGGAACTTAAATTTATCATGAACTTAGTCCTGATAGTATTTGCATATCTATGTTGTAGATCAATTTCTCGCGTATAGCATCCTCGTTTTATTTATGATATGTTCCTAGAGCAAACTATGTTGAAAGATGATGGTAGCAATGATGCGGATTGGATCCGTGATCTGAGGATTATCCTCGTTGTTGCACAGAAGAATTATGTCCTTGATGCACCACTAGGTGACATAACTATTGCAAATGCAGACGTTATGAACGTTTGACAAAGCTCGGTATGATGACTACTTAATAGTTTAGTGCACCATGCTTTACGGCTTAGAACCGGGACTTCAAAAATGATTTTGAACGCCACAGAGCATATACGATGTTCTAAGAGTTGAAATTGGTATTTCATACTCATGCTCGTGTCGAGAGGTAGGAGACCTCTGATAGTACTTTGCCTACAAGATGGAGGAGAATAGCTCAACAAGTGAGCATGTGCTCAGATTGTCTGGGTACTACAATTTCTTGAATCAAGTGGGAGTTAATATTCTAGATAAGATAGTAATTGACAAAGTTCTCTAGTCACTATCACCAAGTTACTAGAACTTAGTGATGAACTATAATATGCAAGGGATGACGAAAGTAATTCCCAAGCTCTTCGCGATGCTTAAATTGGCAAAGGTAGAAATCAAGAAATAGCATCAAGTGTTCATGGTTGACAAGACCACTAGTTTCAAGTAAAAGGTCAAGGGAAATAAAGGGAATTTCAATAAAAAAAGCAAGCAAGTTGCTGCTCCCATGAAGAAGCCCAAAGCTAGACCCAAGCCTGGAACTGAGTGCTTCTACTGCAAAGGAAATGGTCACTGGAAGTGGAACTGCCCTAGATACTTGGCAGATAAGAAGGATGGCAAAGTGAATAAAAGTATATTTGATATACATATTATTGATGTGTACTTTACTAGTGTTTATAGCAACCCCTCAGTATTTGATACTGGTTCAGTTGCTAAGAGTAGTAACTCGAAACATGAGTTGCAAAATAAACAGAGACTAGTTAAGGGCGAGGTGATGATGTGAGTTGGAAGTGATTCCAAGGTTGATAAGATCACCATCACACACTCCCTTCACCTTCGGGATTAGTGTTGAACCTAAAGTAAATGTTATTTGGTGTTTGCATTGAGCATAATATAATTGGATCATGTTTATTGCAATACGGTTATTCATTTAAGTCAAAGAATAATTGTTATCTGTTTACATGAATAAAACCTTCTGAGGTAATACACCCAAGGTGAATAGTTTATTGAATCTCGATCGTAGTGATACACATATTCATAATATTGAAGCCAAAAGATGCAAAGTTAATAATGATAGTGCAACTTATATGTGGCACTGCCGTTTAGGTCATATTGGTGTAAAGCGCATGAAGAAACTCCATGCTGATGGGCTTTTGGAATCACTTGATTATGAATCATTTGATGCTTGCGAATGCTTCATGGGCAAGATGACTAAAACTCTGTTCGCCAAAACAATGGAGCAAGCAACTGACTTATTGGAAATAATACATACTGATGTATGCAATCCGATGAGTGTTGAGGCTCGCGGCGGGTATCATTATTTTCTGACCTTCACAGATGATTTGAGCAAATATAGGTATATCTACTTGATGAAACATAAGTCTGAAACATTTGAAAAGTTCAAAGAATTTCAAAGTGAAGTTGAAAATCATCGTAACAAGAAAATAAAGTTTTTGCGATCTGATCGTGTCGGTGTACTAAAGTAGGGGTACCTTAGTATCCCGAACTTGTGCACGGGCAGTCGCAGCGACCCGCGGCAAGGCTTGCCGGGCGACTGCCAAGACCCTCCGTGGTTCCTTTGGAACCATTCAAGAACAAAGTATTCGAGCCAAGGCACAAGACCCCGGCAAGAGGAGCTTGCCGGGCAGGCCACTCAAAGTATCCAAGGCCCCGGCAGGAGGAGCTTGCCGGGAAGGCCACTCAAAGTATCCAAGGCCCCGGCAAGAGGAGCTTGCCGGGAGGAAGCACAAAGACCCCGGCAAGGGGAGCTTGCCGGGAAGACCAACCAAGACATCCCGAGGAACTCGCCGCGGCACGCCACGTGTCCCGACGAGACCCCATGTCCCGACAAGCTCCCGGACGTGACAAGACAACTTCCGCGGCAAGGCGCTTGCCGTGGCAAGCTACTACTCCGCGGCCCGCGCTCCAGCTCACCCACCAACGTGTCGCACTGGGACCATTCCTGGCGTACGTGGCGGGAGGCTGTGCAGCCAGAGGCATGCGGTGGCAAGCAGGCGCTGACAAGGAGCCATCGTGGCAAACGGTGGCGCCCCTGACGGTCCCTTTCCGCCCCGTCTAGGCGACACAGACAGGCGTTTAATGCCTTTGTCCCCTGCCGTCAGAGTTAGGTATGATACAACTGTAGCAAGCGGTGGCGCCAACTACCACCTCTTTTACATTTTTACCCTCATCTCTGTTGCCACCTGTCGGTGACCCCTTAGACATATAAAAGGAGGCCCATGCACAACAGTGTGGGGGACGACCATTTCTCATGCTCGGCCTCGCTAGCCATCCAAGGGTACTGTAGCATCCATTGCTCCCGAGCAAGAACACAATACAAATCAAAGCAGGAGTAGGGTTTTACGCATCCGTGCGGCCCGAACCTGGGTAAACCGATCGCGTCGTTCGTGCGTCCGCCTCGATCTGCTCTTTGTGCATCCCCCGCCCCCTGCCGAACCGAAAGGGGCTCGGTCCGCCGATCCCCATAGGTGTACGTGGGATCAGCAACCCCCGACATCTTTGGCGCGCCAGGTAGGGGGTGCATCGAGGTTGTGCGAACCTGATCCGGCGTTCGCACGAGCCGAATCTTCATCATCTGCATCAACATGCCGCCGAAGAAGAAGATTTCGGAGGCAGCTGCTCCGTCTGCGCCGAGCCCACCGTCGCCAGAGCGAATGGCTGGTGGAGTAGGCGCCGGCGGAAGAACGGGCGCCGACGAGGAGGCTCACGGTGCTGCCAGGTCCAAGGACAAGGCTGCGCCGCACGCCGGCGGCGCGGTCGCCTCCCACAACGACCGCGCGCACTCCAAGACCTCGGCGTCCGTACACGCACCGCGCCCGTCCCAGGAGGCGCGGGACCAACAGCGACATGGTACCCACGGTACCATACGTCTGCTGGGCCAAGATCAAGCCGGCGGATCCCGGAGTGCTCAAGACCAACATGCGCGCCAATATGCTGGCGCGAGCGTGGCACGGTCGCTTGGGCAAGATATTGCTCCTTCTAGCATAGTTAGAAGTTCGAGCATGACCCGCTCCTCGCACCGTTCGCCGTCGCCCTGCCGGTGGTTCTTTGGTCGATCAAGATGACGCCAAATCGAGCCACTGGCCAGACACCCTTCGCTCTAGCCTATGGAGCGGAAGCAGTTATCCCCACGGAACTCGTATACGGGTCACCTCAAGTGCTCGCTTACGATGAGCTTGAGCAAGAGCAGCTGCGGCAAGATGACGCGCTGCTCCTTGGGGAGTACCATCTTCAGGCTGCTGTGCGAGCCGCTCGCTACCAGCAAGCTTTGCGCCGCTACCATAGCCGCAAAGTTAATGCCAGAAGTTTCGAGGAAGGTGACCTTGTTTTTCGGCACGTTCGATCCGCCAAGAATTCAAACAAGTTGACGCCAAAGTGGGAAGGCCCTTATCGGGTGAAACGAGTCACCAGGCCTGGCGCTGTCCGCCTGGAGACCGAAGATAGCATCCCAGTGAGCAGCTCCTGGGATACTGACCATCTTCGTAAGTTTTACCCGTAAGGCGCGGTTGTCGGACCCGTTCCGGCAACCACCTTTTGTACAAAGTCTTGCCGCTGCTGCATGTAATCCTTTGTACAAAGCCGGGCGCAGATCCCGTGCAGAAAGATTATGTGCTCAGCACACCTTGTCTATTTCATGCTTTTTAAATTTTGCATGTATTATCTGACATTTTGTGCAGCACTTACCCCTGGTAAGCAATAACGAGCCATAAGGCTCCATACTGTTATTTCCTCCTCTTTATTTTTCGCAAGAAAAGGGGAGGTCCTCTCGCGCACAAGTTTGTCGGGAGGGGAGGGGAGAAGATACGGTATGGACCAGGCGTCGTTCAAAAAGGTTTTGCCTCGCCGGGAGCAAATAACAGAAAAGATAAAAGTCTGAGCAATCAAATTTCCTTTAAATTTTTAAGTTATCTCCCTTGAACGACCGTCCCTTGTATGCAAAACCTATGCGCGGAGGAACCAACTCGTAGCTAGTTGCGCACTTACTGTTGTTTCGAGTACGCTCAACAACTTAGGTGAACTGCGACTAGCTCTGCGACAAGGTTTCTTGTCGGCTGCGGCACCGCCTGCAGGGAACCAACTCGTAGCTAGTTGTGCCCTTACTGTTGTTTCGAGTCCGCTCAACAACTTAAGTGAGCTACGACTGGCTCTGCGACGAGGTTCCCTGTCGGTTGCAGCACCGCCAGCAGGCTGCTGGTGTTCCGCTGCTGATGTTCCGCACTCAGCGCTCGCGGCAAAGGTGCCCGCACCGGCAAGTTCCCTAAAAGCGTAGGGTAAAAACATACAAGGGGAGGAAGCAAGTAAAGGAAATAACATAGCAATTACTACTAAGGATAGAGTATATTACAAAATAGCTTGTCGCAGCTCTAACAGACTGTTTTTCGTAACATGATTGACAGCGACAAGGAAAGAAAAAGATAAATGGCCTAGTCTACGCGGTCGCCTTCGACCCTCCTGATTCCGCTCACCCTGTCCACAATGGGTGCGACAAGGGCCTTGAGCTCCTCCAGGTCAGCATCTAGCGACAAGCTTCGGAGGACGTTGGTGAGGCGGAGACCTGGGTTGCGGAAGGCCACCTTCATCAGCACCTTCTCGAGAGCTCCCGCGCAAATCTTGCGCGACTCGTCGGCAAGTTGCTTTGGGATCTACTCCCGGAGTCGCTGGAGCACCGTCGCCACGCCCTTGAAGAACAAAGTAAGCTTGGCGCTGGGTTGGAAGTTCTCGTCGGAGGAGTACCCGAGATCCACCATCCCCAACTGCGCCAGCTCCTTGTCGACATCCGCGGCGACGTCCACCAGACCCTCCGTCCAGTGCTCCACATTCTCTGACAAAGTCTTCCGGGCGGCAGCGGCCTTCGCCAGCAGCACCTTGCCGGCCTTGACCTCCTCCTTCAAGGCCGTCTCCCACTCCTTGGCGTTGTCCAGAGATTGCGTCAGGGCCGCCAGCTTCACCTCGAGATCGGCATTGGAGTTCTTGGCGGCGTCTAGCTCTTTGCCCTTCTCGGCGAAAAGGGCCTGCAGCTCCGAATAGCTGTTGGCGTCCTTCTCACGCTCGAGCTTGAACGCGGCAAGCTCGTCGCCGCTCGCCTTGAGGTCCACCTCCAGCTGCGCCACCTTCAGCTCCAGCTCAGCCTTGGCGGCCTCGGCAGCTGCGGCGGCGTCTTCGGCCTGCTTGACGGCTCCGCCAACTGCTCGCTCGCACGCGGCGAGTTCCTCCTCGTGGCTGTCGAGGTGGACCTTCCGCTGCGTCAAGTCACCCTCCTGCGAAGACAGCCTTTCTGCGGCAAGGCGCTGGCGCTCTTCGACGTCGGCCTTCTCGAGGAGGAAGGCCTGCTGCGCCTTGGCAAGATCTTCCCGCTCCTTTGCCAAGGAGCGGAGAGCTTCCTGGTTGGCGCCTCGGAGCTCTTCTGCGCGCTTCTCGATATCAGCGCCAGCCTTCGCCACGAGTGCCTCGCGGGACTCCAGCTTGACTTGCCGGGCGCGGTAGAGCGCCACTAGCTTCCGCAGCAGGCGCTCTTCTTCGGGTTCGCCACTGCTGCTGCTTGGCACGTCGACCAGTTTCAGCCCGGCGGAGGCGAGCACCTCTCCGTCCAGCATCTCCCCCTCGATCGGCGCCCTGGAGCTTGATGCCCAGGGGAGGTTGATGAAGATATCCTCACCGGCCTTCAGGTAGACGCCAGGCTGGGGCTCATCGGAGCCTGGCGCGGTGGCTGCGGCGGAGGAGTCGGTGGTCGGAGCAGCGCCTGGCGCTCCTGCGGCCTCCGGGTCGTCAGTACGACCGCCAGACTCCCCGCCCGCTTCCGCGGCAGCACCCCTGGCGGCCTCCTCGCCGGCGCCGGCTGCGTCCTCGGCGTCGGCTTCAGTCTCCATCGGCTCTGCGGCAGATGGACCTGACGGCCAGAAGAGGGGAGAAAAATCAAGCAAAATTCGAGCAAAGCCCAAGAGAAAGATCAAGAAGACGAAGAAGCCAAGGGGAGTTTGGAAGCAAGGAAGTTACCTGTGCCAGGGGCTGCAGCTGTGGTCTCCCATGCCGGGGGCTCCTCCCTTGACGGAGTCTCCTCCCTTGCCGGAGACCCTCCCCTTGCCGGGGGCTCTTCCCCTGCCAGAGTCTCCTCTCTTGCCAGGGGCTCCTCCCTTGTCGGAGTCACCTCCCTTGCCGGGGTCCTCTCCCTCGCCGGAGGACTCTCCCTTGGCGCTTCGGGAGCGGTCTCCAGGCTCCCCTGGTGAGGCTGCTCTGCTCCTGCACGAGTCAACAGACAAGTATCAGCACAGCAAG
Organism: Triticum monococcum; assembly: GCA_034509565.1. Lineage (NCBI taxonomy): Eukaryota > Viridiplantae > Streptophyta > Magnoliopsida > Poales > Poaceae > Triticum > Triticum monococcum. The sequence goes on along the minus strand of CM067842.1, from coordinate 474,257,166 downwards.
GATCTTCGTGCGCGCCCAACAGCGGGAAGTAAACAAAACACTTACGCTGGGGGCTGCTCTGAAGATCAGCCGCCGGGTCCGACAAGTTCTTCTCGGGCACGTCCCCTGTTGATGCAGTGGGTTCATCCTTGATGACGATCACCGGCACCTTGGCTCTCTTCGCCGCTCTCTGCGCCAGAGTCCTGAAAAGGAAGAGATGCAGAGGAAGGCAAGTGAGAAACAAGACAAGACAAAAACAGCGGAAATCAAAGAATTACAAGTACAATGAGAAGAACTTACTCCTCTTCTTCTTCCTCGTCGGAGCTAAACGCGGAGAAGTCGAAATCCGGCCCGCGACTGGCGCAGGAAGGTGGAGGGGTAGGCTCCCTCGGCCGCTTGGCGGGAGCAGAAGCGGCAGTCCGGGAAGACCCCGTTCCAGTCGAAGCAGCAGCATGGGGCGCTCCCGCGGCAACAGTGCTTGCCGCGGTGGAGCGCGTCGTGCGGCGCGGCGACTGCCGGCCCGCCTGCCGCCTCGCCACATCCCCGGCCTTGCGGAGACGCCTTCTTGGTGGAGACAGGGACGCTGCTGGCGGTGTACTGTCGGAGGACGAAGAGGAGGAGGAGCCGATCTCCAGAGAGCCGCTCGTATCATCGGCAGGCTCGCTCGGTTCGGCGTCATGCCCGGCAACTTGGCTCGGCCCGGCATCGCGCTCGGCAACCTCCTTCTTGCCGGCAAGATCCTTCTTGCCGACAAGTTCTTCCCTCTCGGCACGGTTTGCCGCCTCTGCCGCCACAGCCTCCTCCAAGGTGAAGCCGAACTCGCCCGCCGCGGCAACTGCTGCCGCCTCTTCCAACCTGGTGGCGATGTACGCCAGCTCCGCCTCGGTGGTGTCGCGGGTGAGGCCGTCCTTCTCATCGGCACGGATTGGCACTTCCACCAAGTCGTCGAAGAATTGCTGCACAACCTCGTCCTCTGGCTCTTGCCAAGTGGGCACGATTCCGTGCGAATCGCACAATGGCATCATCGCCCTGATGCGGTCGAGCGCCGAATTGTTGCACAGGGGGACGACACCCTGCGGCAATCTGAAGACCTCGGGGTGGTCTGAATCATACTTGAAGAGCTCCTGCAGTACTCCGTTGAGTTCAAGGACAGTAAAATTGTAGTTGAGGCGTGGGCGCAGCCTCATGACGTCTGCCGCGTTCTTGAACTCCCAGGCAGGCCTTCCCCGTTCCTGCAGGGGAGCGATGCGGCGATGAAGAAAGTCTGCGCCGACGGCCCCTATAGTAAGCCCGGCAAGCCTGAGGCGCTGGATCCTGGTGATAGCAATCTTCAGCCTGCTGTCCTCCGGGGCCACATCGCTCCAGTCACTACCGCGTACTGCTGCTACTTGGCGCCGGGCGGTGAATGGCTGTGGGCTCTCCTCGATAATCCAACACCAATTCGCTCTCCACTCCTCCCACTTGCCGCGGAACTCCCCCTCCAAATAAGATTCCTTCTTGCCGGCCCTAGAGACCCAGGCAATTCCGCCGGACAGGGTTTCTCCTCTCTCTACCCGGGGGATAAAAAAGTGGCGAAACAGGGCTACGCTAGGGTGGACTCCGACAAAGTTCTCGCAAAGGTGTGCGAAAACTTCCATGGTGAGGACGGCGTTGGGAGTGAAGTCAAGGAGATAGAGATTGTACGTGTTCATGATATCGCAGAAAAACTCGGAAAAAGGTGGGCAGAGCCCGCAGTAGAAGAAGACGGCAAAGAAAGGGTACCCTTCCAGAGCCGTCGTGTGAGCAGCGCCCGGGAGCACCCTGGTCCGCGGGTGAGATCGCGTCTCCGTCGCCCAAAAGAGATAATAGAACTCCCGCAGCTCCTTCGCGTCGAGCTTGGGGGGGAGATGGCTCGCTCCTTCCGCATCACCGTGAGCCGCTGCGCCTCGGTCGACTTCACGACCTTCCCCTTGTCGCCCTTCGGAGCCATGGCGGAAGCAGTGGAGGGGGTCGACGGCGTGGTGGTGCTGGTGGCAATGTGGTGGGGAGGGGGGGCAGGGCGCTGCGCTCTGTGTGCCTTGGGAAGACGGAGGCAGGGTGGAGTTTTTCAAGATTGGAGCAGAATGGGGGCGAGTGGGCGCACTACCCCCGCTTTCCCTTGCTTATAAAGGGGGAGGTGGCGGACGTTTCGCCTTTCCTAATAAAAACCACCCACGATTTCTCCCACGACGTGACGCATGCACACGGGGCTTGGCCCCACGCACGCCGCCCACGTCACGCACGATGCCGCGTTCGACACGTGCCGTGCGGGGAGGGCGCGGTGGATGCGGAGTGAGTTATGGCGTGCCCCAGGCCGCGCGTGCTCGTGCACTGTTTTGGGCCTGACCCAACAGCGCTCGGCACCGTGTATGGCCCAGGCCCGGGGGCTCCTGTCGGTGTACTAAAGTAGGGGTACCTTAGTATCCCGAACTTGTGCACGGGCAGTCGCAGCGACCCGCGGCAAGGCTTGCCGGGCGACCTCCAAGACCCTCCGTGGTTCCTTTGGAACCATTCAAGAACAAAGTATTCGAGCCAAGGCACAAGACCCCGGCAAGAGGAGCTTGCCGGGCAGGCCACTCAAAGTATCCAAGGCCCCGGCAGGAGGAGCTTGCCGGGAAGGCCACTCAAAGTATCCAAGGCCCCGGCAAGAGGAGCTTGCCGGGAGGAAGCACAAAGACCCCGGCAAGGGGAGCTTGCCGGGAAGACCAACCAAGACATCCCGAGGAACTCGCCGCGGCACGCCACGTGTCCCGACGAGACCCCATGTCCCGACAAGCTCCCGGACGCGACAAGACAACTTCCGCGGCAAGGCGCTTGCCGCGGCAAGCTACTACTGCGCGGCCCGCGCTCCAGCTCACCCACCAACGTGTCGCCCTGGGACCATTCCTGGCGTACGTGGCGGGAGGCTGTGCAGCCAGAGGCATGCGGTGGCAAGCAGGCGCTGACAAGGAGCCATCGTGGCAAACGGTGGCGCCCCTGACGGTCCCTTTCCGCCCCGTCTAGGCGACACAGACAGGCATTTAATGCCTTTGTCCCGTGCCGTCAGAGTTAGGTATGATACAACTGTAGCAAGCGGTGGCGCCAACTACCACCTCTTTTTACATTTTTACCCTCATCTCTGTTGCCACCTATCGGTGACCCCTTAGACATATAAAAGGAGGCCCATGCGCAACAGTGGGGGGGGCGACCATTTCTCACGCTCGGCCTCGCTAGCCATCCAAGGGTACTGTAGTATCCATTGCTCCTGAGCAAGAACACAATACAAATCAAAGCAGGAGTAGGGTTTTACGCATCCGAGCGGCCCGAACCTGGGTAAACCGATCACGTCGTTCGTGCGTCCGCCTCGATCTGCTCTTTGTGCATCCCCCGCCCCTGCCGAACTGAAAGGGGCTCAGTCCGCCGATCCCCATAGGTGTACATGGGATCAGCAACCCCCGGCAGATCGTGGAGGAGAATATTTGAGTTACGAGTTTGGTCTTCATTTGAAACAATGCGGAATAGTTTCGCAACTCATGCCACCTGGAACACCACAGCGTAATGGTGTGTTCGAACATCATAACCGTACTTTATTAGATATGGTGCGATCTATGATGTCTCTTACCGATTTATCACTATTGTTTTGGGGTTATGCATTAGTGACAGCTGCATTCACGTTATATAGGGCACCATCTAAATCCGTTGAGACGACACCATATGAACTGTGGTTTAGCAAGAAACCTAAGCTGTCATTTCTTAAAGTTTGGGGCTATGATGCTTATGTGTAAAAGTTTCAACCTGATAAGCTCAAACCCAAATCGGAGAAATGCGTGTTCATAGGATACCAAAAGGAAACTATTGGGAACACCTTCTAACACAGATCTGAAGGCAAGATATTCGTTGCTAAGAATGGATCTTTCTAGAGAAGAAGTTTCTCTCGAAAGAAGTGAGTGGGAGGAATGTAGAACTTGATGAGGTAATTGTACCTTCTCCCGAATTAGAAAGTAGTTCATAACAGAAATCAGTTCTAGTGACTCCTACACCAATTAGTGAGGAAGTTAATGATGATGATCATGAAACTTCAGATCATGTTACTACCGAACCTCGTAGGTCAACCAGAATACGTTCCGCACTAGGGTGGTACGGTAATCCTGTTCTGGAGGTCATGTTACTTGACCTTGACGAACCTACGAACTATGAGGAAGCAAAGATGAGCCCAAATTCCGCGAAATGGCTTGAAGCCATGAAATCTGAGATGGGATCCATGTATTAGAACAAAGTTTGGACTTTGATTGACTTGCCCGATGATCGGTGAGCCATTAAGAATATATGGATTGTCAAGAGGAAGACGGATGCTGATAGTAGTGTTACTATCTACAAAGCTCGAATTGTCGCAAAAGGTTTTCAACAAGTTCAAGATGTTGACTATGATGAGATTTTCTCACTCGTAGCGATGCTGAAGTCTGTCTGAATCATGTTAGCAATTGCCACATTTTATGAAATCTGGCAAATGGATGTCAAAATTGCATTCCTTAATGGATTTCTAAAATAAGAGTTGTATATGATGCAACAAGAAAGTTTTTGTCAATCCTAAAGGTGCTAACAAAGTGTGCAAGCTCCAGCGATCCATCTATGGACTGGTGCAAGCATCTCGGAGTTGGAATATATGCTTTGATAAAGTGATCAAAGCATATGGTTTTATACAGACTTGCAGTGAAGCATGTATTTACAAGAAAGTGAGTGAGAGCACTACATCCTTTCTGATAAGTATATGTGAATGACATATTGTTGATCGGAAATGATGTAGAATCTTTCAGGAAAGCATAAAGGAGTGTTTGAAAGGAGTTTTTCAAAGAAAGACCTCGCTGAAGCTACTTACATATTAAGCATCAAGATCTATAGAGATAGATCAAGACACTTGATATATTTTTCAATGAATACATACCTTCACAAGATTTTGAAGTAATTCAAGATGGAACGGTCAAATAAGGAGTTCTTGCCTGTGTTGCAAGGTGTAAAGTTGAGTAAAGACTCAAAACCCGACCACGGCAGAAAATAGAAAGAGAATGAAAAGTCATTCCCTATGCCTCAGCCATATGTTCTATAAAGTATGTTATGTTGTGTACCATACCTATTGTGTACCTCACCAAGAGTTTGGCAAGAGGGTACAATAGTGATCCAGGAGTGGAATACTGTACAGCGGTCAAAATTATCCTTAGAGGACTAAGGAAATATTTCTCGGTTATGGAGGTGATAAAAGAGTTTGTCATAAAGAGTTACGTTGATGCAAGGTTTTTAGACCAATCTAGATGAATCTAAGTATCGATCTAGATACATATTGAAAGTGGGAGCAATTAGCTAGAGTAGCTCCGTGTAGAGTATTGTAGACATAGAAATTTGCAAAATACATACGGATCTGAATGTTGCAGACCCATAGACTAAACTTCTCTCACAAGCAACACATGATCACTCTTTGGGTGTTAATCACATAGCGATGTGAACTAGATTATGGACTCTAGTAAACCCTTTGGGTATTAGTCACATGAAGATGTGAACTAATCACATAAAGATGTGAACTATTGGTGTGAAATCACATGACGATGTGAACTAGATTATTGACTCTAGTGCAAGTGGGAGACTGAAGGAAATATGCCCTAGAGGCAATAATAAAGTTGTTATTTATATTTCCTTATATCATGATAAATGTTTATTATTCATGCTAGAATTGTATTAACCGGAAACTTAGTACATGTGTGAATACATAGACAAATAGAGTGTCACTAGTATGCATCTACTTGACTAGCTCGTTAATCAAAGATGGTTAAGTTTCCTAGCCATGGACAATAGTTGTCATTTGATGATCGGGATCACATCATTAGAGAATGATGTGATTGACTTGACCCATCCGTTAGCTTAGCACTATGATTGTTTAGATTATTGCTATTGCTTTCTCCATAACTTATACATGTTCCTATGACTATGAGATTATGCAACTCTCGAATACCGAAGGAACACTTAGTGTGATATCAAATGTCACAACGTAACTAGGTGATTGTAAAGATGCTCTATAGGTGTCTCCGATGGTGTTTGTTGAGTTGGCATAGATCGAGATTAGGATTTGTCACTCCGATTGTCGGAGAGGTATCTCTGGGCCCTCTCGGTAATGCACATCACTCTAAGCCTTGCAAGCAATGTGACTAATGAGTTAGTTATGGGATGTTGCATTACGGAATGAGTAAAGAGACTTGCCGGTAACGAGATTGAACTAGGTATTGTGATACCGACGATCAAATCTTGGGCAAGTAACATACCGATGACAAAGGGAACAACGTATGTTGTTATGTGGTTTGACCGATAAAGATCTTCGTAGAATATGTAGGAACCAATATGAGCATCTAGGTTCTGCTATTGGTTATTGACCGGAGATGAGTCACAGTCATGTCTACATAGTTCTCGAACCCGTAGGGTCCGCACGCTTAACATTCGATGACGATCGGTATTATGAGTTTATGTGTTTTGATCTACCGAAGTTAGTTCGGAGTCCCGGATGTGATCATAGACATGACAAGGAGTCTCGAAATGGTAGAGACATAAAGATTGATATATTGGAAGGTTACATTCGGACACCGAAAGGGTTCCGAAGTGTATCGAGTATTTTTGGAGTACCAGGAGGTTACCGGAACCGCCCGGGGAGTCTATGGGCCTTATTGGGCTCTAGTGGAGAAAGAGGGCAGCAAGCAAGGTGTGAGGCGCCCCCAAGGCCCAAACCGAATTGGTTTAGGGTTTGGGGGGCCGCCCCCCTCTTTCCTTCTCCCCTCCTCCTCTTTCCTCCTTCTCCTAGTAGGAATAGGGAAGGGGGGTGGCAAACCTACTTGGAGTAGGATTGCCCCCCCCCCCTTGGCGCATGCCTCCTCCTAGGCTGGCCTCTTCCTCCCTCCCTCCTTTATGTACGTGGGGAGGGGCACCCCTTAGACACACAAGTTGATCTCTTAGTCGTGTGCGGTTCCCCCCTCCACAGATTTTTCACCTCAGTCACATCGTTGTAGTGCTTAGGCGAAGCCCTGCGTCGGTAACTTCATCATCACCGTCATCACGCCATCATGCTGACGAAGCTCTCCCCCGACACTCAGCTGGATCTAGAGTTCGTGAGACGTCACCGAGCTGCACGTGTGCAGATCGCGGAGGTGTCGTACCTTCGGTGCTAGGATCGGTCGGATCGTCAAGACGTACGACTACATCAACCACGTTGTCATAACACTTCCGCTTACGATCTACGAGGGTACGTGGACAACACTCTCCCCTCTCGTTGCTATGCATCACCTAGATGGATCTTGCATGTGCGTAGGAATTTTTTGAAATTAATACGTTCCCCAACAGGTGCGCCTAGCCCAATAAGACCAGGGCACCTCCCCGCGGCCCATGCTAGCCCTTGGGTCATGGTAGACCCACTTGTGGACTCCCAGACCCCTCTGGAATCCTCCGGAACCTTCTAGAAGCTTCCCGGTACAATACCGAAAAAACTGCACTTTTTTCGGAACCCAAAATATGACTTCCCATATATAAATCTTTACCTCTCGACCATTACGAGACTCCTCATGATGTTCGGGATCTCATCCAGGACTCCGAACAACATTTTGTTACCACTCATCAAATATCCCAATACTACTCTAGCGTCAACGAATGTTAAGCGTGCGACCCTGCGGGTTCGGGAATTATGTAGTCATGACCGAGACACCTCTCCGGTCAATAACCAATAGTGGGACCTAGATGCCCATATTGATTCCTACATAATCCACGAAGATCTTTTATCGGTTGAAGCTTTATGACAACATACATAATTCCCTTTGTCTGTTGGTATGTTACTTGCCCGAGATTCGATCGTCGGTATCTCTATACCTAGTTCAATCTCATTACCGGCAAGTATCTTTACTCGTGTCATAATACATCACCTCGTGACTAACTCCTTAGTCATTTGCTTGCAAGCTTATGATGTGTATTACCGAGAGGGCCCAGAGATACCGCTCCGATACTCAGAGTGACAAATCCTAATCTCGATCTATGCCAACTCAACAAACACCTTCGGAGATACCTGTAGAGCATCTTTATGATCACCCAGTTACATTGTGACGTTTGATAGCATACAAAGTATTCATACGATATTCGGGAGTTGGATAATTCCATAGTCGAAGGAATATGTATTTGACATGAAGAAAGCAATAGCAATAAACTAAACGATAATTATGCTAAGCTAACGGATGGGTCTTGTCCATCACATCATTCTCCTAATGATGTGATCCTGTTATCAAATGACAACACATGTCTATGGTTAGGAAACCTTAACCATCTTTGATCAATGAGCTAGTCTAGTAGAGGCTTACTAGGGACACGGTATTTGTTTATGTATTCACACATGTATTTAGGTTTCCGATCAATACAATTATAACATGAATAATAAACCTTTATCATGAATAAGGAAATATAAAATAACAACTTTATTATTGCCTCTAGGGCCTTCATTATGATCCGCATACCCCAAGATGACAATAATTGGGATTCTTTCTGGTGATTACCGTAGTTTGAAGAGTTCATGTATTCACTATGTGTTAATGCTTTGTTCCAGTTCTGTATTGAAAGGAGGCCTTAATATCCCTTAGTTTCCTTATGGACCCCGCTGCCACGAGAGGGTAGGACAAAAGATGAAATGCAAGTTCTTACCATAAGCACGTATGACTATACAGAATACATGCCTACAGTACATTGATGAATATTATCCAACGTTATCACCGATCCAATGCCTACGATCTTTTCACATAAGTGTTCTTGCTAAGTTACTATTACTACCCAAAATTCGCTTTGGCACATGGGAGCGCGTGCTCCTGCCAACAGAAAAAATATTTCAAAGTGTGAAAAAATTCCAAACAAAATTTGGCACATACATCTCAACATTATATGTGTTCACGTCAAGTTTCAGAGAAAACCGACATTTTTTGTAGCTTCTGCAAAAAAGACAAAAAGATGTCTATGAAATGCACTTTTTAACACCAGATTTTGTCTTTTTCACACGCAGCACATAACTTGTCGGTTTTCACGAAAAAACTTTGTGAGTTTGTACAATATTGAGATGTACGCGCCAAATTTTTTTTTTGAAATTTTTTGACATTTCAAAATACGTATAAAACACATTTTTAAAACCAGGAGCATGCTCCCGTGTGCCAAAACGCCACTCTCATAACTGATGATGTTGCTACTATTACAACTGCTATAAAACTACGGCTACTGCTGTTACCGTTACCATTGCTATCGTTATTACTACTATCAAATTACCATACTATTGTGCTACTGATCAATCTGCTGCAGATATTTAATCTCTAGGTGTGGTTGAATTGACAATTCAACTACTAATACTTGCAAATATTCTTTGACTCCCCTTGTGTCAAATCAATAAATTTGGGTTGAATACTCTACTTGTGGGTTATCACACGTGTGTGGTGGAAGGGGCATCGTCTTCTGTCGGGAAAAAGTCATAGTAGGGAGCAACTGCAATGTGTTGCAGTCAGGCCGTTTGTTAGGCCATGTTAATTATGAATCCAATGTCTATCTGCACCCACACACTGCACTTGCAACACATCAGCGGGGTCCTCAGCCGCTGTTGTGGTTGACAGTGGTGGTACCATCATAGTCCTGTTAGTCCGTGATTTGCAACATCCTCAGTCTAACACTTTTTATCCACAATTGATTGGTAAAGACTATTTTTTACTGAAATCAAACAGGACGAAGCCAAGGTAGATGAAAAGTTCAGCAAGACACAAGGAGTTGGGGACCTCGTCTCACCTGATTAATGTGAAACACTGCACAAATTTAGGGAATACTATTCATCTTGATTTATTCGCCTTTTCCCTCTAGCCGCATTTTGGATATGCTTCGATTCCCGCTTGGACATAGGGGTTGCCACCACTTAGCCAGTGTTTGGCGATCTAGAACTGCAGATCCATGTTGGTCTCCTTATCGCCCCCCTCTTGAGCCTCTAAAGATCCATGGCAGTGGCGTTGTTATTCCTGGCGCTGATGCAGTGAGGCGGGACATGAGTTTGGCCGGTCCTCAGAGTGGATTGGAAACCTTGACCTGGACCTCAACTTCGTCATCTCATCCTCTCTTGGCTCTAATATGATCGATGGATGGCCCCGATTGTAAATGTACAGATGCATCCTTTTCACTATCGTGATTTAATTAACTTTGGAGAAGTTGAAGTGGGTGAGAAGTTGTTGTGGAGAAGGCATGAGGTTGCGATTGGGAAGCAAAGGCGGCACTACGATGAAAAAAGAGAGGACGCAGGTGTTAAGAGAAGCTTGCAATGCGGAGCCCTATGTAGAAAAAACGACGTGGAATGGCCGAGAGGATAGAAAAAAACTTGATGATGTGGCAGATTTGCTGAGATGGATGGCTAAGTGGGACTTTGAGGTGGACACTTTGCATGTTGAGAGAATTAGGATCGACTTTATAAGAATGTAAGATTTCTATCGTCCTTCATCAGAGATTTTTTGCTCTTATATGAAAAAAAAAACACGTATTTTTATCTCCAGCCATTAGCCATTCCACTCTCGCCCAGTGCTTCCACATGAGTTCTTCCCTGTGATAAATTGCTCTTTTCTTTTTAGTTCTTGATGCGTTGGTCCGACTCGCCCTGGAAGCTATATCTCGCCTAAAGTGTCTCTCCCTCGCCTAGATACTAGGCCGACCCATTTCTTTTTTGTTTCAAATCGTTGGCAACTCATTCTTTTGCTCGCTCAATCAGATTCTGCTCGGGTTCGCTCGTTGGTTTTCTTTGGTTTTTTTGTCTTTGTTTTTATATTATTTTCTCAATAGAGAACTAATTTTTTAATTATTATTTTCTATTTCTACTTATCTAATGTACATTGTACATTTTTCATATATATGAGACACATTTTTTATACATGTTTAATATTTTGGAACTACGTGTGCAACATCTTTTCATATAGATTGTATTATCTATATACATTTTTCCTGTACATGACAAAACATTTCTATATACACATTTAATATTTGTTAAATGCTTGATTAACATTTGAAAGTACTTGATTAACATTCTTTTCAAATGCTTGATTAATATTTTTAAGTACATGATCAACTTTTTCATACACATCGATTTTTTCTTTACATTTTCTATACACATTTAACATTTTTAAAAGCCTGATATACATTTCTCAAATGTTTGACGTAAAGTGTTTTTTGTGAAAAGTTAATTTTTTCAAATGCTTGATAAATATTTTGGAAAAAATAATAAAAGGGTAAAAAAGGAGGAAAAATAAACAAACAATGTAAAAGAAAACATAAAACAAACGAGGCTGTGACGTTTCAAGCGCTGGGCTGGCCCATCCTGGTGCTTGGTTCAGGCGAGGCTGCCCTACGTCTTGTCCTAAGTGAGACATAGGGGTAGCTCCTATTAGGCGCGACTCATTAAGAAGCTCACTCCCTCCTCCCTTCGGTTCGTTCGTTCCTTCCTTCGGTTCGTTCGCTTGCTGAAGAAAACACACTCGCGTCATTGGGTTGTTTTTCGGGCTGTGTTGTGCTGCTTGTTCAGGAAAAAGACACTCCGGTTTTTTTAAAATTTTGAATATGTTTGTAAAAACAGTTCATATATTATTAAAAAAAAGTTCATAGATTTTGAAAAAAAAATTCAAAAATCTGAAAAAAGTTCATCAATTTTGAAGAAATTCATCAGATTTGAAAAAAGTTCATTGGATTAAAATAAAGTTCATTGAATTGAAAAAGTTCATTGGATTTGAAAAAAAAGTTCATCAAATCGTTAAAAGTTCATTGGGTTTAAAGAAAGTTCATCCAATTGAAAAAAGTTCATCAGATTTTATAAAAAGAGTTCATCGAATCAAAAAGGTTGATTGGATTTAAAAAAAATCTTCAAATTGAAAAATGTTCATCGGATTTTAGAAAAAGTTCATTGATTTAAAGAAAAAGCTAACCAATTTGAGTAAAAAAGAAAACGGGAAAAAATAAAAGAAAGTGGAAAAAACAGAGAAAACATAGAGGGCATTTCCTGTATGTATAATAAGATGCAAATGAGGTTTGTATTCATGAGACGGGGCGGTGTTGTTGTGGTTCGTGGAGTTAGCTATCAACGAAGAGATCGCTGGTTTGATTACTGGCTGGGCACATTTTCCCTTGGTCTCCTTTTTTGAGCCACTGCAAGCATCGGTTTGTGGAAACAACTATAACCGGTGCCTACAGCGCTAAATAGGAAATGCCAGGTGTAGGAGGAAAATTCCTATTTGACGCTGCATGTGCCCGTTACTATGTATTTTACCCTGCAGCGCCCCGCGTGGCCGGTCCATGTAGTGTTTTTTCCATGTGTATTAATCCAAAAAACGAGTGCACTGACTATGAGTCGGACACGCGGCCTACCTCTCGAGGGCAGACTGAAAACGAGTGCACTGACTATGAGTTGAACACGCGGCCTACCTCTCCAGGGCAGACTGGTGTAACCACCCCAGCCAGACAGCAGGATCTGGAAACCTGACACCGTTTCCCTTTTATATTCTTTACTTTTCCCTTGTGTTTCTTTTGTTTTTCTTTTTTCCTTTTTGGTTTTCTGTTTTTTTTCCTTTTCCTAGTTTGATTAATTTCTTTTTCATATACGTGAACTTTTTCATAAAACTGATGATTTTTTTAATTCGATGAACTTTTCTTCAAATTTTGATGACCTTTTTCCATAATAACTGAACTTTTTATAAAATTTGTGAACTTTTGTCAGAATTGATGAATTTTTCTAAATGGATGAACTTTTCTTTCGAATTTGTAAACTTTTTAAAAATTCTTATACCTTTTCAAAATCAATGAACTTTTTCCAGAATTGATGAGCTTTTATTCAAATTTGTGAACTTATTTTGAAAATTGATGAACGTTTTTCAAAATTGATGAACTTATTTTCTAAATTGATGAATGTGTTTTAAATTTGTGAATATTTTTAAAATAGATGAACTTTTTCTAATTCGAGAAATTCTCTGAATTCGTTAACCTTTTTTTATGACATGAAGTTTCTTTAAATTTGTGCATTTTTTTCCTTAAATCTGTGAACTTTTAAATTGTGTTCATATTTTTTTTCCAAAATCTATCTATGAGCAATAAACAGTGCTGCTACAGTTATTCTTAAACATTTGGCACCAGAATCTTTAACTGACGACGAGTTGTTGTAGTGGTTAGGCAACCTGCACTGAACGTAAACACGGCGAGGTCGATACCAAGCGGAAGCAACATTTCAGGTAGGAGTAGGTTTTTTCCGCTATATATACATTTCGGCTGCGCTGCGTCGTGGGCCAGCCCACCAGGTGCGGCTAGTAAGCGCCAGTTCCTGAACGGGTGTATAAAACGCCGTACAGGAGCGCCCTCGCCTCATGCGAGTTCGAGCACACACGCGCCGGTTTAGGGAGGTTCCAGTTAGGTTCATCTTTTGTCCTGTTTTATTCTTCGTCTGTTTTTTCTTTTTGGTTTTATTTCGAAAATGATATAAACACATATATGTCGTAATATGAAAACAATTTTTTTAATTATAATTTTAAAAAATGTTTACACAATGTAAAACAATTGTTAGCTTAATTCAGAAAACAAATGTTGATAACATATTAAAAAGGATGTGACATCATGAAAAATGTCAATCATATATTTGAATAATTGTTAAACGTATATGAAATAAATATTTCAAATGGACATGAAAAATGTGTATAGCATACAAAAAATACTTGCTACATTTTAAAATGTTCACGCATTTAAAAAGGGTATGTGGCATTATGAAATAAATTTAATCATGTATTTGAAAAGTATTAAACATATATCAAACATTCTTTGGATGTATATGAAATATGTACAAGTAATATGAAAAAACTATACATCAAACATGTATTTGAAAGAGATGTTTATCATTATATTTTAATATTTATACTAATGCATTCAGAATTGTTAAACATGTATAAAAACTGTTCTTGATGAATAAAAGAATGTGGACATCAAAAATAATATTTTGGAAAATAAAATTAAGTATTTGTTTACATGCATAATAATAATGTTTCACATATTAATGAAATATGTTCATAGAAAACGGAGGAAAAATTATACAAAAAATACATAGAAAACAAAAAAGTTGATCTAAAAGGTACTGAAACTAAATAAAAAAGTAAAACGAAAGAAAGGAAAATCCAAAGAAAACCGAAAAATGGTGAAAACGAATGAGAAATGAAGACAACCGAGAAAACAAAAAAAAAGAAACAAAGGAAAATAAAAGAAAAGTGAAAAGCAATGAAAACCGAGTAGAAAAGAAAGAAAATAAAAAGGCAGTGAAAATAAAAAATACTAGTGAAAACAAAGAAAACATAAATATAACAAAGATAAAAACATAGAAAACCGACAAAAAAGGAAAAACGAAAATCGGAGCAGAGCAAAGCCACAGCGAGCGAATCTTATGCTAATGGGCCGGCTCACTTTTGTTGCGCATGACACGAGAGTTCCTTCCATCACGTCGGGGGGCAGCTGTCTCTGTGCTAACACGTCCACGGATATTTAGTGTCAGTAATGATGTGAAATACGCTGTCGAAAATGCCCACTAACTACACGTTGGAATTCATGAAAAAGGTTTGGGAAAGCATGGAACAGACCTTCGCAGAAAATAATCGGGGTAGCCAGCCAAACAGTGAGTTTAATAAACGATGGTTCAGATTGGGGTGGACGCTAGAGCAGAGACAATGGGCAGCTCGAATGGTCAACCAGCTCTATAAATGCCAAGATGCACGGCCGATCCGAAATCTAATTCCTTTGATCGCCCCGCCTTTAGACTGATCACAGTGAGAGTAACATCACTAGTAACATCACATTTTTCAAGATAATTTTGTTTATGTGGCACATATTTAATGATGAGAGAGGTGATGGTGGTAACTTAGCTAGTTACTGTAACATCACACATATCAAGATAATATGAGTTTATAGACTAATAAATGAACCATAACATAACAACACACATATGTTACTATCCACTGTGGAGGTAGTAACATAACCTAGTAAAATGTGATGTTACTAGTCTAAGTTACTCCTCATTATGACTAGTCTTATTGCCGCACCCGATCGCTGCCACTGTAGTTTCAACTACCTCCATATCGAGTGCGGAACGCCACGGCAAAAACTGCTGCAGTGACGGCTGTGTGCGCAACTGCGATGGTGGGTGCCGTAGAGGTATTGTGGTCTGGACCCGCGCCATCGCTGACACGGCTCTGGCTGCCACTGCGGCTGCGGAGGCAAACATGGTACAGGTAGCCAGAAGTTCACGGGGAAATGAGAATAGTGCACTATACACGTGGAGCGGTGGCAAGTCGGGCCGGCCTGGACCTGCCCCAAGAGGCCAAGACACATACTCTCTCCATCCAAAAATACTTATAGGAGGAATGCATGTATCTAGATGTATATTAGTTCTAAATACATCCATTTGTATGACAAGTATTTCTGGAAGGAATATATACGTATTCTGAAAAGAATCGATCTACATCGGATGAGTGCTGAAGACATACACTTCCATGCCAAAACTACCGTTTTGAATCCGCGAAGGAACTCTAGTGGAGCTTCTTTATTTTCCATGTTCAGCAGATGGGTTGATTTCGATATGGTGGTGCTTTTTGCGTACTCAGTCTCGAGCTCCGGGTTGAAAATCCTAGGTATGAATTGACTAGGTTATAGTTGACAATGGTGATGTATTTGCGTCATTACCTTGTTGAAGGCATTGCTCGGATGAGTTTGAACTTGTTCTTTCAAGTGAAAATCTAGAATCTAGCCTCTGGTGGTTGGATCCAGTGACGACAACACTTAGCGTCGTTTCCATTCTGAAGGTGTTGTTCTTGTGGCGTTAAGAGATGATTGGTGAGGATATGGTCGTTGTTGTAGTTTGTCGACTGTTGTGATGATCTCTCGGTTTTTTCTTTTTCGTCGATTTAGCATAACTTTGGTCTTGTATGAATTTGATACTTGCCAACGTGTTTTTATGTGGCTGTGCGTTGGTGTTGACTTTATACATCCTAGTTGGTGTGTGATTATTGTCTTTGCATTCACTTGATGCTTCATTTTGAGTCAATAAAATCCATCCTTTGTTAAAAAACAGATGTGTTAATTTCTATTACCCAGTCTCGAGCTCTGGGGTACCAAGTGTTGTTGTTGTAATCTTAACCAAGATTAACAAATTGCCACTGGATATTTTTGAATAGCAATGATGTTTTATACATGAAAAATAATAAATTCACTATTCTTTAGTTTCCAAAACACACCTTGAAGCATTTCTAATATGTTTAGAAACCGGTATGTTTGGAAACTACTCCCTTCGTTCTGAATTACTAGATACATTCATTTCTGCGATGAGTAATTCGGAACGGAGGGAGTAGCTATTGGATTTAAGTAGATGACTAAGCCACAAAGCTCTAGTGATACTGTGCATTGCATGTTGACCTCTGGGCCTTGTTTGCAAGGATATGGTGTTTAATAAAGGTAAAGGGTCAAGTTTTAAGACAATTTATTTGGATACACACTAGGTGTCATCAACGATAAGTGAAACTATCTAAGGCTTGATCTAGTCAATACCGTGTGAATGCCCCCCCTCCGGCCCAAGTAGTCCATCGCACCCAAGATGACACATCGCCGACTATGGAGGAAACTTTCCATACGAGGAGATCACATAGAATACGAAGGAAATGCTCCAACATATTGGGAACCAACATGAATTTGACCCCTACCCCTATGCGCTTGATGCTCCAATGTGGATTTCTTCACACTAGTGCTATATAAAGGGCTAGAGGGACATAGAAAGTGGGAGCCATGCCTTTCGGAGAGCCTATAGCATTTATACAATGTAGAGACCTCAACACTTTCTATCGAGACCAAGTTCCATCTGGTCAGTTTTCTTAACTCGTCGAGTCCCCCCTGATATTGTAACCCTTTGTACTCACCACATATATAGGGAATTTGAGTGAGCAAGGCAAGAAGTGCGGCTTTTACCCATGGCAGGGGCTTGAACCTGGGTAAACCGCATGACCCAGGGCCACAGGTAACCTGACATGGTATTCACACCAGTACAAATCGTTCCAGTATGATCCGATGAAAAGCCCTTGACGGTTGAAGCCAACCGGGGAGGGGGGATATCAGATCGATTATATGTCTTCATTCTCATCTTCCTCATTGGAGGACGAATCATTGAGAACAAACGAGAGAATAACCCGAGGGCCTACCTAGCAAATATACACCAGATGCCTTTTCCGTTTGATAGAAACTCCAACTCCAGGGTATGGATACCGTGGTTTAAGTTTCGTACACAAGCTCAACAAACAAAGAAGAAGGTCAAGAGAGTCCGGGAAGGAAGGACAACCCTATCCACGATAGTTCCTGAGAAAAATTTGGATTCCCATTTTTTAAATATATTAAAAGTTTGGATGGCCAAAAGTTAAAATGGGATATCTGATGCTATAAGGACATCCATAGGATGGTGCATAAAAGTATTACCCAAGAAAGAAACCATGCATCAGAAATCCAAGGAAAGAAGCATGCCCTAGAAGAGGAAGTAGAGGAAGAGGCGAAGGTACTACATTCATTGGTCATTGACACGTCGCCAACGTATCTACTTTTCCTAACGCTTTCCCTCTTGTTTTGGAATCTAATTTGCATGGTTTGAATGAAACTAACCACGGACTGATGATGTTTTCAATAGAACTACCATGGTATTGTTTTTGTGCAGAAATAAAAATTCTCGGAATGGAACGAAAATTTACGAGGAATTTTTATATAATACATGAGAATTTCTGGAGTCAAGACCTACCGGAGAGGGGCCCTGGGTGGGCACAACCCACCAGGGCACGCCCCCCCCCTCTCCTGGCGCGCCCAGGTGGGTTGTACCCACCTGGTGGCCCCGCAGACCTCAACCCTCACACTATAAATTCCTATTGTCGGATAAAAAATTAGGGAGAAAGAATTATCGCGATCCATGAGACGGAGCCGCCGCCAAGCCCTGTTCTTCCTCGGGAGGGTAGATCTGGAGTCCGTTTGGGGCTCCGGAGAGGGGGATCTTCGTTCTTCGTCATCACCAACCCATCTCCATTGCCAATTCCATGATGCTCCCCACAAGGAGTGAGTAATTCCTTCATAGGCTCGCTAGTCGATGAGGAGTTGGATGAGATTCATCATGTAATCGAGTTAGTTTTGTTAGGGCTTGATCCCTAGTATCGACTATGTTCTTAGATTGATGTTGCAATGACTTTGGCATGCTTAATGCTTGTCACCTTGGGCTCGGGTGCCATGATTTGAGATCCGAACCATTTATTTTATCACCATTATATTCATGTTCTAGATCCGATCTTGCAAGTTATAGCCACCTACTATGTGTTATGTTCTGGCAACCCTGGAGTGACAACACTCGGGCCCACTCCCGGTGATGACCGTAGTTGGAGGGTTCATATATTCACTATGGGTTAATGCTTTGTTCCGGTTCTCTATTAAAAGGAGACCTTAATATCCCTTAGTTTCCAATATGGACCCCGCTGCCATGGGAGGGTAGGACAAAAGATGCCATGCAAGTTATTTTAATAAAGCACGTATGACTATTTACGGAATACATGCCTACATTATATCGATGGACTGGAGCTAGTGTTGTATCGCCCTAGGTTATAACTTTCACATGATGAATATCATCCAACAAGTCACCAATCCAATGCCTACGAATTTATCCTATATTGTTTCTGCTAAGTTACTATTGCTATCATCACTATTACACTTGCTACAAAATTACTGCTATCACTGTTACTGTTACCGTTGCTACTGTCACTACTATCAAAACTATCAAACTAATTTGCTACTGATCACTTTACTGCAGATAATCAATCTCCAGGTGTGGTTGAATTGACAACTCAGCTGCTAATACCTTCAAATATTCTTTGGCCCCCCTTGTGTCGAATCTACAAATTTGGGTTAAATACTTTACCCTCAAAAATTGTTGCGATCCCGTATACTTGTGGGTTATCAAGGCCTTTTTTGACGCCGTTGTCAGGGAGCATAGCTATATTTGTTGAGTCACTTGAGATTATTATCATATTATCACTATGAAGAATCTGAAGGATCCTATGACTAAGATATTTCCCTCAAGGACGAGGGGAGGTAAGTAACTGCCATCTAGTTCTGCTTTAGATTCACCTTCTATTATGAGTAAACTTGCAACACCACCACATGTTATCAGTTCTAATATGTCGTGAGTTATTGATGATGCTACTTCTACTATGAATGATGCTTATGATGATGCTAGTACCTTGCTTAATGATGATGTGCCACTTGGTGATTTTCTTGATAAACAAATTGCTAGAGTAATACAACATGATGTTGTTGAATTTGATGATGAGCTTGACACTGAATCTCCTGAAACACATGCTAGACCAAGCCATCCTAGATATGAATTGCCTAAGGTACAGGAAGGTTATGTTATGAGTGAAGAAACAACTAGAGATATTCTTGCTTGCAATGATAGAGATGATCTAGAGAAATTATTACACAAGTATAAAGAGATATCTCTGAATGCTTTAATGAAATGTGATCCTAAGTTCGCTACTTCACCTATCTTTATTGGTGATAAGGATTATGAATTCTCTGTCGACCCAGAGTTAATTACTTTGGTTGAATCTGATCCTTTCCATGGTTATGAAACTGAAACTGTTGTGGCACATCTTACTAAGTTGAATGACATAGCCACCCTTTTTACTCATGATGAGAAAACTCGCTATTACTTTATTCTCAAATTATTTCCTTTCTCATTAAAGGGTGATGCTAAATCTTGGTACAATACTCTTGCTCATGGTTATGTGCATAGTCCCCAGGATATGATTTATTACTTCTCTGAAAAATATTTTCCTGCTCATAAGAAACAAGCTGCCTTACATGAAATATTTAACTTTGCTCAAACTAAAGAAGAGAGTCTCCCACAAGCTTGGGGGAGGCTTTGCCAGTTACTTAATGCTTTACCTGATCATCCTCTTAATAAAAATGAAATACTTGATATCTTCTATAATGGACTAACCGATACTTTTAGGGACTTCCTAGATAGTTGTGCTGGTTGTGTTTTCAAGGAACGAACTATTGCTCAAGATGGGTAATTATTGAATAACATATTGAAAAATTATGATGATTGGACTATTCCCGAACCACCGCCTAAACCCACTCTGAAGAAGAGGGTTATATTATATCTCAGTCCGGAAGATATGCAAGAGGCAAAGAAATCTATGAAGGAAAAAGGTATTAAAGCTGAGGATGTTAAAAATTTACCTCCTATTGAAGAAATACATGGGCTTAATACACCACCATTGCCTAAGGTGCTAGAGGTGAATTCTCTTATGAAATTCAATGATAATGACAATCCTCACAATATCCATCCTAGTCAATGCCTTTATGAGTTTGAAAACTATATTAGAAAACAAGATCACTTTAATGCAAATGTTATGAAACAATTGAAATACAATTCTGATATGATTGCTCGCTTGAGTGACTTGTTATTTAGAATATCAAATGATGTTAGAGGTGTTGGAAAACATGCTTCTATGGTTCAAACTCAATTAGAACAAATTGCTAAATCTCAAAGAGAATTGCTTGATGAAATGAATCATAATATGCATGACTTTGGTGTTAGATTTGCAACTAGAGGAGGTAAAATGACTCAGGAACCACTTTATCCTGAGGGACACCCTAAAATAATTGAACAAGATTCACAAAGAGCTAACACTAGCGCACCTAGTTCTTCTAGAAAGAAAAAGAAAAAGAAGAATGATAGAATTTCACATACTTCCAGTGAACCTGAAATAGAAAAACCTCATGACAATGATGATGAAACTTCTATCTCTGATGTTGAAACTCAATCTGGCAATGAACACTCACCTACTGATAATGAAAAGGTTAATGATGGGGTTCATGAAGACTCTCAACCAACCAATGATAAAGAACCAGATAATGATGTTGAGATAGAACCACCTGTTGATCTTGATAACCAACAACCTAAAAATAAAAGATGTGACAAAAGAGACTTTGTTGCTAGAAAACACAGTAAAGAAAGAGAACCGTGGGTTCAAAAACCTATGCCTTTTCCACCCAAGTCAACTAAAAAGAATGATGATGAAGAATTTGAACGCTTTGCTCAAATGCTGAGGCCAGTCTTTTTGCGTACTCGCTTGACTGATATCTTGAAAATGCCTCCTTATGCAAAGTATATGAAAGACATCATCACAAATAAGAGAAAAATATTGGAAGCTGAAATCTCCACTATGCTTGCTAATTGCACTTTTAAAGATGGAGCACCTAAAAAACTTGAAGATCCGGGAATAGCAACGATACCTTGCTATATCAAAAAGAATTATGTGAAAACCGCTTTTGTGTGATTTAGGAGCTGGTATTAGTGTTATGCCTTTCTCTTTATATAAAAGACTTGATTTGAATAAACTCGCACCTACTAAAATACCTCTGCAAATGGCTGACAAGTCAACTACCATACCTATCGGCATCTGTGAGAATGTGCCCGTTGTTGTTGCTAATGTTACTATTTTGACTGACTTTGTTATACTGGAGATGCCCGAGGACGACAACATGTCGATTATCCTTGGTAGACCCTTCTTGAACACTGCAGGGGTTGTTATTGATTGCAATAAAAGCAAGGTCACTTTTCATATTAATGGGAATGAGCATACGGTGCACTTTCTGAAGAAACAATTCCAAGTGAATGATATTAATGTTATTGAAAAATCTCCGACAATCACTATTGGAAGTTTTCAAATACCTCTACCTACTGTCAAAAAGAAATATGAAATACTTATTGTTTGGGAAATGCATATCCCCATTGAGGTAATTTAGTGATTTACAAAAGTTCTTCGGTTTCATGCTAATTGAAAGTGGTTGTTAATAAGACTTGATCAACCTTATTAATGGATCATTTTTGAACTGTATGAAGTTGATGAATTTAGTAAGCACTACCTTTTGTCCCTACTTTTTATTCTATGTTTTTATTAGTTAAATAAAATAAAATGCCATGTTCTGTCTGTTTTCTAAATTTGTCGTGCAATAAAAAATGACCCAAAAATAAAAGTTCTCAGAATGCCCTGAAAATTTTACACGATTATTTTATGAATATTTGAGAAGTTTTGGTGCAATAAACATCAGAGGGAGGTGCGCGAGGTGGGCACAACCCACCTGGGCATGCCAGCACCCCCAGGCGCGCCCTGGTGGGTTGTGGTCCCCACATGGGCCCCCTCACTTATCTCTTTAGCCCACATCATCACTTACCTCCAGAAAAAAATCTCCATTGCTCTCTCTCTCTCTCTCTCTCCTGTGTTCTTGAGTTCAACCCCGCGGATTTCGATATCTTTGCTTGAAGCTCCGTTTCCGAAACTTTTTCGGGGGATTGTTGCTTGGTATGTGACTCCACCATTTGTCCAATTAGTTTTTGTTTTAGTGGTTTATACTTTGAATAATTAGCTACTCTTGGTGTTGTTGTAGATGTTCTTGCATGTTGAATTCTTAGTGTTCTAAGTAGTTTGAATGCTTGCTATGGCCTCTATCCCTATGAGTAGTTGCTATCAATCTTATAAAGTTTTGTTGACAAATTTTTGTCACCCCAAAATTTTTATTTTCAGAAAACTGTACATGGACATGATGATGGAAGGAGATCTTTGAGGAGACGATCCTCGGGGGCATCTTCTAGTGATAGTTCTTCTCGCCGTTCTTATGTTGAACCAAGTGAAAGTTCCACACGAAGTGCCGCTACCAAAACATGCCTATGGCCTTGCGATGAGTATATGATGCGAGTGGGCATTAAGGAGGAATTTGAGCAATATGTTCACAATGCCGGTTCGATCCCTACCTCTCAGATAAGTGTGAACAGCATCAACTTCTCACTGAATCATTTGTCAAAGGATTTAAATATTTTCTGTGTGAGTCTAGGGTGTCGTTTATGCTTTATGATAATCCATTTATTATTCCACTAGAGAATTTTGATTACCATTGCAAACTTCCATTTTGGGGTTCGCCTGATGAGCCATCAACGTCTGAGTTTGAGTCTTTCTTGACTAGACTTTGTTACGGTGAAAATAGGGGAGTGAGACAAGGAAGAATAAAGAGCATTCACTTTCCCACCATTCTGTATTTTCATTATTTAACGGGAAATGCATAGTAGGCAAGCAAGACTGTAGCGTACTTTGTGCGACATACTTGAGCCTCATTCACACTGCTCTCACTGGTGAAAGGAATTATAACCTTGGAGCGATTGTTGCACATAGACTTCAGCATAATGCTAACAGTGGCTGGTTCTATGGTGGAATTTACGCCACGCGTTTAGCACGAGGGTTGGGCGTTTCACCTTTGCCCTTTGATCCTATCCTACCCACGCAGTATTTAGATTTTGACACCTTAAAAGAGCATAAGATTCTCAAGGGAAAGGTTGATAACTTCACTTATAATCTTTTGTTTAACCAAACATCTGTTGTGGACATATATTTGCCTGCGCCTGCTCTTTTTGACTATGACAGCAAGGCAAAATATTTTCTTCTTGAGAGCGAGGCCCGAGCTCATAACGCAGCAGTGGTGGCGGCACGGCGTGCTGAGGCATCCGCACCGAGAGCCTGTGTGAGCTACCACGCCGACTAGTACCCTCCAGGCTACTGATCGACTACCAAGTTAGGCCAAAAGCCTAAGCTTGGGGGAGTACGTGTTTCCACCAACTTTACATTCATGTTCACTCATTCCATTTGTCGGTGCTCACACTTTTTCATTGTATCATCCATGCTTAGATTTATTTTCTTGCTTTCTTCTTGTGTGTTTGAAAAACTTTAGAAAAAACCAAAAAAAATTAGTTGTAGCTAGTTTAATTTCTATGCATGCTTAGTAGTAACATTAAAAAGAAAACCCAAAAGATTTCCTTGTTATTCTTTTGCTTGTTGGGAGCTTTCCCATGTAAATAGTTTTTCTCGTTTTTGCTTTTCCCTTATTTGCTTGTTTGAGAAAACCAAAAACTCCAAAAATATTTTAGTGTGTTTCTCTGAAATTCTTTTCTTTTTATTCGAGTTGTAGCGAGGAGAAGACCAAGATGAAAATGTTGAGTGGCTCTCATTTGAATAATTGTTGAACTAATAAAGAGCACATTTTACCTTGCCTTCTCCTGTTGAATAAAATGTTTGCAGATTCCAGCCTAGTCCATGGCACTCTTGCACTATTATTATTTTCATATCGTTTAGTCGTGCAAGTGAAAGGCAATAATGATGACATCCGATGAACTGGCCGTGGCAAAGAGAAAATGGTATGAACTCGACTTGTTCGGTTTGTGTAAATATGTTTAACCTACTATCCGTGCTTCAGCCCGTTATGATTAAACATGTTTGCAATGACAATTAGAGATTATAGTTTCTCATGCCATTCATAAGTAGCTGGGAGTTGATAATGATTTATCTTGGATATCAACATAGCGTTAAAATGATTGTGATGTAGTATGATGATATGGTATCCTCCTCTGAATGTTCAAGTGGCTTGACTTGGTACATGTTCATGCATGTAGTTGAACAAACCAACATAGCCTCTATAATATTTATGTTCATGGTGTTCATATCCTACTCATGCTAGTGTCCAATGTTACTTATGCATAATGCATGGTTATGATCGTTGTTGCTCTCTAGCTGGCCGCTTCTTATTCTAGATTGCTAGCCTTCGCCTGTACTAAGTGGGGATTCTGCTTGTACATCAAAAACCTTGAACCCAAACTAATTCCAGATGAGTCCACCATACCTACCTATATACAGTATTACCCTGCCGTGCTAAGTAAATTTGCATATGCCACCTCTAAAAACTTCTAAAAAAATTATCCATTTTGTGTGCCTGGATCGTTCATTGAACGACAGGAGGTGGTCGGTATCTTCCATGCTAAGTGGGTTATTCTCAGGTCGACTGTTTATTCAGTCGCCATCGCACGAGAAAAGGGCGGTATTAGGGATGCCCAGTCCCAAACTGCAAAATACAAAAAGAGTTAATCGCTTGAATAATCAAACAAAAACTCCCAATGGAGTCAAAACCTTTACTTTTATCGCTTGGGAACCGCCACTAGCCTGTTTAGCATGGGAGATATTGATAACTGATGGTCATGAAGTGAATAAGAAGGGTGCATGTCTCAAAATATCACTTATCTCTGTTTTAAAAAATTGAGCTCTGTCACCTCTGCAAATCACCGCTTCCCTCTGCGAAGGGACTATCTATTTACTTTTATGCTATGTCATCACCTTCTAAAACAAGTGCCGGAATCTGAGTAGAGCACAGTTGTCATGATTTATGCATTGTGTATAGCTAATGTTGGGTGCATCATGACTGGATCTTTTCTACCATAAATTACAATGTTTAGTCACTGCTTGAACTTTGGAGGTGCTCTGCATTTATGTTTTGCGGTCTCAGAAAGGGTTAGCGAGATACCACTATTGTCATATTATATAATGGTTGTTTTGACAACGTGTTACCGTTTGAGATATCTTATTATTGCTCACTAGCTGATTATGTCATTGATATGAGTCATTATAATCTTTATTGTTGGCATGGTTAGTTATAATGCTGGCTGAAAACCTGGGTGCTGTTTAAGCTTATTTAGGCAAATAAGAGCAAAAGAGTTCGTAAAAGTTTTTCTTTCTCACTTTCAGTTTATCAACTAAATTGCTTGAGGGCAAGCAAAGGTTTAAGCTTGGGGGAGTTGATACGTCTCCAACGTATCTGCTTTTCCTCTTGTTTTGGACTCTAATTTGCATGATTTGAACGAAACTAACCCTGGACTGACGCTGCTTTCAGCAGAACTACCATGGTGTTTTTTTGTGTGCAGAAATAAAAGTTCTCGGAATGGAATGAAACTTTGCGAGGAATTTTTATATAATATATGAGAATTTCTGGAGCCAAGACCTACCGGAGAGGGGCCCCTGGGTGGGCACAACCCACCAGGGCGCGCCCCCCTCTCCTAGCGCGCCCAGGTGGGTTGTACCCACCTGGTGGCCCTGCAGACCTCAACCCTCACACTATAAAATTCTATTTTCAAAGAAAAAAATCAGGGAGAAAGAATTATCACGATCCACGAGACAGAGCCACCGCCAAGCCCTACTCTTCCTTGGGAGGGCAGATCTGGAATCCGTTTGGGGCTCCGGAGAGGGGGATCTTTGTTCTTCGTCATCACCAACCCATCTCCATCACCAATTCCATGATGCTCCCCACCGGGAGTGAGTAATTCCTTCGTAGGCTCGCTGGTCGGTGAGGAGTTGGATGAGATTCATCATGTAATCGAGTTAGTTTTGTTAGGGCTTGATCCCTAGTATCCACTATGTTCTTAGACTGATGTTGCTATGACTTTTCCATGCTTAATGCTTGTCACTTTGGGTCGGGTGCCATGATTTCAGATCAGAACCATTTATGTTTGTTGGGTTCTACGGTAGGGTGCGTCCACTGCAAATTAAATTGTTCCTACGCGCAGAACAACCAAGAACATGCTACGGGAGATGGATCACAGATCGTTACCACTAGACGCGCAGTGCAGTGCAGCGGAAGAGTTGGGGCAGCGCGTCTCCTCCTCGTCCGATCTCCCTCGAATAGCCGGTCGTCGGTTCCCTCGTACAGGTTCGCCGGAGCGGCGCAAGTGCACCGCCTCTAACGGTATTCACGTGTGCAGGAGGAACACCGTGCGGCGGACTGCTAGGTCTGGTCACACAGTCGGCGGTCGAGTGGAGGTGACTATTCGCAACACATGCAAACCCTAGTGACAGCGCCGAAGAGATCAATCGCATGAGTGTGCCGCACCCACACTTTATATAGGCGTCCGTCGTGGGATCAACACTTGGGACTCGCACGGACCCTAAAGCCCATAAGTCTACTCAACCAGAATCCGAACACAGCTCGGATCACATCCGGTCAGTGTCCTCGGATCCGACCTCGTAAGTTCCTTCCCTTAAGTGTGCGACCCCTTAGGTTCAAGCCGACTTGGTCGCAGTTCGGATCACCTCCGAACTGCACGGTTGGTAGCGGCCCCTAGCAAGGCATGCCGAACACCAAGCAGACCATGAAGCTGGTTAGGCGAACCTGTACATCATACTTTTGGTCCCTTTGCCACACGATATATGTTGTCGGGCTCAAGGCGAGTCTATCATCCTTGTGCTAGCCCGACCTCTTTCTCGTTCCAGTGATGCCGACCACAAACCAGATTATCTCATAATCCTTATCACATGGCCATGCTTATCCTGGTCGGATCACACGAGGGGCCTAGAGTATATCTCTCCTGATTGGAGGGGAAAATCCCATCTTGCTCGACCATGTCTTGCAGCATGGGTCTGGACAAGCCCGAAACCTACCTTTGTAACTACCCAGTCACGGAGTAGCGCTTGGTTGGCCCAAAGCAAGTCTGTCACCATCCCGAGTACATGAGCCAGCTTAGGTCTTAGGACATAGAATGTATGTTGTACTAGAGACTTACAAATGACATATCGCTACGTCTAATAGTTGGGTCTGCCCGACTCAGACCTTATCTCAACTCGGATCCGACTATGTCAAATCCGATCAGATCCTTCAAAGTCCATATTATCCGGTTAGCATCCAATGCTCCATGGCTAGTGAGACCAAGCCATCGACCGTGTCATATGCTAGGATAGTCGGCTGCGCGTCCACACAGCCCTTTCGACTAGGGACCTTTTAGAACAGTCATCATATAATGCATAGTCCTACAAACAAGTCACGTACTTGCTGACACACATCATTGATAATGGCCAAGGACTATCATTATTCATAAACACATAGGAAATGTCATCATACATGATTGCCTCTAGGGCATATCTCCAATAGTCTCCCACTTGTACTAGAGTCAATCAAATAGACATCGAATGCCCATAGCTCTAACGTGCCCCTCATGCTTGGATTGTGGAAGTGGCTTAGTCAACGGATCTGCAACATTTCCATCAGTGTGAATTTTGCATAACTCAACATCACCATTCTTTACGATCTTTCGTATCAGGTGATATTTTCGATCTATCTGTCTGGTCTTGTGGTGATCCCTCGGCTCCTTGGCTTGTGCGATGGCACCAGAATTATCACAATAAAGGTCCAACAGTTTTACCAAGGCTAGGGAAAATACCAAGATCATCCAGAAAGTTCCGGATCCAAACACCTTCCTTTACAACTTCACAAGCCGCAATGTATTCGGCTTCTATGGTAGAATCGGCCACCGTATCTTGCTCGGAACTCATCCAGCTCACTGCTCCTCCGTTCATGACATACACGAATCCAGATTGTGATCGACAATCATTGTGACGCCCCCGATTTGACCGTACACTAATCATGCATGCAAATGTGTACTATCAAGATCAAGGACTCACGGGAAGATACCACAACACAACTCTAGTCACAAATTAGAATAACACAAGCTTTATATTACAAGCCAGTGCCCTCGAGGGCTCGAATACATAAGCTCGAATACACAAGAGTCACCCGGAAGCAATAATATCTGAGTACAGACATAAGTTAAACAAGTTTGCCTTAAGAAGGCTAGCATAGAAGTAGCAACGATCGAAAAGGCGAGGCCTCCTGCCTGGGACCTCCTAACTAATCCTCGACGTTGAACTCCATGTAGAATCATCCTCGGGATCCGCTGGCTCCTGGACTCCATCATATGATCGCAATAACCGGGATAGGGGGAAAAGAAGTGGGAAAGCAACCATGAGTACTCATCCAAAGTACTCGCAAGCAAGGATCTACACTACATATGCATTGGTATCAATGAAATGGGTAGTATCTATGGACTAAACTGCAGAATGCCAGAATAAAAGGGGGATAGCTAGTCCTATCGAAGACTATGCTTCTGGCAGCCTCCATCTTGAAGCATATAGAAGAGAGTAGATGGTAAGTTAACCAAGTATCACCGCATAGCATAATCCTACCCGGCAATCCTCTCCTCATCGCCCTGTTAGAGAGCGATCACCAGTTGTATCTGGCACTTGAAAGGGTGTGTTTTATTAAGTATCCAATTCTAGTTGTCATAAGGTCGAGGTACAACTCTGAGTCGTCCTTTTACCAAGGGACACTCCTATTTGAATAGATAAACTTGCCTGCAGGGGTGCACCACATTTCCCAACACGCTCGATCCCCTTTGTCCAGACACACTGTCCTGGGTCATGCCCGGCCTCGGAAGATCAACACGTCGCAGCCCTACCTAGGCACAACAGAGAGGTCAGCACACCATCTAAATCCTATGGTGCAGGGATCTGGGCCCATCGCCCATTGCACACCTGCACGTTGCGAGGGCGGCCGGTGAGCAGACCTAGCAACCTCCATTTCCAAGGAAGTTGCGTTACACGGTCCAACCCGGCGCGCACCGCTCAGTCGCTGACGTCACGAAGGCTTCGGCTGATACCATGATGTCGAGTGCCCATAACTGTTCCCGCGTAGTTGGTTAGTGTGTGTAGGCCAGTGGCCAGACTCAGATCAAATACCAAGATCTCGTTAAGCGTGTTATTTAGAAGTAACCACGGAGGCCGACCAGGGCCAGGCCCACCTCTCTCCTAGGCGGTCTCAACCTGCCCTGTCGCTCCGCCACAAAGATCCACCCAGAGGGCCGTCGGGACAAAGGTCCTTTCAGCCCCCATTCCGTGAATCACTCGCGGGTACTCTACGAGCCGACCCGACTTTAGTCACCACAGGTATCATATATTATGTATATAAGTATATACCCGTGATCACCTCCCGAGTGATCACGGCCCGATAGTATAGCATGGCAGACGGACAAGAATGTAGGCCACTGATGGAATACTAGCATCCTATACTAAGCATTTAGGATTGCAGGTAAAGCTAAAAACAGTAGTAGCAAGGACATGCTATGCATCAGAATAGGATTAACGGAAAGCAGTAACATGCTACACTACTCTAATGCAAGCAGTAGAGAGAAGAATAGGCAATATCTGGTGATCAGGGGGGGTGCCTGGTTGCTCTGGCAAGAAGGAAGGGTCGTCAACACTGTAGTCGAACTGGGGTCGCCGGCAGTCTCGGGGTCTACCGAAAAGAAGTAACGGAGGGGAACAAAATAAATAATAGAGCAATCAAAGCAACACAAAGCATAACATGGCAATACGCGGTGCTACGGGTGACCTAACGCAGTAGTAGGCGATACCGGCGAAGGGGGGAAACCTCCAGGAAAGTATTCCCGGTGTTCCATGTTTTCCGACAGATGAACCGGAGGGGGAAAGTTGCATGTTCGCTATCCTAGGTACATGTGGCGGACGAACGGGCTACGTATCCGGATTCGTCTCATCGTTCTGAGCAACTTTCATGTACTAAGTATTTTCATCCGAGTTATAGATTATTTTCTATGATTTTTCAAAGACTTGACCTTTTCTAGAAATTCCTGGGATTAAAGTTAATTTGAAAATATACATGAAAAGGCTAGGTGCACCCAGTCCAGTGCACCCGACAATGCACTAGAGGCTGACAGTGGGGCAGGTCAATGGCCCAGTCAGCAGTTGAATGGTCAGTTTGACTAGTCAAAGGGGTATAGTGGGACCCTCCTATCAATGACTAGGCTAGTCCTGCCTGCAGTTTGACTTGGTCAAACTGGACAGGGGGTCCACCTGCCATTGGGGGCTTAGGTTAAACTAGTTAATCTAATTAACTTAATTAAGTAAATCACTAATTAATTATTTAATTAATCATTATTTTTATTTTTACTACTATTTTTACTGTCTTTTTAAAAAATAGGGGTGTGGGGCCATGCTGGCAGTGGCACACCCGGCCACTGGAGCGGGCGGCTTCTAGGCGCGCGGGTGCGGGCGCAACCAGGCGGACAGCATCCAGGGGGGGCAAGGCTGGCCGACCGGGGCATGGCCGGCGGGAGTCAGCGGGGCAAGCTGGGCAGTGGCGGCAGGCGGCGCAGCAGCAACGCGCAGTAGCGGCAGTGCGGTGCGGGTGCATCAGGCGATGAGCAGCAGCTCGCAAGCGGGAGGGGCGCGGGAGCGCAGGTCAGCGCGTCGCAGGGGCGGCGGGACTAGGTAGAGTAGCGGCGCAATAGGGGAGGCGCGGTCGCGCGCGGGGCGTCGCGATGGGGGGCGCGGCCAGGGGTTGTGGCGAGCAAGCGCGGGGCACGCGACGTAGCCGGCAGCGGTGGGCGGCGCTCGGTCGGGGCGGCCTCGGCGACCAGTGGCGGACGCCGACGGGGGAAGGCACGGGGTGGCAGCGAGCGGGCAGGGGTGGCGCGCGGGGGGATGCACGCGCGTGCACGCGCAGGTGCACAAGGGACAGCAGCCTGGGCGGCCGGAGGGAGCGGTCGGACAAGGCGAGGCGCATCCATTGGCCGGGAGGACTTGGGCGGCGGCTACGTAGACGAAAACTAGGAGGAAAGGCAGGGATTCGCGCTGCTCACCGAGAGGAGGTCGATGGTGAGCTCGTACGGGGCCAGGGTGGATGAGGTGATGCGGATCGATGGCGGCTCTCCGTGGAGGATGCAGAGGGGAACGAACGATGGTGACGCGATGCGGCAGCTTGGCGATGAGCCCTTTTGATTGGGATGATCAGCGTGATGAGGTGGTCCTCCTAGGCATCTTCCGGAGGTACGAGGTGGTCGATGACCGAGTTAATGGGGAGGCGGCGGCGATGGCTGCGTCGGGTGTCCAAGAAATTGAAGGGGCAAGGAAGTGTGAGGGAAAATGAGGGTTAGGACAGGTCCAGGGGGTCGCGGATAGGTTTTGTGGTCGTCCAGGAACACTATAGTGTCGCCGTGGCAGCATCCGCTCGGTCGTGCGCGAGGCCACGCGCCCTGGACAGCTAGTACGTGAGATGGAAGAAGACACGGCTATTGGGCTGGGCCGACGCTGTAGAAGTGGGCTATAGTGCACAGTAGCTAGGTTTTACTTTGTTTACTTTCTGTTTTGTTGTTGTTGTTTTTAAATTAGAGTTACTGTTTTCTATTTATTTTAGCTAGCAAATGAACTTTGTTAAAAGTTCCACTTAGCACATAATTACTAGGCAATAATTTAATGCATCACATAAAGTTACAATTTATCTTGACATGGTTACATATTTATTTGAAATGAAATGATTAATTTAATTGTTTCTAACTCCATTTTAAAATGATTAGGGGCATTTTTTAATTCAAAATATGTTGGATAATCCATAAAAAATGTTAGGGAATATTTTCAACCCAGCCTACATTTTTATTTTACTATTTGAAAATATGGAATTTTGACTTGTCTTTGAATTTGAATTTGAATCAGTTTCGAATCAACGCGAGTTTATCACCAGTAACCGAGGTGACATGGCATCATTAGCAGAGGTTCACTATAGCTTAAGTATCCGGGCGTCACAATTCTCCTCCACTACAAGAAATCTCGTCCCGAGATTTAAGAGGTGGAGTGACTTGGGATGTTCTGGATACGAAATTCTAACGAGTCCTCTCGGTCTTGGTTGTTGTTCTCAAGAGGTTGATCCATAGCATTGATGTCTTCTTTCCTATCCATCAATGCATCATGATGAAGTTGTCGTCCTTCCTTCGAAAATTATGTCGTACTTACGAATAGGTAAGGGACTGCTCTACAACGATAGAATGGTATAAGGGGAAAGCATATGCGGGTTATCCCAGGAATGAACACATGAGTATCTATTGAGTTGAACGAATGAAACATATCGGGAGCCAAGTAAGAAGGTACCATAAGAAGTTTCAAGCGGATAGAGAATCGTTCGTTGCCTGAAACAGAGTGTGAAAGGGGTTCAAGGCAACAAGAATAAGTATTGTGTTTAATACCAGAATTGATGATCACACAAAAGGTGGCTCGTGAATTACATACGAAGCCAAGCGTGAGGAATAACTTTGGAAACATGGGGTGCATAGGAGAGTCAGGTTTCGATCCTGTGGAACTGTGGGTTATTGTGACGCCCCCGATTTGACCGTACACTAATCATACACGCAAACGTGTACGATCAAGATCAGGGACTCACGGGAAGATATCACAACACAACTCTACAAATAAAATAAGTCATACAAGCATCATATTACAAGCCAGGGGCCTCGAAGGCTCGAATACAAGAGCTCGATCATAGACGAGTCAGCGAAAGCAACAATATCTGAGTACAGACATAAGTTAAACAAGATTGCCTTAAGAAGGCTAGCACAAACTGGGATACAGATCGAAAGAGGCGCAGGCCTCCTGCCTGGGATCCTCCTAAACTACTCCTGGTCGTCGTCAGCGGGCAGCACGTAGTAGTAGGCACCTCCGGTGTAGTAGGAGTCGTCGTCGATGGCGTCTGGATCCTGGGCTCCTACATCTGGTTGCGACAACCAGGTAGAAGGGATAGGGGAAAAGGAGGGAGAAAGCAACCGTGAGTACTCATCCAAAGTACTCGCAAGCACGGAGCTACACTATATATGTATGCATTGGTATCAACTGGAATAAGGCTATTATATGTGGACTGGACTGCAGAATGCGGGAATAAGAGGGGGATAGCTAGTCCTTTCGAAGACTATGCTTCTGGCAGCCTCCATCTTGCAGCATGTAGAAGAGAGTAGACTGAAGTCCTCCAAGTAGCATCGCATAGCATAATCCTAACCGATGATCCTCTCCTCGTCGCCTTGTGAGAGAGCGTTCACCGGTTGTATCTGGCACTTGGAAGGGTGTGTTTTATTAAGTATCCGGTTCTAGTTGTCATAAGGTCAAGGTACAACTCTGGGTCATCCTTTTACCGAGGGACACAACTATTCGAATAGATAAACTTCCCTGCAGGGGTGCACCACATACCGCAACACGCTCGATCCCATTTGGCCGGACACACTTTTCTGGGTCATGCCCGGCCTCGGAAGATCAACACGTCGCAGCCCTACCTAGGCACAACAGAGAGGTCAGCACGCCGGTCTAAATCCTATGGCGCAGGGGTATGGGCCCATCGCCCATTGCACACCTGCACGTTGCGTACGCGGCCGGAAGCAGACCTAGCCTAGTGGCTTTCCAGTCCAATCCGGCGCGCGCCACTCAGTCGCTGACGTCACGAAGGCTTCAGCTGATACCACGATGCCGGGATACCCATAACTACTCCCACGTAGATGGTTAGTGCGTATAGACCAAATGGCCAGACTCAGATCAAATACCCAGATCTCGTTAAGCGTGTTAAGTATCCGCGAACACCGACCAGGGCCAGGCCCACCTCTCTCCTAGGTGGTCGGAACCTGCCCTGTCGCTCCGCCTCAAAGATCCACTCGCGGGTGCTCCTACGAGCCGACCCGTCTTTAGTCACCACATGTATCATGTATAAAGTAAATAGTACATACCCGTGATCACCTCCCGAGTGATCATGGCCCGATAGTATAGCATGGCAGATGGACAAGAATGTAGGGCCACTGATGATAAACTAGCATCCTATACTAAGCATTAGGTTTGCAGGTAAAGGTAACAATAGTAGTAGCAAGGACAGGCTATGCATCAGTATAGGATTAACGGGAAGCAGTAACATGCTACACTACTCTAATGCAAGCAATATAGAGAAGAGTAGGCGATATCTGGTGATCAAAGGGGGGGCTTGCCTGGTTGCTCTGGCAAGAGAGAGGGGTCGTCAACTCCGTAGTCGTACTGGGTAGCAGCGGCGTCGGTCTCGGTGTCTATCGAGAGAAGAGGGGGGAGAAACAATAAATATTTAAGCAAGCATATGCATAGTGATGCATGACATGACAAGTAACGGCGTTAGAGGTGCCCTAACGCGGTAATACGTGATACCGGTGAAGGGGGATGACATCCGGGAAAGTATCCCCGGTGTTTTGCGTTTTCGAGCAGAGGAGCCGGACGGGGAAAGTTGCGAGTTTGCTATGCTAGGGATGCGTGACGGACGAACGGGCTACGTATCTGGGTTCGCCACGTCGTTCTGAGCAACTTTCACGTTGAAAGTAATTTAATCCGAGTTACGGATTAAAAGATATGATTTTCTAAAGATTTTATTAATTTCTGGAATTTATTTAATTACTTAAATTAATTCGAAAAATAATTGCTAAATTGCTAGGCGCACCCAGCACAGTGTACACAAAAGTGTACCTAGTGACTGACAGGTGGGCCAGAGGGACCCAGTTGACCGGTCAACGTTTGACTGGTCAACAGGGGTGGGACCCCCCTGTCATTGACTGTTTTAGTTGATTAGGGTTTAGGTTATTTGCTTAGGCTAATCTAATCAGGATTAGTTAGTTTAATTTAATTCTTTCATTAATTAATTAAGATTAATTAGGTTGATTAATTAATTAATTAAATTTTATTTAAATCCCCCCTTTTTTTAAACGTTCTTTGTGTAGTGGGCCCCGTTAGGCAGTGGCCCATAGGGCATAACGGGCGCACGGGCGTTGGGCGGTTCGGGCGAGCGCCCGAACATGGGCGAACCGAGCCGCGACGGGGGGCACTGGCGCCGGCGGCCAGGGCGGGGCTCACCGGCCGGCTGTCTCCGGCGAAGGAAGCCGACGTAGGAGGGGGCGCCGGAGACAGCAGCAGGCGCGCTGCAGCAACAGATGCAGGGGAGGCGCGGGGAGAGGCAGAGCGGCGTGGGGAAGGGGGCGGCGGATGCGGTTGTGCAGAGCGGCAGCAACGGGATCCGAGGGCGAGTGGCGGTGGTAGCAAGCAGGGTGGCGGTTGCGGCGAGCGGGCGAGCAGGGCTGCCGACAGGCGAAGTCGGGGTGGCTTGACAGGAGCCATGAACAGGAGGGAGGCGCGCAGGGCGCGGTGGTGCGCGCTGGCGCACGCGCGCATGACGCGAGGGAGTGATGGGCCGCGCGGGGCGAGCTGCAGGTGGGCGCGGCAGCGCAGGGGGGGAAGGAGGTCGACACGGGGAGCTCGGCGGGTCGGCGAGCGGTGCAGCAGCAGCAGCAAGGTTCGGGTGCGGGCGCGTGTAGCGCGCGGCGTGCAGGCGCGGTGCGTGGCCGGGGCACGGGCGGCCGTGGGAGAGGCGGGGCGCGGTGAGCGAGCGAGGGGGAAGAAGAGAGGAAGGGGGGTTGCTCACGGCGGGGAGTAGGGAAAAGGGCAGCGGGGCGCGAGGTGGGGGTCGGAGACGTCGGCGGAGAGGGAGGCAGTCCGGCGGAGGATCGCTCCGGCGAGGGGATGGACGGCGATCCGGGCGGGCGACGAGCGGTTCCCCCCTCGATCCCGATCCAATCGGGGGAGGGGCGGAGATATTTAGTGCGGGGACGGGGGGAGTGGGGGTGTCAGTGGAGTGGGGCGAGGTGGTGAGCGGATAAGGGGGCACTGGGTGGCCGGCTGGGCCTGCGGCCGATTGGGCCGGCCAGCTGGGCCGAAACCCAGTGGGGGGGTGGCCTTCTCTCTTTTTTTTCTTATCTAGTTTTAGTTTTTTGTTTTCTTTTTATTTATTTTCTTTTCTGTTTAAATTCACTTTAAACCATTTAGTCATTTTATAAAAATATGTTGGCTGCACCATAATTACTGATGCAATAATAGACATAGCCCGAACATTTTGTTTTAATATTTGAAAACTTTTATTTTCGACTTTAACTTTAAATTTGAATTTGACGCGGTTTCGAATTAACCCGAAATTAGTAACAGTAATCGCAGATGACATGGCATCATTAGGAGAGTTTTACTGTAGCTTGATTACCCGGGCGTTACAAAACTCCTCCACTACAAGAAATCTCGTCCCGAGATTTAGGAGGTAGAAAGAAACAGTGCGGGGTATTCATCACGCAGGCGGTCCTCGCGTTCCCAAGTGGCTTCGTCTTCAGAGTGATTCGACCACTGGACTTTGAGGAATTTGATCGCCTTCTGACGTGTGCGGCATTCAGCTTGGTCAAGGATGCAGACCGGATGCTCTTTATAAGAGAGGTCCTGTTGCAATTCGAGCACTTCATGATCCACCACTCGGATTGGATCCTTGAAGCAACGGCGGAGTTGTGACACATGGAACACATCGTGAACCTGAGAAAGGTTCGGCGGAAGCTCCAGTTGATATGCCACCTGTCCACGCCTTTTGAGAATAGTGAAGGGACCGATATAGCGAGGAGCTAGCTTGCCCTTGATCCCGAAGCGGTGAGCACCCTTCATTGGTGTAACTCGAAGATAAGCCTCTTCGCCAGGTTGATAGACCATGTCTTGGTGATGACGGTCATACTGACTTTTCTGACGTGACTGAGCAGTCTTGAGATTCTCGTGAATAATGCGAACTTGTTCTCCGGCCTGTTGGATAATATCCGGACCGAAGAGTGGGCGTTCCCCCGTTTCTGACTAGTTCAGAGGGGTTCGACACTTTCGTCCATATAGCACTTCGAAGGGGGACATCTTCAGACTAGCTTGATAGCTATTATTATAAGAGAACTCGGCATATGGAAGAGATTCCTCCCATTTCTTGCCGAATGAGATTACACAAGCTCGAAGCATGTCTTCGAGAACTTGGTTGACACGTTCAACCTGTCCTTGCGACTGAGGATGAAATGCAGTACTGAACGACAGATGAGTCCCCATAGCTTCTTGGAAACTCGCCCAAAACCTTGAAGTGAATAAGCTGCCACGGTCTGAACTGATAACCAGTGGAATACCGTGAAGTGAAACAATTCTGGCCATGTAGAGAGTAGCAAGCTGACTAGCAGTGATTGTCTCTTTGACCGCCAGAAAATGGGCAACTTTGGAAAGCCGGTCAATGACGACAAGAATAGCATCATTACCTTTCTGCGATTTGGGAAATCCAGTGACGAAGTCCATTTCAACATGGTCCCATTTCTATTCAGGAATGGAGATAGGTTGTAGAGTTCCAGTAGGCCTTTGATGCTCTGCTTTGATTCGGCGACAAACGTCACACTCAGCAACATAACGAGCAATGTCCTGCTTCATATTAGACCACCAGAATCTTTGACGAATATCCTGGTACATCTTTGTACTACCAGGATGGATGGACAGAGGCGTATCATGGGCTTCTTGCATAACCCTTTTAGTCTTATCCAGGTTTTTCTTTGAACATGGTACCACTAGGCGGCCTTTGAAATACAAGGCGCCATCGTCAGCAACAGTGAAGAATGAGGGCTTTCCTTTTTTGAGGTCGCGCTTAATCTTGAGGACTTCATCGTCACATTTCTGTATCCATTTGATGGTGTCCACAAGATCTGGTTTCGCAACCAAGGTATTGAGAGAACCCTTGGAAACAACAAGCAGGTTCCGTTTGGGGAAATCTTCGGGAGGGGGAGCGAGTGATCCCGGAGGAACAATATGGAGGTTCAGCCTTCTAAATTCTTCAACAAGCGATGGGTGAACTTTGTGAACCTGGAGGTGGTTACAGTAAGACTTGCGGCTCAAGGCATCAGCCATTACATTAGCCTTGCCGGGGGTATAGGATTTACCCACGTCAAAGTCTGCAACAGTCTCCATCCATCTTTGCTGACATAGGTTCAAATCTGGCTGAGTAAACAGATACTTCAGACTTTGATGGTCGGTGAAGATCTCGCAACGATTACCGAGAAGGTAATGTCGCCACTGCTTCAGTGCATGAATGACAGCAGCAAGCTCGAGGTCGTGAACTGGGTAGTTTTCTTCGTGAGGGCGCAGTTGACGAGAGGCATAAGCAATCACTCTGCGCTCTTGCATTAGGACACATCCTAATCCTTGACAGGAAGCGTCGCAGTAAATGACGAAGTCCTTCTTAGTATCAGGTGGAGCAAGTACGGGGGCAGAAGTCAACTTGTCTTTGAGCGCCTGGAAACTTTCCTGACACTTGTCTGTCCAGTCAAACTTGACACCCTTATACAACAGATTAGTCAGAGGCCTGGCAATCTTGGAGAAGTTCTCGACGAATCGACGGCAATAGCTGGCGAGACCGAGAAAACTTCGGACTTGCTTGACGTTCTTCGGAGGAGTCCAATCGAGAATAGCCTGAACTCGTTTAGGGTTGACGGCAATACCATCCTTGGAGATGACATGCCCAAGATAGGTTACTTCGGGGAGCCAGAATTCACACTTGGAATACTTAGCATACAGTTGATGTTCTCGAAGCTTCTCCAGCACAAGACGCAGATGTCCAGCATGTTCTTCCTTGTTCTTGGAAAATACAAGGATATCGTCCAGATAAACCACGACGAACTTGTCGAGGTAATCCATGAATATATAATTCATCAGACGAGAGAAGGTGGCGGGAGCATTCATTAAGCCGAATGACATGACGGTGTACTCGTATGACCCATACCGAGTCACGAAGGCGGTTTTTGGGATGTCCTCTTCACGAACACGGATCTGGTGGTAACCCAACCTCAAGTCGAGTTTGGAGAACACTGATGAGCCAGCCAGTTGATCATAAAGATCATTGATCCGAGGAAGAGGATATTTATTCTGTATGGTAGCTTGGTTTATAGGACGGTAGTCTTGGACTAATCGGTTTGTCCCATCCTTTTTCTTAACAAAGAGAGAAGGTGCTCCCCAAGGAGAGCAACTTGGACGAATGAAACCTTTGACAAGAGATTTTTCGATTTCCTCCTTAAGCTCAATGAGTTCATGCGGCAGCATCTTATAGGGTCGTTTAGCTATAGAGGCGGTGCCGGGTTTCAAGTCGATGATGAATTCGACAGCTCTAGTAGGGGGAATCCCTGGAAGCTCTTCTGGAAAGACGTCTTGGAATTCACGAACGACGGGAATGTTTTCAATGCCCTCAAGTGGTGCAGCGTTCAACGCATTCAAGGCATAAAGTCGTGCCTCAGCGTTCTGAACTAGATGAGCTTGGTAAGCTATTATTTCGTCAGAAGGGTGTAGCAGATGGACGACCTTAGTGGCGCAAACTATAGAAGAAGTATGCGCTTTCAACCAATCCATTCCCAGAATGAGGTCGATGTTAGACGACCTCAGGATAATGGGAGAGGCATAGAATTCCAGCCCTTCGATTTCCACAGGGACATCGATGCCAACCAGTGAGGTTTGACATTGTCCCACGGGGGTTTTTACCAATACCGAAGTGTTCATCTCCTCACATTTAACGTCATGCTTGTATGCAAAATCTTCTGACATGAATGAATGCGATGCTCCTGAATCGAATAAAACAGATGCAGGTACTGAGTTTACGAGGAGTGTACCCATCACGGTAGCAGGCTGGTCTTGGGCTTCGTTCAGATCAACATGGTTGGCATGAACGTGACCATAAGACTTGGCATTGTTGTTGCGGGGCTGGTTGTTTCCACGGCCAGTTGCTGGAAGGGCCAGTTGATTCTGTTTCTGGTTGCATTCCCTAGCATGGTGCCCTGGTTGTCCACACCTGAAGCACAAACCATTCTCGGGAGTAGGAATAGGAGCTTGCGGTGGTGGAGCTGGAAGCCTTGGCTGCCTAGTTGGAGCCGTAGGCAGACGAGGTGCAGCATAGGACTGCCTTGGGGCAGGTGCATTCAGCTGGTACATGCTGTTGGGAATCCATATCTTGCGCTTCTGCGAGGACGGGCCCGAAGATGAGCCCGTGTCACGGCTGCGCCTGTGAGAGCTCTGGTATTCCTGCAGACCAGTTTCGACATTGATGGCTTTGTTCACCAGAGTGGCGAAATCAGCAAAGTCATGCACTAGAAGTGCGAGTTTGATGTCAGCTTGAAGGCCATCCCGGAACTTCTCCTGTCTGCGTGCATCAGTTGCAATGTCCTCTTCAGCATAGCGGGACAAGTCCAGAAACTCCCGCTGATAAGCTTCCACAGTTTTGTTGCCTTGGGTGAGGTTGCGGAACTCACGCTTCTTTCGGTCCATAACTCCGTGAGGAATGAAGCGAGCACGGAAGGCAGCTTGGAAGTCTGGCCAGGTGATGATTGTCCCAGCTGGCAGAGTACGCCTGTGGCTGTCCCACCACTGAGCTGCGGGTCCTTTCAGGAAGAATGAAGCAAAGGTGACATAGCTGGCAGGGGCTACATCAGCAGACTCCATCTCATAGGTGATGTCACGGAGCCAGTCATCAGCATCCAGAGGCTGAGTTGAGCTGCGGTACACGGTTGGGTTGAGGCGCATGAAATCCTGCAGAGTCACTTGGGTCGGCTGCTGGTTCATATTGGGGCGAGGAAACTGAGCCATAATATTCTCCATGAACTGACGATTCAGCTCAAACTGTTGCATCATCCCAGCCATGTACTCAGGCGGTGGTGGGGCGTTGCCACCACGACCACGACCACCTGGTCTAACCATCCTGCTAATATTTAACAGGGGTAGTTCAGCATTTAGAAATTTGCAAAGACAAGAGTCATTCATGAAGAAACATGCACAACGAAAGCAGCACGATAGATACTACATAGTAGTCGGCATATCTTACAAAGGAGACCATGCATAGAGTTCGTTACACAGAGTTCGGTACAAAGGCTAAGACATCATAGGCGGCACACAGGCTCGCGGCGAATGCATCTAACACTAACAAGCAAGTCTACATCAGTCCCACGCGGTACTGTGGAGGTAGGTGTAGCCCGACAGCTGGTAGTGACGCGAAGGGAAGACCTCCACGTGAGTAGCCTGGGGTCCGCGGATACTCTGGTGCGGAACCCGATGCGCAGGTGGCAGGAGAGGACCAAGTGCAGGAGAGTAGCCTCCCACATCTGGCCAGCCGACGCCCTGGGGCATCACGGTCCTGGCAGGGTAGATCACAGAACGCGACAGATCACCAGATCGGACAGAGGGGTGCAACAGTGTCAGAGCACGATACAGGTGTTGACGGGTGGTGTACAACTCGTGTCGAAGAGCTCGGTTAGCTCTATCCAACCCATCAGCATGCAGAACCAGGTTCTGATGGTAGAAGGGCTCTCGGGTGACAGTGGAGTAGGCCGCAGTGTAGTAACCCTCCGCACCAACATCGGATGCGATAGCAATGTGCCTGAAGGGGGAGGTGTCCAACTCCTGATACTCTCCACGAAGACGTGTCAGAGCAGCATAAGCAGCATCGTGGACCGCCATATCGATAGTCACTCCAA
Organism: Triticum monococcum; assembly: GCA_034509565.1. NCBI lineage: Eukaryota > Viridiplantae > Streptophyta > Magnoliopsida > Poales > Poaceae > Triticum > Triticum monococcum. The sequence goes on along the minus strand of CM067842.1, from coordinate 474,215,213 downwards.
CACCATGAGCAGTGTGCAGCACAGTAGTGGAGTCATACTCCCGAGAGTAGAGGTGGACGATGGCACGGTACTGCTCCTGGTTGAAGTCCTGATACTCCTCATAGACGGTGTACTCAGGGTGCCAGCGATAACCCAGATAGGTCATCATCTCAACCAACACAGCAGGTGATCCTGAGGCACCAATGGCCGTCGTGTGGCGCACGACCTGCCTCGTGGGTTCCATCTGAAAACAAAGTTGTTTTCACGGGAGTCAAATGACAATGTGGATAATGTTCAAATACTACTCTAAAGAATAACTAGGGCTTATCCAACTTTGGGGTGAATGTCGTAACGGGATCCTAGGGTCAGAGTTAGTAAATTTGTTTAACCCGAGTAGAAGAGAGTTCAGAGTCCCAGAGTAAAGGTCGAGGAGTAAAAGATCCTAGCATCACCGATGGCGACGTGGGCCCGTAAGGCACACAGCCAAGTTAGTACAAGTTTTTGCAATGTCTAGACTCGACTTCGGCCAAGGAGTATGGAAGGGGGATTCCTACAGGCAGTAGGCTCTAATACCAACTTGTGACGCCCCCGATTTGACCGTACACTAATCATACACGCAAACGTGTACGATCAAGATCAGGGACTCACGGGAAGATATCACAACACAACTCTACAAATAAAATAAGTCATACAAGCATCATATTACAAGCCAGGGGCCTCGAAGGCTCGAATACAAGAGCTCGATCATAGACGAGTCAGCGGAAGCAACAATATCTGAGTACAGACATAAGTTAAACAAGATTGCCTTAAGAAGGCTAGCACAAACTGGGATACAGATCGAAAGAGGCGCAGGCCTCCTGCCTGGGATCCTCCTAAACTACTCCTGGTCGTCGTCAGCGGGCAGCACGTAGTAGTAGGCACCTCCGGTGTAGTAGGAGTCGTCGTCGATGGCGTCTGGATCCTGGGCTCCAACATCTGGTTGCGACAACCAGGTAGAAGGGATAGGGGGAAAGGAGGGAGAAAGCAACCGTGAGTACTCATCCAAAGTACTCGCAAGCAAGGAGCTACACTACATATGTATGCATTGGTATCAACTGGAATAAGGCTATTATATGTGGACTGGACTGCAGAATGCGGGAATAAGAGGGGGATAGCTAGTCCTTTCGAAGACTACGCTTCTGGCAGCCTCCGTCTTGCAGCATGTAGAAGAGAGTAGACTGAAGTCCTCCAAGTAGCATCGCATAGCATAATCCTAACCGATGATCCTCTCCTCGTCGCCCTGTGAGAGAGCGATCACCGGTTGTATCTGGCACTTGGAAGGGTGTGTTTTATTAAGTATCTGGTTCTAGTTGTCATAAGGTCAAGGTACAACTCCGGGTCGTCCTTTTACCGAGGGACACGACTATTCGAATAGATAAACTTCCCTGTAGGGGTGAACCACACACCCCAACACGCTCGATCCCATTTGGCTGGACACACTTTTCTGGGTCATGCCCGGCCTCGGAAGATCAACATGTCGCAGCCCTACCTAGGCACAACAGAGAGGTCAGACGCCGGTCTAAATCCTATGGCGCAGGGGTCTGGGCCCATCGCCCATTGCACACCTGCATGTTGCGTACGCGGCCGGAAGCAGACCTAGCCTAGTGGCTTTCCAGTCCAATCCGGCGCGCGCCACTCAGTCGCTGACGTCACGAAGGCTTCGGCTGATACCACGACGCCGGGATACCCATAACTACTCCCACGTAGATGGTTAGTGCGTATAGACCAAATGGCCAGACTCAGATCAAATACCCAGATCTCGTTAAGCGTGTTAAGTATCCACGAACGCCGACCAGGGCCAGGCCCACCTCTCTCCTAGGTGGTCGGAACCTGCCCTGTCGCTCCGCCTCAAAGATCCACTCGCGGGTGCTCCTACGAGCCGACCCGTCTTTAGTCACCACATGTATCATGTATAAAGTAAATAGTACATACCCGTGATCACCTCCCGAGTGATCACGACCCGATAGTATAGCATGGGAGATGGACAAGAATGTAGGGCCACTGATGATAAACTAGCATCCTATACTAAGCAGTAGGTTTGCAGGTAAAGGTAACAACAGTAGTAGCAAGGACAGGCTATGCATCAGTATAGGATTAATGGGAAGCAGTAACATGCTACACTACTCTAATGCAAGCAATATAGAGAAGAGTAGGTGATATCTGGTGATCAAAGGGGGGGCTTGCTTGGTTGCTCTGGCAAGAGAGAGGGGTCGTCAACTCCGTAGTCGTACTGGGTAGCAGCGGCGTCGGTCTCGGTGTCTATCGAGAGAAGATGGGGGAGAAACAATAAATATTTAAGCAAGCATATGCATAGTGATGCATGACATGACAAGTAACAGCGTTAGAGGTGCCCTAACGCGGTAATAGGTGATACCGGTGAAGGGGGATGACATCCGGGAAAGTATCCCCGGTGTTTTGCGTTTTCGAGCAGAGGAGCCGGAGGGGGAAAGTTGCGAGTTTGCTATGCTAGGGATGCGTGACGGACGAACGGGCTGCGTATCTGGATTCGCCACGTTGTTCTGAGCAACTTTCATGTTGAAAATAATTTAATCGGAGTTACGGATTAAAAGATATGATTTTCTAAAGATTTTATTAATTTCTGGAATTTATTTAATTACTTAAATTAATTCAAAAAATAATTGCTAAATTGCTAGGCGCACCCAGCACAGTGTACACAAAAGTGTACCTAGTGACTGACAGGTGGGCCAGAGGGACCCAGTTGACCGGTCAACGTTTGACTGGTCAACAGGGGTGGGACCCCCCTGTCATTGACTGTTTTAGTTGATTAGGGTTTAGGTTATTTGCTTAGGCTAATCTAATCAGGATTAGTTAGTTTAATTTAATTCTTTCATTAATTAATTAAGTTAATTAATTAAGATTAATTAGGTTGATTAATTAATTAATTAATTATTTTTAAATCCCCCCTTTTTTTAAACGTTCTCTGTGTAGTGGGCCCCGTTAGGCAGTGGCCCATAGGGCATAACGGGCGCACGGGCGTTGGGCGGTTCGGGCGAGCGCCCGAACATGGGCGAACCAAGCCGCGACGGGGGGCACTGGCGCCGGCGGCCAGGGCAGGGCTCACCGGCCGGCTGTCTCCGGCGAAGGAAGCCGACGTAGGAGGGGGCGCCGGAGACAGCAGCAGGCGCGCTGCAGCAACAGATGCAGGGGAGGCGCGGGGAGAGGCAGAGCGGCGTGGGGAAGGGGGCGACGGATGCGGCTATGCAGAGTGGCAGCAACGGGATCCGAGGGCGAGTGGCGGTGGTAGCAAGCAGGGTGGCGGTTGCGGCGAGCGGGTGAGCAGGGCTGCCGACGGGCGAAGTCGGGGTGGCTCGGCAGGAGCCATGAACAGGAGGGAGGCGCGCAGGGCGCGGTGGTGCGCGCCGGCGCACGCGCGCGTGACGCGAGGGAGTGATGGGCCACGCGGGGCGAGCTGCAGGTGGGCGCGGCAGCGCAGGGGGGGAAGGAGGTCGACACGGGGAGCTCGGCGGGTCGGTGAGCGGTGCAGCAGCAGCTAGGTTCGGGTGCGGGCGCGTGTAGCGCGCGGCGTGCAGGCGCGGTGCGTGGCCGGGGCACGGGCGGCCGTGGGAGAGGCGGGGCGCGGTGAGCGAGCGAGGGGGAAGAAGAGAGGAAGGGGGGTTGCTCATGGCGAGGAGTAGGGAAAAGGGCAGCGGGGCGCGAGGTGGGGGTCAGAGACGTCGGCGGAGAGGGAGGCAGTCCGGCGGAGGAGCGCTCCGGCGAGGGGATGGACGGCGATCCGGGCGGGCGACAAGCGGTTCCCCCCTCGATCCCGATCCAATCGGGGGAGGGGCGGAGATATTTAGTGCGGGGACGGGGGGAGTGGGGGTGTCGGTGGAGTGGGGCGAGGTGGTGAGCGGATAAGGGGGCACTGGGTGGCCGGCTGGGCCTGCGGCCGATTGGGCCGGCCAGCTGGGCCGAAACCCAGTGGGGGGGGGGGGTGGCCTTCTCTTTTTTTTCTTATCTAGTTTTAGTTTTCTGTTTTCTTTTTATTTATTTTCTTTTCTGTTTAAATTCACTTTAAACCATTTAGTCATTTTATAAAAATATGTTGGCTGCATCATAATTACTGATGCAATAATAGACATAGCCCGAACATTTTGTTTTAATATTTGAAAACTTTTATTTTCGACTTTAACTTTAAATTTGAATTTGACGCGGTTTCGAATTAACCCAAGATTAGTAACAGTAATCGCAGATGACATGGCATCATTAGGAGAGTTTTACTGTAGCTTGATTACCCGGGCGTTACAGTTATGGGCCCACCATGTGGGTTAAAAGTAGGAGGAGCGGTGACATCTTGCATGGTCATGATAGCAATGGCATGTCAGAGGGTAGCCTGTCGATTATGTAGGCAACAACATCGGTACTAAGGGCGAGGGACGAAGAGAACCATTTTCCTGCTCGTTGAACGAGGCGGGCCAATAGGCAAAGTTCTTGTCCATCGGTGGCTACCGGAATGTCATCAACAATAGTAACAGGGTCTTGCTAACAGAATTGTACACCGAGGTGTTTGCATAAGCAGGAGAATATTACTGCTTAGATCATATAGATCACAAGCAAGGTTAAACAAAACAATGGAAGGGAAAATGTGATTATCAGTTTGCACAGAACAATGGAAAGGAAAATGTGTTTAAACACATATATTAGGAGTATAACCTTCCCAAGGACAAACAAAGCATGATATCGATGATATGATAGAAGGTAGAAAACCATTTAGGTACCGGGAGAGGAATTTCATGACATTACCCATACAACAGTGTTTGGATGATTGATAAAGAAAATTTAGCATTTGCTTCAATTGTTCTCATCGAAGATCGGAGTACCACAGACATGCTTCGAGATAGCATTGACATGGTCTTCAAGCAAAGCTCGGACTTTGGATACACAAGGACCCATTAGGAACAACTTATAGAATAAGTCTTACAATTTCCTCATGGACGAATGGCTAACCTTGCTAAAAGGATACAATTGCAATAGGTCTTCTGGCCAGGTGTGCTAGGCATGACGTCACCTTACTGGGTTATATAAAGACCATTGATATGACTCTTGGAAAATGTTCCAACCATCCTATCTAATCGAGTTTCAGATCTGATTGGTGTTAGGATACCTCAGACTCAAGATGCCTGAGAAGAAAAGGTGCAACTCAAATTGACGAGAAGATATTGTAAGATTCTCGGGAAATGAACTAAGAAAGCGAGTTCTGAAACAAGAGTTCATCATTAAACCAAGGAGAGGATGAGGAGGTGGCTGATGAACTTAGCGACAATTCATTGAGATTTCCAAAAGATGGGTCTCCACAATTAGGTGAACAAGGAGATAACATTTGTCAAATCAAATGATATAATGAGGTATGCTCGAGGAAAAAAATACCCAATTTAAACATTGGTTGAAAGGTGCACCCCAAATATGGGCTTAGGTAGTATGATAAATGTTAGGATGGTGATTCAATAACAATTAGTCTAAGAATGAACTGTCGACCATTAACTTCAAAGCAATATGGTTGCTAGAAGTACATAATCCAAACAGCACCGTTCACCTGTTGGTATCCTAGCTAGAATCAACATGGGAACCAAGAAAGAATGGTGATGGGAGAAGTATCACTATACTAAGAATTATTAAGAGGTGGAGCAATCCCCACAACACCCATGACAAGAAAGACAGTTATACTTCAATGTAGAGCATAATACAAGCTAAACCGCAAAAAAAAGAGCATAATACAAGCTAGATAGCAAGTTGCATCCGTAACATGAACATGTTTATGATGAAAGGAAGGTAATGATGTTGTCGATGGTAACTCAAACTACCAAGGCACGAGGATGGCACTTATCATGAATTTGATTAATATCCTGGAAGAGCTCAGAATGCTGATGATGAGCATGACAAATTTTGTCGAGAGGCTCCATGAAGAAGCAATGGAACAACGGCTACAGCAAGCAACATGACTAACACAGAGAAATATTACTAGAACCATGAATACGACACCAACTCGGAATCAAGCTTGTTGTTCAAGGTGAAACGACAAGACAAGGAAGATCGACGTAAGCTTAGCTCATCGCCGAAATTGGTGCTCTGGAAATAAGGACCAGGTAGCACAGTTAAAATCAGAACGATACTGATATAGCCGGTGAGGCTTGGGATGACGTGATCGAGTACAAACTCGCAAGTAAAGAAGATTACTAAGAGTTGTTTAATCGCGTTGCGGACTCGATTCAGTTATCGGTGTCCTTGAGGGTTTAATAACTCAGAGCCCGTGAAAAATTCGGAATCATTGAGAATGTAGTACTTGACGAAGAACTCGTAAGAAGTTATGCAGTTCCGTGACAATCTTGAGATACTAGGTGGGTAATACTCGATGACAGACCAAAGTAAAGGTTGGAAAGGTGTAGTGATCCAAAAAAGACAAGTGCTTAAACTTGTCCGAGAAATGGGATCAAAGAAGAACATATGGTCGGAACCATGATTGCAAAGGATCAATTCACCGATACCAAAGGATATTATATGAAGGAAATAGTTATTATTACATGAAGCTTCCATGATAGGATCTAAATCGTGTCCATGGGCCTGAACACAAAGGTTCAAGGTCGACTCCCACTTCCTCAATGCATAACCTTCCATTCACTTCTCGTATTTCGAAAATGACATTAGTTGTTGAACGTTTTACATGGTGCAATACCAGAGAAGTATGACCCGCGAAATCTTTCGGGTTCACACAGATTAGGGAAGTCATTGGTTCAACCCATCGGGGCATCTAGGAATATATACCACAAACTTTGGAGTAAATAATACAAGATCAAAAGTAGAGTATGGTTATCAAAGTAGAGGATACAAATTACGAAAGGCATTATATATACCCATGGAAAGGCTCACAAGGTTATTGAATATGAAGGACACTGTCAGATAATAATCCAACAAGGGTTCTTGTGGTCTACAACGGAGCTGATGCAAGTATCGGTACTCTATCAGAGGAAGAAGGAACGAAAGGGCATCAGGTTATTGAAACAACTAACTAATTCAAGCTGAAATGCAAGGGAATTATCATTTCCAAATCAAGGGATCGGAAGCCATCGATCTGATTAAGAATGGATAAGTTGAATAGACTTAGGGGTACAATCAACGACAATTTGATTGATTGGTAACCAGCTCATGTTCAAAATGACATCTGAGACGGAAAGATAATTTAAAAGGATCAACCGATGATTGCGTGCATTCACACTCATGTTGAATCAATAGGATCAAAATGACGGTGTCAAAGGAGGCTAATAAATATTGCCAGACATATGGGAAGCATCCATAATAAGCAGACAAGTATTTGCAGAGCAATAAGCTGCTAAGGATTTTCGGAGGATCGAATAATATATCGAAGACTTTTGTGAAACACCTGAACAACTGGGGATGAGCGGATAATCAGTAAGTGCGAGGAATTATCCGTAGGGGTATTCATGTGGCAAAGAACTGCAAGGCAGTAGGCACAAAGTATTCTCGCAACAATAGAGAAAATTTCAGGGTATCTTGCCATAACAAGATCAACGGGGAATGATTATATCAATGGCAATTGCACGTGGTTATCCTTTTGGGTTTATCGATGGAAGGGAATTGCAATAGCGATGGCACAAAGTCTAGAGAGAACATCATAGAGTATCCTCGGAATCTTCTAGTGTAACAAACGATCATCGTAATAGGGTGCTCTCCGGTGAAAGTGATCACGAGATCCTAATGTTAATTTAGTGAATTCGTTTAACCCGAGTAGAATAGAGTTCAGAGTCCCAGAGTAAAGATCGAGGAGTAAAAGATCCTAATACCACCCAAATGGCGACATGGGCCCGTAAGACACACATCCATGTTAGTAAAAAAATTGCAATGTCTAGACTTGACTTCGGCCAAGGAGTTGAGAAGGGGGATTCCTACAGGAAGTCGGCTCTGATACCAACTTGTGACGCCCCCGATTTGACCGTACACTAATCATGCATGCAAATGTGTACGATCAAGATCAAGGACTGATGGGAAGATATCACAATACAACTCTAGTCACAAATTAAAATAACACAAGCTTTATATTACAAGCCAAGGACCTCGAGGGCTCGAATATATAAGCTCGAATACACATGAGTCAGCGGAAGCAATAATATCTGAGTACAGACATAAGTTAAACAAGTTTGCCTTAAGAAGGCTAGCACAAAAGTAGCAACGATCGAAAAGGCGAGACCTCCTGCCTGGGACCTCCTAACTACTCCTCGACGCCGAACTCCACATAGAATCATCCTTGGGATCCTCTGGCTCCTGGACTCCATCATATGATCACAATAACCAGGAAAGGGGAAAAGAAGTAGGAAAGCAACCATGGGTACTCATCCAAAGTACTCGCAAGCAAGGATCTGCACTACATATGCATTGGTATCGATGAAATAGGTAGTATCTATGGACTGAACTGCAGAATGCCAGAATAAAAGGGGGATAGCTAGTCCTATCGAAGACTACGCTTCTCGCAGCCTCCATCTTGAAGCATATAGAGGAGAGAAGATGGTAAGTTAACCAAGTATCACCACATAGCATAATCCGGCCCGGCGATCCTCTCCTTGTTGCCCTGTTAGAGAGCGATCACCGGTTGTATCTAGCACTTGAAAGGGTGTGTTTTATTAAGTATCCAGTTCTAGTTGTCATAAGGTCGAGGTACAACTCCGGGTCATCCTTTTACTGAGGGACACGGCTATTCGAATAGATAAACTTGCCTGCAAGGGTGCACCACATTTCCCAACACGCTCGATCCCCTTTGTCCGGACACACTGTCCTAGGTCATGCCCGGCCTCGGAAGATCAACATGTCGCAACCCTACCTAGGCACAACAGAGAGGTCAGCACGCCGGTCTAAATCCTATGGCGCAGGGGTCTAGGCCCAACGCCCATTGCACACCTGCACGTTGCGAGGGCGGCCGGTGAGCAGACCTAGCAACCTCCATTTCCAAGGAAGTTGCATTACGCGGTCCAACCTGGCGCGCGCCGCTCAGTCGCTGACATCACGAAGGCTTCGGCTGATACCAGGACGTCGAGTGCCCATAATTGTTCACGCGTAGTTGGTTAGTGCGTATAGGACAGTGGCCAGACTCAGATCAAATACAAAGATCTTGTTAAGCGTGTTATTTAGAAGTTACCGCGGATGATCCACCCAGAGGGCCGTCGGGACAAAGGTCCTTTCAGCCCCCATTCCGTGAATCACTCGCGGGTACTCTACGAGCTGACCTGACTTTAGTCACCACATATATTATGTATATAAGTATATACTCGTGATCACCTCCCGAGTGATCACGGCACGATAGTATAGCATGGCAGACGGACAAGAATGTAAGCCCACTGATGGAATACTAGCATCCTATACTAAGCATTTAGGATTGCAGGTAAAGGTAAAAACAGTAGTAGCAAGGACAGGCTATGCATCAAACGGAAAGCAGTAACATGCTACACTACTCTAATGCAAGCAGTAGAGAGAAGAATAGGCGATATCTGGTGATCAAGGGGGGCTTGCCTGGTTGCTCTGGCAAGAAGGAAGAGTCGTCAATACCGTAGTCGAACTGGGGTTGCCGGCAGTCTCGGGGTCTACCGGAAAGAAGTAACAGAGGGGGAACAAAATAAATAATAGAGAAAGCAAAGCAACACAAAGCATAACATGGCAATACGCGGTGCTAGGGGTGACCTAACCCAGTAGTAGGCGATACCGGCGAAGGGGGGAAACATCCGAAAAAGTATTCCCAGTGTTTCGCGTTTTCGGACAGATGAACTAGAGGGGGAAAGTTGCGTGTTTGCTATGCTAGGTATGTGTGGTGGAAGAATGGGCTATGTATCCGGATTCGTCTCATTGTTCTGAGCAACTTTCATGTACAAAGTATTTTCATCCGAGTTACAGATTATTTTCTATGATTTTTCAAAGATTTAACCTTTTCTAGAAATTCCTCGGATTAAACTTAATCCTAAAATATACATGAAAAGGCTAGGTGCACCCAGTCCAGTGCACCCGACAATGGGCCAGGTCAATGGCCCAGTCAGCAGTTGACTGGTCAGTTTGACTAGTCAAAGGGGTCTAGTGGGACCCTGCTGTTAATGACTAGGCTAGTCCTACGAGGGGTCCACCTGTCATTGGGGCTTAGGTTAAACTAGTTAATCTAATTAACTTAATTAAGTAAATCACTAATTAATTAATCATTATTTTTATTTTTACTACTATTTTCTTACTCTCTTTTTTAAAAAATAGGGGCATGGGGCCATGCTGGCAGTGGCACACCCGGCCACTGGAGTGGGCGCCTTACGGACGCGTGGGTGCGGGCGCAACCAGGCGGCCAACACCCGGGGCGGGGGGAAGGCTGTCCGGCCGGGGCATGGCCGGCGAGAGTCGGCGGGGCAAGTTGGGCAGCGACGGTAGGCGGCGCAGCAGCAGCGCGCAGTAGCGACAGCGCGGCGCGGGTGCGTCAGGCGACGAGAAGCAGCTCGCAAGCGGGAGGGGCGCCGGAGCGCGGGCCAGCGCGATGCGGGTGCTGCGGGGCTAGGTAGAGCAGCGGCGCAACAGGGGAGGCGCGGTCGTGTGCTGTAACTCCTAGTAGTTAAGCTACAGTAACCACACACTAATGTTGCCGTGTAATCGCGATTAACTTTATAAACCTCACTTTGATCCAAACCGAATTCAAATTCAATTTAAAAAATGAAGTCAAATTATTATTTCTTCAAATGGTAAAACAAAAAGGTCCGCTGGGTTGCAAAAATTCACTAAATAATTGTCATATAAGAACAGAAGTCTATAAAAGTAAGTAGATGCTCCTAACCTAAATAAAACAGGGCCAATAGCTCTAGTTTTGGCTTTTTCAAGAATTAACAAAATGCTAGACATTTTTCAATTGCCCCCAAACTTGGTGGACAACCCCATAATATTACAAAGTAATTTTATAACAAGTCTCCCAGTTAACAAAGTTCATTTAGACTTAAATATAATGCAATATAGGATTAAAGAAATAATAAATATATTTCAAAACAAAAAACTAAACTAACCTAACCTATTGGGCTCTTGGCCCATCTAACAAACAATTAGGCCCAGCTCGGCACCCCTCCTTTAACCTAGTCCTTACCCAACACCCGATCGATCCCCTCGATCCCTCACCATCTCCCTCGCGCCGCCACACGCCCAGAGGTGAGGTACCTCACGCCCGAAACCCCCCGCACAGTCTCTCCTCTCCCCTGCTTGCCCACGCTCCCCACGGCCGCCGTCATCGTCACGGCCACCGGCCTCCCCGATGCCTGAAAATATGCCCAAGAGCTGCACCATGGACGTCTTCTTTGACAAGGGCCACTGGTCCGTGCTGGGAGCCACCATATGCTCGCCATCGCCGGTCTTCTTCGTCCACGGCCGCCGAAGCCATCGCCGTTGATCTCCATCATCGGCGCCGCCTAGACTCGCCGAGTTCGTCCACGGCCTCCCCGGGGTGAGCCTCCACCTCCCCCTTTCTCATTCCTCTTCCCGACGCGGCGCCGGAGCTCCCCGGCGCCCACGACCACCACAGCCAGAACCTAATTAACTTAAGTGATTACTTAAAAAAAGAGTTACAAATAAATAAGTGATTAATTAGTTAAATAATTAATTAACTTAATTAATCTAGTTTAATTAAACCTAATTAACCTACTAATAAAACTAACTACTGTTAATTAGTTAACAGCCCATGACATGCGGGACCCACCCATCAGTTGACTGGTCAACGGTCAACTTTTGACCGCTGACGTCATGATGACATCATAAATGGTTTTTTAATTTATTCTATTAATAAAAAATGAATTAAAACTTTAAAAATTAATATTAAATAATCCGTAACTTGGATGAAAATACTTTGTACATGAAAGTTGCTTAGAACGACGAGACGGATCCGAATAGGCAGGCCGTTCGTCCGCCACACATCCCTAGCATAGCGAACACGCAACTTTCCCCCTTCGGTTCGTTTGTCCGAAAAGGCGAAACACCGGGGATATTTCCTGGTTGCTTCCCCCTTCATGGGTATCACCTCCTACTGCGTTAGGGCACACCTAGCACCGTTACTTGTCATGTGATGCATCGATATGCATCTGTTTGCATTGTATTCATTGTTTCTTCCCTCTCTTCTCTCCGGTAGACTACGAGACTGACGCCACTGCTGGTGCCCTGATCGACTACGTTTTTGACGACCCCTACTTGCCAGAGCAACCAGGAAAGCCCCCCTGATCACAAGATATCACCTATTCTTCTCTCTACTGCTTGCATTAGAGTAGTGTACCATGTTACTGCTTTCTGTTAATCCTATTCTATTGCATAGCCTATCATTGTTGCTATAGTTGTTGATACCTTACCTGCATTCCTAAATGCTTAGTATAGGATGCTAGTTTATCATCAGTGGCCCTACATTCTTGTCCATCTGCCGTGCTATACTATCGGGTCGTGATCACTAGGGAGGTGATCACGAGTATATACTTATATACATATACATGATACATGTGATGACTAAAGATGGGTCGGCTCGTAGAGTACCCGCGAGTGATTCACAGATTGGGGGCTGAAAGGACCTTTGTCCCGATGGCCCTCTGGGTGGATCTTTGTGGCAGAGCGACAGGGCAGGTTGAGACCACCCAGGAGAGAGATGGGCATGGCCCTGGTCGGCGTTCGTGGTTACTTCAAGATAACACGCTTAACGAGATCTTGGTATTTGATCTGAGTCTGGCCACTGGCCTATACACAGTAACCAACTACGCGGGAACAGTTATGGGCACTGCACGTCGTGGTATCAGCCGAAGCCTTCGTGACATCAGCGACTGAGCGGCGCGCGCCGGGTTGGACCGCGTAACACAACTTCCTTGCAAATGGAGGTTGCTAGGTCTGCTCACCGGCCGCCCTCGCAACGTGCAGGTCTGCAATGGGCAATGGGCCAAGACCCCTGTGCACATAGGATTTAGACCGACGTGCTGACCTCTCTGTTGTGCCTAGGTAGGGCTGTGACATGTTGACCTTCTGAGGTCGGGCATGACCCAGGAAAGTGTGTCCGGCCAAAGGGGATCGAGCATGTTGGGAAATGTGGTGCACCCCTGCAGGGAAGTTTATCTATTCGAATAGCCGTGTCCCTCGGTAAAAGGACGACCCGGAGTTGTACCTCGACCTTATGACAACTAGAATCGGATACTTAATAAAATACACCCTTCCAAGTGCCAAATACAACCCGGTGATCGCTCTCTCACAGGGCGATGAGGGGAGGATCGCCGGGTAGGATTGTGCTATGCGATGATACTTGGTTAACTTACCATCTACTCTCTTCTACTGCCTCAAGATGGAGGCTGCTAGAAGCGTAGTCTTGGATAGGACAAGCTATCCCCCTCTTATTCAGGCATTCTGCAGTTCAATCCACATATACTACCCCTTTCATTGATACCAATGCATATGTAGTGTAGCTCCTTGCTTGCGAGTACTTTGGATGAGTACTCACGGTTGCTTTGCTCCCCCCTTTTCCCCTTTCTATATCCGGTCGTTGCGACCAGACGTTGGAGCCCAGGAGCCAGACGCCACTGTCGACGACGACTCCTACTACACTGGAGGTGCCTACTACTAAGAGCAGGCCGCCAACGACGACCAGGAGTAGTTTAGGAGGATCCCAGGCAGGAGGCGTGCGCCTCTTTCGTTCTGTATCCTAGTTTGTGCTAGCCTTCTTAAGGCAAACTTGTTTAACCTTATGACTGTACTCAGATATTGTTGCTTTCGTTGAATCGTCTATGATCGAGCTCTTGTATTCGAGCCCTCGAGGCCCCTGGCTTGTAATATGATGCTTGTATGACTTATTTTATTTGTAGAGTTGTGTTGTGATATCTTCCCGTGAGTCCCTGATCTTGATCGTACACGTTTGCGTGTATGATTAGTGTACGGTCAAATCGAGGGTGTCACAAGTTGGTATCAGAGCCAACTGCATGTAGGAATCCCCCTTCCACACTCCTTGGCCGAAGTCGAATCTAGTCACTAAAAAACTTTTACTAACATGGCTGTGTGTCTTACGGGCCCATGTCGCCATTGGGTGGTATTAGGATCTTTTATTCCTGGTCTATACTCTGGGACTCTGATCTCTTTTCTATTCGGGTTAAAATGATTTTACTAACTCTAACATTAGGATCTCGTGATCACATCCACCCGAAGAGCCCCTTACTACATATGATCGCCTGCTGCACCAGAAGACTTTGAAGATACTCTCCGATGTTCTCTCGAGACTTTGTGCCCGTCGCTTTTGCAATCCCCTACCGCTGATACATCCCTATGGATAAATACTTACACATGTCCTTCTTACTTTCTTTCCCATCTGCTCTTGTTATTACAAGATGCATCGAATTATTCTCCAACTTTTAAGAATCTCTTGAGCCACTGCCTTTCAGACCTTTGCCGCATGAATACCCCTACAGATAATTTCTCGCACTAACCGAGTATCTGCTCATCCCAGTTGATTCATGTATTTCACAAAAGTCTTCGAAATACCATTCGTTCTTCTGAAAATCCTCAACAACCTATTGCTCTTAAAATTCGTATTTGCTTGCATTATGGTTAACACCATAAGTATAGTAGTTTTATTGGCTTCCATTGTCACTATCATTTTGCGTCCATTGATTCAATATGTTGCAAATACTCGCAATCCTCAATCAGATCCTAGAATTCGTCCTTCCGTCTCAGACATCATTTTAAACATGGGCTAGATCTCGACCAATCAAATTGCCATCAATTGTACCCCTAAGCCTGCTCAGCTTATCCATCCTTAATCAAAGTGTTTGCTTCTGATTCCTTGAATTGGTAATCATAATTCCTTTGCATTTGATCCTTGAATTAGTCAATTGTTTCTATCATCTAATCTCCTTGCATTCTTCTTCTTCTGGTTGAGTACCGATGCTCACATCAGATCCCTTGTGGACCCCCAGATCCTTTTTTGGATTTCATCCGACAATGTTCTTCATATTCAATAACCTTGTGAGCCTTTCCACGGATATATAATGCCTTTGGTAAATTGTATCCTCTGCTTTGTCAACCATGCTCTACTTTCGAGCTTGTGTTATTTACTCTTGAAGTTGTGGTATATATTACTAAGATACCCCGATGGGTTGAACCTATGCCTTCCTTATTCTTTGTGAACCCAAAAAGTTTACACAAGTCATACCATTCTGGTGTTTTACCAGGTATTTTTCTGCTCTACAACTTCTTCGAAGACAAGAAGTGACTGAAAGATTATGCATTGGAGAAGTGGGAGTCGACCTTGAACTTTGTTTTCATGCCCATGGACACGATGTGGATCTTATCATGAAAGCTTCTCATAAAAATAATTACCCCTTGTTATAAGTTCATCTGATATCTATGTTTGGTCCTTTGCAACTATGGTTCCGACCATATTGTTCTTCTTTGATCCCATTTCGCGGACAAGTTAAAGTACTTGTCTTCTGCAGATCAATATGCAGTCCAACCTCTAATTTGATCTACCGTCGAGTATTACCCTCTGGTACCTCAAGAATATCTAAGAACCATGCTGCTTCTTATGAGTTCTTCATCAGCTATTATTTCTCACCGAATCCAATTTTTCATGGGTTCTGAGTTATTAGTCACTCAAGAACACCGATAAGTGAACCGATTCCGCACTCTGATTCAATAACTCTTAAGTAGTTTTCATTGCTTACGAGTTTAATAATCCTTCAAGGCATTCCTAGCATGATCGGCTATATCATTATCATGCTAATTTTAACTGTGCTACCTGGTCCTTCTTCCCAGAGCACAAATTTTGATAGTGAACTAATCTTGTGTCGATCTTCCTCGTCATACCACTTCACCTTGAACAACAAGCTTGATTCCAAGTTGATATCTATCCATGGTTTCAATAATCTTCCTTTGTATCAGTCCCTTTGCTTAATGTCGTCGATGACTGAATTATATATTCACGAAACCTCTCGACAAGTGTGTTATGATCATCATCAACATGCTGAGCTCTTCAAGGATATGGATAAAATTCATGTTGAGAAATACCATCCTTTCCCCTCGATGATTTGTGTTATCATCGACAACATCCTTGTCTTCCCTCAACACAAATGTGTTCATGTTTTGGAATGAATCTTCAGTTCCTTGCTATCCAGTATCTGTTCTTCTTTACCTTGGAGTATTACCATCTTTTATGTCAAGAAGGTCGTGAGAATTGCTCCGCCTCTTAAAATTTCTTGGTATAATGATACTTCTCACCATCACCATTCTTTCTTGGTTCCCGTGTTGATTCTAACCGAGATACCAACGAGTGAACGGTGTTGTTCGGGTTCTGTACCTCTAGCAACCCTATTGCTTTGAAGCTAATGACTGACCGTTCATTCTTAGACTATTGGTTATTGAATCACCTTCCTCACATTGATCATGCTACCTAAGGCCATATTTCGGTTGCACTTTCCAACCAATGTTTAATTGTGTATGTTTTCCTCGAGCATACATCATTATATCATTTGATCCGACAAGTGTAATCTCCTTCACATAATTGTGGAAATACATCTTTTAGTAAAACTCGAGGAATTGTCGCTGAGTCCATCAGCCACCCTCTCATCATTTCCTTGGTTTAATGATGAACTCTTGTTTGGGAACTCGCCTCCGTAGTTCATTTCCTAAGAATTTTACAATGTCATCTCGTCAATTGTGTTGCACCTTTTCTTCTCAGGCATCCTGAGTCTGAGGTATCCTGACACCAATCAAATATGAACCTCTGTCAGATATGATGGTTGGGACTTATTTCCAAGAGTTATAACATTGGTCCTTATAAATCGGTAAGGTGATGTCATGCCTATCACACCTGGCCGGAGGACCTATTGTTATAGTTCCCTTTTTAGCAAGCTTAGCAATTCTTCCATGAGGAAATCGTAAGACTTATTTTATAAGTTGTTCCTGATGAATCCTTTGTGTATGCAAAGTCCGACCTTTGCTTGAAGACCATGTCAAAGCTATATAGAGGCATGTATGTGGTACTCCTATCATCAATAAGAACATTTAAAGCACAATGCCAAATTTTCCTTATCAATTATCCAAACACCTTTGGTTGGGTAATGTCATGAAATTCATCTCCCCTTACCTAAATGGTTTTCTACTTCTATCCTGTCATGGATATCATGCTCTATTTGTCCTTGGGAAGGATATACCCTTGAAATATGTGTTTAAACACATATTTCCTTTCCATTGTTTTGTTAATTTGATAATCATATTATCCTTTCCATTGTTTGGTTTAACCTTTCTTAAGGTCTATATGATCTAAGCAGTATTATTCTCCTGCTTATGTAAACACCTCGGTGTACAATTCTATCGGCAAGACCCTGTTACTATTGTTGATGACATTCTGGTAGCCACCGATGGATGAGAACTTTGCCTATTGGTCCACCTTGTTCTACGAGCAAGAAAATGGTTCTCTTCGTCAATCGCCCTTGGTACCGATGTTGTTGCCGACATAACTGACATTCTACCCTCTGACATGCCTTGCTATCGTGATCGTGCAAGATGTCACCGTTCCTCCTACTTTTAACCCACATGGTGGGCCCATAACCCACAGGTCCCAGGATCGAAACCTGACTATCCTGTACACCCCTGTTGCCAAAGATATACCTCGCGCTTGGCTCCATCTGTAAGTCACGGGCCACCTTCGTAGTGGTCTATTCTGGTATCAGACACAAGATTCATTCTTCGACGATTTGAACCCCTTTCACTCTGTTTCAGACATCGAACGATTGTCTATCCGCTTGGAACTCCTTATTGTACCTTCTTACTTTGCTCTTGATGTCTTTCATTTGTTCAACTCGAGAGATACTCATCTATTCATTCATGGGATACCCCCATACGATTACCCCTTATAGCATTCTATCCTTGTCAAGCTGCCCCTTACCTATTTGTAAGTATGATGGAGTTCCCGAAGGAAGGAGGCTGACTTCATCATGATGACCTGAAGCAGAGAAATGAAGACATCAACATAAGGGATCAACTTCTTAGAGAAGATCAAGCAAGACCGAGAAGACCCAATAGATTCGATACCAAACCTTTCCCCCTTACACTACCTCTTAAATCTAGGGACGAGATTTCTTGTAGTGGAGGAGATTTGTAACACCCTAGTAGGTAAGCTACTGTATACACACACTAATATTGTCGTGTCATCGCGATTAACTTTCTAAACCTCACGTTGATCCAAACAGAATTCAGATTCAATTTTAAAAATGAAGTCAAATTATTATTTCTTCAAACGGTAAAACAAAAATGTTCGTTGGGTTGCAAAAATTCACTAACTAATTGTCATATAAGAACAAAAGTCTATAGAAGTAAGTAGATGCTCCTAACCTAAATAAAACAGGGCCAATAGCTCTAGTTTTGGCTTTTTCAAGAATTAACAAAAGGCTAGACATTTTCCAATTGCCCCCAAACTTGGTGGACAACCCCATAATATTACAAAGTAATTTTATGACAAGTCTCCCAGTTAACAAAGTTCATTTAGACTTAAAATATAATGCAATATAGGATTAAAGAAAATAATAAATATATTTCAAAGAAACAAAACTAAACTAACCTAACCTATTGGGCTCTTGGCCCATCTAATAAACAACTAGGCCCAGCTCGCTAAATATACTAAACCGGAAATAAACCGATCTAAATAAAAAAATGGATCTAAAAAAACGAACGAAAAACTGAACGTTTTCTCGGGGAAAACCGCCGGCGGCGGGGCGGGATCAACCTACGGCGAGGCGGCAGGGTCGGCGGCTCCGGTGTCGGGCAGCGGCTCGAGGGGCGGCGGCGGCGGCAGTGGCTGGCCAGGGTTATGGTTGCGGTGCGGCTTGGGGCCAACGGGCTCGGACGGCGCCTTATAAAGGCCCGGCCGGACAGAGTCCTGGCCAAACACGGCCCAAAGTCGCTTTCGCGTTTTTTTAAATAATTACGCGCAGAAAAACAAATAAAAGAAATACTAAATGGACTCCAAAATTCCCAAAATAATTTTTTTGCGACTTCTAAAATCAAGCCGAACAGGATGAACATTTATTTGGGGCCTAAATGCAATTTTGAAAAACACGCACTTTCCTAAATTCAAATAAAATAGCAATAAATCCAAAATAAAAAATCTATTTGATTTTATTATTAAATCCTCAATATTTCGTTATTTTGGGAAAGTCATTTTATTCCCTCTCTCATATTTTTAAAACAAAAATAATTGAAGATAAAATAAAAAAATCAAATGATCCTATGTTCAAAATTTGAGAAAATTCAAATATGAAAATAACGAAATCCCCAACTCTCTCCGAGGGTCCTTGAGTTGCGTAGAATTTCTAGGATCAAACCGAAGTCAAATAAAATATGATATGCAGTGATGATCTAATGTATAACATACCAAATTGAAAATTTGGGATGTTACACTAGGTCTGCTCACCGGCCGCCCTCGCAACGTGCAGGTGTGCAATGGGTGATGGGCTCAGAACCTTGCGCGCATAGGATTTAGACCAGCGTGCTGACCTCTCTGTTGTGCCTAGGCAGGGCTGCGACGTGTTGACCTTCCGAGGCCGGGCATGACCCAGGAAAGTGTGTCCGACCAAAGGGGATCGAGAGTGTTGGGAAATGTGGTGCACCCCTGAAGGGAAGTTTATCTATTCGAATAGCCATGTCCCTCGGTAAAAGGACAACCCAGAGTTGTACCTCGACCTTATGATAACTAGAACCGGGTACTTAATAAAATACACCCTTCCATGTGCCAGATACAACCTGGCGATCGCTCTCTCACAGGGCGACGAGGGGAGGATCCGCCGGGTAGGATTATGCTATGCGATGATACTTGGTTAACTTACCATCTAATCACTTCTACTGCTTCAAGATGGAGGCTGCCAGAAGCGTAGTCTTCGATAGGACTAGCTATCCCCCTCTTATTCCGGCATTCTGCAGTTCAGTCCACATATACTACCCCTTTCATTGATACCAATGCATATGTAGTGTAGCTCCTTGCTTGCGAGTACTTTGGATGAGTACTCACGGTTGCTTTGCTCCCCCTTTTCCCCCTTTCTATACCCGGTTGTTGCGACCAGACGTTGGAGCCCAAGAGCCAGACGCCACCGTCGACGACGACTCCTACTACACTGGAGGTGACTACTACTACGTGCAGGCCGCTGACGACGACCAGGAGTAGTTTAGGAGGATCCCAGGCAGGAGGCCTGCGCCTCTTTCATTCTGTATCCCACTTTGTGCTAGCCTTCTTAAGGCAAACTTGTTTAACCTTATGTCTGTACTCAGATATTGTTGCTTTCGCTGACTCGTCTATGATCGAGCTCTTGTATTCTGAGCCCTCGAGGCCCCTGGCTTGTAATATGATGCTTGTATGACTTATTTTATTTCTAGAGTTGTGTTGTGATATCTTCCCGTGAGTCCCTGATCTTGATCGTACACATTTGCGTGTATGATTAGTGTACGGTCAAATCGAGGATGTCACACATGCGCAGGGCGTCGTGGTGGGGGGGGGGCGTGACCAGGGGCTGTGGCGAGCAAGCGCGGGGCGCTTGGTCGGGGCGGCCTCGGCGACCAGTGGCGGACACCGACGGGGGAAGGCGCGGGGTGGCAGCGAGCGTGCAGGGGTGGCGCGCGGGGGCAGCACGCGCGCACTCATGTGTGCGTAGGGGGGAGCATCCTGGGGCGGCCGGAGGGAGCGGCCGGACAAGGCTAGGTGCATCCATGGGCCAGGAGGACTTGGGCGGCGGCTACGTCGACGGAAACTATGAGGAAAGGCGGGGGATCCGCGCTGGTCACTGAGAGGAGGTCGGTGGTGAGCTCGCACGGGGCCGGGGTGGACGAGGTGATGCGGATCGATGGCGGCTCTCCGTGGACGGTGCTGAGGGGAACCGACAATGGTGACGCGATGCGGTAGCTTGGCGATGAGCCCTTTTGATTGGGATGATCAGCGCGATGAGGTGGTCCTCCTGGGCATCTTCCGATGGTACGAGGTGGCCGGTGACCGAGTTAATGGGGAGGCGGCGGCGATGGCTGCGTCGGGTGTCCAAGAAATTGAAGGGGGCAAGGAAGTGTGAGGGAAAATAAGGGTTAGGACAGGTCCAGGGGGTCGCTGATAGGTTTTGTAGTCGTCCAGGAACACTGTAGTGTCGCTATGGAAGCATCCATGCAGTCGCGCGCGAGGGCACGCACCCTGGACAGTCAGTACGTGAGATGGAAGAAGACACGGCTATTGTGCTGGGCCGGCGCTGTAGAAGTGGGCTATAGTGCACAGTAGCTAGGTTTTACTTCTTTTACTTTCTGTTTTGTTGTTGTTGTTTTTAAATTAGAGTTACTGTTTCTATTTATTTTAGCTAGAAATGAACTTTGTTAAAAGTGCCACTCAGCACATAATTACTAGGCAATATTGTAACGCGTCACATAAAGTTGCAATTTATCTTGACATGGTTAGATAATTATTTGAATTGAAAAGATTTATTTAATTCTTGCTAGCTCTATTTTAAAATGGTTAGGGGCATTTTTAAATTCAAAATATGTTGGATAATCCATAAAAAATGTTAGGGAATATTTTCAACCCAACCTACATTTTTATTTTACTATTTGAAAATATGAAATTTTGACTTGTCTTTGAATTTGAATTTGAATCAATTTCGAATCAACGGGAGTTTATCAATAGTAACCGAGGTGACGTGGCATCATTACCATAGGTTCACTGTAGCTAATTATCCGGGCGTCACAATTCTCCTCCACTACAAGAAATCTTGTCCCGAGATTTAAGTGGGGGAGTGACGGGGGATGTTCTGGATACGAAATTCTAACGAGTCTTCTCGGTCTTGGTTGTTCTTCTCAAGAGGTCGATCCATATCATTGATGTCTTCATTCTTATCCATCAATGCATCATGATGAAGTTGTCGTCCTTCCTTCAAAAATTATGTCGTACTTACGAATAGGTAAGGGACTGCTCTACAACGATAGAATGGTATAAGGGGAAATCATATGGGGGTTATCCCAAGAATGAACAAATGAGTATCTATCGAGTTGAACGAATGAAACATATCGAGAGCCAAGTAAGAAGGTACCATAAGAAGTTTCAAGCGGATAGACAATCGTTCATTGCCTGAAACAGAGTGTGAAAGGGGTTCAAGGCAACGGGAATAAGTATTGTGTTTAATACCAGAATTGATGATCACACGGAAGGTGGCTCGTGAATTACATACGAAGCCAAGCGTGAGGAATAACTTTGGAAATAGGGGTGTATAGGAGAGTCAGGTTTCGATCCTGTGGAACTGTGGGTTATGGGCCCACCATGTGGGTTAAAATAGGAGGAGCGG
Source organism: Triticum monococcum (assembly GCA_034509565.1). Taxonomy (NCBI): domain Eukaryota; kingdom Viridiplantae; phylum Streptophyta; class Magnoliopsida; order Poales; family Poaceae; genus Triticum; species Triticum monococcum. The sequence continues at coordinate 474,192,852 of CM067842.1, read as the reverse complement.
TGACATCTTGCATGGTCATGATAGCAATGGCATGTCAGAGGGTAGCCTGTCGATTATGTAGGCAACAACGTCGGTACCAAGGGCGAGGGACGAAGAGAACCATTTTCCTGCTCATTGAACGAGGCGGGCCAATAGACAAAGTTCTTGTCCATCGATAGCTACCGGAATGTCATCAACAATAGTAACAGGGTCTTGCTAACAGAATTATACACTGAGGTGTTTACATAAGTAGGAGAATATTACTTCTTAGATCATATAGATCACAAGCAAGGTTAAACCAAACAATGGAAGGGAAAATTTGATTATCAGTTTGAACAGAACAATGGAAAGGAAAATTTGTTTTAACACATATATTAGGAGTATAACCTTCCCAAGGACAAACAAAGCATGATATCGATGGTATGATAGAAGGTAGAAAACCATTTAGGTACCGGGAGAGGAATTTCATGACATTACCCATACAATGGTGTTTGGATGATTGATAAAGAAAATTTAGCATTCACTTCAAGTCTTCTCATCAAAGATCGGAGTACCACAGACATGCTTCGAGATGGCATTGACATGGTCTTCAAGCAAAGCTCAGACTTTGGATACACAAGGACCCATTAGGAACAACTTATAGAATAAGTATTACAATTTCCTCATGGACGAATGGCTAACCTTGCTAAAAGGATACAATTGCAATAGGTCCTCCGGCCAGGTGTGCTAGGCATGCCGTCACCTTACTGGGTTATATGAAGACCATTGATATGACTCTTGGAAAATGTTCCAACCATCATATCTAACCGAGTTTTAGATCTGATTGGTGTCAGGATACCTTAGACTCAGGATGCCTGAGAAGAAAAGGTGCAACACAAATTGATGAGAAGACATTGTAAGATTCTCGGGAAATGAACTAAGAAAGCGAGTTCTGAAACAAGAGTTCATCATTAAACCAAGGAGAGGATGAGGAGGTGGCTAATGAACTTAGCGACAATTCATTGAGATTTCCAAAAGATGGATCTCCACAATTAGGTGAACAAGGAGATAACATTTGTCAAATCAAATGATATAATGAGGTATGCTCGAGGAAAAAAATACCCAATTTAAACATTGGTTGAAAGGTGCACCCGAAATATGGGCTTAGGTAGTATGATCAATGTTAGGATGGTGATTCAATAACAATTAGTCTAAGAATGATCTGCCGACCATTAACTTCAAAGCAATATGGTTGCTAGAAGCACATAATCCAAACAACGTCGTTCACCTATTGGTATCCTAGCTAGAATCAATATGGGAACCAAGAAAGAATGGTGATGGGAGAAGTATCACTATACTAAGAATTATTAAGAGGTGGAGCAATCCCCATAACATCTGTGACAAGAAAGACAGTTATACTTCAAGGTAGAGCATAATACAAGCTAGATAGCAAGTTGCATCCATAACATGAACATGTTTATGATGAAAGGAAGGTAATGATGTTGCCGATAGTAACTCAAACTACCAAGGGACGAGGATGGCACTTATCATGAATTTGATTAATATCTAATATCCTGGAAGAGCTCAGAATGCTGATGATGACCATGATAAATTTTCTCGAGAGGCTCCACGAAGAAGCAATTGAACAACAGCTACATCAAGCAACATGACTAACGCAGAGAAAGATTACTGGAAGCATGAATACGACACCAACTCGGAATCAAGCTTGTTGTTCGAGGTGAAATGACAAGACAAGGAAGATCGATTAGCTCATCGCCGAAATTGGTGCTCTGGAAATAAGGACCAGGTAGCACAGTTAAAATCAGCACGATACTGATATAGCCTGTGAGGCTTGGGATGACATGATCGAGAACAAACTCGTAAGTAAAGAAGATTACTAAGAGTTCTTGCTATGTCTTGAGCTTGCGTTTGTTTTCCCCGAAGAGGAAGGGATGATGCAGCAAAGTAGCGTAAGTATTTCCCTTAGTTTTTGAGAACCAAGGTATCAATCTAGTAGGAGCCCATGCTCAAGTCCCTCGTACCAGCACAAAGCGATAGCTACTCGCAACCAACGCGTTTAGGGGTTGTCAAGCCCTTCACGGTCACTTACGAGAGTGAGATCTGATAGATATAATATTTTTGGTATTTTTGGTATAAAGATGCAAAGTAAAAAAGTGAAAGCAAAGTAAAAAGCAAAGCAATATTAAAGTAATGGAGATTGATATGATGAGAATAGACCCGGGGGCCATAGGTTTCACTAGTGGCTTCTCTCAAGAGCATAAGTATTCTACGGTGGGTGAACAAATTACTGTTGAGCAATTGACAGAATTGAGCATAGTTATGAGAATATCTAGGCATGATCATGTATATAGGCATCACGTCCGTGACAAGTAGATCGAAACGATTCTGCATCTACTACTATTACTCCACTCATCGACCGCTATCCAGCATGCATCTAGAGTATTAAGTTAAAAACAGAGTAATGCCTTAAGCAAGATGACATGATGTAGAGAGATAAATTCATGCAATATGAAATAAACCCCATCTTGTTATCCTCGATGGCAACGATACAATACGTGCCTTGCTACCCCTTCTGTCACTGGGTAAGGACACCGCAAGATCGAACCCAAAGCTAATCACTTCTCCCATGGCAAGAACTACCGATCTAGTTGGCCAAACCAAACGGATAATTCGAAGAGACTTGCAAAGATAACCAATCATACATAGAAGAATTCAGAGAAGATTCAAATATTATTCATAGATAGACTTGATCATAAACCCACAATTCATCGGTCTCAACAAACACACCGCAAAAAGAAGATTAAATCAAATAGATCTCCACAAGAGAGGGGGAGAACTTTGTATTGAGATTCAAAAAGAGAGAAGAAGCCATCTAGCTACTAACTATGGACCCGAAGGTCTAAGGTAAACTACTCACACTTCATCGGAGAGGCTATGATGATGTAGAAGCCCTCCGTGATGACGGCCCTCTTCCGGCGGAGCTCCGGAATAGGCTCCAAGATGGGATCTCGTGGATACAGAAAGTTGCGGCGGTGGAATTAGGTTTTTGGCTCCTGTTCTGATCATTTGGGGGTACGTGTGTATATATAGGAGGAAGAAGTATGCCGGAGGAGCAACGAGGGGCCCACGAGGCAGGGGGCGCCCTAGGGGGGGCGCCCCCACCCTCGTGACCGCCTCTCTTGTTCCTTGGAGTAAGGTCCAAGTCTCCTGGATCACGTTCGGTGAGAAAATCACGTTCCCGAAGAATTTATTCCGTTTGGACTCCGTTTGATATTTTGTTTATCCGAAACACTGAAATAGGCAAAAAAAACAGCAATTCTGGGCTGGGCCTCCGGTTAATAGGTTAGTCCCAAAAATAATATAAAAGTGAAAAATAAAGCCCAATATAGTCCAAAACAGTAGATAATATAGCATGGAGCAATCAAAAATTATAGATATGTTGGAGACGTATCAGGCATCCCCAAGCTTAATTCCTGCTCGTCCTCGAGTAGGTAAATGATAAAAAGAGAATTTTTGATGCGGAGTGCTACTTGGCATAATTTCAATGTAAATCTTCTTAATTGTGGTATGAATATTCAGATTAGAAAGATTCAAGACAAAAGTTTATATTGACATAAAAAGTAATAATACTTCAAGCATACTAATAAAGCAATTATGTCTTCTCAAAATAACATGGCCAAAGAAAGTTATCCCTACAAAATCATATAGTCTGGCTATGCTCCATCTTCACCACAAAAAGTATTTAAATCATGCACAACCCCGATGACAAGCCAAGCAATTGTTTCATACTCTAACTTTTTCAAAACTTTTTCAATCTTCACGCAATACATGAGCGTGAGCCATGGATATAACACTATAGGTGGAATAGAATGGTGGTTGCGGAGAAGACAAAAGGAGAAGATGGTCTCACATCAACTAGGCGTATCAATGGGCTATGGAGATGCCCATCAATAGATATCAATGTGAGTGAGTAGAGATTGCCATGCAACGGATGCACTAGAGCTATAAGTATATGAAAGCTCAAAAAGAAACTAAGTGGGTGTGCATCCAACTTGCTTGCTCATGAAGACCTAGGGCAATTTTTGAGGAAGCCCATCATTGGAATATACAAGCCAAGTTCTATAATGAAAAATTCCCACTAGTATATGAAAGTGATAACATGAGAGACTCTCTACTATGAAGATCATGGTGCTACTTTGAAGCACAAGTGTGGTAAAAGGATAGTAACATTGTCCCTTCTCTCTTTTTCTCTCATTTTTTTATATTTTTTTTGGGCCTTTTCTCTTTTTTATGGCCTCTTTTTATTTGGGCTTCTTTGGCCTCTTTTTTTTCATCCGGAGTCTCATCCCGACTTAAGGGGGAATCATAGTCTCCATCATTCTTTCCTCACTGGGAAAATGCTCTAATAATGATGATCACCACACTTTTATTTTTCTTATAACTCAACAATTACAACTCGATACTTAGAACAAAATATGACTCTAGGTGAATGCATCCGGCGGTGTACCGGGATATGCAATGTGACAATGATAAATGTGTCATGAACGGAACGGTGGAAAGTTGCATGGCAATATATCTCGGAATGGCTGTGGAAATGCCATAATAGGTAGGTATGGTGACTGTTTTGAGGAAGGTATATGGTAGGTGTATGATACCGGCGAAAGGTGCGCGGTATTAGAGAGGCTAGCAAAGGTGGAAGGGTGAGAGTGCGTATAATCCATGGACTCAACATTAGTCATAAAGAACTCATATACTTATTGCCAAAATCTAGAAGTTATCAAAGCAAAGTATTACGTGCATGCTCCTAGGGGGATAGATTGGTAGGAAAAGACCATCGCTCGTCCCCGACCGCCACTCATAAGGAAGACAATCAATAAATAAATCATGCTCCGACTTCATCACATAACGGTTCACCATACGTGCATGCTACGGGAATCACAAACCTTAACACAACTATTCTTTAAATTCACAACTACTCAACTAGCATGACTTTAATATTATCACCTCCATATCTCAAAACAATTATCATGCTTCAATCTTTTCTTAGTATTCAACACACTCAAAAGAAAGTTTCACAAATCTTGAATACCAAGCATATTATTATTAAGCAAATTACCATGCTATTAAGAGACTCTCAAAATAATTTAAGTGAAGCATGAGAGATCAATAGTTTCTTTAAAACGAATCCAACACCGTGCTCTAAAAGATCTAAGTGAAGCACATAGAGCAAAATTATAACGCTCAAAAGATATAAGTGAAGCACATAGAGTATTCTATAAAAATTTAATTCATGTATGGCTCTCTCAAAAGGTGTGTACAGCAAGGATGATTGTGGAATACTAAGACACAAATACACAAATAATACAAGACGCTCCAAGCAAAACACATATCATGTTGGTGAGTAAAAATATAGTTCCAAGTAAATTACCGATGGAAGTGGACGAAAGAGGGGATGCCTTCCGGGGCATCCCCAAGCTTTGACTTCTTGGTTTCCTTGGATTATCTTGGGGGTGCCATGGGCATCCCCAAGCTTAGGCTCTTGCCACTCCTTGTTCCATGATCCATCAAAAGAATTCACCCAAAACTTGAAAACTTCACAACACAAAACTCAAAATAGAAAACTCGTGAGCTCTGTTAGCGAAAGAAAACAAAAGACCACTTCAAGGTACTGTAATGAACTCATTATTTATTTATATTGGTGTTAAACCTAATGTATTCCAACTTCTCTATGGATTATAAACTATTTTACTAGTCATAGATTCATCAAAATAAGCAAACAACACACGAAAAACAAAATCTGTCAAAAACAGAACAGTCTGTAGTAATCTGTAGCTAGCGCAAGATCTGGAACCCCAAAAATTCTAAAATAAATTTCTGGACGTGAGGAATTTATCTATTAATTATCTACAAAATAATTAACTAAATATCACTCTTCAAATAAAAATGACAGCAGTTCTCGTGAGCGCTAAAGTTTCTGTTTTTTACAGCAAGTTCAACAAGACTTTCCCCAAGTCTTCCCAACGGTTCTACTTGGCACAAACACTAATTAAACACAAAAAAACACAACCAAAAAAGAGGCTAAATAATTTATTTATTACTAAACAGGAGAAAAAGGCAAGGAATAAAAATAAAATTGGGTTGCCTCCCAACAAGCGCTATCGTTTAACGCCTCTAGCTAGGCATAAAAGCGAGGATAGATCTAGGTATTGCCATCTTTGGTAGGCAATCCATAAGTGGCTCTCACGATAGTTTCATATGGTAATTTTATTTTCTTTCTTGGAAAGTGTTCCATTCCCTTTTTTAATGGAAGTTGAAATCTAATATTCCCTTCCTTCATATCAATAATCGCACCAACCGTTCTAAGGAAAGGTCTACCAAGAATAATAGGGCAAGAAGGATTGCAATCTATATCAAGTACAATGAAATCTATGGGCACATAATTCCTATTTGCAACAATAAGAACATCATTAATCCTTCCCATAGGTTTCTTAATAGTGGAATCCGCAAGATGCAAGTTTAGAGAGCAATCATCAAAGTTACGGAAATCTAGTAAATCACACAAAGTCTTGGGAATAGTAGAGACACTAGCACCCAAATCACACAAAGCATAAAACTCATGACCTTTAATTTTAATTTTAATAGTTGGTTCCCACTCATCATAGAGTTTTCTAGGGATAGAAACTTTCAACTCAAGTTTTTCTTCATAAAATTGCATCAAGGCATCAATAATATGTTCGGTGAAGGCTTTATTTTGACTATAAGCATGAGGAGAATTTAGCACAGAATGCAACAAGGAAATACAATCAATTAAAGAGCAACTTCCATAATTAAATTCCTTGAAATCCAATATAGTGGGTTTAGCAACATCTAAATTTTTATTTCTTTCAATCCCACTTTCATCAATTTCATCATTAAGATCTAAACACTCCGAATTTTTAGAACGCCTTCTAGGTAAAGGAAGATCATATTCAGTTTCATCAAGATTCATATTGCAAAATAAAGATTTAATAGGAGACACATCAATAACTTTTAGATCTTCATCTTGATTTTCATAGGTATTGGAAGAACACGCTTTAATAAAGGCATTTTGGAAGCACGCATCCTAGCGGTTCTTTCCTTACACTCATCAATTGAAATTCTCATGGCTTCTAGAGATTCATTGATACCATGCTTAGGTGGAATAGATCTAAGTTTCAAAGAATCAACATCAAGAGCAATTCTATCAACGTTCCTAGCCAAATCATCAATATTAAGCAATTTTTCTTCAATCATAGCATTAAAATTCTTTTGCAAAGAAATAAATTCTTTAATATTAGATTCAAAATCAGAGGGTATCTTATTATAATTTCCATAAGAGTTATTGTAGGAGTTCCCATAATTATTAGATGGATTACTAGGATATGGCCTAGGATTAAAATTCCCTCTATAAGCGTTGTTACCAAAATTACTCCTACCAACAAAATTCACATCCATAGATTCATTTTTATTCTCAATCAAAGTAGACAAAGGCATATCATTAGGATCAGAAGAAACACTCTTAGTAGCAAATAATTTCATAAGTTCATCCATCTTTCCACTCAACACACTAATTTCTTCTATCACATGCACTTTTTTATTAGAAGATCTTTCAGTATGCCATTGAGAATAATTAACCATAATATTATCTAGGAGTTTAAAGTGATTTCCATAAAAGTGCCTCCCGCGGCCGAATCTAAAAGATTTCTAGAAGAAAAATTCAATCCGGCATAAAAAATTTGTATAATCATCCACAAATTCAAACCATGAGTAGGGCAATTACGTATCCTTAATTTCATTCTCTCCCAAGCTTGTGCAACATGTTCATGATCAAGTTGTTTAAAGTTCATAATATCGTTTCTAAGAGAGATGATCTTAGCGGGAGGAAAATATTTAGAGATAAAAGCATCTTTGCACTTGTTGCATGAATCAATACTATTCTTAGACAAAGACAAAAACCAAGCTTTAGCACGATCTGTAAGCGAAAAAGGAAATAGCTTCAATTTAACGACATCATTATTGACATATTTTTTATTTTGCATATCACATAAATCAACGAAGCTATTCAGATGAGTAGCGGCATCTTCACTAGGAAGGCCAGCGAATTGATCTTTCATAACAAGATTCAACAAAGCAGTATTAATTTCACAAGATTCAGCATTGGTAAGAGGAGCAATCGGAGTGCTAAGGAAATCATTATTGTTGGTATTGGTGAAGTCACACAATTTAGTAGTATCTTGAGCCATCGCGACAAACAAGCAAACTAACACACGAGCAAACAAAAAGCAAACAGGCAAAAAGAGGCAAATAGAGAGGGAGGATAGGGAGAGAGAGGGCGAATAAAACGGCAAGAGTGAATTGGGGGGAGAGGAAAACGAGAGGCAAATGGCAAATAATGTAATGCGAGAGATAGGGATTGTGATGGGTACTTGGTATGTTGACTTTTTGCGTAGATTCCCCGGCAACGGCGCCAGAAATCCTTCTTGCTACGTCTTGAGCTTGCGTTGGTTTTCCCCGAAGAGGAAGGGATGATGCAACAGAGTAGCATAAGTATTTCCCTCAGTTTTTGAGAACCAGGGTATCAATCCAGTAGGAGCCCACGCTCAAGTCCCTCGTACCTGCACAAAGCAATAACTACTCGCAACCAACGCGATTAGGGGTTGTCAAGCCCTTCACGGTCACTTACGAGAGTGAGATCTGATAGATATAATATTTTTGGTATTTTTGGTATAAAGATGCAAAGTAAAATGTAAAAGAAGAGTAAAAAGCAAATCAAGATTAAAGTAATGGAGATTGATATGATGAGAATAGACCCGGGGGCGATAGGTTTCACTAGTGGCTTCTCTCAAGAGCATAAGTATTCTACGGTGGGTGAACAAATTACTGTTGAGCAATTGACAGAATTGAGCATAGTTATGAGAATATCTAGGCATGATCATGTATATAGGCATCACGTCCGTGACAAGTAGATCGAAACGATTCTGCAACTACTACTATTACTCCACTCATCGACCGCTATCCAGCATGCATCTAGAGTATTAAGTTAAAAACAGAGTAACGCCTTAAGCAAGATGACATGATGTAGAGAGATAAATTCATGCAATATGAAATAAACCCCATCTTGTTATCCTCGATAGCAACGATACAATACGTGCCTTGCTGCCCCTTCTGTCACTGGGTAAGGACACCGCAAGATCGAACCCAAAGCTAAGCACTTCTCCCATGGCAAGAACTACCAATCTAGTTGGCCAAACCAAACGGATAATTTGAAGAGACTTGCAAAGATAACCAATCATACATAAAAGAATTCAGAGAAGATTCAAATATTATTCATAGATAGACTTGATCATAAAACCACAATTCATCGGTCTCAACAAACACACCACAAAAAGAAGATTACACCGAATAGATCTCCAAAAGAGAGGGGGAGAACTTTGTATTGAGATTCAAAGAGAGAGAAGAAGCCATCTAGCTACTAACTATGGACCCGAAGGTCTGAGGTAAACTACTCACACTTCATCGGAGAGGCTATGATGATGTAGAAGCCCTCCGTGATGACGGCCCTCTTCCGGCGGAGCTCCGGAACAGGCCCCAAGATGGGATCTCGTGGATACAGAAAGTTGCGGCGGTGGAATTAGGTTTTTGGCTCCTGTTCTGATCGTTTGGGGGTACGTGTGTATATATAGGAGGAAGAAGTATGCCGGAGGAGCAACGAGGGGCCCACAAGGCAGGGGGCGCGCCCCCCACCCTCGTGACCGCCTCTTTTGTTCCTTGGAGCAGGGTCCAAGTCTCCTGGATCATGTTCAGTGAGAAAATCACGTTCCCGAAGATTTTATTCCGGTTGGACTCCGTTTGATATTCCGTTTATCCGAAACACTGAAATAGGCAAAAAACAGCAATTCTGGGCTGGGCCTCCGGCTAATAGGTTAGTCCCAAAAATAATATAAAAGTGAAAAATAAAGCCCAATATAGTCCAAAACAGTAGATAATATAGCATGGAGCAATCAAAAATTATAGATACGTTGGAGACGTATAAGTTCTTTAATCGCGATGCGGACTCAATTCAGTTATCGGTGTCCTTGAGGGTTTAATAACTCAGAGCCCGTGAAAAATTCGGAATCGTTGAGAATGTAGTACTTGACGAAGAACTCATAAGAAGTTATGTAGTTCCGTGACAATCTCAAGATACTAGGTGGGTAATACTCGATGACAGACCAAAGTAAAGGTTGGACAGGTGTATTGATCCACAAAAGACAAGTGCTTAAACTTGTCCGAGAAATGGGATCAAAGAAGAACATATGGTCGGAACCATGATTGCAAAGGATCAATTCACCGATACCAAAGGATATTATATGAAGGAAACAATTATTATTACAAGAAGCTTCCATGATAGGATCTACATCGTGTCCATGGGCATGAACACAAAGGTTCAAGGTCGACTCCCACTTCCTCAATGCATAACCTTCCATTCACCTCTCGTATTTCGAAAATGACATACCAGAGAAGTATGACCCGTGAAATCTTTCGGGTTCACACAGATTAGGGAAGTCATTGGTTCAACCCATTGGGGCATCTAGGAATATATACCACAAACTTCGGAGTAAATAGTACAAGATCAAAAGTAGAGTATGGTTATCAAAGCAGAGGATACAAATTACCAAAGGCATTATACCCATGGAAAGGTTCACAAGATTATTGAATATGAAAGGCATTGTTGGATAATAACCCAACAAGGGGTCTTGTGGTCTACAACGGAGCTGATGCGAGTATCGGTACACTATCAGAGGAAGAAGGAACGAAAGGGCATCGGATTATTGAAACAACTGACTAATTCAAGCTCAAATCCAAGGGAATTATCATTTCCAAATCAAGGGATCGGAAGCCATCGGTCTGATTAAGAATGGATAAGTTGAATAGACTTAGGGGTACAATCGACGGCAATTTGATTGGTCGATAACCAGCTCATGTTCAAAATGACATCTGAGCTGGAAAGATAATTTAAAAGGATCAATTGATGATCGCGTGCATTTGCACTCATGTTGAATCAATAGGATCAAAATGACGGTGTCAAAGGAGGCTAATAAATATTGCCAGACATATGGGAAGCATCCATAATGCAAGCAGACAAGTATTTACAGAGCGATAAGCTGCTAAGGATTTTCAGAGGATCGAATAATATATAGAAGACATTTGTGAAACACCTAAACAACTGGGGATGAGCGAATAATCGGTAAGTGCGAGGACTTATCCGTAGGGGTATTCATGTGGCAAAGAACTACAAGGCAGTAGGCACAAAGTATTCTCGCAACAATAGCGAGAATTTCAGGGCATCTTTCCATAACAAGATCAACGGGGAATGATTATATCAATGGCAATTGCACGTGGTTATCCATGGGGGTTTATCGATGGAAGGGAATTGCAATAGAGATGGCACAAAGTCTAGAGAGAAAATCATAGAGTATCCTCGGAATCTTCTAGTGCAGCAAATGATCATCGTAATAGGGTGCTCTCCGGTGAAAGTGATCACGAGATCCTAATGTTAAACTTAGTGAATACGTTTAACCCGAGTAGAATAGAATTCAGAGTCCCAGAGTAAAGACCCAGGAGAGAGGTGGGCCTGGCCCTGGTCCGCGTTCGCGGTTACTTCAAGATAACACGCTTAACGAGATCTTGGTATTTGATCTGAGTCTGGCCACTGGCCTATATGCACTAACCAACTACGCGAGAATAGTTATGGGCACTCGACGTCGTGGTATCAGCCAAAGCCTTCGTGACGTTAGCGACTGAGCGGCGCGCGCCGGGTTGGACCGCATAAGACGACTTCCTTGGAAATGGAGGTTGCTAGGTCTGCTCACCGGCCGCCCTCGCAACGTGCAGGTTGCAATGGGCGATGGGCCCAGAACCCTGCGCACATAGGATTTAGACCGGCGTGCTGACCTCTCTGTTGTGCCTAGGTAGGGCTGTGACGTGTTGACCTTCCGAGGCCGGGCAGGACCCAGGAAAGTGTATCCAGCGAAAGGGGATCGAGCGTGTTGGGAAATGTGGTGCACCCCTGCAGGGAAGTTTATCTATTCGAATAGTCGTGTCCCTCGATAAAAGGACGACCCGGAGTTGTACCTCGACCTTATGACAACTAGAACCGGATACTTAATAAAATACACCATTCCAAGTGCCACATACAACTCGGTGATCGCTCTCTCACAGGGCGACGAGGGAGGATTGCTGGGTAGGATTATGCTATGCGATGATACTTGGTTAACTTACCATCTACTCTCTTCTACTGCTTCAAGATGGAGGTTGCCAGAAGCGTAGTCTTCGATAGGACTAGCTATCCCCTTCTTATTCCGGCATTTTGCAGTTCAATCCACATATACTACCCCTTTCATTGATACCAATGCATATGTAGTGTAGCTCCTTGCTTGCGAGTACTTTGGATGAGTACTCACAGTTGCTTTGCTCCCCCTTTTTCCCCTTTTCTATACCCGGTTGTTGCGACCAAACGTTGGAGCCTAGGAGCCAGACGCCACTGTCGACGATGACTCCTACTACACTGGAGGTGCCTACTACTACGTGCAGGCCGCTGACGACAACCAGGAGTAGTTTAGGAGGATCCCAGGCAGGAGGCCTGCGCCTCTTTCCTCCTGTATCCTAGTTTGTGCTAGCCTTCTTAAGGCAAACTTGTTTAACCTTATGTATGTACTAAGATATTGTTGCTTCCGCTGACTCATCTATGATCGAGCTCTTGTATTCGAGCCCTCGAGGCCCCTGGCTTGTAATATGATGCTTGTATGACTTATTTTATTTGTAGAGTTGTGTTATAATATCTTCCCGTGAGTCCCTGATCTTGATTGTACACATTTGCGTGTATGATTAGTGTACGGTCAAATCGAGGGCATCACACGCGCGGGGTGTCGGGGTGGGGGGCATGACCAGGGGCTGTGGCGAGCAAGCGCGGGGTGCGCGACGTAGCCGACAGCGGTGGGTGACGCTCGGTCGGGGCGGCCTCGGTGACCAGTGGCGGACGCTAACGGGGGAAGGCGCGGGGTGGCAGTGAGCGGGCAGGGGTGGTGCGCGGGGGGTTGCACGCGCGCACTCAGGGTGCGTAGGGGGAGCAGCCTAGTGCGGCCGGTGGGAGTGGCCGGACAAGGCGAGGTGCATCCATGGGCCGGGAGGACTTGGGCGGCTATGTCGACGGAAACTAGGGGGAAAGGCGGGGGATCCACGCTGGTCACCAAGAGGAGGTCGGTGGTTGATACGTCTCAAATGTATCTATAATTTTTGATTGCTCCATGATATATTATCTACTGTTTTGGACATTATTGGGCTTTATTATCCACTTTTATATTATTTTTGGGACTAACCTATTAACTGGAGGCCCAGCCCAGAATTGCTGTTTTTTTGCCTATTTTAGGGTTTCGAAGAAAAGGAATATCGAATGGAGTCCAAACGGAATGAAACCTTCGGGAACGTGATTTTTGGAACGAACAAGACCCAGGAGACATGGACCCTACGTCAAGAAAGAAAGGAGGAAGCCAGGAGGTAGGGGGGCGCGCCTACCCCCCCCCCCCCCCTCCCAGGCGCGCCCTCCACCCTCGAGGGCCCCCTGTTGCTCCACCGACGTACTCCTTCCTCTTATATATACCTACGTACACCCAAACGATAAGATACGAAGCCAAAACCCTAATTCCACCGCCGCAACTTTCTGTATCCACGAGATCCCATCTTGGGGCCTGTTCCGGAGCTCCGCCGGAGGGGGCATCCATCACGGAGGGCTTCTATATCAACACCATAGCCTCTCCGATGAAGTGTGAGTAGTTTACCTCAGACCTTCGGGTCCATAGTTATTAGCTAGATGGCTTCTTCTCTGTTTTTGGATCTCAATATAATGTTCTCCCCCTCTCTTGTGGAGATCTATTCAATGTAATCTTCTTTTTGCGGTGTGTTTGTTGAGACCGATGAATTGTGGGTTTATGATCAAGATTATCTATGAAAAATATTCGATTCTTCTCTGAATTCTTTTATGTATGATTGGTTATCTTTGCAAGTCTCTTCGAATTATCAGTTTGGTTTGGCCTACTAGATTGATCTTTCTTGCAATGGGAGAAGTGCTTAGCTTTGGGTTCAATCTTGCGGTGTCCTTTCCCAGTGATAGTAGGGGCAGCAAGGCACGTATTGTATTGTTTCCATCGAGGATAACAAGATGGGGTTTTATCATATTGCATGAATTTATCCCTCTACATCATGTCATCTTGCTTAAGGCGTTACTCTGTTTTCATGAACTTAATACTCTAGATGCATGCTGGATAGCGGTCGATGAGTGGAGTAATAGTAGTAGATGCAGGCAGGAGTCGGTCTACTTGTCTCGGATGTGATGCCTATATACATGATAATACCTAGATATTCTCATAACTATGCTCAATTCTGTCAATTGCTCAACAGTAATTCGTTCACCCACTGTAAAATACTTATGCTCTTGAGAGAAGCCACTAGTGAAACCTATGGCCCCTGGGTCTATCTTCATCATATTAATCTTCCAATACTTAGTTATTTCCTTTGCTTTTATTTTACTTTGCGTCTTATCACAAAAATACCAAAAATATTATTCTATCATATCTCACTCTCATAAGTGACCGTGAAGGGATTGACAACCCCTTATCGCATTGGTTGCGAGGAGTTATTTGTTTTGTGCAGGTACGGGGGACTCATGCGTAGCCTCCTACTGGATTGATACCTTGGTTATCAAAAACTGAGGGAAATACTTACGTTACTTTGCTGCATCATCCTTTCCTCTTCAAGGAAACCCAATGCAGTGCTCAAGAGGTAGCAAGAAGATTTATGGCGCCATTGATGACCCACGAGTATAGGGGATCTATCGTAGTTCTTTCGATAAGTAAGAGTGTCGAACCCAACAAGGAGGAGAAGGAAATGATAAGCAGTTTTCAGCAAGGTATTCTCTGCAAGTACTGAAATAAGTGGTAACAGATAGTTTTGTGATAATATAGGTTGTAACGAGCAACAAGTAACAAAAGTAAATAAAGTGCAGCAAGGTGGCCCAATCCTTTTGTAGCAAAGGACAAGCCGGAACAAACTCTTATAATAGGAAAAGCGCTCCCGAGGACACATGGGAATATCGTCAAGCTAGTTTTCATCACGCTCATATGATTCGCGTTCGATACTTTGATAAGTTGATATGTGGGTGGACCGGTGCTTGGGTGTTGTTCTTACTTGAACAAGCATCCCACTTATGATTAACCTCTATTGCAAGCATCCGCAACTACAACAAAAGTATTAAGGTAAACCTAACCATAGCATGAAACATATGGATCCAAATCAGCCCCTTACAAAGCAACGCATAAACTAGGGTTTAAGCTTCTGTCACTCTAGCAACCCATCATCTACTTATTACTTCCCAATGCCTTCCTCTAGGCCCAAATAATGGTGAAGTGTTATGTAGTCGACGTTCAGATAACACCACTAGAGGCTAGACAACATACATCTTATCAAAATATCAAACGAATACCAAATTCACATGACTACTCATAGCAAGACTTCTCCATGTCCTCAGGAATGAACGTAATTACTCACAAAGCACATTCATGTTCATAATAAGAGGGGTAATAATATGCATATAGGATCTGAACATATGATATTCCACCAAATAAACCAACTAGCATCAACTACAAGGAGTAATCAACACTACTAGCAACCTACTAGCACCAATCCCGGACTTTGAGACAAGAATTGGATACAAGAGATGAACTAGGGTTTGGAGATGAGATGGTTCTGGTGAAGATGTTGATGGAGATTGCCCTCTCCCGATGAGAGGAGCGTTGGTGATGACGATGGTGATGATTTCCCCCTCCCGGAGGGAAGTATCCCCGACAGAACAGCTCTGCCGGAGCTCTAGATTGGATCCGCCAAGGTTCCGCCTCGTGACGGCTGAGTCTCGTCCCGAAAAGTTCCACCCGATTTTTTTCTCATCGAAAGACCTCATATAGGAGAAGATGGGCATCAGAGAGCCACCAGGGGGACCACGAGGTAGGGGGCACGCCCTAGGGGGGCGCCCCCCACCCTCGTGAGAAGGGTGTGGGCCCCCTGGCCTTCATCTTTGGCATGGATTTTTCTTTATTTCTTTTAATACGTTCCGTGGAGTTTCAGGACTTTTAGAGTTGCGCGGAATAGGTCTCTAATATTTGCTCCTTTTCCAGACCAGAATTCCAGCTGCCGGCATTCTCCCTCTTTATGTAAACCTTGTAAAATAAGAGAAAATAGCCATACATATTGTGACATAAAGTGAAATAACAATCCATAATGCGATAAATATCGATATAAAAGCATGATGCAAAATGGACGTATCAACTCCCCCAAGCTTAGACCTCGCTTATCCTCAAGCGAAAAGCCGATAACAAAATATGTCCTCATGTTTAGAGGTAGAGGCGTTGATGAAAATAAAATACGGACATGAAGGCATCATGATTATTCTCATAACAGCAACATATATAGATTTTGTCATATGATTACTTATGTTCAAGTGATGATCTATTCACAATGCAAAAGTATAAATCATAAACCTCATTAGGCTCTGACAAACTATAATCTCAGTCATTGAAGCAATTGCAATTTATCATAACATCGGAAAGAGTCTATGTCAGAGCTAAAAAGCAAGTCCACATACTCAACTATCATTTAGTCCCCCCTAATCGCTAACACTCACACGATACATGTGGTTACGGAGTTTTAATCGGACACAGAGAAAGATAGGGGCTTATAGTTTTGCCCCACAACCTTTTACCTCAAGGGTAATGTCAACAATAATGGTTCATGCTCCCCTACATCCAATTATATATATATATATATATATATATATATCATGTTCTTTCCAACATGCTGAGCTTGCCAAAGGATAAAATGAAAAAGAAAAGGTGAAGATCACCATGACTCTTGCATAAGGTAGAAGATAATAATAAAGGATAGGCCCTTCGCAGAGGGAAGCAGAGGTTGCCATGCGCTTTTATGGTTGGATATATAAAATCTCAATGTGAAAGAACGTCACCTTATATTGCCCCTTGTGATATGAACCTTTATTATGCAGTCTGTCGCTTTTATTACTTTCACATCACAAGATTGTATAAAGCTTATTTCTCCCACACCAATCAATCATACATATTTAGAGCAATTTTTATTGCTTTGCACCGATGACAACTTACTTGAAGGATCTTACTCAATCCATAGGTAGATATGGTGGACTCTCATGGCAAAACTGGTTTAAGAATATTTGGAAGCACAAGTAGTATTTCTACTTGGTGCTGAGAATTTGGCTAGCATGAGGGGGAAAGGCAAGCTCAACAAGTTAGAGGATCCATGACAACATACTTTATCTCATATATAAGAAATACATAGCTCATTACGTTGTCTTCCTTGTCCAACATCAACTCTTTAGCATGTCATATTTTAATGAGTGCTCCCAATCATAAAAGATGTCAATGATAATATATCTATATGTGAAAACCTCTCTTTCCTTATTACTTCCTATTAATTGCAACAATGACCAAAGCTATGTCTGACAACTCCCAACAACTTTTAATCATCATACTCTTTCTATGTGAAGTCATTACTCTCAACAAGATCAATATGAACTTTTTGTTTCTTTTTATTCCTTTTTCTCTTTTCTTTTATTCACCCAAGATCATGGCAAAATAATCAAGCCCTTGACTCAACACTAATCTTTATTATATATAGCTCACGGACTCGATTACATAGAGAGATCATAAAGCAAAACTCAAAACTAGATCTTGCCATAAACTTCATTCTACTAGATCAAGATACTACTAATAGGATTGAACTAAGAAAAACGGTAAAGATAAGAGTTGTGATTGTGATACGATACCGGGGCACCTCCCCCAAGCTTGGCAGTTGCCAAGGGGAGTGCCCATACCCATGTGATCATGTCTCCTTCTTTGTTGTTGGTGTAATATTCTTGGCGATTATTCCTCTCAGGATACGTTTCTCCTCCTCGAGCTTATTGACTTGCTGCTTGAGGTCCATTATTTCCTTATGAAGCTTTCCTGTGACAGCTAAAGCTCCTTGCACCCAAGGGTGTTGCATAGCTGCGGGAGAACAAGTGACACTCCTCTTCATATTTTCATAAGTAAGAAATCTAACATTAGAAGGGATAACCGAGTTGGGAATAGCTGAGCTCTGTAGTTCCCCCATTGTGAACCCAGCTCGGAGGCGAGAGGTGACTTCTTGATCCTCCATAGCATCTACTCTCATCAAGTCAGCCTCCATCTCCTCCTCCATTACTGGCCCAAAGTGGTTAGCATCGCTGTTTGCCCTTGGTTCCGGTGCCGGATTAGATACCCGGCTCTCCCCGCCTGACTCTTGAGAATACATCTTGCTCTAATCTGCAGCAGCAACAGCTCGAAAACAAAAACAGAGGAAATTTGCGTGATACGGGAGTCAAAACCTTCGGGAGGTTATATAATGAATTTTTACCGACCAAAATACGTAATGTTTAAGAAAACGGAGTCCGGAAAGCACGCGAGGTGCTCACGAGGTAGGGGGCGCGCCCAGGGGGTAGGGCGTGCCCACCACCCTTGTGGGGCCCTCGTGGCCTTCCCGGACTGCTACTTATTTTTCTATTTTTCTAAATATTCCAAAACGGGGATATATTGCCTTAAAAATTGTTTTGGAGTCGGTTTACTTACCGTACCACATACCTATTCCTTTTCGGAGTCTGAAACACTCCAGAAAGTGTCCCTTATGTGCTCCTCCGGGGTTACGGTTTCAATAATATTGGTTTCAACATTTATGGGATTACCTGAGATATAATGTTTAATTCTTTGACCGTTTACCACCTTCGGATTTGTGCCCTCGAAGTTGTTGATTTTTATGGCACCGGAACAATAGACCTCTTCGATAACATAGGGGCCTTCCCATTTAGAGAGAAGTTTTCCTGCAAAATATCTTAAACGAGAGTTGTATAGCAATACATAATCACCTACATTAAACTCACGCTTTTGTATCCTTTTGTCATGCCATCTTTTAACTTTTTCTTTAAACAACTTGGCATTTTCATAAGCTTGGGTTCTCCATTCATCAAGTGAGCTAATATCAAATAACCTCTTCTCACCGGCAAGTTTAAAATCATAGCTGAGCTCTTTAATAGCCCAATATGCCTTATGTTCTAGTTTGAGAGGTAAGTGACATGCTTTTCCATAAACCATTTTATACGGAGACATACCCATAGGATTTTTGTATGGAGTTCTATAAGCCCATAATGCATCATCAAGTTTCTTAGACCAATTCTTTCTAGACCTATTAACAGTCTTTTACAAAATTAATTTGAGCTCTCTATTGCTCAACTCTACTTGACCACTAGACTGAGGGTGATAAGGAGATGCAATTCTATGATTAACATCATATTTAGCAAGCATTTTATGGAAAGCACCATGAATAAAGTGTGAACCACCATCAGTCATTAAATATCTAGGGACTCCAAACCTCGGAAAAATAACTTCCTTAAGCATTTTAATAGAAGTGTTATGATCAGCACTACTAGTTGGAATAGCTTCTACCCACTTAGTAACGTAATCAACAGCAACTAGAATATGTGTGTATCCATTAGAGGCAGGAAAAGGTCCCATATAATCAAAGCCCCAAACATCAAACGGTTCAATAACAAGTGAATAATTCATAGGCATTTCTTGACGTCTACTAATATTACCAATTCTTTGACATTCATCACAAGACAAGACAAACTTACGGGCATCCTTGAAGAGAGTAGGCCAATAAAAACCAGATTGCAATACCTTATGTGCAGTTCTATCTCCAACGTGGTGTCCTCCATAAGACTCGAATGACACTTGCGTAGGATCTGTTCCTGTTCATGCTCAGGTACACAACGTCTAATAACACCATCTACTCCTTCTTTATAAAGATGTGGGTCATCCGAAAAGTAATGTCTTAAATCATAGAAGAACTTTTTCTTTTGTTGGTATGTGAAGCTAGGTGGTATGAACTTAGCAACAATATAATTAGCATAATCAGCATACCATGGAGTACTACGAGAAGTACTTATAACATTTAATTGTTCATCAAGAAAGTTATCATTGATAGGTAGTGGGTCATCAAGAATATTTTCTAACCTAGACAGGTTGTCTGCAACGGGGTTCTCAGCTCCCTTTCTATCAACAATATGCAAATCAAATTCTTGTAGCAAGAGAACCCATCTAATAAGTCTAGGTTTAGCATCTTTCTTTTCCATAAGATATTTAATAGCAGCATGATCAGTTTGAATAGTTACTTTAGAATCAACAATATAAGATCTGAACTTATCACAAGCAAATACAACTGCTAAGAGTTCTTTTTCAGTAGTAGCATAATTTCTTTGAGCATTGTCTAGAGTCTTACTAGCATAATGAATAACATTTGATTTCTTATCAACTCTTTGCCCTAGAACAACACCTACAGCATAATCACTAGCATCACACATAATTTCAAAGAGTAGGTTCCAATCAGGTGGCTGAACAATAGGTGCAGAGACTAATGCTTTCTTAAGTATTTCAAATGCTTCTACACAATCATCATCAAAGACAAATGGTATATCTTTTTGCAATAAATTAGTCAGAGGCCGAGAAATTTTTGAGAAGTCCTTAATGAACCTCCTATAAAATCCAGCGTGACCAAGGAAACTTCTTATACCTTTGATGTCCTTGGGACATGGCATCTTTTCAATAGCATCAACCTTGGCTTTATCAACTTCAATACCTCTTTCAGAAACTTTGTGCCCCAAGACAATACCTTCATTAACCATAAAGTGGCACTTTTCCCAATTCAAGACAAGATTAGTTTCTTCACATCTCTGCAAAACTCGATCAAGATTGCTCAAGCAATCATCAAAAGAGGAACCATAGACGGAAAAGTCATCCATGAAAACCTCACAAATCTTCTCACAAAAGTCAGAGAATATAGCCATCATGCATCTTTGAAAGGTAGCAGGTGCATTACATAAACCAAAAGGCATACGTCTATAAGCAAAAGTACCAAAAGGGCATGTAAAAGTAGTTTTTGATTGATCTCTAGCCGACACAGGTATTTGAGAGAAACCAGAATAACCATCTAGAAAGCAATAGTGTCTATGTTTGCATAATCTTTCTAGCATTTGATCAATAAAAGGTAAGGGGTAATGATCTTTCTTAGTAGCTTTATTTAATTTGCGAAAATCAATTACCATCCTATAACCTGTGATAATTCTTTGTGGAATCAATTCATCTTTATCATTAGGAACAACAGTAATACCACCCTTCTTAGGGACACAATGGACAAGACTTACCCACTCACTATCAGCAACGGGATAGATTATACCTGCCTCCAGAAGCTTTAGTATTTATTTTCTTACCACTTCTTTCATTTTAGGATTCAGACGTCGTTGAGGATCACGAACTGGTTTGGCCTCTGCCTCCAAATTTATTTTATGTTGACATAGAGTGGGACTAATGCCCTTAAGATCATCAAGAGTATATCCAATAGCAGCACGATGCTTCTTCAGAGTATTCAATAATCTTTCTTCTTCATGCTCTGAAAGGTTAGCACTAATAATAACAGGATATATCTTATTTTCATCAAGATAAGCATATTTAAGATTATCAGGCAACGATTTAAGCTCAAACACGGGATCACCCTTGGGTGGAGGAGGATCCCCTAAAATTTCAACAGGCAAGTTGTGATGCAGAATAGGTTCCTGTTTAAAGAATACTTCATCTATTTCCCTTCTTTCATTCATGAACATATCATTTTCATGGTCTAGCAAATAATGTTCTAAAGGATCACTAGGAGGTACGGCAATAGAAGCAAGACCAATAATTTCATCCTTACTAGGTAATTCTTCCTCACGATGTTGTTTACTAAATTTAGAGAAATTAGACTCATGAACCATATCATCCAAACCAACAGTAACAATATTCTTAGTGCAGTCTATGGTAGCATTGACAGTATTTAAGAAGGGTCTACCAAATATAATTGGACAAAAGCTATCTTGCGGAGAAGTAAGAACAAGAAAATCAGCAGGATATTTAGTTTTCCCACACAAGACTTCAACATCTCTAACAATTCCAATTGGTGCAATAGTATCTCTATTAGCAAGTTTAATAGTAACATCAATATCTTCTAACTCAATAGGTGCAATTTCATTCTTAATTTCTTCGTATAAGTCATGAGGTATAACACTAGCACTAGCACCCATATCACATAAGCCATGATAACAATGATCTCCTATTTTAACAGAAATAACAGGCATGCCTACCACATGTCTATGTTTATCCTTATCACAAGGTTTAGCAATTCTAGCAGTTTCACCTTCGAACTGAATAACATGCCCATCAATATTATCAGACAAGAGATCTTTAACAATAGCAATATTAGGTTCTACTTTAACTTGCTCAGGAGGTGTATAAGTTCTAATATTGCTTTTACGAACAACAGTTGAAGCTTTAGCATGATCCTTTATTCTAATAGGGAAAGGTGGTTTCTCAATATAAGAAGTAGGAACAATAGGATCATTATAAGTGACAGTCTTTTCTTCAACTTTAATAGGTGCAGCTACTTTTACTTCTATGGGAGGATGATATTTAAACCACCTCTCCTTAGGGAGATCAACATAAGTAGCAAAAGATTCACAGAAAGGGGCTACTATCTCAGAGTCAAGTCCATATTTAGTGCTAAACTTACGGAAAATATCGGTGTCCATAAAAGATTTAACACAATCAAACTTAGGTGTCATACCTGACTCCTTACCTTCGTCGAGGTCCCAATCTTCAGAGTTGCGTTTAATTCTATCCAATAAATTCCATATGAATTCAATAGTCTTCATCATAAAAGAGCCAACACAAGAAGTATTGAGCATGGTGCGATTGTTTTCAGAAAGCCGAGCATAAAAACTTTTCATAATTATTTCTCTCGAGAGCTCATGATTGGGGCATGAATATAACATTGATTTAAGCCTCCCCCAAGCTTGAGCGATGCTTTCTCCTTCGCGAGGCCATAAATTATATATATAATTGCGCTCACGATGAACAAGATGCATAGGGTAATACTTCTGATGAAATTCCAACTTCAATCTTTCATAGTCCCACGATCTCATATCATCACATAGCCTATACCATATCAATGCGTCTCCCTTCAAAGATAAAGGGAAGACCTTCTTCTTAGCAACATCATCAGGTATTCCTGCAAGCTTAAATAATCCACAAACTTCATCCACATATATTAAGTGCTCCTCGGGATGCTTTGTTCCATATCCTGTAAAAGGATTAGCTAGCAGTTTTTCTATCATACCCGAAGGATACTCATAAGGAATTTCATTTTCAATAGGTTCAGTAGGTTGAGGAGCAACTCTTTGATCTACTGGACGGGGTCAAGATACCCCGAACAAGCCCCTCAGAGAATTACTTTCCATAGTAACAAGTGATAGTAAATTTCAGCACACTATATAAATTTTTCCTTACCAAATTCCACCTACCAAAGGCGCTACACTCCCCGGCAACAGCGCCAGAAAAGAGTCTTGACGACCCACAAGTATAGGGGATCTATCGTAGTCCTTTCGGTAAGTAAGAGTGTCGAACCCAACGAGGAGCAGAAGGAAATGATAAGCAGTTTTCAGCAAGGTATTCTCTGCAAGTACTGAAATAAGTGGTAACAGATAGTTTTGTGATAATATAGGTTGTAATGAGCAAAAAGTAACAAAAATAAATAAAGTGCAGAAAGGTGGCCCAATCCTTTTGTAGCAAAGGACAAGCCGAAACAAACTCTTATAATAGGAAAAGCGCTCCCGAGGACACATGGGAATATCGTCAAGCTAGTTTTCATCAGGTTCATATGATTCGCGTTCGATACTTTGATAAGTTGATATATGGGTGGACCGGTGCTTGGGTGTTGTTCTTACTTGAAAAAGCATCCCACTTATTATTAACCTCTATTGCAAGCATCCGCAACTACAACAAAAGTATTAAGGTAAACCTAACCATAGCATGAAACATATGGATCCAAATCAGCCCCTTACGAAGCAACGCATAAACTAGGGTTTAAGCTTCTGTCACTGTAGCAACCCATCATCTACTTATTACTTCCCAATGCCTTCCTCTAGGCCCAAATAATGGTGAAGTGTTATGTAGTCGGCGTTCAGATAACACCACTAGAGGCTAGACAACATACATCTTATCAAAATATCAAACGAATACCAAATTCACATGACTACTCATAGCAAGACTTCTCCCTTGTCCTCAGGACCGAACATAATTACTCACAAAGCATATTCATGTTCATAATCAGAGGGGTAATAATATGCATATAGGATCTGAACATATGATCTTCCACCAAATAAACCAACTAGCATCAACTATAAGGAGTAATCAACACTACTAGCAACCTACTAGCACCAATCCCGGACTTTGAGACAAGAATTGGATACAAGAGATGAACTAGGGTTTGGAGATGAGATGGTGCTGGTGAAGATGTTGATGGAGATTGCCCTCTCCCGATGAGAGGAGCGTTGGTGATGACGATGGTGACGATTTCCCCCTCCCGGAGGGAAGTATCCCCGGCAGAACAGCTCTGTCGGAGCTCTAGATTGGATCTGCCAAGGTTCCGCCTCGTGGCGGCTGAGTCTCATCCCGAAAAGTTCCTCCCGATTTTTTTCTCATCGAAAGACCTCATATAGGAGAAGATGGGCATCGGAGAGCCACCAGGGGGCCCACGAGGTAGGGGGCGCGTCCTAGGGGGGGGCGCCCCACCCTCGTGAGAAGGGTGTGGGCCCCCTGGCCTTCATCTTTGGCATGGATTTTTCTTTATTTCTTTTAAGACGTTCCGTGGACTTTCAGGACTTTTGGAGTTACGCAGAATAGGTCTCTAATATTTGCTCCTTTTCCAGACCAGAATTCCAGCTGCCGACATTCTTCCTCTTTATGTAAACCTTGTAAAATAAGATAAAATAGCCATAAGTATTGTGACATAAAGTGAAATAACAGTCCATAATACGATAAATATTGATATAAAAGCATGATGCAAAATGGATGTATCAGCCGTTGCCGAGGAGTCTACGCAAAAGTCAACATACCAAGTACCCATCACATACCCTTATCTCCCGCATTACATTATTTGCCATTTGCCTCTCGTTTTCCTCTCCCCCACTTCACCCTTGCCATTTTATTCGCCCTCTCTCTCTATCCTCCCTCTCTTTCTCTATTTGCCACTTTTTGCCCGCTTGCTTTTTGTTTGCTTGTGTGTTGGATTGCTTGTAATGATGGCTCAAGATAACACTAAATTGTGTGACTTTACCAATACCAACAATAATGATTTTATTAGCACTCCGATTGCTCCTCTTACCGATGCTGGATCTTGTGAAATTAATGTCGCTTTACTGAATCTTGTCATGAAAGATCCGTTTTCCGGCCTTCCTAGTGAAGATGCCTCTACCCATCTAAATAGCTTCATTGATTTGTGTGATATGCAAAATAAGAAATATGTGGATAATGATATTATTAAATTGAAGCTATTTCCTTTTTCGCTTAGAGATCGTGCTAAAACTTGGTTTTCGTCTTTGCCTAAAAATAGTATTGATTCTTGGAACAAGTGCAAAGATGCTTTTATCTCTAAGTATTTTCCTCCCGCTAAGATCATCTCCCTTAGAAACGATATTATGAATTTTAAGCAACTTTATCATGAACATGTTGCACAAGCTTGGGAGAGGATGAAATTAATGATATGTAATTGCCCTACTCATGGTTTGAATTTGTGGATGATTATACAAAAAATTTATGCCAGATTGAATTTTGCTTGTAGAAATCTTTTAGATTCGGCCGTGGGAGGAACTTTTATGGAAATCACTTTAGTAGAAGCTACTAAACTCCTAGATAATATTATGGTTAATTATTCTCAATGGCATACTGAAAGATCTACTAATAAAAAGGTGCATGTGATAAAAGAAATTAATGTTTTGAGTGGAAAGATGGATGAACTTATGAAATTATTTGCTAGTAAGAGTGTTTCTTCTGATCCTAATGATATGCCCTTGTCTACTTTGATTGAGAATAATAATGAATCTATGGATGTGAATTTGTTGGTAGGAACAATTTTGGTAACAACGCGTATAGAGGAAATTTTAATCCTAGGCCGTATCCTAGTAATCCCTCTAATAATTATGGTAATTCCTACAAAAATTCTTATGGAAATTATAAGATGCCCTCTGATTTTGAATCTAATATTAAAGAATTTATTACTGCGAAAAAGAATTTCAATGCTTTGATTGAAGAAAAATTGCTTAAGATTGATGAGTTGGCTAGGAACGTTGATAGAATTTCTCTTGATGTTGATTCTTTGAAACTTAGATCTATTCCTCCTAGGCATGATATCAATGAGTCTCTCAAAGCCATGAGAATTTCCATTGATGAGTGCAAAGAAAGAACCGCTAGGATGCGTGCTAAGAAAGATGCCTTTTGTGAGAGCGTGTTCTTCTAGTTCCTATGAAAATAAAGATGAAGATCTAAAAGTTATTGATGTGTCCCCTATTAAATCTTTGTTTTGCAATATGAATCTTGATAATGATGGGACTGAATATGATCCACCTTTACCTAGAAGGCGTTCCAAAAATTCAGAGTTTTTAGATCTTGATGCTAAATTTGATGAAAGTGGGATTGAAGAAATTAAAACCCTAGATGTTGCTAAACCCACTATTTTGGATTTCAAGGAATTTAATTATGAAAATTTCTCTTTAATTGATTGTATTTCCTTGTTGCAATCCGTGCTAAATTCTCCTCATGCTTATAGTCAAAATAAAGCGTTCACTAAACATATCGTTGATGCATTGATGCAATCTTATGAAGAAAAACTTGAGATGGAAGTTTCTATCCCTAGAAAACTTTATGATGAGTGGGAACCAACTATTAAAATTAATATTAAAGATCATGAATGCTAGACTTTGTGTGATTTGTTAGGTTTCCGTGATTTTGATGATTGCTCTCTAAACTTGCACCTTGCGGATTCCACTATTAAGAAACCTATGGGAAGAATTAATGATGTTCTTATTGTTGCAAATAGGAATTATGTGCCCGTAGATTTTATCGTTCTTGACATAGATTGCAATCCTTCATGTCCTATTATTCTTGGTAGACCTTTCCTTAGAACGATTGGTGCAATTATTGATATGAAGGAAGGAAATATTAGATTACAATTTCCATTAAGGAAATGCATGGAACACTTTCCTAGAAATAAAATAAAATTACCTTATGAATATATTATGAGAGCCACTTATGGATTGCCTACCAAAGATGGCAATACCTAGATCTATCCTTGCTTTTTATGCCTAGCTAGGGGTGTTAAACGATAGCGCTTGTTGGGAGGCAACCCAATTTTATTTTTATTCCTTACTTTTTTCTCCTGTTTAGTAATAAATAATTTATCTCTCCTATGTTTTGGTTGTGTTTTTTGTGTTTAATTAGTGTTTGTGCCAAGTAGAACCGTTGGGAAGACTTGGGGAAAGTCTTGATATCTTGCTGTAAAAAACAGAAACTTTAGTGCTCACGAGAACTGCTGCCATTTTTATTTGGAGAGCGATATTTAGTTAATTATTTTTGTAGATGATTAATAGATAAATTACTCACGTCCAGAAATTTATTTTAGAATTTTTGGGGTTCCATATCTTGAGCTAGATACAGATTACTACAGACTGTTCTGTTTTTGACAGATTCTGTTTTTCGTGTGCTGTTTGCCTATTTTGATGAATCTATGGCTAGTAAAATAGTTTATAAACCATAGAGAAGTTGTAATATAGTAGGTTTAACACCAATATAAATAAATAATGAGTTCATTACAGTACGTTGAAGTGGTCTTTTGTTTTATTTCGCTAACGGAGCTCACGAGATTTTCTACTTTAAGTTTTGTGTTGTGAAGTTTTCAAGTTTTGGGTAAAGATTTGATGGATTATGGAACAAGGAGTGGCAAGAGCCTAAGCTTGGGGATGCCCATGGCACCCCCAATATAATCCAAGGACACCTAAAAGCCAAAGCTTGGGGATGCCCCGGAAGGCATCCCCTCTTCCGTTTACTTCTATCGGTAACTTTACTTGGAGCTATATTTTTATTCACCACATGATATGTGTTTTGTTTGGAGTGTCTTGTATAATTTGAGTCTTCACTTTTTAGTTTACCACAATCATCCTTGCTGTACACACCTTTTGAGATAGCCATACATGATTTGGAATTTGTTAGAATATTCTATGTGCTTCACTTATATCTTTTTGAGTTATATAGTTTTGCTCTAGTACTTCACTTATATCTTTTTGAGTTATATAGTTTTGCTCTAGTACTTCACTTATATCTTTTAGAGCACGGTGGTGGATTTGTTTCATAGAAACTATTGATCTCTCATGCTTCACATTGATTATTTTGAGAATCTTAAATAGCATGGTAATTTTTTTAAATAATCCTAATATGCTAGGTATTCAAGATTAGTAAAAAAAAATTCTTATGAGTGTTTTGAATACTAAGATAAGTTTGATGCTTGATGATTGTTTTGAGATATGGAGGTAATAATATCAAAGTTGTGCTAGTTGAGTAGTTGTGAATTTGAGAAATGCTTGTGTTGAAGTTTGCAAGTCCCGTAGCATGCACGTATGGTAAACGTTATGTAACAAATTTGAAACATGAGGTGTTCTTTGATTGTCCTCCTTATGAGTGGCGGTCGAGGACGAGTGATGGTCTTTTCCTACCAATCTATCCCCCTAGGAGCATGCGCGTATTGCTTGGTTTTTGATGACTTGTAGATTTTTGCAATAAGTATGTGAGTTCTTTATGACTAATGTTGAGTCCATGGATTATACGCACTCTCACCCTTCCATCATTGCTAGGCTCTTCGGTGCCGTGCATTGCCCTTTCTCACATTGAGAGTTGGTGCAAACTTCGCCGGTGCATCCAAACCCCATGATATGATACGTTCTTTCACACATAAACCTCCTTATATCTTCCTTAAAACAGCCACCATACCTACCTATTATGGCATTTGCATAGCCATTCCGAGATATATTGTCATGCAACTTTCCACCATTCCATTTATCATGATACATTTATCATTGTCATATTGCTTAGCATGATCATGTAGTTGACATAGTATTTGTGGCAAAGCCACTGTTCATAATTCTTTCATACATGTCACTCTTGGTTCATTGCGTATCCCGGTACATCGCCGGAGGCATTCATATAGAGTCATCTTTTGTTCTAGCATTGAGTTGTAAATAAATAGAAGTGTGATGATCATCATTTTCTAGAGCATTGTCCCAAGTGAGGAATTAAAAAAAGAACGGCCATAAAAAAAGAGAAGGCCCAAAAAAAGAGAAAAATAGAGAAAAAGAGAGAAGGGACAATGCTACTATCCTTTGCCACTTGTGCTTCAAAGTAGCACCATAATCCTCATAATAGAGAGTCTCTTGTTTTGTCACTTTCATATACTAGTGGGAATTTTTCATTATAGAACTTGGCTTGTATATTCCAACAATGGGCCTCCTCAAGTGCCCTAGGTCTTCGTGAGCAAGCAAGTTGGATGCAGACCCACTTAGTTTCTTTTGTTGAGTATTCATACATTTATAGCTCTAGTGCATCCGTTGCATGGCAATCCCTACTCCTTACATTAACATCAATCGATGGGCATCTCCATAGCCCATTGATTAGCCTCGTTTATGTGAGACTTTCTCCTTTTTTCTTCTCCAGATAACCCGCATCATCATATTCTATTCCACCCATAGTGCTATGTCCATGGCTCACGCTATATATTGCGTGAAAGCTTATAGGTTTGAGATTACTAAAGTATGAAACAATTGCTTGGCTTGTCATCGGGGTTGTGCATGATGAGAGCATTCTTGTGTGACGAAAATGGAGCATGACTAAACTATATGATTTTGTAGGGATGAACTTTCTTTGGCCATGTTATTTTGAGAAGACATAATTGCTTAGTTAGTATGCTTGAAGTATTATTATTTTTATGTCAATATGAACTTTTATCTTGAATCTTTCGAATCTTAATATTCATACCACAATTAAGAAGAATTACATTGAAACTATGCCAAGTAGCACTCCGCAACAAAAATTATCTTTTTTATCATTTACCTACTCGAGGACGAGCAGGAATTAAGCTTGCGGATGCTTGATACGTCTCCAACGTATTTATAATTTTTTATTGCTCCATGGTATATTATCTAATGTTTTGGACATTATTGGGCTTTATTATCCACTTTTATATTATTTTTGGGACTAACCTATTAACCGGAGGCCCAGCACAGAATTGCTGTTTTTTGCCTATTTTAGGGTTTCGAAGAAAAGGAATATCGAATGGAGTCCAAACGGAATGAAACCTTCGGGAACGTGATTTTTGGAATGAACAAGACCCAGGAGACTTGGACCCTACGTCAAAAAAGAAAGGAGGAAGCCAAGAGGTAGGGGGGCGCGCCTCCCCCCCCCCCCCCAGGCGCGCCCTCCACCCTCGAGGGCCCCCTGTTGCTCCACCGACGTACTCCTTCCTCCTATATATACCTACGTACCCCCAAATGATCAGATACAGAGCCAAAACCCTAATTCCACTGCCGCAACTTTCTGTATCCACGAGATCCCATCTTGGGGCCTGTTCCAGAGCTCTACCGGAGGGGGCATCCATCATGGAGGGCTTCTACATCAACACCATAGCCTCTCTGATGAAGTGTGAGTAGTTTACCTCAGACCTTCGGGTCCATAGTTATTAGCTAGATGGCTTCTTCTCTCTTTTTGGATCTCAATACAATGGTCTCCCCCTCTCTTGTGGAGATCTATTCGATGTAATCTTCTTTTTGCGATGTGTTTGTTGAGACCGATGAACTGTGGGTTTATTATCAAGATTATCTATGAACAATTTTTGATTCTTCTCTGAATTGTTTTATGTATGATTGGTTATCTTTGCAAGTCTCTTTGAATTATCAGTTTGGTTTGGCCTACTAGATTGATCTTTCTTGCAATGGGAGAAGTGCTTAGCTTTGGGTTCAATCTTGCGGTGTCCTTTCCTAGTGACAGTAGGGGCAGCAAGGAATGTATTTTATTGTTGCCATCGAGGATAACAAGATGGGGTTTTTATCATATTGCATGAATTTATCCCTCTACATCATGTCATCTTGCTTAAGGCGTTACTCTATTTTCATGAACTTATTACTCTAGATGCATGCTGGATAGCGGTCGATGAGTGGAGTAATAGTAGTAGATGCAGGCATGAGTCGGTCTACTTGTCTCGGACGTGATGCCTATATACATGATCATACCTAGATATTCTCATAACTATGCTCAATTCTGTCAATTGCTCAATAGTAATTCGTTCACCCACCGTAAAATACTTATGCTCTTGAGAGAAGCCACTAGTGAAACCTATGGCCCCCGGGTCTATCTTCATCATATTAATCTTCCAATACTTAGTTATTTCCTTTGCATCTTTATCACAAAAATACCAAAAATATTATTCTATCATATCTATCAGATCTCACTCTCGTAAGTGACCGTGAAAGGAGTGACAACCCCTTATCGTGTTGGTTGCGAGGAGTTATTTGTTTTGTGCAGGTACGAGGGACTCGCGCGTAGCCTCCTACTGGATTGATACCTTGGTTCTCAAAAACTGAGGGAAATACTTACGCTACTTTGCTGCATCATCCTTTCCTCTTCAAGGAAATCCAACGCAGTGCTCAAGAGGTAGCAGTGGTGAGCTCGTACGGGGCCGGGGTGGACGAGGTGATGCGGATCGACGGCGGCTCTCCGCGGACAGTGCCGAGGGGAACAGACGATGGTGACACGATGTGGCAGCTTAGCGATGAGCCCTTTTTATTGGGATGATCAGCACGATGAGGTGGTCCTCCTGGGCATCTTCCGGTGGTACGAGGTGGCCGGTGACCGAGTTAATGGGGAGGCGGTGGCGATGGCTGCGTCGGGTGTCCAAGAAATTGAAGGGGGCAAGGAAGTGTGAGGGAAAATGAGGGTTAGGACAGGTCCAAGGGGTCGCGGATAGGTTTTGTAGTCGTCCAGGAACACTGTAGTGTCGACGTGGCAGCATCCGCGCGGTCACGAGCGAGGGCACGCGCCCTGGACGGCCAGCACGTGAGATAGAAGAAGACACGGCTATTGGGCTGGGCCGACGCTGTAGTAGTGGGCTATAGTGCACAATAGCTAGGTTTTACTTTTTTTTACTTTCTGTTTTGTTGTTGTTGTTGTTTTTAAATTAGAGTTACTGTTTTCTATTTATTTTAGCTAGCAAATGAACTTTGTTAAAAGTGCCACTTAGCACATAATTACTAGGCAATATTTTAATGCATCACATAAAGTTATAATTTATCTTGAAATGGTTAGATATTTATTTGAATTGAAACGATTAATTTAATTGTTTCTAACTCTATTTTAAAATGGTTAGGGGCATTTTATTAATTCAAAGTATGTTGGATAATCCATAAAAAGGTTAGGGAATATTTTCAACCCAGCCTACATTTTTTTTACTATTTGAAAATATGAAATTTTGACTTGTCTTTGAATTTGAATTTGAATCAGTTTCGAATCAACGCGAGTTTATCAACAGTAACCGAGGTGATGTGGTATCATTACCAGAGGTTCACTCTAGCTTAATTATCCGGGCGTCACAATCATCTCCGTCGGTTTGGAAACTAGCATCGGCGTAACCCCTTACGACGAGCTTTTCCTCACCTCCATAAGCTAGGAAGATCTCTTTAGTCCTTTTCAGGTACTTCAAAATAGTATTTACCACTGCCCAGTGACTCTCACCTGGGTTGGCCTAGTACCTACTTGTTAGGCTTATTGCAAAAGCAGCATCAGGCCGTGTACATATCATGGCATACATGATGGATCCAATTGCCGAGGCATACGGAATCCGACTCATCCTACATCACTCATCAGAGTCGAAGGACTCCGAGTCTCTCTTAGCCTCATACCATGTGAGACAGGCAAGAACCCTTTCTTGGCCTCACTCATGTTGAACTGCTTCAACACTTTATCTATGTGCGTGCTTTGGCTCAAGCCGAGCAGCCTCCTCGATCTATCTTTATAGATCTTGATGCCTAATGTAAATTGCCTCACCAAGGTCCTTCATTGAAAACTTGCCATTCAATGATTCCTTGACCGAGTTCAGCATTGAAATATCATTTCCGATCAATAGTATGTCATCCACATACAAGATCAAAAACACAATCGAGCTCCCACTTGACTGTTTGTATAAACAAGCATCCTCATCGCTTTTGATGAAACCGAGACCAGTGACAACCTCATCAAAACGAATGTTCCAACTCCGAGATGCTTGCCTCAACCCATAAATGGATCTCTTGAGCTTTCATACTTTACTAGTGCTAGTCGGATCGACAAAACCCTCGGGTTGTATCATATACATGTCCTCAATTAAATTTCCGTGAAGGAAAGACGTTCTGACATCCATCTGCCATATCTCTTAATCAAAATATGCAGCTATAGCTAGTACGATCCTCACCGACATTAGCTTTGCTACCGGCGAGTAAGCCTCGTCGTAGTCAATTCCTTGAACTTGTCCATAACCTTTAGCGACAAGCCGAGCTTTGTGGTTCTGAATGTTTCCATCCACATCGGCTTTTTTCTTAAAGACCCATTAGCAGCCAATGGCCTTTACGCCAGGTGGCGGATCAACCAAGTCCCAGACTTGATTTTCATCCATGGACTTTAACTCGGATCTCATGGCCTCTAGCCATGCCTCGAAATCTGGGCTCACCATCGCTTCCGCATACGTGGTCGGCTCGTCGCTTTATAGCAACAACACATCACGCACTCTGCGCAATCTTTCCGACCTCCGTGGTTCCTGTGCCGCTTCCACTACGGGTTCCCCGACTGACTCCGGTATGATCTCATTACCCGTCGAGCCGTCCCCGAGTGGTACTCGAATTTCTTCGAGTCGGACTGTCCTCCCACTGGCCTCCCAACTTAGAAACTATTTCTCAAGGAAAACCCCGTTCCGAGCAACAAAAACTTTGTTCTCTTCCCGGTTGTAGAAGCTATATCCAAGGTTTCCCTCGGATATCCCATGAATATGCATTTATCTGACTTGGGTGTAATCTTGTCTGACATAAGTCGCTTGAAAAATGCTTCACAACACCAAATCTTTAGAAAAGACAAACCGGGACTCTTCCCGATCCACATCTCATGTGGTGTCTTATCTACGGATTTTGATGGTACCCCGTTAAGTGTGAAAGCTACAGTTTCTAGAGTGTATCCCCAGAATGACAAGGGTAAGTCCAATTTGCTCATCACGGAGATATGGATACAGTTTCTACAGTTTCTAGAGTGTATCCCCAGGGTCAATTTGTTGGATTGTGAAAGCTATGTTGGACATATTCTGGGGATACACTTAACGGGGTACCCTGTCCAACATAGCGTGTCAGAATGGAGGAATAGGACCTTGTTGGACATGGTTCGGTCAATGGATGTCAATGGATGACCGAACCATGTCCAACAAGGTCCTATTCCTCCATTCTGACACGCTGTTTCTCTGTGGCGTACCCGGGGGTGTGAGTGAGGTATTATACCTCGGCTTTTCAGATGATCATCAAACTCCTGGCTCATGTACTCACCTCCACGATCTGATCGTAGAAGTTTTATAGTCTTGCCGAGCTAAGTCTCAACCTCGTGCTGAAACTCTTTGAACTTATCAAAAGTTTCCGACTTGTGCCTCATCAAATAGATATATCCATATCTACTCAAGTCGTCAGTAAAAGTCACGAAGTACTGATAGCCACCTCTGGCAATTGTGCTCATTGGACCAGACACATCACTATGTATAAGTTCCAATAGCTCGGACAACCTCTCGTAACTCTTTGCGAAAGGAGACTTAGGCATCTTGCCGAGCAAGCATGATTCGCATGTCTCGAACGACTCAAAGTCAGACGAGGTTAGGAGCCCATCATCATGGAGCTTCTTCATGCGTTTCAGACTAATGTGTCCAAGCCAGCAATGCCAGAAGTATGTCGGATTTATCTCATTAGGCTTATGCCTATTGACATTCACATTGTAGACCGGTTCCTGTTCTAGATTCAATATAAATAGCCCATCAACAATGGGTGCATAGCCGTAGAACTTACCATTCAAATAAAACGAACAACCATTGTCCTTTAAATTGAATTCATAACCCTGACTCATCAAGCATGAGGCAAAAATAATGTTCCGACTAAGTGCAGTAATGTAATAACAATTATTCAATTCCAAAATAAATCCAGAAGAAAGCTAGAGCTGCATCGTGCTGACCTCCAACGCAACAACTCTTGCTTTGTTGCCGACCTTGATGTCAATCTCCCCTTGTGCCACATGCCTAGTTCTTACCAGCCCCTGCATCAAGTTGCAAATATGAACAACTGATCCGGTATCAAATACCAAAGAGCTACTAGGTATGTCATCAAGGTAAATGTCTATAACATATGCAACAAGTGTACCTTTGCCCGAAGAAGCATTTCCGGCCTTCTTGCCATGCTCTGCAAGCCACTTGCTACATTTTCTCTTCTAGTGACCGGTCTCCTTGCAATGATAGCAAATGGTCTTCGAGTCCGGTCCAGACTTTGGTGCAGCGGCGGAGGTTACCATCTCCGTGCCCTTTGCCTTAGCCTTTTTCTTGGACCAACTCTTCTTGAACTTAGCCGATTTCTGCACCATTAACACTTGATGCGTACCTTTCTTAATATCCCGCTCTGCAACTTTGAGCATCCCATGTAATTCGGTGAGCTTCTTATCCATGACATGCATATGATAGTTCGAGATGAACGTCCCATAGCTGGGCAGTAGAGAACCCAGAACTACATCAGTAGCCAGCTCATCCAAGAGCGGGAAGCCCAAACGATCCAAAGCTTGCATATATCCGATCATCTGGATCACATGTGGGCTCCGTGGATCACCTTCCTTCAGCTTGCAATCCATCAAGGATTGCCAGACGTTGAACCTTTCGATCCTATCCAGTGTCTGAAACATGCTCTTGAGACTTTCAATCATATCGTAAGCCTCAACATTTTCAAAATGATGTTGCAAATCGGGCTCCATACAAGCCGGCATCAGACAACTGATCTCCGTTGATTCATCAACGAGTTTCTGGTAGGCATTCTTAGTTGTGGAACTAGCATTATCGGCATGTTCCTCTAGAAGTGGATCCTCTAGAACATGTTCCTTTTTATCATGCTTGAGAACAATTCTCAGATTTCTATACCAGGTGGTAAAGTTTGTTCCATTCACTTTATCCTTTTTCAGAATTGATTTCAATGCAAAGTTGTGTTGAGCAGGTGGTGCCATTGATGTACAACAGAAAATATGCAATCACTAAGCAATGTGTTTATGTAGATTAATTCAAGCGTTAAATATAAATACTACCAGGCATCCCTCTGCGAGCTCTCAGTGATTTAGGATCCGACTACCACATGCGACTAGTGAGCTTTAGCATCACTGCTAGACAACATGTCTATCCGGTAAGCAACTCCTTGCTAACCGTATCTCTATACGACTCATGTCGGTCGGGAAGGTATCTCATACCCCGGCCCCCAACCTTCTTTGCCACAAGGCCCAAAACTGTTTTGATAGCCTTGTCAAGTTAACTTGAGGCAGTGCATGTTTGTGTCCGACACGAACCCTTCAGTTCAAGGACACCTAGCAACACCCCAATTTTATGAGCCCACTACTAGACGTACTTGACGTGCGAAGGTGCAACATCGGGGATGGCAAATTTATTGATGTTAACGAGGGATCTTTCTACCATTCTAACATGCATATAAAACAAGAAGCATAAAAATCACAAATAAAACATATATTGTGAAATAGTATGCTCCTTCATGGATGTTCTTCCAGGCCGG
This sequence comes from Triticum monococcum, assembly GCA_034509565.1. Classification (NCBI taxonomy): domain Eukaryota; kingdom Viridiplantae; phylum Streptophyta; class Magnoliopsida; order Poales; family Poaceae; genus Triticum; species Triticum monococcum. The sequence continues at coordinate 474,155,957 of CM067842.1, read as the reverse complement.
CTCCGACTCCGATGACCATCTAGGAACTCCATCTTGTTTGTCACGTCGGGATGCCAAGCCACCAACCTGATCTCTATTATCCAACTACTACAACTCGTAATGAATTTTACATAGAGTAAAAAGTCGACACGCGGGTCGTTATACAATATAATGACAGCACTTTGGCTCCTGCCGGCTGACAAACATGACACGCGGGCCATGAATAATTTACACACATGCATCACATAAACATGAGCCATACTATTTACATCAAACCTGCAAAACAAAGTTACTCATAGAATCGCATTCTACCGGTTTGAGTGATCGTGTGTGAAATACAAGGCGCTATGCACACGACGGTTTCCGATCTGACCGATCTTATCGATCATCGCGAGTCCGATTTGGATTTACGTTTCACTGTTAACCCCGATGGCGGATACCGACCGGTAGGGGTAGGTTGTGTCACGACCTCATCGACTCCGATCATCAGAAAACATAGCCACATCGATCCCCATGTGCAGTTGATCTCATCAACCGGGCACACAGCCGATCTCATCAATGACAACAGATCTCATCTGCCGCCTCCACATATCTAATATGCATACAATCTGAAACCAAATCCTATAGCAGAGGCTCTGATAGCACTGTTGGGTTCTACGGTAGGGTGCATCGACTGCAAATGAAAATTTTCCTACGCGTAGAACAACCAAGAACATGCTATGGGAGATGGATCACAGATCGTTGCCACTAGATGCGCAGTGCCGTGCAGTAGAAGAGTTGAGGCAACACGTCTCCTCCTTGTCCGATCTCCCTTGAATAGTCGGTCGTCGGTTCCCTCGTACAGGTTCGCCGGAGCGGTGCAAGTGCACCGCCTCTAACGGTATTCACGCGTGCAGGAGGAACACCGTGCGGCGGACTGCTAGGTCCGATCACACAATCGGCAGTCGAGTGGAGGTGACTATTCGCAACACATGCAAACCCTAGTGACAGCGCTGAAGCGATCAATCGCATGAGTGTGCCACACCCACACTTTATATAGGCGTCCGTCGTGGGATCAACACTTGGGCCTCGCACGGACCCTAAAGCCCATAAGTCTACTCAACCAGAATAAAAACATATATCGGATCACATCCGGTCAGTGTCCTCGGATCCGACCTCGTAAGTTCCTTCCCTTAAGTGTGCGACCACTTAGGTTCAAGCCGGCTTGGTCGCAGTTCGGATCACCTCCGAACTACACGGTTGGTAGTGGCCCCTAGCAAGGCATGCCGAACACCAAGCAGACCATGAAGCTGGTTAGGCGAACCTGTTCATCATACTTCTGGTCCCTTTGCCACACGATATATGTTGTCGGGCTCAAGGCGAGGCTGTCATCCTTGTGCTAGCCCGACCTCTTTCTTGTTCCAGTGATGCCGACCACAAACCAGATTATCTCATAATCCTTGTCACATGGCCATGCTTATCCTGGTCAGATCACACGAGGGGCCTAGAGTATATCTCTCCTGATCGGAGGGGAAAATCCCATCTTGCTCGACCATGTCTTGCAGCATTGGTCTGGACAAGCCCGAAACCTACCTTTGTAACTAACCAGTCACGGAGTAGCATTTGGTTGGCCCAAACACTACTAGGGAAAACCCTAGTAGTAGCGCGGGTAGCCGCGCTACCAATAAGGCGCTACAACTATTACTTAGCAGTAGCTCGTGCGACAAGCGCTACTGCTAAGACACATAGCGGCAGCGCTTGTTCTATATCGCGTTGCTGCTAATCTAGCTAGTTGTAGCGTGTTTACTATCTATCGCTACTAGTACTCTTTTTTCATTTTTAGTGTATTTATACGTCGTTATACAAATTTTGGTACAATACTAATTATGAGGTTTACATCATTATGTCCATAACAGTGTGTCAAATGAAGGTGGATTAGGTTCAAGTGGAGGCAATATGTGGTGCATGTCAAAAGTATACTACTAATCCAAATCAACTTGATCTAGTTTGGACCAGTAGTACTTTCGATGTGCAGCACATGTTGCCTCCACTTGAATCTAATCCGCCAGCACAAGCTATTTCATCATCATCATAGTCATTACCACCAACAGTATTTATTTAATCACCATAGTCATAGTGTAGCACATCATCATCTTCAAACTCATTCTAGCTAGCTAATCACCACCAACACTAACTGCGGTAGCTATCTAATCACCACCAACACTAGCTAATAATAATCATCATAGTCATTACCACCAACACTAGCTATTTAATCATCATAGTCATAGTGTAGCACATCATCATCTTCAAACTCATTTCTAGCTAGCTAATCACTCCTGCTGCTCTCTCTCAGGTAAAATAACATAAAACATGTATAGCACTCCTCCTTCATCAAGTTGGAGCATGCAGATGAACCTGTCTCCTAATCGTGGGTTGCGCTTCTGATTGCTGCCCCCTAGTACTTCTCTGCGATCGTTCACAATTTTGCTCCAGTCTTTCACTATTAAGCATTCCTCGCTATTAGAAATCCTGAATGCACTAAAGTGCATTGTAGGATATCTTGGCCGTAAGCTAACAATATTCATGGTACCTTTAGTCTCGATCCAATCAGGCACAACATTCATCGGGAGTCCCTGTTGAAGAACATCGTATAGTAACATACTTAGCAATGAAGTTTAGCTTAAAAATAATGTATGCAAAAGATGCACTGAGGACAAATAGTAAAAATCTTACCATCTTTCCTAAATAGATGTGACCGTAGTTCAGTACGAAAACTATTGGTCACACATTTTCAGTACTAACATTTCTAAGTGCAGGAAGAAAATTTGTCTTGACAGTATCAAGATCCTCAAGCCATGAAACATAATGACTTAGCTCCTCGCAGTTTAGTTCAACCCCGGGACAGTAGTAGGTCCTGTCTACCAAGCGTTGGTCATGTTTTCTTGAACGGAAATAAGCTGACAATAGAAATTAGTTGTCAACTATTTTTGAATAAACAATATCAAAGACATAAATATGGTTGAGAAACTCACATAATGGTATAACTGGAGGCGTCTACACATTGACCCAGATGTCGGTATTACCTTCTATATCATCTTCCGGACGAATATCAAAGGTGATAACCATATCAGGCGCAAATGCATAAGTCTTGCATAGTGCTCGCCAAGTTTTGCATCCAAAATAGGTGTAGTCGTCTTCGTTGTATAATTTTGCGTGGAAAATATAACCATGCTCGGTCTTCAAGTAAACTTTCTTTACCTCCATAGTACGACTGAAACCTATCTTATCCAAGGCAAAAACACTTGCATGGCAGGGGATACGCTAGTAGAATAGTAAAAAAAATATAAGTTGAAGCAAATGAAGGAGATGTCATGCTTAATTACGAAAAAAGACTTGCCGTTGTGACTTACTGTATCCACTTCGAAGTTCTCGTCCAGCTTGATGCTGAAGCGCCTATCATCATCTAGGAAGATTTCGTCGCATAGGTCGCGCTCATCTTCGCGGTATTTGCAAATACCGAAATCCTTTTCGTCGTCAGACATTTCCTATGTTCATAGTTGAAACATTAATTGAAAATCGATCGAAGACAACTACCAGGATACTCAACACACAAATCCAGGGCACTCGATATTTCCTACATATTCTGGCACAAGTCATGCCAAAATTCACGGAAAAATCTGGCATGACCTTTGCTAGAATAGGACATATCGAGCGCCTGAAATTTGCCGGAACGGAAATGAATCAACACTCCGGCAAAACATAGGTCACTCGGAGGTGTAACCTACAAACATGACCGGCCACTTGGGCAAGCACATATCCTATTTGAGCAACACAAGATATACACTTCAAAATATCTTATAGGACTCATATTGACATGAGCATTCAATAAGCAAAACCAAATCGTAAAATAAGTAAGTATTCAAATTAGCATGCATTCAATAAACAAAAGTAAATCATCTCATGCATCTGTACATCATCGAATATTATCACTAATACATCCCGAATAGTATCATACATATAACATCACTAATACAACTAAAATGCTAGCGCACGACGGGTATCGGCGCGGGCGGTGGACACCCACAGAGAAGGAACCATCACAGGATCATAGCTCCAGTGAGATACTGTAACACCCCAGATGTAACTTGCCATATTTGTACTCCGACTCTTCCCATTTTTGGCTCTAAGTTATGAGATTCCCTTCGTGGTTGGGTTTTGTCTTCGTTTTGCATTTTGTTCATCTCATGCATTTCATATCATGTCATCATGTGCATCTCATTTGCATACGTGTTCGTCTCATGCATCCGAGCATTTTCCCCGTTGTCTGTTTTGCAATCTGACACTCCTACGTGCACCGGCGTACCCCTTTTGTCTCTTTTCATGTGCGGGTGTTAAACATTCTCGGAGTGGACCGAGATTTGCCAAGCGGCCTTGGTACACCACCGGTAGACCGCCTGTCAAATTTCGTGCCATTTGGAGTCCGTTTGATACTCCAACGATTAACTGGGTAACCGGAGAGGCCTCGTGTGTCTTGCAGCCCAACACCCCTCCAAAACGGCCCAATAACTCTTCCAAACCACTCCCATGTCCTCCGCCGTTGGATCACGATCGCGCGGGTGAAAACTACACCTCATTTGGACACTCCTACCTTTTTCTAGGTATAAATATGTGCACCCCCTCCTCCAAATCCGGGTCCCGAAACCCTAGCCCCGCTCCCTCTCCGCTACCCGACACGTCCGGTCCGGCCGGACAGATCGCGCCGCCGCCCCGCGCCTATCGCACGCCACCACGTGTCCCTGCACCGCTGCCACCTGCCGCCGGCCCGCGAGCCCACAGTCGGCCCGCCGAACCCGGCTCCGCCACCCGCGCGCACCGCGCCGCTCCCGCGGCTCCTCCGTGCCCCGCCTCCTCACCGTCCGGTCGCCGCCCGCCGGCGGAACTCCGCGCCCGGAACCGGCCGACCCGACCACGCCGACCTCGCCAGCGTCCTCCCCGTCTCTCTCCGGCCCCGGCTCCGGCGTAGTCTCCGGCGAACTCCTCGATCCAGATCCAGATCCATTTTCGAGGTTGACCCGAAATATTTTCTAAGTCCTTTATTTTCTACATTCTGGTGCACTATTCATCATGCCATAACTTTGTGTGTGCTACTCCGTTTCATGCGAATGATATGTCAAAATGTTCATTGTGAGATGATCTTCATTTCATTCCATTGTGGCATGCTTGTTTGAGTCCATCTTGATGCCCAAATCACTGATGCAAGAGTGCTATAAATTGTTAGGTGCTGTTACTTAGCAGATTATGAGGATTTGTCATTTTTGTCACATTTATTGTGTGCTGGATATGGGCATGAGCTCTACATGTGTTTTGATCTATGCCAGGCCATCTTTACAGGGGGGTGCTTTCCATATATTTTTGTGATCCTTGTGGTGACTAGAACAAGCATGCAAAGTAGCCTTCGTGATATTGCTGATTTCAGGGACTTAGGATTTTGCCAAGTCCTTGTTCTGCTATTATTTTTATGCCATGTAAACATGATGCTACAGTGAGATACATGCTTGCTTTGAGTTGCTTCAGTAAGGATGATTTGGACATATGGTTATGCTCTATCCATCCATGCCCCTGTTTTCAGTTATGGAGTGCCCTAGCATGTCTTAATCTTGCTCTACTTTTGCTATAAAATGTTCCTGGCATATTGTTTACGTGTTAATCAATTTTGCCATGGTGGTTGTAGTTGATCCAAGCATGCTATGAATTTTCTCTTGCCATGGTTAGCTTCACAAACATGTCTACTTGCTGATGCTATGCCTGTTTTGTCATACAATGCCTTATGGTGAGTGAATCGAGCTCGCAAAGATGCCTTCATAATTCTTTTTATGCCACGCTCTGTTTTCTGCTAAGTCTGAATCTGTTAATAAAACTTGCTATGTTTACATGGGTGCCATCATATCTTCTGATCCTTTTTGGCTCATGGTCATTAAGGGACTTTTGTTCTATGCATTTAGTATATTCATTCCATGCCTTGTTTTGCTATAATAAGTTCCTGTAGCATGTTGTTTGCTTGCTCTAAACATTGCGTCCTGATGTTATTTCTGGCATGTTAGTATTTTCACTAAGTCTGTGATGCTGATATCTTTTGCAATTTTGCCATGCTTGTCTGAACCTGCTATTGTGTGATTTAGTTGTAGCTCAGTGTTCATGTTTTGTCAAGCATCTTGAGTAGAACACTGTCATGTGCTTTGTTGCTATGTTGGAGTGCAGTAGCTTAGTTTCTTGTTGCATTCTAGATGGCATCATGCTGTTAATCACAGAATCGTGACATTCTTGTTTTGCTTGCCATTTGCCAACCGTGCATCCGATTCCGGTGACCTTTATGTCAATTTCGACCGAAATCATTACATATTTCCAGCGGCACACTTGGTTTGCCAAGTTGATTCCTTGCCCATTCCTTTTCTTCCGGAGCACGCATGTGCATTGCATATCACATCTCGCATATCATGTCAAGTTTTGCATCATGTTGATTGTGCATTGCACCGTGATTGATTGTTGGTCCTTTTGCTTGTATTCTTGCTTTGGGTAGAGCCGGGAGACGAGTACATGATCGAGGAACCTATTGAGTACACTAACGAGGATCAAGCTTTCGTCAATTCTGAGAACTTTGCAGGCAAGATGACCATACCCTTGAAATCACTTCTATCTTTGCTTGCTAGTTGTTCGCTCTATTGCTATGCCGTGATACCTACCACTTGCTATATCATGCCTCCCATATTGCCATGTCAAGCCTCTAACCCACCTTTTCCTAGCAAACAGTTGTTTGGCTATGTTACCGCTTTGCTCAACCCCTCTTATAGTGTTGCTAGTTGCAGGTGAAGTTGAAGTTTGTTCCATGTTGGAACATGGATATTGTTCGGATATCACTATTATATCTTGTTTACTTTAATGCATCTATATACTTGGTAAAGGGTGGAAGGCTCGACCTTATGCCTGGTGTTTTGTTCCACTCTTGCCGCCCTAGTTTCCATCATACCGGTGTTATGTTCCTTGATTTTTTGTTCCTTACGCGGTTGGGTGTTATGGGAACCCCTTGATAGTTCGCCTTGAATGAAACTCCTCCAGCAAGGCCCAACCTTGGTTTTACCATTTGCCTCCTAAGCCTTTTCCCTTGGGTTCTGTGGACTCAAGGGTCATCTTTATTTTAAACCCCCGGGCCAGTGCTCCTCTGAGTGTTGGTACAAACTAGAGCCCCTTGCAGCGCCACCTCGGGGAAACTTGAGGGTTGGTTTTAGTTGTACGGATTGCTTATCCGGTGTGCCCTGAGAATGAGATATGTGCAGCTCCTATCAGGATTTGTCGCCACATTCAGGCGGCTTTGCTGGTCTTGTTTTACCATTGTCGAAATGTCTTGTAACCAGGATTCCGAGTCTGATCGGGTCTTCCTGGGAGAAGGAATATCCTTCGTTGACCGTGAGAGCTTGTGATGGGCTAAGTTGGGACACCCCTGCAGGGTATGAACTTTCGAAAACCATGCCCGCGGTTATGGGCAGATGGGAATTTGTTAATATCCGGTTGTAGAGAACTTGACACTTAACTTAATTAAAATGAATCAACCGTGTGTGTAGCCGTGATGGTCTCTTTTCGGCGGAGTCCGGGAAGAGAACACGGTCTCGTGTTATGCTTGAACGTAAGTAGCTTCAGGATCACTTCTTGATCACTATTAGTTTCTCGACTGTGCTTTGCTTCTCTTCTCGCTCTCTTTTGCGTAAGTTAGCCACCATATATGCTAGTGCTTGTTGTAGCTCCACCTCACTACCTTTCCTACCCATAAGCTTAAATAGTTCTGATCGCGAGGGTGTGAGATTGTTGAGTCCCCGTGACTCACAGATACTTCCAAACAGATGCAGGTGCCGATGATGCCAGTGCAGGGGACGCTACCGAACTCAAGTGGGAGTTCGACGAGGATTCAGGCTGTTACTATGTTTCTTTTCCAGATGATCAGTAGAGGAGCCCAGTTGGGGTGATCGGGGATCTAGCATTTGGGGTTGTCTTTCTTTATTTTGGTTCCGTAGTCGGACCTTGATTGTATTCTGGATGATGTATGATATATTTATGTATTGTGTGAAGTGGCGATTGTAAGCCAACTCTTTATCCCTTTCTTATTCAGTACATGGGATATGTAAAGATTACCCCTCTTGCGACAAGCCTACCATGCGGTTATGCCTCTAAGTCGTGCCCCGACACGTGGGAGATATAGCCGCATCGTGGGTGTTACAGATCCCTGGAGAACCTGCCGGGTATTGGAGAACCTGTGCTCCAACGCAAACAAGTAGCGACGGACGTGCGCGTCCTCCTCACTGACACGGTGACGCACCACCTCCATGGGGTCCTCAAGCCTTTGGACCGTCACTGGCCCACGAGACCGCCACCAAAGAAGGTTTGGGTCAACGACGGGCTGACTCTTCACCAACCTGCGCCCCCGGTAGGTAGCGCCTCCCAGTACCACCCCGGCGAAGCCCAGTCCCGGACATGACCCATATGGTGACGCAGGTGTCCTCCGCCGACTCGACGAGGATGCGGGATAGGCATCGTCGACTAATTGCTTTAACTAAAAAAGTAAACTAGTTCTATTAATTTTCATACTAAAAATAAAATAGGTGTATTAACTCAACTAGTTCAATTAAGCACTTACTATGAATAAAAACAAACTAGTTTTTACTTAAAAATAAACTAGTTCAACTAGTTATATTAATTTTCTTACTAATTCTATTAAATACTTACTAAAAAGGTAAAAAAAACTAGTTATATGAACTCTAAAATTTAACCCTAACCGATGAACTCTAAAATTTAATGAACCCTAACTAATTTGATGAACTCTAAAATTTAACCCTAACTAATTTGATGAATTCTAAAATTTAATGAACCCTAACTAATTTGATGAACTCTAAAATTTAACCCTAACTAATTCGATGAACTCTAAAACTAATTCTATTTAACAACTACTACCATAATTAGCATCTAATTTGATGAACCCTAACTAATTAGATGAACTCTGAAATTTAACCCTAAGAACCCTAGCTAGGCAGAAGTAGGGGAGGAGGAGGAGGAGGGCGTGCTCACCTCTGGCGCCGGCGAAGTTAGGGAGAGGGGCACGCGGCGTCGAGGTCGGGGATGGGGTCGGGGTCGGGGCGGCGGGCGCACGGCGGAGGGCGGCGATGTAGGAGGGCGTCGAGGTCGGGGTCGGGGGCGGCGTCGAGGTTGGGGCGGGGGCGGCGTCGAGGGTGTGCAGAGAGCGACGGGTCGCGCGCGGCGGCCGACGGCGATGCAGGGCGACGACAGCGGAGGAGTAGGGATTTGGGGGAAGTGGCCGCGGGGAAGAACGAACCGCACGGTTATGTCAAAAGTAGCAGTAGCGCGTTCCAGGAAGTGCGCTGCTGCTACGATAGCTATAGCGCATTTCTTAACAATCGCTACTGCTATTCCTTCTCTTTTTTATTTGCTTTCCATTTAACTTTATTTTCGTTAGCAGTAGCGCCTTTGTTCGTAAACGCGCTGCTACAAAACAAGTAGCGGTAGCGCGGTTCTACGTAGGTCGCTACTACTATGTGTAGCCTATCGGCTAAGCCGTGGGAATTTTAGTAGTAGCGCTTTTGTTCTCGGGCGCGCTACTGCTACAACTGTATCTGTAGCGCGGTTTAAAACATCGCGCTGCTGCTAATTAGCACCGGCATGCATTTTTAGCCTGCGCTACTGCTAATGTTTTGTGTATAAGGTTTTCCCTAGTAGTGAAAGCAAGTCTGTCACCATCCCGAGTACATGCGCCAGCTCAGGTCTTAGGACATAGAACGTATGTTGTACTAGAGACTTACAGATGACATATCGCTGCGTCTCATAGTTGGGTCTGTCCGACTCAGACCTTATCTCAACTCGGATCCAACTACGTCGAATCCGACCAGATCCTTCCAAGTCCATATTATCCGGTTAGCATCCAATGCTCCATGGCTAGTGAGACCACGCCATCGACCATGTCATATGCTAATCTAGTTGGCTGCGCATCCACACATCCCTTTTGACTAGGGAACCTTTAGGACAGTCATCATACAATGCATAGTCTCACAAACAAGTCATGTACTTGCTGATACACATCATTGATAATGTCCAAGGACTATCATTATTCATAAACACATAGGGAATATTATCATACATGATTGCCTCTAGGGCATATCTCCAACAATGTTATCACCATTATATTCATGTTCTAGATCTGACCTTGCAAGTTATAGCCACCTACTACGTGTTATGATCCGGCAACCCCGGAGTGACAACAACCGGGCCCACTCCCGGTGATGACCGTAGTTTGAGGAGTTCAAGTATTCACTATGTGTTAATGCTTTGTTCTGGTTCTCTATTAAAAGGTGGCCTTAATATCCCTTAGTTTCCAATATGGACCCCGGCTGCCATGGGAGGGTAGGACAAAAGATGTCATGCAAGTTCTTTTAATAAAGCACGTATGACTATTTACGGAATAGATGCCTACATTATATCGATGAACTGGAGCTAGTGTCGTATCGCCCTAGGTTATAACTGTCACATGATGAATATCATCCAACAAGTCACCGATCCAATGCCTACGAATTTATCCTATATTGTTTCTGCTAAGTTACTACTGCTATCATCACTGTTACACTTACTACAAAATTACTGCTATCACTGTTACTGTTACCGTTGCTGCTGTCACTACTATCAAAACTATCAAACTACTTTGCCACTAATCACTTTGCTGCAGATAATCAATCTCCAAGTGTGGTTGAATTGACAACTCAGCTGCTAATACCTTCAAATATTCTTTGGCTCCCCTTGTGTTGAATCTATAAATTTGGGTTAAATACTTTACCCTCGAAAACTGTTGTGATCCCCTATACTTGTGGGTTATCAGTCATACAAGCATATGAGGCCGTGATCAAACCCCACATCAACTACATAACCGGAGAACAATGCCGAGTAGCGAGGAATTGTTCAACACTAGAACAGAAAGGATGGGGTCAACGACCAAAACCTAGCCCATGCCAGCCAAATATAGTTAGGCGGCATGATCAAATATCTAGTCAGAATAAAGTAGAGACATTCCCTACAAAAAAGAGAGACATTCCAGTAGGCCAAGGCACTATGTATTTTTACCAATCTTCTCAGTCTTGAAAGTACTAGATATCTCTTAAACAATATACTAGCTGGTGATGATGGGGTACTGGGAAGTGTGCTTCTGATGGGATGGTCCACTCTAGCAAACTAGCACCCCGAAGAATTACATAGAAGAATGCCAAGATAAGATAGTCAGAAAAGGGTGAAAGAGTACATACACACTATGGTAACACCATAGGGTACCCCGCGAGAACATCGCAAGATCATACACCCCATCACTAAATAAGTGGAAAGATGGCCAAAAACATACGTGGGAAGACCACCAAATAGATGGTGCATAATCTAGCGATCACAAACGCACGACACACCCCACCCTACCCCCCAAGGAAACAAGAGGAATAATTCCTTGAAGGAACTATGACATGGCTGGAAATGTGACTACATACACGAAGAAGTGCATATGTGGGTTTTTTGGACACACCACAACAGTCAAAGTGTACTTCGGGGGAAAGGAATACAAGAAAGAGGAGGATGCAAGCGAGTTATCTAGAATCTAGGGCAAACTATCATCACAACAAAGCAAACTAGGACGAAGAAGCTCCCCAGCAGCCACAACACCGGGAAAAAAATAAAGACTCGGGGTCTACACCATCCCTAGCAAGAACGAGGTCACAAAACTCAAACGCTTAATACAACCAACACATTGGTGGGATCATTATACCTCCTAAATGTATCTATAGTTTTTGCAACATTCATGTTATATATTGGTAAATTATGCCATATATTACTTTTTGGACCAACATAACATAAAGGCTACTTTTCTATATTTGTTGCATTGATTTGAGATATTTAGGAAATACAATTGAACATGGAAAAAATATGGCGATCTGTAAAACGTGGAGTACAACATACACCACTAAGGAGGGGCATTGGGGAGCCATGTGGCCCCCACATGGCTAGGCCAAGAGGCTTAGGGGAGCTGGCTAGGCCGTGTGGGTCCCACGGGCACCCTTGATGCAACTCTTCGTTCCTTGATGCTTATATAACCCTACTAGACACCATCATATTGACCATGGGATTTTTATGCCGCCACCACTACACAATCCGAGGTGGAACTCATCTACAACCTTGTTCGGGAACTCTACTAGAGAGGGTGGGGTTCTTCGTGTTTTGCATCAACAACCATTCTTTAATTCTACCATCATGTGTGAGTAGTCCATCCTCTGGACAATGGGTTCATAATGATGGATATTCAACATTTTTCTCTCACATACCTCAATAAGATATCACATGAGTTATCCTGCATAATTATGATCCATCTAATGTAATTTTCTCTGGTATTACTTTAGCCATTTGATGAATTATTATGTTATGGTCAGGTTATAAGTGTTGCTTTGCATGGAATACATATGTATATTGTTCCTCGAGCTAGTAGTTTTATCGTTCGCCGGTTTAAATGGACAATCAATAGAGGTAATGGTGTGCATTAGTTAGGTTTCATATTTGTAGCTGAAGTATTTCAGTGATAGAAAGATAAAAAACTTATAACTGTGTTCTTGCCACTAGAACAAAAATATTGACTCATTGCTGATGAGAGCAGGTGAGGGGAATATCATTATCAACTCAATATTCGGGGTCAGATGGACATAGCAACTGTGTGCACTTAATATCTCTTTATATTGAGTTATGATCCAAATTCGTAAAGGCTAATTTTTTATGAAGCGGAGCGAAGCTGTCGGTGTACTAAGACATGGGTGCCTTTGTACCCTGACTTGTGCATAGGTAGTAGTAGCCTTCCCGATGGCAGGGCTTGTCGGAGGAGTGCTCTAAACAAGACTCAAGACTTGGTTAACAAAAGCATGAAGAAGACCTCCAGGTAGGTCATCGAGAAGTACTAAAAACAAGTACTGAAGATCAAGTATCAAGCCACTAACAAGTGAAGACTCGACAAGCTCCATGCCAACAAGCTCCCACTATTTGTCCACCGCTCCAACTCACCGACACGCGAGTCACCTGTCAAGTAGGTGTCAAGCGAGCATGCTGTTTGGTGAGCTCTGTCTGGGCATGTGTCAGCTTACCGCCGGAATGATAAACTTTCATGACACTCTTCCTGGAGTGTATCAAGATAATATGAGGTAGTTGGGCGAACGCCACAGAAGGAGAGGCTATCCTTGCCGGAAGCATCACCAGTGTGACACCTCACGATGCATTTCATGCATTTGTCCTAGTCCGTCAGAGTTAGGTATTTAGCACTGTAGCCACTTTTTACCTTGTGTAAAGATTGTTTTACCACTGTGGTGACCCCTTTATCTATAAAAGGAGGAACATGGCTACCTTTACAAAGGTCGACACTTTGCTCATTTACACCACATGCATAGATGCACTTCCCGCGCACCTTTCAGGCAAGTTGCATTCCTTGTACTTGAGCTCAAACACATCCAATACACAAAGCAAGAGTAGGCTTTTACGCCTCATGGCAGCCTGAACATAGGTAAAACTTGTGTGTTCTGCTGATTCTGCTCTTTGTGCGCATGGATCCCCACAGTTGAACCGCAAAGGAGCCTTTGCCGATCCCATAGATCGTCGTATGCATGGCAGAAGCCCTATCACAAAAAGGCTTGGGCCAAGTGTGACGCCCCCGAATTGACTGTGCACTAATCATACACGCAAATGTGTATGATCAAGATCAGGGACTCACGGGAAGATATCACAACACAACTCTAGACACAAGTAAAATAATACAAGCTTCATCTTACAAGCCAGGGGGCCTCGAGGGCTCGAATACAAGCTCGATACACAAGCGTCAGCGGAAGCAACAATATCTGAGTACAGACATAGTTAAACAAGGATGCCTTTAGAAGGCTAACACAAAAGCAACACAATCGAAGAGGCAAGGCCTCCTGCCTGGGACCTCCTAACTACTCCTGGTCATCGGTGGTCTCAATAAAGTAGTATCCGTTGACGGTGGCATCTGGCTCCAGGGATCCACCATCTGGTTGCAACAACCAGAAAGAAGGAACAAAGGGGAAAAGGGGGTATCAAAGCAACCGTGCGTACTCATCCAAGTACTCGCAAGCATCAGATCTATACTAAGTATGCATTGGTATCAAATGCAAGGGTTGCATCTGTGAACTGAACTGCGGAATGCTAGAATAGAGGGGAAGGCCTAGCCTATCGAAGACTAGCTTCTTCAAGCGGCTCCAAGCATCTTGCAGCATGTAGAAGAGTAAAGAATAACAGTATATAATTAACAAGCATGTTGTAACATTAATGTACAGAGATCCTTCCTCGACTCCCTGCGAGAAAGCAATCCCGGGGCCATGATACGTCTCCGTCGTATCTACTTTTCCAAACACTTTTGCCCTTGTTTTGGACTCTAACTTGCATGATTTGAATGGAACTAACCCGGACTGACGGTATTTTCAGCAGAATTGCCATGGTGTAATTTTTGTGCAGAAATAGAAGTTCTCGAAATGACCTGAAAACCAACGGAGATTATTTTTGGAATATATAAAAAAATATTGGGCCCATACCCTGTCCACGAGGGTGGGGGCGCGCCCTACCTCCCTGGGCACGCCCCCTGCCTCGTAGGCCCCCTGATGCTCCACCGACGTCCACCTTGACTCCTTATATATTCACTTTCGGGGAGGAAAAAATCAAAGAGAAGGATTCATCGCATTTTACGATACGGAGCCGCCGCCAAGCCCTAAACTCTCTCGGGAGGGCTGATCTGGAGTCCGTTCAGGGCTCCGGAGAGGGGAATCCATCGCCATCGTCATCATCAACCTTCCTCCATCACCAATTTCATGATGCTCACCACCGTGCGTGAGTAATTCCATCATAGGCTTGCTGGACGGTGATGGGTTGGATGAGATTTATCATGTAATCGAGTTAGTTTTGTTAGGGTTTGATCCCTAGTATCCACTATGTTCTGAGATTGATGTTGCTATGACTTTGCTATGCTTAATGCTTGTCACTAGGGCCCGATTGCCATGATTTCAGATATGAACCTATTATGTTTTCATCAATATATGAGAGTTCTTGATCCTATCTTGCAAGTCTATAGTCACCTATTATGTCTTATGATCCGTTAACCCCGAAGTGACAATAATCGGGACCATTACCGGTGATGACCGTAGTTTGAGGAGTTCATGTATTCACTATGTGTTAATGCTTTGGTCCGGTACTCTATTAAAAGGAGGCCTTAATATCCCTTAGTTTCCAATAGGACCCTGCTGCCACGGGAGGGTAGGACAAAAGATGTCATGCAAGTTATTTTCCATAAGCACGTATGACTATATTCAGAATACATGCCTACATTACATTGATGAACTGGAGCTAGTTCTGTGTCACCCTATGTTATAATTGTTGCATGATCGATCGCATCCGACATAATTCTCCATCACCGATCCAATGCCTACGAGCTTTTCATATATTGTTCTTCGCTTATTTACTTTTCCGCTGCTACTATTACAATCACTACAAAACCCAAAAATATCAAAAATATTACTTTTGCTACCATTACCTTTTGCCACCATTACCACTACTATCATATTACTTTGCTACTAAATACCTTGCTGCAGATATTGAGTTTCCAGGTGTGGTTGAATTGACAACTCAGCTGCTAATACTTGAGAATATTCTTTGGCTCCCCTTGTGTCGAATCAATAAATTTGGGTTGAATACTCTACCCTCGAAAACTGTTGTGATCCCCTATACTTGTAGGTTATCAGGCCATATATCTCAAGTATCCATTTCTAGTTGTGAAAGATCAGGATATAAGTCTGAACGTCTGTTACCGTGGACACGGCTATTAATAGATAATCTTCCCTGCAGGGGTGCACCACGTTTTCCAAGATGCTTGATTACTCTGGCCCGACACACTTTTCTGGGTCAATGCCCGGCCTTGAAAGATCAACACGCCGTAGCCCTACCTAGGCTCAACAGAGAGGTCCCCACCGGTCTACATCCTCAGCACTCCGGGGTCTAGGCACATCGCCCGTTGCACTCCGGGTCATTGCGAGCAGGGCAGAGCAGGCACCACCTCTGGGGTGCCAGCCTAGCCATGCCGCAATGCTGAACTGGACGTCTAACAAAGCTTCAGCTGATACTACGTCATCAATGAAGGAAATATGCCCTAGAGGCAATAGTAAAGTTTTTATTTATATTTCCTTATATCATGATAAATGTTTATTATTCATGCTAGAATTGTATTAACTAGAAACTTAGTACATGTGTGAATACATAGACAAACAGAGTGTCACTAGTTTGCCTCTACTTGACTAGCTCGTTGAATCAATGATGGTTATGTTTCCTAACCATAGACAAGAGTTGCCATTTGATTAACGGGATCACATCATTAGAGAATGATGTGATTGACTTGACCCATCCGTTAGCTTAGCACGATGATTGTTTAGTTTGATGTTATTGCTTTCTTCATGACTTATACATGTTCCTATGACTATGAGATTATGCAACTCCCGAGTACCGGAGGAACACTTTGTGTGCTACCAAATGTCACAACGTAACTGGGTGATTATAAAGGTGCTCTACAGGTGTCTCCGATGGTACTTGTTGAGTTGGCATAGACCAAGATTAGGATTTGTCACTCCGATTGTCGAAGAGGTATCTCTGGGCCCTCTCGGTAATGCACATCACTAGAAGCCTTGCAAGCATTGTGACTAATGAGTTAGTTGTTTGATGATGCATTACGGAACGAGTAAAGAGACTTGTCGGTAATGAGATTGAACTAGGTATAAGGATACCAATGATCGAATCTCGGGCAAGTAACATACCGATGACAAAGGGAACAACGTATGTTGTTATGCGGTTTTGACCGATAAAGATCTTCCTAGAATATGTAGAAACCAATATGAGCATCCAGGTTCTGCTATTGGTTATTGACCGGAGACGAGTCTCGTTCATGTCTACATAGTTCTCGAACCCGTAGGGTACGCACGCTTAAAGTTCGGTGACGATCGGTATTATGAGTTTATGTGTTTTGATGTACCGAAGGTAGTTCAGAGTCCCGGATGTGATCACGGACATGATGAGGAGTCTCAAAATGGCCGAGACGTAAAGATTGATATATTGGACGGCTTTATTCGGACACCGCAAGTGTTCCGGATGGTTTCGGAGAAAACTGGAGTGCCGGAGGGGTTACGGGAACCCCCCGGGGGAAGTATTGGGCCTTAGTGGGCCTAAGGGGAGAGAGAGGGCAGCAGCCCAGGAGGTGTTGCGCCCCCTCCCATGAGGAGTCCGAATTGGACTAGGGGAGGGGGCATGGCCCCTCTTTCCCTCTCCCTCTCCCTCTCTTTCCTTCCCCTCCCCCTTCCTAGTAGGACTAGGAAAGGATGAATCCTACTCCAACTAGGAGGAGGATTCCTCCTCTCCTTGGGGCGCACCAAGGCCGGCCGGCCTCCCCCTTGCTCCTTTATATATGGGGGCGGGGGGCACCCAAAGATACACAAGTTGATTGTTCCAAGCCGTGTCCGGTGCCCCCCTCCACCATAATCCACCTCAATCATATCGTAGCAGTGCTTAGGCGAAGCCCTGCGTCGGTAGCAACATCATCACCGTCATCATGCCGTCGTGCTGATGGAACTCTCCCGCGAAGCTCTGCTCGATCGGAGTTCGTGGGACGTCATCAAGCTGAACGTGTGCTGAACTCGGAGGTGTCGTACGTTTGGTACTTGGATCGGTCGGATCGTGAAGACGTACGACTACATCAACCGCATTCTCATAACGCTTCCGCTTACGGTCTACGAGGGTACGTGGACGATACTCTCCCCTCTAGTTGCTATGCATCACCATGATCTTGCGTGTGCATAGGAATTCTTTTGAAATTACTACGTTTCCCAATAGTCGAGGCCCATAACTATTCTCGCGTGGTGGTTAGTGCGTAAAGGCCAAAGGCGAATTCAGAACAAATGCCCAAACCACATTGTATTATTAGCTTGCGGAGACGAGCTGAGACTCATGATCGATGTGACCCCGTCGCGCCGTCTCATGGACTTACGGCAAGGGCCCAAAATGCCCGGCCATGCCACGTAATTAACTTGCAAGTGCTCTTCGGGCCTGCCCGACTCTCACATCAACTCGTCGGGTACCCCTTAGGGCCAACCCGACTTCAACAATGGTCTCAAGTAAAGTCAAGGTAATCGTGTGTCCAAACATCAAGGGGAAAACCCGAGGAACCACCCTCGGAGGATTCCACTCGATGTAATCATTAAGGTGAACGTAAGAGGAACCACCCTCGAGGTTCACACTTGAGGGGTTGCACGACAGAGTCGTATCGGGAATGGTGAAGGAGGAACCACCCTCATTGACCATGACCGAATAGCTACACTACAAAGATCTCACCAGGAGTGATGTATGAGGTTCCACCCTCGGCACTCGATGGTAACTCTGCAGAGTCGAGCAACAAAAGGGGTGTGACGTGATGCCTGGAAGCTCTACTAAAAAGTACTGATCATCAGGGCGTAGTCATACTCGGCGGCTGCGTCAGTCCCGAGGTCTACCGGAGAGAAGAGGGGGAATAAACGGTAAATATAAAGCACACAAATGCAATACAGATGCACGATATGAAATTAAGCGGTGCTAGGTGTGCCCTAACGCGGTACTAGGCGATATTGGCGAAGGGGAAAAAGATCCGAGAAAGTTTCCCTAGAGTTTAGCATTTCGGACAGACGAACCAGAGGGGGAAGGTCGCATGTTCGATATGCTAGAGATGCGTGGCAGACGAATGGGCTGCGTATTCGGGTTCGTCTCGTCGTTCTAAGCAACTTTCATGTACAAAGTATTTCCATCCGAGATACGGTTATTTTATATTATTTTTAAAAGTTTTATTGAATTCCTAGAATTATTATTAAATCTAAAAAGGGTTATTGCATCAGCATGACGTCATCATGATGTCAGCGGTCAACAGAGTTGACCAAAATCAACCCTGACATGTGGGGTCGTTCTGTCATAGACTCACAACTAACTAATAGTATTAATTAGTTAAAAAAGTTAATTAGGATAATTACAGGATTAATTAAGTTAATTAATTACTTAACTAATTAATTTTTATTTTACATTTTTTTAACATGGGCGTGGGGCCTACTAGGCAGTGGCCCATAGGCCATAGCGGGCGCGGGCGAGTGGGGCTGCGGGCGCCTAGGCGTGGCCGCCCGTGTGGAACCGAGCGCGGCGGTTGGCGAGCCGGGCGCAGCCAGGGCGTCACCGCGGACGGCGCCAGTGAGCAGGGCGAGGCCGTGGCGGCGGGTGGCGCCGGTGGAGGGAGGGCGGCGTGGTGCTAGGGGGAGGCGCCGGGCAGGCGCAGGCGGGTGCCAGCGGAGGGAGCACGGCGAGGCCAGGGCGCTGGCGCGGCAGCCAGTGAGCGTGGGGCGGTGGCGAGCTGCAACGGCAGGGCGGCGGACATGCGCGGTGGCTGGGCGCGATGCACAGGGCGAGAGAAGGGGGAGGAGGCCGAGGCCTCACCAGCGTTGGTGAGTAGGGGGGCGTCGCGGCGCAGGGACATCTGATGGGGAGGAGGACGAGGACGAGGCAACGTGGAGCGGCTCCCGCGAGCGGCATTGAGGTGGTGGTGGAGAAGCGGGGCGGCGAGGTTGCAATGGCCTCATGCAGTTCCAGGCGAGGGCGAGAGCGGCGGGGCGGCACCGGGGATGGGCTCCGGCGTCGGGCCGCGAGATCGGGCTCCTCCCCGATCCAAACCAACGAGGGGGTGAGGGAAACGAGAGAGAGTGTGGGGGTCGTGGGGGATATGGGGGGTTAGGCCGGGTTTGCGGGGCGTGGGGAGGGTTAGATGTAGGCGGGGTGGGCCGGTTGTGTGGGCTGGCCTGGCCGGCCGGCTGAACGGCCAGCTGGGCCACCAAGCTCACTGGGAAAGGGAGGGTTGTTTTTTTACTTTTATTTATTATATTTCTTTTTTGCTTTTATTTATTTGAGAGCATCTAACCATTCCATGAAATTTGGTTTCTCCACTAATATTACCAAAAGATTATTTCTAACAACTTGAACATTTTAGTTTGCATGTTTGATAAATTTGAATCATGACATTAATTTGGATTGATATTTGAAAGATGTTTGTAAGCCAGTGAGGATTAGCAACAGTAAGAGCGATGATGTGGCATCATTAGCATGGGATTACTGTAGCATAATTATCCGGGCGTTACAATTCTCCTCCACTACAAGAAATCTCGTCCCGAGATTTAGGAGGTAGAAGGAAACAGTTCGGGGTACTCACCATAAAGACAATCCTCACGTCCCCAAGTGGCTTCGTCTTGAGAGTGATGTGACCACTGAACCTTGAGGAACGTGATCGCCTTCTGACGTGTGCGGCGTTCAGCTTGGTCAAGAATGTGGACCGGATGCTCTTTATAGGAGAGGTCCCGTTGCAACTCGAGCACTTCATGATCCACTGCTCGGATTGGGTCCTTGAAGCAGCGGCGGAGTTGTGACACATGGAACACATCGTGAACCTGAGAAAGGTTCGGCGGCAGTTCCAACTGGTATGCCACTTTTCCACGCCTTTCGAGAATAGTGAAAGGACCAATATATCAAGGAGCTAACTTGCCCTTGATCCCGAAGCGGTGTGCACCCTTCATCGGTGTGACTCGAAGATAAGCCTTTTTGCCAGGTTGATAGACCATGTCTTTATGATGACGGTCATACTGACTCTTTTGACGTGACTGAGCAGTCTTCAGATTCTCGCGGATAACGCAGACTTGCTCTTCAGCGTGTTGGATAATATCCGGACCGAAGAGTGGACGTTCCCCAGTTTCTGACCAGTTCAGAGGGGTTCGACACTTTCTTCCATATAACACTTCGAAGGGGGCCATCTTCAGACTAGCTTGATAGCTATTGTTGTAGGAGAACTCAGCATACGGGAGAGATTCCTCCCATTTCTTGCCGAAGGAAATGACACAAGCTTGAAGCATGTCTTCAAGAACTTGATTGACACGTTCAACTTGTCCCCGCGACTGAGTGTAAAAGGCGGTGCTGAAAGACAGATGAGTTCCCATAGCTTCTTGGAAACTTGCCAAGAATCTTGAAGTGAATAAGCTGCCACAGTCTGAACTGATTACCAATGGGATACCATGGAGTGAAACAATTCTGGACATGTAGAGGGTTGCCAGATGACTAGCAGTGATCATTTCTTTGACGGCAAAAAAGTGTGAAACTTTAGAAAGCCGGTCAATGACGACAAGAATAGCATCATTACCTTTCTACAATTTGGGAAAACCGGTGACAAAGTCCATTTCGACATGGTCCCATTTCCATTCAGGAATAGAGATAGGTTGCAGAGTTCCAGTGGGCCTTTGGTGTTCTGGTTTGATACGACGGCAAACGTCACATTCAGCAACATAGCGAGCAATGTCTTGCTTCATGTTTGACGACCAGAATCTCTGATGAATGTCTTGGTACATCTTGGTGCTACTCGGATGAATAGACAATGGAGTGTCATGAGCTTCTTTCATAACTTCATGAACCATATCCAGGTTGTCTTTTGAAGGAACCACTAGACGACCTTTAAAGAACAAGGTGTCATCATCTTCAATAGTGAAGAATGAGGGCCTTCCTTCTACGAGGTAGTGCTTAATCTTCTCAACTTGTGGGTCATACTTCTGCAGTCTCTTAATGCTCTCCATGAGATCCGGTTCGACAACCAGGGTATTGAGGGAACTCTGAGGTACAACATGGAGGTTCATCTTGTGGAACTCCTTAGGAGGGGGAGCGAGTGCACCTGGAGGAACAATATGGAGGTTTAGCTTTCTGAATTCTTCAACAAGCAAGGGCTGAACTTTTTGAACCTCGAGATGGTTGCAATATGACTTGCGGCTCAAGGCATCAACCATTACATTAGCCTTGCCTGGTGTATAGGAAATACCCAAGTCAAAATCTGCTACCATCTCCATCCATCTCTGTTGACGGAGGTTCAGGTCTGGCTAGGTAAACAGATACTTCAGACTTTAGTGGTCAGTGAAGATCTCACAACGATTACCGAGAAGGTAATGTCGCCGCTATTTCAGTGCATGTATGACTGCAGCCAGCTCGAGGTCATGAACTGGGTAGTTCTTCGTGAGGGCGCAATTGACGAGAGGCATAAGCAATCACTCTGCGCTCTTGCATTAGGACACCACCTAATCCTTGACGTGAAGCGTCGCAGTAAATGACGAAGTCCTTCTTAGTATCTGGAGGAGCAAGCACTGGAGTGGAAGTCAGCTTGTCCTTGAGTGCCTGGAAACTTTCCTAACACTTTTCTATCCACTCGAACTTGGCGCCTTTGTGAAGCAGACCAGTCAGGGGCTTGGCGATCTTCGAGTAGTTCTCGACAAATCAACGGAAATAGCTGGCGAGTCTGAGAAAACTTCTGACTTGTTTGACATTCTTCGGAGGAGTCCAATCGAGAATATCCTGAACTCGCTCTGGGTTGACAGCAATACCATTCTTGGAGATGACATGCCCAAGGTAGGTCACTTCGGGTAGCCAGAATTCACCCTTGGAATACTTAGCATATAGTTGATGTTCTCGAAGCTTTTCTAGAACAAGTCGAAGGTGTTCAGCATATTCTTCTTTATTCTTGGAATATACAAGGATATCATCCAGATAAACCATGACGAACTTGTCGAGGTATTCCATGAATATATAGTTCATCAGACAAGAGAAGGTGGCTGGAGCATTGGTCAAGCCAAAGGACATGACCGTGTACTCGTATGAACCATATCGAGTAACGAAGGCGGTCTTAGGAATATCCTCTTCACGTACCCGAATCTGGTGGTAACCCAACCTCAAATCCAGTTTAGAGAATACTAAGGAACCAGCAAGTTGAACATATAGATCATTGATTCTGGGAAGCGGATACTTGTTTTGAATTGTTCCTTGGTTGATAGGACGGTAATCTTGGACCAAATGATTCGTACCATCCTTCTTCTTGACAAAGAGAGAAGGTGCTCCCCAAGCAGAGGAACTAGGACGAATGAATCCCTTGCTAATAGATTTGTCAATTTCCTCCTTAAGCTCAAGGAGTTCATGCGCTGGCATCTTGTAGGGTCGCTTGGCAATAGGAATAGTGCCCGGTTTCAAGTCTATGATGAATTCAATAGCTCTAGCAGGGGGTATTTCTGGAAGTTCTTCTGGAAAGACATCTTTGAAATCATGAATGACTGGAATGTTCTCTATCCCCTCAAGAGGTGAAGCGTTCAATGCATTCAGAACATATATCTGATTCTCGGCATCCTGAGCTGCTCGGACTGAGTATTGGACTGTCCGGCCAAAAGGATGAGTGAGATGGACTGTCTTGGTAGCACAGTTAATCATAGCATTATGGGCTTTCAACCAATCCATACCAAGAATGATGTCTATGTTGGAAGGTCCTAGTATAATGAGAGAAACCGGAAATAGTAGGCCTCCAATTTCGATTTGGTTGTCAGGGCTTAACATTGTGGTTTTCCACTTGGATCCCGGAGATTGAACTGCTAAAGGAGTTGGCAATTCTTCCATACCTAGCCCATGCAACTGAGCAAACTGTTGGGACACAAAAGCGTGTGATGCTCCTGAATCAAAGAGGACAGAGGCTGGCACTGAATTAATGTGAAGGGTACCCATCACGATTTTTGGGGACTCACGAGCTTCTTCAATCTTGACATGGGTGACTTGACTGCCACTCATAGCAGGCGGCCTGGCACTACAATTTCTGCTAGGATGGTTTCGACGGCCCTTCCCATGGCCAACAGGAGGACGTGAAGCATTTTGCGGTTGACCCTGGCGGAAGTTGAGAGCAAGGTGCCCTGGTTGTCCACACTTGCGACATAAACCATCATTATGGCGAGGAGCTATAGCATTGGACTGTCCACCTTGAATCGTTAGTTGTCTCGGTGGGGGAGGCAGACGAGGCGCAACATAAGACGGCCTTGGTGTTGGAGCAGGTCGGTGATGAACATTGTGTGGGATCCATACTCGTCGTTTCTGAGCAGGCTGACTCGAGGATGGGCCAACATCTGGAGTACGCTTGAGCGATTCCTGGTACTCAGTCAGACCAGTTTCAGTTCGGAAAGCTTGGCTGACAAGCATCGCAAAGTCTACACAATCAAGAGCAACAAGTGTGAACTTTATATCGGGACATAGTCCTTCACGAAATTTCTCCTGCTTGCGAGCGTCAGTGCAGACGGCATCCGCAGCATAGCGAGATAATTCAAGGAACTTCTCTGATATTCATCCACAGTCATTGTGCCATGTGAGAGTTTGCAGAACTCCTTCTTCTTCTGGTCCATCAGACCTTGAGGAATGTGCCGTGCATGAAAGGCTGACTAAAATTCTTGCCAAGTAGTTACAGTCCTTGCAGGCAGCATAGCTCTGTGGCTTTCCCACCATTGAGCAGCTGGACCCTTCAAGTGGAATGTCGCAAAGGTGACGTAACTGGCAGGGGCAACATTGGCTAACTCCATCTCAAACATGATGTCACGAAGCCAATCATCAGCATCCATAGGATTGGTGGAGTTCCGGAAAATGGACGGGTTGAGGTGCACAAATTCTAGCAGTGTTATTGGGGCAGGCTGTTGATGAGCATTCTGGTTTGGAAACTAAGCCATTACCCAGTCATAAACTGACGATTCAATTCAAATTGTTGCATCATTGCGGAAATATAAGGTGGAGGTGGAGGATCGTCAGCCATCCTGCTAAAAACATCAGGGAGCAGTTTTAACAAGAGGTTGGAGCAGGTGTATGGAGTCAATCATGATGTAACTTGAACATGAGTAAAGGCACAGTATGTACAAAACAGTAGTCATTAAAGCCATACATATACAGAGCCAATTACACGTTGTTAATATGAGTATGGACAAGAGAACCATCCTAGACATACTAGGCGGCACGCTTGCACGCGATGGAGGGATACAACAACGGGACATAGCAAAGTCTACATCAACGTCGGCGAAAACCACTAGAGCAAGGAATCTGCGGGGGACGACGCAAGGTGCCCTCGATAAAAGGATCCCGCAGCCCGTGAACAATGTGAATCAGAGCCTGGCTCTCAATTCAAGAAAGGTGTATTACAAATCTCCGAATGGATGTGACCACAAGAACCTATGGTAGAGTTAGAAAAATCATTTAACCCGAATAGAAGAGAGATTAGATTCCCAGAGTATAGACGAGGAATAAAAGATCCTAATACCACCCAATGGCGACGTGGGCCCGTAAGCCACATAGCCATGTTAGTAAAACGGGTTTTCAAAGACTAGACTCAACTTCGGCCAAGGAGATAGAAAGCGGGGTTCCTATAGGCAGTCGGCTCTGATACCAACTTGTGGCGCCCCTGATTCGACCGTACACTAATCATACACGCAAATGTGTACGATCAAGATCAGGGACTCACGGGAAGATATCACAACACAACTCTAGACACAAATAAAATAATACAAGCTTCATATTACAAGCCAGGGGGCCTCGAGGGCTCGAATACAAGCTTTATACACAAGCGTCAGCGGAAGCAACAATATCTGAGTATAGACATAGTTAAACAAGGATGCCTTAAGAAGGCTAACACAAAAGCAACACGATCGAAGAGGCAAGGCCTCCTGCCTGGGACCTCCTAACTACTCCTGTTCGTCGGCGGTCTCAACGAAGTAGTATCTGTCAGCGGTGGCATCTGGCTCCAGGAGTCCACCATCTGTTTGCAACAACTGGAAAGAAGGAACAAAGGGGAAAAGGGGGTAGCAAAGCAACCATGAGTACTCATCCAAAGTACTCGCAAGCATCAGATCTATACTAAGTATGCATTGGTATCAAATGGAAGGGTTGTATCTATGAACTGAACTGCAGAATGCCAGAATAGAGGGGAAGGCCTAGCCTATCGAAGACTAGCTTCTTCAAGCAGCTCCAAGCATCTTGC